>OY759229.1:39111078-48515056 GCA_963662185.1 Eilema griseolum | reverse complement strand
AGTAGTTAGAGATATTCGGACTTAAACCGACTAAAACACACGGTTGTTGCCGTTTGCAGGAGGTGAGGTTGGCAGAGATATCCCTCACACACTTAGATAGGTACTACAATATTTTGATCTGGTTTCGTTCCAAATTCGAATCTTGAACTTTTCTTCAATACTGATTACATACATATATACAATCACGCCTTTATCTCTGGAGAGATAGGCAGAGGTGAATTCACACTCGCATTTCACCAAACATTAAATTCGGTCCCACGTAATAGGGGATGAGTCTATTGCCATCTTCCGGGTACTATTGTTGACTCAAGCCATGCATCTGAGGCTGGGTCTGGGCTGTATATATCTGTTTGATATTAAACAGCCCTATCCCTTAGGCGCCTTGTACGACACCGCATGGGGAGAAATGGGGTGGTTCAAATTCTGCTCTACCGGGAACCACGCGATACATTGATTATTTTTAATATTTATGTGCTTATTTGAAAGACTAGTATTAGTATTCCCGTTGGCCCCTTGTCGCCTGTCGGTACTTAACCAAGATTCGTACCCAGTACCTCCCTATCGTAATTCTAACTCGTACTACATAACATATCATAAACTCACGCCTATATCCCCGAAGGGGTACGCGGAGGTGCTAGCACCCACATTTCGCCAGTTTTTTGTTCAGGTCCCAATGTAATAGTTGGCGAGCCTATTGCCATTAACTGGGCACTTGTAAACCCGCGATAAATACACACATAACTTCGAAAAGCATCGAAAACATAGAAACTCACCTTAAAGCTAGTTAACTTGGACCGATCAGTGCCAGCCATGAGACAACGCCTCGCTCTCCCACCCATGGTGAACCTCCTCATGGATAGGCTCATGAACAGGTACGAACACTTTCTTCTCCACCGGGATATGTTTCACCACCGGCACGGGTACGTGCTTGATCACTGGTACTTCTTTGATCACTTGTACCTCTTTGATCACGGGCACATGTACTGGGACGTGCACTTTGGAAACATGGTGGTGATGGTACGTGTGTACCTTGTAGGGTACGTGGATTGTCACGTGCTTACTGTAAAGAAGGAAAAAGATATGTTTAGTACACTTTATTTTTAATTGGAAAGACCTTGGACCTTTATTTTGGCTGAATATTGTGATAGATTTTTTTTTATACCACTTAGATGGTAGACAAGCACACGGCCCACCTGATGGAAAGTGGTTACCGTGGCCTATGGACGTATGTCACACCAGAGGAACCACACTCGCGCTGCCAACCCTTTAAGCAAAACTCTGTGTCGTAAGTGTAGAAGACAAAGCAGGACAAGCCTAACCTTCCCACTAATTGCACAAATTCTCCAGTGAGCTCTGGCTACCCTACTCACCGCTGGGAACCCAACACGAAGTTATTATGGCCGCGGTATTCTGTAGGGCGGAGGTACTTCCCTAGTCGGAATGCTCAATTGGGTGGAAATACCGCCGCGTCCTACCTCCTGCATGCTATTTTAGTCGTTTGCTGTCAGAATTTACAGTTCTTTATTGGCTGATTAACAATATACCTAATAAATAAATCTTATTCTCCATCTTAGCGTTAATCCCAGTCGCATCCGAAGCGTTCACTTCTGAGTCTGGGGTCCGCTTTCCCAATCTAACTGCGTATTTGGCTGAACTTCGATATTTTCCATGAAACGACTACCTTCGGACATCTACAAACCAAAGGCGATATTGAAGCATTGCAGTTAGATTTTTAGGGCGATATTGAAGCAGTGCAGTTAGATGTTATTGGAATTTTTAGGACTCCAACTACATGTAACTACTTCCATAGATGTTCGTATATCAACCGGGACCGCTAATGGAAACACCCATATTCATGCATATAAATATTTTCACTGAGCGGGTATCGAACCCACGCCTCCTGGTCAGCGGCCGCGTTCACTACCGCCACGCCACGGAGACTGTCCTGACTGGAGATGAGTTAAGCAAATAAATTCTAACTTTATGATAAGTGCCGCTACAGATAATTAAGAAAATTTGTGTTAAAAAAAAGTAAAGTGTGACACAGATATAAAATCCTTATTCGAAGTACTGGCCAACAATTTTTTGAAACTTGAAATTTCAAAAAGAGAATGGTTTTAATATGTACAACTCACTATAGGTTTTTTTGTTCTTATTAACTACTTAATAAATGAAGGTTTAAAATCATTACAAGTTTTTGGAAGCGTTTTACCATACTTTGTATACGTAATCACATTTGTACTACACAAATTACGAAACCGAATTTTACCAGACACGAATTAATTCACATTGCGACAGTTAACGAATCGTAAACGTTACACGGCGTACATATGCGCACTTTCCCGATTAAGTGGACAATTTGATGGAACTTGCCGCTCTGATGACGTAATGGCGTAGTGTATAATAAGGGTGTCAGTGTTATGTAAGAAATGTACAAGATACCTTAGTCTCTCGTCTTTTTTATACGGCTTAGGAAGCAGACAACCACACGACCCTATTAAAAGTGGTTACTGTGGCATATGAACGTATGCAACACCAGGGGTGTTAAATTCTTGCTGCCAACCCTGAGAAATCCTTCTAACGCGGTTCTCATAGAACTCCATATTGTAGTCGCTTCTCTGATAAGACGAATAATCACAGTTTACACTTTAAAAGGGTATTTCTCACTTCGATTCTTTCCCGAAGTTTTGTTCATCTTGATATTTACGGGAGCGACAGCTACCTGATCTCCTAACTCAGAAAGATTAACCCGCGCCAGAGTCTCGTCTGTTAATCAAGAGGTATAGCGGCTAATAATTGAGGTTGGTTTGGACCCTAAATATCGATGTTCTAGAAGACAAACATACTAAGTGAAAAGATTGGTACTTCCAATATTTGTCTTCTTTACCATCAATATAGGGTTTATAATTGAACATGTAAAATGTTTCACTTAATATGATTGTCTTTTAGGCCATTGATATAATATAATACACCCACCCTAAACTTTAGTCACAAGCTTTGTTGAGACATCTCGCTTTATCAAAAGCATAAATATATTTCTGATTCTTATAAATTTATTGGATTATATTTCACAAAACAAGTCACAATGTGAGTTATTTATTAGACTTTTTCTATTCAATCTACTTGCGATTCAATTCGCCATTCTTTAAGCATGTTTAACAATTCAATCTCTTCGCATCGCACATACTCGTAAGAATGACTCAGTTTCTTGCATATGTTACTGTAATACTAACCTCGATACAGATAAAAAACTGACTAATTTTAAACAATTTAATACAACAATTGAAATGTAGGTATTAAAATGTTCTATTACAACGTCTGCTGACTTAAATACCCGCACTATTTCGTGCTGTTATAATCGTAAGTAGGTATTTCTACACAAAATTCGCACGAAATTAGCACAAAACAAGGTGCGTCTGGGGGCGACTTGCAGCATGCAAGTGAGGTTGCCTTCATGGGGCACCATATACCCACTATCTTACAGTACATAAAAACTCTATAGATACAGCAAGTGACACTCTAAGGCGGCTTAGAAAAGATCAACAACTTTGGTACAAAATAATATAAATACATTCTCCTAACAAGCATCCACTGTCAGTTTAAAGAACAATATTGTTATTAGCTTATCTACTCACATATAACGCGTTAGTCATGACGTTTTATTTGCGATGAATTTTGTTAGAAACACTCTGTCTATACAATACGGTATATGGTCAAAGCCTAAACCTAATGCTTATTTTATTTGTGCACAGCCACCCGGAACGAGTGCCCATGGTGCTAAGCCAGCAGGCTGTATATCTACATTGCATGCAACAGCTTCGTAAGCCGTTAGCGCAATGATTACTCAACTAAGGATTGTGAATTTACCATACAAGAGCTATCTAACTTTATGTATTATTAAATCTATACAAATATTAACATAAAGTAGAAGCGTTTTTTTGTATGTTTCTTTGTTCATGCTAATCTCAATAACTACTGGTTCAAATTAAAAGATTATTTTTGTATTGAACAGTCCGTTTTCGAAGAAAGTTATAGGCGCTATCTTCACGCTACACCTCAAGGGTTTAGAGCAGTAATCATAAATATAAAAAAACCGAACGGTATAAAAATAAGGGCATTTATAACTTAACAGGTGATACGGCTTTTGAAGTATGCCGCGGGCGAAATCAGGGCAGGTCAGCTAGTTAATCATACAAGTTGTTGGAATAAAAGCTCAGTTTAGAATAATGTCTTATACGAAAATGTACATACCATGGCTACCCTATTATTTTAAAGAATATTCAATCAATCAATCAACTAGCCCATCGCAGTCCACTGCTGGACTAGGCCTCTCCCCATGTTGGGAGGCTTTGGCCTACTGTTTCCACTCTGGCCAGACGAGTTGGTACTGGGTTTTATTTCGAGTTTTCCTTCTCTCGCAGTGATATAGTTTGCGTATGTTTCCATTAGTCGCCTCTTTCGACACCCTTCGGATAAGATGGGGTGGTGATACTTGTATAAATATTAGCTTTAATATTAGCTACCGCAATTACTAACTAAACCCTCCAACTAAACTAAATTGCTTGTACTAGGAGTGAGTTCACGTCAGTAATGTTATGGCCAGGATTCGAACCCTGGGACCTCTCAGGCTTTTAGTTCATAGGTGCCACGAGCAACATGTTATGCAAAAATACAAGCCTTTTAATATGTAACATCTTTACAGTATTGTGGAATACAAATAGTGTTATGAATTATCTCCTATGGATTTTATATACCGTGGTATTTGCTTAATGGCGGAACTACCACATATAATAGATACTGTGATTGCGTACACTAAGGTAATAGGTAACTAACCAGTGCCATAACATACCGATAAAAATATCAGTAACAGTTATACGCGTAAGTAAATAGTGTGTTACAAAATATTCTTTGTGAGTGAATGCAATTTTTGCCATGTTAACTTTTGCTATTTTAACGTTTGCTATATTGACTTTTGGTTTATTTATTTTTTTGTATAAGACACGTCATGTAGACTTCGCCTTGCCTGACGATAAGCTGAAGGCAAAGTCTCAGAAAAGAGGGTCACCATTACTTACATATACCATGCGACAATGGCGACACTCGCCTTGATTTAATGAGACAGAAAGGAATCTGAACCCTCGTCGACAGAAAATATACTAACAATCAAAATAAACTTATCCATAGGGTCAAGAGAAGTAGGAGAGCTGACCTAGGACTTTGGATATAACTGGAAATACCAGGATAACTTTGAAGTTAAAATATATACCGCCATACACTACTGGCTGCATTGAAAAAGAAAGAAATTTTTATAACATAACATAACATAAACTCACGCCTATATCCCCGAAGGGGTAGGCAGAGGTGCTAACACCCACATTTCGCCAGTTTATATTTAGGTCCCAATGTAATAGGTGGCGAGCCTATTGCCATTAACTGGGCACTTATAAACCTGCGATAAATACACACATAACTTCGAAAAGCATTGAAAAGTCATTGGTGTGTGCCATGGTAAAACCTGGGATCGAACCCAAAACCTCGTCTCAGAAGTTCATTGCCCATACCACTAGGCTACCGCGGTCTTTATCTTTTCATTTAATTGCTTTATAATGATCGTCAAGCTTCAATTGACATGTGAATTATAATATAAAAACATGTCGTTACATTCCAAAGGTACTTTAATTTCTTTTTGACTTTACCACAAGCTCAAACAACGGTTCATTTACTGCTGCCATTACCGAATAAGGGCAGACCTATTGTTACAAATAAAAGTAACATCTGACAAATAAAAATTGGAGATAGGTAGGTAGCTACCATACAAAAACTAATTATTATCACTTTCGTTTCGTAACTGCTTATAGAAACTACCATGTGTTACTTTTACTAATTTAAAAATAATTCGTTAACTGGCAACTCGCTGATATTATTTTTTAATAACGACCATAGCTTGGTATTTTACAAATAATGTAATAATAATTTTCGTTTCATTAACACATTTAAATCATTTATTCCTGTATCCAATCAAAATTAATATAATATATAGTCATACTTTTAATATTAGTAAATAATTCTGTAAAAATATGTCAATCAATTAAAAATTTCTTGCTAACACTTTTTTGTCATAATTCTATTCTTCTTCTGTTAAACTACTTGTAGTATCGAATGGAAAATGTTGTGAGCCAAAGAATAGAGCTAGCTCAAAGGCTGTTTGAAGAATATATACATTTTTGAAAACTTAATGATATTGGAAAAATAATGGTACACAGTAAATCAGACTCCATAAAACCTGTAATATTTGACCCACTTATAAAATGTAGTTGGAAATGAAAAAAAAACCCGTGAAAGAAATTCCTAGAACATTACGGAACCCGACACCTTCTTATCCGGTTTTTGATTGAAATTCTGTTAGGCTCATAAGTCCTTTTGGTTTACAAATCTGATAGCCCACTGGTAGGTTTCAAAGATCAACACTGAGAAATCCTGTTTAGTACCAATTATCATAAACCTTTAATGTCAAACGGTTATTGTGAGAGGAATTACGATATACCTAGATGACCTGTTCGATTAGATGGGTTATTTTATGAACACTTGAGTAAGGAAAGATGGCTAGTTCTTAAGTCATCAAATGATACTTTACGTAAGAATATAGTTATGTACTTATCAATTGAATTTGTGGTTAAAACGTCTTCTATTAGTACATTTTGAAGTTTAAATTTAACACAATTTTTACCATCTCATCTTCAGTTTTTATAACATAACATAACATAAACTCACGCCTATATCCCCGAAGGGGTAGGCAGAGGTGCTAGCACCTACATTTCGCCAGTTTATGTTTAGGTCCCAATGTAATAGGTGGCGAGCCTATTGCCATTAACCGGGCACTTATAAACCTGCGATAAATCAGTTTTTATACTTAGTTTTATATTAACTATTGAAAATATAATGACACATTCATTGATATAAAGACCACTATACCAGTCCGTAATAATTACTACGAGTAATTTTACTACTGGCAATTTAAACAGATGACTTTTGTCTTTCTTTATATTCGTTCTATTGAAGTAAACTTCGACATGTGATTTATTAATACATTAAGTCTTATTGACCCCATAATGTTTTAAGCCTATAGAAATAATGATGTAACTCCAACCTAAGAACAGACGCAATTTGAAAGAGCTTTAAAATTATATAAGCTGACTAGTAATATTTTACTTTGTAATAAAACACTTATGGTGTACTGCAGGGCTATCCAGATCCGAAAAAAGAATAGTTTAACTAGATTATGTTATGTGTTCTAGATTGCGGATAAAAAAATTTCGAATACATATAAATTATACATAGAAACACCAAGATCGATACAAATGCACTGAGCGGGAATCGAACCCGCGCCTTTGTTGTAGCAGACGAATTCACTACCATCACGCCAAAGAGGCCATCATTTATAACTACAAAAGTTATTTTTTTAATATATACTAAGTTAGCTAACTGACTAAAAAGATTTTATGTGTTTTCAATCTCTACTTTCATTCGTTCAAACGTCACTTCGTAATAAAATTTATGTACCAATAGATAGATTTTGAAAATAGAATGTCAGTGTGTTTAGAATCCATAACATCCGTTTCGGAATATCAAATATTCTGTCACATATTAGTTCTCACACTTACTTCTTGTTGAAATAAATGTACTTATTATTTTACGACTTTAGTACACACTAACTTTCGTCTTCAAAGTCGTATAAAGAGTACAAATTATATAATGGGTTTGCGTTCTCTACTCTCTGAACTTTGTAATGAGAGTTGATTTATTTCTTCACGCTACTCATTTATGACGGGGGAAGGACAGGTCTTACTGCGAGCGAATAATTTAATCCTGTTGTCAATTGATTAGATACCTAATCATCTTTAATTAAAATTGTGTAATGGATTCAAATACCAGTAGCCTTCATTGCAGAAAACATAATATTCGCAACTCACTAGAACATAAAAATTCCACAATAATAATTGTTATAACAATTTTGACCTCAAAATAGCAGTAGCGGGTGTCGTTAAGCGTTCATATAACTTCACAGCGATTAGAAAACGTTAGACACATTCACATAATAGGAATTGTAATATTTATTACAGCTATTAAGTCTTGTAGTGTTAAAACTGTTTTCTATCTCGTATGTGGGTCACTCGAATTTCACTCGCCTGGTCTGGCTTTTTAGCAACATATATGAAACTGAAAGGAAAGAAACCTAATGCAAATTATTAAATTAATATCCGTGCCGTGTAGTTCCCGACAGAGTAAAATTTGGACGACCCTATCTCCTCCTATGTGGTGTCGTACAAGGCGACTAAGGGACGGGGCTGCTAACACCAGACAGATTTATTCAGCCCAGACTCAGCTTCAGTATAATGGCTTGAGTTAACAATAGTGCTTGGAAGACGGCAATAGGCTCACCCTCTATTATGTGGGACCGAATTTAATGATTGGTGAAATGTGGGTGTTAATTCACTTCTGTCTAACCCTCCGGGAATAAAGGCGTGGTTATATTATGTATGTATGAGAAATTTAATTTGCAGATACGATGTCAAAATGTAAGAAATAGATGATTTCTTTACATCTTTTTTCATTTAAATTCTGATGATTATGAACAGATTACAAGTATGAACAAATTTATATGACACTAGTTACGCGCACCAATTGTAATATTCATAGTAAGAAAAGAAATGAAGGAAAGAAAGAATGATGCCTATAGTACTCGAGTACCCGCTAAACGCTCACAATATCACCAGGGCCGAAAAGAGTTAATGGCATTGAAAGTCAGGTTAAATAAATCTGGGTACGCTTTAGTTAATGCTTGGTAATAATTAACACACCTTTTCAATATTGATGTAAGGAATTGTTCAAATTGGACGTAGCAAAAAGTAAGTGTTTTCTTAAGCGTACAATGTGAGCAAAACATGCGGTATCAGGAACATATGTTGTATAAGCTTATATATGTATATTACATGCATAAACATGCAAGCATGACCTAAACTAATAAAATTGTAGAACTTCGTTTGATTACTCATCAATAATTAATCAACATTTGCGACGAAGGATCGCAAGACAAGCTGCCCGCGTACGAAGGCAACTCGGGCGTCTGAGGTCGATGAACGACCTCCGCCCCCCATGAGCGCCGGCCTGGGGGTGACAGGTGGAGCCGCCTGTCAGCCTGGCAGAAGCAGGCCGCGGCGGTGGCGCGCGTGGCGCGCCTCCCCGTTTCCGGGGACGAGTTGGGGACTCTGTAGTCCCCACACCCGAGAAAAGGGCCAGATCGTGAGAGATGGCCCTGGGTCGGCCGGGGTGCGAGGGATATGCCTGTCAACCTCACCTTCGGCAACCAAAGCGACCCACAGGCGGCGTGCGTTTTAGTCGGTTCGAGTCCGACATAACCTCCTCCACCGGCTCCGGTGGGGAGGTATCCGTGGGGATTTTGCGCACGAAAAAAAAAAAAAAAAATTAACATTTGCGATTACTATCACAGTAACTGAGACGACTAGAACTTACGTCCGCTCTATACGTTGGCGAATACAGTGGTAAACGTGTTGGCCAACAGACTCTCCTGACGAAGCTCCGCCACACATCAAGAATGGTAGAAAACCTCCGCTCCACACTTTCACCACTTCGTGTTGACCAACGCATTCGCCACTATGTTCGCCATCGTGAACAGTGGACATAATAATTAAATTACATCAATTTAATGATCATAAAATACTTTAATGTTGTCTTCTTACATCTACGACGACAACCCGACAGTTAAGGCAAATGCTAGCAATAAATTGAGCACGAATACTAAGCTAAGTATGGACAAGACCTAAGTTTTTATAGTAAGTTAACTGCGACTCACTATAACGACTGACAGTAATTGTGGGCTTCTACCGTGAGGCTAGAAGTAGATTTACTGTTACTGAATTAGCTGTAGCGCCTTATTTCCTGATATTAAAGAATAGGTGTTTTATTTACGTCAATCATATAAATTCTTTCCGGCTTTCCTCGATATGAAATAGACTTAAGTACATTGACATCATATTAATAGCGATTTCCCAGTCAAGGCCTAAGTTTGTGCTTTGAGGCTTAAAGTCATTAGTTGTTTTTAAGAAGCGTCTGCCATCTGACCTCCCACCCCTGACAGGTTCGTTTGTTGTTTAGCAAGTGCGCTGACCAGCAGTTTAGGTTGACTTGGTTTTAATGGATTTATTTAACGATTTCTCGTTAAGTAGATCCATTAAAAGTCAGTGCTTTAAGTCTTTAAGTCTTCGCGAGTTACGTAACCGAGAGAGGTCTGCTAAAGTTACGTACCTACCGCAAAAACCACGCAGCTTGTTTACAAAAACGTTTTATAGGTTTTGAGATATGTCGTTTTAAGACTGGTTGTAAGCATTTACTTTTTTGTAAGTAACCGTGTGTTCAAATATTTTGTAGGCGGTTACGCTTACATATATTTAAAAAAAAGTATACGCATGTACCTGTAATAGTACCCGCTGACTTAGTACCACAAAACCTGCCTGTGTGGTATTTTATTAAAGAACAGAAACTGTTCCTTTAACTTTTATAATGACTTGCTCTTAGTTTTTTCTATCCGACCAAAGATGAATTTAAAATAGACGCACTTTCACATGTTTATTTCTAATTCCAAAGTCAAAATAAAAGATATTTCCACGTGTTCTGTTTATAAAATGAAATCATTAGTCATCATAATATTTATTATCTATTATTTAATCACCAATAGTTATTCCATATCACGCAATGATTAATAATTGTAACATTATACGTCATTGTTATTTTCTTATGTTCATTTCCTCGTTTATGTTCCTCCGTTTACAATAGTAAGGCCCTAAGGGCTCAACTACCAAGTCAGGAAAGTACAAATGGTCAGTGAGAGTTAAGCATTAGAAACGTAGTCATTTAATAGCTGTAATGCTTGCCACTTTAGATGGAACAAAAAATCAATTTGATAGTGAAATGTTCATGTAATACACTTTATGTCCTTAAGTGAATGTTATACAAACAAAAGTACAGTTGTAATTATTTCCACACATGCACTCGACCTCTTTTTATACATATAATTATGTTCTCATTGCTATCGACATCTAAAGCCTCTTTACTTAACACTGTATTAATAATGACATTTCAATACCGATTATATAACATTTTTAAAGTTCAATTACGGATTTAACCAGGTTGTTATAACCTGTTTTTTTTATTAATCTAACTTTATTACCATCATCTTCGTATCTAATACCAATAAAATATGATACATTACACTGTATTTTATTTTTGTCAGTCATTGTCAGTTGGAAAAGATAAACCCCACACATAGCTTACTTTATGAGTTAATATATTCCTTCTGAACAACTACTCCTGTGCCTTTAATTAAAATTAAAGAAAGAAATCTTTAATGTTTATTGGTATAAGAATCTATTATACCAGTAAGAAAATTAAGTTAAGTGTTCAAAAAGGAGTGAACAACTAACAACATATCGTGAAATGAAACCTCAGTCTGAACTTGACACTGGCATAATACATTAGCAGTGCAATGCCAACAGAGAAAAAAGAAAAAAAAAGTTTAAACACATTCGAAATGTTCTCTTTTTGCAATAACAAACGTAAACCGACTTCAATGCAGTAATGACTGTTCAATGCATAGCGTTATTGATAAATTACATTATTTATACGCATTACTAACTACTAGGTGTGAAGCTATTGATATTTATCAACACTTCCCTGTTGACGACGTAACATTGTAACTTGTGGACGAATTATCTAGCATCGATGAGTCAAGACTCGAGTTTAAAGATTCCTTATTGCATAAACGTTAGGTAATAATGCTACTATGTTGTACCAACTAAGTTTTAGTGTTGTACCCCACTGAAAAGAAAAAAGAGGTTTATCTATTTCGTGGTTGAACACATCGCTTTTTTGTATACTAGACAAACTATTTAGAAAAAAATAGGGTCACAGTTCGTTAAAGGCGGGAATTTTGAATTTCAAATTTGGAACGGAATGCAGTAAATAGTTACATGAATTTTGACACGTATCTGTATGATCGCTACATTATGATATTGTATCTGTATGATCGCTACAAAAAAGCTAGCGATCATGTTATGGTTATTTAAAACCAAAACCTGATCAGTAATTTAACTTTTCTCCAGTAAAGTAGTCTACATAGAAGTCTTTAGGTTAAAACAGATTCTTTAAACGACATGCATTATTTTAATAACCTTATGTCCAGTGAATAGTAAATATTTATTAGGTACCTTACGCTTTTTTGATTTTTGATTTGATAAAAATGACACTTAATGAAAAATATCCTCTGGTATACTAAGTACCAGAGGATATTTTTTATTAAGTGTCATTTTTATTATCACCATAATATTGAAAAATATCACGGACATCTTGATTCATAACAGGTACTAACATTTTATTATTGTATGCATGTAAGTATGTCAACAGCCTTTAAGGTAAAAAGGTACAATTTAGATGAAACGCAAGATTATTAGCCGAAACCGCTGAACCGATTTTATAATAACTTTCATTGTTGGAAATTTTCTCTTGGCATAACTATTATCTTTTCACTAATTCTGATCATATAATAATACCACTTTTGACAATAATAATTGCGTTTTCCCTTTTTTTCTTGCCATTTTCGTACAGAGAATTAAAGTACGTCAGTTAGTTGATCAAACGTGTACAGTCTACCACTCTTATATAAAAAGTAGGTCCAAATTCAATTATTTGACAGAATATTTATATTTTTTATGGTTAAAAAAATTGTTTTAACATTCTAAGACTTAAAATTTCTTATATAATATAATTAATGCGGTTACTTACTAACTATGTGTATAATTTAACACCTCTGCCTAAAAAGAATCACTTAATACCAAAAAGAAACAATACATTTTTTACTTAAAGCCTATTACTTAACACAGTTCATAAATATTGATGGCACAACGAGATTTCCATTTAAATTTTTTCTTTTTTTTTAACGCTATCTTTTTATAATGATTATGCGCATGCGTAGGTACGTAGGTAAAATCCTATCATATACAAGCCTGTTATCATCTACATAAAATCTAACTACAGCAACAACCTGTTGCGTGTGATCTAGAAATGTTTTCTACTGGTCCGTCTGTTATACGGTGTTAACTATTGTACGAGTTCTGTTGTGTATCAGTTTTACGACTTTTTACGATGATTCACTTAAAATCATTACTGTCATAGCATAATTAATAAAAGAAGCTATTAATTAATACACAATAATGAATAAAACACAAATAGTTACCTATTAATTTTCATATCAAACGATTCTGCTATAAAATTCTCTGTATTTATTGTAAGTTCTTTTAAAAAAAGTTACATAAATCTATTACACTGTGCTCTAACATAAATTTAAAAAAAGAACTGACTGATCGCAACATTGCCTAGCGATCATTATTATTAGATCATTTGAAAAAAGAATGAATGAATTTTAAAAAGAACATAGCGATGAAGCTTCTTTTTTTTCTTTGCCGTTGAACTTGGAACATCATGACTTTGGTACAATGTCAATTCTTTTTTGTTCTATATTGAAACATTGGCACACTGAAGAATTCTTTTTTTTTATTATGTGACAGTGTCTTCAATGACGTTAGTTAATATTTAAATGGCATTGAATTTGACTCTAAAAAGTTTTGTTTGATTGTTATTAGCAATGATAAACGCAATATATTGGTAGTTGATTTCAAATAAACTATTGTTTGGCTTTAGGAAAAGAAACTAACCAACGAGCCTTATACTCAGTATTTACACAATCTTTTCCTTATATTAATTTTAATTAGGTAAATAAAAAGTAAACTTACTGATGGCCGCCACCACCGGGGGTTGGAGAGGCAACGACTACGGCGACAAGGAGGGAGACAAGCTGGAACACATAACAATAACTAATGATTATTATTATTAAATTATTTTAAATAAAAAAAAGAATTAAAATATTAATAATTCTACACTCGTCTGAATATTTTTTAAATATAAAACTGACTCTAAATTTCGCGCCATAAAAATTATTATTATAATATTATAGATAAAAAAAATATGGTTTTATTACACTCACAGCGAGTTTGGCGTACATCATGTTTAGTTAGCTGGACTGATTCTGTGTTACACTTAGCCTGTTGTGACTGGCTTACTTTCTACTCCTCTGAACGCACCACAACCTTATATACTCGATCGTTTGCGAGTCCAAAAATTGCATAATCTAGCCCCTTAGTCCATCCCTACTAGCCCGGTTTACTTGACAAATTTAGAAAGGTAGTATTCTGTTTCAGTTTCAATGTAGAAAGGGGCCTTCTCTATTTGGTGGGGTTTGTTCAAGTGGTGGTAATTCAAGTGACTGCAGACAGTGATTTTATTTAGTTTCGATGTTTTTGAAGTGACAAAAGAGTGGTCTTGTGTAGTGCCATAGAGAAATTTTTATTATTTTTAAGAACCATCACTTTGTTAATTTTTTTAATGTTTTCTAAACACTTATTTCATTTACAATATTTCAAAATAGTTAGTAAGAAAATGTTTTCGTTATGTGGTAAGCTTGTCGTATATTGGTAAATGACGTTTTCCTGAATTTATGACTGTTTAGTAATATGCAAATGGCTTTATTCGAGATTTACAGTTAATATCGTACTCCGTTTGGTTAGGTCTGATGTTGTCAGTTTAACAATAAAACAGGACTATAAACTGAAATAAAAACAAAATGGTTGTATTTTGTTTTCAGTCACGTTTTATAGTTATATATTTTATTTGATTATATTATGGTGTTTATAAAAAAACGCAAATAGATTTACTTACCCAATCGAAGTATGTGTGTCTATAGTTTGTGATTATGAGGTAAACAAACTTATTATCTACTTGTTATTTTGGAATATTTTAACAATGGTGGAATATATAGTAGCTTAACCTTAACTTAACCATACTTATCTCAATTATCTAGAGCGATACTTACAATCATTTTGTTTTTGTACCCGTCCAGCCTAGTTTAGACCTCATGTATAAAGAGGTCTTAAAATGAGGTCGTATGGGTGAGTTTGTGATAGAGTCTGAATTCGTACAGCTTTTTTAATGTAGACATTAAAATAAAGACTTCTTTGTACATGTTATAATGATATTTTAATTATATGTTTTTGCAATGCGATTTATTATATCATTTACCAATAAGCGAATGTTTTTTTATTACCTAAAGGTGTTCCATTGATGTACTTATCTATACTACAGTATTAGGTACAATCCAATGACGTATTATTTATTAATACGAATTGCTACGTCATTCGGGAACATGGCGGCTTTTAAAAATGGCGCAAATATTTAGTATAAAAAATTATAACTAATTACTAATAATGTTTCAATATTATTAATTCATATGAATTATATTATTATTTGTATCAATATTTTTTTTAAAACCGACAAGCACACGGCCCACGTGGCCTAAAGACGTATGCAACAACACCAGGGACGAAACCGCAGCAGGGAGTTCATTCCACAGCTAGAGCATGCGTGGGATGAAGTTTCTTTCATACCGCACAGTGCGTATCGTCTCACGACGGGTTGGTACAGAGTTTTATTTCAAGTTTTCCTTCTCTCACAGTACGACACCCGTTGGATGAGATGGGGTGGTGATGATTGTATTCTTTCTCAGTCACCACACTGTTATACTATACCTATAGTTACTTATATTATTATTATAAAGAAGAGGTAAAGTTCGTGAGAGATATCGCTGGATTTAAAAAAATCTAAATCGGTCAATTAGATAATTGAAACGGAAGGAGTAGGACACGGCGGTATTTCCCCCCAATTGAGCAGTCCGACTCGGGAAGTACCCCCGCTCTACAGAATACCGCGGTTATAATAACTTCGTTTTGTGTAGCCAGAGCTCAATGGAGAGTTTTTGTGCTGTCAGTGGGATGACCAAAGGGTTGTCCTGCTTGTCCTCTACACTGACGGCATAAAATCTCTATTCTTACAGGGTCGGCAGCACGGATGTGACTCCACTGGTGTTACACACGTTCATAGGTCATGGTAACCACTTTCCATCAGGTGGGCCGTATGCTTGTCTGCCACCTAAGTTGTATAAAAAAAAGGAATACACTTTATTTGTGAGTGTTATAGATTATATATCATCAAATGATCGGGGAGCAGCGGGAAAGGGATTAGAAGTCCACGCATACGGAACCACGGCAACAGCTGGTAATATTATATAGAGAAAGAAATTGTATTTTAGTATATAGCGAATAAACTCAAAAACTACTGAATCGTTTTTAAAAATATGAAACCTATTAAATGATGGGCATTATATGTGTAAAAACGGTGCCTCGAGGGTGCAAAATATGTCAAAAGAGTCAGCTGAACAAAAGGTGTAACGAAAACGGGATCAGAATTCCACGCAGGAAAAGCCGCGAGCAACAGCTAATATTTATAAGTATAGTTTTTGTTAAGTAGTTTTTGCTTTGGCAGAGTTTTTGTTCTTATGTTATGTATCGTATGAAGCAATTCAGTGACATCATTATCTTTACGAGTGGTTCAGAATTATTTAATTATAAATAACTTCATTAATATCATAGTTCGCGAAATATAAGCCAAGCTGCCCGCGTACAAAGGCAACTCTGGCGTCAGAGGTCGATGAACGACCTCCGCCTCCCATGAGCGCAGGCCTGGGGGTGACTGGTGGGGCCACCTGTCACCCTGGCAGAAGCAGGCCGCGGTGGCGGCGCGCCTGCCGCGCCTCCCCGTTTTCCGGGGACGAGTTGGGGACTCTGTAGTCCCCACACACCCGAGGAGAGGGCCAGATCGTGAGAGATGGCCCTGTGTCGGCCGGGGTGCGAGGGATATGCCTGTCAACCTCACCTTTGGCAACCAAAACGATCCAGAGGCGGTGTGCGTTTTAGCCAGTTCGTGTCCGACATAACCTCTTCCACCGGCTCCGGTGGGGAGGTATCCGTGGGGATTTTGTGCACGTAAAACAAAAAAAAAACGTTCGTGAAATATGGGGGGTAATAGACCTCTGACTACCCTTCAGGAATTTATAGGCGTATTTATATTGAGTCACTGTTTCGAATATTTTAAATTAGTTACACCGAAACAATAGAAAAGTAAGTTCCATAATTGAATCGCAATAAATTTGCTCGACTGCGCTAGGGAGCGTAATTTGTTTCGCGCGTGAATATGTATGTACATGTACATAGTTTTATTTGTTCCCGTCTACAGGCCTAACTGCTATACGGATTTCAATGAATGGAGTATGAAATGAAAGGCATTCATCTCTCGAGTGTCAACTGATATATATAGACTGTCATCAAAAATTATGCGGTGGTCTTTTATGCTAAAATGCGTTTATTTTTTCATTCAAATTTATCTAGTAAGGTATTAAAATGAAGGAAAATAGAAGGAGATCACAATTGGGTACTTTCCTGCCATTGAAAGAAATTATTTGACTAAGCTCTTTAAATTAAGAATGGTAAAAGAGTGGTAAACGTTACATCAGTTCTTGTTTTATAATTTTTGTTTATTTTTGATCATCCATTCAACCTATAATAGTAGGTAAATGATTTGACTATAACACGGGTGAAATAATTTAAGTTTGCTTATAACTTACCGTTTTGACGTTTAGTAAAAAGTACCTAACTAATTTGACTAGTCAGTGAAATACCCAATAATAAATTGCTTCGTAGTATGTTACGTGCTAATACGGGAAGGGTCGGCTAGTAGACTATGACAGCCAACAGATTATAACTCTGTAGATACCGTATGTGGCACTAAAGCGCGGCGTAATAAAAAAGATCTACCACTTTAGCCTTTACTAAAATGGTGTGAAAATTATCTGCAAGACAGATCCTACTGTGTTAATGTCAGTGAAACGTACAGTAAAAGTGTCACAGCTGACGTGGGGACAGCCCAAGGATCCGTCCTTGGACCTCTCCACTTCATAGCATATGTTAATGACATGAATAATGTTATTGGCTATAGCACTTCCTATCAGTACGCGGATGACACCTGTCTAGTCATTGCAGAAAAAAACATTTCTGCAGCATTTAAAAGAATGCAGGTAGATCTAGACAATATAAACAAATGGTGCCATGATAATGGACTAGTTCTGAATGCCGAGAAAACAAAACTAATACATATATGTTCTCCATACAGCAAAACACAGTATCCCAAAAATGAAAGGCTGGTAGTTCACGAGGATCTATGCTTACATAAAAACGATAGTACTTGTCAATGTCCTACTATTGAAATGGTTGACAAGCATACATATCTCGGTCTAATCATTGACAGCAAATTTAACTGGTTACCACAAATTAACCGAGTATGTGACAAACTAAAAGCTTTTCTTGCCAACCTATATATCATCAAAAATAGAATTCCTTTTAAAGTCAAACTTATGCTGTATAATGCCCTGGTGGACTCCATTATAGGATACGGAATCACTAGCTATGGTAGAACATTCAAAAGTTACCTTGACCATATCTTTCAAATACAAACAAGAATTTTAAGAAACATTATCCCACCGTCCAAAAAAGATTTACTTAAAGATAATAATATGGAACTATATAAATACTGCCAGACATTACCAGTCCATACCAAAGTAACATTTTCTCTCCTCAAAGAAAATTTCTTTAACAAGTCCATACAACATGATATATCGCACAATATTCAAACTCGGAAAAAAATCAACAAAAAGTTGGAAATAGTCCGTGCAGTAAATACCTATGGTGAAAGAACTACGGAATTTATCATTCCCCGTCTATTAAATAATTTACATCAATCTTTCATACAAAGCATCACCAATATAAATTTAAAAAGGAAATTAAAAGCACATTTTTTGAACAGCCTGTAGATGCCTCGTGCAAAACCGGTTTTGCTCAATCGATGCAACCGCCCGCTCGCTGCTTTAACGCTAGGTTTATGTTATTATTTTTTTTTTTTAATAAGCAAAGAAATGTAATATCTGTTTGTTTTTAATTGTATGTTGTTTAATGGCGCACCAGACAAACCCCCAGTGGTTTTAGGATGTGCCAATGTGTGTAATAATTGTTATATTTTGTAAGTAAATAAATAAAAAAAAAAAAAAAAAAAAGTAGAAGTTGACAATATACATATATTCCATATCAAAGAATCAATTTCATTTACACACACATAAAGAGCACATTTGAACGTCAAAATTTTACAATTACTTATGTCAAGAAATAATACAGAAATATTAAATGAAGTAAAAATAAACATTGAAAAATGATTCTTTCGCTGGTTCGGTAGGTTAGTTCTACTGAGAAGATACCAGCAAGAAACTCAGAGAACTATAATATTAGAACTAGATTATCTTTCTTTTTTAAATTTGCTTTGCTTACAATTTATTTTGTATGAGCAAGCAAGAGACTTATGTTGACCACGCATTTAGGTCATCAAGATACTCATCTACTTTATAGTAACCTTTTTTTATTAATTTTTTTTTAATATGCACACATTGGCAGTTTAAAGAACGACATTAGTTTACTTACACATTTTGCGTGTTTCATTTGTTAGAAATACTGTGTTTATAAAGTATATAATCAAAGCAACAAGCATATTATTACTACTTACGCATGTTATAGCGTCAGCAGTTGTGTATGCATAGGTAATGTATATGGGAAATGCCTTATTATGATGTAAGGAACAGAAGTCTGTCACTATATTATGGGGCTGAGTTCCGCTAGTTCCGTGTTCACGGGAATCGGGAAATTATATAGTTATAATAATTATGAATTAAATATAATCGCGATAATTTGCAGAAATAACGTCTCTCGGTTTATTTTTGTGTTTTGTTTAATTGTATTTAATGCATTCTTCATTTATTGTCTCTCATATTAATAAGACTGTTTTGAAGGAGGTAGGCCCTACAGAATACCGCGGTTATAATAACTTCGTGTTGTGTTCCCAGGATGAGTAGGGTAGCCAGAGGTCACTGGAGAATTTGTGCTGTCAGTGGGAAGACTGAAGGCTTGTCCTGCTTTGTCTTCTACTGACGGCACAGAAACTCTGTACTTACAGGGTTGGCAGCGCAACTGTGACTCTTCTGGTGTTACAAACGTCCACGGCCACGGTAACCACTTTCCATCAGGTGGGCCGTGTGCTTGTCTGCCAACTAAGTAGTATAAAAAAAAGACTGACCAAAGGCCAGGTAATAGTTACTGAGTAAATTGGTACTGAAGTCAAACGAAATGCTGAGTACAGATGTAAGTAGATTTCAGATTGAAAATATTGTATAGCTTGTAGAATTATATACATACATATAAGCACGCCTTTATCCCCGCAGGGTTAGGCAGAGGTGAATTAACACCCACATTTCACCAATCATTGAATTCGGTCCCACGTAATAGGGGGTGAGCCTATATATGACGCAATTATGCCAAGAAATAATATAAAAATATTAAATAATGTTAAAATAAACCATTGGAAAATAATTCTTTCGCTGGTTCAGTAGATTAGTTCTACTGCGAGAAGATCTTTCTTTTTTAAATTTGCTTTAGTTTACAATTTATTTTGTGCGATCAAGCAAAGACTTATATTGACCACGCATTTATTTACATCATCAAGATGCTCATCTACTTTATTCATTAAAGTTTTTTCACTTCTATTTAAAATTTATTTATTGGCATGTTAATCAAACCCAGAGGATATTTATTAAATATTTTTATACAGCTGCCTACAAACGAATCACCAACTTGTTGAAGCCTGAGTTTTGGTCCAACAAGTTTATTTTTGTTTCTCGTATTAAAACTGTAGCTGACGAAATGAAGTGTAATCGTGTAATTACAGCTCTGACTACCCCTCGGGGGTATGCAAGCGTATGTTTATAATTATATGACGCTACATAACCGGGCCAGTGGTTTCTTGCCAAATCTACATGTGACCGTTGCTTGCAACTGGTGAAATCTAGCAAATTAAGTAACATAATCGTTGTTTAACATTATTACTAACATGTTCTTTGATAATATACATACATTAAAAATTGCAATGAATATTTTATAGGTTGTTAACCTTACTTTGGAACTGAGGTCATAGTAATAATATTAGTGATTCTCTATAGGTTCAATCAGCGTCTAAACGCAAAATACCCTACAGAATACCGCGGTCATAATAACTTCGTATTGTGTTCCCAGCGGTGAGTAGGGTAGCCAGAACTCACTGGAGAATTTGTGCTGTCAGTAGGAAGACTAAAGGCTTGTCCTGCTTTGTCTTCTACACTGACAGCACAGAAAGTCTGTGCTTACAGTGTCGGCAGCGCGAGTGTGGCTTCTTTGGTGTTACACACGTCCATAGGCCACGGTTACCACTTTCCATCAGGTGGGCCGCGCACTTGTCTGCCACCTAAGTGGTATAAAAAAAAAGACATCTTGTCTACAAAGGCTCAAAATGCAAATCAAACTGTTTGTTGATTTAAATTGTATTATTGTTCGAATTAAAGATGTGTTCATAATAGCAGAACAATCAGTCAACAGTACTTTGTTCCAATATACCAAATTACAAATAATATTTTGAGACCGAAAATCATAGCTGCAAAAATGAGGGTGTTAATGCACCTCTCACGTCGAAACATACCTTACTAAGCTTACCCTTTCAGGGATTTGATTTGGGACGTGACCAGCGATGGGTTAAATACGGCCAGCGGGCCAGCTCTGGCTCATGAAAGCATTGAATACAGTCCTATAACATGAATAGTATCATGTTAATTCATTTAAAGCTGCACTGAAAGGAGGAAGAGGGCCGAATTCCTGTATATATTCCTACATATAGGTATTTGAAAAGAACTTTCTGGCCCTCTTTTAAAAACTCTCTTAAACTGTTTAGCTCTTTAAAATTTATTTTTTTGTATAGGATACTTCAATTATACTTATGACTTATGATGGTAAGCTGAAGGCAAAGTCTCAGAAAAGATGGTTACTTACATACACCATGTGACTATGGTGTCACTCAGTTTGACGGCCTCACCATTTAAATCGTAACATCTCTAGATTTCTCGTTGAATGATACTTTTTTTCTGCACAGGCAACATCAAACTATCTTTTGGTGTTGGATGCAACTACCCACCATTTTTATTTGACATCCAACGAGAATTGTGTATGGGAGTGAAAAAAGAACATTTTTCTGTGGAATTTAATGTTAACTTTCGCACTGGCTTGTAATTTCTACGTCTACGTACTACGCAATCTACTTTAAATAACTACAAACTTAAACTAGATTTTTGTGCATTTGCATGGTAAGTAGGTATGACTAGATTATCACTGCGATGCGAGCGAGGACTCGGGGCTGCACACGCTCACCGAGTGTCCGGCGTGGGAGACGCCGAGACGGGAGCTGGTGGCGGCCCTGGGAGTGAGAGTTCTCACGCTCTCCACCTTGCTCGCGGCGATGGTCTGCTGCGCGGATGCGAGGTGGCGGGGCAGGAGCGGCAGCGGGAGCGACGAAGGATCGCATGCCAAGCTGCCCGCGCGGAGGTCGATGAATGACCTCCGCCCCCTATGAGCGCAGGCCTGGGGGTGACGAGTGCAGCCGCCTGTCACCCTGGCAGAAGCAGGCCACAACGGCGGAGCGCCTCGCGCGCCTCCCCATTTCCGGGGAAGAATCGGGGGCTCTGTGGTCCCCACACCCGAGGAGAGGGCCAGGTCGAGATAGATGGCCTGGGGTCGGCTGGGGTGCGAGGGATATTCCTGTTAACATCACCTTTGGCAACCAAAAACGACCCACAGGCGGCTTGCGTTTTGGTCGGTTCGAGTCCGACATAACCTCTTCCACCGGCACCGGTGGGGGGGTATACGTGGGGATTTTTTTGTGCACGTAAAAAAAAAGCATGACTAGATTTTGAATTTATGTCGTTGCATTTGTAAAATTCAAAATTTACCTGGTTTGTTAAATCGTACCACCCATAGTTACCCGACTACATTCACACAAATACATGTAATTTAAATAATTAGCTATATTTTTGTGCCCGCTTGACGACAATAGGTTCGCCCCTTATTACGTGGCACTGAAAATCATAATTGGTAAAAAGTGAGTATTAGTACCTACACCTCTGCCTATTGCTTTGGGGATACTCAATACTCAATACTCAATACATTTATTGCATTCCATAATGTGATATAGATGACAGATTAAAATGAAGTTACAATTATGGACCCTGTCGGGCACAGCACAATGTTTGGAGAGAGGGATAATTTACTATTATACAGTTTCATTACAATTTTAATTTTAGATATATATTAAGTTTTTTATACCTTGTCATTTGAAGAGTGATGATATGATACTGATTATGGTGTGATGGGATTTACAGCTGTATGCTATATTTTTGTTTCCCTACAGAAAAAGTAAGGGAAACTTAACGCACTGATCCGAAATAAGTTTTTTTTGTAGTATTTTACTGTACGGTACAATGTACTCGTAAATATCTATGTTACAATATAAACGTCTAGTCTGCTAAATTGTACCGGTGGCAAACTTACACAAAAACTATACTTTATCCAACCTAACGTAGAGGCAAGACATTGTTCATTTGTCATATGATAATAAAGACATTACACTTTATTTTACATGCCTATTTATTTTTACCCGATTACGGCGAAGGAAAAGGAGGTATGTAATATAAATAACAATAAAAGTTTAATACTAAAACCCGACTACTCAAAAAGTATTAAACAAGAAAATATCAAGGATAGCCGTGTTCGTGTCCCACTTAATCTAACAAAACAATATACTCTAGGGAAAAGTGGCATACGATCTCGACTATCCTTGACGTTTTCTCGTTTAATACTTTCTCAGTAGTCGGGTTTTAGTTTTATTATAAGTACTTTTATAAACTAAATATCAGAGTCAAAAGAGTTCCAATATAACTGACTCTCCCATATAACGATTGCTGTATCGTATCGATAGAGCATTCGTCTGCTGTCGGGGTTCCAATTCCCGCTCAGTGCAATGCTGTACGCATGAATAAACTTATAAATAGGTCTATTCGCATTGGTCTGGATTTCTCTCTGTATATCTGCATTCTTGAACCCATAGCACCAGCTAGTTTAAGAATGCTTACTTTGGGTTTAGACAGCGTTGTATGAAATGTCGAAGAATTTTTATTTTTAATTTATTTATCTTTATTTATTATTTCGGCTATAATAACCTCGTGTTGTGTTCACGGCGGTGAGTAGGGTAGCCAGAACTCACTGGAGAGTTTTTGTACTGTCAGATAGAAGACTATAGGCTTGTCCTGGATGTGTCTGCTGCACTGACTGCACCGAAATACTCCGTACGGTAGCACGACTCGTCTGGTGTTGCACACGTTCATAGGTCACGCTAACCACTTTCCATCAGGTGGGCCGTGTGCTTACTTACATACATAAAAAAGTACATTTATACACGCGCACGTTATATTTTTAATCAAGTATAGATAAGTACAAAAAAACGAATTTAGAAATAAATAATATTATTATTCATTGTAGAACTATTTATCAGAAATGTTTTACAACATAATTGGGTATTTGAATGACTTATCAAATTAGTTACTTTTTACTATACGTCAAAACGGTAAGTTATAAGGAAACTTGTATTAAATAATTTATTGTGACGTCATTATATTCTCTAGTCAAATCATTTACTATTATAGGTTGGGTGGATAATTAAAAACAAATAAAAAATAAAAAATATAAATCGACACAAGTTTTACTGCTCCTTTACCATTCTTTATTTAATTAGCTCAGTTAAATAATATATTTTGACTATAGGCAAATTGGGTATTTTTATGACGAGAACCTTAAAATAAATAACCTTTCACAGAATATGAGGCGCTTACGGATGACATTATTTAAATGACATTTATTTAATATATAATTATGAAAGCTTTATTTTTATAAACAAATATTAAAACCAAAATTACTAATATTCCCTCTAACCACCTAAGCTTAATTTCTTGTGTTAGGAGTGGGTTTTAACTTTTACTTACACTGTCTACGTTTTTTTAGTAATGTATAAATAATATTAAATTTAATTAGCGAATAATAGGTAAATAGATATTTATATAAGTTAAAAAAAGATATTATAGTATAAAAAATACATTATCATATTATTTTTTTAAGGTATTATATAATATTATTTTTTATAAAATATAAATATAGCGTCATTACAACATAGACTTGTAAATGTGTACGCCTCGTCGCATGGGCACATGAGTATAAAGATTGTCAATTATATTATTTATGATATCCTTTGTGTATTATTCAACATAGAAACAAGAAATAAAAAACACTTATTTGGTTATTTTGTTTTCATTCATGGTCGGCAGCGCGTGTGTGACACCCCTGGTGTTGCATACGTCCATAGGCCACGGTAACCGCTTCCCATCAGGTGGGACGTGTGCTTGTCTGCCAACTAAGTGGTATAAAATAATAATAATAAAGAATATTAGAACCTAGCGGTAGCCTAGTGGTATGGGTAATGGACTGCTGAGACGAGGTCTCGGGTTTGATCCCAGGTTTTACCATGGCACACACCAATGACTTTTCGATGCTTTTCGAAGTTATGTGTGTATTTATCGCAGTTTGTAAGTGCCCGGTTAATGGCAATAGGCTCGCCACCTATTACATTGGGACCTAAACATAACTGGCGAAATGTGGGTGCTAGCACCTCTGCCTACCCCTTCGGGGATATAGGCGTGAGTTTATGTGATGTGATGTGTATTAGAACCAAAATTACTAATATTACCTCTAACCCCTCCAGCTAAGATAAATTGCTTGTGTCAGGAGTGGGTTCACATTGGTAGTGTAATGGTCAGGATTCGAACCCGTGGTCTCTCGATTGTAAGATCGACTACTTAACTACTTACGCCGACGCTTGAATTTTTTGATTACCTTCTAATATCATTTAACGAGGCCTCGTGGCGTGGCGGTAGTGAACGCGACCGCCACGCAGGATACTCGGGTTCGATCCCCGCTCATTGCAAATATTTTTATGCATGAATATAGATATTTGCATTGGTCTGGTCGTGGCTCAGAGAGCACGTTCAGCCATCGGCCCCTATTGCCATACGAAAATCTATGGGAGTCGTAATAGGTAGTTGGAAATCTAAAAAGTTCAATGACTGGTCTAGCTGCAATGCTTCGTTTTCGCCTTTGGGTTGTGGAAGTCAGATGAAAGTCAGAAAATATCGAAGTTTAGCCATATTCGCAGTTAGGGTAAACCGGACCTCATACTCTGAGGTGAAACCTTCGGATGCCACTGGGATTAACGTTAAGAGGAAGAAGATCATTTAAGCAAATAAATGCATTTTTTTATTTTTTAAAGTATATATATAACATATACATAAAAAATAAATATATATTTTTTTCAATGTGTAAAATTTAAAGTGTATTAAATAGAGTTCAGTTAAATTAAGATCTAATCTATTCTATGTAACTAACTACATTAGATATATAATTAAATAAAACAAAACTTAAAATGCGTCGTGGAATTCCTCCGCATCGCATTCCTATTGTGGTAGTCTTCCCAAAAGACTAGCAGCATTGCCACGTTGTATGGCAATGCTTATTCTCTGACCTAAGAAATGGCGTCGCAATCTCCCTAAAGAGAATGCGGACGCTTGGACCCCATGGCCCAAACGTCAATTAATCAATTTCCAAACAAATGAGAAGCAAAACGCCTCAGTGTATTATAAAACTGAAGACTTTGTTTGTTTCAACACGCTAATCTCAAGGTGCGATGAGTTTGAATTGAAAAATTCTTTTTGTATTAATTAGTCCATTTATCGATAAAGGTGCAAACCTTTATCGATAAATGGACTAATTGCGGCTATTTACTACTACTACTTAACGGAGTAGAGCAGTGATCATAAGTGTCAACGAATCAGGCAATTCCCATACATTATTTGAAGACTTTAAACTTACGGGCATAAAGGGTGATATGACGCTTCTAAATATGCCACGGGTGAATTAGGGGGAGGTTCAGTTCAGGTTTAAAATACTAACTATAGCTCCTGTCCGCGCGTCCTAATGGAACCTGTTCAAGGGATAAAAGTACCATAAGTGATATTCACACCTATGACACTATTTGTATTATGCCATATTCTAGTAAGTAATTAATATTGGCTATTTATGTTTACCTCTCAAAAATCATAGGCCATGGTAACCACTTTAAAATAGGTCCTCCATGTGCTTGTATGCCATAAAAATACATAAAATAAAATCATAGACTGGTCAGGTCCTCGATTCCACTACAGCAAAACCACGGTCAATCCACAGACGCTTCAAAAAGTTACATTAAATTGTAGACCAAAATGAGTCAAGGTAAGCGTAAGGTAAACACTGAACTAAATATTACTATGCATTTAAACTATCATGGTCACTCACATCAGTATCAAAATAAACGGGATATTTACCATGTTTCATTGTTTTGAGTTTCCGATATTTCGGCGCTGTTGCAAGCACCATGATCACGGAGGAACTGGAGTAGTGGCGGTGAACAGCGATAAAGTTTTTTCCTAGGAGTAATTATATCGATCTACCCTCTTTCGACTTCTTTTACTACGCGAATCTGCACTACTTTTGGTTTCACTCTCACTACAAACTCGAACCCGATCTCGATCACGTTCACGACATACGATGCTCACTGTATCCACTCGCGATTTTGTTTTGGCTTGTTCCCGGTTGTTTTTGCAAAGACGGACCACTGGATGCCAGACGTTCGGCAGTTGAAACCCATCCTCACGATTGAAATTTTTACACTTTTTATATATAATATCGAAAACTCAAAACAATGGAACATGGTAAATATCCCGTTTATTTTGATACTAAATATTACAATGGCTTTATTACTAACCTCGTTCCAGTGTTTGTCAATTTTTTTTCTAGGACACGCCAACTTATATACGCCCTATTGCCAATCACAAGCCGAAAGGAATATTAATGGGTACAGCCAGCTGTCAAACTTGTTTCGATTTTTTAGACAGCAGTCGGGTTAATTGCAATTAACATGTTCCCAACATTGCCTCATTCCAACTGCCCTCACGGCCCTCGGCATTCAAAACTAGACTACTAATTATGATTCCGATCAACTATTCTGGCATGACTGAGTCGAAACTCAGAAACCACTATCCAATCAACCGACCTTCCGCATTTATAATAGAATCAGGGTATTAAAGAGCTTATACACAGAACGTTTAACATTGGGGAGACATCGACAATTTCTTTTTTTTTATACCACTTAGTTGGCAGACAAGCATACGGCCCACCTGATGGGAAGCGGTTACCGTGGCCTATGGACGTATGCACTTGACCCCTAAAATTCGTACTCTGCGTCTATGTTTCTAAAAAAATTTTAAAGCTTGTACCGAAACTGAGCAATGGATTATATCGATGGCGCGGAAACAATACTGTGCATACGAAATAGCGTGATATTCATTTGTATTCAGAAACTAGCCGCGTGACATTGATGCGATGTCTGTGCCATGCTTTTTGTATTTAAGACAAACGACCTCCTTCTCTGTTGCTTCCTCAATCTATTGCATCACTCACATCACTTACGATGGCTACTTGTGACCCTTTCTTTTCTTGTTAATATGAATTATGGAAATATTTTACTTATCAAAAACTATCTATGACGTTAGAGGAATAGAAATTCTAATAATCCCATACCAGTCGTCACTAATCTTTACGTACTTACAAGCTGTTGCTCGTGGCGTTTTTTTTTTTTATATAGGACACGTCAATTGGACTTCGCCCTGTCCGATGGTAAGCTGAAGGCAAAGTCCCAGAAAAGAGGGTCACCATTACTTACACATACCGTGTGACAATGGTGACACTCAGCTTGACGGCCTCATCATATGCTTTTTCACGCCCCGCTTAAAGGACCCGGGACTGTAGGAAGAAGGAAACACGTGAGCTGGTAATGAATTCCAGGCCTTAATGGTGCGACAGAGGAAAGAGTCTCCGAACCGCTTGGTTCTTGATCGGATGTTTTGCACCGTGTACGGATGACATCTAAGACCTGCACGTGTTGTCCTGTGTAGGAAAGGGGAGGGTGCGACTAATTGGAAGAGCTCATCAGAACACTCCCCATGGTACAGACGGTAAAATACACCAATGGACGCAACATCTCTACGCAGCTGTAAAGGTTCTAGGGTGTTCGTGATCTCAGGATGCCCAATGATGCGGACCGCACGTCACTGCAACCTGTCGAGAGCATCTAGTAAGTACTTTGCTGAACCATCCCAGAGATGCGAGCAGTATTCCACACAGGAGCGAATTTGTGTCTTGTATAGAAGACACCGCTGCTCCGGCGTGAAAAATCGTCTCACTCTGTTCAGGACTCCGAGTTTTCATGAGGCTGTTTTGATGATACTTTCGATGTAATTTTTGTTATTCAGGTTGCAGCGAACATCCATACCTAGGATATTGAGATTGTCCTGCAGTGGCAGTGGCGTGCTCTGAAGAGTGGGGAGGGGAAGGAAAGAAGATACTTTTGCTGTAAACTCACTCACATGCCTGCGTCTTCTTGGCATTGAACTCAACCAGGTTCTCAGAGCCCCATTGAGAAATGTGATTCAGGATCCCGTCAAGCTCAGTGACAAGAAGCTGCCTTTTCTCTGCGATATCTGACTGCTTGGCCGCAGGATGTCCATGATAACTCCCATGTTAAGTGCTATCGTCTGCATAACAATGAACATTGCCGGTAGACAGCATGTCGTTGATATGCAGAAGAAAGAGAGTGGGTGATAAGACGGACCCCTGGGGCACGCCAGCATTTACCTGCAGAAACTCCGAAGCTCGTCCGTCACAAAGGACGCGAATACGGCGCCCCTGCAGGAAGCTAGCAACCCAGTTGCACAGCCTAGAAGGCAGACCAAAGGCAGGTAGCTTGGAAAGAAGCGATTTGTGCCAGACTCTATCGAAAGCTTTGGCGATGTCAAGACTAATTGCCAGTGACTCGCCGTGCTTGTCCATAGCCTCACCCCAAAGATGGGTAACGTATGCTAGAAGATCACCCGTTGACCGTTTCGGTCTGAAGCCATATTGCCGGTCATTAATTAAGGAGTGATCCTCTAGGTGCCGCATGAGCTGTTTGTTAATTATGTGCTCGAACACTTTGCACAGCACTGAGGTGACGGCTATGGGTCGATAGTTGGCTGGCTCCGAGCGATCCCTCTTCTTGGGAATCGGCTGAACATTCGCCTCTTTCCAAGGCAAAGGCACTGTACCCGAACTGTAGGATAGGCAGTACAGGCGCGTAAGCATTGGAGACAACTCCGCTGCACATTTTTTCAAAACTACCGCTGGAATACCATCCGGACCACTGGCTTTCCGGACATCGAGTGATTGCAGCACTGCACGGACATCGCGTTGCCTGATATGGATATCAGGCATCGCGTGGTCACTGTCGGGTAGTGTTGGTGGCTGAGTACCACAATCATCGATTCGGGAGTTGGCCGCAAAGAGATTAGCCAGCAGATTTGTCTTCTCTTGCGGCTCATGGGCCAGGGATCCATCAAGGTTACGCAGCGGAGGCAGCGAAGGCTGACAGAAGTTGGCTTGCACGGCTTTAGCCAGTCGCCAGTAGCCACGGCATCCCGTGGGATGCATCACTAGCTCTTGACCAAGCCGCGCTATGCGCAGGGCATCCGCTCTGACGTAGGCCATTCTACAGACCTTTGTGGCTCTGTTGTACGCCGCCTTGAAGTGGCCCAGATTGGGATGGCGCGTGGCGCGCGCCCCTACCCAAGCGCGGTACGCAGACTGTTTTTGTTCAACAGCTTCCGCGCACTCGCGCCCGAACCAAGGGCGCACCCCGCGGTCACCAGTGATATCGGTGTATGAGATATAGTATTCCATACCCAGACCGATCTCACCGGCGACAGCAGTAGCACAATCCGATGGGTTCTTACCTTCAAAGCAGCGCTCAACACACGGGATGGACGCAAAATATTCACGAAGTCCATCCCAGTCCGCTGACGAGTAGTGCCAGAGAGGTCTAGCAGAGAAGGTGCTAGGCCCGACCTTCTTGGTATCCTAGTGACCTCGTGCACCAATTGGGTCAGGCCGTGCGCCAGAGCAAATGCGTGGGCGGCTCTTCCCGCATGGTCTGTTTTGGAGGAGCCCAACCAGATCTCGTGGTGGGCGTTAAAATCCCCCAAAAATACCATTTCGGCATTCGGAAATCGCTCGTGCGCATCATCTGCCGCCTGACTCAGATATTCAAAGAGTCGAGTTGTCTCAGCATCTCCTGTATGGGAACGGTAGAGGCACACATAGATCTGACTCGTAGGGCCATGGTCTACGTATACCCAAAGGATGGAGAAGGATGGGTCCTCTAGGCAGCGCAAACGGCGACAGCAAACATCCGCCCTAACAAACACGCACACCCCGGCTTTTGCACGAAAATTTTCCTCAAGAACATAGCCAGGGTAGAGCAAGTAGGTCGTGTCGTCAGGGCGGTGTATTTGCGTCTCTGTTAGAAAAAACATGGCAGGTTTCGCCGTCTCTAGGTGTTGGTGGACGGCGTTGAGGTTTGCATGGAGCCCACAGATGTTAGTGGACTCCACCTCAAATAGCAAGCTTTTGGGAGTGTGACGAGCCGCTGTGTTGCCTATTTCTCTAAATTGCGCTGCCATGAGTTTGGGTGGGAGAAGGCGTGAAAAGCACCGTGTGACAAAGCGCGGGATATTGGTTTTATCTATGAATGTGAGGCATGGCGAGAGCCGACGCGCCGAACGGAAGGGCCCCCGTACCCCCCCGAGTATGGTCGCCGGGCTCCCAAATCCGGTCACCAACCGGCACGACGAACCATATCGGGATTATGCGTGGCCTGGTGAGGCAGCCTCCCAAGGTGGTTAACCCCAGTTGGGCCCCTGTACTATATCGCGGGCGGCCAGCGGCACCACCGTTTCTACAGGTCTCCCTGTTCGGCGCATCGCCCCGCGAATTCCGCACTAGACTACGCCAAGATCCACTGGTCCCACTAGTGCTGCGACAACCACCACCTCTGCCCGGCTATGCACTTGCTGACCCCTGAACACAATCCAACCGAGATTGAATTGCTATGGAGGGTTTTTCGCAATAGTGCACGGTGGTACCTACCCGGTCGAAACTTGAGACAAATTTGTGCCACCAAGTTTCTACCACCAGTAAATCTCCGCTATATCCTTTCCTAAGTTCTAATTTATCTCTATAGCCAATTTCATCAAAGTCGGTTCATTGGTTTAGGAGTGAAAGCGTGATAAACAGACACTGTTACATGCATTGCATTTATTTTAGTATTCTAGCTTCTTATGAATGTATGGAACTCTATTATATAATCTTTAGCGTCCTAATAAACTTACCCTTTTGATTACCATACAAAGTTATGACACACTGATTGATTCTTAAAATTGGGAGGTCATACAGCAGTCGCTCCCGTAAAGGCACGCTCCAAAAAGTATTGAACAAGAAAATATCAAGGACAGGCGTGGTCGATGGTCACTTTGCCCTAGAATGTAAGTATTGTTTTAATAAACTAATGATGAATTTATTTTTATACCACTTAGGTGGCAGACAAACGCACGGCCCACCTGATGCAAAGTGGTTACCGTGGCCTATGGACGTGTGTAACACCAGAGCGGAGCGTGATTTTTCAGTAGTTGGGTTTAGTTTTAAACTTATTTTTTTATTTATATTATTTTGGGTCAAGCAATAGATAGATATAATTTATACATATTTGAAATGTTCTAATTAAACCCTTTCAGTTAGTACCAAACACGACATATTTATCTCAAATCAATTTTATCACAGCATTTTACGACCGCTTGAAGGCGCTATATTAGATACACTGATACGTTATATAGCTTTTGACCAGCGGACAACAAACACGCTTCTAACGATACCTCATATGTTCAGTTCTAATTAGTAGTTGAGGAGCTATGAGGGAACAGATGAACCTACATATATTTACATAGCCTGTCAAAATCATAACCTTCTTTTTGCATCGCCGTAGTCGCGTAATTAATATAGTGCTTCCACGGCAAGTGATCAACACGCGAAGAAGCAGCTCGGTCAAGGTCTCCACGCATAAGGTTTCCTTGAGTTATGAAATGTGTATTAAGAAATGATATTAGGAAAGTGGAGCAAAACACTGACAAGAATAGTTCATGTTTTGGGACATTACTTGTTATTTGCAAGGTTACCTTGCTCGTCCAATTACTTGACATGTTTCAAACACTCAATCGCAGTATTGTGTAAAATGTACAAGTGCGTATTACACGTAATGAATGTAATATCTAAACCGAGGTTTATATTATCAACTTGCCTATCGTCCACCACTGCTGGACTAGGCCTCTCCCAATGTTGGGAGGCTTTCGCCTATTGTTTCCACGCTGGCCAGACGGGTTGGTACAGGGTTTTATTTCAAGTTTTCCTTCTTTCGCAGTGAAATCGTTTGCGTATTTTTTCGTAAGTCGCCTCTTACGACACCCTTCGGATGAGATGGAATGGTGATATTTAATAAATAAATAAATAAATATTCCACGACATTCTACACAACGCTATCTAGACCCATGGTAAGCATAGCTTAACTAGCTTGTGTTATGGGATCTAGAATGCGGATAAACATACTTAGATACTTTTTTTTTTTTTTTTTTTGTAAATACATACATATCATACATAGAAACACCCAGACCAATGCAAATATACATATTCATGCATACAAATATTTGCACTGAGCGGGAATCGAACCCGCGCCCCCTGCATAGCAGTCGAATGCTCTACCGCTACGCCACGGAGGTCGTCAAAATAATATTTGTATCCTTTCTCCACCATAAGATTTATATTAATGCATAACAAACCTTTCTGATTTTTTTTACCCGACTGCCAATAAGGTTTATTTTTTATACCACTTAGGTGGCAGACAAGCACACGATCCACCTGATGGAAATATGGACAAGTGGAACACTAAAGGTATCACATGCTGGTGACCCTGTAAGAATAGAGTTTCTGTGCCGTCAGTGCAGAAGACATTACAGGATAAGCCTTTTGTCTTCCCACTGACTGCATAATAACTCTCCAGTCAGCTCTGGCTACCCTACTCACCGCCGGAAATACAACACGAGGTTATTATGGCCGCGTTATTCTGTAGGGCGAAGGTACTTCCCCAGTCAGACTGCTCAATTATGACGGGAATGCCGTCATGTCCTACCTCCTTTGACTCAATTAGGACGGGAATATTTTTCTTGAACTTTTCGCGCGTATCTTCTATGTATGTATGACAGTTTTTAAAATTAGGGCCAGATCGGCCATCTGGCCGTGGGTCAGCCGTGGTGCGAGGGGTATGCCTGTCATCCTCACTTTCGGGAACCAAAAACGACCCACAGGCGCCGTGCGTTTTAGTCGGTTCGAGTTCGACATAACCTCTCGCACTGGCTCCGGTGGGGGGTATCCGTGGGTATTACGAATTTAAAATAAACACTAGGCTAAATAAATTCTAAACTCAAAAAAAAAAAAGAAAAATATTAATATTAATTTTATATCCAGCTCTTTTGACATGCAATTACGTAATTATAATTAGATAAATTACATTTTATGGGCTCAAACGTAGAAAGCGAATATTATTGTTATAAATATGTTTATCATCAGTTAGTTACTTTTTTTTCACACCACTTAGGTTGGAGACAAGCACACGGCCCACCTGATGGGTGTTACCGTGGCCTATGAACATTATGCAACACCTGGGGCATTACACTCGCGCTGGCGACCATGAACTTATTTTCTCTTGAAGATCCCCATATTATAGGCGCTGGGGAAAACAGCAGAAGGGAGGTCATATCACAGCTTGAGTGTGCGTGGTTTCAAGTTTCTTTCATACCACACAGTGCCCACCATCTCGCTCACCGAGAGTCCGGCGTGGGAGACGCCGAGGCGGGAGCTTGTGGCGGCCCTGGGTTCTCACGCTCTCCACCTTGCTCGCGGCGATGGTTCGCTGCGCGGATGCGTGGGCGGCCGGCGCCTCCTTCTGCAAGTAAATAATGCTCGTGAAGGAGGAGGCGGGGCGAGATCGGTAGCGGGAGCGACGAAGGATCGCAAGCCAAGCTGCCCGCGTACGAAGGCAACTCGGGCGTCCGAGGTCGATGAACGACCTCCGCCCTCCATGAGCGCCAGGCTGGGGGTGACAGGTGGAGCCGCCTGTCACCCTAGCAGAAGCAGGCCGCGGCGGCGGCACTCCTGGCACGCCTCCCCGTTTTCCGGGCACGAGTTGGGGACTCTGTAGTCCCTACACACCCGAGAAGAGGGCCAGATCGTGAGAGATGGCCCTGGGTCGGCCGGGGTGCGAGGGATATGCCTGTCAACCTCACCTTCGACCTCACGACCCACAGGTGGCGTGCGTTTTAGTCGGTTCGAGTCCAACATAACCTCTCCCACCGGCTCCGGTAGGGAGGTATCCGTGGGGATTTTGCGCACGTAATAAAAATAAAAAAAGTTTAAAAGACAAAACACACAAGCTTTTGGCCTTCCTTCTGACAGCACAAAAACTCTCCAGTGAGCACTGGCTACCCTACTTACTGCCGGGAACACAACACGAGGTTATTATGGCCGCGGTATTCTGTAGGGCAGAGGTTTGCTTAAGTGAATCGATCAGAATTCTTTTTACATCAACATCTTTGAGACCTAAGCTGAAAAACGGACGAGCCTCGGGTGTATCCTCTCAGGATTTAGAGGTCAGACGGCAGTCTCACTCGGAAAAGCCGACGTATACATTAACTGACATACATTTAGCTGGATAATATAGTACAGGATAACAATTTGTGTCTAATAATCTGCCATAATCGACATCTATATTTGTCCATAGCATATAGCAATTAATTTGGATAATAGCTTTGGATTCAACGGACCATATTGTGGCCTGTGATTATTACGAGGAACTGGAATTGGTACAGTGGATAATGGAGATACGTATACACATGTACAACATATCACTTTGGTGTAGGTAATCTTTCGAAGTTATGTGTGTATTTATCGCAGGTTTGTAAGTGCCCGGTAATAGGCTCGCCACCTATTACATTGGGACCTAAACATAAACTGGCGAAATGTGGGTGCTAGCACCTTTGCCTACCCCTTCGGCGATATAGGCGTGAGTTTATGTATGTAGGTAATTTATGATTATATGTGCTTATGTTTAGATACTATAGTTAGTGTACATGTACTTTTTACTTAAGAAGTATAATACTTTTTCATATATAGTTGTTATTAAGGTGTATATCTCAAAGAATCGAAGAATAAATTTCATCTATATTATTTATTTATTTAATTCTTTATTGCACACGCACAGTGCAGAGATCATAATCTTGTTCTTCTCCTGAAGATGTCCAAAGTATTACTACTGCGAATGGTGTGAGGTAGTGCGTTCCAAAGACGTACAGGTTGTACCGTGAAGGATCCATCATAGCAGCTGGAACTGCGTGCAGGTGTGCGAAGCAGAAGAGAGGAAGAAAGACGACAGGGTTAACCCCTAGGTACAAAATAATTGAAGCGTTCCCACAAATAAGTTGGAGCATTAGGATTGTGAAGTATAGTATAGAGAAGAGTTAGGATGTGTAGGTCACAGCGCTGCCGAATGGGGAGCCAGTTCAGTTTAGGCACACAAAGAGCACATAATGAACGTCAAAATTTTACAATAATGTCAAGAAATAAGGTAAAAATATTAAATAATGTAAAAGTAAACCATTGGAAAATGATTCTTTCGCTGGTTCAGTACGATAGTTCTACTGAGAAGATACCAGCAAGAAACTCAGAGAACTATATTATAAATAGATTATCTTTCTTTTATAAATTTGCTGTAGTTTACAATGTATATTGTGCGAGCAAGCAAGAGACTTATGTTGACCACGCATTTACTACTCTATCGTAAACTTCATTCATTAAAGTTTTTCCATTTTAAATGTATTTAGTGGCATGTTAATCAAATCCTGAGGAATTTTCTCTTCTATGTACTATACATACTAGACGAAGTGGTTTGAGTTACGCGCGTACAACTTCAGGTAAGTATGATATTAAAATCCCTTTTTTCGTTAGAATGCGGTTTACCTAATCAAAACTAAGTTCACGAAATACCCATATTAAATCTAAAAATACCTAGTCGCAACTATAGAATTAATATCATAAAGGCGAACTGGCGCTCACTTAGTTAGCTTAAATAACTGTAATATAGGTAGGTAAGTGTAGTCTTCGTAAGTCAGCCTCCGTGGACTGGCGGTAATGGACTCAGCCACTACACAGGATGTACCTACGAATTCGATCCCCGCTCAGTAAAAATATTTATGTGCATGAATATAGGTATTTGCGTAGGTCTGGCCGTGCTTCGGAGAGCACGTTAAACAGACGATCCCAGTTGCCATCTATGGCAGTTATTACGGGTAATTGTAGCCTTAAATAGTTCAATAACTAGTCTAGCTGCAATGTTATGCTAGTTGTGGAGGTCATATGGCAGTCGCTTCACGGAAAACCTCGAATTTTAGCCAAATCCACAGTTCGACTGACAACTTGTGACTCCACGGTAACCACTTTCCATCAGGTGGGCCATGTGCTTGTCTGCCACCTAAGTGGTATAAAATGTGATGTCAGATAACTCCAGACTGAAGTGAAAGCTTTGGATGAGTCTGAGATTAACATAGCGTTAATCTCAGACGAAGACGAAAATAGTGCCCGGAAGATGGCAATAGGCTCACCCCCTATTACGTGGGATTGAATTCAATGATTGGTGAAATGTGGGTGTTTATTCACTTCTGCCTAACCCTCCGGGGATAAAGGCGTGATTATATGTATGTATGTATGTAATCTCAGACGAAGTACTATTTTTATTCATCTCGCGACTATAGCTGTTGTAAAGTAGCCAAAACGAAAGGCTAATAGCAAAAAATGCAAAATGAATCCGTTGATGAGTACCTAGTTATATTTCAGTGTGTGATATTAATTACTGGCCCTGGATACCGTCAAAGCAAAACCACCGTCATTGCACAGGCACTGCTTTAAAATTCATTTATTTTAGACTTTAAAACAATCCGTTTAAAGTCCAAAATTAAAAAATCTTTTTGCAGAGTGAGTGAAAAAGTGTATTGAAATTCTTTATGTAAATGATTTTGGACTTTAATTGTATATTAATAAAGTATAAATTCTATGCATTTTTTTGCATTGTCTCTGGTATTATAGTGGTTTTGCTTTTTGTGGAATTGAGGGCCTGGTAAAGCGGAGCTCAGACTCCCAAGTGAAAGCTTCAGATGGGAGTGGGATTAACGCCAAGAGGAAGAGAGGAAGACAAGAGGTAAATATAGTTCCCGGTATATAATGCACTTGACCCCATAGTAGCGTGAGGAACGAGGCCCTAGAGCGCACATTTTGGAGTGATATACCTAATAATTCTATTATAATATTGTCTAAAGACTTATAACTTCGTATTATTCTCAAAAGACGTATAACCCCGTATTATTCTCAAAAGACGTGTAACCCCGTATTATTTTCAAAAGACGTGTAACCCCGTATTATTCTTATAAGACGTGTAACCTCGTATTATTCTCAAAAGACGTGTAACCCGGTATTATTCTCAAAAGACGTGTAACCCGGTATTATTGTCAAAAGACGTATAACCCCGTATTATTCTCAATAGACGTGTAACCCCGTATTTCTCTCAAAAGATGCATAACCCCGTATTATTCTCAAAAGACACCTAAAATACGCGTACTGCGCCTGTAAAGTACCTAGATTTTGTGACGTCACTGTATGAAGATATATGCCGATAGGTATATATACAAATAAATAGCCTAGTTAATCATTACATTTATTATGCATAGCTGGGAGGCCAAGAAGCGGTTATTCCAAACTCAAATCGAAAAACTCAAACATTGGTCCTGCGGACGCCAGCTTGTAAAAAGTTGTTCGTATGCTTGAATGGTTTCTGCACTATACCGGCCTGCATTTATTTTATACCAGTTATTTTGCAAATGAAATGCTCTGCAATTTTCGTTCCGTTACTCTAAAAAGTTAAGAACTCATAATCGCAGAACGCAAGGCAGGGATGCTCTTTAATTACCCGTTCACATTTCGTTTTGTATAGGTAATGCATACAAACTTTTCGCAGAATTATATCTGAATTACTGCATAGCTTAAAAGAAAATATAACAAAGTGCATTATGACGCTATAACTATTAATAATATTCATGTTACAGCTAACACCTTACTAACAATAGTACATAAGTGAAAAATGTACGTATTAACCTTCTATGGACTTGTTCCGAAATAAACTTTATTTAATTTTAATTTAATTTTAATAGATGATATCCCTCATCATCTCTCATAATCTCTTATCTTATCATCAAATATTATCGAAATATAAATAGATAATATTTTGGTAGAAGCTGGTGAAGATGCACTTCAAACAACAACGAGAATATAATAAAATCACGAACAAAGATGGTTAAATCAAAAAATCTGTTTGGTTATATCGGAGTCTCTTTCCTTTGTCGCACCATTAAGGCCTGAAATTTATTACCAGCTCACGTGTTTCCTTCTTCCTACCGTTGCCGTCGTGTGACGGCTCCTTCAAGCGGAGCGTGAAAGAGCATAATATGATGAGGCCATTAAGCTGAGTGTCACCATTATACCATTATTGTAAGATATATATGTAAGTAATGGTGACCATTTTTGCAGAGACTTTGCGTTCAGCTTACCGTCAGGCGAGGCGAAGTCCAACTGACGTGTCTTATATAAAAAATGGAACACTTATACAATTTCAATAAAAGAGAATATGATACGAAGACCATAACCTTATCTTAATGAGGCTGTATGTTACATAACATAAATTATACGAACGTAATTACGATTGTAACGATCTTAACTGTGAACAGAGTGGAACATTCGAGACATGTGACATACCTTTCGTGATTGCTGTCATTCAAAATTAGAAATCGTAAAAATATTACATACATATATATTAAATGTAACACTTTTACTCTCTCTCTCTCTCTCTTTTTGCAGTTCAAAATCTTCGTAATTTACCCAGAAAATTCGACTGTTCCAAATTAAAACGCAATAACTGCTTTACAACAAATTTTACAGGGGAGTATAATAACATAAAACGGACCAATCTTATAATAATATTGATGTTAAAGTATAAAAGTGACATTTATTGGACAAAGTACTAACCATTGATTACATAATGAGTAAAATACTTTGATAATATTGTATATTGCAAGTTGTATACCCCTTACTAACATTGAAAATGAAAATCTCAACCTTAGTCTATATACCTACTGACGTGTTTCAAAACCTAATATAAGTACTAGCTGTATTTTGAATATCATTTTAAATTTCATTTCATTTCATTTATTTATTATTTGTGAAACATAGTTACTACAAAAGATCCTAACATTAAATTAAATATCATTGCAGTATATTCTACGATTTAACATGGTGTACAAATTAAATTTAAAATATGGTTAGTTTACTTACCAAGAATATGTTTAGTAGTTAAATGTATCATTAATTCATGATCCATTTATTTATAACATAGAATATATAAGTATGTCAGTATCCCAGCAGGTGGAAACATGTATCTCTGCCCATCCCATTCCATTCATGAGTGTATAACGTGTAATTGACGTCGAATGAAAAGCCAGCAATCTCATCATGCGAGTCCCCATCTCTTTGGAGCCGGCGTTCTCTCTCTTACAACTTAATTATTGGTAGTAGCGGGTGCAAGAGATATCTGATTGACAGGAATTTTTGCTTCGTCCGTCAACCAATTATTAAATCTAAAGGCTTACAACTGAGAGTCGAGATTGATTTGACACCTAAAGATCGTAGCCCCGTATATCCAACAAAGTTAACATTTTCCGTAATTTTATCTTTTTTTTATACCACTTAGGTGGTAGACAAGCGCACGGCCCACCTGATGGAAAGTGGTTACCGTGGCCTATGGATCCAGCAGCGCGGATGCGTGGGCGGCCGGCGCCTCCTTCTGCGGGCAAGTAATGCTCGTGAAGGAGGAGGCGGGGCGAGAGTGGTAGCGGGAACGACGAAGGATCGCAAGCCCAGCTGCCCGCGTACGAAGGCAACTCGGGCGTCGGAGGTCGATGAACGGCCTCCACCCCCCATGAGCGCCGGCCTGGGGGTGACAGGTGGAGCCGCCTGTCACCCTGGCAGAAGCAGGCCGCGGCGGTGGCGCACCTGGCGCGCCTCCCCGTTTCCGGGGACGATTTGGGGACTCTGTAGTCCCCACACCCGAGAAGAGGGCCAGATCGTGAGAGATGGCCCTGGGTCGGCCGGAGTGCGAGGGATATGCCTGTCAACCTCACCTTCGGCAACCAAAACGACCCACAGGCGGCGTGCGTTTTAGTCGGTTCGAGTCCGACATAACTTTTCCCACCGGCTCCGGTGGGGAGGTATCCGTGGGGAAAAAAACCGTGGCCTATGGACGTGTGTAACACCAGAGAAGCCACACTGACGGCACAGAGTTTCTGTGCCGTCAGTGTAGAGGACAAAGCAGGACAAGCCTTTAGTCATCCCACTGACAGCACAAATTCTCCCGTGAGCTCTGGCTACCCTACTCACCGCTGGGAACACAACATGAAGTTATTATAACCGCGGTATTCTGTAGGGCGGAGGTACTTCCCCAGTTGGACTGCTCAATTGGGGCGGAAAAACCGCCGTGTCCTACCTCCTCCTAAAATCTACACTGTGCCATGGTTTTCATAATATTTTCGTCAGTTTACGTTATTTTGATTTTCAAATCAGCGACTAATGAGGCTATGATTATGGATAACTTGGATGAGGCACGTGTAAAAGACACGTGTAGGAGGGCATGTGTAAGAAGGGCGTCTAGACGGCGCCAACCTCGTTCGAGAAATTTCACTGATTACATTAATGATGTATTGAAAAATTGGCAAGAGTAGGATCAATGATATATTATTTATACGAGGACGATCGACCCCATTATACGCACTAATCAGACGAAAAAAATCCGTCATTCATATCTATATTAAAATAAAATACTTTGTCCTGAATGCAATAATTCAGGATGTTTCATTCCGCGGTTTAGGCTGTATATTGTCATCTCAATAGGTAATATCGCGCAGCTTAGACCGTTACTCGCAGAGACCTGAATCTTGGAGGGTGCGTTCTTTGTACGATGTGAGCATTCGATAAGTAAGGACTTTCCCCAAGGAGGTGAAAAAGGACTGCAACGTTTGTCTACTTCAAATTTTGTATATAAACTATTCAAAACAGAATTGATGAAAATATATGAATAGAGAGATATTTTGGCGGTGATTTGCTTCAAAGTTGCAATCAATATCTACTGTTTGTGTGTGTGAGTGCTTTTAATTAAAATTGTGTTTTTTGATGAAATGTATTTTGAAATTTGACGGATGTTCGAAAACTCGTAAAATTGGATTTTATTCAAAAAGGTTGAAGTCACAAAAAGGCTATGGGCACATAAATACTATACAAAAAATATAAAATAGACTTTTTAATTATTTTGTCGAAGATTCATTCCGATTTGATGTCATTAGATTTTTTCCGTATAAGGAAAAGGAGTTCTTTTAGGAGCAATAATGAGGCTGAAAATGTGATATTAGAATTTTACATCTGTTTAGCTGCTCTTCGGAGACGGAGAATTTGAACTAGCCAGAAAATTTAGAGGCATTGACTATACAGTTTGGCCATTGATTTTCATTGATCAAAAATTCGTTATATTTAGATTAAGTAAACATATGTTTACTTAATCTAAATATAACGAATTTTTACATAGATAATTCTTTATTGTACACCAACAGATTTACAGTAGGGTAGGTAGGTAGCATGTATACAGCATGTATACAGTTCAATGTACAATTAGCGGCCTCATCGTATAACAAATTCTATTACCTAAATAGGCTGTACCGTATGTTTACACATTTTAAAGATTTTCTCATTCGACTTTGTATCTACGAGATTTCGATCAACATTTTTTTTTATTAATTCAATCCATCAATTGACTGCGTTCCAGTTTTTAATTCGTGCCTGAACCCCACATGTACCACCGGGGCTAGCGATGGTAATAAGATGATAATATAACCGACTCAAATAACACACCGTTTGCTATCGGTACCCAGTGTGGCAGGTTGTTTTGGGTAGGAAGGGAAGAAGGGGGATTAGTTGAAGGAGCTTATTAGAACAATAGCTATGGTGGTGTTATAGTATTTGAATACAGGCATAGAGGCAACGTCTCTGCGCACCTGTAGGGATTATGTGTTAGTAAACTGAGGATTCTAAATAGATGACGCTGAAATGTTATCGATTGAATCTACCTCAGTTATGAGAACAGTATGCCATGACGAGTGAATTCATGTCTTATTTATAAAAGATACCGCTGCTACAGAGTGAAAAACTCATAAATTTAGTAATACTAGAGGAACAAACTGTGCGGGTTAGATAGATAGGCTTATATAAAAACCTATGTGTGAGAAAGAGATAGAAAGCATTATAAGGTGAAGCGTTTTTTTATCAAGTTATAAACTGACTAACAGAAAGAACCCAGCTGTCATAAAAAGAATTGTATTATAGGTAATTTAAATCGTCGCGAATTTATCAGATGAAGAACATACCCCGAAGGAGTAGGCAGAGGAGCTAGCGCCCACATTTCGCCAGTTTATGTTTAGGTCCCAATGTAATAGGTGGCGAGCCTATTGCCATTAACCGGGCACTTATAAACCTGCGATAAATACATACATAACTTCGAAAAGTGTGTGCCATGGTAAAAACTGGGATCGAACCCGAGGCCTCGTCTCAGCAGTAAATTACCCATACCACTAGGTTACCGCGTATTATTGTAGCAATAATCCAAATAAATACTAGTAGTTCACACTCAGTACTTTAATAGTGTTTATTTTCGTAGAATATTTACATAAAATGGTTCTTTATTAAGTTCAATATAATGCAGCCATCTCTCCATTTTCGAAAATTACATGTTTATTAAAAAAATACGTGTACAAAAATATCATACCGTATACCGACTACCACTGACAATACTGACATTTTAAATTCAGTAACGCATAAATGAGGTCTGTTGACCTATTTACGTTAATATATATTAAATTGATGGAAAACCTGAATTTAAATTCTAGCTCCGAGTTTTCGTGAAACTATTTTCATTGTGCTCTCGACGTAGTTTTAATTACTCAGTTCGAGAATATCTATTACAAGCATGTTAATGTTTTACTGTAGTGCTTGTGGTCTATTTTATATATATGATGGTATAAATAATTGAAAATAGATGTAACGACGAATTAACATACCTTAATCAATTCCGAATATAACGCGACGAAATTGCGGGCAAAAGCTAGATAATAATAAATTTGCAAAACAAATGAAATTTTTCATATTGATATATTTTCCCACAGAAAAGAATTTTGACCACTCCCTTAAGATGAGGTGTGGTAAAAAGTGACTAAGGGCTGTTTAACTTCCGACAGATATATACAGCCCACACTCAGCCTCAGAAGCATGGCTTGAGTCAACAAATACTGCCCGAAAGACAGCAATAGGCTCATCACATATTACATGGGACCAAATTTAATGATTAGTGAATTGAGGGTATTAATTCACCTCCGCCTAACCCTCTGAGGATAGATACATGATTATATGTATGTATGTAAATGATAACATAATTCATTTAAATATGTTTTAGTAGAGCTTGTGCCATTTTTGAAAGCCACTATATTCTTGCATGAAGTGTCTATAAATAATACGTCGGAAGAAGCAGGTGAGCACAAAATTTTATTACTCACTTAATTTTGAACCAGAAAGAAAATTCGTAATAGCTTTCTAAATGCAAGTACAGAATTCCGTCTAGAATTAAATTGTGGAGAGCTGAGAATACGAGAACAATGCAATCACAGCAGGATCTGCAAAATAACACTGTTCTTTGCACTAGTTGAAATAAACACTAGAAAACTTGACCTAATAAAAATAGTAGGAGTTGTTACCACATTTCATTTGCCGACTTTGTAGCGATAATACTGAGAGGTACAACTGTATAGAAACAATGAACGGTAAGTAATTGTTTTTAGATCCCTTGTGTGAAACTAAATTAATATTAGAAATGTTTTTCTTTTAGTATCTAGTTTGTGAATCTAATAAGAGCGGAGTTTACCAATAGCGAATGTAATCGAATCATACTGAACTGAGTTTATATGTATAACAAATTAAATAAAAAAATTACTGCTTGTGCAATTTTATTATTTTTCAGTTTCATTCATTTTAAATAATGGAGTAGGTACGTAAAAATCGGAAAAAAAGAGGCTGAACACGACGGTATTCCAAGGAGGTAGGACACGAAGATATTTCCGTCCAATTGAGCAGTCCGACTGGGGAAGTACCTCCGCCCTACAGAATACCGCGACCATAATAACTTCGTGCTGTGTGCCCAGTGGTGAGTAGGGTAGCTAGAGCTCACTGGAGAGTTTGTGCTGTCAGTGGGAAGACTAAAGAATTGCCCTGCTTTGTTTTCTATACTAACGGCACTGAAACTCTGTGCTTTGTGCTTTGTGCTTTACAGGGTCGACAGCGCGAGTGTGACTCCTCTGGTGTCACACGTCATGATGACACACTTCCATTAGCCACGGTAACCACTTACCATCAGGTGGGCCGTGTGCTTGTCTGCCACTTAAGTGGTATACATAAAAAGTTTTAATAAGAATATAACCACGGTAGCCAAGTGGTACGGGTAATAGACCGCTGAGACGAGGTCTCGAGTTCGATCCCAGGTTTTAACATGGCACACACCAATGACTTTTCGATGCTTTTCGAAGTTATGTGTGTATTTATCGTATCGTATTATATTTTAATATTATTGAGTATGTATTTGTTCCAATTCCTAATTAATAAATAAGTATGAGACATTTTACTAATATGCATGCAGGGAATCTGTGAAACATGTAATCAAATGAATGAAATAAAATCATTTATTGCTTTAAACATAAAGCAATAAATGATTTACTTACTTACTTAGAGAGATTGCGAGTACCTGAAGCGTGTAAAATGCTTTTGTTAGAAGTATCTGCGAATATGGAACGTTGATATAAATCTATTTTTAACTGATTCTATTACCATTCATTTGATGAAATAATATTTTCAATGAACATGATGTTTGCTTTTCAATTTTCACCACTCATATTTGTCGATTCACCTTGAATCTCTCTGCCATCCGCCATCACGGCTGGCAGAGAGATTCAAGGTGAATCCTGCATCTTCTTACTCTTTCGATTTCACTGAGCTTTAACGAGAGCGACTACTAGACTGTGGGACGTCGAGAAGTAAGCTTGCAGCAGAGCTTCGTTCGAAGAATAGCTATCCTCTTGGGGTTATAGGACCAGACGATAGTCGAAAACATAAAAGCTACATAAGTCTAATTCCGAGATATATTTGGAAAACAGTCTGAAAATATACATAAGCTTTGAATGTAACCGGCTGACAAATAAGTTTGGGTTGAATCCTGGATATCTAGATGGGGCATTCAAACACATACCTACTTCTTTCTTTCTTTGACAGTAACGAAGGGTGAAAATTTTCATAAGGAAAGTCGGTGAACATTTTCAGAAGGATAGTCGGTGAAAATAAATATAACTTAATCTTACTTATCTCGATGTATTTTTTTATGTAGAACACGTCAATTATGCTTCAACTCGCCTGATGGTAAGCTGAGGTAAAGTCCCCAGAAATGAGGGTCACCATTGTTGCATACACGTACCATGTTAAAATGGTGTCATTCAGCTTGACGGCCTCAAGATACGTTTTTTCATGCCCCGTTGCCAACTTAAGGCACCATTCGAAAACCATTAGGGTGCCGTCTGCAATCAGATTAAAGCAGGACCCTTCCCCACTGTATAACGTATACAAAATTATAAATATTACAAGTGTATTAAACAGGTGTCCATTTATCAAAATAATAGTCCGAAAATATAATTATTTTCTGTAATATACGATATTTGTATACAATAAGCCTTTTGTGTATATAATTTCATGTCCGAAAATACTCCACTCAATGGATAACATTTCATTACGGTATTTGATTTCAAGCCTGTTCATTATTAAATTATATTACAAATTGTGTATGCTATTCATATAAAATAAATTATATTGTAATCAAAAATAGTAATATACCTAAAAACTTTCATTACAAAATGTTAAAAACCTAATGTGATAGAGTGGCTAAAGTAGAATTAGAAAACTAATGGTAGGTTAGACACAAAGACTATGAGACATTTAAAAGGTAAAATGAATAAACCCCGTTTAGCTTAAAGTATAGATGACGTATCTTATTATGAAATTACTTCATTTTTAACCCACGACGCAAAAACGACGGCGTGTTATTTTGACGTGTCTCTCTGTGTGTGTGTGTGTGTGTGTGTGTGTGTGTATCTGTGGCATCGTAGTTCCTGAACGGATGAACCTGATTTAGTTTTTTTTGTTTGAAAGGTAGGTATATTAGTCGGGAGTGTAGCTGCGGTAGCCTAGTAGTATGGGTATTGCTGAGACGAGGTCTCGGGTTCGATCCCAGGTTTTACCATGGCACACACCAATGACTTTTCAATGCTTTTCGAAGTTATGTGTGTATTTATCGCAGGTTTATAAGTGCCTGGTTAATGGTAATAGGCTCGCCACCTATTACATTGGGACCTAAACATAAACTGGCGAAATGTGAGTGCTAGCACCTCTGCCTACCCCTTCGGGAATATAAGCGTGAGTTTGTGTTATGTGATGTTCTTAGCTATGTTTGAAAAAATCGGTTCAAGATGGCCGCCGCTACATAATGACGGAGTACATATTTTTTCTTTACTCACAACGCTTGCATCAAAATATTATGTATTACTAGGTATTTCAAAGTTATAGGGCTAACTAACACAACTTATTTTCGACTTATAAGCGACCTGTACATCTGCGTAATTTCACATTCAGTACGAATAATAATAATAACCCAGGGGTAGCGACGCGAGCGCGGAGTGGCGACACTACGGACCCTTATTCTCCCGAGGATTCAGATATATTCCCCTTCACCTCGTGTGCTTGCCTTCATTGGCCGGCCATGAGTGGAGTTACAAGAGCAGAACCTATGCTCCTGCAAGTGTAAAATGTCGTAACGCCGGTATATGCTGACTGGTATACCGTGAACTTGTGTCCCGCAAACTCACCTCTCGACAACCTTAGCCTGACCGCAGTACGCAAAGCACTGCCTGCTTTTTTAACAATGTTGTTACTTATTATCACGGCTGGAGTCCGTTAGTTTACCCTCATATCCCCATTTACCTGTTCATCCAATACTCAACCTCATATCCCATAATCTAGTTTCCATCGCAGCCGCAGTGCAGTACAACAATAGTATTTGCACCTGGCGGGGACGATCTCCGGGAATATTATATTATGCGCTCCGGAATGGTATCCGTCATGTGTAATATATATCCTTAGCATATTAAATTCTCTTCAAAGGGCCGCTACGTCTTGGCTTCGGCTCGACGCATGCCTTCCCGGAACTCAATAGTCCTGAAAGTTATGAACCAGAGATAAAATAATAATACGACTTTATTGTACACATTAGTGTACAATAAAGTCGTATTATTATGTTATTTGTACATACATTGTATCTCTTTTATTCAGTATCAGAATAAACGGGATATTTACCATGTTTCATTATTTTGAGTTTCCGATATTTCGGCGCTGTTGCAAGCACCATGATCACGGAGGAACTCAAAATAATGAAACATGGTAAATATCCCGTTTATTCTGTCACTGATGTCAGTGACCATGATAGTTTAAATATCTCTTTTATTGTTGTGTTATATTGATAACACAACAATAAAAGAGATACAATGTGTTAGAATATTTGTAAAGAGTATTTGTATTTGTGTTGAGAGATATTTGAATTTATATGCTACAGGTATCAATCGAATCACCTACGGCTAATGACTGTAGAGGGGCTGTAGAGAGTCGAAAGAGGGTAGATCGATATAATTACTCTTAGGAATAAACTTATCTCTGTTCACCGCCACTACTCCAGTTCCTCCGTGATTATGGTGCTTGCAACAGCGCCGAAATATCGGAAACTCAAAACAATGAAACATGCCAAATATCCCGTTTATTTTGATACTGATGTAGAGAATTGCTTAAAATTTATAAATGACATGCAAATAGCCAGAAATAACATATTGTGTTACTTTATTTATTGGCATACCAAGGAAAGGCGAAAATTCTGACATATTCTCTTTTATGGACTTATTATTGTATTTAATTTGTTAATTTTATATAACCATTAGTGGTACATTATCAATATTAATTTAATAATACCTGTAAAATGACATGCCTTCCGGTGGATAATGGAGGCACCAATTATATTTACTGAATTATATCTATAAATTACCCATTTTCGCAATAAATGAGTTTGAGTTTGAAAGACTCATGTATTTTTCAAATTAACAGACAGCACAGAGAGAGCAGGGCGTGTTCCCTGAGTTTTGAGGTGACAGGTTACAGCTTGTCACCCCAACAGAAGGAGGCTGATGCTGCTGTATGTCGCGTACCCCCCTATCTGGGGCCAGATGAGAACACCTGAAGCGATCTATGGTCATCCGGGAAGCGAGGGAATTTCTTCATTGAGTCATCTTATACCCTGATTATGGAATACCGAAAAGGTGTGCGATCTTCTCAAATCGACTCCGAGTTCAATACCTACGCTTGAAAAACAAAAATATCAGCCGGTATGTCTAGCCACAGTCTGGGAATGACGTCAATCAAGACATGCCTACGCGTTTGTTACGTACAATAAACTATTGTGTTGGAGATTAAAAGAATAACAGTCTAACTGACGCCATTAAACGCCCACCTACCACCTGAACTATGAAAGTGATTCTAAATTAAGAAACCTACCTTTTGGAGAATATTTTAATATGTAATTACCGCGGTAGCCTAGTGGTATGGGTATTGAACTGCTGAGACGAGGTCTCGGGTTCGATCCCGGGTTTTACAATGGCACACACCAATGCCTTTTGATGCTTTTCGAAGTTATGTGTGTATTTATCGCAGGTTTATAAGGTATCGGTTAATGGCAATAGGCTCGCCACCTATTACATTGGGACCTAAACATAAACTGGCGAAATGTTGGTACTAGCACCTCTGCCTACCCCTTCGGGGATATAGGCGTGAGCTTATGTTATGTTATGTTTATTATCTAAAAAAAGTATGATTCCTTATATATTAGATAGATAGATAATTCTTTATTGTACACCAACAGATTTACAGTAGGACAAGTAGGTAGCATGTATACAGTTCAATGTACAATGGGCGGCCTTATCGCTGAAGCGGTTTCTTCCAGGCAATCTTGGGATGGACAGTAATGTTATAAAAACAAAAGATACGGTGTAGTTACCGACTAAACTTAAATAGATAGTGTATTAAAACAAAAGAAAGAGAGAAAGGTAAGTAAAATAAAATTAATATACGGCTTAATACAAAAAATCACTGTAAGGAGTTAATTCCGCAATATGTAAAGATGAACTCCTTGCCTATGACGAGCGATGCAATTATCGAAAGTAGCATTACACATGTTGAATAGGCACTAAGGAGGAATAAAATCCCCAAACTGCTACTTACTTAGCTTCTACTAGCTGTCAAACGTTCTGAGATCCCTTCAAAGTGGTCTATTGAAACTGATATGGCACAAGAAAATTTCATAAGCTTATTACCTACATAAATGTTGCACTGAACTGGTTACGCTGAATAGTCTCGTCTCGACTAATTAATATATAAAGCAGACGACTGATGGGAAATTCTGCGTACCTGCAAATAGCAACTAGCTATGAATATTTTACTAATGAATCGGGTAAACACTCCGTACCAAGATTATTGCTTCTAGGTACGGATCTTTTTTTTTTTTTTTTTACGTGCGCAAAATCCCCACGCATACCTCCCCACCGGAGCCGGTGGAGGAAGTTATGTCGGACTCGAACCGACTAAAACGCACGCCGCCTGTGGGTCGTTTTGGTTGCCGAAGGTGAGGTTGACAGGCATATCCCTCGCACCCCGGCCGACCCAGGGCCATCTCTCACGATATGGCCCTCTTCTCGGGTGTGGGGACTACAGAGTCCCCAACTCGTCCCCGGAAACGGGGAGGCGCGCCACGCGCGCCACCGCCGCGGCCTGCTTCTGCCAGGGTGACAGGCGGCTTCACCTGTCACCCCCAGGCCGGCGCTCATGGGGGGCGGAGGTCGTTCATCGACCTCCGACGCCCGAGTTGCCTTCGTACGCGGGCAGCTTGTCTTGCGATCCTTCGTCGCTCCCGCTGCCGCTCCCGCCCCGCCTCCTCCTTCACGAGCATTACTTGCTCGCAGAAGGAGGCGCCGGCCGCCCACGCATCCGCGCAGCGAACCATCGCCGCGAGCAAGGTGGAGAGCGTGAGAACCCTCACTCCCAGGGCCGCCACAAGCTCCCGCCTCGGCGTCTCCCACGCCGGACACTCGGTGAGCGTGTGCGGACCTGAGTCCTCGCTCGCGTCGCAGTGACGGCACTCGGACGTTGGCTCTTTCTGCATCCGACGCAGATACTTTCCGAAGCATCCGTGCTCGGTGATCATCTGCGTCAGACGGTACGAGAGGCTGCCGTGTGGCCTCTCTAGCCACTCCCCCATGATGGGTCTTACCGCCGTTACTACGGCGTGCCCTGCGCTTGGTTGCCCAAGTCGTCTCTCCCATTCCGCCACCATTTCCCTGTGGAGCCGGGATCTCACGGCCCGAATTTCTTCGGGCTCGGGATCGTGACCCCGCTCCCGCGCCGCCCTTCGGAACCGGTATAGCGCCGAAAGGCATCTCGCTTCCAGGATCCATGGTGACGATCCGGCGAGGAGACTCGCCGCGTTGAATGATATCGTGCGGTACCCCCTTATGATGCGGCACGCCAACTTCCGCTGCGGACGCTGCAGCAGGAGCATGTGCCGATCACTCAGGGTGTCCGCCCACACGGGACACCCGTACAGGGCCATGGACCGCACGACACCCGCGTAGAGTCTCCTGCAGGAGTCCTCCGGGCCCCTCAGGTTGGGCAGTAGCCGCGCCAGAGCGTTGGCTGTGCCCGCCAATTTGGGGCCCAGACTTCGGAAGTGCTTCCCGAAGTCCCACCGGCCGTCGAGCACGAGCCCCAGATATTTCATCTGGGGCTTGATGCCGATGAGAGTGCCTCCCACTGTGAGACTGGAACCAGGTGGTGGCGTGCGCCGAGGTCCATGAAAGAACATGGCCTCGGATTTATGCAAAGCCACCTCAAGGCCCAGCCGCCGGATCCGTTCCACGACTTGAGCAACCGCGGTCGTGGCCCTCAGGATCGCTTCGCGGTATGTAGCCCCGCTCGCCGTCACTAGCGTGTCGTCCGCATAGCACGTGACGGCGGCGCCGTCCGCAAGCTCGCCGCGAAGCACCCAGTCGTATCCAATGTTCCACAGTAGCGGCCCGAGAACCGATCCCTGTGGAACACCGCACGACATCTCACGCCGACCGACGCCGGTCGCACTTGGGTAGATGACGGCTCTCTCCGTCAGGTACGCCCCGACTATGCGGCGGAAGTAGAGAGGCACACGGTGGTACACGAGTGCCTCCCTGATGCAACTCCAGGGCAAGGTGTTGAACGCGTTGGAGATGTCCAAGGACACCGCCAACGTCACCTCACCCCGGGCAACTGCCTCCTCCGCCAAAGTCCTCACGCGCATGATGGCATCCACGGTGGACCGCCACCGGCGGAAGCCATATTGGGCATCCGCCAGGTCCGGCCCCCTACCAGAGAGGTGCTCGACGAGGCGCTTCGCAATAACTCTTTCAAAGAGCTTGCCCACCTCGTCGAGCAACACAATCGGCCGGTAGCCGGACGGTTCGTCCGCCGGGCGACCCTCCTTTCGGATGAGGACCAGTTTCCCCGTCTTCCACATCTTCGGAAACTGGCCCCGCTCCAAGCATGCGCTGAGGAACCCTCTCAGCCGGGGTTCGAGACCGTCTTCTCCCAGAGCTAGGACCCACGCGCGGCCTGGAATGCCGTCGGGTCCCGGGGCGGTGCTCTTCTTGGCTCTAAGCCTTCGCACCGCCAGCTCCAGTTCTACCCAAGTGACCTCGGGGACTTCGTCGTCAACTACCACACTGGGCGCCACAGGCGACCGAGGTGGCGAAGTCATCTGCGGCGGAACGTGTTCCGCTCGCGCCGGGAACAGGGACTCGACCACTCCACCGAGCAGAGCTGGCTGGAGAACCCGGGTCAACGGCGGGGCCCGGGGGCGCAGCTTTCCTCTTACCATAAGGTAAGGCCGCCCCCATGGGTCCCGCTCCAGCGTCTCCATGAGCTCCTTATAAGCCGCGGCTTTCGCCCGCTTAATCTCCGCTCGGAGGGCATCTCTGGCCTCCCTGTATCCCACATGAAGCTCCGCCACTCGGGGCTCTGTATCTGCGGTTCGGCTACGCCTCCTACGGAGTCTGGTCCACCGGCGGTGCGCGATCACGCAGGCTTGCCGTAGCCTCGCGATCTCCGCAGACCACCAGTAGACCCGACGCCTCGGACTATAGGGTGGTGCCCTAGGCATACCCGCATCGCAGACACGAGTCATGGCCTCCCGGAACCACACCGTCTAGGTACGGATCTATTGAATTTGAAGAGGAATGAGGTGTACACGCACACATAAACATTATTCCCATGTTATTACACACACTTATTCACAGAAATTTGAGAAGAGAGAAACATTGTATTTTATTTTTAACCCCCGACGCAAGAACGACGGCGTGTTATAAGTTTGACGTGTCAGTCTGTGTATGTGTGTGTGTGTGTGTGTATGTGTGTTCATGTGTGTGTGTCTGTCTGTGGCATCGTAGCTCCTGAATGGATGAACCGATTTAGATTTACTTTTTTTTCTTTTAAAGGTATATTAGTCGGGAGTGTTCTTAGTTATGTTTGAAAAAAATCGGTACAAGATGGCCGCCGCTACAAAATGACGAAGTACATATCTCAGCTCTCTCAATATGGATATCAAATCAAAGAGCTTGAGGAGTAGATCAATTTAAAAGGAACAAAAAAAACTTTTAAAAAACCCTCGTCACAATAAACAACCTCCAAAAAGTCGAAAATAATTTGTGTTAGTTAGCCCTATAACTTTGGTATACCTAGTATCTAATACATATTTTGATTCAAGCGTTGTCAATGTCAGGGGGACCTTGGATCGTTTCGATAATATGACGTAGTGATCTACCAGTTAGGGTCCCATGACATGACAAGGCTAGAATGAAAATATGTATTACTAGGTATATCAAAGTTATCAATCAATCAACTAGCCCATCACAGTCCACTGCTGGACTAGGCCTCTCCCAATGTTGGGAGGTTTTGGCCTACTGTTTCCACCCTGGCCAGACAGGTTGGTACAGGGTTTTATATGAGTTTTCCTTCTCTCGCAAGTGATATCGTCTGCGTATTTTCCGTTAGTCGCCTCTTACGACACCCTTCGATTGAGATGGGGCGGTGATACTTGTATTCTTTCTCCGTCACCACTGTTATAGCTAACACAACATATTTTCGACTTTTTGGGGGTTGTTATTGTGATAAAAAATGAATATTAGAACCGAAATTACTGATATTCCATCTAACCCTTCCAGCTAAGCTACATTGCTTGTGTTAGGAGTGAGTTCACGTCAGTAGTGTAATGGCCAGGATTGGAACCCGGGGCCTCTCGATCGTTAGGCTGGCTCCTTAATCACTAAGCTACCGACGCCTAAATAATGCACTACATACTCTACACAGTCCCATACCATACACACAATCATCAATATGTACCTACCGAGCTGGATTCGTGTACCTACTCTTGACGAATCAGTCGAGCGATCTACTTCTCTACCTGCTTTTCCTGTGAGACACGTACAAGGCGATTACGGAATAACATTGGTCATCAAGTTTACGAATATCGTCAACGACTTCATGCACAACAGCCTAGAAACGAGGCTAAGTGAGGACAAAATAGGCCATATCTATCATACCATACGACTTATAATGCTTTGTCAGGTAGAGGAGAATATGGCTTCTTTATCTCTTATCAGTTAGTCTTAAACATGACTAAGGCATAGGCTCTTCATCTGACAGTAATCATGCAGCATCTAACAGTTCCCGTTTAATAGCAATAGGTTCACTCTCCTAATACGACCGAAAATCACAGTGGACGAAATGTAGGTGTTAATACACCTCTGTCTTCTCCTCGGGGTATCATGTAAATATATGTATATTTAATAAAGCAATAAGATTCATAAAAAGAAAATCTAAATGGAGAATTCTCCAAGGTTTCCGTTATCAAAATTGAACACTTCGGTTATAATTTTCGTAATTCGCAAAGGACATGGCGCGCATGCGCGGCCCGCTCTCCAGCTCTGACCGCTGCAACAGCCAACCTGCCGTGAGTTTATTACAGAGGCTCTACTGGTCGTAACAACAAGGTTGACATCAACATAGAACAAACTGCCGCCAGTCGTAGGATTTCCAAATAACTCGCTGAAAAGTGAAGTTTTCGTTAGCCTCAGAATACAAGTTTAAAATTATTCCATAGTTGCTGAGTGGATAATAGACGTTTGTATTTAAACTCATAACTTCGGAAGACAAACTTCTAAATAGACTTCTAAATAACTATTTAAACAATTTGGATAACTATTGGTAAGTACCATGATTATTATGATCTATATATTGAGTGTGAGGGAATTACATGAAAGTGAAATGTGTTTAAGAACAATAAACGTTCGTAATTTAAATTTACAGCCAGATTTACAATTCAGTTATGCGATTACAATTTAGATTTACAATTCAGTTATGTAATTGGTAATCACATATTATTTTTCTACAATCTATAGCAGGTATCAACAAGTTGTTGCTGCTACAAAGACCCTTTATATATATCACACAATATTATTCCTAACAGCCGCCGCTAAACTGGCTACTATTGGTGGCTGTTGAAATTTGAATGATACGGATGATAGAGTATTTCTATATAAGTTGATTAAGTATTCTTATAAACTTGTGTAACTGACAAAGAGTAAAAGGAGAATAAATTGTGCATCGAGTGGAATTGTAAATTATTTTCTTTGCTTATACGAGTATAACCTGAGCATACTCCGGACTTTCTCACTTTGAGGCGGTTTTTTTTGTCTTTCAATATTTTGAGAGATAAATAATTTGAAGTTTGAGAATGTGATTTCATTACTTACATATTTATTGTATTGGTTTATTTATCTACAATATGTAAAATTGTATATTGATATTTCTCAAGACAGTGAATGCGCAAAACGTGAATAGTGCCTATATATACTCAAAAGATACACGTCAGCGGGAAATAGTAGGTTCTTCATTCAATTTAGGGCTCTAGTTATTACTTTAGAAAAGCTCTCTGTGAATATTGAGCAACATAATGACTGTGTAATGTGAAAATTTGGAACATTAATTGTCACATTACTTCATAAATTAACCTCTAGGTTGAATTGGCAGTGATTTGATAGCCAACTTGTGCCAAGTACGGGCTTACACACAGACAACTGGTAGTGTATAATTTATTGTAGTGCTGTGGAGTGTGTGGGATATACCTTGAATATGTTTCATGATTTTCAACCCTTTCGTTACTATCGCATCTGTAAGAGGTCTTCAACCTCCCTTGATTTCTTGAAATGTTTATAAGTGTAACTTCGTGATCTACAAATGAATAAATATATTTAATTTCATTAATTTATTCTAGAGGCACGATAGCGGTAAACAGACACATAGAAAAATAAATGGGGAGATTTTTTGCATTTCCATCGCTCTTGATATCATGCTCTTCAGTACCGTCAGGTAAACTGTCTACGACTTTTTCTGGAATAAACATTGTGTTTTTCCTTTACAGGAGCAAAATGAAGAAACTAGCTCAACCCAGCGGAGTACCATATCGAGGAAAACTCTGGTAGAGAAGTGTATACAATATATATTTGTCCGAAGCCCGTGTCGAAAGGAACTTTTCAATCTATCTTTGTGTCTATTTTACAATTGGATGAACAATATTTACGAACATTCAGAGTGTAATTAGAACTGACTTCGAAGCTGGTAACTCGAGAATTAAGATTATATTGTGGACTGTATACTAAATCTACTAATATTTTTAGAATATCGAAAGTGTATCTGTGACTCGGTATCCTGTTAAACTCTCATATATTCTTGGATTTAAATAGCATTATTACTATGATCTTGTATTAGTACAATCATCGTACTTGGTCTTATTAAACAGTCGTGTGCAAAGACAAAACTTGAAATTTCTTAAACGCGTTCGACAACGTCAACTTAGAACTTATTTTCCGACAATTCTAAAGACATCGTAAGTCTTTATTGTCACATATACCTACTAATATTCAAATTGCAAATGGGTCTAAGAAGGGCATTCATTAAGTTGTATAATTTATTTGCATTAGTTTACAAACGTATTTTGGAAATAAGGAAGAAAATAATAACAGTTGAAGTTGACGGAAATATTACTACATGCAGACGTGTAAGAGTGCCTGGCGATGGAGGTTGTCTATTCTTGACATTGGCCTTCCTAATGTCAAACGAGATCTCAAAGGGCCCTAAGATTCGTCGTATACTGGTGAACCACGTGGTTCTGAACTGGGAGAAATATCGAATTTACGCAGAAAATGAGCATTCGATGCCTTACACCTCGTCCCTACAATATGCAGCTGATATGAGTAATCCCAATACTTATGGGTCAATTTGTGAGCTCAAGGCAGCTGGAAAGCTATTCGTTTACGAGTTCCTATTGTTTGATATTGCAGATGGTAAGCATATCGGGACTTTTGGATCACCTTTAAACAGTACTAGGAGAATTGGATTTAGTGGTGATTTTAATAATGGACACTTTGATGCTCTGATACCGGTGGACGAATATGAGTCGTGGAATATTGAGAACAGTACACTTTCTACCAAAAATAAGCTTACTGAGAAAGTTTCTGAAACAATTCAGGCATGCTGGTACCTCATTGAGCAATTGTTTATGGAAGAAATTGAGAAAGAGGCTAAGGAGAATCTGAACGAAAAGGAAAAAAAGGACGCTGATTAAAATCCAAAGGAAAGTCAAGACATGCCCAATACTGACCAAGACCCTAACACAGAAGCTGGGAGCAACCAAAACGAGTAAACATGATTGCCACATTCTGTAATGGGATTTATCATCATTATTATTATCAAATTTTACTCACAAGAATAGGTACCTATACAACACTTCAACATTGAATGTCAAAATCAAAACCGGACTTATAATTACGTTATTATTTTGTTTGTGAAAAAAAATATTTTGTTAATATTATGTCATAAAATTTTGTTGCTTAAAATAAAACTACTTTACTTGTAATTATGTCCCAATATTAATACTTTACTGTGATTATGTGTGTATAACAACAGAATTAGGCATCAATAAGACCTTAATATATGATTTATTATTATAATAATTCATATAACCACTCGTTTAAGAATTTCAAATACAAGTCTAATTTTTTTTTTTTTTTTTTACGTGCCCAAAATCCCCACGGATACCTCCCCACCAGAGCCGGTGGAGGAGGTTATGTCGGACTCGAACCGACTAAAACGCACGCCGCCTGTGGGTCGCTTTGGTTGCCGAAGGTGAGGTTGACAGGCATATCCCTCGCACCCCGGCCGACCCAGGGCCATCTCTCACGATCTGGCCCTCTTCTCGGGTGTGGGGACTACAGAGTCCCCAACTCGTCCCCGGAAACGGGGAAGCGCGCCACGCGCGCCACCGCCGCGACCTGCTTCTGCCAGGGTGACAGGCGGCTCCACCTGTCACCCCCAGGCCGGCGCTCATGGGGGGCGGAGGTCGTTCATCGACCTCCAACGCCCGAGTTGCCTTCGTACGCGGGCAGCTTGTCTTGCGATCCTTCTTCGCTCCCGCTGCCGCTCCCGCCCCGCCTCCTCCTTCACGAGCATTACTTGCTCGCAGAAGGAGGCGCCGGCCGCCCACGCATCCGCGCAGCGAACCATCGCCGCGAGCAAGGTGGAGAGCGTGAGAACCCTCACTCCTAGGGCCGCCACAAGCTCCCGCCTCGGCCTCTCCCACGCCGGACACTCGGTGAGCGTGTGCGGACCTGAGTCCTCGCTCGCGTCGCAGTGATGGCACTCGGACGTTGGCTCTTTCTGCATCCGACGCAGATACTTTCCGAAGCATCCGTGCTCGGTGATCATCTGCGTCAAACGGTACGAGAGGCTGCCGTGTGACCTCTCTAGCCACTCCCCCATGATGGGTCTTACCGCCGCTACTACGGCGTGCCCTGCGCCTGGTCGCCCAAGTCGTATCTCCCATTCCGAATACAAGTCTCACTTAGACATTAACTATTTCCAAAGCAAATAAAAAAAAATTAAAAATACAAAAAGTAGGTACTCCATTAATTAATTCAAATAAATACATGTACTCCTAATATATACGATAAGTATGATCGATTAGTATTTAATATATCAATATGTAATACAATGTTAATCAGCCTAATTTTAAGAAACTTAGTAAGTAATAATTTCATTAATATTTTATAGGAGAATTTTGAATATCCAAGACGTGTTCTTGTAGCTCACTAGGAGAACAGCGTTCCCCTCGTAAGCGAGTGATCAGATACAAGTCTTATTCAGATATTCACTATCTCCACAGCTAATCTAAAAAAAATACAAAAAAAGTAGGTTTTCGATTAATTAATTCAAATAAATACATATACTCATAATCTAATTATATTTAAATATCAAGTAGTATCTAATATACTAATGTTAATCAGCCTAATTTTAAGTTAGTCAGAATTCTGTCAATGATTCCATTACTGTCCCAACATACATTACCACGTTTTATTGGAGAATTTCGAATGTTCAAGACGTATTCTTGTAGCTCAGTAAGGGCAGAACAATCCTCATTTAAGGAACTTGTCACGGCTGAAGCAAAGTCTCATCTTGGACATACACTTTTCCCAATGTTAGCATACTAATGCCTATAAAATGGCAATATATTAACTTTAATCATTTACTTTTTCATATAACAACCAATGTAATAATTTTGATTGAGTTTCTAATAAATATATACCCCACCACAAAGTCTTATCAATTTAAAACAATTTGACACTACCACTATAAGTATCTATATACAGCCCAGATTCTGCCTCTGATCAATGGCTTGAGTCAACAATATTGCCCAGAAGACGGTAATAGGCTCACCCCTTATTACGTAGGACCGAATTTAGTGATTGGTGAAATGTGGGTGTTAATTCACCTCAGCCTAACCCTCCGGGGAAAAGGGCGTGATCATTTGTATGTATGTATGTTTTTTTTTATATAGGACACTCCAGCTTGACCTCAACTCGCCTGATGGTAAGCTAAAGGCAAAGTCTCAGGAAAGAGGGTCACCATTACAGACACTAAGTGCTACAATGGTGGCACTCAGCTTGGCGGCCTCATCAGCAGCTTTTTCACGCCCTGGGACTGTAGGAAGAAGGCAACACGTGTGCTGGTAATGAATTACAGGTCTCGGTGGTGCGGCAAAGAAAAAAGTGTCCGAACCGCTTGGTTCTTGCTCGTATATTCTGCACAGTGTGAGGGTGACATCTAAGGCCTGCACGTGTTGTCCTATGTAGGAAAGGAGATGGTGGGAGTAGTTAGCAGAGACTCACCATGTTAGAGATGGTAAAATATAGCCAAGGAAGCAACATCTCTACGCATCTGCAAAGGCTTTAGGGTGTTCATGACCTCAGGACTCAGGATAAGACCCTGCTGAAGATACCGTGGGACCCCGAGCCCACGTCACTTAGTTGCGTGGGAGTATTCAATAAAAGATTCTCTACACATTAAATGTTTATTGCTGATTACAATTTTACATGGTATATTATAACTGATTAATTAGAACACTACTGGGTACATACACAGCGCTGTATAGCCCGCTTTATACATCATATGATCATCTTCCCTCTCATATTCCATTATGCGTTCGGACCCAGCGCAATATGTGTGTTGCATTATATATTGTAATTGCAACTCTGACTACTGCCTCCAAGTCGGTTCTAAGATGCCAATTAGAGCGCCCCACGACCCGTGCTGGAGAAGCACGGAGTCTTTGGCACTACTCGTCAGCGGATCGGGATGGGCCGTGTAACTATTTCACGCCCATCCCGTGGATTGAACGCTGCTTCGAAGACATCGTGATCTTCGAACATACATTACCCATCTATGGATAAGCACGGCGAGTAATTGGGAATTAGTCTTGATATCGCCAAAGCTTTCGATAGAGTCTGGCACAAATCGTTTCTTTGCAAGCTACCAGCCTTTGGTCTGCCTCCTACACTGTGCAACTGTGGGTTACTAGCTTCCAGTGGGAGCGCTTCGCGTCCTCTGTGATGGACGGACTTCGGAGTTCTTGCAGGTTAAAGCTGACGTACCGCAGGGGTCTGTCTTATCTCCCACTCTCTTTCTTCTGCATATCAACGACATGCTGTCCACCGGCAGTATACATTGCATACGGGTATTGCAGAGAGTTATCACGGACATACTGCGGCCAAACAATCTGATATCGTGGAAAATAGACAGCTTCTTGTCACTAAATTGGACCGAATTCTGAATCACATTTCTCAATGGGGTACTGAGAACCTGGTCGAGTTCAATAGCAAGAAAAAGCAGGCATGTTCGTTCACTTTGCTGTGAACGCACATGGCTGTATCTTCGTTCCTTCCCCTTCTCACTCTTTAGAGCACGACACTGCCACTGCAGGACAATCTCAATATCCTAGGTATGGATGTTCGCTGCAAACTGAATAACAAACACTACATCGCGAGTATCATCAAAACAGCTTCTCGGAAACTCCAGAACAAAAGACGTTTTTTTCACGCCGGAGCAACAATGTTTTCTCTATATAACACAAATTCGCTCCCGCGTGAAATACTGCTTGCACCTCTGGGATGGCTCCACGAAATACCTACTAGATGCTCTCAATAGGTTGAAACGCGCGGTCCGCATTATTGGGAATCCTGAGGTCATGAACACCCTCGAGCCTTTCCCACGGGGGACCCGCGTTCTTGTATTTCCACTTTGAAGTCCCCCATAACAACATTGTTAGTGGCTTTGGCGGTATGATTAACTGCCTTAGCAATATCCTCATATATATTTTTTTTCCTCAGGATGAAGCGAAGTCGGCTCACATACCAGTATCACCTTCAGCGAACTACTGTTCGTGATTTTTACTATAAGATACGCTACCCGGTTCGACACACTACCGATTTCAACATCGCTGCTAATAAGATCCTTTTTACCAGAAAACCGACACCTCTCTGGGAGAGCTGTTCATTTTCTCTGAAGTAGAACAGGTCGCCAGACTCAGTGGTTGTCGTGTCCTCCCCCTGTCTTCGGATCTCGGTCAACCCTAATATATTATTATTATATACCTATTACTACCTCTAGCTCTGCGAGGTAGTAATAGGTCGCATAAAATCATCAATTATACTCACCGCTATCGATGCACAAGGTTTGTTGTTTGTGATTTGCAGTAACATCGGACATATCCCAATGTATTATTGACTAGTTGTGCCCACGGCTTCGCCCGCATGGACAACGATCTCGTTTTATATTAAACTATACATATCACAACTAGCTTTAAATGCTGGTCACATTTGGTGAAATAAAAAACACAACAAATGTAAAACAAAAATCTGAGACTAAAATAAAAAAAACCAACACCAACCAACGTTAAAAATTACAACGTAATGAGATAACTTCCGAAAGTGTTCACTTGCAAGTAATAACAGTACCACGCTTCACCGCAATGGCCGATGAGACGCAAACCATTCATTTGAAATTTGAGACAAAACACCTTTTTTTAAAACAAATGATTAATTCCTATTAATCAGGCAAGGCGAAGTCTAATTGACGCGTTCTATATATATAAAAAAATATAAAAATGTTTTAACACTAAACTTGCATCTCACGCATAAGAACCGAAAGAACAAAAGAAGCTCGTCGACCAGATGTGGGTATCAAAACTTAACCTGTCTACCAATTTTTTTTTAAACTTAGGTCCCCAAAATTAAAAATTCAATAGTTAAAATTATGTAGATATATCTAACGAAAAAAATTAAGTTGCCACTGGTTTAAAAAATTCAGTAAACTATTTTTTAGGATCCGACAGGACGGCGTAGCTGTCCGGTCGTGCGGACATGCCACCGGCGGCTTTGTCGATTCTACCATAGCAACATTTTGTTATAATATTTTGACGTTTGATTTAGCTTTCGCTCGGCTTGTAAGAGCATAGTGATTTTTTTGTAGGACAACCTTTATAGCAACTTTAGCATATGAACATTAAACGTGGCAAGTTTCGTTTGAATCTTTTCAGCCGTTTTGACGTTAATTGGACAGATAGATACACAGACAGACAGACAAAAAGGTTCGGTTTCAGTATCGAGGTGTTTTTTTTTTCAAAATATCTTTAATTTACAGTAGGGCGAGCACGAACTACTTGCAAAAAAGTATTCGTATCGTCAACGTAAAAAAAATATATTACATTTGTACAGCGCCTCTATCGTCCGTAAAAGCAACTAAATTTGGTAACACGAACCATTTAGACCTCCTTCGTAATGTGAATGTTGAAACTTTTAACAAATCCAAGAATATGTTACGCAGGAAGAGCGAGACATTCCCATCACAAGTGTCCATAACTACTTACTGGGAAGCCCCAACAATGTGTAAACTAGGATTTTATAAATAAAGAATTTTTAATTTTTTAATTTTAAATGTATCGTCAACGAAACTCACTCGATACGTGACATTTTATGAGTAAATTAGCTGCATGATTTTTTTTGGCATATGGTAATGTAAATTACGAAGGCTTGCTATCGAGTATTACGAATCATTTGTCACTCAATTTTTGACGGTGACAAAAGTATTGTAAAGGTTTTTTATAAGTATATATTCAAACTTAATTGATGCTAAAAGCACAATGCCATTAAAAAATCATACTTACAAAAACAACACTTCCTTCTATAATCCTATTGTTAGGATGTGTCTTACATAACGAACTGAATCGGGCTGAAGATGTGTATATATGTAATGGTAGACTCTCCCAGTACAAGAGGGCAATATAAAGCTCGACTACTGAAAAATCAAGCTATAAAAAGTACCTATTAAATAAGTAAAAATCAAGGATAGCCGGTGGTCGTATATACATACATACATAGCCTGTCAAAATCACAATTCTCCTTTTGCTTCGCCGGCCTCAGCCGGGTAAAAATGTAATAAATGCACGCTTGTTTGTAGTGATTGAGTAGCGTGCCTAGTTTTTTCTTACGTTTTATTTTATGCATTCCGTATGTATCTCTGAATATGTTTTTAGTAGCAAATTTAGTACAAGCATGGCGAGTAGGTATTTATATTTTGCCAATCTACATTACAATTGTATTTTTTCCCGTTTCACGTTATGTATGCTATATTTGTAATACTGTCTAAATTTAATATATGATTGTGTCCGTCTCCTTATCCTTAGTCATGTAATGGCAGTAATCTGTAATCGTATCTTTGAGAAATGAATAACATTCAATAAGAATTGAATTAAGAAATGAATCATCATCATCATCATGTCAGCCACACACAGTCCACTGCTGAACAAATAAAAATTACAACTATCCGTATCAAAAATGATAATTGCCCCAATTACTTTTGCGGATAGTTGCCCCTAGAGTGCTCTAAGGGTAAGGACAACTATCTCCGCCCCATAAACTAGACAAAAAGTCAAAATAATTTAACTTACAAATTGGAGGCCATTATTGTTATATGTTTATGGTGTTATTTAGTACTTAAAAAAATTCTCGTTGTATATTCCCTTTTAACGGAACCCAAAAAAGGTGAATACCTTTTTTCTTTTTCTTTCCACATAATAAATACCTTATACCTCAAAATAAAATTTGGTTGGATTTCTCGTTTATACAACATGTTTTCCTTCACTGTAGGTATTTATCCCTCATGGTATTTTCATAGTGGGGCAACTATTCGTATAGTGAGGTACCTATCCTCAAAAAATGTTGTATCCAAAAAGCAAAATTTTACAAAATCAGTAATTAATAAGTGAAATACAATTACCGTGACGCCCCTTCCCATCAGGTGGGCCGTGTGCTTGTCTGATAAAAAAAAATTAGATTTTTTTTTTATACCACTTAGTTGGCAGACAAGCACACGGCCCACCTGATGGGAAGCGGTTACCGTGGCCTATGGACGTATGCAACACCAGGGGTGTCACACTCGCGCTGCCGACCATGAAGAAACCTTCTGATGCCCCTCTTGAAGAACCCCATATTGTAGGCGCTTGGGAAAACCGCAGCAGGGAGGTCATTCCACAGCTTGAGTGTGCGTGGGATGAAGTTTCTTTCATATCGCACAGTGCGCACTGTCTCAGGTCGCAATGTGTGAGGATGAATTCCCTGCCTATGGCGAGAGGTGTGATGATAGAATGTAGCTACGGGCATCATGTCAAACAATTCATCTGAGCACAAACCATTGTATAGGCGGTAGAACACACACAGTGAGGCAAAATCCCTCCTAAGGCTAAGAGGTTCCACACTACCTGTGAGTATGGGATTGTCAACCAGCCTCAATGCCCGTCTTTGCAACGAGTCGAAGGGGTCAAGCTGGTATGCAGGTGCTCCAGCAAAAAGGTGACAGCAGTACTCCATTTGAGGCCGGAATTGCGCTTTATAAAGAAGGAGTTGCTGCACCGCAGTGAAGTACTGCTTCGCCCTGTTGAGCACTCCGAGCTTTCTTGATGCCAACTTAACCTTGTCCCGCAAATGACTTCGGTATTGGACGTCGCTGGAGATATCGACCAAAGAGAATACAATACTACGTAAGAATATCGACACCAAGGATCACTATACTCGAGGAGATGGTAAGCGGTGTGCCCAGGAATTGCGGCGCCACAATGAATGGGGTTTTCTTAGCGGTGAATACACATACTTGTGTCTTAGTGGGGTTGAATTGGACTAGGTTTAGTCGTCCCCAATCGGATACTCCAGAGAGAGTAGTCTTTCAGATACAAGTTGTTCGCGACTCTTCTCCACCTCGGACTGAGGGATATTTGCACGGCCCGTATAACACGTGTCTCCGGTACTGTCGTCCGCATAACAATGAATGGAGTCATCAGACAGCATGTCATTGATATGCAGCAGAAACAGCGTCGGAGACAACACGGAGTCTTGTGGGATACCAGCGTTTATGTTCATGCGGTCCGAGCAGCTGCCGTCGACGACGGCTTGGATGCTTCTGTTGGACAAAAAGCTGGAGATCCGTTCGCACAGTCCCTCGGGGAGTCCATAATATGGCAACTTCGCAAGAAGACCTTTGTGCCAGACCCGATCGAAGGCCTTCGCTATATCGAGGCTGACCGCTAGTGCCTCACCCCGACTCTCGATGGCCTGCGCCCACCGGTTTGTGAGATACACAAGAAGGTCACCGGTAGAGCGACTGTGGCGAAAGCCGTACTGTCGATCGCTCAGTGGATCGTTTCCCTCAAGGTATCTCAGGAGCTGTGTATTAATAACACGCTCCATTACCTTCGAGAGAAGGGAGGTGATAGCGATAGGCCTGTAATTGGTCGGATCGGTCCTGTCACCTTTCTTAGGTACAGGGTGCACGAATGCGGTCTTCCACGAGGTTGGGACCCGCCTTGCGGAGTATGAGACTGCGAAAAGACGTGTAAGTCACAGCTCGGGGGCACAGTGTTTAAGCACCATCGCCGGTATACCGTCCGGCCCACTCGACTTCCGAACGTCTAGGGAATTAAGCTCGCGCCGGAGCACCCGTTGCGTGATTTTAACTTTAGTCATGGAAGCACCACAGCTGGGAATTATCGGTGGTTCGGCGTTCCCGTCGTTCATAGTCGAGTTTGACGCAAAGAGATTACCCAACAGATCGGCTTTCTCCTTAGCGCCATGAGCCAGACTACCATCGGATTTTTGCAGCCGCGGAAGGCAAGACTGGCAGAAGTTTCCCTCGGCAGCTTTAGCGAGCTACCAAAATGCACGACTGCCAGATGGGTAGCGCGCAAGCCGCTCGCCAATTCTGCCGATGAACTCAAAGTAAGCCCTGGCCGTAGCTTTTTTACTAGACCTCGAGGCGGCATTCAACTTCTCTGCAGGGCCTATTAAACCACGGGCATTTGCTCTCTCCTGTTGCGATCCAGTGGTTTGGAATATAGCATTCCATACCCGCTAGGATCGCATCAGCTACTGCTGTTGCACAGGAGTTGGGATCATTTGAAGTGAAGCAAAGCCGCCTCCACGGGTACGACGCGAAGAATTCTCGCAGTCCATCCCAGTCTGCCGACTGCCAGACATGCCGCCATTGAGGTGGCCGCGGTGGTTCAGGCCGCGTGAGAGTCACTTGCGCCCGAAAGAGGCTGTGGTCCGAAGTACCAAGTGGTGTTTCTACAGTTACTGAGTATTCGTCCGGGCGCGAAGTCAGCAGAAGGTCCAGTATAGAGCTTCTGTGGGTCTCTATTTCTGGTGTTCTAGTAATAGAATGCACCAGTTGAGAGAATCCGTAGGTCAGAGCAAAGTCATGAGCAGCCCTGCCCGCAAAATCAGTTCTAGGAGACCCCAGCCACTCTACGTGGTGAGCGTTGAAGTCCCCCAAGAATACTAAATCCGCGGTAGGGTATTGCTCAATTACCTTGTCCGCAGACCGCTGCAGATGCTCAAACAATTGAGCTGTACCCAGTTCACCGCGATGAGACCTGTAGAGGCACGCAAAGATACGGGTGTGGCCACCGTGATCCGTACGTACCCAAAGAGTTGACAGGTCCCTGTCTTCAAGGCCTTGAAGACGGTGGCAGCAAATATCATCCCGGACGTACAAGCATACCCCGGCGCGACTCAGGAAATTATGCTCGAGTTTGTACCCAGGGTACATTAAGTAGGCTGTATCGGCTGGGCATGATATTTGCGTCTCCGTCAGAAAAAACAAGGTGGGCTGCGCGGTCTCTAAATGGAGATGGACCGCGTTGAGGTTGGTGTGTAGGCCCCTGATGTTACAGAAGTCCACATGTACTGTTGACGATGGTGCCGCTGTGGTAACTTTTTCCTTGTTATTTCTCTTCATGACCTTTGTGGGGGGTGGGGGGGAGGAAGGTAAAGAGAGTTTCTGTGCTCCCAGTGCAGAAGACAAAGCTAGGCTTCGTACCACCATAGACAAGCTGGGGTTGTGTGACTGGCTGGCGCGGCGGGCGGAAGGGCCCCCGGTCCCCTCCCAAATACTGTAGCCGAGTCCACTCCGGTTTCCTCCTCCGGCACGACTACAGCATCGGGCACTTTACACAGGCTGCTGGTTCAGCCTCTTGGGGCGGAGATTAAGTAATCCCCAGGTTCGGGAACCGTACAACCTGCGGGCGGCCAGCGGATAACCGTTTCACCGGGTCTCCCTGACCGCCGCGCCAACATTTCACGCCCCTACAAGTCAGTGGTGTCAATTTTAGCCTACGGTCTTTCCACTGACAGCACAAAACCTCTCCAGTGAGCTCTGGCTACCCTACTCACCACCGGGAACACAACACAAGGTTATTATAACCGCGGTATTCTGTAGGGCGGAGGTACTTCCCCAGACGGACTGCTCAATTTGAGACGGGAGATACCGTCGTGTCCTACCTCCTCCTAAAATGCATGAATAATAAAATTAAACGAGTAGAATTCATAAAAAAATATTCATATAAAATTAATGAATTAGGAGCCCTATTTACCATCTCATCCCAGTTTTGCACTACAAATACTCTTGCGCAAAAAATTGAAATAGTTCGATGATTTATATTTATTCAAATTCCAGAAAATTGTCTAGTAATTCACGGTAGAAACTCGACAAATAGGTATTATTAGGCCAAAACACATCGCAGTAAAGGGACCTGGCTGAAATATCGTACAGGAATATATTATCTGCTTACCGGAATATATAGTCTGAAATAACACAAAGGCCATGTTATCCTACATATAGCTACACGTGGGTTGCGGAAATAGTAAGTAACTGATATTTCCTGTATTATTTATATATTATAACAAATTGCCGCGTGACTTACAGCAGAGTAGAATTAGGGCCACCCCATCTCTTTCCATGCGGTGTCGTACAAGGCGACTAAACGATAGGACTATTTAACATCAGACAGATATATACAGCCCAGACTCAGTCTCAGATGCATGTCTCGAGTCAACAATAGTGCTCGGAATACGGCAATAGGCTCACCCCCTATTACGTGAGACTGAATACAATTATTGGTGAAATATGGGTGTTAATTTACCTCTGCCTAACCATAACATAAACTCACGCCTATATCCCCGAAGGGTTAGGCAGAAGTGCTAGCACCCACATTTCGCCAGTTTATGCCACTACGCCAATGTAATAGGTGGCGAGCCTATTGCCATTAAAATATATTTATAAACCTGCGATAAAAACACACACAACTTCGAAAAGCATCGAAAAGTCATTGGTGTGTGCCAGGGTAATATCTGGGATCGAACCCGATACTTCGTTTCAGCAGTCCATGACCCATAACTAGGCTACCGCGGTTATACGTTATGCCTAACCGTCCAGGGATAAAAGCGTGATTATAATATGTACGTATGTATGTATTTATATGAAATACGAAGAAATTTTATTTCCAAATTTTCGAATCAATGAGAGAAATAAAGCCTTTTCTACGTGCGAAAAAATCCCAGCGGATACCCCCCGTAGGAGCCGGTGGGAGAGGTTATGTCAAACTCGAACCAAATAAAACGCACGGCGCCTGTGGGTCGTTTTTGGTTGTCGAAGGTAAGGTTGACAGGCATATCCAAGGGAGCATGGCATCGTAGCGGCGCGTGTGGGGGAGATTGCGGTCGTGGCTGTCTACTTCACGCCGAGCCTACACCGACGCATATGGGAGTACCGGCGGTCGCTGGAGCGACTGACCGACGTCGTCAACGCCTGTCACCCTCATCCGGTTCTTGTGCTCGGGGACTTCAACGCCTGGTCAGTGACCTGGGGGTCCCGGCACACGAACCCACGAGGTAGGCCTCTGGAGAGCTGGGCTGCTAATCACGGTCTAGTTCTCCAGAATCGCGGGGCCTAAGCCACGTTCGTGGCCGCGGAGCGCAGTTCGATTATCGACCTTACGTTCGCAGGCGCTTCACTGTCGCACCGTGTGCGGGACAGGCGTGTTGTTGTGGGGGTGGAGACATTGGCGGATCACCGATACGTTCGGTTTGATGTCTCCCCTCCCGCGGCTGATGCGCCAGTCATACCGGCCCCACGCGAGCCACGCTGGGTGCTTGGGAGACTGAATCGGGAGGTCCTCCTGGAGGCCGCCATCGTACAGGCCTGGGCCATTGCGCCGGACAGGCCTGTCGATATCGACGATGAGGCGGTGTGGTTCCGGGAGGCCATGACTCGTGTCTGCGATGCGGGTATGCCTAGGGCTCCACCCTATAGTCCGAGGCGTCGGGTCTACTGGTGGTCTGCGGAGATCGCGAGGCTACGGCAAGTCTGCGTGATTGCGCACCACCGGTGGACCAGACTCCGTAGGAGGCGTAGCCGGACCGCAGATACATAGCCCCGAGTGACGGCGCTTCATGTGGGATACAGGGAGGCCAGAGATGCCCTCCGAGCGGAGATTAAGCGGGCGAAAGCCGCGGATTATAAAGAGCTCATGGAGACGCTGGAGCGGGACCCATGGGGGCGGCCTTACCTTATGGTAAGAGGAAAGCTGCGCCCCCGGGCCCCGCCGTTGACCCAGGTTCTCCAGCCAGCTCTGCTCGGTGGAGTGGTCAAGTCCCTGTTTCCGGCGCGAGCGGTATACGTCCCGCCCCAGATGATTCCGCCACCTCGGTTGCCTATGGCGCCCAGTGTGGTAGTTAACGACGGAGTCCCTGAGGTCACTTGGGTAGAATTGGAGCTGGCGGTGCGAAGGCTTAGAGCCAAGAAGAGCACCGCTCCGGGACCCGACGGCATTCCAGGCCGCGCGTGGGTCCTAGCTCTGGGAGAAGACGGTCTCGAACCCCGACTGAGAGGGTTCCTCAGCGCATGCTTGGAGCGGGGCCAGTTTCCGAAGATGTGGAACACGGGGAGACTGGTCCTCATCCGAAAGGAGGGTCGCCCGGCGGACGAACCGTCCGGCTACCGGCCCATTGTGTTGCTCGACGAGGTGGGCAAGCTCTTTGAAAGAGTTATTGTGAAGCTCCTCGTCGAGCACCTCTCTGGTAGGGGGCCGGACCTGGCGGATGCCCAATATGGCTTCCGCCGGTGGCGGTCCACCGTGGATGCCATCATGCGCGTGAGGACTTTGGAGGGGGAGGCAGTTGCCCGGGGTGAGGTGACATTGGCGGTGTCCTTGGACATCTCCAACGCGTTCAACACCTTGCCCTGGAGTTGCATCAGGGAGGCACTCGTGTACCACGGTGTGCCTCTCTACCTCCACCGCATAGTCGGGCCGTACCTGACGGAGAGAGCCGTCATCTACCCAAGTGCGACCGGCGTCAGTCGGCGTGAGATGTCGTGCGGTGTTCCACAGGGATCGGTTCTTGGGCCGCTCCTGTGGAACATCGGATACGACTGGGTGCTTCGCGGTGAGCTCGCGGACGGCGCCGCCGTCACGTGCTATGCGGACGCACGCTAGTGACGGCGAGCGGGGCTACATACCGCGAAGTGACCCTGAGGGCCACGACCGCGGTTGCTCAAGTCGTGGAACGGATCCGGCGGCTGGGCCTTGAGGTGGCTTTATATGAATCCGAGGCCATGTTCTTTCATGGACCTCGGCGCGCCACTACCTGGTTCCAGTCTCACAGTGGGAGGCACTCTCATCGGCATCAAGCCCCAGATGAAATATCTGGGGCTCGTGCTCGACGGCTGGTGGGACTTCGGGAAGCACTTCCGAAGTCTGGGCCCCAAATTGGTGCGCACAGCCAACGCTCTGGCGCGGCTACTGCCCAACCTGAGGGGCCCGGAGAACTACTGCAGGAGACTCTACGCGAGTGTCGTGCGGTCCATGGCCCTGTACGGGTGTCCCGTGTGGGCGGACACCCTGAGTGATTGGCACATGCCCCTGCTGCAGCGTCCGCAGCAGAAGTTGGCGAGCCGCATCATAAGGGGGTACCTCACGATATCTTTCAACGCGGCGAGTCTCCTCGCCGGATCGCCACCATAGATCTTGGAAGCGAGATCCCTTTCGGCGCTATACCAGTTCCGCAGCAGCGGGGTCACGATCCTGAGCCCGAAGAAATTCGGGCCGTGAGATCCCGGCTCCACAGGGAAATGGTGGCGGAATGGGAGCTACGACTTGGGCGACCAGGTGCAGGGCGCGCCGTAGTAGCGGCGGTAAGACTCATCATGGGAGAGTGGCTAGAGAGGCCACACGGCAGCCTCTCGTACCGTCTGACGTAAATGATCACCGAGCACGGGTACTTCGGGAAGTATCTGCGTCGGATAGAGAAAGAGCCAACGTCCGAGTGCCATCAATGCGACGGGAGCGAGGACTCAGGGCCGCACACGCTCACCGAGTGTCCGGCGTGGGAAACGCCGAGACGGGAGCTTATGGCGGCCCTGGGAGTGAGAGTTCTCACGCTCTCCACCTTGCTCGCGGCGATGGTCCGCTGCGCGGATGCGTGGGTGGCCGGCGCCTCCTTCTGCGAGCAAGTAATGCTCGTGAAGGAGGAGACGGGGCGGGAGCGGCAGCGGGAGCGACCAAGGATCGCACGCCAAGCTGCCCGCGTACGAAGGCAACTCGGGCGTCGGAGGTCGATGAACGACCTCCGCCCCCCATGAGCGCCGGCCTGGGGGTGACAGGTGGAGCCGCCTGTCACCCTGGCAGAAGCAGGCCGCGGCGGTGGCGCGCCTGGCGCGCCTCCCCGTTTCCGGGGACGAGTTGAGGACTCTGTAGTCCCCACACCCGAGAAGAGGGCCAGATCGTGAGAGATGGCCCTGGGTCGGCCGGGGTGCCAGGGATATGCCTGTCAACCTCACCTTCGGCAACCAAAGCGACCCACAGGCGGCGTGCGTTTTAGTCGGTTCGAGTCCGACATAACCTCCTCCACCGGCTCCGGTGGGGAGGTTTCCGTGGGGATTTTGCGCACGTAAAAATAAAAAACAAGGGTGAGATAATATCTGAGGTTATTGTTTCCGCCCACTTACCGACCGTTATTTACAGTCGGTAAATAAAAAGTGCACATACATATGTAATGTTTTTAATAATAAAAATGGTAGTTAACAAAACATTACACATTTTTTCACGATACACCTAAGATAAATCTAATTTATGTAGAACAGACCATAATCTTTAGAATAGTGGGCGACTCGGTACGTCGACCGCTAAATATGTATGAGGAAACGTTTTAACTTTATGCACAGTTTATTGTACAAAGGCGGACTTAATGCCAAAAGCATTATCTGACAGTCTACCTTAGGTTTGTATTTGTGTATGTATACTAAACATACACAACAACAATACATACACATTTACATAAACTACTTATATACTCATATTATACATAGTATATACTTACATATAATCAAGCATAGATATACAATCATAAAATATAATATTCCATTTATAGCCATTATGACGACTAGGGGCCACTGTAGAGCTGACGTACTTTTTACGTTATTAATTTCTTTAAGATCATAATATCACTGCAATAGATAAAAAGAAAAAGATTCCAATCAATAGACTTCTCCTTCTTCTTCTGTCGAATAGATGGCACTTCTGCTTTAAAGTTCTGTAATAGGCTCACCCCCTATTACTTGGGCCCGAATTTAATGATTGGTGAAATAGAATTGATGGCACTTCTGCTCTTAAGGTCTGTAATAGGCTCATCACCTATTACGTGGGACCGAATTTAATGATTGGTGAAATAGAATAGATGGCTCTTCTGCTCTAAAGTTCTGTAATAATAATATTGTATAAGTCGTGTGTGTGTGTGAGAGAGAGATCCTGTGTATATATTTAAGTTAGGTACATCTAACGTCATCATCAACGGCTGTTGATCTGGTTCCCCAAGATTTAATAGAGTAAACCCCAGACTCTAAAGAGCTAGAAATACAAACGGGATCTCATTAATAAAATGATACATAAATACATATAAACACACTATTATCCCCGTAGTGTTACACAGAGGTGAATTAACACTCATATTTCACCAATCATTAAATTTGGTTCCACGTAATAGCGGTTGAGCCTATTGCCGTTTTCCAGGCACTATTGTTGACTCAAGCCATGCGTCTGAGGCCAGGTCTGGGCTGTATATCAGTCCGGTGTTCAACAGCCCCATCCCTTAGTTGTCTTGTACGACACCGCATGGGAAGAGATATGGATTGGTCCAAATTCTACTCTGCCGGGAACCACGTGGCTATGATAATGACATTAGGATTGACCTAGTAATCTAATTTCGATACAATAGGAAAGGTGACAGGTTTCTGTCGAAACACAAGACGTAGAGACATCATTTTTGTAACTTGGGGTTGATCTCACGATATTGTTTGATGACGAAATTGTTTACCAATCAAATATAATATTTATTACAGATAATTATAGACAGACGAATACGTAATAGAGATCAATGCGAAGTTTGTGTGGAGCAAGATTAGTTGTTGCGTATGTTCGGCAGCGATGGCTATTAAGCGCCTTATTATAGAATTCCGCCGCGTGGTTCCCGGCAGAGTAGAATTTCGGCCACCCCATCTCTTCCCATGCGTAATCGTACAAGGCGAATAAAATATAGGACTGCTTTTTTACTATTTTTTATACCACTTGGACGAGCACACGGCCCACCTGATGGAAAGTGGATACCGTGGCCTATGGACGTGTGCAACACTAAAGAAGTCACAATGGCGCTGCTGACCCTGTAAGCGCAAGAGTATCTGTGCCGTCAGTGTAAAAGACAAATTAACATCGCTTTCAAATCAGACAGATATATACAGCTCAGATTCAATCTCAAATGCATGGCTTGAGTCAACTATATTGCCTGGAAGACAGCAATAGGCTCACCCCCCATAACGCGGGACCGAATTTAATGATTGTTGGGGACTCTGTAGTCCCAACACCCGAGAAGAGGGCCAGATCGTGAGAGATGGCCCTGAGTCGGCCGGGGTGCGAGGGATATGCCTGTCAACCTCACCTTCGGCAACCAAAGCGACCCACAGGTGGCGTGCGTTTTAGTCGGTTCGAGTCCGACATAACCTCCTCCACCGGCTCCGGTGGGGGAAAAAAAGGGTACGTTTTACTTGAAGTAAAGTTTTTGTTACGGCGTTGTTTTATTCGAAACGTAAAAGATAATCCGATCAATTTTATTATGTTGTGTCTTGTATTTAGAAGTTTTTTGATCCTAAATATGTCTCAATCTGTACACGTCTGAATTCTGGTTAGGATACACCTGGTCCGAGGTAGTTGGCTGTCTTCAAATTTAATGTTACAGCAAGGATTTCTCGCAGGCCCATCACACCCATCCCTACTAAGAAGGACAGCTTTAGGCGCCAACTCTCCTTACGTCAGACTATCTAGAATTGTGATTAGTTTAAGCAGTTTGATTGACCTACATTTTGACTCGGTCATAAAGCAGTAGGTAATTGATTTTAATATTTGTTTATTTTTTGCATATTTTGCTGTTTTGTTTTTTTTTCTCTTGCGTATAGATTTGTTTATACCACTAAGGTGGCAGACAAGCACACACTGATAAAAAGTGGTTACCGTGGACTACGGACGCGGTAGCCTAGTGGTATGGGTAATGGACTGCTGAGACGAGATCACGGGTTCGATCCCAGGTTTTACTTTGGCACACACCAATGACTTTTCGATGCTTTTCGAAATTATGTGTGTATTTATCGCAGGTTTATAAGTGCCCGGTTAATGGCAATAGGCTCGCCACCTATTGCATTGGGACCTAAACATAAACTGGCGAAATGTGGGTGCTAGCACCTCTGCCTACCCCTTCGGGATATAAGCGTGAGTTTATGTTATGTTATATATGGACACGTGCAAAACCAAAAGAGTCACACTCGCGCTGCCAATCCCGCAAGCATTGAGAGTATCTATGCCGTCAGTGTAAAATACAAAGCAGGACAAGCTTTTGGTATTTCCACTGACAGCACAGTTAGTTGTATATATCTCTATAGAATAATGGCGTGTGGTGTTTACCTTTAAATAATTGTACATGCAATTGTTGGTAAACCAAAGAAAAATAACAAAATCCAACTCCTATACCTACTGCAACATTATAAATGTGAACTTTTGAATTTTTATAGTTTAATCACGCTCTAATGACTGTACAGATCTGGAACTTGATTTTAATAAAGCAAAACCATAAATCACTTTTTTTTATACCACTTAGATGGCAGACAAGCACACGGCCTACCTGATGGGAAGTGGTTACCGTGGCCTATAGACGTATGCAACACCAGGGGTGTTACACTCGCGCTGCCGACCACGAAGAAACCTTCTGATGCCCCTCTTGAAGAACCCCATATTGTAGGTGCTTTTAAGATTTTAGATTTTAGACTTTATTTCTGTTTTAAAGTACATAATCAAATTAAAAGACTTTCATTACACTTTTTCATTCACTCTGCAAAAAGGCTTTTAATTTTGGAATTTAACTACATTGATTTAAAGTGCGCGTAGTTATATAGAATTTGGACCACCCCATGTCTTCCCATGCGGTGTTGTACAAGGCGACTTAGGAATAGGGCTGTTTAACGTTAGACAGATAGATATATACAGTCCAGACTCAGCCTCAATTGTATGGCTTGAGTCAACAATAGTGCCCAGAAAACGGCAATAGGCTCACCCCCTATTACGTGGGACCGAATTCAATGATTGGTGAAATTTGGGTGTTAATTCACCTCTAATGATAAAAGCGTGATTATATGAATGAATGAAAGAGTGATTTAAAGCCAAAACTTAAATGTGTTTTTAGCCGTGTCCACGGTATGACAGCGGTTTTGCTTTAGCAGAATTGAGGTCCTGGTTGAAAGTTGATACGGGACAGTTTATAGTTTGGAATAACATATAGGGTACTTTTTATCCTGGGAATAGACTCCCATGAGTGTCATACATACATACATATAATCACGCGTTTATCCTTGGAGGATTAGGCAGTGCTGAATTAACACTCACATTTCACCAATAATTGTATTCGGTCCCACGTAATAGGGGGTGAGCCTATTGCCATATTCCAGGCACTATTGTTGACTCGAGCCATGTATCTGAGGCTGAGTCTGGGCTGTATATATCTGTCTGATGTTAAACAGCCCTATCCTTTAGTCGCCTTGTACGACACCGCATGAGATGGGGTGGCCCTAATTCTACTCTGCCGGGAATCACGCGGCATACATTCATCTTTCTATTATACAAACGTCGGCCATCGAATTACCACTCGTGTAAAGAGGCAGGTGAGTATATACTCTTTTGGTTTTGAAGTTATGCTAAATACAATTACAGAAGCTAAAGGTACATCAAGTAGAAAGGTGATAAGTAATGCTTTCTTAACGAAGTAGTTTAAGTTATTACGTATCTAATTAAATTCTTTATTATTTTTTATTACGACATAATCCATTATAATAAAAAACACATAATATATTATGTAGGTATAATAATTGTCTTCACAAAAATGAGAAGCTAATTTGAAAAACAATTGCGACCCGAATTTTATTCAAAACACGAAACATTTCGATGAATAAAGTATTACGTTTAATTACGAAATTCCGCGTCATGTGATACACACACATCTCAACAGCGCGATGCAAAACTTTCTAGAACTATCGGTATTGATGTCCTGCCCCTCTAGAAGAGTGGCATGGAAATGGCATACATTGACTTTCGTCTAGGTGGAGGCTAATCCGAGAGGGCGGCGCACCTCGCGCCATTTCCGGGGACGAGTTGGGGACTGTGGTTCCCACACCAGAGGAGAGGGGCAGATTGAGAGAGATGGCCCTGGGTCGGCCGGGGTGCGAGGGATATGCCTGTACACCTCACCTTCAGCAGAAAATCATCCCACAGGAGGCGTAGGAGTGTGTGTGTATGTGTCAGACAAGCGCACGGCCCACCTGATGGAAAGTGGTTACCGTGGCCTATGGACGTATGTAACACCAGAAAAGCCACACTCACGCTGCCGACCCTGTAAGCACAGAGTTTCTGTGCCGTCAGTGTAGAGGACAAAGCAGAACAAGCCTTTAGTCATCCCACTGACAGCACAAATTCTCCAGTGAGCTCTGCCTACCCTACTCACCGTTGGGAACACAACATGAAGTTATTATAACCGCGGTATTCTGTAGGGCGGAGGTCCTTCCCCAGTCGGACTGCTCAATTGGGCGGAAATACCACCGTGTCCTACCTCCTCATATGGTATAGATAAGTTAAAAAGTTTACAAAATTGAGCATGCATGTTTTGCCAGTGGTGTACTGGTGCGCAAATATTATTTCCTATCAACAGTATGTCAACGCCTTTGTTCAAGAAATTAGTCAATGCATTTTAGGCTTTTATTTGGGGATGCACACATACATATAATCACGCTTTTATCCCCGGAGGGTTAGGCAGAGGTGAATTTACATCCACATTTCACTAATAATTTTATTTAAATAGTGGGTGAGCTTAATGCCGTATTTCCGGCACTGTTACTGACTCGAGCCACGCATCTGAGGCTGAGTCCGGGCTGTATATATCTGCCTGATGTTAAACAGCCGTATCCCTTAGTCGTATTGTACGACACCGCATGGGAGGAGATGGGGTGGTCCAAATTCTACTCTGCCGGGAACCACGCACCAATTCTTTTTACACTTTATACAAATCTGTTTTTAAATATGTAGATCAAACAATTACTGTTAAATGTTTTAGAGTAGAGGAAAGTTACTAAAATATGGACTACCATATTTTTTTTTGGAATAACTTAATCTTAAGAAGTTGCTGCACCACGAGGACCAGGAGTTCTTTACCAACTCACGCGTTTCCTTCTTCCTACAGTTCCTGGTCACTTAAACGGAACGTGAAAAAGCATCTGATGAGGCCGCCAAGCTGAGTGTTACCATTGTAACATGCTACGTGTCTATAATGGTGACCCTCTTTCCTGAGACTTTACCTTTAGTTTGGCATCAGGCGAGGAGAAGTCAAATTGGCGCGTCCTATATTAAAAAACCTAGGGTTACACATATGTAACTAGGACATATTTTTTTAGAAAGCTAAATAACAGACCTGCATTTTTTTAAAGTAAAATACAATACACACATAACTTCGAAAAGCATCAAAAAGTCATTGGTGTGTGCCATGGTAAGACCTGGGCTCGAACCCGAGACCTCGTCTCAGTAGTCCATTACCCATACCACTAGGCTACCGCGACTTATCGCAGGTTTATAAGTGCCCGGTTAATTGCAATAGGTTCGCCACCTATACATTGGGACCTAAACATAAACTGGCGAAATGTGGCTCCTACCACCTACCACTTCGGAGATATTGGCGTGAGTTTATGTTATGTTATGTAAAATACAATATAAAATCAGTATTCAACAAAATTTCATAATGGACACCAAATATTTAATACTCAAGATTTTTTAAGAACTTAATATTTCATATATCTTTGTGTTTCATATTACTTATAGTCTTATTTGTTTCCAACCAGAGCGTCGATTCTGCTAAAGCAAAACCATTGTCATAGTGTCATATAACCATTGTTATACTATGGATCTCTGGACTGAAATTAAATGATTTTTATTTTATTTTTTATAGCACGGACACTGCTAAAAAAATCATTTAATTTAAGACTAAAAAAAAAGAAATTAAAACTTAAAAGCAATGCAAAAAAGTTTAAAATTAAAAGGTTACATTATAAATTATGCAAAGTGAATTAAAAAATATAATGAAACTCTTTTCATTTAATTTTGTATTTTAAGCTTATAGAGATAAGTTGTAAAATTTAATACCATTTTTTGCAATCTCTATGGTATGACAGTGATTTTGCCTTAGCGGAATAGAGGTCCATATGATTATTATGAACTGAGAATGTTATTACAGTAACTACAGCATATTTTTAACTCCTACCAGTTGCCTCGGTCTTATTACAGAAAATGGTATAAAGACTGGTTTAAACCCGAACTATAAAGTCTAGGCTTAATCTCAAGACCACGGTTTAAACTTCTCCTTATTACAAAAGCTGAATAATCCGTAGACTACTTAGTACCATAATTTAAACCTTGGCTTTAATGAAACCACAGATTATTCCAACTATTGTTCGTTCATTATGATACCATTCGATCGCAAAATAATAAATAATATTGACTAAAAATGGTGAAAAAACGATTTAGAATATACATTTTCATTAAATTCAATTGTATGAATAATAGTTATACTTTATTTTATAATAAAATACGTTCAATGGAACGAACTTTTCCGTTAGCGCGTACTAGGCATCAAATTTCTTCCAATTTTTATACCCACTTTATAATTTAGCTTAGTATATTTATTGCTTTATTTAAAACGTTTAGTTATATACTTTTACATAAAAAGCTTCATCAGATAGTTCTATAAAGGGGTTCACTCGAATATGATGTCTGTTAGGTAAGCATGGTATGTCCAATGACTCCACGATATTAATATCTGCGATATCCATCAGATCAACAGCGTCAATATCCATTATGAGCAAATAAGAAAGTAAACGAATTTATCTGACGCTAACCGGCTAACCATAAAATGGCAAGTTTGACGTACCTATTATTTTTGTGATTTACACTTTAGACCAACGTTAAACTAGGGGTCACGCAGGTTTATCTTTAGACCCGAGATAGTCCATGGTTTAATACTAAAACCCTTTTTGTAATAAAATTTTCTTTAGACCATGGTCTAAAGACGATTTACCTGGTTTTAGAGTTAATCCGTGTTTTTTTTTATACCACTTAGGTGGCAGACAAGCGCATGGCCAACCTGATGGAAAGTGGTTACCGTGGCCTATGGACGTGTGTAACACTAGAGGAGCCACTCGCGCTGCCGACCCTGTTTGCGCAGAGTTTCTGTGCCTTGTTTTGTAATAAGACTGTTTAGGTATAAAAACAAGCCTCTTAATGGGTATAAATACTATAAAAGTCATTTAAAGCCTCTTCCAATTGTTTAGTTTCGGTACTTAAATATTATTAGCATTTATTGTAGCACTGGCCCCTATTTGCTTACCTTCCTCTAACCAATTAAAACTAATGAACTGCCTTACATTAGTTAAATAATAACACGTTACATCTCTGATCTGCCGAATGGCCGGTGGCGATTAGCACATAACACATACTCGCTCTCGTAACTAAGAGTGACCCAGTACCGGAATGTTTTATAAACAAATGTTGAGTGTACACATATCAAGCAGGTACCTGTAGTACAAGAGTGATAGGATGGTTAAGTACAACTTGTACTAGGTACAATTTATTATTATGTTACGATAGGTGACTAAGGGATAAGGCTCATTTACAGCCCAGACTCATCCTCAGATACATGGCTCAAGTCAACAGTAGTGCCCGGAATACGGCAATAGGCTCACCCCTATTACGTGGAACCAAATACAATTATTGGTGATATGTGGGTGTTAATTCACCTCTGTCTAAACCTCCAGGGATAAAGGCGTGATTATATGTATGTATGCTACGATAGACTTTACAGAAAAAACTAATGTTTATTCATATTGGTCCCGAAGGAGTCTAAGTAACGCTTTATAAGATCTACTATTCAGATTTTCCAGTAGATCTCAATAGATTCCTATAAACTGTTAGCAGGAGATAGGACACGACGACAAGCAGTCCGACTGGGGAAGTGCCTCTACCCAACAGAATACCACGGCTATATTAACCTCGTGTTGTGTTCCCGGCGGTGAGAAGGGTGGTCAGAGCTCATTGAAAAGTTTTTGTGCTGTCAGTGGGAAGACTACGTACGCTATCTTATGGTGTGAACTGTACATGCCTCTAATTGGTGTACATATCAGAACTTATACTTTGTATTCTACGATGTCAACGATTTATATGTATACTGTTGGTGTGTCTATTAATAAATAAATAAATAAATAAAGACTAATGACATGTCCTGATTGTTTCTTCTGCACTGACGGCACAGAAACTCTGTTCTTACGGGATCGGTAGCACGGGTGTGAATCCCCTGGTGTTACACACGTTCATAGGTCACAGTAACCTCTTTCCATCATCTGGGCCGTGTGCTTGTCTATCACCTAAGTTGTAGAAAAAAAAACTCATATGAACAGAATTTCATAAAACAATTCATTGCAGTTTCAAAATTCGATTTTTTTATGTAGGGAACGCCAACTTGACTGCACCTCGCCCGATTGTAAGCTAAAGACAAAGTCTCAGGAAATAGGGTCACCATTACAGACACCAATTAATGTTACAATGGTGGCACTCAGCTTGGCGGCCTCATCAGACGCTTTTTCACACCCCGCTTAAAGGACCCGGGGCTGTAGGAAGAAGGAAACACGTGAGCTGGTAATGAATTCCAGGTCGTGGTGGTGCGGCAAAGAAAAGACAAAATATTATTCCATTCTATATATATACGCAATTAAAATCCTGATGATACAACCTGACACTTCATTTTTTTTTATACCACTTAGGTGGCAGACAAGCACACGGCCCACCTGATGGAAAGTGGTTACCGAGGCCTATGGGCGTTTGTAACACCAAAGGAGTCACAGTCGCGCTGCCAACCCTGTAAATATAGAGTTTCTGTGCCGTCTATTCTGTCCCGTTTATTTTGCTACAGAAGATGAATCATCAGTATCAAAATAACCGGGAGTTTCCGATATTTCGACGCTGTTGCAAGCACCATGATCACGGAGGAGTAGAGAAACAAAACATCTCCATCCTTTGTACAAGAAATTTTAGATGTGTTTTCACAATCTCACGGATTACCCACTTACATAGTAAAACATAAACCGTAGATTGCATACAAGCATCTCGAACAATCTTGATACTATGTTCTGGTTAAGCGCAAACAAGGTTGCCCCAGTCTGCCCGATGCGTGCTGTACGCACGATGACGAAATTTTCACTTGGAATGACGAAAAGTAGGCTAGTGTTGGCACATTTACTCTCCTATATTATGTTAAGATGCAAGCAGTATCTAGAAATCTAATACTATATACAAACTCTATAGACGCAATAAGTGGTATTACTCACTGGAGAATGTTACACATGTCCATAGGCCACGGTAAATACTTTCCATCAGGTGGGCCGTATGCTCGTCATCCACCTAAGTGGTATAAAAAAAAACAATGCGACGTCAAAAATATTTACGTTTTAAGTTGGTGTTATCATAAACATCTATCTCATAACATGCGCTCATAGACAGTTTAAAAAATTATATTGAGATTAGCTTCCTCAATGAACAAAGCAAGTTTTACAAGCCTTTTTTTACGGTGAATTTACGGTGCTGTGGCTAGGCTGAAATAATTTTAGCCACATAGTGGTCAGTGAGATCATAAGAGTAACCATCCTATCAGTTATTATGCCACTGTGCCCCTATACCTACACAATTGCTGACCTTAATGAAGCGACGGAAGGTGCGGTCAATGTCGTCGAATTTTGGGCTGGGCGCATTTAGCTTCTTTTAATTGTTGCCATTGACACTAAGAAGAAGAAGTTAATATTAACTTAAAGGGGATTTGATGTCATTATTTCATCCTTATACTGGGGACATACTACCTTACCATCTGGCGGGCTGTTAGGACATTGTGAAGCGACTAGGTCATGTCAATCAATATGTAAAAAAAAATAGTATTGTAAAATTATTGCCTATAATCTAGGCTACACCTAGACGTTGCTGAAATTAAGCATGGTGGTAATTATTGGCATATCACGGTAGTGTACATACATACATATAATCACGCCTTTATCTCCAGAGGGTTAAGCAGAGGTGAATTAACATCCACATTTCACCAATCACTAAATTCGATCACATGTAATAGGGGTGATCCTTATGCCTTCTTCCGGGCACTATTTTTGACTCAAGACATACATCTGAGGTGAAATCTGGGCTGTATATATTTGTCTGATGTTAAACAGCCCTATCCCTTGGTCGCCTTGTACCACACCACATGGGAAGAGATGGGGTGGTTCAAATTCTATTCTGCCGGGATCCACGCGGCACTGTAGTGTAGCTCCAGCATTAGAGTCACTGCAGAGTTTTGGTGCTGTCAGTGGGAAGACCAAAAGCTTGTCCTGCTTTGTCGTCTACACTGATGGCACAGAAACTCTCTATTCTTACATGATCACCAGCGATTCTTCTGGTGTTGCACACGTCCATAGGCCACGGTAACCACTTTCCATCAGGTGGGCCATGTGTTTGTCTGCCACCAAAGTAGTATAAAAAGAAAATAGATTATATACAAAATTTAACCTTTTTTTAACGTGCGCAAAATCCCCACGGATACCCCCCCTACCGGAGCCATTGGAAGAGGTTATGTCGTACTCGAACCGACCAAAACGCACGCCGCCTGTGGGTCGTTTTCGGATACCGAAGGTGAGTGTAAGGCAGGGTGTTGGGAGATGAAATCAAACGCATGAGGTCCGATCGTATACTGCCTATATTTCAGAGTAATCATAGCATATATAGGTTGAATAGGTCTAAATACATGTACACTACATCACACCTTCCCCTTTAATAAAAAATATAATAATTGTACATAATTATTATTTCTATTTATACTAAATACAAAATATTAACCCTGCGCAGGTTTCTTAAAATTAAAAGTACAATAATTAAGTAACAGACAATAATTCTATTTATATGTGTAAAAGTGTATATAAAAAAATGTGTAACAATACAATTATATGCCACAATTGAAAAAAAAATAAACTGATTACAAATTGAGACATCAATTAAGAAATCTTATTACAAACTTTTGTATAGTTTGGTTCGATTTTTATGTGTTACATATTCTTTTCCGTCCTTCATTATTCTTACATTACAATCTAAATCGTCAATTACAAGATAGGGTCCATTATATATAGGATCCATTTTACTATCTGATATGTTTTTTAACAATAACAAATCACCTGTTTTATAGTATACAGGGTTTATTTTTTTTTATTTTTTTTTTTTTTTATACCACTTAGTTGGCAGACAAGCACACGGCCCACCTGATGGAAAGTGGTTACCGTGACCTATGGACGTCTGTAACACCAGAGGAGTCACAGTCGCGCTGCCAACCCTGTAAGTACAGAGTTTCTGTGCCGTCAGTAGAAGACAAAGCAGGACAAGCCTTTAGTCTTCCTACTGACAGCACAAATTCTCCAGTGAGCTCTGGCTACCCTACTCACCGCTGGGAACACAACACGAAGTTATTATAGCCGCGGTATTCTGTAGGGCGGAGGTACTACCCCAGTCGGACTGCTCAATCGGGCGGAAATACCGCCGTGTCCTACCTCCTTCAAAAATTTTATATTTCTTTCTTTATATATTCTCTATATATTTAAGTTTATATTTCTATCATAATTACATTTTCTATTAACTTTACCGGAAATTAAATTACTATGTGCATCCCTCTGAGCTAATTGTAACCGATATTTTAGTTCAAGGGCATAGTTGTCATGAGCATATAAAGGATCCACGATGTTTCCTTATAAATTCGTTGGCAACACACAACGCTTTCCGAACACTAACTCATGCGGGGTGTACTTGGTCTCCGTATGTACTGTATTATTATAGGAAAAACACCAGTATGGCAACCAAGTACTCCACGCATTTACCTGATTCTCACAATTTATCCTTAGATACGCATCCATTGTTTTATGATTGTTTTCCAATGCTCCTATGCTTTCATGATGGTAGGCTGTGGATGAAATTTGGTTTATTTTTAAGAGTTGACATATCTCCTTCATAGTACTGGATATAAATTCAGACCCTCGATCGGTCGCTATTTCTCTAGATATGCCGAATCTTAAAATAAACTTATCAACGAAAGCACGAGCTACACTTACCGTATCCTTATTGATAAGTGGATAAGCCTCTGTAAATTTTGATAACTCGCATTGTAAGGTCAAAATGTATTTATAATTATACATGTCCTGTGGAAGTGGACCTACTATATCTAAATATATTTTTTCTAGAGCTGAATTTGCTGTTGTCGTAATTTGCATTGGCTGCTTAGTATGCAAAGAATATTTTTGCTTTTTACATTTTTCACATTTAGAGACATACTCAGCGACATCTTTGTCTAAACCAGGCCAAAAGTAATATTTTTTAATATTGTTCGTCATCCGCCTAATACCCGCGTGGCCACTTGTGGGCAATAGGTGAAAGTCATTCAATATTACTCGCCTATTATCTAAATTATTTATCCTTTGAACGTTACTTACTACACAAATGCGTGGTCCGGACCACTTTTCGTAACTTTTTACCTCATTGATAAGCTCACTAATGAATTCTTTATTCGATTCATTTTTTAATATGCATATTTCATTTATCGATAACTTTTTACATAAACATAACAAGTCTCTCACCAATTCGACTCGCGTAATCGGAGATCGAGATATTGTTTGTAAGTAAATAATAGATTTACTGGGCAAATACATATAATTTTTATATTTTTCCACTAACACGTCATTTTTTAATATATTGTTTACCTGCTTCTTAGTGATCAGTGAAAGCTCGGTAATATTCGTCGGTTTTTTAATTATATCCACAACTCTCGGTTGATCAGGCCTCGAGTGTATGTCTACATTATCCGCCAAAGAAGTATTACCTCTCTCGTTATCGCTCCTATTCAGCTGTCGAACTTGCGCTCTAGTCATTACACTAACTATTCGCTCATTTATCGACTTCAACTCTTCAGACGTAATAATTATTCGCGAAAGGGCGTCTGCTACCGAATTCGATTGACCTTTTAAATATTCAATTTTAAAATTATATTCCTCTAACTGCAATCTAAATTTTAATAATCTACTAGATGGATCACGCATGGAAAATAAATACACAAGTGGTCGATGATCGGTCTGAACCGTAAACCGTCTTCCATATAAATAAGGGCGAAAATACTTAATGCTCCAAACGATTGCTAAAAGTTCTTTCTCAATAGTGGGGTAATTAATTTCCGCCTTATTTAAACCACGACTAGCATACGCCACTGGCCGACCATCCCCATTACATAGCACTGAACCGATTGCTTTCCCCGAAGCATCAGTTTGAAGTATAAACTCATTGCTAACTGAAAAATCTGGATATTGGAGAACTGGAGGGTTCACCAGGGCTGATTTTAACATTTGAAAAGATTGTTCACACTCCTTTGTCCATTCGAACTTAACATTTTTACGACCTAATTTATTTAAAGGAAATGCATAATCACTAAATTTTTTTATGAACTTTCTATAATAGTTAGCAAATGCCACAAAACGCTTTAATTCATCTGCATTTTGTGGCCTTGGGTAACTTCGTATTATGTTGATTTTTTGGTAAAATTCCTTCTTTGGAAACGATATGCCCTAAATAAAGAACCTCTTTTCGTAAAAATGAACACTTAGCGGGATTCAGTTTTAAATTGACCTTTCGTAATCTAGCAAAAACATCCATTAAATTTTGACAGGCTGTACTCAAATTTCTACCCATGACTACTAAATCGTCCTGGTATACTAAACATTTATCGTAATTAAGGCCAGACATTGCTATAGTCATCATTCTGCTAAAACTATTGGGACTGGACTTCAATCCCATCGGCATTCTAGTCATCTAATATTGATTTTTGTCAGTAGTAAAGGCCGTATATGGTCTACTATTTTCATTTAAAGCTACCTGAAAAAACCCTTGATACAAATCTAGATGGGTAAAATACATTGCGCCTGACAATGAGTCTAGTATTTCTGCGATATTTGGCAGTGGGAATTTATCGTCTTGAATGTTATTGTTTAACTTCCGATAATCAATAACGACACGCCATTTTTTAGTATTTGATCCATCGAGTTTTTTGGGAACTAATAGCAATGGGCTAGACCATGCGCTTTTGGAAGGTTCAATTATACCGTCAGTTAACATATTTTTTATTTGTTTATCTAATTGCGGCTTTTGAGCGTAGGGCAAACGGTAAGGCCTAGTGTAAATAGGACTCGTATGGGGTTTCAAATCAATGGTCTGTTCGTATATCGGGGTTGAGGTTAATTTATCCCCTGGTAAGTGAAAGATGTCTGGGAATTTAGCGCAAATATCTTCGATAGATTTCTGTTCCTCTGTGCTCAATGCCTTTAAGTTTAGCATAGAAAGTAAAGTTTTAACCCTATCCGAATTAACAGTAGGTTTATTAAATTGACAGATATTAAATTCATCTAATTTACCAGTATTCACTTGAAAATAATTTAGTTTTACATCTGTATCGCGAGTATTTAATATACGAATAGGCATTATACCGTTTATGGGTTTATTTATGCTGCTAGCTAAAAAAACACCTTCACATAATTATTGATTAAACACAACACACTCTTCGCTCATATCTGTTTCAACATTATGTATAGATTCGCTACGCGCAGGTATGGTCAAATAGCCATTACAACTTTGTTGAATATTCTCAAACGATAAGGTTATTGACTCGGACTTATTAGTTACTAACTGTAACGTGTTTAATTCGAAATTTAAGATAGCTCTGTAATATGTTAAAAAATCCTGACCCACAATACCGTCAGTCGCACACGGTAAATCCTTAAATACTATGAATTTATGGGGGAAACTATAATTCTTATAATTAAGAGTTAAAAACACGTAACCTTCCGAGTATAAACATCTACCAATACCTTTAATACTAACTTTCTGTATATGGAAAGGAATCTGCAATCGCTCTAAACATGCCAACTTTATTCCAGATACAGATGCGCCGGTATCAATTAACCAACTATGTTTACAATGCATGATGTTAAAGTACACTTTGTTTAAACTATTCTTGCATGACATAATGACATCATTAGGCACGAAAAAGATGATTAAGTGACTCATCATGCGAAGCGCTCGAAGCCTCTTGGTTATCACTTATTATGGCATTGATATGCCTCGGTAATTGGAAACCTCGGCTACTGTTATTACCTCGCCTATTCGTAGATCTAAAGCGATTATTAAAATTTCTACGATTATTATTATTATTAGAGTAACGTACCTGTGACTCCTGACCTTGATGCTGGTGTACGTTGGAACGTTGTGACTGACCCCTAGCATAGAAATTACGATGACCTCGGTGTCCTCGCTGTGCCCGTCTTGCCGAATTATTGTATCTATACATACCCATAATTTCCGAAGAACCGCTCTGGAATAGCGCCTCTTCATCATGAGCCGCCTGGATGGCCTCCGTTAAAGAAGAAAAGTTACGCGCGGCAATGACCGTACTTAGACGACGATCACGTAGCCCATCAGAAAATCGCTTAATCGCTAACTTTTCGTTTAACGGTTTTAATACGCTATAACTATTTGAGTTGCCATCGGATTGCGAGACAGTTAAATCTACAAAAAGTTCCGAAATTTCTTTGCCAAAATCAGTTATGCTTTTATTATTCTGCCTACAGTACTGCAATTTTGATTGGATAGCAGTGTAACTTTTTTTTCGGTAACAATAATTTACGCATATCCTTTACAAGCTCATTGACACTTTCGTAATTTGGTAATAATAATAATTTTGCATGCTGCGATAGTCTACTTTTGGGGACAAATTGTATTAATTTCGTTTTACACTCGGGCTTTTCTAACACAGAATCATAATATTCTATATTCTCGATAAGTTGTTTTGTGTTATCAATCTTATCAGTCATGATCGGTAAAAGCTGCAGTGCTGTCTTTAAATCAAATGTACTAGCCATGATATTTGATGGGAGATAACTCTCTTCTTTACTCTCTATTTTACTCTCTTCTTGTACACTACAGTCACTACACAATGAAATAATTTCTGAAAATAATTTATCAAATTCTTCACAGATTTTAGTAATAAGTGTAACTTCCTCATTCGACAATGTTTCGACAGAGGACCTGTATATTTCTAAAAACTTATTGTACTTTAATAAAACAATATTCGCCTCTTTCTTTTTGGCTTCTAAAATATTACCTACTCGACGAGCGGGGCCTATTTTTATTAAGTATGTTCTTATAGCTTTAAGCTCTTTGGCGGATAATGCCGAGGAATTAACCCTAATATTATTAGTAATATTAGGGTTAATTCCTCGGCTATAACATATAGCTTAGCTTTAATGACACTTATTAATAATTTTGCAAAATTACAGTATGTATTATTATTTGATACTTATTTATTAGGGAATATACAAAGTATCGATTATAGGAATAGACAAAAAAAAACTGTATCAAAATAACAGTGCCTGGCTGTATCTTATTATTACACTTTTATATATTCATAATTATCTCTAGTACTTACTCTATACGCGAGTATAATATATTGTTCGAGGTGCTCGTGATAAGTTGATTACGTAATCCTTGAACTTAGCCGTGAGCCTGTGGATGTATCATGTTGCATCGCCGCGCCGTGCCGTATTGGGAATCGATTGTAGATACTCTCGGTTAACCGCCTATGACCTCGACCTTCGCAGCTTCTGGTAGACCAGCTTCCAGTGCCTGGTGTCTCCGAAAAATGCTGGCGTAACGCCTTAAGGACATTTCATTTATATGCCGTTGTATTTTCTTCTTATGGCAATGGTTATACAGCTTGTACAAAATAATAAGTATGCCAATCGCCAAAATCGTGCAAATTACCACCAGAATGGTATTTGTATGTTCCTGCAGCTGTTCTGTTCGGGCTTAATTGGAACCCACTCCGGCGTTTTGAGCAATCACAACTTCTTCTTTTGACTTAGAACCACCCATTGTTAAAATTTAATTCGCAAAAGTACGTAAAAACACCACTTAGACGCGTATTACGCGATGTACGCCTTAAAAATCTTTTTTCCATTATATAAAATCACTGTAACATTCCACTTAGTTTATTGTTTAAAATATCTAGTCCTTATAAGGAATATGCTCGCGGGCGGTCACCGTCTCCTGTGTCACGGTCGCCATGTAAGGCAGGGTGTTGGGAGATGAAATCAAACGCATGTGGTCCGATCGTATACTGCCTATATTTCAGAGTAATCATAGCATATATAGGTTGAATAGGTCTAAATACATGTACACTACATCACATGAGTTTAACAGGCATATTCCTCGCACCCTGGCCGACACAGGGCCATTTCTTTGGTGGCGGTCCACCGTGGATGCCATCATGCGCGTGAGGACTTTGGCGGAGGAGGCAGTCGCCCGGGGCGAGGTGACGTTGGCGGTGTCCTTGGACATCTCCAACGCGTTCAACACCTTGCCCTGGAGTTGCATCAGGGAGGCACTCGTGTACCACAGTGTGCCTCTCTACCTCCGCCGCATAGTCGGGACGTACCTGACGGAGAGAGCCGTCATCTACCCAAGTGCGACCGGCGTCAGTCGGCGTGAGATGTCGTGCGGTGTTCCACAGGGATCGGTTCTTGGGCCGCTACTGTGGAACATTGGATACGACTGGGTGCTTCGCGGTGAGCTTGCGGACGGCGCCGCCGTCACGTGCTATGCGGACGACACGCTAGTGACGGCGAGCGGGGCTACATACCGCGAAGCGATCCTGAGGGCCACGACCGCGGTTGCTCAAGTCGTGGAACGGATCCGGCGGCTGGGCCTTGAGGTGGCTTTGCATAAATCCGAGGCCATGTTCTTTCATGGACCTCGGCGCACGCCACCACCTGGTTCCGGTCTCACAGTGGGAGGCACTCTCATCGGCATCAAGCCCCAGATGAAATATCTGGGGCTCGTGCTCGACGGCCGGTGGGACTTCGGCAAGCACTTCCGAAGTCTGGGCCCCAAATTGGTGGGCACAGCCAACGCTCTGGCGCGGCTACTGCCCAACCTGAGGGGCCCGGAGGACTCCTGCAGGAGACTCTACGCGGGTGTCATGCGGTCCATGGCCCTGTACGGGTGTCCCGTGTGGGCGGACACCCTGAGTGATCGGCACATGCTCCTGCTGCAGCGTCCGCAGCGGAAGTTGGCGTGCCGCATCATAAGGGGGTACCGCACGATATCATTCAACGCGGCGAGTCTCCTCGCCGGATCGCCACCATGGATCCTGGAAGCGAGATGCCTTTCGGCGCTATACCGGTTCCGAAAGGCGGCGCGGGAGCGGGGTCACGATCCCGAGCCCGAAGAAATTCGGGCCGTGAGATCCCGGCTCCACAGGGAAATGGTGGCGGAATGGGAGATACGACTTGGGCGACCAGGCGCAGGGCACGCCGTAGTAACGGCGGTAAGATCCATCATGGGGGAGTGGCTAGAGAGGCCACACGGCAGCCTCTCGTACCGTCTGACGCAGATGATCACCGAGCACGGATGCTTCGGAAAGTATCTGCGTCGGATGCAGAAAGAGCCAACGTCCGAGTGCCATCACTGCGACGCGAGCGAGGACTCAGGTCCGCACACGCTCACCGAGTGTCCGGCGTGGGAGACGCCGAGGCGGGAGCTTGTGGCGGCCCTGGGAGTGAGGGTTCTCACGCTCTCCACCTTGCTCGCGGCGATGGTTCGCTGCGCGGATGCGTGGGCGGCCGGCACCTCCTTCTGCGAGCAAGTAATGCTCGTGAAGGAGGAGGCGGGGCGGGAGCGGCAGCGGGAGCAACGAAGGATCGCAAGACAAGCTGCCCGCGTACGAAGGCAACTCGGGCGTCGGAGGTCGATGAACGACCTCCGCCCCCCATGAGCGCCGGCCTGGGGGTGACAGGTGAAGCCGCCTGTCACCCTGGCAGAAGCAGGCCGCGTGGCCTCGCGCGTGGCCCGCCTCCCCGTTTCCGGGGACGAGTTGGGGACTCTGTAGTCCCCACACCCGAGAAGAGGGCCGGATCGTAAGAGATGGCCCTGGGTCGGCCGGGGTGCGAGGGATATGCCTGTCAACCTCACCTTCGGCAACCAAAACGACCCACAGGCGGCGTGCGTTTTAGTCGGTTCGAGTCCGACATAACCTCCTCCACCGGCTCCGGTGGGGAGCTTCTCTGGTGTTACACACGTCCATAGGCCACGGCAACCACTTTCCATTAGGTGGGTCGAGCGTTTGTCTGCCACTTAAGTGGTATAAAAAAAACAATGTACATACAGTCAGCTTCTTATCGATCTTGACGAACAAAACACTAAAAACGTTCTTAGTGTCTTAGTGTACCTTCTCTTCCCGTTGAATAATTGTTCTGATATTTTATTGATACTTTTAATTCGAACTCAGACAATATCTAAATATGTGTAGGTATATATAACTCAAAGGTGACTGACTGACTGAATGATCTATCAACGCACAGCCCAAGCCACTGGACGGATCGGGCTTTGGCATGCAGGTAGGTGTTATGACGTAGGCATCCGCTAAGAAAGGATTTTGATTAATTTTACACCCAAGGGGATAAAATAGGGGATGAAAGTTTGTATGAAACTATACTTTGCACGCATAAAGCTACAATGACGTAGGCATCCCCTAAGAAAGGTTTTTGAGATGCAGGCTATATAAGACTAGCTATTGCCCGCGGAAAATAGAAAATTTTTATGCTCAATAGCGTTGACTCAACACTAAACTATAACCGATGTTCACCCGGGCGGAGCCGCGGGCAACAGCTAGTTAATCAATAAGATTCGCTCTTAATACCTTAGTGTTATGATCATTTCGAGACTTTGCAGTCATCTCCTCAATTAATATCAGTTTTAAGCAGTGGTACGATAATAAAAAGCGGTTGTGATCAATATAATGTTCCATTTGCCAGTTGTAAGGAATGTGCGTGATTTCGAGCGTGAGTGATGTAATGCAAGCATAAACAATGACATAATACTTTTTAAGCGTGATGAATGGCGGTCACTTGTGTTGTATTAAGTTTATACATACATATAATCAAGCCTTAATCCCTGGAGGGTTACGCAGAGGTGAATTAACACTTCCATTTCACCAATAATTGTATTGCATATCTCAAAATAGATTCCACATAACCATGGTAAGCCGTTAATAAAGTGGACTGATTGTTCATTTTGCGTAATCTGTAGAGTGCATATGAGAATTGATTTAATCTTTTAGACATATATTCATAATGAGATTTCCAGTTCACTTTACTGTCAATATAGAGACCCAAGAATTTTGTAACATCAATTTCTTGGATTTTTGTGTTTTGGTAGGATATTTTCAGGTTGTTTTGCGGTATGTTCCGTTGTTTGAAGAACATCAAATTGGTTTTGTGTATATTAATATTTAAGTCATTTTCATTTAGCCATTCTATCATCGATGTCAAAGATAGAAGATATAATTTATACATAGAAGTTGTTCCCTATTATATTATCTTCTTCTTAATCGCTATAGCTAAGGTTATTGGATAAGTGTTATGTGATAGACAGGACTAGAACTTATTACCTCTCGATCCGAGTCGTACTCAACCTCTAGGTAACAGGCTATTAGGTAACAAATCATGCAAAGTTTCTATCACTCCGCAAGTCTTTATCAATCATCAATCAATCAATCATCATGTTTGGCCTCTGTAGCGTGACGGTTGGTTAGAAATCGCGTTTGTATACATAAATATAGGTACCAAAACCCAGATTTCACAAAGTTGGTGATTCGTTTGTAGGCAGCTGTATAAAAATATTTAATAAAATACCTCGGTATTTGATTAATATGCCAATTAATAAATTTAATATAGAAGTGAAAAAAACCCTAATGAATAAAGGTTACTATAAAGTAGATGAGTATCGTGGTGATGTAATGCGTGGTCAACATAAGTCTCTTGCTTGGTCGCATAAAATAAATTGTAAAGTAAAGCAAATTTAAAAAAAAGAGATATTCTTGTTCTAATATAGTTCTCTGAGTTTCTTCCTGGGATCTTCTCAGTAGAACTAACGTACCGAACCAGCGAACGAATAATTTTCCAATGGTTTATTTTTACATTATTTAATATTTTTATATTATTTCTTGATATAATTGTAAAATTTTGACGTTCATATGTGCTCTTTGTGTGCCTAAACTGAGTAAATGAAATTGATTCTTTGATCTTCTTTGAGTCTTTGTTATTTGCATTAGTCTGGTCTTGACACGGAGAGTACGCTAAGTCGTTGGTCCCGGTTGGTACGAACATCAAAAGCGGTCGTTACGTGCGTTAGGATAAGCATTTGCTCCTCCCACTGACAGCACAAAAACTCTCCAGTGAGCTCTGGCTACCCTACTTACCGCCGGGAAAACAACACGAGGTTATTATAGCCGAGGTATTCTGTAGGATGGAGGTAAAACAAATACTTATTTAATTCATATGACAATAGATAACAGTCTCAAAGAATCCAAACCTCTATAGTACAGTCGGCAATGAAAACTATTTAAACTGAGAGTAACACCTTTTCTAGTAGTAGTAAAGCATTCGTTGCTACTTTGCATCACCCTACACCCTTCCTGAAAACGTCACTTCTATTTGCAAACGTGATCTTCTAACTAATACCACCGATAATAATAGATCTTTACATATGAAATTGCCGTATTTTTTGAAGAAATTTGCGGTTACCCAATTTTCAGTACTATCATTTTTAAAAATTTTTTAGGAATGACAAATCCAAACTTTATGACGTTTTTTGTGTATGAATGAGACAACATTAAGCTAACAAACATTTATATTACATTTTTGAAACGTGACAGCTGTAAAAAAGTAATACGAAATTCATCATCAAAATGGATTTTGAAGATCGAATTTCATTTATCAAGCGGCCAATAAAAATAAAATTTAATACAGAGTTGTAAAATCTTGAAATCAACTTTCAAACAAAATATGAATAATGGAAGTATTAAATTACAGTAATGACGAACTCATGAATCTGTGAGAAAATTTCGGCATTTTCATAGGTGAAGACCTAATATAATTCTTTAACAGATGCACAATCAGAAACGTCATTCGGTTACCCAACTTGCAAAAGAAGGCAGTGATTGCAATTAGTTCGAATGCATTGTTACTAAATGTTGACTTATCAAAAATTAAATATATTCTAAACACATTATTTGATATAACTGAATTAAATTATAAATATTGTAATCTATAATAATACGAGTAATACGACAATAATTGTAAAAGTTATAGACAAAATGTATCATGTCGCTGAATGACAACTTCCTTTAAAAGCATTATTGACACGAAACCTTTATTTATTTTATTACCAACGAGTTTTAAATGCTCATATGCTTACCTTATCGCTAACAAATAAAAAAGTTCTGAAAAAATTTAAGTGATTCAAATTAGGGTAATAAGCGTTTTAAATTTATTTATTTCTTTAAATAAGACTACTAGTGTCATCTATCAGTTTTTTTTGAGTTTCACTTAAAATAGTTTATTCTTGTCGGTATTTCGTGTTTTACATCAAACGAGCGAATGCTCAATCAATCCCCTAACCGTCAAATTCTTTTAGTGTAAGCGGACACAGAACATTTTCTCTTTCTTTGAAAACAACTCTAGCTCTATGTTCGTTTGGTCTAAATCCACCTTTATACAAATACGAATGTGTTCCATTAAATTAATTACCGGACGGATCCTCATGGCCAGTTTCAGGCCAGGCAATACGATCACGTCGCTGCAAATTTACATGCTCTGAACTCGTCACCGCTATCGTGGAGGCATTGATTTGATTTTAGCATTAACGGCTCTGCAGCCGAAATTCTGGAGTGAGAGACGTTTCATGTGCTTTGAATATCTGCGTGCTTAGCCCCTTCTAGTGCTATCGCCTCTCTACACAAGTTACACAAGTAGCAATTTGTTGGCCGACGGCATTTATGATCTTTATGATATACGTTACTATCATAAACGTCAAAAGATGTATCAATTCCACATATTCATCGTTCTAGTTTACATTACACCGGCCAAGAAATTGCCACTTATCAAAGGGCTGAGCTGGTCACATCTATATGAAAATTTGTTAAATATTATGTCAAATCGCTTTGGGATCTTAATCTATTCGGGCGCTACACATTGCCCCACTAAGATTTGTGAAAGTGGGGCAAAGGGTCAAATATGTGCTTTAAATCTATCTCAGTTTTAAAGGCTGGTTGCCAACTTATACACAGTATGAATTTACTTAACAATTGTGCAGCTTATTCTGCAGCATAAACTAGATTGTTGAGTCTTTGAATGTGTTTGACTGCCTCAAAAATTACCTAGATTTAATCCAAGCACTTACAACCATTTAATAAAAATAATATTCCTTTGTTTTATCTTGGGGTGCGGGGTGTAACACACCTGTTGAATATTCTAAAAATACTTCCAACATTGGGTGGAAAGAAAGGTCTATCAGACGTCAGACAAGAAAAAAGTTTTGAAAGAGGATGCCGCCACCCGGGATCCTTAGTGGTTAAAAAATAAATATTCTGTTATTAAGATGTATTTTGTAGTGTTTGTGAAGTGCTACGTCCCTAAAGAAAAGTCAAATCACCTTAATTAAACGTGTGAGTACTGCCTTGGTATAATTAGGCAAATATATTTTTGATAGCAAAGTTTCTATTATGGCATCAACTGTTGGTGTCACGTTGCCTGGCACTAAAATGGTAGATCTGTCTCCCTATTAAGGCTCTCGACGAACCAAATACTACTACGTTTTGGTGGTGTGAGAGATATATTTCTACGTATCACACCAGCGGCAACCGAAGACCGCAAGATGGCATGTGTTTAACGCTAGCTCATTACGTATATAAAAAGAACTTCATTTTTGAGACAATACCAATTTCGCGGTTGGATGTACACGTGCTCAAACATAGGTCCTATGAATCTTAACAACTTGAGTAAGTGCTGTAGACTGCTCTAAATTAGAACAATAATTGTGTCAAATGATGGCGATTTAAACCATGTTAGTCTGATAGAGAGACACAGAGAGAGACAGAGTGCCGTATCAAGTTAATGTACAATATGGACTGTAAAAACAGACAGCAAAATGCTGAGCCGTAATAACATACATATAAAATAATAATTGCGATTTATACATAACTTTACGCGCAAATGATTATTTCTGATGTTTCGTATATAGTTTTGTGTAATTTACGTGCTACATTTTTAATTATAATATATTACAATCAATCTTCTATATTCATCATTCTCTTTACGCCTGATCGCATTCTAGGCCTGCGCCCCGGAGTCCGAGCTCCGCTTTTACCTGACTAGCTGCGACGCGGCTGAACTTTGATATTCTCCATGAAGCCATATGACCTCCATAACTCATTGGCGCTTTCGAAGTATTACAGTTAAATCAGTTATCAGACTCTTTAGGGTGGCAACTAACTATAACGACTGCTATAGATGTTGGTATGACAACCGGGATTGAGGGCATAACGTGCTCTCTGAGGCACGGAAACACCCAAACCAAAAAAAAATTAAATAGACATTTAATGTATTTTAATATTTGTACTGAACGGGAATCGAACCCGCGCCGCTTACGTAGCAGTCGAATGTATTACCGCCACAAAGGCGGTACAAGCAAAAAATATTAATCGGGATGAAATTGCGAGACTCTGTACTTTGTACTCTGTAAATCAATCCCTCTAAGGGAATTTATCCTTTTTATGAATTTTGAAGGTGGACACGACGGTATTCCCATCCCAATAGGCTATTGGACTATGTTTTTTATTTTTGGAAAATGCCCACAGTATGATGATATAATGAACTGCTAAAGTGCAAAATTTCTTAAGACAGATAGTTTTAAAGATATTTGATTTTGAATATTCGATTTCCCGCGATGGTAGAAAATGCTCCATACAAAATTGTATTTGTGAGTGACGTCACTCACCCGTCGCCCGTAGTGCAAATGTATGGAGTGCAAGAGAATATCGCATTTATATCGGTCTACGTTGCGTTTACACGTACTTATATAGTTTTTAATAAAAGTAATTTAAAATGTAATGAGGAATATTTAGTTAAAAATTGGGACAGTATTTCAGTGTTTATATTTTATCTTACTGTGGGAATTAGAAATAATGAAAAGTCATAGTTTCAGTTAGCAAGATCTTATTTAACAAGGCATATTTTTTCAGAACAAACTAACACATTACGCAGTATTGTGCTTACAGGGTTGACAGCGCGACTGTGACTCCTCTGGTGTTACAAACGTCCATAGGCCACGGTAACCACTTTCCATCAGGTGGGCCGTGTGCTTGTCTGCCAACTAAGTGGTATAAAAAAAAACATTGGGAAGAATCAGAAGAACTTGTCATATAGAGTGTTGGGCGGTTCGACTGGGAAAGTACCTCCGCGGCCATAAAACTCCGGGTTGTGTTCCCAGCGATGAGGAGAGTAGCCAGAGTTGGAGATTTTGAGAGCTTTTGTATTAACAGTGGGAAGACCGAAGGCTTCTCCAGCTTTATCTTCTGCACTGAAGGCACAGAAACTCTCTTATTACAAGGTCGGCGGTAACCACTATCCATCAGGTGGGCCGCGTGCTTGTCTGACCTGTATTGTATACCTGGAGGTGAAGAAAAGAGTAACCAGGAAAACCCTTGAAAATATTTCATTAAATGAATTGTAATTGCGTAATCAAAGTTTACTCAACGAATATCATCTAAGTAAATAGTAAAATCCGTTTTATAAAACGGATTTTACTATTTAATGAACAACACGCTTGGTTTAATTTAAAAAGTTACATCTGACGGCGATGCAAAAGAAATTAAAAATTAACGTTCAGACCATATACGAGGGACATGCCAAAAGCTTCCTCACCTCCCCACACCCTGCAACTGATGGCCCGAGGCGGCCGTGCGGTTTTAATCTGTCGAAATCTGAAATCCGACATAACCATCCCGCCCGGCCCCGGTGGGGTGAATTCAAAGGGGTTGCCGCAAGTTAAAAAATAAAGATCAAATAATAGTTTTGAAAATTGGATACCTTAGGGAATAAACAAATATTCCCTAAGGTACACAGATGAGCATAATAAAAGTTCCTGAGAGAGCAGGACACGAGGCGGTGGGGGAGGGGGAGAAAGGATATTCATTCATACTTTTTGATTTTTTCATACGTTTTGAAGCTAAAAGCCTAATTAAAGAAATCGGACAGAGGCTCATCGAGGCGACCGGTGACACTCGTTCCGGGTCGTTCCTGGTCCAAAGGCATCGCCATTCAAAGTGGCAACGCAGCAAGTGTTATGGGCACTTTTGCACCGGGAGCGATCACGGGCGGGATATTTGATTAGTATTAGTTATTGGACTAAGCATTGTTTGTTGAACCATATTATAAGATGATTAAAAATAAATAATAAATTTTAAAAAAATCCTATCTTCTTTGATTGATTCTATACAAACTTTTAGCCCTTATTTTACCTCCTTAGCAACAAAATTTCGGAAAAATTATTTCTTGGAATATGAAAAGTATCTACTACCAAAATTTCAAGTTTATAAGACCAGCGTTTCAGACTCTGCGTTTGATGAATCATGCGAAGGGAATAAGTAACAGTATAATTAAATCGATGCATATGGCTTCTTCCTATTTCAAAATCGCGATATCTCTGTAATGGTGATCCATATCAAAAAAGTACAAGACCAATTTTGTAGGTAATTACATAAACTTCAACTTTGTCAATGTTTTTTTTTATACCACTTAGGTGGCAGACAAGCGCACGGCCCACCTGATTGAAAGTGGCTACCGTGGCCTATGGACGTGTGTAACACCAGAGAAGCCACACTCGTGCTGCCGACCCTGTAAGCACAGAGTTTCTGTGCTGTCAGTGTAGAGAACAAATCAGGACAAGCCTTTAGTCATCCCACTGACAGCACAAATTCTCCAGTGAGCTCTGGCTACCCTACTCACCGCCTAGAACACAACACGAAGTTATTATAACCGCGGTATTCTGTAGGGCGGAGGTACTTTCCCAGTCGGACTGCTCAATTGGGCGGAAATACCGCCGTGTCCTACCTCAAACTACTTTTGCGATAGCAATTGCTGTTATCGAGAAAAATGGAAGAATACAATAATTTGAACCTTCTTGACCTTGAAATGCACAAACCCAATCGATGGTGACTTTTGATAATTTGCAATTTATGCTCAAATCTTTATTTTGCCTGGATTATTATTATACTTGTGAATTGGCAATTCAATGTTTCAATGTTCTTTCATTAATGACTTCTGCAGCGAATCGCTGCAATTTTGCCAATGTCAAGTAAATTGTTAATGTTTTTAAATTATTAATGCTGAGACGCCAATGTCAAGTTTTTCAAGTTTGGAATTCTATGATCTAAAATACTTCATATGATAAGATCACCATCATCGTCAGAACATCTTCCGGCTTTCATTGTATTCGATAAAAAATCAGACACATGTATGGTATTGTGTTATTCTTATTGCATAATATGACATTATAGAAAGTTTTCACGAATATTACAGATTGAAATAAAATTATACACAATACTGGATGGAAATGAATTCTATGAAGATTCCTTTTCAATTATTTTATTAAATAGGTACATTGATATCCGCGCTCCCAGCTGATCAAGGTTGTAACGTTGTGGATTTTTTATAAATAAATTTTAAATTACACCCTTTAATTAATTAATATTTTTGTATGTTCGATAACTTATTACTAAATTGTCTATGGTCGTGAGAGCGAGATTGGACAACACTGGTTCAATTAACTAGTGACTCTCAAGTCAGACCTTTCCTCGACAAACTTCGCCGAAGGAGGTCACTTTTACCCCGTGGCCAACTGCTGCTGTCGGCTCCGGGGTCTTGGCACCGGGCTTCGCACCAGCATTAAAGTAGCGAGGCACACCAGTAGAGACCCTGGCACGCCTGCACCATCTCCAGCCCCGTGTCCATTAACTAAGTGCATATATCATCTTTGCACTATGGACCGAACAACGCCACAGCAGAATACTTTTTACGAATCTTCCCTTGAGGTTCATCTTATCGCAAATACCTTAATATAAATTTATGTAACGCACTTCTCTTAACCGATTACAATTGTTATCATTTGATAATCGTTTTTATTTATCTATTGCCTAAATAATTACTTTTTACAGCAATCGTAGCCCTTTATTTAACTTGACTTAACTAACGATCTATAAATCAACTACAAAACATTCCCCGTTAGCCGGAGATGACACTGGGTTAGCCGTGGTGTGTGAAATTTGTTTTCTTATCTTACGGTATGTCCTTTGAGTTAACGGGCGGCGTTAGGTCTTGACGTTCGATTAGGCACGTCCAGCTACAGGAAGGCTTAGGCTGAATAATCAATCAATTAATCAGCCCACTGCAGTCCACTGCTGGACATAGGCCTCTCCCAATGTGCGCCATTTTCTCCGATCCTCCGCCTTCCGCATCCAGTCTGTCCCAGCCACCTTTTTCAGGTCGTCAGTCCATCTGGCTAGGGGGCGTCCTACCTTTCGTTTACCTTCTCGCGGTCTCCACTCTAGGACTCGTTTGCTCCAACGGCCATCGGTCCTTCGGCAAACGTGGCCAGCCCACTTCCACTTTAACTTGCTTATTCTGTGGCCTATGTCGGTAACTTTGGTTCTCTGTCGAATAACCTCGTTCCGAATTTTATCCTTCAGAGAAACTCCAAGCATAGCTCGCTCCATAGCCCGCTGCGCGACTTTTAAGCTATGGACCAGCCCCACTGTAAGTGTCCACGTTTCGGCACCGTAAGTCATAACAGGTAGGACGCACTGTTCAAAGACCTTTGTTTTGAGGCATTGCGGTAGGGGTGAAGAGAAAACTCGACGTAGTTTGCGAAATGCTGCCCAACCCAGTTGGATCCTTCTGGCTAGTTCTTTCTCGAAGTTGTTTTTACCGAGCTGGATAACCTGCCCCAGGTAGACATATTTTTGAACAACTTCGAGTGTCGCCCCTTCGATGGCAATCGGTCTCGGTGCAACATGTTCGTTGAACATAATTTTGGTTTTATCCAAGTTTACACCAAGGCCGACGCATCGAAAAGCTCCATCTAGGCTATGCAGCATTCCGCCCAGTTGTTCCAACGATTCCGCTACTATGACGATGTCGTCGGCGAACCGAAGATGTGAGATGTACTCACCGTTAATGTTTATACCCTGCCCAGTCCAATCCAGAGTTTTGAAGACGTCCTCCAACGCGTTGGTGAATAGTTTGGGGGATATAACATCTCCCTGTCTCACTCCACGTTGGAGGCTAATAGGTTTCGTCTTCTGGTCTTGGAGCTGGACGGACATTGTGGCAGTGTCATACAAGCATCTCAGCACCTCGATGTATCGCCAATCGACACGACACCGCTGTAGGGCATCCAGAACTGCCCAGGTTTCGATGGAGTCGAAGGCTTTTTCGTAGTCCACAAACGCCATACACAGCGTCTGATTGTATTCTTGGGCCTTTTCTACAATCTGCTGAACAGTATGGATGTGGTCCACGGTGCTATAACCTTTTCGAAACCCGGCTTGCTCCGGTGGTTGGAACTCGTCGAGCTTACCCGCAAGACGATTTGTGACGACTCTCGAGAACAGCTTGTAGACATGACTCAGGAGTGAGATGGGCCTGTAGTTCTTCAGCAAGGTCTTATCTCCTTTTTTGAAGAACAGTATCACCGCACTCCCGCTCCATGCCCTAGGTGTTAGACCTTGTAGGATGACGGAATTAAAGAGGCTTGCTAGCTCTTTCAGAATTGGAGTTCCGCCTGCTTTCAGGAGCTCAGTAGTAATACCGTCATCACCTGGGCACCTGTTGTTTTTCAGTTGTCTGAGAGCCGCCTCCAACTCGCACTGCTCGATATCGGGTATCTCCTCGGTGTAATGGCGCGTAAGTGGGGCTCTGTGGTCTTCATCGCTGTGTCCCGTAGGTTTACTCGTCCGTGATGCATATAGCTGTCCATAGAACTTTTCGATCTCATCGAGAATCTCGAACCTTGAGGCAGTCATTTTACCATCCGCAGTTTTAAGTTTCGTCAGATGGGGCCTCCCCAACTGCTGAGCGAACACTTTCGACCCCCTATTTCGCTCAATCGCCTCCTGGACGATATGGGTATTGTAGCGTCGGAGGTCGCGTCTAATCAGCTTTTTAATTTGTCGGTTTAAGGCTCTCTCATCTGACGAAGACGACGGTGTGGATGACTTCTCACGTCTCTTTCTCATAAGTTCGAGAGTCTCAGGAGAGAGCTTGGACTCTCGCTGTTTGCGTTTCCCGGGAAAGAACTTTCGAGACACTTCCTGTAATGTTTTGACCACTGTGTCGGTTTTCTCGTCAATGCCGTTTGTGGTTTCCAGTGTTGCGAAACGATTTTGAAGTTCCAATCGGAACTTTTCGGACCCTAGAGTGACTTGGAGTGGCGTAGGTCGGAGAGTAGACCGTATCATTCGGAATCTTTCAGCCTTGATGTTAATATTTAGAGAGCCTCGGACAAGTCTGTGATCGCTTCCGGTTTTAAACTTGTTGATCACAGAGACGTCTCTAAATATGTGCTTACTGTCCGTTATCAAAAAGTCTATCTCGTTTCTTATCACAGAGTCCCGACGTTGCCAAGTCCACTTCCTGTGGGGTTTTTTCTTAAAGAAACTATTCATTAAGAAGAGCCCCTGTGCCTCGAGGAAGTTGACTAGCATTTGTCCCCTGTGATTTCTGCACCCCACTCCATAAGGTCCGATTTTTGTCTCACCGCGTTCTTGTATTCCCACTTTAGCATTGAAGTCCCCCATAACAACGTTGTAAGTGGCCTTGGCAGTGTGATTCATTGCCTTAGCAATATCTTCATATACGGCCTCGGCACTTTCGTCGGGGTGAAGCGAGGTCGGCGCATATACCTGTATCACCTTCAGCGAACGACTGTTCGTGATTTTTACGATAAGGTACGCTACCCTGTTCGACACACTACCGATTTCAACAACGCTGCTAATGAGGTCCTTTTTTACCAGAAAACCGACACCTCCCTGGGAGAGCTGTTCACCTTCTCTGAAGTAGAACAGGTCGCCTGACTCAGTGGTTGTCGTGTCCTCCCCCTGTCTTCGGATCTCGGACAACCCTAATATATGCCAATTTATGCGACCTAGTTCTACCTCTAGTTCCGCGAGGTGCCTGTCCAGACGAAGTGTACTGCAATTGTACGTTGCCAGTAGTAGTCGCCGGTTTCGGTAGCCTCTCGTAGCCCGGAGATTCTTCGCACCCCCCGTCCCGCCGTTACCCGAACCGCTACCTTGGCTGGGAATAGCGGGACCGCCGGGAACTGGGGGCCTTTTGTTGTGGCGTCTATTCATTTGGGAGGGTTTAGCCTACTATTGCCACGCTGGCCAGACGGGTTGGCAACGGGTTTGTTCTCGAGTTTTCCTTCTCTCAGGTCTTTCTGACCTCGGCAGAATATTGGCCAGGAGCCGCAACTCCTCCCCTAGAGGAGTTGCCGCTTCTGGTGCCCAGCGTGCACCGCATGGAGGTTTTCTAGCCCGCACACCAGGCTGAATAATCAAATAGCATAAAATAAATCGCTATGGAATCCGTTTAAATAGTTTTATATCAATGATGTTATAATACAACAGTACCACCACTGGGTATATAGGTAACAGGTCACACTACCTGCCTGGAGATAAATTCTCTTAACTAGAAGACTCCCATGTTATAGCTTTGTGAAAACACAGCGTCAGCTTAGGTATTCCACTTCTTAGTTCTCATCATTATCATTGAGGTGTTACCTGCTCAGATTCCATCTCTTCCAGTAATTAACCGTCACAACCGGATGATGAAGATTATTTGATTTAAAATTGAAGTCTAATTATTATTATTTTTTATACCACTTAGGTAGCAGACAAGCTCACTGCCCACCTGATGGAAAGTGATTACCGTTTGGAATGTTAATATTGATAAATATACTCGTAGTACAGACGTTACACAGGCAGCTGCTATTAAATAATATGGACGAGCGGAATATTATAATGTCTAGCAGTGATATATTCAAATAATTCTAAATACACCATCCAGGCATGCCACCAGCCATCTTTTTAAAGATGAAATACTGTAAATCAGTAAAATAAGTAGGTACAAAGTAAATGTTATGTGTTTTGTTGTGTATTTAGTTTTTTTTTTTGCTCATTTACCCATTACTTTTTAGACGACAAATAGTTTTTAGATGACATTTTTAGACATCTAATTTCTAAGAGACGATTTGATATGATAAGCTTTGTATAATAAGTCTTTATACTGGTGTTCCTGTTTAAATTCCATTGGATACTTTCATTCATGGTGTAAGTATGCATAATCATCTTAGCAGAGTTCCTAGTTTTTTTTATACAGCTTAGATGGTAGAAAAGTACACGGCCCACCTGATGGAAAGGGGTTATCGTGACCTAAAAACGTGTGCAACACCAGAAGAGTCATACCCGTGCTACCGACCCTATACGAATGGAGAGATTCTGTGCCGTCAGTGCAGAAGACACAATCAGGACAAGCCTTTAGTCATCCCACTGACAGCACAAAAACTCTCCAGTGAGCTCTGGCTGCCCTACTTACCGCCGGGAACACAACACAAAGTTATTATAGCCGTGGTATTCTGTAGGGTGTAAGTATTTCCCCAGTCGGACTGCTCAATCGGGATGGGAAGCGTCGTGTCCTACCTCCTCCTTGAATTAAAAAAAATGCACAAGCCCAATCGTATTATCCAATCGTCCAATATTTAAGACCCGCACCAAATAAATATCAATGATAGCCGTGGTCGTATGCCACTTTAACAAAATAATACATTCTATGAATAAGTTGTGTTTAATACTTTTTTTAAGCGTGCTTTTTGTAATCGGGTTTTAGTTTTAAATTTATTTTTTATTCAATTCATACGCTTTACAAGTCTCGATGGCTCTAATACTATTCTATCAAATATGTACCGTACCATAAAGGTAGCGTTGCAAGAAAATAAAAATATTTTAGCAACTGTTTGCAAAATTTAGTTTAGCTCATCAGAACATTCATGCTACAGACGGTTGCCTTAGAGCCAATTACTACTTTAGCTCCTCCTCGCGTTGCTATGTTGGAACATAGGAGTTGGAACTCCTACCGATGTCAAACTGGTAAAAGCAGTTGCTCAAATATCTCATATATAAACTTGCAAAGAACTTTAGACATTTCCCTGCTAAGGGGGTAAAATAGTGGAATACCATATGATATTTCTGCAAATAAATATATTTCATTTTATTTCATATCAGAAGGAAGTTTGTGTTGAATTCGGTCATTTTTAAAGTAAGCAGTATATAATATCGTACACCTACGTCTGTTTAGAAACAAATGAAAACGTGTATCGACATTTTTTAAAATTTCACTACTAAGGTGGTAAAATACGCGTTTCCAATAATGTCCATACACGTTTTCATTGCGTTAAATTAATTTGCCGATGAATGGAAAATGAATTTAAGGCTTTGAATATGTCAAACGAATTTCCTGCAATATTGTGTGCTCGGACACATAACATCACAAACACACATCACAAAAAATACTGGAACAAGCGCTTTCTCTCTGTGGCCTAGCTGAATTATTTTTGTCGCGAATTAAAAGCTTTGTTACATTTGACGTCTTGTAATTATCAAAGTATTGATTATACAGTAAAAATATTTGCATATAATTTGTAGTAAATTGAATGTAGATAAATGATATAGAAGTAACTAAAGATATATTATTAATAGTTTTCAATATACAAGCAATAAACCGAAAAAAGGGACCTTAACCCCCTCCCCTCTGCAACAGCCAGCTCGTGTCCCACCCTCGGGAACTTGAGCTTACTCTTATATTATATACTAAAACAAATAAATGTATTAACTTTCAAAACTACGCGAATTATTTGGCCCGATTTCTTTAATTTGCCCGCGCTATTAGGAATTCTGACAATCAGACAGGTGCTGAGTTACAAAGAGATTTCTAATACTTACCCATGCAGTTAACACCTCTGCGTACATTATATAAAATGTCCATTTGCATTATACATTCTGTGCACTGCATAATAATATATAATATATTATATAATGAATAAAAATGTGCTTTAATTTAATAGTTTTATAGTTTATAAGCGGTTAAACTAATCCTACACATTCCAAAATACAAATGACTGAGCCAAAAAATGTTTAGAATTCGACGCCTGAAGTAAAAAGCATCGCAATATTAATTTACGGGCTGCGGTTTTTTCGCACGAGACGTATGTTAAAAACGGAACCTTGATTATTGAAAACTCAGTTGAATTAATTACAACTGTCGCCGTCAGACGGATATAATAGGTTGTTACATTTGAAATTGCCGTTTTCTTTTTGAAGAAAGTGAAGGAAACCCAATTTTCAGTAGGTACTAACAATTTTGCATTTTTTTTTTCAGAACAGTGAAACAGTGAGTAGCCAGCTGCTTGCCTAGATAAGCTACAGGTAGCCTGTGTTAAGGATAAGAATGACAAATCCATTTTTTTTTTGTGTGTATGAATGAGACAACATCAAACTAAGAAACACTGTTATTACATTTTTTTAAAGTGCCAGCTGTAAAAAAGTAATACGAAATTTATCATCAAAATGATAGCATTTAGGAAGTACTGTTTTTGAAGATCGAATTTAATTTATCGAGCGGCCAATAAAAACAAAATTTAATACAGAGTTATAAAATCTTGAAATCAACTTTCAAACAAAATATAAATAATGGAAATAGCTATTAAATTACAGGAACAACGAACTCATGAATCTGTAAGAAAATTTCGGCAATTTCATATGTAAAGACCTAATTTATGTATAGAAGAATTAGTATTGTGTCGTGCGAAGGTTCTGTGGCTTAGTGGTTAGAGCGTTCCCCCCGTAAGGGAAAGATCGCAGGTTCGATTTCCACCTGAACCGATTCAATTTTTTTCTTTGTCTTAATCGATTTGAGATCAATAGCTTTTCCCTGGAGAAATCAGTGCTAAGAATGGTAATATCAAACCACTGGAATACTAAATAAGTAATACAAACATACAAATTGTTTTTTTTTCTGTACATATTGTTATGACGTGTCCTACATAGAAAGCACAATTATGAGTTCTAAAATGTATCCTTATTTTAACATTCAAACTATTTAATAATCTATTAAATTAAAACTAAAAGAACTATTATACAACCTAGAGTTATAAATGTTTGATAAATCAATGTACCTAATCCAAAAGATTTTCTGCGAAATGAAGTTCCCATACCATGTTAACTATACGAAAATTTATCCGAGGAGCACCAGAAATCAGGATAGAATGGTTTTACCCAGAGTCCCGAATACAGCTTTATACCAAAAAAACTGTTTTGCGATGTGTGGTAATATTTATAATGCTATACCGAAAAGTTTCAAGCAACTGCCAACCTCTAAATTCCTGAAAGAATTGAAAGCATGGCTCCTAAAAAAATGCTTGTATACGATAGAGGAATACGAAAAGTGTAAGGGTAAACTATGAGTATTTTTAGCACATTATTGAGTCAAACCATTTACGACATTATTAATTTATCGCAATATATTGACATATACCATTCTTCACAATTTTAATGACTTGTTTGTTTCATTTTATGTTTTGACATTATTTTTGTGACTAATATTTAGAATTTCAATTGACTTATAGGACATGTGCTGAGCTAATGTTATTTAATGATTGTATTCGTAACGATGTGTAATTAAATGTTTGCATGCCATAAAATGGTAAATGTGCCGCACAAAACTATTGGACCTGACATCTTTGTAACCACATTTGAGCAAATAAATGAATTTGAATTTGAAAAATTTTGGATTTGAATTTGAGAAACAAAATTATGACATAAAAAGTTCTGCCCAATAAGGATGAATCATAATTTTTGCCGGAAATTCCTTTAATACGCAATTTGATCATTACGTAAAATGTAACTTTCGGCTGATTAAAATCAGACAAGTAGTCCACTTCAACGTACCGTGGAGAGAATAATAAAACAATTTGAGGGAAACTCGGATCATGATTTATATTCATGCACTGTACATGATAATAGAAGATAATCTGTACATGATTTTATTGATGTTATCTTTAACCTCGTGTACATTATGTAAATATTAATCTAATACATCCATAATATGGTTGTAAAATTTTGTAGGTTCCTAATGTGGATCATCATCAATCTCCTTTCTTTTTTTTTACGTGAGCATTATCCCCCCGAATACACCCCCCACAGGAGCCGGTGGAAGAGGTTAGGTCGAACTCGAACCGACTAAAACGCACGCCGCCTGTGGGTCGTTTTTAGTTGCCGAAGGTTAGGTTGACAGACATATCATTCGCACCCCGACCGACACAGGGCCATCTCTCACGATCTGGCCCTCTCTTTGGGTGTGGGGACCATAGAGTCCCCAACTCGTCCCCGGAAACGGGGAGGCGCGTCAGTGTAGTCCTAGTGTATTTGCGGTTGCGTTTTAAATCCCTAAAGCCCTGTAACCACAGAGGATAGAATCTGTAACCCTGAAACCTATGTCCATGTAACCAGGAGTCAGTTTGTTAACTTCTGCACCAGAGCCTTGATCGTTGTTGGCTCCGAAGATCTTAACATAAACTCACGCCTATATCCCCGAAGGGGTAGGCAGAGGTGCTAGCAACTACGTTTCCCCAGTTTATGTTTAGGTCCCAATGTAATAGGTGGTGAGAGTATTGCCATTAACTGGGCACTTATAAACCTGCGACACACCAATACACACATAACTTAGCAAAGTATCGAAAAGTCATTGGTGTGTGACATGGTCAAACCTGAGATTGAACCAGAGACCTCGTCTAAACAGTCCATTACCCATACCACTAGGCTACCGCGGTTGTTAGGTCCTAAGCTCTTACCGCAGAATAAATCACATCCAACTGATAGTTAGAATATGATTGGGAAATCTCCATTGAACGCCTGCCAAACTGAAACGGCAATACGCATAGACATTTTATTATTGGCGGTGTGACAAACAAGAAAAAAAAAACTGATTCTCAACCTGGTGTGACCACCGGCGTGATAATAACGAATGTATTCGTAGACATTCTAACCGTAGTGTCACAATATATTTTCAAGAACCTAATGTATGTACGGAAAAAATATTCAAAATTCTCCAGAGTTTGTGACCGGCATAACATAAATACCAGACACAATAACAATCTGAGGTAATCGACTTGAAAAAATTAGTCATTCATTCTAGGGCAACTGTATACGCTTTTTTAACAAGCTCCCTAATGAAATTAGAGATTTACCTGTCGATAAATTTAAAAATTAAGTTGAACGTAAATTGTGCCAAAAAGGCTATTATAAAATTCAAGAATACTTGGATGATAAAAAAAGCTTGAAAATGAGCTGTTCGCTCTAGTTGAGCTTGCTACTCTAATAAATTTTGTATTTTGTAAATAGACCAAAAAATGCCCGCTGAATTTCTTGCCGGAGTCTTCTTAGGTCGGAGCCGCGTTTCGACCCGGTGGTCCATTTACTAAACTGATTTTCATGCTCCTTTTTATTGACATTTTGTAAGTGCCGAGTTAATATAATCGTTTGATCAAACTTTTATTGTCTAGGTATAAAGAGTGTATACTATAATAAATCATTTAATTAAACATCAAAATATGTCATAATGAAAATATTCTGCTAAATAAAAATTTGACGAAATGAAAAAGTGCGTACTAAAATTATTCCACACATTGTATTGGTATAAACAAAGAATTCAAAATTTGTTTGAGTAGTGAAATTATGGCAAAATGTTTTCGGCAAAACGACAGGCTCCCGTGTGATGTCTCCGATGTTACACACTTTTGTAGGTCACGGTAAACACTTTCCATCAGCTGGACCGTGTGCTTGTCTGCCACCTAAGTGGTATAAAATAATTGTTTTAGTTAGTTTAGCCCATTTGACGGCAATAGATTTGCCCTCTGGTAATAAGTGGGATCGAAAATCATAGTTGGGAAATGTGTGTGTATATAATAAACCTAATACACACCTGCCTAATTCCTTCACGGATTTACAGGCGTGAATATAAATGTGTAATGTCTAGACTGATTAATTCGTGAACAAGATTAATGATGTATAAAATCAGAACTATTTTGAATCCCAATACCATCTACTACTGCCATCCTTACCAAAAGATTACTGCATTAACTGGTTCCAGTATTATCAATAGTAGTTAAAATGAAAACTCAGATCAATATTTCTCGTTTATTACTTAGTTTTTCTTATATTAACATATTATAACATATTGGTGAAAACACAAACAAATAAATAATATAAGCTTTAAGTTTAGTGTTTAAAGAGTCGAACTTACAATCGAGATGACCCGGTTTCGAATCCTGGTCTAAACTACCGACGTAAACCCACTCCTAAGACAAGCAATCTAGCTTAGCTGGAGGGGTTAGAGGAGAATATTAGGTAATATCAATTACTAATATTCCTATTAAAAATTAAAAATAAAATTAGTAATGTTCGTTTGCGATGAATATTTCACATTAGTCTGGGTGTTTCTACATTAAATTAATGCACTAGGTATATAAATACCGCGGCTCTAATAACTTCGTGTTGTGTTCCCGGCGGTGAGAAGGATAGCCAGAGCTCACTCGAGAATTTGTGCTGTCAGTGGGAAGACTAAAGGCTTGACCCGCTTTGTCTTCTACACTGATGGCACAGAAACTCCGTACTTATAGGGTTGGCAGCGCAACTGTGACTCCTCTGGTGTTACAAACATCCATAGGCCACGGTAACCACTTTCCATCAGGTGGGCCGTGTGCTTGTCTGCCACCTAAGTGGTATAAAAAAAAACAACAATGTGCGTAAGTAGGTTAACCAATGTTATAGGCAGGTATAGAGGTTTATTTAACGCTCTGTAGTAAACTTCTAGAATAGGTAAAGTTAACATTTTGTGCTTCAAAGCTAGCTACAAAATAAGGTTAGGAAATATCACACGAGCAAATATTACAATAACTAAATGAATAAATTTCTTGACAAGAAGCAAACGACAAGCTTATTCATGCATACATAATAATGTGAATCGATTTAAACAGGTAAGTATCTGAAGTTCATAACAAAATTATTTGGGGTCGGCGCAATAGTATAGGATCCGACCTAAAATTGACCTTCACCCATCTGTTTACCGAATGAAAATCCATGGAGGTGACAGGTGGAGCCGCCTGGCACCCTGGCAGAAGCAGGCCGTGGCGGTAGTGTGCCTTGCGTGTCTCACCGTATCCGAGGACGAGTTGGAGACTGAGGTCCCCACACCCGAGGATAGGGTCGGATTGAGAGAGATGGCCCTGAGTCAGCCAGGGTACGAGGGATATACATGTTAACCTCACCTTCGGAAACTAAAAACGACCCACAGGTGTAGTGCGATTTAGTCGGTTCCAGTCCGACATAACCTCTCCAAACCGGCTCGGGTAGTGGTGGTATCCAGATTTTCCCCACGTAAAAAAAATCGAATGAAAATGATATTATGGTTATTTTCCAATTTCACTGACATGTCTGCCATTAAAATTAACCTTCATTGAAAAGTGTACAATGTATACTATAAACATAAGTGATCGATTTATTATAGAAGTAGCATGACTTCGAGGATTCAGATTAATATTTATCAGATTGAACCAAAAGTATAATAAATTATTAAATAATGTACTTGAAGACACAAATGAAGCTGCTATTTTCTGGACTTGACTGGCATAATGTACTTACATAAATTTTGTTTTAATTACTGAATTTAAAATTATTACACCACTAATACATTTTATAGGATAACCTACACAAAAATGTACTAAATTTAATTTATCGCTAGCTTTCAATATTGTGAGGGCTTCAGTACTTAAAGTCTACTTTACCGAAATGACCACTTTATCAAAATGACCACACTCAAAATTATAAGACATACTACTAAACAAACAAAAGTAAAATTTAGTGAGTGGAGGGAATTTACCTACGGCTAAACGGAAATCTATACCTACCAATATTATAGGTAGAAGAGTGATATAGGTATACAATAGGTATAAGAGCTAAAGAGTTTACTGTTCATTTGAAATTTCTGGAACTGCCGTTCCAATTTGAATAATTCTTTTTGTATTAGGAGGGTAGCGGAGCAGATTATCGATGAAAAAGTTTGTAAAAACATAGGTCACCCACTACCTAATAGTAATACCCAGGGTAACTACGACGACCTCCGTATTCCTGTTGGTTGCCCCGCCATTATAAACATGTGGGTATTTTGATAAGTAGACATTATGAACACATGGTCAATTTGGTACAGTAGACATTTTAGATGGTAGACATTTTGATAAAGTGGACTTTATATACCTAAGCCATTGTGAGCACGTGATATTTTTTTTTTCATTTTAGTATCTGTGATAAAAAAGAAACACACTATACATGCAAAAGCTAGGTAGCCTACCTTTTTCTGGTCCCTACTATCTGGTTGCCGTGTGCGAACAGTAACTAGATTTCATTGCGGATACCTTTATTATCCAGAGTTAAAGTTCAATATTGAATGAAATGAATGATAAGAGGAAAAAGCCTCCAGAAAATAACTTCGTAATTATTGGCACGAGGCTGGATATTGATATTTATATACATTTTTATAACATTGATATCTTATTACCTACCCCATATTGATTACGAATTGGGGCTTGATTTGGCCATTGAAAAATATAAGTGGATTACTAATAATGATTTTATAAAGAAAGATGATATTAAGAAAATTAGGGCACAGCAGGAGGGATACACGTGGAGCCATCCGACTGTGAAGGAACTCGTGTATAATATTTTCGTAGGAAGTAAAGGTCACCACAGAAATCAATTAATTTGACTACCTCTGTGGCATAGCGATAGTACCTACACTAGTACTTTTATCTGTTCTGTGGCGACAGGGAGTTCGGGCTCCATTCCAATTCGCACGCTATGCCTTCGGTCCCGGTTTCCTCACAAACAGTTGGAGTCTTAAAAATCCAACGATAATACTTTGTGGTCTGGAGGTCAGATGGCAGTCTTCGAGGTAACAGTGACCAGGATTAATACTAGAATGAAGGAGAAATTAGATGTCTGTATTGCCAATTTTTGATCTCGTACCGTACATAAAACCATAGGTACTTAACTTTTAATGTTTGTTTCGCAATGAAATGAAATCTAGTATTTACTACATTTTATTTTAAGCTACCACCATAACGCCTTACTTTAGGTATTAAGGATTACTAAAGTCTACAATTACTAAAAAAATAAGGTGTTATGTTTTACTTGCTGTGATGAAATTTAGAATGTTCAACTTGACAGTTTAAAAGTACTATGTAGTGTGTTTTCAATATGTGTAACAACAAACTTCACCAAGTGCCATCTATCAACAGTACAAATAGATTAATTTATGTATTTAATTCGTACAAGGCTTACCTCTACAAGTACACACTCACGGGTGTTGGGTACATTGACGTACACTCTATTTTTCATTTCACTTTACATGCAAAAATCAATTGGCGTCAGATCAGAGGACTGAGCAGACTACGCGGTCTGAACTCCCTTGTCCAATCTACCTGCATTCAAATTGCCTATTGAGGTACTCTCGTATCGCGAGGTAAATTGGTACGTCATCGCCATCACACATGGAACTGCATTTATGATTATTATTTTTTTTTAATTGAAGGTCATTTTGCGTGCATTATCAAAGGGCACCGCGTTTCGAGCGATGGAGGTCGATGAATGAGCTCCGCCCCCCATGAGCGCAGGCCTGGGGGTGACTAATGGAGCCGCCTGTCACCCTGGCAGAAGAAGGCCGCGGTGGCGGTGCGCCTCGCCGTTTCCGGGGACGAGTTGGGGTCTCTGTAGTCCCCACACCCGAAGAGAGGGCCAGATCGTGAGAGATGGCCCTGGGTCGGCCGGGGTGCGAGGGATATGTCTGTTAACCTCACCTTCGGGAAAAAACGACCTACAGACGGTGTGCGTTTTAGTCGGTTCGAGTCCGACATAACCTCTTCCACCGGCTCCGGTGGGGGTATTCGTGGGGATATTACGAACATAAAAAAAAGGGAACCGCGTGGCGAGGAGGATAGCATTTGAGTGTAGTATACATTGTATACTTTTCATTGAAGTGTTTTTTGCAGACAATCAGTGAAATTGAAAAAAATCGAACACATACGTTTCCAAAATTTTAAATAATTAATTCTCTGATCATATTTTTGGGCAACCCTATTAGTAGTTCACATTTCATTCGCTAAAATATATTTTTCATTCGGTAAACGATGGGTGAAGGTCGATGTTAGGTCTGATCTTAGACCATATCATGTCGTTCTCCTCCATACATTTGAGTTAGATATGATCTCCATAGTCTATTTACTTATTTATTTATTACATAGTAGGAAAACTTACCGCTAACAACAACTTTTACAATAAAATGTGAAGTGTATTGGATACGATATATATAAAAAATAACTATACTAAATGTATTTCACACAAATATGAATTGTAAATAATTTATTTTTACAAATTGTAGGTAAGCTTTTTGAGTCTGTATTTTATACGAAGTAAAACGCGGACGAATCAGTTGACAGTTCACGTGACGTCATTCAATTCCCGCATTTCATTTGTTAGTAGTATGTTTCGAGTAGTAAAAGTAAAATGGTTACGTCTCGACTGTGTTTATAATTTGCTTGCTTTCTTTTCTACCAATAAATAATAATAACTTATATTCTTATTGTGAGACGTGGATAATATTTAGCGAGGATATTATAAAAAGCGACAATTCAAAACTATCTAAATGTAGGTTCATTAATGATAGCAAATTTTTATTGCTTCCTACCTACCTGCTATGGACATATTACTGCAGCAGCGGGAGCGACGAAGATCCGCAAGCCAAGCTACCCGCGTACGAAGGCAACTTGGGCGTCAGAGGTCGATAAATGACCTCCGCCCAGTCAGTTATGGTCAATTATAATTATTATTCTGCAATAGTTATTATATCATAGAAGCACCCATAAAACCCGTATTGGTGGCATCTTAGTTAGGTTACTTTTTACTTTTTATTTGGCAATTATTAGTAGCATCTGCTGCAGAACTAGGCTTCTAGTCTGTGTTTCAGCACAAAAGCGCCTACGCCCACCAGATTTATTTAGCTATACCTAGACACAAAAAAGGTACACCAAAGTGGTCCTAAAAATAAGAGCATCAGATTTATCAGCCGTAAGCTTTAGGTTTTGGTGTGCTAACTGTCATCACTGATTTCTACGTTTGAGATCATTATTTGAGTGTCCTAATCAAAGAAATAGCTTTAACTGGAGAATTTGTGCTGTCAGTGGGAAGAATAAAGGCTTGTTCTGCTTTGCCTTCTACGCTGACGGCACAGAAACTCTGTACTTACAGGGTTGGCAGCGCGAGTGTGACTGCTCTGGTGTTACAAACGTCCATAGGCCACTATAGCCACTTTCCATCAGGTGGCCCGTGTGCTTGTCTGCCACCTAAGTGGTTTAAAAAAAAACATTTAAAGCATGTCCTGTAACAACAACTCGTTAGTCGCCGTGAATTGCAGTACTCGTCTTTGGTCAGATATTATTAGGTACGTCTTTTGTACTCGTGTATATCACATTTTTAATGACGTCACTCTCAAATTTGACGTGACCGACCGTTATTCGTGTACTCTACTAGCTAACAAAGTAAAAACGCGTTTTCATTTATTTCCAATGTTTTTCGTGAAAAAGATAAACTGGAAGAAGGGTAAAATAAAATTCTACATCTTATCCAAAATTTGTCAAACACTCCATTAGTGCTACAAAGATATTTAAAAATAGAAGACGGCCAATTTAAATTATAAATTCGAATATAAAAGTCGAAAAAAACGGTACAAGAAAATAGAAAACAAGGGCCTAATGGTTACTTACTAATTAACAAAACAAAAACTAAGCCTTTTTTTCAATTTGGCAGTACTCGATGCAAACAAGTCAAGATCGAATGATATTTTGAATTAAATGAGCGACAAGCTCTGCGACGCGAGTTCAAGTTTTCGATTCTACTAAAGCAAAAACACTGTCATACACAGACACTGTAAAAATTAGCATTCAATTTTCGACTTCATTTCTATGATACCTAAAGTTCAAAATTGAATGAAAGGATTACACTTTTTCATTTACTCTGCAAAAAACCTTTTAGTTTTGGACTTTAGCCGCACGCCTCCCTGGCGTGGCGGTAGTGAACGCGACTGCTACGTAGGAGGCGCGGGTTCGATCCCCGCTCAGTGCAAATATTTGTATGTATGAATATGGGTATTTGCATTGGTCTGGGTGTTTCTATGTATAATATGTATGTATTTACAAAACAAAAAGTATTTAAGTATGTTTATCCGTATTCTAGATTCCATTACACAAGCTAGTTAAACTATGCTTAGCTAGATAGAAGATAGCGTTGTGTAGAATGTTGTAGAAAGAATATTTATTTATTGTTTTAACCGGGGCAGCGGTGCCTTCTCTATAAGACACAAATTCGCTCCTGCGTGGAATACTGCTCGCTCCTCTGGGATGGCTCCGCGAAATACCTACTAGATGCTCTCGACAGGTTGAAGCGATGCGCGGTCCGCATTATTGGAAATCCTGAGATCATGAACACCCTAGAGCCATTGCAGATGCGTAGAGATATTGCTTCCTTGGCTGTATTTTACAGTCTCTACCATAGTGAATTTTCTGATGAGCTCTTCTAACTAATCCCACCCTCTCCTTTCCTACATAGGGCAACACGTGCAGGGCTTAGATGTCACCCTCACGCTGTGCAGAATTTACGAGCAAGAACCAAGCCTTGCCACACCACCAAGACCTGGAATTCATTACCAGCACACGTGTTTCCTTCTTCCTACATTCCCGGGTCCTTTAAGCGGGGTGTGGAAAAGCATCTGATGAGGCCGCGAAGTCTGTAATGGTGACCCTCTTTCCTGAGATTTTGCCTTTAGCTTACCACCAGGCGAAGTGAAGTCAAGTTGGCATGTCCTAGATAAAGAGAAAATAAATTAAATGGATTTTTTAGCAGTGTCTGTCTGACATTGGTTTTGCTTTAGCTGAATCGAGGTCCTGTCTATATGTAGATTTAACGGCAGGCACATTTAAGAGGTTTGTTATTCGTAGGAAAACCGAAAGCACACGGATATCATGTTTACCCGACTGCGCCAGCGAGGGTAATGTGTTACGCGCGTATATATGTGTTTATGTAGTTTCCATTGTTCCACAGTCCTACGGCTGTGGGTTGATGAATGGGTTCTCAATAGGTACCTACTAATTTCCTGAGTGTCATAGAGTACATAAAATGTCAACATAACATAATGTAAGATTTTTTTTATACCACTTTGGTGGCAGACAAGCACACGGCCCACCTGATGGGAAGTGGTTACCGTGGCCTATGGACGTATGCAACACCAGGGGTGTTACACTCGCGCTGACGACCACGAAGATTATATGTCTTAGTTCTTAGCCTTAGAAGGGATTTTGCCTCACTGTGTATGTTCTACCGCCTATACAATGGTTTGTGCTTGACATGATGCCCGTAGCTACTCTCGCCATAGGCAGGGAATTCATCCTCACACATTGCGACCTGAGACGGTACGCACTGTGCGGTATGAAAGAAACTTCATCCCACGCACAATCAAGCTGTGGAATGACTTCCCTGCTGCGGTTTTCCCAAGCGCCTACAATATAGGGTTCTTCAAGAGGGGCAAGGTTTCTTCATGGTCGGCAGCGCGTGTGTGACACCCCTGGTGTTGCATACGTCCATAGGCCACGGTAACCGCTTCCCATCAGGTGGGCCGTGTGCTTGTCTGCCAACTAAGTGGTATAAAAAAAATATATGTATGTCATATTATAACTAAAAGTTTTAAAATGATATATTTTATTAAATAATAAAAACCCGACTTTAATGGGTACGCTTGCTGTCAATCTTGTTCTGATCTTTTAGACGGCAATTGGGATTTTTAATTTTTTAATCATTTATTTTTCTCACCAATTCAGGGACGTTCATCACGTGAAATAATAGTGTTACAGCTGCAATTTTCCTTTTTTCATAAAGAGTGCATGAAATCCTCTAAATCAAGCTATGTAGTTAGGTAAATACCTATATATTTTAGAACAATATTGAATGTACCTCAGAAATCTTCTTTGTATAGTGTATACCTTCAAGGCGATTAATGTATCTATATAATATATCAAAATTTAGATTCCAAACAGGTGAAGAATATTCGAGGTGACTACAGACGGACGCCATTACAGCCGTTAGAAGTAAATAGAGTGTAAATACGCGTGGTTCCCGGCAGAGTAGAATTTGGACCACCCCATCACTTTCCATGCGGTGACGTACAAGGCGACTAGGAGATAGGGCTATTTAACATCAGACAGTCATATACAGCCCAGACTCAACCTGAGATGCATGGTTTGCGTCAAAAATAGTGCCGAGAAGATGGCAATAGGCTCACCCCCTATTACGTGGGATCGATTTTAATGATTGGTGAAATGAGGGTGTCAATTCACCTCTGCCTGACCCTTCGGTATGTATGTATGTAGTTACCGGGATGTACAAGCGTCAAAAAGTTACTAGCCAATCAAAAAACTAATAAAATGACCGATCAATAAATGAACGAGTCTGTGATTAGTTTCTATGTTAATATTATAAATGCGAAATTAACTCTGTCTGTTTGTCTGTTTGTTACGCTTTCATGTCAAAATCGCTGAACCGATTACGATGAATTGGGTACAGGAATAGATTAGCCCTTGGGAAAGGGAATAGACTATGTTTTGTCGCGATATCCGACATCCACACGGGCGGAGCCGCGGGCAACAGCTAGTAATCTATAATGAGGAGACACACTATTTATTTATCCCCGAAGGTGGCGCTTTATCGCTGGTATTGTATTGCTGTCAAATATCATACAAATTGTTAGTAAATGAACGAAAAGTCTTTGTGGAATAAACAATGACGCTGTGTAGTGCATTTTAGTGTAGAAAGAAAGGTAGGTACTCATCGTTTCCCTACTGATAAGAAAAGACGGATGCTGTGGATTAAAACCCTGGCCATCTAAAACTGGATACCAAACTGGTCTACTAGAATAAGTAGCGACCATTTCAAACCTGATGTAGGAAAGCATTTCTCTTCTTCAACCCTTCTTTTAAATTTGCCGGAGTCGAGTAGGAGGACATTTTTTGATAAAATCACAATCAAAATTATATGCTCGGAATGCAAATGTCAACAACAAGATTGACAAGAACCACTGATGCAAGAAACAAAGATTATAGACTCTAAGACCAGCGAAGTGTCACACAATCAGAGATTAGTCTTGCCTGTGCCTCCCCATTATTTGAATAGCGCGCGTTCGCACGCCTCGTAGTTTTGTTACGAGTGCATACCACCGAAAGGACCTAAAAACGCGCTTTGTGTAGTCTGATTCCATTATAACGAAGTCTGCAGGTAACTCGTTTCATTCATTCCTCCTTACACTTGCTAATCTTGGTTCCTCGCCCACCTGGTTGCTATTTCGGCTGGTACTATCGGTGCGTCCTGACTATCGAAGGACTTACCCGGCACCCTGGCCCTTCTATTCCTTTCCAGCAACCTGTGCTTTAGGTCGTAAAAGTAATCTGGATATCGTCGCATGTAATCCCTGAATAACAGTTTATCTAAAATCAAAACCTGAAAACAAAAAAACACGCTGTTAAATTGGATTATACAGCACATTCTGTTAGGGTATATGGAGCCTTAACAAGACACTTTTGTCAAGCTAACTCAACCTGCAAACCGGGAGAGGAAAGATATTAGACAGTCAGGTGGACTGATGACCTGAAAAAGGTGGCTGAGACAGACTGGATGCGGAAGGCGGAAGATCAGACGAAATTTGGAGAGGTCTACATCCAGCAGTGCACTGCAGTCGGCTAATTGTTTGATTGATTGATAATCGTGATCTTCGCGAACCGCATAAGACCACGGGAGAATCCTTCGGGGACATAGCGTGAAAACCATTTATTTCCCGTTTTACAGATATGAACCGCAGGTTGCAACCCCGCTTTGATATCCAGCTAATGTTAATGGATCAATTTTATCAATTAGTTTACATAAAACTGGTGCCTTACCCTGCAAGGAGTAATTGCGACCACATATGACATTCTTATCTCTTTATCGGTCACGAGGCACAATTCTCCAAAGTAATCACCATCGATGAGGTGACCGATCTCATCGTGCTCCACAGTGTACACCGCTAGAACACCTACGTCTACAATCATCAAACCCAATCCTGGACACCAAGCCTGGTAAAATATAAGAAGTATATTATTAGACTGATATTTACTTTAACTGGATGTGCAAGACACTCGAAATTGATACATAGGTATATATGAAATATTATCTTATTAGCCACTGTACATTATTGGATATCAAATTTCCCTTTCTCAATGTACCCACTCCTTCCTTCCATAATTGACGGACCGAGGAAAGCGAGCGAGTGTCAAAATCTTCACAAGGTGACCGATTTTGCTTTTGTCCGTATCTATATCAGTAAGTTTGTCAGTTCCGGTCTAGAGGGCGCATTTCTGAACCGATTTAATCCAAACTTGACACACATGTTCTTTTATTTAGACCTGAACTTTTGCCAAGAGCTTTTTATAATAGAATGTAAAATAGGAGAGAAAAGGAGGGACGTTCGGTGTCGCGTACGAGCTACTATTGATTATTAAGTACGGACCGTTACTATTTTTTTGGTGAAACCTCCGGGGTTGATTAAAATAGTAAGAAATAGAATTTTCGTTTTTTTAAGGATATCATTTTTGATAGCCACACACACACCAATGACTTTTCGATACTTTTCGAAGTTATGTGTGTATTTATCGCAGGGTTATAAGTGCCCGGTTAATGGCAATAGGCTCGCCACCTCACCACACCACCTCACCACATTGGGACCTAAACATAAACTGCCGAAATGTAGGTGCTAGCACCTCTTCCTACCCCTTCGGGGATATAGTCATGAGTTTATGTTTTATGTTCATTTTTTATTAAGGATACTAGATAAAATGTGGTAAAGTGTGCTCGCGTGGTCTACCATTCAAAGAACTACTAGTTTAGTTTGATTGACTTTTACGGGAGCTATGGCGCACATTGAGCCAGGCCTATGACCATAAGTAGACTGCAGTACACTAATTGATTGATTTACAAGTTCAATTTAAAATTTATTTGTAGTGGCCATCTTCAAAATGATAAAAATGTTCTACGACTTTCCAAATTTACTCAGAATGTATTGTAAATTTTTGACATAACAGGAGGTAGTACACGACGGTATTCCCGTCCCAATTCTCTCGTCTCCACCCTACAGCATACCATGTCTATTATAACCTTGTGTAGTGTTCCCAGCGGTGAGTAGGGTAGCCAGAACTCACTGGAAAGTTGTTGTGCAGTCAGTGGGAAGACCAAAGGCTTGACCTGATTGTGTCTTCAGCACTGACGGCAAAGAAACTCTCTGTTCTTACAGGGTTGGTAACACGAGTGTGACTCTTATGGTGTTGCACACGTTCATAGGTCGCGGTAACCACTTTGTTACCGGTACTGTGCGGTAACCAGGTGGGCCGTGTGGTTGTTTGCCACCTAAGTTGTATCAAAAAAAATTAAATAGGTGTCTATAAAACGATTACTTACTTCAGCTATAATATCACCACTTAAGTACATCTCTGACTTTAGCATCAATGCTAATGCTTCTATAATATCCATGGGCCAGTCTCTGAATAACTTCTGTATTTTCATGATAGGCCTCGAGTAGCAGCACAGAGTGATTTCTTTCCTTAGTCCGACTGGTAAGTTTCTGAACAGGCCATTTTGTTGCTCGAATACCTTTATGTGTGACGACTTAAAGTCAAGGTATTGGTCAATCTTCTGCTTCAATTCATTAGACAATTGACGAGATGCCAGCAGCCCAGTGATAAAAGCCCTAGCATTCATAAGTGTCTTTTTGGGATACACTTGGCGACTGATCATTGCGTAACACTCTAAGAGAGTCCAAACATAGAATATATTTGCAATTACATATGCAATCACTGACGACATTCTATCCCATAGAAATACCGAATTGGGCTGTAAGCCAAAGCTAAACAGGAAAAAGGATTTAAAAATCCTAGATATGTCATAACAAGCAACCATATAGCTTGGTACTTTTCTGATTATTCCGTATCTAACCAACATCAACATGCTTGTAAAAGAGGGGCCATGCAGTTGGTTGTCATGTAGCACTGTAAGTATCCATATAACATCAATAAGATCATAAAATTGGATCATAGTCACAAGACCAACTGTTGCAATCCTTAAAAATGTAAAAAGGTGTTGTTTCTTCGGACTACGCTTCCAGGTCCAGAATTGAGTCGTTTCGAAGACTCTATATAGACTAAAGACATTGAGGATTTTCATAACTGATATAAACCTGTTACACTTACATAGACCACAATTTACTTTCATACCGTATTTTAGAAACATAAGCCAATGCACAGGAATGGCTGACATCATGTGCAGAAACAATTTCGTGGAACAGTAATGAATTAAACATTTTTTAGTATTTAAAATAACACTTTTGATCTCCTGATCAATGTATCCAGTCATCATATTAATTATAATATCAATTATAATAATGACCTCGAGGCAAGCCGCGAAGAAAAAAACCACTAACGGTATGTCTTCGAAAATAATTGAAGAGGTAAAACGAAATAGTATCTTGTTGACAATCACGGCAAAGACGATAACGCAGCTCCAGAAACTTCTGGAAATAAAATTTAAAAAGAGTAAATAGCCGCGAATATCTAAGTAGTAACTATTTTAAAACTATTAAAAATATTTTGGTCTTTACTTTATATAAGCATCATAACATAACTAAACTCACGCCTATATTCCCGAAGGGGTAGGCAGAGGTGCTAGCACCCGCATTTCGCCAGTTTATGTTTAGGTCCCAATGCAATAAGTGGCGAGCCTATTGCCATTAACCGGGCACTTATAAACCTGCGATAAATACACACAACTTCGAAAAGCATCGAAAAGTCATTGGTGTGTGTCATGGTAAAACCTGGAATCAAACCCAGACCTCGTCTTAGCAGTCCATTGCCCATACCACTAGGCTACCGCGGTTTTATATAAGAAAGTCGGCTCATATATAACATACATGAGCCGACTTTCTTAAATAAAGTGTTTATTTGCAAACTCCTTCGAAACGGCACGACATATGTAGTTCTGAAAGCGATAGTAAACTATTTTTTAAGCCTCAAACTATAATCATTTCATAAATTCTTAACAATACTGTTTTTACCAAAATCCTAATCTTTCATCATCACTACCAACCCTCATTTTTGAAAAGCGGGAAAACAATGTTTGCCGCGTCACTTAGTTCTCACTATTATATAGATTTGTAGACACCCCCTCCTGAACTCGACTATCGAATTGCAGTTGTTAAATTTATTCATACTGTATAGTCCAGTCATTATAGTAAGTTCATTGTAAATAATCATTGATTTATCGATAGTTCATCAACTATATATGGCGCGTTTTCAACCGGAGGTACCGGTTGACCCGAAGTGATGCTGTGACCACGCGCTCTGCGCCCTCGATGTCGAAAACGGTTCACCGTATAAAAAAATTTTTGAACAAAATTTGTAGAGAATTTTGTATTCTACAATATTGACAATTAATACAAATAGCAAAAAACCCATAGGAAATGAGATATTTCCAAAAAAAGCGCAAAGAACCGATTTTTGTGACCTTTGACCTTGAAATTTAATAGTTGCTTTCACCCTACCATATGTTGGTTTTGAGACAACTTTTAGGGTGTCAATATACAGGTATTTACAGACTTACAGCTGGGTATCTCGAATTCCGAGATTCTTGCCTAATTTAAGCTTAAATGACTGCTCTATGTACATGCACTTGAATCTCCTCCATTTTTGAAGTCGGGCATCGAGGCTGATCAACCATCCCATGATATGGAACCTCTTAGCCTTAGGAGTACTTTGCTTCATTGTGTGTGTTCTACCGCCTATACAACGGTTTGTGCTTAGATGAATTGTTTGACATGATACCCACAGCAACATTCTATCATCGCACCGCTCACCGCAGGGATTACATCACATTGGTTATACACATTGTAATCTGAGACGGTGCGCACTGTGCAGTATGAAAGAAACTTCATCCCACGCTCACTCAAGCTGTATAGGGTGTCTCAGTAAGAGTGCACTTTTTCATTTCAAAATAAAAACAAGTATTTTATGACAGAGTTGTGATATTTTTATTGTATTGTAAAGGAGACATGTACCGATAAGGTATGGAATAAAATACTCGCCGGCTCTGATGATAGGCCATTTACTCTTTTCATGAAATTTTCCATGACTTATGCACAGAGATGTGGCTGTATCTCACCGATGACACGTTGGATTGCCGATTTGAGCTCAGGTTTATTCGCATAAGTCCGAGATTTGACAAAACCCCAAAAAAAAATCGTGCAGCGTTAAATCACACGATCTTGGTGGCCAGTTGACATCAGAATTTCATGAGATAATGTGTTCTGGATATCGTGGCTGCAATAAGTCGATAGTTTCATGCGCGGTCTGCTGGTTTGAGCTCCTGAGGTAGCTGACTCTTGTACGCATGAAGGTGGAGGTCTTTAGTCAAAATTCGCTGCGTAGAGCTTCGTGAAATTTGAAGTTGTTGAGAACGATGCCAAATTGATGTATTTGGGTTTTCGGTGACACTCTCGTTTACTCGCTCCATTTTTCAATTCAATTCTTGATTAATGTATATTTTGTTACCAACTGACCCACCAGATACACAAGGTGGGTGGTTAGGAACATTTTATCCTAACTAGCCAACCAGGTGGATAACTCTGGTGGTCGGTTGGGAACGGGGGGATTTTCTCATGCTCCTACAATATGGGGTTATTCAAGAGGGACATTAGAAGGTTTCTACAGGGTCGGCAGCGCGAGCGTTTTGCCCCTGATCAGGTGGGCCGTGTGGTATTAAAAAAAGTCGGTAAAAATACGCCCGCGCCCAAAAAGAATAACCAGTTCAGTATATTTGTTCAACAGTCTTCTTCTTGTTCTATTATTTTTCAAGTCACTCCAGCCCGTTCTTGTTAAAAAAACTACCTCCACACTTACTGCACAGTGATCGCACCTCTACAGCTCATTCTGTGTCCACCACTTATCTGCTTTACTAAACTTTAGCACGCATTAGGGGGACAGAAGTATGACCAGTTACTTCCTCTTAGGGGATTAGCACACTACCCCCGCATCACACAGTATCGTGCAGGAGTGCGTTGCTTCTAAATAGCTATTTGTATTGATAACACGTGTAGTGTAACGGTAACTGTATACTGAAAATGCATTCACGCGTAGTTTTATCCATAATTCAATTTCTTTATTTCTCACAACAGAGCAACGTAATTACATCTTTTTGAAGTCAAATTCTACTTAAAACTAAGTTTACCACGGGTTCCTAGGCGCTAGTGGAGAAGAAACGGCGCAACAAACTCCACTGCGACTTTTTAAGACGTCAGCAGCTTATAAATTAAGATACATAGCTAGTGACTAAATATGGACGAATGTACATTTTTGTCTCGTGTAAGATAATTAAAAGTATTTATTTAAGTAAAAAAAAAACTTATAATAAAACAATTAACCTAAACTAAAAATTAAAATAATTATAGAAAGCTACAAAATTGAAAAAAATTGTTCGCGTGCCTATTACAATATCGTGAAATAGTTCTAGTATAGTGAAAACATATACGCCCGCGCTATGCTGCGGGATGCGGGGGAGTGCTACAACCCCCTTGGGCTGAGCGCAGATTAGAAAACACAACTGTCTAAAGACATACAAATAAAGATATTCATGTCTCAAGTCTGTTTTAAGACATAAATGAAACTGTTTTGTCTACTATGAATAACAACCGCGGTAGCCTAGTGGTATGGGTAATGGATTGCTGAGACGAGGTTTCGGGCTCGATCCCAGGTTTCACCATGGCACACACCAATAACTGTTTGATGTGTTATGTGTGTGACTAGTTATGTGTATATTTATCGCATGTTTATAAGTGCCCGCTTAATGGCAATAGTCTCGCCACCTATTACATTCGGATCTAAACATAAACTGGCGAAATATGGGTGCCAGCACCTCTGCCTACCCCTTCGGGGATATAGGCGTGAGTTTATGTTATGTTATGTGAATATCCTGCAAATCTTGTAGGTATTAGACAGCTTTGTACATGGTATGTTTTGTTTTAAGTTTCATAATTTTTGTAAAGTCTGTCTTTAGTCTACCGAGTCTATAGTGTGTGACTGATACCTACACGGTAGGTGCTGCTGCACTATCAGCTAATATATTGGTACAGTACCCAGTTTTTGATTTAGTAGGTACGTCAAGAAGAATTCGGTTAAGATAGACTAGCTTCGGTTTTGTAGAGCGTTCTCTATACGAGTTTATACTACAACGAACTGAGCGAAGAGTGATTTAAACCGTCGAAGTATGATGAACATACTGCTTTATAAAGCTTTAAGGGTAAGGTTCTATTTGGTTCCATTTATGAATTGCGTTGCGTCATCGTAATGGAACAGCTATCCTTAGAAATGTACATACATACATACATACATATAATCACGATTTTATCCCCGGAGGGTTGGACAGAGGTGAATTAACACCCACATTTCACTAATCATTGTATTCGTATGCAGTATTTCCGCCCAATTGAGCAATCCAACTGAGGAAGTATATCCGTCTTACAGAATACCGCGGCCATAATAACTTCGTGTTGTGTTCCCAGCGGTGAGTTGGGTAGTCAGAGCTCACTGGAGAATTTGTGCTGTCGGTGGGAAGACTAAAGGCTTATCCTGCTTTGTTTTCTACACTGGCGGCACAAAAACTCTGTGCTTAAAGGGTCAGCAGCGCAAGTGTAAAGGCTCCTCTGGTGTTACACACGTCCATAGGCCACGGTAAACACTTTCCATCGGACGGGCCGTGTGCTTGTTTGCCACCTAAGTGGTATAAAAAATACGGTTCCATGTAATAGAGGGGTAAGCCTATTACCGTATCCCGGGCACTATTGTTGACTCGGGCATTTATCTGAGGCTGAGTTTGGGCTGTATAAATCTGTCTGATGTTAAACAGCCCTATCCCTAAGTCGCCTTGTACGACACCGCACGGGAAGAGACGGGATGGTCCAAATTCTACTCAGCCAGGAGTATTAAAATTATACTAATGAGACAAATTTTTACGAATTTTTAAGAATGATCTGCACCTTTGCAACTCGCAATGCAAACGCACAATTAGAGCCTCAATCTGAAAGTGTGCTGTGCAAAAGAGAATACGCTGTACAAAACTGAAGCAGGCCTAATCGGATTTTACTTCATTACAAAACTGAAGCAGGCCTAATCGGATTTTACTTCATTACAAAACTGAAGCAGGCCTAATCGGATTTTACTTCATGGACGTAGCTGTGTTCAAAATGTATTCTATAGGTAGTGTAGGTACGCCTTTCTTGTGAAAAAACACTCCGCACGCGCCAGGGACTCCTCTGACTTGCAACTTCAAGATATATGTGTTGCGAACTATACCTAAATACTTCTTTAATTCCTGTTTAATTCTTTATTGTACACAAGACAATAATACATCAACAGGTAATCACCAATACATCTTGCTGTACAAAGGCGAGCTTAACTCTATATTGAGTTTTCTCCCAGCAAACCTTTGGGGGATTAAAAGTGCAAAAAAATGATAAAAAGAAACAAGTGTATAACAGCAGAAAAAATACATTTAACATAACATAAACTCACGCCTATATCCCCGAAGGGATAGGCAGAGGTGCTAGCACCCACATTTCGCCAGTTTATGTTTAGTACAAATAATACATACTAAGAATAAAAATATCATACATATACAATACATACAGCAGACATATTACATATATACTGATTTGTATATAATTCAATTACACAAATACACAATAGATAATACATATATACTTACATGAATTTGCTCATTGGATGTATCCGCGAGGGGTATTTCCGGAATTGTCTGAATCTGTCCATTCTCATTGCATGTGAGCTGTTATAGACGTCTGTAGACCTCTTATTAGTTGATGATAACAGAAACAAGTTACGCCACCATCGTTTGAAGAAAGCAGTGCAGTGCTTCCCTGGTATATCAGTATATAGTACGTCCTTTTCAGGCATTATTGCACATGTGTGTGCGAAGTATGACTCGTGGAAACCACTATATATGTCTTTGTCGTCGTACATTTTAGCGTAGGTATTTTAAATGAAATGTATAAATGAAAACCAAATTAATGGCTATTCAATTTCAATTCAATTCTTATTGAATGACTTCTGTGTGAATTTCAGCTTCAAATAATCGTAGAGGCATAAGTGGAATAGCTCAAAGAGAATACAATACTACGTAAGAAGAGACGGGACTTCCATAGTGCAAAATAATCTTACGAAATGTCAAATCAGGGCTAACTGAACGTAGCCAACCTAACAACTGTAACCATTGGTACAGAGTTGCCAACATAAGGGGAAAATAGAGATGTGCCCTTAATATTATTTGATTTATCGATATCGACTACATTAATCGATATCGATAAATAGTGGTCTCTGATTTTTATAATATAATTTTATATTTTCACAGACGCTATACTCCATTTTTGAACTAAAGTACTGCGTCAAACAAGTTATATGTTGAAAATGAATAAGCGTCTAAATTCGCGGAGGCAGTACATTTAATTACAAAAACAGAATATAGGCTAAGTTGGGCTTTTAAAATGATAAGTTCATAAAATTATTTATTTATTGAACAACATTATTTTAAAAATATTTGTAATTTCTGCGCCGCATTTCTTCTTCAATCAATTCTGCAGCTCGTAGTAGTGCATTATGACCTTTTTTAATATCAGGACGCTTGCTTCATTATTGCCTTTGTTTTTAATCACTTTTGTACCTTGTACACATAGCAATTAGCTGAAACAAAAATAATGACATAGTAAATGAACTTTTTTTTGTCATAATTTTTTGTCGATATACAATTATGAAAATAATTCTACCACACTATTTTCCTACAGGTTATTGTTCACAATTATAATTTTCATTGTTTTTATGCCATAAAATCTACAAACCATTGATAATTTGAATAACATACTACTCACCGAAGCTCATTCATAGGAAATCTGGCCATGAAAAACCGTTTTTTGCCGTCCTTTCTTCCAGATTTTAAACCACATATTTCACACTTTCTATACTTCATTTTAATAAACAATGTATAAAACAGTCTTACCTAGAGAACGTCCTTAAAGAAATTATAATAAAATTCAGTTATTATCACAATTATTTCACTAATAACATTCAAAGAAAAACATTGAATACAACGATTAGACATTCAAAATGCAAAGTGACAGATACATGTCAGACAGATGACATTTCTTTAAGGAACGAGCGAGACAGATTAGGAAGTTGAGTGAGACAAATATAGTCGCCATTAAAATTCTACCCCGTTTCATAGTACGTTTTTTTTGTACGTAGTTGCGACAGACTGGGAATAGCTATTGACATATGACCACAGAGAATGGAGGGACAGGGAGATATTCACAATTGGTCTTTAGTTTAGTGTTTACTATGGTTTATGGTTTAGACATAGACTTATAATATACTATGTCTACGGTACTATAGCACATACGGGGCGTTACACAGCTTGAGGCTTGCAACTTGTTGCACAGAGAGTAGGTACCTTATTTTAAGAACCATTCGAACTGCATTCATACATTTTTAATAATTGCCTCGTTGAACCGGTTAACGAACCCGGTACATGAGAAGAAAATCGATCTTCCGATCCGATTTCCGATCGGTATCATAAAGCTTGTAGCTTTATGATACTGATCGGAAACCATCAACATAGGTCATTTTTTGATAAATAAATTAGTATCAGAAAAAAAAAAAAAAAAATCAATTTATCAAATGCTCGAAATGAGGGGCTCATCAACCTCTTCGAAATAAGGATCTCATCAACCTGCTCGAAATGAGGGCTTCATCAACCTGCTCGAAATGAGCATCTCATCAACCTGCTCGAAATGAGGAGCTCATCAACCTGCTCGAAATGAGGGTCTCATCAACCTGCTCGAAATAACGGGCTCATTCTGTTTTTTTTTTTTATGCCCCTTAGTTGGCAGACAAGCACATGGCCCACCTGATGGGAAGCGGTTACCCTGGCTTATGGACGTATGCAACACCAGGGGTGTCACACTCGCGCTGCCGACCATGAAGAAACCTTCTGGTGCCCCTCTTGAAGAATCCCATATTGTAGGCGCTTGGGAAAACCGCAGCAGGGAAGTCATTCCACAGCTTGAGTGTGCGTGGGAAGAAGTTTCTTTCATACCGCACAGTGCGCACCGTCTCAGGTCGCAATGTGTGAGGATGAATTCCCTGCCTATGGCAAGAGGTGCGATGATAGAATGTAGCTACGGGCATCATGTCAAACAATTCATCTGAGCACAAACCATTGTATAGGCGGTAGAACACACACAGGTAGGCAAAATCCCCCCTAAGGCTAAGAGGTTCCACTCTACCTGTGAGTATGGGATCTTCAACCAGCCTCAATGCCCTTCTTTGCCAGTCGAAAGGGTCAAGCTGGTATGCAGGTGCTCCAGCAAAAAGGTGACAGTAGTACTCCATGTGAGGCCGGACCTGTGCTTTATAAAAAAGGAGTTGCTGCCCCGCAGTGAAGTACTGCTTCGCCCTATTGAGCACTACGAGTTTTCTTGATGCCAACTTAACCTTGTCCTGCAAATGACTTCGCTATTGGACGTCCCTGGAGATATCGACACCAAATATCCCGATACTCGAGGAGATGGTAAGCGGTGTGCCCAGGAATTGCGGCGCTACAATGAATGGGGTTTTCTTACCGGTGAATACACATACTTGTGTCTTAGTGGGGTTGAATTGGACTAGGTTTAGTCGTCCCCAATCGGATACTCCAGAGAGAGTAGTCTCGATTTCAGACACAAGTTGTTCGCGACTCTTCTCCACCTTGGATTAAGGGATATTTGCACAGCCCGTGTAACACGTGTCCCCGGTACTGTCGTCCGCATAATAATGAATGGAGCCATCAGTCATTGATATGCAGCAGAAACAACATGGAGCCTTGTGGGACACCAGCGTTAATGTTCATGCGGTCCGAGGAGCTGCCGTCGACGATGGCTTGGATGCTTCTGTTGGACAAAAAGCTGGAGATCCATTCGCATAATCCCTCGGGGAGTCCATAATATGGCAACTTCGTAAGAAGACCTTTGTGCCAGACCCAATCGAAGGCCTTCGCTATATCGAAACTGACCGCTAGTGCCTCACCCCGACTCTCGATGGCTTGCGCCCACCGGTTTGTGAGAAACACAAGAAGGTCACCGGTAGAGCGACAGTGGCGAAAGCCGTACTGTCAGTCGCTCAGTAGATCGTTTCCTTCAAGGTACCTCAGGAGCTGTGTATTAATAACACGCTCCATAACCTTCCAGAGAAGGGAGGGTACAGCGATAGGCCTGTAATTGGTCGGATCTGTCCTGTCACCTTTCTTAGGTACAGGGTGCACGAATGCGGTCTTCCACGAGGCCGGGACCTGCCTCGCGGAGTTTGAGACAGGGCACAGCTCGGGGGCACAGTGCTTAAGTACCATCGCCGGTATACCGTCCGGCCCACTCGAGTTTCGAACATCTAGGGACTTAAGCTCGCGCCGGACCACCACAACTCGCGGCGGAAGGCAAGACTGGCAGAAGTTTCCCTCGGCAGCTATAGCGAGCGACCAAAATGCACGACTGCCAGATGGGTAGCGCGCAAGCCGTTCGCCAATTCTGCCGATGAACTCAAACTTTGCCCTAGACGTTGCCTTTTTACTGGACCTTGAAGCAGTATTAAACTTCCGCTTCACTTCAGCGATATTAGGATCCTTATTGGCAAGAGCCGTGGTCCAAGCCTTATATGCAGATTGCTTGCGGTCTCTAGCTTCCCTGCAAGGCCTATTAAACCACGGGCGTTTGCTCACTCCTGTCGTGACCCAGCGGTTGGGTATGTAGCATTCCATACCCACTGGTATCGCGTCAGCGACTGCTGTTGCACAGGAGGTTGGTACATCAGAAGTGAACAAAGCTGCCTCCACGGGTACGACGCGAAGAATTCTCGCAGTCCGTCCCAGTTCCAGTCCCAGTTGCAGCGACGTGCGGTCCGCATCATTGGGAATCTCGAGATCACGAACACCCTAGAAACTTTACAGCTGCGTAGAGATGTTGCGTCCATTGGTGTATTTTACCGTCTGTACCATGGGGAGTGTTCTGATGAGCTCTTCCAATTAGTCTCACCCTCCCCTTTCCTACACAGGACAACACGTGCAGGTCTTAGATGTCATCCGCACACGGTGCAAAACATCCGATCAAGAACCAAGCGGTTCGGAGACTCTTTCCTCTGTCGCACCATTAAGGCCTGGAATTCATTACCAGCTCACGTGTTTCCTTCTTCCTACAGTCCCGGGTCCTTTAAGCGGGGCGTGAAAAAGCATATGATGAGGCCGTCAAGCTGAGTGTCACCATTGCCACACGGTATGTATAAGTAATGGTGACCCTCTTTTCTGGGACTTTGCCTTCAGCTTACCATCAGGCAAGGCGAAGTCCAATTGACGTGTCCTATATAAAAAAAAAAAAAAGTTTGCCGACTTGCAGTGCCACACGTGCCGCCACTGAGGTGGCCGCGGTGGTTCAGACCGCGCGAGTGTCACTTGCGCCCGGACGAGGCTGTGGTCCGAATTACCGAGAGGTGCTTCCATCCTTATAGAGTATTCATCCGGGCGCGTAGTCAGCAGAAGGACCAGTATAGAGCTTCTGTGGGTCTCAATTTCTGGTGTTCTAGTGATCGAATACACCAGTTGAGAGAGCCCATAGGTCAGAGCGAAGTTGTGAGCAGCCCTTCCCGCAAAATCAGTCCTAGGAGACCCCAGACACTCCACGTGGTGAGCGTTGAAGTCCCCCAAGAATACTAAATCCGCAGTGGGGACTGCTCAATTACGCTATCTGCCGACCGCTGCAGATGCTGAAACAGTTGAGCCGTGCCCAGATCACCGCTATGAGACCTGTAAAGGCACGCACGCGTATCTATACGGGTGTGGCCACCGTGATCTATACGTACCCATATAGTTGACAGGTCCCTGTCCTCAAGACCATGGAGACGGCGGCAGCAAATATCATCCCGGATGTACAAGCATACCCCGGCGCGTCTCATAAAGTTATGATCGAGTTTGTACCCAGGGTTCTTTAGGTAGGTTGTATCGGCCCGGCATGATATTTGCGTCTCCGTCAGAAAAAGCAAGGTAGGCTGCGCGGTCTCTAAGTGGAGATGGATCGCGTTAAGGTTGGAGGGTAGGCCCGTGATGTTGCAGAAATCCACATTCACTGTGGATGATGGTGCCGCTGTGGTAACGTTTCTCTTGCTTTTTATAATTTTCATGTTTGTGATGGGGGGAGGGGGAGAAGAAAGTAAAAAGAGATTCTGTGCCTCCAGTGTAGAAGACAAAGCAAGGCGTCCTACCCCCCACAGACAAGTTGGGGTTGTGTAACTGGCTGGCGCGATGGGCGGAAGGGCCCCCGGTCCCCTCCCAGATACAGAAGCCGAGTCCACTCCGGTCTCCTCCTCCGGCACGGCTACAGCACCGGGAACTTTACACAGCGGGCGGAGATTAAGTAATCCCCAGGTTCGGGAACCGTACAGCCTGCGGGCGGCCAGCGGATAACCGTTTCACCGGGTCTCCCTGACCACCGCGCCAACTTTTTGACAGCACAGAACCTTTCCAGTGAGCTCTGGCTACCGTACTCACCGCCTGGAACACAACACAAGGTTATTATAGGCGGGGTATTCTGTAAGTCGGAGGTACTTACCAGAAAAATTAGACGTATTATTCTATATATCCACCACAACAATATAAATAAAAGCGACAGGGAGAGAAATAATCAAGAGAGCGCGACTTTGTATTCAGCAGACTTTGTATTTTAAAGGAGGTAGGACACGGCGTTTTATCCGCCCAATTGAGTAGTCCGACTGGGGAAGTACCTCCGCCCTACAGAATACCGCGCCTATAATAACTTCGTGTTGCGTTTTCAGCGGTGAGTAGGGTAGCCAGAGCTCACTGGAGAATTTGTGCAGTCAGTAAGAAGACTAAAGGGTTGTCCTGCTTTGTCTTGTACTGACGGCACAGAAACTCAGTACTTACTGGGTTGGCAGCGCGACTGTGACTCCTCTGGTGTTGCAAGCGTCCATAGGCCACGGTAACCATTTTCTATTCTGCCAACTATGTGGTATCAAAAAAAATACGTAAAGGATTCTCCCTGGACTAAATGCGAATATTGCGTCGGTTGTACATACCATTAATTGCTAAAGTTATATTATTTAGAAAATACTGATCCGTTGGGATAAGCCTCTCGATTTCATGACAAAAAATAAGTCGTCTTTCAGCATCACCCGGCAGTAATTTTTGTACTAATCGCCCTTCAACGTAACTTTTGAACTTGTATTATTTCTGAACACGGTGTATTTTGCTTTTCGAAATGCCGAATACTTCTCCTAAAGTAAATCAAAATGTCGAGTTCATCGTCAGCGTTTATCATTTGGTGTCGCAGTTGTGGTATGCGATTATCCACAAACCGTTTCATAACAAATCGAGATGGAGTATTTCTATCCCAATATCTTTCTCGGTGCCATTGTAAGGTTGTTATGTTTATACCGTTTAAAAAGTAAGCTTCCATTAAATCAAAAATATTTTGATACGCCGTGTTTCCAGCGGTGAGTAGGGTAGTCAGAGCTCACTAGAGAGTTTTTGTGTTGTCAGTTAGAAGATCAAAAAGCTTGTCCTGCTTTGTCTTCTGCACTGACGACACAAAAACTCTCGATGCTTACAGGGTCCCCTGGTATTTCACACGTACATAGGTCACGGTAACCTCTTTCCATCAGGTGGGTCGTGGAATTGTCTGCCACCTAAGTGGAGTTAAAAAAGGCGCATTGTGATGGATAAAATAATTTACGATTCTTTTGGCCCAGGATACGGCTCGATTTGTTGCATACATTCAGGTACCTACTAATTACGTATCTTTTTATCATTTTATCATGCACTTAAATGGAAAGGGAACTGATGCATACTTCTCAAGGTACATTTATTAGTAATAGGTACTTATGATAATGTCAGTTTTAAGTCCGGACGCCAATATCAGCTTTTGCTTTTTTCTGAACGAAATTTCACATCGTATATTAAGTTAAAATTCATGGTCTTCCCTTTACATCTGATACTAATTTACTTTGCAAAAAATAACCCTTACGACAATGCCATCCGATTGGTATCATAAAACTACAGACCGAATTTTCTATCTCGTGTACCGGGTTCGATTTCTGGTTCAATGAAGCAATTATTAAAAATCTATGAATGCACTTCAAATGGATTTTAAAATTAAAATAATGTCTTCTTTCAGTAAAATGTGCCATTCCCTCATTGTGGCATTGCCGTGAGACGCCCTGTGTAATACTTTCACATTAGATCTGCACCACCGCACCGTGCAGTCAGCTTCAGTTCGATGCAAAGACGCAAAGCACTCTAAATAATCTTAATACTAGCAAAATACTCAAAATGGTTTCAAAACCTAGTTCGAGAACTTTTGCTTTGAATTTTGAGTACATTGCTAACCTAGATAGATTTGATACGAGTGTACACAGGTGCGGAGTATGCGTTTCTTGAATAGGAGTTAGAATGGCATGAGAGCACAGAAATAGGTACCGTTACCTTTCATGAGACGAGACTTTATCAAAGCTTTTGTATTGAAATGGAACATAATCGTATATTTAGAATATAGATTATTTTATCATTTTAAAACTCATATTTGAAGCATAAATACACAACACGAAGCCATGGCATATTTTTTTCTTTCTCTTAACTAAAATGCGTATTATTCTAAAGAGAGGTCGGTCATAAACTATTTTTTTTTGTTAGAGCGTCCACTTGAACGCTATGGGAACGATGGCTAAATCGAATTCTTGGGATATTCTATTTTTAAACACATGTATGCAAAAGACTGTTATGATGCTAATATTATTTACGTGAACGAGTGCAATATTACATATAACAATATATTGAGAATATAATCATAATTGATATGGAATAGTATCATGATAAAGATGGTGGATTTTGATTATAATTAAGGCGTCTTGTTACGCCACAGATATTTGTAGGTTCATGCGAGTTTGACTCCATGGAATGATTAATCTTCGGATTAATCTAATAATTGGCACAAAGCATTACAAGAATTCTATAAAAAAATAAATAAGAGCTCACTCTTCACGACAAAAGCGCAAATACAGTATGTTTATACATACGTGCATGACCAGCTGGTTTACTATTGGTTTATTATTGGTTTACTATTTAGTTACTGTATATTTGGTTTACTGTATTTTATATACTATTGTTTTGCATGGTTGATATTCTGTAGAATATAATCATAATTGATTATATTGCATGAAGGCATGTTATATCTGAATGTAAACATGAGCTTAAAATTAACTTGCACTGAATTCCTTTGTTGACATTGTAAAAAAATCCTATGATAAAAAAAGGACCCAAGCGTCCCCGCTCCCGCGCGGAGTTCACACTGGTATAAAAGGAAATCAGCTGATTTGCGGGGGACAGAGTTTGGTTCGATTAGTAGAAGCGCACAGACCATGCAACGGTTTCATTAAATTATTCTAGCAGTATTACGCCAGTGTAATTTGTGAGAAAGTGGCAAAAGTTCGGTGTGCGGAAACTGTGTCGGAACAACGCGCTTTCTGAATTATTTCGGAAGGTTCCTAATTATTTATATACCTATTCCAATACACACAAATACCAAACATCCTTGAGACGTAGTGTTGATAAGTTCTTGTAGGTAAAGATTGCTTTAAATTTCGGGGCTGAGACTGGCCTTCGAAAGCGTCTCAATACCTTATCCTGGTCACCTAGGTTTCCGTGGTTTCGTTGTAGGAGAGCCTAAACGAAATCACTTCCTATTACCTTAGCTAGTTCACATTGTTGCTTTACACAATTCACAACACACACACACACATATAGCTGCAAACTCACCTATTAAGTTGGTAAGTCTTAATAGACCTAAGGTAAACACTAGGGCTCCTAGCTAGGTCTAGTTAGTTTTTCTGTTGCTACAGACATAGATTATAGGAATTCTATAAGAATTATAGGTGTGCACTGTACATTAAGTTTGAAGTGAATCTGTTACGTTATCTTTGTGTTAATATAATAACTGTTGGGAACATTACACATGGTATTCGTAAATTATATCTTGGATAGGTATAATACACAACTTGTATAGAGATTGAGTTGGGGTTTGTTATTTCCACATTTGACTGTAGCTGGAAAGAATTTGCAGTTGAATTATGAATGCGAAAGGCTTTATTTAGTGAGATCTTATTTAACAGCATACGTGCTAAAGTGAACTATTTATGTCCTATTAGAATTACATTAGTAATTCATATATTATACTAGATCTCATCATTTATACCATACTGAGGCCTAAAATAGTAAAGTCATACATTTATTTCCAACTGTTAGGATTCAATTTTGTGGCTCCTGGATCATTTTGATACAGTATTAGAGCAACTCTGATTGAAGATATCAATAAAATTCCAATCAGAGCAGTTTGTAAAGTGTAGCGGTCCATAAACCTGCCAAAACTTATCAAATTAATTATATATTCATTAGTAAATGACAGTCATTACAGCCGTGAAGGCATAATATCTCTTTTCATTGTTGAAATAATATTATATCACATTCAATCATTATTCTAATTGTTTTGGCATCGTTCATGAGATTCGTGAGGCGTTAAAGGGCTACTACATTTTATACTGGAACCAGAAGCCGAAAACTGAAGGATTACAGTATACAGTGGAGTTTAGTGGAGGTTTTACAAACTGAATTAAATTAATTGTGACGAAGTGGAGGAGAGCTTGATCTTTTGATCAACGCTATCAGTTCTTCGGAATTGATCATAATCTCGCTCTTCGGGGCTTGAGACATTTAATTGATCCGGATCACATATCACAAATCATATATGATATCTTCGACATTAAAGGCCTATATAAAATATACAGCTGAAAAGATGCCACAAAGTTCAAACTATCAAAGACCTATATTGAATCTAATTTATATCTCATTTGAATAAAATATAAATCCACAGTCTTATCATCACACTATTCCAAACAGTTAAAACTAAGTTAGAATAATGATTTAAACTGTAGTGTCAGGATTATTAAAGTAATGAATGATAGATATTGGGTCGGGTTTTAAAGATTAGGTAAATAGACGATCACAGCTATAAGTATCGTGGGATTACCCCGGTAGTTCCCGTTACAGTATAGGGTATACAAATTACGACAATTCATTCCTAAAGAGGTAACATCAGGGTTCAAATTAAAAACATTTAATTTCTTACGTACAAATATAATTTGATACCAAAGAGAAATAGGTACTAGAATAGGAATTAATGATAAAAGGGGTATATATAACAAAAAAGAAGGGAAAATAAATTGAAATGGACTGCAATCGGGTACGTAAATGTAGATATTTTAGTAAATTATTCAGGTGCGAACTTTTATTGGTAGAGTAAAATTTCTTTGGGCAAAGAGCTAATTACTACAAAGGCATAAAAATAACCGCGGTAGCCTAGTGGTATGGGTAATGGACTGCTGAGACGAGGTCTCGGGTTCGATCCCAGGTTTTACCATGGCACACACCAATGACTTTTCGATGCTTTTCGAAGTTATGTGTGTATTTATCGCAGGTTTATAAGTGCCCGGTTAATGGCTATTGGCTCGCCACCTATTACATTGGGACCTAAACATAAACTGGCGAAATGTGGGTGCTAGCACCTCTGCCTACCCCTTCGGGGATATAGGCGTGAGTTTATGTTATGCATAAAAATACACACATGTATTTTTCATGACTATATAGCATTTAGCTCTTCACCCGATTAAAATGCTTTTGAGTTCTAATCCCCGACGACTCGCGCTCTATATACTTACCTACTTCCTACTAATATTATACTTATTTACTTACTGTGTAAATAGAAGTGCTTGTGAAAAGGTTTTTTTATACAACTTAGGTGGCAGACAAGCACACGACCCCCTGATAGAAAGTGGTAACCGCGATCTATAAACGTGTGTAACACTAGTGGAGTCACACGTGCTCCCGACCCTGTAAGAACAGAGATTTGTATGTTTAGAAGCTTGAATGTTAGTACAGGGATGGATTTTATAAATATTCCGTGTGAATGTTGCCGGGGGCAACAGCTAGTACAGTGATGGGCAATGCACGGCCCGCGAAAATTATATTTTGACAGTTCAGAAGCTTAATGTAGTATACGGATGGGTATCATATTGAATAAAACATCTCAAAGGCTTATATCAGCCTTGAGATGTTTTATTGTTTAGAATGTGTATTAAAAAGTACATTTGTGTTTTATATAGGTACACATACATGATTACGTTCATAACTACTTACTACGCCACATGTCCCAAAGTAAACAAATAAAATGTAATATTATAAGATAACATTTTTTTTATATTATTATTATTACAAAAAATACACATCGCTCTCTCAAATACGGCTGGGGTTAGTTGCGATCGAACCGATGGATATATATATATAATCATTTTCTCACTATTATACGAGAATATATCACTTTCCGAACTTATTTTGTTCGAGTTTCGCAGCCTTGGCTTTATAATTCTATAAACTGAAACTCTTCGGTATTTTTTTGATTTTACGTCTCCACGACTTTTGACCGTTCAAAATCATCCTTTCCACAATCCTGAGCTTTTTTCTGAGCTCTTGTCATCACACAGATACCTTTGTGTATTTCTTTTATATCCTCTGAAGATTTCACGATACGAGATAAGGCGTCTGTCACCGAATTCTTGCGACCTTTAACATATTCAATTATATAATCGTATTCTTCTAACAATAATCTGAATTTGAGCAATCTAATTGACGGGTCTATTAGACTAAATAAATATAGTAATGGTTGATGGTCTGTGGCAATTTTAAAGGAACGGCCGTACAAATATGATCTAAAATGTTTCACAGTTTAATGGCTAATAATTCCTTTTCGATAGTACGATAATTTTAATCAGCTTTGTTAAGACTCCTACTGTCATACGTGACCGGCCGCCCCTCAGCATTAGATAATATTGCTCCTATAGCATGAACCTGACGCATAGGTTTGTACAACAAATTGATATTTAGTTGACAAGTCCGGATATTGTAAAACCGGAGGTGATATCGTACATTTTTTAAGCATTTCAAAAGATTTTTGTGCATCTTCATTCCATGTGAATTTTATATTTTTCCTGCAAGTGATATGCAATTTCCGCAAAATTTGTGATAAAATTTGCGGGAGCAGTTCGCTAGAGTCACGAACCGCTTCACTTCATCGGTGTTTTTAAGAGTTGGGTAATTTTTTAATGTGCATATTTTTTCAGGATCGGGCAAGACACTGTGCTCCGTTACCACGTGACCCAAATAAAGCATTTATTTTTTAAGGAAATCACACTTGAAAGGGTTTAATTTTAAATTAACTTTACGTAGTCTTTCAAAAACTTTAATTAAATTATTATTATGATCACGAAGGCCTCGTCTCATTATTATCAAATCATCCTGATAACATAAACATTTTTCAAAATTAAGACCAACCAATTGCAATGGTTCAAATTTCAAATGAATTAGGGCTAGTCTTAAGACCCATTGGTATTCTGAACATTTTAAATTGACCTGAAAAGAAGGCAGTGAGCTTCCTACTCTCTGGCTCAAGCTCAACATTGTAAAATCTTTGGTTTAAGTCTAAATGAGTAAAAAAGTCGCAACCCAATAATGAATCTAAAATTTCATGAATATTCGGAAGAGGAAATTTATCGTTTTCTATACTTTCATTTAATTTTCGATAATCGACTACCAGACGCCACTTTATCTCCCCATTAGCGCCAGGTTTTTTAGGTATTAAAAGAACGGGGCTTTTTTTTTTTATACCACTAAGTTGGCAGACAAGCACACGGCCCACCTGATGGGAAGCGGTTACCGTGGCCTATGGACGTATGCAACACCAGGGGTGTCACACTCGTGCTGCCGACCATGAAGAAACCTTCTGATGCCCCTCTTGAAGAACCCCATATTGTAGGCGCTTGGGAAAACCGCAGCAGGGAGGTCATTCCACAGCTTGAGTGTGCGTGGGATGAAGTTTCTTTCATACCGCACAGTGCGTACCGTCTCAGGTCGCAATGTGTGGGGATGAATTCCCTGCCTATGGCGAGAGGTGCGATGATAGAATGTAGCTACGGGCATCATGTCAAACAATTCATATGAGCACAAACCATTGTACAGGCGGTAGAACACACACAGTGAGGCAAAATCCCTCCTAAGGCTAAGAGGTTCCACTCTACCTGTGAGTATGGGATTGTCAACCAGCCTCAATGCCCGTTTTTGCAACGAGTCGAAGGGGTCAAGCTGGTATGCAGGTGCTCCAGCAAAAAGGTGACAGCAGTACTCCATGTGGCCGGACCTGTGCTTTATAAAGAAGGAGTTGCTGCCCCGCAGTGAAGTACTGCTTCGCCCTGTTGAGCACTCCGAGTTTTCTTGATGCCAACTTAACCTTGTCCTGCAAATGACTTCGGTATTGGACGTCGCTGGAGATATCGACACCAAGGATCCCGATACTCGAGGAGATGGTAAGCGGTGTGCCCAGGAATTGCGGCGCTACAATGAATGGGGTTTTCTTAGCGGTGAATACACATACTTGTGTCTTAGTGGGGTTGAATTGGACTAGGTTTAGTCGTCCCCAATCGGATACTCCAAAGAGAGTAGTCTCGATTTTAGACACAAGTTGTTCGCGACTCTTCTCCACCTCGGACTGAGGGATATTTGCACGGCCCGTGTAACACGTGTCCCCGGTACTGTCGTCCGCATAACAATGAATGGAGCCATCAGACAGCATGTCATTGATATGCAGCAGAAACAGCGTCGGAGACTACACGGAGCCTTGTGGGACACCAGCGTTTATGTTCATGCGGTCCGAGCAGCTGCCGTCGACGACAGCTTGAATGCTTCTGTTGGACAAAAAGCTGGCGATCCATTCGCAAAGTCCCTCGGGGAGTCCATAGTACGGCAACTTCGTAAGAAGACCTTTGTGCTAGACCCGATCGAAGGCCTTTGCTATATCGAGGCTGACCGCTAGTGTCTCACCCCGACTCTCGATGGCTTGCGACCACCGGTTTGTGAGATACACAAGAAGGTCACCGGTTGAGCGACGGTGGCGAAAGCCGTACTGTCGGTCGCTCAGTAGATCGTTTCCTTCAAGGTATCTCAGGAGCTGTGTATTAATGACACGCTCCATAACCTTCGAGAGTAGGGAGGTTATAGCGATAGGCCTGTAATTGGTCGGATCTGTCCTGTCACCTTTCTTAGGTACAGGGTGCACGAATGCGGTCTTCCACGAGGCTGGGACCTGCCTCGCGGAGTATGAGAGTGCGAAAAGGCGTGTTAGTACAGGGAACAGCTCGGGGGCACAGTGCTTAAGCACCATCGCCGGTATACCGTCCGGCCCAGTCGACTTCCGGACATCTAGGGACTTAAGCTCGCGCCGGACCACCCGTTGCGTGATTTTAACTTCGGTCATGGAAGCACCACAGCTGGGGATGATGGGTGGTTCAGCGTTCCCGTCGTTCATAGTCGAGTTTGACGCAAAAAGATTACCCAAAAGATCGGCCTTCTCCTTAGCGCCATGGGCCTGACTACTGTCGGATTTTTGCAGCGGCGGAAGGCAAGACTGGCAGAAGTTTCCCTCGGCAGCTTTGGCGAGCGACCAAAATGCGCGACTGCCAGATGGGTAGCGCGCAAGCCGTTCGTCAATTCTGCCGATGAACTCAAACTTTGCCCTAGACGTTGCCTTTTTACTGGACCTCGAAGCAGCATTCAACTTCCGCTTCACTTCAGCGATGTTCGGATCCTTATAGGCAAGAGCCGTGGTCCAAGTCTTGTATGCAGATTGCTTGCGGTATCTAGCTTCCCTGCAAGGCCTATTAAACCACGGGCGTTTGTTCGCTCCTGTCGCGACCCAGCGGTTAGGGATGTAGCATTCCATACCCACTAGAATCGCGTCAGCTGCTGTTGCACAGGAGCTTGGATCATCAGAAGTGAAGCAAAGCTGCCTCCACGGGTACGATGCGAAGAATTCTCGCAGTCCGTCCCAGTCTGCCGACTTGTAGCGCCACACGTGTCGCCACTGAGGTGACCGCGGTGGTTCAGGCCGCGCGAGTGTCACTTGCGCCCGGACGAGGCTGTGGTCCGAATTACCAAGAGGTGCTTCCACCCTTATGGAATATTCATCCGGGCGCGTAGTCAGCAGAAGGTCCAGTATAAAGCTTCTATGGGTCCCAATTTCTGGTGTTCTAGTGATAGAATGTACCAGTTGAGAGAGCCCATAGGTCAGGGCAAAGTCGTGAGCAGCCCTTTCCGCGAAATCAGTCCTGGGAGACCCCAGCCACTCCACGTGGTGAGCGTTGAAGTCCCCCAAGAATACTAAATCCGCAGTGGGGTACTGCTCAATTACGCTGTCCGCCGAACGTTGCAGATGCTGAAACAGTTGAGACGTGCCCAGGTCACCGCTATGAGACCTGTATAGGCACGCATAGATACGGGTGTGGCCACCGTGATCTATACGTACCCATATAGTTGACAGGTCTCTGTCCTCAAGACCATGGAGACGGCGGCAGCAAATATCATCCCGGACGTACAAGCATACCCCGGCGCGACTCATAAAGTTGTGCTCGAGTTTGTACCCGGGGTACATTAATTGGCTGTATCGGCCGTGCATGATATTTGCGTCTCCGTCAGAAAAAGCAAGGTAGGCTGCGCGGTCTCTAAGTGGAGATGGACCGCGTTAAGGTTGGAGTGTAGGCCCCTGATGTTGCAGAAATCCACATTAACTGTGGATGATGGTGCCGCTGTGGTAACGTTGCTCTTGCCTTTTGTAAATTTCATGTTTGAGTTGGGGGGGAGGGGGGGGAGAAGGTAAGAAGAGATTCTGTGCCTCCAGTGTAGAAGACAAAGCAAGGCGTCCCACCCCCATAGACAAGTTGGGGTTGTGTGCCCCCGGTCCCCTCCCAGATACTGAAGCCGAGTCCACTCCAGTTTCCTCCTCCGGCATGGCTACAGCACCGGGAACTTTACACAGGCTGCTGGTTCAGCCTCCTGGGGCGGAGATTAAGTAATCCCCAGGTTCGGGAACCGTACAGCCTGCGGGCGGCCAGCGGATAACCGTTTCACCGGGTCTCCCTGACCACCGCGCCAACATTTCACGCCCCCACCAGTCAGCGGGGTCAATTTAAGCCTTTGGTCTTCCCACTGACAGCACAAAACCTCTCCAGTGAGCTCTGGCTACCCTACTCACCGCCGGGAACACAACACAAGGTTATTATAGCCGGGGTATTCTGTAGGGCGGAGGTACTTACCCAGACGGACTGCTCAATTTTGGACGGGAGATACCGTCATGTCCTACCTCCTACTATTTTGAACGGGAGATGCCGTCATGTCCATGTACCTCCTACTAAAATGGCTTGACCATTCGCTGTTACAAGGTTCAATAATTCCTTGCTTAAACTTAGCTTAAAATGTGGCAACCTATGCGGCTTGCTATACAATGGCATGGAATTGGGTTTCAAAGTTATTGAATGTTTATATATTTTAGTGTCAGTCAAGAGGTCTCCATCAAGATAAAATAAATCATTATATTTGTCACAAATTTCCTTTATACTGTCTTGTTCATCGATAAATGATTTAGCTCTAATAAAGGGAACAATTTCTTAACACGCGATGAGTTACTTAAAGTCTTGTGGAATCCACAGATATTATAATTATTTGCCACCTGAATGTTCGGCTGGATATCTCACAGCCTCAATTTTAGGTTTACGCAGTATTCACGATTCAAACGGCTATTTTACCATTCGTAGGGCTATCTAATGTATTCGCTATATAAATTCCTACGTGTAATTCTGATGAACAAACTAAACATTCTTCCTCTGCGTCTGTATTAATATAGTGCATGCTTTCTGACCTAGCCGGTATAATAAATGAATCGTTCTGTGTAAATATCGGTAACTCAATTTTGATATTATTATCGTATAACTGCAAAGAATTTCTTCCACAATTGATTACCGATTTGTACTAGTTCAAAAAATCTTATCCTAATATGCCAGTGGTTCTACAATGTTGTCTCAAATACGAAAAATTTGTGATTTAGAACATGAGCTCCTATTATAAAGGTAAGGTACACAAAGCCTATCGAGTGAACTTTACCCCCAATGCCGCTGACCGTAAGGTAACCATTTTGGATTGGTATATTTAATTCGAGAACATGTTGATATTTGACGGCTGACGCAGATGCACCGGTGTCAATCAGCCAGGTGTACGAGTAATTATTACAGTCAGAGCGTAATGTAATATGATATGTGCTACTACATGACATCATAATCGTGTTTTCACAAAAAAACATGTCATGACTTATCAAACTCGACAAGACTCATGGGAACCTCTAACTGATTTCTCATGCGAATCTGTAAACGTATTTATATCCTGCTGTTCAGTATTCTCTCGTTCTGCTTGATTAAAATATATCCTACCTCTAGATCCATGGAATGGATATATTGCTCCATGTCTACGGCCTCTGTATCCGACTCGATTTTCCTGCGGAATACGATCATCCCGGTGTTGCACCTGTCCCCGTCCTGAGGAGAGATACTCACCTCTATTCCGAGCTGTATTCTGTCCCCTATAATTCCTATAATATTTAGAAGCATTATTATTATTAATACAGCGCATGAATAATACTTCTCCTGAAGTGGAAGGCATTGAAATTTCCTCGTCTATTGCAGCTTGCACTGCATCATTCAAAGTTGACATAATATTCCTTACCGCTATTATTATTAGTTTTTCATTTATCGGTTTTAAAATACTGTAACTCGTCTCATTTCCATCAGATTGAGAAATCATCAGGTCTACAAATAAATCTGTAATTTGCTTGCCATAGTCATCTATAGAAAGATCTTTTTGTTTGAAAATTCATAAGTTTATGTTGAAGAGCTGTGGCTGCTTTTTTAGGTAACAGAAAGTTTTTCATAGCTTTGATAAACTACCTGCGGAGTCATACTGAGTTTCTAATTTTAAATTAGCAGTCTGCGATAATTGAATTTTCAAAACAAACTTCATAATTTTTTTTGACTATTTAATAGTGCTCTATCCAATCAATGAGATGCTTGGTATTTGTCCCATCATCATTTAAAATTGGTAATAAGCTCAAAGCTTTTTCAAATCAAATGTGGCCATATTAGATTTGTCTCCTGAACACTTCGTTATGGTTTTATCCGTTCTCCTGCTAGGTCTTAATTTTACTGAATAAACTCTAAGTTTATAGAGTTTATCATAAATAACAAGTCCTTAGACATTATAAAGATTTTGCTCCATATGAAGTGCATCTATAACGATTTCTATAGCACATATTATTAAGGAGATACGAGAGACGTCACACTTTTTACTTTCACGCATAATCACTTATAGGAATATGTCGAATCGTCTTAACGGGGATCCTTGTCGCTACTACGGGTGTGACACTCCTCGTAAGCAGGTGATCCACCAGATCCCCCACGGTACCTCCTGATTCGATCCAGTTAATGCCTAAATGTATCTTGACACACCCGAGAAGAGGGCCAGATCGTGAGAGATGGCCCTGGGTCGGCAGGGGTGCGAGGGATATGCCTGTCAACCTCACCTTCGGCTACTAAAACGACTCACAGGCGGCGTGCGTTTTAGTCGGTTCGAGTCCGACATAACCTCTTCCACCGGCTCCGGTGAGGAGGTACTGGTGGTAAAAACTTGGTGGCACAAATTTGTCTCAAGTTTCGACCGGGTGGGTACCACCGTGCACTATTACGAAAAACCCTCCATAGCAATTCAATCTCGATTGGATTGTATTCAGGGGTCAGCAAGTGCATAGCCGGGCAGAGGTGGTGGTTGTCGCAGCACTAGTGGGACCAGTGGGTCTTGGCGTAATCTAGTGGGGATGGTGCGGGGCGATGCGCCGAACAGGGAGACCTGTAGAAACGGTGGTGCCGCTGGCGCGATTTGGGAGCCCGGCGACCATACTCGGGGGGGTACGGGGGCCCTTCCTTTCGGCGCGTCGGCCCTCGCCATGCCTCACATTCATAGATAAAACCAATATCCCGCGCTTTGTCACACGGTGCTGCGGCGGCAATCACCTCTTTTTTTCACGCCTTGTCCCACCCAAACTCATGGCAGCGCAATTTAGAGAACTAGGCAACACAGCGGCTCGTCACACTCCCTAAAGCTTGCTATTTGAGGTGGAGTCCACTAACATTTGTGGGCTCCATGCAAACCTCAACGCCGTCCACCAACACCTAGAGACGGCGAAACCTGCCATGTTTTTTCTTACGGAGATGCAAATACACCGCCCTGACGACACGACCTACTTGCTCTACCCTGGCTATGTTCTTGAAGAAAGTTTTCGTGCAAAAGCCAGGGTATGCGTGTTTGTTAGGCGGATGTTTGCTGTCGCCGTTTGCGCTGCCTAGAGGACCCATCCTTCTCTATCCTTTGGGTACACGTAGACCATGGCCCTACGAGTCAGATCTATGTATGCCTCTACCGTTCCCATACAGGAGATGCTGAGACAACTTGACTCTTTGAATATCTGAGTCAGGCGGCAGATGATGCGCAGGAGCGATTTCCGAATGCCGAAATGGTATTTTTGGGGGATTTTAACGCCCACCACGAGATCTGGTTGGGCTCCTCCAAAACAGACCATGCGGGAAGAGCCGCCCACGCATTTGCTCTGGCGCACGGCCTGACCCAATTGGTGCATGAGGTCACTAGGATACCAAGAAGGTCGGGCCTAGCACCTTCTCTGCTAGACCTTCTGCTGACGAGTAATCCGGACCGGTACAGTGTGTCGGTGCGAGCCGCTTTAGGCAACTCCGACCACTGCCTGGTCTGTTCCACGGTGCCTATTATAGCGCCCCCACGACCGGTGCAGGGGAAGCGGCGTCTCTGGCACTACTCGGCAGCGGACTGGGATGGACTTCGTGACTATTTTGCGTCCATCCCGTGGGTTGAGCGCTGCTTTGAAGGTAAGAACCCATCAGATTGTGATACTGCTGTCGCCGGTGAGATCGGTCTGGGTTTGGAATACTATATCTCATATACCGATTTCACCGGTGACCGCGGGGTGAGCCCTTGGTTCGGGCTGTTGAACAAAAACAGTCTGCGTACCGCGCTTGGGTAAGGGCGCGCGCGCGCATTCTGGGCCACTTCAAGGCGGTGTACAACAGAGCCACAAAGGTCTGTAGAAGGGCCTACGTCAGAGCGGATGCCCTGCGCATAGCGCGGCTTGGTGAAGAGCTAGTGATGCATCTACCGGGAAGCCGTGGCTACTGGCGACTGGCTAAAGCCGTGCAAGCCAATTTCTGTTAGCCTTCGCTGCCTCCGTGCGCTGCGTAACCCTGATGGATCCCTGGCCCATGATGCAGGAGGTCGGTCGCTTCCGGAGGAGATCGATTGCTGGAGACAGGAGGCTCGCGATGTTCTCTTCCGGAAGTGGGCCGATAGGCTGACTACGACGAGGAGTAGCTTGCTGCTTGTGGGGGCCGTTCGGCCCGTCCTGCGTGAGTGGGTAGAACGGGGTCATGGGGCTCCCACGTATCACCTCACCCAACTTCTCACGGGTCATGCCGCCGTCGCCTCGTTCGGTAGCGAGGTGATGGCGGCCAAGAGAGAGGCACTGCGGGAGCGGGAGCGAGCTGGGCTCACTCTTCCGCCCCGCAGGCCCCCGGCGAGGGGACGCCGGCGAACGCAATTCGCCCGCGTCCCCGAATGAGAGTGGCCACGGGCAGTGGGTCGGGGGACCCGCTGCCCCTATGCTGGTGTGGCGGAATGCGCCCCTGTGTGTTCCTGGGGTGCATTCCTGAGGTGAAATACCCCCACTATTCCGGCCTGATTGCCCGGATGGTGGGGTCTTGAGTAGCGGGCCTACCAAGGGTGCCCCTAGCCGAGTAGCGGTGAGCAGACTATCCCGCGGCTCGGATTAGGCGAAGGAGGAACACCGTGGTGGTTTAGTGGGTAGTCTGGCCTTTGTCCGAGGCCAGGAGTCCCATACGAAGCGAGCCCCCTGTCCCTGCGGGGGGTGAGCGAAGTGCGTAAATGCATTCCACCACGTAAACAAAAAAAAAATGTATCCCTGGCCCATGAGCCGCAAGAGAAGGCAAATCTCTTTGCGGCCAACTCCCGAATCGATGATTGTGGTACATATTTTATTTGTTCTAGCTAAGTAATCATTGTAAGATATTCATAAATTAGATACAATAAAACTAAAATAACTATTGTACAACTTATAGCTAAGAATTATTATTACTATTGCTATTATTGCTATTACGTGGGACCGAATACAATGATGGTGAAATGTGGGTGTTAATACACCTCTGCCTAACCCTCTGAGGATAAAGGCGTGATTATATGTATGTATGTAGCTAAGAATTATTAGATAGTTATACGGGTTGAAATGCCAAATTAAAAATCTTATTGTGTAATTCATACTCCGTGCTCAGAATACAGAACTGCGGGTCTAAAAAGGTTACATTGAGGGATTCTGCTAAAAACGATTAACATTATTAATTTCCAGTAGATTTCAATAGACCCATAATATATAAATTCGTAAAATGGTCACTCACATGAGTAAAATTACAACAATTAATTTACTAAGCAGTTTCTAATTTCGAGGAAATATTTCCTCATGATAAAATATTATCATAAAACGATTCCAATAGAGGCCTTATTAAACCTGCAGTTCTTTATTCTGATACTCCATGGAATCTTTGTAAGACTCCAATAAAACCGCAGTAATATGCAGACTCATCGTCAACGCATTTATATTTTCACTATCCAATATTTGACTTGTAGTTAGATAGCCTAAGTTAACCCTAAATTAGGTATTATAAAAACCTTTCAAAACCTTTGGTGCATGAGGTCACTAGGATACCAAGAAGGTCGGGCCTAGCACCTTCTCTGCTAGACCTTCTGCTGACGAGTAATCCGGACCGGTACAGTGTGTCGGTGCAAGCCGCTTTAGGCAACTCCGACCACTGCCTGGTCTGTTCCACGGTGCCTATTATAGCGCCCCCACGACCGGTGCAGGGGAAGCGGCGTCTCTGGCACTACTCGGCAGCGGACTGGGATGGACTTCGTGACTATTTTGCGTCCATCCCGTGGGTTGAGCGCTGCTTTGAAGGTAAGAACCCATCAGATTGTGATACTGCTGTCGCCGGTGAGATCGGTCTGGATCTCACCGGCGACAGCAGTATCATAAGTTTTGTCATAGTTTAGAAGTGTGTCGTATTTTAATATGACAGTGGAATGAACTCGAAATAAATGTGAATTAATTTTGAAGTAGACTTCCGTCTTGAAAACTGTTATGCTTACATTAAACAATAATATGATGTATAATAAATTATATAATGAGTTAGTGTACATAAAGTACATAGCTATAATAGAGGGAAAATAATTTGATTGATATTAAAATTAATATCGATTTTATTTCAAATTGTATAAATTATTTTCTGATGATATTGCTGCAATTACTTAAGTACTAAAGTAATAACAGTAAGGTAAAACCGGGATAGATATGGTTGGATAGTTGCCCCAGATTTGAATTCTAAATATTTTCGAATAGATTTTATTTATTTAGCAAATAAAAAGAGCAATGCGTATCAAAAGAATAGTTGCCCCCATAGACTATTTGACTATATTTTTTTACTCACGAAAAGATACTCACCATATGGATGGGGAGGAATTTTTCGATGCCAAAAGTTGTAGTCTCCCTCTTTTTCTATATTTCGTATTTGTATAGTTAGCATAGTTTTGTATAAATTGTATAAGTAATTGCATTATTATAATAGTTAAATGTTAGATTATGAACAGCTAAAGTGAAATAAAACTAAAATGCGACTGAAAACAACTACTGAAAAAGTATTAAACAAGAAATTATTAAGGATAGCAGCAGTAGATCGTATACCACGTGGTCTAACAAAACAATACATTCTAGGGGAAAGTGACACTCCGGCAACTTGCGACCCTCAGACGGCGTGCGGTTTAGTCGGTTCGAGTCCGACATAACCTCTCCCACTAGCTCTGGTGGGGTTTATCCATGGGGATGATATTTTCTTGTTTAATACTTTTTCAGTATTCGGGTTTTAGTTATAAATATATTTTTTATTTATATTATTTTGAAACAGAAAACAGGTATAATTTATACATATTTAAAATGTGCTAATTAAACCCTTTCAGTTGATACCAAACAGTACATATTCATCTCAAATTTATGACCGGTAGAGGGCGCCACATTAGATTCAGTGACACGTTATACAGCTAAGCCTTCAACTAAGCCAGTGGACAACTAAGATGCTTCTAACGGTACCTCATTTGTCCAGTTCTAATAAATGGTTAAGGAGCTATGAGGGAACAGATGAACCCACATACATACATAACCGGTCAAAATCATAACCCTCCTTTTGCTTCCCCGTAGTCGGGTAATAAAAAGCAGCCAGTCAGCTGATAAAAAATTCCAACTATTTTGACATCAATATTGCTCCTAGAAAGAACTTGTTTTTTCTTTTTTGAAAAAATGTCAATCAATCAATTAGCCCACAGCAGTCCACTGCTGGACATAGGCCTCTCCCAATGTGCGCCATTTTCTCCGATCCTCCGCCTTCCGCATCCAGTCTATCCCAGCCACCGTTTTCAGGTCGACCGTCCATCTGGCTAGGCCACCTTTCGTTTACCTTCTCGCGGTCTCCACTCTAGGACTCGTTTGCTCCAACGGCCATCAATCCTTCGACGAACGTGGACAGCCCACTGCCACTTCAACTTGCTTATTCTGTGATCTATGTCGATAACTTTAGTTCTCTGTCGGATAACCTCGTTCCGAATTCCAAAAAAATATCCGTCAGCAAATTATTTAAACACTATTTGCATTGCACTAAGCCTTTATGTGAGTCTAACTTTTTTTTAACAAAATTGGGTCAAGTTTTCAAACTTAGATGTCTAAGATGTCATCAACAGAATAAATTTATAATTAAAAGTACTCACAAACACAAACAGTGACTTATCTATATCAACATTGAGGTAAATGACTCCCAAAATAACTTTCTACCCATTTTTAACCAGTTAAGGGATGAATTTCAATAAAATAAGGAACACGTTTTCCATAAATTCTATTCATAATTTTGTACAAAATTCGAAATTTTTGTATATAAACTTTACCCCCTTTTTCAGTCCCTTAGGGGAAGAATGATAAAATCTCTTCTTAATGAAAGCCAACGTCATATAATCCTTGAAATTTCAGGTTTTTACGATCAGAACCTCTCAATGCTTGCAGGCTTGGCAGCACGAGAGCGACTCTTGGTTTTGGACGCGTCCATAGGCTACGGTGACCACTTTCAATCAGGTGGGCCGTGTGCTTGTCTGCCACCTAAGTGGTATAAAAAAATCAGCATTTTAGGCTGTGCGTTGATACCTCAGCTATTCAGTATTATATTATATTATGTAATATAGATAATGCCACTTTATCTAGAAAGAAAGAAAGAAAGAAAAAAGGTTTATTGCGACACAGCATACAGTACAAAAAATAAAAATAAAAACAGAATGCAAAAAGAGAAAATAAAATACAATATAATTTTTATATACTGTGGCGGGTGAGGTGCCACGTCATTTTGATGCCAAATATGACATTTGACAAGTTAATGTCAAATCTGTCAGCAGCAGGACGTGACGTGTCACACAGCACACCGCTACGTGGCAGATTCTATTCTATAATTTACATAATTATATAAAACCTGTAGGCATATAGTCTTCTTAGTATTTTCATGGTGGGGCAACTACCCATATAGTGAGGCATTTATCCTCAACAAAAGAACCTGTTATAAAGCTAAATTTAACCAAATCTTTAATTAATATGTAATGAAAACATTTGAATATAATTATAAAGCATTTATTATGCTAACTATTCAAATCTAGATTCAAACCCGCGATCTTGCCCTTACAGGGGGAATGCTGTATGCTGAATGTGTACACGACCGCTACGCAGGAGGCGCAGGTTCGATCCCCGCTCAGTGCAAATATTTGTATACATGAATATATGTATTTGCATTGGTCTGGGTGTTTCTATGTATAATATGTATGTATTTACAAAAAAAAAAGTATTTAAGTATGTTTATCCGTATTCTAGATTCTATAACACTAGCTTGTTAAACTATGATTACCATGGGTTTAGACAGCGTTGTGTAGAATGTTGCAAAATATTTATTTTATAATTTTTCTTGAATCCGCCCAAACTAATGAGTGAAATTTTAAAGCATTTATATTTGTTAACTATTCAAGATAGGAAAAATTTTGAATCACTTTAGGCGGTATTTGAACCCGTGATCTTTCTCTTACAGGGGGAAAGCTCTCGCGATGGATATGCCAATGGCTATATCAACCCGGCAAGTGATGGCCTGAGGCAGCCGTGCGGTTTTAGTGGGTCCGAATCCGACAGAACCGCCTTCACCGGCTCCGACGGGGTGGTATCAGAGGAGATTTCCTCTGCTCTGATGACTGAGTCTATCTTAATCGATTGAAGAAATCAATTAATAATTCAACAAAAATGATAAACTGATAGAATTCATAGAAATCATAACATTAACATCATTCGGCGTGGGAGACGCCGAGGCGGGAGCTTGTGGCGGCCCTGGGAGTGAGGGTTCTCACGCTCTTCACCTTGCTCGCGGCGATGGTCCGCTGCGCGGATGCGTGGGCGGCTGGGCCTCCTTCTGCGAGCAAGTTATGCTCGTGAAGGAGGAGGCGGGGCGGGAGCGGCAGCGGGAGCGACGACGACGGATCGCAAGCCAAGCTGCCCGCGTACGGAGGCAACTCGGGCGTCGGAGGTCGATGAACGACCTCCGCCCCCCATGAGCGCCGGCCTGGGGGCGACAGGTGGAGCCGCCTGTCACCCTAGCAGAAGCAGGCTGCGGCGGCGGCGCGCCTGACGCGCCTCCCCGATTACCGGGAACGAGTTGGGGACTCTGTAGTCCCCACACACCCGAGAAGAGGGCCAGATCGTGAGAGATGGCCCTGGGTCGGCCGGGGTGCGAGGGATATGCCTGTCAACCTCACCTTCGGCAACCAAAGCGACTCACAGGCGGCGTGCGTTTTAGTCGGTTCGAGTCCGACATAACCTCTCCCACCGGCTCCGGTGGGGAGGCATCCGTGGGGATTTTGCGCACGTAAAAAAAAAACATTAACATCATTAACATAAACTCACGCCTATATCCCCGAAGGGGTAGGCAGAGGTGCTAGCACCCACATCTTGCACGTTTATGTTTAGGTCCCAATGTAATAGGTGGCGAGCCTATTGCCATTAACCGGGCACTTATAAACAATACATTGGTGTGTGCCATGGTAAAACCTGGGATCGAACCCGAGACCTCGTCTCAGCAGTCCATTACCCATGCCACTAGGCCACCGCGGTTAACGGAAATCCTTCAAAAAAAAATTAATAGTTTTAGAATTAAGAGTCTATTTCAAAAAGTGAAAACGGATACTATCCATCCGTTTTTACCCTATAGGGTCAGTGCGCCGGTTGGCGGCCACTTAGCTGAGTAACTCACTTTAGACGTGTGAATAAATAGGCTATATATTTACAAAATAGTGATGACAGGTTACATTAGTCGTGAATATTGGACTATATAAAACCTAGCCTAGTGGTATGGGTAAAGGACTGCTAAGACAAGGTCTCGGGTTCGATCCCAGGTTTTACCATGGCACACACCAATGACTTTTCGATGCTTTTCGAAGTTATGTATGTATTTATCGCAGGTTTATAAGTGCCCGGTTAATGGCAATAGGCTCGCCACCTATTACATTGGGACCTAAACATAATCTGGCGAAATGTGGGTGCTAGCACCTCTGCCTACCCCTTCGGGGATATAAGCGTGAGTTTATGTTATGTTATGTTATGTTATAAAAATAATAAACCACTGAACTTTTTTATCCATAATTTATGATATATGAGAGAATAAATGCAAAAGTAACTAAAACGCTAGTAAACGACCACTTTCGTCAGTTTGCGACCACCGGTGCGTCAATTAACGACCACCATTTAAAGTTACTAAAATGAATAATAATAATAATTCATTTCATTAATTAGAGTAACTGGGACTCATTTTGGTTAGTAACAATTATTGTAGCTTAAGTCTATGTTAGTTTTTTTTTTTTTATACAACTTAGGTGGCAGACAAGCACGCGGCCCACCTGATGGAAAGTGGTTACCATGACTTATGAACGAGTGTAAACCAGTGGAGTCACATCCGTGCTGCCGACCCTGTAAGAACAGAGATTTTGTGCCGTCAGTGTAGAGGACAAAGCAGGACAAAACTTTGGTCGTCCCACTGACAGCACAAAAACTCTCCAGTGAGCTCTGGCTACCCTACTCACCGCCGGGAACACAACACGAAGTTATTATAACCGCGGTATTCTGTAGGGCGGAGGTACTTCCCCAGTCGGACTGCTCAATTGGGCGGAAATACCGCCGTGTCCTACCTCCTCCATTTATCGTGGTACATTTTTGTTAAAATTAAGTATATACAATATTATTATAAATTAAATTAAATTTTAAAACACAATTGCAAATATGTAAATTATCAGATTACAAAAAAAATAACAGATAATAATTAGAATTCAATTAAAATCTTTATTAAATAATATAATCTTATGTAAACAAACAATCTTTACCAAGTAAATTTAATATTTAATAAAATAAATTAAAATTATCACCGCTTCAACTTTCCAGCAGAAATTCTGGAGCACCGGTTGATAACACAACAGTCAAATCTCTCTGCAATCATACCCAGGATGCCCTTGCAGCTGGCTCGTACCCGACGTACCAGGGATCCACATATATTTTGCATCACAGCATGAGACCAGTCGGCCTGTTTTTCTGCAAACATTTGTGATGCGCTGCAATAACGAGGCAGTTGCAATAACATCCTGAAGGCATCCACACATAAAACTTTACACTGTCCGAAGTACGCGCATACCTACAGGTAATCATATCGGCCCTCACCGACAACGACCTTCGCTCACGCTCAATGTCGTCATCATCCCTGAGACTAGTCGTCAATATATGTCCTAGATACTTGAAACTGTGTACCCTTGCTAGGGGCATTCCATTGAGTTTAATAGGTGGCACTCTTTCGGGATATTTACTCCCAGCCCCAAACACCATAACAACACTTTTTTTTACTTTATATAATAGACTGTATGTTTTTACATATTTTTCACATAATGCAGTAAGCTTCCTTAACCCACATATTGAAGCACAGAGCTGCACCATATCATCCTCATAGCTCAAGTTATTGACACATATACCGTCAATATAGCATCCGACTCTGGTGCTGCTCAGCCCCGTAAGCAATTTATCCATATAAAAATTAAAGAGTGTGGGCGAGCTCAGGCCTCTCTGTCTCACCCCACATTTCAATCTGTAAGGACAATAATATGCCACTTCCCATCGAACGCTGTTCACCTGGTTGGTATACTAATATAATAGTTTTAAAATAATTAAAATATTAAAATAGTAATCAAAATATTTATAACTTCTAGTGGTATTTCAGTATTGCACTATCCGTGGACAGGCAATGTTGAAACAAAACTGATTGTCATGTAACAAGACACGATTATTTAACTGTCTATTTAACAACACCTACCAACACTTAAGTCACCTGTTTTATTCTTAACCACTGAAACAACCACGGTTTTCAGCATATCCTTTGCAGGTACATATATGTATGACTTATACGCAGATCGAATAATAATGACAGCATTCGTGGTAGGTGAAGACCCGCATGCCCTAGATGTTAAATGCTGAGCTCATTGTGCCCTGGTGATAGCAGAGAGCTCACTGGAGAATTTGTGCTGCCAGTGGGAAGACTAAAGGCTTGTCATGCTTTGTCTTCTACTGACGGCACAGAAACTCTGTACTTACAGGGCTGGCAGCGCGACTGTGACTCCTCTGGTGTTACAGACGTCCATAGGTCACGGTAACCACTTTCCATCAGGTAGGCCGTGTGCTTGTCTGCCAACTAAGTGGTATAAAAAAAAAAAAGAGATTTTAAATCCTAATTCCCCCCGGGTGTTAACATCGATCACCGTAGATGACGGACACATATGAGATGTTTTTTCAGAACTCACAGAAGTCCTTATTTAGATGATTTGATGCCAAGATGTCCATTTTAATAATATCTTCCCGGTCATGGCACCATTTTAATCGGAATTTAAATATTCGTCTGGGTTCGCACATATCTGTTTAATAATGCCCCGTAGATGGCCTTCCATACCACTACCATACTTAAAATTTATTTTGGTGTCCCCTGAGTGTCTCGCTGACGTGTTTATGTAACAACTTTCCTTTTCTTTCGCCTACAAACACCTTGACTTGCCACTGAAGACTCACATAAAGCCCCAATGATATGTGCATATTGCTTATCAATAGTATACTCAACTCATGATTAGGGTCAGTACACAGACGATCGCAACAGTCTCTAAATTCCGATGGAAAATCTATGAGCCTAAGCCGTTTATGACTTTCAGTATTAGATACCTCGATCTGTACAGTATCTCTCTTTTTTACAATTATATCAGGTACACATTTTTTAGGTACAATCACATCCAAGTTGCAACTTGCACTACATTATCAGACGCATGTGATCGTACCATCTGACATCATTTTTGACATATACTTTTAGACAGATTGTACAGCTGCTTTAGTTACAACACAGTAGTCGAGCCACCGTAATGATCCGTGGACCTGACATACAAGCATTAGATGTCAGATCCAACTGTTCAGTGTCAATACACACCCAGTCTTGTTCAATACAAAAACTTAACAATTCAACATTAAATCTTGTTCCCGGGTGAGCATTAAAATCTCCCAATATATAAACGCACTCTATTACTATCTATTATTGCACTCACTGCATCCAGGAGATCCGTGAAATCCAACATGTTAAGGGCCTTATCAGTTAGCATGTAGATACTAAACTCTAAAATTGCTTTTTCTTGAAATGTTATTTTAATAGTACTGATGCGCAGGTTATCACACGGTATTACCATAACATTATTATATGTCCTACGCCTCCATAATAACGCCACATCACCGTAGGGCCTCCTCGTAGCATACCTGCCGAAGAATCCATCGCACTGGTTCCAGTACAACTAAAATTGTCACTTATTATGTTTATCTACGATATTTCGTGGGGCATAAGCCAGGTTTCCTGTAAGGCTTTTTTTTTATTCCAGTTAGGTGGCAGACAAGCGCACGGCCCACCTGATGGAAAGTGGTTACCGTGGCCTATAGACATGTGTAACACCAGAGAAGCCACACTCGCGCTGCCGACCCTGTAAGCACAGAGTTTCTGTGCCGTCAGTGTAGAGGACAAAGCAGGACAAGCCTTTAGTCATCCCACTGACAGCACAAATTCTCCAGTGAGCACTGGCTACCCTACTTACCGCTGGGAACACAACACGAAGTTGTTATAACCGCGGTATTCTGTAAGCTATGATATTCATAGTTTTACACATATAATTGATTATTGATTAATAAAACAAATATAATTGATTAGTCATTATATTTTTATTTAAATACAGTAGATTCTAAAATAGAACAAAAGTAGATATTATACACTATTACAATAGAAAGCTTGTATAATGTTTCTTCGTTTAATGTATTATTATCAATAAGGATATGAACGATTATTTATTTGGAATTCGAGTTCGAGGCGAGAGCAGCCCAAAGAGGGTGTACATCTGAAGCTTTTCTAGCAGATGTCACAATGGATAGAAAGAAAGGGACGGGCTGGTTCTTCGGGCGCAGGCCAGGGGGTGACCGGTACGGCAGCTTGCAACCCTAGCATAAAGCAGACTTACTCTGGGCCTATCCCTCTCCCCCTCCCCAGAAAGACTGGGGTTCTTTCAGAACCGTAGATAGCCAGGGTCTGAAGGAAATTCATATGAAATCGTAATGATCGCAAAGTAACTTTGTAATTTTAGTTACACTAGTTTGCGAGCACCACAATTTTACTCATTTTGGTTGAGTAAAATTAGAAAAATACAAATGGTCGTAAATTAACAGTCTGTATCCTGACGGTAGCACGAGATAAATTCCTAAATCTTGCAGCCCTAAATAAAACATAATGATCATAATAAACAAAACGTAAACCGACACAATCAGTCAGAATGGGACTACTGCATAAATAATTAGTCAGTAAGCGACCACTATTTTCTATTTATATATTTTATATAGAAGACAACGGTAAATTACAACTAAATAATCACTTTAAATACACTTTTCAAGTAATTTAAACAATAAACTTGATTATAAAACTTATTATTAGTAAAAAAGTTTTTATTTTTGTAGCTAGCCGTACAGCTGTTGACCATGATTCTATGCGCGGATTAAACGAGTTACTTCCACTTTTGGATGTGAGTATTATTTAAACATGTAGTAGATTCCTACGCTGTAACTATTGTAGAATGGTGAATATAAAACTCTTTGTTTATATTCTTTGTAAAAAGTCGGTCAAGTGGCCGCTAACTGAAGCTGGTCGCGTAACCGGGGCACTGGCTCTACCTATTAGCATAAATTGATGAGACCAAACTATTATTATAACTATTTACTTATATTACTAGTACTTACTTAATGATTACAATAGATTTTATAAGAATTTAAAGGTTCAAAATTGAAAAACGATTTTAATTTAAACTAACTGCGTGCCCTTCGCTCAGACGCGGAATTTGGAGTACAATACCTTATCAATAAACTTTGTGCTGATAATAATAAAATTAATCAATTAGGTGCAATTCTTCTAAAGTACATACGTTTAAATGATTATTTTTATATTATATGATACGCAGGAACGATATATAGTAATTGTATACCAAGATATGTTGAGTACACTACTTCTTTAAGTACATTACAACAAATACATAAGAAAGAAAAAACTTATTCATATCTACACATATGAGTACAATCGACAAAAGAGCTACGTTTACACTTTTACATACAACGATTAAGTAAACTTATACTATATGTACCCTCCCGATATTGGGAGAGGCCTGCTATGTCCAGCAGTGGACTGCAATGGGCTAAAATAGTTTAATACTTATACTTACCTAATATAGTTAAATATATCTTTACAAATAATTTTAGATAAACAACATACACATACATATATATAATCATGCTTTTATCCCCGGAGGGTTGGAAAGAAGTAACCCACATTTCACAAATATTTATATACGGTCCCACGTAATAGGAGGTGATCCTATCAATCGCTATTATATCCATATCCAAAAATTAGGGGTGGACTACTACCCTTAACATTTAGGGCGATGAAAAATAGATTTTATCCGATTCTCAGACCTACCCAATATGCACACTATAATAAACCGAGGTACAATATTGCCTCAGCGAGCCTCTCGCTGTCGTAGGACCCGTACCTCATAACAAAAAAATTTATGAGAATCGGTCAAGACGTTTCGGAGGAGTTAACCTACAAACACAATTTTATATACTTATTAGATATGTAGTGTTGTATAAGTACATATCGCCTTTACGGCTGTTCATTAATTAGACAATATTAGTTACTTAATTTTACCGACATTGTTATTCAACGCATTCCATGTTTTATTGTCAACATTATTATATTGACTTCTTTTATTATTATCACAATCATCTGGCGTTGTTCCCTGTTGCCCCGGAGGCTTTCGCCGCGGAGCCCTGGTCCACCTGCTCTTTCTCGACCCTTTGCTAATAATAGCAACATCTAATATTATTCGTTAAGATCTACGAAACATTGCATCACATTACAAAAGACTAATAATTATTTAAGGATTATAGATCCTTTGTGATAAAATCAATGTAATAAATAATAGTAAATATTAATAGTGAAAATTGGGTATTTGACTGACTATTCAATTTAGTTACTTTTACTAAACGTCAAAATGGAAAGTTATAAGGAAACTTGTATGAAATAAATTATTGTGACGTTATAAGATTCAATAGTCAAAACATTTACTATTAGGAGATTGGCAGTATGATTGAATATAAATAAATAATACGATTAAATCAGAACAGACGCAACTGTTGCTGTTCTTTTACCATTCTTAATTTAAAAAGTTCAGTTAATTTATTTTTTTTACTACAGGAAAATACTCAATTGCAATGAGACATTTTTAGAAAAAGTTTTTCACCATCTAGCGGGATGAAGTTAAATGACAGACTATATATATATTTAAAACGCAACGTAATAATGTAAATATGTACTACATACATAGTACCTAGTATGGAGGCTGTCTATTTGACCACAATCTAAATATACACTTTTTTCCCGCGTAATTTAGAAAAAGTAAAAACAAATGATATCTCACTATACCCTTACCTCCCCTCTGGAACCCCCTCACCCCCTGTTGAGCCTCACGTGAATGTACAGCCTCTATGTGGGATATACGGGCCATATCAACACTTGACGGGTTGGCAGCTCAAATAGCAGTCACTTTCGGAAAATCCGACATACGAACCTAAAACATTATGCAGACTACAAAAAAAAAAGAAATAGTGCTGACTTTTAGTTATACCGGCTTGAGATCCCTCATGTCTGCTTATTCTTGACATATTAAGCAAAAAATGTGAATTATTTATGAACTATTCGCAAAAATGTTCATATTCTGTCGTACGACCAACAAATTTAAATGAAATATCTTCAACCTGTATCGCCATCATTATCAAATTCGCACGGCATCTTCTCACTATATCCAATGCATAGAGGGGTAAACGGACAGGAACTCTTCTGTTCGTATTTTGTCTCCTCATTTGTGTCAGTTTGCGTGCGGCTTTGGGGGTCATACGGCAGATTAATGTCTTCATTGTCTGAGTAATCTATTACTCGATCTTCATCTATAAACAACTCTGGACTGTCCCTGTATGGTGATGACGGTGAGGTGCTATACAGCGGTAGATCTAGAGATGAATTCTCTGTCGGAGCCTCTGTCGGTAGTGCGCTCAGGTTATTGATAATCGGGGGCAATAGTGCGTCGAAGGTATTGATAATTGGGGGCAAAATTACTTCAAGATTATTGACGATCGGGGGCAATTGTACGTACAGGTTCTCGTCAATAGGTTTTAGAAGTTTGGCCGGTGGGCTTTGGAACCGTTTTACTATTGGTACTAATGGAGGTGGTTCAAGTTTTGAGTATGTCACTGTTGTTGGTATCTCTCGTATTAGTAAAGGTGCCAGGGGCGGTGGTGGAGCGCTCATCACGGCCTGCCGGGGCTCTGCAAGTGCTCTGTGTGTGCTGGGTCCGCATTCCTGTTGCTCGTGAGTTCTGCTTCCTGTCCCGGTAGGTTGCGGGGTATAGTTCTGGTGAAAGTTCACCTCTCTTAGTAGAGATTTTATGAAATTATTGTTAACACAACAGGCTTTCGTAACACGCGCGTGCACTCTCTGGAAGTAGCCTTTCTCTTTCTTCTTGAACCGAAACGCTTCTTGCTCGAAGTACAGAAACACGTTGAATATTACTTGCCGCGCATCGTCGCTTAATCGGCTGTCTGCCATTCTAAAAGTAAAATCATAACAAATTATTGATTACGAATATAACACTGAAAAACTTACAATGTAACTGGTTGACTCGGCAACTGTTGTTTTGCCATATAAACTAAATTATCTATGAAGCAGGCCACTAGTATTAATTAGCGATAAAAAATAGTTTTCTTCCATTTTCAAGTCTACTAAAGACACGTAAAATAATAATTTTGCAAGTCCATCTATAAATGCCGTAGCTATGCGCGTACAAACATAAAAAAAAAATAAACATCCGAATTGAGAATCCCCCTTTCAAGAACGCGATAAAAAATTTGAATCGGTTAAGCCGCCTCGAAGGAGTTTAGTTACAAGCTCTGTGATCCTAGAATTTTTATTATCATAAAGATTAATGCATTTTAGTGTATTGATAAACCACTATTAAAAAGGGATTGGTGGCAGAGGGGTTAAATTAAAAGTTAAAATAATGTCAAATTAGACCTAAGCTGTAAATAAACAAAGACAACAAAGAAAATAAAACGTCTTGTCCAAAAGAAATTCTTTTTTGCGTAGGCCATCCTTTGTTATTTTGAGGTATAAAAATAGTTTACAACCTAATCCTAGTCCTACCAAATATACACAAAAAATCTCTAAAATTGATCAAGCTACGCCAAACTATCAAGACATTCGGTCAATAACACTGTGACACGAGAATTTACCATACCACATATTTAGATAAACCTATTAAAAAAATAAAACTGCACTAAATGTGATATAAATAGGTTCTCTAAAAATGTCAACAATATTACAAATGTACCTAAGTATATACACACTTTTGGTGCTGTCAACTCTATGGTATCTAAGATTCCGCCGAGGACACGAAAAGACTTCGCGACGCGTATATTAAGTTTCGAAACTGGTTCATAACTGACTCTTTCACAGAATTCAGGGTGGCTTGGTCGAGCTGCCGGTTTTCCCCATACCACTTTGTAAATTATTTTCCTCAAATTTTTCTCCATATTTTGCTCTCTTTCACGCAATCCATTCGCCTTTTCTTGGTTTTATCTCTGTTCCTGCTTACATTTGTACTTCGGATCTTTTTTTACAACATTACTTTCATCCATTCTAAAATTGGAAATGATTCATTGGGATAATACATAACAAAAAATAAATTATTTAGAAAATTCTTAAAAAATAAAATCATGACATACTTAATATTTTCCCTAAAGAAACTTTAACTTTCCATTAATCCACATAAAAACAAGTCAATCAAAATAAATATTTTTTTAAAGAAGTAATTTCCCTAAAAATATTGTCCCTAGAAAATCATTTTACCCCAGAATTGCGGAAAAATTTTCAGTCTAAACAAACCAACTCTTAGAAAAAGTTATAAAACGAAATTTCCTTCTGCTGCGTCTGGGTATGTGTGAACGAGACAAGTTGTTTATTATCACGCCCGTCCGCCATTTCCATGCTTTCCTGAACGGTCCGTATTGGCGCGTGTTCGTTCCGGGAGTTTGATCTGATAGGTAGCTACCCACGTGTAACCTATACAGGGAGCTAGACAAGAAAGAACATTTGAAAATAATAGGTAGAATGTCAAACCACTGTGATTGAATAACTGAAGCTTTTACTTCAGTCTGTCACATTTTAAAAGCACTGCCATAGTCCTTTAATAGGTTCGTACTTTGTCCTAATACAGACAGCACTGCACACAACACAGCAAGCAAGAAGTATACAGTAAAAGCTTATGGAAACAATTATTGCACGTTTGTACAGCTCGCTGCTTTCTGGTTTGGTTTGCTGCATGCTAGCTTGCCATCGTCTATCTATCTATAGATAACATTATTTAATTTATAAAGCGATAGTTTTTTCTATACCACGGCCCGCCTTATGGAAAGTGGTTACCGTGACCTATGAACGTGTGTAACACCAGAGGAGTCACACTCGCGCTGCCAAACCTGTAAGCACAGAGTTTCTGTGTCGTTGGTGTAGCCTTTAGTCTTCCCACTGACAGCACAAACTCTCCAGTGAGCTCTAGCTACCCTACTCACCGCTGTATATTGAAGATATTAAAATAAAAACTTGGGTTATGTTATAATAACAATACTTTTTGTGGAATTTTGGTCCGGACGCAACAACTACTGAACGGATATTGATGCGATTTATTGTTTGAAAAGTTTGGTCACACTTAATATCTTATATTTATTAGATTACAATCGGTTTAGTAGGCCCGGAAATGGGTACAAAAGTTGCGGTAATATGATATTTTCTTGTGAAATGTTGACCTAGATAGAAAGAAAGAAATTGTTTGAACCTTATTATGAACAACTTCAAACAACAATTTTGCCAGGAAGCCTTAAAAAGTATAAAGTTCAAATTTTAAGCCCAGTTAATATTTTCAACTGTTTGAGTCGTGCACTCAAACAGTCGAAAATATTAAAAAATATTAAGACAGTCTTGTAACACACGCATCACGTGGCGGTACTACATTCAACTGCTACGCATTAGACGCGGGTTCGATTCACGTGCTGTACAAATATTTGTATTCATGAATTTGTTTGATTGTATTTTGTATTGGTCTGCACATTTCCATGCCTCGGAGAGCACGTGAAACCGTCAGTCCCGCTTGTCATATGAACATCATTGGACTGTACGCTGACCCCAACTGTATTGGGAATAGGGTCAGTGGATGAAGAGTGATGATGGTGATAATCTTAAGGCATAGGCTCGTATAAGTTAGAAAATATTTATAAGCTGAGGGTTTTAGGCTATCTATGATACTTATAAACCAATCAGGTATACGGTCAACCAATTAGCCCATTGTAGTCGACAAATATAAAATATATATGTATTTTGAATGGTTAATTAAAGCATGCCGACGTGTTTGAGCGTAGTAGCTCTACTGCTAAGACAGAGGTAGCGGGTTCTACCGCTCTTATATTTTTATGCATGATTATATATTTGCATTAGTTTCGGTATTTAGAGTTTAGAGATTATGAATTCGCAAGGCGCACGAGTGTTTTTCACCATATGAACCTGTGTGTCCGAAGAATCTAGTGGGCTCTACGGAAAAGAGATAAGAGAGAGAGAGAGACCCCAAAAGGCCTTGGTCGCTAACATAGGCCACCCCTTACGTGTTTTTGGGGATGAAAATTTCATCCCGTATAGAGAGGGGGCCACGGTCACTGGAACGTTTTATTGCCCGGCTCCTTATACACATCATTACAAATCTGTCATTCATCGTAAATATAAAGCTTGTCTCAAGTATGAACTCGAAAAAGTTACCAGCGCTCCGACTATGCTAAAATTAGAAATACCCAATACAATAGCTACAATACACGAAACTGAGCGAAGTGTTAACATCTCCTTTCCTCCCACGTTTTTTATCTCGTTTCCACACAATTTTTTTATTATTCTGCGTCTGTAAGGTGTTAGGAATCAATAATTTATAATTAGAACATGTGTAGGTTTGATTCTGTGGAAGAACATGATTGATAGAGCGAGAGTCAGATAGATAAGATATCTATCTCTTTTTAATAAAAATAATATCATTTAACGGCTAATGAATAATCACTTTTATTCATCGTTTCTTACAATAAGATTTTTATTTATATTCATATTCATATTCATATTCATATTCATATTCATATTCATTTATTCTGTGAAACATAGGTTAATTATAAAGGTCTTACAGGCTTCACTTATTTTTACTTATTTTTATTATTATTATTATTATTTTCATTTTCATTATTTTTATTTTCATTATTTTCAAGCAACAGCAATTTCTCACTGATCTGCTTGCCTTGTATAGTATGAATGGAAAAATACTCTTTTGTACGCACTTTGCTAAAGTGTAGTTAATAAGGTTTCTAAGATGTAGTTTAAGAGTTCCTAGAGTTATTGTGGGGTTTGAAGATGGAGTAGCAACACCTTGTTACAACTAACCCATAGATTATTAGGTATATATAGTAGAATTAACCCTATTATATCATGTAACATGGAGAATGTTTACCAGAAATGAACCGAAACTCAATAAGTTTATCGTATCTAATTAAGGAGTTCTTATAGCCGTTCATTCCAATTTCAAAATCTTACTTTCAACATGAAAGTCAGATTTTGAAATTGGAATGAACGGCTATACGAGACGCGAATTCGAAGTGATATTTTCACGTTTATTCAATTAAATTTTTAAGCATTTATTATGCTAACTATTTAAATCAATTAAGATAGGAAAAAAAAAAAATCAGTTCAGGCGGGATTCAAACCTGCTATCTTTCTCTTGCAAGGGGAATACTCCGACCATTGAGCCAGCGAACCATGCCTGAAATTAGGGTTACAATTTAAGTAATGGTATATGTAAGTAATGGTGACCCTCATTTCTGAAACATTCCTTCAGCTTACCATCAGGCGAGGCGAAGTCTAGTTGACGTGTCCTATATAAAAAGAATAGTATAGTCATTATGATAAGAAACATCAGACAAAAAATCCCGCGTTTCTACGACTTCTAGATGTTTTTTTTAAATTGGCTCAAAAGATTTTAGGTTTTGTTCAAGTCCGGAATTAAGAAAATCCTTTTTTATTTAAAAACTAACCTCTTTTTAATTATTCTATAATACTCATTAAAGATACACTGTATACCTAAATCTTTCCATAATTTTTCATGTATTTACAACCATTATATAAAAAGAAAGAACATATGTGTAGAAACATGTAACATTATTGCATGCCAAATGTGAAACTCAAATTTATTGCTTGTAACATCTCTGTACCTATATATCGCAATAAAATAAATTGAATTGAATTGAATTGAATATTTTTATCATTATTGTTTTTTTTTTATTCCATTAAATGTATATGAAATGGCTACAATATTCTTTTATATTCAGTATTTTTATCACGTGCTAATTTAGTGTCATTCAGAAGTTTAATGCATTAAAAGCAATATCCGTTGTGTTGTCACCTCGCGTACTTAAAGTATCTGCGATCCGGTATCGCAATTTGATTATATTATTTTATCCCGATGGTGTGATGTATTAAGTTTATACATATAACTTTAACTTTTTTGTTTGTATTTAGTAAATGTGTGTGTCTGTCTGTGGGCTCTGTGGCATCATAGCTTCCAAACGTATAATTTTGATACATTTTTATTGTTTTGAGACAGACGTGATTGAGATAGCTCTTAACTAATTATGACAATCAGTCCATTCCTTTGAAGATAAGCCCCCATCACTGCGACGCTCACACGCTCACCGAGTGTCCGGCGTGGGAGACGCCGAGGCGGGGGCTTGTCGCGGCACTGGGAGTGAGGGTTCTCACGCTCTCCACCTTGCTCGCGGCGATAGTCCGCTGCGCGGATGCGTGGGGGCGGCCCACCGCCCCCCATGAGCGCAGGCCTGGGGGTGACTAGTGGAGCCGCCTGTCACCCCGGCAGAAGCAGGCCGCGGCGTTTTCCGGGAACGAGTTGGGGACTCTGTAGTCCCCACACACCCGAGGAGAGGGCCAGATCGTGAAAGATAGCCCTGGGTCGGCCGGGGTGCGAGGGATATACCTGTCAACCTCACCTTCGGCAACCAAAACGACCCACAGGCGGCGTGCTTTTTAGTCGGTTCGAGTCCGACATAACCTCTTCCACCGACTCCGGTGGGGAGGAACCCGTGGGGTTTTGCGCACGTAAAAAAAAATACTACCGAACCAGCGAAAGAATCATTTTCCAATAGTTTATTTGTACATTATTTAATATTGTTATATTATTTCTTGACAATAGAGCCTGGAATACGGCAATAGGCTCACCCCCTATTAGGTACGTGGGACCGAATACAATTATTAGTGAAATGTGGGTGTAAAATCACCTCTGCCTAACCCTCCAGGGATAAAGGCGTGATTATGTGTGTGTGTGTGTGTGTGTGTGTGTGTGTGTGTGTGTGTGTGTGTGTGTATTTCTTGACATAATTACAAATTTTCGACGTTCATATGTGCTCTTTGTGTGCCTAAATGGAATAAAAGAAATTGATTCTTCTTTGATTCTAAATTTTGATTTTTTTTTAATATCTAGAAGTAGTAGCGATGCAGGAGTTTTACTCTGGTGTTTTATAAGATAACTATAGAATTCAAGAAAAAAATGGAAGTGACACAAAATCGGCTACTTTGAAATGTAGTGTGTTCCTGGGCAAGCAAAAGACCTTCGACTGGGTTCCTCGTGAGATGATCTGGTGGGCAAGAGTTCCAGAGGCTTACATTGGCACCATCCGAGTAACACATGTACCTTACAATGGAAATTAAATAATGTTGCCAGTGTTTATTCAAAAGTTAGCGCATAACACCCCGTTTGTACTTTGACTGTCTACGCCCATGTGCCAGCACTTACAAAGTTATTACTTAAAAATAAATTAGGGACCTTTTTGAGGTTAGATTTTTTATTTCACTTATAACATTTTTAACTCCCAACGCAAAAACGACGGGGTATTAAAAGTTTGACGTGTGTGTATGTGTGTCGGTCTGTGGCATCATAGCTCCTGAACGGATGAGCCAATTAGGATTTAGTTTTTTTTAAAGGTGTACTAGAAAGGAGTGTTTGTAGCTATCTTTAAAAAAAAATCCTTCCAAGATGGCCGCCACCACAAAATGGTGGAATGCCAATTTTTTCACAACTTCCTCAATATGAGTATCAGATGAAAGGGCTTGACTAAAATTATCTTACACTATGATAAATTTCAAATCCAGGATGGCCGTCGCCACAAAATCGCGAATTACATTTTTTTCACAACTCCCTCAATATGGGTAATATAGGAAAATAAGTGATGGGTGATAAGTGAGTATAAGAGAACTTGACTAGTAGATTAATTTAAAAAGTGTAGAAAAAATCGACTATAAATTTAAAATACTCTCGTCACAATAAACAACCTTCAAAAAGTTGAAAATAAATTCTGTCCTTTATCTTTGATAAACCTATACCTAATTCTTAGTCAAGCATTGCAATGTCGGGGTGGACCTTGGTTGGTTCCGATAAAATGACGGAGTGCTTTACCAGTTCCCCCTTACCAGGTTCCCCCGACACGACATGGCGACGCATGAATAAGAACTAGGTTTATCAAAGTTAAAGGACTGAATTTATTTTTAAATTTTTCGAGTTTGTTTTTTGTGACGGAGATTTATTAAATTTTAATTTAATTTTTATATCAACTTTTTTTAGGGGTCAATTAATTCTTCAAAAGTTAAAAAAAAAAACAATGTGAATTAAAAATTTTAAATGTAATTTTGCGTTTCGTTTTTGTTACGTAGTATTGTATTCTCTTTGGTTTTTGTATTCGAACACGCCATAAACGCCATCTTTACCATCTGTCATGCTCTGCCAAAAACAAAGCGGCCATTTACCAGATCTATGTTTTTATTTTGAATTAACAACAATTGTGTTACAAAATGCCGAAAAACATAACGAGTGAAGTGCGAGAAATTATATTAAAAGTAAAGGAGTTTATGGACGAAGAAAAACGTATGCAAGTGCCAATCATACCGCTTAGTAAAGTGTATGTGAGAGTTTCCGCGGCCACAGGTTTGTTAACTAAAATACTATTCTTGCTATTTGTGTCTGAATATGTGAGTCCGACACACAACACATTTTTTAATTTACAAAATTAAGAATTATCGAATACTCCGTGCGTAGTAATAATTATGATACTATTCTGATCATGTGGCTTCTGTTTTCTAACAAATATAAGTACTTCAATCTTAAAATGAATCACTGTCAACAATGTTGATAGTTAGTGATGATGTATGACTTCAAGGTACTCGCCACTATCCACTGCTCCGTTCCACTTCTATATAACACATAATATCTCCAACTGGCAAGTATACCCTAGTTGTTATATCCCTATATACCTACTTCACAAAAATATTCGATGTTGTTGGTTTCCCTTTTCTGTTTATATTAAATTCATGCTAGATTTAAACAAGAATGCTGTCCCATTTAAGCAATTAATCTGGCTGTGTGATATTCTCTTTATTTACTATATAAATTGTAACCATTTACCACAGTGCTTGTAGTAGAAGGCAAATCTGTATATTTATATAAAGCTGTGCATACTGTGCTAAAGTTAAATTGAATCTCTTTGAAAAATGCTAGATAATTGTAAACCTATCTTACCACAAGAACTTTCATGTTTATTAACAAATATTATTCTATTCAAAATGCAAACTTAAGATACAACTGGAAAATCAAGATAAATATGATGATGATACATACATACATACATACATAAAATCACGCCTGTCTCCCATAGGGGTAGGCAGAGATCACGGATCTCCACTTGCTACGATCCTGACATATTACTCTCGCTTCATTCACTCTCATTACATGATAATACATGATAATAAAGAACAATTCTGTTTACTACATAATTGGGTATTTAGCTGTAGTTAAAATGAATTATTTAACTGCCAATAACTCCCAACCAACATACATTTCCATCCAAAGGTTGCCTGGAAGAAATTGTGTAGAGTGATAAGGCCGCGCTTTGGACTGCTCTTGTCTTCTCATATTTCTGTAACATAAATATTGTAAGTAATTGTCGTACAATAAATAATATAATAAATAAATAACTGAGCTCATTAAATTAAGAATGGTGACAGAGCGTTAAATGTAGTTGCATCAGTTATTCTATATTTTTACTTATTTTTAATCATTCACCGGACCTTTTACAGTAGGTAAATGATTGAATATTATGATGTCATAGAAAATTATTTCATACAAGTTTCCTTATAACTTACCATTTTGATGTTCAGTAAAAAGTAACTAATTTGACAAGACAGTCAAATACCCAATTATGAATACTGTTAAAAATCATAAATATAGACCTTCCACGAACCTGCTACTACTAACTAATAAGATCATAAAAATTTTGTGCTATCCATTAAACAAAAAAGTCCCATAACACAGGGAATCCTAATGTGGCATCCAGGGAGCAATCTAATGGTACATATTGTTTGTGACATTTTTTTTGAATAATTATGATATTTATGGTATAAGAAGCAAAGTAGTTTCACAGCTTTTGCTAAGCAACAATGCTTCTCAATTGTTGCACACTGTGATTCATCTCCTACCATGAGAGCCATAACAAAATTAAAGGACCACCCTATATACATAGGAGTAGTTGGTGGAAATGCAAGAAAATAATGATGAGTTTAAATGTGAGCTACATTTTTGTCCTGACATGATGGAACCTAAGCTCTAAGATGAAGGCTTACATGCATACTAGACAATGGTAAGATGATGATGAAATTATACTTTGATATATAATTTGTGGCTGGCAACTTTGCAAAAATAAATTGACAAATATGAAATAACGTCTCCCTAAGTACTGGCATGTTCTAGATAAAACATTCAGCACTAGTTTAAAAATATTTTTATAGTCACCTCTGTGTAACCCTCTGGGGATAAAGACGTGATTATATAATATGTATGTATGTAAAAATATTTATAATGGCATGTTCTTGTGCTGCTGTCTTATTTCTTGAAAATATCATAGTTATAATGACTAGCCTGTAAGGCCTAAGCTGAGTATTTATTAAAAGAAAATTAAATTTCATTAATAAAAACCTATAAAGGCATAAGCGTAATATTTATGTAACTAAACAATAAATAATTGCCAAAGTTAATAGCTCGTGAAAAAGCGCTCAGCACTTTTAGCACTGGCATTTTTTTTATGGTAGTATGTCTGCTCCTGTGCCATTTTAATAAAACAAAATAACAATACAATAAAAACAATATGTAAACTATGTGTTGACACATTTGACATCTTGACTTTACTAGCATCTTGAATTATTGATGAATAAAAAATGGCAGCCAGCATTCTTGACTCACATACGAAAATTGAAGTTCACCTAAAATTTCCATCCAGACTTCAGTTTATTGTGCACAATAATCTTTTATTAATATATTATGAAATGTATTCAGTGAATATAGCAGTCGAAATTACCATAGAGCTTCTGCGTACGACTGTTTTTTTTTTAAACAAAGGATACAATATATATAGCTTAACTTTAGAATCTATTATCTGGGAGATCTTATTATATATTGTTCCGTGTTTCGTGATTCAAGGTCTGTTTGTTGTTATTTGATGGCAAGGGCACCAGTAGAATTATTATTGCCAAAGAGCATCTGTTTTGTTTGTTTTTAATTTTTTTATTTATATGTGTAAGAATATTAGCATCCGAAATTCCCTCTAACCCCTCCAGCTGAGCTATAGATTTCATATAAAATGTATTACAGATTAACAATCTTGTAGCGACTTTTTATAAAACACATAAAAAACAAATAAACTTGGTTAATCTACTGACTGTCTAGTGTTTCAATTTCGGTTTATAGTCTTTAAAATGAGTTTCTAAAGGGAAAAATATTAATAAGCTGAGTTATTAAATAAAACATGTTAAAGCAACACATCAAGGTTATTTACGTTTAGTTAAGTACTTACCTAACTTAATGGAGAATAATTAATAGTTTACCAGCTGTTTAGAAAAAAATCTATTTTCATACATTTTCTAGGCATTTGTTGGTGAAGCTATTCCAGCACAATTTGCGAACATCATATGAGTACCTATATTATGACTGCTACCTATTGCCGTTTTTAATGGTCCTAGAGATATTTGCTTGCTTTTTTCCTTTTCCCATTCTCCACTTTTCCTCCTTCACCTTGCCAGTGGTAATATATGAAGTATACACAAATACAAATTATCAGATGAACCATACACTATTTTCCTATCTTGATGATGCATGCGAGTCTACAGTTAAACATGCTGTACTTGTACAATTCTATTGTGCAGAAATATTTTCCATGCATCCTGTGATCCATTCCATCCATCGATGGATTAATCTTCTTATATATAAAATTCTCGTGTCACGGTGTTCGAACTTGAACTCCTCCGAAACGGCTTGACCGATTCTCATGAAATTTTGTGAGCATAATGAGTAGGTCTGAGAATCGGCCAACATCTATTTTTCATCCCCCTAAATGTTAAGGGTAGTCCCCCTAAATTTTTTTTTTTATTTTTTGTTTTTATTTTTTATGACACAGCATACAAAAATACATACAACCCTAAATTTTCAACCCTCTACGATCATCCCCTATTTTTCTATCGCGATTTTTATCTTTCGATTATTAGTAAATCCCCGCACACTCACATTAGTAAATAAGTTATTTTTGTTGAAATAAAAATACATGGCATAACAACGTTTGCTGGGTCAGCTAGTACAAACTATAAAATCCTATTATGGATGCACTGTATTGTAATTCATGATACCTACTTCAACAGCCTTATTATTATTCGTTTCAGGTGTGTCTGAACGGACAGTTCTAAACATAGTCAAGGAGGCAAGGCTAGTTGAACAAGGTCTACTAGACCCTGAAACGTTAAAAAAGACTCCGAAAAAACGTGTCCGAACAAAAGGCAAAATTGAAGTAGACGAGTATGATCTCCAAGTCATCCGAAGAAAAATACACGAGTTCTATGCATATAAGAAGGAAGTACCAACTATTAATAAGCTGCTCCAAATATTGAAAGAGGAAATTAACTTCAAAGGATCTCGGGAAACGTTGAGGAAGATTTTGAGGAAAAATGGCTTCCAGTTTAGAAAGACAAAGAATAATAAAGAGAAGGAACAGCCTCCAGAGGCGACGTCTTCCGTACCACCCATGGTGGCACCATACATACACACTATGTTCAGTCATAAGAATATACAATCATAGATTTTAAGTTAGCTTAAGTCCATGATCAAATTGAAGGGGAGTATTGCGGATGGAGCATGGCAGAGAGAATTAGCAGTCACTTTTGACAAACAAACAGTAATAATAGTAAGTACTATTGAAATTCATGAATTCAATTTGTGCTGACGGTGGGACAAAAAAATAATTGACTTGTTGTGTCTATCAATACTAGTGTATCCTATTGTGTTAAAACATACAATATTTACAATCATATAAAAATGTAACAGTTTTGTCAGTAAGCAATGAGAGAGACCTATAGCCAGCAGTAAACTGCAATAAGCTAATTGATTGATTGTGAGTAAAAGGCACTTACTTACATTTTAAAACTTATTTGTCCACCGTCTCCTTCGTTCAATATAAATCAAGCAGCAAAATGCTGAAGCAGTTATTAAGTGTTTCTTAAATATCAACCCTATTCCATTTATACATGGCTGAAAATATTCTGCAATATTATATCTTATCCGATAAAACTGTTGCCCATTGTTACGGTTTAGATTTCTAGAACAAACTACTTGAGCATTTTGCCGCTTGATTTGTATTGACTCTTGACTTGTCTGTTGAATTGCTTCTAGGTATCTATCATTAGTTGAATTAGATCAACATAGATGTGGGTTATCTAGCAGTAGGACTTCAATTGAAAAATATTAGACTATAGATCAAGAGAGAATGAAAACTTTAAATAAAATCCCAGACGGACGGAATGGAAACAGTAGGCCAAAGCCTCCCAACATTGGGCCTAAGTCCCTTGATATTGCACGCGTCCATAGGCTACTGTGACCATTTTCCATCAGGTGGACCGTGTGCTTGTTTGCCACCTAAGTGGTATAAAAAAATGCCCCTTACATAAAATATCATTGACAGTATGTATTTTATTGTCAATATTATTGTGTGTCGCTTTGCCGATAATATTTACGAAAATATGTACCTAAATAACCTCAGTCGAACGTAACAATACTCCATATTGGTACCTCATTTTTTATATTTGCATTTACTACTTACACGCACGTACACACAAACCATTTTTTTCGTGCGGATATCCTCTCGGATACTCACGCTGCACGGCTGGAGCGGCTATGTCAATTTCGAATCGGCTAAAACAGCACGCCGTCTCAGGTCGTCAGGTTCGCCTGGGTGTAGTATTTCCCCCGCATCCTGGCTGAGGACCATTTCCAGTTTCGAGATGACCTCTATCGGTTGTGAAAACCACAGAGTCCCCATCTTACCCCCGGAGAGGGAAGGGTTTGCGTAGTATCGAAGTTTTGTCTCTTGATCAGTTGAGTCAGGATGTTTGGCAGAAAAAGCCCTCGAGGTTATATACCTATATGTAATAGTGCCTACAGAAATACAGATGTACAATATAGTAATCTCTTCCAAATTTCAATGTACACATGATTTATTGAGGCTATCAATCTCTAGTATAGCCTAGGAATACTCCTAGTGGTTTAATTCACACTAGGCGAATTAGTATTTAGGAATGTTTAATATAGATTTTCCTTAGTGGTGTGAGGTAGGATAGCAATAATGAGCCTAATGTTATTCTAAACTTGCAATAATAATCCTATAGTATTGTCAGTATTATTCATTGTTAAAATAAATATTTATACTTATATATACATATACATACATATATATATATAAATGCGTTCCGAAGATTAAAAGACACATGGTTGTGATCAATTTCACAAACACCTTTAAACCCGTATTCCCGAACGATACAGAATCTTATTTATATCGTTCGGGAATTGAGGACAGATTGTCTTTGACAATCCTTATACGACATATCAGTGCGAAAACACAAATAACATTTTGAAAAAGTGATTTGATTATAACCTGGTGACACTACAATTATAAATTAGAATAATAATTATTATTAGATGATAAGGATACGCTTTTCTCTAGTAGAATAGGCCGGCTAGTGTAAGTACCATGGCCTAATATCGACAAGGCGTACAGAGGGTTTTAAAGCGTCTGTGTGACTACCGAGAGAGAGGGATAGACCTATACACCCTGTATACTTCCATCGCTTTTCCTCGTCTAGAACACAAAAACTACACATATCATGGTAGAACTTGTCTCAACCCAAATGACGCTCCCCACAACTTCCTTACGCAAACAAGCAGGGCCTCGTATCTGCCATACAAGACACTGCAAAAAAAAAAATACAGTTAAAGTTCAAACTTAAAAGTCCTTTTGCAGAGCGCATGAAAAAGTGTAACGAAACTCTTTTCATTTTATTTTGGACTTTAAGCGCATAGAAATAAAGTCTAAAATTTACGGCTTGATAGTGGTTTTGCTTTAGTAGAATCGAGGACGTGATTGAATACGATTTGTTTACGGATTTGTTGGTCAAGTAGTCATAATTACACCGACCGCGAGCATGCGGACGTCTTGTTCTCTACAGTATGTCAACGCTAGTTTATACACAGAGCGTACTCCGATTTATCACGCGATTAGTTGACCGTAAGGTTCGTATACATGTCTTAGTTTACGAATTTTATTTTAATTATTTTTTTAATTTATTTAATTATGTGGTAGGGCGCGTAGTTTTTGTTAAGACAAGTTCTAAGCCCTCTGCCAGATGTGGATATTAAATAAAATGATGGTACTGTACTGCCCCGGTCTAGCCTAAATAATTAAGCTATACTGATTTACTTAGCGTAGAAATAAGTATCATGCCTTTATAGATGCCTTGTATTAATTTTTTTCCTATCAGCCTACAGTTAAGAAAGAAAGAAGAAGCAATATCTATATTGAATGTAGTAGTTGTAGGACATTAGAAATCACGGAATAAATAATCAAGGGAAAGTGTCTGTGCTATGAAGATAAATACAATATTGTAGCACATTCTATACAAAGCTATTAGCCCCATAGTAAACTTAGCTTTAACTAGCTTGTATTATGGGCTTAGAATGAGAACAAACACACTAAGTATTTTTTCTTGTATATACATATTAACCGAAATATACATATATATACATACATACAAATAAATATTTACAGTTAACGGGAATCGAATCAATGAACTTTGGAGACGAACGCTCTAATAGGTCGTCATAACGACATTCAAGAGCGCACTTTCTCCTAATTTTATATTCCGTGCTGGAGTCCCAACATTTAGTAAAATATTTGCGTTTTGCAGCTATAGATCTCGTAAGTAATTTGTTTATATAAGTAATAAGTACATTGTTAAATTAGTTGACAATGTACAAACGCGTTCTTTGTGCCTTTGCCTTAATCACTATTTTGTGCAAATAGTTCTTAAAAATGAATGAGTACTCTGTAGCTTTCGTTTTAAGGACCGTTCAAGTATTACGTAAGCAATGATGGGGGAGGGGAGGACTTTAATTGTCCATAGGGAGAGGGACGAAGGGTTCTTGATAATGATTACGTAAGCAGTGGTTATTTAATTTTTCATACACACACAACATGAAATGAAATATGGATATAGGCACCAATGTTTACGTAAGGGTAAGAGTTTTGGTAACTTTTGCTGACAAGGGGGAAGGGTGTTAAATTATTGTAATAAATCTGTTTACGTAATACTTAAACGATCTCTAGGATGTAGAGTATATACCCTGATTTGAAAAATTTTGGACAGTTTCGATAGTAAAAACGTTTGGTAGTATTAATATAGCGAAAGAAATTTGTTTTTATAATGTATAGGAATAATATACAGGGGAACGGAATAATGTATGTGGGTTATAATTATGTTTTTTCGACAAGACAATACTTCCATACGATTTTGCTATAGGAACTGTGCCCAAAATCTTTCACTTCGAAATGATTATAAAATGAGGCCGCGAGCGCAAGAATGGCCTAAACACCATTTTAGACAGCTAGCCTTTCGTTGCTATTGGATGGTATAAAAAAATCGATGTTAGGCCAGTTTGCTTCAATAGCAAATCATGTTCTTATGACCAGGCCACCTAATCTTTGATAAACTGTTGGTTAGGCCGTTCTGGGGCTCACGGCCTCGCGGTATAGTCCGCGAGCCAGCAACAGATTTGTATGACCATTTTTTTCTTAGATAAGTAAAACTTGTAAATTGCTTCAGAAAGTTGTATCATGAATTAGTATTAACAGCGGTAGTATAGAGCTGCAGTTGACGATTACGGTGTTCCACGGTACAACTTACTTAGGCACTATGAATTATCGCCCAAGAGGAAATGATCTTATAAACTTGTGCCTGGCTCGTGGTGGTCTAACATAATTTATTCAGGCTTAGAGCCATTACGCACTGTCAAATAGTAGCTGTCCATTCTGTCTCTCGGTCATTAAGACATAGGTAAGTCGCTCGAGCAATTGGCGACCTAGTGCGTACTTATTGCGGAGAGACCTATTTGGACTATCAGCTGACTCGCCGGTGACTAATCTACGGTGCGTAATGGGTCATAATGTACATGTGACTTAATATTTTTTCTGTATCTGTACCTCTAGCATGAAAAACTATCGTTATCGTAACGTAAACGTATCGACAAAACGGAGCATTGCGATTGGCTACCTGCATACTGTGAGCCTGTGTGCGTGTGAAGCCAGCCAATCGCAATGGTCCGTTTTATCGATACTTTTACGTTACGATAACGAAAGTTTTTCGTGCTAGGGGTACGGAAAAACTGTCGACGCTTCTCGATCATGGCCGGCAGTGAGTCTTTAGGTGTCTTTTATAACTTGAATTGCGTACTGTATTGTAAAATGTAGAAGAGTATACAATTATACCATTGAGCGATAGGCTGTTCAGTTTAATTGTACAGTAGATTTGTATTTGAAGAACAATAATAATGATATTTTAATATTAACAAAGTGAGTATATAGCAATAAAAATAATAATTTTGACATTTATAGAAACTAAGCTAATATAAGACTTTTATAGAATTACTTTTATTTCATGATTATTATATAAACCTTATTGGTTTTCATGACTTGATTATTTGTAAGTAGGTATATGTATATTGGTGAATCACAGCAATAATTTGAAATTATCGAGAAGTCATGTATTTATAGGTAACCAATATGGTTTGATATTATATAAAGTGACATAGTTGACATTTGACGATAAGTTTAACGCCATAAGTGTATGATTGGCATAGCAACTATATTTTAAGAACGTAAGTAGCGAGAAAGGCGGCTGTATTACAACATAACCTTAGAACTTAACTTGAAAATTAACTGAAGTGTAACGTTACTCAAATTATATTGCCATTCAATTTGCTATATATGAGAATAGTTTTATATGAAATGCATTTTTTTCTTCTAAAAATATAATTCCTATGATTAGATTATAGTGTTAAGGTACTTTTGTATGGTTTAGAGATGACTTAATAAAACTCCATAGCTATTGATTCAATTACATTTATTTCAACCAAACATCCTTACATACTTATTATATACTTACTTTAATTAATGACATAATATATTATATTTCGTGGTCCACTACGTAATAACGAAATTATATTGTCTAATTTACATAAAAATATATTAAAGATTATATTAAACAGATTATAATGAAACTGAACTAGGAAAACTCGCGTTATTATTGCCTGAATGACTTACAATACATAACAATAATAATAAAATAAAAATTGTTTATTTCTCACCACAAACCAAAAATTCTAAATATGACAAAAGGATTACTGTACGCACATTGGATTGTGGATCGCTGGTGCCTGTGGTAGGTAATAAAAACAGTTCACCAAAAAAACCACGGACATAATGAATATTGTAAATATAATATAAATTCTTCTTTATCTTAGTAATCCCAGTAGCATTCGAAGCTTTCACCTGGGAGTATGGGGTCCGCTTTACCAGTCTAACTGCAGATATGGCTGAACTTCAATATTTTCCGTGAAGCGACTGCCAGACCTCCACAAACCAAAGGCTATATCGCAGCTAGACCAGTTGGAATTTTTTAGGGCTCCAGCTACCCGTAACGACTGAACTACATAAACCAAATTATATAAACTATTTAATACTTAACATCTAAAATATTTAATCGTATTTCGTAGTGGACAGCATAACGCAAAATATATACACTGATGATCAATCGAGAAGCATACATAGACTCTTGGTATATTAACTATTCATGCTTTTTTTGTAAACTGTAGTAGCTTGGTTTATCTGTTGTCTTACGTGAACGACAAGCGCGATAGCGCGGCAACGCAATGCGATGCGTGACATATTCTTCCATACTTCACATGATGTATTCACGCGACACAACGTAGGACACGATCATTTGATATTTACGTTACATAGCGTTGTCGCGTTTGTCGCTCACGTATGACAATGCCTTACAAACATACTTTTATTTTCTAGATATATATTATTCTAAATTCGAATCCTTTTTTTTTCGAAGTAGATACATGATTCCGAATTTGAATCATTTTTTTTTTCAAACTGCATGATACCGAATTCGATTTTTTTAAATGATATACTGCACTGGTCTATTCTGTAAATGATCACAAACTCCTAACCTAAGGGGCTGTCTGTTAGCATAGACAACGGACCAGTATTCGGCAAACCGATCGATCGATAGTGTATTCACAATGTTCAACAATATCACTCACATACCATCACCATATAATAAATATATTAAGCTGATTTATAACAAACAATTTCTAACAACAAAATGGTAAATATTTCATACAAATATACTAAATAGGGATGGTAGTTCAATCATTCATTGTGGATCAACTTTTATAGAATAAACACCTGCGTACTACACTTCCTGACATTGTCCTTTTGGATCTCTTGGTTAAATGCTTATATCAGTGGAAATAGTGTCGAGGGGTCCCAATGACTATTCTTGTCGGCCTCCCAGCGGGTCGCATGGTGCATGACAAACTAGATCAAGGTAAGTTACTTTTCATCGACTTCCCAATTTACCATACACCACTGGTCTTATAGTATAAGCTTGGCCTGAATTCACAGTTGTCCAACATGAATGAGGTCTTCAAAATTATATAAACAAAGAGTATTTTAATAAATAATAAGTACACTCAGCTAGCCAACGTTTCAGTTTGAACAAATACACTATTCAGCTATTAAAATGCATAGGTACTAACACTTATATCACTAAATCTCTCACTACATTGATTCAATATAACAATAAGTTATATATTATATTAAAGTAAGTACATAACTTGATTATTATTATTATAAGAGCGTGTCTTAGGATGACGTAGGATTATTATAAATATTTGAATAGTTTGATTAGTAAGTATAAACATTTCTTGAAGAAAGAAATTCTATTCTAGAAATATTTGAATCACGAAGGCGGCAATTTCGTGCAAAGCAAAGGCCAGTGTAGGTACCTACATATTATGTAAGGAAATAAATTTAATACATAATGATATAAACAAGCTCAAAAAGCGTCTTCGAAATATCAACCGTATAGCATAAACAATAGCTATTAGGCCTACAAAAAATACAGAGTTCTAACTGGTTCAAAAATGCCTGACGTAACTTTGAGATTTACATTACGATGAACCTTTTTGGGTCTCAAATATAGATGAATAACCTTGGTTTGATCACGTGTCTTTAATGGAATACAGAACTTATCATTTAGCACATTACCGAGCAAGTTTTACCATTTTCTCTTAAAAAAATCATTTGGTTTGTCTAAAAATACTCTTGTGTGTTTGTACTGCACATGAGCGCATTTTGACGTTTATCAAGCACAGTCCGAGGGTAGGTGGGGGAAAATTAATAATATAATATATGTTGCTGGATGCGCCTTTAAAAGTAGCATAAGATGCTTAAAGATAGAAAACCGGGGAAAGTGCTGAAGGATATTTACAACTTATTTGTTGAAACACAATCGAGGCCAGTGTTAGGTGGAGTCGCCTATGACCCTAGCAGAAGCAGGCCGAGACGGCGCGGCGGCGGCGCGATCAGCGCTATTTTTGGGGTGCGAGACATATGCCAGAAGCTATCTAAGTCTCGGCAATGGATAGTCGATTGTCCGACATAACCGCACCCGCATGCTCCACCGGGGGAGTATCTGTGGGATTGCCGCACGTAAAAAATTAAAAACAGGCACAATGGAAGCAGCAGGGATAGGAATAGTGATAGCGGCGGTATGACCCCTCATGGAGTACTGGCGGACTGACTAGAGAGGTGACACAGGGGCATCACGTACCGGCTGACGCAGATGATCTCTGGAAACGGTGATTATTTATGTCTGTTCCAGAGAAAGTCCTAGCAGTGAGAGTTCTCTCACTCACAATTTTGGATAATCTCTCTTTACTGTAAATTTCGTCAGCAATCCCACTTCAGTTACGATATGTTCGATTGATAGAAATATAACTGCAAGTAAGTAGTAGTATATACCTAAGTTTTCAAAAGGTCCAGGACTTTACTCGGCTTCTCTCAATGACTGTGATCTTTATTGGTTTTGTGCTATGATAAGTTCATCAACATATCCGAGATTGATTCGTAACCAGTTTTACAATGATTCATACTGTTATAGTAACCTAGTAACGTTATTGTACTTATACTGGTAGGTACCTAAATATTAGGTTATTGACAGATTTATTGCTATGCATCGGTAATACCATATTGAACAAAGTGTAAACTTACTTCTGTTGATATAATAACCGCGAATGCTATGCTAATACGAGCGCTAGACAAATTTCCATGTTACCACCTCACTAAAAACTTTTATAAAAATAAGTTTAACAATACCTTAATATGTATACAATAATATTTTGAAGGCAAACTGTGAATTGTTTGTGTTTGATTCTTGACAATAATTTAGTTAAATACGTCCAAAGATTTAAATATAATAATATGATATGGTTAATGGAACAAGTTTTTGTGATTTTTGAGAAGATTTGCGATACAGCAATAAATTTATTACCAGGGACAATACATGAAGGTGTGTCCTTATCCTCAATTACACTAAGCCACAGCGTGTCAATTGTGTTACTTGTGTTTTTTTTAGATAAAAACATTGCGAATTCTTGCTCTTTTACTAACTTTTAAACTTTCGTGTTCTATGATATATACAATAATGTTTAAGGGAATTAATGCGATAATGGTATGAGTACATACATACCTTTGATTTACCTGACGTCTCGACCAAATTACACTGACTGTGGTCACAGGCTGTGAGTCAAGGTGTGACCCGTAAACATTACTGTACATCTTCTTATATTTTTCAGATTTTTTGAAAAAAGCTGCACATTTGCTTAGATAGAACCTGTTTTACGATTGTTATTTTTGGAAATTGAATGTTATAATTATAATATAATAACCTATTAACGAATTATATAACAAAATTAAATTTAACTACTTGAGTTTATGAAACACGTTTCATAAACTCAAGTAGTTAAATTTAACAAAAAATCACGATAAATGATTAATAAATATTGATGAAATATAGCCAACAAAGCAGAGTAGCCTACATAAATCTATTTTATTCTTTCACTAGTTTTATATTGCTTTTGGTATTATTTTATGATTATTACATTAAAATATTATATCGACCTATCCACCGAATAAAGATTCACCTATACCTAGTGATTTGAAGTGAGTTTTACGTTAGTGTGTGATTGATAAAGTGTAAGTAATCATCGTGAGTGAGGACCGAGTGAATGATAAAGTGTAATGATACTCTTTAATTTTGAACTTTAAGCGTATAGAATTAAATTCTAAAATTTAATGTAATTTTTTGCCTGTGATATGACAGTGATTTTACTTTAGTAGAATCATTGCATGGCCAGTTAGCGACATTAATACAAGTGATGGCGGTTCATAATCGATCTCCTCACGGCGACGGAAGAGAAGGGCTGCAAAACTGGCACGTAATTTCCACCAAAGCAGAAAGAGATGCGTAACGGACAGGAGATGTGAGCTGTGTGAGATCAAATCCCATCATATATTATTACACTAGATCAGCAATTACCGCGCCAAAATCAATGCCAGTACAGAAGCGTCTACAGATATATCAGATACATAACACAACCAATTGAAATTTAATTTGCACAACACTACTGGCGGAGCGAAGTGGAATACCGAAATTTGATTGGTTATTTAAGTCGCGTGGTTCCCAGCAGAGTAGAATTTAGCCCATCTCTTCCCATGTGGTGTCGTACAAAGCGACTAAGGGATTGGGTTGTTTAACATCAGACAGATATATACAGCTTAGACACAGGCACAGATACAAGGCTCGTGTCAACATAGTGCTTGGAAGACGGGAATAGGCTCACACCCTATTACGTGGGGCCGATAACCGATGATTGGTAAAATGCAGGTGTTAATTCACCTCTGCTTAACCCTTCGGGGATAATAGCGTAAGTATATGTATGTATTCAAAAATATCTCTCCTCGTCTCCTATCCGCTTTGATGGAAACGGGGCCTAAGGTATTAGCGCGGTGAAAAGGGAAGAGTATTGACCATGACATTTGGTTGGTTCGCCGCCAACGCTCATCGCGGTATCTAACTCGCCCCCCACTCACGTCTTTCTTTCTCTACCTGGGTACCTGCACGCCAGATCCATTAGGGCGTGATCACGGCAGATCTAAAGTCAATGCTGTTATATACTATAGTTATATGACTAACACAAAAATAAGTTTACACTCCGTACATTTACACCGAAGTACTTAAATATAACATGTATTATATATACCTATATATATATATTTGTATTAAGTATATAATTATAAGATCATTAATTTATGGAAGTCGATGTCGTTATGGAAGGATAAATAAGTGAATAATATTTTTTCAATCTCGAAGTACCGGCTCGCTAAACACATTAAAAATTGATAGTCTCAGTACACCAACTACGTCTCATATATTTTTATAATTATCCATTTTCAATTCAATAAATCTAACTTATGATTTTTATTTTTTAAATATATAAGTATGTACTAACAAGGCTATTAATTTTGTACTAACACTAATATCCGCCGCGTGGTTCCCGGTAGAGTACAATTTGGGCCACCCCATCACTTACCAAGCGGTCGTACAAGGCGACTAAGAGATAGGGCTGTTTAACACCAGACAGATATATACAGTCCAGACTCAGCTTTAGATGTATTGCTCGAGTCAACAATAGTGCCCGGAAGACGGCAATAGGCTCACACCCTATTACGTGGGACTGAATTCAATGATTGGTGAAATGTGGGTGTTCATTCACCTCTGTCTAACCCTCCGGGGATAAAGGCGTGATTATATGTGTGTATGTACTTGATAGTACTTATTCCCCAGAAAAAATGCAAGTCCAACTATACTCTTTGGCTGCATCTAAATGATGAACACATGGTCTCTGTTAATTTTTGCTACTAATCCTAATAAGTAATTACCACTTTTATCCCACAAAAATTACCCTTCAAAAATCATAAATCTAAACTACTTATCATTATAGAATGTGATCGAGAGTGGCAGTGCAATTACAATATTTACCATTCGCTAAACAAATATCAAAAATATCAACTTGTATTCTTACTACTTTGCAATCACGCAACATACTAGAAAAAATACAATTGGGTATTTTACTGACTAGTCAAATTATGTAGTTACATTTTGGGCTTTTAGCTTCATGTTGTTTATTGTTGCCATTGACACGAAGAAAAAGAAATTACATTTTTTTTTTCTTCGCCTCGACTGATAGTAAGCTGAAGGCATAGTCTCAGAAAAGAGGGTCACCATTACTTACATATACCATGTTATAATGGTGACACTCAGAAGGACCCAACTGTAGGAAGAAGGAAACACGTGAGCTGATAATGAATTCCAGACTTTAATGGTGCGATAAAGTAAAGAGTCTCCGTACCGCTTGGTTCTTGATCGGATATTCTGCACAGTGTGCGGGTGACATCTAAACCCAGCACATGTTCTCCTGTGCATGAAAGAGGAGGGTGGGACTAATTGGAAGAGTTCATCAGAACATTCACCATGGTAAATTACTTTTTACTAAACGTCAAAACGGTAAGTTATAAGGATACTTGTATGAAATAAATTATTATGACGTCATATTTAACAGTCAAATAATTTACTTTATTTTCTTAAATTATCAGTTGGTTGGATGATTAAAAATAAACAAAAACGATTTTTTGTTTTACTATTCTTAATTTAGTAGGCTCAGTTAATATTTTGACCATGGGAAAAGGGGAAATACCCAATTGGTGAGACGGTAGCTAGTGTAACAAGACCATTGGGACTTTACAAACGACACCGTGACTAAACGCACCACTGCGTTACATCTGCTGAGATTATGAAACACAGATGTACTAATAATATTATAATTTACCTCCGATTATGTGACAATCTCTCATTTATATATATATATATATATATATATATATACTCGTATATATAATTACTTATAATAATTAAATTTCCTCCAATAAATATAGTATAGAATTTATATAATGATAATTATAGTAAGCAAGGATTTGATGAATATATGATAATTATATCATAATAATGGTTATGATAATTGGTAATCGTGAATAAGTGATTTGGTGCCGGTATTTCTTCAGAAGGAATTCGTGTTATAGATTCATTTTCGCTAATCGATTTACTAAATAGTTCCATGTGTAAACTAGACTGTGTGAGTAAGTGCTTGTTTTAAGAGTGATATGCTTTTTTAAGAAAATATGAATATTGTTTAAATCTGATATTATTGATAAAATATTGAATCATTTACCGATTACCGATACGGCTACCGATAATTTACTTAACCGGTGATATAATGTATTTCGTAAGGTATCGTTTTATTTATTAACTTTTCTTGAAAGGTATTGTGTCTTGATGATTTCATTTGTATTTTAGTAATGTGCTCCGGTGCACAGTGAGAGGTCTATGTCCAGCCGAGTACTGTAATTAAGCTAATTGATTGATGATGTATGACAAATTCGAATGAATTGACTACGTATGAAGCAGGAATGATCAAAAGATAGAATCACGAAGTTTTTTTTTTAAATTTTACTCTTTAACAATATTAAAGTACATCTCACTGATCGATTTATCACTTTTAGTAGCCACCACTAGCTGATTTCGTGGCTTTACATGTAAGTATGAATTTCAAGGCCTCATTACATACATAAAAATATTATTTTCTTAGTTCTTAATTTTTCCACATTCCACTAAGGCCTTAATTATGTGACCCTCAGAAAGAGGTATTTGATATGAAGATTTAATAGTGTCTTTAGTGGCAAAAGCACTATTAATATAAACGGGGTCCAGCAAATATCGTGACGTATGCTTGTGTGCTACACATTAGGCTTCACTTCAAGAATAAAGAGAGGTACAGAAGGTATGACCCACATGTGATTTATTTGTGTTTGAAACAAGTTGCATACTTGTATTGTATATGACCGATAGCTTGGTCTTACCGCGGGTTTTCCTTAAAAACTTACTAAACATCTCACTACATTTTTTATTGTCAAAACCGCGCCTAACTCCAAAAATATTCGACTAATTCCAAATCGGCTTGACATCTTAGCTGTAATTTTACACAAAAACGGCCCTTATTACACTAGAGATCGGCACTAAAAGTGATCAAATTCCGTTGGCAATATTATCTAATTACATATCAATTACAGCAACAGAAACTTGCCAGACTAACAACGACCAACTACAACAGACGCGTTGCTAAAAATCGAGCAACGCGTCACTACAATTGCAATACTAACCCTTTTTTAATTATGTTCGCGTAAATTAGTAACAAGTGTGCGTAAATAGTATTAAAACTTTGTCATTGCTTTGCGTAAGTCTTAATAATCGAGAATCTCACTACACGTTTATATAGTAAGTTTTAATTATTGTAATCACATTCTGTGTTTTATACGCTTATACTAAAACATCGAACACAAATTTAACGCGCTAGCTTAATGTAACATATATATACCTATATATTATATCATTGGTGGTAGTTAATAGACCAGTTACTAGAAACAGAAGAAACATTGGCATGTACAGTGGCATGCAAAAGTGCGTAGATAATTTGAAATACATGAAGTCAGTAATTCACTGTTATTATTAACTGTAAATAAATGAAATTCTTTCTTTCTTTCCCTTCTTCCAGCTGGGTTTTTTTAGTTTGATTAACAGTGGTAACATCATTTATATTTCATTTAGCCTGTCCACAGAATTCTGCAGCCTACTGAACACACGCAATGTTCTAGGAGTTAATTCCTAACGGATGTCCTGAGGACACGATTCTGGCGGCCCGATCGTTTCAGGCGCTAGGTATGGCACTCGGCAGTTGTTGTAAAAGCCTCATATATAAAAATAATGTATCAATATACCAAATCTGTCAATTGGACGTAAAATATCATTTATGGCCTGCAGCCACTACCCCGTTGTACAAATCGACTTATGTACAAATTGTTTTTAGGAAAGTCTCTCTATATTATTTGCACGAAACAGAAGTGCACGAGGCAGCAAGAAATTTACGTACAAACCGTCCAATTTGTGACAGTTTCCTACCTAGGTGTTGCAAGCTCTCATAGGCTGTATGTAACCACCAACACTCAACGATCATGTGATTTCCTTTGTAAGAATTCATCTTTTGATAAAACCAGGGACGAGGGGAGACAAAAACACCATAAAATTATTGAAAGGAGGATTTGTCTCCCCTTGTATGCCTATTACTGGGGAACTATGGTCCACCCATTTGGAACAACCCTTTGTCTCCCCAGGGCAGTTAAGGGGTAACCTGACCCCGTCATTATAGGGAATTATGTTATCAGTGTATTTCACTATCACCCATGACATACGTACAGTTTACAATCAGAATATAGTATAAAATAATTAATATAATAACGATATATCAGTGTTTAGCACAATCCGTCCTCGTCGTCAGATTTCTTACCGATGGTCACCACTGCATACGAAGATTCCTCATCCTCATGCATTTGCTGGAAGTTACAAATGATTTATAGGAACAAAATTATAAGTTCATCCGCTGCCTCAGGCGCCTGTTTCGTGTTAAACTTATGTTGAGATGGTTTGGTCATGTTGAGATAATGAATGAAAGAAGACTAACGAAACAGGTGTATGAGGCGAGTGTGGATGGTGCCGTCGGAAGGGGAAGACCTAGGCGCACATACCTGGACCAAATCGGGGAAGTTTTAGTAAAGGGGCAGGTCAGGAGTATCCTAAACCGACAAGCATTCATGAAGAATGTAATGAGACTGAATGAAGCGAGAGCAGCATATCAGGATTGTAGCAAATGGAGATCCGTGATCTCTGCCTACCCCTATGGGAAACAGGTGTGATTTTATGTATGTATGTTGTATGAAGCAGCATCCACTGCTGTAATATACTTGACAAGGTGCTGTTACGAGTTTAAATACTGGTCATGGATGCTCATTTTCTCCAATCCATGATAATTATCGCGTTATTCCCGGTTGCAACCGAGGCTTTCACCTCGGCACTTGGGGTGAAATACATCCTCTTCATCTTAGCGGTAAAGTTTCACCTCGAAGTCTGGGATCCGCTTTTGTCAGTGTAACTGCGGTTTTTGCTGATCTTCGATATTATCCGTGTAGCAACTGTCACCTGACTTCCACAACCGAACCCTCCAATATCAACACTTCATCCTTTTCTTTAAAACTTTCATCAGATGGACCTATCTGCCAATATTATAAGACGAAAGGTACAATCGAGTCATAGAGGCCCCTCCTCTATGACTCGATTCCTGCCGGCTACCTTATGGGTACATGGTGCACGACAAACTAGACCAAGATAAGCCACCTCCACAATCTTTTCGGAAACTTTCACCCTCCGCCGCTGCTGCCTCTGTACCTGGTATGTTATGGTATCACGGGCTGGTATCCGCAACTCCACGTTATGGCGAGGTTTTTGCGTGAGTGTGAGCATTTCACTCGATCCACCCCAACTAACTCTGTACCTGTTAGGGTAAGAGATACTTACCGCAGTGGTGGTAGATTGAGCGTTCGCGCTGACGTACGAAGGAGCCGCATTCTCCACCACCTTGGCTTTTGGAGCCGGCTCGATACCCTCGGGCAATGGGACCGTCATCGCAAGACGAGCGTACTCAACGTCCATATTGCGTATAAAAGGGCTCGCGAGCGCCTTCTTAGCGGACTCGCGATCTTCCTCGTCGTAAGCTTGCAGCAGCTGTTCTAAGGTTTGTACTTCGGCCATTTCGCAGTTGCTGCCCCATTCCTATGAATTCATATGCTATTGTAGTTTTATATAATAAGCTCTAGCTGCGCGAGTCACGGCATTAGTTTAAAATAAAAATTTATCAAAATTATTCATTTCTATGGAGAGCTCACACTTTTTTTTACCGTGCAGTAATATACCTTGGATACCACCCGGCCAGTAGGGGTGTCAATATCGTGCTCAGACCACCTTAAGCCACACGGCCGCCTCAGGCCATCAGTTGCCGAGGGTGACATAGACTTTGGCGGATCACGGGTATGACGGGCTATAGAAGGCCCCCTCTCGGGTGGGGGACTAGGGCGGCACATCTTGCCCTAGAAATGAAGGGAGGTAGGGCACATCACGCCACCGTTTTGGCCTGCTTCTGCTAGAGTAACAGGCGCAGGAGAGCTCACATTCCAAGGAGAGCGCACACTCCAAGGAGAGCTCACAATGTCTAAACAAAATAAGTAGGTATGCATACAAAACTCAATCATATAAAAAAGAACAAATTATTCCTAAGACAATTCTCTTGTAGATAGCTACTATGGTTAACAGTCTCACCATATTAGAAATGATAATATAGTATGAGATAAATGTAACCGTCCCCACACCCGAGGAGATGGCCCTGGGTCGGCCGAGGTGCGAGGTATATGCCTGTTAACCTTACCTCCGGCAACCAAAAAGACCCACAGGCGTCGTGCCTTTTGGTTGGTTCGAGTCCGACATAACCTCTTCCACCGGCTCCGGTGGGGGGGTATCCGTGAGTAAAATCCGCACGTAAAAAAAAGTCATGACCAACTGTGCAATTCTGTGAGCACATGGCGTCGAGCACAGCGCTGCGACAGCCTAAATAGAGATTGTCAATGGTCAGATTGGGTGACGTCACTGGAGGATGCATTACATGTAAATAGATAGCAGTAGAACAGTATTCCTAGCACGAAAGAATGGAGCATTGCGATTGGCCGTTCTCTACTGTAAACCTGTGTGTGTGTGAAGCTGGCCAATCGCAATGCTCCGTTCACTCGATACATTTACGATACTATTGACTTTTTTCGTTCTAGGGGCACATTTCTGCGAAAGATTTATAGGAAAAAATTATACGGTATACCTTGTAGGCCTTCTCAGCAGCCACGGTGTCCCCTCTGGCCAGTTGGACGAGCACGATAGCCACAGCAAGTCTACCAACAGCGCCGGTGTTCTCGGCTTCGAGGTGGAAGCCGATTTCGCGGCGCAGACTATCCACAGCTTGGTCGTAACTATTAAAAAAATGATAATATATGTGTCTATAGTATTAGTAGTAGTAGTGTAGTTTACCGGGGGGCCGAACGTGGGACCGAATTCAATGATTTGTGAAATGTGGTGTTAATTCACCTCTACCTAATCCTCCAGGGATAAAGGAGTGATTATATGTTAGTAAATACGTTTATCCACATTTTAGAATCCATAACACAAGTCAGTTAATCTGTTTAGTTTGAGTCTAAATAGTTTATAGTGTTGTGTACTTAGCTGTCCAAGAATTTATATTTTGAAGAATTATAATTAGAATATTATTATTATATTATACTAGCTGTTGCCTGCGGCTCCGTATGCGTGGATCTAGTATATCGCGACAAAACCTACCCTATGTCCTTTCTTAAGGTGTAATCTACCCCTATACTAAAAAATCGGTTCCGCAGTTTAGGCGTTAAAGCATAATATACAGACAGACTGATAGAAGCAATTCTATCAGTCTGTCCTTCCCGGAACCTCTCCACTAACACTTAATTAAAGTTCAAATTGCCTTTTAAGTATTATTACGAGTGTATAAAAGTGTTGATTTTAGACCCTTTTAGGCAATATTTAAAATGTTTTCTCTCCGTAAGAACCATCATCGTATTTCAAGGAATATTCTAAAAAAAATAATTAGCGAAATCAGTTCAGATGCTCTCGAGATTTGAGCTTAGCAACACCTTCAACGATTCATTTTTATATTATAGAATAACATAACATAAACTCACGCCTATATCCCCGAAGGACTAGGCAGAGGTGCTAACACCCACATTTTGCCAATTTATGTTTAGGTCCCAATGTAATAGGTGGCGAGCCTATTGCCATTAAGCGGGAACTTATAAACCTGCGATAAATACACACATAACTTCGAAAGGCATCGAAAAGTCATTGGTGTGTGGGGATCGAACCCGAGACCTCGTCTCAGCAGTCCATTACCCATACCACTAGGCAACCGCGGTTTTTATTATCTATACTAATATTATAAGGCTGCAGAGTTTGTTTTTTTGTTTGAACGCGCTAATCTCTGGAACTACTGGTCCGATTTGAATGATTCTGTGTTGGGTAGTCCATTTATCGAGGAAGGTTTTAGGCTATATATCATCACGCTACTACTTAAGGGAGCGGAGCATTGATAATAAATGTTAACAAATCCGGCAATTTTTCATACATATTTTGAAGACTAAAACATACGGGCTCAAAGGGATATGAAGCTTCAAAATATACCCCGGGCGAAGCTGGGGTGGGTCAGCTAGTATTATATATATATATATATATATATATATATATATATTATAGAATATTATGAATTATGTCAAGTCATTGTATCCGTTAAATTTTTGTATAACTCTGTCAATTATATTATTTATGTAAGATAACAATCGAATACCCGTTATCTTAACTATATGTAACTTGTAGTATTACCACAAACCTTAGTGGTTTATTAAAACTACCAAACTGTTATTTATGTCCGTATTATGTAATTTCTAAAATATTTATACGGTATATTCGTCCAATTGAGCAGTCCAACTGTGGAAGCACCTCCGCCCTACAGAATACCGCGGCCATAATAACCTCGTGTTGTGTTCCTGGCGGTGAGTAGGGTAGCCAAAGCTTATTGGGGTTTTTGTGCTGTCAGTGGGAGGACCAGTGCCTTGTCCTGCTTTGTCTTTTACACTGACGGCTTTTAAACTCTTGTGCTTACAGGGTTGGCTCCGTCGGTGTTGCGCACGTCCATAGGCCACGGTAACCACTTTTAATCTGGTGGGCCGTGTATTTGTCTGCCAACCAAGTGGTATAAAAAACCTTTGTGCCATAAAAATAGTCTGAAAAAAAACCAAATCAAATAATACAAGAAAAAGCAATTACTAAACGTACTTACCGTTGAAGTTTGACTAAAATACGAGACGCCTTGCTGATGTATTCAGTGCCTTGATGCTGACTGCTTTCCGTCTGAAATGTCATATAATATTTCAGTACCTACCAAGTGTGTCTCGGATGATACTGGGAACTATTCCACCACATAAACTTTACCTAAACGATATCGGTACAGAGGTTCTGACGTACGATACGTATAAATGTAATACGAGAATTTTCTGCTTAATACGTGTAATATTACATGTCTTAATTAATAAAAAAACTGCGAACATTCAAATTTGACCCTTCACACCGGGAGATTGGAGTCTATAGAGGACATCCGAGGGTAAAAGCCTCCCTGCCTCAGCCCAACACCGCCCTTTCTTTATGCGATAAAATCCCCTCGGATACCTCCCCGCCGGGGCCGGTGGGAGAGATTATGTCGGACTCGAACCGACTAAAACGTACGACGCTTGTGGGTCATTGTTAATTGCCGAAGGTGAGGTTGATACTCCATTTGATTAGGTATTTAACTAAAGGTGTGAGAGTGTAAATGAGTTTCTAATAAACAGAAAATTATAGTACATATATTAAAAAGAAAAAAACATACTCGTATTAATAAAGTCATATCAAGATTGTTTACGTTCAGTTAAGTACCTAACAGAAAGGAGTATGACGTAAATATTTTCACTAAACGAAGCCTTCGTTGACAGATCAATACGGGGTTCATTGCAGTTCAGTAGCTTTACTTCAAATGAACCGGTATATAAGACCTCTTTCTAACAAAAAAATAATTTTGCATCAAACATTGTAAAAAATAAACATCCACATTGAAAATCTGTTTCAGAAGTCGGTTTTTAATCTGGTTTAAAAATCACTAATATATATTCATCATAAGGCGTCATTTAGACGAGGAGAGTTTCTCGCAAGTATCTGTTCGAGGAATTGTACGCTAGTAATACCTAATCACCCTACCATTATCGTCTAAAAATGTTTACACAAATACTTTTTTTATTAAGTAAGTCTAAATTTAATCTATTACGAAATTCGAACAAAAATATAAAAAAAAACCTTTTGTTTAGTTCTTTAGAAAAACTTGTTTTAAAACTAATTGTTTAGTTAAAATTTTAATAAAACATTATACAGTATATCTATATAAACCCAGTTTCAAGGGTCAAAGAATTCCTACCAATCGACGTTAACTGGAAGGGTGGCCTGAAGGTTGGCAGTATTGCCATGTTGAATGACATATATCAAAGATCAAAGAACACGTCACATGAAACATTAGGTAAGTCAAGAAATCTTATAAGAATATTGTATAAAGTAAAATAAATCGTTTGAAAATGATTCTTTCGGTGGTTGGGTAAGTTGTACTACTGAGTAGATACCACCAGTAAGAAATTCAGAGAACTAGATTATTCTTTTTTTTATGATTTTCATTATAATTTGAATTGTGCGAGCAAGCAAGTGATTAGAAAGCCTAAATTCTGTGCGAGTAATAAACAGCCCTCTGGTCACGTGTAGCGTCTATTAGTCTTTCAACCAATAAAATCGTTGGAAAAAGGTGTCGTTGACTTCGAAGAGAAGCGAAGAGATATCCGCGCCGCCACGCTAAGTAAGACTGCTGTTCTTTGTACTGGCAGTGTTCGCTGTGTGTAGGTCTCCAGTTCTAAGTATTATCTTTTGACACAATATAGGTACAGTAGTAAGATAACTTACAGAGGAAACATCAGCTGCCTGCTGGAACAGTTTGACGGCCAGTTCTGGTGAATTCTCTTCTAAGATCTTGGCAGCCTTGTTTAAAACAGAAGCTCCGCTGTCGCCAGACCCGTGTTGCTGGTAAAGGCTGGCTGCATCCGTCGCCAGGTTGTATAGCTACGATAACAACAAAGATAATTTGGAAACAGTAGGGAGGCATGAGATTTTACATCCGAAAGTAAAAGTGAATACTTGGTTCGGTCCTTTAAGCGGGTCATGAAAAATCTTCGGGATAGGGACCGTCTTTCTAGAGGACATCATCGGTAATTGCGGCGATTATTCTTTGAACTACACCTCAGTTTACCATCAGGTAGGGTGCATTCAATTTGACGACCTAAATATAAAGAAATCGGGTAAAACCTAGTGTCTTATATAAGCCCCCGAGGAGAGGGCCAGATCGTAAGAGATGGCCCTGTGTCGGCCGGGGTGCGAGGAATATGCCTGTCAACCTCACTTTCGGAAACCAAAACGACCCACAGGCGGCGTGCGTTTTAGTCAGTTCAAGTCCGACATAACCTCTTCCACCGGCTCCGGTGGGGAGGTAACCGTGGCCGTTTGCGCACGTAAAAAAGAAGTGTCTTATATAAGTGATCCGTTATTAAAACAATATCTTTTCTTTTTTCTAACTTTCTTTCTTAAAGTATGCTCCCTAGACAAAATGTTTAAAACAATAAAAATTAAGTCGCAATTTTCTGGACGGGTAGGGTTTCATTGTTAATTTCGAATGTAGACCGAGACGCTAAAACCAGACAAATGATTAGATAAATGAATTTTGTCACCCATACGCCTTTTTCAAACGTAATCAGCAGCAAGCAAAAATATGGCCCGCACTAAGTTTACTGACTCATTGACTGAGCAGGGGAGAAGTTAGTGCGATGATTCTTGATAAAATACTTAAGACTATGTGTTAATGAAACGCTCTCTCAGAAAAAAACAGATTGAAGCACTAAAAGCTCATACTCGTAAGTTAATTTATATTCACGTTAATTTATGCCACCATCTTAAAAACGAAGAAGGTACTTTTCTCTTGTACATTCAATATTAACATATTGATTACTGGCGTGGGTAGGGGCACACAAAACGACTCTGCTGCCATTGAAAAGAGCACAAAGGGCTGTAATTAAGGTCATAAATAGGAAGCCCTTCAGATACCCAATCGAACAACTACATCGGGATTACAAAGTCCTGACAGTACGTTAACTTTTTATGCTTAGAGCAATTCACCGTAGGGCGTAGGTACTTATACAATTCTTGAGAATGATTCCATAGCCTTTAACTTAGCTCGTCGAAACTAAGCGATCTGCATGTCGGTTGTGCACAGTACAGGTTACGTCCTGGTTCCTAAAGAGATAGTAGAAGTATATAAGCCTGTACACTAAATCCAGATACGTATACAAATTGGTTCCAGCATCTAAATTCCAAGTACCAAATTAAATGTAATCTATAAAATAGCAAGGTATAATTAATCTATAATGGAGTTTGTTTTTGGTCAAACAATATTAATTAGTCACAGTGTACCTACTCGTTTTCCTCGTGTTACTGGTTGCGTAGATTCTTTGTGATTTATAAATACAGATACAAACTGTTGTATCTAAATTAAGCACCAATAGAATAAAACTTTAAATGTGAATTACAATTTTGTATAGCCTTTATTTATTGTTTTATTTTTCTGAGGGAATGTTTCTTTTTTCAATGAGAACCAACGATATTGTCGGGTACAAAAATCTGTTACAAACTTAGATGAATTAAAAAAGGAAGATACGGTACTCGAGCATTTGTGTGGGCATGCCAAACTAGGTTCATGGACCTAGTTTGGTTTAGTGTATGTCGAATGACCGAAGCGCTTACATGTGTGTGCTCTTCTTTCAAGTGCTGAAAAAACCCGTGATAATTAACAAAACTGCACGAGTGCTTGAGCAGTAAGCGATAACGCTTCTTGTTCACTCTATCTTAATCATATATTGATATCACTTTCGCACATTCTTTATTAATTACAAGACAATGTGTGAGTGAGTATTTGTGTGTAGTTATGTGCGAGCCATTTTTTTAAGTACAATGCATAGAACGTACCGTATCTTCCCTTTTTTAATTCATCTAAGGTTACAAATGAAATTTCCAGAAAATACTGTCAACAAAGGAATAAGTTTACAAGTAGCCTAAGAATCAAAACAAGTCGCACCTATTGTTCGTGTTTTACACAGAAAAAAAGTTCAAAAACATAGCTACTTGCTACTCGAATATATTATAAATATCTCAAGGTATTCATTGTGAAATCAAAGTACTTCCTAAGCTTTCAAATACATTTCAGTGGGCGCACTTTGTTTGCCAAAAACCAATAGGAAAACCATTGCGAGGCAGTCACGTGTCTATAATCAGGTTAAATAATGGAAAACTAATAAAAGATTTGTATATACAAATAAACAAAATCGGTGTGGCTGTTTACAATGTGAAAATAAGAGGATTTTGATGACTGCCTATGAAGTTAATACACGATACATTATAAAAACTGGAATTTTAAAATTCAGCAGCCAGTATTATGTGTTCAATCAGGATAATTTCCGATATGGCAGGGCCCGATTATGACAGTGATTTTTCCTGTATAAATAAAGCGTGTGATGACTAGTAAAACAGACCCCAAACTCCGAAGCGAAAGCCTCGGAAACGACTCGTATTGAGGACGAAGAAGATAAAGCGTAACTTTATGCTTCAGTGTAACGCGTAAAAAATAATTACAACACAGATCTAAGGTCACGCGGACGAAGTTATGGCGCAAAAATGTACACCGAAATATGATTACATGTAAACAGAAACGAAAACAAATCATGTTGACGTGAAAAATAATATGTTGAGAGGCGACCCATCGCAATTTTTCCACTCGAGGACGCGTGTGTCTAATTAAAGTAGATACATGGCTAAACATTGAGTACAATATCAAATTATTTTTCTTTTCTAACTTATCCCGCTCTGTTAAATCATTTTGTCAATTCTGTGGTAATAAATATTTTATATATTGAAAGAATATCTCAAGTGGGTTTTAATAACATAACATAAACTCACGCCTATATCCCCGAAGGGGTAGGCAGAGGTGCGGCACCCACATTTCGCTAGTTTATATTTAGGTCCCAATTTAGGGCGAGCCTATTGCCATTAATAGGGCACTTATAAACCTGCGATAAATACACACATAACTTCGAAAAGCATCGAAAAGTCATTGGTGTGTGCCATGGTAATCCTGGGATCGTACCCGAGACCTCGTCTCAGCAGTCCATTACCCAGACAACTAGGCTACCGCGGTAGGTACTTTTTAATGATTATATATAATAACTGTAAGACCTAGTCGAACTAAGATTTGACCTGGATTAAGTCTTAGTACTTAGCAAACTCTTCTTAGCAATCTTTCAGAATTCATTAGTGGGTGACCTCCCTCATCTTTGGTAGTTTAACCTTCACTTTATAAGGTGTTCGTGTCGTTGCGTTATCCACCAATTTGAATTTAATTCAGAATTTTGTTTACAAAGTTTCCTACAATTTTGGTTTTCATTTTTGTCCATTAATCAATATTTATATGTATTATCACGATAAATGCAATTTTAAAATATCGGAAAATATCCGCTCTGGAAAACTTTGTAAATGTTACTTTGTATTTATACTTCAAGCTAGTGGCCCTTATTTGTTTTGAGTAGCAAAATATAAAAACTGATCAGTAACTCGCGTGTTTACAGCACGATTCAATTGAGTCGCCATAACACCACTTACGCTTGACCGTCAATCAAAGTCCCCTAAAAACAAGAACTACATACCCACCCTCCCAACGCCCACAATAGTACAAACCCCTGCTACGTTCACCAACGAGTTTGGCCAACGCGTTTGCCAATGTGTTCACCAACATGCAGAACGGCGATTTATGTATAACATGTAGTTGAACCGTGTGGTAAGAAAGAATACCGTAGGAAAGAATACAAGTATCACCACCCCATCTCATCCGAAGGGTGTCGTAAGAGGCGACTCATGGAAACATACGCAAACCATATCACTGCGAGAGAAGGAAAACTCGAAATAAAACCCTGTACCAAGCCGTCTGGCAAGCGTGGAAACAGTAGGCCAAAGCCTCCCAACATGGGGAGAGGCCTAGTCCAGCAGTGGACTGCGATGGGCTAGTTGATTGTAGTTGAACCGTATATTAGTGACTTTTTTACAACACTTAGGTGGCAGACAAGCACATAGCCCACCTGATAGGAAGTGGTTACCATGGCCTATGGACGTGTGGAACACCAGAGACACTGGATTACACTCGAGCTGCAGACCTTAAATAAACTTTATAATGCCCCACTTTAAGATGATATCTTTACGACGATGACGACCTCGTAAGACGAGCAAACCAGTACATCGAATCGAAACTATTTCGACTTTGAAGACACTCCACTGAAGGTAGTGCTGCACCATACTCGTAGCAAACACCCTCCTTAGGAAACTATCGTGTAGCGTAGATATATTCATTCTTGTTCTTCACCCCATCGCAGTCGGAGCAGAGGCACCGTAGTATGTCGTAATATGTAGATTTACATTTACGCATAATTCAGACAACAGTCGAGCTGTTGATCGTCGTCAAATATCCATGTTAGATAATGGATTAAAAAATAGGATCGTACAATTACAGTAGCCCTTTCATCCCGCTGTCGGAGAATCTCCTGGACATAATCTGCCCTGGATTACATGAAAATCCTGGAACAGACTCCGGACACAGGTTGCCCGAAGCAAAGAAAATCGGTCTCGGTGGGTGTTCTCAAGTGGCGCGGACCTGCGATGTGAATGTGGAGTTGCTTCACAGACAATGGCCCACCTGTTAACGTGTGCTGCATGTTCATACACATGTACACCGGAGGAAGTCATGTGCGCCTCCGAGAACGCCATCCAGGTAGCAGCACCCACTAACACAGCAGAAAATCTCTGTTCTTACAGGGTTGGCAGCACGGACGTGACTCCACTGGTGTTACACACGTTCATAGGTCACGGTAACCACTTACAATCAAGTGAGCTTGTCTGCCACCTAAGTTGTATAAAAAAAAAGAAAAAAAACAACACACTACACAGCAAAACACTAACGTAGTCCTCCTTCTGCGAGCAAGTAATGCTCGTGAAGGAGGAGGCGGGGCGGGAGCGGCAGCGAGAGCGACGAAGGATCGCAAGCCAAGCTGCCCGCGTACGAAGGCAACTCGGACGTCGGAGGTCGATGAACGACCTTCGCCCCCCATGAGCGCCGGCCTGGGGGTGACAGGTGGAGCCGCCTGTCACCCTGGCAGAAGCAGGCCGCGGCAGTGGCGCGCCTGGCGCGCCTCCCCGTTTTCAGGGACGAGTTGGGGACTCTGTAGTCCCCACACCCGAGAAGAGGGCCAGATCGTTAGAGATGGCCCTGGGTCGGCCGGGGTGCGAGGGATATGCCTGTCAACCTCACCTTCGGCAACCAAAACGACCCACGGGCGGCATGCGTTTTAGTCGGTTCGAGTCCGACATAACCTCCTCCACCAGCTCCGGTGGGGAGGTATCCGTGGGGATTTGGCGGACGTAAAAAAAAAAAACACTAACGCAGTCGAGAGTCGAGAGTCGAGGCGCCATCGCCACGATAGAAGAAAAACTATCAAAATTCATTTGTATGTTATTTACCGACCTTAATCTCAAACGTATTTAATCACATGTGTAGTAAGTATGTACATTTAATTACTGGAGTTCTGCGAACAAAGTAGTAGTTACTAGGCAAACCGTATTGGCGTCCCTTTTCCTCACTTGTTACTTACGCGTGTAACCCCTCTACTAATGCCCGCGTTCTCGTTTCACCCTCAATCACGTTATCGACAAGTAAAACTCACAATAATCGGCTCGCGTACTTTTCGAAGGTGCGGTTTGTTTCGACTCGTATCTCACGGCCTTGTGAGCATACGAGTCACTAGATGTCAGACATGTGTTGACACACTTGAGACCCACCCTCCTAGTTGAATTTATTTGTTTCGTCTATTTCAATGATTTTTTCACCATTAGGGCGTTCTGTCAAGGAATCCGAAGGTTGTATAACTCAATCCAGTGATTCGTCCCTTCCTACAAATCGTGTCAAGTGCTAGCCTATTTCTTGACGTTGATTTTGACCGCTCAGATCTGCTCCTTGATCCGATTTGAAAGAATACTAGGTCTAGCTTATATATAGGAACTCATACAGTATGTTCTAAAGAAACTGTCCTTAAGGAATCAAGATATCTATCCAAGACCTTATTATACCTACTCATGTTAGGATTTATCACTTATAACATTGAATAATAATCCCTTAGTTTTTATACCTACTACTTGGGTACATCTTCGGTACTGTCGACCTTAAACTTTATGTACAACAAAAAACGTGCTTCGCAGTATAAAAAAGCTATAGGTACGTATAATTGGAAAGTTCGGGATAAAAGATGTTTACGAAATACCTTTTAATTACCTTTTTGTGTAAATCACGGTCTTACAGTACAAACAACCATTTCTTTTGTTTACTTAAGCAAAGAAAATTTATTCGTTTTTGAAACCTTAGAAGTTCTTTGAATAAACAAAAAGAAAGTAGGTAGGTATGCCATTACACGACCTTTTAATGTAATTTTATATGCAGTAATTAGAATATACCAGCTCTTTTATTATAATTACTGCATAGAGTGGACTGGCCATAATGGATTCCTTTTTTCATACTTTGCCCACAGAGGTCAATTAACAATTAGTACCTTACTAGCTACTGAGCGAAAGACACTAAGCATATATCATAGGCAAATACACATATTTGCTGGAACTGTGTTATGCTAAATTTCAAGGTAGCCTGTAACTAGGTTAGCTAGCTTGATATAGCTATTTCTGTAACATAATTTCCAACGTACATTAAAAATTATGTAAAACCATAGGTATATAATCGATTCTATATATCTATATATCTGGGTATACCGCGTATACTAGGTTTGCCGCGTGGTTTCCGGCAGAGTAGAATTAGGGTCACCCCATCTCTTCCCATGCGGTGTCGTACAAGGCTACTAAGGGATAGGGCTATTTAACATCATACAGCCCAGACTCAGCCTCAGATGCATGGCTCGAGTCAACTATAGTGCCCGGAATATGGTAATAAGCTCATCCCCTATTACGTGGGACCGAATACAATTATTAATTCACCTCTGCCTAACCCTCTAGGGATAAAGGCGTGATTATGTGTATATATGAATCTGGGTATACCTATCTGACCTAGGTGCTAAGCGATGTATATGGAACTTCACCTTGCGACTTGATCAGTATTAAAGTTTATTCAAAGAATCAAATAATCAATTTCATTTATTCAGTTTAGGCACCGTAAAGAGCACATATAAACGTCAAATTTTTACATATCCCACGAAATAACATAAATATTTTAAATAATGTAAAAATAAACCATTGGAAAATGATTCTATCGCTTTTTATAACCATTTCGTCTCAGAAAAACATGATTCTGAAGCCTCGACCATGTTGTCAAGATACTTATAGTATGTTGGCGCCTAACCACGTAATTTCTAATGTGATCGGGATGTGTCAGGACAACTCAGTGAACACGACGCGTGCAGTGACCCGTACGAGCAGACGACACTTCTAATTTATTAAATTTCCACCTGAGCGGGTACCTTTGAGGCGAGGGCTTAACAGAATAGATTGCTTTATAAAATATGTTATGTAGATATTAAATGCTGAACTTCAGGCTCCCGAACAACTATAATAATTTCTTTGACAATTTTTTTTTATACAACTTAGGTGGCAGACAAGCACACGGCCCACCTAATGGAAAGTGGTTACCATAACCTATGAACGTGTGTAACACCAGTGTAGTCACATCCGTGCTGCCGACCCTGTAAGAACAGAGATTTTGTGCCGTCAATGTAGAGGACAAAGCAGACAACCCTTTGGTCATCCCACTGACAGCACAAAATTATTTTTATTACTATTGATTTATGGTGCTGCTACATACAGGATGTTACAGAAAGGTGTGGTCATATTCAGAGGACGTATTACGTGTGATATAAATATTTTTTTCCGCAGGAGTATAAACACCGATTTAAATTGTACGACGTAGAAAAATATTTTTGTTTTTATCGATCATGTAAGCTTGTGGAAATTGCAGACGAACGCACAACACTAAAAAATAACCAGGGCTGCAACAGCTGCAGCGCGCTGTTATAATATATATTGAATAAGACATTTTTTACTTTTTCTCTATATATAACCGGTTTCAATTCATGGCATTCTCAAAGGTCAATTCAATCTTTGACATCCGCTGCGGCGTAGTGTTTAAACATTCGACCGCTACGTATGGGGCGCAGTTTCGATGACCGCTCAGTGTAAATATTGGTATATATATATATATTTGGATTGGTCTGGGTCTATGTATAATAATGTACGCATCTAAGTATGTTTTTCCGTATTCAAGAATCAATAATATAAGTTAGTTAAGCTATGCTTACTTTGGGTCTGGGTAGCGCGGTGTAGATTGTTCTAAAGCTGTGAAATCACTTTTGACTAAAAAGTGATTACAGTTCATAATCACATAAAATTTATAGGTATAGATCTATTCGAGTCAGACTTCAGAAAAAGGTTTTCCTCCTCATAATATTGGTACATAAATATTGTACTCGTAGATTTAGACTCTGATACAACCGAAAAAATTACGATGATTTTTTTACCTAAGCGCCAGAGAAGCCGTGCGCTTCTCTGGCGCCACCTGATGGAGAGTGGTTACCGCGGCTTACAGACGTCTGCAATATCAGGGGCGTCACACATAATTAGGGATAAAATGCATAATGCATATAGGTATATACTGGACTGGTAGGATTGTGTACGTGCGCGATGCGCGCCTCCCCATTCCCGGGGATATAATGGGGACTCCGTGGCCTCCACACCCGAAGAGGGCCGTTTCATAAGAGACGGTCCTGGGCCGGCCGGAGTTCGAGGGATGTGTCTCAGATATTCTCACCTCCGGTAACCTGCAGCCCACACAGTCGGCGTGCGTTTTAGTCGGTTCAAGTCCGACATAACCTCCCCCACCGGCCCCAGTGGTGGGGTATCCGTGGGGATTTTGTACACATTAATGAAGAAGGTTGGATTGTGTGCTAGATAGATACGTGTGGCGTAGCCGCCGACCACGCCTGCTCATGGTGCCTGGCGTGCGCACCAGCCTGCTTAGCAAGGCGCCTCTGTCACAAGCGATATGCACTTTAAAACTGGTAGTGTGGAACCTCTTAGCCTTAGGAGGGATTTTGCCTCACTGTGTGTGTTCTACCGCCTATACAATGGTTTGTGCTCAGATGAATTGTTTGACATGATGCCCGTAGCTACATTCTATCATCGCACCTCTCGCCATAGGCAGGGAATTCATCCTCACACGTTGCGACCTGAGACGGTGCGCACTGTGCGGTATGAAAGAAACTTCATCCCACGCACACTCAAGCTGTGGAATGACCTCGATGCTGCGGTTTTAGTGCCTACAATATGGGGTTGTTCAAGAGGGGCATCAGAAGGTTTCTTCATGGTCGGCAGCGCGAGTGTGACACCCCTGGTGTTACATACGTCCATAGGCCACGGTAACCGCTTCCCATCAGGTAACTATCATGGTCACTGACATCAGTATCAGAATAAACGGGATAGTTCCTCCGTGATCATGGTGCTTGCAACAGCGCCGAAATATCGGAAACTCAAAATAATGAAACATGGTAAATATCCCGTTTATTCTGATACTGATTCACAAGAGTGGCGGCTTATTCCACATTAGTTATGAGACTTAATATTTTATTTTAATAATTTTTGTTCCTTTTTTGTGCTAACTTCTAGATATTTAGAAAAGATGTTTATATATTTAGTGTACCTACAGTACTTGTACTTTTGTTTTAAATTGCTGCACTATTGGGTGTATGCCTGTAATGATAGCTGTAAGTTTGGATAAATAAATGAATAAATAAATATTAGTATTAAAGTTATCGGGATATTTACCATGTTGTATTGTTCTGAGTACCTCCGTGATCGTGGTGCACATGGTGCGCCGAAATATCGGAAACTCAGAACAATGCAACATGGTAAATGTCCCGATACTTTAATATGGAGTGACTATGATAGTTTAAATAAATACGCCGCAATCAAACTACGCCGTCGAACTGAAATACTCCGCAATGAAACCACAATATTATTTTGTGCCCATTGCGGTGGAGACTATTGGCAGTAGGGGGTTGGAGGGGAAGGACTTAATTGCTGAAATTGGTCGCCGTATCCACGAACAAGGCGGTGACTCCCGCTCCGGCTCGTTTCTGGGACAAAGGATGGCCATCTCGATTCAGCGAGGCAACGCCGCCATTGTCATGGGCACCTTTGCACCGGGAACCTTGCGGGGCGGGTTATTTGACTTGCCATAATATGAGAAAAACTGTGATTGCAATTTTTTTTTAAAATGCTATAGACCCTGATCGTAGATTCCGAAGTTAATTGAGACTGCGTGATGAATAATACCTCTATCTATTATGAATTTCACGCGAGTGGTAAACAAAAGTATTTCCCGCAGTCCAGACGTTAGATATACACACATCAACAAAGTCTAGGGAACAAGGACATTTCTAGTTTTTATTTAAAAACCCTTTCTTGTAATAGTGAGTGTTTTATATCAATAGAAGGGTATTTTTATACCGTTTTTAATTTTAATTTTAATAAAAACATTTTCATACCAATTTTTTTTTTTTTTTTAAGAAAGAATTGAATAGTGCCAATATTGAGTATTACAACCTTCTATGATTAGGCACAAAAATAACGAGGTAGTAAGAAATACAGTAATTAACCGTACTTTAAACGTTTTTAATAATCTGTAGGACCTCCTAAAGCATTAGCAACAGCTCGACAACGGCGTGGCATACTTAGTATGAGATTGTCAATCATCGTCTGTGGAATATGGCTCCATACACTGCGAAGGTGCAAAAAAAGTGGTTCTTCAGTGTTCAGATTTTCCAAAGAATCACTGAGAGCTCTTCTCCCAAGCAAATCCCAGGCATGCTCTATGGGATTGAGGTCGGCAGACTGAGCAGGCCATTCCAACGTCGTCATATTGTGCACGCTTAACGCATTGACCACTACCCTCGCGGTGTGTGACCGTGCATTATCTTGCATGAACATAAAATCTTGACCGAACTGCTGTCGATGAGGGATTACCATGGGATGTATAACCTCCTGAATGTATTGGTTTGCATGCAAATTGCCCCGTATCCAAACGAGGTCGGTCCTTCCACCAAGGCGAATTCCAGCCCATACCATGATTGTTCCACCTTGGTAAGGATGAACTTCTTGCGGATTCTGGAGACGACTCCGACGTCCAGGAACTCGCCATATACGCACTCTTCTCGAATCAGGATGAAAACCGAAGCAAGATTCGTCGGAAAACAGAACCCGTGCCCATTGATGGTCGGTCCACTGTAAATGTGCGTTAGCCCACAATAAGCGACGACCTCGATTTTCACGTCGAAGAGCTGGAACCCTAAGCGGTCAGCGAGCATAAAGATTGGCTTCGTGTAGTCGTCTTCTGACAGTTTGATCGCTAATAACCACTTGATGCTGAGACTGGAGGCCTGCGACCAACTGACGAGCAGTAATCGTGGGTTGCCGCCTTGCGGAATTTTGCAAGAAACGATCTTGTCGCGGGGTAGTAACCCTATTTCGTCCCTTGTGACGTTCGGCAACATCCCCTGTAGACCTGTAGCGTGCCCATAATCTGCAAATTACGCTTGGTTGGGTGTTGACAGCATCCGCTACGTCGCGTTGAGTTCGTCCAGCTTGCAGCATACCAACAGCCCTTAACATCTCTTCGCGACTTAAATGACGACGTGACATGATGACTACAGTCACAAAAATGCACAAACCATACGTAAAAGACGTATTATTGATAATAAACGTTATTTACAATCAAAAAAAATAATTTTTATTTTGCCTCAGAGAAACTGCACAATCAAACACTTTTAAAAGTTTTCCCTCCATATCATATCTCGAAAATCATTACTTATTTAAATTTATTTTTAAATTTCGAACAACTCTGTAATCTACTTTATTCTATTTTTATTTATTTGCTGCCAGTTATTTGCAAAACAAGATTTACACGAAAAAAAATAATTGGGGTCATCTTGTTCCCTAGACTTTGTTGAGGTGTTTATATTTTCACTGGGATCCAATATAATATTAATTTAATATGCCCCGATATTTGATTGACATCCTTAATTTGCATTCCAATGAAATTTATTAAATTCGTGGGACATTTTATCTCTGATATTATTACGTTGTGGAATTTTGTGTGGGGCTTTATTTAAATGCGGGTATGGGTCGAAACTGTATTTCTATCTCTTTCTTACGCTTTGTAATAATCCATAATTAGAGCGAGATACAAAGTAGATAGCGTATGCATTCTTTCGTGTCTACGCGGCAAACCTAATACATAAAAATATAATAGTATGCTATGTCCATATGCCTACTATATCTTCATTATCTTAGCATCCGAAACTTTCACCTCTGAGTCTAGGACCCGTTTTACCAGTCTATCTGTGTATTTGGCTGAAGCGACTGCCATATGACCTCCACTACCTAAATCCGATATCGAAGCATTGCAGTTAGACCAGATGTTGAACTTTTTAGGTCTCCAATTACCCGTAACAACTGCTATCGATGTTAGTATGGCAACCGAGACCGTCGACGGGTTAACGTGCCCTCTGAGGCACGACCGGACCAGTGCAAATACTATACTTGCACCTCACTGAGCGGGGATCAAACCCGCGCCTCCACGTAGCGGTCGCGTTCACTACCGCCACGCCACTGAGACAGTCCTATCTAACTGCTGTGTACTGTTTTTTTTATTTTTTGTATTGAATTATGTAACATAAAAACACTTTTATATCTTTCTTCATAAACCTACTATATGTACCTACTGTGTTAATATTTTTTGACGTGACAACGTCTTATAAATTGGTTTGCCGGGTGACACTTCAAGAAACTGCGTTACGCTCCGCTCACGTTATGCGCTCACAATGAGAGCGAGTGAGAGGCACGCGTCCCTTCCACTCGGGCATGGTTAGCCCGCCTAAGAGCGAGAGAGACAGACATAAAAAGTGAAAAGCACGCGTCCTTACTATTATTTCATCCTTCTTCCTACTATACGAATGAATATTCACATTAAAATTATTTTACCACTCAAAGTCGTTGTCACGTAAAACTTTCGCCCGTATACCGACTTTACAGGCAACCAATTTTTTTCAATCTTACTTTAATTAGGGGTTTTTATCTATAAAAGATTTGCCAACCCCATCGTACCTTAAATATTATACCGGAAGAATATCTTATTAGAGTGAGTAAACACATTAGATTCATCAATTCACTGCTGAACCCCCAGAGCCAAACGACAAAGCCTCCTCAGTTTTAGACATTGCTAAGATTCATTTTTTTCTATTTCTTAATCGATTTGAATAGTTGCATACTAAATGCTTTAAAATTTCATTCAATAGTTTGAATGGTGTCATCAAAAATCAATGTGGTTCGTACGAATATCGTTAGATGGCTCCCACCGTCACCCTTAGACGGATATATGTATAGGATGTATAGAATTTGGATGGTTTCGAGCGAAGGTCCCGTGACTTAGTGGTCAAAGCGTTCCCCCTGTAAGTGAAACATCGCGAGTTCTAATTCCGCCTGAACCATTCCAATTTCTTAATGGACTTGCTAAGATCGTTTGAATGAGACCTATATCCAGTCTATATAGATCTAATTCGGTCAGCAGTGAATAGCGTTCGTCTTTATTCCGAACACATTCAATCAGCAAATGTTGTATTTCTTCGATTGTATTGCAAACAATACAATTGAATGAATTTGTTTTACTGTGATAAATAGAAAAGAATAAATACTGTCTACAGATAAAATACAGGTAAGTAATACGAAACATGACTTGTACAAGTCTTCCGACGATGTGAATATCTGTCTATAATGTCGATGTCAATAACTTACGCACGAGTATTTCTACAAAAAATAACTATGTTTTCTTAAGCCCGAATAGGCCTGAATTTGTCGCGTATTTTTATCAGGTAATTACCTAAAAAACTGTGCGTAAAATTCAGGCATTTTTTTATACCACTTGGTGGCAGATACGCACACGACCTGATGGAAAGTGGTTACTGTGGCCACTCTCCAGTGAGAGTGCAATTCTATTTAGAATGGTACTTAATTCTGAACCTCGATTTATCTGAGGACAGATTGTACAGATTTTTTTGTTTTGACCCAGGCTACCTAGGATGCGCAAGTTCGGTCCCTGCACAGCGCAAATATTTGTTTGCATGAATTTAGATATTTCGTCGTGTCTCGTAGAGCACGTTTAGTCGTCGTCACTGGTAGTTGGAGTCCTAAAAAATTCAACACCTGGTTTAACTGCAGTTCTTCGATAACGGCTTTACGCTGTGGAAGTCAGGTTGCAGTTGCTTCACGGAAAATATCGAAATTCAGCCAAATGTGCAGTTAGACTGGTATACTCCAAGGTGAAAGCCGTGAAAGCTTCGGAAGCGACTGGGTTGAAGAAGATGATTGTAAAGACAATCTGACTATATAATCTGCTCTTGAATAAATCGGAATTTATAATTGAGTGTCGCTCTGGAATACGGGTCTCAGAATCTCCAACTTTTCAAGCCTGTGAATTAGTGGTCCACTAACCTCTTCTGGTGGTGCAGTTTCCTTGCAGACGATAAGCGCATTCTCCAGTGCTTTAGCGGCATGGAAAAAAGCCCTGTTCTTCTTGTAGATTTCGGACGCTTTCAGATGGCAGTCCTTGGAATTCTCCAGGTCGCGGGCGATCCGGAAGCATTGAGCTGTGAAATGGAAGTAAAATTAGTGAAGCGCTCGCACTGCTCACAAAAGCTGGTCTAATATGATAATCGGTCTAAGTATCTGGCATGTACTCTTTTCTTTACTGCACCATAAAGTTAGTTGTTCCACATTCCTATAGTCCCGTGACCTTTGGGTGAGGCTTGAAAAAGTATCTGATGAGGCCGTCAAGCTGAGAGTCACCACTGTAATATTGCTGATAACTGTAATGGTGACCTCTTTCCTGAGATTTTGCCTTCAACTTACCAACAAGCGAGGTGAAAATTGACGTGCCTTATATAAAAACAGTGACACTCCGAGAAAATTTGTCTAATAAGTACTACTGGCCGTATGGAGTCTTAAAAAACTAAGTGACGTCAGAGTGCCGCCCGTGACGCTGGTGAGGACACGAGTTATATGATTTTAGTTCATCCAAAAAAAGAAAAATTCTATGACTGCCCAGTACCAGAAATAGTTTTCACTTCAAAACAAGTGCAAATCGGACTCGCACACCGAGAGTTCGCTAACTTAAGCTACATAAACCTTAAGTATCATCTATATATCAATACGTGAAGCGAAAATTTTGAATCTATTTTTACGGAAAATGCTGGCACGTAGCTAGGTGAGATTTAGCATATGGATAGTTTTTACGGAGTAAAGGTAATAAGCCTATTTTTTTTTTAATTTACGTAATAAAATACATTATTTTTGTAAAAAAAACGTTACGCACACTAAAGCCTTTTTCCACACAGTCTTTTTTTTAGATTTAAGTAATCACACGCAGTCCCATATCTATTTAAAAAGTTCACAGCTGACAGATCAAAAAAAATTAAGAGATATACTGCGTCAAAAACAGTAATGAAAATAATGTTTGAGAAACTAATATTTTTCCTTATATTTGCAACACTCAACAACTGCCAAACCGAGTTGTCTGATATTAATTCCTGGTTTTGATGTAGGTGCTTCATATTTCATTTACGTTTACTGAAATTCTTTTCATCTGATAACAGTGTAGGGTTTCAAAATTAATTGGCATGGGTATAATAGTTGTATGAGACATGTAATATTCAAAATACTTCAGGGATATACGGTGATATATGAAAGAATTTACCGATACTTATTTTAATGTTACAAACAGTATGGGAAGTGTAATCTATTAAGAATTATTTGTTTTAAGTGAACACTTTACGTTTCAAATGATTATTTAGATTTGTTGTGGTTATGTCATTTACCTATGATTTGACTAATTTTTTTTACTTCCTTTTTACGTTATTGAACATTCTTGATCCATTTTGCTCCACTGAACCACTTAAGACCTTACTAATAAAAAATACATCGGGTATATATACAGCTGTATTTATTCATTACATTTATATTTATTTCAGTATGTAATTATATTTCCAATGAGTCGGAAAACATCGAGGAGGATCAAATGAATTACGCAGGAATTACAAGCAGCATTTGGATGTTCAATACTTCATATATTATTCTTATAAAAGATTACAATTATTTTTGTATAATACCTACATATCTTGCTTTCAATTTTATTACTACATAGCATCTGTGAAAATTTCAACTGTCTAGCTATTGTTCATGAGACAGAACATAGTAATAGGGCAGACAGCGGTTTAGAAGTGAAAGCGTAACAGACAGACAGACAGACAGCGTTACTTTCGCTATATTAATACTAATATGGATTACCGGGGCGTAAGGTTAATCAAGAAGGCATTTCCCTCGCACTCCGGTTGACCTTGGGTCATTTACGGTTTTAAGATAGTACCTCAGGTTTGGTAAAGCCCGGTATCACTGCTCACCACTATGGCCTCTGCTACTCAAAGGAACATGTAACGAGCCTCCGTGCAAAAAATGAATTAATTTGCCATTGTGGAATCTTAGATTATAGAAGTTTATGACAGTAGATTTTAATAATGATTGCTTTTATAATTTTTTAATTAATTTAGTCCAATTAGCGATAAGGCCGCCCTTTGTACTGCTCTTGTCTTCTTAATTTCTTTAATATGAATATTGTAATTGGCGTACAATAAAGAATATAATTAATTAATAAAATTTCGACCATAGGGCGACCGCTAATACTTTGAATACTTTGTCTTAGAAGTTTTTTTTTTTGCATAATTTCAAGACGTTATAGACCTGAGTATGTGGTATACCTAGTTTAATCTTGATACCTCCACGCAATAATAAGAAAAAACGGTCTTGACAGACAGACTGACAGACGGGCGAACAATGAGCCGCGGCGGTGGCGCGCCTCCCCGTTTCCGGGGACGAGTTGGGGACTGGACTCTGTAGTCCCCACACCCGAGAAGAGGGCCAGATCGTGAGAGATGGCCCTGGGTCGGCCGGGGTGCGAGGGATATGCCTGTCAACCTCACCTTCGGCAACCAAAGCGACCCACAGGCGGCGTGCGTTTTAGTCGGTTCGAGTCCGACATAACCTCCTCCACCGGCTCCGGTGGGGAGGTATCCGGGGGGAATTTGCGCGCGTAAAAAAAAAAAATACGGGCGAACAATGAAGTGATCCTATAACGTACATACATATAATTGAATTCGGTCCCACGTAATAGGGGGTAAGCCTATTGCCTTCTGGCCTTATTGTTGACTCAAGCCATTCATCTGAGGCTGTATCTATCTACATAACATAACATAAGCTAGGGGTAGGCAGAGGTAGCACCCACATTTCGCCAGTTTATGTTTAGGTCCCAATGGAAAAAGTGGGGAGCCTATTGCCATTAACCGGGCACTTATAAACTTGCGATAAATACACACATAACTTCGAAAAGCATCGATAAGTCATTGGTGTGTGTCATAGTAAAACCTGGGATTGAACCCGAGACCTCGTCTCAGCAGTTTATTACACATACTACTAGGCTACCGCAGTTATATGTATACATAATATATATATATACCCGTCTGATGTAAAACAGCCCTATCCCCTAAGTCGCCTTGTACGAAACCGCATGGGAAGCGATGAGGTGGTCCAAATTCTACTCTGCCGGGAATCACGCGGCGGGTTATTATCCTTTTGAAGTACGGAACCACAAAAACACACCCACGCTCCGTATTATTTATCGCAAAGTAGCAATCTATTAATCTATCTAATCAACATCACTGTCCAATTCGACAGTGAAGTAGATTAGATCCGCATTAGGTATGTGGGTCCAGTAAACACTGTCGATGAAATGTAACGGCTTATTATAAGTAGGTATAGGTAGTACCAAGTAATTTTATGGAAAAATAAGCGAGGCCCTTAGAAGATATATTTTTAATTACTAGGTCAAATAGCTCTAAATTAGTCGCTCTCAGAGATAATAAAAAAATAAAATCCAAATATTAGCACACATTAAAAATTAACAAAATAATTCAGACATTTAGACGATTTGATGACTCAAGAGTTTTCCCTTTGCCAGATCTTTAATTAGATCGCAGGTAAACATAAACAATTTCAGTTCGTGATGAGCGATAAATAATTACCTATGCGAAATGGTTGCAAGTAGGTAATCATCTTTATTGAATATTTACTAAGATTTATTATGAAAGAAAGCGTGGAGTGTTTATGTAATCTTTACTCTTTTTGGACAAAACCCGTGTATGTAGTGTTCTTTGTTCCTCTACAGGCCTAACGTCTGGAGGGATTTCCATGAATGGGGTCCCAAATGAAAGGTTTTCATCTCCTGAGTGTCGTAGGGTACATAAAATATCAACAAAAACTATACGGTGAATGTTTTGTGCTAAAATGCGTGATATCAAAAAATAAATTATATAAGTAAATTAATATATTAAAAATGGAAAAGATGGCGCACATTGGGAGAGGCCTATGTCCAGCAGTGGACTGTGGTGGGCTAATTGATTGATTGATTGATTGATTGATTGATTGATTGATATTAATTAAATTAAAAAACCCAACTTCTGTCTAAAAAATCGATACAAATTTTGATAGCAGGCGGAACCCATTAATTTTATCTTGATTTATAATTGATAAATTGGTACCGCCTGCTATAAAAACTTGTTTAGATCGACAGCAGTCGGGTCTTATTTTTTCATTTTATAATACCTAATAAATTATATTCTTTCCATAGGAACTTTCTATGAGGTCTGAAAGACTTCAAAAGCGATGATTGAAAGTGGTAAAATCGTTGTCAATGATCATAACATAACATAAACTCACGCCTACATCCCCGAAGGGATTGGCAGAGGAGCACCCACATTCTATATCCCCTATCGCCATTAACCGGGCACTTATAAACCTGCGATAAATATACACCATCATTCGCACACATCGAAAGTGCCATGGTAAAACCTAAGATCGAACCCGAGTCCTCGTCTCAGCAGTCCATTCCCCATGATCAAAAGAAAGAAAACGGAACGCTTATAGGACCACTTCGTTGCTCGTCTGTCTCTCTGTCAAAACCTTTTTTCAGAAATACATGGAGGTATCAAGTTGAATATCATACCACATACTCAGGTCCAAAACGTCTTGAAACTGCAAAAATCAAATTTCTGAATCTAAATATATTACGGTTCATGTAGCTTAAGTTACAGAACCCTCGGTGCGCGATTCCAAGTCGTAATTCATCGGCCTTTTTTATATAGATACCAATTAGCTGTTCTGTTGCCCACGGCGCCATTCTAGTGGACATCGGTTATGGCAATTTTTGTTGTGTCCAAACAGCAAAATAAAAAAGAATTTAGTCCCGGGTCCTTTAAGCGGAGTGCGAAAAGCGAAAAGGCATCTGACGAGGCCGCCAAACCGAGTGCCGCCTTTGTAACATTACTTAGTGTCTGTAATGGTGACCCTCTTTCCTGAATCTTTGACTTTAGCTTACCATCAAGCGACTTGAAGTAAAATTGCATGTCCTACATGAAAAAATGTGTTCATACTCGTTAATCTAACCAGTTCATAGCCCATTTTTTTTAATACCTATCATAAGTATAGACACGACTGATATACAATTGCATAATAGTATGAATGAGTATTAATAGTTAAGTTACCTCGATAGATGCTTATTAATAACATAAAACTAATTATTTTGATGAATTATTGTCGAATGTCTACTAAAATACGCCACTAAAATAAGTAATAGTCCATGCGAAAAACACAAGAAAACAGTTTCACTAAATACCTAATACCTGCTACCTAAATAATATTCGTAGAATATTGACGACAAAAATATTCCCCCGAAGAGGTGGGCGCGCGGCGGGTACTCATGGCTGTCACCCCTAGTGACGGGCAGATTTCTCTCTTAAATCTTTACGTGATATTTCATATAACATTTTCAAAGGTCAGACAGGAATAAACATATGAATGACAGGTATACACATTGTAAGTAAGTATGCAATATTTCGATATCGCCAATAATAAATACGAAAATAACTCGTTATGCTTTCACGCCTAAACTACTAAACCGATAGAAACCGATTAGATCTTGAAAAAGGACATAGACTATGTTTGGTCTCGATAACCGACATCCACGCGGAGCCGCGGGCAAAAGCTAGTCGGTTATATATCGACGGTTGAAAGGCTAAAGGCCGTAAGCGACAAGAACAGTTGATGCGCAAATTACACTGTGTTGTAAAGTGTCTCATGTGCTTTAAGACCTATTTTGTATGAAATTTCGATGTCGCTTGTACCTTTTTGCTTTCAACCGTCGCCGCGTCGGTCGATATGCATGAATATATAAGTGCCTCGAAGAGTATATAAGGTCCCGGTTACCATATATGAACATCAATGGCAGTCGTTACGAGAAGTTAAACCTCTAAAAAGTTCAACAACTGGTCTTATAGCAACGCTTCGATAATGCCATTGGGTTGTGAAGGTCAGATAACAGTGCGGATTCACGAAAAATATCTAACATCAGCCAGTTTCACTGGAGAGTTTTTGTGCTGTCAGTGGAAAAACCAAAACTTGCCTTGCTTTGTCTTTTACACTGACGGCACAGAAACTCTGTGCATACAGGATTGACAGCGCGAGTGCGACTCCCTTGGTGTTGCACACGTCCATAGGGCACGGTAACCACTTTCCATCAGGTGTGCCGTGTGCTTGTCTGTCAACCAAGTGGTATAAAAAAACCCGTCGATAGACTGGTAAAAGAAGTCCCAAGATTACGAAGTGAAAGCTTCGGATCCGACTATGATATGATCAAGAAGTTGAAGATTCAAATGGTACGTATATTGGAGTGATTATTATGACACTCGAAGGCCTCCAGGCGAAGTCAATCCCTCCCGCAAGCCTATACCCTGAGGATTTCCCTTTTTTATACCTTGGCAGACAAGCACATGACCCACCTGATGGAAAGTGGTTACCGTGGCCTTTGGACTTGTGCACAAGGTAGTCACACTCGTGCTACCAACCCTTTTTTTTTACGTGCGCAAAATCCTCACGGATTCCCCCCCACCGGAGCCGGTGGAAGAGGTTATGTCGGGCTCGAACCGACCAAAACGCACGCCGCCTGTGGGTCGTTTTTGGTTGCCGAAGGTGAGGTTGACAGGCATATCCCTCGCACTATCTCTCACGATCTGGCCCTCTTCTTGGGTGTGGGGACTATAGAGTCCCCAACTCGTCCCCGGAAACGGGGAGGCGCGCGAGGCGCGCCACCGCCGCGGCCTGCTTCTGCGTGCTACCAAAGTAAGCACAAGAGTTTCTGTACCGTCAGTGTAAAAGACAAACCAGGGCAAGCTTTTGGTCTTACCACTGATAGAACAAAAACTCTCCAGTGAGCTCTGGCTACCCTACTCACTACTGGGAACACAACAAGAGGTTATTATGGCCGCGGTATTCTGTAGGGCGGATGTACTTTCCCAGTCGGACTGCTCAATTGGACAGAAATATCGCCATGTCGTATGGCTCCCCAAGGAGATCAGACGCAGTTGTTGACGCAAAAGTCAAAACTAGTCAAATGTATTAAGATAGGGTCGACCGAATGTTGACACAAGTGAATAAAGGCTACCGTGTCAGGCTAGGGTTAAAGAAAAAAGGTTAAAGAGTTGGTATCACAAGGACCAATGTTTACAAAAGGACCTTGTCACAATATGTACTTTACATAAAGGCTAAATCTCTGTGGTCAGATTTATCTCCCTCAACCCTGTTAACAATGTTAGCATAGGTACCTTAAAGGCTATTGGGTTTAATTATATCATTTGAGTCAAGAGAAGCGCTTAAACAGTGTACAAATGGATCATACCTACATACATGCATATATTCACGCTACAAGGGGAAGGCAGAGATATATTAACGTTCATATTTCGCCGAATATGATTTTTCGGTACCCATTTCTCATCAAGTGAGTACTTTCTCAGATCATACATACATATATTATATTCACGCTATAAGGTATAGGCACAGGTGTACTGACGCTTATATATCGCCGAATATAATTACGATACAATAATTATTTTCGGTCCCACGTATTATTAATATAAATTGAAGGGATTAAAGGGTAAAGTCGGTTATATCATCCAATTACGCTACGATATCTTCAAATTATAAATCTAAACCAGTGATTCCCAAAATGGTCCAGGTGGACCCCCAGGGGTCCACGGGAGACTCGTCGGGGGTCTACGTTGAGCGTGATAAAAAATGGGGGTCCACAATTAGTAAACGGGGGTCGGTGAAAATTAGTTTGGTTTTGATAGTTAAGAACTAAAATGTTGGCTTGACTTCTATCAAAATAGATAGGTACCTAGATAATATTTTAAGAAGTTCAGCGATTATTTCTTGTTAAAACTTGCATATTCCTTATTCAGTACGTACAACGCGTCGAGACTTGCCGTTGCCACGCCGGCTACGGCGGAGGGCGGGGCGTTGCACCGTCCCATCCGCTGTTAACACTTGTTCAGACGTGAAAATTAATACGACTTGCGGTGTATGTATTTACAATCTTGTGTGAACTTGTTTGATTCTTCACCTATAAATACGAATGTCAAAGGATACACGTTACTCATTTGTTTCCGGAATTTCATAAAGAAAAAAGATGAAAAGAGACCCACCGTGCCCAGTATGTTCGCTTCAACGTCGGAAAGCAACAATGATGGCTTGCGGGCATCTTACAATATCTCATTACTTATAGCAGAATCAGGAAAACCACACACCATTGGGGAGCAGTTAATTTTACCTGCTATTGAAGAAGTTTTAAAAACTGTTCTGCACAAATCTTCATTTGACATACTCAAAAGAATTCCTTTGAGTAACAACACTGTACAAAGACGTATTGATGAAATGAGCTCTGACGTTGAAAGTTTCTTGTGTGATTATATGCAAACAACTCATTTTTCTATTCAACTGGACGATTCAACGTTACCTGGCAATGAAGCATTATTATTAGCATACGTTCGATTTGTTATGGGCGAAGAAATTCACGAAGAACTACTATGCGCGAAAACTTTGAAGACAGACACTAAAGGTGAATCAATATTTAATGTCCTGAGTGATTTTTTTAAGGAAAAATCGATTCCATTCACAAACGTTATTTCGGTGGCAACAGATGGAGCTCCTGCCATGGTCGGGCGATATCGTGGGTGTATAAGCCATCTTAAAATAATTATACTAGAGGTAACTGCAATTCACTGTGTTATCCACTGACAACATCTAGTAGCTAAAAATTTAAGTGGTAGATTGCACCAATCGCTTCAATTTGTTATTTGCAGTTAACAAAATAAGAAGCAATGCATTGAATACGCGTTTATTTGCACAATTGTGTGATGAAAATGAGGAAGAATTCCAATGATTGCTGTTACATACCGAAGTACGCTGGTTGTCGAAAGGTGCATGTTTATCACGATTTTATTTACTTTTTGACGCAGTTTTAGAGATTCTGGAAAGTAAAGATCCTGATTAAAAAAAAACCTAATCAGTTTCAAAGCAGACATCGCGTATTTGACAGATTTGTTCAAAAAATTTAATGACCTTAACTTACAATTACAAGGGGACAGTCTCAATTTAATAAAAACAAAGAGTATAATTTCAGCTTTCCTTGGCAAATTAAAATTTATGAAGGATAATATTAATCGGCGCGAATTTTCAGTTTTCAAACTTGTCGAAGCTAGAATGCCTTGATAAAGATATTCAGACATACGTTCAACATTTGATTTCTCTGCATGATTTTAAAATCAGATTTGAAGATATTCTTTCAATGCAAATACCACAATAGATCATAAATCCATTTGACGAAACCGAAGTGGAGAATGTATAATGATACATTCTCCACTTCGGTTTACTTTCAGCTCCTCATTAGTACTCGAGCTTAGCACTAATGAGGAGCTGAAAGTGACATTTAAAAGAGGGTATCAAAAATTTTGGCTGCAGACTGAAATACCAGAAAAATATCCTGGAGTGTGGGGAATTGTGCAAAAGCTTCTGATAGCATTTCCCTCCTCATATCTTGTCGAAAAAAGTTTTAGTGCCGTTACAAACTTATTAACAAAAAAAAAGGAGCAAATTGAATATCACAGAACGGGGAGATTTGCGCTTATTCCTCACAAAATTGAAGTCAAATATTAATAATTTGCTGTCAATTCATCAAGTACATCCCTCTCATTAAAATTATAAGTTACGTTATACTCGTATTATGTTTTATTTTGATTATAATATTGCGATTGTTATAACAATAATACTAATTATTATTTGTGTAATAATTTATAATTATATTTGATTAAATACCTACAACACAGGAAGATACACTAAGTATATTTATTTTTGGGAGAATTGATTGCTTCTTGTGCTGTAAGGGTAGATTTCAAAAAAGTAAAGTTGACTGGAGTCACTTTTTGATTGGACAACTTTGCTTTTTGACATCCACTCACAACAATTAAAATTTTATGAAAAACTTGTTTAGTCGGTTTTATTATCAAAATATAAAACCCTATCAAGCAGGCAATTCTAACCTTTTTGTTGATGTTCACAACGCAAGTTTCAATAGATAGATCTAATCGTCCCCTTTTTTCGAGATTTGACAATTGGTGGTAATGTAGCTCTGCAGGGGGTCCACCGGATCCAGTAAAATTTTGAAAGTGGTCTATGAAAGAAAAGAGTTTGGGAACCTCTGATGTAAACGATCCATGAACAAACTCAAACATACACTCATGAAATTTGATCAGTCTACAATAGGCATGATGACAGATTTTGAAAAACTACGATGTTATTACGTATCTACTGTATCCAAAATAAATCATATTTCTGCAAATAAATCAAGTGTACAATTTAAAAAAAAACATTTTTAAAATTTATTTTATATTTGGCACCAATACCATTCAAAACGCTAGAATAGTAATGGCGTCAGTCGAGAAAGATTGACGTCATCACACTTTCGTATAACCACTTGACAGTAATGACAGCTCCGAAGTTAAATGCATAAATTGTTTGTGATACTTCGCAAAATTATTTTGTGCGAAATCATTGTTTGATGCAAAAATTCCACCCAACATCAACAAGTCGATTTTTGGCAAATTCGAACTATTTGGCTCAATGAATCCTTGTACCCTAGCTATAACGTATTGTAAAACGTTTAAAAAAAGCCCACACATGTGTTATTTATAGCCAGAATCAAGTATTTTAATGACATTTGGCGTTTCTTACTTAGGGAATGTCGAATTTACCATATAAACTTTTAATCATGATTTCACCCTCTTAAGTGTGAAATTTAAAAAAAAAATGTTATTATACGTGTACATTTAATTTTAACCGTAGCAGATATATTAAATTTCATGTTTCTAATTTAGTAAATGACGTACTTTCTTACATCACTTCAAACCAGCCTCAAGGGGAGAAATTTCTGAAAATTCATACCTCATATTCATGGATGACTTTTGGACCATTGTACGTCCGCAATGGATGTTAACTAGGTATAGGGTATCAACTGCCAAAATTCCAATCATCAAAGGCATAAGGCATCGATGTCGTTAGGTTGTTGTAATTTTGTACCAGAGCACCAGAGCAAGAAACTTTCTCGATGCTGAATCGATAGTGACGTGGTTAGCATCGAAGTAGTTCAGATTGATATCGCTAGATGGCGGTGGCTACATGTGGTACCGCCACAAATTCATTTTGTAGTGGCTACAAGCTGATTTGTAGAGGTGCACCAGGTGACAGTAGTCTAGTGCTTTCCGAGCAACTTCGGCATGATATCCTGTGTGAAAGTTTAACACTGTTGTGGCTTATCGACACGGGTTCGAAGTAGCGAAGTCAAAATGCCAACCTTGCCATAGTGAACACTTAAATGTTGCAAGAGAGACACGGAAAGGGAGAATGAGAAAAAAGATAGGGAAGTAAGGCCTTTGGTACTACCCTCTCAAGGAAATCATATTGCAAGTCGATTTCACGTAAGAATTAAAAGTGAGTTTCTAACCTTTCCGCTCGAGAGAGGGAGGTCGATTGCAGTCGCTTTAACCAGATACACAGATATATGAAATTTTGGACGTCTTCTGCCAAAAATAGAGAATTTCCCATTCAAATTTAAACCTATTAAAATTCACTCTTTTAGTAGTAATTTGAAAAGTGATATGGCTTGAAAACGTCTAAACGAAAACCGATATTGTTTTTTTTTTTTGACAGCGTACATATGAGTATAAACCTTTTTCACTTCTTGTACCCCAAGATTTACTTGCAACTAACCCGACTGCTGTCTTAAAGATCGAAACATGTTTAAAATTTTAATGACAGCAGGCATTACCCATGAATTTTTCTTTTGCTTTATGATTGGCAATAGGGTACAACCTGCTATCAAACTTGTTTTGATCTTTTAAAAAGTAGTCGGTTTTAATTTTTTACGATCTTCTAGATAGCATGTCGGGATTTTTATTTTTTAATATTTTTTAATAGGGTAGTTTGCTGAGTCATCGAATTCTTACAAATACTACTTAATGTCTTAGTATTTTATCTAAAAATATGCATAGTAAACTAAGATATTGCCTAACTAAACTGAGACAATGACTTTTCATTATTTTTAATTCCCGAAATAGGTCAAAATATAAACAATCCAAATAAAGCAAAAATTACAACTTTTTAGATTCCTTATTAAATTTTAAATCAATCTTATTATGCACTGTTTACGTGTAAACGCAACGTAGACTGAGATAATTGCGATATTCTCTTACACTTCATATTTTTGCACTACGCGCCAGTGCGCTGTGACGTCACCACGTGCCACGATTTTGTATGGAGCGTGTCCGGGCAGCTCGAGAAATTTAAACTTAAACTCAAATATCAGTTCATTATATTATTGTAAAATCTACAGTTTATAGTACTAAATAAAAAATTGGACACAACCCTACTGCAATTAAAAATTTTCCAACACCTGGGCAGTGTTAAGACTATGTATAGATGAAAGCTCAGGTAGAACAAGCAATTAAATATGTATACAGATGAGGATCAATCTTAGGAACATATAATTGATGTTACACAACTAACCTGCCTGGCTGTACTCGTCGGCAGCCGAATCAAAGTCTGGCTTCCACCGCAGCAAGGTTGTCTTGAGACTGGTGAAACAAACAAATATGCATTAATATCTTAGACAACAGGTCATATGACTAAAAGACAGGTATCATTCTGAATGGTGGAAATTTTACACTTCTTCAGTGCTTCAAGTATGGCATCATCAGGGGGAGGATATATACCTAGTGAGATATCAGGTGTAATTATTTTTGAAAACAATGCGTACAACAAGAGATTTTTTTAAATTAACTTGTACCAAAAAATAGTTGTGTTTTTGTGGTAGAGGGAGGGCCGGAACAGCCTGAAACCTCACCTTGTATCACCATGGGGGAGGGGAGGATAAAAAAATAATGGCCAACTACTTGGACTAAATTAAGTTTATAATATTAGTATAGGTTATGTTCAGATCAGTTGTTATATTGCACTGTTGATAAGAATATTACTATTTCAGAGTCTAAGACTTGTACCTGATGGATGTCTGGCAACTAGTACAAGTCTTAGTATAATGATCTAATTGTGAGTGCTGTCTTATTGACAAGTCATATACATTCATTTAGTCACACTAATTGCAACTGGGTATTTAACTGACTAGTCAATCTAGTTACTTTTACTAAACATCAAACGGTAAATTATAAAGAAACTTGTATTAAATAAATTATTATGACATCATAACATTTAATAGCTAAATAATTTACTGTTATAGGTTGGGGCAATGAGTAAAAATAAATAAAAACAATGAAATAAGAACAGATACTGTTTTTTTACTGAACTTGATGTAATAAGTACAGTTAAGTAATTTATTTTAACTACAGGAAGATACCCTATGGGGTAGACTAGAAACATCATATATATACGATTACTATCATTCTGGTATAATATCTATTCGTTACTGCTTGTATGTTCCGGTTTTTGCACGCAAGTTAATGGTACTATTATCTTGCCCTTTTCTTAAAAAATACTATAACTGTTTATCTTAATTATCTGTATTATCAAATAAGTAAGATTATATGTTAAGATGACACAAAGGTCATAAACTGTGAAGTAGGTCATTAATAACTCACAATTTATGAGAGTTACATTACACAGACAATGGAGACATAATTGAATTTGACGTTTAACGATAGTTTTTGGAACTTTATAGTTACTTTACTTTTAATATTTTCTCTTAGTTAATTAAATTATGCTGTGTGCTTCCATTTTTTTATCAAGAAGGGTTTTAAACCACACACAACCTAATTTAATTTCGAAAAATAAAACTAATCGCTAGCATACACAAAAAAAGTAAATAAGTTTGGACTGAGACAATGAAGAGACTAAATATTGATTCATAATTAATAATTAACGACACAAGTTGTAATTGACCTAACAACTTATATGTTAACGAACGTACACTAAACTTGGAAGTTAAGTGTCAATAGATTTACAATAATAAACCTTTGTGCGATTATAAAAAAAAAATCGTACGTCCCTACTTTATAAAGTTATGTTTTACTTACAATTTCTCCGCAGCCTTGCAATGTTCACGCGCTTCGAGCACCTTTACAGACATAGTGAACTAATATTTATCAAAATATTAAATGGAGTAAATAGTGTAGGAAATGAAGAGATTTAAGTGTGAATAATCAATAAAAAGGATGCGAAGATAACAGAAGCAACTATATTATCGCAACTCAACTTGCACCTTGACATTAATGACATATGACAACTGACAGACAAGTGACTTTTTTTTTTATATATATGGCATGGCTACTAGTCTTTTAAGCCAAGTCTTACTTTGTATTATTTATAATGAGTATCTTCATTTGAATGATTGTTGATGGTTTTGATGAAAGTAATTTTGGATTTTAAAGGTATTGCTAGGGCTAATATTATAATTTCTACAATTTAAAAATAATTACCGATGCTGTAAAATAATTAAGTACCGTTGTGATGTGATTAAACATTTTTTTAGGTACCTACCTACCTATTTATAATAAAATGAGATATTTTAACTACTACTTCTACTCCTGATCTTTATTTCTTAGCTCATAACTTTAATAAAATATAATATTGTAGTATTGTAAGTGTAGCATTATGGTCATGTACCTACCTACTACATGGCTAAACTTATACCTACTAGGTGCTCTTGACAGGTTGCAGCGACAGTTGCATTATTGGGAATTCTGTGGTCACGAACACCCTCGAGCCTTTGCAGATGCGTAAAGATGTTGCTTCCTTGGCTGTATTTTACCGTCTCTACCATGGTGAGTGTTCTGTGCAGGGTAGATGTAACCTCACACTGTGCAGAATATACGAGCAAGAACCAAGCGGTTCAGAGACTCTTTCCTTTGCCGCACCACCAAGACCTGGAATTTATTACCAGCTCGCGTGTTTCCTTCTTCCTACAGTTCGGGTCCTTCATGAGGAGCGTGAAAAAGTATCTGATGAGGCTGCCAATCAGTGTGTCACCATGTGACATGTCACCAGGTGATCCTCTTTCCTGAGACTTTGCCTTTAGCTTACCATCAGGCGAGGTGAAGTCAAATTGGCGTGTCCTAGATAAAAAAAAACAACCGAGGCCCGTGTTTTAGTCGGTTCGAGTCGGACATAACCTTTCCTTCCGGCTCCGGCGGGAAGGGTATCCATGGGGATTTTGCGCACATTAAAAAAAGGTCGATAAGTAGGTACCTATTTGAAGTGCGATTGTCATTTTATATAGGATAAGAAGGTTGCCTGTAAGAAATCGCTGTTATAAGGCGATAAGGCTGCTCATTCATTGTACATTAAAATTATTGTTAAATTGTTCTCTAATAATGTACAATATCTTGATGATATTATAGTCAACATAATTGCATGCTCGCACAAAACAAATTGTAAACTAAAGTGTAAATTTGCTTTTAAAGGAAAGATAATCTAGTTCTTATATAATTCTCTGACTTTCTTGAAGAATAAGAAAGTTTCGGTAGGTAAGTTCTACTGAGAAGATCTACCTACCTAACCAGCGAAAGAATCATTTTCCAATGGTTTATTTTATTTAAAAAATAAAAATTTCTTGTCATATTATTGTAAAATTTTGATGTTCATATGTGCTCTTTATGTGCCTAAACTGAATAAATGAAATTGATGCTTTGATTCTTTAATGCTTTTAAGATGTAGGTAGGTACAATAAAGAAATTCTTGTCTAATCTCACATTATCTTATAAATGTTATTCTTACTACTTTAATCTTCTTTTAAATTACTTATGTATGACGAGAGGTTGTTAACAGAACATAATATAAGCTCACGCCTTTATCCCCGAAAGGGTAGGCAGAGGTGCTAGCACCCACATTTCCCCAGTTTATGTTTAGGCCCCAATGTAATAGGTGGCAAGCCTATTGCCATTAACCGGGCACTTATAAACCTGCGATAAATACACACATAACTTCGAAAAGCATCGAAAATTCATTGGTGTGTGCCATGGTAAAACCTGGTATCGAACCCGAGATCCCGTCTCAGCAGTCCATTACCCATACCACTAGGCTACCGCGGTTGTAGGTTGTAGAACGCTATAACATACATACATACATAAAATCACGCCTGTCTCCCATAGGGGTAGGCAGAGATCACGGATCTCCATTTGCTACGATCCTGACATACTCTCGCTTCATTCACTCTCATTACATTCTTCATGCATGCTCGTCGGTTTAGGGAACGCTATAAATATCGAAGTATTGTCATATCTGCAGTTGGACTGGTAAAGCGGACCCCAGAATCCGAGGTAATACCTTCGGATGCAACTGGCATTAACGCAAAGAGGAAAAAGAGGTTGTTGAACGGTTTCCAGAGTTACTTGACCATCACCACCGACCCAAGCGATAAGGGGTAGCTGTTAGCTGATATATATTGGAACCAGAAAGACGTATTGAGTGCTATGGTGATGGTACGCCTTGGGAAAAGCCATCCAGATGTACTTAGACTACAATAGACGAATATTTTTTTATTAAAATGTAGGTAGATATCTTTTTTATAGGTAGGTACTTACCTACTGTCAGTAGGAAACGCCGTCCACTGGACAATTGCTCTGCTTTTCTGAGTGGGAAATTTCACCTAGTACTCCAATTACTACCCTGGGGGCGCTAGGTACTTAGGCCTAGTAGGTACTGTAGATCGGAATATTTATATTTCGGCCTTTGTTCTTTGCTTATTGATTTTTACTAGATCCTAATTATGTTTTAGCAGTTCGCTGCGCAGAGGAAGATCTGAGGGGACATTATAATGACAGGTGACCCGGCCTAACGCAACGCGAGATAGGAAAAGATAGGGAGTAAGGACACGGCGGTATTTCCGCCCAATTGAGCAGTCCGACTGGGCAAGGACCTCCGCCCTACGGAATACCGCGTTTATAATAACTTCGTGTTGTGTTCCCAGTGGTGACTGTGGTGAGTAGGGTAGCCTGAGCTCACTGGAGAATTTGTGCTGTCAGTGGGAAGACAAAAGGCTTGTCCTGCTTTGTCTGTGCTTACAGGGTCGGCAGCGCAAGTGTGGCTTCTCTGGTGTTACACACATCCATAGGCCACGGTAACCACTTTCCATCAGGTGGGCCGTGCGCTTGTCTGCGACCTAAGTGGTATAAAAAAAAACTCTCTCTGAGTATTTGCACGACAGCGGTCCAGTGAATTGAATATTCTGTACAAACGATTGAAGTTAACTTATTTTTATACCACTGGTGGCAGACAACCACACGCTCCAACTGATGTAAAGTAGTTACCGTTGTCTACCAAGGGATGTCACACTTGCGCTGCCGGCCCTGTAAGCACAGAGAGATTTTGTGCCGTCAGTGCGGAAGACAAAGCAGGACAAGCCGTTGGTCTTCCCACTTGGAGCACAAAACTCTTTAGTGAGCTCTAGCTACCCTGCTCGCCGCCAGGAACACAACACGAGGTAATAATGGCCTCGGTATTCTGTAGGGTGGAGGTACTTCCCCAGCTGGACTTCTCAATTTTACGGTAATACTTTTGTGTCCTACCTCCCCGAAAAACCTCTTTTGATGGTGTTTAAAAGAAGACTTTCGATTTTTTCGGCTTGCCAGCACAGGGAAGAAATCCCCTTAAATAATTCCGGACAGACACGATAACAAAGGGTTTCTTTTTAGATACGGAACTGTAATTTTCGATCCCAGGTTATAGGTACCATGACAACAACCAATGACTTTTTGATGCTACACCCACGTATTTATCACAGGTTTATAAGTGCTCGGTTAATGGTAATAGGCTCGCCACCTATTACATTGGGACCTGAACATAAAATGTGGGTGCTAGCACCTATGCCCAGCCTTTAGGGGATGTAGGCGTGAGTTTATGTTATGTTATGCTAAATATAAACTGGGGAAATGTAGGTGCTAGCACCTCTGCCTACCCCTTCGGGGATATAGGCGTGGTTTATGTTATGTTATGTTATGTAACTCTAAATAGAACCAGATTTAAACATGGTCCTACTTAAATTTGTTGTCCGTTGTATTTGAATATACCTACCTACCTACTTAGAACGCACATTGAAAGTAGATACTATAATAGTTGCTATTAGTACCTACCTACCTACCTACATGTACTTACATCATTCCAGTCTCGTCCTGGGCATAGGCTTGCTCATACGGCTTGTATAGTCCATTCTATCTGCCTGTCAAAAGCGTTGCCAGCAGATTCTGTTATCAAATTGCAGTCATTGTTCTCAGATTTCGCTGCTATAATGGCGGCATTATAGCATGTAAGGTTGTCACTGTCAAAAATTAAAATTTATAATAAAGTTATTTTCAATAAGCACTGTCATTTTTTTTTATTAAATCATTGATTTTATAATTAGTAACAAAGCGTGTTAAGATTAAAGGTCCCTTCCCCCCTACCCCACCGAAAACTGGTGTCCTACTCTGGTATCTTAGGGAATAACTGTACCTTTCAAAACTACCCGAATTATTTGGTCTGATCGTCCACATCAATTTTCCCGTACTAAATATACTACTACTATATTGTCATAGGTATATAAAAGTAAAATTTACCAATTGGTTGAATATAAGGCAAGAAGTTTACTGGGTTATTAGGTTTCAGTAAGATGTGTTTAGCCGTTTAAGCATTATTGAGTAACAAACATAAAAAAGATAGTAGTAGGATGGTTAACATTGGTGTTAACCGTGGTGTTAAAAATGCCGTCATTCATAGAAATTCCTAGAAATCAATTCATGTGTATACATTAATTTTGCACCCGTCTCTTTCCATTCGGTGTCACACAAAGCTACTAAGGGATAGGGCTGTTTAACATCATACAAATGTATACAGCCCAGACTTAGCCTCAGATACAAGGCTTGAGTCAACAATATTGCTCGGAAAACGGCAATAAGCTCACCCCTATTACGTGGGACCGAATTCAATGATTGGTGAAATGTGGGTGTTAATTAACCTCTGTCTTTCCCTCTGGGGCCTGGGGATAAAGGCGTGATTATATGTATGTACGTATGTTAATTTTTCAATAATCAGTCGAATTGAATTCGAGTTCTATCCCCTCCTACTAGCTACTTACTTACATCCCATACCCAATTACAGAGATTCCTGCCCACGGCACCCACGTTTGATGGGAAAGCGGCCGGCCATGATAAAATTAAATTAATTAAAGTAGCGGGACGTGATGCGAGAGCGGGTTACTATAAATGATTGATTTAAACCCGTATTCTAAAATGAAACTCTCTTGTATCAAATATATCTGATGATCGGTTGTTTAGACATCTATTAAATCTGTCAGTCTATACCTATAATATGTCTTCAGATCAATAAACTAAAATAAATTAAATTAATTAAAAATAGAAGTGAAAAAACTTTTACGAATAAAGAATACTATAAAATAGATAAGTATCTCGATGATGTAAATGCGTGGTCAACATAAGTCTCTTGCTTGCTCGCACAAAATAAATTGTAAACTAAAGCAAATTTAAAGAAAGATAATCTTGTTCTAATATAGTTCAATGAGTTTCTTGCTAGTATCTTCTCAGTAGAACTAACCTACCGAACCACCGAAAGAATCATTTTCCAATGGTTTATTTTTCATATTTTCATATTATTGCCTGACATAAAATTGTTTAATTTTGACGTTGATATGTGCTCATTATGTGCCTTAACTGAATAAATGAAATTGATTCTTGGATTCTTTGAAATCGAGATTCAAGTGAGTGTCATTTTAGAATAAGAGCCTTAGAGTAGTAATTTACAACTATGTACCTTTTTATTTTTCACCCGGACGGCGGGGGCAGTTATTACGATCTTGAACTGACTAACAACGAGTTTCATGCTGTAAGAGAACCAGGTATGTCCTTGAAAGTAGGTACACGCACACTCAAGCTGTGGAATGAACTCCCTGCTGCAGGTATCCCAAGCACCTACAATATGGGGTTCTTCAAGAGGGGCATCAGAAGGTTTCTTCATGATCGGTAGCGCGAGTGTAACACCCCTGGTGTTGCATACGTCCGTAAGCCACGGTAACCACTTCCCATCAGGTGGGCCGTGTACCTGTCTGCCACCTAAGTGGTATAAAAAAATATATATCAGGTAACGCCAATTGGGTTCAAACTGAAGGCCGATTCATATAACAGGGCGATTTATATAACGGGTTCTCGGTAGGTATGTTCTGATCCCGATCCCTCTGCTGACCCTCCCGATTACGTAATATTATACAGCTTAATGAAACTTACAAACAATGTGCCTCACTAATTCGAATAATAATTTTCGAAATCGGTTCAGTGAATCCATACATTAACCCCCATCCAACGTCACTAACTCAGACAATAAAAATAATGACAAATAATATAGATAAACGAACACGTGTCTGTATATCTGTTGCCTTGGTGATACCCTACCCGACGATATCCGCTTTTTTATACCACTTAGATCGCAGACAAGCACACAGCCCACCTGATGAAAAATGGTAACACCCTTTTTATGTTATTGCGTATTCTTTGTTTAGTTTTCATCAATAATATTTAGTCTCTTTTCAGTGGCAAGGGGTGTCTATAACCCTTGTACATGTACACCCTATAATACATGTCGGCTTGCTCTGCAAAGGGAAGCTGTGGTAGACATTTTCAAATAAAAAGAAGGTAGTGTAGGTATAACATTTATGTGACAACTTCATGACTAGATACTTGTTTAATATTGTAGGGTCGTTCAAGTATTATGTAAGCAGATTTATTACAATTATTTAACCTCCTCCCCCTTGTAAGCAAGAGTAAGCAAAACTGACCGGCGTCGGTCGGCGTGAGATGTCGTGCGGTGTTCCACAGGGATCGGTTCTCGGGCCGCTACTGTGGAACATTGGATACGACTGGGTGCTTCGCGGTGAGCTTGCGGACGGCGCCGCCGTCACGTGCTATGCGGACGACACGCTAGTGACGGCGAGCGGGGCTACACACCGCGAAGCGATCCTGAGGGCCACGACCGCGGTTGCTCAAGTCGTGGAACGGATCCGGCGGCTGGGCCTTGAGGTGGCTTTGCATAAATCCGAGGCCATGTTCTTTCATGGACCTCGGCGCACGCCACCACCTGGTTCCAGTCTCACAGTGGGAGGCACTCTCATCGGCATCAAGCCCCAGATGAAATATCTGGGGCTCGTGCTCGACGGCCGGTGGGACTTCGGGAAGCACTTCCGAAGTCTGGGCCCCAAATTGGCGGGCACAGCCAACGCTCTGGCGCGGCTACTGCCCAACCTGAGGGGCCCGGAGGACTCCTGCAGGAGACTCTACGCGGGTGTCGTGCGGTCCATGGCCCTGTACGGGTGTCCCGTGTGGGCGGACACCCTGAGTGATCGGCACATGCTTCTGCTGCAGCGTCCGCAGCGGAAGTTGGCGTGCCGCATCATAAGGGGGTACCGCACGATATCCTTCAACGCGGCGAGTCTCCTCGCCGGATCCCCACCATGGATCCTGGAAGCGAGATGCCTTTCGGCGCTATACTGGTTCCGAAGGGCGGCGCGGGAGCGGGGTCACGATCCCGAGCCCGAAGAAATTCGGGCCGTGAGATCCCGGCTCCACAGGGAAATGGTGGCGGAATGGGAGAGACGACTTGGGCAACCAAGCGCAGGGCACGCCGTAGTAACGGCGGTAAGACCCATCATGGGGGAGTGGCTAGAGAGGCCACACGGCAGCCTCTCGTACCGTCTGACGCAGATGATCACCGAGCACGGATGCTTCGGAAAGTATCTGCGTCGGATGCAGAAAGAGCCAACGTCCGAGTGCCATCACTGCGACGCGAGCGAGGACTCAGGTCCGCACACGCTCACCGAGTGTCCGGCGTGGGATACGCCGAGGCGGGAGCTTGTGGCGGCCCTGGGAGTGAGGGTTCTCACGCTCTCCACCTTGCTCGCGGCGATGGTTCGCTGCGCGGATGCGTGGGCGGCCGGCGCCTCCTTCTGCGAGCAAGTAATGCTCGTGAAGGAGGAGGCGGGGCGGGAGCGGCAGCGGGAGCGACGAAGGATCGCAAGACAAGCTGCCCGCGCACGAAGGCAACTCGGGCGTCGGAGGTCGATGAACGACCTCCGCCCCCCATGAGCGCCGGCCTGGGGGTGACAGGTGAAGCCGCCTGTCACCCTGGCAGAAGCAGGCCGCGGCGGCGGCGCGCGTGGCGCGCCTCCCCGTTTCCGGGGACGAGTTGGGGACTCTGTGGTCCCCACACCCGAGAAGAGGGCCAGATCGTGAGAGATGGCCCTGGGTCGGCCGGGGTGCGAGGGATATGCCTGTCAACCTCACCTTCGGCAACCGAAACGACCCACAGGCGGCATGCGTTTTAGTCGGTTCGAGTCCGACATAACCTCCTCCACCGGCTCCGGTGGGGAGGTATCCGTGGGGATTTTGCGCACGTAAAAAAAAAAAAAAAAAAAAAAGAGTAAGCAAAACTCTTACCAGCTTAACTTAAACATTGGTACCTGTGTGCATATCTATTTTCATGTTTGTTTTTTAAGTGTAATGTATATTTAATGCATGCTATATCACGTGTAAAAAAGTAAATAACTACTGATTAAATAGTCCCCCCAACCCCATATCATCAAAATTAAGCAATACAAAAATCCCCCTACCCACGTTTAGTGCTTACGTAGCTAATACTAGGGCACGCCGTAGTAGCGGCGGTAAGACCCATCATGGGGGAGTGGCTAGAGAGGCTACACGGCAGCCTCTCGTACCGTCTGACGCAGATGATCACCGAGCACGGATGCTTCGTAAAGTATCTGCGTCGGATGCAGAAAGAGCCAACGTCCGAGTGCCATCACTGCGACGCGAGCGAGGACTCAGGTCCGCACACGCTCACCGAGTGTCCGGCGTGGGAGACGCCGAGACGGGAGCTTGTGGCGGCCCTGGGAGTGAGGGTTCTCACGCTCTCCACCTTGCTCGCGGCGATGGTTCGCTGCGTGGATGTGTGGGCGGCCGGCGCCTCCTTCTGCGAGCAAGTAATGCTCGTGAAGGTCAACCTCACCTTCGGCAACCAAAGCGACCCACAGGCGGCGTACGTTTTAGTCGGTTCGAGTCCGACATAACCTCCTCCACCGGCTCCGGTGGGGAGGTATCCGTGGGGATTTTGCGCACGTAAAAAAAAAAAAACGTAGCTAATAATTGCACGGCCCCAGGTATGTCCAAATAATAGTTGACTTCATTACTTTGTGAAAATTCTATGTAGGAAATGACAATAATATAATTACAATTTGAATTCAGAAAATTGATATTCTAATAAATAATACGTACCTAATACATTATCTCAAAACGTCTGTATCTAAAAATTTAGAAAATTGCGTATAAAATTGCTATGGTCACACTGCAACTGGTAATTTACCTACTTAATATTATTTCCACCGCATTCCTTTTTTAATTTTTTTCCTTTCGCTACAACTGCCGAATTTTTTTATTATTTTTTTTTTATTCAGGCTTACTGAGACAACCCTGTAGCATCCATCAGATCAAGTAATTATTATAGTGTTTGTCACACACCTGTAGTCCCAAAATTCAATTATGATTTTTGATAATGCACACGTTAATGGCCTCTCGTTGTTTCGATTTAACCTGAAAATCCTTTATTAAATTAATAGATTTTGAAATAAATTATGTTTTAATACTCATCGGCTATTTTGAAGCTTAAAATCATCTAGATATTAAAGAATCAGTTTTTTAAATTAATACCTAACCCTAATACAATATAATATATTTTTTTTATACAACTTAGGTGGTAAACAAGCACACGGACCACCTGATGGAAAGTGGTTACCGTGACTTATGAACGTGTGTAACACCAGGGGAGTTGGCACCACGACACTGAAAAAACAGAGAGTGTCTGTGCCGTCAGGCAGAACACAAAATCCACTGACAGTACAAAAACTCTCCTTGAGAACTCTGGCTACCCTACTCTCCACCAGGAACACGACAAGACGTTATTATATATCGATTCCTATTGAGTATTCTTAGGCATATGCCCTGAATCGTTCAACTTTTACGTGGCAGGTTGCGTGTACGGTTCCCGCTTAGTGCATTTTTTTATTTTATACAAGTTTGGTGCCAGAATATTTTTATAATTTTTAATATTCTATAACATTTTACACAACGCTATCTAGACTCATGGCACTAGGCAGGTACGAACCTGCGCCTCCTGCGTAGCAGTCCAACCATGTACCGTTACGCCACAGACGCCATCGAATATTTGTATGCACGAATATGTAAAATTGCATCGACCTTATCTGTGTCTATGTATATTTAATTGAGGGTATTAATTTTTAAAAGAAAATACATAATAAATACAGAACAGATAATAGTACTAGCAGATAGGTACTTAATATAAGAATTGTATATAATTTGTTTTGAGAGATTGGCTTTTAAATTAATTTTATCTAACCATTCAATTATAGATTACGTTTGATATATCATGATTAATGACATCTATGCTAATATTTACATTAATAAAAATAATAGGTATACCCCTACCCATATATCTGGCACGACTGGCAGTGCCGGTTGCCGGGTGCTTCAGCTTCTGCAGAGGCTCTTAAGCGGCGCAAGTGTTTTAATCTCATTGGTGATTATGAATTTGTGCCGTTTGGGCGAGCGCCGAGCGCCCGTAATCTCTTCAGGGTTATTGCGAAGTGTATGGTCGACGTTTCTCGTGAACAGAGGGCTGGCCACTTCTTAGGTCAGAGAATAAGCATTGCCTTACAACGTGGCAATGCCGCCAGTCTTCTGGGAACGCTACCACAAGAGGCATGCGATACGGAGGAATTCTACGACGCATTTTAACTTTTGCTTTATTTATTTCATAGTTTTTATTAATATAAGTATTATGTACCAGCTATAGAGCGAGCTATGCTTGGAGTTTCTCTGAAGGATAGAATTCGGAACGAACAGACAGAGAACTAAAGTTACCGACATAGGCCACAGAATAAGCAAGTTGAAGTGGCAGTGAGCTGGCCACGTTTGCCGAAGGACGTTGGAGCAAACGAGTCCTAGAGTGGAGACCGCGAGAAGGTAAACGAAAGGTAGGACGCCCCCTAGCCAGATGGACGGACGACCTGAAAAAGGTGGGAGGGACAGACTGGATGCGGAAGGCGGAGGATCGGAGAAAATGGCACGTATAATACGTAGGTATTTGTTACAAATTGTATCATGTTCTCTTCCAGGTACTTTAGTTGCACTGCCTTGCTGCTTCTTTTTCTTCACCCTAGCATTTATCCCAAACACATTCGGAACTTTCACCCCGGAGTATGCCGGGTTCTGCTTTCTTCTAGCTTACTGCGGGATTGGTCTAAACTTCCATATTTTTTGACGACGATTTGACGTCCATAACCTACCCTGATATGGAAGCTTTGCAGTTAGGTCAATCGTTGGACCCGTAAAGACTGCCATTTTTACCCGATTACGACGAAGTAAAAGGATGGTTATAATTTTGACAGGCTATGTATGTATGTATGTAGGTTCATTTATTCCCTCATAGCTCCTCAACCACTTACTAAACCTGGACATATGAGGTATCGTTAGAAGCGTATTAGTCGTCAGCCGGTTATAGACTATATAATGTGTTAAAAAATTAATTGTGGCGCCCTCTAGCGGTCATAAAGTACTGTGTAATGTATTGTGTTTGATATCAACCGAAATGGCTTAATTAATTAGCACATTTCATGTATAAATTATACCTATTGCTTGCTCCAAAATAATATAAATAAAAATATAAGCTTAATACCAAAACCCGACTACTGAATAATCACGCTTTAAAAAGTATTAAACAAGAAAATATCAAGGATAGCCATGGTCGTATTTCACTTAGTCTAACAAACCAATACATTCTAGAGAAAAGCGGCATACGACCACGGCTATCCTTGATATTATCTTGTTTAATACTTTTGACAGTCTCTGTGGCGTAGCGGTAGTGAACGCGACTGTTACGCAGGAGGCGCGGATTCGATTCCCGCTCAGTGCAAATATTTTGTATGCTAGAATATGTATATTTGCATTGGTCTGGGTGTCTATCTATGTATAATACGTATGTATTTACAAAAAAAGTATCTAAGTATGTTTATATGCATTCTAGATTCCATAACACAATCTTATTAAGTTACGCTTACCATGGGTCTAGATAGCGTTGTGTAGAAAGTTAAAGTCGTCCTCTGGTTATAGGCTATATAACGAGTCACTGAATCTAATGTGGCGCCCTCTAACGGTCATAAAGTACTGTGATAAAAAATAAGTTTGAGATACACATGTCGTGTTTGGTATCAACTGAAAGGGCTTAATTTGTACATTTAAAATATGTATAAATTATACATATTTCTTGCTCCAAAATAATAAAAATATAAGTTTTAACTAAAACCCAACTACTGAAAAGTATTAAATAAGAAAATATTTAGAATAATTGTGGTCTGTGACTAAGTGTGGCCACTTAGTCTAACAAAACAATACATTGTAGGGAAAAGTGGCATACGACCACGGCTTTTCTAGATATTTTCTTGTTTAAAACTTTTTCAGTCATTGGGGTTTATTGCCTTTAGTATTGTTAATATAACAGTATTTTTTTAATATCTTCATTGTAAAGACGTGACTAATTTACAATTATATTACTTAGCTGTAGTTCTTATAGTTTTCGCTTCCAACTGCAAAATTTAACAGTTTTAATGCCCAAGTTTTTCAAATCGAAATGTGCGCACTCGTTTGTTTATTTATATTGTTAATGCAAAGTAATGTGTATTCCAGTGTACTTGATACAAAGTGTCTACTTATGACGATGGGTGTACCTACATACTTTTTTTTTATCACAGTTTAACGTACGAAGTAAAACATTGAACAAAATTTACAATTCATTTTCATTGTTGATCCCTATTCGTTATGCTTCATAGCATTTCTGAATACGAAAACTGGTGCTACGAGCTACGGCTTAGCTACGGCTATCATCCACAGTTCGTAGCCGATAACAATGTTGCATACTCGTAGCACAGATTAAAATAACAATCACTACGTGATACGTAGCGCATGAGTGGGATCACAAAAACAACCAAAAATTATGCAAGACTAGCTCGTTTAATTGTTCTGTATTTTTTTGTTTGAAATAGGAAACAATAGAGATTTATCAGTGCAGTTTGCACACTATTTTCGAATAAAAGCAGTGATTGGTTCCTTATCGTTTTGTTTATCTTATTTAACATTATTACTTTACTTACTTTACTACTGTACTATAATTTTTATTTTTATACGACTTATGTGGCAGACAAGCACACGGCCCACCTGATGGAAAGTGGTTACCGTGGCCTATGGACAAGTGCAAAACCATGGGAGTCACACTCGCGCTGCCAACCCTATAAGCACAGAGAGTTTCTGTGCCGAAACAAAACAATCTTTTAATCTTCCCTAAAAAACAAAACCTCTCTAGTTAGCTCTGGCTACCCTACTTACCGCCGGGAACACAACACAAGGTTATTATGGCCACGGTATTCTATAGGGCGGAGGTACTTCCCCAGTCGGACTGCTCAATTGGACGGAAATACCGTCGTGTCCTACCTCCTCGAATGTTATTAACGATACTGATAAGGGCCATATTCCCGGAACGAAATTCAATTTCAATTTCAATTTCAATTTCAATTTCAATTTCAATCGGTGTCGTACAAGGTGACTAAGGGATAGGGCTGTTTGACATCAGACAGATATACAGGGTGAATTCGTTAAGTGCGTCCAGGCGATTATTCCGTAACTATTACAGATATCAAAAAACTTTAAACTGATATCGAAAGTAAGTTGCCTAAAGAGTAAAATGACATCATTATGACATCATTTTGACATTAAACACTCAGTAGTAGATTAGTAGAAAGGTTTTAGTGTCCTTATTTTAAGTGGTCTAGTACTCATTTTACCTTAATCATATTTTATGATTACGTATGATATGACAATGATGATTTTCAAGTAGATTGTAATAATAAAAAGATTTGGTCAATTGTAATAATAAAAAGATTTGGTCAGTTGTAATGATAGATGTGAAAAAGTAAATGTGTAATCTCCTATTTAAAAGAAATAAAAACAAAACAAAATTGGTTTGTAAATACATTACCATAAAAGTTCGGGCGCCTTGGAGATACACATGCCTAGGATAATCAGCGGATATTGGAAACTTTTAATCTTCCGGTGGTGAGCTAAATGAAACCAAACTGTGAGGTTTAAGGTTTTATTGTCCACTCCAGTGTGCATTCAGAAATAGATTTAAGGATACATTCCTAATGTGAAACTAGCCTTAAATTAAAAGTAAAATTTAAAAGTTTAGATTTAAAGTATAATTAAAGTAAGCTCACGGCATCCCTCGGCGAGTATAGGTAAACCCAGCATCGAGAAAGCTCGTAGCAGGCGAAGCTCTCAATTCAAGCCCATGCCGTACATCAATGTTTGAGGTGAAAAGCCCAAACCCTCCATAAGGAAATGCAGATGAAACCGAAGACAAAGAAAAGGCAAGACACGTACAGTAGATTAATTATCTTACCACTTCAAATTAGTAATAAACCGTGTTTCAATATCGCATCAATATCGCATAAAACAAAAATAAAAGATACTCTTTGGTGTTCGTTCTAAATTCAAAACTTTTATCTCGGGTTGTTGCTTCCGCCAATTTACCGTTATTGTTTTTTATTTAGCGTTAATAATCGTGATTGTTTCATTTATTATAATATTATATTTATATATATTATAAAAGAGAGAAGAGAGATATGCTAAAAATGTACTACATATATGATTGTAACAAAAGAGCGGCCATTATCGCCTACAGAAGGGAGTACTCAGATAGAGAAGTCCCTTCTGGTACGTACTTAAAAAAGCTGGATAACAATTTAATAAATAATGGATCTTTCAACAGAAAAAAAGGTTCGAGAGCAAGAGCTCCGGAATTTAATAATGGTTTAGATAACAATATTATTACTTAGTGATAAATAATCCACGAGAATCGACGCGGTCAGTGGCACGATTATTGCCGGTGTCCCATATTTATGTACATAAGTTATTAAGAAAACACAATTTTCAAGCTTTCGAGATAAAACCTACTCAAACGCTACACAATGATGATCCTGCTCGTCAGCTGGTCTAATGCAATTGGCTAGTCAATAATTATATAAATGTAAGGTCAATATTATGGACTGATAAAAGTAATATTTCAAACTGCGGCATTTACAATAGAAAAAACTCGCATTTTTGGTCAATTGACAATCCTCGCCCAATTACTGAAGTTAGAGCTCAGGTACGATTCTCAATTAATGTATGGTGTGGTATTTTTGGAGATCTGATCATCGGGCCATATTTTTACAGTGGAAACTTAAGTGGACAGAGATATTTCACCTTTAGTTGCCAATAACAGTGCAACCCCTTGGCCTGCCAGATCCCCGGATCTCACGCCCTGTGATTTCTTCCTATGGGGATTTATCAAAGACAAAGTGTATGCTGAGAGAATTCACAGCATAGAAGAGTTACAGAATCGTGTACGTCATGCAATTGCTTTAATTACTTCGCAAATGTTATGGAAAGTTCATTTGGAAACTGTAAGTAGAGCTTGTCATTGTATCGCACAACAAGGACGTCACTTTGAACATCTGCTTTGAATACAAAATTTTGTACTTACTAAGAAATAAATATTATTTAATTAAAAGATAGTTTTATTACTATGTTAGGTTAATAAACAGTTTCTTTTAATTATCAGTAGTAAACTAAAATATTCTTTTAAAATAAGGACACTAAAACCTTTCAACTAATCTCATACTAAATGTATGCTTTCTCGATGCGCAAAAGACAGACTGCTCACCGGACAGACCCGTTACTTTATGCTCACCATTGTAAAGACCCTAATGACTCAGGCAACAAGTGTACCTGCCCGGATATAGCTAGAACAGACATAATAAAATACCTGGGTATTATAATAGACGAAACCCTGTCTTTTGCTCAACATAGCGAAGCACTAATTAAAAGACTACGCAAACTAATATTTGTATTTAAGAAAATTAGGCACATTGCTGATTTAAAACTAATTAAACAGGTATACTATGCCCTTTGTCAATCAATATTAACATACTGCATAACGTCATGGGGAGGAGGGGGTAAATCCTTGTTACTGCCCATCGAGAGAGCACAGAGAGCGATCCTAAAGGTAGCAACTTCCCGTCCTTTCTTATATCCCACTGACCTCCTATACAAATCTTGTGAAGTACTAACAGTCCGCCAGCTATTTATAATGAGCACAGTACTAAAACAGCACGCAGCACTCCCATTCAGCACTGATATTGTAAATAAAAGACGGAAAGGTATTGTATGTACCCAGCGAATTGCGATAAAGCACGAATATACAGCCAAATTCTATATGTTTCTGGGACCACTGCTGTATAATAGAGTGAATGCTATAGCAGACATTTATCCTCTGAACTTCAACCAGTGTAAGAATGTCCTAAAGAATTTCCTACAAAAATTGACACACGATGAAACAGAGAAGTTGATAACGGTAGTGAAATGAATATTTGCTAAGTATGTAGTTTAGTAACTAAGATATATGATTTTAGATTTAATTACCAATTCACTTTGTAAGTAACTTTTAGACATATGAATTAAGTATTTGTTTATTTTAAATGTAAAAATTGCACTACAAGCCTGAAAAACAGGATTACCTAGTTCAGGCACAATCTATTTGGCACAGCTTAATAACTATAGTGTAAGATTGATTTGACAAATGTTGTAAAGTTTATGTATAAAGTATGCATTAAGTATAAAAGATAGCAATAGATTATGAAACTATGTAACATATACTTTGGAATTAATAAAATAAATTATTATTATTATTATTGTATATGAGTGTTTAAAGTCAAAATGTTGGATAACTCACGTTTGATGTTCAAAAAGTTATTGATGTAATTTTACTCTTTAGGCAACTTACTTTCGATATCAGTTTAAAGTTTTTTGATATCTGTAATAGTTACAGAATAATCGCCTGGACACACTTAACGATTACACCCTGTATACACCCCAGATAATAGTGCCTGGAAGACGGCAATAGGCTCTTCCCCTATTACGTGGGATTGAATTCAATGATTGGTGAAATGTGGTTGTTAATTCACCTCTGCCTAACCCTCCGGGGATAAAGGTCTAATTATATGTAAAGTTAATTAGTAATTACATGCTAATGACTGGATCTTATTTACTTTTTTTTTTTACGTGCGCAAAATCGCCACGAATACCACCCCAACTCCCAACAGAGCCGGTGGAAGAGGTTATGTCGGACTCGAACCGACTAAAACGCACGCCGCCTGCTGGTCGTTTTGGTTGCCGAAGGTGAGGTTGACAGGCATATCCCTCGCACCTCGGCCGTCATCTCTCACGATCTGGCCCTCTTCTCGGGTGTGGGGACTACAGAGTCCCTAACTCGTCCCCGGAAAAGAGGAGGCGCGCCACTGCCGCGGCCTGCTTCTGTCAGGGTGACCCCCAGGCCTGCGCTCATGGGGGGCGGAGGTCGTTCATCGACCTTATATACTATGGATCTACACTACTTTGGAGCGGGGAGCTGTGGGAGCTGGCAACAAGTGTCACGTCTAATAATCTTGCTAACTTTCATAAATTTGTTATTATGGCAGAGGACTTATAACATTATTATTTATACAATTCGATTTCCTTATAAAAATCACGTCTATACAAACATACATATTGTACTTACTAAGAAATAAATATTATTTAATTAAAAGATAGTTTTATTACTATTTTTACTACTAAGCAAAAAAAATATCACGCCTGTCTCCCTTAGGGGTAGGCAGAGATCACGGATCTTCATTTGCTACGATCCTGACATACTACTCTCGCTTCAGTTGCTTAATATTCCGTGAATCATGATTTAGATATAATGGTCTTATAAGCTATGTTAAGTTCGCTATGTCCTACCAAATATGGTGTACAAATTTTACACAGACGGTACAGAAACTCATTGTGCTAACAGGGGGTTGACAGCGCGAGTGTGACACCATTGGTGTTGCACACGTCCATATGCCACGGTAACCACTATTCCATTAGGTGGGCCGTGTGCTTGCCTGCCAACCAAGTGGTATAAAAAAACATGCTAAATTAAATTCAACTTATAAGTTTTTCATCAACTACCTTATTATGTCAGTAAATACAATTAATGATGACCACCTCATTAAAATAATGAATTCAAATTTATATAGATGTCGCTTAATATTATTAATATCCAGATGCAGATCCAGACCATATATTAATGTTCCAAATTTTAGCTTACCATCAGGTAAGGCGAAGTCTAATTGACGTGTCCTATATAAAAAATATAAAAATAATACCCATAAGACGACAATAGACTTAACTCCTATTACGTAGGACCGAATTCAATGATTGGTGAAAAGTGGGTGTTTTTTCACCTCTGCCTAACCTTCCGGGGGCGTGCCCCACTCGCACTTGACAAATTTTAATAGATAATTGTATGATGTTTAACTTTTTCTCTTTTTAATTTTTATTAAAATCGCGAAAAACTCATTTTTATGACAATAGCCCCTGAATAAAATAAGCCGGATATCCGATCAAAAAGGACTTTTTATATTTCATTTATGATGGTGTTTTGAACAATCTTTTCCAACTTTCAGCTGGATTATTGTAATCTAGGATTTGTAAATTGACTGGAGTAAATATTAATTTAACTAAATAACCATTTATCACCAGATTAAATTAAAACTGAATTTTTACTTATATGTATAACCGCGGTAGCCTAGTGGTATGGGTAATGGACTGCTGAGATGAGGTCTCGGGTTCGATCCTAGGTTTTATGACACAGCAGCACACACCAATGACTTTTCGATGCTTTTCGAAGTTAGGTGTATTTATTGCAGGTTTATAAGTGCACGGTTAATGGCAATAGACTCGCGATTGTGGTACAGACAACCCAACCTACGCACGAGCAACTGAATATATTAGGAATGTATTTGAATAGTTTTTGGCTGTGTCTCCCTTTACAATTGTATTATTTTTATAAAAATGTCACATCATTATTTGCATTGACAAATTATTCTAAAAGTACATAGTTATCCGCGTTAATCCCGGAGTGCTAGGCAGAGGCAAATTAAAACCCATAATTCACCAATAACTGCATTCGGTGTCATGTATAGGGGGTGAGCCTATTGCCGTTTTGCGTATTGTTGACTCGAGCCGAAATCAAGCTAAAAACCACGGAACCGGATTTTGGTACATGTCTCGGATGGTGTTAATATAGACCTCTGCTACTCCCTTGGACCGCAATACGCACCAGATCATAGAGGAACACAGTCGAAGGCCTGCTGCATGTATAAATATAGTGTTATTCACCCTGTATCTCTCCGGGACTTAGGGTGAACGCCGGATCCATGGTCCCGTGTCCGGGACGAAAGCCACACTAACACTCCGAAAGTACACTCTCCTGTCTGATCCGGGAATCAATTATCCTCCCATAGAGCTTGATGGTGGGACATTATCTTTGTACCGCGGTAACCATCACACTCCTCCCTTTCAAGACTGGCATTATGATACTAAGCTTCCACCTACCTGTCACTTACCAATGATGAGTATGCGGTTATAAACATTTGTGAGGATGCTCACACCACGGGGACCCATTGCTTTCCATGCCTCGATGGTGACTTCGTCTGGTTCGACAGCTTTCTGGTTCTTCATGTGACGAAGCAGTTTTTGTGCTGTCAATGGAAAGACTAAAGGCTTGTCCTGATTTTGTGTTCTGCACTGAAGGCACATAAAATCTTTGTTCTTACAGGTTCAGCAGCATGGATGTGACTCCACTGGTATTACACACGTTCATAGGTCACGGTAACCACTTTCCATCAGGTGGGCCGTGTGCTTGTCTGCTACCTAAGTTGTATAAAAAAAAGCAGTTCGGAATTCTACGATGGCACTAGATCCTTGATTTAGAGGGAGATCTGTTGGTTGAACCTCTATATGCTGCTTATTCAACAGCTTTTGGAAATATGAGCGCCACAAAGTATTACCATCTAAATACTGTATCGATATTCTACATAGCAGGGCTTGGACATCAGAACTATTTATAAAAGCCAGCGCCATGTTCGATATTTTTCCGAGAAAAACAAAGGTGTCTAGACTATAACAATACGCCTATACATCAATGTCTAGACATTACTTATTACTTCATCATCCCACTAATTAGTCCTGGCTCCTGTCACGTGAACTCCTAAAGCGAAACATTATAAGTCAATTCTAGTATTACAGCTTGCCGTTACGGGTCTACAGATGATGTGGCGTAAGATTACTCGTAACACACTTTTCCTTACAACCTATGGCCACCTCAGTTTTTGAGATGTCCCCTCGACGGACTCTGACACGGACTACTCGCGTACCTAACGCGCATAACTTATATCGAAAATTCAAATAGACGAAAACTGAGTTACAATGCTTTTCTACACAGATTTCGAGATTCTCTTTGTTATGTTGAGCTATTTTTAGATCCTTTATTATAAATCAACATAAGAAAGGTGCGACAAAATAATATGATATTTCTTTGTGTTCAGAAAAGGCCTCTTAATATAGTTATAGAAGTAAATGACGTCGATGCTGAAATATTTTATTTGATCAACCAGCAAAGTTGACTTAAGGCTCCCCATTTTCAGGGACGAGTTGGGGACTCTGTGTTACCCAAACCCGAGGAGAGGGCCAGATCGTGAGAGATGGATCTGGGTCGGCCGGGGTGCGAGGGGTATGCCTGTTAACCTCACCTTCGGCAACCAAAAATGACCCACAGGGGTCGTGCGTTTTGGTCGGATCGAGTCCGAAATATCCCATCGGCTCCGATGTGGGGGGGCTTCCGACGGGATTTCGCGCACGTAAAAAAAAACAAGGTGACTAAATGCTAATGCTATAGTCAATCCCAACTGGTATGTGGGGTTCTGGTGAATAGCTCAGATTAAAACTTACCAGATTATTATTTTAGTCACGGGTAAATAAGTATAGGTACTTATTTACCCGTAAACCAATGGCAATCGTGCCAATGATGGCACGCAACACAATTTTCTGGGCACGTCACCACGAAGTAGATGTTAAGTAGAGATTTAAATTGTTAGACGTGTCCTTGCATACCTTAGGTGCTAGAAAATGAACGTACAGATGGACAGTATTTAAGTAAGTATATAAACATAGATGTGGAATGAATGAATGAATGAATGAACGAATGCGATATAATCGAACATCTTTGCATCGAATTTCTTCAAAATGTGTTCATTAGTTTAGGCATGAAAACTAGCAGACAGAGTTACTTCGCCATTTTTTTTTAATGTGTATGGAGTTAATCATGAGTTTTATACTGTTTGAAGTTAACGCGAATATCATACATACATACAAACACGCCTTTATCCCCAGAGGGTTGGGCAGAGGTGAGTTAATTGGTGAATTTTTTTTTTTATATAGGACACGTCAATTGAACTTCGCCTTGCCTGATGGTAAGCTGAAGGCAAAGTCCCAGAAAAGAGGGTCACCATTACCTACACATACCGTGTGACAATGGTGACACTCAGCTTGACGGCCTCATCATATGCTTTTTCACGCCCCGCTTAAAGGACCCGGGACTGTAGGAAGAAGGAAACACGTGAGCTGGTAATGAATTCCAGGCCTTAATGGTGCGACAGAGGAAAGAGTCTCCGAACCGCTTGGTTCTTGATCGGATGTTTTGCACCGTGTGCGGATGACATCTAAGACCTGCACGCGTTGTCCTGTGTAGGAAAGGGGAGGGTGGGACTAATTGGAAGAGCTCATCAGAACACTCCCCATGGTACAGACGGTAAAATACAGCCATGGACGCAACATCTCTACGCAGCTGTTAAGGTTCTAGGGTGTTCGTGATCTCGGGATTCCCAATGATGCGGACCGCACGTCTTTGCAACCTGTCGAGAGCATCTAGTAAGTACTTTGCTGAACCATCCCAGAGATGCGAGCAGTACTCCACACAGGAGCGAATTTGTGTCTTGTATAGAAGACACCGCTGCTCCGGCGTGAAAAATCGTCTCACTCTGTTCAGGACTCCGAGTTTTCGTGAGGCTGTTTTGATGATACTTTCGATGTAGGTTTTGTTATTCAGGTTGCAGCGAACATCCATACCTAGGATATTGAGATTGTCCTGCAGTGGCAGTGGCGTGCTCTGAAGAGTGGGGAGGGGAAGGAAAGAAGATACTTTTGCTGTAAACGCACATGCCTGCGTCTTCTTGGCATTCAACTCAACCAGGTTCTCAGAGCCCCATCGAGAAATGTGATTCAGGATCCCGTCAAGCTCAGTGACAAGAAGCTGCCTTTTCTCCGCGATATCTGACTGCTTGGCCGCAGGATGTCCATGATAACTCCCATGTAAAGTGCTATCGTCTGCATAACAATGAACATTGCCGGTAGACAGCATGTCATTGATATGCAGAAGAAAGAGAGTGGGTGATAAGACGGACCCCTGGGGCACGCCAGCATTAACCTGCAGAAACTCCAAAGCTCGTCCGTCACAAAGGACGCGAATACGGCGCCCCTGCAGGAAGCTAGCAACCCAGTTGCACAGCCTAGAAGGCAGACCAAAGGCAGGTAGCTTGGAAAGAAGCGATTTGTGCCAGACTCTATCGAAAGCTTTGGCGATGTCAAGACTAATTGCCAGTGACTCGCCGTGCTTGTCCATAGCCTCACCCCAAAGATGGGTAACGTATGCTAGAAGATCACCCGTTGACCGTTTCGGTCTGAAGCCATATTGCCGGTCATTAATTAAGGAGTGATCCTCTAGGTGCCGCATGAGCTGTTTGTTAATTATGTGCTCGAACACTTTGCACAGCACTGAGGTGACGGCTTTGGGTCGATAGTTGGCTGGCTCCGAGCGATCCCCCTTCTTGGGAATCGGCTGAACATTCGCCTCTTTCCAAGGCAAAGGCACTGTACCCGAACTGTAGGATAGCCGGTACAGGCGCATAAGCATTGGAGACAACTCCGCTGCACATTTTTTCAAAACTACCGCTGGAATACCATCCGGATCACTGGCTTTCCGGACATCGAGTGATTGCAGCACTGCACGGACATCGCGTTGCCTGATATGGATATCAGGCATCGCGTGGTCACTGTCGGGTAGTGTTGGTGGCTGCGTACCACAATCATCGATTCGGGAGTTGGCCGCAAAGAGATTAGCCAGCAGATTTGCCTTCTCTTGCGGCTCATGGGCCAGGGATCCATCAGGGTTACGCAGCGGAGGCAGCGAAGTCTGACAGAAGTTGGCTTGCACGGCTTTAGCCAGTCGCCAGTAGCCACGGCTTCCCGTGGGATGCATCACTAGCTCTTGACCAAGCCGCGCTATGTGCAGGGCATCCGCTCTGACGTAGGCCCTTCTACAGACCTTTGTGGCTCTGTTGTACGCCGCCTTGAAGTGGCCCAGATTGGGATGGCGCGTGGCGCGCGCCCTTACCCAAGCGCGGTACGCAGACTGTTTTTGTTCAACAGCTTCCGCGCACTCGCGCCCGAACCAAGGGCGCACCCCGCGGTCACCGGTGATATCGGTGTATGAGATATAGTATTCCATACCCAGACCGATCTCACCGGCGACAGCAGTAGCACAATCCGATGGGTTCTTACCTTCAAAGCAGCGCTCAACCCACGGGATGGACGCAAAATAGTCACGAAGTCCATCCCAGTCCGCTGACGAGTAGTGCCAGAGACGCCGCTTCCCCTGCACGGGTCGTGGGGGCGCTATAATAGGCACCGTGGAACAGACCAGGCAGTGGTCGGAGTTACCTAAAGCGGCTCGCACCGATACACTGTACCGGTCCGGATCACTCGTTAGCAGAAGGTCTAGCAGAGAAGGTGCTAGGCCCGACCTTCTTGGTATCCTAGTGACCTCGTGCACCAATTGGGTCAGGCCGTGCGCCAGAGCAAATGCGTGGGCGGCTCTTCCCGCATGGTCTGTTTTGGAGGAGCCCAACCAGATCTCGTGGTGGGCGTTAAAATCCCCCAAAAATACCATATCGGCATTCGGAAATCGCTCCTGCGCATCATCTGCCGCCTGACTCAGATATTCAAAGAGTCGAGTTGTCTCAGCATCTCCTGTATGGGAACGGTAGAGGCACACATAGATCTGACTCGTAGGGCCATGGTCTACGTGTACCCAAAGGATGGAGAAGGATGGGTCCTCTAGGCAGCGCAAACGGCGACTGCAAACATCCGCCCTAACAAACACGCACACCCCGGCTTTTGCACGAAAACTTTCCTCAAGAACATAGCCAGGGTAGAGCAAGTAGGTCGTGTCGTCAGGGCGGTGTATTTGCGTCTCCGTTAGAAAAAACATGGCAGGTTTCGCCGTCTCTAGGTGTTGATGGACGGCGTTGAGGTTTGCATGGAGCCCACAGATGTTAGTGGACTCCACCTCAAATAGCAAGCTTTTGGGAGTGTGACGAGCCGCTGTGTTGCCTATTTCTCTGAATTGCGCTGCCATGAGTTTGTGTGGGAGAAGGCGTGAAAAAAGAGGTGATTGCCGCCGCAGCACCGTGTGACAAAGCGCGGGATATTGGTTTTATCTATGAATGTGAGGCATGGCGAGAGCCGACGCGCCGAACGGAAGGGCCCCCGTACCCCCCCGAGTATGGTCGCCGGGCTCCCAAATCCGGTCACCAACCGGCACGACGACCCATATCGGGATTATGCGCGGCCTGGTGAGGCAGCCTCCCAAGGTGGTTACCCCAGTTGGGCCCCTGTACTAAGGCGGGCGGCCAGCGGCACCACCGTTTCTACAGGTCTCCCTGTTCGGCGCATCGCCCCGCGCCATCCCCACTAGACTACGCCAAGACCCACTGGTCCCACTAGTGCTGCGACAACCACCACCTCTGCCCGGCTATGCACTTGCTGACCCCTGAACACAATCCAACCGAGATTGAATTGCTATGGAGGGTTTTTAGCAATAGTGCACGGTGGTACCTACCCGGTCGAAACTTGAGACAAATTTGTGCCACCAAGTTTCTACCACCTCTAAAAAATTTAATTTAATTAATAATTATGGGAGGTAGGACACGACGGTATTTCTGTTCCTTCCCTACAGAATATCACGGCTATAATAACTTCGTGTTATGTTCCCGGCGGTGAGTAGGGTAGCCACAGCTCATTGGAGAGTTTTTGTGCTGTCAGTGGAAAGACTAAAGGCCTTTCCTGATTTTGAATTCTGCATTGACGACACAGAAAATCTCTGTTCTTACAGGGTAGGCAGCACGGGTGTGACTCTCTTTGTGTTGCACACGTTCATAGGTCACGGTAACCACTTTCCATCAGGTGGGCCGTGTGCTTGTCTGCCACCTAAGTTGTATAAAAAAACACTTCACGAATCGTTGAATTCGGTCCCACGTAAGTGAGCCTGATGTCGTCTTCCGGGTAATATCGTCGACTCGAGCCATGCATCTGACGCTAAGTTAACGCGAATATCACTCAGTGAAATAAACCCATTTTTAACAGATTTTATCGTGATTTATTCGAAATTTAATTATGTATTTACTTTCAACCCATTGCTTCGGCTACTTTTCACCAGTCATGGTCGCATGATTTAAATTAAGAATGGTAATCTTTATTACCATTCTTAACTTATCTCAAAGTATTAAGAATTGTTGGTGTTTTGCAATATGTGGCATAAGAATGATCGATATATTTCTATTTATATCACAAAAGGAGACGAACCTTTGTTAGATATTTTTTGACAAAGAATAAATTCCTAGTATCAATTTTCTTTCGATATTCATTGTGGGAGGTCACTGGAAGTCTAAGTTTAGATTTGCTTGGAATTCGGCTCGTTGCGTTTAACGCCATGTTTAATTAAAGTAGGAATTTCTGTTTAGTGAAATAGTCGGTTAATTTTAATTTTACACGAAAAATGTTACTTACAATATTGTATAGAATTAAATTGCCTACAATTTTCGCCTTCACAATTTTTTCTTAGGATCGATATTTAACGATTTATACTTCAAAAGATGATGTATCTGATTCTGATTTTAATGACATAGGAAACTTTTAATCCCCAAAGGTTTGCTGGGAGAAAACTCAATATTGAGTTAAGCTCGCCTTTGTACACCAACATGTATTTGTGATTACCTGTTGATGTATTATTTTCTTGTGTACAATAAAGAATTAAAGAAAGAAAAATTCCTAGTGGCAATTTTTTTTCAGAATTTGTTAACAGAGGTCTCTGGCAGTCAATATTACAATTCGTGTGGAATTCTATTAGTTGTATTCTCCACCATTTTGAAATCAAGGGTGAAATTTTAGTTACTGAATAAGTCGTTTATTATCAATTTTACACGAAAAATTGTTGTTTTGAATTACATATCATTTACATACAACCATACAGCGTGGCAATGCTGCCAGTCTTCTGGGAACGCTACCACAAGAGGCATGCGAAGCGGAGGAATTCTACGACGCATTTTAATTGTTCTTAGCTATAAGTTGTATAATAGTTATTTTATTTTTATTGTATTTAATATTTTAACTTAAATTTTCTTTAAAACAAAATACAAAATAATGTAACCGCAAGTAATTAAGAAATTTGAATATTTACATACATACATACATTTTGTTTTTCATATTTTGGCCTAGAATCGATAATTTCTATTTGTATTACAAAATGGATTTTTTATACAGGATATTTGACATATGGTACTCGTAATTTCCTAGCAGCTATTTTCTTTTGGAATTTGTTAAAAGTGGTCACTGGACATATCGAAATTTAGATTGCTAGTGACCGACTGTCAACGAATTCCGAAAGAAAATTTCTACTAGGAATTTTTCTTGGTTTGCCCCTTACACAGCTAATTCTATTGTACTAAGATATAGAAAAAATTGATCCCGCCCGAACCGATTAAATTTTTTCTATATCTTAATCGATTTGAATAGGTTTTTACGTGCGCAAAATCCCCACGGATACCTCTCCACCGGAGCCGGTGGGAGAGGTTATGTCGGACTCGAACCGACCAAAACGCACGCCGCCTGTGGGTCGTTTTGGTTGCCGAAGGTGAGGCCCTCTCCTCGGGTGTGTTGTCGTCCCCGGAAAAGGGGAGGCGCGCCAGGCGCGCCGCCGGCCGCGCCGCCGCAGCTCCACCAGTCACCCCAAGGCCTGCGCTCATGGAGGGCGGAGGTCCTTCATTGACCTCTGACGACCGAGTTGCCTTCGTACGCGGGCAGCTTGGCTTGCGATCCTTCGTCGCTCCCACTGCCGCTCCCGCCCCGCCTCCTCCTTCACGAGCATTACTTGCTCGCAGAAGGAGGCACCGGCCGCCCACGCATACGCGCAGCGGACCATCGCCGCGAGCAAGATGGAAAGCGTGAGAACTCTCACTCCCAGGGCCGCCACAAGCTCCCGTCGCGGCGTCTCCCACGCCGGACACTCGGTGAGCGTGTGCGGCCCCGAGTCCTCACTCGCGTCGCAGTGATGGCACTCGGACGTTGGCTCTTTCTCCATCCGACTCAGATACCTTCCGAAGCACGTCAGACGGTACGAGAGGCTACCGTGTGGCCTCTCTAGCCACTCCCCCATGATGGGTCTTACCACCGCTACTACGGCGCGCCCCGCGCCTGGTCGCCCAAGTCGTAGCTCCCATTCCGCCACCATTTCCCTGTGGAGCCGGGATCTCACGGCCCGTATTTCTTCGGGCTCCGGATCGTGAGCCCGCTCCCGCGCCGCCTTTCGGAACCGGTATAGCGCCGAAAGGGATTTCGCTTCCAGGATCCACGGTGGCGATCCGGCGAGGAGACTCGCTGCGTCTAACGATATCGTGCGGTACCCCCTTATGATGCGGCACGCCAACTTCTGCTGTGGACGCCGCAGCAGGAGCAAATGCCGATCACTCAGGGTGTCCGCCCACACGGGAACCCGTACAGGGCCATGGCCCGCACTACACCTGCGTAGTGCGATTTGAATAGTTAGCACACGAAATGCTTTAATAATTCCATTCAATAATTCTATTGTATTATGAGCGCACCTGTATTTTGATTTTTCTTAATTATAATTAATCAGCCGCGTGGTTCCCGGCAGGGTAGAATTTGGACCACCCCATCTCTTCACATGTAGTGTACATATGAAGAGCTACATATACAGCCTAGAATCATCTTCTGATGCATGGTTCGTCAACAATATAGCCCGGAATACGGCAATAGGCTCACCCCCTATTACGTGGACAATTATTGGAGAAATGTGGGTGTTAATTCGCCTCTGCCTAATCCTCCGGGGATAAATGCGTGATTACATGTATGTATGTTAATTAAGTGAATGACTGGTTGATAGTACCCTTCAACCATCTCTCTTAAAATTAAAATATATTACATAGGTATAAATAAATTTTAAAAAAATCTATTAAAATTGGATAAAAAATATATAGATTCCGTTAAAAAGTAGGATAATCCTGTAAAAAGTTTAAAAAATGAAAAAACAATAAGTCGATTTTATTTTGGTGGCACGTCTAGGGCTTCATTAAACCTTTTTTTAGAATGATGGGACGCTAATGCAAAAAGGTTCGCCATTCCTGTGCTAGTGCTACGGTAGTTGATTTTTTGTACATACATACATACATATAATCACGCCTTAATCCCCGGAGGGTTAGGCAGAGGTGAATTAACACCCACAATTCACCATCATTGTATTCGGTCCCACGTAATAGGGGACGAGCCTATTGCCGTTTTCCGGGCACTATTGTTGTCTCGAGCCATGCATCTCTGACTGAGTCTGGGCTGCATATATCTGTCTGAAGTTAAACAGTCTTATCCCTTAGTCGCCTTGTACGACACCGCATGGGAAGATATGGGGTGGTCCAAATTCTACTCTGCCGGAAACCACGCGAATTCTTTGTATGAAGTGATTAATACAAGTTTGGTTTCATGAATCACGTGTTCCGCCTAAGTAAGCGGGTATTTCATCAACTTTTTAATTAATTCATTGAGAATAGATACATTTCTTAAAGCAGAAGCCATACCTATTATAATGCTCCCCTTCTACTCCAAAGTAATATTATAAATGTGCAAATAATTCTGTCTGTTATGCCTTGTTCACACGAAGCGAGTAGAGTGGCGAATCAGTGCTTTCGGGCGAGTGCGTTGTACGTGCAAAGTACTCGGCGCTATGTAAACACGTCATCATTTATAAAAATATAAAAAAGTCTGCATCATTCTACACATTCCACGCATCTAGACCCATGATAAGCATAGCTTAACTAGCTTGTGTTATGGAATCTAGAATGCGGATAAACAAACTTAGATACTTTATTTTTATTAATGCAAACATAATTAAACATGAAACACCCAGGACAATGCAAATATACATATTCATGCATATAAATATTTGCACTGAGCGGGAATCGAACCCGCGCGCCGCGTAGCAGTCGGAAGTTCTATCGCTACGGCATACCGGCACCGATTATGATGCAATTTGGTACAGAAATAAATAACACCTTGGCAAAGGCTATAGGCTCTGTTTTGTTGCCCACGAGGAACGAGCCGTGAGCAACAGCTAATTTGCTATAATATATCTATACTGAACAAAGAATACAATATTTTATCTGCCTCGAAAATTTTTGAAGAGAACATTTTCGTGGCAGAAAAAAGTATTTGATATAATCAATACTATGTAACTAACTAAATACTTTAGACTTTAAAGATACTTAAATGAAATTTAAAACTAAAAACTATTATTAGGCACCTACTAAAATACACTTAGTAAAATAAAATTAAAATAAAAATTACATACATAATGCGTCATGAAATTCCTACTACTACTTTAGAAAAATATCATGTTTAATTGGATCTACTATAATATATACATAAATAAAAAATAATAATTAAATAAAACAAAAGTTAAAAAGCGTCGCGGAATTCTAAATATAGTACAATCTCTCTATAATATTATTCTCATTAATGAACTTACTGAGTCTTTCTCTGCACTCACCTTTGGTTGGTATATACTAGAGATGGGCCGAGTACTCGGTTGATACTCGGTACTCGGCGTACTCGGCGGGTTTTAGATACTCGTACTCGGCCCGAGTAACTCGTTTTGAATGCCGAGTATATTACGAGTGTAAAGGTTACTATAAATTGGATGAGTTTCTTAATGATGTAAATGCGTGGTCAACATAAGTCTCTTGCTTGCTCGCACAAAATAAATTGTAAAGTAAAGCAAATTTAAAAAAGAAAAATAATCTAGTTCTAATATAGTTCGCTGAGTTTCTTGCTTACTAGAACTAACCTACTGAACCAGCGAAAGAATAATATTCCAATGGTTTATTTTTACATAATTATTTAATATTTTTATATTACTTCTTGACATACCTACCTAATTGTAAAATTTTAACGTTCATATGTGCTCTTTGTGTGCCTAAACTGAATAAATGAAATTATTTCTTTGATTCTATACTCGTACATTGGATTACCAATGCACAATGTACAATGTACATTAGTACATTGTACACACAGCGTCAGAGAAAACAGACCCCCTCAATACTTAAAGAATATCGCCGCGTCACATGACTCACGAATGACGTCACGTGCGTGATGCGATCGTCGCCGTCGCTGAGCTGCAAACGAGCGAGCAGCTTCGTCTGCCTTTTATTTGCATGTTCATATTTGTAATTTTCTGATATTTTTCGTCTTTCGGCTCAATTCAATCAAGATACAATATACTCACAAAAAGATGCCACATTAATTTATGTGCAGCTTAAGGATACGAACCCGCATCTCCAGCGCCAGCCGTTCACTTAGACCGTGCCTTATACCACTAGGCTATTGGTTCACTTGATGACAACGGTGAAAATATGAATAACACTACTCCTATTATCGAACAAAGTTGATTACGGTGTAATTTTCTAGACCATAAGGTTTAAATTTCAACATTCCCCATATGTGATGATAATAATAACTGCTCAATTGACTAAAGAATAAGGTTGAAATTAGCATAGATTTCTGGTTTACTTCAATAGATTACGCTTGATACAGCTTGTTGCACTACCGTCATGTTTTACTTCAAAAATTTATTTGCTGTATGAGCTGCGGCTATAGTATTATAATATCTGTGACAGCGCGCTAAGGTTGCAATTAGAATACTTCTTTGCCTTATTTACTAAACTGTGATTGAAGGTAACTTTATAATTCGTGGTAATTTGCATTGGTGTTGATTCTCCTCGTAATATTATTCAATTTATTAAGTTTTTGATCAGATTTTTGAGTAAATTGAAAGTATGGTTCGAGTAACAACATTTTTGAAAGCTAAAATTGTTGTTCTTTGGGAGCAAAGAACAAAGCATAAAGAAAATTGCACGAGATATGGCCATAACGGTAAGAGTTACGATAAAAATATATTATATGCCTATTTATTGCTTAATCATGTTACATTTTCATTTACAAGTTAGATTTTGGAGTTTCTTTTATTTATTATCATTTTCATTACAGAGAAATACAGTGCGTAGATGGATTCGAAAGTATCAAGCGACGGGTGATATGAAATGTGAACGCCAAGGACGCCCAGTTGCTTACACTCATGATTCAGAGCGGCACCGTGATATTATGGAGGTTCCATCACTGGCACCCTTCAAAACTACGCGCTGAAGTGCTGAAACTTTTGGAGTGTTGTCGCTGAGCACTGTTCGACGACATCTACACGCTGCGAACATCCATAATTATAAGCCAGCCAGAAAGTAACAACTTACTGACGATCGTCGCACTAACCGAGTAAATTTTGCTACTCGTTATTAAAATTTCTACTGGGAAAACGAAATTGTTATATTTGCCGACGAAAAATGCTTCAAGTCAGAAGAAGAAGAAGAAGAAGAAGTGGCCAACGGTTCAACCCAAAAAATGGATTAGACTTAAGAATAGACTTAAGAACAAGAGGGCGGTTAATATTAGGTAAGCAAATCATTATATTCTTTAACATAAAATTTATTTATTCTAAATTATTATTCTCTACCCCGAAATATACATATATATGTATATATATACATATTATATACATATTATATACATATTATATACATATTATATACATATTATGTAATATTATATATTTTTAATTATTATTGCTACTGACATTGATTTACATATTGCAACAGATTTGAAAAGGTTTATTATTTTAGATTACTGGGAATGGAAGTCTTCAATGGGCCCAGGCGAGCTAGTGGAAATAGGTGGCCGCATGAACAGTGAGCGATACCTTGAAGTGTTGAAAGACGTAATGCTGCCTTCAGTGTGGGTCGCATATCCAGAAGGACAAATTTACCTGGTTCAGGATAACTCTTCAGTGCATCGGTCCCGAATTGTGCAAGACTGGCTTAATGCACAAGAAGATATAACGGTGTTTGAGTGGCCGGCTAAAAGCCCGGATCTTAATCCTATTGAAAACTTGTGGGGTCAGATGGTTTTAAACTGGGACTCAAGTGAAATAAAGTAAAAAAAAATAGATAAAGAGGTAAACAGAACTTGGGAACTAATGCGAAATAGGGCCGTATGTTTTAATATGGGTTCGGGGATGAAATTTCATTCGTCGTCTTCAAGAAGTGATAGACAGTGAGGGCCATCCGCTCCGTTATTAACGCAGATTATCCATTCTTACCTAGAACAAATCTTTGTGTGATGAACACGATTATTTGTTATGTGTCTTGGTGTAGTTTATCTAAAATAAGTATTATATCAGTTGTCTATTATCCACATCACATTTAGGTGCTTATTTTGGGCTAGATGACGCTGTGTATATATAGGACACTTTATTGTCCTAACATTCATAATAATAATATTATATTATTAATACCTAATCAAATTACTCTTGTTTACAAGTTTAGTAATCTTCTAATTTGTTAATGATGCACCATCTGACCTCACATATTTTTCTAATGTTGTGTTAAAAGGGTTACTTATCAGAAAATGTGATCAAAGAGGAAGATGTATATTGCTATACTGTTACAGTTTAGCATGTTGGTTCTTTCTTTGTGATACACAGGCACTAATAACATTTCATTATATTCATCATTCTTTTATATTCGAAGATTATACAGAGTGTAAAAAATTAATGTTTGCAACTTTAAATAAATAAGTAAATAAATATTGTAGTTATGTTTCTAGAGTTATCTAATACCTATTAAACATTTTATACTTCACTTAGGGTATTGTGTTTTGTCAATAAATTTGTAAGTAATTGTAAATTATAATAGCATATTTTATTTAATGTAATTATAAATCATTGTATGTTTTAAAATGATATAGAATAAAAACATAAATTTAGATTAGGTAAAATCTAAAAATAAGTAACCCCAATTTAACTCAGATAGAAAAACTGTATACTCAACTGGAAATTGACTCAATGTAGTCCTAGAAATGTAATTAGAGAAATAAATTTATATTGTTTATACAACAAACCTATCTTTTTTTACAAACCTCATACCTCATACCTACTATAAAATTTTATTCCTTAAGTAATAATTAACAAAAAGTGCTTAAGAGAATAAAAAAATAACTTATAAGAATAAGAAAAGAACTTTGTGTCTGAGGACTTGAACACCCGCTTGCCGTATCCACAAGGCATCAGTCATAACCACTAGACCAAGATGCCATCTGCACTAAATTTCAAAAAACTTCAATACATTCATGTCATTATCAAGGGGGGTTCCTTTTCTCTGAAGCTTACTGTACATTGTGCATAAACTTTAATAAAAAAATTATAGGTAACTTTTATCACTACCTATAATTAGCATCACATCATTTCAACACTATCACTTTTTTGAGTATGTACTGTAAAGACACAGTTCTGACATAATGCATCGCAAAAGACGACTCGTAATACGCGTTACGTGTCAGTAAGTTAATACATACATACATATAATCACACCTATATCTCCGGTGGGTTAGGCAGAGGTGAATTAACAAGTACCTTGAGTTATGGCTCTGGCATCTTGTGCACCTATTCTCTGAGAGTAATCTGCCGATCATCCGTGAATGGTGTAACGTTGATCATCAAATTGAAGAGCGACTAAGCGAGTAAGCTTGTGCAATGGAACAATTTACTGATGCGCTAGGTTTATTGAGACTGGCAGACAATTATATGTTATAAACTATAGCTGTGTTGTCCGCACTCTACAATTGCAAGTGAATTGTCCTGGTTTTACACACCAATTGCAACATGCGACAGTGCGCTAAATAAATCACATATTTATAATTATAAGTTATAAACTAAGACCCGACTACTGAAAAATCACGCTCTAAAAAAATATTAAACAAGAAAATATCAAGAATAGACCAAGTGGCATTCGACCACGGCTATCCTTGATATTTTCTTGTTTAATATTTTTAGAGCGTGATTTTTCAGTAGTCGGGTTTTAGTTATGCGCGTGAGGACTTTGGCGGTGGAGGCAGTCGCACGGGGTGAGGTGACGTTGGCGGTGTCCTTGGACATCTCCAACGCGTTCAACACCCTGCCCTGGAGTTGCATCAGGGAGGCACTCGTGTACCACGGTGTGCCTCTCTACCTCCGCCGCATAGTCGGGGCGTACCTGACGGAGAGAGCCGTCATCTACCCAAGTGCGACCGGCGTCGGTCGGCGTGAGATGTCGTGCGGTGTTCCACAGGGATCGGTCCTTGGGCCGCTCCTGTGGAACATCGGATACGACTGGCCGCCGTCACGTGCTATGCGGACGACACGCTAGTGACGACGAGCGGGGCTACATACCGCGAAGCGATCCTGAGGGCCACGACCGCGGTTGCTCAAGTCGTGGAACGGATCCGGCGGCTGGGCCTTGAGGTGGCTTTGCATAAATCCTAGGCCATGTTCTTTCATGAACCTCGGCGCACGCCACCACCTGGTTCCAGTCTCACAGTGGGAGGCACTCTCATCGGCATCAAGCCCCAGATGAAATATCTGGGGCTCGTGCTCGACGGCCGGTGGGACTTCGGAAAGAACTTCCGAAGTCTGGGCCCCAAATTGGTGGGCACAGCCAACGCTCTGGCGCGGCTACTGCCCAACCTCAGGGGCCCGGAGGACTCCTGCAGGAGACTCTACGCGGGTGTCGTGCGGTCCATGGCCCTGTACGGGTGTCCCGTGTGGGCGGACACCCTGAGTGATCGGCACATGCCCCTGCTGCAGCGTCCGCAGCAGAAGTTGGCGTGCCGCATCATAAGGGGGTACCGCACGATATCCTTCAACGCGGCGAGTCTCCTCGCCGGATCGCCACCATGGATCCTGGAAGCGAGATGCCTTTCGGCGCTATACCGGTTCCGAAAGGCGGCACGGGAGCGGGGTCACGATCCCGAGCCCGAAGAAATTCGGGCCGTGAGATCCCGGCTCCACAGGGAAATGGTGGCGGAATGGGAGATACGACTTGGGCGACCAGGCGCAGGGCACGCCGTAGTAGCGGCGGTAAGACCCATCATGGGGGAGTGGCTAGAGAGGCCACACGGCAGCCTCTCGTACCGTCTGACGCAGATGATCACCGAGCACGGATGCTTTGGAAAGTATCTGCGTCGGATGCAGAAATAGCCAACGTCCGAGTGCCATCACTGCGACGCGAGGGAGGACTCAGGTTCGCACACGCTCACCGAGTGTCCGGCGTGGGAGACGTCGAGGCGGGAGCTTGTGGCGGCCCTGGGAGTGAGGGTTCTCACGCTCTCCACCTTGCTCGCGGCGATGGTTCGCTGCGCGGATGCGTGGGCGGCCGGCGCCTCCTTCTGCGAGCAAGTAATGCTCGTGAAGGAGGAGGCGGGGCGTGAGCGGCAGCGGGAGCGACGAAGGATCGCAAGACAAGCTGCCCGCGTACGAAGGCAACTCGGGCGTCGGAGGTCGATGAACGACCTCCGCCCCCCATGAGTGCCGGCCTGGGGGTGACAGGTGGAGCCGCCTCCCCGTTTCCGGGGACGAGTTGGGGACTCTGTAGTCCCCACACCCGAGAAGAGGGCCAGATCGTGAGAGATGGCCCTTGGTCGGCCGGGGTGCGAGGGATATGCCTGTCAACCTCACCTTCGGCAACCAAAGCGACCCACAGACGGCGTGCGTTTTAGTCGGTTCGAGTCCGACATAACCTCCTTCTCCGGCTCCGGTGGGGAGGTATCCGTGAGGATTTTGCGCAGGTAAAAAAACAAACAAAAAAGTAGTCGGGTTTTAGTTTAAAAGTTATTATTTTATGTATATTTTTTTATTTGAAATGTGCTAATTAAGACCTTTCAGTCGATACCAAACACGACATATTTTATGATCGCTAGAGGGCGCCACATTAGATTCAGTGACACGTTATGTAGCCTATAAACAGCGGACGACCAAGACGCTTCTAACGATACCGATCATTTGTCCAGTTTTAACAAGTAGTTTAGAAGCTATGAGGGAACAGCAACTGAACTGAACTTACATAAATACATACGTACATAGCCTATCAAAATCATAACCCTCCTTTTGCTCCGCCGTAGTCGGGTAATTATTGAGTGTAACATTATAAAAAGAACGTAAAGAAAAAAGTCCCTCTAAAAACAGGTAATCCTTATGGTGTCAATATTATTCTCTTTCACGTTCTTCACGCGAGTACGTACCTACCAAGCTATATATATATTTACTAATATACTGGGTGGCGCAAAAGTACTGGCACTAAAGAAAATACCTTTATTTTTTTTATATGACATTTTCTGTACTTCTGTTGTTGAAAATTGTGTAGTGAACAAATGTAAAATACACTGAAAATAAACATGGACCGTTTTACTCCCCAAGAACGTGGAATAATTGTGTCAATGTTCTTAGTGGACGCTTTTCCAGGCCGAGTTATCTCTCGTTTTGGCGATTTGCCTTGGCCTGCAAGATCACCCGATCTGACCAGTCCAGACTTCTTTCTTTGGGGTTTTTTGAAATCTCGGTTGTATGTGAACAAGCCACAGACTCTCGCAGCTCTAAAAGAAAACATTCGTCAAGAAATAACGAACATATCGCAGGAAGTGTCACGGCAAGTTATGCAAAATGTCATAAATAGGGCTCAAATGTGTATCAACTCTGGAGGTCACCATTTAAAAGACATCATCTTTAAATCCTAGTGGTACGAAATTTAATGGTACAAATATACATTTAAAAAAACCTAAATCTAGTTTTCTAATTTAGAAAAAATGTTATAGCCGAACCAAATAGGGTCTTTACTTTTGCGCCACCCAGTACTTAGTATTTGCGCTGTTTTCGAAAGCCGCGATGTTCCTAAATGCCATGTCTATATCCCCAATAATACCGCGCCATTACAGACAGAATATACATACATTGACGTATATACAAACGGCTTGATGTATATCGCTGTAAGTACCCGCGAGCTTCTCGTAGGTGTCTGTATAAAATAACCTGTGCTGCAATGGTGAGGGATCTCTATAACCCGATGACCGCAGGGTTCTCTTTGCAGAGATGGTATAGAAGTTTGAATTTATACTCTATGTACATTCATGTTTATAAATGTATGGTGAAGATGACTAAAACACAAACATCTTTAGGCAGCCAAACGTATAGAGCGTGACTAACTGGATCGTAGTAAAGAACCGGTCAAGTGCGAATTGAGAGACGAACTTTTTGTTACATAAACGGTAAAATTTTCTTACTGCGTTAACCTAGTTTTTTTTTTTTTCAACTTCAAGATGTTGCTGATTTGACCAAATGGTATAAAATTTCAATCTGTTCCGTCCACACATTCCTGAGAAAAAGTTATTGACAGACAGACGAACGAAGTGATCCTATAAGGGTTCTGATATTTCTTCTTTTTATATATCTAGAACACGCCAACTTGGCCTCACCTCGCCTGATGGTAAGCTAAAGGCAAAGACTCAGAAAATAGGATCACCATTCCAGACACTAAGTAATGTCACAGTGGTGGCACTCAGCTTGGCGGCCTCATCAGATACTTTTTCACAACCCGCTTAAAGTACCCGGGACTGTAGAAAGAATAGGTAATGAATACCAGGTCTTGGTACCCAAAAAATATTTCCACCGGCTTCTATTTGAATAATTTTCCTCGACACTACCATCAATATGTAGTTTTTATACATATGCCATTACTGTGTGGTAACCATACAAGTGATGTACAGTCCTGCTCATATGCGTTTTAAATATCGTAGGCAGGTACTTACAACTGTTTCCTTTTGCTAAGATCATGATGATTCGTTAGCTTTTTATACTAGCCAATTATGTGTAGGTTATATCCTCTTGACCTCCGGCCGCAATCGCAACAGTGCTATAACTACTTCTAAGATCATGAAGATTCTTCAGCTTTTAATACTCGCCGATTGTGTGTAGGTTACTCTTGACCGCCGGCCGCAATCGCAACAGTGCTATATAACTACTTACGAATCTAGAAATTTTATTCCTCTTTCGCAATCATTTAAGTATTAAGATAGATAACATTTTAACAAAAATGTTAAACCGACTTCAAGAAATAAAATTGAGTTATTTATATTTCAATTGATTGCAACGTAGTTCAGACACATTAAAAAGTAGGCAACGATTTCTAACAGATTAGAAAATTTGAAAGTTCATTTATTTTTCACTTTTCACAGCCTCTATTTGGTTTCTTGAAGTCGGTTTAACTTTTTGTTGAAATTTTATTAACTTTTTCCTTTTTTAGTGATCTGTAAGTGTATAACCGATTCATCTTTCATTGTTTGCTTAATTAAGATTTCATCATTTGTTTATCATTATGAAAAAAATATTTTTAGAGGCAAATACTCAAATTAAATTATGTAAAATCAAATGGAACAGCATCTTTGCCTACATTTTGAAGATTTTCCTAGATCCCTTTATCCACCTCACTGGATTCCGTAATTCGATACTGTCTCCCTGCACCAGGAATCACTCTTCAATTTGTAACAAAACAAAGATCATAAAAATCAGTTTCACAGATTACGGCTTTTACATACAACTAGCAGGCAGACAAGCACACGGGCTACCGGATGGAAATTAGTTGCCAAGATCTATGAACGTGTGCATCACAAGGGGAGTCACAACATTGCTGCCAACCCTGTAATAACAGATACACTAAAGTCAAATTGTACCATAAAAATATTTTCGATAAATTGTATGGCCGCTGTAATCGCTGTATTATCCTCGTAAGCAGATATAACAAACATACATAAAAATACATACCCATCACATTGCCGCGTGGTTTCCGGCAGAGTAGAATCAGGTCCACCCCACCTCTTTCCGTGCGGTGTCGTATGAGGAGACTAAGGGCTGTTTAACATCATATAAATATATACAGCCCAGACTCAGCCTCAGATGCATGGCTCGAGTCAACAATATTGCCCGGAAAACGGCAAAGCGTGTGGGTGTCAATTCGCCTCTGACTAGAACTCAGGGGATGGAGGTCTGATTGTATGTATGTATGAATTCTATTAAATCGAATTCAAATCGAAACTGGGTTCTTGATTCCAAAGGTGTTTGTGTTCTATAACAGCCACGTACTAGAAGATAGATCTTCAAAGTAACAATCAGTATATAGTCCTAGAACTACGCGAGTGGACCTATGAATCGCATGGCTCGAGCAAACAATAGTGTCCGGAATACGGCAATAGGCTCACCCCCTATAACGTGGGACAGAATACAATTATTGGTGACACGTGTGTGTTAATTCACCTCTGCCTAACCCTCCAGGGATAAAGGCGTGATTATATGTATATCTATGTATGTACATTGAGAACCTCCTCCTTTTTTGAAGTCGGTTAAAAACATTACACTTAAATGAAACTTGGCATTTCGATGATAAAATTTCGTTACCAGTTGCGGTAAAAGATTTATTTTTCCTTATTCGCTTCTTTGTTACCTGTTTGTTGACACTCCATTATATTGATCTGCGTTCAAATTCAATTGGTTTGATTGACCTTCTTCTTTGTCTGTCTCAGCTACATTCTATCATCACACCGCCATAGGCAGGAAAATTCATCCTCACACATTGCGACCAGAGACGGTGCGCACTGTGCGGTATGAAAGAAACTTCATCCCACGCACACACAAGCTGTGTAATGACCTCCCTGCTGCGGTTTTCCCCTAGCACCTACAATATGGGGTTCTTCAAGAGGGGCATCAGAAGGTTTCTTCAAGGTCGGCAGCGCGAGTGCTACACCCCTGGTGTTGAATACGTCCATAGGCCACGGACTTACCTTCAGGTGGGCCGTGTGCTTGTATACCAACTAAGTGGTATAAAAGAAATCTGCATGCGAAGATTTTTTCTCAAAATTGTTCAACATACCTACTTGAGTAGGGTAGCCAGAGCTCACTGGAGAATTTGTGCTGTCTGTGGGATGACTAAAGGCTTGTCCTGCTTTGTCCTCTACACTGACGGCACAGAGACTCTGTGCTTACAGGTTCGGCAGCGCGAGTGTGGCTTCTCTGGAGTTACACACGTCCATAGTCCACGGTAACCACTTTCCATCAGGTGGGCCGTGTGCTTGTCTGCCAACTAGTTGGAATAATAAAAAAATCCTAATTTTAGAAAAAGTTACGTTACAATGAATGCTCGCGAGATGAAACAACATTCCTTGAAGCATTGTCAGAGTTTAAAACGGCGTTACATTTTCTTAAATCTTCAATTGTACTTCGTTTTATAAAAGTTCAAGAATCTTAGCATTGCTCTGTTGATTGTTTTCATTAGGTAATTTCTGTAAAATAATTTTAGAACAACATTTGCTTACTTATAATGCCCGCTCGTCTCCTTAGAAGAGAGAAGAGAAAAGAGAGAAGATGGCCGCGGTAGCGACTCCGTGGTTCCCACACTCGAAAAGATTGCCTGGGTCATTCGAGGGACGAATGATATGCCCCCTGCAACTTTACCACCGGCAACCTACGATCAAATCAAATAATCAATTTCATTTATTCAGTTTAGGCACATAAAAAACACATATGAACGTCAACATTTTGCAATATGTCAAGAAATAATATAAATATTAAATAATGTAAAAATAAACCATTGGAAAATGATTCTTTCGCTGGTTCGGAAACTCAGAGAACTTATAAGTCAGAACTAGATTAAATTAATCTTTTTTTTTTAAATTTGCTTTAGTTTACAATTTATTTTGTGCGAGCAAGCAAGAGACTTATGTTGACCACGCATTTACATCATCAAGATACTCATCTACTTTATAGTAACCTTTATTCATGAACGTTTTTTTCACTTCCATTTTAAATTTATTTATTGGCATGTTAATCAATTCCTGAGGAATTTTAAGCCCGACATAACTTCCTCCACTGGCTCTGGCAGGAAGGGGAGTGGTATCGCACGATACAAAAGTGTACCTACATTTGTGTGTATTTACAAGTGTGCGTTAATTAATACAATACATCCGGGAAACTAGAAACATTTTTTCATCTAGTATTAATATAATAATAGACGACTAATAATATTATATAAGAAAAGTTAAAGTGTTTCTAGTTTCCCGGGCGTAATATTGTAATTATATCTGTATTTTATACTGACACTATTTTAGGGAACGAGCACCCACCATTGTCCACCCGCATATTACAGAAATAAATGATAGACAGCACGGTGACTGAACACTGTTATAATTATGGCGGATATCCGGGATGTTCCACTTATAATTACTTGGGCTGAAATGTTTGTTGGTTAGCATAGTTTTTTTTTATATAAACAAACAACAATCAACTATCCCATAGCAGTCCACTGCTGGACTACTCGGTGCATGGACGGGCATTGAATCTAGTTGACAGTATCATACTCGCAGATAGTGTGGAAACTTTTCGCCATAGGAGGCCACTTTGCCTCGGTGTGTGTGTTCTAACGCCTATACAGAATGAACTCCCTACTGCGGTTTTCCTAAGCACCTACAATATGGGGTTTTTCAAGAGGGGCATCAGAAGGATTCTTCATGGTCGGCAGCGCGAGTGTAACACCCCTGGTGTTGCATACGCCCATAGGCCACGGTAACCACTTCCCATCAGGTGGGCCGTGAGCTTGTCTGCCACCTAAGTGGTATAAAGAAAGGCCTCTCTCTATGTTGGGAGGCATTGGCCTACTGTTTCCACACTGGCCAGACGGGCACAATAAAATAGCAAGGAAAATGTCACAGTATGATTATATAGGTGCCATTATGTGCCTTATTGCGGTGAAGTTAGAGCCACTTTAAGAGCAAGTGTGTTACAATATGGGGTTCTTTAAGAGGGGCATCAGAAGGTTTCTTCGTGATCGGCAGCGCGAGTGTAACACCCCTGGTGTTGCAAACGTCCATAGGCCACGGTAACCACTTCCCATCAGATGGGTCGTGTGCTTGTCTGCCACCTAAGTTGTATAAAAAAAGATACCTCCGTCACTCGGGGGCAGATCTGGAGAATATGGTGGATGCGGAAGGAATTCGAAGCGTATTCATATAATTTTGCCATGCGTTCAACTAAGGAGTGGTACCTACTCTTGAGGCTGTTTTGCCGGAAAGTTACAACCTTAGACCTTGGTATCTGCAACTTCCTTCTAGGCGAGCGTCTGCAATATACGTAGGCCACTAGGTGTCTAATGTCTAATAGTATATCATTTTATTTTTTTAATTATATAACTTGTAAGAAATGTAAGAAAAGAGATTAAATTAACAAAATCAAAAAAATGAAAATTGGGTATTGGTGAATGTTGTGATGAGCTCTTCCAATTAGTCACACCCTCTTCTTTCCCAAACAGGACAACACGTGCAGGGCTTAGGTGTCACCCGCACACGGCGCAGAATATCCAATCAAGAACCAAGCAGTATTATTTTTTTTTTTAATAGAATCGTTTATTTGTTCAAAACATGTGTGTATTTACAAAAAGTATGCATATAGCGTGTTTTGCCCCATATAGCGGCGTACAAATATATGCGAAAGGATACGCTTAGTCATAAGATGCGCATTAATTGCTTTCAATTTTCACTAACAGTTCAATAATCATTATGTAATGTAATGTCAAATGGATTCAAAAATACAGTAGAAATGCCAATATCTTATCAATAATCATGTCAAGTAGATTAGCCACCCAAGACCCCAAACACTGACCTACTTCATATACAACCAAGTCCCCAACTATCTGTAAACCATATTAATAAATACTTTGTTAAAATAGGTCAAACTCTTGCTCGAAATATAAAATCCCTAAGTCCCTCCTCCGGTATTGTACATCCCCACTCACAATTGACTTCATTTATCCTACTTGAAACCTGTCCTCAAGAAGTTGAATCCATTCTGCTAAATTTAGACTCCAACAGCGCACCGGGTTGGGACGGTATTTCTACTTACTTGTTGAAGTCATCAAAAAACTTTTTGGTACCATTAATTTGTAATTTAGCTAATTTGTGTATCCAGACTGGTATCATTCCTGACGTACTTAAGCGATCCATAATTACTCCTGTCCATAAGGGTGGAAACAGAGACGATATTAATAATTTCCGACCTATTTCTGTTTTACCCTCTATTTCCAAAATAATTGAGAAGTTACTGAATTCCAGACTAATTAACTACTTAAACAAATACAAAATTCTTTCCGAACGGCAATATGGATTTAGAGTGGGCCGCTCCACTCAAGATGCCATCATAGAACTCACCTCATTAATTACTGGGGAGACTGATAAGGGTTTTAAATGCTTGACAGTCTTTTTAGACCTAAAAAAGGCATTTGACACCGTCTCTGTACCTATCCTTGTGGACAGGCTTGAATCGCTTGGTATACGCGGCATAGCCCTGTCCTTGTTCACTAGCTACCTCTCTAATAGAAAACAGACAGTTAAAGTTGATGGTTATTCCAGTGAAGAAGATCTATTTCCAGTGTATATAAATGAGCTATGTAATCTTCATGGCGTTGGAGGAAGGATAGTCTCCTATGCTGATGACACGGCAATTGTGTTCTCTGGTAAAACTTGGGATGAGGCAAGAAAATTAGCCGAAGATGGACTGGTGAAGGTTTCAGAATGGCTAAACAATAACCTCCTAACCCTTAACATCCTCAAAACAAATTACATCTGTTTCGGCCCTTACCTAAACTCCCAGCCAAGTCCTGGTTTCAGTATTTCACTACACAATAACCAACATACAAGCTCCACAAACTGTACATGTCCACTCATCCAAAAGGTTGATAGTGTAAAATATCTAGGGATTATAATAGACCAGAAATTGACCTGGCACGCACATCTAGAACTAACCATGAGCAGAGTTAGGAAACTTAATTGGATTTTTAAATCATTAAGACAATTGATGAGTATAGACGTACTAAAAAATATTTATGTAGCTATGGTACAATCAGTGATAATATACTGCATCTCAGTATGGGGTGGGACAAATAAAACTAACTTTTTGGAGCTTGAAAGGGCTCAAAGATCTTTAATCAAAGTTATGCACTCCAAACCATACAGGTTTCCTACTACTGAATTGTACACTATTAGCAATCTACTATCAGTTCGTAAACTATACATTCAGTGCATAATTTTAAACTACCACAAACACCTACCTTACGACCATAATGTTTTAAGGAAGAGACGAAATTATCTGGTAGCCACCACTTGCCCCACGCGTACAGCGTTTGCACAACGACAGTATGTTGCCCAAGCCCCATACTTATATAATAAGATAAATAAAATTCTTCAATTATACTCCATGTTACTTCATGATTGCAAGGTCTCCATTTCAAAATGGCTGAACACGCTTACACACAAACACTTATTCACACACTCACGCATACGCATACGCACACACACACCCACCTACACATACATACATATAATAAGCATATATACATATATAAACATACATATAATAAGCATATATACATATATGAATATCAATAACAATAGATAAATAAATACACATATAAATTAGTATTCACATACTGACTCCACATCTGTCTAGATTAAGCTATAACTTTTAATAAATCCAAGAATATGTTACGCAGGAAGAGCGAGGCATTCCCATCACAAGTGTCCATGACTACTTACTGGGAAGCCCCAACAATGTGTAAACTAAGTTTTTATAAATAAAGAATTTTTAATTTTAATTTTTTTAGATTAAAATACAATAGAAAATGTACTACATATCAATAACAATGGCAAGTATATATTAAGTTAGTGGTCAAAATACAGTGACTCTTTCCTTTGTCGCACCACTATGACGAGAAATTCATTACCAGCTCACGTGTTTTCTTCTTCCTACAGTCCTGGGTCTTTTAAGCGGGGCGTGAAAAGGATATGATGAGGCTGTCAAGCCGAGTGTCACCATTGTCACGTGGTATATGTAAGTAATACCCTCTTTTCTGAGACTATGCCTTCAGCTTACCATCAGGCAAGGTGAAATCTAATTGACGTGTCCTATATATAAAAAAAATCCTATAGTTAAAATAAATAAAATAACTAAGCTTATCAAATTAAAAATGATAAATTTTGCGTCTGTTCTTATTTCACCGTTTTTATTTATCCACCGAAGCTAGGTAACGATTGGACTGTTAAATATTATGACGTCACAATAATTTAAATTATACAAGTTTCCTTCTAAATTACCTTTCAAAACGACGTACCTTATTTTTTTTATGTGCGCAAAATCCCCACGGATACCCCCCCACCGGAGCCGGTGGAAGAGGTTATGTCGGACTCGAACTGACCAAAATGCGCGCCGCCTGTGGGTCGTTTTTGGTTACCGAAGGTGTGGTTGACAGGCATATCCCTCACACCCCGACCGACCCAGGGTCATCTCTCTCGATCTGGCCCTCTCCTTGGGTGTGGGGACCACAGAGTACCCGGCGGCTCCACTCGTCACCCTCACCCTCAGGTCTGCGCTCATGGGAGGTGGAGGTCGTTCATCGACCTCTGACGCCCGAGTTGCCATCAAACGCGGGCAGCTTGACTTGCGATCCTTCGTCGCTCCCGCTGCCGCTCGCGCCCCGCCTCCTCCTTCACGAGCATTTCTTGCTCGCAGAAGGAGTCGCCGTTTTGACGTACCCTAGCCCCCTGAAAAAATCAGCAAGCTCGTAACTCCTAAAGCATTTTATCAATATAATGACTGATCTCAAGTAGTATTCCTTCACTTTCGACATATCGATTACTGCTATTTAAATATCAAAAATAAAAATTATGAGAATTACAAATTTAAGGAGTCTACCTACTACACCGTCTCAGGAAACCGTGCCGGAAAATATAGGAAAAGGAACACGTTACGTCCTGCATCGCTACTGAAACGGATCGACGGCGTTCTGTGCCCATAAATATTCTGTATAATGGACTTATGTAATATGTATTCGGGGTCGGAAGCGCGAGTGTGACTACACTAGTGTTACACACGTCCATAGCCACCTAAGTGGTTTCAAAAAACTTCATTTACCAAACTTATTTTAGTGTAATATTCATATTACGGTCATAGAATGATATATTGTAGTGGGTAGGCTCCTTTAGTTGATTCAACTGGCACCTTAAACTCAAATATTGGCACGTTTGCTTGTTACAAACATATTAAGAATAACATCCTTTGAGGTATTTTCTCAAAGGATTGTATAAAAGCCCCACGCAAAAGCACGGCGTAGGTGTTTTTATATATAACACGTGATTTTTGTATTAAAAATGTATTGCTTTTGTTAGTCCAAATAAAGCTTCACACCACCTCTTTTGCGCAACAAACAATTTATTCAAAATCGCATTGTTCAAATGATTGAAGTTCTTTCTCAAATGATGTGAATGTGTAAAGGGGATTATTTCAGATTCCATTTGTACCATTGTGTAGTTCCATTATGGAAATACTGGATGAAAAAATTCCAGTAGTTCCATAATGGAGTTAGACAATGGTACTACGCCGGTATGTAACCAGTTCCATGGAACTACTGCGAGGAAAAAAGCTCAATAGCTCCATAATGGGACTACACAACAGTACTACTAGGATCTCCTCGTTTAAACGTTTTTTTTAAGTGCGCAAAGTCCCCACGGATACCCCCCCACCAGAGCCGGTGGAAGAGGTTATGTCGGACTCGAACCGACCAAAACGCACGCCGCCTGTGGGTCGTTTTTAGTTGCCGAAGGTGAGGTTAACAGGCATATCCCTCGCACCCCGGCCGACTCAGGGCCATCTCTCTTGATCTGGCCCTCTCCTCGAGTGTGGGGACCCTACTTCATGGGAATAAGCCTACTTCATGGGAATATTGATTTAGTTTGTTTTCAGTGAATGTTATGGTATCCTAGTACCGTAGACATTAAGTTATTTCTTTAACTTATTTTCATACAGCGATTTTATATCAATTAAAAAAAAGTTTTAATTGATAAAATTGTCATCTTATCTTTACATTATTACTGAAGAAATGTGGGTGTTAATTCACATTTGCCTTACCCTCCGGGGATAAAGGCGTGATTATGTGTATTATGTACTATACAGGTGATAATGCAATATTTTTTCCTGGAAATAAAGCATACAAACCTAAGTGAAACTAGGTCATCAAAGTTTTATCCTAATCAATAGCGGTTTGCGAAATATGAAACCATACAACATACTTCTTGATTCTTAATTCGGCCTCATTCGCTTCACAGGAAATCTGAAAATAAACTTATAAAGGAAAATGTTAAAAAGACTTTGTGTCGCCTTTAACCCACTTAGGGTACATGCCGAAGTAATTTTGAAACTTTAGAAGTTCTGCTGGTAATTATTGCAAATGTTTATTTAATAGTAATGTTTTTAGAGAAAGAGATGGTTCGCGATAAGTTCGGAAAAGTGGGAACCCAAGCTATTATTAGGTATTTAATAAATTACCGAAAAATACGAATTAAACAGGTCTCTTCTATGGGCTAGGTAAATGCTGCGAAAGAGTTTTGAAAAATCAACTTATTGTTCAACATAACAATCATATATCCACATATGGTTTGTATTAATAGGAGCAGCGGTATCTTTTGTAAAATACATAGATAGACTACTCGTGGCATACAGTGCATTACTTATTAGACACAATCGATAAAATTGACGAGGCATGCGTTGGTAGGGTAATGACATTTTAGAATCTTTGCAGTTGCGTAAAGACGTTGCCGTATCGACTGTATTTTACCATTTCCACCGCACCACGGCGACTAAGAGAGCTCATTATTACTCTTTCAACTTGTCTGTCCGTCTTCCTTCCTATCGAGAACAACACATGCTGGACTGCGATCAAATACGGAAGTAATAATACCGCCTCAAACCAAGTGGCTCGAAACTTCATTTCTTTATCGAACGTTAAAGAACAATATTACTTTACCCACACACGTGTTCCCTTCTTCTTATGATCCCGGGTTCTTTGACACCCCGATGAAGAAGCAGGGCCGTCAAAGTTGAAACAGCTAGGTATATCAGTGTGGACAGCATCAAGATTGGTAGCCTTATGGTTAGGTACATGGTGCGCTGCTTCGATTTGTGAGGTGGTAATAAAGGCAAACAAGCGCCGGAAAGAATACGGGAGTAGACCACTACTCACCCATCCCGCAACATTTGCTGAGTTAGAGAACCTGAGACAATCTCCTTCCCTCATGTGCGCGGATTAGATAGTGATGAGATGGGCTACCCGTCACCCTAGCCAAAAAGGGCTATAGACTGTGGTGCGACGTGTTACACACGCAAGGTTTTGATTCGATTCCGACATATGTATGATAAACATAGTATGTTTCTAATCTAATATATAATCTAATTTAAATTTATTTTTTTTAATTTTAAATTAGATTTAACTAAAAGTAAAATATAAAATCTGTTAGATAAAATATTCAAGGCACAAAAACGCTGTATAAGGGCAATGTTTGCGTTAAAAACAATAGACAGGTGCTTGCCGTATTTTAAAATATATAATATATTAACATTGCCTTCCCTTTACATTCTCGAAGTAGCTGTATTTGTTAAACTCAACCTTAACTTATTTGTTTTGGCCTCTGACGCATCTGGACGAATGCAAAGAGATAAAAGACGGTTATGCCTGTGTCCGGCAAACACTACTCAAATGCATAATAGTGTTTTTGCCATGGCACCGAAAATATACAACAACTACCCAAAAACAAAAGAGGCTAACGTAGCTACTTTTAAACAGACACTAAGAAAGCTACTGAACGAAAAATGTTATTATGACGTAAAGTACTTCCTCCAAGATAAATTGTAATTTATTAATTCAAATTCAATACATTATTTAAATTCTTTGACATGAGCATGCGACATAATATACTAATTGGTATTATTATTTTAATAGACCTAGTTGACATTTACTATAATTTATAACAATCTCCTTATTTCCTTTTGACAGTATTTAATTTCTGACATTACCTCAATAAATAATTAATGCAATTAAAATATTATAAATGCTCTCTAATTGAAATGTTGCATGTATAGAAAATACCAAATATTTGCACACCTTGAAGAGGTTGTAATATAGCGGACCTATACATTTAATGAAAATTTATTTTTCCTAACTTTCTGTAACCTATGTTATGCAAATAAATGATTTGATTTGATTTGAACGACCGATTGTGGCTTCAGGCGTTCCTTACAGTTCGTCTCAGGGGCCTCGTTATTCGCAAAATTGCAGATGTAAGTATTCCGACGTTTTTGTATTCGATATATGGCACTGAAGAATTAGTCAGGAAAATTCTATCAACTTCACTGATTAATTCAGATCCGTCAGGTACGACCAAAGCTGTAAGTGCTTGAAAAATCAGTTGCTTAAATGCCGCCATGCTCGCCAACCCAAAGGCAATGAGATAAGCCGCTTGGTATTAGAAGACATTTACTCAGTACTGCCACCAGTGCTGCCGATCGTGCTCGCCTATTGGCTGAGGGGGAATGGGAATCTGGTGTATGACTTCAGTCACCTTCTTCGCCCAACATTGACCCGACCTCCCGCATTGCTACTTGCCTACGTTCAGGCGTACCGTGTGTTACTCCGCATCGGTGTCTCTGAAGCAGTCGATAGCCGGAGCCCATGGACATTTCGGATTATCTTGCACCAGGAGCACAGGCCGCATGTCCCGTCATGCCAATATTAACGACATTATCCGTCGGACTCTTGTCACCGTCGGCGTGCCATCGATAATTGAGCTATTATGGTAAAAGACCGTACGGTATATCGTTGATGGTTTGGAAGATGGGTAGGATTTTGGTGTGGGTTGCAACTTGCGTCGACACCCTGGTGCCTTGCCATGTACGATGGACTACGTATGCGCTGCTGCTGCATTAGCAGAGACTCTCAAACGGCGCAAGTACCCCAATTTAACTGGTAATTATATTTTGAACCGTTTGGAGTCAAAACGTTGGGTCCAAGGGATATAAGAGCGCGCGCGCTATTAAAAAAGAAATAATAAGCAACTTCGGCTGCGGAAATAGACAAAAATTCCAACAAACGTTGTTTTGGCTTCCCGTGGCTATAGGCCTTCACCTCGCTCAAAGAATTGGCATCGCTATGCAGCGTGGTAATACCGCCGGCCTTTTGGGCACGATACCAGTAGAGATCGATGGGGAGGAATTTCTCGATGCCTAAAGTAGCAGTCTTCCTCTTTCTGTCTATATCGTATTTGTATATTTAGCATAGTTTTGTAAAAAAATTATAAGTAATTGCACTATTTTTTCCTGTATATTTTATGTACCTAAACCAATGAAAAGCTAATATCGTATAACTACATTAAATAAAATATGCTATTATAATATACAATTATGTACTTACAAATTTATATAAAACTATGCTAACTGTACAATATATACAAAAATGGGATAGAGAAAAAGAGGGAAACTGTAATTTTAGGCATCGAAAAATTCCTCCCCATCGATCTCTACTGGTACCGTGCCCAAGAGGCTGGCGGCGTTACCACAACATCTTTGAAATCTGTATATTTGTTAAAAGTAACTCTAATCTTTTTAAAACGGCCAAGGATATGTATCCACGTAGCACTCGTGACAGTGAAAGATTGGTTCTAGATTTTGTTCCTAGAACTGCATTGTTCCATAAAAATTGTTACGCCATGTGCATCAAAATGTTTAATAAGGTGCCATCATCTATAAGAGAATTGTCAAAAACTAAATTTAAAAATAGGTTGAAATTATGGTTGTTAGACCAAATGTTCTATTCGTTGAATGATTATTTAAGTGAGCACATTGTTGATTTTATTCTCATTATATGTTCAATTGATTATTATTTATTTTGAATTCAATATTGGCAGCTTTGAATTTTTAAATTTTATTTATTTATTTCACTGTGATTAATTTATGACATAATACCATGTTTTATTCTGTGTTTAATTGATTATTGTTTAATTTTTTCTGAGTTCAATGTTATTAATGCCGAATTAATTAATTTATTTAATTTGACAATAGTTTATGAAGACATTTGACATGGCGATTTAATCCAAATTTTTTAATTAAGCATTATTTTAGCTACATTATATTTTGCATGTCAGAACATTGACTGACGAAATATGCGATTCTCACATTTATGTTTAAAACCCTGTACCTACCATATTTCTGCAAATAAACATATTTCATATTGTTTTTAACTATGGATTTTTTTTTTTAATTAAAAATTTAAAAACCCCCGTCGCAAAAAACAACCCAAAAAATCGAAAATAAGTTGTGTTAGTTAGCCCTATAACTTTGATATACCTACCTAGTAATACATATTTTGATTCAAGCCTTGTCATGTCGGGGGACCCTAACTGGTAGAGCACTACGTCATATTATCGGAACGATCCAAGGTCCCCCCGACAATGACAACGCTTGAATCACAATATGTATTATTAGGTATATCAAAGTTATAGGGCTAACTAACAAAACTTATTTTCGACTTTTTGGGTGGTTTTTTATGACGGGGGATTTTTAAATTATTAATAAAATAAATATTTTACACTTTTTAAATGGATCTACTCGTCAAGCTCTTTGATTTGATACCCATATTGAGGGAGTTGTGAAATTAGATGTTTTTCGCCATTTTGTGGTGGCGGCCATCTTGGATTAGAAATTTGTCATATTGTATGGTATTCTACTAGTCAAGTCTTTCATCCGATACCCATATTGAAGGCGTCGAGAAAATATATGTACTCGATAATCTTGTAGCGGCGGCCATCTTGAACCGATTCTTTTCAAACATAGCTAAGTACACTCCTGACTAATATACCTTTCAAACAAAAAAAAAAAAAAAAAAAAACTAAATGTAAATCGGTTCATCCATTCCGGAGCAACGATGCCACAGACACACACACACACACAGACACGTCAAACTTATAACACCCCGTCGATTTTGCGCCGGGGATTAAAAGTATTAAAACAAAACTATTTTTTTTTTAAATATAAGTAAAAACAAAATAAATTTAAAAAAAAAAACTGAGTACGCAACCTGGCCTGACTTTGCTGAGATGCAGTAGCTCTTGCCTCTCTAAGTTCGTCAGATTCCTATGATCGAAATGAGCTCTTGCTTTAAGCATTTATACTGTTTTTATTGGTTTGATCTGGTCACACAACAAAATAGTTAGGCGTGATTGACTATTATTGACATAACGTTTTTATTTGTGAACCGATTTCAATAAAACAAACACTAAATGTTAATTGAAGCCTACCACAATCAATTAGTGAAAACCACAATAAGATCAGTTCAGCCGATTCTGAGATTAGCGTGCAAAAACGCACAGATAAACTGACAAACAGATAAACAGACAAAAATTCCAACAAACGTGGTTTTGGCTTCTATCACGTTTATAAAAATAATGATAATTCAAAGTTTTTCTTGTATCCTTTCCATGTACAGACATCGATCGGCTACAGATTTATTATAGTCGGCAGCGCGAGTGTGACTTCTCTGGTGTTACACACATCCATAGGCCACGGTAACCACTTTCCATCAGGTGGGCCGTGCGATTGTCTGCCACCTAAGTGGTATAAAAAAGTCACTGTAAAAATGCCAAAAAATATCTAATTAACATTACACAAACATAAACTCACGCCTGTATCCCCGAAGGGGTAGGCAGAGATGTTAACACCCAAATTACGTTTTCCCGCAGCCAGAGGGTACAAGAAGGAAACTAGCATCACTTAAAACGAGATTTATTATACTTATTTAATTTAATCTAACCAGCCTAAGTGAATGAGTTCGATGATGCGAACTACATTCTAACTACTAACTCTAATTAAGTCTAGTGACCACGTTCGATGCAAGAACAGAAGTGAATTACTTAAAATATTACTTAAAATATATTTGTCACGGAATCGCAGGTGTACAGTGAGTCATTTAGCTGACGGCGCACGGCGACACCAGGTATGGAGTGCAGACGATGCGACGATGCGGCGGGTCGCTTGATATTGCTTATATGCTGCGGCTTTGCTCGTTGTAATATTATAATTATGGTAATATCGTAATTCCCACATTACGCCAGTTTATGTTTAGGTCCCAATGTAATAGGTGGCGAGCCTATTCCAATAACCGGGCACTTATAAGCCTGCGATGAATACACACATAACTTCCAAAAGCATCGAAAAGTCATTGGTGTGTGCCATGGTAAAACCTGGGATCGAACCCGAGACCTCGTCTCAGCCTCGTCCATTACCCATACCACTAGACTGCCGCGGTCAATATCTAATTAATTTATTTTTATAATTGAACGAAGCATTTTCTAATGTCTAACCTATTCAGGGTAACGTTAATAAGGAGTGTTATTTCTTTTATTGTATTTGTGACAATTCTATGATTCATAATATTTTATATGACAAGATATTAGTATGTTGCCAGAACATATTCCGGGTTAGTAAAAGAAAAAAAAGGATGGATAGAAAAAACTTTTTTGTCAATAAACATTTTTCTATCTTTTCTTTTTTTTTCTTTCATTAACATTTTAATACAATTTATGTTTTATACACTTATACATTTCCCGTTATTTTTATATGTTATAGCTATACTGTCATACACTTACAACTTACAAGAGTTTCAAGAGATTATTTATCAAAGGGTAACAACTCAGCGTAATGTTGGGCTGCACCTAACGCTGGTTATCAGTTGGAACCCCCGAGTTTCATATAAATTAATTTTCCATCTCTTCCATTTTCAGAAAGTTGTCTTCACACTTCTCACGGAAGGAGCAGCCGGCCACAATAGAGCGTGTGTAGTTGTACGTCATTATTTTAACCCAGCCAAAAATAAATACACAATAAAGGGCTGGACTGGCCTTGGATTAACGCGATTCTCTTTTAAGAAGCTTTGGGCATGCTTTTTTATACCACTTAGATGGCAGACAAGCACACGGTCCACCTGATGGAAAGTGGTCACCGTGGCCTATGGACGCGTGCAAAACCAAGAGAATCACACTCGCGCTGCCAACCCTGCAAGCATCGAGAGTTTCTGTGCTGTCAATGTAAAAGACAAATTAGGATAAACCTTTGCTCTTCCCACTGACAGCACAAGAACTCTCCAGTGAACTCTGGCTGTCCCACTCACCGCCGGGAAGATTTGTCCTGATAGTGTCTTCTACACTGACGGCACAGAAACTATCTGTTCTTACAGGGTGGCCGCACGGGTGTGACTCCCCTGGTACTGCTCACGGTAACCACTATCCATCAGGAGGGCCGCGTGCTTGTCTGCCACCTAAGTTGTATAAAAACATCGCCCAAGGGTATGGTAATGTCACAGTGAGATAATGTACTTAATCTATATTCAAGAATATATCCACATTTTGCCAAGGCCGTACCTATCGCTAACCTGAGCCAAGAAACTGTGGTGGTAAGCCATATTTGGTCCACCGTGATATGTGATGGATCTACGTGATGCGAATCCGTGCGAACATTCATACCACATTTGAAGCTAAAGGAGGGTTATGATTTTGACAGGCTATGTATGTGTATGTGTGTAGGTTCATTTGTTCATCTGTGATAAGTGGTTGAGCTTAAAGCTTATTAGATCTAAACTAATGAGGTATCGTTAGACGCGTCTTAGTCGTCCACTGGTTATAAGATAAGCAATGTGTCACTAAGTCTATATTAGCGCCCTCTAGCGGCCATAAAATAATGGTAAAAAAAAACAAATTTGAGATAAATACATATGTTGAGGTGGGTATCAACTGAAAGGGCTTAATTGGCACATTTCAAACATGTATAAATTATGCCTATTGCTTTCCCCAAAATAATATAAATAATAAATAATATTAAAACTAAATCCCGACTAGGTACTGAAAAAACACGCTAAAAAAGTATTAAATAAGAAAATATCAAGGATAGCCGTGGTCGTATTTTACGTTAGTATATTATTATATCAGGTTTATGGATCGTATGCCACTTAGCCTAACAAAACAATACATTCTAGGGAGAAGAAGTGGTATACGACTACGGCTATCTTTGATATTTTCTTGATTAATACTTTTTATAGCGTAATTTTTCAGTAGTTGGGTTTTAGTTTTAAACTATTTTTTATTATTATTGTGTATTTATTCACAATAGATTTATCTCGATTAAGAATTCGATTATGCCTTTTCACACAAGCGCTGTCGACTCTTTAAGAATAGTGTTTTAGTGACGGAACAAGCGTTTGGTCTTCCCACTGACAGCACAAAAACTCTCCAGTGAGCTCTGGCTATTCTACTCACCACCGGGAACACAACACGAGGTTAGTATGGCCGTGGTAAACTTGATCTGAGGAGAAATGCCCCTGGGTTAGCCGTGAATGTGATGCATGTGATATGTTTTCCTTTCTTACACCCTAGCATCTAAAGAGCCAAGACAGCGTGCCGTTTCAGACAGCGGCTCTCAATTACGTATTGACGTTTCGATTAGGCACGTTTCAGCAGTCATAGTGTGTCGTGAAATCCTAGGCTGAAATATGAAATAGCAAAAAATAAATCACGATAGAATTCATTTCAATAGTTTTATTTCACACATACATACATATAATCACGCCTTTATCCCCGGAGGGTAATTCAGAGGCGAATTAACACCCACATTTCACCAATCATTTAATTCAGTCCCACGTAGTAGGGGGTGAGCCTATTGCCGTATTCCGGGCACTATTGTTGACTCGAGGCATGCATCTGAGGCTGAGTCTGGGCTGTATATATCTGTCTGATATTAAGCAGCTCTATCCCTTAGTCGCCTTGTACGACACCAAACGTACCGTAACGTAGCGTAAAGGTCTATGAAAGCGGTTAAAATCCAACAAACATTATTAATTTCTGAGAGTCGCGCGCGCCGCCGCCATTGTTTGCTAGTTCGATGCGGAAGTCAAGATGCGGCCATTTCAACAATTGGTCGGGGCGAAAACTATTGCTATCTCACTTTAAAGGTAGTGCGGGAGGGAGATGGGTATAGGAAGCGTGTGTTCAGTGTCAATCAATTGAGAGACGATTTGAATTTACTACTATTGAGCGGAAAAATACAAATTTTACTATCGGCGCAACCATTCCCCCCGGCTTGAAGGGTTACCTTCAAAACGAAAAATGCGGAACAAATCTAAAGTCTAATCTAAATCTAGGTTTGGGAAATAACAACTAAAATATAAAACTAGGTTTGAACTCGTGCCTACTGCTGGTTAGGCAGAGGGCAGAGGCGAACAACCGGGCGCAGATACGATCCGGTTGCGGTTTTAACCCGTACAACACGAGTTATCCCGCGGGAATCGGGAAAAACTTCCTCTACTACTCCTAGAGGCCAATGTAAAGGAGGCGCATTCTCAGTCATAAGGACTACCACCGTACCTATGGTCATTGGGTTGGATGGAGTATTCCATTTTTGACGCGACTGCAGCGTGTGCAAATAATCGGTTCTCCAACGATTCCAAAACGATTGGACTAATTTATCTAAAAGAGCGTGACGAGTTAGAAGTTGCATTCTATCGTCATCAACATCTATTGCGGGCAAATATTTTAGCGTACTTAAATCACCGGTCAACTCTATATGAACCGCGCGAGTTGTCATACAAATGAACAAACAAACATAAGCTTTCGTGGAGCGAATGCCACGACCACGAGCAATAGTGACTTTGAAAGGCCCAGCAAAGTCTGTGCCGGTGTGTACGAAAGGTTTTGCGGATTGAACAACACGACAAGAGCGATGATCGGCCATTTCAGGCGCGATAAAACGCGGGCGGAGTTTAAAACAAGGTACACATCTGTGTACTCTAGCGCGAATCAAATTACGAGCGGAAATTATCCAGTATTTCTGTCTCAAAATAGACATTAACAAATCGGGACCAGCGTGACAATTCACCTTATGATGATAATCTACTAACAAATCTAATACGTGGTCCTTACGCGGGAGAACTACTGGATGCCTTTGTTCAAATCCTAAACTTGAATTTCTCAAACGACCACCTACGCGAATGAGTCCATCTTCCAAAAATAGTTTCAAGTGTCGGAAAGAACGACTACAAGGTTTGTTAAATTCTAAATTTTTAAATTCAGAAGCAAAATAAAATTTCTGCAACTCGCGAAGTATGACCAATTCAGCTTTATCTAAATCAGCGTCGGTTATATGACCGCGCGTAGATAAAATTCTCAAAAATCGGCCTACATAAACAACACAACGCAACAGTCTCGACCAAGACGAGACGCGATTAGCCAACAACAAAATAAGGGACTCTTCACGCGGGACCGATAAAACAAGCGAGTGCTTCTTCTCCTCAGGTGGTTCGGAAACCATAGTGGGATTGAATTGACTAACTGGCCACTTATCTAACGCGGCATGAATCCAGGACGGTCCACTAAACCATAACGGGTGATCTAAATTTTGCGAAGGAAGCAATCCACGAGAGAGACAATCGGCTGGGTTGTCGGTGCCAGCAACGTGAAAGAGATTTTGTGGCGCTAATTCAGATTGAATTTTTGCCACTCTATTAGCGACGAATGTGTCCCAACGATAGGCCACGGTAACCACTTTCCATCAGGTGGGCCGTGTGCTTGTCTGCCACCTAAGTAGTATAAAAAAATATATAAACAGACTGCACTACAATTACTCCATTAATAATGTACTTTTGAACAAGGTGAACCTGGTTCGCGGTCTGGGAGTTTTGTTAGATTCCTCTCTGTATTTGGATCAGCACGTGGACAGCATAATTAACAAAGCCTAACGAATGTACAACTTTGTCATAAGATCCTCTCGTGACTTTGTTCCTCCAACCACACTTGTATTTTTGTGTACAACTTTAGTTCGACCTCAATTGGAATATGCCATTCAAATTTGGAATACTCTTTATGATAAATACACCCAGACTATAGAATTAATGTAATAGAAAGTTTAATGAGTTATAAGTATTATCGGTTGCGAGTTTCCTATGTGCAACTGGTAGAACAGTATATGGTGGCGCGATTCTCACGCCACGTGAGCTAGTGGACTGTATTCTGCGGGGGATGAAGCTAAATATTTCAGATGACACTTTACACAACAAACAAGATAGGTGATCGGGTTGCCGCGGAGGTGGTTTAGGCAGTGAATGCAACCCAAGAAATTAGGAGAGAATGCACTAACCTTTATGACGCCACGTGTTGTCGGAGCCGGTGCACCGCTCTTCTCTTCCTGGCTCAGGAGCTGCTGCCCACTTCACTAAATCACTTGAGGGACACGAGAGGCACAATCCGATCGGTAAAAGTCTATGAAAGCGGTTAAAATCCAACAAATATTATTAATTTCTGAGAGTCGCGCGCGCCGCCGCCATTGATGATTCTAGTTCAAAGCGGAAGTGAAGATGCGGCCATTTCAACAATTGAGCGGGGCGAAAACTATTGCTATCTCACTTTAAAGGTAGTGCGGGAGGGAGATGGGTATAGGAAGCGTGTGTTCAGTGTCAATCAATTGAGAGATGATCTGAACCATTCGACATACCACTACTATTGAGCGGGAAAATGCAAATTTTACTATCGGCGCAACCAGTATAGTATTTTATCATTACAGTCTAGACGTCTACTTCTTGACGTCATGATACTCCATGGTTTAAGTAATAACAAATACCAATCAGCTGTGTTACATAGTGCCTAGAACTGTCAATCGACGAAGGGTGCGTGTACCCCAATTATTCTATACTGGCACTTGCAAAACTAACGCAGGGATCCGCGCACCTATTCGTCGCCTTGTTGAAAACTATAACACATACTTTGGTGAGATTGACATCTTCGCACTCTCTAACGAACAATTTAAACGTCGGGCCATTGAGGTCTTATCAACCATGTGAATACTCATTTACTTCCGATAGATCTTCATATGAATTATAGTATTATTATTGTATTCTTATTATTGTATTATATGTTTTTTTTTTCAAACTATTTTGAATTACACGAGTAACGATTACAATCTGACCATTTCTCAAAATTTTATATTGTTAATCTGTGAACAATAGTGTGGGTTATATGTTTACTAATTTATTAATTTATAACTAATTATTGTAATATTTTAATATGTATCTGTTTTTTGTTCCTAATAAATAAAATAAAATAAACTACCTCCCTCACTAGGGTCAGTCGGCATCAGCATACCCTAGTTAAGAAAATCTTAATGTTCTACATCCGAATAAACCATGAAAGACGCTTATGGTTTAAGCGTTTAAGCGTAATTCAAGGCCTTTATTGTGTATTTATTATTGCCTAGATTAAATTAATGACGTAAAAAACATATAATTTACTCGCGTAAAAGCCATATGCATATGCAGTTTTTTCAAGCGTCTACAATATGGGGGAGTTCTTTATACCACTTAGGTGGCAGACAAGCGCACGGCCTACCTGATGGAAAATGGTTACCGTGGCCTATGGACGTGTGTAACACCAGAGAAACCACATTCGCGCTGCCGACCCTGTAAGCACAGAATTTCTGTGCCGTCAGTGTAGAGGACAAAGCAGGACAAGCCTTTAGTCATCCCACTGACAGCACAAATTCTTCAGTGAGCTCTGGCTACCCTACTCACCGCTGGGAACACAACATGAAGTTATTATAACAGCGGTATTCTATAGGGCGGAGGTATTGCCCCAGTCGGACTGCTAATTTGGGCGGAAATACCGCCGTGTCCTACCTCCTTACACCATCCCTAAGGATGGACGTTGAATGACAATAGCAATCTTTTAGGCAAGAAATAAACCAGCTCCCTGGGCGTCGGTTCTGCTAAAGCAAAACCACTGTCAAACCACGAACACTGATAAAAAAACCATTTAATTTCGGGCTTTAAAACATAACATAATATAAACTCATGCCTATATCCCCAAAGGGGTAGACAGAGGAGCTAGCACCTACATTTCGCCAGTTTATGTTTAGGTCCCAATGTAATGGGTGGCGAGCCTATTGCCACTAACCGGGCACTTATAAACCTGGGATAAATACACACATAACTTCGAAAAGCATCGGAAAATCATTGGTGTGTGCTATGGTAAAACCTGGGACCGAACCCGAGACCTCGTCTCAGCAGTCCATTACCCATACCACCAGGCTACCACGGCGCTTAAAGTTCAAAAGTAAAATGCTTTTTGCAGGGTGAATGTAAAATTGTAATGAAACTTTTTGCGTTTAATTTTGAACTTTAGCTTATGGAAATAAAGTCTGAAATTTTATGGCCTTTTTTTGTGTATGGTATGACAGTGGATTTGCTTTATTAAAATTGAGGGCCTGGTCACGGGTAGCATCTATTAAACGTTTAGAAATGTCTCTTAACAAAAGACGGGCTCTCAGACCCTATGATCCCAGCATCTCGACGACCCCGAACGGCTTAAATATGTAATTAATTTAGATCATTCTCAATTACATTATGTTAATAAATATATATACATACATATAATCACGCCTTTATCCCCGAAGGGTTAGGCAGAGGTGAATTAACACACACATTTCACCAATCATTGTTTTCGGCTCCACGTGATAGTGGGTGAGCCTATTGCCGTCTTCCGCACTAATTGTTGACTCGAGTCTTGTATCGTATTGTATGTATAAATATTTACACGTATAGGACTTCGATGTGCCAAGAATATGGTACGTTTTTTTTTTTTTACTTGCGCAAAATCCCCACGGATACCTCCCCACCGGAGCCGGTGGGAGAGGTTATGTCGGACTCGAACCGACTAAAACGCACGCCGCCTGTGGGTCGTTTTGGTTGCCGAAGGTGAGGTTGATAGGCATATCCCTCGCACCCCGGCCGACCCAGGGCCATCTCTCACGATCTGGCCCTCTCCTCGGGAAGAATATGGTACCTATAATAAAGATGACATGTTATAAACTCAGTTTTTGTTTCGCATATTTTTCTTGTACTTACAAATGACTTTATTGTGACATTTAGATTTTTTTTTAATTTGATATTATTGTTGGAATTGCATGACATGAAGTATTTTTTTCTTTTTTTTGTGACATTTTGGTATTATTGAGTATTTTATTTTTTGACATTTATCTTGCTTTTTATATAGAAAAAAAAAAGAATCGCATGACATGTTGCCTAGACCTATAATAGTTTAATTTAATCATGTTTTCATTCTTTGCCAAATTCAACACAATGTAAAAGTTGTTCTGAATAAATAAATAAAATACAAATTTATTGAAAAGTGTCAAGATTATTTCTTCCGCAAAAGTAGGACTTCCCTAAGTTAAGCAAAGAGATACAGAAGGATGACAACTGTGATGACCACAGATATTGATGATGACCGTGAGGAATTAACGATTGTCCTTACAATTAGCGTACATAGTATTTATAGCAACCGAAGGACAGTGTCTCACTGTCCTTCGGTTGCTATAAATACTACGTGTTAACGTTTTAATCCGGCGCAGACGCAACAATAAGCACAAAATAAGTTAAAAACTTAGGGTTGTCAACGTCTCACTGAGGTCTGTAACATCAAAGTTATGTCTCTGTCTAGACCAATGAAAGGCAGAGTACGAAGACAGCATTTTGGTATTTCGGCCCGCGGCGCACGGTCCTTTTACATTAGTAGTAGGTATATGGTCTGCGATATATTGACGGTCCTAAAGCAGTTAGTTACTTCGTCACAGTTCGAACCTGCATTCGAAAGTATAATGGCAAATCAAATCTGTTATATGTGTCCCTACCACGGAAAGACCTTCTAATAAAGCATAGCTTAACTAGCTTGTGTTATGAAATCTAGAAAGCGGATAAACATACTTAGATTTTTTTTTGTAAATACATACATATTATACATAGAAACATCCAGACCAACGCAAATATACATATTCATGCATACAAATATTTGCACTGAGCGGGGATCGAACCAGCGCTTCCTGCGTAGCGATCGCGTTCACTACCGCCGCCCCACAGAGCCTGTTAGACATTGACTTGTCTTAATAGGGGCTGTAACTATTACCGTCAATCGAAATCTCTAGGACATTTTTTGCAGTAGTTTCATTGAAAATATGTCTGTATATTGAAAGGGCCGTGAAGAAAATTTCTCGTGATTTCGATCACGAGAAATTCCACGTGGGTGGAGCCACAGGTGATAGCTAAGATTCATGACAGTTGAGAAAACTCTGAAGTATATAAAGAAAGAAGCTTATAGCGAGCTGTCTTTACTGTCATTGAAAATAGATGATATATATTTATGTTAAACTATCATTGTGTAGATAGTGGATATCGGTTCTCGGCAATTATTCGAATTTTTCTCACCTTTTAAACCTTTCCTAGACCTCCACAAACATTTTAAGACCAAGATAAGATAAATCCGTTCAGCCGTTCTCGAGTTTCAGCGAGACTAACGAACAGTAATTGATTTTATATATATTTTATATTCAGATTTATTTCCTATATGATATGTACTATTTATGTTTAAGTACCTATATTAATCTATAGTCATTATAGAACCAAAAGCATCTCTTATTAATATGCGCCTACCTCGTACTAACTCTGCATCACCATATGGTATACTGACAGAGAATGCCTACAGCATTACATAAGTCCGCAAATACACATTGTGCATAAAGTATTATTAAATTAATGTTTATGTTTATTGGTGTCTTTATAAGTATATCCTTCATTTTAGATATACATAGAAACATTCAGACCAAAGCATATTCATGCATACTAATATTTGTACTAATCGAGCCCTACGATACACAGGTCACAATCGTGACCGAAGAATGGACAACTGAAATTATCACCTCATATCGTCAGCAGCAGCCCTACACTTAAATACAGTAGTCAAAAAGATTAACTGAACTTACTGTTTATAAGTGCACTGCATAGGTGGAATGGTCGCGCATGCTTGTCGTACGATGATAACAATAATACGGGCAGTATCAGATTAATATTTTACTTAAGTACTCAATTTATTTTTATACCACTTTGGTGACAGCCAAGCACAGCTCACCTGATGGAAAGTGGTCACCGTGGCCTATGGACGCGTGCAAAACCAAGAGTCACACTAGCGCTGCCAACTCTGCAAGCATTGAGAGTTTCTGTGCCGTCAGTGTAAAAGACAAAGCAGGACAAGCTTTTGGTCTTTCCACTGACAGCACAAAAACTCTCCATTGAGCTCTGGCTACCCTACTCACCGCCGGGAACATAACACGAGGTTATTATGGCCGCGGTATTCTGTACGGCAGAGGTACTTCCCAAGTCGGACTGCTCAATTGGATGGAAATACCGTCGTCTCCTACCTCTTTGTTGTTCTTAACACCTAAATTGCAATTTTATATTTGCTATCACAAAGCTCAAATAGTTGTAAGCGTGGTTTTTTTTTTACGTGCGCAATATCCCCACGGATACCCCCCCACCGGAGCCGGTGGAAGAGGTTATGTCGGACTCGAACCGACTAAAACGCACGCCGCCTGTGGGTCGCTTTGGTTGCCGAAGGTGAAGTTGACAGGCATATTCCTCGTACCAAGGCCGACCCAGGGTCATCTCTCACGATCTGGCCCTCTTTTGAAAACTTGACATTGTCGTCTCGTCATTAATAATTTTATTCTCAAGAAATTTCACCAGAGCCACGTTAGCCACGCCAGTGAATTTGTTTCCGTGTGTCCCCCCTCACGAGATTCAGATGGTCGATCAGGACGTGTGGTTGGATTTTAGGGGGCCTTATGGAATAAGGAGCTATTCTAAGAATAATAAGATGACGCTTTGAACTGTCATTTTTGAATTCAAGGATTATTAAACTTTAGACAGGTTCTGTCACACGGTATGTTACGACTTATACGAGTTGACATGACTTGCGCTTAACACAGTGCCTTTTTAACCCACGACGCAAAACGACGAGGTGTTATAAGTTTGACGTGTCTCTCTCTGTGTGTGTGTGTGTCTGTGGCATCGTAGCTCCTGAACGGATTAACCGACTTAGATTTAGTTTTTTTGTTTTAGACAAGCACACGGCCTACCTGATAGAAAGTGATTTCCTTGGCCTATGAACGTGTGTAACACCAGAGGATTCAGATCCGCGCTGCCGACCCTGTAAGCACAGAGTTTCTGTGCCGTCAGTGTAGAAGACAAAGCAGGGCAAACCTTTAGTCTTCCCACTGACAGTACAATCTTGCCAGTGAGCTCTGGCTACACTATTTACCGCTGGGAATACAACACGAACTTATTATGGCCGCTGTAGCTGTATCAATATTTGACACGCTAGTTGTTGTGTTAGATTATTATTATTATTTTATTTGGACATCCAAATTGATAGTTATATTCTTGTACTGACATGCATGCTGTAATTGTAGATTTACTTCTGACATCCACATTGTTACTTTAAATGTATTTTGACGACCTTATCCTAATTATAAACATTGGCATCCAAGTTATTGTTTTAGTCTTTTTTTCTGATTTTTATTATTATTTTATTCTGACATCCGAATTGCTGTGTAAGATTAAAGATTTTTGCTTGCTATGTTTTAGTGGAATATTATTGTTATTGTGGTTACGGTTAAGAATGTTGAGATCAATAATTCAGTAAAGTCATAATATATGTGACCTATAACTTATATGATTAGTAAGCTGTAAGTATAAGTTGGTTAAATAAATAAATAATAATAAATATCCATACAACCATCCAGCCACCCAAACAAACTTTCACAATTTTAACCGGATTAAGGTGGCAAGCAAGAATCTAGTCCACTGTTTGTTAAGATACATGGTTCTCCCTAGTTTAAGAGGCTTGGGGGTGACAGGTGGAGCCACCTGTCACCCTGGCAGAAGCAGGCAGCGGCGGTGGTGCGCCTGGCGCACCTCCCCGTTTCCGGGGACGAGTTGGGGACTCTGTGTAGTCCCCACACCCGAGAAGAGGGCCAGATCGTGAGAGATGGCCCTGGGTCGGCCGGGGTGCGAGGGATATGCCTGTCAACCTCACCTTCGGCAACCAAAGCGACCCACAGGCGGCGTGCGTTTTAGTCGGTTCGAGTCCGACATAACCTCCTCCACCGGCTCCGGTGGGGAGGAATCCGAGGGGATTTTGCGCACGTAAAAAAAAAAAAGTTTAAGAGGCAAAGTTTCGAATGTCTTAACATAGTTTTCAATGTATCTTGAAGTCCTCGTTGCTTAAAAATTATGTTATTATTTCTCTTTATTAAAGTAAACATCAAATAAGTTATATTTATGAATAGAAAAAACATCTATGTGAAATGTATAAAATAGTGCTCCATCGGCATCGGGTACAGGGACGAAGCAGCCGGTGGTCAGGGCTCCAGAGAGAGGAATCTCCTCACAATGCGTGCCGTGTCGAGAAGTACCGCCTTCTGCATCAAGCTCTTGACCCAACTGTGCAATGCGAGCCTCTTAAGATGTTTTTCGAATAAACTGATACAACTATCGGAACAATAATCGCCGAATCCACATCCCACATGTCGACAACCTCGTGAGCCAGCTCCCAATATTTTATTTGCTTATCTTTTTCGGCTTTCACGAGATTTTCGTAATACGGAATGGTGATATCAATAATTATTACACGGCGCTCTAACCGATCTATCACCACTATATCATGCTTATTGGCTTCAATGGTCCTGTCAGTGATAATAGGTCGATCCCAATACAATGTGACACGACCATCGTCAAGAACTGGGTCCGGCACATACTTGTAATACGGCACCTCCGAATCTACAGGGTTATATTTAAGAGCAAGTTGTTGATGGGCAATCCTATCATTATTATACAATTTGATAACTCACTTGTACTGCATCCTCAAACTTTTGAGGATGCCGGTCAGGTGTAATAAATAATAAAAGTAATGTGGAAAAGTACAAATGTGTTATCAATATGTGTAACAACAAATTCCACCAAGTGCCATCAATCAACAGTGTTAATAGTCTATTATTATTATTATTATTATTAGTGTATCCTGGTTTAACGTAACATTCGTAGCCTATGAACGCTGCAACGCTAGACACGTCACTTGCACATTGCCGACCTTGTTATAACCATTTGTATGTACTCTCAGCCTCATGACAAATTCATGGTTGCGAAGAGGTTATTAAGAGAGGTATTACGCAAAGATACCGCCTGTATTTCTGACTTACCTACATTGTACGCTTTATGACGTAACAGTTCGCAATTCAACTTATTGTCAACATAATATAACACACCTATTTGTTACATATTGACGTCAATTTTATCCTACTTGAGCTAAGTTTACCACTGCTTCCTAGGCACTCACTAGCGGAGAAGAAACGGTACAACAAACTCCACTGTGCCGCATTTTCCAGACGTCAATTTACAATAATAATTCCCGGTCCCTCTGGCGTGGCGGTACGAAGAACGTTCGAAAGCTATGCAGGGGGCGCGGGTTCGATTGCAGACAGTCCAAATATTTGCATTAGTTGCTTGATGTTTCTATGTGCATAATATTTACAAAAAAAGTATCTAAGTATGTTTATCTGCATTCCAGATTCCCTAACACAAGGTAGTTAAGGTCTAGATAGCGTTGAGTAGAATATTTATTTAAAAAAGAAATGCAGACGAATGTACATTTGTCTCATGTCAAATTTATTAGTAAGTACATTTCAAGCTCTTATTTAAAAAAGAACTCCGGTTATGAATTAGGCGCGTCGCAACCCTTCTTGAAAAAAGTTAGCAATGTCAAACCCTTGACCGTGAATATCTTAAGACGCGGACACGAGTTTTATAACTTTTTAGAGAAGTTTGATAACCAAAAAATAAAGGGATTTCAACTTATTTCACTGTCATTCCGAAGTTGATTAATCGACTAGTATTATTCTGTATGTTTTAAAAATGTGAAACTAAACCACCCTATATAACCTGCATTGTTTTCTATCAAGTAGTTATTGTATAATAATAATCAATGAACATAATAATGAAAATGAACATAATAATGACGCATTTTAACTTTTGTTTAATTATTATTTTTTATTACTCTGTAATAGATTTAATTAAACGTCATATTTCGAAAGTAGTTAGTTACATAGTACAGATTAGATCTCCATTGTAAATAAAATAAAAGAGTAGGTAGTTCTTAAATAAAAGCATCTTTTTACAAAAAAAAATTAAAATGAACCTAATAATAGTCAATAGTAGTAACAAAAAAATTACACGAATTGTCAAAACAAGCATAAAAAACAACCAATTCTATTTCTATAATAGATAGCGAAAACGATTCCCGTTTACTACTCGACAAAAAATACTCCAACTACAGTTACCGGGCAGGTGTGCCGTGTGCGGCGCGTGGTAGAAAATCGTAGTAGGTAATAATAAAATGCAGCCGTGAGACGCACACACCCTCTTGGTACGAGTAGCCCCCGCAGAGTGCGAAGGGGGATTATTTTGAATTGTAATAACGGTTCTTTGTGTATGCAAGATGGATATCCTTGAAGGGCTTTATTGCGTCACTTTTGAGAACTAGGTTTTATTTAGCGTACGTAGGGTCAGTTTGGAGAAAAAAATGCGTGGGAAAAGTTTAGCGTTGAAATTTATTGGGACGTTTTCAGAATCACCTTAAACTTTGAGAGATTTTGAAATAATAACTTTTAAACTATCGCCTTTTTATGATATACAATAAATAATATTAACGGGAATTAACGCGGTCATGGTATACCTATACCATCATCGCCGTAATTACATTCTCTTCAGGGAGATTGCGAAGCGTATGGTCGACGCTTCTCGTGATCAGAGGGCTGGCCTCTTCTTAGGTCAGAGAATAAGCATTGCCATACAACGTGGCAATGCTGCCGGTCTTCTGGGAACGCTACCACAAGAGGCATGCGATGCGGAGGAATTCCACGACGCATTTTAACTTTTGTTTTATTTAATTATTATTTTTTAGTAATGTAAATATTAGCATATATTTAAATTACATTCAGTATAAATAGATAAACAAATAAAATATTAATATTAACTAAATTTCTAATATTGAAAAAAAACATACATATACCTACATGGTACCATGAACATGATATCTATTCTATAGGACACGACGGTATTTCCGTACCAATTGAGCAGTCCGACTGGGGAAGTACCTTCATTCTACAGAATACCACGGTTATAATAACCTCGTGTTGTGTGCCCGGCGGTGAGTAGGGTAGCCAGAGCTCACCGGAGAGTTTTTCTGCTGTCAGTGGGAAGACCAAATGCTTGTCCTGGTTTTACACACGATCATAGGTCACGGTAAACACTTTCCATCAGATGGGCCGTGTGCCACCTAAGTTGTATAAATAAATACAGGCGTTTAAGAACCAGCTGTTCCTTTCTATGCACCAAGGTGAACGAGATTTAGACTCGACTAAAAAGGTGAATAGATTTTGAAGACACGTGATTTATTTATAAACCGTCTTTTCAACATTCTGAATATAATAAAATACTAGCTGTTGTCCGTGGCCCCGCCTGTATTGATGTCAGTTATCATGACCAAACAGCCTATATTTTTTCCTAACTTCAAATCAAATCACATCAAGATTGGTTCAGTTGTTTAGGTGTAAAAGCGTAACTAACAGACTGACAGACTAAAGGCTCGTCCTGCTTTGTCTTCCACACTGACGGCACAAAAACTCTGTATTCTTACAGGGTCGGCAGTTCGAGTGCGGCTTCCCTGGTGTTGCACTGCACACGTCCATAGGCCGCGGTAACCACTTTCCATCAGATGGACCGTGTGCTTGTCTGCCACCTAACTAGTTTAAAAAAACAGACTTATTTTTGCATTTACAATATTCATATGTATATAATTTTTTTATGATGATTGTATGGATGAAACCGCGGTAGCCTAGTGGTATGGCTAATGAACTGCTGAGACGAGGTCTCGGGTTCGATCCCAGGTTTTACCATAGCACACACAAATGACTTTCCGATACTTTTCGAAGTTATGTGTGTATTTATCGCAGGTTTATAAGTGCCCAGTTAATGGCAATAGGCTCGCCACCTATTACATTGGGATCTAAACATAAACTAACGAAATGTGGGTGCTAGCACCTCTGCTTACCCTTCGGGATTATGTTATGTTATGGATCACAGTAAAAATTACCTACTTTTGTACATAAACCTAAACATATAATCACGAATTTATCCCTGGAGGATTAGGCAGAGGTGAATTAACACCCACAATCCACCATTCATTGTATTCGAACCTATTGCCGTATTCCGGGCACCATTGTTGACTCAAGCCATGCATCTGAGGCTGAGTCAGGGCTGTATATATATATCTGTCCGATATTGAACAGCCCTATCCCTTAGTCGCCTTGTACGATACCGTATGGGAAGAGATGGTGTGGCCCAAATTATACTCTGCCGGGAAACACGCGGCGGCCTATTTTTACCTACTTTTGTACCTACCAAGAAAACTTTTAGAAATTTAGCAAAATTATATTTTTGTATTTCGTTTCAATCTTTCATTATTAGCGTATGGTTTCACTCAATTCGAAGAAGAGGAAATATAGAATATTTGTCATCGACGTACAACTGCGAGTCGGACTTACGCACTGTGGGTTCAGTATTAGTCAGTATCAGATCGCTCTTGACGAATAAAGTACTCGAAAGGATCTTAATGCCTTGGTTTCCCCCTTTCCTGTTTACTGATTGTTCATGAATATATGTATATTTGCATTGGTCTATTGGTCTGGGTGTTTCTATGTATGATATGTATGTATTTACAAAAAAAAAAATAGTATCTAAGTATGTTTATTCGCATTCTAGATTTAATAACACTGGCGGCCGGCGCCTCCTTCTGCGAGCAAGTAAGACGAAGGATCGCGAGCCAAGCTGCCTGCGTATGAAGGCAACTCAGGCATCGGAGGTCGATGAATGACCTCCGCCCCCCATAAGCGAAGGCCTTGGGGTGACGGGTGGAACTGCCTGTCACCCTGGCAGAAGCAAGCCGCGGCGGCAGCGTGCCTCGCGCGCCTTCCCATTTCCGGGGACGAGTTAAGGGACTCTGTGGTCTCCACACCCGAGGAGAGGGCCAGATTGAGAGAGATGGCCCTGGGTCGGCCGGGGTGCGAGGGATATGCCTGTTAACCTCACCTTCGGCAACCAAAAAACAATCCACAGGCGGCGTGCGTTTTGGCCGGCTCGAGTCCGACATAACCTCTTCCACCGGCTCCGAGCACGTAAAAAAAACGGTTTCAATATCACGAGCTAGTTAAGCTATGCTTACTAGTTCAAATCAATAAAATAGTTTGTTTTGTTCTTAATACCTAGGTATTAACATCATTTTGAGACATTTTCGTCTAGATAGTTCTGGTGCTTACTGTACCCAGTAGCTAACATATAGAACCGTAAATAATAAATACGGTAAGTCCACCCCAATACATAATGTTATGATCATCACGATAGATAACATACAAATCACATGTACTATTTTGTAATTGTGTACGTTACATGCAAAACTACGTGTTCCACATTCAAAAAGATAAAAATATAAACTACCCGGAACCGGTACCGCTAACATTCAGCATCTTATCAATACAAATAGGTACAATAAAATAACTGTTTACCGTTGAATACCAACATAACGCGATATTAAATGTATTTACTTAGCCTACTACTTTCCCACGCTTTTTAGACACTTTAGACACATTATGTGGTCTCCTGAAAAACATCGTTATTGTCAATTCTGTGATAGTTTTAAATATAACGTCGGGATAAAGTAGTATTTTCGTATTTTTCATACAAAGGAAAATATTTTTTACCTTTAAATTATTATTTATTAATGTTATTATTTATTAAGTATGTACGTGCCATTTTCATCACTGACTTGTTGGCATCTTATTGGTAGTACCATGATTCCATTCTTGTACAATCTTTTTCGCACATTCTTATCGTGAGTGACCCATTTTTAGTGTTCCGTACTTTAAAAGGAAAAAAAAACGGAACCCTTTGTAGAATCACTTCGTTGTTTGTCTGTCCGTCTATCTGGCTGTCTGTTAAGGCCTTTTTCTCAGGAATGTGTGGAGGTGTTAAGTCGAAATTCATACCACATACTCGTCTATAACGTCTTGAAACTATGCAAAAATCAAACTTCTAAGACAACGCATTCTAAATATATTACAATTTATATATAGCGTAAGTTACGGAACCCTCGGTGCGCGATTCCGATTCGCACTTAATAGGCTTTTATTTAAAGATGGCACTGATTTTATTCAGACAGGACGTCCAGAGCGAACCTCATCGTTCACATTATAATTTCCAGACCTGAAACGCTTGAACTACATTTGTGCGACTCTATTTAATACCACAGTAAACCGCACACATTTTATTAGTTTAGAGCTCATCGCATTTGTACCCTTTGAGAAATAAAACTTTAAAATGTATCGAATTTCTTCGCTACATACATTCATATTACTTGCTTAAAAACAATTGAAAAATATCCGAAATTTGTTTTTTAGTATATTACATTTTCAGAATGTCAAAATATAGTGGTCATATATCAGTACAGTCAAAGAGGTTTGACCAATAATTATCATACATTCTAAACACAAAAATACTTTTGCTCGTACCGTTTATACATATCTTTCAACAGCAAAAGTAGAGTATCTGATATACGGCCTGGGGGTGACAGGTGGAGCCGCCGGTTACCCTGGCAGAAGCAGGCCGCGGCGGTGGCGCGCCTAGCGCGCCTCCCCGTTTTCGGGGTCGAGTTGGGGACTCTGTAGTCCCCACACCCGAGACGAGGGCCAGATCGTGAGAGATGGCCCTGGGTCGGCCGGGGTGCGAGGGATATGCCTGTCAACCTCACCTTCGGCAACCAAAACGACCCACAGGCGGCGTGCGTTTTAGTCGGTTCGAGTCCGACATAACCTCCTCCACCGGCTCCGGTGGGGAGGTATCCGTGGGGATTTTGCGCACGTAAAAAAAAAAAAAAAGTATCTGATATAAATTTTTCCTTATACCTCTAGTCATTCCTGCAAAGATCTTGGCACATAGACGAACAATAAAGTGAGCAAAGACCCTATAAGGGATTATCTTTCTGAGGTACGGTAAACTAAGTATGACTTTAGAAATTAAAAGAAAAAAATCTGTGATATGACTTAAAACCCGTTTTGTCATAACTCATTAATATTATATTTTATGTCATACTCTGGATGTAACAATTTTCCCTTCAGAAGATGAATTATTTACTAACCCTTTATTCACTGATAGTAATGTTTTTTTATCATTAACATACATATAATCACGCCTTTATCCCCGGAGGGTTAGGCAGAGGTGAATTAACACCCACATTTTACCAATAATTGAATTCGATCCCACGTAATAGGGGGTGAGCCTATTGCCGTCTTCCGGGCACTATTGTTCACTCAAGCCAGACATCAGAGGCTGAGTCTGGGCTGTATATCTGTCTGATGTTCAGAAGCCCTTTTTTTTTTACGTGCGCAAAATCCCCACGGATACCTCCCCATCGGAGCCGGTGGAGGAGGTTATGTCGGACTCGAACCGACTAAAACGCACGCCGCCTGTGGGTCGTTTTGGTTGCCGAAGGTGAGGTTGACAGGCATATCATGTTAAGCAGCACTATCCCTTAGTCGCCTTGTACTTCACCGCATGGGAAGAGATGGGGTGGTCCAAATTCTGCTCTGCCGGGAACCATATGAAAACTGAAACCAGACTACTGTAAAAGTATTAAACAAGAAAATATATCTAGAATAGCCGTGGTCGTATGTCACAAAGTCTAACAAATTAATATATTGTAGGGAAAACTGGCACACGATAAATCAAGTTTTTATATAATTAATTCTCTTGAGAAAAGTCACAAAAATGAGACGAATAGATTGATCTGTGAATCACAAAACCCACACTGGTCTTTTCATCTCTACAATACAATAAAGTAATTTCATTCGTCTTTTTTTATTGAATTTCCTTACTTTGTAGATAGAAAGTTCTTACAAAATTTCATTAAATTCGTGGTTAACAAATCGTGGGTTTAATACGGAAACGCCCAAATAATAAGAATGTTACGTAGATAATTACGATAATAATTATATTTAGGTAAAATCGGCATTTTAACGGCATATCCCTCGCACCCCAGCCGACCCAGGGCCATTTCTCTCGATCTGGCCCTCTCCTCGGGTGTGCGGACCACAGAGTCCCCAACTCGTCCCCGGAAATGGGGAAGCGAAAATTTAAATAGGTAGGTACTGTTCAAAAATGTCAGTTAAAAGTATTTACAGCCGTACATTAATGAGATTATGGGACTACGAGAAGCAGTATTCCCTCGACAAAAGTCTGTGAAACGTGAAAACAACCGATTTTTTTTGTTTACGCATTTGTAGTATAAATTCAAAATTCATAATTGAATTATTTTCGTTGTCGACGCTATTCACGAGGACGGTGGGGTCTTTATCAATGTAGATTATGTTTAGTTGCAAATATTTGAACTCACCTACACATAAAAATGCTAGTTATGTCAAAGTCCTCGAAATGAGCCTCAGCTCAGGTTATACGTATTGTTTATTTTTCTACGGTACACCACTGCCTTGTAAATAAACAAAATTATGTATTGTACTAGTTACAAACAGCCTCTGTGGCGTGGCGGTTGTTAACACGGCCGCCACACAGGAATCGCGGGTTCTATTCTCGCTCAGCGCTAATATTTGTATGCATGAATCTGATAAGCCACCTAGTTCCCGGCAGAGGAGAATTTTGGACCACCCCATCTCTTCCCATGCGGTGTCGTACAAGGCGACTAAGGGATAGGGCTGTTTAACATCGGACAGATATATACAGCTCAGAATCAGCCTCAGATGCAGGGTCCGAGTCAAGAATAGTGCCCAGAAGACGGTGATAGGCTCACCCCCTATCACGCGTGACTGTATTCAATGATTAGTGAAATGTGGGTGTTAGTTCATCTCTGCCTAACCCTTCGGGGATAAAGGCGTGATTGTATGTATGTATGAATCTGGTTGTGCCTCAGAGAGCACGTTAAACCGTCGATCGCGGTTGCCTTACAAACATCTATTACAGCCATTACGGTTAATTGGAGCCCTCAAATGTTCGACTAGTCTAACTACAGAGTTTCGTTATCGCCTATTGGTTGTGGAGGCCAGATGGCAGTCGCTTCACGGAAAATATTGAAGTTCAACCGCATCTTAGTTAGACTAGAAAGCCGACTCCGTTATGGAAAAGCTCAGAGTTAAGTACTAATAGGAAATTATTGTTTTTGTGCTGTCAGTGGGATGACCAACGGCTTGTCCTCTACACTGACGGCACAAAATCTCTGTTCTTACAGGGTCGGGAGCACGGATGTGACTCCACTGGTGTTACACACGTTCATAGGTCATGGTAACCACTTTCCATCAGGTGGGCCGTGTGCTTGTCTGCCACCTAAGTTGTATAAAAAAATAATAATTAAATAACTGTTCCTCAACCTCCAAAAAAACTGTACCCATTTGTCTACCCATAGGACGTCATTCCTATTTATTTATATGCCGCTTAGGTGGCAGACAAGCACATAGCCCTTCTAATGGAACGTTGTTACCGTGGTCTATTAGACGTGTGCAATACCAGAGATGTCACAATCATACTGCTGACCCTTTTTTTTTTACGTGCCCAAAATCCCCACCGATACCCCCCCACCGGAGCCGGTGGAAGAGGTTATGTCGGACTTGAACCGACCAAAACGCACGCCGCCTGTGGGTCGTTTTTAGTTGCCGAAGGTGAGGTTGACAGGCATATCCCTCGCACCCCGGCCGACCCAGGGCCATCTCTCACGATCTGGCACTCTCCTCGGGTGTTGGGACTACAGAGTCTCCAACTCGTCCCCGGGAACGAGGAGGCCATGCCACCGCCGCTGGATCATGCTGCCGACCCTGTAAGAACAGAGAATTTCTGTGTCGTTTGTGCAGAAGACACAATCAGGATAAGCCTTAAGTCTTCCCACTGACAGCATAAAATCTCTCCAGTGAGCTCTGGCTACCCTACTCACCGCCGGGAACACAACACGAGGTTATTATAGCCGTGAAATTCTGTAGGGTGGAGGTACTTCCCCAGTCGGACTGCTCAATTGAGACGGGAATACACTAATAATATTTATTCCGTGGTATAATATATTTTCTGCTTTAAATGTTACATTCACTTTACAGATTAAAATAATTAATGAAACTTTTTTCTAGTAAGTACAGAAGGTATTGAATGCTATCGACCATTACATAGCCTGTATTTTGGGCGATAGTATCGGCCGTGAGATGAAACGTACAAAAATCAGTCTTATGCTTAAACACGTTTACGTTTAAAGCGTGAACATAAATCACTCGTACATTGTAGAATCAATAAGTAATATAAATTAAAATTAAACAAACAAAGATAGAAACAGATTAAAGATGGGACTGTGTGTGTGTGTGAATGAGTGTTAGTGTGTGTGTGTTTGTGGTCTTGGTGTAAGAGTGGTATTTAATTTTACAGTTTCATGATAGTTCGGCCGACGGAGACTGCCCGAAACATTGTCCTTGAATTAATATTATTAATATATCGACTTAGACCTACAATAGAAACTTTCTTGTCTGGGGTTTAAATTTTCAGTGTCCTAATATTTTCCGAAAATAAAGTCTTATAACTTCAGCAGAAGTCAGAGGATCGGATAAAATGACGTACATTGGAAGAGGCCTGGGTCCAGCAGTGGACTGCGGTGGGGGGAACTGAAGCAATCTACAGTTAAATTTTGTCATAATTAACGGCACAGACGTATCGGAAAACATTCTCTGAGATTTTTTCTCAACTCGATTGGTGTCTGCTTGTCTAACTATGATGCGGCTTATCTTTGATATTTTCCGTAAAAAAAACTGCCATCTGAGCTCCACAACCAATTGGCGACGTCGAATTTCTACAGTTAGACTAGTCCATCAATATCAGAAAATGTATAAAACATACAGAAAGACAGACATACAACGAATAATTGTGAAGGATATCGCGTACACACACATTCTCACGCATTCATTATAAAGCTGCTATTTCAATATTGCAAACCTTTGAGTTACAAATAAACATATTACATATTTGTTCAAGCATAGAGAACAAATCCTCTTTAGGCACGTAAAATTTCATTTACCGTTTTGAATAGAAATATTAAGTTACACATTCGAAATTTCAATGTGGAATTATTTATCTGTATATTCCCGTTTTATTATTAGAGAGTGTCCACACTGTGTTCTTATTTGGAGGAGGATTATTATTCCTATGTGACCAGTAGGTCTAAAAAGGTCACTTTATTGGAATCAACAAACTCCTTCTTTATAAAGCACAGGTCCGGACCCACATGAAGTACTGCTGTCACCTTTTTACTGGAGCGCCTGCATACCAGCTTGACCCCTTCGACTCAGTGCTAAGACGGGCGTTGAGGCTGATTGACAATCCCATACTCGCTGATAGTGTGGAACCTCTTAGCCTTATGAGGGACTTTGCCTCGCTGTGTGTGTTCTACCGCTTGTACAATGGTTTGTGCTCAGATGAATTGTTTGACATAATGCCCACAGTTACATTCTATCATCACACCTCTCGCCATAGGCAGGGAATTCATCCTCACACATTGCAACCTGAGGCGGTACGCACTGTGCGGTATGAAAGAAACTTCGTCCCCCGCACACTCAAGCTGTGGAATGACCTCCCTGCTACGGTTTTCCCAAACACCTACAATATGGGGTTCTTCAAGAGGGGCATCAGAAGGTTTCTTTATGGTTGGCAGCGCGAGTGTAACACCCCTAGTGTTGCATACGTCCATAAGCCACAGTAAGCACTTCCTATCGTGGGCCGTGTGCTTGTCTGCCATTTAAGTGGTATAAAATAAATATATATATAGCGGCGATATTTACAGGAAATTAGAATCTGCTTAGTTTATGAGTTGTTGTAATGCGGCTCAAATGAGTGATTATTTACCGAATTTTATAGGAATATATTAGATCTAGTGGAAATTCATAAGGTTATACTAGTTTTAAGAAAAATTGCTCAATGAGACCCGCATACGTCGATACCCAATCCTCAATTAAAAAATAAACTAACCAAGCGCGAGTTGGATTCGCACACCGACGATTTTGTACAGATTTAAACTATGAAAACACCAAACATTAAAGATAAAATGGATTGAAAGAAAATGTAGCTCGGATGAAGAAGAATATTCTGAAACAGAACATTGGATTTCGTAAGTAATTAATTATCAAAATAAAACACACATATTTTTTGTGTAAAGATGGTTACCTAGTCTGATATGGTCTGATATAATAAATATTTCTATGCAGAGTAGAATTTGGACCACCACATCTCTTCCCATGCGGCGTTGTACAAGGCGACTAAGGGATAGGGCTGCTTAACATCAGACAGATATATTCAGCCCAGACTCAGCCTCAGATGCATGACTAGTGTCAACAATAGTGCCCGGAAGACGGCAATAGGCTTACCCCATATTACCGTGGGACCGAATTTCACGATTGGTGAAATGTTAATTCACCTCTGGCTGACACTCTAGAGATAAAGGCGTGATTATATGTATGTATGTATTCTTTTTAAATTGATCTGCAGCTACGAGTAGTTTAAGCCTTTCATTAGACATTAAAGGAGTTGTGAAAAATATCTAATCCGGAATTTTCTAGCGGCGGCGGCCATCTTGGACAAATTTTCTTCTTCTTACTTTTAATGACTTCTGCAGCAAATCGCCGTAATTTGCCAATGGCGGGTCGGTTTTCATTAAATAGCTAAGACTACTCCCAACTCATTGTGCTTTGAAACAAAAAACTAAATCGAAATCGGTTCATCCATGTGGGAGGTATGATTGCACAGACACACAAAGTTAGAATGTGTCCATGTAACTTTGTGCGAACGTACATCAGAATGTGAATAACTATGGCATGTACCCACGTACCTATAATGTATGTATAATGCGATTATTCATTCTGTAACAATGTATTGCAAGAAGTGTGTTCAGCCTAAAGTATTTAATACCTACTGTGTCTTACAGATTTTGCTTCGTAGACGCTACCTAAATTATTGTATAAGTAGTTTATAATCCATATAGGACGAAATAAACATACAGTTTAGTTGTTCTGTCGTTTACCGTGCATGCATTGTGTCGGATATTATGACTGTGAGTATGATGAGTGCTTTTTGTTGTGGTAGGTACCTACTTTGTCAGCCGTATCGTTCGGACGGACGGACGGATCAAACGTTTTTTTTACTTAAATAATATAATGTATGACTTTAGATTGACATTATGTGTGTGTAACTTAATGTTTATAACCATATTAATATTTACATAATTTACATGGAAGTTATATAAATGAAAGTATTTAAAAAAGGAAATAGCTGAATACACCTAAACAATCCTGAAATTTCTAAACGTTTAATTGACGCTACCCGTGACCAGAGGTCTGGTTTGTTCCTTGCGGAAAGGATTGGTATTGCCATTCAACGTGGCAATGCCGCCACCTTTCTAGCCACCCTCCCGGTTGACGTCGATGGGGAGAAATTCTTTGACGCCTGAACCTGCAGTATTGATAATATTATTTTTATACTTATATTACCATTATTCCACAATACTTATAAATTAAATTTTTGGTTTATATATAATGGAAAATTCAGTGTATAAATAAGGGAGCTCCATCTGCCAACAAACTGTTAAACAGTTTGACAGAAGAAAAATATTGTAACAATGCTTGTTTTCCGTGAATAAATTTTATTTCATTATTTCTTTTTCATTTCACACACACACATCAAAATCATTACACCCCGTCGCTTTTACATCGGGATTTAAAAAAATGATATTTAAAAAACTCCCGTCTCAAAATACAACCCCCAAAAAGTAAAAAATATGAATATGAAAATAATTTGTGTTAGTTAGCTCTATAACTATGATATACCTAGTAATACATATTTTGATGCAAGCGTTGTCATGTCGGGGGACCCTAACTGGTAGAGTACTACTTCATATTATCGGAACGATCCAAGGTCCCCCCGACAATGACAACGCTTGAATCAAAATATGTATTACTAGGTATATCAAAGTTATAGAACTAACAGAACTTATTTTTTACATTTTGAGAGTTGTATTTTGTGACGGGGTTTTTAAAATTTTAAATTTAATTTGAATTTTACACTTTTTAAATTAATTCACTCGTCAAGCTCTTTGATTTGATACCCATATTGAGGGCGTTGTGAAATAAAATGTAATTCGCCATTTTGTGGAGGCGGCCATCTTGGATTTGAAATTTGTCATATTGTATGGTGTTCTACTAGTCAAGACCTTTCATTTGAAACCCATATTGAGGAAGTTGAGAAAAAATATGTACTCCGTCATTTTGTAGCGGCGGCCATCTTGGACCGATTTTTTTCAAACATAGCTAAGAACAGTCCCGAATAATATACCTTTCAAATAAAAAAAACTAAATCCACATCGGTTCATCTGTTCAGGAGCTACTATGCCCCAGACAGACACAGACAACTCTGACTAATAACACCCCATCGCTTTTACATCGAGGATTAAAAATGAAACGTCATAGCGAATGCTTTAATAATTATTTGTTCAACGAAAAAACAAAGCTACGAGTGTCTTTAGACCTAGTGAAAATGCTTAGTAGAATTTGACAGAATGTAACAATCAACTAACTCCACTAACTTTACTGTTAGTACAATAATCAATTCTGTGCTTGTAGAATAATGATGGGGGTGTAAACGAATTTCCTTATTGTGTCACCTTACACCCCGATAACAGAGACCCCAGACGGTATGCGGTTCTAGTCCGACATAACCACTTTGGGTATCCATGGAAATTTACACATGATTTTTTTTCTCTTTATTTACCATAAGGTGAGGTTTAGATCACGCAGTGACCATGTCACTCCCATAGTGAACTACTAATTACGATAATCATTTAAACCTAATCGTTTCTAGATTTTAAACCTATGTTAACAATTTTGTATAGAACTTAATTTACACATGATAAAATGTACATATGTTCTGTACCGTTCTGATGAGCTCTTCCAACTAATCCCATCCTCTCCTTTCCTACATAGGACAACACGTGCAGGGCTTAAGCCCACCTGATGTAAAATGGTTACCGTGACCTATGAACGTGTGTAACACCAGGGGAGTCATACCTGTGCTACCAACCCGGTAAGAACAGAGATGTTCTGTGCCGTTAGTGCAGAAGACATAATCTCTCATCAAACTGTTTAAAACTGTTAGTTTAATCTGACCGTGTATGGCGGCCATAATGCAGGTAAACTTACAAGCCATTCAATCGTTCAAAGTTTGTGAACATCGTTGGTAAGTACATAAGTCACACAGATCTCTTTAGACGTTCGCAGTTTGGCCGCTGGTTGAAGTTATAGACTCTACAATTGTTGAGGATCCCAGGCTTCCTAAACAAGTGATTTTTTTTTTCTTATACCACTTAAGTGGCAGACAAGCGCACGGCCCACCTGATGGAAAGAAAGTGGTTATCGTGGCGTATGGACGTGTGTAACACCAGAAGCACAGAGTTTCTGTGCCGTCAGTGTAGAGGACAAAGCAGGACAAGCCTTTATTCATCCCACTGACAGCACAAATTCTCCAGTGAGCTCTGGCTATCCTACTCACCGCTGTGAACACAACACGAAGTTATTATAACCGCGGTATTCTGTAGGGCGGAGGTACTTCCCCAGTCGGACTGCTCAATTGGGCGGAAATACCGCCGTGTCCAATCTTAGGAGGGACTTTACCTCGCTGTATGTGTTCTACCGCCTATACAATAGTTTGTGGTATGTATGTTACCTATCGTGATGATCATAACATTACGTTTTGGGGTGGACTTACCGTGTTTGTTATTTACGGTTCTATATGTTAGCTACTGGGTACAGTAAGCACCAGATCGTTCTCGACGAAAATGTCTCAAAATTATGTTAATACCGAGGTATTAAGAGCAAAACAAACTATTTTATTAATTAAAGAATTGGCATCGCCATTCAGCGTGGTAATGCCGCCAGCCTCTTGGGCACGGTACCAGTAGAGATGGATGGGGAGGAGATTTTCGATGCCTAATATTGCAGTCTCCCTCTTTTTCTCTATTCCATTTTTGTATATATTGTATAGTTAGCATAGTTTTATATAAATTTGTAAGTAGTTGTATATTATAATAGCATATTTTATGTACCTAAACTTCGATAAATAAATGCTTTAACAAATTTTATTGATTTGAATATCAGAATAAACGGGATATTTACCATGTTTCATTATTTTGAGTTTTACCTATATACCTATATTTATTGATTTGAATTATTGTATTATCGTCCGAACTAAACGTGTGCACTAAATAACAGAATAAAAATTAAAAATATTCCACAACATTCCACACAACGCTATTTAGAGTTAGAGCATCCCTTCGTACAGTTTATGGGTAACGAACTGCTGAGACGAGGTCTCGGGTTCGATCCCACGTTTTACCATGGCACACACCAACGACTTTTCGATGCTTTTCGAAGTTATGTGTGTATTTATCGCAAGTTTATAAGTGCCCGGTTAATGGCAATAGACTCGCCACCTATAACATTGGGACCTAAACATAAACTGGCGCAATGTGGGTGCTAGCACTTCTGACTACCCCTTCGGGGATATAGGCGTGAGTTTATGAGTTTATGCATCCCTTTATATCACTCTTGCTTATCTTAATCGATTTGTTCCGTTTCGATCCCATCTTATAATCAGTATACCTTCAGGCGAAATGAAGTCAAATAGACGTGTTCTAAATAAAACACATTTCAAATGTATATACTATAGCTGTTAGTTGCTACAAAATAATATAAGAAGGTTTCTTCATGGTCGGCAGCGCGAGTGTGACACCCCTGGTGTTGCATACGTCCATAGGCCACGATAACCGCTTCCCATCAGGTGGGCCGTGTGCTTTTCTGCCAACTAAGTGGTATAAAAAATACAAATTAAAATTAAGGTAAAAACTAAAATCCGGATGCTGAAAAATCGCACTCTAAAAACTATTAAACAAGAAAATATCAAGGACTGCCACTTTGTCAAACTAATAACACATTCCAGGATAAAGTGGCATATTTTCTTGTTTAATAGTGGTTTAATAGTCTTTAGAGCGTAATTTTTCAGTAGTCGGTTTTCAGTTTTTAAAATTATAATTACCCAACTACGGCGAAGCCAAGGAAGGGTTATGATTTTGACAGGCTATGTATGTATGTAGATTCATCAGATCCCTCATAGCTTCTCAACTACTTATTAGAACTGAACAAATGAGGTATCATTAGAAGCATCTTGGTTATCCGCTAGTTATAGGCTATAAAACGTATCACTGAAACTAATGTGGCGCCATCTAGCGGTTTGAAAGTACCGTGTTAAAAATATACTTAAGATAAATATAGTGTTTTTTTTTTTTGTTTTTTTTTTTCGTGTTTGATTAGCATATTATAAATATGTATAAATTATAATCGTTGCTTGCTCCAAAATAATATAAATAGAATTAAGTTTAAAACTAAAACCCGACTACTAATAAACTAAAACACAGCTGCTGAAAAATCACTCTCTATAAAGTATTAAACAACAAAATATCAAGGATATCCGTGGTCGTATGCCACTTAACTCTTTTCTTTTTACGTGCGCAAAATCCCCACGGATACCCCCCTACCAGAGCCGGTGCGTTAAATCCCCACGAATACCCCCCTACCGGAGCCGGTGGGTGAGGTTATGTCAGACTCGAACCGACCAAAACGCACGACGCCAGTGGGTCATTTTTGGTTGCTGAAGGTGAGGTTAACAGGCATATCCCTCGCACTCCGGCCGACCTATGACCATTTCTCTCGATCTTTCCCTCTCCTCGGGTGTGGGGATCACAGAGTCCCCAACACGTCCCCGAAAATGGGGAAGCGCTAGAGGCGCGCTGCCGCCGCGGCCTGCTTCTGCCAGGGTGACAGGCGGCTCCACCCGTCACCCCCAGGCCTACTGCCACTTAAGTCTAACAAAACAATACATTTTAGTGAAAGTATATTAGTAGTCGGGTTTTAGATTTAAACATTTTTTTTTGTAATATGTAGATTAAATTTTCAAAAAATAACATTGACATCGTGGTGATTTAAACATTAGATAGAGGAAAAATTTGTGAAAACATTGTTATTACGAGAATTTGCTCTCTTTTCATTGAAATAGTGATCGTTTTTAACAACCAATCAAATCGTATCTTTATGAATTAGCAGAATTGGGCCCCTGGATTCAATTTCAATAAGTTCATAGAACTGGGTTTGAATTACATGCGGACCGCTTAGAACGTACTTCCTCTATTATTTACAGTGATTTAAAATCAGAGCACGCTTTTTTTTTAAACTTTTAAACTATCGTGTTCCATGATATACAATAATGTTAACGGGAATTAATGCGATCATGGTATAGACACTATAGACTAGCCAAAGGTATGTATGTACCTATACTATGATCGTGGTAATTCCCGTAAACGCTTTTTTAAATCTCTTATACCTTGAGACACATGATTATTTTGGACCTCGCGAAACAAACATGGCCCTAGCGCGGACGGATTGTTTTGTAATTCTCTATCTGATGAGGCAACAGAAGAACTCGTGTCAGTATGATTAGAAACAAATATCACATATACTTACAACCCACATACACACACTCACTCACACACATACACACACAACCCTATTGCATGTAATTTAGTTTTGAAGTCTTTTTTATCAAACCTCAATTTAATGTTATTTGAACTGAACACTGTTTTTATTTTTGGTTGTTTTAAGATGGAATTGTGTTAGTTTCAATACCCTCAAGAGAGTGGCGTTGATGGCAGTGCCACAATATAATGCTTTTGCAGCTGTCTAAAAATCTATGCTTGGAGAATTTGAGCTCGTCGGTAGCACCCGGTGCTGTCCTCAAAATACTCTCAAGAGACGTATACTGCGCACAGCGCTATTATACAGCACACTAACACATTTTGAGGACATTTTAGGTCCTGGACCAGGATATTTATATATATATATATATATGTGTGTAAATAATAGGTCGTTACATGTGAAATTGCTTTTTTACGAAATTGGAAAAAACCCAATTTTCAGTAGGTACTAACAATTTGAATTTTTTTTAGGAATGACGAAACCAAATTTTTTGTATGTTTTTGTGTATGATTGAGACAACATTAAGCTAACAAACACTTTTATTACATCTTTGAAAAGTGACAGCTGTAAAAAAGTAATACGTAATTTATCATCAAAAAGCAGTATTTAGGAAGTACTGTTTTTGAAGATCTATTGAATTATCAAACGGTCAATAAAACCAAAATTTAATACAGAGTTGTAAAATCTTGAAATCAACTTTAAAACAAAATGTAAATAATGGAAATAGCTATTAAATTACAGGAACAACGAACTCATGAATTTGTAAGAAAATTTCGGCAATTTCATATGTAAAGACCTAATATATACCTCCTTAATTAATAGTGATTTGAAATAAGAACACGCTTTCTTTTTTAAATCCTCGACATTGCTAATGCGTTCGACTTACCTCCACAATTTACTATTACGCATTAAGAATATGAAATTTGCAGGTGTGAGTCGCGTGAGAACAGACTCCCCTAGCGGGTAGTGTGTCGGGGGTTGATTTGGAGGGTCGTTCCCACGCTGTAGCGGAATGTAAGGAGTGTTTGTACTAACCTTGTTTGTAGTGTACTACTGTGCGATAACGGAACATTTGTACTACACCTACTATTGTGTGGTACTAGTTTAGCTGAGTAAGGGTTAGGGGCCGGACATCATAAATTATTTATTGATAAACTTATCGCGAGCGATAAAAATATTATTCTTTAATAATTATGTAGTAATATTTAGTATATGAAGGCTAAATAATCTGAGCGTAATGTAACGAACAAAAAATAGTAATGATTATAATATTTATTTCATAAGGAACCAATTATTTCATCAGCAGACCGATATTTGGCGGGAGTTTTGGCGCCAACACAAAAAAGGACGCATCGCGGTATTATTTTCTTTTCATTTTTTTTATGTTTAAATATGGTAGATTTTTAGATATAAAGATTTTGACAACACACACAAGTGTGAAAATAGGCGTAATACAATGAATTGTGACTTTTCGTGTTGGTTTCGAATCTCCCTAGGGAGCTTCTAGTAAAGTCCCCACAACTTTACTGAGCAATCATCTCATTAATCGTAATCATCATCATCAATATCATCAACAAACATTTTATAGGACTGTAACTTGAAAACTTGACACTGGCGTCATGCCATTAATAATTTTAAAAACATTTACTAGGCAAAATTGCGATCCGCTGCAGAAGCCATTAATAAAAAAAAAAGAAAAAGACATATCATTTCGTACGACATGAGTGAATTCGCAAGGGTTCTTTTGTCTATAGTAGCAAAATGTAATGTATTGTTATTACTTGTTATGTTCGTTTTTGTATGTAGCTATTTGTACTTTGTATTGCGATAATTTAGCTTCGCTATCGTATTAGGTAATCCTATAATGATAGCGTTGTGGTAGATATAAGTATTTAATTATCTACCTACCTTAAACTGATTATTAAACAAAATATTAAAAGACACAAGCATCAAGATTGTACGTAAGACCTTTAGTTAGGTACAAAATCAAACGAAGTATAGATAATATTATATTACAACAACAAATTTAAAAAAAGAAGTCCTCACAACCACAAATAACGGTAACATCACGCGTTCTTAAAAAAAAATTACGTCACAGACTCAATTAGCGACACCTTTGCTTAAGCCAGGTGCGTGGTGCGTGTGAGAAAGTGTGTGGGGGACACACCGCTGCAGCGGGCGGCCAGCTTGTACTGCCATTATTTGTTTTGAATCCATTTGTTGATAAAGATTGTTATTGTTATTTTATAACTGTATTGTCGACGAGTGTGGGAGTCTACATGCTAAAGGGGGTTTAAAATACTTAAAGCAAAAGTAGAATTCTTAATAGCGTGAAGTAAGCTTTTATTTAGCACTACATTATTTAGTAAACCCAACATTTGATACTTCTTTTCAATACAGATTTATACTAAGAGAAAGATACGGTTCTATTTCAGTAATGATTGATATTTACCTGTGAAGAATTTACTTTTATTAAAATGATTGAGACAGCTTCCTAATAATGAAAGTTAGATTGGATAAGTTAACAATGTTATTAAACCTGCTAATTTGCTAAATTACTATGTCTTCGTAATATATCAAGAAGATCAAATACACTAATGATTTTTATAAAATTATTATTACCCAATAATGTTCTAGAATATTGTTTCAAATCAAATCAAATCATATTTATTTTTTTAAACATGTGTTATATACATACATTTGCATGCAAGATTCAACAATTTTATTATGTCCAACATGTTGTTTAATAGAACTATTTATTCTCTACGTTAAGTTCTGAATAGGTCAAGTTATTTTTATTTTGAGTTGCAAATTAAACAAAGATAAAACAGTGATATGATTGTTTGCCAGTTTTTCAATCCTTGTGTAACATTATTTTGGTCCTGTCTCAAATGAATGGCCGCAGTCTGCACAGTGCACACTGCAGTAAAGCAGCGGTATAAGCGTAGGCGGAAATAAGTGACACGCGCTACATTTTTTGTCCGATTGTATTGTTAACAAGTTGTTAGTAATATTTTTTTTGTAATAATGCTTTTTGTTAACAATGCTTTCTTTTTTTTATATTTGTAGGTACAACATTGTTGAGTTTAATTTTTTTCCGTCACCAAACGAGTAGAAGGTAGTCACTTTTTTTCTTTTTTTTTTTAAAAATAGTTCAGAAACGTTAATTAACATGATTATGTTTAGGTCAGCTTTTTTTTAAATATCTACAATGTTAAAAATTGACATTGTTAAAAAATTTAAAACAGTAGGTATGTAATACAAATTCTGATTCCGGCGTCCCTTCAAAATTTATTCACGCTTCACCTCCAAATACCTCGGGGCACATATCTTAAACCTAAGACGCGAGACAAACGAGGTTTAGTTAGGCTGTAACCTAAACTTTTTTTTAATATTTAAATGGCAGACAAGCACACGGTCCACCTAACAGGAAGTGGTTACCGTAGCCTATGGACGTATGCAACACCAGGAACGTTACACTCGTGCTGCCGACCCTAAAAAAACCTTCCAATGCCTTTCTGGAAAGGCTTGTTAACCGCCGCAAGATATTTGAGAAACGTGTACATACAGCATAGAGAAAATTTTAGCACGAATTATATACGTTTTGAGAAATACCTTGTTTTAAAAAAAGGGCACCTCGAGTATTTCGCCCCCGGTGTTAAACACGTCCATAGGCCACGGTAACCACTTTTTTTATAAATACACGCCGAGGCGGGAGCTTGTGGCGGCCCTGGGAGTGAGGGTTCTCACGCTCTCCACCTTGCTCGCGGCGATGGTCCGCTGCGCGGATGCGTGGGCGGCCGGCGCCTCCTTCTGCGAGCAAGTAATGCTCGTGCAGGAGGAGGCGGGGCCGGAGCGGCAGCGGGAGCGACGAAGGATCGCAAGCCAAGCTGCCCGCGTACGAAGGCAACTCGGGCGTCAGAGGTCGATGAACGACCTCCGCCCCCCATGAGCGCCGGCCTGGGGGTGACAGGTGGAGCCGCCTGTCACCTTGGCAGAAGCAGGCCGCGGCGGTGGCGCGTCTGGCGCGCCTCCCCGTTTCCGGGGACGAGTTGGGGACTCTGTGGTCCCCACACCCGAGAAGAGGGCCAGATCATGAGAGATGGCCCTGGGTCGGCCGGGGTGCCAGGGATATGCCTGTCAACCTCACCTTCGGTCCGACATAACCTCTCCCACCGGCTCCGATGGGGAGGTACCCGTGGGGATTTTGCGCACGTAAAAAAATAAAAAAAATGTACCCAATACTTAATTTATGCAAACATTTGTGTTCTACCTATGTTATGTTACTTAAATAACTAGGTAATTAACTTATCTGAAATACTATCATGTCGGCAAGTATGACTTTAACTTACTAATAATTTGATTCTTGAAAACCCTTTTGGAGAGGCGGAAGAGAGAAGAGGAGACTTTAAAACAATGTGGTTAAAGTCCAAAATTAAAATGACTTTTTGCAGAGAGAATGATAAAGTTTAAGGAAACACTTTTTATTTAATTTTGGACTTTAACAGTACAGAAATAAAGTCTATAATTTAATATCATTATTTGCAGTGTCTGTGGTATAACAATGGTTTTGCTTTAGTAGAATCGAGGGCTTGATGGGAATCGAGGAGGTAGGACACGACGGTATTATCGTCCAATTGAGCAGTCCGACTGGGGAAGTTCCTCCGCCCTACAGAATACCGCGGCCATAATAACCTCGTGTTATGGTCCCGGCGGTGAGTAGGGTAGCCAGAACTCACTGGAGAGTTCTAGTGCTGTCAGCGGGAAGACCAAAAGCTTGTCCTGCTTTGTCTTTTACACTGACTGCACAGAAACTCTGTGCTTACAGAATTGGCAGCGCGAGTGTGACTCCCTTGGTGTTGCACACGTCCATAGGCCACGGTAACCACTTTGTATCAGGTGGGCCGTGTGCTTGTCTGTCAACCAAGTGATGTAAAAACAATGCCGGGAAATGTATTTTGTAATCTCTGTCATGCAACAAGCCCGTGGATCCCGTTGCTTTGATATAATTTGTATGGCAGAATAACGTTTGTTTGGTTCTGACACTAGCGGAAAAAATTGCCAGTGGGAGAGATTATGTTAAGTAAAACTAAAGTAGTACTGCTTCGCTCACACTCTTTTTGTGCACGCATGAGTGCGAGCGAAATAGTACTAACTTTGTATTACTTTCCGTCTATGTAAGTTTTTTTTTAGTCTGAAACGTTTGTCCATAACCGAAGTATTGAGAAATGAATTGCGTATTGTACCTAATTTACGTCAAAAAATTACAAAAAGCTATGACGTCATTGACAGCCTACTTGAAGAAAGTCCTCCCCCCCCCCCCCCCCCCCGCATCAGGAATATGTTGACTAAAAAATCTCAACATGATCTTATTAAGAGCAATTCAAACTGTTTTGTTGATTTAAATTGTACTTATTATTGTCCGAACTATAGCTGTGTACCAAATATCAAAAAAAACAGACAATAGGAAGGGGGAAAACCAAGGCATTGAGATTCTTGTGAGTACTTTGCTCGTAAATACCGATCTGATGCTGACTGCACAGTTATATCAGCGCAAAAGACAGGTTCAAGCAGACCTATGTGTGTGTGTGTGAGCGTGTGTATATGTGTGTGTGTGTGTATGTGTATAATAATAATAATGTTTATTGCAACAGAAAACAAAGTAGGTACATAATAAGCAAATGTGCACGAGAATATCCGTGGTAGTTCACAACTGTGTTACAGTTATTAACGTCCACCTCCGGAGAACGGCACAATATTACACTATAACAAGCATCAGTGATTAATTAAAACTTTTAAATGAATGCATTTACAAGCTTAAATTAGGAAACACTACATGTATGCGCGCGCGCTTGTGTGTGTGTGTGTGTATGTGTGTATGTGTGTGTGTGTGTATGTGTGTGTGTGTGTGTGTGTGTGTGTATGTGTGTGTGCGTGTGCGTGTGTGTGTGTGTGTGTGTGCAATGTGTGACAAATTGTATGTATTGGAATTTGCAATTATTGATTCTTAATCTAGGAGTACTTCTAGTTCTTCGTAACTCAAGGTACTTAACCACTCGCTAGTGCGCATTTTCCATCGCGCCGAGTTGTGTATGTGTGTGTACCCGCACTAAATCAGTTTCTATGGCTCCTACTGCCTCGTTAGAAATGCCAATGAGTAGATATTTATACGGCAGCCGGGACCGAAACACAAAGGAATCTAATTGTCATAAGTATGGTTACCCTTCCTAAGACTAACCTGGTTAGCATAGCTTAACCATGGAAGTTTCAAGCCCACTTATCACGGATAGCATTTATTTTAAATAAATATCCCGTGTTTAGCATGTACATTATTATCTAAAGATAAATCAAACAGATATTTATAGCCCAGACTTAGACTCAGATGCATGGCTCGAGTCAACAATAATGCCCAGAATACGGCAGTAGTAAATATTATGCAGAACCGAATCAAATGATTGGTGAAATGTGGGTGTCAATTCACCTCTACCTAACCCTCTGGGGATAAAGAGGTGATTATATGTATGTATACCTATATATAATTAGGACGGCTTTTGTGGCGTAGCATTTGCATGCTTGAATACCTATGTATATTTGCTTTGGTCTTGGTGTTTTTATGTATGATATGTATGTATTTACAAAAAAAAATCTAAGTATGTTTATCTGCATTCTAGATTCCATAACTAAAGCTAGTTAAGCTATCCTTACCATGGGTCTAGATAGCTTTGTGTGGAATGTTGTGGAATATTAATTCAAATTACTTATCAATGTAACCCAAAAATATATATACGAGTACTAACAAATAACGTAGCTAAATGTCGCGTAGCTACCTATAGCCTTATACACCACCTGACACGTGTAGCACCGCTACGCAGCTACGACGTAACTTTAGCTTTTTGTAGCACTTCACTGACGACCTTTTAATTGAGCTTCATTTCAATAGAACAATCTCAAACATGAAGTTACTTTCCTCAGTTCGAAGTTCTTGCTAGCGCACGTTATTCTGGCATCACGTTTTTCAAATCTTTCACTAAACAACGATGCTGTGACGCACGCCCTTCTAGAATTTGCGTGAAAAGAAAAATGAAAATTAACTATGACGCACCATAATCTTACGAGATTATGATGAGTCATTGTTTATTTTGATTATTTTATTAATCTCGTAAGATTATGATGCATCATTATGACCCGGGACGGATAACAACGGGACAATCTCATAAGATTGTTACGAACCAGGTTCGGATTCCGACCACGCACTAACGATGTTACCCAATCAACTTGAAACAAAATTACTGAAAAATAAACCCGACAGCTGTCTAAGAGATCGAAACAATTTTGTAAGCTGGCGATATCCGTTTACTAATCACAAATCGAAAAATATTAATGTATTCCTTTCGATCTTTTAGAGAGCAGTCGGGTTCTTATTTTTCAATGATTAATTTTATTTAAAACTTTTCAGTTACGATAACAATAATAACGATAACATGTACATATTTTTGCTATCTCCTTCAAAATCTCTTCATACCCTACTCGGTAAATTTGAATGAAAAAAAAATTTAAAACCCGCATTTTAGCATCAAAAATCATTTTATATACCCTATGACACTCAGGAGATGAATACCTTTCAATTGAGATCCCATTCATCAAAATCCGTTAAGCCGTTAGGCCTTTAGAGAGGAACAAAGAAAACTACATACGTACATACATACATACATACGCGCGTAACATATTTGACAGCCTCTGTGGCGTAGCGGTCGTGAACACGACTGCTACGCAAGAGACGCGGGTTCGATCCCCGCTCAGTGCAAATATTTGTATGCATGAATATGGGTATTTGCATTGGTCTGGGTGTTTCTATGTATAATATGTATGTATTTACAAAAAAAAAGTATTTAAGTATGTTTATCCGCATTCTAGATTCCATAACACAAGCTAGTTAAACTATGCTTACCATGGGTCTAGATAGCGTTGTGTAGAATGTTGTAGATTATTATTATTATTATTATTACCCTCCCTGGCGCAGTCAGGTGAAAACGCAAGCAATTTTACTATATCCGAGTGATGATAATTTCACTGCTAGAGAAGGAAATCTCGAAATAAAACCCTGTACTAACCGTCTGACCAGTATGGAAACAGTAGGCCAAAGCCTCTCAACATTATGAGTGGCCTATGTCTAGCGGTGGACTGCGATAGGGCAATTGATTCTTTGAAGTTAGCTTAGCTGAAAGGAGGAGCACTAATAAAATTTAGTTACTTTTTTGTTTAAAGGTTCGCTTACGAGCTCTTCCAACTAATCCCACCATCTCCTTTCCTAGATAGGACAACACGTGCAGGCCTTAGATGTCACCCTCGCACTGTGCATAATATACGAGCAAGAACCAAGCGGTTCGGAGACTCTTTTCTTTGCCGCACCACCAAGACCTGGAATTCATTACCAGCACACGTGTTTCCTTCTTCCTACAGTCCCGGGGCCTTTAAGCGGGGCGTGAAAAAGCATCTGATGAGGCCGCCAAGCTGAGTGCCACCATTGTAGCACTTTGTGTCTGTAATGGTGACCCTCTTTCCTGAGACTTTGCCTTTAGCTTATCATCAGGCGAGGTGAGGGCAAGTTGGCGTGTCCTATATAAAAAAATAAAATAATAATGTTACCATTAAATGTGTTTCTGATTAGTTTTACGCAATGTTTATTTATGACCTTAATGATATTTTGTTTTTGTACTTATGTTCATTGGTGATTGCGCGGCTAATTGTAACCTGGGGGGGAGCAGTAATTAATTGGCCACAAAATTTGTGTGGATGATATTATATCCTCCTATTCGTTTATATGATATTGAACATATGTAAGTATTGTTGTATTGATATGAATTACGTTTCAGTCGCATAATAATTATAAGTTTGAAAATCTAGCATAGATTTTTTTTAAGTTTCGAACACAATTTGATATGGTACATGTAGGATGTTGAAATATCGAATTTATCCAAAACCGCAGTTAGACTGGTAATGTGGAGCCCAAAAGCTGAGGTGAAATCTTCGGATGCAACTGGAATTTATGCTAAGAGGATAAAGAATGTTGGCTGTTAAAAACGAGTAGACATTTTGTGATATTTATGAAATCGAGTTTACTTAGATTGCGACTGAATTTTGAACATATTTTTATTACGAGAATTGATCTTCAGAACTCTGATGTCGACAAAAGCGGTTTAGGTTTGACACTAGATGCTCGTCAAACCGCACCAAGTTTTGAGTTCACCATACCTCGTGAAAAACAAAATAAAGCACACATTATCTTGTACTTTTCCACGATTTATATATAACGATAACGCGTTTATTTTGCATGCCTGCAGCACATAAAAAGGTAAATCCATATTATTGTACAATATATTTAGTATGGTGCTCTAAATGTAAACCTTTGAGAATACCGTTCCGTTGAGGAATTCGATCCGTTTCAACAATAAATATCGTGGAAAAGTATTCGTGTGGTGAAGGCGTAAGATACAAATATCACTACGCCATCTCATCCGACGGCGTCGTAAGAGGCGACTTACGGGAAAATACGCAGACGATATCACTGCAAAGGAAGAAAATCTCGAAATAAAACTCTGTACCAACCCCTCTGGCCAAAGCCTCCCAACATTAGGAGAGGCTTAACCTAGCAGTGAGATGCGATGCGATTATATTCTAGTGTTTACAATAATAACGTTTTCAACAAACTTGCTCTTAAAATATAGAATAATGGCTCTTATTACACCGTTATAAGGCGCATAAAGGCACCTACGAGTATAATCATACAGTAACATTTTCCTTGCTATTTTATTGTGCCTTTTAATGTGAATTTTAGCGATGAAAATGTCAGAACTAAAGTTTTTTTTTTTTTTTAATTTTATTGGTTGAGTTGCTTTGTTGATAAAAGTTACGGTAGAAAAATAATCGTATTCAAATTAGTACAAATAAATTAATAAAATTTTATATCATGCAACTTCGTACTTAGATAGATAATTTCAACTTGTTGGTATTAAACCAGTTTAATAAACAAAACTCTTACTCAAATATTATTCTGTGTAAAAACTTTAAGTTTCCCGATTTTCTACGTTCCGATAAAGCAAAGTCTCAGGAAAGAGGGTCACCATTACAGACAGTAAGTAATGTTACAATGGTGGCACTCAGCTTGGCGGCTTCATCAAATACTTTTTCACGCCCCGCTTAAAGGACCCGGGACTGTAGGAAGAAGAAAACACGTGAGCTGCTAATGAATTCCAGGTCCTGATAGTGCGGCAAAAAAAAGGGTCTTTGAACCGCTTGGTTCTAGCTCGTATATTCTGCACAGTGTGAGGGTGACATCTAAGCCTTGGACGTGTTGTCCTGTGTAGGAAAGGAGAGGATGGGATTAGTTGGAAGAGCTCATCAGAACACTCACCATGGTAGAGACGGTAAAATTCAGCCAAGGAAGCAACGTCTGCAATGTTTTAAATGGTTACAGTATTTTTTTTTATTAGGATAATCAAATAATGATCTCAAACGTAGAAATCGGTGGTTACAGTTAGCACACCAAAATCTAAAGCTCGCGGTTGATGAATTTTTATATTTAAGACCACTTTGATGTACCTAGGTAAGTAAGAAACTTTACCATAACTGACACATATGTATTGATGACTCCTGGCGTCTTAGCGGTAATCACCAACTTTACACATACATACTCGTACCTTAATATACTATTAAACTATTGCGTCCCATGATATACAATAACGTTTTAATAACGGTAATTAACGTAATCATGTTAACGTAACGTGGCAGACAAGCACACGGCCCACCTAATGGAAAGTGGTTACCGTGGCATATAGACGTTTGTAACACCAGAGGAGTTACAGTTGCGCTGCCAACCCTGTAAGTACAGAGTTTCTGTGCCGTCAGTATAGAAGACAAAGCGGGACAAGCCTTTAGTCTTCCCACGACAGCACAAATTCTCCAGTGAGCTCTGGCTACCCTACTTAATTTACTTATATTATACTTTATAATCTTAACGTTCTCATATAAGTATGTCGATGGAGATATTTCTGTCGCAGTCCGTAAGCGTTAGAACCGATTCAAACGTTAGCAAAAACGCGCGTAAAGCAAATTTAGTTCCACAATAGGCATATATTTCACAGACTGTAATATTAAAAGCGTTGACACATGGCTAACCGTGAATTTCCCAACACCTCCGCCAATGGGAATACTTGAAATGTAGGTTAGTAGAGCCTACCACTTGTTGCGCCACCAGAAGTAGGTACATACACGAGCCGATGGAGTAGGGAAGGCGTGTCGGAATTATCTAGCATCAGCGTTCCTACCCGATGGCGGGTTGCAATTTATAGGGTTACTTTTTTAGGGTTAGGTGTATGTATTTTTTTGAGGAGGTAGCGGCGGTATTTCAGCCCAATTGAGCAGTCTGACTGGGGAAGTACCTCCGCCCTACAGAATATCGCGGTTACAATAACTTCGTGTTGTGTTCCCAGCGGTGAGTAGGGTTGTCAGAGCTCACTGGAGAATTTGTGCTGTAAGTGGGATGAGTAAAGGCTTGTCTGGCTTGTGCTTGTGGCTGTGCTTACAGGGTCGGATGCGCGAGTCTGGCTTTTCTGGTGTTACACACGTCCATAGGCCATGGTAACCTCTTTCCATCAGGTGGGCCGTGCGCTTGTCTGCCACCTAAGTTTTATAAAAAAATGTATGTCCGCCCTACGTTTTCTCTTCATCTGTAGACACTAGGTATTAAAAATGTATGTCCGCCCTACGTTTTCTCTTCATCTGTAGACACTAGGTATTAAAAATGTATGTCCGCCCTACGTTTTCTCTTCATCTGTAGACACTAGGTATTAAAAATGTATGTCCGCCCTACGTTTTCTCTTCATCTGTAGACACTAGGTATTAAAAATGTATGTCCGCCCTACGTTTTCTCTTCATCTGTAGACACTAGGTATTAAAAATGTATGTCCGCCCTACGTTTTCTCTTCATCTGTAGACACTAGGTATTAAAAATGTATGTCCGCCCTACGTTTTCTCTTCATCTGTAGACACTAGGTATTAAAAATGTATGTCCGCCCTACGTTTTCTCTTCATCTGTAGACACTAGGTATTAAAAATGTATGTCCGCCCTACGTTTTCTCTTCATCTGTAGACACTAGGTATTAAAAATGTATGTCCGCCCTACGTTTTCTCTTCATCTGTAGACACTAGGTATTAAAAATGTATGTCCGCCCTACGTTTTCTCTTCATCTGTAGACACTAGGTATTAAAAATGTATGTCCGCCCTACGTTTTCTCTTCATCTGTAGACACTAGGTATTAAAACAATATAAAGTTATAGTTTTTGTTTATCATCATCTTGGCGTTCGCATCCGAAACGTTGTAAGTCCCGAACCGTTGTACATGTATACATATAACCACGCTTTTATCCCTGGAGGGTTAGGCAGAGGTGAATTAACACCTACATTTCACCAATAATTGTATTCAGTCCCACGTAATAAAGAGTGAGCCTATTGCCGTATTCCGGACACTAGGCGTATTCCGGAGACTGAGTCTGGGCTGTACAATTAGGTATGAATCCTTCTGAATCACTTCTGAAAATGATACTGTAGCCATACTTAAAAAAAAAAAAAAACTAACGAGCAGTCTTTGACTATATCAATTACACATAGTGCGTTTGAAATGAAATATTTCTTTGAATGAGTTCCACGAAGTCAACTGTATGAAGATATAACAAAAAAGCTCTAAAAAAGATCTAGAACTGTTTTGCTACAAAAAAACTCTGTCTTTTGTCCAGGAATCCCGCTTAAAACATACAAATTCTGACTTAATGAAATCCTCGCAACGGCATTGAAATGCTTAACGTTGCCAGCATGAGTTTAAAAATAAAAAATCTTCGTTTGTATGAGTAAGATGCTCTGCAACACGACGCGCTTCAATTATTGCCGAGTGTATATGAGGTTCAGCTCACAATAATAATACCACATAGATATGTATTATTCTTGGAACATCCCTTTCTGACCTATTTTGCATAAAATGCGTTTGATACAGTTCTCAGAAATGCACAAAGATATGTTTTACTCTTTATGATAGAATGCTAGGTTGGAATTTTTTTTATACTTTTACTTGTTACGAGTTAATTTGTGACAATTAAATATTAAAAATTAAATCGTTAATAATTATATTATCGTCACTTTATGGAAATGCAAGTGGAAATGGTATTACTATTATTCATTGGCTGCATTTGAAATAATAAAACCTTTCTAGTGCGATTCGGACTCACGATCAAAGGGTTCCGTAACCTGAGTCGGCCGGAGTGCGAGGGATATGCCTGTTAACCTCACCTTCGGCAACAAAAATCGACCCACAGGCGGCATACGTTTTGGTCGGTTCGAGTACGACATAACCTCTCCCACCGTCTACGGTGGGGGGGAGATATCCGTGGGGATTTTGCACACGTAAAAGGGTTCCGTACCATTAACTAGTCCGCGTTAATTTCTTTTTGATATGAATATGTCGCAGTCAACTAGCTCAATTAGCAATTCAATGAAAAACCTAGCCTCTTTACTAAACGGCAATAATATTAAGCCTCCAGCTTACAAATTAAGCAAACAGCAGATACAGCAATAATGGCATTAAATTCTAGACTTTATTTCCATAAGCTTAGAGTCTAAAATTAAATGATTTCCTTTGTGTGACATTGGTTTTACTTTAGCAGGATCGGGGCCCAGCTAGCCAATTGACTTGGGTTGATGTCGTTTCATTACTTGCCAAGCCAAGTACGCTCCCACATTAGTCTTTTAACCTAATCCATTCAAGTCGGAATGTGCTGCTTTTCTCAATGAACCTATCACTGATTTTTTGTCCTGTTTCTGAGTTTTTACATAACATAACATAAACTCACGCCTATATCCCCGAAGAGGTAGGCAGAAGTGCTAGCACCCACATTTAGCCAGTTTATGTTTAGGTCCCAATGTAATAGGTGGTATCGGAAAGTCATTGGTGTGTGCCATGGTAAAACCTGGGATCGAACCCGAGACCTCGTCTCAGCAGTCCATTACCCATACCACTAGGCTACCGCGGCTAGTCTAGGCTAGTGAGTTTTTACATTTTAAATATATCAAATAAAGAATATCTTATATAAAATGTTTCAGCGTTTTTATTATTTTTGTCATATGTCACCCTATCGTACGATTGGCTTAAGTATTCGCCGGCCGGTTTAATAAATGTTGTAAAAAACGCAGCGGCTGAATGTCATTCAGGCCGCTAGTTGAACGGCGCTGGTCAGTATAGAGGCTAGGCTTTTTTTTTTTTACGTGCGCAAAATCCCCACGGATACCTCCCCATCGGAGCCGGTGGAGGAGGTTATGTCGGGTCGCTTTGGTTGCCGAAGGTGAGGTTGACTATAGAGGCTAGGCTGTTGATGGATCAGTTAATAATGCTAGTTGGCTGCGACAAATATATTACTAAATATTGCGTAAATATTTCAAGCTCTACATGTTGCTATTATTATATACACACATATAATCACGCCTTTATCCCCGAAGGGTTAGGCAGAGGTGAATTTCACCAATCTTTGAATTCGGTCCCACGTAAGCTATTGCTATCATGGTGAGCCTATTGCCATCTTCCGGGCACTATTGTTGACCCGAGCCATGCATCTGAGGTCGAGTCTGCGCTGTATATATCTTCTGATGTTAAACAGCTGTTATTGATATCGTGCCTAAAATCAGATTTGTTGTATGAGTGCCCCCTTAAATACTTAATCTATTTTAATTAAATTATTTCTTATTTAAGATAACGCATAAATATTTTGAGAATATTTCAAGCGTCTATCAGGGGCCGTTATTAAAATCGAGCAAATAAATCGCTAAAAATAACGATTGTTCTATGAGATCCCCCCTTAGAAAAGAATATTATTCTATTTTTAGTATTTATTGTTCTAGCAGTAGTATCAATTTACCAACTGTGAAAATCTCGGCAATCTAGCTATCATAGTTCATTAGATAGAGCCTGGTGAAAGACAAACAGATAAAATTAAAATCACGTTTGTTCTATGAGAGTCCCCCTTAAAAAAGCAGTAAATACAGTAATTTTGCTCTTATATTTATTATGTTATTTTATAGTTTTTAGTTTTTGAAGTCGATTTTTTGAACATAGTTTTTTTACGTTTTACTTACTGTAATAGTTTGTTTTTAAATCTTATTAATTTTGTTCCCCTTTTAAGTGGGCACAGTCCAGCATGCGGATCATAATTTTCAATTTAATGCTCTCAATAACTTAAACGAGACATTCATGCTATACATAATTAAGAAATTCTATTATCTGCCTTCATAGTTCAAGAGTTAGTAATTCTAGCACGCCTATGACTATCGTAATGTCGCCTAACGTGTCACAGGATCGCAATAAAACTAGCTAAAAAGCAATAATTTCCCATTTCTTATTTGGTTTTGAGGAGTTCTCTGGTGTATCTCCAGAGTTCAAAGTCCCGTACCCTTGAAATTTATATGGAAGTATCTGTGAGTTATACCGAACCCAATGCAAAAAGAATTTTTAAATTCGGTTCATTCATACATACATACATACATACATACATACATTTATATGTATGTATGAACTGGCGTGATTATTCACGCCTTTATCCCCGGAGGGTTAGGCAGAGGTGAATTATCACCCACATTTCACCAATATTTATGTAATAGGGGGTGAGCCAATTGCCGTAAGTCGATTCATAAACGTCGGAAATATCGAAGAACATAGAGAAGAAGTTGGCTAAAAATATACTATAATATTAACATTTATTTGTGTCAAAACACAAATAAATGTTAATAAAATTAAAACTACTGGTCCAAACTTTATAAAACTTTTATAGGACTAAATGGCAACTATTTTGCATCGAACTAAAAAAGAATAATGTATATCGGATCATAAATCTCAAAGTAATCGGTGTACACACGTTAACAAAAAGATACCGATCGAATTGAGAACCTCCTGCTTTTTGGAAGTCAGTTAAAAACTGAGGGATGATGAATCTCTAACCAGATTTCTTAGAGATTCGCTCAGACGGGTTTAGTGATCGACATCTGTCCACCCATCCATTAATTAACCCATCCCTTCATATGAGGCTATATAGTACGTATCAATAAGACCCAAAAGCTTAGACCTCTTCTGTAAATAAGTCTTAAAGACCTAATTTTAAAGCCTCTTATTGTAAATACGGTACGTAATCAAAAGGTGGCATTTATTTAGGTAAGTTATAATTTAAAAATAAGTAAAATAGCTACATATTACGTAGGTACTTATTACTAAACTAAATAACTATGTACAATAATTTAATTCGCAATCAATTCAAACATCAAACCAAATAATCAAACTCAAACGGACATTGTATGAAATATTAATCAAAATGAAAAAAAAAAACGTAATCAAAATCTTTTTATTCAATGGCGGTTTTGCCATTGAATTTAAGAAATCTTATGGTAGGAGGCATACAATTAAGAAAGGGAACACACCTACGAACAAGGGGTGAGCCCTTATTCCCACGACGTAGCATCTGCCCACTCCCTTGAAACTCAAATCAACGTTGTAATATTTTCCTTGAGTGATCTCCTCACTCGACCGGTAGTTCGCGCGATATAAGGATCTCTATTAACTCAGTTGCAATTGGACTGCGGACAGGTCTAAGCGGCCGTGCAGGTCCCGGTGTAAAATTAAAAATATAGTGATTCTATGTTTGAATTTCAAATAATGAACGCGCTTCTTAATCAGCATCGTGCATTAATGGAATTAACAGGTATTGTAACAAATTATTATTGATTTTTTAAAATTAAACTTGTAAAATAAAATATAAAATTATTTTAATAAATTCAGTTTTTAATTATATGTGTTTTAGCATTTCTTTTCAAATTAAATCATTTTAGTTTAATTATGCGTGGTTATTTTTTTACTTTGTGAATAGCCGTTATACCGTTTCAGAACTGTGGAATGTCTTTGTTTCTTTGAAAAAGTTTAATTGTTAATAATTTATTAAGAAAGTGCAGTGCAGTTTTGTGTCGTTACTTTTTAACAGAATTCGTTTGAAAATTCAGCCTATATTTCGATTTTCTTGGTGCGTCAAATAGATACACGAGGATTTACATTTAAATTATTAGTGCTCATATCATTTTGTGTTAAAAATGCGTTCAGTAATTGTATAATGTACTGATATTTATAAATCAAAGAATTATAATAGTGTAAAGCGGTGAAAAGCTACCGAAAATAATACGAATTAGGTAGGTAGTCAATGAACGAAAAAAAGTGTTTCTATTTTTAAAAAGTGTTTTTAAATATTCATACAAATAACTTTTAAAATATTAATAGGAAGTACGTACACGACAAGATTTCTAAATTATTTAAGCAACAGATGAACTTAAATGAAAGAAATTAATACCTAAATTATTTTTATTTGTAACTATTTTATGATGTGTGATTCAATTTTTTAGGGACATAATGAACATTAAATTAGCTGTTTTTGACTCCATTAAAATTAGCACAACGTATACTAAACGGTTTCTTTTCGAGCTACTTCGTAACGGTGGCGGAGGTTCTAAGTAAAGTTTGTCTATGTGAGTGTTTTTTTTTAATACGCCATCATGTAAGTGTGTAGCAAACTCTGTGGACGAGTTACATACTGTATTTATTTTCACCTACAACTTTTTTATGGAAATATTAGTTGGGTTCCCGTTTGTCTGAACAAAAAAGGTTACATGAAAAATCAAGCCGATGCCCGCTCCTATATTTATAGTATCGGATTGAATGATGATTCTTTTTTGTATCATCGGATTTACTCAACCAATTGCAATAGAATATGGGTAGGTATAGATATCTATTGCACTGTTACATTACCTTTATAATTGAAATAAAACGGAACAAAAAAAATTCAGTAATTCGCAGCCGCGGTAGCTTAGTGGTATGAGTAATGGACTGCTGAGACGAGGTCACGGGTTCGATTCCAAATTTTACCATGGCACACATCAACGAATTTTCGATGCTTTTCGAAGTGATGTGTGTATTTATCGCAGGTTTGTAAGTGCCCGGTTAATGGCAATAGGCTCGCCGCCTATTACATTTGAACCCAAACATAAACTGGCGAAATGTGGGTGCTAGCACCTCTGTCTACCCCTTCGGCGATATAGGCGTGAGTTTATATATGACAACATATCTATAAGTTATAATACATCATTGATCTTTACATATCTTTTTAATAAATCATTATTATTTTATTAACAATATAAATACCACATAAAGTTCTTGCGTTCCGTTTATAAACACAGTGATATTATTTTGTGAAGCAACCTAGCCTCCCAAACTGCCAACAACACTCCAACTCATCCTACCAAAGTTCACTTAAGGACCTACATATCTCAAACAACTAATACTGTAACATTACAACAATAATTGTACAAAGAGCACAGAATGGAATGTAACTCCAATTCTAAATGGAAACCCTCCAATGTTGCTTGTGGAAAATTGAATATCGTATGTAAGTGATGTTTATAGCATAACAAACGGGCTTATTGCATGTGCAGGCAAATGCAGGTTTCAATACCATGAATTGACATCTATGTGTTTTACTAGTTTTCACAGTAAACGGTCAAATATACTTTCCAATCTATACTAATATTATAAAGCTGCAAAGTTTGTTTGTTTGTTTGAACGCGCTAATCTCTGGAACTACTGGTCCGATTTGAATGATTCTTTCAGTGTTGGGTAGTCCATTTATCGAGGAAGGTTTTAGGCTATATATCATCACGCTAGTTCTTAAGGGAGCGGAGCGTTGATAATAAATGTTAACAAATCCGGCAATTTTTCATACATATGTTGAAGACTAATACAGACGGGCTCAAAGGGATATGAAGCTTCAAAATATACCCTGGGCGAAGCTGGGGTGGGTCAGCTAGTTATTTTATAAATCCCAAATATTTTTCATTATTGTGTTTCATACGTCCATAGGCAATGTGACCATGTTATGTTAGGGGGGCTGTGTGCTTGTTTGCCACCTAAGCGGTATAGAAAAAGCTTATTTTATGAACATCTCCAATGCAAAGATACAACAGATTATTGAATAATAGGTAACAAAGCAGTAGTTGCTGAGTATTTGTTAGTTGTTAAGTATGTTTTCATCGTAATTGAACAATTATGAAGAACTCATTCGTTCTCACCGTTCACTATTCGTTAAGTACGTAGTGTACGTACCTGTATTCTACTCGATTCACGTAACTGACTATTTGTTATTTATTGCACAAATGAAGCTCTTTTGTAGGTAAAAATTCCATTTGTTTCCTTTTCCCAACACAAAAAAAAAAGTTATACCATTGTATAAATTTGATTCTCTTGGTGAAATGAATAGGAAACTTTGATGGCGATGTCCGTGTTTCCTTATAATTACTCTAGTATTTTTATCCCCACATGAAATAGAATCAATTGCCAACAAATAAAAATATCTTTTTGAATTTTAAGTATATTCCAAAATGTCTTAAAAAAGTTAGGGAAAAAATCTGTAAACATTGTACTGTAATTACAACAGTTGACATATCTGCCCTCACTGCTCCATTCTTAAAATATACCCTGAATATAAATAAAATTACCAATCATCATAATTTCTCATACAATTATAAGTTAATTGAAATAAATTTCATGAATACATTTTAATCTTATTATCTTCCAATAGGAAGAGCAATCTCAATTTTATGAATAACAACCCACTCGCGAAATATATTAGGTAATGAAATAAATGTCCCAATTTAGAATCAAATAAATTAAGGTACCTACAATACACGTCAGAATGCTCTTGACTACAAAGTATTCCTTTTCTTAATATCAATCAATCAGACGAGTTGGGGACTCTGTAGTCCCCACACCCGAGAAGAGGGCCAGATCGTGAGAGATGGCCCTGGGTCGGCCGGGGTGCGAGGGATATGCCTGTCAACCTCACCTTCGGCAACCAAAACGACCCACAGGCGGCGTGCGTTTTAGTCGGTTCGAGTCCGACACAACCTCCTCCACCGGCTCCGGTGTCATCAGTTCATTTAGTATCAATATCTACTATATTATACAAAGTAGGCAGAAAAGCACACGGCCCACCTGATGGAAAAAGGATTACCGTGGCCTATGGTCATGTGTAACACTGGGGGAGTCACATTCTTGTTGCCGACCCTGTAAAAATAGAGTTTCTGTACCGTCCGCGTAGAAGACAACGCAGGATAGGCATTTGGTTTTACCACTGACAGCAAAAGCAGCCTAGAACAAATCAAACTGTTTTATTGATTTAAATAGTGCTATTGTCCGAACTAAAGGTGTGCCAAATATATCAGAACAATCAATCAACTGGAAGGAGGGTAGGAGCGATCTGATGCTGACCGTACCATAAATAGGTAACGGTTATCAATAATCATAATAATCATAATCATAATCATCATTTATTTGTGGAACATAGGTTAGTAATTGGTTTATTGTGTGTCATAGGTAATAGTAAATGTTGTCAATTACATAATTGTGTAGGTATCACTGTAGCATGTCTGTTAAGAAAAAAGATTATTAATCACATTAAACTTATAATTAAATTGAGACAGCCGCGTGGTTCCCGGCAGAGTAGAATTAGGGGCACCCCATCTCTTCCCTTGCGGTGTCGTACAAGGAGACTAAGGGATAGTGCTGTTTAACATCAGACAGATATAATGCCGCCCATACTCAGTCTCAGATGCATGGCTCGAGTCAACAATAGTGCCCGGAATACGGCAATAGGCTCACCCCCTATTACGTGGAACCGAATTCAGTAATTCGTGAAGTGTGGGATAAAGGCGTGATTATATGTATGTACGTAAATTATTATTTAAGCTACTAATTAATAAAAAAATAAAAGTCAACAAGGAAAGATCCCATTTCTTAATGTGTCTATCAATATGTTTTATTTAAAAATTCAGTTTCTTTAATATTTTTCTGTTTAGAAACTCATTTTAAAGACTAAAAACCGAAGTTGAATCTCTAGTTAATCATTTAGTAAGCCTAGTTTATTTGTTTAAGATGTGTTTTTTTTATAGTACCTACCTACCTAAGTAGGTAGGTATCGAGTGGAGTATAGTTGACTTGTACGTTACCTAGCTACTAAACCCCGAAGCACTGATACATGTGGGTCTAAAAAGGTCACATTAAGCGATACTTCTAAAAGCTAGGAACACAACACAGATGCTCGTAAATGCGATATTCTCTTGCGCTCTATGCATTTGGTACTAAGTGATGAAGATACGACGTCACGCCTTTGTATAGAGCGATTTTGGGCGGATCGAGATATTGAATTTTCAAAATCAAATATCTTTAAAACTATTTGTTGTAATAAAATTTTCACTTTAGCGATTCATTATATATTAGGTATTATAAACTTCATTTTTCGAGGATAAAAAAATTGTCATCATCCCTATTAATTTTTTAAGCTGAGTCTAGTATCGTATAAATATCGCCGAAAAGCAAAATATAATCCTCCTACGATTCCGATAAAGTGTTTTTTTAGACCTGGGACCTCAGAGCAAAAGGACTAGGTAAATACGTGCAAGTTCGCCACGCAAATCCTTCATGGTTTTTCGTACGTTATGGTCGCCATGCTGTATAGACGTTCAAGTTTTTAGATGAAACAGTCTGGTTTGCTTCAAATTGGCATTCAGTCAGTAATTTGTGAAAAAAATTGATAATATCCGAGAGTATGTACTTCATCAAAGGTGTGTGACGTGGGGAGTTAGGATTAGGGAGACACTGTTCACAACGGCGTTAGTGTAATTGCTAGGATTCTGATCCGCGACCTCTCGATCATAAGGCCGACTTCTTAACCACTAAGCTACCTTCGTTAGTGTATGGAAAGATTTGACAAAATTTCATTTCTATCAGCTCACTAGCGTTGTATTTATTTAGCCACGCGATCAAAACAGGTAGTATAGTGAGTACTAAGTTGATTAGTTAACGGTTGTTTAGTTAGTACCTACCTTTCTTCCTGCGATGGGCACGCGCATGCGTGGATGCACCGCATCGCAATGTTTTTGCTGCGCCCGCGCCGGTGCGGGTGTGAGGGAAGCGACAGTTGGTCGCTGAACGCTGAGCGACTCTGACGTGTTTTTTGAAGTGTTCCATTTTGTGCGCGGGGGCGGTGAGACCGGTCACACGACCCGACGACCTTACTTACCGTTCACTCATGCACCTCTCGTGCTATAAACTAAGTGCATCAAAAGTATATGGTGACTTAATTATTAGTTATAAAGTGAATTTTAGATAAATGCATCTGTGTTTTCGTTTTGGATATTGCATTTGGGATATATTGAGAAATGTAAGTTTTTGTTATTGCTGTGTTTACCGATTCTTGCGATCACATGTCAGAGATATTTTTATATTTGTTTATAAAATATAAGGAATAAAAAAATATTTAACCTGTAAAATCACTACGCAGTGTGGCTGGTAAAATTGATTAAAACATTCCATAGAGTTGAACGTATAGTACAGATGTTGAAATAATAAATCTAATCAGTTTTTCACACAAGCTTAAATCATGTATATTATTCAAAACCGTTAATATTATTACAGCCCTCTTAAACAACACAATTGCGATAAATTTTTGCTTGCGACTGCACACACACAGGTATGGTATGTCGCAGTGTGATAAGGTCAGCTAAGGTCCCTCCTTTAACAATTTCTCTATAATCATATCAAATTAATCTTTACTAATGCCAGCCTTCTGGGAACGTTACCGGTCGGTGATGAAGTGGAGGAATTTCATAACGCATTATGTAAATTTATTTTTTTAAATTTTATTTTTATTTTTTAAAATCTTATCTAAGTATAGAAATAAATAATATTGAAGTGGCTTTTGTAATTTTAAAATACAGACCTTTGATATTATTTATCAAAGGTCCGTTATTTTAAAATTACACAATCCACTAATATATTTATATATTAGCGGACCTCGGACTTCGAAATGATAGCCTCGGATGCGACCAGGACTACAAGCATGATGATTTTTAACCGACTTCCAAAAAGGAGGAGGTTCTCAATTTAGTTGATATCTTTTTGATGAATGAATTATGAGTATACATACGATATACAATCATAATTTTATTTGCGAATACGGGTCCAGTAGAGCCTACAGATTTGAAAGTTACTTTGTCATTCCATATTCCACATAATGTGCATGCCAATTTTTAATAAATTTCGAATTAATATACAATAAAGGTCAATTAAGCAGCTCAAATTAATTAGTATTATCAGAATTAAATTAATTACTCATGTCAAAATAATTAAAATTAAAGATTAATGTGACAACAATGACCACTCTACAAAAGCCACAAATTTTCAATTAAGTTTTCAAATAAAATACAATAAGCAAAAGTTAATTTATCAGTAATATTAGTCATAAATTAAATTGGTTATGTCAGAATTATAGAAATAATGACAAAATATTGTAATCATAAATTTTATAAAGTCGGTTTTATGAAACTTATAATAAGTACCTAATACATTTTTAGAGCTACCAGATGTCTTTAAGAAATTCGTCTACAGTGTAGTAGTATGCTTTCGTTCGAAGGACAATCGCAAGCCACGCTGCCCGCGTACAGAGCTAACTCGAGAGTCGGAGGTCGATGAATGACCTCCGCCCCCCATGAGCGCAGGCCTGGGGGTGATGGATGGAGTCGCCTGTCACTCTGGTAGAAGCAGGCTAGCAGGTTTTTTTTCATGTACCACTTAGGTGGCAGACAAGCACACGGCACACCTGATTAGAATTCGTGCGCCTCCTTATTTCCGGGGAGCAGTTGGGAACTCCGTGGGCCCCACACCTGAAGAGGGATGGCCCTGGGTCTGGGCAGAGATGTTTTGTTAATTAACACCTATATTCGCAAACTATGATTTTCGGTCCCACTTAAAAGGGGGCGAACCTGTTGCCGACAAGGCTGTATGCTTACTGTCGGATAGAGAACAGCCCTATCCCTTAGTCGCCAACTGCGACACCCGTGAGAAAAGCCAGAATGGACTTATTTTATTCCACCACCAACCAACACAATATTTATTTATTTTATTATTATTTCTAATACCGTGGTTATAATAACTTCGTGTTGTGTTCCCGGTGGTGAGTAGGGTAGCCAGAGCTCGCTGGAGAGTTTGTGTTATCAGTGGGAAAACTAAAGACTTGTTCACAGCACAGTAACTGTGCTTACAGGGTCGGCAGCGCGAGTGTGGTGGTGTTACACACGTCCATAGGCCACGGTAACCACTTTCCATCAGAAGGGCCGTGTGCTTGTCTGCCACCTAAGTAGTACAAAAAAGAACTATTTCTAACACTCGAGTGCTCGTCTTATTACTCATGTAGGTACCTACCTACTTAATACGCGAGTTTTCCTTTGAACATTGAATGTGCCGAACCAAAATAGAAAATAATTATTATTAATAATAGGATACGGCTGTTTAACATCAAACAGATATTCAGCCACAGATAATAAAATATAATTCTTATAATTCAGCCTCAGATCCATGCATCTGAGGCTGAATTATAAGAATTCGAGTCAACAATATAAGTGCCCGGAATACGGCAATAGGCTGACACCCTATTACATGGGACCGAATACAATTATTGGTGAAATGTGGGTGTTAATTCACCTCTGCCTAACCCTCCGGGGATAAAGGCGTGATTTTTACCTACCTAGTAACATTTACTTCATTTTCATAAGTAGCGAGAGCGTTATAATCTCTTATTAATGTAATTCCTAGTAGTTGCGCGGTGTACCACATACGTAAAGCTTTAATTCCGTTTGCAGCTAATGGAAATATAGATTATATTCAGATATTGAATTTATCATAATATTTTTTAATCTCTGGCGCCACCATTTTGACGTCCAAAGATGTAATTACGTTGCACTATTTTGAGAAATAAAGACTTTGAAACTAACTAACTTATCAAATACCCGGTTCTTGGGCTATTGAAAAGTTACGTTTATTGTCTATGGTTGCATATTTTAGAGCCTCTATAAATATAAAAAAGAATATTGTATATCTGCGGGGTCAATTTAAAGTTTGTGAGATTGCAAACCTTGTTCCATGGCCGCCATCTTGAAAAAAGGATATCAAATCTTGCATGCCAAATTTTTATTGTAAAAAATTAATTCTTATTATATTTTTTACATTTAACCATCCCAATTTCCAATAGCAATCTTGTAAAGAAATCCTATAACAACATGGCGTATGTGTAATCCCGTAGGTTGAGCTTATTGGATACATTATTTTATTCTTCCCGTAAAAGTCGCTAGTGCAAGCTAAGGATACGTTCACAAAGTCATATAACGTTTTAAATTAATTAGGTAGATGAACAATAACAGTATTGTTCATCTACCTAATTAATTTAAAACTTTGTAGCACCTACCTAATTAATTGTGTCTTATGCATCACCATTCACAAGGTGATGCATAAAACACGAACAGTGATCCGTGTAAGGAATTTTCTGCTCAAATTAAAAACTCGTATCGAAAAATTAAACGAACAAATAGAATAAGTACGATTATAAGTTTATTTTAGTAATAGTTGATTTTAATAAATTTAATAGTACTTAAATCTTATTGAATAAATTTGTATTATTCATTTTTAAAAATAAATTACTAAAAAACTTCAAATAAATTGTCAGTTTTTATTTAACCAAACATTTTTTTTTAATTTCATAAGTCATTACAGACAAACCCAATGCGACTAAGTAGCATTACATAACAATTCGAAAACATGTCAAAAATGATAAATTACATAAACAATAAATCAAATAACAACATTTAATGTTCACATTATTTCAATTATTTAATTTATTATTGTTTTGTTTTATTGTTGGTACGATTTGTACCTACCTATTTTTAGTATTTGATAGTATCACAAAATAGTAGATCTACTACCAAATATGGTAGTTCTGACGCCAAACAGATCCATAATTCACCGCCTAACGTGACACCGGAATACTAAATTTTAGTGGCATATTTACTGTTTTAGCAACTAAAATTATTATTTTGACGACAGTTATGATATTTTCAAAGTTATGGGTGTATTTATTGCAGGTTTATAAGTGCCCGGTAAATGGCAATAGGCTCGCCACCCATTACGTTGGGACCTAAACATAAACTGGCGGAATGTGGGTGCTAGCACCTCTGCCTACAGATTGGGGATATAGGCGTTAGTTTATGTTATGTTTTTTTTTCTCTATTATATAGGAAACATGCAGTAGGAGCAAGCAGTTATTTCAATAAAGAAAATACAGTACAGTTAGTCTCAGATCGATCTTGACACAGTACCTACTCAAAATGATATTAATACCTTTTTTTCTTTCTTTTCTTGTCTTTCTTCCACCGGAGCCGGTGGAAGAGGTTATCGAACGAACCGACTAAAACGCACGCCACCTGTGGGTCGCTTTGTTTGCCAAAGGTGAGGTTGACAGGCATATCCCTCGCACCCCGGCCGATGATATTAATACCTAGATATTCCCACCTTCCTGTTGACTTATGGTACTGATATGTGGGAAACACCTTTAATTCGTATGATAATACAATTTAAATCAATAAAACAGTTTGACTTGCTCTTAATACCTTAATATTAACATCATTTTGAGATTTTGTAGTCAAGACAGATCTTTTAAATGAATTTTTGCAAAGCATTTAATATGCTAACTATTTAAATCAAATTATGATAGAAAAAAATCCTAAATGCTTTATTTCATTCAATAGTTTGGACGAAGTATACAAAAATCAATGTTTCAAAATGATTGCAATTTCATTCATTGGTGCCAATAGTTCGTACGAGTTTCGGTAGATGGCTCTCATCGTCCTCGTAAGACAAAATAATATAGGAAGAATTGGATGATTTCAGGCAAGGTTAGGTAGCGGTAGCTTAGTGGTCTGAACACTCCCCTTGTAAGGGAACGATCGTAGGGTCGAATCCCACCTGAACTGATTTGTTTTTTCCTATCTCAATCGATTTGAAGACATATCTTTTTTTATACAAGTTAGGTGGCAGACAAGCACAAGGCCTACCTGATGGAAAGTGGTTACCTATGAACGTGTACAACACGAGGGGACTCACTCCCTTGCTACTAACCCTGTAAGAACAGAGTTTGTCTTTAGTCTTCGCAGTGACAGCATAAAAACTTTCCAGTGAGCTCCGGCTAGCCTACTCACCGCCGGCAACACAGCACGAGGTTATTATAACCGTGGTTTTCTGTTGGCTAGAGGTATTACCCCAGTCGGACAGCTCAATTGGATTGGGAATACCGTCAAGTCCTATTTGATGCTGACAGTAAACAACTTCACTGACTCAAATACGTCAGGTCGTGTCGTTTTGGTCACATGACAGATCTTCCCGCATTTTATTGGTCGAAGACATTCTATAAATACGAATTTCCCGCGCTTCATTCAAGCCGTAGAGTTAGTAAACTTAGATTAGAATCATCACCGCGAAGTAGCTCTACATTTTGACTTTCCAAATTTAGTTAATCCCGCAGTGTTCACAGAAGAAGAAATAGGTAATAAATTTTCTATGACATTTTTACACAACGCCATCTAAGTCCAAAGTAAGCATAGCTTATCTAGCTTATGTTATGGGCTCTAGAATGCGGAAAATAAATACACATTGGTACTTATTACATTTTCTGCTGTGTCCCGTCAAGCACCCAGACTAATGGACATATCCAAATTCATGTATAATATATTTACACCGAACTGGAATCGAATCCGTGATCTCCGACGTAGCTGTTAATTTGCCACAAATAAAATCAGTAATTCACGCGGATGTCAACTGCAGTCGACAGTCTATTTCTGTTCAAATCAAAATCAATATTTTTTGTTCATATTTCTAACCGACTTCAAAAAAGGAAGATGTTCTCAATTCGATGGGAAATAAATTATGTTGTTTGTTACGCGATATCAAATCCAATTAAGAACGAACATTTCATTATTCTTGCGGTGTTCTATAGGTTTATACTTTCTGGAACCTGGAGAAATCTGGAAGACACTGTCAAAATAACAACGCCTACTTAATTTGTTATAGCAATCAGCAGCATCAATGCGATTTTTAGGCGATTTCTATTATGAATCAAATTACAGTTGGTATAGTGAAAATTAAGAAATTAGAAGTGCCTACTTTGTTTGCTGTGCCTGAACTACTATGATGCTCTCACGGAAGGACACGACGGTATTTCCTTCCCAATTGAGCAATCCGACTGGGGAAGTACCTCCGACCTACAGAATACCGCGGCCATAATAACCTCGCGTTATGTTCCCGGCGGTGAAAAGGGTAACCAGAGCTCACTGAGGAGTTTTTGTACTGTCAGTGGGAAGACCAAGAGCTTGTCCTGCTTTGTCTTTTACACTGACGGCACAGAAACTCTTATCCTAACAAGGTTGACAGCGCTAGTGTGACTCCCTTGATGTTGCACACGTCCATAAGCCACGGTAACCACTTTATATCAATTGGGTGGGGTGCTTGTCTGCCGACCAAGTGGTATAAAAAAACAATTGTGATATGGCCTATCAGGCTAGGCACTGACTTCTAACAGATCAGTAAAACTGTAAATTCATTAATTTTTCGCTTTTCAAAGTCTTTGTTTTGTTTCTTGAAGTCGGTTTAAGTATTTTGTTAAAATTTTATTTATTATGTGCTGCTATTCTGTTAACCCGTAGGAGATTTAATTACATTGTCAACTAGCTATAGCTATTGCTTGCACTTGCGCAAAGTGTTTGGAGGCTTTGGGCTACTAGGAAAACAAATAACAGCGTGTTTTGTTTTTTTTTTACGTGCGCAAAATCCCCACGGTTACCTCCCCACCGGAGCCGGTGGAGGAGGTTATGTCGGACTCGAACCGACTAAAACGCACGCCGCCTGTGGGTCGTTTTGGTTGCCGAAGGTGAGGTTGACAGGCATATCCCTCGCACCCCGGCCCTCCCAGGGCCATCTCTAACGATCTGGCCCTCTTCTCGGGTGTGGGGACTACAGAGTCCCCAACTCGTCCCCGGAAACGGGGAGGCGCGCTAGGCGCGCCACCGCCGCGGCCTGCTTCTGCCAGAAATAACAGCGTGTTATGGTGGAAGTTTGATTTTAGTTTTATTTTTTTATTTCGTTGGAATTCTACTATATCCTGACTTAACGGTGAAATGAAACACCTCTATTTCGTACATTTCTACTCCTACTATCATTTAAGCACTGCTAAACGTCACAGTGAGGCATATTTCTATTAAAATAGTGTCAAAAACAAACGACGCAAAACTACCAATATTGGTACGTGATTACAGTTAGGACTGAAGGTCGTTTTTGCGAATCTCCGCATAAGAATGACACACGTGGCACGCCTACTCCAAAGTTCCACCTACTTCTCTGTTTCGTGGCAATAGGTCTTTGCTGTCTAATTGCTTAAATACTTTAGACTGCCTAGTTAAATTAGATACGTTTTACTAAACGTTAAAACGGTAACTTGTATGTAATAATTTATTGTGACGTCATAATATTTAATAGTTAAATGTCTAACATTAACTTTTGCAGATAAAATATTACTATAATAACTAACATAAGTATTTTTACTTTAAATACAGTCAATATTTTAGTCGTAATAACCAATGGTGGACAATTATTTAAAACTACTAGAAAGTCTAGCCAAAAAAACATAGGCATTGGTCTAAATAGGTCAACAACTTATATATTTATAACATACATACTATAATAATTGGTAATAATCATTATTAATAAATAAAATATCACATTTATTATAATCAGTATCCTTAGCACAGATCTTAAGAAACAACTATCGCCTCCAAAATTAGCTTACGAGTGTGTGTTGTGTGTGTGTGTCAAAATCGGAACTAAAAATGACATCGCCGCCATAGTCAGCCCTACTGTATGTTGGTTGGTTTAGGTCATGACAGTACGGTTTAAAGTTGTCAACATATTTTTTATGATGTACTAGTGGGAATTATAATTCCTGGCATGTGTTGATCCCAATCTCGTCACAACATGTACAGTGTATACTATAAAATGGACAGCACGTGTTTTTTAGAGGACTTCATGATGTGCTATGGCGGCGGAGGAGCTCAAACTCACACACAACTCATATCAGATTCTCTATGCTCTACACGCTCCACGACTACACTGATACACTTTGGTTGAAGTTATCACTCGTTTAACTCCTTAAGTTCAGCCGTCCAAATAAAAACTATTATATTCATATCTGAACAATGAAAGTACTGATAAAATAAAAAACACAATACTGGCAACATTACATGTTGCAACTGCCACGCCACGGCCAAGGGACTCATTTCGTGGCGCGTACTCTACCTACCTATTGTAAGCTAAAAAAATATGGTAACAAAAGAATTTTAAGTACCTAACTACCTTTTCAATTCTTTTTTTATCTAATAGTATCTATTTTGTTATCTATGTCTTTATTGCCTTCAGATCTAGAATATTAATATATGTCTATAAGTAGATTCTATTGATCTCATTCAGGTACGCATTTGTGCCAAAAATAAGTTCTACACAAACACAAATCTTCTTTGTGGTATAAAAATAAAATTTTAAACCATTCATCTTAAACGAAACCGAGCATCATTGTTCCAATTTCAAATTCGGTAGCAACTCGAATAAACAGGGCACCTCCCTTTTAGCAATAAATTTAACGCCTACATTGAAAAAAAAAATATTGTTCCATAATACGGATGGGGCTTTTATTATGCTCCTTCGAAGGCATACGATTGGTCTAAAATTCCTAAGCAATTGCCAATAGAAACTTAGGGATAAGATTCGCCCATCTATAAGAAGACAGATGCGTTAAAGCTGCACTATGATAATAGCACCATTATTTGCGTTACAACATAACAAAAAATAACACCTGCCACGAACAAGCGTCCCGTACTGAAGGCGTGATATTGAGCTTTTGAGTAATACATGACCATTTCAATTCTATCTTTATTATGTGATAGTGAAGTTGATACGAATATTATCTTCGGCAATAGGATCCAAAGCACTTGATATATATATATAAATATAAACTGGTTTTATTATATTTAAAAATAGAACAATAGAGCAACAGATTAAAAACAGAATAACAAATTGATACGTGTCTCGGTGCACCATTGAGGGAGGAGAGAGCACAGACGGTGAAACGTCGACAATAGATATTTCTTATTAAAATATTATCAAGGTATCGGGTTCAGTAAACAGATCAAAAGTTTGCCTCCCTCCTCCTTTTCACCAAGGAACCTTGGCGCATCAAGTGATATACCTAGAAATATATTTAAGTACACTCGATGTGCATTGAATGTATCTCCCTTATTACCTATGTTATATTTTTTTTTATTTCATTCACTGTATACATTGTATGCCTCTTGTGGCTTTAGTCAACAATAGTGCCCGGATGACAGCAATAGGCTCACCTATATTACGTGGGACCGAATTCAATGTTTGGTGAAATGTGGGTGTTAATTAACCTCTGTCTAACCCTCCGGGGGTACAGGCGTGTATGTATAAATGCTGTTTCTTTCTATCTTCTTCTTCTCTTTCTATCTTTTAATTAAATGAGCAGTTCCTGAACTCCAGCTGGCCAATGTTTTCACTGGCTGCGACCGAAACTCGCAGGCGGTTCTCATTAGTATAAAATTACGCCTAGGTTCTTAGGCACGCATTAACTTCGAAAATAATGAGCAGTGTTATACCCTAACTCTAACTATTTCGTTTTCTATTTTAGGCTGGACCATCCAATTGGCGGCGTCCAATGCTGGCAGCAGCCAAGATAGCATGGGAGACATGTTGCCGAGCCCGCCCAGCCCCGGTCATCTGAGCAAGCGAAGACGACTCTCCTATCTGTTGGACAAGCTCGCAATTCAGCTCAATAATAACAATCATTATCCCACACCCAACTGGCTTATGCAAACAGGCGGGCTTAACACGCCCACCACTCCCCTCGAACAGTTACCAGAAACGGAAGATGAAGCTCCGCTAGACCTGAGCCTCAAGTCGGAGTATCGTCCTAAAACGCCCGAGATGGTGTTCCCTTGCAACGCTTGCGGGCAAACGTTCACGATGCACGATAGACTCGCCAAACATATCGCGTCCAGACACCGAAACAAATCAGAGGCTGTGCGGGCGTACGAATGCGAAATATGTTCGAGAAAATTCTCTAGATCTGATATGCTGACAAGGCATGCTCGTCTCCATAGCGGTGTTAAGCCCTACTCGTGCTCGGTGTGCGGACAGGTGTTTTCGCGCTCGGACCACCTGGCCACCCATCAGCGAACTCATACTGGGGAGAAGCCGTACAAGTGCCCGTCTTGCCCGTACGCGGCCTGCCGCCGTGATATGATTACCCGGCACATGAGGACACACAATAGACACGCCCAGCCAGCCTAAGCCACTCATTACCGGAGACTGATTATTTATTCCAAAGTTTTAATTTAATTTTTAATTATTGTTTTCTTTTTGTTAAAATTTACTGGTATGATTGGTTTTGGGTTCTGCGGTAAGATTTTCTCTATGTTTGCAGTAGCCCCTGGCGGTTTACGGAGTGGTGTATTGTTATCCCACAAAAGACAATCCCATTGCAGCAGGTTTGACTTCACTGCGAATTTGCGCCACTTTGCGAAAGTACTAATGCCCCGCAGCGATGTCTATGCCCAATGCGATTTGTCATATTGTTTAATTTTCGTTTCACGAAAGGAGGGCCTTGTGTAGGATCTGTGTTTGTTGTCTTGTAGTCAAGAATTATCTATCTATGTAAATGTATGTTATACAATATATGTTAAACGGCACTTTTTTCGTGAGACATAGCTAATTAGTTTTAAAAACGGCCGCCATTATTATTTCTATTATTTTTTTCTCGCAGAGCTCTTAGAAGTAATTATTTATTTTCGAATAGTGTAAATAATCCTAAATATAAGTGTCGTGCCATTGTTATACTTTATAGCTTTGTAAGTAACGCATATTTTGTTAAAATTATTTAAGTACATAAGTTATTAAAAATACAATATAAACACAATGTAAGTACTTAGTTATGAATATATCTGTAATTTTTAAAAGTCAACCAATTCAATAGTTGTTTGTACATTGATTTAAGGTACACTAGATATTATTTATGTTTATTAATTTAAAATAATACATCTTACAAATATTTTTGTAGCACATTCAGGCTCGTACATCTGTGAAATCTGTACATTCGGTCTATACAATAGGTATATCTTCTTTAGTTTTGAACTCGTGGTTACCCCAGGGTGATCATAATATGAGTGTCAGAATAGAATACAGGCCTCAGATTCCTAAAACTATACTCGTTTATGGTAACATAAACGCAATATTGTGTCCGCAAGACACTTGTGGGAAGTAATCACTCAATAAAGTTTTTCTTTTTATGTAAATATGATTACGAAGCATAGACTATTTGAGGTTACGTACCTGCTTAAAATATACTTAATAATCCCTGTCTACGAAAGTAATATAAAAAAAAATTTCAATTTACCGGATTTTAACTTATCCGGATTACTAAACTGAGTTTACTGCGGTTATTTGAGTGTCCACTGTACACAAAAAAAAACAATTTTTAGGAACGTAAAATAGGTAATATATTTCAAAACGTATTATTATTTTGACGTAGGTAGCTAATTTTTTTTAACATTGAAACTTGGTTATGTACGATGTTTGTGTTAAAAAGTTTCAAATATTATAGGTATTGAATATATTATAATATTGTTTGTTAATCTAACTATGTCTATATCAAATTTAAGTACTTAAAATATATTATATATTTCTTAGAGATAGTTAAAATATATTATATATTCCTGATACCTACATACCTACCATAAAAGTTTCTTAATCTTATTAGAAAAAAAAAATCGTAGCGATTAAGTATTCGTATTAAATATTGCCATATTCAGTATTAATAATTAATATTTGTAGTTTATAATCAGTATCTGAGTATGTATATATATGTATATTAATTAAAAAATATCAAGTCATTATTTTGGATTTAAAATAAGTAAATATTATAAATACTAGGTACATATTACAACTATTTGTTCATTATGATGTCACAAAATTAATTTAATAATTTATTCATTATCAAATAGATAGCTATTTGAAATTAAAAAGATTAAGTTGGAAATGTCTACCCCATTGGGAAATAGACTTGATTGTATAATATGGTATAGGTTACCAATGTGTATAATAATAAGTTGTATACTTAAGTATACAACTTCATTTAGATATTCTTTTTTAAATGTAGCCTTACATAGAGTAATGATAGAGAATAATAGAGGTATATTAAGAAATAGTAAGTAAAGGAAAAAAGCCGGTCAAATGCGAATTTTACTCGCGCACTGAAAGTTCTGTAATTTAACCTTCTTTGAATCCGCTGACTTAGAAGTTTGATCTTTGCACAGTTTCTAGACATTATAGACCAACAGACAGACATCGATAAAGTAAACGACAATTGATCCTATAAAGATTCCGTTTTATTTTCTTTTTAGGTACGGAAATACAATTCAGACAGCTCCTCTTAAAATTTTAGACTTTGCTTTAAATACCATTAGAATACTTTAATTATGTTCTTTTAAACTCGAAAAATTTGTGAAAAATGTGATAAAAAATAAATGAATACCTATATCAATACAAGCAGCAAAAACCGAATCTGATTAATATTTTGTTAAATTGCTGATGATTCGATAAATTTAGACGAACTAAAAAGTTAAGAAAATACAATATTATAAATACTTAAATAAAAAACTTAGTCTATAGTACATATATTTCGAATGCCTGACGTTCGTTTAAATTCAGAACAATTGTTTAAAAATTTCTATATATAAGATATATAGGAAAATACTTCAATTCAAAATACTTTAAGTCGAATAGTGGACTATATTGATATTAATAATTCAATTTTCGGAAAACTGATTTCGAATGGAACGGAACTCGGAACGTTTGTTTCAAGTTTAATGGAAAATATTATACTCAGACACAAGTAGGTACCTACTTGTACTAGTCCGGTATAGTGGTATAATTGACTATTCCGATATCATTACATTGTATTGCTATTGTTCTCGATAAATATTATACTCGGACGTAACTAGCTTAATATAAGTGGATTATTTAAATATTTTAATATTAATAGATTTGATAAATTTTTTAGAACTTTTTGAACTTTTTCTAGCAAATCTTAAATATAAATGTGTCTAGGTATCTTAATAAATATTACTGGTTCGTAACTTATGCAAGCTATATATGTTTAGAGTACGATTAGGTAAATGTATTAGGAGACATTCTTTTGCAATAGATACCAATACTAAATTACAGAAAGTAAATTTTGAAATACATTATAAATATGTTGTATTATCTTATTACTTCTTCACGAAGCGTTAATATGTGTACCTAGGCATAGCATAGGTCATATAAATAATATTACATCAATTAATTGGACAATAATATTAATTTTTAAATATATTTCACGGCTAATATATCATGTTTTAAGATATATATGACTAGTTCAGTCTATTGGGCTATATTATCGTTGTCGTTTTGTTTAATTTACAACAAAATATGTTTAGTATAAATTCATTGATAAAAGATTTCAAAATACATAATACAATAAATAGGTAAAGTTTTATATTTTAGAAGCGTCGATAGCTTAGTGGTAGAGTCGGCCTTACGGTCTAGAGGCTCCGGGTTCGAATCCTGGCCATTACACTACCGACGTTACACAAGCAATTCAGCTTAGCTTGAGGGGTTAGAGGGAATATTAGTAATTGGGGTTCTAATATTCTTTGATTAAAAATAAAAAAAAAACATACAAGAAGATATATTATGTTAAACGTTTGATATAAGTACAAGAAAATTTTACAGAACCTTAGTTATCTAATACTACAGAAAAAACGATATTTCAATTTTAAATTGATTACTTACGGATTTAATCACGATTAAAGTATAATAATCTCTTTATTCTTAAAAAAAAATTAACTTCTTTTGAATTATAATGGTAGGTAGAATTAATAGGTATTACATATGAATTTGCCGTATTTTTGAAGAAATTGGAGGAAACCCAATTTTCAGTACTAACAATTTTGCCTTTTTTTAGGAATGACAAATCCAAATTATAGATTTTTTTGTGTATGAATGAGACAACATTAAGCTAACAAACACTTTTATTACATTTTTGAAAGGTGACCGCTGTAAAAAAGTAATACGAAATTTATCATCATAATGGATAGCATTTAGGATGTACCTACTGTTTTTGAAGATCGAATTTAATTTATCAAGCGGCCAATAAATACATATTTTAATACAAAGTTGTAAAATCTTGAAATCAACTTACAAACAAAATATTATTTATATTTTGTTTGTAAGTTGATTTCAAGATTTTACAACTTTGTATTTTAATAGCTATTAAATTACAGGAATAACACCTGATAATAATAAACATTTCGGCAATTTCATAGGAGAAGACTTAATACTTATATATTAATTCGATTACAGTAGAGTAGTGTGTCATATTTCATGTAGGCACGGCTTTTGATAATTAAACATAATTCGATGGTTCTAGATGTCTGTAGTTAGTATATCATTCTATATTTAAATTTTGCTTCATTACAATTTTGTTTCAAATATCAACCCCGACTTGAGACCCAATAATTAGGACTTAATAAAACTATCGTATTTATTTTTGACAAACTGTGACTTATAACAAATTCGTGTTGAGTTCAATTTTGAATTTATGAAAAAGCAAAATAAACATAACATTCGTTTATTATAGTGAATACTGAAATTTAATTTACCTGGATTTAGGATTACCACCTCTATGGGCTAGTTATGAGAAGGATCTCATTATTTCAATCATTTCCACTGTTGTGTGGCTGCAAACACGTACTTAAAACAAGTACAAATAATAAACAAAAAGACATTCTCATTAAGTTTCTGAAATATAATGCACCTACTAATTTGTCTCTCCACCACCTCTGGTTGACTGAAAGAGAATGCCTACGACATTAAGTCTACTTGTGCATATAGTTCAATAAATAATGGGATTTTGCTCAATAAAACACATAGTAGGTATATACCTATATATATATATATTAATGACTGCACTTGCTGTTTCCCGCAGCGCTGGATATCCTGTCCTTTTCCAAGGTCTAATCTACCTATGTATAAATTTTCATTAAAATCGCTTCTGTAATTTAGACGCGACAGCGTAACAGACAGACAGACTTATCTACTTTCACATTTAAATTATAATATAATAAATATAATCACTGTTTTCATTTCATTAGCAAGTAAATGAAAGTATTTACTCACAAAGTATACGCAGCGGATAAAAAACGAGAGAAGTATGCGGCGTTGACAGAGCAATATATGTTCGCTCCCTTTGCGGTCGAGACAATGGGTAGTTGGGGTACCGACGCCAAGAATCTGGTGAGCGAATTAGGGCGCAGGTTGAGGGACAAAACCGGTGACTCCCGCTCCGGCTCGTACCTGGGGCAACGGTTGGCCATAGCTGTTCAACGGGGCAATGCCGCCAGTGTCATGGGTACCTTTGCACCAGGTACGATGAGGGGCGGGTTAATAGATTAGACTGTCACTCTGACTGTACAAAAATGTGGACAATATTTTAATTGTATAATGTAATAATTAATTTTTATATATTGGCATAATTATTGTAAATCTAACTTTAACGCAGTAGTCTCCAAATATAAAATCTGCTCTATACTAGCAAGTAAATTGTTAATTTAATTATTTATTATTATTTTTAAATTATCTTCTGGAATTAATGAAACAAAATTTCTCTTGGAGGATAAAAATGTTGCAACTAAAATAAATTACTACCTAATTATTGTTTGATACTGTCTAGAGTTAGTAGTGAAGTATTGGGGACGTAGTCCCCACACCCGAGAAGAGGGCCAGATCGTGTGAGATGGCCCTGGGTCGGCCGGGGTGCGAGGGATATGCCTGCCACACCTTCGGCAACCAAAACGACCCACAGGCGGCGTGCGTTTTAGTCGGTTCGAGTCCGACATAACCTCCTCCACCGGCTCCGGTGGGGAGGTATCCGTAAGGATTTTGCGCACAAAAAAAAAGTAGTGAAGTATTGAACGTGATCACACCCTCAGTCGTGGAACTCCAGTTGTATAGTATTTTATGTTGTAAAAGATCTCAAAGATGTGTTTGTACTTTACCATAATTTAAATATAGTTAGATATAGTTATCGGTTGTATATATCACGTGTTTCCTTCTTCCTACAGTCCCGGGTCCTTTAAGCGGGGCGTGAAAAAGCATATGATGAGGCCGTCAAGCTGAGTGTCACCATTGTCACATGGTATGTGTAAGTAATGGTGTATCTCTTTTCTGAGACTTTGCCTTCAGCTTACCATCAGGCAAGGCGAAGTCTTATTGACGTGTTCTATATAAAAAAAATTATAGATATGATTTGGCGGGAAGCGCATCTGTTTGATGTCATCCGTGAATGGTCCATTTGGTCACGCGAAGCATAGACCAGCCGTTTTGTTATTTCAAATCTATGTAGCTTTTGTCTAATTAAAAAAAATATTAAAACACGAAAGTAACTGAGGTACCTTTTTGACGTTATTTTTTAATATTTATTTTTGTTATAAGGAACTACCCTTTCACACGTTACAGTAGAACATTGTTTGAATTCGAACAGAAGGGGAAGCAAAAAGAAAAAAAAATTGTACACAGTCAAAACGTAACTTTTTCGTGAGTTAAAACCATCAAAATCATAATCTAATAGTGTCAAACTAATAGTTTACTTTTATAATATTTTAATTTATATACATTCTCGTATGTTTTTTTAAATCAAACGTTTCAAAAACGTAATTACATTGAATTGAGCCCCCGTTTTGGGAGAGGCCTAGTCCAGCAGTGGACTGCAATGGGCTAGTTGATTTGATTGATTGAGCCCCCGTTGCGTTACCCGACTGTCATCTAAACATTCTGAATATACTCCCCAGCATTTATGTTACATTTTTACAAAGACATTGATTATCTTGTTTGTTACTTTTACCCCTATTCTTTTTACCCTTCCCTAATTCCCCTCCCCAGTATTAAATACTTAATGGTGTTTGTTATGAATATTTATTTTCAGCTACTGAAAATGATTTGTTATTGTTTAAGTTGTAATATAATAATTAATATGCGAATTGTTATTTAATTCAATTTTTTTAGCACTGTGATAATTTTTTTTAAGTATAATTGTTTTTGATTTTTTTTATGCTGCGTTTATTGTCTTAGTATTTAAAATAAATGGATGTCAATTAGTACGTTGTCTTATTTTGATTTTATGAAAGAAAGAAAGGAAGAAACATTTGTTTAGTGCTAAGTGGTCACACATACAAGAAATTACATACAATTTTGATGCCTGACTTGATTATATAGATTTAGGAATCTATCACGATAGGTCGTGATATTTGTACTCTCTAGGGGGTCATCTCCATACGGGGTGTGAAGGAAATACCCATTAATCACCTTAAACTCGAATTGGAAGACCCGAGACGGCTTGTCCTACTTTGTCTTTTACGTTGACTGTACAGAAACTCTAAATGCTTATAGGGTTGGCAGCGCGAGTGTAACTCCTATGGTTTTGCACACGTCCATAGGCCACGGTAACCACTTTCCATCAGGTGGGCCGTATGCTTGTCTGCTACCTAAGAAAGTGCGTGCGATTTCAGTCGGTTCGAGTCCGATACATCCGAGGGGATTTCTACACGAAAGAAAACATCCCTACATATATATTTTCGACCTCAATGAACCTCACCTGCTTGTTGTACCTACCTACATGCTAAACGACCGCATGGTTACCGGCAGAGTAGAATTTTGACCACCCTATCTCAACAATAATGCCCGGAAAACGGCAATAGGCTCACCCCCTACTACGTGGGACCGAATACAATGATGGTGAAATGTGGGTGATAATTCACCTCTGCCTAACCTTCCGGGGATAAAGGAGTGATTATATGTATGTATGTATGTAAACGACGAATCCCCTTGACGTTCGTAGATCTATATTCATACATACATGCAGTCACGACTTTTTCCCAGTCGGGCAGGTAGAGACTACTGTTTTCCAATGGCTACGATCCCACTAGGAGGAGGTAGGATACGACGGTATTTCCGTCCCAATTGAGCAGTCCGACTGGGGAAGTACATTCGCCCTACAGAATACCGCGGCCATAATAACCTCCTGTGGTGTACCCAGGGGCGCGGCGGCGGCGGCGCGCCTTGCGCGCCTCCCCATTACCGGGGACTGTTTGGTCCCCACACCCAAGGAGAGGGCCAGGTCGAGAGAGATGGCCCTGGGTCGGCTGGGCGCGAGTGTGGCTTCTCTGGTGTTGCACACGTCCATAGGCCATGGTAACCACTTTCCATCAAGTGGGCCGTGCGCTTGTCTGCAACTTAAGTGGTATAAAAAAAAAGAACAAATATTTGCACTGAGCGGGAATCGAACCCGCGTCTCCTACATAGCAGCGTTCACTGCCTCCACGCCACAGAGGCTGTCGAACAGCTATCGCTCTCTTAAATGCCGCGTACTTAATCAAAAATAATATGCAAAACTTGGGATCCAAAGTAGGTATAAAGTTTGTCGATAATTGCTGTTCTGCTCCCTTGGGTATTAGCGTTATATTACGTTCCTCGTTAAACTGATTATTCAACACAAAAACAATATTAACCAGTAGGTTGTTACTGAGATTAACGCTTACAACCAAACATACATACTACTAGATAACCCCCCAGCTTCGTCCGTAGCATATATTAGGACCTCTGTGGCACAGCGGTAGAGCATTCGACTGCTATGCAGGGGGCGCGGGTTCGATTCCTGATCAGTGCAAATGTTTGTATGCATGAATATGTATATTTGCATTGGTCTGGGTGTTTCTATGTATAATATGTATGTATTTACAAAACTTAAGTATCTAAATATATTTATCCGCATTCTAGATCCCATAACACAAACTAGTTAAGCTATGATTACCATGGGTCTAGATAGCGTTGTGTCGAATGTCGTGTTATATTTATTATTTATTTATTTATTATGAAGTCACATATCACCGATTTAAATCCGTAATTTTTGTTATTCAAATAATGTAAGGAAATCTGCCGGATTTGTTAACATTTATGTTCACTGCTCCGCTCCCTTAAGTAGAAGCGCGATGATAAATAACCTAAAACCTTCGTCGATAAACGGATTATTGAACACAAAAAGATTTCTTCAATGTAAACCAGTAACAAACAAACAAATTAAAGCTGAAGAGCTTTATATTAGTAGAAATAGATAGTTTGAACGCGATAATCTCTGGCAGTAGAACATCAGCTGTTTTGAATACGAAAATGCTTTTTGAAAAGTTAGGGCGGGTCAGCTAGCATTAGTATAAAATTAGTATGGATTAGTCCTTTAATAATTTTTAAAAATAAAAAAATCTATGCTGTCTTAAATATCGAAACTTGTTTAGGAGGTGGGACACGGCACCCTCCGACTGGGGAAGTACTTCCTCCCTACAGAATACTGCGGCTATAACAACTTCGTGTTGTGTTCCCAGCGGTGAATAGGGTAGCCAGAGTTCACTGGAGAATTTGTGCTGTCAGTGGGAAGACTAAAGGCTGGTCCTGCTTTGTCTTCTACAGTGACGGCACAGAAACTCTGTACTTACAGGGTTGGCAGCGCGACTGTGACCCCTCTGGTGTGACAAACGTCCATAGGCCACGGTGCTTGTCTGCCACCTTAGTGGTATACATTTTTTTTTTTATTACAGTTGGTTACCCATTTGCCAATCATAAACCCAAAGAAAGTTAATGGGTATCGCCTGCTATCAAACTTGTATCAATCTTTTTTTAAATGTTTTTTTTAATAATCAATTTTATTTCAAACTTTATTCCTTCAAATTCCCTTCATTATGATACCTTATTATTGGGTAGATAAATTTATCTAAATTTGAATTTGATGCGTCATTGTTTATTTTGATTATCTTATTAGGTAATGAGTGTTCTGATGAGCTCTTCCGACTAATCCCACCATCTCCTTTCCTACATAGGACAACACGTGCAGGCCTTAGATGTCACCCTCGCACTGTGCAGAATATACGAGCAAGAACCAAGCGGTTCGGAGACTCTTTTCTTTGCCGCACCACCGAGACCTGGAATACATTACCAGCACACGTGTTTCCTTCTTCCTACAGTCCCGGGGCCTTTAAGCGGGGCTTGAATAAGCATCTGGTGAGGCCGCCAAGCTGAGTTTTTTTTTTAATATAGGACACGTCAATTAGACTTCGCCTTGCCTAATGGTAAGCTGAAGGCAAAGTCCCAGAAAAGAGGGTCACCATTACTTACACATACCGTGTGACAATGGTGACACTCAGCTTGACGGCCTCATCATATGCTTTTTCACGCCCCGCTTAAAGGACCCGGGACTGTAGGAAGAAGGAAACACGTGACCTGGTAATGAATTCCAGGCCTTAATGGTGCGACAGAGGAAAGAGTCTCCGAACCGCTTGGTTCTTGATCGGTTGTTCTGCACCGTGTGCGGGTGACATCTAAGACCTGCACGTGTTGTCCTGTGTAGGAAACACTATTGTACCACTATTGTGCCACTATTAGTGTCTGTAATGGTGACCCCCTTTCCTGAAACTTTGCCTTTAGCTTACCATCAGACGAGGTGAGGTCAAGTACGCGTGTCAAATAAAAAAAATAATCTCGTAAGATTATGATGCATCTTTAAAGACCCGGGACGAACGACGACGGGACAATCTCATAAGATTGTCACGACCCAGGTTCGAAATCCGACCACACACTAACGACGTTAGCCAATCAACTTGAAACAAAATTATTTAATAATAAAAACCCGACTGCTGTCTAAAAGATCGAAACAATTTTGTAAGCAGGCGATACCCGTTCACCAATCACAATCCGAATAATAGTTAATGGGTACCGTCTGCCATCGAATTTGTTTCGATCTTTTACACAGCAGTTGGGTTTTACATAACATACATAACATAAACTCACGCCTATATCCCCGAAAGGGTAGGCAGAGGTGCTAGCACCCACTGCTGTTTATGTTTAGGTCCCAATGTAATAGGTGGCGAGCCTATTGTCATTATAACCGGGCACTTATAAACCTGCGATTTTTATTGTTCATTAATTAATTTCATTTAAATTGCATGTCATCATGCAGGAGTCTAAGAAGTCTCACAAACTTCTCCGTGCACCCTAGCTTCCCAAGCACCATCCAGAGAGCTTATTCAGAGAGAAAGCAGAGATATAGCGGACGACCCTGTTCTCTGCTTTTTCTTGCAGTTGACGCACAGAAAAGATTGCTTCACAGGTGCCTCGTTCAGGTCGGAAGCCAAACTGAGTTTCTGGCAGTACCTTTTCAGACAGAGCCTTTAAGCGGTTTAAAAGGACTCTCGCAAAGGCCTTTCCCAGGGCTGACAAAAGCGGTAAGAGTTGCAGTCGGAACGGTCACCCTTGTTTTCGTAGAGGGTACAAATGCGAAACACTTTAAAGTCATCCGGGACTCGCTCTTCCTCCCACAAAAAGCAGCAAAAAGTTTCCAAACCAACATGGACAACTCCCCGCCGCCGTATTTTAACAGCTCTCCCGGTAGAAGGTAAATAAAAACCGCTCGCTTATTCTGTTGCTGCCTGCTAGCAGAGACAACCTCATCATATGACAGGGGCTCATCCAGCTCAATGGAAAGAGGGAGTTGAGGTATTAGACTCACATTTTGTAAATCAGATGATCGATCTACGTTGAGCAAGCTGTCAAAGTGTTGGGCCCAACGATTTAGTACATCCTCCTTGTTTGTCAATAGGTGCATACCGTCTAACGACTTCAACGGCACCTTTGCTCGGTAGGATGTACCAGTCAGCCTACGTACCTCGGAGTAAAACTCCCCGACCTGGTTAGTATCAACGAGCCACTGCATGTAAAGAGCTTTGTCTTGTCTTTTATTTGACGAGACAGATTTCACAATTCAAGGTCACTCGCTTTGACTACCGCAATGCTTCTACCTTGCCTACTATGCTGTCGCAAGAGGTCTCGATGATTGTTGAATGCTGTCCTAAGAACCCCATCATTCTCATCAAACCAGTCCTCATTGCGACGGTTTTTTATACCTAAAGTTCCCCAGACCACCCCAACATCACCTGTTTCATTAACTGGAAACAGTTTTTCAGACACAGCTTCAGCATCTTTCTCTCTCACCTCGAGATTCTTAAGCCTATCCACGTTCAAAGACGCAGGCTTTGTAAGTGTGGATCTACGAGGTCGACGGAGGCGGAGCTGTAGCTTTGTGATAACAAGTTGGTAATCAGTCCAACAGTGAGCACCACTCATGACGCGAGTGACTTGGATCGAGTTTGTCTTGTGCTTAGCGGCAAGTCTGAACATAGTGTTCGATATTGCAGGCTCATATTGAGTACAAAGACTGAGTAGCAACTGACCATTACTGTTCATGTTGCCGACTCCGTGTCTACCCAAGACTCCAGGCCAAGCCTCATTGTCCCGTCCAACTCTGGCATTGAAATCGCCTAGCAATATAACCTGCTCTCTGGCGTTTATGCTGTCAAGGCATTGAGATAGTTCCTCGTAGAATTTATCCTTGATGTCATCAGCCTTTTCCAACGTAGGGGCATAGACACTGATGACATTAAGGTAATTGTCTTTGTCCAGGTGAAGGCGCAGTGAAGTAACGCGGTCTGAAGTATGCACAGGGTGCTCCTCAAGTCGCTTAGCTATGTGATTCTTGATGGCAAACCCTACGCCTGAACGTCGCGGTTCGGAGGCTGTGGTACCTTTCCAAAAGAAAGTATAGTCGCCGCCTTCTTCTACCAGCTCTCCTTCATCGGCAAGATGAGTTTCGCTAAGAGCAGCCACATCCACGTTATATCGAAGAAGTTCCCGAGCTACTATGGCAGTTTTGCGTTCAGGGCAGGCGTTGCCATCGCGATCAAAAGCGTTCTCACGTTCCACGCGCCGAATGTGATTATAGGTATTGTCACTTTTGTATGCTAACTATTAATTATTTATTATCTGTGCCTGGAGTCATTATAAGCCCTTAAATAGATGGAAGCCTCTTGGCTGATAAGCTGGATACAATAATTCAAAAACAGTATTCGGAACCAATCTGAATTCAATAGTAGATAGATGTCATTTAGTTATTATAATCATTATGATATATGCAGAGCATTATACGGAATTGATTTAAACATACATTCGGATGGAGGCGGGAATATGCATGCAGTGTTTAGTAGGTATACGCAGGTATTCAGTGTGCAAGAAAGATTTAAGAGTGAACGGACGCACAAATTCAGCTAGAAATATTTAATTTGAATATCACCATTTAACGTTTGAATGAATTTTGACGTCGACTACTGATATGATACTGATTAAAACATCTTACATACGCATTGAAAACATTAAAAATCTCACTATATTCAGTGGACGCCGCCGGGTGGTAGTTTGTAAAGACGCAAGAAGTCCTTCGCGATTTATATATATATATATATAAATATATATATATATATATATATATATATAAATATATATATTTGTAATCTCTTTCAAAATCTCTTCATTTTTGATACCCTACTCAGTAATTTTGAATAAAAAAAAATTTTGACAACCATAATTTTAGACACAAAAATCCACGTCATAGTTTTTAATGACATTTAATGTGACATTTACCCTATGACACTCGGGAGATCAATACCTTTCATTTGAGACCCCATTCATCGAAATCCGTCCATCCATGTGGTCTGTAGAGGGGAACAAAGAAAACTATACACATACATACACACATACATACATACATACACACATACATACGCGCGTAACATAATGTAGCGCAGCGAACGCGCAACACTATTTTACGCGATAAAAAGAAGTAAGTTCTCAATTCACTGGAATCTATTTTAGTTTTTCGGCATAATAATAATGTCAAATACATATCACCATATTTACATGAGTTAGCTGTCATATTGTGTTAACAACAAAAGACGCCAAGCGGATGTGCCCCGTGAAGCACGTCACGTGACATTTGTGTGACCTGCCGTTTACCGAATAAGGAAATTATTCAAAGTTATTCCAGAATCCAATGAACCAAAATTTAAATAAGACAGATGTGTTATCTCAACGTTTTCTATAGCGAGGTCAAAAGTCTACTGCGTTGTAACTAAATTCATTTTTAGGTTGATCTTATTTGAACTGATTCGAGAATGATTATTATAAACTCGTGGCTCTGATACCAGTATATTCACGCCTCTAAATCCATCTAAGGGTAGGCACATGTGTATCAACGCCGACATTTCGCTAGCCTTGATTTACGTTTACCTAATTAACAGGGGTGAGCCTATTGTCGTCATGCGGGCACTTTGTCATGGGCATTATATATACTTGCCTAAGAATCGTAATTCTGAGTTTTTTTAGTAGATACTTACGATAGCTTTTGTGTATCAGTGTCTTGAATGTTTTCTAATAGTTGACTCCGGATTCTAGCTGGTCAGCAGAGCTTACTGAAGAGTCTAAGTGTTATCGGTGGGAAGACCAAAGGTTTGCCCTGCTTTGTCTTATGCACTGACGTCACAGAAACTCTCTGTTCTTATAGGGTTAACACCACGAGTGTGATTCCTGTAGTGTTGCACACGTCCAAAGGCCAACGGTAACCAGTTTCCATCAGGTGGACCGAGTTATTATCTGCCACGCTAGTGGTATAAAAATATGAAGTGAAGGCATCAAATGCGACCAAAGCATTATTAAGAAGAATCCTTCCTTCAATGATGTCTATTTTCTTTTTTTTTTAATTATTATTACAAGATCTCAACTGTTTTATGAGGTCTGTATCCCCAGCGACTTAGGCACTGTATTTATATATATCTGTGCCCTTCATGATCATTTAGGACCAGCATTGTTTTTCAATAAGTATATGTATTGTAGGTATTAAAGATATAGAAATGAAACTACTGCTTTGAAGAGAAAAAAATATTTATTATAATGATTAATTATATAAGGGTACTTATTAATCCTAAATATAAGTAAGTTCAATATATTCTTAACAAGTGACTATACCTACCTGCAATACAACATTCAGAATGATTAAATACTTAGTCTGGCCATAAATACTGTTACAATTAAAATAAGAAAGATATTACATTTGAATTTGGAATCTGTCATTTTAATACGATTGTTCATTGTGTTTTCTAATTTTGGCGCCAATACATTGTACAATATTTTGCTATTTTAAAATGGAGTGGGGTGATAAAGAAAACCGAATCGCTGTGATTGCATTACACAAAGTTGGTATGGAGCCGAATGTAATTTTTAAAACTCTCCATACGCTTGGTATTAGTCAAATGTTTGTGTACCGGGCTATTAATAGGTACAATCAGACCTCCTCTGTTTGTGACAGAAAAAGATCTGGCCGTCCACCTAGTGTTCGTACGAAAAAGGTGGTCAAAGCAGTAAGGGAAAGAATTCGAAGAAATCCTGTCCGAAAGCAAAAGATTTTTATCTCGGAAGATGAAGATAGCACCCAGAACCATGTCGCGCATTTTAAAAGATGACTTAGGACTTGCAGCCTATAAGAGACGCACTGGTCATTTTTTAACTGATAATTTAAAAAAGAATAGGGTGGTAAAATCGAAGCAACTACCTACTGAAGCTACGCAAAGGGAGGTCACAGAAAAATTTTGTTTATGGATGAGAAAATCTTTACAATTGAGCAACATTTTAACAAACAAAATGACCGTATTTATGCTCAAAGCTCTAAGGAAGCTTCTCAATTACTCGACAGAGTGCAACGTGGGCATTATCCGACTTCAGTGATGGTTTGGTGGGGTGTTAGCTATGAAGGAGTGACTGAGCCATATTTTTGTGAAAAAGGTATCAAAACATCGGCACAAGTGTATCAAGATACCATTCTTGAGAAGGTAGTTAAACCCCTTAACAACACCATGTTCAATAACCAAGTATGGTCCTTCCAACAAGACTCAGCGCCGGGTCATAAAGCTCGGTCCACGCAGTCTTGGTTGGCAGTGAACGTTTCGGACTTCATCAGAGCTGAAGACTGGCCGTCGTCTAGTCCCGATCTTAATCCGCTGGATTATGATTTATGGTCAGTTTTAGAGAGTATGGCTTGCTCTAAACGCCATGATAATTTGTAGTCCCTAAAACAATCCATACGATTGGCAGTGAAGAATTTTCCCATGGAAAGAGTGCGTGCTTCTATTGATAACTGGCCTCAACGTTTAAAGGACCGTGTTGCAGCCAATGGAGACCACTTCGAATAAGCTTTAATATTTTAAATTGTTTTATATTTATGTATTAAACTAACACACTGTAAAAGTAATAAATATTATTTGCAATAAAAAAAATGTTTTTTCTTCGTAACAATATTTATTGCTAGACTAGGTATAAAGATTTCAAATATTTAAATATCTAAGTCGTACTGCATAGAATTCATTCTTAATTTAAAAAAACATTCTTATTAAAAAAAAATTACATTTCATTCTTATTTTAAAATTACGAGTAACGTGGGTCCCTCGCATAAGCTCGTCCCATACTTCGATTTTTAAAATTCAACTTTTTTATTGTTCAAGAGCTGAGGTCATAGTGACCTTGACCCCTGGAAGTTAAGATATGACAGTAGCAACGTATAGTGTTCTAACACGCATGCATGTTCGGTTGTGCTCGTGTTTGCGGTGATTTTACGTGCGTACAGATACCGGTAAATATCTTTAATCATTCAATGATGAGCCCATTAATTCTGTGACTTCTTTCTTTAATTGACACACTTTGAGTAGTGAGCAATACCAAGTTAAATACAACAATGTATTTGCCTGGAAAAACTTTTATTAAAAATCATTTACTTCTTACATTTACGCTTGTAAAGCTCCCTAATATTCTTTATACGAGAGAATTTGCGCTTTCTAGATTCATCATCATCGGACTCGTTGTTAGACCTTCTTGATGGGCAGTCTGACCTTTCAGTGTCATCGCTGGAATCATCCGAAGAATCTGAACTCGGCACTTCAGGTTCCCGGAAATTACTCTGCCCCGATGTTGAGGGCAGGTTGAGTCCAGAGGTTGACGCCTCTTCAACCTTCATATTCTTTGCACGAGGCATTTCGGGATCCTCTGCCTGTGAGGGCCGGGGTCTCCTATGTGAACCGCCAGCAAACATTGTGTGATAAAAATTATTATTATTCTGTGCCCCATGAGATTGTTCTCTGCTGCATGATGCTACTGCTTCTCCATGCTCATGATGACGACTAGACGTCGCCTCTTCTATCGATGGCTGCTGACAGTCACTTGATCGCGAAGTGGAAGGAACATCCCGAGGATCAACTTCTATTGGCACATGTCGTGGAGCTGGCACCGAGTGACGAATTACCGCACGATTTGGAGCAAGACATTTGAAAACGTTATGCTGGTTCATAAGATCCATCATATGGGCACATAGAGTGCAGGTTAAATGGTTTGCTGGCGCGGCCGCGGCTTCCGCGGCTCCCGCGGGTCCCGCGGCTTCCGCGGCTACCGCAGCTTCCGCGGCTCCCGCGGGTCCCGCGGCTTCCGCGGCTCCCGCGGGTCCCGCGGCATCCGCGGGTCCCACGGCTATCGCGGCTGCCGCAGGTTGAGGCTGTGGTGCCATGTCAATAGGAAAATGTTGTACGTAACTCGCACAGTTGATGTCAAGAGCCATGTGCGCTTCGTGTAGGAGCGCCATAATCTATAAGTAAAAGAAAAAAAATACTCTGTAGAAGAAGAAGAGCCTATAATAGATACACGTACAGGAAATACACCAGTATAATAATAGAAGACAGCTGATATTAGATGGCATCGGGCTTCACTATATAGGACTCGAACTGACTAAACCCCTTCGGACCGACTAACCTACGCCAGAAATAATAGAAATATATATTATATATTATACCCACGACCAAACTTCTTTATAGTAAATTTCATTTCAGCCATTAAGTCCTTTGAGCGTGATCAAGCAACAAACATACAAACGACAAGGAACGTCGCCGTCGGAACAAAAATATCAAAATCTTTTCACGTTTATAATAATCAAATATGAAAAAGAATAATATAATTGGAAAATAATAAATAATATTAGTCGTAAGAAGCCAATTGAGCAGTCCGACTGGGGAAGTACCTCCCCCCTACAGAATACAGCAGTCATAATAACTTCCTGTTGACCCATCGGTGAGTAAGATAGCCAGAGCTCACTGGAGAATTTGTGCTGTCAGTGGGAAGACTAAAGGCTTGTCCTGCTTTGTCTTCTACAATGTGCTTACCGGGTGGTAGCGCGAGTGACTCTTCTGGTGTACACACGTCCATATGGTTACTACTTTCAATCAGGTGGGCCGTGTGCTGGTCTGTCTCCTAAGTAGTATGAACAAAAGTAGGTTGAAAAGATTTAGGTATAATTTACTCACCTGCATTGGGATATCCTCGTTGGTACGCCATGGTAGGCTCATTAGGCGGTAGTTGAGCTCCGCTAATGCAACTGTCAACAAACACCACAATTAACAAATTGGAAGGGAGCTACCAAGGTATCTAGAAATAATAATGGACCACTGTCGTACAAGGCGAATAAGGTATAGGGCTGTTTAACATCAGACAGATATGTAAAGCCCAGACTCAGCCTCAAATGCATAGCTTGAGTCAACAATAGTGCCCGGAAAAACGGCAATAGCCGACCGAGTTCAATGATTGGTAAATAGTGGGTGTTAATTCAACTCTGTCTTACCCTCCATAAATAAAGGCGTGATTATGTATGTATGTAATGCGTACATCTTACTCTTATTATTTTATTTTTTTTCTTAGGGATAAGACAGTGAGCAGCGCGAGTGTAACGCCCTTGGTGTTGCACACGTCCATAGGCCACGGTAACCACTACCCATCAGGTGGACCGTGAGCTTGTTTGCCACCTAAATGGTATAAAAACAATAAAAGGTATCCTGTCAATATATATGAATATTAATGATGTGCATACACGATCTGTCTCACCATTGATATCGGTTTATCATCCTATAAGCTGGTATAAGTAACTACTGATTGGCGAGCGAGGCACCAGCGCAGGCTTTGCTTTCAGTTCAGACAGCAATCGTTCCCGTAAAATACCAAATAATGAAGTTGAAGGAGCAATGTCCAAGGTACAAGCTTTACATGCAACTGAGAGCGCGAGAGGTTCTTAAACGGTGTCTGCATGACCCAATTTTCGAGCGGCAAAGTCGGTTTTGTTGAAATATCCTTAATACAATATGGGGTTCATTAATAAGGGCAATTAGAAAATTTCTACAGAGTCCGCAGCACGAGTATGAAACCCCTGGTGTTGAACACGTTCATAGCCATCGGAGCATAGTTTCTATCAGGCGGGCCGTTTTGTTGTTCTGTCACCTAATTGAAATAAAAAAACTAGCAAATTAGAAGAGAGGATTAAAATACTTACCATCTGATTGATATTCAAGGGCATCATAATCAATGATGATTATATGCTCTTCATAACCATCATTCCTGGGCGCTGCTGGGGATACGACAAGATTCTTGAAGTCCAGAAGTACTTGTTCCACTATTATTTCAATATCAGCATCATCAATTAATCTCTGTTCAGCCATTTCTAGAATTTATTCCCATAATATAAATCGTCAATTTATTAGATAGGTACTGTTTGCGGGTTCAGAAAAATTATATGAGAATATGCATGTATCTTTGAATTGCCGTTGATCAAATGTTAAGTCTCGTATTATTAGCAGAATGTAAAAAAAAATTGCGTTATCGTACAAGGCGACTAAGGGATAGGGCCGTATTACATTATACAGATATATACAGCCCAGACTCAGCCTCAGATGCATGGCTCAAGTCAACAATATTTTTTTAATTACTTTCAAAAATACGAAAATGTTAAGTAATTTTATTTAAATGTACAGAGGAATATTAATTACGTTTTTTTCTTCTAATTTTAACGCTAGCTTTTGATGACGTCACAATGTACACACAGCTAGATATGGGCTTACAACGCAGTGCACAGGTAGTAAATATCTTTATTTCGCATAAAAAAAAATGATATAAAAAAAACAAATCTTTTTATCACTGGTATATATTTCCTGTCCCCGCTTCGCTAAGCCCTTAGGTTTAGGTAAAATAAAATCTAAATCTATAATTATAATTTAGTAAGCTTATAGAAGTATACTTCCTAAAAACGACACGGAATCGACAATAGAAATTAATGATCTATGAACCTATCGGCCACGGCCACGGTAACCACTTTCCATCAGGTGGGCCGTGTGCTTGTCTGCGACCAAAGTGGTATAAAAAAAAGTCCCTACAGACCTCTGCACGAAGAGCCGCAGCTGTAATCTAAAACTAGCAGATTTTTGTGAAACAGGTGTATATATGTATAGGGACTACAGCGGCAACAGCATCTCCCACAACAGCCTCCACAGCATCCGCCGAAACAATTATCTTAGAAGTATAAAAAGTACCGGGAAACTCGTAAAGTAACAAGATTCTAGAAGTTGTGGATAAATAAACTAGAGGACTTATGGTACAACATATAAAAAGAAAAAAAAAATTACTTGATACTGAAAATGGGACAGGAAATATAATATGATAAAATATAATAGGTATAATATTCATAAATAAAAACATAATACCAATTATTTTTACTGCTTACGCTCCCGCGATCTCGAATGACGTAGGCACCACCGGATTTGGTCTAAAATATGACGTCGTTTTTCTTTATACTCGCTCTTATGATTATAATAAAACAATTTTGCCCTATATAATTAAAAAAGCTGCATTGTTTTCAACTTTTAAAAAGTGCCAACACTTATTACGACGTACGACGAAGTACATAGTGACGTCAGGATACGTTTACGTTCGACCAATGGTAGCGCTCATCACAAGTGTCACAAATATGAATTTTTCCCGCCTAAACTTTACTTTTGAATTGTTAATTTGAGTAATTTAAAATTAAATTTTAAACATTGTCAGAAATTTTATAATTTCAGAAATAAAGACAGCACTAAAGATTATGTTTTTAAAACAATTTTATTTAAATCACACGCATATTCCCGTATTAAATTTATATTTTTAGTAAAGTAATTTTTTTAATAATATACCTACCTACTTGTCGCACGAGAAAGCCGCTTAGGATCCGAGATATTAATTCAATTAAATTTCACTATGAACTTTGGATAGTGGACACTCTAAGAGTCGGGTCCACCTGTTATCGGTTCGAGAGAAGCGCGTCGAGTGCCGCGATCGGACCGAACGGTATGGAGTAGGCGGCGGAGGGGAAAGAAGAAGCCATCATTATGGTGCGGCACCCTGTAATCGGGGGTGGAAAATTCGTTCAGAAATAAGTAATCTCATCAAAAACTAATTCGTTGCTAAAAATATTGTTTTCTACAGACGTTGTGATACTATAAATTATTAAAAACTATAAACCGCTCCGTTTCAGGCTGAAAACATGTAATAAAGCATAAAATTGGTACTGAACATTTCCGGTAAGTAGATATTGTAGTATGGCAATTTTTTTCTGTTCTAAGTCCTTGGTAGTAGATAAAACAGAGCTAGGAGAAGTGTCGGAAGGAATGCTACGTAAATAATTGGGTAAACCAAGAGTGTATCATTCGGAGATAAATATAATATGTGTACATAGGAGTATTCATTACCGAATCAATTCAATCAATTCAATCAAATCAATTCTGGTTGCTATCAAGGTGGTTTTTGAGGTCTGACTGAAAATCGGAATGTTTGTAGATATGTTTCCGAACGTATCAATAATTGGGAGTAAAGTTAAGTTATGTTGTATAATTGTATAATTAAGTAATGTTGTTATAAGGAGGTAATTATTAACTACCGTCAGGTAATTTGCTTTTTTATTGTAAAATGTTTATTGAATATTTAAAGCCAGCGTGATACGGAATGTAGATTGCTTATTTTTTTGCAAATTGGCAATTCTGAATATCATTAATTAAACTATTTTTTTCTTAAATACCTTATTAGCATATAGTATACCTTTTTATTGAAGAAAATAACAATAGTTAATTTTCACACTAGAAGTTGTTGTTTTTTTTAGGTAGCTTTTGCTTAGACATAGCTGGTAACACCAGCACCTGTGCAACACTGGAATATCTAGGCCTGTATTTATGTATGGCCTATATTTATGTATGGTCTATTTACCTGTGCGTGAGGCGCAGTTTACCTGGAATTTGTTTAATTCGTGTAAAAATACTTCTAATTCATTCGCCGCGCAATTTGCGCGCGCATTCCCTCTATCGATTGTTTTTTTAGCTTGTTTACGTCAGTACGCGTATAGTAGGTTATATTTCATTAAATCAGGGCGAATGGAAATTTCCCAAAACATTTATACACCTACTTCGGTTATCTTGTTTGTATAAAACCACCAATGCATAATACAATGAAAAATAGACCACAGACCTGTGAATAACATTTAGTAGGTAGGTAGCTACCTAAGCACCCGTGAATTACTCCATCTGACAGTAACCATACAACTCATGACAAAGTGTCCGATTGACGGCAACAGGCTCGACCCCTATTGTGTACTGGTGGTAGAGATTTGACGGCACAAATTTGTCACAAATTTCGACCGGGTTGGTACCACCGTGCAATATTGCGAAAAACCCTTCATAGTAATTCAATTTCGGTTGGATTGCGTTCAGGGATCAGCAAATGCATAGCCGGGTAGGGGTGATGGTGGTCGCAGCACTAGTGGGACCAGTGGGTCTTGGCGTAGTCTAGTGAGGATGGTGCGGGGCGACGCGCCGGTCAGGGAGACCCGTAGAAACGGTGGTGCTGCTGGCCGCCCGCGGTATAGTACAGAGGCCCAACTGGGACTAACCACCCTGGAAGGCTGCCTCACCAGACCGCGCATAATCCCGGTATGGCTCGTCGTGCCGGTTGGTGACCGGAAGTGGGGGCCAGGCGACCATATTCGGGGGGGTACGGGGGCCCTTCCGTACGGCGTGTCGGCTCACGCCATGCCTCATAATCATAGACAAAACCAATATCCCGCACTTTGTCACGCGGTGCTGCGACGACAATCACCTCTTTTTTTCACGCCCTTTTCTCCTTTTCATCATGGCAGCGCATTTAAGAGTATTGGGCAACACAGCGGCTCTGCAAACTCCCACAAGCTCGCTATTTGAGGTGGAGTCCACTAACATCTGTGGACTCCATGCGAACCTCAACGCCGTCCACCAACACCTTGAGACGGCGAAACCAGATATGCTCTTTCTCACGGAGACACAAATAGGCCGCCCTGATGACACGACCTACTTGCTTTACCCCGGCTATGTTATCGAGGAAAATTTCCGTGCAAAAGCCGGGGTGTGCGTGTTTGTTAGGGCGGATGTTTGTTGTCGCCGTTTGCGCTGCCTTGAGGACCCATCCTTTTCAACCCTATGGGTACACGTAGACCATGGCTCTACGAGTCAGATCTATGTGTGCCTCTACCGTTCCCATACAGGAGATGCTGAGACAACTCGACTCTTTGAATATCTGAGTCAGGCGGCAGATGATGCGCAGGAACGGTTTCCGAACGCCGAAGTGGTATTTTTGGGGGACTTTAACGCCCACCACGAAACCTGGTTGGGCTCCTCCAAAACAGACCATGCAGGAAGAGCCGCCCATGCATTTGCTCTGGCGCATGGCCTGACCCAATTGGTACACGAGGTCACTAGAATACCAAGAAGGTCGGGCCTAGCACCCTCTCTGCTAGACCTTCTGCTGACGAGTCACCCAGACCTGTACAGTGTTTCGGTACAAGCCGCTTTAGGCAATTCCGACCACTGTCTGGTCTGCTCCAAGGTGCCAATTATAGCCGTGCAGGGGAAGCGGCGTCTCTGGCACTACTCGTCAGCAGATTGGGATGGACTGCGCAACTATTTTGCGTCCATCCCGTGGGTTGAACGCTGCTTTGAAGGTAAGAAACCCTCGGATTGTGCTACTGCTGTTGCCGGTGAGATCGGTCTGGGTATGGAATACTATATCCCGTACACTGATGTCACCGGTGCCCGAGGAGTGCGCCCTTGGTTCGGGCGCGAGTGTGCGAGGGCTGTTGATCAAAAGCAGTCCGCAGTAAGGGCGCGTGTCACGCACGATCCCAATGTGAGCCACTTCAAGGCGGCGTACAACAGAGCCACAAAGGTCTGCAAGAGGGCTTACGTCAGAGCGGATGCCCTGCGCATTGCGCGGCTTGGTCAAGAGCTAGTGGCACATCCCACGGGCAGCCGTGGATACTGGCGACTGGCCAAAGCCGTGCAGGCCAACTTCTGTCAGCCTTCGCTGCCACCGCTGCGCTACCCTGATGGATCCCTGGCCCATGGACCGCAAGAGAAAGCCAATATGCTAGTAAATCTCTTTGCGGCCAATTCCCGAGTCGATGATTGCGGTATACAGCCGCCGACACTACCCAATGGTGACCACGTAATGCCTGAAATACGTATCAGGCAATGCGATGTTCGTGCGGTGCTTCAATCACTCGATGTCCGGAAAGCCAGTGGCCCGGATGGTATTCCAGCGGTGGTCTTACAAAAATGTGCAGCGGAGTTGTCTCCGATGCTTACGCGGCTGTACCGACTGTCCTACAGCTCGGGTACAGTGCCTTCGGCTTGGAAAGAGGCGAATGTACAGCCGATCCCCAAGAAGGGGGATCGCTCAGAGCCAGCCAACTATCGACCCATAGCCGTCACCTCAGTGCTGTGCAAGGTCTTCGAGCACATCATTAACAAACAGCTCATGCGTCACCTAGAGGATCACTCCTTAATTAATGACCAGCAATATGGCTTCAGGCCGAAACGGTCAACGGGTGATCTTCTAGCATACGTTACCCATCTTTGAGGTGAGGCTATGGACAAGCACGGCGAGTCACTGGCAATTAGTCTTGATATCGCCAAAGCTTTCGATAGAGTCTGGCACAAATCGCTTCTCTCCAAGCTACCAGCCTTTGGTCTGCCTCCTAGACTGTGCAACTGGATTGCTAGTTTCCTACGGGAGCGCCGTATCCGCGTCCTCTGTGATGGACGGGCTTCGGAGTTCTTGCAAATAAATGCTGGCATACCGCAGGGGTCTGTATTATCTCCCACTCTCTTTCTTCTGCATATCAACGACATGCTGTCCACAGGCAGCATACATTGCTATGCAGACGATAGCACCTTACACGGGAGTTATCACGGACAACCTGCGGCCAAACAGTCTGATATCGTGGAAAAAAGACAGCTTCTTGTCACTGAACTGGACCGGATCTTGAATCACATTTCTCAATGGGGCTCCGAGAACATGGTCGAGTTCAATGCCAAGAAGACGCAGGCTTGTGCGTTCACAGCAAAGGTATCTTCTTTCCTTCCCCTTCCCACTCTTCAGAGCACGCCACTTCCACTGCAGGACAATCTCTATATCCTAGGCATGGATATTCGCTGCAAACTGAATAACAGAAATTACATCGAGAGCATCATCAAAACAGCCTCACGGAAACTCGGACTCCTAAACAAAGTGAGACGTTTTTTCACGCCGGAGCAGCGGTGTCTTCTCTATAAGACACAAATTCGCTCCTGCGTGGAATACTGCTCGCATCTCTGGGATGGCTCCGCGAAATACCTGCTAGATGCTCTCGAGAGGTTGCAGCGACGCGCGGTCCGAATTATTGGGAACCCTGAGGTCACGAACACCCTCGAGCCTTTGCAGATGCGTAGAGATATTGCTTCCTTGGCTGTATTTTACCGTCTCTACCACGGTGAGTGTTCTGACGAGCTCTTCCAACTAATCCCACCATCTCCTTTCCTACATAGGACAACACGTGCAGGCCTTAGATGTCACCCTCACACTGTGCAGAATATACGAGCAAGAACCAAGCGGTTCGGAGACTCTTTTCTTTGCCGCACCACCAAGACCTGGAATTCATTACCAGCACAAGTGTTTCCTTCTTCCTACAGTCCCGGGGCCCTTAAGCGGGGCGTGAAAAAGCATCTGATGAGGCCGCCAAGCTGAGTGCCACCATTGTAGCACTTAGTGTCTGTAATGGTGACCCTCTTTCCTGAGACTTTGCCTTTAGCTTACCATCAGGCGAGGTGAGGTCAAGTTGGCGTGTCCTATATAAAAAAAATAAAAAAAAATTACATGGGGCCGCAAATCTTAGTTGGTGTTATATGGGTGTTAATACACCTCTGTGTACCCCATTTATACTGGTGTGAATATATACGTGTGCGTGTGAGAAATTACCCATATTGAATTATTGCTCGGGACGTATATCTTGGAACTCTATGGCGTAGCGGTAGAACGTTCTACTGCTACGCAAGGGGCGCGGGTTCGATTCCCGCTCAGTGCAAATATTTGTGTGCATGAATATGGATGTATTAGTCTGGGTGTTTCTGTGTATAATATGTATGCATTTACAAAAAAGTATCTAAGTATGATTATCCGCATTCTAGATTCCATAACACAAGTTAGTTAAACTATGCTTACCATGGGTCTAGATAGCGATGTGTAGAATGTTATAGAATATTTATTTATTTATTATTATTACCAAAAATGTGCTAAAAATAACCTCTATAGTGCAGTACAAGTATTTGGGCTAAATGCCTTAGCATTACAGACCCACGGTCACCGTTCATTCACAGTTAAGACCATCACCGACTAATAGTGATGGTCTTAACTGTGAATAGGTAGGTCCCAATTAACAAAGTAAACCTTTAGCGATAGAGTTATAAGTCTATGATATGTACTAATAATAACGGTCTTAAGGTGAAACCACACTATAGCGACAGTGAAATAGCGCTTCGCGTCAAGAAAAAGTTTGCCCCAGTTACTTATAAAGTAAAATTTACCATAGTGGTCGGAATATAGTTGACTTCCGGAGAATATTTTGCAGAACCAAGCCGTTCCAATGCCGCTAGTGTGCGGAGAGAACTATTGTTTGGCAAAAATATGTATTTTTGTAGTTCTATGTGATGATACCAGAAGGTAGGACACGATGGTATTTCCGTCCAATTAAGCAGTCCGACTGGGTAAGTACCTCCGCCCTACAGAATACCGCGGTCATAATAACCTTGTGTTGTGTTCCCTGTGGTGAGTAGGGTAGCCAGAGCTCACTAGAGAGTATTTGTGTTGTCAGTGGGAAGACCAAAAGCTTGTCCTGCTTTATCTTTTGCACTGACAGCACAGAAACTGTTTGTGCTTACAGAGTCGGCAGCACGTGTGTGGCTCCCTAGGTTTTGCGTACGTCCATAGACCACGGTAACCACTTTCCATCAGGTGGGCCGTGTGCTTGTCTGCTTGGTGGTATGCAAAAAAAAAATCATAAATCTACTCTTTTCTCATTCTGAAGTAAGTATGAAATCGTTCAGTGTCTCTCACGCATGAGTCATAGATAAAGAGTGTGATATTCGACTTCTTTACATAGAGAATTTGGACGCTTGACAAACCACATGACAAAGCTACCACTATCACTTCATCACTTATTTCGTTCATCATGTATGTCAATTAACCAACAAATGATAATAAATTGTTGCTCACTCAGTGCGGTTAGGTATAGGTGTACCAGAATCTCATGGCTAATATGAAAAAAAATATTGTAAAATGCAATAATAGGGGAATTGCACTAAACTATCTTGATATTTTTCAATTTATTTTTCATTCATAGCGGTAGACATAGAATATTAAGATATTTGATTTCTTGAGTCCACGTGATTCAATATCGAGCTTCACACGCCAAGAACCCCGTAATAGTGAAGGGTTCTTGTCGATATCGTACCCTCAGGGAAAAAAAGGCATAAGACGAATATGCTGATTTTTCAGTATGGTGAAAAAACTGAATTTATGGGTATATTTACTTTATTTCCAAACGTAGAAGAATTAGTCTTATATCAAAAAAGGAGAAAAAAATATTGCACTTCGTGTTGTATTTAAGTTAGTGCTAATGTTTATAGTTTATTAGGAATTGTAAAAATAAATTATGCTATTTTTCAGAATACAATAAAATAAAGGATTCTGAGTATCAAAATTTATGCCAGACTTTGCCAAAAAAGTAAAATATATTTCAAAAAGTATGTTATATTAAAGCAGTAATGAATTAGTGAATATGGACATTTATGGTAGGATAAGTAAGATTACTGCATTATTTCCTTTATAAAAATTATGTTTGAAATGCTCAAGCAATACTTACCCCTTTTTTCAAATTAGGGGCTTGTTAAGATAACTTAAGTAAACAATAATAATTACTTATTCCATTATATGTTATAGAAAAGTTAGCTGCATATTAACACATATTACTTAGAGTTATTATTTATGACTACAGGGAAAAAAAGGAAATGCTTCTTTTTTATTCACTATTTTTTATTTCAAGCAAAATACTAATTATAGTTTGGTAACAATTAAAGTTCGTACTATCAACAATAAAATTGCACAATTATATTCAGAAATATAGAGGACACGACGGTATCTCCCGTCTCAAATTGAGCGGTCCGTCTGGGAAGTACCTCCGCCCTACAGAATAGAGTAGGGTAGCCAGAGCTCACTGGAGAGGTTTTGTGCTGTCAGTGAAAAGACCGTAGGCTTAAATTGACACCACTGACTTGTAGGGGCGTGAAATGTTTGCGCGGCGGTCAGGGAGACCCGGTGAAACGGTTATCCGCTGGCCGCCCGCAGGTTAACGAACCTGGGGATTACTTAATCTCCGCCCCAGGAGGCTGAACCAGTATAAAGCCTGTATAAAGTGCCCATGCTGTAGTCGTGTCGGAGGATGAAACCGGAGTGGACTCGGCTACAGTATTTGGGAGGGGACTGGGGGCCATTCCGCCCGCCACGCCAGCCAGTCACACAACCCCAGCTTGTCTATGTTGGTACGAAGCCTAGCTTTGTCTTCTGCACTGGGAGCACAGAAACTCTCTTTACGTCCTCCCCCCCGCCCCTCGCATAGGTCATGAAAAGAAAAAAAAACAAGATGAACGTTACCACAGCGGCACCATCGTCCACAGTACATGTGGATTTCTGTAACATCAGGGGCCTACACACCAACCTCAACGCGGTTTATTTACATTTAGAGACCGCGCAGCCTACCTTGTTTTTTCTGACGGAGACGCAAATATCATGCCCGGCCGATACAGCCTACTTAATGTACCCCGGGTACAAACTCTATGCTTGTACGTCCGGGATGATATTTGCTGCCGCCGTCTTCATGGCCTTGAAGACAGGGACCTGTCAACTCTTTGGGTATGTACGGATCACGGTGGCCACACCCGTATCTTTGCGTGCCTCTACAGGTCTCATAGCGGTGACCTGGGTACAGCTCAATTGTTTGAGCATCTGCAGCGGTCTGCGGACAAGGTAATTGAGCAATACCCTACCGCGAAGTTAGTATTCTTGGGGGACTTCAACGCTCACCAGGTAGTGACTGGGGTCTCCTAGAACTGATTTTGCAGGAAGGGCTGCTCATGACTTTGCACTGACCTACGGATTATCTCAACTGGTGCATTCTATTACTAGAACACCAGAAATAGAGACCCACAGAAGCTCTATACTGGACCTCCTGCTGACTTCGCGCCTGGACGAACACTCAGTAACTGTGGAAGCACCACTTGGTACTTCGGACCACAGCCTCGTTCGGGCGCAAGTGACTCTCACGCGTCCTGAACCACCGCGGCCACCTCAATGGCGGCATATCTGGCACTACAAATCGGCAGACTGGAATGGACTGCGAGAATTCTTCGCGTCGTACCCGTGGAGGCGGCTTTGCTTCACTTCAAATGATCCCAGCTCCTGTGCAACAGCAGTAGCTGATGCGAACATAGCGGGTATGGAATGCAGAAAGCAATGAAATTTTTATCTGTACCGGTGTACTACAGATACTTCTTATCAGTGTTATCTTCTTATTACATACATACATACATATAATCACGCCTTTATCCCTGGAGGGTGAGGCAGAGGTGAATTAACACCCACATTTCACCAATAATTGTATTCGGTCCCACGTAATAGGGGGTGAGCCTATTGCCGTATTCCGGGCATTATTGTTGACTCGAGCCATGCATCTGAGGCTGAGTCTGGGCTGTATATATTTGTCTGATGTTAAACAGCTCTATCCCTTAGTCGCCTTGCACGACACCGCATGCTAAGAGATGATGGCCTTATTTCTACTCTGCCGGAAACCACGCGGCAACTAATTACTAACGTTATAAAAAAAGGAAATAAGACTTGTATATTGTATTTTTTTGTATGTAGCAATAAATTCAAATCTACTGGATCGACAATTACGATTTGATTAGTTACAGTACAGCTAACTACAGTTACGAGTTGATTATTTAGAGGGCTGGCAGCGCGAGTGTGACTCCCCATTCCATCAGGTGGGTCGTGTGCTTGTCTGCCACCTAAGTGGTATTAAAGAAAAGTTAGCGTACTAAAAGCTTTGAAATTTCATTCAATAGTTTGGGTGGTGTGGTCAAATACCAGTGTTTAAAAATGAGTAAGTTGTAACGTCATTCATTTATCATTGGTGTCGATGGATAGTACCTATGAGTTTCGGTAGATGGCTCCCACTGTCACCGTAAGATGGAAACATATAATAAGATTTGTAATACTTTACGCGAGGCTCAGTGGCACAGTGATCAGAAGCTTCCCCCTGTAAGGGGAAGATCGCCGCTTCGAATCCTGTCTGAACTGATTAAAAATTTTCCTATCAATTTGAATAGTTAGCATTGGTACTAAATGTTTTAACATTTCATTCAATACTGGATCGATTTAAAAGAAATGTTAGTTCTTGCAAAGCATCATTATCACTACGTAACATAGGAATATCATCACGCTATCCTTATAAAGGTAGTAAAGCAGTATGATTACTGCCATGTCAATTCATCTGGTAGATTTCCGTACATTATTAGAAAACTAATTTGAATTACGGGATCATTATACCCATATTATGATCCCGTAATTCAAATTAGATTTCTAATAATGTCAAATTGCCTTTCACCCATAAAAGGGTTGCAAAGGGCTTCAAATAGGGGTTCAAAAGATGGGCCCCTCTAAAACGAAATCATCTGTTGTAAGCGGTACGGTTCCGTCTGCGTGGAATTCTAATCCAGTACACACTGCAGAGGTGGTACTGCCTTAGTGGGCCGTGTGCTTGTCTGCCAATCAAGTAGTATTGAAAAGAAACCTTCTGTTCAGCTGACCCTCTGTCCCCAGTTTCGCTCGTGACTTAGTGCCTTAGGCTTTATCATCCCTTTTTTTTTACATGCGCAAAATCCCCACGGATACCTTCCCACCGGAGCCGGTGGAAGAGGTTATGTCGGACTCGAACCGACCAAAACGCACGCCGCCTGTGGGTCGTTTTTGACGTTGACAGGCATATCCCTCGCACCCCGGCCGACCCTGGGCCATCTCTTACGATCTGGCGTCACCAACTCGTCCCCGGAAACGGGGAGGTGCGCGAGGCGCGCCGCCGTTGCGGCCTGCTTCTGCCAAGGTGACAGGCGGCTCTACCTGTCACGCCCAGGCCTGCGCTCATGGGGGGCGGAGGTCGTTCATTGACCTCTGACGCCCGAGTTGCCTTTGTACGCGGGCAGCTTGGCTTCATGACTTAGTGACTTACGACCTTATCATACTAGCGGTTGCGGGGCAGAGCGTCGCAGAGTGGCGACGCGCCGCGGAACCGCGGGTATCAGCTGATATCGTTTTTTTTGTTTAAGTATAACAGATATCGACGGGTAAAAGGAAATAGGGCATAAGCGACATTTTGGTCAAAAATGAGTTATTATGCCATTGGACTTAAAATTTTCTGCTCTTTCGAATGCGCTTACTCCCATGGCTCTACGATGACTTTTTTTGGCGTTTATGCCCAAGCAAAACAAATACAATTTATAGTGTTATTTTTGCTAACCGACGAAAATTCTGGTCATTTTTGCTATAAAGATGATTGTACCCCTACAAAAATGATTTATTTTGGGTTTGTTGTCGGTAATACTTTTTTACTTCACAAGGGTGCCAAGCTTTTGGTTGTTTATGCCTTTTAAGCATTTCAATTGAAAAGTACAAATGTTGCTTAAAGCTTACTTCCATTTCGTAATTTAACAGAGCTATGGCGCTTGTGCCCTATATACAAAATGCATACTTATATTACTCTGGCGGTTATCCCCTATTTCCATTCAGTTCTTAATGACAGCCAAGTCGGTTATGCTCTATTACCTAAATTGATTTTAATATGACACTGGTGGTTATACCTTACTTCCGTTTACTAATATAAATACGATTCGTGTTTTTATTAGTAAGGGGGTTAATTTTGATTTTTCTTGATTAAAAAGTATTAAAAAAACTCCTTTTTTATTTCAAAAAACATCACACTATCTGCTCGTTAGCAAATATGAAATGACGAGCTATATCTTTTAAATCTACCATTTAGTGTAAAATTATAGCAGGGTATACTGTTTTACTAAGAAGCCTATTAAGGCTTCTTAGTAAAATAGATCCTTAGTATGTTTCTGTGAAAATTTACTCCCAAGCAATTTCACCCTACTTTAGAAGTTAGAGACCCAATTACGGTGTCGTGTAATATCTGTTTTAGATATTTTCCTGATGAAGGATTGTGTTGGTTGCGCTACTTCATTACTTTTGGGGGTGGCTTTTCATCCATATTTCTTTGCTTCGTAGCGACATTGTGTGTTACTAATGTCTTATATCCTGGTATTGTTTTGAATGCCGATTGTTTCTTGTGCCCTATTACCTTTTATACAACCACTATGAAAAGTACCTTTTGGTTGTTTATGCCTTTTAAGCATTTCAATTGAAAAGTACAAATGTTGCTTAAAGCTTACTTCCATTTCGTAATTTAACAGAGCTATGGCGCTTGTGCCCTATATACAAAATGCATACTTATATTACTCTGGCGGTTATCCCCTATTTCCATTCAGTTCTTAATGACAGCCAAGTCGGTTATGCTCTATTACCTAAATTGATTTTAATATGACACTGGTGGTTATACCTTACTTCCGTTTACTAATATAAATACGATTCGTGTTTTTATTAGTAAGGGGGTTAATTTTGATTTTTCTTGATTAAAAAGTATTAAAAAAACTCCTTTTTTATTTCAAAAAACATCACACTATCTGCTCGTTAGCAAATATGAAATGACGAGCTATATCTTTTAAATCTACCATTTAGTGTAAAATTATAGCAGGGTATACTGTTTTACTAAGAAGCCTATTAAGGCTTCTTAGTAAAATAGATCCTTAGTATGTTTCTGTGAAAATTTACTCCCAAGCAATTTCACCCTACTTTAGAAGTTAGAGACCCAATTACGGTGTCGTGTAATATCTGTTTTAGATATTTTCCTGATGAAGGATTGTGTTGGTTGCGCTACTTCATTACTTTTGGGGGTGGCTTTTCATCCATATTTCTTTGCTTCGTAGCGACATTGTGTGTTACTAATGTCTTATATCCTGGTATTGTTTTGAATGCCGATTGTTTCTTGTGCCCTATTACCTTTTATACAACCACTATGAAAAGTACCTTATCCTTCTTTTCCTATAATATTGATTGAACGGTCTAGTCGCTTATACCCTTTTACCTTGCGAAATGATAAATTGGAATGTCGCATATGCTTCTTATCCTTTAATATTTGATTTTGTCATTTGTATCTTGTGCCATATTTCCTCATTCAAAAATTATAAGCTGTGGTTATAAGCGACAAAAACTACTTTAAATAACGTCAAATCACTAAAACTAAGAATACCAGTAACTGTTCCATTTCTATCTGATTTTATAACTGTTTCGATTTTCACAATATCTTAATAAATGACAAAAATACGTCAGTTTTTCTAAAATTTAAAACTTTGAACGGCTCTCCTGAACATTTCATCTTTTGTCGCTTATTCCCTATTTCCTTTTAACCGTCGATATAATGACAAGTAAATAATACACTACAACAACACATAGGAATTTCATTAAATCAATTATTTCTGCTACTGATTTTTCTTGACTTTTATGGGAGAGACTCCCGTTTGATCCACTAACCCCACGAGAAAGCCTCTTCCGTCAATCTACACCTGCCCATACACGTAAGATGCTAACAGATAAAGTTGACTTGGGTACCGCAGATGTTTTATTTGGATCAGATCAGATCAGTAACTTCCATATTTCGCCAACTATGTTTTTCGGTCCCACGTGAAACAGATCGAGCTTATTGTCGTCAAGTGGGCACTTTATATAGAGCTGGATGTTGACTGTCTGAGAACAGCCCCATACCATATTCACCTCGGAAAGAGATCCTCTCCATTGGGGCTGGCAACTAACACAACAATACTTTAAAGATAAAATTCTAAAATAGACTCAGCCATGCAACTGAGTTGCATGGCTTGAGTCAACAATAGTGCCCGGAAGACGGCAATAGACTCACCCCTTATCACGTAGGACCGAATTCAATAAGTAGAGGAATGTGGGTGTTAATTCACCTCTGCATAATAATTTTATTTTAATGATTATATGTATGTAATTCTAATATTATAATATACCGCGGAAGCCTAGTGGTATGAGTAATGGACTGTTGATACAACGTCTCGGGTTCGATCCCAGGTTTTACCATGGCACACACCTATGACTTTTCGATGCTTTTCGAAGTTATGTGTGTACTTATCTCAGTTTTATAAGTGCCCAGTTAATGACAATAGGCTCGCCACCTATTACATTGGGACCTAAACATAAACTGGCGAAATGTGGGTGCTAGCACCTCTGCCTACCCCTTCGGGGATATAGGCGTGAGTTTATGTTATGTTATGTTAATTCTAATATACAATCCGGCAAAGTGAATGCCGTCATTGATATTCTATGGCGCTAATTTATACGCCTTGCGAAAAAAAGATGGTGGCGTTCGTCCCATTGCCGTAGGTTGTACTTACAGACGTGTGGCAGCCAAAATGTACTGTAAATATTAGAATGCAGATATGGCAAGCAAATTCCAGCCCTTACAACTCAGGTTTGGGTCTATATAAATTTGGATGTGGGTCTGCTGTCCACGTATCATGACTGCGGCAAAGGAGAGGTCATTCTTAAGGTTGACTTGAAGAATGCCTTCAATTCAGTTTACAGGGATACTTTGTCCCGCGACGGTGGCGCGTCTGGCGCGCCTCCCCGTTTCCGGGGACGAGTTGGTGACTCTGTAGTCCCCACATCCGAGAAGAGGGCCAGATCGTTAGAGATGTCCCTGGGTCGGTCGGGGTGCGATGGTCAACCTCACCTTCGGCAACCAAAACGACCCACAGGCGGCGTGCGTTTTAATCGGTTCGAGTCCGACATAACCTCCTCCACCGGCTCCGGTGGGAGGTATCCGTGGGGATTTTGCGCACGTAAAAAAAAAAGGGATACTTTGTTGACACAGGACAAGCTAAAAAAACCCAAAAATTCAAAATTTCTTTGGCAGTACTACAGACACCCCTCTAAATTACCATTTAAGGAAAATACTTTAGATTCAGCGATCGGGTGTCAATAAGGCGACCCTCTTGAGCCACTCATTTTCAGCTTATCAATACACCCAATCATTAGGCAGCTAAATTAGCAATTTAACATCTGGTATCTTGATGACGGTACTCTAGGAGGGGAAATACACAGTGCTTCAAGGTTTGACTTTTCTCAAAGATAAATTTAAAACTATTGGTGAACGTGAAGTAATGAACTAAATACCTCTAAACATGATTTTTTTTTCTTAACGTTAATATTGACAGATCTTTGACAATTTCGAAATTTAACGTTTTAGCCGCAAATTTGAAAGTGTTAGATAAAAGTTCAATCCTACTCCTATTCTTGTAGAAGCCTACGATCGATCAAGAAATAGAAAAAATTTAATCGGTTCAGGCGGCATTCGAACCCGCGATCTTACCCTTACAGGGGGTACACTCTGGCTACTAAATCACAGAACCTTCGCCCGTAACTATCCAAATTCTTCTATACAAGCCTATGATGCCTTTATTGAGGATGAAATACAAAATTTTAATGAAGTGTCGGTCCGACTCCTACAAATTAATATACATTCAGATTTTACCATTATCAGATATTGCCTTTTTGTCCCAAAATTAACTCATGCTCTACAATCATCACGATTTTTTAAACATTTGGCACTTTTAGGCAATATGGACAAAATTATTCAAAATATCCTATACAAAATTTTGAATGCAGATTTGAACGACCGAGCAAGGCGAGAGAATCTCCCCCTGTTCGCTGGGGTGGGCTCGGTGTGCGTGTAATTTTTGACCCTAGAGAGAGCAATCGTGCTGGGAGAGCGGGATAGCGGGAGACGGGGGGCCATACCGAGTAGCCATACATTTTACTCGGTACTAACATGTATTTAGGATTCAGGGCTGTCTGAAAAAGACTGAATGTAATAACGATTTTATTTTGACTCGTTTTGTTTGGTAACAATGTTCGGCGATAAAATTAAATGGACTATGCCATGGAAAGAGAACTTTTTAATTCGAACCAGTAGAACCTGAGATTAGCGATCAAACAAACAAACAAACTTTTCAGCTTTATAATATTAGTATGACTTATTAAGAACTTATGACCCCTAGAGGGGGCAGACGGCGTCCACAGTGCGTCGCCATCCTTGTCAGCCTTGAGCTTCACACTTCATTTTGTTCTATGTCATTCCGAGGTTTGCTGCCCCCGCCACTCCCGCGATAATAGTCCGCCTCCAGGTCTGTTTGGGACGGCCACGCTTACGCTTTCCTTGCGGCTTCCTGTCTAGCACTTGCTTTGGTATATATGGTTATTGGAGGTAGGACACGGTAGTCCGACTGGGGAAGTACCTCCGCCCTACAGAATACCGCGGTTGCCGCTTGTCCTGCTTTGTCCTCTACACTGACGGCACGGAAACTCTGTGCTTACAGGGTAGGCAACGCGAGTGTAGCTTCTCTGGTGCTACACACGTCCATAGGCCACGGTAACCACTTTCCATGGAGTGGGACGTGCTCTTGTCTGTCTCCTAAGTGGTATAAAAAAAAATTGTCCCAACGGAGCATGTAGCCAATCCAGCTCCATTTTCGGCGTTTGACCTGTTGGTGGACTTGTGGTAAGATCTCCTTTCTTTGGAATAGACTGGTTTGCGTTCGTAATTTAAATTTAGTTGGCCAGTAAATACCAAGGATAGCGGTTGGTGAATACTTGTAGCTGGTGTGAAATGTCTTTTATGACCTTCCAAGTCTCGCATCCGTATTTTCCGATTGATAATATTAGTATAGATTTAAAAATATATCTTGTATAGATATTCTTAAAATAAAGTTGGAAAATAAATCCTTTATCAACATATATTCAAGAAGGTATACTTGAGAAAATCCCTGATGAGGTTTTCTCAAGCGACCACAATATGGGGTTCTTCAAGAAGGTCATTAGAAGATTTCTTCACAGAACTGGATCTAGGGGTGGGGAGGCACAATTCCCAGCGCGGGCGGTGGAAAAGATTCCACAGTAGATGACATCATGGCGCCCATTGTGAATGACGTCGACGTGTCTGAGGTGTGGGTGGAAGGAGGCGCGGAGGCTTAAGGCCAAGAACATCGTCTCGGGACTCAACGGCATTCCAGGTCGAGCGTGGGTACTAGCTCTTGGGGTAGATGCTCTCAAGCCCAGACTGTGAGAGCTTCTCAGCGCATGTTGGTAGCGGGGCCAGTTTCAGCAAATGTCAAAGACGGGGTGTTACTTAACGAGGTGTGCAAACTCTTTGAAAGATTTATAGTAAAGCACCTCATCGAGCACCTATCCACCGTAGACGCTATTATGCGCTTGATGACTCTGGTGAAGGGTGTGGTTGCCCGGGGCGAGAGTTAACGTTATCCTTGGACATCACCAACGCGTTCAAAACCATTCCTTGGAGTTGCATTGCGTGCCTGTCTACCTTCGACGCATAGTCGGGGTGCACTTGACGGAGAGACTCATCGAAGACGGCGTGAAATTTCATACAGTATTCCGCAGGGATCGGTCGAGACTCGAGGTGGCACTGTATAAAACTGAGACTCTGTTCCTTCATGAGCCTCGGAGCGTGCTACCCAAGGAATCCAGCCTCATAGTCGAAGGCATTTCTATCAGCATCAATGATGATGCAGGTGATCTCCGGGAGAGTGAGCTTCGGGGACCACCTATTCGTATCAGGAAGGAGTCAACGTTTGTGTACGTCACTGTGATGCAAGCGCGGACTCAGGGCTATCTGGTGTGGAAGGTGGGCCGGCAAGGTGGCCTTCAGAAAAGGAGTTCTCTGGCAGCATTTTGCTCACAATGATAATACTCTAGAAGGAAATGGCGGAGTGGGCACGAGAGGGACTCAGGTATTTCCCGAAGGTGACTAAGATGTCAGAGGTCACTCAACGACCTTAATCCTTAATGAGCGCAAGCCAGGAGGTGACAGGATGCCTGTCATCCTCGTAGAAACGGCATAACGAAATGCTTTGGTCACATTTCGTTTTCATGGATATTTAACAGTTTTTCCCCGTTAAAAAAATATTGACATCCGGGGCTGTTTCTTCAGGGTAGGCAACTCGAGTATAACGCCTCTGGTGTTGCATACGTCCATAGGCCACGGTAATCATTTCAAACCAGGTAAGCTGTGTGCTTGTCTGTCACTTAATTGGTAGAAAAAGAGGAATTTCTCATGAAGGGCTATCAATCAATCAAGCTCATCGCAATCCACTGCTGGACATAGACCTCTCCCAATGTTTGGAGGGTTTGGCCTACAGTTTCTTTTTTCGTTTCCTTTCTCTCGTAGTGATATCGTCTCGCGAGGGATATGCCTGTCAACCTCACCTTCGGCAACCGAAACGACCCACAGGCGGCGTGCGTTTTAGTCGGTTCGAGTCCGACATAACCTCCTCCACCGGCTCCGGTGGGGAGGTATCCGTGGGGATTTTGCGCACGTAAAAAAAAAAAAAAAAAAAAAGTGATATCGTCTGCGTATTTTACCCGAAACAAAAAGAGGGTTATGATTTTTACCCGACTATGGCGAAGAGAAAGAAAGAAAGAAATAAAGAAATCTGTTCCCTCATAGCTCCTCAGCCACTTATTAGAACTGGACAAGTGAGATATCGTTGTCGTCGTCGTCCGCTAGTTTTAGGCTATTATGGTGTATGACTGAATCTAATGTGGCGCCCTCTAGCGGTCATAAAGTACAGTGTTAAAAAAAATGAGATAAATATATCGTGCTTAGTATCAACTGAAAGGGCTTAATTAGCACATTTCAAATATATATAAATTGTACCTATTACTTATCTCAAAATAATATGATAAAAAAAATAAGTGTAAAACTAAAACCCGACTACTGAAAAAGCACGCGAAGAAAATATCAAGGCCATGGTCGTATGCCACTTAGTTTAACAGAACAATACATTCTAGGGAAAAGTGGCACACGGTTTTAATAATTTTTTACCCGATTACTAATATAATAAGTATTGGACAAAATAAAACATACCTACCAATTGAATTGAGAACCTCCTCCTTTTTTGAAGTTGGTTAAAAATAAGGTAAGTATCGTTGGAAACGTCCACTGTTTATCTGACATCACATTAAAATGATGCACTGGCTCCATAGATGGCATAAATTTCTTTTTCCGAAATTGTCAATTTAATCTACCTGCTAAAAATAAAATCTGCTGTAGCACGCCCAAAAAAAAAATTAAGTTAAAAAAACTAAAATTAAAATCACGCTCTAAAAGTAGGTAGGTTGATAGGTACTAGTCGGTACTCATAAATATCTGCCTATTTGTCTATTTTTTAAACGGAAACATGAAAAATATTCTCATCTGAAATTATAATTTACGAACTAGGTACATAAATCATAATGAATTTCAATAGAATTGAAATTCATAGCAGTTCGGCCATGGCGGTATGAATAAGTGTGGGCAGGTAATAAGAATAACTTCGTGCTATACCTAACCTCTCTCAAATCAAATAAGAGCATAGAGCATAAATCAAATACCATAATGCCAATTTTTCTAAAAAAAACCTTCTTTATTCTTCCTTTATACCTATTCTTCCTCTAAGAAAAGGAAGGACATTATTGTTGTTGTTTAATTTGTTCTATGACGATAGCAAAGATTCCGCCAACAACTCAGTAAATGTTACATTGTGTGACATTGCAAGAAATTCTACCAGAGCCACGTTAGGCACGCCAGTAAATGGCCGTGGTCGTGTTCGCCCCCCACGGGATTCAGGTGATCGATCAGGAATGACATGTCATGACATGTGGTTAGTTTTAGGGGGCTAAAAGAACGTTCAAAAACTTAGGCTCGATCTGTCAGATTACTTAATATTATAAACGCTATGTATAACGCATTCTTCATCTATTCTTGTATACAATTTTCAAGAAAGACCGTTTTATCGTGAATTTTATACGAGAATTGGCCCTCTTTTCACTGAAATAGTGATTGTTTCTTACATTAGATAGATTGAGAGTAGGTAGGTTGAGACTGAATTTTGAAAATGTGTTTAATAGAAGAATAGGCCTTTTTATCTTTGTCCCTATTAAAAATATCAAAATTGCTTACTACAATCAAAGAGGATATAATAGTAAGAGCGCGTGTTTTAAATATGAAAAACCGAGCTCGGCTCGGTCACGTGGTCGGCTCACAGACTATAAATATTTCAGGACGCCGCCGACCGCGTCGCTAGCTAGATGGGCTAAAAAAATAATTGCATCGTTCCAATCGATTAAAACGAATAAATCGATTAAATTGGTTACGTACGAATGCCGAATGGTACGTAACCAATTTAATAGATTTAATTATATTATTTACTTGAAATTAATATTTAGGAAAGCGAAATAAAATTACTGAACGAATATTAATAATTTCTTTATTTAACCCTTTCAACCCGAAGATTTTTTTTTTGCAATTCTATGTTTTTTATCGTTTGAGTCCACTAAGTAGGCGATAGAAGACCAACGAAAAATAAAATAAAAAATCTAGGTATCCTAGATTTTGCCCAATAGTACCCGCACGACCGTGAGCTCTCGGCGTAAATGCTCAATACGCACGCTCATGCTTTCTGAAATATGCAGGACGTTAATGAAAAAAAAACACATATTTTCTCATAAATTTTAATCATATTAACAAAAGTAATCAGTCTTAACTCTCTTTAATTATATTAATTCAAAAACAATTACCTACCTATATTTGGCTTCTTTTTCAAAAATATAAAAACAATCAGTCTTAATTATTCTTTTAAGTCTTTAGTGTCAAATGAGATCAATTGGCTAATATAACTCCATAAATCAACCGCGACTTATGGTGTGATAATCAGCATAACAGTTTTTACCTCTAGAAAGGCATAAATATACATTGCACGTGGTGCACTTTATTTTGGACCTACTAGAGCATGTCTCCAGTTTAGATACTCTTGGGGATGTAATTTCGTCATCAAAAGCTGCAAGGTGACAGTAATCATCATAACGTTTAGAAATGGAGGGAGTAGGTTGCTTAAACAGTTTGGTTGGTGGTGGTAACGACAAGTCATCCCCTGAATCATTATCTTAACTATCTAGATGTCTTTTAATGGGAGTTTGAACCAGGCTTTCAGCTACTTCTAAACGAAAATGCAATAGGTCCATGATTTTATTTTGGGGTACATTATTGGCTATACAATCATTACGATAAAGTCGCCAAGAGTTGGCCACAGCTAAATCAATGAAATGAATTATGACCTTCAAAGTCCATTTTCTCGTTTTAATAAAACCATACCATACCATAAACTCACGCCTATATCCCCGAAGGGGTAGGCAGAGGTGCTAGCACCCACATTTCGCCAGTTTATGTTTAGGTCCCAATGTAATAGGTGGCGAGCCTATTGCCATTAACCGGGCACTTATAAACCTGCGATAAAAGCTCGGTAATATTCAATTTGTTGATCTAAGACATCTACTCCTCCCATGAACAGCACACAGTTACCACAGTTGGTGTTAACCTTTCCAAAAGAGGAACGCTGGTAAAAAATCTATCGAAATACAAACAGCTACCAGGAGGCACAGTTTGAGCTAAATGTAAAATTACTGATGCACCTACACCCAGCTCCCGTTCTGTAAACGCTGTTCTAGCCCCCAGATAGATGTCGAAGCCGATCATTAGCCCTTCGCTGGTGGTTATAACAAAGTTTCTAAGCCCGACAGGTCTTGGCTTGTTCATGACTACTTGACGTAATACGCACCTTCCAGTAAATGGTATCATTTGCTCGTCTATTGAGTAGTTTCCTGGGACTCTCTCTAATTTACGACAGGTTTCTTTGACTTTATTTATTATCGGCTGCACCTTCCAGAGTGGATTAACCCTCAGCAGAACTGGGTTGATCTTCTGGGACTCAATGAAGAGCGCTCCTTAATGTTATAAAGCGATCACGTGTCATGACGTCAGCTATAATTGCCAACCTTGTACCTTGTCGCCACTACATATACATGAGTGGAAAACCGAAAACTCCCATGTAGATGTGTAGTTCAAATATTTTTTTAATATCAACTGCAGTTGTATTTAGAACATGTCCTGTTTTTCTCATATAACAATTATTGGTACAGTCGGCACCGAGCTGATAAAAATCAGTTTGGAAGTAATCTTCAAAGTAATCTATAGGAGTACTAATATTGTGGACTGATAAGGGTTGGAAGTCGTGTTCTTTGTCGGGATAAGTTGTTTGTTTCCATATTTTGCCTCTAGATTGGCCTCTCCGACTTGGTGTAATACATGGTAGAGTACTTATTTGTGTAACTATTGATGTACTAGCGACACTTGCCTCTTGTTCCGGTTCACTAAGCTGCTGATGCTCACCTAAGTCGTCCCTATCCAAATCTCCCATTAAATCATCATCATTAAAATGTTCTTCAAAAATATCTTCAAGGTCAGAATCGTTACCATCTCCTAATATGGATAGTATAACATCCTCCGGTATATTTGCTCCTGAAATAAGTATATTGTATTGAATTTAAATTCAAAATTATCATTAAAAACAAGTAAATAATCACGCACGAGCGTGCATTTTAGCACATCAAAACATTAATGAAGACCGAACTGCTACGATCGTGCGTGTTGTTTTTAACTCCTCAAAATCAAATCAAAAACATTATCGAATCAAATACTAGTTACATAATCACTTTAATTACAGTATAATATTTTTAATATTAGTAATGAAATAACATATAATAACAAATAAGAATATTTATCTCTACGTACCTGTCGTGCTGTGAGCGCCAAAAAACGCAGCCATCTTTCCGGTCACACCTAGTGCAACTGACTGATCGTACGATGCCTATTTATTTTTTAATACAACGCGCGAAGCCCGCACGAGCGTGTGGCATAGGTTTCGTCTCGTAAAACAGATATTTAATATCTAAATATTTTTACCTCGCGTAGGCGCACGTTCGTTTAAGCGAGGGTTGAAAGGGTTAACGTAAAATTATTTACACGTTATTATATTTTTAGGAAGAATAATTATGATTACAAGGCGTTTTTAGTTACTTTAATGTTAAAAATATAATTTATTTGCTTTTAAACACGAGGGTGATGGTTAAATTATAATGTCATAAAAGTTGTCATTACGCAAAACTCAACGTTCAGATTCACCGTTCACAGTAACTAATGGTACAATAATAACGTGTAATAATCGGTTAGCAATACAAACCCACCCAGAGCTGATATAGGTAGCTAGGAACACGTAAGTTAAACTCTCATAAAACGAAATACAAGTTAATATCTCACAACAATAAAAGTGTCCATATCTCACAAAACAAAATAAACTCAATAGGTATCTCAGTTGATTCTCACAAATAAACCACAGCAACAACTAGACTCAATGTAAGAAAGGAATGTCAATTTTAATTATATTTTCACCCACACGATTACACAAAACAAATAATATGTTAATGTGGCGTCTGTAAGCAATATTAGGTACATGATAATGGCAAAGACCAATCATCTAATCAGAGAAAGTACAGCTTTTTTCTGACTGCTTATAATTATGGTACGTCAAGTCCCAAGTCAAAGTAAGTAAGTGTCCCGTGCCTGACTGGAATATGTGGTAAAATTAATGACAAATTATTATGTGTAACAAACGAAACATCGTCGTTTGCAGCTGGTAACACTAAAGTTTGTAGGGTCTGTGGTAAACGATAGCGCCGCTGTATAGAGTTATGTAGAGTTTGAGTTTGTAGTTCTCGCGGCGGCCATTTTGGCGTCACTATCGCATTTCGAGTCTCGGGAAATGAAACGAATTGATTGAAACGCCCTCATTGAGAAAATATAGAAGCTCTACCAAGCAGGTATAATTTATTTGTTTGTGTTGTTTCACTAATTTTAATGCATACATTGTTCGACGTAAACCTTTTTAATGATAGAGTGTTGACGTGATAATACAAAAGAAAGAAATTAAGTGCAACCGAGCAGTTTCCTTGTGGATAAAGTGTCTTAGAAGTATTGACTGACGCTAGCGCCGTCTACCTCTACTAGTTTCCAATCTGGCGGTATTTTGTTGATAATTGTATATTTTTTGTTATTTCAAAGATTAATGTAAGACAAGTAATGAAACCGAATGAAATAATGAGTGGATAAATGTTAATACACGTTGAGAAAATGGCGGATACGGACTCTACATGAAAGACAATTCAGTTCAATATACGCTTTGAACTAATAGGGGTTTGAAGTAGCCACAGAGAGAATGAAAATATATTTACTTCGTTTCTGATTTAGTGTAGTGTTGTGTTGTTTACGAGATTGGCTTTCGTGACTATTCTTTGTATTGAATAGCTTCGCATTGATTGTCAAAAAGTACTACTTTCAGCATTATCTAAAATAAGTAAGTCCAACCCATTTTTTTCAATTGTAAACAAAACATTTATAATGTCTCTGTGGGAATTCTAGATCTTCATCAGTACCTTCAATACAAAGTTCATAAATAATATAAGAGTTCACACTTCTCTTTGGAACATCTTTACTGTGATTGACTATTAATTCTATGGGATATGTTTCTTATTTTGTTGTGGAGGCCCGAGGTCCTGGTATTTAGAGAGTCTTACTTTAACCAACTAAGATCAAATTAGTTAGTATTTGTTATTTATTGGAGAATACATCAATTGGGTCTATGTCCACATATTGTGAAGTGTAATCAGTGGCTGAGGTATCTCCTAGATTGATATCATTAAATGGTAAGATGGTTAGATATATTTAACATGCATCATTATTATTTTGGTGTATTTCCTATTGAATCCAAGGCTATCTTGAAACCTGTCTTGTATTTATTTTTACATAAGATTTGTCTTGCATTTGTATGACTGTCACCTGACCTCTGAAACTGCCATCTGCCCTACTAGTCCGGCTTCTAATTAACAAGCATTTGACACACCATTTATACAATAGAAAACTATATTTTTGGACATTTTCACACTCCCCAACAACATTTTCACCTGGCTAATATTAACCATTCAGATACCTATTAAAAGTATAATGCACAGTAATTGTGTCATATATAGTATATATATATTTTTAAACAATTTGTTATTTGCAAATTGCAACAGATCGAACCGTGACAAGGTGTGGCATATTGATTTATTTTATTTAACGTTCTACACAACGCTATCTAGACACACAGTAAGCATAGCTTAACTAGCTTGTGTTAAGGAATCTAGAATATGGATAAACATACATAGATATTTTTTTTTTATAAATACATATATATTATACATAGAAACACTCAGACCAATGAAAATATACATATTCATGCATAGAAATATTTGTACTGAATGGGCATCAAACCCTCACTCCCTGCATAGAAGTTGAATGTTCTACCGCTACTACAGATGATGTCAAAAGGTGATTTTTGATGCAATAGTCATAATCTATCTAAAAATGTCTGGTTTCCAAACAATTCTCTCATATTTAAAGATGCTGTCACTTCCAGCTCTACCAATGAATTTTGGTTATCACAACCAAACAGCCCAATCCTTTGCCCATTCTTCAAATCATCTCTGTAAGTTTATCAAATCATAAATGTAATGAATTTAACCATGACTGCAAACCCTCGAAGTTGTAAGCAGAGCTGTAATGACACCCATATTTAAGCAATTATAACTATCATGTCCCACATAGGTGGTGACCTTATTGCAAATATATTCATCATCATCATCATGTCAGCCACATTATAGTCCACTGCTGAACATAGGCCTCTCCCACAGACTTCCAGAATGACCGATCTAAAGCAGCCCGCATCCAGTGCTTCCCGGCGACCGTCATGAGGTCGTCCTTCCACCTGGCTGTTGCAAATATATTAATCAAATCAAATTTCACCAAACTTGGCTCAGTGATTTAGGTGTAGTAGCATAACAGACAGACATATAGACAAATTTGCAAGTTGACAAAACACATTGTATAAGCCAAAAAGTCTAGAAATTGACTGTATCAATAAAACAGATTATCTTTATCTCCCATTGTATTTTATGAATGAAGGTTGACATATTTTTTACTTTGTGCTAAGCTGTAGCATTAATTCTTTATGCTAGGCTATTATTTACTTGCATGATTGACATATCATGTAGTTGATGTATCATTGTTGTCCATCACACAGTTCATCTGAGTCCATATCTGACGCAAAACGGTGTGAGGACGTGGAATTACGGATACCAGCCCATGATACCACACCATACCACACAGTCCATGTAATCAACAACAACAATACTGGAGATATCTTTATCATTTTAGTGTGGTTCTCTGTTGTATCTACTCCCTTCTTTTTTGATCTCCCAATCCAAAGGAGAAATCCTGCATTAGAGCCTTGTCTGTAAATCAGTAGCTACTTGCTGATACATCCATATTAGACAGTGTTGGAATAAATTGAATATTGTCTTAATATCATAAACAACTGATATATTAATAACTCCTTTTGGGTATATTCCAGACTTGTTATTCATATTCTAGTATTGTAACCCCTAGTTTACACCACGAAAAAGTTGTAAAATAAGTTGTAAACTTGTTTATAAAAACTTGTAGAAGACTAATCAAAACACAATACTTGTTTTATATATGTATCTCTATACTATTATATTTTTTCTTTCACATAGGATGTATAGTCGACAAGTTGTAAACAAGTATAAAACACTTGTCAAATACATGTTTTATACTTAGGTGTAAATGAGGGGTTACATAACATGTTTGATTGTGTGTTTCTATGTTGAATGGACAATTTCATCACTGAAAATAATTGAGGTTTACACATTTGATTTCACTGAAATTATTTTCATTTTGAGTACCAACTTAGACACCAAGCAACATTATACTAAACGGCAACGGCAGTTTGGTGCTTAAGTCAATGTTCTTGTACTGTATTCCATGCAGTAAACCACTCTTACAGCTACAGCTGCTGCTTATCATATGCCAAATCTATACACCACTCAATAATATTGACAATAAAATACATCCTGTCTGAAATATTGTATGTGTATTGTATATCACTCAACAGACCGCTTATGGAATATTATTGGTAGTATGTATTTATTGTTAGTATTATTGCATGTGTGCAGGGCTCTTTATATGTCATAATATAAGAGCACAATTTTGTGTATTTAGAAGAGTTATATTTATTTTCTATATTTCTATATATAATTATATTTATGTCATTCATCTGTTTATTATGTTTGCCTCCTGCTTTTAATAAAAATCAAAAAGTGGGGGTTGTCTTAAAGTTAATTCAAACTTTCAGAATGTTTATAGGAATAAAATTGCATTTAATTAGTGTGTCAGTTGTATTTGGGAGTGATTGCCATCTGTCCTTCCAACCTTGAGAGGTAAAACAGCCTCTTTCATGGTTTACCAGGATTTTTACTGTTTGTAGTTCCCTATACCTTCTGGTCCCTAATAGTTTAATATTCCTATGGTGTTGGATTTCACCAGCTTGTATGAAAAAACATTGTTAAATTCTGCTAGCTACTGACATCTCAGTATTCATCATCAAGGTCCTGAGGACCGCCTTTCTGGTTTTCCTCTTCCACTTCTCACGATCTTGGGCGTGAGGTGGTGGGACCATTGGCACGCATGTCGCCCTCCACGACGTCCAACCAGAACTTCATAGCCCTAACCTTCCTACCGGGAGCCGGCGGAGGCGCCAATGCCATGCATTAGTTACCCACATAACCTCACAGTTTCCTGAAAATGTGACCACACCAGCAAAGGCGACTCTCTTGCAGTTTATTTGCGATATCGCGGACATAATGCTGGCGCGGATGCGAGAGCTCCTCACGCGATCTTTACGCGTGAGCCTTATGTCTTAATTGGCTGAAATTCTATATTTTCCGTAAAGTAACTGCCAAATGACCCCCACAACCCAAAAACGATATCGTATTGCATTTAGACCAGTTGTTAGGCTCTAACTTCCCGTAACGACACATAGAGGTTCATATGGCAACCGGGACGGACAGCTTAACGTGCTCTCTGAGGCACGACCAGACTAATGCAAATACCTATATTCATAATCTAGACAAAATAAAGATTTAATCTTGTATACATTCGCATAGAGATGAAAATTGGTGGGGTCTTAAATACACCATAATACAAGAAATATAAGTCCCCGTCGATTGGTCTTGTGCATTTTTTTTAATTCAAGGTCAATGGTCAAAAATGGTGTATTCTCGCATTTTTCTCGTAAACAGCAAGTGCTATCGCAAAAGTACATGGGACAAAGTTGTAGATCATGTAATTACCTACGAAATTGTTTTCTAACTTTTTTTTTGTACAGATCACCATTTCGGAGATATCGCGATTTTAAAATTGAAAGAAGTCAAATCTGTTAGATTCAAAGTTACTAGTTCCCATAGTAGGATTCATGAACGCAGGGTCTGAACCACTGGTCCTATAAACTTGAAATTTTGGCGGTAGATACTTTACACGTTGCTAGCATCTACTAACAATGGAATTTTGGAAATTTTGTTGCTAAGCGAAAAAAGGGATGCACTAGAAGTTCATTCCCATTCATCCCTAATTTTAGTCACTTAATAATGAAATTTTCAAAAATCCTTTCTTGTTGATTGTTATCCACATAAACAGGTCTTCACTGCCAAAATTTCAAGTTTATAAGACCAGCGGATTAGACACTCCGTTGATGAATCATACTATGGGAACAACTTTGTTTAAAACAGGTTTGACTTTTTTCAATTTTAAATCGCGATATTTCCGAAATAAGTAAAATAGAGAAAAACATAATATGAGACATGTTCTACAACTTTGTCCGAACTACTTTTGCGATAGCACTTGCTGTTTACGAGAAAAATGCGAGAATACAATATTTTTGACCCTTGACCTTGAATTAAAAATTTGCACAAGTCCAATCGATGGGGACATCTGATATTTTTTGTATTATGGTGTATTTAAGACCTCTACCAATTTTAAGCTCTATGCGAATTCATGCAAGCTTACTATTATTTCTTCTATTTTGACTGGATTGCCATGCATACAAATATTTACACTGAGCGGGGATTGAACCCCTCCTGGGTGTCGGCTGCTTTCACTACCGCCCCGCCACAGATGCTGTCTATCTAAATAACTAAATATGCTATCTTTATAACTGGATAGGTATTCTATGTCTCCTTATAATCAGATTTTTCTGATTTTGGTCTATCTCATATCTTGGCTTTTCGAGGGTGATTGCTGTCTAAGCTTCCAGCCTTTAAAGGAAAACATTCCCCGGAACTGCATCCGTTAATAGGCTAGTGTACCAGTAACCTCGCTTTTAGGTCAATCGGCTCCATGCAAACCTATTTTGTCATGGATCTTAATTATAAATAATTCCAAATTTATATAAGACCACCCCTATTCCTATTATTGCCTATTTCCTGTTCTTATTATTTCTAGGTGAGAAATATATGCCGACGATTTGATACTATCCCTCTCCCCTTTAAATATGTTAAAAATTTTGCATGCCAATTTTGTTCAAGTTTAACATCAGACAGGTTTATACAGACTCAGCCTAAGATGCATGGCTTTAGTCCACAATTGTGCCCGGAAGACGACAATAGGCTCACCCTCTATTACGTAGGATCGAATTCTATGAATGGTGAAATGTAGATGTTAATTCACCTTTGCCTAACTCTCCGGGGATAATGGCGTGATTATATGTTTGTATGTATATACGCTAAAATACCTTTTGTAATAAGTATATACTATGTACCGTATTTCGTGCTTATAGACTATCATAATAAATACAAATTTGGAAGTCATCAATTACTTTATTCTGTTAAACATTAATCTACCAAACATTCCAGTCTGCTTCACATCCATTTCGAACTCTTAATAAAGTTCCATTAAGCTTCAACCCCGTAATACTCAATATGTTGTGTTTACTGTAGGTGCATATATGGTTTTAATTTAACTTCACCCTAGTTCGTACGCGGTTGGTCAGACAGGTCCCCCCTACCCGCGGGGTAGCCAAATTGCATTGGAATGGGGTTGTCGGACGTGCTTTATGAAGTTTAAAATGATCTACCCTTATATATATACCTACCTGTCTACATGCCTCTCAGCCCCTGTTAGTGCTTGGGGAGGACATGATGAGGTATTTGAATCGATATTGAAAAAAACAAACGAACCCCCGTGATTAGCGGGGAGATGTTTGTGATGGAAATATATTGACTTCTAAATTCGGACAGAGTGGTTGTCTTTGTGAATATTGAACGACAAAATTTGTCTTTTCACGTCGTTATTATTCAAATTATTAACCCATTTGCAGCCAAATGAAAACCGCTAAAGATATTTTCTAAATTCTTTTATTAATGGACAATCAAGAGGTAATCTTATGAATTAATCTTAAAAATAATGAAATGTGAAAATTTTTCAGGAAGTTACAGGGGTGTTCCCAAACTGGCACAATGGCTTGTTATGAGTGAAAATTTGCAAAACACGACTTTTCAATACAAAGTGTTTTTTTGCATTTTCTACAGCCCCAACGACCTCTAACATGACATATAAAACACCTCACTCGTTTTGGGAGCTTCTCGGGTACATGTTCAACGCCATCTAATCGCAAACCTTCTATGTTGGATGATGATGGACCAGCTACATTACGTTGCGGGGCTTGGCTGAGATAATATCTAGCGACGCTTCTTCGAAATAACAGTTGGTCCATTGGTTCTTCTTTGGCAATTACTTGTAATCTCCATGCTTTTGCCATAGCCATGTCTATCATATAAGTGAATAATACCCACCACCACTTCTTACCGTGAATACCAATTCTGTACAAAGATATAGATTGATCTAATTCATCCACGCCGCTCATATTTTTATTATAATTTTGGAATGCGTGCGGAATATGTACATCAACCTTTTCTTTTTCTTCTGAACACCATCTTTTAACAATTCCCAAAGGTTCATGAGAGTCATAATTTGTTGCTATTGTGCAAATATTGTTATCTTTCCATCGTACTAACATAATTTCATTATTTTTATCAAATCTGTAATCAAATTCAGCCCTTGCCTTTTTCTTTATTTCCTTTGTATCTTCTAAAGGGCATTTTTAGTCCGATTATCCCGAATGGTTCCAGTGGCACGGTACCCTAATTGCCGTAACTCGTACAGCAGATCGTAACTGGTAAAGAAATTATCAAAAAAGATTTTGTGATTCGCAGGATTTGTACATAGCTTGTTTAGCAACATTTTGACAACTCTTGTACCTAATGGTTCTGATGTAGTAGTAGTCGACTTACCGCAGTATAGATCAAAACTATAACAGTAACCCGTTGAACTTGCGGCTACCCAGTTCTTATAACCATATCGTATAGGTTTGCCTCGAATAAACTGCTTAGCTGGATGATGGCCGAAGTATTTTACCATAGACTCGTCAATAGATAAATTTTCATGAAAAACACCCCATTGGTTGAACTTCCTCATCAAGATGTCACATAATTTTCTAACTTTGAACATTTTATCGATCGAATGCGGGGTATCATTGTTATCAACGAGATGCAAGTTTCTCTTGATTTCTCGGAATCTATTTCTAGACATCGCTTTTGATACTATTTCAACTCCGACATCCTCATCTAAGGACCAACACAAATGTTCACGTGGCAGTTTGTGGTATCCTGTGAGGATTAGTATTCCAAAATAAATTCTCAGCTCTGCAGTAGTAATAAAAAAATTATGCCTATTATTTTGGCTAGCATACAAATTGGTAAAGTCGACAATCATAGTATATACTTCATCATCAAATAGTTTTTCAAATATTTGAACTGGTGACAAAACTGTCAACTCCTGTTTTACAAGAGATTCAATATCTGATAAGCTATCAGTTTGTACAACGTTTGTTGAATATGTCGGTGAACATTTTCGCCATATTGGTACATCAGACGAACGTTGGGGAACAGAGCCAGTGGACTGCACTGATCGAGTGGTACTGATTCGCATTCTTTTAGCAGCTAAAGGTTCATCATCGTTACTATCTTCAAATGAGGAGACTGCACCAACTTCACGAACAAATACCTCAATACTGCCGGGCACGTCATTAGGTAAAGAACAAGGCGCCATATCATCGTCACCCTCTTCGTCATCCGTAACAACGCTTGGATTAGGTGGAATTATAGCCAAATCGTATTCTACATCGTCGTCACTATTTTCGTCCAAGGCGTTTATAGCTTCTTCTAAGCCCTTGAAGCTATTGCTCCCACTAAAATACTGCTTGCGACTCATTTTGATTCTGCTATAAATAAAATATATTTAGTACACTTATAGCCATTGTGCCAATATTGGTACACCTAAGTTTAGGTATCTATATTTTCCTTTACAAGTAACCTTATTGTATCAGAATACTTCATGTTCTAGATAATGTAGATATCTTATGATACTGAGAGCAATAACAAATTATTTTTGTAGCAATTTTGTCAAATAGAATAAAGAGTACACTTACCTCTACTGTCCTAATTATAAGAACTTTAACACTTATGAAAACTAATATTTATTAACAAATATTCATTCGGTAAACGTTATAAGAAACCACCGCAATCTTGACTACACAACAATTTAATAAGAGGCTGGCTATAAATTGTACAAATTGTACATTTGAAAAAACTAACTGTTCCCAAATTGGTACAGTGGTCGGCAATGGGTACTAAGTTAAGTTCGCTTTATTTATAATTTGAGTATGTGGTCATACATTCAAAATGACTTTTAACTTGATAGTATATGATTTAGATCAGTATGATTTAGATCAGTGTGGGTTAGACTTAAATCTGCCCTACGCAGATCACTTTGAATTGGACCAGTGGTACTTGTTGTACGTCACGGAACTGGTTGGCTCGGAACATTGTGACTCTGACGAGTGGTACGTGTTGTATGACTTAGACGGGTGTGATTTAGACAGTGTTGTGTTATTTCTGGGATCAGGTTCTCCTATATTTGGTTTGTATTAATGCTTTTTTTAATATTCAACATCGTAGGTTTTTGATTCTTCTGCCGTCATTTTGACTAAATATCATCTCAACGTTGAGTTGCGGTTGCAACAGGGAGACCTTCACATCGGAGTCCGAGGTTTTACTCCTCAAATTTGTAGCATTCTTTAAAAGTATTTTTTGAGAAATATTCAATCATACCACGCGCGGAGGGCCGCGCACTTGTGTGAGCACCCTTCAGAAATACTTTTATGACCCACTGACTTCGTTTCCGCAGTGTCTCGGGCACCTGTACCATACAACTCAATTCGGCAACGTCCAGGCTCACACGGATGTGGATCCTTTATGGGTCTTTAGATCGGAGAGTGAAGGCCCATCCCTAACACCCGCAGCAATAAATCTCAGATGGCGTCTCCACCGCCGCGCTGATGCTTGTCTTAGAGTCTAGAGTTTTCCCTTTGCCAAATCTTCATTAGATCGCGTCATTGTTTATTCCACAGAATATTTTTTCCTTTATCCATTAACAAACCGAAATTTATTGTTATTTATTTTTTCGAATAACGCTTCACCTATCGGGATAAAATCTGCAGTGGATTGTGGAGGTCATATAGCAATCGCGTCACGAAATATATCGAAGTTATCGTTTCAAACTTAGACTGAAAAACCGATTTCAACTTAATTGGGAAAAGGATGAAGGGATGAAGACTTTACACGACTTTCGGCATTCAGGCGGACATACCTCTTTTTCAACTTTATCCTTTTATAGGGGAAGTAATGTTTTATCGGTCGTTCTGTCCCGACTCTTTAATGTACAGCTGTTTGTAAGTGTATATCCCTCAAGAAGTAAGGAGATTTGTAGATATTTTACAACTACATTTTGCCAACTTTAATTATGTGTTATTCTTATTATGCCACTTAAGTTGTTTATTTAGTTGGTTGGGTGGTTAGTTTATTGCTTGATAATTTAGTTGTATATATTTAACTAGCTGACTCGCCCCATCTTCGCCTGTAGCAAATTTTGGAACCTCACAATCATCTATTTAGGCCTATATTCTGCGGCGGCCACCACGTTTCCGTGGACGTGTTGGGGACTCTATGGTTCCCACACCTGAGGTGAGGGCCAGATTGAGAGAGATGGCGCTGGGTCGGTCGGAGTGCGAGGGATATGCCTGTCTACTTCATACTTCGACAACCAAAAACGACCCCACAAGTGTCGTGTGTTTTAGTCTGTGTGTTTGTGGATTCTTCGCACGGAAAAAGAACATCGTATTTCTTCAATTTTCAAATAATGTATAGGAATCTTTCGGCTTTGTTGACATTTATGACCACTGCTCCGCTCCCTTAAGTAGTAGCGTGTATAGCCTAAAACCTTCGTCGATAAACGGACTATTCGACACAAAGAAAAAATACTTCAATTTTTAACCTGTTCCTGAGAATAGCGCGATCAACCAAAGAACTCATCAGTTTTATAATATAAATGTATATTTTCATGTTTGTTCCAGACATGCCGCCACCAGATAAGAAAGAAAAGAAGCAGACGGTGATTCAATCATACGTGAACAATGGCGACGGAGTTCTTTCAGGTAATATGCTTTTATTGCTTACTCTCACACGTTTAACTAATCAGGTATGCAGAGACTTCAGATTTGTTGTCTTACCTAGCTCATCTTACTACAATAGACTCCTTGCGGGTCGCGAACGAGGGTCCGCCATACCTGATTGGGGACTCCACATTACGATACCAGATTTCTAAGTCTCCGTAATTAGTTTTGAGAAACCCCGTCTCCACAAGTTTTGGCAATCATTCGAAGCTTGCATTTTGAAGCACGGGGTCTTATCTCACCTGCAAAGTCTATATTGACTTTACAAGAGCATCTGCCGTCTGACCCCCCAACCTCGAAAGTGAAGTCTGCCTCAGAGCCTCCCCCGTCAATCAGCGAGTAATGCCGATTACTTCAGTACAGAGTTAGACTGCCGTCTGACCCCTCAAACCTGAAAATGAAATTGAAGTTAGTATCATAGCGTCGTCCGTCAGTCACCTTAATTCCTGTTACTTCAGTACGACGTTCAGCCGTCTGACCCCTAAACCCCGAGAGGAAGCCAACGCCAGAACATTGTCCGTCAATTAGCAATTAGTTCCGATTACTTCAGTTCAAAGTTCATTTTTGCTACGGTAGCGACTGCCGTCTGACCCCTAAAACCCGAGAGTAAAGCCGAAGTCGGAACCTGTCCCCCAATTAGCAATTAGTTACGATTACTTCAGAACAAAGTCAGTTTTTACTTTTATGGTAGCCATATTATGACCCGGAATTAACGTTTACTTCAATATTCTGTGTAAAAATTTTAGCTGTATGTTTTCATTGCTAGATCTTTTTATCTCATTGGTTCTAGATTAAAGAATAATCTTACTATTATTTATTTGAGTATTTTCCTGTAGTTAAAATAAATTATTTAACTGAGCTTACTAAATTATTAATAGTAAAAGAGCGGTAAAAGTTGCGTCGGTTTTTATTTTATCGTTTTTATTTATTTTTAATCATCCAACTAACTGATAAATAATACATTTTTTGACTGTTAAATATTATGACGTCACAATTAGTTATTTCATAATAGTTTACCTATCACTTACCGTTTTGACGTTTAGTAAATGTAACTAAGAGTAATAAAGTAGCTTTATCTGTACATTGAATATATTTAAAAAATGTAGGTACTTATATTAACGATTCTTAACAGATTTTTTTTTATTCAATACTTTGTTCGCGGTGAACGTAAGAACGGGATTTTTACATCTTTTTTTTTATTTGTAAAATCTTGGCCAGGCTTAAAATTTTACGTTTGCAAGAAGTTTGTCTTATTTTTTTTTTAATTATCGTAAACTGTACATTTTACAATAATATAATGAACTGTACAAGTGACTAATCCTTACTTCCTTACTAATATTATAAATGTGAAAGTAACTCTGTCTGTCTGTCTGTCTGTCTGTCTGTCTGTCTGTCTGTCTGTCTGTTACGCTTTCACGCCTAAACCACTGAACCGATTTTGCTGAAATTTGGTACAGGGGTAGATTAGATCTTGGGAAAGGACATAGGCTGTGTTTTGTCGCGATAACCGACATCTACGCGGGCGGAGCCGCGGGCAAAAGCTAGTAACAAATAAGTTTTAAAGATCTTTGTTTTTTAAAAATTCAATTTCTCGAGCCGCCCGAAAACACTCCATACAAAATCGTGGTAAGTGGTGACGTCACAGCGCACTGGTGCGTAGTGTAAATGTGTGCAGTGCAAGAGAATATCGCATTTATCAAGGTCTACGTTACGTTTACACATATACAGTGCATAACAAGATTGATTTGAAATTTAATAATGAATTTGAAACGTTGTAAATTTTGCTTTATTAGACATTAAATAGTATTGGTAAGAATTCGATAACTCAGGAAACTACCCTATTGTTGATACGACTATAACGGAGATATGGCTAAAAGACTCGGATATTCCTCTCGGATCCCTTACTCGGATCGGACGGAATTGCTGGCATAGGCTAGTACATAAAATAGGTATATTAAATTACAAAATATTCAATACGGACGTTATTATTCTTCAGGATTATGAGGGTTATAAAATATATGGATTAAAAAAATAAGTAGATGGCTTGTTAAACAATAATTCTGTTTTTATCCTGGCAAGTTTATTGCAATATCAATAGACAAAATATCTATAGTTGTTTGTGGGACATTTTTATAACAGTTCTCTGTTATATTACAAGTTGATTATTTTCTGACCCAAATTAATTATTTGGTTAGTTTCCTGTTAATTAAAATGATGTATTTACTGTTAAACATAGTTAACAGCCCCGATGAAGAGGAGAACTCTACCGGGGTCACATATTTCGTGGACGAAGAGGGGAGATATTACTACCAGAAGGCTGGAGAGACTAATCTACTGTCATTGCAGACCGAGGCTGAAGAATCTGAGGTAAGAAGAATTCACAAATTACTCGTAAACTATACTTACATACATATTATTTATCCCCGGAGGGTTAGGTCGAGGTGAATTAATACCCACATTTCACCAATCATTTAAATCGGTCCCATGTAATAGGGGATGAGCCTATTGCCGTCTTCCGGGCACTATTGTTGACTCAAGCCATTCATTTGAGGTTGAGTCTGGGCTGTATATATCTGTCTGATGTTAAACAGTCCTATTCCTTAGTCGCCTAGCACGACACCGCATGGGAAGAGATGTGGTGGTCCAAATTTTACTCTGCCGGGAACCTACAATATAATTAGTTTAATTAATCCCTTGTATCTATTATCATGTTTCATTGTATTCACAAACAAAACAAGGAGTGTTAAATGTCACTCAGTTTAATTAAAAAGTTTTTCTTTTATTAAACATTGTTGATTCTTAGGAAACAAGAGTTTAAATGAATGAGTAAAATGAATCTTGAACAACACCAAGAGGTCTAAATGATCACTTAATTGGAATACTATTAGGATAATATTTTGTCTTGTGTCTGCTTAGTAACTGAATTTTTGTGATTCTGCTCATATGAGTAATGGGAATATTCAGATCTCCGTAAAGATACTAGTTGGACTATACTGTTGATTGATGATAATTAGAAATTAATAGTAATATAGTTATCTGTCTTAATGATTCGTCATTTAAAAATATTCTTAACCATTGATAATTTAAAACCGAGGTAGCTTAGTGGCATGGGTAATGGACTGCTGAGACGAGGTCTCGGTTTCGATCCCAAGTTTTATCATGGCACACACCTTTGACTTTTCGAAGTTATGTGTGTATTTATCGCAGGTTTATAAGTGCCCGGTTAATGGCAATAGACTCGCCACCTATTACATTGGGACCTAAACATAAACTGGCGAAATATGGGTGCTAGAACCCCTGCCTACCCTTCGGGGATATAGGCGTGAGTTTATGTTATGTTATGTTAATTTAAAATTGTCAAGAAAGTCTTCATAAGTTTGATACTTATATTTTTTTATGTATTTATACATTTGATTGTACCTAGACCATTAAAATAATTCATAATTAAAATCTAGAACAAGGCAACCAGTATAATGGGAGGTCTTATTGCTTTTAACGATTTCTGACAAGCAACCTTTGGATGGTGATTTAGGTTGTAGGAATGAGTGGTAGTTGTTTGACATATTTGTAGAATATGAATACATAAAATAAGAAAAATAAACATAGGCATATTCACACAAATACCTAAATACATACATGCATAAAAATCACACCTGTTTCCTATAGGGATAGGCATGAAGAATGTAATGAGAGTAATAAGTTAGGATCGTAGCAAATGCAGATCCGTGATCTCTGCCCACCCCTATACCTAAATAAATCTATATAATATGTACATAAATACAAACAATACAGTAATCCTATCTGATACAGTGATACTTACAAATAATAAATATAATGCTTATTGTGTACTTTAAATTTTCTAGGCTGCGGGTGAAGAAGAACAGATTATGGTAGATACTGAATCTTCTGGCGCGTACCAGACTGTGACTCTCGTCCCTTCTGAGTCGAGCAACGGAGAAGTCAGCTATGTACTAGTTGTACAAGAGGAGAGCAAACCGGTTGTGGGGCTTGACAACATTGTTAATCTTGACATCAATTTGGATCAGGTAAGGATAACAACCGCTCAAGTGCAAGTCGAACGAGGGGCTCCTTACTATTAATAACTGTAAAAAATTCAAGTGTCTAACAATCATGCCTGCGTCACCAGGTTGTATCCCATGAATTCATGGGATACAACCTGGTGACGCAGGCAGATGGACAGTGGATTCTTATTAATAAGTTTCCAATTTGATTCCTTCAGCAACGGAGCCTTTAAACTACTGACAACCACCATCGTTATAAAATTGGTCAATCTTTCTCTGGATCAAGTGGAAGTCCTTGAACGGAGGTTTTTTTTTACTTTTTATACCACTTAGGTGGCAGACAAGCGCACGGCCCACCTGATGGAAAGTGGTTACCCTGGCCTATGGACGTGTGTAACACCAGAGAAGCCACACTCGCGCTGCCGTACAGGTCAGTTTATGTGCCGTCAGTGTAGAGGACAAAGCAGGACAAGCCTTTAGTCATCCCACTTAGAGCACAAATTCTGCAGTGATCTCTGGCTACCCTACCGCTGGGAACATTTTGTTGATTGTTGATTGAAATAATAAAATTGGCCTAGATTAGGCCACTAACCCACCTACTTACATATGCTGCTGCATACCTAAACATATGTACACTGGGGAAACTCATGAGCTCTTCTGATAAACATACAGTTCTGCACTGTTACCAACCAAAGTGTGATTAAATATAGTTTTTTTTAAAATTGTTAATAAGTCACCGGTATATTGCATCTAACAGCAAAATATTGATAAATTGACTGTATTTACAGCTAATTTGTGGCATTCCTGCTATGCCATCTTTATTAGAACACAGTCAACAGTTGGATGTATTTTTTTATACAACTTAGGTGGCAGACAAGCACACGGCCCACCTGATGGAAAGTGGTTACCATGACCTATGAACGTGTGTAACACCAGTGGAGTCACATCCGTGTTGCCGACCCTGTAAGAACAGAGTTTTTGTGCCTTCAGTGTAGAGGACAAAGTAGGACAAGCTTTTGGTCATCCCACTGACAGCACAAAAACTCTCCAGTGAGCTCTGGTTACCCTACTCACTGCTGATGATGATCATGTTATGACATATATTAGGACACTGTCATAGTGTATTATATTAGTATTACAGATTTTTTTATACAACTTAGGTGGCAGACAAGCACACAGCCCACCTATTGGCAGGTGTTTACTGTGGCCTATGGAAGTATGCAACACCAGAGGAGTTACACTGAAAGCCGACCCTGAAAAAACCTTCTAATGCCCATATTGTAGTCACTTAGGAAAACCAGAACATGTTTTTAATGTTTTTAATTCATGTAGCAGGACCCAGACGAAAAACCAGGGGACGTATACAATTTCCAAGATGAGGAAACTGTGGAGGTGCCGTCTGAGGAGGAAGAGACGGAGGTGAAGCCCAAGGTGCCTCCCGCGAAGCGAGTGAAGCATATCCGACCTCATTTCACTTGCAACTTCTGTTCCTATTCTAGTCATAGACGGTGAGTACATTGAGATACCATTATTGTACCGTTGGTGATGGTGGATGGAACCAAACCTAGGGATGGATATTAAATAAAGCGGAACTGTTGTCACTGCCTACCCTTAAATAGTTTATTGCCAAACACATCATTCCTTTTAGAGATAGTCTTTTTTATATACCACTTAGGTGGCAGACAAGCGCACGGTCCACCTGATGGTAAGTGGTTATCGTGACCTATGGACGTGTGTAACACCAGAGAAGCCACACTCGCGCTGCCAACCCTGTAAGCACAGAGTTTCTGTGCCGTCAGTGTAGAGGACAAAGCAGGACAAGCCTTTAGTCATCCCACTGACAGCACAAATTCTCCAGTGAGTTCTGGCTACCCTACTCACCGCTGGGACCACAACACGAAGTTATTATAACCACAGTATTCTGTAGGGCTTCCCTAGTCGGACTGCTCAATTGGGCGGAAATACCGCCGTGTCCTACCTCCTATAAAATATAAAAGATAATAAAATCACCTACTTAATTTTTACATGCATGGTACACTAAGATGTTTGGTTACTAAGCCATCCTCATGGGATTGTCTCTCAAATGTTTTGGGGTTCAGATGAGAAATAAGCAGAAGAGAATAAATATTAGCTCTGGGTGCAACAGGGTAACTTTTGGAGTTATAATATTGCATATGGTTTGGTCTTAACAATGCGTTTATGAAACATTTATATTAACACACACAGGTAGTGGTCTTCCACTACTCGACCAGCAAGTATATGCAATTTTTTAATTGTCGTTAACAATACAAACAACATAAACGCACGACTATATCCCCGAAGGGGTAGGCAGAGGTGCTAGCACCCAAATTTCGCCAGTTTATGTTTAGGTCCCAATGTGACAGGTGGCGAGCCTATTGCCATTAACCGGGCACTTATAAACCTGCTACAAATACACACATAACTTCGAAAAGCATCGAAATGTCATTGGTGTGTGCCATGGTAAAACCTGGGATTGATCCCGAGACCTCGTCTCAGCAGTCCATTACCCATACCACTAGGCTACCGCGGTATTAACATTACATAAAAGCGTACTATTAGTATAAATGAATATTCTACAGCAGTCTACACGATATAGAAAACGCGACGATGCATACAACAATTACTAACTCATTTATCTAGTTTCAAGATCCAGTTTTAAATTCGAAATTAATGCCCCCTCTCACCCTTGGCACAATTTTACGTTGGTCTAGCAAACATAATAATCTTTATTCATTATAAATTTACAAAATCGTTACAATTTCTGAGGTCTCCTTTAAGTAGCGAAGGAAACCTCGCTCCTCCATAATTACAATAACAATAACTTGTACATTTCAACAGAGAAATATCCAATAAACACAATAAAGACTAAACAAAATAATATAAAATTAAAAAGTGATAAGGCCGCCCTTTGTACTGCTCTTGTCTTTTCAATTTCTGTATCATGAATATTGTAATTGGTGTACAATACATACATACATACATATAATCACGCCTTTATCTCCGGAGGGTTAGGCAGAGGTGAATTATCACGCACATTTCACCAATAATTGTATTCGATCACTATTGTTGACTCGAGCCATGCATCTGCGGCTAAGTCTGGGCTGTATATATCTGTCGGATGTTAAACAGCCCTATCCCTTAGTCGTCTTGTACGACACCGCACGGGAAGAGATGGGGTGGCCCAAATTCTACTCTGACGGGAACCACGCTGCGTGCAATAAAGTATATAATCAATAAAATTAAATAAATTAATAAAATTTACCTAGATAAGTTATTTAATGAGTTGCGAGTGTGAGTATGTGTGTGTGTGAGTGATTGTAGCGTTTGAGTTTGATTTATGCCTTCATGAGAGAAGATAAGCAGAGAATATGTACTTATAATAAATGAATACCTACATTATAATAATAAATTCATTCATTTTGGGGTATTAGTGAAATGTCAGATTTTAATTTCTCACTAATTCGGGGGTAGTTTCGAAATTAATGACAGCTTTTGTAGTTTGTCCCGTGTGTCATTGAATAACCTTTGCCGTAGGTGAGTGTGAAATCCTCGACCATTATACCGGAAGCTGTGCTCAGCGCAACACTTCACCATGTAGACTTAAACTTTTTTAAGATTATTTTTTTACTATTAGTACTTTTTTTTTTGCATTAAGCATGTATTGTTTTTATATTACTTCATTTCTATAAATTATTGATCAGCATAATGAGAGGAAAAAAAAAACATAGGAAGCGAGTTAGGCAATCCGCCGACCTGCAAGATTGCTGACGACGCATCGTACGACACCGACACGCGCGACCGGAATTGGCGACGCATCGATTTCATCATAGTTTTGATTATAAGAATATTAAATATGTAAATTAGTCTTGTAGTACATTTCTTATTGTAAACACTTTTTATTAAATAAATATTTTTTTATAAATAATCGCGTTCGCCGTTATTTATCTGGCGCAGTCGGTAGGATCGCGACACTCTAGCTTCGAATAGAACTCTTCAGCCTGAGTGAACGGTATCTATCGTTATCTTCGCGATCGCATATACGAATCTACGAACGGCGACAACCCTGCGGGAAATCCGGAGAATTGGAGATCCTGCTGTACTACAAGGCCCGACTAGGAGATGCAGAGGATACTAGGGTGAGTGCTTGTTGTATTCCCAGTTCCTGTGCTATATTTCCTGTCGTACTCTTTGAATGTTTTATGTGTTTGTGTGTAGGCTAACATCGCTGCAGACAAATAACATTTTTATATAGATAATCTTAAATAGGAATAAGTGTGTTCGTATACGTGCTAAACTCGCAGTATACGCTTCACAGTGCATAATAAGTAGGTATATGATATTACATTACCTTTGTGTTTATTTATAGCCAAAACGGCCAGCAAATTAACATAGATCTAATTGCTTTAACTTCACGCTCCTGCAGACATATAGAGTAGGCAGAGAGGTTGTTAATTGTGTCAAATATTTTATAACTTAATTTAATTAAATTCAAATATAATGGCGACCATTGAGTTAGCTACATTTAAATTCGTATCTGACCTGTTACCGAAATATGATGGTAACAAGAAAACACTGAATTATTTCATTAGAGAGGTAGAGAATGTGCTATCATTGCTAGAGGCTCCCGTAAGGGCCAACCCCGCGGTTGTATGTTTAATTAAAAGCAAACTGAGCGGTTCTGCCGTCGACGCTATAGCGTCTGAGGGGATAGTAGACAGCTGGGAGGCCGTTAAAGCCGCGTTGACCCGTAGGTTAGGAGAGCCTCGTAACGAAATTCAGTTGATGCAGGAATTGACCCGCCTGCGGCGCAATAAAAATGAAGACGCCGAATCTTTTGGTAAACGTTTAAGAGAGGTGTTAGATACGCTAAACGTAGTTGGTAGGCACTCAGATAAAACATACTATGAAAATATGGTAATAGATCAATATGTGAATCATCTCGACTTCCATGTATCTATAGGCGTGCGAATAGCGAGACCTACGACCCTAGAAGCGGCAATAGTAGCGGCTAGACAGGAAGAAGCGCGTCTAGCATTTAATAGATTAAATAACAGTTTTAATTCGCTTTCCATACAAGCCAAACCGAAAGAAATGCCTAAGCCTAACCCCACGACGCACTTAGCTAACCAACCAGGATTTAGCCGTAACTTTCCACCACGTAATAACTGGGTCCCAGACCAGAATCAGCACAGAGGTCCATGGAGGAATGGACCCAATCAAGGTGTCCGGCCTAGTGGCTCAGGGACCTTCAGGAACTCAGGTAATTTTAGACCTCAACCAAATATACCCCGCCAACAAGTGAACCCACCGCAGAGGGTATCTGACGTCACTATGAGGTCAGTGAATAAGCCCGAGAAGCCTAGCTTTACGTCTGAGGAACTTTTCTATACACAGCCCAGTCAGCCCACTCCAGAACATGGTTATCCAGATAACTACGAGCCATACTACAACGGTGAGTACGCTAGTAATAATTTACAGGATCATGAGCAGGACTACAGTCAGGAGTATTCACAGGAGACATCGAGTGGAGGACCAAGCTATCAGGATTTTCCTGCGGACGAGACTCAATTGGACAACAGCTAATAAGTACGGTAGACCTTAATCATCACGGGAAAGACCATCTCCCTTACATAGAGCTTCCCGAATTCCAAGGTAAGTTTTTACTGGATACAGGAGCCTCACGATCTATCATATCGCCCGATGCAATAGCAGGTACTTGGTTAGAGGAGCACATCGAAAGCGAACCCTTCCAGGTAAAAACTGCACATGGTGTATCCTTTCACGAACACATGATAGTCTTACCCTTACCACCCCAGTTTAAGTCCGATAAATCTCATAAATTCCTAGTATTCGAATTCGACCCAAAATACAAAGGCTTGATAGGTGTGGACATCCTGAAAGAATTAGGATGCAACATAGACTTGAAAAACAAGTTGTTGCGAACCACTAATGCTGAAATTCCAATTTACTTTGACTATCCCATAAAAAACATCAAAGTAGAACCTAATTACGAGAAACTCATAGTAATAAAGACTAACTATTTAGATGGACAATATATTCATGACGACTTTCAGTGGACTAAAGGACTAAAATCACCCGCGGCCATCGTAACCGTTAAAAACGGAACATTCAGGACTTCTATTATTAACTACACCGATAAACCACAGATAATTAGCAACAATTGTACTTTACCCCTCGAACAGTTACCCCCACAACTATTAGATAGCTATACAGTTCACAAAATTAACACACTTGAAACTAGAACTGACATTAACAAAGAACTTTGTGACAACTTAAATAAAATTCGAACTGACCATATGAACGAAGAAGAGAGACGTGAAATTACTAAACTTTGCTATCAATATAGAGAAATCTTTTACTCTGAAAACATACCATTGTCTTTTACTAGTGCGGTCAAACATCAACTGCGAGTAACTGACAACACTCCGATTTTTGTTAGAAGTTACAGACAAGCCCCTCAACAGCGTATAGAAATTCAGAATCAAATTGATAACCTACTAAAGCAAGGAATCATACGCGAAAGTATCTCACCATGGTCTTGCCCTGTTCACATAGTCCCAAAGAAACCCGACGCTTCTGGAAAGGTTAAATGGAGACTTGTAATTGACTATAGACGACTTAATGACAGAATTATAGAAGACAAATACCCTTTACCTAACATAAACGACATTCTTGATCGATTAGGACGCGCCCAGTATTTTACAACCCTTGACCTGGCTAGCGGTTACCATCAACTTGAAATGCACCCTGACGATATCGAAAAGACTGCATTTACCACCGAGAGAGGTCACTATGAATTCCTGCGTATGCCTTTCGGGCTCAAAAACGCGCCGAGTACGTTCCAGCGTCTCATGGACCACATCCTTAGAGGGCTAGATAACGTATTTACATATCTCGATGACGTCATAATAGCATCTACGTCGCTACAAAGCCACAACGAAACTCTAAAGTTAGTCTTTGAACGATTTAAAGTTCACAACTTAAAAATACAGTTGGACAAGTCAGAGTTCCTACAGAAACAAGTTAACTTCCTAGGACATGAATTGACCGATCAGGGCCTTAAGCCTAACAAAGACAAAATAAAAGCAGTCTTAAACTTCCCCATACCACAGACTCAAAAAGACATTAAAGCATTTCTAGGTCTAGTTGGCTATTACAGGAAGTTCATTAAGGACTTCGCTAAACTGACAAAACCTTTGACAGTCTGCCTAAAAAAGAATGCTAAAATCATACACACAGATGAATTCCTTGACTCGGTTAAGAAATGTAAACAAATTCTAACAAACGCCCCGATCCTTCAATATCCCGACTTTGACAAGCAATTTATCCTGACAACAGACGCATCAGACTTCGCTTTAGGCGCTGTTCTCTCACAGGGAACGGTCGGCTCAGACAAGCCAGTTGCATTTGCATCCCGAACACTATCCGATACAGAGACACGTTATTCGACTACAGAAAAAGAACTGTTAGCAATCATTTGGGCAACGAAGTACTTTAGACCATATTTATACGGTCGTAAGTTCACAATCTATACAGACCATAGACCCCTAATGTGGCTTATGTCCTTAAAAGATCCCAACTCAAAATTAACTCGTTGGAAACTAAAATTAGCCGAATACGATTTCCAAGTAGTTTATAAAAAGGGCAAACAAAACACCAATGCAGACGCACTATCTAGAGTCAAAATATTCCATAACAGTGTAGACTCCCTAGCAGTAAATCCCGGAGAGGACGATAATGAACACATTAATAGATTATTAGAAGACGTACTTAGAGATGTTGAAGCAGATAACAACCCGCTACGTCCTTATGACATCAATAGGGGCATGAGGGATGACGACGACATCGCTACCAGTAGCGCTTTGCCGTCAAATACTGACAAAGACACAGACACGATGAGCATAACAATAATTGACCCCGACCAGTTAGTTTCGACAAATCACACACAGCCTGATAACGAAAACAATGGTATACCAATACTTTCTGACGCAATAGACAAACAGCTAAAACAATTTTATATTAGATCCATCCCAGGATCCTCTTATAGGGTAGAAGACAGATCCACTAATTCCAGAAATGTTATTAAAGACGTTTTTATCCCAATTAATAACACTGAGTCTGAAATAATTCGATTCCTAAAGGAACATACGATTGCCAACCGTATCTTCCATTGCTACTTTTATGATGAAAACCTATATCTAGCTTTTTCTAGAGTCTATACTACAATCTTTAATGACAGGGGTCCCAAATTAATAAGGTGTACGTCACGTGTTACAGTCATAGAAAATAAAACTGAACAAGAAGAGATGATAAAACGGTACCATGAGGGTAAATCATCGCATAGAGGTATCCAAGAAACCCATAAACACCTCCTTAGAAATTATCATTGGCCTAATATGTTACTCTCTATCCAAAAATTCATAAATCAATGCGACGTGTGTCTTAGGGCGAAATATGAAAGACATCCTGTGAGACCCACGCTAGCTATAACAGAAACACCCACTAAACCTTTTCAACACCTATTTATGGATCTATATTCCACAGGGGGCGCAACATTTCTGACTATAATAGATAATTTTTCTAAATTTGCACAAGCTGTGCCCTTAAACGCATCCAGTAGTGTTCACATAGCCGAAGCACTGTTGCAAATATTTTCTGTCTTAGGTTTGCCACTTAAAATCACCACAGATTCCGACACAAAATTTGACAATGACGTAATAAAGGAAATATGTGCTTCTCATGATATCAATATCCACTTTACAACACCCTACAACCCAAACTCAAACTCCCCAATAGAACGATTTCATTCAACTATTGGTGAAATCATTAGAATTCAACGAATGACCAACAAAGACGACCCGATACAGCTACTGATGAAATACGCAATAATAGCTTATAATAATGCCATCCACTCCACAACAGGATACACACCACGAGAACTTTTATTTGGTCACACAGCTTCCAGGAACCCCTTAGAACTGTTTTACCCTAAAGAGTTCTACCAGGACTATGTACTTAACCACCGGAAAAATGCAGAAGCAGTACAGGAGTGCTTAGCAGCTCAGGTATCGAAAAACAAAGAACAGGTGATAGAAAAGAGAAACCAGACTGCCGAAGCTATGATGTTTAAGGTAGGTGAAACAGTCTATAAGCAGGTAGCCAAGACTACGAGGAGCGACAAGACAAAGCCGGTATTTAAAGGCCCCTACAAAATCATTCACCTACACCCTAACAACGTAGCAGAAATTATAGGTAACCACCCGAACTCAAAATCCATAAGAGTTCATTTTAAGCTCTTACGCAGACCCCATCTTGTTACAGAATCCTCGTCACAGGAGCCTTCGTGCTCTACGCAGCCGCAACCGTAACCCTTAATCCTGTAGATAACGTGAATGGAATCCTCCTTCTAAAACAAGGTCAGCTTTTGAAGCAGGTTGACACTTTTAGTTTGGCTTGCGTGTATAACGTTTCATATTTATACGAAACTGCGATTAAGCTTATGGTTATATATACTGATACTAAGCATGCTGAAGAGGATGAGGATTTACATAGAACCTATAAGGATCAAATAGAAAATAGTATAAGTTTGATAAGTAAGAAAATTATATTTATAACCCCAAAACATAGAGTTAGACGTGGTCTTATCAATGGTTTAGGCTCTATCATTAAAACAATTACAGGCAACTTAGATTACGACGATGCAGTTAAATTTGAAAACGAAATCTCTGGTTTACGCAATTCAGTTAATAAAGTAGCTTCATCTCAGAAACAAACGCTATTTGTAGCCGAACACGCTGTAAGCGAGTTTACAAAACAAATCAATCTTGTAAACCAGAATCAACAGAAATTAGGCTCAATATTAAGAAATACCACTCGTAATTATAATGTAATTATAAATAGGATACACTTTCTAGACTTATATATCCAAATTAACTTTAGTTTACAACTACTTTTAGATAAGTTGGTAATCTTAGAAGATGCCATGACTTTTGCTCAGTTAGAGGTAATGCATCCTAGTATCATAAGTCCCCATAGCCTTATTACAGAGATGATTACCATACAAAAATTAAATGAGTTTAGGCCAGTAGACATTATTAGTATAAAGAACATACACAATATAGAGAAATCTATTAGCGTTAAAGCCTATAGTACAGAGCACACATTAACATTCATATTGGATATCCCATCTACCGATCAAAATCCTTATGACCTTATCCATCTATACTCCATTCCCGACAAACAAGGCCTTACCATCATCCCCAAAGCCAAATACCTAGCACTGGGAAGCAGCGAGTACTCATACCTGGAGGAAGACTGTAAGAAAATCACACCAGACACACAGCTCTGCCAATCACTAACGACGCAACCATTGGACAAATCTGAGGACTGCGTAGTATCCCTCATTCAACACCAAAACACCAACTGCACCCGTGCCAGGATGGACATCAAGCAAGGAAAGATCCAACAGTTACAAGATAATAAGTGGCTTATTATTCTCCTAGAGGAAGAAACCGTAACAACCCACTGTGGCAGGAAGACAGAATACAAAAGGACCAAGGGAATATATATAACCAGCTTGACAAGCGACTGTCATCTGGAAGTGCTCAACCGGACGCTGAAGACGAACATCAATACAGTTATTATAGATGAGATTATACCCCTTCCCAGCCAACCAATTGTAACGGAGCAGAGCATCGAGTACAGCTTACAGTTAGAAGATGTCGATCTAGACAGCATCCACAAGATCATGGACCGTGCCCAAAAACTAGAAGAACCCACCATCGACTGGCAAATGATGATGGCCACGCCCAGCTGGTCGACACTAGGCCTCTACCTGGCGCTAACAACAGTAATTGGATGGAAAGCATGGCAATGGAGGCGAGCAAACCTAAGCCAACAGGAACTCCGCACCGAGGACGCTGCAGGAAGCTGCGGGACGCGCTTCTGTCTTAAGGAGGGAGGAGTTAGGCAATCCGCCGACCTGCAAGATTGCTGACGACGCATCGTACGACACCGACACGCGCGACCGGAATTGGCGACGCATCGATTTCATCATAGTTTTGATTATAAGAATATTAAATATGTAAATTAGTCTTGTAGTACATTTCTTATTGTAAACACTTTTTATTAAATAAATATTTTTTTATAAATAATCGCGTTCGCCGTTATTTATCTAGCGGCGTCACATATTTCTAAGGTAATTTTTTTTTTGTAATCGTGATCAATTATCAAACATTCGTTAAATTTGTTATAAATTAATTATTAATAATCATACAAGTCATAGTCATAAATTGTTAATAATATGTGTACGCAGATTTCTAGTTTCATGTATATAAATGTCGAGACAAGTGTTAAACGCGTCGAGCGAATATAACTATACCGCACGATTTGTAATACAATTGAAATCAAAACTTAATAGAAATTGAAAAATCTCATTGTTCGCATTGATATAAACTATAATTACGAAAGAAGAAGTGAAAGGCATAATCGTAACAAGTGAAAACATGTGGTTCCAACTTCCATAGAAAAAAAAAACTCTTCCACTAGCCAAACATTGTGCTGTGCCCAACAGGGTCCATAATTGTAAGATAATAATTTTTACCTGAACAACTGTACTGAGTATTGAGTAAAAGGGTGTGACTATCAATGGCAAAGGGGGGAAGCCAGCGGATTTTTCTATACCTCAATCTTGTTTATTATGCACAATGGGAAGCCGGCAGGAATTGGTTGAATTTTACTGGTGGTAGAAACTTGGTGGCACAAATTTGTCTCAAGTTTCGACCGGGTAGGTACCACCGTGCACTATTGCGAAAAACCCTCCATAGCAATTCAATCTCGGTTGGATTGTGTTCAGGGGTCAGCAAGTGCATAGCCGGGCAGAGGTGGTGGTTGTCGCAGCACTAGTGGGACCAGTGGGTCTTGGCGTAGTCTAGTGGGGATGGCTCGGGGCGATGCGCCGAACAGGGAGACCTGTAGAAACGGTGGTGCCGCTGGCCGCCCGCGGTATAGTACAGGGGCCCAACTGGGGTTAACCACCTTGGGAGGCTGCCTCACCAGGCCGCGCATAATCCCGATATGGTTCGTCGTGCCGGTTGGTGACCGGAATTGGGAGCCCGGCGACCATACTCGGGGGGATACGGGGGCCCTTCCGTTCGGCGCGTCGGCTCTCGCCATGCCTCACATTCATAGATAAAACCAATATCCCGCGCTTTGTCACACGGTGCTGCGGCGGCAATCACCTCTTTTTTCACGCCTTCTCCCACCCAAACTCATGGCAGCGCAATTCAAGGAAATAGGCAACACAGCGGCTCGACACACTCCCAAAAGCTTGCTATTTGAGGTGGAGTCCACTAACATCTGTGGGCTCCATGCAAACCTCAACGCCGTCCACCAACACCTAGAGACGGCGAAACCTGCCAGGTTTTTTCTAACGGAGACGCAAATACACCGCCCTGACGACACGACCTACTTGCTCTACCCTGGCTATGTTCTTGAGGAAAGTTTTCGTGCAAAAGCCGGGGTGTGCGTGTTTGTTAGGGCGGATGTTTGCTGTCGCCGTTTGCGCTGCCTAGAGGACCCATCCTTCTCCATCCTTTGGGTACACGTAGACCATGGCCCTACGAGTCAGATCTATGTGTGCCTCTACCGTTCCCATACAGGAGATGCTGAGACAACTCAACTCTTTGAATATCTGAGTCAGGCGGCAGATGATGCGCAGGAGCGATTTCCGAATGCCGAAATGGTATTTTTGGGGGATTTTAACGCCCACCACGAGATCTGGTTGGGCTCCTCCAAAACAGACCATGCGGGAAGAGCAGCCCACGCGTTTGCTCTGGCGCACGGCCTGACCCAATTGGTGCACGAGGTCACTAGGATACCAAGAAGGTCGGGCCTAGCACCTTCTCTGCTAGACCTTATGCTGACGAGTGATCCGGACCGGTACAGTGTATCGGTGCGAGCCGCTTTAGGCAACTCCGACCACTGTCTGGTCTGTTCCACGGTGCCCATTATAGCGCCCCCACGACCCGTGCAGGGGAAGCGGCGTCTCTGGCACTACTCGTCAGCGGACTGGGATGGACTTCGTGACTATTTTGCGTCCATCCCGTGGGTTGAGCGCTGCTTTGAAGGTAAGAACCCATCGGATTGTGCTACTGCTGTCGCCGGTGAGATCGGTCTGGGTATGGAATACTATATCTCATACACCGATGTCACCGGTGACCGCGGGGTGCGCCCTTGGTTCGGGCGCGAGTGTGCGGAAGCTGTTGAACAAAAACAGTCTGCGTACCGCGCTTGGGTAAGGGCGCGCGCCACGCGCCATCCCAATCTGGGCCACTTCAAGGCGGCGTACAACAGAGCCACAAAGGTCTGCAGAAGGGCCTACGTCAGAGCGGATGCCCTGCGCATAGCGCGGCTTGGTCAAGAGCTAGTGATGCATCCCACGGGAAGCCGTGGCTACTGGCGACTGGCTAAAGCCGTGCAAACCAACTTCTGTCAGCCTTCGCTGCCTCCGCTGCGTAACCCTGATGGATCCCTGGCCCATGAGCCGCAAGAGAAGGCAAATCTGCTGGCTAATCTCTTTGCGGCCAACTCCCGAATCGATGATTGTGGTACGCAGCCACCAACACTACCCGACAGTGACGTGCAGTGCTGCAATCACTCGATGTCCGGAAAGCCAGTGGTCCGGATGGTATTCCAGCGGTAGTCTTGAAAAAATGTGCAGCGGAGTTGTCTCCAATGCTTACGCGCCTGTACCGGCTATCCTACAGTTCGGGTACAGTGCCTTTGCCTTGGAAAGAGGCGAATGTTCAGCCGATTCCCAAGAAGGGGGATCGCTCGGAGCCAGTCAACTATCGACCCATAGCCGTTACCTCAGTGCTGTGCAAAGTGTTCGAGCACATAATCAACAAACAGCTCATGCGGCACCTAGAGGATCACTCCTTAATTAATGACCGGCAATATGGCTTCAGACCGAAACGGTCAACGGGTGATCTTCTCATACGTTACCCATCTTTGGGGTGAGGCTATGGACAAGCACGGCGAGTCACTGGCAATTAGTCTTGACATCGCCAAAGCTTTCGATAGAGTCTGGCACAAATCGCTTCTTTCCAAGCTACCTGCCTTTGGTCTGCCTTCTAGGCTGTGCAACTGGGTTGCTAGCTTCCTGCAGGGGCGCCGTATTCGCGTCCTTTGTGACGGACGAGCTTCGGAGTTTCTGCAGGTTAATGCTGGCGTGCCCCAGGGGTCCGTCTTATCACCCACTCTCTTTCTTCTGCATATCAACGACATGCTGTCTACCGGCAATGTTCATTGTTATGCAGACGATAGCACTTTGCATGGGAGTTATCATGGACATCCTGCGGCCAAGCAGTCGGATATCGCGGAGAAAAGGCAGCTTCTTGTCACTGAGCTTGACGGGATCCTGAATCACATTTCTCAACGGGGCTCTGAGAACCTGGTTGAGTTCAATGCCAAGAAGACGCAGGCATGTGCGTTTACAGCAAAAGTATCTTCTTTCCTTCCCCTCCCCACTCTTCAGAGCACGCCACTGCCACTGCAGGACAATCTCAATATCCTAGGTATGGATGTTCGCTGCAACCTGAATAACAAAAACTACATCGAGAGTATCATCAAAACAGCCTCACGAAAACTCGGAGTCCTGAACAGAGTGAGACGGTTTTTCACGCCGGAGCAGCGGTGTCTTCTATACAAGACACAAATTCGCTCCTGTGTGGAGTACTGCTCGCATCTCTGGGATGGTTCAGCAAAGTACTTACTAGATGCTCACGACAGGTTGCAGCGACGTGCGGTCCGCATCATTGGGAATCCCGAGATCACGAACACCCTAGAACCTTTACAGCTGCGTAGAGATGTTGCGTCCATGGCTGTATTTTACCGTTTGTACCATGGGGAGTGTTCTGATGAGCTCTTCCAATTAGTCCCACCCTCCCCTTTCCTACACAGGACAACGCGTGCAGGTCTTAGATGTCATCCGCACACGGTGCAAAACATCCGATCAAGAACCAAGCGGTTCGGAGACTCTTTCCTCTGTCGCACCATTAAGGCCTGGAATTCATTACCAGCTCACGTGTTTCCTTCTTCCTACAGTCCCGGGTCCTTTAAGCGGGGCGTGAAAAAGCATATGATGAGGCCGTCAAGCTGAGTGTCACCATTGTCACACGGTATGTGTAAGTAATGGTGACCCTCTTTTCTGGGACTTTGCCTTCAGCTTACCATCAGGCAAGGCGAAGTCCAATTGACGTGTCCTATATAAAAAAAAAAAAAAAAAAAAAAAATTGGATTATAGGGACCCCTTGACACTGGACTGTATGTATGTATTAATCTGCATCTTAGCGTTAATCCCAGTCGTAGCCGAAGTTTTCATCTTTAGTGTCTAGGGTCTGCTTTATCAGTCTAACTGCAGATTTGGTTGAACTTCGATATTTTACGTGAAGTGACTACTATCTGACCTCCACAGCCCTAAGGCGATATCGAAGCATTGCAGCTAGACCAGTTGTTGGACCTTTTAGGGCACCAACTGCCCGTAAAGACAGCCATATATGTTCGTATGGAAACTAAAACCGACGTCTTAACGTGCTCTCAGAGGCACGACCAGACCAATGCATACACATAATTGCACTGAGCGGCGATTGAACCCGTGAGTAGCACCTGCTTTCCCTACCTCCACGCCACCGAAGCTATATGTATGAATTAATAATTAGACTGAACTTTATAAGAGAGGGTAATCATAGAATTGTACAAAATATGACGGTCTTTCTCGAACTTTACCGAGGAAATTCTAAATAATAATAAATAAAAAAAAAATAAGAACAGCGCCGATGATATCTCCCCGGCATGATGAATATTCATTTCAACTAGCTGACCTGCAGCTACTCAGGTGTAAGCACACCTGAGTAGCTAGGTGTTGGTAATTCAGATGATAATGAATGTAAAAAAATATTATTATCATATACTTTAATGTAGTAGACACGTGTCTAATTCAATGCAATTTTTTTTTTGTTTAAACTTTATGCACAAATACAATACATTGGCGGACTTAATGCCACAGGCATTCTCTACCAGTCAACCAAACCAGCTATTCAAGTAGCAATTGAAATAACGCAAAATTTGTTTTATGTAAGCACTAACGTTTTATTATATATATTACTACCGCTGATACCCGCAGCACTGCCCACGTCGATATAGGTCGGTTCTATTTTGGTAATCGTCGGCCTTGTGTACGTGTAATGTATAACAACAAACAGGCAAACACCTACCTGTTTGTTGTTATATATTTATTTGAAAGGTGAATCAATCGGGAGTGAATGTTTAAAATCAGTCTAAGATGGCCGCCGCTACAAAATGGCGGATTACATATTTTTTCACAACTGTCAATCGATTAAGGTATCCAATGACAGGTCCAATAATAACATACATGCCTTAGTGTGTACGTATACTCGCGCCTTTTTTCTTTCGGGTTAGGTAGAGACAACATGAAATTTTGTGTGCATATTGGGTAGGTCTGAGAATCGGACAGCATCTATTTTTGATCCCCCTAAATGTTAAGCGTAGTTCACCCTTATTTTTTTTTTGAAACTAGATATCTTTTTATGATGCAGCTTTAGAAAATACAAACATGCCTGAATTTTCAACCCTCTACGATCAACCTGTATCGCGATTTAATGGTCTATGCAGGATAAATGATTTTTGACTTTGACTATAGGGTGTAGACATCCACTAAGAGCGGATTTTGCAAAAACCCAAACCCTGAGGCGGTCGCTAGTAATAAATACTATATGTATAAAATAAATAAACAAATAAAAATTCCACGACATTCTACACAACGCTATCTAGAGCCATGGTAAGCATAGCTTAACTAGCTTGTGTTATGGGATCTAGAATGCGGATAAACATACTTAGATACTTAAGTTTGGTAAATACATACATATTATACATAGAAACACCCAGACCAATGCAAATATACATATTCATGCATACAAATATTTGCACTGAGCGAGAATCGAACCCGCGCTCCCTGCAGTCGTCAAGGTCGTCAATATATACAATAAGTTTGTCATTTATATTGCTTACAGGTATCTCCTACTCCGTCACATGAAGAGCCATTCGGAGGAGCGCCCGCACAAGTGCACTGTGTGCGAGCGCGGTTTCAAGACGATCGCCTCTCTTCAGAACCATGTCAATATGCACAATGGTGTTAAACCACACATCTGCAAGTACTGCAACAGTCCCTTTACCACCTCGGGTAAGATTTTTAACTTTTTTTTTGTACCTCTTAGGTGGCAGATAAACACACGGCCCATGTGATAGAAAGTCAGTGACACACACACAGATAGTCACGCCTAGTTTATCTACGGAGGGTTAGGCAAAGGTAAATTAACACCCACATTTCACGGTCCCATAGGGGGTGAGCCTATTGTCTTCCTCCGGGCACTATCGTTGACTGAAGCCATTCATCTGAGACTGAGTCTGGGCTGTATATATCTGTCTGATATTAAATGGCCCTATTCCTTAATCGCCTTGTATGACACCGCATGGGAAGAGATGCCAAATTCTACTCTACCGGAAACCACGCGGCTAAATATATAGAAATTGCTATATATATCATAATCCTTCTTGAAATGTTTGTCCCGTCTGTGATGCGGTTGAACTTTTTTTTTTATATATAGAACACGCCGATTTGACTTGTCCTCGTGTGATAGTAAGCTGAAGTCTAAAGTCTCTGGAAAGGGGTCACCATTATAGATGAGTCTGACTTAGGCTCCGGCGAGTACCCGTAATCACTCGTTCAATGATCTATTAATCAATTGTTTTGTTGTCTGTACACACAGGTGAGCTAGTGCGTCACGTGCGCTACAGACACACACACGAGAAGCCGCACAGGTGCACCGAGTGTGATTACGCTTCCGTGGAACTGTCCAAACTGCGCAGGCACGTCCGCTGTCACACTGGCGAGAGACCCTACCAGGTGAGTCTACTAATCACTAATCACTTAGGTGTATTAGTGCTCGGCCGGGGTGCGAGGGATATGCCTGTCAACCTCACCTTCGGCAACCGAAACGACCCACAGGCGGCGTGCGTTTTAGTCGGTTCGAGTCCGACATAACCTCCTCCACCGGCTCCGGTGGGGAGGTATCCGTGGGGATTTTGCGCACGTAAAAAAAAAAAAAAAAAGAAAGGTGTATTAGTGCTGTCGTTTCTTTTTTTATATAGCACTTGGATGGCAGACAGAATGTGAGTATGGTAGCCAGAGCTCACTGTAGAGTTTTTGTGCTGTCATTGGGAAGACCAAAAGCTTGTCCTTGTTTACACTGATGGCACAGAAACTCTTGTGTTTACAGGGTTGGCAGCGCGAGTGTCACTCCCTTGATATTGCACACGTCCATAGGACACTGTAACCCCTTTCCATCAGGTGGGCTGTGTGCTTGTCTGCCAACCAGGTGGTATAAAAAAAAAGACGAGCACGGCTTGGACACACCTCTTGCTACCGATCCTGTACTGACAGAGCTTGAGCGTGTGTGGTATGAATTTCATACCGCACAGAGTGCACCGTTTTGACAGCCTCTGTGGCGTGGCGGTAGTGAACGCGGCCGCTAAGTAGGTGACGCGGGTTCGATTCCCGCTCAGTACAAATATTTGTATGCATGAATATAGGTATGTCCATAGCTCTGATCGTGCCTCGGAGAGCACATTAATATAAGTTTTTAATAACTAATAACAACTAAAGTTAAGTTAATACCTGTATTATTGACAGTTATCATTATTTAACAAAGGTACATTATGCATATACATGAGATCATAATACCTACTCAACATTCGCCAATAGTGACAATTATAATTTTAAAGTAAGTTAATATCCAAAACAAACAAGAAATATGAATATAAATCTCCTTACATCTACAACGAGTCTAAAAAATATATTTTTAGTTGAGATTTTACCACTGACACAGTGTTATATACGTTAGTTGGTGAAACACATAAGGTAACCATAACCTTCGTCTAAGCGGTCTTTAATAAACCTTCTCGTCCTAGTGTCCTCACTGCACCTACGCGTCTCCGGACACCTTCAAGCTGAAACGTCACCTTCGCACCCACACCGGGGAGAAGCCCTACAAATGCGACCACTGCAATATGCGCTTCACACAGTCCAACTCGCTGAAGGCGCACAAGCTCATTCACAACGGTAAGTTTTTCTGTAATTCATTATTTAGATTGAGTTACAGCTAAATAGACTGACGATCTGAAGACGGCGATTGGGACAGAGGGAGCAATGACGCACATTGGGAGAGGGCTATGTTCACCAGTGGAGTGCAATAGGCTAAAGTACTTTTATCGTCTTTCTCTTAGCGTCGTTTCTAGTTCGACAGCCTGCGCCTAGGAGACGGACTCTGTTTACACGTACTCCTTTTGGTTTGAGATATACTGCTTTTATTAGAGCTACCACTGTCTTACCTCCTAGCCTCGAGAGAAAAGCCTCGTCTGTTTATCAACAGGTGTATTGGCTTGCAGATATGATTGGAGACTAAAGTTCCAGATTTCAACAAAACACCAGAAACACAATTACAGATGCAATGTCAAAGATCTGTTGGCTGTGTGAAAGTTCTATACATTGAACAAAATTACCAACCATTCAAAATATACACATTTGTGGTATGACAGTAGAGCAGTAAACTACTGCCAAGGGTTAGATTCCCGTTCTGTACAAATCTATGTGTGTATGAACATGTTTAAGTACAGCCGTCTGGATGTTTACATATGTAATATGTATGTGTTATATGAGTAACTGACGCTCGACACTCACTATATAGACATGACGTGCCTAACTCACGTCTTAAAAGAGCAGGAGTTTTTTGAGATGCACACCTGCCGTGCCAGCAACCTAAAAGTGCCAAAGTTCACAGGCGGCTTACAGAAAATCTACCTCCCGGGTATGACCTGCAATAGGCGAATGAAGTTCCTTAAAGACTGTGGTTCCGAGTAGGATGCTAACATCGGTTTAAATGGAGATACCTGGATGCGAGAGGAGAGAGCTGTGACTGCGGTGCACCCCTGCAAACAATGGACCACCTACTGTCGTGCCTGTTGTACCCCAACACTTGCTCAACTGGAGACTTCAACGCAGCAAACGAAGCAGCAGTATTGGTCGCCGAGTTTTGTGTTGCCTACATCTAATACCACAAATATATGTTGCCATCGACACGATAAAGAAGATATGAGAATTCTAGAATATTTGGATCACAGATAGCCATTATATCTTCTTCGGGACCTTCTTCCTACAGTACCGGGTCCATTAAGCGGGGCGTGAAAAAGCATCTGAAGAGGCCGCCAAGCTGAGTGCCACCATTGTAACATTACTTAGTGTCTGTAATGGTGACACTCTTTCCTGAGACTTCCTTTAGCTTACCATCAGGCGAGGTAAAGTCAAGTTGGCGTAGATAAAAAAGAAAATCTAACTCAAGCACCAAGCATTCCATTCTAATCACTTCTGATCAACTCTTTACAGTGTCTGAGAAACCGGTGTACGCTTGCGAACTCTGCCCGGCCAAGTGTGGCCGCAAGACCGACTTGCGAATACACGTGCAGAAGCTGCATACGTCGGACAAGCCGCTCAAGTGCCGTCGTTGCGGCAAGTCCTTCCCTGACAGATATTCGTGCAAGGTGCACAATAAGGTAAGCAAATTATCACCATCTTGACGTGGTTTCTGTACACTTTACCTATGAACTTGCTGAAATTTTCTGATAGATTCATGAGTTCGTTATACCTGTAATTTATTAGCTATTTCCGTTATTTATATTTTGTTTAAAAGTTGATTTCAAGATTTTACAACTCTGTATTAAATTTTGTTGTTGTTGGCCGCTTGATAAATTAAATTCGATCTACAAAAACAGTACTTCCTAAATTTGATTTTGATGATTTCGTATTACTTTTTTGCAGCTGTCACTTTTCAAAAATGTTAAAAGTGTTTGTTAGCTCAATGTTTTGTGTCATTCATACACAAAAAAAATCATAGAATTTGGATTTGTCATTCCTAAAAAAATACAAGAATGTTAGTACTGAAAATTGGGATTCCTCCAATTTCTCCAAAAAAACGGCATATTCATTTGTAACGACCTATTATATACTTCGGAACCCGAGATCCGCCTACTCGCTTCTTCCTGAGTTTGGTTATACAGCTTTATGGGAACGGGGGTCTGACCTCCCAACTCCGAAAGGAAGCTTGTCCGTCGTGTAAAGCCTAGTTCAGATTAAGCTAGTAATTTAAAAGAATAGTGATAAATTTAGCGGCTAAATGTGTACGAACTACAAAAAATTAGTCTAGTCGCTAGAGCAAAAAAAAAAAAAAAACACCACTGCAATAGCGAGCAGTTTAGCCATAAAAATTCAGCCTATTCTATTGGCTTGGCTCTCGGCAGAGTAGAATTAGGGCCACCCCATCTCTTCCCATGCGGTGTCGTATAAGGTGACTAAGGGATAGGGCTGTTTAACATCAGATAGATATATACAGCCCAGACTCAGCCTCAGCCTCAGATGCAGGGCTCGAGTCAACAATAGTGCCTGGAAGGCGGCAATAGGCTCACCCCCTATTATGTGGGACCGAATTCAATGATTGGTGAAATGTGGGTTTTAATTTACCTCTGCCTAACCCTCCGGGGATGAAGACGTGATTATATGTATGTAATCTACTAAATTATTAAAATAGTGCGAACTAGGTTTCCAGGCGAGGATGTCAAGTGGAAACATGTCGTCTCTGAGCCTCAAATGGGAAAGATAGTACATATACCAAGCCACACGTAAATTCCACCATCAGTCTTCAGTACACTGGGTAATTAGGATCCTGTATTTTTAATGAATCTGTGCTGAAATTGAGAATTTTGTTACAAAAATATTAAGTGACCATCCGAACTACCTCACATCGAAACCAGACCACCATTTTGAGAGCACCATTTGTGATGCTGGCTCGTATCGCCTGGAGCCATACTTCCTAATACAGCAGGTTCAGTCAACTGACGGACAAATTTATTTAAAGAATCTGAATCGTTTGTCACAAACGCTCAGATCTATTTTCCTGATTGCCTCAGAGGTCATGATGAACTCGGAGCTCAGGGTCCGCCTTCCGGCTTTCCCTATTCCACTTCCCACGATCTTGGGCGTCCATGTTAGTGAAAATATTTACACGCAGTCACCTTCCACAACTTCATGCCAGAACTTCTTGGACTTACTCCTACCTGGACCCTGGGTAACTAATGCGATTGCCAGGCATTTGTTACCCACGTACATTACCCTGGTGGTTTCCGTAAGACACACTGATAGAACTAAACCAAGAAGACTAGAATATTTACGTAATAACTTTTTTGACGACTTGTTTTCAATTGAACTTTTTTTGTTTTAGACTCACGAGGGAGAGAAGTGCTACAAGTGCGACCTCTGCCCTTACGCTTCGACAACTCAACGTCATCTAAAGTCGCACATGCTGAAGCATACAGACGAGAAGCCGTTCGTTTGTGACCAGTGTGATCAGTCCTTCAGGTTAGTGCACACGGCTATTGTCTTTAGTCTTGAGATGTCTGGTTATACTCCATTAATCACAAAGCTGCAGTGATAGTAGATAGTGCTCGTAAAGTGGTTAAGAATAGGAGCAGATGGCGGGTTATTGTCTCTGGCCTACCTCAGAAGGATAAAGGCGTGAGCATAATGAAATGTAATCCTATAGTAAAAAATAAGACCTAAATTATATATATAACGGTAATCACAATGATAACTAACGAATCTACTGATAGTCGACGCGACGGTATTTCTGTCCCAATTGAGCAGTCTGACTGGGGAAGTACTTCAGCCCTACAGAATACCACGACTATAACAACCTCGTGTTGTGTTCCCGGCGGTGAGTAGGGTAGCCAGAGCTCACTGGAGAGATTTTGTGCTGTCAACCAAAGGCTTGTTCTGATTTGGTGTTCTGCATTGACGGCACAGAAACTCTGTTCTTACAGGGTCGGCAACACGGGTGTGACTCCCCTGGTGTTACACACGTTCATAGGTCACGGTAACCACTTTCCATCAGATGGGCCCTGTGCTTGTCTGCCACCTAAGTTGTTTAAAGAAATAAATAAGGGACAGCTTGCGCGAGAGCCTCGTCTGTTGGTTAGCAGGTGCTCTGACCTCGGGTGAGGTGGACTTGGGCGCCGAAGGCAATAAAGCCCCTGCATAATTAGTCGATACTTCTAACTTAAGTATTATAATTTTTTTACTTACAGACAGAAGCAACTGCTCCGTCGCCACCAAAACTTGTACCACAACCCCGGATACGTTCCAAAGCCGCCTAAGGAGAAGACCCACACTTGTCACGAGTGCAAGCGCACCTTCGCTCACAAGGGCAATCTGATCCGGCACTTGGCCGTCCACGACCCAGAGTCGGGACATCAGGAGAGGGCCCTCGCACTCAAGATTGGCAGGCAGAGGAAGGTCAAATACATTAATGGACATCTTAAGGTAAGGAACGATTACAAAATGAATATAGAAGTTATTGTATAAATATAGTTTTGTATAACGTGTACTCAACAGGCCCCGGCGGTGAGTAGGGTAGCCAGAGCTCACTGGAGGGTTTTTGTACTGTTAGTGGAAATACCAAAAGCTTGTCCTGCTTTGTCTTTTACACTGACGGCACAGAAACTCTCAATGCTTGTAGGGTTGGCAGTGCGAGTGTGACTCTCTTGGTTTTGCACGCGTCCATAGGCCACGGTGACCACTTTCCATCAGATGAGCCGCGTGTTTGTCTGCCACTTAAATGGTATAAAAAAAACTATAGCGATTTGGTGTTTGTCTTTAAATTTCCTGTATTTTTATTTTCTTTATCCAGCATGCATCTTTCCTTCGCATGAACTTAGGCATTCTCTGATAAGGAAAAGAAAACAATGATTAACTTTTTATATCCGATACTGAAAGAAAGATCAGCTGCAGCAAATTCGCGATTGTTTTCGGATTTGTCATTCAAGTAGTCACAATTATACAGAACACGCGAGCGAAGTAATGTCTTGTAATGCACATTGTGTCAGCGCTTATGCATACACAGAGCACACTCGGCTTTATCACGCGACTACGACGATGCAAACGAAGGGTTATGATTTTGACGGGCTATGTATGTATGTATGTATTTTTTTTTATCTAGGACACGCCAACTTGACTTCATCTCGCCTGATGGTAAGCTAAAGGAAAAGTCTCAGGAAAGAAGGGCCACCATTACAGATACTAAGTAATGTTACAATGGTGGCACTGTTTTTCACGCCCTGTTTAAAGGATCCCGGTATATCCAACATACATATCATAACCACTATCAAGTCTTATCGAAATGTAGACATAACCCTTCTAACCGTTTTACCCCACTACGACGAAGCCAAAGGAGGGTTATGATTTTAACAGTCTATGTATGTATGTAGGTTCATCTGTTGCCTCATAGCTCCTCAACCACTCATTAGAACTGGACAAATGAGGTAAACGATGCATCTTAGTCGTCCGCTGGTTATAGGATAACGTGTCACTGAATCTAATGTGGCGCCCTCTAGCGGACATAAAGTACTGCATAAAAAAATAAATTAGCCGTGTTTGGTATCAACTGAAAGGCACATTTCAAATATGTATAAATTATACCTATTGCTTGCCCCGAAATAATATAAATAAAAAAATAAGTTTAAAACTAAAACGACCGACTTCTCCCTAGAATGTATTCTTTTGTTAGACTAAGTGGTATACGACCACGGCTATCTTTGATATTTTCATGTTTATTACTTTTTCAGCAGTCGGTCGTTTTAATTTTAAACTTATTTCTTTTTCACGCGACTAGTGGACCGCAAGTTTTGCATACACTTCATAAGTTCACGAAATAATAAATGTTTTTATACAGATGACACACGGACAACTCAGAAGACCGCATTCGTGCACCCTGTACCTAAGAAAGGTGACAGGACAGATCCGACCAATTACAGGCCTATCGCTATAACCTCCCTTCTCTCGAAGGTTATGGAGCGTGTCATTAATACACAGCTCCTGAGATACCTTGAAGGAAACGATCTACTGAGCGACCGACAGTACGGCTTTCGCCACCGTCGCTCAACCGGTGACCTTCTTGTGTATCTCACAAACCGGTGGTCGCAAGCCATCGAGAGTCGGGGTGAGGCACTAGCGGTCAGCCTCGATATAGCAAAGGCCTTCGATCGGGTCTGGCACAAAGGTCTTCTTGCGAAGTTGCCGTACTATGGACTCCCCGAGGGACTTTGCGAATGGATCGCCAGCTTTTTGTCCAACAGAAGCATCCAAGCTGTCGTCGACGGCAGCTGCTCGGACCGCATGAACATAAACGCTGGTGTCCCACAAGGCTCCGTGTTGTCTCCGACGCTGTTTCTGCTGCATCAATGACATGCTGTCTGATGGCTCCATTCATTGTTATGCGGACGACAGTACCGGGGACACGTGTTACACGGGCCGTGCAAATATCCCTCAGTCCGAGGTGGAGAAGAGTCGCGAACAACTTGTGTCTAAAATCGAGACTACTCTCTCTGGAGTATCCGCTTGGGGACGACTAAACCTAGTCCAATTCAACCCCACTAAGACACAAGTATGTGTATTCACCGCTAAGAAAACCCCATTCATTGTAGCGCCGCAATTCCTGGGCACACCGCTTACCATCTCCTCGAGTATCGGGATCCTTGGTGTCGATATCTCCAGCGACGTCCAATACCGAAGTCATTTGCAGGACAAGGTTAAGTTGGCATCAAGAAAACTCGGAGTGCTCAACAGGGCGAAGCAGTACTTCACTGCGGGGCAGCAACTCCTTCTTTATAAAGCACAGGTCCGGCTCACATGGAGTACTGCTGTCACCTTTTTGCTGGAGCACCTGCATACCAGCTTGACCCCTTCGACTCGTTGCAAAGACGGGCATTGAGGCTGGTTGACAATCTCATACTCACAGGTAGAGTGGAACCTCTTAGCCTTAGGAGGGATTTTGCCTCACTGTGTGTGTTCTACCGCCTATACAATGGTTTGTGCTCAGATGAATTGTTTGACATGATGCCCGTAGCTACATTCTATCATCGCACCTCTCGCCATAGGCAGGGAATTCATCCCCACACATTGCGACCTGAGACGGTGCGTACTGTGCGGTATGAAAGAAACTTCATCCCACGCACACTCAAGCTGTGGAATGACCTCCCTGCTGCGGTTTTCCCAAGCGCCTACAATATGGGGTTCTTCAAGAGGGGCATCAGAAGGTTTCCACATGGTCGGCAGCACGAGTGTGACACCCCTGGTGTTGCATACGTCCATAGGCCACGGTAACCGCTTCCCATCAGGTGGGCCGTGTGCTTGTCTGCCAACTTAGTGGTATAAAAAAAAAAAAAAGACAAGTTCTAACAACATATTATTTTTCTAAATGAGGCGTTTTTGTGTATTGTAAAAATATTTCGTGTTGCTGAAAACCTGCTGAGTCTATTTTTTTAATATAGATTATTTAGTTTTTTATAATTTTATGTTATAAAAATATAAAACGCTGAGCGTTACGCGATCGCTAATTTTCAATAATATCTTAATTAAACTAGCTTTCTATGCAATATTTGTGACTACTATATTTTAACCCCACATTCTATGAAAATAAATTTTCAAATTAGCATTAATCTATTCTAACAATTGAATGAATCTAAGAAAGTCGATTTCCTCTCTTAGGACCGTATTTTTCAACGACCCTTAATCCAGCAAGCACATGCTTTGAGAATGTTTCGAACTATCGAACGTATTTGACAGCTGATTTGGCGGTGAGATTTCTATTGCGCATGCTCCATATTTTGTAACGTCACGTTAGAGCATGCGCAATTGCAATCTCACCGCGAATTCAGCTGTCAAGTCAATTCGATCGTTCGAAATGTTCTTACAGCATGTGCTTGCTGAATCTAAATTTATCTGAGGAGAGATTGACAGATGTGACAGATTTCCTATACAATCTGTCTTCAGATATTTCGAGATTCAAAATTGAATACTATTCTAGAATACGCGTCTTAATCTTTATAATAATACAATAAGATTGTAATCAAAGCAAAATATTAAAATTACACATACCGCCATTTTATTTAGCTACCCGTTGCGATGTTTTTGTTAATTTCCTTTCGAACATCAAAAAAATATTTTCTTCTTTCTTGCTTTCTTGTGTCATCTCAGTATTCCTTTCCTCGCCTACCTACTTCTATTCTTCCCTTATAAACCGAACACCATTTATATTCTCATAAAGTGCAACTGCTGTGCGTAGATTCAATTCTTAGAAATGTGCCCTGTTAATAGAAATAGGTTTGCCTTATATTATACATTACGTATTATATCTGCTACAATGAGTTCCAAATTCAATCGAGTGGTGAAATGTGGGCCCTCTGGGGATAAAGACGTGACTATATGTATGTATTTATTATATCTGCTGGTGAAATAATGTCATTTATACGCTTATGGTGAAGGAGAACTTATCTCCCTGGCCGTATGTACACATACTTCATATCACGCACACATCTCTCAGTCAAAAATCTCTTTGGCAATCATAACTTATGTCTTGCTTAAATTGTATTATCTCTTTACATGTATTTCTATGCTAAATTTGTATATATTTAAAAAATAAATCTAACAAAAAGGTGTACATAACTTCCATTCTAGAACTAACATTCTAAATTAAATTTATTACATTATTATAACGAAATTTGTATGCTACGCGTCTTAATTATAATTTTCTGCTGGTTGCACAATTTATCAATTTGTCACTGCTGCCGGCGGCTCCGTTTGCGTAAAAGCTCTGAAAAGTCGCGAAAATTTGCTATTTTCCGCAATAAAAAGTATCATATTTTGGCATCAATTGCAAAATAAACGCATTTTTCTTTCTTTCTTTTTTTTATCTGTTATTAAATTAGCATTTATAGTACTAACTGATACTTGCGGTTGCTATTATCGCAAATAAATTTTTTATATGTATCCTATGTGCTATCTGCCAAAATTAATCGCGATTATGTACAGCTGCTGTTCTGGCGTAACTGAGTAGGCGACATGCATGCATCACTTTTTTAATTTTAAAACTATAAAAACTATTTAATTCTTTGAGGGAAGGCATTATTTATAACAATGTTAACGGGAATTAATGCGATCATCCTCGCTACGTTCAGGATCTATTTTAGAATCCATCGCTACGCTCGGAATTCTATTCTAGAATCTTTCGCTTCGCACGTGATTCAAAGCCCGCATATATTCATCATATTTCATACCTACATACATACATATAATGACACTTTTATTCCCTGAGGTTTAGGCAGAGGTGAATTAACACCCACATTTCACTAATCATTGAATTCGGTCCCACGTAATAGGGGGTGAGCCTATCGCCGTATTCCGGGCACTATTTATAATATTTCATACATTGCCTGATTGCACCAGAGGCATTGTATAGATTACCGGGTACGTACATACCTTTGAAGTATCTGACGTTTCGACCAGACCCTCAATTCTAATTAAAACAAAATCATTGTCATACCACAGTCACTGTAAGAAACGGCATTAAATTTTAGACCTATGTACGTTTAAAGTCCAATATTCCTTCTGCCTGCGCCCGCGGTGGCTCGATTTGTAATTTGTGGCGCGTTCGTCTCGTGGGTTGAATCGGGCGACTCTGATCGACCCGCGCGGGTAGCTCGCTCGCGTTAAGGGCCCCGTTAACGATCAAATTTGTTTGACAAATTAGTTTGTCAAATTTTACGTTTTTATCAAACAATAGTTTAAACGATCAAACCACAGATCAAACAAATTTGACGTACATTCGTAGATTCGGCTGTTTTTGTAACATAACGTTGTTCTTTTTCCGTGAGTGTACTCCTCACTGTCATCATTGGCCGTGACGTCCTCCATGATGTCAATACAAAAACCACAGAACAAATGAAATTTAGTTTGACAAATACCGCCGTACACGTTCAAACTTGTTTGTCAAACGGGTATTCAATCAAAATTTTTAGCGCCCCGTAAACGATCAAAATGTTTGACAAATTTTACGTGTTTGTCAAATTATTTGATAGTGTGCAGCTATGTTTGAAGTGTTTGTCAAATAATCTACGTGTTATCGTTAACGGGGCGCTTTACACAATTTCTACCTAAATTATGAGTCATGGCGGTGCGTACCGAACTGTATGCGAGCGTTTGTTTGTTTTTTTTTTGTTTTTTTTACTTAACTACCTACCTGATAATAATTATGTATTTTATTATGCATGTTTAGTATTTAATTTTATTGATTTTATATCATATTTTGTGTGTGTATGTGTCTAATAAACGCATTTTCTTTCTTTCTTTCTTTATAATTACGAAGTATGTAATTACTATAATTGTATATATTAAATAAAAAAATAAATAAAATGAATATAGTTGCATTACACATTTTCATTCTTTTAACTCTAGACTTTAGTCGCGTTGCTTTAAAGTCGAAAATTAAATGGACTATTTAATTTAGCATGACAGTGGGTTTGCTTTAGCAGAATCGAATCCCAGGTTACACAGGCCGATGTAACATGCCGACTCAATATTTTAAATTGAGTTCTATTTATTATTGACAATACTTCACCAGCATTTTTATATCTTGCTTCAGGACGTTCGGGAGTCGGGATCCGACGAGAACTCATCAGAACAGCTGTTCAAACTTGGCTTGGCTAACAACGAGTTGAAGCGTGGCGAGCTAGTCACCGTGGCCGACGGCGACGGCCAGCAGTACGTGGTGTTGGAGGTCATCCAGCTCGAGGATGGCACTGAGCAGCAGGTGGCCGTGGTAGCGCCTGACTTCATGGAAGAAGAAGAAGCAGGTAAACTAACGCTTATACTGTTGAATGATGGCACTTGGTGGAATGTTTTTCTAAAATAAATGGGGAACAATGTACCAGTATTTCGAGCTGATACAACAGCTTACGAGCATCAAAAAATTTGTATGTCTACATTGACAGAACATGTTGAAACTTGTAATGTAATATTATAAACTTCCACCTGTACCTACACATGTTTCCGCAAATAAAATTATCTTTATCTTTATCTTTATCACATATTGTACTTTTTCGACTGTATTTTTTATTATTACACCTGACCGGCTTCGCCTTACGGCATTCTTAAAGGTTTATAAATGGATGCCGTAAGGCTAAACTGGTCTGGTATAATAATAAAAAATACAGTGGAAAAAGTACAAGTGTATTTCAATATCGTCATCATTTTAGGGTGCTTTCTGGTTGCATCCAAGGCTGTGGTTCGTTTAATCGTTCTTGGTTTGGCTTATACGTTTATTCTGAAAGTGACTGCCGTCTGACCACTTAATGTGTGGTGTTAGGGTCTGCTTAGAGTAAAAAGCTTAGAGCTCTCGGTTTGGCTCATACGGCTATTCTGAAAGAGACTGCCGTCTGACCACCCAATGTGTGGTGTTGGAGTCCGCTTACGAGTTTAGAGAGTAAAAAGAGCTTTCGGTTTGGCTTGTACGGCTATTCTGAAAGAGACTGCCGCCTGACCACCCAATGTGTGGTGTTGGGGTCCGCTTACGAGTTAAGAGAGTAAAAAGCTTAGAGCTCTCGGTTTGGTTTGTACGGCTATTCTGAAAGGGACTGCCGCCTGACCACCCAATGTGTGGTGCTGGGGTCCGCTTACGAGTTTAGAGAGTAAAAAGAGCTCTCGGTTTGGCTTGTACGGCTATTCTGAAAGGGACTGCCGTCTGACCACCCAATGTGTGGTGTTGGGGTCCGCTTACGAGTTTAGAGAGTAAAAAGAGCTCTCGGTTTGGCTTGTGCGGCTATTCTGAAAGAGACTGCCGTCTGACCACCCAATGTGTGGTGTTGGAGTCCGCTTACGAGTTTAGAGAGTAAAAAGAGCTCTCGGTTTGGCTTGTGTGGCTATTCTGAAAGAGACTGCCGTCCGACCACCCAATGTGTGGTGTTGGAGTCCGCTTACGAGTTTAGAGAGTAAAAAGAGCTCTCGGTTTGGCTTGTGCGGCTATTCTGAAAGAGACTGCCGTCTGACCACCCAATGTGTGGTGTTGGAGTCCGCTTACGAGTTTAGAGAGTAAAAAGAGCTCTCGGTTTGGTTTGTACGGCTATTCTGAAAGTGACTGCCGTCTGACCTCCCAATGTGAACCGCAAAGAGCCAGAACCATGTCCGTCATTCAGCAGGTGGGCACCAAATATCTTGGTCTTCTTCTTCTCATATCAATGGCAGCAACTTAAGATATCTTAGATGCACCCAGTTTGACTTAGCAGCGCATCCTTGAGCAGGGCAGCCAGAGCCCATGGGAGATTTTTTGTGCTGTCAGTGGGAATACCAAAGGCTAGTCCTGCTTTGTCTTCCTCTTTTGAAGCGCAAAAACCATAGGCCATAGACTAAGATAACCACTTCTCATCAGGTGGCTCTGTGATTGTTTGGCACTTAAGTGTTATAAATATAAAAAAAAACATTCATCAGCTGTGTGGCAGGCTCAGAGATTTTAGACTACAACTCTTTGAAAAAAAAATTTCAAAACTTTTTCATATATGAAATATTCAGTCCGTCAATTGATTACACCATGCTGTATGGTAAGAGGTCCAGATGATATGGGACACCAGTCCAGATACTGACAATCCCAAAATGGTGGACCCTACCTTGAAAGATACTTTTTCACGCTCCGCTTGAAGAATCTGGGCTTGTAAGATGGATGACACTTCTCTACTGTGTGACAAAGAAATGAAGATTCGAAGTGGCCGTATTAACCTCGTGTTGTGTTCCCGGCCGTGAGTACGGTAGCCAGAGGTCACTGGAGAATATTTGTGCTGTCAGTGGGAAGACCAAAAGCTTGTCCTGCTTTTTCTTTTACACTGATGGCACAGAAACTCCCTGTGCTTACAGGGTTGGCAGCACGAGTGTGACTCCTCTGGTGTTGCACTTATCCATGGACCACGGTAACCGCTTTCCATCAGGTAGTCCGTTTGCTTGTCTGCCACCTAAGTGGTATAAAATAAGACTAAACGTTTCTACCGTATGTGGGGGATACCGGAGATCAACCAACCCCCATTGTTCTATGTAGGAAGGTAAATGGAGGCATAAAATAATTTATCAATTAAACTTAAATTCCAGAAGAAGAAGAGGAGGAGGACGAGGAGGAAGACGAGGAGGAACTAATGGAGAAGAAATACAAGAATCAGGCGAAGAGCAGTGGTGACCGCGCCATCAAGATGGAGAAGGAAGTTAACACCTGCTTTGGGTTTGACGTGAGTACACATCGAAATTGTATTATGTTTGGAGCCCTTTAGTGATGCGCGTCTGCCGTATCCTGCTAGATGGGGACTCCGTGGTGCCCACACCAGAAGAGGGCCAGCTCGAAAGAGATGGCTGCGGTCAGTTGGGGTGCGAGGGATATGTCGACCCATAGACGGCGTGCGTTTTAGTCGGTTCGAGTCTGACATAACCACACCTGCCGGCGCCTAAAACGCTACCGCTCACTATTGGCAGGGAATTCATTCTAATTCATTGCGACCGGAAACGGTACGCACTGTGCGGTAAGAAAGGAACTTTATCCCACGTACCCTGCTGTGGAATGAACTGCCTGCTGTGGCTTTCCTAAACGACTACAGGGGTTCTTCAAAATGGGCATTAGGAGGTTTCTTCAAGGTCGGCAGCGCGAGGGTGACGCTCCTGGTGTTGCACACGTCCATAGGCCACGGTGACCACCTCCCTTCAGGTGGGCCGTGTGTTTGTCTGCCACTTAAGTAGTAGGGATATAAAAGAACTGCGTTTGTTAAAATGTTAAATTTTTTAGGCTTTGCATACAAATGTCTTACTTTTACACGCTAAATGATCTTCTCGTGTCAATGATTCAAGGTGGGCGCTAAATTGTTCATTGTTCAAATTGTTCATCGTAAACGCAATTTAGATTTTTGGATGGTTGGCATATGGTTAGTGCTGCGCGAGTGTGACGCCTCTTCCACTGCTGCTGGAACCGTGGCGGCACTAATCTTAGAACAAGGGTTGCTACCTCATAAACACGACTTCATATTTTTATTATTATTATTATTATTGGGGAACAGGCCAGCAGTTGAAACAACTGATATCAGCCTGCATCTCATTGTTCACTACACTGTTTTCACTACTCAATGATTTTGTTGATTTATGTGTTTGTCCAGTCTATTTTTGAATTGGTTAATGTTTTCTGCTGTCACAATATTTTCAGGTAGCCTATGAACCACAGCCTATGCCACTTAGGTGGCAGACAAGCACACGGCCCACCTGAAGGGAAGTGGTCACTGTGGCCTATGGACGTATGCAACACCAGGAGCGTTGCACTCGTGCTGCCGACCTTGAAGAATCCTCCTAATTCTAAGCACCCCTGTAGTGGTTTGGGAAAACCACAGCAGGCAGTTAACTTCACAGCTTGAGCGTGTGTGGGATGAAGTTTCTTTCGTGCCACAAATTGCGCACCGTCTCAGGTCGCATATGTGAGGATGAATTTCCTGCCTATGCCGAGCGGTGCGATGATAGAATGTAGCCGTGGTCGTCCCTCCCTCCTAAGGCAGCATTGGTCTGGTCGTGCCTCGGAGACCACCTTAAACCGTCGGTTCTGGTTGCCATACGAACAAGTATGACTGCCGTTATATTATAATTGTAAAAATGGATGTAATGGCTCACACAGAAGGCCTGATCATCCATCCAGTCAACAAGTAGTAGAACAAATACTTATTTGTTTTACAAATAATATATTTTCAGCCCCCAGCCGGGTGGTACTCGGCAGAATACAATTTGGTCAACCCTATCTATTTCCTAGCTTTGTCGTTCAAGCCGACTAAAGGATAGGGCTGTTTAACATCAGACAAATATATATAGCCGAGACTCAGCCTCAGATGCATGGCTCGAGTCAACAATAGTGCCCGGAATATGACAATAAGCTCACGCGCTAGTACCACGAACGAATAATGTATGGTCAAATGTTGGTGTTATTTCCTGACCTCTGCCTGACTTACCGGGGATAAAGGCGTGATTATCTGTAATGGTGACCCTCTTTCCTGTTACTTTGCCTTTAGCTTTCCATCAGGCGTGGTGAAGTCAAATTGGCGTGTCCTAGATTAAAAAAAATGTATGTATATTTACAGCAGGCCATCCTTGAAAACTGTTCCATTTCAGATTGATTGATTAATGATTTCACACATATTCATCCATGGTGTTTCTCTACCTTCCAGGATGGGGAAGATGGTGATGAAGATGACGATTTCAACGACAAAGTAGTCCTGCGTTTAGTTTAATTTAATTTATAAACATACTTACGTCACGCCAGGGGCTATCGGGGCGAAAGTTGTACCCTCGTGTCTACAGACACGGTACTAATCACGCCCGGCTGTAGTGTTCCAAACATCTCACAGCCGCTGACCACCCATCTATGAGATATGTAGTTGAGATATACTGGCCGTAAGTATAATAGTATTCCTATAATATCTTCTGTGTTATTTATTGGTGTTATTTGTCTATATTACGAGATGTCAAGTATCTTATCGATGTGTGGGTTTATGAGAACGCTGCATAATGTAACCAGTACACATTAGTAGGCCATCATCATGTATCACACTATGGTGTATACCTCATTGCTATGTCACCTTCCCTTTGAAGATACGCCATGGTTCTGCTGAGTTTCGTTTTTGTCGAAATTCTCAGCTCGGGGCCGTGTTTCGTACCAGTGGTAAACTTGCTAAACAAATATTTTATATATTGACATTTTTGATATTAGAAGATGTCAAAATACAAAATAAATGTCTTTGTTTTAACCTTTATTATGAAGTGTGCCAAGAAATTGACGTCACGTCGCGTGCCCCTTTATGTAATGGTGATGGCCTACCGTGACCTGTCTAGGTCGTCGTGTACGCTTTACATTTCTGGAGTTTTACTCAATATTAGGTCAGAAGATGACGGCACAAATTGCTAAACTTCAGAGACGTGCAATGTGTTCTAGTATTCACTCTTTATGAGAACCGTTTGTGCATCTCAAAAGACAATTCACGTGACAACAGTATCTTGTGTCGATAGCTTCTATAGAATAACTTAAACATTGTCTGTGGTACCTAATAATATATTAACATAACATCATTTGAGTGAACCGCTAACGAAAGTACGTATCTATACATACATCGTGTGGTTAATGTTAGGCTACCGGGAGTCCCACCACAGGGTCGAGACTCGAACATGGTCATTTAGATTTAACATATAGAATATTAATGTTTCAACGACTGTAGCTATATAATTTCAAAGCCAGAAACGAGAAGTAACTTCTTTAATTTCCATACTGCGGCATCTATATCGCTCTGGCTCAACTTCAGATCGATATATACTTAACTGAAGACTTTTCCTTATATTTGTATTACCATTTAAATACCAAGATGTAGGTTTAGTCATTGAATGTAATATTACAGTCGCTATCAGTATTAGCACATAAGCTTCGTTTGACAATTTAGTGTTCAGCAACTTCTGAGCGGGTGTGTACAATAATCTCTGTATTGGGGTGTTGGCGAATCCTACAGTAGATTCCTTAGTGATAAGTTTTAATGTCTATAATATATTAATCTTGGACACGACAGTGATAAAATTCATCGTTAGATAGTAATACGATTCTGATAAGTCGTTCGTAGTGGTTGTTTGGGAGTAGGCTAGTGACGGATAAATGTAGTTTATTGTCTTAGGATCGCAGTGTTTGAATTGCGTTGAATAGAATCTTCCTACCTGCGTGTACACACGACTGTTTCGATGGCGGTTTAGTATGCGATCGTCTCATTCAAGTAGAATATTAAGAATACTGCATGATTTGCAATTAAGTCTGTGATGTCATGGTAGAAATATTATTTTTTTCTGCTTAAGCATGCTCACTGTAGTAGGTAAAAAAAAAGTTTGGCTAGTTTCAGAAGTGTAGACAGACAAAAGTAATGTCATAATTTCAATAATGTGATTGCTTTCCATTGAATTATGTGTAAAATTTCCAATCCGACGAGTTCTGTTTTTTCCCCCGTAGGAAAGATAACTGAATGATATAGGTATTCCAACTATCATGGTCACTCACATTACTATGGTCAATCGAATAGTAATTACTGAATGAACGGTTTTAAGTTATGAATGATTATGATTAGTTTGCTTCATTTCAATTTCGTTTATTAATATCACTACCAACATTAAAAAATCATGTATTTTATTTTGTTCAGTCTAATATTTGGGCGTCTTCATATTGGAAGTTTTATTTCTTTATTTGATTTTTATAATTTACTAAATTATTCATTAATGGGCATTTTTTTTAAAAGAAACGCATCTGCTTTCATGAAGTTATTACCACACTCGGTAATAGAACCACCGTAAGGATCAAATTTGTAACAAATAGTATGGTAAATTATACTAAAGAAAATGCATACAATCTGAAAAATTTCAATGGGACAAGATACAGCACCAACTCATAGATCAGATTACCTTTTCAATTTTTTTCTTGAATATGCTAACAATACTTCAGTTTTTATATTTATGTGTGTATAATATTATACGACGCCGGCTCACTTAGTAATATGATATCATTAATGACATGAGGCATGTTTTATTTATTTTTTTGTTTAGTTAGAAAATTATTAGGGTATACTGAAATGGGAATGATAGTTACTGAAATGGGAATGATAGTCACTGAAATGGGAATGATAGTTACTGAAATGGGAATGATGATACTTTTATTTCTTTTTGATTAACAATTCTTTAATTACTTTTTTTAAGATGAAATTTTTTCAATTCTTTTGTTCCGTTTTGGGTTGTAATTATCTTTATTAACCATTATTAGTATATATTTTGGTGTGATGAAGTACATTCAATAATATTATAGTCAGCTACGTACTTTCGTTTAGCCTTATTGTACAGAATAAAGTATTTAAAAATCATGATGAATCTTTACATTCCGTCATAACGGAAGTTACATTTGTACTTAAGGGAAGCTACTAGTGCTTCATATCACTCTGTATCCATTGCACTAGGTTCAAAACCTAGCCGTTTATCTAGAGCGAACGTGCGGTAACACTACGTTTGGCTGCGTTGCTATTTTGTATAGCAATTATTAAATATATCGGAATTATTGGTTTATTATACATAATTATGATTTATGTATACTTAGATTTGTCTTTTCAGTGTTTTACCGTAAAGTTTGTTCTGGTAAGTAACTTGAATATAAACGCCAGTAGCTTCCTTTTTAATCTATTGTAATCATTTAATACTTTAATGTGTGGAAAATTCTTAAATCGATACCAGTAAATAATTATACCTATATACTTAATATTTAGAGCGCGAACGTGGACTAGCAGATGAACTCAATGACTCAGTCTGGATGTCATGTTCGTGGGCATGTCAAGTTCGTGAGCTATATGCCGATTGTTCTCAGATCTTGACTTCACCTGAACAGTTGACGCTATAGTCGTTTATAGATGCACCAACAAATCTGTGAACCGATAAATGGAATCACCGCCTTCTTCTGTATAGACTTCAAAATTATTAACAACGATACGCAAATGAAACGAATTCATTAATTCAAGACCTGGAATTCATTACCAGCTCACGTGTTTCCTTCTTCCTACAGTCCCGGGGCCTTTAAGCGGGGCGTGAAAAAGCATCTGATGAGGCCGCCAAGCTGAGTGCCACCATTGTAGCACTTAGTGTCTGAAATGGTGACCCTCTTTCCTGAGACTTTGCCTTTAGCTTACCATCAGGCGAGGTGAGGTCAAGTTGGCGTGTCCTATATAATAAAATAAAAAAAGAATTTCAAGAAATTTTACCAGAAACAGGTTGGCAATTTCAGTAAATTCGTTTGTGTGAATTGACAATTATGTGCAATAGAACTTGAACCGCGGTAGCCTAGTGGTTTGGGTAATGGACTGCTGAGACGAGGTCTCGGGTTCGATCCCAGGTTTCACCATGGCACACACCAATGACTTTTCGATGCTTTTCGAAGTTATGTGTGTATTTATCGCAGGTTTATAAGTGCCCGGTTAATGGCAATAGGCTCGCCACCTATTACATTGGGACCTAAACATAAACTGGCGAAATGTGGGTGCTAGCACCTCTGCCTACCCCTTCGGGGATATAGGCGTGAGTTTATGTTATGTTATGTTATGTTAGAACTTGAATGAAATTTTAAAGCATTTAGTATGCTTACTATTCAATACGATTAACATATCAATCGTCGCCGTAAGACGGATATATATAGGAATATTTGGATGATTTCAGGTAAGGTTCAGTGGCTTAGTGGTAAGAACATTCCCCATGTATGGGAAAGATCGCGGGTTTGAATACCGCCTGAACTGCTTCAAATTTTCTCCTATCTTATGGTATGTTTTTGAAAGTGGTAACTGTAGCCGACTTTAGCCACATCGCAGATTTGTTGGTCACTATATTCAAAGGTAACATCCATAAAAGAATATTGAAGTTGAAATCTTGCATGTGGATAAATTAAGTATTTATTAATTTCCGCTATAAGGAGCCCAATATATATAATTATCAGTGTCAGTATATTATCATTATAATAATGTAGCTTTTGTCAAACTGATTGTGCGTATTCATTCATTATTCCGTAGTTATGTTACGATTGAAATGTCTCGGCGTTACTATTTATTTTCAAAGTTTAAACTACGTCGACCAAACATAATAATATGATTTATAAAGTTGGAGTTAGTTTACTATAAGGGGCCGTTCAAGTATTACTTAAGCATTCAGATTGATTACAATTATTTAACCCCCCTCCCACTTGTCAGCAAAAGTAAACAAATCTCTTAAAATGCTTACGTAAACATAAAAAAAACATATGCTTATTTCTTTTTTTGGTTAAATGTAAGGGTAATGTTATATTATGTGTGAAACATATATAATGTTATATATTAATAATTATTTAAGCAATGCAATGACCCTCCCCCCTCTAGTGCTTACGTAATACTTGAACGACCCCTAAAAGGAAAAAAAAGTCTTTTAATAATGTTATTGTTTAGTTTTAAATAACTTTAGGTACACTAAGATGCATAGATGAACTTGATTATTATTGTAAATCTTGAGTTTGCACTGTGATGGCAGTCGTAGTGTTTAAGTTGTAACATCTTAAAGGCGTGCTACTCTAACACAGTAGGCACGTACACAATCACAAAAAGCTTCTTTTTTTTTGTTCCCCTCATTTGCAGGTCAATAAATATTGTTCGATACCATATGGGTTTTTCACTACTCTCTTTTGAATCTCCTTTAAAATGAATGATTAAGTAAAAATTATAGTGTTGCTCGTATAGACATGCTCTTATTGCCTTTCTTAAAACAAATCAGACAATACGTGCAGGGCTTAGTTAGATGTCACCTTCACACAGTGCAGAATATACGAGCAAGAACCAAGCGGTTCGGAGATTCTTTTCTTTGCCGCACCACCAAGACCTGGAATTAATTACCAGCACACGTGTTTCCTTCTTCCTACAGTCCCGGGTTCTTTAAGCGGGGTGTGAATAAGCATCTGATGAGGCCGCCAAGCTGAGTGCCACCATTGTAACATTATTTAGTGTCTCTAATGGTGATCCTCTTTCCAGAGTCTTTGCCTTTAGCTTACCATCAGGCGAGGTGAAGTCAAGTTGGCGTGTCATAGATAAAAAAATACACAACTTCGATTTTCAAAATTAATCTAGAAACTAAGGTAAATTAGGTTTCAGAACTGCAAGTCTTACCCCTATTTTACACCACGAAGCAAGTTGTAAATTTGTTTATAAAAAAACTTGTAGAAGACTAATCAAAACAGTAGTATACTTGTTTTATACATGTATCTCAGATACTTTTTCGTTCACATAGTATGTATAGCCAACAAGTTAAGTAAAGATAAACTAGTTGTACCAAAACTTAGGCTTCACAAGGTTGGTGATTCATTTGTAGGCAGCTGCATAAAAATATTTAATAAAATTCCTCATGATTTGATTAATATGCCAATAAATAAATTTAAAATAGAAGTGAAAAAAACTTTAATGAGTAAAAGTTACTATAAAGTGGATGAGTGCCTTAATGATGTTAATGCGTGGTCAACATAAGTCTCTTGCTTGCTCGCACAAAATAAATTGTAAAAAAAACAAATTTATAAAAGAAAAATAAACTAGTTCTAATGTAGTTCGCTGAGTTTCTTGCTGGTATCTTCTCAGTAGAACTAATCTACCGAACCAGCGAAATAATCATTTTCCAATGGTTTATTTTTAATTATTTAATATTTTTATATTATTTCTTGACATACATATTTGTAAAATGTTGACGTTCATATGTGCTCTTTATGTGCCTAAACTGAATAAATGAAATTGATTCTTTGATTCTTTGAGTTGTAAACAAGTATAAAACAATTGCGTTCACACTGTAGCCTGTGACATATTGCAACTTGTCAAATACATGTTGTAAATGAGGGGTAAGACTGCCAGCTGGTGATAAATGTTTATCTGTTTAAATTACCACTACTAAGGTAGCAGACAAGCCCCGCTGGAGCTAAGTCGCTTCGTGGTGATAGGAAAGGGCAGCAAGGTTATCAGGATTATGAACCTTAACATTAATAATTTAGCTCATATTAAATATTCAAATATTTGTTTGAATATATATAATGTTATATAAGTTCCAGTCTGACCTCGGGATTGGTAGGTCAGGCGGCAGCTGCTCTCAGAAAAGCCAACATATAAACGAAACCGTACTCCGGAATACAAAGTATAAGTTTTTATATCATTGGTGGCAGAGAAGCACACGACCCACCTAATAGGAAGTGGTTAACGTGGCGTATGTTCGTATGCAACACACGTTGCGTTTACAATCGTGCTGCCGACCCTGAAGAAACCTTATGCTCTTCTTGAAGAACACCATATTATAGTCGCTTGGGAAAACCGCAGCAGGTAGTTAATTCTACATCTTGAGTGTGAGTGGGATGAAATTCATTTCATCCCGCGCACAGGGCGCACCGTCTCGGGTCCCAATGTGTGGGGATGAATTCCTTGCCTATGGCGAGCGGTGCGATGATAGAATGTAGCTGTGGGCATCATGTCAAACAGTTCATCTGAGCACAAATCATTTTATATGCGGTAGAACACACACAGCGAAGCCAAGTCCCTCTTGGTGGCAGACTAGCGCACGGCCCACCTGATGTGTGTAACACCAGAGAAGCCACACTCGCGCTGCCGACCCTGTAAGCACAGTTTCTGTGCCGTCAGTGTAGAGAACAAAGCAGGACAACAAGCCTTTAGTCATCCCACTGACAGCACAAATTAGCCCTTAAATATTTTTTATTTTTTTTTATATCACTAAGTTGGCACCTGGGAAATCCCTATAATAGTAATGCATGTTGAGTTATGTAAGGTGGATTGAAATGTATACCTAAGGTTTTATAATACGATATTCTGGTTGGATTAAAGTTATATGTAGGTGGCAGTGAGACATCGTGTCTTAATGATAATTTTTCTTGTCAAATTGCTGTGTTTGTGCTGATGCTGCTCTGTTGTGTGGCCACACTTAGCAGACATTATAAGGACGTAAATTATACTCTATATGCACAGTGTACGTTTCTTGCGCGTGGTGCTACAGCAGTGGACCAGCCGAAATTCACCCAGCATAAATTATTACATAACAATCTCGAGAGTTACGATTCAATAATGTGTCCCATGGTACAACAGCAGAAGTTCCAGTGATGTCGGAAGCAGTCTTCACTACTTATTGCGAAGCGTAACTGTAGGTATGCATGTTTTTTTTAATACCACTTAAGTGGCAGACAAGTATACGGCCTACCTGATGGAAAGTGGTTATTGTGGCCTATGGACGTGTGCAAAACCAAGGGAGTCACACTCGCGCTGCCAACCCTGTAATCACACAGAGTTTCTGTGCCGTCAGTGTAAAAGATGAAGCAGGCCAAGCTTTTGATCTTCCCACTGACAGCACCAAAACTCCAGTGAGCTCTGGCTACCGTACTCATTGCCGGGAACACAACACTCCTAATTTCATATTGATTAAATTAAGAGCGGCACAATGTGTATGTAATTCAAAGTTAATTATATTTGTACGAAAGCAAGGAGACATTTAGAAACATATGGAACTGCCTCCAGCACCATCTAGCGAACCAAGGCCATTTAGTCCACCATTTAATCTTGAGCACGAGAGTATTTCACAATTCATAGATAATATAATACCACAGATAATATACTATAATTCCATAATACTAAAGCCAAACACTTATACTTTGATATCGTTTTATAATTTTACTTTCGATAATTCTATGTGTCTGCGCTGCTGAATGTGGCGCACACAAAACTTTGTTACTTGAAATGATAAGTCACTGATAGATAGAATGAGATGCGTTTATTGCTCACTTAACTATTCTGTAACTAATGCTAAAATGGATTGATGAGTACCGCTTATTATGAACTGTGAATGCGTACTGTCGCGAAAATATACAATTTATGTAAGGCGACAGAAAAGTGCTGATGTGAATGATGCGCGCGTGCCATGTACGATATATGACTCGTACATATTCCCCGGCGCGAGATGAACGAGTGAAATGACAATGAGTAACAAAATACTAGACTTATAAATTTCATTCAATTACATAATTCTATACATATAACTTGAGTTTCAGTCACTTTCACCAGATACTGGCTTTGTAAAAACGGGGGGCATCTTCTTGTGATTCTTTATGCTGCTAAGAACGCTGGAGAAGTTTCTCAATTCAACGGCCTCCTCTCGAGATGGATGGGTGCTTCTGGTGGCAGGAGTCGGTCGTCGGTGTATCTTCGATATTGAGGGCAGCCCTTCGGAGTCCGATCGCAAGATGGCGCTCCCCTGCCGGCGGCGATAGACCCACCGACAAAGAAAAACTACTATGGTCAAAATAGCACATATCAACGTCACAACCAGTAGTCAACTTCATAGTAATGATGTCATAGAAAACATTACGTAGGAACAGCAACATGACACGAGCCGAGCGCGTACTGGCATGGGTGTTACGTTTCATACGACGTAATACTGAGCATTCAGCTTACTTGAATGTAAACGAATTAACTATATCAAAACAAATGATTATAAAATATGTTCAAGGAATAGAGTTTGCAGAAGAAATAAGCAATCTACGTTTACACAAGCAAGTGCACAGCAAGAGCAAAATCTTGAATCTTAACCCATTTTTAGACGAGAACGGTCTTTTGAGAGTTGGAGGCAGACTCAAGCATGCAAACATTAGCGCTGAGATGAAGCATCCGGCTCGAAGGACCAAAAGTATGTCTGCGCTGCTGAATGTGGCGCACACAAAACTTTGTTACTTAAAATGATAAGTCACTGATAGATAGAATGAGATGCGTTTATTGCTCACTTAACTATTCTGTAACTAATGCTAAAATGGATTGATGAGTACCGCTTATTATGAACTGTGAATGCGTACTGTCGCGAAAATATACAATTTATGTAAGGCGACAGAAAAGTGCTGATGTGAATGATGCGCGCGTGCCATGTACGATATATGACTCGTACACTATGGCCGCGTGGTTCCCGGCAGAGTAGAATTTGGGCCACCCCATCACTTCCCATGCGGTGTCGTACAAGGCGATTAGGGGATAGGTCTGTTTAACGTCAGACAGATATACAGTCGAGTTTCAGCTTTAGATGCATTGCCCGAGTCAACAATAGTGCCCGGAAGACGGCAATAGGCTCACCCCCTATTACGTGGGACTGAATGATTGGTGAAATGTTTTTGTTAATTCACCTCTGCCTAACCCTCCGGGGATAAAGGCGTGATTATGCGTATGTATGTATGTATGTATGTAATTGATATTTCATCATTTTATTATTATAATAATACATATTCTACAAATTAACTCACTTGGTTTGTAAAAAGCCGGTAACAACGCGATTTCTTTTATAGGAATCGACCGAGATACACTGGAAATTCATAAATAGTTATTTCTTTTTGACAGAATCGCTCATGGCCTTTTTAGATCCGCTACTTTAAGGAATCCGTGTATGAAAATGGGAAATGGTTTCTAGCTTCTAGCAAACTTATGGATTAAAAATCAAAAGTCCTGTAGTGTAGAGATTTAATAAATTAACCAAAACTTGGTCTTAGTTTGCTTAATATAGGAAAAATAAACTGAAAATATTAAAATATAGTGTCGCTTTTCATCGATAGATGACACCAGTAGGATTTAAAATTGTATTTTTTATCGTTTGGTAAATTTTTTCGTAATAATATTAGTCTATATTTATATTTTTGAGGTAAGGGATTTCTCCTTTGTAATTTGATGACACATTTTAGTATCTAACATTCAGTAAATTGATGTTAGTCGTGTAAAATGTGGCATGATTATGAAACGGTTGAAATACAGGAAATGTTTTGTAAATTGGTCCTAATTATTGAAGTTATCGTGTAAATAAAGTAAAACTTAATGCTTAACTTCATGTATTGCTGCAACAAGATTTAAAAGTTTAAAAAGAAAAAAATTATAATATAGTTGTGCTTTTCACCGATAGATGGCACTAGTAGTATTTCATAATATAATCTATAGGTATTATGTTTATATTTCGGAACTCAAAAAAATCTTCTCTTTCATTTGATCGTCACTCACGATATAGTAGCCAAAATTGGTATTTTTGAGGCCCGAATTCTGCTTGGATTAAATCTAAAATCCATTATATTGATTGTTAGTCGTATAAAATATTGTCTATTGCACATAGAGCATGGCGTAGTGCTATGGCTGCATCCTAGGATTTCAATTCGAGGAGACAGTCCATAGGCCACGGTAACCACTTTTCATCAGGTGGACCGTGTGCATATCTGCCACCTGAGTGGCATAAAAATAAGACTAGGACAAAATGATGAAAAGACTATGAAATTCATTCGCAGATTACCTCGGTAGGTATAAGCCACTGAGAAAATAGTTTCTCGTCAAATTTTGTCTAGTTAATACATTCTGCAATGAGGCTTTAACTGCATTCAAAAAGTTTAGTGTAGCAATAAAATTAGTTCAAGCATAAATGTATTAAGGGCTTAGGTACATAAAGTCTACTTTATGAAAATGTCTACTGTACCAAATTGACCATGAGTCCATAATGTCTACTTATCAAAATACCCACATGTCTATAATGTCTATAATGGCGGGGCAACCAACAGGAGGAATATGGAGTTCGTCGTGGATAACCTAAATTCAGTATATTTTACTTTTGCTTGCTTAGTAGTATGTCTTACAATTTAGATAGTGGTCATTTTGAGAAAGGCAGTGTCATTTTGATGAAGTGGACATTGTGTGAAAAGCAGTAATCATTAAGATGTGGTCATTTTGATAAAGTGGTCATAACGGTAGACTTTCAAGTACTGAAGCCGTATTAAGTAAGCCGTTTTAGTCATACTTGGTTCAATTAAAATAAAGGAATTTGCCAGTAATAGAATTTTATTTGATAGCAAAATAATAGATATATATGAAATCACAAACCTGAATAGCACAAAATACAATTTTAATTTTTACTTATAAATGCTTACGATACATTTAGTTTACTGAAACAAAAGATTTTTGAGCATCATGGTATTCCGATCTAAATATTTATTTAATTTTGTGTGTTAGTTCGCAATTTAGTCCAAAGAATCTAGTTTTTAAGGATACCAGTATTGAAGCTTAGTTGTGAAGGCGTTTTCGCCGTGAGTTGACCGCTAAGCCTGTACAACTTTCCGTTAATAGATGTAGCAGCTTCCATTTTTCTCAAAAATAAGTTCTTGCTCGACGTGTTAAGTGTCTTCTCCGTTAACGTTTTGTTAGACTCTGAATCTAAAGACTGTATTATAGACTCTGCATCCGTGTCCATGTTAATGATGTTAGTGTGTGATTCTTCACGCCACAACTTTTGAAGATTGAGCGCCATCAGCTCTAGCTGCACCTGCGAGAGTTCTCGAATCACGTCGATCTGCACTGACATTAAATTTTCACACGATTTCAATAAAGAATTCAGCGATTCCAAAACATTTGCACGTCTTTTCTGTATACTGTACTGATTATCGATATTTCTCTCAAAGAATGCTAAGTGCTCGTACAGTTCAGCAAGCTGCAGGGAGCAGGCTATGAACTGAGCCGAATGGTGCTCGAAGTCATAGTAGTGCTTGGCCCGCATCAGCCACTTGTATGTAAAAGAAAATAGATGTCGCGCTTCTTCGACAATGCAAACGTTTTTTAATGGAACTGTCAATTCCATATCTTTCAAATCTAAAGACGAGAACTGAAACAATTTTGACATATTGAAATCGCTCTTATACGACTTTTCAGTACCTAAATCTTTTACGTTTTCCTCGTCCGCCTTTGGGTTATCCAATTTATCTAGTAGGTCCACTGTATTCCATAAATCCGCCCCCGTCGAACCCGGTTGTGTGAAGTACTTATTTAATATCTTCTTCTTGGATAACTTAAAGAGCGTCAGGCCATATTTCACCCAATGGTGGCTCAATTCCAGAAAATGCATTTCGAAATCTGCTTTCTGAAGGACGAACTCTTCAGGTATGAGTTTGCAATTGTCATGGCAGCTCCTCAAGACGTGGTAGGCGGCGCACAGGTGGTGGCGCGCGTTGCCGATCTGGTTGAGGTATGTGAAGTAGTTCCCCAAGCGTGCTGTCCTTAGGGCCCAATCCTGAGGGGTGCCTTCTTTCATTTCCAACTGCCTTCGGAGTGCCGTATGGTTATAAAGTGTATACTTATGTGGCATATTCAATTTGTTATACAGAAAAGCTTGCATCTGGACATTGTTTGTGATAACTTTATCAATTTTCTCTGGACACATACGTTTAATATTGGCTGTAGCTTCGGCTGTGAATAAATCTTCTGCATCAAGAAAAGTATCAGACTGGGCCTTTGTGATCTGGTCGTAAAGATCTTCCATACCTTCGAGAATGTCACGAGCAAAACTTATTTGGTCTAGTTGGATGAGATAATAGCACAATAGGTTCTGTAGTCTTAGTAAGATGAATAGACATTCCTCCCTCATGGCATACGGCTTCACTTTTTCGAATGCTGCTTGTAGAAGGTTTCGCTTCTCGACTAGGGCGAGGGGCATGGTCTTTGACGACAGCAGCGCCAGGTAGCCTTCCATGGCCACAGATCGGATGTACAGGTCATGGTTCTCCTTACCTAGTACAACTAGCTCAGTACTGAGAGTCTGGATATCCTTTTTGAGACTTACTAATCTTTCTGTAGACTTTTTATTCTTTATGCAGGACCGCACGTTCTCAAACGTGCTTGATATTCTCTCTAAAGTTGTCATTATGTTGTGCACTTTTAATTTTGCATTTATTTAACTCTGATAAATTTTGATGTTGCTTTTGAAAGAATGATGTGTATTGTCAATCTTTTGTTTTTGCTTAATTTGTATTTTTTCCAGCCAGACAAAGTGTAAAAAGAGTTAGAATGTAAAACAGATGCTATAGAAGTCAGCTAAGTTGGAATTTTATATCCCCGCTAATGGAAAGGACGAACTTCACAAACACATTTTTCTCCCTTGATCAATTATGTGAATCTTTAGGAGACGCTTGAAAATAAGTCTTCTTTGCAGTCCATTTGAAGTTAAGTGAAAATGAATTATATAAAACCCGACTACTGAAAAATCATGTTATAATAAATTTTAAACATGAAAATATCAAGGATAGCTGTGATCGTATGTCACTTTTCCCTAGAATGTCTTGTTTTGTTAGACTAAGTGGCATACGACCATGGCTATCCTTTCTCGTTTAAAACTTTTTATAGCGTGATTTATCAGCAGTCGGGATTTAGTTTTAAACTTTTAATTTAGGAGGTAGGACACGGCGGTATTTCCGCCCAATTGAGCAGTCCGACTGGGGAAGTACCTCCGCCCTACAGAATGCCGCGGTTATAATAACTTCGTGTTGTGTTCCCAGCGGTGAGTAGGGTAGCCATAGCTCACTGGAGAATTTGTGCTGTCAGTGGGATGACTAAAGGCTTGTCCTGCTTTGTCCTCTACACTGACGGCACAGAAACTCTGTGCTTACAGAGGCGGCAGCGCGAGTGTGGCTTCTCTGGTGTTACACACGTCCATAGGCCACAGTAACCACTTTCCATCTAAATGGTATAAAAAAACCTATATTTTTATTTATATTATTTTGTGGCAAGCAATAGGTATAATTTATAGCTCAAACTTATTTTTCAACACAGTACTTTATGACCGCTAGAGGGCGCCACAATAGATTCAGTGACACGTTATATAGCCTATAACCAGCGGACGACTAAGACAGTTCTATTGCTTAATTCTAATAAGTTGTTGAGAAGTTATGAAGGAACAGATGAAACATATATATATATACATACATAGCCTGTAAAAATCATAACCCTCCTTTTGCTACGCCGTGGTCGGGTAAAAATCAACGGTGTTTATACTTGAGTCAAATTGATACTACTACTACATTATACAGCAATGGATTGTGGAGGTTTGATGGCAATCGGTCAAGACATGAATGGTGAAGGCCAGTATGGACATACTCGTAGATATTTCTAAATGAAGCCTAGGAATAGTTACCGATATAGGTATGCCTTGACCCCAGTGACGTCATAAAATGTACTCTTTAAACGTCATACGCGTTTAATTGTTGTTTCTAGAACGATGTCAAAAACGGTTTGTCTGGCACTTAGCATTTTTAAATGGTATTACTAAAAAAATACGTTCTTACAACTGCCGCTTGGAGCGTTTTAATATGAAAACTTTGGAACAACGCACAAAAATTAATGAGGCAAAGTTTGCGTCCAAGATGCTCCAACACAAAATTGATTGTCCAAGGTTACTGGCTTTGCTAAGTTTCAATGTTCCATCTAGGATTCCTCGCAAGCCAGTCACACAACTCTGCCCACCTCTAAGAAGGACAGTTTTAGGTTCCAATTCTCCATGGGCGAGACTGTCTAGACTTGTGAACAGTCTCAGTGACAAGATTGACTTTCACTTTGATACCCAGCCTAAACTAAACCGTATTTTAAGTGTTATTAGTGTTATTTAGTTAGATATATAGATATTTAGTTTGTCTCTTAGATAAGTGCACGTAAGCTTGTTTCTTTTCTTTTTCCCATATTTTTTCATATTTATGTAAAGTTGTTTAGTTTTACTTCTCTATTATATTATTTGTATAAGTTTCTCTTTGTCATTCTTTGTATGTGGTGTTTACCTTTAAGTGATGTTTGCATTGTAATAAGTTAGTTTTTATTACTATTATTGTATGCTTTGTTGGTAGACCTAATAAATAAATTAAAAAAAAAACTGTCTTTGTAGGAAAGTAAGGTATGTTACAACGGTGGTAAAGCTCAAATTTGCAACTCATGGATTGTATTAAACCAAAATACGCGCACCAGGTCTTCGTTTCTATAAATATATGCCGGGCACTAGGTATATGTAAGTAGGTACGCATAATATGGGAGACAATATCTGCTGACCGACTTTTTTTTACTTACCCAAAATCCCCTCGGATACTCCCCACCACCGGAGCTGGTGGAAGAGGTTATGTCGGACTCGAACCGACTAAAACGCACGCCGCCTGTGGATTGCTTTGGTTGCCGAAGGTGAGGTTGACAGGCATATCCCTCGCACCCCGGCCGACCCAGGGCCATCTCTTACGATCTGGCCCTCTTCTCGGGTGTAGGGACTACAGAGCCCCCAACACGTCCCCGGAAACGGGGAGGCGCGCGAGGCGCGCCACCGCCGCGGCCTGCTTCTGCCAGGGTGACAGGCGGCTCCACCTGTCACCACCAGGCCTGCGCTCATGGGGGGCGGAGGTCGTTCATCGACCTCCGACGCCCGAATTGCCTTCGTACGCGGGCAGCTTGGCTTGCAATCTTTCGTCGACCTGCTGACCGACTGTACTGTCATACTTAATGATCACTTGTCATAAAATATTTTGATCCTAGTGATCGGATCTCCTAATCCTTGGAAGTTATAATAGTATAATTCATCATAGTCAATAAACCGAGGTAGCTTAGTGGTATGGGTAATACCTATAAGCCTATTTATACAAATATTTATTTGAAAACTGGGGTGTGTTTATTATAAATTATAAAAATCTGTACAGGTTTTTGAAGATCTTTTTTTTTTTTTTTTTTTTTTTATATAGGACACGTTTTTTTAATTACTATTATTGTATGCTTTGTTGGTAGACCTAATAAATAAATTAAAAAAAAAACTGTCTTTGTAGGAAAGTAAGGTATGTTACAACGGTGGTAAAGCTCAAATTTGCAACTCATGGATCAATGTATGGTGCTTTTTAAACTGCAGTAGCCTAGTGGTATGGGTAATGGACTGCTGAGACGAGGTCTCGGGTTCGATCCCAGGTTTTACCATGGCTCACACCAATTTTCGATGCTTTTGGAAGTTATGTGTGTTTCGCAGGTTTATAAGTGCCCGGTTAATGGCAATAGGCTCGCCACCTATTACATTGGGACCTAAACATAAACTGGCGAAATGTGGGTGCTAGCACCTCTGCCTAACCATTTCGAGGATATAGGCGTCATGTCATAAAATTTTTTTTTTTCTATATCATAAGCGATATTTAACTGAATAGGAGGTCTAAAAAGGTCACTTTATTGGAAGCGCATTAGGATTATATTTAGTTTTGCGGCAATATTTACACGAAACTAGAACTTGTTTAGTAACTGAACTGTTTTAATTCCGCTTATATGAGTGACCATTAATAAATTTCATAGGAAACTATTGAAATCTACTTTAAATTCATGAATCTGCTAGTTTTAAGCAGAATCGCTCAATGTGACCTTTTTAGACCCACAGGTAACGAGTATTCATTTAAAATAGTCAACTTGCCAGAAAAGCAAATTTACCAATCAAATTCACTACGCAGAATTCGGGCTTCGAGCAAGTGCAAACTGGACATTACCGGGAAATCGCTGTGAGCACTATAGGATAATACTCTATATTTACGTTACCGGGTAACTTTATTAATTTCCTCCTCATTATGATATTAATTCAGACGAATTATATGAGGGATGTTTACATAACTTGCAGTTGTTTTACTGATAACAAATATTCAACTAAATTAGTTAAACTACACATAAGTTATGCGTATAACTCTAACTAAATCATGTACTATATATAAGTATGTATACATTATTACATTATTTGTCATTAAACGCCAACAACTCCCAAATACTCCAAACCAACATACATATCCATCCAAAGGTTGCCTGAAAGAAATTGTGTAAAGCGATAAGGCCGCCATTTGTACTGCTCTTGTCTTCTCAATTTCTGTAATATGAATATTGTAATTGGCGTACAAAAAAGAATATAATAAATAAATAAATAAATCTTACAATCTACAGCTCGTTATCGAATAAGGCGATTGGCACACTGCCTTGCACCCCGCGGCGGGAAGCAGAAAAACGCGGGAGACCAGATCTGCCACCGCGCGCAGATTTGTCTGCTGTCACGCACGAGGTATAGGCCGAGAGCTTAGACAGTATTAGGGTAGGTGTTAGAGGTAATCTAAAATTTAATTTAAAGTTAAATATTGCATAATAAAGAAAATAAAAAGTCATATTACCTGCGAGTGATTTTTAAACTTTGCACTTTGCCTGCTAAAATTTTTTTTTTATACCACTTAGGTGGCAGACTAGCACACGGCCCATCTGATGGAAAGTGGTTACCGTGGCCTATGGGCGTTTGTAACACCAGAGGAGTCACAGTCGCGCTGCCAACTCTGTAAATATAGAGTTTCTGTGCTGTCAGTGTAGAAGACAAAGCAGGACAAGCCGTTATCTTCCCACTGACAGCACAAATTCTCCAGTCAGCTCTGGCTACCCTACTCACCGCTGGGAACACAACACGAGGTTATTATAGCCGCGGTATTCTGTAGGGCGGAGGTACTTCCCCAGTCGGACTGCTCAAATGACTATATGTATATCTATTCGATATTCTAGAACGATACAACAAACCATATAAATAACTATTAATACACGTTGTAATGCATTATTATTGATTATCAGTGTGGTGCAAACACCTACACAGAAATTTCATATGTCCAAAAAAAAAATTTTGGGTGTAGTGTTGGTAGCTTAGTGGTTATGGAATCGGCGTTACGATCGAGAGGTCCAGGGCTCGAATCCTGGCCATTACACTACTGACGTGAACCCACTCCTAACAAAAGCAATTTAGCTTAGTTGGAGGGGTTAGAGGGAATATTAGTAATTTCGTTTCTAATATTCTTTAGTTCAAAACAAAAAAAAAAGCATAAAAAAATTTCATTACCAGCTCACGTGTTTCCTTCTTCCTGCAGTCGCGGGTCCTTTAAGCGGCGCCTGAAAAAGCATATGATGAGGCCGTCAATCTGATTGTCACCATTGTAACATGGTATATGTATGTAATGGTGACACTCTTTTCTTAGATTTTGCCTTCAGCTTACCATCAGGCGAGGTAAAGTCTAATTGAAGTGCTCTAAATATTTATAAAAAAAAACAGCACCCCGCCGCGGGTCGGTGCAATGTGAGATTTACCCTAAAATAAACGAAATGCGAGTATTAAACAAAAGATAATATTTTCGCGTTCAGTAAAAATACTGATTGTGCATCTAATTAAGTTCAGAATGATCACCACCCATCCCGAAATGGATAGGTTAGGTTAGAAGATTAAGGCGGGAGCGAAGCGAAGCGGAGCTCCCGCCTTATGTCTTTGTGGTAATTTTTTTTATAATTGGTTGGTTGGTTGGTTGCTAACTAACTACTTACTTGCAGTAGTTTGTTGGTGCTCAATCAGTATTTTTGATGTGAATTTGGATTATTTTGTCGTACAAAATGTACTCTTTTTGATACACGTTTAAATACCATCCTTAAACAAATAAACACTCACCTACGGTTCTCCGTCCAAACAGCAACAGCGCAATAAACAAACGTCATATGTAATTCATTCTTTACATTTCATTTTGGACTTGAAGTCTTTACCAATATATTCTAGAATCGAGTTTCAAGTGACGGTTAGTTCTACCACCAATAAACGAGCTAGTTCGGCGTCGCCTAATCGAAAGATACCGCTTTTGTCAGTGACAATCTCACTCCTATATGATGTCAGAAGTACACAGGCAAGTTCAATAACCGTTGGAGCAAACGAGTTCTAGGGTGGAGACCGCGACAAGGTAAGCAGAAGGTGGTACACCCCTAGTCAGATTGGAAAGGTGCACATTGGGTGTGAACTGCAATCGTCTATAATAACTTTTAAATTATCGCTTTCAATGATATATAATAATGTTAAAGAGAATTAACACAATCATGGTAATATATATATATATATATATATATATACCTATGGGTTTGCCTGACGTTTCGACCAGGTCACACCGCTCTTGGTAACAGTGCAGGTACCTATACCATGATTTCGTTAATTCCCGTTAACATTATTTAGGGCTGTTTAACATCAGAAAGATATATACAGCCCAGACTCAGCCTCAGGTGCATGGCTCGAGTCAACAATAGGGCCCGGAACACGGGAATATACTCACTCTCTATTACGTGGGACCGAATTCAGTGATTGGTGAAATGTGGTTGTTATTTCACCTCTGTTTAACCCTCCGGGGATAAAGTGTATGTATGTATGTATTATTGCAATCGTCTAATTGATTTATTGACAGCTATGGTTTTCAGTCAAGCAGGCACTTGGTCTAGCATTTTAAGTTTTAAGTAATCTGTTACAAACTTTCTAAATAACTAAAATGTAAAAATGTAATAAGTCTCTATCTACAATGGTCACTGCACGGACAAAACCTTCGGTACATAACACACAGAAATTCATCAGTATCAAAATAAACGGGATATTTACCATGTTTCATTGTTTTGAGTTTCCGATATTCCGAATTCCGATCATAAGATAGAAAAGAACTCGATAATGGGTAGATATAATTACTCCTAGAAAAAACTTTTCTCTGTTCACCGCCACTACTCCAGTTCCTCCGTGATCATGGTGCTTGCAACAGCGCCGAAATATCGGAAACTCAAAACAATGAAACATGGTAAATATCCCGTTTACTTTGATACTGATGTGAGTGACCATGATAGTTTAAATACACAGAAACGGCTAAATCCTGAATAAAACGTAATTAGAATCAGCCTCTCCGTGTGTATAATCACAGATAACATAATATAATCCTGTATATTAGACTACCTGAATTTACTAATATCATTTTCACGCCAACCAATCGTTTTCCTTGAATCTTTTGGCTATGAAAACGATAATATGTACGAAAACGAGCGAGTCGGCCTACTAACACGGATTCAAACTGGGCCAATAACAGAATTCGGCAACAGGTGTCTGAGTGGGAGGCATAATATAGCTGAAAGTAACTGAGTTGTCTCGTTGGGTCATACCCATACAGCCAATGACAAAGGCGATTATAAAAAGGGGTAGGTACAATAGGTTACAGGAGGCCGGGACCGCGGTTTCCGCAATCTGTTTCAGAAATTCAACCAATAAAGGAGGCCTCTGTGGTTTCAGCCTCAGATGAGTAGAGGGTAAGGCGATATCAACAAGTGCTTATCGTCTAAGGATCAAAATACATTCATTAAGCTATATTCTCTATCTCTATTTAAGCGAGCAGAGTGCTCAAAATTATCTATACATAATGACACATTTACATACATACATAAAATCACGCCTTCATCCCCGGAGGGTTAAGCAGAGGTGAATTAACACCCGCATTTCACCAATAGTTGAATTCGGTCCCACGTAATAGGGGGTGAGTCTATTGCCGTATTCCAGACACTATTGTTGACTCGATCCATATATCTGAGGCTGAGTCTGGGCTGTATATATCTGTCTGATGTTAAACAGCCCTATCCCTTAGTCGCCTTGTACGACTCCGCACGGGAAGAGACGTGAAGACACATTTATACGAATACAAATGTCATTAAATGACGTTATGTAAAGATATTTTTGAATACTCTGTTCGCTTACCCCTCGTTTACACCACGAAACAAATTTTAACCCATGTTGTAAACTTGTTTTTAAAAAACTTGTTAAAGACTTGTAAAAGACTAATCAAAACAGTATACTTGTTTTATACATGTATCTCAGATACTTTCTCGTCCACATAGGATGTATAGCCAACAAGTTGTAAACAAGTATAAAACACATTTGCGATCACACTGTAGCCTGTGACATATTGCAACTTGTCAAATATATGTTTTATACTTGGGTGTGAACGAGGGGTAACACTGACATCTGGTGACAAATGTTTTATCTGTTTAAATTACCACTACTAAGGTAGTAGACAAGCCCCACCGGAGCTAAGTCGCTTCGTGGTGATAGGAAAGGGCAGTAAGGTTATCAGGATTATGAACCTTAACTTAAGTGTAAACGAGGGGTTAGATGCCATTGAGTGACCCTGCTAGTACATCTCAATATGAACAAAGATATCTTACATTAATATGGAAAATTGATTGCTAATATGTTTTGACTTGTGATAGCTAATATAATATAACATAACATAAACTCACGCCTAGATCCCCGAAGGGTAGGCAGAGGTGCTAGCACCCACATTTCGCCAGTTTATGTTTAGGTCCTAATGTAATAGGTGGCGAGCCTATTGTCATTAACCGGGCACTTATAAACCTGCGATAAATACACACATAACTTCGAAAAGCATCGAAAAGTCATTGGTGTGTGCCATGGTAAACCTGGGATCGATCCCGAGACCTCGTCTCAGCAGTCCATTACCCATATCACTAGGCTACCGCAGCTTAAATAAAAAGGTCTTCAAAAACCTGTACAGAGTTTTATAATTTATAATAAAAACACCTCAGTTTTTAAATAAATATTTGCATAAATAGGCATAGGATATAAACAGTAAGTGGAGTATATCATCTAAATAGGTCTGGTCTATGTTTGGGAGATAAGATACCACAGACAAAGAGATCAGAAATAAGAACACAAACAAACAGGTTAAATTTATAATACCCGTCTATTTCTTCCTAAATTAACCTTATTAACATCAGTATCAGAATAAACGGGATATTTACCATGTTTCATTATTTTGAGTTTCCGATATTTCGGCGCTGTTGCAAGCACCATGATCACGGAGGAACTGGAGTAGTGGCGGTGAACAAAGAAAAAGTTTTTTCTTCTAGGAGTAATTATATCGATCTACCCTCTTTCGAGTTCTTTTACTACGCGTATCTGCACTACTATTGGTTTCACTCTCACTACAAACTCGAACCCGATCTCGATCACGTTCACGACATACGATGCTCACTGTATCCACTCGCGATTTTGTTTTAGCTTGTTCCCGGTTGTTTTTGCAAAGACGGACCACTGGATGCCAGACGTTCGGCAGTTGAAACCCATCCTCACGATTGAAATTTTTATACTTTTTTATTTCAATTGCTTCCCTAACCAGTCTTGGTATATAGTGGCGTTCTGTCGAAAGCATCTGAGGGTTATGTAGCTCGATCCAGTGGTTCGTACCGGACTCCAATAAATGTTGAGCGATTGCAGATTTATGCGGTTCATTGTTTTTGACTGCCCTGATGTGTTCCTTGATTCGGCATGTAACCGTTTCATTTTGTTTGTCCTATATAAGAACTGCCACAGCTACAGTCAATCTTGTACACTCCCGGTCTGTCCAATGGGGAGCCATCTTTGGGTGAGCGCAGGCATTGCGACAGCTTTTTAAAAGGAGTGAAAATAGTTTTGACAGATACCTTCTTCAGGATGTTAGCGATCTTATCTGTCACTCCTTTGATGTAGGGTAAAAAGGCTGGCTGTCTTTCCACCTTATAGTTCCGGGGTTTATTTGTGGTGAGTCTTGGTGGTCTTATCCGTCCATTGTATCCATTCTTTTGTAGAACGCCGCTTATGTGCTTCATTTCTTCCTGTAAATGTTCCTCGTCACATAAACTATATGCGCGGTCAGTAAGCGACGTCACTACCGAATTCAGATGGCGCGGATGATGATGTGAGTCGGCATGCAGGTAGCGGTCAGTGTGAGTGGGTTTCCTGTACACGGAGTGGCTACACGACCCATCCTCACGAACACCGATCCTCACCTCAAAGAGGGCAAGGGTTCTTTCCTTTTCCATTTCGTACGTAAAGCTCATTTTTCCATGGATGTTGTTGAACTGGGCCACGTATTGTTGTACAACATTCTCACTCCCCTCCAGTATACAGAAAAGTCATCAACATACCGTTTCCAGATTTTGATGCTTGGGGCGGTGGGTATGGCTATGGCTTCGAAATGTTCCATCCACAGATTTGCCACAACTGGAGCCACCGGACTGCCCATCGCTACTCCATCTATCTGTAGGTAGTACTCATTTCTGTATACGAAGTAGTTTGTGGTCACACAATGTTGCACAAGGTCGGCATATTCTTTAGCGACTCCGTCCTCTGCGATTTTTCGTCTTATGATCTCCAAGCAGTCTGTGATGGGAACATTTGTGAATAGGGACTCCACGTCGAAGCTCACCATCACTTCTTGATCATCGACCGAAGTTTGCAACAGCGCCGAAATATCGGAAACTCAAAATAATGAAACATGGTAAATATCCCGTTTATTCTGATACTGATGTCAGTGACCATGATAGTTTAAATAACCTTATTAACATTTAATTTCTGTTTTAAGGTAGCTAGGCTATTTATATATTTTTCTAATTAAAATTAAGTGCCGCGTAGCTTCCGTCAGAGTAGAATTTGGACCACCCCATCTCTTCCCATACGGTGTTGTACAAAGCGACTAAGGGATAGGGCTGTTTAACATCATACAGATATATACAGCATAGACTCGTGCTCGGAAGACGGCAATAGGCTCACCCCCTATTACGTGGGACCGAAATAAATGATTGGTGAAATGTGGGTGTCAATTCACCTCTGCCTAACCCTCCGGGGATAAAAGCGTAATTATATGTATGTATGTAAATTAAGTGCAATTTTTAAAATTCTTGTAAATATTAGTTTATTACGTTCTGCACTGAGGGCACATAAAATCTCTGTTCTTACAGTGTCGGCAGCACGGATGTGACTCCACTGGTGTTACACACGTTCATAGGTCAAGAAACCACTTTCCATCAAGTAGGTCGTGTGCTTGTCTGCCACCTAAGTTGTATAAAAAAAAACGTTATTACGTTTATTTACTTTAAGTTTAATAATTAAAATAGAAATTTGTAATTAGTCATGACAAAAAAAACATGTAGGTACCTAATTAGTCATTTGAATTAAGAAAAAATAAATTAGAATTTTTGGTAATTAGCACCCCATGAACCACTTGTTAGATTCGTCGTATTAGCGCCGAGATCGCGCCCGCTTACGCGCGAACGTTGACCTTCGTTCTACTGAACGCTGAGCGAAAATCGATAGCATTTACCTGTACCACGATATCGCGACGATGGCCTGTACCACGAACGTGATAGAACGTCTTTACATTTAGATTCGTTTTCTCTGTTACAGCTGTGAGAAGTTAATGGTTTTAATGAGGCGCATATGAGTTAGAATATGTGTGTGTGTCTGTATGTTTCATTCTCGTATTAATTAAATTGCGTTTTTAAATGAGTCAAAATTTAAAAACGCAATTTAAGGCTTGTCCTGATTTTGTGTTCTGCTCTGAAGGCACATAAAATCTCTGTTCTTACAGGGTCGGCAGCACGGATGTGACTCCACTGGTGTTACACACGTTCGTAGGTCACGGTAACCACTTTTCATCAGGTGGGTCATGTGCTTTAAGGGAGGCTTTGTGTACGGTCTGAACTGTATGATTTTAGTTTTATTCGAGTTTATTTCTAAGTTGTGTTCCTGTAGTCATTCCGTTATAGTTTGGAGAGTATTTTGTACTCAGGGTTTTAGTCTTAAAACCTCTTTGCTTCCTATTATATGTAAATGATATGAGCAATAGTATCAAATACTGCCCATGCTATCAGTTTTCTGATGTTTTTTTTTTATCTAGGACACGCCAACTTGACTACACCTCGCCTAATTGGTAAGCTAAAGACAAAGTAACAGGAAAGGGTCACTATTACAAACACCAAGTAATGTTACAATGGTGGCACTTAGCTTGGCGGCCTCATCATTCATCATTCTAAACAAAGTTGATCGTTTTGTATATGCCATAAAAAAAAAACAAACAATTTATATAAAAACAGCTCTGTTAGCCTATCATGGTTATGTCTCATCCATGTTATTGAGATATGGCATTATCATTTGGGGCAACTCTGTAGCGGTGGATGAAGCATTTAGGGCACAAAAAAAGTGCATCCGAGCAATAAGCGGAGCTGATCCCCTGGACAGTTGTAAACCACTTTTCGATAGATACAACATTCTACCCTTGCCTTGTTTATATACTTATATATTAGAGATAAGTATTTTTGTAAAAAAGCATTCTGATATCTTCACTTCCTTTAATGTGACATCTACAAATAAACATAGATTTAAGCTTCCCTCGATCAAATTGGAGTTGTTCAGGGGTAATGCCTATTGTATGGCAATCTCAATTTATAATCATCTCCCGCGAGCGCTACAAGAACTGCCACTGACAAAATTTAAAAACAAGTACATGACTTTTTATTAAACAAAATGTATTACAGTGTACAACAAAACCTTGACGATAAGAATACTACAATATAGGTAGACGGATAAATATATATTTGACATTATGCTTAAGTACCTGCTGACATTAAAACTTACAACTGAATAATTTATTGTTTGATATTATGCCTGTAATATTGACATTGAAAATAAAATCGAATATATTAATAATTTTGAATATAATATAATTTTGAAACACTATGCTTGTAAAGATAATGACATTAAAATTTGCACGCTCTACGGGGCGGAATATGCTGCATTCACTAGCTTTTAAGTCCTATAATGTAACCATATTCGAAGCAAATAAATGAATTGAATTGAATTGAATTGAATCAGATGCTTTTTCACGCCCCGCTTAAAGCGTATGCAAGTGTCCCCTCATACATTTAGTGAATTCACACAAGTATCTGGGATTGGAAATTGATGACAAGTTTAATTGGGGTGAGCATATCGAACACGTGTTAAAAACCGCATACCGTATAAAACTAAGATTATGCTATATAACTCACTTGCTAAATCATATATATATATATATATATGTATATATAATACGGACACAGTAGCTACGGTTTCGAAACTTCCCTTAATCAAATTTATAAACTCCAGGTGAATATACTAAAAAATATTGTATCCGAAAATATTAAAGACCAATGCCAAAATGACGAACATAAATTATTTAAACACTGCAATGTACTACCTGTACAAACGCAATTTAAATTATTTTATTGAAGGAACAGTTTATTAATCACAAATTACAAAATAAAATCCAACATCCTGTATAACCGAGGGCCGCCCCTCGAAATCAATTGCGGGCGGACGAGCTAATAGTCTGCATATTTACTGCCTCGCTTTGTAAACCTTCAACCCTCCGATCTAAGTGTTAAAATTAAGTTATAAAATCACCGACTAATATTAAGTTTAAACTCAAATCCCACTTTCTGCGGAATCTGTGAAGTTGTTGTTGTTGTATTTCGTATAACTGTGTACTACCTACCTTGTCAATTATATTATTTAAGTAAGATAACAATCAAAAATCCGTTGTTTTAAGTATAATTTAAAACAATGGATATTTGATTATTTATGTCCGTATTATATAATTTGTTAAATTTTGGAGTAGAAACGTTTGTGCCGTGGGGTCCGAGCGCCCGAAATCTCTTCAGGGAGATTGTGACGCGTATGGTTGACGCTTCTCGTGACCAGAGGGCTGGCCTCTACTTAGGTCAGAGAATAAGCATTGCCATACAACGTGGCAATGCCGCCAGTCTTCTGGGAACGCTACCACAAGAGGCATGCGATGCGGAGGAATTCCACGACGCATTTTAACTTTTGTTTTATTTAATTATTATTTTTTATTAATGTAAATATTAGCATAGATTTAAAATACATTAAGTGTTAATAGGTAAATAAATAAATATGATATTATTTTGTCAACAAATAATAATTAAATAAATAAAAAAAAGATAACTTAATTGCCTTCTTGTAATGGACTTTTCTTTCTTCACTAACCTGTAATGATTTTTTTCTTTCATCACAAACCAATAACGGATTTTTTCTTTCTTTACAAACCCGTTTTACAAACTTGCTTATAAATCCATTTCACGTAAAAATCTGTTTGAGAGAGTAAAACGGAAATGAAAATGTACATCCATCTATCACGGCTCACGGATTTAGTGGACAGAGGAATGAAAACGCTCCTGCGTGGAATACTGCTAGCATCTCTGGGATGGCTCCGCGAAATACCTCTCGACAGGTTGCACGACGTGCGGTCCGAATTATTGGGAATTCTAAGGTCACGAACACCCTCGAGCCTTTGCAGATGCGTAGAGATATTGCTTCCTTGTCTGTATTTTACCGTCTCTACCATAGTGAGTGTTCTGATGAGCACTTCCAACTAATCCCACCCTCTCCTTCCCAAATAGGACAACACGTGCAGGGCTTAGATGTCACCCCTACATTGTGCCGAATATGCGAGCAAGAACTTTTCTTTGCCGTACCACCAAGACCTGGAATTCATTACCAGCTCACGTGTTTCCTTCTTCCTACAGACCCGGGTCCTTTAAGCGGGGCGTGAAAATGCATCTGATGAGGCCGCCAAGCTGAGTGTCACCATTGTAAGTGTCTGTAATTGTGACCCTCTTTCCTGAGACTTTGCCTTTAACTTACCATCAGGCGAAGTGAAGTCCAGTTGGCGTGTCCTAGATAAAAAAAAAATAACTTTCTAACAAAATATAAATAATGGAAATAGCCCAGCGGTGAGTAGGGTAGCCAGAGCTCACTGGAGAATTTATGCTGTCAGTGTGAAGACTAAAGGCTTGACCCGCTTTGTCTTCTACACTGACGGCACAGAAACTCTGTACTTACAGGGTTGGCAGCGCGACTGTGACTCATCTGGTGTTACAAACATCCATAGGCCACGGTAACCACTTTCCCTTAGGTGGGCCGTAAAATATTAAAAAAAGTTAGTGTCGCATCCGAGGCGTCTGAGGTTCACTCTTTCCAGTTTAACTGTGACGTAACAAGTTGATATTTAACGCGAAGCGACTGCCATCTGACCCCCAGAACCGAAGCGGTTTCGAATTTCTAAAGAGACGTGTTGTCAAACTTTTTATGGCTCTAACTACCCGTACAGACAAAATAAATACAAAATAAATGTCAGTAGGCATGACAAAAGGGACCGACGTCTTAATATGCTCCTCCAAAGAACGGAGAAGTCTCAATGTCTTAAGAATGGTCACCCATCCTAAGATCGACTTGGTTAGTGTTGCTTAACCTTTCAATGTGTTAACCTACTCGGTTACTACTTCTCCACGAGCTTCACTTGAACTCAGCTAAATATTTTAACTACTGGAAAGTACTAAATTATTGTTTTGTAAATAAAAATATTCATTATAACAAAACAAAAACTTTGGTAGGTACTGTATAAAAAAAAAAATTAAGACGCTTACCGTGACTATAGGGCCACAGAATAGACAATAATACTAAGATAGGGCAGGCACGCCATTAAGCGTGGTAATGCCGCCAGTTTTTTGGATACGATGCTCGTACCAGTAGAGACCAATAGAGAGGAATAGCTCTCTCTCTCTCCCTTTTTTATTTCATTTATGTATAAGTTTTGCATGTAATATATGCAATTACTAAAACTAAACTACAATATATACTACTATATACTAATATAAAATATATTATCTGCTAATTAACATAATGGCCACTAATTAATGTAATAAATGATACTAAAAAGTCAGAACAAATAATAAAAAATTACAAAAAGAATAAAAGAAACAACTGGAGGCGCCGGGTATCGATCCCGGTACCTCTCGCATGCTAAGCGAGCGCTCTACCATCTGAGCTACGCCCCCTGTTATGTTACATAGTAAATTTTTCCTTCACGTTCGTTTTATAGATACTAGAAACAATGAAAAATTTGAAAAATGAAAGGAACTATACGTGTCGAAAGATGCCTTTAACCCAATTCCCATCGGCTTCTCTTTGGGTCCAGATTTTTTAAATTAATACTCTACGCACACTAATGCTTATATATAACGTGTGCCTACAGTGAAGGCGGCAAACGTTGAAACATCGGTATGTGTTTTATAACATAACATAAACTCACGCCTATAGCCCCGAAGGGGTAGGCAGAGGTGCTAGTACCTATAAATTTCGCCAGTTTATGTTTAGGTCCCAATGTAATAAATAGGTGGCGAGCCTAATAGCCATTAACCGGGCACTTAAACCTGCGATAAATACACACATAATAATGATTTATTTCTCACCAACAACCAAGAAATTACAATATTTAGACATTCACAGTTTAGGGTACACAGAATTCGGTTGTGGATCGCTGGTGCCTGTCGTAGGTAATTGATTACCTGTATTACTGGTCACCAGGAGTCCACGATAGCAACAATGACTACACTATAGGTACTAACTATACAAACCAAGTTCTAAAATCTAAATACAGGAATACTATAAACCATATTCATTAATTTTTTATTTATTTATAGATGCTTTTAATTATTCTTCATTATAATTAACACATTACAAATAGACAAAATAATTAAAACACAAACACACGACACAAACTCGCGATCATGTCGCGTCAAACAACCCACTCCGCATCGTTCCCGGCGCAAAGGTGCCCATGATGCTGGCCGCGTTGCTCCGCTGAATCGCAATAGCCAACCTTTGCCCCAGGAACGAGCCGGGTCGGAAGTCACCGCCATGGTCGTGGATGCGGCGGCCAATTTCCGCGATCAACATCTTCGTGTCCGACCCCCAACTGCCCATAGTCTCCACCGCAATGGGCACAAAATAATATTGTGGCTCCATTGCGGCGTATTTCGCCCTTTTTTTGCTCGCGGCGTCCTCAGCCGCTTCATTAATTAAGATTTCATTAATTAATTATTATAAATAGTATGTGTGTGTGTGTGTGTGCGTGTGCATGTGTGTGTGTGTGTGAATAGTCGAACATAACATCGAAAAGTATCGAAAAGTCATTGGTGTGTGCCATGGTAAAACCTGGGATAACACGAGATCTCGTCTCAGCAGTCCATTACCCATACCACTAGGCTACCGCGGTATATGTTTAATAATATAATAGGTATATCTGTCTACCAGCTGACTATGTAATTAATTCATAACCGTATCATTTTGATAAGGTACCGAATCTAATGTTCATACATTCTGTGGCGTTTCAGTAGTGAACGCAACCGCTACGCAGGAGGCGCGGGTTTGCACCCCGCTCAGTGCCAATATTTGTATGCTCGTATTCATTGTGAGTATTTGCATTAGTCTGGTCGTGCCTCGGAGATCATGTTAAGCCTTTGGTTTCGGTTACCATGCAAAAAATTCAACAACTGATAACTGTAATACTTCGAAATCGCCTTCGGGTTGCGAAGTCGCTTCACGGAAAATATCGAAGTTAGACTGGTAAAGCGGACTCCAGACTCTGAGGCGAATAGTACGGATGCGACTGGGATTAACGATTGGATGAAGAAGGTAAGCTTTCATTTAATTGCCTTCCTAATAAAATTGTATTATATCATAAATGGGGATAGGCTGTTTAACATCAGAGAGATATATACAGCTCAGACTCAGCCTCAGATGCATGGCTTGAGTCAACAATAGTGCACGGAAGACGGCAATAGACTCACCCCCTATTACGTGCGGCCCAATTTAAATGATCAGAGAGTGAATTTCACAGAGGTGAATTCCTCCGCCACGTGGTTCCCGGCAGAGTAGAATTTGGACCACCCCATCTCTTCCCATGCGGTGTCGTACATGGGGACCAAGGGATAGGGCCTCAGATGCATGGCTTGAGTCAACAATAGTGAGCGTAAGACGGCAATTGGCTCACGCACTATTACGTGGGACCGAATTCAAAGATTGGTGAAATGTGGGTGTTAATTCACCACTGCCTAACCCTCCGGGGATAAAGGCGTGATTATAAGTATGTATATAATTCCCTCCAGGGATAAAGGCGTGGTTATGTGTATGTATGTAAATGTTATTGTAAACATTAAAAAAGTCATAGACTAGCTTTTAAAAAAAGCACCTAGGTAATAGGTATTACTAGATTTAATAGTATTCCTGCTAACTTCTCCAGCTAAGTTACATGATTAGAATGGAATTCACATCGATAGTGTTAAGTGTCAGTTTCAAACTCGACATTTCTAAATATATAGCCTAGTGGTATGGGTAATGGACTGCCGAAACGAGGTCTCGGGTTCGATCCCAGGTTTTACCATGGCACACACCAATGACTTATCGATTTTTTTCGAAGTTACATGTGTATTTATCGCAGGTTATTGCCCGGTTAATGGCAATAGGCTCGCCCACGTATGACATTGGGACCTAAACATAAACTCGCGAAATGTGGGTGCTAGCACCTCTGCCTACCCCTTCGAGGATATAGGCGTGAGTTTATGTTACGTCAGCTCTAAATTGTAAAATAGTTCTTTCAGTTTTATTTTAATTGTTTATTATTGTTTGTACATGTTAACTTCAAAATGTAATACAGAGTTTATCCCTCATTAAAAAAGAAACTGTATCTCATAAGCACAACCCTACGCTTCCCCATCGCGGCGCAAGTAATCAATATTTGTAATAGGGGACTCCAATGTCCATCTCTCGGACACTGTATTACTATCGTTAGTGGGTTTAGTAATGACTGCCACATATTGATTTAAATGTCTATGTACTACTTTTTTATACAATTTAGAGGGCAGACAAGAACACGGCCCACCTAATGAGAAGTGGTCCCTATGGCCTATGGACGTGTGTAACACCTGGAGAGTCACACTTGTTCTGCCAACCTTGTACCTAAGCAAGACAAACCTTTGGTCTTCCCACTGACAGCGCAAAAACTCTCTGTTTTCTTTTTTGTACAAAAAGTATGAATTTTTGTTGTTTTCTGTCGGCCTTGTCATCCTATATATGTTCATCCTATAAAACCTACCGCTGCGCAGGAGGCGCGGGTTCGATCCCCGCTCATTGCAAAAAATTGTATGCATGAATATGAGTATTTGCATTGGTCTGGTCTGATAACCGCGGTAGCCTAGTGGTATGGGTAATGGACTGCTGAGACGAGATCTCGGGTACGATTCTAGGATTACCATGGCACACATCAATGACTTTTCGATGCTTTTCGAAGTTATATGTGTATTTATCGCAGGTTTATAAGAGCCCGGATAATGGCAATAGACAATTGGGACCTAAATATAAACTAACGAAATGTGGGTGCTAGCACCTCTGCCTACCCCTTCGGGGATATAGGCGTGAGTTTATATTATATTATGTTATGTTATGTTACAAAATATGAAATGTATTTTCATTTTGCAAAATTAATATTAATATTTTCTGCCTTTGATGATGTAGGTTACACGATACCTGGAAATTTGCCGTTTAATCAAACTAGCAGGAAGGCTTATAAACTCATTAACTTAACACTATTCAATCGTTTTATACATACATTTCATTCGACAGAAAGTAGATAAAACTCATGCGTTAACATGGCACCTGGCTTCCCAAAAGTAACAATAACAAATATCAAATAAAATCCAATAACAATTAACTACGATACTCGTGCTAAAGCAAACGTGGTAGTCAAAGGGCGAGAGCGGGGCCCCGTGAGGGGATGCGAGAGGAGGATTATTTTCGAGCCAGGTACCGTGTTAATTCGCACGAGTGTGCAGCAATGGGATATTGATGTATTGTATAAATATTTTACAACATTCTACACAATGCTATCTAGAGCCATGGTAAGCAAAGCTTATGTTATGGAATCTAGAATGCATAATGAATGAATAAACATACTTAGATACTTTTTTTTTGTAAATACATAGAAACATCCAGACCAATGCAAATATACATAATCGTGTTTGGTTGCGCCGATGTGGAAACTGTATTTTTTGACATGGAAACACACTCCTTTTAGATCCGTCTCCCCCTCCGCACTAACCATAGAGTAGGGCTAGCTGTAGCTTCCGTCCGCCATTGTGTGAGATGTGGACGGCCACTCCCGCTTTGAACTAGCCAGCGTAGGGACGGATCGCGAGCGCGTCTCTCAGAAATGAATAATATTTGTTGTATTTAACCGCCTCATAGACCTTTACCGATCGGATGGTGCCTCTCGTGTGTTCCTCAAGGGATCTAGTGACGCTGACGGCAGCTCCTGAGCAAGGAAGAGAAGATCCGTGTACCGGCTGCGATGAAAAACACGTGGGTCGTGAAGGTTAGTGCATCCTCTCCTAATTTCTCGGGCTGCATTCACTGCCTGGATCGAATCCGCGGCAGCCCGGCCACCTGTCTTGTTTTGTGTGTAAAGTGTCAATAGAACAGTTATCTGCTTCCCCGCAATACAGTCCACTCGCACACGTTGGCCCACGCGCCAACATTTTTGGTCCGGATCGAGCCGGATTCTTAGCCGTAGTTCGTATTTTGTTATTATTCTAATGGGAATGAGCGCACCGCACCTAAGTGCCTGGTTATTTTAGTAGAAAACCCCGCATCCAGACACTTAGGCTTAGAATTTGTTGTCCGTTCGCCGCTGGCTCGCATTGTACCTACCTAATACATAAATAGGTTAGGTATCATATCAACACTTAATCGTAGTTCGCAATTTTCGCATCGCACCTAAGTGCCTGGTTATTTTAGTAGAAAACCCCGCATCCAGACATTTAGGCTTAGATCTTAGGTATACTCAGACACCCTAGTGCATAGGCACAGTGTAATACCTAACGCATTTGGCTTTGTTTTGTTTTTTTCAATTACGTTGTTCTCGGCTCACGTCGTATTTGCCTAGTACCTGCGTGGGTAGACACGTGGCTGTGCCTACCTCGCTCGCATCTCATCCCAATTCATACGAAAGTATTTTAATTTGAATAGATATTACGCAATACTTAATCTCGGAAATAATAGTTGAAGCTAGACAGCGACCATCGCGTAGGTACGACCTTGTTGCTATGCGCGTTTGTTCAAGCGTGCATTCACAGTTGTAAGCACCTACCTACCTACATAGTTAACGCTCGCGCCGCCTCGCTGCTCTGTACCGCTAGGATTAAGTCATTTCATATTTATTGTTTACCGCACTTTAGTTTGAGATTTAATTGTAAACATGTCCCCAAAGGTTGATAAGACCGGTAAGGTTCAATTGAAACTTTTATACGCTAAAAAGGAAATGATTTACTCTCGCGTACAATCGATTTATGATAGTGCACTTAAAACCTCTGATTTGGTCATCAGAGATTCGTTCTTGTGTTCTATAGAAAACTTAGATAGTCTACGCGCGGATTTCGAAACCTTAGTGCATGACATCAACGTTTTAGAGTTGAATTTGGATCCCGATTACTCAGTGAGTTATCAAGCCTTGTCGTCGTTTGACGATTTGTATTGTCGTATCAAGCGCGTCGCGAGGAGTTTGGAGAAGCCGTCTGACCGACCCAACCCCACTCGCGACCGACCTAAGTTGCCACCAATTCAAATACCCGAATTTGATGGTAACATTCGCAATTGGTGTCGATTTATAGATAGTTTTGAGAATACAATAGATAAGAACGATTCGTTGACAGATCACGAAAAATTGCATTATCTTGTTGAAAAATTGACTGGTAAAGCTATAACCGTTTGCGCTGGAATTACGTTTAGTGCCGGGAATTATAATTTAATTTTAAATACTTTGAAAGCTAAGTATGAGGATAAAAGATCGGTAGCTAACGCCTATTTGGATCAGATGTTTGATTTGAAATCTATTACGGCATGTAACGATCAAAACTTAGAGAAATTTCTAGACACTTTCGCGTCAGCTGTTCGCGCTGTAAAGAACCTAAAGATTGTTGACCTCTGCGACTTCGTATTTTTGTATATGGGTTTAAGGAAATTAGATTCCGAAACCATTCGTTTGTTTGAGTCGGATCATCGCGGCAATAAAATTCCTAAGTTCGAAGACTTAGAAGGTTTTGTTCGCGAACATATAAAAATATTACAACGCTCTTCATCGAAACATGAAGGCGCGAAGACAGTTGTTAGTCCCGCGCGCAAAATAGATGCGTCATCGAGGTCACTGAGGTCAACCCATACTTATGTTAATACCGCACCAGCACGTGTACAATCACCTGTTTGCTCTTTGTGTAGTACTCATCACTCGCAACTGTACAAGTGTCCTGGTTTCCTAAAATTGTCGCCTAGTGATCGTTATAAATTTGTTCGCGCTAATAATCTTTGTTTTAATTGTCTCGGTACTAAACACCGCGTGGGTTTATGTAATAGTGGAAATGGTTGTCGCAAATGTCAAGCGAGACACCACACTTTGCTTCATTTTGAAAATAGTAATGCCGCATCCAAGGTGAGCACAGTTGGTTCGTCGAGCGGTGACGCGCGGCAGCCTGCGCCGCAGCCGCAGCCCGAGCTCGCACGCGCTCCGGCCTGCCCGGGGACCGCTACGAATGACGTCACCTTGTGTTCGTTCTCCGCTGGTGCTGCCCTCACTACGGTTTGTCTTGCGACCGCTCGCGTGGTTATTGTTGATGCATTGGGTAAACCGCGCATTGTTCGAGCGCTATTAGATGGCGCTTCGCAAAGTAATTTTGTTACTCAAGATTGTTGTCAACGTCTTGGTTTCAATGTTGATAGGCGTTCAACCTACTCAGTGGTGACGGGTTTTGGAGGTTTGCGGTCAGCTGTTCATGGCACAGTTAAAACGAGGTTTGGATCTCGTTTTAATAATAAAATTTGGTTTGACATGGATTCGTTCGTTACGGATAAAATAACTGAACAGTTGCCTACCGTCCCAGTTGACACGTCTTTATTAACGAAATTTAAAGACTTACCTTTAGCTGATGAGACTTACGCTGTTCCTGGAGTCGTCGATATATTGATCGGCGCTTCAATTCTCCCGCACCTCCAGTTATCACGTAAGGTTCAAGGGGGTCCGACGTACCCCGCTCCGCACGCCCTGGAAACAGTTCTGGGTTTTGTTATAATTGGTTCTGCACCCGCTTCTATGGATAGTTTTAGTCACTCGACTGCCTCGTTCTGTTGCACCGTCGAGCCGCCACTGGAGTCTACCATCCGCAAGTTTTGGGAGATTGAGGAGGTCAATGTCCCACCAATCCTAAGCCCTGATGACAAGATGGCTGAGGAGATTTATTGTCGCACGACTACTCGCGATGAGCAGGGTCGTTATGTTGTCGCGCTCCCTTTCAAGGGAGATATTTTTTCGCTCGGCGACTCCCGTGCATCCGCTGAAAGACGCTTTCTTTGTTTAGAACGAAAGATGCAGGCGTCTCCAAAGTTAAAGCAAGCCTATGATGAGGTTGTCAACGAATATTTAGATAAAGGTTACATCTCACCTGCGCCTGCGGACACTGACGAGACCCAGCCTTCGTACGTTATCCCGCACCACGGAGTTATTAGAGAAGATAAGCTTACTACTAAACTCCGCGTAGTTTTAGATGGCAGTGCTAAGACTAGCACTTCCGTGTCGCTTAATGACATTTTGTATTGTGGTCAAAATCTTCAAGGTAATTTATTTGACATAATTGTAAATTTTCGCTTATTCGCTGTTGCACTCTCTGCAGATATTCGACAAATGTTTTTGTGCCTTGAAGTGCGCAAACCCGATCGTAGGTTTCAACGATTTTTGTATAGATTTTCACCGCAAGAACCTTTAATGGTTTACGAGTTTAATCGTGTTTGCTTCGGGCTTAAATCTAGCCCTTTTCACGCACTTCGCACCGTCAAGCAGTTGGCCGCTGACGAGGGCGATGCATTTCCTAAAGCGAGAGCCACCATTGAGACTGGCTTATACATGGACGACTTCGTGTATAGTGTAGATAGCGAGGCCGAGGCTGTCGAGACGGCCGCTCAAGTTATAGGTCTCATGAAGGCGGGTCAATTTGATCTCGTGAAATGGACGAGCAACTCGCAAACAGCGTTAGAGTCGATTCCACCGTCGCACCGATTGTCTTCGGTTAAGGAGTTCGATGAAAGTGATACGCACAAGGTGCTTGGTTTAAGCTGGTCGCCCGCATCTGATACGTTTAGTTTGAAAAGTAGTTCGACCCCGCAAACTTGTACTAAACGCATTATCCTGTCGTGTGTGGCACGGATATGGGACGTAATGGGATTCGTAGCTCCTGTCGTTCTGTACGCCAAACTACTTATAAAAGAGCTTTGGCTTTCGAATTGTGATTGGGACGACACCGCGCCCGACAACATTGCTAAGTTGTGGGCTCGCTTTAGAAAAGAACTCTCTGTGCTTGACCAAGTACAAATTCCGCGTCATGTAGGTATATCGCAACATAGTGTTGTTACGGTAGTAGGCTTCGCGGACGCTAGTGAGAGGGCGTATGGTGGAGTAGTCTATTTTCATGTCTCGAATGTAGGTAAGGTTTCAATTAGCCTTATAAGCGCGAAATCGAAGGTCTCTCCCCGTAAGGTCGTCTCTCTGGCACGCCTCGAGCTATGCGCTTTACTATTGTTGGTTAGATTGATCACCTCTATCGCCAATGCTTGTAGTAGTCGCATTAATATTAATAGAATTTTAGCTTTTTCGGACTCAACAGTCGCTTTGTGTTGGGCCCACTCTTCGCCCCATCGTTGGGACACCTTCGTCGCTAATAGAGTGGCAAAAATTCAATCGGAATTAGCGCCAAAAAATCTCTTTCACGTTGCTGGCACCGACAACCCAGCCGATTGTCTCTCTCGTGGACTGCTTCCTTCGCAAATATTAGATCACCCGTTATGGTTTAGTGGACCGTCCTGGATTCATGCCGCGTTAGATAAGTGGCCAGTTAGTCAATTCAATCCCACTACGGTTTCCGAACCACCCGAGGAAAAGAAGCACTCGCTTGTGGTGTCGGTCCCGCGTGAAGAGTCCCTGGTTTTGTTGTTGGCTAATCGCGTCTCGTCTTGGTCGAGACTGTTGCGTTGTGTTGTTTATGTAGGCCGATTTTTGAGAATTTTATCTACACGCGGTCATATAACCGCCGCTGATTTAGATAAGGCTGAATTGATCATACTTCGCGAATTGCAGAAGTGTTATTTTGCTTCTGAATTTAAAAATTTAGAATTTAACAAACCTTGTAGTCGTTCTTTCCGACACTTGAAACCATTTTTGGAAGATGGACTCATTCGAGTAGGTGGTCGTTTGAGAAATTCAGGTTTAGGATTTGAACAAAGGCACCCAGTAATTCTCCCGCGTAAGGACCACGTATTAGATTTGTTAGTAGATTATCATCACAAGGTGAATTGTCACGCTGGTCCCGATTTGTTAATGTCTATTTTGAGACAGAAATACTGGATAATTTCCGCTCGTAATTTGATTCGCGCTAGAGTACACAGATGTGTACCTTGTTTTAAACTCCGCCCGCGTTTTATCGCGCCTGAAATGGCCGATCATCGCTCTTGTCGTGTTGTTCAATCCGCAAAACCTTTCGTACACACCGGCACAGACTTTGCTGGGCCTTTCAAGGTCACCATTGCTCGTGGTCGTGGCATTCGCTCCACGAAAGCTTATGTTTGTTTGTTCATTTGTATGACAACTCGCGCGGTTCATATAGAGTTGACCGGTGATTTAAGTACGCCAAATTTTATGTCCGCTTTTAAACGTTTTTTGTCGCGTCGGGGTCCGGTTAAGCGCATGTATTCGGACAACGGTACAAACTATGTAGGGGCCCGACGTAGTATTTCGGAATTGCACACATTCTTACGGTCTAAGTACTACCAAAGTGAATTCGCTCACATCTTAGCCGAAAATCGCATTGAATGGTACTTTAACACGCCTGCAGCTAGTCATTTTGGTGGTAATTGGGAAGCGAATATTAAAAGCCTTAAGTCGCATCTGTTTCGCGTCATAGGCGAACAGATTCTCTCGTTCGAGGAGTTGAGTACCGTACTCGCGCAAGTAGAGGCGGTGATGAACACGCGTCCGCTGTGTCGGACTCTATCTAGCGATCCGTCAGAGCCGTTAGCGCTGACGCCAGCTCACTTCTTAAATATGACTCCTTTAAAATATTTGCCCGCAATAGATGTTGATGACGATAGAATACACCTCCTAACTCGTCACGCTCTTTTAGATAAGATGGTCCAATCGTTTTGGAATCGTTGGAGAACCGATTATTTGCACACGCTGCAGTCACGTCAAAAATGGAATACTCCATCCAACCCAATTACTGTAGGTACGGTGGTAGTCCTTATGACTGAGAATGCGCCTCCTTTACATTGGCCTCTAGGAGTAGTAGAGGAAATTTTTCCCGATGCCCGCGGGATAACTCGTGTTGTACGGGTTAAAACTGCAACCGGATCGTATCTGCGCCCGGTTGTTCGCCTCTGCCCTCTGCCTAGCCAGCAGTAGGCACGAGTTCCAATCTATGTTTATATTTTAGTTGTTATTTTCGCAAACCTAGATTTAGATTAGACATTAGTTTTGTTCCACATTTTTCGTTTCGAAGGTAACCCTTCAAGCCGGGGGGAATGGTTGCGCCGATGTGGAAACTGTATTTTTTGACATGGAAACACACTCCTTTTAGATCCGTCTCCCCCTCCGCACTAACCATAGAGTAGGGCTAGCTGTAGCTTCCGTCCGCCATTGTGTGAGATGTGGACGGCCACTCCCGCTTTGAACTAGCCAGCGTAGGGACGGATCGCGAGCGCGTCTCTCAGAAATGAATAATATTTGTTGTATTTTAACCGCCTCATAGACCTTTACCGATCGGATGGTGCCTCTCGTGTGTTCCTCAAGGGATCTAGTGACGCTGACGGCAGCTCCTGAGCAAGGAAGAGAAGATCCGTGTACCGGCCGCGATGAAAAACACGTGGGTCGTGAAGGTTAGTGCATCCTCTCCTAATTTCTCGGGCTGCATTCACTGCCTGGATCGAATCCGCGGCAGCCCGGCCACCTGTCTTGTTTTGTGTGTAAAGTGTCAATAGAACAGTTATCTGCTTCTCCGCAATACAGTCCACTCGCGCACGTTGGGTCCACGCGACACCAGTGTTTATAAACATTTGCACTGAGCAGGAAACGAACCCGCGCTACCTGTGTCGCAGTCGAACGTTCTACCGGCGAGGAGGGTCAGATTGAGAAAGATGGAGAGGTCGGCCGGGGTGCGAGGGGTATGCATGTTAACCTCATTACAGGCGTCGTGCGTAGCAGTCGTGTACACTAGCACCACGCCACAGAGGCTGTCAAGTATTATAAGTAGATTGTATTTTCTTGCTGGCAGATATCACTATTATGATGTTATAGTTAATCATCATCATCATCATGTCAGCCACACATGGTCCACTGCTGAACATAGGCCTCTCCCAAAGACTTCCAGAATGACCAATCTAAAGCAGCCCGCATCCAGCGCTTCCCGGCGACCTTGATGAGGTCGCCCTTCCACTTGGCCGTTGGGCGTCCTACGCTACGTTTGCCCGTACGCGGTCGCCATTCCAGAACATTTTTGCTCTATCGGCCATCTGTTCTGCGCGCTATGTGTCCCGCCCATTGCCACTTCAACGAGCTAATCCGCTGAGCTACATCGGTTACTTTTGTCCTCCTACGGATATCATCATTTCTGATGCGATCACGTAAGGAAATACCGAGCATAGCCCTCTCTATAGATCGTTGAGCAACTTTGAGCTTTTTTAGGAGACCTATAGTGAGGGACCACGTTATAGTTAATACGCGTGGCAAACAATCAGCCCCTCTAAACAAGTGGCGATACGTTTGTAGAATATAATAGATTGATTAATGGGATTGCCATAGGTACGTTGACGACTGTTATAAACGTCAAAATATGTAATAATGTTAATGAATGTTTAGGTTTAACCTAAACATTCATTAACATTATATTCTACAAACCACCAGCTAAGGAATTGCCAACGCCTACAGTTATTCGGGGAGCACGTGTACGCCTACGGATATTTGGGGGCACGTGCACACCCACGTATTGTATTTATAAAGAAATGAGACGTAGTATAATGATAATAATTATTTTACTTAATCTTAACCGTCACGTTTTTCAACCTTCTTTATAACTTCAAAGATTTTATGACGTGCGTATTCAAAAAATATGCTACCATTTTGTTTCTTAATAATTTTTTGCGGTTACGTAACTTAAGAAGGAAATACTGAATTTTTATAAAGATTTTTCGAAAGCTGTGTTTGATTTTGATTTAAAGATATTGTAGCGCTTTGCACTAACTTACCAGTTTAGATATTTTCCTAAAAAGTAATATAATATAAAGAGCTCGAAGGTCCTTTAAGTAGAGGTACAGATTTTTTCAACAACAGAGGCTTTCCTTTCGGTTTTGCGATGTTAAATGGTAGTCACTCAATTGAAGAAACTCTAAACGCAGTTAGACGCAATTAGGATATCGTTAGAAGGATACTGATGAAGTAATTATGCATGTAAATGATGAAAGAAATGTTCTGTGCAAAGGGGTTTAATACTGAAATATCACAATACGTAACAATATTGTTACGCACAATTCAACATTTTCGAACGTAATGTTTGCACAATTCTAATTAATTTCGTATTTGTTTTCAGGCATGCCAGTTTTGAATTTACCAAATAACCCACGAGGCATTTACTCATTCGAAATTGGTGTGTTTTCAAAGCATCGATGCTGATATGCAGTCTGTTGTGATTTATATTATAGAACTGCGCACAAATACATTTCAAACACAAAATGAACCTGCTGTCCAGTTTGCCTTTTTACAGTGGGAATTAATACGAAGCGGTGGCACAGAGTACGTAGTAAAAATTTTATACAAAGTTCGTATTGGTAAAAATGAAAATACCGCCGGTTTTCTGGCTACCCTTCTAATTGACATTAATTGGGAGGAATGCTTTGACAACTGGTACCGTATACTGTAGGATGTTTTGTGAATTTATTTTTATGTTTTTTTTATAATAGCGTAGGCGTATAAAACCGATAACAAAGGTAGGATGTAATCACTACATAGTATAAAACAAAGTCGCTTTCTCTCTCTCTTTATATCCTTATGTATGCTTAAATCTTTAAAACTTTAGTTTTGATGCGGTTTTTTTTAATAGATAGAGTGATTGAAGAGGAAGGTTTATATGTATAATAACATCCATTAAATAGTGGAAAAATACTGTTATTTTTGAGGTTTCTAATGTGATGTCGTAAATAATTACATATTTCCGCTAAAATTGCCAAAGCAGGCTGAACCCTACGGGATTTATCAAAATAATGTACTAAGTATTGTACACGTTGAAAAGGTCTACAGAGTATATGTATCTCTTATAGATATCACACAATAACATTCTTTTGTCATTTACTTTTTACGACAAATAATGGCTTTTCGAAGCGATTTTAACCAATAGGTACAGCATTAATCCTTATCTAATTAAATACCTTCAACGCATTGTTGATTTAATATAGATCTATATAGCCCATTACAGCATATGATTTAAATGAATATTTTCGAAGTTATTACAAATTTAAAAATTGCGGGACGTAGCGTTTGCGGCAGTACCGGCGGATACAACGTTCACAGTTTTTCTGTAGTGTATTTAGTATCAGTAATGCACCCATGTGAAGCCGGGGCGGGTCGCTAGTTGAAAGTATAAAAATAGTTATAATTAAATACAAAAATTGTAAATGAACATGAATTCGATTCTACTAAAGCAAAACCGCTGTCATATCACAGAGACTGCAAAAACAGCATTAAATTGTAAACTTTATATCTTTACACTTAAAGTCAAAAACTAATTGAAGGATTTCAATTTTACATTTTCATTCACTCTACAAATAGCCTTTTAATATTGGAAATCTAAAGTTAAATGGATTTTTTTGAAGTTTTATTCCAGGTCTTTTGCAAATCCCGTAACATCGCAGATAAAATGAAAGCGAGACATTCCCGCTTTGTCTTGCGGCAACCGCCAGGCTACATGGGTTTTTTAATGCCACTTAGGTGGCAGACAAGCACACACCCAACCTGATGGAAAGTGGTCACTGCCAATGGTCGCGTGCAAAACCAAGAGAGGCACACTCGCGCTGCCAACCCTGCAAGTATTGAGAGTTTCTGTGCCGTCAGTGTAAAACACAAAGCAGGACAACTTTTTGATCTTCCCACTGACAGCACAAACACCCTCCAGTTAGCTCTGGCTACCCTACTCACCGTAGGGAACACAACACGAGGTTATTATGGCCGCGGTATTATGTAGGGCGGAGGTACTTCCCCTACTGCCCTACCTCCTCGTAAAATAAATGTAATGGGTAATAAATACCTAACAATGTCGCCCCACCGAGTACAGGTAGAACGGGCAGACCCAAGAAGTCTTAGCTTGACGTCGTGGAGGGTGACATGCGAGCAAATGGTCTCACTACCATGGACGACCTAGATTGTGTGAAGTGGAGGAGGAACAGCCAAAGGGCTGACTCTGAGCTCCAAGAGCACCTCGACATCAGAAGCAATGAGGAAAATACGTCTCCATGTAGATGAAACCCGTGAAGTGTGTAAGAATAGAACCCCTAGTATCATTAGTCCGATGATAGTACAAGTAGATAGACAAAGTATCATTTGTCCGATGGTCGGACTAAAACAGCGGAATACTGATACTAGGGGAAATAGAAAAAAAAGTTATTAACAGACATGCAATTTACAGTAAAGCCACTAAAGACATAACTAATCATATTTTTTATTATTATTATTATTAATAATGTACTATTCTCTTTCTTTCTTGTGTTATATTGATAATATTCTTGTGTTATACCTACTGCTATAACACTCTTGTGTAAAACATTATTATATTTCAGACAAGCTCAAGTGGCTTATGGTTTGCTGTATTTCTATGTCTTTAAATTGTTTGTAGAATGGTAATAAGATAAGATTGTTGAAGCTATATTTCCCGAATATTCCGGAGGAAACCAGAACTCGTGTCGCTTATAAAAGGTATAAGCCCTCTTTGAATTCAAAATTTATTAATAGCACAATTTCATAAGTGCTGTACTCATTAGGTAGATCTCTCTAATGAGACGTTCACAAATATAATCTGTCTAAGTACCCACTTTACAATGTAGCAATGAAAATTATACAAGCATGAAGTGGATGTTATTCGCTACCATAGCACAATTAAATGTTCTCACTAAATGAATATTCAAGTTGTTCAAAATAGGTATAATCTATTATACATAGGTTACACTAAAAGTTTCCGGAACTGGCCACTTACATAAACAATATTTAAAAATATAAATTCTGTTATCTCCCTTCATAGTTCAAGTCTAGGTAATTCTACACCCGAGGAGAGGGCCAGATCGTGAGAGTTGGCGCTCTGGGTCGGCCGAGGTGCGAGGGATATGCCTGTCAACCTCACCTTCGGTAGCCAAAGAGAACCACAGGCGGCGTGCGTTTTGGTCGGTTCGAGTCCGACATAACCTCTTCCACCTTAAATGTGGGTGTTGGTTCACCTCTGCCTTACCCTCTGGGAATAAAGGCGTGTTTATATGTGTGTGTGTGTATGTGTGTGTGTGTATAATTTTAAAATCGATTCATAAACGAGTGAAATACATACATACCTTTCGCCAATAATTGTATTCGGTGAGCTTATTGCCGTATTCCGGTCACTATTGTTGAATCTGGCCATTCATCTGAGACTGAATCTGGGCTATATCTTTCTGATGTTAAACAGCCCTATCCCTTAGTCACCTTGTACGAAACCGCATGGTAAGAGATGTGGTGACCCAAATTCTACTCTGCCGGGAACCACGCGGATATCGGAGAACGTAAAAAAAATAATCGATTAAAATTTACATTAATGTTCATAAAATGAATACTACTGGTCCAAACTATGTCAAATATAAATATTTATGTTACCAAATGGCAAGTACTATTTTGCATTAAACAAAAAAAGAATCAAGTAAATTGAATCGTAAATCTAATGGTAATCGGTGCTCATACAAAATTATAATACCAATCGAATTACATCCTCTTGTTTGGAAGTCGGTTAAAGATATTAGCTTCAACCATTCGGGTCCATCTTTTAAAGTCTTATATTGAAGACTATCGCATTATGAACATCTGTATACTGTTAAAAGTCAAATTATATTACTGTCGTAGCGGTAGAGCATTCAACTGCTATGCAGGGGGCGCGGGTTCGATTCCCGCTCAATGCAAATATTTGTATGCATGAATGAATATGTATATTTGCATTGGTCTGGGTATTTCTATGTATAATATGTATGTATTTACAAAAAAAAAAGTATCTAAGTATGTTTATCCGGATTCTAGATTCCATAACACAAGCTAGTTAAGCTATGCTTACCATGGGTCTAGATAGGCGTTGTGTAGAATGTCGTGGAATATTTATTTATTTATTTATCATTGACATTATAACAATTTCCTAGTTGTGTCCAAAGTTTGCACTTTGGTACCACGGAATCCGTTTATTATTAAGGTTCCGTACCCCAAAAGGAAAAATAACGGAACCCTTAAAGTATCACTTACCGGGCACTTATAAACCTGCGATAAATACACACATAACTTCGAAAAGCATCGAATTATCTTTGGTGTGTGCCATGGTAAAACCTGGGATCGAACCCGAGACCTCGTCTCAGCAGTCCATTACCCATACCACTAGGCTACCGCGGTTTATAAGTGCCCGGTTAATGACAGTAGGCTCGACAGCTATTACATTGGGACCTAAACATAAACTGGCGAAATGTGGGTGCTAGCACCTCTGCTTACCCCTTCGGGGATAAAGGCGTGAGTTTATGTTATGTTAAGCTTAAAGGATCACTTCGTTGTCCATCTGTCCGTCTGTCTGTCTGTCTGTCAAGACCTTTTTCTAAGGAATGCATGGAGTTATCAAGTTGAAAATCATAAGCACATACTCAAGTCTATAACGACTTATAACTGTACAAAAATCAAAGTTCTAAGTCAACGTATGCAAAATATATTACGGTTTATAAAGCTTAAGTTACGGAACCCTCGGTGCGTGAGTCCGACTCGCACTTTACCGGATTTTTTTGTTGAACGACTATCGAAAAACTGCTAAATTAACCTCATTCATTATTTGGCAAATATCTACATTATAATAAGTGGGAATGATCTGGACCCCTAAAACATTTTTGGGGGCCGCATAACTCGTGTACAAGTCAATTTGTATTGACAAGTAGGGTTTTTGAAATTTAACGTATGTAGCCGTGTCGTCCCCTAAAGCGTCCCCTCGATTCGCCGTCGTGGCCCCCTAATCTAGGTCAAAAGGTCATTAATCAATCCGGCGGCCGATCAATAATAAATAATAAAAAAATAAAATAAAAAGCCTTTTATTTCATGCCTTACATTAAACGTTATAAACTAAATAAAGAAAAAAGTTTGAAAAAATTAATGACATTAATCAAAAATAAAAAAAGATAAAAAATAAAAAATGCATGAACCCCTCATGTTGTGAGGGTGAAGGCCTCCTCCAGAGAACACCAGTGGTCTCGATCTTTGGCTTCAGTTAGCCAGTCTTTGCCTGCTATTTGTGTGATGTCGTCCGCCCACCTGGTTATAGGTCTTCCTCTTTTACGGGTACCCTTTGGGCCTGGCCATGACGTAGTGCGGATTGTCCAGCGATCGTCGCTCATTCTCGCTATGTGTCCCTGCCCATCTCCATTTTAATTTTAGAGCGTAGGTGAGAGCATCAGTTACACCTGTCTTTTGTCTGATTATAGTGTGACGTATTTTTTGATGTTTTCTAATTTTTGTGATACTTCTTTCCATACCTCGTTGGCAGGACCTGATTTTATTTTTAACCCTTGCGGTGAACTTCCAGGTCTGAGAGCCGTAGGTTAACGTTGGTAAAAGACATGAGTCCATCACCTTTCTTTTAATTTTTATAGGCATCTGACTTTTTAAAATTTCTTTTAAACTCCAAAACTTTTTCCATGTCGTTTTTATTCTTCTATCAACCTCTATGTCATTGTTTTGTTTTTGGAGGGAAATATGTTTTCCTAAATAGATATAGTTCTCGACATATTCTACCGTTGTGTTGTTTAGACTAACAAAGTTTTGTGCGGCATTTGTCATGAGTTTGGTTTTGCACAGGTTCATTTCTAGTCCTAGTTGCTTGCTTGTTGTAATGTCGCTAACATTGATTCCAGCTCGGTGCTATCTTCTGAAAGAAGGACAATGTCATCGGCAAACCTCAGGTGGCTGATATATTTGTCTTCTATACGTATACCGGTTTTTTCCCAATTTAATTTGCCGATAATCGATTCCAGTACTGCTGTAAATAGTCGAGGTGATAGGGGGTCACCTTGTCTTACCCCTCTTTCAATGGGGATGGGTGGTCCTGTGCTCTCCAATTTTACTCTGCTAGTGTTGTGTTCATATAAGTATTTTAAGACTTGTACGTACTTTTCCTGCACATTTTGTGATTTTAAAGCTTTCCATATTGCGGAGTGTAGTATTGTATCAAAGGCTTTCTGGTAATCTACGAAACCTATGTAGAGAGGGCGTTGAAATTCTTAATATTTCTCTATTATCTGTTCTAAAGAGTGGATGTGGTCCATAGTGGAAAAACCCCTTCGGAATCCAGCTTGTTCGACTGGTTGGCTTTTTTCTAATGTAGGACTGATTCTTTTCTCTATAATCGAAGCAAATAGCTTGTAAATAGAAGGAAGGAGGCTAATTGGACGATAATTGCCAATCCGATCAATAGTGTGTATAAAAAGGACTTATCTTCAAGGTCAAAAAGTTTAGGGATCTTTTAAACTTTTATTTTGATAGTGACGACCTCCGTGGCGTAGCGGTAGAGCATTCGACTGCTATGCAGGGGGCGCGGGTTGATTTCCGCTCAGTCCAAATATTTGTATGCATGAATATGTATATTTGCATTGGTCTGGGTATTTCTATGTATGTATTTACAAAAAAAAAAGTAAAAAAGTATGTTTATCCGCATTCTAGATCCCATAACACAAGCTAGTTAAGCTATGCTTACCATGGGTCTAGATAGCGTTGTGTAGAATGTCGTGGAATATTTATTATGATTATAATTTACTTTATTTTAATATTCAACTTATAAATTATATTTTTAAACATATATAAAAAAACATCCATTTAAAAATATAAAAAATAGTGCTCCACCGGTATCGGGTACAGGGACCAAGCTACCGGTGGTTAGGGCTCCAGAGAAAGGAACTATTATTATTATAGTAGTATTGTTTGAATTGAGTGTACTTTTTTTTACGTGCACATGATCCCCACGGATACCTCCCCACCGGAGCCGGTGGAGGAGGTTATGTCGGACTCGAACCGACTAAAACGCACACCGCCTGTGGGTCGTTTTGGTTGCCGAAGGTGAGGTTGACAGGCATATCCCTCGCACTCCGGCTGAACCAGGGCCATCTCTCACGATCTGGCCCTCTCCTCGGGTGTGTGGGGACTACAGAGTCCCCAACTCGTCATAAAGTATGTTTATCCGCATTCTAGATCCCATAACACAAGTTAGTTAAGCTATGCTTACCATGGGTCTAGATAGCGTTGTGTAGAATGTCGTGGAATATTTATTATGATTATTATTTACTTTATTTTAATATTCAACTTATAAATTATATTTTTAAACATATATAAAAAAACATCCATTTAAAAATATAAAAAATAGTGCTCCACCGGTATCGGGTACAGGGACCAAGCTACTTACCACGGTGTGCCTCTCTACACCACGGTGTGCCTCTCTACCTCCGCCGCATAGTCGGGGCGTACCTGACGGAGAGAGCCGTCATCTACCCAAGTGCGACCGGCGTCGGTCGGCGTGAGATGTCGTGCGGTGTTCCACAGGGATCGGTTCTCGGGCCGCTACTGTGGAACATTGGATACGCTGGGTGCTTCGCGGTGAGCTTGCGGACGGCGCCGCCGTCACGTGCTATGCGGACGACACGCTAGTGACGGCGAGCGGGGCTACACACCGCGAAGCGATCCTGAGGGCCATGACCGCGGTTGCTCAAGTCGTGGAACGGATCCGGCGGCTGGGCCTTGAGGTGGCTTTGCATAAATCCGAGGCCATGTTCTTTCATGGACCTCGGCGCACGCCACCACCTGGTTCCAGTCTGACAGTGGGAGGCACTCTCATCGGCATCAAGCCCCAGATGAAATATCTGGGGCTCGTGCTCGACGGCCGGTGGGACTTCGGGAAGCACTTCCGAAGTCTGGGCCCCAAATTGGCGGGCACAGCCAACGCTCTGGCGCGGCTACTGCCCAACCTGAGGGGCCCGGAGGACTCCTGCAGGAGACTCTACGCGGGTGTCGTGCGGTCCATGGCCCTGTACGGGTGTCCCGTGTGGGCGGACACCCTGAGTGATCGGTACATGCTCCTGCTGCAGCGTCCGCAGCGGAAGTTGGCGTGCCGCATCATAAGGGGGTACCGCACGATATCATTCAACGCGGCGAGTCTCCTCGCCGGATCCCCACCATGGATCCTGGAAGCGAGATGCCTTTCGGCGCTATACCGGTTCCGAAGGGCGGCGCGGGAGCGGGGTCACGATCCCGAGCCCGAAGAAATTCGGGCCGTGAGATCCCGGCTCCACAGGGAAATGGTGGCGGAATGGGAGAGACGACTTGGGCAACCAAGCGCAGGGCACGCCGTAGTAACGGCGGTAAGACCCATCATGGGGGAGTGGCTAGAGAGGCCACACGGCAGCCTCTCGTACCGTCTGACGCAGATGATCACCGAGCACGGATGCTTCGGAAAGTATCTGCGTCGGATGCAGAAAGAGCCAACGTCCGAGTGCCATCACTGCGACGCGAGCGAGGACTCAGGTCCGCACACGCTCACCGAGTGTCCGGCGTGGGAGGCGCCGAGGCGGGAGCTTGTGGCGGCCCTGGGAGTGAGGGTTCTCACGCTCTCCACCTTGCTCGCGGCGATGGTTCGCTGCGCGGATGCGTGGGCGGCCGGCGCCTCCTTTTGCGAGCAAGTAATGCTCGTGAAGGAGGAGGCGGGGCGGGAGCGGCAGCGGGAGCGACGAAGGATCGCAAGACAAGCTGCCCGCATACGAAGGCAACTCGGGCGTCGGAGGTCGATGAACGACCTCCGCCCCCCATGAGCGCCGGCCTGGGGGTGACAGGTGAAGCCGCCTGTCACCCTGGCAGAAGCAGGCCGCGGCGGTGGCGCGCGTGGCGCGCCTCCCCGTTTCCGGGGACGAGTTGGGGACTCTGTAGTCCCCACACCCGAGAAGAGGGCGCGGAAAACGACCCACAGGCGGCGTGCGTTTTGGTCGGTTCGAGTCTGACACAACCTCCTACACCGGCTCCGGTGGGGAGGTATCCGTGGGGATTTTGCGCACGTAAAAAAAAAAAAAAAAAAAGGGACCAAGCTACCGGTGGTTAGGGCTCCAGAGAAAGGAACTATTATTATTATAGTAGTATTGTTTGAATTGAGTGTAGATACTTTTTTTTACGTGCACATGATCCCCACGGATACCTCCCCACCGGAGCCGGTGGAGGAGGTTATGTCGGACTCGAACTGACTAAAACGCACACCGCCTGTGGGTCGTTTTGGTTGCCGAAGGTGAGGTTGACAGGCATATCCCTCGCACTCCGGCCGAACCAGGGCCATCTCTCACGATCTGGCCCTCTCCTCGGGTGTGTGAGGACTACAGAGTCCCCAACTCGTCCCCGGAAAACGGGGAGGCGCGCCAGGCGCGCCGCCACCGCGGCTTGCTTCTGCCAGGGTGACAGGCGGCTCCACCAGTCACCCCCAGTCCTGGAATTGAGTGTACTAATCTATCGTGTTTTAACTACGAAATTATAATCATGAGATATAAGAAAATGAACTTAAGAACCATTTTAGATTGAATTCAAGGACCTCACTTCACAGACCAGGGTCCGCTTGTTTTTTTTTTATCTAGGACACGCCAATTTGACTTCACCTCACCTGATTGTAAGCTGAAGACAAAGTCTCAGGAAAGAGGGTCACCATTACAGACACTAAGTAATGTTACAATGGTGGCACTCAGCTTGGCGGCATCTTCAGATGCTTTTTCACGCCTCGATTAAAGGACCCGGGACTGTAGGAAGAAGGAAACACGTGAGTTGATAATAAATACCAGGTCTTGGTGATGCGGCTCGGTTATTGCTCGTATATTCTGCACAGTGTGAGGGTGACATCTAAACCTTCCACGTGTTATCTTGTGTAGGAAAGGCTGTCCTTTCCTACACAAGGTCCACAATGAGCTCTTCCAACTAATCCCACCCTGTGATGGGATTAGTTGGAAGAGCTCATCATAACACTCACCATGCTTACTAGTTTTCCCTCTTTTACTTCGCATGGTCTTGGAAATCCATTGATCTATGGTCGTAATATACCATTAGGTATTTTTACTTCTTCTTCATCCAAGCGTTAATTTCAGTCGCATCTGAAGCTTTCACCTCGGGGTCTGGGGCCCGCATTACCAGTCTCACTGCGGATTAGGCTAAATTTCGATATTTTCAGTTAGACAACTGCCATCTGACCTCCAAAACCCAAAGGTGATATCGGAGCATTGCATTTGGACCAGTTGTTGGTATTTTAGGATTCCAATTATCCAGATGTTCGTACCGCAGCCTGGATTGAGCGAAAAACGTGTTCTCCGAGGCCCGACCAGGTCAATGTAAATACCCATATTCATGCATACAAATGTTTTAACGGTGCGGGGATCGAACCTGCGCCCCCTGCACAACAGCCGCGTTCACTACCGCTACGCCACAGAGGCTGTCAACCATGAGGTACTTTTGTGTAAAAGTAATTGTTGTCTTCGTAATATTGACGACCTCTGTGGCGTAGCGGTAGAACATTCGACTGCTATGCAAGGGGCGCGGGTTCGATTCCCGCTCAGTGCAAATATTTGTATGCGTGAATATGTATATTTGCATTGGTCTGGGTGTTTCCATGTATAATATGTATGTATTTACAAAAAAAAAGTATCTATATGTTTATCCGCATTCTAGATCCCATAACACAAGCTAGTACCTATGCTTACTATGGTCTAGATAGCGTTGTGTAGAATGTCGTGGAATATATTTTTTTATTATTTTTAATCAAGTGTGACTTTTTGAATAGTATGATTAAAGTTTCGGGTGGAGAAAGAGCCAACGTCCGAGTGCCATAGCTGCAACGCGACTGAGCACTCGAAGCTGCACACGCTCACCGAGCGTCCGTCGTGGGAGACACCGAGACGGGAGCTGGTGGGGCCCTGGGAGTGAGAGTTCTCACGCTCGCCACCTTGCTCGCGGTGATGGATCGCTGCGCGGATGCGTGGGCAGCCGGTGCCTCTTTCTGCGAGCAAGTAATGTTCGTGAAGGAGGAGGTGGGGCGGGAGCGGCAGCGAGAGCGACGAAGGATCGCAAGCCAAGCTTCCCGCTTACTGAGGCAAGTTGAGAGTCGGAGGGAAAAAAAAGTATGATTAAAGTTACATTAATTGTAAGGGTTACGTTCTCGTACGACCTCCAAGTTTGGACCCAGGGCCACGTACGATTCCCTTTCAAACATCGTGTTTCTATCGACTACATTTATAAATCTTCATATGAAAAGCTGTAAAAGACTGTATATGAATGAAAATATAAAACGTACGTTGGTCATTTATTTCTTTATGATCGTGTTACCCAAAAATCTATTATTTTTGATTTATTTAGACTTCTGTCAAACACTCTATCGTTCACACCGTCGTCAACTAATATTTATATACAAGTTTAAAATACATTAGGTCGATGAACGACCTCCGCCCCCCATGAGCGCCGGCCTGGGGGTGACAGGTGGAGCCGCCTGTCACCCTGGCAGAAGCAGGCCGCGGCGGTGGCGCTTCTGGCGCGTCTCCCCGTTTCCGGGGTCGAGTTGGGGACTCTGTAGTCCCCACACCCGAGAAGAGGGCCACATCGTGAGAGATGGCCCTGGGTCGGCCGGGGTGCGAGGGATATGCCTGTCAACCTCACCTTCGGCAACCAAAACGACCCACAGGCGGCGTGCGTTTTAGTCGGTTCGAGTCCGACATAACCTCCTCCACCGGCTCCGGTGGGGAGGTATCCGTGGGGATTTTGCGCACATAAAAAAAAAAGTTCAAAATACATTTAATGTGCTTTGCGTTCACACTAAAGTCTGTGGCAAGTCTGTGACATGTTGTACCATATCTTATAGGTATATTGATGGCGTTTTTATCTACAAGTAGGTGATTATCTCATACTCGCAGGTAGTGTGGAACCTCTTAGCCTTAGTAGGGACTTTGCCCAGCTGTGTGTGTTCTACTGTCCATACAATGGTTTGTGCTCAAATGAATTATTTGACATGATGCCCACAACTACATTCTATTATCGCAACTCTCGCCATAGGCAGGGAATTCATCCTCACACATTACGACCTGAGACGGTGCGCACTGTGCGGTATGAAAGAAACTTCATCCCACGCAAACTCAAGCTGTGGAATGACCTCCCTGCTGCGGTTTTCCCAATCACCTACAATATGGGGGTTCTTCAAGAGGGGCATCAGAAGGTTTCTTCATGGTCGGCAGCGCGAGTGTAACACCCCTGGTGTTGCATATGTCCATAGGCCATGGTGACCACTTCCCATCAGGTGGGCCGTGTGCTTGTCTGCCACCTAAGTGCTGCCACTAATTTCTGTTTTGAATCTGTTCACAAATAAGTTTTAAACTTTATATTTACTTTCTGAATAGCAATTATCACAATACCCGCATCGCAGACACGAGTCATGGTCACCCGGAACCACGCCGCCTCATCGTGGATATTGTCCGGCGCAATGGCCCAAGCCTCCTGGAGGCTGCCACCGTACATGCTATTTTAAGATCGCGTTTCTGACACATGCCAATTCGTAGCGACTAGTGATGCGTAATAAAAAACGTTATTTATTGCGTGATTATGCATATTTACCCAATTCAATATATTTTTTTTTTTTTTTTTTTTATATAGGACACGTCAACTGGACCTCGCCTTGCCTGATGGTAAGCTGAAGGCAAAATCCCAGAAAAGAGGGTCACCATTACTTACACATACCGTGTGACAATGGTGACACTCAGTTTGACGGCCTTATCATATGCTTTTTCACGCCCCGCTTAAAGGACCCGGGACTGTAGGAAGAAGGAAACACGTGAGCTGGTAATGAATTCCAGGCCTTAATGGTGCGACAGAGGAAAGAGTCTCCGAACCGCTTGGTTCTTGATCGGATGTTTTGCACCGTGTGCGGATGACATCTAAGACCTGCACGCGTTGTCCTGTGTAGGAAAGGGGAGGGTGGGACTAATTGGAAGAGCTCATCAGAACACTCCCCATGGTACAGACGGTAAAATACAGCCATGGATTCATTTTAGACTATTTATACTGTTGATTGATGCACTAGGTGGAATTTGTTGTTAAACATATTGAGAACTCACTTGTACTTTTCAACATTTAAAAGACTCAAAGGTTTACATACATTTATACATTTAAATTTTCTATTAATAAATACTAATAGGAACTAATTTATAAATATTAAATACAATAAAAATAAAATAACTATTATTTGTATAACTTATAGCTAAGAACAATTAAAATGCGTCGTAGAATTCCTCCGCATCGCATGCCTCTTGTGGAAAAAAAAAAAAATAGGAATTAGACTTTATATATACTAATTAACCGCGGTAGCCTAGTGGTACGGGTAATGGACTGCTGAGATGAGGTCTCGGGTTCGATCCCAGGTTTTACCATGGCACACACCGATTAGATGCTTTTAGAAATTATGTGTGTATTTATCGCAGGTTTATAAGTGCCCGGTTAATGGCAATAGGCTCGTCATTACATTGGGACCTAAACATAAACTGGCGAAATGTGGGTACTAGCACCTTTTCCTACCCCTTCGGCGATATAGGCATGAGTAAGAGTAACATGTTATGTTATGAAAGTTTATGTTTACGTTAAATTTTCTAAGGTAAAGGTTTAAAATGTAAGCGTCTAATAACTATTAAAAACATTGTGGAAAAGTACAAGTGAGTTCTCAATATATGTATATTTTATTATCTTTTAAAAGGAATTATATTTAAAAAAATCTCAAATTATACAAAGTAAATAAATTAGTTAATGAATAAAATTATTGAATAAAATCGTAATTTCCGAATGTCTTCGGTGGGGAAGTAAGTCAAGAACGGCATTAGAAGGTTTCTTCAGGGTCACCAGCACCAGTGTAATGCCCCTAGTGTTGCATACATCCACAAACCATGATAACCTTTTTCCATCAGGTAAGCCGTGTAATGGTCAAAAGTTATCTTAGATGGCGTCACCATCACTGGTGCTTGTCATCAAGTCCAGAATCCTATGTTTCTTACGTCCAAGGTGCTTGTCAATCTTATCGTTGACATTTGAATTGAGAGTATATAATTTTGTTTGTTAATTAATCAATAAAATGTACTCTTGCATGACAGTGGCGAATTTAAAAGAAGAGTCGAAGAAGACAAATACTTCCCTACACAAAATATCAGGTGTGACATGGACTACATATTCCAGCAGACCAATTATAAACGAACGACGAATTATAGACGAACGATAAATAAATACAATGTTATTATTATTATTTATATTTCCTCTTTAATAAAATATACAACTTGTAAATTATATTTTTAAACACATGTTTAAAACATCTATTTAAGAATATAAAAAATTTTGCTCCACCGGTATCGGGTACGGGGGCCAAGCTAGGTTAGGGCTCCAGAGAAAGGAACTTCCGTACGATGCGCGCCAAGAAGCAATTTATATTATTATAATTTGATATCCAGTTTTTGAAGCTAGGCTTTAATCTACATTATCCGTCTTTTCTTATCAGTAGGAAAACGATGAATACTTTTCTTTTCATACTGAAATGCACTGTTTTTCCTTTATTTACTAACAATTAGTAAGAAAATTGACAGCAAGTGATTTAAAAAAAATCTTTATTAATTTAAAAAACGTGGATTATGAAATACATACTTAGTCTGGCCATAAATACTGTTACAATTAAAATAAGAAAGATATTACATTTGAATTTGGAATCAGTCATTTTTATACGATTGTTCATTGTGTTTTCTAATTTTGGCGCCAATACATTGTACAATATTTTGTTATATTAAAATGGAGTGGGGTGATAAAGAAAACCGAATCGCTGTGATTGCATTACACAAAGTTGGTATGGAGCCGAATGTAATTTTTAAAACTCTCCATACGCTTGGTATTAGTCAAATGTTTGTGTACCGGGCTATTAATAGGTACAATCAGACCTCCTCTGTTTGTGACAGAAAAAGATCTGGCCGTCCACCTAGTGTTCGTACGAAAAAGGTGGTCAAAGCAGTAAGGGAAAGAATTCGAAGAAATCCTGTCCGAAAGCAAAAGATTTTATCTCGGGAGATGAAGATAGCACCCAGAACCATGTCGCGCATTTTAAAAGATGACTTAGGACTTGCAGCCTATAAGAGACGCACTGGTCATTTTATAACTGATAATTTAAAAAAGAATAGGGTGGTAAAATCGAAGCAACTACTGAAGCGGTACGCAAAGGGAGGTCACAGAAAAATTTAGTTTACGGATGAGAAAATCTTTACAATTGAGCAACATTTTAACAAACAAAATGACCGTATTTATGCTCAAAGCTCTAAGGAAGCTTCCCAATTACTCGACAGAGTGCAACGTGGGCATTATCCGACTTCAGTGATGGTTTGGTGGGGTGTTAGCTATGAAGGAGTGACTGAGCCATATTTTTGTGAAAAAGGTATCAAAACATCGGCAAAAGTGTATCAAGATACCATTCTTGAGAAGGTAGTTAAACCCCTTAACAACACCATGTTCAATAACCAAGTATGGTCCTTCCAACAAGACTCAGCGCCGGGCATAAAGCTCGGTCCACGCAGTGTTGGTTGGAAGTGAACGTTTCGGACTTCATCAGAGCTGAAGACTGGCCTTCGTCTAGTCCCGATCTTAATCCGCTGGATTATGATTTATGGTCAGTTTTAGAGAGTATGGCTTGCTCTAAACGCCATGATAATTTGGAGTCCTTAAAACAATCCATACGATTGGCAGTGAAGAATTTTCCCATGGAAAGAGTGCGTGCTTCTATTGATAACTTGCCTCAACGTGTAAAGGACTGTGTTGCAGCCAATGGAGACCACTTCGAATAAGCTTTTTATATTTTAAATTGTTTTATATTTATGTATTAAACTAACACACTGTAAAAGTAATAAATATTATTTGCAATAAAAAAATAATGTTTTTTTTTCGTAACAATATTTATGGCTAGACTAGGTATATATACGTTTAATCAAAATATAATCCGACTACAAAACGCTTGAGAAGTCTTTGTCGCTGGGTGAAATCTGGGACGTGAGATCCCAGCTCTACCAGGACATGGCGTAGGAGTAGAAGCTACTTGACTTGACTTGGGCCGCCAAGCGCAGTACGGTGTTAAAAATACATTTGAGATAGATGAATATGCCGTGTTTGGTATCAAATGGAGGGGCTTAATAAACACCTTCGACATATTTATAAATTATTAGCAGGCAGCTGTTGCTTGCAGTAAAATAATATAAATAAAGAAAGAAGCGAAAAACTAAAACCAGTCTATAGCAAAAACTAGTTTGTTTTTAAACTAGTTTTTTTTGTTCACATCACTAGAAAAACACAGTTGACATATCCTCGAATAATCACAGTTTAACTTGATTTGAGTTTTAAAACGATTGTTTTAATAATATTTAAAAGCTAATAGGTTATAACTTCATTGTAAGTTTTGACTTTTTAATGTTATCACTCGCTAATAATATGAGTGAAAGATAGACAGAGGAGCTTTAATTCACTAATCACATTAAAAAGTGTCTCTTGATACACTTTGACTGAAGTTTTCGCTACCTTAACTTCTTAAGTACAGCAGCTCAACTAACTACTATTACATCCAAATCTTAACAATAAAATATCTGGTAAAATAAAAAGATGATACTGGCAACATTACATGCTGCGACTGCCACGTCGCGGCCACGGGACTTACCTATTTCGTGGCGCGTAGGTACTCTATTATACATGCAAATACAGACAACTAGGATTTACTTTACAAATAGAATTCACTTCAAAGAGGTTATTATATTTATTTTATTATATCTATTAGAGCGTTATCACACCATCCGATATTCGATATCAGTGGCGAACGCCGATCCGATGTCGGAGAAAGTAAAATGTATGTATGTATAGGTCTACCAGAAACTCATGGCACGATTTCAAACGGCACTTTTTATACGCGGGCTCCCGGCAGAGCAGAATTTGAACCACCCCATCTCTTCCCAAGCGGTGTCGTAAAAGGCGACTAAGGGATAGGGCTGTTTAACATCGGACAGATTTATACAGCCCAGACTCAGCCTCAGATGCATGGCGTGAGTCAACAACAGTGCCCGGAAGAAGGCAATAGGCTCACCCCCTATTACGTGGGACCGAATTCAATGAATGGTGAAATGTGGGTGTTAAATCACCTCTGCCTAACCCTCCGGGGATAAAGGCGTGATTATATGTCATCATATCAAATTCAACGAGCACATAGAGGTACAACTCCTACATTTTAGGAGACATTACACACACACGGGCACAAGTCTGACAGGAATGCAAAGTCAATACTCAATACTCAATTCATTAATTGCGTTCCATAATGTAGTACAGTTGCTCAGGTTAGTTTTTTTTTACTATGTTCCACACAACGCTATCTAGACCCATGGTAAGCATAGCTTAACTAGCTTGTGTTATGGAATCTAGAATGCGGGTAAACATACTTATTTTTTTGTAAATACATACATATTATACATAGAAACACCCAGACCAATGCAAATATACATATTCATGCATACAAATATTTGCACTGAGTGGGCATCGAACCCGCGCCCTCTGCATAGCAGTCGAATGCTCTACCGCTACGCCACGGAGGTCGTCAAAAATTATTGTTACAATTATGGACCCTGACGGATATTGCACAATATTTGTAGAGAGGAAGAGTTTGTCATAGTTACTTACTTAGTTTTATAACATTACATTACATTTTTGGCTGAGTGGTTCCCAGCAGAGCAGAATTTGGACCACCCCATGTCTTCCCATGCCGTGTCGTACAAGGGGACTAAGGGATAGGGCTGTTTAACATCAGACAGATATACCTAGTCTAGCCATATATATTGCTACGAAGAAAAAAAAAATTATTTTATTGCAAATAATATTTATTACTTTTACAGTGTGTTAGTTTAATACATAAATATAAAACAATTTAAAATATAAAAAGCTTATTCGAAGTGGTCTCCATTGGCTGCAACACAGTCCTTTAAACGTTGAGGCCAGTTATCAATAGAAGTACGCACTCTTTCCATGGGAAAATTCTTCACTGCCAATCGTATGGATTGTTTTAGGGACTCCAAATTATCATGGCGTTTAGAGCAAGCCATACTCTCTAAAACTGACCATAAATCATAATCCAGCGGATTAAGATCGGGACTAGACGACGCCAGTCTTCAGCTCTGATGAAGTCCGAAACGTTCACTTCCAACCAAGACTGCGTGGACCGAGCTTTATGACCCGGCGCTGAGTCTTGTTGGAAGGACCATACTTGGTTATTGAACATGGTGTTGTTAAGGGGTTTAACTACCTTCTCAAGAATGGTATCTTGATACACTTGTGCCGATGTTTTGATACCTTTTTCACAAAAATATGGCTCAGTCACTCCTTCATAGCTAACACCCCACCAAACCATCACTGAAGTCGGATAATGCCCACGTTGCACTCTGTCGAGTAATTGGGAAGCTTCCTTAGAGCTTTGAGCATAAATACGGTCATTTTGTTTGTTAAAATGTTGCTCAATTGTAAAGATTTTCTCATCCGTAAACAAATTTTTTCTGTGAATGTGAAATTTTTCCTTTGCGTACCGCTTCAGTAGTTGCTTCGATTTTACCACCCTATTCTTTTTTAAATTATCAGTTAAAAAATGACCAGTGCGTCTCTTATAGGCTGCAAGTCCTAAGTCATCTTTCAAAATGCGCGACATGGTTCTGGGTGCTATCTTCATCTCCCGAGATAAAATGTTTTGCTTTCGGACAGGATTTCTTCGAATTCTTTCCCTTACTGCTTTGACCACCTTTTTCGTACGAACACTACGTGGACGGCCAGATCTTTTTCTGTCACAAACAGAGGAGGTCTCATTGTACCTATTAATAGCCCGGTACACAAACATTTGACTAATACCAAGCGTATGGTGAGTTTTAAAAATTACATTCGGCTCCATACCAACTTTGTGTAATGCAATCACAGCGATTCGGTTTTCTTTATCACCCCACTCCATTTTAATATAGCAAAATATTGTACAATGTATTGGCGCCAAAATTAGAAAATACAATGAACAATCGTATAAAAATGACAGATTCCAAATTCAAATGTAATATCTTTCTTATTTTAATTGTAACAATATTTATGGCCAGACTAAGTATACAGCCCAGACTCAGTCTCAGATACATGGCTTGAGTCAATAATAGTGCCCGGAAGACGGCAATAGACTCACCTCCTATTACGTGTGTGGGACCGAATTCAATGATTGCCGAAATGTGTGTGGGTGTTAATTCACCTCTGCCTAACCCTCTGGGGATAAAGGCGTGTTTATATGTATGTATGTAAATTATATTATTTAGTGCATTTCAATACTATTTGTTTTATTTATTATGTAAGTAGACTTACTGTTGAATAATGAGAGTCAGTCAACACAATACAATAACACCACTATTATAGCTACATACTGTTACAGTCAATAATAGTCGATATTGTTTTATTCCATACTATCATTCATGGTGATACACAATAAATGTTTACTCCTAATTACAGTTATTTAATATTATTATATTAAAATGTCATTTTAATATAAATGTTATTTTAATCGTTTTCATCAGTTCGAATCCATATAAAATTGCCAAAACTGACATTGATAATACATCGTTATGTCAAATATATTCAATTCTTGATTTATGGCTCTGTGCTTTTAGCATCAATTCCGCCAATGTCCCTTAGTAGGTTTTAAATTATTAATGGCAAGACGCCAATGTCAAGTATTTCAAGATATTTTGCCAGAGCCACGTTAGCCACGCCAGTAAATTTGTTTCCGTGTGTCCACCCCCCACGAGAGTCAGGTGGTCGATCAGGACGTGTGGTTGGATTTTAGGGGTGTCAAAGATATTATTCCTTGGAGCAGAAATGAAAATAGGCTCTCAGAAAATATCTGGTATAATTATTGCCAAAATTAACATTGATAATAGGTATATAAAGTTATGTCAAATATTTTCATTCCAGCTCCAAGGAATAATATAAACACCTCATCCTCAACAAAGTCTAGGGAACAAGATGACCCCAATTATTTTTTTTCGTGTAAATCTTGTTTTGCAAATAACTGGCAGCAAATAAATAAAAATAGAATAAAGTAGATTACAGAGTTGTTCGAAATTTAAAAATAAATTTAAATAAGTAATGATTTTCGAATATGGAGGGAAAACTTTTAAAAGTGTTTGATTGTGCAGTTTCTCTGAGGCAAAATAAAAATTATTTTTTTTGATTGTAAATAAAAATTAAAAAAATTAAAAAAAATTAAAAATTGTTTATTTCGGTTACTAGTACAAATTTACCTTAAGTGTGACGAGGGTACTCTTTTAAGTATAACCATACTTGTGTTAGGGTACCCCCCTCTTCCATAACAGTCTTAGTATAAAAACTACATTACTCCTTACTAGGTACTGGGTTATGAAACAAAATAAAACTATACAAATCTCAATCAATCTCTCAATCTCAAATATAATGTGTGTTCGTGTATGTGTGTGTGTGTGTGTGTGCGTGTGTGTGTGTGTGTGTGTGTGTGTGTGTGTGTGTGTGTGTGTGTGTGTACGTGTGTGTGTGTGTATATGTGTGTGAGTATAAGTGTATGTGTGGTGTGTGTGTGACTTTATACTTATAGAATTGTGTTCAAAAGGATCTCAGTTTCATTATAACTTTTCCGTCTTAGCCATTCCAGTAGCGCCTTTTTACATTCGCGGTAATTCATATGATAGATATTAAGGTCTTTATTTATTACGTTGTATAAGTGTGCCGATTGTCTAGCAAATTGCCTTTTAGCGTAGCTACTTTTTACTGCTATAACCGGAGCTACAGTATGTTGGCGCCTTCTATTGACTATGTCGCTATTATAACTTAGTGATTTATGTAATTTTAAGACAGCGTGTAGGATGTATAATTTTCTAATAGAAAGGATATCACTAATTGAGTAAAGTTCACTTGTAGGGAATCTATATGGTTTGCAGTACATAACTTTTATTAATAGTCGTTGTGCTCGTTCTAGTTCTAAGGTTTTAGTTTTAGTAGCCCCTCCCCATATAGGTATACAATAGGCTAAAACTGATTGCGCTAATGAAATGTAGATTTTATTTAAAAGGTTATTTGAAGCGACGTGTCTTAATGTCTTAAAAGTCCATACTAGTTTTCTAGTTCTGGACATCATCATTTCCATGTGACTATGCCAGGTTAAACGCTGATCCACCATGACCCCCAAGTACTTAGTTTGACTAACTTTAGCTATTTTATTACATAGACAGTTACTTTTAATGCCACAAGTGTGAATTATTAACTCCGGGTCGTTTTTTGGTTGAGTGATGTTGTATTTAGTGAAAGTTATGTAGTTAGTTTTTGAGACATTTAAGGTGAGAAGATTAGCATTTAACCATTTGGCAATTTCACAAAGTCCTTTTTCTGCATTTTGCTGAACAGCAGCCCAGGTATCCCCAGCAAAAACTACTGCCGTGTCATCAGCGTAAGAAAATATATGCCCACCCAGATCTCTCCTATTGCAGAGACCGTTAATATATACTAAGAACAGCGTCGGACCAAGAACACTGCCCTGTGGCACACCGCAGGTGACAGAAGCCTTCTCACTAGAGTATTTGCCAATTTTTACGCGCTGCTTACGATCTTTGAGGTAGTCTGTAAGCAATTCTAGAGGTAAACCTCTCACACCGACTTCTTCAAGTCGTTTTATTAGGATAGTGGTAGAAACGGTATCGAATGCCTTTTTTATATCTAGAAAGACTGCCAGACATTTTTTATTGGCATCAACTTGTTTGACGATATGTGATGTGAGTGCTATCACCGCGTCTTCGGTAGAAATTTTGCGCCTAAAGCCAAATTGTGATTTTGAAAGTATACTAAAATTGTCAAGATATTTCAATAGGCGATTGTTAATCAATTTTTCTAAGATTTTAGATATTGATGGTAAAACAGAAATAGGCCTATAATTACAAGGATTATCTCTATCCCCACCTTTGTATACAGGTGTGACGACAGCTTCCTTAAGGGGTGTAGGGAACTTACCCTTTTTAAAACATAAATTAGCCAAATGCGTTATTACGGGCACAACTATTCCACTAGCTTGTTTTAGAAATTTAGTGGGGATATAATCCCAACCAGGCGCACTATCTGACTTTAACTGAGTTAGTATAGAAAATACTTCATTATTATCTGCTTCCAAAAGAGCAAAGGATGATAATTGACTATTTTGTGAAACAGTTTCCGTGTGTTGTGGGGAAGTGTTTAAGATAATTTCATCAGCTAAAGTTTTACCAATATTGGCAAAGTATTGATTAACGACATTTATGGACTTTTCAGGAGATTTCTCAATATACAATAGATCCGTACTTTGGGTTTTATTTGTGTTATTGTGTGTTAAGTTATTTATTGTGCGCCATAATTTCTTAGGGTTTTTATAGGTACTATTTAATTGATCACTGTCATATTTACGTTTTAGGTTTTTAATTCAATCAATCAATCAATCAATCAGCCTTTTATCCTGAACTTTTTTTTTTTTTTATTTTTTTTTTTTTTTTTTATTAGTGTCTTCTCACAGAAAGTCTCTCAGTTCAGTGTGCCTCTTGGCATAGGCCTCCTCTAACATTTTCCATTGCTTTCTATCTTTTGCAACTCTTCTCCAGTTGGGTCCAGCTGTTAGTTTTATTTCGTCTTCCCATCTTTTTGCTTGTCTTCCTCTCTTTCTTTTTCCATCTCTAGGATACCATTCGGTTAATATCTTACTCCATTTTTCCTGGGGACATCTCATTAAATGGCCTGTCCACCTCCACTTTAGTTGATCTATCTTATCTAGCACGTCTGTTACTTTTGTTTTTGATCTTATGAAGGTGTGTCTTTTTCTATCTTGCTTTTTTACGCCAAGCATGCTCCTCTCCATGGCTCTTTGGCAGTGTACTATACTGTCTCTTTGGAGTTTAGTGAGTGACCAGGTTTCACATCCGTATGTGAGGCAAGGTAGGATACAGGTATCGAAGACCTTCCGTTTGATTCCTATGCTGATGTCTATGGATTTCATTACTTCTTTCAAGGACCAGTATTTTTTCCAGCTGTTGGCTATTCTTCTATTTATTTCTTTGGCTGATTGGTCTGCATGTGAGATGATTTGTCCTAAGTAGGTATACTCTTCTACGTATTCGAGAGGGTGGTTATTTATTTTAATCTCTTGATGTATACTATTTGTTAGTAATTTTGTCTTGGTCAGGTTCATGTATAGTCCGATGCTTTCACTTTGTTTCCTTAGTTCTTCAATCATTTTCTCTAGATTATATGGATCTCTTTCGAATAGGACGATGTCGTCCGCAAACCTCAGATGATTGAGTTTTCTTCCATCTATGCTTAGGCCGTATTGATCCCAGTCTAGTTTACGGAATATATTTTCCAATACCGCGGAGAACAGCTTGGGAGACAGTGGATCTCCCTGTCTGACCCCTCTTCCTATTCTGAACTCGTCACCCAAAGTTTCCAGTTGAATTCTTCCTTTGCTATGGTAGTATATGCTTCGTATGATTCTGATGTAGGTGGAGGGGATACCCTGTTTCTCTAGGCTCTCCCAGATGGCTTTGTGACTGATACTGTCGAAAGCCTTGGTGTAGTCTATAAAGACCATGTACAGAGATTTGTTATACTCTTTGTGTTTTTCTATAATTTGTTTCACTGTATGTAGATGGTCTATTGTGGAGAAACTTTTCCTGAAGCCAGCCTGCTCCATGGGTTGGTTTTCGTCTAATATTGTGGTTATTCTCCCAAGGATGATTTTCGAAAATACTTTGTATATATTGGACATCAAACTAATTGGTCTATAGTTGTCTATGTCTTCTTTTGGGCCCTTCTTGTGTATTAGTATTATATGTGATGTTTCCCATTGTTGTGGAATGTATTTGGATATTATAATGTCGTTAAAGATTTTAGTTAATATCGGGATAAGTTCTTCCAAGGTTCCTTTCAATAGCTCATTTGTGATCTTGTCAGGGCCTGGCGATTTGTCTAGCTTCTGGCTAAGTATTGCATGTCTCACTTCACTAGGTAAGATTTCAGGTTCGGAACTCAGGATTGGGGGAGAGGTTTCACACCTGTTCTTGTTTGCGGAGTCTCTGTTAGAGTACAGGTTTTGGTAGAATTGTGTTGCTGTTTTGTTAATATCTTTTCGACTCGTAACGTGCATCTGGTGGTTTTTCAAGTTTGGTATCCAATTGCTTGATTCCCGTATCTCTTTAAGAGCTTTCCTGGTTCCGCCTGTTGCTACAATGTGTTTTACAAGAGTTTGGAGTCGCTTCGATTTTCTATCCTTTCTGATGCCTTCCCTTATTTTTTTACTTAGTTCAGTTATCTTCTGGATATTTTGCTTTTTCATTTTATTATTGAATAGATGTTTTCTCTCATTTATTAATAGCATTGTTGGTTCACTTAAGTTGTACTTTTGTTGGTCGGTTTTTCTAGTATTGAGACAAGTAAGGTTATTATGAAGTTTGTTGTAACTAGATTCGACCTGTTTAATATCTGAGTTTATTATTTCGCTGAGAAGTGTTACCATAGAAGTTGTTTTTGTATTGTTGATTCCTAGTGTAGTTGCAGTGGCAGTATTGACAGCGAGCTTTCTCGTCTTTTTAGGTGGGTTTATATGGAATGAAGCTCTTACCATACGATGATTTGTGTTAAAGTTTAGTCTCGATATTACTGATGTGTCTGTGCAAAATTTTGCGTGACTGCTTGTGATGTAGTCAATTTCGTTTTTATATTTCCCATCGGGAGAAATCCAGGTCCATTTGTTGTTCACATTTTTCTTGAATAAACTGTTCAAAAGTAAAAGATTATGCTCAAGTAAGAAGTCTATTAGTTTTTGGCCATTTTCGCTTCTTTTGCCATGTCCAAACTTTTATTTTTATTTGTGTTATTGTGTGTTAAGTTATTTATTGTGCGCCATAATTTCTTAGGGTTTTTATAGGTACTATTTAATTGATCACTGTCATATTTACGTTTTAGGTTTTTAATTAAGTTGTTACAATGATTCCGGTACCTTCTAAATGTAATTTTTAATATTTCATTTTGAGGATCCTTTCGCAGTTTCATTTGCATGTGGTTTCTATTTTTAATACATTTTAGTATGCCAGGAGTAATCCAAGGCTTAATTATGCGTTGGTTACTCGGAACTAGTGATATTATTGTATTTCGTAGTAAACAATCAGTTAAGTGTTTTAATAGAATTTCAGATAACATGCAAGGATCACTATATGACAGCAATTTTAACAATAAATCTTTGTCAATACAATTTAAGGCTTTGTCAAAATGAATTGTGGTTTTAGTTTTTGAAGATGGGGTTTGATTTTTTACTTTTGATAGTTTTAGAAAAATCGTCAAATGGTCTGTGATAGTGGTAGATATAACTATTACAACCGCACCTATTCTATTACCGTTTATTTTTAACATGGAATGATCCAAGCAGTTTTGTTCGCGAGTAGGTATTATATGACCAGGTAGCAAACCATGCAAAGCTAACATACCTAAATAGCTAAGTCTATTTATGCGTTCATAACTCTTTTCAGTTAAATTCTGTATAATATTTATGTTTATGTCACCGGTTATAACAATATTAGAGCACGATTTTATAGTTTCTAAGTGAGAGTTGAGTGAATTTATAAAATTAACAGCATTACTGTTTGAAGGAGAACGGTATATACCCAAAATTATTGTATCATATATAGAAATTTGTAGACATGACGCTTGGATTAATTTTATTTCTTGTACTTTTACACTGTGACAATCTTTAACATAAAGGACCACTCCATCACAATGGTTAACGTGATTAGAAGTAGAATAAGATATATAGTTTTGGATTTGTGGAATAGGTTTATCTGAGTTTATTCTACATTCACTTAGAACCAATAGATCAATCTCGGAGTGCAAGCTAGTTAACGTAATTTGTAAATCATGTAAATTACTATATATACTCCTGATATTCTGCGATATTATGGTTAAATCGGTGTTTCTTATATAAGCCACTTTGCTAAAGTCCTCTATAGAACATTTTATGGATTCTGCAATTTCTATTTTATCTATTTCCTGCAAAGTCTTAAGATTACTATCCATAAAGTAGTATTAAGATATTACTGGCTTTTGCTTTTAAATAAGTACGATATGTATTACTGGTTAGTGCTAATCTGCATGTGATATAAATATAATTTATAGGCTTTATTTTTATAAATAGTAAGTCGACTGTATATATTTTATGAATGTATGTGTGATACAAGTGAATGTGAAAGGTGTGTGTTGTGTCTGTTGAGAGGTGTATGCAAGAGTATAATATGCATGTATGTATGTAAGTGTATATGTGTGAATGTATGTGTGTGCATGTACATGTGTGTAGGTTAGTAGATATTCGTAGATGTGTGCAAGTGCATGTGTGGATGTGTGAAACTTTTATTCTAGGTTTGTTTACAAATGTAAGTGATATTGTTGTTAAGTACGCGTATGTAAAGTATATTTTGGTTGTAAATATAGTCTTTTTTAATAATGTTTGTTTTTTTAAATCTTGTGGATAAAACTTGTTTTTGTTAATGGTTTTAATTACATGATTATAAGTAATAAGTGTAGTATTTTGATTGTATTTTGTGTGTGTTAATAGTACTAGAATATAGGCATGTGTAAATGTTTCAATTATGTATACAGAAGTGACAAAAGTTTCATAAAACAATGAAATCATCAGACATAAAGCAGTGAGAAACAAAAGGGCCATAGTTAGCCAAAAAAATGAGATTGAGGTTTTTCCATCACCATCTAGTCATATACTCTGCATCAGAGTGTGTACTTGAGATTCACTTTTAATAGCGATAATAGGCGAGTCATCGGCCTTCCTCACGTAGATCCTTCCATAGGCAGTCCAACAGTATTTATAAAGTTTTGCTTTGGCGAGATCACGAGCAACAAAATATAAACGAGCTCCCTTTGCCGTTAATTGTTCCGAAACAAAGATAGGGGTATCCTCGTTTGTAGTAAAGCCAAGGTGCTTCGCACATAACTTATCTTTATGCTTAATATTAAAACTCTTACACATCTTTAGGAAATTCGTTTTTTGGATAGTGGATGAAGTCTCAACAACTATTGGAGCATTCGTGGAGCTTGTCTTCTTTTTTCCCTGTATTCTGTAAATATCTCCGATGTCAGATTCTTGTATTTTGCAATCTATAGCTTCTGATAAACGCACCACCATTTTGATAAGATCATTCTTAGTTTCTTTGTTCAATTTCGGCACATTTTTAATTTCCAAATTGGTCTTTCGACTTGTACGCTGCATATCTTCGACTTTGTCCTCCAGGAGGGTGATGTACTCTTTGTCTTTTTTATTTTGAGTTTCAAGCTGTTGTAATCTATTTTTAAGCTCCTCATTTTGTGCCATTAAGAAAGCTATGGAGTTTTCTATGTTGCAGTTTGTTTGTTTGATCTCCATTAGGGTGGGGGTAATTTTCTTTAATTCATTCTCCTGCACAGTCATCATTGACTTTATCATAGCCTTCATTTCCTCCTTAAAAGACTGTAATGTCGCATCAAGGTCATCATCTCGCCTTCTTTTCACACGCTGGCAAGCCATGTTGATATTAGAGTCTGAGGATGATAGATTCGACGTATTTGCCATATTTATTTATTTTGCGCCCGAGCAACCGTTATGAACAAAAGATGTCAATAATCCAATTAGGACTAAAGGATTAGAAAGGCGGGGTCTTGAGAGTCCAATAGTGTCAGTGGGCGTTTCTAGGGTGGTCTTAAAGGAAACGTCAACGCCCGCGCGTGCGCCGGATTCGTGCTTTTATTACAAAAGAATCTTACGGTACCTCATAAGTGGCCGGATGCTTGTGTAAAGTACCAGGAGGACAGAAGTTCCGTGGTTGTGTTGTAGTAGTGACAGCAAATATGAAGACACTGGTTATTTCTCTCTTCACGTTTTATGCACTCCTAGTATGTGGTTGATTTTGATTTTAATATTTTAGTTTATTTTATAGAAATTAAATTAAATAACAATCAATAAACGTCTGCACCGTAAGGCGGTCCGAGGGGAAGAGGAAAATAACGTTTATTATCAATAATACGTCTTTTACGTATGGTTTGTGCATTTTTGTGACTGTAGTCATCATGTCACATCGTCATTTAAGTCGCGAAGAGATGTTAAGGGCTGTTGGTATGCTGCAAGCTGGACGAACTCAACGCGACGTAGCGGATGCTGTCAAGACCCAACCAAGCGTAATTTGCAGATTATGGGCACGCTACAGGTCTACAGGGGATGTTGCCGAACGTCACAGGGGACGATATAGGGTTATTACCCCGCGTCAAGATCGTTTCTTGCAAAATTCCGCAAGGCGGCAACCCACGATTACTGCTCGTCACTTGGTCGCAGGCCTCCAGTCTCAGCATCAAGTGGTTATTAGCGATCAAACTGTCAGAAGAAGACTACACGAAGCCAATCTTTATGCTCGCAGACCGCTTAGGGTTCCAGCTCTTCGACGTGGAAATCGAGGTCGTCGCTTATTGTGGACTAACGCACATTTCCAGTGGACCGACCATCAATGGGCACGGGTTCTGTTTTCCGACGAATCTTGCTTCGGTTTTCATCCTGATTCGAGAAGAGTGCGTATATGGCGAGTTCCTGGACGTCGGAGTCGTCTCCAGAATCCGCAAGAAGTTCATCCTTACCAAGGTGGAACAATCATGGTATGGGCTGGAATTCGCCTTGGTGGAAGGACCGACCTCATTTGGATACGGGGCAATTTGAATGCAAACCAATACATTCAGGAGGTTATACACCCCATGGTAATCCCTCATCGACAGCAGTTCGGTCAAGATTTTATGTTCATGCAAGATAATGCACGGTCACACACCGCGAGGGTAGTGGTCAATGCGTTAAGCGAGCACAATATGACGACGTTGGAATGGCCTGCTCAGTCTGCCGACCTCAATCCCACAGAGCATGCCTGGGATTTGCTTGGGAGAAGAGCTTTCAGTGATTCTTTGGAAAATCTGAACACTGAAGAACAACTTTTTTTACACCTTCGCAGTGTATGGAGCCATATTCCACAGACGATGATTGACAATCTCATACTAAGTATGCCACGCCGTTGTCGAGCTGTTGCTAATGCTTTAGGAGGTCCTACAGATTATTAAAAACGTTTAAAGTACGGTTAATTACTGTATTTCTTACTACCTCGTTATTTTTGTGCCTAATCATAGAAGGTTGTAATACTCAATATTGGCACTATTCAATTCTTTCTTAAAAAAAAAAAAAAATTGGTATGAAAACGTTTTTATTAAAATTAAAATTAAAAACGGTATAAAAATACCCTTCTATTGATATAAAACACTCACTATTACAAGAAAGGGTTTTTAAATAAAAACTAGAAATGTCCTTGTTCCCTAGACTTTGTTGATGTGTGTATTTGACACCCCTTAAAATCCAACCACACGTCCTGATCGACCACCTGATTTTCGTGGGGGGTGCCCACGTATATTATTCCTTGGAGCAGGAATGAAAATATTTGACATCATGCGTTGTAATCTTGCAGGCACTGATCTTAAGGGTATATTGAACCGGCCCGGGTGCGCAGGATATGTCTCAGTTAATCTAACCTCCGGTAACCTGCAGCCCACACAGTCGGCATTTTTTTTTATACCACTTTGGTGGCAGACAAGCACACGGCCCACCTGATGGTAAGTGGTTACCGTAGCCTATGGACGTATGCAACACCAGGGATGTTACACTCGCGCTGCCGACCATGAAGAAACCTTCTGATGCCCCTCTTGAAGAACCCCATATTGTAGGTGCTTGGTAAAACCGCAGCAGGGAGGTCATTCCACATCTTAAGTGTGCGTGGCATGAAGTTTCTTTCATACCGCACAGTGCGCACCTTCTCAGTTCGCAATGTGTGAGGATGAATTCCCTGCCTATGGCGAGAGGTTTAGAGGCATGAGTTTTAGTTGGTTCAAGTCCGACGTAACTTCCCTCTCCAGCTCCGGTGAGGTGGTATCCGTGGAGATTGAACATCGCCTCTAATGGCTTGTGATCGGTACCCACAGTGGCATCCTTTCTACCATAAACGTATTGACAAAACCTTTCTAATGGGCAGCAACTCTATCTCAATTTGTGTAAACCTATATTGAGTTTTAGTTAGTGTAGACGATGCAAACTCCATCGGCCGGGTAGCCTACATTAAAACTGCGCCGAGTGCGCCAGCACTCGAACCGATTGATAAAAAATCATGTTCCCGAGTCGAATATAATAACACAGCCTCAACGAACAGTAACTGTTTTAACCGCTGTATTTTCGCCTCATGTGTTTCATCAAAACACCAATTACCTACTAGAATCCTTTTAAAAGAGTGCGTGAATGGCAATTTTGTTCTGAATATTGTGAAATAAATTCTGATAAATAATTCACTATTCGTAAAAAGCGTACTAAAGGGTCGACAAGTCAATAACAGCCTTTAATTTATGTTATCAACACACTTGCTCAAGTGGCTCGAATTTCATCGGAGAGAGGCACATAATGGCACGTAATCAATTTGTGACTTTTTCCTTGTTTCACGAGTGAGTTACCGATAGAATTTTTAAAAAAAATTTATTGGTTGAGTTGCTTTCTTAAATATGTTTGGATACAAAAAAATGTGTTTAAAATATATACAAATAAATTAATAGCTCATTTCATGCAGCTTAGTAATTACAAAGATAACTTCAACTGGTTTGTTTATTAAACCAGTTTAATAAACAAAACTTTCACGCAAATATAACTTATGTTTTCACTGTAAAAACTTTTATTCCCCATTTTCTACGTTCCAAAAAAAAAAGAACTAACTTGAAAAAGAAATCACAGTATGTAACACTGACACTATTGTTGACTCGAGCCATGCATCTGAGGCTGAGCCTGGGCTGTATATATCTGTCTGATGTTAAACAGCCTTATACCTTAACCGCTTTGTTCGAGGCCGCATGGGAAGAGATTGGGTGGCCCTAATTCTAGTCTGCTGGAATCCACGCGGCGACGGACTAAATAGACTAAGTATATATTTGTAAATAGACCAAAAATAAATGCTCGCTGAGTTTCTTGTCGAAGTCTTCTCAGGTCGCGACCGTGTTTCGAACCGGTGGTCCATTTGCTAAACTAGTCTTTCATATTTCTTTTTGTATTGACGTATTGATTTTGTAAGTGCTGATTTAATGGTCGATGTAAAATGACCATTTATGTCATTAGTCATTAGCCATTAGTGCCGATTTAATGGTCATTTTGCATAGACCATTAAATCGGCACTTAAAAAACATCAATACAAAAATGAAATGAAAGACTAGTTTAGCAAATGGACCACCGGTTCGAAACGCGGTCCCAACTTGAGAAGACTCCAGCAAGAAACTCGATGATTTTTGACTTTTTGACTTTGACCCGCCTCCACCCGCTCCTCCTGGCCTGCTTCCGCGTGCTATATCTGCTGCAGAAGACGCACTCGTGCTACCATCTTCCGCCTTGGTCTCCTCTATTTGCCTGTTCTCTTCAGAGGACATTTCGTTCGCCTGGCAAATTTATCCGCTCGCTCGAGTGTCAGATCGTCGGCTCTGAGCAATCGGTCGCGTAACCAACCTTCGACCACGCCACAAACTATACGGTCTCATATGAGCCCTTCCTCCAAATGTTAGAGCTCACACTGTTAAGTCAAGAGCTTAAAAGCTGTGACATACTCATCTATAGATTCCCCGTTTTTCTGATTTCTCGTAAAGTACTTAAAACGAGCCATTATCATAATACATTTATTTATTTGCTTGTAATGTGATACAACGAAAGATGGAAATAAAAAATATAGTAATCAAGCACATTTCGCCATAAAGTTGGCATGCAAACACAGATTATTAGGTATACAAAGCAACTAAAAAAATATTGCAGCCACAATAATGGCGCAGCCGTTACAACGCATTTCTGCAGTGGTACGAATGACATACATATTTCTTAAAAAAGTCTTGCACTGTATAAAAAGTCTCGTCCACCAACCATTTATGTAATGCAACACAATTTTTTTTATGCGATAGGTCTATAATAGACGCTGGTAATGAGTTGTAAATTAGTGGAGCCATATAAACACAACTACGTCTAAATATCTCTAACCTAGGTACCGGCATCTCAAGTGGTATGTGTGTAACTTTTTAATTTGTTTTGTACCGAAGTATTCATTAAACTTGATTACCAATATATCGAGTCTCTCACGTAAACTTTCATTATGTAATTTAAATGTTGTAGAAATGTATTAACCTGCATAACATTTACCAATAAACTGACTTGATCATCCGTTGACTCCTTATAAACAGCAGATGCTTTCAGTAACACCGTAAATTCTCGGTAACACCGACGCCATGCGCCGGTACCCAGCCCGGCTTTAAGACACAATTCCAATGGCGGCCGTGCATGTTCCATTATGTATATAAACGTTCGAAATCCCGAACACTACTAGCAAACGCTCAAATAACAACTATATTAACCCATGAATTTCATTATTTTTCTAGACCGTTGTCACAGAAGTGGTCATAAAACAAGTAATTATTTCTTTTTATATATGTATTTAATTTTCTAGACTGAAGTTTGATTCGTTTCGTCCTTGAATTACTTCATTTACAAACACAACGCACATTAACACCTTACGCTTTATCAATATTATTATAAAAAAAAGTAAAGTCTAATTAGACTATTTATACTGTTGATTGATGGAAAATTGTGGAATTTGTTGTTACACATATTGAGAAAGTCACTTGTACTTTCCACATTATCTTAGATATATATAAATCAATTGCTGTTCGTTAGTTTCGCTAAAACTCGAGAACGGCTGAACGGATTTATCTTATCTTGGCCTTGAAATGTTCGTGGAGGTCTAGGAAAGTTTTTTTTTTTTTACCTGCGCAACGTCCCCACTGATACCTTCCCACCGGAGCCGGTGGAGGAGGTTATGTCGGACTCGAACCGACTAAAACGCACGCCGCCTGTGGGTCGCTTTGGTTGCCGAAGGTGAGGTTGACAGGCATATCCCTCGCACCCCGGCCGACCCAGGGCCATCTCTCACGATCTGGCCCTCTTCTCGGGTGTGGGGACTACAGAGTCCCCAACTCGTCCCCGGAAACGGGGAGGCGCGCCACGCGCGCCACCGCCGCGGCCTGCTTCTGCCAGGGTGACAGGCGGCTCCACCTGTCACCCCCAGGCCGGCACTCATGGGGGGCGGAGGTCGTTCATCGACCTCCGACGCCCGAGTTGCCTTCGTACGCGGGCAGCTTGTCTTGCGATCCTTCGTCGCTCCTGCTGCCGCTCCCGCCCCGCCTCCTCCTTCACGAGCATTACTTGCTCGCAGAAGGAGGCGCCGGCCGCCCACGCATCCGCGCAGCGAACCATCGCCGCGAGCAAGGTGGAGAGCGTGAGAACCATCACTCCCAGGGCTGCCACAAGCTCCCGCCTCGGCGTCTCCCACGCCTGAGTGAGCCCTGAGTCCTCGCTCGCGTCGCAGTGATGGCACTCGGACGTTGGCTCTTTCTGCATCCGACGCAGATACTTTCCGAAGCATCCGTGCTCGGTGATCATCTGCGTCAGACGGTACGAGAGGCTGCCGTGTGGCCTCTCTAGCCACTCCCCCATGATGGGTCTTACCGCCGCTACTACGGCGTGCCCTGGTCTAGGAAAGATTTGAAAGATGAGAAAAATTCGAATATTTGCCGGGAACCGACATCCACGCGGGCGGAGCCGCGGGCAAAAGCTAGTTTTTAATATATATTAGACCTGACCGGTTTCACTTTACGGCATCCTCAAAGGTTAACAATGACATTTTCCCGTAAACTTACAAATTTGCCCGTATACTCGTATTGATATTGGTCGATACGTGTGTGTCCGCAATTGTTGTACAGCAAGCAGTATTACCAATTACCTCGATTTCGATTTCTTACAAATCTGATCGAAAAATCCCCAATTTGAAGGTTCATAAAATCAATCCGCGGTAGCCTAGTGGTATGGGTAATGGATTGCTGAGACGAGGTCTCGGGTTCGATCCCAGGTTTTACCATGACACACACTAATGACTTTTCGATGCTTTTCGAAGTTGTGTGTGTATTTAGCGCTGGTTTATAAGTAACATAAACTGTGCAGAGAGCAGAAGTGCTAGCACCCATATTTCGCCAGTTTATGTTTAGGTCCCAATGTAATAGGTGGCGAGCCTATTGCCATTAACCGGGCACTTATAAGCCTTCGATAAAACACTCATAACTTCGGAAAGCATCGAAAACTCATTGGTGTGTGCCATGATAAACCTGGGATCGAACCCGAGACCTCGTCTCAGCAGTTCGTAGTACATCGATTAGGTATGAAATAAATTTGATTTTTGATTGTGATGATTTGATTCGAGCTAACCGGGCACTTACAAACCTGCGATAAATCCACATATATCTTCGAAAAGCATCGAAAAGACATTGGTGATCGAACCCGAGACCTCGTCTCAGCAGTCCATTACCCATACCACTAGGCTTCCGCGGGAAATTATATTATGTACATTTTTATGATTCAAATTAGAAACTGCAAAAAATTATTACCCAACATATTGGGTACAAAACTACATTCATTTTGTGGCAACACTCTCCTCGCTATTATATTTTACAGCGATGCATTTAGTGAAATTAGTTAGTTACGTATTAAAGCCAATACCATTGTCAAAAATGGTTATGCATAATGGATGCTAAATCAATGCCACCGTCTCATTCTGTCTAAACGTAAGTTGTATATCGCTCGCTCTTTCTATTGGCCGTGACGTTAACTAAGCTTGTTCTATCTCTGTATAGTAAGCTCTCAATGGTAATTTCAGTAGTCATTTTTGTCTCTTTACAAATTGTGGCTACGCAATACAATCAGGTAATTCAGAGGTGGAATTCAGAATCATTTTGAAAGGTTAATACAGCAAAATGATCATGACGATCAGCAAATCGCCAAATAAGTATTAAAAACTGCATAGTTTGTGTTATTTTATATAATACTAGCTTTTGCCCGCGGCTTCACCCGCGTGGATGTCGGTTAGCGCTTAGTGTTGAGTCAACGTTATTGATCATAATTTTTATCTAAAATAAAAGTAGCCTACGTTACTCCTTATTACATCAGCTACCTGCCAATAAAAGTCCCGTCAAAATCGGTCCAGCCATTTCAGACGAAATAAATTTGCAGAAACTGTGCATTCTGCCCACGTTCCGGTAATATACTTCCAATTAAATGATAGACTTGTCCTTGAACTTTAAAAGTTGACGAAAAACCGCCTTCGTTTAGTTGTTTTCCACCAAAGCAAGTCATTTGAAAACATGCATTATTTTTTCGGACATTATCCATGAAGTGTACATGATTTTAGTGTAAATCATTAACCAGACTGTAAAGTGGTTCAGGCTGTTGTTTACACGGCTCAAGTTGTACTTTACCGGCGCTACAACACATGGCAGGTGTCTCATCTTTCCACTTCAAGGCGTTACACCACTGACACTTGTACGTCATAGAACCTAAGACTACACTGCTGTCAGTTCCATAAGCTATATCTGGGTCATACGCCAAACCCGAAAGCAATTTGCTTCTCCATACACGCTGAATTGTATTTCTCTATACCCTGACTGAATCGCTCTATGCACATCGGTATTCCTGGCCTGATATAGTGCAGCAGATTGCCTGTGTTTTTCAGGGTTTGCAGCCTGGTAGGTGGTGACAGATTGCATGTGTTTTTCAGGGTGTGTAGCCTGGTAGGTGGCGACAGATTGCCTGTGATTTTCAGGGTGTGTAGCCTGGTGGGTGGCGACAGATTGCCTGTGTTTTTCAGGGTGTTTTTTTTTTTTTTTTTTTTTTTTTTTTTAAATTAGGCCTCGCTAGAATGTCACATTCTAGTGAGACTCTTCAGGAATCCCCCCGCTAGATTAAACATGCAGGGACCTTGCTACAGTTTTTAATTAATCAAGTTTTTTTTTTTTAGTTAAATAAGAAGAATGAAGCGAATAGAATATTATATGTATAATTTAATATTATAGTAAATAAATAATAGATATAAAATACTAGTTTTAATTATTTAAGTACATAGTTATTGTTTATTTTGTTTATTTGTATATATTTTTTTATTATTGATGTATAAATGATAATATATAGATTTAACGAAGAAATAAGAGTAGTTTACAGATGCAGCTTGGTCTAATTTTCCTAAGGAAAATTTTTCTCAAGTGTGTTTTTATATTATTAATTACACAATTAGAATTACATAGTTTATATTAGAATTGTAGGGAGAGTGATTGTGGGAGATATATTTTACTTATTGGAAAAGAAGTCAGAAAAGAGGATACATATAATTAGGTGTTTTATAAGATGAGAGTTTTAATCAATTTGCGATTATTTGATTAGTGCTTTTAAAAGTTTGTCATACGTTTATCGGGATTTGATAATATGTCATATTTACGAAAAATAAATAAAGTTTATGAATTTATTTAAGATTAATCCGTAAATGGTTTTAGTTTGTTGAGTTGAAAAATAAATAGAGGTTTATTAATTTATTTTAGATTAATCCGAAAATGGTTTTAGTTTTTTGATTTGGAATACTAAGATATTAATTTTGAATGTTACATTTATTTGTGTAGGTTTGTGTTTTGTGTATTTTATTTGTATTTGGTTTATTAAGCAATTTTATCTTATATAAAATGCAGAATGCCCGATGTGTTGAAATATAATTTTGATGTTGCATGTAATGTGTTTTATAATGAGATGTGTGTCCTGATACTGGTGTGTAATATAGTTGTACAGTGTTTATTTTTTATTTTTTTTTGTATTGTTTGTGTGAATTTGTTTGCCTAGCAAGCTTTTTGTGGAGGGTGGAGCACTGTACCTTATTTGGTTAGTTCCCTTAGTTGGTTGATTTTGTTCACTGATATTATGTAATGCTAATTGCAATCATTAACATTAACATAGTTTGTGTTTCCTTACAAGATGTTATATACTAAGACTTACTACGTACTCCTTCTGTCGGACACAGTGTCCAGAGTACCACTAGCGATATGCTACCGACGCCCTGGCCACTGCGTCCCACTTTTTTCGAACTGGGCAGTCATCAAAGAAGGCATGATGGTACTCCTTCTTTCCGGTGGCCCGGTAGCAATTTATGCAACAGGGACGGTAGCCTTCTCTCGGGCATTCTTCGCCCTTGGTGTGAGGATACACTCCGCAGTTTAAGCAGAGGTCTGGCGGGTCCTCACTGGTGCAGTAGCGTTTCCCGTGGCCATAGCCCAGACACCGAGTGCATTGGACGAGGGGCGACTGGTCCTCTACTACGACTCGCTGGAGATCTATGTAGAGCCGCCTCGCCTCAACCGCCCTCGCCCACGCCGCCGGCGCTACGCTGATGACCACATGGTGGCAGTCTGGGTCTCGTGCTCTCCGTTTGTATCGGACGGTTATGCGACTGTCGTCGTCGTCGGGGTGCCCGAACACCCCCGCATTCTGACTCCAGAGGGCGCGCAGAAGTTCCGCGTCACTATGCTCCTTAAGCACGCCCTTCAGAATCAGAAGGGGGTCCTTGTTTCGGATATCCTCAACGACGAATCGTCCCTCCTGTTCCAGTCTCTTTTTAATTTTGCTTCTGTCCTCGATGGTACTGCACCCCATTATTATTTTTCGATCTTTGGCCTTCTTAATCTTTTCTAGTTTTACCCATCCCCCTGTTTTTGCGTCGATTGCCTCCCTTATGTTGCTCATTAGATCGTCGGCAGTTTCTTTTTCATCTGTCGAGGAGACAACCACGGAGTAGAGCGTTTTCGGCTCAGGTTTGCCGTTTTGGACGCGGTCCCAGGTTTTCGCAGTGACCCGTTTCATTTCGTCAATGTCTATGCAGACATCGGTAAACTGATGGTTGGACTTCTCCAGATAGACGTTCTGTTCATCCCACCTATTTTTGCTGTCTACTAGGATTTGGTTAGTGGCTTCATCGATTCTGGCTAGGATGCGACTTTCCATTTCCTCTAACCCTGCCCAGTCTCTTCCTTGTGGCTCCACCCTCAAACTGTCGACGGTTCCTCCCTCGACTCTCGAGTTTGGTCCTTTTATAGACCTTTGTCCCTCTATGACAGCTTCGGCCTCTTTTACTAGCTGATAGAGGCGCTCGATTTCTTTTGTGACGGTCAGTTTGATGTCAGTCCTCAGGTTTCTCGCGCTATTTAGTGCCATCTTGGCGCGGTTGTTGCACAGTTTCGCCTCTTGCGCCCTGCCCGTCACTGGTGCCGCGGACCCCTCCAGGGCCACGGCCGAAATAATTTTTCAGGGTGTGTAGCCTGGTAGGTTGCGACAGCTTGCCTCTGTACATCAGGTTTTTTTTTCTTATATTCAGACACAGCTTCACGGTTTCAGGTAGAGTCTGTCCCTATTTTTTGTGCCTTTTTTATTTGATTTTTTCGTGTGTAATTAGTAAACCTTGCCCTACGTTTGTACTTCTTTTTTTCTATTAATGTCACAGCCTCAGATTGGGACAATAAACTTTTTATTAAATTTTCATCATAATTTATTGCAAAACAGGTAGCTCACCTCTCTCTAAAACAGCTACCTCCATACGACGCCGATTATTTTTTTGTGCTGCTATGGGGAGATAGGCATCTAAATGCCCACTGGACAAATCACTCGTAATCGCCTTACCGGATATACATTGGATCCAGATTCCGTATATATGAGACCGTTTCAATAAACTTCAAATTTAAATGGGAGTATATATCCTGCTGCTATTAATTCACAAAATCCGCCATAAGTAAGATTTTTCGTCATATCAGCAAAATATTCGTCAGATGTTATGTAGTTATCACCATTCCTGTCGTGGGTCATAATTGAAAATTGGCTCCAATCATTAACCACATATCTTACAATTTCTGAACGCACCTCCATCGCCCTATCTTGTGTTCCGTACATTAAGTAAGAGAGAGCACGAAACAAACATGCACCGTCACCAACAATAGGGACGACATTACATTCTTCAACTTCTCCATTAACATTCAGGTTTTCTTTAGACATTTTAATAAAATATAACCACGTATGAAAACAATTATGAAAGTATAAGAAGCTATAGATGTATGTCGAGATGGTAGCAAGTGGAAAACTGTGGTCTCTGCCTACCCCACTGGGAAAGAGGCGTGACTGTATGTAAGTATAACTGACAAAACCTATACTTGAAATGAAACCAAACGAAAACAAAATAAATACCAAATACAAAGCAGACTCTGTAACCAAACCAAAACTACTAAACCGAAACAAAACAAAATCTCTTCTAAATATACGTAACTCAAAGGTGACTTATAAATTGATTGGTAACGAAACCATAACCTGATTCACAATTTATGCACAACGCCATCTATCGAGGCACAGTGCAATTGATGTTTAAAATTGAAAAGGTTTCATACAAACTTTCATCCCCTATTTTATCCCCTTGGGGGTAGAATTAATTAAAATACTTTCTTAGCGGATGCCTACGTTATAGTAGCTTTATGCATGCAAAGTTTCAACCCGATCGATTTAAAATTGACCAAGTTTCATACAAACTTTTATCCCCTATTTTATTACCTTGGGGGTAGAATTATTGAAATTCCTTTCTTAGCGGATGCCTACGTCATAACATCTACCTGCATACCAAATTTCAGCTCGATGCGTCCAGTGGTTTGGGCTGTGCGTTGATAGATCACTATGTCAGTCAGTCAGTCACCTTTGAGTTTTATATATATAGATAGACTAGCTGTCCCGGCAAACGTTGTTTTGCCATGTTAAAAAAAATTAGGGTGGACTACCCTTAGCATTTAGGGGGATGACAAATAGATGTTGGCTGATTCTCAGACCTACTCAATATGCTCACAAAATTTCATGAGAATCGGTCAAGCCGTTTCGGAGGAGTACGGGCACGAACATTGTGACACGAGAATTTTAAGTGGACCAGAAGTAGGACCATGGAGGAATAGTGAATAAGAGAATGGAATATTTATCCCCAACAACACGTTTAAATTAAATTTAAATATTTTACAACATTCAACACAAAGCCATCCCAAGGTTGCCTTTAAGAAATCGCTTCAGCGATAAGGCCGCCCATTGTACATTAAACTGTATATACTCGTACATGTTACCTACTTGTCTCAGCTATAAATGTATTGGTGTACAACAAAGTATTATCTATCTATCTATCTATCTATCTATCTATCTATCTATCTATCTATCTATCTATCTATCTATCTATCTATCTATATATCTATCTATCTATCTATCTTTTTTTTTTTATACCACTAAGTTGGCAGACAAGCACACGACCCACCTGATGGGAAGCGGTTACCGTGGCCTATGGACGTATGCAACACCAGGGGTGTCACACTCGTGCTGCTGACCATGAAGAAACCTTCTGATGCCCCTCTTGAAGAACCCCATATTGTCGGCGCTTGGGAAAACCGCAGCAGGGAGGTCATTCCACAGCTTGAGTGTGCGTGGGATGAAGTTTCTTTCATACCGCACAGTGCGCACCGTCTCAGGTCGCAATGTGTGGGGATGAATTCCCTGCCTATGGCGAGAGGTGCGATGATAGAATGTAGCTACGGGCATCATGTCAAACAATTCATCTGAGCACAAACAATTGTATAGGCGGTAGAACACACAAGGTGAGGCAAAATCCCTCCTAAGGCTAAGAGGTTCCACTCTACCCGTGAGTATGGGATTGTCAACCAGCCTCAATGCCCGTCTTTGCAACGAGTCGAAGGGGTCAAGCTGGTATGCAGGTGCTCCAGCCTTAACCTTGTCCTGCAAATGACTTCGGTATTGGACGTCACTGGGGATATCGACACCAAGGATCCCGATACTCGAGGAGATGGTAAGCGGTATGCCCAGGAATTGCGGCGCTACAATGAATGGGGTTTTCTTAGCGGTGAATACACATACTTGTGTCTTAGTGGGGTTGAATTGGACTAGGTTTAGTCGTCCCCAATCGGATACTCCAGAGAGAGTAGTCTCGATTTTAAACACAAGTTGTTCGCGACTCTTCTCCACCTCGGACTGAGGGATATTTGCACGGCCCGTGTAACACGTGTCCCCGGTACTGTCGTCCGCATAACAATGAATGGAGCCATCAGACAGCATGTCATTGATATGCAGCAGAAACAGCGTCGGAGACAACACGGAGCCTTGTGGGACACCAGCGTTTATGTTCATGCGGTCCGAGCAGCTGCCGTCGACGACAGCTTGGATGCTTCTGTTGGACAAAAAGCTGGCGATCCATTCGCAAAGTCCCTCGGGGAGTCCATAGTACGGCAACTTCGCAAGAAGACCTTTGTGCCAGACCCGATCGAAGGCCTTTGCTATATCGAGGCTGACCGCTAGTGCCTCACCCCGACTCTCGATGGCTTGCAACCACCGGTTTGTGAGATACACAAGAAGGTCACCGGTTGAGCGACGGTGGCGAAAGCCGTACTGTCGGTCGCTCAGTAGATCGTTTCCTTCAAGGTATCTCAGGAGCTGTGTATTAATGACACGCTCCATAACCTTCGAGAGTAGGGAGGTTATAGCGATAGGCCTGTAATTGGTCGGATCTGTCCTGTCACCTTTCTTAGGTACAGGGTGCATGAATGCGGTTTTCCACGAGGCTGGGACCTGCCTCGCGGAGTATGAGAGTGCGAAAAGGCGTGTAAGTACAGGGCACAGTGCTTAAGCACCATCGCCGGTATACCGTCCGGCCCACTCGACTACCGGACATCTAGGGACTTAAGCTCGCGCCGGACCACCCGTTGCGTGATTTTAACTTCGGTCATGGAAGCACCACAGCTGGGGATGATGGGTGGTTCGGCATTCCCGTCGTTCATAGTCGAGTTTGACGCAAAGAGATTACCCAAAAGATCGGCCTTCTCCTTAGCGCCATGGGCCAGACTACCGTCGGATTTTATCTATCTATATATCAATCTATCTATCTATCTAGACCCATGCTAACTAGCTTGTGTTATGGAATCTAGAATGCGGATAAACATACCTTTTTTTTTGTAAATACATACATAATAATATTCTACAACATTTTACACTTCGCTATTTAGGCCCATGGTAAGCATAGCTTAACTAGCTTGTGTTATGGAATCTAGAATGCGGATAAACATACATAAATACTTTTTTTTTGTAAATACATATATATTATACATAGAAACACCCAGACAAGTACAAGTATACAATTATTTGTAATGAGCGGGAATCGAACTCGTAGCAGTCAAGCGTTCTACCGCTACGCCACATAGACCAATGTTAGTGTTTAAGGTCGGTCGGGGTGTATGGAATATTGTAGGGGGTATCAAATTCCCAACCCACACAGGCCGATATGACGGGACGGAACACCGCGCGCTTGTCATCAGACACAAAATCAAATAGTGGTTTTGCTTTAGCAGAAACAAGACTCAGGGTCTTGTTTCTGCTAAAACAAAACCACTATTTCCACGGGCACTGCAAAAAAATCCATTTAATTTTAGACATTAAGACACAGATCTTAAAGTTCAAAATTAAAATGCCTTGTAATGAGGTCTCCTACCTCTTGTAAACTCTTTTCATTTAATTTTGAACTTTAACGCGATAGAAATAAAGTCTACAATTTTATGCTTTTTTTGCAGTGTCTGTGATATGATTGTAGTTTTGCTTTAGTAGAATTGAGGACCTGTTCTTTGTGGTTCATTAACTCTATTGACATAGCATAAACTTGCGCTTATATCACCGAAAGGGTAGGCAGAGGTGCTAGCACCCACATTTCGTAAGTTTATGTCTAGGTCCCAATGTAATAGGTGGCGAGCCTATTGCTATTAACCGGGCACTTATAAACCTGCGATAAATACACACATAAATTCGAAAAGCATCGAAAAGTCATTGGTGTGTGCCATGGTAAAACCTGGGATCGAACCCGAGACCTCGTCTCAGCAGTCCATTACTCATACCACTAGGCTACCGCGGTTGGCGGCAGGCGGTATATCGCAATATATATATGTATCGCGGTTCCTACTTCTAAGAGATCACTAAGTCTATAGATTCGATAATAAAATTATTCTCTTATCTTTATTAAGTAATTTTATAGTTTTTAGTATTTGAATTCAGTTTTTTAAATGTAGTTTTGTTTACTTTTTATTAAGTAATAGGTTGCTCTTAAATGTTATTATTTTGTCACCCCTTTTAGTGGGCCCAATCCAGTCTAGCATGCTGGCCAAAGTTTTTAGCGTTAATATGCTCTCAATAACTTACACGAGACATTCATGCTTTACATTGATCATTAAGAAATTCTAGTAACTGCCTCCATAATTCGTCAAGTTCTCCATCAAGAGCAGTAATGTCGCCTGCCGTGTTACAGGATCGTCATAAAACTAGTTTAAAAGAGCAATGATTTCCTATTTGATTTCGAGAAGTTCTTTAGTGTATCTCCGGAGTTAAAGTTCTAGTACCCATAAAATTTATATGTACCTGTGAGTCATACAAAACACAATGCAAAAAGATTTTTTAAAATCAGTTCATATCGGTAATAGGACACGTCGCACGACACTCGTAGGACACGGCGGTATTTCCGCCCAATTGAGCAGTCCGACTGGGGTAGTACCTCCGCCCTACAGAATACCGCGGTTATAATAACTTCGTGTTGTGTTCCCAGCGGTGAGTAGGGTAGCCAGAGCTCTGTCAGAGCTTTGTCCTCTACACTGACGGCACAGACACGCTGAGTTTACAGGGTCGGCAGCGCGAGTGTGGCTTCTCTGGTGTTACACACGTCCATAGGCCACGGTAACCACTTCCCATCAGGTGAGCCGTGCGCTTGTCTGCGGTAAAAAAAATATACAACAGAAATATCGGAGCTCATAAAGAAATCTGTTAAAATATACACGTAAAAACAAACATAAAATACATGTTTATAAAATCAAAACTACTATAATCAGCTCGGCGAACCTTGATCCCTATGACAGTTCATACTAGTGACGGGTCGTGTCGATATATCGCAACTTTTTATAGGCAAAGGCGTGACTTGCATTCAGCCACATCGATAAACATGTTTTTAAAATATAATCTACATTACTATAATTATAATGCTTGTTATATTTACAAGTATCCGTGTATTTGTATATGGGGTTGCCAATATTCCGATGCAGAGGTAACATGGTCGGACTGTATAATTTTAATGTGAATTAAAATTTTAGTTATAGCAACACTATCTGATCTGTCACTACGCTAGTACTGTCAGTTCGCTACGCCAGTACGAGTGCTAACGCCTTGTATGCGCCACGTGTTTTCTTGTGTCAACGGAATCCTTTGTTTGTTACTATTGTTGTTTTCTGTTTTTGTTATTGTTGCTGTTTTGTGTTTGTTGGTGTTTCAAAATGCCGAAAAGACTGAGAAAAACTGTACTCAACAGTGAAACGCGGGAGTTTGTTGTACGCTTGCGTGACTATTTTGCTCGCGAACTACAAAATGGCGGACCTTTGTTGCCACTTGACAACGTACGCGACCGTGTTGCTGATGCTTTGGGAATTGGCAAAGCTACCGTTTCCCGAATTACAAAGGAGAAGTTCGGCGAATCGTCGATGGAGGAGAACAAATTATCAACTCCAAAGAAGAAAAAACATAATAGGGCACGACCCGTAACTAACCCCGATGATTTCGACATGGCAGCGATACGAAACCATATTTACGGCTATTATTTTCGAGGTGAACTGCCGACTTGCACAAAATTATTAGCGTCGCTGAAATCGGCTGATTTATTTAAAGGTGGATTCACTTCTCTCAGACAAGTTATAAAAAAATGTGGATTTCGTTATGGGAAGTGTGACAAAAGAAAAGTGATAATGGAGCGGAAGGACATTGGATTGATGAGGTGTGATTTTCTACGACAAATAAAAAACATCGAGAACTGGGACAAGGTGGTTTATCTGGACGAAACGTGGCTCAACGCCAATCACTCAGTCTCCAAAACATGGACAGACGACACAGAGAAATCCTGTACCAAAGCACCAGAAGGCAAGGGCCAGCGTTTGATTATCTGCCACGCTGGCACAGCCAAAGGTTTTGTACCTAACTGCTTGTGGGCCTTCAAATCCGTGAAAACAAGTGATTATCACGAAGAGATGAATTTTGAGAATTTCAAGAAATGGTTCACAAAACTATTAGACAATTTAAACGAGCCCCACTACATTTTAATGGACAACGCCCCATACCACTCTGTGCAAATTAATAAAGCACCTACCGCGAACAACAATAAAGGCGAAATAATAGAGTGGCTGCAAAACAATGGTGTGGCAGCTAATACTCAAATGCTGAAAAAGGAATTAGTTAGATTGTTGAACCTTCATAAACAGCAAACAAAGAAGAAATATTTCTTGGATGAGATGGCAAAATCAAAAGGGCACACCGTGATTCGGCTACCGCCCTACCACTGCCAATATAATGCAATCGAAATGATATGGGCGCAGATCAAAGGTGGGTTGATTTGTATTTATTTTAACATGTTTTTATTTAGGTCACTGGTGACTGTCTAGTCGGCTAGTACTATTTAAAGCTATTTTATTTCACTAGCAAATTGCATTTTTATTTTTATCCATGTGCTTATATCAATTACACACTTTTAACGTACAAAATTATGTACTTATAATGTACTTACCCCGATCTCGCTCTTTGACTTTGCATCATTTTCAATCTAAACCATTATTGTTTCAGGTTGTGCAGCCAGGCTTAACACCACTCCACCATTCACAGCTAATAAAATGCTTACGTTGCTACAAGAGGCATGTAGTCAAGTGACTCCGGACAATTGGAGGAAAGTGGTTGAAAAGACGAAAAAGCTATGCTTAGATGATTGGAATCGAGACGTGCGATACGACAATATAGTAGACCAGCCGTTTATCATAAACATAGGAGAAAGCAGCTGCAGTTCGGATTCCGAGTCTGAGACGCAATCGGTGACACCATTGTCAGATTCAGATTAATGTATATTAAAAAATCATAAATAAACCGCTTTTGTTTTATTTGAGTAGGTATATACAATAAATTTGTTAAATCTCCTTTATTTTATTATCGCAAACAACTTAAATGATTATAAATCTGACACTAAGAGCGTAGGTGCTCTATTGATGTATTTTGTACACTCGTTTCCATTTTCGATATTTGTTTATCGATACTTTTCCGCACTAGTCGATATCTTCCAAACGGAGTAACTTTTGCAGGACGTCAACGTAAAGTCTGATTGAGATAATTTCTTGTAAGTGTTAATAATTATTATAATTCCAACGGGATATTATTGTAATTGCATATATCTGCCTAAAATTAATAAATATCATTTTTAGACACCGCCAATTCGATTATAATATAACGGTGACGCTACTACAAGGTTGTGTCGTGGGAATAACTGTCAGTGTCATAGGGATCAAGGTTCGCCGAGCTGATTATAGTCTAAACTACGTTAAATTATTATGAGACGAAATGACAACTAATCAGCATCGAATTAAAAAAATCGGATAATAAATCTCAAAGTAATCGGTGTACACACATATATAAAAAAAGATAAAATAAAAGTTACCATTCGAATTGAAAACCTTCCTCCTTTTTGAAAAAGGGTTAAACTTACTATAATGAACGCAATACCACACAAGTAGTAAATATAACGTTATTACTTAGGTGACACCGTCTACTCTAGATGAAAGGCTATGTGCTTTCGGAATTATTTTTGGCCAATGTTCCTTAAAGGGAAGTATAATATTTGCACTGAAGCTAATAACGATAGGTAAGTACGTTCCTCGCTTCATCCTAGCTTCAATGCCAGGTAAATTCGTAGATTTCACCTCGAAGCCCGAGACACAATATAATACAGTAGAATATCTTCATAGAAATGCACCGAAGCCGGTATGGTTGTGTGCGTGCGCCCCGGGCGCCGTGTACGAACGCGCAGCCACGCACACATTCGCGTAATACAGTACGGCGTCAGTGCAGGTTGTATAAATCGTGAGCGTTGTTTGTATCGTTATTTAGCGCAGTTTGTATTTCATGATCATAATTTCGAACAGAATCGAAACATTATGGTATATTTGTGTGTATGAATAACATCTTAGGTTAGGTTACAATAGGTTATCTAGAGAGTAGAACAATTCGATTGAGATTTAGAAAAAAAAATATCGGTTCAGGCGGGATTTGAATTCTGACGCGAAATTCTTAGTGGTCAGAACGTTCGGGATTCGTAAGGGAAAGATCGCGGGTTCGAATCCCTCCTGAACCATTTGGAATGATCCATCATTTAAAAAATACCTACCTAAACTTTTCTACCTACAGAATACCGCGGCCATAATAACCTCGTGTTGTGTTTCCGGCGGTGAGTAGGTTAGCCAGAGCTCACTGGAGAGTTTTTGTGCTGTCAGTGGAAAGATCAAAGGCTTGTCCTGTTTTATCTTCTGCACTGACGGCACAGAAACTGTTCCTACAGGGTCGTTACTAGTATTTTGGTGTTGCACATGTCCGTGGGACGTGTGCTTGTCTGTTACCTAAGTTGTATAAAAAAATTGTGTTCCGAATATGCTAAAATATTAATTTTGTAGGTACTGTTATTTTGAAAGCAGAGATATATATATATTCTATATATATATAAGAAAGCCGTGTTAGTTATACGACTTATAACACAATAACGACTGTACCGATTCGGTTGAAAATTGGTGGGGATGTAGCTTAGGACTAGGTAACAGACATAGTATGCTTTTTATCCCGTTCGACATTCATCCTGTTGGACCGCGTTCCCGTATGACGAGATATAAAACCTCAAAGAGAACACAAGTCACTATAAAATGTGGTATAACCAAACCTGTTTGCAATGTAAGCGGAAAAAATTCAATTATTTACGACATAACATTAGAAATCTCAAAAATAACAGTATTTTTTCACTATTTAATGAATGGTTATTATACATATAAACCTGTCTCTTCATTAGTATATTATATTTTATTTTTTCGGAAAAACTGCAGTTAGAATAGTGATTAAAAACATTTATAATATAAAATGGCCAATTACAAGTTTTTACATATAGCTGAAAACCGCGGTAGCCTAGTGGTATGGGTAATGGACTAATGAGAAGGAGGTCTCGGTTTCGATTCCAGGTTTTACCATGACACACACCAATGACATTTCGATGCTTTTCGAAGTTATGTGTGTATTTATCGCAGGTTTTTAAGTGTCAATGGTTAATGGCAATAGGCTCGCCACCTATTACATTGGGACCTAAATATAAACTGGCGAAATGTGGGTGCTATCACCTCTGCCTACCCCTTCGGGCATATAGCCGTGAGTTTATGTTATGTTATGTTTCTATAGCTGTTATTATGACATGTCTTGTACAAGTCATAATAACAGCTATATGCAATTTACCGTATTTTTTACGTGCGCAAAATCCCCACGGATACCTCCCCACCGGAGCCGGTGGAGGAGGTTATGTCGGACTCGAACCGACTAAAACGCACGCCGCCTGTGGGTCGTTTTGGTTGCCGAAGGTGAGGTTGACAGGCATATCCCTCGCACCCCGGCCGACCCAGGGCCATCTCTCACGATCTGGCCCTCGTCTCGGGTGTGGGGACTACAGAGTCCCCAACTCGACCCCGAAAACGGGGAGGCGCGCTAGGCGCGCCACCGCCGCGGCCTGCTTCTGCCAGGGTAACCGGCGGCTCCACTTGTCACCCCCAGGCCGGCGCTCATGGGGGGCGGAGGTCGTTCATCGACCTCCGACGCCCGAGTTGCCTTCGTACGCGGGCAGCTATATATACGGTAGTAATATTATTAGTAATAATATTAGGTAGGTACATATTTAATAAAATATACCTAGCATAGAACAAAAGAAAAGTTATTTCGATAATTGCATTACATTTTGTCAAAAAAATTCCTGCTCAACTTGTCTTTAAGTTGATTAGTGCTGGTGAAAAATTAATCTAAATCGCACTCATGGCATAGTGAATTGTACGCTTTCTATTAAAAAATACGCACCAAAATGCGTTGCGTAGTTTTAAAGATTTAATAAAATAAATAAATAAATATTCCACGACATTCTACACAACGCTATCTAGACCCATGGTAAGCATAGCTTAACTAGCTTGTGTTATGGGATCTAGAATGCGGATAAACATACTTAGATACTTTTTTTTTTTGTAAATACATACATATTATACATAGAAACACCCAGACCAATGCAAATATACATATTCATGCATACAAATATTTGCACTGAGCGGGAATCGAACCCGCGCCCCCTGCATAGCAGTCGAATGCTCTACCGCTACGTCAATTTAAACATACTTAGGGATATAGGGACAGAGGAAGCGACTTTGTTTTATACTATGTTGATGAAAAGATATGACATGATATGACATTTGAGATCGCCAAATGTACTGTGAATGCTCATTACAAACTGCCTGCCTTATGTGAAAGTTGAATTTGAAGTTCTTTTATAAATAAATAAATGGTAGGCATAGTTTAACTAGCTTGTGTTATGGAATCTAGAAAGCGGATAAACATACTTATATACATGCATACAAATATTTTCCCTGAGCGGGAATCGAACCCATTCTACCGCTACGCCACACAGGCCGTCAATCTTTATATGTTTCACAATCCACAAAACACCATTGAAAATAACTACTTTAAGATTTTATTTTATTGGTATACCTAGGTGTAACATAACTTGCGAGGGATATGCCTGTCAACCTCACCTTCGGCAACCAAAGCGACCCACAGGCGGCGTGCCTTTTGGTCGGTTCGAGTCCGACATAACCTCCTCCACCGGCTCCGGTGGGGAGGTATCCGTGGGGATCTTGCGCAGGTAAAAAAAAAAAAAAAAAGTGTAACATAACTACTTACATAAGTTTCTTAATTGTTATACTTAGTTATAACTCAAACTTTGTTAAAACTCACTTTTCCAAGTTAAGACAACGGCTGTAATGAAAATAGTGACAAATAGAATCATCATCATACATACACATAATCACGCCTTTATCCCTAGAGGGTTAGGCAGAGGTGAATTAACACCCAGATTTCTCACCCAGATCACGTAATAGGGGGTTTTTTTTATTTTTTTTTACCACTTAGGTGGTAGACAAGCACACGGCCCACCTGATGGAAAGTGGTTACCAGAGAGAGAGTGTAACACTAGAGAAGCCACACTCGCACTGCCGACCCTGTAAGCATAGAGTTTGGTGACCCTATTGCCGTATTCCGGGCACTATCAACATCATATTATTCGAATTCAAACACAATAGAGAGAGATTTAAACTATCATGGTCACTGACATCAGTATCAGAATAAACGGGATATTTACCATGTTTCATTATTTTGAGTTTCCGATATTTCGGCGCTGTTGCAAGCACCATGATCACGGAGGAACTGGAGTATTGGCGGTGAACAAAGAAAAAGTTTTTTCTTCTAGGAGTGATCATGGTGCTTGCAACAGCGCCGAAATATCGGAAACTCAAAATAATGAAACATGGTAAATATCCCGTTTATTCTGATACTGACAATAGAGAGAGAGCTCTGCAGACACATGGTGTAAAAACGTTTCGAACAAACTCGACAGCTGAATCCACTGAGAGATTTCTATTTCGCGTGCTCTATTAATTTCTAGTGACGTCACATTGTCGATCACATAAACAAACAACACTGTCAACTTAAAAAAAAACTTATGCTCGATAACGTGACGTCACCATGCAGCATACATAATTCGAAATTGAAATCTCACCGTTCGAAGCATTCTTACAGAGTGTGCAAGTCGCAACCCTAAAATTTAGGCACATCAATCAAAGAATCAAAGAATCAATTTCATTTATTCAGTTTAGGCACATAAAGAGCACATGACCGTCAAAATTTTACAATTATGTCAAGATATAATGTAAAAATATTAAATAATGTAAAAATAAACGATTTGAAAGATTCTTTGGCTGGTTCGGTAGGTTAGTTCTACTGAGAAGATACTAGCAAGAAATTCAGAGAACTAGATTATTTTTCCTTTTAAATTTCCTTTAGTTTACAATTTATTTTGTGCGAGCAAGCAAGAGACTTATGTTGACCACGCATTTACATCATCAAGATACTCATCTACTTTATTGGTTAAAGTTTTTTAACTTCTATTTTACAGTCATTGAGTAGCATGTTAATCAAATCCTAATGAGTTTTATTGAATATTTTTATACAGCTGTCTACAAACGAATCACCAACTTTGTGAAGCCTAAGTTTTGGTACAACAAGTTTATTTTTTTTTCGTATTAAAATTATGTACGTCAGATTTTGTTTCGAAAAGATTAACGGTCTTTTGTACATATAAGATATTATCGTAAATGCACTGAGAAGCAACTGTTAAAATATTGATATATAACGCGCCGAGTGGCGTCAGTTAAGCTACTATTCCTTTATCTACTATGCCCGGGATTCGGCAATTTCCAGACTAACTGCGGCTTTTGCTGAACTTCGATATGTCTGATAACTCACTACTAAAAGGGTGTGATAGGCTTTGTTAGTTTACACTTACAAGTCTGTCAGTTTAGAAAAAAATACGTTTTGTGGCGTTAACCAACTTCCCCGCAGGCGGAGTTACGAGCGAAAAGCTAGTTGATGATATATTAATTCTAAAGTGTCTACACACTGAAGATGTTAAAAAGAATAAGATATTAAAATCTTACGTTTATTTAATCAAAATCGGTTGAGTAGAATTAGGAAAATTGAGAGCAAGTCACATTAATCGACAACAACCCGGGCAGAACCACGGGCATAAGCTAGTTTGCTATGTATTAATGAAAGTTGCTAAGCCGATATTCTTGTAGTTATGGTATAGTTATATATCTAGTATTAGTTGTACATTTTATTAAAGCACTTGTATATTGAGTATTTTTATATGATGTACGTTTGTAATTATTATTACAAACCTACATAATATAAAAATACTCAATGATACCCGTAACTACCACAAACACATTATTCGAAAACATAACATAACATAAACTCACGCCTATATCCCCGAAGGGGTAGGCACAGGTGTTGGCAACCACATTTCGCCAGTTAATGTTTAGGTCCCAATGTAATAGGTGGCGAGCCTATTGCCATTAAACGGGCACTTATAAACCTGCTATAAATATACACACATAACTTCGAAAACAATCGAAAAGTCATTGGTGTGTGCTATTGTAAAACCTGGGATCGAACCCTAGACCTCGTCTCAGCAGTCCATTACCCATACCACTAGGCTAGCGTGGTTACATTATTCGAATTCCTAACTTACCCACTGATCTATGCAGAAAATGTCAAAGTAGTTCAAAAACAATTCAACACATCACTGGTGCATGTAAATCTATAGTCCAAATAGATTACAAACATAGACATGATCAAATCGCTGCAATAATACAACAAAACTTAGCACACAAACATTCATTCATTCCACAAAAAATAGCTTATTCTAAATACAAATCCACCACTGTTTTAGAAAACACCTCACATAAAATATACTGGGACCGAACAATTATTACAGACAAAACCATACATTACAACAGACCTGACATTACAGTAATAGATAAAATTAATAAATCAGTACTCATCATAGACATAGCAGTTTCTAATACACACAACTTAAACACCAAACACTTAGAAAAAATAGCTAAATACATAGATTTAGCTACTGAAATCAGAAGTCAATGGCATGTAGAAAGCGTAAAGATTTTACCCATCATCATATCGACTACTGGGGTAGTCCCTAAGACCTTCAAAACTAACCTCAGCACACTACAAATGCCAAAATTCACTGTTACGCTTATACAGAAAACAGCCCAACTCAACACATGCCATCTAACTCTCATATTTCTTGCTTCGCCCACATCACATTAACACTCTTTTGTTTTCTTTTTCTACGTTACACACTTGGTTAAAACGCGTGTGTTTCTTACTGTACCCCTATTGATTAAAAGGGCGATGTTCTATAAATAAAAATAATAATTCGTCATGAGGAATGGTGATATCAACATCACCATTCCTCATGACGACAATCTCGTGAAAACTGAGAAAGATAAACAGGTTAAGTACTTAGTGGTTTGTACTACGTGATTTCCGGCAGAGTAGAATTTAGACCACCCCATCTCTTCCCATGCGGTGTCGTACAAGGCTACTAAGGGATAGGGCTGTTTAACATCATACAGTTATATATCTGTCTGATGTTAAACAGTCCAAAATCAGCCTCAGATGCAATGAAAAACATAACATAAATATAATAGCTACCTAATAAAAATAGCTACAAAAAATAATGTCTATTTAAGTATTCATTTCACGGAATACAAATGATTTCTTGTTAATACTGTTGATTGATGGAGCCTGCTTCACGTATTGAATAGGACACATTGTACATTTCCACAATATATTTATTTTTGAACTTGAAAGGGTTTTTATAAACCATTGAGAATGTCATGAGTCGAAACCAGTCAGGGAAGAAATAAAATATAGTGGAAAAGTACAATGTGTCTATTTTTATATTATACATGATTGCTTGTTTTTATATGCTTTATATTTCTGAATACGATATTATATATTGTGTTGCGAAATAAAAATAAACTGTTTCTTTCATTCCATCGGTTTATCAAAGTTTGTGATTCTTTTAGAGGGGATGTTATACGCTTCAATAATAAATCAGTTCTTGGTATACTTGACAATACATACATACATACATACATATAATCACGCCTTTAAATTCAGCTCTGTCTAACCCCCCGGGGACGGAGGGTTAGGCAGAGGTGAATTTACACCCATATTTCACCAATCACTGAATTCGGTCCCACGTAATAGGGGGTGAGCCTATTGCCGTCTTCCGGACACTGTTGTTGACTCGAGCGATGCATCTAAAGCTGAGTCTGGACTGTATATATCTGTCTGGTGTTAAACAGCCCTATCCCTTAGTCGCCTTGTACGACACCGCATGGGAAGTGATGGGGTGGCCCAAATTTTAGTCTGCCAAGAACCACGCGGCGTTGACTTGACATTTAGTATATTTATAAAGATCACCTTATGTAAAAAAGCAAACTATAGGACATATTACGATTACCTGAAAGACAAAAATGTCTGGCTTGAGCATGGTGCCCCTCCTAAGATACCCCCTGCCGCAGCCGGTGAGAGAGGTTATGTTGGATTCGATCCGATTTTAATTGCACGGCGCTTACGGGTCGTTGTTGGTTACCGAAGGGGAGATTAACAGGCATATCCCTCGTGTACCATTACCTTACTAAAGAAATATTGAACGAACACATAATTTTACCCGACTACTGGCAAGTCAGAGGAGGGTTATGATTTTGACAGACTGTGTATGTATGGATGTAAAAAAAAAAAAAATTGTTTATTTCTTTAACATTTCTCTTACAAAGTTATTCAGTTACCGGAACAACCCAGGAAGCATGTAGTAATGCTTGTGTTGGGTCGTCCCGCTCCTCCTTAGGGCTACATAATTAAGGTGGTAAGGGTATTGCAGGTGATCACATGGTTAAGCTATTTTAGGTAACTAAATTAAATTACAAATGATGAAAAGAAAGATAATAATGGTACTGGTATGACTGTGTGTGTGCGTGTGTGTATGGTGTATGTGTGTGTGAGTGTGTGTGAGTGTGTGTGTGTGTGTGTGTATGTGTGTGTGTGTGTGTGTGTATGTGTGTGTGTGTGTGTGTGTGTGTATGGGTCTGTGTGTATGTGTGTGGGTTTATGAATGTGAGGGGGGGTGCATTGTGTTATATAGCTTGTGTGACTAATGCTTTAATTCATAATTATCAAGTTTCCGATACCACTAAAATGATTAATGGGTTTGCATAGACTTAAAACTAACACTTATATTTAAATAGCAAATTCTCAGTTTCGTTGTACCCCAGCGGCTCAAGTTCCTGCACAACTTTTTGTTTACATTTATGGAAGTTGCATGTTATATATTGAACATTTGTTGTTAAGTTCATTGTATAGGTAGGCGGAGTGTGCGAGAAATTGTCGCCTGGCAAACAGAGTTCTACAAGAGGGAGTAGCGGCTACTTTACATTTTCTTCTGCCTGTTTGAGCTTTATATACGTAAGGTAAGGTTTTATGTAGTTTAAGTACTGAGTTGAGAATGTAAAGTTTTCTTAGTGACAGTGTTTTATGAATTCGATATAGTTCGTCTGTAGGAGATCTAAATGGCTTAAATAACATTGTCTTTATCAAGCATCTCTGGGCCCTTTCTGCTTCAAGAAATTTAATTTTCGAGTCACCACCCCAGATGGGGATACAGTAAGACATCACTGATTGCGCCAACGCAATATAGATACGTTTTAGGAGGTCTTGAGAGGTAACATGTCTTAACTTTTTAAAGACCCATATGAGTTTACGGATTCTCTCATTTAAAGCATCGATTTGTGGGTGCCAGGAAAGTCGTTGATCCAGTATTACTCCCAGGTATTTGGTGGATTTTACACATGCTATCTTCTCACACCCACACTGCGCAGTACGCATATCAGTGAGATCACAGGTGTGAATCCTTAATATTAGGTTTGGGGGCGGGAGTGTGTGTTTATTTATTGCAAAGCAAATGTAATTTGTTTTACTGATGTTTAGGGTAAGAAGAGCTGATTCAAGCCACTTTGCAACGTTATGGAGACCTTGTTCAGCCGCTGTAAAGACGGAGTTCCAGGAGGCCCCATTAAATATAATGGCAGTGTCATCCGCATAAGAAAATATATGCGCTCCGTCAATCATGAGACTTGTTAAATCATTAAGATATATTAAGAATAGCGTGGGCCCTAAGACACTTCCCTGGGGCACGCCGTACTAAATTTTAGTGTCAGAACTAGTAAAACTGTCGATTTTTACTCTTTGAGTACGATCTTTTAGATAGTCAGTAATAGTTTTAAAGTTATACCCCGAATACCCACAAGCTCCATCTTTTTTATAAGAGTGGGAATCGACACAGTGTCAAATGCTTTTTTCAAGTCTAAAAAGACTGTAAGACATTTTTCTCCACGATCTAAATATTTAGTTACTAGAGAGGATAGTCCTAAGATGGCATCTTCTGTAGATTTTCCTTTCCTAAATCCGAATTGCGAACTAGAGAGAATATTAAATTTTTCGAGATAAGTAATAAGGCGTGAGTTGATAAGCCTTTCAATGACTTTTGAGATAACGGACAGGATCGAAATAGGACGATAATTATTGATATCTCCTTTATCTCCTCCCTTATGTACAGGGGTCACAATGGACTTTTTAAGCAAGATCGGGAATACCTCTTTTTGGAAACATAGGTTACCAAGATGACTAATAATGGGAGCAACCTGTGGTTTAACCATTTTCACGAACCCAGTCGGTATACCGTCCCAACCGGGGGCACTGTCAGTTTTCAAGTTTGATATAACACAATCTACTTCCCAAGGGTCAGTTTCTAGAAGTATAAAGGAAGATAGTTGTGATTTTGGAGCAGATATTGGGCTACTGTCTGGTTGCAAAGATCCACTGGGGATGCGTTCTGCAAGGTGCTTGCCAACACTGGCTAAATAATCATTAACATAGTTAACCGATTCCATCGCAGTATTACAAGCATTGAGTAATTCATAATTTCCTACCCTAGACGTGTTAAGATGTGTTATTTCTTTAATAGATTTCCATAATGCTTTGGAGTGTTTTATATTGGCTTTTAGTAGTTCGGATTCGTGTTTAATGTAAGTATGTATGTATGTAGGTTCATCTCTTCCCTTATAGATCCTGAACTACTTATTAGAACTTTACAAATAATAATAATAATATATATAATATAATATATCTCTTTATTATATGTACACAAATAATGGATACAGAATGACAAAATTTGGTACAGTTTTGTGGCATAACAAATGGCGGCCTTATTGCACGAAGCAATCTCTACCAGGCAACCATGGGAACTCCAGAGTTAGATAAATAGATAGATATACTCTGATATATTATATAGTTATAGATATAATACATACTCTTCCTCTCTTTCCTCTTTCGTCTGTCGCACCATTAAGGCCTGGAATTCATTACCAGCTCACGTGTTTCCTTCTTCCTACAGTCCCGGGTCCTTTAAGCGGGGCGTGAAAAAGAATATGATGAGGCCGTCAAGCTGAGTGTCACCATTGTCACATGGTATGTGTAAGTAATGGTGACCCTCTTTTCTGAGTCTTTGCCTTCAGCTTACCACTAGGCAAGGCGAAATCTAATTGACGTGTTCTATATGAAAAAAATACTACTGTACTTACGTATATACTTACTACAAACATAATTTATAATGAAACGGTACCTACTACTAAGCACCTACGTATTAATTATACTTATACTTAACACACCCACACATAATATACCACAGCGTAGACATGAATAATGGAGATATAAAAAGAGGAGAAGAAAGATAATGGTTAATATCATTCCCGCAAATCATAAGAAGCGTCTTGTTCGTCCACTGATTATAGGCTATAAGACGTATCACTCAATCTAATGTAGCACCCTCTAACGGTCATAAAGTACTGTGTTACATAATAAAATTGAGAAAAATATACCGGTTGAATATCTGAAGAGGCTTAATATAAATTATAGGTGTTGCTTGCCCTAAAATAATATAAATAAAATATTTATTAATTTTACATTTATCAAACTAATCTAATAAATTCATGCGTTAATTGTATTTTTTAGCTAGTATAATGTACGTATAATTAAAATTATATAAGGATTTATCCAAATATTTGTATTTTCAATTTAATTTTAAGTCTGTGATTGTAATAATTTTATTGTACGTCATACCTGACAGGTTACAGAGATACCTACCTAACCTATGTAAATGATAGAGAAAAAAAAGTAATACCTGTGACAAACAATAAATTAATTTGAATTTGAATTTGAATTAAGTTTAAAACTAAAATTCGACTAGTGACAAATCACGGTTCAAAAAGTAACATAACATAACATAAAGTCACGCCTAAATCCCCGAAGGGGTAGGCAGAGGTGCTAGCACCCACATTTCGCCAGTTTATGTTTAGGTCCCAAAGTAATAGGTGGCGAGCCTATTGCCATTATCCGGGCACTTATAAACCTGCGATAAATACACACATAACTTCGAAAAGCATCGAAAAGTCATTGGTGTGTGCCATGGTAAGACCTGGGATCGAATTCAAGACCTCGTCTCAGCAGTCCATTACACATACCACTAGGATACCGCAAAAAAGTATTAAACAACAAAATATCAAGGATAGCCGCTTTTCTCTAGAATGTAATGTTTTGTTAGACTTAAGTGAAATACGACCACGGCTATCCTTGATATTTTCTTTATAATACTTTTTAGTGCGTGATTTTTTATTGGTCGGGTTTAAATTATGTCAAACAAGGCCATTTTTAGTAGCTATAAAGAGGTTGTACGAAGAATATTGTATGATCGACCAAACTTTCAGGTTGTACGAGAAAGTAGACAATTTTAATGCTTTGGCTTATCAAAATGATTCATACAACTAATGTGAACATTTGTCAGTTTACATATCATACATACATATACACCCTAATTTTGCCAATTATGAGTTTAGGTTCTTGTAGTATTAGGTATGGAGGTTAGGACACGACGGTATTTCCGTCCAATTGAGTAGTCCGACTGGGGAAGTACCTCCGCCTTACAGAATACCGCGGCCATAATAACATCGTGTTGTGTTCCCGGTGGTGAGTAGGGTAGCCAGAGCTCACCAGATGGTCCGTGCTGTCTACCACCTATGTGGTATTAAAAAAATTAGCACAAACCTTAGTAGTTTAGAAAAACTGCTAGACTAAAGACGAATGTACAATTTTTGACACGAGACCAAAATGTACATACGTCCATATTTAGTCTTATGATGTCACTAGTTATAAGCTGACGTCTCGAAAATGCCGCAGTGGAGTTTGTTGTGCCGTTTCTTCTCCCCAGCACCTAGGAAGCGGTGGTAAACTAAGTTTTAAGCAGAATTTGACGTCAGAGAGATTTAATTACGTTGCACTATTTTGAAAAATAAAGAATTTGAAATGACGAAACTTTTATTTATATCCGTATTATGTAATTTGTTAAATGAGTTATAAAGAAACCGGTCAAGTGCAAGTCGGACTCGCACACCGAGGGTTCCGTAACCGTGATATGTTTTTAATGTGTTGACCTAGAAGATTGATTTTTGCACAATTTCCAGACGTTATAGACCTGAGTATACCTATATGGTATGAATTTAAACTTGATTCCCACACAAACAGGTCATGACAGACAGACAGACATACGGACAATTTCGTTTTCAGCAAATCCGTTTTTTTTCTTTTGAGGTACAGAACCCTAAAAAAGGTATCGTTTGTTATAATAATAGTTCTCCATAATTTAGACCAAATTTGGATAATTTTATAGGTATATATATATATAAAATTATCGTGTGTTATAATCGTCTTCTCCCTGTCTCACACAAATTTATATATATGAATATACACACGATCACACACGCACATACATACACACACACACACTCACAGACATACACACACACACACACACACACACACACACACACACACACACACACACATACATACACTCACACACATTCACATGCACGCACGCACTCACGCACGCACACATACACATACGCACGAACTTGTACACTATCATTCATAAATAGCAACAAAAATCAATTGTAAAGCAAAAATACAGTGGGCACTGTCTTTTAAAATACAGGCGAAGGCCTAGTTTAATAGTCAGAGTTTTGCATATTAGCACATATTCCCTAAACCAACTTCATAGTGCAACTGTGCACATTTATTGAACAATAAAAGATTTTTTATGTACCATGAAAAAGAAAAGAATAAAAATCCGGGGATGAAAAACGGTTTTTTCAACTTTAATAAACCTAGTTTCCTCATACAGCAGGTACATGAATTACAGTTCAGTTTGATCGTTCGGGCAGTATCTATGGGCTTACCGTGGAATTAACATTGCAATCCCATATAAATACAGCATGGCAATCCTATTTAAATATAGGGTTACCAGCTGCAAATGTAACTTTGTAGTCATATGATTACAAAGTTACATTTGCAGTTGGTAACCCTGACCTCGACCTACTAGGCAACAGTTCAACTTATAGACTCCGGAAACTTTTTGAACTTAATCGATTTCCGAACTGAGTCATTCAACAGGCTCTCAATTCTACTAAAGCAAAACTACGATCAACCAAAAATATGATATTTGATTTTAGACTCTATTTCCAAACAGCTAAAGGCCAAAATTAAATCAAAAGAGTTTTATTCCATTCACTCTGCAAAAAACCTTTTAAAATTGAACGGATTATTTAGCAATGTTCGTAGTTTGACAGTGGTTTTGCTTTAGTAGAATCAAGGCCCAGTTCCCGCACAACCGAGATTTTTGTATCGTGGTTTGTTTTTATGATCACAACTTGCCTTCTGGTTGAAGAAAAAGTGGTGAAAGAAAGCATCGGTGGCTTAGTGGTTAAGGAGTCGGCGTCACGATCGAGAAGTCCTGGATTCAAATACTGGGCATTACACTACCGACGTGAACCCATTTCAACTCCAAACAATTTAGCTTAGTTGGAGGGGTTAGAGGGAATTTTAGTAATTGTGGTAGCTAAAATTAAAGCTAATGTTTTTATGGCTTTATCAGATGCTTTACCGATCGGCGCCTCCTTCGTAATGCTCGTGAAGGAGGAGGCGGGGCGGGAGCGGCAGCGGGAGCGACGACGGATCGCAAGCCAAGCAGCCGGCATACGAAGGTAACTCTGGCGTCGGAGGTCGATGAACGTCCGCCCCCCATGAGCGCAGGCCTAGAGGTGACGGGTGGAGCGCGCCTCCCCGTTTTCGGGGACGAGTTGGAGACTGTGTGGTCCCCACACCCAAGGAGAGGGCCACATCGAGAGAGATGGCCCTGGGTCGGCCGGGGTGCGAGGGATATGCCTGTCAACCTCACTTTAGGCAATCAAAAACGACCCACTGGTGGCGTGTGTTTTAGTCGGTTCGAGTCCGACATAACCTCTTCCACCGGCTCCGGTGGGGGGATATCCGAGGGGATTTTGCGCACGTAAAAAAAAGGGTTGGCAACACAAGGTGTGGCGCTTCTGGTGTTGCACACGTCCATAGGCCATGGTAACCACTTCCCATCAAATAGGCCGTGTGCCTGCCACCTGTGTGGTATATAAAAAAAAGAAAATATATAAAAAAACAGAAATCTTCACATTATGTTTCAACACTAATAACTTTTCTTCTCTTAACTAATAAACAGTCAGTTATGGAACACTTTTACCTAGAATAATGAACAATACAAATGTTATAACACGTCTGTTACAATATCGTAGCAAATAAAGAATTTGAAGAAAATACGTTATTTATTTTCTTATACATTACAGCCTACGTGATACACATAACAGGAAAAATGATACAAAATAATATCTAATTAATAACAAAAACCTTTAGTATTCATGGAAAGGAATATTATATCGAAATGTAATAAATGTATTGGCAGAATGTTTGTTTACGAAATATCCACCGGAGTACAGCGGATATCGAATTTTCGCGCATCGGTTGTTGTGTATATTTCAACTGTAATTTTTGCTTACACCTTCGGGTATGAGGAACTAAATAATACAGGTGAGTATGGTAGCCAGAACTCACTGGAGAGATTTTGTGCTGTTAGTGGGAAGACCAAAAGCTTGTCCTGCTTTGTCTTTTACAGTGACGGCACAGAAACTTTTGTTTACAGGGTTGGCAGCAAAAGTGTGACTCCCTTGGCGTATCACATGTCCATAGACCACGGTAACCGCTTTTCATCAGGTGGGCCATGTGCTTGTCTGCGAACCAAGTGGTATAGCAAAAAATACTTCCAATAAAGCTTATACGAGCTGCATTTTGCGTCGATGTTAACGGCTTTGACCTTTATGCGAAAAATCTATTTATTTATTTATTTTTAATGTTATTTCAACTGTAATTTATGCCAACTCCTTCGGGTGTTAGGAATTGAATCATACAGATGCAGAACCCGTTCTCGGAAATACTTTCAATAAAAAGAAGACTTTCAATAAAGCTTACGCGAGATGCACTTTGCCTCGATGTTAACGGCTTTAAACTTTATGCGAAAATTCTATTTATTATTTTATTTATTTTTAAACTTTTTTCACAGTCACAAAGGTAGACTTAATGCCTTGACTTAATGCCAAAGGCATTATCTGACAGTCTACCTATGCAGATGGGTATTTGCATAGGTAGACTTTCAGATAATGCCTAAGGTAAGTGCATGCATAATATTGAACTATTAACCATAAGGATAATACTCAAATTTGTACAAAGTAATGGTAATATACATTATACATACTTATTTACATACACTACTAATATACTCATATTGTTCATACTTATATATATTCAAGCATAGATACACAATCATACGATATATTAACCCCGGATGCAAAAACGACAGGTACAGGTACGGGTAAACTGTGATAAGTTTGACGTGTTTGTGTGTGAGTGTGTGTGTGTGTGTGTGTCTGTCTGTGGCATCGTAACTCCTGAACGGATGAACCAATTTGAATTTAGTTTTTTTTTTGTTTGAAAGGTATATTAGACGGGAGTGTTCTTAGCTATGTTTGAAAAAATCGATCCAAGATGGCCGCCGCTACAAAATGACGGAGTACACATTTTTTCTCAACTCCCTCAATATGGGTATCAAATTAAAGAACTTGACGATTGTTGATTCGATAATATGACATGGTGCTCTACCAGTTAGTCAATTGAATCAAAATATGTATTACTAGGTATATCAAAGTTATAGATCTAACTAACACAACTTATTTTCGACATTTTTGGTTGTATTTTGTGACGGGGGTTTATTAAATTTTTAATTATCCATTATGACGACTAGGGGTAGAGCTGATGTACTTTATTATATTGAACGCAGCATGGTTGGTGGTCATCCTGATTTCTGAGAGGAAGCGTATTTCAGAGGGTACCTAAACAATCAATTAATTAAACTATTGCAATCCGCTGAACTATACGATGTTGTTGAGATTTTTGACAAAATTTAACATTTGACCAATTTAATTATCGTACTTGTAGCTCATTAGGTACGTTTTTGTAATGTAAAACGCACATAAGTTTTTTCTTGGATTTTATTACATGGTAACTAGGATCTTTATGTCAAGTATTATTTTGTGTTATCTTAGCTAGAATGATTGTTGTTGTTGCTGTTGATGATGATGAGGATGAGTTGATGATGACGATGACGATGATGATGATGAGGATGATGATAAGGATGATTATGATGATGATGATGATGATGATGACGATGATGATGCTGATGATGATGATATGATGATGATGATGAGTTGATGATGGTACTCAATGAGATGATTGTTGCTTTAGTAAAGTTATGGGGACTTTACTAGAAGTTCCCTATTAATATTTGGAACCATCACGAATAGTCAAAACTCACTGTAATATGCCTCTTTCTTACAATTGTGTGCGTTGTCAAAGACGTTATATCTAAAAATCCACCATTTTATACATAAAAACTGGAATTTAATTTCAGAAAATAAAATAGTTTTGCGATGCGCTCACCTTCGTGAAAGCTCTCTAAAAAGTAAAACACACTTTTAAAATCTTAGCAAAGAGTTTTTATGTCAGTGTCTAACACATTATATGAATAAAATGAACTAGAAGAGATAAAATATAATAAAGAAACATTTTATTCTTTACTTTGATTAATTTTACAACATCTGTGACCGACATGGCGGATAGTGACAGCCCTACAAAGTTCGAATACTGGACTAACCACAGAAGGTTGTGAAATCAGATGGCAGTCGCTTCAGGGAAAATTGTGAAAGTCACAGTTAGATGTGACAAAGTAACCAGAGTAAGATAGTCAAAACGATGTTTCATTACCTCTACGCACACCAACAAACACCTTATAAAAAAGCTTTACTATTAAATTTGTCACAACTATACATATATAACACCTACTTGCTACTAAAAAAACATCACCTGAATTGTTTGACATGATGCCCGTAGCTACATTCTATCATCGCACCTCTCGCCATAGGCAGGGAATTCATCCTCACATATTGCGACCCGAGACGGTGCGCACTATGCGGTATGAAAGAAACTTCATCCCACGCACACTCAAGCTGTGGAATGACCTCCCTGCTGCGGTTTTCCCAAGCGCCTACAATATGGGGTTCTTCAAGAGGGGCATCAGAAGGTTTCTTCATCGTCGCACAGATATACGATAAACTACCTAACCATATCAAGAACTGCGAGAGCGTGAATGCATTTAAAGGTAAATTTAAGGCGTATGTACATGCGCTTTGGGTTTACTTTTGAATGCACGTGTGTAAGTACATACTGTGCAATAAACGTGTGTTGTGTTGACATCCCAGCTCGCCAGATGCAAATGTTAATACTATTTTTACGTAATATCATTATGTATCTCATTTTAAGCCAACTATTATTGTTCTTATGAGAAATAAAGTTCTTTAAACCGAGATTAGAAAAAGCGAACCCCACAGTCTGTTTGGACACTACCGTAAGGATAACGATGAGTATCCCTTTGTCTCTTTATATTGTTTAACATCAAAGATTAAAGATTTGTTTAATATCAGACAGAAATATACAGCCCAGACTCAGCCTTAGATACATGGCTTGAGTCACGTGGGATCGAATTCAATGATTGGTGCAATGTGGGTGTTAATTCACCTCTGCCTAACCCTCCGGGGATAAGGCGTGATTATATGAATGTATGTCAAGATTTGTTTTTGTAACTAATAAACCGACTTTAATAATTCTTTCATTATTACAAAGTTACTATATGCCGTAGTAACACAGACCACTTTGTATCACGATATTCCAACAGGAGAAGCAGTTACGCGGGTAAAACCATAAGATGATGGTAGCAGTTACTTAAGTAGTTAGGTATATTTTTAGACACGATTGTGCTGCACTGACAGGAGCATAGTAGCCAACAAGCCTGATATAGTGGTTTGCCGCTTTTATAGAGTTGACATAAAATTAGGGTACTCTGAATTCAAAACTAGGTATTGATCTGTATTCTGGAATTCAGTGAGTTGTAGTTTTGTGTAAAACCTTATAAAAATACTTAAGATTATTATAGTGTCACATTAAAAAGACAAATAATTTATGTGTGTGTGAACGAGCGCGTGTGTGTGTGCGTGTGTGAATGATGTGTGGACTTGTATGTTAGTATGTATGAAGGTATCAAAAAGTATTTCAAATTTCTCCAGAGTTTGTGACCGGCATAACATAAATTCTAGACACTAAAACAATCTTGTAGTCTGTGGTAGTCGAATTAAAAAATTTAGTCTTTCATCCCAGGGCAACTGTATACACTTTTTTAACAAGCTCCCTAATGAAATTAGGGATTTACCTGTATATAAATTTAAAATTATAGTTAAAAGTAAATTGTGCCAGAAAGGCTATTATAAAATCCAAGAATACCTTGATAAACAAGCTTGGAAATGAGCTGTTCGCTCAACAATGCTACTCAAGTAAATTTTTACTTGAGTAGCATAGTTAGTCTTCTCAGGTTGGGGCCGCGTTTTGAACCGGTGGTCCATTTACTAAACTGTTGTAGTTGACGTTTTGTAAGTGCCGATATAATGGTCTATACAGAATAATTGATTTTTGACTTTGACTTTATCAAATATCGAAGTTCAGCCGCATCATAGTTTTACTAGAATTTTCTTTTTCCTCAACAGAGTTGCGAGAAGGCTTAGAGATGATTTAAATTTAATTATACCAACATACGCGTTGTTCACTTTGAAAATCTAATCTTTTTATTTCTCTAGCTCTGCCCTGTAGCTGAGGCAGTATACTATTAGTTTAAATTTTTAACTGAAACTTAAATTCTTTTAAGTCCACAACTTAAGACTCTTATCACTTAAGAAAGTCACGTGGTTCCCGGCATAGAAGAATTTAGGCCACCCTATCGCTTGCCATGCGGTGCCGTACAAGACGACTAAGGAATAAGGCTGTTTTACATAAGGCACAAATATACAGGCCAGACTCAGATGCATGATTCGATTCAACAATAAAATTATTGGTGAAATGAGGGTGTTAATTCACCTCTGCCTAACCCTCAGGGGATAAAGGCGTGATTGTATGTATGTAATACTCTTTTCGTTTCATTATTTACTAGTTGTATTTGAGCTACAAAACTAATATTATTAAGTGTATTTGTACATAACAATAACAACCATCTTTAATATTTCGCTTGATATCGTACGTACAAAGGATATTCACTTGACCGAGCTAATTTGCCCAATAATATTGAGGAAAATATTAACTGACGAAATAATTTGAACTGTTTATTACCCGACTACGTCCAAGCAAAACGAGGGTTATGTCATAATGACTATTTTTATAGAACCTGGATAAAAGAAACTTCTTATTTTTCGAATACTTGGTACTTTTTCAATGTTCTTCATAGGACAAACAATGCATATGAGACTTGGAATGGTCGATTTAATAAAAAAATTCAGTCGAGGAGGTAGGACACGGCGGTATTTCCGCCCAATTGAGCAGTCCGACTGGGGAAGTACACAAGACAAAAACGATAGCCTGTCTAGTGATATAAGTATTATACAGATCGTTATATTGATTTTGGCAAGCAGAAAAAGTCACCAGTATGTTCTACATAAATGTGTGTGTAACAAAACTCGTTTCCTCACTCACACACACTTATACACTTACAAATTACAATTGATATTGATATTGATATTGATTCAAAACCATTCGTATTTATTTATTTGACAGCCTCCGTGGCGTGGCGGTAGTGAACACGACTGCTACGCAGGAGGCGCGGGTTCGATCCCCGCTCAGTGCAAATATTTGTATGCATGAATATGGGTATTTCCACTTGTCTGGGTGTTTCTATGTATAATATGTATGTATTTACAAAAAAAAAAAAGTATTTAAGTATGTTTATCCGTATTCTAGATTCCATAACACAAGCTAGTTAAACTATGCTTACCATGGGTCTAGATAGCGTTGTGTAAAATGTTGTAGAATATTTATTATTATTATTATTTTTGTTTTTATTTTTTCTCAGCTTTTTGGCTGGTTTTTACTGCATTTACGGGCTTAAACCAAGTAAATGCTGATTGTGGTGTGTATTATGTGGGTGTGTTTTCGTCCAACTGCATGAACTTTCTGACTATTCTACATGTGTTTAATATGGCAGCTTTCTGTAGATTGATGTATAGAGATTCTGGCAAATCTATTAATTTTAGACTATGGAGGAGATGGTTCGGAATAACACCAGTGGTAGAGAGAACTATAGGAACTACGTAGACATTATCTTGTCTCCATATCCTTATCACTTCTTCTTTGAGCTCGGCATACTTGCTTATTTTTTCAGCTATTGTTTTTTGTAAATTATGCGTGTTGGGAACTGCAATGTCTATTAAATATGTAACTTTTTTAATTTTGTCCTGTAGAATGATGTCTGGTCTATTGTAGTGAATAGTCCTATCTGTTAGAATTGCTCGGTCATAGTAGATTTTGTGTGTGTTATTTTCTAATATTGTTTGTGGTGTATATTTATAGTAAGGGGTGTTAGAGTCTTGTATGAAAGAATATTTAAGTGCTAGTTTCTGGTGAATGATGTTTGCAACTTGGTTATGTCTATGGGTGTAGTCTGTTTGTGTGAGTGTTATGCATGCTCCTGTTATGTGTTGTATGGTTTCTGACTGTGTATAACATCTGCGGCATCTGTCGTTTGTAATAGTTGGGTCTTTAATAATATATTTTCTGTAATTTTTAGTGTTGATGATTTGATCTTGTATAGCTATTATGAATCCTTCAGTTTCCGGGAACAAATTTCCCATATTAAGCCACTTGTTAGATGCGAGTGTGTTAACGTGGGGTTGCTCTAAGTCATGAGGGTGTCTTCCGTGGAGTACTTTTGATTTCCAGTCTATTATTTTTTGATTTTGTGGGTCAGAGTTGCAAGTGTTGTGTGGACTTTCCGGATCAGATAGGTTAAGTGGTGTGTAGTTAAGGTCATTTAATAAAATAACTTTATGAATGTTACTAGTGTTAGATTTTGTATGGAAAAATGTTCTCAGTCCAGTAATTTGTTTCTGCCAAAGGTTTTGAATATCTATTAAACCTCTCCCGCCGTTCTGTCTTTTGATGGTGAGCCTTTCAGTTGCAGATTTTGGATGAAGATTGTTGTGTTTTGTGAGTGTTGTGCGTGTGGTTCTTTCTAAGTTTGCAATATCCGTATTAGACCATCTTATTACTCCGAATGAGTATGTTAGTATTGGTATGGCAAAAGTGTTCAGGGCCTTAATTAGATGTTTTCCAGATAATTGTGAGTTACATACTGCAGAAACTCTCCTTTGATACTCAGTTTTCAGTGTATTTTTAATCATGGTATGGTCAAGTCCCTTAAGTTGTTGGTATCCTAAATATTTATATAAGTCTGTCGGTTCCAAAGCTGCTATTGTATCAGCGTCGTTTACAACATAATTACCCGGTTTTACTTTGCCTTTAATAATATGTACTGTTTTACATTTGTCTAAGCCAAATTGCATGTTTATGTCATTACTGAATTCTGTCGTAGTATCTAAAAGCTTTTTCATTTGTTTTTCTGTTTTCGCATATAATTTAATGTCATCCATGTATACAAGATGTGATTGTGTTTCCTCAGTGTTAAGTTTGAGATTGTATCCAGCTTGACATTGGTGTAATAAGTGGGACAAGGGGTTTAGGGCGAGACAGAACCAGAGAGGACTCAAGGAATCACCTTGATATATACCCTTTCTGATTTGTATCTGTCGCGTTATGAGAGTGCTAAGTCCATTGTTTATTTGTAATGTAGTTTTCCAGCTTGACATTATATTGCGTAAGAAATCTATTATTGTTGGATGAATTTTGTATATTTCTAAAACTTGTATTAACCAAGAGTGTGGTATGCTATCGAACGCTTTTTGGTAATCTATATATGTGCAATGTAAATTTCTATTTTTAGTGGTGGCGTGTTTATGAATAGTAGAGTCTATAAATAATTGTTCCTTGCATCCCATGTGACCCCGCCTACATCCCTTCTGTTCCTCGGCTATTATATTATGGGTATTAATGTGTGAGCTAATTTTACCTGTGATTGCTGATGTTAAAATTTTGTATATGGTAGGTAGGCACGTAATTGGTCTATATTGGGAAGGTTGTGATGTGTATTTACTTTTAGGTAGCATGTATGTTATTCCTGGTGCAATGAAATCGGGTATATTCTGTTTTCCTAATACGATATCTGTCAAATTTTTTGCTATTGATTTATGTAATGAAGTTAATTTCTTATACCAAAAATTGTGTATTTTATCTATACCAGGTGACTTCCAATTGTGTAATCTAGCTGTTGTATTTCTAATATCTTGTTCTGTAAATTCTATAAATTCCATTTCTTCTATTGATCTCCACTTCGTAGTTTCTTCTTGTATCCAATTAGCCTTATCGTTGTGGTGTGCTTGTTCTTCCCATATGTTAGACCAAAATGTTTCTAAATTTTCTTTTGTAGGTATGTCTGTATGGTTTTCCACTAGTGTGTCGATTTGTGGCTTTTGTAAATTTCTGTAGAACATTTTTTCATTTGTAGCAAATATTGTATTGTCGTTTCTACGTTGTTGTGCCTTTTTGTACCTCCTAAGCCTGTGAACTTTAAGTGCTAGTTTTTGTTTAAGTGTATCTAAAAACTCTTCAGGTTTTTTGTTGCTGTTTTCGTGTCTTGTATGAGTATTGTGTGTTTTAAATATTGCTTCAACTCTCTTAACTACCTTATTGGATCTATTATTGTTGATATATTGTGTAAGCCGCCCGCAATCGGCTCTTAACTTCTCAATATCGTGTTCTAACCTTTTCTGCCACGGTGGATTGATGGTGATTCTCGGTGCCGTGTTTCTTGTGTGTTCTGTTATTTTAAAGTTGAGCTCTTCAGATATTACTACCGCTGTACAATATATAAGTGTGTGTATGTCTGTCAATTGTGTGTCGCTAGATTCGAACTGTTGTAGTATATCTTCATTAAAAAGATTAACTAAACGGAAGAGATTAGGGCTATATCTTAATTTAGGTAATTTTGGTCGGGATGATGGGTCCATTCCAGAGTAGAGCAGCAGCGTTGAGTTAAACTTATCCTGTATTTTTTGTATGTGTGCTTGTGCTAAGTTATTATGATTTGTTACCGTTAATGTCTCTATGTCATTTTCTATCATCAAAGTCATTGATTCAGTTTGTGTGGATATATGTGATGTTTGTGTGAAGATATGTGATGTTTGTGTATCTATTTGCGTTGGGTGAGAGTGACTGTATGGTTGTGTTTGTGTATGTAGTGGTAATTGTGTGTCTAATGGCGATGGTTGTTGTAAATTACTTTCGATTGTATTTTGTGATTGTGTGATAGTGTTAGTTGAATGTTGTTGCAGTAATACACGTACTTCGTCTTTTAACTGATTTAAAGTGTCCTGGGATAGTAGTTTGTTTCGTATTATTATACGCCTCTGATCAGAAACACGTTGTTCACTAACTTCTATTGTTGGGTATCTTTGTGAGAAATGTTCATGTAGCTGTTTTCTGTATGTAGTCATATCTGTCTCTAATTTCGTGATGAGGTAATATGTACGCATGATGAATGTATTTACTTCTTTGCTCCAAGTCATGCGTTTTCTTGTTATTATTATTATTATTATTATTATGTGCTGTCTTTATTCTCGAAGTGTTTAAGACACTTCGGTAAATTTAATGAAATCACGGGCCTAAACCAAGTGACTTTCATGTTCTGGTAGTACGGGTTGGTTGTTTAAATCTTCTTGGAGAAATTTGCGAACTATGCGGCATGTATTTAATATGGCAGCCTTTTGCATCGTCATATATGTACTTTCAGCTATGTCTATTGATTTGAGGGCTTGTATTAAATGTTTGGGTATCACTCCCGTACCAGAGAGCACCAGAGGCACTATGTAGACTCTATTCATTTTCCAAATTCTAATTAATTCTTCTTTCAGTTCTGTATACTTGTTTATTTTTTCAGTTATGGTTTTATTGAGATTGTGGGTGTTGGGAACTGCAATGTCAATAAGAAATACTGTTTTATTTTGTCTGTCCATTAAAGTGATGTCGGGTCTATTGTTGTGAATGGTTTTATCTGTTAATATTGCTCTATCAAAGTATAGTTTATGGTGGGTGCTCTCTAGTACAGGTTTTGGATTGTATTGGTAGTATGGCGTAGGTTTGTTGGATATGAGTTTATGATTGATGGCAAGTTTCTGATGAATGATTTGTGCTATTTGATTGTGTCGGTGTGTGTAATCTGACTGAGCTAAACTAGGGCAGGCTCCAGTAATGTGTTGAATTGTTTCAGAGTGACGGTGGCATTTCCTACATTTGTCATCTAAGGTGTTGGGGTCTTTAATTATGAATTTCCTGTAGTTTTTTGTATTTACTATCTGATCTTGAATACTTATCATGAAACCCTCAGTTTCGGGAAATAATGAGCCTAGTTTTAACCATTTATTTGATGCTTGGAAATCTATGTGAGCTTGTTCTAAATCGTGAATGTGTCGTCCGTGTAATTGTTTACTACGCCATTTGGTCAATTTCAGGTTTTCTGTATGTTGTTCAGTAGTAAAGCCTTTGCTTCTGTCGGTTAGATTTAGTGGTGTGTAATTTGTGTCGGATTCTACCGTTGCTTTGTGGATATTACTGAAGTTACATTTTTCATAAAAGAAATTTCTTAATTTTTGTACCTGCCCTTCCCAAAGTATTTTCAAGTCTATCATCCCTCTGCCGCCATTCTGTCTTTTTACGGTCATCCGTTCTATTGCTGATTTAGGGTGGAGGTAGAGGTGTTTTGTGAGTGTTGTCCTAGATTTTATTTCTAATTGGTTTATATCCGTGAAGGTCCATTTGACAATTCCAAAAGAGTAAGTCAGTACAGGTATTGCATATGTATTGATTGCTTTAAATAAGTTTTTTGAGTAAAGTGACCTTTTGCATATTTGGTTTAGTCTACGTATATATTCTTGGCTTAAATCTTTTTTAATTTCTGTGTGATTTATTGTTTTTCCTTGATGTAACCCTAAATATTTATATGTGTCATTTTCCTCCATTGTTGTGAATCTAATGTGTCCAGGTGAGTTTTCATTACTATCACTTTGGTTGTTGTTACTTACTTTACCTTTGTGTAAGTGAAGTGTTTTGCATTTGTCTAAGCCAAACGCCATATTGATATCGGTGCTAAACTGAGATGTGATTCTTATGAGCTTATTCATTTCTTTTTCAGATTTGGTGAAAATTTTGATGTCATCCATGTACATAAGGTGATTGATTGTAGTGTATGGTGTTAATTTATATCCGTGATTTGTGTTATTTAAAAGGTTAGATAATGGATTAAGGGCCAAGCAGAACCAGATTGGACTAAGTGAATCGCCCTGGAAGATGCCATTTTCGATTGGAATTTCTTCTGTTGTGATCGTTGTTGAGTTAATAGTTAGTGATAGCGAAGTCCTCCAATCAGACATAACACCTTTTAGAAAATTTATTATGTTTGGATTTATTTTGTAGATTTGTAAGATATGTATGAGCCATGTGTGAGGTACACTATCAAAGGCTTTTTTGTAGTCTATGTAAGTTAAATGTAAGTTTCTATTATGAGTAGTTGCATGTTTTAGAATGGTAGAATCAATAATTAATTGCTCCTTGCATCCCATATGTTTCTGCCTGCACCCTTTTTGTTCTTCTGCCAGTATGTTATTAAGTTCTATGTGTCTATTGATTTTATGAGTAATGCAGGATGTTATTAACTTATAAAGTGTAGGCAAGCAAGTTATAGGGCGGTACTGAGATGGGTCAGAGGTGTTACAGCTTTTAGGGAGCATGTATGTTATACCTTTCGTTGTAAACTTTGGCAGGTCTTCTGATCCTTTTATGATGTTGCAGATATTTTTCCCAAGTATATCATGAAAAATGGTTAGTTTTTTGTACCAGAAATTGTGGACACCATCAATGCCCGCTGCTTTCCAGTTTTTCATCTTTTTTGTGACCTCTTCAATATCGGTGCCAGTAATATCGTCAAATTCCATCGGTTCAATAGTTTTTGATTTTTCTATTTCCTTATTTATCCAGTCAGCGTTCTCATTATGTAGACTCTGTTTCTTCCATAGATCAGTCCAGTAGTCTTTGAGTTCAGTTTCTGTAGGTAGGCCTGATAGTTTGGTGTTTGATTTTTCATTTAGTGATCTGTAGAATGATTTTTCATTAGTTGTAAATAGCTTGTTGTCAGTCTTCCTCTGCATTGATTTTTTGTACCGAGCTAATCTTTGTGATTTTAAACACAGCTTCTGTTTTAATGTGTCTAAGTACTCTTCGGGTCTGATATTATTCTTCTCGTGCGTAGAGTGTACTTTTGTTTTTTCAAATATTTTATTAACTCTATTGACAATTTTTTACCTCTGTTATTATTAATGTATTGTGTTAACCTACCAATATCACATCGTAAATTTTTGATGTCAATTTCCAATCTCAGTTGCCAAGCTGGTTTTATAGCCGCTCTTTTTGGTTTTGAGGTGTTAGTAAAAATTTTATACCCTAATTGTGTGCAAATTACCATAGCGGTACAGTATATCAATGTGTGTACATGGGTTATGTCTGAGTCTAAAGAGTAATACTGCCCTAGAATCTGTGTGTTGAATCCATTCACCAGATCATATAGTTTCTTGCCTTCTCTAAGCCGAGGTAGTTTAGGCCTAGCTGATGGATCAGTTCCTGTATACATAGTGAGTGCAGTTTCAAACTGCTCTATTAAGTCTAATATGTGAGGATTTCTGAGTGTTTGATGTGTTGTGCTTTGTGTGTTAGTCTCATTCAGTAGTGGAGGTGATGACAGTGATACAGTTTGTGTTGAAGCGTGAGAGAGTGTAATTGTATTGTGAGTGATAAAGGGTTGAGACGTGAGTGCAAGTGACGACGTTGGTTGACTAGCTTGCTCATGTGAAGGTTCTGGAACTAAGGGCTGAGAAAGATCAGCTACTATATCATTCTGAAAGTTTTCTGCTGATGAGTTTGCTATTATATTGCTTTCCCCGTGTGCTAATTGTTGAGCTACTTCTGATTTAATCTTATTAATTACTTCGTCTGACAAAAGTTTATTTCTTATAATGACTCTTCTTTGATCTGCGATTCTCTGTGATGATACATTTAGGTGTGGGTATTCTAATTTAAATTTATCATAAAGTTTGGTACAGTACATGGTCTTGTCTGTTTCTAAATTTGTTACATAGAAATATGTGCGCATGATGAATATATTAATTTGATCATCCCATTGCATGCGCACTCTGGGTTTCCCAGCTTTGGTGGTCGCAGATTGGGTGACACTTGTCGTCTGCGAAACATCCTCAGCTAGGGATACTAAACTGCTGTTACACCTACTCCTGCTATTTCTACTCGCGGCTGTAGTCCCTGAGAACATTCCCCTACCCCCCGCGTTCCCGACTCCCGCCCAGCCGTCGAACTGGGAGTCACTGGCTAGCATGCTGTCACGCCCGTGGCCAGCTACAGACGTGCCCCGACGATCACCCTCGGGCAGCGGCCCTATACGTAATTTACTTCTTCTCGTCTCCATATTTATGGGTTACCTGAACCTTGTTAGCCGTGTAAGTTTCTATTGTACACGTTGCCCGCCCCCACGAGGTCTGATGGTCGACTCGGGCGTAAGGTAGGATTTTAGGGGGCTTATTATTATTATTATTATTATTATTATCAGTTACACTTTCTTTAGTAATAACAATAACTCATAAAATTCTTATTACTGGTATATGAACGTAGTTTTTGTTAAATTCTTGTAAGTCTCCGTGACCCCAGGGTTTACAGATTCGCTTTTTAAGTGTTAAAATCCTGCAAAGGTTTGAGTTCGAATCCCAGTCAAATTTTACTTTTTGAACTTTTAAATATTTGTATATCTTCATGTTAATTACTTACCTATTAAGGGAATGTTGAGGTAACATCACAAAAGTATCTTGATATTTTAGTTATTTTTTTATAGCAACTTAAATCAGTAGTATTTTTATTATTACTGAGCGAGTATTGTTGCACACACATTGCATTAATGTTTCTCGTATTGGAATTTATGCTACCCTCATTCTCATGATTAAAATAACATGATAATTTTATTTTTAACTGTCAACAATTGGATGCATTGTGCTTTCCACACGGTTAATTAACAACTTAAACGTTCTTTAATATCACAAACAAAATAAAGAACAAAAACAAAACTATTTATTAACGTAAACGACTACATCAATATAGTAGCGGTTCGAACTCGCTACCTTCGAATTGTCTTTACGCCTGTAATACCACTCAACTACGTGAGCCTGTGCTAAAATGATGAAATTTACTTTCTCATTCGATGGCAGGCAAATCACTCACACATATTCAAACGTTCACGATTCATGATCATGCACACTGGCACACATAAACGTATTACACTAATACGCCTTTAACGATGACGCATACATGTGACTTCAAAGCAATGAGTTATTGTTGTGTGAACACACATATGTAAAACATACGGGTGCTTCCACTTGACCCAGATCATAAATAGATTTTATTAGATGGATAGGCTATCTTTTTTGTCTTGTGTACCTCCGCCCTACAGAATACTGCGGTTATAATAACTTCGTGTTGTGTTCCTAGCGGTGAGTAGGGTAGCCAGAGCTCACTGGAGAAATTGTTCTGTCAGTGGGATGACTAAAAGCTTGTCCTGCTTTGTCCTCTGTACTGACGGCACAGAGACTCTGTTCTTACAGGGTCGGCAGCGCGAGTGTGGCTTCTCTGGTGTTACACACGTCCATAGGCCACGGTAACCACTTTCCATCAGGTGGGCCGTGCGCTTGTCTGGCACCAAGTGGTATAAATAAAAAGTCCAAGCCGAATTTAGCATTTTTATTAGACAGATTAAACAAAGATGCTAATTACTAATTTGGAGTATTCAAGAAACAAGGATTAAAAGCCAAAAAAAATACTAACACTATAAGAAAAAAATTATAAACAGTACAGAGTATACGTGAGGTGATTAATCAAGATATTACTCTTGGGCATTGAATTGAAAAATAGATAAACTGTTAATCGTTTTTCAGACCGACAAACTATATATATTTATATAGTAGATAATTTTCCTTAAAAATATATTTAAGTAAAAAACTATGTTTTTTTTTTTTTATACCACTTAGTTGGCAGACAAGCACACGGCCCACCTGATGGAAAGTAGTTACCGTGGCCTATGGACGTCTGTAACACCAGAGGAGTCACAGTCGCGCTGCCAACCCTGTAAGTACAGAGTTTCTGTGCCGTCAGTAGAAGACAAATCAGGACAAGCCTTTAGTCTTCCCACTGACGGCACAAATTCTCCAGTGAGCTCTGGCTACCCTACTCACCGCTGGGAACACAACCGCGGTATTCTGTAGGGCGGAGGTACTTCCCCAGTCGGACTGCTCAATCGGGCGGATATACCGCCGTGTCCTACCTACGTAATATAGTTACAATAAGATAAACAATAGTATAAGTGCATAAATAACATAACATAACATAAACTCACGCCTATATTCCCGAAGAGGTAGGCAGAGGTGCTAGCACCCACATTTCGCTAGTTTATGTTTAGGTCCCAATGTAATAGGTGGCGAGCCTATTTCCATTACCCGGGCACTTCTAAACCTGCGATAAATACACACATAACTTCTAAAAGCATCGAAAAGTCATTGGTGTGTGCCATGGTAAAACCTGGGATCGAACCCGAGACCTCGTCTCAGCAGTTCATTACCCATACCACTAAGCTACCGCGGCTTAAATATGTATCTATTTATATATTGATACTTGTTTTATATTGCACTTCTTTTTTAATTTTACAAAAATAAATTCAAAATGGGTCGATTTTACTACAATACTTTTCTCTCATTGTATTCTGGCCCACACATTCGGTCGACTTTTCCACTTTTTTTTTTTATGTCCGCAAAATCCCCACGGATACCTCTCCACCGGAGTCGGTGGAGGAGGTTATGTCGGACTCGAACCGACTAAAACTCACGCCGCCTGTGGGTCGCTTTGGTTGCCGAACGTGAGGTTGACAGGCATATCCCTCGACCGACTTTTCCACTACTGTTTCTAGTCCGTGTAATATGTTTTCACGAGTTTCCCCCTAAGCAATTTTGACTAGCTATATATGTATGTAGGTTCATCTGTTTCCTCATAGCTCCTCAACTACTCATTAGAACTGAACAAATGAGGTATTGTTAGAAGCGTCTTAGACGTCCGCTAGTTATTGGCTATATGATATGGCACTATATCTAATGAGGCGTCCTCTAGCGGTCATAAAGTACTGTGTTTAAAAATAAATTTGAGATAAATATGTCGTGTTTGGTATTAACTAAAAGGGCTTAATTTGCACATTTCAAATCTGTATAAGGTATATCTATAGCTTTCCCCAAAATAATGTAAATAAAAATGAAAATGAATCTCAGAATGAATGTTAATTTTCTTTTAAGTATTCGTAAAAATTACGGTACAATATAAATTATATAACATAAAGTAAAAAAAAAAAACAAAATTAAAACTAAAACCCGACTACTGAAAACTCACGCTGTAAAAAAGTATTAAACATGAAAATATCAAGGACAGCCGTGGTCGTATGCCACTTAGACTAACAAAACAATACAGTCTAGGGAAAAGTGGCATACGACCACGGCTATCCTTGATAATTTCTTGTTTAATACTTTTTTATTATTTTTATTATTACTGTATTTTTTACAAATAAATTAAAAAACAAATACCATTCATTCTTTGATTAATACATAGTACATATCTATGTAGATGTAGTCATTCAAAATTAGAGTCCGCATGTTGCCTCTGCCGATTTTAAATATTATTTATAAAAGATAGATAATACTTTATTGTACACCAACAGATTTACAGTAGGACAAGTAGGTAGCATGTATACAGTTCAATGTACAATGGGCGGCCTTATCGCTGAAGCGATTTCTTCCAGGCATCCTTTGGAGGGTGATTAAAGTTGTAGGAATGAGTGGTAGTTGAATATACTAAGAAGTATTATATTCGTTTATAAAAATGTTATTGAATGTACAGAACTTTCTAGTGGCGAAGGCTGAAAATTTTTGAGAGGGTAGCCGGTTAAAACAAAACTTGGGTTAATCTAGTTTGTCATGTGCAATGTGTTTCATTGGAATACCAGGACCAATCGGGTTATTGGGACCCCTCACCATTGGGGCTCTGAGAACACCATTGTGGTATTTTTTAGAGCTTTTTCAAAAGTAACCTAACACGAATATTCTTTAGGGGTGCAGTGTCGTATACTGGAGTCTTCACTACAGTACTATCTGCTATTATCTGTTCTGTGATATATTTTATATAAATTTGGTGATAGATCTATCATTGTGAGTACCAACATTTGATGAAAAAATATAAACTTCACTGACAAAAACATATTTCCCGTCTTTCAATTTGTTTCAAATTTTTATTTTTTATTTTTATTTATACTTTATTGTACACACATATTACATTAATATAACAAGATGAGATGTAATGTACAAAGGCGAGCTTAACTCAAAGTTGAGTTCTCTTCCAGCAAACCCGGGAGTGTACAGAGGAATTGCAATACGAGAGGCTAAGTCTAGTGCACAGGTGTAAAATTAATATAAGAAGGTATAAAATGTGTATACCCCCGACAATAGGCACAAATATACACATACACATATACACACATACACATACTCACGTACATACATACATACATACATACATACATACCTACATACATACATAAATACATAAATAAACATACATACATACATACATACATACAAATACATATCATGTATGTCTGCTATTGTTGAGAGAGAAAGTAATCTCTTATACGTCTTTTAAAAATATTCAGAGAAGGACTATCGCGTATGGAGTGAGGAAGAGAATTCCACAGTCGTACTGCAGAAACTGTGAAGGAATTGTCGTAGCAAGTCGAACTATGCGAGGGAGTTCGAAGTAAAAGAGAAGACGAAGTGCGTCAGGGCTTACCCCTGGGTACAAGGAACTCAAAACGCTCACGAAGATGTGAAGGAGAATGAGGGTTGTGAAGAATAGAAAAGAGAAGGGAAAGAATGTGAACATCTCGACGTCGCCGAATTGGTAACCATTTCAGTTGCCTTCTGAACTCCGAAACGTGGTCGTACTTACGTAGGCCGAAAATAAAACGAATACATAAATTTTGCTGTCGCTCCATCTTGTTCCAGAGTTCTTCAGTTGCATCCAGAAAGGTGACATCAGCATAGTCTAGGAGAGGAAGGAGAAGAGATTGAGCGAGACAGACTCTGGTTTTAAAAGGAAGGAAATTCTGAAGACGCCTAAGGGAGTGGAAAGTACCAAAAACTCTCCGGCTTACCTCGTTGATATGACTGGTCCATGACAAATTGCAATCGAAGAGAACCCCCAGGTTTTTGGCGACCGTGGAAAATGGTATCAGAGCATTGCTGTAAAAAACAGGAGTTAGAGAGGCATGGTCAAGATTACTGTAAATGTGTCTGCCACCTATAATGACTGCCTGAGATTTAGCGTCATATTACGAACAATCGTACAAATAGACAGGTCCTTTATAAGATACCGTACCTCAAAAGGAAAAAAAGACTCAACCTTTATAGAATCACTTCGTTGTCTGTCTGTCTGCCAAGACATTTTTCTCAGGAATGCGTGGAGGTATTAAGTTGAAACTCACAATATATACTCAATTTTATAACGTCTTAAAACTGCAAAATTCAAACTTATAAGTCAACGTATTCAAAATTTAGAACGGTTTTATAATATGCGTTTACATCAACTTACTATCGTCCATCTCTCATTTGGGTGTCCACACAACTACAAACACATCTTCCATAGCTAGATAAAATTAACAAGAGGAACCGTTCTGTACACAGCAACATAAAAAAAAACAAATCTAGATATTCGAGCTAAAGTACAAACACATTGTAAAAAAGGGGTGAGGTTTTCGCCGAGCGCCGGGTGGCTGCCGACAGCATGCATTGACTCGCGGTAAACATGCAGCAAATTGGCGCCTTATTGACTGTTTCATGACTGCGCGCGTTCGTAAAAGCCGACAAGTATTTTTTTACGCGCGTATAATCTCCATGGATACCCCTCCCCATCGGAACCGGTGAGAGATATTATGTCGGATTTGAACAGATTAAAACTAACGACGTCTGGGGGTCGTTATTGGTTGTCAGCGGTGATGTTGGTAGACATATTCCACGCACCCCGCCTAGGGCCATCTCTCTCAGTCTGGCCGTTCCCAGGTGTGGGGACCACGGACTCCCCAACAGCTAAGTTGGACTAGTTTTTAATAATTTTATTCTTCTATGATAACCAATTGCAAATGTATAATTTCGTAGCTGACGGCATACGATGCAGACGCATGCAGCGCATGAAACTACAGCGTACCGTGTAATAAACTTGAATATGATAATATTATCTTCAACACACTTGCTCATAAAGTAGGCTCTAATTTCACCGCGATTAGGCACATAATGGCACCTATAATCAAACTGTGCCTTTTTCCTAACTATAATTCACAAGTGAGTTATAGCTTTTTTAAATTTTATTGGTTAAGTTGCTTTGCTCTTAAAAAAGTTTCGATACAAAAATATCATTTTTAATAGTACAAATAAATTAATATAACTACTGCTTGCTCATTTTATGCAACTTCGTATTTAAATATAATTTCAATTTGTACGTGTTTAATAAACAAAACCATGCCATCTAAAACATTTAATTACTTTTTACAGTTCACATTTATTAATTGTTTCTGTAAATAAACTTTTTATTTAAATAGATACTATATTATAGTAGTTTGTGAAACTGTTGCATAATAACTAAGGGCCTTAATCCAAATTACGTGCAGTTTCATATACCTACTATTTTATCTAATTTCATGAAATATGTATTTAACATAGTTTGCGTAAAACTATAGCGTTATTTTTAGCGCCAAATCCATTTGCAGATCGCGCATATGTGTGGCACAGATAATATAGAAAAAATGCATTTATACCTCATTTTAGTTGAAGTTGTATCGAAATGGAAACAAAGTTACATTAGGTAATTTTTTAAATTAATTTGATACATATCTGAGGAGGTAGGACACGGCTGTTTTCCGCCCAATTGAGCAGTCCGACTGGGGAAGTACCTCCGCCCTACAGAATACAGCGGTTATAATAACTTCGTGTTGTGTTCCCGGCGGTGAGTAGGGTAGCCAGAGCTCACTGGAGAGTTTTTGTGCTGTCAGTGGGATGACCAAAGGCTTGTCCTGCTTTGTTCTCTACACTGATGGCACAAAATCTCTGTTCTTACAGGGTCGGCAGCACGGATGTGACTCCACTGGTGTTACACACGTTCATAGGTCATGGTAACCACTTTCCATCAGGTGGGCCGTATGATTGTATGCCACCTAAGTTGTATGAAAAAAAAAACGACGCGTTGCACTCCGGGAGTGCCGGCAGAAGTGAAAACTTGAATATTAACGTTGTGCATTTTTGATATTTTGGAATGGTTAGAGAATAATTTTGTACGAATTGCTTTCATTATCAGTATAAAAAGTACTATTATTTATGTGGTGGTAATATACAATATTTATTTATTGCGCTATCGTACACAAACATGACAATTTATATTACATTAAAAATTTAACACTTCAGAACTATTACAATTATTTTACATTAAAAAGTTTATCACCGCCATCACACATGTGACAGTCGTGTGACATTCGCGCAAGCGCCCTGCGCCGCCTGTCCTCTCTCCATCCGTCTTACGAGTTTTCGATCAGGTCACGTGTCCTGACGCGAGTTTAGAAATTTTTACCCATTCCAAAAAAAGTACACAGCGCCGCTAAAGAAATTTTCACTTCAAAAAAATACTCTGTGCGTAACCAAAGTCATTAAACATTAAAAATTAAAAACGACTTTTTAATTTTTCAATTAAAACAATTAAAATTAAAACAGTAAACAATATTATCATATTCCTTTCTTCACCGTACTCTGTGTCTGCTGCTGCCGTCTGCGGTTGGGTACGAAATTATAATCCGTCTTTTGACGTTACGACTGCGTTTGAAACTTGATGTCACACAGAATAATGCTCCTGTATCTATACCGCACCCCCATTCACCCGTCTATTGAAATACTCCATAGAAATATAGGTGCTCTGTGGGTGGTCGGTAAGTTTCGGTACCACGTATACCGAGCGTGCAATATTACATTTATGCTACACTTTGCACGCGTACCGTAGCCCTCTTGTAATTAACTGACCCGACAATTTGTAGCAGTCTGAAATAGGAATGAATAATGTTGTTACCCCTTTGACTTGTCGTACGAATATTATGAACAACGAAAGTTTATATAGACGTATGGATGGGGGATGCTACTCTTTTATGCAATAATGGTTGAATGAATTTGTCATTTCAATTATAGTGTTGCAAAAGGATATAAGCTACTTCTTATACTATTTATCCAATTAATCGATGGTACAAGGAGACACTTCTTGTGCTTTTCCACAGTTGCTATTTTTTATAAGTCTTTGTGGATTAGAGCAATGAGATCTGATTTATCTATTTCACGCGATTGGAGCTTTGTTTAATGTCTGATGCCCTGGCTTTTTCGTAAAATTTATTTGCCTGTGACAGTGTTTATTTGTTTGTTGATCATATTAGCCAGCTAACAAATGAAGTACCTTCGAATATGTTATTACTAGTATTCGCCATAATACCTCCATATCTTGTTCTCAGCTATACTTGCATCAGTAGTCGTCACGTCGGTTGTGTAATGGCAAGGATATGAATCTGGGACCTCTCGGTTGTAAGGCCTATTCTTTCACAACTAAACTAATACCACGCAACACTTACATAGTACAGACACGATGGCTGTACACTTTGTGATTTGGCTACACAAAATATTATTCTCAATAGTTAGTAATTCAGAACACCGGATCCGGTTCAAAAATACTGGTATCCTACCACGCTCAAATCATTCGCTATTTATAAATAACCACATGAACGTACAAACGTGTACGTAATGTGTACGTAAACAAAACCGAACAAATAGTTCAAATAACTGTATTTTACCCAATATTACTTCAACGAGAAATTTAGTTTATTAGTGTGAAATATTTACGAAATATTTGTACGAAATACAAGCCACAAGTTTGGTTTATGTATGTGTAACATTTAATTGGATGAATTTATTGTTCCATTGTTCAATTAACCAGTGAAGCACATAATATCGGCACTGATAAATGTGTGATTGATCACATTTTAATTAAAGGCTCGTGTCGATTTTAATGTTTTAAAACATGGCACGCTTCAAAAGTAGTCTAGTGGACAAGAGGCTTTAGTTTTACATCTGTTTATGGATGTCTCTATCCCCACGATGAAAATGAAGTGTTCAAACAAAGGGATCTTGTGAATTGTAAGGGTTTGATTTGTTTGTGTACTTACTAAGATTCGTTATTTCTCAAACGTGATTCAGAAGAACTTTGTTTCATACATGTTTGGGTTTGGTGAATTGAATTGAAAATTGTTACTTATATGTGTGAGAGATAAGTAAAGGCAATGAATGAAAGACTGACCAAGTCTTTTTTATGGGATCGATTATTTCACAAGGATCTATTTCGGGAATGTACTTGTACAGCCTCTGTGTCGTGGCGGTAGTTGGTACATGTGACAACTACGCATTGAGCGGGAATTGAACTCATGCCGGGTTAAATTCCCGCTCAATGCAAATACTTAATTAATAATAAATATTTCACGACATTCTACACAACGCTATCTAGACCCATGGCTTGTGTTATGGGATATAGAATGCGGATGACCATACTTAGATACTTTTATTTTGTAAATACATACATATTATACATAGAAACACCCAGATCAATGCAAATATATATATTTATTCATACAAATATTTGCACTGAGCGGGAATCGAACTCGCGCCCCCTGCAAAGCAGTCGAATGCTCTACCGCTACGCCACGGAGGTCATCAAATTATATATTATATTTGTTGGTCTGTTTGACATACGGACATTAACCCTAAAAAAGCCAATAACCGGTCTAACTCTAGTAATTCGATATTGCCAATGGCTTGTAGAGGTCAGGTGGTATTCACTCCACGGAAAATATTGTAATTCAACCGCGTTGTAGTTAGATTGAAAAAAGTATACCCCTAAGTCCAAGATTGTGGTCATGGATGCGACCGGGATAATTTTATATAGGACATATCAATTAGACTTCGCCTCGCCTGATGGTAAGCTGAAGGCAAAGTCTCAGAAAAGAGGGTCACCATTACTTACATATACCATGTCACAATGGTGACACTCAGCTTGATGTCCTCATCAAGTGCTTTGTCACGTCGCGCTTAAAGGTCCCGGGACTGTAGGAAGAAGGAAACACGTGAGCTGATAATGAATTCCATTCTCGGTACCGCTTGGTTCTTGATCAGATATTCTGCACAGTGTGCGGGTGACATCTAAGCCCTGCACGTGTTGTTCTGTGTAGGAAATTAGAAGTAGGACAAATTCAAGAGCAATTTTTTATTTTTATTTTTTTATATAGGATATTATTTATATTTTAACGCAACCGCGGTAGCCTAGTGGTATGGGTAATGGACTGCTGAGAAGAGGTCTCAGGTTCGATTACAGGTTTTCTATGCTTTTCGAAGTTATGTGTGTATTTATCACAGGTTTATAAATGCCCGGTTAATGGCAATAGGCTCGCCACCTGTTAATTTGGAACCTAAACATAAACTGGCAAAATGTGTGTGCTAGCACCTCTGCCTACCCCTTCGGGGATGTAGGCGTGAGTTTATATTATGTTATGTTATTAACGCAAAATGATGATGATAATGATTCGTACAGGCAACAGAATATAAAAACCGAATATATTCCGTTATCTAATACCAAATTCCAGCACCAATTTATTTCATTAATCCGTCCTACCCTAATACAAAAAGGGTGCACGTGCACAAAGTACACAAATCAAATTTACAAACGACCGTGATAGATACTCCGAAACGCTCTCATTCCCCCCATCCACCCGCATGGACCCCTTTTTTTAATATGGGGTATGCATATTTAAAATTACCCCATTCCACAAGGTCAAGGCTACCACTGCATGGTTGCATGCGTTTCAAGCTTGTTAAGTCAATATTACATTTAAATGAAAGCTGATATTTTAGTTTATTTGCATAGCTTTCGAGGGTGGTTGTACCTATGTGTATACTTATGGGGTTCGGATAATCGGTACTCGGGTTTAGTGTAATTATTTTTTTGAATTATATAGCCGTGTGATTCCCGGCACAGTAGAATTTGGGCCACCACATGTCTTCCAATGCGGTGTCGTACAAGGTGACTAAGAGATGGAGGACTTAGGCACAGATACAAGGCTCGAGTCAACAATAGCGCCCGGAATACGGCAATAGGCTCACCCCCTATAATGTGGAACTGAAAACAATGAAATGTGGGTGTAAATTCACCTCTGCCCTTCGAGAATAAAGGCGTAATTATATGTAAGTATGTATATTTTTTAAAAGCTAATTCGTATCGAATTCTTAATAAAGAAACGATGTAGTGTAGAAACTTTTGAGATTTGAAATTAATAAAAGGTGAACGTAGACGATGAACCATTTGTATAGGATATTTTGAATCACTTGATTTTAATGAACCACTTGCGCACATAATGTAGTTAAACATCAATTTAGCTTAGCAGGAGGGGTTAGAGAGAAAATTAGTTATTTCGGTTTGCTAATATTCTATGAAACAAATCAAATTTATTTCATACCTAATCGATGTACTACGGACTGCTGAGACGAGGTCTCGGGTTCGATCCTAGGTTTACCATGGCACACACCAATGACTTTTCTTTTCGAAGTTATGTGTGTATTTATCGCAGGTTTATAAGTTCCCGGTTAATGGCAATAGACACGCCACCTATTAAATTGGGACCTAAACATAAACTGGCGAAATGTGGGTGCTAGCACCTCTGCCTACCTTCGGGGATATAGGCGTGAGTTTATGTTATGTTATGTTCTCGATGTCATCGATGTACAGTATTTTACATGGGTTCTTAATCTATCTTGCGTTATTACTTTGTGCAGTTTCCAATCGTCTTACATATGTCTTTCATCAGTCTTGTAATTTGAAATGTATTGAATATTTACTTATTTAACCCAACTATGTGTGCAATGATATCATTTTTTAATGGATTCTTTCATGATTTATTTTGTATTGTATACAAGATGATTCCGCTATTTTTCAACAGCCGTCGCGAGTTTACCAAAGATTGTAGGTAGTTGTTACATAGTTTGATGTACATACATACATATAATCACGCCTTTATCCCCGGAGGGTTAGGCAGAGGTGAATTATCACCCACATTTCACCAATAATTTTATTCGGTCCCACGTAATAGGGGGTGAGCCTATTGCCGTATTTCGGGCATTATTGGGCTGTATATCTGTCCGATGTTAAACAGCCCTATCCCTTAGTCGCCTTGTACGACACCACATGGGAAGAGATGGGGTGGTCCAAATTCTACTCTGTTGAGAACCACGCGGCTTCCGAGAACCACGCGGCTATGGCAGTATTACATTAGTTCATCTCATAGAAGCACCCATAAAACCCGCATAGGTTTATCTTGGGTGTGAGTGTACATTCAATTTAATTTATATAATCAACAATAATTATAATTATAAATTCATATCAAACAAAAATATAAATAAGTTTCGCCGGTGACAAGAAATAGTAAGTGTAGATTAGGTAGGTAGTAGGTAGCAGGTAGCTGTTAGCAAACTATAGCAAAAGTATATATAGATATTTTTTGTGTGCTTTCAACGGGAAGACTAAAGGCTTGTCCTAATTGTGTCTTCTGCACCGACGGTACAGAAACTCTCTGTTCTTACAGGGTTGGCAGCACGGGTGTGACTCCCCTGGTGTTGCACACGTTCATTTGTCACGGTAGTCTGCCAAATAAGTTGTACATAAAAAAAAACCCACACATAAACGAGCACCTGTTATAATCCGACCAAATAGTGACGATACTTGTGTGTTCTCAACTGAATGAGCGTTCAGGACGCTTTATTTTAACTATATTATGGTCTCGCTGCCGTTTTGACGTAATTAATAATGTAAATATTTGTGACTTGGTTGCGAGACCTTTAAACCAAGTCTTATTTTGTATTATAAAATCTTAATTTTAATGATTGTTGATGATGATGATGGTGATGATGAATATCAATGATGATTGCTACCTCAGTAAAGTGGTGGAGACATGACTATACATTTCTAGGGAAATTTGGAACCAACACGAAAAGTCACAAAAAATATATGACTTTCGTGTTCTATAATCGTCGTCTAAAATTACACACGTGGAAAATTAAGAATTAGAAAGCAATCGCAGACATTCACATTTTGTCTAAAAATCCACCATTTTTATTTAGTACGGGAAATAAAATAATACTGCCTTCGTTTTGGCGCCAATACTGCCTAATTAGTCTTTTGATCCGATGCAATTGAACTCAAAAATAAGTAAAAAATTGAACATATCTACGCAACGTACAACCAGTGCACAGGATTCGGAGGGGCGCCCCACTACCCCTCGTTCGGAAAGAGACAGGTGGGATTATTCGTCTCTGTCTGTTACACAGTTGCAGGTGAGGATTAATTTCAAGAGAAACAATGTTATAGAATTTGTAAAGCGGATTTTATTAAATACTGTCTGCTGCGACGATGTCGCTCGCCAGCAAAGATATAACAACAATGCATAACATATTAACGTAGTTTTAAAGATTTGCATTTCGCCTTCTGGAGTGCTATACTACCAGTAATAATCACGAATATGATTCATAGCCTAACTGAATCGGATTTAAGGACGTGTCCCAATGGATCCTTGTGTTACAAACGTTATCTATTAGACAAAAAAAAGACAAGCGGGTGCGCTTGGAGGACGACTTGATCGCGGATTCGGCGAATTTTATATATGCCGAGAGCGTTAATACATTACACAATGATATCTCAACAAAATCTGAGGCTGGACGCATTGGGAAGCAGTATACGAGAAATTAAAGAACAGTATCGTACTCAGTATCAAGCTACAAAACAGCGACATTCGGACTATAAATAAGGATTTAATTGCGAATGTTGATTTTGTGTCTGACCTAGTGAAGGATATTGAAAAGAAAATTGATATTCTTGAGTGAGAAGACGCATGAACTATGAAGCCCAATAGAGTTGTGTCCTATTTTTTCAATTATCGTAAACTGTACATTTTGCAACAATATAATGGGGTGTGCATTGTTTTATAGACAATTGTTTTATATAATTTCGTTTTACAGAAAATGTTTCGCATAAGTTCGTTTTAATAGAATAATCAATATAGAATACTTACTTTAAAGATTTTTAAATCATTGATTTTTGTTCCACTTAAAGTTTAACATTAGAATAATCATACCATAGAATAACAAATCAAATATTCTTTATTTGTTTTTTTATTTTAAATATTGTTTATTTAATATAAAACTTATTACCAAGAATAACATATTATCAAAGTGACAGTTTCTAAACGTTTCAATTCATACCGTTGATAAAATACCTATTTCTGGGTGACTAAAAAAAATAACCACGAAGGCTAAGGCTTCTAACCTAACATATCCGAGTCGGGGTAATGAGTCGGGGTGTTAACTATAATGACGTTTTTTATATATAATAAACGATTCTGGGTGGTACTATTTCTGAAGATGACGACCGTTAAACCATGGCGAATTGGTTTCAAGAAAACTATGTTTATGGCACAATATGTAGCCAACCCAAATATTCACCTCAATTTTGGAGTTGCCATGAATTAAATACTATTAAAATACTAAGAACTCAGAATGCAGCTGAAAGTTGGCATAATAAAACTTTAATAGGTAAACCTTATCCTAAGACCTATCTGCTCATCAAATATATCAAACATGGCTGAGATTGAAAAAAATCTATGTGGTAGCCCACCAATACCTAATAAACGAAAGTACTCAGACAAAGATGATCGTATTGATATAATTTTACAGCATAAGCAAAATTAGTCAGAAATTCAATTACTACAAGCAATCGGAATAAATTAAACACAGTTACAGTTAAAATTAACGTGATTTAGAAAATTATAAAAGTGGTTTAATATTCTTTAAAAAATAATTCTACAGTTTGATAAGTTTGTTGTTTAACAAAATGTGATTAAAAACATTCAATTGTGTTTCTGTGAAATATGTTTCATTGTAGTAAATTGTATTTGAAATAATAATATTCGAAATAAAAATATAAGAACCAAATATTACATGAAACATTTTCTGTGAAACGAAATTCTATGACATTTCTTTCTGCAAAATAAGGGGCTCCCAATATAATGAAATTTCAAGATATTTGATTTAAAAAATTCTATTACTAAAATCAAATATCTATTTTGTTTTTAAAGATATTTCACTTAATTTTTTTAAAAAGGTATGGAGTGCAAGGTAATATAGCATTTATCTTAGTCTACGTTGCGTTTACACGTATACAGTGCATAATAAGATTGATTTGAAATTTAATAAAGAATCTAAAAAGTTGTTAATTTTGCTTTATTTCGATTGTTTATAGTTTGACCTATGTTGGGAAATAATAAAAAAAATGAAAATACATAGTTTCAGTTTAGTTAGGCAATATATAATATAATATATTCTACAACATTCTACACAACGCTATCTAGACCCATGGTAAGCATAGTTTTACTAGCTTGTGTTATGGAATCTAGAATACGGATAAACATACTTAAATACTTTTTTTTTGTAAATACATACATATTATATATAGAAACACCCAGACCAATGCAAATACTCATAGTCATGCATACAAATATTTACACTGAGCGAGAATCGAACCCGCGCCTCCTGCGTATGTTATGCGTATCTTAGTTTACTATGCATATGTTTAGATAAAATACTAGGACATTAAGTAGTATTGGTAAGAATTCGATGTCTCAGGAAACTACCCTATTCTTGCTGAAGGAATTATTAGAGACGTTCGAACGCGAAGCTAAAATGACCAACATTGAGATAAAAGCGAAGCGTACGAAGGAATCAAAACACGATCTCTATCAGGTGGTCACTAGTATCCTAAATGTAACGAATAACTTATCTAGAATACAAATTAGAGACGTCTATAGTCTGTACTCGAAAGAGACCGCATTAAACTGTACTTTGGTTGCAGAGTTTGAGAATACACTAAGAAGAGTCTCTAAATGTCACTAAAAGGTATAATTATGAAAACAATCATTGCTTATGAGCTGAACACCAGTCACTCGGGGTTAACAGTGCCAGCAAATATAATTATTATCTCCGAAAACTAAAAAGCTACTTTTCCTCGCCTGTGATTTGATGAAATCAGAGGTTTGTCACTACTGCTGGATATCTAACGGGAGATCTTTTTAATCTTTTCTACGTAAAAAGCTGGCTTCTATTCTCGTGAAAAAACGAAAACACTATATTTGATTTAAAGCATATGCATTCCTTTTGACATTATTCAATTTCTGAAAATAGCTCAATAGTTTATTAATGCAACTAAAATATTATGAATGCTCTCTAAATGCAATGTTATGACAGCCTCTATGGCGTGGCGGTTCGATCTCCGCTCAGTGCAAATATTTGTGAATGTGGATATTTGCATTGGTCTGGATGTTTCTATGTATAATATGTATGTATTTACAAAAAAAGTATTTAAGTATGTTTATTAGCATTCTAGATTCCATAACTCAAGCTAGTTAGCTATGCTTACCATGGGTCTAGATAGCGTCGTGTGGAATGTTGTAGAATATTCATTATTTATTATAAAGTTGCATGTATAGATAATATCTAAATATTTGAGCACCTTGGAGATGTTGTAATACAGCGGGACCTATACGTTTAATGAAAATGTATCTTTTACAAGCTTTCTGTAACCTGTGTCAGGCAAATAAATGATTTGATTTGCATCACATAAATCACAAATGACTAATAGTGTTCCTTGCATATTTTCATTATATAATTGTATCCAATTTACAAAAATAACTAACAATTATTTTACTACAATGGTTTTTATACACTCATCCAGTCACTTCATTTACTTCATACTCGCACAAATCAATCAAATCAAAACACAATCCATACATTTAAAAACGCACGTAAAAATGCAAACACGTACAAAAGCCGGTGGAGGAGGTTACGTCGGACTCGAACCGACTAAAACGCACTCCGCCTGTGGGTCGTTTAGATTGCCGAAGGTGAGGTTGACAGGCATATCCCTCGCACCCCGGTCGACCCAGGGCCATCTCTCACGATCTGGCCCTCTCTTCGGGGGTGTGGGGACTACATCGTCCCCTGAAAAAAGATAATTTAAGACACTTAACTCTTATTTGTTGTTATTTACACCTTATACATACTGGCCATAAGTCAAATTCAAATCATCAAAATATGTCATACAAAATCATACATACACTATACATTTGACATTACATACTGCACAGCTTCCCTTTATATTATTGCTCCTCTTATACAAAAGCTGTTCATGCACTCACATTTATCAACAACAGACACAAAATAAATTTTATTATTACGGAGTAGGGCTTTTATGGAACCAAATGAAACCTATACACCCACCCCATATTACGTGGGACCGAATACAATTATTGGTGAAATGTGGGTGTTACTTCACCTACCTACCTAATCGCGGTAGCCTAGTGGTATGGGTAATGAACTGCTAAGACAAGGTCTCGTGTTCGATCCCAGGTCTTACCATTGTACACACCAATGATTTTTCGATGCTTTTCGAAGTTATGTGTGTATTTATCGCAGGTTTCTAAGTGCCCGGTTAATGGTAATAGGCTCGCCACCTATTGGGACCTAAACATAAACTGGCGAATTGTGGGTGCTAGCACCTCTGCCTACCCACTTCGGGGATATAGACGTGAGTTTATGTTATGTTATGTTTCTATGAAACCTATACTCTGTAATAAAATTTTCTAATGGCTTACATAATGAAAACTATTAAGGACATTGACAACACAACATTCACTCAAAGACATAAGTGACCGCGGCTGCGGCGCGCCCCGCGCGCTTCCCCATTTCCGGGAACGAGTTGGGGATTCTGAGGTCCCCACACCCGAGGAGAGGGCCAGATTGATAGAGATGGCCCTGGGTCGGCCGGGGTGCGAGGGATATGTCTGTTAACCTCACCTTCAGCAACCAAAAACGACTCACAGGCGTCGTGCGTTTTTGGTCGGTTTGAGTCCAACATAACCTCTTCCACCGGCTCCGGTGGAGCCGTATACGTGGGGATTTTGCGCACGTAAAAAAAAAGATAAAAGTAAATGTAAATTGCATCTTCGTGACACAGGGAAACAGTATACAGTTGTGGGGCAGAATATACGCAGTAAAAATAAAAAAAATATTACAACTATTATGTTCAAATCGATAATTATAAAAAAAAAATTGAAACGGTCCTGGCGGGATTCGAACCCGCGATCTTTCCCTTACAGGGGGAAACGCTCTGACCACTAAGCCACCAAACGGTCTCCCGAAAACATCTCTATTCCTCTATACGCCTCCCCTTTCCTACACAGGACAACACGTGCAGGTCTTAGATGTCATCCGCACACCGTGCAGAACATCTGATCGAGAACCAAGCGGTTCGGAGACTCTTTCCTCTGTCGCACCATTAAGGCCTGGAATTCATTACTAGCTCACGTGTTTCCTTCTTCCTACAGTCCCGGGTCCTTTAAGCGGGGCGTGAAAAAGCATATGATGAGGCCGTCAAGCTGAGTGTCACCATTGTCACACGGTATGTGTAAGTAATGGTGACCCTCTTTTCTGGGACTTTGCTTTCAACTTACCATCAGGAAAGGCGAAGTCTAATTGACAAGTTCTATATAAAAAAATAAAATAAAAAGAAATACGCAAATCCATCTTATGAATACCGGTAGATGGCTCTCACCCTCACCGTGAGACGTACTATACTATATATATTAATCGATCACCTTTTTGCTGGAGCACCTGCATACCAGCTTGACCCCTTCGATTCAGTGCAAAGACGGGCATTGAGGCTGGTTGACAATCCCATACTCACAGGTAGTGTGGAACCTCTTAGCCTTAGGAGGGATTTTGCGTCACTGTGTGTGTTCTACCGCCTATACAATGGTTTGTGCTCAGATGAATTGTTTGACATGATGCCCGTAGCTACATTCTATCATCGCGCCTCTCGCCATAGGCAGGGAATTCATCCTCATACATTGCGTCCTGAGACGGTGCGCACTGTGCGGTATGAAAGAAACTTCATCCCACGCACACTCAAGCTGTGGAATGACCTCCCTGCTGCGGTTTTCCCAAGCGCCTACAATATGGGGTTCTTCAAGAGGGGCATCAGAAGGTTTCTTCATGGTCGGCAGCGCGAGTGTGACACCCCTGGTGTTGCATACGTTCATAGGCCACGGTAACCGCTTCCCATCAGGTGGGCCGTGTGCTTGTCTGCCAACTAAGTGGTATAAAAAAAACAATTTGAATAGCTAGCATACTTTAAAATTACAACCAAAAGCTTTTATGTTTTTTTAAGCGAACTGCAATTTACGCCTGATATTATTATATTAACCGAATGCAGACTTCATGAGGTATCTATTTATCCCAACAAACTATAATTACCATTGTTAAAATATATACCTAAACCAAAACGATGGCATTGTATTTCATATTGAGTCAGATATCGAAGCCGCAGTTACGGAACCATCTTTCAAAGAATCAAACTACCTTATTCTCAATATTGGTATAGTAATGGTGTTATATAGATCTTCATCGTTCTATTATATAAGTAATTTCTGTGAATCTCTGACACAAGCGGTCGAAGCTTACTGTCTTCGCCTCTAAGTCAACTGAGGGGAGCGGCCGGGCGCGGGGATAATACACACTCCGAACGACAAAACGACCGCGACTGCATGCATAACCTATTTTTGTTTTGATAACATATAATTATTATTTCGAAGATTTTCGTCTTAGTTTGTGTAAATAGAAGAATTCCTTTTTTTATATAACTTAGGTGGCAGACAAGCATACGGCCCACCTGATGGAAAGTGGTTACCATAACCTATGAACATGTGTAACAACAGTGGAGTCACATCCGTGCTGCCGACCCTATATGAACAGAGATTTTATGTGCCCTCAGTGCAGAACACACAATCAGGACAAGCCTTTGGTCTTCCCACTGACAGCACAAAAACTCTCCAGTGAGCTCTAGCTACCCTACTCACCACCGGTAACATAATACAAGGTTATTGTAGCCGTGGTATTCTGTAGGGTGGAGGTACTTCCCCAGTCGGACTGCTCAATTCGGACGGGAATACCATCGTGTCCTACCTTCTCGAATTCTCCTTTTATTGAAGAGCATCGAATTATCCCTAACACTAACAAAAATGAAACTTGAGTCATTGAGGGGGACACAAACCTAGATATTAAATAAGGTTATATAGATAACCGCTCTACTAACTATCTAGACTTACTAAGACACTTTGAATATTACCCTGGACATATATTTTAATCCGAATCGGTAGCTGTTTGGACCACATCATGATTAAAACAGAAAATCCTGCTTTTTTTTAAAAACATTTATACCACTTGTGTGGCAGACAAGCACACGGCCAAGTGGCCAAAGTGGTCACCGTGGCCTATGGACGCGTGCAAAACCAAGAGAGTCACACTCGCGCTGCCAACCCTACAAGCATTGAGAGTTTATGTGCCGTCAGTGTAAAAGATAAAGCAGGACAAGCTTTTGGTCTTCCCACTGACAGCACAAAATCCCTCCAGTGAGCTCGGGCTACTCAACTCACCGCTAGGAACACAACACGAAGTTATTATAGCCGCGGTATTCTGTAGGGCGGAGGTACTTCCCCAGTCGGACTGCTCAATTAGGCTGATATACCGCCGTGTCCTACCTCCTGTTAACAGCTAAAGTTAATAAGTACACAACCACACGAGTCTGCCATAGCTCAGAAATAAACCGTGAATTACTAGTTATCAATTAAAGTGTACAATTATATTTACGGGAATTAATGCGATCATGGTATAGGTAAAATATATATCTTTGATTTGCCCGATGTTTCGACCAGGTATGTATTTGACCGGGCGTGATCACAGGCTGACCCGGTGAACTTATCAGAGGGTTCAAGCCTGTCTCAAGTTGTAACATCATCTCAGTCACAAGTTGGGTTATGACCTAACTGAAGACTTCATTAACGTTGTAGAATAATTCTATCATGGCTAACATACAGACAACAAACACACACATACACGCGCACATACATTCACACGTTTTTGTTACATTACTTCAATTTATTTATTTCAAGCAAAAACATACACATTTTACACACACAGAAAAATATGATTACAATCTGATACAATATTAGAGACAACATCTGTGTCTGAACTAGATAAGTTAATATCTGTGTTTCAGACAGCAGCCTATAATATAATAGATCATATTATGTAAGATCATGTCAAGATAGAAATAAATAAATAAATAGGTTGCTACATTAAGCATAATATTTCTAATAATTATTAACCAAGTCATAGTTTAGTACTCTAATTTTAAGGTGACTTCACTTATTTGCTGACAAGTATTACATTGTAATACATGTCAATATATTTAATTAAATAACACATTATATTATGAATAACATAACCAGCATTACAACTTCTTCAGAACTATCATAAGTACTGCATGTTGTGTTTGATTTTAATATCATGGTTGTTTTTATTTCTTTATTTGTTTTGTCATATTGTATTCTGTGCTTGTGCAATGTAATAAATAGAGGGATGAAAGAGAATCCTAGTGATCCTACACTGGGGTCACACTCTATTTAATTGATTTCGTAGACAAAAACATTTTTATTATAATACCTATTATTTTTATTTAACTCTGTGTTTGCAACTTCGAGTTTATGTAGTTATTGTGTACGTAAATTATCACGCTACTGTCTATTATCTCTGTATATTTACAGACTCCTTTACATCAATCTTACAATCTAAATAAAAGTTCTTATGTAATGTATGATTTGAGATTGACATGGTCATTAAAACTCACCGGGATATTTACCATGTGTGTATTGTTTTTTTAGTAACCGATACTTCGGCACTATTACAAGCTCCATGATCACGGTGTACTAATGATGTCGGTGTCTACCCTTTCCCCACTCGCTTGTTACCCCTACCACTGTCCGTGTTCTCGCACTGTACTCGATCAAGTTCACGACGCACAACACTCACTGAATCGACTCGCTCAGGTTTAGAAAATTCGCGAACAAAATGAACATGGTAAATATCTCGGTGAGTTTTACACTATTAGTTCTCATATAAATACCTACTACGTTTTTACACTATTTGTGGAGCGGGAGCGACCCTCGTTGTCACGTCCAATGGATCTCGCTGAATTGAATTATTCTTGCTATGGCAGTGAACGTGATTTTCTACAATTTTTTTTTTTTTTTTACGTTCGCAAAATCACCACGGATACCTCCCCACCGGAGCCGGTGGGAGAGGTTATGTCGGACTCGAACCGACTAAAACGCACGCCGCCATTATTTAGTACCTATATTAGTGCGTTCAAACATACAATTAAACACAAACTCTTTAACTTTATAATATTAGTAAAGATTATAATTATTATACCAAATGCTATAAATTGGAAAAAAATATATATGAGGAATTGTGTGTTTTGTAATTGTTCAGATACAATGTCTGGGGATCCTCAACATAGACTTATATTAGGTGACATGTACAAAACTATAATTTGTATACTCACGGAGTCCACTGAGCGTAGGGCTATAATTATCAAGAATCGAAAATATTTATCTCTGATTCTTGACAAAACATGCAAGTACACTAGCTCACTGTGAGGCGAGGCTTACGTTTCAAATGTGGAACTTGTATGGTAGGCTATCCATGTGTTATGTTTATGATAAAATGCACAAAACGCGAGATACCTTTAAAACTAAATTAAATTGGTGTTTCAAAAATCAAGAACAAATAAAACTAGATATTATTGCGGAAAATCATGAAATAAAAGGTGTTGAAAGATTTTGAAAAATAGAAATGAATTGAAGCAGAGTCTCCCACTGAGTATGGCGGGACTGTGTGACCCCACAGATAGTTATTATATTTATAACATAACATAAACTCACGCCTATATCCCCGAAGGGGTAGGCAGAGGTGCTAGCACCCACATTTCGCCAGTTTATATTTAGGTCCCAATGTAATAGTACTTATAAACCTGCGATAAATACACACAACTTCGAAAAGCATCAAAAGTCATTGGTGTGTGCCATGATAAAATCTGGGATCGAACCCGAGACTTCATCTCAGGTTCGATCCGGGCCACCAGGCTACCGCGGTTATTCTATTTATATCTATCTGTTTATAATCCTGATAAATTAAAGATTTGAGCTTGTATAAATTCGCATAGAGCTGATAATTGATGAGGTCTTAAATACACCAAAATAAAAGGAATATCAAAAGTCCGATGGATTCGTGCATTTTTTTATTCAAGGTCAAAAGTGAAAATTATTGTTTACTAGCATTTATCTCGTAAACAGCAGAGCTATCGCAAAAGTAGGTTGGACAAAGTTGTAGATCATGTAATTGCCTATAAAATTGATCATTTACTTTACCATGTGCATATCACCATTTCAGAGATATCGCGATTTAAAATTGGAAGGAGTGATTTCCATTATAGACAAAGTTTCTTATTTGCAAGAATGATTCATCAACGCAGAGCCATAACCGCTGGTCCTATAAACTTGAAATGTTGGCAGTGGATGCTTTTTGCATTTTTAACATCCACCAAGAAAAGTTTTTTTGAAAATTGTATTTGTAAGGGGCAAAAATAAGGGAGTAATGGAAATGAACTTCTAAACAAACTTTTATCCCTTAGTGATTACCGAATCGATTTATTTATTTATTTATTAAGGTACATCAACAGTAGGTATACATATAATACATTTTCTATAATTATAATAATAAATAAATATTCCACAACATTCTACACAACGCTATTTAGACCCATGGTAATCATAGCTTAACTAGCTTGTGTTATGGGATCTAGAATGCGGATAAACATACTTAGATAATTTTTTTTGTAAATACATACATATTATACATAGTAACACTCAGACCAATGCAAATAAACATATTCATGCATACAAATATTTGCACTGAGCGGGAATCGAACCCGCGCCCCCTGCATAGCAGTAGAATGTTCTACCGCTACGCCACAGAGGTCGTCGATAGTTTGCATCCGTGTAATATTCCATATGCATACCCATTAGAGACGTACGCAAAATTCGCATGCATTAAAATAATAATGGGATGAATACAAAAGACAATAAAGTGTGAAATTCTCATAGGTACATTAAAATCATAAACAATTTGATTATCAAAATAATTACATCGATATACTGAACATTGACTACATTTATTGAATTAATTACTTTAGAGAATTATGGATAGTTAAATTTAAATTTGGATTACATTACCTTACGAAAATATACATTAATAATATTAACAAAAAGAAGATAGAAATCGAAGCTTTAGCAACCAACCTTGAATGATGCCAAGAAGCTTTTCTTGAACTTGAAGCACAGTGAATTGTACTCGGAACAGATGCGAGCTACAGGGGATTATCTACCAATATTAGTTCTGTAGACCGGTATATGGAACGTTCGAATACCAGGGTACCTTGGTGCTCGGCTGGGTACATTGAGATTTGATTAAAGAGCGAGGCTTAATTTGGCTTCAGCCTATCATTAGAGATTATGTGTCTCAAGCGAACTGCCCAGTACTACGCAGCTAAGAAGACCCCGATAACGCGTGCTTCCTTGACCTCTCCAACATGTTTAACCTGGGAACAGCTTCGTCAGGAGAGTACCGTTCATGATGCAGTAATTTCGTTGCTTAAGTACTGGTACAAAAATCAGACTAATAACGTTAAGTGATCATGTTGTGTTCCCAGCGGTGAGTAGGGTAGCCAGAGCTCACTGGAGAATTTGTGCTGTTAAGACTAAAGGCTTGTCCTGCTTTTTCATCTACACTGACGGCACAGAAAGTCTATGCTTACATTGTCGGCAACTTGAGTGTGGCTCTGATGTTACACTCGTCAATGGGCCACGATAACCACTTTCCATCAGGTGGGTCGTGTGCATGTCTGCCACCTAAGTGGTATAGAAATGAGCGGCAGTATTATCAAATGTATACCGGTTGCAATGGGGGGGGGGGGGTGAGAATGGCGGGATAACGTCACCGCGACGTGGGCTGCTACGTTTTTGTAGCGCATCGGGGATGTAGACTGAGGCGAGAGTCGATAGCGCAAATGAAGTGCATTACTCTTGTAGAGAGTACGGGGGACTCATACAGCATATTGAGCGCAATATGCTATAGGTGGGATGGGACTGTCCGATGCTGGGTCACTGTGTACTGTAGACAGTTGTCTGTAATGTAGACAGTTGCCTAATATTGTGGCGGTCTTAAACTATCAAATCATATTTACCTAAATTATAAGATTACCTATTTTATTTTGCTAACACTAGTATTAATATTAATGTTATGGATCCTGGTCGGAAATAAATGATTTTATTTATCATTAATATTTTATAATTTCCTTGAAGAAACCAATTTCTACTTAAACAACAACTTAAACATGCAAGTGGCCTACAGTTTACTAAAGTTTACCGAATAAAATCAAACGTAACTTCATCGTATCTAAATGCGAAATATTGAATATGATTTTCATTGCAGCAATCCTAGCTGTAACTGCGACTGTATCTCAAAATAACCGATATTCCTGTAATCATTATTTTGTGATTGGTCACTCTCTTTGTAACACAAATATTGTATTTAAATCTGCAGAATTACCCTAAAGTAGAATCAAGAAACGATTTAAATTATCAATCTTGGATAACGAAATACGGATTGAGATTGCATATAGGACATAACATAACATAAACTCACGCCTATATCACCGAAGGGGTAGGCAGAGGTTCTAGCACCCACATTTCGCCAGTTTATTATATTATATTATTAGTTATATTATGTAAGATTGGGTGGAGAGCCTATTGCTTAGGTATATATATATATACATATAGGTTTATAAACGGGCACTTATAAACCTGCGATAAATACACACATAACTTCGAAAAGCATCGAAAAGTCATTGGTGTGTGACATGGTAAAACCTGGGATCGAACCCGAGACCTCGTCTCAGCAGTCCATTACCACTAGGCTAATGCGGTTCGCCGTGCATATTGAAAGCGGCCGTTAATCAAGAAATCTCCCAATCACCAATCTTCTATAGTACTAGCATTATTTGTAGGTAGGGTGGAAATTGGCAGCCGCTGTGTCTCTTTGTGAGTTTCCTTGATGTATTGGATTTACTCAAGCTGATTGCCATATTTCAGGAAATACATTTTCATCCAGACTGGTCCATATTGGCTCACATAAAATTTCAATACTGTTCTTTTTCTTACTACCGATTTGTGTTCATCACTCTTCATAATTTTATTTTTCATACATTTTTATTACTATCATCGGAACTCATAACATTTGGTGATTTTTTTTTTTATTAATACTGTTACTACAAAGAACCGAATTGAAAGGAGGTAGGACACGGCGGTATTTCCACCCAATTGAGCAGTCCGACTGGGGAAGTACCTCCACCCTACAGAATACCGCGGCCATAATAACTTCTTGTTGTGTTCCCAGCGGTGAGTAGGGTAGCCAAAGCTCGCTGGAGATTTTGTGCTGTCAGTGGGAAGACTAAAGGCTTGTCCTGCTTTGTCTTCTACACTGACGGCACAGAAACTCTGTAATTACAGGGTTGGCAGCGCGAGTGTAACTCCTATGATGTTACAAACGTCCATAGGCCACGGTAATCACTTTTCATCAGGTGGGCCGTGAGTTTGTATGCCACCTAAGTGGTATAAAAAAAACCGGTTTAAATCCATAATTTCTTTCAGATCTTTTTTTCTTCATAACATTCTATTATCATATTGCTTTAATTATTAATGTTGTTACTGTATCTTTTTGCATTAACTCTATCTATCTACTTTTCTAACAAAAAATAGTTTCTGGCGCTTCGCTTCGGCTTGCGCGTTGTGTGGCCACAGTTCTAACCTAACCTACGTGTCTGGTAGCATCTCGTTGCTGGTAGCACTTTGATTTTTTTTTTTTTTTTTTATATAGGACACGTCAATTGGACTTCGCCTTGCCTGATGGTAAGCTGAAGGCAAAATCCCAGAAAAGAGGGTCACCATTACTTACACATACCGTGTGATAATGGTGACACTCAGCTTGACGGCGTCGATCGGCTTCACTGGATTCGCATTTTTAACTTAATCTTCTATTTTATTTATGCAACAATTATTATACCTTTTATTTTTTCCCATTGCAGGTACACTGCACAATAAACAAATTGAAGAACGACGCACTAAATAACATGCAAAAGAATAAAACACATTTTTTTATCGCTTTAGAATTAATTTAATAATTTAATTATTTTTATTCACATATAAGTACAGGTACAAAGCAATAAGACATAAAATAGTATATTATGAGTTGTACAGAGGCATAAAAACAATGTTTCGAAATTCACCCATGGCACCAGCCGCGACCAGGCCAATCCGAGCAGGAACCCTGCGCTCCTCGCAATCGAGCTCTTTGCATATAGTACGACAATTCAGCCAGGGCGACCCGAGCGCGGCGCCCCACCGGTGAAACTCGCTCATTTTAAGGACACACCAACCCCAAACTGAGACATGCTCGTATCTTGGGAGTTGGGATTTATGAATATTATAGTATCATTAGTATAAACAAGTATATTAAAACAAATATTAGTAAAAACTAAGTGTTTGATATGTAAGACAATGCGCACCCTATCCAGGCACTTATTGCAAATGACGTATTTTGATTGAATTGATGATCTTGGCTGTATTTTGAAAGTCCGCCTAGTCTAACTACTAAACTTCGATATCGTGTATTGGTTGTGCATTGTGCAGGTAAGAAGGCAGTCGCTAAACGAAAAATATTGAAGGAGGAGCCACATCTTAGTTAGACTACAAAGTAGACACTATCTGAGTTGAGAAGAGACTCTGAGAATGATGAAGAGTGCTTAATTTGGTTCATAATCGTCCATAGTTTTGATAGTAGACTGATAAGACATTACTTTTTATCCAACTACGGCGAAGCAAAAGGAGGGTTATGATTTTGACAGGCTATGTAATATGTATGTACGTAATATGCTTTAAAAAGTATTAAACAAGAAAATATCAAGAATAGTCGTAGCGTATGCCACTAACTCTAACAAAACAAAACATTCTATGAAAAAGTGGCATACGATACGCTATTCTTGATATTTTCTTGTTTAATACTTTTTAAGGAGTGATTTTCAGTATTCCGATTTTAGTTTCAAACTTAATTGTGGAATTGAATTTTATATGTGAAATCATAAAGTAGTGCGTATCACAATATAATTATGACAATCTGGGTCCGTACCATGAACGCTTAAAACAGGTCAATGATTGAACTGCTGTCATATTACCAACTGCAAATGTAACTTTGTAATCCTATATATTTATATGGGATTGCAAAGTTATTTATGTATTTAATAAATGAATTGTTGACCAGTTTTAAGTCTTCATGGTAGGCCCACAGGAATATCAAACCGAATGTACGTATACATAAACAGTGTTGTGTAATGCACAGACGCTATACCAGCCAGTACGACTGTAGTATTTTTTTAAATATTTGTTTATTATTGATGTCTTAGTCACAGAGCGACTATGTCGCCCTCATTGGCATTATTGAGTACATGGTGTTATCAATGATTAATACAACAAATCTTAGCTTAGGAATAAAATTTTTTCGCCTCCCCCGAATATGGACCAGGGAGGGTACTATAACATAGGCCGATATTGTTATTACCGTTGCTATATAATTGCATACTAGTGGTATGGGTAATGGACTGCTATATACCGCAGTATGTACCCATAGGTAATGGACTGCTGAGACGAGGTCTCGGGTTCGATCCCAGGTTTTACCATAGCACACACCAATGACTTTTCGATGCTTTTCGAAGTTATGTGTGTATTTATCGCAGGTTTATAAATACCCGGTTAATGGCAATAGGCTACTTACATTGGGACCTAAACATAAACTGGCGAAATGTGGGTGCTAGCATCTCTGCCTACCTCTTAGGGGATATAGGCGTGAGTTTATGTTAAGTTATATAATTGCTTTCTTTCGGCCTCATTCCGGAAACACTCCATCAAAATGTGATGTACATTTTCCACAACGTTACATAAACTACAGATAGGCTATAGTATTATTCCAAAGAAGACATAAGAATGTATTAAATGGCGAGATGTAGTTCGAAGCCACAATCTACCACCCCCACACATCACAATATCAAACAGTCTGAAAGAGAGAGACATGCTAGTCCTAATATGTTGAGAAATGCTGGGTCATTGGAGATGCCCATGCCAACACCGCCTATGGCGTTCGCGTCTAGTGAGAGGACGGAGTCAGAGGAACAGGCTGTCTCTTCCATGTTGCTCAGTTGGTACATGAGCGGGTATTACACAGGGTTATATCAAGGACTCAAAAGATCTAAGTAGAATCGGAGGAATGTATAAAAAACAAGTAAAAAAATAAGTAATTAAAAACATGTTTAGGATAAAAGTTAATTTGAAAAGAAAACAAATCGAATTTTGCAGTGAGACACATAGTAGTATATACCCTGTATGATTTTACTTTTTATTTCAAGAATAATAAGTATGAATATTGCATGCAACAAATAAGTTCAATTAATTAGCAGCCCGGAAATATTTAATAAGAGTATTCATTTGCAACAAAGAAGGTAGAACTTTTTTATAATGCGGCTACATAATAAAAAAGCCGTTATTGGAAAATGTATGTTACATACATATAATCACGCCGTCATCCCCGGAGGGTTAGGCAGAGGTGAATTAACACCCACATTTCACCAATATTTAAATTCGGTCCCACGTGATAAGGGGTGAGCTTATTGCCGTCTTCCGGGCACCCTGGCATCTTAGGCGAAGTCTGGGCTGTATATATCTGTCCGATGTTAAACAGAACTATCCATTAGTCGCATTTTACGACACCGCATGGGAAGAGATGGAGTGGTCCAAATTCTAATCTGCCGGGAATCATGCGGAATTGTTGTTACGCTGTGAATTTTTAAATAAATTACATTGTGTAAAACATATATATATATTCGCGCTCAGTACAAATATTTGTGTGTATGAGTACGCATATTTGTATGGTATGGAGTACGCATATTCTATCCAGCTTCCTAATAAACCTGTTGATGTTATAATTGTGATAGTTTGTGAAGATGTTTGGTTGTTTATTATTCAATCACGCTTAATTGCTCAACGGATTGAATACATGGATTGTGATTTGGCATAACACATAAGGCTTATTTTATCCCGGGAACAGGTTCCTGTGGGTTCCAGGAACAGGTTGAATTAGACTTTCTTACTTAGACAATTAGAATTGTCAATTAGCCGCGTGATTTCCGGCAGATTAGAATTTTAACCACCCATATCTTCCCCTGCGGTGTCGTATAAGGCAACAAAGGGATGGGGCTGTTTAACATCAGACAGGTATATACAGCCCAGACTTTGCCCCAGATACATGGCTCGAGTCAACAATAGTGCCTGGAAAACGGCAATTACGTGGAACCGAATTTAATCATTAGTGTTATGTGGGTGTTAATTCACCTCTGTTTAACCTTGTGGGGATACAGGCATGATTATATGTATGTATATATGTCTATTTAGGTACATAAAATATTCTATTAGAATATACAATTACGTACTAATTAATATAAAACTATGCTAACTATACAATATATACAAAAATGGAATAGAGAAAAAGAGGGAGACTGTAATTTTAGGCATCGAAAAATTCCTCCCCATCGATCTCTACTGGTACCGTGCCCAAGAGGCTGGCGGCATTACCACGCTGAATGGCGATGCCAATTCTTTGAGCGAGGTAAAGGCCAGCCTTATGGTCACGGGAAGCGTCGATTAGTCGCTTCGCTATTTCTTTGAATAGCGCGCGCGCGCTTGGACCCCACGGACCCAACGTTTCGACTCCAAACGGCTCAAAAATATAATTACCAGTTAAATTGGTATATTTGCGCCGTTTGAGAGTCTCCGCTGATGCAGCAGCAGCGCATGCGCAGTCCATCGTACTTGGAAGATGGGAAGGCGCCAGGGTGTCGACGCAAGTTGCATCCCACACCAAAGGCCTACCCATCTTCCAAGGTATCAACGACATACCGTACGGTCTCTTACCATCGTCGCGAGCCAAGCCAACAGGTTCAAGTATAGCTGGCATGCCGGCGGTAACAAGAGCTCGACGGATAATGTCGTTAATGTTTGCATGTCGGGACATGCAGCCTGCGCTCCTGTTGCAAGACAATCCGTGATGTCCAAGGCTATCGACAGCTTCTCCACAGAGACACCGATGCGGAGAAACACACGGTGCACCCAAACGGAGGCAAGTCGCAATGCGGAAGGTCGTGTCGTCCAACATTGTTCCAATGTTGGGCGAAGGAAGTGCCTGGAGCCATACACCAGATTCCCATTCACCCACAGCCAATAGACGAGCGCGCTCAGCAGCGCTGGTAGCTGTACTGATTAAATGTTTTTTAACACTAATACTGAGCGGCTCATCCCATTGCCTTTGGGAAGATGGGTTGGCGGGCATGGCGGCAGTTGGACAAGTCATTTTCCAAGCATTTACAGCTTCGGCCTTACCTGGCACATCCGAATTAATCAGTGAAGGAGATAGAATTTTCCTGACTAATTCTTCAGTGCCATAGACCGACGACAAAAATGCTGGCATACTTACATCTGCAATTTTGCGAACGCCGAGGCCCCCGAGACGAACTGGAAGGGACGCCTGAAGCCACACTCGATCGTTCAAATTTATATTTAAAATTTTGCATAGAGTGTCTTGCAGCACTTTATCCACTTGACCTAAAAGTTCCAAAAATTTAAAAAGTTGAGGTGAACGCAGAGCATGTGTAAATTTTGGTACGAAAAGACAATGCCGAATAATGGTGAAAGCTGAATGTATATTAATTTGGTACAATCGCTCCGAAACATCACAAAAAAAAATTATTTTCTCTTCCACAAAAGACTCGTAAGCATCTTCAAGAATTGGCGACCCAAGGAGGCGTAGAGAACTTTTTTGTAAAACTTTTAAATTTGGAGCCAAAGCATTGAATTTTGAGAGAACCGAAAGATTGTCAATTTGATCACTGAGATAAATTTCACATTTGGTGGGATTTAGTTCTAGGCCGATTGAACTAAATTCTTCTTTTAGAAACGCCAAATCTTTTAATACTGTTTCTACATCGCCTCCGAGAGTACCATCATCTAGATACCAAACGTTAAATTTGGAATTTAGTCGATGAATTATAGGGTGAATAGCCAGGCTGAAAATGCTCGGCCCAAGAGGATCACCTTGTTGACATCCTACTGCTGCAGTTTACAAAGTTATTATGGCCACGGTGTTCTGTAGGGCGGAGGTACTTCCTCAGTCGGACTACTCAATTGGATCGAAATACTGCCGTGTCCTACTTCCTAAAATGAAACTTATAAATTTTAATTTTATTATTTATAACAATCAGTCAACAAGAAGGGGGGAAAACCAAGGCATTAAGATAATTTTGAGTATTTTGTTCGTCAAGATCGATTTAATACGTACTGTACGTCTACGACACTACGTAGATGTTCGTAGCAGCTATATGTCTACGTCTCTACGCAACCGTTCGTTGCAACGAGATGTCTCGGTCTCTACGCAAATGTACGTAGCAACACGACAACGGTATATTCACGGTGCTACGAAACTGTTAGTATTAAATGTATTTCTGTATAACTGTACGTAGCAACTGCAAATAGAGTCCAATATACATTAATTAATAATTGCATGAGAACTGTTGGAAATGAAAATGAAGTAGCTAACACAGACAGAAAAATTAATTACATATATATAATATACTAGATATGAAGTACGGGGGTGAAATGGGGAGCATTTTAAGGGTGGTAAAGGGTTTCTACAATTTACCGCGAAACTAGACTGGCTATTTTAGATAATATAATGGATATAAGTTTTATTAGAGTCCAGTTTTTACATAATCACTTTTTCATCTGTTACAAAAAGTTTTTCTTTTCAGGCGCCTTTTTATTCTTTGGTCTTCTTTGGTCTTTGAACTTATCACTGATGAATTCCTCTGCTGAGTAATAGTATTTATGTTTGACCACCGAAGCTCCTTTTGCGCAGTCGAATATTTGATGTTTTGAAATGAAATGAAATGAAATGAAAATGAAATGAAATGAAATGAAATGAAATGAAATGAAATGAAATGAAATGAAATGAAATGAAATGAAATGAAATGAAATGAAATGAAATGAAATGTCTTTATTTGTTTGTGAAACATAGGTACACAGAGATCTTAAGAGGTATTAGGCGCACTATGTTTTTAATTGGTTTTCATTTCATACTATTTTCAATAATGGCCGTTTAATTTCATAACGACGCCAAAATTACTAATATTCCTTTTAACCCCTCCAGCTAAGCTAAATGGCTTGTGTTAGGAGTGTGTTCACGTTGGTAGTGTAATGGCCAGGAATTGAACCTCGCGATAGTAAGGGCGACTCCTTAACCAATAAGCTACCAACGTTTTGGCAATATATTGAATAGAACAAGAATAAACTTTTATTTTTTGATTCTTGTTACTATGAGACTGGAGAGCGGTAGCCTAGTGTTATGGGTAATGGACTGCTGAGACGAGGTCTCGGGTTCGATCACAGGTTTTACCATGGCACACACCACTTTCGAAGTTATGTGTGTATTTATCGCAGGTTTATAATTGCCCGGTTAATGGCAATAGGCTCGCCATCTATTACATTGGGACCTAAACATAAACTGGCGAAATGTGGATGCTACCACCTCTGAGTTTATGTATATGTTAAGACTGGAGAAAAATTGTCATTAATTCCAGGGTTACTGTCATACCCTTTTTCAACAAGCGGTATTTCCGCCCAATTGAGCAGTCCGACTGGGGAAGTACCTCCGCCCTACAGAATACCGCGGTTATAATAACTTCGTGTTGTGTTCCCGGCGGTGAGTAGGGTAGCCAGAGCTCACTGGAGAGTTTTTGTGCTGTCAATGGGATGACCAAAGGCTTGTCCTCTACACTGACGGCACAAAATCTCTGTTCTTACAGGGTCGGCAGCACGGATGTGACTCCACTGGTGTTACACACGTTCATAGGTCATGGTAACCACTTTCCATCAGGTAGGCCGTGTGCTTGTCTGCCACCTAAGTTGTATAAAAAAAAAAAGAAAATAAAGGATTCATTGAATGAAATTTTAAAGCATTAACTATCCAAATTTATTAAGATATGGAAAAAATGGATCAGTCCAGGCGGGATTCGAATCCACGATCTTTCCCTTACAGGGGGAACGCTGTGACCACTATGCCACAGAACCTTCGCCCAAAACCATCCAATTTTTTCTAAACATGTATCCATCTATCTGTATCTTAATCAATTTGAATAGTTAGCAAAAAAAAACAAAAAAAAAAAGAAAAAAAAAACTAAATGTTTTAACATTTTATTTAATAGTTTAACAATTATCGGTAGATGGCTCCCACCCTTGCTGTAAGACGGATACATGTATAGAAAAATTTGGATGGCTTCGTGCGAAGGTTCTGTGGCTTAATGAGAAAGATAAATAATTAACTTGTATATAAATTTCAAAGCCTAATTTAAAAAAAATCCGTGCCGAAAAGGTTGTATGTAAGTTGCCTAAATAACCTTGAACTTTATATAAGGTTATTTAGGCGACTAACAAGCTTGGAAATGAGGTGATTGCTCAACTGTGCTACTCAAACAAATCATTCAAATTAGGCTGAGTTGTGCGGCGAAGGATGTGCCTGACATCCTCGCCCCCGGCAACAAACAACGACCCCCTGTCGTCGAGCGCATTAGTCAGTTTAAGTCCGACATAACCTCTCCCATCGGCTTTGGCGGTAGGGGTGTTCGCGGGGATTATGTGCACATAAAAAAGACAAAGGTAAAATGATAGATAGAGAGACAGATAATCCTTTATTGTATACCAACAGATTTACAGTAGGACAAGTAGATAACATGTATGCAGTTCAATGTACAATAATGTAATTAAACTTAAAAAGTCCACCGAGTTTCTTTTTTTTCATTTATATATACCCCCTGCCTCTGGTGGTGGGGGTATTCATGGGGATTTTGCGAAGTAAAAAGAAAACGGGGTTAGGTAACTAACAGATAATTTAACATTCCTTTACTCACACAGAAATAATGTCATGTTTTTTTTTTTAAAGAATTACTCTTTATTGTACACACACAGTACTGAGATCATAATCAAAAACATTTCAAAGAAAATGTACAAAGGCGAGCTTAACTCAAAATGAGTTCACACCCAGCAAACCTTTGAGTAGCCGAGAAGCATATAGTAATTGAAATGATTAATATTATCAGCGATTTGGCATCATGATAATTTTATGTATTTAGGAGTTTACAAATTAATTATTCTGACATTAACATAAAACTAACATTTATACAAAGCTACACTAAACAAATAGATGTATAGATGTATGGAAAATTTATGTTTTATACACATTTACGTGTAAATATCATTAGCGGAATCGTTGGGATCGTCATAGAAAAAAAACAAATATATAACAATTACAGGGTGCATGCAGGCTGCATGCGTATGTTAGATTGGGGGTAAATTAAGGTGGTACAAATGTGTATATATATATACTCACAAATTACTCCATATTGCTTTACTAATTTCCTCTTATATAGCCAGGAAGTCAGAGCTAACTACCAAGTAAATTCAAATCAAACAACCAGTATTATTCTGTTATTTCAATATCTCTTTATTCTGTTTGCTCAAGCTAGGAAACACTTGTAAGGATGGGTTGAGGAAGTATTCTACGTTAGTTCCAATAGGACCTATTAACTGGGTTAAGAACTAACAAGAAACCAGTCCGTCTTCTAATCACGACATGGTATATGTTATAACACTTCATCATATACCAGACTTGTAGCCAAAGATAAATCATGTTATCATAAAACAACCCTGGTATCATACTAGTTAATCAGGTTAATAGCTAACACTATAACACAGTTAACACATAAATCGTGGACACTTACAGTGGGGCTGGTCCATAGCTTAAAAGTCGCGCAGCGGGCTATCGAGCGAGATATGCTTGGAGTTTCTCTGAAGGATAGAATTCAGAACGATAGGATAGGTCACAGAATAAGTACGCTGAAGTGGCAGTGGGCTGGCCACGTTAAGCGAAGGACCAATGGTCGTTGGAGCAAATGAGTCCTAGAGTGGAGAAGGTAAACGCAAGGTAGGACGCCCCCTAGCCAGATGGACGGACAACCTGAAAAAGGTGGCTAGGTGAGACTGGATGCGGAAGGCGGAGGATCGGAGAAAGTGGCGCACATTGGGAGAGGCCGATGTCCAGCAGTGGACTGTGGTGGGCTAATTGGCTAACACAGTTACCACACATAAAATCTTAAATATTATACTGGTATCGATTCAATTCTTACAATCATCACAATACATGTACAGCCCCGATTACTAAATTTTATGTTATTGTATTATCCCTAAGAAATATAATCAGCACTATAGCCAATACACAAAGAATAACATCAAGTAATACATTGTAGTTTGGTACAGTGTTTGTAGCTAACAAATATATTTTATTTCGACAATATTTCGAATGCCCTAAGCGGGTATTCAATAAGAATCACTATTTCATTTACTATACACCAATCTTCTATCGTACACTTACTGTAACACTAATAATTACCATAATTATTTCGTGTGAGTACACAATTATTACACTATAAATACACAGTACATTACACAGTATTAACATTATAAATGTTACAAAGGTATATCGTACCACTTCGACGGCTCGGAATCAATCAAGACCCTTTTGATACTGTTTCCGTCTTTTATAGTTTTCGATTTGTCACAATGTATCAAATGATTTTTTCAAAGTCAAAGTCAAATCAATTTATTGTGAAAATGGGTAGTTACAATGTGATGAAGTAATAATTATAATAAGTCTCTCCATTCTAGAGAATACAATAGACAACCAACTCAAGGCATACAATAGACAACATTTCATATAAATGTTCTCTATTGTAAATAGCCACTTATAAATTTATGTATTTTACAAAATCGTTTCATAAATACCAATAATTAATATCATTGTAACATAAAATAATATATACTCACGCCTATATCCCCGAGGGGATAGACATATGTGTTAACACCCACATTTCGCCAGTTTATGTTTAGGTCCCAATGTAATAAGTGGCGAGCCTATTGCCATTAACCGAGCACTTATAAACCTGCGATAAATACACTCATAACTTCGAAAAGCATCAAAAAGTAATTGGTGTGTGCCATGATGAAACCTGGGATCGAACCCGAGACCTCGTCTCAGCAGTCCATAACCCATACCATTAGGCTACCGCGGTATATACATAATATAATTAATTGTACTTTATCGTAATACATATATTATACATCGTAGTACATCTCACTTTGTCATATCAACCCTCTAAAAATAATCTCACACGTAATTCAAACTAATAGTTCTTGAGATTAGCGCGTTGAATCAAATAAACAAACTCTTCAGCTTTATAACATTAGTATAGATAAAGAGTCCCTTGATCATGAACGTCGAATAATATTTGACGCGGTGGCAGTGGGGTAGTGTTGGGGTAGTTACTCCCCCAGGTAATAGACTACTCACGATAGCAGGGGGAACTCATCACTCGCTTTCAATACACTGCACTATAAAATAACAATATTTTAACGCTTAAACCGTTACGGGATGTGGCTTCGATTCCACATAGTTTTGGTATTATTTTGAAATAACTAAAATTTCAGAAAATGTCCGGGCTCAGGTGCAAATACCTAATAAAATAATAGAAAAAACTACCCCCAAAAAGTTATAAGCCTAATGGGTAGCAAATATTGCGCAAGCCTTGTAATATTTTGATTGAAATTCAGATTTTTTGTCATATCGAAGGACTTTGACCTAATCCAAGGTCTCTCCGACATGACAAACAATCTGAAATTGAATCAAAAATTACTAGGTATATGAAAGTGAAAAGGCTAACCAACACAATTTATTTTAAACTTTATCGGGGTTGTTATTCTGATGGGGTATTTTTTAATTTTTAATTTAATTTTTATTTTATACTTTCGAATTGATCTACTAATCAAGCCCTTTCATTTGATACCCATAATGAGGGAGTTGTGAAAAAAAATGTAATTCATCATTTTGTGGTGGCTGTCAACTTGGATTTGAAATAAGTCATAGTGTATGGTATTTTACTACTCAAGCCCTTTCATTTGTTACCCATATTGAGGGAGTTGTGAAAAAAAAATGTACTCCATCATTTTGTGGCGGCGGTAACCTTGGACCGATTTTTTATTCAAACATGGCTAAGAACACTCACTACTAATATACATTTCAAACAAAACCAAACTAAATCCAAATTGTTTCATACGTACAGGAGCTACGATGCCACAGACAGACACACACGCACATACACAAACACGTCAAACTTATAACACCTCTTAGTTTTTGCGTCAGAAGTTAAAAATAGAATTGGTTCAAAAAAAAATTACCTCTATTTGTACGTTCATGTTCCACTTGGCTATTTTTGTTTGCCATTGAGCGTTTTTAGATTTAGAAAAACATTTGACACAATTCACTTCGCAAAAAAATATTCACTTCAAAGAGGTGAACATATCAATTGCCACATTTTGTCTACTGTTGAAGCTACTAAGCTGGTAGTAAAGAATTGAAAAAACGACCTGTACAATGGTGTTTATTCAGAGGAATTGTTCGACATGATACCCACAGCTACATTCTATCGCCGCACCTCTCACCACAGGCGGGGAATCCACCCCCATACATTGCGACTTGAAACAGTACGCACAGTTAGGTATGATATGTATTTCATCCCACGCACGCTTAATCTGTGGAATAAACTCCCTGCCGTGGTTTTCCTAAGCGACTACAATGTGGGGTTCTTCAAGGGCATTAGGAGGTTCTTACAAGGTCAACGGCGCGAGTGTGACCCTCATAGTGCTGCACACGTACATATGCCACGGTAAAAACTTTTCATTAGGTGACCCGAGTGCTTGTCTGCCACCTAAGAAGTATAAAAAAATGTTTTATTAAATAGACTATCCATAGATAGTAATTATTTGTCAAATATGAATAGCCATTTGAAGTGCTACCATAATACTCTACCTCAATCAATTTTAATTACTGGTTTCGTACATTAATCAATGGCGCAATGTAACGAATATAATAGTGCGACCGCTAAAGGACTGCACTTCGTTTAATATCTCTGCTATTAGGATAAGCCGTCTACCTCTACACTATACACCAGCAGTACCTTTTACATCAAATAACTTCCATTAACGGCTGTGTACAAACAGAATATCTACTTTGATTAAACTACGGCGCAATGTAACATAATAATGCCTACGTTACTAGCCAATATTTCATTTAATACAGCCGTCATTGATTGAACAGTGTCTATTCAGGTAGCTTGTACTAAAATAATCAGCATTGAAGGTATATTCAATTCAATACAATTTACATTGAAGGTTTTGTGTGAAAAAAAATATTGGTTAAATTAAGATAGGACGCAATGTAACGAATGTTGAGTGTCAATCTCACTATACGAGACTTCATTTTATACGGCCGCTTTTCGAGGCGTAGTTGGGGATTGTAATAAACGAATTAACAATATATACACGCACTGTTAATACAGTCAGCATCAGATAGACCTCGTCGTAAAATGTAAGTACTCAAATGACCTTAATGGCTCGGTATTCTCCCTTTTCTGTGGACTGGTAATTTTGATTTTTGGTACACACTTTGAGTTCAAACATTAAGTATTTAAGTATGTTTATCCGTATTGATTGATTGCATGACACAAGCTAGTTAAACTATGCTTACCATGGGTCTAGAAAGCGTTGTGTAGAATGTTGTAGCATATCTATATTATTTATTTTATTAATACAATTTTATTTTATTAACCAATAAAACGGTTTGATTTGCTTTTTAAACTTTAGTTTTAAGATCATATTGAGGTTTTGAAGTCAAGAATGTTCTGACGATTACTTTTACTATTTAAATTCATAGGTGAATACAGTTGGTAAATTATGTTAAGCTATAGTTATGCCGATTCAACGAAATAATAATCTATTTCATCGATATAAAATTCCTATCTAATAGCCGGGGAGAGTTGTAATTAAATTTGCTAGAGCGTTGAATAATTAATGCATATTTGGATTGGACTGGGCGTTTCTATGTATAATATGTATGTATTTACAAAAAAAGTATCCGAGTATTTTTATCCACATTCTAGATTTTTTTATACCACTTAAGTGTCAGACAAGCACACGGCCCACCTGATGGAAAATGGTTACGGTGGCCAATGGACGTGTGCGAAACCAAGGGAGTCACACTCGCGCTGCCAACCCTGTAAGCACAGAGAGTTTCTGTGCCGTCAGTGTAAAAGACAAAGCAGGATTCCATAACACAAGCCAGTTATGTGAACTATGCTTAGTATGGGTCTAGATAGCGTTTTGTAGAATGTTGTAGAATATTTATTATTCATATTATTATTCAAGGAAAAATGTTTCCGACAATCTACTATTATCAGTACAGAAATATTATTCGAATGGAATCGAATATACAGCGCTCGACAATCTGTTCTCAGTATTAATATAAATATATCTAGATTCAGGACTGAGTATTGGTCTAAGTTTTTGGTAGAATCAAAATCGCGCGTGTTATAATCTCACAGAAGCAATACTGCAAATATGTGTTGTATTTTATGTTGTAGCAGTTTTACATGACGCCATTGCAAATATAAAATGTCCCTATGTAACATTTCTGTCGAAAATAGAACAGACGAATATTTCAAAAGTGTTTTTGTCTAACCACAAACACAGTTTATGAATATTTCAATATTTTGTTGAGTACATTTTAAAAAGAAGAATACAGCATGTTCGTTATAACATTTTTTAATATTTTGAAATAGCTGTTATTTTGTTTTAAGTGTTTTTCTTTTATAGTTGTATATGAAATGTTTTATTTACTGCAAAAGTTACAATTTCACATAGAATCGGAATCAAAGAATCAATTTCATTTATTCACTTTAGGTACTTTAAGACAGCCTCAGTGACGTGGCGGTAGTGAACACGGACGCTGCGCAGGAGGCGCAGGTTCGATCCCCGCTCGGTGCAAATATTTGTATGCATAAATATAGTATGATCGTGTCTCCTAGAGCACGTTAAGCCGTTGGTCCTGGTTGTAATACGAACATCTATAGCCATCGTTAAGTTTAGGCTACCCTCTTTCGAGTTCTTTTACTACGCGTATCTGCACTACTATTGGTTTCACTCTCACTACAAACTCGAACCCGATCTCGATCACGTTCACGACATACGATGCTCACTGTATCCACTCGCGATTTTGTTTTAGCTTACTTGTTGAGTGTACGGTTGAGTACGGCACTTGTTGAGTGACGAAAAAACGTATGAGAAGGTCAACTACAACCCGACTGCAAGGACCAACCGAAGCACGGTTCGAATGATCAAGGAACATCAACAGGTAATCGGTGAAGAGGTAGTGAGTCAGATTGACTCGCCGACCTATGAACTGGCCAAACATGTGGCGAATATCTTGCAGCCATTGGTGGGTAGGACCATGTCGTACGTGAAGGACTCGAGACACTTCGTTCAGATTTTGCGTCAAACTTCGGTCAATGATCAAGAAGTGATGGTGAGCTTTGACGTGGAGTCCCTATTCACAAATGTTCCCATCACAGACTGCTTGGAGATCATAAGACGAAAAATCGCAGAGAACGGAGTCGCTCAAGAATATGCTGACCTTGTGCAACATTGTGTGACCACAAACTACTTCGTATACAGAAATGAGTACTACCTACAGATAGATGGAGTAGCGATGGGCAGTCCAGTGGCTCCAGTTGTGGCAAACTTGTGGATAGAACATTTCGAAGCCATAGCCATACCCACCGCCCCAAGCATCAAAATCTGGAAACGGTACGTTGATGACATTTTTTGTATACTGGAGGGGAGTGAGAATGTTGTACAACAATACGTGGCCCAGTTCAACAACATCCATGGAAAAATGAGCTTTACGTACGAAATGGAAAAGGAAAGAACCCTTGCCTTCCTTGACGTGAGGATCGGTGTTCGTGAGGATGGGTCGTGTAGCCACTCCGTGTACAGGAAACCCACTCACACTGACCGCTACCTGCATGCCGACTCACATCATCATCCGCGCCATCTGAATTCGGTAGTGACGTCACTTACTGACCGCGCATATAGTTTATGTGACGAGGAACATTTACAGGAAGAATTGAAGCACATAAGCGGCGTTCTACAAAAGAATGGATACAATGGACGGATAAGACCACCAAGACTCACCACAAATAAACCCCGGAACTATAAGGTGGAAAGACAGCCAGCCTTTTTACCCTACATCAAAGGAGTGACAGATAAGATCGCTAACATCCTGAAGAAGGTATCTGTCAAAACTATTTTCACTCCTTTTAAAAAGCTGTCGCAATGCCTGCGCTCACAAACTGACTGTAGCTGTGGCAGTTCTTATATAGGACAAACAAAAAGAACGGTTACATGCCGAATCAAGGAACACATCAGGGCAGTCAAAAACAATGAACCGCATAAATCTGCAATCGCTCAACATTTATTGGAGTCCGGTACGAACCACTGGATCGAACTACATAACCCTCAGATGCTTTCGACAGAACGCCACTATATACCAAGACTGGTTAGGGAAGCAATTGAAATAAAAAAGTATAAAAATTTCAATCGTGAGGATGGGTTTCAACTGCCGAACGTCTGGCATCCAGTGGTCCGTCTTTGCAAAAACAACCGGGAACAAGCTAAAACAAAATCGCGAGTGGATACAATAAGCATCGTATGTCGTGAACGTGATCGAGATCGGGTTCGAGTTTGTAGTGAGAGTGAAACCAATAGTAGTGCAGATACGCGTAGTAAAAGAACTCGAAAGAGGGTAGATCGATATAATTACTCCTAGAAGAAAAAACTTTTTCTTAGTTCACCGCCACTACTCCAGTTCCTCCGTGATCATGGTGCTTGCAACAGCGCCGAAATATCGGAAGCTCAAAATAATGAAACATGGTAAATATCCCGTTTATTCTGATACTGATGTCAGTGACCATGATAGTTTAAATACCTAATAATAATAATAACACATCGTCAAAGCGATTATCGGACCAAGTGCATCATTGTCATTGTCATTCAGCGCAATCTCTTGTTGAATGAAACCGTACTTATTACTTTACGGCTAGAATGCTTGCGAGATATTTGTGTCACCCTCGCCCCGGCTCCTGCTTCCGCACCTGCACCTGTGGTTCAAACAAATGAAGACACATGTGTTGGGCGAGATGAAACATCTATTCCAGTTAGTATTCAGTACAATGAACAGATTAGGAAGGCTTTCGAATGTGCGATGCGGGAATATCGATGGATTCCCTTTAAATGTTAGGCCACGTCTGCCTCGGTTGCCTATGCATAGACGAATTTTGGCTCTGGTGAGTTTCCTTGATTTATTATTGTCACCGAGATTTTCACTATTTTCTAAATAGGTAGCTATTTAGAAAATAGTGAAAATCTCGGTGACACTCATTCAATGCTGTATTGTACTGCTGTAGCAGCATGTCGTATGATAGTTCTTAAATTTACTATTAAAGAGCCTGCCATACGGCCCAAGTTTGCCATACCAGCATGGCAATGCAGGATTGGAGGACGTGTGGCCGTGACAAGGGTGCTTTCGGTGACCTTTTTTTTTTTAAGCGTCGGTAGCTTAGTTGTTATGGCCTTACGATCGAGATGTCCTGGGTTCGAGTCCTGGCCATCACACTACCGACGTGAACCCACTCCTGCACAAGCAATTTAGCTTAGTTGGGGGGGTTAGAGGGCATATTAGTAATTGCGGTTGATAATATTCTTTTTAAAAAAGGAAACCTTTTTGGGGCAACCGAAGGTGTCTGTGCAATTGCTGACGAAGTTATCAAGGAGGTAGGACACGGCGGTATTTCCGCCCAATACAGGAGTCCGACTGGGGAAGTACCTCCGCCCTACAGAATACCGCGGCTATAATAACTTCGTGTTGTGTTCCTGACGGTGAGTAGGGTAGCCAGAGCTCAATGGCGAATTTGTGTTGTCAGTGGGAAGACTTAAAGGCTTGTCCTTTTTTTTCTTCTACACTGACGGCACAGAAACTCTGCACTAACAGGGTTGGCAGCGCGACTGTGACTCCGCTGGTGTTACAAACGTCCATAGGCCACGGTAACCACTTTCCATCAGGTGGGCCGTGTGCTTGTCTGCCAACCAAGTGGTATAAAAAAATCAAGACGAATAACTACCGGAAGTATATCATGAGGGATGGCACAATTGACATCTGTCGAGCGTGTCTCCAACCTGTTGAATCCCCCAGGCATAGTACTTCCGGTTGTTTTCGGCTGGCTAACGGCGAGTACATGCATAGACATAATTAAGTAGCCAGGATATTCCATCAGCGACTTACTTTGAAGTATTTTGACTTGGCCCACGAGATTGTCGACATGTGGAATGTTGAGTCAGCAATTATTGTGCCAATAGTCGTGTCAGTCAATGGACTAATAGCAAAGAGCCTCGACCAACACCTAAAAAGGCTCGGGTTAGATGGTTGGGTCAAGGGCCAGATGCAGAAGGCTGTGCTTCTTGATACGGCGCGCATCGAGCGGAACTTCCTTTCTCTGAAGCCCTAACCACTGGTAGCTTGGCCCCCCGTACCCGATACCGGTGGAGCACTATTTTTTATATTTTTAGATAGATGTTTTTTATATGTATTTAAACATATAATTTATAAGTTGAATATTTAGAGAGAAACAATACTAAATATTAAATAAAAATTCTACAACATTCTACACAACTCTCTCTCGACCCATGGTAAGCATAGCTTAATTAGCTTGTGTTATGGAATCTAGAATCCGGATAAACATACTTCTAGATATTAGATACTTTTTTTTTTGTTGTAAACACATACATATTCATGCTTAAAAATATTTGCACTGAGCAGGAATCGAACCCGCACATCTTGCGAGTGGAATGGATGATACTTCAAAGAAGTATCACAAGTAAATCGTAATTATAGAAAGTATAGAATAATTATAGAATAAAAAAAAACCAAGCGGCTAGTTTATTATAACGACGCTAAGTCTATGATTTCAGTGCAATGAATGTTATTGACTTTGGATTTTGACGGTCTGTGTGGCATATCAGTAGAACATTTGACTGAAATGCAGACGGTGCGCTCTTTGCAAATATTTGCATGCATGAATGTGTATATTTGCATTGGTCTGGCTGTTTCGTTGTATGATTTTTGGACATGACGGTATTTCCGTTCCATATGAACAGTGCGGAAGTACTTCCATCCTACAAAATACCGTGGCCATAATAACCTCGTGTTGTGTTCCTGACGGTGAATAGGGTAGCCAGAGCTCACTGGAGAATTTTTGTGCTGTCAGTGGGAAGACTAAATGATTGTCCTGATTGTGTCTTCTGAACTGACGGTACAAAAACTTTCCGTTCTTACAGGGTCGATAGCACGGGTGTGACTCCTCTGGTGTTGCACACGTTTATAGGTCACGGTAACCATATTCCATCAGGTAGGCCGCGTGCTTGTCTGCCACCTAAGTTGTTTAAAAAAAGTGACATATATGTATCTGCAAAAAAAAAACTATCTAAGTATGTTTATCCGCATTCTAAATTCCATAACAGAAGCTAGTTAAACTATGCTTACCAGATAGTGATATGTAGAATGTTGTGTTTGAGAACCTCATGTATGTACAGAAAAATGTTTCGAAATTCTCCAGAGTTTGTGACCGGCATAACGTAAATATCAGACACAAAAAAAATCTTGTAGTCTGTGGTAGTCGATTTGAAAAAATAGTCATTCATTCCAGGGCAACTGTATACGCTTTATTAACAAGCTCCGTAATGAAATTAGGGATTTACCTGTGTATAAATTTAAAAATATCGTTAAACGTGTTAATTGTGCCAGAAAGGCTTTTATAAAATCCAATAATATTCGGATGATATACAAGCTTGGAAATGAGCTGTTCGCTCAACTATGCTACTCAAGTAAATTTTTGTGTTTAGATTTAGTAGACTAAGTTTATGTTTGTAAATAGACCAAAAAAAAAACCCGATGAGTTTCTTGCCGGAGTCTTCTCAGGTCGGGGTTGCGTTTCGAACCGGCGGTCCATTTACTAAACTGATAATCATGTTCCTTTTTTGTTGACGTTTTGTAAGTGCCGATATAATGGTCTATACAGAATAAATGATTTTTGACTTTGACTTTGTTGTAGAATATTTATTTATTTATTATACTTTTCTGTGCAAACTGCCTAACGTGAATACATTTCTTTAAACAAGTTTGGTACTAGACTACGAAGAACACGGCCCACCTAATGGAAAGTGGTTACATTCGTGCTACCAACCTCGTAAAGACAGAAAGTTTCTGTGACGTCAATGTAAATGGCAAAGTAGGGCGAGCGCTCGGTTGTCCTACTGACAGCAGAAACTCACCAGTGGGCGTCAAAAAATATTTTCACTTCTAAATCATTTGCGCAGTTCATTTTCATTTCTACTGATAAAATGTACACAATTCATTATTAAAAATACCCACAAAGGAAACAGGAAAATTATAAAACCTACAAAGACGGGTTATTTATAGCAACCTTTCATGGCTTGAGTTAATGATGATGGCATGTGGCATTCGTTCTCGTTTTAGAATAGAATAAAATATATTTCTTTGCACAAAATGTGGTAAGTACAAAGGTGACGCACAATTTATGAGGTAAAGATTTTCCGATCGTCGCGACATGCAAACATTAAACTTACTAGTAGGTAGATAAGTACTAAATTGAATTGGTTCCCGGTAGAGTAGAATTTGGATCACTCCATCTCTTCCCATTCGATATCGTAGAAGGCGACTAAGGGATAGGGCTGTTTAACGTCAGACAGATATATCGACTCAACAATTAGTGCCCGGAAGACGGCAATAGGCTCACCCCCTATTACGTGGGACAGAATTCAGTGATTTGTGAAATGTGGGTGTTAATTCACCTCTGCCTAAACCTCCGGGGACAAAGGAGTGATTATATGTTTGTATGTATTAATTATACGTTGGAACATAAATTAAAACTGAAACAAATTCGTAATTATTAATTGTTCAGTTTCCAGTATTTATTATATTATAATACATTTCTGAAATGATAAGAGAGAGCGCATATTTAAAAATATTTGTTAACATATTGATTGAACGTATATATGTATATATATGCTAACGCCTATTTCCCCCCGCCATAGGCAGAGATAACAGACCGCAACTCATTTTTATCCTTACATACTTCACGAGCTTCCTTTGCTTGTCCTTTTTTCAATACTTTACTGATTTGTGATTGAACAGTTTACACATCGTAAAGTGGCTCTTATTTTACCGCAATTAGGCACATAATGTCACTTATAATCAAACTGTATATATACTATAATAGCTTCTTAATTATTTTTGTTGAGTTGCTTTGTTCTTAAAAAAAATTGATATATGTTGATGATCATATACAATTAAATTAATACATCTAGTGTTTACTGATTTTATGCAATTCGTATTTAAATAGATAATTTTCAACTTGTACGTGTCTAACAAACAAACCTATGCCATTATAAATAAAAATTTACTAACTGCACATTTACTAATTGTGTCTCTAAATTAACTTTTTATCTATGTAGGTATTATTTAATAGTAGTTTATGAAACTTTACTTAACTTTTATACACTATCTTATCTAATCTCACGAAATATCATCATCATCATCCTCCTGCCCAAGATTATTTGGGGTCGGCGCAACATGCGTTCCTTTTCCATTCATCTCTAGTTGCAGTCATTTCAACATTCACTTCTTTCTTAACCATATCATCATTCACACAGTCCATCCACCTCAGTTTAGGTCTCCCTCTCCCCTTGTAGCCATCCACATCTATAGTCAGTACCTTTCCTACGATATTACTTTCATCCCTACGAATTACATGTTCGAACCAGGATTTAATCTCATTAAATAATTAACATCAAATTTCCGTAAAATTACAAAACTAATTTTAGAACGAATGAAAACTGTTTGCTAATTTCGCATACGTGTTGCGTCGCATCCACATACTATGTAGAAAAAATGCATTGATACCTTCTTGAGTCAAGTTGAAGTTCTATCGAAATGGTAACATAATGTATTTTTTTAAATTATTTGGATTCTCTGGGCGTGAACAATGCCATACTTTAAATGCAAACATAAAAAGATTTTTATTATTATTTTATTCGCAAGTGTGTTGAAAAACGTCGTATGTATGATACACGTGTGTATTATTATTACTGAAGACCCTCGCTTTTCGGCTCAGGTCTAATAATAGCAACTCAGCGGTAATGAGCATCTTTACACACTTGTACCATAATGTACTATTATTGAACTTGTTTAGTACAGAGAGTTGTTGTTGTATTTATAATATGAAGAATAGAAAATTGTGTGTGATATAATCACATTGTAACAGTACTCGTACCTAATTGACTGTAGTAGGTACTTATAATGTCGCTGACTCCGCGATTGGTGCCGGATATACGGTATTTACACAATGTATGACTGAAAATGGTCCTGGGTAAACCGTGGCGCGAGAGATATGCTAGTGGTAATTTTATTTTCGTTAACTGAACTTAAGATAGCGTGCGGTTTTATTCAGCTCGAATCCAACATAGGGGGCGGGTATGTAGTTAGAATTACAACGTTTTTAATCTGACGACTTTCTTACTCACTATTAGAAGAAATAACAACTCTCCGTAATCAACTACTTTAATAAAACGCGATCATGGTAATAGGTACTTACCTACATACCTTTGATTTGCCTGACGTTGCGACCAGGTACACCGGCCCTGGTCACAGTCTGACGGTAAACATTATTGTGTATCATGCGCAAGTTTAAAAGTTAGTTTACTTCAATTAAACAGTGATGCATATCTCTGAGTCTCAACATAGATTGAAATGAAAAGCATAAATAAAGTAATAGAGAAATATTACGAAGCATCAGTAGCTTAGTGGTTAAGGAGTCGGCCTTACTATCGAGAGGTCTCTACTAGTCACTACTCTACTGACGTGTACTCCTAACACAAGCAATTTAGGTTAGCTGAAAGGATTAGAGGGAATATTAGTATTTTCGGTTCTAATATTCTTTAAGTACCTCGGTAACCTAGTGGTATGTGTAATGGACTGCTGAGACGAGGTCTCGGGTTCGATCCAAGGTTGTACCATGGCGCACAGCAATGACTTTTCGATGCTTTTCGAAGTTATGTGTGTATTTATCGCAGGTTTATAAGTGCTTGGTTAATGGCAATAGGCTTACATTGGGATCCAAACATAAACTGGCGAAATGTGGGTGCTGGCACCTCTGCCTACCCCTTCGGGGATATAGGCGTGAGTTTATGTTATGTTATTCTTTATGTACCTGAAATGGTGACACTCTTTCCTGAAACTTCACTAGACAGGTGAAGTTATATGTGATTGGGAGGTACCGTATAAAAATATCTTATTATTATTATACAATATTTGAAACTAGCCGATGACCCTTCCTGCTTACCACGGTAACACATTCCCGAGATAATTTATCCCTGTCCCCAAATAGATTAAGCAGAGCGAGAGATTACAGAGCGTGATTAAATAATGAACAGCCAAACAACATATTTTCTCATTTATTATATTAATAGGAAGCAGGATACGGCCATATTTGCCGAGTAAATTATCAAGCGTATAATTCCCCGTATCATTGATACATCCGGTGGCTGCCACAGTCAGTTCTATACGTATACATTATTGTATATAAATACCACGGTATCTATAACAACAATGGGTTGATGCATTGAATTGTAAAATCCCGACACTGGAATTCCAAAATCGAATACGTAGTTTATAAATGAATTAAATCATCGTGCACCTGAGGACGAGTTTATCTACCTTTATTTTAGGGGAATGATTTTAGGGCAGCGCCGAGTTAGCCTAGTGGTATGACTGCTGATACGAGGTCTCGGGTTCGATCCCAGGTTTTACCATGGCACACACCAATGACATTTCGATGCTTTTCGAAGTTATGTGTGTGTTTATCGCAGGTTTATAAGTGCTCGGTTAATGGCAATAGGCTCGCCACCTATTACATTGGGACCTAAAGATAAACTGGCGAAATGCTAGTGCTAGCACTTCTGCCCACCCCTTCGGGGATATAGGCGTGAGTTTATGTATGCATGTATGGTACTGACATCCCAATCAAGACGTGTGGATACCAAAATATGTCAGAACAAACAATCAACAGGGAGTTGAGAAAATTTTATTTTTTACCAACAATTTTTTTTATAACTATGTCTTTTCTTTTCAATGAAATTTTAAAGCATTCAGTATGCTAACTATTGTTCATATATAGTACAATAGCTTGAGCGGGGTCATCAAATATCAATGTTCAAAAATGATTGCAACATCATTGATTGGTTCCGATAATATAATTCGTACGAATGTTGGGATATAGAAGAATTTGGATGGTTTCGGGCGAAGGTTCTGTGGCTTAGTGGTCATAGCGTTCCCCCTGTAAGGGAAAGATCGCGGGTTCGAATCCCGCCTGGACTGTTCCAATTTATTCTGTATCTTAATCGATTTGAATATTTTTTCTTTTTAACAATTTTTAGCGTCATGTTTCACTCGACTTATAGCTAGAAACACAAAATCAATCTTTTATTTTATGTGCGTCGATAAAGCACTATATCAATAAATTATCGTACATAGAAATGGGGTCACCAGAGAGCCTAAAATCAACTTTAAAAAAAAAATCAAACGCTATTGCGGTGCCAGTTATCGTAAACCAAATGTTATAATATTTGGCATGGTTTAGCTTGAAACTAAATGGTAGGGATTTTGTCTGTTATATTATTGATTGAAGAAAAAAAATTACTCCACCCTGTACAGGAGGGACTTTGCACCATAATTATGAGGTTTATCATTTTATCAATACCGTCAATTTACTTTGTGACAACGATCATATTTTTATTAAGTTTTATCTCTCATTGAGTAACTTCTTGAAATCAACATTTGTACGGTTTCATATAATTTATTTTCTTAACATAGAAATAAAAATAGACGACGAGTTATTTGAAAGTTAAAAATATTAATACCAAATTAGGTCGCTACCCACGTAGTGGCGTAATTTGGTAACCTTATACCCCGATAATTTAGACCAGAATCGGAATGCGGTTTGAGTGAAGTTAGTTTAGGTCGGACGTAACTACCCTCGGGTTGGGGTGGCAGCCGGGAGGATATATATTACACAAACGCGGCGTATTCATTTCTGCGTATAAAGGATACGTTTGCAGTTTATTGCATTTTAGTTAAAGTTTACTTTTAGTCTATCCGTCTGTGGCTTCATATGTTGAACGAATTGCACGAAATAGTACGTATATTTTTCGAGTGTCGTGTTCAAAAAATAAAAATGTCACAATATTACTAAGACTCCCCAGTGGAGTCTTAGTAATATTGTGACATTTATTCAACACTATACACTAAAGGTACACTATAGGTATTCAGTATATTTCTACACACACAGACGGTGTGTAGAAATATATTGAATACCTATATATCTATATCTAATATGTTTATTTAAATTTTATAGAAATTAAATGTTTGTCTGTATTTAGGTATATGTTATATATCATTGAATTATATATTTGTGTTTATAAAAAATAACAATATTAAAATTTACAATAAAGATTATCTTATCTTATCTATCTGGCTGTATCTCGTGAACCATGTTAGCTAGACAGTTACTCATAGATGACCTATTTCTGTTATCACTATTAAAAAAATAAACTTAAATTCGCATAAAATAGGTTCATGTATTACAAAAGTTATTTTAAAGGAGGCTAGATAATAGTACTTCTTGCGCGAGTCCGACTCGCACTTGACCGGTTTTTGTAAAAAAGATAACTTTCGGACCGTCTGGCTGTCGTCTCATTCGTGTTGTTCATTAAATATTATTTGCCCCGTGTAAATTTGAGCGAGTTGCCCGAACACACAGGGTGCGACAACGAGAACGGTCGCTGTTAATAAAAGGTACTTTGTTCAAATTAGTTTTTTGTACCTTCTTAAACTCAGTACGTTACAACTTGGACCGATATTAAATTGTTCACTAAAATTTTCTTCCTTGAACGTATATGAAAAATATTTTCTTTTATGATGTCGTCGTTGATGATGACTCACGGGTGCCGAGAACAGGTTCTATTGCAACTATAATATACAGATGGACGTTTCGTCGAACCAGTGAGCTGATAATTTTTTTCACAAAAGATATGATTTTCCATTGAACGTAACCTGACCATCCTTGAAATTTGCGTTACCATTTGAGGTATAAAATGGTGACGCGTACAAAGCTTGTGAAATATGAGACCCAAGTTACGTACAATGGTCGAAATGCGAAATATCATTTCGATTGTCATAAAAGTGAGATTCAGTTTCATATTTTAGCTTGTTAACTGAAATGAAAAACCAACGTGTATTTTAATATGCTTCACTTGATACTCATTAATTTTCAATGCTAGGCGTTGTGTTCACTTTTTAATTGGAGAATGATATGAGGATGAAATAATAGTAAAAATTTGGTAGCAGTGCCGTAGCGTTCGTAGGGGAGCTACGGATTTAGAATGAGCTACGACGCGCACTTCGTAGCGTCAAATATTTGGTTTGATTTCCATCTTGGGAGCGAGACCGAAAGGGCGCGGCAAAGGCGCTGTGGTCAGACATTTGTGTACTAAAACTTAATTAGCTTGTGTTAAAGAATCTAGAATGCTGATAAACATGCTTAGATATTAAAAAAAATAAAAATAATAAAACGACTGTAGGTCTGACTGACAGTAGGTCAAAGCCTCTCAATATTGGGAGAGGTCTATGTCCAGCAGTGGACTACAATGGGCTAATTGATAGACATAATAAAAATACACAGGTAAATATGAATACAAATATTTGCAGTAAGCAGGAATCGAACCCTCGACCACTGCATAGCTATTGAAGTCTCCACCCCGCAAAAGACCGATCAACATAGATATCATCATCATCTTCACGTTAGGCCCGGTCGCATTCGAGACGTTATGTACCTACGTTACGTTTAGTTATGTTTTTCATAAATAAAATTGATTAAAAAAATATCACTAGTTTAGTACTCCACTGTTATTCAAACAGAACGTTGTAGAGTCCGCAATTGTGATTCCACGACATATCAGATACTATAATGGTACATACAAAGCGTTGGGACTCGTCAGTGGTATTAACACGGTGTAGACAAATCTGAATTATTCAATGGAACAGGCTGCAGGGATCAACATATTGGAATAACTGAGCCTGCGTGGACAAGTGAGGGTGCGCTTTCAGTGACAAGTAGAGATTGGACATGTGTAAACACATTCCTTGCAACGTACAGTCGGAGACAATAATTTGAATTCTTCAATCTGCTTTTGTTGTTATCGAGTATTGATTCTGTACACCGTGATAATGGCGCTTGTAACAGCGGTTGTAATATCTGTTAATATGCAAATTTAATAAACTTGGTAAATATCCCGGTGTGTTTTACACTACTAATGTTGTAAGTATTAATTTGTTGGCCATTTATCTGTAGTCGTGTACTTATTGTGAAGCGTCGTCGCTATTAGGTATCATTACTATTATATAGGTAATTATAAAGCGGTCGTATCTGTACATTCGAAATAATTAAATTTATACGAGTTACGAGAATAATTTATGATAATGAAAATGAAATTAGTTTTTTGGAGTTTACGTTTGTTTGTTCGGGATGCACGCAAAATCTACAATTTTTTTTTTGTAATAACTGAATTTTAATAGGGTTTACTTTCTTCAGAAGTAACTTATACTAAACTAGTACAAATAACATTTTACCCCCTTCATCATGACAATCTAAATATATAAAACTCAAAGGTGACTGACTGACTGACATAGTGATCTATCAACGCACAGCCCAAACCACTGGACGGAACGGGCTGAAATTTGGCATACAGTTAAATGTTTTGACGTAGGCAGCCGCTAAGAAAGGATTTTGATTAATTCTACCCCCAAGGGGATAAAATAGGGGATGAAAATTTGTATGAAACTTTGTCAATTTTAAACCAATCGGGCTGAGACTTTGCATGCATAAAGCTACTGTGACGCAGGACGTAGTTTTAGAGTTATTATAAAGAAACTTTAAAATCTATTAACATTTTTTTTGTTAATAATGATAAAAAATCTCAATTAAAACAAAAATATGGAACAATTAATTTTTTTTAATAAAGAATTTTAGAATCGAATTTAGTAATATTCCCTCTAACCCCTCCAGTTAAGCTAAATGGTGAGTGTTCTGATGAGCTCTTCCAATTAGTCCCACCCTTCCCTTCCCTTTTATATAAAAGCGAGGCGTGAAAAAGCATATGATGAAGCCGTCAAGCTGAGTGTCACTATTGTCACATGGTACTCTCTTTTCTGAGACTTTGCCTTCAGCTTACCATCAGGCAAGGCGAAGTCTAATTGACGTGTTCTATATTAAAAAAAAATTGCTGGTGTAAGGAGTAGGTTCCCACCTATCAGTGGGGTTAAAATCCCCATGGATACCCCCCCCCCCCCACCAGAGCCAGTGCCAGAGGTTATATCGGACTCGAAACTACTAAAACGCACGCCACCTGTGAGTCGCTTTGGTTGCCGAAGGTGGGGTTGACAGGCATATCCCTCGCACCCCGGCCGACCCAGGGCCATCTCTCATGATCTGGCCCTCTCTTCGGGTGAGTGGGGACTACAGAGTCCCCAACTCGTCCCTGGAAACGGGGAGGCGCGCCAGGCGCGGCCTGCTTCTGCCAGAGTGATAGGCGGCTCCACCTGTCACCCCCATGCAAGTACATATTTATTGGATATATAAATCCAGTCGAACGTTCCACCGCCACGACAAAGAGGCTACTTATATCTGAAGACTGCGACGAAGACTGTGTTAATGACAGCCATTAGAACATCTTATTAGTTCTGTACCCAGATATGTATTGCCTACATTTTCTTTTTCTATTTTCACAAATGAAAATCTATTATTATATATACATAAATAAAAAAGAATAAGTCAATTCAAATTTCGCCAATAAAAAAGTTAATCAAATAACTCACCCTTGACCGTTCCCGGCGCAATAGTGCCCATCACACTCGCCGCGTCCACTAATTGAATGAGATTATTTTAATAGACGTATAGGATTAGTCGCGTGGCTCCCGGCAGAGTAGAATCTAAACCACCCCATCTCCTCTCATGCAGTGTCGTACAAAGCGACTATTTTTTTTTTACGTGCGCAAAATCCCCACGGATACGGGGAGGTATCCGTGCGTGCAGTCCGACATAACCTTCTGGTTATGTCGGACTCGAACCGACTAAAACGCACGCCGCCTGTGGGTCGCTTTGGTTGCCGAAGGTGAGGTTGACAGGCATATCCCTCGCACCCCGGCCGACCCAGGGCCATCTCTCACGATCTGGCCCTCTTCTCGGGTGTGGGGACTACAGAGTCCCCAACTCGTCCCCGGCGTACAAAGCGACTAAGGTATTGAGTTGTTTATCATCAGACAGATATATACAGCTCAGACTTAGCCTCAGCTCAGCTTGAGTCAACAGTAGTGCCCGGAAGACGGCATTGATTGTTGAAATGTGGGTGTTAATTAACCTCTGCTTAACCTTTCGGGGATAAAGGCGTGATCATATGTATGTATCTATAGGTTATAAATACGGTCGGTAATAAGGATAATTTTATTTTTTATAAAGTTATTTATTTATAAAGCCTTAATTAAAGAAAATGATATCAATATTAAAACACAAACACAAAAAGATAATGAGTACCTTTGTGCCGGGACGATGCGCGAGTGGGTAGTTCGTCGCGACATAATCGCGAATGTATTTTTTGTGTTTGTGTTTTAATATTGATTTTTATAAAATAGATAAAATCATACTTAATGCGGGTCTAGGTATTGTGTCATTTGAGCTCCATTGATGGTTTTAATTTAATAAGGTATATATTATGTATACCCCAGACAATAGGCACAAATATACACATACACATTTACACACACATACATACATACAAGCAAAATTATCCTCTATTTTGAAATTTTAATAATACAATTAATTACAAACAAAGATTCAATGCATATTTTTTAAAACACATTTTTAAGTGTAATATTGTTAATTACAAGATATATATTTGTTGTTGTCCAAAAAAAGAAGTATTTTATTTGAATAATTAAACTTACTTAGACTTATTTGAAATTTCAAACTCAACAGATACTACAACAACATGATCAAGTATCTTAAAAAAAGATAGTTGAAACTGCCCTAAAGTAAGATAGTAAAAATTACTTCTATCAATCTCTTTTTTAATTCTCGTAAACAACAACGCATTTAGTTTCTCTTTCCAATACTACTTTACTAAGCTACGTTAAATATTGTAACATAACATAACTATTACTTAAAAGTAAACATACAAGTTTAAGCAGATATTGTATTGTGTTGATGTTTGTGTACCCAAATGAAAAGCTCTAAGATGCATTCACATCAAAATCTATAATTTAACGCTAATTAAAATCTAACACAATAAAGTTGGAATATCAAAGGATTGAAATCCTAAACGCACCGTTCGTCTCGTCGTCAATATTGGACAGTAGGGTGGCGGGATGCCAACTGGCCCCTGGCAAGGTATGATTCGGCCCCGCTATATTGTAACACAAGTACCTTTACCTATAGGATAATCAACTAGCAAAATAGAGGGGTAAAGTCAATCAACTTTAAGAGGAGTAAATTCTAATATGAAAATAAATAACATAACATAAACTCACGCATATATCCCCGAAGGGGTAGACAGAGGTGCTAGTACCCACAATAAATCTAAATTATTTAAATACGAATTTAAGTGGAAATGAATAATTTAATAATATTCTAACGTTATTTAAGTACTTATATATTAAGGTTGTATTCTGAAAATACATTTAAAAGTTAATATATAGTTTTTTTCTCACTTTTCAGCTTATGTTATTTTTAAAGATTAAAGAAATCTATTGATCTATATGATACATATATTTTAATAATAATAATCTACATATATAAACAATAATAGACAATTAAAATAAAACTAAAAGAACTATTATACAACTTATTGCTAAATAATAATTAATGTATAATTAGGTACTTCTTATAATAATAAGTGAGTCTATACCTAGTCGATTCGGTTAAGTAATTAATAATCTAGTAGTGACTTTTTATAAAAACATATATTAAACAAATAAGCAAGGCTAACTGACTAACTAGTGGTTTAATTTCGGTTTTTAGTCTTTGAAATTAGTTTCTAAAAATAAAAATATTAGTTAACTAAGTGTTTGAATAAAACGTTTTAAAAAAGATTGTTCACGTTTATTTAAGTAACTAAATGGTGCGTGGTTATTAATGTTCATCAAACAACCCCAAAATATAATCCAAAAATAAGACTCTTCACTGACATCACCTTTATCAGCTTACGCCTACATACAGCGCTATAATACCACTAATTGGTGTACTTTCTAACGTTGATGCACAACAAAAAAAGGAGATATTTGCGTACCGCTCACGACAGGGATGCGGCGGGGGGGTGTCGAACCTGTATCCTGATGTTACATGTACCTTTAAATGTATCGGGCATTACACTCAGGAATCTCGTCCTGGGTGGACGTATTTCCAGCCTGGGGAAAACGCTGTGATCCGCGAGCGTTTTATTCGGAATTCCACTTGAAGTTTGCCTTGTTATATCATATATTACGATTAAATTAAAATCTCATTAAATTTTGATATTGAATACTTTATAAAAATTGGTATTGATACGAAGGTGTTAAATTACTAAAATTGGTGGTGGCTGTTGAAAAAGTTTGCATTGTGGATAATAATTATATTTAATGGACATTAAAGTTTCCTGTTCTTCGGCAGATATTGGCTGATCCAGAATTGGTAAGTGTAAGAATGTAAAAAGTTTTAATATGCTTTTTTGCAGCACTGATAGAGTGTTTTAAAAGTTCTCGCTTCCAGGTTTTATGCCAGAGTCCCAACTTCGAGACAGACAGCAGACAGATGAGAAAAACTGAAATTATATTTAATTACGGTGTGTCAATTTATTTAATAATATTTTATTTAGTTATTTTAATTGACCTTTGTATAGTTTCTAGTTTTAATATAATTTAGTATTGTTTTTTATTGTTTTATTATAATTATTCGATTAATTAAATTACCTTCTCATTTTTAAGCATATAATAAGTCAGCTATTTAATCAAAATCGAATTATTCAGAAGAAAATAGGGTAGCCAGAGCTCACTCGAGAGTTTTTGTGCTGTCAGTGTGATGACCAATGGCTTGTCCTGCTTTGTCCTCTACACTGACGGCACAAAACCTCTGTTCTTACAGGGTCAGCAGCACGGATGTGACTCCACTGGTGTTACACACGTTCATAGGTCATGGTAACCACTTTCCATCAGGTGGGCCGTGTGCTTGTCTGCCACCTAAGTAGTATAAAAAAAAGGCTTTGGTTCAAAAGTAGCTACTTCATTATTTAGGGGTTCATATCTTCAAAGTTCAAATCAAAAGGAAAAAATAGGCTGTTTAGAAGGAAATTGGCTGATTAATTTCTAAAAGTAGAAATTAAGCCGATTGAAAAGTAATTAATTTAGTAGACAGGTATATTTTTACAATTATAAATTACAATATTTTTCTCATTTATTTTAAGTACAGGATATGGGAATATGGGAATACAGGATATGGGATATAGGAATATGTAACTATAATTCAACTCTATAAAATATATACAAACTTTGCCCAATACTGTTGGGAAAAGCTCAGATGTTTTCCGAGCAATGTTAATTATACTGTATACTTATACAAAAATAAATAAAAAAGGGGGAGAGATTGCAAATTTTGGCATCGAAAAATTACGATATCTTCTGTTCATGACAATTATGGTAACAAAAGGAGTTAACATATTGAGAACACACTTGTACTTTTCCACAGTATTTATAAATACTATGTAATACTGTGGAAAAGTGCAAGTGTGTTCTCAATATGTGTAACAATAAATCAATCAACAGTATAAATTGTTAAAAGGAGTTGAGAATAAAAATCATGTGGCGGTCCCTTGGTGAGGTAGTAATGAATATTGAATTTCAGGAGCAGGACAAAGAAACTATAGCGGGGGTAGATTAAAAAAAACTATATAATTAATTCATGTAGTAATGAAAGTTAGTATAGTTATTCTTTAAGGTGAAGGTACTAAAATACCTTGGATGTGAAACAAGAGCCGACGGTGGGGGAGGGTAGGGGTAGTGGGTTAAAGGTCACTTTTTCAATCGTTTTCTTGTGAATGGAAAGCTATTAATATCTCTTTACTTACTTTTACAATATTTATTTATATTAAATTTACTACGAATTATGTCTAGACATTTTCACCGTAAAAGCAATACTGAAAGAATTTTAAATGTATCTTTACAGGGCATACTGCGCATTTTTAATATCATTTGTATGACAGCAACAGAAAGTGGTCAGGTAGTGGTCATAAATATATTATAACAATAATTTAATCGGCATCATCATCATCGTTCTGAGGGTCCACTTAAATATGATGTGACTTTTTTTTTATACCACGTAGGTTGCAGACAAGCGCATGGCCCACCTGATGGAAAGTGGTCACCGTGGCCTATGGACTTGTGTAACACCAGAGAAGCCACAATCGGGCTGCCGACCCTGTAAGCACAGAGTTAGCACTTAGTTTTTTTGCGAATACATTGGGAGTGACAGCCACTGTGGCGTAGCGGTAGTGAATGCGCCCGCTACGCAAGAGGCGCGGGTTTGAATCCCGCTCAGTGCAAATATTTGCATTAGTCTAGTTGTGCCTCGGTGAACACGTTAAGCTGTCGGTACCTGTTGCCAAGCCCCAAAAACTTCAACAACTGGTCTAACTGCAATGCTTCGATATTGCCTTTGAGTTGTGGAAGTCAGATGACAGTCACGGAAAATATCGACGCTGAACCTAATCCGCAGTTTTGAGTTGTGGAAGTCAGATGACAGTCATGGAAAATATCGAAGCTCAGCCAGATCCGCAGTTAGACTGGTAAATTGGACCTCACACACACTCTGAGGTGAAAAATTCTGATGCCACTGGGATTAACGCTAAGATGAAGAAGAGAAGATTGAGAGCAACTGTCATCTGACCTCCCAGCCTGATTTGTGGTTAGTAGCCAACCACTGATAGAGATATTCCGTCGCCTATAGTTACATGCTTCCATCTTGACCTAACAGCAGCCAGGGTCGACTTTCAACGTGACCTCTGAAGTACAGAAGCGATTAATTGAAATTCTAAATGGTCAAACATCCAACCTGTGCCTAGGTAGCTTAATCCACAGATCGTTTATCAAATAGTGAGATCAAAGTTAAAGGATAAGACAAACATATTATATTTTTACTTTTAAGAGGTGTTTTAACTTTAAGGAGGTATTTTGACTTTAAAGAGGTATTTCTACTTTTAGGGGGTATTTTTACATTTAGAAGGTATTTTAACTTTAAGAAGATATTTCTACTTTTAGGAGGTACTTTTACTTTTAGGAGGTATTTTTTGTGTAGGGGGTAATTTTAAATTGAATTTACATACACACATAAATCCCCGAAGGGCTAGCCATAGGTGCTTGCACCCACATTTCACCAGTTTATGTTTAGGTCCCAATGTAATAGGTGGCGAGCCTATAGCCATTAACCGGGCTCTCATAAACCTGCGATAAATACACACATAACTTCCAAAAGCATCGAAAAGTCATTGGTGTGTGCCATGGTAAAACCTGGGATCGAACCCGAGACCTCGTCTTAACAGTCCATTACGCATACCACTGGGCTACTGCGGCTTCCTTTTAATTTTTAATGAGTAATAGCAGCATTTGTTGAAATAATTAGTTGACGGTATGCTCACAGAATAGAAGGAAATTATATACAGAGGTTTAAATATATAATGAAGCCAGAGGCGGGGGCAAACATTTCACCGAATTATTTTTATTGAGAAACAAAGTCAAAACTTTTTTATAGCTAATTTAACTTGCATTGCATGTAATGGCATCATCAACTGGAATCGACGACTTAGCGAACAGACCAATGCAAATAGCCATATTCATGCATACAAATATTTGCACCGAGCGGGGATCAAATGCCCTCCCCTGGGTAGCGGCCACGCCACGGAGACTATCATTATATGAATGTATTCTAGCATGAATTCCGATCAAATCTGAAGCTTTCACCTGTCGAGGTGAAAGCTCCGTATGACGATACGGAGCCCGCTTTTTCTGGTATAACTGCGTGTTTGGTTGAACTTTGTCACTTTTTGTGAAACGACAGCCATCGGACCTCCACAACTCTTTGGCAATATGAAAGTATTGTTGTTCGTAGTAGTTTGTAAAGTAGTCCAGTTGTTGGTCTTTTTTGGAGTCCAACTCCAACTGACGGTTTAATATTCTCTCGGAGGAACAAAAACATCAATGGATATATTCGTGCAAACAAATATTTGCAATGAGCGGGAATCGAACCCGCGTCCTTTGCGTAGCAGTCACGTTCACTACCACAACACTACAGAGACTACAACGGAAATATTATTATTTTCGGATCAAATCTTGCAACAGATTTTGGAAACAGTTAGATATGAAATGTTGCATACACCATTACTGTGGATAAAAATTAATTAAATTATCTTGTTGGTTAGGGAAAAATAGCGTCACCCCATCATCAGTATGTAACGCTTTAACGCCTAAACCACTGAACCAATTTTTATGAAATTTGATATAGGGATAGATTAAAACTTGAGAAAGGCTATATTTTGTCGTGATAACCGACGTTCACGCGATTGAAGTCGCGTATAGCATCTAGTATGAAATATGTGTGTGTATGAATTCCACACAGTGTGCCGAAACAAAATAAATATCAAAAATTTACAAATCACTGCGTCAATCTAGGGTTGACTGGCCAAAAATGCCTATGGCATTATTTTGCCTTTGTACGTTCGTTTCGTATTTGTCAAAAATGTTTAATAAAAAAAGTTGATTGAGCGATAGGGCTGTTCTCCATCGTACAAGAACTATACAGTCCATTATAAAGTGCACGTTTGATGGTAATCTGCACGCCCTTCCTAACTTGGGACCGAAAATCATATTTAGCGAAATATGGGTGTTAATACACGTCTGATCACCCTTCGGGATTAATGGAATATATGTATTCATTAATTATATTGACCATGAAGCTGGTTGATTGTGGAGTATTAAGAAAAAAATCTTAAATTCAAAATTCTTGGAGCTTTTTCCCAACTCAGATGGGTTCGGTTTTCCAGTTTGAATGTGATGCGTTTGAACTTCGATATTTTTGTCGTGAAGCGACTGCTATCTACAACGAGTTAGCAGTATTGAAATTCTCTGGTTAAACTAATCGAAGTGTTTAGGGCTTCACTACCCGTAATAACTGCCGTACCTAGATGTCTGTATTTGTGAATATTGACGATCAGACCAAACAATTGAAAGATCAAAGCTTCATTACATGACATTGACATAAACTCACGCCTATATCCCCGAAGGGGTAGGCAGAGGTGCTTGTACCCACATTTCGCCAGTTTATGTTTAGTTCCCAATGTAATAGGTGGTGAGCCTATTGCCATTTACCGGGCTCTTATAAACCTGCGATAAATACACACATAACTTCGAAAAGCATCGAAAAGTCATTGGTGTGTGCCATGGTAAAACCTGGGATCCAACCCGAGACCTCGTCTCAGCAGTCCATTACCCATACCACTAGGCTACCGCGGTATCAAAATTAACGGGATATTTACCATGTTTCATTGTTTTGAGTTTCCGATATTTCGGCGCTTTTGCAAGCACCATGATCACGGAGGAACTGGAGTAGTGGCGGTGAACAGAGAAAAAGTTTTTTCCTAGGAGTAATTATATCGATATATCCTCTTTCGAGTTGTTTTACTTCGCGAATCTGCACTATTGGTTTCACTCTCACTACAAACTCGAACCCGATCTCGATCACGTTCACGACATACGATGCTTAATGTATTCACTCGTGATTATGTTTTGGCTTGTTTCCGGTTGTCTTTGCAAAGAAGAACCACTGGATGCCAGACGTTCGGCAGTCGAAACCCATCCTCACGATTGAAATTTTTATGCTTTTTGATTTCAATCGCTTCCCTAACCAGTCTTGGTATTTAGTGGCGTTCTGTCGAGATCATCTGAGGGTTATGTAGCTCGATCTAATGGTTCGTACCGGACTCCAATAAATGTTGAGCGTTTGCAGAATTATGCGGTTCATTGTTTTTGACTGCCCTGATGTGTGCCTTGATTCAGCATTTAACCGTTCTTTTTGTTTGTCCTATATAAGAACTGCCACAGCTACAGTCAATCTTGTACACTCCCGGCCTGACCAGTAGGGAGCCATCTTTGGGTGAGCGCAAGCATTGTGACAGCTTTTTAAAAGGAGTGAAAATAGTTTTGACAGATACCTTCTTCAGGATGTTAGCGATCTTATCTGTCACTCCTTTGACAAACAGTAGTAAGTTAGTACAGTAAAAAGGCTGGCTGTCTTTCCTGCAGTCTTGTCTTTCATGCGCTGAGCGGGAATCGAACCCGCGCCCCCTGCATAGCAGTTGAGTGCTCTACCGCTAGGCCGCGGAGGTCGTTTTCATTGAAAGGCTATGAATAGGCTTCAAACACCTATTATGTGTCTAATGGCTCTCCTGCTATACTGGGTGCTTGGTATGACCTTTGCTACATTTAACCCCTCGTATATACTAAACTATTGACCCTACAGTAACAAAGTTCATGAATCATTTGTAGTAAATTTAATGTAGATAAATAATGTAGAAGAAAGTAAAGAGATATTATTAACAGTTTTCAATTTACAAGCAAAATACTGAAAAAGGGACCATTTTTATCCCTTCTCTTTAGAGAAGGGATAAAAATGGTCCCTTTTTCAGTCAGTTCAGCCAGTTTTAACTGGCTCGTGTCCCACACTGGGGGGATTTTTAACATATTCTCCTGGCTACCTTTTTATTTTTGTGTAGCAACTGTCAGCTGACCTCTACAACTCATTGGCGATGTCGAAGTAAGACAGTTAGAAGACCATTTCATGTAATTTTCATGGTTCCAACTACCTTTAACGACAGCCGTAACGACGTTCGTCTGACATCCGGCACTGACAGCTTTACGTGCTCTACGAGGCACGTAAATATTCAGGCCAATGCAATAGGCATGTTCAGGCATATAAAATTTTCACTGAGGAGGATTCGACTAGTTACTTTATACTAAACGTTAAAACGGTACATTGTAACGAAACTTGTATGAAATAATAATTATGACGTCAAAACATTTAACAGTCAAATAATTTTTTATTATCAGTTAGTTGGATGTATAAAAATAAATAAAAACGATAATATAAGAACCAACGTAACTTGTACTGTTCTTTTACTACTCTTTTTTTTCACGTCATTTAGACTTCATCTAGCCTGATGGTAAGCTGAAGGCAAAGTCTCAGAAAAGAGGGTCACCATTACATACATATATCAGGTTATAATGGTGACACTCAGCTTGACGGCCTCATTATATACTTTTTCACGGCCACTTAAAGGACCCGGAAATGAAGGAAGTAGGAAACACGTGAGCTGGTAATGATTTCCAGGAAAAGGAAAGAGTCTCCGAACTGCTTGCTTCTTAATTTTGTAAGCTCAGTTTAATAATTTATTTTAACTATAGGAAGATACCCAATTGTATATTCGGGTCAATTGCAACTAAGCAATTCTAACCGAGTGCAATGAAATATTACATACAAGATTAAATAAAAACATATTATATCACCGTGTTACTTCCCGGTCAAGTAGAATAGGGCTAGCCCACACTTTGTGTGTTGACTAAGGGATTAGGCTTTTCTCTATCCTTTAGTAAACATATACCCATTATAAAGTGCCCGCTTGGCGGCAATAATACACACCTGCCTAACCTTTTGGGCATTTACAGATGTAAATATATGTGCGCATTAATTATTATACCATGAAGCTGATCTGATGATGGAGTAGATAGGGAAAATAATCTTAAACCCATCTGACCTCCATAATCGACTGCTTATATTCAACATAACGACTACCATAAATGTTCGTATGGTAACCGCATCCGACTGCTCCGGGGCCCGGAAACAACGGCACCGGGAACGGGCCAAGTGCAAATAGACAGGACACAAAAACAAATATTTTGCAATGAACCGGAATCATCTATTTATTTAGTAATATTATGTGGAACCAAAATGCTTGATTATACAAGTGAACTACGCTCGCGGTGGTGGCGCGCCTGGCGTGCTTCCCCGTTTCCGGGGACGAGTTGAGAACTCTGTAGTCCCCACACACCCGAGAAGAGGGCCAGATCGTGAGAGATGGCCCTGAGTCGGCCGGGGTGCGAGGGATATGCCTGTCACTATCACCTTCGGCAACCAAAACGACCCACAGGCGGCGTGCGTTTTGGTCGGTTCGACTCCGACATAACCTCTTCCACCGGCTCCGGTGGGGAGGTATATGATTTTGCGCACGTAAAAAAAAGTGATCTAAGCTCAAACACAAGTTCTATTGAAACATCTGTATGTAAAAGCTGCGTGGTTCCTGGCAGAGTAGTATTTGGATCATCCCATCTCTTCCCATGTGGTGTCGTAAAAGGCGACTAAGGGATAGGACTGTTTGACATCAGATTTATACAGCCCAGACTAAGCCTCAGATGCATGACTCGAGTCAACAATAGTGCTCTGAATACGGCAATACGCTCACCGAATGCAATTATTGGTGAAATGTGGGTGTTAATTCATCTCTGCCTAACGCTCCGGGGATAAAGGCGTAGGCGCGCCTATATGCATGTTTGTTCCCGACGCAACGACGTGTACACAGTATTGCATAGTGATCGCCTACGCGTAATTATTGTTAGATTAGAAGTGTTATAAATTACTTAGCTCATTTAATCGAATTAACGATGGTACAGTGCAAACTGTGTAAAATCTCGCTAGCTAAAATAAAAAGCGAGAATGTAATAAAATGCAATGGGCAGTGTGGGAGTAGTTATCATAAAAAATGCTCCGCCAAAGTACAATCATTTAACGAAACAGGAATGTGTGACGAGTGCCAGACAACTAGTAGCGAAGGTATGCCCATCGTGGTTGATGTGTCGAAGTCCTCTCCCGAAAAAAAAATACTTGCCGAGGTTAATGAAAAACTAGCAGTAGTTTTCAAAATGAAGAAAACGCTAGAAGGTATGTGCGAGGATATAAGCTTCTACGCGGAAAAATACCAAGAGTTGCTAGAAGAGAAGTTAAAAACAGACAAAGTGTTAAAATCGCTGGAACACAAAAATGTTTATCTGGAAACCAGTAACAAGGCTTTGGAAGAAAGAATTGCGTTTTTAGAAAACAGAGATAGGGAAAAGAACGTGGAGATAGTTGGACTGGAAGAGCGGGAGGGTGAAAATTTGGGACATACAATAAATAAGTTAGCGGGAAAACTGGGAATGGAGACTTTAAAAATATGTGAAGTAAAAAGGGTAGGAGAAATAAAAAAGCCGACGACGTCCGAACGGAAACAATATGTAAAACCGCGACCAGTGATCGTTACGCTAAGTACCTGTGACGCCCGTAGAAGATGGCTCGAGACGAGGAAAAATATCCAGCTATCGAATAAACATTTATTTTCTAACGAAAACGAACAGCGAATATACATAAATGAAGACCTATCTAAATACACGCGCAACTTGCTATGGACGGCCAAAAACGAGCTTAAACCTACTTATAAGTACATCTGGGTGCACAACGGAAAGGTCCTGATAAAAAAAGATGACCCAGACGACAGTAAAATAAGAGTAATTCGCACACTGCGAGACATTGGCTTGTTCGTAAAAAATAAAGAAGGTAATACAAAATGTAACACATCCTAATGCGCCATCCATCAGAAAACAAAATAAAATAAAAAATTAAATAGTCTGCGACCGTGGTTATATTATCTCAATAAAATTCGATGACAATATAGAACATATAAAGTCTAACATTAAATACACAAAGTTATTAAATACAAATGCATGGCAAGAAGAATTAAGAACGTCAGAGGGTGGTTTTAATGTTGTACATTTGAACATATGTTCATTGAGGAAGCATTTCAATGAGCTGGAAGCGCTGACATGCCAGAATATGAGTCATCTGGATATCATAGCACTAACAGAGATAAATGTAAAGCAGTATGAATTACCACTGTACAAGTTGTCGGGATACAGTACGTATGCAGACACGAGAGAAGGTACCAGAGGGGGAGGTGTGCTCTTATATGTGAAAAATAAACATAACTTTAGTGCCAAACCGATAAACGCTAGACATTCACAAATAATACATGGCAGGCTGTACCAGGATGGGAGGCGTGTAATGCATATAGTGATAACTTATAGATCACCGAAAACTGATAAAGAAGGTTTTGTACAAGAAATTAATCAGTTACTGTCTAGCATTCCAAGAAGTTGTGAAGTGTTATTTATGGGCGATACGAACATCAACATACTGTGTAAAACAGGGCTCAGCGTTTTAAGTGTACACAACCTATATGTGAACAATATGTACGAGTTAGGATTCGATTGTGCTATCAACGACGTAACGAGAGAGGAAGTACGTGACGGCTTGGTGACGAGATCATGCATCGATCACGTGTGGATTCGATCCCAACGTACCGCCGCAGCCCACTTGTTAACGTGTAAGTTGTCCGACCATTATCTCATAGGCATTTGCGTGACCGGCGTAGTGAATAACCCCGTAAGTGAAAAACAAAACATTACAGTGATAAGTGATAAAAAAGTGTTCAAAAAGCTATCGGCACTATCTTGGGACCATTTAATGAACTGTAACTGCCCTCTGCACTTGTATGACCGAATGTGTTCAATGTTTGTCAGTGTCTACGACGAGTCCAAGGTGCAATTGTGTCTGACTAAAAAACGCAAATGTAAACCTTGGGTAACGGAGAGCTTACATAATATGATTGCAAATAGGGACAGACTGTTCAGATTACGTAAAAATAAACCAAATGATATGAATGTACGATTGCAGTATAATAGGTACAGAAATAAAGTTAACAAATATATAAATAAAGCTAAAAATAACTATCGAAGGGATGAGATAGCAAATTGTAACAAAAATGTTAGAAAAATATGGGCTAAGATTAATGAATGGACTGGTAAGGAATCAAAAAGTGTAGATGAGATAATTATTAGATATTTAGGTAGAACTGAAAGTACAATAAATATATGTAACAATTTTTCCAAATGTTTTACCCAGGAAATAATAAATATCAAACATGTATGCGACCGTAAATTCCTAAACAGATCTGAATATGTTGTAAGCAGTAATGTATCTTTAAGATTTCGAAAAGCCCACCCGTCAGATATAGAAAAAATTATATGTGATCTAAGCCGTGACAAAGCACAGGGGGTGGATTTGATTAGAGTAAAAGATATCAAACTGATTAAGAATAAAATTAGTCCCGTAATAGCCTATTTTATTAATTTATGCATGGAAATGGGGGTATATCCAGAAAAACTCAAAACAGCGATAATTAGGCCTATATTTAAGCATGGATCGCATTGTGACTACTCTAACTATAGACCAATAGCTATTTTGTCGGTAATTAATAAAATAGTAGAAAAATATATTGTAAGTCAGATAAGTACTTTCCTAGAAAAATATAACATTTTAACTGACATCCAACATGGCTTCCGAAGGGGTAGGAGTACTGCAACAGTGCTGGGGCGTTTCACTGATGACATCAATGAGTGTTTGGATCAGCGGAAGCAGGTGGTAGTAGTATATATCGATTTCCGAAAAGCTTTTGACACATTGGAAACAAGCCAGCTGCTTCAAGCTATGGAAGAGTGTGGGATTGCGGGACCGCTTAACAAATGGCTCCGGGCCTACCTCACAAATAGAACACTACAGACCGTCATTGATGGAGTCAGCGGCAACAGCACGCGCGTAACCTGTGGCGTGCCGACTGGTTCCGTGTTCGGACCAGTCGGCTACATAATGCATGTGAACAGTATGTGTAACGTTGTTAGGAATTGTCGCATCTATATGTACGCCGATGATACTTGTCTGGTGTATGCCGACAAGAATCTCGATGTAATAGAGAATAAGGTACAGGAAGACTTTTCTAATATAATAAAATGGGCGCACGACAACGGAATTATTATAAACCTGAGTAAGACTAAATGTATGCATATATATTCTCCTTACCTTAAAAATATAGATCAGCGGCCGAGAATAGTCGGACATAGTTACGAATGTTTGCATTATTACAGTGAAGCAGCATGTACGTGCTCAGGCATTGAGGTGGTGGAGTCTTACAGGTACCTAGGTCTGTGTATAGACTCCAAATTTTCATGGAAGTTACACATAAAGAACGTATGTGATAAATTAAAAGCGGTGCTTGTGAAATTCCATCACCTTAGTTTTACTTTGGATAGGGCTACGTTGTATACTGTATATTACGCACTCGTAGATTCAATACTTTCTTATGGACTGACTAGCTATGGTCGTACATTTAAAACTTACTTAGATAAAATAAAATTAATACAAATAAGATTTCTTAAGTTACTAGTAGATAAAAATACAAAAAATCTTTGTAAGCATAATTATGAGGAACTTTTCATGGAATGTAAAATGCTACCAGTGCATGAGAAGGTGTTGTTATTGTTAGCTATTGAGCAGTACGCTAGCGATGAGTTTAAAATGCATAAAAAACGACCGAGGAGACAATGTACTAATATGTTAGAATTACCTCCATGTAATAATTATTACGGCGAAAGGAATAGACATTACTTGGTACCTAAAATATTTAATAGTCTACCCACATCTTTGTCAAGTACTACATATACTAAAAAAGTATTTAAAAATAAAACAAATAAATTTTTATTGGGAAAAATTATAAGTAAAACGTAAAACGCTGAGTGCGAGGGCTACTCGGAAGTATGTAATTAACTGAGAACAGTTACAATGATGGTGCTTGTTGTGCATCATTACAATCTGTTTGTTTTAGTTATATCAAGACTGTTGATGGAACTAGTGTTGCAATGTGTCCATGTAACTTTGTGCGAACGTGCATCAGAATAGGAATAAATAGTATGGTAACCCACCTACCTATTGACTTATAATGTATGTTTGGTGTGATTATTCATTCTGTATAGCAATGTATTGCAAGAAGTGTGTTTAGCCTAAAGTATTTAATAGCCACTGTGTCTTACAGATTTCATTTGTGGATGCTTATAGTAATACATACCTGCCTAAAGTATTGTATAAGTAAACATACAGTTTTGTTGTTCTGTCGTTTCGCGTGAATGCATTGTATCGGATATTTTAAATGTGACTATGATGAGTACTTTTGTTGTGGTAGGTACCTACTTTGTCAGCCGTAGCATTCGAATGCGTCTGACAAAGAAAATAGATACCTACTTACAAATTAATACAGGATGAATTGTAAACATTGACAATAATGTAATGCGCTGTTTAATTCAGGCATATGAATGAGCATAACAATAATACAAATGATAATGTGTCTAATTTTTAAATCTAATTTATATAATGTATCTAATTTTGGTAAATAATTAATGAAAAACTTACTGAATAAGTCAGGGAGCTTCATCTGCCAACAAACTGTTATACAGTTTGGCAGAAGAAAAATTATTGTAACAGTGCTTGTTTTCCGTAAATAAATTTTATTTCATTTCATTTATTTCATTTCAGGAATCTATATAATAAAAAAATCAAATCAAATTAAGTAAAGTTATCGAGTATTAGCTTATTTTTTATTTATTTAAACTTTTTGCATATATAAAAAAGAGATGTACAAAGGTGGACTTAATGCCATAGGTATTTTTTGCCAGTAAACGTCAGGGTGTTGCAGTGATTTATCATTTTTTTAATATTTTTTTATACTACTTAGGTGGCACACAAGCACACGGCCTACCTGATGGGAAGTAGTTTCCGTGGCTTATGGACGTATTTTTGTTTTGTCTCGGCAAACTTTCTGGTTACATGATATTCGGGCTCTGGGGATGGAGTAGGAAGTAGACCATATGAACTACTAAGCTAATTAAGTCAGGGATATGCCTGCCAACCTCACCTTCGGCAACCAAAAACAACCCACAGGCGGCGTGCGTTGTGGTCGGTTCGAGTCCGACATAACCTCTTCCACCGGCCCCGGTATCTGTGGGGATTTGGGCACGTAAAAAAAGCTAATTAATTCGTAACATCGAATTTAGTTTTAGCAAGTATTCCAGCGACTCCTAAACTAAACAAAATAAATACGTTTGTTATGTCTGGATAAACACCCTGATGTTATATGGTGTTCAGGGTCTGAAGACAGTACGAGGTCATAGGCATATTAGGACCAACATAGACTCGTGTTTGAGCTTGGTTCATTTGTATTAGCAAGCACTTTGGTACACCATAATATTATTAAATAAATAGTTGATGGACAGGAAACAACTGGTTTTAATTAAGCAGTTCGCCTGGGGAAGTACCTCTGCTCTACAGAATACGGTGGTGTTTAGAGACTACGGTTACCTTTATTCAAAGGTGGGCCTGTGCTCTTCTGCCACCTAAGAAGAATAAAAATTATTTTTTTCAGGAATTTAGTTTTATTCAAAAATCGGTTGTGTTAAATAAAAAATAATAAATTTTAACAAATTCATTTACAGCTCTACAGATGAAGCTTCTACAACAAATATATCTACATTTCAGCAATTATTTTCGCAAAAATTTCATTAAACTCATGAGTATGTTATTGAAAAAAAAAAAAACTATTTTTCATTTCACTTCGACTTATCTCGAATACATTTTCCCCTCTCGAATACAAAAAGGGCGCTTTGTCGCGTAATTCCTCGTAATGGAATAGCATTTTACCGCGAATGGGAATAAAAATGATTTGATTTTCCGAAAGCTGCCATACTGGATTAATCGGCGTATTAAAAAATCTAACAAAAGTTCGTCTAGAAAGCGCTTCAATTAGCTTTTTATAATTTTATTTGTTTGTCACTTTTCTCATTAGTAGAAGTAATAGGTTATTTGCTTCACACTATATATAAGTATATTTTTAACTCCCATGCTTTTAAGTCAATATAGAAAGGGAAACAAGAAAGACGGAAAAATCATTTTACTATAACGCTAACTTCAAATTATACATACAATAACTACAAACAACTAGCCCATCGTAGTCCACTGCAGGACTAGACCTCTTCCAATATTGGGAGGGTTTGGCCTACTGTTTCCACCCTGGCCAGACGGCTTGGCACAAGGTATTATTTCAAGTTTTCCTTCTCTCGCAGTGATATCGTCTGCGTATTGTTCCGTTAGTCACCTCTTACGGGAGCGGAGCATTGATAATAAATGTTAACAAATCCGGTAATTTTTCATACCTACATATTTTGAAGACTAAAACATACGGGCTCAAAGGGACAAGAAGCTTCAAAATATACCCCGGGCGAAGCTGGGGTGGGTCAGCTAGTTATACATATATACAAATTATGAAAAGAAATAAAACAACAAAAGCTTTTTTTACTACTATTAAAACAAACATAATTCATGATGAAGAGTTTTATCACAAAAAGCCACTAAAGTTATTACCTGTACTATTGACATTTATTTTGAAGCGTCTGTGGCTTAGTGGTTAAGGAGTCGGCCTTGCGATCAAAAGGTCTCGGGTTCGAATCCTGACCATTACACTACCAACGTGAACCCACTCCTAATACAAGCAATTTAGCTTAACTGCAGGGGTTAGAGGAAATATTAGTAATTTCGGTTCTAATATACTTTAAAAAGAAAAGAAAATTAACATACATTCATCATATAAGATCAAGTACTTACCCAACATTCGCCATTAGTAACTATTACGATTTTTAAAATACAGCTTTATATCTAATACAAACAAGGAAAATAATTTCCTTCCATCTAAAATGCCTCTAAAAACATCGGTAGCTTTTAAATGCGATCGCAACATTGATCACATCTGCTTAACCCTAAAAGCGTTTTCTCACTATCCGATCCGATATCGGTGTGGGGAGACGATAGCAGATAGTAAAATATATGAAATATTTATACAAACATTGATATAATCACGCCTTTAAACCCGGAGGGTTAGGCAGAGGTTAATTACATAATATATATAAACTCACGCCTATATCCCCGAAGGGGTAGGCAGAGGTGCTCGCACTCACATTTCGCCAGTTTATGTTTAGGTCCCAATGTAATAGGTGGCGAGCCTATTGCCATTAACCGGGCACTTATAAACCTGCGATAAATACACACATAACTTCGAAAAGCATCGAAAAGTCATTGGTGTGTGCCATGGTAAAAACTAGGATCGAACGCGAGACCTCGTCTCAACAGTTCATTACCTATACCACTAGGCTACCGCGGTTACCATACAATTTTAACAGAGGTTAATTAACACCCACTTGTATTCGGTCCCACTTTATAGGGGGTGAGCCTATTGGCGTATTCCGGGCACTATTGTTAACTCAAGCCATTCATCTGAAGCTGAGTCTGGGCTTTATATATCTGTCTGATGTTAAACAGCCATATCACTTAGTAGCCTTGTACAATATCGCAAGGGAAGAGACGGGGTGGTCCAAAGTACCGCTCTGTTGGCCCAATATCGGATTATTGAATATGACTCGAACCGACTACAACTTTCACACACCAACTTCTTGCAGCAGATGACAATTTCTTAATTATGCGTCTTTTCGCATCAATAGATGAAGCTGATCATGAATATAAGGAAAAACTCGATACTATGTTATTTCAATAAGGTCGAAAATTGCATGCAGGTTTTACTTGGTTTTTTCATCCCTAGTATCTTGACTTGTCTATACTATCAAGTAGATGGCCGTATCGGACAGATTTTATCGGATCGACAGCCTCTGTGGCGTGGCGGTAGTGAACGCGTCTGCTACGCAGGAGGCGCGGGTTCGATCCCCGCTCAGTGCAAATATTTGTACGCATGAATACCAATATTCATTTGCATTGGTCTGGGTGTTTCTATGTATAATATGTATGTTTTTCCAAAAAGAAAAAGAAGTATTTAAGTATGTTTATCCGTATTCTAGATTCCATAACACAAGCTAGATAAACTATGCTTACCATGGGTCTAGATAGCGTTGTGTAGAATGTTGCAGAATATTTATTTATTTATTATTTATTATATAAAAACAGCACATAGTATCGGTTATTGGATATCGGCTGTCATCGTCCGACACCAATATCGGATCGGATGGTGTAAAAACGCTCTAATAAAACAGTCCTGTCTACAAACATATATATGTTTATAGTAGCTTTATTCAAGCGCCCGAGCATTCGTCAAGTATCTGTAATATGAGCTCTCATATCACCCCATCGCCTAATACCAGTCAGTGAGATACTTCATCTTTGAACGAGTCCCTCAAATTATTGTCGAATGGTTATAAATAAACGTGATATTAGACTTGAAATGAACATAATGTCAGTAATCGGCTTATTTTTTGATGACTTTTAACAGTGAAATACCAATTAAAAAGAAGCCACTTAAATACGGAGCATTTAGGAATAAATATTATATTATTAGCAAAGTACAATTAGTATGGACGTGCACGGTTGAATGTAGATTTTAGGTGTTTTTTTTGCTGTATACGGTGTTTCGATGGTTGTTGTCTAGTCTAAGGTTAGATATTTAAGGATGTTCATCTGTTGAGGTTCAGCAATTCATTATGAATCTTTTAACACCAGGATACCTAATGCTTCCAAATTGTAGAAATTTACTTTGAAAATGATAAAAAAAATTCGCGTAGTTCATAGAGCACTTCGTTCAATTAACGACCATCTTAAACGGCCTAGTGAGGCTAGCAAGCCAGCTATATGTGTAGTTATTGATCGTTTTAGCATTAATTACATTAATTTTTGATACAAAACCACAGTTAATAAAATTTACCTACTGTTTGGTATAATTTACACGCTATTAATACGCGGTATAATTTGCATCGTTTTCGCATTAATTACGTAAATTTTTGATACAAAACCATGTTCAATAAAATGGTCTGTTTGGTGTAATTTGCACGCTGGCGGCATCGTCAGTTCTTATGGAAATGAGATAGGAGCTGCCGTTCTGATGAAAGGCAAGTGCTATTGTGTTATGCTGACTGATTTTCTGTTTGTTCCAACAAGACGGCTGACGGCTTACAACTAGCAATACAGCGCGCTTAGCCATCAATTTATTGCAAAATTAATTTGGTGCGTGTGTGCGATTTAAGGCCTATGTTATAGTTTATATTGGCTTATGCTATGTCAGTGGTTTATGCCGACAAACCAGTAACTCTTGAACCATTGGCAACCAATATTCAAACCACGTTATATGAACAGATTTATTGGAAAAAGTAGTGAAAAAATGGAGTAAGGATATATGCCAAAAATATATATAAAAAATGAACGCCATCTACCAGATTATAATGATAACATATTCATACCAACAGTAGTTTTAACTTGTATTATTAATTACAAAGCACCCTACATAATAAGTAGGTAGTTTACTTACGTCCATAGATGAGTGGTATTTAAAGAACTTTAAAAATATTACAATTTATGAATAAATAATTTAAGACGACATTCTCGGTAGTGCGTGAGGTCAATAAGTATTGTTGAGAGTAAAAAGACTTAGTAAGTTATTAAAAGTAATACTTAGTAGGTAATGGAAATGCAGTAATACTTAGTAGATTTTTAAAAACACTCTAGAAGACCTGCCCCAGCTACGCCCGTAGCATATTTACTCGTATCGTCCCAATATATCTGTAATTTTTTAATCCTCAAATAATGTATGTTAAACTCGCGGATGTGACGGACAAAAAAAATCTTATATATAAAATTCTCGTGTCACAATAATAAAAATAAGAGTACCTTCATTAGTTTGAAGAAATCGTTGTTCGGTTTAAAGATGTTTATTTCTCATAAAAAACATACAGTTCACTTAAAATGAGATAAGTACAAATTAATGTTATATAAGATAACATAAGTAATACATTGTCGCCTCTAGGGTCGTTCATTAGGTAAGTATTTATAAACGTAATGCAGTTCTAAGTTCATTACACTTTTTGCACATATTCTTTTAGTTTTAGTTTGAAGATTTTTATGCTGTCCGTATCCTTGATGTCATTAGGCAATTTGTTGTACAGCTGTGCTCCCTCGAACAGTATCGTTTTCTTTCCATAGTTTGTGCGTGGATGAGTTAATTGAAGTTTGCCTTTATTACGAAGACTATAGGGAGTTATTTTTTCCGAAAAACGTATGTTTGTCTGGACGGAGTTGGTTGCAATTTTTTTAACTAAAATACATGTACAGTACTCATAAATCTGTCTAATATTCATTAATTCAGTTTCCTTATACAGTTGAGTTGTTGGTGTTAAATAGTGATAATGATACAAAGCCTTAATAATTTTATTTTGAGTTCTTTGTAATGGATTTAAATATGTTAATGCGGCCGAGCCCCATATTTCAATCATATATTCTAGCTCTGATTTTACTAGAGAGTTATAAATAATTGTGCTTGTTCGTTTTGGTAGGCAGTTGGATATTTTGCGTATGGCACCTAATAAGGACGTTAGTTTACCTCTTACGAGGTCGACATGTACTCTCCATGATAGTTTGTCATCTATCCGTAATCCAAGGTACTTTTCTTGGTTAGATCGTTGTATTTCTACATTATCTATATGGAGAGGAGCAAATTCGGGTATTGTTTTATTTTTCGCAACAAAAATCATAAACGATGTTTTCGATGCGTTTACAGTTAGTAGATTGTATTTGAACCATTCGGTTAGTAAGTTAAGATCCCTCTGAGCCTCAGTCATAATCGTATGTATACAACTATTGCAATAGAAAAGACATGTATCGTCCGCATAGAGAGTAAGATGACCCGTCAGTCCTATCAAATGTATGTTGTTTATGTAAATTAAAAACATTAACGGGCCTATTATGGAGCCTTGAGCTATACCAAAAGGCAGCATTTGTGTAGAACTCATGAAATTACCTATTTTGACCACTTGCCGTCTGTTTTGAAAATATGATGAGAACATATTAAGGGCCGTTCCTGTGATACCTATGTTGTGTGTTCACTATTCTTATCGCTGCCTTTAATACAGGCTATCAAATTGACGGTGTGCGAACTTAGTAGGTGTTTGTAAAGGAATCTCATATTTAACATACGAATGTCTCCTTGCAGTTAGTGAGAGCATTCAATAGTTGTGGTTGTGTGTGCAGTTTACGAGGAGATTATCTCAGCTGTTGCTTGTGTGACTGCAGATTGTGCGTTTTGTACCTTCCAAGATGAGAACAGAGTTCGACGAAATCAATGAAGTGTTGATTACGAATATTTAAAATAAATACAATGAATGTACTTATAATAAATTGTATGTGTTCGAAAAGTTTGTGTCGTCGTAGTCCCGCGGCCGTAGTCCTCGTACAGCGCACCGCTGCGTTTTACCCCCGCTGCCGTCACGCTAAGTTTGCTCCTTCCCGCCGCTAGATGGTGTTACTCGTCAACACTGTCCACTAAAAGGGGGACAAATTTAATGAAACTTAAAAACAACCAACTACATGTAAAAAAATCGACTTCAAGAACTAAAATCTATAAAATAACATAGTAAAGATAAGAGAAAAATTAAGAAATTTACAGATTAACTGATCTGTTAGAAGTAGGCGCCTACTTCGTCTGTTGTGCTTGAACACAACATAACATAACATAAACTCACACCTATATCCCCGAAGGGGTAAGCAGGGTGCTAGCACCCACATTTCGCCAGTTTATGTTTAGGTCCCAATGTAATAGATGGCGAGCCTATTGCCATTAACCGGGCACTTATAAACCTGCGATAAATACACACATTACTTCGAAAAGCATCGAAAAGCCATTGGTGTGTGCCATGGTAAGACCTGGAATCGAACCCGAGACGTCGTCTCAGCAGTCCATTACCCATACCACTAGGCAACCGCGGCAATTAACTGAAATAAAATGGCCTCTCGGGCTAGGCACTGTCACAGTTAAATAAATCTGTAAATTCAGTAACTTTATCTTTGTTTTTTTTTATACCACTTGGTTGGCAGACAAGCACACGGTCCACGTGATGGAAAGTGGTTACCGTAGCCTATGGACTTGTGTAACACCAAGGAAATCACAATCGTGCTGTCAAACCTGTAAGCACAAAAGTTTCTGTGCCGTCAGTGTAAAAAACAAAGCAGGATAAGCTTTTGGTCTTTCCACTGACAGCACAAAATACTCTCCAGTAGGTTCCGGCTTCCCTACTCACCGCCGGGAACACAAAACGAGGTTATTATGGCCGCGGTAATCTAGGGGAGGGATGGAGGTGCTTCCCCAGTCGGACTGCTTAATTGGACGGAAATACCGTCGTGTCCTACCTCCTAAAGCCATGTCCTACCTGTCTTTTCTTTATTATGTTATTCTATATATTTTAGTTTTTGAAGTCGGTTTTTTAAACTTAGTTTTTTTAGGGCTCCAACGATCCGTTACGAGTGCCATTGATGTTTGTATGGTAACGAGAACCGACGTCGTTTCCATACCACTTAGGTAGGTGGCAGACAAGCACACCGCCCACCTGATGGGAAGTGCTTAACGTAGCCTATGGACTTATTCAATACCAGGGGTGTTACACTCGTGATGTCGACTCTGAAGAAACCTTCTAATGCCCTTCTTGAAAGACCCCATATTTTAGTCGCTTCGGAAAACCACAGCAGGGAGTTAATTCCACAGCTTCAGCGTGTATGGGATGAAGTCGCAATGTGTGAGGAGAAATTCCCTGCCTATGACGATGCGATGATAGAATGTAGCTGTGGGCATCATATCGAACAATTCATCTGTGCACAAACCGTTATTTACGCGGTAGAACACACACTGCGTGGCAAAGTCCCTCCGAAGAGTCCACATCGCCTGCAAATATGGCATTGTCGACGAACCTCAATGCCCCTCTTTGCACCGAGTCCAAGGGTTCAAGCTGGTATACAGGTGCTCCGGCAAAAAGGTGATAGCAATACTTCATGTGGGGCCTTATAAAGAAGGAGTCGCTACCCCACAGTGAAATAATGCAATTAACCTGTTGAGCACTCCAAGTTTCTTTGACTGAACTTCGCTATCGCGCGATATCATTACCAAGGATCCCGATAGTCTAGGACACGCACACACACACGCACACGCACACACACTCACACACACACATACACACATACACACACACACACACACACATACATACAAGATGAATAAAATACGTAATCTATTTGTGCTTTGTAACAAAATGTATTGCGAATAAGTAAAACACAGCAAACACAGATCCATTAGGACATAAGTTAGCTGACTCATCTCCCACGGAGACATTTTTGTAACATAAAGTAGGCAAATAAATGTTATTCTGATTCTGATTCTGATAGTCTAGGAAATGGTAAGCGGTGTGCCCAGGAATTACGACAATCTAAATGGGGTTTTCTTAGCGGAGAATACACATCCATGTGTCTTAGTGGGATTGAATTGGTCTTGGTTTAGTCGTCCCCAATCTGATACTCCAGAGGGGCTCTCTTCTACCTCAGGCACAGGAATATTTCTATGGCTCGTGTAACATGTATCCCCGGCTTTGTCGTTCGCAATGGTGCTCTCAGACAGCATGTCATGTACATGGAGCAAAAACAAGGTCGGATAAAATATGGAGCCTTGTGGGACACCAACATTTATGTGCATACAGTTCAACCAACTGCTGTCAACGACGTCTTGGATACTTTTGTTGGACAAAATGTTGACGATCCATTCACATAGACCCGCAGGGAAGTTATGGTATGGTAATCTTGTAAGAAGACTTCTGTGCTATATCCAATCGAAGGCCTTCGCTTTATCAAGGCTGACCGCTAGTGCCTCACCCCGACACTCGATGGCATGCGCACACTGGTTTGTGAGATACACAAGATGGTCACCGGTATAGCATCGGTGGCGAAAGTATTCGCACAGTAGATCGTTTTCCTCAAGTTATCTCAGGAGCTGTGTATTAATAACACGCGCCATCACCTCCGAAAGAAGTGAGGTGACAGCGATAGTTGTGTAATCGGACGGATTTGTTCTGTCTTCCACGAGGCATCCACATGTTTTGGAAAGTAAGAGAGCGCGAAAAGGCGTATAAGTACTTGGTAATTGTGCTGGTGATGGTGCTTAGCCACAGCTCGGGGGCAGTGCCTAAGCACCATCGCCAGTATACCATCCAGCCCACTCGACTTTTGAACATCAAGGAACTTAAGTAAAAGACAGGGAAGCATCACAGTTGAGGATAATATTGGCATTCGTATCATTATTGTCGAGTTTGACGCCAACAGTTTACGTAAGAGATCGACTTTCTTCTTAGTGTCATGGGCCAGACTACCCTTGGGTTTTTACAACGTCAAAAATTAAGACTGGCAAACGTTTCCCTCGGCAGCTTTGGTGACCGGCCAAAATACACGACTGCCAGATGGGTAGTGCGCAAGCCGCTCCAACTCTGCTGATGAATTCAAACTTAGGCCTGGCCGCTGTTTTTTTTACGACACCTCGAAGCAACATTCAGTTTCCGCTTCACTTAGCGATGTTCGGATGCTTATAGGCAAGAGTCGTGGTCCAATCCTTATATGCAGAATGCTTGCGGTCTCTAGCTGCTCTGCAATTAAATCACTGATGCTTGCTCACTCCTGTATCAATCCAGTGGTTGGGGATTATAGCATTTAATACTCGCTAGGAACGCTTCAGCTACTGCTTTTGCACAGGAGCTTGGATCATCATTACGGAACACCCAGATCAATGGTAATTTACATATCCACGCATATAAATATGTGCACTGAGCTGCAATCCAATCCGCAGCCGCAGCTATGCAGGATTTCACTTCTAAATAGATTTTATCTGTCTACCTTTTAACTGCGTGAATAATTTTGAGCCAAAATGTGCTCACAACCGAATTATGAAGTGTTATAAAATTGTTGATAATCATACATTGCTTTTATGAGGTAACGTGAATTCACGTTTAAAATTTTGTTTAAAACACACTCTGCGTATTCAAAGGGTACACGTACAGCCCGCGTATTGTATAAATACAATTTTGAATTTGCTCATGTGACCGTGAAATGCAGTGAATATGTTTTTGTTTAACGCCGATTTCCTCGTGAATACTGGACGGATATAAACAGAGCGAACACAAAATATAAAATTTCTTTTTGAAATATGTGTGAGGTGCTGACAATTATTCTTTTTACTTCTTGGTTCGGTGTTCTATTACAGAGTTTTTTTATGTTTTTTTTAGGATACCGTACTCAAAGGGTGAGAGTCGAACACTATTACTAAGATACTGATCTGATGCTGATATGATACTGTTCATCTGTCTGTCTGTCTATCTCCAGGTTGTGTCTCGTGAATTTTCCATGTTGATGTATTGTTTTCAGCTGCTGTATAACAGCAGCTGAAAACAAATAGGTACCAAGAACAGAATTTTTTAATAATTTCAAAAAGTAATAAAAAGCTATTCTAATTTTTTTAACTGACTTAAGTTTGGTTTCTAGTACAATTGACTATATAGGAATGATTCATAGTATTTTTCACTAGGTTTACATATATAACCTATCTATCTAGGTATACCAATACCGACAACGTCGTCAAGGAATCAACGATAATCGAACGAAACCCTGACTTCTAGATACCACTCCTACTGCAGTCATCATTACTAGAGTTACAGATAATATTCTTCAATTATCTATATCTCCATTCAATCTCCTTCGTTTATTTCTTTAACTACCGACACTGACATAGGTTTTTGTTTATATCTGGATTCGTAATATCCTCCTCATCTGATAGTAAGCTGAAGGTTCATTCTCAGAAATGAGGGTCACGATTACTTACATATACCATGTTACAATGGTGACACTCAGCTTGATTGGCTTCATCATACCCGGGACTGTAAGAAGAAGGAAACACGTGAGCTGGTAATGAATTTCAGGTCCTAATGGTGGTACAAAGGAAAGAGTCTCTGAACCGTTTGGTTCTTGAACGGATATTCTGCACCGTATGCGGGTGACATCTAAGCTCAGCACGTGTTGTCCTTTGTAGAAAAAGGGTGTTTGGGAGTTCGTCAGAAAATGAACTATGACATAGACGTCAATATTTAAAAAAAAAACATGTCAATGGTGTCAAATATATTTCGTTTCATCATTAAAGCGATCAACGCCAAGGTGATGATGATGACAAGAGAAGAAACTTTGTGAAAATACAAGTACTTAGGTGTTACCTACCTAGTACCTACTTATGTAGACAATGTCTGCTTATTTTGAGGATTAAACGTCTCTTGGTATACTCTTTAATGAGCCTCTGTCTTCTATTAGACAGGTATTACTCGATTTTAAAGAAAAAGAGATATTTTTTTACAAATTTTTACAAAATATAATTTTATTATCATATTATTAACTTTTTTACAATTAAATCTTAATACGCAATCGTGTCGATTCAGCGCTACTGTCTATTTGCGTTTTAGACGCGTAATATCTTATTAACCACTTAACGTATTTTAAGACATATAAAACGTAAAAACAGATTGATTAAAGACGAACGCAAACATGCATACTTTGATATTGTTTTATGTTGAGATCAGCGACAGAGCCAAGCTGACTGAGAGCTTCATTCTATTACCCTGCTTAATCCCTTTAAGATTTTATAAAATACCTTATGGTGGAATTGTTTTTCTACTGTAGGTCTACAAAAATATCCTTGTTGACATACATCTATCTCTTAAGGGTAGCTTTAACTATCCGTTTTAACTTTTTGGTTACTCTATAACTGATGATTGGAAAGCTATTTAAACGAACTATTTTAACAAATTAAATATTGAATTTACCTTAAACAATTAATGTACATAATCATTGAATTTTATATAACACAATACCAATGAACATCTTCTGAAGTACTGTGAAATGAAGTTCAAGACAAGGCTCAATACACAAGCAGCTTCAGAAAAGTGAATTAAATGAAAAAAACATACAAAATACGTTAATTTACGAAGTGGACGAGCAGTAGTAAATATTTTTATGTGCTACGCAGGAAACTTTGTAGAACATGGATTCGTAGCACATCTACGGAGTCTACGAATGCTACGATACAGCTACTTGGTTTATTATTTAACTTTTTTCTAAAGAGAAATGATAAATGAAATTGCTTCCACTGTGTAAGGGCCTCTCTTCAGCCCTGCCTTGTTCTGTGTGGCACAGACTAACACAAAGAGCTCATCGGAATACTAGCCATGATGCAAGTGGTAGAATACTGCCAAAGAAGCAATGCCTCTACACAAATTTAGGTTCGAAAGTATTAATACCCCAGGACTCGGCACGTATGCTGAAACCTGTCAAGAGTACTTTGCCATCCTAAAGATGAGAATAGTATTCCTCAGAAGAAACCGCTTCCTCGCTATACCTTTTGATAGAAAGTAGAGGTTCTAGCACAGAATTTCCTCTTGAGGTTAGCGGGTCAGAGTGTTGAAAAAGCCAAGATAAGAACCCGAAATTCAAGGCTTTGGATGCGACCGCAATGATCGCAAGAATAAAGTAGGAGAGCGCGGGGCCTATCTTCTCGGTCTCACGACTTAGGTTCTCGATGTAAATGAATCTGAAGAAGCAGTTTTGCAGTGCGAGAAGGCACCACCTCTGCTTTTGCACCTTTAGCTGCCAATCGCTGCTGGGCAGCTGTCGAGAAAGCACGCGTGCCGCACGCTGATTTAAACTTCTCGTCACAAAATGAAAGTTTTACTAATAGTTGCAAAGAGTTCGGTTTTGAGTGTTTTCTTCTTCAATAACTACAAAAAGCATTGTGTAATGCACTATGTTTCCGTTTTGAGTGTGTGAAAACTTGTACAGATAAGTTTTACTAACAATTATTGCCATTGCCGCACCGACACGATAAGTTTACTATATAGGTATTCTATTTAGTAATGTTTCCGTGTCAGTGCACGTTTTGCCGAGCTTGTGAAGTTTGCAGACAATCAAGTAAGTAAATTTTGTTTTTATGTTTTGACATTATTTCTTAAGAAAACTAAATTTTCATAGGAGGTAGGACACGAAGGTATTCCCGTCCGAATTGAGCAGTCCGACTGGGGAAGTACCTCCTCACTACAGAATATCACGGCAATAATAACCTCGTGTTTTGTTCCCAGCGGTGAGTAGGGTAGCCAGAGCTAGGGCACGCCGTAGTAACGGCGGTAAGACCCATCATGGGGGAGTGGCTAGAGAGGCCACACGGCAGCCTCTCGTACCGTCTGACGCAGATGATCACCGAGCACGGATGCTTCGGAAAGTATCTGCGTCGGATGCAGAAAGAGCCAACGTCCGAGTGCCATCACTGCGACGCGAGCGAGGACTCAGGTCCGCACACGCTCACCGAGTGTCCGGCGTGGGAGACGCCGAGGCGGGAGCTTGTGGCGGCCCTGGGAGTGAGGGTTCTCACGCTCTCCACCTTGCTCGCGGCGATGGTTCGCTGCGCGGATGCGTGGGCGGCCGGCGCCTCCTTCTGCGAGCAAGTAATGCTCGTGAAGGAGGAGGCGGGGCGGGAGCGGCAGCGGGAGCGACAAAGGATCGCTAGACAAGCTGCCCGCGCACGAAGGCAACTCGGGCGTCGGAGGTCGATGAACGACCTCCGCCCCCCATGAGCGCCGTCCTGGGGGTGACAGGTGAAGCCGCCTGTCACCCTTGCAGAAGCAGGCCGCGGCGGCGGCGCGCGTGGCGCGCCTCCCCGTTTCCGGGGACGAGTTGGGGACTCTGTGGTCCCCACACCCGAGAAGAGGGCCAGATCGTGAGAGATGGCCCTGGGTCGGCCGGGGTGCGAGGGATATGCCTGTCAACCTCACCTTCGGCAACCGAAACGACCCACAGGCGGCGTGCGTTTTAGTCGGTTCGAGTCCGACATAACCTCCTCCACCGGCCCCGGTGGGGAGGTATCCGTGGGGATTTTGCGCACGTAAAAAAAAAAAAAAAAAAAAGGGTAGCCAGAGCTCACTGGAGAGTTTTTGAGCTATCAGCCAAAGGTTTGACCACTGTATTCTGCACTGAAGGTACTTAAAAATCTCTGTTCTTACAGGGTGGGCAGCACGGATGTGACTCTACTGGTGTTACACACGTTCATAAGCCACGGTAACAACTTTCCATCACGTGGGCCGTGTCCTTGTCTGCCACCTAAGTTGTATAAAAAGATTATATCACAATACAATAATGTTATATTAAAACACACAATACACATCACACATCTCATGATGATGGCTGGCTGACTCCAAATAAGGTACTAAGCTACTTAAGCTGTTTATTATTGAACTATAATCTGAAATCATAGAGACCTGTACACAGCAATATCATAGTAATGTTAACCTATTGTTTGTGATCGACTTTTGTAGGAACGACTGCCGTGACCGTGCTTCGTGTACTTTGTGCTGGCGATCATTGAGTTCGTGGGGCACCCATTTGTCAACCTTTTTTACCTTCTCAATTTGACACAAATGGACCAATATTGTTTTGTATCATCGGCTTCCACAATCGCTTTTAATTCGTCATTGTCGACCAGTCTTCGGACGACCGTGAGGTTCATTTTTGAAGTCGAAATTTCCAGAACAGAAGCGAGCAAACCAATAACAAGCGGTGCGTTGGTTTGCAGTGTTAGCTCTGCAAATTTCATTGACGTTGCTTGCCGCTTGTGCCGCGTTGCTGTCACGACGATACTCATATTCCATAATTACTCGAATTTTTAACGTATTCATGATGAGGAAAAAGATTGAAATGTGATGAAAACGTAACACTAATCAATAAACAAGTGACTACTTTTGGAAAATGAATTCCATGTTTTTAAAATAAAATTAATTTCAAATTAGAATTCTTAGCCAAACAAAAATTATTATGATTTGAAATGGCCAGTACTGCAGAACGGCAGTTACATAGGTAAAGACTTGTTACTTGGAATGAACGGAGATCGAACCCGTGCCTCTATTTAATAGTGCCGTATATTTAATAAAATTCGTCAGGACTTGATTAATATGCCAATAAATAAATTTAAAATAGAAGGTTTCCGAGTTAGGTACAGAAATATCCTGCTCATTGACCAAAAATCAACCTGACTATGTATATATGTATGTGTGTATGTATGTGTTAATGTATGTATGTATGTTTGTATGTATGTGTGTGTATGTATATATATATATATATATAATATATATTATAATAAATAATACAAAAAAATAAATAAATAAGAAAGCGAATGCGGCGGTTGCGTTGTTAACTGGAGGTGCAAGTAATGTTTATCTTGAATTTGTTGTTAGTTGAGTTTATTTTTGTGTTGTATTTGTCTTTTTGATATATATATTGTAATTTGATTCCTGTCATATATAAATTTTTACTGTTCAGTATTGTGCCCTCGTGTATCCTGTATTCTCGTGTGTGAATGTACGTGAGTAGGTGTGTAATGATCTTTTTATTTATTTATTTAATGGTAATACAGCATGCTACCTAGTTTGGATTGGGCTCAGTTGAAAACCAGCGCTGCAGATTGTACCTACCCAATCTGTAGCAGTAGCTGAACTGTGGCCTTTTGTACACACACTCCACACTGACATATGAAGGGAAATGAAGTTTCATTGTGAAGGTCATATTACAAAGGTACTTTTATACTAGTGCAGCAACCCGTCGGTGTGCGGGGGTATCTATATTTTATTGTGTGATGTGGTGGGTGTGCGGTGCAGGGGCTTCTCGGCGCGGCCCGGCTCCGCCGCAGTAATGCTTTGTTACATTGCGCCGCAGTAGTATTATAACACTCTCAATAGGAAGAAAAAAAAGAAAAAAAACACGTATGCCCCGCGGGTCGGAACAGACAATACTGTCGCAAGCGTGCGCTGTGTGATGGTGTTTCGCTGTGTCGGGGTGCGGTCGGGTTGGTGCGGGCACGGCATTCCTACCTCATATACCTAATTATTTGTATCGTACTGTTTATGTTTTTACTTGTTTTTTTTTTTTATGTGCCGATTGTGGATTTTTTTTTTATTTCATGTTTTTTTTTTATGTGTTGTGTAAGTGTGTATGTGTGTGTATAATAAACGGATCTTTCTTTCTTTCTTTTCTTTCAAGTGAAAAAAACTTTAATGAGTTACTATAAAGTGGATGAGTACCTTAATGATGTTAATGCGTGGTCAACATAAGTCTCTTGCTTGCTCGCACAAAATAAATTGTAAACCAAAACAAATTTAAAAAAGAAAAATAATCTAGTTCTAATGTAGTTCGCTGAGTTTCTTGCTGGTATCTTCTCAGTAGAACTAATCTACCGAACCAGCGAAATAATCATTTTCCAATGGTTTATTTTTACATTATTTAATATTTTTATATTATTTCTTGACATACATAATTGTAAAATTTTGACGTTCATATGTGCTCTTTATGTGCCTAAACTGAATAAATGAAATTGATTCTTTGATTCTTTGATTCTTCCTCCATACCCACGCCACGCAGGCTTTCTCAAAAAGTTGTATATACTCTCATTATTACCAAAGCCAGTGGGGGAATTAATGTCTCTGGATGAATTCCACAACACTAGCGCGGACGGAGGAGCGCTTGTGTCGCCCTCCAAGGATGGAGGGTGCTGGTTCTTTCGGTCATTATTATTCTCTGAGCCTTTACCCAACTCGTTGGAATTGGCTTTCTAATCTAACTGTGAAGTGGCTGAATTTCGATATTTACCGTGAAGCGACTGCCATCAGACCTCCACAACAAGTTGGCGACGAGGAAGTGCCAATTGATTGAGAATATATATTGAGAATAGACATTTTCATGTCTACTAATGCCAATGCACTAATAAAGAATCGAACCCACGCGGGGGCATCCCACCATAGAAAATGTCCAAATACGGGGGCTCAACCAAATTTAGACGTACCTACGATTAAATAGAAGCGAGACAAGTAATTGACATCAGCAGTCTATGGTTTGTTGTGTAATATACACTGAGCGTTCTCTATTCGCGGTTACATTCTATGTCTATCGAAACGGCCGAAGCCAGTGCGGGAATTGATCTCTCTGGGCGAATTTCACAATTCTAGCGCGGATGGAGGAGCGCTAGTGTCACCCTCCAGAGGGTGCTGGCTCTTTTAGCTTAATTTATAGGTCAAAAAACGAATTTGTAGTAGTACAATTTTGACTGTCACAGCAGGGTCACACTTCGGGGGTCTTGTGAGATATGCGGGAGCGATGTGAATCAAACAATCGATCACAATTGGTTTTTTTTAGGGTTAGGTACTAGGAAAGTAATAAAACAAGCATATTTTTTTAATGAAGTTTTTAAGTTTAATCGACTAAAGTATATATGCTAGGTTCCTATGGGAACCTATTCCCGGGATAAAGTCTATCCTTGTGTATATATAAAACTTAAAGGTGACTGACTGACAGACTGACATAGTGATCTATTAACGCACAGCCCAAACCACTGGACGCATCGAGCTGAAATTTGGTATGCAGGTAGATGTCGTAGGCATTCACTAAGAAAGGATTTTCAATAATTCTACCCCCAAGGTAACAAAATAGGGGATGAAAGTTTGTATGAAACTTGGTCAATTTTAAATCGATCGGGTTGAAACTTTGCATGCATAAAGCTACTATAACGTAGGCGTCCGCTAAAAAAGTATTTTAATTAATTCTACCCCCAAGGGGATAAAATAGGGGATGAAAGTTTGTATGAAACCTGGTCAATTTTAAACATTAATTGCACTATGCCTCGATAGATGGCGTTGTGCATAAATTGTGAATCAGGTAATGGTTTCGTTACCAATCAATTTATAAGTCACCTTTGAGTTACGTATATTTAGAAGAGATTTTGTTTTGTTTCGGTTTAGTAGTTTTGGTTTGGTTACAGATTCTGCTTTGTATTTGGTATTTATTTAGTTTTCGTTTGGTTTCATTACAAGTATAGGTTTTGTCGGTTATACATACATACAGTCACGCCTCTTTCCCAGTGGGGTAGGCAGAGACCACAGTTTTCTATTTGCTACCATCCCGACATACATCTTTAATAGCAACAGGATTAATATTCCCATTTAAATTTGAAGTTTATTGAAACGGTCTCATATATACGGAATCTGGATCCAATGTATATTCGGTAAGGCGATTACGGGTGATTTGTCCAGTGGGCGTTTGGATGCCTATCTCCCCATAGCAGCACAAAAAATTACTCGGCGTCGTATGGAGGTAGCTGTTTTAGAGAGAGGTGAGCTACCTGTTTTAGAGTGCGAGCATTCACCTATGATATCTGCAATAAATTATAATGACAATTTAATAAAAAGTTTATTGTCCCAATCTGAGGCTGTGACATTAATAGAAAAAAAGAAATACTAACGTAGGGCAAGGTTTACTAATTACACACGAAAAAATCAAATAAAAAAAGGCATAAAAAATATGGACAGACTCTACCTGAAACCCAACGTAAAGCTGTGTCTGAATATGAGAAAAAAAACCTGATGTGCTGAGACAAGCTGTCGCAACCTACCAGGCTACGCACCCTAAAAACCCAGGCAATCTGTCGCCACCCACCAGGCTACACACTCTGAAAATCACAGGCAATCTGTCGCCACCGACCAGGCTACACACCCTGAAAAACACAGGCAATCTCTCACCACCTACCAGGCTGCAAACCCTGAAAAACACAGGCAATCTGCTGCACTATATCAGGCCAGGAATACCGATGTGCACAGAGCGATTCAGTCTGGGTATAGAGAAAATACAATTCAGCGTGTATGGAGAAGCAAATTGCTTTCGGGTTTGGCGTATGAGCCAGATATAGCTTATGGAATTGACAGCAGTGTAGTCTTCGTTTCTATGACGTACAAGTGTCAGTGGTGTAACGCCTTGAAGTGGAAAGATGAGACACCTGCCATGTGTTGTAGCGCCGGTAAAGTACAACTTGAGCCGTCTAAACAACAGCCTGAACCACTTTACAGTCTGGTTAATGATTTACACCCAAATCATGTACACTTCATGGATAATATCCGAAAAAATAATGCATGTTTTCAAATGACTTCCTTTGGTGGAAAACAACTAAACGAAGGCGGTTTTTCGCCAACTTTTAAAGTTCAAGGACAAGTCTATCATTTAATTGGAAGTATATTACCGGAACGTGGGCAGAATGCACAGTTTCTGCAAATTTATTTCGTCTGAAATGGCTGGACCGATTTTGACGGGACTTTTATTGGCAGGTAGCTGATGTAATAAGGAGTAACGTAGGCTACTTTTATTTTAGATAAAAATTATGATCAATAACGTTGACTCAACACTAAGCGATAACCGACATCCACGCGGGCGAAGCCGCGGGCAAAAGCTAGTCCTTGTATAAAATTTCAGCCAGATGCTTCACCCGTTAGAGCGTAATAAGAACAACAGACATCAATATTCAAACACCCAAACATCTTCACCAACTTTCACAATTAAGGTGTGACTCCGTAGGCGAACGCATACGACAACTGCAGACGCGGAGTGTGCCATTTTCACTACCTCGTGAAAATTGTCGATCAGACAAAATCATTCGTGTAGTTGCGAACAGTTATTACCAAGGGTGCTCAGAACAACATAGCTGTCACCGCGGGTGTGACACGAGCTGGCGGTGGGGGGTGGAAGTTACCTTCTTTCGTATATTGTTTGTATATTGAAAACTAGTTATAATGTCGGGGGATCCTAACTGGTAGAGCCCTACGTCATATTATCGGAACGATCCAAGGTCCCCCTGAAAATGACGACGCTGATATGTATTACTAAGTATGTCAAAATTATAGGGTTAACAAACACAACTTATTTTTTACTTTTTGGGGTTGTTTTTCGTCACAGGGGTGCTTTGTAGTTTAAATTTAATTTTTATTTAACACTTTAAATTAATCAAATCGTCAAGCTCTTTGATTTGATTGAGGGAGTTGTGAAATAAAATGTAATTCATAATTTTTTGGTGGCGACCATCTTGGATATGAAATTTGCCATATTGTATGGTATTCTACTAGTCAAAATCTTTTTCATTCGATACCTACCCATACTGAGGGAGTTGAGAAAAAATATGAATTCCGTCATTTTATAGCGGCGGCCATCTTGGACCATTTTTTTCAAACATAGCTTCTTAGCTATGTTTGAAAAAATCGCTCCCTCGTACATACTAACTCCCGACTAACATATCTTTCAAAAAATAAAATCTAAATTCAAATTGGTTAATCCGTTCAGGAGCTACACACACACACACACACACACACACACACACACACACACACACACACACACACACACACACACACTCACACACACACACACACACACACACGCACTCACACACACACACACACACACACACACACACACATAGACACGTCAAACTTATAACATCCCGTCGGTTTCGCATCGGGGGTTAAAAATGTATATTGACAATCTCTATGGCATATCAATAGAACGTTTGACTGTTAAGTGTGAGCTGCTGCATACGTAATCTTCGGGACTATGGAACGTTTTCGTTTTTATTCAATATTACATAATATGTACATGACGAATGTAGCTCTGGTGCAACCATTCCTCTCAGAGTTGAAGGTCGTTACAGTGGTTCCCAAAAAAGCCGTTTAAACCAAATCTTTTTTTGAGAGGTACTGAAGTTGTTATTGACTTCGAAGTTGCATATAATATGAGATTCACTTTGTCTGTATATTAGCATAGGTAATCCTCAGGACTGTGGAACCAGATTGTTTTTATTAATTATTATATTCTTTATTTGTAGAAAGGCCAAAGCTAATGGAGAAATTATTGTCCTTGGATGAATTTCACAATATCAGCGCGGCTGGTGGGGCGCTAATATCACCCTCCAAAGGGAGGGTGTTGGCACTTTTGGCTTAGTTGTTATCGAATCACTTGGTGGATAACACCACTTCACTTGCAAAAGGTTACTGTCGTAATATTCTATCAGCCAACACAATTATTTGCCACAATTTGTAACGTATACTTGGTTGGTGGAGCAGGCAGCTCGTGAATTAAAATTCAAATTAGTGTTTTTAGGTCCCGGAATAGCCTTGCATCACTAATACGAAGGTGCCGGGAAAGAACCTGAAGCCTACGCCTGGGTGAAAAGTTATGAAGGCGGCCAAGCGCTGGGCACGCCATAATTCGTCCCTCTTTAACTTAAATTAAATTAACTTAAATTTTTACTTAAATTTCGTAAATGGTATTTCTTTTTCGTAACTCATTTAGAAATAAATTATTTGTATCTTTTTTAAAATTTAAGGTGTACTATAAATATACGGAAGGCGTGACTGTTTGTATGTTTTGATGCACTAAAACGGTTACGACGATTAGTAGAGGAACGAAATGTGGCGGTAAGACCCGTCGCCGCGTCGTGGCACTACGCCCTTTTAAAGTAAATATTATTTTGTCTTAACTTTAAATCTGAAAATGTCAATATTCAGGACAGGACTTGAACTCACGATTGGTCACATTCTAGAGGGAATATTCTGACCAACTTGGCAGGCAGACGTCAGAAACAATCAATAATAAAATTAATATTGTACTGAGATTGATTTAATAAAATGGGGTAGAGCGAGTGACATAAGCGAAATGTATGTTGACAACCTATGTTGCGAAGAGGTAGAACATTCCACTGTTAATAGCAAGGTTGCGGGCTCATTTCCCGGTCATTAAAACATTTATTAATGTCTAAATATATGTATGTTAGCATTGGTCATGCTTCTATGTACCACATGATACTATTTACTAAAAATCTATTTCCGAATATATTATTCATGTTTGTTTCACAAAAATTATGAGTTGATAATATACAGTAAGTACTGGAAGTATGTAAACGATTAAGATTTAATTTTGCTACTTACTTTGGTCTATATCACCAACGAAGGCGGCTGTAACTACCTGAATTCGATCGTATGTAACTGCAGTTTACAAAAGACAGGGTGCGTTCGAATTATATTTAAGAAACATGAAGACTAAAATGAAGACACCGACGAGAATTTGTAAATGAGCTCTTGTTAACATCCGAAGTACTTAGTTTCATATATGAAAACCCTCTCGGACGTTAACAGATGCTCAGTTATGAATAGCTTCAGTTCACAACACAGCGTGCGGCAGAAACTTCTTTGAGACGAACCTTAGTGGAGTGGAGGCCTTATTGGACGCAAACAAACTCGTGAGATTTAGGGGTGTATTGGTTTACGAATGGAGATCTGGTGCAACCTTACCTCTCAGGGTTGAAAGGTCATTACAGTGTTTGTCATAAAAGCCGTTTAAACCCAATCTATTCTGAGATGTAACCAGGAACAACGCTAAAACTATAAGGTGAAACAGTCAGACCGCGTGCTATGTCACACCATTGTGTTTATAATATTATATTAGCCAAAAACACTTTTATAATATGTAGCCGTACCTAATAATCCACTCAAAATAGTAGAAATAAAGTGGCAAGCTTGCTTTAATTCGCATAGAGCTGAAAATTGATAGGTGCCTTGAATATATCGTACTCAAGGAAATATTAAAAGTCCCTATCGATTGGACTTGGGCACTTTATTGTATTCAAGATCAAAGGTGTAAAATGTTGCATTCTCGCATTTTTCTCGTAAACAGTACGTGTCATCGCAAAAGCATGTTCGACAAAGATGTAGATCGTTTAATTACCTTCTTATTTTGGTACGGAGGACCGTTTCGGAGTTATCGCTATTTCAAAGTTCAATACTAGCGATGACGGAGGAGCGCTTGAGTCGCCCTCCAAGGATGGACGGTGCTGGTACTTTCGGCCGTCATCATTCCCTTAGCCTTTTCTCAACTCAGTTGGAGTTAGCTTTCCAATCAAACTGTGAAGTGGCCGAACTTCGATATTTTCCATTAAGCGACTGCCATCAGACCTCCACAACAAGTTGGCGACGAGGAAGTTCTTTAGTTAGACTAGTCGGACTTTCGAGGGCTCTAAATGCCCCTAACGACTGCCATAGATGTTTGTATGACGACCGGGACCGACGGCTCGACGTGCTCTCCGAAGCACGGAAATTCTCAGAACAATGCAAATAAACATTTTCATGTAATATCTCTCTATGATATCATAATCTGATATCATATAGACATGTACACAATAATATCACAATAAAATACCTATTGTATGTGATCGACTTTTCTAGGAACGACTGCTTGTGCTCCGCGCACTTCGCGCTGGCGATCATTGAATGTCATGCATTTTTACTTTGTCAGTTTGACGCAAATAGACCAATATTGTTTTGACGCTAACTTCGAAAGCTGCTGGTAATTCAGCCGTAGATTGTGTATCATCGGCTTCCACAATCGCCTTTAATTCGTCATTGTCGACCAGTCTTCGGACGACCGTGAGGTTCATTTTTGAATTCGAAATTTCCAGAATGGAAGCAAACAAACCAATAACAAGCGGTGCGTTGGTTTGCAGTGTTAGCTCCGTAAACGTCATTGACGTTGCTTGCCGCTCGTGCCGCGTTGCTGTCACGACGATACTCATATTCCATAATTTGAAAATGCACTGAGCGGGAATTGAACCCACGTCCCCACTTGAAGACACACCATAGAAGCTGTCCGAGTACGGCAGCTTGTAAACTAAATTTAATATAACAACGACCAAATAGAAGCGAGACAAGTAACGCCTATTCTAAAGCCTATTCTAAATGAACTCCTTCCAGCCATTACCCACATAGTAAATTTTTCGCTTGAGCATAGCTCTTTTCCTTTGGCCTGGAAGAAAGCACTAGTCATTCCTTTGCCCAAAACCTCTAATCCATCCTTATTATCCCAGTTTAGGCCTATTTCAATCCTTCCGATTCTTTCCAAAGTGCTTGAGAACACGGTGCGTATTCAATTATCTTGTTACCTTTCCTCTAATGGTCTACTGAGTCCATTACAATCTGGTTTTCTTTCTGGCCATAGTACAGTCACGGCACTAGTTAAAATATCCGATGATATAAGACTGGCCATGGAGAATAAACTCCTGACGGTATTGGTTCTACTGGACTTCAGTAGTGCCTTCAATTCTGTTGACTTCGACATTCTCTTGGGCATCCTTTCTTCATTAAATATATCGCCCTCCGTAATCGCTTGGTTTAACTCTTATCTTCGGGGTCGCTCGCAGCGGGTTCGCTCTGATGAGGCGTCCTCTGACTGGCGTAACCTTACTGCGGTGAAATGGAACATAATCGTATATTTAGAATATAGATTATTTTATCATTTTAAAACTCATATTTGAAGCATAAATACACAACATGAAACCATAGTATATTTTTTTATGCCTGTGGCAAGACACTTGTGTTAATTTTTTTTCTTTCTCGTAACTAAAATGCGTATTATTCTAAAGAGAGGCCGGTCATAAACTATATTTTTTTGTTAGAGCGTCCACTTCAACTCTATGGGCACGATGGCTAAATCGAATTCTTGGGATATTCTATTTTTAAACACATGTATGCAAAAGACTGTTATGATGCTAATATTATTTACGTGAACGAGTGCAATATTACATATAACAATATATTGAGAATGTAATCATATTTGATATGGAATAGTATCATGATAAAGATGGTGGATTTTGATTATAATTAAGGCGTCATGTTACGCCACACATATTTGTAGGTTCATGCAAGTTTGACTCCATGGAATGATTAATCTTCGGATTAATCTAATAATTGGCACAAAGCATTACAAAATTACATCACAATAGAATTCTATAAAAAAATAAATAAGAGCTCACTCTTCACGACGAAAGCGCAAATACAGTATGTTTATACATACGTGCATGACCAGCTGGTTTACTATTGGTTTATTATTGGTTTACTATTTAGTTACTGTATATTTGGTTTACTGTATTTTATATACCATTGTTTTGCATGATTAATATTCTGTAGAATATAATCATAATTGATTATATTGCATGAAGGCATGTTATATCTGAATGTAAACATGAGCTTAAAATTAACTTGCACTGAATTCCTTTGTTGACATTGTAAAAAAATCCTATGATAAAAAAAGGACCCAAGCGTCCCCGCTCCCGCGCGGAGTTCACACTGGTATAAAAGGAAATCGGCTAGTTTGCGGGACAGAGAGTTTGGTTCGATTAGTAGAAGCGCACAGACCATGCAACCGTTTCATTAAATTATTCTAGCCGTATTACGCCAGTGTAATTTGTGAGAAAGTGGCAAAAGTTCGGTGTGCGGAAACTGTGTCGGAACAACGCGCTTTCTGAATTATTTCAGAAGGTTCCTAATTATTTATATACCTATTCCAATACACACAAATTCCAAACATCCTTGAGACGTAGTGTTGATAAGTTCTTGTAGGTAAAGATTGCTTTAAATTTCGGGGCTGAGACTGGCCTTCGAAAGCGTCTCAATACCTTATCCTGGTCACCTAGGTTTCCGTGGTTTCGTTGTAGGAGAGTCTAAACGAAATCACTTCCCATTACCTTAGCTAGTTCACATTGTTGATTTACACAATTCACAACACACACATACACATAACTTCTAACTCACCTATTAAGGTTGGTAAGTCTTAATAGACCTAAGGTAGGGCTCCTAGCTAGGTCTAGTTAGTTTTTCTGTTGCTACAGACATAGACTTTGTAGGAATTCTAATAAGAATTATAGGTGAGCACTGTACATTAAATTTGACGTGAATCGGTAACGTTATCCTTGTGTTGATATAATAACTGTTGGGGTTACTTGGTATTCGTAAATTATATCTTGGTTAGAGATAATACACAACTTGTATAGAGATTGAGTTGGGGTTTGTTATTTCCACATTTGACTGTAGCTGGAAAGAATTTGCAGTTGAATTATTAATGCGAAAGGCTTTATTTAGTGAGATCTTATTTAACAGCATACGTGCTAAAATGAACTATTTATGTTCTATTAGAATTACATTAGTAATTCATATATTATACTAGATCTCATCATTTATACCATACTGAGGCTTAAAATAGTAAAGTCATATATTTATTTCCAACTGTTAGGATTCAATTCTGTGGCTCCTGGATCATTTTGATACAGTATTAGAGCAACTCTGATTGAAGATATCAATAAAATTCCAATCAGAGCAGTTTGTAAAGTGTAGCGGTCCATAAACCTGCCAAAACTTATTAAATTAATTATATATTCCTTAGTAAATGACAGCCATTACAGCCGTGAAGGCATAATATACATATTATTGTTGAAATAATATTATATCACATTCAATCATTATTCTAATTGTTTTGGCACCGTTCATGAGATTCGTGAGGCGTTAAAGGGCTACTACATTTTATACTGGAACCAGAAGCTGAAAACTGAAGGATTACAGTATACAGTGGAGTTTAGTGGAGGTTTTACAAACTGAATTAAATTAACTGTGACGAAGTGGAGGAGAGCCTTGATCTTTTGATCAACGCTATCAGTTCTTCGGAATTGATCATAATCTCGCTCTTCGGGGCTTGAGATTCATAATCTCACTCTTCGGGGCTTGAGATTCATATTCTCGCTCTTCGGGGCTTGAGATATTTAATTGATCCGGATCACATATAACAAATCATATATGATATCTTCGACATTAAAGGCCTATATACAGCTGCAAAAGATGCCACACAAAGTTCAAACTATCAAAGACCTATATTGAATCTAATATAAATCTCATTTGAATTAAATAGAAATCCACAGTCTTGTCATCATACTATTCCGAACAGTTAAAAACTTAGTTAGAATAACGATTTAAACTGTAGTCTCAGGATTATTAAAGTAATGAATGATAGATATTGGGTCGGGTTTTAAAGATTAGGTAAATAGACGATCACAGCTATAAGTATCGTGGGATTACCCCGGTAGTTCCCGTTACAGCGGGTGTACCGCAAGGTGCTGTCCTCTCTCCTCTACTTTTCTCAATTTTTATTAATGCTATCACCAAAGTTATTTCTTCCAGTTATCATCTCTACGCAGACGATTTGCAGTTGTATCGTCATTTTAGGTCTGATGATGTGGGTGGGGCCATTACTGCCATCAATAATGACCTTAAAAACATTAGTGCTTGGGCAAAATCTTTCGGACTGCTTGTCAATCCTACTAAATCTCAGGCAGTCATTATAGGTGGCAGACACATTTACAGTAATCTTGACCATGCCTCTCTAACTCCTGTTTTTTACAGCAATGCTCTGATACCATTTTCCACGGTCGCCAAAAACCTGGGGGTTCTCTTCGATTGCAATTTGTCATGGACCAGTCATATCAACGAGGTAAGCCGGAGAGTTTTTGGTACTTTCCACTCCCTTAGGCGTCTTCAGAATTTCCTTCCTTTTAAAACCAGAGTCTGTCTCGCTCAATCTCTTCTCCTTCCTCTCCTAGACTATGCTGATGTCACCTTTCTGGATGCAACTGAAGAACTCTGGAACAAGATGGAGCGACTGCAAAATTTATGTATTCGTTTTATTTTCGGCCTACGTAAGTATGACCACGTTTCGGAGTTCAGAAGGCAACTGTAATGGTTACCAATTCGGCGGCGTCGAGATGTTCACATTCTTTCCCTTCTCTTTTCTATTCTTCACAACCCTCATTCTCCTTCATATCTTCGTGAGCGTTTTGAGTTCCTTGTACCCAGGGGTAAGCCCTGTCGCACTTCGTCTTCTCTTTTACTTCGAACTCCCTCGCATAGTTCGACTTGCTACGACAATTCCTTCACAGTTTCTGCAGTACGACTGTGGAATTCTCTTCCTCACTCCATACGCGATAGTCCTTCTCTGAATATTTTTAAAAGACGTATAAGAGATTACTTTCTCTCTCAACAATAGCAGACATACATGATATGTATTTGTATGTATGTATGTTTATTTATGTATTTATGTATGTATGTAGGTATGTATGTATGTATGTACGTGAGTATGTGTATGTGTGTATATGTGTATGTGTATATTTGTGCCTATTGTCGGGGGTATACACATTTTATACCTTCTTATATTAATTTTACACCTGTGCACTAGACTTAGCCTCTCGTATTGCAATTCCTCTGTACACTCCCGGGTTTGCTGGAAGAGAACTCAACTTTGAGTTAAGCTCGCCTTTGTACATTACATCTCATCTTGTTATATTAATGTAATATGTGTGTACAATAAAGTATAAATAAATAAATAAATAAATAAGTAACAGACGTCAGCAGTCTATGGTTTGTCGTGTAAAATACACTGAACGTTCTCTATTCGCGGTTACATTCTATGTCAATCAAAACGACCGTAGCCAGTGGGGGAATTGATGTCTCTGGACGAATTCCACAATACTAGCGCGGATGGAGGAGCGCTAGTATTATGAAATTTAGAGCTGCAGCATAGGTCATCTTCGGAACTTTAAATCTGACCTAACATAGGTACATAACATAACATAAACTCACACCTATATCCCCGAAGTGGTAGGCAGAGGTATCTATTTGTGTGTTATAGTATGAGAATATCAGTATATTATGTAAGTAGAAATTTGTGTGAAAACGTATATTAATTTTATTTTACTTATACTTCTCTCTCTTTCGTTTGTTTTTAATAATCTATCTATTTTAGTTTAGCCGATAACTACACCATATTTTTAATTTTTAACATTACTGTCCATCCCAAGGACCTGGAAGAAATCGCTTCTGCGATTAGGCAGTTCATTGTACAATTTGCATTGTACAATGAACTGTATACATGCTACCTACTTGTCCTACTGTAAATCGGTTGGTGTACAATAAAGAATTATCTATCTATCTATCTATCAGAGGTGCTTTAATCAATATTCAGAACGGGACTTGAACTCACGAATTGGTCACATTCTAGAGGGAATATTCTGACCAACTTGGCAGGCAGACGTCAGAAACAATCAAAAATATTGTACTGAAATTGATTTAATAAAATGGGGTTGCAATAGAGCGACTAACATAAACAAAATGTATTTTGACAACCTCTGTACCGAAGCAGTCGAACATTCGACTGTAAATTGTAAGATTGCGGGCTCAATTCCCGGTCAATAAAATATTTATTTATGTATAAATGTTTGCAATGGTCAGGATGTTCCAATGTACCACATGAAACTATTAACTTAAAAGTCCATTTCCGAACGTATATTTTATGTTTATTTCATAAAAATTGTGAGTTGATAATATACAGTAAGCACTGGAAGTATGAAACGATTAAGATTTAATTTTGGTACTTAGTTTGGTCTATATGCTTCTCATCAATGTAGATGTCTGTAACTACCAGAATTCGATCGTAACTAACTGCAGTTTACAAAAGACAGGGTGCGTTCGAATTATATTCAAGAAACATGAAGACTAAAATGAAGACATCGACGAGAATTTATAAAGGGGCGCTTGTTAACGTCTGAAGGACTTAGTTTCATATATGAAAACTTCTCCAGACATTAACAGATGCTCAGTTATGAATAACTTCAGTTCACAACACAGCGTGCGGTAGAAAATTCTTCAAGACGAACCTTAGTGGAGGCCTTAGTTGTGGACTGAAGACAGGAACGCTGGTAAGCTGACATCTGAAATTTTGCGAATACCGAGCCCACCCAAGCGAATCGGTAGAGTCGCTTGTAGTAAAGCTCGGTCTTCCAAGGCCTCATTTAAAATTTTGGTGAGGGTATTTTCTATAATTTCATCCATTTTTTTCAAAATTGTTATATGTTTAAAAAATGGCGTCGATCGTAGGGCATGGGTGAATTTTGGAACGAATAGGCAATACCGAAGAATAGTGAAAGCCGAGTGTATATTTATTTTGAGTAGGCGATCCGAAATTTCACTAAAATTTTGAATTTTTTCCTCTATAAATGAGGTGTAGGCATCTTCTAGGATTGGGGACCCGAGGAGACGTAAAGAGTCTTTTTCTAAAATTTTGATGGTGGGAGCTACGGAATTGAATTTAGAAATAGTAGAAATTTTGTCCGAAACGTCGTTCAAAAAAATCTCGCATTTGCTGTCATTTAGTTCTAAACCAATTAATCTAAATTCATTTTTAATAAATACCAAATCTTGTAAAACTGTCTCCACATCTCCCCCTAGAGTCCCGTCGTCTAGGTACCATACATTAAATTTAGAATTTAACCGCCGAATAATGGGCTGAATGGCTAAACTGAAAATTACCGGTCCAAGAGGGTCTCCTTGTTGACATCCAACAGCTGATTTCAAAAGGTTGTCCTTGTATAATAGTTTGGAGGGGTATCTGTAACATTGCCAAAGAAAATTATAAATTTTGGGTGTTTCTAATTTAGCTTGGTTCAACAAGGTGTACCTGTTCACCGAGTTGAAAGCATTCTTCACATCAACCTTGAGAATGACCTCACCTTTACTGGAGCCAAGGTAGGTTGATAAAGCATGTATGGCAGCCTCACAGCCCCCCTTTGAACCAAAACCAATTTGGAGGGGCTGTAACTTCAAAGCTAACTCGGTTTTGTAATATCTACAACAGAGTTTGGCTGCCATACGTCGGTACGTACATCCCACGGCAATGGGACGAATGCCACCATCTCCCTTGCGTAGGGCACACACTTAAATTTCGTAAATGATATTTCTTTTTCGTAACTCATTTAGAAATAAATTATTCGTATCTTTTTTAAAATTTAAGGTGTACTATAAATATACGGAAGGCGTGACTGTTTGTATGTTTTGATGCACTAAAACGGTTACGACAATTAGTAGAGGAATGAAATGTGGCGGTAAGACCCGTCGTCGCGTCGTGGCACTACGCCCTTGTAAAGTAAATATTATTTTGTCTTAATTTTAAATCTGAAAATGTCAATATTCAGGACGGGACTTGAACTCACGATTGGCTACATTCTAGAGGGAATATTCTGACCAACTTGGCAGGCAGACGTCAGAAACAATCAATAATAAAATAAATATTTTACTGAGATTGATTTAATAAAATGGGGTAGAGCGAGTGATATAAGCGAAATGTATGTTGACAACCTATGTTGCGAAGAGGTAGAACATTCCACTGTTAATAGCAAGGTTGCGGGCTCATTTCCCGGTCATTAAAACATTTATTAATGTCTAAATATATGTATGTTAGCATTGGTCATGCTTCTATGTACCACATGATACTATTTACTAAAAATCTATTTCCGAATATATTTTTCATGTTTGTTTCACAAAAATTATGAGTTGATAATATACAGTAAGTACTGGAAGTATGTAAACTATTAAGATTTAATTTTGCTACTTACTTTGGTCTATATCACCAACGAAGGCGGCTGTAACTACCAGAATTCGATCGTATGTAACTGCAGTTTACAAAAGACAGGGTGCGTTCGAATTATATTTAAGACACATGAAGACTAAAATGAAGACACCGACGAGAATTTGTAAATGAGCTCTTGTTAACATCCGAAGTACTTAGTTTCATATATGAAAACCCTCTCGGACGTTAACAGATGCTCAGTTATGAATAGCTTCAGTTCACAACACAGCGTGCGGCAGAAACTTCTTTAAGACGAACCTTAGTGGAGTGGAGGCCTTATTGGACGCAAACAAACTCGTGAGATTTAGGGGTGTATTGGTTTACGAATGGAGATCTGGTGCAACCTTACCTCTCAGGGTTGAAAGGTCATTACAGTGTTTGTCATAAAAGCCGTTTAAACCCAATCTATTCTGAGATGTAACCAGGAACAACGCTAAAACTATAAGGTGAAACAGTCAGACCGCGTGCTATGTCACACCATTGTGTTTATAATATTATATTAGCCAAAAACACTTTTATAATATGTAGCCGTACCTAATAATCCACTCAAAATAGTAGAAATAAAGTGGCAAGCTTGCATTAATTCGCATAGAGCTGAAAATTGATAGGTGCCTTGAATATATCGTACTCAAGGAAATATTAAAAGTCCCTATCGATTGGACTTGGGCACTTTATTGTATTCAAGATCAAAGGTGTAAAATGTTGCATTCTCGCATTTTTCTCGTAAACAGTACGTGTCATCGCAAAAGCATGTTCGACAAAGATGTAGATCGTTTAATTACCTTCTTATTTTGGTACGGAGGACCGTTTCAGAGTTATCGCTATTTCAAAGTTCAATACTAGCGATGACGGAGGAGCGCTTGAGTCGTCCTCCAAGGATGGACGGTGCTGGTACTTTCGGCCGTCATCATTCCCTTAGCCTTTTCTCAACTCAGTTGGAGTTAGCTTTCCAATCAAACTGTGAAGTGGCCGAACTTCGATATTTTCCATTAAGCGACTGCCATCAGACCTCCACAACAAGTTGGCGACGAGGAAGTTCTTTAGTTAGACTAGTCGGACTTTCGAGGGCTCTAAATGCCCCTAACGACTGCCATAGATGTTTGTATGACGACCGGGACCGACGGCTCGACGTGCTCTCCGAAGCACGGAAATTCTCAGAACAATGCAAATAAACATTTTCATGTAATATCTCTCTATGATATCATAATCTGATATCATATAGACATGTACACAATAATATCACAATAAAATACCTATTGTATGTGATCGACTTTTCTAGGAACGACTGCTTGTGCTCCGCGCACTTCGCGCTGGCGATCATTGAATGTCATGCATTTTTACTTTGTCAGTTTGACGCAAATAGACCAATATTGTTTTGACGCTAACTTCGAAAGCTGCTGGTAATTCAGCCGTAGATTGTGTATCATCGGCTTCCACAATCGCCTTTAATTCGTCATTGTCGACCAGTCTTCGGACGACCGTGAGGTTCATTTTTGAATTCGAAATTTCCAGAATGGAAGCGAACAAACCAATAACAAGCGGTGCGTTGGTTTGCAGTGTTAGCTCCGTAAACGTCATTGACGTTGCTTGCCGCTCGTGCCGCGTTGCTGTCACGACGATACTCATATTCCATAATTTGAAAATGCACTGAGCGGGAATTGAACCCACGTCCCCACTTGAAGACACACCATAGAAGCTGTCCGAGTACGGCAGCTTGTAAACTAAATTTAATATAACAACGACCAAATAGAAGCGAGACAAGTAACAGACGTCAGCAGTCTATGGTTTGTCGTGTAAAATACACTGAGCGTTCTCTATTCGCGGTTACGTTCTATGTCAATCAAAACGACCGTAGCCAGTGGGAGCCAATTGATGTCTCTGGACAAATTCCACAATACTAGCGCGGATGGAGGAGCGCTAGTATTATGAAATTGAGAGCTGCATGCAGCATAGGTCATCTTCGGAACTTTAAATCTGACATAACATAGGTACATAACATAACATAAACTCACACCCATATCCCCGAAGTGGTAGGCAGAGGTATCTATTTGTGTGTTATAGTATGTGTATATCAGTATATTATGTAAGTAGAAATTTGTGTGAAAACGTATATTAATTTTATTTTACTTATACTTCTCTCTCTTTCGTTTGTTTTTAATAATCTATCTATTTTAGTTTAGCCGATAACTACACCATATTTTTAATTTTTAACATTACTGTCCATCCCAAGGACCTGGAAGAAATCGCTTCTGCGATTAGGCAGTTCATTGTACAATTTGCATTGTACATTGAACTGTATACATGCTACCTACTTGTCCTACTGTAAATCTGTTGGTGTACAATAAAGAACTATCTATCTATCTATATATCAGAGGTGCTTTAAACAATATTCAGAACGTTACTTGAACTTACGAATTGGTCACATTCTAGAGGGAATATTCTGACCAACTTGGCAGGCAGACGTCAGAAACAATCAAAAATATTGTACTGAAATTGATTTAATAAAATGGGGTTGCAATAGAGCGACTGACATAAACAAAATGTATTTTGACAACCTCTGTACCGAAGCAGTAGAACATTCGACTGTAAATTGTAAGATTGCGGGCTCAATTCCCGGTCAATAAAATATTTATTTATGTATAAATGTTTGCAATGGTCAGGATGTTCCAATGTACCACATGAAACTATTAACTAAAAGTCCATTTCCGAATGTATATTTTTTGTTTATTTCATAAAAATTGTGAGTTGATAATATACAGTAAGCACTGGAAGTATGAAACGATTAAGATTTAATTTTGGTACTTAGTTTGGTCTATATGCTTCTCATCAATGTAGATGTCTGTAACTACCAGAATTCGATCGTAACTAACTGCAGTTTACAAAAGACAGGGTGCGTTCGAATTATATTCAAGAAACATGAAGACTAAAATGAAGACATCGACGAGAATTTGTAAAGGGGCGCTTGTTAACGTCTGAAGGACTTAGTTTCATATATGAAAACTTCTCCAAACGTTAACAGATGCTCAGTTATGAATAACTTCAGTTCACAACACAGCGTGCGGTAGAAACTTCTTCAAGACGAACCTTAGTGGAGGCCTTAGTGGACGCAAACGAACTCGTGAGATTTAGAGGTGTATTAGTATACGAGTGGAGCTCTGGTGCGACCTTTTCTCTCAAGGTCGTTCTCAGAAAAGGCATTTAAACCCTATGCATTCTGAGATGTAAACAGAAGCAACGCCGAGAGGATGACAATGATCTCGTAAAGTTCGAAGTTGTTGTACTGTTGGTATTGATGTTCGTAAACTGATTCGTGAAACAGTAAGACCGCGTGCTATGTCGCAACATTGTGTTTATAATATCATATTACCCAAAATACTTTTATAATATATAACCGCACCTAACTAGAGCTGCAGCATTACCTGTCTATATCCTATCCTATATCTTCGGGATAGTGGAACTTTTTCGTTTTTATTCTAAATTACATTATATATCTGAAAAGAGGGTAAAGCCAATGGAGAAATTATTGTCCTTGGATGAATTTCACAATATTGGCGCGGCTGGTGGGGCGCTAATATCACCCTCCCATCCCAGGGGAGGGTGTTGGCACTTTTTTCACTTGGTGGATAACACCACTTTACTTGCAAAAGGTTACTGTCGTAGTATTCTATCAGTCAACACAATTATTTGCCACAATTTGTAATGTATACTTCGATGGTGGAGCAGGCAGCTCGGGAGTTAAAATACAAATTAGTGTGTTTAGGTCCTGGAATAGGCTAGCGTCACCAATACGGAGGTGCCGGGACAGAACCTCAAACCTACGCCTGGGTGAAAAGTGACTAAGGCAAGGCAGCCAAGCGCTGGGCACGCCATAATTCGTCTCTTTTTTGATTAAATTTCGTAGTTAATATTTCATTTTCGTAACTCATTTAGAAATAAGATTAAGTATCTTTTTTTAAATTTAAACTATAAACTATAAATGTACGGAAGGCGTATCTGTTTGTATGTTTTTGTACATTAAAACGGTTACGACGATTAGTAGAGGAACGAAATGTGGCGGTAAGACCCGTCGCCGCGTCGTGACACAACGCCCTAATACTTGTAAAGTAAATATTATTTTGTCTTAACTTTAAATCTGAAAATGTCAATATTCAGGACGGGACTTGAACTCACGATTGGTCACATTCTAGAGGGAATATTCTGACCAACTTGGCAGGCAGACGTCAGAAACAATCAAAAATATTGTACTGATATTGATTTAATAAAATGGGGTAGAGCGAGTGACATAAACGAAATGTATGTTGACAACCTCTGTAGCGAAGCGGTAAAACATTCGACTGTTAATTGTAAGGTTGCGGGCTCAATTCCCGGTCATTAAAACATTTATTAATGTATAAATATATGTATGTTAGCATTGGTCAGGGTGTTCCTATGTACCACATGAATCTATTTACCAAAACTCTATTTCCGAATATATTTTTCATGTTTATTTCACAAAAATGGTTTGATAATATACAGTAAGTACTGGAAATATGTAAAGGATTAAGATTTAATTTTGGTACTTACTTTGGTCTATATCAACAACGTATGCGGCTGTAACTACCAGAATTCGATCGTATGTAACTGCAGTTTACAAAAGACAGGGTGCGTGTTCAATGTAACACAAGAATCTATTTACAAAAAATTGTGTATCCGAATATATATTTTGTTTAATTCATAAAATTTTGGTTAGTCTGTATGCTTCTAAAACAATCCAAGCTTTTGTAACTACCAGAATTCGATCGTAACTAACTACGGTCTATAGAAGACAGGGTGCGCCCGAATTATATTGAATTAATAAAATTAAATTGAATTTAAATATATATAAACTGAAGACACCGACGAGAATTTGTAAATGAGCGTGAATTACCATTTGTAGGACTTACAGTTTCATATATGAACAAGTCCGCAGATGCTAATACAAGCTTAGTTATGAATAGCTTCAGTTTACAACACACAACGTGCGTTAGAACTCTGTTCAAGACGAATTAGTTTAGTGTGGATCTTCGTGGACAAACAAACACGTGCGACACCATTAATATGCAAGTGGAGCTCTGGTGCGAGTTTTTCTCTCAGGGTTGGAAGGTCATAACAGTCGGTCTCATAACAGCCGTTTAAACACAATCTATTTTGAGACGTAACAAGGAACAACACTGGGAAGATGACGATAACGAAAGGTAAATTTTGAAGTTATTGTACTGTTGGTGAGCAGTAAGACCACGTGCTCAATAATCAAAATATCATATTACCTAAAATATTTTATAATATGTAACCGTACCTAACTAGAGCTGCAGCATAGGTAATCTTCAGGACTATGGAAGTTTTTGATTTTTATTCAATATTGCATTATATATCTGAAGAAAGGCTAAAGCCAATGGAGAAATTATTGTCCTTGGATGAATTACACAATATCAGCGCGGCTGGTGCGGCGCTAATATAGCTAACAGTGCCAGCACCCTCCCTAGGAAGGGTCCAAGGGAGGGTGTTGGCACTTTTGGCTTAGTTATTATCGGATCACTTGGTGGATAACACCACTTTACTTGCCAAAGGTTACTGTCGTAATATTCTATCAGCCAACACATTTATTTGCCACAACATATAACCCACAATGAAAATTTATAACGTAATCTTTCGATTGAGCAGGCAGCTCGGGAGTTAAACATCCAAATTAGTGTGTTTAGGTCCCAGAATGGTCTTGCATCACTAATAAGGAGGTGCCAGGACAGAACCTGAAGCCTATGCCTGGGTGAAGAGTGGGTGAATTCGTTCTCTAATTAATTATTATCTCGATATTTTTTTCGCAACGCATTTCGAAATAAGATATTCGTATCTTTTTTAAAACTGAAAGTGTACTATCATTTAGTACAGAAGGCGTGACTGTTAGTATGTTTTGATGCAATAAACGGTCGTAAGTCGTTAGTAAAGGTACGAAATGTGGCGGTAAGACCCGTCGTGGCACTTCGCCTTAATTCTTGTAATGTAAATATTGTTTTTTTTTTTAATTTAAATCAGAAAATATCAATATCCAGGAGGGGACAACCAGTCGCATTCTAGAGGGAATACTCTGACCAACTTAGCGGTCAGAAGTTAGAATCTACTACCAAAAATACATTGACATTTATAAAACTAAAGTGGGTCGCAATAAAGATTGATTTAATAAAATGGGGTAGAGCGAGTGACATAAACGAAATGTATATTGACAACCTCTGTAGCGAAGAGGTGGAACATTCGACTGTTAATTGTAAGGTTGCGGGCTCAATTCCCGGTCATTAAAACATTTATTAATGTATAAATATATGTATGTTAACATTGGTCAGGGTGTTCTCATGTACCACATGATATTATTTACTAAAAATCTATTTAAGAATATATTTTACATGTTTATTTTACAAAAATTGTGAGTTGATAATATACAGTAAGTAATGGAAGTATGTAAACGATTAAGATTTAATTTTGGTACTTGAAAAAAATGGACGAAATTATAGAAAATACCCTCACCAAAATTTTAAATGTGGCCTTGGATGACCGAGCTTTACTACAAGCGACTCTACCGATTCGCTTGGGTGGGCTCGGTATTCGCAAAATTTCAGATGTTACCAGCGTTCCTGTCTTCAGTCCACAGTACGGAAGAATTAACTAGGAAAATCCTTGCACCTACACTAGTTAATTCTGAAGTATTGTGTAAAACTGATGCAGTGAACGCTTGGAAAATTGCATGTCCAAACACCGATCTCCCAAAGAACCTCTTCTCACAGCGTCAGTGGGATGGGCCGCTCTGCAGCTTAGTTGGAAAAAAAATACTAAATACATGTTCCAATGCTGCTGAGCGTGCCCGTTTACTGGCGGTTGGAGTGTGGGAATCGGGTCTTTGGCTACAAGCTCTTCCGTCATCTAACGTAGGGACTATGTTAGATGACACTACCTTCCGCATCGCAACTTGTCTCCGTTTAGGTGCGCCGTGTGTTTCCGCATCAATGCCGTTGTGGAGAAGCCGTTGACAGACTCGGACACCATGGTCTGTCGTGCTGCAGGAGCTCTGGGCGAATTCCACGGCACGCCAGCCTCAACGACATAATCCGCCGTGCTCTTGTCACCGCCGGTGTACCAGCTTTACTAGAACCAAACGGTTTGGCGCGTGACGATGGCAAGAGACCGGATGGCATGTCGTTAATGCCATGGAAGATGGGTAGGACTCTGGTGTGGGACGGCACATGCGTTGATACCAAGACTCCTACCCATATAACTAGCACAGCTGGCTGTGCTGGTGCTACTGCTGCTTCTGCAGAGGCTCTCAAGTGGCGCAAATACTCCAATCTCATCGGAGATTATGAATTTGTGCCGTTTGGAGTCGAGACTTTGGGGTCATGGGGTCCGAGCGCTCGCAACCTCTTCCGTGAGATTGCGAAGCGTGTGGTCGACGCTTCTCATGACCAGAAGGCTGGCCTCTTTTTAGGTCAGAGAATAAGTATTGCCATGCAACGTGGCAATGCTGCCAGTCTTCTGGGAACGCTATCACAAGAGGCATGCGATGCGGAGGAATTCTACGACACATTTTAATTGTTCTTAGCTATAAGTTGTGTAATAGTTATTTTATTTTTATTGTATTTAATATTTATAAATTATTTCTTGATTTGTTTATTAATAAAATTTAAAAATATTGTTAATATATTAAAAAAAAATAATTATGTACTTACTTTGGTCTATATCAACAACGTAGGCGGTTGTAACTACCAGAATTCGGTCGTCTGTAACTGCAGTTTACGAAAGACAGGGTGCGTTCGAATTATATTCAAGAAACATGAAGACTAAAATGAAGACATCGACGAGAATTTGTAAAGGAGCGCTTGTTAACGTCTGAAGGACTTAGTTTCAGATATGAAAACTTCTCCAGACGTTAACAGATGCTCAGTTATGAATAGCTTCAGTTCACAACACAGCGTGCGGTAGAAACTTCTTCAAGACGAACCTTAGTGGAGGCTTTAGTGGACGCAAACGAACTCGAGAGATTTAGGGGTGTATTGGTTTACGAATGGAGATCTGGTGCAACCTTACCTCTCAGGGTTGAAAGGTCATTACAGTGTTTGTCATAAAAGCTGTTGAAACCCAATTTATTCTGAGATGTAACCAGGAATAACGCTGAAACTGTAAGGTGAAACAGTCAGACCGCGGGCTATGTCACACCATTGTGTTTATAATATTATATTAGCCAAAAACACTTTTATAATATGTAGCCGTACCTACCCAACAAGCAAAGTAGCGATAACAGGGTCTAAATTTAAAGCTCTAAGTTATATAGTAGCTATATAAGATCTAAAATAATACTTTTAGGTGATAGTACGGATATAAGAGAGTTTGCTAAAGCACCAGCGATAGTAAGGTGATATAAAAGATATAGAAAAAATACGCTGCAGCTTAAAGTTGTAAAAAGGTGCTATAAGCTACAACTTTACAGTCGTTATTGCAGCTTTAAGTGGATTTTAACATTAAAAGCTCTTTTAGAGTGGCTACTATCACTTGCTGATGTAAATGCTCTATTTAAGTGCTATGTATACCTTTAAGTGCTAAACATCACTTTTGGTGTTAAAGTGGTTATAAGAAAACCCTCAAGCCGTTTAAGGGTTATAATAATCAATCTTATAACTCTTAATAGTGCAGTGATACAATGGAGTTAAGGTACCCTGTTCAAACACTATATGTGTTTTAGCGCTTGAGGTGCTAGAGAAGCTTGAAGCTTTATAGCCCTATAAGAGTGCTAGTGTGGACATTATTAAGTCTTATAGCGATATGATTTTTGTTTTAAATATGAAACCCTTCTCTATCACCTTAAACTGTTTAAATAGGTTATTTATATTATAAAGCTTTAAATTACTCTTCATTAGTGTTAATAATCACTTTGAATGTTAAAAAATGCCGTTATATCGCTTATGTGGTAAATTTTAACGTCCATCTTTTATTTTACTGAACACACTAAGTAAATACACGCGTGCCTTTTCGTATTTAAATAATGCAAAGAGAAATTAAATCATGGAGGCTCAAAAAGAAAACTGGTGCAATGAGAAAGAAAATCCAGATGGTATATGACAATATAAAAAACTCAACAACTAACTCTAGTATAGACTACAATGCTTTACATTCTAATAATTCGCGTAATAATGAAGAGGGTTCCGTCCATCAAAATATTGAAAATGAACAAATTAAAAAGTTTCGACAGACTAGTAAAGCGGAACAAATGAACATTAACACTTTAAGTGAGCAGAACTGCAGTTTAGCTAATGAACTTCAAGTAGATGCCTTGGAACAAGACATGGGAACAGATGCTATAGAGTACTACAATTCTTTGCCACTAAGTAATTCCGAAGATTCGGACGAAGAGCCTCAAGAGTATTTTTACAATAAAAATCTTGAATTTCGAAACAATTTAAGAACATGGGCTGTGCAAAAAAATATAAGTCAGGCATCATTCCAAGATTTGATTCTTATTGTGAATAAGAGATTTGGAAATATATTACCATCTGACACTCGGACTATTTTGAAAACACCGAAAACAAAATCTGTAAAAGCAATGGATGGTGGGGATTATTGGCATCATGGAATCACAAACACTCTGACTAAAATACTGGCCAGTTGGGACAAACTCCCTGATAAAATTGAATTAAATATAAATTTGGATGGTTTACCTATTTATAAAAGTGCCAAGAAAGAGTTTTGGCCAATTTTAGGCAACATTTTTAAATATAACATTAGTCCATTTATAATAGGAATTTACTACGGAACAGGGAAGCCGAAGAATCTAGAGTTCTTTTTGAATGATTTCGTTAGTGAAATGGGGGAATTACTGGAGCAAGGGATTTCTGTGGACGGGAAAACCGTTTCTATTAGAATACGGTGCTTTATTTGTGATTCACCGGCACGTGCGTTTGTTAAAGGTAACTAAGTGAATGCAGCAGATTTATGAGCACGATGTTATTTCAATTTTTGCAAGTTTCGTCTAATGTATGTCTAGTATATTATTTTTTTTTGCAGGTGTTTGCAATTTTAATGGTAAACATGGATGTTTAAAGTGTACAATGGTTGGAAATTATTCGCACACTTCACATACTGTAGTGTTTTCTACGAGTAAATATCCTCCAAGGAATGACAACGATTTTCGAAAAAAAAAATATGGTGGTCATCATAAGGTGGATTCGCCACTATTAAAGTTGCCCATCAATATGATAGAAGATTTTCCGGTAGCTGATTCACTACATTTAATTGATCTCGGTATAATGAAAAGATTACTGCAGGGGTGGAGGGATGGTAGTTTTGGCAGATATATAACGAAATGGCGTGCGCAAGATATAGACACAATAAACGTATTTTTAAATAACTGTAAACTACCTTCGGAAATACATAGATCGGTAAGAACCCTAGATTGCCTAGCATATTGGAAAGCTAGTGAGTTTAGGACGTTCCTATTTTATTTGAGTATTGTCATATTGCCTAAAGTTCTCCGCCAAGATGCTTATGAACATTTTTTGGCTCTGTTTTGTGCTGTAACAATATGTAGTGCTAACAATTACCGCCACTTGCTGCGTTTAGCAAATGAAATGATTCAACATTTTGTCGAACGTTACAAATATTTTTATGGCTCAGAATATATAACGAGTAACGTTCACAACCTTCTTCACGTAGTTGAAGAAGTCAAAAGATTCGGTCCTCTCCAATCATTTAATACCTATCCATTTGAAAACAAACTGTTCCTAATAAAGAATATGATTAGGCAAGGGAATAATCCACTCGCACAAGTTGCTAATCGAATCTGTGAAAACGATAGTATTACCATTGATGTCATGAAACAAACCGTAAAATTTGATAAACCATTTACTACGGAACGTAGAAATATGACGATCCTACATTTTGAAGATTTCATACTTTCTCCTAAACGGGCAGATAAATATTGTTTAAGCCAGAGTAGAAATGTTATTGAAATACAATGCATTATTTCAAATGAAGGAGAAATAAAAATTATTGGCAGAAAGATTACAAATGTAACAGATATATTTGAAAAGCCAATTAATTCAACTTTTCTATACTCGTATAAAGCTGATGAGAAAAATATGACTTCTGAAGAGGTGGCACTGATTCCCACAGATATTTTTTGTAAATTAGTGTGTATTAGCTACCAAGATATTTCATATTTTATTCCCCTGATACATACGATATGAAGATAAATAAAATACAGTTTAAATCAACACGTTGTATTTATTTATACCTATTAGATAGGATCTAAGTTGCGACAATAGAAAGACATTAGAAACTAAAATGCAAAACAATAGTCATTCTCCTACACAACATAATCCTGCACAATAAAAAACCACGGTGACAATAATAATGAACAATGTAGGTACTAACAGAAAATATATAAATCAGTCAATATGAACCTCGTCTACATAACTAAAAATTGCACATAAATATAATACTAATCGAAAATAATATGAGATCGCTCTTATTTGGCAGTGAAGTAAAAACAAGATTTACAAAAATAAATCTAGTACAAACAAAAACATTACAAAAAAATACCTCATTTTGACAGAGATATAAGCAGACATTTGACTTTCTCGTAATAACAGCTGAATGATAATATAAAATAATTACAAATATTAACAAAGGGATTCTTCATTGCCAACTGAAAGATTTGTTTCATCATCGCTAGGAATTTCTGTGACCTGATTTACAGTTTCATTGCCTTTAGGACCATCTGTTGTGTCAATATCATATAAAGTTGTATCAACGATTGTAGTCGGATTTATTACATTCAGTTTGGTACGCTTTGCTCTTAACCTTGATGTCGAAGCTCTTTGGTTTTTCGATTCAAGCCTTTTTCTAGAGTTTTTTAATAAACTTTTAAAAAAGTCGTCATTGTCTTTAAGAGTATACTTATTATCTCCAGCATAGACGAGACTCCAAAAAAAGTGTATTACATTTTTAAAGTCTTTGAACGGTATTTTCGAATTTTCACTTCTGCTTCCACCACTCCAAGAACATTCGCATAGAAACTTTCTATCAAACATAATTTCCGCGTATCTATAAGCACAATCTGTAGCTTTGCCTTTGCCACACACTATAGAATACGTTTGAAATAATGTCTGTTTAGTATTTTTATCTGATAAGCTTCGTTCCAGTTCGTTCAAAGCCCTTATGTTCTCAATTGGTTGAATGTATATTGGTGTATTTTCTTTAGTATTTCTGGACTCCATTAAAGGTTGGATATTACTATCTGGCTGTTTAATTCGGAGAGAAAGGTCGTCCAGTTGGACCGAAAAACCAGCAACTCTTTGCACAAGATTGTCTTGAATTTTTTGTAAGGATTGCACTGCTTCCAAAATTACTGATTGATTTGTTAAAACCTGATTTAAGGTTTCAATAATTTTTGTTTCATGGCAGTTCCCAGCATTTCCATCAATTATTTGTAAATTGTATACAGTATTCGTGTCAGTTATTAGAGGCATAGTTCCATCTGTACCAGAATTGATTTCAACATCTCTTACCTGAAAAAAAAAGAGAATTTCCAGAGGCAGATTTTATACAAGACTAGAGGACCCGCCCTCGCTTCGCTTCGGGTACCAAAGTTAGGGGATGATTTTCAGATTGAAACTACCCTATATCCTTTCTCGAGTCTTAAACTAACCGCACTCCAAATTTAATCTCAATCAGTTCAGCAGTTTTAATGTGAAAGAACAATGGACAAAGTTACTTTCGCATTTATAATATAAATAAATAAATATTCAACGACTTTCTACACAACGTTATCTAGACCCATGGTAAGCATAGCTTAACTAGCTTGTGTTATGGAATCTAGAATGCAGATAAACAAACTTAGATACTTTTTTTTTAGTATAATATTAGTATGGATTGTAAGTCTAGCTAATGGTTTCAATATATTAATATGTGTAGATCTTCTGAATCACCATGCCTAAAAAATTTTTTAGATCCGATAACGTTGAGGGAAGGTACCTTGAATATTGTAGATGGGACATTTGACTTTCTATCTATGTGGCATAGCCGTGGGACGCCCTATAATAATTTAAAAATTCTTACTGAATTGGCTTCTATAATATTAGGTACCAACCTCAGGCATCGTTAATCCATCATTTTCATTGTAGACCATATACTGTCTGAGCTCATTGGCTGAGTTGAGGTCCAAAGGTTTTACTGCAGTGTTTTTTGGACGAACGCTGGTTTCCTCTTCAGTATCACTTTGTGTGAGCATAATAGTTATTTCTTTTTCTGCCGCCTCGTAAGTATTTATGTTATTTCTTTTAACACTGCACGGTATGGAACACCAATGCGCTTGCGGTATAGATGTATCGTCGTTAATGAATTTTTGTGGCTGTTTAGGCCACCTTAGAACGCTATTGTGCTCCCATGTAGACGGTACTGCAATTAGTTGTACTTTATTTCGCTCTTTGGTCTGAATTATTTTAAACGGCATACTGAAATATAAAAATTAACTTTGTTGTAGTAATGAAACATACAAAATCCAAAACATAGAGATATCGTTATAAGATTAGATCACCCCGGGGTCCAGCGAGCGGGCGGGGGATTTCCACGGGTGGTTACACAGGTCACCTACGCGACCATTTTTTCTCAGACACGAAGGAAGTCCGTGCTCAAAAATTAGTAAGGGGGGTTTCTGTAAGTAGAATACTCACGTTTTAGAGATGTAGGTATATACTGTACGGCACGCGCAGTCGTCCAACACGTCGCTCTGTTATTGCCGTTGCCGTCGTCGCGTTGTGCTCAATGTATTTCACCGCTAAAAGCAAGTTAAAAATATATTATATTATAACAATTAAACACAAAGGTTGTAGTCTTTAATTTATCCCGAACAAAGTACAAACTTTAACACTCTTAGAATTACTTAAAAGTATGAACATTTATGTGTGTAAGGGACTGCAATGGACACGGGAGGGGCGAATTTTTACACGCGTCTATTGCATAACAATCAGGACGCGTCTGCAGTTTTCTCGAACCATAGAATTATAAGTTTAAGTCTATGTCTCGAACGTCCTTGTGCGAAATCGGTAGAGATGCCCACTAAAATCGGTATATTTGAACTATTTTGAACCCAAAATCGATATATATACACATATACAAATATTTACAAAAAAACCTACTTAAGGATCGCGCGGTCGCAGGTTACCAATATAACGAAATTAGGCGCGCTATATTATTTATAATTTTCGATCACAATTTATTGGTTGAATACCTATATAGTTAGGTATGTAGCAAAACAAGTATTGTAACTACTTACTACTTTATTAATTGAATAAGCGTCTATTTAGATTTCTCGTATTATATTATATGAACCACTGTTGTTTTTAAATAAATAAATCATTCATTCATTCATTATATTATATACCTATTGAAAAAGATACAATAAACTTGATTAAAATCTTTTATGTTGTCAAATCAATGGTTTACGTATCTTACCAAGGAACCCAAATGTCCCAAATTATCATAAAAAATCATTTCAACGATATGACTTACGGCTCTAATCGACGTAGTTGTACGAACAAAAGTGCTAATAAATCATTTTATTGCAGCGTTATAAACTCATGAGTTCTAAAAAAGAGATAATTATCACTATTGCCGTTAGCCTTGCATTTAAATTTAAAACTCCATTATTATTTACAAATATAACCTAAAAATCTTGATATATCTATTAATAAAGTTTACTTAAATCATTGTTGTTTTCTCACAATTAAAGATCTAAAAATTTTTGATTAACCATTTGGTAGGAATTAGTACAATTAGCAAAATTATATAAAAAAAAAATATTATCGCTATATTTTTGGTTTAAAGATTTCTTAAAACGCCTTATTTCAAAGGCGCTTGAAAATTGAGATTAAAAATAGTATACATAATAACAGAAAATATACAACCGCAATAGTATTTCACTTAAATATTCACTAAAGGTATATATTTGTAGGACTTACCGTTTTTGTTAATCAACTGCCATTACGTACACATCACACTTAGATAAAAACAAAGAACTTACACAAGAGAAAATACAGAAGGAGTAGAAGCGTTATACAAAACGCAAAGATTTTATTTACACTACTCCAGCGTTTTTGCATCACTTTAAGTGATATAAAATAACATCTCATAAATAAAATAGAACCTCAGGCGATTAATATAGGTTTTGCAACACTTCAAGTGATATAAAATAGCATATTATAACTTTAATAGAATCTTGGGTAATAAATGCGGCTATTTTACTCTTTACTATCGCCATTGGTAAGAAAATACCATATAGTAGCATTGTTATGCCACTTATTTATCACTGTTGCAGTTAATACGAGCTGCCGTAGAACTTATAAGTGCTAACACCGGTGCCTAATTCGGACTATAAGAGAGTTATAGCGCACTCTATCGCTAATTTTTAGGCCGCGATGTTGCTAATGGTGTTTAATTGAACAAATAATCGGCTGTTATAGAGCTTATTTTATCGCTAAATTGTTAGTTGGGTAATAATCCACTCAAAATAGTAGAAATAAAGTGGCAAGCTTGCATTAATTCGCATAGAGCTGAAAATTGATAGGTGCCTTGAATATATCGTACTCAAGGAAATATTAAAAGTCCCTATCGATTGGACTTGGGCACTTTATTGTATTCAAGATCAAAGGTGTAAAATGTTGCATTCTCGCATTTTTCTCGTAAACAGTAAGTGTCATCGCAAAAGCATGTTCGACAAAGATGTAGATCGTTTAATTACCTTCTTATTTTGGTACGGAGGACCGTTTCGGAGTTATCGCTATTTCAAAGTTCAATACTAGCGATGACGGAGGAGCGCTTGAGTCGCCCTCCAAGGATGGACGGTGCTGGTACTTTCGGCCGTCATCATTCCCTTAGCCTTTTCTCAACTCAATTGGAGTTAGCTTTCCAATCAAACTGTGAAGTGGCCGAACTTCGATATTTTCCATTAAGCGACTGCCATCAGACCTCCACAACAAGTTGGCGACGAGGAAGTTCTTTAGTTAGACTAGTCGGACTTTCGAGGGCTCTAAATGCCCCTAACGACTGCCATAGATGTTTGTATGACGACCGGGACCGACGGCTCGACGTGCTCTCCGAAGCACGGAAATTCTCAGAACAATGCAAATAAACATTTTCATGTAATATCTCTCTATGATATCATAATCTGATATCATATAGACATGTACACAATAATATCACAATAAAATACCTATTGTATGTGATCGACTTTTCTAGGAACGACTGCTTGTGCTCCGCGCACTTCGCGGTGGCGATCATTGAATGTCATGCATTTTTACTTTGTCAGTTTGACGCAAATAGACCAGTATTGTTTTGACGCCAACTTCGAAAGCTGCTGGTAATTCAGCCGTAGATTGTGTATCATCGGCTTCCACAATCGCCTTTAATTCGTCATTGTCGACCAGTCTTCGGACGACCGTGAGGTTCATTTTTGAATTCGAAATTTCCAGAATGGAAGCAAACAAACCAATAACAAGCGGTGCGTTGGTTTGCAGTGTTAGCTCCGTAAACGTCATTGACGTTGCTTGCCGCTCGTGCCGCGTTGCTGTCACGACGATACTCATATTCCATAATTTGAAAATGCACTGAGCGGGAATTGAACCCACGTCCCCACTTGAAGACACACCATAGAAGCTGTCCGAGTACGGCAGCTTGTAAACTAAATTTAATATAACAACGACCAAATAGAAGCGAGACAAGTAACAAACGTCAGCAGTCTATGGTTTGTCGTGTAAAATACACTGAGCGTTCTCTATTCGCGGTTACGTTCTATGTCAATCAAAACGACCGTAGCCAGTGGGGGAATTGATGTCTCTGGACAAATTCCACAATACTAGCGCGGATGGAGGAGCGCTAGTATTATGAAATTGAGAGCTGCATGCAGCATAGGTCATCTTCGGAACTTTAAATCTGACATAACATAGGTACATAACATAACATAAACTCACACCCATATCCCCGAAGTGGTAGGCAGAGGTATCTATTTGTGTGTTATAGTATGTGTATATCAGTATATTATGTAAGTAGAAATTTGTGTGAAAACGTATATTAATTTTATTTTACTTATACTTCTCTCTCTTTCGTTTGTTTTTAATAATCTATCTATTTTAGTTTAGCCGATAACTACACCATATTTTTAATTTTATAACATTACTGTCCATCCCAAGGACCTGGAAGAAATTGATTCTGCGATTAGGCCACCCATGTACATTGAACTGTATACATGCTACCTACTTGTCCTACTGTAAATCTGTTGGTGTACAATAAAGAACTATCTATCTATCTATCTATCAGAGGTGCTTTAAATCTGAAAATGTCAATATTCAGGACGGGACTTGAACTCACAAATTGGTCACATTCTAGAGGGAATATTCTGACCAACTTGGCGGACAGACTTAATACATATAATTAAGACTTAATAAAATGGGGTTGCAATAGAGCGACTGACATAAACAAAATGTATTTTGACAACCTCTGTAGCTAAGCGGTAGAACATTCGACTGTTAATTAATAGATTGCGGGCTCAATTCCCGGTCATTAAAATATTTATTTATATATAAATGTTTGCAATGGTCAGGGTATTCCAATGTACCAAATGAAACTATCAACTAAAAAGTCCATTTCCGAACGTATATTTTATGTTTATTTCATAAAAATTGTGAGTTGATAATATATAGTAAGCATTGGAAGTATGAAACGATTAAGATTTAATTTTGGTAGTTACTTTGGTCTATATGCTTCTCAACAATGTAGATGACTGTAACTACCAGAATTCGGTCGTAACTAACTGCAGTTTACAAAAGACAGGGTGCGTTCGAATTATATTCAAGAAACATGAAGACAAAAATGAAGACATCGACGAGAATTTGTAAAGGGGCGCTTGTTAACGTCTGAAGGACTTAGTTTCATAAATGAAAACTTCTCCAGACGTTAACAGATGCTCAGTTATGAATAACTTCAGTTCACAACACAGCGTGCGGTAGAAACTTCTTCAAGACGAACCTTAGTGGAGGCCTTAGTGGACGCAAACGAACTCGTGAGATTTAGAGGTGTATTAGTATACGAGTGGAGCTCTGGTGCGACCTTTTCTCTCAAGGTCGTTCTCAGAAAAGGCATTTAAACCCTATGCATTCTGAGATGTAAACAGAAGCAACGCCGAGAGGATGACAATGATCTCGTAAAGTTCGAAGTTGTTGTACTGTTGGTATTGATGTTCGTAAACTGATTCGTGAAACAGTAAGACCGCGTGCTATGTCGCAACATTGTGTTTATAATATCATATTACCCAAAATACTTTTATAATATATAACCGCACCTAACTAGAGCTGCAGCATTACCTGTCTATATCCTATCCTATATCTTCGGGATAGTGGAACTTTTTCGTTTTTATTCTAAATTACATTATATATCTGAAAAGAGGGTAAAGCCAATGGAGAAATTATTGTCCTTGGATGAATTTCACAATATTGGCGCGGCTGGTGGGGCGCTAATATCACCCTCCCATCCCAGGGGAGGGTGTTGGCACTTTTTTCACTTGGTGGATAACACCACTTTACTTGCAAAAGGTTACTGTCGTAGTATTCTATCAGTCAACACAATTATTTGCCACAATTTGTAATGTATACTTCGATGGTGGAGCAGGCAGCTCGGGAGTTAAAATTCAAATTAGTGTGTTTAGGTCCTGGAATAGGCTAGCGTCACCAATACGGAGGTGCCGGGACAGAACCTGAAACCTACGCCTGGGTGAAAAGTGACTAAGGCAAGGCAGCCAAGCGCTGGGCACGCCATAATTCGTCTCTTTTTTGATTAAATTTCGTAGTTAATATTTCATTTTCGTAACTCATTTAGAAATAAGATTAAGTATCTTTTTTTAAATTTAAACTATAAACTATAAATGTACGGAAGGCGTATCTGTTTGTATGTTTTTGTACATTAAAACGGTTACGACGATTAGTAGAGGAACGAAATGTGGCGGTAAGACCCGTCGCCGCGTCGTGACACAACGCCCTAATACTTGTAAAGTAAATATTATTTTGTCTTAACTTTAAATCTGAATATGTCAATATTCAGGACGGGACTAGAACTCACGATTGGTGACATTCTAGAGGGAATATTCTGACCAACTTGGCAGGCAGACGTCAGAAACAATCAAACATATTGTACTGATATTGATTTAATAAAATGGGGTAGAGCGAGTGACATAAACGAAATGTATGTTGACAACCTCTGTAGCGAAGCGGTAAAACATTCGACTGTTAATTGTAAGGTTGCGGGCTCAATTCCCGGTCATTAAAACATTTATTAATGTATAAATATATGTATGTTAGCATTGGTCAGGGTGTTCCTATGTACCACATGAATCTATTTACCAAAACTCTATTTCCGAATATATTTTTCATGTTTATTTCACAAAAATGGTTTGATAATATACAGTAAGTACTGGCAGTATGTAAAGGATTAAGATTTAATTTTGGTACTTACTTTGGTCTATATCAACAACGTATGCGGCTGTAACTACCAGAATTCGATCGTATGTAACTGCAGTTTACAAAAGACAGGGTGCGTGTTCAATGTAACACAAGAATCTATTTACAAAAAATTGTGTATCCGAATATATATTTTGTTTAATTCATAAAATTTTGGTTAGTCTGTATGCTTCTAAAACAATCCAAGCTTTTGTAACTACCAGAATTCGATCGTAACTAACTACGGTCTATAGAAGACAGGGTGCGCCCGAATTATATTGAATTAATAAAATTAAATTGAATTTAAATATATATAAACTGAAGACACCGACGAGAATTTGTAAATGAGCGTGAATTACCATTTGTAGGACTTACAGTTTCATATATGAACAAGTCCGCAGATGCTAATACAAGCTTAGTTATGATTAGCTTCAGTTTACAACACACAGCGTGCGTTAGAAGTCTGTTCAAGACGAATTAGTTTAGTGTGGATCTTCGTGGACAAACAAACACGTGCGACACCATTAATATGCAAGTGGAGCTCTGGTGCGAGTTTTTCTCTCAGGGTTGGAAGGTCATAACAGTCGGTCTCATAACAGCCGTTTAAACACAATCTATTTTGAGACGTAACAAGGAACAACACTGGGAAGATGACGATAACGAAAGGTAAATTTTGAAGTTATTGTACTGTTGGTATTGATGTTCGTGAACTGATTCGTGAGCAGTAAGACCACGTGCTCAATAATCAAAATATCATATTACCTAAAATATTTTATAATATGTAACCGTACCTAACTAGAGCTGCAGCATAGGTAATCTTCAGGACTATGGAACTTTTTGATTTTTATTCAATATTGCATTATATATCTGAAGAAAGGCTAAAGCCAATGGAGAAATTATTGTCCTTGGATGAATTACACAATATCAGCGCGGCTGGTGCGGCGCTAATATAGCTAACAGTGCCAGCACCCTCCCTAGGAAGGGTCCAAGGGAGGGTGTTGGCACTTTTGGCTTAGTTGTTATCGGATCACTTGGTGGATAACACCACTTTACTTGCCAAAGGTTACTGTCGTAATATTCTATCAGCCAACACATTTATTTGCCACAACATATAACCCACAATGAAAATTTATAACGTAATCTTTCGATTGAGCAGGCAGCTCGGGAGTTAAACATCCAAATTAGTGTGTTTAGGTCCCAGAATGGTCTTGCATCACTAATAAGGAGGTGCCAGGACAGAACCTGAAGCCTATGCCTGGGTGAAGAGTGGGTGAATTCGTTCTCTAATTAATTATTATCTCGATATTTTTTTCGCAACGCATTTCGAAATAAGATATTCGTATCTTTTTTAAAACTGAAAGTGTACTATCATTTAGTACAGAAGGCGTGACTGTTAGTATGTTTTGATGCAATAAACGGTCGTAAGTCGTTAGTAAAGGTACGAAATGTGGCGGTAAGACCCGTCGTGGCACTTCGCCTTAATTCTTGTAATGTAAATATTGTTTTTTTTTTAATTTAAATCAGAAAATATCAATATCCAGGAGGGGACAACCAGTCGCATTCTAGAGGGAATACTCTGACCAACTTAGCGGTCAGAAGTTAGAATCTACTACCAAAAATACATTGACATTTATAAAACTAAAGTGGGTCGCAATAAAGATTGATTTAATAAAATGGGGTAGAGCGAGTGACATAAACGAAATGTATATTGACAACCTCTGTAGCGAAGAGGTGGAACATTCGACTGTTAATTGTAAGGTTGCGGGCTCAATTCCCGGTCATTAAAACATTTATTAATGTATAAATATATGTATGTTAACATTGGTCAGGGTGTTCTCATGTACCACATGATATTATTTACTAAAAATCTATTTAAGAATATATTTTACATGTTTATTTTACAAAAATTGTGAGTTGATAATATACAGTAAGTAATGGAAGTATGTAAACGATTAAGATTTAATTTTGGTACTTGAAAAAAATGGACGAAATTATAGAAAATACCCTCACCAAAATTTTAAATGTGGCCTTGGATGACCGAGCTTTACTACAAGCGACTCTACCGATTCGCTTGGGTGGGCTCGGTATTCGCAAAATTTCAGATGTTACCAGCGTTCCTGTCTTCAGTCCACAGTACGGAAGAATTAACTAGGAAAATCCTTGCACCTACACTAGTTAATTCTGAAGTATTGTGTAAAACTGATGCAGTGAACGCTTGGAAAATTGCATGTCCAAACACCGATCTCCCAAAGAACCTCTTCTCACAGCGTCAGTGGGATGGGCCGCTCTGCAGCTTAGTTGGAAAAAAAATACTAAATACATGTTCCAATGCTGCTGAGCGTGCCCGTTTACTGGCGGTTGGAGTGTGGGAATCGGGTCTTTGGCTACAAGCTCTTCCGTCATCTAACGTAGGGACTATGTTAGATGACACTACCTTCCGCATCGCAACTTGTCTCCGTTTAGGTGCGCCGTGTGTTTCCGCATCAATGCCGTTGTGGAGAAGCCGTTGACAGACTCGGACACCATGGTCTGTCGTGCTGCAGGAGCTCTGGGCGAATTCCACGGCACGCCAGCCTCAACGACATAATCCGCCGTGCTCTTGTCACCGCCGGTGTACCAGCTGTACTAGAACCAAACGGTTTGGCGCGTGACGATGGCAAGAGACCGGATGGCATGTCGTTAATGCCATGGAAGATGGGTAGGACTCTGGTGTGGGACGGCACATGCGTTGATACCAAGACTCCTACCCATATAACTAGCACAGCTGGCTGTGCTGGTGCTACTGCTGCTTCTGCAGAGGCTCTCAAGTGGCGCAAATACTCCAATCTCATCGGAGATTATGAATTTGTGCCGTTTGGAGTCGAGACTTTGGGGTCATGGGGTCCGAGCGCTCGCAACCTCTTCCGTGAGATTGCGAAGCGTGTGGTCGACGCTTCTCATGACCAGAAGGCTGGCCTCTTTTTAGGTCAGAGAATAAGTATTGCCATACAACGTGGCAATGCTGCCAGTCTTCTGGGAACGCTATCACAAGAGGCATGCGATGCGGAGGAATTCTACGACACATTTTAATTGTTCTTAGCTATAAGTTGTGTAATAGTTATTTTATTTTTATTGTATTTAATATTTATAATTTATTTCTTGATTTGTTTATTAATAAAATTTAAAAATATTGTTAATATATTAAAAAAAAAAAAATATGTACTAACTTTGGTCTATATCAACAACGTAGGCGGTTGTAACTACCAGAATTCGGTCATCTGTAACTGCAGTTTACGAAAGACATGGTGCGTTCGAATTATATTCAAGAAACATGAAGACTAAAATGAAGACATCGACGAGAATTTGTAAAGGGGCGCTTGTTAACGTCTGAAGGACTTAGTTTCAGATATGAAAACTTCTCCAGACGTTAACAGATGCTCAGTTATGAATAGCTTCAGTTCACAACACAGCGTGCGGTAGAAACTTCTTCAAGACGAACCTTAGTGGAGGCTTTAGTGGACGCAAACGAACTCGAGAGATTTAGGGGTGTATTGGTTTACGAATGGAGATCTGGTGCAACCTTACCTCTCAGGGTTGAAAGGTCATTACAGTGTTTGTCATAAAAGCCGTTGAAACCCAATTTATTCTGAGATGTAACCAGGAATAACGCTGAAACTGTAAGGTGAAACAGTCAGACCGCGTGCTATACAACACCATTGTGTTTATAATATTATATTAGCCAAAAACACTTTTATAATATGTAGCCGTACCTAATAATACACTCAAAATAGTAGAAATAAAATGGCAAGCTTGCATTAATTCGCATAGAGCTGAAAATTGATAGGTGCCTTGAATATATCGTACTCAAGGAAATATTAAAAGTCCCTATCGATTGGACTTGGGCATTTTATTGTATTCAAGATCAAAGGTGTAAAATGTTGCATTCTCGCATTTTTCTTGTAAACAGTAAGTGTCATCGCAAAAGCATGTTCGACAAAGATGTAGATCGTGTAATTACCTTCTTATTTTGGTACAGAGCACCGTTTCGGAGTTATCGCTATTTCAAAGTTCAATACTAGCGATGACGACGGAGCGCTTGTGTCGTCCTCCAAGGATGGAGGGTGCTGGTACTTTCGGTCGTCATCATTCCCTTAGCCTTTTCTCAACTCAGTTGGAGATAGCTTTCCAATCAAACTGTGAAGTGGCTGAACTTCGATATTTTCCATGAAGCGACTGCCATCAGACCTCCACAACAAGTTCAACAACGAGGAAGTTCTTTAGTTAGACTAGTCGGACTTTCGAGGGCTCTAAATGCCCGCAACGACTGCCATAGATGTTTGTATGACGACCGGGACCGACGGCTCGACGTGCTCTCCGAAGCACAGAAATTCTCAGACCAATTTTCATGTAAACAAATGCAAATGCACTGAGCGGGAATTGAACCCACGTCCCCACTTGAAGACACACCATAGAAGCTGTCCGAGTACGGCAGCTTGTAAACTAAATTTAATATAACAACGACTAAATAGAAGCGAGACAAGTAACAGACGTCAGCAGTCTATGGTTTGTCGTGTAAAATACACTGAGCGTTCTCTATTCGCGGTTACATTCTATGTCAATCGAAACGACCGAAGCCAGTGGGGGAATTGATGTCTCTGAACAAATTCCACAATACTAGCGTGGATGGACGAGCGCTAGTATTATAAAATTAAGAGCTGCATGCAGCATAGGTCATCTTTGGAACTTTAAATCTGACATAACATAGGTACATAACATAACATAAACTAACACCCATATCCCCGAAGTGGTAGGCAGAGGTATCTATTTGTGTGTTATAGTATGAGAATATCAGTATATTATGTAAGTAGAAATTTGTGTGAAAACGTATATTAATTTTATTTTACTTATACTTCTCTCTCTTTCGTTTGTTTTTAATAATCTATCTATTTTAGTTTAGCCGATAACTACATCATATTTTTAATTTTATAACATTACTGTCCATCCCAAGGACCTGGAAGAAATCGCTTCTGCGATTAGGCCACCCATGTACATTGAACTGTATACATGCTACCTACTTGTCCTACTGTAAATCTGTTTGTGTACAATAAAGAACTATCTATCTATCTATCTATCTATCTATCTATCTATCTATCTATCTATCAGAGGTGCTTTAAACAATATTCAGAACGGGACTTGAACTCACGAATTGGTCACATTCTAGAGGGAATATTCTGACCAACTTGGCGGACAGACTTAATACATATAATTAAGACTTAATAAAATGGGGTTGCAATAGAGCGACTGACATAAACAAAATGTAATTTGACAACCTCTGTAGCTAAGCGGTAGAACATTCGACTGTTAATTAAAAGATTGCGGGCTCAATTCCCGGTCATTAAAATATTTATTTATATATAAATGTTTGCAATGGTCAGGGTATTCCAATGTACCAAATGAAACTATCAACTAAAAAGTCCATTTCCGAACGTATATTTTATGTTTATTTCATAAAAATTGTGAGTTGATAATATACAGTAAGCATTGGACGTATGAAACGATTAAGATTTAATTTTGGTAGTTACTTTGGTCTATATGCTTCTCAACAATGTATATGACTGTAACTACCAGAATTCGGTCGTAACTAACTGCAGTTTACAAAAGACAGGGTGCGTTCGAATTATATTCAAGAAACATGAAGACTAAAATGAAGACATCGACGAGAATTTATAAAGGGGCGCTTGTTAACGTCTGAAGGACTTAGTTTCATATATGAAAACTTCTCCAGACATTAACAGATGCTCAGTTATGAATAACTTCAGTTCACAACACAGCGTGCGGTAGAAACTTCTTCAAGACGAACCTTAGTGGAGGCCTTAGTGGACGCAAACGAACTCATGAGATTTAGAGGTGTATTAGTATACGAGTGGAGCTCTGGTGCGACCTTTTCTCTCAAGGTCGTTCTCAGAAAAGGCATTTAAACCCTATGCATTCTGAGATGTAAACAGAAGCAACGCCGAGAGGATGACAATGATCTCGTAAAATTCGAAGTTGTTGTACTGTTGGTATTGATGTTCGTAAACTGATTCGTGAAACAGTAAGACCGCATGCTATGTCGCAGTATTGTGTTTATAATATCATATTACCCAAAATACTTTTATAATATATAACCGCACCTAACTAGAGCTGCAGCATTACCTGTCTATATCCTATCCCATATCTTCGGGATAGTGGAACTTTTTCGTTTTTATTCTAAATTGCATTATATATCTGAAAAGAGGGTAAAGCCAATGGAGAAATTATTGTCCTTGGATGAATTTCACAATATTGGCGCGGCTGGTGGGGCGCTAATATCACCCTCCCATCCCAGGGGAGGGTGTTGGCACTTTTGTCACTTGGTGGATAACACCACTTTACTTGCAAAAGGTTACTGTTGTAGTATTCTATCAGTCAACACAATTATTTGCCACAATTTGTAATGTATACTTCGATGGTGGAGCAGGCAGCTCGGGAGTTAAAATTCAAATTAGTGTGTTTAGGTCCTGGAATAGGCTAGCATCACCAATACGGAGGTGCCGGGACAGAACCTGAAGCCTACGCCTGGTCGAAAAGTGACTAAGGCAGCCAAGCGCTGGGCACGCCATAATTCGTCTCTCTTTTGTTTAAATGTCGTAATTGATATTTCTTTTTTGTAACTCATTTAGAAATAAGATGTTCTATAATATACACTGAGCGTTCTCTATTCGCGGTTACATTCTATGTCAATCGAAACGGCCGAAACCAGTGGGGGAATTGATGTCTGTGGACGAATTTCACAATTCTAGCGCGGATGGAGGAGCGCTAGAGTCACCCTTCAGAGGGTGCTGGCTCTTTTAGCTTAATTTCATAGGTCAAATAACTAATTTTACTCAGCTCTGCTTGGATTTTGACTGTCACCGCAGGGTCACACTTCGGGGGTCTTGTAAGATATGCGGGAGCGATGTGAATCAAACAATCGATCACATTTTTTTTAGGCTTAGGTACTAGGAAAATAATAAAGCAAGCCATTTTTTTATATGAAGTACCTCACTAGAAAACTTTTAAGCTTAGTCGACTGAAGTATTGATGCTAGGTTCCTATGGGAACCTATTTCCGGGATAAAGTCTATCCTTGTATAAAATTTCAGCCAGATGCTTCACCCGTTAGAGCGTAATAAGAACAAAAGACATCAATATTCAAACATTCAAACATCTTCACCAACTTTCACATTTAAGGTGTGACTCCGTAGGCGAACCCATACGACAACTGCAGACGCGGAGTGTGCCATTTTCACTTATTCATGAAAATTTTCGGGCAGACAATATAATTCGTGTAGTTGCGAATAGTTATTAGCAAAGGTGCTCAGAAGAACATAGCAGTCACCGCGGGTGTGACACGAGCTGGCGGTGGGGGGTGGAAGTTACCTTCTTTCATTTATTGCTTGTGTATTGAAAACTAGTTATAGTGTCGGGGGACCCTAACTGGTAGAGCCCTACGTCATATTATCGGAACGATCCAAGATCCCCCCGACAATGACAACGCTTGAATCAAAATATGTATTACTAGGTATATCAACGTTATAGGGTTAACTAACACAACTTATTTTGTTACTTTTTGGGGGTTGTTTTTCGTGCAGGGTTGTATTTTTCACTTTTTGGGGATTGTTTTTCGTTTGTACAGGGGTGTTTTCACTTTTATTTTACACTTTCAATTAATCAACTCGTCAAGCTCTTTGATTTGATTGAGGGAGTTGTGAAATGAAATGTAATTCAACATTTTTGAGGGAGTTCTATCTTGGAGCGCTTTTTTCAAGCATAGCTAAGAACACTCCCGACTAACATATCTTTCAAAAAATAAAATCTAGATTCAAATTGGTTCATCCGTTCAGGAGCTACACACACACACACACACACACACACACACACACACACACACACACACACACACACACACACACACACACATACACACATAGACACGTCATACTTATAACATCCCGTCGGTTTCGCATCGGGGGTTAAAAATGTATATTGACAATCTCTATGGCATATCAATAGAACGTTTGACTGTTAAGTGTGAGGTTGTGAGCTCTATTCCCGCTTAGTAAAATACATATTTGTTGATGTATAAATATATGTATGTTTGGGTGTTTCAATGTATCACATGAAACTATTTACTAAAAATCTATTTCCGAATGTATATTTTTTGTTCATTTCATAAAAAAAATAAGTTGATTATATATAGTAATTACTGGAAGTACGAAAACGATTATGATTTAATTTTTGTAGTCACTTTGGTCTTAATGCTTCTAAAACAATCAAGGCCTTTGTAACTACCAGAATTTGATCGTAACTAACTACGGTCTACAAAAGACAGGGTGCGTTTGAATTATATTCAAGAAACATGAATACTAAAACGAAGACACCGACGAGCATTTGTAAATGGGTGTGGGAACCAACTGCACGACTTATTTTCATATATGAATAAGTCTGCAGATGCTTACCCAAACTCAGTTATGAATAGCTGCGGTTTACAACACAGCGTGCGTTTGAAGTCTGTTCAAGACGAAGTTTAGTGTGGATCTTAGTGGACAAACAAACTGGTGAGATTTAGAGGTGTATTTCAATTCATTTATTTATCAACAAACATAATTAGTGTAGAAATTAAAACAGTATAAATACATGGCCAATCAATAAAAATGTCAAAAATTTCGATAATAATAAATACAGGCAAATCAATAAAAATGTAAAATGTCAACAGTTACTTATGTCAAGTTAAATTAATCAATAAAATAATAAAATAACAATACAATACTCAATTCCCAGTCATATGAAATTATCATTCAAAAACCATTAAAAAAAAATTTGTTTTAGCAAAATCAATAACATTGTCAATAGTATTATTAGATGTAAAATTACATTGAAGTAGGTTTACAAAAAAGTGAAATGTCAATGGTTATGTCACGTTAAAATTCATCAATAAAATACTAAATAAATTAAAATTATCAATTCAAGAATCAATTTTAAATTATGTATCATTATGATTCAAAAACTCTTCTCTCAAGGTCGTTCTCAGAAAAGGTATTTAAACCCTATGCATTCTGAGATGTAAACAGTATTCTCGTAAAGTTCGAAGTTGTTGTACTATTGGTATTGATGTTCGTAAACTGATTCGTGAAACAGTAAGACCGCGTGCTATGTCGCAACATCGTATTTATAATATCATATTACCCAAAATACTTTTATAATATATAACCGCACCTAACTAGAGCTGCAGCATTACCTGTCTATATGCTATCCTATATCATGGGGATAATCGAACTTTTTCATTTTTATTCTATATTACATTATATATCTTAAAAGAGGCTAAAGCCAATGGAGAAATTATGGTCCTTGGATGAATTTCACAATATTGGTGCGGCTGGTCACCCTACCATCCCAGGGGAGGGTGTTGGCACTTTTGTCACTTGGTGGATAACACCACTTTACTTGCAAAAGGTTACTGTCGTAGTATTCTATCAGACAACACAATTATTTGCCACAATTTGTAATGTATACTTCGATGGTGGAGCAGGCAGCTCGGGCGTTAAAATTCAAATTAGTGTGTTTAGGTCCTGGAGTAGGCTAGCATCACCGATACGGAGGTGCCGGGACAGAACCTGAAGCCTACGACTGGGTGAAAAGTGACTAAGGTGGCCAAGCGCTGGGCACGCCATAATTCGTCTCTCTTTTGATTAAATGTCGTAATTGATATTTCTTTTTCGTACAGATAGTTCAACTCAGATGTGCGCGCGGCCCTATGTGTGGGTAAACCTTGTACATATACAGTGACTTTGTGTGCGTCACAAGAGGTACAATCGAGTATAAATACAAATACAGTTATTTATGGGTTATTTATATACGGGTTTTAAAAAAAAGGGTTTTTTTTTTAAATTCTTTATTGCACACGCACAGTACAGAGATCATAAACAAAACACATCAAAGAAGATGTACAAAGGCAAGCTTAACTCAAAATGAGTTCTCTCCCAGCAAACCTTTGAGTAGCAGAGAAGCATATAATAATGAAGGGGGATATGAAGTGTACATTACAAAAAAAAACAAAAAGAAAAGATAAACAAAGAAAGAAAAGAAAATAAAAATAAAAAAGATAATAGGCGTACCTACCTGAATAGGTAGGTACATGTATTTACACAAACATAGCATACATAGTATTATATTAATACATACTTATACCTACACATAATACATAATATACCTACATATATATATATATATATATATATATATATATATATAAAATAAATATACAAAGTATACATAGATAAATATACAGACTTCATTATTGTGGGAGAAAATGTTCCCTTGTTCTTCTTCTGAAAATGTCTAGAGTATTACTACTGCGAATGGTGTGAGGTAGTGCGTTCCAAAAACGTACAGCTTGTACCGTGAAGAATCCATCATAACAGCTGGAACTGTGTGCAGGTGTGCGAAGCAGAAGAGAGGAAGAAAGAAGACGACAGGGTTGGCCCCTAGGCACAAGATAATTGAAGCGTTACCGCAAATAAGTTGGAGCATTGGGATTGTGAAGAATAGTATAGAGAAGAGTTAGGATGTGTAGTTCACGGCGCTGCCGAATAGGGAGCCAGTTCAATCTTTTACGATATTCCGTGACATGGTCATATTTACGAAGGCCAAACACAAAGCGGATTCCCAGATTTTGCAAGCGTTCGAGTTTGTTCAGCAGTTCCTCCGATGCATCGAGAAAACAGACATCAGCATAGTCTAGTAGAGAGAGTAATAGAGATTGTGCAAGAGTAACTTTAGTCTGAAGAGGTAGGAGTTGCTGGAGACATTTGAGGAATTGAAATGAACAGTATACCCTTCTACTTACCTCCGCGATGTGAACATCCCAGGCAAGCTTAGAGTCGATGTGCACGCCTAATTTTTTTACACTTTTGGAATAACCAATAACTACAGAATCATATGTTACTGGAGGCAGAGAATCATGATCCAGGAGGCGGAGCATGTATCTACCACCAACAATAAGCGCTTGAGATTTTTTTGGGTTGACCAGCAGTCCAAAAGATTTGGCCCAGATATTGATGTTTTCAAGGTCACTGTTGATGGCATCCACAGCCCTAGGTAGTTTATCAGCTTTGAAATGTCGATATATCTGCAAGTCGTCTGCGTAGAGGTGATGATGCGAAGTTAGGACCTTCGTGATGGCGTTTATGAAGACAGAGAAGAGAAGAGGAGAAAGGACGCCGCCTTGTGGAACGCCTGCTACTAAGTCGCACCAATCGGAGGAAGCGTCATTCATTCTAACAGATTGTGAGCGTCCATGGAGGTAGGATTTAAACCATGTAGTCGCAGATGCATAAACATTAATGGATGAAAGAATACCTAAGAGAATGTCAAAATCAACCGAGTTGAAGGCACTGCTGAAGTCCAGTAAGATCAAAACTGTAAATTGTTTGTTCTCCATGGCCAATCTTATGTCATCTGTAACTTTAACTAGAGTGGTTATAGTACTATGGCCACGGCGAAAACCAGATTGGAAAGGACTTAGCAGGCTTATACTTCCATCAAAGTTAAATTTAATGTTCATTTATTGAACATTATTATCGAGTAGCGATTTAGAATAATGTTCAATAAATAAACATTAAGTTTGACAAATGAAATGATGAATTTTCGGATTTGCTGCTCTCACCAAGGTTAATAAATGAATTCTGACTCCATGTCAAAATGTCTATAGTATTCTTCTTCTTTCTTTTGTACATGTCGACAAGTATTATCCCACATCCCTTCATCAATTTGACTTAAACGTTCATTTATGAGTTTCATTATTTCCGTCACATTTTGGTCGACATTATGCGAAGCAATATAATTTTTTTTAAATTTCCCATACATTTTCTATGGGGTTTAGTTCAGGATGATACGGTGGCAGTCGAAGAACTTTTATGCAATATGGCTGAAGCATGTCGTCAACCTTGTAACAGATATATTTTTCTTTACTTTTTTCAATCAAATCATACAGTTAATTTTTTTTCATATCTTCATTAAAAGCTATATTTTTTCTGTCAGCCATCTCTGCATTTCTATTTTTTTGGAATTAGAATTTGGGGCTCTGTCATTTTTAACGTTATGGTATGAGGCATTATCAAACACAACCACAGAGTTAGGTGGAAGATTCGGTACTAGACGTTCTTTTAGCCACTTTTCATAGTTTTCTGCATTCATGTTAGAGTGGTAATCACCAGAAACACTATTTGCTTTGTATGTCAATAGTGCGTTAGGTACAAAACCTTGTTCTGAACCAGCATGCACAATGATAATTCTTTGTCCTTTCGACAGGTTTCTCTTTAAAGGTGGTCCATCTTTATTACCCCATCCTTTGTTTTGCACATGATTAGTTAAGATGTAGCTCTCATCTGTATATACGATACACCGATTTTCTTGACGGTATCTGAGTAAATTTTTTAGATAGGAAAATCGTAGTTTTTGGATGTCATGCCGCTCTATAATAACACTTCTATTATCCACGGTTTTTCGCCATTTGTATCCCAACTTTAACAAAACTGTACGCAGAGTCGAAATACTTCCATCATAGTTAAGTTTATCTTGAAATATTCTTTTCAACTTTAGCAAGGTAGGTGGTAACTCGCGATGTTCTAAATGATAATTTTGAATAGTGGAACGTATAACATCAACGTTAAAGTTGTCTAATTCTAACTTTTTTAAACGTTTCTTACGGTCTTTATGCGGAGATTTAAATTTAGAATCAGATTCTTTTCCTTCAGCCAATATATTAGTAATTGTTCTCTCTGATACCCCCACTGCCGTTGCTGTTCTTTTCCGTACGCTATTTAAATGTTCCCTTAATTTCGATATTAAAATTGGACTTGCACTGCAAACTGGATCACTTACTAGTTCCAATATATTTCTCGCATCTATTTTCAGAAATTCGTATACCTTAGCAATGGTTTGTCGAGTCTAAAACAATAATACGTAAACGTCAACAAGGATATATTTTTTCGTATATATAATCATAATAAATAAATAATTACATCTAAATTTAAAACTAAAAAATATTTACCTGACTCCTTAAACATTTTCTCCGTGAAGAACTAGACATTTTCGTAAACGACTGTATCCTTAAGAAAAAGCAATAAGAACACGTCTTGCACGGACGACGACTGACGCGTCACTGCCACACGAATGAAAGTTGTTTATTTACAAGAGCACGCACACATAGGGCCACGCGCACAACTGAGTTGAACTATCTATAAAGACCTATTATTTGGAATGAATGGAGAACGAACCCGTGCCTCCTACATCCACGCCTCGCAGGCTTTCTCAAAAAGTTGTACTACTCTCATTATTACTAAAGCCAGTGGGGGAATTAATGTCTCCGGATGAATTTCACAACACTAGCGCGGACGGAGGAGCGCTTGTGTCGCCCTCCAAGGATGGAGGGTGCTGGTTCTTTTGGTCGTCATTATTCTCTGAGCCTTTTCCCAACTCGTTGGAATTGGCTTTCTAATCTAACTGTGAGGTGGCTGACTTTCGATATTTTCCGTGAAGTGACTGCCATCAGACCTCCACAACAAGTTGGCGACGAGGAAGTTCCGTAGTTAGACTTGTCGGACTTTTGAGGGCTCTAAATGCCAGTAGCGACTGCCATAGATGTTCGTATGACAACCGGGACCGACGGCTCGACGTGCTCTCCGAAGCACGGAAAACATTTTCATGTAAACAAATGCAAATGCACTAAGCGGGATTTGAACCCACGTCCCCACTTGAAGGCACACCATAGAAGCTGTCCAAGTAGGGCAGCTTGTAAACTAAATTTAATATAACAATGACTAAATAGAAGCGAGACAAGTAACAGACGTCAGCAGTCTATGGTTTGTCGTGTAAAATACACTGAGCGTTCTCTATTCGCAGTTACATTCTATGTCAATCGAAACGACCGAAGCCAGTGGGGGAATTGATGTCTCTCGACAAATTCCACAATACTAGCGTGGATGGAGGAGCGCTAGTATTATGAAATTCAGAGCTGCATGCAGCATAGGTCATCTTCGCAACTTTAAATCTGACATAACATAGGTACATAACATAACATAAACTCACACCCGTATCCCCGAAGTGGTAGGCAGAGGTATCTATTTGTGTGTTATAGTATGAGTATATCAGTATATTATGTTAGTAGAAATTTGTGTGAAAACATATATTAATTTTATTTTAGTTATACTTCTCTCCCTTTCGTTTGTTTTTAATAATTTATCTATTTTAGTTTAGCCGATAACTACACCATATTTTTAATTTTATAACATTACTGTCCATCCCAAGGACCTGGAAGAAATCGCTTCTGCGATTAGGCAGTTCATTGTACAATGGGCATTGTACAATGAACTGTATACATGCTACCTATTTGTCCTACTGTAAATCTGTTGGTGTACAATAAAGAACTATCTATCTATCTATCTATCAGAGGTGCTTTAAACAATATTCAGAACGGGACTTGAACTCACGAATTGGTCACATTCTAGAGGGAATATTCTGACCAACTTGGCAGGCAGACGTCAGAAATAATCAAAAATATTGTACTGAGATTGATTTAATAAAATGGGGTTGCAATAGAGCGACTGACATAAACAAAATGTATTTTTTCAACCTCTGTACCGAAGCAGTAGAACATTCGACTGTAAATTGTAAGATTGCGGGCTCAATTCCCGGTCAATAAAATATTTATCTATGTATAAGTGTTTGCAATGGTCAGGGTGTTCGAATGTACCACATGAAACTATTAACTAAAAGTCCATTTCCGAATGTATATTTTTTGTTTATTTCATAAAAATTGTGAGTTGATAATATACAGTAAGCACTGGAAGTATGAAACGATTAAGATTTAATTTTTTTACTTAGTTTGGTCTATATGCTTCTCATCAATATAGATGTCTGTAACTACCAGAATTCGATCGTAACTAACTGCAGTTTACAAAAGACAGGGTGCGTTCGAATTATATTCAAGAAACATGAAGACTAAAATGAAGACATCGACGAGAATTTGTAAAGGGGTGCTTGTTAACGTCTGAAGGACTTAGTTTCATATATGAAAACTTCTCCAGACATTAACAGATGCTCAGTTATGAATAACTTCAGTTCACAACACAGCGTGCGGTAGAAACTTCTTCAAGACGTACCTTAGTGGAGGCCTTAGTGGACGGAAACGAACTCGTGAGATTTAGAGGTGTGTTAGTATACGAGTGGAGCTCTGGTGCGACCTTTTCTCTCAAGGTCGTTCTCAGAAAAGGCATTTAAACCCTATGCATTCTGAGATGTAAACAGAAGCAACGCCGAGAGGATGACAATGATCTCGTAAAGTTCGAAGTTGTTGTACTGTTGGTATTGATGTTCGTAAACTGATTCGTGAAACAGTAAGACCGCGTGCTATGTCGCAACATTGTGTTTATAATATCATATTACCCAAAATACTTTTATAATATATAACCGCACCTAACTAGAGCTGCAGCATTACCTGTCTATATCCTATCCTATATCTTCGGGATAGTGGAACTTTTTCGTTTTTATTCTAAATTACATTATATATCTGAAAAGAGGGTAAAGCCAATGGAGAAATTATTGTCCTTGGATGAATTTCACAATATTGGCGCGGCTGGTGGGGCGCTAATATCACCCTCCCATCCCAGGGGAGGGTGTTGGCACTTTTGTCACTTGGTGGATAACACCACTTCACTTGCAAAAGGTTAGTGTCGTAATATTCTATCAGCCAACACAATTATTTGCCACAATTTGTAACGTATACTTGGTTGGTGGAGCAGGCAGCTCGGGAATTAAAATTCAAATTAGTGTTTTTAGGTCCCGGAATAGCCTTGCATCACTAATACGAAGGTGCCGGGAAAGAACCTGAAGCCTACGCCTGGGTGAAAAGTTATGAAGGCAGCCAAGCGCTGGGCACGCCATAATTCGTCCCTCTTTAACTTAAATTAAATTAACTTAAATTTTTACTTTATTTATCTACAGTTTTGAATTAGGCCAATAGTATTAGCAGGAAATAATTTATAAATATTAAATACAATAAAAATAAAATAACTATTATACAACTTATAGCTAAGAACAATTAAAATGCGTCATACAATTCCTCCGCATCGCATGCCTCTTGTGGTAGCGTTCCCAGAAGACTGGCAGCATTGCCACGTTGTATGGCAATGCTTATTCTCTGTCCTAAAAAGAGGCCAGCCTTCTGGTCACGAGAAGCGTCGACCATTCGCTTCGCAATCTCACGGAAGAGGTTGCGAGCGCTCGGACCCCATGACCCCAAAGTCTCGACTCCAAACGGCACAAATTCATAATCTCCGATGAGATTGGAGTATTTGCGCCGCTTGAGAGCCTCTGCAGAAGCAGCAGCAGCACCAGCACAGCCAGCCGTGCTAGTTATATGGGTAGGAGCCATGGTATCAACGCATGTGGCGTCCCACACCAGAGTCCTACCCATCTTCCATGGCATTAACGACATGCCATCCGGTCTCTTGCCATCGTCACGCGCCAAACCGTTTGGTTCTAGTACAGCTGGTACACCGGCGGTGACAAGAGCATGGCGGACTATGTCGTTGAGGCTGGCGTGCCGTGGAATTCGCCCAGCGCTCCTGCAGCACGACAGACCATGGTGTCCGAGTCTGTCAACGGCTTCTCCACAACGGCATTGATGCGGAGAAACACATGGCTCACCTAAACGGAGACAAGTTGCGATGCGGAAGGTAGTGTCATCTAACATAGTCCCTACGTTAGATGACGGAAGAGCTTGTAGCCAAAGACCCGATTCCCACACTCCAACCGCCAGTAAACGGGCACGCTCAGCAGCATTGGAACATGTATTTAGTAATTTTTTTCCAACTAAGCTGCAGAGCGGCCCGTCCCACTGACGCTGTGAGAAAAGGTTCCTTGGGAGATCGGTGTTTGGACATGCAATTTTCCAAGCGTTCACTGCATCAGTCTTACACAATACTTCAGAATTAACTAGTGTAGGTGCAAGGATTTTCCTAGTTAATTCTTCCGTACTGTGGACTGAAGACAGGAACGCTGGTAAGCTGACATCTGAAATTTTGCGAATACCGAGCCCACCCAAGCGAATCGGTAGAGTCGCTTGTAGTAAAGCTCGGTCATCCAAGGCCACATTAAAAAAGCCACATGAAAAGGTATTTTCTATAATTTCATCCATTTTTTTCAAAATTGTTATATGTTTAAAAAATGGCGTCGATCGTAGGGCATGGGTGAATTTTGGAACGAATAGGCAATACCGAAGAATAGTGAAAGCCGAGTGTATATTTATTTTGAGTAGGCGATCCGAAATGTCACTAAAATTTTGAATTTTTTCCTCTATAAATGAGGTGTAGGCATCTTCTAGGATTGGGGACCCGAGGAGACGTAAAGAGTCTTTTTCTAAAATTTTGATGGTGGGAGCTACGGAATTGAATTTAGAAATAGTAGAAATTTTGTCCGAAACGTCGTTCAAAAAAATCTCGCATTTGCTGTCATTTAGTTCTAAACCAATTAATCTAAATTCATTTTTAATAAATACCAAATCTTGTAAAACTGTCTCCACATCTCCCCCTAGAGTCCCGTCGTCTAGGTACCATACATTAAATTTAGAATTTAACCGCCGAATAATGGTCTGAATGGCTAAACTGAAAATTACCGGTCCAAGAGGGTCTCCTTGTTGACATCCAACAGCTGATTTCAAAAGGTTGTCCTTGTATAATAGTTTGGAAGGGTATCTGTAACATTGCCAAAGAAAATTATAAATTTTGGGTGTTTCTAATTTAGCTTGGTTCAACAAGGTGTCCCTGTTCACCGAGTTGAAAGCATTCTTCACATCAACCTTGAGAATGACCTCACCTTTACTGGAGCCAAGGTAGGTTGATAAAGCATGTATGGCAGCCTCACAGCCCCCCTTTGAACCAAAACCAATTTGGAGGGGCTGTAACTTCAAAGCTAACTCGGTTTTGTAATATCTACAACAGAGTTTGGCTGCCATACGTCGGTACGTACATCCCACGGCAATGGGACGAATGCCACCATCTCCCTTGCGTAGGGCACACACTTAAATTTCGTAAATGATATTTCTTTTTCGTAACTCATTTAGAAATAAATTATTCGTATCTTTTTTTAAATTTAAGGTGTACTATAAATATACGGAAGGCGTGACTGTTTGTATGTTTTGATGCACTAAAACGGTTACGACAATTAGTAGAGGAATGAAATGTGGCGGTAAGACCCGTCGCCGCGTCGTGGCACTACGCCCTTGTAAAGTAAATATTATTTTGTCTTAACTTTAAATCTGAAAATGTCAATATTCAGGACGGGACTTGAACTCACGATTGGTTACATTCTAGAGGGAATATTCTGACCAACTTGGCAGGCAGACGTCAGAAACAATCAATAATAAAATAAATATTGTACTGAGATTGATTTAATAAAATGGGGTAGAGCGAGTGACATAAGCGAAATGTATGTTGACAACCTATGTTGCGAAGAGGTAGAACATTCCACTGTTAATAGCAAGGTTGCGGGCTCATTTCCCGGTCATTAAAACATTTATTAATGTCTAAATATATGTATGTTAGCATTGGTCATGCTTCTATGTACCACATGATACTATTTACTAAAAATCTATTTCCGAATATATTTTTCATGTTTGTTTCACAAAAATTATGAGTTGATAATATACAGTAAGTACTGGAAGTATGTAAACGATTAAGATTTAATTTTGCTACTTACTTTGGTCTATATCACCAACGAAGGCGGCTGTAACTACCAGAATTCGATCGTATGTAACTGCAGTTTACAAAAGACAGGGTGCGTTCGAATTATATTTAAGAAACATGAAGACTAAAATGAAGACACCGACGAGAATTTGTAAATGAGCTCTTGTTAACATCCGAAGTACTTAGTTTCATATATGAAAACCCTCTCGGACGTTAACAGATGCTCAGTTATGAATAGCTTCAGTTCACAACACAGCGTGCGGCAGAAACTTCTTTGAGACGAACCTTAGTGGAGTGGAGGCCTTATTGGACGCAAACAAACTCGTGAGATTTAGGGGTGTATTGGTTTACGAATGGAGATCTGGTGCAACCTTACCTCTCAGGGTTGAAAGGTCATTACAGTGTTTGTCATAAAAGCCGTTTAAACCCAATCTATTCTGAGATGTAACCAGGAACAACGCTAAAACTATAAGGTGAAACAGTCAGACCGCGTGCTATGTCACACCATTGTGTTTATAATATTATATTAGCCAAAAACACTTTTATAATATGTAGCCGTACCTAATAATCCACTCAAAATAGTAGAAATAAAGTGGCAAGCTTGCTTTAATTCGCATAGAGCTGAAAATTGATAGGTGCCTTGAATATATCGTACTCAAGGAAATATTAAAAGTCCCTATCGATTGGACTTGGGCACTTTATTGTATTCAAGATCAAAGGTGTAAAATGTTGCATTCTCGCATTTTTCTCGTAAACAGTACGTGTCATCGCAAAAGCATGTTCGACAAAGATGTAGATCGTTTAATTACCTTCTTATTTTGGTACGGAGGACCGTTTCGGAGTTATCGCTATTTCAAAGTTCAATACTAGCGATGACGGAGGAGCGCTTGAGTCGCCCTCCAAGGATGGACGGTGCTGGTACTTTCGGCCGTCATCATTCCCTTAGCCTTTTCTCAACTCAGTTGGAGTTAGCTTTCCAATCAAACTGTGAAGTGGCCGAACTTCGATATTTTCCATTAAGCGACTGCCATCAGACCTCCACAACAAGTTGGCGACGAGGAAGTTCTTTAGTTAGACTAGTCGGACTTTCGAGGGCTCTAAATGCCCGTAACGACTGCCATAGATGTTCGTATGACAACCGGGACCGACGGCTCGACGTGCTCTCCGAAGCACGGAAATTCTCAGAACAATGCAAATAAACATTTTCATGTAATATCTCTCTATGATATCATAATCTGATATCATATAGACATGTACACAATAATATCACAATAAAATACCTATTGTATGTGATCGACTTTTCTAGGAACGACTGCTTGTGCTCCGCGCACTTCGCGCTGGCGATCATTGAATGTCATGCATTTTTACTTTGTCAGTTTGACGCAAATAGACCAATATTGTTTTGACGCTAACTTCGAAAGCTGCTGGTAATTCAGCCGTAGATTGTGTATCATCGGCTTCCACAATCGCCTTTAATTCGTCATTGTCGACCAGTCTTCGGACGACCGTGAGGTTCATTTTTGAATTCGAAATTTCCAGAATGGAAGCGAACAAACCAATAACAAGCGGTGCGTTGGTTTGCAGTGTTAGCTCCGTAAACGTCATTGACGTTGCTTGCCGCTCGTGCCGCGTTGCTGTCACGACGATACTCATATTCCATAATTTGAAAATGCACTGAGCGGGAATTGAACCCACGTCCCCACTTGAAGACACACCATAGAAGCTGTCCGAGTACGGCAGCTTGTAAACTAAATTTAATATAACAACGACCAAATAGAAGCGAGACAAGTAACAGATGTCAGCAGTCTATGGTTTGTCGTGTAAAATTCACTGAACGTTCTCTATTCGCGGTTACATTCTATGTCAATCAAAACGACCGTAGCCAGTGGGGGAATTGATGTCTCTGGACAAATTCCACAATACTAGCGCGGATGGAGGAGCGCTAGTGTTATGAAATTGAGAGCTGCATGCAGCATAGGTCATCTTCGGAACTTTAAATCTGACATAACATAGGTACATAATATAACATAAACTCACACCCATATCCCCGAAGTGGTAGGCAGAGGTATCTATTTGTGTGTTATAGTATGTGTATATCAGTATATTATGTAAGTAGAAATTTGTGTGAAAACGTATATTAATTTTATTTTACTTATACTTCTCTCTCTTTCGTTTGTTTTTAATAATCTATCAATTTTAGTTTAGCCGATAACTACACCATATTTTTAATTTTTAACATTACTCTCCATCCCAAGGACCTGGAAGAAATCGCTTCTGCGATTAGGCAGTTCATTGTACAATGGGCATTGTACAATGAACTGTATACATGCTACCTATTTGTCCTACTGTAAATCTGTTGGTGTACAATAAAGAACTATCTATCCATCTATCAGAGGTGCTTTAAACAATATTCAGAACGGGACTTGAACTCAGGAATTGGTCACATTCTAGAGGGAATATTCTGACCAACTTGGCAGGCAGACGTCAGAAACAATCAAAAATATTATACTGAGATTGATTTAATAAAATGGGGTTGCAATAGAGCGACTGACATAAACAAAATGTATTTTGACAACCTCTGTACCGAAGCAGTAGAACATTCGACTGTAAATTTTAAGATTGCGGGCTCAATTCCCGGTCAATAAAATATTTATTTATGTATAAGTGTTTGCAATGGTCAGGGTGTTCGAATGTACCACATGAAACTATTAACTAAAAGTCCATTTCCGAATGTATATTTTTTGTTTATTTCATAAAAATTGTGAGTTGATAATATACAGTAAGCACTGGAAGTATGAAACGATTAAGATTTAATTTTGGTACTTACTTTGGTCTATATGCTTCTCATCAATGTAGATGACTGTAACTACCAGAATTCGATCGTAACTAACTGCAGTTTACAAAAGACAGGGTGCGTTCGAATTATAGTCAAGAAACATGAAGACTAAAATGAAGACATCGACGAGAATTTATAAAGGGGCGCTTGTTAACGTCTGAAGGACTTAGTTTCATATATGAAAACTTCTCCAGACATTAACAGATGCTCAGTTATGAATAACTTCAGTTCACAACACAGCGTGCGGTAGAAACTTCTTCAAGACGAACCTTAGTGGAGGCCTTAGTGGACGCAAACGAACTCGTGAGATTTAGAGGTGTATTAGTATACGAGTGGAGCTCTGGTGCGACCTTTTCTCTCAAGGTCGTTCTCAGAAAAGGCATTTAAACCCTATGCATTCTGAGATGTAAACAGAAGCAACGCTGAGAGGATGACAATGATCTCGTAAAGTTCGAAGTTGTTGTACTGTTGGTATTGATGTTCGTAAACTGATTCGTGAAACAGTAAGACCGCGTGCTATGTTACAACATTGTGTTTATAATATCATATTACCCAAAATACTTTTATAATATATAACCGCACCTAACTAGAGCTGCAGCATTACCTGTCTATGTCCTATCCTATATCTTCGGGATAGTGGAACTTTTTCGTTTTTATTCTAAATTACATTATATATCTGAAAAGAGGGTAAAGCCAATGGAGAAATTATTGTCCTTGGATGAATTTCACAATATTGGCGCGGCTGGTGGGGCGCTAATATCACCCTCCCATCCCAGGGGAGGGTGTTGGCACTTTTGTCACTTGGTGGATAACACCACTTTACTTGCAAAAGGTTACTGTCGTAATATTCTATCAGTCAACACAATTATTTGCCACAATTTGTAATGTATACTTCGATGGTGGAGCAGGCAGCTCGGGAGTTAAAATTCAAATTAGTGTGTTTAGGTCCTGGAATAGGCTAGCGTCACCAATACGGACCTCCACCACCTGCCGGGACAGAACCTGAAGCCTACGCCTGGTCGAAAAGTGACTAAGGCAGCCAAGCGCTGGGCACGCCATAATTCGTCTCTCTTTTGTTTAAATGTCGTAATTGATATTTCTTTTTTGTAACTCATTTAGAAATAAGATGTTCTATAATATACACTGAGCGTTCTCTATTCGCGGTTACATTCTATGTCAATCGAAACGGCCGAAACCAGTGGGGGAATTGATGTCTGTGGACGAATTTCACAATTCTAGCGCGGATGGAGGAGCGCTAGAGTCACCCTTCAGAGGGTGCTGGCTCTTTTAGCTTAATTTCATAGGTCAAATAACTAATTTTACTCAGCTCTGCTTGGATTTTGACTGTCACCGCAGGGTCACACTTCGGGGGTCTTGTAAAATATGCGGGAGCGATGTGAATCAAACAATCGATCACATTTTTTTTTAGGCTTAGGTACTAGGAAAATAATAAAGCAAGCCATTTTTTTATATGAAGTACCTCACTAGAAAACTTTTAAGCTTAGTCGACTGAAGTATTGATGCTAGGTTCCTATGGGAACCTATTTCCGGGATAAAGTCTATCCTTGTATAAAATTTCAGCCAGATGCTTCACCCGTTAGAGCGTAATAAGAACAAAAGACATCAATATTCAAACATCCAAACATCTTCACCAACTTTCACATTTAAGGTGTGACTCCGTAGGCGAACCCATACGACAACTGCAGACGCGGAGTGTGCCATTTTCACTTATTCATGAAAATTTTTGGGCAGACAATATAATTCGTGTAGTTGCGAATAGTTATTAGCAAAGGTGCTCAGAAGAACATAGCAGTCACCGCGGGTGTGACACGAGCTGGCGGTGGGGGGTGGAAGTTACCTTCTTTCATTTATTGCTTGTGTATTGAAAACTAGTTATAATGTCGGGGGACCCTAACTGGTAGAGCCCTACGTCATATTATCGGAACGATCCAAGATCCCCCCGACAATGACAACGCTTGAATCAAAATATGTATTACTAGGTATATCAACGTTATAGGGTTAACTAACACAACTTATTTTGTTACTTTTTGGGGGTTGTTTTTCGTGCAGGGTTGTATTTTTCACTTTTTGGGGATTGTTTTTCGTTTGTACAGGGGTGTTTTCACTTTTAAATTTAATTTTTATTTTACACTTTCAATTAATCAACTCGTCAAGCTCTTTGATTTGATTGAGGGAGTTGTGAAATGAAATGTAATTCAACATTTTTGAGGGAGTTCTATCTTTGAGCGCTTTTTTCAAGCATAGCTAAGAACACTCCCGACTAACATATCTTTCAAAAAATAAAATCTAGATTCAAATTGGTTCATCCGTTCAGGAGCTACACACACACACACACACACACACACACACACATACACACATAGACACGTCAAACTTATAACATCCCGTCGGTTTCGCATCGGGGGTTAAAAATGTATATTGACAATCTCTATGGCATATCAATAGAACGTTTGACTGTTAAGTGTGAGGTTGTGAGCTCTATTCCCGCTTAGTAAAATACATATTTGTTGATGTATAAATATATGTATGTTTGGGTGTTTCAATGTATCACATGAAACTATTTACTAAAAATCTATTTCCGAATGTATATTTTTTGTTCATTTCATAAAAAAATTAAGTTGATTATATATAGTAATTACTGGAAGTACGAAAACGATTATGATTTAATTTTTGTAGTCACTTTGGTCTTAATGCTTCTAAAACAATCAAGGCCTTTGTAACTACCAGAATTTGATCGTAACTAACTACGGTCTACAAAAGACAGGGTGCGTTTGAATTATATTCAAGAAACATGAATACTAAAACGAAGACACCGACGAGCATTTGTAAATGGGTGTGGGAACCAACTGCACGACTTATTTTCATATATGAATAAGTCTGCAGATGCTTACCCAAACTCAGTTATGAATAGCTGCGGTTTACAACACAGCGTGCGTTTGAAGTCTGTTCAAGACGAAGTTTAGTGTGGATCTTAGTGGACAAACAAACTGGTGAGATTTAGAGGTGTATTTCAATTCATTTATTTATCAACAAACATAATTCGTGTAGAAATTAAAACAGTATAAATACATGGCCAATCAATAAAAATGTCAAAAATTTCGATAATAATAAATACAGGCAAATCAATAAAAATGTAAAATGTCAACAGTTACTTATGTCAAGTTAAATTAATAAATAAAATAATAAAATAACAATACAATACTCAATTCCAAGTCATATGAAATTATCATTCAAAAACCATTAAAAAAAAATTTGTTTTAGCAAAATCAATAACATTGTCAATAGTATTATTAGATGTAAAATTACATTGAAGTAGGTTTACAAAAAAGTGAAATGTCAATGGTTATGTCACGTTAAAATTCATCAATAAAATACTAAATAAATTAAAATTATCAATTCAAGAATCAATTTTAAATTATGTATCATTATGATTCAAAAACTCTTCTCTCAAGGTCGTTCTCAGAAAAGGTATTTAAATCCTATGCATTCTGAGATGTAAACAGTATTCTCGTAAAGTTCGAAGTTGTTGTACTATTGGTATTGATGTTCGTAAACTGATTCGTGAAACAGTAAGACCGCGTGCTATGTCGCAACATCGTATTTATAATATCATATTACCCAAAATACTTTTATAATATATAACCGCACCTAACTAGAGCTGCAGCATTACCTGTCTATATGCTATCCTATATCATGGGGATAATCGAACTTTTTCATTTTTATTCTATATTACATTATATATCTTAAAAGAGGCTAAAGCCAATGGAGAAATTATGGTCCTTGGATGAATTTCACAATATTGGTGCGGCTGGTCACCCTCCCATCCCAGGGGAGGGTGTTGGCACTTTTGTCACTTGGTGGATAACACCACTTTACTTGCAAAAGGTTACTGTCGTAGTATTCTATCAGTCAACACAATTATTTGCCACAATTTGTAATGTATACTTCGATGGTGGAGCAGGCAGCTCGGGAGTTAAAATTCAAATTAGTGTGTTTAGGTCCTGGAGTAGGCTAGCATCACCGATACGGAGGTGCCGGGACAGAACCTGAAGCCTACGCCTGGGTGAAAAGTGACTAAGGCGGCCAAGCGCTGGGCACGCCATAATTCGTCTCTCTTTTGATTAAATGTCGTAATTGATATTTCTTTTTCGTACAGATAGTTCAACTCAGATGTGCGCGCGGCCCTATGTGTGGGTAAACCTTGTACATATACAGTGACTTTGTGTGCGTTACAAGAGGTACAATCGAGTATAAATACAACTACAGTTATTTATGGGTTATTTTTATACGGGTTTTAAAAAAAAGGGTTTTTTTTTAAATTCTTTATTGCACACGCACAGTACAGAGATCATAAACAAAACACATCAAAGAAGATGTACAAAGGCAAGCTTAACTCAAAATGAGTTCTCTCCCAGCAAACCTTTGAGTAGCAGAGAAGCATATAATAATGAAGGGGGATATGAAGTGTACATTACAAAAAAAAACAAAAAGAAAAGATAAACAAAGAAAGAAAAGAAAATAAAAATAAAAAAGATAATAAGCGTACCTACCTGAATAGGTAGGTACATGTATTTACACAAACATAGCATACATAGTATTATATTAATACATACTTATACCTACACATAATACATAATATACCTACATATATATATATATATATATATATATATATATATAGGTATATTATGTACATTTATATATATATATATATATATATATATATATAAAATAAATATACAAAGTATACATAGATAAATATACAGACTTCATTATTGTGAGAGAAAATGTTCCCTTGTTCTTCTTCTGAAAATGTCTAGAGTATTACTACTGCGAATGGTGTGAGGTAGTGCGTTCCAAAAACGTACAGCTTGTACCGTGAAGAATCCATCATAACAGCTGGAACTGTGTGCAGGTGTGCGAAGCAGAAGAGAGGAAGAAAGAAGACGACAGGGTTGGCCCCTAGGCACAAGATAATTGAAGCGTTACCGCAAATAAGTTGGAGCATTGGGATTGTGAAGAATAGTATAGAGAAGAGTTAGGATGTGTAGTTCACGGCGCTGCCGAATAGGGAGCCAGTTCAATCTTTTACGATATTCCGTGACATGGTCATATTTACGAAGGCCAAACACAAAGTGGATTCCCAGATTTTGCAAGCGTTCGAGTTTGTTCAGCAGTTCCTCCGATGCATCGAGAAAACAGACATCAGCATAGTCTAGTAGAGAGAGTAATAGAGATTGTGCAAGAGTAACTTTAGTCTGAAGAGGTAGGAGTTGCTGGAGACATTTGAGGAATTGAAATGAACAGTATACCCTTCTACTTACCTCCGCGATGTGAACATCCCAGGCAAGCTTAGAGTCGATGTGCACGCCTAATTTTTTTACACTTTTGGAATAACCAATAACTACAGAATCATATGTTACTGGAGGCAGAGAATCATGATCCAGGAGGCGGAGCATGTATCTACCACCAACAATAAGCGCTTGAGATTTTTTTGGGTTGACCAGCAATCCAAAAGATTTGGCCCAGACATTGATGTTTTCAAGGTCACTGTTGATGGCATCCACAGCCCTAGGTAGTTTATCAGCTTTGAAATGTCGATATATCTGCAAGTCGTCTGCGTAGAGGTGATAATGCGAAGTTAGGACCTTCGTGATGGCGTTTATGAAGACAGAGAAGAGAAGAGGAGAAAGGACGCCGCCTTGTGGAACGCCTGCTACTAAGTCGCACCAATCGGAGGAAGCGTCATTCATTCTAACAGATTGTGAGCGTCCATGGAGGTAGGATTTAAACCATGTAGTCGCAGATGCAGAAACATTAATGGATGAAAGAATACCTAAGAGAATGTCAAAATCAACCGAGTTGAAGGCACTGCTGAAGTCCAGTAAGATCAAAACTGTAAATTGTTTGTTCTCCATGGCCAATCTTATGTCATCTGTAACTTTAACTAGAGTGGTTATAGTACTATGGCCACGGCGAAAGCCAGATTGGAAAGGACTTAGCAGGCTTATACTTCCATCAAAGTTAAATTTAATGTTCATTTATTGAACATTATTATCGAGTAGCGATTTAGAATAATGTTCAATAAATAAACATTAAGTTTGACAAATGAAATGATGAATTTTCGGATTTGCTGCTCTCACCAAGGTTAATAAATGAATTCTGACTCCATGTCAAAATGTCTATAGTATTCTTCTTCTTTCTTTTGTACATGTCGACAAGTATTATCCCACATCCCTTCATCAATTTGACTTAAACGTTCATTTATGAGTTTCATTATTTCCGTCACATTTTGGTCGACATTATGCGAAGCAATATAATTTTTTTTTAATTCCCCATTCATTTTCTATGGGGTTTAGTTCAGGATGATACGGTGGCAGTCGAAGAACTTTTATGCAATATGGCTGAAGCATGTCGTCAACCTTGTAACAGATATATTTTTCTTTACTTTTTTTAATCAAATCATACAGTTAATTTTTTTTCATATCTTCATTAAAAGCTATATTTTTTCTGTCAGCCATCTCTGCATTTCTATTTTTTTGGAATTAGAATTTGGGGCTCTGTCATTTTTAACGTTATGGTATGAGGCATTATCAAACACAACCACAGAGTTAGGTGGAAGATTCGGTACTAGACGTTCTTTTAGCCACTTTTCATAGTTTTCTGCATTCATGTTAGAGTGGTAATCACCAGAAACACTATTTGCTTTGTATGTCAATAGTGCGTTAGATACAAAACCTTGTTCTGAACCAGCATGCACAATGATAATTCTTTGTCCTTTCGACAGGTTTCTCTTTAAAGGTGGTCCATCTTTATTACCCCATCCTTTGTTTTGCACATGATTAGTTAAGATGTAGCTCTCATCTGTATATACGATACACCGATTTTCTTGACGGTATCTGAGTAAATTTTTTAGATAGGAAAATCGTAGTTTTTGGATGTCATGCCGCTCTATAATAACACTTCTATTATCCACGGTTTTTCGCCATTTGTATCCCAACTTTAACAAAACTGTACGCAGAGTCGAAATACTTCCATCATAGTTAAGTTTATCTTGAAATATTCTTTTCAACTTTAGCAAGGTAGGTAACTCGCGATGTTCTAAATGATAATTTTGAATAGTGGAACGTATAACATCAACGTTAAAGTTGTCTAATTCTAACTTTTTTAAACGTTTCTTACGGTCTTTATGCGGAGATTTAAATTTAGAATCAGATTCTTTTCCTTCAGCCAATATATTAGTAATTGTTCTCTCTGATACCCCCACTGCCGTTGCTGTTCTTTTCCGTACGCTATTTAAATGTTCCCTTAATTTCGATATTAAAATTGGACTTGCACTGCAAACTGGATCACTTACTAGTTCCAATATATTTCTCGCATCTATTTTCAGAAATTCGTATACCTTAGCAATGGTTTGTCGAGTCTAAAACAATAATACGTAAACGTCAACAAGGATATATTTTTTCGTATATATAATCATAATAAATAAATAATTACATCTAAATTTAAAATTAAAAAATATTTACCTGACTCCTTAAACATTTTCTCCGTGAAGAACTAGACATTTTCGTAAACGACTGTATCCTTAAGAAAAAGCAATAAGAACACGTCTTGCACGGACGACGACTGACGCGTCACTGCCACACGAATGAAAGTTGTTTATTTACAAGAGCACGCACACATAGGGCCACGCGCACAACTGAGTTGAACTATCTATAAAGACCTATTATTTGGAATGAATGGAGAACGAACCCGTGCCTCCTACATCCACGCCTCGCAGGCTTTCTCAAAAAGTTGTACTACTCTCATTATTACCAAAGCCAGTGGGGGAATTAATGTCTCTGGATGAATTTCACAACACTAGCGCGGACGGAGGAGCGCTTGTGTCACCCTCCAAGGATGGAGGGTGCTGGTTCTTTTGGTCGTCATTATTCTCTGAGCCTTTTCCCAACTCGTTGGAATTGGCTTTCTAATCTAACTGTGAGGTGGCTGACTTTCGATATTTTCCGTGAAGTGACTGCCATCAGACCTCCACAACAAGTTGGCGACGAGGAAGTTCCGTAGTTAGACTTGTCGGACTTTTGAGGGCTCTAAATGCCAGTAGCGACTGCCATAGATGTTCGTATGACAACCGGGACCGACGGCTCGACGTGCTCTCCGAAGCACGGAAAACATTTTCATGTAAACAAATGCAAATGCACTAAGCGGGATTTGAACCCACGTCCCCACTTGAAGGCACACCATAGAAGCTGTCCAAGTAGGGCAGCTTGTAAACTAAATTTAATATAACAATGACTAAATAGAAGCGAGACAAGTAACAGACGTCAGCAGTCTATGGTTTGTCGTGTAAAATACACTGAGCGTTCTCTATTCGCAGTTACATTCTATGTCAATCGAAACGACCGAAGCCAGTGGGGGAATTGATGTCTCTCGACAAATTCCACAATACTAGCGTGGATGGAGGAGCGCTAGTATTATGAAATTCAGAGCTGCATGCAGCATAGGTCATCTTCGCAACTTTAAATCTGACATAACATAGGTACATAACATAACATAAACTCACACACGTATCCCCGAAGTGGTTAGCAGAGGTATCTATTTGTGTGTTATAGTATGAGTATATCAGTATATTATGTTAGTAGAAATTTGTGTGAAAACATATATTAATTTTATTTTAGTTATACTTCTCTCCCTTTCGTTTGTTTTTAATAATCTATCTATTTTAGTTTAGCCGATAACTACACCATATTTTTAATTTTATAACATTACTGTCCATCCCAAGGACCTGGAAGAAATCGCTTCTGCGATTAGGCAGTTCATTGTACAATGGGCATTGTACAATGAACTGTATACATGCTACCTATTTGTCCTACTGTAAATCTGTTGGTGTACAATAAAGAACTATCTATCCATCTATCAGAGGTGCTTTAAACAATATTCAGAACGGGACTTGAACTCACGAATTGGTCACATTCTAGAGGGAATATTCTGACCAACTTGGCAGGCAGACGTCAGAAACAATCAAAAATATTATACTGAGATTGATTTAATAAAATGGGGTTGCAATAGAGCGACTGACATAAACAAAATGTATTTTGACAACCTCTGTACCGAAGCAGTAGAACATTCGACTGTAAATTGTAAGATTGCGGGCTCAATTCCCGGTCAATAAAATATTTATTTATGTATTAGTGTTTGCAATGGTCAGGGTGTTCGAATGTACCACATGAAACTATTAACTAAAAGTCCATTTCCGAATGTATATTTTTTGTTTATTTCATAAAAATTGTGAGTTGATAGTATACAGTAAGCACTGGAAGTATGAAACGATTAAGATTTAATTTTGGTACTTAGTTTGGTCTATATGCTTCTCATCAATGTAGATGTCTGTAACTACCAGAATTCGATCGTAACTAACTGCAGATTACAAAAGACAGGGTGCGTTCGAATTATATTCAAGAAACATGAAGACTAAAATGAAGACATCGACGAGAATTTGTAAAGGGGCGCTTGTTAACGTCTGAAGGACTTAGTTTCATATATGAAAACTTCTCCAAACGTTAACAGATGCTCAGTTATGAATAACTTCAGTTCACAACACAGCGTGCGGTAGAAACTTCTTCAAGACGAACCTTAGTGGAGGCCTTAGTGGACGCAAACGAACTCGTGAGATTTAGAGGTGTATTAGTATACGAGTGGAGCTCTGGTGCGACCTTTTCTCTCAAGGTCGTTCTCAGAAAAGGCATTTAAACCCTATGCATTCTGAGATGTAAACAGAAGCAACGCCGAGAGGATGACAATGATCTCGTAAAGTTCGAAGTTGTTGTACTGTTGGTATTGATGTTCGTAAACTGATTCGTGAAACAGTAAGATCACGTGCTATGTCGCAACATTGTGTTTATAATATCATATTACCCAGGGCACGCCGTAGTAACGGCGGTAAGACCCATCATGGGGGAGTGGCTAGAGAGGCCACACGGCAGCCTCTCGTACCGTCTGACGCAGATGATCACCGAGCACGGATGCTTCGGAAAGTATCTGCGTCGGATGCAGAAAGAGCCAACGTCCGAGTGCCATCACTGCGACGCGAGCGAGGACTCAGGTCCGCACACGCTCACCGAGTGTCCGGCGTGGGAGACGCCGAGGCGGGAGCTTGTGGCGGCCCTGGGAGTGAGGGTTCTCACGCTCTCCACCTTGCTCGCGGCGATGGTTCGCTGCGCGGATGCGTGGGCGGCCGGCGCCTCCTTCTGCGAGCAAGTAATGCTCGTGAAGGAGGAGGCGGGGCGGGAGCGGCAGCGGGAGCGACGAAGGATCGCTAGACAAGCTGCCCGCGCACGAAGGCAACTCGGGCGTCGGAGGTCGATGAACGACCTCCGCCCCCCATGAGCGCCGGCCTGGGGGTGACAGGTGAAGCCGCCTGTCACCCTTGCAGAAGCAGGCCGCGGCGGTGGCGCGCGTGGCGCGCCTCCCCGTTTCCGGGGACGAGTTGGGGACTCTGTGGTCCCCACACCCGAGAAGAGGGCCAGATCGTGAGAGATGGCCCTGGGTCGGCCGGGGTGCGAGGGATATGCCTGTCAACCTCACCTTCGGCAACCGAAACGACCCACAGGCGGCGTGCGTTTTAGTCGGTTCGTGTCCGACATAACCTCCTCCACCGGCTCCGGTGGGGAGGTATCCGTGGGGATTTTGCGCACGTAAAAAAAAAAGAAAAATCATATTACCCAAAATACTTTTATAATATATAACCGCACCTAACTAGAGCTGCAGCATTACCTGTCTATATCCTATCCTATATCTTCGGGATAATGGAACTTTTTCGTTTTTATTCTAAATTACATTATATATCTGAAAAGAGGGTAAAGCCAATGGAGAAATTATTGTCCTTAGATGAATTTCACAATATTGGCGTGGCTGGTGGGGCGTTAATATCACCCTCCCATCCCAGGGGAGGGTGTTGGCACTTTTTTCACTTGGTGGATAACACCACTTTACTTGCAAAAGGTTACTGTCGTAGTATTCTATCAGTCAACACAATTATTTGCCACAATTTGTAATGTATACTTCGATGGTGGAGCAGGCAGCTCGGGAGTTAAAATTCAAATTAGTGTGTTTAGGTCCTGGAATAGGCTAGCGTCACCAATACGGAGGTGCCGGGACAGAACCTGAAACCTACGCCTGGGTGAAAAGTGACTAAGGCAAGGCAGCCAAGCGCTGGGCACGCCATAATTCTTTTTTGATTAAATTTCGTAGTTAATATTTCATTTTCGTAACTCATTTAGAAATAAGATTAAGTATCTTTTTTTAAATTTAAACTATAAACTATAAATGTACGGAAGGCGTATCTGTTTGTATGTTTTTGTACATTAAAACGGTTACGACGATTAGTAGAGGAACGAAATGTGGCGGTAAGACCCGTCGCCGCGTCGTGACACAACGCCCTAATACTTGTAAAGTAAATATTATTTTGTCTTAACTTTAAATCTGAAAATGTCAATATTCAGGACGGGACTTGAACTCACGATTGGTCACATTCTAGAGGGAATATTCTGACCAACTTGGCAGGCAGACGTCAGAAACAATCAAAAATATTGTACTGAAATTGATTTAATAAATGGGGTAGAGCGAGTGACATAAACGAAATGTATGTTGACAACCTCTGTAGCGAAGCGGTAAAACATTCGACTGTTAATTGTAAGGTTGCGGGCTCAATTCCCGGTCATTAAAACATTTATTAATGTATAAATATATGTATGTTAGCATTGGTGAGGGTGTTCCTATGTACCACATGATAGATTCATGTTTACCAAAACTCTATTTCCGAATATATTTTTCATGTTTATTTCACAAAAATGGTTTGATAATATACAGTAAGTACTGGAAGTATGTAAACGATTAAGATTTAATTTTGGAACTTGAAAAAAATGGACGAAATTATAGAAAATACCCTCACCAAAATTTTAAATGTGGCCTTGGATGACCGAGCTTTACTACAAGCGACTCTACCGATTCGCTTGGGTGGGCTCGGTATTCGCAAAATTTCAGATGTCAGCTTACCAGCGTTCCTGTCTTCAGTCCACAGTACGGAAGAATTAACTAGGAAAATCCTTGCACCTACACTAGTTAATTCTGAAGTATTGTGTAAAACTGATGCAGTGAACGCTTGGAAAATTGCATGTCCAAACACCGATCTCCCAAAGAACCTCTTCTCACAGCGTCAGTGGGACGGGCCGCTCTGCAGCTTAGTTGGAAAAAAAATACTAAATACATGTTCCAATGCTGCTGAGCGTGCCCGTTTACTGGCGGTTGGAGTGTGGGAATCGGGTCTTTGGCTACAAGCTCTTCCGTCATCTAACGTAGGGACTATGTTAGATGACACTACCTTCCGCATCGCAACTTGTCTCCGTTTAGGTGCGCCGTGTGTTTCCGCATCAATGCCGTTGTGGAGAAGCCGTTGACAGACTCGGACACCATGTTCTGTCGTGCTGCAGGAGCTCTGGGCGAATTCCACGGCACGCCAGCCTCAACGACATAATCCGCCGTGCTCTTGTCACCGCCGGTGTACCAGCTGTACTAGAACCAAACGGTTTGGCGCGTGACGATGGCAAGAGACCGGATGGCATGTCGTTAATGCCATGGAAGATGGGTAGGACTCTGGTGTGGGACGGCACATGCGTTGATACCAAGACTCCTACCCATATAACTAGCACAGCTGGCTGTGCTGGTGCTACTGCTGCTTCTGCAGAGGCTCTCAAGTGGCACAAATACTCCAATCTCATCGGAGATTATGAATTTGTGCCGTTTGGAGTCGAGACTTTGGGGTCATGGGGTCCGAGCGCTCGCAACCTCTTCCGTGATATTGCGAAGCGTGTGGTCGACGCTTCTCATGACCAGAAGGCTGGCCTCTTTTTAGGTCAGAGAATAAGTATTGCTATACAACGTGGCAATGCTGCCAGTCTTCTGGGAACGCTATCACAAGAGGCATGCGATGCGGAGGAATTCTACGACACATTTTAATTGTTCTTAGCTATAAGTTGTATAATAGTTATTTTATTTTTATTGTATTTAATATTTATAAATTATTTCTTGATTTGTTTGTGTTTGTGTTTGACACTTCGGGGGTTAGGTACTAGGAAAATAATAAAGCAAGCCATTTTTTTTATATGAAGTACCTCACTAATAAACTTTTAAGCTTAGTTCCCTGTAGTATTGATGCTAGGTTCCTATGGGAACCTATTTCCAGGACAAAGTCTATGCTTTTACTGTTTGGGGGTTGTTATCGTGACAGGGATTTTTAATTTATTTTTTATTTTCCACTTTCAAATTAATCTACTCGTCAAGCTCTTTGATTTTTGTTTATTTCATAAAAACAAAAAAATTGATTATATATAGTGCGTATAATGCTTCTAAAACAATCGAGGCCTTTTTTTTTTTTTTTTTTTTACGTTCGCAAAATCCCCACGGATACCTCCCCACCGGAGCCGGTGGAGGAGGTTATGTCGGACTCGAACCGACTAAAACGCACGCCGCCTGTGGGTCGTTTCGGTTGCCGAAGGTGAGGTTGACAGGCATATCCCTCGCACCCCGGCCGACCCAGGGCCATCTCTCACGATCTGGCCCTCTTCTCGGGTGTGGGGACCACAGAGTCCCCAACTCGTCCCCGGAAACGGGGAGGCGCGCCACGCGCGCCGCCGCCGCGGCCTGCTTCTGCCAGGGTGACAGGCGGCTTCACCTGTCACCCCCAGGCCGGCGCTCATGGGGGGCGGAGGTCGTTCATCGACCTCCGACGCCCGAGTTGCCTTCGTGCGCGGGCAGCTTGTCTAGCGATCCTTCGTCGCTCCCGCTGCCGCTCCCGCCCCGCCTCCTCCTTCACGAGCATTACTTGCTCGCAGAAGGAGGCGCCGGCCGCCCACGCATCCGCGCAGCGAACCATCGCCGCGAGCAAGGTGGAGAGCGTGAGAACCCTCACTCCCAGGGCCGCCACAAGCTCCCGCCTCGGCGTCTCCCACGCCGGACACTCGGTGAGCGTGTGCGGACCTGAGTCCTCGCTCGCGTCGCAGTGATGGCACTCGGACGTTGGCTCTTTCTGCATCCGACGCAGATACTTTCCGAAGCATCCGTGCTCGGTGATCATCTGCGTCAGACGGTACGAGAGGCTGCCGTGTGGCCTCTCTAGCCACTCCCCCATGATGGGTCTTACCGCCGTTACTACGGCGTGCCCTGCGCTTGGTTGCCCAAGTCGTCTCTCCCATTCTGCCACCATTTCCCTGTGGAGCCGGGATCTCACGGCCCGAATTTCTTCGGGCTCGGGATCGTGACCCCGCTCCCGCGCCGCCCTTCGGAACCTGTATAGCGCCGAAAGGCATCTCGCTTCCAGGATCCATGGTGGCGATCCGGCGAGGAGACTCGCCGCGTTGAATGATATCGTGCGGTACCCCCTTATGATGCGGACAATCGAGGCCTTTGTAACTACCAGAATTCGCTCATAACTAACTACGGTCTACAAAAGACAGGGTACGTTTGAATTATATCCAAGAAACATGAAGACTAAAACGAAGACACCGACGAGAATTTGTAAATGGGTGTAGTAACCAACTGTAGGACTTATTTTCATATATGAACAAGTCCGCAGATGCTTATCCAAACTCAGTTATGAATAGCTGCGGTTTACAACACAGCGTGCGTTTGAAGTATGTTCAAGACGAAGTTTAGTGTGGATCTTAGTGGACAAACAAACTCGTGAGATTTAGAGGTGTATTAGTATACGAGTGGAGTTCTGGTGCGACCTCTTCTCTGAAGGTCGCTCTCAGAAAAGGCATTTAAACCCTATGCATTCTGAGATGTAAACAGGAGCAACGCTGAGAGGATGACGATGATCTCGTAAAGTTCAAAGTTGTTGTACTGTTGGTATTGATGTTCGTAAACTGATTCGTGAAACAGTAAGACCGCGTGCTATGTCGCAACATCGTGTTTATAATATCATATTACCCAAAATACTTTTATAATATGTAACCGTACCTACAATTCTAGCGCGGATGGAGGAGTGCTAGAGTCACCCTCCAGAGGGTGCTGGCTCGTTTAGCTTAATTTTATAGGTCAAAAAACTAATTTTACTCAGCTCTGCTTAGATTTTGACTGTCATAGCAGGGTCACACTTCGGGGGTCTTGTGGGATATGCGGGAGCGATGTGAATCAAACAATCGATCATCAAATTTTTTTATTGGCTTAGGTACTAGGAAAGTAAAGATATAAACAGGAGCAACGCTGAGAGGATGACGATGATCTCGTAAAGTTCAAAGTTGTTGTACTGTTGGTATTGATGTTCGTAAACTGATTCGTGAAACAGTAAGACCGCGTGCTATGTCGCAACATTGTGTTTATAATATCATATTACCCAAAATACTTTTATAATATGTAACCGTACCTAACTAGAGCTGCAGCATAGGTAATCTTCGGGACTCTGGAACTTTATCGTTTTTATTTTATAATACATTATGTATCTGAAAAGAGGCTAAAGAGAATAGAGCTCTTGGTATGTAAGGTGCAACCTTACCTCTCAGGGTTGCAAGGTCATTACAGTGTTTGTCATAAAAGCCGTTTAAACCCAATCCATTCTGAGATGTAACCAGGAACAACGCTGAAACTGTAAGGTGAAACAGTCTGACCGCGTGCTATACAACACCATTGTGTTTATAATATTATATTACCCAAAACACTTTTATAATATGTAGCCGTACCTAATAATCAACTCATAATATGTAGTCAAAATAAAATGGCAAGCTTGCATTAATTCGCATAGAGCTGAAAATTGATAGGTGCCTTGAATATATCGTACTCAAGGAAATATTAAAAGTCCTATCGATTGGACTTGGGCATTTTATTGTATTCAAGATCAAAGGTATAAAATGTCGCATTCTCGCATTTTTCTCGTAAACAGTAAGTGTCATCGCAAAAGTGTGTTCGACAAAGATGTAGATGGTGTAATGACCTTCTTATTTTGGTACGGAGCACCGTTTCGGAGTTATCGCTATTTCAAAGTTCAAAACTAGCGAAGACGAACGAGCACTTGTGTCGCCCTCCAAGGATAGAGGGCGCTGGTTCTTTCGGTCGTCATCATTCCCTTAGCCCTTTCTCATCTTAGTTGGAGTTGACTTTTCAATCAAACTGTGAAGTGGCTGAACTTCGATATTTTCCGTGAAGTGACTGCCATAAGAGGACAACAAGTTGGCGACGAGGAAGTTCTTTAGTTAGACTAGTCTGACTATCGAGGGGTCTGAAGCTTGTAACGACTGCTATAGATGTTCGTATGACAACTGGGACCGACGGCTCGACACTCCGAGGCACGGAAATTCCCAGACCAATGCCAATGGACATTTTCATGTCTACAAATGCCAATGCACTAAGCAGGAATCGAACCCACGCGGGGGCGTCCCACCATAGAAAATGTCCAAATACGGTGGCTCAACCAAATTTAAACGTACCTGTCACCCCCAGGCCGGCGCTCATGGGGGGCGGAGGTCGTTTATCGACCTCTGACGCCCGAGTTGCCTTCGTACGCGGGCAGCTTGTCTTGCGATCCTTCGTCGCTCCCGCTGCCGCTCCCGCCCCGCCTCCTCCTTCACGAGCATTACTTGCTCGCAGAAGGAGGCACGGCCGCCCACGCATCCGCGCAGCGGACCATCGCCACGAGTAAGGTGGAGAGCGTGAGAACCCTCCCTCCCAGGGCCGCCACAAGCTCCCGCCTCGACGTTTCCCACGCCGGACACTCGGTGAGCGTGTCCTCGCTCGCGTCGCAGTGATGGCATTCGGACGTTGGCTCTTTATCCATCCGACGCAGATACTTTCCGAAGCATCCGTGCTCGGTGATCATCTGCGTCAGACGGTACGCTCTCGTACCGTCTGACCTCTGCCGTGTGGCCTCTCTAGCCACTCCCCCATGATGGGTCTTACCGCCGCTACTACGGCGCGCCCTGTGTAATATACACTGAGCGTTCTCTATTCGCGGTTACATTCTATGTCAATCGAAACGGCTGAAGCCAGTGCGAGAACTGATGTCTCTGGACGAATTTCACAATTCTAGCGCGGATGGAGGAGCGCTAGTGTCACCCTAAAGATAGAGCTGGCTCTTTTGGCTTAATTTTAAAAGTCGAAAAACGAATTTCACTAAGTTTTGGTGCAATTTTGACTGTCGCAGCAGGGTCACACTTCGGGGGTCTTGTGAGATATGTGGGAGCGATATAAATCAAACTATCGGTCACAATAGTGTTTTCAAGGTTAGGTACTAGGAAAATAATAAAGCAAGCCATTTTTTTATATGAAGTACCTCACTAGTAAACTTTTAAGCTTAGTCGACCGAAGTATTGATGCTAGGTAGGAACCTAGCATCAATACTTCAGTCGACTAAGCTTAAAAGTTTACGTTGACTTTATCCTGGGAATAGGTTCCCATAAGAATGGGAACCTATTCCCAGGATAAAGTCTATGCTTTTACTGTTTGGGGGTTGTTTTCGTGACAGGGATTTTTAAATTTAATTTTTTATTTTCCACTTTCAAATTAATCTACTCGTCAAGCTCTTTGATTTGATATCCCTATTGAGGGAGCTGTGAAATAAAATGTAATTTACCATTTTTTTTGTGGCGGCCATCTTGGATATGAAATTTGCCATATTGTTTGGTATTCTACTAGTCAAGATCTTTTTCATTTGACCTACCCATATTGAGGGAGTTGAGAAAAAATATGAATTCCGTCATTTTGTAGAGGTGGCCATCTTGGAGCGATTTTTTCAAACAAAAAATAAAATCTAAATTCAAATCGGGATAAACCGATTTGAATTTAGATTTGATTTCTGTTATTAGTTCAGGAGCTACACACACACACACACACACACACACACACACACACACACACACACACACACACACACACACACACACACACAAACACACACACAGACACGTCTAACTAATAACATCCTGTCGTTTTTGCGTCGGGGGTTAAAATGTATATTGACAACCTCTGTGGCATATCGATAGAACGTTTGACTGTTAAGTGTGAGGTTGCGAGCTCAAATTCCGCTTAGTAAAATACATATTTGTTGATGTATAAATGTAGGTATGTTTGGGTGTTTCAATGTATCACATGAAACAATTTACTAGAAATCTATTTCCTAATGTATATCTTTTCTTTATTACATAAAAAATTAAGTTGATTATATATAGTAATTACTGGAAGTACGAAAACGATTATGATTTAATTTTTGTAGTCACTTTGGTCTTAATGCTTCTAAGACAATCAAGGCCTTTGTAACTACCGGAATTCGATCGTAACTAACTACGGTCTACAAAAGACAGGGTGCGTTTGAATTATATTCAAGAAACATGAAGACTAAAACGAAGACACCGACGAGAATTTGTAAATAGGTGTAGTAACCAACTGTAGGACTTATTTTCATTTATGAATAGGTCTGCAGATGCTTACTCAAACTCAGTTATGAATAGCTGCGGTTTACAACACAGCGTGTATTTGAAGACTATTCAAGACGAAGTTTAGTGTGGATCTTAGTGGACAAACAAGTGTGGAGTGGAGCTCTGGTGCGACCTTTTCTCTCAAGGTCGTTCTCAGAAAAGGCATTTAAACCCTATGCATTCTGAGATGTAAACAGGAACAACACGTAAAGTTCAAAGTTGTTGTACTGTTGGTATTGATGTTCGTAAACTGATTCGTGAAACAGTAAGACCACGTGCTATGTCGCAAAATTGTGTTTATAATATCATATTACCCAAAATACTTTTATAATATATAGCCGCACCTATGTGACTAGAGCTGCAGCATAGGTAATATTCGGGACTATGGAACTTTTGTTTTTTTTCTATATTACATTATATATCTGAAAAAAGGCTAAAGCCAATGGAGAAATTATTGTCCTTGGATGAATTTCACAATATTGGCGCGGCTGGTGGGGCGCTAATATCACCCTCCCATCCCAGGGGAGGGTGTTGGCACTTTTGTCACTTGGTGGATAACACCACTTTACTTGCAAAAGGTTACTGTTGTAGTATTCTATCAGTCAACACAATTATTTGCCACAATTTGTAATGTATACTTCGATGGTGGAGCAGGCAGCTCGGGAGTTAAAATTCAAATTAGTGTGTTTAGGTCCTGGAATAGGCTAGCATCACCAATACGGAGGTGCCAGGACAGAACCTGAAGCCTACGCTTGGGTGAAAAGTGACCAAGGCGGCCAAGCGCTGGGCACGCCATAATTCGTCTCTCTTTTGATTAAATGTCATAATAGATATTTCTTTTTCGTAACTCGTTTAGAAATAAGATTTTTTTTAGATTTAAGGTGTACTAATTGTACGGAAGGCGTGACTGTTTGTATGTTTTGATGCACTAAAACGGTTACGACGATTAGTAGAGGGACGAAATGTGGCGGTAAGACCCGTCGCCGCGTCGTCGTGGCACTACGCCCTAATACTTGTAATGTAAATATTGTTACGACAGATGCCGATATCTCGAAAACTAATAATCGAATATTCAAGAAATAAAAACGCATTGTTAGTGACGAGGTACTCTACCGAATGGCATAGAAAGTCTAGAATCGTCAACACAAAGTCACAACCTACCTACGAGTACCTACACACTCTTTTGAATAAAAACAAACAATAGATAAATATCGAGAATGTACTCGAAGGTCAGCGACAGCGGCAAGATCAAAGAATAGGTATTTATCGCTCGCGAACTTTCTAGATAATTCGATCCTCCTAATTGAGAGGTATAAAAACATGCTCGCATAGCGACACGAGTCATTCTGTCTTTGAGATCGATAACGAACACAGCAAACTTTAGTGACCAAAGAAGATTCTACCTGCGACCTGAGCAACGACTGTGGACTACTGTGAACTACTGAGCGACTGGAACTGTTGAAGAGTACTGTGTGTACTAGTGATTAAGTTGTCTAAATTGTAGTGAGCTAATAAATCTCTTCGTTGAGTAAACGGCATTTAAATTGTACCCCGTGCACGTAACAATATTATTTTATCTTAACTTTAAATCTGAAAATGTCAATATTCAGGACGGGACTTGAACTCACGAAAGGTCACATTCTAGAGGGAATATTCTGACCAACTTGGCAGGCAGACGTCAGAAACAATCAAAAATATTGTACTGAGATTGATTTAATAAAATGGGCTTGAGCGAGTGACATAAACGAAATGTATGTTGACAACCTCTGTAGCGAAGCGGTAAAACATTCGACTGTTAATTGTAAGGTTGCGGGCTCAATTCCCGGTCATTAAAACATTTTTTAATGTATAAATATATGTGTGTTAGCATTGGTCAGGGTGTTCCTATGTACCACATGATACTATTTACCAAAAATCTATTTCCGAATATATTTTTCATGTTTATTTCACAAAAATTGTTTGATAATATACAGTAAGTACTGGAAGTATGTAAACGATTAAGATTTAATTTTGGTACTTACTTTGGTCTATATCAACAGCGTAGGCGGCTGTAGGTAACTACCAGAATTCGATCGTAGCTAACTGCAGTTTATAAAAGACAGGGTGCGTTCGAATTATATTCAAGAAACATGAAGACTAAAATGAAGACATCGACGAGAATTTGTAAATGAGCGCTTGTTAACATCCGGAGGACTTAGTTTCATGTATGCAAACCCTCTCGGACGTTAACAGGTTCTCAGTTATGAATAGCTTCAGTTCACAACACAGCGTGCGGTAGAAACTTCTTCAAGACGAATCTTATTGGAGGCTTTAGTGGACGCAAACGAACTCGTGAGATTTAGGGGTGTAATGGTTTACGAATGGAGATCTGATGCAACCTTATCTCTCAAGGTTGAAAGGTCATTACAGTGTTTGTCATAAAAGCCGTTTAAACCCAATTTATTCTGAGATGTAACCAGGAACAACGCTGAAACTGTAAGGTGAAACAGTCAGACCGCGTGCTATGTCACACCATTGTGTTTATAATATTATATTAGCCAAAAACACTTTTATAATATGTAGCCGTACCTAATAATCCACTCAAAATAGTCGAAATAAAAAGGCAAGCTTGCATTAATTCGCATAGAGCTGAAAATTGATAGGTGCCTTGAATATATCGTACTCAAGTAAATATTAAAAGTCCTATCGATTGGATTTGGGCATTTTATTGTATTCAAGATCAAAGGTCTAAAATGTCGCATTCTCACATTTTTCTCGTAAACAGTAGGTGTCATCGCAAAAGTGTGTTCGACAAAGATGTAGATCGTGTAATTACCTTCTTATTTCGGTGCGGAGCACCGTTTTGAAGCTATCGCTATTTCAAAGTTCAATACTAGCGAAGACGGAGGAGCGCTTGTGTCGCCCTCCAAGGATGGACGGTGCTGGTACTTTCGGCCGTCATCATTCCCTTAGCCTTTTCTCAACTCAGTTGGAGTTGACTTTTCAATCAAACTGTGAAGTGGCTGAACTTCGATATTTTCCATGAAGCGACTGCCATCAGACCTCCACAACAAGTTGGCGACGAGGAAGTTCTTTAGTTAGACTAGTCTGACTATCGAGGGGTCTGAAGCTTGTAACGACTGCTATAGATGTTCGTATGACAACTGGGACCGACGGCTCGACACTCCGAGGCACGGAAATTCCCAGACCAATGCCAATGGACATTTTTATGTCTTCAAATGCCAATGCACTATGCAGGAATCGAACCCATGCGGGGGCGTCCCACCATAGAAAATGTCCAAATACGGGGGCTCAACCAAATTTAAACGTACCTACGATTAAATAGAAGCGAGATAAGTAAGTAATTGACATCAGCAGTCTATGGTTTGTTGTGTAATATACACTGAGCGTTCTCTATTCGCGGTTACATTCTATGTCAATCGAAACGGCCGAAACCAGTGGGGGAATTGATGTCTGTGGACGAATTTCACAATTCTAGCGCGGATGGAGGAGCGCTAGAGTCACCCTCCAGAGGGTGCTCTTTTAGCTTAATTTTATAGGTCAAAAAACTAATTTCACTCAGTTATGGTACAATTTTGACTGTCACAGCAGGGTCACACTTCGGGGTCTTGTGAGATATGCGGGAGCGATGTGAATCAAACAATCGATCACAATTGTTTTTTTTAGGGTTAGGTACTAGGAAAGTAATAAAACAAGCATATTTTTTAAATGAAGTACTTCACTAGTAAACTTTTAAGTTTAATCGACTGAAGTATAGATACTAGGTTCCTATGGGAACCTATTTCCGGGATTACAGTATCATATAAAAAAAATCCATGAATAAGAACGAATAACAACGGAGATTAATGGTTTTTATGGATTTTTTTCGATTTCCACAATTACTCTGAAACAATGAGAAATAAAAATTTAGGAGTTTTACTACAAATTTAGTTTGGTTGTTATCCATCTTAAAACATAAAAAGAAGAGGATGGCCGCTACTGAGGCAAAATAATATACTGTGCCTCGGAGTCTGGGGTCCGCTTTAGATACTGCGGATTTGGCTGAAGTTCGATATTTTCCGTGAAGCGACTATTTGAGGACATTTCACTAGTTGAGGACTTATTAGGGCTCCAACTACCCGTAACGTAGATGTTCGTTTGGAAACCGGGACCAGACCAATGAAAATACCCAATGTTTATGCATATAAATATTTGCACCAAGCGGGGATCGAACCCGCGTCTCCTGCATAGCAGCTGCGTTCACTACCACACCACGTCTCAGAGGCTATCAATTTTGATTAAAAATAATAACAAATAAAAATTAATATAATGACAACTGAACTATACCATAGACTTAAGAGACAACCCTAACTAAAAACTTTAAAACTGAATATCGCAGCTGTCCTAAGCTTGAAGTGTCTAATTTTTTTTGTGGTAGTAGTAATAACTGCAGTTAACAATTTGGTATTAAAAAAACATGCGACAATCCAAGGATACGTCTTTAAAAAAATAATTAAAAAAAATTAAAAACATAATATTCTCCCTAAATTAGACAAGTTTATTTCACTTTTTTTTTATAAATCATTGCCTAAATTATAACGAATAATAACGGAGATTAATGGTTTCTATGGTTTCTATGGACTTTTCTCGATTTTCCCAATTTCTCTGAAACCATGCGAGATAAAAATTTAGGAGTTTTACTACATATTTAGTTTGGTTGTTGTCCATCATAAAACATAAAAAGAAGGGGATGACCGCTACTGAGGCAAAATAATATACTGTGGAGCGTAATAAAAACAACAGACATCAATATTCAAACATCCAAACATCTTCACCAACTTTCACAATTAAGGTGTGACTCCGTAGGCGAACGCATACGACAACTGCAGACGCGGAGTGTGCCATTTTCACTTCCTCGTGAAAATTGTCGATCAGACAAAATCATTCGTGTAGTTGCGAACAGTTATTACCAAGGGTGCTCAGAACAACATAGCTGTCACCGCGGGTGTGACACGAGCTGGCGGTGGGGGGTGGAAGTTACCTTCTTTCGTTTATTGTTTGTATATTGAAAACTAGTTATAATGTCGGGGGATCCTAACTGGTAGAGCCCTACGTCATACTATCGGAACGATCCAAGGTCCCCCTGAAAATGACGACGCTGATATGTATTACTAAGTATGTCAAAATTATAGGGTTAACAAACACAACTTATTTTTTACTTTTTGGGGTTGTTTTTCGTCACAGGGGTGCTTTGTAGTTTAAATTTAATTTTTATTTAACACTTTAAATTAATCAAATCGGCAAGCTCTTTGATTTGATTGAGGGAGTTGTGAAATAAAATGTAATTCATAATTTTTTGGTGGCGACCATCTTGGATATGAAATTTGCCATATTGTATGGTATTCTACTAGTCAAAATCTTTTTCATTCGATACCTACCCATATTGAGGGAGTTGAGAAAAAATATGAATTACGTCATTTTGTAGCGGCGGCCATCTTGGACCATTTTTTTCAAACATAGCTTCTTAGCTATGTTTGAAAAAATCGCTCCCTCGTACATACTAACTCCCGACTAACATATCTTTCAAAAAATAAAATCTAAATTCAAATTGGTTAATCCGTTCAGGAGCTACACACACACACACACACACACACACACTCACACACACACACACACACACACACACACACACATAGACACGTCAAACTTATAACATCCCATCGGTTTCGCATCGGGGGTTAAAAATGTATATTGACAATCTCTATGGCATATCAATAGAACGTTTGACTGTTAAGTGTGAGGTTGCGAGCTCTATTCCCGCTTAGTAAAATACATATTTGTTGATGTATAAATATATGTATGTTTGGGTGTTTCAATGTATCACATGAAACTATTTACTAAAAATCTATTTCCGAATGTATATTTTTTGTTCATTTCATAAAAAAATTAAGTTGATTATATATAGTAATTACTGGAAGTACGAAAACGATTATGATTTAATTTTTGTAGTCACTTTGGTCTTAATGCTTCTAAAACAATAAAGGCCTTTGTAACTACCAGAATTCGATCGTAACTAACTACGGTCTACAAAAGACAGGGTGCGTTTGAATAATATTCAAGAAACATGAAGACTAAAACGAAGACACCGACGAGAATTTGTAAACGGGTGTGGTAACCTACTGCACGACTTATTTTCATATATGAACAAGTCTGCAGATGCTTACCCAAACTCAGTTACGAATAGCTGCGGTTTACAACACAGCGTGCGTTTGAAGTCTGATCAAGACGAAGTTTAGTGTGGATCTTAGTGGACAAACAAACTGGTGAGATTTAGAGTAGTATTGGTATATGAGTGGAGCTCTGGTGCAACCTTTTCTCTCAAGGTCGTTCTCAGAAAAGGTATTTAAACTCTGTGCATTCTGAGATGTAAACAGGAGCAACGCTGAGAGGTTGTCGATGATCTCGTAAAGTTCGAAGTTGTTGTACTGTTGGTATTGATGTTCGAACACTGTTTCTTGAAACAGTAAGACCGCGTGCTATGTCGCAACATTGTGTTTATAATATCATATTATAAAAATACTTTTACAATATGTAGCCGTACTTAACTAGAGCCGCTGCATACGTAATCTTCGGGACTATGGAACGTTTTCGTTTTTATTCAATATTACATAATATGTACATGACGAATGTAGCTCTGGTGCAACCATTCCTCTCAGGGTTGAAGGTCGTTACAGTGGTTCCCAAAAAAGCCGTTTAAACCAAATCTTTTTTTGAGAGGTACTGAAGTTGTTATTGACTTCGAAGTTGCATATAATATGAAACGACCGAAGCCAGTGGGGGAATTGATGTCTCTCGACAAATTCCACAATACTAGCGTGGATGGAGGAGCGCTAGTATTATGAAATTCAGAGCTGCATGCAGCATAGGTCATCTTCGCAACTTTAAATCTGACATAACATAGGTACATAACATAACATAAACTCACACCCGTATCCCCGAAGTGGTAGGCAGAGGTATCTATTTGTGTGTTATAGTATGAGTATATCAGTATATTATGTTATTAGAAATTTGTGTGAAAACATATATTAATTTTATTTTAGTTATACTTCTCTCCCTTTCGTTTGTTTTTAATAATTTATCTATTTTAGTTTAGCCGATAACTACACCATATTTTTAATTTTATAACATTACTGTCCATGTCCGGACCTGGAAGAAATCGCTTCTGCGATTAGGCAGTTCATTGTACAATGGGCATTGTACAATGAACTGTATACATGCTACCTATTTGTCCTACTGTAAATCTGTAGGTGTACAATAAAGAACTATCTATCTATCAGAGGTGCTTTAAACAATATTCAGAACGGGACTTGAACTCAGGAATTGGTCACATTCTAGAGGGAATATTCTGACCAACTTGGCAGGCAGACGTCAGAAACAATCAAAAATATTGTACTGAGATTGATTTAATAAAATGGGGTTGCAATAGAGCGACTGACATAAACAAAATGTATTTTTTCAACCTCTGTACCGAAGCAGTAGAACATTCGACTGTAAATTTTAAGATTGCGGGCTCAATTCCCGGTCAATAAAATATTTATTTATGTATAAGTGTTTGCAATGGTCAGGGTGTTCGAATGTACCACATGAAACTATTAACTAAAAGTCCATTTCCGAATGTATATTTTTTGTTTATTTCATAAAAATTGTGAGTTGATAATATACAGTAAGCACTGGAAGTATGAAACGATTAAGATTTAATTTTGGTACTTAGTTTGGTCTATATGCTTCTCATCAATATAGATGTCTGTAACTACCAGAATTCGATCGTAACTAACTGCAGTTTACAAAAGACAGGGTGCGTTCGAATTTTATTCAAGAAACATGAAGACTAAAATGAAGACATCGACGAGAATTTGTAAAGGGGCGCTTGTTAACGTCTGAAGGACTTAGTTTCATAAATGAAAACTTCTCCAGACGTTAACAGATGCTCAGTTATGAATAACTTCAGTTCACAACACAGCGTGCGGTAGAAACTTCTTCAAGACGAACCTTAGTGGAGGCCTTAGTGGACGGAAACGAACTCGTGAGATTTAGAGGTGTGTTAGTATACGAGTGGAGCTCTGGTGCGACCTTTTCTCTCAAGGTCGTTCTCAGAAAAGGCATTTAAACCCTATGCATTCTGAGATGTAAACAGAAGCAACGCCGAGAGGATGACAATGATCTCGTAAAGTTCGAAGTTGTTGTACTGTTGGTATTGATGTTCGTAAACTGATTCGTGAAACAGTAAGACCGCGTGCTATGTCGCAACATTGTGTTTATAATATCATATTACCCAAAATACTTTTATAATATATAACCGCACCTAACTAGAGCTGCAGCATTACCTGTCTATATCCTATCCTATATCTTCGGGATAGTGGAACTTTTTCGTTTTTATTCTAAATTACATTATATATCTGAAAAGAGGGTAAAGCCAATGGAGAAATTATTGTCCTTGGATGAATTTCACAATATTGGCGCGGCTGGTGGGGCGCTAATATCACCCTCCCATCCCAGGGGAGGGTGTTGGCACTTTTGTCACTTGGTGGATAACACCACTTCACTTGCAAAAGGTTACTGTCGTAATATTCTATCAGCCAACACAATTATTTGCCACAATTTGTAACGTATACTTGGTTGGTGGAGCCGGCAGCTCGGGAATTAAAATTCAAATTAGTGTTTTTAGGTCCCGGAATAGCCTTGCATCACTAATACGAAGGTGCCGGGAAAGAACCTGAAGCCTACGCCTGGGTGAAAAGTTATGAAGGCAGCCAAGCGCTGGGCACGCCATAATTCGTCCCTCTTTAACTTAAATTAAATTAACTTAAATTTTTACTTTATTTATCTACAGTTTTGAATTAGGCCAATAGTATTAGCAGGAAATAATTTATAAATATTAAATACAATAAAAATAAAATAACTATTATACAACTTATAGCTAAGAACAATTAAAATGCGTCATAGAATTCCTCCGCATCGCATGCCTCTTGTGGTAGCGTTCCCAGAAGACTGGCAGCATTGCCACGTTGTATGGCAATGCTTATTCTCTGTCCTAAAAAGAGGCCAGCCTTCTGGTCACGAGAAGCGTCGACCATTCGCTTCGCAATCTCACGGAAGAGGTTGCGAGCGCTCGGACCCCATGACCCCAAAGTCTCGACTCCAAACGGCACAAATTCATAATCTCCGATGAGATTGGAGTATTTGCGCCGCTTGAGAGCCTCTGCAGAAGCAGCAGCAGCACCAGCACAGCCAGCCGTGCTAGTTATATGGGTAGGAGCCATGGTATCAACGCATGTGGCGGTCCACACCAGAGTCCTACCCATCTTCCATGGCATTAACGACATGCCATCCGGTCTCTTGCCATCGTCACGCGCCAAACCGTTTGGTTCTAGTACAGCTGGTACACCGGCGGTGACAAGAGCACGGCGGACTATGTCGTTGAGGCTGGCGTGCCGTGGAATTCGCCCAGCGCTCCTGCAGCACGACAGACCATGGTGTCCGAGTCTGTCAACGGCTTCTCCACAACGGCATTGATGCGGAGAAACACACGGCGCACCTAAACGGAGACAAGTTGCGATGCGGAAGGTAGTGTCATCTAACATAGTCCCTACGTTAGATGACGGAAGAGCTTGTAGCCAAAGACCCGATTCCCACACTCCAACCGCCAGTAAACGGGCACGCTCAGCAGCATTGGAACATGTATTTAGTAATTTTTTTCCAACTAAGCTGCAGAGCGGCCCGTCCCACTGACGCTGTGAGAAAAGGTTCCTTGGGAGATCGGTGTTTGGACATGCAATTTTCCAAGCGTTCACTGCATCAGTCTTACACAATACTTCAGAATTAACTAGTGTAGGTGCAAGGATTTTCCTAGTTAATTCTTCCGTACTGTGGACTGAAGACAGGAACGCTGGTAAGCTGGCATCTGAAATTTTGCGATTACCGAACCCACCCAAGCGAATCGGTAGAGTCGCTTGTAGTAAAGCTCGGTCATCCAAGGCCACATTTAAAATTTTGGTGAGGGTATTTCCTATAATTTCATCCATTTTTTTCAAAATTGTTATATGTTTAAAAAATGGCGTCGATCGTAGGGCATGGGTGAATTTTGGAACGAATAGGCAATACCGAAGAATAGTGAAAGCCGAGTGTATATTTATTTTGAGTAGGCGATCCGAAATGTCACTAAAATTTTGAATTTTTTCCTCTATAAATGAGGTGTAGGCATCTTCTAGGATTGGGGACCCGAGGAGACGTAAAGAGTCTTTTTCTAAAATTTTGATGGTGGGAGCTACGGAATTGAATTTAGAAATAGTAGAAATTTTGTCCGAAACGTCGTTCAAAAAAATCTCGCATTTGCTGTCATTTAGTTCTAAACCAATTAATCTAAATTCATTTTTAATAAATACCAAATCTTGTAAAACTGTCTCCACATCTCCCCCTAGAGTCCCGTCGTCTAGGTACCATACATTAAATTTAGAATTTAACCGCCGAATAATGGGCTGAATGGCTAAACTGAAAATTACCGGTCCAAGAGGGTCTCCTTGTTGACATCCAACAGCTGATTTCAAAAGGTTGTCCTTGTATAATAGTTTGGAGGGGTATCTGTAACATTGCCAAAGAAAATTATAAATTTTGGGTGTTTCTAATTTAGCTTGGTTCAACAAGGTGTCCCTGTTCACCGAGTTGAAAGCATTCTTCACATCAACCTTGAGAATGACCTCACCTTTACTGGAGCCAAGGTAGGTTGATAAAGCATGTATGGCAGCCTCACAGCCCCCCTTTGAACCAAAACCAATTTGGAGGGGCTGTAACTTCAAAGCTAACTCGGTTTTGTAATATCTACAACAGAGTTTGGCTGCCATACGTCGGTACGTACATCCCACGGCAATGGGACGAATGCCACCATCTCCCTTGCGTAGGGCACACACTTAAATTTCGTAAATGATATTTCTTTTTCGTAACTCATTTAGAAATAAATTATTCGTATCTTTTTTAAAATTTAAGGTGTACTATAAATATACGGAAGGCGTGACTGTTTGTATGTTTTGATGCACTAAAACGGTTACGACAATTAGTAGAGGAATGAAATGTGGCGGTAAGACCCGTCGCCGCGTCGTGGCACTACGCCCTTGTAAAGTAAATATTATTTTGTCTTAACTTTAAATCTGAAAATGTCAATATTCAGGACGAGACTTGAACTCACGATTGGTTACATTCTAGAGGGAATATTCTGACCAACTTGGCAGGCAGACGTCAGAAACAATCAATAATAAAATAAATATTGTACTGAGATTGATTTAATAAAATGGGGTAGAGCGAGTGACATAAGCGAAATGTATGTTGACAACCTATGTTGCGAAGAGGTAGAACATTCCACTGTTAATAGCAAGGTTGCGGGCTCATTTCCCGGTCATTAAAACATTTATTAATGTCTAAATATATGTATGTTAGCATTGGTCATGCTTCTATGTACCACATGATACTATTTACTAAAAATCTATTTCCGAATATATTTTTCATGTTTGTTTCACAAAAATTATGAGTTGATAATATACAGTAAGTACTGGAAGTATGTAAACGATTAAGATTTAATTTTGCTACTTACTTTGGTCTATATCACCAACGAAGGCGGCTGTAACTACCAGAATTCGATCGTATGTAACTGCAGTTTACAAAAGACAGGGTGCGTTCGAATTATATTTAAGAAACATGAAGACTAAAATGAAGACACCGACGAGAATTTGTAAATGAGCTCTTGTTAACATCCGAAGTACTTAGTTTCATATATGAAAACCCTCTCGGACGTTAACAGATGCTCAGTTATGAATAGCTTCAGTTCACAACACAGCGTGCGGCAGAAACTTCTTTAAGACGAACCTTAGTGGAGTGGAGGCCTTATTGGACGCAAACAAACTCGTGAGATTTAGGGTGTATTGGTTTACGAATGGAGATCTGGTGCAACCTTACCTCTCAGGGTTGAAAGGTCATTACAGTGTTTGTCATAAAAGCCGTTTAAACCCTGTTCGACAAAGATGTAGATCGTTTAATTACCTTCTTATTTTGGTACGGAGGACCGTTTCGGAGTTATCGCTATTTCAAAGTTCAATACTAGCGATGACGGAGGAGCGCTTGAGTCGCCCTCCAAGGATGGACGGTGCTGGTACTTTCGGCCGTCATCATTCCCTTAGCCTTTTCTCAACTCAGTTGGAGTTAGCTTTCCAATCAAACTGTGAAGTGGCCGAACTTCGATATTTTCCATTAAGCGACTGCCATCAGACCTCCACAACAAGTTGGCGACGAGGAAGTTCTTTAGTTAGACTAGTCGGACTTTCGAGGGCTCTAAATGCCCGTAACGACTGCCATAGATGTTCGTATGACAACCGGGACCGACGGCTCGACGTGCTCTCCGAAGCACGGAAATTCTCAGAACAATGCAAATAAACATTTTCATGTAATATCTCTCTATGATATCATAATCTGATATCATATAGACATGTACACAATAATATCACAATAAAATACCTATTGTATGTGATCGACTTTTCTAGGAACGACTGCTTGTGCTCCGCGCACTTCGCGCTGGCGATCATTGAATGTCATGCATTTTTACTTTGTCAGTTTGACGCAAATAGACCAATATTGTTTTGACGCTAACTTCGAAAGCTGCTGGTAATTCAGCCGTAGATTGTGTATCATCGGCTTCCACAATCGCCTTTAATTCGTCATTGTCGACCAGTCTTCGGACGACCGTGAGGTTCATTTTTGAATTCGAAATTTCCAGAATGGAAGCGAACAAACCAATAACAAGCGGTGCGTTGGTTTGCAGTGTTAGCTCCGTAAACGTCATTGACGTTGCTTGCCGCTCGTGCCGCGTTGCTGTCACGACGATACTCATATTCCATAATTTGAAAATGCACTGAGCGGGAATTGAACCCACGTCCCCACTTGAAGACACACCATAGAAGCTGTCCGAGTACGGCAGCTTGTAAACTAAATTTAATGTAACAACGACCAAATAGAAGCGAGACAAGTAACAGATGTCAGCAGTCTATGGTTTGTCGTGTAAAATACACTGAACGTTCTCTATTCGCGGTTACATTCTATGTCAATCAAAACGACCGTAGCCAGTGGGGGAATTGATGTCTCTGGACAAATTCCACAATACTAGCGCGGATGGAGGAGCGCTAGTATTATGAAATTGAGAGCTGCATGCAGCATAGGTCATCTTCGGAACTTTAAATCTGACATAACATAGGTACATAACATAACATAAACTCACACCCATATCCCCGAAGTGGTAGGCAGAGGTATCTATTTGTGTGTTATAGTATGTGTATATCAGTATATTATGTAAGTAGAAATTTGTGTGAAAACGTATATTAATTTTATTTTACTTATACTTCTCTCTCTTTCGTTTGTTTTTAATAATCTATCTATTTTAGTTTAGCCGATAACTACACCATATTTTTAATTTTATAACATTACTGTCCATCCCAAGGACCTGGAAGACATTGCTTCTGCGATTAGGCCACCCATGTACATTGAACAGTATACATGCTACCTACTTGTCCTACTGTAAATCTGTTGGTGTACAATAAAGAACTATCTATCTATCTATCTATCAGAGGTGCTTTAAATCTGAAAATGTCAATATTCAGGACGGGACTTGAACTCACAAATTGGTCACATTCTAGAGGGAATATTCTGACCAACTTGGCGGACAGACTTAATACATATAATTAAGACTTAATAAAATGGGGTTGCAATAGAGCGACTGACATAAACAAAATGTATTTTGACAACCTCTGTAGCTAAGCGGTAGAACATTCGACTGTTAATTAATAGATTGCGGGCTCAATTCCCGGTCATTAAAATATTTATTTATATATAAATGTTTGCAATGGTCAGGGTATTCCAATGTACCAAATGAAACTATCAACTAAAAAGTCCATTTCCGAACGTATATTTTATGTTTATTTCATAAAAATTGTGAGTTGATAATATACAGTAAGCATTGGAAGTATGAAACGATTAAGATTTAATTTTGGTAGTTACTTTGGTCTATATGCTTCTCAACAATGTAGATGACTGTAACTACCAGAATTCGGTCGTAACTAACTGCAGTTTACAAAAGACAGGGTGCGTTCGAATTATATTCAAGAAACATGAAGACAAAAATGAAGACATCGACGAGAATTTGTAAAGGGGCGCTTGTTAACGTCTGAAGGACTTAGTTTCATAAATGAAAACTTCTCCAGACGTTAACAGATGCTCAGTTATGAATAACTTCAGTTCACAACACAGCGTGCGGTAGAAACTTCTTCAAGACGAACCTTAGTGGAGGCCTTAGTGGACGCAAACGAACTCGTGAGATTTAGAGGTGTATTAGTATACGAGTGGAGCTCTGGTGCGACCTTTTCTCTCAAGGTCGTTCTCAGAAAAGGCATTTAAACCCTATGCATTCTGAGATGTAAACAGAAGCAACGCCGAGAGGATGACAATGATCTCGTAAAGTTCGAAGTTGTTGTACTGTTGGTATTGATGTTCGTAAACTGATTCGTGAAACAGTAAGACCGCGTGCTATGTCGCAACATTGTGTTTATAATATCATATTACCCAAAATACTTTTATAATATATAACCGCACCTAACTAGAGCTGCAGCATTACCTGCCTATATCCTATCCTATATCTTCGGGATAGTGGAACTTTTTCGTTTTTATTCTAAATTACATTATATATCTGAAAAGAGGGTAAAGCCAATGGAGAAATTATTGTCCATGGATGAATTTCACAATATTGGCGCGGCTGGTGGGGCGCTAATATCACCCTCCCATCCCAGGGGAGGGTGTTGGCACTTTTTTCACTTGGTGGATAACACCACTTTACTTGCAAAAGGTTACTGTCGTAGTATTCTATCAGTCAACACAATTATTTGCCACAATTTGTAATGTATACTTCGATGGTGGAGCAGGCAGCTCGGGAGTTAAAATTCAAATTAGTGTGTTTAGGTCCTGGAATAGGCTAGCGTCACCAATACGGAGGTGCCGGGACAGAACCTGAAACCTACGCCTGGGTGAAAAGTGACTAAGGCAAGGCAGCCAAGCGCTGGGCACGCCATAATTCGTCTCTTTTTTGATTAAATTTCGTAGTTAATATTTCATTTTCGTAACTCATTTAGAAATAAGATTAAGTATCTTTTTTTAAATTTAAACTATAAACTATAAATGTACGGAAGGCATATCTGTTTGTATGTTTTTGTACATTAAAACGGTTACGACGATTAGTAGAGGAACGAAATGTGGCGGTAAGACCCGTCGCCGCGTCGTGACACAACGCCCTAATACTTGTAAAGTAAATATTATTTTGTCTTAACTTTAAATCTGAAAATGTCAATATTCAGGACGGGACTTGAACTCACGATTGGTCACATTCTAGAGGGAATATTCTGACCAACTTGGCAGGCAGACGTCAGAAACAATCAAAAATATTGTACTGATATTGATTTAATAAAATGGGGTAGAGCGAGTGACATAAACGAAATGTATGTTGACAACCTCTGTAGCGAAGCGGTAAAACATTCGACTGTTAATTGTAAGGTTGCGGGCTCAATTCCCGGTCATTAAAACATTTATTAATGTATAAATATATGTATGTTAGTATTGGTCAGGGTGTTCCTATGTACCACATGAATCTATTTACCAAAACTCTATTTCCGAATATATTTTTCATGTTTATTTCACAAAAATGGTTTGATAATATACAGAGAGTACTGGAAGTATGTAAAGGATTAAGATTTAATTTTGGTACTTACTTTGGTCTATATCAACAACGTATGCGGCTGTAACTACCAGAATTCGATCGTATTTAACTGCAGTTTACAAAAGACAGGGTGCGTGTTCAATGTAACACAAGAATCTATTTACAAAAAATTGTGTATCCGAATATATATTTTGTTTAATTCATAAAATTTTGGTTAGTCTGTATGCTTCTAAAACAATCCAAGCTTTTGTAACTACCAGAATTCGATCGTAACTAACTACGATCTATAGAAGACAGGGTGCGCCCGAATTATATTGAATTAATAAAATTAAATTGAATTTAAATATATATAAACTGAAGACACCGACGAGAATTTGTAAATGAGCGTGAATTACCATTTGTAGGACTTACAGTTTCATATATGAACAAGTCCGCAGATGCTAATACAAGCTTAGTTATGAATAGCTTCAGTTTACAACACACAGCGTGCGTTAGAAGTCTGTTCAAGACGAATTAGTTTAGTGTGGATCTTCGTGGACAAACAAACACGTGCGACACCATTAATATGCAAGTGGAGCTCTGGTGCGAGTTTTTCTCTCAGGGTTGGAAGGTCATAACAGTCGGTCTCATAACAGCCGTTTAAACACAATCTATTTTGAGACGTAACAAGGAACAACACTGGGAAGATGACGATAACGAAAGGTAAATTTTGAAGTTATTGTACTGTTGGTATTGATGTTCGTGAACTGATTCGTGAGCAGTAAGACCACGTGCTCAATAATCAAAATATCATATTACCTAAAATATTTTATAATATGTAACCGTACCTAACTAGAGCTGCAGCATAGGTAATCTTCAGGACTATGGAACTTTTTGATTTTTATTCAATATTGCATTATATATCTGAAGAAAGGCTAAAGCCAATGGAGAAATTATTGTCCTTGGATGAATTACACAATATCAGCGCGGCTGGTGCGGCGCTAATATAGCTAACAGTGCCAGCACCCTCCCTAGGAAGGGTCCAAGGGAGGGTGTTGGCACTTTTGGCTTAGTTGTTATCGGATCACTTGGTGGATAACACCACTTTACGTGCCAAAGGTTACTGTCGTAATATTCTATCAGCCAACACATTTATTTGCCACAACATATAACCCACAATGAAAATTTATAACGTAATCTTTCGATTGAGCAGGCAGCTCGGGAGTTAAACATCCAAATTAGTGTGTTTAGGTCCCAGAATGGTCTTGCATCACTAATAAGGAGGTGCCAGGACAGAACCTGAAGCCTATGCCTGGGTGAAGAGTGGGTGAATTCGTTCTCTAATTAATTATTATCTCGATATTTTTTTCGCAACGCATTTCGAAATAAGATATTCGTATCTTTTTTAAAACTGAAAGTGTACTATCATTTAGTACAGAAGGCGTGACTGTTAGTATGTTTTGATGCAATAAACGGTCGTAAGTCGTTAGTAAAGGTACGAAATGTGGCGGTAAGACCCGTCGTGGCACTTCGCCTTAATTCTTGTAATGTAAATATTGTTTTTTTTTTAAATTTAAATCATAAAATATCTATATCCAGGAGGGGACAACCAGTCGCATTCTAGAGGGAATACTCTGACCAACTTAGCGGTCAGAAGTTAGAATCTACTACCAAAAATACATTGACATTTATAAAACTAAAGTGGGTCGCAATAAAGATTGATTTAATAAAATGGGGTAGAGCGAGTGACATAAACGAAATGTATATTGACAACCTCTGTAGCGAAGAGGTGGAACATTCGACTGTTAATTGTAAGGTTGCGGGCTCAATTCCCGGTCATTAAAACATTTATTAATGTATAAATATATGTATGTTAACATTGGTCAGGGTGTTCTCATGTACCACATGATATTATTTACTAAAAATCTATTTAAGAATATATTTTACATGTTTATTTTACAAAAATTGTGAGTTGATAATATACAGTAAGTAATGGAAGTATGTAAACGATTAAGATTTAATTTTGGTACTTGAAAAAAATGGACGAAATTATAGAAAATACCCTCACCAAAATTTTAAATGTGGCCTTGGATGACCGAGCTTTACTACAAGCGACTCTACCGATTCGCTTGGGTGGGCTCGGTATTCGCAAAATTTCAGATGTTACCAGCGTTCCTGTCTTCAGTCCACAGTACGGAAGAATTAACTAGGAAAATCCTTGCACCTACACTAGTTAATTCTGAAGTATTGTGTAAAACTGATGCAGTGAACGCTTGGAAAATTGCATGTCCAAACACCGATCTCCCAAAGAACCTCTTCTCACAGCGTCAGTGGGATGGGCCGCTCTGCAGCTTAGTTGGAAAAAAAATACTAAATACATGTTCCAATGCTGCTGAGCGTGCCCGTTTACTGGCGGTTGGAGTGTGGGAATCGGGTCTTTGGCTACAAGCTCTTCCGTCATCTAACGTAGGGACTATGTTAGATGACACTACCTTCCGCATCGCAACTTGTCTCCGTTTAGGTGCGCCGTGTGTTTCCGCATCAATGCCGTTGTGGAGAAGCCGTTGACAGACTCGGACACCATGGTCTGTCGTGCTGCAGGAGCTCTGGGCGAATTCCACGGCACGCCAGCCTCAACGACATAATCCGCCGTGCTCTTGTCACCGCCGGTGTACCAGCTGTACTAGAACCAAACGGTTTGGCGCGTGACGATGGCAAGAGACCGGATGGCATGTCGTTAATGCCATGGAAGATGGGTAGGACTCTGGTGTGGGACGGCACATGCGTTGATACCAAGACTCCTACCCATATAACTAGCACAGCTGGCTGTGCTGGTGCTACTGCTGCTTCTGCAGAGGCTCTCAAGTGGCGCAAATACTCCAATCTCATCGGAGATTATGAATTTGTGCCGTTTGGAGTCGAGACTTTGGGGTCATGGGGTCCGAGCGCTCGCAACCTCTTCCGTGAGATTGCGAAGCGTGTGGTCGACGCTTCTCATGACCAGAAGGCTGGCCTCTTTTTAGGTCAGAGAATAAGTATTGCCATACAACGTGGCAATGCTGCCAGTCTTCTGGGAACGCTATCACAAGAGGCATGCGATGCGGAGGAATTCTACGACACATTTTAATTGTTCTTAGCTATAAGTTGTGTAATAGTTATTTTATTTTTATTGTATTTAATATTTATAATTTATTTCTTGATTTGTTTATTAATAAAATTTAAAAATATTGTTAATATATTAAAAAAAAAAAATTATGTACTAACTTTGGTCTATATCAACAACGTAGGCGGTTGTAACTACCAGAATTCGGTCATCTGTAACTGCAGTTTACGAAAGACAGGGTGCGTTCGAATTATATTCAAGAAACATGAAGACTAAAATGAAGACATCGACGAGAATTTGTAAAGGGGCGCTTGTTAACGTCTGAAGGACTTAGTTTCAGATATGAAAACTTCTCCAGACGTTAACAGATGCTCAGTTATGAATAGCTTCAGTTCACAACACAGCGTGCGGTAGAAACTTCTTCAAGACGAACCTTAGTGGAGGCTTTAGTGGACGCAAACGAACTCGAGAGATTTAGGGGTGTATTGGTTTACGAATGGAGATCTGGTGCAACCTTACCTCTCAGGGTTGAAAGGTCATTACAGTGTTTGTCATAAAAGCCGTTGAAACCCAATTTATTCTGAGATGTAACCAGGAATAACGCTGAAACTGTAAGGTGAAACAGTCAGACCGCGTGCTATACAACACCATTGTGTTTATAATATTATATTAGCCAAAAACACTTTTATAATATGTAGCCGTACCTAATAATACACTCAAAATAGTAGAAATAAAATGGCAAGCTTGCATTAATTCGCATAGAGCTGAAAATTGATAGGTGCCTTGAATATATCGTACTCAAGGAAATATTAAAAGTCCCTATCGATTGGACTTGGGCATTTTATTGTATTCAAGATCAAAGGTGTAAAATGTTGCATTCTCGCATTTTTCTCGTAAACAGTAAGTGTCATCGCAAAAGCATGTTCGACAAAGATGTAGATCGTGTAATTACCTTCTTATTTTGGTACGGAGCACCGTTTCGGAGTTATCGCTATTTCAAAGTTCAATACTAGCGATGACGACGGAGCGCTTGTGTCGTCCTCCAAGGATGGAGGGTGCTGGTACTTTCGGTCGTCATCATTCCCTTAGCCTTTTCTCAACTCAGTTGGAGATAGCTTTCCAATCAAACTGTGAAGTGGCTGAACTTCGATATTTTCCATGAAGCGACTGCCATCAGACCTCCACAACAAGTTCAACAACGAGGAAGTTCTTTAGTTAGACTAGTCGGACTTTCGAGGGCTCTAAATGCCCGTAACGACTGCCATAGATGTTTGTATGACGACCGGGACCGACGGCTCGACGTGCTCTCCGAAGCACAGAAATTCTCAGACCAATTTTCATGTAAACAAATGCAAATGCACTGAGCGGGAATTGAACCCACGTCCCCACTTGAAGACACACCATAGAAGCTGTCCGAGTACGGCAGCTTGTAAACTAAATTTAATATAACAACGACTAAATAGAAGCGAGACAAGTAACAGACGTCAGCAGTCTATGGTTTGTCGTGTAAAATACACTGAGCGTTCTCTATTCGCGGTTACATTCTATGTCAATCGAAACGACCGAAGCCAGTGGGGGAATTGATGTCTCTGAACAAATTCCACAATACTAGCGTGGATGGACGAGCGCTAGTATTATAAAATTAAGAGCTGCATGCAGCATAGGTCATCTTTGGAACTTTAAATCTGACATAACATAGGTACATAACATAACATAAACTAACACCCATATCCCCGAAGTGGTAGGCAGAGGTATCTATTTGTGTGTTATAGTATGAGAATATCAGTATATTATGTAAGTAGAAATTTGTGTGAAAACGTATATTAATTTTATTTTACTTATACTTCTCTCTCTCTTTCGTTTGTTTTTAATAATCTATCAATTTTAGTTTAGCCGATAACTACATCATATTTTTAATTTTATAACATTACTGTCCATCCCAAGGACCTGGAAGAAATCGCTTCTGCGATTAGGCCACCCATGTACATTGAACTGTATACATGCTACCTACTTGTCCTACTGTAAATCTGTTGGTGTACAATAAAGAACTATCTATCTATATATCTATCTATCAGAGGTGCTTTAAACAATATTCAGAACGGGACTTGAACTCACGAATTGGTTACATTCTAGAGGGAATATTCTGACCAACTTGGCGGACAGACTTAATACATATAATTAAGACTTAATAAAATGGGGTTGCAATAGAGCGACTGACATAAACAAAATGTATTTTGACAACCTCTGTAGCTAAGCGGTAGAACATTCGACTGTTAATTAAAAGATTGCGGGCTCAATTCCCGGTCATTAAAATATTTATTTATATATAAATGTTTGCAATGGTCAGGGTATTCCAATGTACCAAATGAAACTATCAACTAAAAAGTCCATTTCCGAACGTATATTTTATGTTTATTTCATAAAAATTGTGAGTTGATAATATACAGTAAGCATTGGAAGTATGAAACGATTAAGATTTAATTTTGGTAGTTACTTTGGTCTATATGCTTCTCAACAATGTAGATGACTGTAACTACCAGAATTCGGTCGTAACTAACTGCAGTTTACAAAAGACAGGGTGCGTTCGAATTATATTCAAGAAACATGAAGACTAAAATGAAGACATCGACGAGAATTTGTAAAGGGGCGCTTGTTAACGTCTGAAGGACTTAGTTTCATATATGAAAACTTCTCCAGACATTAACAGATGCTCAGTTATGAATAACTTCAGTTCACAACACAGCGTGCGGTAGAAACTTCTTCAAGACGAACCTTAGTGGAGGCCTTAGTGGACGCAAACGAACTCGTGAGATTTAGAGGTGTATTAGTATACGAGTAGAGCTCTGGTGCGACCTTTTCTCTCAAGGTCGTTCTCAGAAAAGGCATTTAAACCCTATGCATTCTGAGATGTAAACAGAAGCAACGCCGAGAGGATGACAATGATCTCGTAAAATTCGAAGTTGTTGTACTGTTGGTATTGATGTTCGTAAACTGATTCGTGAAACAGTAAGACCGCATGCTATGTCGCAGTATTGTGTTTATAATATCATATTACCCAAAATACTTTTATAATATTTAACCGCACCTAACTAGAGCTGCAGCATTACCTGTCTATATCCTATCCTATATCTTCGGGATAGTGGAACTTTTTCGTTTTTATTCTAAATTACATTATATATCTGAAAAGAGGGTAAAGCCAATGGAGAAATTATTGTCCTTGGATGAATTTCACAATATTGGCGCGGCTGGTGGGGCGCTAATATCACCCTCCCATCCCAGGGGAGGGTGTTGGCACTTTTGTCACTTGGTGGATAACACCACTTTACTTGCAAAAGGTTACTGTCGTAATATTCTATCAGTCAACACAATTATTTGCCACAATTTGTAATGTATACTTCGATGGTGGAGCAGGCAGCTCGGGAGTTAAAATTCAAATTAGTGTGTTTAGGTCCTGGAATAGGCTAGCATCACCAATACGGAGGTGCCAGGACAGAACCTGAAGCCTACGCTTGGGTGAAAAGTGACTAAGGCGGCCAAGCGCTGGGCACGCCATAATTCGTCTCTCTTTTGTTTAAATGTCGTAATTGATATTTCTTTTTTGTAACTCATTTAGAAATAAGATGTTCTATAATATACACTGAGCGTTTTCTATTCGCGGTTACATTCTATGTCAATCGAAACGGCCGAAGCCAGTGGGGGAATTGATGTCTGTGGACGAATTTCACAATTCTAGCGCGGATGGAGGAGCGCTAGAGTCACCCTTCAGAGGGTGCTGGCTCTTTTAGCTTAATTTCATAGGTCAAATAACTAATTTTACTCAGCTCTGCTTGGATTTTGACTGTCACCGCAGGGTCACACTTCGGGGGTCTTGTAAGATATGCGGGAGCGATGTGAATCAAACAATCCATCACATTTTTTTTAGGCTTAGGTACTAGGAAAATAATAAAGCAAGCCATTTTTTTATATGAAGTACCTCACTAGAAAACTTTTAAGCTTAGTCGACTGAAGTATTGATGCTAGGTTCCTATGGGAACCTATTTCCGGGATAAAGTCTATCCTTGTATAAAATTTCAGCCAGATGCTTCACCCGTTAGAGCGTAATAAGAACAAAAGACATCAATATTCAAACATCCAAACATCTTCACCAACTTTCACATTTAAGGTGTGACTCCGTAGGCGAACCCATACGACAACTGCAGACGCGGAGTGTGCCATTTTCACTTATTCATGAAAATTTTCGGGCAGACAATATAATTCGTGTAGTTGCGAATAGTTATTAGCAAAGGTGCTCAGAAGAACATAGCAGTCACCGCGGGTGTGACACGAGCTGGCGGTGGGGGGTGGAAGTTACCTTCTTTCATTTATTGCTTGTGTATTAAAAACTAGTTATAATGTCGGGGGACCCTAACTGGTAGAGCCCTACGTCATATTATCGGAACGATCCAAGATCCCCCCGACAATGACAACGCTTGAATCAAAATATGTATTACTAGGTATATCAACGTTATAGGGTTAACTAACACAACTTATTTTGTTACTTTTTGGGGGTTGTTTTTCGTGCAGGGTTGTATTTTTCACTTTTTGGGGATTGTTTTTCGTTTGTACAGGGGTGTTTTCACTTTTAAATTTAATTTTTATTTTACACTTTCAATTAATCAACTCGTCAAGCTCTTTGATTTGATTGAGGGAGTTGTGAAATGAAATGTAATTCAACATTTTTTGGTGGCGGCCATCTTGGATATGAAATTTGCCATATTGTATAGTATTCTACTAGTCAAGATCTTTTTCATTTGATACCTACCCATATTGAGGGAGTTCTATCTTGGAGCGCTTTTTTCAAGCATAGCTAAGAACACTCCCGACTAACATATCTTTCAAAAAATAAAATCTAGATTCAAATTGGTTCATCCGTTCAGGAGCTACACACACACACACACACACATAGACACGTCAAACTTATAACTTCCCGTCGGTTTCGCATCGGGGGTTAAAAATGTATATTGACAATCTCTATGGCATATCAATAGAACGTTTGACTGTTAAGTGTGAGGTTGCGAGCTCTATTCCCGCTTAGTAAAATACATATTTGTTGATGTATAAATATATGTATGTTTGGGTATTTCAATGTATCACATGAAACTATTTACTAAAAATCTATTTCCGAATGTATATTTTTTGTTCATTTCATAAAAAAGTTAAGTTGATTATATATAGTAATTACTGGAAGTACGAAAACGATTATGATTTAATTTTTGTAGTCACTTTGGTCTTAATGCTTCTAAAACAATAAAGGCCTTTGTAACTACCAGAATTCGATCGTAACTAACTACGGTCTACAAAAGACAGGGTGCGTTTGAATTATATTCAAGAAACATGAAGACAAAACGAAGACACCGACGAGAATTTGTAAACGGGTGTGGTAACCTACTGCACAACTTATTTTCATATATGAACAAGTCTGCAGATGCTTACCCAAACTCAGTTACGAATAGCTGCGGTTTACAACACAGCGTGCGTTTGAAGTCTGATCAAGACGAAGTTTAGTGTGGATCTTAGTGGACAAACAAACTGGTGCGATTTAGAGTAGTATTAGTATATGAGTGGAGCTCTGGTGCAACCTTTTCTCTCAAGGTCGTTCTCAGAAAAGGTATTTAAACTCTGTGCATTCTGAGATGTAAACAGGAGCAACGCTGAGAGGTTGTCGATGATCTCGTAAAGTTCGAAGTTGTTGTACTGTTGGTATTGATGTTCGGACACTGTTTCTTGAAACAGTAAGACCGCGTGCTATGTCGCAACATTGTGTTTATAATATCATATTATCAAAATACTTTTACAATATGTAGCCGTACTTAACTAGAGCTGCTGCATACATGTAATCTTCGGGACTATGGAACGTTTTCGTTTTTATTCAATATTACATAATATACTAAAGCCAATGGAGAAATTATTGTCCTTGGATGAATTTCACAATATCAGCGCGGCTGGTGGGGCGCTAATATCACCCTCCAAAGGGAGGGTGTTGGCACTTTTGGCTTAGTTGTTATCGAATCACTTGGTGGATAACACCACTTTACTTGCAAAAGGTTACTGTCGTAATATTCTATCAGCCAACACAATTATTTGCCACAATTTGTAACGTATACTTGGTTGGTGGAGCAGGCAGCTCGCGAATTAAAATTCAAATTAGTGTTTTTAGGTCCCGGAATAGCCTTGCATCACTAATACGAAGGTGCCGGGAAAGAACCTGAAGCCTACGCCTGGTTGAAAAGTTATGAAGGCGGCCAAGCGCTTGGCACGCCATAATTCGTCCCTCTTTAACTTAAATTAAATTAACTTAAATTTTTACTTAAATTTCGTAAATGATATTTCTTTTTCGTAACTCATTTAGAAATAAATTATTCGTATCTTTTTTAAAATGTAAGGTGTACTATAAATATACGGAAGGCGTGACTGTTTGTATGTTTTGATGCACTAAAACGGTTACGACAATTAGTAGAGGAACGAAATGTGGCGGTAAGACCCGTCGCCGCGTCGTGGCACTACGCCCTTGTAAAGTTAATATTATTTTGTCTTAACTTTAAATCTGAAAATGTCAATATTCAGGACGGGACTTGAACTCACGATTGGTCACATTCTAGAGGGAATATTCTGACCAACTTGGCAGGCAGACGTCAGAAACAATCAATAATAAAATTAATATTGTACTGAGATTGATTTAATAAAATGGGGTAGAGCGAGTGACATAAGCGAAATGTATGTTGACAACCTATGTTGCGAAGAGGTAGAACATTCCACTGTTAATAGCAAGGTTGCGGGCTCATTTCCCGGTCATTAAAACATTTATTAATGTCTAAATATATGTATGTTAGCATTGGTCATGCTTCTACGTACCACATGATACTATTTACTAAAAATCTATTTCCGAATATATTTTTCATGTTTGTTTCACAAAAATTATGAGTTGATAATATACAGTAAGTACTGGAAGTATGTAAACGATTAAGATTTAATTTTGCTACTTACTTTGGTCTATATCACCAACGAAGGCGGCTGTAACTACCAGAATTCGATCGTATGTAACTGCAGTTTACAAAAGACAGGGTGCGTTCGAATTATATTTAAGAAACATGAAGACTAAAATGAAGACACCGACGAGAATTTGTAAATGAGCTCTTGTTAACATCCGAAGTACTTAGTTTCATATATGAAAACCCTCTCGGACGTTAACAGATGCTCAGTTATGAATAGCTTCAGTTCACAACTCACAAAACTTCTTTAAGACGAACCTTAGTGGAGTGGAGGCCTTATTGGACGCAAACAAACTCGTGAGATTTAGGGGTGTATTGGTTTGGTATCTGGTGCAACCTTACCTCTCAGGGTTGAAAGGTCATTACAGTGTTTGTCATAAAAGCCGTTTAAACCCAATCTATTCTGAGATGTAACCAGGAACAACGCTAAAACTATAAGGTGAAACAGTCAGACCGCGTGCTATGTCACACCATTGTGTTTATAATATTATATTAGCCAAAAACACTTTTATAATATGTAGCCGTACCTAATAATCCACTCAAAATAGTAGAAATAAAGTGGCAAACTTGCATTAATTCGCATAGAGCTGAAAATTGATAGGTGCCTTGAATATATCGTACTCAAGGAAATATTAAAAGTCCCTATCGATTGGACTTGGGCACTTTATTGTATTCAAGATCAAAGGTGTAAAATGTTGCATTCTCGCATTTTTCTCGTAAACAGTACGTGTCATCGCAAAAGCATGTTCGACAAAGATGTAGATCGTTTAATTACCTTCTTATTTTGGTACGGAGGACCGTTTCGGAGTTATCGCTATTTCAAAGTTCAATACTAGCGATGACGGAGGAGCGCTTGAGTCGCCCTCCAAGGATGGACGGTGCTGGTACTTTCGGCCGTCATCATTCCCTTAGCCTTTTCTCAACTCAGTTGGAGTTAGCTTTCCAATCAAACTGTGAAGTGGCCGAACTTCGATATTTTCCATTAAGCGACTGCCATCAGACCTCCACAACAAGTTGGCGACGAGGAAGTTCTTTAGTTAGACTAGTCGGACTTTCGAGGGCTCTAAATGCCCGTAACGACTGCCATAGATGTTCGTATGACAACCGGGACCGACGGCTCGACGTGCTCTCCGAAGCACGGAAATTCTCAGAACAATGCAAATAAACATTTTCATGTAATATCTCTCTATGATATCATAATCTGATATCATATAGACATGTACACAATAATATCACAATAAAATACCTATTGTATGTGATCGACTTTTCTAGGAACGACTGCTTGTGCTCCGCGCACTTCGCGCTGGCGATCATTGAATGTCATGCATTTTTACTTTGTCAGTTTGACGCAAATAGACCAATATTGTTTTGACGCTAACTTCGAAAGCTGCTGGTAATTCAGCCGTAGATTGTGTATCATCGGCTTCCACAATCGCCTTTAATTCGTCATTGTCGACCAGTCTTCGGACGACCGTGAGGTTCATTTTTTAATTCGAAATTTCCAGAATGGAAGCAAACAAACCAATAACAAGCGGTGCGTTGGTTTGCAGTGTTAGCTCCGTAAACGTCATTGACGTTGCTTGCCGCTCGTGCCGCGTTGCTGTCACGACGATACTCATATTCCATAATTTGAAAATGCACTGAGCGGGAATTGAACCCACGTCCCCACTTGAAGGCACACCATAGAAGCTGTCCGAGTACGGCAGTTGTAAACTAAATTTAATATAACAACGACCAAATAGAAGCGAGACAAGTAACAGACGTCTGCAGTCTATGGTTTGTCGTGTAAAATACACTGAACGTTCTCTATTCGCGGTTACGTTCTATGTCAATCAAAACGACCGTAGCCAGTGGGGGAATTGATGTCTCTGGACAAATTCCACAATACTAGCGCGGATGGAGGAGCGCTAGTATTATGAAATTGAGAGCTGCATGCAGCATAGGTCATCTTCGGAACTTTAAATCTGACATAACATAGGTACATAACATAACATAAACTCACACCCATATCCCCGAAGTGGTAGGCAGAGGTATCTATTTGTGTGTTATAGTATGTGTATATCAGTATATTATGTAAGTAGAAATTTGTGTGAAAACGTATATGAATTTTATTTTACTTATACTTCTCTCTCTTTCGTTTGTTTTTAATAATCTATCTATTTTAGTTTAGCAGATAACTACACCATATTTTTAATTTTTAACATTACTGTCCATCCCAAGGACCTGGAAGAAATTGCTTCTGCGATTAGGCAGTTCATTGTACAATGGGCATTGTACAATGAACTGTATACATGCTACCTATTTGTCCTACTGTAAATCTGTTGGTGTACAATAAAGAACTATCTATCTATCTATCTATCAGAGGTGCTTTAAACAATATTCAGAACGGGACTTGAACTCACGAATTGGTCACATTCTAGAGGGAATATTCTGACCAACTTGGCAGGCAGACGTCAGAATGTAAATTGTAAGGTTGCGGGCTCAATTCCCGGTCAATAAAATATTTATTTATGTATAAGTGTTTGCAATGGTCAGGGTGTTCGAATGTACCACATGAAACTGTTAACTAAAAGTCCATTTCCGAATGTATATTTTTTGTTTATTTCATAAAAATTGTGAGTTGATAATATACAGTAAGCACTGGAAGTATGAAACGATTAAGATTTAATTTTGGTACTTACTTTGGTCTATATGCTTCTCATCAATGTAGATGTCTGTAACTACCAGAATTCGATCGTAACTAACTGCAGTTTACAAAAGACAGGGTGCGTTCGAATTATATTCAAGAAACATGAAGACTAAAATGAAGACATCGACGAGAATTTATAAAGGGGCGCTTGTTAACGTCTGAAGGACTTAGTTTCATATATGAAAACTTCTCCAGACATTAACAGATGCTCAGTTATGAATAACTTCAGTTCACAACACAGCGTGCGGTAGAAACTTCTTCAAGACGTACCTTAGTGGAGGCCTTAGTGGACGGAAACGAACTCGTGAGATTTAGAGGTGTGTTAGTATACGAGTGGAGCTCTGGTGCGACCTTTTCTCTCAAGGTCGTTCTCAGAAAAGGCATTTAAACCCTATGCATTCTGAGATGTAAACAGAAGCAACGCCGAGAGGATGACAATGATCTCGTAAAGTTCGAAGTTGTTGTACTGTTGGTATTGATGTTCGTAAACTGATTCGTGAAACAGTAAGACCGCGTGCTATGTCGCAACATTGTGTTTATAATATCATATTACCCAAAATACTTTTATAATATATAACCGCACCTAACTAGAGCTGCAGCATTACCTGTCTATATCCTATCCTATATCTTCGGGATAGTGGAACTTTTTCGTTTTTATTCTAAATTACATTATATATCTGAAAAGAGGGTAAAGCCAATGGAGAAATTATTGTCCTTGGATGAATTTCACAATATTGGCGCGGCTGGTGGGCGCTAATATCAGCCTCCCATCCCAGGGGAGGGTGTTGGCACTTTTGTCACTTGGTGGATAACACCACTTCACTTGCAAAAGGTTAGTGTCGTAATATTCTATCAGCCAACACAATTATTTGCCACAATTTGTAACGTATACTTGGTTGGTGGAGCAGGCAGCTCGGGAATTAAAATTCAAATTAGTGTTTTTAGGTCCCGGAATAGCCTTGCATCACTAATACGAAGGTGCCGGGAAAGAACCTGAAGCCTACGCCTGGGTGAAAAGTTATGAAGGCAGCCAAGCGCTGGGCACGCCATAATTCGTCCCTCTTTAACTTAAATTAAATTAACTTAAATTTTTACTTTATTTATCTACAGTTTTGAATTAGGCCAATAGTATTAGCAGGAAATAATTTATAAATATTAAATACAATAAAAATAAAATAACTATTATACAACTTATAGCTAAGAACAATTAAAATGCGTCATACAATTCCTCCGCATCGCATGCCTCTTGTGGTAGCGTTCCCAGAAGACTGGCAGCATTGCCACGTTGTATGGCAATGCTTATTCTCTGTCCTAAAAAGAGGCCAGCCTTCTGGTCACGAGAAGCGTCGACCATTCGCTTCGCAATCTCACGGAAGAGGTTGCGAGCGCTCGGACCCCATGACCCCAAAGTCTCGACTCCAAACGGCACAAATTCATAATCTCCGATGAGATTGGAGTATTTGCGCCGCTTGAGAGCCTCTGCAGAAGCAGCAGCAGCACCAGCACAGCCAGCCGTGCTAGTTATATGGGTAGGAGCCATGGTATCAACGCATGTGGCGTCCCACACCAGAGTCCTACCCATCTTCCATGGCATTAACGACATGCCATCCGGTCTCTTGCCATCGTCACGCGCCAAACCGTTTGGTTCTAGTACAGCTGGTACACCGGCGGTGACAAGAGCATGGCGGACTATGTCGTTGAGGCTGGCGTGCCGTGGAATTCGCCCAGCGCTCCTGCAGCACGACAGACCATGGTGTCCGAGTCTGTCAACGGCTTCTCCACAACGGCATTGATGCGGAGAAACACATGGCTCACCTAAACGGAGACAAGTTGCGATGCGGAAGGTAGTGTCATCTAACATAGTCCCTACGTTAGATGACGGAAGAGCTTGTAGCCAAAGACCCGATTCCCACACTCCAACCGCCAGTAAACGGGCACGCTCAGCAGCATTGGAACATGTATTTAGTAATTTTTTTCCAACTAAGCTGCAGAGCGGCCCGTCCCACTGACGCTGTGAGAAAAGGTTCCTTGGGAGATCGGTGTTTGGACATGCAATTTTCCAAGCGTTCACTGCATCAGTCTTACACAATACTTCAGAATTAACTAGTGTAGGTGCAAGGATTTTCCTAGTTAATTCTTCCGTACTGTGGACTGAAGACAGGAACGCTGGTAAGCTGACATCTGAAATTTTGCGAATACCGAGCCCACCCAAGCGAATCGGTAGAGTCGCTTGTAGTAAAGCTCGGTCATCCAAGGCCACATTAAAAATTTTGGTGAGGGTATTTTCTATAATTTCATCCATTTTTTTCAAAATTGTTATATGTTTAAAAAATGGCGTCGATCGTAGGGCATGGATGAATTTTGGAACGAATAGGCAATACCGAAGAATAGTGAAAGCCGAGTGTATATTTATTTTGAGTAGGCGATCCGAAATGTCACTAAAATTTTGAATTTTTTCCTCTATAAATGAGGTGTAGGCATCTTCTAGGATTGGGGACCCGAGGAGACGTAAAGAGTCTTTTTCTAAAATTTTGATGGTGGGAGCTACGGAATTGAATTTAGAAATAGTAGAAATTTTGTCCGAAACGTCGTTCAAAAAAATCTCGCATTTGCTGTCATTTAGTTCTAAACCAATTAATCTAAATTCATTTTTAATAAATACCAAATCTTGTAAAACTGTCTCCACATCTCCCCCTAGAGTCCCGTCGTCTAGGTACCATACATTAAATTTAGAATTTAACCGCCGAATAATGGTCTGAATGGCTAAACTGAAAATTACCGGTCCAAGAGGGTCTCCTTGTTGACATCCAACAGCTGATTTCAAAAGGTTGTCCTTGTATAATAGTTTGGAAGGGTATCTGTAACATTGCCAAAGAAAATTATAAATTTTGGGTGTTTCTAATTTAGCTTGGTTCAACAAGGTGTCCCTGTTCACCGAGTTGAAAGCATTCTTCACATCAACCTTGAGAATGACCTCACCTTTACTGGAGCCAAGGTAGGTTGATAAAGCATGTATGGCAGCCTCACAGCCCCCCTTTGAACCAAAACCAATTTGGAGGGGCTGTAACTTCAAAGCTAACTCGGTTTTGTAATATCTACAACAGAGTTTGGCTGCCATACGTCGGTACGTACATCCCACGGCAATGGGACGAATGCCACCATCTCCCTTGCGTAGGGCACACACTTAAATTTCGTAAATGATATTTCTTTTTCGTAACTCATTTAAAAATAAATTATTCGTATCTTTTTTAAAATTTAAGGTGTACTATAAATATACGGAAGGCGTGACTGTATGTTTTGATGCACTAAAACGGTTACGACAATTAGTAGAGGAATGAAATGTGGCGGTAAGACCCGTCGCCGCGTCGTGGCACTACGCCCTTGTAAAGTAAATATTATTTTGTCTTAACTTTAAATCTGAAAATGTCAATATTCAGGACGGGACTTGAACTCACGATTGGTTACATTCTAGAGGGAATATTCTGACCAACTTGGCAGGCAGACGTCAGAAACAATCAATAATAAAATAAATATTGTACTGAGATTGATTTAATAAAATGGGGTAGAGCGAGTGACATAAGCGAAATGTATGTTGACAACCTATGTTGCGAAGAGGTAGAACATTCCACTGTTAATAGCAAGGTTGCGGGCTCATTTCCCGGTCATTAAAACATTTATTAATGTCTAAATATATGTATGTTAGCATTGGTCATGCTTCTATGTACCACATGATACTATTTACTAAAAATCTATTTCCGAATATATTTTTCATGTTTGTTTCACAAAAATTATGAGTTGATAATATACAGTAAGTACTGGAAGTATGTAAACGATTAAGATTTAATTTTGCTACTTACTTTGGTCTATATCACCAACGAAGGCGGCTGTAACTACCAGAATTCGATCGTATGTAACTGCAGTTTACAAAAGACAGGGTGCGTTCGAATTATATTTAAGAAACATGAAGACTAAAATGAAGACACCGACGAAAATTTGTAAATGAGCTCTTGTTAACATCCGAAGTACTTAGTTTCATATATGAAAACCCTCTCGGACGTTAACAGATGCTCAGTTATGAATAGCTTCAGTTCACAACACAGCGTGCGGCAGAAACTTCTTTAAGACGAACCTTAGTGGAGTGGAGGCCTTATTGGACGCAAACAAACTCGTGAGATTTAGGGGTGTATTGGTTTGGTATCTGGTGCAACCTTACCTCTCAGGGTTGAAAGGTCATTACAGTGTTTGTCATAAAAGCCGTTTAAACCCAATCTATTCTGAGATGTAACCAGGAACAACGCTAAAACTATAAGGTGAAACAGTCAGACCGCGTGCTATGTCACACCATTGTGTTTATAATATTATATTAGCCAAAAACACTTTTATAATATGTAGCCGTACCTAATAATCCACTCAAAATAGTAGAAATAAAGTGGCAAACTTGCATTAATTCGCATAGAGCTGAAAATTGATAGGTGCCTTGAATATATCGTACTCAAAGAAATATTAAAAGTCCCTATCGATTGGACTTGGGCACTTTATTGTATTCAAGATCAAAGGTGTAAAATGTTGCATTCTCGCATTTTTCTCGTAAACAGTACGTGTCATCGCAAAAGCATGTTCGACAAAGATGTAGATCGTTTAATTACCTTCTTATTTTGGTACGGAGGACCGTTTCGGAGTTATCGCTATTTCAAAGTTCAATACTAGCGATGACGGAGGAGCGCTTGAGTCGCCCTCCAAGGATGGACGGTGCTGGTACTTTCGGCCGTCATCATTCCCTTAGCCTTTTCTCAACTCAATTGGAGTTAGCTTTCCAATCAAACTGTGAAGTGGCCGAACTTCGATATTTTCCATTAAGCGACTGCCATCAGACCTCCACAATAAGTTGGCAACGAGGAAGTTCTTTAGTTAGACTAGTCGGACTTTCGAGGGCTCTAAATGCCCGCAACGACTGCCATAGATGTTCGTATGACGACCGGGACCGACGGCTCGACGTGCTCTCCGAAGCACGGAAATTCTCAGAACAATGCAAATAAACATTTTCATGTAATATCTCTCTATGATATCATAATCTGATATCATATAGACATGTACACAATAATATCACAATAAAATACCTATTGTATGTGATCGACTTTTCTAGGAACGACTGCTTGTGCTCCGCGCACTTCGCACTGGCGATCATTGAATTTGTGGGGCACCCATTTGTCATGCATTTTTACTTTGTCAGTTTGACGCAAATAGACCAATATTGTTTTGACGCTAACTTCGAAAGCTGCTGGTAATTCAGCCGTTGATTGTGTATCATCGGCTTCCACAATCGCCTTTAATTCGTCATTGTCGACCAGTCTTCGGACGACCGTGAGGTTCATTTTTGAATTCGAAATTTCCAGAATGGAAGCGAACAAACCAATAACAAGCGGTGCGTTGGTTTGCAGTGTTAGCTTTGTAAACGTCATTGACGTTGCTTGCCGCTCGTGCCGCGTTGCTTTCATGACGATACTCATATTCCATAATTTGAAAATGCACTGAGCGGGAATTGAACCCACGTCCCCACTTGAAGACACACCATAGAAGCTGTCCGAGTACGGCAGCTTGTAAACTAAATTTAATATAACAACGACCAAATAGAAGCGAGACAAGTAACAGACGTCAGCAGTCTATGGTTTGTCGTGTAAAATACACTGAACGTTTTCTATTCGCGGTTACATTCTATGTCAATCAAAACGACCGTAGCCAGTGGGGGAATTGATGTCTCTGGACAAATTCCACAATACTAGCGCGGATGGAGGAGCGCTAGTATTATGAAATTGAGAGCTGCATGCAGCATAGGTCATCTTCGGAACTTTAAATCTGACATAACATAGGTACATAACATAAACTCACACCCATATCCCCGAAGTGGTAGGCAGAGGTATCTATTTGTGTGTTATAGTATGTGTATATCAGTATATTATGTAAGTAGAAATTCGTGTGAAAACGTATATTAATTTTATTTTACTTATACTTCTCTCTCTTTCGTTTGTTTTTAATAATCTATCTATTTTAGTTTAGCCGATAACTACACCATATTTTTAATTTTATAACATTACTGTCCATCCCAAGGACCTGGAAGAAATCGCTTCTGCGATTAGACAGTTCATTGTACAATGGGCATTGTACAATGAACTGTATACATGCTACCTATTTGTCCTACTGTAAATCTGTTGGTGTACAATAAAGAACTATCTATCTATCTATCTATCAGAGGTGCTTTAAACAATATTCAGGACGGGACTTGAACTCACGAATTGGTCACATTCTAGAGGGAATATTCTGACCAACTTGGCGGACAGACGTTCAGAAACAATCAAAAATATTATATTTAGATTGATTTAATAAAATGGGGTTGCAATAGACCGACTGACATAAACAAAATATATTTAGACAACCTCTCTAGCAAAGCGGTAGAACATTCGACTGTTAATTGTAAGATTGCGGGCTCCAATCCCGGTCAATAAAATATTTATTTATGTATAAATGTTTGCAATGGTCAGGATGTTTCAATGTACTACATGAAACTATTAACTTAAAAGTCCATTTCCGAACGTATATTTTATGTTTATTTCATAAAAAATGTGAGTTGATAATATACAGTAAGCACTGGAAGTATAAAACGATTAAGATTTAATTTTGGTACTTAGTTTGGTCTATATGCTTCTCATCAATGTAGATGACTGTAACTACCAGAATTCGATCGTAACTAACTGCAGTTTACAAAAGACAGGGTGCGTTCGAATTATATTCAAGAAACATGAAGACTAAAATGAAGACATCGACGAGAATTTGTAAAGGGGCGCTTGTTAACGTCTGAAGGACTTAGTTTCATATATGAAAACTTCTCCAGACATTAACAGATGCTCAGTTATGAATAACTTCAGTTCACAACACAGCGTGCGGTAGAAACTTCTTCAAGACGAACCTTAGTGGAGGCCTTAGTGGACGCAAACGAACTCGTGAGATTTAGAGGTGTATTAGTATACGAGTGGAGCTCTGGTGCGACCTTTTCTCTCAAGGTCGTTCTCAGAAAAGGCATTTAAACCCTATACATTCTGAGATGTAAACAGAAGCAACGCCGAGAGGATGACAATGATCTCGTAAAATTCGAAGTTGTTGTACTGTTGGTATTGATGTTCGTAAACTGATTCGTGAAACAGTAAGACCGCATGCTATGTCGCAGTATTGTGTTTATAATATCATATTACCCAAAATACTTTTATAATATATAACCGCACCTAACTAGAGCTGCAGCATTACCTGTCTATATCCTATCCCATATCTTCGGGATAGTGGAACTTTTTCGTTTTTATTCTAAATTACATTATATATCTGAAAAGAGGGTAAAGCCAATGGAGAAATTATTGTCCTTGGATGAATTTCACAATATTGGCGCGGCTGGTGGGGCGCTAATATCACCCTCCCATCCCAGGGGAGGGTGTTGGCACTTTTGTCACTTGGTGGATAACACCACTTTACTTGCAAAAGGTTACTGTTGTAGTATTCTATCAGTCAACACAATTATTTGCCACAATTTGTAATGTATACTTCGATGGTGGAGCAGGCAGCTCGGGAGTTAAAATTCAAATTAGTGTGTTTAGGTCCTGGAATAGGCTAGCGTCACCAATACGGAGGTGCCAGGACAGAACCTGAAGCCTACGCTTGGGTGAAAAGTGACTAAGGCGGCCAAGCGCTGGGCACGCCATAATTCGTCTCTCTTTTGTTTAAATGTCGTAATTGATATTTCTTTTTTGTAACTCATTTAGAAATAAGATGTTCTATAATATACACTGAGCGTTCTCTATTCGCGGTTACATTCTATGTCAATCGAAACGGCCGAAGCCAGTGGGGGAATTGATGTCTGTGGACGAATTTCACAATTCTAGCGCGGATGGAGGAGCGCTAGAGTCACCCTTCAGAGGGTGCTGGCTCTTTTAGCTTAATTTCATAGGTCAAATAACTAATTTTACTCAGCTCTGCTTGGATTTTGACTGTCACCGCAGGGTCACACTTCGGGGGTCTTGTAAGATATGCGGGAGCGATGTGAATCAAACAATCGATCACATTTTTTTTAGGCTTAGGTACTAGGAAAATAATAAAGCAAGCCATTTTTTTATATGAAGTACCTCACTAGAAAACTTTTAAGCTTAGTCGACTGAAGTATTGATGCTAGGTTCCTATGGGAACCTATTTCCGGGATAAAGTCTATCCTTGTATAAAATTTCAGCCAGATGCTTCACCCGTTAGAGCGTAATAAGAACAAAAGACATCAATATTCAAATATCCAAACATCTTCACCAACTTTCACATTTAAGGTGTGACTCCGTAGGCGAACCCATACGACAACTGCAGACGCGGAGTGTGCCATTTTCACTTATTCATGAAAATTTTCGGGCAGACAATATAATTCGTGTAGTTGCGAATAGTTATTAGCAAAGGTGCTCAGAAGAACATAGCAGTCACCGCGGGTGTGACACGAGCTGGCGGTGGGGGGTGGAAGTTACCTTCTTTCATTTATTGCTTGTGTATTAAAAACTAGTTATAATGTCGGGGGACCCTAACTGGTAGAGCCCTACGTCATATTATCGGAACGATCCAAGATCCCCCCGACAATGACAACGCTTGAATCAAAATATGTATTACTAGGTATATCAACGTTATAGGGTTAACTAACACAACATATTTTGTTACTTTTTGGGGGTTGTTTTTCGTGCAGGGTTGTATTTTTCACTTTTTGGGAATTGTTTTTCGTTTGTACAGGGGTGTTTTCACTTTTAAATTTAATTTTTATTTTACACTTTCAATTAATCAACTCGTCAAGCTCTTTGATTTGATTGAGGGAGTTGTGAAATGAAATGTAATTCAACATTTTTTGGTGGCGGCCATCTTGGATATGAAATTTGCCATATTGTATAGTATTCTACTAGTCAAGATCTTTTTCATTTGACCTACCCATATTGAGGGAGTTGAGAAAAAATATAAATTCCGTCATTTTGTAGCGGCGGCCATCTTGGAGCGATTTTTTCAAACAAAAAATAATATCTAAATTCAAATTGGTTCATCCGTTCAGGAGCTACACACACACACACACACACACACACACACACACACACACACACACACACACACACACACACATAGACACGTCAAACTTATAACTTCCCGTCGGTTTCGCATCGGGGGTTAAAAATGTATATTGACAATCTCTATGGCATATCAATAGAACGTTTGACTGTTAAGTGTGAGGTTGCGAGCTCTATTCCTGCTTAGTAAAATACATATTTGTTGATGTATAAATATATGTATGTTTGGGTGTTTCAATGTATCACATGAAACTATTTACTAAAAATCTATTTCCGAATGTATATTTTTTGTTCATTTCATAAAAAAGTTAAGTTGATTATAATATATAGTAATTACTGGAAGTACGAAAACGATTATGATTTAATTTTTGTAGTCACTTTGGTCTTAATGCTTCTAAAACAATAAAGGCCTTTGTAACTACCAGAATTCGATCGTAACTAACTACGGTCTACAAAAGACAGGGTGCGTTTGAATAATATTCAAGAAACATGAAGACTAAAACGAAGACACCGACGAGAATTTGTAAACGGGTGTGGTAACCTACTGCACGACTTATTTTCATATATGAACAAGTCTGCAGATGCTTACCCAAACTCAGTTACGAATAGCTGCGGTTTACAACACAGCGTGCGTTTGAAGTCTGATCAAGACGAAGTTTAGTGTGGATCTTAGTGGACAAACAAACTGGTGAGATTTAGAGTAGTATTGGTATATGAGTGGAGCTCTGGTGCAACCTTTTCTCTCAAGGTCGTTCTCAGAAAAGGTATTTAAACTCTGTGCATTCTGAGATGTAAACAGGAGCAACGCTGAGAGGTTGTCGATGATCTCGTAAAGTTCGAAGTTGTTGTACTGTTGGTATTGATGTTCGGAAACTGTTTCTTGAAACAGTAAGACCGCGTGCTATGTCGCAACATTGTGTTTATAATATCATATTATCAAAATACTTTTACAATATGTAGCCGTACTTAACTAGAGCTGCTGCATACGTAATCTTCGGGACTATGGAACGTTTTCGTTTTTATTCAATTTTACATAATATACTAAAGCCAATGGAGAAATTATTGTCCTTGGATGAATTTCACAATATCAGCGCGGCTGGTGGGGCGCTAATATCACCCTCCAAAGGGAGGGTGTTGGCACTTTTGGCTTAGTTGTTATCGAATCACTTGGTGGATAACACCACTTCACTTGCAAAAGGTTACTGTCGTAATATTCTATTAGCCAACACAATTATTTGCCTCAATTTGTAACGTATACTTGGTTGGTGGAGCAGGCAGCTCGGGAATTAAAATTCAAATTAGTGTTTTTAGGTCCCGGAATAGCCTTGCATCACTAATACGAAGGTGCCGGGAAAGAACCTGAAGCCTACGCCTGGGTGAAAAGTTATGAAGGCGGCCAAGCGCTGGGCACGCCATAATTCGTCCCTCTTTAACTTAAATTAAATTAACTTAAATTTTTACTTAAATTTCGTAAATGGTATTTCTTTTTCGTAACTCATTTAGAAATAAATTATTTGTATCTTTTTTAAAATTTAAGGTGTACTATAAATATACGGAAGGCGTGACTGTTTGTATGTTTTGATGCACTAAAACGGTTACGACGATTAGTAGAGGAACCAAATGTGGCGGTAAGACCCGTCGCCGCGTCGTGGCACTACGCCCTTGTAAAGTAAATATTATTTTGTCTTAACTTTAAATATGAAAATGTCAATATTCAGGACGAGACTTGAACTCACGATTGCTTACATTCTAGAGGGAATATTCTGACCAACTTAGCAGGCAGACGTCAGAAACAATCAATAATAAAATAAATATTGTACTGAGATTGATTTAATAAAATGGGGTAGAGCGAGTGACATAAGCGAAATGTATGTTGACAACCTATGTTGCGAAGAGGTAGAACATTCCACTGTTAATAGCAAGGTTGCGGGCTCATTTCTCGGTCATTAAAACATTTATTAATGTCTAAATATATGTATGTTAGCATTGGTCATGCTTCTATGTACCACATGATACTATTTACTAAAAATCTATTTCCGAATATATTTTTCATGTTTGTTTCACAAAAATTATGAGTTGATAATATACAGTAAGTACTGGAAGTATGTAAACGATTAAGATTTAATTTTGCTACTTACTTTGGTCTATATCACCAACGAAGGCGGCTGTAACTACCAGAATTCGATCGTATGTAACTGCAGTTTACAAAAGACAGGGTGCGTTCGAATTATATTTAAGAAACATGAAGACTAAAATGAAGACACCGACGAGAATTTGTAAATGAGCTCTTGTTAACATCCGAAGTACTTAGTTTCATATATGAAAACCCTCTCGGACGTTAACAGATGCTCAGTTATGAATAGCTTCAGTTCACAACACAGCGTGCGGCAGAAACTTCTTTAAGACGAACCTTAGTGGAGTGGAGGCCTTATTGGACGCAAACAAACTCGTGAGATTTAGGGGTGTATTGGTTTACGAATGGAGATCTGGTGCAACCTTACCTCTCAGGGTTGAAAGGTCATTACAGTGTTTGTCATAAAAGCCGTTTAAACCCAATCTATTCTGAGATGTAAACCAGGAACAACGCTAAAACTATAAGGTGAAACAGTCAGACCGCGTGCTATGTCACACCATTGTGTTTATAATATTATATTAGCCAAAAACACTTTTATAATATGTAGCCGTACCTAATAATCCACTCTAAATAGTAGAAATAAAGTGGCAAGCTTGCATTAATTCGCATAGAGCTGAAAATTGATAGGTGCCTTGAATATATCGTACTCAAGGAAATATTAAAAGTCCCTATCGATTGGACTTGGGCACTTTATTGTATTCAAGATCAAAGGTGTAAAATGTTGCATTCTCGCATTTTTCTCGTAAACAGTACGTGTCATCGCAAAAGCATGTTCGACAAAGATGTAGATCGTTTAATTACCTTCTTATTTTGGTACGGAGGACCGTTTCGGAGTTATCGCTATTTCAAAGTTCAATACTAGCGATGACGGAGGTGCGCTTGAGTCGCCCTCCAAGGATGGACGGTGCTGGTACTTTCGGCCGTCATCATTCCCTTAGCCTTTTCTCAACTCAGTTGGAGTTAGTTTTCCAATCAAACTGTGAAGTGGCCGAACTTCGATATTTTCCATTAAGCGACTGCCATCAGACCTCCACAACAAGTTGGCGACGAGGAAGTTCTTTAGTTAGACTAGTCGGACTTTCGAGGGCTCTAAATGCCCCTAACGACTGCCATAGATGTTTGTATGACGACCGGGACCGACGGCTCGACGTGCTCTCCGAAGCACGGAAATTCTCAGAACAATGCAAATAAACATTTTCATGTAATATCTCTCTATGATATCATAATCTGATATCATATAGACATGTACACAATAATATCACAATAAAATACCTATTGTATGTGATCGACTTTTCTAGGAACGACTGCTTGTGCTCCGCGCACTTCGCACTGGCGATCATTGAATTTGTGGGGCACCCATTTGTCATGCATTTTTACTTTGTCAGTTTGACGCAAATAGACCAATATTGTTTTGACGCTAACTTCGAAAGCTGCTGGTAATTCAGCCGTTGATTGTGTATCATCGGCTTCCACAATCGCCTTTAATTCGTCATTGTCGACCAGTCTTCGGACGACCGTGCCGTGCGTTGATGTGCCGCATGGGCTTAAATTGAGAACTTCGCCTGCTACGAGCTTTCTCGCTGCTGGGTTTACCTTCATATACTCGCCGAGGGATGCTGTGAGCTTGCTTTAATTTTACTTTAAAACTTAACTTTAATATAACCTTAAAATGCATTGGTGATGTAGAATCATATTGACATAGTTTCTAAAACTTTAATTTTAATTTAAGGCTAATTACATATTAGGTATGTGTCCTTAAATCTATTTCTTAATGCACACTCGAGTGGACAATAAAAACTTAAACCTCACAGTTTGGTTTCATTTAGCTCACCACCGGAAGATTAAATGTTTCCAATATCCGCTGATTATCCTAGGCATGTGTTTCTCCAAGGCGCCCGAACTGTTATGGTAATGCACTTACAAACCAATTTTGTTTTTATTTCTTTTAAATAGGAGATTACACACTTACTTTGTCACATTTAACTTGCTGCATTCAAGAGTAAATAAATAATAAAAATATAAACACAAATATGTAAAATATATATGTTTTTTTATTATTACAATTGTCCCTCGCGAACAGGGACATGACAGTGTGCATATATCTTTATTCCTTGTCACCTTTGCATTATTTTTTACTTTAACATGTTAAGGACAGTGTTTTCTTCATGTATTTTGCTGTCACATAACTGTGTATTACAGTAAATCTTTGTTATTGTTTACTTTGCAAAACTAATCATACTACAAGTTAGTACTATTGTTTGTATCTCTCAATTACAGGTGAATGTTTCAATTTGTATAACATTTGTGGTTATTGTTATAATTGTTTTATCTTGTATAACCTTTGTTTATTACAAGTAGGATTTTCCACTTAGTAATATTATATAATTACTAGTTCTTAACCTTTATTCACATGTGTGAAAACATAGTAATATTTGAATATTTGCTGTTTACCTTAAGTGAACTAAAATAATTTATTTTGTGAATCACTAATGCATTCTTTGTCTTTGTAGGCATTTGACCTAAATAACTTTTGCAACAATAACATTCCATTCTATGAGTTTGTTTGACTTTTGAGTTTAGCATTTTGCCATCAATACAAAAACACACAACAAACAACACAAAACTTCATTCATAATTTAGTTAACTTTAAACTTTTGTTAGAAACTTTAATTGATACTTTAATTAGAAAGTTATAGTATATTTAATACAACTTTTTTTTAAATTTTCACATCCTTTTATAAATCAAACATGGATAAGGAAATACAGGTCCCGCCTTTGTTTGAGAATATTGTTAATGATGTTCCAGTTGGTGCTTCTGCTCATGAGTTGCCTCATGTCATGGCTGATTTGTCTGAAGTTGTTGATCCATTTTTGAATAGTCAAGGAGCCGGTGATCATAGTCCGAGAGCCGCATCTTCATTTAATATGATGAATGTTTTATTGAATGATAATTTGAAGAAAAACTTGTCTTCTGTTACTAAGTTACCTGATTTAAAACGAAGTAAGCTTTTGTATGATGGTAAATCGTGCGTTAGGGAATTTATTACTCAAGTGGAAGAATACTTCTTGTTTAAAAATTTTAATGAACATTTTTTAGTTAGTTCATTCTCTGATCTTTTGTCAGGCACTGCACTCAAATGGTTTCGTAGTGTTCGTATTCGTATTGCTTCTTGGCAGGATTTGAAGGCTGCGTTGTTGAAACGTTTTGATAGAATTGAATTTGATTATCATTTGGAACATGAACTCCGTACTCGTAAACAAAAGATAACTGAGTCATTACCAGATTATATTACAGACATAATGGATATAGCTAGCCGTTTGTCTATGCCTATTTTTGATACTACCCTCATAACTATTACTAAACATAATATGTTAAATATTTACACACCTTTTGTGTTTGGTAGAACTATTTCTTTTATCGACGAATTTATTAAACCTCAGCAGAGAATTAGAGAATTTTGTGTCAAGAAAGAACTTGAGTGAGCATAAAAATTTAAAAAAAGAAAAATATTCTGCTCAAATTAGTGCTGTTAAATCAGATGATTTAACTTGTTTAAAATGTAAGTCCTCTGGACATTCTTATAAAAATTGCCCTACATTTCCAGGTGTAATTTGTTTTAAATGTCACAAGCTTGGCGTCACTACGAAGAATTGCGAAGTTTGTAATTCAAATACTGTTAAGTCAAAAAACGTATCAGGTTCCATCGAGCCCTAGTTTTTGATAAAACCTCTGGTGACTCGATGTTGAAAAAATTTAGCAATGCTCCGAATGAAGCCACTTTAATGAATGGTTAGATTATTTGAAAGTTTTCTTTAGTAATATCAGGGCTGCCCCTGTTTTGTTTGTTAAACATAAAAACGGTCTTATTACAAAACACGGACTAACTCTAAAACCAGGTTTAAATCGTCTTTAGACCATGGTCTAAAGAAATTTGTATTACAAAAAGGGTTTTATTACTAAACCATGGACTATCTCTGGTCTAAAGATAAACCTGCGTGACCCCTAGTTTAACGTTGGTCTAAAGTGTAAATCACAATAATAATATGTCAAACTTGCCATTTTGAACTTAGCCGGTTAGCGTCAGATAAATTCGTTTACTTTCTTATAATACTATGCTCGTAATGGATATTGACGCAGTTGATCTGATGGATATCGCAGATATTAATATCGTGGAGTCATTGGACATACCACGCTTACCTAACAGACATCGTATTCCAGTAAACCCCTTTATCGAACTATCTGAAGAAGCTTTTTATGCAAAAGTATAGGTTTACTAAACGTTTTAAATAACTTGCAATAAATATATTTTAAAGTAGGTATAAAAATTGGGAAAAATTTGATACCAAGTCAGCGCGAACGGAAAAGTTCGTTCCATTTCACGTCCATAGATCTTCCAATATCATACATAACAATGATTGCTAAATAAAGGCATCAAAATTATATTTTATTATAAAATAAAGTACAACTATTATTCATAAAATTGAATTTAATGAAAATGTATTATCTAAATCTTTTTTTCACCATTTTTAGTATATATTATTTATTAATGATGTCAGATAATTTTTGTTTTCGGAGGAAACGGAACGTTGCGATTGAATGGTATCATAATGAACGAACAATAGTTTGAGTAATCTGTGGTTTTATTTAAGTCAAGGTCTAAATTATGGTACTAAGTAGTCTACGGATTATTCAGCTTTTGTAATAAGGAGAAGTTTAGACCATGGTCTTGAGATTAAGCCTAGACTTTATAGTTCAGGTTTAAACCTGACTTAATTCCGTTTTTTGTAATAAGACCGAAAGACACTAGACCTTATTTAAAATTTAATATTAATAATAAATTTTATTCAGGTTTGTTAGATAGTGGAGCTTGTAGTTGTGTACTCGGTTCTAATATTCATCAAACATTTTTGCAATTAGGTTATAAATTTAAACCTTATAAAGGTAACGCTGTTACTGCTGATGGTTCTGCACACAATGTTATTGGAACTATAGTTTTACCTATCACTTGTGATAACTTAACTAAAAATGTAGATTTTTTGATAATACCTTCTTTTAAACCTTCAATTATTTTGGGATTTGACTTTTGGTTGAAATTTAATCTTGCTAAAGACTTATGGAATAATATTACTTTTGAATATGAATCCACTACTTGTGTAAATGCAGTTACTTCTGTTTCTGAACTTTCTCCTTCTGAGAAACATGAGTTAAATAAAATTATTTCACTTTTTCAAGATATTTCTTATGAAAAGAGAGGCTTAGGTCTTACTCATTTAGTAAAACATAAAATTAATGTTACTGGTGAACCTTTTAAACAACGTTATTGGCCACTTAGTCCTGCTAAACAAAAAGAACTTTATGATGAAGTGGAAGTTTTATTAAAGGAAAATATTATTGAACCTTCTAAATTTCCTTGGTGTTCTCCAGTGTTAGCCGTTGAAAAACGCGATGGTGGAACAAGATTATGTTTGGACTCTAGACGTTTAAATTCAGTTACTGTTAAAGATTCTTATCCTTTACCTTACCCTTCTAGAATTTTAGATAACCTTCGGGGTGCTAATTATATAACTACTATTGATTTGTCTAAAGCATTTTTGCAAATCGCTTTAGAAGAATCTTCTCGAGAGAAGACTGCTTTTGTTGTTCCTGGGAAAGGTTTATTTCATTTTACCCGGATGGTGTACGGTTTGACTAATGCACCTGCAGAGTTACAGAGACTCGTAGACAAGTTGTTTGGACCAGAATTTGATAATGTAGCATTCTGTTACTTAGATGATCTCATATTGATAAATTCTACATTCTCTGATCATTTAGATTATTTAAATAAAATTTATAAAATCCTTAAAGATGCTGGGTTAACTATTAATTTAAAAAAGTGTAATTTTTGTAAAGATAAACTGCGTTATCTTGGTTATATTGTTGATAGTGATGGTTTACATACAGACCCTGCTAAATTAGAGTCCATTAAAAGTTTTCCACGCCCAGAAAGCGTTAGACAATTAAGAAGTTTTCTTGGGTTATGTTCTTATTACCATTAGATTCATTGATAAGTTTGCTGATATTGCTTCGCCCTTAACAAAATTAACGGCCGGAAGCAAGAATTCTAAAAAATCTCTTTCCTGGAATGAAAAAGCTGAAGTTGCTTGTCATAATTTAAAACTTGCATTAATTTCTGTACCAGTTTTACATTGTCCAAATTTTGAAAAACCATTCTCTTTACATTGCGATGCTAGTTCTGTCGGAATTGGTAGTGTCCTGAGCCAAGATGATGATAATGGAGATCAACATCCTGTAGCTTGTTATTCTAGATCACTTAATAAATGTGAACGTAATTATAGTACAACTGAGAGAGAGTTGTTATCAATATTGGATTCTATTGAACATTTCAGACCTTATATTGAAGGAATGAAATTTACAGTTATCACTGACTATGCTGGTTTAACTTGGCTTCTTAAACTTAATAATCCTAGTGGTTGTCTTGCCCGTTGGGCTGCTAGAATTTCTCAATTTACTTTTGATGTTAAATATAAAAAAGGTTCTTTACATTTAGTTCCAGATTGTTTATCCCGAATAGAAATTTCTGCTATTAATATTCCTGTAAATAATAATATTGTTTTGCCAAATGAAGATATCGTTGATCCTTGGTATAGAAAAATATTTGTAAATTGTCAAAAGTTTCCTAGAAAATATAAAAATTTCAAAGTTGAAAGTGATACTTTGTATAGATTTTGTAAAGATAAATATAATCCTAATAATCGTTTAAATTGGAAAATTGTCATACCTAAAGAACACATCTTAGACACTATTAAATCTAATCATGATGATGTTAATTCAGGACATTTAGGAATTCATAAAACTTTAAATAAATTAAAAATACATTATTTTTGGAAAGGTATGTTTATTGATGTTCAAAAATACATTTCTTCTTGTGATACTTGTAAAGCTTATAAATCTTCTACTAATCCACCTCATGGAATTATGGTTAATCCTAAGAAAGTTGATAAACCAATGTTAATGCTTTCTATTGATATTATTGGAACTCTTCCAAAAGCTTATTCTGGCCATAAGTATATACTTTCAATTATAGATGTTTTTACGAAATATTGTTGGATATTTCCTATGACTAATGCTACCACTAAAGTAATTTGTAAGATACTTGAAAAAGAAATATTTCTTAAGTTTGGAACACCTAAAATATTTGTTTGTGATAATGGTAGCCAATTTACAGCTAAGCAATTTGTAGATTTTCTAAAAAGTTATAATATTAATAAAATATTTTATAATACTTTATATACACCTCAAAATAATCCTGTAGAGAGATATAACAAAACAGTCGAAACATGTATTTCTTGTTTTGTTAAAGATGATCATAGAACTTGGTCAAAATATTTGCCTCATGTTCAATTAGCTTTGAATAGTAGTGTGAATCTAGCTACAGATTTCACTCCTAATTTTCTCATGTTCGGTAGAGAACTTATTTTTGATGCTTCATTGCACCGTTTTAGTAATTCTTTTGATAACCTCAATCAACTTGATGTTGTTGATAGGTCTTCATTTGCTTTTTCACTTAAATCACTTAGTGATATTTTTATAAAAGTTCAAGCTTCATTGCTTAAAGCTTATAAGCGTAATGCGCGTTATTATAATATAGGAAGGAAGGTCATTTCTTTTGAAGTGGGAGATATAGTGTGGAGGAGAAGTTTTGTGCAGTCTAATGCTCCTGCATTCTTTTCGGCTAAGTTAGCACCTAAGTTTGTTAAGTGTGAAATAATAGATAAAATTTCCTCTAATGTTTATGTTTTAAAAGACCTTAACAAAAACTATACTGGTCGTTATCATATTAAAGATATAATTAAATATTAAAATTATTCTTGTTTTGACAATGTCTATCTTTGTCTTTGGTACTTTGTTTGAAGTATGACCCCATTATGAGGTGATATTTGAAAGGTTGAGGGGTGTTGAAAGGAGATGTATGTTAGGAACTTCACAACAATTTATTAATTTCAATTTTAGTTTCCTTCAAAAATAACTTAGGTCATTTTAGGACTTATTTTTATGTAACTCTACTCCATATTAACAAATTGTTCCACATCAAAAGATCTTATATTTTTGTTTTTCTTTGTTGTATAGGATTATTTTCCTGTATATATTTTTATACACTTGTATATTTAATATTGTATATTTTGTACAAATTTAGGAATTTAGTTTCTACTCTAATATAGGAGCGAATTCTAATATTCACTTTTTACATTAAATTCACTGGACTTATTTCCACTCACTTTGGGAATGGAAAATTAAGTTTCTTGAACTTTATTTTTTGTACAGTTCTGAGTTGTTTTCTTAATATTAAGATTCTCGGATTGGACGCATTTTTTGCATTTTTTACACACCTTGTTATACCATTTTTTGGGAAACTTGTGTCTTACTGGACTTTACAATTTTTTGTGCTATTGTGTTTCATACACATAGTCACACCTTACGCATTGCGCACGGGAAGCTGGTGGTGTTGAGCCTAATTGTCGTTTTTCCCTTTTTGTACGATTGTGTTTTTATACACATTGTTACATTTTTATGCTTTGCGCACGGGATGTCGGTGGTGTTGTGCCGGTCGCAAATGTCATACTTTTCTTATGCGGTTGTGCTCAGAAAGTCAGTGGTATTGTACTGGTCACAATTGTCATATTTTCTTTATATTTTGCTTGTGCTCGGAAAGTTGGTGGTGTTATGCCGATCACAATGCTTATAAATATATTATTACGACACTTATGTTGTGATTTTGTTTTGACGTTTTAGATGTTGGAGTCTGAATTTGAAGTCGGCGGCTTTTCAACCTAACCGACAGTGGGAAAACTTCATTGTTTTTACCAATTTTCTTTCAGATTCGGCAGCGTTGGTGCTTAACCGATATCTTGTTAGTTTCATATTTTTGTTTCAGGAATTGCTGGTATAGAGTCGGTAGCGTAGGAGCTCAACCGCACTTTTGTATTGATGCTAGAAGGCTGGTTAAGATCAAGGATTAGATTCGACGGCGTTGGTTGCCTAATCGATATCTGGAATAGAATTGAGTAGGGATTATTTAATTTATTTTATTGAAAGATTTATTTTCACTTTTGTGTTGAAATAAGTTTTTACTCTTTTCTGAGTTTGGTTTTGGTTATTCCATTAAGTTGGAAGAACTTCCAGTTTTAATTGGAAATAAAGGATATTCCTTTATTTCCAATTAAAACTGGAAGTTCTTTTTTCAACTTAATTCTTTACTTTTCGAATGTTTTCACATTCTTTGATTTTTAGGAATGCTTCCACATTCTTTACTTTATAATTATTTTTGCAATACCCAATGCAAGATGCTTTCGCATTACTTTTTTGTTTATTGAAAAATGTTGCAAGACATTTTATCTTTTGAGGTTTTTTGGAATTTTGTTCTGGACTCTCATAATTTTCATTAGAAAAGGAAGTTTCTTTCTTTCTTTTTCTTTTTGGGGAGGGATGTAATGTAACGACGCACTTTTCGAACGTCGTCACACCGGTTTTAATTCTAATTTTTGAACGAAAAGTTTCGAAACGCGGAGTGAATGACATTTTGACGTACGCTGTCAAGGCACCTTTCTTCCTAACGATCCGGTTGGATGGTCGATTTTCATGGCTTCGTAACTTAAATTTTAATAAATCTCTTCAAGATGAGAGTATTTTTGCCTGAAGGATAATAAATTGTGTCTTCGCAATGATCTTCATGTAGGATTATAATTTATTTCTAGTGAGTTAACATTTTCTAATAAGATTCACTTTGTTGGAATTCGCCACGTTCTTTATTTGAAAAATAATTGTTAAAATTCTATTGTTTCAGCTCTTAACTTGAAAATATAATGATTTCGTTTGGTACTAGTGTTGTTCCAGCGAATTAAGGCGGTAAGTCGCACAAATTTATAAAAAAATTAGGACATTAGTTAGTTCATATTGGAGTTTGTTCTAATGACATGCAATTTTGTTACAGGTTTCCAATTGGAACCGCCTTTTCTTTCCTTTCCTTTTCTTTTTTGCGTTTTCTTTGTCTTCGGTTTCATCTGCATTTCCTTATGGAAAATTTGGGCTTTTCACCTCAAGCGTTGATGTGCCGCATGGGCTTAAATTGAGAACTTCGCCTGCTACGAGCTTTCTCGCTGCTGGGTTTACCTTCATATACTCGCCGAGGGATGCCGTGAGCTTGCTTTAATTTTACTTTAAAACTTAACTTTAATATAACCTTAAAATGCATTGGTGATGTAGGATCATATTGACATAGTTTCTAAAACTTTAATTTTAATTTAAGGCTAATTACATATTAGGTATGTGTCCTTAAATCTATTTCTTAATGCACACTGGAGTGGACAATAAAACCTTAAACCTCACAGTTTGGTTTCATTTAGCTCACCACCGGAAGATTAAAAGTTTCCAATATCCGCTGATTATCCTAGGCATGTGTATCTCCAAGGCGCCCGAACTTTTATGGTAATGTACTTACAAACCAATTTTGTTTTTATTTCTTTTAAATAGGAGATTACACACTTACTTTGTCACATTTAACTTGCTCCATTCAAGAGTAAATAAATAATAAAAATATAAACACAAATATGTAAGATATATATTTTTTTATTATTACATGACATAAACAAAATATATTTAGACAACCTCTCTAGCAAAGCGGTAGAACATTCGACTGTTAATTGTAAGATTGCGGGCTCCAATCCCGGTCAATAAAATATTTATTTATGTATAAATGTTTGCAATGGTCAGGATGTTCCAATATACCACATGAAACTATTAACTTAAAAGTCCATTTCCGAACGTATATTTTATGTATATTTCATAAAAAATGTGAGTTGATAATATACAGTAAGCACTGGAAGTATATAAACGATTAAGATTTAATTTTGGTAGTTACTTTGGTCTATATGCTTCTCAACAATGTAGATGACTGTAACTAGAAGAATTCGATCGTAACTAACTGCAGTTTACAAAAGACAGGGTGCGTTCGAATTATATTCAAGAAACATGACGACTAAAATGAAGACATCGACGAGAATTTGTAAAGGGCCGCTTGTTAACGTCTGAAGGACTTAGTTTCATATATGAAAACTTCTCCAGACGTTAACAGATGTTCAGTTATGAATAGCTTCAGTTCACAACACAGCGTGCGGTAGAAACTTCTTCAAGACGAACCTTAGTGGAGGCCTTAGTGGACGCAAACAAACTCGTGAGATTTAGAGGTGTATTGGTTTACGAATAGAGCTCTTGGTATGTAACCTTTCCTCTCAAGGTTGAAAAGTCATTGCAGTGTTCCTCATAAAAGTCGTTTAAACCTAATCAATTCTGAATGTAACCAGGAACAACGATGAAACTGTTAGCTGAAACAGTCAGACCGCGTGCTATGCAACACCATTGTGTTTATAATATTATATTACCCAAAACACTTTTATAATATGTAGCCGTACCTAATAATCTACTCAAAATAGTCGAAATAAAATGGCAAGCTTGCATTAATTCGCATAGAGCTGAAAATTGATAGGTGCCTTGAATATATCGTACTCAAGGAAATATTAAAAGTCCCTATCGATTGGACTTGGGCATTTTATTGTATTCAAGATCAAAGGTCTAAAATGTTGCATTCTCGCATTTTCTCGTAAACAGTAAGTGTCATCGCAAAAGTATGTTCGACAAAGATGTAGATCGTGTAATTACCTTCTTATTTTGGTACGGAGCACCGTTTCGGAGTTATCGCTATTTCAAAGTTCAAAACTAGCGAAGACGGAGGAGCGCTTGTGTCGCCCTCCAAGGATAGAGGGCGCTGGTTCTTTCGGTCGTCATCATTCCCTTAGCCCTTTCTCATCTTAGTTGGAGTTGACTTTTCAATCAAACTGTGAAGTGGCTGAACTTCGATATTTTCCGTGAAGTGACTGCCATAAGAGGACAACAAGTTGGCGACGAGGAAGTTCTTTAGTTAGACTAGTCTGACTATCGAGGGGTCTGAAGCTTGTAACGACTGCTATAGATGTTCGTATGACAACTGGGACCGACGGCTCGACACTCCGAGGCACGGAAATTCCCAGACCAATGCCAATGGACATGTTCATGTCTACAAATGTCAATGCACTAAGCAGGAATCGAACCCACGCGGGGGCGTCCCACCATAGAAAATGTCCAAATACGGTGGCTCAACCAAATTTAAACGTACCTGTCACCCCCAGGCCGGCGCTCATGGGGGGCGGAGGTCGTTTATCGACCTCCGACGCCCGAGTTGCCTTCGTACGCGGGCAGCTTGTCTTGTGATCCTTCGTCGCTCCCGCTGCCGCTCCCGCCCCGCCTCCTCCTTCACGAGCTTTACTTGCTCGCAGAAGGAGGCGCGGCCGCCCACGCATCCGCGCAGCGGACCATCGCCGCGAGCAAGGTGGACAGCGTGAGAACCCTCACTCCCAGGGCCGCCACAAGCTCCCGCCTCGGCGTTTCCCACACCGGACACTCGGTGAACGTGTGCTGACCTGAGTCCTCACTCGCGTCGCAGTGATGGCATTCGGACGTTGGCTCTTTCTCCATCCGACGCAGATACTTTCCGAAGCATCCATGCTCGGTGATCATCTGCGTCAGACGGTACGAGAGGCTGCCGTGTGGCCTCTCTAGCCACTCCCCCATGATGGGTCTTACCGCCGCTACTACGGCGCGCCCTGTGTAATATACACTGAGCGTTCTCTATTCGCAGTTACAATCTATGTCAATCGAAACAGCCGAAGCCAGTGGGGGAATTGATGTCTCTGGGCGAATTTCACAATTCTAGCGCGGATGGAGAAGCGCTAGTGTCACCCTCCAGAGGGTGCTGGCTCTTTTAGCTTAATTTTAAAAGTCGAAAAACGAATTTCACTAAGTTATGGTACAATTTTGACTGTCGCAGTAGGGTCACACTTCGGGGGTCTTGTGAGATATGCGGGAGCGATGTAAATCAAACTATCGGTCACAATAGTGTTTTTAAGGTTAGGTACTAGGAAAATAATAAAGCAAGCCATTTTTTTATATGAAGTACCTCACCAGTAAACTTTTAAGCTTAGTCGACTGAAGTATTGATGCTTGGTTCCTATGGGAACCTATTCCATGCTTTTCCTAGTCTATGTTTTACTGTTTGGGGGTTGTTTTCATGACAGGGATTTTTTTATTTAATTTTTATTTTCCACTTTGAATTAATCTACTCGTCAAGCTCTTTGATTTGATATCCCTATTAAGGGAGCTGTGAAATAAAATGTAATTTACCATTTTTTGGTGGCGGCCATCTTGGATATGAAATTTGCCATATTGTTTGGTACTCTACTAGTCAAGATCTTTTTCATTTGACCTACCCATATTGAGGGAGTTGAGAAAAAATATAAATTCCGTCATTTTGTAGCGGTGGCCATCTTGGAGCGATTTTTTCAAACAAAAAATAAAATCTAAATTCAAATTGGTTCATCCGTTCAGGACGTTCAGGACTACACACACACACACACACACACACACACACACACACACACACACACACACACACACACAAACACACACACACACACACATAGACACGTCAAACTTATAACATCCCGTCGGTTTCGCATCGGGGGTTAAAAATGTATATTGACAATCTCTATGGCATATCAATCATGGAACTAATAAGTACTACGTACAATTGGAATGTGCACTCACTATAAGCGTGTACACAATATAAGACTTTAATGAAATGGGTGAAAACTGTATTTAAAACGAACGGGGAAGCGAGCCAATAGAGACAGCAAGCACGAGGTCAATGTGTCCCTTTCTATTATTGCCAGTACACACGACAATACTTTTTAGTAGTTTATTATATTTCTGAAACTATTATTAAATATTATAGTAAAAAAAATGTGTGCTCTTGACTTGTTTCAGTCATGAAGTAGAAATAAAAACGTAACATTTTATGATCATTAAAACATCGCAAGGTTCTAAACTGTGAACATATAATTCTTTTGGTAGTAAAATGGTAGGATTTTGAACATTAACGTCGCAATCAGCTATCCTTAATGGTATAGGATGTATGCGCTGACTTGTTCGTAGTCTCAAAGTTATTTTATTACCAATTTGTATTACTATCATGGTGAAAAGGTGTATAAAGGTTGCAGCAGTGAAACGTTGGCAGGATGTAACATATTGTTACGATGGACGTATCGCCATTGATGTTGCTGGACCTTTTCCAATGACTGAAGAAGGTAACAAATACATCATAGTAATGCAAGATTACTTCACTAAGTGGCCTGAAGTATTTGCGACACCCAACCAGGAAGACGTCACTGTGGCAAGGAAACTGTTTCAGGAAGTGGTCTGCCGGTACGGCGCACCTATGGAGATCCACTATGACCAAGGACAGAACTTCGAGTCTGCTCTATTTCAAGAAATGTGCAAACTCCTTGGAATGAACAAGACCCGTACGACTCCAGCGCATCCGCAGTCAGACGGAATGGTCGAGAGGTTTAACTAGACGTTGGAAAATCACTTGGCTAAAGTTGTCGATGATCATATGTATATACATATGTATATTTGGGTGTTTCAATGTATCACATGAAACTATTTACTAAAAATCTATTTCCGAATGTATATTTTTTGTTTATTAAATAAAGTAATTAAGTTGTTTATATAGAGTAATTACTGGAAGTACGAAAACGATTATGATTTAATTTTTGTAGTCACTTTGGTCTTAATGCTTCTAAAACAATCAAGGCCTTTGTAACTACCAGTATTCGATCGTAACGAACTACGGTCAACAAAAGAGAGGGTGCGTTTGAATTATATTCAAGAATCATGAAGACTAAAACGAAGACATCGACGAGAATTTATAAATGGGTGTGGGAACCAACTGCAGGACTTATTTTCATTTATGCATAAGTCCGCAGATGCTTACCCAAACTCAGTTATGAATAGCTGCGGTTTACAACACAGCGTGCGTTTGAAGCCGATTATGATTTAATTTTTGTAGTCACTTTGGTCTTAATGCTTCTAAAACAATCAAGGCCTTTGTAACTACCAGAATTCGATCGTAACGAACTACGGTCTACCAAAGACAGGGTGCGTTTGAATTATATTCAAGAATCATGAAGACTAAAACGAAGACATCGACTAAAACGAAGACATCGACGAGAATTTATAAATGGGTGTGGGAACCAACTGCAGGACTTATTTTCATTTTAAGTCCGGCAGTAGGTAGGTAGGTAGGTAGGTAGGTAGGTAGTAGGTCCTGAACAGAGTGAGACGATTTTTCACGCCGGAGCAGCGGTGTCTTCTATACAAGACACAAATTCGCTCCTGTGTGGAGTACTGCTCGCATCTCTGGGATGGTTCAGCAAAGTACTTACTAGATGCTCTCGACAGGTTGGTCTCGACGTGCGGTCCGCATCATTGGGAATCCCGAGATCACGAACACCCTAGAACCTTTACAGCTGCGTAGAGATGTTGCGTCCATGGCTGTATTTTACCGTTTGTACCATGGGGAGTGTTCTGATGAGCTCTTCCAATTAGTCCCACCCTCCCCTTTCCTACACAGGACAACGCGTGCAGGTCTTAGATGTCATCCGCACACGGTGCAAAACATCCGATCAAGAACCAAGCGGTTCGGAGACTCTTTCCTCTGTCGCACCATTAAGGCCTGGAATTCATTACCAGCTCACGTATTTCCTTCTTCCTACAGTCCCGGGTCCTTTAAGCGGGGCGTGAAAAAGCATATGATGAGGCCGTCAAGCTGAGTGTCACCATTGTCACACGGCATGTGTAAGTAATGGTGACCCTCTTTTCTGGGACTTTGCCTTCAGCTTACCATCAGGCAAGGCGAAGTCCAATTGACGTGTCCTATATATAAAAAAAAAAAAAAAATAGTCATCTGGCTTACATCGTTGTTATTTCGACCCTTCATAAATCAGATAAAGCAGACCTTTTGTTTAAAACCCTAAAGTGAGGGTCATCGTTTTTGCAACGCTTAAAGAAACTATTAAGACGCTAGATTTATTACGAGTGTTCCATAGAAAATGGTAAAACACGTGCAGGTTTATAAAAAAATAAGGGATGAGGACATCTCGGGAAGGGTTTTTACGAGATGGGACTGACCGAAGGATCGAGGCATTCGACTTGGGGCTGGAGAGGAGGTCGGTCGTTGAGAGCGAGCTCGTCAACTGGTGAAGGATCGGAGCCATAGGCGTTATTCGAGTAAGTTAAGGTGTAAGACTATCAAGTGAAACACTATCAAGTCTCAACACACGTGGTGAGTTGCTTTCATATTACTCTTGTAATTATAGTGATTGTTTTATAGTGATTGTCTTATAGTGATTGTTTTATATCAATGTTTAAGTACTTTTATAATTCTATCTAAGGTTGAGTAATACAGCGTTCTAGGTATAAAAGTGTACAGTATAATTAATCAACCTATTTGTTGAAGTTGCGAAATGCGTTGATGGTTGTTACATGGCCTTTAGACTTGATGAATGCAAAAGCACCACATGTAAAGAGTCAGGCGGTAGACCAAGGACCTGTTGTTGCGAGACCTGGGGATATCCTCAAAGGAATAGTCTTGGGTCGTCGCCCACGTACCCTGCAATCTAAAATCGATGGCGGCTTTGCTTGATGGTGAGCATGTGATGAGCATCGGGCGTATGGGTGAGGAGCAAGTTATCGTACCGAGATCGTACCCTGCTATCGTATAATGCAATTACAGCCGTCTGGGATAACTAGGACCGGGTGTGGTTCGATTCCCACGGGAGACCTAGCGTCGAAGTGCAGCTCTCTCAAGCACAGAGGCCGGTGCGACCAGATATGACAGACGGAAGATTAGGATTTAGAAATCCTATGGTACGGAGACCGAATCAATGAAGTACGGTAGCTTGTAAACCGAATTTATACGCGCGATTGAATATATGCGAGATAAGTAACAGACATCAGCGTATTTAATTGTTTATTGTATATGTCTTGAGTATTTTCTATTCGCGATTGCATACTTTGTCCATTGAGACGGCCAATGCCAGTGGGGAAATTATTGTCTCTGGATGAATTTCACAATATCTGTGCGGCTGGCGGAGCACTCAGAAGAGGGGAGCTGGCACTTCCGACATAGCTTTATGTCGAATACGTAAAATCGAAATTTACTCAGCTTTGGTTATGCGCCGTACCATCACACATAAAGTAATTAAGTTGTTTATATAGAGTAATTACTGGAAGTACGAAAACGATTATGATTTAATTTTTGTAGTCACTTTGGTCTTAATGCTTCTAAAACAATCAAGGCCTTTGTAACTACCAGAATTCGATCGTAACGAACTACGGTCTACAAAAGACAGGGTGCGTTTGAATTATATTCAAGAATCATGAAGACTAAAACGAAGACATCGACGAGAATTTATAAATGGGTGTGGGAACCAACTGCAGGACTTATTTTCATTTATGCATAAGTCCGCAGATGCTTACCCAAACTCAGTTATGAATAGCTGCGGTTTACAACACAGCGTGCGTTTGAAGCCTGTTCAAGACGAAGTTTAGTGTGGATCTTAGTGGACAAACAAACTCGTGAGATTTAGAGTAGTATTAGTATACGAGTGGAGCTCTGGTGCAACCTTTTCTCTCAAGGTCGTTCTCAGAAAAGGTATTTAAACTCTGTGCATTCTGAGATGTAAACAGGAGCAACGCTGAGAGGATGACGATGATCTCGTAAAGTTCGAAGTTGTTGTACTGTTGGTATTGATGTTCGTAAACTGATTCGTGAAACAGTAAGACCGCGTGCTATGTCGCAACATCGTATTTATAATATCATATTACCCAAAATACTTTTATAATATATAGCCGCACATAACTAGAGCTGCAGCATTACCTGTCTATATGCTATCCTATATCATGGGGATAATGGAACTTGTTCGTTTTTATTCTATATTACATTATATATCTTAAAAGAGGCTAAAGCCAATGGAGAAATTATTATCCTTGGATGAATTTCACAATATTGGTGCGGCTGGTGGGGCGCTAATATCACCCTCCCATCCCAGGGGAGGGTGTTGGCACTTTTGTCACTTGGTGGATAACACCACTTTACTTGCAAAAGGTTACTGTCGTAGTATTCTATCAGTCAACACAATTATTTGTCACAATTTGTAATGTATACTTCGATGGTGGAGCAGGCAGCTCGGGAGTTAAAATTTAAATTAGTGTGTTTAGGTCCTGGAATAGGCTAGCGTCACCAATACGGAGGTGCCGGGACAGAACCTGAAACCTTCGCCTGGGTGAAAAGTGACTAAGGCAAGGCAGCCAAGCGCTGGGCACGCCATAATTCGATTAAATTTCGTAGTTAATATTTCATTTTCGTAACTCATTTAGAAATAAGATTACGTATCTTTTTTTAAATTTAAACTATAAACTATAAATGTACGGAAGGCGTATCTGTTTGTATGTTTTTGTACATTAAAACGGTTACGACGATTAGTAGAGGAACGAAATGTGGCGGTAAGACCCGTCGCCGCGTCGTCGTGGCACTACGCCCTAATACTTGTAATGTAAATATTATTTTGTCTTAACTTTAAATCTGAAAATGTCAATATTCAGGAAGGGACTTGAACTCACGATTGGCCACATTCTAGAGGGAATATTCTGATCGACTTGGCAGGCAGACGTCAGCAACAATAACAAATATTGTACTGAGAGTGATTTAATAAAATGGGGTAGAGCGAGTGACACAAACGAAATGTATGTTGGCAACCTCTGTAGTTAAGAGGTAGAACATTCGACTGTTACTTGTAAGGTTGTGGGCTCAATTCCCGATCATTAAAATATTTATTTATATATAAAAATATATATGTTAGCATTGGTCAGGGTGATCCTATGTACCACATGAAACTATTTACCAAAAATCTATTTCCGAATATATTTTTCATGTTTATTTCATAAAAATTGTGGGTTGATAATATACAGTAAGTACTGGAAGTATGTAAACGATTAAGATTTAATTTTGGTACTTACTTTGGTCTATATGCTTCTCAACAGTGTAGGCGGCTGTAACTACCAGAATTCGCTCGTAACTAACTGCAGTTTACAAAAGACGTTCGAAGAAACCGACGAGAATTTGTAAAGGAGCGCTTGTTAACATCTGAAGGACTTAGTTTCATATTTGAAAACTTCTCCAGACGTTAACAGATGCTCAGTTATACTTATACATATATAGCTTCAGTTTACAACACAGGGTGCGATAGAAACCTGTTCAAGACGAAACTTAGTGTGGGCCTTCGTGGACATTAACAAACTGGTGAGATTTAGAGGTGTATTGGTTTACGAACGGAGCTCTGGTGCAACCTTTCCTCTCAGGGTTGAAAGGTCATTACAGTTAATATCATAGAAGCCGTTTAAACCCAATCCATTCTGAGATGTTACTAGGATTAACACTGACCGGATGACGATGATCCCGTAACGTTTGAAGTTGATGTACTGTTAGCATTTATGTTCCTAAACTGATTCTTGAAACAGTAAGACTGCGTGTTATGTCGCAATATTGTTTTTTATAATATTGTATTACCCAAAATTTATATATTTATTCAAATTTAAATATGACAATTATTATACATTTTGTTTTAGATACGGTATATCTCACCATATTTAGGCATACGAATCATTTAGATAAATTATATGATCATTGAACCACTTACTAAATAATACCAAATGATAAATCCTACTAATATTATAAATGTGAAAGTTTGTGAGAATGGATGTGTGGATGTTTGTTACTCTTTCACGCATAAACGGCTGGACCGATTTGGTTGATATTTGGTATGTATATAGGTTATACCCTGGATTAACATATAGGCTACTTTTCATCCCGGTCAACAGGGATGAAAACGTTTAAGTAACGATAATTCTTGACAATGACGGAAAAAAATAAGTTGTCTGGGAGCTTTCAACGAAAACGCTGCCTAAACCCTTTAAGATATAACAAAATAATGTACAGTGTAATTGTCTATCTTATATAGATCTACAGAAAAGTCCGCTATACCATATGTCCAGCTCTTAAGGATAACATACTATATCCATTTAAATACTTAAAAAAGTGGGCAATTCTAAAGTGCTAACTTGCAAAGCTATTTATACAAATACGTTATTAATCCTTATAATTTTAAATAGATTGGTTGGCTTGAGCATTTCATGCAGATTATTTTTTCCCTTCACACCATACAAATTAAATAAATACTTTAGGAGATATAGCAAAATCAAATACCGCGCAAAAAAATAATTTCATGTCGCTGACTGACTAGAGTGGCACGCGCGGGTGGGGTGGGTGGGGATCAAGTCGCTCATCGCTGAGTGCGCGACCCAAACGCGGGCAGACGCATGAGGGCAGACGTCGTTGACGGTTGTGTCCGTTATGTGAATTTTCAAGGCCCTAGCAATTAGTTAAAAACGCACTGTAGGGTACCTATTATTGTATTGTATTGACGGGCCTTTTTTTAGTAAAACAGCCGTTTAATAATATATTAAACTTAATAATTAAATAATATAAGTTTTTGTTTATAAGAATAAAGGTAATATAATAATAATAATTGAATTACTTTGTGTTTATTTTTAATTATTACGTAGGTTAATATTTTCTTTTTTTGGTATTGATAATAATAAAATTAAAGCGTCATTTGTCTGTTTGTTAGCAGTTGATTATGAGAATTTCTTCAGTTATATTTTTAATTATTATTACGTAGGTTTATAGTATTTGATTTATTTTTGATATTAATAATAATAGGGTTTACTCATAACAAAACAACGAAAACGTAATTTGTCTGTGGTTGTTAATGATAAGCATTTCTTTGTTTTTATCTTCATTGAACACTTGAACAGTTATACATAGATAGGTAATTTTCTGTTTTTGGCAACAATATATATTTATGTGATAATATCACCGGCATCGTGATTTTGTTTTACAATTAGCAAATTAAAAATATTGTATTACTGTCATTTTAATTGAATAGGCAATATTGTATTTTTTGGAAGTGTAGAAAAGTAGGTACCTACTAAGAATTATGCCGCGAAAGCGTAAGTCTAATCTTTCCCAAAGCTCTAATCGACCTCGAGTTGTGAAAGTAGCTAGACTTAACGAGACGTTTCCACAAGCTGAACTGCGAAGGCTTGAACAGGCGGTGCGTGGGGCAGCTCACAGAGCTGCTGAAACACCAGATCAGTCTCTAGATCGGCGTCGCCAGCATGCTGAATATCTGGCATCACAAACGCGCCATTGAGGCGCTAGATCGCTGCCTACAAGATATACACAGCACACGAAAATTGACGGGTGGTGTAGTAGTATTATTGGCAGGGGATTTCAGACAGACTTTACTTACTGATACTTGAGAGAGGCACTGCAGGGGACGAGATTAATGCGTGTCTAAAGGCATCATATCTGTGGACTAAAGTTGAAAAGCTTTATCTTACCACCAATATGCGAGTCCAGTTATTTAGCGATACCGAGTCAGGAAAAACTCCTAGAAATTGGTGAAGGCCACCTACACACCGACCAGAAAGGTATGGTACTTTTCACACATCAATTTTGCCATGTCGTGGAGTCGGAAGACGAGCTCATTGATCAAGTTTTGCCGAATCTGCAACAATATATTCTTGATGAAAATTGGTTGTGTGGAACCATACTAGCACCAAAAATGACACTGTTGCAAAAATAAATAAAAAAATCTTGGACAAACTAACGAGCGACACATCAGTGTACAACTCCGTCGACACAGTTATGTCATCCGATGACAGTACGAGCTACCCCGTGGAGTTCCTGAACTCTTTGGAGTTATCTGGGGTGCCATCGCATAAGTTAGAATTAAAAGTAGGTGTACCCGTTTTGTTAATGCGTAACTTGGATGCGCCAAGATTATGCAACGGTACTCGGTTACGAGTGACTGAATTAGGAAGACATATTGTGAAGGCAACCATCTTAACTGGAGAAGCCAAGGGAATCAATGTTCTTATACCGCGTATCCCAATAATACCCAACAATTTACCATTTAGTTTTAAACTCCTGCAGTTCCCTTTAAAAGTTGCGTTTTCAATGACCATCAACAAATCGCAGGGTCAAACCTTAAAGGTAGCAGGCTTACATTTAGGCTCACCATGTTTTTCCCACGGCCAGCTCTATGTGGCTTGCTCCCGCGTTTCTAAATCGCAAAATCTACATGTCTTTGCTGAACGAAATAAATCTTTTAATGTAGTTTATAGGAGTATATTGCAGTAGCTATAACTTTTGTATTACCATCACCATCAATCATTATATCCGTACCTATCTATCCTTCTCAAAAATTTTCAAATTCTTCAAATTCAAATTCTTTAGGGTCCCGTTCTCACATTGGAGACACAACCTTAAAAAAAGACGTATCAAATCAAATCAAATCAAATCAAATTCATTTATTTGCTAGATAAGCTTATTTATTCTTAGATTTTGTTATTTTTGCAATAGGCTGCTTTTTATCAACACATCACGCGGGCGAAGCCGCGGGCGGAAGCTAGTATATTTATAAATTAGTTACTTACTATACATATTTAAGATTAAATTGACATTGTTAATTGCAATTGTAAAAGAAATGCCGATATCTACAAATAAGAATCGTCACGATTTAAAATTATCATTATAAAGTCCAAATGCAATTCAATATATTATTAGATTCTATTATATCATACATTTCAATAATTAAGCATTTAAAACTGATATTAACAATATAATATATTATAGTACCCACTTGGAGTACTGATCTCACCTTTTTGCTGGAGCGCCTGTATACCAGATTGACCTATTCTACTTGGTGCAAAGACGGGCGTTGAGGCTGATCGACAAACCCATGATAATAAACGATAACTTATACTTCGATCGTTAAGCAGGCAGCTCGGCAGTTAAAAATACAAACTAGTGTGTTTAGGTCCCGGAATTTCTTTGAATCACTAATATGGAGGTACCAGGACAGCACCTGACGCTTACACCTGAGTAAAGAGTGACTATGATGACCAAGCGCTGGGCACGCCCCAATTCGTCTCTCTCCTGATTAGTTTTCATAAATGACATTTTTTTTCGAAACTGATTAAGAAATGAGATATTCATGTAATTATCTTCTTTAAGGCTGATGGTGTACTATCAATATCCGGATCGCGTAACTGTTTGTATGTTTTGATGCACTGAAATGATTACAACAATTAGTAGAGGAACGAATTGTGACGGTAAGACCGAGAGAAGTGTAATGTAAATATTATTTTGTCTTACATGAAATTTCGTTTATACCTGTTCTATTTATGCTTATTAAAATCTATTTATCTATATTGACTAATTCAATATATTATAATATAATAATGAGAAATAATAATGAAATAAAAAAAGTTTAAACTCGTTGTGAAATTCCTCCGCATCACAAGCCGCTTGTGATAGCGTTTCAGTCTCAGTCACGTTGTATGGTAATGCTTATGCTCTAACCTAAGAAAAAGCCAGCCTTCTGGTCACGAGAAGCGTCGACCATACGCTTCGCAATCTCCCTGAAGAGATTGAGGGCACTCAGACCCCACGGTCCTAACGTTTCGACTCAAAACAGCACAAATTCGTAATCACCAATGAAATTGGAGTATTTGCGCCGCATAAGAGTCTCTGCAGAAGTTGCAGCACGACGACGTCGACCCATATACCTGGCACAGCCAGCTTTGCCAGGTATATGGGTCGACGCATGTTGCATCCCATACTAGAGTTCAATTATAGAGGAAATAAATCTAAATTTTAGTAACATTTCGAACCACCTACTCAAAATTATTTCACTCTTCTTCGTTATTGCCTTTTTGTTCCTAAATTCACCTATATTCTCAGGAATACACCGTTTCGGAATTAAATTATATAATTTTATTGACATTACATTCACCAAAATTTGAAATGTGGCCTTGAATGACCGAGCTTTACTACAAGTGTCTCTACCGATTCGCTTGGGTGGCCTCGGTATTTGCAAAATTTCAGATGTCAACTTACCAGCACTCTGTCTTCGGTTTACAGTACAGAAGAATTAATTAGGAAAATTCTTGAACCTACACTAGTTGATTCTGAAGTATTGTGTAAGACTGATGCAGTGAATGCTTGGAAAATCTCCAAACATGGATCTTCCAAGGAACCTATTCTCACAGCGTCAGTGGGACGGGCCGCTCTTCAGCGGTAGTAAAACAAAATTTACTAAACACATGCTAATGCTAATGCTGCTGAGCGTGCTCGTTTTCTGGCGGTTGGAGTGTGGGAATCGGGTCTTTGACTACAAGTTCTTCCATCATCTAACGTAGGGACTATGTTAGATGACACTACCTTCCACATCAAGACGTGCCTTCGCTTAGGTGAGTCGTGTACCTATTTCTCCGCATCAATGCCATTGTGGAGAAGTAGTTGACCAACTCGGACACCAAAGCATATCGTGCTGTAGGAACGCTGGGTGAATTCCACGGCACGCCAGCCTCAACGACATAATCCGCCGTGCTCTTGTCACCGCCGGTGTGCCGACTGAGCTTGAACCAAACGGTTTGGCACGCGACGATGGTAAAAGAGACCGGATGGTATGTCATTTATGGCATAGAAAATGGGTAGGATTTTGTCTTAAATTTAAATCTGACAGAATTTTAATCTGGACAGAAGTCAGAATAAACCACCAAAATTAAATTGAAATTGATAAAACAAAATGGGGTAGCATTAAGACGACTGAAATAAATGAAATGTATGTTGATAACCTCTGTGACGAAGCAGAACGTTTGACTGTTAAGTGTATGGTTACAGTAAAATATTTGTTGATGTATAAATATATATATATATGTTTGCAGTGGTCAGGATGTTTCAATGTATCACATGATATCATATATCCAAAAAGTGTGTCGCCGAATGTATATGTTTATTCGATAAAAATTGCAAGCTGATATATATTTGTATTTGTTTTACTTAACGACCTATCAATAATTGTGTGTTTTATTATGCATGTTTAGTATTAGATTTTATTGGTTTTATTTCGTATTTTGTATTTGTGTGTGTGTCTAATAAACGTATTTTCTTTCTATCTTTCTTCCTTCCTTTCTTTCTTTCTTTCTTTCTTTCTTTCTTTCTTTCTCTTTATATATTACTGCAAGTACCTACTTGAAGTATGTTTGAAAAGGAGTATGATTTAATTTCGGCCGTTACTTTGGGCGATTGAGTGCATCGGAAACAATTTAGGCTACTGTATACAGAAGACAGGGTGCGTTCAAATTATATTCAAAAACCATGAAGATTAAAATGAAGACAGAATTTGTAAATGAGCGCGAGTTAGCATCTGAAGGATTTAGTTTCATATATGAACAAGTCCGCAGATGCTAACCCAAACTCAGTTATGAATAGCTGCGGTTTAAAACACAGCGTGCGTTAGAAGTATGTTCAGAACAAAATTTAGTGCTGGCCTTAGTAGGCACAGACAATCTCGTCAGATATGGGAGACACCCACTAAAACCGAGTCAAATAATCCTCACCTGTGAGACGGTGTACTAGCTGGTTGAATAATGGAACTTTGGGACAACCTTTCCTCTCAGGGTTGAAAGGTCATTACAGTCGTTCTCAGAAAAGTCGTTTAAACCAAAATAATCTATTTTAAGAAGTAACCAAGAACAACGCTGATGGGATGACGATGATCTCATACAGTTTGAAGTTGCTGTACTATTGGTTTTGATGTTCGTAAACTGATTCGTGAAGCAGTAAGACCGCGTGCTATGTATTGTGTTTATAATATTATACTACCCAAAATACTTTCATAATATGTAGCCATACCTAATAATCCAGTCAAAATAGATGAAATAAAAAGGCTAGCTTGCATTAATTGCTGAAAAATGATAGTGGTCCTAAATACATTACACTAAAAGAAATATCAAAAGTCCCTATCGATTCGACTTGTGCATTTTATTGTCTTCAAGGTCAAAGATCAAATATATTGTATTCTCGCATTTTTCTCGTAAACAGTAACTGTCATCGCAAAAGTATGTTCGCCAAAGTTGTAGATCATGTAATTACCTCCTTTTTTGGTACGAGCACCATTTATTTTCAGAGTTATCGCTATTTTAAAGTTGGATTAAGTCTATTATTATTATTGCGCATGAAATTTCATTTCTCACAATACAACTCATCAACGTAAAACCTGAACTGCTAGTCGTAGCAACTTGAAAGTATGATAGTAGATACTTTCCATGTTGTTAGTATCCACTTATAAAGGATTTTTGGAAATCACGAATGTAGTTCTGGTGCAACCTTTTCTCACAGGTTGGAAAGAGTTTGTAAATCTCTTTGCGTAAATCACTATATAAATATATTATAGCTAGATAATCTAGTGCATAAATATAGTGTATTCGAAGTTTTCTGGAGAAGAATGATGTCTCCGTGAACAGCGAGAAATTTTAATTGAGTCCTATGTGCTTCTAAGATTGAAAGAGTAATATTAAACTATCTTTCCACTAGAATCAGAATCACTAGAACTCGGTTGTAACTAAGTACGAAATGCAAGGTCGAAGTCAATTCAAGACCAATGAAGACCAGAGAAACCTTTTTTTTTACTTATATATTATATACCTGATATAGCCTATATACCTTATATACCTACTTTACATTAGCAGACACTACTCGTCCGATTTAGATGTGATTTACAAGAGTAATGCGTTTATGGTTGAGTAGTGAGTGTTCTAAGATACGTCTTAAGGTTGAATTTAGATTCGTTTTCAAAATAAAATTTCTGTTAATAGTTGCAAATAGTTCGATTTTGTGTGTTTTCTTTTTTAATAACTATAAAAAGTATTGTGTAATGCAACTGTGTTCCTGTTTTGAGTATGTGATAACTTGTACCTTCTGATAAGTTTTGCTGACATTTAAAATACCTAATATTTTTTGCGTGTCAGTACGTGTTTTGTTATTTGTTAAGTATTATTTAAGAAAACTAAATATTTCCATTACTAAACAATAATATTGTATTAAAAATACATAATACATCCATGATAATGTCGTGTCGAATAACCCGCCACGTATCGTCCCCAGCTCAGAGGTGCCATGATGATGGCTGACTGGCTCTAAATAAAATAATAAACTACTTAAGCTATTTCTTATCAGACTATGATCTGTACACTAGCACTAACAGGTAGTAAAATAAAAATACTGTATCGAAAGACGTTGAGTATCAGCTGATTTGTTAAATACCTATTATGCAAAAAAACTAGTATTTATTCATATCGGTTTGCACATTGATTCAAATCTGGTACCCTACAGGTCTACTGGTCTACTGGTCAGTGGTAGACAAGCACACGTCCCACCTGATATACTGCAACAAACTCCCAAACGTGCTCTTCGAGGCCATACTAATGCATACAAATATTTGGACTGAACGAGGATTGATTGATTTATATATAATCTCATTATTACTTATTCGTGGTTACGCTCTTTGTCCATCAAGGAGCCGAAGCCAGTGGGGGAATTAATGTCTCTGGATGGATTCCACAACACTAGCGCGGACGGAGGAGCGCTTGTGTCGCCCTCCAAGGATGGAGGGTGCTGGTTCTTTCGGTCGTCATCATTCCCTTAGTCTTTTCCTAACTCAGTTGTTTTTCAATCAAACTGTGAAGTGGCTGAACTTCGATATGTTCCGTGAAGCGACTGCCATCAGACCTCCACAACAAGTTGGCGAGGAGGAAGTTCTGTAGTTAGACTAGTCTGACTATCAAGGGCTCTAAATGCCCGTAACGACTGCCATAGAATTTTGTATGACAACTGGGAGCGACGGCTTGTCTTGCTCGCTGAGGCACGGAAGTTCTAGATCAATTCAAATTGATATTTTCGTGTAATTACAAAAATAAGACTACAAAGGCAAAAATATTCTAGACAAAAAAGAGAAAATCAGTCCTGCTATTCGCTTTGTTAACGCCATCTATAAGTGAGAATAGAAACCAATCACTCGGCGCCATAAGAACCAATAAACGACGGCGACAACCTCATGCGACGAGACACGAGGTGGGGAATTAAAAAGTCGGAGGATATCAAGATACCGTATAGAAGGATTTACGTGTGAACTACTCACATAAATTTTGAACCTAATTCAAATATTGTAAAACGTAATAAATAAATCACTACAAAAAAAAATGCAAACGAAATCGAACCTGGAGTCCTAAACACGCTTATTAGCCTAAAACTATACAAACTCACATTTTCATATACATTAAATTTCGAAACGGATAAATGGCATCATTAAGATGTTACGAAAATATGGACATAGTTGGTGTGACCGCCTCCTGCGTGCGGCCACTATAGAAATGTCTATATAAGTCCACTGTTAAATCACTTCACTGTTATAATACTTTTATATCGCACTAAGGTTTATGCGCGATACACTTATTTTGTTTGTACACTATTCAAAGTGTCGGTACCGAGGTCCGTTGCGAATAATACACATTAAAGCATACCACTGATTAGTCAAGAAATGTCAGAAACTAAAAAACATATAAACTCGATATTTGGCAGGTAGGTTTCTTATAGGTGGCACTCGTAGATATCTGCTAAGAACCCTGAGTTTATTCTTCACTTCAATATAAGTAAAAACTACATCGTTAGATACTCCGCGTCCATGGCTGCTGTAATGCGTCGGTAATTTACGGCCTTATGATCGAGAGTTCCCGGGCTCGAATCCAGGTTATTACTCAATCGACGTTAACCCACTTCTAGCAAAAGCAATTTACCTTATTTGGAAGGGTTAGGGGGATATTAGTAATCGCGGTTGCTAATGTAATGTGTGCTAATGAAAAAAAAGTGTAGTCGAAACCTTGGACTAAAATGTAAAGAATAACAAATGAAGCGCGATAGAAGCCGCCGAAATGTATTTTTATTTTATGAATGATATTCAAGTAAACATCAAATAGTATTGCCGATAAGACGTGGGGGTCTCGGACTACGGCCCATCATGGACGTCGACCTGCCGGCCTCCCTAGCGTCAGCTCACAGGGTTGCAGACTTGGTGGCTATCATGCTCCCCTAAAACAATGATCGAGTAGATATACCTCAACTAACTACGGCCTACAGAAGACAGGGTGCGTTCGAGCTATATTCAAGAAACATGAAGAATAAATTAGAGACACTGACGAGAATTTGTAAATGAGCGCGAGTTAACATCGTAAGGTCTTAGAGTTTCATATTTGAACAAGACTGTAGATGCTAACTCAACCTCAGTTATGAACAGCTACGGTTTACAACACAGCGTGCGTTCGAAGTCTGTTCAAGACGAAACTTAGTGTGGGCCTTAGTAGACACAAACTAACTCGTGAGATTTAGGGGTGTATTGGGTACCATCAAAACCAAGTCAAGAGATCCTCACCAGAGAGCTGGTGTACCTGCTGGTTGACGAATGTAGCTCTGGTGCAACCATTCCTCTCAGGGTTGAAGGTCGTTACAGTGGTTCCCAAAAAAGCCGTTTAAACCAAATCTTTTTTTGAGAGGTACTGAAGTTGTTATTGACTTCGAAGTTGCATATAATATGAGATTCACTTTGTCTGTATATTAGCATAGGTAATCCTCAGGACTGTGGAACCAGATTGTTTTTATTAATTATTATATTCTTTATTTGTAGAAAGGCCAAAGCTAATGGAGAAATTATTGTCTCTGGATGAATTTCACAATATCAGCGCGGCCGGTGGTGCGCTAATATCACCCTACCAAGGGAGGGTATGGGTATATACTTATGGCTCAGTTGTTATGGAATCACTGGATGGATAATACCACTTTACACGCCAAAGATTACTGTCGTAGTACTCTACCATTCAATACACTACTGCAGAGCGACTAAGGCAGCCAAGCGCTGGGCACACCCCAATTTGTCCCTCTTCATAATAATTTTTGTTATCAAACTAAAAGTATCGCAGTATGAAACTTGAACGTAGGCAATTTCCGTCTACGGCAACGCGTGACTTCATCACACATTAAAATTATGGTTTCGGATAGTTATATACTAACTATCCGAAATCATAATTTGAATGGAACAAATTATGGCGGTAAGACCCGTCGGACCTTAATACTTGGGATATGAAAAAACTTGATATGATTATTAACGTTTCATGTAACCCATCACAATTCATTTTTGATTAACTTTTTAAACCAAAATCATTCATGAAGGAATCTAAAAATAAATATACATATCTATTTTAGTTTTCAATATTTCTAGGTTAAGTATTTGTTTGACCAATGCAACAGCCTCAACATGGCGATATAGACATACGACGAAGGCAATATCTGGTTTTTTTTTTCAATGATTTCATTGGTCGAGGAGATTAAATCGATGTCGCCATCTTACTTTTATTTGAAATTTTCTTCATTCATTCATCATTCATCATTTTCTTCCTCACCTGAAGGTGGATTTAGACCAAGCGAACATTGAGCTTGAGCTACAACAAGAGCATTCTGTCTCTGTAAACACCAGTAGAAATCGATGTAGAGAGGATAGAATAAGCATTTTCTTGCTTGGTGAAAACGGTGGATGAGCGAGGGTTCTCGGAGGTCTGAGGGTAATTTTGCACCCCAGTAGTTGAAACTTGAGATGGCCACCCCATGTATTCCACTCCTGTTGGCGCATGAAAAAAAGTTGAAAAAAAAACAACACGTTTTAATTAAATATTTATTAACCTTCCTCTTACCTAAAATTGTTCAACTCGTCCCCTAGGTCAGAAGACACGGTTTCCGTTTCCAAAACTTGTCCAATAACAGTGATGATAATATTAATAGATTATAATAGAATCGCTTATCATTGGGCGTTGTTGTCAATTTGCAGTAAAACAACTATACGTTATAGGTAAACTTCTGTTCTGATGACTTCGGTTACGTCATAGTGCAGCTTGGATTTAAAAAAAACTAGAACACACTGTATGTACACGGGCCGCAACACGGATCTAGTGTGCGAAGCCCTGGAATTGTAAAAACGGCTTGCATTCGAAGTCCGAAACTCGAGTATGTATCGAGAAACTATTTGCTGGCGTCTAACTTGCTATTATCTTAGCGTGTTTCATACGGATTTCAATAACTCTTGCATCAAACATGAGTAATTAATGGCCATATTTTTGTATCGTTGTTAAACTGTTATGCTTATGTTGGTAAAAGGATCTAAAGTACACATGTGACACGTGTGTAATTTTGATCCATTCACCAATTTTTTGAGATAATTAGTAACTTGGTAAGCTTGTAGCGATATTTTTTGAGATTGTACCGAGAAACTATTTGCTGGCGTCTAGCTTGCTAATGCCTTAGCGCGTATCATATAGATTTTAATAGCTCTTGTATCTCGCACGAATATTTTTGTATCTTTGTTGAAATGAGCGTACAAACGTTAAATTACACTGTTGAACTTGAACTTTGTTTTACAAAACAATAACTGTTTATGATTGTAGCTATTAAAGGAAATGCAACACGAAGGAGTTCTGTATTCTTTTGTTTTGTGTTTTTATGTTGCAGGTGATTTCTTTGTTACTGTTATTTTCTTATGTATTCTGTTGACACGTGCGTGACGTCCCCCCTTCATAGGCGCCACCTGCAGCATCATGCTGAGGTGGTGACCTTTTCGAGCTCGTTAATAAGCAGAGGAAGAATTTGTCTTTCAGCACATTTACGTAATCGTTAATCATAGTCAGAAAATATGTAAGAATATATATACCTATAAACATCGTGTTCGAAGTCTGCTCAAGAAGATGACTCTATGGAAATTAAGACACAAACTGCGAAATTATAGTCTAGTCCTCTCGGTCTCAGGGTAATAAAGTATATAGTTAAACAATCTTTATAATTCTGAACTCCGGGATGACTCGGCTGTAATTAACTAAGGCACTCAACACCACGTGCGTTCCAAGACTATTACAGAAGAAAGAAGACGCTTTGAAAGTTAAGACGTGACTTTATAGAGGGATTTCATTCTATCTATTAATAATAATAATCTATTTATTAATCAAAGTCAGAAAATATGTAAGAATATCGAAGTCTACTCAAGAAGAAAGATTTTTCTATGAAAATTAAGACAAATACTGCGAAATTATAGTCTAGTCCTCTCAAACTCAGGGCAATTAAGTGTATAATTAAACAATCTTAATTGTGCTGACGGTTGTGAGGACTAAGCTGTAATTAACTACGACACTCAACACCACGTGCTTTCCAAGACTTATAGAAGAAAGAAGACGCTATGAAAGTAAAGATGCGAGTCTTTCGAGGGTGTTTATTAGGGATTATAGCCGTGCAATGTATTAATATCTTGGAAACCCTAGCATTTAGTTTTATGCCTGGAAGGTTTTATTTTAATGTCGTAATTAGTTCATATGTGGATAATAAGATACTTTATGCATTTATAAGCCGATGTTATTGAAACAGCCAAAGCCAATGGAGAAATTATTGTATCTGGATGAATTTCACAATATCAGCGCGGCTGGTGGGGCGCTAATATCTTCCTCCAAAGGGAGGGTGTTGGCACTTTTGGCTCAGTTATTATTGAATAGATAATATTTTCGCGTTCAGTAAAAATACTGATTGTGCATCTAATTAGGTTCAGAATGATCACCACCCACCCCGAAATGGATAGGTTAGGTTAGACTAAGGCGGGAGCGAAGCGAAGCGGAGCTCCCGCCTTATGTCTTTGTGGTAATTTTTTTTATAATTGGTTGGTTGGTTGGTTGCTAACTCACTACTTACTTGCAGTAGTTTGTTGGTGCTCAATCAGTATTTTTGATGTGAATTTGGATTATTTTGTCGTACAAAATGTACTCTTTTTGATATACGTTTAAATCCCATCCTTATTGAATTACTTAATGGACTACGCCACTTTACTTGCAAAAGGTTACAGTTGTAATATTCTACCATCTCTTACTCATCTCTATCATCTCTTTAGAAACCAATTTCAGCCTACGGCAATGCGGTTGAGGCGTGACGTCATCACACATTAAAATTATGGTTCGGATAATTAGTATAGGAACAAATTATGGCGGTAAGACACGTCGGACCTTAATACTTGGGATATGAAAAAACTTGATATGATTATTAACGTTTCATTTTACCCATCACAATTCGTTTTTGAATATTTTTTTAAATCAAAATCATTCATGAAGGAATCTAAAAATAATATACATAACTATTTTAGTTTTAAATATTTCTAGGTTAAGTATTTGTTTGACCAATGCAACAGCCTCAACATGGTGACATAGACATACGACGAAGGCAATATCTCGTTTTTTATTCAATGATTTCATTGGTCGAAGAGATTAAATCGATGTCGCCGTCTTACTTTTATTTGAAATTTTCTTCATTCATTCATCATTCATCATTTTCTTCCTCACCTGAAGGTGGATTTAGACCAAGCGAACATTGAGCTTGAGCTACAACAAGAGCATTCTGTCTCTGTAACCACCAGTAGAAATTGATGTAGAGAGGATAGAATGAGCATTTTCTCACTTGGTGAAAACGGTGGATGAGCGAGGGTCCTCAGAGGTCTTGAGATGGCCGACCCATGTATTTCACTCCTGTTGGCGCATGAAAAAAAGTTAAATAAAAAACAACACGTTTTAATTAAATATTTATTCACCTTCCTCTTACCTACGATTGTTCAACTCGTTCCCTAGGTCAGAAGACACGCTTTCCGTTTCCGAAACTTGTCCAATAACAGTGATGTTAATATTAATAGATTATAATAGAATCGCTTATCATTGGGCATTGTTTTCTATTTGCAGTAAAACAACTTCCATTATTGGTAAACTTCTGTTCTGATGACTTCGGTTACGACATAGTGCAGCTTGGATTAAAAAAAAAACTAGAACACGCTGTACATACACGGGCCGCAACACGGATTTAGTGTGCGAAGCCCTGGAATTGTAAAAACGGCTTGCATTCGAAGTCCGAAACTCGAGTTTGCATCGAGAAACTATTTGCTGGCGTCTAACTTGCTATTATCTTAGCGTGTTTCATACGGATTTCAATAACTCTTGCATCAAACATGAGTAATTAATGGCCATATTTTTGTATCGTTGTTAAAATGTTATGCTTATGTGTATATTATATATTATGTGTAAAAGGATCTAAAATACACATGTGACACGTGTATAATTTTGATCCATTCACCAATTTTTTTGAGATAATTAGTAACTTGGTAAGCTTGTAGCGATATTTTTTGAGATTGTACCGAGAAACTATTTGCTGGCGTCTAGCTTGCTAATGACTTAGCGCATATCATATAGATTTAAACAGCTCTGGAGTCTCGCACGAATATTTTTGTATCTTTGTTGAAATGAGCGTACAAACGTTAAATTACACTGTTAAACTTGAACTTTGTTTTACAAAACAATAACTGTTTATAATTGTAGCTATCAAAGGATATGCAACACAAAGGAGTTCTGTATTCTTTTGTTTTGTGTTTTTATGTTGCAAGTGATTTCTTCCTTACTGTTATATTCTTATGTATTCTGTTGACACGTGCGGATGTCCCTCCTTCATAGGCGCCACCTGTAGCATCATGCTGAGGTGGCGACCTTTTCGGGCTCGTTAATAAGCAGAGAAAGAATTTGTCTTTCAGCACATTTACTTAAATCTCTTTGTTAATCATAGTCACAAAATATGTAAGAATATATATACCTATAAACATCGTGTTCGAAGTCTGCTCAAGAAGAAAGATGACTCCATGAAAATTAAGACAAACACTGCGAAATTATAGTCTTCCTTACTGTTATTTTCTTATGTATTCTGTTGACTCGTGCGTGATGTCCCTCCGTCATAGGCGCCATCTGATAATAAGCGTTTCACATCACAAGAAACACGTGTGTAGCAGCATCACGCCGAGGTGGCGACCCTTTCGGGCCCGTACGTCGTTATTATGTATGATGTGTGTGTACTTAATTTTAATATGTACGGGCTAGAACAAATGCAATAGCAATATTACAGAACAAAATTCATTTTTTACGTCGACTGATATTGACTTTTTGGACATCTCTTTTGTTTTTTTTTAAATGTAATTGTCAAGTGACCACCAATTCTGGAATAACGTCACTTTAAGATCATTATAACATTTTCTAGTTCATTCTATAGTGATTTCAATTATAATAGTTTCTTTACGAAGCTAACTGCAATCCTGGACAGTTGAGAAAAGAGAAAATAATACTGTATTAATTAGAAAATATTAATTTAATTTGAATGTGTGTTGCATTATTCTACATCCTAGTTAGGGTTTCAAGAATAATTTTCATTACAATCGATAGAAACAGCCAAAGCCGATGGAGAAATTATTGTCCCTGGAAGAATTTCACAATATCAGCGCGGCTGGTGGGGCGCTAATATCTCCCTACTACACTTACTTTCTTTTTAATCTATTAAAAAAAACAAGAACACGCAGTATGCATACGGGCTGCCATACGGAATCTAGTGTGCGAGACCCTGAAATTGTAAGAACGGCTTGCATTCGAAAGTCTGAAACTCGAATTTGTATCGTGAATCTATTTGCTGGCGTCTAGCTTGCTGATGCCTTAGCGTGTTTCGTATAGATTTTAATAACTCTTGTATCTCGCATGAGAAAAGAATGGCCACATTTTTGGATCTTTGTTGAAATGAGCGTACAAACGTCAAATTACACGGTTAAACCTGAACTTTGTTTTACAAAACAATAACTGTTTATGATTGCAGCTACCAAAGGAAATGCAACACGAAGGAGTTCTGCATTCTTTTGTTTTTCGTTTTTATGTTGCAGGTTATTTCTTCCTTACTGTTATTTTCTTATGTATTCTGTTGACTCGTGCGTGATGTCCCTCCTTCATAGGCGCCACCTGAAAGCATCATGCTTAGCTGGCGACCTTTTCGAAATAATTTGTGTGAAATAAGCTTTTGAAATCGGCACAACTTTTACCTAAATCTGTTTATTAATCATAGTCAGAATATGTTAAAACATATATATATATATATATATATATTTATATATATATAGTACATCGTGTTCGAAGTCTACTCAAGAAGAAAGATTATTCCATGAAAATTAAGACAAACACAGCGAAATTATAGTCTAGTCATCTCATTCTCAGGGCAATTAAGTATACAATTAAACAATATTAACTGTGCTGACGTCTGAGAAGATTGAGCTGTAATTAACTACGGCACTCAACACCACGTGCTTTCCAAGACTATTACAGAAGAAAGAAGACGCTATGAAAGTAAAGACCTACCTATCGAGGGTGTTTATTAGGGATTATAGCCGTGCAATGTATTAATATGTTGGAAACAACTTGGAAAAACTTTAGTTTGATGACTGGAAGGTTTTACTTTAATGTTGTAATTTTCGTATCTAGATAATAAGATACTTTATGCATTTATAAGCTGTTGTTATTGAAACAGCCAAAGCCAATAGAGTAATTATTGTCTCTGGATGAATTTCACAATATCAGCGCGGCTGGTGGGGCGCTAATATCACCCTCCAAAGGGAGGGTGTTGGCACTTTTGGCTCAGTTGTTATCTAATCGTTTGATGGATAACACCACTTTATTTGCAAAAGGTTACTGTCGTAATATTCTACCATCTAATACACCTGAGTGAAGAGTAACTAAGGCAGCCAGCGCTGGGCACGCCCCAATTCGTCCTTCTTCTGATTTATAATTGATTTTTTTTTTGAAAATTTATTCAGAAATAAGATATTCTTATAATTATATTTTTAAACTGCATGTGTAATATCAAATTTACAGATGGCATGCAAACGCTTACAACAATTAGTAGAAGAACGAATCGTGGCGGTAAGACTCCTCATGGCGCTATAAGTTAATACTTGTAACGTTAATAAGATTTTGTGTTACATTAAATTTGAAAATGTCATTCAGGTCGGGACATGAACTCACGACCAGTCATGTTTTTGAGGGCATACACTGACGAACTTAATGGTTAGAGGTCAGAATCAACTATCAAAGTTACATTGAGATTGACAAAATAAAATAATCAAAATGTATGTTGACAACCTCTGTGCCCTATCGGCACAACGTTTGAATGCTAAGTTCGAGGTTGCGGGCTCAATTCCCAGACAGTAAAATATTCCCTGATGTGTAAATAAATGTATGTTTGCATTGGTCAGGGCGTTTCAATGTTTTACTTCAAATTATTTACCTAAAATTTATCTCCGAATGCATACTTTGTTTTTATTGGATAAAAATAACGAGTTGACACTATAGAGTAAGTACTGGAAGGACGAATACGATTATGATTTAATTTTGATAGTAATTTTGAGCACTAGGATGCTTGTAAAACAATTTGCGCTCATTATAACGTCGGAATTCGATCGTAACTAACTACGGTCTACAAAAGATAGAGTGTGTTCGAGTTATATTCAAGAAACATGAAGAATAAATCGGAGACACTGACGAGAATTTGTAAAAGAGCGCGAGTTAGCATCGTAGGGTCTTATAGAAGCCACTTAAACCAAATCTATTTTGAGAGGTACTGAAGTTGTTGTAGACTTCGAAGTTGCATATAATATGAGATTCACTTTGTCTGTATGTTAGCATAGGTAATCCTCAGAACTGTGGAACCAGATTGTTTATATTAGATATTATATTCTTTATCTGTAGAAAGGCCAAAGCCAATGGAGAAATTATTGTCTCTGGATGAATTTCACAATATCAGCGCGACAGGTGGGGCGCTAATATCACCCTCCCAAGGGAGCGTGTTGGCACTTTTGGCTCAGATATTATCAGATAGGAAGGAGTTCTGTATTCTTTTGTTTTGTTTTTTTTATGGTGTAAATGATTTCTTCCTTACTGTTATTTTCTGATGTATTCTGTTGACTCGTGCGTGATGTCCCTCCGTCATAGGCGCCATCTGAAAATAAGCGTTTCACCCTCTCACCCTCTCGGGCCCGTACGTCGTTATTATGTATGATGTGTGTGTACTTAATTTTAATATGTACGTGCTAGAACAAATGGTTTTTCTTACTTTCAGAAGAAAGATGATTCCATGAAAATCAAGACAAACACTGCGAAATTATAGTCTAGTCCTGCCAGTCTCAGGGCAATTAAGTATATAAGTAAACAATCTTAACTACCCTGATGATTGGCATGACTCGGCTGTAATTAACCACGACACTCAACACCACGTGCTTTCCAAGACTATTACAGAAGAAAGAAGACGCTATGTAAAAAAAAAGTAAAGACATCTGACATGAAGCTTGAGTCTATCGAGGGTCATTATTAAGGTTTTTAACCTTGCAATATTTTAATATCTTGGAAATACACACATCAACAAAGTCTAGGGAACAAGGACATTTCTAGTTTTTATTTAAAAACCCTTTCTTGTAATAGTGAGTGTTTTATATCAATAGAAGGGTATTTTTATACCGTTTTTAATTTTAATTTTAATAAAAAACATTTTCATACCAAAATTTTTTTTTTTTAAGAAAGTATTGAATAGTGCCAATATTGAGTATTACAACCTTCTATGATTAGGCACAAAAATAACGAGGTAGTAAGAAATACAGTAATTAACCGTACTTTGAACGTTTTTAATAATCTGTAGGACCTCCTAAAGCATTAGCAACAGCTCGACAACGGCGTGGCATACTTAGTATGAGATTGTCAATCATCGTCTGTGGAATATGGCTCCATACACTGCGAAGGTGTAAAAAAAGTTGTTCTTCAGTGTTCAGATTTTCCAAAGAATCACTGAAAGCTCTTCTCCCAAGCAAATCCCAGGCATGCTCTATGGGATTGAGGTCGGCAGACTGAGCAGGCCATTCCAACGTCGTCATATTGTGCTCGCTTAACGCATTGACCACTACCCTCGCGGTGTGTGACCGTGCATTATCTTGCATGAACATAAAATCTTGACCGAACTGCTGTCGATGAGGGATTACCATGGGGTGTTTAACCTCCTGAATGTATTGGTTTGCATTCAAATTGCCCCGTATCCAAACGAGGTCGGTCCTTCCACCAAGGCGAATTCCAGCCCATACCATGATTGTTCCGTTCCACCTTGGTAAGGATGAACTTCTTGCGGATTCTGGAGACGACTCCGACGTCCAAGAACTCGCCATACACGCACTCTTCTCGAATCAGGATGAAAACCGAAGCGTGATTCGTCGGAAAACAGAATCCGTGCCCATCGATGGTCGGTCCACTGTAAATGTGCGTTAGCCCACAATAAGCGACGACCTCGATTTCCACGTCGAAGAGCTGGAACCGTAAGCGGTCTGCGAGCATGAAGATTGGCTTCGTGTAGTCTTCTCCTGACAGTTTGATCGCTAATAACCACTTGATGCTGAGACTGGAGGCCTGCGACCAACTGACGAGCAGTAATCGTGGGTTGCCGCCTTGCGGAATTTTGCAAGAAACGATCTTGTCGCGGGGTAGTAACCCTATTTCGTCCCCTGTGACGTTCGGCAACATCCCCTGTAGACCTGTAGCGTGCCCATAATCTGCAAATTACGCTTGGTTGGGTGTTGACAGCATCCGCTACGTCGCGTTGAGTTCGTCCAGCTTGCAGCATACCAACAGCCCTTAACATCTCTTCGCGACTTAAATGACGACGTGACATGATGACTACAGTCACAAAAATGCACAAACCATACGTAAAAGACGTATTATTGATAATAAACGTTATTTACAATCGAAAAAAATATTTTTTATTTTGCCTCAGAGAAACTGCACAATCAAACACTTTTAAAAAATTTCCCTCCATATTCGAAAATCATTACTTATTTAAATTTATTTTTAAGTTTCGAACAACTCTGTAATCTACTTTATTCTATTTTTATTTATTTGCTGCCAGTTATTTGCAAAACAAGATTTACACGAAAAAAAATAATTGGGGTCATCTTGTTCCCTAGACTTTGTTGAGGTGTTTACTAGCATTTAGTTCTACGCCTGGAAGGTTTTATTTTAATATTGTAATTAGTTCGTATTTGGATAATTAGATACTTTGTGCATTTGTAAGCCGTTGTTATTGAAACAGCCAAAGCCAATGGAGAAATTATTGTCTCTGGATGAATTTCACAGTATCAGCGCGGCTGGTGGGGCGCTAATATAACCATCCAAAGGGTTGGCACTTTTGGCTCAGTTGTAATTGAATGACTTAATGGACGACACCATTTTACTTGCAAAAGGTTACTGTCGTAATATTCTACCATCTAATACACCTGAGTGAAGAGTAACTTGACGACCACCGTGGCGTAGCGGTAGAGCATTCGACTGCTATGCAGGGGGCGCGGGTTCGATTCCCGCTCAGTGCAAATATTTGTATGCATAAATATGTATATTTGCATTGGTCTGGGTGTTTCTATGTATAATATGTATGTATTTACAAAAAAAAAGTATCTAAGTATGTTTATCCGCATTCTAGATCCCATAATACAAGCTAGTATGCTTTTTTTTTTTTATACCACTTAGTTGGCAGACAAGCACACGGCCCACCTGATGGAATGTAGTTACCGTGGCCTATGGACGTCTGTAACACTAGAGGAGTCACAGTCGCGCTGCCAACCCTGTAAATACAGAGTTTCTGTGCCGTCAGTAGAAGACAAATCAGGACAAGCCTTTAGTCTTCCCACTGACGGCACAAATTCTCCAGTGAGCTCTGGCTACCCTACTCACCGCTGGGAACACAACACGAAGTTATTATAACCGCGGTATTCTGTAGGGCGGTGGTACTTCCCCAGTCGGACTGCTCAATCGGGCGGATATACCGCCGTGTCCGATATGCTTACCATGGGTCTAGATAGCGTTGTGTAGAATGTCGTGGAATATATTTATTTATTATTATATTTAACTAAGGCGGCCAGCACCGGGCACGCTTCAATTCGTCCTTCTTCTAATTTAAATTCGAAATTATATTCTTTTGAAAATTTATTCAGAAATAAGTTATGAGTATAACTATCTTTTTTTAAATTCAAGTTATAATATCAATTTACGAATGGGATGACTGTTTGTATGTATTGATACACTAAAACGGATACAACAGTTAGTAGAAGAACGAATTGTGGCGGTAAGACCCCTCATGGCGCTATAACTTAATACTTGAAACGTTAATAAGATTTTCGTATCGTAATTAAGATCTTATGTTTGCATTGGTCAGAGTGTTCAAATGTATAACATGAAATTTTCACCAACGCATGCATCTCCGAATATATATTTTATGATTTTTTTATAAACTCGTGAACTGGTAAGTTATTGTAAGTAGGTACTTGAAGTACGAAAAGGATTACGCTTTAATTTCGGCCGTTACTTTGGGCACTAGATTGCTTCTAAAACAATCTATGTTCATAAGTAACGTCGGAATTCGATCGTAACTAATTACGGTCTATAGCAGACAGGGTGCGTTCGAGGTATATTCAAGAAACATGAAGAACAAATTGAAGACACTGACGAGAATTTGTAAATGAGTGAGGGTTAATATCTGATGGACTTACAGTTTCATATATGAACAAGTCCGCAGAGGTTAACCCAACCTCAGTTATGAACAGCTGCGGTTCACAACACAGCGTGCATGCGAAGTCTATTCAAGACGAAACTTAGTGTGGGTCTTAGTGGACACAAACGAACTCGTGAGATTAACCCCCGTATCTATAAACAAGTCATTACTTGTTCTTAAGTAATTTATCAACTAAGTCATAACTTGTTCTTAAGTAATTTCTTAAGTAAATGTTATTCTATAGACAAGTAACGCAAAATACTTACTTGAGTAAAGTTATAAGTGTTACTCAGGCCGTAAGAATCTTTTCCAGCTGGCAATACTGCTAACAACGTTTTGTTTCTTTAATAGAATAATGAAAAACAAACAATTTTATATAATGCATCGCTAATATTTTTAAATTTAATAACACTTTATTTAAAACTGTCATGTTTAATACAATATTCGATCCATTGCAATAAGTTTGTGATGAGCTGCGTGATTTTGTTTTTGTGATGGTTTATTGTGAAACTAAACGACTGACAGCAAAATAATCCTATTAAACTGAAAAGTATTATCGAGTGTTTATTACCGTGTAGTAAGGTGCATTTTAAACTTGCATGGATTGTACGTCATTCACCTACAGTTAGGTTATACCGGTTCTATTTGTTGTATTGTAATTGTATAATAAACAACAATAAAATGGAGTTTTGGCGCCAACATGAAGAATGGCGCATCGCGGTATTTTTTTACTATCCAAAATTGATGTGATTTCGAGATTTTATGTATAAAAATGATGGATTTTTAGATATAATATTTTTGACAACGCACACAAGTGCGGAAAGTGGCAAATTACAGTGAATTGTGACTTTTCGTGTTGGTTCCAAACCTCCCTAGGGAGCCTCTAGTAAAGTCCCCACAACTTTACTGAGGACCGTAACTTGAAAAACTTGACTTTGGCGTCTCGCCATTAATAATTCTAAAGACATTTATATACCTACTTATATTACTACTACTATATTACTTGACATTGGCATATATCTATTACCTACTTGCCAAAAAGGAGAAAAAAAAAACAATAAAATGTAGTAATGTAAAATACATAATAAAATAAAAATTATCTTTGAGCCTTTGTTACTGTTTATGAAGGTGCATTGTAAACTTGCTTGAATTGTGCGTCACAGTTAGGCCGGTTGTATTTGTTGTAATTGCACAATAAACAGCAATAGAAAATAGTAACGTAAAAATGCATAGAATACTTACACAATTACCAAATATCCATTCGTCATTTGCGGTGGAGCCGCCTGTCACCCTAGCAGAAGCAGGCCGCGGCGGCGGCGCGCCTGGCGCGCCTCCGCGTTTACCGGGAACGAGTTGGGGACTCTGTAGTCCCCACACACCCGAGAGAAGAGGGCCAGATCGTGAGAGATGGCCCTGGGTCGGCCGGGGTGCGAGGGATATGCCTGTCAACCTCACCTTCGGCAACCAAAGCGACCCACAGGCGGCGTGCGTTTTAGTCGGTTCGAGTCCGACATAACCTCTCCCACCGGCTCCGGTGGGGAGGTATCCGTGGGGATTTTGCGCAAGTAAAAAAAAAAAAAAACCATTCGAACATTCACTGTTCATTCATAAGTCGTCAGTCGTCAGTATCGCGTGTGAATATTTCCTTTAAAACAATACCTAATTTGCAATGACTTCTGAAAGTGATAGAAAGAAACCCTTTTTATTATTACAGAAGGATTTATTCCTTAGCATCATTCAAAAATATAATACCATATTGTCGAGTAAGCAGAAACAGTTATTTATCACAAAGGCTAACCTCGAAATCACTGATAAATGTTAGCAAAGTAATGCTTAAGTAACGGAAATGATGACTATGACTTAAGTGAAGAATTCGAACTTTGACAGTTCTTACTTTGGTCAATTTCTAAACTATAGAATCAAAATCGTTACTTAAGTAATTACTTTTACTCAAGTAATTACTTTCACTTGTCTATAGATACGAGTGTAAGTGTATTGGGCCCCACTAAAACTTAGTCAAGAGATTCTCACCTGCGAGCTGGTGTGTACCTGCTGGTTGACGAATGGCACAACCTTTCCTCTCAGGGTTGAAAGGTCATTACAGTCCTACCTATTATATACATCGTGTTCAAAGTCAAAGTCGTTGAAGAAGAAAGATGACTCAGACACACTCTGCCAAATTATAGTCTAGTCTTCTCAGTCTCAGGGCAATAAAGTATATGATTAAACAATCTCTATTTTCCTGAAGATTGGGAGGACTCGTTTGTAATTAACTACGGCACTCAAGACCACTTGCATTCCAAGTCTATTTCAGAAGAATGAAGACGCTATGAAACTAATGACATCCGACATCAAGTTTGAGTCTATCAAGGGTTTTTATTAGGGTTTTTAACCTTGCAATATTTTAATATCTTGGAAAAACTAGCATGCCTGGAATGTTTAATTTTAACGTTATAATTAGTACGTATGTGGATAATAAGATGCTATATCCATTCATAAGCCGTTTTTATTAAATACTTGTATGTTTTTTTAAGAATATCATAATATTTATTTTAATTTTAGTAATATTTCAGATGAAAATCATTTTTTTACGTCGTGTGAGACAGGTCTTTTTGTTGGTTTTTTTTCATCTTATTTTCAAGTGAACACCAATTCGGGTATAACGTCACTATTAGATCGTTACAACATTTTCTAGTTCATTCTGTAGTGATTTCAATAAAAATAATTTCTTTACGAAGCTAGCTGCAATCCTGGACAGTTGAGAAAGGAGAAAATAATACTGTAGTAATTACAAAATTTTAATTATAATCTTACTTTAATTTGAATGTGTGCTGTATTATTCTACATTCTAGTTAAGGTTTTAAGTATAATTTTCATTACAAACGATAGAAACAGCCAAAGCCAATGGAGAAATTATTGTCTTTGGATGAATTTCACAATATCAGCGCGACTGGTGGGGCACTAATATCACCCTCCAAAGGGAGGGTGTTGGCACTTTTGGCTTAGTTGTTATTAAATTACTTAGCGGATAGCACCACTTTATTCGCAATAGATTACTAATGTAATATTCTACCATTCAATACACCTTAGTGAAAAGTGACCAAGGCGGCCAAGTACTGGGCATGCCCCAATTCGTCCCTTTCCTGGTTAATTTCCTTAAATGATATGTTATTTCGCAACTGATTTAGCAATAAGATATACGTGTAAGTGATTACCTTTTATTAAACTGAAGGTGTAATATCAATGTACGGAACTGTTTGTATGTTTTGAACAAAAAGAAGAAAGATGACTTCATAAAAATTAAGACAGACGCTGCGAAATTACAGTCTAGTCCTGTCAGTTTTAGGACAGTAAAGAATATAACTGAACAATCTTAAGGGTCCTAAAACTGACATTACTCGGCTGTAATTAGCTACGGCACTCAACACCAACGCTATGAAAGTAAAGAAGACATCCGACATCAAGCTTGAGTCTATAGTGTGTGAGTGTTTTTAACCTTGCAATATTTTAGGATGTAGTTCTACGCCTGGAAGGTTTTATTTTAATGTTGTAATTAGTTCGTATTTGGATAATAAGATACTTTATGCATTTCTAAGCCGTTGTTATTATTTACTTGTATATTATTATAGCAATGTCATAATATTTTAATTTTATTTCAGCACAAAATTCATTTTTTTTGTTGTGTGTCATTTGTTTGTCTTTTGGAAGAAGTCTTTTTAAGATTTTTTTTTACCTCGTTGTCATGTGACCAACAATTCTGGAATACCTTTTCGGTCAGTTCAACATTTTCAAGTTGAGTTTATAGTGATTTTTACTAAAATAGTTTCACCAGAGTTTTCTTTACGAAGCTAGCGGCTATCCTGGGCAGTTGATTCCGCCCTCTGAAAAGAGAAAATAATATTGTAGCAGTTGCAAAATTATAATCTTAATTTATTTTAAATGTGTGTTGTAATCTACATCCTAGTAAGGGTTTTAAGAATAATTTTACTAATTATTGACAGAAGCAGCCACAGCCAATGGAGAAATTATTCTTTGGATGAATTTCACAATATCAGCGCGTCTGGTGGGGCGCTCATATCACCCAAAGGGAGGGTGTTGGCACTTTTGGCTCAGTTGTTATCTAGTCGCTTGATGGAAACACCACTTTATTTGCAAAAGGTTACTGTCGTAATATTCAACCATCTAATACACCTGGGTGAAGAGTGACTAAGGCAGCCAGTGCTGGGCACGCCCCAATTCGTCCTTCTTCTGATTTATATGCAAAATTATATTGTTTTGAAAATTTATTCAGAAATTAAGATATTCGTATAATTATCTTTTTATAAACTGCAGGTGTAATATCAATTTACGGATGGCATGACTGTTTGTATGCAAAGATGCATTAAAACGTTTACAACAATTAGTAGAGGAACGAATTGTGGCGGTAAGACCCCTCATGGCGCTATATCTTAATACTTGTTACGTTAATAAGATTTTGTCTTACATTAAATCTGAAAATGTCATTCAGGTCAGGACATGAACTCACGACCAGTCATGTTTTTGAGGGCATACACTGACAAACTTAGTGGTTAGCGGTCAGAATCAACTATCAAAGTTACATTGAGATTGACAAAATAGAATAATCAAAATGTATGTTGACAACCTCTGTGCCCTATCGGCACAACGTTTGGGTGCTAAGTCCGAGGTTGCGGGCTCAATTCCCGGACAGTAAAATATTCCCTGATGTATAAATAAAGGTTTGTTTGCATTGGTCAGGGCGTTTCAATGTATTACTTGAAATTAACTACCTAAAATTTATCTCCGTGCGTATATTCTTGATGCAAATGTATACTTTGTTTTTATTGGATAAAAATAACGAGTTGACACTATAGAGTAAGTACTGGAAGTACAAAAACGATTATGATTTAATTTTGATAGTAATTTTGAGCACTAGGATGCTTGTGAAACAATCTGCGCTCGTTATAACGTCGAAAAACATGAAGAATAAATTGAACGGACGAGAATTTGTAAATGAGCGCGAGTTGGCATCGTAGGGTCTTACGGTTTCATATTTGAACAAGACTCTAGATGCTAACTTAACCCCAGTTATGAACAACTACGGTTTACTATACAGCATGCGTTCGAAGTTTGTTCAAGACGAAACTTAGTGTGGGCCTTAGTGTACACAAACGAACTCGTGAGATTTAGGGGTGTATTGGCCCCACCAGAACCTAGTCAAGAGATCCTCACCAGCGAGCTGGTATACCTGCTGGTTGACGAATAGAGCTCTGGTGCAATCATTCCTCTCAGGGTTGAAGGTCGTTACAGTGGTACTTATAGAAGCCACTTAAACTAAATCTATTTGGTCTGTATGTTGGCATTGGTAATCCTCAGGACTGTGGAACCAGATTGTTTTTAGTAGATATTATATTTTTTATCTGTAGAAAAGCCAAAGTCAATGGAGAAATTATTGTCTCTGGATGAATTTCACAATATCAGCGCGAATATCAACCTCGAAAGGGAGGGTGTTGGCACTTTTGGCTCAGATGTTATCGGATATGATGGAGTTCTTTTGTTTTGTTTTTTTTTATGTTGTAGGTGATTTCTTCCTTACTGTTATTTTCTTACGTATTCTGTTGACTCGTGCGTGATGTCCCTCCGTCATAGGCGCCATCTGAAAATAAATGTTTCACATCACAAGAAACACGTGTGTAGCAGCATCATGCCGAGGTGGCGACCCTTTCGGGCCCGTACGTCGTTATTATGTATGATATGTGTGTAATTAATGTTAATACGTACGGGCTACAACAAATGGTTTTTCTTACTTTCAGAAAAGCTTTTTTTTACGTGAGAGTTGCTATTTCAACCAGTTTTTGTTATAATAACGCAATAAATAAGCAGAGAAAGAATTTATGTCAAATATCTCAAAAACCCCTTTTATTAATCATAGATTTTATTAATCATATGTACCTATATAGCGTGATCGAAGTCTGCTCAAGAAGAAAGATGACTCCATGGAAATGAAGACAAACACTGCGAAATTATAGTCTAGTCCTCTCATGCTCAGTACAATAAAGTTTATAATTAAATAATCTTTAGTACCCTGTGGAATGAGATGACTCGGCTGTAACTAGCTACGGCACTCAACACCACGTTCGTTCCAAGACTATTACAGAAGAAAGAAGACGCTATGAAAGTAAAGACGTGAGTCTATCAAGAGTTTCTATTAGGGTTTTATAACCTTACAATATTTAAATATCTTGGAAACCCTAGCATTTAGTTTGATGCCTGAAAGGTTTTATTTCAATGTTGTAATTAGTTCATATGTGGATAATAAGATACGTATGTTTGCAGACAGGGTGCGTTCGAGGTATATTCAAGAAACATGAAGAAGAAATTGAAGACACTGACGAGAGTTTGTAAATGAGCAAACGTTAATATCTGATGGACTTATAATTTCATTTATTAACAAGTCCTCAGATGTCAACCCTACCTCAGTTATGAACAGCTACGGTTTACAACACAGCGTGCGTTCGAAGTCTGTTCGAGACGAAACTTAGTGTGGGCCTTAGTGGACACAAACGAACTCGTGAGATTTAAGGGTGTACTGGACTCCACTTAAACCGAGTCAAGAGATCCTCACCTGCGAGCTGGTGTCCCTGCTGGTTGACGAATTTAGCTCTGGTGCAACCATTCCTCTCAGGGTTGAAGATCATTACAGTGGTTCTCATAAAAGCCAGTTACACCAAATCTATTTTGAGATGTACCAAAGTTGTTGTTGACTTCCAAGCTGCATATAATAGAAGCCAAACTCTGGGCATGCCCTAATTCGTCCCTCTTCGTAATATTTTCTGTTATCAAACTAAAAGTATCGCAGTATGAAACTTGAACGTAGGCACTTTCAGCCTACCGCAATGTAGGTAAGACGTGACGTCATCACACACTAAAATTACGGTTCTGACTGTTAGTAGAGGAACAAATTCTGGCGGTAACACACGTCAGGCCTTAATACTTGTGACATGAAATAACTCGATATGATTAATAACGTTTCATTTAACTCATCACAATTCGATTTTCCATAGATTTTTCGATCAAAATCATTCATGAAGGAATCTAAAAATAAATAAAAATAACTATTTTAGTTTTAAATATTTCTAGGTTAAGTATTTGTTTAACCAATGCAACAGCCTCAAGATGGCGACATAGACATGTGAGGAAGGCAGTATCTCTTTTTTTTCAATGATTTCATTGGTCGATGAGATTAAGTCGATGTCGCCATCTTATTTTTATTTGACATATTGTACCTTCCTCACCTGAAGTTGGATATAAACCAAGCGAATATAGAGCTAAGGCTACAACAAGAGCATTCTGTCTCTGTTTACACCAGTAGAAATTGATGTAGAGAGGATAGAATGAGCATTTTCTCGCTTGGTGAAAACTGTAGATGAGCGAGGGTCTTCGTAGGTCTGAGGGAAATGACTTATAGTGTAATTTTAGTTGATACATGAGATGACCACACCATATATTACACTTCCGTTGGCCTATGAGGGCGGAGTTCTAAGGGATTACCGCATGAAAATAGTTTGATAAATCTTTGGGTACACAAGTAGAAAACAACGTTTTCAATATATTTTATTAACTTTCGTCTTTCCTAAAATTGTTCAATTTGTCCCATAGGATAGAATTTTCTGTAATCATTGGGCATTGTTGTCTATTTGCAGTTGAACAACTACCATTAGAGACAAACTTCTGTTCTGATGACTTCGGTTACGACATATAGTGCAGCTTGTTGGTAATCACTGTTATAGTCTGGTTTCAGAGAAGGAAAACTCGAGAACAAACCCGTTGCCAACCCGTCTGGCCAGCGTGGCAATAGTAGGCTAAACCCTCCCAAATGAATAGACGCCACAACAAAAGGCCCCCAGTTCCCGGCGGTCCCGCTATTCCCAGCCAAGGTAGCGGTTCGGGTAACGGCGGGACGGGGGGTGCGAAGAATCTCCGGGCTACGGAAGGCTATCGAAAACGGCGACTACTACTGGCAACGTACAATTGCAGTACACTTCGTCTGGACAGGCACCTCGCGAAACTAGAGGTAGAACTAGGTCGCATAAATTGGCTTATATTAGGGTTGTCCGAGATCCGAAGACAGGGGGAGGACACGACAACCACTGAGTCAGGCGACCTGTTCTACTTCAGAGAAGGTGAACAGCTCTCCCAGGGAGGTGTCGGTTTTCTGGTAAAAAAGGACCTCATTAGCAGCGTTGTTGAAATCGGTAGTGTGTCGAACAGGGTAGCGTACCTTATCGTAAAAATCACGAACAGTCGTTCGCTGAAGGTGATACAGGTATATGCGCCGACCTCGCTTCACCCCGACGAAAGTGCCGAGGCCATATATGAAGATATTGCTAAGGCAATGAATCACACCGCCAAGGCCACTTACAACGTTGTTATGGGGGACTTCAATGCTAAAGTGGGAATACAAGAACGCGGTGAGACGAAAATCGGACCTTATGGAGTGGGGTGCAGAAATCACAGGGGACAAATGCTAGTCAACTTCCTCGAGGCGCAGGGGCTCTTCTTAATGAATAGTTTCTTTAAGAAAAAGCCCCACAGGAAGTGGACTTGGCAACGTCGGGACTCTGTGATAAGAACCGAGATAGACTTTTTGATAACGGACAGTAAGCACATATTTAGAGACGTCTCTGTGATCAACAAGTTTAAAACCGGAAGCGATCACAGACTTGTCCGAGGCTCTCTAAATATTAACATCAAGGCTGAAAGATTCCGAATGATACGGTCTACTCTCCGACCTACGCCACTCCAAGTCACTCTAGGGTCCGAAAAGTTCCAATTGGAACTTCAAAATCGTTTCGCAACACTGGAAACCACAAACGGCATTGACGAGAAAACCGACACAGTGGTCAAAACATTGCAGGAAGTGTCTCAAAAGTTCTTTCCCGGGAAACGCAAACAGCGAGAGTCCAAGCTCTCTCCTGAGACTCTCGAACTTATGAGAAAGAGACGTGAGAAGTCATCCACACCGTCGTCTTCGTCAGATGAGAGAGCCTTAAACCGACAAATTAAAAAGCTGATTAGACGCGACCTCCGACGCTACAACACCCATATCGTCCAGGAGGCGATTGAGCGAAATAGGGGGTCGAAAGTGTTCGCTCAGCAGTTGGGGAGGCCCCATCTGACGAAACTTAAAACTGCGGATGGTAAAATGACTGCCTCAAGGTTCGAGATTCTCGATGAGATCGAAAAGTTCTATGGACAGCTATATGCATCACGGACGAGTAAACCTACGAGACACAGCGATGAAGACCACAGAGCCCCACTTACGCGCCATTACACCGAGGAGATACCCGATATCGAGCAGTGCGAGTTAGAGGCGGCTCTCAGACAACTGAAAAACAACAGGTGCCCAGGTGATGACGGTATTGCAACTGAGCTCCTGAAAGCAGGCGGAACTCCAATCCTGAAAGAGCTAGCAAGCCTCTTTAATTCAGTCATCCTACAAGGTCTAACACCTAGGGCATGGAGCGGGAGTGCGGTGATACTGTTCTTCAAAAAAGGAGATAAGACCTTGCTGAAGAACTACAGGCCCATCTCACTCCTGAGTCATGTCTACAAGCTGTTCTCGAGAGTCGTCACAAATCATCTTGCGGGTAAGCTCGACGAGTTCCAACCACCGGAGCAAGCCGGGTTTTGAAAAGATAGCACCGTGGACCACATCCATACTGTTCGGCAGATTGTAGAAAAGGCCCAAGAATACAATCAGCCGCTGTGTATGGCGTTTGTGGACTACGAAAAAGCCTTCGACTCCATCGAAACCTGGGCAGTTCTGGATGCCCTACAGCGGTGTCGTGTCGATTGGCGATACATCGAGGTGCTGAGATGCTTGTATGACACTGCCACAATGTCCGTTCAGCTCCAAGACCAGAAGACGAAACCTATTAGCCTCCAACGTGGAGTGAGACAGGGAGATGTTATATCCCCCAAACTATTCACCAACGCGTTGCAGGACGTCTTCAAAACTCTGGATTGGACTGGGCAGGGTATAAACATTAACGGTGAGTACATCTCACATCTTCGGTTCGCTGACGACATCGTCATAGTAGCGGAATCGTTGGAACAACTGGGCGAAATGCTGCATAGCCTAGATGGAGCTTCTCGACGCGTCGGCCTTGGTGTAAACTTGGATAAAACCAAAATTATGTTCAACGAACATGTTGCACCGAGACCGATTGCCATCGAAGGGGCGACACTCGAAGTTGTTCAAAAATATGTCTACCTGGGGCAGGTTATCCAGCTCGGTAAAAACAACTTCGAGAAAGAACTAGCCAGAAGAATCCAACTGGGTTGGGCAGCATTTCGCAAACTACGTCGAGTTTTCTCTTCACCCCTACCGCAATGTCTCAAAACAAAGGTCTTTGAACAGTGCGTCCTACCTGTTATGACTTACGGTGCCGAAACGTGGACACTTACAGTGGGGCTGGTCCATAGCTTAAAAGTCGCGCAGCGGGCTATGGAGCGAGCTTTGCTTGGAGTTTCTCTGAAGGATAAAATTCGGAACGAGGTTATTCGACAGAGAACCAAAGCTACCGACATAGGCCACAAAATAAGCAAGTTAAAGTGGCAGTGGGCTGGCCACGTTTGCCGAAGGACCGATGGCCGTTGGAGCAAACGAGTCCTAGAGTGGAGACCGCGAGAAGGTAAACGAAAGGTAGGACGCCCCCTAGCCAGATGGCCTGACGACCTGAAAAAGGTGACTGGGACAGACTGTATGCGGAAGGCGGAGGATCGGAGAAAATGGCGCACATTGGGAGAGGCCTATGTCCAGCAGTGGACTGCAGTGGGCTGATTGATTGATGAGTCTGGTTTTATAGTGACATCGTTCATAGCAGGCTTAGCACTGAATTTAAAAATATCATAGTTCAGAAAAAACTTCGTCTTAATCGATTAAAAAAACAAGAACACGCTGCATGTACACGGGCTACCACACGGATCTAGTGTGCGAAGCCCTGGAATTGTACGAACGACTTGCATTCGAAGTCCGAAACCAGAGTTTGTATTGAGAAAATATTTGCTGGCGTCTAACTTGCTAATGCCTTAGCGTGTTTCATACGGATTTCAATAACTCTTGCATCAAGCATGGCCACATTTTTGTATCTTTGATGAAATGAGAGTACAAACGTCAAATTACACGGTTAAAATGAAACTTTTTTAACAAAACAAATTGTTTATGTTTATGATTGTACCTATCAAAGGAAATGCAATACGAAAGAGTTCTGTATTATTTTGTTTTGTGTTTTTATGTTGCAGGTGATGTCTTTCTTACTGTTATTTTCTTATGTATTCTGTTGACACGCGCGTGATGTCCCTACTTCATAGGCGCCACCAGAAATTCAGCGTTTCACATCACAAGAAACACGTGTGTAGCAGCATCATGCCGAGGTGGCGACCTTATCGAACCCATTAACAACCACGAAATAATTTGTGAAAAATAAGCTTTTGAAATCAGTACAAACTTTACCTGAATCTCTTTATTAATCATAGTCAGAAAATTTGTAAGAATATATACATCGTGTTCGCAGTCCGCTCAAGAAAAAAGATGACTCCATGAAAATTCAGACACACGCTGCGAAATTATAGTCTAGTCCTCTCAGTCTCAGGGCAATAAAGTATATAATTAAACAATCTTCATCACCCTGAAGTATGGGATGACTCGGCTGTAACTAACTACGGCACTGAACACCACGTGCTTTCCAAGACTATTACAGAAGAAAGAAGACGCTATGAAAGTAAAGACGTGAGTCTCTCGAGGGGTTTTATTAGATATTATATTCTTTATCTGTAGAAAGGCCAAAGCCAATGGAGAAATTATTGTTTCTGGATGAATTTCACAATATCAGCGCGGCTGGTGGGGCGCTAACATCACCCTCCCAAGGGAGCGTGTTGGCACTTTTGGCTCAGTTGTTATCAGATAGGAAGGAGTTCTGTATTCTTTTGTTTTGTTTTTTTTTATGTTGTAAATGATTTCTTCCTTACTAAGTTTTATTTTACGTAAGAGTTGCTATTTCAACCAGTTTTTGTTATAATAACGCAATAATTAAGCAGAGAAACAATTTATGTCAAATATCTCAAAAATCCCTTTTATTAATAATAGATTTTATTAATCATATATATATAGCGTGATCGAAGTCTGCTCAAGAAGAAAGAAGACGCTATGAAAGTAAAGACGTGAGTCTATCGAGAGTTTTTATTAGGGATTTTAATCTTACAATGTATTAATATCTTGGAAACCCTAGCATTTAGTTTGATGCCTGGAAGGTTTTATTTTAATGTGGCAATTAGTTCATATGTGGATAATACCGTGGACACTTACAGTGGGGCTGGTCCATAGCTTAAAAGTCTCTCTGAAGGATAAAATTCGGAACGAGGTTATCCGACAGAGAACCAAAGTAATCGACGTAGGCCGCAGAATAAGCAAGTTGAAGTGGCAGTGGGCTGGCCACGTTTGCCGAAGGACCGATGGCCGTTGGAGCAAACGATTCCTAGAGTGGAGACCGCGAGAAGGTATACGAAAGGTAGGATGCCCCCTAGCCAGATTGACGGACGACCTGAAAAAGGTGACTGGGACAGACTGGAAGCGGAAGGCGGAGGATCGGAAAAAATGACGCACATTGGGAGAGGCCTATGTCCAGCAGTAAACTGCAGTGGGCTGATTGATTGATTGATTGATTGATTGATTGATTGTGGATAACAAGATACGAATGTTTGCATTGGGCAGAGTATTTAAATGTATCACATGAAATTTTCACCAAAACATGCCTCTCCGAATGTATATTTTATGATTATTTGATAAACTTGTGATTGATAATATATTGTAAGTAGATAGTTGAAGTATGAAAAGGATTACGCTTTAATATCGGCTTTGCACTAGATTGATGCTTCTAACAATCTATGATCAAAAGTAAAGTCGGAATCCGATCGTAACTAACTATGGTTAGTGGTTACTGGTTGTCTGGCAGTTATCGCAGACTGCGAAAATACCGCCCATTGTACAACTATCTAACATGCATGTATCCATCGTATATATCCTATATTTGGTGTGCAATAAAGAGTATTTGTTATTACATTGTTATTATTATTGCTATTATGATCTACAGAAGCACCCTGCGTTCAATAAATTGAATATAACCGAGGTGAAGTTATTTTTGATCGCTGGTTAATATTTGTGAGACTACGGTTAAAACTGTAGTTATATAAGTAAGTCTGAAATAATAATAAAAATATCGATTAGTTCGCTATTATATTCTTTATATATGGAAACGGCTAAAAGCCAATGGAGAAATTATTGTTTCTGGATGAATTTCACAATATAAGCGCGGCTGGTGGGGCGCTCATATCGCCCTCCAAAGGGAGGGTGTTGGCACTTATGGCTCCGTTTTTATTGAAGAACTTGGTGGTTAACACCACTTTACTTTCAAAAGGTTACTGTTGTAATATTCTATAAGCCAATACATTTATTTGAAACAATTTATAACCCACAATGAAAACTTATAACTTATACTTTGGTGGTTGAGCGTGTTGTATTGTTGTATATTCAGCACTCAGCGCTCGACTACGAGTCAATCGTTGATCTTGAAACAACATTACCAATAGCAGTATAGTAATGCTTCATATTAAATATTAAACCAGATTCAATTTAGTGTGTCCCAAGATGATTTTCCTTGCATCACTAATAGGGAGAAGTCTGGAAAGAATCTAAGTCTTGCTTGAACCTGAGTTAAGAGTGACTCAGGTGGATAAGCGCTGGGTAATAACAATTCGTCCGTCTTTTCTGTCGTAAACGATATTCTTGTCGTAACTGGACAATATAATCGTAATCTATTTTGAAACTAAAACAACTGCATTGTGAACCTTGAATGTACGTAATTTCTGGCTACCGCATTGTGGGGAAGGTGTAAAGTATGTTTATTTTATAGCTAAAACGAAGGTTACTACAAAATGTGGCGGTGAGACCCGTCATGGGGTAGGCCATAATATATGTGATATTAATATTATTTACAAGCTCATGGCCGTGGATTCACCCGCGTAAAATTCGCTTACCGTTGTCGTGTCTTTTCTTTGTTTTATTAAAACTTCATTAGAACTTTTGGATCATACGAAAAACAAATTTTAGCCGTTTTAGCATTATGCGTTCAGCAACATTCATTTCCTAGAATTAGATTTATAGATTAAAATCGGAGACTTTCAGAATGAATGATGAACGTGAGGCCAGACCTTTTTAAGGTCAAACTCTGACTAAATAATTTTTTGTTACAATTAATTAATAAAAAAAAATATTTTTGTTACAGGTACCAGTTAAGGGGAAGGAGGTAAGTTGTTATATAGTATTTTTTATACCACTTAGGTGGCAGACAAGCAAACGACCCACCTGATGGGAAATGATTACTGTGGCCTATGGACGTTTTTAACACCAGAGGCGTTACGTTCGCTCTGTCTACCCTGGAGAATCGCTCCGTCTACCCTGAAGAAACCTTCGAATGTCCCCTCTTGAAGAACCCCATATTCTAGGCGCTTGAGAAAATAGCAGCAGGGAGTTCATTCCACAGCTTGAGTGTGCAAGGGATGGCTCGTATGTTAATCTCGTGTTAAGAATTAAGGTCTTAACAGACATATCAAATCGGAAACCGATCAAATCACAGTTAGGGTGGAAAACCGACCCCTACTGAGTTAGGAAATGGCTAAGAGAATGATGAACATACATACATATACAAGAAGGTATAAGTCGCCCTGTGTTATTCTACTCTGCTGTTTGGTTCATGGCAGAGTCGATTTTAAATCACCCCATGTCTTCTTACGCGGTGTCGTACAAGCCGCCTAAGGGATAGGGCTGTTTAACATCAGACAGATGTATACAGCCTGCCTCGGTCTTAGATGCATGGCTTTAGTTAACAAAAGTGTTCGGAAAACGGCAATAGGCTCCCCCCTATTACGTGGGACCGAATACAATGATGGTGAAATGTGGGTATTAATTCACCTCTGCCTGACCTTCTGGGGATAAAGCCGTGATGGTATGTATTTACATACATACCATCACGTCTTTATCCCCAGTTAATTTTCGGTTAATTATCACACATCAGTACAGCGAAAAATGTTTTTTCTTCATTTATAATTCAATTCGATTCAATTCTATTTCTTGACAAACATAATTTATGTCGAAATCTAAATTATAATAAATACATACATGCAGTTAATAAAAAACAGGTCAATATTTATTAGGTGGCGAGCCTATTGCCATTAACCAGGCACTTATACCCTGCGATAAATACACACGTAACTTCGAAAACCATCGCAAAGTCATTGGTGTGTGCCATGGTAGAACCCGAGGCCTCGTCTCAGCAGTCCACTACCCATACCACTAGGCTACCGCGGTTACTTACTACAATAAAGTATATAATAAATAAATAAAATATAATATACAGACATGAAACAGTCAGAACTATTTAATTTCACAAAATGAGGTCTTCAAGACTCAGGCTGACTAATGCGGTTGATAATGACTTTTTCTGCATTTCAAAACCGGAATCTGTGTTATATTTGTAGCTATGTCTCCAGAACAATATGCTGTACCTATCTAATTTTCTTAGGTCAGAGTAAAAGCATTGCCATACTACGTGGCAATGCTGCTAGTCTTCTGGGAACCCTACCACAGACAACGGAGGTAGGACATGACGGTATTTCCACCCAATTGAGCTGCACAGCTGCCGTTACAAATTTAATTTATTTACAAAGAACTCAAAATATAATAATAAAAGCACTATTTCACTATCACTATTGGACTCCAATAAATGAAATATATCACGAAACAAAATTACTAAACATAAAACAACTATACATATACACCACCTGCAGTTTAGTTAAAAAAATTACAACAAACTCAATCCAAACTAATATACATTTATCTAAGAGGGAATCGATTCACTTGTTAATAATAATAATAATAATAAATCTTTTATTTCAGGCAAGCCCATAACTTGATAGTAACATTGTTCCTTATGACCTAGTGTTAGTAATACATAATATCTTTTTTAGCTATGTACATGATTCTGTACATCGCGCAAATCTGCGGGCCAACATATTACAGCGCACAGCCAGCGACCTACGTTCCCTGTCGATGTCCAGGTTGTCTTTAAGGCCTTCGGTGACCCAATGACCCAGGTACTTAAAACGAAGAAACAGAAACAATATTCAGTTAATTCGTCTACGTACTAACTATGGTAAAAAAACGATATTATTCGATGGAGCACAGCTTTATAATAAACTACCTAACATCATTAAAAATATTGATAATTTGAATGTGTATAAGGGTAAACTCAAAAACTATGTACAACAAATGTAATCATTTAAAGTAGGCCAAATAGAGGAAAACCTTTATTGTCAAACTCTAAATTATTGTAAATCTCATTTCAAGTGAACTTTATGTTTTTATAAGAAATAAATGTCTTTAAACCTAAACCTAATTTAGCAGTCCGACTGGGGAAGTACCTCCGCCGTACAGAATAATAATGTTGTATTCCCGGCGGTGAGAGAGCCTGAGCTCACTGGAGGGTTTTTGTGCTGTCAGTGGAAAGACCAAAAGCTTGTCCTGCTTTGTTTTTTACACTGATGGCACAGAAACTCTCAATGCTTGCAGGGTTGGTAGCGCAAGTGTGATTCTCTTGGTTTTGAACGCGTCCATATTCCACGATGACCACTTTCCATCAGGAGAGCCGTGTGCTTGTCTGCCTCCTTAGTGGTATAAATAAAAAAAATATAGATTGTCGATGTTCATTTCACATTTAAATTCAATCACAAGCTGTGTCTGCCGAAACGCAGTGTCTATAGATGGCAGCTGCTCAATACGCGCCTCCCCATACCCAGAGGCCAGATGAGTACACCGTGGCCCTCACATCCGAAGAGACCAAGCTCAATCTCATCGCCAGCAACCCATCACGCGCAGATGAAGTGCGTTTTAGTCAGTTCGAGTCCGGTATAACCATCCCCGCTGCCTCCATAAATAATACTATACATAAATAATTAGCTATATTTTGTGCCCACTTGACGGCAACAGGTTCGCCCCCTGTTGCGTAGGACTGAAAATCATAGTTGATAAAATGTGGCTGTTTATACACCTCTGCCTACACTTTATATCTGAAGGCGTAAGTATATGTATGTGTAGGCTATTATTTTGTTTCTGGCAAATTAAAAAAAACGCATGCAAGACAGATCCATAATAAGTTTTTTTTATAGGTATTTAAACTATCATGGTCACTGACATCAGTATCAGAATAAACGGGATATTTACCATGTTTCATTATTTTGAGTTTCCGATATTTCGGCGCTGTTGCAAGCACCATGATCACGGAGGAACTGGAGTATTGGCGGTGAACAAAGAAAAAGTTTTTTCTTCTAGGAGTAATTATATCGATCTACCCTCTTTCGAGTTCTTTTACTACGCGTATCTGCACTACTATTGGTTTCACTCTCACTACAAACTCGAACCCGATCTCGATCACGTTCACGACATACGATGCTCACTGTATCCACTCGCGATTTTGTTTTAGCTTGTTCCCGGTTGTTTTTGCAAAGACGGACCACTGGATGCCAGACATTCGGCAGTTGAAACCCATCCTCACGATTGAAATTTTTATACTTTTTTATTTCAATTGCTTCCCTTACCAGTCTTGGTATATAGTGGCGTTCTGTCGAAAGCATCTGAGGGTTATGTAGCTCGATCCAGTGGTTCGTACCGGACTCCAATAAATGTTGAGCGATTGCAGATTTATGCGGTTAATTGTTTTTGACTGCCCTGATGTGTTCCTTGATTCGGCATGTAACCGTTCTTTTTGTTTGTCCTATATAAGAACTGCCACAGCTACAGTCAATCTTGTACACTCCCGGTCTGTCCAATGGGGAGCCATCTTTGGGTGAGCGCAGGCATTGCGACCCTTTTTACCCTACATCAAAGGAGTGACAGATAAGATCGCTAACATCCTGAAGAAGGTATCTGTCAAAACTATTTTCACTCCTTTTAAAAAGCTGTCGCAATGCCTGCGCTCACCCAAAGATGGCTCCCCATTGGACAGACCGGGAGTGTACAAGATTGACTGTAGCTGTGGCAGTTCTTATATAGGACAAACAAAAAGAACGGTTACATGCCGAATCAAGGAACACATCAGGGCAGTCAAAAACAATGAACCGCATAAATCTGCAATCGCTCAACATTTATTGGAGTCCGGTACGAACCACTGGATCGAGCTACATAACCCTCAGATGCTTTCGACAGAACGCCACTATATACCAAGACTGGTAAGGGAAGCAATTGAAATAAAAAAGTATAAAAATTTCAATCGTGAGGATGGGTTTCAACTGCCGAACGTCTGGCATCCAGTGGTCCGTCTTTGCAAAAACAACCGGGAACAAGCTAAAACAAAATCGCGAGTGGATACAGTGAGCATCGTATGTCGTGAACGTGATCGAGATCGGGTTCGAGTTTGTAGTGAGAGTGAAACCAATAGTAGTGCAGATACGCGTAGTAAAAGAACTCGAAAGAGGGTAGATCGATATAATTACTCCTAGAAGAAAAAACTTTTTCTTTGTTCACCGCCAATACTCCAGTTCCTCCGTGATCATGGTGCTTGCAACAGCGCCGAAATATCGGAAACTCAAAATAATGAACCATGGTAAATATCCCGTTTATTCTGATACTGAAGTTTTTTTTATGTAGTATTTTACTGTCTGGTACAATTTAAATACCTATGGTACAATTTAAACGACTAGTTTGCTAAATTGTACCGGTAGCCGACCTTCGCAAAAACTACATTTTATCTAACCTAACGTAAAAAGCAAGACATTATCCTTTTGTAATACGATAATTAAGACATCAAACTTTATTTATATTCATAAATCCTTTTGTAAACTAAATATCCGAGTCTTAGTTAATAATGGTTCAATATATACGACTCTCCTATATATATTGTACGCTTCCTAGGCCATAAAATAGTAGATTGTTGAAAATATTCGGTGAACCGTAGCATCGTAGCGGATTAAGCGTAGCTTGTTCTACGAACTCATCTACGAGTTCTGACGTCTACGTCCTTTACCAAATTTCAAATTCATTATATTTCTGCTTCATATTTTATGACTTTCAGACCTCTATAGCGTAGTGACAGCACGTTCAATTGCTAATCATAATCTGATATACATCAATCTAGATGTTCCTATTAAAAACAAGTATGAATGTGCAAAAAATCTATGTTAAAATGCATTTTGATACCCGTAACAAAAGCCATGCTTGCTAGTCTAAACAACGTCGTATAGAATGTTGTGAAATTATTTTTCCTCTAAAGATGAGTTTTTTTAGCCTTATAATCAAGAGGTCCCGGATTCGAATCCTGACCGTCTTCAATCCACTCTTAACACAAGCAATTTATCGGTGTAAAATCACTTTTATATTTGGTAGCTAAAAATATCGAAGTTTCACCGAAATCGCAGTTAGACTGGTAAAATGGATCCCAGACTTCGAGGTGAAAACTTCGGATGCTACTGGATTGACACTAAAAGGAAGAAGAAGAGAAGATGGTTGTAGTTCACCACTAACCTGGTACTCAGTCATACTTCAATAAACCTAGGAAAGAGAAAATTACAGTAAAACTTAACGACACAGTGAGCTCATTCTGTTCATAGACAGCCTCTGTGGCGTAGCGGTAATGCACGCGACTGCTACGCAGGAGGCGTGGGATCGATCCCCGCTCAGTGCAAATATTTGTATGCATGAATATGGGTATTTGCATTGGCTTGGGTGTTTCTATGTATAATATGTATGTATTAAAAAAAAAAAGTATTTAAGTATGTTTATCCGTATTCTAGATTCCACAACACAAGCTAGTTAGACTATGCTTGCCATGGGTCTAGATAGCGTTGTGTAGAATGTTAAAAAAAATAGGATCTAATTTAGGAGGAGGTAGGACACGATGGTATTTCCGTCCAATTGAAGTACCTCCGCCCTACAGAATAACGCTGCCATAATAACGTCGTGTAGTGTCCCCGGCGGTGAGTAGGGTAGTGTAGTGTATAGACACGCAATAAACCTATATAAATCGATGTATCATTTAGATTAAGGCATTCATGGAATAAACCTACATGTAATAGCACGTGTATCTATTATTTCTCTTTCCCGTTACTCCGAACCGTACATGGCGACCCTGCCATTGCCTCGAATTACGCGCGACACATTCCTGTGACAAATATGGACAAGATGATTTCATTAGTGCCAATATACTTTGGACTTCTTTGTGATAAACTGTTTCGTGGTGCAGTGTTAAATAAAATAATAAAAAATGGGAAAACAACAGTCTAAAGAACAAGAGGTAATTATCGCTCAAACAGCATCTGGTGGAAATAATAGTGCCAACACCGCACAAAAGGACATATCATTTCACCTCAGCACACTTAATATAATTTTGAGTGCCTTATTAATTGTTATAACAATTGCGATGCTTTATGGAGTCTACCGAATCTATAAGAGATGCCACAAGAAAACTATTAGGAATGAAATTACAAGATACACTAATGGTGTTCGGAGGTCATTTGGATATCCCAGAGGACTAGATCGAAAAAGGGACGTACCCCCTGGCAGCGCGTCATACAGTATTCCCATACCTACCCCTTGATGACAACAGTGCCGGCCCACCGACTTTTCGATAACGATATTATGATATTTTGTTGACAATTGGACAATACCGCGAGAGTTAATAGTGTGTTTGGTGCCATTTAACCAGTATAAGGTATTTCTAACTTTAATTAACTATATATTTACATAAACATATTATTGATTTGTTTACTCACTGATTTTATATAGAATCACTATATACTTAAAGTAATATGATTATCTATCAGTTAATATATTAAGTAAAATTTTGCATATTCTATGTAACCAACTTAAGATTAACAAATGTTAAAATGGTTTATAATAAATAATATAATGATTAATAATCTCAGAGAAATTTATGAAAAGATTTATAAATTAAAGGAAAATCTTTTAAAGTTGAATAAAAACAGAAGGACTGAAAAGATTTTAAATGAAAAGTGGTTAGAAGCGAATAATTTATAAAAAAATTATCTTGTATGTTCTGAGGAATTAGATTTACAAATTAAAGCAAATGCTGTAGAGGGGAGTGATATTACTATTAAAGAATTGTGTATACATATACAAACAATATATTCAAAGATAGAGGAATTTTGTAAGTGTAATATTGTTGAAAAACAAAACACCATGGAAAAATTTGACCTTCGTACAGCGGTATCACTATTGCCCGTGATGACGGGAGAGGAAAATGTAACAAAAAATTTGATAGACGCAATTGAGTTGTATAACTCTATGATTGATGAAAACGGTCAAAAAATATTGATAAATTTTATTTTCAAAACCAGACTTTCAGAGACCGCGAAACTTCGACTTTCACAGTCATACGATAGCTGTAGGTTACTTATTGAAGATATGAGAAAGTGTTTGCTCACGAAAAAATCTAGTACTGCATTGCAATCGCAATTAATTCGAGCTAAACAACATTCAGATACAATTGACACTTTTGGCAAGAAAATAGAACAGTTATTTACCGATTTAACTATTACGCAAGCCGACGGTGACCAAGCCGCCTATAAGGTTTTAAAACCTATAAATGAAAAATTTGCAGTAAAATGTTTCACCGGCGGGCTGCGAAATCAAAATTTAAACGTAATTATTTCAGCTAGAAACTACTCTAACTTGAAGGATGCGATCAGAGCAGCTATGGACGAGGAAGTTGCTCAAATTCAACCTGAACCGGAAATGTCTTTGTATATGGGATATCGAGGGCGATCAGGTAGGTATAATTATCGTAGTCAAGATAATAACAGGTTCCGAGGTGCGCGCAGAGGAGGCAGTTCTACTATGCGGACTGCTCCACAACTCGAAAATCAACCAGGTCCCTCACACTCTTATGAGACAAGAGGTCAAGGTCATTTTCCCAGGCGAGGGAACCCTAACAGAGGTAGGTACAATACCTATTACAATTCACGAAGGCGAGGAAACAACAGAGATGATATCCGTATGTTTGACGTAAGTGAGGAAGTTATAGAACCACAGAATGAAACGGAAAATTTAAATCTACAAGAATTTTTTCGAGGCCAAAATCAATAATATGCATACGAGTAATAATAATTACATATACCTATCAATCAACAATAAAAATCACCGATGGCTCATAGATACAGGCGCCACAATATCGGCTGTGAAATATGAAACAGTATCTCAGATGAACATTCCAATCCATTGTCATCCCATCACTATAAATGGCATTGGAGGACAGCTAATTACGGAAGGCTTTGTTTACATTACACTTTCCATAAATGATTGTCAACTCGCTCATAAATTCCACGTACTGCGAAACTTAACATGTGCAAGTGACGGAATACTAGGATTAGACTTTCTTCATAAATATAATACGAACATAGACTTGGAATTTAATACGATTACATTTAACTTAAATAATTCACAATCTTTGTGTTTACCGCTTAGTTCGGGTATAAATAATAAAAATAAATATTTAACTATTCCGGGTCGTTGCGAAAAATTTTTTTTCATTAAATCGTGTTTCAGTGTGGAATGCGTGATCTTACCAAAGGAGCTTTGTAAGGGTGTTTATTTAGCTGGAGGCATTTGTAGGTCTAAAAATGGTAAAATGCCAATACAAATAATGAATACTAGAGAAGAGGATGTTTGTATTAGTTATTTTAATCCAGAATTGGAAAGTTTGGAAAACTACAACTTATTTGAGTTTATTAGTTCTGAAGTAAATGGGGAACGAGTTAAAAAATTGTTTTCTCAAATAGATTTATCGTATCTAAATAAAGAAGAACGGAGGTCGATACAAAACATTTGTGCGAAATTTTCTGATGTGTTTTTCTTACCGGGAGATAAATTAACATGCTCGCATATAGAGTTCCAGAATATTACTTTGAAACCAGAGACCACCCCTATATATGTAAAACAATATCGTTTGCCTCATTCACAAAAAAAAAGAATTAGCAGGGCAAATTAGTAAATTGTTAGCAGACGAAGTTATAGAGCCTTCAAATAGCCCTTGGTCCAGCCCAGTTTTGCTAGTTCCAAAACCAAATGACAAACACGGAAATAAAAGGTGGCGTTTAGTGGTGGACTTTCGGAAATTAAATGAAAAAATTGTCGATGACAAATTCCCATTGCCTAATATAACAGATATTTTAGATTCGCTTACAGGATCAGTTTACTTTAGTCATTTAGATTTAAACCAGGGATTTTTTCAATTAAATTTAAGTACAGATAGTAGACCGTGTACTGCTTTTTCTACTCCTTCGGGTCATTATCAGATGACCAGGCTCCCGATGGGTTTGAAGATAAGTCCAAGTTGCTTCTCTAGAGCTATGACAGTCGCTATGTCAGGTTTACATTATGAAAAATGCCTACTATACACGGATGATCTGATCTGTTTTGGCCGTAATTTGAAAACACATAATGAAAATTTGATGGATATCTTTGGCCGCTTACGTAAATTTAACTTGAAACTGAATCCAAGTAAATGTGAATTTTAAAAAAAGATATTTTATACCTAGGACATGTAGTGTATGGCGATGGTATCAAACCGGACCCAGAAAAGATAATAGTTTTACAAAATTATCCAGTTCCGCAAAACTCTGATGACGTCAAAAGATTTGTTGCCTTTTCTAACTATTACCGTAAATTTATACCTAATTTCGCCGAAATTTGTCTACCGTTAAACTATCTGTATCGGAAGAATATACCTTTTAATTGGAATGATGAATGTCAGAAATCATTTTTACATTTAAAAAAAGTCATTAACTACCCCGCCAATTCTCCAATTCCCAAATTTTGATGAGAAAAATACATTTATTTTAAAAACAGATGCATCAGGTTTTGCTGTTGGGTCAGTTCTTTGTAATTCCGATAATAGGCCCATAGCATAGGTATGCTAGTAGGCCCCTTAACAAAGCGGAGCGTAACTATCCAGCAATCGAAAAAGAATTATTGGCGATTGTGTGGTCGGTAAAATATTTCAGACCTTATTTATTTGGAAGGACGTTTCAAATAGAAACAGATCATAAACCTTTAGTTTATTTATTTAATATGACCAATCCGACCAGCAGATTACTTAAATTCAGACTTTCGTTAGAAGAATATGATTTCGTGGTAAGGTATGTAAAAGGTAGTGACAATGTAGCTGCAGACGCTTTATCGCGTATTTGTGTGAGGAGTGATGAATTGAAAGAGATGAGTGAACATATTATATCAGTGTTAACACGAGCGCAATCGAAAAAACTGAATGAAAATCAAGAAAATCTGACTGATAATCATATTCCAAACGGTTCTAGGATTGATCCCCCGAGAGTTGTCGAGGTCCTTAGGAAACCGAAAAATTACTGCGAGGTTTTGTTACTAAATGAGGACGAATGGAAAAAAGTTGGTAGAAACTGCATGAAAAAAGATGATATGTCCGCCTATGATGAGCCCAAAAATACAATTTACATAAAGCCGACTACTCGATCATGTCGTACACGAGATGTCTTTGTGAGAGAGTTGTGTAAGTTTTGTAAGAAAATAAATGTTGAAAGCTTATGTATAATAAAGAATAAAGATAATTATGATTTTATTAAGGGGTTAGCTAGTGACATAAATGAGATGTCACAATGGGCCGGGCCAACACTACATATTATAAAAGGATTAATAAGAATTGATGACAAAGACACTCAACGTGTCATATTAAATGACTACCACCTGTTACCTAGCAGTGGCCATGCAGGCATCAGGAGAATGTTAAACAACATTCGCCAAAATTTTTTTTGTGGCTGGGAATAGAAAATGACGTCACAGAATTTGTGAAAAGGTGTGACGATTGTCAAAGACAAAAACATTTTAAGCTTTTGAAGGAACCTATGGTAATAACAAACATAGGAAACTCAGCTTTTGATAGAATTTATTTAGATTTAGTAGGCCCATTACTTAAAGATTATGATAATTACGTTTATATTTTGACCGTACAATGCGATCTAACTAAGTATGTGGAAGCTTATCCTCTTACGTCAAAACAAACGGACATCGTAGCGTCGACTTTAGTAAAAAATTTCATACTTCGTTATGGAATTCCTAGAGAGATAATCACCGACAAAGGCACAGAGTTTGTAGCAGAAACTATGCAACAGGTTTGTAATCTTTTGAATATTAAACATTTAACATCTACCGCGTATCATTATCAGACTTTGGGTGCTATAGAGAATAGTCATAAACATTTAATTGCGTATTTAAGAATACAAACAAAAAATAATACAGATAACAACTGTAGTTCATGGTTACCCTACTGGTGTTTTGCTTACAACAATACAGTACATTCAGAAACAAAGTACTCCCCGCATGAGTTAGTATTTAGAAAACAATGTAATATACCGAGTAATCTTTGTAATAATCTAGAGCCACTTTATAATTTTTCTAACTATGCTTGTGAATTAAAATACAGACTGCAAAAGTCGCAATTTGAGGCTAGAACTAATTTATGTAATAGTAAATCACTGCGTAAAGCTCGATATGATAATTATGTAAACTCATTTTCTTATAAAAAAGGCGATCTTGTTATGATTAGCAATGAAAACAAAACAAATAAATTGGATCCATTGTATAAAGGTCCTTATGTTGTAATAAGAGAAGAGCAACCTAACGTTGTTATTTTGATTAAAGATAAGGAGTATGTTATCCATAAGAATAGAAAAAAATTGTATAATAAATAAATAAAAAGGAATATGTATACCTATGTTAGTAAATTTATATATTTTTTGTCATGTTTATTGTGTATAGTGTATTTTTTTTTCTTTTGCAAAGGGCGTGTAGTGTATAGACACGCATTAAACCTATATAAATCGATGTATCATTTAGATTAAGGCATTCATGGAATAAACCTACATGTAATAGCACGTGTATCTATTATTTCTCTTTCCCGTTACTCCGAACCGTACAGTAGTTAGAGCTCACTAGAAGTTTTTTTAAAGGCAGTGGGAAGACCACAAGCTTGTTCTGCTTTGTCTTTTACCCTGACGGCACAGAAACTCTTGTGCTTACAAGGTTGGTAGCGCGAGTGTGACTCTCCAGGTGTTGTACATGTTCATAGACCACTTTCCATAAGGTGGTTCGTGTGCTTGTCAACCAAGTGGTATAAAAAACAAAAAAAAAAATTAACACGATCACACTCCAAACTATAACTACCATTTACAGTTACCCCGCAATCAATGGCTACTGTACAACAGTAGTCAAAACGTCGAGCTAAAAGCAAATAATACCCAAAACATCGAGCATCGAGAATTCGTGGAAATAGTTTTAATTTTTGACTTTGTGGAAAGCCCATTGCTTTCGATAGCGCAGTGCATTAAGTCAATATTTACTCCAAAAGCGTTTGCTCACCGCTTGCGTGCAGTCCTTTGACGGGTATTGCCACAAATAAAACACAAACATAGTGCAGTCCTAACATGTGAAATTTGTCTGTAATATTGTTTATTTGCCCTGGGACATATTTTAAGCTATTGGACTATACAAATTAAATAGACACAGTAATGACCACTGCAACGCGGTGTACAATAATATTGATATTACTTTATTCACACAAAACACGTATTTCGAGCCGTCTTTTACGATGCATTTTTTTGAGGTGGTGAGTAAGATAACCAGAGCTTCGGGGACGAGTTAAGGACTCTGTGGTCCCCACACTCAAGGAAAGCCAGATCGAGAGAGATGGCCTTGGGTCAGCCGGCGTGCTAGGGACATGCTTGTCAAGCTCACCTTTGGCAACCAAAAACGACTCACAGGCGCCGTGCATTTTAGTCGGTTTGAGATAACCTCTCCCACCGGCTCCGGTGAAGAGTAAAGGGGGGTCTATGCGTGAGGATTTTTCCAACGTAAAAAAAAGTGTAGCCGAACCTAATTGGAGAATTTCTATTCTTACAGGGTCAGCAGCACAAGCGTGACTCGCAATAACCGCTTTCCACCAGGTGAGTTGTGGACCTATCTACCACTTAAGTTGTATATAAAAAAATAACAATAGTTGTACAAAGTCAATGTTTGGACCTCTGTTGCACGCTTTTAACATATTATAGGTGCAAATTATATATGTAAGGTTTCAAAAAATCATAAGGGTTTTCTGCAGCGGTTTTCCCAAGTTCTTCAAGAGCCCCCTCTCAAGAAGGTTTTCACACATTCATAGGCCACGGTAACCACTTTCCATCAGGTGGGCCGTGTGCTTGTCTGTCTACCAATTAGTGTTAAAAAAATTAAGAATTGCTTAACACTAGAATGATCGAGTAGGTTTGAAATTGCAAGGTTATTGATACATCTAGACACTCTGTGCCTCAGAAAGCACGTTGTGTTATTGATTCCAATTGCAATACATACATACAATCACGTCTTTATCCCCGGAGGGTTAGGCAAAGGTGAATTAACATCCACATTTCACCAATTATTAAAATCGGTCCCACATAATAGGGAGGAGCCTATTGTCATCTGTCGGGCACTATTGTTGACTGAGTCTGGGCTGTATATATCTGATGGCAATACAAACTTCTTACGATCGGCAACCTTACGATGTCACTGGTACGATTTCTTATCACTATATTTCAGTTGTAAATGCAATCATAATACAAACAATTTAGTTTAGTTAGGAAAAATAATTTAATTAGTATTTTTTTTAGTACTTAAGTATATTTATTAATTTTACAATCATGTCAAGAAATAATTTATAAATATTAAATACAATAAAACTAAAATAACTATTATACAACTTATAGCTAAGAACAATTAAAATGCGTCGTGGAATTCCTCCGCATCACATGCCTCTTGTGGTAGCGTTCCCAGAAGGCTGGCAGCATTGCCACGTTGTATGACAAAGCGTTGTACAGCCAGCCGTGCTAGTTATACGGGTAGGAGCCATGGTATCAACGCATGTGGCGTCCCACACCAGAGTCCTACCCATCTTCCATGGCATTAACGACATGCCATCCGGTCTCTTGCCATCGTCACGCGCCAAACCGTTTGGTTCAAGTACAGCTGGTACACCGGCGGTGACAAGAGCTCTGCGGATGAGTCGTTGAGGCTGGCGTGCCGTGGAATTCGCCCAGCGCTCCTGCAGCACGACAGACCATGGTGTCCGAGTCTGTCAACGGCTTCTCCATAACGGCATTGATGCGGAGAAACACACGGCGCACCTAAACGGAGACAAGTTGCGATGCGGAAGGTAGTGTCATCTAACATAGTCCCTACGTTAGACGACGGAAGAGCTTGTAGCCAAAGACCCGATTCCCACACTCCAACAGCCAGTAAAGGGGCACGCTCAGAAGCATCGGAACATGTATTTAGTAATTTTTTTCCAACTAAGCTGCAGAGCGGCCCGTCCCACTGTCGCTGTGAGAAAAGGTTCCTTGGGAGATCGGTGTTTGGACATGCAATTTTTCAAGCGTTCACTGTATCAGTCTTACACAATGCTTCAGAATTAACTAGTGTAGGTGCAAGGATTTTCCTAGTTAATTCTTCCGTACTGTGACTGAAGACAGGAACGCTGGTAAGCTGACATCTGAAATTTCGCAAATACCGAGCCCACCCAAGTGAATCGATAGAGTCGCTTGTAGTGAAGCTCGGTCATCCAAGGCCACATTTAAAATTATGGTGAGGGTATTTTCTATAATTTTGTCCATTTTTTTCAAAATTGTTATATGTTTAAAAAATGGCGTTGATCATAGGGCATGGGTGAATTTTGGAACGAATAGGCAATACCGAAGAATAGTGAAAACCGAGTGTATATTCATTTTGAGTAGGCGATCCAAAATGTCACTAAAATTCTGAATTTAATTAATTATTTAATTATTAGTAATTCCAGTGACTAATAATTCTTTTAATTTCATTATTCAGTTTAGATACATAAAATATGCCATTATAATATACAATAATTAAAAAATGTATATAAAACTATGCTAACTATACAATATATACAAAAATGGTATAGAGAAAAAGAGGGCTACTGCAATTTTAGGCATCGAAAAATTCCTTTCCGTCGATTTCTACTGGTACCGTGCCCAAGGGGCTGGCGGCATTACCGCTGAATGGCGATACCAATTCTTTGAGCGAGGTAAAGGCCAGCCTTATGGTCACGGGAAGCGTCGATTAATCGCTTCGCTATTTCTTTGAATAGCGCGCGCGCGCGCTTGAACCCCACAGACCCAATGTTTCGACTCTAAACGGCTCAAAAATATAATTACCAGTTAAATTGGTATATTTGCGCCGTTTGAGAGTCTCCGCTGATGCAGCAGCAGCGCATGCGCAATCCATCGTACTTGGAAGATGGGAAGGAAAGGAAGGGAAGGGAACCAAAGTTCATCATATTTATGCGGACCCCAAACTACGAGATGAAGGCCTCGAATGCGACCTGGTCTAACCCAAGCATGGGATCATTTATGCCTTTAACAGTTCATTTTAGGAAACTTTGGCCTACTGTTACCACTCTGGCCAGACGTGTTGGCACAGGATTATATTTCGAGTTTTCCTTCTCTCGGTGTGATATCGTCTGCGTATTTTGCAGTTCCGTGCAGTCGTTGGCGAGCTTTGGGAAACTGCAACTGGCCGCAGACAGTGATCATAATAAAATAAAAATCTTAGTACTACTTTCAAAACCAAAGAATGGTGTATTCGGAATTATGGAGGTAAATCGGCAATTTTGAGCATTACGTTTTAATTATTTCTTTTATAACTACATCAATTTGTAATGACGTAATCCTATGGGAATTCTTTTCACATGAATTGTGTTATCCTAAGCAACAAAACTTGTTTTAAATAAGCAATTGTGAAGTCATATATTTTAAATGGCCCTATAATTTACTATTAAGTTTGGTACATAGGGTGTTTGAATTGAGAATAGATAAAAAAATTTGGACCAGCCCATATCTTCCCATGCGATGTCGTACAAGACGACTAAGGGTATGGCTGTTTAATGACAGAGAGATATATACAGCCCAGACTCAGCCTCAGATGTGTCAGATGGCTTGAGTCAACAATAGTGACTGGAAGATGGCAATAAGCTCACCCCCTATTACGTGGGACCGTGAAATGTGGGTGTTATTTCACCTCTGCCTAATCCTATGGGGATAAAGGTGTGATTATATGTATGTATGTATGTACAATTAGCGCTCTTTTACCATAAACTGAGGTATATAATTTATTATATCTATAGGAAAGTACACAATTGAGGAAAGCTTTTTTATATTTGCCCATAACACAAGTTTTTTCTTAGCATGGGTATCAGTGTTCAACTAAACACTTGTAAATTGGTCTAAGATGATACTCCGAATGTATAATTGTAGTGTAAATTGATGTACAACTTATGTGGCTAATAAATCATTTTATTATTATTATTATACTACTTAGGCAGCCGACCACAGGATCGGCGACTCGATTGTTTCCTACGGTGGTATTTTCTAATGCCCTTCTTGAAGAACCTCATATTGTAGTAGCTTGCAAATACGCTTGAAATGCCACAGCAACACACTGCGAATAACGAGAATATATATATACACAACAGCATAAGTTGATTAACATTAAAATATTTATAAACCATATTTTAATCTAGAATTCATATGTTAATTAATCTCGCTTAAGAGAGTAGGTAACGGAGATAGGACACGACTTTATTCCCATCCTAATTGAGCAGTCTGACTAAAGAAGTACCTCCGCTCTACAGAATACCACCGCTATAATAAATAACCTCGTGTAGTCTTCCCGGTGGTGAGTAGGGTAGCCAGAGTTCACCGGAAAGTTTTTGTGGTATCAGTGGGAAGACCAAAACCTTGTCCTGCTTTGTCTTTTACACTGACGACACAGAAACCTTTGTGCTTACAGGGTTGGCAGCGTGAGTGTAACTCCCTTGGTGTTGCACACGTCCATAGGCCACGGTAACCATTTCAGGTGAGCCGGGAAGTTGTCTGCCAACCATGAACTTCCCCAGTCGGACTGCTTAATTAGACGGAAATACCATCGTGTTGGTCTTACGATCGAAAGGTCCCAGGTTCGATTCCTAGCCGTCACACTACCGACGTAAATCGACTTCTTACACAAGCAATTTCACTTAGGTGGGAATATTTATAATTTTAATTTTAATAGTAATACTTGTATATCATTAACTGATACCCGCGGTGCCATCCGTGTGTTATCCTGTTCCCACTATACTTGGGGACCCATTCTGAGCAATAAAGTAACCTATAAAATAGCTACTATCTCTCTCTGTACCGATTTTTTCCAGACCCGTTCAGCCGTGAAGCAGATATTAAATGGTTCACTCGCTCGATGTTCGCTCGAGTAAATACTTAATTTTTCTTGCAATCTATGTTTACAAGGCTTCGGCTGATGTTAGACAGAATTCAACATTCATTTCATTATTTCAATATGTCGCCGAAGGAGGTCGTGCGCCATCGTGGAATTAGTTTAAACGAAACACAGAAAAAAATCAAAGTGACGTAACATGACATCCATCGTTGGCGTGACTCGAATCAAAATGACACACCTAAAAATGTTCATTTAGTATTCACACCTTGCATTTTAATTCAATTGGAGCGAGAGTGTAAGACACTAGATGCCAACAGTGAACCGATCAATCACTTGGAAATTTTCATTAGTGAAATCAATCGGCGTCAATGAATTCATTTTATGTTCAGATGGGGGGTCACTTTCAGTGGTAGATGAAAAATGAATGACGAGATAGTACAGAAAGTGAACTGTCTGATATTTGCTTTACAGCGCGACTGAATGACAAACATCCAAGCAAACAAACGTAGGATTGTTGGGATTAGGATAAAATATTAATAAATTAAGTAGTGGAGATGTTTATATGTATATGTACAAGCTTTTCAAGTGTAACAGGTTGAATTCCCAGTCCGTACAAGTATTTGTACATATGAATGAAGTATTCATGGATAGATTATGGTGTCAATTTTTATTTACTGGCCCCTTCGAGCCGAAGTCGTAGTCCTAGCCCTCGCAGAGTGCTCTTCCTAAGTTTTACGCAATAACCCTTACAGGGTTCAATGTCGTGGTATTAGAACATTCAGCTACCGGTTCAGAGCTGTAAAGCAAGCAAAGCTGAGTGCCACCATTGTAACATGATATGTATATGTAATGGTGACTCTCTTTTCTTAGATTTTGCCTTCAGCTTTCCATCAGGCGAGGCGAATATATATATCTAGGGATCTAGAATGGAATAGGATCATACTTATTTTTTTTTTCTAAGTACAAACATAGTATTATAGCAACACCTAGACATAATAATATGTTAGTCACATAAAATTTAAACATTTAATAGATAGCCGATCGTAACCAGAGTCCTAAATATTTCATGCCTACAAAAACTTGCTCCGAGAATGACTCAGCCCCGCGCCTCTTGTGTACCAGTCAAACGCTCTACCACTAAGCCAAAGTAACCGCTCAAGTTAAAACTGAAACAAAACAATCTTAGCAGACTCATTTTTCACTGATGTGGCAAACAGAAGTCAGATATTATTCTATTCTTATTAGTCAGCCGCTTGCGACACTCGTGACTATTCCGCTTCACCGATGAGCATGACGAGACATACACGCACACCTCTTACTGCGAATCAATTCAAAAATTGCGAATCTCTTTTATACCCAGTACCGAAATAATAGACTCTCCTCGCATAGTTTTATTAATATCTCCAATTATCTATCAACAGCCCCTGTGTCGTGGCGGTAGTGTACATTGCTATCCACCAAAAGATATTTTTTTTGAGTATTTGAATAATAAAAGTATAAAAATAAATAATAAAATCTCCCAATAAAAGTATATCTTTCTTTTATTCCAGGACCCGCTGCACCGTCTCCGTTTAATTTGAGCAGCAGATAGCAGAATCATGACGCATAGGAGGGTGAATTTTAATTTTGCGATAGATTTTTTCGTACAAAATGAAGGCCACCATGTATCTGTTATAGAATATGTGAGGAATCTGCCCATAAAACGAAGGCGCCATTATCATTTAACGACAAGCAAAGAGATAGTATATGAAGTCCACCCTGAGAAATATTTACTGATAAAGTTTCACATATTATTAGATATGCACCTTTCTGAAGATTATGGTCTGAATACACAAGTATTGCTGGATATTCTAAATTTTCGCAACAATGTATCTCCCCAGCAAATGCCCGACGTGCAAGAGGTAGATTTCCACCTTGTATACAGGGTGAGGAATAGGGGTAGTGAACTGAATATTTATCAATTCGTTTAAATACCTTAAAGAGATGCTTGATGAACAGAGAGTGGCTAGATGGTTAGATGGATGGTTGTATCTAGCTCTAGGTTTTTTTTTTATACCACTTAATTGTCAGACAAGCACACGGCCCACCTGATGGAAAGTGGTTACCGTGGCCTATGGACGTTTGTAACACCAGAGGAGTCACAGTCGCGCTGCCAACCCTGTAAGTACAAAGTTTCTGTGCCGTCAGTAGAAGACAAAGCAGGACAAGCCTATAGTCTTCCACTGACAGTACAAATTCTCCAGTGAGCTCTGGCTACCCTACTCACCGCTGATATATCCGTCTATCTCTCTAAACACCAAAAAAATGGTGTTTAAACCAAGGACTACTACTTAGTTTTAGTGTGGTATATTAATATTGCATTTGATGCTTTTCATGACAACTTTTTACTAATAGTTATATGGTCTGCTGTTGTGGGGCTCAGCTGCCGATATTGAGACTACGTAGATGAGTAAATGAGTGTCTGATGATGTAAATGCGTGGTCAACATAAGTCTCTTTCTTGCTCGCACAATATAAATTCTAAACTAAAGTAAATTTAACAAAGAAAGATAATCTAGTTTTAATATATTTCTCTGAGTTTCTTGCTGGTATCTACTCAGTAGAACCAACCTACCGAACCATCGAAAGAATCATTCTCCAATGGTTTATTTTTAAATTATTTCTTGACGTTATTGTTAAATTTTGACGTTCATATTATGTGCTCTTTGTGTGCCTAAACTGAATAAATGAAATTAATTATTTGATTAATTCTTTGATTCTATTTATGTCTTTCATGTTCACAATGAAAATAAAAAGATTTATTAATAAGCGACCTAATTGGATTTTAAAAAGAATTAAATTGTGTAGCAAACGTAAAGGTTATCTTTTGTGGCAATACAGATAGCTAATAAGATATTGAATGAAATTTTAAGCATTTAGTATGCTAACAATTCAAAATCAATTAAGATAGAAAAAATTGAAACGGTCCAGGCGAAATTGTAAATCGCAATCTTTCCCTTACAGGGGAATAAGCGATAATAAGATATTGTTGAAAAATTCTACAAGAAGACTAAAATTTATAACATGGAGAATAATTAATGAACATAAGTACAATAACTGGTTTATTGCTAATTCAGCATATTGCTAATATTAAATATAGAGATAAACAATAAGCGAGTCAAACCACGTTGCCAAACACTAACTATTCTTTTATCGTTGAGGTTGGGTCAAGGATGAATTATGACGGACCAAAATTTAAAAGTTCATAATACTATTGGTAAATGGCCAATTAAGGGCAATCGCCTGAACATATACTATAAATAGCAAGTAATAGAAGAAGTTTAATGCTTCAAATGTCTAGAATATATACATATAAAAAATGTCATGGAACACACGGATCATGTGTTGTCAATCATCATCACATGCATCAGTTGTCAATATTATCACAGCAGCATTAATATATATGTTCTAAATATATATATATATACCCTCTAAAACCGCTTTACTTCATAACAGTAAGACACTTTTATGAAGTAAAGTTTTATAAAGATAGCTTGGGTCCTAAAATATGTAGGCATGTTATAGAATATTTTAATAAGTGACTACCTACACTGTAATGATTATAAATTCTCACTACTGTCACCATTATTATCTATTATATGTTGCTTTCGACGTGTACTATGCACAATATTATATATTTGCAAATTATGTATCTCAATTTATAAATTTGAAATATTAGTTTGTATCATTGTAATTTTAATTAATATGTGAATTGGAATTAATTTATTAGAGTAACTGTGACTCATTTTGGTTAGTAACAATTTTAGCTTAAGCCTATATTAGTGTAGTATTTCTTAACTTTAAAAATGAATTATTATAAATTAATCTTAATCTATTTAAATTAATTATCGGATTATCATCTTAATTGAGTTAACATTGAGATTATAATACATTAAATTAATGAAATTATACTTAGTAAACTTTGATTACAAACAAAATTATTGATAATTAATTAAAATAATAAATTCAAATTATAAATAGTTTTCAATTAATTTTTAAAGCTGTCACCACTTCAACATTGTAGAAGAAATTCTGTAGAAGCGGTTGATAATACATCAGTCAAGTCTCTCCGCAATCAAACCCAGGATGCCATTGCAGCTGGCTCACACCTGGCGCACTAGGGATGCACATCTGCATCATCATCATCATGCTGACTGTATTTGAAAATTTTGTTTTTGTTTCAAGGAACGGTTATAATCATCCTCGTACGTAAAAATATCTATGCTTGAGATGTAATCACATAGATATTTAAATATGTATTTAGTTTTATAAGACTTATTGTAATCAGTTAGTTTAACTATATAAGATACCTAATAATATGTAAGAATATAGCATGGAATAGTAATAATAATAATAATAATAAAAGTTTATTAAATAAAATAGTTACAGAAATGTACACAAGAAGATATACCAAGCTAATGGGTAGACTAATTCTAGACATTACAATATGTTTCAAAATTTATGTATACAATTATATAACCCTGCCTCTTAAACTAGGCTAACCTGTATTTTAAGAGACAGTGCCCAGCTTGTAGATTCACTATTTTTATACAACAGTGGACAATGTCGATCTAACGTTTAAACTTGATAGCATTAGTAATAGTTGTGCGTGTACGAGTAAAGTGTGGAGGGGATGTGTAGTGGTATGATGTGGTATGTGTAGTCCGAAGAATATAATTCTCATTAATATGGATAGGCAGGTTCATGGTTTTGTTTTATGTAAACTGGTTGGTTTTGTAGCTGACTTTACCTACTAAATATAAATTTAAATAATAATGCATATCAACATATTTTAGAGACGTTTTAGATACAAAGGTATGACAAATAGTATACAGTAACTGCAAGGTTTTGAAATTGCGACCGCCGGCATAGCACTGAACTTATCTAGTGACGCGCCAAACAGGCATTATATACATAAATGTATGCCAGAGAGAGACAGAGAGTATTCCTTCAGCACCCCTAAGCGTTTGAACGTAAAAAGGTCACTGCTCTGATAAATTATCAGGCCAGCACCGCCTCGACCGGCATACCCAATACAGAGCAGAACCAATCTTAATTTCTTAACCTTAAAGTACAATTTGTAGTATTAACCTTCTTGTGAAGTTACGCTATTAATAACTATACTGTCGAAATAAATAACACCTGCGGTTATATACTATATGTCTCTGAATATAAAGAATAAATTTGTATGTACGTTGTATACCTGTTGGATCTTTCAGCCAGAAGTTCAACCACAAGTATATCTTATCAACTTAATCTTTAGGTACCTACCTACTTTTGTAGGCGTTATTGTCAAGCGTTTAGTAAGTAGATACAGCCAGCATCAAAAGTACATGAGCTTTATCAGAGTCTTATGAAATAATTACTTAGCAAAATAGGTGAAAATGGTGTTTAAATGCATCTATTTTACTCGTAATTTTATTATTACTATGTTATAACAAATATTATTGTATTGTATTCAATATACTCATATATTATACTTATAATAACCATTTTGATATGTAACCATAATAAATATTATTATATTATTAGAAATAAATGCACGAACTAGAAGCCCTTGTTTTTTATTCCTCGTTGCCGTAATAACTTAATGTATATAACAACATAAATATAAATCTTTTGTTATTAAAGGTTTGTATTAAACCTTTAAGAATGGTGTGAGGCGCAAACTTACTATTTAAGTCACAAACTACTGCTGCCCCTTAACCTCCATCCTATCATTCCTATCGTACAGCCGGTACTTCTACTGATTGACAGACGAAGCTTGGGTGCAGCCTTTTCTCTCGAAATTGGGAATGTAATCTCTCCTATCAAAGTCAAAATATTCAGTAGGGGACCAGACCGCTGGCACAAAATAAATAATAGGTATGAACTACTGTGTCTAAAATACCATTCGGTGACGCTTCACGGCATTCTCAAAAGTTTGTAACCGTTACAAACCTTTGAGGATGCCGTGAGGCGAAACCGGTCCTTTTCAAAAATAAAAGACAGTCGAACAGCCCCACCGGCTCTGGCGGGAGTGTTCGTGGTGATTTGAAAAATTCATTCTCAATCCACGCTTATTCTCCCAAATGACGAAAAAGATCACGATTTAAATGAAAAAATGGGCAACACTCGTAAAAAAATAGTTATTGTTGTTCAGTACGATGCTTGAAAACGTATTTAAGTAGATAATAAGTTTTAAACTATATCGTTCCATGATATACAATAATATACAATAATATGTATTTTATTGTCTGTGACAGTACCTACCTTGCATATTCGCGGCGGGCGATGTAACAGCAGATAGACCAATGACAGTCTCTGTCGGGACTGTCGCGGCGCTGCGCTAAGCGCTGTATGCTTGGAGAATTGCACAGCAAATCAGTAGGAGGGTGTGGGCATTCGTGATACAGGGTTCACCTGAATGCCGAATGCCTAAGCATTCCTTATAACCTAATTTAATTGTATACCATCTAACTTTTAACTACACTCCGGGACTGTTATAAGGAGAAATTTATAGTGTACTTATTGAAATAAAGTATTCTTATTCTATTCTTATTCTTATTTCTGTAAAACGAGGTGAATAGAGATCAATTGATGAATAGAAATACAATAGTCATTGGATTTCTCTTTTAATAATTTCTTTTACAAAATTACAAGTATCTGACTAGATATTTGATAATTTTGCTCAGTATCACATTGAACTAGTCCTTAATTTCATTTGAAAGTAAATTCAATTAGCTACAGAATTTAGGTGACCTTTTAATTTCTATTCATCCATTGATCTCTATTAATTACGTTTTACTCGGTACGTTTACTAATGATAGATATATTAGAGTGCTCCAAAATACCCATGGCATTACTAAAATACATATTTTATATATATCGCTCCCTTTACTTTTATTCAGTGGTTCAAATGAACTCTGATGCCAGGCTATTATCTTGATCTTTTTTAGTCTTTTTGTATTTCAAATTCAAATATTATACACAAAATTTTTACAGGCCAGCAGCATGCCTCAAGACTGCAAAGGTTTGTAATGGACACAGTTTAGGTTAGTAGCTACTTGAATTTACTAACGATGTGTCATTATTTAGGTAGAATGACCATATTAAGTTTCATTTTGGTGTGAAGCCCTAACAGTCCGATTGTTTAAATAGCCTAAATTGCGCCTTATAACATTAGATAACTAAAAATCCCTTCAAAGTCAGAGATTACCCGTTACAAGCAATCATTTTTTTTAAAGGGCTTAGTTTCATGGCTGCATTTGTGTTTTCTATTTGGCTTTTACTGATCTGACAAAATATTAGACGTATTTGCATATACAGCAAATATATTGTCAATATCTAATATAGACAAACATAATTAACTTCACAAAAACAGTTTTCACTTTAAAGAGTTATCACTTGTGAATTGCCACATTTTGTCTACTGTTAAAGGTACTTTACTGGTCGTAAAGAATTTAAAAATAAATTGTCAATTGTACGTATTTGGTCATATTTGTCAAATAGGCAATAAGGCAAATGAAATGTCAATTGCATACGCATACGAATAGCCATGTGAACAAATATACCTAATTGTGGTACACAATTATGTATATTTCTATACCCGGGTCTACCCCGAAAGATAAAAAACTTGGTAAAGGGACTATCTTTCTTTGAAATTTCATATTAGATTAACAAGAGCATTCTTCCTTAATATTTAAGCTAAACTAAACCTTATTTTTAAAGAAATAACAACGAACAAAATGTTTTATCACTGATTATATTCAAAGAATTTGACGTAGAGGATATAAAATAAGTATTCGCACGTTTCGTCGAAATCAAAGGTTGATTTAGACGAGACGAGAGACGAGATGGTCTAAATCCACCTTTAAAAGAAATCTAGTATTCTTGTCCCTCACTAAACACGTAAGAACGCTAATACTTAACGAACCATAGATGCTACAATATATAGGGTAGACTGCTCAAAGTTACTGTTAGCGCACTCTAGTGGCGTTTAAATGAAGCGAGTGAACATTCTTATAATATTCCATAGAATCTTTCCGAACTCTGAAAGTAAAAAAAAGAATGTTCACTTTCTATTATATAGAAAGTGAACGTGAAAGTATTAGATAGAATTTAACGGAGAGAGAATTGAGTGAGCATTCGCTCGTCAGAACTAAAGTGAAAATTTTCTTTAAACGGAATATTAAACTAGAACGTTGTAACAAGCTTTCTGTCGAGCACTTTGGTGAATATTCTCATGAAAGCACCATCGACTAGAGCTTTCGCTTGAGCTTTTGTTTCTGTTCATCAAAAACTACGAAACCATATAACCACTGTATTGTAACATTACGTAAGAGCTACGACAAAGGCACAAGGTGTCGTAACAGTTATGAAACTGATGAATGTTAATTTCTACGAAAAAAATGGCTATATGGGAATGCTTCTATTACAAGTGAATGCTCAAGCACACATTTCAGGGACTGACTACAGTACTTAATAGCTAAGATCTATATTGAATGTGTGTACAGTGCGATGCTGCGAGTCATCAGATCATCAGCTGCTTCTTCAAAGATCATGTGAGAAACAATATTAAATTATCTTTCATTATATAAATTAAGTTAGAAGACAAAACCAGAGGAAACCAATTAATCAATTATATATTAATAATTAATATATTTGTTAATGAAATACCTAATCAATTTTGCCAGTTTTTTAATATACTTAAATGGCTACGACCCGTATTCTAAGTTCCATATTCCAGACCGCTCAGTTGTGAAAGGAATCTCATAATGACAACTATAATCTAGAATTAAATATGTTTTAGAATACGGGCCGTATATCCTACGCAGTTATGAAAACATAACATAACATAAACTCACACCTATATCCCCGAAATCAATTGAAACAAACATAAATCAAATTATTATATCTTTTACTTGTCATTAACAATGACAATTCATTAGGCACACTTAACTGAGTATTATTACAATCCCTTATATAAAAAAGGCCTTTGAATTTTCTGACGCTATCTGCGTAGGTAGCGAACTTTAAATAGCTCGACCGCCTAAGGATGCCGCAACGCCCACTGTCGGCCGATCTAACGTCGTAGCAGAGTCAAATCTATGTAATACGACATCAATTATTGATTTACCCACAGTAATATATACGCGTAAATACAAATGCGTACATTTAGAAAAAGAATACTCTTATATAAAAGTTCGCGATGAAATCGCTGAACTTTCAGGGTATGTAAGTAGGAATACAGAGTGAAATTGCGTTCTAGCCATGCGCAGTAAAAGTTCTCTCGGCCCTCGGTCTCTTTCGCTTCCAGAACGAACTGTAGTCGGTTGTGAGCTTCCGAAGGTATCAGACGCTCGGTCGGTCACAATATTTGGTACCATTCGTAAACGCGAACTCTTAAGTTCGAGTATCGAAGTACATAAAGTGAAGTTGAGTAAATAAAATTTCTAGATTTTGGTGGACCATTATGTGAATAAAATTGATCAATGTATGTGCGTGAAATAATATTATAATGGCTTAAAAAATAACGATATTATTAATTAAATTCAGTTAGCGAGTTACCATTGCAGACTAAACTTTTGAAGTCGAACGGTAAGCGACACATTTAATACAAACATTTCATAGTTTTTGTTCTCCATCCGATAGTGAACATACAGTTAATTACAAAGAGCCCACTTGACGGCAATTAGGTCCCCCCATATCACCACTGATAATCGTGAATATATTTTAGTACGCATTTCTTAGTTCACAGTACTGAATCCAAGTCTTTTTTAGGTAATGTTAGATTATTTTATAGTCGAGAAATCTTTTTTTTAACAACTTAAGTGACAGATGTATCGAAATATATTAAGTGAAGTTAAGCAAATAATATTTCTAGATTTTGGCGATCATTATGTGAGTAAAAGTGATCAAAGTATATGTGTGAAAAAACATTATATTAGCTTAAAAATAACGATATTATTAATTAAATTCAGTAAGCGGGCTACCATTGCAGACTAAACTTTTGAAGTCGAACGGTAAGCGATACATTTAATACATAGGTACATTTCACGGTTTTTGTTCTCCATCCGATAGTAAACATACAGCTAATTACAAAGAGCCCACTTGACGGCAATTAGGTCGCCCCATATCACGACTTATAGTCGTGAATATATTTTTGTACGTATTTCTTAGTTCACAGTACGGAATCCAAGTCTTTTTATGTAATGTTAAATTATTTTATAGTCTTGAAATCTTTTTTTTAACAACTTAAGTGGCAGATGTATCGAAATATATTAAGTGAAGTTAAGCAAATAATATTTCTAGATTTTGGCGATCATTATGTGAATAAAAGTGATCAAAGTATATGTGTGAAAAAACATTATATTAGCTTAAAAATAACGATGTTATTAATTAAATTCAGTAAACGGGTTACCATTGCAGACTAAACTTTTGAAGTCGAACGGTAAGCGACACATTTAATACAAACATTTCATAGTTTTTGTTCTCCATCCGATAGTAAATATACAATTAATTACAAAGAGTCACTTGACGGCAATTAGGTCGCCCCATACTACGACTGATAATCGTGAATATTCTTAGTTCACAGTACTGAATCCAAGTCTTTTTTAGGTAATGTCAGATTATTTTATAGTCTTGAAATCTTTTTTTTTAACAACTTAAGTGGCAGATGTATCGAAATATATTAAGTGAAGTTAAGCAAATAATATTTCTCGATTTTGGCGATCATTATGTGAATAAAAGTGATCAAAGTGTATGCGTGAAATAATATTATATTAGCTTAAAAAATAACAATATTATTAATTAAATTCAGTAAGCGGGTTACCATTGCAGACTAAACTTTTGAAGTCGAACGGTAAGCGACACATTTAATACAAACAGTTCATAGTTTTTGTTCTCCATCCGATAGTGAACATACAGTTAATTACAAAGAGCCCACTTGACGGCAATTAGGTCTCCCCATATCACCACTGATAATCGTGAATATATTTTAGTACGCATTTCTTAGTTCACAGTACTGAATCCAAGTCTTTTTTAGGTAATGTTAGATTATTTTATAGTCTTGAAATCTTTTTTTTAACAACTTAAGTGACAGATGTATCGAAATATATTAAGTGAAGTTAAGCAAATAATATTTCTAGATTTTGGCGATCATTATGTGAATAAAAGTGATCAAAGTATATGTGTGAAAAAACATTATATTAGCTTAAAAATAACGATGTTATTAATTAAATTCAGTAAGCGGGTTACCATTGCAGACTAAACTTTTGAAGTCGAACGGTAAGCGACACATTTCATACAAACAGTTCATAGTTTTTGTTCTCCATCCGATAGTAAACATACAATTAATTACAAAGAGTCACTTGACGGCAATTAGGTCGCCCCATACTACGACTGATAGTCGTGAATATTCTTAGTTCACAGTACTGAATCCAAGTCGTTTTTAGGTAATGTTAAATTATTTTATAGTCTTGAAATCTTTTTTTTTAACAACTTAAGTGGCAGATGTATCGAAATATATTAAGTGAAGTTAAGCAAATAATATTTCTAGATTTTGGCGATCATTATGTGAATAAAAGTGATCAAAGTATATGTGTGAAAAAACATTATATTAGCTTAAAAATAACGATATTATTAATTAAATTCAGTAAGCGGGCTACCATTGCAGACTAAACTTTTGAAGTCGAACGGTAAGCGATACATTTCACGGTTTTTATTCTCCATCTGATAGTTAACATACAGTTAATTACAAAGAGCCCACTTGATAGCAATTAGGTCGCCCCATATCACGACTGATAGTCGTGAATATATTTGGAATGTGGCTACCGTAACCTATTTATTCTTTAGACTTGATAGCTTATTGTAATGAAGATGGAGTCCAATCTAATATATCATGTTTTAATAGGATTTAGGTTTTAAGTGCCTTTTTTTGGTGAGCAGTGTTGGCGCAAATTATGTTGTGTGGAAGGTGAAGCTGATAAATATACTCTACTTATCTAAATCCCTTTGCAAGACATCAACGAAACCGGTCTCGAACGATCAGTGAAGGTTTATTTCGGGAAAAAACTGGCTGGGCGTGCCTATACCTGTAACGCCCACGACACTTAAAACTTTCCTATGTGTAATAAAAACCCGCTACGACTTGAAAGTTTCCATGAGCGCTGATTAAGTTTAAATCGTAGTCAAAAAACATATTTGGTGCCGTTATATGACAGCCTCTGTGGCGTAGCGGTAGACCGTTCGACTGCTACGCAGGAGGTGCGGGTTCGATTCCTGCTCAGTACAAATATGTGTATAAATAAATATGTATGCATTGGTCTGGGTAATTCTATGTATAATATGTATGTATTTACAAAAAAAATTGTAACTAAGTATTTTTAATACACATACTAGATTCCATAACACAAGCTAGTTAAACTATGCTTACCATGGGTCTAGATAGCGTTGTGTAGAATGTAGTGGAATATTTATTTATTATTATGGTAGGTGATCTTTATTAAAATGAGTAAACAATTTGTAGGGAATAAAAGTTTAGTCAAGACGTGAGTGGATGAAGGGGGTAACTAAATTTTTTTGAGATTTGAATATTTTTGCATTAAATGACGGTTATAGGTATAAACCACATTAGACCTTAAAACTCCGCAATTAAAGCCTAGTTTCAAAAATAAAAATCACTACTTGAGCAACAAAAATGAGCAACTGTTTATTGCCATCATACATGACAGTACAAAAAGGCGCGCTATGGCTATACAGATAGATATCAAAATTGATTAGCACATTATCTAGTTTTAATGCCCTCCCCTTTCCTACACAGGACAACGCGTGCAGGTCTTAGATGTCATCCGCACACGGTGCAAAACATCCGATCAAGAACCAAGCGGTTCGGAGACTCTTTCCTCTGTCGCACCATTAAGGCCTGGAATTCATTACCAGCTCACGTGTTTCCTTCTTCCTACAGTCCCGGGTCCTTTAAGCGGGGCGTGAAAAAGCATATGATGAGGCCGTCAAGCTGAGTGTCACCATTGTCACACGGTATGTGTAAGTAATGGTGACCCTCTTTTCTGGGACTTTGCCTTCAGCTTACCATCAGGCGAGGCGAGGTCCAATTGACGTGTCCTATATAAAAAAAAAAAAAAAAAAAAAAAAGGTGGCAGATAAGCACACAGCCCACTTGAAGAGAAGTGGTTACCACGGCCTTTTTATGGAGGTATATAACACCTGGGGCTTTTTTTACGTGCGGAAAATCCCCACGGGTACCCCCACCAAGGTAGCCGGTGGGAGAGGTTATGTCGGACTCGTACCGACTAAAACGTACGACGCCTGTCATGGGGCGTTTTAGTTTCCCAAGGTGAGGTTAACAGGCATATCCCTCGCACCACGGCCGACCCAGAACCATCTCTTTCAATCCGGCCCTCTCCTTGGGTGTGGGGACACAGAGTCCTCAACACGTCCTCGGGAACGGGGAGGCGCGGCCTGCTTCTGCCAGGGTGACAGGTGGATCCACCCGTAACCCCCAGGCCAGCGCTCATGGGGGGTGGAGGTCAACTGCTGCCAACTTTGAATCTTTTAAGGCTCTTCTTGAAACATGTTGCGCAATATTGTTGCACAACAAAAACACGCAGTAGTGTAACAAATTTGTATCACTACGCATGATCAAACATTGATGACAAGCTGTGCGTCATGTTGCGCATTAGCGGCCAACATAGCACGTGTTGCTCAATGTTGCCGAAATTTTTGCGCGTCGCGTGTTGTGCTGCGTGTCAAATATAAAAGACTCCAGTCTAATTTCACCCCGGCACTACTAAGTTCACTCCAAATTGACTTCACTCTAACTGCATACCAACTCTCCTAAGATTCCAATCTTACTCAACTGCTGTGCTTCGAGATGAGACCGGGGGCATGTCGAAACACACTCGAGTGTCGGAGTCAAAGTGAAGTCGGTTTGAAGTCCAGTGATCCAAAACAACAGATCATCAAAAATCTTCTAGACTGATAACTTCGTCGAGAGCACGGGCGACGTTAAGTTACGGATTGCTTCTGTATGGGCCAAGTGAAGTGACGTAACCTGGGTCATTTGTGACCCCAAAATGCCGGTTAGGTTAAGGCAGTCTATAAAACCCATTATTAGACCCCAGTCATTAGACCTGTCCGCTTACACGGCTGCGTAGCATAACCATTGCTGGAGCAACACAAGCAGATGAATATGCGGTGGATATGTAAAGTCACGCTTAAGGGTCGCGTGAGGAACTCTCGCATCCGGTACAGCCTTCATATCCGTTACATCGTGGTTAATACAGGAGAGTTCCTCTGCTGGTGCGGCCGTTTTATGCGGCTGAATCTTGCAATCAACTTTCAAACAAAATATAAATAATGGAAATAGCTATTGAATTACAGGAATAACGAACTCATGAATCTGTAAGAAAATTTCGGCAATTTCATATGTAAGGATAATATTATGATATAAATAATTAGAAAACATAAATCTCTCCAAATGAAATGTTCAAACTTTAAAACCGATTATCTCAAAATTTAAAAATTGTTAGTTCTCGCCTTCATCCACTCACGTCTTCTATTTAACAAAACAAGTAGGAATTTTTGGGAAATATTTCGTGAAATAATCCAAGTTTAAACATAACTTAACATAAAATCACGCCTATATCCCGTAGGGGTAGGCAGAGGATCATTCTGGTAATATGACGGAGTGTATAAAAATAATACTCAATTTATCAAAGTTAAAGGACACAATTTATTTTCAACTTTTTTTATACCACTTGGTTGGCAGACAAGTACATGGCCCACTTGATGGAAAGTGGTAACCTATGGACATGTGCTACACCAAGGGAGTCACATTCGAGCTGCCAACCCTGTAAGCACAAGAGTTTATGTGCCGTCAGTTTTTGTGACGGGGGTTTTTCGCCAAGTAATAATGTTGATAGAGAAGTTATGCGACATTTTTTTTAGGAAATGATACTTATTTTGGCAAGCTTTTTTCGGTGAAACATGGTAACCTCACTTTACACCCTGGTTAATGAGACCAGAGACGGCGAGCGGATTTTACAAACGGCTGTTCCATAACAAGATAATGTTCTAGCCAAATGAGCTTCAACATGAACACGTCTTTTACGTTCAAAATTGTCCTTGGGGCGTCTCCCTCCAGACATGGTAAATATATCTTACTCTGTAGTAACAAATACAATGCATCACCCCGGTGTATGAGACCCAGCCAGTACACCTGCAGATTGATGAACGAGGATCCTTTCGGCGTTGAGGAGTCTGATGCAAATATAAATTAATAATGAGGGAGTGCGAGAGTGGATCCTGTGCTCTAAAGACACTTAGGTAGCTTTTCCACTGGAGATGTGCTATACTATGCTATGGATGCGTTTGAATTCTACTGGTGCAAAGAGATTCAGCAATTTCTTATATAGAGATGTATGTACCGGGGTAGCCTAGTGGTGGGCAATGGGGATCTCATATTGATAAAATAGCCAGTAGATTAAGTTCGGTTTCCTACGCTGTAAAAAAGATTAGGACCTTGACAGACGTGGATACGGCTAGAATAGTATATTTCAGTTATTTCCATAGAATTTTAAGCTACGGAATTCTCTTTTGGGGTAATTCTGCATATTTTAACACAATATTTCTGTTACAAAAGCGGGCTGTGCAAGCCATTTATAATTTAGGCCCAAGAGTCTCCCTCAGAGAAAAGTTTAAAGAAATAGACATTTTAACCGTAGTGTCACAATATATTTTAAAGAACTTTATGTATGTACGGATAAATGTTTCAAAATTCTCCAGAGTTAGTGACCGGCATAACATAAATACCAGATATAAAAACAATCCTATAGTCTGTGGTAGTCGACTTGAAAAAATTAGTCATTTATTTCAAGGCAACTGTATACGCTTTTTAACAAGCTCCCTAATGAAATTAGGGATTTACCTGTGTATAAATTTAAAAATATAGTTAGACGTAAATTGTGACAGAAAGGCTATTATATAAAATGCAAGAATACTTGGATGATAAACAAGCTTATACTATGCTACTCAAGTAAATTTTTGTATTTAGATAAAGTTTGTAAAATTAAAATATGTTTGTAAATAGACCGAAAAAAAGAAATGCCCGCTGAGTTTCTTGCCAGAGTCTTCTCAGGTCGGAGCTGCCTTTCGAACCCGTGGTCAATTTACTTTACTGATATTCATGTTCCTTTTTTGTTGACGTTTTGTAAGTGCCGATATAATGGTCTATACAGAATAAATGATTTTTGACTTTGACTTTGACTTTGAAATGCTGCTGAGACGAGGTCTCGGGTTTGATTGGCACACACCAATGACTTTCTGATGCTTTTCGAAGTTATGTGTGTATTTATCGCAAGTTTATAAGTGCCCGGTTAATAGCAATAGGCACGTCACCTTTTACATTGGGACCTAAAAAACATAAACTGACGAAATGTGGGTGCTAGCATCTCTACCTACCCCTTCGGGGATATAGGCGTGAGTTTATGTTTATTTATGAGAGATGTGTGCTATGAATATGTGCTATGGATGTGTGATGTGGATGCTTATGAGAAAAGATTCGAATTTTGAATATTTCCAGGAGAAATACCTCTAGCTTCCATAGCACATCTTACTCGTTTCGCTAAATAGCATAGCACACATAGTTTAGCTTTTATATCCTCGTAGCATAGCTGCATAGTACAAACACGGATAGACAACCTTACTTTTCTTTACAGTGTAACCAGTCGCCATGGCAGGACGCCGCAAATTGCCAGCCATACCCATCCGTGGCAACGAAGACCAAAGCGACAGTGACTGGAATGAGGAGCCGTACGTGAATTTTTCTATTTTATTCTATTACTAGCTGACCCGGCAAACGTTGTTTTGCCATGTATATTATATCTAGGAAACATTTTTGTAGCTCAATAAAAATAACGATCTACTATAAGTGTGCGGCGATTTACTAATAATCAAAAGAGTTGTAGACAATGAAAATAAAAATCGCGATGGAAAATTAGGGGTTAATTTTAGAGGCTTGAAAATTCAGGCTCGAATGTATTTTCTAATGTTGTATCATAAAAATATAAAAATAAATAAAATCATCCAGAAATTAAAAAAATAATGTTACGAGTGTACAACCCTTATCACTTAGGGGTATGAAAAATAGATAGTAGCCGATTCTCAGACCTACTGAACATGCATATAAAATTTCCTAAATTCGGTCAAGTCGTTTTTTTTTCTTATACCGCTTAGGTGGCAGACAAGCGCACGGCCCACCTTTTTTTTACGTGCGCAAAGTCCCCACGGATACCTCCCCACCGGAGACGGTGGAGGAGGTTATGTCGGACTCGAACCGACTAAAACGCACGCCGCCTGTGGGTCGTTTTGCCGAAGGTGAGGTTGACAGGCATATCCCTCGCACACCGGCCGACCCAGGGATATCTCTCACGATCTGGCCCTCTTGCGCACGGCCCACCTGATGGAAAGTGGTTACCGTGGCATATGGATGTGTCTTTAGTCATCCCACTGACAGCACAAATTCTCCAGTAAGCTCTGGCTACCCTATTCACCGCTGGGAACACAACACGAAGTTATTATAACCTCAGTATTCTGTAGGACGGAGGTACTTCCTCAGTCGGACTGCTCAATTGAGCGGAAATACCGCGGTGTCCTACCTCCTTTAAATCGGTTCGGAGGAGTATGGTAACTAACACTGTGACACGAGAATTTTGTGTATTAGATAGATATTATTCTATCTATTATGTCTTCTTCGACTAGGTGTCAGGTGCGTGTCAGTATTCTCGACTTTCAGTCACGTCTCTGAGTCTACTTATTTATTTATGTATACAAAAGAACAAAAATATAGAGATACATAGATGGAAATAGTAGTATAGAGGTTCTGCTTATTTCTATTAAAAATCTCTTCCAGCAGACCTGCGAGAGCAGAGAGAGAGAGAAGTAGAGAACATAGTGAAAAGTGTATAGGGAAGACGAGAGACTGATATACAAAAACTTGTAAGATTTTAAGGTTTTTAGAAAGCCCTTTCTAAATACGGCATCAAAATTACGTTCTGCAGTTTTTCCATCCACCACAAACAGACAAGCGGGCAAGAATCAAACGTTAATGTAATGATGATGATATACCCCAAGTATTTTTGTACTGTTGGCACGTTGGGCATTTCAATAAAACATTTTTTGGGATGGTGCAAAATCTATTGAACTTACTGACACCTCTTGTGACAGATTGTGAGAACTTATCGATTGTGACAATTCATCGAATGTGATAGTTCATTTATGGTTCCATACAGATTGCCGGGCTGCAGCTCCTCGCATTCCACGTCACAGAGGCGACATCCAACATTCGACTCCTCTGCGCAACAGGGGCGTTTCGCCAGGGAATTTAACATTCACCCGTACGTATAATCTGTTTTATAAAAAAGGTCTGATTATATTTTTATTCTTTTATCATCTTCTTCTTTTATCTCTTCTCTATTATCATCTGTTTTTTCTTTCCTCACGTAGAAGGCGATTACTAACAGACGTGTTGATCCGTGCTTACTTTCATATGAAAGACCGCCGGCGTTTCGCCTGCGTGGATATTGGTTATCGCGTTATTTGATCAAGATCTACTTAACCAAGTCCTTTCTAATGCTTAACTAAAAACCGCATGAAAATCCATTTGTTTGTTATGGCATCGATCGAGAATAAAGTGACAAATAGACAAGACTGCTCAAAAAATATGTGACCGGAGTATTTTTAAAGTGAAAACTTTAAACACGTTGGGCATTTTAGGAACGTATTTTTAAAGATAAGAAAAACCACTGAACTTGTGACCCGATTATCGATTGTGAGAATTAACATATGGCTCCTTGCAGACTGCCGGGGAGCAGCTCGTTACATAACACGCCAGTTCGTCGCAGGCGGCTACCATTACCCGACGCACCTGTACAGCAGAGCCGCAGCTCCGGCGACTTAGATGTGGATTTGTACGTATCTCTATCTGTTTTATAATCTTCTAATTCTGTCTGTCACATTACTGTCCATCCCAAGGTTGCCTGGAAGAAATTTTTTTAACGATAAGGCCGCCTATTATGTATCAAACTGTAAATATATGCTACCTACTTGTTTCAGCTGTGAATGTCAAATCTGCTGTAAAGTCCTTATGATTGCCCCTATCAATTGAGACAATAAAAATAATGGACGTTATTTTTTCGAACAATAGTCGGTTTAACTATCGGTTGTTGCAAGATTTTTTTTGAAATGCTTTAAATACAGCTTTTTTTTTTAAGAATAATGAAATGATTTCTTGAAGTGAAATTACTTATCCTCAGTATTTAAAGTGCTTTCCCTTCTCATCTCTAATGCGATCTCAGCATCCTCTATCTAATATTACCACATCGTTCTCGTGCAAGAACCAATGGGAGAGATCATGTAAACTATTAAAGATCTCTGAGAGAATTATTCCATCGGATTAAGTGACATACAAGGGCATTTGAGTGATCTGGAACGGTAGGTTCGACAAAATGATGATAGTCATTATTATTTGGATTAAAATAGGAGTTTATAGCAAAAATCATCATCTACTATTTGCGGGAATGATGAAAACCATTATCTTTCTTCTCCTCTTTGTATATCTCCTTTATTTCATGTCTACGCTGTTTTTGGTATGTTATATGTGTGGGTGTGTTAAGTATAAGTATAATATGTAGGTGCCTAGTTCTACAACTATTTATCTCTATTCTAAAACTATTTATAATGAAACGGTACCTACGTACCGTTTCATTATAAATTATGTTTGTAGTAAGTATAAACGTAAGTATAGTAGTTTGTATTATATCTATAACTGTATAATATATCAGAGTATAAATAATAATATAAAATAAATAATATATGTACACCGGAAGCCGCCCACTATATCTATCTATTTATCTAACTCACTCCATCCCATGGTTGCCTGGTATGCCGCCATTTGTTATGCCACAAAACTGTACCAAATTTTGTTTTTTCTGTATCCATTCTCTGTGTACATACAATAAAGAGATATATTATTATTATTATTATTATTATTATTATTATTATTATTATTATTATTATCGCCTACTATCAAACTCGTTCCAATCTTTTAAACTGCAGTTGGGATTAATTTTTTAATAATTTGTTTTATTTTAACCATTCTAGTTCAAAAAAGAGTCACCATTACAGACATAATTATTGAGTATCCAAACATACTCATAAACTTCCCTTTTCCCAATGGCATTTCTGTAGGCGTTTTGGGGTTTTTTTATACCACTTAGGTGGTAGACAAGCGCACGGCCCACCTGATGGAAAGTGGTTACCGTGGCCTATGGACGTGTGTAACACCAGAGAAACCACACTCGTGCTACCGACCCTGTAAGCACAGAGTTTCTATGCCGTCAGAGTAGAGGACAAGCCTTTAGTCATCCCACTGACAGCACAAATTCTCCAGTGAGCTCTGGCTACCATACTCACCGCTGGGAACACAACACGAATTTATTATAACAGCGGTATTCTGTAGGACGGAGGTACTTCCCCAGTCGGACTGCTCAATTAGGCGGAAATACCGCCGTGTCCTACCTCCTCCTTATTTTAGACGGATATCGATATAAATCGATATTGGAGGAGTGGAAACCTCTGCTTAACCCTCCGGGGATAACGGCGTGGTAATCGGGGCTGCTATATACATAAGAGCCCGTCCTTACAGCATGCCGTGGCACCTGTCGCGTCCAGTTCGCTGGCAAGTACCTGACTTCGTAGACGGCAGGCGCAATGCGAGGGACTTCAATGTGGAGCCGTAAGTACTATTATTTGTTTTAAAGTGTGAGATAGCGCTAGTAGCCACGCAAACATTGGCTAAGTATTTAAAAATTAAAAGTGTTAATCGCGGAAATAATACATGTAATTGTGTAATAACAGCGCGATAATTCTGTGATATCGTTATCAATTAAATGTACTTTCATCTTCCAGTGTAATTTTCAAAAGTAAAAAGTCGATGTAAAATTTGATCTATGAACTAGGTATACTTGAAATTGATCATAATTAAGTGTAAACCGAAAGCAGAAGTTACACTTCACCACTGAAACATACACAATTACATCGATATCCTCCCCATTAGTGATCTCAAAAAACGCCTGTAATATTCCAAGTGGCAATGGTAATGCCCGACCAAAGAAGAGCAGTAATATTATGATGAAACAAGAATCATCCAGGACACCGAAAAACAGAGTTATAATACTTGAGGGACGCAACTTGAGGGACATCCTTCAGAATCTTCTCGGAACGAATTTCTCAGTATTTTCTTATATAAAGACGGGTGCAAAGCTTGGCAACATATTGTCTATGCTGCAGGCTATATTCAAACTTTTAATGCTCGAGATTATGTTATAGTGCTGGGCGGTATACATGATAAAAACCCTTATGAATTAGAGCATAGCTTAAGTTCGTGGATATCAAATGTGGTAAATACGAATGTTATTGTTTGTGAAGTAAGTACCGTATAATAAACACCTCTGGGAAACTAAATTAAATTATACAATACGTTTTATATGCCAAAGGCTTAATAATGCTACTTTTCTTGACATGAACTATTATAGGTTTGTACCGTATAGGCCACGTTATGCAATAAACATTGCTAGAGCGCTATTAAAAGAAATTTTACGCATGAACCATTACCGCAAAAAACAACTTTATCACACACAACAGCAAAATACGTTTCGTAACGTGATTTACATTGATATATGTACCCAAACAGATTTAATTATGAATTTGAATGATGATATGAACTGTAGCAAATTACCCGAAACACAAAATCAATCTGAATTATCTATCCCGAGTCAGTTAATTCGTGAATAATTATGTAACGTTACTACACCAAAATATATGTGACTTACTGATCAAATCTGATGCACCCACTGTGTCTCTAAATGTACTCGCAAAGGATGGCACTTTGATAGACATTGTATGAATTACGAACATAATATGGTACAGGGCGATGAAATCTACTTAATCCTACCTGGTTATAGATTAGTATCCTGTTTCATGAGATCCAACAGATTTGGGGGTTCGTGTATTGTACTGGGGAATCGCTATCAGTATAAGTCCTTGACTGAGACAAATAAAATGTCAATCACATATATCATTGAATGCTCCGGAGTCGAACTAATACGACACGATATAAACATTCTATGTTATTACAAGTCACCAAGTGGTTCAATGAATATATTTCTGTTAATGTTGACTAAAATTCTGACAAAACTATGTGCACATGGTAAGAAACTGATTTTTGATTTAATAATACAATTTAACCAACCTACAAGCAACATTAGTCAAAAATGCATTGACAATGTCGTCCACAACATCAAGGGGTGTAAATGAAAAATCATAGATTTTTCTCTATCTGACCACTCTGCCCAAATACTAACGTGTCCTGTAAAAAGAACTTGCGTGATAAAATATTGGTACAGTTATAAGCGCTGTTTTGCTCAGAATAACAGAGATATGTTTAAAACTTATTTGAAACAAGTTTCTTTTGATGGTATTTACGAGACCTCAGATCCGAATTTAGCTTACAATTTGTTTTCAGACCTATTTAACCCAGCTTATAACGTGTGTTTCCCCCTGAAAAGACTTCGTGTAAGCTTTATCACAAAACCTAACCTGGATATCTAAAGGTATACAAGCGTGTAGGAAACGAAGAAGGGATCTTCTATGGAACTATAGAAAGCATCCTACCGATGAAAATAAAATGTGCTTTCACAACTATTCTAGGCGCTATAAGAAAATAATTACATAAACAAAAAGATGTCAGAATAATAATTTTATTCATACCTCTGCAAAGAAAGGAAAGGCAACTTGGGCAAGTGATAAATGATATTAAATATAAATATCCAAATGAAGGTGTTGAAAAACTTGCCATAAATAATGAAACAATAACTAGTTGTACATGCATAGCAAATGCATTTAATAACTTTTTCACTAACATAGTAAAAGACAGACACACAAAAAAATCGAACAATGGCATCTACTAAAATGGCTAAAATTGGATGTAATAGTAAATCTGTATTCATGCCTCCTACTATTCCCCAAGACATTTTAAAAAATAGCGTAGGATATGATGCGATTACTACACGAACAGTGAAAGATGTAGCAACCATCATTGCAGACCCTTTAAGCCACATTATGAATCTGTGCATAGAACAAGGTATATTTCCGGAAAGATTAAAACTAACAGTAATAAAACCTATCCAAAAAAAGATACTAAGTCAATAATTGATAATTATAGACCTATCGCTTTATTGAATATATTTTCCAAAATATTTGAGAAAATCATATATACACTTGTGGACACATCCATTGGCCCACCTTAGAGTTTAGGTTTCGATGGTGCCTACCTAAATATGATTGCTAGATTGAACAAAAACTATGGATGCAGTTTTGAACCTGATATATTTTACCATCTTTTTCGATCGTATTGTTTTAAATTTGTATTCAGAATACTACGCAGAAGCTACGTCTAACAAGTCGGGTATGCGCCTTGATGAAGGCAGTTAATTTTTGAACAAAAACATGTTTTATCAAATAAAGGTTTAATTATCAAATAAAGGTTTAACTTAATAACGCGTGATGCCTCCATGGGCATCTACGACCGCTCTCATACGATTAGGTATAGAGTTTATCAACCGTTCTATGAAATTTTAAGGGATCATCTCCCATTCCTCTTTTATGACAGTTTTCTCCAGCATCTGACGAGCCCTAACACGTCTTTTTAGCTCGTCCCACATGTGCTCCATCGGGTTCATGTCTGGGTTTCTGGCTGGCCAGTCCATAACTGTGATGTTCCTGTACCGAAGATTTTCCCGAAGATGATAATGCAAGAGCATTATCATGCAGAAAAATTTAAATTTGGGCCCACATGGTCCACATATGGCATCACGTAAGGTTCTAAGCACTCACGAATGTACCTTTCAGCATTTAATGTTGGCAGCTGTGGGCCCGTAACAACCTCACGTTGAGTTTTGCCGCTCGCGGATACACCGCCCCAGATAGTCCATGAGCCACCACCATAAACAACCCTCTCTTGAAAGCAGCATTGTGCAAAACGCTCTCCCTTTCGTCAGTAGACCATCTTCCTTTCATCATTGCCATGTAATGTAATTTTAGACTCATCAGAAAAGACTACACGGCTCCAATGCTACTGAGTCCAATTTAAATGAGTACGCGCGAAAAGAAGACGCGATGTTCGGTGGGCTCGCGGTAGTTTGGGGCCATTAGCTGGTTTGTGTGGTACTATATCGCGTTTTTTTAACCATCTCCGAACAGTTCGAGTGCTCACGGATACTCTGTGGACTATATCGCGTTTTTTTAACCATCTCCGAACAGTTCGAGCGCTCACGGATACTCTGTGTGGTTTTGTATCTCAATGGAGGTAAGGTGACAATTTCTCAAGCTGGTTGTCACGATGAATCGATCCTGCCTTTCGGTTGTGATCTTCCTTGGCGACGAACAAAGCTGCCAGTCTCTAGGTACCTTCGATAAACATTTCGGACCGCAGATTGACTTAAATTAAGTTGAGCACTCACATTTCTTTGGCTGTATCCGGCCTGGATAAGTGCCACAGCTTGGGTGGCGACTTCAGGCGAAGTATCATAGATTATTGATAGAACCTCACCTTAATGTTAAGAATAAGTAATGTTTGTTGCAAAACCAAAGAGAAAAATCACACTTTCAAGAATTAAATCCAAGTAAACCAATAAAATCAAGTTTCTTTAGTATTCGATTGTTTGATATTAACGAACAGACTTTGGATGGCATGCCTATTAACTCTGTTAGCAAACAAAAAGACTTAGGGGTTGTGATAACCTCTAACCTAAAATGGGAGGATCACATTGCTGAAATTGTAAAAAAAAAGCCAATTCCTTCATATATGTCATGAGAAAGTCGTTCCAGACCTTAAATGTGGAAGATTTTCTAAAAATATACCAAACCTACATAAGACCACTTCTGTAGTACGGATTCCAAATTTGGAGCCCATACTTCCAGAAGGATATTGGCCTCTTAGAGAGTGTGCAAAGGAAAGTCACTAAGCTCCCTGCTTGTGTACGACGTAAAACATACACAGGGAGACTAGAAGCATTACATCTCACTACCCTTTTTTTTTTTTTTTTTTATAGGACACGTCAATTGGACTTCGCCTTGCCTGATGGTAAGCTGAAGGCAAAATCCCAGAAAAGAGGGTCACCATTACTTACACATACCGTGTGACAATGGTGACACTCAGCTTGACGGCCTTATCATATGCTTTTTCACGCCCCGCTTAAAGGACCCGGGACTGTAGGAAGAAGGAAACACGTGAGCTGGTAATGAATTCCAGGCCTTAATGGTGCGACAGAGGAAAGAGTCTCCGAACCGCTTGGTTCTTGATCGGATGTTTTGCACCGTGTGCGGATGACATCTAAGACCTGCACGCGTTGTCCTGTGTAGGAAAGGGGAGGGTGGGACTAATTGGAAGAGCTCATCAGAACACTCCCCATGGTACAGACGGTAAAATACAGCCATGGACGCAACATCTCTACGCAGCTGTAAAGGTTCTAGGGTGTTCGTGATCTCGGGATTCCCAATGATGCGGACCGCACGTCGCTGCAACCTGTCGAGAGCATCTAGTAAGTACTTTGCTGAACCATCCCAGAGATGCGAGCAGTACTCCACACAGGAGCGAATTTGTGTCTTGTATAGAAGACACCGCTGCTCCGGCGTGAAAAATCGTCTCACTCTGTTCAGGACTCCGAGTTTTCGTGAGGCTGTTTTGATGATACTTTCGATGTAGTTTTTGTTATTCAGGTTGCAGCGAACATCCATACCTAGGATATTGAGATTGTCCTGCAGCGGCAGTGGTGTGCTCTGAAGAGTGGGGAGGGGAAGGAAAGAAGATACTTTTGCTGTAAACGCACATGCCTGCGTCTTCTTGGCATTGAACTCAACCAGGTTCTCAGAGCCCCATTGAGAAATGTGATTCAGGACCCCGTCAAGCTCAGTGACAAGAAGCTGCCTTTTCTCTGCGATATCTGACTGCTTGGCCGCTGGATGTCCATGATAACTCCCATGTAAAGTGCTATCGTCTGCATAACAATGAACATTGCCGGTAGACAGCATGTCGTTGATATGCAGAAGAAAGAGAGTGGGTGATAAGACGGACCCCTGGGGCACGCCAGCATTAACCTGCAGAAACTCCGAAGCTCGTCCGTCACAAAGGACGCGAATACGGCGCCCCTGCAGGAAGCTAGCAACCCAGTTGCACAGCCTAGAAGGCAGACCAAAGGCAGGTAGCTTAGAAAGAAGCGATTTGTGCCAGACTCTATCGAAAGCTTTGGCGATGTCAAGACTAATTGCCAGTGACTCGCCGTGCTTGTCCATAGCCTCACCCCAAAGATGGGTAGAAGAAGAAGATCACCCGTTGACCGTTTCGGTCTGAAGCCATATTGCCGGTCATTAATTAAGGAGTGATCCTCTAGGTGCCGCATGAGCTGTTTGTTAATTATGTGCTCGAACACTTTGCACAGCACTGAGGTGACGGCTATGGGTCGATAGTTGGCTGGCTCCGAGCGATCCCCCTTCTTGGGAATCGGCTGAACATTCGCCTCTTTCCAAGGCAAAGGCACTGTACCCGAACTGTAGGATAGCCGGTACAGGCGCGTAAGCATTGGAGACAACTCCGCTGCACATTTTTTCAAAACTACCGCTGGTATACCATCCGGACCACTGGCTTTCCGGACATCGAGTGATTGCAGCACTGCACGGACATCGCGTTGCCTGATATGGATATCAGGCATCGCGTGGTCACTGTCGGGTAGTGTTGGTGGCTGCGTACCACAATCATCGATTCGGGAGTTGGCCGCAAAGAGATTAGCCAGCAGATTTGCCTTCTCTTGCGGCTCATGGGCCAGGGATCCATCAGGGTTACGCAGCGGAGGCAGCGAAGGCTGACAGAAGTTGGCTTGCACGGCTTTAGCCAGTCGCCAGTAGCCACGGCTTCCCGTAGGATGCATCACTAGCTCTTGACCAAGCCGCGCTATGCGCAGGGCATCCGCTCTGACATAGGCCCTTCTACAGACCTTTGTGGCTCTGTTGTACGCCGCCTTGAAGTGGCCCAGATTGGGATGGCGCGTGGCGCGCGCCCTTACCCAAGCGCGGTACGCAGACTGTTTTTGTTCAACAGCTTCCGCGCACTCGCGCCCGAACCAAGGGCGCACCCCGCGGTCACCGGTGACATCGGTGTATGAGATATAGTATTCCATACCCAGACCGATCTCACCGGCGACAGCAGTAGCACAATCCGATGGGTTCATACCTTCAAAGCAGCGCTCAACCCACGGGATGGACGCAAAATAGTCACGAAGTCCATCCCAGTCCGCTGACGAGTAGTGCCAGAGACGCCGCTTCCCCCGCATGGGTCGTGGGGGCGCTATAATAGGCACCGTGGAACAGACCAGGCAGTGGTCAGAGTTGCCTAAAGCGGCTCGCACCGATACACTGTACCGGTCCGGATCACTCGTCAGCAGAAGGTCTAGCAGAGAAGGTGCTTGGCCCGACCTTCTTGGTATCCTAGTGACCTCGTGCACCAATTGGGTCAGGCCGTGCGCCAGAGCAATTGCGTGGGCGGCTCTTCCCGCATGGTCTGTTTTGGAGGAGCCCAACCAGATCTCGTGGTGGGCGTTAAAATCCCCCAAAAATACCATTTCGGCATTCGGAAATCGCTCCTGCGCATCATCTGCCGCCTGACTCAGATATTCAAAGAGTCGAGTTGTCTCAGCATCTCCTGTATGGGAACGGTAGAGGCACACATAGATCTGACTCGTAGGGCCATGGTCTACGTGTACCCAAAGGACGGAGAAGGATGGGTCCTCTAGGCAGCGCAAACGGCGACAGCAAACATCCGCCCTAACAAACACGCACACCCCGGCTTTTGCACGAAAACTTTCCTCAAGAACATAGCCAGGGTAGAGCAAGTAGGTCGTGTCGTCAGGGCGGTGTATTTGCGTCTCCGTTAGAAAAAACATGGCAGGTTTCGCCGTCTCTAGGTGTTGGTGGACGGCGTTGAGGTTTGCATGGAGCCCACAGATGTTAGTGGACTCCACCTCAAATAGCAAGCTTTTGGGAGTGTGACGAGCCGCTGTGTTGTCTTTTTCTGTAAATTGCGCTGCCATGAGTTTGGGTGGGAGAAGGCGTGAAAAAAGAAGTGATTGCCGCCGCAGCACCGTGTGACAAAGCGCGGGATATTGGTTTTATCTATGAATGTGAGGCATGGCGAGAGCCGACGCGCCGAACGGAAGGGCCCCCGTACCCCCCCGAGTATGGTCGCCGGGCTCCCAAATCCGGTCACCAACCGGCACGACGAACCATATCGGGATTATGCGCGGCCTGGTGAGGCAGCCTCCCAAGGTGGTTAACCCCAGTTGGGCACCACCGTTTCTACAGGTCTCCCTGTTCGGCGCATCGCCCCGCGCCATCCCCACTAGACTACGCCAAGACCCACTGGTCCCACTAGTGCTGCGACAACCACCACCTCTGCCCGGCTATGCACATGCTGACCCCTGAACACAATCCAACCGAGATTGAATTGCTATGGAGGGTTTTTCGCAATAGTGCACGGTGGTACCTACCCGGTCGAAACTTGAGACAAATTTGTGCCACCAAGTTTCTACCACCAGTAAACCCTGTAAGAGAGACGCCTTCGAGGTGACCTAATAGAGACATTTAAGATCATAACCCATAAGTATAACCTGCCTGATATGCACACAATTTACATACCAAAAGTTCCCACTAAATCAGCCAGAGGACATAGCCTGAGAATAATTCGTGCAACAACAAACACAAACACTGCGCACCATTTTCTTAGTAACCGGGTAGTCCACAACTGGAATAGACTACCCGAAGATGTTGTGACTGCCACTTCAGTGAACAACTTTAAAAACAGACTGGATCACTGGTTGCTAACAAACAAACTTCACAACTATGGGCTCAATCAAGTGTAGTGACTAAATTGAACTGTTCTTCAATATGTGTGAACTGTGACATAGACATATCAGCTCAAAGCTGCTCGTCTATATATATATATAATATATAATATATAATATATAATATATAATATATAATATATAATATATAATATATAATATATAATATATAATATATAATATATAATATATAATATATAATATATAATATATAATATATAATATATAATATATAATATATAATATATAATATATAATATATAATATATAATATATAATATATAATATATAATATATAATATATAATATAATATATATATATATAATAATAACAATAAATTATCTTTTGTTTCTTTGAATTCTATGTTCGTAATTCAAAAAAAGATTAGTGAATAAAATTATGAATGTGCCTGGTTCCAAACTGCATCAAAACTTTTTGCTCGACCTTATATATATTTTTAGCTAGGACTAAACGAAACTGAAAATGCAAAGTGGGCCAATAGATGTGTCCACAAGTGTATATGCATAATCATGTATCCACATTTAGCAATGTTCTCCCAACTCCTTAAAACATACATCAAAAGTGTCCTGAAAATGCTTCAAGAAAACCTAAAGCTCTGCTTAAAGAAGTTAGTTTACGCTGGAGCTTTACCGAGTCTAGGGCTGGTCGTACCGGTTTTATGTCAAATTTACCGTCCACAGGCACGTCATTGTTCGTTGCCTTACACATAGGTGGTGGGCAAGAGAGTAAATGCGGCATTAACTGGGACGGTGCCCAGTACTCACGGAGTACTTGCGACTTGTGAACATAGCCACATTTTGTCATATTTTCTATGCAGCGATGATATTTCCAAGTTGGCCACTGAAGTTGATGTCCACGCAGCAGTTTTCTTGTGGTTTCGGTTTCACATTTGCTTTCTTTTGTTTATGTATTAGTGATCAAAAAGTTGTACTTTCAAAAACCCTTTTGCAGTGCTTACCTAGCCCATTAAAGAAACCTGTCTAATTCGTAATTTTCAGTAGTTTGTTAGTCAGTCACTCGAACAAGACTTCCTTCATAATAAATACCTAAAAATAACTTGGGCTTTAGCTTTTCCGAACGTAACGGGAACGAAGTCGCGGGCAGCACCTAGTAACTAATATATATTTTAGTAGCCTAGTGGTATGGGTAATGGGCTGCTTAGACGAGGTCTCGAGTTCGATCCCAGGTTTTACCATGGCACACAACAATGACTTTTCGATGCTTTTCGAAGTTATGTGTGTTTTTATCACACATTTTATAGGTTTATAAGTGCCCGGTTAATGGCAATAGGCTCGCCACCTATAACATTGGGACCTAAACATAAACTGGCGAAATGCGGGTGGTAACACCTCTGCCTACCACTTCGGGGATATAGGCATTAAATTTTATGTAATTTTGGATATTCCGTCCATCATAAAAATTGTAGATTATATCTCTAGTATATCTTTGGAAAATCTTATTTATCTAAGTAAACACTGTTACTTAAATAAAGTGAAAATTATCAAAATTTGACTTTCAAATCCAAATTCCTGTATCTTCTAATGACGGTTTTTCAAAATATGTAGACTAATATTTAGACCTAGTCGTCATAGTATATTGTCACATTGAGAAAAATTATCCAATGATGTATGGATAAAGATATGTTATTGCACGGAGTACCAGGAGGCCCATCCTTCTTTCAGCCAGAACCGGTTCAGCCGTTTGCGCGAATCGTAAATATCGATTACTTTTAATAAATGGGTTACCTTGTAACAATTTAAAATGTAGATTTTAGTAATAAACAATAATATTTTATCGTAATAGTTTAAACGTACAAGTATTTATGACAAAAAAATTAACCGATTTCTAGAAAAAAAAGCACTGAAAAGTTAAAAATAATTGCAGATCATTGAGCATGGTCAATGACTTCCTCTCGGGTGATACTTCACACGATGTTTAAGAAAGTTCAATAATGAATTTTCCTGTTTGCCAGCTGTGACTTTGGTTTTGGTGTCAGCAGCGGTGACTGATCAAACATGTAAAAAAAATCTCCGGCTAAAAATTGACCAAAATACAGTTTTACCTATATCTTGATTGAGAAGTGCCTAAGAAAGGTGACAGGACAGAGCCGTCCAATTATTGTTCTTTCTCGATATAACTATTGTCTCGAAGGTGATGGAGCGTGTTATTAATACAAAGCGCCTGAGATAACTTGAGGGAAACGATCTGCTGAGAGATCGACAATACGGCTTTCGCCAATGTCGGTCTACCGGCGACCTTCTTGTGTATTTCACAAACCAGTGGGCGCAGGCCATCGAGAGTCGGGGTGAAGCACTAGCGGTCAGCCTCGATATAGCGAAGGCCTTCGATCGGGTCTGGCACAAAGGTCTTCTTGCAAAGTTGCCATATTATAGACTCCCCGAGGGACTGTGCGAATGGATCTCCAGCTTTTTGTCCAACAGAAGCATCCAAGCCGTCGTCGACGGCAGCTGCTCGGACCGCATGAACATAAACGCTGGTGTCCCACAAGGCTCCGTGTTGTCTCCGACGCTGTTTCTGCTGCATATCAATGACATGCTGTCTGATGGCTCCATTCATTGTTATGCGGACGACAGTACCGGAGACACGTGTTACACGGGCCGTGCAAATATCCCTCAGTCCGAGGTGGAGAAGAGTCGCGAACAACTTGTGTCTAAAATCGAGACTACTCTCTCTAGAGTATCCGATTGGGGACGACTAAACCTAGTCCAATTCAACCCCACTAAGACACAAGTATGTATATTCACCGCTAAGAAAACCCCATTCATTGTAGCGCCGCAGTTCCTGGGCACACCGCTTACCATCTCCTCGAGTATTGGGATCCTTGGTGTGATCTTTGGTGGTGATCTCCAGAGACGTCCAATACCGAAGTCATTTGCAGGACAAGGTTAAGTTGGCATCAAGAAAACTCGGAGTGCTCAATAGGGCGAAGCAGTACTTCACTGCGGGACAGCAACTCCTTCTTTATAAAGCACAAGTCCGGTTTCATATGAAATACTGCTGTCATCTTTTTGCTGGAGCACCTGTATACCAGCTTGACCCCTTCGACTCAGTGCAAAGACGGGCATTGAGGCTGGTTGACAATCCCATACTCACAGGTTGTGTGGAACCTCTTAGCCTTAGGAGGGATTTTGCCTCACTGTGTGTTCTACCGCCTATACAATGGTTTGTGCTCAGATGAATTGTTTGACATGATGCCCGTAGCTACATTCTATCATCGCACCTCTCGCCATAGGCAGGGAATTCATCCTCACACATTGCGACCTGAGACGGTGCGCACTGTGCGGTATGAAAGAAACTTATTCCCACGAACACTCAAGCTGTGGAATGACCTCCCTGCTGCCGTTTTCCCAAGCGCCTACAATATGGGGTTCTTCAAGAGGGGCATCAGAAGGTTTCTTCATGGTCGGTAGCGCGAGTGTGACACCCCTGGTGTTGCATACGTCCATAGGCCACGGTAACCGCTTCCCATCAGGTGGACCGTGTGCTTGTCTGCCAACTAAGTGATATAAAAAAAAAGACCAGTAAAAGTCAAAGTAAAGAAATGTTAGTATTTTTTACTTTGATTTGGGTTACAATTTGCCGAACGTCTGACATCCGATGGTTCGTCATTGTAAAAACTACCAGGGAACAAGCCAAAGCAAAATCGCGAGTTGATACAGTAAGCTTCGTGTGTCGTGAACGTGATCGATATCGACTTCAAGTTTGTAGTGAGAGTAAAACCAGTGGTAGTGCTGATACGCAAAGTGAAAGAACTCGAAAGGGGGTAGATCGATATATTTACTACTAAAAAACTTTAGCACTGTTCATCGCCAATACTCCAGTTCCTTCGTGATCATGGTGCTTGCAACAGCATCTAAATATCGGAAACTCAGAACAATACAACATGGTAAATATCCCGATAACTTTAATACTAATGTGAATTACCATGATAGTTTAAATACATATAAATCAGCGATAAGGCCGCCCATTGTACATTGAACTGTAAACATCCTACCTATTTTTCCTACTGTAAATCAGTATATGATTTTTTTAGGATAGAGCGCTATGTATGAAAAATTAAGGTTGTTTATGGCCCAGACAAGCTTTGAATGAAGCAAGCCTTTTCGTTTTGTTAAGAATGCATAAACCTATTGTTTAATTTCTGATTTCAGTCCCTTTTAAACATCATTATCATAACAGCCTGGTGTTTCAAGCGGCTCACTTAGATTACTTACGTCTTATCTCACTTACAGAATTCAAAAAGTTAATGTTAATGGCACTGACTCTTCTGGTGCCCCATTAGTTATGGGAGTACCCCAGGGCTCGATATTAGGACCCCTTCTATTCTTGATATATGTTAATGATCTTCCTTACTTCGCGACAAATCTTTGTGAAATTGTATTATTTGCTGATGACACATCATTAATTTTTAAGACTGATAGACATAAATTAGTACTTGACGAAGTGAATAATACTCTTTCTGATATATTGCATTGGTATACAAGTAACAACTTTCTGCTCAATGCGAAGAAAACTAAATGTGTAAAGTTTACTATGCCAAATGTAAGACAGGCAGATATTAATATTAAAATGAATAACGAATCTGTCCAAATAGTCAATACCACAGTTTTTCTTGGAATAACTCTAGATAGTAAACTGCAATGGGGTTCTCATATCACAGCCTTGGCAGGAAGACTTAGCTCAGCTGCCTATGCGGTTAGACAGATAAGGTCACTGACTGATGAGGAAACTGCACGATTAGTTTATTTTAGCTACTTTCATAGCGTTATGTCATATGGTCTGCTGCTGTGGGGCTCAGCTGCCGATATTGAAACTTTATTTGTACTACAGAAACGAGCGATACGAGCGATCTATAGCCTCAGACCCCGTGACTCGCTGAGAGAAGTTTTCAAAGAAATTAATATTTTAACAGTTGCTTCTCAATACATTTATGAAAATATCTTACGAAAAGTACGAAAAAACCTAAATATTTTCGAAAAACTATCTGATGTACACAATTTTAATACGAGAAATAAAGATAAACTAGTTGTACCAAAACTTAGGCTTCACAAGGTTGGTGATTCATTTGTAGGCAGCTGCATAAAAATATTTAATAAAATTCCTCAAGACTTGATTAATATGCCAATAAATAATTTTAAAAAAGAAGTGAAAAAAACTTTAATGAGTAAAGATTACTATAAAGTGGATGAGCACCTCAATAATGTTAATGCGTGGTCAACATAAGTCTCTTGCTTGCTCGCACAAAATAAATTGTATACTAAAGCTAATTTAAAAAAGAAAAATAATCTAGTTCTAATGTAGTTCGCTGAGTTTCTTGCTGGTATCTTCTCAGTAGAACTAATCTACCGAACCAGCGAAAGAATCATTTTCCAATGGTTTATTTTTACATTATTTAATATTTTTATATTATTTCTTGACATACATAATTGTAAAATTTTGACGTTCATATGTGCTCTTTGTGTGCCTAAACTGAATAAATGAAAAAAAAAGCCATTAAGGAGTTCTATATCATGGTATTTCATAGTAAATGAAATGAAAAATATACCTGACATTCGATTATCAATATTCAGAAAAAATGTTTGAAATGGTTTGAAAAGTATAGATTCTTCTAGAATTCTTTCTAGATTGCTTTATTTTATTACTAGCTGACCCGTGCCCCCTTCGTCTAGCATAATGTTAATAATCCTTTTTAGTACAGAGTGTTATGTTTTAATTTCTAACTGCCAAAGGGAGTGTTATACGTAGGTATAGTTTATATTTGCATGCTAATACAAAATTCGAAAGTAACTCTGTCCAAAAGAAAAAACATTTTCTGCGGGATTGTTAGTTTTGTTTTGGTAATTTTAATTGTTCAAACTTCTCTGTAAACTATATGGGATGTAATGTTATCATTTGATAACAAAATATATTGTCTATCAGGAGTTCCAACCCGAGATAAGTCAACATATAACTGCCCATGGGAAAATCACGGCTTTCTCGGGTCAATGCCCACCAGAGAGAATGTTTGACCTTGGGACATGTTAATAGTGAGGGTAAAAGAGATCTTCACTGGAAACTGTAGCCTTTTTAACGGTATGAGTAAATCAGTGGGAATCATGGGTATCCGCGGAATATAAGCCAGTTGTCCCACTGCTGGCCCTGTGAGAATGGTCACCAAGATTATATTGTCCCGTAACTCTTTTGTAAGCAGCCTTGTCCCATTACGCATGTTGGGGGGGCTCAAGTTTCTTAATAGCATGATAGGAATGCCAACTTTTGACACAAGGTCGTGAGGAGGTAAGCCAGAAGGGATCAAAGAATTTAAAAATTCTTGGGGATAGTGCACTGTATCCTCAATATTACACACCGTATCAATAGACTTATAGTGTTTGACCTGACCGGGAATTTTCTCTAAAATGAGTTTATTTATTTCATTCACTGTATCGTTTCTAGGTGACACTATTGCCCTAGAACAAAGCCAATGATAATCTCTCTCCAATAAATTTACAAGACTGGGATATATTGCGTCAATAAGATGTTCCAACCTGTGTAATATGTGTCCTAATGTCTCGTCAAGTTTAATGTCATTGCTGTTGGTGTTAGGAGAGATATTTTTTGCTTCGCCAAGATTGAGTAGTTGACGCGGAAAGTCGTCATCGTCGTTGTCGCTCAAATGGGCTCTCATGTTTGTTCGTAAATTGTGTGAGATGATTTTAAGCATGCTCTGATGACATCGGCGCGTGTTCCTTTTATTACTACTGGCAGTGTTTGCCGAAAGTCGCCCGCGCAAAACAAAAGTACGCCACCCATTACAGCATCAGAGTTTCTGAGGTCATTGAGCGTTCGGTTTACTGCTTCAACATGAGCTCTATGATTCATGGTACATTCGTCCCATATAATTAAAGATGTTTCTTGTAAAAGTTTCCCGAGTGGCCCATTTTTACGTATGGAACAAACTGACTGTTGCTCTAGTGAGACTGTCAGAGCATCGCGCGACGTCCGCTGCTTTGGCCTTTACACATAAGTCGATGAGTTATAATTATATAGATACTTATTTTCATAAAGATTCATAATTTTTGGTAATATGACTAATAAATATGACCTAACGATTTAAATTCTTTTATTAATATTAAAAATTAAATTATCTATACGAATATTAAAAAAACTACTTTTTGTAACTTAAATATAAAAGTTAGACATATGCTGTCGTTGTCTTTTTTGTAGGCATTTTCAAGCTCCACATCTTTTCTCTAGCACTCAAAAATATATCTTTCATAGTTAAGGCAGCGTTCGTAAAAAACGCTTTCATTCGACCGTGTATTCTCCAAATCACTTTGCAAAACTGACTACCACGTAAAAGCCTTTTTATTTTTCGGTTTTTTATATAACCTATGACACTAAGCAATAATGTGGCTTTCTATTGGTGGAAGAATTTTTAAAATCGGTTCAGTAGATCCCGAGATTACCCCTTACAATTTAACAAATATACAAACACACAAACTTTACTTCTTTATAATATTATATATAGTATAGATAATACTAGCACCGCGCCGCGGTTTCACCCGCGTAAATCCTGATCCCATGGGAATATCGGGATAAAAAGTAGCCTATATTACTCAGGAAGAATGTAACTTTCTAATCAAAAAAGAATTATTAAAATCGGTCCAGTACTTTTTCAGTTTGTTCGTTACATACACAAATACAAATCTATTATAATATTAGTATAGATTATGTGGCGGTGTTTATTTGTATGCTTCATAATTGCATTTTATAACAATTCTCCGATTTGAAGGCAAAGTGCGCCTGGCGTTATATATTTATAATTTTGTGCGTTATACTTGTTTATTTTAAATGCAGATTCCAATGACACAACATTGATCATAGTTGCAAATGATCACAGATCGATATGTATATATTGTAAGTGTCATTGATAAACATATACACAAGATAACAAAGACCAAAGACAACTACGGAAAAACTATGACTACTATTTTAAAAGGAGGTAGGACACGGCGGAATTTCCGCCCAATTGAGCAGTCCGACTGGGGAAGTACCTCGGCCCTGCAGAATACCGCGGTTATAACAACTTCGTGTTGTGTTCCCAGCGGTGAGTAGGGTAGCCAGAGCTCATTGGAGAATTTGTGCTGTCAGTGGGATGACTAAAGGCTTGTCCTGCTTTGTCCTCTACACTGCTGACGGCACAGAAACTCTGTGCTTACAGGGTCGGCAGCGCGAGTGTGGTGTTACACACGTCCATAGGCCACGGTAACCACTTTCCATCAGGTGGGCCGTGCGCTTGTCTGCCATCTAAGTGGTATAAAAAATACTATGGCGCACTTTACTCCCCTCACCTGTCCTTTAGTAAGATACATCCAAACATTTTCACAAACTTTGCTTTACCCAAAAACTATTTTTATTTATTTTATTTTATTTTTTAACTTTATGCATAGTTTTTTTTTTTTTTTTATATACCACTAAGTTGGCAGACAAGCACACGGCCCACCTGATGGGAAGCGGTTACCGTGGCCTATGGACGTATGCAACACCAGGGGAGTCACACTCGTGCTGCCGACCATGAAGAAACCTTCTGATGCCCCTCTTGAAGAACCCCATATTGTAGGCGCTTGGGAAAACCGCAGCAGGGAGGTCATTCCACAGCTTGAGTGTGCGTGGGATGAAGTTTCTTTCATACCGCACAGTGCGAGAGGTGCGATGATAGAATGTAGCTACGGGCATCATGTCAAACAATTCATCTGAGCACAAACCATTGTACAGGCGGTAGAACACACACAGTGAGGCAAAATCCCTCCTAAGGCTAAGAGGTTCCACTCTACCTGTGAGTATGGGATTGTCAACCAGCCTCATTGCCCGTCTTTGCAACGAGTCGAAGGGGTCAAGCTGGTATGCAGGTGCTCCAGCAAGAAGGTGACAGCAGTACTCCATGTGAGGCCGGACCTGTGCCTTATAAAGAAGGATTTGCTGCCCCGCAGTGAAGTATTGCTTCGCCCTGTTGAGCACTCCGAGTTTTCTTGATGCCAACTTAACCTTGTCCTGCAAATGACTTCGGTATTGGACGTCGCTGGAGATTTCGACACCAAGGATCCCGATACTTGAGGAGATGGTAAGCGGTGTGCCCAGGAATTGCGGCGCTACAATGAATGGGGTTTTCTTAGCGGTGAATACACATACTTGTGTCTCAGTGGGATTGAATTGGACTAGGTTTAGTCGTCCCCAATCGGATACTCCAGAGAGAGTAGTCTCGATTTTAGACACAAGTTGTTCGCGACTCTTCTCCACCTCGGACTGAGGGATATTTGCACGGCCCGTGTAACACGAGTCCCCGGTACTGTCGTCCGCATAACAATGAATGGAGCCATCAGACAGCATGTCATTGATATGCAGCAGAAACAGCGTCGGAGATAACACGGAGCCTTGTGGGACACCAGCGTTTATGTTCATGCGGTCCGAGCAGCTGCCGTCGACGACAGCTTGGATGCTTCTGTTGGACAAAAAGCTGGCGATCCATTCGCAAAGTCCCTCGGGGAGTCCATAGTACGGCAACTTCGCAAGAAGACCTTTGTGCCAGACCCGATCGAAGGCCTTTGCTATATCGAGGCTGACCGCTAGTGCCTCACCCCGACTCTCGATGGCTTGCGACCACCGGTTTGTGAGATACACAAGAAGGTCACCGGTTGAGCGACGGTGGCGAAAGCCGTACTGTCGGTCGCTCAGTAGATCGTTTCCTTCAAGGTATCTCAGGAGCTGTGTATTAATGACACGCTCCATAACCTTCGAGAGTAGGGAGGTTATAGCGATAGGCCTGTAATTGGTCGGATCTGTCCTGTCTCCTTTCTTAGGTACAGGGTGCACGAATGCGGTCTTCCACGAGGCTGGGACCTGCCGCGCGGAGTATGAGAGTGCGAAAAGGCGTGTAAGTACAGGGCACAGCTCGGGGGCGCAGTGTTTAAGCACCATCGCCGGTATACCGTCCGGCCCACTCGACTTCCGAACATCTAGGGACTTAAGCTCACGCCGGACCGCCCGTTGCGTGATTTTAACTTCAGATATGGAAGCACCACAGCTAGGAATTATGGGTGGTTCGGCGTTCCCGTCGTTCATAGTCGAGTTTGACGCAAAGAGATTACCCAACAGATCGGCTTTCTCCTTAGCGCCATGGGCCAGACTACCATCGGATTTTTGCAGCGGTGGAAGGCAAGACTGGCAGAAGTTTCCCTCGGCAGCTTTGGCGAGCGACCAAAATGCACGACTGCCAGATGGGTAGCGCGCAAGCCGCTCGCCAATTCTGCCGATGAACTCAAACTTAGCCCTGGCCGTAGCTTTTTTACTAGACCTCGAGGCGGCATTCAACTTTCGCTTCACTTCAGTGATATTAGGATCTTTATTGGCAAGAGCCGTGGTCCAAGCCCTGTATGCAGATTGCTTGTGGTTTCTTGCTTCTCTGCAGGGCCCATTAAACCAAGGGCGTTTGCTCTCTCCTGTTGCGATCCAGCGGTTCGGAATATAGCATTCCATACCCGCTAGGATCGCATCAGCTACTGCTGTTGCACAGGAGCTGGGATCATTTGAAGTGAAGCAAAGCCGCCTCCACGGGTACGACGCGAAGAATTCTCGCAGTCCATCCCAGTCTGCCGACTTGTAGTGCCAGACATGCCGCCATTGAAGTGGCCGCGGTGGTTCAGGCCGCGTGAGAGTCACTTGCGCCCGAACGAGGCTGTGATCCGAAGTACCAAGTGGTGCTTCCACAGTTACTGAGTATTCGTCCGGGCGTGAAGTCAGCAGAAGGTCCAGTATAGAGCTTCTATGGGTCTCTATTTCTGGTGTTCTAGTAATAGAATGCACCAGTTGAGAGAATCCATAGGTCAGAGCAAAGTCATGAGCAGCCCTTCCCGCAAAATCAGTTCTAGGAGACCCCAGCCACTCTACGTGATGAGCGTTGAAGTCCCCCAAGAATACTAAATCCGCGGTAGGGTATTGCTCAATTACCTTGTCCGCAGACCGCTGCAGATGCTCAAACAATTGAGCTGTACCCAAGTCACCGCTATGAGACCTGTAGAGGCACGCAAAGATACGGGTGTGGCCACCGTCTTGATCCGTACGTACCCAAAGAGTTGACAGGTCCCTGTCTTCAAGGCCTTGAAGACGGCGGCAGCAAATATCATCCCGGACGTACAAGCATACCCCGGCGCGACTCAGGAAGTTATGCTCGAGTTTGTATCCGGGGTACATTAAGTAGGCTGTATCGGCTGGGCATGATATTTGCGTCTCCGTCAGAAAAAACAAGGTGGGCTGCGCGGTCTCTAAATGTAGATGGACCGCGTTGAGGTTGGTGTGTAGGCCCCTGATGTTACAGAAATCCACATGTACTGTGGACGATGGTACCGCTGTAGTAACGTTTTTCTTCTTATTTTTTCCTTTCATGACCTATGTGGGGGGTGGGGGGAGGAAGGTATAGAGAGTTTCTGTGCTCCCAGTGCAGAAGACAAAGCTAGGCTTCGTACCACCACTGACAAGCTGGGGTTGTGTGAGAGGCTGGCGCGGCGAGCGGAAGGGCCCCCGGTCCCCTCCCAAATACTGTAGCCGAGTCCACTCCGGTTTCCTCCTCCGGCACGACTACAGCATCGGGCACTTTACACAGGCTGCTGGTTCAGCCTCCTGGGGCGGAGATTAAGTGATCCCCAGGTTCGGGAACCGTACAACCTGCGGGCGGCCAGCGGATAACCGTTTCACCGGGTCTCCCTGACCGCCGCGCCAACATTTCACGCCCCTACAAGTCAGTGGTGTCAATCTAAGCCTACCGTCTTTCCACTGACAGCACAAAACCTCTCCAGTGAGCTCTGGCTACCCTACTCACCACCGGGAACACAACACAAGGTTATTATAACCGCGGTATTCTGTAGGGCGGAGGTACTTCCCCAGACGGACTGCTCAATTTGAGACGGGAGATACCGTCGTGTCCTACCTCCTCCTTAAATAGTTTATTGTACAAAGGCGGACTTAATGCCAAAAGCATTATCTGACAGTCTACCGGGTGATGCAGAGATGCGTTGAGGTAGGTGCAGGCAAAAAATTAACCATGAACTATCAACGATAAGGAAATACTCAAATTTGTACACAATAATGATATACATATAAATATATATACATAAATTATACATACACAACCATAATATATACACATTTACATAAACTACTTATATACTCATATTATACATAGTTTATACTTACATATAATCAAGCATAGATACACAATCATAAAATATAATAATCCATTTACCTTATATCCATTATGACGACTATTCTGTAGGTGTTTCGGGGTTAGACGCAAACTGGAATGGAGAAGTGGAAAGCTCTGCCTAACCTTCCGAAGTATGCACGTATGTTTTGTACCCGGGGCAGCTAAATAAATAGCTCTTCCTTACAGCATGCCGAGGACCCAGAGGCAGCCAATGCGTTGGCCGTTACCTGGCCTCGTAGACGGCAGGCGCAATGCCAGGGTCTACGATGGTGAACCGTAAGTGATGAAGAGAAGATAAAACCTAAGAAAATAATAAAAAGTAGCTTATGTGTCGGTATGTATCTATCCGTGTAACAAGGGATGATTGACAAACTAGCTCCAAACAAAATGAGTTACATCGTTAATGTGTTGAAAATATGAAAAAAATGAAAAAAATATTTATTGATGTAAAATGTTACATAGGTACACAATTTCATAACAGAACAACAGAACTATAGTCATTTTGGGTAACTCTGACCAAGTTTTGTGTAATAAGTATGTAATGATCTAATGAGAAACATTCTGCAGAAAACCCCCTTAACTTAACCTAGATCTATCTGTAGTTTCCTCACTAGGCAAGCCTGTAGCGAGGAAACCTATTTAAACATATAATTGCTTTATCACTATTAATAAATGGTCTCTCACCTCAGCAAACAATCAATTTTAATAGATTATTATCTACATAGATAGGCATAATTCAAATAACAGATTTCAACAGAAGGATTGGTATATGTGCTTACATACTAGCATGTTATTTCCAGATCTTCTGTATCGTTATAATTCAATGTCTTTAGCCACTTATATATAATATGCTTAGCCTCATTTACAGACCTACATCGACACATCGCTGAAAAGATATTTTTGAGTAGAATAAGGATATATATAGCGCTAGCCTCTATTCGCAGTCGGCCGGGGTGAAAGAAAGAAAGAAAGAAAATATGTTTTATTTAGAAAACACAGCGCACATTTTTAGAGGTGGTAACAGGTGGTAACAGGGATATGTCTCAGATATTCTCACCTCCGGCAACCTGTGACCCATACAATCGGCGTGCGTTTTAGTCGGTTCAAGTACGACATAAACTCCCCCACTGGCCTAAATTCTGGATTAAATTCGCTTTAAAGGTTATGATTATTTACAACTTTTTCAATTAACTACTTAATTCAGTCTATTCACTCAGTCAGTAAAGTTTTTTTTATTTTTTTTTTATTATACAGAACAAGTCAATTAGATTTCGCCTTGCCTGATTAACCATCAGGCAAGGTGAAATGGCCAAAGGCAAAGTCTCAGAAAAGAGAGTCACCATTACTTACACATACCATGTGAGAATGGTGACTGCATATGCATTTTCACGCCCCGCTTAAAGGACCCGGGACTGTAGGAAGAAGGAAACACGTGGGCTGGAAATGAATTCCAGGCCTTAATGGTGCGACAGAGGAAAAAGTCACCGAACTGCTTGGTTCTTGATCAGATATTCTGCACCGTGTGTGGGTGACATCTACGATCTGCACGTGTTGTAATGTATAGGAAAAGGGAGGGTAGGACTAATTGGAAGAGCTCATCAGAACACTCATCATGGTACAGACGATAAAATACAGCCATGGACCTAATATCTCTACACATCTGTAAAGATTCTAGGGTGTTCGTGACCTTGGGATGCCCAATGATGCGGACCGCACCTCTTCGCTGCAACCTGTCGATAGTTATAAAGATTGTTTTAATATTGCCAGGAGCCAGTGGAGGCCTAGCCACTGGCAGGTACCTGAATCGGTAGACGTCAGGCGCAGGTGCACTGTCTTTGAAGACGAGCCGTAAGTACTTTCGCTGTTTTACATTACCTTTTTACTGTAACATATAGATCAGCCAAATCTGTAGTTAGACGGGACAATGACGGACACCAGACTCCGAGGCTAATGATTTCAGTGCTATTGGGATTAACGCTAGGATGGAGAGAAGAAGAACCTGTTTCAGTAATGGAACGTAGCTTAAGTATGTTTTGTATCAGAGTATAATATATATCCGTGTAACAAGGGATGAAAATTATTCCTAGAAGACACGGCGAAGATTAGATGTTACTTTTTTAGTTTTAGATATAGCATATCTCGCCTTCATTAGGCATACGAATTTTGAGATAAATTACATGATCATCATTAAACCACTTACTAAATTATACCAAATGATACATATATTCATGAATAAGTTTATATTATTAATTACAATTGTGAAGAAATGCCAATTTCAACAAATATGAAATCGTCACAATTTAAAATTATCATTGTAAAGCCCAACTGCTATTCAACATATGGGTCCAGATTTTTATTCAAAATAGATTCCATTATATTATACATTTCAATAAATAAGCATTTAAAACAGATATTAACAATTTTCAATTCGTGCAAATTATAAAAGTAATAGAATTTTAGGACGATGGACAAAAGAAAATGAGTGATACATAGTTGGTAAGGTATTTTTGAGTAGAATAAAAACATTTTTAACGATATTATCTATTCTTAATCCAATCGGAGTAAATCCACTTTAAAAGTTCTGATTATTAACAATTTTTTTATTATTTTCTATTTAAATTTTTATTTATTTTTTTAAATATTCCACGACATTCTACTGGATGCTATCTAGACTTAGCTTGTATTATGAGATCTAAAATGCGGATAAACATACTTAGATACTTTTTTTTGGAAATACACACACATTATACATAGTAACACCCAGACCAATGCAAATATTCATATTCATGCATACAAATATTTGCACTGAGCGGGAATCGAACCCGCACCCCCTGCATAGCAGTCGAATGCTCTACCGCTACGCCACAGAGGTCATATTAAATGTTCATTCAGTTTTTTTTTGACTCATATACCTACTTGGTTTACTTAACGGTTTAATATAGTTTTGCTGTTAAAATTATTGATACAAATCTATTAAATTATTTTATTTGGGACCTTTTTATCTTTTTCAGTACAGTTTTATTGTACAGTAAAAAAGTACAGTTTTATTGTGCAGTAAGTTTGAACAGTGAAATAAAATAGAAGTGAATTTTATCAAATATTGCAGATCAACAATTAATAGTTAATAGTTAACTTGTATTCATTATCTATTGCGACATTATTAACAAATAATGCTGGATCAATAAAACCTGAATATCCAGCATAATCCTGAACATCACACTATAGATTTCATATGGATAAAAGACGAAGGGATAGGGCTGTTTAACATCAGACAGATATATACAGATTAGACTCAGCCTCTTATGCATGGCTCGAGTCAACATTAGTGCCCAGAATACGATAATAGGTTCACACTCTATTACATGAGACCGAATTCAATAGTTGGTGAAATGTGGGTGTTAATTCACCTCTGTTTAACCCACTGGGGATAATAGCATGATTATATGTATGTATCAATGTATACAAGAACCCCCGTGTCTACCTCTGCGTACCTCTTCCGCGTACCTCTTCGGCGTAAAAAACAGTTAAGGAAACTTTCCTTTTCAATCAATTATACCAAGCTAATCGTTAATCAGTCATATATGTAAGCTTGCCGTAATATTATTTTTCAACACACTTGTTCATAAAGTGGCTTTAATTTCACTGCAATTAAAGACTTAATGGCACATATAATCATTCTGTGACTTAATTCTTACTGTAATTCACTAGTGAATTACAGATATTTATTTTTAAATTTTATACGTCGATTTGCTTTGTTCTTTTTAATGTTTTGATACAGAAAATATCATATATAAAAATTACGTGCAGTTTCAAACACTATTTTATCCAATTTCATGAAATAGTTAACATAATTTGACTAAAATTACAAAGGTATTTTTAGCGCCAAAATCCACCACAGACTACCTACTACTATATAGAAAAAATACATTGATACCTCTTTGAGTCCAGTTGAAGTTGAATCGAAATGGAAAAAATAGTTTATGTAGTTTAGGGGTCCGGACCCAAAGACTAAACACGGAACCCTATTACTGAGACCACTGTCCGTTTGTCTGTGTTTATCGTCTTTTTCTTAAAAAGTAATGTTATTTCTGTCATTCATTCGCAAATCCCAGTTTACGGTACTTAATTAAGTAGGAAACTTCCAATAATTTTCACGAACTTTCCTTTTTCATTGCCGGGCTGTATTTCGTGAATCGGCATAGCTAGAAATCTCAGATTTTCTCAGATGATCCGTGATAGCTAGACAGTTTAGATTTTCACTCATAATGTACTTTTGTTGCCGCTAAAAAAGCAAATTAAATACAATGTTTTTTTAAGCGGGGCTCTCATAGAACAAATGTAATTTTTAATGATATTCGTTTGTCTTCCACCAGGCTCTATCTAATGAACTATGATAGATATACAGCTGAGATTTTTTCAGATAATGTTTTTCTATTTTCGCTATAACAACAAATACTAAAAACAGAGTAAACATTTTTTTTAAAGGGGCTCTCATACAACAAACATGATTTTCTGCAGTTTTTTTGTTCGATATTAATAACGACAACAGATAGACGCTTGAAATATTCACAGAATAGTTATGCATTAGTTTTAAAAATAAATAATTAAATTAAAATAGATTAAGTGCTTAAGGGGGCTTCCATCCAACAAATGTATTTTACTGTCGGGGGACCTTGGATCGTTCCGATGACCTGCTGCGGTTTTCCCATGCGACTACAATATGGGTTCTTCAAAAGGGGCATCAGGAGGTTTCTTCAGTGTCGGCAGAGCTAGTGTGACGCCTCTGGTGTTGCACAAGTCCATAGGCCACGGTAACCACTTCGCATCAGGTGGGCCGTGTGCTTTTCTGCCACCTAAGTGGTATAAAAAAAAAGATAGGCAGTCCTACTCGCACACGGCCGGTTTATTTAAATTTATTTTGATACACTGTGCGTAAACAATGTCATTAAATTGTTTTTAATGTTTAATGTTCACACTTCAGTATGAGAGTAGATAAAATGATTTTTTAATATTATTTTATTCGCAAGTGCGTTGAAAAATGTCGTATGATACACGTGTGTACTGATGATTATCGTCTTCGGCTCTCTTAAGACCCTTGCCTCTCGGCTCTGGTCTCAATGGCGCCTCAGCGGTAATCCCCAACTTTACACACTCGTGCCATAATATACTATTATATCCCTAGTCAATTACCGCTGGCGACTGTTAGTTTTTAAGATTTTTGGTCATATCTCTGGTTCTACTTAACCAATGGCGATCAAACACATGGCGTAGCGGTAGAGTATTCGACTGCTATGCAGGAGGCGCGGGTTCAATTCCCGCTCAGTGCAAATATTTGTATGCATGAATATATTAGCATTGGTCTGGATGTTTCTATGTATAATAATGTATGTATTTACAAAAAAAAAAGTATCTAAGTACGTTTATCCGCATTTTAGATCCTATAACACAAGTTAGTTAAGCTATGGTTACCATTCGTCCAGATAGCGTTGTGTAGAATGTCGTGGAATATTTTATTTACTAAACAAACGTAAGGTTGTAAGTCGGATTAAGACCATTATAACGAAAGAAAATCGGTTCAGTAATTCAGACAAGTAGGGTAGCCAGAGCTCACTGAAAAGTATTGTACTATTGTAACGGGAACTACAGGGGTAATCCCACGCTACCTATAGCTGTGATTGTCTAATTTTACCTAATCTTAAATACGACGACGACGACGACCCAATATCTATCATTCAATACTATAATAATTCTGAAACTATATTTTAAATCGTTATCCAATCTTAATTTTAAATATTCGGAATAGTATGATGATAATACTGTGGATTTATTCGTCCGGGGTGCGAGGGATATGCCTATCAACCTCACCTTCGGCAACCAAAACGACCCACAGGCGGAGTGCGTTTTAGTCGGTTCGAGTCCGACCTAACCTCTCTCACCGGCTCCAGTGGAGAGGTTAAAAAAAAAAGACAGTATTTATTTTTGGTCAAATGAAATATATTAGATTCAATATAGGTTTTTGATAGTTTGAACTTTTTGTGGCATCTTTTTAGCTGTATATTCTTATATAGGCCTTTAAATGTCGAAGATATCATATATGATTTGTGATATGTGATCCGGATCAATTATACATTTTGTGTTTTACAATACATAAATCTCAAACCCGAAGAGCGAGATTATGATCAATTCCGATTATTTAATAGCGTTGATCAAAAGATCAAGCTCTTCTCCACTTCGTCACAATTAATTTAGTTCAGTTTACAAAACCTCCACTAATCTCCAATGCATACTGTAATCCTTTAGTTTTCAGCTTCAGATTTCATTATAAGTTCAGTTTCCATTATAAAATTTAGCAGCCTTTTATACGCCTCACGAACCTCATAGATTCTGCCAAAACTATAAAAATAATGATTGAATATGGTATAATATAATTCCAACAATAATATAATATGCCTTCACAGCTGTAATGGCTGTCACTCACTCTACGGACCGCTACATATTGCAAACTGCTCTGATTGGTATTTTATTTGTATCTTCAATCAGAGTTGCTCTAAAACCGAATCAAAATGATCCAGGAGCCACAGAATTGAATTCTAATATCTAGTAATAATATGTGTAACTTTGTTATTTTAGGCTTCAGTACGATATAACTGATGAGATCTAGCTATACATATAAATTACTGGTGTAATTGTAACAGGACATAAATTGTTCCCTTTGCACAGATATTTAACAAATATGATCTAACAAAATAAAGCCTTTCGCGAAATTAATCGTTACACGTAACGTAATCGAATGCGAATGATTCAACTGCAATCACTTTCCAGCTATAATTAACTATAAACACAATGTACATATGTCTATAATATTAGGAAATTACAGCCTCAACTCAATCGCGGTACAACTTTTGTGTTATCTTGAACCAAGATACAATATACAAATATAATGTATAATGTCCTCAAAGAAGTTATTATATTAACGCACAGATAAAAATTACTGATTCACTTCAATCTTAATGTACAGTTCACTTCTAAAATTCTTATTAGAATTCCTACAAACGTTCTATGTCTGTATCAACAGAGATCTAACTAACCTAGCTAGAAGTCCTATTATTTACCATAGGTCTGACAAGGGTACAACGTCTTGAAACAGTTGTCAAAGTCCAAGTCAAAAATCATTTATTCTGTATAGACTATTATATCGGCACTTAAAAAACGTCAACAAAAAAGGAACATGAATATCAGTTTAGTAAATGGACCACCGGTTTGAAACACGACCCTGACATTTCTTTTATTTTGGACTATTTACAAACATACACTTAGTCTATTTATTTAAATACAAAAATTTACTTGAGTAGCATAGTTGAGCGAACAGCTCATTTCCAAGCTTGCTTATCATCTAATGTGTGAAATTATATGTGTGTATGTGTTAAGAATTGTGTAAGACAATAGTTTGAACTAGCTAAGGTAATGAAAAGTGATCTCGTTTAGACTTTCCTACAACGAAACTACGGAAACCTAGGTGACCAGCAAAAGGTACTGAGACGCTTTCGAAAGCCAGCCCCAGCCCCAAAAATTTAAAGCAAATATTTACGTACAAGAACTTATAAAACAAACACTACGTCTCAAGGATGTTTGATATTTGTGTGAATAGGAATAGGTATATAAATAATTAGGAAACTTTTGAAAATTAATTCAGAAAACGCGTTCTTCCGACACAATTTCCGCACTCCGAACTTATGCCTCTTTCTCACTAATTACACTGGCTTAAAACGGCTAAAATAATTTAATGACTAGGCCGTGTGGCATTTACTTTTATGCAACTCCGAGAACAAATTTCGCGCGAGAGCAGGTACGGTTGGTCCTTTTCATCATAAGATCCTTTCAACGCCTTTCAACAAATGACTTCAGTACATGTTAATTTTAAGCTTATGGTTGCATTCAGATAATACATGCATTCTTGCAAAATAATAAATTATGATTATATTCTACAAAATATCATTCATACAAAACAAAGGTATATGTAATATATACTAAACCAAATATACATAGTCCTGCCATAAGTTTTGTTACAAATGATAATGCTTTTTTTAAAATGATGTAATGTAATATCTAATATACCTACATAGCAAAAAAATTAAAAAAATATATTTTATTCAAATTGGCCAACTTTGGCTTTTATACAAGCCTTCAATCGATTTGGCCATGAATCTATAGATTTACGCACTGTTTTCAACGGAAATTTTGCCACTGCCTGCTCCAAATATTTTTTAAGAGACTCAATGTTGCCGTGTCGTTTATAGCAGGCCGTGTTCTCTAAAACTGACCATAATTTGTAGTCTAAAGGGTTGAAGTCTGGGCTAGATGAGGGCCTGTCTTCAGGCCAGGTTTCTAGCCAAGCTTGGATAATTCTTGCCTTGTAACCAAGAGCAGAGTTCTACTGGAAAGTCTACAGTATATTTAAAAACAGTGTATTACTGAGAGGTTTCACAACATGATCCAAGACAGTATCTTGATACACTTTGGCGGAAGTTCTCATTACTTTTTCACAAAAATGTAGTTTTGTGACTCCCTGCTAAGACACGCCCTACCAATCCATCTCTGACGCAGGATGATGACCACGTTGTACCTTTCCGACCACTTGAGCAGCTTCCTTAGAACTGTGAGCGTACACTTTATCATTTTGCTTATTGTAGTGTTCTTCAGTCGTGATTTTTTTTATCGGTAAAGAGTAGGTACCTGCGTATCACGACAGAATGCGCCTTGATCGATCCACTCTCATTAATCGTAAAGATTGATTTAGGGCATGTCCTGTATATCAACGATAAGCACCGAGTTTTAGGTCTTGTTTTACAATACGTGACAGAGTCCTATCAGGAATCTTCACTTCTTGCGATAAGATTGCTTCCTAATGGGGTTTCAACGAATTCTGGCTCTAAAAGCATTAGCCTAGCATGAGCCTTTGTAGCTCTAACAGCACGCGCGGTCGCCCCGATCTTTTCTGATTTTCGACAGACAAAGTGGTGTTGTATCTATTGATAATCGCGCCGTGTGACAATCGCGCCGCTGACCCTATAAGCACAGAGAGTTTTTGTGCCATCAGTGCAGAAGACAAAGCAGTACAAACCTTTGGTCTTCCCATTGACAGCACAAAAACTCTCCGGTGAGCTCGGGCTACCCTTCTCACCGCTGGGCACACAACACGAGGTTTTAATTAGTTTTAATACCTGGGTTTCTTTGTTACAATTTTTTTAATATAACCGATTTTAAATTGAAATTTTAAACAATAATAATATATTATCGTAGTAGTATATTCGTAAAATACACAAACATACATATCTATATATATGCATAATCACGCCTTTATTCCTGAAGGGTTAGACAGAGGTGAATTAACACCCAAATTTCACCAATCATTGTTTTCGATCACATGTAATAGGGGGTGAGCCTATTGCCATCTTCCGGGCATCTTGTTGACTTGAGCCTGAGCCTAATGTATCTGTGCCTGAATCTAGGCTGTATATATCTGTCTGATGCTAAACAGCCCTATCCCTAAGTCACCTTGTACGACACCGTATGGGTAGAGATGAGGTGGCCCAAATTCTACTCCGCCGGGAACCACGCCGCTACAATACACATTCGTCAATAATTATAGTCAGGAACCAAAATGTTATGTTCCTGTCATACATATGTGTTTTAAATTTACTGGCTTCTTTTGAAAAAAAAAATAGTCCCAAAGTTACCCCGCTGTAGACAGTAATCTCAGTTTACTGTACTTAATTAAATAAGAAACATCCAACCATTTACGCAACTTTTCTTTTATTTTTTTTATTGTTTTTTATTTATTCAACTTTATGCACAGTAATTTTGTACAAAGGCGGACTTAATGCCGAAGGCATTATCTAACAGTCAACCTTAGGGTGATGCAGAGATACATTGAGGTAGGTGCAGGCAGAATAATAATCAATTTATTATCATATTATGTTTGTTCACAATATTAATACATATATAGATAGATAGATAATTCTTTATTGTACACTAATAGATTACAGTAAAACTTGTTGGTAGCATGCATACAGTTTAATGTACAATACGGCCTGATCGCTGGAAGCGATCTCTTCCAGGCAACCTTGGGATGAACAGTAGTGTAATAAAGCAAAAGATTTGGTGTAGTTAGCAAATAAACTAGAAACAAGGTGTATTAAAAACAAAAATAAAGAAAGATATGAGAGAAGTTCAAATATAGTGAAATAAATATACAACTTTAGCACATAAATAGATATATGAAGTAGATAGTACATACTAATAAGAAGAGAAAATAGTGAGCATATTAATTGTGAGCTGTCACAGTGCTTAAAATGATAGGTAGAAGTCCTTTACCATTGTTTTAAATACATTTCATACATTATACATACACACTATAATACATAAGAAACGACTTTCCTGACACTGTTTCAGGGTTAGAAAGATACCAATATAAACAGACAATGCAGGAGTGGAAAGCTCTGCCTAACCCAACGGGGATAAAGGCGTGATTATAAGTGAAAGTATGTTTGTTTATGGAGCTCTTCCTTACAGCATGCCGGGGAGTCAGTGGCGGTCAGTAGGTTTGAATATACCTGACCCCGTTGACAACAGGCGGAGACCTGCAGCCGACTTGGAGCCGTATGTCCTTTTAACTAACTGTTTTGGTTCTGAATTGTGTGTTCTCATTTTTTTTTTTGATTTCTTTTTAAAGGGAATTGGAAAAAAATTACAAATATATAAATGTCATATAATAACCAGCTGTGGTTGAACCAAACGGGTTGGGTCGCGACGCTAACTTTGAATCACGAGCGAAGCGAAAGATTCTAGAATAGCGAGTGACTCTATATAGCGTAAAATCCTAAGCGTAGGAAAGGATTCCAAGTACATCGCCCGAGGGAAAAATAACTTGCTCTCGAATCATATACTCTACTTTTCATCCCCTTTCTATTAGAAAATAAATATGCACTGTTTACTTACACTAACAGAGACATAATTATTGAATCAGGCGTAGAAACGTTTCCAGTTTTCTTATTTTTTTAAATAAAATGAAACCAAAAAGCTGTAGAAAAGTACAAATGCCCAATTCAATATGTGTAACAAGTTCCACCAAACGCCATCCATCTCCAGAATATACAGCAAGGAACATAGGTGCTCTCACTTTTTTTTAGTTAGCACGGGTCCCCACGCCTTGCGGTTAGCATGTACCAGCCAGTAATTCATACGTTTGCGTTCGATTACTATGAATATATAATAATAATAATAATAATAATTTTTTGTTCGGAACATGGTATGTTACATTGGTGTTACAAGAAAACAAATAAATATATTGGTTCCTTATTTATGCCAATTATTTGTAGCATCTGATGAGCAAGGCTTGTAGCCTGTGTTTCAGCAGACAGCGCCTCCGCCCACAAGATTTATTTATCTATAATGTTTATCACTTAGTAGGTCCGTAACAGAATTATGATAACGAATGAAGCAATAAAAATATACTTATGTTCCAAATTCAAATCACTATTCCGACCGCTAAAAATGTCTTCACGAGCTCCAGACATTTCATCTGGGGTTTAATACCGATGAGAGTGCCTCCTACAATGAGACTGGATCCCATCGGTGGTACACGCCGAGGTCCATGAAAGAACATGGCCTCGATTTTGTGCACCTGGAGACCCAGCCGCCGGATTCGTTCTACGACTTGGGCAAACGCAGTCATGGCCTACAGGGTTACTTCGCGGTGTGTAGACCCGTTCGGTGTCACTAGAGTGTCGTCCGCATAGCACGTGATAATCAAATCAGACAGTGATCGGAGTTGCCTAAAGCGGCTTGTACTGACACACTGTACTGGTGTGGGTGACTCGTCAGCAGAATGTCTAGCAAGTTTTAATTCCGATCTTGTTGGAATCCTAGGGACCTCGTGTACTAATTGGGGTAGGCCGTGTGAAAAAAAAACACTTAGAGGGTATGAAAAAATTCATACTTTCGCGCGTAACACATTACCCTAGCTTGTGCAGTCGGGTAAAAAGTAGCCTACGTATGTATGCCCGACGATAATCTATTCTTGTACCACATTTCAGTCTTCATCGACATCTTCACAGATTTACCTTTTTCCTTTTGGCATTGAGGGGTTAGACGAATAACGATATAAACTGATAATGACAGCGTGGGACGGTTCTCACGCTGTCATTATCAGTCATGAATCAGAAGTCAGTAATGAATATTGTCTTTGCAACCCACTGGGGTTAAATTACATACCTATACTTTTTTACAGCACACACTCACGTACTCCAAATCGCTGGATACCTCAGAATCGCAGTTCCGGGATCTTTGATCATGACCAGTAAGTAACTTCATCGGTTTTTTAAAAGCACTTCGTCTAATAGTAAATTAAAGGCAAAGTTTCAAGAAAGAGGGTCACCATGACAAATATTATTATTGAGTATCCAAACATGTGCATAAGACTTCCCATTTCCCAAAGGCATTTCTGTAGGTGTCAATACGCCTAACGCCAGAGGGTTAGGCAGAGGTTTCTACTGCTCCATTCTAACTCCAATGAGTTAGAGAAGTACAAATCTCTGCCTAACCCTCCGGGGATAACGGCGTGATTATAAGTATGTACATAGCTCTTCCTTACAGATTGCCGGACGGTATGATTAGGCCCGTTCGCTGGCAATTACCTGACACTGAAGAAAGGAGGCGCAATCAAGTCTTCCATGAAGAGCCGTACGTATTTTTATCGGTTTTAAAAAAGCACCCCGTCTCATTGTAAGCTGAAAGCAGTCTGAAGAAAGAGGATTACCATTACAGATCATATTATTGAGTATCTAAACATGTCCCCACCCCTTTTCCCAAAGGCATTCCTGTAGGCGTATTGGGGTTAGACCCTAACCTAACCTAATTCACCAGGGATAACGGCATGATTATAAGTATGTACGTATATTTGGAAACCGGGGCCGCTATATACTCTTCCTTACAGCGTACCGAGGAACCAGGGGCAGCCAGTACGTTGGTCATTACCTGGCTCCGTAGACGGAAGGAGCAATGCCAGGATCTTGAATGAAGAGCCGTAAGTGCTGTCTATTTGTTTCAAAATAGTCCCTCTTCTTCTTATTTTAATTATAGGGTATTGACATATTTTATCCTTTTTGTGTAAGCTTAGATGTTCATGAGGTACAAGCTTTTATTCATTGAGAGGGTGAGTGTTACTATTAGGAGAATAAATGTGAACTACTTTAGTTTTAGTGGCGTTTAGGACAACATTGTCGTGTTGTTAATTTTGTCTGAGTCAGTTTGTGTTATTACGAATGCCTAAGATATATCAGCCACGAGCAGGCATGTATCGTCTGCATACTGATAGGCGGTACAGTGACTCAGAATGTTGTTCACATCATTCACGTAGGTAATAAAGTGAAGAAAACTAGACCACTCGCAGACAACAGACATGATGCGAACAAAACTGTTTATTTCGCATCATCAGTAAACTAGTACCGATAAACTAGTTCTCTCGTAAACTACATTGTGTGCACCGCTAGAATTGACGTGCACCTAAAAACTAACGCCTCGACTACCCAAAGGATTACGAACCTCAGTCCGTCGGCACGTGCTAAAAAAGACAACCTTCTCTTGTTATGTGAGTTTAAACTTTACTCAAGTAGAAATAGATGTTATGTATCTCTTTTATTCATGTCATAAACACATTTTGGCATTGCTTTTGTTTAAACAAGCAAAGTTTTAAATTATATGTGAATTGAAATACCAAAAAAAATGAAAATACCTATGTACAATTTGTAAATAGTAAATTGTTGATTTTGTACATAAACTTTTTAATACGTCAGGCTTATACAAGTTATAATAAATATGCACTTTAGTAAATACATATTCTAAATTAATATATTTGATTAACCACACAATTTAAACTTTTGTAGTTACTATCATATATTTAATTATTATATGGTTAGTTAGGCTGTCAGTTCTAAGCCTGGAAAAAGTATGAAGGGTCATTTTAAGTCGTACTGAAATTCATTGGTCGATTGAAGCACATGTCAATAGTCATTATCTAAACTGTTCATTTCATTCATGAACTTGTTCTGTACAGTCGAACGAAACTAGTCGAAAAATAAACTGTTTAATAAACTAGTTTATCATCGTCGATAAACAGTCTCGTTTCGTTCACTAAAAATCATCGTCGACCCATTCCTATCCCGAAGTAACTCCGACAACACACTTCTCCAGTAGGACAGAACCCTTTAGGCCAGGTCGCAGATTATTGCCAGCCATTCTAGCAGTACATCGGAGGTGCAGTCCCAGGGTCTTTGATAATGAGCCGTACTTACTTAACTTCGTCTGTTTCATAAAAGACTAGCTATTGCCCGCGACTCTGCCCGCGTGGAATTTTGATCCTGTAAACTTATTTTGTGTGGAATCCCGACGGCACACGGGATAGTTGTGTCGCACTCGGACCCACTAAAACCGCACGCCGTCTCAGGTCTTCAGATGTTGGGGTTAAAAATTGCCTAAAGCTGTTTCTGCGCTAACGGCTGGCCCTGGGTCATCTTTAGTTATAAGATGGCCCTCTCAGGTGTGGGAAAACAGGCACCTGCACTTGGTAACCAGTCCGCCCCTTGCCTGATCTCCACTGAGCCCTTTGGTAGTCAAAGGAATATGAGGAAAGTTTAATCGTTTACAAATAATATACGGGAATCTACCAGATTTATTGAAATTTATAATTTTGTAATATATTTTGAATGGAAGGTCCAATTTCTATAATTTAAAATAGTAATCAACAGGTACTGAAACTGTCTTGAAGACAAAATAATTTATTTGGATAAGGATTAATGAAAAGGTATATAATGGTCTGTTTTTGATCGGTATTTCTATCAGTCACGCTTGAATTTATTTCATTCACGCGTTATTTTCATATTGCGATATCTTTCAAGCTGTTAAGTTTACAGATGTTGTGTTAAAAGTAGCTTCGAAAATGACTTATTTTTGTTTAATTTATAAAAGATAAAAATGGTTACTGTGGGTTATCTTAACGAGATTTTAAGCCACATATTTTTGTAGAATATTATTTTGTTCTATTATCAGTACTTTTCCCAGCTTAAGGACTTTTTAAGGTCTTTTTTTACACCTTGGGTTACTTTATTGAAGTTTTATGAATACTTTCTATTTTTTTTAAATATAATATTGCCCATGTTAATTAGGGATAATTTAGCTTTCTAATTGTAAAAGAATTTTTGAAATCGGTCCAGTAGTTTCCGAGTTTATTCAATAAATACAAAAATACATATCTTTCCTCTTTATTACATTAGTATAGATTACCTGTTGAGATCCGTTTGAGAGTCTATTCCAGGGTTAAAAATTAGCCTTTGTGTTATTTTTATTACAAACTGTATAATCCATCTGTGTAACAAATTTCCTCTTGTATAAATATACTCTTCCTTGCAGCAATGTGAGCCCAAACCTGCAAGCGCAAGCGTCACAAGTCGACCAAAATACCTGCCGCGTCCCCGTGCACCGCCAGAGGCGCAGAGCCTTCTTCATTGATGATGAGTGAGAATACTTTCATCTGTTCTGTAAAACATTGCATACTCATATTGCAACATGCGACACGTCTATACCAACATAACACTCCGCCCGCAATGTCGGGACATGCACGAGTAAGAAACTCACACAGAGACAGACGCGGAAGTGCCTGAGACGCATTATCAAAGAAATGGGCATTTTTCACCTTTTTCGGAATATACTACTACACATGGACAAATTAATTGTACTAAATTGAATTTAAAGAAGGTTAATATATTCAAAGCATAATTCGATTAATGTGTATTTCCTTCAGCTCGTCATCTGAGGACACCGATGAGGCGACGAATGCGCGTTGCCAAGTGCTGCTCAAGGTGAAGCCACCACGCGATGTTAATGACTCCAGCTCCGACTCAAGCTCACAGAGTCCTGTGCATGTTCAAGGGTGAGAACGCGTTCCAGATTTATTTCAATCTCAATACTATGACATTCATATAAAATAACTTTTTAATGAATTCTATCGAGATTTATTTGGAAATATTTAAGTTACAGCTACTTTTCAGCAGTCATGGTTGGGATGTAGCTTATCTCAAAGTTCAAAGTTATGATAAATCGTTTTTTACTATTTACGCAGAATGAGCTCACTGTATCGTTAAGTCGTGCTGTATTTTCCTTAGGTTTAATTAAGTGGATGACTGAGTCTGTGTGTGTGGGTGGGTGGTGCGCTGTAACCGTCTTCTCTATTAAAAATTGGGTGCTATCTTTTTAAATTTCAATAGCCTCGCGGATCATTTATAAAGTTCAATGATACGTGCCTGTGCACCCGTTACACGATCAGTATATTCTATGGTCAACCAAAAGGCGCGGTTTCATAGTTAAAGATAGTTAAAAGCAGCATAGGCACGTTGTTATCCTTTGCATGACTTATGTTGTAACGGGAACTACCGGGGTAATCCCACGATACTTATAGCTGTGATCGTCTATTTAACTAATCTTTAAACCCCGACCCAATATCTATCATTCATTACTTTAATAATCCTGACACTACAGTTTAAATCGTTATTCTAACTTAGTTTTTAACTGTTCGGAATAGTGTGATGATAAGACTGTGGATTTATATTTTATTCAAATGAGGTATATATTATATTCAATATAGGTCTTTGATAGTTTGAACTTTGTGGCATCTTTTCAGCTGTATATTTTATATATATAGGCCTTTAATGTCGAAGATATCATATATGATTTGTGATATGTGATCCGGACCAATTAAATATCTCAAGCCCCGAAGAGCGAGAATATGAATCTCAAGCCCCGAAGAGCGAGATTACATATGATCAATTCCGAAGAACTGATAGCGTTGATCAAAAGATCAAGGCTCTCCTCCACTTCGTCACAGTTAATTTAATTCAGTTTGTAAAACCTCCATCCACTAAACTCCACTGTATACTGTAATCCTTCAGTTTTCGGCTTCTGGTTCCAGTACAAAATGTAGTAGCCCTTTAACGCCTCACGAATCTCATGAACGATGCCAAAACAATTAGAATAATGATTGAATGTGATATAATATAATTCATTTACTAATGAATATATAATTAATTTAATAAGTTTTGGCAGGTTTATGGACCGCTACACTTTACAAACTGCTCTGATTGGAATTTTATTGATATCTTCAATCAGAGTTGCTCTAATACTGTATCAAAATGATCCAGGAGCCACAGAATTGAATCCTAACAGTTGGAACTAAATGTATGACTTTACTATTTTAGGCCTCAGTATAGTACAAATGATGAGATCTAGTATAATATATGAATTACTAATGTAATTCTAATAGGACATAAATATGTAGTTCATTTTAGCACGTATGCTGTTAAATAAGATCTCACTAAATAAAGCCTTTCGCATTAATAATTCAACTGCAAATTCTTTCCAGCTACAGTCAAATGTGGAAATAACAAACCCCAACTCAATCTCTACAAGTTGTGTATTATAACGTGTCCCCAACAGTTATTATATCAACACAAAGATAACGTAACAGATTCACTTCAAACTTAATGTACAGTGCACACCTATAATTCTTATAGAATTCCTACAATCTATGTCTGTAGCAACAGAAAAACTAACTAGACCTAGCTAGGAGCCCTAGTGTTTACCTTAGGTCTATTAAGACTTACCAACCTTAATAGGTGAGTTAGAAGTTATGTGTATGTGTGTGTTGTGAATTGTGTAAATCAACAATGTGAACTAGCTAAGGTAATGGGAAGTGATTTCGTTTAGACTCTCCTACAACGAAACCACGGAAACCTAGGTGACCAGGATAAGGTATTGAGACGCTTTCGAAGGCCAGTCTCAGCCCCGAAATTTAAAGCAATCTTTACCTACAAGAACTTATCAACACTACGTCTCAAGGATGTTTGGTATTTGTGTGTATTGGAATAGGTATATAAATAATTAGGAACCTTCTGAAATAATTCAGAAAGCGCGTTGTTCCGACACAGTTTCCGCACACCGAACTTTTGCCACTTTCTCACAAATTACACTGGCGTAATACGGCTAGAATAATTTAATGAAACCGTTGCATGGTCTGTGCGCTTCTACTAATCGAACCAAACTCTGTTCCCCGCAAATCAGCCGATTTCCTTTTATACCAGTGTGAACTCCGCGCGGGAGCGGGGACGCTTGGGTCCTTTTTTTATCATAGGATTTTTTTACAATGTCAACAAAGGAATTCAGTGCAAGTTAATTTTAAGCTCATGTTTACATTCACATATAACATGCCTTCATGCAATATAATCAATTATGATTATATTCTACAGAATATCAATCATGCAAAACAATAGTATATAAAATACAGTAAACCAAATATACAGTAACTAAATAGTAAACCAGCTGGTCATGCACGTATGTATAAACATACAGTATTTGCGCTTTCGTCGTGAAGAGTGAGCTCTTATTTATTTTTTTATAGAATTCTATTTTGTCGTAATTTTGTAATGCTTTGTGCCAATTAAGTACTAGATTAATCCGAAGATTAATCATTCCATGGAGTCAAACTCGCATGAACCTACAAACGTATGTGGCGTAACACGACGCCTTAATTATAATCAAAATCCACCATCTTTATCATGATACTATTCCATATCAAATATGATTACATTCTCAATATATTGTTACATATATGTAATATTGCACTCGTTCACGTAAATAATATTAGCATCATAACAGTCTTTTGCATACATGTGTTTAAAAATAGAATATCCCACGAATTCGATTTAGCCATCGTTCCCATAGCGTTCAAGTGGACGCTCTAACAAAAAAAATATAGTTTATGACCGACCTCTCTTTAGAATAATACGCATTTTAGTTAAGAGAAAGAAAAAAATATGCCATGGTTTCGTATTGTGTATTTATGCTTCAAATATGAGTTTTAAAATGATAAAATAATCTATATTCTAAATATACGATTATGTTCCATTTCAATGTCCATAAAGAAAAATGTACAATCGCATAATAATGCCCAACTAAAAAAATGCCAAATCATATCATGTTTGGCGATTACCTTACGATGTACCATTTTTCTCCATAGGGGACCAAGGCACTATATGGTTAGGCAGATGATGTCTTTGTCATCAGCATTTGCGTCACTGCTCGATGAACTGGATCACAGGGTCAAGCCACCAACGCCTCCAAATGACTCTGAGTCCGACCAAGGCGACAATTAAATTGGCACAGCAATTTAGGTAAGTTTTTCTTCTGACATTTCTCATTAGTGCCCTCCACAAAGATATCCTTCTGACGCCACAGCCAGTTATATATTTTTAAAGTGTACATAACATAACATAAACTCACGCCTATATACCCGAAGGGGTAGGCAGAGGTGCTAGCACCCACATTTCACCAGTTTATGTTTAGGTCACAATGTAATAGGTGGCGTGCCTATTGCCATTAACCGGGCACTTATAAAACCTGCAATAAATACACTCCTAACTTCGAAAAGTATCGAAAAGTCATTGGTGTGTGTCATGGTAAAACCTGGGATCGAACCCGATTTTTAAAGTTTATACCCCAATAATATCAATCTTTACATTTTTAAACTTTCGCAATGTGAACAAATATAAATATAAAAAGGTACTTACGTGCATTTACTTAGGTGGGTACGTATTTGAATACCTAAAATTATAATACCTAAAGTTAAATAACCTAAGTTCAAAATACCTAAAATCTAAATACCAAATGGTTTAAAATACCTAAACCACTAATACCTAAGTACTTAATACCTAAATTTGAAATACCTATTGGACTAATTACCTAATGTTTAAAATGCCTAAAGTTAAAACAACAAAGGTTGATTTACCAAAATTTAATATACCAAATGGTTAAAATACCTAAAAATAATGCACCACACACCACACACAACAATATGTGGGTAGATCAGGAAAAAAATATTTTGTATTGTACGTTTACTATTTGTGTCGTCATATTTGTGTGTCATCCAGCGCTTTAAAAAAAGGGACACTGCCCACCACGACTCGTTATTTTTTTTTTATAACCACACATACAAGGATTTGGAACTTCAGGATTGGAGCAGACAATCCTTGTATGAGTGGTTATAAAAAAAAAATAGTCGGGTTTTTCTTTAAGCCGTACCACATATTATTTCTTAAATTGTCAGTATTTAGAACTTTCGATCATATAAACATTCGGGATTTTAATATTCGGCCTTCCGTTCGTAGGGCTTATGAAATTCGATAATTTCAAATTAGGGATTATAATACGTACTCACTATAATATCAATTTGTCATTTAAAGCTTTGGGTATTTTAAAAGTAAGTCAAACAACCATTAGGTATTTAGATTTTAGGTATTTTGAACTTAGGTTATTTAACTTTAGGTATTATAATTTTAGGTATTCAAATATTTAGCCATTTTAAACTTTCGGTATTTTAAATTTAGGTCAACCCACCATTAGGTATTTTGAACTTAGGTTATTTAACTTTAGGTATTATAATTTTAGGTATTCAAATACGTACCCACTTAGGTGCATACCTCTCGATATTCGAAATTAAAAATCGAGATGTATGTGGAGTCAAATCATGACCTCGAGTGCTGCAACGCATCCAAAACGTCAGCAATAATAGTAAATTCCATTATTTAATCGCGAATACTCCCGAACCGTTATATAATTATTGGTCCTATACACCCAGACATCCTGTCGTTTCTTTATCGGCACCAGTAGCCAGAACTGTTGAGACTAAAAGCTTCATTTCAGCAGTTGACTACATTTATAGTACACCGACCTAGTTTTATAACCAATATGAGTAGATGGGTCAGCAAAGCAGGCAGCAAGCACTGAGTCCACAACATCCCATGCTTATATCAACAATAATTCTGATTCATGACGGGTTGTTTCAAAATAAAATAACAAAACAATTCGTAATAAAATTTATTGCCCAATACCCCGGGGTGCTTTTGTCTAACTAACTATCTCAGATAACGCGTCGTAATCCAAAAAAAAAACAAATAATACTTCAGTAGAGTGCTAATTCTGATGTTACGAACTAAATTCATTCTAATTCTTTTACATCTATTTCTAAACTCATATCTAGAAATGATAAAAAGACTTCTATTGGTCTACCCCATGTAGGTAACCTTTTAAGCTATACTAGGTTTAAGACGTACAACAGAATCAGCACTTGTGTTTCTCTAAGCGCTATGTGTAAGACACGAGCTCGATCTACACGGTACAGGAAAATCGTAACATTTTGGCACTCAAAAGATATAGCTCACACAATACAGGGTCCCATAGCCAAGTAGGAATCCTATGCTGCACAAACATATTTATAATAGTAAAGCACTCAAAAACATGCTAGATCAGTGATAGTTTATCTACAATTATAGTATTAGGCATTACAAATAAGTATAATTAAAACTTCACGTGTAAACCGACCTCAAAATAATCTAACAAAAAGAAACAAAAAACTTAACATTCTTACTTTGCTCAACAACAAAGGTAAAATAGTAATAAATAAAATGCACAGAACATAAATTACAATAGAAAAGAAAACAAATCAGTAAATTACATGTGTAAATAATTATCTTCTTGCTCCATGTTTCCATTCCTGGAAAAAATTATATTAAATATTAAATTTTATTTTTTAACAATAGAATTCGCAAAGCAATTTCCGCTGAGCCAACATAAATATGGGTACCCGAGATCGCCGAGCTAATAAGTACAATATAAAAAATATCGATAACATTGCAGTTCCTAAAATTAAAAGCACTTTATTGTATAGTTAGCATTAATTTCTCTTTTTACTAATATTCCAAAGTTAGCCCAGAAACCAAAAGTTACAAACGCTTCTAAACTTACATAATCAAACCAAGGTCTTCAGTCTTGCCTCGAAGAGGACGGGTACCTCCTGTACGAGTGACTCTTTCGAGGGCTCGCACTGTAAGCCCTGACTCCTCCGTAAAACTTTCCCTTCTGTGTAATAACCTCCAACCTGGCAGACGCTTCAGCTCTACCATATTCATTTTCAATAGTGATTCTGTAAATTCCAACGTCTTCAATAGACACTTGTTCAATTTCCAATATACGTAATAATTCATCTTTTTCTTTGAGAGTGAATCTGGCAGAGGGTGTGATAATTATGCCGTCCTTATCCCACGTAGCCCAGGGAACCGGCTGGCCCTTTACTGCACATTGAAAGACGACATGGTCTCCTTCTTCCACGACTTTGTTGAAGGGGTACGTGTAAAAGGAAGGAGCCATTTGACGAGATGGACTGCATAGGCGACGGGGATCCGGGCCTGTGATAAATAGAACAAATGTAATAAAATACTGTTTTTTAATAGTATCAGAAGAACAAAACTTTTTTATTAAGTTTTTTTTGATAAAAATGACAATCATTTGTTTATGTATTTAGTAAGGGTACCTCAAGGTACAATTTTGGGTCTTGCTCAATTAGACAGATTTAACTAAATAGCATTGGAGGTAGCTTTTCATTTACCTGGTGTCCTAGACACTGATCTAGCAGGAGTACTGCGAGGTGTAGATCGAGGTGTAGAGGCGGCTGACAGCAACACTGGCGGGCGACGAAGACGTTGACTAAGCGTGTTTGGTTCACCAGGCGCTGTGCATAAGTTGAAAAATCATAATTTTAGTCAAAATGTTTAAACCGAAAACATCCTGTCCTATTCTATGGTGGAATACTCTATAATATGAGCTGGTCCTGACCTCTATTCTGTACAGAATCAGTTCTGGCATACATTGCAGTAATTGGGTTACCATTTTAGAGACAAATTGTCACCGGTAGAAGCCTATTAGAGCAACATGTTTTATATTCATATTGTATTTTGGATTTACTCTACTCACAGGAACCTATATCCGATATAAGAAGAAGTCAATCAAAGAATCAATTTAGTTTATTCAGTTTAAGCATAATTATGTCAAGAAACCTAATCTATCTCTGTGCTAATTTCATTCAAATCCATTCAACCATTCTGCCATTAATGGGTAACAAAAATTCATCAATCTATAAAAAATTATTCAAGCTTGCCCATTTATAAAATAGTGACATTTTCTAAAAGACCAAATGGGGGAGGGGTGATTCAAGTAATCATTCATACTCACGGTAAACTACGAGGCAAGCGCTTGACGTGGCCTTGCCGAGGTTGTTGGAGGCTTCGCAGAAGTACGTGCCCTCGTCTTCCGCGGTGACTTGTTTCACTTTTAGCCGGGCGGCCCCGTCTTCGAACGAGGATTCGAAATCGGAGCAGTCACGAATTAGCTAGATAATAAAAGAGATATTGTTTTATTTAACTAGCAATATATTTACATGTGTGTATCGGTATATATGTAATTAATACAGATCGAATCTTGCAACTTGATTTAGAAGCAAATATCTTCAACAGATTTTTTATCCCGGTTGCATCTAAAGTTTACATTTTTGAACCCAGGGACTGTTTCCTTTCTAACATATGGTTTATCTTGACTTTAACAATAGCTACTTCTATCCAATTCACCACAAAGTTCAACTCTCAAGACTTACACCCACCCTACGTCAATTGGCCGATATTTTGACTTTTGAGGTAAATTTTACTTCTACAACCTCAAAAGGAGTCTTGGAATGGTCTTACAAGCCTCACGTAATATACAATTATATAAAGTATTAATATTTATCATGTTGCCGATACAACTTACTTCATTGTAGTGGAACCACCTAATATCAGGTTCGGGGTTGCCGGTAACTCGACACTCAAACTCCACTACATCTCCATCATAGGACAATAAGTCTTGAAGCTCTCTTTCAAATCGGGGAATTACTTCTACACGGCTGTTGATCAAAACAAAAAAACTTCAGTACTTATATATTAAGGTTGATTACGACTTAGCAAATATACGTGCGTATATTTGGTGCGTCATTCACTCTGCTTACGATAAAAGGAGAAAGGCGCCAGCTTACTCAACGTTACAAGATTTAATTTTTTTGTCAGTTAAATGATCTACATTGATAAGAAGAGTGGTGTGATGCCTAGTATCTAGAATTGACTGCATTATTTTAGCTTTTAGTTAATCTACAGGATCAACATCAGTATCAACTTAGTTTTTAATCAAAAAAACTTATTTTTAACCATAAAGAGGCAACACACACATCCTAATAATAGATAGTACAACACTCTTGCAGTGAGCACCTGAGCTGAAATTATTACCTCTCCTCAAAGGACTACCAGTCATCAGGAGGTACATCCCATGTAATGCATTTGTTATATTTCAGGTAGGTGAAGACAGCAGCGGATGCGGGAGTTCCTCATGCATTCATTATCGCAAAATTCACCACCTGATACGCAACTTCTTATTGGTTTAATTGCAACTGTACTATCAGTACTACTGCTAATTGTCAGTCGGTACAAAATCTTGTGTAATGTGAATTTTTGTAATTCGCAGACGTTGCTCTTTTTTACCCCCTTAGGGGTGAAGTTTCGTAAGATCTGTTCTTTGCGGATGTCTACATCCAAATTTCAATTTAGTAGGTTATAGTTAATGAAATTTCATGATTAATCACTTAGTGGGATTTCGCTTATATAGATTCCCACAGGCAAACATGTTGCTGGCACCTAAAGCCACATTCACGTTTGTCTAACATGTTGTATCATGATGGCTGCTGTTCACATCTATGCAATGCGTCATAAGTGCAACATGTAGTATAATAAATAATTAATAATTTTTCTTCTTTATTATGCACAGTTTTAGAAATATATAGTTAGACGCTGTTTTATATGGCAACAGCTTTTTCCTGTCAGTTAGTATTTTATAGTCTCTGAAAATGTCTTGATACTTATATATAATGTTATCGATTGATACTCATATATAATGTTATCATTTTCGGACAATTTAAGTACTTTGAATATTATGATTGTTTCTAATTCTGGACGATTGTATGATTAATAAATTATTAATTTGAAATAATTATCCAATATCTTTTAATGATAAGATGTTCAACTTAACTTTAAAATATTTGATTTATTACTCATGAATATCTAAAAAAAATGTTTGTATTGTAGAGTACAAATATGTAATTTTTTCGGTCACATAAGTCTGCTAGCGTTATGTGCTAATTTTCATTATTTTTAGGGATTTTATACAAAAAGGTTCTTCAGTACCATGTAGTCTGGTTGATGATACGAAAAATAAATCATAGTATCAATGATTTCACTGTTGCAATCTGTTCATTTTTCAAATGTGCCGACGATTTTATGAACCATTATTCGCTAGCTAGACTCTATAAGAGAATTGATAGTGATAGATATACGCAATTGTATTAATTATATTAATTTCACTAGTAGATTTATTTAAGATATAATTGAAAAAAGTAATATAAAATGACTTGAACTTTGTGAAACTCAGGCAACGCACCCAGAGTGATGGGTACTTTTACGCTTACAGATCTGGTCGCACCTTTCTCTAAGGAAGGAATGAATTCGTATTTAAAAAAATAAAAACAAAACATATGTATCCATATGTATGTATCTATATGTATCCATATTTGAGTGAAATAAATTTTAAACTGGTATTTATAAATTATATAAAAATGTCTAGTTATTAAGAGTTAATAAAAATTAAATTCTTTCTAATTTCCATACAACCGTCCATTCGTGCCCCGGAGAGCACGCAGACCCTTCGGTCCCGGTTGCCATACAAAGATCTTTGGCAGTCGTTACTACCTAGCAGAGTAAATATTATAATAATACTATCTGTAATTTGATAATACTCTTGTTTAAATTAAGTGCGTAATCTAGATACGCTATTGAAAATCAGTTAAACTGACAGTGAGTTGAAATTTATTTTAATTTAAGTTGTTAAAAATTAAAGAAACGAAGTGTAAATTTTAATTTATTTGTCATATTTATAGCTAAAATGTTTTTAATTGATTAAAGAAGACAGTGTTTAAGTGATTTTTTTTTTATATTATGTGACAAATACTTAATCATTATTTTGTTGTAATCGTTTGTGATTAGTTATTTAAGTTATTTTAAGTTATATCAATTGTTATTAAGAAATGTAATAATCGAATCTTGTATATATTATAATATACAAATATTCTAAGTTTCATCCATATTTGCGTGTTACTGGTACCTTCCCACTTACCTATTACCAGCATTAACCATTTTAGTCCTATTTACACCTACATATTTTTTAACACCGTCTCTCCTCCACCTTTCACCACTAATCTAGACACCTCAGAACCATCTCTACCTTTCCAAACTAAAACCTGGAATTCGACTCTGTAATTATGGTCCTGGTTGTGTTACGTAACTACATAAATTAAAACCAATGGATGTAGTATAAAGAACAAGTTCAGTGTCTACAGTACAAAATTAGGCAACATTAGGAAACTTCAAGCAGTAACCGACCTTGTGCATAATTTAATAAGGATGAGAATATAAACAGAATTTTGAAATGAAACAAAACTAATTTGTCTACATAAAAAGGGTTGTATTTTAGGATTTCTTTGAATTTCAATGCTACAGAGCAACAGAGTAAAGAGCTCCTATACACTAGGAGTGCATACCCAGTGAGGAGGTATTTTGTAAAGGTTATACCACCGTGCACACAGCATTCCTACAAGCACACATAAGTAACCTGTATCTAACAGGCTCCACAAGTGGTCGTAGCTTGGTTGCTACACCCACACATCCACAACTAACTGAGTTCCCGTTATACTGGAAAGAAAATCGTTTTGTACTATATCGTCGATTGGTGCCCAGTGACGTAGACCTCCAACAAATGTTTGATATAACATGTGATGGTTTTCAATAACTGTTAATGAAAATATACTTGTAAATACATTAGTTTTTATGTCAAATCAAGTCAATTATGTCATCGGGTTTGTCGATACAGCTACACAAAGTATAATTATATTTTTAATCAATTAGGAACAATAAATTCAATTTTAAGCAGCCTTACAAATATCGAAAACTGTTTCGGTAACAAATTCTTGGAAAAGCTACTTGCTTGCAGCGCCTGCAGCCGGAATGTAATAATACAATGTTACACTACTAGTCCTACATATATGCACACACACACTCAAGTACGTGAATTCATTCGAATTTCGAACGGACCTAGATAATACCAGGGATATTTTGTGTTGGGAGTCTCACTATACTGGATAGTAAACAATTTTGTACTATATCGTCGATAGGCATCCAGTTAGGCTGATCTCCAGTATGTCTGTATGCCTCTTTGACAGTATTATAATAGCTCTATTCAGCTTCTGAGCGCCTGGTAGTGCGTCATACTTGCTCGTACCTTACCTTGACCTCACTGATAATGACTAAACTACTTACTGATTGATAATTAATATACAAACAAAGTTCGTGGAAGTGTTATATTTTGGGCTTGGCATGCAAAAGTCAAAGAATTTTATTGTTTTTTTTTTTGTAATGGATGGCAAAAAAGAGTGGTAAATAATTCCATATCCGTAGGACAAAGGTTGTAATCCGCAACCCTTATCCCGAGGCCGACAGCTCCTACAGAACTGTGATGATCCCGATTGCATCCTATACATTCACCATGGAGACCGGATTTCACTTTCCATGTTCCTTTCAACTTAAATGGCTTTAATGGCATCCCATTAAAGCCATTTAAGTTGAAAGGAACATGGAAAGTGAAATCCGGTCTCCATGGTGAATGTATTTCCATGTTCCTTTCAACTTAAATGGCTTTAATGGCATCCCATTAAAGCCATTTAAGTTGAAAGGAACATGGAAAGTGAAATCCGATCTTCATGGTGAATGTATAGGATGCAATCGGGATCATCACAGTTCTGTAGGAGCTGTCGGCCTCGGCTGCTCGAATGCCATCAGCAGCCGTTTGAACCCACTACCACTAATATAGGTACTGTCAGCAAGTAAAACTAACTCTTCTATCGGCTTGTCACGATAAAATTAACTGAGTTTCTCAAAACTCACTTGAATTTACTGTCTGTAAACTACAATAATATAATTTTGTATCGAGATCTACTTGAAACGGCTATTGGATTGAACAAAACGAGAATAAATAGCCGCGTATATTCGTGTCATTCCTCCCGGAAAAATACCCATTTCATTAATTTATAATGACATGAAACAAACATATTTTACAAGCTTTTATGACTTGCAATGCCAAAATTAAGTTCCAAGAATTTAATGGAACAAATAACATTTGTTCCAGTAAATTCTTGGAACTTTATTTTAAACTATCCTCACCTAAAAGAGCGATGATTTATTAAATGCTATTTTTAATTATATAAAACAAACGTATTTTTAATAATAAAATAGCATTTAATAAATCATAGCGCCTCTAACAAAGTACCAGGCGCACATAACGTACAAAGAGGCTACGTCACGTATCCGGAGCGCTAGAAGAAGACGGCAACTACCGAGACGGATATACATTCCGTACTTCATTGCTTGAGCACAGGAACATTAGTATGGAAATTTATGGATTATTTTTTACAATTGGAAATGTACGCTGCTCCAAAAACTGAAAGCGTCTGAATCAAATAGTACATGTCGGCCACATCTTTGAGATTGCGTACTCTACTTTTTACTTTTCTAACAGAATCCTTCAGCTTTCCATCAAGGCCGCGATTCTGCTAAAGCAAAACCACTCTCATGCCACGAATACTGATAAAAAAACCATTTAGTTTTAAACTTTAAAGCAATGTGATTAAGGTCTAAAATTAAAAGAGTTTTGCAGAAAACGAAACGAGTAATTAAACTTTTTTCATTTCATTTTGGGCTTTAACTTCATAGAAATAAAGTCTAAAATTTGTAGTCATTTATTACAGTGGTATTACCTACTTTAGTAGAATCAAGGGCCAGGTGAGGTTAATTCATTTTGACGTGTGTCATATAACGAAAAAGCCTCTTCATAGGTGTGATGTGGTGACGAAAAAAGAATGCAAAGTATCACCACCCCATTTCATCCGACAGGTGTCGTAAGAGGCGACTAACGGAAAAATTGGCAGACGATATCACTGCGAGAGAAGGAAAACTCGAAATAAAACCCTGTACCAACCCGTCTGGCCAGTGTGGAAACAGTAGGCCAAAGCCTCCCAACATGGGGAGAGGCCTAGTCCAGCAGTGGACTGCGATGGGTTTATTGATTTGAGGTTATCATACGGTTTTCACGCGTTGGTCATACGATGACCAGTGAGTCCAATGTAATAACGCATTCAGGATGCTGATGGGGCTGCCGAGACACTGTAGAGCCTCAGGGATGTTAGCGAAGAAGCGTGTCGACGATTTCGCAACTACATGTAATTGGAGATGCTTCAGTGTAAATACTGAGGTATTCAGTTACACAGGAACTTAATTTTCCATGTTATTGTGTCTTTATTTGTTTCGTATTATTAATAATGTATTTTATGTATCTTGCGCTATAATACCTATATATTTATTTTCTGTTGCTATTTACTAATATTTAATACTCATTATCTTGTTTATATGTGAACACTTTTATGTGGGCTTCTTATACTAATTACTTTTGTAAATAAAATAAATAATAAAAAGTAAGCGTTGTACTTCCATAGTGAATCGCATGAGGAGCAGATAAAACAGTATCCTGGCTGCGTTATCAAACTGGAGGGACTCCCCCTATTTAAAAGGTGGGTGGTGGTCCACACAGAAAAAAGCACACCATTAAGGCCTGGAATTTATTACCAGCTCACGTGTTTCCTTCTTCTTACATCTGATGAGGCCACCAAGCTGAGTGCCACCATTGTAACATTACTCTTTCCTGTAACTTTGCCTTTAGCTTACCAGGCGAGGTGGAGATAAGTTGGCGTGTCCTAGATAAAAAAAACACTACCTTATATAAAATCACCATACCTCGAGCAACCTGCGATTAAAGAAATTGTTGCTGCAACCATAGCACATACAAACACCAGTGTAAGTGTACCATCATCCAAACTGTCACCACACATACTTATCTTGGGCTCATCATCGATAGTAATGCGTCTGCGTCTGCGTCAAGATAAGACAATTCCTTGCTAGTATCACTCTGTGCTTTACAGGATCGGCAGCGCGAGTGTGGCTTCTCTGGTGTTACACATGTCCATAGGCCACGGTAACCACTTTCCATCGGGTGGGCCGTGCGCTTGTCTGCCACCTAAGTGGTATAAAAAAAAACTCTGCTCTAAAATAGGATTCCATACAAAATCAAAATGATGTGTGTTTGATGGCTGAATACATACAGTATGGATTGAGCAGCTATGGTCGCACTTTACCACCTACCTAACCAAAATATTTAATTGCCAACGTAAAATACTCAGAAATATTGTTTCTGAAAAAGTAAAACATCAATTTTATAAGGACGACATTGGGCTTTTTACTATTGTAAAATTTTACCAGTTCAAACTCAATTTAAACATATTATAGTTAAGGAAAACTTTTTTAAAAATCGATTTCTAAATAAACAAAAACACGCTGTATATACACGCTATTCGGAATCTGGTGTGCGAAGTTAGCCGAGCCGTTATGAACAACGTTTACAGCGAGCGAACCAGTGACTACTTGGTTCCGAGGTACATAAACGGCTTGCCACAAACAGTGCGCAATGTGGTAACGCCAAACAATATCAAACATATGGTAAGTTCATTCTACCTAGGTAATTATATTATGTCAATCTACTTTTAAGGACTCACCTACGGCATTCATCACAAACCTTCGTGGTTTCAAGGAATATTGTATTATCATGTTTCTTATGTAATCATTAAATGTGAAATAAAGAAAAATAAACAAAACTGTGCCATTAAAACAGTTCATTATAATTGGGTATTGGAAACCTATCTTAATCATCAATAAATAAAAATGCGTTTTTACTTTGTTAGTTTGAAAAGTGCGCAAAAAATGGTCGGTTACGTCAAATTTTGGTGTGACGTCATTATAAAAATGTGATATGTACGAGTACAAAAGATCCAAAAATATCTGACTCACGTCACGGCGACAGACGAGTAGCTGTTACAGGACATGTGTTAAATGGTTAAAGCTAACTTTTTGATTAGGACACTCAAATAATGATCTCAAGCGTAGAAATCAGTAGTTACAGTTAGCACACCAAAATCCAAAGCTTACGGTTGATAAATCTGTTGTTCTTATTTTTAGGACCACTTTGATGTACCTAGGTACCTAAGTATGAAATAAATTTAACCTGCAACCATACCTGACCATAACTATTACACATATAGTCACTCTATTGAAAATATTACAAAGCCAAAGTGACTCCACAGAACTATTATCGAGAGTGATAAGACCTACTTATGATACCAACAAGAAGCCGCCGAAACCCAAACATTAATCTCTTGCATGTGAAAGAACTCTTTATACAATAGAGCCTCAAAATATATAAACAACATTGATTTGCCCAATTATGATTTGTTCAGCACCCTCCCCCCCCCCTTCCCCCATACAAAATAAGAAGTACGTTATCAAACGACCAGTTTGGTGTGACGTCGCATCTGTCGAGCTTAACTTGATTCAACTTGATTTCATTCATTACCTCTCTACTACTCAATTTACTCCCTCATTATTGTTTTCATTATACTTAAATAAATCATTATTATTATTATTTAATTACTATTATTAGAGCATCATTATACGTTAATAAAGATGCTCTAATAATAGCCTCTCAAGGTTTAACCGCACCTTTGTTACGATACGGAGTTATTTTCAGGGGTAAGTCAACAGATAAAGAAATAAGATCTATGTTTAAATTAAAAGCTACAGATAGCTGCAAAGCTTACTTCCAAGACTGCAAAATCTTAACATTACCAAGTCTTACGCATATTGATAACTCACTTGTACTTAAAAAAAAATATCAAGTCTTATTTTTGAAGTTGCAATGTTTGTGAAATATACCCACAATTTGACTAGAACAGATGACGTAAGGTATACCTAGGGGTGCAAATCGATTCAGGACTACGATGGGACAAACTAATAGATGCAGTGACAAATAGAACAATGCGTCTTATTCATACTTTCAAACTACTTAGTAGCTCCGCTGATCCTGATACCTTAAATATGGTGTATAAAGCTCTTTGCCAATCCGTTATCGGATATTGCATCCCCGAGTGGGGAGGTGCTATGAAAACGAATCTACTGAGAGTTGAGAGAGCACAAAGAGCTATTCTAAAAGTAATTACACGTAACTTTTCCTACGCGCCAACTTTATATCAACTGTAAGGTTCTAACAGTCCGTCAGCTATATGTCCAACAATCAATTCTTAGAAAGCATAGTAGTGTCCCTCCGTCAAATCCAAATAGACTTAGGAACGACCCTCGGGGCATTCGTCACAAAACAACCTTTGCTAAGCGCCAGTATCTAGCTCTAAGCACTCACCTCTACAAGCAGATCCATAAAAGACTCAACATAATAGACTTAAATAAAATACAACTAAAAATAAATCCACAGAATGGCTACTCACACAGGACTATACGCAAACAGAACTGCTACTTACCTAATAATAAAAACAATAATCAAATAATAAAAATAATCAAAGATTTAATAAAATTATAACAAAACAGACGTACACACACACATACACACACACCCAAACACACACACACACACAAACACAATACACACTCTAATAATATTAACTGTAAAATATAGGAAATAAAATGATGAAACATGAGACGACACCGTCAACAATCTATTGTATAATATACATACATATAGTTATATTTATGTGTATTACGTATATTTATTAAGCCGAACACTGCCTCATGATACAGGTTGCCTTAGTTTAAGAGGCAGGGCTCAACAAAATAACAAGGTAGATAGAATATTGTGCTTGTGAATGTCATTATAAAACCAAAAATACTGTAAGTAACTATACTTTAACATATATTGTAAGATCCATGTTACCATGTTTAAAGACAAATAAATTATTCTTATTCTTATTTCCGTCGCTAGAAGCAACAGTTTCGCGAAACAGGCGGGATAATAGTAAGCTTCGTTTGCACAGGGCAAAGACGGCTCTTATGCGCCACTGTATTATATGTATGGCACCCATAATTTACAACAAGTTGCCTAGAGATTGGAAGTAGATGAATATAAATGCATTTAAATCTGTTTTAAAGAAATTCCTACTGCAAAAAGCATATTACAAAGTAACAGATTTTCTGAATGATGAAATTGTTTGAATATTATCTATCATTAAATTTGTAATTACATAAGATTTTATTGACATAATATACTTTTTGACGTTAAAACTTTCAGTCCATTTATCTTTATTATTATTATTTATTTGATAATATATCTCTTTTACATTTCACTTACTGACATTTTTTTTTCTTTTTTTTTGACATTTCATTTTAAATTTATTTTATTTTCTTACTTGACATTTTTTTACTATTTAGACTCTAGATTTTTTTAGTTACTGTTATTTTTTACAAAGACAGAAATATTTGTACGCCACCATATATACGGCTAAACATGTTGGACATAATAAAATTGTTGACCTAACATCTTGTATGACCCTGAAGAAATGTGTACTGCGCGTACAGATCACATTTTAGGTAATCCCGAGCAATAGGTAGATTTTGGAAAGAAATAAATTTGCTATCATTAATTAACCTACATTTAGATTTACACTGTCGGTTTTTATAATATCCTTGTTAAATATTATCCACTTTTCCCAATAACAATATAATTTATTATTATTTATTAGTGAAAAAGTAAGAAAGCTGTTTATAAACACAAACAGAACGGGACCATTTTAATTTTAACATAACATAACATAAACTCACGCCTATATCCCCGAAAGGGTAGGCAGAGGTGCTAGCACCCACATTTCGCCAGTTTATGTTTAGGTCCCAATGTAATAGGTGGCGAGCCTATTGCCATTAACCATTATTATTTTAATTTTACCACTCGAAATGCGCGAATTCAATGACGTCACGTGACTGATTCGCCCACGTTAGCTTCGTGTAAAATATAGATAAAAAAATTGTATCTTTATTTAGTAAAAATAAATTATTTACAATTTATATTTGAGAGAAATACATTTGTATAGTTATTATTTACATACAAGCTATTTTTTTTTTTTTTTGCAAATTAATTAGATAATTATATTAATTTATTAAGTATAATTGCACGTTTATATATTATCTAAGATACAACATATTTACACTAATTTAATAAAATATAAACTAATATTTACAAGAATATAAAATAGGATACAAAAGGATCAAATGGATCAAATTAAGCATCGAAGAATTCCTCCCCATCGATGTCGACTGGTAATGTGCCCAAAAGGCGGGCGGCATTGCCCCGTTGGATGGCAATGCCAATCCGTTGAGCGAAAAAGAGGCCAGCCCTTTGGTCACGCGAAGCATCGACCAGTCGTTTTGCTATTTCTTTGTATAGCGACCGTGCGCTCGGACCCCACGAACCCAGCGTTTCAACCCCAAACGGCTCAAATATGTAATTGTTTGTAATGTTATCATATTTTCGCCGTTTGAGGGTCTCAGCAGATGCCGCAGCAGCACAAGCGCAATCCGTCGTACTTGGAAGATGGGAAGGGGCAAGGGTGTCGACGCATGTTGCGTCCCACACCAAAGGCCTACCCATCTTCCAAGGCACCAAAGACATACCGTCCGGTCTCTTGCCATCGTTGCGCACCAAGCCAACTGGTTCAAGTATAGCTGGAACACCAGCGGTGACAAGAGCCCGGCGGATAATGTCATTTAAATGTGCATGACGTGACATGCGGCCTGCGCTCCTGCCGCATGATAGGCCGTGATGCCCAAGGCTGTCGACTGCCTCACCACAGTGACATCGATGAGGAGAAACACAGGGAGCACCCAAACGAAGACAGGCTGCAATTCTAAACAAGCTATCATATTCAATACATTTCATACTTTATTGTAAAAGTTGTAAAATATCCAATTATTGTACTAGTAGTAGGTACACTCGTTGCGTACTTGTAGCCGAAAATAAATATACTAGTCAATCAATCAATTAGCCCATCGCAAACCACTGCTGGACTAGGCCTATTTCAATATTGGGCGACTTTGGCCTACTGTTTCCACACTGGCGAGACGGGTTGGTACAGAGTTTTATTTCAAGTTTTCCTTCTCTCGTAGTGATATCGTCTGAGTATTTTTCCGTTACCCGCCTCTTACAACTTCGGCTCTTTCTGCTTTCGCCCTTCAGTTGAGATAGGGTGGTGATACTTGTATTCTTTCTCCGTCACCACACAGAGAAACATACTAGTATCTAGGTACAAATTACTTAACAATTGAAAAGCAGTGGCCTTCGAGGATCAAATCAAACAATAAATTAGCCTATCCCAGTCCATTGCTGGACCAAGGCCTCTCTCAATGCTATGGCCTGCTGTATCCTTGTAAGAATTTAGGTCAGACGGGCTACTGTATCAATGTAAATTTATTGTGTGTGTGTGTGTGTGTGTGTGTGTGTGTGTGTGTGTGTGTGTGTGTGTGTGTGTGTGTGTGTGTATTTGAAGCTAGCGCCTCTCGCTTTCAAACGTCACAGTTTGGCGCGAGTTTTTTTTATAACACTTAGGTGGCAGACAAGCACACGGTTTACCTGATGGGAAGTGGTTACCGTGACCGATGGACGTATGCAACACCATACCAAATAAATATGGGGATCTCCAAGAAGGGCATCAGAAGATTTCTTCATGGTCGGCAGCGCGAGTGTGATGCCCCTAATGTTACATACGTCCATAGGCCACGGTAGCCACTTCCCATCAGGTGGGCCGTGGGATTTGCCACCTAAGTGGTATAAAATAAACAACTTGTGTGTGTGTGTGTGTTCACGTCAGTGGCATACTTGATGGCGTTCGATTGATGTCCACATTCAACATCTGTACTTCGTGTCTGTCGGTGCTACAATATTTAATAGGCGTGCTACATCGTGGAATACCAAGGCGTATTCTCAAAATACTACATAAGTACGTACTCGTACTCTACTCTACTCGTACTCTACTCTACTCGTACTCTTCTCTACTCGTACTCTACTCTACTCGTACTCTTCTCTACTCGTACTCTACTCTACTCGTACTCTACTCTACTCGTACTCTACGTACTCGTAAGTATAATATATACTCACCCGTATCTCACATTGTGCGAATCGTCCATCGAAGTGGGATCTGAAACCAAAAAATATTTTTTATACAACAATAGGTACTCAGCTTTATAATTTATACCGCTGTAGCCTACTGGTGTGGGTAATGTACTGCTGAGACGAGGTCTCGGGTTCGATCCCAGGTTTTACCATGGCACACACCAATGACTTTTCGATGCTTTTCGAAGTTATGTGTGTATTTATCGCAGGTTTATAAGTGCCCGGTTAATGGCAATAGGCTCGCCACCTATTACATTGGAACCTAAACATAAACTGGCGAAATGTCTCTGCCTACCCCTTCGGGGATATAGGCGTGAGTTTATGTTACGTTATGTATAACGGTGCACAATATCAAAATGTGGTAGTCCCAGATGCAGCAACGAAAGCTTGGACTTGAAGGACAGAGTTCGTTCTGTATTCTGAGGTCCGTACATATTTTTTGCAATAAAATAAACGATAAAAATTTCAAAATCCCGACTGCTGTCCAAAACATCGAAACAAGTTTGATAGCAGGCAGTACCCATTTGCCAACTATAAACCGAAGGAAAATGAATGGGTACCGCCAGCAACCAAACATTTTTCGATCTTTTAGACAGAAGTTGGGATTATTTTTACCCGAATGCGCCAACTATTGTAATGTTTTACACGCGTATGTATGTGTGTGTATGTAGTTTTATTTTTTCGCGTCTACAGCTAAGCTTTTATGTACCCCATGACATTCGGTAGAAACCATTAATTTCAAACCCATTCATCGAAATCCAACTAACCATTAGGCCTGTAGAGTGGAAGAAAGAACAAACAAACATTCATACAAACGCGTACAATACATTACCCTCGCTAGCGCAGTTGAGTAAAAAGTATACGTTTAATGTCGATGTAAAATTTAATACTCTTTAATATTTGTAAATACTTGTTGTGTGTATTTGTGTTAGGAGGTAGGACACGGCGGTATTTCCGCCCAATTGAGCAGTCTGACTGGGGAAGTACTACAGAATACCGCAATTATAAGAGCTTCGCGTTGTGTTCCCGGCGGTGAGTAGGGTAGCCAGAGCTCATTGGAGAATTTGTGCTGTCAGTGGAATGACTAAAGGTTTGTCCTGCTTAGTCCTCCACACCGACAGCACAGAAACTCTGTGCTTACAGGGTCGGCAGCACGATTGTGGCTTCTCTGGTGTAACACACGTCCATAGACCACGGTAACCACTTTCCATCAGGTGGCCCGTGCACTTGTCTGCCACCTAAGTGGTATAAAAAAAAAGTATTTTAAATTGTCAAATCATTTAGGTACTATTATGTAGGTTGGATAATCAAAAATAAATAAAAACGATAAAATAAGAACCAACGCAACTTTTAACGCTTTTCTAACATTCTTAATTAAATAAGCTTCGTTTCATAGTTTATTTTAAAGCACGTAAAAAATAAAAAAACTAGAAAATAATCAATTGTATGTATACCTAATTTAAAGGTTTATAATTATTTTGATGTTGATTTTTTTTTGATATTTTGATAGTTCCAGTTCTAGTTATTACTATTTACGATTCTTATAAGCTGAACACTCCCGAAGAGGCCATCTCAAAGCCATACATGACCCCTGGTCAACCAGGGTCCTCGTGTCATGGTTGAAATAGCCTTATATGATCACGTTACACCCTGGGATTAAAACGGGAAAAGTGCGTGCACTTTTATATAGGACATGTCAATTAGACTTCACCTTGCCTGACAGTAAAGTCTCAGAAAAGAGGTTCACCATTACTTACATATACCATGTTACAATGGTGACACGCAGCTTGACGGCCACATCATATGCTTTTTCACGCCATGGACGGTAAAGTATCCATGAGATTTCACACATTAGAGACCGTATTCTAGAAAGATACTAAGTTCGTATCTCGATTTCTCTGTGTGTAGATAACCTGTCCATTCAACCTCAGTCTTAGCATGGCAGCGTAGACATATTCGCTTCTCTTCGACCAATGAAGTCGATGAGATATATCTAAATCATGATTTTTGGTCACGTCATTTCGTTGGTCGAAAAGATGTCTCTTGTTTTTGTCAATATAAGCCATACTGAGGCTGCTGTCGTCAGATAAATCAAGATTCAAGAGTGAGTGCCGTTTTAAAACGAGCGAAAGGCCAAGGGGTGCAGTCAGTACTAAAATAAACTTACCTTTGGCTAGAATTTGTAGCGAAATAATCGCCTTAGCTTCCCCGTGAACATTCCTGGCGACCACGGAGTAGGCGCCTGTGTAGTCCAGTTTCGCGTGGGGGATCTCGAAGCGATACTCCGGACCATCCCCCACCCGCTTGAAGTGGGTAGCGTCACGGTAGTAGTCCGGCTATAAGTTTAAATAATCATCATCAGCATGTCAATCAGTAATCCGTGCAGTGACGGAGAAAGAATACAATCATTACCGCATTTCATCCGAAAGATCCGTTCCCGGTAACGGAAAATTACGCAGAAGATATCACTGCGAGAGAAGGAAAATCGAAATAACACCCTATACCAACCCGTCTAGTAAGCGTGGAAACATAAGGCCAAAGTCTCTATTAGGAGAGGCCTATGATTGAATGATTGATCATCAGCCTAGCCCTTTGGAGTCACTTTGGAGTCCAGGTTCCGCTAATTTTGGGGACTTTGTTGTACCCACACCCGAGGAGGGACCTGGTTCGACCGAGGTGCAAGGGATATTCTTGTAAACCTCACCTTCGACAACTAAAAACGAACCAAAGGCGCCGTGCGTTTTAGTCGGTTCGAGTCCGACATAACTGAGGGGGAGGGGGGGGGGTACACGTAGTCATTGGCTTTTATGACAGTGACAGTCGTCTAACCTTCGAACTCTGAAGAGTCAGCCTAGGTTTGAACCTCATCCGTAGTTTTAGCTGGTGATGCACCAGTGGCTTGCAGATGAAGTTGGCTTGGATCCCGAAAGAATTAGTAAGAAAAGCTGAAGGTAACGATGGCGACCATGGATCTTCAGTTTACATTTTTTTGCTGACGTCTTCGACTCGAAATCTAAGCTCTATGCTTAATGGATTTTATTTTATCCTAGCCTATTCATTATCTGTTCTGTATTTATGTCTAACCCACTCCTAACACAAACAATTTCACTTACTTGAATGAGATTAGAGGGAATTTTAGTAATTTCGTTTCTAATATTCTTATACAAAAAATAATAATAATAATTAATATTATATATCTCAGGAATCGACAAAGGTTATAGGCTATATATCATCACACTTCTACTAAAATGAGATGAGCAGTGACCATAAATGTCAGCAAAGCCAGCAAATTTCCCTACATTAATAAAATTGAAGACTAAAAAAACACTGGCTCATAGTGGTGGTATGGGGTTTCAGTATACGCCACGGTCAAAACCAGGACGAATCGGCTAGTCTTCTATAAGGTTCAGTATCCCCGGAGCCCGCAGGTCGCTCTGCTACTACTACACGAGAATTCGGTTTCTCGTCTTATAAAGAGAAGACTGCCTTCTGTTTCCATAAGCCCCGGGAGGAAATACTGGGCCAGATGTTCTTCCGTGAATCTATGGCTGTATAAACTCACAAGTCAAGTTGATCTTAACCCCTAAGTTGAAGTTGATATTAATGGGGTTTTTCTACCGTATCTTTCTGAGGCTTTCTAGTCCTCGATTTATCAGATTGCATGGAAATTCTGTCAAATCTGTAAATCTCTACTCAGATAAATCAAGATTCAGGCCTGAGTGTCGTTCAAGAGCCTTCTCCCAACTCAGTTGGGGATGTTTTTCTAATCACGGTATTCTCACTTCGACATTTTCAGCAAAGCGACTGCCATATGATCTCTACAACCAATTTTATTAGACTAGCTGGACATTTTAGGACTCCAACAACCCGTAACGACGACCATAGATGTTCGCATGGCAACGGGACCGACGGCTTAACGTGCTCTCCGAGACACGACCAGATCAAAATACATAATTTGCACTGAGCGGGGATCGAACCCGCGCCTCCTGCGTACCGGCCGTGTTCACAACCGTCACGCCACAGATGGTGTTATGTCATGAGTATAGCCTAAAATATTAGTAATTGAAATTATTACCCTTAAAAAGTCTCTAAGCCAATAGACGTCGGGCTTAGGGTCTCCGATGACCTCGCACTGAATGATCACGGTGTCCCCTTCGTAGGCTTCACTCGACCGCGGCTTGCGGATGAACATCGGCTCTTTTGAATACCTGTACAGCAATATTAACAAAGTATATAATATGTCAGGGGCCTTAAGTATTACGATCTTCAGCTTGGCGGCTGAGGAAGCCGCGAGCAGAAAAAGGGCGAAATACGCTGCAATGGAGGCACAATATCATTTTGTGCCCATTGCGGTGAAGAATATGGGCAGTTGGGGGTCGGACACGAAGAGGTTAATAGCGGAAATTGACCGCCGCATCTACGACCAAGGCGGTGACTTCCGATCCGGCTCGAACCTGGGGCAAAGGTTGGCTATTGCGATTCAGCGGGGCAACGCGGCCAGCATCATGGGCACCTTTGCGCCGAGAACGATGCGGAGTGGGTTGTTTGACGCGACATGATCGCGAGTTTGTTTCGTGTATTTATGTTTTAATTATTTTGAATGTGATAAATAAATTTGTATTACGTAAGAAGATTTATTACAATTATCTAACCCCCTCCTCCCCTTGTCAGCAAAAGTAAGCATTGCTCATACTCCCCCCCCCCCCCCTCCTTACATAAACATTGGTAAGTACCTATATGCATATTTATTTTCGTTTGTTTTTAGTAAAAAAAAAGTAAACAACTATCGCTTACGTAATCATTATCTAGACACCATGTGGGGGGCACATCATCAAAAATAAGCAATGCAAAGAGACCTCCATTCTCCCCCCTAGAGTAATACTTGAACGGTCCCTAAATAGGCACACTCAGCATCAGATTAAACTTGACTAGAAAAGTATTCAAAATGATCTTAATGCCTTGTCCCCCCCCCCCCCCCCTTGCTATTCAGTGATTGTTCTGATATTTGGTACACACCTTTAGTTCGAACGATAGTACAATTTAAATCTATAAAAACCGTTTGTTTTGCACTTTTTTCATAAGCGCAAAATACGAATACGCTTTCCGCCGGAGTCGGTGGGTGAGGTTATGTCTTTTTTTATTTTCTTTTTTTGGGACACAAAACAGTTATACATTCAAAGAATCAAAGAATCAATTTCATTTATTCAGTTTAGGCACATAAAGAGCACATATGAACGTCAAAATTTTACAAATATGTATGTCAAGGAATAATATAAAAATATTAAATAATTAAAAATAAACCATTGGAAAATGATTCTTTCGCTGGTTCGGTAGATTAGTTCTACTGAGAAGATACCAGCAAGAAACTCAGCGAACTACATTAGAACTAGTTTATTTTTCTTTTATAAATTTGTTTTGTTTACAATTTATTTTGTGCGAGCAAGCAAGAGACTTATGTTGACCACGCATTAACATCATTAAGGTACTCATCCACTTTATAGTAACCTTTACTCATTAAAGTTTTTTTCACTTCTATTTTAAATTTATTTATGGCATATTAATCAAGTCATGAGGAATTTTATTAAATATTTTTATGCAGCTGCCTACAAATGAATCACCAACCTTGTGAAGCCTAAGTTTTGGTACAACTAGTTTATCTTTATTTCTCGTATTAAAGTTGTGTACATCAGATAGTTTTTTGAAAATATTAAGGTTTTTTCGTACATATAAGATATTTTCATAGATGTATTAAGAAGCAACTGTTAAAATATTAATTTCCTTGAAAAGTTCTTTCAGCGAGTCACGGGGTCTGAGGCTATAGATCGCTCGTATCGCTCGTTTCTGTAGTATAAATATAGTTTCAATATCGGCAGCTGAGCCCCACAGCAGCAGACCGTATGACATAACGCTATGAAAGTAGCTAAAATAAACTAGTCGTGCAGTTTCCTCATCAGTCAGTGACCTTATTTTTCTAACCGCATAGGCAGCTGAGCTAAGTCTTCCTGCCAAGGCTGTGATATGAGAACCTCATTGCAGTTTACTATCTAGAGTTATTCCAAGAAAAACTGTGGTATTGACTATTTGGACAGATTCGTTATTCATTTTAATATTAATATCTGCCTGTCTTACATTTGGCATAGCAAACTTTACACATTTAGTTTTCTTCGCATTGAGCAGCAAGTTGTTACTTGTGAACCAATGTAATATATCAGAAAGGGTATTATTCACTTCGTCAAGTACTACTTTATGTCTATCAGTCTTAAAAATTAATGATGTATCATCAGCAAATAATACAATTTCACAAAGATTTGTCGCGAAGTAAGGAAGATCATTAACATATAACAAGAATAGAAGGGGTCCTAATATCGAGCCCTGGGGTACTCCCATAACTAATGGGGCACCAGAAGAGTCAGTGCCATTAACATTAACTTTTTGAATTCTGTCCGTAAGGTAAGACGTAAGTAATCTAAGTGAGCCGCTTGAAACACCATAATATTCTAATTTTAGTAACAACGTCTCATGATCAACACAATCAAAAGCTTTTGATAGATCACAAAAAATACCAATGGCATCCTGCTTCTTCTCCCATGCATCAAATATATGTTTGACAAGTGCAACTCCTGCATCTGTCGTGTTTCTACCTTTAGTGAAACCAAACTGTTTATCATGAAGTAAATTATTTTCTGTAAAATGTGAATGCAGTTGATTAAATATTATTTTTTCCAAAATTTTACTTAGGGCTGGAAGTATGGAGATGGGTCTAAAATTTGAAGGATCACTTTTGTCCCCTGCTTTGAATAACGGTATGATTTTACTGTACTTCATAAGGTTAGGAAATTGGTTTTCATCTATGCATTTATTGAAAATGATTGCCAGGTAAGGCGCAATTATATCACACAAAATGAAATTTGACATTATACAATTTGGTAAATAGTACGATGTAGCATATATTGGAACAATCGAATCTGTTATTACATATTCCATGCAGCATCATGACTTTTAGAAGATTACATCTAGACTCCAGGCTAAGAATTTTGTAATGGTCAAGGGTCTCAGGATAGGACGGTGTCAATCTTGAGCGGCAGCATCTGTAATGCATCGACCTAAGGTGTTTTTTTTTGCACCGTTTCAATCCTATTCTCGTAACAGCTGTAGAAAGGTGACCAAATAGAAACCGCAAATTCCAGCTGTTAACGTACCAATGTTTTGTATAACAACAAGTAAGTAGAAGTGCGCTTAAAATTATTGGAGGTTCTCATAATGAATCCGTACATACGGTTCGCTTTATTAATAACTAGCAGCCCGTCCCGGCTTCGCACGGGGTAGACACCCCACTCCTGTATTTCAGTGCCCCCTCCACCCCGCCCGCCGCGATGCCCGGCGCGCTTTTCAGACTGCATCGCAAACAACGGCCACGGCGCTATGGCGGTTTTGTTTACTGTTTGAATTTTTTAATTCGTAATATCTTTTGAATGGAAGGTCCAATTTAAATAATTTAAAAACTATTTTATAGGTAGTTAAATGGTCTTGACCATAAAATAATTTATTTGGATAAGGATTAATATAAACATAAATAGCATGGTTTGAATTTGGTTAGCATTTTCATTAATGTTTCAAATGAAAAAAGTTGTTGTAGTGACATAACTACAATAGTTGGACATATGCTACCGCGGAATTTTTTGTAGACATTATGATGTTCTTCAATATTGTTGTACATTATTTTGTTCTATCGCTAATAGTTTCGGCAGCGCATTCGACGAAAGACATTTTAAGACTCATTTTACTACACCTTCGGTTACATTGTTCAAATTTTACCAAGGATCCCTAATTTTTTTCAAAATGAAATGTAGCCTATGTCAAATTGGAAGAATGTAGCATTCTATTGGTGAAAGATTTTTTTAAATCGGCCCAGTACTTTTTGAGCCTATTCATTACAAACATACAAACAACAAAAATAGGTACAAATCTTTCCTCTTTATAATATTAGTGTAGATGTTTTTCACATGCTGGTCGAAATGTAACTTAGAATTGATCAGTTGAGGAGGTAGGCCACGGTGGTATTTCTGCCCAATTGAGCAGTCCGACTGGGAAAGTACCTCCGCCCTACAGAATACCGCGGTTATAATAACTTCGTGTTGTGTTCCCGGCGGTGAGTAGGGTAGCCAGAGCTCACTGGAGAGTTTTTGTGCTGTCAGTGGGATGACCAAAGGCTTGTCCTACTTTGTCCTCTACACTGACAGCACAAAATCTTTGTACTTACAGGGTCGGCAGCATGGATGTGACTCCACTGGTGTTACACACGTTCATAGGTCATGGTAACCACTTTCCATCAGGTGGGCCGTGTGCTTGTCTGCCACCTAAGTTGCATAAAAAAAAAGAATCTAGTGTTACACCGAAATCCCGGACGGAGTAGACGGCCTGTAGCGAGGTGGATTGCGAATTATAATGAAATGATGTCTTATTCTTCTTTTAAGTGAAAGATATTACATTACATTTAGGTAGACTAACGCCGTCTATAGGTCGTTTCCGGCAAGCACACGACCAACCTGATGGAAAGCGGTTACCGTGGCCTATGGATGGCTGACGTAAAATTAGACCAACTTAAATGTGTCGGGTTTTACGAACGTGCGTAGTTATGAAACATTTTATGAATTAGTTCAAGGCCTGAATATAATGCAACAGTAAAATATATTTCATCCTTTGTATCGAAACAACATATATCGTCGATGAAGTACCAATACCTCCTATATGTTGAGAACCTAATTTTACACCAGAAGAAAAAAACTGTTTTAAAAAAAAAGGTTGTTTTAATTTTTCATCTATTGATTGTAAAATACTTTTTAATGCATTACCTTTTTATTACTTACGAAGGGATATGATTATGATTATGTTTTATAGGGATTAGGTCAGTTAGGAGATATTGATTCTAGAATTTGAGTATCCCCATTAATGTTAGGAGTTATTTCTTGTAAATAATGTGTTTTATTTTTTTATTCATACTTAAAGGATGTTTATTTAAATTTAAATTTATATTTATTTAAATGAATGCTGCTTCAAGGTCCCGTAAAAAGGCAACGTCTAGAGCAAAGTTTGAGTTCATCGGCAGAATTGGCGAGCGGCTTGCGCGCTACCCATCTGGCAGTCGTGCATTTTGGTCGCTCGCTAAAGCTGCTGAGGGAAACTTCTGCCAGTCTTGCCTTCCGCCGCTGCAAAAATCCGACGGTAGTCTGGCCCATGGCGCTAAGGAGAAGGCCGATCTTTTGGGTAATCTCTTTGCGTCAAACTCGACTATGAACGACGGGAACGCCGAACCACTCATCATCCCCAGCTGTGGTGCTTCGATGACCGAAATTAAAATCACACAACGGGTGGTCCGGCGCGAGCTTAAGTCCCTAGATGTTCGGAAGTCGAGTGGGCCGGACGGCATACCGGCGATGGTGCTTAAGCACTGTACCCCCGAGCTGTGCCCTGTACTTACACGCCTTCGCACTCTCATACTCCGCGAGGCAGGTCCGGGCCTCGTGGAAGACTGCATTCGTGCACCCTGTACCTAAGAAAGGTGACAGGACAGATCCGACCAATTACAGGCCTATCGCTATAACCTCCCTTCTCTCGAAGGTTATGGAGCGTGTTATTAATACACAACTCCTGAGGTACCTTGAAGGAAACGATCTACTGAGCGACCGACAGTACGGTTTTCGCCACCGTCGCTCTACCGGTGACCTTCTTGTGTATCTCACAAACCGGTGGGCGCAAGCCATCGAGAGTCGAGGTGAGGCACTAGCGGTCAGCCTCGATGTAGCGAAGGCCTTCGATCGGGTCTGGCACAAAGGTCTTCTTACGAAGTTGCCATATTATGGACTCCCCGAGGGATTGTGCGAATGGATCTCCAGCTTTTTGTCCAACAGAAGCATCCAAGCCGTCGTCGACGGCAGCTGCTCGGACCGCATGAACATAAACGCTGGTGTCCCACAAGGCTCCGTGTTGTCTCCGACGCTGTTTCTGCTGCATATCAATGACATGCTGTCTGATGGCTCCATTCATTGTTATGCGGACGACAGCACCGGGGACACGTGTTACACGGGCCGTGCAAATATCCCTCAGTCCGAGGTGGAGAAGAGTCGCGAACAACTTGTGTCTGAAATTGAGACTACTCTCTCTGGAGTGTCCGATTGGGGACGACTAAACCTAGTCCAATTCAAACCCACTAAGACACAAGTATGTGTATTCACCGCTAAGAAAACCCCATTCATTGTAGCGCCGCAATTCCTGGGCACACCGCTTACCATCTCCCCGAGTATCGGGATCCTTGGTGTCGATATCTCCAGTGACGTCCAATACCGAAGTCATTTGCAGAACAAGGTTAAGTTGGCATCAAGAAAGCTCGGAGTGCTCAACAGGGCGAAGCAGTATTTCACTGCGGGGCAGCAACTCCTTCTTTATAAAGCACAGGTCCGGCCTCACATGGAGTACTGCTGTCACCTTTTTGCTGGAGCACCTGCATACCAGCTTGACCCCTTCGACTCGTTGCAAAGACGGGCATTGAGGCTGGTTGACAATCCCATACTCACAGGTAGAGTGGAACCTCTTAGCCTTAGGAGGGATTTTGCCTCACTGGGTGTGTTCTACCGCCTATACAATGGTTTGTGCTCAGATGAATTGTTTGACATGATGCCCGTAGCTAAATTCTATCATCGCACCTCTCGCCATAGGCAGGGAATTCATCCCCACACATTGCGACCTGAGACGGTGCGCACTGTGCGGTATGAAAGAAACTTCATCCCACGCACACTCAAGCTGTGGAATGACCAATTTTATAGTGATTTTTCCATCATCAGTATATCGGATGGCCCGAGTGTTTGTTACAGTCGAGTCCCCCGTTTTTCGACCTGGCCGAATACTTGAATACCGGAAAGTTGATGCACTTTTGTTGAAGTTTTTCGAGATACAGTAGAGCGTTTGACTAAACTTGCAATGTAAACTTTTCTTTGGTCCCATTTGAGACTATCCCAAATTTTTTTTAAAATAAGCTGACGAGATTCATCACTAACATCCTTACATTTCCTATTCTGGCTCTTTTCGCAGAATTTTGATTTACATCTCTCTTTTATTTGTCTTGGAGGTCTAATTTTATTGTGTTCCATTTTGCTGTTTGCCGCTTTTGTGTAACCCAAGTATTCTTTACCTTCCATTCTGAGTTTTTTATTCTTTAACTTCTTCCATTCATTGCAATCTTTATTTTTTCGTCGTTTTCTACCTTCAGTTAAATCACCATGGAATACATTTTGCGAAGTAGTAGGTAATTCTTGAGCAGCTACTATGGTTTCTTCATCATCATCACTCGAAGACTACGGCTTATAAGAACTAGAGGATGAATCGGCATATATATCAACTTCATCTTCACTGTTGTTCTCGTGAGGAATATCAGAAAAAAATATATCAGCTGGAACAATCGAAGGGGAGCGCGTCCGAGTGTAGCCGGTTGTCAGAGCAGTTAGGAGATATTTCCATAAAATACATACGAAAGAATGAATTCCGTAACTTAGTAGATATTTTCACATAGCTCTAGAAGCTTTTTGGTAAAGAAATGTTGGATAGGAGTAAATGCAATTCATGCGAATATGAGTTTTATGTCTGTTGTAATAAAAAAGTAATTTTGGACTAAAATGTCAGTTAGGAGGTATTGGTACTTCATCGACGATATGCAATATTGAACTCTGTCATATTAACTTTAGAATTGAAATTGCCTTAGTAAAGTACTTACGGTACATCAGGTGTATTGATCACAATCGGAGGTGACCTTTTGCTCGATCTCTGATGCCCATGACACACTTCACCCTCAATAATTTCCACCTTTCCTGAAGTAGATGCCCTGCCGACTTCGTTGGATGCCGTGCAGGTATAGACTCCGTTGTCACGGCTGGTGACGGAGGCCAGGGCGAGTTCGATCTGACCATCCCGGTCTAGGGTCATGATGGCACGACGACTGGGCCGGAGTCGAACCCCGTCTCGGTACCACGTCACACCGACTGAAGGGTACGCTTCGACGACAGCTGTTATTCTGAGCTCCTCGCCTGGAGAAGAAAGTATTTGGATAAATCCAGTAAGGTACAATATCTATTTTAGACTATGGCACTAGGTGGAATTTGTTGTTACACATATTGAGAACTCACTTGTACTTTTCCTCATTAGTTTTCCAAATTGTTATTAGACCTGACCGGTTTCGCCTTACGGCATCCTCAAAGGTTTACAATGATATTTAAGACCTCCTTTAAGATCTATAAATCCCCGAAGGGTTAAGAAGAGGAGAATTAACATCCACATTGCGCCAACTATGATTTTGAATTTTACTTTAATAGACGGTGTCGGATTTTGTACTGTCCAAAGTGAAGACCAAAAGCTTCTCCTGCTTTATCTTTTACACTGAAGGAACAGAAAATCTTGTGTTTGCAGGGTTGGCAGCGCGAGTGTGACTCCCTTTGCGTTGCACACGTCCATAGGCCACGGTAACCACTTTCCATCAGCCGTGTGCTTGTCTGCCAACCAAGTGGTATAGAAAAAAAACAAAATCAAGCAACTAGCCCATCGCAGTCCACTGCTGGACTAGGCTTCTCCCAATGTTGGAAGGCTTTGGCCTACTGTTTCCACGCTGGCCAGACGGGTTGGTACAGGGTTTTATTTCAAGTTTTCTTTCTCTCGCAGTGATATCATCTGCGTATTTTTCCGTTAGTCGCCTCATAAGACACCCTTCGGATGAGACGGGGTGGTGATACTTGTATTCTTTCTCCGTCACCACTCAGCGTCAACCACATCAGCAATACCACTGTCATACCACGAACAGGTGGCTTATTTTTTATACCACTTAGGTTGCAGACAAGCACACGGTCCACCTGATGGAAAGTGGTCACCGTGGCCTATGGACGCGTGCAAAACCAAGAGAGTCACCACCAAGGCTTTTTGCAGAGTGAATGATAAAGTGCAATGAAACTAGTCATTTCATTTTGAACTTTAAAATTACTGAAATAAAGCTTAAAATTTAATACCATTCTTTGTAATGATTGTGGTATGAGAGTGGTTTTGTCTCAGTGCAAATATTTGTATGTATGAACATGGGTATTTGCATTGGTCTGGGTGTTTCTATGTATAATATGTATGTATTTACAAAAAAAAAAGTATTTAAGTATGTTTATCCGTATTCTAGATTCCATAACACAAGCTAGTTAAGCTATGCTTACCATGGGTCTAGATAGCGTTGTGTAGAATGTTGTAGAATATTTATTATTATTATAATTGAAGGCCTGGCCAATACACTACCGACTTTAACCCATGCACCTACAAGCAAAATACCTTAACTGGAGTTCGGGAGAATAGTACTAATTTTGATTACAAATATTATCTTCTCTAATATATAAAGTTACCATACGAATCCGCTTGACCGATTCTCATGAAATTTTGTGTGCATATTGGGTAGGTCTGAGAACCGGACAACGACTATTTATCACCCCCTTAAATGTTAAGGGTAGTCAAACCCTATTTTTTCATTTAATTTTTAGATAAATTTTATTTTTTTATGATACAGCATTAGAAAATACATATAACCGTGAATTTTCAACCCTTTACGATCAACCCCTATTATTCCATCGCGATTTTTATTTTCATTGTCAACGCTTTCGATTACGATTTACAATACTTTTTTTTATTGAACTAAAAAAATGTTTCCTAGAAATAATATACATGGCAAAACAATGTTTGCCAGGTCAGCTAGTATTCTATAAAAAGAAAAAATACTACGCAATAGACAACGCGCCCTTACAGCGTATTCATGGAAGACTTAGAAAAACAGTCTAATCACGAGGCTGAGAGTCGTTTCGCAATAGCTTTTCAAATCTATAATTAAACCTTTTGTGAACCAATAATTTTTGTAGCCCCCTCGTACCCCTCGCACTACCCCTCATTGCTATATAAGACGTCGCAGCGGAGAATCGACGGGAGTTCAGTCCAATTGAACAGTCCGACTGGGGAAGTACCTCCGCCCCACAGAATACCGCGGACATAATAACTTCGTGTTGTGCTCCCGGCGGTGAGTAGGGTAGCCAGAGCTCACTGGAGAGTTTACGTACTGTCAGTGGGATGACCAAAGGCTTGTCCTGCTTTGTTCTCTACACTGACGGCACAAAATCTCTGTTCTAACAGGGTCGGCAGCACGGATGTGACTCCACTGGTGTTACACACGTTCATAGGTCATGGTAACCACTTTCCATCAGGTGGGCCGTGTGCTTGTCTGCCATATAAGTTGTATAAAAAGAAAGCGGGTTTGAATCTGCGCCTCCTGCAAACCGGCCGTGTTCATTACCGACGTGCCACAGAGGCAGTCTCTTATAAAATATATAAACCAATAGGAGGAAAGGGAGGAATCGGACCCAACGCAGAGATAATGGTGATATTACGATAAAAGTACTCAGTAGACGACATACCCCCGAGCAGACCCGCAAAACGTAGTTGGCGAAATGTGGGTGTAAATAAACTTCTGTTTACCCCCTCGTTGATGTACGAGTATGAGTGTGTGAGATTATTTTTTATTTTGGAGGTTTACTATGATAAAGTGAGATGTATGGCGGTGTAAATATATTACGATAAAGCATTATTATTTTTTGGTATTTATTAGTCGCGTGGTGCCCGGTAAAGTACAAATTGGGCCATCCTATATTTTCCTATCCGGTGTCGTACAAGATGACTAGTAGATAGGGCTGTTTAATTTCAGACAGATATATACAGCTCAGACTCAGACTAAGATACAAGCCTCGTGGCAGCAATAGTGCCCGAAAGACGGCAATAGGCTCACGTGGTCTTATATATATTACGTGGGACCGAAAACAATGATTGGTGAAATGTGGGTGCTAATAATTCACCTCTGTTTAACCCTCCGGGAATAAAGGCGTGATTAGTTTCATAAGTGATTTCACCACCTATTACATTGCGACCTAAACATAAACTGGTAAAATGTGGGTGCTAGCACCTCTGCCTACCCCTTCGGCGTGAGTTTTTGTTATGTTATGTTATTAGCCTATTTTAGATCATTATGTCACAACAGAATTGGCATCACTAATGTACTTATTATTGTGTAATGAAGGTGTACGTATTTAAATTTAATCAGCAATTTGTGTCATAACATACAAAATGAGGTCAAGGCTTTGTAGGATTTAGGAATTGTGAACATGTTGTTGTTAGAGCTATATGAAATTTCTTGTTTGTATTTCAGTGATGTAAATCTTTGTTTGTGACTAATATTTTGAATAGACAGACATTTTGTAGAGTTTTATACCTTCAGTTCAATGATTGAAATCTTATTTCTAGGTTTTAAGAGTTACTATGGATTATAAATGTATGAAAATGTTCTATATTTTGGTTTTAATTAACATAAAAAAAACGACGGGTTGCACTCCGGGAGTGCCGGCAGAAGTGAAAACTTGAATATTAACGTTGTGCATTTTTGATATTTTGGAATGGTTAGAGAATAATTTTGTACGAATTGCTTTCATTATCAGTATAAAAGTACTATTATTTATGTGGTGGAATACAATATTCATTTATTGCGCTATCGTACACAAATATGACAATTTATATTACATTAAAAATTTAACACTTCAGAACTATTACAATTATTTTACATTAAAAAGTTTATCACCGCCATCACACATGTGACAGTCGTGTGACATTCGCGCAAGCGCCCTGCGCCGCCTGTCCTCTCTCCATCCGTCTTACGAATTTTCGATCAGGTCACGTGTCCTGACGCGAGTTTAGAAATTTTTACCCATTCCAAAAAAATACACAGCGCCGCTAAAGAAGTTTTCACTTCAAAATTAAAACCTAAAAAAATGTATTGAAAATAAATAGCGTCATAGTGGTCATATTATGACTAGTGGTGGAACAATAGTTCCCAATTTCGATATTATGACATTTATACAAAATTATGAGAATCGAGTAGAGTGAGGGTGCACCCGTACTTAGAAAATTAAAAAAGAAAAGATAATACTAACAAATGAACCCATCTTTGATAGTACGTATATAGACTTATAAATATGAAAATGCATGAAGATACGAAAATTTGTTAGTAAAATATTTTTCATACCTCTATCTCGGAATGAGTAATTTTGCTCTTCGATTTCTGAGTGCAAAAGTCGTTTTTATCCTCTAGACTGTAGAGGGTAAAGTAAATTTGAATTTAGAACATCGTGTGCAACCTTAGATTGTGTTTCAAAACATCATTAAACCTATTTCTTCTACCTCTATGATGCCGAATTTTTCTTATTTTTTTTTTGTATTTAGCCATTTCCTCGCTGTATTTAGCCATTTCCTCGCTGAGGTGGGATAAAAAGTTACGTGTTGTACTCGAGTGCAAAGATTTTTACCTTGTGCTCTTTTGATTCACTCGCTAAAGCTCAGGACTAATGAGCATGCGGTTAAAAAGCAGCTTTGCACTCTTGTATAACAAATAACTATTTATCCTTTGTAAATATTGTTAGAACTATGGTATTAGACAAATTAATGTTATATTAACATTAATTTGTCTATATTACCTTGTATATTTGAAAAATTAGAATACTATACTCCATTTGGTTAGGTATTTAACTCAAGGTAAACCATTTTATAAAAGCATATATTATTAAACAAATAAAGTAATAGTTGCTCACAGAGAATAATAATGATTGGGGCAATTATTGGTGTTACAGTAAATGTATGATAGAATATTGGTATAATGAACTAATTGAAATAATGGTTGTTATTAAATATTCACTTTGGGTGTTTGAAATTATGTTCAGTTAAAGTTTACTGCTTGTAAGCTACAATAAAAGTACTAAACTACAATGTATAACTTAATGTTATTCTTTGCATTTTGGCTATAGTACTGACTAAAATTCTTGGAGATAATACAATAACATACATACATATAATAACGCCTTTATCCCTGGAGGGTTAGGCGGAGGTGAATGAACACCCACATTTCACCAATAATTGTATTCGGGGCCCGTAATAGGGGGTGAGCCTATTGCCGTATTTCGGGCATTATTGTTGACTCAAGCCATGGATCTGAGGTTGAGTCTGGGCTGTATATATCTGTCGTATGTTAAACAGCCCTATCCCTTAGTCGCCTTGTACGACACTACATGGGAAGAGATGGGGTGGTCCAAATTCTACTCTGCCGGGAACCACGCGGCCTATAACAACATTATAATGTTTAATAGTAAACACCTCAACAAAGTCTAGGGAACAAGATGACCCCAATTATTTTTTTTCGTGTAAATCTTGTTTTGCAAATAACTGGCAGCAAATAAATAAAAATAGAATAAAGTAGATTACAGAGTTGTTCGAAATTTAAAAATAAATTTAAATAAGTAATGATTTTCGAATATGGAGGGAAAACTTTTAAAAGTGTTTGATTGTGCAGTTTCTCTGAGGCAAAATAAAAATAATTTTTTTTTATTGTAAATAACGTTTATTATCAATAATACGTCTTTTACGTATGGTTTGTGCATTTTTGTGACTGTAGTCATCATGTCACGTCGTCATTTAAGTCGCGAAGAGATGTTAAGGGCTGTTGGTATGCTGCAAGCTGGACGAACTCAACGCGACGTAGCGGATGCTGTCAACACCCAACCAAGCGTAATTTGCAGATTATGGGCACGCTACAGGTCTACAGGGGATGTTGCCGAACGTCACAGGGGACGAAATAGGGTTACTACCCCGCGACAAGATCGTTTCTTGCAAAATTCCGCAAGGCGGCAACCCACGATTACTGCTCGTCAGTTGGTCGCAGGCCTCCAGTCTCAGCATCAAGTGGTTATTAGCGATCAAACTGTCAGAAGAAGACTACACGAAGCCAATCTTTACGCTCGCAGACCGCTTAGGGTTCCAGCTCTTCGACGTGGAAATCGAGGTCGTCGCTTATTGTGGGCTAACGCACATTTACAGTGGACCGACCATCAATGGGCACGGGTTCTGTTTTCCGACGAATCTTGCTTCGGTTTTCATCCTGATTCGAGAAGAGTGCGTATATGGCGAGTTCCTGGACGTCGGAGTCGTCTCCAGAATCCGCAAGAAGTTCATCCTTACCAAGGTGGAACAATCATGGTATGGGCTGGAATTCGCCTTGGTGGAAGGACCGACCTCGTTTGGATACGGGGCAATTTGAATGCAAACCAATACATTCAGGAGGTTATACACCCCATGGTAATCCCTCATCGACAGCAGTTCGGTCAAGATTTTATGTTCATGCAAGATAATGCACGGTCACACACCGCGAGGGTAGTGGTCAATGCGTTAAGCGAGCACAATATGACGACGTTGGAATGGCCTGCTCAGTCTGCCGACCTCAATCCCATAGAGCATGCCTTGGATTTGCTTGGGAGAAGAGCTTTCAGTGATTCTTTGGAAAATCTGAACACTGAAGAACAACTTTTTTTACACCTTCGCAGTGTATGGAGCCATATTCCACAGACGATGATTGACAATCTCATACTAAGTATGCCACGCTGTTGTCGAGCTGTTGCTAATGCTTTAGGAGGTCCTACAGATTATTAAAAACGTTTAAAGTACGGTTAATTACTGTATTTCTTACTACCTCGTTATTTTTGTGCCTAATCATAGAAGGTTGTAATACTCAATATTGGCACTAATCAATTCTTTCTTAAAAAAAAAAAAATTGGTATGAAAATGTTTTTATTAAAATTAAAATTAAAAACGGTATAAAAATACCCTTCTATTGATATAAAACACTCACTATTACAAGAAAGGGTTTTTAAATAAAAACTAGAAATGTCCTTGTTCCCTAGACTTTGTTGATGTGTGTATTATAGTGTACCTAATGTTTAAGTTAATATGTGATATAATGTTAACTTGATATACTGCTATGATAGCAGAGCTGTGTTTTTGTAATATTTGTAGGTATACTGTTATTATTACAATATTGTGGATAGGAGACCAGTCCGGTTTCTTAACATACTGAGTTGGGGGCAGTATGTGGATGTGACGGTGTCTCAGATTCGAAAATTAATATTCCCTATGAAAAAACTAAGAAGTTACGGGCTCAATGTTAAAAACGGTCTATTTTGCCTTAGTTTAATCTCTTTTGACCTATTGTATAACTGTTTGGGGAGGTGCTTTTAATAGCTATATGCTTCGTATTGAGCTGTATTGGAGGTTATGCTCCGTAAACCGTATCGCTATCCAACTACCCAGCTTTATAAAGACGTATCTGTACTCACAGTACTATTTAAAACAGTTTTGTGAACCAAGAATAGCCAAAATTGTTATAATTTGTACATACTTACTTACATAAAATCACGCCTGTCTCCCATAGGGGTAGGCAGAGATCACGGATCTCCATTTGCTACGATCCTGACATACTACTCTCGCTTCATTCACTCTCATTACATTCTTCATGCACGCTCGTCGGTTTAGAGTACTCCTGACCTGCCCCTTTTCTAAAACTTCCCCGATTTGGTCCAGGTATGTGCGCCTAGGTCTTCCCCTTCCGACGGTATCATCCACACTCGCCTCATACACCTGTTTCGTTAGTCTTCTTTCATTCATTCTCTCAACATGACCAAACCATCTCAACATTCCTCTCTCAATTCTCATCACTACATCTTCTATCACTCCACATCGTTCTCTTATCACGCTATTTCTCACTCTATCTTTCAAGGTCAAGCCACACATACTTCGCAACGCACGCATTTCTACTGCATTCACTCTACTCTGATGCTTTTTCTGCCACACCCAACTTTCACTACCATACATAAGAGTCGGCACCAATACTCCTCCATGTACAGCCAGTCGTGCCTTTTCGGACACTTTCCGGCTGCTCATAAAGTTGTGTAGTGCCCCATTCACTCTATTTCCAGCCATCACTCTCCTTTCAACATCTTCTTCATGCTTTCCATCTCTCGTAAACAATGTTCCCAAATATATGAACTCATTCACTTGTTCCACTTTTTCTCCATCTATACAAATCCTACACTCTGTCACGCATTCGTCTCTTTCAAAAACCATAACTTTTGTCTTACTAACATTCACTTTCATTCCTTTCCTCTTAAAAGCTTCATGCATAGTTGTTACCATCTCCTGCAACTCATCTGCCGATGACGCCAGTAAAACCTGATCATCAGCATAAAGAAGACATTTGACGAGTAAATTCTTCATTCTTAAACCACATTCTTTATCTTTCAAATCTTGCAAACAACTGTCCATGAATAAGTTAAACAGCCATGGTGACGCTACACATCCCTGTCTAACCCCCTTTTGGACACTAAACCATTCAGTGTATGACCCATGTATCCTCACGCAAGCTCTGGAGTCCTCATAGAGAGACTTCACAGCTCGAATAAGGTTGCTGCTCACCCCATACATAGACAGTACCGACCAAAGTTCATTCCTCACCACTTTGTCATAGGCCTTTTCCAAATCCACAAATGCGCAATAGACCTTTTGACTCAACGCAGAGCTGCAGTGTAATAAAGCAAAAGATTTAGTGTAGTTAGCAAATAAACTAGAAACAAGGTGTATTAAAAACAAAAAGAAAGAAAGATTATAATTTTGTTCAGAGACGGACACATTGTTTTACGCTTTTATGAAATAAAGTAATGTTTTTTTTAATTCCCTGTTAGTCTTTTTCCTAGACAATAGGTCTGATTTCTATAAACAATTCAAGTGGCTCCCAATTCGACTTCGCAGGAATGCACATATTCTAACATTGTTATATAATGTATAGTTTAATCCCGTCATTCACTCTTATCTCAAAGAATGACTCCAATTCCTCTGTGGCACACACAAGAGATGGCTGAGTTCATCCGAGAATTTGAGGCAGAGCATTTCACTGATTTTATTGACAAGTCTTTCACTGTCAAGGCGGTGCACTTATGGAACGCATTGCCATTGAACATTAGACGGGCAGAATCCCTAAACGTTTTTAAATTAATGGTTAAGGACCTCTACCTATCATGTTGTACACAGTAGGTAGTAGCTTACAATTAGATGCTCACTTACTATTTTCCCCTCTTAATAGTATGAACTATTTACTTTATATATCTATTTGTGTGTTATAGTATATGTATATCAGTATTTATTGATTATACTTTATGTAAGGCCGTATAATAATTTTATTTTATTAGATTTATTTTACTTATACTTCTCTCTCTCTCTCTTTCTTTTAATATATGTAATTTTTATTTAGTTTAGCCGATAATTACACCATATCTTTTGTTTTTATATCGTTACTGTCCATTGCAAAGTTGCCTGGAAGAAATCGCTTCAGCGGTAAGGCCGTCCATTGTACATTGAACTGTATACATGCTACCTACTTGACCTACTGTAAAACAGTTGCCGTACAGTAAAAAAATATCTATCTATCTATTGGAACTACCGTAGTATACCTTCCTCAACCCATCCTTACTCGAGTTACGAATCGCTCGAGTATAACAGAATAAAGAGAGATTGAGATAACAGAATAATACTGGTCGTTTTATTTGGATTTCCTTGGTAGTTTTCACTGGCTTCTTGGCTTCATAACAGGATACTAGTAATCAAGAGGCAACATAGAGTAATTTTTGACCTTATATACCTACATATATACCCACCCTCATTTATCTCCAATCTAACAAGTGGATATAAAGTCTTGACTCAAGATCAATAAAGCGGTGGAAGTAAATGCGGCTGAGCTGTATGAAGTCTCCAGTTTGGATCCCAGGTTGAGTAAAGTATTTTTTTATTTTATTTTATATCACTTAGGTAGCAGACAAGCACACGGCCCACCTGATGGAAAGTGGTTACCGTAGCCTATGGACGTCTGCAAAACCAAGGGACACGTCACACTCGCGCTGTCTCCGATAAAGAGCCCGGTAGATGGCAATAGTCTACATTTTACGGGAAAACCTAAATATAAAACCTTTACGAGGTCTGAGGATATAAAGAAAAAATCAATTTTCGTAAGCAGTGGTCGCGTTCGTCTCATTTTCTTTGCTTCATAAATCTTTTTCTTCAATTTACTTACATCCATTCTCTCTACATATCGGAATTATTTACTGTGCAGAATATACGAGCAAGAACCAAGCGGTTCGGAGACTCTTTTCTTTGCCGCACCACCAAGACCTGGAATTCATTACCAGCACACGTGTTTCCTTCTTCCTACAGTCCCGGGGCCTTTAAGCGGGGCGTGAAAAAGCATCTGATGAGGCCGCCAAGCTGAGTGCCACCATTGTAGCACTTAGTGTCTGTAATGGTGACCCTCTTTCCTGAGACTTTGCCTTTAGCTTACCATCAGGCGAGGTGAGGTCAAATTAGCGTGTCCTATATAAAAAAAAAAAAAAAAGCATCCCTATCTTTTTTTTTAATGTAAAATCAAATCAAAATTCCCACGGACATCCCCACTACCAGGACCGGTGGGGGAGGTTATGTCGGACTAGAACCAACTAAAGGGCACGCTGACTGTGTGGGCTGCAGGTTGCCACAGGTGAGATTGTCTGAGACACATACGTCGCACCCCGGCCGGCCTAGGACCATCTCTTATGAGACGGCCTTTTTCTGGTGTAGGGACCATGTAGTTCTTATCTCATCCCCGGTTATGAGGAGCGCTGTGAGCATCTTTATCTCTACTTTGGTCATTAGACCAAAGATTGATGTCCGCGTGCATATCGCCTATCACGACTAAAACTGGCCTATGTCCTTTCCCAAACTATACGAAAAACGAAAAAGGTGTACGAAATTTCACCAGATTATCTTCAGAAATGAACAATTTTTATACAAACTATCATTCCTTAAACCTTTTTTTTTTTCACGATAAAAGGTAGTCCTTTCGCAAGCTGTAGTCATCTAGATAGATTCAATATTTTAGGAGTGTAAGCGTAAAAGACAGTTTCTTACGCATTGTGATAGTACACTAGTTAATCAACGATAAGAAATTAATAAATTCTAATAGGTACATCTGTAATACATTTGTAATTTGATATTTATTAGCAATCGTCCATTAATAGTCATCTGGCTTGCATCGTTGTTATTTCGACCCTCCATAAATCAGATAAAGAAGACTTTTTGTTTAAAACCCTAAAGCGAGGATATATGTCTTGAGTATTCTATATTCGGGATTGCATACTTTGTCCATTGAAACGGCCAATGCTAGTGGGGAAATAATTATCTCTGGATGAATTTCACAATATCTGTGCAGCTGGCGGAGCACTCATATCTCCCCTCAGAAGAGGAGAGCTGGCACTCTTGACGTAGCTTCATGTCAAATACGTAAAATCGAAATTTACTTAACTTTGGTCAGACACCGTACTTACCGTTTTATAGTACCTATTAATATGAATAATTGTTCTAACCTTCATATAGTCTGTAAAGCGGTTCCAACCCGCAGCAGAATTCAGGGGCCACATAAGCCCTGATGCCTTTGTCGACCACGAGGCTGCACCTGCAGCTCACAGCCCCACTGCTGTTCCGCGCCATAGCCTCGTAGACCCCACCGTCTTCAAGTGTGGTGGGAGCTATCTCGAGGGTGTGGAAGTGCTCATCTTGGTACTTGCAGCGGCGTTCTGAGAATAAGAAATAGCAATAAGAGGCAGGTTATTTTATTTTAAAATTATGGTCTCTGTGGCACTGGCTGGTTTTAACATCAATTGAAACTATTCATTTGTTTTAAAAAGTCACATCCCTAGATTGAACTTTTCCAAATTGAATTGCTGTGAAGAAGGCTGCCACCGTCTCTTCAATGTAGTCATATCGTGCTAAATTGCAATAAAACGTGCTTATTTGCATTTGACAGTGACAACCGTAGTTCTGATTTCAACCACATCACGAAACTTAGAGGTTTTGGTGGGTTTTTCTACAGATACTAAATCACGCACAGCACTAAATCTACCACAGACAGCCACGTGCCGCATAATACATCAGTTGCTCTTCGCACTTTGTGACAGTAATTCAACGCACGACTACCTACAAACTTGTTCACGCTCCACAGAACAGAATATCCGACCAAGAACCAAGCGATTCAGAGACTCTTTCTTTAGTCGTACCATTAAAACCTGGAATCTTTACTAGCTCGCATGTTGCCTTCTTCCTTCAGTCCGAAGTCCTTTAAGCTTAAAAGACCCCGGACTGAAGGAAGAAGGAAACACGAAGGAATCTGAAGAGGCCACCAAGCTGAGTGCCACCATTGTAACATGCTACATGGCTGTAATGGTGACCATCTTTTCTTTAGATTAGGCGAGATGAAGTCAAATGGGCGTGTCGTTTATAAAAAATACTGACATATCGTCTGTTTGTACTGTAGTGAAGGTTCATAGAAGTAGTATGTTTGAATGGACCGTTACTGCGGCCAGCTATACAATTCTCTAAATACGTACAGTAAATTACGAGCACAGCGCTAGGACATTCTTGACAGAGATTGTCATTTTAAGATATCCAGTGATGTCACTCAGTCCGATACGGCTGAGCTACGTCCGTCTACAGAATTGGATATTTGACAAGTATTACAAAAAAATATGAAATATTTTGAATATGATAGCTTATACGCAGGTAAATAACAACTATACAAAATATATTAGAAAAGGAAAAAGAAAAATTAATTCTTAATTGCACACACAGAACAGAGATCGTGACGTAACTATAAAAAAATTACTTAGCGTAATGAACACTTTCGTTGGTTGGTCTCTTCGTAGATATTATTTAATGACGTCACGCGCAGAATTTCACATGGCCGACCGTTTAAGCAAAGTAAATGAAAAAGTGTTTAATCTAATTAATAAGGTTTTATGGGAAAATTTTGAATTGTAATAAGAATTAAATAAATTTCTACATCTTTTAAGATAGGATTCCGAAATTTGTCAAATATCCAATTCCACCTTAGAATATCGCTTTTAGAATCATACTAGCTGACCCACCCCAGCTTCGCCCGGGGTATATTTTGAAGCTTTATATCCCATTGAGCCCGTATGTTTTAGTCTTCAAAATATGTATGAAAAATTGATTTGTTAATATTTATTATCAATGCTCCGCTCCCTTAAGTAGTAGCGTGATGATATATAGCTGAGACACTGAGAGAATCATTCAAATCGGACCAGTAGTTCCAGAGATTAGCGCGTTCAAACAAACAAACAAACAAACTCTGCAGCTTTATAATATTAGTATAGACTTATGAAAATAAACATACTGCACATATTATGTAAACTACTGACCAACCCTATGTACCTGTCTTATGGAAATAAAAATGATTTGAATTTGATTTGATTTGAAAAATAAATCAATGCAATCCATTTATTACAGCCTAGATACATAGTACATACATACATGGTCCTTTAGAGTATGTAGCTTAGTGTCGAAGGAGTCAGCCTTACGGTCGAAATGTCCCGGGTTCGAATCCTGGCTATTACACAACCAACGTGAACCCAATTTAGCTTAGCTGGAGAGGTGAGAGGGAATATTAGTAATTTTGATTCTTATTTAAAAAAAAATGCTAATACATGTGTTAGTACTTGTAAGTCAAAATTAATCTATACTAATATTATAAAGCTGCAGAGTTTGTGTGTTTGTTTGTTTGAACGCGCTAATCTCTGGAACTACTGGTCCGATTTGAATGGATCTTTCAGTGTTGGGAAGTCCATTTATCAAGGAAGGTTTTAGGCTATAGGTCATCACGCTACTACTTAAGGGAGCGGAGCATTGATAATAAATGTTAACAAAGCCGGCAATTTTTCATACATATTTTGAAGACTAAAACATACGGGCTCAAAGGGATATGAAGCTTCAAAATATACCCTGGGCGAAGCTGGGGTAGGTCAACTAGTTTATTATAAAAATTATAATAATAAAGAGATATACAGTGACTGTCAACTTACTGTCAAAAATGACATCCTCTCCATCTTTGAACCAGGTGAGAGACGGCGGGGGGTTCCCGACGAGCTGGCACGTGAGCCGCACGGGGTACGTCGCCTGCACGCGCCGGTCCCGCAGCCGCATCGTGAACTGCGGCGGGTATTCCCCGACCGCATCTTGAGATCGTTCCCTGTGATATTATAACACATATTGTTTTTATAGTAAATACTATTTCTGTTGTATTTTAATATTACTTTGCTATACGTACACAACGGAAGGTAGGACGCCCCCTAACCAGATGGACGGATGACCTGAAAAAGGTGGCTGGGACAGACTGGATGCGGAAGACAGAGGATTAGAAAAAATGGCGCACATTGGGAGAGGCCTATGTTCAGCAGTGGACTGCGTTGGGATAATTGATTGATTGATACGTACACTAGCTCATGCCCACGGTTATGTTCGCATTAAGTTCAGAAAATATTGAAGATACGGTCGCCATTATCAGCTGAATAGATTCCAACTTAGCACATCTGCTATAGCTCTAAAACTTTACATAAAATAATTTAAAATATAAATTTATAACTAAAACCCGATTACTAAAAAAGTATTAAAAAAGTAAATGTCTAGAATAGCCGTGGTCGTATTCCACTTTTCCCTACAATGTATTGTTTTGTTAGACTAAGTGGCATACGACCACGGTTATTCTAGATATTTTCTTGTTTAATACTTTTTCAGTAGTCGGGTTTTAGTTTTAATCTTATTTTTTTAAATATATTATTTTGGGGCAAGCCGCGTGTTTCCTCGCAGAGTAGAATTTGGACCACACCCCATCTTTTCCCATGCGGTTTCGTGCAAGACGACTAAGGGATAGGGATGTTTAACATCAGGCTGATATATACAACCAAGACCCACCTCAGATGCATGACTCGAGTCAACAATAGTGCCCCGAATGCCGCAATAGGCTCACCCCTTATTACGTGGGATCGAATACAATTATTGGTGAAATGTGGGTGTTAATTCACCTATGCCTAACTCTCCGGGGATGAAGGCGTGATTTATGTATCTATGGGGCAAGCAATAAGTATAATTTATAAATATTTGAAATGTAAAATAAAATTTGTCCAGTTCTAATTAGTGGTTGAGGAGCTATGAGGAAACAGAGGAACCTACATACATACATAGCTTGCCAAAATTATAACCCTCCTTTTGCTTCGCCATAGTCGAATAAAATTAAATTATAATGTTAAATTATTCTATATAATGTGTAATGTTAGTCTTCAGTAACTTCTGAAGGCAACTGTACTGTACCTATGAAGTGTCGTCCTCAATACGTACTTATTAATTTAATACGCTTGAGAATTGAGAATTTAATACGCAATATCCCCACTGATACCACACCTCCCCCCCCCCCCCCCACCGAAGCCGGTGAAAGAGGTTATATCGGACTCGAACCGACTAAAACGCACGCCGCCTGTGGGTCGTTTTGGTTACCGAAGGTGAGGTGGACAGGCATATCCCTCGCACTCCGGCCGACACAGGGCCATCTCTACCGATCTGGCTCTCTCCTCGGGTGTGGGGACCACAGAGTCCCCGACTCGTCCCCGGAAATGGGGAGGCGCGCGAGGCGCATTATAAGATACCCTATTGACTTGAACTGAAATCAATGCAATTAATCAATATTCACTATTGATAAATAGTCTGGTATTAGCTTCCCAAACAATAAACCAAAAATAGTGTGAATGAAACAGGATAGTTCAATACTTATCTACTTACAAATATTTCACTACATTACACATAACGCTATCTAGACTCATGGTAAGCATAGCTTAACTAGCTAGTGTTATAGAATCTAGAATGCGGATAAATATACTTAAACACTTTTTTTTATAAATACATACACATAGACACACCCAAACCAATGCAAATATACATATTCATGCATACAAATATTTGCACTGAGCAGAGCCACAGAAGCCGTTTACTTTTTTTTGCTGGCAGCAATACCTTTAATTTCTATTCTGAATTTATCAATGTAATAACTATAAGAAAGATCATTTTAATTAAATATAATGAACCTCTAAGTACATCAATGGGGAGGAGTTCTTTGATGCCTGAACCAGCAGGATTGTTTAGGTATATTCTGTATTGTTTTTATGTTTTAATTTAGATAACTCCCATATACATTATGTAAATATATATCTATATTCAAAAGTGGAACTAGTACAATAATAAACTACATAATTATTTAAGAAATTCAAACATAAACAAACGTAAATTACTATTCACTAACCTCTTAAGTTTTGCATCCGCTTCCCAAATCAGTCTATCCGTGACCACCGCCAGTCTTGCATACGTCGACGCCCGCCCGTGCACATTAGTCGCTTCACAGCTGTACCGCGCTTCATCCTCTAAACTTATATTCTCTATCCTCAACGAACAATCACGCCCATTATAAGTAGCCGTCACGCGGCATTCCTCCTCAATCTCATGTCCATTCTTCATCCAAACCACTTCAGGCAACGGCTTGCCTTTAACACTGCAGCTTAACTTCGCCGTTTCGCCGGCCAAAACCTTCAATTGTCCAGGCAAAATGTCCACAAACTCCGGCCTATCACCCGCTAGACCGATACCAACGGGGGATGACGTCTGAACAGATTCCCCCCACCCGTATCTGTTCCGAGGAGTCACTCGAAAATGATATTGCTCTTCCTGTTTCAAGTTGAAAGCGTCGAAGGAATTCAGCGGTGTGATGCCAAGTTCTACCCAACGCGCTCCACCTTCTTTTCCGAGAAGCCAACTTTCTATTTTATAGGCGAGAACAGGTGCGGTGTTCCCCGGATCGGATTTAGGCCAGGCGAGAGAAATCCAGTTGTTCCCTCCGTCAACGACGGTCGGCTCACCCGGGATGCGTTCGGGCACAGCTAAAACGAGAACAGAATCGGCACTGACCTTAATGAATAGTTGACGAGATGCCAGCCCGCCTGGCAGATGATCAATTTATTGATCGGAGATTGATTTAGATAGAGGCGGAATTGGATTGACCTTAAACAACTTGTGTGTTGCACTTTTTGAATGAATTTATATTTTGTCAGTTCAACATCTGCAGCTTATATTCTGTCTATTTTTCGGACTCCAACCGAAACCGTATATGGTTTTAAGACATTGTTTGCTAGCAGATACTCCCAAAGCCCGATGACTACTAGGGGGCGGTAGAGCGCTTGACTGCTGTGTTGAAGGCCACAAGTTCGGTTAGGTACCATTCGATGCAAGTATTTGTAAGCTATGTAGGGGGGAGTCGAGTAATTAGTACTCCCTTTTTTAAATTTATTACAACTTAAAGATATTTCTTATTTTATACCTTTTAAATCACACCACCTCTAGATTAATCATTAAATTATTTATACTGTTTAGGTATTTAAACTATCATGGTCACTCACATCAGTATCAGAATAAACGGGATATTTAGCATATTTCATTATTTTGAGTTTCCTATTTTTCGGCGCTGTTGCAAGCACCATGATCACGGAGGAACTGGAGTAGTGGCGGTGAACAAAGAAAAAGTTTTTTCCTAGGAGTAATTATATCGATCTACCCTCTTTCGAGTTCTTTTACTACGCGTATCTGCACTACTATTGGTTTCACTCTCACCACAAACTCGAACCCGATCTCGATCACGTTCACGACATACGATGCTCACTGTATCCACTCGCGATTTTGTTTTAGCTTGTTCCCGGTTGTTTTTGCAAAGACGGACCACTGGATGCCAGACGTTGGGCAGTTGAAACCCATCCTCACGATTGAAATTTTTCTACTTTTTTATTTCAATTGCTACCCTAACCAGTCTTGGTATATAGTGGCGTTCTGTCGAGAGCATCTGAGGGTTATTAACAGCGCCGAAATATCGGAAACTCAAAATAATGAAACATGGTAAATATCCCGTTTATTCTGATACTGATATTTATACTGTTGATTGATGGCACTTGATGGAATTTGTTGTTACACATATTGAGGAACTTACTTGTACTTTTCCACATTATTTTTAATATACACATATATTATACCTGACTACCGAGGTCCAGAGGTCTAATATATTTAAAAATATTGTGGAAAAGAACAAGTGAGTTTCTTAATATGTGTAATCATTAAATGACAAAAAAATTATTGAATTACTAACTTAAAACTTTAAAAAGTTTAGATACAAAAACTTTCTGTGCCATCAGTGTAGAAGACAAAGCAGGACAAGCCTTTGGTCTTACCATTGACAGCACAAAATCTCCCCCCAGTGAGCTCTGGCTACCCTACTCACCGCCGCCAGGAATACAACACGAGATTAATATGGCCGCGGTATTCTGTAGAGCAGAGGTATTTCCCCAGTCGGACTGCTCAATTAGATGGTAATACCGTCATGTGATACCCTAAGCAGTTCCACCAAAACCATATAACATTATGATTATTATTATCTTTATAGTGATTTCCCAGTAGCGTCCATAGGCTGCACTTTGGAGCCCAGAATCTTCTTATTATTCTTGATTAGTATGTCGGATTTTCTGGGACTGATAGCCGTCTGACTTTTCCATCCGAAACTCTGGCCCTAATAATAATTGTTTAGCAGGTGTAACGAGTTGCAAGTGAGGTTGGCTAAGGCTTCTAACATATTGGAAGGGCCTACTAGCTAGACAAGTCGAATAAGTAAGGTTAGGAGCCGCTCAGTAACATTGGACCTATTACCAGAAGTAAATTATGATACTTACATTTGTACTTTCTGTCAGCTATAGACAGCGCGGAATCGTCTGCAGGGTACGTCCAGTCTGATATCAGGTTGTCAGACGAAGCTCGCTGCCTCACCTTGAAGTAAATTACCATTTCAGAATCTTTTTTTTATTTTATTTTTATACCACTTAGGTGGCAGACAAGCACACGGCCCACCTGATGGAAAGTGGTTACCGTGGCCTATGTACGTGTGTAACACCAGAGAAGCCTCGAGCTGCCGACCCCGTAAGCACAGAGTTTCTGTGCCGTCAGTGTAGAGGACAAAACAGGACAAGCCTTTAGTCTTCCCAATGACAGCACAAATTCTCCAGTGAGCTCTGGCTACCCTACTCACCGCTGGGAACACAACACGAAGTTATTATAGCCGCGGTATTCTGTAGGGCGGAGGTACTTCCCCAGTCCGACTGCTCAATTGGGCGGAAATATCGCCGTGTTCTACCTCCTACAATCTTACGGAATGTGTAGGTACTGTCCTAAACTTCAAGCATATATTTTTATTTGAATACATATTTAAGAAACAAAAATAGACTTAATGTACCGCTAAAGCTACTGGAGCTTGTGTGCGACACACGAGATTCTCTCTTCAGTACAAAACATTACAAATCTTATAAATAACAAGAAGAGGAAAATTATAATCATCGTTAACAAAACACCTACACAGTTTACAATTTAGCAGTCAAAGTCGTACCTACAATTCTGCTAAAAGATAAGACTTGAGCTTACATTTAATATTCCTCACATTAATTTCTCTCTCGTATGGGGGTAGGCAAAGAATTGATAAGATACAGGATGCTCCACTTTGTTCATTCATTAATAAAACAGTATTACGAGTAAACTTTTAACATAAATAGTATGAACTATGAGTCGTTTGACTGTGTTAATATTTTAAAGAGGTAATTTTTGTGAGGTTGAAGGGTGTAATCTCTAGATCTACTGGACCTATTTTGAAGATTGTTTTACAAATAGTAGGTAGATATTGGGCTATTATATAAAGTGATCAGCACAGTTTTTTTTTTAAAGAATATTAGAACCAAAATTACTAATATTCCCTGTAACCCCTCCAGCTAAGGTAAATTGCTTGTATTAGGAGTGGGTTCCACGTCGTTAGTTTAATGGCCAGTTTTCGAACCTTACCTCCTCCGACTCCTTAACCTCTGAGCTACCGACGCTTGTGTGTGATCATAAAGTGATCATAAATTGCCTGTAAGAAATTGCCGCAGAGCGATAAGGACGCCATCTGTACATACCACAAAACTTGTATCTCATATTGTGATGTAATATGTTATTGGTGTACAATAAAGACGTTTATTATTATTATATTGAAAACAATTAATATCCGTAATGGCATACATTATATGGGGTAAAGGGATTCAACAGTGTTTCGAAGTATTTCACCCAAGCACCTACAATATGGGGTTCTTCAAGAGGGGCATCAGAAGGTTTCTTCATGGTCGGCAACACGAGTGTGACACCCCTGGGGTTGCATACGTCCATAGGCCACGGTAACCGCTTCCCATCAGGTGGGCCGTGTGCTTGTCTGCCAACTTAGTGGTATAAAAAAAAAAAAAAAAAGAAGACGGGAAGTTTCAGCTACAAAGAAGGTGGGTAAAACGAGAACTGGATCAGAATTCCACGCGGGCCAAGTCGCGAGTATCACTCGAAACACATATCTTGGATGTAAGTCGTGAGACAATAATGAGGTTCTAGCGAGCGCGGACTGTTTTGAAATAATCTTTGATTAGTGAATTTAGGCTCGTCCACTGCCTTAGTACCTTGTGTTATCCTAAAAGACACCAAAGAAACGTGTGCATCAGGCATATGCTGTAAGAACATTTCGAATGATCGAACGAACTCAACTGCTGAACCCGCCATGAGATTTTTTTTTAGACCACTTAGATGGCAAACAAGCAAACGGCCCACCTGATGAAAAGTTGTTACCGTGGCCTATGGACGTGTGTAACACAAGAGAAGGCACACTCGCACTGCCGACCCTGTAAGCACAGAGTTTCTATGCCTTCAGTATCTAGACAAAGCAGGACAAACCTTTAGTCTTCAAACTGACAGCGCGAATTCTCCAGTTGATTTCTGGCTACCCTACTCACTGCCAGGAACACAACACGAAGTTATTATGGCCGCGGTATTCTGTATTTCTCATGTTGTAAATTTGGTGACGTCGATCACAAGTCGATAGTGATGTATACTGTGTACATTTTCTTATTTAGAAACTCTTTAGTAGAATTTCGACCACCCCATCTCTTCCCATGCGGTGTCGTACAAGGCGACTTAAGGGATAGGGCTGTTTAAAACCAGATATATACAGCCCAGGCTCAGCCTCAGATGCATGGCTTGAGTCAACAATAGTGCCCGAAAGACGGTATTACGCTCACCCCTATTACGTGGGACCGAATTCAATTATTGGTGAAATGTGGATGTTAATTCACCTCGGCCTAACCCTTCGGGGATACGTATATGTATGTATGTTTATTCATTTAAATTTTGAACTTTAAGCCTATAAGCGTAAAGTCTAGATTTTTATGGCATTTTTGTAGTGATATGGCAGCGGTTGAAAATTAGCAGCATCGGGGTCCCGGTCGCATCCCAGATCTCTACATCAAGCCCAGGATCTAAAGTAAATATTGTGAAAGAAACGTACCACTACAGTGACGAAGGCCCTGTCACAGCCATACGCGTTCCTGGCCAGTATGCAGTAGGTGCCGGCGTCCGATACCCCGGACCGCTTCAGTGTGAACTTGACGTAATCGTCTGATGTCATCTTGCACGCGCGCTGGCTGTTCGTGATGTCGCGGATGCCTTTCATGAATACCACTGGAAATTTCAATTCGAAACACTTTTTTATACAATATCGTGCATTTTGAGTGAGTTAGAAAATAAAAATGTAGTTCTGTAAACTGTATTTTTATTTTCTCAAAGATATGTTGATGTAATCATGACGTAATATTTGAATTCGTATATAATAATAATGATTATTGAAGGAATAATCATTCAAATGTGGGTGCTAGCACCTCTGCCTACCCCTTCAGGTTTATAGGCGTGTGTATATGTTTATGTTTTTTATATACAAATTCAATTGTGGGTAAGAAACCGTGGGTTAAAAACGGCGTCCCGTTTTAAACCCACGCTTTCTTACACACGAGTTCGGTTTATTTTATCTAATATAAATCAACTTATGTAGTCTTATAATTAGGTATCTAAGGTATTTATATTATCATTTTAACGTTACATTAAATTTGAGACGTTCACCAGTGCGCCCACGACTTGCTCTACTCTTTTTGAGATATAACTCGTCTGCGAGTGATTGCTATCTTAACTGCCTACGCCAGATCTTCGTAAGACAATCAGTACTTTTTTTATAATAATAATACTCTACAACATTTTACACATCGCTATCTAGACCCGTGGTTAGCATAGTTTAACAAGCTTGTGTTATGGAATCTAGAGTTCGGATATACATACTTAAATACTTTTTTTTGTAAATACATACATATTATACATAGAAACATGCATGAATATGGGTATTTGCATTGGTCTGGGCAATGCAAATACCCATATTCATGCATACAAATATTTGCACTGAGCGGGGATCGAACCCGCGCCTCCTGCGTAGCAGTCGCGTTCACTACCGCCACACCACAAAGGCTGTACTGACTGGCAGATAAAGTTAACTGGGGCCCAAAAGACTGGGAGGAGTCTCATACATACACATAACCGTTAATATTTGCCAACTCATCGCTGCTTGAACAAAATCCTACCTTTAGGTTTTGGCTCGCCCTGAACTCTAAACGAAATATTAACATCTTCACCGACCGATATCAGAATATCTTTCTCCGGTCTTCCAACAATCATTGCTGGTTTTCCCTCCATTTCGTTGGGTGGCACAACAGTGATCGCAGCATTCATGTCAACATTGCCATGTGTACTCCATGCTCTACACGTGTACATCCCAGACTCTTTCTCAGTGACGTCAGATAGCGCTAAAGTATACAATCCATGTTCAACAAAAGTTTTTGCATTTCGGTAGACTTCTGTGACTGATAGACCTTCTCTCAGCCATTCTACCCTGGTAGGACAGCCTTGGATCTCAACTTGTAGGCCAATCGTACCTCCCCGAGTCACTTTATAGTCGCTCAAGACATTCGCGAAGTGCGGTCTCCTGGACTCCAGAGCTTGCCGGCTGAACCGAGAACGTTCTATGGTGGTAATATTTGCACTAAGACGACTTTCTTTACCTGAAATATAGTTTAATATTCAGTTAATTTATCGTTATGAAGCCATTATAATTTAACTTACTTGTTAATTATTTCACTCACCGGTAAAACTGACCACGTGGGTGATTTGGTCTGACCATACTGAGTTCTCCGCCTTACAAGTATACTTCCCACTATCTTCGGGTGTAGGGTGACTGATTGCTAGTCTGCACACACCATCAGCTAAGTAATATGCCTGGTACCTCTCGTTGTCACTCACTAGCCTGTCGTCTTTATACCACGTGATGGTTGGCAAGGGTTGACCACGAATACGACACTCCAGGAGAAGTTCATTTTCAGCTAAATGGTAGGTGTCTGTAAAATATCATATAATATATTTTGAGCACTGTTAATACGAAAAAAAAATACTTTAAAACTAAAACCCGGCTGAAAAATCACGCTATTAAAGTTATTTAGCAAGAAACTACCAAGGATAGCCGAGGTCATATGCCACTTTTTTAGAGTAAGGTGTCTACGACCATGACTATCCTTGATATTTTCTTTTTAATACTTTCTAGAGCGTGAGTTTTCAATAGTCGAGTTTTAGATGACAACTTATTTTTTTATTTATATTATTTTGGGCAAGCAATCGTTATAATTTATACATATTTGAAATTTGCTAATTAAGACCTTTCAGTTGATACCAAACACGACATGTTTACCTCAAATTTATTATTTTACACAGTACCTTATGACCGTATGAGGGTGTTTTTTTGTTACATGCGCAATATCCCCACGGATACCACTCCACCGGAGCCGGTGAGAGAGGTTATGTCGGACTCGAACCGACTAAAACGCACGCCGCCTGTGGGTCGTTTTGGTTGCCGAAGGTGAGGTTGACAGGCATATCCCTCGCACCCCGGCCGACCCAGGGCAATCTCTCACGATCTGGCCCTCTTCTCGGGTGTGGGGACTACAGAGTCCCCAACTCGTCCCCGGAAACGGGGAGGCGCGCCAGGCGCGACGCCGCCGCGGCCCGCTTCTGCCAGGGTGACAGGCGGCTCCACCTGTCACCCCCAGGCCGGCGCTCATGGGGGGCGGAGGTCGTTCATCGACCTCCGACGCCCGAGTTGCCTTCGTACGCGGGCAGCTTGGCTTGCGATCCTTCGTCGCTCCCACTAATGGTCCCGACCCACCTCTTCCTTCACGAGCATTACTTGCTCGCATAAGGAGGCGCCGGCCGCCCACGCATCCGCGCAGCGGAGCATCTCCGCAAGTAAGGTGGAGAGCGTGAGAACCCTCACTCTCAGGGCCGCCACAAGTTCCCACCTCGGCGCCTCCCACGCCGGACACTCGGTGAGCGTGTGCGGCCCTGACTCCTCGCTCGCGTCGCAGTGATGGCACTCGGGCGTTGGCTCATTCTCCATCCGACGCAGATACTTCCCGAAGCACCCGTGTTCGGTGATCATCTGCGTTAGACGGTACGAGAGGCTGCCGTGTGGCCTCTCTAGCCACTACCCCATGATGGGTCTTACCGCCGCTACTACGGCGCGCCCTTGACCGTATGAATGCCACGTAAGATTCAGTGACACATTATGTAGCCTATAACCAGCGGACAACTGAGACGCTTCTAACAATACCTTATTTGTAGAGTTCTAATAAGTGGTTGAGGAACTATGAGGGAACAAATGAACCTACATACATACATAGCCTGTCAAAATCAGTACGCGTCCCTTTGCTTTGCCGAAGTCGGATAAAAATAACCTAAAATATTTGTAAGCGTATGCGTTTGGTAATAAATATTTTACTCACCACGTATAGACCTGGTGAAAGTGGGAGGAATCGGTGATGCTTCGAAACTAGGGTACACCTTCAGATTGGCAGAAGTATTAATTGATCCATTCTCGTTTTCGACTGTACAGCTATATTCAGCAGAATCACTAGGCACTGCATTTAGTACTTCTAAAGTGATAAGTCCATCAATAAATTTAGTTCTAAATTTCAACTTATTATCAAGAACCACTCCGTTTTTGTACCAAACAATCTTAGGATCCGACGACGACAGCACACTACAGGTTAATTTAACCCTAGAACCTTCAACTGCAGTTCGATCAGTTAAATATGTCGAAAATACAGGCTTCCTCTTAAGGTCTCGAGAGAGACCCGATCGCTTTTCTGAAATTATACTTCGTACCTCACTAAGAGCTTTTGAACGGTGTCTGTCAATTCTCTTTTCCGATTCAGTTCGATCTGATGAAGGTGGCATAGAAGATCGTAACTGTGAATCCATTTTGATGCTCTGAGCTTTGTAAATTGTAGCATTTTTCCCTAAGCTGGTAGTCGCCCTCCCAATACTCTTTTCAGGTTCAAATATCTTTTCTCTGTAGCCTGATGGTCTAAGGAATTCCATAGTATAATCTTTGTGATTGTGGTCTATGAACTTACTTCTATCTTCCATTTTTTGTTTCGATGGTTCATATTGATATTCCTTTATATAATGTTCTTCTTGAGTTCTACGACTGATGTCTCCGTTTTCATTTCTTTTATGTTGAGATTCTATTCTCTCGTCAATACCATAACTATCTTGGTGCATCTGCTTATGCTCAATGGATTCACCACTAATTTCATGTTGATTCACTTTCCTCACGTCACTTTTCACGACATCTGCATCATTTTGCTGTGAAATATTTTGTTGTTGTTCCTTTTCTTTCTTGACTTTAAGTATTCTCTGTTCTTTTTCTTGACTGATTGTACTTTTTGTTATTATTTCTTCTTCTTTCTTTAAAGCCTTTGCTTCTTTCTTTTCTTTTTTCGCCTTAGCCTCTTCTAATTCTTTGTCTATCTGAGCCTTAGTTTGTATTTCTTCAGATTCATTTTTAGTTTTGACTTCTGTTTCTTCTTTTACATCTTTGAGCCTAATCTCTTCCATTACCTTTCGTTTATTAGCTTCTGCTTCTCCCTCTTCTGTAACAGCCCCAGCCTCTATTTCGTCTTTTTCTTTTGTAGCCTTACCCTTTGTTTCCTCCTTCCCTTCCTTGAATTCAATCTCCGTTTCTTCTTTCTCTCTCCTTTCCTCAGCCTCTGATTCATCCTTTTTGGCATTAGCATTTACTTTTTTCTTTTCCTTTTTAATTCTTGCCTCTTCTGCTTCCTTCTGTTCTTTTTTTACCTTAATCACTGTCTTATCTTTTGCATTTTTGGCTTTTGCCACTGCTTCTTCTTTTTCTTGCACAGCCTTTATCTCTGCTTCTTCCTTTTTCTTTTTAGCCGCTGCTTCTGCCTCTTCATTTTCTTTTGCGACCTTAATCTCTGCTTCTTCCTTCTCTTTCTTCGCCTTAGCTTCTGTATTCTCTTTTTCTTTCTTAGCTCTAGCCTCTGCTTCTACCTTTTCCTTTTTGGTCTTAGCCTCTGCTTCTTCTTTTTCCTTCTTAGACTTAACCTCTAGTTCTTCTTTTTCTTTCTTGGCCTGCACCTCTGCTTCTTCCCTTTCTTTATTAGTCTTGGCTTTGGCTTCTTCTTTTTCCTTTTTGACCTTAGCCTCTACTTTCTCCATCGTCTTTTTAGCCTCAGCCTCCTCCATTTCCTTTTCTTTCTTGGCCTTAGCCTCTACTTCTTCCTTTTCTTTTGTAGCCTTAACCACTGCTTCCTCTGTCTCTTTTTTGACCCTGGCTTCAACCTTCTCCTTCTCCTTCCTGATTCTAGACTTCTCTTCCTTTTCAGTTTTGGCCTTAGCCTCTGCTTCTTTTTTTTCTTTCTTTGCCTTGGCTTCAGCGTCTTCCTTTTCTTTCTGGGCCTTAGCGTCTGCTTCTTGCTTTTCTTTTGCAGCCTTGGCCTCTGCTTCCTCTTTCTTAACCTTAGCCTCTGCTTCTTCTATTTCTTTCTTAGCCTTAGCCTCTGCTTCGTCTTTTTCTTTCTTGGCTTTAACCTCTGCTTCTTCCTTTTTCTTTTTAGCTGCTGCTTCTGCCTCTTCATTTTCTTTTGCGGCCTTAATCTCTGCTTCTTCCTTTTCTTTCTTGGCCTTGGCTTCGGCATCTTTTTTTTCCTTTTTAACCTTTTTCTCTGCTTCGTCCTTTTCCTTTTTAGCCTTAGCATCTGCCTTTATCTTTTCGGTTTTGATTCTTGCCTCTTCTATTTTCTTTTCTTTCTTAGCCTTAGCTTCTTCGATTTCTTTCTTGGCCTGAGCTTCTGCTTCTTCTTTTACTTTCTCGGCTTTAGCCTCTGCTTCCTCTTCCTCTTTCTTAACCTTAGCCTCTGCTTCTTCTTTTTCTTTTGCAGCTTTAGCCTGAGCTTCCTCTCTCTCTTTCTTAGCCTTGGCCTCTGCTTCGTCTTTTTCTTTTTCGGCTTTAGCCTCTGTCTCTTCCTTTTCTTTCTGGGCCTTAGCATCTGCTTCTAGCTTTTCTTTTGCGGCCTTAGCCTCTGCTTCCTTTTTCTTAACCTTAGCCTCTGCTTCTACTTTTTCTTTTATAGCTTTAGCCTCTGCTTCCTCTCTCTCTTTCTTAGCCTTGGCCTCTGCTTCGACTTTTTCTTTCTTGGCTTTAACCTCTGCTTCTTCTTTTTCCTTTTTAGCTGCTGCTTCTGCCTCTTCCATTTCTTTTGCAGCCTTAATCTCTGCTTCTTCCTTTTCTTTCTTGGCCTTAGCTTCAGCATCTTCTTTTTCCTTTTTAACCTTTATCTCCGCTTCGTCCTTTTCCTTTTCAGCCTTAGCCTCTGCCTTTTTCTTTTCTGTTTTGATTCTTGCCTCTTCTATTTCCTTTTCTTTCTTAGCCTTAGTTTCTTCCATTTCTTTCTTGGCCTGAGCTTCTGCTTCTTCCTTTTCTTTCGCGGCTTTAGCCTTTTCTTCCTCTTTTTCTTTCTTAACCTTAGCCTCTGCTTCTTTCTGTTCTTTTGTAACTTTAGCCTCTGCTTCCTCTCTCTCTTTCTTAGCCTTGGCTTCCTCTTTTTCTTTATTGGCTTTAGCCTCTGTCTCTTCCTTTTCTTTCTGGGCCTTAGCGTCTACTTCCTCCTTTTCTTTTGCGGCCTTAGCCTCTGCTTCCACTTTCTTAACTTTAGCCTCTGCTTCTTCTTTTTCTTTTGTAGCTTTAGCCTCTGCTTCCTCTCTCTCTTTCTTAGCCTTAGCCTCTGCCTCTTCATTTTCTTTTGCAGCCTTAATCTCTGCTTCTTCCCTTTCTTTCTTGGCCTTAGCTTCAGCATCTTCTTTTTCCTTTTTAACCTTTAACTCCGCTTCCTTCTTTTCTTTTTCAGCCTTAGCCTCTGCCTTTTTCTTTTCTGTTTTGATTCTTGCCTCTTCTATTTCCTTTTCTTTCTTAGTCTTAGCTTCTTCCTTTTCTTTCGCGTCTTTAGCCTCTGCTTCCTCTTTCTCTTTCTTAACCTTAGCCTCTGCTTCGTCTCTCTCTTTCTTAGCCTTGGCGTCTGCTTCGTTTTTTTCTTTATTGGCTTTAGCCTCTATCTCTTCCTTTTCTTTCTGGGCCTTAGCGTCTGCTTCTTCCTTTTCTTTTGTGGCCTTAGTCTCTGCTTTCTCTTTCTTAACCTTAGCCTCTGCTTCTTCTCTTTCTTTTGACGCTTTAGCCTCTGCTTCCTCTCTCTCTTTCTTAGCCTTGGCCTCTGCTTCATCTCTTTCTTTCTTGGCTTTAATCTCTGCTTCTTCCTTTTTCTTTTTAGCCGCTGCTTCTGCCTCTTCATTTTCTTTTGCGACCTTAATCTCTGCTTCTTCCTTTTCTTTCTTGGCCTTGGCTTCAGCATCTTCTTTTTCCTTTTTAACCTGTATCTCCGCTTCCTCCTTTTCCTTTTCAGCCTTAGCCTCTGCTTTTGTCTTTTCTGTTTTGATTCTTGCCTCTTCTATTTCCTTTTCTTTCTTAGCCATAGCTTCTTCTATTTCTTTCTTGGCCTGAGCTTCTGCTTCTTCCTTTTCTTTCGTGGCTTTAGCCTCTGCTTCCTCTTTCTTAACCTCAGCCTCTGCTTCTGCCTTTTCTTGTGCAGAGATAGTTTCTGCTTTATCCATCTCTCTGTTAGCATTAGCCTCTTCTTCATCTTTTTCTTTCTTAGCTTTAACCTCTGCTTCTTCCTTTTCTTTCTTGGCCTCAACATCAGCATCTTCTTTTTCCTTTTTGACCTTACTCTCTCCTTCTTCCTTATCCTTTTTGGCCTTAACGTCTGTCTTTTTCTTTTCCTTTTTAATTCTTGCCTCTTCTATTTCCTTTTCTTTCTGGGCTTTAGCGTCTACTTCTTCCTTTTCTTTTGCGGCTTTAGTCTCTGCTTCTTCTTTCTCTTTCTTAACCTTAGTCTCTGCTTCCTCATTTTCTTTTGCAACCTTTGCCTTTGCCTCCTCATTATTTTTCTCAGCCTTAGCCTCTACTTCGTCTTTTTCTTCCTTGGCTTTAACCTTTGCTTCTTCATTTTCATTTTTAACTTCTTGCTTTTCTTTATTAGTCTTGACTTCAGCATCTTCATTTTCCTTTTCGACATTAATCTCTGCTTTCTCCTTTTCCTTTTTAGCTTTAGCCTCTGTTTCCTCTTTTTCTACTTTAGTTTTAACTACTGATTCTTCGTTTTCTTTTGCAGTCTTAACCTTTGCTTCTTCTTTCGCTTTTTTGGCCTTAGCTTCTGTTTCCGCTTTTTCTGTTTTGGTTTTTACATCGTTTTCCATAGACTCAGCTTCCTCTTTTTTTTTGTTCTTAACTTCTGCTCCCTTTTTCTCATTCTCAGCCTTAACTTCCATTTGCTCTTTTGCTTCCTCAGCCGTAACTTCTGTTTTTACTTTTCCTTTTGTGGCAATAATCTCAGCTTCATTCTCTTTCTTAGTTTTAACTTCTGTTTCATCCATTTCCACCACAATAATAGCTTCTTTTTTAATCCTTTCTACCTTCTCTGCGTCTCTCTCTTTTGCAGTCTTAACCTCTGCTTCGTCTTTCTCTTTCTTAGCTTTAGTTTCTATTTCATCTTCTTCATTACTGACCTCAAATATTGTCTTCTCTTTTTCCTTTTTAGACTTAACCTCTGTTTCCTCCTTTTGGATTTCGGACTTAGCTTCAGCTTCCTCTACAGCTATTGCAACCTTAACCTCTCCATCTTCTTTACCTTTCATAACTTTAACGTCAGCTTCTTGGTTTACTTCCTTTTCGTTTTCTTTACCCTCAGCCACAGTATCTTTCTTTTCCTTTTTGATCATTATTTGTTCTTTATCCTCTTCTATTTGAATTTTAGTTTCCAATTCACTCTTCTTGTTTATGGCATTGGCTTTAGCCTCATCTTTTTCCTTCGTAGCCTCAGCGTCCACTTCCTCTTTTCCTTTATTTGTCACGCCCATTGTTTCGACTCCTTGGTTTTCCACCTTTTTTTCTGCTTCTTTCTTTTTATTTAAGACTTTCTCTTTTTGGTTCTCAGCTTCTGTTTCTATTCTTTCTTCTACAGTTTGAACCCCTGATTTCACTATTTCTGACTTAGTCTTAAGCTCTGCTTCTCCCTTCTCATATATAACACTGTCCGTTGCTTCTTTCTTTTCATTTTTGGTACTGGTACCTTTTAATTCTTCTTCTTTCTTGGCTGTAAGCTCCTGTTCTTTATTTGCCGGTTTAGTTTCACCTGTATTATCATTAATATCTTCTTTTGCCTTAGCTACTACTTCCTCGTCTGTGGCTTTGGCCTTAACTTCTACTTTTTCCTCTCTTCCTTTATTGTCTTTTTCTTTTGCTTCATCTTCCATCATTTTAGTAATATCCATTACTCCCTTATTTTCATACTCAACATATTCCTCTTTTACAGATTTGACATCCGCATCTTCTGTCTTTTTGTTCAATTTAATCTCTGTTTCGTACAAATCTTCCTTTTCCTGTATAGCTTTAACCTCGACCTCTTCTGGTTCTTTTTTCCCAGTATCCTTCACTTCTTCAATTTCTTTAGCTATATCTGTTTTGGCTGTTAATACCGCCTCCTGCTTTTCTATCTCGGCCTCAGCATCTGTCACTTCCTTCATTATTTTGGCAGTAACCACTGTCTCCTGTTTTTCTATCACAGCTTCAACATTTGTACTGTCCTTAGTTGTTTTGCTGTTAGTCTCTAATTCTTTTATTTTTTCCATGCCTTTAGCTTCTATTTCTATATTTTTATAGTCAGCTTTTTCTTCTTCCTTTTCTGTGGTAACTTTATGTTCAGATAACACTGCTACTTCTTCCTCTAAGGCTGTTTGTGCTCCGTCTTTTTTACTTAAAGGCACCGCTTCCACCGTTTCATTCTCCGCCATGACTTCTTCCTCGTCTTTCTCTGTTTTTACTTTACCTTTCATTTTCACCTCCTCTTTTGGTGTCTTGTCTTCTACTTCCTCTTTTTCTTCTAAGACAATCACCTCAGTTTTGCACGCAGTTGACTCACTTTGTTCGATAGAGATTGTATCATCTGGTATACATGTTTGTCCTTTTTCTTGGTTTGTTTGTAAATGATCGATTTCTTTTAATTTTACTTCCATCAGTACCTGATCGGGTATACTTTCTTTTTCCATCAAATATACTCCTTGATTTTTTTCGTCACAAAAAGAATATGCATGAGGTTCTTTTGTATCAAGCGCCTCAGATATTTCAGTCACTAAATCAGTATTCTCGTTTTCGTCGTCTCCTATTTCTTCATTTATTAATTTGTCAATGGATGTATCTAATTCTACTGGTATGCTTGAACTTGAGGTGGAAGGATTTTCATAGGCTGGTTTTATAAGTTGATCTTTTTCTTGCGTTATATCTGTGCAAAATTGAATTGATTTACTCTTCAGTTCTTCCTCCATTGTTACACCTAGAACTTTAGACTCCTGATTATGAATATCTGCTGCGTTGGATTCCCCAAACGTTTCGGATTCAATTACGTTAAGCTTACTTTCAAGGGACTCTGGTCTGGACATAACCTCGGTTCCTTCAATTTCTTGGATGGCCTGTACTTGTGCAATTGCTTGTGAAGCTATTTCTGCTACAAAATCTGAAACTATTTGTTGTATTTGCGATTCCAAGCTACTTTTTTGTATACGAACATCCTTACGTATTTTGATAGTAACTGCACCTTTTGAACTAGGTTCGGCTTGTTCAGATTCTACAGTCATCTGTGGTTCAATAACTTGTGTTATCAGATTTTTTGTGTCGGAAACATCATCGATTGTTTTAATTTGTGTCTCATTTTGAATTATTAGCTGAGACACAACATCATTTTTCAATGCTTCTGCTTTCTCAACATCAGTGCTTACAGCTAATATTTCTACTGAATCGTCTATTTGCGCAGTAACATCTTCCTGTCCTAGTATTTTGATTTCGCCTTTATCCTTTTCAGTTTTAATAAATTCAGTAACGTCATAAATTAATGATGATATATCTTTAAAAATAGGTATTTTTGTTTTGACTTCCAAAGTTACACTTGATTCAATGTTCATCAAATTTTTACTAATACATTCTAACAAGTTATTCATTTTATTAACAGCTTCAGGTACCAATATCAAAGCTTGTGGAAGTAAAGTATCAGTAGCATTTACTTTTAATTCTTCTAATATGATTTTAGTAAAGGCTGCATCACTGGGTAGTCTAGCAGTTTTATCTAAATTTATATAAAACTTAATATCTTCAAAATGATTGAGCACTCTGCGTAACGACTTAGAGAATGTCTTCAATTTATTTTTTTCTTTTTCATCATTCTCACAAATCGTTGCTACATTTTTAATAGATCGCAGAAGAATTTCTGACGGTTTGCCGTAATTTTCAAACATATACCTCTTTTGTATGCTTGCAATCGTACCTCGCATATTAGAAATACTACCATATACCGAATGAATGGCTGTAAGAATACAATCTCTGGTATTTGCATTAATATTAGATTCTGATAAATCTTTTTCAAGAGTAAACACTTTGTCCTCTAAAAGATCCAGGTTTTTAGCGATATCAATTCCCTTTTCTATCAAAAAGTCTGCATTATTTGTAAAACTTTCCTTTAATATTTTGATTGTATCTTTAAGAACATTTAAACTAACAACTATGCTAGATAAGTCTCCCTCATTATGTTCGACCGATGAAGCCAGTTCCAATAATTTTAAAGTTTCTTCAGATTCAATCGAACATTTTTCTAAGATTTTTTCATTGTTTTCTTCAACAACCTTATTTTTAGTAATGCAAACTTCTTGAGTTTCACTCATATTGTTAACTAGCAATTGCAGGGTAGCACAAGCCTCATTAAGTAATTCAGGTGGGCTTTCCTCATTAATCTGAAGCTGAACACTCCTCACACTGCACTCTAAATCTTCAAGAGTTTCATTGAGAGTGTCATTAGCCGCGCCATCATAATCCCTTTTAAGTTTAATGATAACGGTTTGTACCTCATCCAGAGTATTTTTCAGTGACTCAGTGTCATCTACTTCTGTAGTACTAATTTGGATATTATCAATTACTTCTTGAAGTAATGTTTCAAGTTGTTTCATTGAATTTTCTTCTGTATCTGGTAATTCACCTGTAAATAAAATTTAATTATATTAAAATATTTTACGTCATTTTCATATGTTTCCAAAACTATTTGGACTGTGTTTCTTCAGAGATAAGTCAAAGGTTTCACAGTGTTTTCAAGTTGGTATATCATAGAGAAATTAATTGCAACCAAGCATGCAATGCTCTATTTCCATCAAAAATTAATTATAAAACGACGAACGCACTGTACGACCGAATATTTTTGGTTGTAGACTAGTAGCAAATTTAATGATTGTATATTCTATATCGGCAAAATCTCGTAATATTTTTGTCTTTTTAAAAATAACATTAGAACCAAAATTACTAATATTGCTTCTAACCCCTCTAGCTAAGCTTTCGAGCAAACCAAATTAAATAAAAAATATATAGATAAGTACACATATTGATAGTCAGATACAAAAATTTGTGAATAAGCAAAATCAAAAAATATTCTGTGGATAAGCTACTGGTGATATTTAAAAGATTTTTGGTTTGCATAATTAATGACTCCATGTCAAAACCATTGCCGCTTGGTCCAGCGTGACCATTTTTTTAATGTGCGCAAAATCCGCACGGATACCTTCACCACGGGGCGGTAGGGGAGGTTATGTTGGACTTGAACCGACTAAAACGCACGCCGACTGTGTGGACTGTAGGTCGCCGAAGGTAAGATTATCTGAGACATATCCCTCGCACCCCGGCCAGGAAGTCTAGTGTGACCCTTAGACAGTTATTTCATTTAAAACTCCCAATATTCCAACAGAATCAGTAGGTCTACTGTAAGTTTATAATCGAGAGTTGTATACATACATGAGAGTTGTTACAAGATCACGTGATTACGCTTACGTATTCTTGACATCTCCAGCCATCTTTAACGTGAGATTATTTCACGTTACAGTCTACGGTCTCTACGTTACCGTACCGTGTATATACTGTGTGGTATAAATGGTTGAAGAAACAAAACCAATTAAGACGCAGTAATGTTTTGATAATAGAGGCTTTATTCCGTTCAGTTAAGAGTTGCTTTCACAATAACACAATACACGTGACAAATGCATTAAAGATTGTATTTGGTTCCGTTTGCGTTTAGATTTTTCTCTATGTTAGGTATTAATTTTTACAATATGAAATATTTCAAAGGGTACAAACAAATAATAGTTTGATCAATTTGTAAAAAAGCTATTAAAATATCTAAAGGAAACAAAACGAAAAATGTTATAAAATCAAACAAGTGCTCACAAAACTATTTGAGTATAGTTTTTAACTATATTTACTTAAACGCAATAAAAAGTCAGACACATAGATTACTTTTAATGATGACTCACGATACTTGACTGACTGGTCGTGTGTTACATCACACGTCAAATGTATGTGTGTGCGCGATCATGTGGTTTTAAATCGCGTTGTTTCCAACAGAGTAGAATTTGGACCACCCCATCTCTTCCCTTATGGTGTCGTACAAGGCGACTAAGGGGCAGACTTATAAAAGCCCAAAGCTCGGCCTCAGATGCGTGGCTTGAGTCAAAAATAGTACCCGGAAGACTGCAAAAGGCTCACGTGCACGAAATATAATGATTGGTGAAATGTGTGTATTAATTCACCTCTGCCTATCCCTCCGGGGATAAAGGAGTGATTATATGTACGTATGTGTATATGATTTAATATTTATGATAGTTTTGAAACCGAAGAATCACCGAACAACAAATGCACCTACATGAAATAAAATTGCATGAATATTTGCACTAAGTACTTGTTTAAGGGAGTACTGACCAAGATGTCTTATTTAATGAAATGCACTAACGAAAATGTGGTCTTCAAAAAGACGGAAGATAATTGAAAAACCTGTAAATGTTAGGCAGACTATAAGAAAAAAATGGCTTGAAAGTAAATACTTTCAGTTGTACACTGTATTTAGTAGAAGGCATACTAAGTATACAGGGGTTCTTGGTCCAGAATCCAGAACATCCATGTGGCACACCCTGGGCAACGGTGATGGAAACACCTAACTCCCTCATCGCTACCGCCAACGTCAAATTCCGGTCGAATTTTGACATGACATGTCACTCAAACGAATGATTTTCGATGTTCGTTGAGATACTTACCCAGAAAAGAGGGTCACCATTACTAACACATACCGTGTAACAATGGTGACACTCAGCTTGACAGCCTCATCATATGCTTTTTCACGCCCCGCTTAAAGGACCCGGGACTGTAGGAAGAAGGAAATACGTGAGCTGGTAATGAATTCCAGGCCTTAATGGTGCAACAGAGGAAAGAGTCTCCGAACCGCTTGGTTCTTGATCGTATGTTCTGCACCGTGTGCGGATGACATCTAAGACCTGCACGTGTTGTCCTGTGTAGGAAAGGGGAGGGTGGGACTAATTGGAAGAGCTCATCAGAACACTCCCCATGGTACAGACGGTAAAATACAGCCATGGACACAACATCTCTACGCATCTGTAAAGGTTCTAGGGTGTTCGTGACCTCGGGATTCCCCATGATGCGGACCGCACGTCGCTGCAACCTGTCGAGAGCATCTAGTAAGTACTTTGCTGAACCATCCCAGAGATGCGAGCAGTATTCCAGACAGGAGCGAATTTGTGTCTTGTATAGAAGACACCGCTGCTCCGGCGTGAAAAATCGTCTCACTCTGTTCAGGACTCCGAGTTTTCGTGAGGCTGTTTTGATGATACTTTCGATGTAATTATTATTGTTCAGGTTGCAGCGAACATCCATACCTAGGATATTGAGATTGTCCTGCAGTGGCAGTGGCGTGCTCTGAAGAGTGGGGAGGGGAAGGAAAGAAGATACTTTTGCTGTAAACGCACATGCCTGCGTCTTCTTGACACTGAACACAACCAGGTTCTCAGAGCCTCATTGAGAAATGTGATTCAGGATCCCGTCAAGCTCAGTGACAAGAAGCCGCCTTTTCTCTGCGATATCTGACTGCTTGGCCGCAGGATGTCCATGATAACTCCCATGTAAAATGCTATCGTCTGCATAACAATGAACATTGCCGGTAGACAGCATGTCGTTGATATGCAGAAGAAAGAGAGTGGGTGATAAGACGGACCCCTGGGGCACGCCAGCATTTACCTGCAGAAACTCCGAAGCTCGTCCGTCACAAAGGACGCGAATACGGCGCCCCTGCAGGAAGCTAGCCACCCAGTTGCACAGAAGAAGGCAGACCAAAGGCAGGTAGCTTGGAAAGAAGCGATTTGTGCCAGACTCTATCGAAAGCTTTGGCGATGTCAAGACTAATTGCCAGTGACTCGCCGTGCTTGTCCATAGCCTCACCCCAAAGATGGGTAACGTATGCTAGAAGATCACCCGTTGACCGTTTCGGCCTGAAGCCATATTGCCGGTCATTAATTAAGGAGTGATTCAACAGAGAACTAAAGTTACCGACATAGGTCACAGAATAAGCAAGTTGAAGTGGCAGTGGGCTGGCCACGTTAATCGAAGGACAGACAGTCGTTGGAGCAAACGAGTCCTAGAGTGGAGACCGCGAGAAGATAAACGAACGGTAGGACACCCCCTAGACAGATGGACGGACGACCTGAAAAAGGTGGCTGGAACAGACTGGATGCGGAAGGTGGAGGTGACTGCGGTGAGCTAATTGATGCTAAACCCCGTGGTATCCCCAATAACTATACTAAAGAAATCTGTTTTCAATCAATCTGGTATTATTTAAGCATAGATTGGTTAAGATTTATTAAGAGGTATGTTGCTATAGGGAAAATGATGGAATAAATATATGTAAATATATTTATGTATGCTATAGGGAAAATCATTATTATAAGATCACGGATGTTGATTATCTTTGGCTGAAACAATAGCTGAAACGAACAATCCAATATTTCCCAACATGGCAACACCGGGCGGGAGCGACGAAGGATCGCAAGCCAAGCTGCTCGCGTACCAAGGCAACTCGGGCGTCGAAGGTCGCTGAACGACCTCCGTCCCCCATGAGCGCAGGCCCGGGGGTGTCAGGTGGAGCCGCCTGTCACCCTGGCAGAAGCAGCTTCGCGCGCCTCCCCGTTTCCGGGGACGCGTTGGGGATTCTGTAGTCCCCACACCCGAGAAGAGGGCCAGATCGTAAGAGATGGCCCTGAGTCGGCCGGGGTGCGAGGGATATGCCTGTCAACCTCACCTTCGGCAACCAAAGCGACCCACAGGCGGCGTGCGTTCTACCTACATAATTACGTCGAACATAAAACATTTTTTTATTTTTGAGATTTGAGAACCTACTGCCTCACGGGCTCGAAGACGGTGGGCGTGGACCACTCAGCCAGTCAGCCTTTGATCAAAGGTATGTATGCACGTATACCATGATCGCGCTAATTCTCGTAAACATTATTGTTTAGATAAAAAGGTCTAAATCTGAAAAATATAGCCTAAGTATATGTATTAAATGAACCTTTTAAAAAATAAATAATATCAATCTTGCATTATTTTAGTTAAGACTGACTAAGATCTATCAACCTCCTAACTTTGATAATACAAACATACATCACGCCTTTATCCCCAGAGGGTTAGGCAGAGGTGAATTAACGTCCACATTTTACCAATCATCAAATTCGGTCCCACGTAATAGGGGGAGCCTATTTCCGTCTTCCGGGCACTATTGCTAACTCAAGCCATTCATCGGAGGCTGTATATATCTGTCTGATGTTAAAAAGTTCTATCCCTTAGTCGCCTTATACGACACCGCATTGAGTCAATTTGGAGCCCGTGATCTACTAATTTGCTCCTCTTTTTAGATTGTTCAGGGTATTGTATTAGTGACTGCTATCTTCTTGAGCCCAAAGGAAAAACTTGTCCCGATGACTTTGGTGAGGCTCATATCATAACAACCAACCCAACATGCCCAAACTTAAAGTGAAGAAGTATTCTCAAGCCTCTTTAGTATAAAATCTAATCTTAGTAAACAATCCCACTTTTGATATAAAAAAAACCTTAATCTAAATAATTAAAAAAAAACAATAATTTTTTCCCGTAGTTGGAGCTGTTATATTACAGACTCCTAACACAAGCTTAGCTGATACGTACTATCTCATCTCTTCCCGTGGGTTAGAAGGCGACTAAGGGCATGGACGATTCTCCATGCATCCAACAGTAGACATATATATAATCAGAGTATTCATTCCCTGCCAAGCCATATCATCATTTACACAGTTCATCCAGTGTTATGTCGTCACTAATCAACAATACCTAATTACTTTTAACAAAACATGGATTAATATATTAAATACCAAACAAATCTTTACACTTATAGGCGCAACAGCTGTTTACAAGAGAGCATCTAAATTACGGTAACGATGATACTTCATCACCCAAAATTTGAACAGACACAAACTGTCAAGTCTCCTAGGAAATTATTCGTAGACATCAGCTAGTTCCGTTTAAACTAGAGCCGCTACGGCTTACAAGACTGATGACAGCCCCAATACCATGTACGTAGTCACGTATACGACTCTCGTTTAAAAACACACGGTAGACCTTCAGCAGTTACACTGAAATCGCCTGTTTTTTTATAAAACTTAGGTGGCAAACAAGCACACGGCCCACGATGGAATGTAGTTACCGTAACCTATGAACGTGTGCAACACCAAGGGAGTGCTACCGACCCTGTAAAAACAGAGAGTATCTGTGCCGTCAGTGCAGAAGAAACAATCAGGACAAGCCTTTAATCTTTCCACTGACAGCACAAAAACTCTCCGGTTAGCTCTGGCTACCCTACTCAACGTCGGGAACACAACACGAGGTTATTATAGCCGTGATATTTTGTAAGGTGGAGGGACTTTCCCTGTCGGACTGCTCAATTGGGACGGGGATACTGTTGTGTCCTACCTCCTATAAAACCAGTCTGGTGATACCAGTCATATTTGAACGAATTAAGGAGAAGCATAGTTGATATAGTATTTAGGAAAATGGGATACAGTGTTGCGTTTCCTATTTCTTTAACATTGTTTCAGATCACTTGAATGAATCTCATAGTTATAACATTCGTATAAGGAAAAACAATAGGCACGTTATTGTATATGCTTACCAATATCTGCTGCTTTGAGTACTTGGGGCAAATCAGATTGAATAGCAGTTTCTAAATCGATCTGTATTTGCGTGATGGCCTCCGATACACGAGCGACCGTATCAGGCTTCATTGCATTGTTGATCTCATCAGCGTTTTCTAAAGCTCTTGTTTGCAAAACAGACAAAGCGCTTTGCAGTTTCTGAGCTAACTGAGCTTGTTGCGCTTTCACTTCTTCTAAGGTCCCGGTGTCTTCGATGCCAGTTACGAAGCTTTCTTTCAATCCCTTAGCTACTTCCATTGTATCTTTCAGCTCTTCACAGTGAGTGACTACCAATATTTCATTTACCAGCTCTGACAACTCACCTGATGTAAATTCATCTAAGTGACTAATTAAACCTTTGTTTTCTGAAACAAATAATCACAGCTTCATTCTTTTATGTACCATAAATATCAATTGAGTATTTGACAAATTTTGTAAACCTGTCTTAAAAGATGTAGAATTTTATTTTATCCCTTTTACAATTTATATTTTTCGCGAAAAGACATATAAAATAAATGAAAACGCGTTTTTACTTTGTCAACTTGAAAAGTGCGCAAAAAACGGTCGGTTTTGTCAAATACGGGTGTGACCTCATAATAAATATGCCTCATAATAAAAGTGGCCGGGACAGGCTGGATGTGGAACGCAGAGGATCGGATAAAATGGCGCACGTTGGGAGAGGCCTATATCCAACAGTGGACTGCGGTGGGCTAATTCATTGATTGATTGATGCTATACCCCATGGTATACTAATAATAATAAAGATATCTGTTTTCTATTTATCTGGGATTGTTTAAGCAAAGACTGATTAAAGTGTAATAATAGGTATGTAGCTATAGGGAAAATGATGGAAAAATATTGGGAAATTTGCTGTCGTGTTGTTTATTATTATAAGATCACAGATCTCGATTATCTTAGGCTGAAACAATAGTCGCCGGCCTGGGGGTGACAGCTAGAGCCGCTTGTCACCCTGGCAGAAGCAGGCCGCGGCAGTGGCGCGCCTGGCGCGCCTCCCCGTTTCCGGGGACGAGTTGGGGACTCTGTAGTCCCCACACCCGAGAAGAGGGCCAGATCGTGAGAGATGGCCCTGAGTCGGCCGGGGTGCGAGGGATATGCCTGTCAACCTCATCTTCGGCAACCAAAACGACCCACAGGCGGCGTGCGTTTTAGTCGGTTCGAGTCCAACATAACCTCCTCCACCGGCTCCGGTGGGGAGGTATCCGTGGGGATTTTGTGCACGTAAAAAAAAAGGCTGAAACAATAGCTGAAACGATCAATCCAATGTTCCCCAACATGGCAACTGTTGAATCAAAATATTACTGGGTACATTAAGTTAAAGGCCTAACCAACACATTTTATCTTCTTTTGTATACCACTTAGGTGGCAGACAAGCACATGGCCCACCGGATAGAAGGTTACCGTGGCGTACGGACGTGTGCAACACCAAAGTCACTCTCACACTACCGACCCGACTCTTCTACTTTTCAAAGATTTTTATTGACGGGGATCTTTTCTTTTTACCTACTAGTCAAGCCCTTTGATTTGAAACCCAAATTGAGGGAGTTGTGAAAGAATATGTAATTCGCCATTTTGTGATGGCTACCATCTTGGATCGATATACTATACAGAAATACGTCAAACATTAAACACATTTTTTAGTTTTGAGATTTGAGAACCTACTACCTCACGGGCTCGAAGGCGGCGGGCGTGCACCATTAAGCCAGTCAGCCTGTGATCAAAGTTATCCATACTACGATCGCGTTAATTCCCGTATACATTACTGTACAGATAAAAAGGACAAAATCTGAAAAATATAGACTACCATTTAAAGACGTGAGTGGATGAAGGGGGTATCTAGGGCTCGAAGGCGGCGGGCGTGCACCATTAAGCCAGTCAGCCTGTGATCAAAGTTATCCATACTACGATCGCGTTAATTCCCGTATACATTACTGTACAGATAAAAAGGACAAAATCTGAAAAATATAGACTACCATTTAAAGACGTGAGTGGATGAAGGGGGTATCTAACATTTAGAGATTTTTGATTTTTTGCATTAAATGACCAGTATAGGTGTAAATAAACCATATTAGACCATAAAACTCCGCGATTTAAGTTTAGTTTCAAAAATACCAGAAGATGAAGGGCATAACTGCAACAAAAAAGCAAAAGTGTCATGGAAGAAGGAGGTATGTGCCTTAACGCCTTCTTTCATTTGAAATCGGTCAATTAAAGTTATTTCTTCCATGGAAGAAAGGGTTATGTGCAGGAAAATGCACTGGCACTACGCTTTATTTCACTCATAACCATGTTCTATCATTCCTGCTGGTTTATGTATACTACTAGACTGTTTGTAATCTAACAAAAAACTTAGTAGATGTTCTGAAAAATCACTTCTTGACCATCAACAATGAGCAACTTTTTGTTTCCGTCATATAAGACAGTACAAAAAGGTGCACTATAGCTACATAGATTGATATCAAAATTCATTAGCTCATTATCTAGTTTTTTACCACTTAGATGGCAGACAAGCACATGGCCCGCCTAATAGGAAGTAGTTACCGCGGTCTATCTAGGTGTACAACACCAGGGGCTTATATCCTGACATTCCTGCTGTCAACTTTGAATCTTTTAAGGTGCTTCTAGAAACATGTTGAGCACTATTGTTGCTCAAGAAAAACGAGCAGTAGCGGAACAATTTTGTATTTCTACGAATGATCAATTATTGAAGAGATTACTAGCCGCGCTTCCCGTTGCGCATAAGCTGCCAACATCGTACATGTTGCTCAATGTTGGCGATCTTTTTAAGCGTGACATGTTGTGTTGCGTGTTAAATATGAAAGACTCCAGTCTGATTTTACTCCGATACAACTGAGTTCACTCCATACCGACTTCACTCTTAATCTAAAATGACTTCACTCCAACTCCAAACCGACTTCAGTGCGACTCTCGCCGATACCACGCTGACTCCCCCAACTCCATTGTAACTTCAGTTCTATAACAACCACTCCGATTCCAAACCGAGTTCACTCAGACCCTAAACCGACTTCACTCCGACTTCAAACCGACCTCACTTCAATGGTAAACTAACTTCACTCCGACTCCAAAACGAATCCATTACATCGCATTCCGACTTTAAGCGGACTCCATACCAACTTCTCTACGATTCCACTCTTACTCAGCTGCCGAGCACTCGAGTGTCTGAGTCGGAGTGAAGTCGGTTTAGAATTGCAGTGAAATCGGTGGATGTGTGAACGGGGAACCAAAGTGTACCCATCTTGCACTCGGAAAGAACGCATCGCGCCGTTGCCTCGGTCATCTTCCGCAAGGGTGACCCGGAGTCCTTGATCGCATCACAGTGATGACACTCCTTCCTGATCCAAAACAGATCATCAAAAAACGGCTAAACTGATGCCGTGGTCGAGCGCATAGGCGACGCTAAGTCACGTATTGCATGGACAGAGTGGCGTGAGATAACTACGTTCATTTGTGTCCCCAAAATGCCGGTTAGGTAAAAGAGGCAGATCTATAAAACCCATTATTAAACCCCAGTCATTAGACCTGGCCACTTACAGGGCTGCGAAGTATGATCATTGCTAGAGCAACACAACTAGATAAATATGCGGTGGATATATGGAGTCCCGCTTAAGGATCGCGTGAGGAATTCTCGCATACGGGGCAGCTTTAATGTCCGTGCCATCGTGTGGTCGTGTTCTGCGGCGATCGCCAGGCTGCGTCTGATCATGTCGCCTTCACTGAGCCCCGGTAAGAGGAGTAGACAGAGCGAGTGCTGAATTGGCATCGTGGAGGATGACATGCGTACATAGGTATCTACTTAAGACCGTGAGAAGTAAAAAATTAAAAGCCGGAAAGTGGACGAAGGACTCCGAGGTAAATACGATCGGGACTAACGCAAAGATAATGACGAATGAATATCTTGACTGTTTTAAAAAATACAAAAGTTTCGGATGTGTCCGGGATTCAACGCTGAGATGATGAGGATTTTTTTTTTTATTGCACTTGGGTGGCAGACAATCACACGGCCCACCTGCTGGAAAGTGGTTACCGTGGCCTATGAACGTTTGCAACACCAGAGGAGTCACAGTCACGCTGCCAACCCTGTAAGCACAGAGTTTCTGTGCCATCAGTGTAGAAGACAAAGCAGGTCAAGCCTTTAGTCTTCCCACTGACAGCACAAATTCTCCAGTGAGCTCTGGCCACCCTACTCACCGCCGGGAACACAACACAAAGTTATTATAGCCGCGGTATTCTATATGGCGGAGGTATCAGTATCAAAATAAACGGGATATTTACCATGTTTCATTGTTTTGAGTTTCCGATATTTCGGCGTTGTTGCTGGCAATAAAATATCCCGTTTATTTTGATACTGATGTGAGTGACCATGATAGTTTAAATACCTATAATGGCGGAGGTAATTGTACGGAAATACCGTCGTGTCCTACCTCCTTTTTAGTTCTAGTTTATTTCTGCAATAACTTAAGTTAATGTTAAAAAATTATTTTGAGGAGTTCTCTGGTATATCTCCGGAGTCCAAGGTCAAATACCAATAAAATTTATATAAAACTACCTGTGAGATACACCGAATCCAAAGAATTTATAAAATCGGTTCATATAAAACTGAAATATGGAAGAGCATAGAGAAGAAGTCGGTTAAAATATACATTTCGAAACATACATAATTGATTATAAAATTTAAACTACTAGTCCAAACTATATAAAAATTTTATAGAACCAAATGGTAACCATTTTGGATCGAACTAAAAAAGAATCACGAAAATCGAATCATAATCGATGTACATACATAAAAAATCCGATCAAATTGAGAACCTCCTCTTTTTTGGAAGTCGGTTAAAAATAGATAACATCTCTGAAACCAGAGTATCAATATTGCTAACATAACGTTGTCGCTCAAGGTTAGGTTGATAAAATGTTGCAAAATCTACATTTTTTATATATTTAATGTTACATACCCCCTTCTTCAATGCTTAAAATACGTAATATCATATTACATTGTCGGTGGATGAAGAATGTATATGCACATTTTTCAAATAAATAAATTTCCATCCACTTCTTTTAAATTTTATGCTTCCCTCGTAATAAATATGAACAGTTACAACCATTTCACACTAAAATATGACGACGTAAATAATCAGAAAACATAATATTTCCAAATGAAATGTTCAAACTTTGAAGCCGATTATCTCAACATACAGAAATTGTTAGTTACCTCCTTCATCCACTCACGTCTTTATTTATAAAATAAATAATATCAATCTTGCATTATTTTAGTAAAGACTAGCTAAGATCTATCAATAGCTATGTAAAAGAAAATCTACTCCTTACACCCACATTTCACCAATCATAAAACTCGGTCGGTATATGTAACAGAGGTGAGCCTATTGCCGTCTCCCGGGCACTATTGCTGACTCAAGCCATTCATCGGAGGCTGAGTCTTGGCTGTATATATCTGTCTGATATTAAACAGCTCTATCCCTTAGTCGCCTTATACAACACCGCACTAAGCCAATTTGGAGCCCGGTGTCTCCTAATCTGCTCCTCCTTTTAGATTGTTTTGGGTCTTGTGACCGCTATCATCTTGGACTCAGAGGAAAAACCTGTCCCGATGATTTTGGTGAGGTTCATATCCAACCAATGTATGGGTACATGCCCAAACTTAAAGTGAAGAAGTGTTCTCAAACCTCGTTAGTATAAAATCTAATATCAGCAAACAATACCTCTTTTAATTTAAAAGAAAACCTTAACCTAAACAATTTAAACGTTATAACATTTCTTTACAGTAGTGGAGCTTTTATACTGCCGACATGAACCCACTCCTAACACAAGCGATTTAACTTAGCCGGAGGGATTAGATTGCGTTTCCTATTTCTATAATATTGTTTCAGATCACTTGAATGAATCTCATAGTTATAACATTCGTATAAGGAAAAACAATAAGCACGTTATTGTATATGCTTACCAACATCTGCTCCTTTGAGTACTTGGGGCACATCAGATAGAATACCAGTTTCTAAATCGATCTGTATTTGAGTGATAGCCTCCGATACACGAGCGACCGTATCAGGCTTCATTGCATTGTTGATCTCATCGGCGTTTTCTAAAGCTCTAGTTTGCAAAACAGACAGAGCGTCTTGCAGTTTCTGAGCTAACTGAGCTTGTTGCGCTTTCACTTCTTCTAAGGACCCGGTGTCTTCGATGCCAGTTACGAAGCTTTCTTTCAATCCCTTAGCTACTTCCATTGTATCTTTCAGCTCTTCACAATGAGTGAGTACCAATATTTCATTTACCAGCTCTGACAATTCACCTAATGTAAATTCATCTAAGTGACTAATTAAGCCTTTGTTTTCTGAAACAAATAATTACAGCTTCATTCATTTATATACCATAAATATTAATTGGGTATTCGACAAATTCTGGAAACCTGTCTTATAAGATGAAGAATTTTATTTTATTCCTTTTACAGTTTTTCTTTTTCGCGAAAAAGCATTAAAAATAAATAAAAACGCGTTTTTACTTTGTCCGCTTGAAAAGTGCGCGAAAAATGGTCGGTCATGTCAAATTCAGGTGTGACGTCATAATAAAAATATAATATAAACGAGTACAAGAGATATAATAATATCTGACCAAGGACAAGTACTGCAACTCATGGCGACAGACGAGTTGTTGTTACAGGACATGTTTTAAATGGCATGGCATGACATGGTCTAAAGCTATTTTTTTTATTAGGATACTCAAATAATGATCTCAAAAATAGAAATCACACCTAATTCCAAAGCTTATGGCTGATAAATCTGTTGTTCTTACTTTTGGGACCACTTTGATGTACCTAGCTAAGTAAGAAATTTATTTAACCTCCAACTATGCAGAATAATAATTAATATTGATCGTAGCTGACCATACCTTTTGGTTTGGTGAACACTGCTATAGCGCTTCCCGTAATCTCAATCTGTGGAACCTATCTAGGCATAAATCCTAGGTATTCAAAGTAATCGATATAAATATATATCTTACAGATCCCTAATCATATGAATAATTAGGTACATACAATATATACAAACACAGGTAGGATCGTCGTTTCGTATTCTGAGAACACGCGACTAACCTAAAATTAGTTCGACACTACCAAATTCAGCTAAATTACTTTTTTACTAATTTAATTAGTTCGTTTTTAGTTAGACGACATTCTGTCGTGCGTTTTAATTGTCAAAGATACACTAAAATAACAAATGTCACACTAAAATTTGACGCCATCTAAATAGTGCCGAGTAAGTACACCTACCACTGTTGATGTAGTTCTTTGTGGTACTTGATCGACAACTTCCACGCGGTGTACTTTGAGCAACGGAGACAGCAGCGTTTCACTCCACAGGGCAAATGTTGCCGTCTACGGCATAATGCCGAGCGGAGCGGCTATAAAGAGGGATGCTTGCAAACTTTCCACGTGTCCCTCTGACTTGCAGAGGGCACAGTGGATAGTAGGCAAGTGGTGGGCTGGTTCTCCGAAAGTGGGCTGGGGGTTACAAGTGCGACTGCCTGTCAGCCCTGCATCCTCGCCGGTGAAGTGGCTCCTCTGGTGTTACAAACATCCATAGGCCACGGTAACCACTTTCCATCAGGTGGGCTGTGTGCTTGTCTGCCACCTAAGTGGTATATAAAAAAAAAAGTGGCACTGTGCACGTCTCCTAATTGGGCATTTTTTTTAAAACGTGTCCGGGTTACAAGAGATAATGAAATTATAAAAAAAAACATTCTTGCATAACAAAATTTATAGAATGATTCGCTATTCTTAAAAGAGCATTAAAATAGCTACAGTTACCCTATAAATATACAAGTTTGGAAAATAAAAATTTAGTCTAGTTAATTTCTGATTTATATCATTACATGCAACCATCTAATGATGTGGATTATTTTTTTATTATTAACTCTTTTTTACAATTCAACGCAAAGTAGAATAAAATACGGTATTCATTTTCAAAATCAGTAAAATTTTAAGAAATGGTAACAGTAAAACATAAGACAATTACAAAATGGAAAACTTCAGTTACAAAATCGAAAAGGTAAGGCTTAGATTACCCTGATAAAAAATTATTGCAAATCAGTACTGCAATAGGAAAGGATAAACCATGAACGACGATAATTTATAAAAGAAAATGTAACTATGCTATTTTAGTAATCAACGCCTTTTATTTCTATTCCGCCCTTTAATTCAGTTCAGCCTCAAAAAATCTTATTAATTATATAATAATTATAAATTATTATATAACAAATAGATAAATATCAAATACAACACTCAGTAATTAGAAATTCTATCTATCACAATATCACTTTTCCCTAGAATATATAGTTTTGTAAAACTAAGTGGCATATGACCACGGCTATCCTTGATATTTTCTTGTTTAACACTTTTTATAGCGTGATTTTTCAGATGTCGGGTTTTATTTTAAAATTTATTTTCTTGTTTATATTATTTTGGAGTAAGCTTTAGGTATAATTTATACATATTTGAAATGTGCTAATTAGGCCCTTTCTATTGATACCCAGCACGATATAGTTATCTCAATTTTATTTTTTAACACAGTACTTTATGACCGCTAGAGGGCGCCACAATAGATTCAGTGACACGTTATATAGCTTATAACTAGCGGACGACTAAGGCGCTTCGGGTTATGCGCACTACGTCCCATTCGCGCTTCGTCCTCCGTTCGCAATTTGTCCCATTCGCGGTTGGTCCCATTCGCAGTTGGTCCCATTCGCACTTGGTCCCATTCGCAGTTGGTCCCATTCGCAGTTGGTCCCATATAAGTAGTTTGTAAGGGAAAAGGTAGGTTTAAGGGCCGAAGTGGGTGACACGAATAAAATTGTCATTAATTTTGCATTTTGCATTGTAATCAAATAAATAAACACTTCTAAATCAACCAAAATAGTATACAATCAGTATTATCACTCAAACAACATTGTAATAAAAGTATGTCACAATCGGAAATATTTAAGTTACGCATAGTTACTTAACTAATTGCAAAAATATAACTTTTTTCATGAAGTCATCTATAGGTAAAGAACCCCGCTGTAGATCATCTAAGAGTTTATTGTATTTTCGATCAAAATTAATATCTGGAGCCTTTCTGTTCTTTCTTTTTTCGTTATAAAAAAGCTATTTTTCAATAATCTAGTCCCAGTGTTTTCCTTCTTGGCACATTTTGTAAATAAACAAAAACAAGTTTGGTTTTTTAGGTATACGACTATTCATGCGACGGTGCCAACCTTCTAGCGCATTAGTCGTTCTATGTTTTTGACCCGCACAACTAATTACTGCCGGAGATATTGTGGGATACCACTGTTTTTGGTAATACTGTATAAAATGTTGCATTTCAGGTGTATCTGTTGTTTTATTAAGGACGCCATGCTTCAGGAATGTAATCGGCTGGTACAAGTGGCATAATAGAGCAAAATCTTGCTATGTTTCGACCGACACTAGTATTTGTCAAATTCATTTTATTTGCTTTTTTCCAAATTGCAGCATTATAGTGCCTAAAGCAACCGCTAACTTTTGCATCTGGGAATACTTTGGATACGGCGTTTATTTGCCCAATTTCATAGTCGGATTTAAAATTAATAATTTTAATTCCCAATTTGTGTTTTAATAAAGTAAATAGACGTTCATATGTTGATTGTGTTTTATTGGGTAATAGCGTATAGACGACTGGTATAATATTAGTGGATTCTATATTAGAGTGTAAATCAATATGTAAAACGTAAACCTGGTAAAACGGGTGTGGAGTTATTCTGAACGTGCCATCAGCATAATATGACCCTGCAGTTTTTATCACTTTTCTACTTAATTTCGTCGCGAGCACAATTATTTTTTCTTCCATACCGTCTTCAAATAAAAAGAAATTCTTTCCAAGATTCTCTGGTACTTGCATGATTTCAAGACTATTGTAGTTAAGTTTATTAGTCTTCAAAAACCTTTTACGTTCTCTGTATAACGTATCTTTTATAGAAAGGAACGAAGGCATAGCATGTCTATGATATTTGCGTTGCAGCTTTTTAATTTTATCTTCATAGACTAACGTTATTGGACGAAAATCACTGCAAACAGCTTTCTTGAGAGATACAATAATTTTCTGTTGTATTATATTATCCTTATCACTTGCCTCACAGATATGTTGCGATTTCCTGTTAACTGTTTTCCTCATTTCATGTATTGTTATTGATGCACTACATTTATTTCTATTTACACATCGCCATTTCGAACTTCCGTCTAGATTGTCACAATGTTTAGTATATCTATATGTTCCTTCAATCAAACAGCGTTTACCTCTACGAGTAGTAGTAAATTCAAACTCTTGATTCATTTTAAACTATACTCGGAATTTTAATTCGATTCCAGATTTGACAATTTCAGTGTTGCAACGTTATGACAAGTACTAAATAGTGACGTTGCGAAATTATTCGATATGGAAATGGAATATTTCCGGATCGATTCTTCTCGTTTATAATTTTACTCTCGTAAACTAAGTATATCAGGAAATTAAATATTTCTGAACCGATAATTTAGTTTTGACGATTAATTAACGTTCTGAGACTTTTCTTTTATAATTGTGTGTGAGATAAATAAAAAAATGTGATCATGAAGGAACATGACAAATAAAACAGATAGATGTATTATGGTAATAATTTTATAAATTGTCACCGTCATCGCTATCGCTATCGCTGTCACTTTCTGTAACATTTATTATAAATGTGTCTGTGATATTGTCAATTAACATATCTAGCCTACTCATTTTTTCCTCTTCTTTGACAACATGGGATACGCATTTAGACCATTCGGTAGCTGTAATTTTTTGAATGCCTTCCTGAAATAAATTTCTCACGTCTGTCAATTTGATTATTTTGAGCTACATGCCCCTTTACCTGCGCCCATATCAATTAGATAGGGTTTAGCTCGCAATGGTAAGGGGGCAGTCTTAAAACCGTGATCCCATGTTGTGCTGCCATTTCGTCTACAGCGTACTTATTAAAAGACTCGTTATGTGGAATCAGTTCTAAAAGCGTAGCTTTAACCATATCTGGTTCGTAATGAATATTTTTATTTAAAAGCCAATCTTGAATGGCAGCTTTTTTCCAGCTCATTTTTGGTGCCGTTTCCAATTTTCGGGAGTGGTAAGGTGCATTATCCATCACCACAATTGAGTTTGGTCTTAATTTTGGCAAGACTCCAGCGAACCACTCCTCAAAACAAACTGCATTCATCTCATCATGGTAATCTTCACAATTTTTCTTTGCTTCAAAAATCATGAGCCCCTCTTCCAGGAAGCCTTCTTCACTACCTATATGGCTAATTATGAGACGTTTGCCTTTTCCAGATGGATTTTTTAATCCAGAGGTCAGTCCCTCCAAAAACGCTTGTCGAGATGATGTGACTTTCTTGTCCACCCAAGTTTTTTTTACAGTATGACCTTAAAATAAATATAGTACATGAACATTCAATATTACTATTAAATTTAATGTAAAATGTATATAAATTCATTTTGTGTATAAATGTTAGCCTTACCTGCGTTAACCCAAGTTTTATCTTGATAATATATATGTCTCCCTTCTCGATATCATTTCGATCAATAAGTGTGCTCTTGCGTGACCGTGCAACAAATTTAAAATTAAGATGCTTCAACATTTTTCTGAGGGTGTCTTTGGAAATCTTGGGCATTTCTGAATCATCGTTCATCACTTGTAAAATCTAAAATAGTAAATTTTATAATAGCTTGGAATTATTACTTATATATAAAAGATGTAGGTATAAAATAATACTGTCTGACTGATTGACTAACCTTTGCAATGGTTGGAGGTTCATTTCGGTAAAAGAACTGATGAACAATTCTTCGTATTGCAGAGAATGTAAATTCATCAATTTTATCTTTGAAACTTCGCTTTGGTCCAGTTTTTTTAGGAGGAGTTGGCGGCGCACCTTTATTTACTTCCTTCAAAACGTTACAAACAGAGCGTGAGGTTATTCCCAATATGTCAGCAACTTTGCTCATACATTCATTTTCTTCCACAACTTCAAAGGCCTCCAATTGCGCAGAAATTTCATTTTTCACGTATTTGTAGGCGTTGCGGATCATTACTTTTTCAGTAACAGTGAAAACTTTTCGTGGACGTTTTTTTCTTGGGGAAAAGAAAACATCCACGTCTTTTTGTGATGTACTTGGCTGAGGATCCATTTCGATGGAAAACCAAAACAAATAGATTCACTCAAAGTTCACAAAAAACTATAAACGTAACAACAAACACAACGTAACAACACTTTAACAAAAACCCAACAAAATAGCAAAATATCGATTCGCAATGAAATAAGATATTCGTGCAGTCAGTCTGGGAGAATGAAGCCGAATGACACGATAAACAAAATGGCGATAGCTGCACGAGCGCGCACGGGTTGCCAATACTGAAAACTATCTAGGCTCTTTTATTATAAGTTTTGTTTTTAATATAAAAACAAAAATATTAACTTATAATAAAATAGAGCAGCGATTACTAATTAATTAATAATTATTATGAATAATTATGTATTTATTTAAATAAAAATCATAATTTAGTCTTTAATTGGCACACTGATGGCACACACACTGATTGTTTATCGATTTTTGTGTTCATCACTACACTATTATATGTGGTATCATTATTTCACAAAATGACAGTAGCTAATGTCAAATCTGGAATCGAATTAAAATTCTGACTATAGTTAAATTAAATATTTATAATATCGTTAATGGTGTATAGCAATAATACACCATTAACGATATTGTAATAATTTTCACGTAAACCAACTTGTCAGTTTACGCAATTGTATTAGTAATAGAATGTATTTTGATCATAGTATAAATAGACTATTATAATATTTCTATATAAACTACTACTATCATAGTATAAATAGACTATTATTTATGGTATAAATAGTCTATTTATACTATATGATAACAATGTATATGATAATATGTTGCTCAAAAGATTTGTATAGGCGCCGCCGCTTGTTCTTTTATCACGAAAACAAACAACAGAAAGTCTGTATGGTTGTTATGGTATACACATATCCTACTGATTTAATTGATTCAGAAGTGTTTAATTATTTGATTACAATGCAAAATGCAAAATTTATGACAATTTTATTCGTGTCACCCACTTCGGCCCTTAAACCTACCTCTTCCCTTACAAACTACTTATATGGGACCAACTGCGAATGGGACCAACTGCGAATGGGACCAAGTGCGAATGGGACCAACTGCGAATGGGACCAACCGCGAATGGGACAAATTGCGAACGGAGGACGAAGTGCGAATGGGACGTAGTGTGCATAACCCAAGTAGATATACGTCAAGGTTTTAACATTAGAATTAAAACAATTTTATTTGTACTTAACAGTTAAAATATCAACCTCTTATACAACTTCCACTTATAATAACATTACTAATCAGTTCTGATGATCATTTCATACTAGAAAAGTTATTTTGTAATATTCCTTATTAAATATCCTTGTAGCTTCGAGGACGCTGTTCCCGTGTATTATGATAATCGACCAATGTCCTTTTTCGACAGTTTTTCTACGGGAGCAATACATTATAGTAACCTATAGTTTGTTTCGAGGTGAAATTGGGTTAATGATCTGAATTGCCAGGCTCTCTGGCACTTAGTTATAGTAATCTTTGTTGCCGTAGCACCCCTTTTTTTTTACGTGCGCAAAATCCCCACGGATACCTCCCCACCGGAGCCAGTGGAGGAGGTTATGTTGGACTTGAACCGACTAAAACGCATGCCGCCTGTGGGTCGTTTTGGTTGCCGAAGGTGAGGTTGACAGGCATATCCCTCGCACCCCGGCCGACCCAGGTCCATCTCTCACGATCTGGCCCTCTTCTCGGGTGTGGGGACTACAGAGTCCCCAACTTGTCCCAGGAAACGGGGAAGCGCGCCAGGCGCCGCGGCTTGCTTCTGCCAGGGTGATAGGCGGCTCCACCTGTCACCCCCAAGTCGCCATCTTCAAGACTCACTCAGATCACATTTTAGATCCAAGATATACATCCCAATGAATCGGTAGGTATTGGAAGGACAAAAATTGCTACCATTAATGAACCTACATTTAGGTAGTTTTGAACTGTCATTTTTATAATATCCTTGCTAAATATTATCCACTTTTCACAATTAGAATATAAGTTATTATTATTTATTAGTAGAAAAGTAAGCAAACAAATTATAAACACAGAACCATTTTACTTTTACCACTCAAAACATACTCGAATTGCGTGAATTGGGTGACGTCACGTGAACGTCAACTGATTCGCCCGCGTTTTGCTTCGTGTAAAATACAGACTAAAAAATTGCAACTTTATTTTGTAAAGCCAAATTATTTACAATTCATATTTGAGTGAAATACGTTTGCATAGTTATTATCGTATCCAATACATTTCATATTTTATTATAAAAGTTGTCAAATACCCAATTGTAATTGTATATTAATTATAGTGGTCTATTATCAGGTAATATGAGGAACAAATAAATAAATTTATATTTTTCAGCGAAGAATAGGTTTAAAAAAGAGTATATTTGAATGATTATTTGTTGAAAATACTTACCAATTTCTTCTGCTTTGTGTACTTGGGGCATACTGGTTAAAAGAATAGTGTCTAAGTCGCACTGTAAATGTGTGATGGCCTCCGATACACGACCGACCGCAGCAGGCTTCATTGCATTGTTGATCTCATCAGCGTTTTCTAAAGCTCTAGTTTGCAAAACAGACAGAGCGTCTTGCAGCTTCTGAGCCAACTGAGCCTGTAGCGCTTTCACTTCTTCTAAGGATTCGGTGTCTTCGATGCCAGTAACCATACTTTCTTTTAATCCCTTAGCTAGTTCTATTGTATCTTTCAGCTCTTCACAATGAGTGAGTGTTAACATTTCATTTACCAGCTCTGATGTAAATTCATCTAAGTGACGAATGAGATCTTCGTTTTCTGAAACAAATAATAACATTGTAAATTATTTATATTTGTTTGCAACGACGAATAACCCGAACAATGGTATTATTCGCCAAAATTACATACCAATTTCTTCAGCCTTGATTACTTTAGGTAAACTGGTTAGAACAGCAGTTTCTAAATCGTTCTGTAAGTGCGTAATGGCCTCCGATACACGAACGACTGTATCAGGCTTTATTGCATTGCTGATCTCTTCTGCGTTTTCTAAAGCTCTAATTTGTAAAACAGATAGAGCTCCTTGCAGTTTCTGTGCTAACTGAGCTTGTTGCGCTTTCACTTCTTCTAAGGACCCAGTGTCTTCGATACCAGTTACGACACTTTCTTTCAATCCCTTAGCTAGTTCTATTGTACCTTTCAGCTCCTCACAATGAGTGACTACCAATATTTCATTTACCAGCTCTGACATTTCACCTGATGTAAATTCATCCAAGTGACGAATGAGACCTTCGTTTTCTGAAACAAATAATAACATTGTAAATCATTTATATTTTTCAACCAGCAATAACCCGAACTATTAATGTCAAAACCCATATTCGGGTGGCTTTCTGTGTGTAAAAATATTATTCACTAAAATTACATACCAATTTCTTCAGCTTTGATTACTTTAGGTAAACTGGTTAGAACAGCAGTTTCTAAATCGTTCTGTAAGTGCGTGATGGCCTCCGATACACGAGCGATTGTATCAGGCTTTATTGCATTGCTGATCTCTTCTGCGTTTTCTAAAGCTCTGGTTTGTAAAACAGATAGAGCTCCTTGCAGTTTCTGTGCTAACTGAGCTTGTTCCGCTTTCACTTCTTCTAAGGACCTGCTGTCTTCGATACCAGTTACGACCCTTTCTTTCAATCCCTTAGCTAGTTCTATTGTACCTTTTAGCTCTTCAGAATGAGTGAGTACCAATATTTCATTTACCAGCTCTGACACTACACCTGATGTAAATTCATCTAAGTGACGAATGAGACCTTCGTTTTCTGAAACAGATAATCACAATTTCAATCATTTATATTTTTCAGCGAAGAATAAGCCCAAGAGTCAATATCAAGTTCTATATTCGAATTTTTGTATGGAAAATACTATTAAAGTTTATTGAACATACCAATTTCTTTTGCTTTGAAAACTTTAAGCATATCAGATAGAAGAGCAGTTTGTAAATCACTTTGTAAATGCATGATGGCCTCCGATACACGAGCGATCGTATCAGGCTTCATTGCATTGTTGATCTCATCAGCGTTTTCTAAAGCACTAGTTTGTAAAACAGACAGATCGTCTTGCAGTTTCTGAGCCAACTGAGCATGTTGCGCTTTCATTTCTTCGATGGACCCTGTGTCTTCGATGCCAGCAACCATACTTTCTTTCAATCCCTTAGCTAGTTCTATTGTACCTTTCAGCTCTTCACAATGAGTGAGTGTTAATATTTCATTTACCAGCTCTGACACTGCACCTGATGTAAATTCATCTAAGTGACGAATGAGACCTTCGTTTTCTGAAACAAATAATAACATTTGAAATCAGTTATATTTTTCAATGACGAATAAGCGGAACAAATAATGCCAACACCCATATTCGGGTGACTTTCTGTGTGTAAAAATATTATTCACTAAAATTACATACCAATTTCTTCAGCCTTGATTACTTTAGTTAAACTAGTTAGAACAGCAGTTTCTAAATCGTTCTGTAAGTGCGTGATGGCCTCCGATACACGAGCGACTGTATCAGGCTTTATTGCATTGCTGATCTCTTCTGCGTTTTCTAAAGCTCTAATTTGTAAAACAGATAGAGCTCCTTGCAGTTTCTGTGCTAACTGAGCTTGTTCCGCTTTCACTTCTTCTAAGGACCTGCTGTCTTCGATACCAGTTACGACACTTTCTTTCAATCCCTTAGCTAGTTCTATTGTACCTTTCAGGTCTTCAGAATGAGTGACTAACAATATTTCATTTACCAGCTCTGACAATTCACCTGATGTAAATTCATCTAAGTGACGAATGAGACCTTCGTTTTCTGAAACAGATAATCACAATTTCAATCATTTATATTTTTTAACGAAGAATAAGCCCAAGAATCAATATCAAGTTCTATATTCGAATTTTTGTATGCAAAATAGGTACTATTAAAGTTTATTGAACATACCAATTTCTTTTGCTTTGAAAACTTTAGGCATATCAGATAGAAGAGCAGTTTGTAAATCACTTTGTAAATGCATGATGGCCTCCGATACACGAGCGATCGTATCAGGCTTCATTGCATTGTTGATCTCATCAGCGTTTTCTAAAGCACTAGTTTGCAAAACTGACAGAGCGTCTTGCAGTTTCTGAGCCAACTGAGCATGTTGCGCTTTCATTTCTTCTATGGACCCTGTGTCTTCGATGCCAGCAACCATACTTTCTTTCAATCCCTTAGCTAGTTCTATTGTACCTTTCAGCTCTTCACAATGAGTGAGTGTTAATATTTCATTTACCAGCTCTGACACTTCACCTGATGTAAATTCATCTAAGTGACGAATGAGACCTTCGTTTTCTGAAACAAATAATAACATTTGAAATCAGTTATATTTTTCAATGACGAATAAGCGGAACAAATAATGCCAACACCCATATTCGGGTGACTTTCGGTGTGTAAAAATATTATTCACTAAAATTACATACCAATTTCTTCAGCCTTGATTACTTTAGGTAAACTGGTTAGAACAGCAGTTTCTAAATCGTTCTGTAAGTGCGTGATGGCCTCCGATACACGAGCGACCGTGTCAGGTTTCATTGCATTGCTGATCTCATCTGCGTTTTCTAAAGCTCTGGTTTGCAAAACAGATAGAGCTCCTTGCAGTTTCTGTACTAACTGAGCTTGTTCCGCTTTCACTTTTTCTGAGGATCCCCTATCTTCGATACCAGTTACGACACTTTCTTTCAATCCCTTAGCTAGTTCTATTGTACCTTTCAGCTCTTCAGAATGAGTGAGTACCAATATTTCTTTTACCAGCTCTGACACTTCACCTGATGTAAATTCATCTAAGTGACGAATGAGACCTTCGTTTTCTGAAACAGATAATCACAATTTGAATCATTTATATTTTTCAATGACGAATAAGCCGAACAATTAATGTCAACACCCATATTCGGGTGACTTTCTGTGTGTAAAAATATTATTCAATCAATCAATTTATTTATTTGTGGATCATAGATTTGTGTACAGTTTTTATTCTAGGTTACATTAAAGTGCGCTATGTCCTACCATGGAATATGGTGTACAAATTAAATTTACATAAACATTCATATCGACGCATGAAAAGCAAAAATTACCAAGCGACATTTTGGGCGATATTGAGTTAAATATATCAATGAAATCAGAAAAAAAAATTGCGTCGATTGATTCCACTCTTGTACCGCTAGAATGACTTTTGTTGTCGCTTGGTAATTTTAAAAAAGGCAATTTTTCACTGTTTTCGGCGACTAAGTGACAATTTTTTTACCAATTTGTGAATAACTTTCACTTGGTAGGGAATTCGTATTTAACTATTTAAACTTAGTAATTTCTGCTTTGTTTCAAATTATCGTGTTTATACATTAAGTATTTTTTGCCTTCTACTGTCTACGGTATAAATATTGCTTAAGAAATTTTGCCCGGTTATTTTATTTTTTTATTCACCATTAAATACTTTTTACCTTACCGTAATTATGTACGAATTTTAATTTTGTACTTTTTTCCTGATCGCAACGCACTTAAAAACCTTATATAGTAGTATTTGTCCTGCCTAAAATGATATAATTTTGTCGTTTGGTAATATTTTACCTGCCGTTTTTTTTAATATTTTTGTCATTTACTAACTATTTCTGATATGAAATTTATATAAAAACGTGTTTATTCCTGTTGCATTTATTTTATTTTGTCGCTTATGTGTGTCGTAACAAGATTTTTAGTGGCTGTTGGTAACAATAAAATATCGATTAGTGTTCATCCAACTGTCGCATGGGAGTATAATTGTTCTGTGCGCATGGCACATAGTAGGTACCTACTTCGTCACGTAGTGACTTGTATCTTGAGATGAGTAATCGGTAAGTTCTCTAATTATTAATATTTTTATGTTTTAATTTTTAAAATATCTTATTAACACGATTTATTATTGATTAAAATTTATTGTTTTAGTAACATAATGAATCCCAATACTCGAGTACAAAACATAATTAACTAAGCTATGTGCAACGCAGTGTGGATAGCAGGGATTTACCCTTGATAATGTATCATTCTGCTTAGTTAAATACTTCATAATTCTTATTATTAAAGGACTGTTAAAAAGGGATGATTTCAAAAATGTTTGAAATAAATATCTTTAATTAAAATGCATTTTTTATTTTAGTTCATTTTTACATTGCTTTAAACTATCTATATATAAGTATATATATATAATATATAAAATAAAATATATATATAAAAAAAAAAAAAAAAGTATACAAATAAATAAATAATCTAGAATAAGCATGACTTGAAAAATCAAGAAAGATCAAGATAAAATCAAAGATGAAAGTCTTTGATTTTGTTTACTGAAACCTAAATTCATTGTTACTTGGTTCAAAAACTACAAATTAACTGTATTTAAATTGTAATATAACCAATATTGCCTGGTAGAAAAGTGTTTCTGTTATCTATTTAAATAATTTTACCTAAATGACCAACGTGCATTACCCCTGGATGCGTCATTTTACTTTAAGCACAATCGTTTTGCACACTGGCACAATTTACACAAGAATTTACTTATTTAATTATGAAACTTCGTTGTCGGTAAGTAACTTTTACCTGTTTGTGATTTTGATAAAATTATTACTAACCGACACTATTTCATAAACTATTGAAAAAAATCATTTTCTTTAAATGCCAGTTTATGAAGCCTTTAAAGTACATTTAAAATTCGTTGGAATAATGACGTTGTGATTAATAGGCGATTTATAACGATTTTTTTTAATAACAAAAAACTTTAAACTGCTCTGGTGTAAAGTTTCCAATATGTCGCTTGGTAAATTTTGCCTTTCATGCGTCGATATATGTATCAAATACTTTACAATGTCATGCGAAAGAATTATCATTGAAGAAATCGTCTATGGTATAGTACGCCTTATCTGCCAAAGTTTTTATTAGCTTACACCTAAATACGGTAATATTTTCTAATCGGATCGTCGCATGTATCTTGTTGTAAATAGAGGTTGCCATACAAAACACATTACGACATAACAACTGGGTTTTACTTGGTACGACTTTTAAGTTACTCTCACGCCTACTACCTGGTGGATTAGCGATATATAAATGAGGGTTGCTTTTCACTAAACATACATACCAATTTCTTCAGCCTTGATTACTTTAGGTAAACTGGTTAGAACAGCAGTTTCTAAATCGTTCTGTAAGTGCGTGATGGCCTCCGATACACGAGCGACTGTATCGGGTTTTATTGCATTGCTGATCTCATCTGCGTTTTCTAAAGCCCGGGTTTGTAAAACAGTTAGAGCGCTTTGCAGTTTCTGTGCTAATTGAGCTTGTTGCGCTTTCATTTCTTCTAAGGACCCAGTGTCTCCGATACCAGTTACGACACTTTCTTTCAATCCCTTAGCTAGTTCTATTGTATCTTTCAGCTCTTCAAAATGAGTGAGTACCAATATTTCATTTACCAGCTCTGACATTTCACCTGATGTAAATTCATCTAAGTGACGAATGAGGCCTTCGTTTTCTGAAAATTAAAGTAACAATAATTAGAATACCAGTTACCATGCTATGGACAATCACTGTAAGTTATGAAAATGTTTTTAACTTGTTAGTGTAGGAAAGAATTTCGCCCAACTCCCACTTATTATTAAGTTTCACGTCTCACAAAGCATTAACGTGATTATGTATATGCACGTAAAATAATAATGTCAGCACGTTCTCATGGGCTATGATTGATCTGCGAGCCTGCCACTAGCCACAGCATGGTAACCTTGCTCAAGTCCGTTATTCTTTTGTATACAATACTGTGAAACTGTCAATGCCATTCTGATAGATACTAAGTATTTAAGCCTTCTTATAGTGAACCAAAGTTTGTATATATAAATAATTATGAATACAAACTTTGGTTCACTTTGTACTATACAGGGCGTCTCACGGTTGTGCCACATGGAGGGAAAGTACCTTAATTATGGTAAACTAGCTTTTGCCCGCGGCTTCACCCGCGTCGATGTCGGTTCCCGGCAAATATTCGAATTTTTCTCACCTTTTAAAAATTTCCTAGACCTCTTAGAACATTACCAGACCAAGATAAGATAAATCCGTTCAGCCGTTCTCGAGTTTAAGCGAGACTAACGAATAGCAATTGATTTATATATATATAGATAGATGGAAAATTTTACTGAAAGAAAACTTTATTTTGATTTTAAAAACCATTGGAACTACATTCATACATTTTTAATAATTGCCTCGTTGAACCGGAAATCGAACCCACTACATGAGAAAAAAAATAGGTCTGTAGTTTTATGATGCCGATCGGAAGACATCATCGTAAGGTTTATTTTTTGTTAAATACCTATAGATATGTATCAGAAATAAAGTGAAGACCATGAACTTTAACATTTTTAATACCAAATTAATCAATTTAACAAATGCTCGAAATGAGCCCCATCCTGCTGAATACAAAGTCCATCTATAATAATTAAGGTACTTTCCCTTCAGGTGGCATTGACTCCGGTTCTGTAATTATGAAATTAAGGCAAGCAAATAGGTAGTGTATTAGATGTAAGTGTATGTTATGTGCAAGTGTAAATAAATAGATAGATATTTGACGATTTGTCACTTCCTAATAGTATTAATCCAAGCACGAAAATAGTCTTTTTAAATTGATACATATTATAAGCGTCTATTATTAGTTAAGTAAGAAGCAAAGATCTTAACGTCAACTCAGTTAAAATTTTAACGTTTTAATTTTAGCATAACGTACTTTACAATTATCTAATAACTGCACAATACAAAACAATTCTACCTAAGTATCTTGCATTTAAAAGTACTTCTGAGGCTTTCCAAGAAAATTATTTTGATTCCAGAAACAGGAAAATTTACTAAGTAAGTATAGTTTTATTACGAATGCAACGAACGTGTGCTTAAACAATGATTCTTGTTTATGTATTATACCTAGTCTAGCCATAAATATTGTTACGAAGAAAAAACATTTTTTTTTATTGCAAATAATATTTATTACTTTTACAGTGTGTTAGTTTAATACATAAATATAAAACAATTTAAAATCTAAAATGCTTATTCGAAGTGGTCTCCATTGGCTGCAACACAGTCCTTTAAACGTTGAGGCCAGTTATCAATAGAAGCACGCACTCTTTCCATGGGAAAATTCTTCACTGCCAATCGTCTGGATTGTTTTAGGGACTCCAAATTATCATGGCGTTTAGAGCAAGCCATACTCTCTAAAACTGACCATAAATCATAATCCAGCGGATTAAGATCGGGACTAGACGACGGCCAGTCTTCAGTTCTGATGAAGTCCAAAACGTTCACTTCCAACCAAGACTGCGTGGACCGAGCTTTATGACCCGGCGCTGAGTCTTGTTGGAAGGACCATACTTGGTTATTGAACATGGTGTTGTTAAGGGGTTTAACTACCTTCTCAAGAATGGTATCTTGATACACTTGTGCCGATGTTTTGATACCTTTTTCACAAAAATATGGCTCAGTCACTCCTTCATAGCTAACACCCCACCAAACCATCACTGAAGTCGGATAATGCCCACGTTGCACTCTGTCGACTAATTGGGAAGCTTCCTTAGAGCTTTGAGCATAAATACGGTCATTTTGTTTGTTAAAATGTTGCTCAATTGTAAAGATTTTCTCATCCGTAAACAAAAATTTTCTGTGACCTCCCTTTACGTACCGCTTCAGTAGTTGCTTCGATTTTACCACCCTATTCTTTTTTAAATTATCAGTTAAAAAATGACCAGTGCGTCTCTTATAGGCTGCAAGTCCTAAGTCATCTTTTAAAATGCGCGACATGGTTCTGGGTGCTATCTTCATCTCCCGAGATAAAATCTTTTGCTTTCTGACAGGATTTCTTCGAATTCTTTCCCTTACTGCTTTGACCACCTTTTTCGTACGAACACTACGTGGACGGCCAGATCTTTTTCTGTCACAAACAGAGGAGGTCTCATTGTACCTATTAATAGCCCGGTACACAAACATTTGACTAATATCAACCGTATGGAGAGTTTTAAAAATTACATTCGGCTCCATACCAACTTTGTGTAATGCAATCACAGCGATTCGGTTTTCTTTATCACCCCACTCCATTTTAATATAGCAAAATATTGTACAATGTTTTGGCGCCAAAATTAGAAAACACAATGAACAATCGTATAAAAATGACAGATTCCAAATTCAAATGTAATATCTTTCTTATTTTAATTGTAACAGTATTTATGGCCAGACTAAGTAAATATAAAATAGCCTTGTGCAGCTACTAATTTTATTATATAAAACTCTCGCATTAAATAATGTTAAATATAATAGCACCATAACATTTGTTTTGATTACCGATTACAGTATTTGATGATGGCAATAGATTCGCGGGCTCATTCAAAAGTATTACACTTATTTCTGGTGCTGGTAAGTGTTTATAAGAAACAGTCGCCTCAGAAAGATGTCTAATTTCTGATAAATCGCCTTGTGCATTTTCTTGAGCAGTTTTTTTTTGAATACTTGCATCTTGCTGATACAAAAGAACATTTGAAGCTTCAGAAATTAGAAGTTTTTCTGGTTCGGGCATTAAATTGACAACTACTTCATCAAAAATCTTTGGATCCGTATATGCAGTAGCATTCTCAGAGTCAATTATGGCAATTTGCTGAAGTGTCTCATCACAAATAACGTTTTCTTGTGCCAATATTTGTGATACTGGTTCTGTATAAATTATTAGCTGATTTTCTTTCACCACTGGCTGTTGCTGACATGTTATTTGAACTACCTCTTCTGCTGGCACCATCGGCAACTTTCCTTCTTGTACTATATAGGTAGCAACAGTTTCTGCAAGTGTAATCTGTTCCAATGATTGTTGCATGTTTTGTTGTGTAACTTCTTCTGATATAACAGATGAATCCGTTTCAATGCTATGTACAGTAGTTGGCTCCGTGAATTGAGCATCACTTTTTGCTTCATCAAGGTTTAATATTGCAGCATTGTCAAACGAAGCAACACTATTATTTTTAATGCCACTTTCGGTTAAGTTACTTTGTGAAGTACCCGTTTGAAGCAGTATAACTTCTTCATTTGGATTTATTTCACTTGTTTTATTATACTGAATAAGTTCACTATTATTAAACGTACCCAAATTATCTAAATCAGTAGATAATTCTTCAGCATCCGAGACTTTAGCTTTTACTTCATGTATTTCTTGATTTGTAGTATCAGAAGCCAGAGGCGTATCTAATATTTCTGTACTTACACAATCTGTATAGATAACAGAGGGGCTTGATACATTTAAATCTACACAATCAATGTCAAGTACGGTTTCACCAAAGGCATCCTTAGGAACGCTTTCTATTCCATTTGTCATTTGATCTATGATAGTTTTTGGGTCGCATTGAGATATACTTTCATTGGCATCTACGTCAACTATTTGTAAACATATCGCATGATCATTTAAAATCGACTCAATATTTTGAGAGAAGTTCTCTGGATCAGTAACTATTTTAGAATTATCAACAATATGTAGTTCAGTGTTCACAGTTTCATCGGATATTTCACCTGAATTTACCTCTTTAATTTCTTCACAGTCTTTGGATATTTTAGCACTAGGATTATTAGAATCAGTAACTATTTGTTCTACAGGAAGTACATTACTCTGAAATTGATCTAACAGTATCAATACTGGCTTCAAAGTCCCTATGGTTGTACTAATATTTTCGTCAACTAAAAACTGGCCACTTGCCATTTCAGCGAAGGGCAATGGTACCATTTGTGTAAGTATTTCTACCTCTTCTAAAGGATTTTCAGTTCTTTGTGCTACTACCATAAATAATGGTTTTCTAGAACTTGCATCAATAGATTGTTCTTTTTTCACAACAGGGTCAGAATTTGAAGATACTATTTTGGACACGTTATTTAAATTAGTGTACTTTGTATCACAAGTAACTAATTCTATGCTACCTTCAGCTGATTGTTCCAATGAAGTAGTTTGTTCGATGGCTGCTGTAACTGAATCCTCCACGAGAACTTCAGCAGCAAATACAGGAGCTACTTGTTTGTCTACCAGTTGATCTGTTGTTTGTAATTTAAGTGATGTCATATCCTGGTCTGTTTTTAGTGTTTCTAACGAAATTTCATCGCCAGAAGCCTCGCATTTTTCTATTTTTACTTCATAGGAATCAATTTTAGTTAACTCTTCAACTTTTTCTTCAGTATAATCAACTTTTCTATCAATATCATTTTCACTCTGAACCGTTTTACCGTCTACATCTGAAATTGTGGACACTATATTTGTGTTTCCTTCAGATTTGTTATCGAAAAGTAAAGTAATATGTGATGCTACTACAGGTAATTCTGTACATAGACCAATAACGGTATCTGCTAGTTCTTTTAGTGCTTTTGGTCCAATTACATGAGTAAGTACTTCATTATTGTCAGCTACTAATACATGAAAGGTAGACACATAGTTTTGTAATTTGCGAACTAAATCTGCTATATCGGCAACAGGCCGATCTTTTGCTGAGAAAGTTTTGATGGATACTGTTTCGTTCAATGTAACATATTCGAGTAATTCTTGTGCAGCAGCTACAGTCTGATATAACTCATTGGTATTTAGGGTTGTTGATATTTTTTCAATATTTTGTAAGATGTCGTTTGACAGGAACTTATTGAGGTTTTGCGACAGTGTCTCTGAAAATATGTAATGCGCATGTAGTGTAGATACATTCAAAATAATGATAGTGTTATGTACTAGTCGTTTAAGAGTATGAAATGATAGTAACCGAATTATTCATGATTGCCATAATGTTCTTTGTGTAGTTTACTAGAGAATGCTTTAACTAGTGAATATTACTATATGACTACTGTAACATTTTCTGAATTTCATTTCATCTAGGATTTAAGAAAAAAAATGGATAGGAAAAACGATTTCACAAAACATCGCTTATGAGATATCTATGGAGAAGTATTGAACAGCAATAAGTTAGTTGATTGATAAAATTAATTTAATTCGGTAAATTGTTTATGCTCGTGACAATAAACGTTCCTATCACCTTATTTTACTATAAATAACAAAATTATTTCTTTATAACTATTATCTTAAATTGTGCGCTAGATTTCACCTCCTCCCATTAAAATATCAGCGTAAATTGCTTACTGATGTTCATACAGGAAATTCTATGCAACAGAGCCCTCAACTTCTTACGAGAATAAATATACCTGTGAAAATTCTACGTAACTTAATACCCCTGTTCGTACCAATTGTACCTTCCAATTACCGCCAAAATACGTTTTTTTGGAGAGCATGTAACACGATTAACGCGGCAAGCTCGCAGCATAATTTCGACATATTTAACGCAAGTATAGCATCAGTTAGGAGGTTGCTTAGCCTGAAATTCTTTCAACAATATTAATAGGTAGTCATTAGGATTTAATCTATTTTTTGTCCTTTTTCCTTTAAAGAAATATGTTGGAAAATGTTCAATTGTATGGTAGTACGATTCACACAGAAGTTGTAACTATACTAATTACAAAGAGGAATTTTGTAACATTTGATTACCAATCATGGTCAAAGTGACACAAATCAACTGACAAAGTTTTCAGTCCGCATTATGATTACAATCTGAAGTGTATCAGTGAGGACCTGTAATTGGCTGTATGTAACTAATTTCAATCACTATACCTTCGTAATGGCACTGTTGGTCTTTCAAATAAATAAATAAAATAAATAACATTTTATAGTTATAATTTTATCAATCAACTAACTTAATGCAATTCAATATAATGCTATATCGTCTGCTTACTGGTAAAACCAGATACATTTGTTTACTAAATCGCGTTAAAAATTCAGTTAAAAGGATTTTCTTTTCACGCTCCTAGTAAAATCGTATAAATGCTATGTCCAATAGTTGCAGAGATAATGAAGTTGAAAAGTGATATATATTCATATTTAAAAATACCAGTATAACCTAATAAATAATGTTATGCCTCAAATCCGTTTTAGTTTTACAGTTAAACAACAATAAATACGGTTAAAACTTTTTAAGGCGGTAGCTTTGTGGTATGGGTAATGAACTTCTGAGACGAGGTCTCGTGTTCGATCCCATGTTTTACCAATAGGCTCGCCATCTATTACATTGGGATCTAAACATATACTGGTGAAATGTGGGTGCTAGTACCTCTGACTACCCCTTCGGGGATATAGGCGTGAGTTTATGTTATGTTATGTTTATAATTATTTATGTATATTTCGGCTTTTTGCGTCATGGTCTTATGGCACTTTTGACAGTGACTTTTTCTTAAATAGTGCTTTTAGCTGGGATATTCACCCGTTAACCGGAATAATACAATGATTTGAAAGATTTTGCAAAAAACATAAGTGGCGTATCGATGTCATATTGTTTGATAGTACCTACCTCGTTTGATGCAATGTGAGATCAAGGGTACCCGCGGAGATTTTGCGCACGTAAAAAAAAAATTTGAGATCAAGAATTAATTGCTGATTTGCAAGATTGCACTAGCGATGATCATTCTAAGTAGGAGGATAATGATATCATGATACCTAAGTAGGTTGTGTGCCAATAAATACATAAATAAATATTTATGGTTTTATTGTTTTCAAAACTGTATGCAACTAAAATCTATAAATAGATTGATTTAATCAATAATGTCCCATCACTTGTCCTTACTCAGTAACAGCTGTCACGCGAATCATCCTATAATGAACAGACTATAAGTGATATACTTAAACCAAAACTCTACAGGTAAAATAGGTTAGACGTAGCAAAAATATCAACATCTTAGTAAAATTCGTAAAGAAAAACACGGTTTTATAAAAAACTGAAATGAGCTTTTAATATCAATGAGTTCGGGTGATATAACATGTTAGTAATGAAAAAGTAAAATTTATTAAACCCCCTTCCGATCTAAATTAAATTTTATACAGTTTTTACATACATAAAATTTTATTTAGAGTATATCTGACCATTTTACTTTATCAGTTTTTTATTTAAGTGTTAGTATTAATTGACACTAACTGCACTTATTACTTTGCACCCGTAAGCAGACGACATATTATATTGAACTGCAATAATATATATATATATATATATACGACACCTAATTGGATACCTCTTTTTTGTGTATGTTATCGTCAGGAAAATTAAAAAGAATTTTTTTACAAAATAAGTATGCATTATATTTTGTGCACATAAGGTGCGATAATTATAACAACCGCGTTGGCCTAGTGGTATGGGTAATGGACTGCTGAGACGAGGTTCGATCCCAGGTTTTACCATGGCACACACCAATGACTTTTCGATGTTTTTCGAAGTTATGTGTGTATTTATCGCAGGTTAATGGCAATAGGCTCGCCACCTATTACATTGGGACCTAAACATAAACTGGTGAAATGTGGGTGCTAGCACCTCTGACTACCCCTTCGGGGATATAGGCGTGAGTTTATGTTATGTTATGTTAGGTGCGATAATTGTCATCTTGTATTAGTAATCACAACACCGAACAAGATATTATTACCTATTGTAGCCACTGAGGAACTTTCTTTTGATTTTTCAAGGACTTCTTCTGTAATGCACTCTTTTGTTTGTGCAGTAAGTGGTGATTGTTCAAGTTCTTTTTGTTGTGTATCCGTACATTCAGAAATAGTTGGTATTTGTTTGGATTCTCTAGTCTCATTTAACACATCTTGATTTGCATAAACTACTGCAAGTGTAACCTCTACACTACTCGCAATTTGTAACACTTTTGATATAGTGTCTTTATTAACTGCAGAAATATCTGCTATAGTATCTAATGGCAAATCTTTTAGTGTGGCTAGCGCTGTGTGTAGCTGTTGCAATAATTCTGCCTGTTGCATTTTCACTTCCTTCATAGAAGAACCGCTAGTTACTGATATCGATTCAATTTTAACTATTTGAAGGCTTTTTTGTAAGTCTTTGGCAGTGTGTATTGATTGCGTTAGTTCTTTTATGTTCAAAACACTTGATAATTTGTTAATAACTTTAATTACATCTTCGGATACATACTGATCTATGTGTTGAATTAGCATGCCTGGAAACAAATAATGATAATGAAACAATTTTTTGATAATATTTAAACTGTCAAGAAATTGTCGTTATGGTATTGATATTATGGACAGAATATTAGGAAGTAATTAACAATTTAATACGGAACTTTATATACTTAATGAAATTTGAAAAAGTCTAGAGTTTTATCACACCAAGTTTTTATTATTACCTAATCGAACTTCAGAAGGTTCCTCTTTTGAGACAAGTTCAACACTGATTCTCATATTATCATCAAATTTAATTTCAGATAACGTAACTTCGTTATCCTTTACAACTTCTTCATTACTATCTATTGCTAATTTTGCATTTAATTCAGCTGTAGTCACACCTTTAATCTCTTCAATACCAGTAATTTGTACTTGTGATTCCATAGATTCCTCAGTCACCTGCATTTTATTCTCTAATGAGGTAGTTACGTTAGTATCTGCTATCATCTTCTCAAGCATCTCTGTAGTAGCAAAAATCTGATCAGCAAATATTGGAAGCTTCACAATCCCTTCTTGTTCCAATGTAACTACTTCTGTACCTGTAGATATTGTTGATTCATCTGGTACAACTATAGGCACTGTTTGAACTTTCATTGTGTCTTCGTTTTCCACTCTTTCAAGTATAGATTCCGCTGGTGCTTGTAATACAACATGGACACCGGTGACTGCCACTAAGTCAGCTTGTAATTGGCTCGTCACATTAGCGATACGTTGAAGTACTTCTGCACGGAGTTCAGGCGCCAACTCTTGCGCACGTTCAAGTACTTGAACCTGTAAAGCACTAAGTGCAGTTTGTAGTTTTTGAGCTAATCTAGCTTGTTCTCCATGTATTTCAAAAGATTTATTTGAATTAGCCTCTGCAAAAGTTTCTGTGCCTGCCTGTATGAAAATATTTTCACGCAATTCTTTTGCAATGTCCATAGTTTCTTTTATATCTTCAATCCTAATTATGGCAGATATTTCTTCAACTATTTCGATTAATTCTATATACTGGTCTATGTGCTGAATTATTTGCTTAGCTTTTTCTGAAAATATTTTTTAATACAGTTATGTCAACAAAACAAAATATTTGCTGAAACGTAACAACATTACAAAAAAAGAAGGTTACCACTGAAATGTGCAATAACGGTTTTTTTTGGGGCAAATATAAAAACATATAATTATTGTATAACATCATTTATTATTACAGCGGCCTTACCACAACCTCTTAAAGCAGTATTATTTCAGTCTTATTTCGTGTTATGGTACCACGACGTCTTAAAACAGTATTACAATAATGATGTTTAACCTAGCAGTTTTGTGACGTCATCCAAAGGTTTTGTTCATTTTGTTCATTCAGCGTCAAATTTAACATTCTATAAAAAGTCACCCGTTACACATATACTTAACGCCAATTCACGTAATCGGCATCGTATGGACTTACGACTTTTTTTTTTATCTCATGCAATACAATTATATTTTTTTGTTTATAAATATACTATTACTAAGTAGGTAATAAGTACATTAATATATTTTTATCGCCAAAATCCACGGAGTGTTAGACAGAGGAGGATCAATACCCATATTTCACCAAACATTATATTCGGTTTCACGTAATAAGGGATGAGTCTATTACCATATTCCGGGCACTAATAATAAAGTAATAAATTGATTGTATTGGTGTAATAATCATTAAACAAGAATTAATTAAACATTTCAAATATAGTTTTGTTTCAATATTTGGCCGTTTTATGATATTTTTAATAAGATATTTATGATAATGGCAATAGGCGAAATGTGGGTGCTAGCACCTCTGCCTACCCCTTCGGGGATATAGGCGTGAGTTTATGTTTATGTTTATGTATTTATGATAATAATAGTAGCACTGTATTTCTATTGGTAGTTTTAATATTCACGGATGAATATTTGAAAACATTATTTTTTAGACGTTTAAATATAAGTTTGACATTACCGGAGTATCCACGGAGCCTACCGAAGATAATTTAAAACCGGGGGAAAATCACCGGATACTGAAATCTTCTCTGTAGTCAAGCCCTATACCTCATGTCAGTAATTTCTTTTTAAAAGACCATGGAGTTTTTTTTTTCAAAAAAGGATTGTGTTGTTATCGTTGTTCTGTTATAACAATAGTGGTTCATCACACATTACAATGCTTAAGTGTGTAGGTACTTAATTCAAGGTAAATATGGGCTTACCCACAGGGCTTACCTTAGTCTCTACAAAGAACTCTGTAGATTTTCTAGGGCTTTTCAGAAGAGTGGCATCTATTCATCACTCTGTGGTTACATTCATAAGCCTGTTTTGCTTAATGAACCAGCATCGTGTAATGGAAGGAGTCGATTCCTGAATTGGCGTTAAGTATTAAGTATAATATTATTTATTCAATATTATTGTGTATATAACGGGTGACTTTTTAAAGAATGTCATATTTGACGCTGAATGAACAAAATGAATAATACCTATGGGTGACGTCACAAAACTGCTACGTTAAATAACATTATTGTAATACTGTATTAAGACGTCGTGGTACCAAAACACGAAATAAGACTGAAATAATACTGCTTTAAGAGGTTGTGGTAAGGACCCTGTTTCTTTAAATATAATACAATATTATTAATCGTAAAATTAAACAAAAAAAATGCGAATTTTGAGGCGAACAAATTGTACAAAGCTTATTTATAACGAAGAACGAAGCCAAATTTTTAACACTCACTCTCAACTTTACCTTCTTTTATTTCAATGCTTTCCAATTTATTGACTTTATTAAGTTCTGCCAAAAGCTGATACGTCGTAAGAAATACACTTTTCAATTCATTCACTTCTACTTCAGATTTTCCTTCATAAGAATAAGTGTTTTGCCAATCAAATTTGGATAAAATTTCTCGTAGAGCTCTAGCTTTTTCATTTTTGCTGTTGACTATTTCAAGAGATGACTGGATTTTTGGATTTAGTGCTAACAGATTTTTTAATTCCGTTGCTATTTTAACACTTTTTGTTATATTCATGACACCAAATACACCTGATAGAGGCCACGAATCGATCCCAATATTAAGAAAACGTTCAATCGCGTTTTCCAGTGAATCGACATTCGAATTGACATCTATAAAATATATATAATAATAATTAACAAGTCTTCCAATACCAGTCTTTTGTTACGATTTGTTATTTTTTTGGTAGGTGAATGCTAGGAAATTCTATCAAAATACCTAGCAGATAACATTTACTAAAAAAATACGAGTTGCCAGTTTCACAACCTTGATGTACCCAAAAACCTAGCAGATTTAATAAAAAAACAAACTTACCTGTAGGCAGGATATTGGCGGAGAATTTTCCTGTAGATAAAATATCATGTAAAGATTTTTCAATTTCTTCAACGGGTTTGGTTATTTCCCCTACTACATGGCCAACCTGCATACTATCCATACTTTTCAAACTATCTTGTAATGAATGAATTTCATTGTCTACTTCTATTAACATTGATATGTCTTCATTTGTGACTGGTAGATTTGATTCAATTTTCTCTGTTATTTCTTTGTATTTTTCAGTCATTGTTTGCATTAGGGACTCTGTTGCGGTAATATCTATGAAAACGGAATTGTCATCCACACCACGTACTATTTGTTCTTGGATGTTTATCAATTGAGAATTTAACGCTTGTAAAGGTTCCAGCATTTCAGTCAAGGAAGCTTTCAATGCTCTTTCTTCTATTTTGTTACCAGCTATTTTTAAATCTAATACATTTTCTTGTAATATATCTGAGCAATCGGATAGACATTTAATTAGAATTAAACTTCTGCCTGTGTCTTTAGTATTATTATAATCTTGATGTTGATCAATGCATGTCAATATTTTAGTGAGGATATTATTTGTAACATCATCCTTATTATGTGATTTAGTTTGTTCCACAAATATTGCAAAATTTTCAAGTTTTTCAATTAATGTTTTATATTCTTTTATATTATACAAAGAATTCTTTAATTCTTCTATGACTTCCTGGTCAACATTCGTAAATTGTTGTTTGGCAATTTCTAATATTTCAGAATACTTCCTTACAACTTCATGGATTATTACACCACATTTAGTGGATGTTACTTCATTCAACAATACTTTCGAGGTTTCTAATTTTTTTAAAGGATCTTTAACTAGCACTTCAGCTTGAGAGTCCACAATTTTCACTACAGAATCTTGGAGTGTCTGTATACATTCATCAGCTTGGATTAAGAATGCGGCCAAACAGATATTTATGTTATCTGATAATCTCAATTGAGATCTTTTAGTTTTAAAACTATTAATTATACTTCTTAGAGACTTAAATTCTTGCAATAACCTTATTATCTTTTTATGGCTTGTTGGTTTTGATATAAGACAACGAAGGATAGTAAATTCATTTTTGCAGGTCTTAAAGAAGTCCTCAACAACAATAAGATCTGCTAACGGTGTCTCTCGAGATGCATCTTGAACAATATTTACAGCATTATCAACTACATCACTAATTTCTGTTAGAGAATTAGACTCTATTTCAAATGCTACTTGTAGAGATGTACAAGTCATATCTGATGCTCTTGAAAGATCAACAAAATCATATTGTTCTAGTACAGCTATATTATTCTGTAATTCATCAATGGTCTCAATCAATTTAGCTTCATGTGACAAATTTTCTGGGGACTGGGGAGTAAACTGTATCATTTCGTCCTGAATAGTTATTACTTTCTCATAAAGATCTTCAGTTATAGATTTGAGTTGGTCAATTTTTATTCCTTTAGAAATATCAGTAGCGTCAAGTAGACTATCAACTGTAATTTCCAAGGCTTTTATTTGATCTGGTATTTTAACAGTGGCAACAGTTTTCGTAGTTTCTATAGTATCTTTTAAATGTTCACACACTTCTCTTATAATACCAACTTTATTAGCTATTTCAATTGTTTTGTCTGTGCTTTGCATAGCAGGGAATACAGTAAGCATACACTTCTCTAAATGCTCTTTGAAATCAGATACGCTCTGGATCAAGGAATGTATTTTTTCTGTTGGTATTTCTAATATATTTTCGTATATTGGAATGTTACTTATGTCTAACACTGATAAACTTTGCTGTAGTTCCTGCATTGGTTCAGCTATAGCCATTAATTTTGCTGGATTTATGAGATTTAGTATTTCATTAGATCCTTCTATTGCGATTGGATGAAGAACTTCCTCAAGCCCAGTGTGCAACTCACCTAAGCCTACTTTAAACGACTTTAAACTAGAAAAGTCACTGACTTCAGATAAGGTATCAAGTACATCTACTATATCTGGTGTTTGCAATACAGTGAGATGTTCATTCAATAACTGAAGGGCTTGGGCAGTAACTTTAGTTTGTTGTTCCCAATCAAACGATGTAAGACCCTGTTCTACAGCAGTTTCTTCTGCTGTTGGTAGTACCAGGTGGTCCGAGGGCAGTGTATCGGCAGTTGTTTTTATACCAGATATATCTTCTAGGGTAGATATCTCATCAACTCCTTCAACACCTGCATGTTCTTGAATCATTACTATACAGCTTTGAAGATTTTGCACCAAATTTGCCATATTTACGCTCACACTGTATGGAGTAACATCTTCGCCGAGTAGTGAAATAACATCTTGCTGTAGTATTTCTAGTGTTGTATGTAATTCATGAAGAGGCTCAGCCAAAGTAGTAACAATCTCACTGCATTCTTTCATACTTTCATAATTCTCAACGATTTGTTGATTTAAAACCATTATGTTTAAATTAAGTTCAGAAACAGGTGTTTCAAAAATATTGATAAAGGAAGAAATTTCAGATATTTCAGAAACATGTTCGTCTTCTACAAAATTTGCTTTTGCTGCTGCAATACTTTGTTTTAATTGTACTAGTGTAGGGCATATATTCTGCAATGTAGGAGTAAAATTTACTTTTAGTGTATGAGTAGATTCTAATATTTTTACATTTTCTATTGCCGCAATTATACGTTCAATATGTTCAATAACCAGTTCCGCCTTTGTCTCATGGTGAGCTTTAGGAGTTATATCATGAATATGTTCGGAGTCAATTTGCATACTAATTTCTTCTACATTATTCATAGCTTCTTGTATACCCATCACAGTTTCAGTTATACTTGTAAGAATAGAACAATTTAGTTCGGAATCAAAGACAGTATTGATAAACTGATCATGAATTATTTGTAGTGTGTTATTGATACTTGCAAGATGCATAGTTTGATCTACATCCAAATTTTTAATGGAAGCGTTGATTCTATTTACTCCATCACAAATTTCCATTAGCGCAAAGTACTTTTTAGATTCATTACTACCAATAACATTTTCTAAGATCTTAGTTAAATATTTGTGGAATGAAACCATATGATTTTTAATTTCTGGCACTGGTTCCAATCTTTGAACATTATTTTCAAGGGCGATTAGAATTTGGGCCATTTTTTGCAAAGCATCCAATTTGTTATCACTTGCTAAAACATCAAACGTGCCTACGTTAGCTTCGACGACCTCAATTTGCGAAGATATCTTGTTCAAATTCTGTTTGATTGACGATACAGCCTGATTCAATATAGTCTGATCTCCGTTTCTTGCTTCAGTAGATAGTTGCTCAAAAGAAGTTCTGAGTTTTACAACAGATTCCATAACGGTCTCAATGGTCTCAGTGTTGTATTTATTTAAAGTAGAAGTGGCTTCTTTTACCGACAGAGTTTCTATTTGTTCCAAAGCTGTTTGTAAATCTTGAATTGAACCAGACATATCATTGAGCAAAACTTCACTGTTAGTTACTTTAGTGACGGATACAATCTTCCCACTATCAGCAGCTCCTTCTATTATGGAAAGCAGAGAATTTAGGGGACTTCGAAGTTCAAACACTGCCTTTTGAGTATCCCTTAAATGCTTTACTTCTTGGGATGGTTCTTCAGTTTTAATGTCACTAGCTTCACTGATAAGATTTCTTGCTTTGATTGTGTCAGCGGAAAATTTAATCACTGCACGTATTTCATTATTTAAAGACTCAATTTCTGTTAAAACCATTTCTTCTGTGGTTAAGTAATCTCTTGAAGTAACATCATTGATATCAAATAACAATTGCTGAACTTCACTGCCACAAGCCTCAATGAAAGCCACGCATGTTTTTTTTACAAGAGTCCTACCATCGCTTTCCATATCTATACATTTGTCAATTATTGTTAATGATTGTTGAAGAGCTTTAAGAGGCCGAGGAAGGCTATTAAACATTGAACTACTGACTTCTTTGGATTCTGATGCAGCTTCTTTAGCAGCATCGACAATACTGTGAATTTCAGAAAGCGGAGAAATCAAACTACTAATAATTTCTAAACTTCTTGAAGCTGTAGCAGCAGATGACATCAATTCTGACTTGAGAATTATATCTCTTTCAATAATTTGAATATCATTGATAACTTTTGTCAAAGTACTACTGATGTTTGTTACTTTTTGTTTAAATTCATCCTCAGACATATGTGGCTTTTTTGGTCTCTCAATTTCATCGTAATCCATTTTACGGGGCACTTCTTCTTTAGATTTACTTACAGATGTATCACTCCCGGAACTAGATCGTCTAGAGCTACGACTGCTTCGTCGCTCACGTTTTGGTTTTACAATTGGGGATTTTTCAACATCCAATAAACGCTTTTTACGTTCTTCTTTAAATAGAACCGTTTTTGTAGGTTCTGAAGATTCTTGACCGTCTTCTGCGGAAGGTTTAGAAGATTTAGATTTCGGTTTGGTAGAACTCTGAGCACTTGCAAAGCTTGGCATTTCACTTTCTGATATGGGCTGAGTGTCATCATCTCTTTTTTCTTCTGATAATGACTGATCACGAGACAAACTAAAGAAATCATCTGCACTTTTCTGAGAATCCGATTTTTTTCTGTTCACTTTAAGCGGTACGTCTGATTTTTCTTCTGACAGTAATGCCATTGTCTTCTCTAAATAATCTTCTCCACCGATATCGTCTTGTTCTAATGACAATAAGGATGCGGCATTTTCATCGGCTATAGATATATCTTCCACATCAGCCTCAGTTCGTAGGTCTTCATCTGGAGATTGGAAGTAATCAGGGGATACGTCAATAATAACGGCTTCCATTAATAAATTACCTGACGTTGAGGTTTCTTTAACAAATCTTAATGGAGGAAGTTCCACAACATTATGTTCTGTTATGTTCTCTGATAACTGATCGGCATACATTTCTACTATTTGTAGAGCTTCTTCCTCTGTTAGGTCTGGAGTTTCATATAAAGAAACAGATACTTCTTTGCCATCAAATGAGAATGATATTTCTCCTTTATCATCATTTAAAGTAATATCACCAACTGGTGTGTCGTACATTTGCGATGTCCGTTCTTCGTGTATTGTACTAAGAGATAAATTTCTCTGCAAAGCCTGTTCTTCGGCTTTCTTCTTTTTGGCCTTCATTGAATCATCAAAACCAAGAAGTGAGGCGGAGCTAGCTGCTATACCCATACAATTTTGCGCTTCACATGTGTATGTACCAAGACAACATGTACCATCTTGGCCGGAAATAATCCTATGAATATCACCAGGTTTGAGTTCCTCACCATCTTTGTACCATTTAAGGACAGGTTGAGGGACGCCAATAACTTTACACTCAAGATTAACAGCTCCTTCATCGGAGAGAATAGCTTGAAGGTTTTCCAAAAATCTGGGTTTTTTGTAATGCCTAGGTATGATTAGTTTTAGAAAACATGAAGTTACACTGTGTCCAAAATCATTCATAGCAACGCATTTCCATTCAGCCTGGTCGAGAAACTCCAAGGCCTGGATGTCGAGGTAGAAGCCCCCTCGGTCCTCTTTGTCGTGGTGGCATCGAGAAGATTCGTCGACGGGCTGGTCGTCACGATACCACAGTACCGACGGTTCAGGTGGAATGGCGACTGCAATGAAATAAGATTTCGATAAATAAGTAGTTGAATTAACACAAACTTTACACAAATAATAAATACTGTTTATCAACCCCGTAGATCTTGTAGGAACTCTAAACACTCCATGTTTAGAGTTCCTACAAGATCTACGGGGTCTAAGCCAACTTCACTAATAAGCAGATATCTACATCTGCTGGTCAACGAATGAGGTCATATAAGTCAAACTAGAAGGAAAAAGTAAGTAGACGCCACCTAAACCAAATTGAAGTGTCCATAAACGACATTGATAAAGATACTATATCTAATACATCTTGTCTAACAAACGCTATTATAATGTCTAACAAACGGTACCAAGCAGGTAGTACACGACGGTATTTCCGTACCAATTGAGCAGTCCGACTGGGTAAGTACCTCCACACTACAGAATACCACGGCTGTAATAACCTCGTGTTGTGTTCCCGGCGATGAGTAGGGTAGCCAGAGCTCACTGGAGAATTTTTGTGCTGTCAGTGGGAGCACCAAAGGCTTGTCCAGATTTTGTGTTCTGCACTGATGGCACAATCTCTGTTCTTACAGGGTCCGCAGCACGGGTGAGACTCCACTGGAGTTACACACGTTCATAGGTCACGGTAACCACTTTCCATCAGGTGGGCCGTATGCTTGGCTGCCACTTTAGATGTATAAAAAAAACTCCTTACAAAAGATAGCACAAATTAAGTGCTATGTGTGAGTTCGCTGGTGTGCGTATTTTGTTCGAAATGTCAAGGTGTATGTGTGCCAGTAAACTAATAAGTAATTTCTCAAAATTACCTTTTACAGTAAAACGGAATGGCTCATCGATTTTCGCTTCAACGCTCTTCAATCCCTGGATAAACTTCGGGGCCTGGTTCTTCGCCTGGAACAGCTGATGTTTTTCTTCCTCATTCAATTGGTTCTGAATATCTTCTACTGTCAATTCGGCAGAACTGCTGGCTTGGCCCATACAGTTTCTAGCGATACAACAGTAAGATCCCAAGGAGTTGGTGCCAGTTAGCTGGTACACATCTCCAGGCTTCAATTCCTGGCCGTCTTTGAACCAGCTCAGGACTGGAGTAGGGAACCCCACGACCTTGCATTCGAAGGAGACCAGGCCCTCTTCTGTGAGAACAGCTTGTAAGTTTTCCATGAAGCGTGGTTTTCGGTAGTTCTTGGGCACTGTGAATTAAATAGTTCAATTTAATATGTGACTTATTAATAGTAGAGTTACAAGTACCTATTTTGATGTGTGAGGCCTCACAATCTTCGGATCCAAAGCTAACCTCAATGGCAAGGTGATACTAGTCAGCTTTCTTTTGAGTTTTGGTTCGTCAGTCGTTAAATCAAACTAAAAGGAGTAAGCAGACCCACTTCACACTTCACTCCGCGTATATGTTCTGAAAACCGCACTATTGTGAGCATTATGATGACTTTATAATCGAGTACGGAGTGCGGACCAAAATGAAAAGGCTGTCACTGGTAGTGGCTGGTGACACGCCTAAGAAGCGAGTGAGGGAAAGCAACCCTTTAGCGATATCGTAGTTCTGTCCTCGGCTCTAACTATCCGGAACGACTGCCATAATATGGTCGTACGGCTGCTGGACTGACGGTTTTACGTGATCTCTGAGGCACCGATGCGAAACAAACATGATAAATATCCCATTAATTATTATAACAGTAGCACTCACCGTCCATGGTGACGTAGCATGTGGAGATGCCGACACGCCCTCCCGAGCTGCAAGCCACGCACTTCCACTCGCCCTCATCCGGCCATTCGGCAGTGGCGATCTCGAGGAGATATCCTCCCGCACCGTCCTCCAGAACATGGTACCTAAAAACGAACAATTATCGTTGACCCTTCTCGTTCCCACAACCCGGATCAAAATCCCGGTAAACAGAAAGTCTGTACCTGTACCTAATTTTAGGCAGATTCATTATTTCGTTAGGATGTGGTTGAATAACACTGCCTGTCGGTGCGACTCAATGGTTATGTCGAACTCAAACTGACTAAACCGGATGCCATTCTCAAGGACCGAAGTGTAAGGTAGCACAGTAAGGCAACTAGGCAGACCTTGGGTCATCTAGGTTTGCCCAGGAAAGAGGGGAGGCTCGCATCGCACCGCGCACCATCCAGGTTTGCTTGTGCTTGAGTGACAAGCAGCCTCATCAGATAAGATAATTCCCCAGTTAAGAGTGCTCAATGGAGCACACCAACTGGGGAATTACCTCCGCCCCACTGAATGCCGCGGCCATAACCTCATGTTGTGTTCCCGGCGGTGAGTAGGGTAGTCAGAGCTCACTGGAAAGTTTTTGTGCTGCTAGTGAAAGTATCATAGGCTTGTCCTGCTTAGTCTTCTGCACTAACGGTACAGAAACTCTCTGTTCTTACAGGGTCGACAGCACGAGTGTGACACCACTGATGTTGCACACACCATAGGCCAGGATAACCACTAGCTACGGCTATTATATGGCGCAACGATAGACCGTTGCATTACAACGCAAGGGGCACAGGTTGATGCCCGCTCAGTAGATTTATATTTGTATGCATGAATATGCATATATTTGCATTAGTCTGATTGTTTCTATTATACATAGAAACACTCAGATACGTTTGTATTTACAAAAAAAAATATCTAAGTATGTTTAACCGCATTTTAGATTCCATAACACAAGCTACTTAAGCTTTGCTTGCCATGGGTCTGGATAGCGTTGTGTAGAATGTTATAGAATATTTATTATTATCACTATCCATCAGGTGCGCCATGTGCTTAACTGTCACCTAAAGTGTATATTAAAGTCACCCATGTTGACATAGATTAGACACAAACTTTTGTAACAGTACATACTTCTCACTGGGTTCGATCTTCCCTTCCTTGTTGTACCAAACGACGCTGCGTGGCCACGGAGGCACCACGATGTGACAGCTGAGGGTCAGAGTCTCCGTGATCTTTATGAACTGGTCCTCAAGCTCCTTGGTGAAGATCGGAGGAGGCTCAGGTGCTAGACTGTAGAAGACAACAAATACATAGTATATGTAATCCAGTAACTAAAGAGAATGATATCGAGGAGGTACCGGGTTCAAATTCTGGTGATTACAATAGCGATGTGAACACACTGCTTGAAAGCAATTTAGTTTAACTAATAGAGTTAGGTTGAATGTTAGTAATGTAGGTTTCTTTTTTTTTCTTTTTTTTAATGTTGCTTATTAATGTTGGTTACTAATATTCGACTTCTCAACCACATTTTTGTTTGTATACACACACAAGAAAACAGCGCCTATGGCTCGTCTTATGTTCTGAGTACCTTTATCAGTATTTAGGATATCACATAGGTACTAGATTTTATTTTTGCATGTTGGATGTTGGTGGTGAAGCTGTCCTTGCTCAAGCTCTAGCCTATCTCAGTACCTAATATCATCAAAATCGATTTAGTTTAGGCGTCAAAACGTAACAGACAAACAGAAGAATAGTACATCGTTACATATGAAATAACTGCTTTTTTTTGAAGAAATTGGAGGAATGCCAATTTTCATTAGGTACTAACATTTTTTTTTAGGAATGACAATTTTTTTTTTTTTTGTACGAATGAGTCAACATTAAGCTAACAAACACTTTTATTTTTTATAACATTTTAGAAAAGTGACAGCTGTAAAAAAGTAATACGAAATTTATCATTAAAATGGATGGCATTTAGGAAGTACTTTTTTGAAAATCGAATTTAATTTATCAAGCGGCCAATAAAAAACAAAATTTAATACAGAGTTGTATAATCTTGAAATCAACTTTCAAACAAAATATATAGATATATATATATATATATATATATATATATATATATATATATATATATATATATATAAATAACGCCATGTAGGACGCAACATGTCCTTCAAGATTTATATATATATATATATATATATATATATATAAATCGCGAAGGACTTCTTGCGTCTTTACAAACTACCACCCGGCGGCGTCCACTGAATGTAGTGAGATTTTTAATGTTTTCAATGCGTATGTAAGATGTTTTAATCAGTATCATATCAGTAGTCGACGTCAAATTTCATTTAAACGTTAAATGGTGATATTCAAATTAAATATTTCTAGCTGAATTTGTGCGTCCGTTCACTCTTAAATCTTTCTTGCACACTGAATACCTGCGTATACCTACTAAACACTGCATGCACATTCCTGCCTCCATCCGAATGTATGTTTAAATCAATTCCGTATAATGCTCTGCATATATCATAATGATTATAATAACTAAATTACATCCATCTACTATTGTATTGAGATTGGTTCCGTATAACTGAATTAGTTCGTCCGTTCACTCTTAAGTCTTTCTTCCACACTGAATATCTCCGTATACGTTCTAAACACTGCATGCACATTCCCGCCTCCATCCAACTGTATGTTTAAATCAATTCCGTATAATGCTCTGTATATCATAATGATTATAATAACTAAATGACATCTATCTGCGATTGAATTCAGATTGGTTCCGAATACTGTTTTTGAATTATTGTATCCAGCTTATCAGCCAAGAGGCTTCCATCTATATAAGAGCTTATAATGACTCCAGGCACAGATATTAAATAACTAATAGTTAGCATACAAAAATGACAATACATATAATGACATTCGGCGCGTGGAACGTGAGAACGCTTGTTGATCGCGATGGCAACGCCTGCCCTGAACGCAAAACTGCCATAGTAGCTCGGGAACTTCATCGATATAACGTGGATTACCTTGCCGATGAAGGAGAGCTGGTAGAAGAAGGTGGCGGCTATACTTTCTTTTGGAAAGGTACCACAGCTTCCGAACCGCGACGTTCAGGCGTAGGGTTTGCCATCAAGAATCACATAGCTAAGCGACTTGAGGAGCACCCTATGCATTCCTCAGACCGCGTTACCACACTGCGCCTTCACGGACAAAGACAATTACCTTAATATCATCAGTGTCTATGCCCCTACGCTAGACAAGGCTGATGACATCAAAGATAAATTCTACGAGGAACTATCTTAATGCCTTGACAGCATAAACGCCAGAGAGCAGGTTATATTGCTAGGCAATTTCAATGCCAGAGTTGGACGGGACAATGAGGCTTGGCCTGGAGTCTTGGGTAGACACGGAGTCGGCAACATGAACAGCAATGGTCAGTTGCTACTCAGTCTTTGTGCTCATTTTGAGCTTGCAATATCGAACACTATGTTCAGACTTGCCGCTAAGCACAAGAGAACGTGGATGCATCCTCGATCCGAAACACTGGCACTTGATTGATTATACTTGTCAGGCAGAGAGATACTGGTCAAGTCCAAGTCCAACGTAGATCGATCATCTGATTTACAAAATGTGAGTCTAATACCTCAACTCCCTCTTTCCATTGAGCTGGATGAGCCCCTGTCATATGATGAGGTTGTCTCTGCTATCAGGCAGCAACAGAAGCGAGCGGTTGGTATTGACCTTATACCGGGAGAGCTGTTATAATACGGCGGCGGGGAGTTGTAGATGTTGGTTTGGAAACTTTTTGCTCGTATGTGGGAGGAAGAGCGAGTCCCGGATGACTTTAAAGTGTCTCGCATTTGTACCTTTATTTGTATTTTTATTTGGAGGAAGGACATGACGGTATCTCCCGTCCAAAATTGAGCAGTCCGTCTGGGTAAGTACCTCCGCCCTACAGAATACCCCGGTTATAATAACCTTGTGTTGTGTTCCCGGCGGTGAGTAGGGTAGCCAGAGCCCACTGGAGAGGTTCTGTGCTGTCAGTAGGAAGACCAAAGGCTTAAATTGACCCCACTGACTGGTGGGGGCGTGAAATGTTGGCGCGGTGGTCAGGGAGACTCGGTGAAACGGTTATCCGCTGGCCGCCCGCAGGCTGTACGGTTTCCGAACCTGGGGATTACTTAATCTCCGCCTCAGGAGGCTGAACCAGCAGCCTGTGTAAAGTTCCCGGTGCTGTAGCCATGCCGGAGGAGGAGACCGGAGTGGACCTGGCTTCAGTATCTGAGAGGGGACCGGGGGCCCTTCCGCCCATCGCGCCAGCCAGTCACACAACCCCAACTTGTCTGTGGGCTCTGGTTGTATGTGGCTGGGGTCTCCTAGGACTGATTTTGCGGGAAGGGCTGCTCACGACTTCGCTCTAACTTATGGGCTCTCTCAACTGGTGCATTCTATCACTAGAACACCAGAAATTGAGACCCACAGAAGCTCTATACTGGGCCTTCTGCTGACTACGCGCCCGGATGAATACCCTTAAGGGTGGAAGCACCTCTCGGTAATTCGGACCACAGCCTCGTCCGGGCGCAAGTGTCACTCGCGCGGCCTGAACCACCGCGGCCACCTCAGTGGCGGCATGTGTGGCACTACAAGTCGGCAGACTGGGACGGACTGCGAGAATTCTTCGCGTCGTACCCGTGGAGGCAGCTTTACTTCTCTTCTGATGATCCAAGCTCCTGTGCAACAGCAGTCGCTGACGCGATTCTAGTGGGTATGGAATGTTACGTCCCCAACCGCTGGGTCGCGACAGGAGCGAGCAAACGCCCGTGGTTTAATAGGCCTTGCAGGGAAGCTAGAGACCGCAAGCAATCTGCATACAAGGCTTGGACCACGGCTCTTGCCAATAAGGATCCGAACATCGCTGAGGTGAAGCGGAAGTTGAATGCTGCTTCAAGGTCCAGTAAAAAGGCAACGTCTAGAGCAAAGTTTGAGTTTTGCTTGCGCGCTACCCATCTGGCAGTCGTGCATTTTGGTCGCTCGCTAAAGCTGCTGAGGGAAACTTCTGCCAGGCTTGCCTTCCGCCGCTGCAAAAATCCGACGGTAGTCTGGCCCATGGCGCTAAGGAGAAGGCCGATCTTTTGGGTAATCTCTTTGCGTCAAACTCGACGATGAACGACGGGAACGCCGAACCACCCATCATCCCCAGCTGTGGTGCTTCGATGACCTAAATTAAAATCACACAACAGGTGGTCCGGCACGAGCTTAAGTCCGGATAAGATAAGATGTTCGGAAGTCGAGTAGGCCGGACGGCATACCGGCGATGGTGCTTATGCACTGTGCCCTGTACTTACACGACTTTTCGCACTCTCATACTCCGCAAGGCAGGTCCCGGCCTCGTGGAAGACTGCATTCGTGCACCCTGTACTGAGGTACCGACCAATTACAGGCCTATCGCTATAACCTCCCTTCTCTCGAAGGTTATGGAGCGTGTTATTAATACACAACTCCTGAGGTACCTTGAAGGAAACGATCTACTGAGCAACCGACAGTACGGTTTTCGCCACCGTCGCTCTACCGGTGACCTTCTTGTGTATCTCACAAACCGGTGGGCGCAAGCCATCGAAAGTCGAGGTGAGGCACTAGCGGTCAGCCTCGATGTAGCGAAGGCCTTCGATCGGGTCTGGCACAAAGGTCTTCTTACGAAGTTGCCATATTATGGACTCCTCGAAGGATTGTGCGAATGGATCTCCAGCTTTTTGTCCAACAGAAGCATCCAAGCCGTCGTCGACGGCAGCTGCTCGGACCGCATGAACATAAACGCTGGTGTCCCACAAGGCTCCGTGTTGTCTCCGACGCTGTTTCTGCTGCATATCAATGACATGCTGTCTGATGGCTCCATTCATTGTTATGCGGGCGACAGTACCGGGGACACGTGTTACACGGGCCGTGCAAATATCCCTCAGTCCGAGGTGGAGAAGAGTCGCGAACAACTTGTGTCTGAAATCGAGACTACTCTCTCTGGAATATCCGATTGGGGACGAATAAACCTAGTCCAAGTCAACCCCACTAAGACACAAGTATGTGTATTCACCGCTAAGAAAACCCCATTCATTGTAGCGCCGCAATTCCTGGGCACACCGCTTACCATCTCCCTGAGTATAGGGATAATTGGTGTCGATATTTCCAGTGACGTCCAATACCGAAGTCATTTGCAGGACAAGGTTAACTTGGCATCAAGAAAGCTCGGAGTGCTCAACAGGGCGAAGCAGTATTTCACTGCGGGGCAGCAACTCCTTCTTTATAAAGCACAGGTCCGGCCTCACATGGAGTACTGCTGTCACCTTTTTGCTGGAGCACCTGCATACCAGCTTGACCCCTTCGACTCGTTGCAAAGACGGGCATTGAGGCTGGTTGACAATCCCATACTCACAGGTAGAGTGGAACCTCTTAGCCTTAGGAGGGATTTTGCCTCATTGTGTGTGTTCTACCGCCTATACAATGGTTTGTGCTCAGATGAATTGTTAGACATGATGCCCGTAGCTACATTCTATCATCGCACCTCTCGCCATAGGCTGGGAATTCATCCCCACACATTGCGACCTGAGATGGTGCGCACTGTGCGGTATGAAAGAAACTTCATCCCACGCACACTCAAGCTGTGGAATGACCTGCCTGACCCTGCTGAGGTTTTCCCAAGTGCCTACAATATGGGGTTCTTCAAGAGGGGCATCAGAAGGTTTCCCTATGGTCGGCAGCAGTGTGACACCCCTGGTGTTGCATACGTCCATAGGCCACGGTAACCGCTTCCCATCAGGTGGGCCGTGTGCTTGTCTGCCAACTAAGTGGTATAAAAAAAAACCCTCTACAAAAACAAGGGTGACCGTTCCGACTGCAACTCTTACCGCGGTATTTCGCTTTTGTCAGCCCTGGGAAAGGCCTTGGCCAGAGTCCTTTTAAACCGCTTAAAAGCTCTGTCAACTGCAAGAAAATAGCAGAGAACAGGGTCGTCCGCTTTATCTCCGCTTTGTTGACCTGGAGAAGGCATTCGACAGTGTGCCTCGGGAAGCTCTCTGGATGATGCTTGGGAAGCTAGGGTGCACGGAGAAGTTTGTGAGACTTCTTAGACTCCTGCATAACGACATGCAATGCTGCGTCGGTGTCGATGGCGAACAATCAAATTTCTTACTCGTTACCTGTGGGGTGAAACAAGGGTGTGTTCTAGCGCCCACACTGTTCGCCAAGTACTTTGCAGTAGTAGTCAGTGATGTTTTACGAACTCTTTCTGAGGGAGTACGCATCCGCTTCCGCACAGATGGCGGAGGATGGTCTTTTCAATTTGGCCAGACTTAAGGCGCGCACTAAGGTCTCCCCATACAATGATTACAGAAATCAAGTATGCTTATGCTTTGTGGCAGAATCCCCTGATGGCCTGCAACAGCTAATGTCCAGTTGTCACCAAGCTTGCTGCAAGTTCGGCCTTAAAATCAGTGTCAAGAAGACGGAGGTGATGTCTCTGGACACACATGGTCACGAGACACTGTCTATACAGCTAGGTCAGGACATGCTCAAGCAGGTTGACCAGTTTTGCTATTTGGGGAGCACTATAACATCCAAGTGTGACCTTGATGATGAGATCGGCAGCAGGATCTATGCCGCAGCTGCGATATTTGGGAAGCTGCATTCCAAGGTTTTCTGCTCAAATGACCTTAAGCTGGCCATCAAAATATCTGTTTACATGGCAGTTGTGCTGTCAAACCTCTTATATTCCTCTGAGATGTGGTGTGTGTATCAGCACCACAAACGTACTCTGGATCGTTTCCACCTCAAGTGCCTACAGTCTATCTTTAAAGGGTAAGTTGGGCTCGCCTAACTGTAGCTTATGTAACGTCAATCAATTACATTTTGATGAAGTGTGTCCGGAATGAGGCTCAAAGAAAGCAATTATATTGTTACGTGCACAGGGTACAAATAAATGCCGTGTACTCAACGAAGGAATTTATTAGCTCACCACAAATTAGACAATTAAATCACTAGTGCACACAGTACTCTTCAACAGTTCCAGTCGCTCAGTAGTTCACAGTAGTCCACAGTCATTGAGAGGGTTCCTCAGCGCATGCTTGGAGCGGGGCCAGTTTCCGATGATGTGGAAGACGGGGAAACTGGTCCTCATCCGAAAGGAGGGTCGCCCGGCGGACGAACCGTCCGGCTACCGGCCCATTGTGTTGCTCGACGAGGTGGGCAAGCTCTTTGAAAGAGTTATTGCGAAGCGCCTCGTCGAGCACCTCTCTGGTAGGGGGCCGGACCTGGCGGATGCCCAATATGGCTTCCGCCGGTGGCGGTCCACCGTGGATGCCATCATGCGCGTGAGGACTTTGGCGGAGGAGTCCTTGGACATCTCCAACGCGTTCAACACCTTGCCCTGGAGTTGCATCAGGGAGGCACTCGTGTACCACGGTGTGCCTCTCTACCTCCGCCGCATAGTCGGGGCGTACCTGACGGAGAGAGCCGTCATCTACCCAAGTGCGACCGGCGTCGGTCGGCGTGAGATGTCGTGCGGTGTTCCACAGGGATCGGTTCTCGGGCCGCTACTGTGGAACATTGGATACGACTGGGTGCTTCGCGGTGAGCTTGCGGACGGCGCCGCCGTCACGTGCTATGCGGACGACACGCTAGTGACGGCGAGCGGGGCTACACACCGCGAAGCGATCCTGAGGGCCACGACCGCGGTTGCTCAAGTCGTGGAACGGATCCGGCGGCTGGGCCTTGAGGTGGCTTTGCATAAATCCGAGGCCATGTTCTTTCATGGACCTCGGCGCACGCCACCACCTGGTTCCAGTCTCACAGTGGGAGGCACTCTCATCGGCATCAAGCCCCAGATGAAATATCTGGGGCTCGTGCTCGACGGCCGGTGGGACTTCGGGAAGCACTTCCGAAGTCTGGGCCCCAAATTGGCGGGCACAGCCAACGCTCTGGCGCGGCTACTGCCCAACCTGAGGGGCCCGGAGGACTCCTGCAGGAGACTCTACGCGGGTGTCGTGCGGTCCATGGCCCTGTACGGGTGTCCCGTGTGGGCGGACACCCTGAGTGATCGGCACATGTTCCTGCTGCAGCGTCCGCAGCGGAAGTTGGCGTGCCGCATCATAAGGGGGTACCGCACGATATCATTCAACGCGGCGAGTCTCCTCGCCGGATCGCCACCATGGATCCTGGAAGCGAGATGCCTTTCGGCGCTATACCGGTTCCGAAAGGCGGCGCGGGAGCGGGGTCACGATCCCGAGCCCGAAGAAATTCGGGCCGTGAGATCCCGGCTCCACAGGGAAATGGTGGCGGAATAGGAGATACGACTTGGGCAACCAGGCGCAGGGCACGCCGTAGTAACGGCGGTAAGACCCATCATGGGGGAGTGGCTAGAGAGGCCACACGGCAGCCTCTCGTACCGTCTGACGCAGATGATCACCGAGCACGGATGCTTCGGAAAGTATCTGCGTCGGATGCAGAAAGAGCCAACGTCCGAGTGCCATCACTGCGACGCGAGCGGGGACTCAGGTCCGCACACGCTCACCGAGTGTCCGGCGTGGGAGACGCCGAGGCGGGAGCTTGTGGCGGCCCTGGGAGTGAGGGTTCTCACGCTCTCCACCTTGCTCGCGGCGATGGTTCGCTGCGCGGATGCGTGGGCGGCCGGCGCCTCCTTCTGCGAGCAAGTAATGCTCGTGAAGGAGGAGGCGGGGCGGGAGCGGCAGCGGGAGCGACGATGGATCGCAAGACAAGCTGCCCGCGTACGAAGGCAACTCGGGCGTCGGAGGTCGATGAACGACCTCCGCCCCCCATGAGCGCCGGCCTGGGGGTGACAGGTGAAGCCGCCTGTCACCCTGGCAGAAGCAGGCCGCGGCGGTGGCGCGCGTGGCGCGCCTCCCCGTTTCCGGGGACGAGTTGGGGACTCTGTAGTCCCCACACCCGAGAAGAGGGCCAGATCGTGAGAGATGGCCCTGAGTCGGCCGGGGTGCGAGGGATATGCCTGTCAACCTCACCTTCGGCAACCAAAACGACCCACAGGCGGCGTGCGTTTTAGTCGGTTCGAGTCCGACATAACCTCCTCCACCGGCTCCGGTGGGGAGGTATCCGTGGGGATTTTGCGCACGTAAAAAAAAAAAAAAAAAAGTAGTCCACAGTCGTTGCTCAGGTCACAGGTATAATCTTCTTCGGTTGCTTAAGCGCGCTGTGTTTGTTAGCGATCTCAAAGACAGAATGAATGGCGGCGGTGGCGCGCCTGGCGCGCCTCCCCGTTTCCGGGGTCGAGTTGGGGACTCTGTAGTCCCCACACCCGAGAAGAGGGCCAGATCGTGAGAGATGGCCCTGGGTCGGCCGGGGTGCGAGGGATATGCCTGTCAACCTCACCTTCGGCAACCAAAGCGACCCACAGGCGGCGTGCGTTTTAGTCGGTTCAAGTCCGACATAACCTCCTCCACCGGCTCCGGTGGGGAGGTATCCGAGGGGATTTTGCGCACGTAAAAAAAAAAAAAAGACAGAATGAATGGTGTCGCTATGCGAGCGTGTTCATATACCTCTCAATTAGGAGGGTCGAATCATCTAGAAAATACGCGAGCGATAACTATCCACTCTCTTTTGAAGTTTGCCGCCGTCACTGAACTTTCGAGTTCATTCTCGATGTTTACCTATTGTTTTCATTTATTCAAAAGAGTAGGTACTCGTAGGTAGGTTGTGACTTTGTGTTGACAATTCTAGATTTTTCTATGCCAATCGGTAGAGTACCTCGTCACTAACAATGCGTTTTTATTTCTTGAAGATCCGGTTATTAGTTTTCGAGATATCGACGTCTGTCGTAACAATATGGTAACGGTAATAACAATATGGGCCTATGTAACAGTATCCTCGCTAGTCCAACTTCTGAGGAGCCGAAAAAATTGTATTCCTTAGCTAAGATTTGCTGTATAGATCATTGATTGAACACCATGTATTCAACAATTCCAATGAGGGCGACATAGTCACGCTATGACTAAGACCTCAATCCTCAATAACAACTGAAGATTAAAAAAAAACTATCTATAGGTAATAATAGATCAAATAAATAACCATTTTTAAAGCTTTCACTTTGGTGACAAACTTACATCACGGCCCGCACATGTCTGTTTGTTTAAAAACTTCGGCACGCGAGCGCGCTGAAGCCCGCCGCCCGCCCCGCCGTCCCTCGTGAACCCCGAATAGACCCCTCAGACACCGTACCTAGTGCCCGTTTAAGGATATTTAAGAGACGCAAGATTGTTGTCACGAAAACATGATAAAAACTTTACAAATTAAGTACGATATTCAATGGACACATTAAGATCGGTGAACTGAACTCAAAGTATACGTGGTAAAGTATACGCTGAACACTAGTGCCCTCCAAATTTCAGTCGGGCGACGGCCGAACTATATTATACGCTAAAAGGCGTTGTAGTGATGGAATTACGTCCATGCCAATTTTTCGCCCTAGCATTCTATTGATCATAAGGAACATTTGGGCTGAAAATGAGGGTCGGTTAATCTTGCGTCCGTATTTCGGACGCACAAAGTCAGTCGGACGCGGCATCATCGGTAAATAACGCCATGTAGGACGCAACATGTCCTTCAAGATTGTTGACATGGCGTTATTATATTATATTATATATATATATATATATATATATATATATATATATATATATATATATATATATATATATATATATATATGTATATATATATATATATATATATATATATATATATATATATATATATATATATGGGAATAACGAACTCATGAATCTGTAAGAAAATTTCGGCAATTTCAAAGGTAAAGACCTAATATCAAGAATATTATATATCTGCTCTACACTTTTCTCTTCTTCGAAACAAAATAGTGTATTTATGTAGTATACCTGGAACTAGGCCTGGAGGAGCCTTCTCTGCTGCCACGCCCCACTACGTGAACCTTGGATGAGGAGTAGGCCCTGCCCATACAGTTCACAGCTTCGCAAGTGTAAGTGCCGAGTGATGTGGGATCTTCAGCGTTTGCTGTAAGAGCGAACACATCGCCGGCTTTGATTTCGCGACTGTCCTGTAAGTAAGAAGGGGAAAGAGATGGGGTGAATTACCTCTTAACCTTAGGAGGGACTTTGCCTCGCTATGTGTGTTCTACCGTCTATACAATGGTTTGTGCTCGGATGAATTGTTTGACATGATGCCCACAGCTACATTCTATCATCGCACCTCTCGCCATAGGCAGGGAATTCATCCTCACACATTGCGAACTGAAACGGTGCGCACTGTGCGGTATGAAAGAAACTTCATCTCACGCACACTTAAGATGTGGAATGACCTCCCTGCTGCGGTTTTCCCAAGCACCTACAATATGAGGTTCTTCAAGATTGGCATCAGAAGGCTTCTTCATGGTCGGCAGCGCGAGTGTAACACCCCTGGTGTTGCATACGTCCATAGGCCACGGTAACCACTTTCCATCAGGTGGACCGGGTCTTGTCTGCCTCAGTGGTATAAAAAAATAATTGGGATAAATGTCTAAAAAAAGGTCTTGACAGTCAGACAGACTAACAGACGGGCAACGATGTGATCCCATAAGGGTTCTATTTTATTCCTCTTGAAGTACGGAACCAGAGAAACCTTGCTGATTTCTAGATTTTGATGATTGATATATCTATAGATAGCAAATAGTAGGTAATATCATCGACATCATCATCATTTGATACCTTAGCCCCAGTTGCATCCCTAATCTTAACTTTTACGGGACCTACTGCTATCTGATCGCCCAACCCCGAGAGTTTGCACCTGACACTTATCCATCAGTAAACAGATAAATAAATTAAAATGTTCCATGTAATTTTTCTTTACATGGCGCTATCTAACCATAAATTAATAAACAGATAAATAAATAAAATGTTTCTTGAAATCTTTCTTGAAGTCTTGAAAATTTACATAGCGCTATCTAGACGCATTCTAACCACTCGTTTTCACAAAACAAACAAGTTATAAACTTTTTTTTTATACCACTTAGGTGGCAGACAAACGCACGGCCCACCAGGTGGAAAGTAGTTACCGTGGCCTATGGACGTGTGTAGCACCAAAGAAGCCACACTCGCGCTGCCGACCCTGTAAGCACAGAGTTTCTGTGCCGTCAATGTGGAGTACAAAGCAGGACAAGCCTTTAGTCATCCCACTGACAGCACAAATTCTCCAGTAATCTCTGGCTACCCTACTCACCGCTGGGAACACAACACGAAGTTATTATAACCGCGGTATTCTTTAGGGAGGTACTTCCCCAGTCGGACTGCTCAATTGGGCGGAAATACCGCCGTGTCCTACCTCCTGAACTCAGTCAAACTTGTTTGATACAAGACTTGTAAAAGACTAGTCAAAACATAATACTTGCTTTATACATGTATTGAGTCTGTGTCTCAGATACTTTTTCGTTCACATAGTTAGCCAACAATTTGTAAACAAGTATACAACACATTTGCGTTCACACTGTAGCGCGTGACATATTGCAACTTGTCAAATACATGTTTTATACTTAGGTGAAAACGAGGGGTAAGTACAGTTTAACTAACTTGTATTATGGAATCTAGAATGTGGATGCAAATACTTAGATTTTTCTTTATACTTATACATATTATACATAGTTACACCCAGACCAAAACAAGTCATCATGTATATAAATATTTGCACTGAGCGGGAATCGAACCCGCATCTCTGCGAAGTTGTCGAACACTACTACTACGCCACCCAGGTCGACAAATATAGCAGGTTCCAAATAAACTTGGCTTTTGCCAAATAAGATAAGTCCCTTTATACTCCTGCGAGAAAACGCCTTACAACCCAGGAAGACCTCTACTATACAGGAATATATATATATATATACATGTATGTACACTTATTATCTTTTTATTTTAATAATTTTTTTTTCTTATTTTCTTTATCTTTTTTTGTGTAATGTACACTTCACATCCCCCTTCATTACTATATGCTTCTCTGGTACTGAGAGAACTCATTTTGAGTTAAGCTCGCCTTTGTACATTTTCTTTGTAATGTTTTTATTTGTGATCTCTGTATTGTGTGTGTGCAATAAAGAATTAAATAAAATAAAAAATATGCCTCTTTACCTTGAACCACCTCAGTACCGGTGTGGGGACTCCGACCACTTTGCACTCCAGTGAGACGGTGCCTTGTTCTGTTAACAAAGCTCGAAGCTCCTCCACAAACTCCGGCCGCTTGTAGGCTTTTGGCACTGTAACAAGATATTTAAACTGAATAAACCATTTAACCAGATACATTAACAGTACAGAACCTCAGCAACGTCGAGTTGAACAGCTCCATTTTCTAATATGCCCTAGTATCGTAACATTGACGTGTCATGACTTTTAAAAATCACACAGCAAGTTTAATTAAAAAAGAAAAGCAATGTAACCCTTTTTTATTAATTAATATTAGTAAAACAAATTAATCTTACAATTGGGTATTTGACTGTCTAGTCAAATTAGTTACTTTTTACTAAACATCAAAACGGTAAGTTATAAGAAATCTTTTATTACGACGTCATGATATTTAACAGTCAAATCATTTACTATTATAGGTTAGGAGGTTGATTAAGAATAAATAAAGACGATAAAATAAGAAAAGACGCAATTTCTGCCGTTCTTTTACCATTCTTAATTTAATAAGCTCAGTAAAATAATTTATTTTAACTGAAGTAAAATACCCAATTTTCGCGCCGTATTTTAGTTTTGGATTTGCTTTCTTTTTTTACTTTTTTAAATTTTGAAAATAGAATAAAAGAGTAGACCTTTTTTTCTGTTGAAAGATCCATTATTTATTAAAATCCAGCTTTTGTAAGTACGTACCAGAAGGGACTTTTCTATCTGGGTACTCTCTTCTGTAGGCGATAATGGCCGCTCTTTTGTTACTATCATATTTGTAATACATTTTAACATATCTCTCTTCACTCTTTTGGAATATGCCATTTTACAATGAATAAATGAAACAATCACGATTATTAACGCAAATTAAAAAGCAATAACGATAAATTGGCGGAAACAACAACCCGAGATAAAAGTTTTGAATTTAGAACGAGCACCAAAGAGTATCTTTTATTTTTGTTTTTGTAGTTGTGTGTTGCTTTTCAGTCAGCTCAAATTAATGCGATATTGAAACACGGTTTATTTTTATTTTTTTATACCACTTAGTGGGCAGACAAGCACACGGCCCACCTGATGGGAAGCGGTTACCGTGGCCTATGGACCTATGCAACACCAGGGGTTTCACACTCGCGCTGCCGACCATGAAGAAACCTTCTGATGCCGCTCTTGAAGAACCCCATTTTGTAGGCGCTTGGGAGGTCATTCCACAGCTTGAGTGTGCGTGGTATGAAGTTTCTTTCATACCGTACAGTGCGCACCTTCTCAGGTCGCAATGTGTGAGGATGAATTCCCTGCCTATGGCGAGAGGTGCGATGATAGAATGTAGCTGTGGGCATCATGTCAAACAATTCATCCGAGCACAAACCATTGTATAGGCGGTAGAACACACACAGTGAGGCAAAATCCCTCCTAAGGCTAAGAGGTTCCACACTACCTGCGAGTATGGGATTGTCAACCAGCCTCAATGCCCGTCTTTGCACTGAGTCGAAGGGGTCAAGCTGGTATGCAGGTGCTCCAGCAAAAAGGTGACAGCAGTACTCCATGTGAGGCCGGACCTGTGCTTTATAAAGAAGGAGTTGCTGCCTCGCAGTAAAGTACTGCTTCGCCCTGTTGAGCACTCCGAGTTTTCTTGATGCCAACTTAACCTTGTCCTGCAAATGACTTCGGTATTGGACGTCACTGGAGATATCGACACCAAGGATCCCGATACTCGAGGAGATGGTAAGCGGTGTGCCCAGAAAGGAAGGAAAAAAATATTACTAATTTGAAGTGGTAAGATAACTAATCTGCACGCATATCTACTTGAAAATCATCATTGTCATATCATACGTAATCATAAAATATGATTAGGGTAAAATGAGTACTAGACCACTTAAAATAAGGACACTAAAACCTTTCTACTAATCTCATACTAAATGTATGTGAGTATTTAATGTCAAAATGTTAGATACCTCTCGTTTGATTTTTAAAAAGTTATTGATGTCATTTTACTCTTTAGGTAACGTACTTTCGATATCAGTTTAAAGTTTTTTGATATCTGTAATAGTTACGGACACACTTACCGATTACACTCTGTGTAAACTTATTATGGAAACATATTTTTTTTTAAATCACTTAGGTGGCAGACAAGATCACGGCCCACCTGTAAAGTGGTTACCGTGGCGTATGGACGCGTGTAACAGCAGAGAAACCACACTCGCGTGCCGACCCTGTAAGCACAAAGTTTCTGTGCCGTCAGTGTAGAGGACAAAGCATTACAAGCCTTTAGTCATCCCACTGACAGCACAAATTCTCCAAAGAGCCTTCTACCCTACTCACCGCTGGTAACACAACACGAAGTTATTATAACCGCGATATTCTGTAGGGCGGACTGCTCAATTGGGCGGAAATACCGCCGTGTCCTACCTCCTTATATTTTTTTATTTTAAACTTTAAAGTCGTCAATTATTTAGGATTGAGATATCCCTAGATTCTATTGACTAATGTATTTAAATTTATATGATAAAATAAACTGCTCCCGTTTCCTTAGGATTACTCCAGTTACTAGTTTGAAATGCGAAGCCTATGACGTAACGTGACGACACTCAGATTCGTTCAACGGTTTTTGCGTGAAAAAGTTTTTTTTTTTATATAGAACACGTCAATTAGACATCGCCTTGCCTGATGGTAAGCAGAAGGCAAAGTCTCAGAAAAGAGGGTCACCATTACTTACACATACCGTGTGACAATGGTGACACTCAGCTTGACGGCCTCATCATGTGCTTTTACACGCCCCACTTAAAGGACCAGGGACTGTAGGAAGAAGGAAACACGTGAGCTGGTAATGAATTCCAGGCCTTAATGGTGCGACAGAGGAAAGAGTCATATTATATTTATACATCCACACGTACATACAAACTTTTTCGTGTATAGTGTTTTACTGTGATAGATAATAGCGTGATAAGGGAACGTTGTGGTATGGTAGAAGATGTAGTGACTAAGATAGAGAAAGAGACCCTTACAAGGTTCGGAAAGAAAGGAAGATTGATGAAATAGGTTTAAGAGGCTAAGGTGAATGGGCAGCCCGGTAAGACAGTCATCGGTATACCACTTAGGTGGCAGACGAATAGCCTCTGGTTCCCGGCATAGTAGAATTAGGGCCACCCCATCTCTTCACATGCGGTGTCCTACAAGGTGACTTAAGTATAGGGCTGTTTAACTTCGGACAGATGTAAACAGCCCATTACGTGAGACCGAATACAATGATTGATGAAATGTGTTGATTAAAAAATAATACATAATAAAGAAACCACCTCTGTCTAATGCTCCGGGGATAAAAGCGTAATAATATATGTGTAGGTGGCAGACAAGCAGACGGACAATCTAATGGTTAGTAGTTACCGTGGCCTATTAGATGTGTCTATTAAGTAAGTACAATTTTAGATTAAAAAAAATAAGTCTAAAACTAAAACCCGACTATTGTCAAAATTCGAAAAAGTATTGAACAAGAAAATATCTAGAATAACCGTGGTCGTATGTCACTTAGTCTAATAAAACAATACATTGTAGGGAAAAGTCGCATACGACCACGTCAATTCTAGTTATTTATTTATATTATTTATTTATATTATTTTGGGGCCATCGACTACTATAATTTATACATATTTGTAACGTGCTAATTAAGTTCTTTCAGCTGATACTAAACACAGTATATTTATCTCAAGTTTATTTTTCAACACAGTACTTTGTAACCGCTAGAGGACGCTGCATTAGATTCAATGATACGTCACAGAGCCTACATCCAGCGGACGATGGAGAGGCTTCTAATACTATCTCATTTGTCCAAATCTAATGAGTAGTTCAGGAGTTAGGAGGGATAACCCTCCTTTGGCTTCGACGTAGTCGGGTAAAAAGGCCATGTCAAGACTCATCATCACTATCTTAGCGTTGTTCCTAAATGCATACGGGATTTTCACTTAGGAGCCTGGGCTCCACTTACTACTACTGTTGAAGAAGAAGAAGTATACAGATTTTATAGGAACGACTGCAGTTTGACTTCCCAACCCTGACAGGAAAGACAGGAATAAAATGAATATACGATAGACCCTGATGTCGTAATTTATCTCTCTTACCAAGAACATTGAGATGCGCCGAGCAGCTAGCTCTGCCCCCGACGTTCTCCGCTGTGCAGGTCCATCTGCCAGCATCATCGACGCTCACAGCCGCCACGTCTGCACACCAGAAGTTGCCATCGCGAGCCAGAGACACCCGCTCCGCTTCTAGGAGACGGCGTTCGTTGCGGTACCATGTCACCTGCAAATGAAATGTTTGTTGGTAAGTTAGCTAGTTCAATAGGTAAGAAGACGGTCGCTTCCGCATAGCCGAAATAAGAAAACAATAAAAACCAGTCAAATCAACCTACGACTACCATTGTAATAATATTAAGGTTTAATACCGAACTCTACAGCACATAGCAGCAGAGCAGTGCTGCACAGCACTACTGGTCCCCATATAATATCTATGAGCTTATATGACATAACATTCCGAGCTACGCAGCAATGTTGCTGCAACACTACTGCATGCAACTGAATAAATAATCACTGAACAGCGCAACACTACTGTGCAACACTACTGCGGGCTGCAGAGTTCGAAATTATACCTTCACTATTAGACAAACTCTTTAGAATAATAAAATATAAAAATTGTACAAATAGTATGAAGTCAATTGAATCAGAAATATGATTTATTAATAAATTATATTAAACTATATTTATAATTTTTATTGGTATTTTATTATATATTCGTGGACCTAGGCAAAACACACTGTTTTGTACCAAATGTGCTAGCTACTATGGACAATTTATCACAGTTTCGAGCCCTAGTTTGTTTTAAGGTTTAAAACAAAGGTCTTTGAACAGTGTGTCCTGACTAAGGCCGAAACGTGGACACTATAGTGGGGCTGGTCCATGGCTTAAAAGTCGCGCAGCGGGCTATGGAGCGAGCTAGGCTTGGAGTTTCTCTGAAGGAATTCGGAATGAGATATATACAGCCCAGACTCAGCCTCATATACATGGCTCGAGTCAACAATAGTGCCCGGAATACGGCAATAGGCTCACCCCCTATTACGTGGAACCGAATACAATTATTCGTTAAATGTGGGTGTTAATTCACCTCTGCCTAACCCTCTAGGGATAAAGGCGTTATATGTATGTATTATATTATACTAATGTTAAACATTTTAAATAAGTAGATAGGTATACTGAAATAGAAGAGTATAATAGTAATGAAGTTGAAAAAATTAAATTAAATTAAAAGGAATGATTTTTTTTTATACCACTTAGGTGACAGACAAGCACACGGCCCACCTGATGGGAAGTGGTTACCGTGACCTATAGACGTGTGTAACACCAGAGGAGCCACACTCGCGCTGCCGACCCTGTAAACACAGAGTTTCAGTGACGGCAGTGTAGAAGACAAAGCAGGACAAGCTGTTAGTCTTCCCACTGATAGTATAAACTCTCCAGTAAGCCCTGGTTACCCTACTCACCGCTGGGAACACAACACGAAGTTATTATGACCGCGGTATTTTAGGGTGGAGGTACTTCCCCAGTCGGACTGTTCTGATGAAATATCGTCTTGTATGTAGTAGTTTGTATACAGTATTAAATTTTAAATATTAAATTAATAGTATTAGAGTAAAAAAATAAATGTTTGTAGACAAATATATAAATAAGTCCTTATATTTCTGCTGGCAGTACAAAAAAATATTACGTAAAACCGAATACAACATATAGGAAGTAGGACACAACGGTATTCCCGTCCGAATTGAACAGTCCGACTGGGGAAGTACCTCCACCCTACAGTATGCCGCGGCTATAATAACCTCGTGTTGTGTTCCCGGCGGTGAGTAGGGTAGCCAGAGTTCCCTGGAGAGTTTTTGTGCTAACAGTGGGAAGACCAAAGGCTTGTCCTGATTTTGTGTTCTGCACTGGAGGCACAAAATCTCTGTTCTCACAGGGTCGGCAACACGGATGTGACTCCCCTGGTGTTACACACGTTCATAGGTCATGGTAACCACTTTCCATCAAGTGGGCCGTGAGCTTGTCTGCCACCTAAGTTGTATAAAAAAAAAAAAAATATTAGTGAAATGTGGGTGTTAATTCACCTCTGCCTAACCCTCCAGGGATAAAGGCGTGATTATATGTATGTATGTATGTATGTATGTAGTACAAAATAAAATATATATCCTTGGAGTTGTCGCAAGCACAATTCTATAATGATTTGAATAACCAAGTTCTGGTTTAGTACTAAGTAAAACACAAGGCTATATGAACAAAAAATCTATGCCAACATTGTAAATGCTAGCTTTTTGCGAAAGCTTCGCTACACAGACTAAAATCGCATCGGCTTTTGAACATTAATTGGCAAGGCAGGTAGTCGCATTGCATCCATAGTTTTTTTTTTTATATCGACTCAATAGATTGGAGCTTTGCCCGGGTGCAAGTAATATGATCTATCAAATTACTTTTATACAAATTCAATATACACCGTATTCAATCACAGTTCGTTATTTAATCACAGTCAAAGTCAAGTAAAGTCAGATATAGTCAAGTTAATATCCAACCCTAATATTGTAATGGAGACTATTGTTCGGGGCATATATCTTGGACCCGAAATGTACTCAACATGGGCTCCAAACGCACAGTGAGTACGTTTCTTGGGTGTCTTTTGAAGATAGGTACTACAGCGGTGGACGAGCTCAATTTCATCAAGCATAAATTATTACTAAACATTCCTCGCGCGCCTGGGCCTCGTTTGTCTCGCGATTTAAGTTGTTTTTTATACCACTTAGGCGGCAGACATGCACACGGCCTACCTGATGGAAAGTGGTCACCGTGACCTATGGACGAGTTGTGACGAGTAGTGACGAGGACGCAAAACCAAGAGAGTAACACTCGCGCTGCCAACCCTGCAAGTATTGAGAGTTTCTGTGCTGCCAGTGTAAAAGACTAAGCAAGACAAGGTTAGGGCACGCCGTAGTAGCGGCGGTAAGACCCATCATGGGGGAGTGGCTAGAGAGGCCACACGGCAGCCTCTCGTACCGTCTGACGCAGATGATCACCGAGCACGGATGCTTCGGAAAGTATCTGCGTCGGATGCAGGAAGAGCCAACGTCCGAGTGCCATCACTGCGACGCGAGCGAGGACTCAGGTCCGCACACGCTCACCGAGTGTCCGGCGTGGGAGACGCCGAGGCGGGAGCTTGTGGCGGCCCTGGGAGTGAGGGTTCTCACGCTCTCCACCTTGCTCGCGGCGATGGTTCGCTGCGCGGATGCGTGGGCGGCCGGCGCCTCCTTCTGCGAGCAAGTAATGCTCGTGAAGGAGGAGGCGGGGCGGGAGCGGCAGTGGGAGCGACGACGGATCGCAAGACAAGCTGCCCGCGTACGAAGGCAACTCGGGCGTCGGAGGTCGATGAACGACCTCCGTCCCCCGTGAGCGCCGGCCTGGGGGTGACAGGTGGAGCCGCCTGTCACCCTGGCAGAAGCAGGCCGCGGCGGTGGCGCGCGTGGCGCGCCTCCCCGTTTTCGGGGACGTGTTGGGGACTCTGTAGTCCCCACACCCGAGAAGAGGACCAGATCGTGAGAGATGGCCCTGGGTCGGCCGGGGTGCGAGGGATATGCCTGTCAACCTCACCTTCGGCAACCAAAGCGACCCACAGGCGGCGTGCGTTTTAGTCGGTTCGAGTCCGACATAACCTCCTCCACCGGCTCCGGTGGGGAGGTATCCGCGGGGATTATGCGCACGTAAAAAAAAAAAAAAAAAGCAAGACAAGGTTTTGGTCCTTCCATTGACAGCACAAAACCCTCTAGTGAGCTCTGGCTACCTTACTCACCGCCGGGAATACAACACGAGATTATTATGGCCACGGTATTCTGTAGAGCGGAGGTACTTGCCCAGTCGGACTGCTCAATTGGACGGAAATATCGACGTGTAAATGTCCAAGATACGTGTCCCAAGGTTATACTACAGGCTTCTAAGGCGTTATGGTGTTAGCCAATATAAAATTACAATAATAATTCATTTCATTGAATTTTTTTTTATTTACGACTTAGGTGGCAGACAAGCACACGGCCCACCTGATGAGAAGTGTTTACCGTGGCCTATTGATGTGTACGACACCAAGGTCACTACAACAAGCGCTTCCGACCGTGTAGAAACATTTGAATGCCCCTCTTGAAGAACCCCGTATTGTAGGCACTTGAGAAAATCGCAGCAGGGGGTTCATTCCATAGCTTGTTAATAGATATCATAATTATTATGTACAATACTTACGAGGAATCCAGGTAAATTTTTTTTAAAGTAAGTAGAAAATAACTAATTAGATGATACCTAAATCACGCTGATTTAGGTATCAACACTGACCACAATATATTTACAAATAAAGTAGAGACTAATTAATTAATTACGCGCAGCCTGCATTTTCATGTATAGAAATCTTTAATTGCAGGACTTGGTTTAACCTCATGTGTGATCATGCACTAAGACTTAACCATTGATAATCTGTTCAACTAAATTAACTTTCACGTTTTATTCAATTATTGAGTCCGCAGTAGGTACATCACTTTTTACTAAAAAGAAACTAAATTTATCGATTCAAAGTATAGAACGTTTAAATAAGTAAAACTAATGACCTCCAAAAGTTACAAAACGTACGATTTTTCGCGCGCTTCCACCGCCATCTTTGTTTTTCCGAGTGCTGTCAGTGCGCGCGGAAACTCAGTATTATATAAATACCTGCGGATGTTGGTGGTGAAAATAGATAGAATTATGTCATGACTACTGTTGTAAGACATTCCTGGTTTTCAAGGTTTCAAAACAGCGTTAATGAAAATATGTTGCAGATAACGAATTGCTCGGCACAGCGCGCGACGCCACAGAAAAATGGCGCCATTTATTTTTAACGTTTATTTGTTTTCTTTTTAATGTAAACCGTAGTAATTATATCGGAATACAAAACTGTATCTAATTATTTAAAACTAACCTAGAGTACTATTTTTTGTTCTGTGTCTAGGGCATTAAATTAAAAAGAAGTTGACCAACTAGTCAAATAAGATTCTTTTTTTTTTCTTTGAGTGACAGTGTGGTAAGTTCTATGGGAATGTATTAAACTAGTAGTTCTGTGAACAGAAGGCCTCGCGGGCCCCCTTTCCTAGTGTTCTTGTACGTACTCTTAATTAAATCTGCTATCCTTAAAAAGGTACCTTTTTTATTTTAAACAGCACTCTTTTAAGAGTTACATCAACTTCCCCCGTTTTTCTCATCTGTTTTTCTATAACATTCTTTACGAGGCATGGGTTTTTTTACAACAACCTGTGAGGAACCTTCCTTAATGTTTCAGAAAAAATAAACAATTTCGCTTATAAATAACGCAACATCAAACTTACCCTCTTTTCTCCCCCATTTTTCCTCCTATCAAAAAAACTCTCGACAAAAGTTGAATTTTCAATAAAAGAATGTGTGCCAAGTTTGGTGTAAAATACTTAAAAATGCGCCCTATAGACCATCACTGACAAAAATACTGAAATAGATTACAGACCGGAACTGACAAAAGCAAAATCGGCAAACTTTTCAAAACTTAGAGACTCCAGCCAAAGAGTTCTATGTATACTAGAGTCTAGATGGTATAAAAAAATATATCGCGAGTATCCAATTACCCTACCGATAACGCGTAACTTTTTACAGCTGTCATACAGATCATCATCAATTACCCTACCGATAACGCGTAACTTTTTACAGCTGTCATACAGATCATCATCAATTATCCTACCGATAACGCGTAACTTTTTACAGCTGTCATACAGATCATCATCAATTAGGCCATCGCAGTTCACTGCTGGACATAGGCCTCTCCCAATGTTGGGAGGCTACAGATAAGAAACTCAATTGTAGTTTCACTCCTTTTCTATTTGAAAATGCTCAATGAAATAATCTATTCACATATTTATTTTATTAGAGCGAACGGAGAAGTGAACTTGCGTAAGTTAATATCTACGTATGTGGCTCCATTAATAACAAATTATTAAAACGAATAGCTCTCGCACTATTTCTGTTCTGCGCTAATAGACGAATGCGTTTTAATACATTTTAATGGCTTCACGAACTAATCAGGCATTAATTTAAATGCTCCGTTCCGTTTCACGATACGAGTGACGCAGCGTACGACGACGCTGAGGCTATTTCCATCACTTGTTATTAGATCTTATAAATTGAACCAAAAAGGTTTTAATTTTAGACATTTTGCTATAATACGTTGACGTTAAGTGTTAAAAGATTATCACTGCCAAAATATTTGTTTCAACGGACTTTTAATTAACTAACAACGTACTAGCCCATACCTACTATGGTAAAAGCACCAATAGTGGACACTAACCCAATAATGGGAACTTTCGAAAAAACCCCTTTAGTTTAAGAAAACCAACCATTTGGTTTATATGAATATTGACTTAAAAGACGCCTCATGATATCTATAAGGCATGTTCAAAAATTTGCAACACTGTCGTAACCAAATTTTTAATAGATGTGATATTTTCTTTATGAAAAATGAAAATAATGATTATCCAGAAATCATATATCATTCTAGTATAGATGTTATAAATATGTAAATTGTTGTCTTACTTAAACCATTGCTTATGTTTTTGGCTAGATTTATTAGCAGTTTTAAATTATTGTCCACTATTGGATCTTACGACTAAGTTTATAATAATTGATAATAAGTTATATTTTTAAGATTTTATCTATATTTTATGTAAATGTTGCTGTAACATTTAAAAAAGGATGTAACGACCATTCTCTTAAAAATATACCTATATAATTTTGTAGAGTGAAGTTTGATTTGTCTTTAAAGTGACCGCCATTGGTGTCATCACACCTTACTGTCCCATTCCAGCATCAACCCCGATTGCATTTTAAGCTTTTACTTAGAAACCCGAGGTCCACTTCCTTATTTTTTGCACAACATAATTATTACATGTTGCACTGAAATAAAATAAAAATTGAACTAGTTCGAATTTCAAATATTCACTGCTGCGCAAATTTATTCCTTTTAATATTGGTAAATCTGGATCACGGACATTGAGTGAAGTCTGAATAGATGCCTGGGCATCTATTCAGACTTCACTCAATGTCCGTGAACATTTCATTTCATAATAAACAAAGGAGAAGTCAATCTTGATCAAATAACTGAATATTACCACAGATCGAATTACGTGGAAATATTGACATTAATGAGTCGATGTTCATTAACGTTCTACAGTATTTCAATAAAAAATATTGGGCTGAAAATAGTGTATTATGCACTGGGATATTCAGCATACTTTTTATTCGTTTCAAGTATCCAGTATTGTGGCATTGTTAAGTATATAATGGTGAGTAGGGTAGCCAGAGCTCACTGGAGAGTTTTTGTGCTGTCAGTGGGAAGACCAAAGGCTTGTCCTGATTTTGTGTTCTGCACTGAGTGTGCTTGTCTGTTTCCTAAGTTGTATAAAAAAAATCACAGATACAATTATTCAGTTCCAGTGGGTGTTCCACTATTCATATAAATAAGCATGTCAATGTGTCAATTATAAGGTTCTAAAGAATCCAATATTCGCAAGACATATTAATCATCACCGCCAATAGATGGAGATACACGTGATATTCATTATTACTCACCTTGCACTCTGTCGAGCTGACAATCTCGACAAGGAACCTTGTCCGGGTGCCAACCTTCACGGTAAGATCTTGCAAGCGACGCAAGAAAGTCGGCGGGTCCTCTCCAGTGGGGGCCTCGTCCGATGAGACTTCCAGCCGTACCCGGCTCGTGTCCGTGCCGGCTGCATTTCTAGCCTAAAATTAATAGAAAGTAAGTTAGACTTCTATGTTTAGTGGCCGCGAGGTAGGGAGATGGCAGGGTTAGATCTCACTAGATTTACTAGGTAGGTATTTTTGTGAGGACTAATATGCACTTCTTCAAGCGTGTAGAAGGTAAATGTCGCTTTAAAAAATTGTATTTGATGCCATTAAAAACAACGTTATTTCATAAAAGCGTATATGTAATGGCACCTAAAATATAAAATAAATTACCAGATGACATTAAAAATTAAAAGAATATTTTCGGATTTAAATCAAACCTTTTCAAGTAAAAACCGTGGTAGCCTAGTGGTATGGGTAATGGACTGCTGAGACGAGGTCTCGGGTTTGCTTTGATTTGTTTTGCTTAGTGCAATATTTATATGTACGAATGTATAATAATTTCAATAAATATAACATAACATCATAACATAAACCCACGCCTATATCCCCGAAGGGGTAGGCAGAGGTGCTAGCACCCACATTTCGCCAGTTTATGTTTAGGTCCCCATGTAATAGGTGGCGAGCCTATTGCCATTAACCCGGGCACTTATACCTGCGATAAATACACACATAACTTCGAAAAGCATCAAAAAGTCATTAGTGTGTGCCATGGTAAAACCTGGGATAAAACCCGAGACCTCGTCTCAGAAGTCCATTACCCATACCCCTAGGCTACCGCGGTGTATATAATGAAAAAAGTTGGGGGGAATAGGGAATAGCCCGCTATTTTATTCTTTATGCAGATTTTGACGTTTTGGTTGATTTTCAGCAACCATAATCACGGAGATACCACAGATGGTAATTGTCTCATAGTTTAAAAAGGAAGTAAAGCATCTCAAATCATCCGAACTACGTTGAAATTGATGGTGTTACTATTTACGCAGAATGAGCTCACTGTCCCGTATTATTTATCTAGCAGCAGACCGTTTAGACGGCAAAAAAAAACTAACCTAGTTTTCTTTTCATTCACTTCCTCTGTCCTCGAACGTGAGTAGTTGAGACAATTCAAAATAGAAATGAAACATGTTTGCTTTTCAATACATAAGTGTGAGAGGCCACGGTACTAATAGTATGCTCTAGGCATATCTACGTGTAAATAGTCAAAGATTATAGGATTACAAGACGGTATTCCCGTCCGAATTGAGCAGTCCGACTGGGGAAGTACCTCCACCCAACAGAATACCATGGCTATAATAACCTCGTGTTGTGTTCCCGGCGGTGAGTAGGGTAGCCAGAGCTCACTGGAGAGTTTTTGTGCTGTCAGTGGGTATTATTATTATTATTATCCTGATTTTGTGTTCTGCACTGGAGGCACAAAATCTCTGTTCTTACAGGGTCGGCAGCACGGATGTGACTCCACTGGTGTTACACACGTTCATAGGTCACAGTAACCACTTTACATCAGGTGGGCCGTGTGCTTGTCTGCCACCTAAGTTGTATAAAAAAAATCTACAGTAGACTTACAATAGAGCACAGCACACTAATCGATTAAGATAAAAATCAATTGTGAATAGTTAGCCTACTAAATGTTTAAAATTTCATTCAATGAACGCTAAGATCTGATACCAGAGAGGCCACAGAGCAAACATACAATAGCTAGGAATGAAATTTACCTATCCGTACCGCGTGACTTGGGTACAAAGTCAAGTATCTCATACTGGAGAAATTTTGTGCTGTCAGTGAAAAAACCAAAAGCTTGTCCTGTTTTGTCTTTTACACTGACGGCACAGAAACTCTTGTGCTTACAGGGTTGGCAGCGCGAGTGTGACTCCCTTGGTGTTGCACAAGTCCATAGGCTATCACTAACCACTTTCCGATTCCGGTGGGCCATGTGCTTGCCTGTCAACCAAGTGATATGAAAGAAAGCTTTCCACAATCCGTTATTTACGCGTGCGCGATTTCTGCGAACTACGTACCTTGGAAAGAAGCTCGTCGGTGATACTGCAAGGTTTATTATCTAAGACATGCAAATTTGATTACATCTCGCCTAATGGTAAGCTAAAGTTAAAGTCTAAGTAAAGAGGGTCACCATTATAGACACTAAGTAATGTTACTTGGCTAGCTTGGCGGCTGAATCAGATTTTTTCCCGGGATTGTAGGAAGAAGGAAACACGTGAGCTGGTAATGAATTCCAGTTTGTCGTAATAAATGCGTCCGTGCCGTCATCCACATCCGTGAAATCTCGCACCGTGTAAACTAGGCTACTAATAGGATTGACGTCCGGACGGTCCGAACGTTGGACTTAGTTCCGGCGAAAACTCATATCGCGCGTAATTGTACCTCTTTACCATTCTGAATCTTTTCCCAACTTAGTTGGAGTCGACTGTCAGTCTAGATGTGTCATCGAACTTCAACATTTACCTCCGTGGCGTAGTGGTAGAGCATTCGACTGCTATGCAGGGGGAGCGGGTTGTATTCCCGCTAATTGCAAAAAAAAATTGTATTCGTGAATTTGTATATTTGCATTGGTCTGGGTGTTTCTGTCTATAATATTGTTCTGTAGGAGGTAGGACACGGCGGTATTTCCACCCAATTGAGCAGTCCGACTGGAGAAGTACCTCCGCCCTACAGAATACCGTGGCTATAATAACTTCGTGTTGTGTTCCCAGCGCTGAGTAGGGTAGCCAGAGCTCACTGGAGAATTTGTGCTGTCAGTGGGAAGACTAAAGGCTTGACCTGCTTGTCCTCTACACTGACGGCACAGAAACTCTGTGCTTACAGGGTCGGCAGCGCGAGTGTGGCTTCTCTGGTGTTACACACGTCCATAGGCCACGGTAACCACTTTACATCAGGTGGGCCGTGTGCTTGTCTGCCACCTAAGTGGTATAAAATATATATATATATATGTATGTATTTACTAAATAAAAGTATCTAAGTATCCCATAACACAAGCTAGTTAAGCAATATTTACCATGGGTCTAGATAGCGTTGTGTAGAATGTCGTGGAATATTTATTTATTTACTTATTTGTTTTGCATGAAGCTACTGCAGTTCTTAGTTCTATAGTGAGTGGTGTGTGTGTGTGTGGGTGGTTCTGAAGCTTAGACTAGTTTGTCGAACTTTTTAAGATTCTAACTCCAACAACAAACAAGGCTACCGAGAATGATGGCCTCATGTGGCCTCCGAGACACGGAGAGGTTTAGCTTAGCCATTTATTCAATTCAATTTAATTTATTTTATTGCGATATATGGGTACAAAGATGTTACAGATAATATAAAGGTTCCACCGTCTTCAGCCAGATTGGCATGCAATAACGTCACACATATTATGACAAGTTTTTAATCGACGAGATAAAATATTTCATGTCCAAATATTAGTGTCAGTATTTTTGTGCTAAATATTAAAAACACTTTCATACAATATTTTATATCATTGAATTAGTCAAACGGTAGCCTAGTAGTATGCGTAATGGACTGCTGAGACGAGGTCTCGGGTTCGATCCCAGGTTTACCATGGCACACACCAATGACTTTTCAATGCTTTTCGAAGTTATGTGTGTATTTATCGCAGATTTATAAGTGCCCGGTTAATGGCAATAGGCTCACCACCATTATTACATTGGGACCTAAACATAAACTGGCGAAATGTGGGTGCTAGCACCTCTGCCTACCCCTTCGGGGATATAGGCGTGTGTTTACGTTATGTTATAAAAACAAATCATTGACTGCCCTAATGACGTAGCGGTAGAACATTCGACTGTTACGCAGTTCGATTCCCGCTCAGTGCAAATATTTGTATGTATGAATATGAATATTTGTATTGGTCTGGGTGTTTATATGTATGGTGTGTATGTAGTATGTAACCAAAAAATAGTATATCAGTATGTTTAACCGCATTCTAGATTCCATAATACAAGCTAGTTAAGCTATGCTTACCATGGGTCTAGATAGCGATACAAAATATAACAATAAATTAGTCAAATACAATTTATATATCAAATAAGAAATATTAAATTTCTGATTGTATTTATCAATTTACTTAACATCTAGTGTTTCGTCATTTAAATATTCATTTACCATGTAATAACAGATGCTTATGTATGTAACAACTACGAGTATATGAGTATGTATATGGAATGTTCTAGCTAGTTTCACAATAATGGCCATAGTAATTTTCTACTAATGTAGATAAATGCAGAACAGCGGCCTAATAAATCATTAGCGCTAAAGGGCAATAATATTGACAATAAAATACATACTGTGAAAAAAAGAAAAGTTATTTTTAAACTTTCGCGGTGTGAATTCATAATTATACTAGGTATCGGGACTTCTCGCGAATTATATCTTGGAACTTACTATTTCTGCCGACGTATCGTAAACCCACTCACACAGATAGATACCTGCACGCCTCCTCGCATCATCACCCACTTCACTTAAAATCCGTAAGTTCGACGCTCATCAAGCGAGCTAATGACCTGTGTGACCCTGAGCACCTACAGCAGGAGTTAGATTATGTTCAGGAGGTTCTTGAGGTGAACGGGTATGATACGAGTGCTAGAAAGCCGCGACGTGCACCGAGGAAGATGTTGCTGGGTGTTGACCGCCAACCGGCATACATGCCGTATGTGAAAGGTGTAACGGACAAAATCGGATCTTGCTTACGGAAGTTTTCCATCAAGACGATTTTTAAACCGTTCGCCAAAGTAGCGAAATACGTGCGAACATCGAAGGACGTCATACCTCTACAAACACCGGGTGTTTATAAAGTGGATTGCAGCTGCGGTAGTTCCTACATAGGCCAGACCAAGCGAACCATTGCAGAGAGAGTCAGAGAACATATCGCAGCTGTGAAAAACCGTCAGTTCAACAAATCGGCAGTAGCAGAACATCTTGAGTCGGGTACCAATCACTGGATTGAGCTGCATCAACCCAAAGTCCTCTCCACTGATCGCCACTACTATTCACGGATTGTGCGTGAAGCCATTGAAATCAAAAATATAAAAATTTCAATAGGGAAGATGGATTCAAGCTATCCGGAACGTGGAGTCCTGTGATTAAGATACTAAAACCAAAAAACACAGTGCCGTTAAAAACTGACATAGTGAGTGTGGTGTGTCGCCAGCCTAACCGTTCATAATAAGTGTAATGGTGGGTAGGCGCTTAAAAAATGTTCCCCGCATACATCTCGACGCTCGAAGACTAGTCAAGTCGTGACCACGGGTGGTGCAACGCATCCGAAACGTCGGCAGAAATAGTAAGTTCCAAGATATAATTCGCGAGAAGTCCCGATACCTAGTATAATTAAAAAGAAAAGTGTTTGTGTGACCACAAACAGATGTGTGGGATGTATTTTATTGTCAATATTATTGGTGGGAAGTATTTTATTGTCAATATTATTGGTGGGATGTATTTTATTGTCAATATTATTGGTGGGATGTATTTCGTTGTCAATATTATTACTCGTGAGGGAATAAGGGGGAGTTTGAGGAGTATACTCACTTGCAGAGTGTAAACGTCGGTGTCGCCAGTGCGTGCAGCGGATACCGTCAGCCTGACGCCCGTCGCGTCGTGTGAAGTCGAGAACCGTCCGTCTAACGAAGCTCCCGCGCGACTCCTGGGCACAAAACATAGCAATATCAGACATCTTTGTATTATTTTTTTAAACAACTTAGGTGGCAGACAAGCACACGGCCTTGCTGGAAAGTGCTTATCGTGTCCAATGAGCGTGTGCAACATGAGGGTAGTCCCACTCGTTCTGCCAACCCTGTAAGGACAGAGTGTTTCTGTACCGTCAGTGCAGAAGATATAGTAAGCCATTGATCTTCCCACTGACAGCACAAAAACTCTCCAGTGAGCTCTGGCTACCCTAACCACTTTACATCAGGTGGTATGCTTGTCTGCCAACTAAGTGGTATAAAAAAAAGGTTTACACAGTTTAACAAACAGTTGAGAAACCGGAGGTATATCTAATCTAAAACATTCTATGAACAAGACCTAGCAAATGAGACATAAAATGATATCTAAATGAATCATAAGTATGATTTTGGCCGGTTCATGAATATCTGACCAATAATTATTCCTCAAGAAACTGGAATAATATACTTCAATTGTATTTTCCGGTCGCCTAATTTCTCGTATTGATGATTTGCGCTGGCCGGCAATATTGGTTTATTCCTATACAGTAACACCCAAGCGAGTAATACTATTACTGGTGAGGCATAAATATCGACACATCACAGGTGTTACAATACTCTATACTTGGTACGGGAAAAATAACGTGAATTGTGTCTTTTTTTTATTATCGTAAACTGTACATTTTACAATAATATAATGAACTGTAAAAGTGAAACTTTCTTATGACAAATAGTTTTATAGATATTTCATTTTAAAATTCAATTTCTCGAGCTGCACTAAACCGCTCCATACAATATCGTGGCACGTGCTGACGTCACAGAGCGCTGCCTGGCGCGTAGTGAAAATCAGATGCTTTTTCACGACCCGCTTAAAGGACCCGGGACTGTAGGAAGAAGGAAACACGTGTGTTGGTAATTAAATCCAGGTCTTGGTGGTGCGGTAAAGAAAAGAGTCTCTGAACCGCTTGGTTCTTGCTCATATTTCACAGTGTGAGGGTAACATCTAAGCCCTGCACGTGTTGTCCTATGTAGGAAAGGAGAGGGTGGGATTAGTTGGAAGAGCTCATCAGAACACACACCATGATAGAGACGGTAAAATACAGCCAAGGTTACGTCTATCGACCAATGTTAAACTAAAACCTTATCTATTCTGGAGACAAACGAGTAATCAGCAGCGTGTCTTACGCTGCCTGCGGCATACAAATTCAGGGAGCGTGAAACAATAGTGTCTTATTACTGAGGTCACTGACGCACTTATAAAATGTCCTCCTTTTGTGCCTCGGCCTTATTTCATCTCGTCTGTTAGCTCTTAAGCTTTAATACAAATATTTCTTCCCTATATGTGTAATATGGAGGGCGACGAGAGGCCATGTCCAGTCCACAAACTGTAATACGCTAATTCATTGATTGAAATGAGGTTTTTTTTTATACCACTTATGTGGCAGACAAGCGCACGGCCCACCTGATGGAAAGTAGTTACCGTGGCCTATGGACGTGTGTAACACCAGAAAAGCCACACTCGCGCATCCGACCCTGTAAATACAGAGTTTTTGTGCCGTCAGTGTAGAAGACAAAGCAGGACAAGCCTTTAGTCATTCCACTGACAGTACAAATTCTCCAGTGAGCTCTGGCTACCCTACTCACCGCTGGGAACACAACACGAAGTTATTATAACCGCAGTATTCTTCTTTTGTTATTCGTGTGGTGACGGAGAAAGAATACAAGTATCACTACCCCATCTCATTTGATGGGTCTCGTAAGAGATGACTAACGGAAAAATACGTAGATGATATCACTGCGAGAGAAGGAAAACCTAAAATAAAATCACCATTGTGGAAACAGTAGGTCAAAGTCATCCAACATTGGGAGAGGCCTATATCCAGCATTGGATTGCGAAGGGCGAAGGGGAGAATTAAAGTCAATGATATAAATTTTAAATTAATTTATAATTTAATTTTAAAATTGTATAGGTATTTTTTTTATTAAATGTCATTTCTATTATTTGTAATAATTTGTTTTAAATTGTATTTATACAACGTGGCAATTCTGCTAGTCTTCTGAGAACGCTACCACAAGAAGAATGCATTGCGGAGGAATTCCACGACACATTTTAACTTTTGTTTAATTATTATTTTTTATTAATGTATAACAGATTTAATTAAACATCATACATCTAAAGTAGTTAGTTACATATTATAGTATATCCCTTATTTGTAAGAATATTGTATAAAAGTTGTTGCAAATATAAATTCTTCATACATAAGTAAAAAAGAAAGTATTAAAAATATCGAGAATGTGCGGGTAGTTGAAAAATCTACTTCCTCACGGACCAACGGACTCCAAGACGGCGGGCGTGCACCAATGAGCCAGTCAGCCTGTGACCACGGCCGGTGTGACCTGGTCGAAACGTCAGGCAAACCAAAAGTATATATATACCAATACCGCGTGAATTCCCGTAATCATTATTGTACGTATCATGCGAAACCTTAAAAGTTACCATGGTAAGTTAAGATCGTTCTGTCGCTGACTGTACATAAATTTAAGCGCTAATGAACTCTTTCTTATGTATGGTAGTGAAAGTTGGGTGTGGCAGAAAAAGCATCAGAGTAGAGTGAATGCAGTAGAAATGCGTGCGTTGCGAAGTATGTGTGACTTGACCTTGAAAGATAAAGTGAGAGATAGCGTGATAAGAGAACGATGTGGAGTGACAGGAGATGTAGTGATGAGAATTGAGAGAGGAATGTTGAGATGGTTTGGTCATGTTGAGAGAATGAATGAAAGAAGACTAACGAAACAGGTGTATGAGGCGAGTCGGGATGGTACCGTCGGAAGGGGAAGACCTAGGCGCACATACCTGGACCAAATCGGGGAAGTTTTAGAAAAGGGGCAGGTCAGGAGTACCCTAAAGCGACGAGCATGCATGAAGAATGTAATGAGAGTGAATGAAGCGAGAGTAGTATGTCAGGATCGTAGCAAATGGAGATCCGTGATCTCTGCCTACCCCTATGGGCGTGATTTTATTTATGTATGTATGTATGAACTCTTTCAACAATTCTCTTTGAACTAGGTACTATACGTTTTAAATATTTAAACGATTCAAACTGGAAAGTCATTAGTAGGCGGTGCGGGAGATCCACATCTACACTCAATCCTCAAATGTAAATGTTTTTTTCAAATTCAAGTATATAGTATTCTCATACATACTCTATTATATACATAGTCTAATTGACATGTCCTATATAAAAAAACATATTATAGTTTTTTTTCGCCTAGGACGCAGATGACCGCCCGGCCTAACCTGAAGCTATGTGGCCTATGGACTGTACAATACCAGAGGCGTCGCCCGCGCCACACTTGTGCTGAATAAATCTAATTTCCTTCTTGAAAGATACCATATTGTAGTTGGAAATACCACAGCAGGGAGATCATTCCACAGACCGAGGTCCGTATTCTAGAATTTCAGTTCTAAATTTAAATTTATCTGTGAACAAATTGTATTTCAGAATTCCAGTTATAAACTTCAATTTACTGTGAACAGATTGTGTAGACAATCTATCAAATCTGTCAATCTGTCGTCAGATAAATCGGGCTGCAGGACTTTCTTAGATTAAAGGACCCCGATACTACTAGTTATACGTCATAGCATAACCACTATTATTGCAAAGACACTGCAAAAATTACCATTCAATTTTAGACTTCACGATTATGAAGTTAAAAATAAAATTTAAAAAAACATTTTGTACAGTGAGTGAATGAAAATGTCATGAAATCTTTGTCTTTTAATTTTGAACTTTAATTCTAAAACAATAACGTCTTAAATTTCATAGACAAGAATTACTAGAATCGGAGCGCGCCCGAAATTAAGCTAGTCTTGTAATCTTTGCGTTACGTGTACGTACAGTTTGATTAATGACCGAATAGAATCTCATGTCCCTTGCAATACCTTATGTCATCGACAGAATTAGTTCAGCTGTGTATCGTTTCGAATAGAATTGGGCTACAGTTTTGGCGGCGTGTTCTGTCTAACGCAATGTTAGATAAAATTTATTTCGGGACGGCAGCACAGTGTCGCAAGGGACACAAGGTCACGGGTTCGCTTCCAAATTCTGACTGTGAAGGCCAGCTGTTTCACAGTTCATATAAAACTTCAGAGTTAGGTATTGTTTTTATTTGGATATTGATATATGTAGGAAAGCTTTATTTATTATTATAATAATATAACAGTCCAATCAAGTCTAATCTTTTAACCCGCCCCTCATCGTACCTGGTGCAAAGGTGCCCATGACGCTGGCGGCATTGCCCCGAATAGCTATGGCCAACCGTTGCCCCAGGTACGCGCCGGAGCGGGAGTCACCGGTTTTGTCCCTCAAATTGCGCCCTAATTTGCTCACTAGATTTTTGTAGGGAAGTAGGTAATTCTACCAACTATTTGTGGAGATATGAACAAGCTTCGTAAGATTCCGGGTACGTTTTCAAATATCTCAACACTAACTTAAATTCACCTGCATGTCGGTAAACCCCTTGATTGGCGAATGAGACTAGTTTAGTAGTAGTAGTAGTCTAGTCATTTCTTTTTTATACCACTCAGGTGGCAGACAAGCGAACGGCCCACCTGATGGAAAGTGGTTACCGTGGCCTATGGACGCGTGTAACACCAGAGAAGCCACACTCGCGCTGCCGACTGTTTAAGCACAGAGTTTATGTGCCGTCAGTGTAGAGGGCAAAGCAAGACAAGCCTTTAGTCATCCCACTGGCTACCCTACTCACCGCTGGGAGCACAACACGAAGTTATTATAACCGCGGTATTGTTTAGGGCGGAGGTACTTCCCTAGTCGGACTGCTCTATTGGGCGGAAATACCGCCGTGTCCTACCTCCTACAATTTTTACTAAACGTCAAAACGGTACGTTATAAGTAAACTTATATGAAATAATTTATTGTGACGTTCGTAAGGTTGGTTCGATGATTAAAAATAATAAAAACAGTAAAATAAGAACAGATGCAACTTTTATCGTTCTTTTACCATTCTTAAATTTATAAATTCAAATAAATTATTTATTTTAACTACAGGAAAATACCTATTGACATATGTCTAGGGGATCACTGGTCGATTAGCAGTTGCTCTCATAAAAGCCAAGTATACCAATTAAAAAGGTGATTTTCTTATGGTTTGGTATATCTTGGTTATAACAATAGGAAAAGTACACTCCGTATAAAGTCCAAGCTTTGAATGTGACCGGAATTAGAGCTAAGATGAAAAAGAGAATTAAATCAGAGTTCCATTTTTTTTATACACAACTTAGGTGCCAAACAAGCACACGGCCTGATGAAAAGTGGTTACCGTGACCTATAAACGTGTGCAACACCAGGGGAGTTACACCCGTGCTACCGACCCTGTAAGAACAGATATTTTCTGTGCAATCAGGACAAGCCTTTAGTCTACCGACAGACCGCACAAAAACTCTCCAATGAGCTCTGTCTACCCTACTTACCGCCGGGAAAACAATAAGAGATAAATCAAATCACAATCACTACTAAATAGTACCATTAAACGCATCTCAAAAGTGAATACGTCACATAAATTTCACTGTTTGATTTGGATGCCAATCAAATTAATTTAAAATATATAAATCCGGAGTACAAATAAAAATATAGGTCAGTCACAGTATGTGGCGGTAGGCCAGAAATCAAAAATGTAAAAAGTTGAGAGTGGCCTCAAGTGAGAGCTTAAATATTATTAAACCATCCCTGAAAAATCTGCAGATTTTGAACATCAGAGAGCAGAGCTATAAGAGATTTAATAAGTGAGGTTAACCACCCTGCAGACTTCTATAATGAAGCCTTCATTACCTCTTAGATGCTCACCACAGTATGAACGTGCCTGTTTTCTGATATGTCCCTAAATATATTAGAATTAATTCGCTTTCTGTAAGCTGGGGAAAATCATTTAAGTTATCATTGTGAAACGTAATTGTAATAACTGATTAACTGATAGTCAGGAAGCTGTCAGTTGTCACAGCACAGATTAATACGACTTATACAGTTGATAAACACGAGAATTATTTAATCGATTAACGAATATCTATGCAGAATTTATTACAATTACACTGTTATTATATTTTTTTAATGTGTATTATTGTTATTATTATGTTGTTAGTTGTATGTTCACTTTGACAGAAATAATACTACGATGAAAGTGTTTTTATTGACAATATTGTTTGAATCGATCACAGTAATCGATATTGAATCATATTCGTGGAATAAACTTAGTTTTAAGATTTCTCGTCTTCCTGATGTTCAATTGAGCTGTTTTTTTTTAAATTTTGAAATAGAAAAATATATCGCTTTTTTTTAAGTCATATCTCAACTCATTACAATTTGGCCCAGAAATCTCCGTCTCCTTTTAAAATTTCATTCAAGAGCATTGTTTCTGAACATTTTAGTGTTAACTAAACCTTAATATTCAAAAAAAGAATACGAAGCGCATGTTCTATCAATGCTTACACTACTCGTAAAAGAATTTGACGTAGAGTGGACAGAATGAGCATTCACTCGGTCTAAATGCACCCTTTCACAGTGAAATTCCGATCGCCGAGATGGAAATTATGTTACAAGCATAGATAGACTTTAATTATCAAAATGAGACGGTCAAAGGATATCCCGATAGGCATGAGTCGCATTGGTATAGCAATATTGGCGATGTCACAAATGTAAATGGATGGGATCGCGATAATCATAGAGAGCATATAGATAGGTAATATATACATCTATCTATCTATACCCTTAATAAATCTGTAGCAAGTCTGCTTTTGTACTTTGAAGATATTTTGAAAATAACTATTTGAGGGTTTATAGATTACCCTCAAATAGTTATTTCATCAGCGATACTGATATTTAGGAGGTAGGAGACGGCGGTATTTCCGCCCAATTGAGCAGTCCGACTGGCGAAGTACCTCTGCCTTACAGAATAACGCGGCTATAATAACTTCGTGTTCTGTTCCCAGCGGTGAGTAGGGTAGCCAGAGCTCACTGGAGAATTTGTGCTGTCAGTGGAAAGACTAAAGGCTTGTCCTGCTTTGTCTTCTACACTGACGGCACAGAAACTCTGTACTTACAGGGTTGGCAGCGCGACTGTGACTCCTCTGGTGTTACAAACGTCCATAGGCCACGGGAACCACTTTCCATCAGGTGGGTCGTATGCTTGTCTGCCACCTAAGTGGTATAAAAATATACCAAATATGTATTGTTTATATTTTTGTATTTATCTGTCTATCTGTATGTGTGTCTGTCGGTCTGTCTGTCTGTCTGTCTGTAAGGAATGTCTGCATAACCTTAAAACTACAGAATAGATTCAAACGAAACTTGCCACGTTTATAGTATATATACTTAGGAAGGTTCTTGGATAACTATCATCCCGAGATTCAGCAATGTTTCTTTGGGGGAGAGGATGAAAGTCAAAATGTGAAATTAGCTATGATTCATTAATGCGTAGCCCGATTTCACGCATTTCTGTTTTATAAGAAAGAATCAATTAAGATATAGATAAAATTTAATCGATACAGGTGAGATACGAACCCGCGATCGTTCTCTTACAGGGGGGACGGTCTAACCACTAAGCCACAGAACCTTCGCTTGAAACCATCCAACTACGGCGACGGGCTGCTGGACCTGGACTGATTATTTTTTTTTATCTTAATTTATTTGAATAGTAAGCATACTAAATGCTTTAAAATTTCATTCAAAAATTATAAGAAAGAAGTTGGCTATAAGGGTTGTCCCACAAAAAACTCATCATGCTACGTCCCTTAGGGGCTGAGCGAAAGCTAAATAAAAAGTCAAAACATCATAAAAATTGTTGCTGTGGTACTATCGACAAAGTTTAAGCCACCGTTCAGTCGGATAAAAAAAAAATAGTTTACCGAGTTTTTAAAACCAGTAGCTACTTAATTGTTAAACTACACAATTCTGACAATTATTTTTTTAATTTAAGGAAGTTAGGTTTTTAAAAACAATATTGGGTAGATATATTAAAGCCCGCGTCTGGGCCTTGATTCTGCTAAAGGAAAACCACATTTAGACTTTATGGCAATGCGCTTAAAGTTCAAAATTGAAAGATTTTTTGCAGAGTGAATGTAAAACTGCAATGTAACCGTTTTCATTTAATTTTCTACTTTAATTGTATTGAAAAAAGTCTTAAAGTTAATGTAATTTTTAAAGTGTCTTTGGTATGACAGTGGATTTTCTTTAGTAGAATCGACAAGCTTCTATTGTTCTTACTGATCTTAAGCGTGAGATGAAAGCGTTAATACACTAATAGAAATGGATTTGGTATAAAAAAGGCTTTTGACATAAATTTCTAATGAATAGTTTGCATCTCATCGGCCATTGGGGTGAGATTTCTTGCATGTGAATATTTTTAGCAAGTGCCTCCATAGCAAGAATTACATTATATTTTTTTATAAACCTACTAGCTTTTGCCCGCGGCTCCGCCCGCGTGGATGTCGGTTCCCGAACATTTCGAGACCAAGATAAGATAAATCCGTTCAACCGTTCTCGACTTTTAGCGAGACTAACGAACAGCAATTGATTTTTATTTAAATAGATTCACTCACATACGTTGGTTGCGGTTGATTTTTTGTTAGATATATGAGACACGTCAATATGGTTTCTACAGGATTGCTTAATCATTACAGAAACCTTTTTACTCGACTACGGCGAAATCAAAGGAGGGTTATGATTTTGACAGACTATGTATGTATGTATATAGATTCATATTTTCACTCATAGGTCCTTATTAACTTCTTATTAGAACTGGACAAATGAGGTATCATTGGAAGCATCTTGGTCGTCCGCTGGTTATAGGCTATATGACGTATCATTGAATCTAATGTAGCGCCCTCTAGCGGGCATTTGTTAAAAAATAATCTGGCGATAAATATACCGTTTTTGAAATCATCAAATAAATTGCCACTTAGTCTAACAAAACAATACATTCTAGAAAAAGTGGCATACGACTCTATATGGCTATCCTTGATATTTTCTTGTTTAATACTTTTTAAAGCGAGATTTTTCAGTAGTCGCGTTTTAGTATTAAACTTATTTTTTACTAGCTGACCCACCCCAGCTTCGCCCGGGGTATATTTTGAAGCTTCATATCCCTTTGAGCCCGTATGTTTTAGTCTTCAAAATATGTATGAAAAATTGCCGGATTTGTTACCATTTATTATCAATAATCCGCTCTCTTAAGTAGTAGCGTGATGATATATAAAACCTTCCTCGATAAATGGACTACCCAACACTGAAAGAATCATTCAAATCGGACCTGTAGTTCTCGAGATTAGCGCGTTCAAACAAACAAACAAACAAACTCTGCAGCTTTATAATATTAGTATAGATACATCGATATCAGAAAACTATTATTTCATTTTAATTGCTCTTACATTTTAGTTTTGTATTTGTTGACTATAGGTAAAAACGTTTCTGGGGGGTGGGTTTTTATATCAACAAATGTGGCCAGTGGTGGTGCACTATAATTAAAACGAGGGTACGCGCGCGGTGGGAGGGGGTGGTGCTGATAGTGACTTGTATAGCACAATATAATACGAGACCAAAGTCCACGTAGACGAAGTCACAGCTAGTCTATTATAAAATTGGAGTGTCTATTTGCAACAGCGATGTATAAAAATGTATGTAAAATATATTTAACAAAATAGATTTTTTTTATATTTTTCTGCTTGTATCAAGTAATCTCCGTAATTTTGACGGGATTTTATTGTACTGATATTATAACTTAAATCACTTTTATTTTAGACAAAATAATAAGTTACAACATAAAACAAATAAAATCCAGATTGTGCACGCAGAAAAAGTTTGTTTTTTATACAACTTAGGTGGCAAACAAGCACACGGCCCACCTGATGGGAAATGTTTACCATGTCCTATGGACGTGTGCAACACTAGAAACGTTACACAAGCGCTGCCGACCCTGAAGAAACCTTCTAATGCCCCTCTTGAAGAACCCCATATTGTAGGCGCTTGGGAAAATTAAAGTTGTTGGCATAGCTAGTGTAATACGAGTATATATCGTGATCCAAAATCGCAATTCTGTGTAGTGACCAATCTAAATCGTATTAGATAGAATCACAATATTGAATCGCCATTCCTAAATATCAACTGTCTACACTCGCACTATTTAGACTCCCTAATCGCGCGATAGACCACGAAATTCCAAGTATCATCCAGTGAGTATTCTCCCTAATCTTATTTATTTGTGTTGTCTATTTAGGAGAAGTCATTGCCCTTTTAATACCATCTATATAAGTCTTCAGTCTATAAATTATACTGATGGATTTATAAACGGTTTATGGTTTAGTAGTTTTGTAATGATTGTGGAGTAAAAATATTGTGATTTTATAGTTGTTTTAGCTGCGCGTTGCGATATAATTGTGACGGAATAACTCGCGATAGACGTGATTCATGTCTATGGAGAAATATTATTAGGTTAGTTTTTTTTTTCGTTACAAATACCTATATGTAAGTAATGAAGTGCGGACGCTCATTGCGGGCATGGCCATAGTGCTTTGAGCAATTATATCATAATTATCGCAATTATTATTAACCCCAGACACAAAAATGACAGGATGTTATTATATTGTTTTGTAATCTTGTTTTTTTTAATCTTTATTTAGGGAGCTTAGCCACAACATGACTATGTCGCTCCATCATAGCCATTTTGTATACAGTACCAGTAATTTTATATATATTAATATATTATACAGCTGTCACATATTCATGATATAACAGATACATGTCTTGAGCTTCATCCGAAAGAGGTCTCGCAAGGACGCTATTGCATATCCTCCGATATCCATTACATGTTTTCTAATCATTATAAATGACTACAGTGGGATGCAGAAGTGCATGTAAAATGTATACGCTGTACGCGTAAGTAATACGCTGATACCACCAGTGTATTAATTGCATTTCGTTGTTTCTTTCTCTCTCTTCTAACTTTTTTTTTATACCACTTAGGTAGCAGACAAGCAGACGCATTGATACACACCTAAAATAAATTGTTGAATGAAATTTTAAAGCATTTAGTATGCTTATACTATTCATATCAATTAAGATAGTAAAAAAATATATCTTAAAAGATTTTATGGAATGTGGTTACCGTGGCTTATGGATATACTCGAATGCAACACCAAAGGAGTTAAACTTGCGCTGCCAACACTGTAAGCACAGAGAGTTTCTGTGCCGACAGTGTAGAAGACCAAACAGGACAAGCCTTTGGTCTTCCCACTGACAGCACTAAAACTCTCCAGTGAACTCTCGTTACTCTATTCACCGCTAAGAACACAACACGTGGTTGCTATGACCGCGGTAGTCTGTAAGGCGGAGGTACTGTCAGACTGCTCAGTTGGACACAAATACCGTCGTGTCCTGCCTCCTTTGCATTGTAACTATATACAATATATGATTTTTAATTTTAACAGAGGTAATTTCAACTGAAATATTAATTTTTTGGTGCTCAAAGGGTTATCCTTAACCTGTAAGTACATGTACTTCTGCAGACCACTGTCATGCAATTGATGTATCGTTCCACTTGCCTCAATCCTGGCATTATATTCAGACAAATATATTCAGCGCAGACTCAACCTCAGCTGCATGGTTTGAGTCAACAATAGTGCTCGGAAGATGGCAATAGGCTCACCCCCTCAGGTGAAGCCGCCTGTCACCCTGGCAGAAGCAGGCCGCGGCGGTGGCGCGCGTGGCGCGCCTCCCCGTTTCCGGGGACGAGTTGGGGACTCTGTAGTCCCCACACCCGAGAAGAGGGCCATATCGTGAGAGATGGCCCTGGGTCGGCCGGGGTGCGAGGGATATGCCTGTCAACCTCACCTTCGGCAACCAAAACGACCCACAGGCGGCGTGCGTTTTAGTCGGTTCGAGTCCGACATAACCTCCTCCACCGGCTCCGGTGGGGAGGTATCCGTGGGGATTTTGCGCACGTAAAAAAAAAAAAAAAAAATAGGCTCACCCCTTATTACGTGGTACCGAGTTCAATGATTGGTGAAATGTGGGTGTTAATTCACCTCTGCCTAACCTTCCCGGAATAAAGGTGTTGCTATATGTATATATGTATATTATGTTTCTTGTACTCTAATTAATTGTTATTATCCTTACTTGTCGCTTGCGAGTAGTTAGAAAGGCCTTCTTATCCGTGGATATAGATTCGAATATGGATATTTGGTGAGAAGACTGATACAGTTGTCGAGAACTTTATTTTTACATAGAAATAAATCAATAAATACTTAGATGTAATTTTAATCTCCATAGAACAAAAACATTGTTCAATTCCAAATCATTTCCACTCAAACATATATTTCCACCATAACTAAAAAAATAATAATGTTTTTTCTGCGCGCCTAATTTCTTAATTTAAATTAGGAAGATAATAAAGGAAGCGAAATACCAACCAGTATTTGGAAAATAGTAGCACAGATTAAATAATAATAGTTACTTAAGTATGTGACTTGATTTCATTACATTATTTTGAGGTAAAGGAAACTTTTTTCTTCCATGCGGCCGGCGTGTATTAGTAAGTATAATAAGTACCTATAGTATATTTATTTTATCAGTCCCCATAAACACATAAATAGTAGGTACCAATAAATAATATATTTGTTTATGAAACTTTCATGTAGGTATTTGTCTCTATTTTCGTTTCACTCGGAAACTAGACGTGCTTTACAATAGTTCAGCCTGTAATCCTCTATACGTACCATAGACAATGTTGCTAGCTTATTTATAGCATGTAGATCAATGTAAACAAACTGGCCAGGAGTACTTCCCGCTTTTGCATTCATTTGCAGTTAAAAAAAGTATTGCCTAGTTTTGATCTGTACGGTTATGCGCTTTTTTAACCTTCGTTTGACTGACTAGACAAATTGGTTACATTTTTAGAAAAAGTTAAAGCAATGGAACTGAAGAATCAAATTTCTATTTCGGTATTAAAACGTTTACAAATTTTTATTTAATAAACAATTGTGTCGTTACATTTTTTTGTTGTTACAAAACAATTTATTTTACTATTACTTAATTTTATATGCTCCTTTAAATACTGATGAATAAGTACCGCTTTGTTCCTCTTTAAGCGGGAGCAAAATAGCTCTTTTCTGTTAAAAACTTATTAGCGGGCGGTAAATTGAACATGTATCTCATTTATAGAAATCGAACGCAAATGTATGCTGGCCGCATTATGGCGCGGGAACTCGTGCTAACTAAAAAATAAATAAATGCGTGCGCATGTATGTCTTTAGCGATTTATACTGAAAATTGATGGCGCTTGGTGGAATTTGTTACAAATATTTAGTTAGGCATTTGCACTTTTGTACAGCTAGTTTTAAGAAAACTGGAAACGTACAAGTGCCTTATTTAATAATTATGAATCTGTTCTTATAAGTAATCAGTACATATATATCCAGTCGGTCTCAGCCAGCTTTTTGCTGGTCGTCAGTACATCTAGTGGAGAGCGGTGGGCTAATTGATTGATTGATTGACATATGTATATTTTCTCACAGAAAGGGGCTGAAGAGTACAGACCTCGAGAACATATTATTTTTCCGTTGGACGATGTACTTTGCATCACGAGGGAAGCTAAGGATTCTACGTTACGTTCTTACGTTCGATTCTAGAATCCTACGCTTCGTTCGTGATTCAAACTATCGTCCTCGTCGTAAAAATGCTACTTTGCTCCTTTTTCATAAAATGTACTATTAACTACAGGAAAGAGAATTTAAGGCTGGTTTAAGACACTTTTTACTGGAAAGTTCTTCCTTCACTGTAAACTAAATATTCTAGGCTGTTCAGCACAGCGCAAACATAAGCTTAACAAGCTCGTGTTAAGAGTTTTAGAATGCGGACAAACATGCATAGATACATTTTTGATTGAGCAAATATTTGCACTGAGCGGAAATAACCCGCGATCTCTGACTTTAAAGACGAAGTATGTATCACTGCCCCATTGAGGTTGAATTGTTTATTTATTTTAATCATGAAAATTAGGTAGCCAATGTATCCATACTTTTTTTTAATGTGCGCAAAATTCTCTCGAATACCCTACCACCGGAGCCGATGGGGGAGGTTATGTCGGACTTGAACCGACTAAAACGCACGCCGACTGTGTGGGCTGCAGGTTGCCGGAGGTGAGAATATCTGAGATATATCCCTCGCAACCCGCCCGGCCTAGGACCGTCTCCTTTGAGACGGTCTTCTTCTCGTGTGGGTTCCACGGAGTCAGATGGGGACTCCGTGGAACCCACACGAGAAGAAGACTGTCCCGGGTATAGGGAGGCGCGAGTCTCGCACGACGCCACGGCATAATCTATCTGTCTGTATATGTAATATGTTAGGCTTTCACGCATAAATCGCTGAACCGATTTTGATGAAATTTGGTATATGGGTAGATTAGACCTTGAGAAAGGACAAAGGCTATGTTTTGTCACGACAACCGACATCCACACGGATGGGAATCTATAAAACGAAATTTGTAGATACTATTATTCAACTTTACTTTCTGTTACAATAACATTATTCTAGTCTTACTATACGATTAATGCCAATAAAAAGTCTTATAGCAAATAAATCATTAAATAAATATCAACCATCTGTTTCACTGAAGAATTTCAAATGAATAAATACTTTAATATTTACGGGAACAAACGCAATCATGGTCAAGAAACACAAATCTTTCAATTGGGAAGATGAGTTTAAATAATCTGCAACATGAAATCCAGTCCTTCAAAACATGCAACGTCACTTTTCTGCGGATAAACACCGGACAGTTTGCTTACAGAATAGGGACACTGTGTGTGTGTGGCATGTGACAGTACATGGCGAAACGAAAATATAAAAAATATCGAAATTGTGCGGGTAGATGAAGAATCAACTGCCTCACGGACTCGAGGCGGGCGTGCACCACTGAGACAGTCAACGTGGTCGAAACGTCAGTCAAATCAAAGGTATGCACGTAGCTATACCATGATCGCGTTAATTCCCATAAACTTTTTTTTTTTTTTTTTTTTTTTTTTTTTTTTTTTTTTTTTTTTTTTTTTTTTGTAAATCGTTTTGTAAATCATGGAACGCGAAAGTTAAAAGTTAGCGTAAATACTTTGCTTTAAAACCATTTAGCACATTATTTACCGAGCTCGATAAATCCGACGATTTGAATGGATAATATTTTCGGTAGACCGTGCGGTCTCTGTAAATGTAATTACAAAATTTATTACCATCTCTAACGACTATGTAACTACTAAATGAACTAATATATTACCCTTTTTACCCAACTACGGCGAAGCCAAAGGTGGGACAGGTAATGTATGTATGAACATACATTATAGGTATGTACCTACATAGATACATTGCCTGTCCCACCTTTGAACAGATGACTGGTCCCTCATAGCTCCTGAAGTACTTATTATAACTAGCCAATTGAGGTATCATTAGAAGCGTCTTGATTGTCCGCTGGTTATAGGTTATATGACGTATCACTGAAACAAATGTAGGGCCCTCTAGCGGTCATAAAATACTGTATTAAAAAATAAATTTGAGATAAATATACAGTGTTTAATATCATCTGAAAGGGCTTAATTATTACATTACATATAAAATATGTGTTAATTATATAGATGCTGCTGGAGAGAACTACTGAAAAATCACGCTTTAAATAGTGTTAAACAAGAAAATATCAAGTATAGCTGTGGTCGTATGCCACTTAGTCTAAAAAAACAATACATTCTAGGAAAAAGTGGCATACGACCACGGCTATCCTTGGTATTTTCTTGTTTAATACTATTGAAAGCGTGATATTTCAATAGTCGGGTTTTAGTTTTAAACTTAATCTCCAATTTCCATTTCAGGCCTAAAGGTAGACTTTCGAAGCGAGCGTCAATAGCGTCAGTGGCGCCGCGACTGTGATGCCGCGATAGAGCGACAGATAGATATTCCATACAAATGTATGAAATTCTAGGGAACGACTTTCGAGCTCAGCGACACAAACGCGGCGTCAATGATGTCACAGTTTTTTTTTTTATACCACTTAGGTGGCCGACAAGCACACGACCCACCTGATGGAAAGTGGTTACCGTGGCCTATGGACGTTTGTAACACCAGAGGAGTCACAGTCGCGCTGCCAACCCTGTAAGTACAGAGTTTCTGTGCCGTCAGTGTAGAAGACAAAGCAGGACAAGCCTTTAGTCTTCCCACTGACAGCGCAAATTCTCCAGTGAGCTCTGGCTGCCCTACTCACCGCTGGGAACACAACACGAAGTTATTATAGCCGCGGTATTCTGTAGGGCGAAAGTACTTCCCCAGTCGGACTGCTCAATTAGGCGGAAATACTGCCGTGTCCTACCACCTAACAGTGCCGCTGTGACATCGTTTTCAGACGCGACATTGGTGACGCTATAGACGCTGCGTCTGTGACGCTTAGTTCGAAAGTCTACCTTAATATGGATATAAAAACTAAACCATTTAGCCTAAGTTATACGGAAGGGAAAACATTGTTATGTTTGCAACACTTAAAAGGAACGCTGTGGAAAATCTGATCGATAGGAGTGCATGCAGTTCATTTCAAAAAAGTTGGTAAAAGGATTTGGTAAGGGGGAAATGATAAAGCACACCGTCATGTTATCGGAACGATTTAAGGTCCCTTCGCATGGCTACGCTTGTATTAAAATTTTTCTAGCTTTTTCAAATTTAAAGAACACAATTTATTTTCAACTTTTTGAAGGTTGTTATTTTGTGAAGGGGTTTTTTTTTAAATTAGGAATTTAATTTTTATTTTATATTCTTTCAATTGATGTACCAGTCAAGCCCTTTTATTTGATACCCATATTGAAGAAGTTGTGAAAAAATATGCACTCCGTTATTTTGTGGCTACGGCCATCTTAGACCAATTTCTTTCAGACATAGCTAACAAAACTTCCGATTAATATGCCTTTCAAACAAAAAAAAACTAAATTCAAATCAGTTCGTCCATTCAGGAGCTACGATGCCACAGACAGACACACACACACACGTGTCGTTTTTGCGTGGGGGGTTAATAAAAACGGAATCCTATTACTGACACTTCGTTGTCATGTATTTCAAGAACCGTTCACAGATTATGTAACAAATACTAAAAACATAATCATGATCTCAGTACAAGGTCGTATCTGAAAACCAGCGCTTAGGATTAAGCTGTGAGGCGACCATTATTCTACATGGGCTATTGTCACATGTTGCTGAACTGTCTATATTTACGTATAAGCTAGGTTGAATAAAAATGTTTTCTTTCTAACAAACCTTATTTTTAACCGCCTTCCAAAACTTTCGACTTCGCAGTTCGATGGGCTTTGTTTTATGTATGTACATCTATTACTCTGAGATTTGTAATCTTATTTACGTGATTATTTTTTAGTTCAATGCAGAATAGTTGCCATTTGACCAGTAGTTGCGACATTACGATGGTCAAGGGCGTGCTAGAATTACCTAGTCTTGAATTATGAGGGCGGATAACAGAATTTCTTAATGTATAGCATAATATCTCGTTTAAGTTATTGATAACATTAACTCGAAAACTATGGTTGGCATGCTACACTGAATTAAACCCACTAAAAAGAGGACAATATACAACCTACTACTATCGCTAAAATATAAAAAACAAAAAAAAATACGTTTAAAAAACCGACTTCAAAAAATAAAAAGTGTAAAATAATTCTAAGAGAAAAATTATTGAATTTACAGATTTACTGACCTGTTAGAAGTCGGTGCCAACTTTAATTTGTTGTGTCTGACCCATAAACTTAATTTATACTCTTAATAATAATTCAGGCTGAACTATTGTGATGTAATCAATTGAAAAAATATGACTTCTCAAGCTTGGATATTGAAATTAGATCGAGACTTTAAATATTTTTTTATTACAAGAAAACCCTTCTGTATAGTAAGTACCTCGGTAATGGAAAATGGTAGTTTTGACATTAAGTATAATGTATTTTTTATTTGTGGGAATATTGTATGTAAGAAAAGAGAGTTTCTGTGCCGTCAGTGTAGAAGATAAGACAGGACAAGCCTTTGGTCTTCCCACTGACAGCACAAAAACTCTTTACTTTACTGCACAATCCGCATTTTTTTCTTTTTTATACAATTTAGGTGGCAGCAGACAAGCACACGGACCACCTGTGGGCAGTGGTTACCGTGGCCTATGGACGTGTGCAACACCAGAGATTTTCATAGATTGGGTATGAAAACGAGCAAATAATGAAGACATACGAAGATTTTTATGCGAGGGTTTAAACTTGGAGGTAGTAAGAGAATGTAGCCATTCACAAATCCGCTTGAACTCAACGTACCATTTGGAGACTAGATAATAGACTCTATGCAAATATGCTTTGTGGTTGTAGTATCCACACAGTATATTCTATCCACAGAGCTACTTATATTCGTCCCGGCAAATAAACTTCTATGCTTTTCAATCCGGATGCGGATCACATCTGATCCATAGTACCTGCACCCACGTGTAACTCGCAGCCGTTACAAAGCGGATTGCCTTGTTCTAATTACAAAATAAAACTCATTTATAGCATTACTAGCAAATTGTAATTCAAATCTTTTGAACACACAAACTTCCGTTACTCTGAAACTAAAATCACTAACACTGTATGCAACTTTGATGCAGTTTCCCAAGAGGTTATTTTGAGAATGCCTTAGTGCGCGTATACACGACACAGCAGGCTCGCAATCGCACCGCAGTCGTGCCGCAATAGTGTGTAGATAACACCGCCGCGCCAGGGCTATACTTTATTTTGGCACACCAACGTCCTCCTAGCATTTTCCTTAGTTTACACTTTGGACCCTAGTGTCCAATTGTTATGTTTGATTAGTTTGTTGACTTTTGCGAGAGCGACTGCCATCTAAACTAGTTTACTTAGTATTCAGCCAATCAATTAGCCAATCACAGTCCACTTCTTTCTTTCCAAAATTCCATACTTAGTGGATGCAAGCAACGTGAAAAGTATCTACTGCCACAAAATTTCAAGTTTATAGGACCAGCTGTTCAGGCTCTGCGTTGATGAATCATACAAAAGGAACAAGTAACTTTATACATAATGGATGTTACTTTTACCAATTTCCGAATTAGTGATACGCACAAAAAAAAGTGAGACCACTTTTGTAGATACTTACATGATCTACAACTTTGTCCACGAACTTTTACGATAGCACCTGTTGTTTTCGAGAAAAATGCAAGAATTTTGAATTTTGACCATTGACATTGAATAAATAATAGCTCAAATCCAATTAATGGGGACTTTTGATATTTCTTGTAAGCTCAAATCATTATTTTGACTAGATTTTCTCCCAATATGCCATTGTCCCCGATATATATTAGCCAGAATTAATTTCTAACTATATCTTTAATTTAAGCATAACAAGTCGATATATTATTACGGGTGAAAGTTTCCACCGCGCATAACCTTAGTGTTGTCTACACACCCGCTTATGGCACTATTGATGTTGAAAAAATGTTACGAGAGATTACGATCGCGGAAGTCAGAGCATTATGGCGTCGAGCGTCTGGTCGTCATTTGGTAATCCATAAAACCAAATTAATTCTTCCTTTAGTTCAGCTGTTTTATTTACACATTGGCCTATATGGCGTGGTGCTAAAGCGTTCAACAGCTATGTCGAAGTTCAATTCCTACTTTGTATACATGAGTTCCTTAGTTGTACGTGTATTTTTATTCGCGTCGTGATACAAGCTGAGATTAATTTACCTGTACTCTAAGCATAAATACGAATGGATATTGGTTTTATATTGTGCAGTATGACATTACGCAGTAATAAATCAAATAAACATAATAATTTTGTGACATTTACTAATAAAAGAATTTTTAATTTTAAGAATAAAAGTATTTTTAGAGAAAGGTTAGCAAATCAAAACTAGAATAACATGGGAATCAAATCGTTCATAAAACATTTTGACATGACTTTCAAACAGATTTTTAAGAAATATAAACATCAAGTTCGAGCCTTTAGCAAGTCTCCGCTGGGTCTCCAAAGGTATCACGGTTTCTAGTAAGAAAACGATTTTTAGTAGTAGGAAAAGTAATAAAAATGACTTGAGTATAATCTGCTATAGACAAAGGTACATTAGAATATATAATAGGGTCATAAAAATGCTAAACGGCTATCAATTCAAAGTCAGATTGCTAGATTCAAAAAGAGTTCGAAAAAGAATTAAAAGCGTATATATTGAGGGGGTGCTACTATTGACTGAATGACTTGTAATTGTAATTGTTATTAAATTGTTTTAGTATATAATATTGTTTTGACATTTTGATGTTATATGATTAGATTTGACATAATGGGTATTGACTAGAGGGATTTTGAAATTCGTCATCATTAATTTGTTAATATCATGTAAATTTAGTGTAAGGTCTTTAGGTTCGTGTTTTCAATTAATTTGACTTTTTACTGGCATACTTAAATAGATTTGACATGTATTATTTATTTATCATACTGGTTTTAAATTTCACAATGTTACTTAATATCTTGACATAATTGATGACTTCATTGGCTTAACATTTGACATTTTCATTTACTTACCTATTTATTTAAATTAATATAACAGGTGCATGGTAAAATGTATAATTTGCATGTAATACCGCTATTACTGTTATTCCCTTTATTATTAATACTATTTATTGTAAAAATGTTCAAACACAGTGTAAAAATTGTCCATGAATAAATATACTGGAAATATTGAAAATATTCAATCATGCCAGAATGGCTGAAAGGATATTGATAGAATTTCGAACACGGGTAGATTACAGTCTGGAATAGCAAATTAGAAGCGTATGGTAAACGCACGGCCACCTCAGGCCTGTTGCTGGAGGTTAGGTAGCTTTGGCATATCCCTCGTGCACCCCGACTGACCCAGGGTCATAGAAGGCCCCCTCGGGTGTGGGACTACGGCGTCCCCATCTTTCCCCAGAATAGCAGGACGCACATCACACTACCGTCTCGGCCTGCTACTGCTAGGGTTACAAGCGGCTCCACCTGTCACCCCCAGATCCGCACTCATGGAGCACGGAGGTCGTTTCGCGATCTCTCGCGTATTGATGGCTATGCGGGACGGGATCGACCTCCTCCGGCCCCGCTCCAGAAATTGTACTCTTACACAATTAATACAGTTAGATAACTTGAACCATTATAATAAGGTGACTCATTATCTATAGTGAGAAGTGTACCATCTGATATGTATTTAGTACATTTGGCGACTGTCGATGCATCGACGTTAAATGAGAGATTAATCGACAATAAATGACGTCTGTTGTAAATGCTGCCAACTTTTTGTTAAGTGTACGCTGTTTAGTCGTGAGGTATCACTTTGTTTGCTACCTTAGTATTAACATAGTATACATTACTTTTTCCACAAGTTCGTAAGTAATGATCATCCATTTATCTATAAATAGGTATACTTAATTATTATTAATTATATTTTTATCACAGATAACAATTTGGATAAATCTAAGACTTGGGCTATGGAACGGGTCCGGAGCCGTAGGCAATAGCTATTTTTTATTATTATTTCCTAAATCATTAACTGCATTAGGTACTTACGAAGCTTAAAAAAACTAGACCTTTTCATATAACTCAACCTACTTAAAACAAACATTTAATTAACAAATTTGAATAACCACCTACGTAAGCAAACAAACTAGAAATCTGTATGAGTGAAATGATAATTCCACCGTTCGCAATCGATAAGCTTACCGGTACCACGCTATCGCAACGATACCTGTGTGGTACAGTTTACGTTGCGATAGCGTGGTACCCGTCATTGTGAAGAGATCGAAAAGAATTTATTCATACTATTATTTCGAACTAAAATCACGCTGCAAAAACGTAAAAAATACTTCTATATTTCGTTGAAAATAAAATCTATCGATACGTTATTGAAGCTTTAGAATCACTCGTAGTTTGATTTTTTTTTTTCATTGATCTTTTCATTTTATTGTTATTAGTTTTGATATCACAGGTTTCAGAAACAATGGTATATTTTTTTATGATTTCTCTGAAATGGGTACTGGTTTATTGTTCGCACACTGCTCACACTACTCCTACCATGATTTGTACTGAAATGTTTTAGAAATGTAATTTGTGACAATACGATGTAGAACTTGATTGTCTTTTCAGTTCTCATGCTTTTTTGTTATGAGAAAACTAAACAGAGAGAATGACCACTGTGCTCACTGATATTAACATTATTTTAGTTTGGCATTATGATAATTTCTTCTACAGTGGAATTTCACTCTACTACTTATATTATCTGTGTTACTAAATCTTTTTGAAAAAAAATCTGACGTACATAATCTTAATACCAAAAACAAGAATAAACTAGCTGGATGCTGAACCAGGCACTAAATCAGAAAGAGCCAAAACTGGCCAATTGAAAAGACGTTAAGGGCTCTTTTATTTGCATTTTTTAAGAGTGACCCAGCTATTAGACTGACCAAGCCTGATGGTAAGCATGGGTGATGTTGCAAAAGCACAAATAACACATAACATATCTAAATATATATAACTCAAAAGTGACTGACTGACTGACATAGTGATCTATCAACGCACAGCCCAAACCGCCGGACGGATCGGGCTGAAATTTGGCATGCAGGTAGATGTTATGACGTAGGCATCCGTTAAGAAAGGATTTTGATTAATTCTACCCCTAAGGGGATAAAATAGGGGATGAAAGTTTGTATGAAACTAGTCAATTCTAAACCGATCGGGCTAAGACTTTGCACGCATAAGGCTACTATGACGTAGGCATCCCCTAAGAAAGGATTTTGAGATGCAGGTTATATAAGACTAGCTGTTGCCCGCGACTTGGCCCGCGTGGATGTTGGTTATTGCTTTATGTTGAGTCAACGCTATTGAGCATATTTTTTTTCTAAAATAAAAGTAGCCTACATTACTCCTTATTACATCAGCTACCTGCCAATAAAAGTCCCGTCAAAATCGGTCCAGCCATTTCAGAGATTAGCCAGAACAAACAGACAGACAGACAGTCTTTATTGGCAGGTAGCGGATGTAATTAAGAGTACTTTTATTTTAGAATTTTCTTATGCTCAATAGTGTTGACTCAACACTAAGCGATAACCGACTTCCACGCGAGCGGAGCCGCGGGCAACAGCTAGTATTATCATAAAACAAAACATTTCTATAAAGTACAACGACCTTAGTTGATTGCTTTTTCATATCAAAAATAAAATCCTTAAATTTATTGTACATGTACACAAAATATATATATTTATATTTGTAAAAAAAAATTATCGTGCGACAAAAAAGAAGGAACGAGATTTCCGCACGACAAAAAGAAAAAGTTACTGAACGAATTGGTTTTTGTTAGAAATACTTGTTCCGTGAAAGTAATGCCACACGTATTTATCCCCGGAAGGAGTCTGTGAAATTTACTCACATGTTAAAAATAGTAAAAGGTACTTTTGGAGTACCATCTGTCGGCTGTTGTCCCATTTATTCCTGGACGGTGTAACATGCCATTCATCTTCATACTTTCCTTTCAGATACTTAACCACGCAAGAATGGGTTTTACCACAACCTTTGTCACGCATTCCCCCTAACTTTCCTTGGCCCTACCTGTGCCACTAAAAATAGTAATATTTCTCCGTAATCAGTCTATACCTCAGACATCTATACTATATATATATATATATATAATAATATTATAAAGAGGAAAGATTTGTATTTTTTATGTAACGAATAAACTCAAAAAGTACTGGACCGATTTTAATATTTCTTTTTTCATTAGAAAGCTACATTCTTCGTGAGTAACATAGGCTACTTTTATCCCGATATTCCCATGGGATCAGGATTTACGCGGGTGAAACGGCGGCGCGGTGCTAGTATCCGATAAAATCGTTCCTATACATCAAGGTTACGTCGATTTGCGCGATAGCACAGACTCAAAAACTCCTTAGAAATTTCGAAATCTCTAAAACGGATTTTAACATGACTTTTGTGTTTTTTTTTTATTATTATTTTGCTGTTGTGGTGACTAATTGGCATTAATATCCGATATCGAAAGATACAGCGGTGTCAGCTCCGATATCCGATATCAGGCCGAACAATGTGAAAGACATATACGTATGTCATATGTTATCGGGTGTCATATATTCGGTATATCGGATATGATAATTGGAAAAGGCTTGCTGGGAACACAGCTGCAGTTACACTGGGCTCCTACCTGGTTCACTGTAGCACTCATATACGTGTATATGTTCATTTATAGCGCTGGTTGTCTTATGATGCCTCACGTACTAGCAACTAGCATCCGAAGTATTTTTGCCCGAAGTACTCCTGTACAAAAACAGATCAGGAAACTTCCGAGTTCTATCAGTATCAAAATAAACGGGATATTTACCATGTTTCATTGCTTTGAGTTTCCGATATGTTTGCAAAAACAACAGGGAACAAGCCAAAACAAAATCGCGAGTGGATACCGTAAGCATCGTGTGTCGTGAACGTGATCGAGATCGGGTTCGAGTTTGTAGTGAGAGTTAAACCAGTGGTAGTGCAGATACGCGTAGTAAAAAACTCGAAAGCGGGTAGATCGATATAATCGATACTCCTAGAAAAAACTTTTTCTCTGTTCACCGCCACTACTCCAGTTTCCTCCGTGATCATGGTGCTTGCAACAGCGCCGAAATATCGGAAACTCAAAACAATGAAACATGGTAAATATCCCGTTTATTTTGATACTGATGTGAGTGACCATGATAGTTTAAATACCTATTCCGAGTTCTATTCGATAATCCAATTAAATATTAAAGAATCCGTCCGGATAAGCGCTCTCAAATAAATCGACTACTTGTTAAAAATAGTCGCAGTAGCTCGCTTATAAATAGAGCGACTATAGTGCATGTCGAAAGGCCGCCTGCATATCTATCTGAGCCATCTTAATATGATAAACAGACGTTGAACGCCTCGGGAAATATTTGAATGAAATGCTAGGGAACGTACCAAAGATGTAGATAATTGCACTATTACTTTTTTCCCGATTCCGATATAAACAGTAACGGGTTATAAGTTTGACCTATAGATTTGCAAAAAATAGGATGTTACAAAAAGCTATAGAAGAATCAAAGAATCAATTTCATTTATTCAGTTTAGGCACACAAAGAACACATATGAACGTCAACATTTTACAACTAGGTATGTCAAGAAATAATGTAAAAATAAACCATTGTTAAATGATTCTTTCGCTGGTTCGGTAGGTTAGTCATACTGAGAAGATACCAGCAAGAAACTCAGCGAACTATATTAGAACTAGATTATTTTTCTTTTTTTTAAATTTGCTTTAGTTTACAATTTATTTTGTGCAAGCAAGCAAGAGACTTAATGTTGACCACGCATTAACACCATTAAGATACTCATCCACTCAAAGTAACCTTTACTCATTAAAGTTTTTTTCACTTCTATAGGTAGCTTAATAGTTAATTTAGTCTTTGTTTTGATTCACCTCAAAAGGAGAAAAACGGAAGCCTTATACGATCACTTTGTTGTCCGTCTGTCTGTCTTTCAATACATTTTTCTCGGTAATATGTGGACCGGTAAAAAATAGTCTGCAACCTTACATCTGTGTAATTAAAACTTAATTTGTATATATGAAAGGACAAAGAGCTAAGAAGACAAATGAAAAAACACAATTTATAAAGCTGCTTTTGTCGTTCACTGTACCTACAACAAACACAGGCTCTTCCAATAATATTTGTCTGAGAATTTCAAGAATGTTAATCAAATGATATAAAATGTTCAAATGAATCAATCCGCCTGTGTCCAGCCAGATTTAAGGGGGAAGAGAAATGCGTTCGAAGGGGGGTGACTAGGGGGTAGCTGGGGGCTGCCGTGTCAGATAACATATTTGTATAATAGTAGGTACAGTCAGCATGAGATATTGACGAACAAAATATTCAAAATGATCATTAACATCATTTGGTTTTCTCCCATTTTTTTTATACCAATTAAGTGGCAGACAAGCACACGGCCCACTTGATGGAAAGTGGTTACCCTGATCTATGGACGTGTGTAACACCAGAGGAGCCACACTCGCGCTGCCGACTGCAGCCACTGGCAGCACGAATTCTCCAGTGAGCTCTGGCTACTCTACTCACCGCTGGGAACACAACACGAAGTTATTATGGCCGCGGTATTCTGTGGGGCGGAGGTGATTCCCCAGTCGGACTGCTCAATTGTGCGGGAATACCGCCGTGTCCAACCTCCTATAATAAGTCCCCTTCCTGTTGATTGATCGTTCTGATATTTGGTACACACCTTTGGTTTTAACAATAATACAATTAAAATGAATAAAACAGTTTTATTTGTACTTTTTTCTTAATACTTTAGAATAAAGATTATTTTAAGAATTTGTAGTTCATATCGTTCTGACGCTGACTGTACGTGAAGCAATAAGTCAGACGCTTTATTAGTAGTCACTCTTTGATAAACAACATACGATCTGTTTGAAACTTTAGTATAGAACACTAAGGTTGAATTTCGTCTGCAGCAAATAGATCAGTTGTGGTTGCCCAATCAACAAAACTGAAAGACGATACTTGTCATGTCTGCTGCCGGCATTATTTTTTTATTTATTTAATTATTTTAAATTTTATGCAAAAGTACAAAGGCGGACTTAATGCCACAGGTATTCTCTACCAGTCAACCAAAGCTGGTGCAGAGAAAGACTCAGTAGGTACATTATTGAATGTAAAATTATAGAGAGAATTCATCGTATACCGGAACAAGAATTCAATAAAGTAATGTATATATATATATAGATATATAGTATGATAAAGTAGGTAAATTATGATGTAGGTACTTATAATATACATAATATAAATTGTACATAAATATACATATCAAATACAGATATTAAAATATATATACATAACCATACAAAATACATACTTAAACACAGATTAAAAATCTTTGATTTGATATTATTCGGATGATTCTGCTAGTTCCTCGAACAATAGTTGGCGAAATTTCGCCTTGAAAACATTACGGCTGGGAGCTCTTCTGATTTCAAGAGGTAATGCATTCCATAGGAGCACAGATTGTACAGGAAAAGAAAAGTGCACAAAATAATTCTTGTGCGTAGGACAGGTCAAGAGGAGACTATTTTTTGACCGAAGGTCTCTACTGTGTACTATGTGAAGATACTGAAAGAAAGGAGTTAAGTAGATAGGAGTAGTGGAAGATGTAAGTTTTTTTTTGTGCGCAAAATCCCCAAGGATACCTTCTCACCGGAGCCGGTGGAACAGGTTATGTCGGACTCGAACCGACTAAAACGCACGCCGCCTGTGGGTCGTTTTGGTTGCCGAAGGTGAGGTTGACAGGCATATCCCTCGCACCCCGGCCGAGGAGATGTAAGTATAGAGAAAAGAGTAGAAGTGCCCGCAACTTTCGACGTTGACCAATTTGTAACCAGTTTTGTTGGGATCGACAAGCAGACACATGGTCGTACTTGCGGAGGTTAAAGACGAACCTAATGCAATTATTTAAAAGTCTGTCAAATTTATTTAGATGTTCTGCATTGAAGTCGAAGTAACACATCACCATAATCGAAAACACAACATACCGCGGTAGCCTAGTGCTATGGGTAATGGACTTCTGAGACGAGGTCTCAGGTCCGATCCCAGGTTTTACCATGGCACACACCAATGCTTTTTGAAGTTATATGTGTATTTATCGCAGGTTTATAAGTGCCCGGTTAATAGCAATAGGCTCGCCACCTATTACAATGGGACCTTAACATAAACTGGTGAAATGTGGGTGCTAACATCTCTGCCTACCCCTTCGGGGATATAGGCGTGAGCTTATGATATGTTATGGAAACAGTAACGCCTGGACAAGCATAGTCTTGGTCTTAGTGGGTAAAAGGGTCTGTATTTTACTCTACAGACTTGAAATTCCTGAATCTTTTAATCTCTCAAACTGTCCGCCATTAGATAGATAGATAGATAGATAATTCTTTATTGTACACCAACAAATTTACAGTAGGACAGTTCAATGTACAATGGGCGACCTTATCGCTGAAGCGATTTCTTCCAGGCAACCTTGGGATGGACAGTAATGTTATAAAAACAAAAGATATGGTGTAGTTACCGGCTAAAATTAAATATATAGTGTAGGTACAGCGTTATTGTTCTAGCAGCTATTATTAGCTAGGAATATTGAGAAACTTGTGAATGATTAATATTTTATTGTACTAATATGGAACGTGACGATATAACCCCGAACAAACCGATAGAAAGAGACAAAAAATTCAATAATCCTTTATTACACTTTTTTTATCATCCTGCACTACATTAAAAAGCTGTCATGTTAACATTACAAACGAAGACTTAAATTTAATTTATTTGTACATACATACATATAATCACGTCTTTATCCTTGAAGGGTTAGGCAGAGGTGAATTAACACCCACATTTCACCAATAATAGTATTCCGTCCATGTAATAGGGGGTGAGCCTATTGCCGTCTTCCGGGCACTATTGTTGACTCAAACCTGAGGCTGGGTCTGGGCTGTATATATCTGTCTGATGTTAATGTTTGCGGCTGGCGCCTGCGTATTAACTTATTGAAGCATCCTTCTTACAGCCCTGAATATTTTAAATTGCATAGCACAGAGATCTTTTGTTATTATAATTAGATATATATAAATGCCAATTGCCGTATTTCGGGAACTATTGTTGACTCGAGCCATGCATCTGATGCTGAATCTGGGCTGTATATAACTGTCTGATGTTATACAGCCCTATCCCATAGTCGCCTTGTACAACACTGCATGGGAAGAGATGGGGTGGCCCTAATTCTACTCTGCCGGAAACCACGCGGTATTTATTTGTATGAAAAATAAATTCTTCTGACATCTGGCACTTATTGAAGTTTAACTGGCATATGTCAGAAGAATTGTTTCATTGTTTGTTGGTGAAACACAACACCTATACAATCACTTTGGTGTCCATTCGCTGGTCTGTCACAGACACATTGTATTAGACAACTGAAACTTGGGATAGCCCAATAGTTTCTTTTTTTAGGTCGTCCGCTGCGTTGACCGTGATCAGATCCCCGCTAGGCTACCTACAGAAGGTCAATTCTCGGAATAAAAATCTTTTCAAATTCAGTTTCAATCTGTCAAAAACGATTTTTCGAACTACAAATTTTTAAGAATCTCTTTTCATTGAAATTTGGTAGTTTTGAGATTAGATCGAGCTTGGATTTTTAATAAGGAAATTGACCTTCTGGGTTCAATACGTACGTTCACCTAGCGGGCACCCACTTCACGAAGCAGACGGTCTAAACCTTAGAGTATACATAGGAAACCGTATTTTTCTTGCCTTTTCTTTGTCTTCGGTTTCATCTGCATTTCCTTATGGAAAATTTGGGCTTTTCACCTCAAACATTAATGTAGGTACCGCATGGGCTTAAATTGAGAACTTCGCCTGCTACGAGCTTTCTCGCTGCTGGGTTTACCTACATATACTCGCCGAGGGATGCCGTGAGCTTACTTTAATTTTACTTTAAAACATAACTTCAAAATAACCTTAAAATGCATTGGTGATGTAGGATCATATTGACATAGTTTCTAAAACTTTAATTTTAATTTAAGGCTAATTGCATATTAGGTATGTGTCCTTAAATCTATTTCTGAATACACACTTACTTTGTCACATTTAACTTACTCCATTCAAGAGTAAACAAATTGTAGTAATAATAAATACAAATATATTTTTTATTATTACAAGGTCTAAACAGTTTATAGGAAATAGAATTATGCTTTCGATTAAGAATTTAAAGCATTGTTGTCTTTCAGTTTTATAAAAATCACTAAGAATATACCTGAATACAGAAAATGAAAAAAAAAAAATTTCAACATGAGGTCTTCATACCTCATTTGACGGGTTAGCCCACTTTATGAATATGCTTTTTATTTGGCGCAATTTGATATATAACTTTATGTAAATATGTTTGTGTGTATGCATGGTTCCCGGCAGAGTAGAATTTGGACCACCCCATGTACCCCATGCGGTGTCGTACAAGGCGACTAAGGGATGGGGCTGTTTAACATCAGATGAATATATACAGCCCTGTCTCAGCCTCAGATGCATGGCTTGAGTCAACAATAGTGCCCGGAAGACGTCAATAGGCTCACCCCCTAGTACGTGGGACCGAATTCAATGATTGGTGAAATGTGGGTGTTTATTCACCTCTGCCTAACCTTCCGAGGAGATTTATAAATTGTTGAATGAAATTTTAAGCATTTAGTATGCTAACTATTAAAAATTCTTTAAAACCGTAAGACGGATATATGTATAGAAGAATTAAGATGGTTTCAGGCGAAGGTTCGATTGGCTTAGTGGACAGTGCGTTCCCCATGTAAGGGAAAGATCGCGGGTTCGAAGCCCGCCTGGACCGTTTCAATTTTTTCTATCTTATGCGATGTTAACAATGACAGCAAACTCGCCTTAAGAAGTCAGCTAAGCATACGATCAAAAGTTGCACACAATATGGGGTTCTTCAAGAGGGGCATCAGAAGGTTTCTTCATGGTCGGCAGCGCGAGTGTGACACCCCTGGTGTTGCATACGTCCATAGGCCACGGTAACCGCTTCCCATGTTGTCTGCCAACTTAGTGGTATAAAAAAAAAAAAAAAAGTTTCCTGGCTTAAATCTTGTACAATAGCGATGTCAACCCAATCCTTACACAATTACACAATTAGGCACGTATTAACATCTTAGCTAAAGGGCTTAGAAGAATTACTATCAATTTTAATTACTAATATTAATAAAAATATTTTATCCACTTAGTGCGTTAATAACTGACATAGTGCGAACGAGACGTTGCGATGTAATAGAAAGAGATGAAGCGATGAGTCATGATGTACGTCACCTGTTGTATAATGATATTACATAAAATATTGTATAGTGGGGCCGAAAACCTAGACAAGGCCAGAAATAGCCCCTGCTGTAGGTACGGGCCACGACAAAGTATTACAATAATAAATAAATATTCTAGGATATTTTATACAACGCCATGTAAGCATAGCTTAACTAGTTTGTGTTATAGGTTCTAGAATCTGTATACATAATTTTAATGTGTTTTTTATTGTAAATACACATAAATAAATAAATAAATATATTTCACGACATTCTACACAACGCTATCTAGACCCATGGTAAGCATTCTAGCTTGTGTTATGGGATCTAGAATGCGGATAAACATACTTAGATACTTTTTTTTTTTTTTTGTAAATACATACATACGAGTTTTATATATAGAAACACCCAGACCAATGCAAATATACATATTCATGCATACAAATATTTGCACTGAGCGGGAATCGAACCCGCGCCCCCTGCATAGCAGTCGAATGCTCTACCGCTACGCCACGGAGGTGGTCAAAACACATGTAGATAGAAACACTCAGACCAATGCATATAGACAGTTTTCATATTTACATTGAGCGGGAATCTAACCCGCTTCTTCCGACATAGTAATCGAGCGCTCTACCACTACGCCCGATCGTCAAAATATTCAGATACGTTTTTGGAGGACATGTTTTCATTTTGACGACCTCTGTCGCGCAGCGTTAGAGCATTCTACTGTTAAATTAGAAATCACAGGTTTGCTTTTCGATCAATGCAAATATGTTCAAACACCTATTTCCTATGTTTTATTCTAAAAAGTATCTAAATATGTTTTACCCACATTCCAGAAGACATAATTAAGTATGACAAACTCTTCTTAGTCTAAATAGCGTTGTGATGTATTTTTTTTTTTTATACCGCTTAGGTGGCAGACGAGCACACGGCCTACTTGATGGAAAGTGTCAAAATCAATAGAGTCACACTAGCGCTGCCATTTAGGTAGACTAAGGAAAAAGAATTAAATTAATTTTCGTGGGTAGACTCCGGAAAGACCTTTGAGTTCATTTCGAAAAAGATATTCGTGCGTACAGTTTCGTGGGTAGGGAACGGAAACACTCAACCCTGCAAGCATTGAGAGTGTCTGGGCCGTCAGTGTAAAAGATAAAGCAGGACAAGCTTTTAGTCATTCCACTGACAGCACAAAATCCCTCCAGTGAGCTCTGGCTTCCCTACTCACCGCTGGGAACAAAACACGAGGTCATTATGACCGCGGTATTCTATAGGGCGGTCTTCCCCAGTCGGACTGCTAAATTGGACGGAAATACCGTCATGTCCTATCTCCTATTTATTATATTATGTTTAATAATTTCTTGTATAATTTCACCATCTCCGAATAAGGAAATTAATATAAATATATTTTTTTATGTACTATTATTTAATGAAAAGTTTAAAAGATTATAAATAATAATAAATAAATATTCTACAACATTCTACACAACGCTATCTTTACCCATGGTGAGTATAGTTTAACTAGCTTGTGTTATGGAATCTAGAATACGGATAAACATACTTAAATCCTTATTTTTTTTGTAAATACATACATATTATACATAGAAACACCCAGACCAATACAAACACCCATATTCATACATGCAAATATTTGCACTGAGCGGGGATCGAACCCGCGCCTCCTGCGTAGCAGTCGCGTTCACTACTAGCCACGCCACAGAGGCTGTTTTTTTTTTCTTTTTTTTAAGACACTTCTATCGGTGACTGTACTTTAGGAGTAAATGAATAAAAAATTGTGAGATACTTCGTTAGTCGTTCACGCTCTTTGAGATGAGATCACTACGGAGTATACGTGATAGGTATCTATAGAGACATGTTATTATAGAGAGGTGTTTTCAGCGCCAGCCAATATGTTCGAGCTCCAGAGACACACAGAATAGAGAATACCGATACACAGTTGTAAATTTTGGAAATAGCCGAGAAATCCCTATAAGCATGTTGATGATTACATACGTACATATAATCACGCTTTTATCCCTGGAGGGTTTTTTTTTATCTAGCACCTTCGAACCGAGTTCGAAGTCTTTTCGTCACTTCGTTTAGTAGACTCGCGTATTTTTTTTTATATATAGAACACGTCAATTAGACTTCGCCTTGCCTGATGGTAAGCTGAAGGCAAAGTCTCAGAAAAGAGGCTCACCATTACCTACACATACCGTTTGACAATGGTGACACTCAGCTTGACGGTCTCATCATATGCTTTTTCACGCCCCGCTTAAAGGACCCGGGACTTTTGATTTAGAGTAAAAGTAAATTTACTATTTATTTTTCACGCTTCCACTCTTATTCTCTTCGTTCTAATCGTCTCTCTTATTCCATCACGCTTTCGTTCTACCGCTTTTATACTATGAGACTGAGGGCTTCATTGTTTTCCTGTATATATAGTTTCTTTATGTTATGTTCCTTTTGTTTATATTTGTTGTCTCTTATTTACTTTTTATATCTTTTATTTACTTAATTTTTTACACTTTTTATGTTTATCTAGACCAGGTGTGCTGTCCCTGGAGGGTTAGCCAGAGGTGAATAAAATTAACCCCACATTTCACCAATAATTGTATTCGGTCCCATGCAACAGGGGGTGAGCCTATTGCCGTATTTCGGGCACTATTGTTGACTCGAGCCATGCTTCTGAGTCTGGGTATATATCTATCTGATGTTAAACAGCCCTATCCCTAATCATCATCATTATCTGAAGCCGTCTTCCCCATTCCCAGCTCTTAAATCGTTCCCAGCTCGGTCGGGTTCGGCTTTATAGCCTAACTATGCCACGAAACTTTGATTTTTCATGGAGTGACTGTCATCTGACTTCCACAACCAATAATTGGATATTTGACTGACTGGTCAAATTACTGACTTTTTCTCATCGCCAAAACAGTAAGTTATTAGGAAACTTGTTATGTGTAATTTATTGTGACGTCATAATATTTAATAGTCAAATAACCTAGCCTAACTATGCCACGGAACTTCCATATTTTTAAATGGATCGACTGCCATCTGACCTCTACAACCAATTGGGTATTTGACTGACCAGTCAAATTAATGACATTTTATAAACGTCAAGACGGTAAGTTATTAATAAACTTGTTCAGTCTTATTACAAAACACGGACTAACTCTAAAACCAGGTTTAAATCGTCTTTAGACCATGGTCTAAAGAAATTTTTATTACAAAAAGGGTTTTATTTTTAAACTATGGACTATCTCTGGTTTAAAGATAAACCTACGTGACCCCTAGTTTAACGTTGGTCTAAAGTGTAAATCACAATAATAATACGTCAAACTTGCCATTTTGTGGTTAGTCGGTTAGCGTCAAATAAATTCGTTTACTTTCTTATATGCTCATAATGGATATTGACGCAGTTGATCTGATGGATATCGCAGATATCAATATCGTGGAGTCATTGGACATACCACGGTTACCTAACAGACATCGTATTCGAGTAAACCCCTTTATGGAACTATCTGAAGAAGCTTTTTAGGCAAAAGTATAGATTTACTAAACGTTTTAAATAACTTGCAATAAATATACTTCAAAGTAGGTATAAAACATAGATTATTATATATTGTAGAGATATAAAATTTGGGAAAAATTTGATATCTAGTAAGCGCGAACGGAAAAGTTCGTTCCATTTAACGTCCATAGATCTTCCAATATCATAACAATGATTGCTAAATAAAGACATGATAATGATATTTTATTATAAAATAAAGTATAACTATTATTCATAAAATTGAATTTAACGAAAATGTATGTTCTAAATCCTTGCTTCACCATTTTTAGTAAATATTATTTATTAATAATTTCAGATAATTTTTGTTTTCGGAGGAAACGGAACGTTGCGATTGAATGGTATCATAATGAACGAACTAGTTTGAGTAATCTGTGGTTTTATTTAAGCCAAGGTTTAAATTATGGTACTAAGTAGTCTATGGATTATTCAGCTTTTGTAATAAGGAGAAGTTTAAACCATGGTCTTGAGATTAAGCCTAGACTTTATAGTTCGGGTTTAAACCTGACTTAATTCCGTTTTTTGTAATAAGACCGGTTGTGTATAATTTATAGTGACGTCATAATATTTAATAGTCAAATTATTTATAGGTTGGGTGGATAATTAAAAATCAACCAACCGCGGTAGCCAGGATGCCACAGACAGTTCGAAATATGCGATCTCTCAGATCACAATAATGTACCCGGTTTTTTGATCATTATGTGCGTTCCTCTTGCTGGCCTGCGTAATACATATTTAGGTGTATTCTTATTCTGCTGACTACTTTAGCTATTAACAGGCGTGAATATTATTTCGGACGGAGGTAGCAATATCTTGGCGATTGAGACCGCGGTAGCCTAGTGGTATGGGTAATGGACTGCTGAGATGAGGTCTCAGGTTCGATCCCAAGTTTTACCATGGCACACACCAATGACTTTTCGATACTTTTCGAAGTTATATGTGTATTTATCGCAGGTTTATAAGTGCCCGGTTAATGGCAATAGGCTCGCAATAGGACATTGGGACCTAAACATAAACTGGCGAAATGTGGTTGCTAGCACCTCTGCCTACCCCTTCGGGGATATAGGCGTGAGTTTATGTTATGTTTATTTTATGTTATAAAATAATAATCCACACAACTTTTACCACTCCTTTATCAATCTTAATTTAATGAGCGTATTTTAATCATTTATTTTAACTGCAGGAAAATTTCCCATTGGCAATATCAAAGTTCGGTAGTGAAACCTTTTAAGATTTCAACTACCCATTAGTACCTACTGTTATAGATGTTCGTACGGCAACAGGGGCTTAACGTGCTCTCCAAAACACGGAAATACCCAGACCTATGCAAATGGCTATATTCATTCATGCAAACAAATATTTGCATTTCGCAGGAATTAAGTCTCATCCTCTGCGTAGAAACCTTGTCCACATCCACAGAGTAGCAAGAATACAATTTCATATCAGAGTGTCAGCGTTATACAGAGTTTTGCAGAGCGTTATACGTTGCTCGTTTTCTAAGAAATATCAAAGCTGGTTCCGAATTTCGAATACATGCACTTTGGAGCCTTAGCCTATTCTTCTTCTCTTTTTTTATAAATTACTTGCCTTCCGTCCCCGGCTCCACGTGTGTGGATCTCGGATGTCGTGACATCATATCATAGTATTATAAAAAAAGAATTAAAAATCATACCTCCCGATCTACATAACTATAAACAAACGGAAGACTTTAAGTTTGACCATCCATCATTTTAAGTTTGCTCATCAAAAGAACCACATTAAAATACGTTAAGTAGTTTTTTCATCTATGACAACCCATCATACAATAATTCCTAAAAAAATCGTATTAAGTCTCGTTAATAATATAGGGACAAAAACTTTTAATCCTCCAAAGGTTTGCTGGGAGAAAACTCAAGCTCGCCTTTGTACACCAAGATGTATTTGTGATTACCAGTTGATGTTTCATGTGTACATTAAAGAATGAAAGAAGGCAAAAGTATTTTCGTATTTTCAAAGTATAATTATTAGTCAAACCTCTTTGGCTGTAAGTACTGAATGTAACTGGCTGGTTTTAATTCCATTAAATGTTGACATTATGAAGATGCAATAAATTAAAAAAAAACTTGTTCCCGCCACTTTTCAATTGTTTTTCAAGCAATCAATATGAAACAATGTGACGAAGAAATTCGGTACATTTTAAAGTTATATTTAAAAAAAGGTAAAAATGCAACGAACTCACTGATCTCACTGAGAGAAACCTAAAGCAACGTGTTTCCATATGCGATTCTTTCTTGAAATGTAACAGTTCCAAACCATTTTTAAAACGCTTAAACGGGTGTTGATAAATGGGTCACTAACGATAAGAATGTGCGAAAAAGATCGAGGTCACCACCTGCCTCACAGACCGTGACAAAATCCGACCTTCCTACACAGGACAACACGTGCAGAGCTTAGATGTCACTCTCACACTGTACAGAATATACGAGCAAGAACCAAGCGGTTCGGAGACTCTTTTTTTTGCCGCAACACCAAGACCTGGAATTCATTGCCAGCTCACGTGTAGCCTTTTTCCTACAGTATCGGGTCCTTTAAGAAAAAGCATCCGATGAGGCCGCCAACCTGAGTGCCACCATTGTAACATTACTTAGTGTCTGTAATGGTGACCCTCTTTCCTGAGACTTTGCCTTTAGCTTACCATCAGGCGAGGTGAAGTCAAGTTGGCGTGTCCTTGATAAAAAAAAAGTAACTCGGTACAAGGTGATGCTGTGTGTATAGTGGGATTGGAAAGGAATCGTATGCTATGAGCTTTAAAACTATCTATTCTGACCTCCACTGTCAGCAACCGATGAGATAAAAAGAAGACATTGAGAAACACCGGCCGGAGCTGGCGAACAGGAAGGGTGTAGTGTTCCATCATGACAATGCCAGATCGTACTCATCTATAGCCACTCAGCAAAATTTGAGAGGGCATAGGTGGGATGTGTTGATGCATACTTCGTATAGCCCTGACCTTGCTCCATCATATTTCCACGTGTTTCGGTCACTTCAGAACTCTTTAAGAACCACAAAGTTAACCTCAAAAGAACACTGTGAAAATTACCTGTCAGATTTCTTAATCAAAAATTTCTAAAGCAATAATATCATGGCACTACCCACAAAATGGCAACAAGTCATCGATCAAAACGGCTCATACTTACAAATCATTATAAATAAACAAAAATATACCTATATTATGACGTCAAAAAGATATCAACGTTACGCTATTTTAAGATATGATACGAATATGAATTTGAATTTGCGTATTTAACAATAGAAAAAATATGAAAGTTCACATGTGGCACACCTCTTTGAAGTGAATTCTTTTATGCGAAATATTATTTTTGTCCTAGTTTTTTCTCTTCGTTATTTTGTCAGTATTTTCATGTATCTCAAATATTTTACCAAACAAAATAAACATCCAATAGCAAACAGAAATAGCCATTTGTTGTGGCACCACAATAGAACATTTTCCTTTGTATGTAAAATACAAAAATACTTTTACCCCAACCGTATATAACATAAACAAGTTCTTTTAAATATATATTTAAAAAAGGAACTTGGTTTATGTGACAGATATTTAAAAAAAGAACTTGGTTTATATACATTGGAATACAACAATTTTTTAACGTATATAATAACATAATTGTATAGATAAATTTTACTGACAGAGGATCAGAAAAAATGGCGCGCATTGGGAGAGGCATGTCCAGCAGTGGACAGAAGAAGGCTAATTGATTGATAGATAACCTTTACGGTTGCGACTGCATTCTGACTGGGCACTAGGTTTTTAACAGTTTTTTATGATCTACCAAAAAAAATGAAAATAGCAACTCTAACTTCTAAAATACAGTACCTAACTTTATGAAATTCCAGTTGCATTGCCCAACCTTGCAGCGTACGGTTACGATTGTGATGTGACTATTTTCCCCTCATTACACATCAATCCAGGAATATATAAATGAGTAAGCCCCCCGCTATGCGTTACACAACACTATGAATGGTTTTGTTGACGGCGCTGGCTAATTACAACACCGTGTTTACCAAAACACACCACCTTTGAGTGTGAGAACATTTGTAACTATGGATATTCGTAATCAATCTGACCCTACAATTACATTATTAGAATCTGTAGATTGACTAATGGTTTTTTTTTACACCACTTAGGTGGCAGGCAAGCATATGGCCCACCTGATGGGAAGTGGTTACCGTGGCCTATGGACGTATGCAACACCAGAGGCGTTACACTCGTGCTGCCGACCATGAAAAAACCATCTGATGCCCCTCTTGAAGAACCCCATAGTGCTTTATAGTTATGTCGGACTCAAACCGACCAAAACGCACTCCGCCTGTGGGTCGTTTTTGGTTGCCGAAGGTGAGGTTGACAGGCATATCCCTCGCATCCCGGCTGACCCAGGGCCATCTCTCACGATCTGGCCCTCTCCTCAGTATACCAATATATTTACAGCAGAGACAAATAGTTTAGTCATGTGAATATTTTAATGTGTAAATTTTTTGATTAAATTGTAATTTAAATTTCGTGAGTAATGTAAGTTTTGAAAAAAGAACACTAGTTTTACGTCACAATCCTATGTAATAACGCATTCAGGATGCTGATGGGTCTGCCGAGGCATTGCTGCGCCTCAGGGATGTTTGCGGAGAAGCGTGTCGACGACTTCGCAACTATAATAAGAAAGCGCTTCCTTATTGAATCGCACGAGGAGCAGCGCCAACAGCATCCTGGCTGCGTTATCAAACCGGTGGAACTCCCCCCTATTTAAAAGGTGGATGGTGGTTCACACCGTAAAAAACACAACCATAAAAATATATGTACCTTACTAACAATAGTATATGGACTGGTTCCGAAATAAACTTTATTTAATTTAATTTAATTATGTACTAACCCAGATAGATCTTGTTATCTAAAAAAAACAATTAGAATTTGAAATAAGTATTTGAATTTAAAATCAGATAGCGTAGTTGTTCTTACGATCGAGACGTTCCGGGTTTGAGTCCTGGCACTGTCGATGTGAAACGAAACCTAACACAATGTTTAAGTTAGCTGAAGAGGTAGGGTGACTATTAGTGCCTAAGTTTTTACGGTTTTAAAAAACCCGTCAAGCTGAGTGTCACCATTGTCACACGGTATGTGTAAGTAATGGTGACCCTCTTTTCTGGGTCTTTGCCTTCAGCTTACCATCAGGCAAGGCGAAGTCTAATTGACGTGTCCTATATAAAAAAATAAAAAAAGAACTGACCGTTTTTATTAATTTCAATGGGGATTTAAATTTCGCTGGAAATCCCAGTACTCGTAGGCCACTACTGTTGATGCTGGTTTACAGGTACAGCAGTCGAAATGTGGGAAAGATTACTCCCAAATTAAAAAGTAATCCGGCCAGACATTGTTGTACTCGTGTACAAAGGTTAAACAGTCTATCTGTCACCCCAGGGTCACTGAATTGACCTTTAGGTGACAAATGAACTGACAAAAAATGCTCGACTTCCGAGAAGAGCTCGTCAGTGGCGGTTAAGGTTACAATTACGACCTACAAGTTCGCGTTTTCGATGCTCGATAATAACCTTGTGTTATTTTTCCGGCGGTGAGTAGGGTAGCCAGAGCTCACTGGAAACATTTTGTACTGTCAGCGGGAAGACCAAAAGCTTGTCCTGCTTTATCTTCTACACTGACGGCACAGAAACTCTTGTGTTTACAGGATTGGCAGCGCGAATGTGACGCCCTTTGCGTTGCACACGTCCTTAGGCCACGGTAACCACTTTCCATCAGGTGGGCCGTGTGCTTGTCTGCCAACCAAGTGGTATAAAAAAAAAGTTATAAACTTCACAAAATTGAGCATGCATGTTTTGCCAGTGGTGTACTGGCGCGCAAATATTATTTCCTATCAACAGTATCAACGCCTCTGTTCAAGAAATAAGTCAAAGCTATAGCAGCAAGCTTATGTAGGTGTGTTCGATGTAATAATTTTCGATACGCGTGCATATATTATATTATATCTGTTTGCACTGATTTAGGTCTTGCTATATATAATATGTATATATTTACAATTTATAAGTAGTAAGTATGTTTATCTGGGCTCTTAAACAGGGTCGGCAGTACGGGTGTGACACACCTCTGCTTTTGCACACGTTCATAGTTCACAGTAACCACTTTCCATCAGGTGGGCTGTGTGCTTGTCTGCCACCTAAGTTGTATAAAAGAAATGTAGTTTGTAAAACTTTCAGTTTTTTCTACCTTAATCGATTATAAAACGCTCTGACCACCAAGCTACCGAACCTTCGCTTATAACCGATCTCCCTGTCAGGGAAAGATCGTGTGTTCGAATCCAGCCTGGACCGTTTAAATTTTTTCTATTTTGATCGATTTTAAATAGCTAGCATACTAAATGATTAAAATTTCATTCGGTACTGTATTTCAAATCATCAATATGATTGACACCGTGCAGTCCTACATTAGGAACCATTAGCCAGATTTCTAAAAGAAAATATACGAAAGAAATGCTACAGGTTACCTTGTAGGAAGAATCTGACACAGTGACCTGAATACGCCAGACAAGGCCAGCAAAGTGATATAAAAAGATACGATGATATATTACGAGCTAGTAGTAACTGTCTGAGTGTATGCTCCTAGTGAGTGAATACCTTATTGTCAATAAATTAATCGCGACAATAAACGTGATATTATCGATGGTTGAGAGTTAATGTAAGTGGCATCGACATTTCGAAGTCAAAGTCAAAAATCATTTATTCTGCATAGACCATTAAATCGGCACTTACAAAACGTCAATAAAAAAAGGAAACATGAAAACCAGTTTATCAAATGGACCACCAGGCACCGGTTCCAGACGCGGCTCTGACCTGGGACTGACGTTCATAGGTAAACACTTTCCATTAGGTGGGCCGTGTGCTTATCTGCCACCTAAGTTGTATAAAAAAATGTAATTTATAGTAGAATACTGTATTTTAAAATCGATTAGCATAAAAAAACATATTATTCGATTTATTAATAAATAAATTGATAGTGAATTAATGATACATGTACCTACTAACCATATTCTTAGTAAGTAACCTAACCATATTTTAAATTTCATTTGTACACCATGTTAAATGTCAGAACATAGTGCTTGTGAGCTGAATAAGCACTTGCGTGTATTATAAAAAATTCTAAACTATCGCGTTCCATGTTATACAATAATCTTAACGAGAATTAACGCGATTATGGTATAGATAAACGTCAGGAGGCTCCACCTGTCACCCCCAGGCCGGCGCTCATGGGGGGCGGAGGTCGTTCATCGACCTCCGACGCCCGAGTTGCCTTCGTACGCGGGCAGCTTGGCTTGCGATCATTCGTCGCTCCCGCTGCCGCTGCCGCTCCCGCCTCGCCACCTCCTTCACGAGCATTACTTGCTCGCAGAAGGAGGTGCAGGCAAACCAACGGTAAGTATATATATATACCAAGATCGCGTTGATTCTCGTTAACATAACACACACAACATAAACTCACGCCTATATCCCCGAAGCGGTAGACAGAGGTGCTAGCACCCACATTTCGCTAGTTTATGTTTAGGTTCCAATGTAATAGGTGACGAGCCTATTGTCATTAACCGGGCACTTATAAACCTGCGATAAATACACACATAACTTCGAAAAGCATCGAAAAGTCATTGGTGTGTGCCATGGTAAAACCTAGGATCGAACCCGAGACCTCGTCTCAACAGTCCATTACCAGTACCACTAGGTTACCGCGGTTATTCTCGTTAACATTATTGTATATGTCTATAAAATTTCAAAATAAACTTTGACCTTCGCAAGAGTCATTATTTTTCTTAAAGCGTCATATCATGTGTTCTTTGTGAGAATACACCCAGGTCTCAAACCCACGTAAACAATTCAAATACACAGTTGCATATCATTCCTATACAGATATATCAAATTCACAACAGCGGGACTCCAAAAACATTGACACAACAGATTTTTTTGTAGATTACAGACTACAGACAGTACTTCGTAGGGGGTGCTCAACCTCACAATACTCAATAGTTGATGGAGAAAATCGTACGGGTGTGGGGAACAGGTAGATTTCTGTTTAAAGAATATTGAGAATTACTATTGAATGATTTTTAAAGCATTTAGTGCCTATACTGACTATTCAAATCGATATATGTTTAGAAGAATTTGTATGGTTTCTGGTGAAGGTTCGGTAGCTTAGCGGTCAGAACGTTGCCCCTGTAGGGGAAATATCGCGGGTTAGAATCCCGCCTGAACCGTTTAATTTTTTTCTATTATAATCGATTTCAAATGACTAATATTTTGGTTAATCCCTCCTAGTTGAATTGCTTGTTATTAGTGGGTTCATATAGGTAGGGTAGTGACCAGTTTAATACTCCATTCGGTTAGGTACTTGAGTTAATCAATCTTGTAGCTACTTTTTATAAAAACACGTAATAAAAAATAAAAAAATTCCACGACATCCTACACAACGCTATCTAGACCCATGGTAAGCATAGCTTAACTAGCTTGTATTATAAAATCTAGAATGCGAATAAACATACTTAGATACTTTTTTTTGTAAATGCATACTTATTATACATAGAAACACCCAGACCAATGCAAATATACTTAATCATGCATACAAATATTTGCACTGAGCGGGAATCGAACCCGCGCCCCCTGCATAGCAGTCGAATGCTCTACCGCTACGCCACTAAATAATAAACTAGGCTGAGTACTTACTCATAACTCAATTATTCATTACACGTCATGTATCATCGACCAATCCCAAATTATTTCACCCAATTAACGTTCTACTCTTAATAATAACAGTATTTTCAAACATAAAATCAGTAACGTTACAATGTCTAAAATCTAGTATCCCAGGTTTCAGTCTAGTCACAATATTGCATAACGGTGTTGAAATGAATATTGTTAAGTAGTTTAGTAACTAAGATATAAGTTTAGATTTAATTACCAATTCACTTGGTAAATAACTTTTATACATATGAATTATTTAATTGTTTATTTAAAATGTAATAATTGCACTACAAGCCTGAAAAACAGGATTACCTAGTTCAGGCACAAACTATGTAGCATAACTTAATAATTATAACGTAAGATTGATTTGACAATTGTAGAGTTTATGTATAAAGTATGCAATAACTATAAAAGATAGCAATAGATTATAAAACTATGTAACATATACTATTGAATTAATGAAATAAATTATTATTATTATTAATAATAATAATGTATGAAGATCAATTAAATTTCACGTGTGTCGGATTACTAGCGATTCAATTTCGGTTTATAGGCTTAAAATGAATTTTTTCACAGAAAAATATTAATAAACTCAGTTTTTAAATGAAACCTTTCAAAGAGATTCATCAAAATTATTTATTTCTGGTTAAATACCAAACCGAGGGGTGTATAGGGGAGTGTGTGTGGTGTGGGAACAGGTGGAAATAGGGAGAAGCGTCAATATTACGTTTGTGTTCAATGCTGTTAATATGAAACTGTTTCCACGAAACCTGTCGCGATTTATTTGTATTGAGTGTTCTGTTACTAGATATTGAATTAAAGCTACAAAGGAATACTCGGGCTCTGTGTAAACATTTCTATCAAATAAATCGCATCGGAATCTGTGGAAAAAAAAAATTATTACCAAAAGGTAATATTCGCATCAACTTCTGAAAGTTCTTTTTTTATATATATATAGAACACGTCAATTATACTTCGTCTTACCTGATGGTAAGCTAAAGACAAAGTCTCAGAAAAGAAGTTACAGATTTATTTGTTTTTTTAAGTAGTAGGTATTATTATCTGTTTTGTGCTATTGGTCATAGTCACACTAATCAATTACTTCGAAACCGGGAACTCGTGATCTTTCCCTTATAGGGGGAATACTCTGTCCACTGACCCACTGAACATCGCCTGATGCCATCCAAATCTTCCTATTTGTGTGTGTGAAGGAAGGATCACAGGTACGTTATTTTAATTGATTTGAATAGTCAGCATACATAATGCTTTAAAATTACGTTCAATACTTTAGAAATTTGTGGTTTTGACTAAGCGTGCTAAGCGTGGGCTGGCCACGTTTGCCGAAGGACCGATGGCCGTTGGAGCAAACGAGTCCTAGAGTGGAGACCGCGAGAAGGTAAACGAAAGGTAGGACGCCCCCTAGCCAGATGGACGGACGACCTGAAAAAGGTGGCTGGGACAGACTGGATGCGGAAGGCAGAGGATCGGAGAAAATGGCGCACATTGGGAGAGGCCTATGTCCAGCAGTGAACTGCGGCGGGCTGATTGATTGATTGATTGATTGATTGATTGATTGTGCTATGCAAGCGAGAGTCTCCGTTTCGACAAAGTGGTCGATTTTACTTTTGTCCGTATTTTTTTCTAGGAAAAGAATATTAGCATTCGAAATTACAAATATTCCCTCTAACCCCTCAAGCTAAGCTAAATTGCTTGTGTTAGGAGTGGTTTCACGTAGGTAGTGCAATAGCCAGGATTCAAACCCCGGCCCACTCGAACATAAGACCGACTCCTTAACCACTAAACCACTTAATATGTTTGTTACGCTTGTACGCTTAATATGCTTAGTATGTTTGTCAGATTGCCGGGTGGTTTCCGGCAGAATAGAATTAGGGCCACCCCATCTCTTCCCATGCGGTGTCGTACAAGGCGACTAAGGGATAGGGCTGTTTAACATCAGACAGATATATTCAGCCCAGACTCACACTCAGATGCCTCGAGTCAACAATAGTACCCGGAATACGGTAATAGGTTCACCCCGTATTGCGTAGGACCGAATACAATTATTGGTGAAATGTGGGTGTTAATTCACCTCTGCTTAACCCTCCAGAGATAAAGGCGTGATTATATGTATGTTTGTCAATTCCGGTATAGAGGGCGCATTTCTTAACCAATTTTCACCAAATTTGTCACACATGTTTTTTGATTTAAAACACAGCTATTTTTATAGGAGGAAAAATTGAGGAGGAAAGGGAGAATGCTTCTTGTCGCTTTATTTATGAACGGTTCTGGATGGTTTTTGACTGAAACATCAAGAACATGATTCCTCACAGGCAGCTATGAAAAAAAACCATGCCTCCTAAATGTGTACTTCGTTATAAAACTGAGAATAAAGAGGGGAAGTTTGGTGTAGAGTTTTTTAAAGAACGGCTCGTCATTATTTTTGGCGTAAATAATGGCGTAACGGTAGTGAACGCGCCCGCTACGCAGTAAGCGCTGGTTCGATCCCCGCTCATTGCAAATATTTGTATGCATTAATATGGGTATTAGCATTGATCTCTATATATGGTTTCTATGTATAATATGTATGTATTTACAAAAAAAAAAGTATTTAAGTATGTTTATCCGCAATCCCAGAAATACTAGACATCCAGACAGAATCGTATTGACAAAGATACCAAGAACCACAATGTATCTCAAAAATTGTACAGCAATGTGTGGCCGTGTTTATAACGCAGTACCAAGCGAATTTAAACATTTACCCACAAATAGGTTTTGTAGAAAATTTAAATTATGGCTTTTAGAAAAATCGTTTTACTCGTTAGACGACTACTTTAAAATTGAAATTAATTGATTGAAATAAAAATGTAAATACCTATTGTAGACATTATTGATGAATTTGTTTTGGACACTGAATACTAACCACTTGACATTTAATTAATTCTGACTAGTGATAATTTAATTATATATTAAAACTATTTACTTTGACTGATAACAGATAATTTGCACTAATTTGTAATTGTGTTTTTCTAAAATAAATGGGGAACAATGTACCAGTATTTCGAGCTGATGCAACAGCTTACAGCTGACAGAACATGTTGAAACTTGTAATGTATTATATTATAAAATTCCACCTGTACCTACACATGTTTCCGCAAATAAAATTATCTTTATCTTTAAATCTAGATTCCATAACATCAGCTAGTTAAGCTGTGCTTACTATTGTTATAGATAGCGTTGTGTAGAATGTTGGAGAATAAGAAGATACGTATCGTCGTTTTTTCTTTTTTTATACCTGATAAGGGTACTTACCAGAAAAATAAGGCTAAGGGTGCTCGCGAGTTCTATTGTTCTTAGAATTTCTAATCTTTACAAGTGAGAAATTTGTTTGTTTTTAAAAATAAATAAATTTTGGTGATCTGTGTACAGTTGTCGATGTCGTACTGATAGACCGATTGAAGGCTAGTGGTCGCGGCTTCGTGTCCCACTCAGTGTAAATATTTGTATGCACATATATGTATCGATCTGTATATTTCTATGTACATACAACATGTACATATGTATACATACATACATACATATAATCACGTCTTTATCCCCGAAGGGTTAGGCAGAGGTGAATTAACACTCACATTTCACCATCATTGTATTCGGTCCCACGTAATAGGGTGTGAGCCTATTGCCGTTTTCCGGGCACTATTGTTGCCTCGAGCCGTTAATCTGAGGCTGAGTCTGGGCTGTATATATCTGTCTGATGTTAAACAGCCCTATCCCTTAGTCGCCTTGTACGACACCGCATGGGAAGAGATGGGATGGTCCAAATTCTACTCTGCCGGAAACCACATATGTATTTTGAGTAATAATATATCTCAACATCAATCAACATTGTACATGTACAATCCATATTACAAGGTAGGTGACGTGGCAGCCGCTAAGCAGGAAGCACGGGTTTAATCCCTGCTTAGTACAAATATTTTTTTGCATGAATATGGGTTTATACAATGGTCTGGTCGTACTTCGGAGAGCAAGTTGAGCTATCAGTTAGACAGCCTCTGTGGCGTGGTGGTAGTGAACGCGACTGCTACGCAGGAGGCGCGGGTTCGATCCCCGCTCAGTGCAAATATTTGTATGGCTGAATATGGGTATTTGCATTGGTCTGGGTGTTTCTATGTATTTACAAAATAAAAAAGTATTCATATTCATTTTTTTTTTTTCATTCTTCAGTATTTAAGTATGTTTATCCGTATTCTAGATTCCATAACACAAGCTAGTTAAACTATGCTTACCATGAGTCTAGATAGCGTTGTGTAGAATGTTGCAGAATATTATTATATTATGTAGGATATTATCAGTCCCGGTTGCCTTACGAAAATCTATAGCAGCCGTTAGAGATAGTTGTAGCCCTAAAATGTTCAACTACAATGCTTCAATATTGCCATTAACTTACGCCACGGAATATCTCTAAGTTCAGCTAAATCCGCAGCATCTATATAAGTATACTAGTAAAGTGGATTCCAGACATTCGGGTAAAAGCTTTAGGGATTAGATAACCCTAGGATGACGATGAAGCTAGCTAGGCCGTGCTTTTTTTTTATACCACTTAGCTGGCAGACAAGCACACGGCCCACCTGATGGCAAGTGGATACCATGGCCTATGGACGTGTGCAAAACCAAGGGAGTCACACTCGCGCTGCCGACCATGTAAGCACAGAGAGTTTCTGTGCCGTCAGTGTAAAAGGCGAAGCAGGAGAATCTTTTGGTCTTCCCACTGACAGCACAAAAACTCTCTAATGAACTCTGGCGACCCTACTCACCGCCAGGAACACAACACAAGGTTATTATGGCCGCGGTATTCTATAGGGTGGAGATACTTTCCCAGTCGGACTGCTCATTGGACGGAAATGCGTACCGTACCTATAGCTAGCTTATGTAGAATATCTAAAAAATACAATAACAGTACCTACTAATAATAAAAAATAACTTAATTAACTAAATAAGCACACACACAATCTCTATAATAAATTATACGTAAAATTTCGAGAGAGAAATACGCGAGATGCGGCCGCACAGCAATAAATACCCAAATAAATATAGATATTATGTCAAATACAAAAATATTCAGTGTAAAAAATATTCGGCAACCAAAGCGACCCACAGGCGGCGTGCGTTTTAGTCGGTTCGAGTCCGACATAACCTCCTCCACCGGCTCCGGTGGGGAGGTATCCGTGGGGATTATGCGCATGTAAAAAGAAAAAAAGAAAGTGTAAAAAATATTTAATTAAATCATATTTACGTATAAAAGATGCTATTAGGCATGATCAGGCTTTACCTCAACTCGATGAGAGGGCCAGATCGAGAGAGGGTCGGCCGGGGTGCGAAGGATATGCCTGTCAACCCCACCTTCGGCAACCAAAAACGACCCACAGGAGTAGTGCGTTTTAGTCGGTTCGAGTCCGACATAACCTCTCCCACCGACTCCGGTGGTGGGGGTATCCGAGGGTATATTTTGCACGTTGAAAAAAAGTCTCTACCACGAAACTTACTTCTGAAGTTACGAACTAAGTTTAGAACTTTATGGTATCAAGGCCAAATATGGCAAACGCATAGATACTTAGTTATATCCCCAAATTAGGTATTTCACTGACCAGTCAAATTAGTTGCTTTTTATTAAACGTCAAAACGGTAAGTTAAAAGGTAACTTGTGTATGATATAATTTATTCTAACGTCATAATATTTCATGGTCGAATCGTCGACTTTTATGGGTTAAGTGGATGATTAAAAATAAATAAAAACTTTAAAATAAGAACAGACGAAACTTTTACCACTATATTACCATTTTTTATTTACTACGCTTAGTTAAATAATTTATTTTAACTACAGGAAAATACCCAATTGAGGCTGAAAACAGTACATGACGACACTTCATTCAACCTAAATCCTGATTCTATATAGACTGGCTGCACGGTACAAAAAAATTGCTATCGCAAAAGAAAGCAAAAAGTTACGTACTGGTCAAGTAGTGGACTTGACCAGTACCTAACTTTTCGCTTCTATCATACAGAGAACATTACAGAAAATCGCACTGTGATTATACAGACATGTGTCTATGCTCAATATCCTTTGTAACGTTCGAAATTCAAAATTAATTATCGAATCAACTGAACCGTGCCAAATCTCTTATGTATAGTCAGCATCAGATTAATCTTGATAACTAGATATTTCTTCCTTCCTGTAGACTGATTGTTCTGATGTTTAGTACACACCTTTAGTTCGAACTAAATAAAAAAGTTTGGTATTAATACACTAACGTATAAAGTTCATTTTGAGTACTCTGTTCCAAGTCAAAATTGATCTGTTACTGACTGTACTATTCATAAAGGTTACTGAAAAAAAAACTAACTTCAAACCGCGCGTAATATCGTATCAACATTTCATGGCCCACCTGTTACCTCTTAAAATGACCGAATGATATATTGTTAAAATGAATTCTCTATCTCCTGAATGAATGAAATGAACCATGCGCTCCAACCTTTTTTTTAATTACAAAATACACTGAACCACAAACACTTCACTTAGCACTGTGGTAACGTACTGGCGACTTATAGGTCTTAGGACCCAAGGTACGTCGACCAGCTCCTGGAGAATGGATATAGCCAGCAAGAAATACCTGCTGTATATAGAGGAGGAGGACCTGACCGGTCTACCGGCGGCATCGCCCTTGCAACAATTGCTGCCCATAGCGTGGGCTCATTTCGTGCTCGGGCTCTGGGCGCTGACTGAGCCGTGTATATTTTCGTTCGACGCCAGCGCCGCCTGTTTACGCGGGAATGTAGGCCGGCTGCGCGGGAGTGACTGAGTTTTTGTACTATGCCGGCGCGCGCGCCAGATCAACTGCGTAGGGTTGTGACTGCTGCGCGCTACGACGGTAACCTTGCGAGCCCTACACGACGTTTCTTTTCCTTTTTTTGTTTAGTACGCCGAGACGGTAGGTTAGTGGGTAATAAGGCGGGAATTCGATTTTGAGGTCGAAGGTTCGTATTACCTACTTACACTACCGATGTGAACCCACTCCTAACAAAGCTGTACTGGTAGTTTTGGTTACGTCACTCGTGGTTCTCGGTAGTGTAGAATTTGGACCACACCATCTCTTCCTATGAGGTGTCGTGTAAGGCGACTAAGAGATAGTGCTGTTTATTTACTAATAAATAGATAGATGGATGACACTTTATTGTACACCAATACATTTACCGCTGAGTAGGTAGCATGTATATACAGTTTAATGTACAATGGGCGGCCTTATCCCGGGCATAATTTCTTCCAGGCAACCTTGGGATGGACAGTAATGTGACAAGACAAAATATATAATATTGTGTAGTTATCATATAAAACTAGATAAAAGGTGAACTAAGCCAAATAGAAAGGAAAAGAAATTCACAAATAAAGGCAATTAATAATTAATTTTATTTGTCTAAATATACATAACTCATACATACATGGCTGACATAGTGATCTATCAACACACAACCCAAACCACTGGACGGATCGGGCTGAAATTTAGCATGCAGGTAGATGCTATGACGTAGGCATCCGCTAAGAAAGGATTTTGATTAATTCTGCCCCCAAGGGGATAAAATAGGGGGTGAAAGTTTGTATGAAACTTTGTAAATTTTAAACCGATCGGGCTAAGACTTTGCATGCATAAAGCTACTATGACGTAGGCTAAGAAAAGATTTTGAGATGCAGGCTATATAAGACTCTTCAGTTTAAAATATACGAATTTCTGGATCTACATTGAGCCGCGGGCAAATTAATAATATCATATTAAAAATATAAGTCATTTTTTTTCTAAACTAAACATAACCATAACACATAACAAAATAAAGTTTGTAATATTGAAATAACTGTTTTTACTACATGCATATGAATATAATACGATACATACACCAAAATATTTTTTTTTTCAATTTTTGTCTAATTTTTGTCTGCCTATTATATTTGTACCGGCTAATCTCTGAAATGGCTGGACCGATTTTGACGGCACTTTTATTGGCAGGTTCCTGATGTAATAAGGAGTTACGTAGGCTACTTTTGTTTTGGAATTTTTTATGCTCAATAGCGTTGATTCAACACTAAGCGTTAACCGACATCCACGCGGGCGGAGCCGCGGGCAACAGCTAGTTTATTTAATAAAACTATACATTATTTTAACATAACATAACATAAACTAACGCCTATATCCCCGAAGGGGTGTAGGCAGAGGTACTAGCACCCACATTTCGCCAGTTTATGTTTAAGTCCCAACGTAACAGTTGGTGAGCCTATTGCCATTACCTGGGCACTTATAAACCTGCGATAAATACACACATAACTTCGAAAAGCATCGAAAAGTCATTGGTGAGTGCCATGGTAAAACCTGAGATCGAACCTGAGACGGCGTCTCAGTGGTTCATTACTCATACCACTAAGCTACCGCGGTAATATTTATTAACTATAATAACATTAAGAGTTTTGCAACTCTAAACATTGGAGTGTCACCCTCTCAAATTCCGCCAATGAACAATAAAAGAGATTCACTCTCTGTGCAATGCTATTTAAAATATTCAGGGCTCGCACATAAGGAGCATGCTTTAATAAGTTAGTACGCAGCCAGGCGCCAGCCGCAGACATTGACATCAGACAGATATATACAGCCCACACCTAACCTCAGGTTTGAGTCAACAATAGTGCCCGGAAGACGGCAATACGCTCACCTCTTATTGCGTGGAACCGATTTACAGATTGGTGAAATGTGTATGTTAATTTCAACCTTTGCCCAACCACCCGGTGATAAAGGCGTGATTATGTACGTACCTGTAAGTATGCCATCATTTTTATCATGTATTGAGTCAAGCTCTGTTTTGTTTCTTTGTTTTATGGTTAATTTAGTTCAAGTTGTTATTTACAGAATATAATACAAAAAATAACATAAGCTGTAATCCAAAAGGGCTTTGGACACACGTGAAGTCTGTGAGAGGTGGTAGCCATTACCCTAACCAGTTTGTATCAGACGGTGTTACTTTTACTGAGGGACAGGCAGTATGCACGGCCTTCAACGAAATTTTTTCCCAGTGTGTTTATTGATACCCCTTCTGATGGTTTCCGCTTGACGCAGAATGTGATACTCATCTTAATGTTTTGTCAAAAGTAACTATTACAGAAGTTATGGTTTTCAACATGTTGAGGACACTTGACAAGACCAAAGGTCCCGGCTATGATGGAATACCGGCTATATTTTTGTCTAAAGGTGCCAGCAATTTGTCATATCCCATAAGTTTGATATTCCAAAAATCATTGCAGCTTTGTATATTTCCATCCATGTGGAAGAAAGCTCATATTATACCTATCCATAAAAAGGAGTCAAAGTCAGTTATCCAGAATTATCGGCCTACATCGATCCTTGTAATAATTAGTAAGGTTTTTGAAAGAATCATATACAACATCATTTATCCAATCATCTCACAGAGCATTCCGCATGCCCAGCACGGTTTCATGAAGGGCCGTTCCACTAGTTCTAATCTTGCTCTGTTTAGCAATTACGTATTGTGTGGGATGGAGTCGGCTGGGCAGGTAGATACAATTTATACAGACTTTGAAAAGGCGTTTGACCGCGTTCACCATTATATACTACTTGCAAAGTTGTATAGACTGGGAATTCATGGGGACTTGTTACGCTGGATACGGTCGTACTTAACTAATCGCTCGCAAGCTGTTACTGTGGGGGGTTTCAAGTCTAGTTTCATCGAAATACCTTCTGGGGTACCGCAGGGCTCTCATCTTGGACCACTACTCTATTGCGCTTATTTATATGACATAGGAAAATGCTTTAGCAATGCACGGCATCTGTTGTACGCAGACGATAAGAAGATCTATATGAAAATTAAATCTAGAATGGACTGTGAGTTGGTACAGCGTGATCTTGACGCTTTATTTTTGTATTATAAACGTAATAATATTTCGGTGAATATTGACAAATGTCAATGCATAAGCTTCAATCGTCGTAAAAATCCCATCAAGTACACTTACAAATTTGGTGATAACATTGTTCCGAGAGTGGACCGGCTTAGAGACCTGGGGGTTGTGTTGGATTCCAAGATGCTAATGTCACACCACATAGACACCATTACTAGTAAGGCGTTCAGAAATCTTGGTTTCGTTATGCGCGTGTGCTCTCCATTTAAAAATGTCAACTGTCTCAAATCTGTTTACCGCACGCACATACGTGCAAAGCGTCTTGGACTATGGCAGTCCTGTTTGGTCCCCCCAGTATGTTACATATATCGATAGGATAGAAAGACTACAAAAGCGATGTCTGCGGCACCTTAACTTCAAGACCAGGAGACGCCATGTCTCATATCTTCATGATTGTAAGCAGTATAGTTTACTACCTCTATATAGCAGGCGTGTGTTAATGGACATGAGCTTCCTATTTTCTATTGTAAGAGGTGAACTTGATAGTATGGACCTGGTATCCAGTATTTGTTTTAGTGCACCCAAAACTCGAACTAGACATACTCGCCTGTTCAGAGTTCCTCCGCATCGCACCAATTATGGAAAAAATTCTGTTCTTCTCGCTTACCTAGTTGTTACAAGGATAATTTTGACGATATTGACATCTTCCACCTCTCCAAAAGTGTTTTCAGGAAACAAATTATTGATAGGTTAGAATCATACTTACCCAAATGAACCTTCATTTGGGTAAGTATTCGATTTATTCGATAAGTTAATTAATTAATTAAATAACATAGCTGGAACACTAATGTTTGCATGAATTAAGTATTGTGTACCTAGTTGTTAAGTTATGCATGCAACTCTTTACTTGTCGTGAAACTTTATTATTGGCTTAGAATCCTTACGTTATTCTTAAGTTTACCCACAATTATGTAAAATAGCTGTTAAGTTTCCAATAAATAAATAAAATAAAATAAAATAAAAATAAAAATAATATAATAATACAAAAGAATCAGCATCAGATCGATCTTAACTAGCAATATATAGTACTATATATATATAAATATATATATACTACTATATATATATACTACTATATAGATATTATGTATCCACAATGATCTTACTACCTACTTATGATAGTAACAAACTGTAGATTTAAATTGTATTAAACATAACATAACATAAACACACGCCTATATCCCCGAAAGGGTAGGTAGTACTAGCACCCACAATTCACCAGTTTATATTTAGGTCCCAATGTCGTAGGTGGCGAGCCTATTGCCATTAACCGTGCACTTATAAACCTGCGATAAATACACACATAACTTCGAAAAGCATTGAAAAGTCATTGGTGTGTGCCATGGTAAAACCTGGGATCGAACCCGAGACCTCGTCTCAGCAGTCCATTACCCATACCACTAGGCTACCGCGGTTATTATTTAAAAAAAAAGCTATTTCTTTATATCTTCAAATAGTGCAATGTAATTGACGACCTCCGTGGCGTAGCGGTAGAGCATTCGACTGCTATGCAGGGGGCGCGGGTTCGATTCCCGCTCAGTGCAAATATTTGTGTGCATGAATATGTATATTTGCATTGGTCTGGGTGTTTCTATGTATAATATGTATGTATTTACAAAAATAAAAAAAGTATCTAAGTATGTTTATCCGCATTCTAGATCCCATAACACAAGCTAGTTAAGCTATGCTTACCATGGGTCTAGATAGCGTGGTGTAGAATGTCGTGGAATATTTATTTATTTATTTATTTAATAACATCTTTAGTGGAGAAGAAACGGTGCAACAAACTCCACTACGGCATTTTCGAGATGTTAGCTTATAAATAGTGATTTCTTAAGACCAAATATGGACGAATAAACATTTTATATTTCCAACTAATCCCACCCTCTCCTTTCCTACACAGAACAACACGTACAGGGCTTAGATGTCACCCTCCCACTGTGCAGAATATACGAGCAAGAACCAAGCGGTTTATCGCACTACCAAGACCTGGAATTCAATACCCATTATCCTTTAAGCGGGGCGTGAAAAAGCATGTGATGAGGCCGCCAAGCTGAGTGCCACCATTGTAGTATTACTTCATGTCTGTAATGGTGACCCTCTTTCCTGAGACTTTGCCTTTAGCTTACAATCAGGCGAGATGAAGACAAATTGGTGTGACCTAGATAAGAAATTAAGGAAGTATTTCGCAGTATTTCCGCCCAATCGAGCAGTCCGACTGGGGAAGTACCTCCGCCCTATAGAATACCGCGGCTATAATAACTTCGTGTTGTGTTCCCAGCGGTAAGTAGGGTAGCCAGAGCTCACTGGAGAATTAGTGCTGTCAGTGGGAAGACTAAAGGCTTGTTCTGCTTTGTCTTCTACACTGACGGCACTGAAACTCTGTACTTACAGGGTTGGCAGCGCGACTGTGACTTCTCTGGTGTTACAAACATTCATAGGCCACGGTAACCACTTTCCATCGGGTGGGCCGTGTGCTTGTCTGCCACCTAAGTGGTATAAAAATATATAAATATAGGTAAATAAAAAATGTGATATTAAAAATTTTACCTTAGTTAAACTTTTATATAAATGAAAAAGTTTAAATATGCTCACTAAAATCTCATGCATTTCATGCATTTTCGAAGGGGCATGCACCATGCTCAAGCCAATTCGCCTGACTAAAGGTGTGTACCTAATATCTGAACAATCATTCGATGAGAAGGGGGGAATAACAAGGTGTTCAGATCATTTAGACTACTTTGCAAGTAGTGATCTATCTGATGTTTCGCTGGTTTTAATAACAATAAAAAATACATAGACCCGAAATGTAACAAATGCTTACCAGAGGGTCCACGGAGCAAAAATAACAATAATAATAAATATTCTACAACATTCTACACATCGCTATCTAGACCCATGGTAAGCATAGCTTAACTAGCTTGTGTTATGGAATCTAGAATGCGGATAAACATACTTAAATACTTTTTTTTTTGTAAATACATAAATATTATACATAGAAACACCCAGACCAATGCAAATATCCATATTCATGCATAAAAATATTTACACTGAGCGGGGATCGAACCCACACCTCCTGCGTAGGTTGCGTTCACTACCGCTACGCCACATAGGCTGTCAAAAGCCTCAGATGTAACCTCCGACCTTTGTGGCATAGCAGAAATTTTGACTGCTACGCAGGAGATTACTAATTCGACCCTTAATTTGTGTATTAGTATCTGTACAATAATGTGTCTATCTGCGTTGGGCTCTCAGACAGATTAATCCGTGAAGTGACGGAAATATAATATAAGCATCACCTCTCCATCTCGTCCGAAGCGAGACGTTAGAAGCGATTAACGAAAAAATACGCGGACAATATCACTGCGAGAGAAGGAAAATACGAAATAAAATCCTGTACGCCAAAGCTTCCTATCTTCGGGAGAGGCTTATGTTTAGAAGGGAACTACGATGTGCTAATTGATTGAGTAATTATTATCAACAACTATTTAAAGGTCTATCTAAAGATTTACAAAACAAAAATCTACTGCTTATACTTATTAGAACCCATAATACAAGTTTGTTTAGTTAAAATTAATTTGGATCTAGATAGTGCTGTGTCCTAGAGTGGTAAACGAAGGGTAGGACGCCCCCTAGCCAGATGGACGGATAATAATAATAATAATAATGATTTATTTCTCACCAACAACCAAGAAATTACAATATTTAGACATTCACTGTTTAGGGTACACAGAATTCGGTTGTGGATCGCTGGTGCCTGTCGTAGGTAATTGATTACCTGTATTACTGGTCACCAGGATTCCACGATAGCAACAATGACTATACTATAGATACTAACTATACAAACCAAGTGCAAAAATCCAAATACAGGAATACTATAAACCATATTCATTAATTAACATTTCAATCATTATTTAAGATTTCATTCATTAATTATTATAACTAGCATGGGTGTGTGTGTGTGTGTGTGTGTGTGTGTGTGTGTGTGTTTGTGTGTGTGTGTGTGTGTGAGAATAGTCGAGGGTCATTTTAAGACTTTCAGTAGATTTTCTGTATCAGAATATGTTTGACAGAGAAGCCATTCAAGGAGAACGGCTTTGCACTTATACCCATTTTGACCATAGAGACACAACTGCTTGTGGAGCTTATTGTAAAGGTAGGGTCCCAGGAAATTGAAAAATCTTTGGCTAAAAGATGTCCTGACCCTCGTGGATACCGCCACAAGATGATTACGGCGAGTAGAATTGGGAATAAACTTTGTCAAAGAGTGCTGCTTCATAGCAGTAGCCAGCACAAAGAGCTGTCTGACGGTCAAAACCTGACAGTAATCATAAAGCTCAGTTGTAGGAAAACGACGAGGCTTAAAGCAGCTGACGATGGATGGATGACCTGAAAAAGGTGGCTGGGACTGACTGGATGCGGAAGGCGGAGGATCGGAGAAAATGGCGCACATTAGGAGAGGCCTATGTCCAGCAGTGGAGTGCAGTGGGCTAATTGATTGATTGATTGACAGTGTTGTGTAGAATGACCTAAAATATTAATATGTTATTATAATTATAGGTACCGCGGTAGCCTATGGACTGTTGAGACCAGGTCTCGGGCTCGATCCCAGGTTTTACCATGGCACACACCAATGACTTTTCGCAGCTTTTCGAAGTTAAGTGTGTATTTGTCGCAGGTTTATAAGTGCCCGGTTAATGGCATTAGGCTCGCCACCTATTACATTGGGATCTAAACATAAACTGGCGAAATGTGGGTGCTAGCACCTCTGGCTACACCTTCGGGGATATTGGCGTGAGTTTATGTTATGTTAATAATTATAACATTAAAAAAATCACCCGACTATTGAAAAATCACGCTCTAAAAAGTCTCAAACAAGAACATATCAAGGATAGTAGTCGTATGACACTTATCCCTAGTATGTATTGTTTTTGACACTAAGCGGCATACGACCAGGTCTTTCCGTGATATTTTCTTGTTTGAGACTTTTTAGAGCGTGAATTTTCAGTTGTCAGGTTTTAGTTTTTAAATCTCATGTTTTATTTATATAATTTTAGGGTCAAAAAAGCAGCTATAATTTATACATATTTGAAATATGATAGTTAAGTCTTTTCATTCGATATCAAACTCCGCATATTTATCTCAAATTTATTTTTTAACACAGTAGTTTATTAACGCTAAATGGCGCTACATTAACGTCAATGACACGTCATATAGCCTATAACCAGCGGACAATTAAGACGCTTCTAACAATACCTCATTTGTTTAATTCTAATAAGTAGCAGAGGAAATATGAGGGAACAGATGAACCTACATACATACATATGTAGTCGGATAAAAAGTAGGATCAATCGCTAAGATAATGATATCGCTACCTCCGTCCGAAATAATATTCACGCCCGTTAATCGCTAAAGTAGTTAGCAGAATGATATAGATATGTATTACACAAGCCAATTTGCCCTAACATGCATTTTGACTTCCCACATGAGGAACACACATAATGATGCAAAAACCGGAGACATTATTGCGGTCTGAGAGATCGAATGTTTCGGACAGTCTCTGTGGCGAGGCGGTAATGAACGCGACGGCTATGCAGGAGGCGCGGGTTCGAATATTTAGAAAGAGAGAAAGAAATATTTATTTGGTGCAAGCTGGTCACAGAGATAACAATAACCAACAACATAAAAAAAAGTAAAAAAAAAAACGAAAAAAACAGAATGGCTCACAGATACACCAAATAGGTGTCCAGTTCAGCATGTGCCAGGTATAAACCTGACGCTCGTTTTCACCTGGAACCTAATTTGTATTCATGAGCATGAGTATTTGCACTGGTCTGGTCGTTCCTCGGAGAGCACATTAAGCCGTTGCTCCCGGTTGCCATACTACTATCCATTGCAGTCGTTTCGGGTTGTTAGAGCCCTAAAAAATCTAAAAAGTGGTCTAACTGCCATGCTTTGATATCGTTTTTGGGTTGTGCAGGTTCGATAGCAGTGGGTGACAGACAAGCACAAGGCCCACCTAATGAAAAGTGGTTACCTTGGCCTATGACAAAACCAAGGGAGTCACACTTGCGCTACCAACCAATAGAGAGTTTCTGTGCCATCAGTGTAAAAGACAAAGCAGGACAAGCTTTTGGTCTTTCCACTGACAGCACAAAAATTACCAGTGAGCTCTGGCTACCGTACTCACCGCTGGGAACACAACACGAGGTTATTATGGCCGCGGTATTCTTTAGGGCGGAGGTACTTTCCCAGTCAGACTGCTCAATTGGACGGATATACTGTCGTGTCCTATCTTCAGTTCAGTCCATTCCGTAGTTCAGCCAAATCCACATTTAGGCTGTTAAAGCGGACCCCAGATTCAGAGGTGAAAGGATGTGACTGGGATTAACGCTATGATGGAGGTTTAAGCTTAAAGCTTACTTACAGAATCTCCCGGGAACTCCCGGCAAGAATCCTGATAGCAACGTCATCATCCAGATGGTTGATTTACTAAGCCCGTTTGCTGACAAGTGGTTACTGTAGCTGTTATATAATGTAGTTAACATAATTAACATTATATAACCATACTTACCGACATTATAACATTTTATGCTATAACATTTAACGTTCATTTTACTGCTAACGCCATCTATTGGTGAGGTATTAGCAAAAGCAACTTGAACTGAGAGAATTTTAAAAACATGTTCTCCATTGCTTATCGTAGGCGTTTTGTGCTTGGTAATACCTGCAACCTAAGATATCTTCTATTTTTTTGATTAGGACGAACTTTGAGACTCAAGCCAACTTATTTTTTTCAATATAGTATATTAAAACATCTTTTTTACGTCAAATTCTGCTTAAAACTAAGTTTACCACCGCTTCCTAGCCGGTAGTGGAAAAGAAACGACGCCACAAACTCAGCAAGCGGTATTTTTGAGACGTCAATTTATAACTAGCAACTTCTTGAAACTAAATATGGACGAATGTATCTACATTTGTCTCGTGTCAAGGAAAGGTTTATAAAATGAAAACATTACAATAAAATAATTAACCTAAGTTCAGTAAAATTATGTGAGAAAGCCATTATCCTTGCAATATTACGCCGTAATTACAGCATTATAGGATTATAGGATGCCACAGACAGTTCGAAATATCCGATCTCTCAGATCACAATAATGTACCCGGTTTTTGGATCATTATGTGCGTTCCTCTTGCTGGCCTGCGTAATACATATTTAGGTGTATTCTTATTCTGCTGACTACTTTAGCTATTAACAGGCGTGAATATTATTTCGGACGGAGGTAGCAATATCTTGGCGATTGAGACCGCGGTAGCCTAGTGGTATGGGTAATGGACTGCTGAGACGAGGTCTCGGGTTTGATCCCAGGTTTTACCATGGCACACACCAATGACTTTGTGATGCTTTTCGAAGTTATGTATGTATTTATGGCAGGTTTATAAGTGCTCGGTTAATGGTAATAGGCTCGCCTCCTATTACATTAGGACCTAAACTTAAACTGGCGAAATGTGAGTGCTAGCACCTCTGCCTACCCCTTTGGGGATATATATGTGAGTTTGTGTTATGTTATGTTATGATCCTACTTTTTACCCGACTACATATGTATGTAGGTATATAGGTTCATCTGTTCCTCATAGCTCCTCTACTACTTATTAAAATTGAACAAGTAAGGTATCGTCAGAAGTGTCTTAGTTGTCATTAAATCGAATGTGGCGTCCTCTAACAGTAATAAAGTACTGTGTTAAAAAATAAATTTGACATAAACATACCGAGTTTGACATCGAATGAAAGGCCTTAATTATCACATTTCAAATAAGTATAAATTATAGCGGTTGCTTACCCCAAAATGATATAAATAAAACATACGATAGGGCGAAATACGCTGCAGTGGAGCCACAATATCATTTTGTGCCCATTGCGGTGGAGACTATGGGCAGTTGGGGGTCAAAGACGAAGAGGTTGATGGCGGAAATTGGCCGAAGCATCCACGACCAAGGCGGTAACTTCCGATCCGGCTCGTTCCTGGGGCAAAGGTTGGCTATTGCGATTCAGCGAGGCAACGCGGCCAGCATCATGGGCACCTTTGCGCCGGGAACGATACGGAGTGGGTTGTTTGACGCGACATAATCGCGAATTTGATTTAAGAAAAAAAAGAATTATAAAAGAAATTAAAGTAAAACATGAAGTTTAAAAACTTAAACACGAGTACTGAAAATTCACGCTCTAAAAAGTCTCAAACAAGAAAATATCAAGTTCAGCCAAATCCGCTTTTAGACTAGTAAAACAGACCCCTGACTCGAGGTGAAAGATACGAATGCGACTGGGATTAACGCTAAGATGAGGAACAAGAAGTCAGTATCTCCCGGATACTCCCAGAGAGTTAAGAACTGTGATAGTAATGTCAGCATCGTTCTCAAAGCAGTTTCCTTGTAGCGTCAAAGTGTGCTCTTAACTACCTAGCAAGGTTGAGTTGGAAAGTGGTACTATTATTTATTTTGTGGCTATAATTACCATGTTGCTTCCTTAGCTGTATTTTACCGTCTCTAGCATGGGAGTGTTCTGATGAGCTCTTCCAACTAATCCCACCCTCACACTGTGCAAAGGTTCTTGCTCGTATGTACGAGCAAGAACATTCGTGAACATCAGTTCATTCGAGACTTCGCCTTCAGTCTACCATCACGCGTGTATAAAATAAAAATATAATTCGTTTTAATTTCCATTTATTTGTATATTATAATTACAATTTAAAATAATAAGCCTAAATAATCTTTTCATATCCATTATATTTAATTCATACCCTCAAGATGAATAAATGTGATAAGTGCAATAAAAATATCACGGCCAAAAGCCCTGGACTAGAATGTGCTGGATGTGAGAAGATTGTTCATAGCACCAAGCTCTGCTCCGGTCTCTCGAAAAAGCAGATAAGTGCACTTCGTGCTGCGGAGACTCTAGAATGGACGTGTCAGGAATGTCTAGAGTTCTCGGGCAGAAAGTCATCATTAATAATCCCGAATGAAGATGAAGAAGAGAATGAGGAATCGTTTACAGAACCTAGTACCTTAGTTAATATTGATGCAAATAAACTCCTAAAAAATATAACCTCAGAAGTACAAGAGGCTATAAACAAGGAGATGAAAGATCTGAGACAGTCCATGCAATTCCATAGTGACAAGATGGATGAAGTGCTTGAAAGCGTTCACGCACTTAAGCAAACAATTATTGACGTAAAACGGAAACTTGTGGAAGTCACTAACAAAAATATTAATTTAGAAATTCGTATAGGCGCTCTCGAACAACATATCCAACAGATGGAACAAAAACTACTGGCTAATCACATCGATATAAATAACTTGCCACAACAAGACCAAGAAAATGTAACGGGTATAGCGGATACACTGGCCAAAAAATTATCGATGCCTAAAGCAGACATCATAAGTGTGAAACGAATGAGTGGTAGAAAAGATCACCCTGGCCCCGTTCGAGTCATAGTGAAGGACGACAGTACGCAGGAGAAATGGATAGTTGCAGCTAAAAGCATCCCACTGCATGCAAAGAATTTCATCTCCAATGTAGTAAATGGGGTCGGTGGGCAAAAAATATATGTTAACGAAGCTCTCACACCACATAACAAAAAACTACTATGGAACGCGAAGCAAGAATTAAAGAATACCTACAAGTTATCTGGTGCAAAAAAGGAACAATATTAGCTCGAAAATCTGAAAATGAGAAACCGATAATAGTAAGTAAATCTTTGAGTGACGTAAAAATAGCACCTAGTGAAAAATAGGTAGGTATCTGGCAGGCTTTTTTTTATGTTTTTTGTTTCGTTTAATTTAGATATATATTATCATTATGTAACTTTTCCACATTCAAAATGACTTCTTTCGAAGAAGATAATGTGTTTGAATTAAAAAATTGCTCAAATATTCAAAATTACTTAAAATCTATACCAAAGGGACTAATGAAGTTACTATGTCTTCATATAAATATTCGGTCAATAATTAAAAATTTCTCAACATTAGAACAATGCATTAGCTCATGTCCACAAAAAATAGATGTTGTCATATTAACTGAGGCTAATATTTCAGAAAATCTTAGTTGCTTATACAATATCGACGGCTATAACATGATAACAGAGTTACGGAATGCTCGAAAGGGTATAATAGTATATATACACGCATAAAATATCAAAACTTAAAATTAAAACAGAACACTTTGAATGCCTCTCTTTCAAAATACATACACAACTTCACTATTCCGCGACTCTGTGTGCCACCGAAATATAGTAAACACTTGTTTATAAATGAATTGCAGCATACTCTGTCTAGTCTTTATACGGATTGTGATCTATACTTGCTGGGAGACATTAACATTGACCTAAAGGTTGACTGTCCTGTGAAACATAAATACAAAACTTCTTTGTATGGCTGTGGTCTTGTGAGTGGGATATCCGATTACACACGAATTGAAACAAAGGACGGTAAGATAAGCAAAACATGTATCGATAATATTTTCGTGAGATCTCACTCACAGGAACTGTTTACGGCCGCACTCGGAACTGTACTGGCCGATCACCGGGCGATAGCGGTAGCTTGCATTGGACCGATGATACAGGATGTTTCATGTACTTCTTTTAAAACAATAACAGATTCTAAAAAAATAACAAAACTATTACATCACATTGACTGGCAATCAACTAATAACATGTCGTGTCCTACACAAATATACACATTTATAAATGATAGTATAAATAAAAGCTATAGTCAAGCAGAAATCAATATTAAATGTAATACCAGATCGTCTCGGAAAAACAATACGTGGGTTAGTAAAAAAAAATAAAGCATGTGAATATAAGGACAAATTATTTATCGAGTGGAAAAATGATTCAAATAATAACATATTGCGTTTGAAATATAATAAGGCTAGAAACTTTGCTAATAATTTAATAAAGAAAACCAAAAATAAACACATAAAACAAGAAATATATGAAAGCAAAAATAATATAAGACGACTCTGGCAATTACCGAATAGATTAACCGGAAGAATTAAAACATCCATTGACAAGTCTATCGTTGCAGTATTTGAAAAAAGCACAAATGGGCCGAGTGATATAGCGAATAAATTTGCACAGACATTTGTGAGAAGTGTGAAATCCATCTCACCAAATTGTGATATCCCATTGCTAGATAAATCAACATACAGTATGCCTAAAAATGTTACAATGTACTTCACTAAAGCCCGATCAGACCTGGTGCAACCCCTTATAAAAAATCTGAACAATCAAAAAGCACCAGGTTCAGATGACATACGGGCAAGTGCTATAAAGCGCATAATTGACAAAATAACAGCAACTATTGTCAATCTAATTAATACGAGCATAGTCACCGGTAGATATCCTGACCAGCTGAAAACCGGAATAGTTAGGCCAATATACAAAAAAGGTAGCCATACAGATTATGAAAACTATAGACCTATCACTATTATCCCCACAATTGATAAAGTTGTCGAAAAATTTATAGGAAATCAAATGTATTCATACTATAAAAAGAATGACATCATTTCATCAAAACAACTTTCAACCAGGTAGGAACACTACACAGCTACTTTCGGATTTTACGGATTCTGTCAATAAACATTTAGATGGCAAACAATATGTAATTACAGCTTTCATTGATTATAGTAAAGCGTTTGATACACTCCGCCACTGTAAAATAATAGATAGTCTGGAAGAAAGTGGGATTCGTGGTCCGTTATTGGTATGGTGCAAAAATTATTTACAGCACCGCACCTACCAGGTGAAAGTTGATAGCGCTTTCAGTGATAAGGTTCACGTTAGCGAAGGGACAGCACAAGGCTCAGTACTCGGACCTTTACACTACATAACTTACGTTAATAATTTAGGAAACGTCATAAAAAACTGCGAAGTCTATCAATTTGCTGACGATACTTGTTTACTCTCGGCCGACTCGGATATTGACATGGCTCTTGGTAAATTACAAAGCGATTTTACTCTTCTGTCTAAATGGTCCCATGATAACGGACTCATCCTAAATAGTAGTAAAACAAAGGTTATATATAAGTACAAATCAAAATAGGAAAAAATTATTATAAATTTTTAAAAAATTATTAAAAATTATTACGGTAGGTGGCGTTGCTAGTAGTAACATCAACTCCGTACATAATTTCGTTTTTAAATATTATAAATAGCTTAAACAGTTTCAAGATCCGTTAAATTTAACTATAGGGCCATAAATCGTAACCGCAATTGTTATCTACAGGGAATAATAAGTGCATCAGTGCAAACTAACTGTGATGTGAAAATAAAAACCGTTCTATACAAAAGTGCCAACTAGTACCTTTCCAATTGAACAAATTGAACTAAAATCAGTGCCTCATACTTAGATAATTGCTATATTAGATTAACATTGTAGCATTACAAGTGAAGAAATATAAGTTTCTAAAATAATATAAGTAAAAGTTTTATTCAAATAGTGCGTAATCATTGCGAGTCATTTCATACTTTTATATTGCGTTTAACGACATCTAGTCAGCTGCACTGGAAGTAAACTGACAATAATATTTTGATATACCGCCGTGTTAGTGGCACTTTATACCGGTGTTATAAAAAATTCAATAGTTCTCAAAGTTTTTCCGAGACCCCTAGTTTCTTACGCACACCTACATTAACAGAAATGGACATGGGCAAGTGTGGTATCTGCGCCGAAATGTTAACGGATGGGGCGCACTGCACTTCGTGTGACCTGGTGATGCATTTTCACTGTGGTGGTGTCAACGAGTCCGGCTACAGGAGGTTAGGTGACCGTAAACAATCATGGCGATGTGTCAAATGCAAACAGGCAGGAAATACCATATCGGTATCACCTAGATCACCCATGTCGGGATCTGACTCCACGATCCTACAGGAGATCCGTGCGCTTTCTTTGCGGTTTGCTGCATTTGAAGGCGTGAGGGAAGAAATCGTTGCTTTGAGAAGTGAATTCGCGGACCTCAAAACCTCCTTGACTAATCAATATAATGATGTCATGAAGGAAGTGACTACTAAAATCAAAGCCATGGAACAGCGCTTAGTCCAAGTGGAGAAAGTTCAAGCGCAAGTCGAACAACTACAAGTACGTATGGACAAACTAGAAGAGGAGAACAACAGTAAGGAGCAATGGTCGCGGATGAACAATATTGAAGTCAAGGGATTACCACAAACTAGTAATGAGAACCTGTTTGACATTTTAACCCAAATCGGTAACAAAATTAATTACCCAATCACTAAAAATCAAGTCAACTTCATCACCCGAGTACCGACAAGCGATAAGGAACGTATGAAGCCCATCATAGTTTGTTTTGGCCAGCGTTATGTGAAGGAAGACTTTGTAGCGGCCGCCAGGCGTGAACAGAAAACCTCGCAATTGACGCCTGCTAAAATAGGATTAGGTGGCAATCACAAACTATTTATCAATGACCACCTTACGATAAGAAACAAAATGTTGCTGTCCAAAACCAAGAAAATTGCAGCTGAAATGAATTTTCGATACGTTTGGGTCAAAAACGCGAAGATTTATGCAAGAAAGAGCGATACTTCACCAATATTGATGATCAGAACCGACAAGGACACTTCAAAAATGATATAAAGTACTTACTAATAATACATTATATAAATGTTAAAATATATTCCCTGGTTGAACTATTTTTTTCTAAATTTGAAGCAAAAAAGTTTGAGAGCCGTAGTGAGACGTGTGCTGGTTGCGTTTTCCTGTTGATTCCGTGTCGTTGTACTGTGCTGCTAGGTAAACCAATGCATTATTATATTTGCTGTAACATGTGTTGTTGTGGTATCGACCATATTCCTTGTAAAATACGGTGCAGTTTACTTCTTGAACAATATCTACATATTACTATTTGCTCGGCGCTGCCCTTATCTCAGTACCGGCTGTCTATTGTGTCCATTCAATACATATATCTTGATAAGGTAATTTCTGACGAACTCTGTGCATTGCTGTGTCTAATAATTTATTTATCTACTACCTGCCTTTATAGAATTTATTGCCTTTTTTATTTGAATCAAATTTCTTTCCGTACATTGTTTATGAATATTTATAAATATGATAATTATCTGACTATAGTAATGAATTGTCATGGCTACGCTTAGAATTTACTACCAAAATGTGCGCGGTTTGCGCACGAAAACGGACCGATTATTGCGAAGTGTGTGTCTTAGTTCGTATGATATAATTATAATCACGGAAACTTGGCTTGACGACAGTTTTTATAGTAGTGAACTATTTGATGGACGGTACCTTGTATGGAGACGCGATCGTGACTATTCCCGAACCGGTCAAAAGTATGGTGGCGGAGTGTTGATAGCAGCGAAGCATGATCTCACAATTGTTGAGCGGCCGGACTGGCGTAGCTCAGCTGAGGATATTTGGCTGTCATTAATTCCCACCAGGTCCAACTTACAGGTAAGTCATAACGGTAACCTACATATATGTGCACTTTACCTATGTAGGGAGAATCTAGGTAATTCATATAATACCCAGTTATGTAATTTCACAGAGAAACTTAATAATTTAATTTTGACTCATCCACTTGATAATTTTTTAGTGCTAGGTGATTTTAACTTCGCTGATGAAGTTGAGTGGTATCGTGGGGATGTAAATAGTGACCATTTTATTTCTCGGAACGTGACATGTCAACCTGTCATAAAATTTCTAGATACAGTAGATACATTCAACATGTTGCAGTACAACGGTGAGCGTAATGAAATCGGCAGAATTTTAGACCTAGTATTTTGTAATAATGCTGTGTCGGTTACGGAAAGTTTAGACCCTTTGGTACAGCCTATTGACATGCATCACAAACCGATAATTATTAAAACTAAATTTATTGATATCTTTAAGAAATTAGTTGACAACCCTAAGACATGCTATGCCTTCTCGAGAGGTGATTATGGGGCTATTAAGCGCGAGCTTGAATTAGCAAATTGGTCACAACTGTTACAAACATGTAGTTTGGAAGATGCTGTGACTAAATTCTATGGTTTACTGTATGAGCTACGCGACAAGCACATCCCTATTAAATCTTTTAAAAAATCTTCTTATCCTCCATGGTACACCAGTGCACTAATTAAAGTTATTAGGGAAAAACATAAATTTCACAAAAAATATAAAAAATATAACAATATGGCCGATTATAATTCGTTCTCTGTTCTTCGAAGCAGAGCTGTCGAGTTAGAGGTAACGTGTCATGATAGATATATTGAAAATATTGAGGCTTCTATTGTAAAAAACCCGAAAACATTCTGGACCTATGTGAAGAGCAAGCGAAATAATGGTACATTTCCTAAAGTAATGTACTACCGTGATACTACTGTGAATACTGGAGAAGGTATTAGTAACCTATTTGCTAGTTATTTTCAGTCCACCTTCTTAGCACCAAATTCAACTGCTAGTGACAGCTACACTGCCGGGGAAAAAATTAGTAATACTGTAGTGTCGGTAAGCACAGTTGATATTAATCGTTCACGCATATTAATGCTACTCAAATCATTGGACATTACTAAATCTGGTGGACCTGATCATATACCTCCGATATTCATAATCAACTGTGCCGACAGTCTTGCTGAACCTCTATGTATCCTATTTAGACGTTCTCTCTCCGAAGGCACAGTTCCGCTGATTTGGAAGTCTGCATTTGTAACCCCGGTATACAAAAAGGGTGAACAAGCCAATATAGAAAATTATCGTCCAATATCAAAAATATGCCTGTTTTCTAAAGTACTGGAACGTATCATCCACACAGATGTTTACACGGCTCTCCGGTCCACTATAGGAGATGAACAGCACGGTTTCGTGAGATGCCGTTCCACTACGTCAAACCTAATTCTGTCACATGAATTTATCACAAATGGGATGACACAAGGACAGACTGACGTCGTATATACGGACTACAGCAAGTGTTTCGACCGTATTGACCACCGAGTACTTCTGGACAAGTTAATGCTTGCCGGAATACACGGAGACCTCTATCGATGGTTTTCCTCTTACATAGAGAATAGAACACAGGCTGTGGTTCTTCAGGGTTATGCTTCCGGTTGGAGATCTGTTCCATCTGGTGTCCCCCAAGGTTCCATTCTGGGACCTTTATTGTTTACTCTCTTCATTGTTGATGTCAAGCAGTGCTTCCACCATTCCTACATCCTACTTTATGCCGACGACATGAAAGTCCACAAAGTTGTGCGAGACATTTGCGATGCTCATGAGTTACAACAAGATTTAGGTAGGTTTGAGAGGTACTGTGATCGAAATAAGCTTCAATTAAGTGTGTCCAAATGCTTCCAAGTAACGTTTTCACGTCGCCAGTCTCCAATCAACTATCAATATACTCTGAATGGTGAAGTAATTGACACAGTGAACAGCATTCGGGATTTGGGGGTCACGCTTGACAGTATGCTTCTCTTCGATCAACATGTTAGCAATATCGTAAAAAAAGCATCTAAGGCTTTGGGATTCATTCTGCGAGCCACGGCCTGTTTTCGGTCTCTAAAATCGGTAAAGATTTTGTACTGCTCTTTCGTGCGTAGCCATTTAGAATACGCATCTCAGGTCTGGAGCCCTCAATACGAGATCTACAAGTCCCGTATTGAAGGCGTCCAACGGAAATTTCTTCGTAGCTTAGACTACAGGGCACAGCAATGTTCAGCTGACTATGAACATCGATGTAGTAGGTATCATTTCTTGCCTTTGGAAGTGAGACGTGATATTGGCGACATATGCTACCTATCCAATATCGCAAACAGCAGAATTGACTGTCCACAGCTCTTGGCCTCCGTCTCACTGCGAACCAACGTGCTGGGACTTCGGCAGCGGCCGATTTTAAACATTCCGAGAGCTATTACAAATTACAGACTGAATGCCTTCTCAATAAGAAGCGCATCTAAATTTAACAAAATTACACAACATCTTGATATAGACCTATTCAGCACTAGTATGGCGGCAATAAGACGACAGCTAGCGGAGTCTTACTTTAACCGGCGGATTAATATATAGGTACTAACTTAAGTAACGTTCCTTGCGCTCTCTTCTGTTTATGTAATTATAGCTTTGTAATTGTGGTATTTATTAATTTTATTTTTGTTCTTTGTAACTGTATTTTGTGTTTATTATATTTTTTCTTCTTTTTAATGATTATATAAATGTGGAGGCTTTTAATTAGCGATTTGATGATATTTTTGTGTATTCAATTTGTATATTAGTCTGTAAGCCTTCTTTAAAAAATATAAATAAATAAATAAATAAATAAATAAAACATCTCCTATTACAATAATATCGCACAGTCATAAATTGTTTACATAAAAATATTAATTGTGACTGTGAGGCCCTAGAAGTAGTGGATGCACAGACTTACCTAGGTGTGATTATTGACGACAGATTAACTTGGTCTAATCACATTCAACATGTATGTGATAAATTGCGCGCAATACTGGCCAAATTCTCTATACTAAGGCATAAAATTCCATATCCAATTTTGTTATCATTATATAAAGCATTAGGTGAATCAGTGATATCTTACGGACTGAGTAGTTACGGGCGCACTTTTAAATCAAAAATAGACAGAATCTATGAACTACAGTTACGTATTCTGAAAACCATTGTTCCCCGGAAGGTAAGGGAAGAGTATAAAAATAATCAACACGAATTGTTCTCATACTGCTCTTTGATGCCAGTTCAGTATAAGATAAAATATAATATCAAACGGAACAATACTTTAATGAGGACCTACAAATAGTTAATTCTCACAATAAATTAACCAGAAGCGTGACCAATAAAAAGTTGATAATACCAAGATTCAATAACCTACATGGAAAAAGAACATTGAACTATATAGTCCCTAACTTATTAAACAAATTACCTAAACATTTAAAAAGTAAAATAAATAGTAAAAACCTAAAAGCTACATTAAAAACCTACATTTAAAACTAAAATAATTAAGTAGCTAGAAAATAAAACTAAAAATCAAAGAAAAGAAAAAATCTAAAAGTAATGAAACATCCTGTGAGCTGCTCGGTAAGTCGCAGCGGCAACTTATTCATATTGTGAGCCATTGTGCGCTGTAAATTTACCAATCTACCCGCACATTATTTTACTATACACTTAAAAAATATTATATTACGAACACAGAACGAAAGTAAAATTATATTGTGGCACTAGGTATGTATGTACCCACAATGTAACATATTTTTGTTGTGCAGATTTAATTCTGATATTGTTATACCTAGATTTAGTACTTGCCTACCTGATGCACAGAATTAGTATTGTATAGACTCGACGACGAACGTAGTGTACGGACAAACCTTTCTGGTTTTTGTTACACTACTAAGGCATTAGACCCAATGTATGTTTTTCTGGTTAAATAAATAAATAAAAAAAATAAAAAAAAACCAAGCGGTTCAGAGACTCTTTTTTCTTTACTCTTTGGTCTTGGTGGTGCGACCAAGACCTGGAATTCATTATCACCACACGTGTTTCCTTCTTCCTACAGTTCCGGGTCCTTTAAGCGGGGCGTAAAAAAGCATCTGATGAGGCCGCAAAGCTGAGTGTAACTGTAACATTACTTAGTGTCTGTAATGGTGACCCTCTTTCCTGAGACTTTGCCTTTAGCTTACCATCAGGCGAGGTGAGATCAAGTTGGCGTGTCCTAGATAAAAAAATTACTCTTACTTACTAAATATATTACACCTAATACGCGCTACGTTTGCATAACGGCACAGAATAGATAATTACAGACGAACTAAGATGTTGATTGGTACCTACCTACATTACTAAACAGAATGGTTGATTTACTAAGCCCATTTACTGGCAAGTGGTTACTGTAGCTGTTATATAACATAATTAACATTATATAACCATACTGAGCGACCGATATAACATTTTCATGCTATGTTTTAATTATCATTTGTACTGCTAACGCCATCTATTGGTGAGGTATTAGCAAAAGCAACTTGAACTGAGAAAAGTGTAAAAACATGTTCTCCATTGCTTATCGTAGGCGTTTTGTGCTTGGTAATACCTGCAACCTAAGATATCTTCAATTATTTTGATTAGGACGAACTTTACCCATATTTAGGTATGCTGGGCCGTATCTTTGAGACTCAAGCCAACTTAGCCTTCTACTCGTTAACGCAGGTTAGACTCTAATTTTAAAATTCTTAATTTTTTAATATAGTACAATATTAAAACATCTTTTTTACGTCAAATTCTGCTTAAAACTAAGTTTACCAACGCTTCCTAGGCTTCTTAAGACTAAATATGGACTAATATTCACGAAAATCTTTTCCCATGCGGTGTCGTATAAGGCGGATAAGGGATAGGGCTGTTTAACGTCAGACAGATATATATAGCCCAGACTCAGTCTCAGATGCATGGCTCGAGTCAACAATAGTGTCCGGAATACGGCAATAGGCTCACCCCCTATTACGTGGGACCGAATACAATTATTGGTGAAATGTGGGTGTTAATTCACCTCTGCCTAATCCTCCAGGGATAAAGGCATGATTAATGTATGTATGTATGTAAATATGGACGAATGTACATTTGTCTCGTGTCAAGGTAATTGAAAAACATATTAAAAAACCTTATAATAAAATAAATAACTGAAGTAAAATAAAAATATGTTAAAAAAAACCATGTTCCTGACAATATTATGCCGTAATTACAGCATTATAGGAGCGGCCTGCACCATGCTCAAACCAGACATCTTTGTCTTTGAAGGTAATTGTCAGTCCTTATACCTAGTACCCATGTTTTTTTTATATAAGGTGATCGTAATAAAAGTTTTAAATGTCTTGTCAGGCATGCTAAGGACCTATTTTGGAATCGCTCTTGATTCCCCTTTCCTAAGACTTTTTGGGGTAATCACTTCATCACAGGCACAGAGGTCTGTGCCAGCTACAGCCGGCATTCCAATCCCAGGTGCGGGTTACGTAGGATTGTAGCTTGCTGTTCTATATGGGTTAAATCTATTCCTCTCTCCTTGTCTTCTCTCTCACTCACAAACACACACACACACACACACACACACACACACACACACACACACACACACACACATTCTCACACACTCAACCCGTTAATAACTAACCTTAATTTAGTTTGTATTGTCTTTATTCTGTTTATTGCCTGTTTCTCTGTTGAATTGTTTAATTTATTGTAATTATGTAGAAGCGAGGTCTCCTGGCACAAGTATCCTTTGCTACTTAAAAGGAGACCTCAGAAATTGTATTAATTTTGTAAATTTATGAAGAATAAAGATTATTATTATTATTATTATTATTATTATTCCGGTAATTTATTAAAGAAGCGTACCTACTGTCCCCTCTATAAGAATCACTAACTTTGATAAGCCGAGAGCATGGAAGGAGCGGTTTATTTTTATTTCGCAGATATCTGTCTGTAATGTCACTTACTTTTTACTTTCTCGTGGTTGAGTTATAGTCACAGTTGGGGAACAGTTGCTCTCGGGAAAGTCCACAAGTAACGGACAGTCGGAGATGTTGATGTGGTACCTACCTGCATTTAACCAGAATGGTTGTTTTACCAAGCCCATTTGCTAACAAGTGGTTACTGTAGCTGTTATATAACAAATTTACATTATATAACCATACTAAGCGACAGATATAACATATAACTATGTTTTCACATTCATTTTCACTGCTAACGCCATCTATTGGTGAGGTATTAGCAAAAGCAACTTGAACTGAGAAAAGTGTAAAAACATGTTCTCCATTGCTTATCGTAGGCGTTTTGTGCTTGATAATACCTGCAACCTGAGATATCATTAAATATTTTGATTAGGACGATACCATATTTGGGTATGCTCGGCCGTATCTTTGACACTCAAGTCAATTCACTCAAGCCTTCTACTCGTTAACATGGTTACTGGTTACAATCTAATATTAAAATTTTCAAATTCTTAATTTTTCAATCTAGTGCAATATTATTATATCTTTTTTGCGTCAAATTCTGCTTAAAACTAAGTTTACTACCGTTTCCTAGCCGCTAGTGGAAAAGAAACGGCGCAACAAACTTGGCAAGCGGTATTTTAGCGACGTCAATTTATAACTAGTTAGGACGAATGTACATTTGTCTCGTGTCAAGGTAATTAAAAATTATATAAAACCTCTTGAAAAAACCTTATAATAAAATTATTAACCTGGAGAGTTTTCGTGCTGTCAGCGGGAAGACCAAAAGCTTGTCCTGCATTGTCTTTTACACTGACGGCACAGAAACTCTGTGCTTACAGGGTCGACAGCGCGAGTGCGGCTCCCTCGGTTTTGCACTCGTCCATAGGCCTCGGTAACCAATTTCTATCAGGTGGGCCGTGTGCTTGTCTGCCACCAAAGTGGTATAAAAAAATGTTATAAAAGCCATGTTCCTTACAATATTATGCCGTAATTACGGCATTTTAAGACGAACCTGCACCATGCTCACGCCAGACATTTTTGTCTTTAGGGTAATCAACAGTCTTTATAGTATGCTTTTTCATATAAGGCGATCTTTATAAAGGTTTAAAATGTCTTGTCCGGTATGCCAAGGACCGATTCCGGTAATTTATTAAAGAGCGTAGGTACCGTCCCCTTTAAAAAAATCACTAACTTTGCTAAGCCGAGAGCATGAGAGGAGCGGTTTATTTTTATTTCGCAGATATCTGTCTGTAATGTCACTTACTTTTTACTTTCTCGGGGTTGGGTTATAGTCACAGTTGGTGGACAGGTGCTCTCGGGAAAGTCAATAAGTAGCGGACGGTCTGGACTCTAAAGTGCAAACTTTGGTATTAATTGAAAAATCGCACGGAGGTAATGATCACTTTGAGATAAAGAAATCATGATCGGAAAAAGATATGACCAAAAGTCGCAATAACCAACTTCCACCCGGGTGTCGCCGCTGTATTCAGCTAGTAGGTACTTAAGTTTTTATTCTCATAACTAGACAACTTAATGTATTATTATTTTAAACCCCTGACGCAAAAACAACGGGGTGTGTCTGTGGCATCGTATCTCCCTGAACGGATGAACCGTTTTAGATTTAGTTTTTTTTGTTTGAAAAGTATATTAGTCGGGAGTGTTCTTAGCTATGTTTCAAAAAATCTGATAAGACTAGGCTTGAATCAAAATATGTATTACTAGGTACATCAAAGTTTTAGGGCTAACTAACACAACTTATTTTCGACTTTTTGAGGGTTGTTTTTTGTGACGGGGTTTTTTTTTTAATTTTACAGACTCTATATAGTCTCATGATAACTATCTATCACAAATTTTATTATCACATCATTTTCACAAATAATAATCTTTTTTTCATTACAGCAATATTTCACATTTTAAAATACTTTTAGTGACATCTATCGGTGGGTTAAAATACCCTGATATACGAAAATAGCAAAGTTTCTATCACGTTCCTTGGGAAAAGCGTTCTTACCTCTGGCTTATTAATAACAAAGCTTAATATTACTTTTTTACACGAAATGGAGTAATAAAATAAAGTTACCTTCATTATAGAACTATACAGCAGACACTTAAGTGTTTTGCAAACTGCTAGTGCCATCTCTTATGAAAAAGCTGTATTAAAAGTACTAAATATTTTAAAATGGTATTCTTTATCTCCTACTATCCATTATATGGTTTATGTTCACTACACTACACTAAAATCCCCAACCAAATTAAGAAAGAAAGGTTAGAGAAAGAAAACACGCAGAACATATTTTCAAAGTAAATTTGTGCCTAGTCACAACGTAGTAAAACATGCAACTTAGGTGGCAAACATGCACAAAGCCCAGCTCGCCTGATGAAAAGTGGTTACCGTGACCTATGAACGTGTGTAACACCTGGGGAGTCATAGTGAGTTTCTGTGCCGTCAGTGCAGAACACAAAATCAGGGCAAGTCTCTCCAGCGAGCCGGCTACCCTACTCACCGCCGGGAACACAACACGCGTGTCATTCTTGTGCGGTGATCCGACCTTCAGTCGTATCTGTCATCATCATCACAAATAGTTGGTAGTTTTGCGTTGCGTGTCATTTGATACTATTTTAATAGAAATATGCCTTACCTACTGTGGCATTTTTCGGTGCAAAAATGATAGTAGGAGCAGAAATCTTCGTAATGGAGGTTTTTTAAAAAACAGGTAACTAAGGATATAGTACATTTTCTTACAAATCTTATCGAAACATCGTAAGTTCTTTTTTTATCGATGTTAAAGTAATCTCTATTGCGAGCATTTCTATTACGGCAGCGTAGAATTAGGACCACCCCATCTTTTCAAATGCGGTATCGTACAAGGCGACTAAGGGAAAGGGCTGTTTAATATCAGGCAGATATATGTATACAGCCCAGATTCAGCCTAAGATGCATGGCTCGAGTCAACAATAGTGCCCGGAATACGGCAATAGGCTCACCCCCTATAACGTGGGATCAAATACAATTATTGGTGAAATGTGGGTGTTAATTCACCTCTGCCTAACCCTCCAGGGTTAAAGGCGTGATTATATGTATCTATGTATGTATGTCTTTTGCGATTCAGTAAAGTGTGTTTTGTGTAGCTGCGGTACCCGCTTAACTTATTATTCTTTCACAGACTCTCTATAGTCTCATGATATCTATCTATCACATATTATGTTATCACTTTATTTTCACAAATAATATTCTTTATTCATTACAGAACTATTTCACATTTTAAAATACTATTAGTGACATCTATCGGCAGGTTAAAAAACCTTTTACACGAAAATGGCCAAGCTTCTATCTCGTTCCTTGGAAAAGGCTTCATACTTCCAGCTTATTAATGATTAAGCTTAATTCTACTTTTTTACACGAAATGGAGTTAAAAAATAAAATTACCTTCATCACAGAACTATACAGCCGTACACTTTCAGTATTTTGCATACTACTAGTGCCATCTCTTATGAAATAGCTGTATTAAAATTACTAAATATTTTAGAGCGGTATCCTTTCTCCCTCCTTTTCCTACTTTCCATAACCATATGGTTGATGTTGACTTTCCCGGGACTGAATTTTAAAAATTTTGTTTGTTCTTTTTTTATTTTGAAATACTTACATAATGCCATACATAAAGTCAAGTGGTATGGGTAATGGACTGCTGAGACGAGGTCTCGGGTTCGATCCCAGTTTTTACAATGGCACACACCAATGACTTTTCGGTGCTTTTCAAAGTTATGTGTGTATTTATCGCAGGTTTATAAATGCCCGATTAATGGCAATAAGTTCGCCACCTATTACATTGGGATCTAAATATAAACTGGCGAAATGTGGGTGCTAGCACCTCTGTCTACCCCTTCGGAGATATAGGCATGGAGTTTATGTTATGTTACTTACATAATATAATATTCAAACACAATGTAAAATTGTTCTGAAAAAATACTGTGCACCACGGGCCCTAAACCCCAAATCTACTATTATATTCAATATTAACGTCCCTATTCAATAAAGAGGGATGTATTGGGTCCCAAGACTTTCAGGATCAAGCTAATTACAAAAGGATGAAGGTATACAGGCTTTTCTTTAGTATTACATCCACACCGTATAAGTCAAACCAAAGACTGCAATATGTGGTTCTTCAAACGAGGCATTAGAAGGTTTCTTCAGAGTTGACAGTGCGAGTGTGACGCCCCTGGCGTTACATATATCCATAGGTCACGGTAACCATTCCCCATCAGGTGGGCCGTGTGCTTGTCTATTACGTTCCCTGTTACGTTGGAGCGAATTTAATGATTAGTGAAATGTGGGTGTTAATTCGCCTCTGCCTAACCGTACAGGGTAAAGGCGTGATTATATATATGTATGTATAGTCTCATGATACCTATCTTTCATTCATTCATAATTTTCACAAATGTTAATCTTTATTCATTACAGCATTATTTCACAATTTAAAATACTATTAGTGACATCTATCGGCGGGTTAAAAAAACCCTTATACACGAAAATGTCCATTCTTCTATCTCGTTCCTTGAAAAAGGCGTTCTTACTTCCGCCTTATTAATAACAAAGCTTAATTTTACTTTTTTACATGAAATGGAGTAAAAAAATAAAATTACATTCATCACAGAACTATACAGCAGACACTTTAAGTGTTTTGCAAACTGCTAGTGCCATCTCTTATGAAATAGCTGTATTAAAAGTACTAAATATTTTCTCTGCTACTTTTCATAATATGGTATATGTTGGTCTTCACGGGACTGATTGCCAAAACTACCAAAAGCCCCAACCAAAAGGGGAAAGAAAGGTTAGAGAAAGCACACACAGAAAAGATTTTCAGAGCAAATTTCTGCGTAGTCTCAACGTAGTAAAGCACAGAGCGCTTTATAACCATCAAAATATTTTGTCAAATTGCCTGTGGACTAAAAAAACAATTATTAACTAATAAGAATTGAAAGCTTTTCTATTAAAAGTGTTATTATTCTATAGATGAGATAATGAATAAATACATATTATGTAGTCTTGTAGACTATTGCGGAGGTAGAGAAAGACTTCTGTGACTCTAGAATATTGATGTTTATTATTTATTTACAGTGACTTATATACTAGTTATTTAAATTAAATTGAGAGAGGGGCTGGCGCGTGTAACTGTATCCTGCTGACGCCTTTATTTGTTGTTATGGCAGTGGACGTGATTTCTTATTTGCTTGTACGTGAGTGTTTACTTCCTTGTAGATATCACGCCGCTTACTCATGACTGCCATAAGACTGGCAGCATAAGAATTATATTATATTATCTGTGGTAGGTATATTTAATTTTATTATTATTTTTAGATTTATTGTGTCTTAATGTTTTGAATGCTTTTCTTTATTCTTTTATTATTTTGATATACTTACATAATAATAAAATGTTCCAACACAATGTCAAAATACTTAGTTCATGAATAAACACTGAATAGGTACCATGGGCTTCAAACCCCCAATCTATTTCTATATTCAACATTAACTTCCATATTCAATCAAGAGGGATGTATCGGGTCCCAAGACTTTCAGGGCCAAGCCAATTTCAAAATGACGAAGCTATGCAGACTTTTCTTTAGTATTACATAGACACCGTTTAAGTCAAACCAAACGCTGCAATATGGGGTTCTTAAACAGGGCATTTGAAGGATTCTTCAGGGTCGGCAGCGCGAGTGTGTCGCCCCTGGTGTTGCACACGTCCATAGACCACGGTAACTACTTCCCATCAGTTGGGCTGTGTGCTTATCTGCCTTAGGTGGCAGACAAGCACACAGCCCATCTGATGGGCGTAAAAAAACGGTGAATGAACATTTGGATCCTGGACTCAAAGATAAAACCCTTGGATGGTGCCAGGAACAACGGTAGGTAATAATGGTGATGATATTACCATACCTAGTAAACGGGTTTACAGGCACTTCATCTTGATTTGATATTCAGTGGATGCAATCTTAATATGGATGCAACGATAGCGTCGAGGATTAAAAAATGGAGGATTTCATGTATTCATTTCCAGATTTTATGTTTTTTTTTTTAAAATAAAGCATTACTATTTTATCATACTGTCTATCCCAAGGTTGCTTGGAAGAAATCGCCTCCAGCAATAAGGCCGCCCATTGTACATTAAATTGTATATGCATGCTACCTACTTGTCAGTGCTGTAAATGTATTGGTGTACAATAAAGTATTATCTATCTATCTATCTTTCTATTCTTTATCCACGAAATCGTGCCGGTTGGTGACCGGAAGTGGGAGCCTGGTGACCACATTCGTAGGGGTACGGGGGCCCTACCATACGGCGTGTCGGCTCACGAAATGCCTCTTAATCATAGACAAAACCAATATCCCGCACTTTGTCACGCGGTGCTGCGACGAGTAGAGTATTGGGCAACACAGCGGCTCTTCAAACTCCCACAAGCTCGCTATTTGAGGTGGAGTCCACTAACATCTGTGGGCTTCATGTGAACCTCAACGCCGTCCACCAACACCTTGAGAAGGCGAAACCAGCCATTCTCTTTCTCACGGAGACACAAAGAGGCCGCCGATACGACATACTTGTTTTAACCCGGCTATGTTATCGAGGAAAATTTCCGTGCAAAAGGCGGGGTGTGCGTGTTTGTTTGTTGTTTGTTTGTGGCGGATGTTTGTTTTCGCCGTTTGCACTGCCTAAAGGACCCATCCTTCTCAATCCTATGGGTACACGTAGACCATGGCTTTACGAATCATGTGTGCCTCTACCGTTCCCATACAGGAGATGCTCAGACAACTCGACTCTTTGAATATCTGAATCATGATGCGCAGGAACGGTTTCCGACCGCCGAAGTGGTATTTTTGGAGAAATGTAACGCCCACCACGTAATCTGTTTGGGCTCCGCCAAAACAGACCATGCGGGAAAAGCGCCCATTCATTTGCCTTGGCGCATGGCCTGACCCAATTGGTACACGAGGGCACTAGGATACCAAGAAGGTCGGGGCTAGCACCCTCTTTGCTAGACCTTCAGCTAACGAGTCACCCAGACCAGTACAGTGTTTCGGTACAAGCCGCTTTAGGCAATTCCGACCACTGTCTGGTTTGCTCCAAGGTGCCAATTATAGCGTCCTTACAAATCGTGCAGGGGAAGCGGCGTCTCTGGCACTAATTGTCAGCAGATTGGGATGGGCTGCGCAACTATTGTGCGTCCATCCCGTGGGTTGAACGCTGCTTTGAAGGTAAGAACCCCTCAGATATTGCTTCAGCTGTTGCCGGTGAGATCAGTCTGGGTATGAAATACTATATCCTATACACTGATGTCACCGGTTCACGCGGAGTGCACCCTGGGTTAGGGTGAGAGTGTGTGAGGGCTGTTGATCAAAAGCAGTCCGCGTACCGCGCTTGGGTAAGGGCGCGTGCCACGCACGATCCCAATGTGGGCCACTTCAAAGCAGCGTACAACAGAGCCACAAAGGTCTACAAGAGGGCTTACGTCAGAGAGGATTCCCTGCGAATTTCACGGTTTGGTCAAGAGCTAGTGGCACATCCCACGGGCAGCCGGGGATACTGGCGACTGGCCAAAGCCGTGCAGGCCAACTTCTGTCAGCCTTCGCTGCCACCGCTGCGCCACCCTGATGGATCCCTGGCCCATGGACCGCAAGAGAAAGCCAATATGATAGTATATCTCTTCACGGCCAATTCCCGAGTCGATGATTATGGTATGCAGCCGCTGACACTACCCAACGGTGACCACGTTATTCCTGAAATACGTGTCAAGCAATGCAATGTCCGTGCTGCACTGCAATCACTCGATATCCGGAAAGCCAGTGGTCCGGGTGGTATTCCAACGGCGGTGTTACAAAAATGTGCAGCGGAGTTGTCGCCAATGCTTACGCGACAGTACCGACTGTCCTACAGCTGGGTACAGTGCCTTCGGCTTGGATAGAGGCTGAATGTAAAAATGTAAAGCGATCGGCTTTACATTCGCCTCTATCCAAGAAGGGGGATCGCTCAGAGCCAGGCAGCTATCGACCCAAAGTCGTCACCTAAGTGCTGTGCAAGATCATAGAGTTCATAATTAACAAACACCTCATGCGTCACCTAGAAGATCACTCCTTAATTAATGACCGGCAATATAGCCATATTGCCGGTCATTAATTAAGGAGTCTGAAGCCTCAGGCCAACACGGTCATCGGGTGATCTTCTATCATACGTTACCCATCTTTGGGGTGAGGCTATGGACAAGCACGGCGACTCACTGGCAATTAGTCTTGATATCGTCAAAGCTTTCGATAGAGTCTGGCACAAATGGCTTCTTTCCAAGCTACCAGCCTTAGGTCTGCCTCCTAGATTGTGCAACTGGGTTGCTAGCTTCCTGCGGGAGCGCCGTATTCGCGTCCTCTGTGATGGACGGGCTTCGGAGTTCTTGCAGGTAAATGCTGGCGTACCGCAGAGGTCCGTATTATCTTCCACTCTCTTTATTCTGCATATCAACGACATGCTGTCCATCGGCAGCATACATTGCTATGCAGACGATAGCACCTTACACGGGAGCTATCACGGACATCCTGCGGCCAAACAGTCTGATGTCGCGGAAAAAAGACAGCTTCTTGTACCTGAACTGGACCGGATCCTGAATCACATTTCTCAATGGGGCTCTGAGAACCTGGTCGAGTTCAATACCAAGAAGACGCAGGCATGTGCGTTCACAGCAAAAGTGTCTTCTTTCCTTCCTCTTCCCACTCTTCGGAGTACGCCACTGCCACTGCAGGACATTCTCAATATCGTAGGCATGGATGCTCGCTGCAAACTGAATAACAAAAACTACATAGGGGGCATCATCAAAACAACCTCGTGGAAACTCGGACTCCTGAACAAAGTGAGACGTTTTTTCACGCCGGAGCAGCGGTGTCTTCTATATAGGACACAAATTCGCTCCTGATTGGAATACTGCTCGCATCTCTGGGATGGCTCCGTGAAATATCTACTAGATGCTCTCGACAGGTTGCAGTGACGCACGGTCCGATTTATTGGGAATACTGAGGTCACGAACACCCTAGAGCCTTTGCAGATGCGTAGAGATGTTGCTTCCTTAGCTGTATTTTACCGTCTCTACCATGGTGAGTGTTCTGATGAGCTTTTCTAACTAATTCAACCCTTTCCTTTCCTACATAGGACAACACGTGCAGGGCTTAGATGTCACCCTCACACTGTGCAGAATATACGATCAAGAACCAAGCGGTTCGGAGACTCTTTTCTTTGCCGCACTACCAAAGCCTTGAATTCATTACTAGCACACGTGTTTCCTTCTTCCTACAGTCCCGGGTCCTTCAAGCGGAGTGTGAAAAAGCATCTGATGAGGCCGCCAAGCTCAATGCCACCATTGTAACATTACTTAGTGTCTGTAATGTGTAACACCAGGGTAGTCACAGAGAGTTTCTGTGCCGTCAGTGCAGAACACAAAATCAGGGCAAGCCTTTGGTAAACTGTCCAGCGAGCTCTGGCTACCCTACTCACCGCCGCCGGGAACACAACACGCGTGTCATTCTTGTGCGGTGATCCAACCTTCAGTCGTATTTGTCATCATCGTCACGTATAGTTGGTAGTTCTGCGGCGCTTTTAATAGATTGTTTTTATACCTCTTGGTTGCCAGACAAGCCCACGGTACATATGGACGTGTGCAACGCAAAGAGAGTCACTCTCGCGCTGCCAACCCTGAAAACACAAGAGTTTCTGTACCGTCAGTGTAAAAGATAAAGCAGAACAAGCTTTTGGTCTTCCCACTGACAGTACAAAATCTCTCCAGTGAACTCTGTCTACCGTACTCACCGCCGGAAACACAACACGAGGTTATTATGGCCGCGGTATTCTGTAGGGCGGAGGTACTTCCCCAGTCGGACTGCTCAATTGGACGGAAATACCACCGTGTCCTACCGCCTCCAAAACTACACTGTACTAAACTACTACTAGAGCAAAAATCAGAGTAGACTTAGTGGTTAAGGAGTCGGCCTTACAACCGAGAAGTCCCGAGTTCGAATCCTGGCCATAACACTACCAACGTGAACCCACTCCTAACACAAGCAATTTACCTTACCAGGAGGATTTAGAGGGAATATTTTCGGTTCTAATATTCTTTAAATCAAATGCATGGCTTGAGTCAACAATAGTGCCCAAAAGACAACAATAGGCTCACCCTTTATTACGTGGGACTGAATACAATTATTGGTGAAATGTGGGTGTTAATTCACCTCTGCCTAATCCTCCGGGTAGAAAGGTGTGATTATGTGTATGTATGTATATTCTTTAATAAAAGAAATCTTCGAATTAGAGGTGTTTCTTACCACCAGTAACTAAGGAAATAGTAGAATTCCTAACAAATCTCATCGTAACGTCGTAAATTCCTTTTCTTATCGATATTAAAGTAATCTCTATTGTGATCCAGTAAGGTGTGTTTTCGTTTTGTATTGTGCATAATCACAACAATTATTTACTAAGTGCAACTTATTATTAACCAATTTTATCTATCTACTAATGTTCTCTGTTCAGTGATTATATTCATATACATTCATGACGATTTCAGAGAGAGAACCTTGATGCGTGTAAATTGCCTAAAACATAGTGATAAACTTCAAACTAAGAATTCCCGAGTTCATGAATGATACGAGTACTGCCATCTAGTGAGCAAGTTTTGATTTATGAAACTACATTTTGAAAGGTAAGCGTAATGCTGTATATGGCCGCCATTTTGTAACCATCTTAACTTGGCCAGGCTACCACATCAATAATGTCTTTTTCTAATTTTAGCCTAGTATTTTTACCGTGTACCTATCTGTAGCGAAGGGTGTGAATGTACGAAAGAGAAGCCGGTGAAAAGAAAAACTTACATCAGTCTAATTTGTCATGCATCGTGCGACCAATTGGAAAGCCGGCAGGATTTGGGTTATACGAATCCATAGTCATTGCCGTGCATTCTTACAGCACGAGCATTTTACAGGTACAAAATACATTATTGAAAATATAAATACTGACTTAGATAACTACTGACTTTAGTATTATTTCGGTTTACAGAATGTTTATTTTACACAGTTCACTTAAACAAATTCATTGTTGCCTCTAGGGTCTTACATTAGGTAAATATTTATAAAGATAATGTTAACAGTTAGTGTGTGGATGAGTCAGATGTGGTTTGCCTTTATTACGAAGACAATAGGATAGATAAATAGGTATTAATCTCATATAAGAAACAATACGGAAGCTATATTAATACTGTTACTGACAATGCCATCTACCTATTTCTGCCTGAAATCTAGATCTTATCTAATTTGAAGTAGTTTACGCCTTTGAAAACAGATGGCAGTTCAATGAAAGACTTTTCGAACTTTTCAGACTTATAAGGTTTCGGTGATGAAGTCTAGATGGCGTTACTATCACTAATCCTGAAGCTTTTGGCTCATATTTATTTTTGGTATCTAAAAGGTAAACCTTGGGCTGGCAGGCATCATTCTAAATTAGTTGTTTTATATTAGCACGAATTGAGGTAGATTAGCATCATTACTTCACTTGCTATGTACGAGAGATAGTAATTTATAGATACATATTTACGTTAACTAGGTAGATACTTAAATATGCAACATTTTTGTCTATCACAAAATGGTTACACACTATTATTGCATTTGACTTTCAATATTTAAGGTTACATGATTTCTTTTAATGGCCCATGGCCTTTGTATGTATTTATATGCCATACATAATATAGATACGCACGCCGTTTTCCCTCCGGGGTGGGCAGGGACAGCAAACCGCCATTTGCTTTTATTCTTTCACACTTTAAGAGCTGCCTCGTCTACTCTCAATAAAATTTGTTGTTACATAATTTTTAAATCATTCCTCTGTAGTTGTGACCTCGAAATCCCCTGAGGCGTAGCGGCTGCTAAATTAGAGTTCGGGGGTTCGATTACCGCTTACCGCTCAATGCAAACATTTGTACTCATGAATATGTCTGTTTATTATTTAAATGTTTTGTAATATTATTTCGAAGTATACTTACTTTAGATTTTTTCACATATAGAAGTCGTCTATCTATTAGGTCTTTACCTATGGAATTGTCGAAATTTTCTTACAGAGTCATGACTTCGTTATTCCTGTAATTTAATAGTTATTTCCATTATTTATATTTTCGTCTGAAAGTTAATTTCAAGATTTTACAACTCTGTATTAAATTATGTTTTATTGGCCGCTTGATAAATTAAATTCGATCTTCAAAAACAGTACTTCCTAAATGCTATCCATTTTGTTGATAAATTTCGTATTACTTTTTAACAGAGGTCACTTTTCAAAAATGTATTAAAAGTGTTTGTTAGCTTAATGTTGTCTCATTCATACACAAAAAAAAACCTATAATTTGGATTTGTCATTCCTAAAAAAATGCAAAATTGTTAGTACTGAAAATTGGGTTTTCTGCAATTTCTTCAATTTCTTCAAAAAAAGCGACAATTTCATAATATATGTAATAACCTAATATTATCCGCATTGTAGAACCAATAGTACAACCTGTTTAAGCTATGAGTACTTTGGTTCTAGATAGCGATGTTTGGAATGTCCTAGAACATTAATTATGTATTTACATTATTACTCAGTTGCATAAAATATCGCCTAAGAGCGAGCTGTGCTTCTCGGACGCACGCATTAGCGCTCGCTGACTTCCGCACTGTCAGTCCTGTAACGATGTTCCCATTTTTTAGCATTAAACAGAGATGTGTGCCGGTTTCTTAAAAATATAGATCACGGATACGCCGGTATTTGTGTCGGAATCCACGAATATAATCACATGTGTCAAATTTTCGGTGTTGAATTAGCAAAAGCGTAATTATATAATAGGTCCTAACATATGAAATTGCCGAAATTTTCTTACAGATGCATAAATTTGTTATTCCTGTAATTTAATAGCTATTTCCATTACTTATTGGGTTTCCTCCAATTTCTTCAAAAAGAATAGAATGTTGCCATTATATTATCTTCCTATTATGTTTGAAAGTTGATTTCAAGATTTTACAACTCTGTATTAATTTGTTTTTATTGACCGCTTGATAAATTAAATACGATCTCCAAAAACAGTACTTCCTAAATTTCATTTTGATGATAAATATCGTATTTTTTACAGCTGTCACTTTTCAAACATGTAATAAAAGTTGCTGTTTGCTGGCTTAATGTTTTCTCATTCATACACTAAAAAAAATCAGATTTGTTATTTGATGCTGTCGTTACATAAAAATACATCCCTGTTGAGTTGTGCTCGACAACTAAATACATTTTCAGCATGTAACATTGAAATCTTACCACGGATTCAGCTGTCAAGTTTGTTCGTTCGTTCTGAATGTCCATACACCATGTGCCTGCTGTGCACGCTCACCGAGAACACGGCGTAGTATTATGTTATCTGTGACAGTGTGGAGGTCCTAGAAGTGAGAGAGGGCTGCCGCGCGTACGAAAGCAACTCGGGCGTCGGAGGTCGATGAATGACCTCCGCCCCCCATGAGCGCAGGCCTGGGGGTGACAGGTGGAGCCGCCTGTCACCCTAGCAGAAGCAGGCAGCGGCCGGCGGCGGCGTGCCTTGCGCGCCTCCCCATTTCCGGGGACGAGTCGGGGACTCTGTAGTACCCACACCCGAGGAGAGGGCCAGATCGAGAGAGATGGCCCTGGGTCGGCCGGGATGCGAGGGATCTCCTACCTCCTGTAAAAACTTACTTAATGGTCTTTTCAAAACAATCTGACGTTTAAAAGTGCTTCGAAATCGAGTTAAATGATTATATTATACATATATGCACACCTACATACGAATAGCTAGATACAAGTGTATTAACAGGAAAAAAAAATTAACCATTCGCTAGTCTTGCTTCCCATGTCCAACAAATTCTAACACCGGCTTTTTTTCACGGTGCGAGATATCTCGGATGCGAAGCGCCGACACGGACGTATGACACACGTGTCTGCACTATCACAGACGAGCCCTATTCCACACGCGTCCGTCAAATCGCAGAACGTGAAATGGCAGTTTAAGAAATAGGTACACATCTGCGGGTCTAAAAATGCCACAATGAGCGATTCTGGTAACTTTTGAATTGCCAGTAGATCTCAATACATTCCTATAAATAACATAACATAAATTCACGCCTATATCCCCGAGGGGTAGGCAGAGGTGCTAGCACCCACATTTCGCCAGTTTATATTTTGGTCCCAATGTAATAGGTAGCGAGTCTATTGCCATTAACCGGGCACTTATAAACCTGCGATAAATACACACATAACTTCGAAAAGCATCGATAAGTCATTGGTGTGATCAGTGTGTTCATTCTTATAAAATTCGTCAAATTGTCACTTATATGAGCAGCGAATCACAACAATTCATTTACTAAGCATATTGTAGTTTCGCGTATAAATATTAACGCATGACAAAACAAAATATTTTCCTAATTATGATTGCAATAAAATGGCTATTTTTAACCTGTTTCTTTAAACGAGTGTATTTCTTATGTCGTGCGATTTCAGGGACGCGCGTGTCACGGTATAAGTAAACAGACGGAAGCCAATTGTATCAGTATTACCTACATTTCGTATATTTTACGTACCTATCGCTGAAAATCACAATTTAAACTTTAAACATAAATATAAATACTGAAGTTTAGATGCCAGAAATCATGTTCCATGTTTATTTGCTTGTTTTATGCGCTTCCGTACCGTTCATCCGATTAAAATAAAATATTTTTAACTAAAAAGAGAGAAGGAAATTATTTACAGAATACCACGGCTATAATAACCTCGTGTTGTGTTCCCGGTGACGAGGAAGGTAGCCAGAGCTCACTGGAGAGTTTTTGTGCTGTCAGTGGGAAGACCAAAGGCTTGTCGTGATTTTATGTTCCGCTCTGAGGGCACATAAAATCTCTGTTGTTACAGGGTCGGCAGCACCGATTCGACTCCACTGGTGGTTACACACGTTCATAGGTCACGGTAACCACTTTCCATCAGGTGGGCCGTGTGCTTGTCTTGTCGAAATAATTTGGACAGAGGATTAGATATTATGTGTACGAAATTCTATAATTATTATTTGCACGAAATACGTTCAATATTATTTGCACGAGTAACAAACACCCACCTACATGCGTTTGAAAGGCGCTAGATGGCGTTAGCTCATCAGGACAACTTTTGTTCAGTAACGAAACGCTTTTTATTCAAACCCGGTCAAGTGTGAGCAGACCTCACGTGGAGAGTTTCTTACTAATGCGCTATAAATAGGTACAAACACATCTATAAATACAGACGCACAAGTCTTTGTATAAGTTATGGTATCCCCGTGAGAACTTTAATTTTAGTATCCACTGCTTTTCCTTCATAGGTGTTTTGTTAATTTAGAATATGTAATGACTATAAATTATTTATTTTACACAAGGTAAGGTACAAGTAGGCTGCATGTTAAAATGATTAAAACACTATCTAGTGGACCATGGTAAATGTTTAGTTTATAGTTTTTTTTTTTTTATAGCTTTCCATGGCCGCCTCTGAAAATCAATGCTGTCTGCCTGCCTGCACCATTGAGCGGATGGCCTCACTCTAAGAGGCTACCATTATTCTACCATCCATCCATCCGTCAATTTTGTAAATATTGTCTTTGTTACTGTACTTGTTGTGTAGAATATAAAATTTTGTGTGATTACTTGTGGTCGAAAAATCTGTGTAGATAAACAAAAATTTTAAAAAAATCAGTTGCAAAGATTTCAGTAATTTACATTAATGCATATGCTAACCGTACCAAATCGATGTATCTAGCACATGGGTTAACAGTAATCAGCTGACTTTTGGAAGTTAATGCCCGGTGGGTGTTTGGTAGCTAAGTTCTTTGGACTCGAGAGGCCACGAATTACGAATTTCGGCCTCGTGGTGATGTTAGCATAAACATGAGCGTTATATTAAATGACTAGCAGCCCGTCCCGGCTTCGCACGGGGTAGACACCCCACTCCTGTATTTCAGTAGCATTTTCATTAATGTTTAAAATGAAAAAAGTTGTTGTAGTGACATAACTACAATAGTTGGACATATGCTACCGCGGAGTTTTTTGTAGACATTATGATGTTCTTCAATATTGTTGTACATTATTTTGTTCTATCGCTAATAGTTTCGGCAGCGCATTCGACGAAAGACATTTTAAGACTCATTTTTCTACACCTTCGGTTACATTGTTCAAATTTTACCAAGGATCCCTAATTTTTTTCAAAATGAAATGTAGCCTATGTCAAATTGGGAGAATGTAGCATTCTATTGGTGAAAGAATTTTTTAAATCGGCCCAGTACTTTTTGAGCCTATTCATTACAAACATACAAAAATAAGTACAAGTCTTTCCTCTTTATAATACACTCGAGAGCAATGAATCCGGGTCACTTAAAGAATGTTAAAAATCTCGGAAACTAAAAATGATAGGTTAATGCAATAAATTGTATTTAATAGACAATGTAATACTCCTTAAATGAAAGTAAAAAAAATATGAGTCACCATACATTTTATTAACACAAAATTACATAAAGAAAAAAACTGCTGATCTCTCCTTAAAACAAAAATAGGAAACATGAAATTTTTGAACTTTATTACGATTTTCTTGAATTTTAATACTTCGTATTGCCTCCTCGTGCTTCCATTACTGCGTTTACGCGGTTTGGCATGCTGTACACCAAGTTCCTTATACGATTTTGGGGAATATTCTCCCATTCCTCTGTGAGAGCAATTTTGAGCTCACGAAGCGTGATTGGGGGAGGGTTTCGTTGTTTTACGCATCTGCCTAGCTCGTCCCAAGCATGCTCGATCGGGTTGATATCCGGGCTGCGCGCTGGCCACTCCATACGAGTAATGTTCATCTCTTGAAGGTAGTCATTCACAATCCTACCTGTATGAGGTCTGGCATTGTCATGCATAAATATAGCATCCTCACCTAAATTGACCATAAATGGACCAACGTGATCATTGAGGATTTCTTCCACATATCTCTGTGCGAAGAAGAAATTCCGGCCCACACAAGTACAGACCCACCACCGTAGGCTACTTTTTCTTCGATGCATGCTTGCTTGAATCTTTCCCCTGGTCTTCGATACACTCTGTGTCTTCCATCGTGCTTGTAGAGCATAAATTTTGATTCGTCGGAGAACATAACTTTTGACCAATCTTCAATACTCCAATTTACGTGGCTCTGGGCATAACTTAGTCTCGAAATACGATGCCCACGCTCCAGTTTAGGGCCGTTTGCAGGTCTAAGGGGTTTTAAGTTAGATTCAGCAAGCCGACGTCTTACTGTCCATGCACTTGGGTTACTTCCTCCGAGGCGTCGAAACTGATTGGTGAGTTCAGTTCCTGTGAGAAAGCGATTTCGAAGCATGGTGTTCACCAAGTATCGGTCTTCTCGTGCTGTGGTACACCTGGTTCTGCCCGTTCCTGGTCTGCGTAGGTTAGAACCAGTTTCTTCGTAACGTCGGAGAACTCTTTGTACTGTTGACAGCGACACACCGACAGTCCTGGCTGTATCGCGCTGACTCCGGCCGGTTTCCAGCATTGTAAGTATTCTGGTGCATTCTTCAGGCGTAAGCGACATAATTTCAGCTTGATTAATGAATATAGAGCACTATCAACATGGTTTATGTACCCACATAAATGACAGATTACAAACAAAAGCAACACCAAATGCTGTAATTTCGTAGTTCCATCTTCGAAAGTGGCCCTTTTTCAAATTTGATTTTTTTATGATATAACTTTACAATAACTAAGAAGTTTTAATACCTTCATTTAAGGAGTATTACATTGTCTATTAAATACAATTTATTGCATTAACCTAGCATTTTTAGTTTCCGAGATTTTTAGGATTCTTTAAGTGACCCGGATTCATTGCTCTCGAGTGTATTAGTGTAGATAAGTGAAAAATTAACAAATCTTTTTTGTATTTTTCTCGAGATAGTTATCCATACTGACCCACCTCCTTAAGTAGCGAAAGTTAATTTTGTTACACCTTATATAATATAGGACACGTCAATTAGACTTCGCTTCGCCTGATGGTAAACAAAGGAAGATTTGCGGCACTTGCGGCTTCAAACTCAAACGACGTTACCCAATTATATTAATTTCTTCCGAAATTATTTACATCTATATCTACATAATATTAGATTTAGTTCCCGGCAGAGCAGAATTTGAACCACCCCATCTCTTACCATGCCGTGTAGTACAAGGCTACTAAGGGATTGGGCTGTTTAACATCAGACAGATATATAAAACCCAGATTCAGCCTCAGATGCATGGCTCAAATCAACAATAGTGCCCGGAAGACGACAATAGGCCCACCCGCTATTACGTGGGACTGAATTCAATTATTGGTGAAATGTGGGTGTTAATTCCACTTCTGCCTAACCCTCCGGGGATAAAGATGTGATTATATGTATGTATGTATGTATTTATATTTAGTTGGTTTGTGTTTTCTGTTTTGCGTTTCTCTCTCGTTTATCGCGACAGATGGCGCATCCGTCGATTTCATTGCATCTCGAGCTTTTTATTACGAGTGCGTGGGTTCATTTCCTAACAGTAGGTATTTTATGTGTCTACAGTTTAATTCCTGATTCGTTAAATATTTTAATTATTTCCAGCGCACCCAAAATGTTCAACCGGGATTCACTTATTCCAGTCTAACTGTGTTTCGGCTGAACTTCAAAGTTCAACTAGGCAACTTGGGCGTCGGAGGGCGATGAACGACCTCCACCCCCCATGAGCGCAAGCCTGGGGGTGACTGGTGGAGCTGCCTGTCACCCTGGCAAGAGCAGGCGGCGGCGGCGCGCCTAGCGCGCCTCCCCGATTCCGGGGACGAGTTGGGGACTATGTAGTCCCCACACCCGAGAAGAGGGCCAGATCGTGAGAGATGGCCCTGGGTCGGCCGGGGTGCGAGGGATAAGCCTGCCAACCTCACCTTTAGCAACCAAAAACGACCCACAGGCGGCGTGCGTTTTGGTCGATTCGAGTCCGACATAACCTCTTCCACCGGCTCCGGTGGGGAGGTATCCGTGGGGATTTTGCGCACGTAAAGAAAAAAGAAAAAGTGTCAAACGAATGCCATCTGACCTCCACAGCCCATTTGATAGACCCTGTGTTGGACATTGAAGGGCTACAACTACCCGTGACTGTTAATGTGCTCTTTCAAAGCACGGAAATAATCCGGCAAAGCGAATAGACATACTTGCATTAGTCACAAAATAAGAAAAATTACATAACATAACATAAACTCACGCCTATATCCCCGAAGGGGTAGGCAGAGGTGCTAGCACCCATATTTCGCCAGTTTATATTTAGGTCCCAATTTAATAGGTGGCGAGCCTATTGCCATTAACCGGGCACTTATATACCTATGATAAATACACACCCCATCACTTCCCATGCGGTGTCGTACAAGGCGACTAAGGGATAAGGTTTAACACCAGACAGATATATACAGTCCAGACTCAGCTTTAGATGCATTGCTCGAGTGTAATAGTGCCCGGAAGACGGCAATAGGCTCACCCCCTATTACGCGGGACTGAATTCAATGATAGGTGAAATGTGAGTGTTATTTCACCTCTGCCTAACCCTCCGGGCATAAAGTCGTATTTATATGTATGTATGTAAATACACACATAACTTCGAAAAGCATCGAAAAGTCATTAGTGTGTGCGCTAGTAAAACCTGGGATCGAACCCGAGACATCTTCTCAGCAGTCCATTACCCATACCACTAGGCTACCGCGGTTACTTGTAAATATTGGCCACAAAAAGGTACTTAATTATATTTTAATATACGTGTGCGTTGTGATTCGCAATAAACAAGTTGTCTTTATTTCTTTCTATCTCTGTTTTGAAGTTTCCTTTCAGCTTTAAATTCACTCTGCAAAAAGTATTTTAATTTTGTACTTTAATCCAATTGCTTTAAAGCTTAAAATTAAATGTATTTTCACCAGTATCTTTTTTTTTTTTATACCACTTAGGTGACAGACAAGCATACGGCCCACCTGATGTAAAGTGGTCTATGGACGTTTGTAACACCAGTGGAGTCACAGTCGCGCTGCCGACCCTGTAAGTACAGAGTTTCTGTGCCGTCACTGTAGAGGACAAAGCAGGACAAGCCTTTAGTCTTCCCACTGACAGCACAAATTCTCCAATGAGCTCTGGCTACTCTACTCACCGCTGGGAACACAACACGAAGTTATTATAGCCGCGGTATTCTGTAGGGCGGAGGTACTTCCCCAGTCGGACTGCTCAATTGGGCGGAAATACCGCCGTGTCCTACCTCCTTGTAAAAATCATATGTGGTATGCAGTGGTTTTGTTTTGGTAGAACCGAGGGTCAGGTGCACGGGCTCACAGCCTCACAGGAGTTGGCCTAGGCCTGGATTATCTTACTATACCTCAGAATACATTTTATTCTGAGATCTACACTAAATATGCCACAAATATGCCACAACATTCCACACAACGCTATCTAGACCCATGGTAAGCATAGCTTAACTAACTTGTGTTATGGAATCTAGAATGCGGATAAACATACTTAGATACTATTTTTTTTGTCAAAACATACACATTATACATAGAAACACTCAGACCAATGCAAATATACATATTCATGCATACATATATTTGTACTGAGCGGGAATCGAACCCGCGCCTCCTACATAGCAGTCGCACGTTCTACCGCTACGCCACAGAGGGCGTCACTACACCACTAATATAATAAAGCTGAAAAATCTGTTTATTTGTACGAAAACTTCTTTTTGTGTTGAATAATCCGTTTATCGAAAAAGGTTTTAGGTTATATGAAATTGTCGTTTTAGGTTATATGAAATTGTCGTTTTAGGTTATATGAAATTGTCGTTTTAGGTTATATGAAATTGTCGTTTTAGGTTATATGAAATTGTCGTTTTTATTTTTCGAAGAAATTGGAGAAAAGCCAATTTTCTATAAGTAACTAACATTTTTACATTTTTTTAGTAATGACAAATCCAAATTTTTTGATTTTTATTTGTGTATGAATGAGACAACATTAAGTTAACAAACACTTTTATTACATTTTTGAAAAGTGACCGCTGTAAAAAAGTAATACGAAATTTATCATCAAAATGGATAGCATTTAGGAAGTACCTACTACTGTTTTTGAAGATCGATTTTAATTTAATAAAATTTCAAGCAATCAATAAAAACAAAATTGAATACAGAGTTGTAAAATCTTGATATCAACTTTCAAACTAAATATAAATAATGGAAATAGCTATTAAATTACGGGAATAACGAATTCATGAATCTGTAAGAAATTCGGCAATTTTATAGGTAAAGACCTAATATCATCACGCTACTGTTTAAGGAAGCAGAGCATTGATCATAAATGTCAATAAGACGAGTATAGAGATGGGTGTAAAGGGCTGATATGAGGTTTCGGCTAGTTACTGGGCCGGGTCAGCTATTTAATAATAAGTCTTAAAGCGCTGTTGTTGTTCATGTTTTTGGTTACAGCCATAGATTTATATAAATCCTCAGTGGTTACAGCCATCGAGACATAAAGGCTTTGCCGGCTTGCTTTTAAAAAAATGCTTTGCTTTCGTCACTGTTGTGAAAAGATAGTGATAATGTGTTTGAACCTAATACATTACTGTTCGTATGTTTTTTTTTTCTGGGGGTGACAGGTGGAGCCGCCTGTCACCCTGGCAGATGCAGGCCGCGGCGGCGGCGCGCCTCGCGCGCCTCCCCGTTTCCGGGGATGAGTTGGGGACTCTGTAGTCCCCACACACGAGAAGAGGACCTGAGTCGGCCGGGGTGCGAGGGATATGCCTGTCAACCTCACATTCGGCAACCAAAGCGACCCACAGGCGGCGTGCGTTTTAGTCGGTTCGAGTCCGACATAACCTCTTCCACCGGCTTTTGCGCACGTAAAAAAAAGGAAGCATTTCAGTCATTCATTTACATAGTACCTATAAGTGTATCCCACATAACCATTTTTGGTAACATTAAGTAACAGTTCCTATACATTGTGTCGACACTAATTTATTCTTAAAACACAATATCGTCACCGTTACTTGTTAGAGTAGTAAATTGTGTCCAAAATAGGAGACGAGTCGACACAGTAACATTCGGATTATAAGTTACGTCGCCGTGTCGTAATGTTGCTAGTGTTGCTACCATATTTTAACCAGACTACTTCAAATCATTCATTCAATTGCTTATAATCGTTCATTTGTTGACATATTGAATTTACGTGAATTATTAAATTAAAAATATGGAACCGCCATACTGTCACGAGGTAAGTAATTAAAGATTTGGTTTTTGCTGTGTTGGTTTTCAATGCCCAAGTCCAAGGAATTTGATTAATCGAATTTGTGCGTTTACTTTTAACTTTTACATTTAGGTTTCCCCTTGGCTCTCAGTTCAAATTTAACAGTACCTAGTAATGTTTTTCATTTTTATTTAATAAGCATCCATAAGCATCATTATAAGCATCTAAACACAAAATTGACAGTGTTCATCTCTATTGCAATTCGTGGACAATTGTGTTAGTTACATGGTTGATAATTTGTTTAAGTATTTAAGATTATATGCTTAAAACTTTATCATGTAACTGTTTTTTGTACCTAATAAAGTAAATAAATGATAAATCTTTATTGTAGACTAATAAATTTCAGTTCATGTACAGACAACATTATGAAAAATGTACAAATGGCGGCCTTATCGCTACAAGCGATCTCTTACAGGCAAGCTTTGGATGGACAGTTTTTTTATACGACTTAGGTGGCAAACAAGCACACAGCCCACCTGAAGGGAAGTGGTTACCGTGGACTATGAATGTGTGCAACACCAGGGGCGTTACACTGGCGCTGCCAATCCTGAATAAACCTTCTAATACCCCACTTGAAGAACCCCATATTGTAGGCGTTTGGGAAAACAGCAACAGGGATTCATTGCACAGCTTGAGTGTGTGTGGGTTGAAGTTTCTTTCATACCGCACAATACGTACCGTCTCCGGTCACAATGTGTGAGGTTGATTTCCCTGCCTATGGCGAACGGTGCAGTGCTATAATGTAGCTGAGGGCATTATGTCAAACAATTTATCTGAGCACAAACAGAGAGAGCAGTCTCGATTTCGGACACAAGTTGTTCGTGACTCTCCTCCACCTCGGACTGTGGGATATTTCCATGACCCAAGTAACACGTGTCCCCAGTACTGTCGTCCGCATAACAATGAATGGAGCCATCAGACAGTATGTCATTGATATGCAGCAGAAACAGGGTCGGAGACAACACGGAGCCTTGTGGGACACCAGCGTTTGTCCATGCGGTCCGAGCAGCTGCCGTTGACGACGGCTTGGATACTTCTGTTGGACAGAAAGCTGGCGATCCATCCTGTAATAAATACTAGGTACTACTCTAATACCACAGTATTACTATATGTATATCAAGACTGTGCTAATACTAATTAGTGCCTTACGGTATTATTTTCAAGTCCGGCCTCACATGGAGTACTACTGTCACCTTTTTGCTGGAGCACCTGCATACCAGCTTGACCCCTTCGACTCGTTGCAAAGACGGGCATTGAGGCAGGTTGACAATCCCATACTCACAGGTAGAGTGGAACCTCTTAGCCTTAGGAGGGATTTTTTTTGCCTCACTGTGTGTGTTCTACCGCCTATACAATGGTTTGTGCTCAGATGAATTGTTTGCCATGATGCCCGTAGCTACATTCTATCATCGCACCTCTCGCCATAGGCAGGGAATCCATCCTCACACATTGCAACCTGCGACGGTGCACACTGTGCGGTATGATAGAAACTTCATCCCATGCACACTCAAGCTGTGGAATGACATCCCTGCTGCGGTTTTCCCAAGCGCCTTCAATACGGGGTTCTTCAAGAGGAGCATCAGAAGGTTTCGTCATGGTCGGCAGCGCGAGTGTGACACCCCTGGTGTTGCATACGTCCATAGGCCACGGTAACCGCTTCCCATCAAGTGGGCCGTGTGCTTGTCTGCCAACTAAAAAAAGTAAGTAAGAAAAGTACGAAAATCACCGATTAAAAGAATGCGTCTACACAAGAATTCCCATTAGTTACGTATACATTATTTTGTTTTCGTACGCCGAAGATGCGGCGACGTGATTATGACGCGACGGCGACAAAACGCACAAATTTGCGATTGATGACGGGGAAATGTTGCCGCGCGATTACAAAAAAAAATCATACACAAGCATTCTATATCAGTAATACCACAAATAATTGTGTATTTTCCTGTAGTTAATAAAAATATTTAACTGAGCTTTTTAAATAAAGAATGATAAAAAAACGGTAAAAGTTGCATCTGTTCTTATTTTATCGTTTTAATTTATTATTAATCATACATCCAATATTTAATAGTAAATGATTTGACTATTGAATATTATGACGTCACAATAATTTATTTCATACAAGTTTCCTTAAAACTGACCGTTTTGACGTTTAGTAAAAAGTAATTAATTTGACTAGTCAGTCAAAATATATCCAATTAAACCAACTTGCGCTATATAATTTTCACATGTATATTTACTGGCTTATGTCGATTGTAAATGTAGGTACATTCCGCAGCGGTAATGTACCACGGTGTATAAAATATTAAGAAAGTGTTTATGTTCAGTAAACGTTTGGCAAACCGCGGCATTACTCATACCTAGATGTAAGCACGCATATGCACACTAGTATTTCTACAAATGGACGAACACATAGTAAGTATACGATACTATGTAGACACACAAAGGTATATTACATCGATAAAAGTAACCTCGAACGTAAAAAACACACCAAACGGCTCACAAGAAACTTTTATGAGTCCGCTTTTTATTTGATTTATTTGTGAACACATATCCTTCACGTGTTTGCATTGCAGCTTTTACTCTTAATAATATCACGGTAAGTACAGCAAAGTGACTAAGGTACGCGTACGCTGTATACACTACATTTTTGGAAAACAAAAATGAAATGCCCCGAATAGTATTAACATTCTGGATGTAGTTTCGTGTCTTGTGTCGTGAGCGGCGACTAGCTTCCTGGTGCCGTATTTATAATCGACAGATGAAAAACAAACAACTGTAGCCGGCGCAAGCGCAGACATACCTACCTAACCTATATACTATCTAACCGATGCACGTTCTATTGTGATCGTAGATAATAACCTAATTTTGTATGAGATGAGAAAATGGACGTACCATGAGAAGTCGAAGGGTTGTGAGCCGGCGGGTAGCGGCAGGACAAGGTTCGCGGGGCTCCCCGGCGCCGCCCGCACGGTTTGTAACCCGCTGGGGGGGAACAACGGGGGCTCCATAGGGCTCCAGTCCTCTCGGGCCGCGCGCGACTTGCCGTGTGCGTCCAACGCCGCCCGCCCGCCGGCTATCTAAAAATAATACGGAAATATGTTACGCGCGCGCCGCTGAATTTCGTACGACGCGAATATTTTGCCAATATCACTGTTCCGTTCGCTTTTTGTGAGGAATCAGCTGATCGATATAGTGACTGGCATCTCTGGAAAACAGTATTTTTTATATGCTTATAAGTATCCAGACAGCTTACTGGATATGTTGTTGCAGCCATGCAGTCACGCTCAAACCTGGCTTATTTGTTTTTATGTATAAAAATATGAGTACCTAGATCTACTTAATAATATATACAATAATATGTACTTAAGTACCTAATTATCTAGTTATGTGGTTCATCTTCAAATCCGTCAGGATATTTGTAGTGTTAGCTTCATGAGGCGCTTTGAACAGCGGCATGTCTAAAAACGCCACATTGAACGATTTTTTTTATACAACTTAGGTGACAGACAAACACACGGCCCACCTGATGGAAAGTGGTTACCGTGACCCATGAACGTGTGCAACACCAGAGGAGTCACACCCGTGCTGCCAACCCTGTAAGAATGGAGAGTTTCTGTGCAGAATTGCTGTCAGTACAGAAGACACAATCAGAATAAGTCTTTAGTCTTCCCACTGACAGCTCAAAAACTCTCCGGTGAGCTCTGGCTACCCTACTCACCGCCGGAACACAACAAGAGGTTATTATAACCGTGGTATTCTATAGGGTGGAGGCGATTCTGTTACAACGAGTAGGTTTATTATTTTTCAGTGGATCTAGATCTCAATACATTCCTATAAAATGAAATGGTCTTTTTTTCTGTTTCTTCAATCTGTTTTTGCAACTGGATTGCTAGTTTCCTGCGGGAGCGCCGTATCCGCGTCCTCTGTGATGGACGGGCTTCGGAGTTCTTGCAAATAAATGAAACTCCCGCTCTCTTTCTTCTGCATATCAACGACATGCTGTCCACCGGCAGCATACATTGCTATGCAGACGATAGCACCTTACACGGGAGTTATCACGGACAACCTGCGGCCAAACAGTCTGATATCGTGGAAAAAAGACAGCTTCTTGTCACTGAACTGGACCGGATCTTGAATCACATTTCACAATGGGGCTCTCTGAACATGGTCGAGTTCAATGCCAAGAAGACGCAGGCTTGTGCGTTCACAGCAAAGGTATCCTCTTTCCTTCCCCTTCCCACTCTTCAGAGCACGCCACTGCCACTGCAGGACAATCTCAATATCCTAGGCATGGATATTCGCTGCAAACTGAATAACAGAAATTACATCGAGAGCATCATCAAAACAGCCTCGCGGAAACTCGGACTCCTAAACAAAGTGAGACGTTTTTTCACGCCGGAGCAGCGGTGTCTTCTCTATAAGACACAAATTCGCTCCTGCGTGGAATACTGTTCGCATCTCTGGGATGGCTCCGCGAAATACCTACTAGATGCTCTCGACAGGTTGGGAATTATTGGGAACCCTGAGGTCACGAACACCCTCGAGCCTTTGCAGATGCGTAGAGATATTGCTTCCTTGGCTGTATTTTACCGTCTCTACCACGGTGAGTGCTCTGATGAGCTCTTCCAACTAATCCCACCATCTCCTTTCCTACATAGGACAACACGTGCAGGCCTTAGATGTCACCCTCACACTGTGCAGAATATACGAGCAAGAACCAAGCGGTTCGGAGACTCTTTTCTTTGCCGCACCACCCAAGACCTGGAATTCATTACCAGCACACGTGTTTCCTTCTTCCTACAGTCCCGGGGCCTTTAAGCGGGGCGTGAAAAAGCATCTGATGAGGCCGCCAAGCTGAGTGCCACCATTGTAGCACTTAGTGTCTGTAATGGTGACCCTCTTTCCTGAGACTTTGCCTTTAGCTTACCATCAGGCGAGGTGAGGTCAAGTTGACGTGTCCTATATATAAAAAAAAAAAAAAAAAAAAAATGGTCACTTATATGAACAGCGAATCACAACAATTCATTTACTAAGCAGCTTTACTTTACCTTAATTTTTTTAAACGGGATTTTTTTTTATTTAAGTTTTCATAATGTAGGTGGATACATGGAAGTTATCTAAATTAAAATATAAAAACAATACAGTACAGTATATACCTAAACAATCCTGCAGTTTCAGGCGTCAAAGAATTCCTCCCCATCGATGGCGACATTGCCACGTTGAATGGCAATACCAATCCTTTGCGCAAAGAATAAACCAGCCCTCTGGTCACGGGTAGCGTCCATTAAATGTCTCTAAACAAAAGACAGGCACTTGGACCCCATTTAGATGGGTATGTACCTACCTAAATATGGTCATGTGACAAAATATCTATTTTCCTAATATGATTTCAATAAAGTGGATGGTTGCGCCGATAGTAGAATTTGTATTTTTTTCGCTCAATAGTAGTAATTCAAATTGATGACACTGAACACACGCTCCCTATACCCATCTCCCTCCCGCACTACCTTTAAAGTGAGATAGCAATAGTTTTCGCACCGCTCAATTGTCAAAATAGACGCATATTCACTTCCGCTTTGAACTAGCAAGCAACAATGCAGCGGCGCGCGCGACTCTCAGAAATTAATAATGTTTGTTGGATTTTAACCGCTTTCATAGACCTTTACCGATCGGATTGTGCCTCTCGTGTGTCCCTCAAGTGATTTAGTGATGTGGGCAGCAGCTCCTGAGCCAGGAAGAGAAGACCGGTGCACCGGCCCAGCCAGCACGTGGCGTAGTAAAGGTTAGTGCATCCTCTCCTAATTTCTCGGGTTGCATTCAATGCCTAAACCACCTCCGCGGCAACCCGATCACCTATCTTGTTTGTTGTGTAAAGTGTCATATGAAACATGTTAACTTCACCCCCCGCGTAATACAGTCCACTAGCTCAGGTGGCATGAGAATCGCGCCACCAGTCTTTTTGGTCCTGGTCGAGCCGGATACTTAGTCGTAGTTTCGCATTTTGTTATTATTCTATTGGGAATAAACGCACCGCACCTAAATACCTAGTTATTTTAGTAGAAAACCCCGCATCTAGGCATTTAGGTTTAGATCTTAGGTATACTAGACACCCTAGTGCATAGGCACAGTGTAATACCTAACGCATTTGGCTATTTCAATTTCTGGGTTGTCCGTTCGCCGCTGGCTTGCATCGTGTTTACCTGATACCTACATAGGTTAGGTACGTGGTTATACCTCGCTCGCATTTCTCTTATCGTATCGATCCTAAGTCGTAGCTCGCTTTTGTTATTTATTCCACAGGGAATAAACGCACCGCACCTAAACACCTAGTTATTTTAGTAGAAAACCCCGCATCTAGGCATTTAGGTTTAGATCTTAGGTATCCTGATACCCTAGTGCATAGGCACAGTGTAATACCTAACGCATTTGGCTTTTGTTTTTATTTGTTTCAATTAAGTTGTCCGTTCGCCGCTAGCTCGCATCGTATTTACCTAATACCTACGTGGGTAGATACGTGGTTATACCTCGCTCGCATTTCATTCAAATTCATACGAAAGTATTTTAATTTGAATAGATATTACGCAATACTTAATCCCTGAAATAATAGTTGAACCTAGACAGCGATCTAGCTCGCGTAGGTACGATCTTGTTGCTATGCGCGTTTTGTTCAAGCTTGCACTCGCAGTTATAAGTACCTACCTACCTACGGATATCGTTCGCGCCGCGTCGCTGTACTGTAGGTACCGCTAAGATTAAGTCATTTCATTTGTTGTTTACCGCACTTTAGTTTGATATTAGTTGTAAAAATGCCCCCAAAGGTTGGTAGCACCGATAGTAAAGTTCAATTGAAACTTTTATACGCTAAAAGAGAAATGATTTACTCTCGTGTAAGTACAATCGATTTGTGATAATGCGCTTAAAACCTCTGATTTGGCTATTAGAGATTCGTTCTTGTGTTCTATAGAAAACTTGGATAGTTTACGCGCGGATTTCGAATCCTTAGTACATGACATCAACGTTTTAGAGTTAAATTTAAATCCCGATTACTCAGTGAGTTATCAGGCCTTGTCGTCGTTTGACGATTTGTATTGTCGTATCAAACGCGTCGCTAGGAGTTTGGAGAAACCGTCTGACCGACCCAATCCCACTCGCGACCGACCTAAGTTGCCACCAATTCAAATACCCGAATTTGATGGTAACATTCGCAATTGGTGTTTATTTATAGATAGTTTTGAGAATACAATAGATAAGAACGATTCGTTGACAGATCACGAAAAATTGCATTATCTCGTTGAAAAATTAACTGGTAAAGCTTAACCGTTTGCGCTGGAATTACGTTTAGTGCCGAAAATTATAATTTAATTTTAAATACTTTGAAAGCTAAGTATGAGGATAAAAGATCGGTAGCTAATGCATATTTGGATCAGATGTTTGATTTGAAAGCCATTACGGCATGTAACGATCAAAACTTAGAGAAGTTTCTAGATACTTTCGCATCATCTGTTCGCGCCGTAAAAAACCTAAAGATCGAAGACCTCTGCGACTTCTTATTTTTGTATATGGGTTTAAAGAAATTAGATTCCGAAACCATTCGATTATTTGAGTCGGATCACCGCGGCAATAAAATTCCTAAGTTCGAAGACTTCGAAAGTTTTGTTCGCGAGCATATAAAAATATTGCAACGCTCTTCATCGAAACATGAAGGCGCGAAGAAAGTTGTTAGTTCGGAACGCAAAATAGATGCGTCATCGAGGTCACTGAGGTCAACTCATACTTATGTTAATACCGCACCAGCACATGTACAATCACCTGTTTGCTCTTTGTGTAATACTCATCATTCGCAATTGTACAAGTGTCCTGGTTTCCTAAAATTGTCACCTAATGATCGTTATAAATTTGTTCGCGCTAATAATTTTTGTTTTAATTGTCTCGGTACTAAACACCGCGTTGTTTTATGTAATAGTAGAAATAGTTGTCGCAAATGTTCAGCGAGACACCACACTTTGCTCCATTTTGAAAATAGTAACGCCGCATCCAATGTGAGCACAGTTGGTTCGTCGAGCGGTGGCACACCGTCGCATAGGTCGCCCGTGTCGGTGGCGCCTGCGCCACAGCCGCAGCCCGCGCTCGCGCGCGCTCCAGCCCGCGCGGGGACCGCTGCGAATGGCGTCGCCTTGTGTTCGTTGTCCGCTAGTGCTGCGCTCACGACTGTTGTCCTCGCGACTGCTCGCGTTATCATTGTTGATGCGTTAGGTAAACCGCACATTGTTCGAGCGCTATTGGATGGCGCTTCGCAAAGTAATTTTATTACTCAAGATTGTTGTCAACGTCTTGGTTTCAATGTTAATAAGCGTTCAACCCGCTCAGTGGTGAAGGGTTTTGGAGGTTTACAGTCAGCTGTTCATGGCACCGTTAAAACAAGGTTTGGATCTCGTTTTAATAGTAATATTTGGTTTGACATGGATTCGCTCGTTATAGATAAAATAACTGAACAGTTGCCTACCGTCCCGGTTGACACGTCTTTATTAACGAAATTTAAAGACTTGCCTTTAGCAGATGAGACTTACGCTGTTCCTGGAGTCGTCGATATATTGATCGGCGCTTCTATTCTCCCGCACCTCCAGTTATCACGTAAGGTTCAAGGGGGACCGACGTACCCCGCTCCGCACGCACTGGAAACAGTTCTTGGTTTTGTTATAATTGGTTCCGCACCCGCTTCTATAGATAGTTTTAGTCACTCGACTGCTTCGTTCTGTTGCACCGTCGAGCCGCCACTGGAGTCTACCATCCGCAAGTTTTGGGAAATTGAAGAGGTCAATGTCCCACCTATCCTAAGCCCTGATGACAAGATGGCTGAGGAGATTTATTGTCGCACGACTACTCGTGATGAGCAGGGTCGTTGTGTTGTCGCGCTCCCTTTCAAGGGAGATATTTTTTCGCTCGGTGACTCCCGTGTATCCGCTGAAAAACGCTTTCTTTGTTTAGAACGAAAGATGCAGGCGTCTCCAAAGTTAAAGCAAGCCTATGATGAGGTTGTTAACGAATATTTAGATAAAGGTTACATCTCACCTGCGCCTGCGGACACTGACGAGACCCAGCCTTCGTACATTATCCCGCACCACGGAGTTATTAGAGAAGATAAGCTTACTACTAAACTCCGCGTAGTTTTGGATGGCAGTGCTAAGACTAGCACTTCCGTGTCGCTTAATGACATTTTGTATTGTGGTCAAAATCTTTAAGGTAATTTATTTGACATAATTGTAAATTTTCGCATTAATATTAGTAGAATTTTAGCTTTTTCGGACTCAACAGTCGCTTTGTGTTGGGCCCACTCTTCGCCCCATCGTTGGGACACATTCGTCGCTAATAGAGTGGCAAAAATTCAATCTGAATTAGCGCCACAAAATCTCTTTCACGTTGCTGGCACCGACAACCCAGCCGATTGTCTCTCTCGTGGATTGCTTCCTTCGCAAATTTTAGATCACCCGTTATGGTTTAGTGGACCGTCCTGGATTCATGCCGCGTTACATAAGTGGCCAGTTAGTCAATTCAATCCCACTACGGTTTCCGAACCACCCGAGGAGAAGAAGCACTCGCTTGTTGTATCGGTCCCGCGTGAAGAGTCCCTTATTTTGTTGTTGGCTAATCGCGTCTCGTCTTGGTCGAGACTGTTGCGTTGTGTTGTTTATGTAGGCCGATTTTTGAGAATTTTATCTACGCGCGGTCATATAGAGTTGACCGGTGATTTAAGTACGCAAAAATATTTGCCCGCAATAGATGTTGATGACGATAGAATGCACCTTCTAACTCGTCACGCTCTTTTGGATAGATTAGTCCAATCGTTTTGGAATCGTTGGAGAACCGATTGTTTGCACACGCTGCAGTCGCGTCAAAAATGGAATACTCCATCCAACCCAATTACTGTAGATACGGTGGTAGTCCTTATGACTGGGAATGCGCCTCCTTTGCATTGGCCTCTAGGAGTAGAAGAGGAAGTTTTTCCCGATTCCCGCGGGATAACTCGTGTTGTACGGGTTAAAACCGCAACCGGATCGAATCTGCGCCCGGTTGTTCGCCTCTGCCCTCTGCCTAGCCAGCAGTAGGCACGAGTTCAAATCTAGGTTTATATTTTAGTTGTTATTTCCCAAACCTAGATTTAGATTAGACTTTAGATTTGTTCCGCATTTTTCGTTTTGAAGGTAACCCTTCAAGCCGGGGGGAATGGTTGCGCCGATAGTAGAATTTGTATTTTTTTCGCTCAATAGTAGTAATTCAAATTGATGACACTGAACACACGCTCCCTATACCCATCTCCCTCCCGCACTACCTTTAAAGTGAGATAGCAATAGTTTTCGCACCGCTCAATTGTCAAAATAGACGCATATTCACTTCCGCTTTGAACTAGCAAGCAACAAGGCAGCGGCGCGCGCGACTCTCAGAAATTAATAATGTTTGTTGGATTTTAACCGCTTTCATAGACCTTTACCGATCGGATTGTGCCTCTCGTGTGTCCCTCAAGTGATTTAGTGATGTGGGCAGCAGCTCCTGAGCCAGGAAGAGAAGACCGGTGCACCGGCCCAGCCAGCACGTGGCGTAGTAAAGGTTAGTGCATCCTCTCCTAATTTCTCGGGTTGCATTCAATGCCTAAACCACCTCCGCGGCAACCCGATCACCTATCTTGTTTGTTGTGTAAAGTGTCATATGAAACATGTTAACTTCACCCCCCGCGAAATACAGTCCACTAGCTCAGGTGGCATGAGAATCGCGCCACCAGTGGATCTTTTTGAGCTGCAGGTGTGCTAAGATTCCTTTAATTATGACCGTAATGTGTTGCTCTTGGCCAGCAGTGAAAGCATTTTATGTCTTCACCACGCCTCTATAGGTAGTCCCACTGATCTTGTAATTAACTTTAAGGTAATGATTGCCAAGGATTTTTTTTATTTATTAAGTAGGCTTCTAGTATATTACACTATATTTCTGTACGAAAAATGTTTCCTAAACTAGGCTATTGCCTGTATTTTAGGTAAACAGAGTTCAGTCGTTGACATGTTGTTTAATTTCACTGTTTCTACTTTGTTTTGTTTGCACACAATATAGTCTTTGTGATTATTTATTATTGTATAATTTGTGGGTATGTGTGTGTCTGTGTTTGTTTGTAAGGGTGTGTGTTTGTGAGTGTGAGGTGTCAGTTTACGTTTATGAGTGTATGTGGATTGCAGTAGGTACCTATGATTGATATGAGACGAGTTCTTCAGTCGAACTGTAGTCGAGTTGTTGTAGCCAACTGATGACTTTGTCTCTAGTTTGACTTCTGCTCAAACCAACTATTTTTAATTTCTTATATAAGTAGATGTATAGCTTTGTGCTTAGACTTCGAAACTGCCTTCTTGCGAGGGAGGTTCTACAGATGATCGGAGGGCACACCGATGACAAGCTGCGCTTTTTAGAATCAGGGAGAGGTACATTCTGATGTTTCCTGAGTACAGATTTTAAGCCATACAGTTGTCGGACGGTTAGCATTTTGTCTTACCCTGGTTGTAACCAGATCTATATGCTGATCCCATTTAAGCCTGTGATCAATAAGTACTCCCAAGTATTTCACCTGATCCGGGTAATTTCCAGGCAGGTACAGTCGGTGCTATTGAGGCAGGTGTGGGCTTTGATGTTGAAGCTTTGTGAGGGATTACTACTTTGGCTTAAGGTCAATGCTATGTAATTGGTCTTAGTTAGATTTAGGGTAAGAAGATATTTCTTAAGCCAATTCATGACTCTGGACAAGGAGTATTCGGCCCTTTCCTTCACAGCTTGCCAGTTAGGTCCTCAAACAAAAATGGCTCTTCTTATGAATGTATTCTCTAGATCAGTGATGGGTAAATTACGGCCCGTGGGCCAAGTACGGCTCACGAAAGCATTTAATTCGGCCCGAGCGGCGACGCGCCAACGCTCCTTTGAAATAAATAGTATATGGCCCGCGATAATTATATTTAAATTATATTATTATTTAAATTATATATTATATTTTAGGCACAGAATATATTGGCATAGATATAGACGCCAACTACTAGCCTCGTAGTTCAAGATTGTGTTGCGAGTCGCAAGTCTCAAAGAAGCGTGGTAAAGGTAAAGTCACGGGGTGAAGTGATTGATTTATAAAGATTGACCTACCGAAATATCCCCACACCCGAAGAGGGCTTGCTCGAAAGAGATGGCCCTGGGTCGGCTGGGATGCGAAAGATATGCCAATCTCACCTTCGGCACAGACTTCTTTCCTCTGTCGCACCATTAAGGCCTGGAATTCATTACCAGCTCACGTGTTTCCTTCTTCCTACAGTCCCGGGTCCTTTAAGCGGGGCGTGAAAAAGCATATGATGAGGCCGTCAACCTGAGTGTCACCATTGTCACACGGTATGTGTAAGTAATGGTGACCCTCTTTTCTGAGACTTTGCCTTCAGCTTACCATCAGGCAAGGCGAAGTCTAATTGACGTGTTCTATATTTAAAAAAAAAAAAAATTAATAGTTACCTTCGGCAACCCAGTCCGAGATAGCCACCCCCGCCGTCCGAAGGGTTTCTTAAACTTTCTGGTCCCATTTAGAAAGTACCCCCCCCCCCCCCTCATCGCTCTAGATGTACAGTCAGCGTCTGAACGATCTTAACTGCAAAGTCTCAAAATGTACTAAATACCAATCCATCAATGGCAATGGCGCACATTGGGACAGGCCTATGTTCAGCATTGAACTGCGGTAACTAATTAATTGATTGAAGAGCAAATCAAACTGTCTTGATTTAAATTGTGTGTGTAGGTGTGTAGGTATCATATATCAGAACAATCCATCAACAGGAAGGGGAGAGGGAGGGGGGGGGGGGGGGGCATTAGCATAATTTTGAGTACTTTGCTAGTCAAGAACAATCTGATGCTGACTCTATCTATACTCGGATTTTAATTCGATTCCAGATTTGACAATTTCAGTGTTGCAACGTTATGACAAGTACTAAATAGTGACGTTGCGAAATTATTCGATATGGAAATGGAATATTTCCGGATCGATTCTTCTCGTTTATAATTTTACTCTCGTAAACTAAGTATATCAGGAAATTAAATATTTCTGAACCAATAATTTAGTTTTGACGATTGGTTGCGCCGATGTGGAAACTGTATTTTTTGACATGGAAACACACTCCTTTTAGATCCGTCTCCCCCTCCGCACTAATCATAGATATGGCTTCCGTCCGCCATGTGTGAAATATAGACACTCAGTCTCGCTTTGAACTAGCCAGCGTAAAGGCGATCGCGCGCGCGCGTCTCTCAGAAATGAATAATATTTGTTGTATTTTAACCGCCTCATAGACCTTTACCGATCGGATGGTGCCTCTCGTGTGTTCCTCAAGGGATCTAGTAACGCTGACGGCAGCTCCTGAGCAAGGAAGAGAAGATCCGTGTACCGGCTGCGATGAAAAACACGTGGGTCGTGAAGGTTAGTGCATCCTCTCCTAATTTCTCGGGCTGCATTCACTGCCTGGATCGAATCCGCGGCAGCCCGGCCACCTGTCTTGTTTTGTGTGTAAAGTGTCAATAGAACAGTTATCTGCTTCCCCGCAATACAGTCCACTCGCACACGTCGGCCCAAGCGCCACCATTTTTGGTCCGGATCGAGCCGGATTCTTAGCCGTAGTTCGTATTTTGTTATTATTCTAATGGGAATGAGCGCACCGCACCTAAGTGCCTGGTTATTTTAGTAGAAAACCCCGCATCCAGACACTTAGGCTTAGAATTTGTTGTCCGTTCGCCGCTGGCTCGCATTGTACCTACCTAATACATAAATAGGTTAGGTATCATATCAACACTTAATCGTAGTTCACAATTTTCGCATCGCACCTAAGTGCCTGGTTATTTTAGTAGAAAACCCCGCATCCAGACATTTAGGCTTAGATCTTAGGTATACTCAGACACCCTAGTGCATAGGCACAGTGTAATACCTAACGCATTTGGCTTTGTTTTGTTTTTTTCAATTACGTTGTTCTCGGCTCACGTCGTATTTGCCTAGTACCTGCGTGGGTAGACACGTGGCTGTGCCTACCTCGCTCGCATCTCATCCCAATTCATACGAAAGTATTTTAATTTGAATAGATATTACGCAATACTTAATCTCGGAAATAATAGTTGAATCTAGACAGCGACCATCGCGCAGGTGCGACCTTGTTGCTATGCGCGTTTGTTCAAGCGTGCATTCACAGTTGTAAGCACCTACCTACCTACATAGTTAACGCTCGCGCCGCCTCGCTGCTCTGTACCGCTAGGATTAAGTCATTTCATATTTAATTGTAAACATGTCCCCAAAGGTTGATAAGACCGGTAAGGTTCAATTGAAACTTTTATACGCTAAAAAAGAAATGATTTACTCTCGCGTACAATCGATTTATGATAGTGCACTTAAAACCTCTGATTTGGTCATCAGAGATTCGTTCTTGTGTTCTATAGAAAACTTAGATAGTCTACGCGCGGATTTCGAAACCTTAGTGCATGACATCAACGTTTTAGAGTTGAATTTGGATCCCGATTACTCAGTGAGTTATCAAGCCTTGTCGTCGTTTGACGATTTGTATTGTCGTATCAAGCGCGTCGCGAGGAGTTTGGAGAAGCCGTCTGACCGACCCAACCCCACTCGCGACCGACCTAAGTTGCCACCAATTCAAATACCCGAGTTTGATGGTAACATTCGCAATTGGTGTCGATTTATAGATAGTTTTGAGAATACAATAGATAAGAACGATTCGTTGACAGATCACGAAAAATTGCATTATCTCGTTGAAAAATTGACTGGTAAAGCTATAACCGCTTGCGCTGGAATTACGTTTAGTGCCGGGAATTATAATTTAATTTTAAATACTTTGAAAGCTAAGTATGAGGATAAAAGATCGGTAGCTAACGCCTATTTAGATCAGATGTCTGATTTGAAATCTATTACGGCATGTAACGATCAAAACTTAGAGAAATTTCTAGATACTTTCGCGTCAGCTGTTCGCGCCGTAAAGAACCTAAAGGTCGATGACCTCTGCGACTTCGTATTTTTGTATATGGGTTTAAGGAAATTAGATTCCGAAACCATTCGTTTGTTTGAGTCGGATCATCGCGGCAATAGGATTCCTAAGTTCGAAGACTTAGAAAGTTTTGTTCGCGAGCATATAAAGGTATTGCAACGCTCTTCATCGAAACATGAAGGCGCGAAGACAGTTGTTGATTCTGCACGCAAAGTAGATGCGTCATCGAAGTCGCTGAGGTCAACCCATACTTATGTTAATACCGCACCAGCACGTGTACAATCACCTGTTTGCTCTTTGTGTAGTACTCATCACTCGCAACTGTACAAGTGTCCTGGTTTCCTAAAATTGTCGCCTAGTGATCGTTATAAATTTGTTCGCGCTAATAATCTTTGTTTTAATTGTCTCGGTACTAAACACCGCGTGGGTTTATGTAATAGTGGAAATGGTTGTCGCAAATGTCAAGCGAGACACCACACTTTGCTTCATTTTGAAAATAGTAATGCCGCATCCAAGGTGAGCACAGTTGGTTCGTCGAGCGGTGACGCGCGGCAGCCTGCGCCGCAGCCGCAGCCCGAGCTCGCACGCGCTCCGGCCTGCCCGGGGACCGCTACGAATGACGTCACCTTGTGTTCGTTCTCCGCTAGTGCTGCCCTCACTACGGTTTGTCTTGCGACCGCTCGCGTGGTTATTGTTGATGCATTAGGTAAACCGCACATTGTTCGAGCGCTATTAGATGGCGCTTCGCAAAGTAATTTTATTACTCAAGATTGTTGTCAACGTCTTGGTTTCAATGTTGATAGGCGTTCAACCTACTCAGTGGTGACGGGTTTTGGAGGTTTACGGTCAGCTGTTCATGGCACAGTTAAAACGAGGTTTGGATCTCGTTTTAATAATAAAATTTGGTTTGACATGGATTCGCTCGTTACAGATAAAATAACTGAACAGTTGCCTACCGTCCCAGTTGACACGTCTTTATTAACGAAATTTAAAGACTTGCCTTTAGCTGATGAGACTTACGCTGTTCCTGGAGTCGTCGATATATTGATCGGCGCTTCGATTCTCCCGCACCTCCAGTTATCACGTAAGGTCAAAGGGGGACCGACGTACCCCGCTCCGCACGCCCTGGAAACAGTTCTGGGTTTTGTTATAATTGGTTCCGCCCCCGCTTCTATAGATAGTTTTAGTCACTCGACTGCCTCGTTCTGTTGCACCGTCGAGCCGCCACTGGAGTCTACCATCCGCAAGTTTTGGGAGATTGAAGAGGTCAATGTCCCACCAATCCTAAGCCCCGATGACAAGATGGCTGAGGAGATTTATTGTCGCACGACTACTCGTGATGAGCAGGGTCGTTATGTGGTCGCGCTCCCTTTCAAGGGAGATATTTTTTCGCTCGGGGACTCCCGTGCATCCGCTGAAAGACGCTTTCTTTGTTTAGAACGAAAGATGCAGGCGTCTCCAAAGTTAAAGCAAGCCTATGATGAGGTTGTTAACGAATATTTAGATAAAGGTTACATCTCACCTGCGCCTGCGGACACTGACGAGACCCAGCCTTCGTACATTATCCCGCACCACGGAGTTATTAGAGAAGATAAGCTTACTACTAAACTCCGCGTAGTTTTAGATGGCAGTGCTAAGACTAGCACTTCCGTGTCGCTTAATGACATTTTGTATTGTGGTCAAAATCTTCAAGGTAATTTATTTGACATAATTGTAAATTTTCGTTTATTCGCTGTGGCACTCTCTGCAGATATTCGACAAATGTTTTTGTGCCTTGAAGTGCGCGAACCCGATCGTAGGTTTCAGCGATTTTTGTATAGATTTTCACCGCAAGAACCTTTAATGGTTTACGAGTTTAATCGTGTTTGCTTCGGGCTTAAATCTAGCCCTTTTCACGCACTTCGCACCGTCAAGCAGTTGGCCGCTGACGAGGGCGATGCATTTCCTAAAGCGAGAGCCACCATTGAGACTGGCTTATACATGGACGACTTCGTGTATAGTGTAGATAGCGAGGCCGAGGCTGTCGAGACGGCCGCTCAGGTTATAAGTCTCATGAAGGCGGGTCAATTTGATCTCGTGAAATGGACGAGCAACTCGCAAACAGCGTTAGAGTCGATTCCACCGTCGCACCGATTGTCTTCGGTTAAGGAGTTCGATGAAAGTGATACGCACAAGGTGCTTGGTTTAAGCTGGTCGCCCGCATCTGATACGTTTAGTTTGAAAAGTAGTTCGACCCCGCAAACTTGTACTAAACGCATTATCCTGTCGTGTGTGGCACGGATATGGGACGTAATGGGATTCGTAGCTCCTGTCGTTCTGTACGCCAAACTACTTATAAAAGAGCTTTGGCTTTCGAATTGTGATTGGGACGACACCGCGCCCGACAACATTGCTAAGTTGTGGGCTCGCTTTAGAAAAGAACTCTCTGTGCTTGACCAAGTACAAATTCCGCGTCATGTAGGTATATCGCAACCTAGTGTTGTTACGGTAGTAGGCTTCGCGGACGCTAGTGAGAGGGCGTATGGAGGAGTAGTCTATTTTCATGTCTCGAATGTAGGTAAGGTTTCAATTAGCCTTATAAGCGCGAAATCGAAGGTCTCTCCCCGTAAGGTCGTCTCTCTGGCACGCCTCGAGCTATGCGCTTTACTATTGTTGGTTAGATTGATCACCTCTATCGCCAATGCTTGTAGTAGTCGCATTAATATTAATAGAATTTTAGCTTTTTCGGACTCAACAGTCGCTTTGTGTTGGGCCCACTCTTCGCCCCATCGTTGGGACACCTTCGTCGCTAATAGAGTGGCAAAAATTCAATCGGAATTAGCGCCACATAATCTCTTTCACGTTGCTGGCACTGACAACCCAGCCGATTGTCTCTCTCGTGGATTGCTTCCTTCGCAAATATTAGATCACCCGTTATGGTTTAGTGGACCGTCCTGGATTCATGCCGCGTTAGATAAGTGGCCAGTTAGTCAATTCAATCCCACTACGGTTTCCGAACCACCCGAGGAAAAGAAGCACTCGCTTGTGGTGTCGGTCCCGCGTGAAGAGTCCCTGGTTTTGTTGTTGGCTAATCGCGTCTCGTCTTGGTCGAGACTGTTGCGTTGTGTTGTTTATGTAGGCCGATTTTTGAGAATTTTATCTACACGCGGTCATATAACCGCCGCTGATTTAGATAAGGCTGAATTGATCATACTTCGCGAATTGCAGAAGTGTTATTTTGCTTCTGAATTTAAAAATTTAGAATTTAACAAACCTTGTAGTCGTTCTTTCCGACACTTGAAACCATTTTTGGAAGATGGACTCATTCGAGTAGGTGGTCGTTTGAGAAATTCAGGTTTAGGATTTGAACAAAGGCACCCAGTAATTCTCCCGCGTAAGGACCACGTATTAGATTTGTTAGTAGATTATCATCACAAAGTGAATTGTCACGCTGGTCCCGATTTGTTAATGTCTATTTTGAGACAGAAATACTGGATAATTTCCGCTCGTAATTTGATTCGCGCTAGGGTACACAGATGTGTACCTTGTTTTAAACTCCGCCCGCGTTTTATCGCGCCTGAAATGGCCGATCATCGCTCTTGTCGTGTTGTTCAATCCGCAAAACCTTTCGTACACACCGGCACAGACTTTGCTGGGCCTTTCAAGGTCACCATTGCTCGTGGTCGTGGCATTCGCTCCACGAAAGCTTATGTTTGTTTGTTCATTTGTATGACAACTCGCGCGGTTCATATAGAGTTGACCGGTGATTTAAGTACGCCAAATTTTATGTCCGCTTTTAAACGTTTTTTGTCGCGTCGGGGTCCGGTTAAGCGCATGTATTCGGACAACGGTACAAACTATGTAGGGGCCCGACGTAGTATTTCGGAATTGCACACATTCTTACGGTCTAAGTACTACCAAAGTGAATTCGCTCACATCTTAGCCGAAAATCGCATTGAATGGTACTTTAACACGCCTGCAGCTAGTCATTTTGGTGGTAATTGGGAAGCGAATATTAAAAGCCTTAAGTCGCATCTGTTTCGCGTCATAGGCGAACAGATTCTCTCGTTCGAGGAGTTGAGTACCGTACTCGCGCAAGTAGAGGCGGTGATGAACACGCGTCCGCTGTGTCGGACTCTATCTAGCGATCCGTCAGAGCCGTTAGCGCTGACGCCAGCTCACTTCTTAAATATGACTCCTTTAAAATATTTGCCCGCAATAGATGTTGATGACGATAGAATACACCTCCTAACTCGTCACGCTCTTTTAGATAAGATGGTCCAATCGTTTTGGAATCGTTGGAGAACCGATTATTTGCACACGCTGCAGTCACGTCAAAAATGGAATACTCCATCCAACCCAATTACTGTAGGTACGGTGGTAGTCCTTATGACTGAGAATGCGCCTCCTTTACATTGGCCTCTAGGAGTAGTAGAGGAAATTTTTCCCGATGCCCGCGGGATAACTCGTGTTGTACGGGTTAAAACTGCAACCGGATCGTATCTGCGCCCGGTTGTTCGCCTCTGCCCTCTGCCTAGCCAGCAGTAGGCACGAGTTCCAATCTATGTTTATATTTTAGTTGTTATTTCGCAAACCTAGATTTAGATTAGACATTAGTTTTGTTCCACATTTTTCGTTTCGAAGGTAACCCTTCAAGCCGGGGGGAATGGTTGCGCCGATGTGGAAACTGTATTTTTTGACATGGAAACACACTCCTTTTAGATCCGTCTCCCCCTCCGCACTAATCATAGATATGGCTTCCGTCCGCCATGTGTGAAATATAGACACTCAGTCTCGCTTTGAACTAGCCAGCGTAAAGGCGATCGCGCGCGCGCGTCTCTCAGAAATGAATAATATTTGTTGTATTTTAACCGCCTCATAGACCTTTACCGATCGGATGGTGCCTCTCGTGTGTTCCTCAAGGGATCTAGTAACGCTGACGGCAGCTCCTGAGCAAGGAAGAGAAGATCCGTGTACCGGCTGCGATGAAAAACACGTGGGTCGTGAAGGTTAGTGCATCCTCTCCTAATTTCTCGGGCTGCATTCACTGCCTGGATCGAATCCGCGGCAGCCCGGCCACCTGTCTTGTTTTGTGTGTAAAGTGTCAATAGAACAGTTATCTGCTTCCCCGCAATACAGTCCACTCGCACACGTCGGCCCAAGCGCCACCAACGATTAATTAACGATCTGAGACTTTTCTTTTATAATTGTGTGTGAGATAAATAAAAAAATCTGATCATGAAGGAACATGACAAATAAAACAGATAGATGTATTATGGTAATAATTTATTTTATAAATTGTCGCCGTCATCGCTATCGCTATCGCTGTCACTTTCTGTAACATTTATTGTAAATTTGTCTGTGATATTGTCAATTAACATATCTAGCCTACTCATTTTTTCCTCTTCTTTGACAACATGGGATACGCATTTAGACCATTCGGTAGCCGTAATTTTTTGAATGTTTTCCTGAAATAAATTTCTCACGTCTGTCAATTTGAAGGTTTTATTATTTTGAGCTACATGCCCCTTTACCTGCGCCCATATCAATTCGATAGGGTTTAGCTCGATAGTTTGGTCTTAATTTTGCGCAGAAATTTCATTTGTAGGCGTTGCGGATCATTACTTTTTCAGTAACAGTGAAAGCTTTTCGTGGACGTTTTTTTCTTGGGGACAAGAAAACATCCACGTCTTTTTGTGATGTACTTGGCTGAGGATCCATTTTGATGGAAAACCAAAACAAATAGATTCACTCAAAGTTCACAAAAAACTATAAACGTAACAACAAACACAACGTAACAACACTTTAACAAAAACCCAACAAAATAACAAAATATCGATTCGCAATGAAATAAGATATTCGTGCAGTCAGACTGGGAGAATGAAGCCGAATGACACGATAAACAAAATGGCGATAGCTGCACGAGCGCCAATTGCCAATACTGAAAACTATCTAGGCTCTTTTATTATAAGTTTGGTTTTTAATATAAAAACAAAAATATTAGCTTTTTATAAAATAGAGCAGCGATTACTAATTAATAAATAATTATTATGAATAATTATGTATTTATTTAAATAAAAATCATAATTTAGTCTTTAATTGGCACACTGATGGCACACACACTGATTGTTTATCGATTTTTGTGTTCATCACTACACTATTATATGTGGTATCATTATTTCACAAAATGACAGTAGCTAATGTCAAATCTGGAATCGAATTAAAATTCTGACTATAAGAACAACAAAAAAAATGGGTTCTAGAATGTGGGTATATCTTAGTATTTTTTTTTTAATTGTTAATTAGTCATAGGTATTTTAATCAATTTACACTTAATGTATTTTAAATTTATGCTAATATTTACATTAATAAAAAATAATAATCAAATAAAACAAAAGTTAAAATGCGTCGTGGAATTCCTCCGCATCGCATGCCTCTTGTGGTAGCGTTCCCAGAAGACTGGCAGCATTGCCACGTTGTGTGGCAATGCTTATTCTCTGACCTAAGAAGAGGCCAGCCCTCTGGTCACGAGAAACGTCGACCATGCGCTTAGTTAGATTGAAATCGATTAAGATATAGTAAAAATTGAACCGGTTCAGGCGAGATTCGAACCCTCTATCTTTCCCTTACCGTAACCTTTCGTAACCGTTGCCGTAAGACGGATATGATATATGTTAAGAAGAATTTGGATGGTTACGGGCGAAGGTTCTGTGGCTTAGTGGTCAGAGTGCTCCGCCTGTAGGGTAAAGATCGCGGGTTCGAATCCCGTCTGAACCTATTAATTTTTTTCAAAATTTTAATCGATTTTAATAGTTTGCATAGGTACTAAATGCTTTAAAATTTCCTTCGATAGATTGAAATCCACTTTGTTATAAAAACATGCAAACACAAATCAGCGGGAATTGAACCCACGACCTCTGATGTAGTACCGAACGTGTATCGCCACACCACACCAGTCTTCGACAATCGTGTATTTTCCTGTAGTTAAACTAATTAATTTTACTGAGCTTATTCAATTGAGAATTGTGAAAGAGCGGTAAAATTTGCGTCTGTTCTAATTTTATTGTTTTATTTATTTTTAATCATCCACCCAACCTATAATAGTAAATGATTTGACTATTAAATATTATGACGTCATAATAATTTATTTCATACAAGTTTTCTTATAACTTACCGTTTTAACGTTTAGTAAGTTAAGGAGGTAAGACTCGGCGGTATTTCCGCCCAATTGAGCAGTCCGACTGGGGAAGTACCTCCGCCCTACAGAATACCGCGGTTATAATAACTTAGTGTTGTGTTCCCAAGGGTGAGTAGGGTAGCCAGAGCTCACTGGAGAATTCGTGCTGTCAGTGGGAAGACTAAAGGCTTGTCCTGCTTTGTCTTCTACACTGACGGCACAGAAACTGTGTATTTACAGGGTTGGCAGCGCTACTGTGACTCCTCTGGTGTTACAAACGTCCATAGGCCACGGTAACCATTTTCCATCAGGTGGACCGTGTGCTTGTCTGCCACCTAAGTGGTATAAAAAAAAATTAAAAAAAAACTTATTTGACTAGTCAATCAAATACCCACTTACCTACATACAACTGTGCACGTGCAAGCCTAAATTAGGTCGCCATTACAGTTTAAAATGTGCAGCGCTTTCTGCGCTTTCATATACCCAGCACCTCAAAGTGATGTCAAAAACATATTAAATAAAATAAATAAATATTACACGACATTCTACATAACGTTATCTAGACCCATGGTAAGCATAGCTTAACTAGCTTGTGTTATGGAATCAACAATAGCGGATAAACATACTTAGATACTTCTTTTTTGTAAATACATACATATTATACATAGAAACACCCAGACCAATGCAAATATACATGTTCAATCATACAAATAATTGCACTGAGCGGGAATCGAACCCGCGCCCCCTGCATAGCAGTCGAATGTTCTACCGCTACGCCACAGAGGTCAAACTCTACACGCGTCACTTGGTAGGGTTTTCTCTATAAGATAAGCAACTATCCGTATTTTGTTATGTTCGGTACGATTTCAGGGTCATTCATTATCTCGCTAGTCTTAATAGTCGCTAGCGACCGTGCGAGTTAGCAAAATGGGTGCTAATATTTTCTCATAAATTTTTAATGTCCTAAAATCGAAAGCACGAAAATGTTTCCATTATAATTTGTCATCTCGCTAGTCTTGATACTCGCTAGCGAACGTGCGAGTTAACAAAATGTGTGCGCATATATTTTTCCATAAATATTTAATGTCCTAAAATCAAAAGCAAGAAAATGTTTTACATTATAATTTAATATGTACTCTGCATGTCGACTCCAAGACAAGTTAGAAGAGTTACAAGCCCCGTTGATATATTATTTTCAAAATTCTTACACATAGGATTGTGTCCTATTTTTTATTATTATCGTAAACTATACATTTTATAATAATATAATGAACTGTAAAAGTGAAACTTTCTTATGACAAATAGTTTTAAAGGTATTTGATTTTAAAAATTCAATTTCTCCAGCCGCCCGAAAACGCTTTTTTTTTATACCGCTTAGTTGGCAGACAAGCACACGGCTCTTTACAAAATCGTGGCACGTGATGACGTCAAAATGTATGTAATGCAAGAGAACATCGCATTTATCTGAGTCTACGTTGCGTTTACACGTATAAAGTGCTTAATAAGATTGATTTGAAATTTAATAAGGAATTTAAAAGTTGTAAAATTTGCTTTATTTCGATTGTTTATATTTTTACCTATTTTGGGAATTAAAAATAAAGAAGTCATAATTTTTGTTTAGTTAGTAACTAATATCTTAGTTTCCTATGCATATTTTTAGATAAAATACTAAGATATTAAGTAGTATTGGTAAGAATTCGAAGACTCCGGACACTACCTTTTTTTTACGTGCGTAAAATCCCCACGAATACCCGACGGGAGCCGGTGGAAGACGTTATGTCGGACTCGAACCGACCAAAACGCACGCCGCCTGTGGGTCGTTTTTGGTTGCCGAAGGTGAGGTTGACAGGCATATCCCTCGCACCCCGGCCGACCCAGTGCCATCTCTCACGATATGTCCCTCTCCTCGGGGCAGGACACTACCCTATTGCATTACAGTCGCTGATGAAACCACACCACACAGTACAGCTTGCAAAATATGGGTTGCAGATGGTTTTTGACTAAAACAATAAAAGAGATATGGACTGTACTGAACTGTACTCCAACACCTTAATTTTAATAATAAAAATAATAACCCTCTCCAAGATTACATCATTATCTTTCATCTGTCTTTTAATACAACCATTAATCAATATTATACCTCAAGACATTTATTGAACCTAAAATGTACTCTCTACATGCAGTACTTAAACGTACTTAAATTCTTAGTTATACTCACGTGCCCTCAGTGTTGAAGAGAGTTCACCGTGAAGATCGGCTATGTTAGCCATCTTCGAGCGCATCAGCGCCGAGCCGACTAGCAGTCGAAGTGGTCGCCATGGCCGAAATCGGTCGGAAGCATCATCACTTAAACGTTTCTTGGGTGTCTTATATGGATAGCACAGGGGGCTACGTCTGTGGACAAGCTTAGTTTGTTTATACCACTTAGGTGGCAGACAAGCGCACGGCACACCTGATGGAAAGTGGTTACCGTGGCCTATGAATGTGTGTAACACCAGAGAAGCCACACTCGCGCTGCCGACCGTTTAAGCACAGAGTTTCTGTGCCGTCAGTGTAGAGGACAAAGCAGGACAAGCCTTTAGTCATCCCACTGACAGCACAAATTCTCCAGTGAGCTCTGTGAGCGTAGCTCGGTGTACTGTAGAATGGTAACTGGGCTCATTATAGTGACCTTTAAAGAATTTTATAGGATCTACTGGAAATTCATAAAGTTACTAGATTTTAACAGAATAGCTCAATGTGACCTTTTTAGACCCGCTGATTTTAACCAGACAATTTAGTCGTGACCAGTCTGCAATGTTTCTTGAGTCCTCATTAATAATAAATAAAGAAAGCATTATGTGATCACTACTTTGTTGATTAATACATACATACATATAATCACGCCTTTATCCCCGGAGGGTTAGGCAGAGGTGAATTAACACCCACATTTCACCAATCATTGAATTCGGTCCCACGTAATAGGGGTGAACCTATTGCCTTCTTCCGGGTACCTTGTTGACTCAAGCCTTGTATCTGTGCCTGAGTCTGAGCTGTATATATCTGTCTGATATTAAACGGTCCTATCCCTTAGTCGCCTTGTACGACAACGCATGGGGGTGGCCCAAATTCTACTCTGCCGGGAGCCACGCGGCTTTTTCTTCAATTATGCTTACTATAACAAACACTTTATATAGATGTAAAATTAGTCGTAAAATTGTGTTGAATATCCTCAAATTTAAACGACATGTTATCGGTGAAAACTTGTAAATAGACTTCAAAATTTTATTTGAATTCACCTACTGTTATTTTTAGCTGTTAAGTTTTCCTAAAATCTTAAAATAACATAACATAAACTCACGCCCTATATCCCCAAAGGAGTAGGCAGAGGTGCTAGCACCCACATTTCGCCAGTTTATGTTTAGGTTCCAATGTAATAGTTGGCGAGCCCGTTGCCAATAACCGGGCACTTATAAAATGTTAAAATGTAATAAAAGGAAATAATTTTAGGTAGGTACTTACAGATCCCAGGCTCCATGATGAAAGATACTTACAGTTCAGGAACCTCAGCATAGGAGGTGGATCCCGCAGGTGTATTGATGATATCAGCACCATAATGATGCATACTTTTTGTACACCATATGAGGTTATTCTGCCCTGCTTTTGATGTATTAATATACAAACATACTTATAATCACGTCTTTATCCCTGGAGGGTTAGACAGAGGTGAATCAACACCCACATTTCACCAATAATTGTATTCGGTCCCACGTAATAGGGAATGAGCCTATTGCCGTATTCCGAGCACTATTGTTGACTCGAGCCATGCATCTAACGGTGAGTCTGGGCTGTATATATCTGTCTGATGTTAAACAATCCTATCCCTTAGTCGCCTTGTACGACACCGCATGGGAAGAGATGGGGTAGCCCTAATTCTACTCTGACGGAAACCACACATGCTAGGTATATTAATATCTATGATTTTACGATAGTATATACATTATTGGCATCGGTAAGAAAGATGAATCTTCGGCATTGTCGGCAAAAATACACTTAGGCATATGCACGTCAAAGTCCCAAGAAATGATGCAGACTAATTTGTTTTTTTTCTTTATTATTTATTTTATTTATTTATTTATTTATTCAACTTTATGCACAGTAATTTTGTACAAAGGCGGACTTAATGCCAAAGGCATTATCTAACAGTCAACCTTAGGGTGATGCAGAGATACATTGAGGTAGGTGCAGTGCACTATGACCACAATAATAATACATACATTATACATACACACTATAATACATAAGAAATTCATACACATACTTTTAAATATATTTACTTACATATTACTTACTTATACTTACTACTTATAATATATTCGTATAATATATACTTATATAATATAAACTTACCTATACTTACATAATTATACATAATGACAAAGTATTTCTAATATGCGAGAATATGTTAATTGTTGAATAGATCTTTATCAGCGCACATATTTCCTTCTTCCTACAGTTCCGGCTCCATAGAGCGGGGCCTGAAAAAGCATATGATGAGGCCGTCAAACTGAGTGTCACCATTGTAACATGAATGGAGGCGAAGTCTAATCTTTCTTTTATAGTTGAAATAATTTATTAGGTGCATTTTGAAAGATGCCCTTAGTCATAGAAGGTAACTTGACACGGTTGGAACGTAACATAACAAGTAATTTTTTTTTTTTTTTGTAAAGTATGACGTGATTCTATATTTCTGTGAGACTGCTACGTTTTATAGTTTCTATTTTTTAATTTTAGAGTTGCGCCTCTTTTATCTTTGATTGTTACATTTTAATCGATGGATATTATCTATACTCATTACATTTATGGTCAGCGATACCAGAATGTAACTTTTGTAACATTTTTCGTTACTTATACCATAATATATAATTCTAGATAATATTTATAATTCTTATCATATACATATGTTACTCAACTGAAAATGTTGTTTAGACGTTACTTTTGCCATATCGCATACTAGAGACAAAGAATTATTGTTTTTCGTTTATGATAATAGAAGCGGAAGTGGCCCACATAGTGAATAAATAATGATTATTAATACCCATTTTATGTTGTCATTAAATGACATCGCTGCCATACTGCGTGTTGAATACTATTGAAGTTTCAAGCCATGACAGTACGGTTTAAAGTTGCCAGCACATTTTTTTATGATATACTAGTGGGAATTATAGTTCCTAGAATATTTATTGATCCCAATCTCGTCACGACATGTTCACTATAATATGCACAGTACGCATTTTTGGAGGATAGAATGATGCGCTACGGCAGCGGATGAGCTCAAACCCACTAATCACATTAAAAAGTGTATTGCGGGGAGGTTTCACAACACGCTCCAAGACTCTCTTGATACATTTTGCTTAAAGTTTTCACTCCTTTAACTTCTTAAGTTTAGCAGTTCAACTAAGAATCTAAGCAATGCAAGATCAAGATGCAAGCAAGCAAGATCTGCTAAAATAAAAATACGGTACTGGCAACATTACATGTTTCGACGGCGGCCAAGCGACTTATTTCGTGGCGCGTACTCTATTAAATATAACATAACAAACTCACACCTATATCCCCGAAGGGGTAGGCTATCTATCTGTCAGAGGTGCAAGCACCCACATTTCGCCAGTTTATGTTTAGGTCCCAATGTATAGGTGGTGAGCCTATTACCATTAACCGGGCACAACTTCGAAAAGCATTAAAAAGTAATTTGTGTGTGCCATGGTAAAACCTGGGATCGAACCCGAGACCTCGTCTCAGCAGTCAAATTACCCATAGCGTTAGGCTACCGCGGTCTATTAAATATCTACCCTTATATTAACCTAAGGGAAGTTAAAAATAAAACTGCACAGTGAAGAGAATTCATTATATTTATTGATTAATATTATTTTCAACTATTACTACAAAAGGATAGGCATCGCCAATCAAGATGATGTCAGTTTGCTTTTACATCTAAACTGTGGCACCGGCTTGGCTAAAACTGGTATTGACTAGCTTACTTGTTGATTAAAATGTATAGCAGATGCCATAATCCTTGATACATCAACTACTGAAGAGATTCAACATGTATCTTACTAACGTGGTTTTATGGCACTGTCTAATAAAAATAATCAGCTTTCCATAAAATATAAAGTAGCATTAGGTATGTAAATATTTTGATAGTGTGTATGCTCGAAAAGTTAGGGAAAGTGAACAGTGCCACGCTACCTTGTACAGTGTATAAAAAAATATAAACTTAAAACTAAAAAAGTGTATAAAAGTCATTTTTATTTTGTTTGTTCTCAAAACAGATGTCGGCGTGTTCAAGTTGTGATGTGACCGACCAATAACGAAAGTAAGTCAGAAAATAATTACGATAGTAAAAGTGACATGTGTATGCCAAGAATGCTGGCAACTAAAAACATTGTCTGTCTGTCCTACTCTGATTAGAAAGAGATAAGATCTTACGAAGGTGGATATTTCGAATAAAATCTTCTAAGAAATTTCAATTCTCACATGTCTCTATCAGCAGTGACAATTTAAAATAATTAATTTCGTAGTAAGTGGAAAATTATAATTCAAAGTTCCCTTCCGTTGAAGAGGAGAAGCAAGAACGAAACAAAGAAGAGAAACAGAAGATGAGATCTTATGTATTAGCTGATAGTCGTACACATCACAAAAAGAAAATCTACAACACGCTTTAGAGTTCAACTCAATCTAAGGTCCCGTACTTACTTAAAAAAAATAAGCATAAATGTTTTATGAGATCAAACGCATTCCAAACGGAATGCAATATTTAATTTTGGACCCTTATACCTCTAAATAAATTAAAAATAAAGCATCTTTCAAAAATAATAAATAAAAGTACGGGTGCCCAGTCTAAAAGAATCACAGAAAAAATCTTAAAGTAAAAATATATATATATATATATGTATTTTAATATCTCGTCGTAACATATTTTTTGCTTTGGCAAAAGAATTATCCGCCCGCGTGATACTCATTTACATTATCTTATTCAATTTGTAATTAGCATGTAAAATTATTTTACTAATATTCATTCCTATACTTCTTAAGTACATTTCTATATTAAATATCTCACACTCCGTTCAACCATTTGCAATAAGCTCATACTAAAAATAAATTATGAGATTTTATGTTCACCAACAATGACTTCTCAGTACATACGCGATCGATTAAAAATAAATTGCCGAAAGTTTAGTTTTTATAGTAAAATTTCTATCTACGTACGAATGCTATGGTTACATTGTAATACTTTTAGTCTTATTCCAACACGCACTCGAAATAACAATCACAATCCTGTGTGTGGTCAGAAAGATCTTTTAATTGACGTGACAACGTCTTATAAATTGGTTTGCCGGGTGACACTTCAAGAAACTGCGTTACGCTCCGCTCACGTTATGCGCTCACAATGAGAGCGAGTGAGAGGCACGCGTTCCTTCCACTCGGGCATGGTTAGCCCGCCTAAGAGCGAGAGAGACAGACATAAAAAGTGAAAGGCACGCGTCCTTACTATTATTTCATCCTTCTTCCTACTATACGAATGAATATTCACATTAAAATTATTTTACCACTCAAAGTCGTTGTCACGTAAAACTTTCGCCCGTATACCGACTTTACAGGCAACCAATTTTTTTTTTTATAAATTTGAGATTACGAAAAACCTATTCAGTATTAAATTCTTTTGTAAGCTCATGATTACTGGGTTACAAAAAAACAACTATCTAAAGTTATCCTTTCACCTCCTCCTTCTTTTGAAGTCGGCTAAATAAAATATTACTTTTATTTCACGCAATCATAGCCCAATCAGCAAAAAATATGTTATAAAAATAAAATGTAATCTTTAAATAATTTGGTTGACTAAATATTATACCGGCTAGTTCTATGAACCTGGCGCCTCGTGCGAACGCATCCTGTAAACTGACTAGTTGTGCAAACACGAGATGAGGTGACATACTGACTGTCGAAATTTAATTCTGATAATTATATGTCATACAAAAAAAAATACTAAAAAATCTCGTTTGTTCGAGTGAACTACTACGGTTATGGTAACTTCCAAAATAATATTCGGATAAATAAAATTCACAGGTTTTAGACCAGCTAAAACTTAAAAAAAAAAACGAATATAATAAATTTGAAATCTTCCTTATATACTAACAATATTCTTAATAAATCTAACATTCGAGAAAAAATCTTGCTTCTACTACATTCAAAACATATAGCAAGAGAATATTTTAAATAAAAACTACCATTACTATTATACGGATCGAAAACCTCAAGAATGTAAAATAAAATCTTCAGTTTCGAAGTTAGTTTAGGCCTTTGGTACTAGGCGTGGTAATACGCCTTGGATAAAAAAGTGTGTAAATAGGACTAGGCCTTAAAAATAATAAATTAAGTGAGCACGCTTCAAATATTTACTTAACTAAGAATATTTACGCATATTTATAACTGGGCGAATCTAAGCTGGTAATGATTCACCTTTTCGAAAACTACGCCAGAATCAATCAACCTAAGACCAACAAATCTGGTCGCAAATTAAATACCGCGTCGTCTTAAATTTGTTCTCGAGAGTAAATGTATCATATTGTATGCCATAAAATTCCATTAAATATTATCTTAATTCTATAGTGGAGGAATGTTGCTGTATCTGTTACTTGATACCATCTATGTGAAAAATAATTCTAGTACACTTAGCTCCGTTAGTGTACGTTAATGCATTATAATACACACATCAACAAAGTCTAGGGAACAAGGACATTTCTAGTTTTTATTTAAAAACCCTTTCTTGTAATAGTGAGTGTTTTATATCAATAGAAGGGTATTTTTATACTGTTTTTAATTTTAATTTTAATAAAAACATTTTCATACCAAATTTTTTTTTTTTAAGAAAGAATTGAATAGTATCAATATTGAGTATTACAACCTTCTATGATTAGGCACAAAAATAACGAGGTACTAAGAAATACAGTAATTAACCGTACTTTAAATGTTTTTAATAATCTGTAGGACCTCCTAAAGCATTAGCAACAGCTCGACAACGGCGTGGCATACTTAGTATGAGATTGTCAATCATCGTCTGTGGAATATGGCTCCATACACTGCGAAGGTGTAAAAAAAGTTGTTCTTCAGTGTTCAGATTTTCCAAAGAATCACTGAAAGCTCTTCTCCCAAGCAAATCCCAGGCATGCTCTATGGGATTGAGGTCGGCAGACTGAGCAGGCCATTCCAACGTCGTCATATTGTGCTCGCTTAACGCATTGACCACTACCCTCGCGGTGTGTGACCGTGCATTATCTTGCATGAACATAAAATCTTGACCGAACTGCTGTCGATGCGGGATTACCATGGGGTGTATAACCTCCTGAATGTATTGGTTTGCATTCAAATTGCCCCGTATCCAAACGAGGTCGGTCCTTCCACCAAGGCGAATTCCAGCCCATACCATGATTGTTCCACCTTGGTAAGGATGAACTTCTTGCGGATTCTGGAGACGACTCCGACGTCCAGGAACTCGCCATATACGCACTCTTCTTGAATCAGGATGAAAACCGAAGCAAGATTCGTCGGAAAACAGAACCCGTGCCCATTGATGGTCGGTCCACTGTAAATGTGCGTTAGCCCACAATAAGCGACGACCTCGATTTCCACGTCGAAGAGCTGGAACCCTAAGCGGTCTGCGAGCATAAAGATTGGCTTCGTGTAGTCTTGTTCTGACAGTTTGATCGCTAATAACCACTTGATGCTGAGACTGGAGGCCTGCGACCAACTGACGAGCAGTAATCGTGGGTTGCCTTGCCTTGCGGAATTTTGCAAGAAACGATCTTGTCGCGGGGTAGTAACCCTATTTCGTCCCCTGTGACGTTCGGCAACATCCCCTGTAGACCTGTAGCGTGCCCATAATCTGCAAATTACGCTTGGTTGGGTGTTGACAGCATCCGCTACGTCGCGTTGAGTTCGTCCAGCTTGCAGCATACCAACAGCCCTTAACATCTCTTCGCGACTTAAATGACGACGTGACATGATGACTACAGTCACAAAAATGCACAAAACATACGTAAAAGACGTATTATTGATAATAATCGTTATTTACAATCAAAAAAAATATTTTTTATTTTGCCTCAGAGAAACTGCACAATCAAACACTTTTAAAAGATTTCCCTCCATATTCGAAAATCATTACTTATTTAAATTTATTTTTAAATTTCGAACAACTCTGTAATCTACTTTATTCTATTTTTATTTATTTGCTGCCAGTTATTTGCAAAACAAGATTTACACGAAAAAAAATAATTGGGGTCATCTTGTTCCCTAGACTTTGTTGAGGTGTTTATATGAAATTAATTTATTTCACTGTGAACACTTAGCCCCGTCAGTGTTCGTTGACTCAAATATATTTGAAATAATTTATTATTCTGTCTAAACGTGTCTAAAAAACCTAAAGTGTAAAAAAATCGAACTAAATTCATTGTATTCTATTAATCTCATTTTATATAACCGATATCACCAAACTGTCGACTGAAACTAATAATGTTCACTACAGATTATAAATCATAGTTTGCCAAGCTGTTCCATCCTCCACCGTATACAGACACCAATTGACTAAGTTTAACATGCAACAGATTGTGTCTACGAAGAACATTTGGTTAAATAGACATTCATCATGGGTAACATGTTCGATGTGATCCTTGCAAACATTGTTATTCGATTTAGACGTGAGCTATTTCAGGGATGTAATTGTCGTTAATGTTGGCCTTGCCAGACCGTTTCCTCACGAGATTGCCGTTTTGTTCGGCGACCATGTCTTTCAGTTGAACCTCAGTATCAACCTTCTTAATTGGTTTTTTAATCTTAGTTGCGTGCACCGGTGGGATGTTGTTGTTTTCCAAGACATTGGTTTTAGAGCCTACAGCCACATCCTTCATGACTCGCTTAACTTTGCCGGGAGCAACAGCCAGGCAGACGGTCTTGTTGCCTTTGTCCATGTAGTTGACGACAATCTGCGCTGGTGTAGCGTTATGGTTGCGGCGGTTCGGCGACTTGGCAGCGGCGTCAATTTGAGCGGTGTCAGACGATGACGAGAACTGGCGTTGAACATATTTCAAGCCTTTCTTCAGAGTGCACTTGCAGAATTTCAGTGCCTCTTCGCGTCTGGGGAAACAGATATCACATTTTAGTTGTTTTTTTTTTTATACCACTTAGGTGGCAGACAAGCACACGGCCCACCTGATGGAAAGTGGTTACCGTTGCCTATGGACGTTTGTAACACCAGAGGAGTCACAGTCGCGCTGCCAACCCTGTAAATACAGAGTTTCTGTGCCGTCAATGTTGAAGACAAAGCAGGACAAGGCTTTAGTCTTCCCACTGTCAGCACAAACTCTCCAATGAGCTCTGGCTACCCTACTCACCACTGGGAACACAACATTTTTTTTTTGTATGTAAAGGAAAAAGACAGTATTGTACTTTTTTCAGAATTCTCAGCATTGTAAGCGTTAGGTTATGACACCCCGTGGGAGATATTAGATATTAATAGTACGGGACCGCATCTTCGGGGCACAAAAAGCATCAATAAGATTTTTACATACATCACAAAATATAGTAACAAGACTAATACGGACGAAACCTTTCGAGTTAGTTTAATGTTTAAGTGGCGCAAATAAATAAATTAAGGAGGTAGGACACGACTATATTTCCGTCCGACTGGAGAAGTACCTCCACCCTACAGAATACCGCGGGGGTGAGTAGGGTAGCCGTAGCTTACTGGAGAGTTATTGTGCTGTCAGTGGGAAGACCAAAGGCTTGTCCTGATTTTGTGTTCTGCCCTGAAGGCACAAAAAATCTCTGCTCTAACAGGGTCGGCAGCACGGGTGTGTCTCCCCTGGTGTTACATACGTTCATAGGTCACGGTAACCACTTTCCATCAGGTGGATCGTGTGCTTGTCTGCCACCTAAGTTGTATAAAATAAATTAAGTGGTAAGTGCTGCTTGCAAAGAACACATGAACAAAGTGTCTTCGCCTTAATAAACACTTATTTAATTTAGGTGAAATTTATTTAACAATAAACCAATAAGGCTAGATTATAATATAAATAAAGTATTCGTAGATATTTGATACTTTATTAGAAAGAAAAATATATTTTTAATAATTTCCCATCAAATGATCGAGTAAACTAAATAGCTTGCTTGCAATTAGTCCATTTCACTAGTGTATTGATCGGGTTTCGAACCCGAGACGTCTGCAACAAGCCCGACGCATAAATCACCCCGTCTCAATTACATTCAGACAGTAAAACAATAGCGAATAGACCGCTTCTGTGTCGTGGCGGTATTGAACGCAGCCGCTATGCAGGAAGCGCGGGTTTGATCCCCGCTCAGTGCAAATATTTGTATGCTTGAATATGAGTATTTGTAGTTGTATGAGTCTGGTCGTGCCTCGGAGAGCACGTAAAGCTTTCGGTCATGGTTGCCACACACCAGAGAAGCCACACTCGCTCTGCCACTCGGTGCTTACAGGGTCGGCAGCGCGAGTGTGGCTTCTCTGGTGTCACACACGTCCATAGGCCACGGTAACCACTTTCCATCAGCTGGGCCGTGCGCTGGTCTGCCACCTATGGCAGCCGTTAAGTGTATTTGTAGTCCAACAAAAGGTCTGACTGCAATGCTTCGATATGACTATTAGTTTGTGGAGGTTATATGGCAGTCACTTCATGTAAAATATAATAATAATAAATAAATAAATATTCTACAACATTCTGCACAACGCTATCTAGACCAATGGTAAGTATAGCTTAACTAGCTTGTGTTATGGAATCTAGAATACGGATAAACATACTTAAATACTTTTTTTTTGTAAATACATACATATTATACATAGAAACACCCAGACCAATGCAAATACCCATATTCATGCAGATGTAGCGGACGTCATTCTTACATCTAAGTAAGAATGGTCGATCCGCTCCGCTTATGAGACTTGGGCCAACGCCTTAGGAAACCGATTTTGCCGCGACCGCGCCAGTACATAGACGACACTACTCGGTTGTCCCTACTCGCGTGCGTACGTTATAGATTGTTATTGTCTATCCGCTCATACTTTGCTTGTTTTATGTAAATTTAGTAATTATATTTAAAGTGTACATTATTCTATAAATTAATATATACAGGGTGTATTTTTGAAACGGGGCAGTAAGGGCAAGTACCTTAACGGTTGCAGTTACAGCAAAACGTTCTTAGAAGACCTTCCCTAACTTTTTGACATATTTTGAACTGCATTCACAGATTTTGTAAAAAACTTACAGTTGGCAAAAAAAATGCAAAAAGTCCAAAAAATTTTTTTTTATTCCAATCGATTCTATTTCATGTGGGGATCAAAAAACTCTATGAGAGCATTTTAGCTTTCAGTACTAGGAAAGACAGAAATCGCCAAAAACGTTTCCCATACATTTCGGCAACAGAAACAAATTTCTACGATGGTCTAACTTTTTGTTATGGCCAGGAAGTGGGTAGAATTAACTGTAAAGTAAATAAAAAGAATTTTTACCCTCAAATTTCAAATTTGATTCGAAAATCTGTGTGTTATACTTAGTTTCAGCTGAGAAACTTCGTATGAGTTATTAATTAAGGATTTTCGCTAAAATGTCTTCTAATCGTGAAAAAATTGACTTATTAGAAGCGTATTTTGTCAATAATCGAAATGCGGGAGCTGCATTAGTGTGGTACCGCAATAAGTATCCGTTGCGGCATGTGCCAACAAGAAAGGTTATTACAAATCTTTTGAAAAACCTGGAATTGAAGGGTTCTTTCAAAAGAAAGCGGCAGCCTCGTGTGGACATGGACACGGAGATTGCGGTTCTGACTTATGTCGAAGCATATCCAGAGGTATCGTCCAGGCAAGTCGCCCTTGAAGTAGGTGTATCCCACTCCCTTGTGATAAAGATATGGAAGAAATACGGCTACAAGTGCTTTCGATATGGGCGCATAGTTCAAGTGTTACATCCGGGTGATGATGTTCGAAGGCTTACTTTTTGCAGATGGCTAAGAGGAAAAATAAGCAGAGATCATGAATTTTTAAATTACATACTGTGGTCAGACGAAACGAATTTTTCCAATAACGGTATGTACAACAGAAAAAATCACCACTATTGGTCCAAAGAAAATCCACTAAGAGTTACGGCAAGTCATAATCAGGTTCGCTTCTCATTCAACTGTTGGTGTGGTATAATGTCCAATCGAGTCATAATGGTGGAATTTTATGAAGGGAAACTGAATTCTGCCATGTATAATGAAGTCATTTTACACCATCTTGAAAACGAGATGGACAAATGGCCCCTGTCGGAATTGCGAAAAGTTCATTTTCAACAAGATGGTGCTCCGCCACATAACAGTCACCTTTCACGTTCCAATTTGAGCCGCCTATTCGGTACACAGTGGATAGGTACACATGGTCCAACACAGTGGCCACCTCGTAGCCCCGATCTAATACCACTTGATTTTTTTTTTGTGGCTTCGTGAAAAACGAGGTGTATAAGACGACGTACACCAGTGTTCAAGAGCTCAAGGATGCATTAATGACCATTTTACGTAATATTCATCTCAGAACATTATTAGCCGCCATTCGTTCAGTGCAAAAAAGGATAGACTTATGTATTCGTGAAAATGGAAATCATTTTGAGCAATTTATTTCATAAACCAATTTCTTAAATGTTTAAATGATTTTTTTTATTTAAAAAAGTTCAAAGTTTTACCTGACCTATGAGTTTCGAGTTGATTTATCATATTTCCGTACGAAATGTATGGGAAACGTTTTTGGCGATTTCTGTCTTTTCTAGTACTGAAAGCTAAAATGGTCTCATAGAGTTTTTTGATCTCCACATGAAATAGAATCGATTGGCATAAAAAAAAAAATTTGAACTTTTTGCATTTTTTTTGCTAACTGTAAGTTTTTTACAAAATCTGTGAATGCAGTTCAAAATGTCCCAAAAAGTTAGGGAAGGTCTTTTAAGAACGTTTTGCGGTAACTGCAACGGTTAAGGTACTTGCCCTTACTGCCCCGTTTCAAAAATACACCCTGTATATCGCTGCTTAATCTCGTAAAAATATTCTTCATTTCACCGCCTTTTGTGTTCGTCCGCTTATTTCATCTCATCTCATCACATAACCCTTCATTCTTCTGGACTACGATAGAAGTACCTTACCTACTTCTGATCCACCGTAAGCTACTTCTACACATATAAATATTTGCACTGAGCGGGGATCGAACCCGCACCTCCTGCATAGCAGTCGCGTTCACTACCGCCACGCCACAGAGGCTGTCAATAAAAAACAACATATCGAAGAGTTCAGCCATATCCGCAGGTAGACTGGTAAAGCAAACCCCAGCCTCCGCGGTGAAAGTATTGAAATTAACACTAAGATTATGAAGAAGTGAAAACAATAGCGAAAGATACTTACTCAGCCACATCCGCTTCGCGCTGTTCAAGCTCTAGACGCAGAGCGCTCACTTCTAAGTAGAGCTCGTTGGCTCTGCTCATCTGCTTCTCGTACAGCGCGCGAGAGTTGCGAGCGAGCACTAGCTCCTCGCGGCGTATCTCTGCCAACTGATCCCTTGGCGACGGTCTAAAGGACAGAATAATATGTCAGTGTACGGCACACATACTCGTGTCATTTACGTATTCTTTGCTATTCATGAAAATGAAACTGGTGTTCGCTAGGAATTGAAATCTCCCCACTAGCACTTATGTGTTGTGTTTCAAAGTGCACACAGTTGTAATGTGTTAGTGCGTTTAGTGTTCATTATAACCAAAATTTTATCAATAATATAATTCACCACTATTTTTTTTTAAGTAGATCAATGAAATGAACGAACAAAAAACTATCCCATTGAATAACCTTATAATCACAAATTAGCGGTATATGAACTAGTTACATTTAATTTTGCAATTATTACGAATCCCACTTACAATAACATATTCATGAATTATCAAATGACTATATACAATAACAACAATTCTAAACTAATATACACATTCACAAAAAGCTGGGTAAACATATAACAGAAGGATGTCTATCCAACGAGATCTTATACAATAAGCTCTATAGATAGTACACATTGCCTCCCATAACATGTACTATGCAGAAAGCCAGTTCGTAATTTGTACGATCAGTATTATCCTCTACCGTTGGCAATGTCTCGCTGGATAAGTACACAGCTTACTAACATGCAACTGACAACACAGACATTGAACACAGACCCGTCACAACTACCTGTGTGATGAACAGTATTGTGCACTATACAGGATGAAAACTTTAATAATCTTGAATATATTTTTTTTTAGTAATTCAAATTTCAAGAGTTCTCTCAATCCGTCAGACTCTTGTCTGACGAAATTGAGATTAGATGCCAAATATAGATATTTTCGATATCAAAAAATCCACACAAATAATTGATCCGTGCGGGGATCGAACCCACAACACAGCGTGTCGTATCCATAGCAAGGCAGTGAAGTACGTGTCTACCATGAAACATACATTCTTAACTTTGGCGCGCGAAAACTCGACGTAGCATTATTTAATTACTATGAAGTTACTTCGGGTTTCTTTCGTTTGGATTTAAAGAGTCATGTAAATTCTTCGGGCCTGATGATGCGTTTAATGGTACAGATTCCCCGAAACTAAGTTTTGCTACTTCGGATATACATTTCGTGGTAGGCCTACTATGCTACCGATACAAGAGCCGTGTTGTCTATGTTACCTCATCGTTTTCCTCGAAGCCGCTATGTGCAAATGGTGCCACTGTCGATCTCCACTCCACTCGCTACAGCCCAAAGACAAAACTTAACCTAAATAGTTACCGTAGGAGGAATTTCATCGCCTCTTTGACCTCCTTGCGCCACGTGACCTGTGTCGCACTAAAACAATCACCATGCGATTGGGTGAACTGGTGTCCTGTAAACTCCAGGTTGGCAGCTATGATCTTGAAGGGAGGACTGGGGAAACATTAAACATAGTACTTGATATATTATACCCGGCTGACGAAACGCTCCCTGGCTTTTGCGGGCTGAACGTTTCGAAAGTATCACCAAAAACCGACAGATTTTTGGTGATCTCTTTGAAACTGAGGCTGTCAAAAATAAACATACCTTATTAAAAACGTTCATAAACACTTATTTCTATTGTTCATGGACATAGAAAAAAATACGGACTGGGACGGCACATCCACTGAAACATTATTATAGCGGTAGTTGTAGCATTAATAGTAAATGAATAACGTTAACATTGTAACTCTTACTTCAATAGGCCAATTGATTTTTTTTTAACTGTCGAAAAATGTTACTTTAGTATAATATAATGAACTGCTAAAGAGAAATTTACGACTATTAGTTTTAATGATATATGATTTTGAAAATTCAATTTCTCAAGCGTACATATCTGTGGTCGAAAGATAAGAATTATATTATTTTATCTGTGGTTGAAAGTGACTTCACACGCCAGTCGTGCGTAGTGCAAATGTATGGCTTGCAAGAGAATATGGCATTTATCTCGATCCACGTTGCGCTTTTTTTTTTTTTTTTACGTGCGCAAAATCCCCACGGACACCTCCCCACCGGAGCCGGTGGAGGAGGTTATGTCGGACTCGAACCGACTAAAACGCACGCCGCCTGTGGGTCGTTTTGGTTGCCGAAGGTGAGGTTGACAGGCATATCCCTCGCACCCCGGCCGACCCAGGGCCATCTCTCACGATCTGGCCCCCTTCTCGGGTTGTGGGGACTACAGTCCCCAACTCGACCCCGGAAACGGGGAGGCGCGCCAGGCGCGCCACCGCCGCGGCCTGCTTCTGCCAGGGTGACAGGCGCCTCCACCTGTCACCCCCAGGCCGGCGCTCATGGGGGGCGGAGGTCGTTCATCGACCTCCGACGCCCGAGTTGCCTTCGTACGCGGGCAGCTTGGCTTGCGATCCTTCGTCGCTCCCGCTGCCGCTCCCGCCCCGCCTCCTCCTTCACGAGCATTACTTGCTCGCAGAAGGAGGCGCCGGCCGCCCACGCATCCGCGCAGCGGACCATCGCCGCGAGCAAGGTGGAGAGCGTGAGAACTCTCACTCCCAGGGCCGCCACAAGCTCCCGCCTCGGCGTCTCCCACGCCGGACACTCGGTGAGCGTGTGCGGACCTGAGTCCTGGCTCGCGTCGCAGTGATGGCACTCGGACGTTGGCTCTTTCTCATACTTTCCGAAGCACCCGTGTTCGGTGATCATCTGCGTCAGACGGTACGAGAGGCTGCCGTGTGGCCTCTCTAGCCACTCCCCCATGATGGGTCTTACCGCCGTTACTACGGCGTGCCCTCCACGTTGCGCTTACATGTGTATAGTTTTCAATAAAAGTAATTTGAAATGTAATGACGAATCTAATCAGTTAAAAATTGAGACAAAATTTGATTGTTTATATTGTGGCTTACTTTGGGAATTAAAAATAATGAAAAGTCATAGTTTCAGTTGGGTTAGGAAATGTCTTATTTTGTAAAGCAATTTTTTCTATTAAAATCATAATATATAACAAATATATTAAGCCTTATTGGGAAGATTTGGACGACCTTATCAAATAGCCTATTGCATTGCATTCATGGGTGTTAATTCGCCTCTGCCTAACCCTACGGGGATAAACACGTGATTGTATGTATGTATATATGTATGCATTCAAATTTAATATTGATAAATGTCTAGTTATGGCAGCCGCCTGACTTTTGGTGCGAACGTGTGAGGGTTAGTGTCATTTTTAATCAGTTGTGCAAAATGCTAGAGCATTTTCAGTGTTAGTTAAATATCAACTTTATTCGTTAAGACAGAACTAAAAATCGTGTACAACAATACAATCTTAACCGGGACGTTAGCGCATTGTTAGATATTTTAAGTTTTATTCCAATGAAATAAAGTTGATATTTAAATACTAATAAAATACCTCTCGAGCATTTTGCCGCTTAATGTGATACAGAGGAGATACGGTTGCACCTATATACTTTATATGAAGCCGCGTGGTACCCGGCAGAGTAGAATTTGGACCACCCCATTTCTTCCCATGCGGTGTAGTACAAGGCGACTAAGGGATAGGGCTGTTTAACATCAGACAGATATAGCCCAGACTCAGCCTCAGATGCATGGCTCGAGTCAACGATAGTGCCCGGAATACGGCAATAGGCTCACCCCCTATTACGTGCTACTGTATTCAATGATTGGTGAAATGTGGGTGTTAGTTCACCTCTGCCTAACCCTACGGGGATAAAAGTGTGATTGTATGTATGTCTATGAAAAAGTGCAACCGTGAAGGAGCTACTCCTTTGTCGACTGTACAAGTTCCGCTGGCTCCATTTTACGTGAAATCCCGTGCCATTCGTATTTTTATCTATGTCCATGACTGTTTATAGTTTATAATATTAGTAACTAGGCACTAGCTGATTCCCGCGTCTCTACTCGTCTTATTGCGATCAGTCAAACGTAAGATATTAAGTTAGACCAACCGTTTCTCACTAACGTCTCACAGCGAACAAACAGACAAGAGTTGCAATTTTTTTTTGTGTCCGACTGATTTACAATTTACTCATGGATAGACTAGCTTGCCACGTGGTTTCCTCCATCGATATCATCCACAAATTGCCTACATTTTAATTTAGCCTGTGAAGGATAGCCAAAAAAATGTTTCCGGTTGCAACCGAGGTTATTCGCCTGGGAGCCCGGTTTAACTTATACGGTTTTTATACGAGTGTCGCACCTCCCAGCTTCAGAGAACCTGGGCCAGCGCCTCGTTTGTCAATCAACAGGGGTGCCGGATGAAAGGAGGCATTGGCTCTAAAGTTCTTTGTGGGGCTCCATACAGCCGAGAACACTCTTTTTGTAAAAGAATATTAGTAGCTGAAATTACTAACATTCCCTCTAATCCCTACAGCTAAGCTCAATTTATCGTGTTAGTAATTGTTTCACGTTAGTAGTGTAATTGCCAGGATTCGAACCTGGGACGTGAGTCTCGATCGTAATGCCTACCGTTTCAAAGAATCAATTTCGTTAATTCAGTTTAGGCACAGAGAGCACATTTGAACGTCAAAAATATAATATTATAAAAATATCAAATAATATTATAAAATATCAAATAATATTATAAAAATATAAAATAATATTATAAAAATATCAAATAATATTATAAAAATATTAAAGTCACCATTTGAAAATGATTCTTTAAGCTAGTGCTAAATTAAAACTTTTTTTATACCACTTAGGTGGCAGCAAGCACACGGCCCACCTGATGGAAAGTGGTTACCATGGTCTATGGACGTGTGCAAAACCAAGAGAGTCACACGAGTGTCAATGCTTACAGTGCTCGCACTGCCAACCCTGTAAGCATTGAGAATTTCTATGCCGACAGTGTAAAAGACAAAGCAGAACAAGCTTTTGGTCTTTCCGCTGACAGCACAAAAACTTTCCAATGAGCTCTGAACACAAGCTAAACCGAAGTTAACTTAAATATAAAACACTTGTAAATACTTACCGCTGGCGGGGCGTCCTGCGCCAGCACTGCTCGAGCAGCAGGCGAAGGTTCAACGGGCATGACTCGGGTATCGGTAGCGACAGTGTAGCAGTACCGACACCCCACATAATGGCATGAGTTTCATACGCCTTGTATGGGACTTCCTGAGTGAGCAGTTCCCACAGTACAACGCCATAGGACCACACGTCCACGCGCTCCGAACACGGCTCGTGCCTGATCACTTCGGGGGCCATCCAAGCTACGGTGCCGGTGAAACTCATGATTGTTGAGACGTTATTCCATTCCCGCGAAGTTCCGAAGTCGCTGACCTTCACAGTCAGTTGGTCGGCAATCAGCAAGCTGTTGAAGAAATTCAATGGTTGCACGCCGATTCTAATGGGGGTCTACGACTAATTGTATAAACATAGTATTTATAACAAATGCATCGCAAAAGAGCCGGGTCCTTTAAGCGGGGCGTGTAGAGGCCGCCAAGCTGAGTGCCACCATTGTAACATTACTTAGAGTATGTAATGGTGACCCTCTTCCTTTAACTTACCATCGAGGTGAAGTCAAGAATACGCGTTTATGTGTGAGAAAGCTAGTGTCAATAATGCCGTTAAAATGTAAATGTGTGCCTGGATGTACAGCATGTACTTATTTGTAAAAACTGTACTGACAGCGTCAGAACGATCTAGAGTATAAATTCTTTGTACCAAGGTATGAAGAGCTAATCAAACTACATTAATATATAGAAAAAAAATGAATCTGTTTAGGCGGGTTTCAAACGCGCGACCTTTCCCTTACAGGGGGGACGCTCTGACCACTAAGCCACAGAACCTTCGCCCGAAACCATCCAAATTCTTCTTTACATATATACGTCTTACGGCGACGATTAAGAGCAATCTACCGACATTCGTACGAATTATCGGAACCAATGAATCATTTCTAAAAATTTATTTTTGATGACTCCGCTCAAACAATTGAATGAAATTTTAAAGCATTTAGTATAGCTAATTAAACTGTTTTATTGATTAAAATTGAATCAGTCAACAGAAAAGGGAGAAACCAAGGCATTAAGATAATTTAGAGTACTTTGTTCGTCAAGATCTATCTGATGCTGACAGTACCATAGTAGCTTTTACGCCGAGTCATAGTGTCCATCACTGTGTTTATACGAATTTGTATTTAATCTAACCACACACCTCTAGCACGTACAATAAACCGAGTGAACAAACTTTGTCTTTTCACTTGTCAGTTATCTGCTTGACATTAGCGCAGTCTTTTGACAAAGGCTGCGCTAATGTCAAGCACTGCCTATTGTTTGTGCTGGTGCAGCACTCTGGAGAGTATAGCAGTATTATCTCTCTTTTTTTTTTTTTTTTACGTGCGCAAAATCCCCACGGATACCTCCCCACCGGAGCCGGTGGAGGAGGTTATGTCGGACTCGAACCGACTAAAACGCACGCCGCCTGTGGGTCGTTTCGGTTGCCGAAGGTGAGGTTGACAGGCATATCCCTCGCACCCCGGCCGACCCAGGGCCATCTCTCACGATCTGGCCCTCTTCTCGGGTGTGGGGACCACAGAGTCCCCAACTCGTCCCCGGAAACGGGGAGGCGCGCCACGCGCACCGCCGCCGCGGCCTGCTTCTGCAAGGGTGACAGGCGGCTTCACCTGTCACCCCCAGGCCGGCGCTCATGGGGGGCGGAGGTCGTTCATCGACCTCCGACGCCCGAGTTGCCTTCGTGCGCGGGCAGCTTGTCTAGCGATCCTTCGTCGCTCCCGCTGCCGCTCCCGCCCCGCCTCCTCCTTCACGAGCATTACTTGCTCGCAGAAGGAGGCGCCGGCCGCCCACGCATCCGCGCAGCGAACCATCGCCGCGAGCAAGGTGGAGAGCGTGAGAACCCTCACTCCCAGGGCCGCCACAAGCTCCCGCCTCGGCGTCTCCCACGCCGGACACTCGGTGAGCGTGTGCGGACCTGAGTCCTCGCTCGCGTCGCAGTGATGGCACTCGGACGTTGGCTCTTTCTGCATCCGACGCAGATACTTTCCGAAGCATCCGTGCTCGGTGATCATCTGCGTCAGACGGTACGAGAGGCTGCCGTGTGGCCTCTCTAGCCACTCCCCCATGATGGGTCTTACCGCCGTTACTACGGCGTGCCCTAGTATTATCTCTCATTGAGAAACGGCTTCATCTATAGCAGTGTGGTATACTGACAAATTACATGGTGTTATAAACGACGAATACAATAACATGCCTATTTTGGGTTTTGTAATTGAACTAGCTGCCCTCGTGACAATATTCGTGTATCCACGTTGTACCGCTTTAGCCGATTTATGATCGTATTTGTTTTACTTTTAATAAATGTGAGAGTAGGTATCTGTCTGTTATTGACATTTTATAATGACTGCTCGCTCCCTTGGCCTAGTTTTCCTCGATAAACGGACATTTCTACACAAAGAAGATTTTTTTAAACAAACAAACTATTCAGCTTTATAATATTAGTATTGATCACAAATTAAAGTAAAAGACTAAAAACAAAAAACGCTTTAAAAAATTCAGGCACTGTGATGAAAACTAAACGCACTTGATCAGAATTTTAACCCTACGCGATAAATTTTTATTTAAATTTCAAAAGCCGTCCATCTAATTCACAATCCAAACGGATTAAGTTAATTGAAAGCTTTCTCAAAATTACAAATTATTGCCTTTACATAAATACTATCCTGTAGCCAACTATGCACACGGGAATGCCCTCAACTTGACATTCGCAAAGAAAATGTTTATTGCCCAATGTCTAAGTTTTGATAATTTACACCTATTACATAGTATAGAAAAGGGTGTCTATTCACAAACAGGCTGAAAGTTCTCAAAGGCTTTGCATAGTGTAATAGCATGTAGATCAATACTTAAATCACAACAAGGTCAACTTTAATCTATTGGTGTACAATAAAGAATTATCTATCTATCTATCTATCTAAAACATAGCGCCGAGTACTTTTTGCGTGTGATCAAGGCATTAGCTCTTATCGTCAACATCGCTACCAACACAGCGTTATTGCTTGTAACATCTTAGCTTTTGCGGGAGCAACTGCCATCTAACCTAATCTTTCTTTATACAGCTTAGGTTGCAGACACGACCCACCTGATGGAAAGTGGATACCATAACCTATGAACGAGTGCAACACCAGGAGAGTCACACCCGTGCTGCCGACCCTGTAAGCACATATAGTTTCTGTGGCGTCAGTGTAGAAGAAACAATCAGGACAAGCCTTTGGTCTCCCCACTGACAGCACAAAAACTCTCCAGTGAGCTCTCGCTACCCTACTCACCGCTGTGAACAACACGAGAGGATAACATTCGCCAAAGCCTCTTCAGTTAATCAGCAACTGTACTAGCCCCGAATTTACTAAGTTTATGTCAAAACTAAACCACTACCTATCTTATATTGTCACTGCAAAAAATTACATTAACTTAAAGTCCAAAATGACATGAAACACTTCATTACATCTTTCATTCACTCTGCAATTCATTTTAGACTTACAAAGGTAGATTCTAAAATTGAATGTAATTTATTGCAGTATCTGTGGCATAAAAGTGGCTTAAAATTAGCAGAATCGGGGCCCTGGTTATCTTGTGAAGTCGACTTGAGACCCATACAACCGTACATTATTAGACAGTTGATATCTCTCTATGACCAATGATCGCTCCTTTTTTTTTATACAACTTATGTGGCAGACAAGCACACGGCCCACCTGATGGAAAGTGGTTACCGTGACCCATGAACGTGTGCAACACCAGTGTAGTCACATACGTACTGCCGACTCTAAACATGCCGATCCTAACAAACATATGAATAGTCGCTGCTCTAAGCTCAATTAAGGCGCAAGCACGTACACTCGTACTTAAAATTCTCTCTCTAATAGCTATTGAATGAAATTTGAAAGCTTTTGGTATGCTATTTAAATTGATTAAGATAGATTTGTTCTATTTCTTTCCTGTTCGAATCCCGCCTGAAACTATTCATTTTTTTCTATCTTAATCAATTTATTTATATAGCTGTTTATAGTATCGGACTGCATCATTCAAACTGCACCAATAAATCGATACGTGTGTGATAAAAACTGTAGTTTTAAATTTTGTCAAATACAAATACATTTAATTACTGGTACAGTTTAAACAGCACTGTGCATTTGTAACGATTTCTCATAGCCTGTGCCGCACATTAGCTTAAATACTCTTATAGGGCCGTGGACCGCAATACCCTTGTCTCCCGAAGGAGACCATTCTTTCAACCATTCTTTGTCTCAGAAATGACAATATTTCTACTTGCCGAGTTATACCTAAGTTCTCTATAAAAGTCAAGAAGGACTACTATATTATTTTTATTTTATTTTTCCTACACATATTTTCAGATGCCAAGTAATACCATAAGTTCAGAGAGTTAATTATGTTATATGGGATCTCTACTCTTCGGTCCATTGAAATGCGGTATCAAAGTTGGTCATTTTCCGCGGCCATCATTTTGTACGCTATACGAGTAGCAACGAAACTTTGTATAGTTTTAAATTCGCTGATCTCGTTAACAAAATCATTCGCCATCGTCAAGCTCGCCAGCGTCATAACGTGTCTCGTGAAATGATGATGGTGATCGAACTACACAAGCTGAAAGGCATCTGTCAGTACTATAATATAATTAAAGAAATCTAAGTATATATATACACACACACACACACACACACACATACGTTCTTTACGTATGTAGTCAGCCATATGAAGGATGTAATGTAATGAACTTTAGTAAACAGGTCAACTATGATGCAATAAGAGCTGAATTAGCTAGTGTAGACTTCACCCACTTATTCAACATTGACGACCCTAATGTATTAATTAACTTATTCATTAGCAACCTGACAACAGTTATAGACAAACACACTAAACGTGTTCCAATCCCAAGACGACAAAAAACGCTCAAACCATGGATGACCAGTAGTTTGCTGAGATGCATTAGGAACAGAGATAAATTACACATACGGTCTAGACATGATCCCGAAAATCTCATCTTAATGATAACGTATAAACGGTATCGGAACTTCTGTAACTCACTACTCCATAAACTTAAAGTTGCTTATGAAAGACACGAAATAGAGAAAGCGAAGGATAACCCAAGAGCTCTGTGGAAAACCATAAAAAATATAACACATATTAACAAACCTAAGTCTAGCCCCACTGAGCTCTTGGGAATCCGTGATAACCCTGGGAATTCCATCAATGAGGTCTGTAATAGCCTGAGCAATGTGGGTAAAAATCTGGCCAGTAAAATTCTATCTCGAGGACAGCCTTCCTCAGGCCGAATCCACGGTCCGGCCACTGCCAGTGATGCAAATCCCCATATTCCACCCTGTAACTCTCTTGTTTTGCTGGATGTTGATCCAGCTGAAGTGGAATCACTTATTCTCCAACTGCGCGACAATTCGGCTGTGGGATGGGACGGAATATCACCCTTTGTCTTAAAGTTCTGCCGAGATTCACTTATATTGCCCTTGACTCATATAATTAATGTCTGCCTAAGCAAGGGCATATTCCCCAATGCTTTGAAAAAAGCTATAATCCACCCAATCCATAAAGGGGGTGATAGAGGCTGTATCGATAATTACAGGCCTATTTCGGTTGTTAGCTCGCTTTCGAAGGTCTTTGAGAGAGTTCTCAGCAACCGTCTCAGGGACTTCCTAGATACGAACAGAATTATCTCGAACAACCAATATGGCTTCCGCTCAGGGCTATCCACGGAAGATGCTGTAATGGACTTAACCCAATCAGTAGCTGAATTTCTCGACAAACGAATCAAATGCCTTGGCATCTTTTTAGACCTTACTAAGGCCTTCGATACAGTCTCTATACCTATACTCACCTCAAAATTGGAGCGAGTGGGAGTAAGGGGAATCGCTCTGGAAGTCTTTAGAAGCTATCTTTCCAATCGTACTCAGCAAATTAAAATTGGTGATCTCCTCAGTGACGAAGAGCCTGTAACATACGGTGTCCCCCAGGGGAGCATCCTTGGCCCAATCCTGTTCAAAATCTACATTAATGACTTGTGTAATATGTCGCTCCCTAATGCAAGAATTTACGCCTACGCAGATGACACCGCTATTCTGGTCCATGGTCCTTCCTGGGACAGGGTCAAAAAAAGCTCGGAACTTGCCTTAAATAATATAACGTCTTGGCTAAGCAATAACCTTCTCACGTTGAATCTTAGGAAATCCTGCTTCATTCCCTTCGCCCTTCGCCGTATAACCCTACCACATCACAACTTCTCGATAGTAGCACACACATGCGCACAATTATCATCGCCTTGTCTTTGCCCGACCCTCAGTCGAGCGGAAGAAGTGAGGTATCTCGGGATTCAAATTGACTCTGCATTGAACTGGGACAAACATTTAGACTTACTCAAAAATAGAACCATGAGACTCATCCATATATTTAAAGCTCTTCGTAACTCGGCGGATCCTGATACACTGAAGATGGTTTTTTACTCACTATGCCAGTCTATCATAGGTTATTGCATCCCTGTTTGGGGGGGTGCCTATGATTCCCACCTCATGAAAGTTGAAAGGGCGCAAAGAGCCATCCTCAAGGTTATGACTAGGAAGCCTCGCCGGTACCCAACTACCCAGTTATATTTGGACTGCAAAATACTAACAGTTCGACAGCTTTACGTCCTTCGTGTTGTCCTTAGAAAGCATTCCAGTGTCTCTCCGTCAGACCCTACTAAGCGCAGAAATTATTCGACAATGACTCGACATAAAACCACATTCGCAGAACGCCAGTACTTCATATTGAGTGCATATTTATACAAACAGGTGCAAAAAAAATTGGCCATAGTAGATCTTAACAAGAAAAAACTGAAACATACTGTTACTGCCTGGCTTCTTCAGCTAGACAACCTAGAAACAAATTCTTTACTAAAATTCACATCCTAGCAAAATCGAAATACACAATGCACACATACACATTGACCAGCAGACACACACACTTCACACATACACACACACACACAAACACACACACACACACACAAATGCACATATATTCGGTCGCACAATTATACTCCAATACGTTCTCAACTTCATAGCTGCTACTTTAACATGTAATATCCAAGAGTGAGACTCCACTGAAATTTATAATATTTGTTATGTCACTTGCCGAACACTGCCTCTTATGATACAGGGGTAACCCTAGTTTAGGAGGCAGGGTCTTCTCAAATTGAACTGTAACTCAATATTTAAGATTGATATGTTAAATCATGCTGTTAGATTTATTAGCATTATGTAACGCTCTTTTGTGCTCATACACAAAAAAATCGGTTAATTGTCATTTTTCTCTATTCTATATACTATTGTTTTCATTTATGATTTGTTTACTTAATTGAAATGCTTCTTTGACGAGGTACATGCTGGCATGAACAAAGACTCATGAACACTGAACTAATGTGTTTTAATTAATTGTATATTATTTGTTGATTGTGATAGGTTTCAGGAACCCTGGTACCATAAAAACAAGTTTAATCTTAATTTGGGTACCAGACTTCATCAAACTATGTTGTTAAACTATCATCAAATCGTATTGTAATGTGTTCATTAGATTGTAGCTATGGATCAAATGAATTTTGAATTTGAATTGAATAGATTTTTCGATAACTTGTGATATCTATATTACGTGCTACTGAGCAGAAAGAAAGGATCACGGTTTTTATATGAAAGTGTTTATTTCAGTGAACTTCAGTAAACTTTATTAATATTGTGTTCGATCATCCTCATATGAGTACTTTAATTACATTTTATCAATGAACTGGAAAGAGAAATTGTTTACGGAAAGGTATGTTTTTGTTATATAATTGTACTTGAAACAAAAATTTATTAAACGCTCTAATTCCTACCCTTAAACAACTACGTAGTGAGATACCGACTTGAAACATTGAAGGTGAATCTCGTTTATGAGCGGGAAGCTATATTCGAGCTCAAATATGAGCTTACTATCAAAGTTGCACACCTAAAATATCCTAGTAAGTTACGTAAAAGCAACGGAAATCGATGGCATCTGTGGCCTCGATGGCGTCCGTTAATTTCTCACTTGTGTAAATATCGTTTAGGTTCATAATGTCCAAATCCCAAAATGTCCAGAGGGTGCAAAACGTCCATATCCCGGAATGTCCATGTCCCAAAATGTCCAAATCGCAAAATGTCCAAATCCCATAATGTCCAAATCCCATAATGTCCACGTCCCAGAATGACCATATCCCAGTGCAGCGGTGGTATATTATATAATTACATACATTTATCTTTTAATATTTAAAACTTTTTATATATTTTTCAATAGACGTCACTCTTCAAAAGAGAAGCCACGTATTCTAATACAATTGATTAAAAACTACAAGTGGAACTTCACTATTTCATTTTGAAAATTACTAGCACACAGAAACTGAGAAGTACATAGCACAGTAGCTAGCAAATAGCTACATACTTTTCATATCTAGGGCATATCTACATAACACAATTGTACGTCTCCTGACGCAGTCCTAGAATTCAATCTGGCACCTAATTCTGAGTGACATACCGTTTAGTAACTACGGGCGTTCGTAATAATTTTATTTATCGCCGCCGGTACGCCCCATTGTTAGATGTGTGATAACAAAACTTATTTATCTATACATGTGTCCAAGTAAAAATTTATAATCTTAGTTTGATGGTAAAAATAAAAGTAAGAAATGAACTCACTACTGTATAAAACTGAGCCTTATAGACAGCCTGTAAGTTGGGTCGGCCGGGGTGCGAGGGATTTGCCTGTCAACCTCACCTTCGGCAACCAAAACGACCCACAGGCGGCGTGCGTTTTTGTCGGTTCGAGTCCGACATAACCTCCTCCACCGGCTCCGGTGGGGAGGTATCCGAGGGGATTTTGCGCACGTAAAAAAAAAAAAAAAAAAGCCTGTAAGTTTAATACTAGTTGTTACAAATTCTATTCAAGTTGGCTCAAAAGAGACCTTGATGTAGTTTGTAATTGAATTCTAGATGAAGGTCGGACTTTGAAACGTTGTTAAGCTCTCATTGAGACTCATTGGTATTGAAAAGCTAATGAAAGATGCAATTGAGCGTCTGCTATTGTTGTTTATTTCCTGCAGTTGCATCGTGAGTCCGATCCCTATCGAGTAACGCAACAAGGTTGATAATAGAATGGCTAATTAACGAGAGTCTCACAAACAAAGCAATTTTTCAGTTGACTACTTCAAGGATTTATGGCAAAATAACATTGTTAGACAAATAAAGGGTCTTTCAACAAGGAAGGGTCGATGTTGAAATTTAATAAAACCAGCGGTGTGTGAGATTTAATTAAAATATATTTTTATTTGAAAGGAGTCAAATCACACGATCTTGGTGATCAATACACGTCGGCACGAACAGACAGCGGCGTTGTAAATTCAACGCCAGAAAATAAGTCCCGCGGACATACTCTGAACTAAAAATGACACCGCCGCCATACTGTGTGTTTGTCGAAGGTGTTGGTTTGTTCAGGCTATTACGGTACCGTTTAGAATTGCCAGCGTATTATTTTATGATGTACTAGTGGGTTCCTGGGATATATATTGATTCCAATCCCGTCACGACATACATGTACACTATAATATGCACAGCGTGATGTGCTACGGTGGTGGAGAAGCTCAAACCCATTAATCCCATTAAAAAGTGTATAGCTGGGAGGTTTCACAACACGACAGTCTCTTGATACACTTTGGCAGAAGTCCAGCAATTCAAAGAACTAATACATTAGTAAGTGAACAATGACAGATCTGGTAAAATAAAAAAGACGATAGTGGCTACATTACATATTGCGACTACCGCGCCGCGCCGCGACTTATTTGGTGACTTGGACACGTCAATTAGACTTCGCCTCGCCTGATGGTAAACTGAAGGCAAAGTCTCAGAAAAGAGGGTCACCATTACTTACATATACCATATGACAAAGGTGACAATTAGCTTAACTCCTCGTATGCCTACTACTAGCCTCATCATATGCTTATTCACGCCCCGCTTAAAGGACCCGGGACTGTAGGAAGTAGGAAACACGTGAGCTGGTAATTAATTCCAGGCCTTAATGGTGCGACAGAGCAAAGAGTTTCCGAACCGCTTGGTTCTTGCTCGGATATTCTGCACCGTGTGCGGGTGACATCTAAGCCCTGCAAGTGTTGTTCTGTGTATGAAAGATAAGGGTGGGACGAATGGGAAGAGCTGATCATTCACCTTGGTACAGACGGTAAAATATTGATATTGTGTGCCTAACAGGTACGTCAGTCATTATTAACACCACCCAGAAAGATTATAAACCTGAAGGAACCACACAGATATATTTTTGTCAGGTTAATCACATTTTTATATTAAATTCCAACAAGTTAAGCCTCAAACACAATCTGTTTTTAGTACATTATGTATAAGGACACGGCTACGACAACGGATGCAACAGTAGTGCTTAACCTGCAAATTATTTTCAATTGCACCTACAAGTGCCGGCAAACATCTTGAACAGAAGTTGGAAAGTTCGCGCATATATTAAAAGTTGTACACTTATATCTTTTCTCGGCTGCACATTGTTAAGAAGTTTGCCGGCCGTTATAGGTAAGATAAGTACTATGCACTTACTTGGGCGACTTCAGGTCACGGTGGATGATCTTGTTGCTGTGGAGGTAGGCCATCCCTTGGGCGATTTGTTTCGCCCACTTGAACGTCTGCTCAGCGGACACGGGTGTGCCGCTGTGCAGGTAATCATAAAGAGGCCCATACTCGCAGTACTCCATGATGATGCATGGGATCGGCCCATTGATGGAGACACCCCGGAAGCGCACTAAGGACAAAGAAAGTGATTATGTTATAATGAGTTGTATAAAGCCAAAGTTGTTATATAGGTTCGACTATGTTTACTGTTGATTTATTGCACTTGGTGGAATTTGATGTTACACATTTTTTTACACCACTTAGGTGGTACATAAGCACACGGCCCACCTAGCACGCATTTATCCCCGGAGGGTTAGGCAGAGGTGAATTAATACCCACATTTCACCAATCATTAAATTCGGTCCCAAGTAACAGGGGGTACCTAAGCCACGTAATAGACAAGCACACGGCCTACCTGATGGGAAGTGGTTACCTGTAAGCATAAAGTTTCTGTGCCGTCAGCGTAAAAGACAAAGCAGGCTATGCTTTTGATCTTCCCACTGACTGCACAAAAATCGCCGGGAACAAAACTTGAGGTTATTATGTAGGGCGAGGGTTCCCCAGTCGGACTACTCAATTAGACGGATGACGATGACGTTACATAGACTTTAGATCCAAACTTTAAGTAAAAAGGTTGTATGTAGCTAAAAATATAGTAGTAGATGCTGCTACGCGATGTCTACTTACGTAGCAGGTGTAACTTTAGATCGTAGCACGATGCTACAGATCATATTCACTGCTACAGCTACAGACTACCGAGATAAATTGTATGCATTCGATACGGCGCAGAATACTTATAGGTACACGTAACCCACGTTGTCTATACTGTTATAACTGTATGTCTTGTACATTAGAGATATTTATTTATAATAACGATCACGAAAAAATATTTTTTTAAATACTAGTGTAATACTCGCCGGGATATTTACTACGTTTTTTACTTTGTTGAGATGATATTTTGGCCCTGTTAAATTTTTTTTACCGTTGTAATTTTATTTAATTCTTGTATATTTGCCCGCGGATACAAAACCTGTTGAACGAATTTTGAAGTGGTTTTTTTTTTTATACCACTTAGTTGGCAGACAAGCACACGGCCCACCTGATGGAAAGTAGTTACCGTGGCCTATGGAAGTCTGTAACACCAGAGGAGTCACAGTCGCGCTGCCAACCCTGTAAGTACAGAGTTTCTGTGCCGTCAGTAGAAGACAAATCAGGACAAGCCTTTAGTCTTCCCACTGACGGCACAAATTCTCCAGTGAGCTCTGGCTACCCTACTCACCGCTGGGAACACAACACGAAGTTATTATAACCGCGGTATTCTGTAGGGCGGAGTTACTTCCCCAGTCGGACTGCTCAATCGGGCGGATATACCGCCGTGTCCTACCTCCTGGTTTTTTTTGTTATGTCTACTATATCGATAGCGACTGTACATTTTATGTTGTTATCAATGCCTAACAGCGGTCAATCAACAGCTTTTTATATATATATATTATATATATAGAACACGTCAATTAGACTTCGCCTTGCCTGATGGTAAGCTGAAAGCAAAGTCTCAGAAAAGAGGGTCACCATTACTTACACATACCATGTGACAATGGTGACACTCAGCTTGACGGCCTCATCATATGCTATAGATAACTGACAGTATCACTGAAAAAGGTGGCTGGCACAGACTGGATGCGGAAGGCAGAGGATCAGATAAAATGGCGCACATTGAGGCCTATGTCCAGCAGTGGACTGCTGTGGGCTAATTCATTGATTCGATTGACATCACTCGTTATATTTGACGACCTCCGTAGCGCAGCGGTAGAGCATTCGACTGCTATGCAGGGGGCGCGGGTTCGATTCCCGCTCATTGCAAATATTTGTATGCATGAATATGTATATTTGCATTGGTCTGGGTGCTTCTATGTATAATATGCATGTATTTACAAAAAAGAAATATTTAAGTATGTTTATCCGCATTCTAGATCCTATAACACAAGCTAGTTAAGCTACGCTTACCATGGGTCTAGATAGCCTTGTGTAGAATGTCGTGGAATATTTATTATTATTATTATTATTGTTTCTCAGTACCTTGACTCTCGGGACTATGGAGTCGAAGCTAAGACGTAGAGGCCCTTTTATGAGAATTTAATATGCTAGGAATACACACACATATATTATTATTATTATTATGTTGATCAATCTGAATAGTTAGCATACTAAATGCTTCAAAATTTCATTCAAATGTGACCACAGCACGATTGCAGGTTGCAGATCAGTGCCTTGGTTTCATAGTAACTATTAATACTCTGTTCTGTTCATAGACGTATTCAATAGTTAATTCTCATAATCCTCTGGAGCAATCCTTTGTGTCGATACGAAACTATCAGGTAAGAATACCAATCATCAAATCGAAATGGCTTATCGTTACTAAATACGGATCCGTCTACGCGATTATTTGAAATTTTGGCAGCCAATTTTGGCAGTTTAAATTTTGGCTGCAAATTTCATCCCCGTTCAGGATTTCTGTTTACCGTTTTACAGTAATAAATGTGTCTGCATTAGTATACTTACCCACATTTAAGAACTCATCTTACAAACTTGTTAACTCGTATTTAGATAGCGCTGCCTTAGACGTGTTACTTTATTGTTATTATTAAGGAGACTTCACTTTTATTTAATAAATTCAGATAAAATAATTTGAATTTAATAAATAAAAGTGAAGTTAACAACGGAGACTTCACTTTAATTTATTAAATTCAGATGAAATAATCTGAATTTAATAAATAAAAGTGAAAGAACAAAGGAGACTTCACTTTTATTTATTAAATTCAGATAAAATAATGTAAATTTAATAAATAAAAGTGAAGTGTCCTGTGTTTGGAGTGCACTAGCTGTAATATCTTCTCAAATAGGAGTACTTTCAAGACTCGCACTTCTACGAAAAGCCTTTGAAAGGCTTAATTCCAAGCTCATAGTGCGCTTCCTCTGTTATAGATAAGAGTATTATTTGTTATAATACTCTTACCTTTACGCTATTATTAGTGCTCACGTCGCTTTCCAATAATCCGTTATCTGTACAAACTGAAGCAGCTTCATTAGGCGATGTGCATGCTTGTTGAGGAACCGTATCGTATCTATTCGTACATTCAATATTAAGACCACAGATTCTGCTAATTTTAGTCATAGCAAAGCCATTGTTATACAGTAACTTCGAAAAGCATCGAAAAGTCATTAGTGTGTGCCATGGTAAACCTGGGATCGAACCCGAGACCTCGTCACAGCAGTCCATTACCCATACCACTAGGCTACCGCGGCTAGTTTCATTTGTTATTATTTACATTTAGCCCAACGTTTTGGCTACTTTTCAGCAGCTATGGTCGCGGGGTGACTAAGGATAGTAGTTGTCACACAGTTTGAAGTGTAAGTTATCTTAAAGTTATTTTTAAACTTTCGCGGTGTGAATTCATAATTATACAAGATATACCCGCATACCTTTCGACGCTCGAAGACTAGTCAAGTCGTGACCACGGGTGCTGCAACGCATCCGAAACGTCGGCAGAAATGATAAGTTCCAAGATACAATTCGCGAGAAGTCCCGATATCTTGTATAATTATGAAGTTATCTTAAAGTACCTGAAAATGACCCCACTGTGTCGTTAAATCTTGCAAAATTTTCATCATGAATATAGAGTGCAAAAATAAATAGGCTATTCATTTTTGCACTTGATCTTTTCTTTCTTTCTGTTAGGTATTTTTTTATATAGGTAGATATTTGTCATAATTTTATTTACAACTTAAAAGTTCAACTCACTTCAATAAACAAAAAACACTATTCAGAATAGCTAGCATTCGTTATCTTTCACACGAATATAGCAGACGACCTCTGTGACCTAGCGGTACCACGTTCTTGTTTGAGCTAAAATAATATTACGCTGCAGTCTCGGGACACAAATGAAAATTCAACAAAGAACATGGACGTGTATAAATACAAATATTTTCCTAGAACGCAGACACAAAGAACCTCGTCTCACCTTCGTGAACCGCCTACATAAACCCGCAGCTTAACGTGAAGCAGGGTTGGTGTAAAATTGCAGCCAGAAGTAAAAACGAAGGCGTCCTAGCCACAACAATGAGGCTAGAACTGAGCACGTCGGGTAATATATTATTTCGTGTAGGTTTATGATATTATTTTAAGATACCAGGTTTATTTTGTTAAATTTAATAAAATTCCTCAAGACTTGATTAATATGCCAATAAATAAATTTAAAAAAGAAGTGAAAAAAAACTTTAATGAGTAAAGGTTACTATAAAGTGGATGAGTACCTCAATGATGTTAATGCGTGGTCAATATAAGTCTCGTGCTTGCTCGCACAAAATAAATTGAAAACTAAAGCAAATTTAAAAGAAAAATAATCTAGTTCTAATGTAGTTCGCTGAGTTTTTTGCTAGTATCTTCTCAGTAGAACTAATCTACCGAACCAGCGAAAGAATCATTTTCCAATGGTTTATGTTTACATTATTTAATATTTTTATATTATTTCTTGACATACATAATTGTAAAATGTTGACGTTTGCTCTTTGTGTGCCTAAACTGAATAAATGAAATTGATTCTTTGATTCTTTGAAATCTTGATTTGCTGAGCGAGGGACGCGTTCCCATTTTATAAACAATATATAACAATTTTATTATTTTCTGCAAGTACTCCGATCTTTTTAAAGCTTTAACCATCGTCGATTTTCGAGATTAATCGAGATATATCGAGAATTTCGTTTCATCAGACTTCCTTAAAAGTCCTACTATTTGTTAATGCCAGATATCTGGAATTATCTAGTCTTAGGTATAGTTTATTCAACAATAAATATGATCGATATGTTTGAATACCTATTTTATTTCTGTTCAGCATTGGCACAACAATTTTTTACTAATTAGAGTGCCAATATTGAACAACAAAACAGTTTTCTTTTTAGTCAATTTACCTCCTTTATAGACTTATTAGTTAGAGGCTAATTGGCCCGACCGTTAGCAGGAGACTCAACAGCAAATAGAAAACTCTTCCACGATATTAAAATTGTGATTTCCCAGTTCTGTAAGAGCTTTTAATGGGTTTCTCTGAACTACACTGCATTTTATAAATAATTTAGTTTCATTAGTGAACACCGAGGCTTTGAGTTTGTTGCCAGAATGGGTTTGATGGAAAAATGAGCCCTATTTGGTCTGACAACATTGTGAGCGAGAGAAATTGAATTGTTCGCTTCCACGAATGATAACGGCGTACGTATTCTGCCGTGAGGTAATATCGTTGCAATATTTGTGAATATGTACAAGAGTATAATATGTTGTGAATGAATTGAATTGAATTGAATAGCTAAGCTGTCGGCGGTCCAACAAGTCGTTATTAAAACCAAGACGTATTCGTTCAATTGATCTTTTTCACTTCCTTAGTACCATCGACCAATTAGTTCTTTTCCAAGCAAAAAATAAGGAAGTAGATAAGTATACTTTTTATGTAACATTTTTTTTTATACCACTTAGGTGACAGACAAGCACACGGCCCACCTGATGGGAAGTGGTTACCGTGGCCTATGGACGTATGCAACACTAGGGGTGTTAAACTTGCGCTGCCGACCATTAAGAAACCTTCTGATGCCCCTCTTGAAGAACCCCATATTGTAGGTGCTTGGGAAAACCGCAGCAGGGAGGTCATTCCACAGCTTGATATTGATGGTCAATATAATCATCACTCTACCATCAAACAAGAACAGTTTCATGTTAATCAATCAATCAAGCAGTCGATTAGTCCACCACAGTCCATGTTAAAATGTGCGTGAAATCTAGAGAATAACGTCACTATTATACAATATGCCGCGTGGTCCCCGGCAGAGTAGAATTTAGACAACCCCAGCTCTTCCCGTGCGGTGTCGTACAAGGCGACTAAAGGATATGGCTGCTTAACATCAGACAGATATATACAGCCCTGACTCAGCCTCAGATGCATGACTCGAGTCAACAAAAATGTCCGAAATACGGCAACAGTCTCACCCCCTATTACTTGCGACCGAATAAAATTATTGGTGAAATGTGGGTGTTTACCTCTGCCTAACCCTCCGGGGATAAAGGAGTGATTATATGTATGTTATATAATGTCAACAATTTTAGCAGTATGCAGCTTAACGTCCTCGCTAGATTTACGATAAAAAATAAATTACTATAAACAAAAATCCGAATGCTGTCTAAAAGATCCACATATCAATCATAAGCCGATAGAAAATTAACAATTCTCCCCTGCTATCATCGATCTTTTCGACAGCAGTTAGTTTTTTCAATTATTTTTATAATTTATTTTATGCTATTCTTTTTAGTTATGATACTTATGATATAATTTTGACAACACGCATTTTGGCACAGAAAATCCACCGCATAGTTTTTGTTGACATTTTACGCACTCTATAAGTAGCCTTCGGGAGATTTGAGACCCCATTCATCACAATCCGTCCAGCCGACGGGCATGTAGAGCGGAACAAAGAGAACTACATACATACATATACAGGGTGTATTTTTGAAACGGGGCAGTAAGGGCAAGTACCTTAACCGTTGCAGTTACAGCAAAACGTTCTTAAAAGACCTTCCCTAACTTTTTGGGACATTTTGAACTGCATACACAGATTTTGTAAAAAACTTACAGTTAGCAAAAAAAATGCAAAAAGTTCAAAATCTTTTTTTTTATGCCAATCGATTCTATTTCATGTGGCGATCAAAAAACTCTATGGGACCATTTTAGCTTTCAGTACTAGAAAAGACAGAAATCGCCAAAAACGTTTCCCATACATTTCGTACGGAAATATGATAAATCAACTCGAAACTCATAGGTCAGGTAAAATATTGAACTTTTTTAAATAAAAAAAATCATTTAAACATTTAAGAAATTCGTTTATGAAATAAATTGTTCAAAATGATTTCCATTTTCACGAATACATAAGTCTATCCTTTTTTGCACTGAACGAATGGCGGCTAATAATGTTCTGGGATGAATATTACGTAAAATGGTCATTAATGCATCCTTGAGCTCTTGAACACTGGCGTACATCGTCTTATACACCTCGTTTTTCACGAAGCCCCATAAAAAAAAAATCAAGTGGTGTTAGATCGGGGCTACGAGGTGGCCACTGTGTTGGACCATGTGTACCTATCCACTGTGTACCGAATAGGCGGCTCAAATTGGAACGTGAAAGGTGACTGTTATGTGACGGAGCACCATCTTGTTGAAAATGAACTTTTCGCAATTCCGACAGGGGCCATTCGTCCATCTCGTTTTCAAGATGGTGTAAAATGACTTCATTATACATGGCAGAATTCAGTTTCCCTTCATAAAATTCCACCATTATGACTCGATTGGACATTATACCACACCAACAGTTGAATGAGAAGCGAACCTGATTATGACATGCCGTAACTCTTAGTGGATTTTCTTTGGACCAATAGTGGTGATTTTTTCTGTTGTACATACCATTATTGGAAAAATTCGTTTCGTCTGACCACAGTATGTAATTTAAAAATTCATGATCTCTGTTTATTTTTCCTCTTAGCCGTCTGCAAAAAGTAAGCCTTCGAACATCATCACCCGGATGTAACACTTGAACTATGCGCCCATATCGATAGCACTTGTAGCCGTATTTCTTCCATATCTTTATCACAAGGGAGTGGGATACACCTACTTCAAGGGCGACTTGCCTGGACGATACCTCTGGATATGCTTCGACATAAGTCAGAACCGCAATCTCCGTGTCCATGTCCACACGAGGCTGCCGCTTTCTTTTGAAAGAACCCTGCAATTCCAGGTTTTTCAAAAGATTTGTAATAACCTTTCTTGTTGGCACATGCCGCAACGGATACTTATTGCGGTACCACACTAATGCAGCTCCCGCATTTCGATTATTGACAAAATACGCTTCTAATAAGTCAATTTTTTCACGATTAGAAGACGTTTTAGCGAAAATCCTTAATTAATAACTCATACGAAGTTTCTCAGCTGAAACTAAGTATAACACACAGATTTACGAATCAAATTCGAAATTTGAGGGTAAAAAATCTTTTTATTTACTTTACAGTCAATTCTACCCACTTCCTGGCCATAACAAAAAGTTAGACCATCGTAGAAATTTGTTTCTGTTGCCGAAATGTATGGGAAACGTTTTTGGCGATTTCTGTCTTTCCTAGTACTGAAAGCTAAAATGGTCTCATAGAGTTTTTTGATCCCCACATGAAATAGAATCGATTGGCATAAAAAAAAATTTTTTGGACTTTTTGCATTTTTTTTGCCAACTGTAAGTTTTTACAAAATCTGTGAATGCAGTTCAAAATATGTCAAAAAGTTAGGGAAGGTCTTCTAAGAACGTTTTGCTGTAACTGCAACGGTTAAGGTACTTGCCCTTACTGCCCCGTTTCAAAAATACACCCTGTAGTATATGCGTGAGACGATAATTCCAATAAAAAACTTCAAGACTTTCTGGAGCGTAGTAGACCTGCCAAGTGTTATAGCGGCAACAGAAATACATCATATGTGCCTAGCCATCACGGTTGATGAAATAAAGCCTGGAGCAGACAGTGTAGTCTTAGAAATAGGGTTCCGCTTTTACGGGTTGGATACGGAACCCTAAAAAAGAAGTGTTAATATAAAGAACATTCCACACGTACTTGTTTCTGATGAGGCGTTATGTATCGACAGGCCGGCAGCGGTCTCGTCTTCACGCTCTGCCTCCATTCCACGCCTAAATTCACTTGACTACTTTTTGATCGTAGATATCTATCTACAGACTCGCCACAAACAGAATTCGATTACTCTTTATCAGAATTTCCGTATAAATTCTCATGGCCTTATCGTATTTTCTTAGAACGAGGTAGAAAATCATTTACCGAGAATTTATTGAATTTCTAGTGCAAATAGATGCAGTAAGGACGAGTTCTAAGAATTGATCGACTTAAGAAGCTTAGGTACACGGAATTTCACCTCTCCAGGCAAGCTTGAATAATACGTTAGTAAAATAGACGAAGGACGGTTGTACAAACTACAGAAGTCAACATTGCTTGATTAATTTCGAACTTAACGCAGAAGAGTTAGTTTTATTAATATAGCACGAAACATAACTAGCAAGATACATTTTGAAAAACTGTAATCAGACTCTGGAAATTTTCAATTTTAATTTTAAAAATATACGGAGATTACATTTTAAACCGCGGGTGGACATTAGTACAAATTTCAATTTCAATTTTCAAATCCATCTATAACGACCTAAAATCTAGATATAAAAAAAATCCCTAGATTTTAACGGAGGTAGGACACGGCGGTATTTCCGCCCAATTGAGCAGTCCGACTGGGGAAGTACCTCCGCCTTACAGAATACCGCGGTTATAATAACTTTGTGTTGTGTTCCTAGCGGTGAGTAGGATAGCCAGAGCTCACTGGAGAATTTGTGCTGTTAGTGGGATGACTAAAGGCTTGCTTTGTTCTCTACACTGACGGCAAAGAAACTCTGTGCTTACAGGGGCGGCAGTGCGAGTGTAGCTCCGCTGGTGTTACACACGTCCATAGGTCACGGTAACCACTTTCCATCAGGTGGGCCGTGCGCTTGTCTGCCACTTAAGTGGTATAAAAAAAAAATATCACTGTACAATAGTGATACCTAACAAAATGTTCTAACAGCCAAATCACTGAGTTTATTTACAAAACTCTTTTTTGAGATATCGTAATTTTTACAGCACACTACAAAATGCGGAACGAAACCCTGAAGTTCACGGCGAGATATTCCTTAAAAGGGTTAACTGTCGCAATTCAGGGTCGGGTCGCGCCGTACCAACATCTGTGTTTTTGGGTCAATGTCAAAAGATACTTCGCATCTGTTGAGAGGGTTTGACGGGATGTAGCCTGTTGCTACTTTTCAAACAATGTTATTATACCTCAGTATGAGTATGTTACAGGAAGCACAGGGAATAATATATAATTATTAGAAAATTATCTTGAAACATTTTTAATAGCTATGTACATTTTCAAGTAAATTTTTGTACTATATTCTTTAAGTGGAACAATGCTATACTGCAAACTGTGTAATTTCATTACAGGCAAAGGCAGGTCAAATCACTGTAAGAGAAATGTCCAGCTTTAGTCCCTACACTGCCCTGGAATGGATTCCTAGTTTAACCTTTAGTTTAACCCTAGTGGAACCTTTACCTACAAAAGGCTAATCGAATGACTGACAAGATTGACAGCGAGTATTGCTACGAGAAACTGAATATAAATCTGGTTAAGGTAAATGTCAAATCATATTGTTAATTAACGTTACTCCGAAATCTAAATTTAGACATTAAAATCCATTAATGAAGATCAATGAGTTTTAAGGTTAGACTGTGTTTTAAGTAAACGTGATATTGTAATATTCAACGGAATTATAATCCGAGTACTTACATTGAGCATATTTACATTACCTTTATTAAAATTTCCTCGTACAACAAAGTTGATCGCTCTCAGGACCATTGTAATAATCATCCTAAAGCAAATATATGCTTAGGCGTTGTCCTACGTGAGCGAGAAGTGCGGCAACGCGACTCTATGCCATAATTTTAAAACTAAAACCCGACTTATAGGTATTTAAACTATCATGGTCACTCACATCAGTATCAGAATAAACGGGATGGCCCAGTTCAACAACATCCATAGAAAAATGAGCTTTACGTACGAAATGGAAAAGGAAAGAACCCTTGCCTTCCTTGACGTGAGGATCGGTGTTCGTGGGGATGGGTCGTGTAGCCACTCCGTGTACAGGAAACCCACTCACACTGACCGCTACCTGCATGCCGACTCACATCATCATCCGCGCCATCTGAATTCTGTAGTGACGTCACTTACTGACCGCGCATATAGTTTATGTGACGAGGAACATTTACAGGAAGAATTGAAGCACATAAGTGGCGTTCTACAAAAGAATGGATACAATGGACGGATAAGACCACCCAGACTCACCACAAATAAACCCCGGAACTATAAGGTGGAAAGACAGCCAGCCTTTTTACCCTACATCAAAGGAGTGACAGATAAGATCGCTAACATCCTGAAGAAGGTATCTGTCAAAACTATTTTCACTCCTTTTAAAAAGCTGTCGCAATGCCTGCGCTCACCCAAAGATGGCTCCCCACTGGACAGACCAGGAGTGTACAAGATTGACTGTAGCTGTGGCAGTTCTTATATAGGACAAACAAAAAGAACGGTTACATGCCGAATCAAGGAACACATCAGGGCAGTCAAAAACAATGAACCGCATAAATCTGCAATCGCTCAACATTTATTGGAGTCCGGTACGAACCACTGGAGCGAGCTACATAACCCTCAGATGCTCTCGACAGAACGCCACTATATACCAAGACTGGTTAGGGAAGCAATTGAAATAAAAAAGTATAAAAATTTCAATCGTGAGGATGGGTTTCAACTGCCGAACGTCTGGCATCCAGTGGTCCGTCTTTGCAAAAACAACCGGGAACAAGCTAAAACAAAATCGCGAGTGGATACAGTGAGCATCGTATGTCGTGAACGTGATCGAGACCGGGTTCGAGTTTGTGGTGAGAGTGAAACCAATAGTAGTGCAGATACGCGTAGTAAAAGAACTCGAAAGAGGGTAGATCGATATAATTACTCCTAGGAAAAAACTTTTTCTTAGTTCACCGCCACTACTCCAGTTCCTCCGTGATCATGGTGCTTGCAACAGCGCCGAAATATCGGAAACTCTAAATAATGAAACATGGTAAATATCCCGTTTATTCCGATACTGATAAAACCCGACTACTAAAAAACCACGGTCTAAAAAGTTTTCAACAAGAAAATATCAAGGATGGCCGCGGTCATATGCCAGTTTTCCCTAGATTGGATTCATTTGTGAAACTAAGTGGCACACGCTATCACTTTCCATGAGCATTGCAGATCGAAAGTGGTTTCACAAAAAAAAACGCTACAGGAAACTTCCCCCTTTGTTTTCTCATCAGTTTTTTTTTACGACGAAGTTCACCTTTAGAGGCTTGATTTTTTCCACCACAATCTGTGAGGAATCATATCCTTGATATTTCAGCCAAAAACTATCAAAATCCGTTCATAAAGAACGTGAGAGTAAACCTCCCCCTTTTGTCTCCCATTTCCCTTCCTATCAAAAAAAGCTGTCCACAATAGTTGTGTTTTAAATCTTAGAACATGTGTGCCAAGTTTAGTGAAAATCGGTTAAGAAATGAACCCTCTACACGAAAACTGGCAAACGAACAGACATACGGACAAAAGCAAAAATATGTCACCTTGTCGAAACAATTAAATTTTGACAAGCTATTGACACTTGAACTGTAGGAAGCTACGTCCTGCATAAAAAATTCTGTGGACTAATAAAAAACAGTATAATATATGATTACAGTACGAGACTTTTTGACAAGAGAATAAGAGTTGCCTATTTACTGGTGTGTCTTACCAGTGTACCATCTAAGTGATATAAAAAACGAACTATAATATAAAATCGATTAAGACAGAAAAAATTTAAACAGTCCAGGCTTCCTTCCTTCATCCTTCCCTTACAGGGGGAACGCTCTGATCAGTAAGCCACCGAACTTTCGCCAGAAACCACCCCAAACTCTTTTATACATATTTATATCCGTCTTACGGCGACAGTTTCCACGTCTGGACGCATCACGCCTGGACCGTTCCATTATTTTCTATCTTAATCGATTTTGAATGGTTTAGGCGCTGCACTCTGTGTGTTCTACCACCTATACAATAGTTTGTGTTCAGATGAATTGTTCGACATGATGCCCACAGCTACATTCTATCATCGCGCCTCTCGCCATAGGCAGGGAATTCATCCTCACACATTGCGAACTGAGAAGGTGCGCACTGTGCGGTATGAAAGAAACTTCATCCCACGCACACTTAAGATATGGAATGACCTCCCTGCTGCGGTTTTCCCAAGCACCTACAATATGGGGTTCTTCAAGAGACCTTCTGATGCCCTCAGAAGGTTTCTTCATGGTCGGCAGCGCGAGTGTAACATCTCTGGTGTTGCATACGTCCATAGGCCTCGGTAACCACTTTCCATCAGGTGGGCAGTGTGCTTGTCTGCCACCAAAGTGGTATAAAAAAAAAAAGTTAGCATACTAAATGCTTAAAATTTCATATAATATAAAAACCCACAAGAGCCAGAAGACCCTATTTCCGGAACAAAAAGCCATATGTGCTTGTCCAGACTAAAATCCGTTGCGTCTTTGTTGAGGGAAATAGTATCAAATATCTGTTCATAATCGCAATCTGTCACGTAAATAATATTATCAGGATTCGTACCTACATAACACAAATGAAATAAATCAATCCGACATGTGTATAGTCGTTGGACATGATATAGTTCGAGGTGTAAATCGGATAGGTGCCTAAGTACGTTGGAGTTCATCCAACGTGATTGACAATTTCGATGAATATCCGATAATGGTATTTGACATGAGCTGCGAATGCCTTCCAATTATTCGATATCAAGTACTACGCAATCCAATCGCGCGGAACAATACCGTTAGCAACCACAAATTACATTACTATAGAAATACGCATAACAAAATCGTAATGTTACCATCACAAGCGGCTAATTAGCCTAATGTAGATTGTATACTGTCGACGCGATTCGACCCCTAATACTTGTATTTTAGTTCAGGACAATCAATCAGCTCACCGCTGTCCACTGCTGGACATAGGCCTCTCCCAATCTGCGCAAGTCAGTTCAAGTGATTACTAGATAACTAACAATTTGAAATACTAATTTTTCAAATCCTTTGAACAGTTTTGTAGTTTTTTTTTTGCATGTTTTATTAGTTAAACCGGATATTTTACACATCAATTTCATGACACCACTAACTAGTATTTGCAACGCAAACGTCAATTAATTACAAATAGGAGCATAGAACAAGAAAAATCGCCTGGTTGACGGCAATTAGTCCGCCTCATATAACAGGAGATCAACGATATACATAGCTGGGCATCCTTCGCATCGTTAGGAATGGGAATACTTCGCCTCGGGCTATCATCTGTTCATCACCTTCACGTTCACGGTAACTTCATTTCTTTGCCGGATGAACTCATTGCCAAAATCTTAATTCGCGAATTATGATGACACCTGAGTCAGACAGAGTATCACATCCATAGCCTTACTCAAACAATAATATAATATCTATTTTTGCCTTGACAACTAAGGGATCGATTTACCTACTAATTGTGTCAAGAAATTAGAGCGCGTTGCAGGTTGACTACATTTTTAACGATATTCATTTGTTGACCTGTTTCTTTATGCCTAATGAAAGACTGCATCGAAGGTGAAAAAGACTGAAGAAAACATTGTCTGGCAATTATGTGCGCGTATTGTTACTAATATGGAATCGTTAACTACATATTTAACGAAATTCATGAGTTGACCTGTTTCTTTATGGCTAATGAAAGACTGCATCGAAGGTGAAAAAGACCGTAGAAAACATTGTCTGGCAAGTAAGTGCGCCTATTGTTACTAATATGGAATCGATACATCTACTTATGGTTATGAATAAATAAGAGTGTGTTGCAGGTCAACTATATTTTTAACCAGGCTAGACTTCTTATTGCAGAATACCGCGGCCATAATAACCGCGTGTTGTGTTCCCACCGGTGAGTAGGGTAGCCAGAGCTCACTGGATAGTTTTTGTGCTGTCAGTGGGTAGACTTTTCACGCTTTGTCTTCTGCACTGACGGCACAGAATCTCTCAGTTCTTACAGGGTCGGCAGCATAAGTGTGACTTCCCTGGTGTTGCACACGTCTAGGCCAGGGTAAATTAACATCAAGAGGGTGCGCTTGTCTGCCACCTAAGTGGTATAAAAAAATCTTCTGTTTGATAATAGAAATATTTATCTTGAGTATTTATAGCAGATATCATTATAAAGTACGTACTAAATGAAGGCACTATTTGCTTTTCTTTTAAGTTATTAATTAATTTTCTTCATTCATCTTCTTACTCGTCGAGTCGATAACAATTTTCAGTGACATTAGATGTGTCAAGGTCAAAATTCTGCGACACATTTTTTTTACGTGCGCAAAATCCCCATGCATACCTCCCCACCGGAGCCGGTGGAAGAGGTTATGTCGGACTCGAACCGACTAAAACGCACGCCGCCTGTGGGTCGTTTTGGTTGCCGAAGGTGAGGTTGACAGGCATATCCCTCGAAATTCTGCGACACTGACAGACTCTGCAGTCGCCTTGTTCAGGTCCTCCATCGTGCAGGTGTTGTGATTCAACGCACAGTATAGAAGATAGACTATTGTTTGCAGAGGTTCGTCATAGTCACAGCCCCTCCACTTTGCATCCTGGATGCGAAGGAAACCCAGGTGAAATGGGGCTACCATTTCACGTTCGCCCTGCAGCAGTCAACTTGGGACCTTAATCTAATACTTTTCGGTCGTAATTGCACTTTATACCCTGGTGGTCGATTTTCAGCCAGTTGGATGTGGTTCAAAAGGTTTTTACTCGTTCAAAAATTCCCCGAATAACGGCTCTAATTCCATGAACATAGTAAGTAGGTATGCATCGAAAATATTTTTAGATATATAATTTATTTTAAAAGTTTGTCTGGGCACGAAATACGAATATTTTTGAATACTACAACAAAGTACTTACAAATTGGTAGTTGAACACGATAAGGAATTTGAAGATGAAATATTTTAACAAAACGTTCATTCAATAATAATCAAATCTTAGAAGAATGAAATGTGCGGTTTTAATACTAGAGCTACAAATACGATTAATGAGATCCGATCAAAAACTTTAATACAAAGTAGTTTTCCAATACTGGCTACTCGCTGTTGTATGAGAAACGCTTTCCCGGTTAAAGTTACAGTATTCCAACGAAATTTACGAAATACCTCATATGGGTTGAGCTCAGACTAACAATTTGCGTAACAATTCTAAATTAACAACAGAAAGCTGGTCACGGCAGCATACAATATTGAAACTTAACTGGAATTGAGTAGGTTACAATGTATCGATCGCATCTTCCGAACATGCTTGACTTTGCACGGAAGCAAGGAGTATACAGCATGATGTATAAAATTAAGCTTTGATGACACCGGGCTACTTTATAAGCTACAAAAAGTTCGCAAGCAACTTGTATACTCGCTACGTGTCTTTGAGCTTTTTCACAATCAGCTTTTAAGTATCCGATCTTAGTGCTTACTTACTCACTCGCTAACTTTCAAACTTATCGAATATCAGCTCGTAAGCTAATTTAATATCATCAAGGCTTTATTTATCTATCAGTCCCTCGAAAGTAAAAATTACAAAGTAAAAAATGCTACCTACCTAACAGATAAAGAGTAACAGATCAAAAGATACTATTAGCGACTTATACATAATCTGGGTCCATCATTTTTTTATGAGTTTCGACATGGATATTAAGTAAGATTATAAGGATAATATTTCCGAACAAGTCTTCAGTTCAATCTGGGAAAAGCTTGGCTTTCGTGAGTTAATACTTAACAATTGCTAATCAGTGTCGTAATTTCAAGGTAGTGAAAATTTGTAATTGAATCTTTATTGGTTTCCCTTGCCAATGTTGTAATACGCACGACATGAGCGATCGATCGCTTCTTATAGACCCCGTTTCGCGTAAAATGAGTCACCTGTGTTTTCAGGCCTCGACTACACGTGACACTCTGACTATGCGTAATACGCACTATGTGTCAGAGCTTACAACGTGTTAAGGGTAAGTTCAGCAAGCACGCTAGCGCGCTATTGCAGATGACAAGTAGAATTGCCTTCAGTTCGGTCAGCCGATCAGGACTGGCTAACACCGCACTAACTGTACTACTTGGAAGGTACTACGTTTATACTGGCATATGAACCCAAGTCTCGAAAGAAACGAGACTCTAACGCGCGCGGATTATATAATCTATGATGTATAGTAGATTAGAGCTCGTCCACCGTCAATAAACGTTATAGAGTCCATTATTTGATCTTGTATATTTCGCTTCGCAGTGTTTCTAAACTAAGTGTTTCTAAGCATTTTCATTTGAAAGTAATTTTTTACGTGCGAAAGACCAATTTTTACGGGCGGAGCCCCCGTCAAAACCATGTCAGACTCGAACCAAAACAGCACGTACAACTCGGGCTATTAGTTGCCGGAGCAGCTTTCTGTATTCTACCTATCTTATCTTTAAACTCCTTTACAAAGCTTGTCACTCTATTGCTCAGAAATCGTCTGATCTGAATACCTGTTCGTTAGTAAAGAAATCAGTAACATAATTACGTAAATGATACCAACGACCGTTTTTGTTATAACTATAGATAAGATACGTAATATGAAAAGAAACCGTCTAGAAACGTGCCCGGTGGGTGGAAACTGTCTCGCCCCCTAATCCATGGGACAAAAATATATAATTAGCGACACAGACGTCTCAAATACGCCTCCTACGTACCTTCGTCTACAAAGCAACAGAGGTTAATAAAGGTCCTCGAAAAAATATAACTACTTGACTCAATTGTTGATTACGCTTTAACTATTATGCAGCGTTATATTATTATTAGCGTTATTATATTATTATTATATTAGGGTTGACCGCGCGATCGTAAGGCTTCGGATATGTGTACCTATCTTGCTTATTATAATATTTCTAAATGTTACACAAAGGGCATGAAATTAATGTAAAGACAAAAACTTTAAAAAAAAGTGTGTTAAACGAAACAGAGAGACATCTATAATTAATTTAAATTTATTAGGTTGCTTGGGCGTATTTATATAATTCTGTTAGAGGGAATGATTAAATGTATAATTTAAGGTAAAGGTTTAACTAAAATGCCGATGAAATTATTTAATTAAAATCCGAACACTTCGAACGTAATGTTTGCCGTTGATATTAATGATCTATCGAATTTCCGTCGGTGCGGCGACAATGCAAACGCCGCCGTCCAAGGTACCGCGGTTTGATTCGATTCCGTTTCAACTCATTTGATTCCAGATATTATATTTTCTATCGGTAGATATCTTAGATATTTAACAAGTTCTTGGACAATATACTGTTTGAAAAGCAGTAGTTCATTAATTTTACGAAGGAGGCAGAGGGCTGAAATTTGGCCTACTCTTCACTCCCTCACTACACGGTACAACGGAAAAGAGCTTACCTGCTAAGTTAGAGATCGTTCAGTTTAATCTTGCGGGGCTAAAATGTACTATGATACGAAGAAATGTAGAGGTACTTGTTGCTTGCTTCTGCTTGACCCGATGATTGTGAGCTAACCTTAAGAACACAAAGTAAATAGGAGACTCGTCGACAACTTGACCAGAAGGTAGAGAACCCCGAAGCGAGTTCTTACAAAATATTGACGACGTCGCGTTGATACTGCTAGTCTGCATAAACCTAACATATACATAAATTAAGTTTATGGCATAGACATAGTAGATTTGAAAAACTTTGAAAAATCAAGAAATATAAAATTTTAAATGACAACACCAGTACATATATCAGGTATTACTACCTACTTAGACTTATTTTTTAAGCTGCCTAATTTTATACTCGTAATAAGTTGTAACTATAAGTTATAAAAAAACTTGTACCGTAAAACGAGGTGAGTAGAGATCAAATGAATAGAAATAAAATGATCGATTTCATTCTGTAGTTATTTTCTTTCAAGTGAAACTAAGAACTAGTTTAAAGTAATAACAGAATCATCAAATATAAAAATATAGTACATAATTAAAATTTTGCATCAAAAGCTCAATTCATCCCTTGATCCTTCACCATCATCTACATGGAGACGTATTTTCCTGATTGCATCCAAGGTCATGCCCTCTGAGCTCAGGGTCCGCCTTCCGCGTCTGTGGTTGTGAGACCATTCGCATGCATGTCACCAAACCAAGACTACCCCTTCTACCAGGACCCGGCGGAGGCGTCATTCTAGGTATTTATTACCCACGTAGGCTGGCGGTTGCCGCAAGACGTGGCCGTACCAGCGGGGGCGGCTCTCTTTTTTTTTATCTAGGACACGCCAACCTCACTTCACCTCGCCTGATGGTATGCAAAGTCAAAGTCTCAGGAAAGAGGATCACCATTACAGACACTAAGTAATGTTACAATGGTGGCACTCAGCTTGGCGACCTCATCATATGCTTTTTCACGCCCCGAATAAAAGACCCGGGACTGTAGGAAGAAGAAAACACGTGAGCTGGTAATGAATTCCAGGTCTTGGTGGTGCGGCATAAAAAAGAGTCACCGAACCGCTTGGTTCTTGCTCGTATATTCAGCACAGTGTGAGGGTGCCATCTAAGCCCTGCACTTGTTGTCCTGTGTAGGAAAGGAGAAGATGATCCTAATTCAACCTGTTTTACTCAGTGCTTACGAGTACTTTTACTACATATTTACTTACTTATCACTTATTGTTAGTTAGTAACATACACAGGGTGGAAGATTTTAACCTCGTTGGTAGGGGAAGTACTCTAAATAATGACTAATGAAGTTATTTTTGAAGCCAAATATTTATTATAATGAGCACTTGACAACTTTACAACTTTTAAGTTAAAGTGCTTTATTTTGTCAAATTTATAACTCATAACTCATAACTTTATTCATAAGGATTATCATTACAGTCATATATCATGCCCAATCGTTACAGCAAGTTTGTCACTTAACTTTCTGTTCTTAGTAATTAATTTATAAGTTTAGATTTCAATGATTTTCTTTCATTTAACTTATTACCTATGTATGCTATAGAGATTTGATCCTTATGATTCACCCTATCGGTTGATACTATAAAAATACAGGACGATATTTTTTCGAATTTTAGTAGGTGCGGCAAGCGAATTTTCAAAACTCTAAATGCAGTTTTGTATCTTGTATCTTATTAATAGTCCAGTCTAGTCTAGCCTAGTCTATCTCCAGTATTTAGAACACTTCCCTTCCAGGTAAGGTCTAAATCTGCCATCCTGTATAATAGTTGAACAAATAAGGTCCTTAGTAAAGTCCAAGTCTTAAGGTATTCAATTTCCACTACAATAAATTAACTCTGGCAGCTTCTAACTGGTTGTAAAGGCAATAACACTAATATTCTCGTTCCCTTTGATACCAGTTCACACTAACGACATTAAATTAAAGTCGGGTCCACCGATCTTGAAGATTTTCAATAAATACCAGACGCGAACGGTACTAAATTCAATATTAATTATATTGAAAACTGTCATCCAAATGCGTTGTGACTACTTGTGACCGGTGTTGCCAAAAACATAACATACTGCTAGTAACCATCAAATCTACTTTGCCGATAAAGTTCTTTGCAACTAAAATATTTTAAATAAACTTACCTATATTCTCGTGATCTAATTTTCTCAGATGTTTGATATTCGTTTCATTACGCTCCCTCAACTTCTTCACGGCTACCATCTCGCCGCGGAAGTTGCCACGGAACACGATGCCCTGGGCGCCGGAGCCGATGTACAAGAACTCCGACAGCTCTTCGAACGGCACTTCCCAGCCTTCATCTGCGGAAGGTCATAGAAGGTTAGTGTTATAGCTCATAGTAATTAGTCAAAAAAATTAACCCGAACTGACGGCCGCTGTGGCGTAGCGATAGAACGTTCGACTTTTTTTTTTTTTTTTTTTTTTTACGTGCGCAAAATCCCCACGGATACCTCCCCACCGGAGCCGGTGGAGGAGGTTATGTCGGACTCGAACCGACTAAAACGCACGCCGCCTGTGGGTCGTTTTGGTTGCCGAAGGTGAGGTTGACAGGCATATCCCTCGCACCCCGGCCGACCCAGGGCCATCTCTCACGATCTGGCCCTCTTCTCGGGTTGTGGGGACTACAGTCCCCAACTCGACCCCGGAAACGGGGAGGCGCGCCAGGCGCGCCACCGCCGCGGCCTGCTTCTGCCAGGGTGACAGGCGGCTCCACCTGTCACCCCCAGGCCGGCGCTCATGGGGGGCGGAGGTCGTTCATCGACCTCCGACGCCCGAGTTGCCTTCGTACGCGGGCAGCTTGGCTTGCGATCCTTCGTCGCTCCCGCTGCCGCTCCCGCCCCGCCTCCTCCTTCACGAGCATTACTTGCTCGCAGAAGGAGGCGCCGGCCGCCCACGCATCCGCGCAGCGGACCATCGCCGCGAGCAAGGTGGAGAGCGTGAGAACTCTCACTCCCAGGGCCGCCACAAGCTCCCGCCTCGGCGTCTCCCACGCCGGACACTCGGTGAGCGTGTGCGGACCTGAGTCCTCGCTCGCGTCGCAGTGATGGCACTCGGACGTTGGCTCTTTCTCCATCCGACGCAGATACTTTCCGAAGCACCCGTGTTCGGTGATCATCTGCGTCAGACGGTACGAGAGGCTGCCGTGTGGCCTCTCTAGCCACTCCCCCATGATGGGTCTTACCGGATAGAACGTTCGACTGCTACGTAGGAGGCGCGGGTTCGATCCCCCTCGGTGCAAATATTTTTATGCATGAATATTGGCATTGGTCTGGGTGTTTCTACGTTTGATATGTAAGTATTTACAAAAAAATAGTATCTAAGTATGTTTATGCGGATAAACATACTTAGATACTATTTTTCTATTCTAGATTCCATAACATTCATAGTCCGACATAATCTCTCCCACCAGCTCCGGCGGGGAGGTATCCGTGGGGATTTTACGCACGCAACAAAGAATTTTTAAAAAAAATAGCATTTTGTAGAATGTTGTGGAATATTTAAATTGGTGCGATGCGGAGGAACTCTGAACAGGCGAGTATGTCTAGTTCGAGTTTTGGGTGCACATCAAACCAATACTGGATACCAGGTCCATACTATCAAGTTCACCTCTTACAATAGAAAATAAGAAGCTCATGTCCATTAACACACGCCTGCTATATAGAGGTAGTAAACTATACTGCTTACAATCATGAAGATATGAGACTAATTTTTCACAGTCTGTGTTGCGGTAGTTCGACTTTCGAAGTTCGACTGCTACGCAAGGGGCGCGGGTCGGATTTCGGCTCAGTGTAAATATGTTTATGCATAAAATGTATATTTGCATTGGTTTGGATGTTAGTGTCACCGCGGATTCGGCTGTCGAGTCGAGTTCGAGTTCTTACAGCATATTTGAAAGGTGAATTAACACCCACATTTCATCAATAATTGTATTGGGTCCCACATAACAGGGGCAGAGCCTATTGCCGTATTTCGGGTACTATTGTTGACTCGAGCCATGCATCTGAGGCTGATTCTGGGCTGTATATATGTCTGATTTTAAACAGTCCTATCCCTTAGTCGCCTTGTACGACACCGTATTGGAAGAGATTGGGTGGCACTAATTCTACTCTGCCGAAAACCACGCGGCAAGTTTATAGTTTTACACCCTTATACACTTAAAAAGTGAATTACCTAGGTTATCGAAAGACCCTGTTATACTTATTTCGTTCTAATGATGCTTTTGAATCTGCGGTAGTGAGTCGACAAAGTGAAATTGTAAAACGGAAATATATGTTCGCGATGAACACAAAGTCTCGTGAGCTGTCTTGGTCGGATATAAATCTTACGTTTGTTTGATTGCAATCTGTGGAGTAGAACCGGAGATAAGATATTCACAAAGGCGGGTGGCTACTTGTATTATAGAAGTATTATCTATAGTTTTTGATGTTTTTCGAAGTTATATGTGTATTTATCGCAGGTTTATAAGTGCCCGGTTAATGGCAATAGGCTAGCCACCTATTACATTGGGATCTAAACATAAACTGGTGAAATGTGGGTGCTAGCACCTCTGCCTACCCCTTCGGGGATATAGGCGTGAGTTTATGTTATGTTTCTTTTTATATTTGAAGAAATACAATCCCGATATAACTTACAATAATAGATATTGGGATCGAGATGGCAGATGGAAATAAACCATGACCTAATTAACAACTTAACGTGGCCTAGTAGCAGGTGACAGCTTCTAGTTTTAGAATAGGAAAGAATACTTATAAGTCTCGAAATAAAGACGAAATGGTGTCAGAATGTGAGCACTGCAGACAGACAGCTCAATATAAGACTGATCGATAAAGTATTCGCGTACAAAAATATAAAAGCAAGCAGTGATTATTAGTTTTGTTTTTTTCGCTTAGAAAATAAGTGGCTAAAAATACCTAAGGCTAAGAACCTAAGGTCACCACTGTGGTCAAAAATGGTCAAAAGAGTAGTGTTTTTTCGAAAACTCTTTTACTCGCCGTGGTGCGGTGGAAATTGTAAAATACAGTCAAAACTGCAACGTCTATACGCAACTGCAGAGATTCTAAAATGTAACGCGTTCTACCAACGCACGCCGCTTCAAGTATCGATTGCGTCTAATAAGTACTGCACAGAGCCATCCCAGAGGTGAGAAGTTTTTTTGGAAAACGAATTGCGTAATTTTTGCATAGCATTGTACACATGCAAAGGCCAGAGCATTCAATCTGGTGGGCCGTGTGCTTCCCTACCACCTAAGTGATATAAAAATCATTTCTAGTGGACCTTAACCGGCTTAGTACGGCTAGTTGTGAAAATTTTTGTACCATTTGTATTTAATTGAAAGTTGTATTTTTTGCAAATCATATTTTATCCAAGTCATGTTTTGTCAAGTCAAGCCAAAATCAAAGAATTCGAGCATTTTTATTCAGCATAAGTTAAATTGCAAGATAAAAGAAATTTAACATTTTTAATGTCAAGGAAAGTGGCAAGAGTTGACCAATATTGAATTTTTGACTCAATTGATCATTATTTTTCAAACAACAAGCCCCGTGTAGTGTAGTACTTTTTTGAAATGAAACACCAAAGTGAACTAATAATATTTTTGTGACTCAATGAAACAATTTATTTTGTAAAAATAACTATTTTTATATTAAACTGATTTGTGATTGTAACTAATAAAAATCACTACAGAGAGAATTCTGAAATTTGTTTTTTTAAGGTGTTGAATTTCAACTTTTTCAAATATTTGTTATCGTTTAAGTGCTAAATGATCAGATTTTAATCTTTTTTTTTTCTAGAACTATAGCAGTTGACATGACTCCTCCCTGTTGACCCTATCCGGTATTCTCAATGATAAGTAATCTGTAGTCTTGTGAAGTTTTAGGACTCCGCATAGGTTTGGTAAAAAACTTATTGAACAAAAGTTCTAAAACTCAATGACAAGTTCCGCTTAGTTTGGGTCTATATGACGTTCTGGATTGTTTATTTATTTTAATTCCGTATTGTATTTAATTAGCTATAATAAGAATCTTTATTTCTTTTGTCAAAATGTAATGGATAATTTTTTAGTTCTTTTCGTTACTCCAATGCATTTATAAAATTATTGAATTGTCTGTCTTCGTAAGTGTTCAATTCAATCATTTCAAATTAATCTGATTTTTTACTACTTAAAAATCTAATTCTATGATTCCATTACATGCAAAAATAACGAAGCTTTTGAATAAATAACACGCGAATTCAAAATATAGAACGCGACTTGGATAAAATGCGTCTAGGATAAAATGCGTCTAGGATAAAATGCGTCTAGGATAAAATGCGCCTCGGATAAAACGACGCGATTAGATAGCGCTGGACTTATTGACGCTCTAATATACGCGATTAGGGAGTAACACAAAACGCAGCTTGAATAAGACGCGATTGAATAAAACCTACAAAATGTAACTTGGATGAAATGCTACTTAGACAAAAGGCAAATAAATTTGTATTATACTGAATAACCAAACATCTAACCATAGTACCAGCTTAAGTCGGGGAGGGGAGGTTTAAGGTTAATTTTCTTTATTTGTGACTACATAGTTAAAATCTCTTTATTAAAACCAATTATACATTAAGATATAACATTTAAAGAATATTGTATACAATTTTTATTAAAGAATATTAAAAAAGTACAGCATGGCAGCAACTATTCAGACAGAAAAAGTAGAATTGCGGAGCCCCGCCCCTCAATTGAACTTGCTGCTGGATTATCTGAAATCAAAAATCAAAGAAGAAATTATATAGTATTGCATACTAAAAATCTGGTATAAATAATTCACAAGTAAATATTATTGGCTTACCTTTCACGGAATCATCTTGCTACAATCAACTTGAAATTTTGAAATATTATTGTGTATTATGTATTCAGTTTGGCAATAAAGGTAAAAAAATTATTTAATACCTCACCCCTGCCCTGCCCCTTGAAGCAATAATATTTTTTTAATTATTCTTTATAATAAAAGTATTAGTGATCAAAATTATGTACTAGTAACTGCCAATTTAACTTCCATGGACATATTTATTGTACATCTTTTTTATGACAAACCAAAAACAAATTCAGTATAGTAAATTTAATTTCTGAAAAGAGCATCAGCACATACAACAAAGGGTTTTTCTCCAATATGGCTAGTCACCATGGAGGAGTGAGTTTATCAATAGCCTCCAACTATTGAACGAAGAAACGGAGAAGTCCTTTATGATGTTTGAAGTATCTGAATAAAAAGCTATCACAATTATCTGCCTTACCATGAACATGATCATCAAATGTAATATCTATCACAATAATTAAATTTCCATCTAAAATCTATCTTCCCTCGGAAACTATGAAAGGCTGAATCTACGAAATCCACTCAAGCTTATTTCTCTTTTCATGGAATATTAACAGAAAAAAGAAAAAGATAATTATTTTTTAGTTAAATTAAATTTCATTTAGTTATTTAGTAACTTACACAATTTAATACGATAAAATTTTCAATATAAACCGTGCCCCTAGAAGTTCAACTTTGTAGAGTTTTATTCAGCTTGAAAATTTCAAATTAATATCCAAAGTACCTAATAATAGGTTTTAGTTTTAAATTTCATTTAGGTATTATTATTTATATATCCAAAGGAAATGGCAGATATTTATTTTTAATGAAAATTTAATAAATTTTTAAAAGCAATGTAACATAAAAGCTTTTCTCTTACCTTCCTTAGTTCTCTGGAACAGTTTTACAATGTTCGTGAAAAAGTTCATCTTCAATATGTTTAGATATTACAATGAGTTAAGGTTCATAATCGGAAAGCAAATTCGGGAGCAACCTTAGGAGGCGCTAGCGTACTGATCGCGTCGCGTCCTACAGTAGAATGCTGCGTTGAGTGCGATGCGATCCCAGCCGGGCGCGCCTGTCTGTGCCGCCACAGACCGCCTAGCTCACACTCACGCTCCAGTAATAAATATACACTAAAACATTGATGCAAGTTTACGCATTCTGAATATCTCCAATACATATTGCATACTGAGACAAATTTTAAAAATGATTAAGATCTAGATCTCTTGTAAATTATTAGAAAACAACATAGTTATATTAGTAGCAAGAAAATAATTTTATAGCTACCTTTTACGGGCTGCATTTCAGTCTTGCTGAACAACGAGATCACTGTTGAAAAACACTCCAATACACCACCCATCCAAAACGCAGATTTTTTGTCTTGCTCCAAGGCTGTTGAGGGCCATCCTGGACGCTTGACCTTGTGCGGTATAAACATTTCAGGATCATCCGGTGGCTTTCCGTCCATTATTGCAGTAGAATAATATAGTATCACTTATTTAAAACAAAGAGAATACACCATTTACACAAAACTAACAACAATTATTTTTATAAATAATAACATTCCTTCTTGTCGTCTTACGCACTTTTCACCCACAGTGACCCACAGGCGTGCACCATAGACTAACTAAAGGATTCTAACTTTTGTTTTTATCTTTGCCTCTTCGATACCGACTCGTCTTTGGAATTTGGAAGTTGTGTGGTAATCTCTTGTCTATAGAACTGCTATTAATATTATAAACCGGAAAGATTAGTATTTTTGTATGTATCGAATAAAGTAAAAAATATTTTGGCATTACATCGCTACATTTACATTATCACTGATTAACATAGGTTATATAATATTTTGAAAATAATTAGGGATCTTTACTAAAACTGTAGGTGATGTAATGTACATATACTTAACCCAATGGGTAAAAAATTACCTATCGCAGAAATGTATAACTTAAAAAGGTCTACATAAATTTCGCGATAGCATATAATTTATATTTTCTATCTTCTAACGATAACCCGATAACGATTAAAATGGTTACTGTAACCATACAAGTTTTGCATTTAATATAGATCAAAATTGCCATTCGACGAAAAGCCTATCAGTATCAAACTATATTATCTACCTTTACCTTTATCAAACCTTTATACTACCTAATTCTGATCCAAATAAATTATTTCATATTTGAGAATGCTTCAATATCTGATGATTGCTTTTGAATTATTAAAATCGAACGTTCTATTCTAAAGATACTTATTACGAAATTATAAATGTCCATTTATTAATCCGCAATAACGGGCATTATAACTCTGACCAATGAAAGATGAACAATTTTTTTTCTAAACTTTTATATGGCAACAGTTTTTTTCTGTCAGTTCGTATTTTATAGTCTTCGTAAACATCTTGATACTCATATAATGTTATCATTAGCGGATAATTTTCAATATTATTTTGTTATTTTTAATACTCGTCAATTGTATGATTGTATGATTAATATTTTTTTGATTTTAATTAATTATTTAATATTTTATAGGAAGTAAATGGTCAATAATTATTTAAGTATAGGGCACTGAGTCTGATGTTCATATAGATAACTGGTCCTGATTTATTACTAATGAATGATATTTTTTTATTTTGTTGAGTACAAACGCGCCAATTTCTTTCGGTAAAATAAGTCTGCAACCGCTATACTGCGTAAACTCATGCTTTCTTCTTAATTTTTTTGTAAGGACTTTATACAAAAAATATTATAAACACATGTTATTAGTTCCATGTAGAAGTACCTTAAAGGAAACGATCTACTGAGTGACTGAGAGTGCGGCTTTCGCCACCGTCCCTTTACCGGTGACCTTTTTGTGTATCTCACAAACTGGTGGTCGCAAGTCATCGAGAGATGGGGTGAGACACTATTGGTCAGCCTCGTTATAGCAAACCGAAAGTTTGCATCACCCATGACAAAAGGATATTTGCATGGCCCATGTAACAGGTGTCCCCGACACGTGTTACACGGGCCATGCAAATATCCCTCAGTCCTAGGTGCAGGAGAGTCGCGAGCAACTTGTATCCGAAACCGAGACTACTCTTTCTGGATTTTCCGATTGGGGACGACTAAACCTAGTCTAATTCAACCCCACTAAGACACAAGTATGTGTATTCACCGCTAAGAAAACCCCATTTATTGTAGCGCCACAATTCCTGGGCACGACGCTTACCATTTCCTCGAGTATAGGGATCCTCGGTGTCGTAATCTCCAGAGACGTCCAGGATCGCAGTTATTTGGAGGACAATGCTAAGTTGGCGTTAAAGAAACTTGGAGCGGTCAGCAAGACGGAGCAGTACTTTACTGTGGGGCAGCGACTCCTTCTTTATAAGGCACAGGTCTGGCTTCACATGAAGTACTGCCGTCACCTTTTTGCTGGAGCACCTGTACACCAGCTTGACTCCATCGACTCGGTGCAAAGACGGGCATTGAGGCTGGTCGACAATCCCAAACACACAATTGATGTGGAACTTCTCAACCTTACGAGATACTATGCCTCTCTGTGTGTGTTTGGTATGTGCTCAGATGAGTTGTTTGACATGATGCCCACAGCTACATTCTATCATTGCACCACTCGCCATAGGCAGGCAGGGCCATAGGATACGAACGAAATTTCATCCCATGCACACTCAAACTGTGGAATGAACTCCCTGCTGCGGTTTTCTCAAGTGCCTACAATACGGGGTTCTTCCAGAGGGGCATTAGGTTACTTCAGGGTCGGCTGCGCCACTGGTGTCGTACACGGTAATAGGCTACGGTATCCACTTCCCATCAGGTGGGCCGTGTGCTTGTCAGCCACCTCCGTTTGCCACATCAACTCCGTTTTGTCGATGTAAACATGGTGTTGCAACATGTTGATTTTTCGAGTTTTTGGTAACCAGATTTTTGCACGACGCATCCAATTCTTCACTCTGCGCAAGACGTCCGTTTCAACAGACGCTCTTATTTGCCGATTCGCGTCTTCCACTCTAAGACCCTTTCTCAGAGATTTTTCTACACTAAGCATGGGCGCATACGCTGATTAGGATTCCTAATCAGGAATTCAGATTCGAAAATCCGCATGACTATCGCAGACATTAGTTTTTTTGTGCTAACGAGTATAAATTCAAACTGACTGTATTAACCCTAAGGTTAATACAGTCAGTTTGAATTTATACTCGGATATAGTAACGACGTGTGCGCCTTGTTGAAAATTAAAGCATTCAGGTTTCCAAATCTGAATTCCTGATTAGGTAACCGAATCAGAAAACAGATCGTGTGAGGCCAGCCTAAATATTCTGCAAAAGGTAGACCGACCACGCAGGGAAATCTTGATTCTTGAACAATTTTGAATGACGACTTTTCAATGGCAATCAGTCTCGGTGAACCTTTCGACAAGTTCGTTGAACTTTGGTTATGTCCAAGTTCACAGGACAGACGCATCGAAAGGTTCACACAACATCCCGCGGAATGCCCAGCTGCTTGTCATCGTCAAACCGAAGATCCGGGATCACCGTTTATAATGTCTCGCTCAGTTGAATACAGAGCCTTGAAGACCTCCTCCAGTGAACAGTGCAGGACTAAACTCAAAAGTCAAAAATCATTTATTCTACATAGGATCGGCATTGCGACCACTCGAGCATTGCACATCGCTGTGAGCAAAGCGCTGAGCCAGAGGACTACAATTCTAAGGGCCACCTCGGCAGCTTGCTCAATCGGCACCCCTGTGCAGCCCTGAATCCTCGCTTTCATCACAGTGACGTACACAGATGTTGGCTACTTCCAGATCCAAACAGGTGTTTTCCGAAACTCCCTCTACTGGAGATCACCTGCAGTCGGTACGGCAGACTTCCACGACACCTTGACCACTAATTTCACACCTCTCACCACACTCCATTCACCACTAATATTATTACCACCATCAGCAATTTGGGTGTACACTTTGGAGTTGCTCCCCGAAGTCGAGCGAGTCGAGTAGGTACGAGCATCAAAATTTTTAATTTGGAGCTTGCTCCACAGCTTGAACAACTGGTCATGGCCTTAAGGGTCGTTTCGTGGTGGTAGCACCACATGCCCTCACGAGCATATCATCCGCATAACATGTGACAGTGGCACCTTCTATGAGCTCATTGCGAAGTACCCAATCGAATCCGGTGTTCCACAGTAGTTTGACATTTCACGCCGTCCAAGACTGGTCAGATATAACCCGAGTATGCGTCGAAGGTAGAAATTCACTTCATGATACACGTGCCTCCCTAATGCAATTCCAAGGCAGGGTGTTGCATGTTGGCGATGTCCAAGGACACCGTTAGCTTTATCTCGCCCCGGGCAGCCGCATCGTTCACCAGAGCCCTCACGCGCATAATGGCGTCTACGGTGGCGAGGTGCTCTATGAGGAGCTTCACTATAACTCTTTCAAAGAGTTTGCACACCTCGTTAAGTAACACTATGGGTGGAAGCCTCGGTAGGCGGACGGTGAGGCCGTAGGGTGCCCTCTCTTTCGAACGTGGACCAGTAGCCCGTCTTTCACAGTTCCAGAAAACGTTCTCGCTATAAGCATATACTGAGTAGCTCTCTCAATCGGGGCATTCGGGGCTCGAGAGCATCTTCTCCTAGAGCTAGTACCCACGCTCGACCTTGAATGCTGTCGGGTCCCATGGCAATGTGCTTGGCCTTAAACCTTCACACCTCCGTCCACCAAAGTGACCTTGGACACGTCGTCTCACATTGCTCGATACCAGGCATCTCCTCGGTGCAATGACGTGAGAGGTTCCCCCTTTGACCTTAAGCGCTCGCTCGGCTTTATAAAGACGACTTAATTACCAAAAATAATAAATTAAAAAACCCACAAGAATAATATCACAAATGTAAAATTACCACATCCAATTTTTACTGTGCGATGTTATGAGCGTGTGTGCGTTCGGTAGTGACGCCTGCGCGCTGCTGCTGCTGCTATATAAATAGCATGAGGTCCTGGTGCAGTGTGGGATGGGGATGACGTTGGTAGCTTATAATGCCTACTGCGTATAACGTTGTATTATTCTTCGAAACTATTATACAATGCCTGTAACTAAATATACTGTATAGGCTTTTTGTACGCAATTACTTGGGCTTCCGACTACTCATCGGAAAAGGTCATTCTACTTAGGTAGTTATCTAAGTAACAAGTAGGTATGTATGTTTATTATGTATATATGTATACATGTGTACCTATTACAAGTATTATATCTTTACTATCATATATAAGTATATTATTACGTTTTCCGCGTGGTTTCCGGCAGAGTACAATTAGGGCCACCCCATCTCTTCCCATGCGGTGTCGTACAAGGCGACTAAGGGATACGGCTGTTTAAAATCAGACAGATATATACAGCCCAGACTCAGCCTCAAATACATGGTTTAAGTCAACAATAGTACCCGGAAAATGACAATAGGCTCACTCTCTATTACGTGGAACCGAATTTAATGATTGGTGAAATGTGGGTGTTAATTCTCCTCTGCCTAACCCTCCAGGGATAAAGGCGTAATTATATGTATGTATGTATTATGTTTATTGTATGTATATATGTATTCTTTTTACACCATATATATTAGATCAATATTTCTAGCACCTACATATTTGCATCACTTTAATGTTGATTGGTAGAAAATGACCATGGCAACAAGTCCGCCTTTGTGAGATGGCCCTGGGTACCGAGTGGTAGGAATATGTCTCACCTCACCTTCCGCAACCAAAAACGACCCACAGGCGCCGTGCGTAAGTCGGTTCGAGTCAGACATAACCTCTCCCACCGGCTCTGGGAGTGTCCATAGCGATTATACGCTCGTAATAAAATGTCCGCCTTTGTACACTTTTATATTTGTGCATAAAGATTAAATAAAAAGTAAAATTCTCTAATGGCCTTAGAAAATTGCAAAAATATACCATCATCCTTCCAATAGCATTGTTTTCCGTGGCATTTGTGGCTCTCACCACGAGACTCGGGGTCCACCTACGCCTTCCCTCCTTTTTTTTATACCACTTAGGTGGCAGACAAGCACACGGCCCACCTGATGAGAAGTGGTTACCGTGGCCTATGGAGTCGTGCAACACCAGGGGCGTCACACTCGCGCTGCCGACCCTGAAGAAACTTCCTAATGCCCCTTTTGAAGAACCCCATACTGTAGGCGCATGGGAAGACCGCAGCAGGGAGTTCATTCCACAGCTTGAGTGCGCGTGGGATGAAGTTTCTTCCATACCGCACAGTCCGTACCGTCTCAGGTTACAAGGTGTGGGGATGAACTCCCTGCCTAGGGCGAGCGATGCGATGATAGAATTTTGCTGTGGGCATCATGTCAAACAATTCATCTGAGCACAAACCGTTGTACAGGGCGCCGCCTATGGGAAAATAAGTCGGGCCCTGGAGGGATACTACCTTAAATCCTTAAGTTGGTTCATTTTACTTAAAGGAGACATTCCTTTATTTTTAAAAAGAAACATAACTGCATTCAAACATTTTCTAAAACTCGCTTGCCACACCTGGTAATAGAAACGACTAAAGTCCGAAAAAAACATCATTTATTTTTAAGGCACTTAATGGCACACACACACACACTGGGCTCGCCACCTATTACATTGGCACCTAAGACATAAACTGGCGAAATGTGGGTGCTAGCACCTCTGCCTACTCCTTCAGGGATACCTACGACTTTATGTTATGTTATTTTTAAGGCATCAATCGATAATGTAAATCATAAGGATCAAATCTCTTTAACAAACATAGTAAATTAAATTAAAGGTTAACCCTGAAATCAATACTTAATAATTAAATTTGACGATATAAATCTCAGGTCATCAGTATTATGGTATTATAACAATAAAATTCCATATTTAAATTACATAATTACTAGTTTTTTTTCATAGGTGTGTTATAGTGGGTACCTCACCCACTATCCATCTGAAGCATTTAAGTTGAATTTGATCCGCCTAAAACCGCACGCCGTCGCACCATCTCAATTGACAGTTTATAAGGTGATTCAATCCCTATAAGGCAATTTTCGTGCAATCTCCGTTGCCCAGAGTGCAATGCGGTGTACTGCTTAGATGTTCCCGACCAAGCACTCCGTCCTACTTGTACATTACACAATTTCCCAATAAAGTTACTTTCTAGACCGGAAACAAAGTTTAGAACTCATTTTAATAAATAAATGGCGTCCAAGATAACTTTATCTTTGAAAATGTATGTGGAGGCTCCTTGAATAAAAATATTGTCTGATGGTATTGAATTTAAGCGTCGGTAGCTCAGTGGTTAAGGAGTCGAGAGATCCCGGAATCGAATCCTGGCCATTACACTACCGACGTGAACACACTCCTAACACAAGCAATTTAGCTTAGCTGGAGGGGTTAGAGGGAATATTAGTAATTTCAGATCTAATATTCTTTAAAAAAAAAATGTTGAGAATGTTTGTTAGAGAGATTTGATCCTTAAGATTAACACTAACAATGGATACCATAAAAATATTGGGTATCAGAATAAACGGGATATTTACCATGCTTCATTGTTTATTCTGATACTGATGTGAGTGACCATGATAGTTTAAATACCTATAAAATATTGGGTGTTTATTTTTCGGGCTTTAGTTGGTTCTATTTCCGGGTGTGGAAGTTTTAGACAATCTTTGAATGCAGGTTTGTTTATTTTAGAAATAAAGGAATCTTATTAACCATATATACCCGCAGACAAACCGATTATACGGTTTTGTGGTGCTATGTATAACTTATCAATGTAATTGATTTGCAGAAATAAATAAATAAAAATATAGATTTAACGTAGATTTCCTCTAGAACCCAACTTCTTTTTCCACCCTGTACATTATTACCTAGTTATAGGTGATATGTGTTTCCTTCTGCCTACAATCCCGGTTCCTTAGTTGAGGTCCTGAGTGCCACCAATGTAACATGCGAAGTGTATGTAATGGTGACCCTCTTTCCCGAGACTTTAACTTCAGCTTACCATCAATCGAGGTGAAGTCAAATTGACGTGTCTTATATAAAAAAAAATACTGCCGACATGGACCCCCAGTAGGTACATGTATACTAATATTATAAAGCTGAACAGTTGTGGGTGCTATCACCTCTGCCTACCCCTTCAGGGATATAGGAGTGAGTTTATGTTATGTTATGTTATGAACTTTGTTTGTTTGAAAGCGCTAATATCATGAACTACTACTTCGAATTGAAAAAGTTATTTTTAATTGACTCATAATAATATTTAAGGAGGTAGGACACGACGTTATTCCCGTTCCAATTGAGCAGTCCGACAGGAGAAGTACCTCCGCCCTACAGAATACCGCGGCCATAATAACCTCGTGTTGTGTTCCCAGCGGTGAGTAGGGTAGCCAGAGCTCACTGGAGGGTTTTTGTATTGTCAGTGGAAAGACCAGTGCTTTCTCTTTTAACTCTCAATGCTTGCAGGGTTAGCAGACCGAGTGTGACTATCTTGACTTTGCACGCGTCCATAGGCCACGGTGACCACTTTCCATCAGGTGGGCCGTGTGCTTGTCTGCCACCTTAGTGGTATAAAAAAAATGAATAGTCCGTTTATCGACGAAGTTTTAAGCCTATTTATCACCACGCCACTACTTAAGGTAGCGGCGCAGTGATGATAAATGCAAATAAATCCAGCAGATTTCCACACATTGTTAAACATGAGATTTCTAAATATTCGACGGACGAAACTGTACCCGGGCAACTAGTAACAGGTAAATGAACCAAGTAAAAATAAATGAAACTACAGAATCTGGTTGAATCGGAGGGCTGAACTGTGATCCCATCGCTTATATATCGATTGTCTGTGTGCTATTTGAAACATTTTATTTTTATTCATGAAAGACCAGTTCTTTGAAAACGCTATTAAGGCTTTTATAATTACGCTTGAGTTTTTGGAACTGTTCAATAAGATTCTAAATGTTTTTGTTCTCGATGATTAAAATATTAGAACGATGGCTGGCGGGTGGGTGTTGTGAATATCTTTAACAGACTGATGAATGGATCTAATTACGGCAATTTTGAGACTACGAGGCACATCTATTTTTTTATATTTCCGTTCAATTGAGCAGTCCGACTAGGGAAGGACCTCCGAATTACGAAAAACCGTGGTCATAATAACCTCGTGTTGTGATCCCGGCGGTGATTATGGTAGCCGGCTCTCACTGGAGAGTTTTTGTGGTGTCAGTAGGAAGACCAAAGGCTTGTTCTGCTTTGTCTTCTACACTGACGGAAGAACAACTCTATGTGCTTACAGGGCAGGATTATCATTGCGATTGTGATAGGGTTGCACACGTCCATAGGCCATGGTTTTACTTCATTAGGTGGGCCGTGCACTTGTCTGCCACCTAAGTGGTATATAAAATAATAACAATAAAATGTTTCTTATTTGAATAACGTACGTGTGTACTTATGGGTTTACGTTTGATAATGAAATAATAAAACACACCTAATCAAACTCGTAAGCACCATGATAAGTACATTAATTAATACAAAATTAAATGTTCATGCATTTCTCTCTTAGAAGCCGCGTGGTTCCCGGCAGAGTAGAATTTGGACCACCCCATCTCTTCCCATACTGTGTGTACAAGGCGAATAAGGGATCGGGCTGATTAACATCAGACAGATATATACAGCCTAGACTCAGCCTCAGATTAATGACTTGAGTCAACAATAGTGCCCGAAAGATGGAATGATACCGAATTTATTGATTGTTGAAATGTGGGTGTTAATTCTCCTCTGCCTAACCCTCCGGCATTAAGGCGTGATAATATGTATGTATGTAATAGTCGAAAGAGACATTCCGCCATTTAATTCACTTCTTCCTTTTCTTACGAACTCTTTTTTTGTAGAGTGTGTTTGAGGTGTGAATTCGAACCCCGCTCAGTGCATATATAAATACATACATATAATCACGCCTTTATCCCCGGAGGATTAGGCAGAGGTGAATTATCACCCACATTTCACCAATAATTGTATTCGGTCCCACGTAATAGGGGGTGAGCCTATTGCGCACTTTCGTTGACTCGGGCACTATTGTTGACTCGAGCCATGCATCAGAGGCTGAGTCTGAGCTGTATATATCAGTCCATTTTTTTTTATTTGTTTTTAAATCGTTTATTTCTTTTTAAATAGTACAAGTTTCGTAAAAACACATCCCACAAAACCGTGAGACTGGTTTGTCTTTGGGTCACAGTCTCTTTTATATTGATGACAACTAACAAAAATTACAATCACAATAAATCATTCACATAGGTACGCCAATATAGTTTTTTTTCAAATTTGCTTTGAACTTGTGTATGTTAAACAGCCCTATCCGTATATATTTGTATGGATGAATATAGGTAGATATTTGCATTGGTCTGGTTGTGCCTCGGAGGGCCTTTGTCGCGTCGGTCACCGGTAGCCATACGAACATGCAATCATTATGGGTAGTTAGACCCTAAAAAACATCAAACAACTGATCTAACTACAATGCTTCAATATCGGCTTAGGGTTGTTGGTTGAATGTCAAATTCTAGTGATACTCTTCAGGAATCCCCCCGCTGGATTAAACATGCAGGGTCCTTGCTACAGTTTTATATTAATCAAACTTTTTAATTAAAATATGCTATTATAATATACAATTACTTACAAATTTATATAAAACTATGCTAACTATACAATATATACAAAAATGGAATAGAGAAAAAGAGGGAGACTGCAATATTAGGCATCGAAAAATTCCTCCCCATCGATCTCTACTGGTACTTTTTAATTTAGATAAGACGAGAGTGAAACGAATAGAATATTATACGCATAGATTTATATATGCCTCGGTGATTATATGTATGATTTAGTATTATAATAAATTAATAATATATATAATATGATAGTATTAATTATTTAAGTATTTATTGTTTAGTTTGTTTATTTATATATATATTTTTTGTTGTTGATATATAAATAAGAATGAGAATACTTTATTGTACTGTTGACTATATACCTATTTGTATAATTAAAACAACTGACATTTTAATTGTACCTATTGTAACTTGTAGTTATTATCTCAATAGATAATGCAATCATTGTAATGTAAAACTATAATGCAGACTACATAACTGACATATCTAACTGGGCGATTCTATACGCACAATATTATTTGTACTCCACTACGTGAGGCAAAACATGATTGGACTGTGAATATTCGACACGATTTTTCTGTATTGCATGCTATTGTATGTACACACATGTTTTGAACAAATAAAAGATATTATTATTACATAGATTTAACGAAGAAGTAAGAGTACCTAGTTTACAGATGCAGCTTGGTCTAATTTTCCTAAGGAATGGCAGGTAGGTGATGTAATAAGGAGTAACGTAGGCTACTTTTATTTTAGAAAAATAATATGCTTCATAGCGTTGACTCAACATAAAGCGATAACCAACGTCCACGCGGGCCGAGTCGCGGGCAACAGCTAGTCGTTATATAACTAGCATCTCAAAATCCTTTCTTAGGGGATGCCTACGTCATAGTAGCTTTATTTGTGCAAAGTCTCAGCCCTAAAATTGACTAAGTTTCATACAAACTTTCATCCCCTATTTTATCCCCTTGGGGTAGAATTAATCAAAATCCTTTCTTAGCGGATGCTTACGTCATAACATCTACCTGCATGCCAAATTTCAGCCCGATCCGTCCAGTGGTTTGGGCTGTGCGTTGATAGATCACTGTCAGTCAGTCAGTCAGCCAGTCAGTCACCTTTGAGTTATATATATTTAGATAGATGCAGAATGCCCTATGTGTTGAAATATATTTTGATGTTACGAGTGATGTGTTTTTATAATGAGATGTGTGTCCTGATACTGGTGTGTAATATAATTGAACTGTATTTATTTTAAAATTTAGTATAAAAATACCGCGGTAGCCTAGTGGTATGGGTAATGGACTGCTGAGACGAGGTCTCGGGTTCGATCTCAGGTTTTACCATGGCACACACCAATGACTTTTTCGATGATTTTCGAAGTTATGTTTGTATTTATCGCAGGTGCCCGGTTAATGGCAATAGGCTCGCCACCTATTACATTGGGACCTAAACATAAACTGGCGAAATGTGGGTGCTAGCACCTCTGCCTACCCCTTCGGGAATATAGGCGTGAGTTTATGTTATGTTATGTATGTTATTTTCTGTATTGTTAATGTGAATTTGTTTGCCTGGCAAGCTTTTTGTGGAGGGTGGAGCAATGTACCTTATTTAATTTGTTCCCTTAGTTGGTTGATTCTGTTCACTGACATTCTGTAATGCTAATTGCAATTATTAACATTTAAATAGTTTATGATTCCTTTTTTTAAGAAGTTATATATTATTATTTACGTACTCCTGCCGGACACAGTGTCCAGAGTATCACTAGCGGTATGCTACCGACGCTCTGGCCACTGCATCCCACTTTTTTCGTACTGGGCAGTGGATTGTGGAGGTTAGATGGCAGTCGCTTCACGATAAATATCGAAGTATAACCAAATCAACGTTAGACTGGTAAAGCGGACACCATACTCCGAGGTGAGAACTTCGGATGCGACTGGAATTATCGCTAAGATGAAGACTACCGTAAAAAGGTGAAAATTCAGATCAAAGGGTGAATAGAAATATATTGATCAGCTAAATTGGGTATTTTCCTGTAGTTATTCCCGGCAGATTAGAATTTGGACCACCCCCCTCTTCCCACGCGGTGGCGTACAAGACGACTAAGGAATACGGCTGTTTAACATCAGACAGATCATGCAGCCTCAGATGCATGGTATATGTCAAAAATAGTGCCCGGAAGATGGCAATAGGCTCACCTCCTATTACGTCGGACCGAATTCAGTGATTGGTGACATGTGGGTGTTAATTCACCTCTGCCTAACCCTCCGGAGATAGAGGCGTGATTATATATATGTAAAATAATAATTGAGGAATTTGTACATAAATAATAAGGAGCGATAGAAGTTGCTTCTGTTCTTATTAAACGTTTTCATTTATTTTTAATCATACACCGAACATGTAATAAATAATTTGATAAATAAATATTTTGACATCACATGAAATCATTTTGTACAAGCATCCTTATAACCTACCGTTTTGATGTTTAGTAAAAAGCTCAGAATTCAGAAAAAATTCTGAGGTAAAAAGTAGCCCTGCAGCGGCCAACTTGGGTCCAGTTGGCCGCTGCAGGGAAACCTGGCAAAAGGGGCTTATTATTACTAACATTAGATCTTAAGTTAAATTGTTACTAACACTAGGATCGATGGTCTGACAATAAACGAATTTTAATTTAATTTACAGACCGGTTGGAAGATTCCTGCGATTGCGGTTCCCAATCCCAGTCTATGTTGTTTTCCTGCTCGCTGTGCCTCTTCACCTAGGTACACTACCGACAACCTCAGTAGAGCAACGGACAGCGGAAATGTTATTGATCCAAAACTTGCCAAGTTTTGGACCGATAAAATTTAAATACCAGACCACCACACAGAATCTGGCCATTGACTCGAAGAAGATTTCAAATGTCACGTTAAGGTTTGATCTTTTTTTATCTAGAACACGCCAATTTGACTTCACCTCGTCTGATGGTAAATTAAAGGGCAAAGTTTCATAAAGTTCCAGGTCTTGGTGGTGCGGCAAAGAAAAAAATATCCGAACCTCTAGTTTCTGGGTCGTATATTCTGCACTGTGTAAGGGTGATATCTGAGCCCTGCACGTGTTTTCCTATGTAGGAAAGGGGAGAGTGGAAGTAGCTGGATTCTATGGTATACCTAAGTAATATAAAGTAATATATAAGCTAAGTATTAACCAATATTGTACCCATGTTTCAAGCAAAATCTAGCTATGTTCTAAATCATCTCATCAGATCATCTGGGATTTTTAAATTTCATCAAAATCGGTTAAGTGGTTTAGGCGTGAAAATATAACAGATAGACAGACATAAGTATTAGAATTTAGTCTGAATTATTTCTGCATTTATAAATAAATAAATAAATATTCCACGACATTCTACACAACGCTATCTAGACCCATGGTAAGCATAGCTTAACTAGCTTGTGTTATGGGATCTAGAATGCGGATAAACATACTTAGATACTTTTTTTTTTTTGTAAATACATACATATTATACATAGAAACACCCAGACCAATGCAAATATACATATTCATGCATACAAATATTTGCACTGAGCGGGAATCGAACCCGCGCCCCCTACATAGCAGTCGAATGTTCTACCGCTACGCCACGGAGGTCGTCATTTATAATATTTGTATGAACCAGCAGAATATAAGCCAGAGCTCAATGGCGAGGTTTTGTGGTGTCAGTAGGAAGACCAAAAGCCGCGGCAGCGCGAGTGTCTACTAATCTAACTACTTTCCATCAAGTGGGCCGTGTGCTTATCTGCTACTTAAGTTTGGTTTGGTTTTGGTGGTATGGAATTCTGGGCGTTCTGATTTCAGACACTGAATTTTAGTTATGAATCTCAGATACTATATTTCAGATTCTTGTATTTCAAATTAACCAGAAACAGTAATACCTTCTAAAGGTGCGTCTACAGCTCATATTTTTCACAATAAAACAAGCAACAAAAGAGATTCACATTACATCTAAATTTTTTTATAATGATCGAACTTTAGATAAAGAAAAAAAAATTCTCTAAGGTGCTTTTTGTTAAATGTTTAGAGAAAGTATTCTTTCTCTAAAGTGCCAAACCAAACGGAACGTCTCTACAAATGTTTTGTTGTGAGTTTTTGTGAAAATTTTGCAAAAATATAAACTGTAGTTGCAACATGGGAACGTGTTACGTTTTGCGCCTAAAGCCTGCTCTCCGAACTTATCTTTCAAACCAATACTAACATTTCTGAACGAATTTTTATGTCAAACGATGACGTAAGTGTCATACAGTGTGACCAGGAATTCCAGGTGTACAATATATGGCAGAATTAATCTGAATCCAAGTTAACATGTGGCAGTTTTTAATTTATGTGCATGTACTTATAAGGTGTAATTTGCGTTTTTTTTGCAAATAAATGTATTTTCTTTCTTTTAATTCAGTAAGAGTTGTATATTTATAACTTCAAAGGAACCAAAAACAAATATCAATTTGTTATAATATGAATTCGCAACGATAATAATTGCAAAACTATAAAAAACAATTATAGCACCTAAATTGAGAAATTAAAACTAAAAATCTAACACACAATAAACATTTCATATGTAAAAATGTTTTTGTGAATTCGTAATTAGGTTTGGGTGGGGCATAGATTTTATCTGTCCTACGTTCTAGCTCCACCTAAGCAAGAGATACAGAATGTGATGATAGAAAAGCAGAGCTCATAAGAAACCCTACGTATGATGTTTTGGTTTGCCACATAGCGCAGTGTATTAAATGTATATATTAGCTTGCGTACACGGCAAGTCAAGGTTTCACAGGCAGTTCAAGCTGCACTACTCGGGCTCGTAGTTACAATCGCTGCAACGAGCGAGGCCGGGAAGTGGTTAGGCAGACCGCCGAAATCAAGACCCTCAGGAGGGCGATGGTCGACCCAGCGGATGCACAGGCGACGCATTTGCCATTCTCAAACAACAGTAGATAGTTTCGGTACACGTGTGGAGGCCCAAATATAAGAAATATTAATGTCATTAAAAATGTTTATTTTTTTTATATTTTATGTTAAGTAATTTGGCCTAGAAAATAATTTGAAACCACTCCCATATCTGGACAGCATTTGGTCCAGACCCTGTCAATATCCCTCGTAAAATCAATAGGTTGCAACATTTTCTATACCCGGTTAAACGGAGTTGATACTATGATTTGTTTATCTTTTTTTACTAGATACGCAAATAAACCATCCTACATGGTACTAATGACACGTATTTAGTATCCATCATGCATAAAGTCCTTATAAATAAAGAAAAAGAAACATGTGCTTATTCAGCAAAAACAACCGAAAAATATTGACATGTTTGTACTTTACATAACACACAATTTCTTTTTTAGATATTTATGAGTAATAGAACATGTATACGGTCCTTTAGAGTTATACCCATGAATATCATATTTAAAAATAATTTCTTCGTAATTGTTATTTTATTTGACAAGTATTAAAAATAAATCAAATCATTTAGGGAATTATGCGAAAATAAAAACATTTTATGAGTATCAACATTTGAAGCCATATACGAACTGGCAGGAGAAATAGTTGCCATAATAAAGATTTGAAAAAATGATTTTTCATCTTTAGTTGTTTCGAGTTTTAATAGATTTTGGCATCTTTAATTTTTAATGTCGAGAATAAATAGCAGTATTTGAAATTAAAACCTGGTCACACGATACCTAAGCTAAGCATGTCATTTATTGGAAAGGAAAAAATGACGAGTTGTTGAAGTTGAACTAACGAAACGACAGGGCAAAAGTCGAAAACGGGTCTGAATTTAATTAAGTGAAACCGCAGGAGCACCTGTATAATTATCTATACCCTCTGATTGCTTGTAACTTATTCTATTACTATTGGAGAATTGTAGTCTAATGAATCGGCATTTTATATTATACAAGAAGTTTTCCAACTTGTAAAATTAGTTATCGAAATGGATAAGGTTCTGTCTTTACAAGAATTGTATGCAACTTACAAAAGATGGGTAATTAGTAATCCTGGCGTCGTTACTGACGTAGAGACTGTTGCAACATGGTCGTCTTACTTCGTGGCCGGAAAAATTAATAAATCCCCAATAGTGTCGGAACTCGTGTATTCACTCTCAAAACTTGTGTCGCTATTCAATGACAGACTCATAAAAGAGGCATATGGCAACGACGAGTCTTACTACGGCCTACGAGAACAGCTTAAACTATGGCTGACCGTAATACACTACTGTGAAGTGTTTGTGGAGCTTTTAGTAAAAAACAAATGGGGTTCACGTGGAAAATGGACTGCGGCAACCTTGCTACAAGTGTTCAAATGCTCATCCGCTCTTATATTGCTGTTCAGGTATAAGGAACTACCTGTATCACATCCCCCGATAGCAGCATTACAAAGAAAAAAGTTTATGGAAGGCAAAGAGACAGATGAAAATTCAAATGCTTTCTTCACACTACGCCGCTCTGGTCGAATTGTTCGCAGGGTTGACGGCGCACCCTCAGTGGCCTTCCGTGACTGGGAGCCTGTAAAGATCAAAGATGACCGACCTGGTAAAGCCGTTGACGTAAATGACTTGGTATATGCTGAAACATTGCACATCCTCAAGCCGTTGATACATCTTGCAGCAATGAGAGCGTTCGGCACAAAAGCTTGGAAGCAATGGTTTGTAGCTCTCGGTATTGACCTAGCTAGTATGAGGCTGTTTAATAGGCACACTAAAGAGTTGTCATATGAGCAGAGGTTGGAAGTAAGCCGCAGGAAACTCGGTTTAGTGCTGTATTTGTTGCGCAGTCCAATGTACAACGGCTACTCAAAGAATGTAATAGAAAACTTTTTGACATCTCTGTCCAAAAAGATACCGGTTACTTCATTTATTAATGGACCTATTATTCAGTATTTGAGTCATTGGCAAGACATATATTTCTATATGTGGGCGTCGTAAAGTGTCGGGTTTGGGTTATGGGCATGGGTATGGAATTAATTGTATGTAATGGTTGAATATTGTTGGGATAGAATAAGATTAATTATGGACTAGTAATCATGACATTTTGTCTTCCAAAAGACTAATCTTTTTCTTACATTAAATAAAATGTTAATACTGTTATATTTATCCTTTTATTAACCGACTTCTAAAAGGAGAAGGTTCTCAATTTCACCTGTATTTTTCTTTCAAAATAGTTTTTGCCTACCAAACTAATGTACTTAGCTGGTTTACCCGACATTGAAGCAAGAAAGAGATAGCAGAGTATCTACCAATTTTAAGGTAGATGGATCATCTGAACCGTCTTAGTTTTGCATTTTCAGCCACTTACTTATGCCTATAATTTTATTATACCTGAATTATCTATGAAGGTCAGACATAGTAAAATTAAAACTAGCATAAACGAGTGCAATCAATGACTTAACAAAGTTTTATAGATAAAACATATGACAACAATACAAAACAAGAGACAACTGCCGAGCCCTATGGAATAGTAGAAACAATATTACAATAAACCACTACCACAGTGCTACTTATCTAAGTTGGCAATAAAAACATGTGTTCATAATTTTTTGTCACTACAGAGATATCATATTATTAATATTGTTGATAATATAGATTGTTATATCTTGGAATATTCCAGTCCAGTTTATCCTATAATCTGAGTTCAAGGTTTAGTTTTTACCAGGGGTCGGAATCAGAGTTTATATTAATGTGGATCTTTGCAAGATTTCTAATTAACAATCTTTAACTAAAGGATAAATGATTATGTACATAATGTGAATAAAAGTTTAGTGAAAACTAATGAAATATATATTTTTGTGGCCTCGGCATTTTCACATCACTGACGGGTGTGTACAGAAAGGCCCTGATGGGACACGGATGCTTAGGCAGCTACAGCCATGTTCCTGCCCTGGCACGGACCAGTATAGACAGACTTAGAGTTCTCTTTTCTTATCTGCCCTGCAACTAGATTTACCACCATTAAGGCCTGGAATTCATTACCAGATCACATGTTCTTCCTACAGTCCCGGGTCCTTTAAGCAGGGTGTGAAAAAGCATATGATGAGGCCGTCAAGCGGAGTGTCACCATTGTCACATGGTATGTGTAAGTAATGGTGACCCTCTTTTCTGAGACTTTGCCTTCAGCTTACCATCAGGCAAGGCGGAGTCTAATTGACGTGTTCTATATAAAAAAAAAAATTTAGAACATAGGCTTAGCTAGTGAAAAGTAACATTTTGGAAAATTTATGTTTAACATTTTACCAGCTAATTTCATGTATATCATACAGCATGTTTGTACATAACATTCCATTAATATCTACTAACAACTTCCCCAAATGTTTTTTAAATAATCAAAGAAGTAATTTTGATTTTGTTGTTCCATTTACAATATCTAGCAATTTACATACTACTAAGCCGATGCACCTACTATACTATATATTATAGCTCAGGCTCACCAACAAATGCATGTCTCTTCCTAAGAAATCAAGTCAAGAAAGTTATTTTTTTATCTGCAATCTAGCGTTGCATCTCTTGTACTTTGATTTAAAAAAAAAACTGATACTAATAATTTTTTTCACAATAAGTAATCATCAGGTAGTTTAATATTTTAGCAAATGCTGCTCATGATCTTTTGAAGAGAATCATAATATAATCAATTAATAAATAACAAGACCTTTTTTCTGCTATATCTGTATTAATCTCGAGATTTATAACATTACCACTTTCATCAGTGTAAGTACATAAATAACTTTACTTAATTCCAAACTCTGTTTTGATATTACACTCACTAATACTACTTATTGTTGAAAATTGCATGTAAAGTAACAATTTAAAACACTCCTATATCCTACTATTATTATGAACCAGCTCATATTACATATTTGACCCCGTATTTCACTAGTAGGTATATATTTTTATTCTGCCGGATTTGTTGACATTCATGATCATGGGAACGGAGCTTCCCTCAAGTAGTAACGTGAAGATGAAGAAACTTATTTTACACGACTTAAGTGGCAGACAAGCACACGACTCACCTAATGGAAAGTGATTACTGTGTGGTCTATGGACGTGTGCAACACCAGGGGATTTACACTCGTGCTGCCGACTCTGTAAGAATGGAGAGTTTCTGTGCCGTAAGAGTAGAATACAAAGTAGGTCAAGTCATTGGTCTTCCACAGGACAAAAACTCTCCAGTGAGCTGTGGCTGCTCTACTCATCGCTGGGAACACAACACGAGGTTATTATGGTCGCGGTATTCCGTAGAGCGCAGGAACTTTCCCGGTCGGACTGCTCAATTGGGACGGGAATACTGTCGTGTCCTACCTCCTGCTAAATACTTGGATAAGGGCAGGAGGATGACGATGATAATGATGCAAAGAAACTGATTAGCGCTCCCAGTAAATCCCGAGGCCGACTGTTACTTTGCTTAGACAATTAGCAATAGGTAGGTACAACTTTTTTTGAAACAACCGAGCAGCTGTATAACAGCGGCCGTGGCCTAGTCTGCATGTGCAGTCGGAGTGCAGCAGTGTTAGTTTCTTGAATTCATTAAATTTTTTAAAAACTATCTTGTGATTGATTATGAATTTATGATCGATAAAATAAAAAGTTTTGGAAACTACAATAATTATGAAATCATTCGACAAATCATTACAGTTTAACTAACTAGAAATGTTCGGACTATTTTAAGTAGGTGCCATTTTTTCCTAACATATTTGATATTACTTTTTTAACATTTTGGTGGCAGACAAGCACACGACCCACCTAATGGGAAGAGGTTACCGTGGCCTATGAACGTGTGCAATACCAGGGGCATAATACACTCGAGCTGCCAACCCTGAAGAAACCTAATGCCTTTCTTGAAGAACCCCCTATTGTAGTTGCTTGGGAAAACCATAGCAAAGAGTTCATTCCACAGCTTGAGTTTGTAAATAAATGAATATTATACATAGAAAAATTTAGACCAATGTATACTTGCACATGGCAGGGAACCTCGTCCTCGTAATAATTAGAACGAAAGCACGGAGTTTGGCCACTAGGACATTTAATTCGGCCATTAGATAAAAGTCGTATTTTCTCGATGTTTCTGAAGATTGAGATGCACTAGAGCTCATTCGATTTGTTTTCCAAAGCAAATATTTTAGAACACACGTCTTAGAGGCCATTCCTTGAAGTTAACCAAACCTCCATGTGCTAGCAACCCCAGAACACACTTCTTGCCATATCGAGTAATGAACTTGTGGAACTCTCCCGGAAACTAATAAGTGCTCCAACGGTGAACTGTTTCAAAAATAGACTTGACAAACATTTAAATAATTAAGAACACAAGTGCAGTGATATACACGTACCAGCTCGTGGAGCTGCTAGTGTATCAAATAATAATAATAATATTTTCTACGGTCTCATGTTTTTCCAATCGCGGGAATTTGTACCTGGTTTTTTTCACATACATACGTATAATCACGCCTTTATCTCCGGAGGGTTAGGCAGAGGTGATTTTTTTTTATATATGCTTAAATAGGATAGGTACGTCTCTTAGACTGGTAGTTTTAGACTCTGAATTTTCCTTCGTCCAATTCGTCGATATCACAGTCTGTCGGGTATCCGGGTTATAAATGAAAATGCCAGATTCAATAAACTATTACTTTATTAATCCCAATTCGATAAAATAATTGATGACACTTTTAAAAATGATAGCTTAATACATCAAATATTCAAAATATTTTTGATGAGCTGTAAGCCCGTTTTCTTATATTTTACCATTAATAATATATGTTATATAACATGCAATATTATACTAATTGTAGAACATAGTAAATATATTATAAGAATCTTAAAATTAAAAAAAATATAGGTACAATATTCAGTAATCACTATAAAATAATCATAACAATATTTTGTACATAAAATTAATTGATCCTAAAAGTAGCAAAAAATAATGATACAGAATATATTTGCCACACATATATAATTCAAACATCGATCTAATTAGATCTCGCTAAGTATTATTACATATAAATTCGACCTACGATTTCTTGAGATACCTAAAACCTTGTCCAGACTATGACACAACAGCCACGTTTTATTATTTTTTCTATTTTAGCCGAATAAAACTAAACAGAACAGTCGGGACTTCTCGCGAATTAAATCATGGCTGTCAATTCAGTCAAGTCGTGACCACGGGTGCTGCAACGCATCCGAAACGTCGGCAGAAATAGTAAGTTCCATGATTTAATTCGCGAAGTCAGTCAAGTCGTGACCACGAGTGCTGCAACGCATCCGAATCGTCGGTAGAAATAGTAAGTTACATGATTTAATTCGCGAAGTCAGTCAAGTCGTGACCACGGGTGCTGCAACGCATCCGAAACGTCGGCAGAAATAGTAAGTTACATGATTTAATTCGCGAAGTCAGTCAAGTCGTGACCAAGGGTGCTGCAACGTTTCGGCGTCGCCAGAAATAGTAAGTTCCATGATTTAATTCACGAGAAGTCCCGATACCTTGTATAATTATGAACTGTACCTTTGTCCGGACAAGGCCTCACCGAGGTCGATAGACAAATATGGGTACGTATCGATAATTGTAAATTATATTGTGACAATTCAATAATAATTTCGTATAGAGAATCACAAGAACAGGACGGTTAGGTTCGAATCGTACCTTACTCTATAAAGTTAGATATAATATTAGAAACGAATTATTTTTTTAAAATTCATCTATCGACATCGAAGAGCTACTGATATGAGAACTAATGTCAATGTGTTTGAATTTATACCTATTTTAACTAAATAGGAATCATATTTTAATGTAGTACGTATTCTTCTATTAAACATAGCTAAATTAAATACGAATAACGTAACATAATGTAAAAATACTATATCGAAATAATATGCATATAAATCTAACAGATACATTTATAGATCTTGCGCCTTATCAATCTTAACTAATGTATAGCACGAGAAGATTAAAAAAAATTAGACCTAATAATTTGTGTACTTTCGAAATTTGGTACAGTTGTTCCCTTAGGTGCCCAGATGAACACCTCCGGCAACTTACGACCCTCAGACGGCGTGCGTTTAAGTCGGTTCGAGTCCGATAAAACTCCCCCACCGGCTCTGGGGGGGGGGGGGAGGGAGGGTTAGTTACCCGAGGAATTTTACGCACGATAAAAAAATGTGCCCAGATGAACATACTAAAAGTCCCCGAGTGTGGACACGACCCAACGATAGAGGAGGGGGGAAAGGTACATATTTACATTATTTTGCTTGTAAATTGAAACTTATTAATAATATCTATTTATGTACTTCTACATTAATTATCTACATCAAATTTGGAATATAATAAATAATATAAATAAATATATATTAAATGTAAATTAATAAATATGTAGACATAATTTATCGATAATAATGTAGAAGTAATAAGAGATATTATTAATAATTTTCAATTTACAAGCAAAAAACTGAAAATAGAGACTTTTCTGCTCATCGCCCACCGGCGGCCCACGTCCATCTTTCGGGGACTTTTAGTATGTCCATCTGAGTACCTTAGGGAATAACTGTACCAAATTTCAAAACTACACGAATTATTTAGTCTGATGGTCAATTTTCACGTTAATTTTCCCATACTAGTATTAGTACTGCGACTTCGTTCTTATTTCAACAACGCTGCGATAGTTGCGCAACTTAACAGTGGCGAGGCGCGACATCTGAATTAGCACTGAAGTTGTCAGTGTGCAACTAATGCAACCAATAAGACGTTTGAGTAACGCAGTTGGCGAATCATAGCTTCAATATTTTAGATTGAATTCTTAGGCCCGTATTAGAACGATACTCAGTTATAAATCGAGATTTAAAACTAGATATGTGGACAGATTGTATTCTAGATAATAGTTCTAATGTCATTGTGTCGATTCACGAACCCTAGCAGGAAAATTTATCGCATCGAGAGAATGGCGCATTGCTATTGGTCGCCTGCTTCTATTAACCTGTTTGTGTGTGAAACCGGCCAACCACAATGTTCCATTCTCTCGATACGTTTACGATAGATTTTCGTGCTCGGAATACTGAGCGTTGTTCTAGAATACGGACCTTGGTGTATTGTATTGTATAAATGAAGTAAATAATACAACAATTAATACATTCCAACTAATACACACTAAAAATACAACCTGAAAACCAATTCTCTTATTAAAAAACATGTTCAAAATTCAACCTCAATATATCAAAATGTCATAAACGAACACGATGTCAAGAATTTTTTTTTAAAAATAACAGTTTTTTTATTTATCAAGAGAATTGGTTTTCTATACACATGACATTAGTAAAAACAAACAAGATATGTATAATTGTAACAGCCATTTTCTATTTCGAACACAAATTACATATCTATCGCTACATATAGATACACGACACTGCACATAAAGTAGTACATTGAGACGTAATAATTCCTCTGTATAACTAACAATAAGGGCTATTACGCACTGTCGACTAGTCGCCGGCGACTCATTTTTTTTTATACCACTTACACTCACAGCGATGCGAAGTCCCTCCTAAGGTCTAAGAGGTTCTACACTACCTGCGAGTATGGGATTTTGAACCAGGCTCAATACATAAGGTATACACGATGACTCTGCAGCATGCTGCAGAGCGTACCATGAAATAAGAATTAAATATGATAATTTCGTTTATTGTTTTATTTCATTGCGGCTTCTCAATGATGCCATTTATCTATATCGAAGTTTAACAAGCAATGTATGTAAAAAACCAAACTGTAAATTTAGTTTCAGACAATAGAGCGGATTGCGAGACTGTTTTTTTTATACCACTTAAGTGGCACACAAGCATACGGCCCACCTGATGGAGTAGTTACCCTATGGACGTGTGCGACACCAGAGGCGTTACACTCGCGCTGCCGACCCTGAAGAAACCTTCTAATGCCCCTCTTGAAGAATTCCATATTGTAAGCACTTGGGTAAACTTCAGCAGGGAGTTCATTCCACAGCTTGAGTTATTTCTGTGAACTATTCACGTGTAGGTGGATGACGTGTGCTATTTTTTTTATACTACTTAGGTGGCAGACAAGCACACGGCCCACCTGATGGACGTATGCAACACCAGAGGCGTTGCACTCGTGCTGCCGACCTTGAAAAAGCCTTCTTGAAGGACCCCCTAAAATTCGGTTGGGATAAACGGCACCATTGAGAAGCCGCAATGAATTAAAACAATAAACAATTTTTTTTATACTACTTAGGTGGCAGACAAGCACACGGCCCACCTGATGGGAAGTGTTTACCGTGGCCTATGGACGTGTATAACTCTCGCCGACCCTAATCATATTTCAGTTTGTACCAAGGGTGTGCTCTGCGTCTGCTGCATTCGGTTCGGCATTTAGTTCAAGAAGTCGTCTACGCACTTAGGCTCCGGTCGCTGGTCTATGTCTTAGTCGCTGGGAGACAGAGTCGCCGGCAACTAGTCGATAATGCACTATGGCTTTAAAACACGCAGCACGGATATACGCCAGCCATAAATACATCAGCCCTCTTAGACAAATGGTACAATATTAGTAGAAATAAAATTATCATTGTACGAGATTGACTTATTTTTACGATTATATATTTCCATTTTATCCGATAAAAATGGCGCACATTGGGCGAGGCCTATGTACAGCAGTGTACTGCGGTGGGCTAATTGATTGATTCGTTGATATTACGCCCCAGCTTCGCGCATAGCATATTTAATAAACCCCATATTGCGCCTATAAGCCCGTATTTTTTCACTCATCATATAATGTATGTCAATTTGCCGGGTTTGTTGACATTTATGACCACTGCTACGCTTTAAGTAGTAGCGTGATGGTAAACAGCCTAAGACCTTCGTTGATAAACGGACTATTCAAAACAAAAAGTATTTTTAAATTCGAACTAGTAGTTCCTGAGATAAGCGCGTTCAAACAAACAAACAAACTATTTATCCGTGCGCTGATATAGAAAGAATAAAAGTATCGCTGTATCATCCGAAGGATGTCTTAAGGCACAGCCGGAGTGCGAGGGATATTACATTCAGATAATCTCACCTCCGGCAAGCTGTGGACCACACAGTCGGCGTGCATTCAAGGCCGACATAAGGTGGTAGAAAGAGAAAAAAGAAAAGAAGAGTATGTCTTAAAGGCAAATATCAGAAAAATACGCAGACAATATCGCTGCGAGAAAAGATAAACTCTAAATAAAACCCTGTACCAACCAGCCATCGTGGAAACAGTAGGCCAAAGCCTCCCAACATTGCGAGAGGCCTATGTCCAGCAGTGGACAGCTACGGGCTAGTTAATTAATGACATTTTATGACTACATCAATCCCATAAAATGATGATATATCCTTTACAATGTCTAGAGTGTACGTACGGCTGTGACCTCCGATTACTACGGTATTGGTTTCACATTAGACGACAGAAAAATCACATCAAACAATAAACATTAGGTGAAACCACCTAGCGTTATGGGTCCCGGCTTCACCCCGGGATATATATTTAACAGCCGGATTTGTCGGATTCGAACCGACTAGAACCGCACGCAGATGTGCACCCTGACGTATGAAGACCCGAGAGTCTTCATACGTCAGGGTGCACATCTGCTCATAAAGTACTTCCTTCACACCTTGGAATATCTTTAAATCTAACGTGAGAAGTGTAGCTGTATGTATGTTTGTATGTATGCATACTAAAATAATGACGTCATTATTCAATAATAAAATGTAAACGGATCAAACAAGATATTAGCTCTATTGGGTATTTGACTGACAAGTCATATTAGTTACTTTTTACTAAACATCAAAACGATACGTTTTAAAGAAACTTGTATGGAATAATTTATTATGACGTCACAATATTTAATAGTCAAATAATTTACTATTATCAGTTGGTTAGATGATTAAATATAAATAAAAACAATAAAATAAAAACCAACGCAACTTTTACCGCTCTTTTACTATTTTTAATTTAATGAGCTCAGTTAAATAATTTATTTTGACTACAGGAAAATTTTCCTGTAGTCGTTTACCGCTCTTTTACTATTTTTAATTTAATGAGCTCAGTTAAATAATTTATTTTGACTACAGGAAAATTTTCCTGTAGTCGTTTACCGCTCTTTTACTATTTTTAATTTAATGAGCTCAGTTAAATAATTTATTTTGACTACAGGAAAATTTTCCTGTAGTCAAAATAAATTATTTAACTGAGCTCATTAAATTAAAAATGGTAAAAGAAGCGTCGGTTATGATTTTATATTATATTTAATCATCCACCCAACCTATAATGGTACATTATAAAACTGTAATGGTGACATGGTAACATTACTTAGTGTCTGTAATGGTGACCCTCTTTCCTGAGAATTTGACTTTAGCTTATCATCAGGCGAGGTAAAGTCAAGTTAGCGTGTCGTGGATAAAAATGTTACGACGTCACTATAAATTATTTCCTTTTTTTTATAGCACTTAGGTGGCAGACAAGCGCACGGCCCACCTGATGGAAAGTGGTTACCGTGGCCTATGGATGTGTGTAACACCAGAGAAGCCACACTCGCGCTGCCGACCCAAGCACAGAGTTTCTGTGCTGTCAGTGTGGAGGACAAAGCAGGACAAGGCTTTAGTCATCCCACTGACAGCACAAATTCTCCAGTGAGCTCTGGCTACCCTACTCACCGCCGGGAACACAACACGAAATTATTATAACGGCGGTATTCTGTGGGGCGGTACAAGTTAACATATAACTTACATTAAAACTGTACTGTAACTGTTTAGTAAAAAGTAACAAATTTGACTAGTCAGTAAAATACCCAATTAAACCTATGATGCGATACCTAATGTCGTTTAACGTTAAACCTAGATTATCTAGTAGATCAACCTCCAACGGACTGACTGTCGCAGCCAGCCTAAAGCTCTGTTCCATCACCCACCATCTACCCGGGGACACTCAAAGTGTACAACCCCACCATAAATCACATATCCTATACCATCCTTACTATCTAAATTATGCTATATAATTGCAAAGACGAATACTTAAAACTGATATAGGCCTGGATAGGCCATCGCTATACAAAACACCTCGTCCGAAATAATTCAAGAGGGGTAACCACCATCTCTAGCAGTATTAATCTTACTTTGGTAAGCTTTGGTTGCCGCGTGGCTTCCGGCAGAGTAGAATTTGGGCCACCCCATCTCTTCCCATGCGGTGTCGTACAAGGCGACTAAGGGATAGGGCTGTTTAACATCAGACAGATATAGCCCAGACTCAGCCTCAGATGCATGGCTCGAGTCAACAATAGTGCCCGGAATACGCCTTCACCCCCTATTACGTGGGACCGAATACAATTGGTGAAATGTGAGTGTTAATTCACCTCTGCCTAACCCTCCAGTGGTAAAGGCGTGATTATATGTATGTAGGTATGGTAATGGACTGCTGAGACGAGGTCTCCGGTTCGATCCCAGGTTTTACCATGACACACACCAATGACTTTACGATGCTTTTCGAAGTTATGTGTGTATTTATTGCAGGTTTATAAGTGTCCGTTGGCAATAGGCTCGCCACCTATTACATTGGGACCTTTTTTTTTTTTTTTTTTTTTTATATAGGACACGTCAATTGGACTTCGCCTTGCCTGATGGTAAGCTGAAGGCAAAGTCCCAGAAAAGAGGGTCACCATTACTTACACATACCGTGTGACAATGGTGACACTCAGCTTGACGGCCTCATCATATGCTTTTTCACGCCCCGCTTAAAGGACCCGGGACTGTAGGAAGAAGGAAACACGTGAGCTGGTAATGAATTCCAGGCCTTAATGGTGCGACAGAGGAAAGAGTCTCCGAACCGCTTGGTTCTTGATCGGATGTTTTGCACCGTGTGCGGATGACATCTAAGACCTGCACGCGTTGTCCTGTGTAGGAAAGGGGAGGGTGGGACTAATTGGAAGAGCTCATCAGAACACTCCCCATGGTACAAACGGTAAAATACAGCCATGGACGCAACATCTCTACGCAGCTGTAAAGGTTCTAGGGTATTCGTGATCTCGGGATTCCCAATGATGCGGACCGCACGTCGCTGCAACCTGTCGAGAGCATCTAGTAAGTACTTTGCTGAACCATCCCAGAGATGCGAGCAGTACTCCACACAGGAGCGAATTTGTGTCTTGTATAGAAGACACCGCTGCTCCGGCGTGAAAAACCGTCTCACTCTGTTCAGGACTCCGAGTTTTCGTGAGGCTGTTTTGATGATACTCTCGATGTAGTTTTTGTTATTCAGGTTGCAGCGAACATCCATACCTAGGATATTGAGATTGTCCTGCAGTGGCAGTGGCGAGCTCTGTAGAGTGGGGAGGGGAAGGAAAGAAGATACTTTTGCTGTAAACGCACATGCCTGCGTCTTCTTGGCATTGAACTCAACCAGGTTCTCAGAGCCCCATTGAGAAATGTGGCTCAGGATCCCGTCAAGCTCAGTGACAAGAAGCTGCCTTTTCTCCGCGATATCCGACTGCTTGGCCGCAGGATGTCCATGATAACTCCCATGCAAAGTGCTATCGTCTGCATAACAATGAACATTGCCGGTAGACAGCATGTCGTTGATATGCAGAAGAAAGAGAGTGGGTGATAAGACGGACCCCTGGGGCACGCCAGCATTAACCTGCAGAAACTCCGAAGCTCGTCCGTCACAAAGGACGCGAATACGGCGCCCCTGCAGGAAGCTAGCAAACCAGTTGCACAGCCTAGAAGGCAGACCAAAGGCAGGTAGCTTGGAAAGAAGCGATTTGTGCCAGACTCTATCGAAAGCTTTGGCGATGTCAAGACTAATTGCCAGTGACTCGCCGTGCTTGTCCATAGCCTCACCCCAAAGATGGGTAACGTATGCTAGAAGATCACCCGTTGACCGTTTCGGTCTGAAGCCATATTGCCGGTCATTAATTAAGGAGTGATCCTCTAGGTGCCGCATGAGCTGTTTGTTGATTATGTGCTCGAACACTTTGCACAGCACTGAGGTGACGGCTATGGGTCGATAGTTGGCTGGCTCCGAGCGATCCCCCTTCTTGGGAATCGGCTGAACATTCGCCTCTTTCCAAGGCAAAGGCACTGTACCCGAACTGTAGGATAGCCGGTACAGGCGCGTAAGCATTGGAGACAACTCCGCTGCACATTTTTTCAAGACTACCGCTGGAATACCATCCGGACCACTGGCTTTCCGGACATCGAGTGATTGCAGCACTGCACGGACATCGCGTTGCCTGATATGGATATCAGGCATCGCGTGGTCACTGTCGGGTAGTGTTGGTGGCTGCGTACCACAATCATCGATTCGGGAGTTGGCCGCAAAGAGATTAGCCAGCAGATTTGCCTTCTCTTGCGGCTCATGGGCCAGGGATCCATCAGGGTTACGCAGCGGAGGCAGCGAAGGCTGACAGAAGTTGGCTTGCACGGCTTTAGCCAGTCGCCAGTAGCCACGGCTTCCCGTGGGATGCATCACTAGCTCTTGACCAAGCCGCGCTATGCGCAGGGCATCCGCTCTGACGTAGGCTCTTCTGCAGACCTTTGTGGCTCTGTTGTACGCCGCCTTGAAGTGGCCCAGATTGGGATGGCGCGTGGCGCGCGCCCTTACCCAAGCGCGGTACGCAGACTGTTTTTGTTCAACAGCTTCCGCACACTCGCGCCCGAACCAAGGGCGCACCCCGCGGTCACCGGTGACATCGGTGTATGAGATATAGTATTCCATACCCAGACCGATCTCACCGGCGACAGCAGTAGCACAATCCGATGGGTTCTTACCTTCAAAGCAGCGCTCAACCCACGGGATGGACGCAAAATAGTCACGAAGTCCATCCCAGTCCGCTGACGAGTAGTGCCAGAGACGCCGCTTCCCCTGCACGGGTCGTGGGGGCGCTATAATGGGCACCGTGGAACAGACCAGACAGTGGTCGGAGTTGCCTAAAGCGGCTCGCACCGATACACTGTACCGGTCCGGATCACTCGTCAGCAGAAGGTCTAGCAGAGAAGGTGCTAGGCCCGACCTTCTTGGTATCCTGTACCTAAACATAAACTGGCAAAATGTGGATGCTAGAACCTCTGCCTACCTCTTCGGGGATATAGGCGTGAGTTTATGTTATGTTATAATTTTCGTACTGTGAATCGGATAGATACTAGTGCTGTATGGTCAAACTGGGTCAAACAGTATGTCTTACAACTGTAGTGGATATAATAGGTATATTATTTTATATACCATCCAGGTGAAAGACAAACACACGGCCCACCTTATGGGAAGTGGTTACCGCGGTCTATGGACATATGCAACACCAGGAGCTAGTACTGCCGACCCCGATATAACCGTTTAATGTACAACAGTACACAAATATCTGCCGACAACAACAGTCCTAGTTCAAATAACACTGTGAAAATAAACTAAAATTTAAATATTATTACTTTCAAGAGATTTTATTTTTAATATAGAGAACACGTCAATTAGACTTCGCCTTGCCTGATGGTAAGCTGAAGGCAAAGTCTCAGAAAAGAGGGTCACCATTACTTACACATACCGTGTGACAATGGTGACACTCAGCTTGACGGCCTCATCATATGCTTTTTCACGCCCCGCTTAAAGGACCCGGGACTGTAGGAAGAAGGAAACACGTGAGCTGGTAATGAATTCTAGGCCTTAATGGTGCGACAGAGGAAGGAGAGTCACTGAACCGCTTGGTTCTTGATCGGATGTTCTGCACCGTGTGCGGGTGACATCTAAGACCTGCACGTGTTGAGATAGTGTTACCCCAGGTTTGTCTAACATATAAGGGAAATGAAAGGTTCTGATATAATCTCAAAGGTTGGACGAGGTTTACGGCAATAAGGACGCGTGTTAGATATTCCGCCGGCACGACAGTTGAAAGCAACTCGCATTAAAGGTATTAATAATATTAAAACGAATAGCTTCGCAAAATAGTTTTTGTAAATTTGTAAATAGTTTAGGAATAAAACATACTCTTTGTAATTTATCACTCAGCCAAAAGTAATAGGAGATACTAAACTGGATATATATGGGAAGATTTGGATGATTTCAGGCGAGTTTCGATGGCTTAGCGTTCAGGGTGTCCCCCCCCCCCCCCCCCCCTGTAAGGAAAAGATCGCAGGTTCGAAACCCGCCTGAACTGATTCATTTTTTTTTCCTATTATAATTGATTTTGAAAATAAATTGCTTTTTTTATAATAATAATAATCATTATAATAGTCGTTAGTGCGACAAAAGAGCAGCTTTGTCGACTTGTTTGCTAAAATAATAAACATCTTTGATATAATGAAATATCTAATGTACGGTGCGCAGGAGAATATTGATACATATTAAAACTAATTTGAAACTTAATAAGGTATCTAAAAGTTATATGAACTTAATTTGATTATTTTTATTCAGAAAAAAAAAAGCTAAGATATTGAGCAGTATTGGTAAGATTCGGAAGACCATTTCAATACTCCTATTATTGTTTTTTTAGTTATAAATAGTCTAGCTGTCTGTGAGAAACGAGTGTGTTGCGAATTCGATATTAATTCCAGATTTTAATATAGGCCCTATGCTAGACAATGAGTTTTGATCGCATGAATAGACAATGTCTAACATCAGACACACTCAGCCTCGGATACATAGCTCAAGGCAACAATAGTGCCCGGAAGACAGCAACAGGCTCACCCTCTATTACGTAGGACCGAAGTCAATGATTGGTGAAATATGGGTGTTAATTCACCTTTGCCTAACCCTTCGGGGATAAAGGTGTGATTATATTTATGTATGTATAGATGGTGCATTTCAATTGGTTAATAAATAAGATAGAACTGGTGTAAGTCTATACAAATTTTAATCTGTTGGTTAATACACAACGCGTATATACGTTATGGTTAGCGAATAGGGCCCTGTCTATACATTAAAATGTAACGAGTACACGTTTGTCACAGAAAACTTACAATGCAAAATAAATGTTACGTTCGATACTAATACGAAGAAATGGCTCAGTAATAAAAACCTATAAAAATATATACATCTTAGTTACACAGTAATTCTTAATTAAACCAGTTTAAATATAAAGAAATTTGTCTAACTAAATTTTACAGATACAATATATAAAGTTAATTTTACTATAATAAGGATATGAAAGAAAAGCGTTGTGACCAAAGAAAGATTTTTATTCTAATCTAAATTAAGAAATAAAAGGAATCATTTTACTTCATTCGGTTAATTAAATAAATCGCAGAAGAGATAATAGTTCTACGTACAGAAGTTGCACTCCTTTGAAGTTGAGAAAAGTTGCCGTTTTAATAACCTACGAAATTTCGTAGTACGAAGTTTCATCAACTCGAGTGTTGGGGTTGTCACTTTGTCAGAAAATTGTAATAAGACAATCCAATTAAACGTTTAATGTTATCATTTAGGAGAAACTAAACAGATTTAAAACTATTTTCTAACAACATATACGGTATCATTCGTTGGAATGGCACCCAATCCCAGTTAAACACAGAAAATATCTGATTATGGCTAATAGCCGATTGCAGATAAAATCGAAAAAACGATAAAATAATGTTATCATTTATTTTTAACCCCCGACATATAAAAACAACGTGCTGTTAGAAGTTTAACGTGTCTGTGGTATTGTAGCTCCCGAATGTATAAACCGATTTTGATTTAGTTTTTCTTGTTTGAAACGTGAAATAGTCGAGAGTGTTTTTAGCTATTATGCATATTTGGCGGATTACATATTTGTCACAACTCCCTCAATATGGGTATCCGATACCATAAGACTCCAAGATGATGACAAGCATTTGTAATCTTACGATGAACACCAATCACCCAATTTTATATCATGTCTCGTAAACGCGTGCAAACCCTTGCTACGCTTGCAGCCCGGGGCTGTAACGCGCTGTAGTTACTTATCTCCGGTGTATAGGCGAGTGAAGGATGCTTGACCAAAGGTAAAAAATCTTGTAGCGATTTTTTATAAAAACACATATTAATTTAATTAAGTAGGTTATCTATATGACTAATTAGCGGTTCAATTTCACTTTTTAGTCTTCAAAATGAGTTTGCAAACAGTAAAATATTAATAAGACGAGTTTTTAAAGGAAATATATAAATCAAGATTGTTTAAGTTTAGTTATATACCTAACCGAATGAAGTATATAGTTTGCTGTGGGCATGTTCCATATTCAATTTTTATTATACACTCAGTGAAATAATGAGCATTTTATTCACTGTTTTTCATTTATTAGTCGAACCAATACGATTCTTTGTCAAGATATTTTTTTTAACATTATTTTTGTCATAAAGTGAATTTTTTTTTTAATCTAATTGCATTTGTATAGTTAGCGAACTAATTATTTTAAAATGCCACAAAATGATAAGAGATTTTCAAAAAAAAACCTCCACAAAATAAGTTTCTTTCACGTAACACTCTAATTTTAGTGTCTGTCTGAATAAATAATGTTAGCACTACCAATACTGTATCCGCATAACATCGAAATATCTGTGCTGTAAATATTAAGCTATTTAATCAATGTAAATATATCGATACGAAATTAATAAACATTGGCACGATTTAGTCTTGCATAACCACAATCTATTAAAATTGGGCTGTCTTGTTTTAAACACAATGGGGTCACATCGCTTTTCCTATTACCCTGTGACTTACATACGCGTAAAAGTTTATGACAGCGCTAAGAAGCTTAACTCAGAAAGGAGAACATCGTTCAGAAATGTCGCATTAGAAGAACAACCTGGAAAAGAAAAGAAAAACAAGATAAGTAACAAATACAAAAATATACTTTTTTTCTTTTTTTACGTGCGCAAAATCCCCACGGATACCTCCCCACCGGAGCCGGTGGAGGAGGTTATGTCGGACTCGAACCGACTAAAACGCACGCCGCCTGTGGGTCGCTTTGGTTGCCGAAGGTGAGGTTGACAGGCATATCCCTCGCACCCCGGCCGACCCAGGGCCATCTCTCCCGATCTGGCCCTCTTCTCGGGTGTGGGGACTACAGAGTCCCCAACTCGTCTCCGGAAACGGGGAGGCGCGCCACCGCCGCGGCCTGCTTCTGCCAGGGTGACAGGCGGATCCACCTGTCACCCCCAGGCCGGCGCTCATGGGGGGCGGAGGTTGTTCATCGACCTCCGACGCCCGAGTTGCCTTCGTACGCGGGCAGTTTGTCTTGCGATTCTTCGTCGCTCGCGCTGCCGCTCACGCCCCGCCTCCTCCTTCACGAGCATTACTTGCTCGCAGAAGGAGGACAAAAATATACTAAAAATATATTGTTTTTACTAACGCAGCTAAATATATTTTTATTTATTTTCCCACACATCTCTTAATTATTATTCTATTAATTATAAATTCTACCATCAACTGATACTAGCGAGGCGTGAAAAAGCATATGATGAGGCCGTCAAGCTGAGTGTCGCCACCATTTTAACATGGTATATGTGTGTAACCGCGGTAGCCTAGTGGTATGGGTAATGGACTGCTGAGACGAGGTCTCGGGTTCGATCCCAGGTTTTACCATGGCACACACCAATGACATTTCGATGCTTTTCGAAGTTATGTCTGTATTTATTCCAGTTCATAAGTGCCCGGTTAATGGCAATAGGCTCGCCACCTATTTATTACATTGGGATCTAAACATAAACTGGCGAAATGTGGGTGCTAGCACCTCTGCCTACCCCTTCGGGGATATAGGCGTGAGTTTATGTATGTATATGTGTGTAATGGTGACCATCTTTTCTGAGATTTTGCCTTCAGATTATCATCAGGCGAGACAGTCTAATTAAAGTATCGTATATAAAAAAAAACAACTTTGACATTTCACGTCTGACAGTCCTTTTACGACGGTCAATATTGTTGTTCAAATACAAAGTAACAAACCTTCAACGCTTTAATTATTGAGCCAGTCCCAGGAGTCCTCGTCGGAATTCTTCTTCTTTATAGTGAGGTTCTTGATGTCGGGAGGTGGGCTGGACACCCCCACCTGCGACAGGTCACGAGCGTCCATATTGTTGCGAGCAGCCACAGAGTCCTTCCACGGTTGAATCTGTTCGTTCCTGGTACGAGAGAGTTTTTATAAAGTAGAGATAAAAGTATCAAGATTACAATAAGTCTGTTGGTAGTATTGTGCTTGGATTTTAATTAGGCGAGTCGGGTCTTGTTAAGCGTCCTGTACCGCATTCTTACTTTTCTTCTTAAACAGCCAAATCAAAAACCGGATTCGGACATTCAATTACTGCAAATTATAGTAGTAGTACAATAGGTAGCTTCCAATTGAGCAGTCTGACTAGTGAAGTACCTTCGCCCTACAGAATACTGCGGCCATAATAACTTCGTGTTGTATTCCCGGCGGTGAATAGGGTAGCCAGAGCTTACTGGAGGGTTTTTGTGCTGTCCTGCTTTGTCTTTTACACTGACGGCACAGAAACTCTCAATGCTTGCAGGGTTAGTTTTGCACGCGTCCTCAGGCACCGGTGACCACTTTCCATCAGGTGGGCCGCGGGCTAGTCTGGCACCTAAGTGGTATAAAAAAATATATATCTCGCTCTACTGGTTTCGACGTGTAGATCAATCATTACTCTTCTTCTTTACGCGATCCAAAGCTTGTTGGAGGATTCTTCACATTAATTCCAATCGTAGTTCTATAATCTACGCTAATGCGCTATGTTATGGTTATGTTCAGGGGTACAGGCTGTGAAAGTCTTTAATAGACTCCCCACTGAACTGAAAACTATTACCAGTTTCAATATATTTAAGCTAAAGTTAAGGGAATATTTATTAGAAAAATGCTATTAGGTATGACATTGATGAATTTTTAAATCATAATGATACATAATTTAAAATTGATTATTGAATTGATAATTTTAATTTATTTAGTATTTTATTGATGAATTTTAACGTGACATAACCATTAACATTTCACTTTTTTGTAAACCTACTTCAATTTATTTTATATCTAATAATACTATTGACATTGTTATTGATTTTGCTAAAAGAATTCTTTTTTATTGGTTTTTGAATGATAATATCACATGACTTGGAATTGATTATTATATTGTTTTTTATTATTTTGTTGATCAATTTTAACTTGACATAAGTAACGGTTGACATTTTACATTTTTATTGGTTTGCATGTATTTATTATTATCAAAATTTTTGACACTTTTATTGATTGCCATGTATTTATACTGTTATAATTTCTACACGAATTATGTTTGTTGAGAAATAAATGAATTGGATTGAATTGTTCACTTACCACTGCGAATAGGGTTCTGAAGTGGAATTCTTCATGGCACCGTAAGTTGGCGACTGGTACGAAGTGCTAGAGTTGCTAGCGCGACGCTGTTCACTAGCGCCGCTGAGTGAACTCCATCCACCGCGATTGTTAACCTGTAGACGTCAATAAATTTCAATATATTTTAAAATGTCAAAGTTTATGATAGAATTTGTATAGAATTCTACCATAAACTTTCGTCATGCTAAAAAATGAAAACCAATAAAGAAAATAAGTTAAAATTTTCGTTATTAAAAATATATATTTTAATTTCTTTTAATTAAGTACCGCACGTACTAACGAGGGTAGACTGGTATGAACATGCCATTTGTTGTCGTGTCGTGTCGTGTTCGGCCGATGGCTTAATGTCAAAAAATACATACATACATATATAAGGAGGTAGGACACGGCGGTATTTCCGCCCAATTGAGCAGTCCGACTGGGGAAGTGCCTCCGCCCTACTGAATACCGCGGTTATAATAACTTCATGTTGTGTTCCCAGAGGTGAGTAGGGTAGCCAGAGCTCACTGGAGAATTTGTGCTGTTAGTGGGAAGACTAAAGGCTTGTCCTGCTTTGTCCTCTACACTAACGGCACAGAAACTCTGTGCTTATAGGGTCGGCAGCGCGAGTGTAGCTTCTCTGGTGTTACACACGTCCATAGGCCACGGTAACCACTTTCCATCAGGTGGGCACATACATACAGTCACGCCTTTTTCCCAGTGGGGTACGCAGAGAATACAGTTTTCCACTTGCCACGATCGTGGCATACCTCTTTCGCTTCTTTTACTTTCATAATTGTTTTCATACATGGGCAAAAAATATATAAAGAAAGATGTCATATTCAATTCATTGTAGTCTCACCTTCTCCGTGACAGTAGTAGCCATTTCGGACACCTTCTGCGTTGCAATACCGCCGTATTTGACAGCGTTCTCGGTCGCGGTGCGAGCCGCCTTGCTCACTGAGGACGCGAACATAGACCACCCCTGAAATGGTTTTTTAGTGGGTCAGAACTCGGATCATAAAAAAGTATGTTTACCAGCATTTTGAATTATAAAACACAAGTTAGTTAAGCTATTCTTCAACTTTGTGTCTATTTTTGATATTTATGGACTGCTGAGACGAGGTCTCTGGTTCGATCCCAGGTTTTAACCATGGCACACACCTATGACTTTTCGATGCTTTTCGAAGTTATGTGTGTATTTATCGCAGGTTTATAAGTGCCCGGTTAATGGCAATAGGCTCGCCACTTATTACATTGGGACCTAAACATTTGAAAATGTGGGTGCTAGCACCTCTTCCTACCCTTTCGGGGATATAGGCGTGAGTTTATGTTATGTTTGATATTTATTTATTTATGTTAGGATTTTTTTTTTCGTGATAGGTCGATCGATATATTCGAAGTATTAAGGATAATTTTCTACAGTAACTCATCTCACCTATACATAGAATAAAGATCCAAATTATTATCAACTGCGTCACTCTTCTAGTTTTGGCTAGTTTTAGTAATATATACATACTTAATAATGCTTTACATGTTGTTGTTCAAGAAATATTTCTCTAGATGATGAAGATATTTTTTTATATACCCCTTAGGTGGCAGACAAGCACTCGGCCCACGTGTGAAATACCAGGAGCGTTACACCCGCGCTGCGGACTCTATAACAGTTTTTGTGAAGAAGTGCGTAAGACAGACTTAAAATCACTGTCTGAAAAGTAGCGATTTTGAAGAAGTGTCTTCATTCGATGTATCGGTTGGTCTGATTAAACGAAGAGTTGGGTCATGACCGTATGACTCCACTCCCTGGATCCACCCTTAATATTCTTCTCTTCTTCATCCTAGCGTAATCGCATCACCTCGATGTCTAAGGTCGGGAAGGGTCACCCTGGCAGAAGCAGGCCGTGGAGGCGGCGCGCCTCCCCATTTCCGGGGACGAGTTGGAGAAGTTCCGAGGAGAGGGCCAGATCGAGAGAGATGGCCCTGGGGCGGCCGGCGTGCGAGGGATATGCCTGTTAACCTCACCTTCGGCAATCAAAACCGACCCACAAGTGTCGTGCGTTTTAGTCGGTTCGAGTCCGACATAACCTCTTCCAACGACTCCGGTGTCTGTGGGGATTTTTCGCCCGAACATATTGACTTTCTCTTGCGGTCCATGGACTAGGAATCCATTAGAGTAGCACAGTGGTAGCAGCGAAGGCTGGCAGAAGTTGGCCTGCACGGGTTTGGTCAGTCGCCAGTATCCACGACTGCCCGTGGGATGTGCCACAAGCTCTTGACCAAGCCGTGCATTGCGCTGGGCATCCGCTCTGACGTCAGCCTTCTTTCAGACCTTTGTGGCTTTGTTGTACGCCGCTTTGAAGTGGCCCACATTGGGATCGTGCTTGGCATTATAACTATTGAAAAGAACAAGATACTCACAGTTGCAAGTGAAGATAGAGTGTTGTCTACAATCTCGTTGCCGCTATGCACCGGCGACATCGGAGTCGATTGAGATTGTTTCTGGGTGTTGCCGAAACCGGTGTAGCGGCCGCTGCCGTATTCGCTGCTGTTGACGAAACAAAACAAATAATAATAATAATACGAGAAAACAATCAGTCGAATATGACTTCATCTCGCCTGATGGCAAGCTGAAGGTCTCAAGAAAAAGGGTCGCGATTGCAAACGCCGACAATATACTTTATATAACGCCGGTTATAGGAGGTAGGACACGGCGGTATTTCCGACCAATTGAGCAATCCGACTGGGGAAGTACCTCCGCCCTACAGAATACCGCGGTTATAATAACTTCGTGTTGTGTTCCCAGCAGTGAGTAGGGTAGCCAGAGGTCACTGCAGAATGTGTGCTGTCAGTGGGATGACTAAAGGCTAGTCCTGCTTTGTCCTCTACACTTACGGCACAGAGGCTCTGTGCTTACAGGGTCGGCAGCGCGAGTGTGGCTTCTCTGGTGTTACTCACGTCCATAGGCCACGGTAACCACTTTCCATCAGGTGGGCCGTGTGCTTGTTTGCCACCTAAGTGGTATAAAAAAATAATAATGTTACATTGGTAACATTATTATTATATTAATATATTACACCATTGTAACATTAGTTAGTGTCCGTAATGGTGACCGTCTTTCCTGAGACTTTGCCTTTAGCTTACCATCAGGCGAGATGAAGTCAAATTGGCGTTAAAAAAATAAGAACAAAAAACTTCTGAACTGCATCGTCGTATTTTATTTTTACGTGCGCAAAATCCCCACGGGTACCCCCCACCGGAGCCGGTGGAAGAGGTTATGTCGGACTCGAACCGACCAAAACGCACGCCGCCTGTGGGTCGTTTTAGGTTGCCGAAGGTGAGGTTGACAGGCATATCCCTCGCACCCCGGCCGACCCAAAGCCATCTCTCAAGATCTGGCCCTCTCCTCGGATGTAGGAATCATTGCGCCACCATGTCCCATTGCGTCATCATGTCCCTGTGGAGCCGGCATCTCACGGCCCGAATTTCTTCGGGCTCGGGATCGTGACCCCGCTCCCGCGCCCCTTTCGGAACCGGTATAGCGCCGAAAGGGATCTTGCTTCCAGGATCCATGGTGGCGATCCAGCGAGGAGACTCGCCGCGTCGAACGATATCGTGCGGTACCCCCTGATGATACGACAGGCCATCTTCTGCTGCGGACCGTGCAGCAGAGGCATGTGCCTGTCCTTCAGGGTGTCCGCCCGGGACACCCGTACAGGGCCATGGACCGCACGACACCCGCGTAGAGTCTCCAAATTGTATCGTCGTGAAAATTGGTAAACACGCACGTGAGTATTTACCAATTTTTATATTAAAACTGCCAAACGCCCTCAAGAAGATTTCTCTTCAATAAACAGTTGCTTGTATTCAGTTTGTCTATCGTTGCTAAAGGGAACTATCTCCAAGTGTACACTTTGCAATACAACCGGCGCTCGATATTGCAAAGTTAGATGTACAAAGAGAAGTCGACTAATGAAACTACTAAGGGTCGTTTTAAATCAAGCGGAAAATGATCGAGCCGTATTTAATGTACCACATAAATCAATATCAACCTAATTACAAAACTTAAAATTGTACGCAACAACGCGCCACAGTCTTATTATACTACTGTAAACAATTTTTTATCGTGTGTAAATTGAATAAGATAAGAGAGAGACAAAGAGCTTCCGGAGTTTTTCCGCGTAGTCTGAATTGAGTCTAACACAGAGCTTTGCTGCAGCGCAGAAGCCAACATCAATAGAATTTCTATAGAGAGGGGTTAGTTTGGTCGTTATTGGCTGGCTTCATTTCTGACTACTGAGAGATTGGCGGTTTGTTTTCATGTCGGTTTGGATACTATTTTGAGAGCGGGATTAGTTTGCGAGAACGTCTTATCAAGTATTGGACGCTATTACGAGGGTTGTCGGTAGTTAATATAGCTCCAAATATTTGCTGCAATCTGTATTTTCAATTCCTGTCTTTAAGAGCAATAAAGGATGAATATATTTCTTATGAAATTGCCGAAATTTTCTTACAGATTCATGAGTTCGTTATTCCTGTAATTTAATAGCTATTTCCATTATTTATATTTAGTTTGAAAGTTGATATCAAGATTTTAAACTGTGAATTAAATTTTATTGTTTTATTGGCCGCTTGATAAATTAAATTCGATCTTCAAAAACAGTACTTCCTAAATGCTATCCATTTTGATGATACATTTTGTATTGCTTTTTTACAGTTGTCACTTTTCAAAAATGTAATAAAAGTGTTTGTTAGCTCAATTCATACACAAAAAAAACATAAAATTTGGATTTACATTCCTAAAAAAATGCAAAAATGTTAGTACTGAAAATTGGGCTTCCTCCAATTTATTTAATAAAAACGGCAATTTCATATGACCGGACGACCTGTTATCAAAGGAAGTTAGAAAGTGACGCCAGTGAATGGAGAATTGAGATGCGAGCGAGACAATCGTCCTGGTTTGTACATATTATGAATAGAGATTAAAGTTATGTAAGAATAAAAAAGTAAAAGGATCCGGGTGGATCTCGGCAGAGTAGAATTATGATAACTCCATCTCTTCCCATGCGGTGCCGTACAAGGCGACTAAGGGATAGGGCTTCCTTCAATAGCATGGGATAGAATAACAAATATAACTTACTGATAGCTGATGTTGTTATCAGATCCGCTGGTGTGGAAGGTGTTCTCGCCCGATGAGTAGAAATCGCGAGAAGATCCCCACTCTTGAGACCTCTCTGCCATCTCTGGTTTGTAATCTGACGGACTCCAGGGCCGTCCCTCGGCAAGAGCAGTAATCTGTAAACAATGTATTGATTTACCTGAAATAAGTTGAGGATGAGTGTCACAATTCATAATTCATCAATTTTTTTTTTGTTGAACGTGCGAAAATTCTTCCCCACCAACGGAGTCGGTGGGAGATTTTATGTCGGACTCGAACCGACTAAAACGCACGACGCCTGTGGGTCGTTTTTAGTTGTCGAGGGTGAGATTAACAGACATATCCCTCGCACCCCAGCCGACCCAGGGCTATCTCTCTCGATCTGGCCCTCTCCTCGGGTATGGGGACCACAGAGTCCCCAGTTCGCCTGCGCTCATGGGAAGCGGAGGTTATTCATCGACCTCCGATGCCCGAGTTGCCTTTGTACGCGGCCAGTTTGGCTTGCGATCTTTCGGCGCTCCCGCTGCCGCTCCCGCCCACTTGTTCGCAGACGGAGGCGCCGGCCGCCCACGCATTCGCGCAGTGAACCATCGCCGCGAGCAAGTTGGCGAGCGTGAGAACTCTCACTCCCAGGGCTGCCACCAGCTCCCGTCTCGGCGTTTCCCACGCCGGACACTCGGTGAGCGTGTGCAGCCTCGAGTCCTCGCTCGCATCGTAGTGATGGCACTCGGACGTTGGCTCTTTCTCCATCCGCATATACTGCTCGAAGCACCCGTGATCAGTGATCATTTGCATCAGACGGTACGAGAGGCTGCCGCGTGGTCTCTCTAGCCACTGTCCCATGATGGGTCTTACCGCCGCGCGCCGTTACTACGGCGCGCCTTGCGCTTGGTCGCTCAAGTCGTAGCTTCCATTCCGCCACCAGGCATCAAAGGTTCATCAATGATTCTCTAACGTTACATTGCACTTCTATGAAACCCGCTGTCGAAACAGCAAGTCTTATTTTTATACTCCTTAAGTCCAATTGGGTATTTAACTAACTAGTCAAATTAGTTTCTTTTAACTAAATGCCAAAACGGTAAGTTACAAGGTAACTTGTGTGAAATAATTTATTGTTAAGTCATAATATTAAATAATTTCCTATTACACTATTACGACATAAGTAAATAATGATATAACCAACATTTTCAACTGTACTCACATTGTACTGTAGTGTCTTATTTCATTCCGTATTACGTAATAACGATTAAAATAACGTAAATTGGGCCACCCCATCTCTTCCCATGCGGTGTCGTACAAGGCGACTAAAAGATAGGACTGTTTAACATCAGACAGATAGATATGTACAGCCCAGACTCAGTCTCAGATGCATGGCTTGAGTCAACAATAGTGCCCAGAATACGGTAATAGGCTCACCCCCTGTTACGTGGGACCGAATACATTATTGGTGAAATGTGGGTGTTAATTCAACTCTGTCTAATCCTCCGGGGATAAAGGCATAATTGAATGTATGTATGTAATTAAAACAAAATAAAACGATAAAATTTACCATTATTAATTTAATAAGCTCAGTTAAATAATTTATTTTAACTACGAGAAAATACCCAATTACACGGCTGACCTGATGGAAAGTGGTTACCGTGGCCTATGGACTGTCTCTTAATTGGGATGCCTCCATGAAGCTTGGGAGCGAAGGTGCATCATACCAGAGGCGCAAGGTGGGAACAGGTGGCGCAGGTCGACTGGGATCTGAGACTGTGCTCATCAAGGTGTGTTTGAGCGAAGGGTAATTGCGACGGCATCCCGTGATGGAATAATGAACGGCGGTTCAGTAAACATTAAAAACAAACAGATAAAGAATTGTCTTCCTATACCTTTGAAGCGATGAATAATAAATATTCAAATCTATTAATATAGGAAAAAACTTCAGGCGGCATTCAAATAGCGGCGATCTTTCCCTAACAGGGGATGCTCTGACGACTAAGCTACCGAACCTTGCCTGAAGTCATCCAAATTTTCCTATGGGAGCCATTTACCGATGCTCGTACGAACTATCGGCACCAATGAATGATATTACAAATATTTTTAAACATTGAGCCGTCAAGCTGAGTGTCACCATTGTCACACGGTATGTGTAAGTAATGGTGACCCTCTTTTCTGAGACTTTGTCTTCAGCTTACCATCAGGCAAGGCGAAGTCTAATTGACGTGTTCTATTTAAAAAAAAAAAGATTTTTGATGACTCCGTCCAAACTGTTGAATGAACCAAACCTAACCTAAAACCATCCAAATCTTCCTATATATATACATAGGCTGCTACTTATGTATGCGGAATCTGGGATTCCAATAATTTTAAACGCAATGTCTGACCTCCATGCACATATTCGTTCTTTTTTAAATAGGTACTGGCCGCTAATATTTTTTTTCTTATATACGTTAGTGTTTTGTTTTTGTTGGGTTTAAAATGTCATATCGCTGAAAAAATGGAACTCACTCGTGAAAATATTCGTGCTATGATTTATTACGATTTTCGACGTGGTTTAACGCAACAACAGTGCGTAGATCAATTAACTTCGACTTTTGGTGGTGAAGCTCCATCAAAAACGACTGTGTATCACTGGTTTAGTGAGTTTAATCGCGGGCGGAGTAAGCTCACGGACGAAGTTAAAGAAGGTCGCCCGAAATCGGTGGTTGTGCCACAAAATATTGAAGCTGTGCGAAAACTAATAATGCAAGACCGCCATGTTACGTATCGCGAGATAGAGGCCATTCTGGGCATATGTATGACGAGCATTCATAGGATATTACATGAACATTTGTCTGTAAAAAAAATTTGTTCCCGTTGGATCCCGCACAACTTAACTGAGGATCAAAAAGATGCTCGCGTCGAATGGTGCAAGAAAACCTTGAAAAAATTCAACGGAGGCGACTCAAAATCTGTTTATAATATCTACACAGGTGATGAATCCTGGATCTACGCGTACGATCCCGAAACTAAACAACAATCAACAGTTTGGGTGTTTCAAAATGAGCCAAACCCTACGAAAGTGGCTCGTGCAAAAAGCACTGTAAAACAAGTGGTGGCCTGCTTTTTTGGTATTAATGGCCATGTGGCAGAACGGTTAATTCGGAGTGGTACACGACCATTTGTTTGCCAGAAGTATTTGAAGAAATACGCAAAATCAACCAGCGACACAGAATCATACTTCACCATGACAATGCCAGCTGTCATACATCTCAGGAAACAACTACATTTTTGGATGGTCAAAAAATAGAATTAATGGGTCATCCACCGTACAGCCCTGATTTGGCTCCCAATGATTTCTATTTATTCCCAAATGTAAAGAATTAATTACGTGGTCAACGATTTTCGACCCGTGAAGATGCCGTAGACGCGTTCAAACAGCATGTTTTGGAGATACCTCAATCAGAGTGGAAAAAGTGTTTTAAAAATTGGTTTTATCGAATGCAAAAGTGCATCGATCATAGTGGAGAATACTTTGAAAAACAATAAAAGCATATTGAGCCATATACATTTGTTTATTTTTTCTATTCCGCATACATAAGTAGCAGCCCTCGTATATCTATCTTTGTGGTAGTTTAGTGGTCAGAGCACTCCCCCTGTAAGGGAAAGATCACGGGTTCTAATCCCACCTGAACTGATTCAATTTTTTTTTATATCTTTATCGATTTGAATAGTATACTAAATACTTTAAAATTTCATTGAATAATAACAAATTTTACGTACATTCACACATGTAAGTACATTCGAAGCTCTAGTAATTTAATACCTAAGCACGAAGAGCGTACAAGTTAAAACTGTGAGTTGTACAAGCGAACAGTTAATGTATTGTAAGAGAGAAATAATAATAGAAAGGGGAGTATTGTTTGTATCGAACAATAAAATAAATTGATTGGCTTTGTTTGAGTGCATTTTATTGATTTACAAAGCTTTGTTTGAAATTCTTGTATAAGAGGTCTTTTTATAATATATAATTTAATTCCGCTACAAAATATCTGCGTACTAACTTGAAGAGAGAGAAGTGTATACAAAACCGAAGCTTGGTCTGAATTGCTAAGTTGTGATATTAGAGTACTTACTAAGTATTAAGTAAGTAATCTTATGACCTTGTCCAAGTCATTTTCTCTATCTACTTAAGTACAAAGTACACAGAGCTCAAGTACAGTGTACGACAAACAAACTTCATGTGCTAGAGTAAATACAGAAACGGGGGCGGACGCGCGAAGCGTAAACGGTCTATAATCCTCATTTCGCTTGCCTGATCACGACGCGATCGAGGCTACCATTTTCATTAGCCCTATCAATATACCATCTAAATTAATTGGTTATAGACTATCAATATATTTGTCGATGACACACATTCTCCGTGGCAATGTCAAATTAATCGGCACCCCATTAATTAGAGACAATTAAGTTATGATATTGTTGGAAGTGTACGCGAATATTATACATAGTAATAAACCTATGTATTTTGTAACGTATTCTATCAAGATAAATTTGATGTTATTGCTTAGTTAGATTGATGGTGCTGAAAAACAACAGAAACTTCAGGATCAGTAGTAATCACTGATACAACGTTTCTGTTACTTTCTAGCGGTAATTGACGCGAGAACTACTAGAGTTAACTTACACTTAAAACTATGAGACAACTCGTTACCAAAAGCAAACGAAATGTTGAAATAAATCGTAGTAAAATGATAGTAAGTTATATTAGGTCTTTATCTATGTAATTATATAGATTGAATTACTTAGAGAGTAAATTCGTTGTATTATTTAGTGTCACAATTTTAATTAACGTCAAAATCAAGAACAAAGTTACGAAACTTTGAGTTAGCACTTAAATATGAAACCTCAATTTAAACTAAGTTGACACAACCGAATGCCAGAGGTATATGCGGAAAGGACAAACTGTCGCTTTTCAGCTTCATGCCTCGCTCGGAGCCTTGTTTGCTCTCCACTTTGCGCTCTACTACTTAGAGTCACGAAGCCATATTTGCCTTGGCCGGAATTTGCCGTAGCGAGAGAGAGGTGCTGCCATCTCCCTTGCTCAGGATGCACCGCGTAGAAGTTCCTAACTAAGGGCCCTCCCAACTGGACACTTCTCCTAAAAAAGGTTATTACTCACTGGGTGTACTCTTTGCAGAATCAATAGTTCGATATCAAAACGAGTATATTACAAGAAAGTACCTTGAATTGACCTTAGACTTGCAATTAAGAAGTTGTGTTCAATTTAAAGTCCTATTCGAAGTTGGATTCCCTCTGGGATTACGTTAGTCTATTTGCCGTTATATGCGAATATTCAAACGCAAGAATATTATAGTTACGTTTTAACTACATCCACAAAATATAGACAGAATTGACTGGTAGACAACCAGTCAACATTTGAGTGAACTTAATATTATAACAATCAAAATGCATATGCAATAAAAAATTAACAATAATGGTTCCTTGGTAGTGATTTTTAATGTCCAAGTACAACCTTTAGAATATAGTGGACATAAAATGTTTTTCACGTGGAAAATCACGAGCATGGCTTGTATAAAAAACAAATTGCAGTTCATAATTAAATAGCAGTAAGAGGTCGAGGATATTGCAGTGGAAGAGTACCTTATCAAAGAGAAGCTGGTAAGGCCGGGGACGGTTCGTTATTAATTTTAATTAATAATGTGTCCATCAAGAGGCTTTGCACACAAATGAAAATCATAGTGCAAAAAATTTAGTAACAGCGCTTCAGTTCCGTTAATTAAGGAAAAGTAGCTACATTTTACGAGAAGTATTTTTTTTTTTATAAATCGTTTTAAATTTCGTGCCTAAACATTGAAGAAGTCAAATATGTCTCCGTAATAAAACCGAAAAACCGTAAAAGAATCACTGCTCGGGTATCGGAGATCCCCCAAGTAGGCAGGGAATACATCCCTAAAACAAAACTTCATCCCTCGCACATTCAAGCTGTGAAATGAACTCCCTGCTGCGGTTTTCCCATTCACCTCCAATATGGGTTTTGTTCAAGAGGGGCATTAGAAGGTTTCTTCACGGTCGGCAGCGCGAGTTGACGCTTCTGGTGTTGCACACGTCCATAAGCCGTGGTAAACACTTTCCATCAGGTGGGCCGTGTGCTTGTCTGCGACCTAAGTGGTAAAAAAAAATTAATGAACTATGTCTCCGAATGAAAACCTTAAATCCGTAAAAGAGTCACTGCTCGGATATCGGAGATACCTATAGCCGGATGTATCACTATCCTAAAATGACAACTATTATTGCTGCGTTTGTTTCAGAACACCCGAATATGAACGGCGGAGATTAAGCTTGACTATGTCAACTTAGTTCTGTTAGAACGCAAGCTTCAACAACCGTGCGTTTGTCACAGATATCAGCCAAGTGTCGTGCTCAAGTGCAAGAGCTTCAATCAAGACAATACAAACCACCGACGAAGATAATTAAATTTCTAGCATCTTTTACGTACGTTTTAAAACTTTACTGTGAACATAACATAACCTAAACTCACGCATTTATCCCCGAAGGGGTAGGCAGAGGTGCTAGCACCCACATTTCGCCAGTTTATGTTTAGGTTCCAATGTAATAGGTGGCGAGCCTATTGCCATTAACCGGACACTTATAAACCTTCGATAAATACACACATAACTTCGAAAAGCATCGAAAAGTCATTGGTGTGTGCCATGGTAAAACCTGGGATCGAACCCGAGACCTCGTCTCAGCAGTCCATTACCTACCATTTTAAATTAGTCAAACTAAACGAGATACATATTGGCCTTTGCGTTAAAGAACACATAGCTAGCTAGATATGAAAAACACAAACGGATGGAGAAGCGAGATAAGGCCGTGTGCCCAACCGACAGTTTAATATGCCGTTCTCTTTGGGGTATTACTATGAATATAGTATATACGGGACATTTTACTTTGAAGTCTGCTACAATACTTACGTGAACATGTGTAAAAGGATATTAATCACCACTTGAGATATCAAATACCCCGAATTTCCCTCGCATAAAACGATTCGATAGGCTAGTGAAATTGAAACCCACTCTTTCAAATAGACATACAAGTACAAACTTGAAATCCACCAATTATAGTAGCTAGTATATACAACAAAGGGAAAACGCAACAAGTCTCTGATATCTCTGACAGCCTCTGTGGCGTGGCGGTAGTGAACACGACTGCTACGCAGGATGCGCGGGTTCGATCCCCGCTCTGTGCAAATATTTGTATGCATGAGTATAGGTATTTGCATTGGTCTGGGTATTTCTATGTATAATATGTATGTATTTACAAAAAAAAAAGTATTTAAGTATGTTTATCCGTATTCTAGATTTCATAACACAAGCTAGTTAAACTATGCTTACCATGGGTCTAGATAGCGTTGTGTAGAATGTTGTAGAATATTTGGAATATATTTAAATTAACAATCTACGCAGAGCTGTGCTTTGATAGTATTGGATATCGGATCTCCTCCAAGCACCCCATCCCAATTAATTTTGTTTCAATGTCGTATCGCGTCGTATGTACAGGCTGCACCTATTTATACCCTATTGACTTTTGATTTATACATATGGTCATTTTCCGCTGGGGTAGGTAGAGACAACAGTCCGCTGTTTGAGTTTAGATTTCTCAAGAAGGAATGCAATTAATGTAAAGCGGAGACGTTGTTCACATTCTGCACAATGTCTTAATTAATTTGTTCTTATGTAAATGCATATGTCAATATAATTACGAAGTTTTTTTTTTATATACCACTTAAGTGGCAGACAAGCACACGGCCTACCTGATGGAAAGTGGTTACCGTGGCCTATGGACATGTGTAACACCAGAGGAGCCACACTCGCGCTGCAGACCCTGTAAGTACAGAGTTTCTGTGCCGTCAGCGTAGCAGACAAAGCAGGACAAGCCTTTAGTCTTCCTACTGCCAGCGCGATTTCTCCAGTGAAGATTAATAAATATGAAAGTATTGTGAACCCTTTTTTTTTTACGTGCGCACAATCCCCACGGATACCTCCCCACCGGAGCCGGTGGAGGAGGTTATGTCGGACTCGAATCGACTAAAACGCACGCCGCCTGTGGGTCGCTTTGGTTGCCGAAGGTTGAGATTGACAGGCATATCCCTCGCACCCCGGCCGACCCAGGGCCATCTCTCGCGATCTGGCCCTCTTTGAGAATGCCGTAAGGCGAAATCGGTAAGGACAAAAATACTGTGGGAAATGTACAAGTGTGTTCTGAATCAATTCCTCAAATTTCCATCATATGCCATCAATCAACAGTATAAAAAATATCGAAGTCCATTATTGACTAACTCGTTGGTTCCGTAACTTAATTTAAGAATGTGTACTGTTAAGGCAGTACTATTGTCTATACTGTGGTTATGGTAGGATTCTGAAGAGACCGCACCGAGAAATAGAATTCAATAATTTATTGCGGCTTCTCAATGGTCCCTTTTACCAAACACGGCTTATTTATCTCAAATTTATTTTTTAACATTTTTTTGTATAAAACTTAGGTGACAAACAAGCACACGGCCCACCTGATGGAAAGTGATTACCTTGACCTATGAACGTGTGCAACACCAGAGGAGTCACATCCGTGCTGCCGACCTTGTAAGAACGTTAAGAGAGTTTCTTTGCCGTCAGTGCAGAAGACACAATCAGGATAATAATTTAGTCTTCCCAGTGACAGCACAACAACTCTCCGGTGAGCTCTACCCTACTCACCGCCGGGAACACAACACGAGGTTATTAAAGACGTGGTATTCTGTAGGGTGGAGGTACTTACCCAGTCGGACTGTTCAATTGGGACGGGTATACCGTCGTGTCCTACCTCCTGGACTAGTAACATAGTACTTTACGATCGCTAGAGGACGCCATATTAGATTCAGGAACAAGTCATATAGCCTATAACTAGCGGACGATTAAGACGTTTTTAACGACACCTTATTTGTCCAGTTCTAATAAGTAGATAAGGAGCTATGAGGTAATAGATGAACCTACATACATACATACATAACCTTTCAATATCATAACCCTCCTTTGGTTTCGCCGTAGTCAGGTAAAAAGTCATATATCCGAAGAAACGACACCGTCATCCGACCATAAATAAATAGTACATAGAAATAAAAAAAAAATCTGTCCCGCAATCAGCTCATTTGTCTATAACTATGCATTTCCCACATACATTAGGTACTTGTTAAACTTCGATACGGATAATCCGCATCACGCTGCTAACCTTTTTCTTTCACGAAACCTTGTCCTGACAGTAACGAACACAAAACAAAAGAATTACCCAATTTGTAGCGACCTTTGGAAAGTTATGCGCGCACATATATTGCGGCGATTCATTTTTATTATATTTTTTTTATATATACATACATACATACATAAACTCACGCCTATATCCCCGAAGGGGTAGGCAGAGGTGCTAGCACCCACAGTTCGCCAGTTTATGTTTAGGTCCCAATGTAATAGGTGGCGAGCCTATTGCCATTAACTGGGCACTTATAAACCTGCGATAAATACACACATAACTTCGAAAAGCATCGAAAAGTCATTGGTGTGTGCCATGGTAAACCTGGGATCGAACCCGAGACCTCGTCTCAGCAGTCCATTACCCATACCACTAGGCTTGCCTGATGGTAAGCTGAAGGCAAAGTCGCAGAAAAGAGGGTCACCATTACTTACACATACCGTATGACAATGGTGACACTCAGCTTGACGGCCTCATCATATGCTATTTCACGTCCCGCTTAAAGGACCCGGGACTGTAGGAAGAAGGAAACACGTGAGCTGGTAATGAATTCCAGGCCTTAACGGTGCGACAGAGGAAAGAGTCACCGAACCGCTTGGTTCTTGATCGGATGTTCTGCACCGTTTGCGGATGACATCAAAGACCTGCACGTGTTGTCCTGTGTAGGAAAGGGGAGGGTGGGACTAATTGGAAGAGCTCATCAGAACATTATATAGATTATGCACTTGATAAATTCAATAGTAATATCATTGGTTAGGGGTCTATATTTTTAGTTGAACAGATTTATTGATTGAAATTGTATAGTCATCCGAACTAAATGTGTTTACCAAATCCAGATTAATCAGTGAACAGGAAGGGAGGAACAATTTATTAGATTTGACTTAACAAGAAAGTTAAATTGAGGATCGCTAGCCAGGCACTAAGGCAACTAGAGCGACGGAGATCGATAAATGACCTCAGCCCAGATGAGCGCAGGCCTGGGGGGATGAGTGGAGTCGTATGCTACCCTGTTTCCGGGGACCAGTTGGAGACTGTGATCTCCACACCTGAGGAGGGCCATATCGAGAGAGATGTCCCTAGGTCGGCCGTAATGCGAGGCCTGTCACCCTCACTTTCGGCAACCAAAAAACGATCCACAGGTACCGTGCGTTTTAGTCGGTTAGAGTCCGACATAATCCGCACGTAAAAAAAAGCAAGCTAAATTAAATGGATCCGTTTAAAAATAAGTGCTATTCCAATTTACACTAGCACTGCGCTGTACCTACGTGTGACTTTTTAATGCAGTTTTATCTATACAGCGAACTAAATATAAACTCCATTAAATAACAATAGTTATCGAGCTCATCTAAAATGGATTACGAACGATTTTTACCGAAATAGAAACAGCGCACAACTTAACTGAACTGAATAGTGTGTGCTACTTTTAGTATGGAAATACCTGCCTATCAGACTGCCTTGCATAGGTTTTTTTTTTTTTACCACTTAGTTGGCAGACAAGCACACGACCCACCTGATGGGAAGCGGTTACCGTGGCCTATGGACGTATGCAACACCAGGGGTCTCACACTCGCGCTGCCGACCATGAAGAAACCTTCTGGTAAGGTAAGTTACAGGTCGCTCATTTCGTCAACACACATCTAATACTTCGATCATATACAGTAATACTATGTATAATACAGTAATACTACAATAGTATAATATATACAAAACTAAAATACATACAAACAAAAATACTATACAGTAATAATATAAAAAGCTTACTGACAAATGAGACGAAACTATCGAAATATATTTAGCTCACGTTACAACAAGTGTGTGGACAGTTCAAGAACCACTAGAGACGCTACGTCAATATAATCACACAAGTGGTATCTTTCGTCCGAGTAATTGGCTATTTGACTTAGTTTGTTGTCGAAAAAGGATCACTTTAGTATAATATAATAAACAGCTAAAGAGAAATTTTCTTTCGACAAATAGTTTTGAAGATATTTGATATTGTAAATACAATTTCTCAAGCCGGCTGAATACGCTTCATACAAAATCATACATGTGAGTGATGTGAGTGACATCACACGTCAGTTGCGCGTAGTGCAAATGTATGGAATGTAAGAGAATATAGCATTTATCTCGGTCCTCGTTGCATACATGTGTATAGTTCATGATAAAATTAATTTGAAATGTAATGAGGAATCTAAAAAGTTAAGAATTTGATTGTTTATATTTTGACTTACTTCGGGATTTACATAACATAACATAAACTCAAGCCTATATCCCGAAGGGGTAGGCAGAGGTGCTAGCACCCACATTTCGCCAGTTTATGTTTAGGTCCCAATGTGAATAGGTGGCGAGCCTATTGCCATTAACCGGGCACTTATAAACCTGCGATAAATACACACATAACTTCGAAAAGCATAGAAAAGTCATTAGTAAGTGCCATGGTAAAACCTGGGATCAAACCCGAGACCTCGTCTCAGCAGTCCATTACCCACACCACTAGGCTACCGCGGTTTACAATTTACAAATAATCAAACTATGTATTTACAAATAATGATGCAATTATGCAAGGTAATATTTTCCAGCAAATACTAAGATATTAAGCGGTATTGGGAAGAATCGGACGAGCTTGTCAAATAACCTATTAATAAGATCAGCTAACATTGTGATGATCACTGAACACTAACGATATGAATAGCACAAATATCTACCTATAAACTGTGACGTGGGTCAGGTGGGTTTGGCGCTCACAGGGTCTAGCTCTATCACTATAGCAAGTAGAAAAACCTAGCTACTTATTTCCCAAGTTTTACGCGAAACAAACTTCCAAGTGTCTTTAAAAGGTTTCTTTAACATTTGCCGTGAACCAATACAATCTGATATCGCAAAAGTAAAAATAAATAAGATTATTTTTAATTTCGAAGAGGAATATTATTCAATCAATCAATCAATTAGCCCACCGCAGCCCACTGCTGGACATAGGCCTCTCCCAATGCGCGCCATTTTCTCCGATCCTTCGCCTTCCGCATCCAGTCTGTCCCATATTATTAATATAAGAGAATTTAGTTACAACACTGCAGTAGCGCAATAACTTTATTTCTAGTAAAAGAGGAGGCATACCGCCTCGTCTTCGGTCGTGGAAATGGCGTAAGTGCACTAGAATTGATGTCTTGAAGTATAATGTTATACTTCTTAAGTAGTAAAGTACCTTTTAAGTAAGCAAGCATCGTAGTTTGTGAGAGCATGACAATACTTCCACATCACAAAAACAAAACAGAAACTGAAACGCTTTCATGACAAAGCTGATTGCAGCTGTTGAATGAAATGAAACAAACTCAAGATTCAAAAGGCTTTCATCTGTGAATTACACAGAGCATCTCTGAATGCTTATATCAGAACGTTTCACAAAGGCTGAATATGAATACAGACACAAATGCAATTGTGATCATCTGAATAAATGTACTTGTACGCGTATTTCAAATAAGGGCTCATTCACACAGATGCCGATCCGATACGACTGTTGGACGTTCTTATTGCGTACAGATGTACTGATGTTCACATTATTTTCGTGAAACGAATGTACTGAACTGTGCACGCATAGAGTGAGCGTGTCAGCAATTCCGATACATAAGTTTATAATTAGCGTTTTTAAAAAAATCGTGAAAAAGACGATTCATAAAAATCGTCGACGTCTTTGTGTGAATGAGCGTTAACGTATTTAACTACCAACGAGTAAATTCAAAGAGCGCTTGAAATTTGTTGAAATAAATGGACGGAAATACGATATTCTCTATGATCGAGTGCCTTCGCTGTATTCATGCGAGTATGGAGACTTGATTCAATTTGCGTACGATGCACAACACAACAAAGCGCTGAGAAAGTTTGCCTTCCGGGCGAGGAGCTAACTTGTAAACCAATATTCTGATTAATTTATAGCGAAGTACCTGACTGAAACTCGGTTAAAATCAATGTTGTGTAAAATTTAATATATTACCTTAACGTTAATTAATTCAAAATTGTAGACGTATATGTAGCGTTATACTTTCGTACACTGCAATAAAGAATTGGAACGCAAAAAAATAGGCGCTTAGGTCCCAGCTTCTCCCTGGAATAAATTGGGAAAAACATCCTATAATCTGATGACAGCGCAATTTACCAGGTCCGACAGTATTAACCACAAGAAGCTACCACTTAGGTGACAGACAAGCACACGGTCCATTTGATGGGAAGTGGTTACCGTGGCCTTTGGATGTGTGCAACACCAGGGGTGACACACTCGCGCTGCCGACCCTGAAAAAACGTTCTAATGCTCTTTTTAAAAAACTCCATATTACAGGCGCATGGGAAAACCGCAGCAGGGAGTTCATTCCACAGCTTGAGTGTGTGTGGGATAAAGTTTCTTTAAAATAAGTGAAGTGAAAAGTTTCTTTCAATTTCTCGAAAAGTGAAGATAAAAGTCACGCTAGAAGTTATGGATATCTTGGAAATATGTTACTATGGAAACTAAAAATCCGGCAACGACTTACCTTTTGTCGGTACATAGCAGCGGCTTTAGTGTTGTACTTCTGCGGGATGGTGAGTCCTGGCTTGTAATCGGGTTGGCTCTCGAGGAACTCCTTAGCTTTGCCGTTACCCCCCACCTGAGGACAAACAAATAACTGTGTTTACTCCCGATAGCGGCACTCTGTAATAAATTAATACACATTTATTATTTATTTACCGTGTTTATTTATTCTTTACTGTACACTTACAAGTCATGTCATACAAAGAAGTTAAATGTTATGTACAAAGGCGAGCTTAACTCAATGTTGAGTTCTTTACCAGCAAACTCGGGAGTGCACAGAGGAATTGCAATTCAATGAGAGGGTTTTCGAAAAAGTTGCGTTTTTCTTGTATGATACACTTTTATTGCGCATTTTTATTCATTTTCCTTTCAGTAAGATAGTCTCGGAAACGTAAAAAACGTGGGAATAAAATCGGTAAACTTGTTCTCAACTCATCACGTGATCCATGGATACATATCTCTATGGTGTGGCTGCTGTAGAGCGTTCGCCTGCCACGCCAGAGATTGCAGGCTCGATTTAAGCTCAGTGTAAACATTTATGAATATGCCTATTTGCATTTTTCGGGGAGTACCACTGCCAATTTGTGTAAATATTTTCTCTCTCAAGATCTCCCTCTCATTTTCTCTCTCTCTCTGTGTGTGCGTGTGCTTACAGGTTCGGCAGCGCGAGTGTGCCTCCCCTATTGTTGCACACGTCCATAGGCCACGGTAACTACATTCCATCAGGTGGGCCGTGCGCTTTGTCTGCCACCTAATAAATAACATAACATAAACTCACGCCTATATCCCCGAAGGGGTAGGCAGAGGTGCTAGCACCCCGCATTTCGCCAGATTATGTTTAGGTCCCATAGGTGGCGAGCCTATTGCCATTAACCGGGCACTTATAATCTTGCGATAAATACACACATAACTTCGAAAAGCATCGAATACTCATTGGTGTGTGCCATAGTAAAATCTGGGATCGAACCCGAGACCTCGTCTCAACAATCCCTTACCCATACCACTAAGCTACCATATAAAAATTAAAAAATGCGGAAAATTCCACATTTGCCTATAGAATGCCGAGTGAACGAATATTGTGTGCTAGTGACATGTAAATGAGTAGGCGTGAAGGTATCATATGGACAACTAAACATGTGTGTGCTACTGTCATTTTGACCAGTAGGCGTGATTACACTTCATATTGTCTTAGTTATATACAATATATAAGTTCCGGGCAAAAGTATTTACGTATTTTTCATAGAAAGAAAAAGGATGTTGTAATTGTACCATATTCTAGCAAATAAACTATTTGAATGGAATTGTGCCGTTTTGATCGATGACTTGTTGCGATCTTGTTTGATTGAAATATCAGACAGGTAGTTTTTGCAGCGTACTTATAAGGTCAACTTTATGGTTTCTAAAGAAGTGACCGAAACAAGTGAGAATAGTAGAAGGATAGGAAAGTGAACCCCGTGCCCCAAAGTGAATACGTCAGTAAGTTGTTTATTGTTCAGACTCGGGTAATTCCACACTACCGACGGGAACACAAGAAATTTAGCTGAGCTGGAGGTGCTAGCAATTTATGTGTAAAGTTACTCATTACAAAAATTGGTGACAGCCAGAAAAACTTTGAAATAAACAAGAAGAGTATTAAAATATAAACATTTTCACACGTTTATAGGTCTGATTGAATAATGCTTATTCGCATTGAGTCGTGCGCGGATTCAATTAAGGTATTGTTGAAGTGAAGATTGCATCAATTGTTGAGCACAGTTAGTGTACTTGTATAGATCTAATAATAGTAAAGTGGACTATTGCGCCCAGTTGAAGATCTCAAGATTCAAATGGTTAGTTACTGAAAGCATACGACGATCATTTTCTTATTAGGTAAATGGTTACTACGAACGGTCTAAAGGGTAATTCGTAGCATCAACCGCGATGTGGTCGAAGTCTCATTGTAATTGTAGATTTAACATCAAAGCCTAAATATGCTAAGTGAATATTAAAGAAAGGTCATCGTGACCTTTGGAAAGCGATAGTAATTTTTTTTATACCACTTAAGTGGTAGACAAGCACACAGGCCGTGTGAACCTGATGGAAAGTGGTTAGCGTGGCCTACGGACGTGTGCAAAACCAAGGGAGTCCCACTCCCGCTGTCGAGTAAGCACAGAGAGTTTCTGTGCCGTCAGTGTAAAAGACAAAGCAGGACAAGCTTTTGGTCTTCCCACTGACAGTACAAAAACTCTCCAGTGGGCTCTGGCTATCCTACTCACCGTCGGGAACACAACACAAGGTAGCTATAATAGATTCATATCATCAGCGTTAGTATTGACAAAATTATTTAACAACACCCTAACTGGTAGAGCACTACGTCATATCATCGGAACGACCCTAGGTCCCCCCGACAATGACAACGCTTGAATCAAAATATGTATTACTAGGTATATCAAAGTTATAGTGCTAACTAACACAACTTATTTTCGACTTTATGAGGGTTGTTTTTTAATGTTTAATTTAATTTTTATTTTACATTTTTTAAATTGATGTACTAGTCAAGCCCTTTCATTTGATACCCATATTGATGGAGATGAGAAAAAATATGTACTCCATCATTTTGTAGCGGCAGCCATCTTAAACCTATTTTTTTCAAAAATAGCTAAGAACACTCACGACTAATATACCTTTCAAACACAAAAAAATTATCCAAATCGGTTCATCCGATCAGGAGCTACGATGCCACAGACAGGTACACACACACACAGACACGTCAAACTTATAACACCCCGTCGTTTTTACGTCGGGGGTTAAAAATGATTAGGTCCTTAAATTTTCTTACAGATTCATGAGTTTGTTATTCCTGTAATCATCATAGTTATTTCAATTACATTATTATTTGGTCTGAAAGTTGATTTTTAGATTTTACAACTCTGTATAAAATTTTGTTTTTATTTGCCGCTCGAGAAATTATTCCATTTTCAAAAACAGTACTTCCTAAATGCTATCAATTTTGATGATAAATTTCGTATTACTTTTTTACAACTGTCACTTTTCCAAAATGTAATAAAAGCGTTTGTTAGCTTAATGTTGTTTCATTTATACACAAAAAAAAAAACATAAAATTTGGATTTGTCATTCTTAAAATAAATGCAAAAATGTTAGTACTGAAAATTGGGTTTCCTCCAATTTCTTAATAAAAACGGCAATTTCATATGTAAAGACCTGTTATATTCTTTCACGATGTTGGGAATATTACAAATATTATTTAAAAAATCACTCAGTCAACACGAAAAGGATACTTGCTGTTTGTGACTGTAATAACTCACGGTAAAATTAGCTTTTTTCTGTGAGTTAAAGTGATTTGAACTATAAACATCGCCTGCTGTAATTGGCTAGATACCTACTAAACGTTAAAAAAAAAATTTTGTATACCACTTGGGTAACAGACAAGCACACGGCCCATAAGCTCTAGAGTACACTATGTCCAATCTGATTGATTAAAGACTTAGTCTCCGGTAACACCCTTTTCTTAAAGTCTTTGACAATTTCAATCGTATAACTACGAGAACTTATTAGGATAAAGTGTGAACTAATACAAGGAACCAATGACAACCCAAATGTTTTTTTAAACACATGCGAACGAGTTTATATCAGAGTAAAGAGATTACTATTTAACCAGGTTCTTCAACACTTTTTTTATATCACTTGGTTGGCAGACAAGCACCCGGCTCACCTGATGGAAAGTAGTTACCGTGACTTATGGACGTATGCAACACAAAATGAGTCACACTCGAATTGCCAACACTATAAGCGCAGAGTGTTTCTGTGCCGTCAGTGTAAAAGGCGTAGAATCAAATTGTTGGTTACTAAAAGCATACGATATGCGAAGATAAAGTTTTATAATAGAAATTCATTCACTTTATTTCATTTGAGAGAATTACTTTAAATATCTTTCTTACCTATAACAAGCTGATCGAAGTAAACAAGTGTGGGTATCACACGTTGTTTTTTTTTTAATATGTAGTACCCTTTAAATCACTGCGCCAAATAGTCCCCCCGGGCTCCAAATTGCGAGCTTCGGCTGCGACTGGGACACGCGCACGAATGAAGGAGACTGCTCAAGTCAATATCACAATAACTCGGTACCTACACTCGTGATTCAATTTCAGACCACTTAAGATTGATCGAGGAGGGATCCCGCCCGTGTAATGTAAATTGACTTTTTTATAAACATATTTGTGCTACGACTTTTTTTTCGTAGCTTTATTTACTATTTTTAATATATACTCATATTATAAAGATGAAGAGTTTGTTTGTTTGTATGAACGCGCTAATCTCAGCAACTACTGGTTCGAATCGAAAAATATTTTTGTTTTGAATAGTCTGTTTATTAACGAAGGTTTTAGACTATATATCTACACTCATGTTATAAAGCTAAAGAGTTTGTTTGTTTGTTTGTATGAACGCGCTAATCTCAGCAACTACTGGTTGGAATATAAAAAATATTTTTGTGTTGAATAGTCCGTTTATCGACGATGGTTTCAGGCTATATATCATCACGTTACTACTTAAGGGAGCGAAGCTGTGATCATAAATATCAACAAATCTGGCAGATTCCCATACATTACTTGAAAACTAAAGAAAATATGCAACGGGCGAAGCTGAGGCGAATCAGCTAGTTACGTATAACAGTTATTTTCCCTTTTTAACCAACTTTGTAAAAGGAGGACTTTGTGAAGGTTGTATTTTGGAAACGGAGTACAATGAGCTTTGCCGTTATAGTTCCAGCAAAACATTCCTAAGAGGCTATCAATAAGTTTGTAATGTCTTCTGAACTACATTCTCCATTTTTGTAAAATCTTACAGATAGCTAAACACTATGAAATATATAAAAGAAGATATATTACGTCAATGTATCGTATTTCATGTGGGGATATAAAGACTCGGGATCATTGGTAGTCAATCAATCAATTAGCCCACGGCAGTCCACTGCTGGACATAGGCCTCTTCCAAAGTGCGCCATTTTTTCCGATATTCTGCCTTCCGCACCCAGTAGGGGCGGGCTAGAAAACCTCCACACGGTGCACCCTGGACAACAGAAGCGGCAACTCCTCCCTGAATTTAGGTGAGGAGTTGCGGCTCCTGGTCGATATTCTACCGAGGTCGGAAACCTCTTGAACAAACCCTCTGCCAACCCGTCTGGCCAGCGTGGCAATAGTAAGCTAAAACCCTCCCAATGAACGGACGCCATTAGTAGTATGAGTACTAGAAATTATAGAAACCGCCAAAAACGTTTCCCATACATTTTGTAAAAATCAACTCGAATGTCATTATTTATCGCCAATAGATTTTATTTATTTTATTTAATGTGAAGATCAAAAGACACTAGGGATCATTTAGTCATTGTTGAGCTGCTCTGTACCTAGCAGTTATTAGAATAGTTTATGGCAGGCCAGCTGTTATACTGCTGGTTGAACAGTCTAACGATTCTACAGCTTGATTTGTTAGTTGTAGCTTTCTCCAAAAAGTAGCAACCGCACTTGCAATACAGCTGCGGAGCCGTTTGTTCTATCAAATAACCTATAGCTACTAGAACCTATAAATCGACCGGAAAGAAAGGTATAAGTTATTTATATAACCGTATAACACTCACAATAATGTTTACGGGAATTAACGCGATTAAGGTATAGGCACCATGATCGCGTTAATTCCCATAAACATGTGTATCATGGAACGCGAAAGTTTAAAAGGTTTAACACTGTTTGCAATACAAATTAAACAGTATTTAAATTATGGATATCAAGTACAGGAACGGGTAACGAGTGTAAAATTACTCGTAACATCGATCCACCGTGACGCAGTAACCATCAATATAAAACTCTCATGCAAAATCGTATATACAGGTTTAATCAACGCCAGCTATCTGTGGTTTTCAGGCCTCATTCGAGTTGAATGAAAATCCGTCCGGTATACGTACAATATTCTACCTAAACTTACGGCCCGCTATGATGGGCGTTTTGACACGGTTGGTTTTGCTTGTTTTTTCTTTTTTGGTGTGTGAAGTGTATTTTCTTCTGTGCCAGTCTGGCCATATTTTCTTTTTTAGTTATTCGTCTAACAGTTTGTTGTTCAATATTAAGCGCATTTAAAAAAGAGAAAACGAGCAAAGCCAGTCGTGTCAAAACGGCCATCATAGCGTGCCGCAACTATAGTTCTGTATTAACACTGCAGAGTATCTACAACCTTCAAAGATTTCGAGACGAGAAGCTATCTTGTATATAAGCATAATTTCAAAAATCAGTCGGCTGTCTTTGGGGCTGCCGATAGAATTGAAAGAGTATGTATAAAAGTAAAAAAAAAGTATTTACTTCCAATTTGTTAAATAAGTATAACTGGCTGTACAGAATTTAATAAAAAATTATATTTCGCCTCAAGCCTCAACAATGTAATATTAAACAAAAACGTTTTGACTTCAAAGAGAGTAACTTGTGAATTGCACAATTTGTCAACAAATAGGTAACACTGGCCGTATAGAATTAAAAAAAAAAACCAGTTTACCCCTAAGGTTTTTTGATAAGCGTGCCTAAACAAGTTTTCACTTCAAAACAAATAATACTTCTGGAAAAAGCGTTGACAAAAACACACATTCAAACAGTTTTCCTACTTTAGTTCGTACGTTCAAAAGCCACATTTAATGGATTAGGTACATTGGCATGACAGAAACTTGAATGAATGGGAAGCCATGCTCCCATTTGAATTCTTTTTCCACTCTCGTTAACTCACTCGTGTGCAATGAAAATAAAGTTACATTTTCAACTGCAAACTTTTCAACTATTTCGCTGCAACATAATAAGTTATTTTGAGGTTTCGGTACTAGACGCGGCTAACAATTCAATTAAAAATTCTGTCTATGAGTTAATTATCGCAGGAAATGACGACCTTCCTGTTCTCGAGGAAACTTAATGCCCGAGTAGAGCTTAATTGGTTTAAAACTCTAGCGGTGCGCTGTGCAACTTTCAACTCCACGGCCAGAAGAGACCATGTCATGTCACTTTGTGATACCTACAATGATGGTATTAGGGTTCAGCTTAATGCAGTTGGAGTTTCTGTTAACGTTGAACACTCGTGTGTTGGTGCTTTTATACCGATATTATAAAGATAAAGAGTTTCTTTATTTGGCTGAATGCGCTATTCTCAGGAACTACTGTTTTGATTAGAAAAAAAAGTTGTGTTGAACAGCCCATTTTTATAAGAAGGTCAAAGTCAAAAGTCAAAAATCATTAATTCTGAATATACCATTAAATCAGCACTTACAAAACGTCAATGCTATAGGTTATAGGCTAAATATCATCACGCTACTAATCAAGGTAGCAAAGTAGTAACCATAAATGTTAACAAATCCCATCGGTACATTAGTTATTTGAAAATAATATTGCGGGCAAAGTATGCCACGCGCATAGCTGGGGCGGTTCGGCTAATCATCTATGTACATTCATACATTTACGCCTGTAAATCGCCGAAGGATTAGGCAGAGATTTATAGACAACCACATTTCGCTAATAATGATTTCGGTCCCGCGTAATAGGGGGCGACCCTATACCCACATAATATACCTAGTCTAGGCATAAATATTGTTACGAAGAAAAAACATTTTTTTTTATTGCAAATAATATTTATTACTTTTACAGTGTGTTAGTTTAATACATAAATATAAAACAATTTAAAATATAAAAAGCTTATTCGAAGTGGTCTCCATTGGCTGCAACACAGTCCTTTAAACGTTGAGGCCAGTTATCAATAGAAGCACGCACTCTTTCCATGGGAAAATTCTTCACTGCCAATCGTATGGATTGTTTTAGGGACTCCAAATTATCATGGCGTTTAGAGCAAGCCATACTCTCTAAAACTGACCATAAATCATAATCCAGCGGATTAAGATCGGGACTAGACGACGGCCAGTCTTCAGCTCTGATGAAGTCCGAAACGTTCACTTCCAACCAAGACTGCGTGGACGGAGCTTTATGACCCGGCGCTGAGTCTTGTTGGAAGGACCATACTTGGTTATTGAACATGGTGTTGTTAAGGGGTTTAACTACCTTCTCAAGAATGGTATCTTGATTCACTTGTGCCGATGTTTTGATACCTTTTTCATAAAAATATGGCTCAGTCACTCCTTCATAGCTAACACCCCACCAAACCATCACTGAAGTCGGATAATGCCCACGTTGCACTCTGTCGACTAATTGGGAAGCTTCCTTAGAGCTGTGAGCATAAATACGGTCATTTTGTTTGTTAAAATGTTGATCAATTGTAAAGATTTTCTCATCCGTAAACAAAATTTTTCTGTGACCTCCCTTTGCGTACCGCTTCAGTAGTTGCTTCGATTTTACCACCCTATTCTTTTTTAAATTATCAGTAAAATGACCAGTGCGTCTCTTATAGGCTGCAAGTCCTAAGTCATCTTTTAAAATGCGCGACATGGTTCTGGGTGCTATCTTCATCTCCCGAGATAAAATCTTTTGCTTGCGGACAGGATTTCTTCGAATTCTTTCCCTTACTGCTTTGACCACCTTTTTCGTACGAACACTACGTGGACGGCCAGATCTTTTTCTGTCACAAACAGAGGAGGTCTCATTGTACCTATTAATAGCCCGGTACACAAACATTTGACTAATACCAAGCGTATGGAGAGTTTTAAAAATTACATTCGGCTCCATACCAACTTTGTGTAATGCAATCACAGCGATTCGGTTTTCTTTATCACCCCACTCCATTTTAATATAGCAAAATATTGTACAATGTATTGGCGCCAAAATTAGAAAACACAATGAACAATCGTATAAAAATGACAGATTCCAAATTCAAATGTAATATCTTTCTGATTTTAATTGTAACAGTATTTATGGCCAGACTAAGTATATAATAGCTATAGTCTTCACAGTAAACATATCTACATCCCATGCTAAAGTCCCTTTAGCATGGGATGTAGATATGTTTACTGTCAGATGGAAACGGCCCTATCCTTTAGTTAACTTCTACGATACCTACAGAGAGAGAGATAATCTCTAGAGTTTAAATTCAATCATTACAGAAACCTAACGGATAATGAAATCCCATACAGACTGATTGAATTCAACCAGATATCAGGACCAACCAACCGCAATGACTTACGTAAATAACGAACATTACAATTTACATTTGACGAATTCCAGGGACACTAAAACCACCACATAGGTAGTACGTACCTATTATTTGGTAACGATTTTCAGCTCTAGACAATGGCACGCACACATACACGCCTGCTTACGAGAATTCTGGATCAAGTCAGTCGCAATGTTAATCGAGATTATCACTTAGACGATTCCATTACCAATGTAATTATTAAGGGAAAAGGGAAAGATCGCGGGTTCGAATCCCGCCTGAATTCCTAACATAATCGATTTGAATAGTTAGCACACTTTTTTTTTTACGTGCGCAAAATCCCCACGGATACCTCCCCACCGGAGCCGGTGCAAGAGGTTATGTCGGATTCGAACCGACTAAAACGTACGCCGCCTGTGGGTCGCTTTGGTTGCCGAAGGTGAGGTTATAGGCATATCCCTCGCACCCCGGCCGACCCAGGGCCATCTCTCACGATCTGGCCCTCTCTTCGGGTGTGTGGGGACTACAGAGTCCCCAACTCGTCCCCGGAAAACCGGGAGGCGCGCCAAGGTGACAGGCGGCTCCACCAGCCACCCCCAGGCCTGCGCTCATGGGGGGCGGAGGTCGTTCATCGACCTCCGACGCCCGAGTTGCCTTCGTTATAGTTAGCATACTAAATGCTTTAGAATTTCATTCAAATGTCATTATTGTTTTGTGTAAAATTAAATAATAAAACTTTATTATAATTAAAAATAAAAATGAATAAAAGTGTAGAAATAAATTTTAATACGTAATTTTTTGACGCCATTTTAACTGTAGAGGTGGCCCTAAGTCGGCCGGGCGCGGGGTGCCTGCCTACCTCATAACCAACAACAACCCCCAGACGTCGTGCGTTTTAGTCGGTTTGGTTCCAACATAACCTCTCCCACCGACTCCGGCGGGGGTGTCCGTGGCGACTTTTGCACGTATAAAATAAGAAGTAACTTAATCTACTTTAAATTTTTTTTATTTTAGAATACCGCGCAAACAAATATAGACAGAGATAAACAAAGGTATTTGTTTGCGTCGTTTGTTACCAGGTTAGACTTCATTAGTGCCTCAAGAACCCTCGGAGACTGGTATTACAGGTTAGGTAACAGTAAAAGCAAACACTTCATATCGACCCTCAATTCCTTCGATAGCTTTAATTATTTACTGATGGACATTGATTAGAGAAAATGAGTTTATTATGAGAGTAATGTGTACCACGAATGTCGGAGGTATTGTACCGAAATGCGCACTAGAGAGCAATTAAGAGTAGAGAGTAGATTGTGTGGCCGCCATTTGTTATTCAACTACGACTTACTTCAAATAAGAGCAGTGAACAAAGAAATATAACATTCAGATTGAGAACAGGAAAATATATGTATGCATGTCACCAGAAATTTACGAAAACGGATTTTTTACAAGTTTTTACATTTCATTTATTTATTATTCTAGTTTGACTAGAATAATAAAGAGATCAATCAAAAACATCATTGTATGATTTGAGATTTACATGGTCATTCACATTACTAGTGTAAAACTATTATTTTTTATTATTCAAGTAACAGAGACTCAATCAATTACATCATTGTATGATTTGATATTTACATGGTCATTCACATTACTAGTGTAAAACTAGCACTCAACAATAATAATAAACATGGTAAATATCCCGGCGAGTTTTACAGTAGTAATTACATCAATATTATCTTATAATACTTAAAAAAAAACATTTTTCCAAAAATTTACAGTTGGTATTTTCCTAACTCCTGCTCTGAGACCCACAGGGAAGAGGAGGTTCGGAATCCTCTGAATTTATAAATACTGCGTCCCCTAGAACTTTACTTATTATTGTAGAAGTGTAAATGGCTGCTTGTTTTTGTAATATATGTATATTAATATTTGCATTTAATTTATCTAAGTACCTGTGTATACTTTTAGCTACTGCTCCTGTCGTGCCTATTATTATGGATTGGTTTCTGTGTGTGTATTCCATAAACAGGTAATTTCTACTTAATAATAATAGTATTATTATCTAATAATATTATTATTACTTTTTTAACTTGCATGTAGGTTCGGGTCGAATCATGAAATTGTTTTCTTTTTAAATATTGCGTTTAATCGAAATTAGGTTTTAAAATAAGTAAATAGGGTCTTTTATTGTATACCACTTATGTGGTAGATAAGCAAACGACCCACCTGTTGGGAATGGTTACCGTGGCCTATGGACGTGTGCAACACCAGTGACGTCACACTCGTGCTGTCCACTGCGTGACTTATTACGTAAGTAGTTTGAACTCTACTCCGAATAAAAACAAATCAAGCAACTAGTTTTCTTTTCGTCTCGTACAAAATGCTCTTTCAGAGTTAGAAATGTTTCAAATCATCTTAAACGAATGAGTTTATAGGGAAGGTAATCTTTTTCAAAGTCAATTTTTTTAATTCTTTTTTAAATACACTAAACTCGCTTCTTCACGCGTTAGGCGTCTTGAGTGAGCGTGCCTTTATATATTGTGCACATAATTCAAGAACGATTTCGCATCAATTGGTTAAGCGGCAATTGTACCGCCTTTCTGCCACTCTGCATTATACCGAGCCATCAGTCACAATCGACTAACAAGCGTCATCCTTATTCTCCATTTCAAGGGTCATTATTGCAGTTGGATGAATGCATACGGCCCGGTCAGACGATACGTAGGAAGGGCGTGTACACTTGTGATAGTTATAGAATCTTTACAGCATGCATAGCAATGAGACAAGCAAGGGAGTAGCTCTTCCCACACCCATTACATATGTATATTTTCGTTGAAATAAAACACTTGGTTCGTTTTTCGTTCGGCAAGTCGGACTCTAGTTGAACATAAGCTACAAAAACCCTAATATATTTTGAATGCGTTGACTTAGAAGTTTGATATTTGCATAGTTTCAAGATGTTACAGACCTGAGTAGGTATGTGATATGAATTTTAACTTGATATCTCCACGCATTCCTAAGAAAAAGGTCTTGACAGACAGACAGACGAACAACGAAGTGATCCTATAATGGTTCCGTATTCTTTCTTTTGAGGTACGTAACCCTAAAACGCTGATCACTCAGTGAAATCTAGTCAAAGTTAAACAGGAGAAGTTAACATTACAAGTAATCAATATGTTTCTTCAGCAGAGCTAATCTGTGTATTTGGCATAATCTACTATTATATAGCCATAAACTACTATTGGGTAGTAAGTACCTACTTAGATAAACAATATTTATATAAATAATTAGTAATTGTGCAATTACTATACTAATAGAGAATTTATTAAACACGTACAAGTTGAAATTATCTATTTAAATACCTACGAAGTTGCATAAAATGAGTAAGCAGTAGGTAGGTACTTAGATCTTTTTTGTATCGAAACCTTTTTAAGAACAAAGCAACACAACCAATAAAATTTAATAAAACCTATGACTTACTAGTGAATTTATAGCAATGAATCACAGTTTGATTATAGGTGCCATTATGTGCCAAATTGCGGTGAAATTAGAGTCACTTTTTGAGCAAGTGTGTTGAAAAGAATATTATACCTACGTAAAGACGTAATGAAATGAATAGTGAAATCACAGTCAAAGCTGTGACGATGTTGAAACGATGTCGCCTTGAATGCTATTCGACTATCGCTGGGGTAAAAATAAATATGTATTAAGTATAATTAAAAATAATAATATTAGAACCGAAATTAATAATATTCCCTCTAACCCCTCCAGCTCCCGTGAGTCGGCCGGGGTGCGAGGGATATGCCTGGCAACCTCACCTTCGGCAACCAAAACGACCCACAGGAGGCGAGCGTTTTAGTCGGTTCGAGTCCGACATAACCTCCTCCACCGGCTCCGGTGGGGAGGTATCCGTGGGTGGGGATTTTGCGCACGTAAAAAAAAACCCCCTCCAGCTAAGCTAAATTGATAGTGTTAGGAGTGGGTTCACGTCGGTAGTGTAATCGTCAAGATTGGAACCCTAGACCTTTTGATCGTAATGCCGACTCCTTAACCACTAAGCTGTCATAAAGGTTTATATATAGATTTTAGAAAATAAACATACTTAGACATATGTAACATGATTTTGGTAAATAGTTACAATTTAAAATTGGTAATAAGTAGTAATAACTAAATACACACATAATTATATTAGGCCTTTGCCTATGAAATTGTCGAAATTTTCTTACAGATTTATGAGTTTGTTATTGCGGTAATTTAATAGCTATTTCCATTATTTATATTTTGTTTGAAAGTTGATTTCAAGATTTTAGAACTCCGTATTAAATTTTGTTTTTATTGGTCGCTTGATAAATTAAAGTCAATCTTCAAAAACAGTACTTCCTAAATGCTATCCATTTTGATGATAAATTTCGTATTACTTTTTTACAGCTGTCAAAAATGTAATAAAAGTCTTTGTTAGCTTAATGTTGTTTCAGTCATACACAAAAAAAAATCATACCATTTGGATTTGTCATTCCTAAAAAATGCTAAAATGTTAGCTGCAAATTGGGCTTCCTCCTAAATTCTTAAAAAAAAAACGGCCATTTCATTTGTAACGACCTATTATTACCATACATATACCAATACACAGAACACAGATATATTTATCAAAATAGCAAAACAATATTAGCACAGCGGGAATCCAACCCTTGCATGCACGTGTTCGTATGTGGGTAGGTATCTATGTTTGTTTGTGAGACCCGTATTATTGAATGATACTTTTACATTACGTATGTTATTGTGAATAATATATATGCGGTTAGCTTAAGTCCACGTGGACAATGTCGCGAGCATAGACAGTTATACATACATCAATAACAAAACACAAGATCTCTTTCGCTAATACGCTAGCAACACTTATCATCTAAGTTATTATAGCTGATCCAATTAATTAGCTTTAATAAATTGCTTGGGCAGTGTTGACGTTAGTCGGCCACGCCTTGCTCCTAGTACTTCAAAAGGAATCAATAACTATTACATACTAGAAATATACACTGCGCTCGTGTGGACCAAAGATTTCCACAACATTGAACACAGAGGTTCTGGGTTCGAATCTTTGAGGTTACACTACCGACATGAATCGAGTCCTAATAAAAGTAATTTAGCTTAGCTTTAGGAGTTGACAGGAATACTAGTAATTATAAAATTCTCTGAGAATTTTTGCTTCCTAGTCTGAGATGCGGCTTAATTTCAATATTTTCCGTGAAGCGACTGCCACCTAACCTACACAACCAATTGGCGATATCGAATTTCTGTAGTTATACTAGTGCCGGCCTGGGGGTACAGGTGGAGCCGCCTGTCACCCTGGCAGAAGCAGGCCGCAGCGGTGGCGCGCCTCCCCGTTTCCGGGGACGAGTTGGGGACTCTGTAGTCCCCACACCCGAGAAGAGGGCCAGATCGTGAGAGATGGCCCTGGGTCGGCCGGGGTGCGAGGGATATGCCTGTCAACCTCACCTTCGGCAACCAAAACGATCCACAGGCGGCGTGCGTTTTAGTCGGTTCGAGTCCGACATAACCTCCTCCACCGGCTCCGGTGGGGAGATATCCGTGGGGATTTAGCGCACGTAAAAAAAAAAAAAGTTATACTAGTGGGATTTTTAGGGCTCCCAACTACCCGTAACGCCTGCCATAGATGGTATGGCAACTGGGACCGATGGCTTAACGTGCTCTCCCGAGGCACGAGCATACCAATGCAAATACCGACGTTCATGCATACAAATATTTGCACTGAGCGGGGTTCGAACCTTCACCTTCTGTGTAGAGGCCGCGTTCACTACATCACCACGCCAATAGTGTATTTTGTTTCATACAAGTACAAAAAAATACAGAAGAGACGGTTTTTTAAAATGCCACAATCAAGCGATAGAAAACCTCGCGCTCTTTCTTTCATCATTGTCTTAACACTGTTCCCGGCTGTATCTGTGACTTCGGAGCCTTTTTTTTTTTTTTTTTTTTTTACGTGTGCAAAATCCCCACGGATACCTCCCCACCGGAGCCTGTGGGAGAGGTTATGTCGGACTCGAACCGACTAAAACGCACGCCGCCTGCGGGTCGCTTTGGTTGCCGAAGGTGAGGTTGACAGGCATATCCCTCGCACCCCGGCCGACCCAGGGCCATCTCTCACGATCTGGCCCTCTTCTCTTCGGGTGTGTGGGGACTACAGAGTCCCCAACTCGTTCCCGGTAAACGGGGAGGCGCGCCAGGCGCGCCGCCGCCGCGGCCTGCTTCTGCTAGGGTGACAGGCGGCTCCACCTGTCACCCCCAGGCCGGCGCTCATGGGGGGCGGAGGTCGTTCATCGACCTCCGACGCCCGAGTTGCCTTCGTACGCGGGCAGCTTGGCTTGCGATCCGTCGTCGCTCCCGCTGCCGCTCCCGCCCCGCCTCCTCCTTCACGAGCATTACTTGCTCGCAGAAGGAGGCGCCGGCCGCCCACGCATCCGCGCAGCGGACCATCGCCGCGAGCAAGGTGGAGAGCGTGAGAACCCTCACTCCCAGGGCCGCCACAAGCTCCCGCCTCGGCGTCTCCCACGCCGGACACTCGGTGAGCGTGTGCGGACCTGAGTTCTCGCTCGCGTCGCAGTGATGGCACTCGGACGTTGGCTCTTTCTCCATCCGACGCAGATACTTGCCGAAGCATCCGTGCTCGGTGATCATCTGCGTCAGACGGTACGAGAGGCTGCCGTGTGGCCTCTCTAGCCACTCCCCCATGATGGGTCTTACCGCCGCTACTACGGCGCGCCCTTGACTTTGGAGCCTGGAGATATCTTAACTTTGCCTTATACGGCTTATATAGTCTGACTTTTCAACCTCGAGAAGAAACTCTACAGGCCTCGTCCTAAAATCAACAAATATACACACACAAAATCAACACACAAAGTCACGCCTTTATCTCCGGAGGGTTAGGCAGAGGTGAATTAACACCCACATTTCACCAATAACTGTATTCGGTCCCACGTAATAGGTGGTGAGCCTATTGCCGTATATCGGACACTATAGTTGACTCGAGCCCCGCATCTGAGGCTGAGTCTGGGCTGTATATATCTGTCTGATGTTAAACAGCCCTATCCCTCAGTCGCCTTGTACGACACCGCATGGGAAGAGATGGGGTGGCCCAAATTCTACTCTGCCGGGAACCACGCGGCTAGTATACAAGTAGTATACAAGTATACATCCACCAAACAAAACAAAAATTAAAAACAAGCCCCAGCCTCCAAAGTACTAGCTTTGGACACCACTTAGAAATCGCTATATATAGTCGCAAAGCCGCCAGCAATACCTATTACTTAAGTTACAACATCTAATCGACTTAATTAAGCTCACTAAGTATATTACTTAGAAACGAGTAAGTGTTGACGAATTTGGCCACTCTTAGACAGAAAGTCATTGTCTAAATGGCAGTTTACTTAAATTATTATTGCTAATAACAGTATAGTGTAGGAACATGGTGTGATATACCTTCACAAAATAAACGGCTATCCTCCAACTAGGCAACGGTTCCACCATTATATCCATGTCATACAGGACATAGCCTTTGTCGTAAGGCTATGCTTTTCCATATATGACATCAGTAATGCATCGCCGATTTCAACACGTAAAGGACTCCGCAACAACATATATCTATGCTATACTAAAGGAAAACCCGACTACTGAAAAACCACGCTTCAAAAAGTATTAAACCAGAAAATATCAAAGATAGCCGTGGTCGTATGCCACTTATCCATAGAATGTATTGTTTTGTATGACTAAGCGGCATAGAACCACGGCTATCCTTGATATTTTCTTGTTTAATACTTTTTATAGCGTGATTTTTCAGTAGTCGTGTTTTAGTTTTGAATTAAATTTTATACATTGAATAAAACTGTTGCCCGCGGCTCCGCTCACGTGGACTTCTGATCACGGTCCCGCACATGACCATCCCCTATAGCGTGATGATACATAGCCCATGACGCTCACCTACAATGTGGCTATCGGGTAAAAACTAGTATTTATTACATACACCATCACATTTATGTCTGTACCTACTATGGTCTGTACTCTGTAAGTGTCCGATGACGTCTATACGATACCATAGCCAGAATCGCTGCCGCCGAGTCAAAATTTCAAAATGGCCCGGGAGTAAATGATTGAACATCGTTAATCTCTCTGGGGATACAAGAGAGTCAGCTACCGGCAAATAGATGTGCCTTGTATCTCGGCGCAATGTAATTGAATCCATTGTAATATTATATAATAGACTAGCTTCTACTTGACTTTAATTGACTTTGACTTTGTCTAGAATATATTAAGATATGTTCACTTCTCTAACTGGAAACTATGCGTTATACCTTCATATTGATGACTAATACTGATTATTACTTATTATTGATTTCTGACAACATTTATAATTATCATATTGTAATCATACTTAACCATAGATAAAATTACTAATTAAGACAGTTATGTAACTTGCACCGAAATTAACGAGATGTAAATAAATTAACTGTCATTGTAAATACTATCTAGATGAAAGTCCCTGCTCATGGCAGGCCTTTACAGATGTTTTTTCTCGTCCCGCTTAATGAACCCGAGATGAAGAGGGACATGTGTGTGGGTAAATAAATTCAGAACCCCCCTTTAGCAAACGGGAGATAACAGACAAATAGCAACTTAGTTACTTATAGCCATAGGAACATACAAGAGAAGTACATAATTATATCTCTCATATATAATATATTTGTACAGATGTTTCAAAAACCTTCACAACGCTAAACATAGGCTAATAACATAGCTATTTCAAAACAGTTATACTAATAATGAATTATCTAATTTATTTGTCATTCATATGTATCTAAAATGTTCTACACGCAATTCTGGGACTCTTCACAACGAATTGCCTAACTATTGAGGCTCAGGGTGCGAGGAATATGCCTGTCAACCTCACCTTCGGCAACCAAAAACAACCCACAGGCGACGTGCGTTTTGGTCGGTTCGAGTCCGACATAACCTCTTCCACCGGCTCCGGTGGGGGGGTATCCGTGGGGTCTTTGAGTAAAAAAAAACTATCGAGGCTCAATATAACGAAATTTGATGAACCTAGATTGTTTCTAAAGGTGGATTCAAACCAAACGAGCGAATGCTCATTCTATCCCCAAAACGTCAAATTCTTTCGTTTAACAGTGATAGAACATTTGTTCGTTGTTCTTACTTTGAATACAAAGTTTAGTTTACACTTAAATATTAGGTCTTTACCTATGAAATTGCCGAAATTTTCTGACAGAGTCATGAGTTCGTTATTCCTGTAATTTAATAGCTATTTCCATTACCTATTTATATTTTGTTTCACAGTTGATTTCAAGATTTTACAACTCTGTTTTAAATTTTGTTTTTATTGACCGCTTGATAAATTAATTTCCGATCTTCAAAAACAGTACTTCCTAAATGCTATAAATTTTGATGATAAATTTCGTATTACTTTTTTACAGCTGTCACTTTTCAAAAATGTAAGTGTTTGTTAATTTAATGTTGTCAAAATGTTGTGAAAAAAATCATAAAATTTGGATATGTCATTCCTAAAAAAAAAAAAGTTCGTACTCTAAATTGGGTTTCATCCAATTTCTTCAAAAAAACGGCAATTTTATATGTAACCTATAATTAAGAAAGAATTCTCTTATTCTAGCTCTAGCTCTATGTTCGTTTGCTTTAAAACCACCTTTACAAAAATGACAGATTTTATAGTGTGACGGGGAACCGTGAATGCTGTAACACTCGTATCATACTCGCGGCGTGGCTAAGGACGCTGTAAAGAAATATTATTAGCTGAAGAGAGCGAGTGAATTACCGCCCGTGAGCACTGGCGGCGGTGTCTAACTCGCTCTCGTCTCATGATCTTTCTTTACAAGGACCCTAACCACGCCGGGTATATCATGCAAGCGGTAAAGCGCTCGCGTACGCGGTAACACTTTTTTTTTATACCATTTAGGTGGCAGACAAGCACACCTGATGGAAAGTGGTCACCGTGGCCTATGGACGCATGCAAAACCACGAGATTCACACTCGCGCTGCCAACCCTGCAAGCATTGAGAGTTTCTGTGCCGTCAGTGTAAAAGACAAAGCAGGACAAGCTTTTGGTCTTTCCACTGACAGTACAAAAACCCTCTGGCTACCCTACTCACCGCCAAGAACACAACACGAGGTTAATATGGCCGCGGTATTCTGTAGAGCGGAGGTACTTCCCCAGTCAGACTGCTCAATTGGACGGAAATGCCGTCGTGTCCTACCGCCGTCAAAATATGTTGAAAACCGATAAAAAAAAACTCGACTGTAGATTGTTTTTAGGAAAACAAATGATAATTTTGGATATCTATACAAACTTATTACATTCGCCATAATAAAGTGACTTTATTTTCAGATTAACATGGAACTGTTGCGCGTGGTCTGTCTCGCACTTGGCCGGTATTTTTCCAAACAGTGTCGCGTCTAGTTGTCGCCATTGTCACTTTCGATTCCCATTACATCGATAGTGACTATAGACATAATAGTAATTACGATTGGTGCGAGCATATTGACGTAGGAATCATAAAAAATGCCACACCCGTTTAGTCTCTAGAGAGTCACGAAAATGTTTGAACGTGCTAATCTCAGGAACTGCTGAATTGATAAAATATTTTTGTATTGAATAGTACGTTTATCGACAAAGGTTTTAGGCTATATATCCGTGGGCGGCCGGCGCCTCCTTCTGCGAGCAAGTAAAGCTCGTGAAGGAGGAGGCGGGGCGGGAGCGGCAGCGGGAACGACGAAGGATCGCAAGCCAAACTGCCCGCGTACGAAGTCAACTCGGGCGTCAGAGGTCGATAAATGACCTTCGCCCCGCATGAGCAAAGTCCTGGGGGTGACCCACGCCCGAGGAGAGAGCCAGATCGAGAGATACGTCCGAGGGTCCAAAAAATATTACAGGCTGTAAGGAGTGATAAAAGGTTTCTAAATATGGGTGAATCTGGGGCGGGTCAGTAGTAATAAATAGATCGCTAGACACATTCAACCCTTCGTCGCGTCGAGCAGTCGCATAAAAATGCTGGAATGTTTAATAAATTGCTTAATTATGCTTCCAGATTGCCTTGAGCACGGCACTGTCCAGACGAAGGCACTAGATATTCAAAAGAAACTGTTTGTGTTGTTGTTTCTATGTGACCTATCTCTCTCTTGTAATTCCAAACCGGAAGGCGTATTTTCAAGTTGCGATTCATCAAATTTTGGACTGGATCAACATTGGCATCTGGCTGTTAGTTTGCACTGGAGTTGCTTTTTCCTTTTCCGATTCGTTATAGACTGGATGCGGAAGGCGTAGAATTGGGAGAAATGGCTCACATTGGAATAGATTTATCTCCAGCAGTGGACTGCGTCAGACTATATAATGCATATAATGGTCAGACTATCAAATAAATTATATTTATTTTTAAGTCAACCCGCTCCCGACTGAGTAGAATTTCGACCAGCATTTGACTAATCCTCTGGCTATAAAGGCGTGATTATAGTAAGTAATAACGGATATCTCTCAGAGTTTGCGACACAAGATTAAGCCCTCAGCACATGCGTCACGTGTGGCCGCCCCTACCCCAAACCCAGATCTTGCTCAGCAGCCATAGCAATCCTATTCACCAATACTAAGAATTAGAATTGTTTGACTGTTTTCGATAGAGCGGTGCTTGCACAGCTGGAGGTCTTTGGTTTGTGATTCGAACAGGAAATCGCTTTATACTTTACTAGCGGTTGCCCGTGGCTTCAACCGCGTAGTATTTCCGGGATAAAAAGTAGCCTATGTGTTAGTGCTGAACTTTCTTAATGGGGTGCAGAAAGTTTTAAAAATTGCAGAGGAGCGCCAGTAATCCCCGCCCTTGCCCCTTCGCCTGTGTAAGTTTATATTATTATACACTTTACATAAATGTTATTAGTATTCAAAGGCACTACTATGGCAGGTGTATAAGTAGGTGTACTGATTTCTGGCAGGTCCGTTCAGCCATTAGAGCGTGATTAAGCAAAACGAACATAGTGCTAGGGCTAGAACAATAGCATTATTTCGTAATATTTTAGTGTAAACTAAACCTTATTTCCATAGAAATAACAACGAATATTCTATAACTGTTTACACTAAAAGAATTTGACGTATAGGGGATAGAATGAGAATTCGCTCGTTCAGTCTAAATCCAACTTAACAAATATACCAAAATACAAACACCCAACCCAAACATCTTCACGAACATCCACATCTTTATATTATTAACATTTCCATGTTTGAAGGTTCGGTTTCTCAGTAGCAACGTCGAGTCTAGAAGCGGTGATCGATAATACTCGTCTAATATTACTTGGGACTCGATTATTTGGACGGAAAACAATACGTGAAATGTTCGTTCGTAGTATATTCGTACTTCACTATGACGATCTTATCACATTACAACAAGATCATAGGCTATATTAATTTTAACTACCGAATGAACAATGTTATCAGCGGCAGCATTTGAAGATAACACACATCAATGTGACCCAATATTCATTTTAGGCGTTGGTTTGTTTAGCTGGCTTCGTAATTGCGGATAATTTAACCTGTATACGGCACACCAATCTTTGTATTTTTGCATATTATGGTCGCTCTACACGTTGGCGACTCAAGACTAATAGAATAACATAGACGGAACACATAGTACTAGCGTAGAATCTGCGTAAATAAATAAATAATAATAGTACAGCCCAGACTCAGCCTCAGATGCATGGCTCGAGTCAATAATAGTGCTCGGAATACGGCAATAGGCGCACCCCCTATTACGTGGGACCGAATGCAATCATTGGTGAAATGTGGGTTTTAATTCACCTCTGCCTAACCCTCCAGGGATAAAGGCGTGATTATATGTATGTATGTAATAGTAAATATTCTATAACATTCTACACAACGCTGTCTAGACCCATGGTAAGTATAGCTTAACTAGCCTGTGTTATGGAATTTAGAATGCGAATAAACATACATAGATACTTTTTTTATAAATAGGTACATACATATTATACATTGAAACACCCAGACCACTGCAAATATACATATTCGTGCATACAAATATTTGCACTGAGCGGGAAATGAACCCGCGCCTCTATTTCGGACGCACGAATGGGACCGAACTGGTACAACTTTAGTATTACTTTATGCGGCTTGCCACGTCAGTTTTATGCTTTCCGTCTATTTTATTATTTTATTCTGAAGTTGGTGAAACAGTGGCATTTGGCTAACACCTGTTGGTGATGCGTAGAGAAGGGGTAGTGGTGAGGCGTCGGGAGGGGGTTTTGTCCAACGCGTTGGCCACTCTAACGTGTAGAGCGGACATTACGCTCAAACGTCAAAAGGCGTCTCTTTTTAGTTTAGTGTTCTCAAGAATTCTTCTAACTTATCCCACCCTCTCCTTTGCTATCCAGAACAACACGTGCTGGATTCCGTCCGATGTCACCCAGTTAAAGTACTAACAATACCGACACTTGGTCCGCTAACATTGAACGATATTTTACTCAAAGTCGATAAAAGTGAATGATGAAATTATGTATGACGTCACGTGTCACTTTTGTACAATCAAAGTTTGCTTTGATGATTATCAAATATGGAAAACGTGGAAGCTGTTACTCATTTGAAATATAATATGTAAAGATAAAGTTGTATGTTTTATGTTTAATAGATAAGAGTTTTCACCATTTAGATAGGAACCGCGAAAAATGGATTTCACCAATAAAAAAAATAAAGTTCAGTCATTTAGTACTCTATTGAATAAATAACACCATTTATTTAATAAAAAAAATAACATAATAAAAATAAGAGAAAAATTACTAATTTTACAGATTTATTGATCAGTTAGAAGCCGGTGCCTAGACCGAGAGGTCATATTATTTCAATAGATTGCATCATAATAGTTCAGGCACAACAGACAAAGTAAGCTACTTTGTAGATAAATAAAGTAAATCCAGTAATTTTTCTCTAATTTTTATTGTTATTTTATAGTTTTCAATTTTTGAAGTCTGTTTTTTTATGATTCATTTTTGGTGACATTGACTATATAGTTAGGTTGTTTTTAAATTTTATTAATTTTGGTCCCCTTTTTAATGGGCCTAATCCAGTTCAGCGAGTAGACCATAATTTAGATTTTCATGCTATATATATATCATTAAGAAATTATTTTATCTGCCTCCATAGTTCATGATTTAGCAATCCTAGCACGCCCTTGACCAACGAATGTCGCCTACCGTGTCACAGGATCTCCCATTTCGTATTTGATTTCGAGGAGTTCTCTGATGTATCATCGGAGTCCAAGATCCAGTACCCATGAAATTTATATGGAGCTACCTGTGAGTTATACCGAAACGAAATATTTTTTTTAATCGGTTCTTAAACGACGGAAATATCGAAGAAGTCATAGAGAAGAAGTCGTATATATATACATGACAAAACACACATAAATGTTTGTAAAATTAAAACTACTACTCCAAACTATGTCAAATTTTCATGGGATCAAATGGCAACTATTTTGCATCGAACTAAAAAAGAATCACGTAAATCGGATCATAAAACTCAGAGTAATCGGTGTACATACATTAAAAACAAATACCAATCAAATTGAGAACCTCCTCCTTTTTGGAAGTCGGTAAATGATTATTAATGTCTGAACTTTGTACAAAGGTAACTTTTTTTATGGGACACTCCAGCTAGACTTCACCTCGCCTGATGGTAAGCTAAAGGTAAGTCTTAGGAAAGCGGGTCACCATATAGACACATAGTATGTTATATTGGTGCCACTCAGTTTGATGTCCTTATCAGATGGTTTTTCACACTCCGTTTAAAGGACCCGGAACTGTAGGAAGAAGGAAACATGTGAGCTGGCGAGGAATTCCAGGTCTTAATGGTATGGCGAAAGAAAGATTCTACGGCCCACTTACACGTGTTGTCCTGTGTAAGAAAGGAGAGGACTCTTTAGAGTAAAAGTGCTGTATCTGTTTTAAGATTAAGATTTTATGACCTTTCTTTCATTTAATTTACCATGTTGGTTAGAGAGATTTGATCCCTATGATTGACACTATCGATTGATGCCATAAAATACAAGATGTTATTTCTTCGAATTTTAGTTGGTTCAATTACCAGGTGTAGTAAGTGAATTGTCGAAAATCTTTGAATGTAGTTTTGTTTCTTTTTAAAAATAAAAGTATGTTTAGTTTGAGTGAAATACGCTATTTCTAGTGTTTAGAGTACTTTCCCTCCAGATAAGATCAAAATCGACTGAACAGATGATCAGTCCCTCTTTGTTGGCCATTTCACCCAGTTCCTCGATAAAACAATTTCATAGATGTTCATATGACAACCGGTACCAATGCATACAAATATTTATACTACTGTCACATTACAGAAGGTGTCCTATAGCCCATCTTTTTGAAAGTTGTTGAATGATTGAATGAAATTTGAAAGCATTTAGTATGCTATAATAAATATAAGACTTTAATTTACAATAATGTTACACTTGACTTAGATTTGTTTGAAGTTTAGACCAGGTTACACGGACAATGGTCACAGGCTGACTTGTTATACACGGGTTGAAGTAGTCAGCCCGTGACCACAGCCTCGTGGTCGAAACATCAGGCAAATCAAAGAAAAATATGTAACTATATCACGATTGCATTAAATCCTGTTAACATTATTGTATTTTATGGAACCTGAGAGTTTAAAAGGACTATAATTTATTGATCTTAGACATTACGAGAGATTTGTACGAGAACTAAATTAACAGATGCACTTCATTTTAGTCAGATGCCAAGACCAGCGATGGGCTCACCAACGAAATGGATAGGCCAAGAAAGAAAAAGAAATGTTGGGAGGCAAAAGAAAAATGGGCTGATGATATAACAATCAAGCAATAAGTAAAGGTGGGAAGAGATGGAGGAGGCTTTACCCAATGGGGTGACTAGCCAGAAATAACATTGTTTTTTTTTTTAATTATACTTGTACAGTTTTGTAGACGAAGCTATAAAAGAAATGATTAAAAGAGATCTGACTGCCCAACCATGGGATGAATGCTTGAATCAGAACTTAGTCTGTTAATCAGCAGATGTATTAACAAGGTGCGGTTCACCTGGGTCCTTCAGATTTTAGCAATGATATAAAAAAAACTTAATACTATTATAGCTAAGTTAAATTAATTAATTATTCAACCAGACAGTGAGGGCTCAGCAGACTCGATGGGAATAAATTTGGTATAGGTATAGAAAATTACTATGACATGGTCATAGGATACTCAGGTCCCTGAGTGTCGCAATATCAGGCCCTACATTCCACAAAGGAGTGGGGACATGAGCCTGGCCCATCATATATAGGTGCTTTACAGTGAGGATCCAAGCCCTATGGCGCCAGGCTAAAAAGTATTTACTATTAATAACTTAAATATGTACTCACCATCATCTTCTCAAGTTCGATGTCCTTCCACTTGTCCATGGTCACGGAGCGTACGAAAGAAAGGTGTACACCGAGGCTGCGATGAACCCCAGAGCACTCGAGGCAGATCCAGATGCCGTAAGTCACAGACACCCATTGTGGATTGAGTGTCCCGCATTCGAAGCATTTCTATAGACCATAAAAAGAATTTACTTTGTATCGTACCAAGATTCCTTCACATACGGATATAGTTTTTAACTCTTAATTAACTTACATGATTCTCCTCCACGGTACGTATTGAGTTTAATTTGCGTCTGGTGCGCGGTGATGCCATTTTGGCAAGATTTTAATTCAGAATATGTAGGTAAGCAAAATTTCACACAAAATGATCGCACCAACTACAAAATCTCTCCAAAAGTCCGCGGACGTCAAAATTTTAGACGTCCACTTGGCATCCATAAACAATACTACACTTTTTTAATGTAGCTTACAAAAACTCAAAAACTACTATAAATGGAAAAACGATAAATGGTAGCTTCGCTACAGTGAGAGTTTTTAGCGTTTTGCTTATTTAATATTTATATATGTATTTGGGTGTTAATAGGCCATAGGTGGTAGTGCCTAGGGCCGTCTTAACGATATTGTGCGCCGGGTTATGAAAATACAGATTGCACCCCCCACTCCGTCCCCCTCTTATTCCTCACTATATATTTATATGCCTCACTGGATCTAACGATGAGGTAGGTAATATTTCACTCAAATTACTGTATCATGTTGTCCACCTTGTTCACATCAACCGTAGAATTTTGATTGCCATAGTAAGGATATCCTAGAGATCACCAGATCACAAATGGGCTTGACCACTAACATAGGCAACACCCGTAGTAGCTTTATTATTGCTTGGTAGCCCGCTGTAAACCTGCGCCTAGGGAACTGAACCAAAATAGAGGTCGGCCACGGGTTGCCAGAGACTTTTGAGCGTAAGTCCGGGTGAGGGACCCTATAGATAACGGTCGAAAATCTTCAGTAACGTCTTATGGTTCGTAGGAGGTGACGTCCAAGGCTGTCCCCAATAACTTGGAGTTCCCAGCCGGAGCCACTTCAAACAGATGCGCCTTATTTTTTACAAACGAAGAGGATCAGACTTTAGTTTTGATGGCTCCAACTCAAGTGCCCTACAAGTAAATCATAGTGGAAGAGCCGAGATGGAACTTTAGACCATAACTACAGCCTCTTGCATCCCTATTAGTAAAATGGCTATTAGCGCATCCCATGAAGACGGGGAATATTAATCACAACCGCAAAAACATGCAGGCTTCCTGCTACTCTTCATCTTCCGGCTCATACCAACGCTTTCAATAACTTGTCATAAGAAAGCCGTTACCAACCCAAGTAGCCCTACTTCGAGTAGACAAAAACTCTCTTGGAACAAGATTCAGTTGGCGATTATCAGATTCGTTTAACCAGATATGTTGTGTAGGGCTAAGGCCACTCCTGTGGAACATGGGCTACTACTGGATGTATCGCGGTTTGCTTCTGGAGAGTGTTTCCCGTGTCTCCGATGGTAATACTCTTGTGGCAGTACGAAGTTCAATCGCGAGACAGCATTGGTCATTGGACTTACTTGGTGGCTGGTTCACAAGCTGGATATCTCGAAATACCTAGATCCCCAGCCACACGTTAGATGTGAATAGACAATACTTATATCGAATTCGATATTCCCATTTTTATAATCTGCTCTGATGAGATGATGTCAGCGGAAGCTGCCAGGCTACGTGGATAACAAATATTTGGCAATGACGTCCCCGCTGGGTCCTGGTTGTATGATAAGTGATGTCGTGGAGTATGACATATGTGCCAATGGTCTCATTACCATGAATGCCTAAGATGATTCGAAGTGGAGAAGTAAAAGCCAGGAAGGATAAACACAATGATAATGATAATGATGAGGTGACGTCTACGCAGACGCACCGTGAAGTTTGAAGAAGCATTGGTAATAAGCTGGTATGCCAGCAGTGAAACTGCAGAGAGCCTGCCTCTATTTGCGAATAAGGATCAGTTTCTCCGTCTTCGTGGCATGTGCTAATAGCCCTAGTAATCGAGATCGAAGAACCTTTAGTTAGAGTCTAAAGTGCCGTCATGTTCGAGCAGTATATTTAGCTTTGAGCTCGTGGAATATACGACTCGACTACCTTTTATTCTACCTAAGTAACTTCGAGTGTAACGTCATCTTCTAAGTTGGGCGCCCGAGTTGGAGCCATAAATGGTGAAGTCAGCTCCTCTTCCTTTGTAGGCAACAAGGCGCCTACGTCTCCTTTATGTGACTCCGGTTGGGGTGTAGGGACAAGTGGCCCCCCCAATTGTCATGTTGCTGAAGACTTTCAAGCGTTGTCCCTAGGGTCGCTCTCCGCGGATCACGTTTTATGTTGTTTATAATTATATTTATTATTGGTATTATGAAGGCAGGTATATTGAATGTCCAAAACTAATTAACATCCACTGCACGCGGGTGCCCCTCACCTTTTGCACGCCCGTGTAGAGTCTTCCCTGGTAATACCATTTCCGCCTAAGGAGTGTCTCTACCGTATCCGTTGCCCAGGGTACCAAGTAGTCCAAGCATAAATACTTATTCACTTACAAAAAACTTCTAAAGCTCGATTCGATTTTATTCGTTTATTTACCCTCTCTGTCTATAGCAGCACTAAAAAATTTGTAAAAATATTTTCCAAGACATAAATTATTCAAAGTCTATCAATAATTATTACTACCATTTAATTCTACTACAAATGATACCGTTCTATGGTAGAATTTGCAGTGATAAAAGTTTATAAACATAGCTGACAACACTGTTCAGACAGCGGTACACTCATGTCGGAGGCCGCTATCCAGAAGTAAATCATTCTGATCTGATTTTGGCTCCGAAGCAGTCGTTACAGTTAAATAGAAGTCCCGGTCCACTTTCCACACCTTGTCATCTAGTTCAACCTATATACAAAATCACATAGCCTGTACCGAAAGTTAATTGCTTACTTCAAACTAGTACACTTTGCGGTATTCGCAACCCAAACAAGTCTTCAGTTTTTAAGTGAGTTGTTGATTATAAACTTCACGATGAGCCAAAACGTACCCCTCAACAAAGTTGAAGAAGAGTATGCTGAGATCGTCTCCAAGAATGCTTGGCCGCTGGTTTACCAGGTACGTTGCGTAGGTGGAATGTGATGTTGTCTGTGCCACGCGCTAAAACTAACAACAATATCAGACAACAAGATCTGATTCTAAACCATCCTCCTTTATTATTGATATTACTAAAGAACAACTTGTTAATAAACTGATGAACAGAACTTGTTATGTTAGCTCTGGCATAGAGGAGAATTGGCGATTATATTCTGTCTATAATTTTATTAGCCTACATAAGTTTTTTTTTAATTTTCTGCTATGTTGTTTGGTATCAGACTTATGATTTTATGCTGCAGGTCTATTTGAACCACAAGAGGCTCAAGTACAACCAAGTAACTGCAGGAAAAAGTTGATAAATATCATTATTACAATCAGTCAGTCAATTCACTTGAAAGCACCATATTTTCCTGTTAACTTATATGAAAATGATTATTCTACAAACTAATTTTATACTACATTATTGTTAAATATTTTTGAATACTTTAGTAAAATTTAGAAAGTTTATTGTAAACTTTTTCAATGTTATTTGGTACTTTCAGACGTACATCCAAAAGACAAAATATTACGTACCTGTTCGTATAACAATTATTGCACCTACCCACATCTTAAAATTACCTTTTATGCTCTCCATTTATTTTATTATTAATTTATTTTGTTGATTATTTGCAGTTTTATTGTAATTTTTGTTAGGTTAGATTCTAGCAAACCTATGTCCCTAAAATCGTAATATTAACATTTTAATGGGTTCTATCATCTCATGTACTTAATGCTTATGAAAACCCAAAATTGCTTTTTGTGACTACTAAGAGATACACTAAACCACTCAAAATAATAGATTTATAAACATCACCCGTTTGCTCACCAGAAAATCGGCATGGAGAGCCAGCTTCTTCGCTTTACCTGGGACGAGGCGAAGAAGCCCCAAAACAAGCCCCTGAACCGCTACCGTGATGTCAACCCCTATGACCACACCCGAGTTGTCCTCAAGCGCAGCGAGACCGACTACATCAATGCCAACTTCGTGACCGTAAGTATATATTTTAAGATATCCCAGGCTAAATCTAAATACTTCTTGTGGTGATAAATGGTCAGCTAAAGGTAAGTGAAGATTTTTGACAGGTGTGCTGGAGCTACCGAGTTCTGTATGTTTTGCGTGCTGACAGTCAGTTCAATTCTGACATATAATGCAAACAGCATTTTAGTATCACTACCATGGATGCCCAAGATTATACTATAGCAGGAACCAGACAGGGAGCGGAGAAAAGCAGCTCCAAAAAGCAGGCCTTGAATGTAATTGGAAAAAAAATGCTAATCTGATGATGATGAATGCGAGAAACACTATTTTAAGAAGATACTGAGTACTTTGTGTATAATGTACAGTCATTGAAAAAATACCAATCAATATAAGAACCTCCTAGTTTTTGAAAGTCAAAAAATTGCTCAACTTATACCAATTTACAGATCATCTCTTATAAAATTCTTGTAACAATTTATAAAAAATATATAAATGTTAACTTTCTCCACATAAAATTTTAGAGAACTATGTAAAAGAAAATGTTTGTGAGTTTGTTTAAATTCTGCTACTTTTTTTTCTGACTGTACACTATGCTAGTAAAATTTGATGTTTTCAGAGCCCAATAATATCAACCTATCCATTGAATAATTATACTTTTGCAAAATTTCTACACTTTATAACACGGCAATTTGAAGTTTGTCTTACAAAAATTAACTTGTGACTGTATTCTCTATTTTGTAGAAAAATGATTAATTTACATACATAAAACATTTTTTAAGTATGGATAATATTAGCTACAGAAATATAAAAAAATATTTCAGTCCATTATCACGTGTTATTCCATGCATAGGTTGGTTATTTCACTTTCTAGAGATACTTGGTACGCTACGAGTTTTATTGGTCTGCGGGTGTTCTACTTATGGTTGGTGAGTGTAGCAAACTTGCATCTAAAAGTACCAAAAATAATCTAAAACATAACAGTATATTATATAAGCACACACAGAATAAGAATCTTTCCTAAAACCGAGATAGAAAAAATAAAGTATTTGCATTCTTATCATTTCAATGTACAGTTAGGGGGGCCACACACTAAAGCAACAATTGCTGCGTTAGTGTGTACCAGCAAACTGCCAAGAAAAATGCTTCTTGACAAGACATGTCAAGAAACATTTGCTGCGTAAATATTGCTGTGTGGTGCCTCAAAGGCTGTTTTGGTGGGGCCACACACCACACTACCCTTGCAGGCTTATTATAATTCAGACATAAAATCAGATGGAAATTACCACTGAGAAATGTTTTATAGATTAAATAAAAATAAAAGAAATTTGTTAATTTAAACATAGTGATACTCTTGAAGTCGATTATACGTAAGTTGCGTTTTACACTTTATGTCACGAAATACGCACTTCTTTCTGCGTCTTTCTTTTGCGTCTGTTTGTCTTATATGCACTAACTCCCCGTAAATCACACTATGGATTTTTGGTACACACAGTCATTAGTCAATTTTTTTACTACCAACTTGCCGAAAAATGATTTCACAAGGCTAAGGTTGAAAGATACTTATAAGTGATGTACTAGTAAATTACAGCCGTTAAATTCTAAAGAAAACTTCGCGACAGTACACTGTTACAATTTCTTCCATTAAAACTGTAATTTAAAATATCGTCGGTTTCCATTGTACGACAAAAAGTAAACTGCAAATACTAGTACTATACCATTTTCACTTTTTTTTTAAATTACACCCGCGCGAAACCGGTCGGGTAACTAAAATAACATAACATAATATAAACTCACGCCTATATCCCCGAAGGGGTAGGCAGAGGTGCTAGCACCCACATTTCGCCAGTTTATGTTTAGGTCCCAATGTAATAGGTGGCGAGCCTATTGCCATTAACCGGGCACTTATAAACCTGCGATAAATACACACATAACTTCGAAAACCATCGAAAAGTCATTGGTATGTTCCATGGTAAAACCTGGGATCGAACCCGAGACCTCGTCTCAGCAGTCCATTACCCATACCGCGGTACCTAAATACTAAAATAATACTTACGCGGTAACTAAAATAATGATTATAAAACGAAACTGTCTACTTCATAGACATGATCAAATCTAGAGGTATATTCCCTGACTTAAAGACGTTGTATGAAATATCCTATACTCTATAAGTGAAGGAATACATGTTATTTCAGTACCAATTCATGAAATGTAATCTTCACTATTTATCATGTTCATTAAATCAACGTACTTTTGTATAGCCTAAAAAAAGAAAAGAAGAACCTACTTTATGTATGTTACAGTCAAAACTCCTAACCGGGCAATACTACTTTCGACTGAAATAAAATTAATAAAAATTACTTTTTATTGAACGGGTTAGTCTAATGTGGGTTTGTCTGTAATGATGAAATAAATAATGGTAAAAAAAACACTCAATTTAAAGCTGAACGCTCCTAACCTCCTAGCCTAATCTATCCGAGTCGGAACTCGTATTAGTTAGTCATAAAGTACTTTTAACCAGCTGTATTAATCAAAAGTACTTTAGACAGATTTTTCAGTTTTAAGCAGTTTTGACAGATTTTGTCAGGTTTTTGAGTCAATAGTACTTTAGACAGATTTTTCAGTTTTAAGCAGTTTTGACAGATTGTGTCAGTTTTAAATACTTTTGTCAGGTTTTTCAGTCAAAAGTACTTAAGACAGATTTTTCAGTTTTAAGCAGTTTTGACAGATTTTGTCAGTTTTAAAATCTTTTGTCAGGTTTTTCAGTCAAAAGTACTTTAGACAGATTTTTCAGTTTTAAGCAGTTTTGACAGATTTTGTCAGTTTTAAATACTTTTGTCAGGTTTTTCAGTCAAAAGTACTTTAGACAAGTATTTTCACTCAAAAGAACCTTTCACTGATTTAATTCACTCAAAAGAACCTTTCACTGATTTAAAGTTTTGACTGTAACATGAACACTACTAATATATGGAATTTAATTTGCAGATGCCTTTGTAAATTTACATATTTTTTCCGCTAAAGCGAAACATTTACAATTAAAACCCACTCGTATGTGCGGACTCATAAAGACGAGTATTTATGCCAGTTTTAACACATTTCATAAAAACATAGATCTAGAAAAATGTATGGAAGTGAAATAATTAATATATAAAATAATTAAAACCCATACATTATTCCGTTCACAGGTACAAGAAACTATTTTTCCAATTAGATAATACTGCTCTGTTAATTTTACTATCGAAACTGTACAAAATCTTTCGTTCAGAAAGAACTATATAATCAGCCGGTATACGTAGTATAAGGGTAAATTCAGACCAGACCAATTCGACATTTTGTATGAATTATTATGTTTCGAAGTTTCAGGCTCAGTCAGTATTAGAATACAACAACGTAGAATCTTTAAACTTTAGAGTCATCCAAGACACACCTTTCTGGTTTTTGTTACAATACTAAGGCATTAGACCCAATGTATATTTTACTGGTTAAATAAATTGAGAAAAAAAAAGTTATTTTACCATCGACAGAAAAGCAGTTTAAATTGAACAGTGAATAATAAAATTATGCACAGTTCAAGCTTCGTGTATTGAATTGATAGAAATAAATAGTATTTACGAGTAAGCAAATTGTATTTAAGTTTTCAAGAGTACTTCGTATGTGAGGGTAGTGCAGTACTCCGATTAAAAATACCTCCTACAACCTCAAAAAACCCTACAGAATACCGCGGCCATAATAACATTGTGTTGTGTTCCCGGTGGTGAATAGAGTAGCCAGAGCTCACTGGAGAGTTTTTGTGCTGTCAGTGGGAAGCTTGTCATGCTGTCTTTTATACTGACGGCACAGAAACTCTTGTGCTTACAGGGTCTGCAGCGCGAAAAAAAAAAATCACGTGATTTATGGACAGTCTCTAACCAGAGCTTAGAAATTGGTATGCTACCTTTTTTATATTAAACCTGTTGTTTTTAGGGCCCCGTACCTTAAAAGGAAAAGATCGGAACTCTTATAACATTACTTCATTGTCCGTCTGTCTGTCTATCAAGACCTTTTTTCTCAGAAATACGTGGCGGTACCAAGTTGAAATTTATTCCCCATACTGAGTCTATAACGTCATGAAACTGAAAAATCTAACTCCTAAGCCAAAGCATTTAAAATATATTACGGCTTATGTTACGGAACCCTCGGTGCGCGAGCCCGACTCGCACTTGACCGGCATTTTTTCACGGAATAGAAAAAAACCATTAATCAAAGTAATTATTGTTGACTTGTAGTGCCACGTAATATTGACTGATTGTATGTTATTATTTCGATTTGGCGACGGCTGTTCCGCTAGAAAATTTGTCTTATCACGCTTCGATGGTTTCTAGGATTTCCGTACCCAAAGACTAAAAACCAAACCTTATTATTAAGACTCCACTGTCCTTCTGTAGGTCTATCACCAGGCTGTATCCCATTAATTGTTATCCCTAGACAGTTCACTGATGATGTATTTCGGTGCCGTTATAACAGAGAGATTAAATAAATATTTAAGGAGTCCCCACATACAAAAAAAAAACGTGATTTTGAGGGAGGCCAGATGGGCGATACCCTCTTGTGGTTCCCTCTCATTTGCCTGGTATTTTTTTATTCTGTGGTTTTATTCCATTTCACATTTACATTTAGCCTACATACCTAATTTCTTATTTTGTGACCAAAATCTCAGTGAACTCTTCTTTGTGTTGAGCAGACTAGTGACAGTATCCTTCGGAACATGATTCGACATAATTTCAACTAAATCCCAGTTTTCTAGATCGTGTTGATCGAACTAGAACGGAAGTGCGTCTGTTGTAGCCCACTTCTTATGAATAATAAATGACATATCTTACACGCGTCAACCTACTTGATATTTTGAATTAAAATTCACCCGATGGCTAGTTTCATAGACATCCATAAACAATGAACTCTAGCTGACAGTTTCATAAATATAAATAAACAATGAGGAACGAAAACCCAAAAAAACACAAAGATATTAAGTTGTTGAAATAAAATTTCGTAAACAATTCCGTGAAAAGAACGAGGCCGCCTTTTTCTTTGAATTTATGCATTTAACAGTGACAAACCCGGGGTCCGTGTGTCCCGTGCGTGCGTTTTAGTCGGTTCGAGTCGTCACCAACCCCTGTTGCACCAGGTAGGGCAACCAACAACGACTTACAGGTGCCATGCGTTTCAGTCGATTCGAATCCGACATAACCTCTCCCACCGGCTCCGTCGGGGGGTATCCTTAGGGAATTTTTGCACGTAAAAAAGGGGGAGGGTGTTGTATCCGCGGGCATTTCACGCACATAAAAAATAAAAGCGTCAACTGTAGTTCCGATTTTAGCCATTTCACGGAATCGTTGAATTATTGTAGGTATATAATATTCCGAATGCACGCAGATACGTTTCCCCTCACTCACATTGCAACGGAAGCGGATTCTATAGCCATTGAAATCAATACTACGAATGTGGATACGAATTGGATCGGTACTACATCCGATCAAGAACCAAGCGGTTCGGTGACTCTTTCCTCTGTCGCACCATTAAGGCCTGGAATTCATTACCAGTTCACGTGTTTCCTTCTTCCTACAGTCCCGGGTCCTTTAAGCGGAGCGTGAAAAAGCATATGATGAGGCCGTCAAGCTGAGTGTCACCATTGTCACAAGGTATGCGTAGGTAATGGTGACCCTCTTTTCTGGGACTTTGCCATCAGGCAAGGCGATGTCTAATTGACGTGTTGTATATAAAACAAAAAATGTGGTAATGCAATTGGGTATTTTCATGTAATTAAAATAATTTAATTAACTGAGCTTATTAAATTAGGATTGGTTAAAGAGCGGTAAAAGTTGCGTTGGCTCATATTTTATCGTATTTTTTATTTTTAATCATCCACCCAACCTATAATAGTAAATTATTTGACTATTGAATATAATGATGCAACATTAAATTATTTCATACAAGTTTCCTTGTAACTTAGCGTTTTAACGTTTAGTAAAAAGTAACTCGCCACCTATTACATTGGGACCTAAACATAAACCGGTGAAATATGGGTGCTATAGCACCTCTGCCTAACCCTTCGGGGATATATTCGTGAGTTTATGTTATGTTAAAAAGTAAGTCATTTGACTAATCAGTCAAATACCCAATTATATTTCGCTTTCCCGAAATCTTTGCGAATAAGTATTGACGAAGTCCAGTTTTAAAACCGAGTCGAGTTAATATTTGACTTTTATGTATAACTAACTGCCCGCGGCTGTACCCGCGTGAACTTCTGAGCCCGTAACCTATGATGACCCTCCCTGATAGTGTGCTGACATATAACCTATGACACTTATAAATAATATGACTTTATTGGTAAAAGAATTTTCAATATAGGTTCTGTAGATCCAGAAATTGCCCCCTATTACGTCACAAACCTCTCTTTATTATACCCCTGTACTCAATTTAGGGTGCCATACCTCTAACTAAAGGTTGTCTGTCTGTCTATCTGTCTAAACCTTTTCCTCAGGAATGCTTGGAGGTATCGAGTTGAAAATCATACCCACATTCTGTAACGTCTTAAAACTGTGCACAAATCAAACTTTTAAGTCTACGCAATCAAAATGTATTGCGGTTTACGTAGCATAAGTTCGTCCCTAAATAGAATCCTGTATGGAACGCCCGGAGTGCGAGTTAGACTCGTACTTGACTGGCTTTTTAATTAATATTATTTTACCTCTGTATATAATTAATAGTATGGATAATGTTAACGGGAATTAATGCCATCGCAGTATAGGTACATATTAACATTTTTTTTTGTATTATTTTTAACCCTGTTCAGTTTGAGGTCACATAACATCTAACGGTCTAGTCTAGCTATACTTATTACATAATACAGAACATTAGTTACGAAAGTGGAATTTTTACCGTTCCAAATATTAAAATGGTAATCTGATTAGAATGGTGTCAGCCGTTTAAAAGTTAGGTAGAGGAACCATTTTCTGTGTAAATCCTGAACGTTATTTTTTCCTCGTATTTAAAAATATATTTTTTTATTTTATGATTTTAACAACTAATCTACAGCTTAAGTCATATATTTACTATACATTCTTTAATGTATCATAGTAGGTTGAAAACAATTCCACTATTGTCACGATCTTTTATTTATTATTATTATTATTGGGGAACAGGCCAGCAGTTAAAACAACTGATATCAGCCTGCATCTCATTGTTCACTACACTGTTTTCACCACTCAATGTTTTTTGTTGAGTTGTCCGGTATTTATGATAAGAGAGGGATTTAGCCATCGATCTCCTCCAAACTTCCACTTATAAGGTTATCTAGTAACTGCTATTTTATCTATTAACTATTTACAGGTTCTTGGCAACCTTTGGCTAATTAAATAATAGTCACTACAATTGGAGATCTCAGCTTTGTGAACATAATAGAAAATCTTTTAACATAAAAACATTACATAACATAAACTCACGCCTATATCCCGAAGGGGTAGGCAGAGGTGCTAGCACCCACATTTCGCCATTTTATGTTTAGGTCTCAATGTAATAGGTGGCGAGCCTATTGCCATTAACAATGTACTTATAAACCTGCGATAAATACACAGCATCGAAAAGTCATTGGTGTGTGCCATGGTAAACCTGGGATCGAACCCGAGACCTCGTCTCAGCAGTCCATTACCCATACCACTAGGCTACCGCGGTTATTAATTATAGATATTTTATATTGGGAAGGTGAACTTTGTTCAAGATGCTAGCTGTAACCCCTCGTTTACACCACCAAACAAGTTGTCAACTTGTTTATAAAAAAACTTGTTGAAGACTAATCAAAACAGAATACTTGTTTTATACATGTATCTCAGATACTTTTTCGTTCACTATAAATGTATAGCTAACAAGTTGTAAACAAGTAGTGTAAAACACAATTGCGTCACACTGTATGCCTATGACATATTGCAACTTGTCAAATACATGTTTTATACTTATGTTTAAACGAGGGGTTACACTCATTCTAACACGTATGTAGTCATCGTAGCTCTTATACCTACGATGCTCCGTAGACTGTAGCATGTCGCAGTATCGTAGACTCTACATCGCGGTTAATAAACTTATAAGATGCTACTTAGAAGAATCTGTCGAATGTCTTTTTTTTTTTTTAACATTCTACACAACGCTATCTAGACTCATGGTAAGCATAGTTTAACTAGCTTGTGTTATGGAATCTAGAATACGCATAAACATACTTAAATACTTCGTTTTTTGTTAATACATACATATTATACATAGAAACACCCAGACCAATGCAAATACCCAAATTCTATCATCGCACCTCTCGTCATAGGCAGGGAATTCATCCTCAGACGGTGCGCACTGTGCGGTATGAAAGAAACTTCATCCCACGCACACTCAAGCTGTGGAATGACCTCCCTGCTGCGGTTTTCCCAAGCGCCTACAATATGGGGTTCTTCAAGAGGGGCATCAGAAGGTTTCTTCACGGTCGGCAGCGCGAGGTGTGACACCCTTTTTTTTTTTTTTTTTTTTTTTTACGTGCGCAAAATCCCCACGGATACCTCCCCACCGGAGCCGGTGGAGGAGGTTATGTCGGACTCGAACCGACTAAAACGCACGCCGCCTGTGGGTCGTTTCGGTTGCCGAAGGTGAGGTTGACAGGCATATCCCTCGCACCCCGGCCGACCCAGGGCCATCTCTCACGATCTGGCCCTCTTCTCGGGTGTGGGGACCACAGAGTCCCCAACTCGACCCCGGAAACGGGGAGGCGCGCCACGCGCGCCGCCGCCGCGGCCTGCTTCTGCAAGGGTGACAGGCGGCTTCACCTGTCACCCCCAGGCCGGCGCTCATGGGGGGCGGAGGTCGTTCATCGACCTCCGACGCCCGAGTTGCCTTCGTGCGCGGGCAGCTTGTCTAGCGATCCTTCGTTGCTCCCGCTGACCCCTGGTGTTGCATACGTCCATAGGCCACCGTAACCACTTCCCATCAGGTAGGCCGTGTGCTTGTCTGTCAACTAAGTGGTATATAAAAGAAAATTTTGCATATAAATATTTGCACTGAGCGAGGATCGAACTCGCGCCCCCTGCGTAGCAGTCGCGTGCAGTACCGCTACGCCACAGAGGCTGTGTTTGTATAGTCCAGCCTTTTATCACATACATTTTTGATACCAGCCATTGCCGTCTTTCGATCACGTTGTCAAACATGTTACCTTTGATATCTTTCATGTTTTTTTTAATAGGTACAGCAAATATCATCACGTATGTGACGGCTTTTCTGAAATAAAAATACATATCTTAACTTCTTTTCAAGTGTACAACACATTGCTAGATACGTCTCCTCAAACGTCTTTGATATTTTTTTGTTTAGTTTCACAAAACAATTAGGTAGCGATATTTTTCGCGCCCGTGTGGGATTTTCTTTATCAAAGCGTTTTTTTGACGAAAAATGTCTGTCGTATATAAGTAATATAACATAATATAATATAACATAAACTCACGCCTATATTCCCGAAGGGGTAGGCAGAGGTGCTAGCACCCACATTTCGCCAGTTTATGTTTAGGTCCCAATGTAATAGGTGGCGAGCCTATTACCATTAACCGGGCACTTAAAAACCTGCGATGAATACACACATAACTTCGAAAAGCATTGAAAAGTCATTGGTGTGTGCCAAGAACACGAGACCTCGTCTCAGCAGTCCATTACCCATACCACTAGGCTACCGCGGTTTTATTATAATTAATAATTATAAATAATATACCATTTAAATTATTTTTAAGGTTGCAAAATATCACGATATTTTTATTTTATTTAGCGTTTTCTCTCATTTATTGACAGTACTTTAATATGTGGTCGAGTCTGCCAGATTTCCTTCGGGCGGAAAATAATGAATCTTTCTAGTAAATATTTAGGTGGTATAGAGCCGTAATAGAGAATGGATATTAATATAATAGGAAGATACGCATTAACACTGCTTCTATTGGCGTAACAGCCTCTGTGGCTTGGCGGTAGTCAACGCTAATGCTACTCTGGGGGCGAGTTTGATTCCTGCTCTTGACTTCGCATTGGTCTGGTCGTGCCTCGGAGAATACGATCCCGGTTGTCATACGAACATCTATGCCAGTCTTTACGGATAGTCGGAGCCCTAAAACGTTCAAATACCAAGAACTAACTGCAATACTAAGATATCGCCATTAAGGTATGATTAGCCCAAATCGCAATTAGACAGGAAAAATCCAGCGAATCCCAGACTCCTAGTGACAACTTCGGATGCAACTGGAATTAACGCCAGGATGAAGGATAAATACAAAGTATTCGCTTCAACATAAGTTGATATAAGCTACACTTTTACGAATATTAACTACGCGATGAAATATGAAATTGTTTTTTTTTTTATACAACTTAGGTGGCAGACAAGCACACGGCCCACCTGACTGAAAGTGGTTACTGTGACCTATGAACGTGTGTAACACCAGTTGAGTCACATCCGTGCTGTCGACCCTGTAAGAACAGAGATTTTATGTGCCCCCAGTGCAGAACACAAAATCAGGACAAACCTTTGGTATTCCCACTGACAGCACAAAAACTCTTCAGTGAGCTCTGGCTACCCTACTCACCACCGGGAACACAACACGAGGTTATTATAGCCGTGGTATTCTGTAGGGCGGAGGTACTTCCCTAGTCGGACTGCTCAATTCGGACGGGAATAGCGTCGTGTCCTACCTCCTTTTTTACAAGCCCTTAGATATATGTTTGACATGTTATGTAAATAAGTTGCAAACACAAAGGAATCGTATTCTATTCCCTTTACACACCCACCACTTTTACCACCCACATCTCATCACGGCAATCTTTTCTCAAAAGACTTGTAGATAATCCCTTGGGCATATCTAAGCCCGCCTTTGTACGGTTTTTATTGTGCATAAATAGTTTTAAATAAATAATTAAAATTGTTTTTAAAACATTACTGCCCAAAAGTTTGCCTGGAAGAAATCGCTTCAGCGATAAGGTCGCCCATTGTGCATTGAACTGTATACATGCTACCTACTTGTCCTACTGTAAATCTGTTGTACAATAAAGAATTATCTATCTATTAAAATGTCGAGAAAATTTAATTCTATCGTGTTTAGTCATATAACCTAGAAACATACAGCTGTATAAAATGTTGTATTCAGTTTGAACTTTAGTTATTCAGTTAGGTTCCGAGGTAATGAACAATTTTAATGAGGCTTGGGTTTTAAGCTTTCAAAGGGAATGCATGTCCATGTTGATTCTTGTTGAATAATGCAGTCTCTCGAATTAGCTTTAAATCGAAGTTTCTATTACTGTGTTACCGATTCGAAGTGACCTTTTTAAATCTTTATGTATATGAATCACTGCTTACGGTTTGTTTTTGTAATTTATAATTTTATTTACGAATAATGATAGACGAAAAACCGAAGTTTAAAATCCCGAATATCTTGACGGAAAATTGTAAATGCCGAATATTTAAAATACCGAAACTTCAAAATCAAATATGTACATATAATCATGCCTCTATCCTCGGAGGTTTAGGCAGAGGTGAATTAACAATCACATTTCACCAATCATTAAACGTAATAGGGGGTGAGCCTATTGCCTTCTTCCGGGCACTAATTGTTGACACAAGCCACACATCTGACGCTGAGTCTGGGCTGTATATTATTATATCTGTCTGATGTCAAACAGCGCTATCCCTTAGTTGCCTTGTATGACACCACATGGGAAGAGATAGGGTGGTCCAAATTCTACTCCACCCGGCAACACACTTCAAAATCCCAAACTTCTAAATCCAGGAATTATACGTTTGAGTGTTTTTTTGGAGGGTTAAAAAAAAAAAATCACTGAGGCTAATAGGAGATGTATTGTTTAACATACAGTAAAACGGGGTGTATAGAAATCCATGATTGAATAGAAACAAAATGGTCGCTACCTTTTTATTTTTTAATAATTTCTTGCACAAAAGTTTAAGTATCTACCCAGAGTTGTAATAATTCTGTTCATCATATAAAGAAAGGACTCTTGCCCGTTGGGATAGGGAAAGGACCACATGTTTCCATTTGCTACGAACCTGATGCAACTTTTAATTCTTCCACCATACATTTTCGCCGCTTGCGAATACTCTTATCCTGAGACCCGATTCGCTGTCGCCACGTTTTCAAATTTCGCATCTATAATATTATAAAAGATATACAAACTTTATACACTTAGTAGTATTGCCAAGGTTTAATTGGTATTGAGATCTTCCCTATCGCTGATAAGCAAACACTTCCGGTTATAGGTCTGATGTCATTGATAAATTGCGTCAAACATAATCTCTTCGTCATGCCCTCGATCTGGTGGCATCCTGGAAATTTCCAAGATGGATTGAACTCTAAAAATAAGCTTTCATGTGTATTTCAATTAAGATATGACTTTGCATCGCAAAGTTCACGGATTCATACTGTTTTTTTTTTTAAAGAATATTAGCAACCGCAATTGCTAATATTCCCTCTAACCCCTCCAACTAAGCTAAATTGCTTGTGCTAGGAGTGGGTTCACGTCGGTAGTGTAATGGCCAGGGTTCGAACCCGGGACCTCTCGGTCGTAAGGCCGACTTCTTAACCACTAAGCTACCGAACGGTCCATTATGGTCATTCCTGACCAGGCGGACATGCTATAATATAATATAAATAAGTTAATTAAATACAAACCTTATTTCCATTATAAAAAGACTGAAAATATATATTAGTAGTACGATATGATATTTTAAACTTCGTCTTAATTGGATAAGGTTGAAATTTAATTATCACGAAATACTGCTCAAGCATTTTCCGCCTGCTTTAAACTACCTGACTTTCATAATTGGTTTCATACACGTTATCAGGTACTCCTTGTTACCTATGGCTAGGTCGACCTGAGGGTTATTACCTGTTCACCCTCGCCCCATAGGATTGTTTCTTCAATTTTCTTACATTCGTCTTCTAAACTTACGCGAATAATCGAATTAACCCTTCCTCTATTTTAGTTTTCTACCATGCCCATAACAACTCCTCATCAAGCTGTTTCTCACTCGGTCTATTACTGTCACTCCACCGTAATTGACAAAGAATGCGCACTTATATTTTAGTTTCGTGTTTTCAAACAAAGAGTAATTTTAAGAATGCTTCATGTTCTTTTCAAAGTGGAACTTTATCAGAACTCTTCGGAACCGATATGCACATCATCTAGTCACTGAAGTTATAAAATTAGGCACTTTACAAATAGACTACGTGATTTTTTAAGTTCCATCTTTATGCGGAATAACTCTTTGATATTCAGATGCATTCAAGAAATTGCTGTAGAAATGTTTGAATCACAAAAGTATATTGCATTTTTTGTTGTTGTACGTTTCCCTGCAAGAATGAAAAAGAAATTCATATAAATGACAAATAATTTATAAAAAGCTACGTTAGAGCTCGCTGGTATTGGAAACTACCATTGAATACGGTGTTAAAGTTATCGGGAAATTTACCATGTTGTATTGTTCTGAGTTTCCGGTATTTCGGCGCTGTTGCAAGCACCATGATCACGGAGGACCTGGAAGGATTGGCGGTGAACAGTGAAATAGTTTTTTAGGAGTAGGATACAGAATTAGGTGACCATTATAGTTTAAATATAGTTAAAATATATAGTTTAAATATAGCCTACGGTGGTCATTTTCAGTATTTTTCATATTAATAATTACAAAATATCATTTTTTTGTCAATATTATTCCTTGTGTGTGCTTAATTTCACATATGTCGTATTCGAACCGAATTCAGGATGGTGAAGATGATGAAAGTAGACTAACGAAACAGGTGTATGAGGCGAGTGTGGATGGCACCGTCGGAAGGGGAAGACATACCTGAACCAAATCGAGGAAGTTTTAGAAAAGGGACAGGTCAGGAGTACCCTAAACCGACGAGCATGCATGAAGAATGTAATGAGAGTGAATGAAGCGAGAGTAGTATGTCAGGATCGTAGCAAATGGAGATCCGTGATCTCTGCCTACGCCTATGGGTGACAGGCGTGATTTTATGTATGTATGTAATACAGGATGGGATTAGGGAAAGCAAGACATAACATTTACGTAGGTACCACGAATTTACATTAGATTTATCTCGATATAGTTTAGGCAGAATTAAGTGTCACCTTCTCGGCCTCGATAACGGAATTAATGAGCTTCATATTACCAATTATCCGAAAATACATAGTGCCAGGTAAGTGTCGTGATAGGATTACACGATGTTCTGTCACAGACCCCCTTCCCCCCTTCCCCTCCCCTGCAAGACGCCTTACGTCGAGGTGGTTCAATTATAGGGTGTCAAATCAACTAAATGATGATAAATAGCCTCGAAAGCCACATGTGGGAACATTTGCTGCGAACCTTAAGTAATTTGTCTTTATACAATACCTATGAATGTGATGGTAGATTGTTTCGTAACTTGTTGACGCTATTTACAAAGGGGTTTATATTTAGCTATTATACTGTGCTTTTACCTGCTTTACCGTTTTCGGTGACTTAGTCAGCGTAGAGTTCTGATTTCGTGCCTGCGACAGAGATAAATAAATAAATAATAAATAAATATTATACAACATTCTACACAACGCTATCTAGACCCGTACTAAGCATAGCTTAACAAGCTTGTGCTCTAGAATGCGGATAAACATACTTTGATACTTTTATTTGTAAATACATACATATTATACATAGAAAACACCCAGACTAATGCAAATAGACATATTCATGCATACAAATATTTGCACTGAGCGAGAATTGATCCCGCACCCTCTATGTAGCTGTCAAACGATCTACTGCTACGCCACAGGGGCCGTCAAAGATATTTTTTTTTTCATACCACTTAGGTGGTAGACAAGCACACGGCCTATGGACGTAATAATAATATAATAATAATAATAATAAATCATTTATTTCAGGCAATAATAGAAAAGTTACAAGATGTTAAAAACTTATTCTACGGCCCATAAATATATACCTTAAAACTAAAAATACATATAATATATCTTAACCTAAAACTTAATAATATGTGGATATAGGTGGGATCCTGAAAACTTTGCAAACCTGGATTAATTGTAATTTAGGCATGTAGGTCTAACTAGCGAGTTATGGATATCAAATGGCAGTCGCTTTACAGAAAATGTCGCAGTTCGACTATTTTCTAGACAGATTGAAAGGCAAAGTCGACTGATTTGGGCAATTCGAAAAATTATGACATCTCTTACTTGCATTATTATACGTATGTTTTTACATATAATAAGTATGTTTGTATGTTGTATAGGTTGCATGGGTCTAGAGTAGAGTATTGTAAAAATATTTATTATTATCATTTAAATATTACGCATTACGGCAGAGTAGAATTAGGGCCACCCTATCTCTTCTCATGCGGTGTCGTACAAGGCGACTAAGGGATAGGGTTGTATAACATTAGACGGATATATACAGCCCAGACTTAGCCTCAGATGCATGGCTCGAGTCAACAATAGTGCCCGGAATACGGCAATGATTGGTGAAATGTGGGTGTTAATTCACCTCTGCCTAACCCTCCAGGGATAAAGGCGTGATTATATGTATGTGTTACGCATTTATTATTGTTAAATCTTCAACATCAATCAATAATAGCCGATTTCAAGGACAATAATTACGCTGACATATACCTAATACCCTTGATTATATGCAAGAGTAATTTACTTTGCGTATGAGAAACTTTCAGTCTGTTTGTTATCACAGGGGCTGGTCGATCTACGGTAACCTTTACCGGTTCAACTAATATATTAATCCTCATTTGCATTTTCCAAGTAATGAAAACACTTTCGTGTTTATTTTGACCAAAGTTTGATCCTCGTTTATGAGCTAGGCGATGTTTTCCTCCTACTCAATTGCTAAGTGCCAATTTATAGGAGAATTTCGAATATCCAGGGCGTGTATAGGTATCTCAATTGTTTAGAGTATCCCCCTCCCGTCCCCCCTAGAAGAGGGCTAGTCTATGGTTTTTCGATTTTGATATGTGCCGTGGAATGCCGTCCCTGCTGTGGTTTGCCCAAGCGCCTACAATATGGGGTGCTTCTAGAGGGGCATCAGAAGGTTTCTTCGTGGTCGGCAGCGCGAGTGTCATACCCCTGGTGTTGCATACGTCCATAGGCCACGGTAACCGCTTCCCATCAGGTGGGCCTTGTGCTTGTATCCCAACTAAGTGGTATAAAAAAAATGTAAGTAGAAAACTATATTTTAGAATATACAGTTGAAATGATTAGATTAGATCAATGATATAAATTCAAAGTTCGTGACTCCTGAATATTATGTTGGTATTGATTTTACGTTTTTATCACGTAAAACCCATCAACGGGAATACCCGTATTAAGAAAATAGTATTAAATAATGTTGATTGATATCTCAATGCCAATGATAGCATTAATTTTATTGGTTATTTGAGGTCGGCCTCAGACTTCACTGCATCTGAATATTCGTCCCATGGTGTTTTTAACCGACGTCCAAAGAGAGGTATTTTTTTTATACCACTTAGGTGGCAGACAAGCGCGAGGCCCACCTGATGGAAAGTGGTTACCGTGGCCTATGGACGTGTGTAACACCAGAGAAGCCACATTCGCGCTGCCGACCCTGTAAGCACAGATTTTCAGAGATAGATTTATTTTTCTTCCTTCTAAGTTTTATCTTGCGCCTCTTAATAGCGCGCTGCTGTCATCCTGTTATGGTATTAGAAAAATGGTAAAAAAAACATGTTAAACCACATCTGAATCTGAATCTAAACCGGCATAGAAACGCTCTATACTTACAGGGTTGGCAGTGCGACTCCCTTGGTTTTGCACACGTCCATAGGCCACGGTAACCACTTTCCATCAGGTGGGCCGTGAGCTTGTCTGCCACCTAATTGGTATTAAAAAAACGTATATCTAAACGAGGATCTGCAGGTCTAAAAAAGTATCTACGTACATTTGCCGTTACTTGTATCGCAAAATAAGAGAATACAGAATACAAAGCTCAAGTATCAGTGGCGAGGGATCCCTATAAACCAATGGCTACTGGCTGGCTCTGTAAAGGGAAGCCGTGGTATATCAGAATGCCCAGTATCCCATACATGCTATGTCGTTCTGTAACAGGATTTTCTTCCACACCGGCTTCCCTTTTGAAGATTCCCACCCTTCTCCACTGTCTAGTAGGTACTTCATCTACAATAATGTTACACAGAGGGAGGTAATTTTTTTGTGAACTTCTCATATTGCACCTTCTTTACCAATAGAAAGTATTATTTGTGATGGTCATAGACTATAGGTAATCCAAAAATTAGAGAATTCGTTGCGGGAACGGGGTCAGAAGACCACGCTTGGATAAATGGTCGACAGCTGTTATAAGTAGTAGTACGCTTGTAGATCGCACAAGGGGCTTTTGATAAAATGCTTAAATTTGCTGCTATGCGAACACTGTACATTAATTACAAGCCATGTTTTTGAGTTGCACAAGCATCTGAATAACTGAATGATAACTAACAATTTTAAAAACCAAAAAAAAATCCTTTTTCTGAATATGCCATTGTAACATTACTTAGTGTCTGTAATGGTGTCCCTCTTTCCTGAGACTTTGCCTTTACCTTATCATCAGGCGAGGTGAAGTCAAGTTGGCGTGTCCTAAATAAAAAAAAACATCAATTAGCCCACCGCAGTCCACTGCTGGACTTAGTCCTCTCCCAATATTCTGAATAACACGCTTCCATTTCATTTCAAGTTTGAAGCTAAAAAACATTGTAACTTTTTATCTATATAAATAAGAATCGCATATTTTAAAATGTTAAGTTGTCTAAAAGTACCCAAACTACATTGAATACATACATATTAGGTACTTTTCTTGGGTTTGATAAATGGTGTATAAATGGTCAAATAAAGATAAGGGTTTATTAACTGGTAACATATTATTTTCGTGTTTGCATCGGGTAACACTCGAGCGTTAACTGTATAGAACATTCTGGAATTTCTTGTACGTGAACGAAGTCTGTGTGCTTTGCTCGAGCACACTCAAAGAGAACCTTAACTTCAGTCTTCCCGACTTTTTGTGCCTGTACCGACAACTCAGCGGCAGATGGTGTGTTCTTAGGCATAATTATAAAACAAGCATAGTAACACTAGCTAAATTTCTATCATTAGAACGCCTATTTTATAAGTACATAGATGTTAAGTTGCAACCATAAGCTGGAATATAGTATGTATAGAGAGAATTTGCCATGTGACTTCCTTCACATGCTGCGGATGTCATTCTCAGACTTCATTTCCTGTATCGTGTAGAAAATTCCATCTCTTCATTGAACGTCTTATTCACAATAGTTGCAGATAATCGTCATTCACATCTCGTATGTACCTGTAAGAGCGATCCGAGTGCAGTATAGAATACCTCTACTATAGTACAACAGATACACGAAACGTACTGGTATAATAACAATAAATCACTAATTTATCGATACAAAATGGTCTCTGCGGACCCATACTTCGATGTGAAGACCTCGGATGTAATCAGCAAAGCACCATGATGAGGACAAAATGATCTTCAAATTACTTTTGTCCTTTGGGGTACGGGTACGGTTAAGAGTTTCTCATCAATATCTGTCTAGTTTTAACACTTAATAATAATGAAGGAAACACAAGTCTGTTTCACTGAAATACATTTTACAAAATTCAGGATGGCAATCTTAACGTTCTGTAAATAGAATTCGTAAATAGAAACCAAATCAAACTCCAATATTTGGACAAACTGGATATTGATTTGGGTGTCTGGAGATGTGAATTTATTTCTCAGCTAGTTTGAATTTACCTTCACATTTTAACTTGAACATCAATAGACCTTACCTTTGCCTGCTACTTGATATATTGACCAATCTCATTGCGAAACATATTTATTTCACCTCTTCAAAGCCGGTATAGGAAACGTTACTGACACTTCAGAAACCGCCTAAGTAAATTCCTTCTTATATTTAGATTTGATTTAGTTCGTAAATTGAGTTCTTATGAGGTAGTTCCTTTTGAGGTAAGTGGCATTGAGAGTTGTGATTTTCGATAGGATAGAGGACATTAAATCTATATAAAAACATTTCTTTAGTACAGACTTGACATAACATAACAGAAACTCACGCCTATATCCCCGAAGGGGTAGGCATAGGTGCTAACACCCACATTTCGCCAGTTTATGTTTAGGTCCCAATGTAATAGGTGGCGAGCCTATTGCCATTAACCGGGCACTTATAAACCTGCGATAAATACACACATAACTTCGATAAGTATCGAAAAGTCATTGGTGTGTGTCATGGTAAAACCAGGGATCGAACCCGAGACCTCGTCTCGGCAGTCCATTACCCATACCACTAGGCTACCGCGGAATAGGCTAAAGCAGTAAATGAAGTACTAATTTATTTTTCAAATGTTGAGCTGAAACCTTTAAAATTTAACTTTTTGAGCGACTATTAGAGTCGAGCTTCTTCTTTTATTGAAAATAGTAAATTCCCAAAGACTCCACAAACACAAATCTATTCTTACACGTATACTTATCAAGAAAATCATTTTGAAATAGTAATATTTAAGTTGGTTACCATTTGACAAATAGCTATATGTAACTGTACTTGAAAATTGCGACAGCATTTACAACAGCATTGTAAATACGTTTTACTGAATTTTAAATGTACTTAATAATGGACTATATTTCGAATGGTTAACTCGATTTTCCTATCATATGTCCATATTTGTATCGTTACTTTAATATTACAGATATCGTGAATTTCCCCTGTCTGGACACGTAACTACCAATGTCATTTATAGTAATAATAATGAGACATAATAATAAGAATATTTCTTTTGTATCACTTGTAATGAGTGGTGTATTACGTCTGATTTCACCGATTACGTAATATATATTGCTTTTGGATATCTCGAATATATAGCATGTCATTTTTCAAAGATCCTTCTGAGAAACCAAGGGACCAAACCGCGCAAACCCCGCTCAGAAAACCTCTAACACAAGTAGCTTAACTGAAGTTAAAATCACGCAACGGGCGGTCCGGCGTGAGCTTAAGTCCCTAGATGTTCGGAAGTCGAGTGGGCCGGACGGTATACCGGCGATGGTGCTTAAACACTGCGCCCCCGAGCTGTGCCCTGTACTTACACGTCTTTTCGCACTCTCATACTCCGCAAGGCGGGTCCCGACCTCGTGGAAGACCGCATTTGTGCACCCTGTACCTAAGAAAGGTGACAGGACAGATCCGACCAATTACAGGCCTATCGCTATCACCTCCCTTCTCTCGAAGGTAATGGAGCGTGTTATTAATACACAGCTCCTGAGATACCTTGAGGGAAACGATCTACTGAGCGATCGACAGTACGGCTTTCGCCACCGTCGCTCTACCGGTGACCTTCTTGTGTATCTCACAAACCGGTGGGCGCAGGCCATCGAGAGTCGGGGTGAGGCACTAGCGGTCAGCCTCGATATAGCGAAGGCCTTCGATCGGGTCTGGCACAAAGGTCTTCTTGCGAAGTTGCCATATTATGGACTCCCCGAGGGATTGTGCTTATGGATCTCCAGCTTTTTGTCCAACAGAAGCATCCAAGCCGTCGTCGACGGCAGCTGCTCGGACCGCATGAACATAAACGCTGGTGTCCCACAAGGCTCCGTGTTGTCTCCGACGCTGTTTCTGCTGCATATCAATGACATACTGTCTGATGGCTCCATTCATTGTTATGCGGACGACAGTACCGGAGACACGTGTTACACGGGCCGTGCAAATATCCCCCAGTCCGAGGTGGAGAAGAGTCACGAACAACTTGTGTCTGTAATCGAAACTACTCCCTCTGGAGTATCCGATTGGGGACGACGAAACCTACTCCAAATCAACCCCACTAAGACACAAATATGTGTATTCACTGCTAAGAAAACCCCATTTATTGTAGCGCCGCAATTCCTGGGCACACCGCTTACCATCTCCTCGAGTATCGGGATCCTTGGTGTCGATATCTCCAGTGACGTCCAATACCGAAGTCATTTGCAGGACAAGGTTAAGTTGGCATCAAGAAAACTCGGAGTGCTTAACAGGACGAAGCAGTACTTCACTGCGGGGCAGCAACTCCTTCTTTATAAAGCACAGGTCCGGCCTCACATGGAGTACTGCTGTCACCTTTTTGCTGGAGCACCTGCATACCAGCTTGACCCCTTCGACTCAGTGCAAAGACGGGCATTGAGGCTGGTTGACAATCCCATACTCACAGGTAGTGTGGAACCTCTTAGCCTTAGGAGGGATTTTGCCTCACTGTGTGTGTTCTACCGCCTATACAATGGTTTGTGCTCAGATGAATTGTTTGACATGATGCCCGTAGCTACATTCTATCATTGCACCTCTCGCCATAGGCAGGGAATTCATCCTCACACATTGCGACCTGAGACGGTGCGCACTGTGCGGTATGAAAGAAACTTCATCCCTCGCACACTCAAGCTGTGGAATGACCTCCCTGCTGCGGTTTTCTCAAGCACCTACAATATGGGGTTCTTCAAGAGGGGCATCAGAAGGTTTCTTCATGGTCGGCAGCGCGAGTGTGACACCCCTGGTGTTGCATACGTCCATAGGCCACGGTAACCGCTTCCCATCAGGTGGGCAGTGTGCTTGTCTGCCAACTAAGTGGTATAAAAAAAAAAAAGCTTAGCGTAGCTGGAGGCCTAACGAGAACACTTGCAATATTATGTAATCGACGTTACTCTTACTAGTAGCTTCTCAAAAAAATATTATTGCTTGACATGACCTAACAATAAGGAAAAACAAATTTCCAATTAGTTTCCTAAACCCATGTGTCAATATTACCATCTGCCAATCATTTTTTACACTCAGACGAATTCAAATGTGCTGATGAGTTAGGTATGCCATTGTTTTCTAGCTATGTTTATATTGTATTGTTTATACTTTATAACGACTCATAGCATAAAACTCCCAGGTATGTATGTTCGCTGCGACATGAATAACAAAAACTACATCGAGAGTATCATCAAAACAAGCTCGCTTAAATCCGGAACAGAGTGTGACGTTTTTTCACGCCGGAGGGGCGCTGTCTTCTCTACAAGACACAAATTTGATGCTGCTTGGCATACTGCTTGCATCTTTGGATGGCTCCGCAAAGTACTTACTAGATGCTCTCGACAGGTTGCAGCGACGTGCGGTCTGCATTATTGGGAATCCTGAGGTGACACCCCTGGTGTTGCATACGTCCATAGGCCACGGTAACCGCTTCCCATCAGGTGGGCAGTGTGCTTGTCTGCCAACTAAGTGGTATAAAAAAAAAAAAGCTTAGCGTAGCTGGAGGCCTAACGAGAACACTTGCAATATTATGTAATCGACGTTACTCTTACTAGTAGCTTCTCAAAAAAATATTATTGCTTGACATGACCTAACAATAAGGAAAAACAAATTTCCAATTAGTTTCCTAAACCCATGTGTCAATATTACCATCTGCCAATCATTTTTTACACTCAGACGAATTCAAATGTGCTGATGAGTTAGGTATGCCATTGTTTTCTAGCTATGTTTATATTGTATTGTTTATACTTTATAACGACTCATAGCATAAAACTCCCAGGTATGTATGTTCGCTGCGACATGAATAACAAAAACTACATCGAGAGTATCATCAAAACAAGCTCGCTTAAATCCGGAACAGAGTGTGACGTTTTTTCACGCCGGAGGGGCGCTGTCTTCTCTACAAGACACAAATTTGATGCTGCTTGGCATACTGCTTGCATCTTTGGATGGCTCCGCAAAGTACTTACTAGATGCTCTCGACAGGTTGCAGCGACGTGCGGTCTGCATTATTGGGAATCCTGAGGTCACGAACACCCTAGCAGATGCGTAGAGATGTTGCGTCCTTGGCTGTATTTTACCGTCTGTACCATGGTGAATGTTCTGATGAGCTCTTCCAATTAGTCCCGCCCTCCCCTTCTTACGCGGGACAATGCGTGCAGGGCTTAGATGTTACCCGCACACGGTGCAGAATATCTGATCAAGAACCAAGCGGTTCGAAGCCTTTTCCTCTGTTGCACCATTAAGACCTGGACTTTATTACTAGATCACGTGTTTCCTTCTTCCTACAGTCCCGGGTCCGGGGGTGGCCCAAATTCTACTCTGCCGGGAACCATGCGGCTTTAGTTATAATCGACCCATTTGTATAATAGAAGAAATTGAATAGCGAAATCCGAATCACTATGTTGAATTTTCGTAGCTATGTATTCCAACAATATCACGGTACACATAATAATTGCAGCATAGGATCATGTGATAAAGAATTCGCACTCCTAACGTTAAACCTTACCCAACGTTATTACAATCTAGAAAATACGAAAACGATTGTTAAATGGAGTGTGATAACATAACAATGATCGTGTTATGTTATCACACTCCATTTAAGTAGTGAAATGAACTCAATAAAATAGCTTAAATTATTTACACAACAAATTAGTACAGAAGTGTACCATTGACCTGTTATTTGCCCATAGATGGGTAAATTTAAAGCTCAGCATTAATTAATTTACTGAGTGTATTGATAGTTGAGAAGATAGTAGATATAGGTACATTGCCCGACAAGTCAATTGCGTGATACAAAATGATTACTATTAAGACCACTAACGTATAATTGTGGCTTTCTGTGTGTCATCATAATTACTAAATAGACACCTAGTTGACGTAGAAACCGACATGGTGTGGCAAGTAATTTGTCTGTGGCCTGTATTAAGTGTTATTAATGGTTAATATTGTCAATTTGGTAATTAGAAAATTATCTTTCAGTGAGGTGTAAACAGTTCGCTCTGTGTATTATGTTTACTGAATCGTTTATCTAATAAGAGCTGACGTGAAGTAAATGATTCATAAATGTGGCATTTGACAAATGTTATAGATAACGTCTTAGTTTTCACTGTTCATGGTGTTTTGTGTAATGAATCACCTTTGATAGGAACCTCATTTTCTTCGTAAAACAATTGTTATTGTTTGATGCGGTTGATTCGTTCAATATTCCCGTAGCTAGTATTGTTCAGATGCAATGTGCTAACTCAGTAACCACTTCTTTTTATATCACTTAGGTGGCAGACAAACACACGGCCCACCTGATACCGTGGCCTATGGACGTGTGCAACACCAGGGGCGTCACACTCGCGCTGCCGACCCTGAAGAAACCTCCTAATACCCTTTTTGAAGAACCCCATATTGTAGGCGCATGGGAAACCCACTTAACCATAAACCTTATACCTAAATTCACAGATGTGAATTATGTTTACATATGGTTTTTATAGTAACCGGAAATAATTTCCATATACATTCGGATTTTCAGTTACATTGAAAATGAAAAGTAAATAATTCTGGAGCAGAAACGGAACTGACAACTAGCAAATATACACAAAATCCATTTCAAGTTGTAACTGATATCTCGGTAAAAAGAGTTAACTATTTGATTTATTTGATTGATTGTTGTGCGCAGTACAGGAGTAGTACTCGTAGATAGTATCGGATTGGTTTTTAATTACGTTCATCTAACGTGTATCGCAATCATAAGTGAACTCACTCGATAGTGTGGTAGAGGACATTTGAACCACATGATACATTAATTGTACATACATACACACATACATATAATCACGCGTTTATCCCGGAAGGGTTAGGCAGAGGTGAATTAACACCCACATTGCACCAATCATTGTTTTCGGCCCCACGTAATATGGGATGAGACTATTGCCGTCTTCCGGGCACTATTGTTGACTCGAGCCTTGTATCTGTGCCTGAGTATGAGCTGTATATATCTGTCTGATGTTAAACAGCCCTATCCCTTAGTCGTCTTGTACGACACCGCATGGGAAGAGATAGGGTGGCCCAAATTCTACTCTGCCGGGAACCACGCGGCTAATACATTAGTTATTATTAAAAAGAAAGTTGCTTCACAGGAAACTTTATATTTTTAAGCCGCTAAATTTTTTTAATCGTAATACCAGTTCAAAGAATAAATTTAAAAGAGTAGGTCGCATCGTTATCAGCGTACTAAGAAGTGCAAAATGGAGGAATATGTTTTTTCCGGTGTCACTGAGAAACGAATCAACAATGCCACACACAACTACTGACCTGTTCGTTTCGGTAAACAGTGTGGTAGGTTAGGCAGACACAAACATTCACACACACAAAACGATAAATTTCTAAGTTTCTTTTTTATATTATATATGTGATATCGATATTTTATTAAAAATATTTAGAGGAATGTGCGCTGAAATTATATCTACATAAATATTGTTAATAAAATCGAACGATCTCATCTACGACACGCCAGCGATACATTGTTAAATTCTACCCATAAGGACAAAACGTTTCGATAACACGTTAGTGGAGCGTAAGGAGTGGGCCAAGTGAGAAATTGGTCTGCTGAAGTATGTATCACCCTCTTACTATCAAAGTCAAGTAGCACTAACACCGTGTAAGCGTGGAAGTGAGCTTCAATTCTTGTTGATCAATCACTTTTCTAAATTTATTTGAATAAATTATGTATACCTAACAACTCAATGAAATACGTCGATAAGAATTTTATCGTCTTTACGGATGACATCTAAACAAACTCAAAGTAAAATTGCTTTAGGAATCAAAACAACTCGTAAATATTGCGTAACAAACAAATAACATCCAGAGAATTGTGAGAATCTTATCTATAAAAGCTTAATTAGTGAATTATTGTACATTTGAGCGCCCATATTGTATTTGATATCTATGACAAGCCACTGACCAACGCTGTGTGCACTGAAAATCAAACCGGAAATTTAGTTTTTGTTCCACATGACTCCATTATTCGAGATAAAGGCTTACGTAAGCTGACATTATTTTGGTATACCTCTTGTTTAGCCTCTTGTCAATGCAAGTGTTATAACGGGCCGTACTTTACCCACCAAGGGTCTATACCTTTCTTAGAGGAAGGTGAAGCTGCTGTCGACATTGGAATCCACGTTTCAAGTTGATCGGTTTCTGCGTGTTTCTTTCTGATACACGTAACGCTAAGATCTCCGGCAGTCGAACAATCGAACATAATTGGCAAACCGGCAACAGACAGAAACGTTCTCTCGTCTTAGGGCAGGCGTTTTAAGACTCCATGAATTATTTTAACGATGGTTTATTTACTCGTGAATCATATTACAATTCGACCAAGCTATAGCTCAGTGAGCAATGAGCAGAAACCTTTACATAAATAAATCAATGTTCTTTATTATTTTAAGCAGAAACTTTAACTTTCAACAATTACCGACGAAAGAGAAATCTGTCTTTATTCGGCAAGTATTTATATCCCTATTAACAAGAATCGTACTAACATTTTCAAGCTTGAGTTGTTCAAGAAATTTTCGCCAGTTTTAAAGCTAATATTTTGATTATTAACATGTTAGAGAGAAAGTTTGATAAAATATTCGCCCACGTTCCACTTGGAAGGGTGTACATCTACTTTGATGAACTTTCACGTGTGTTTGAATAGGACGGATTAGATTCACATTTTGACCCAGTAGATGGCACTGGAATAATTTCCTCGAATTCTGGCATCATATTTTGTAATAATACAAGTAAAACGTATGCCATATGCCCTCTAATGTTAATAGATGATGCAATCAGATATGAAGCAGGTACTGTCCATTCTTAACATACTTGGTGATTCATCTATCAACAATAAATATTTACAATGACAATTCATCCATATCAATCCTTGGTTTGTTGCATAAATATGATCAGTGGAGTTGTTTCACATTGACATAACATAAATAATTAGTACACTGTCGCGAGTCTCTGATCCTCTACATCCAACAAAGCACACTGGCAAAGCTTCTACGCTAATTGCTCTAATCGGCTTATATACAATTTTCAAATGCGGAACATTGATGCTGCAGCAGCGTCTGTCGTACAGCCTTGATGTAGCTTTTACTGTACATAATCTCCCACTAGTACTTAATGCTTTTTAATAATAGAGTTATATAATTTAACAAGCCGGTGCCGGCGGCTCTGCCTGTGCGGATGTCGGTTATCACAGCTTTTGGTGTTATCAAGCATAAGATTTTAAGTCTGACCAAGGTATTTCTAAAAAAATCGGCAAAATAAAAAAAAATTGAGTAGTTTTTGCAACTGCAGCAATGTCGGAAGTGTGAGTTTCCGAGGAGGTTCACTGGATAGTATTTGTGCTGTCAGAAGGAAGATTAAAGGCATGTCCTGATTGTTTCTTCTGTACTGACGGTTGACGGTAAAGAAATTCTCCGTTCCTACCTGGTCGGTAGCACGGGCGTGACTCCTCTGGTTTTGCACACCTTCATAGGTAACGGTAACCACTTTTCATCAGGTGGGCCGTGTGCTTGTCTGTCACCTAACGAACGAACAATAAAATTAGTTAATAGAATGACATCATTGACGTCATACAAGCGCAAATCCCAGTTCCTACTATAACTTGCACTTTGGGGCCCGGAGTAAGCTTTCCTATTTGTCCAGAATTTGGTTTATTTGACATTTTCTGTAGTAATCTGATCTTTTAACCCCGAGAAGCAAGCCAAGATCCACGTCCATCATTAAATCGGCGTACCGCGTGGTAGGGGAGGTTGAATAAGACCTTGGGTCTTAGTGAGGCCCCATACTCCCAACACCACCCTCTTAATAGAATAACAAACCTAATAATTCTCTTAATGTTACCGAGGTAACCGATGTTCCAATTATAATGTTATTTTGTTCGAGAAGCAAAGGAAATAATTATAATAAATGTGTCAAGTGAAATAACTTTCCAATACTTCCTTCAGATAAATTTCAATCATGTTTAAAGTGTTTGGTAAATAACAAATTCAACACAACAAACAGTTTGTAAATATTATATTTATTCTGGGTACTGAATTGAAAATACAGATTTTCTTGCATTCCACGCTGTATTTGAATTTGAATACAGCGTAATTCTAGAAGCACGTACCTAGTAAATACTTATTAAAAAGTAAGTGTACGTTATATTCGATCGAAGAATAACTTTATAATTGTATATTGTATCATGATTGCTTTAATATTTCTAGTTTCAGCCGAGTCAACATGCTATATAATGTTCTTTATAGAGAGATAGTAGATCAAAAACTTAAAAGCATTCAAGTTTCAAGACTATGAACAAAATCGTCTGTGATGTTAATATAAAGCCCGAAGGAAAGCCGGCTTAAAAAGGGTTTAATAGTGCATTCTGTTCAGAAAAGAGCTTATTTTAGATTGGAGGATATGCTTTGAAGCTTTATTAAAGAATTGAAGGATATTGACGGCGATAATCCGAAAATAAATAGAGCTAGCAATAGTCCGTAACGGTATTATCTGATCATATTTTGAACTGATTGGAATGATTTAAGAAATTCAATGACTCAGAACATTAGATATGTCGGAAAGGCTTTCATCAAGACGTTCTTACATGCTAAGATTTTAATTGCACTGTCCGCCTAACTAATAAGCGATTGTTTAACCTTGCGATACCCAGCCGATCTATCCCCTGGTATGATGGTGCTGTGTAAATCCTACATACTAACAAAAACTACATAAATTTAGAATTTCTTTCTATTTTCCTAAACTTCTTTCTCTTCCTCCATTCCACTTCAAACAAAGGTGATGCACGCCTCCATAGGCCACGTAAACTTTCCATCAGGTGGGCCGTGTGCTTATCTGCCACCTAAGCCTAAGACCTTACAGTTTCAATATTGTCAATCAAGCGTGGTTCTGATCCATTCTTTCGTCAGAATATCTCGAGTTGCCTGCTGCACGTCTCTCAAAGTTCACCTTCAACCGACTTGTCCGTTTATTTTTGACATAATACTTAAAATTTTAGTAGTATTCATTCGTTCCATGGCCTCCTCAAAATATCTTTTTAAATTTTCTTTTTTCTCTTTGAATCTTACCGTTAATCCCAGTCGTATCCGAAGCTGTCACCTCGGAGTCTGGGGTCCGCTTTACCAGTCTAACTGCTGATTTGGCTGAAGTTCGATATTTTCCGTGAAGCGACTGGCATCTGACGTCCACAACCCAAAGGCGACTAAGCATTGCAGTTGTTGAAGTTTTTAGGACTCCGACTACCCGTAACGATTGCCACAGTATGTTCGTATGGCAACCGGGACCGACTGTTTAATGTGCCCTCCGAGGCACGACTAGACCAATGCAATATTCATGCATGCAAATATTTTTACTGAGCGGGAATAGAACCCGTGCCTCCTGCGTTGCGCCCACGCTCATCACCACCACGCCGCAGAGACTGTCCCACGCCTCAGCCACACTACTCTTTGTAATATGCAATCCAGTGTAGATTCTACTGGCATCCTATTTTTTTTTTATACCACTTAGGTGGCAGATAAGCGCTCGGCCCACCTGATGGAAAGTGGTTAACGTGGCCTATGGACGTGTGTAACACCAGAGAAGCCACACTAGCGCTGCCGATCCTGTAAGCACAGAGTTTCTGTGCCGTCAGTGTAGAGGACAAAGCAGGACAAGCCTTAAGTCATCCCACTGACAGCACAAATTCTCCAGTGAGCTCTGGCTACCCTACTCACTGCTGGGAACACAACATGAAGTTATTATAACCGCGGTATTCTGTAGGGCGGAGGTACTTCCCCAGTCGGACTGCTCAATTGGGCGAAAATACCGCCGTGTCCTACCTCCTATTTCTACCTGATTGAAAAGAAGTCGTGCTCAGATCATATTTCAGTTCACGGGTAGCGTCGTTGGTGGTCATTCAATGAATCCATCGATTATAAATGTTATCTCCATTAATCCTAAATCGTATTCATTTTGCGATGCGTGTTCCCAAGTGCTAATTAAAGTGTTTGCTTGACTATTTTTTGTGCATTGGCCCGCATTACGTTTTAATCAGTGTTAGGTATATAACCTTATTTTTAAATATCTTTTTTTTTATTTCTGGACATAATCTGTCAGACCGAGTAGTCTATCTTATCCGTGGTCACCTAACGACCCATGACCTACTTTTAAATCTTCGGGAAGTTTTAAAAATATTATTCTTATAATATGACTAGCTGATGCTTGCGGCTCGGTCCGTTATTTAATCATTCTTTACTTTAGTTCTACTTAACCAATTGCAATTAAACATACGACAGTTTTTAGACGTTTCTACTCAAAATAAAACTAAATCAAAAGCGTCCATAGATCGTGGTCTATTTGATTAATGTAGATATTAAGTTTTAACATCTTAACGTTCTTTCAGTATAGCATTATATTGAATAACAAAACTCTCTGTGGATCCGTTTTTAGAAATTGTGTAATACCATCACTGTAACTGGACGTGACACTCAGGTACGGGGATACTATAACAAATTGATTACTTTACTTGTAGGTAATGGCTTCAGCACCTTCGTAATCAATCTTTGTAATGTATGACATTGATAGGTGTGACTTTGTAAGCTAAATGGCGGAAAATTCTATTCGCCTTATAAAGCTCAAATTGGCGAGTAAGCATCGATTTTAAATCAATTTAATGTTGCGGGAACCTCACCCATTTAAGGAGTAAGTTCGCTGGCGTAGGTAGTTCAGCAGTCGGTCTTACGATCGAGAGGCCACGGGTTCGAATCAAGGGCAGACTTGGACCCATTCCTAACGGCTGTAGCTTGGCTGGATGAGTTAATGAGAATACTAGTTTCGATTATAAGTACCGTTTTCAAAGGGGAAAAAATCATACCTAATTAGTAGGGGATAGGGAGGTTGAATTATTAGATTTACGACCGCAGTTTTGCTTTCTCTAACCTTCAAAACTTGTCAAATTACGGCAGGACAAAAAGGCTCTTTAGACCTAAGTGACATCGAGAGTACGAACTCACTATTTTTTTATACCCCACATGAAGAAATGCCGCTATACATCTGAAAGTTTTGAATGCTTCTCACCTGTCCAAACCACACTAAGTCTAAAATCCCTGTATACTCTAAAATGTTTGGTTGCCAAATCCGTCGAGAGGATTTTGTTAAAAAGAGTCACACACTGTTTTTCTCCTATTTTCAATATTATTTGGCATCGATAGAAACCGATGGACTGTATGAGTATTCTATTCAATTTCTAGTTATTGTTAAGCTGAAAATCTTTTACGATTGCCACACGTTTGTAATGTACCTATTACGCGTTCACTATGAAATTAAATTAACCACTTGGACGAGTTTGGTATTGGCTCGATTTATTTTCTACGAAGAATCAGTTGAAGGCATTCGGGAATTAGTCGCTTATCTGTAAGTAATTCAATATTTAACCAATCATGTTAATCTTCACATTGGTGGCAACTAATAGTGAGATATAATATGTATACTTCTTACTGATGCCGAACACATATCTATATATTACTAACTGTTGCCAGCGGCTCTGCCCGCAAAGATTTCTGCTCACGTTCCGGACGGGATGCAAAGTATCCTATGTCCGTCTCCTGGTTCTAAACTACATCCCTACCAATTTTCAGCTAAATCGGTACAGCCGTTCTTTAGTTATAAATAGTGTAACTAACACGACTTTCTTTTATAAATATATATACATATATAAGATATAAGATTTAAAAGAAGTAATGTTAGTGACCCAACAGAAGAGCTTTTAGTTCATAGTAAACAAATTCTAAGTATTTTACTACTTGCGTCAAAAGGATCTCGCCTATCGATATTCTGTACATACATACATACATATATAAAATCACGTCTGTTTCCCAAAGGGGTAGGCAGAGATCACGGATCTCCATTTGCTACGATCCAGACATACTACTCTCGTTTCATTCACTCCCTGCCCCTTTTCTAAGACTTCCCCGATTTGGTCCAGGTATGTGCGCCTAGGTCTTTGCCGTTTCCGACGGTACCATCCACACTCGCCTCATACACCTGTTTTGGTATTGCCATTCAACGTGGCAATGCTGCCAGCCTTCTGGCCATCTGTTGACATCGATGGGGAGGAATTCTTTGATGCCCGAACCTGCAGGATTGTTTAGGTATATTCTGTATTGTTTTTATATTTTAATTTAGATAACTGCCAAGTACAGAGTAACAGTCACAAGTACAGGTCTACAATTATATTGGATTATTAAATACGATTAGGGATTTTAAGACGTAACGAATGTGTTATAGATAACGCAACTGAAGAAATATCCGTCCTAGCCTCTCGAAGGAGAGGTCAAGACAAGTTTAGAATTTAGAATGAATTTCATTATTGAATTTTGTAAAAATATAATTATATATTAAATAAGTAACGTACTCGCAATATTTTAATACCGGTAACGTTAGATTACATATTTTTTACTAATAAAAGGAAAACTGCTCTTAATTTGGCACTTATTTTTATCAAATTAGATTCTTGATTCAGTTTCTAGAGAACCTCTACATTTTCTTTTACATCGTTTCTTGTGGTTGTTCTAAAAAAAATGCATTTATTAATATTTTTTTTAAACAACTTGATATCACCTAAGTACTTTTTTTTTTTTTTTTTTTTATACCACTAAGTTGGCAGACAAGCACACGGCCCACCTGATGGGAAGCGGTTACCGTGGCCTATGGACGTATGCAACACCAGGGGTGTCACACTCGTGCTGCCGACCATGAAGAAACCTTCTGATGCCCCTCTTGAAGAACCCCATATTGTAGGCGCTTGGGAAAATCGCAGCAGGGAGGTCATTCCACAGCTTGAGTGTGCGTGGGATGAAGTTTCTTTCATACCGCACAGTGCGTACCGTCTCAGGTCGCAATGTGTGGGGATGAATTCCCTGCCTATGGCGAGAGGTGCGATGATAGAATGAAGCTACGGGCATCATGTCAAACAATTCATCTGAGCACAAACCATTGTATAGGCGATAGAACACACACAGTGAGGCATAATCCCTCCTAAGGCTAAGAGGTTCCACTCTACCTGTGAGTATGGGATTGTCAACCAGCCTCAATGCCCGTCTTTGCAACGAGTCGAAGGGGTCAAGCTGGTATGCAGGTGCTCCAGCAAAAAGGTGACAGCAGTACTCCATGTGAGGCCGGACCTGTGCCTTATAAAGAAGGAGTTGCTGCCCCGCAGTGAAGTACTGCTTCGCCCTGTTGAGCACTCCGAGTTTTTTTGATGCCAACTTAACCTTGTCCTGCAAATGACTTCGGTATTGGACGTCGCTGGAGATATCGACACCAAGGATCCCGATACTCGAGGAGATGGTAAGCGGTGTGCCCAGGAATTGCGGCGCTACAATGAATGGGGTTTTCTTAGCGGTGAATACACATACTTGTGTCTTAGTGGGGTTGAATTGGACTAGGTTTAGTCGTCCCCAATCGGATACTCCAGAGAGAGTAGTCTCGATTTTAGACACAAGTTGTTCGCGACTCTTCTCCACCTCGGACTGAGGGATATTTGCACGGCCCGTGTAACACGTGTCCCCGGTACTGTCGTCCGCATAACAATGAATGGAGCCATCAGACAGCATGTCATTGATATGCAGCAGAAACAGCGTCGGAGACAACACGGAGCCTTGTGGGACACCAGCGTTTATGTTCATGCGGTCCGAGCAGCTGCCGTCGACGACAGCTTGGATGCTTCTGTTGGACAAAAAGCTGGCGATCCATTCGCAAAGTCCCTCGGGGAGTCCATAGTACGGCAACTTCGCAAGAAGACCTTTGTGCCAGACCCGATCGAAGGCCTTTGCTATATCGAGGCTGACCGCTAGTGCCTCACTCCGACTCTCGATGGCTTGCGACCACCGGTTTGTGAGATACACAAGAAGGTCACCGGTTGAGCGACGGTGGCGAAAGCCGTACTGTCGGTCGCTCAGTAGATCGTTTCCTTCAAGGTATCTCAGGAGCTGTGTGTTAATGACACGCTCCATAACCTTCGAGAGTAGGGAGGTTATAGCGATAGGCCTGTAATTGGTCGGATCTGTCCTGTCGCCTTTCTTAGGTACAGGGTGCACGAATGCGGTCTTCCACGAGGCTGGGACCTGCCGCGCGGAGTAGGAGAGTGCAAAAAGGCGTGTAAGTACAGGGCACAGCTCAGGGGCGCAGTGTTTAAGCACCATCGCCGGTATCCCATCCGGCCCACTCGACTTCCGAACATCTAGGGACTTAAGCTCACGCCGGACCGCCCGTTGCGTGATTTTAACTTCAGACATGGAAGCACCACAGCTGGGAATTATGGGTGGTTCGGCGTCCCCGTCGTTCATAGTCGAGTTTGACGCAAAGAGATTACCCAACAGATCGGCTTTCTCCTTAGCGCCATGGGCCAGACTACCATCGGATTTTTGCAGCGGTGGAAGGCAAGACTGGCAGAAGTTTCCCTCGGCAGCTTTGGCGAGCGACCAAAATGCACGACTGCCAGATGGGTAGCGCGCAAGCCGCTCGCCAATTCTGCCGATGAACTCAAACTTAGCCCTGGCCGTAGCTTTTTTACTAGACCTCGAGGCGGCATTCAACTTTCGCTTCACTTCAGTGATATTAGGATCTTTATTGGCTAAAGCCGTGGTCCAAGCCCTGTATGCAGATTGCTTCTCTTGCTTCTCTGCAGGGCCTATTAAACCAAGGGCGTTTGCTCTCTCCTGTTGCGATCCAGCGGTTCGGAATATAGCATTCCATACCCGCTAGGATCGCATCAGCTACTGCTGTTGCACAGGAGCTGGGATCATTTGAAGTGAAGCAAAGCTGCCTCCACGGGTACGACGCGAAGAATTCTCGCAGTCCATCCCAGTCTGCCGACTTGTAGTGCCAGACATGCCGCCATTGAGGTGGCCGCGGTGGTTCAGGCCGCGTGAGAGTCACTTGCGCCCGAACGAGGCTGTGGTCCGAAGTACCAAGTGGTGCTTCCACAGTTACTGAGTATTCGTCCGGGCGTGAAGTCAGCAGAAGGTCCAGTATAGAGCTTCTATGGGTCTCTATTTCTGGTGTTCTAGTAATAGAATGCACCAGTTGAGAGAATCCGTAGCTCAGTGCAAAGTCATGAGCAGCCCTTCCCGCAAAATCAGTTCTAGGAGACCCCAGCCACTCTAAATGGTGAGCGTTGAAGTCCCCCAAGAATACTAAATCTGCGGTAGGGTATTGCTCAATTACCTTGTCCGCAGACCGCTGCAGATGCTCAAACAATTGAGCTGTACCCAAGTCACCGCTATGAGACCTGTAGAGGCACGCAAAGATACGGGTGTGGCCACCGTGATCCGTACGTACCCAAAGAGTTGACAGGTCCCTGTCTTCAAGGCCTTGAAGACGGCGGCAGCAAATATCATCCCGGACGTACAAGCATACCCCGGCGCGACTCAGGAAGTTATGCTCGAGTTTGTACCCCGGGTACATTAAGTAGGCTGTATCGGCCGGGCATGATATTTGCGTCTCCGTCAGAAAAAACAAGGTGGGCTGCGCGGTCTCTAAATGTAGATGGACCGCGTTGAGGTTGGTGTGTAGGCCCCTGATGTTACAGAAATCCACATGTATTGTGGATGATGGTACCGCTGTAGTAACCTTATTCTTATTTTTTCCTTTCATGACCTATGTGGGGGGTGGGGGGGAGGAAGGTATAGAGAGTTTCTGTGCTCCCAGTGCAGAAGACAAAGCTAGGCTTCGTACCACCACTGACAAGCTGGGGTTGTGTGAGTGGCTGGCGCGGCGGGCGGAAGGGCCCCCGGTCCCCTCCCAAATACTGTAGCCGAGTCCACTCCGGTTTCCTCCTCCGGCACGACTACAGCATTGGGCACTTTACACAGGCTGCTGGTTCAGCCTCCTGGGGCGGAGATTAAGTGATCCCCAGGTTCGGGAACCGTACAACCTGCGGGCGGCCAGTGGATAACCGTTTCACCGGGTCTCCCTGACCGCCGCGCCAACATTTCACGCCCCTACAAGTCAGTGGTGTCAATTTAAGCCTACGGTCTATCCACTGACAGCACAAAACCTCTCCAGTGAGCTCTGGCTACCCTACTCACCACCGGGAACACAACACAAGGTTATTATAACCGCGGTATTCTGTAGGGCGGAGGTACTTCCCCAGACGGACTGCTCAATTTGAGACGGGAGATACCGTCGTGTCCTACCTCCATCAAATTCGTTTAGTTATTAAATTATTGCATGCTACAAGCTCGAGCTAAACAGCCTCTTTATTCAAGGCAATTCTAAATAGTAAAAAGATATTTTTGTGTACTCTAATCCGCATCAGACACATATAGATTATTCTAGGTTGAAGAAAATAGTTTTTCGAGTTATATGGCTTTTCAATTCATTCATCAATGAATATACGCTTGTGTTTTCTCAGATTACTGATTTTGTGGCTCATATGATTTCGTATTCGATAAACTGCATTCTCACTTACATCAGCTAGAATGTAAGTGAAAATCTCTCGTTTTTTGTTTCGCCGCAGTCGGGTAAAAAACCGAACTCTCATGGAAATTCGCCCTAGTTAATACAACATCCGGTCGCTTGTAATTATTAATAATTTATAGTTTTTCGTTCTGTTTTTGTTTTCATCATTCAACAGAGATTACTAATTAAATACTGTTTGGATGCGTGATGGCACGGACTATTTACTAATGATCTATTCGATTGCTTGTGTACTTGGACTATGCCACTGCTAGTGCCACTTTAGTGCGAACGCGATTACTGTGTGCTGAACTATTTTTAGAGTTATATTACTAACTGATGTTATAAAATAATATTATCAACACTTAAATTACTTAAATGATAAGTTTAATGAGGTCAGTAGTTGTGGAGGCTAGCTGTTTTTTAAATATCCATGCGTCACCTATCGGGAATAAATAATAATCAGCTGCACTTTTTAAAATAAATAATAATATTCTACAACATTCTACACATCGCTATCTAGACCCATGGTAAGCTTAGTTTAACTAGCTTGTGTTATGGAATCTAGAATGCGGATAAACATACTTAGATACTTTTTTTTTGTAAATGCATACATATTATACATAAAATCCTCATTATATTTCGCAGTTGATCTTTAAGAGAATTGTGTCTACTGTTTAGATACATTTTTTGTCTCCTACTGAATATTTCACTACAGCCTCTGTGGCGTGGCGGTAGTAAACACGACTGCTACGCAGGAGGCACGGGTTCGATCTCCACTCAGTGCAAATATTTGTATGCATGAATATGGGTATTAACATTGGTCTGGGTGTTTCTATGTATAATATGTGTAGGATGTTGTAGAATATTTATATTTATTTATGAGGTTCCCATAACACGAATTAAACCCAACTGCATCAGGTATATGTTGTAAGCACGTTTCGAACGATTGAACGAATTTGACAGCTGAATTCGCGGTGAGATTTCAATTGCGCATGCGCGAAATTTGGTGACGTCACGTTAGAGCATGCGCAATTGATCTCTAAATCTCATTCTCTTTGCAGCTTCGTCCTATACGTACTGTTAACTCCATGCATTTCTCTTTATTAAACATAACATAAACTCACGCCTATATCCCAGTAGGGGTGGGCAGAGGTGCTAGCACACACATTTCGCCACTTTTATGATTTTAGGTCCCAATGTAATAGGTGGCGAGCCTATTGCCATTAACCGGGCACTTAGAAACCTGCGATAAATACACACATAACTTTGAAAAGCATCGAAAAGACGTTGGTATGTGCCATGGTAAAACCTGGGATCGAACCCGAGACCTCGTTTCAGCAGTCCATTACCCATTCCACTAGACTACCTCGGTTGCTCTAGGCTACCGCGGTTGTTTCTCTTTATTACCCGACTGCTAATAAGGGTTATATTTTTCGCGTGTATCTTGTATGTTTTATAATATTCTTTTTTCTAAAATAGGAGACGAATTTCTTCAATTAACATAGCGTTAGATTCGTCTCGGTAACCCAAGGGCTCTTAGATAGGTAACGCCGAAATAAAAAGCGGCTGCAGTAATACTCTACAGTTTAAAGGGAAAAAATAAAAAAGAATTGTATACTGCAATATGGATAAGAAATTGATGGTCTTGTCGCGAGGATTACAAAATGGTATATCATGACCCCATTTTAACTTAAATCTTTGACGAGGGTCGTTAAGTTCTGAAATTCTCTATCTCTATTTGAAATATTTCTCTTTCGTGCCATATCGTAACAAGAAGCCAATAAGGTCGTTTGACGGTTCAACTAACGAAATTTCGTCCTCAAAATTTTGTTGTTAAATCCTTATCATTCTGGTTTCTGACCGACTTCACATTCAATCCTCTTCTAAGGACAGCTCTTATGCTGCTACTCATTTCTTATTTCACAATTTCTTCAGAACGTTATAGACCTAATTAATTTTACTTTTCTACGTTTAATTTCTACGTAACATTTTCAATTATGTAAAGGTATTTTCCTTATTGCATGGTGAACTCTGAGCTCAAGAACCACTTTGTAGATATGGAGAGTATTTGCGAGTAAAGAAGGTCTTAGATTATAAATCACTCCCACCCACATAGAGCTGCGATACGAACATGTAGCTAGCATGAGACCGAATATCGTAGAAACCTTTTATCTTGAAGTTAGCTCACGTTAATTTATAAAGTAATATCATTCGCACTTAATATGTAATACGTTGTATTATTCTGAAGTCGTGATGAGATGTGAAAAGTTGCAAAGCAGTTAAGTATATAATTAAAATAGTAACTTACTTTCTTTGATAATTTTGTTACTATTCTAAACATAGGTTCTGAAGGTTCAAGAATCTGATCGCTCAGAGCACTTTTATAAACAAAAACGAGGGAATTACCTATTTATTTTTAAGTAGATAGTAGGTACAATTACTGACCTGAATGAAGCGATTGAAGGTGCGGTCAATGTCGCCGAATTTTGGGTTGGGCGCATTTAGCTTCCTTTTTTTAATTGTTGACATTGACACAAAGAAGAAGAAGGTACTAATTAGACAGTTTTTGTTTCGCAAATAAGTGATCGAAAGTCAAATAGATCGCAGTCAATCTCTAACAAAGCAAAACGTGGTCTAGCCTAAGCTCACCCTTCTATATTATAAAACGGTACGAAGTTATGTCACAAGTTTTCAGTTGAAATATGCAATAACCGGTGAAATGGGGCGAATCATACAAATGAATATGCAACGTGCAAATTTATATAATCCGGTCGCTAATGGAATGGATAGGGGAACATAGACACCAACTATTAGTTCTGTCGTGTCGAGACTATCGTATGACATTTTATTCGATTTGCCTACGAAATTACGATGAAACGGAAAATTTAATGACTGTCCATACTCTAATTGATCTGTGTCTATTAGAAACACTCGCATACTCAGACACACCACAATACAAACACACACACACACACACACACACCAAAAATCGCATTATATGTAGTTAATAATGAAATATTAAATACAAATTCTTGAAATCTACGTAATATGTACTTTGCTAAACTATAATGAAGGAATGAATATAAGAAATCTCTGATGCACATAACACAAGTATTTTCTTAGCATGGGTATCAGTGTCCAACTAAACAATTGTAAATTGGTCTAAGATGATACTCTGAATGTATAATTGTAGTGTAAATTGTTGTACAACTTATGTGGCTAATAAATTGGTTTTTTTTTTTTTTTTTTTTTTTTTTTTTTTTTTTTTTTTTTTTATAGGACACGTCAATTGGACTTCGCCTTGCCTGATGGTAAGCTGAAGGCAAAATCCCAGAAAAGAGGGTCACCATTACTTACACATACCGTGTGACAATGGTGACACTCAGCTTGACGGCCTTATCATATGCTTTTTCACGCCCCGCTTAAAGGACCCGGGACTGTAGGAAGAAGGAAACACGTGAGCTGGTAATGAATTCCAGGCCTTAATGGTGCGACAGAGGAAAGAGTCTCCGAACCGCTTGGTTCTTGATCGGATGTTTTGCACCGTGTGCGGATGACATCTAAGACCTGCACGCGTTGTCCTGTGTAGGAAAGGGGAGGGTGGGACTAATTAGAAGAGCTCATCAGAACACTCCCCATGGTACAGACGGTAAAATACAGCCATGGACGCAACATCTCTACGCAGCTGTAAAGGTTCTAGGGTGTTCGTGATCTCGGGATTCCCAATGATGCGGATCGCACGTCGCTGCAACCTGTCGAGAGCATCTAGTAAGTACTTTGCTGAACCATCCCAGAGATGCGAGCAGTACTCCACACAGGAGCGAATTTGTGTCTTGTATAGAAGACACCGCTGCTCCGGCGTGAAAAATCGTCTCACTCTGTTCAGGACTCCGAGTTTTCGTGAGGCTGTTTTGATGATGCTTTCGATGTAGTTTTTGTTATTTAGGTTGCAGCGAACATCCATACCTAGGATATTGAGATTGTCCTGCAGCGGCAGTGGCGTGCTCTGAAGAGTGGGTTTGCTTATTGATGAACATTTCATTACTTGTTCACTTTATTTGACCTCAGTGGCCAAGTCGGGGCTCACAGACTTTATTATAAATAATGCATTTTTGCTTGCACAGGGCTTTTATCTATAAAGTAGAATTTCTATTTAATTAATATAAAATGGTGCTTCGAGAAAATTTTCAAAGAGAATTAATTGCAAGGCTTGCAATTTATCCTCCTTGAACATTTTCGAGCTTCATTGAAAATTGAAATGCAATTAACTTGTTAACAGCAGGATATAATGCAATTGATTTTACTTTCATATACGAGAATGAAAAGCGAATATTCTATTAATTGTTTTTTAACATTAGAAATTTCTGTAATGGGTGAATTTCTTTGTACATGACAATCTTTTATTGTATTTGCTAAAGTGGTCAATAAACATTTGACGTATAATGCTTTTGAAGCTTAGTAGACTTGTGACTAACTGATACCACCTGCTAAGGGAATGCGGTAAGCATAGGCAATGAGGACTATGATAAAATAGATACCTATTTAATATCTAAATGAGCCCAATCGTCAATGCCTACAATACAAAATACCTATGTATTAAAAAAACTCACATATCGGACTTTGCATAATAACATAGTACCTAGCAAAATGTCCACTAAATAATAGGTACAGTTAAATACGGGGTACCTATCAGGAGTAGCCATTGGCGTATGGCATTGTAGACAAATCTCTCGAGTCGAATTCATTGGTGAATTGAAAAAGATTCGTTATAGTCACATGACAGATTATTCCGCTTTTTTATGCAACTTAGGTGACAGACAAGCACACAGCCCACCTGATGGAAAGTGGTTATCATGACCTATGAACGTGTGGTACATCATGGGAGTCACACCCGTGCTAATGACCCTGTAAGAACCGAGTCTCTGTGCCGTCAGTGCACAAAAACTCTGTGCAAACAAAAACAGTGAGCACTGGCTACCCTACTCTCCGCCAGGAACACAACACGAGGTTATAATAGCCGTGGTAATCTGTAGGGTGGAGGTACTTCCCCAGTCGGACTGTTCAATTGGGACTGGAAAACCGTCGTGTTCTACCTCATGCAAAATCCTCTGCTATTTCATTGTCGATGAGACTCGAGAGTAGCATGTGATGTATGGGAGCTCAACAAGGTCTTCGGAACCCTGAACCGATACTCTTGATGTTTAACACGAGTCTATAGAGCCGTACTACGACGATCGATCCCGAAGACAGAGAGAATTACACAAAATCTAGTTCGTCGAGGTACATGTACAATTGAAAATACGTCTCTCTATATTCTTCGTGTAATATTCCAACGCTGTGTTCCTATAACATGTAAATATTTACTTCTTCCGCGTGAAGTTTCACAGACAATCGTGTTCAAAGCTGTCGGCTTAAACTTGCCACGTCCCGAAGCCGCCCAGCGAAGCAACGGGCACGCACGCTCGGCTACTGCAAACTTCACTGTATTTACAATGTGCCTATAATGTGTCCTTGAAATAACACAAATATTTGTTTTGCCACAATAACGTTATGAATAAAACAATCATTTTTTTATTCATATTTCAATATCGGCAGATGTCCACCTTTTATTTGATCGCAGTAGACATTCCATTATTTATTTTAGTACAGAGTCAGTCCATTGCAGGCATTAATAGTATCCCTTCAACGGAAATTAACTTCTTGGAGGAAACGGGATCAGTAATTGGCGGAAGTGTAACGCTACAAATCTGGACTTGATCTCGATAATATTATTTGCTATTCTTGCATAGCCTCACGCCTGGCTATCTTCGAAGGAGTAGGCAGTAATGTATCGACCTATATTTTGCCTACCAAGTCCTATGTAAAAATCAACTTATTCAGTAATTATTAAAATAAAACTATTATACAACTTATATCTAAAAATAAGTAATATGCGTCGTGGAATTCCTCCGCATCGCATGCCTCCTGTGGTAGCGTTCCCAGAAGACTGACAGTCAACCAGGCACTAACACAGAGCTGCTACTGATAGTTTTAAGTACAAAAAAAAATCGAAACTGCTCTATAAGATTCTTATACTTTTCAGATATGAGGTCCCACTTATAATAAATTAAAAAGTATATTTTAGGAGACCACGAAAGAAAGCCATTTTTAGTTTTTATCACTTTGTCTAGATGCCTAGTTTCAGCACATGTAAGCTTTACTTTTTTATTCAGAATACAAGACCCTGTCCTTGAAATCAGATTCGTGTAATTTACCTACACTAAAAAATAATGTGCGACGTTAATAGAAGTGCTTTGACCATAAAAGGATAGCTTTGAAGATGAGGCCATGCCACCCACGCCTTCATTACTGCCAAGCGTGATAGCGAATATTTAACAAGGTTATATAAACAAAGTTGACTGAAAGGAAAGCCAAATTTATTCATTACAGTAGTCCTGTAATATTCAAATTCGATGGTTGAGCCTATAGCTCCTCGCCTGGGTTGGCGTGGGGCGTTGCCTTTAGGCTTCAAAACAACATCACCTGGAAACCAGTGCAAGAATAGACAGCGAATTTGGCTGCAAGACTACTTTCATACTGTAGTGTGTTACCGTTCGCAATTTTTGCAAAGGTTTCAAACTAATTTTAGACATGCTGCAGTTCGAAAGTATACCTTTTAAAGAGTTTTCGACTATTTGTCCTTTCTGTGTATTTATTCAGTTGCTGTTACGTGTTAGAGTTCACTGGAGAATTTGTGCTGTCAGTGGGATAACTAAAGACTTATCCTGCTTTGTCTTCTACACTGACGGCACAGAAACTCTGTACTTAAAGGGTTGGCAGCGCGACTGTGACTCCTCTGGTGTTACAAACGTCCATAAGCCACGGTAACCATTTTCCATCATCATCATTTTGACTGCCACCTCATTGGTATAAAAAAAAAACACTCCTTCACACATTTTAATGGACAACCCTCAAATGGTTGAGGAGTCAGATAGTAGTCGTAAACGTTATCCGAAATCAACGAAAGAGTAGTTGGAGACCCAAGTTTAAATGGGTTGTTTTTAACCAGGACCAACGTTCTGATTATCCTTTAGTCTCATAACGTTCAAGTTGCAAAATAACATATGGTAGCAAAAAGTTCAAATCTCATAAGAACCAAATCTCGAAACCTCCAAGTTGCAAAATAGTCAAGTCTCCGAACATCCATGTCTCATAATATACATTTTTTATTTAATTGGATTTGTAAGTTGTGGAATATATATTTTTTGACATTGACCTTGAAATTTCAAAAAGCTTGGTTGAAACTAACGCCTGTTAAGATGTATTTTTAATATAAATAATGAAAAAGTTTGTGCGCAATAAAATAATATCATAATATAAAACATTGTTTTATGAAAAAAAAAGACATTAATAATACACACGCAAATACATCAGAACCTAAAAAAAGGCATATTGTACATAATTGTAAACATATCAATCATTTTAATCCAAAATCAAATCAATATTTTAATTTTCTTATTAACACACATTATTATATACAACGTGTTACAGAAAGGTGTGGTCATATTCGAGGGACGCATTACGTGTGATATAAATAAATTTTCCGCGGGAGTATAAACACCAATTTACTTTGTATCACGTAGATAATTAATTTTCTTTTTTATCGACCATGTGTAAGCTAGTGGAAATTGTCGACAAACGCACAACACTAAAAAACTAACCAGGGCTGCAGCAGCTGCAGCGCGCTGTTACAAATGAACTCTACGGTTTGAACCCGAGTAGGTTTACCAAACGATCGGATTTGATAGGCCCTGTCTCAATATCATATTACTTACTTTGTACCTAAACAATTTTTTTTTTATATCGGGCAAAGAAATTCTGAAACAGCTTAAACTTGTTAAAATAGTATTAAAATAAAACAAAATTTACTTTTAGCAATAATAAACCATTTTTATGTTCCTGAAATCATCCATGCTAAATGTAAGACTTGTCTCAAAGATACCTTAGGTAAAGGTTAACCTACATTCAATACCAGGAGTCGTGGACTATCGAATTTCCAGCCACGCCCCTTAATATTAAACTAATTAAAATTGGTTCCGTACCCAATTTTATTGAAATGTTATGCAAAAAATAAATTTTCGGTTTTTATTCAACTTCGGTGGCAGACAAGCACACGGCCCACCTGATGAGAAGTTAAATAGAACAAAATTCCAAGTTGTTGGATAGGTACACGATAAATAGAGATGCTTGGTTGCGAATCTCCGCAGCGCAACTGCGCGTGAAGACGGCAGCACACCTCCTCTCCCAAAATCCCGACCGAGGCAGGAATGCCCCTGTAAAGGGATGCTGGGTGACTCTTCATGTGTGCCTGAGTAGCATAGGACACAGTGGAGAGCAGACAAAGCCTCAAAGGGCTGGTTGAGGAGCCGCCCCTTTTCAGGGTAAGATGAGGATATCGTACTTTTCCATACGGAATTAACATGGCAACAGGTTCGAAAACAGGGTTGTTTTCCTCTCGCATCCCCGCACGCTCTCGTCCTTCGAGACCAGCAGGAGGTTGGACAAGGCGGTATTTCCGCCCAATTGAGCAGTCCGACTACGGAAGTCCAACAGAATATCGCGGCCATAATAACTTCGTGTTGTGTTAGGGTAGCTAGAGCTCACTGGAGAATTCGTGCTGTCAGTAAGAAAACTAAAGGCATGTCCTGCTTTGTCTTCTACACTGACGGCACAGAAACTCTGTGATTACAGGGTCGGCAGCGCGAGTGCGTTCCCTCTGGTGTTACATACGTTTATAGGCCACGGTAACCAATTTTCATCAGGTGGGCCATGTGCTTGTCTGCCACCTAAGTGGTATAAAAAAGCAGCATCCGCAACACTGTGATCGTTACACGTTTGCCTTAGTTTGAGTTACGTAGTTATTTATTATCGGATTTTTTTGAGATTTGTTTGTTCGTTACGTTTGGGAAACCAGGTGTCATGATAATGCGCACAATGGCGCACAACATAAATAACGGCAGTGTACAAAAATGCACACAGAACTTACTAAGGTATATCATGTCGTACCCGGATAACATAACTCTAAGAGGTCCTTCATAAGTGTTCGTTAAAGTAACATTCATTGCGGTACCCTAAACTATTTCATAAAATTAAAATATCTTCTCTTTCACTCCAAATCGCCACGCCCTTTATTATGATTGGTTCCGTACCAATTTTTATTTAATACAAAACCTTTCTTAAAGCATAAAAAGGTATGGTAAAGTGAACAAAAATATGTTCAAATACCAGGATAACATAAAATGTAAGAGTCGTTTCTTCAAAATTTTTGAAACAAGATTTTACGGTACCCTAAAATAATTGATACGATAAAATCATTTGTTATTTTTTTCCTATACCTAAATAGGGTGAACTGACTAGTATTCGACCATGGTCACAATTTTATTATTTTCTGCATTCTTAGTATCGGATGTATTTCTACTGAATTACATACTCTTTTTTAATAACAATGTTGTTCAGTCAGTGGGTCGTATGTTTGTTTGCCCACCCGTTATTGAATGATACGAAAATCACGGCGTCGAAAAAGTTGTCTCTTACATAACAACAGACAACGAGTAGATTGAATAGTAGCTGCGATTTTTTTTTCAGAGTAAGTACACAACTCTGGTTTTTATTAAATTTGAGCGCGATAGTCCATTCATTGTCCAACCCAAACTCAATGCGAGGGGGTTTCTGCACTTGAAAGAAGCACAAAGTCATAGTTGAAAAATCCAGATTTAAATATTAAAATAAAAATTTTAAATGGACGTAAACCTGTACCTCTACCCTAATTTCATAGGTAATACGTTCGGCCGCGGAGTCCTTTGATGAGACCGCGATGCGTGGCGGCGCTTTTGACACGGACAATCGGTGCCGCCAAGGACATAATATTTGGCGCCAAAGTGCGTAAAACAGTAGGCATCAATGTTGCCATAACTGATTTTATAAAATCTGTAGATGGCATGTTAAAAATAGTAGAAGCAGCGTAGATTTCAAATGAAAAAGTGGTAAATTTATTAGTAGATTAAAATGTATTTTTACGCGTTTATGCTTTTTAAAAGATAGAAGACGAAATCCGGTTCGTTTGTTTTGCGTCTTGTCACCCGCAGAGTAGGTAAGTCTTGTCATATGCAAAGAAAAATATCGTGACAATTTTATGTATTACTTATTTCCTGATTCCTCAACTTTTTCTCCTCTTTCTACTCTGGCTCTATCTCCTCTCGGTATGATTAAAACTTGTGATTTTCAGTAGAAAGGCCGACCTTAACCACTGAGCACGAAGCTATCATTTACTTTTCAGTTCAGATTTTTAGCGCGAACAGATAGCAAAATGTACCTAGGCAATGTACTTTTTAGTAGAAATAGAATATTGTTCTGAACAAAGGGATTGATTTAACCATTAATTAGTTAACTGCAGGTTTTTCAGTCATATTTACCTTAAAAATGAAAGGAAGGTCTGTGGATTTTTCAAAATTCTACGTATTAAATTAGATAATTAGAATTAGATAGATTAATGGTTGGCAACATTCGTATGTACCTACTTGTGCCGACTTCTTTTCTGTAGGTTGTTTACATGTTTATTTGTAGACTAGTTGTTGTTCTGTTGTGCAGTGAAAATGTCGGTTTTTAGTAATAGCGAATATTAGATGATGCTTTGTGTTGGCGCAGCTGATGGTAGCTTGCGAAAAGCTCGTCGGCTGTACAGTGAGATATTTGTGGACGGAAGACTAGAGGGTGACCGTCGGCGGTTTCCCTCTTTGGAGTGTTTTAGGAAGATGGTGAACCACCTTCAACACACTGGAAGTTTTCGTGGCGACCTTCTACGACGCCCACTGCTTTAGACGATCGTATTCTCGAGCATTTTGAAGTAGACCTGAGTACGAGTAGGTACCCGGCGAGCTGGAACGGTTATCGGAGTGAAACCCGTTCATTTCAAGGGGGAAGTTCGCGCGTATTTAAAGATGCGTTTTGATCAGAGGATTGGGCGTGGCGGTGAAGTGAGAGTCGCTTGCCCGGCGAGGTCCCCGGATCTCACTCCGCTCGATTATTTTCTCTGAGGTTACGTGAAGAAAAAGTGTACAGTTCAGCATGTGACAGCAGAGAGAATATGGAAGCCCGAATATCAGAGATTTTCAGTAGCGTAACCCCAGATATGTTTCGAAGCGTGCGTGGTAGCATGTTACGGCATTGAGCAACGTGGTGGACATTTTGAGCCGTTGCGCGTTGCTATAATTTTTTAAAAGTAGGTATGCCTTGGAGTTTCACGCATACTGTGGCGTCATAAACTCCATTCATGTGTACATGTACTCGTTATGTTTTTGTGGCCTACTTAAGTGATAGTTTAAACTCCTTGTGTCGCGATCGTGAAGTGATAAATTAGTGCGTTCTTATGACTGTACCAGATCAGGTACATCACCGTTTCGCTGTAAGGAGAACACGCCCCGGTAAGTGATAGTCAAAATATCTCTGATGTAACCTGTATCTAACTATACCTACGCTTGGTAGGCCGGCTACCAGGCGCACAGCTGAGATTAGAGATTTTGCAGAGGTTATTGAACTCAATTGAACTTATCGCGAAAGAACAAAATACAATAGTGTTGTGACCTACCGCTTTTGCTAAATATCGAAAATTTTAACGAATTTAACAATTTTGTAAGACGACTAACGATGTCATCACTTTATTACTATTTGTACATTGGCCGGTGCATATCGACTGGTTATCAGGCATGTGTAACGACCCTTAAATATGACCACACCTTTCTGTAACACCCTGTATAATAATGGAGTTTAATGTAAAAATTAAACTAATTTGTTCCGTTGTTCTAAAAAGTTTATTTTCTTTCGAAATTATGTAATGATTTCAGCAGAAAATATAACATTTATGTATTATGTAAATCAAAGTATAGTTTTGGAAAAGCAAGTTAAAAATTTTTAATTTTTCAAATTAAGTTGAAGAAAAATAAAGCTTTTTTGAAATCGCGGAATAGATAATGTATGTTGATTTAATTTTGTCAAACACCGTTGATACTTTTTGTCAAAAGTCACATTGACGTCTGCGATTGCCTTTTACAGTCTTAAAGAGTGATTCTTTCAGTCAGCAGTCATAATGCTCAGCCTCTTTTCTCAATTTAAATAAGAACAAATAAATGTTAGGTTTCTTTGGAATTCGCCGGTTCAATCGATGATGCCATCCCTCAAGTGCATTCGTCGTTCTGTGGCGGTGTCCAGCGCAGCTGAGTATATGAGATGACATTTTGGGATACCATGTATTTTCAAAATAAAAACGAAAGCGTCTCATTTCTGGTGAATCTGGAGCGTTTTGCATTATATACTGCTATGTATCATGTATTAGGTTTGCAGGAATTAGAGGTATATATATATTGCAGACATCCTAGTTATATTTCTTCCCGGTTTTGTAGTGTTTAATTTTACCATTTTTGAGTACTTCCAAATAGCATTGTTGAAATGATGATAACATCCACTAACATCTGCGGTTAGGTAAACGGTTTATACAGCATTCATTATGGCGATTTCATAATCGGATTTAAATGATTTAATGTTCAATTGAAGCCTTTCTTTAATTACATTAAAGAAGCGTACATATGTTTCTTCACATTTGTTTACGAGAAGTGCATAAACTACAGGAATTATATTTGTATGATTTTTGGTTGAACCGATGTCCAAATGCTTAGTAAAAACTTGGTAAAACGGTTTTGGTGATGTTTTAATTTTTAAAAATAAAATAAATTAAAGGCCTTTTCACCATTTTCTTTGCAAGATTCGTAGCAAAAACAAAAATTTTGTCATCATTATATATTAAAAAAAATTGTGACAGTGCATCGGGTAGTGTTATGTTTTCTGGGTTGTTATGAGTCAATAAGTCAGTATTTAAATATTTTTTACGAGCCCGGTATAGTGAGTGTTTGACGCAGTTATATGTAAGTCCGAGGTCTTGTCCAATCTGTTCCATTTTTTCACGTTTTCTTTTTTCAACTATATTTTGCACTGCACTTCAATTTTCACAAACAGCCCGTTTCAAATTGTTTTTTTATTTTTTTCGTGGTTTTGTTCACAAGTATGTACAGACTCTCTTAAAATGTTTTTTTTTTTGCTTTCATGTAATGTGATAGATGCACTACAAAATCGGTTATTTACACATCTCCAAAAAGTTGTTCCACTTTTATTAGTCACACTTCTGTTATATCTATATCCGTCGCGAATCAATGATAAATTCCCCTTTTTGATTATTAAGAAACTCCAATTGCTGATCCATTTTGTAATAAAAAGTCCATAACTACAATATTGTTACTCTATAGTACACACTTCTCAGCGAACTATACAGAATGTAACGACATTGAGGGTACAACAAAAAAAGCAAAGTAATTAAAAGGTTTGTGTACCCTCAATTTCAAAAGTATTAAGATGCGTTCAGTTTTAGCTAATTTTAACACAATTCATATCAAGAATATATAAACTAAGTATGACTTAAGTATACATATTTGATAATATATTTTCCTGCAATAAGCATTTGCCTATTATGTGCTAGTAAATAAAAAATAAAAATAGACTATATAATAATAACAACATTAAATAACATTGTTGTATTTTGCCTACATTTACAAGCTCCAACTAAATTTAATTGATACTAACATGAATGTTTTATTTTGATTTTGATTTATTTACAATGTCGGTGGCCTATAGTATAGCGTTATAGTTCCCATTTTTTGAAATCGGTGGAACAAGGTCGATGTCAAAAAAAAAAAAAATTCCACCACTTACAAATCCACTTAAATAAAAAATGTATATTATGAGACATGGATGTTTGGAGACTTGACTATTTTGCAACTTGGAGGTTTCGAGACTTGGTTCTTATGAGATTTGAACTTTTTGCTACCATATGTTATTTTGCAACTTCAACATTATGAGACTAAACCATCTGACCTTTTATGATGAGGGTATAATTACTAAACTAAAATTGCAACTTTACGGACTATACCCAATTATAATGCAGTTCAGTTTTTAATTTCATACGTCTAAGAGACTTTTAACAGAAGATAAACATAAGAACAGAAATACCTTCCTATAAAGTATTCCCATGAAAGATAGCTCCCTCATCATTAATCAGATGTAATACGCACGTGACATCAAAAACTCACGAGGTCCTTGGCGTTCGGGATCAAATAACAATCTATATTCAATATTCAGGAGATTGTCATTATTTCACACTATAACGACCCTTGTCGAGTCGCTAGAGGCGTTTGGTCCCTAATAGGATATCAATTTCACATCTTTAATTTCTTTGCCTTTTTATTCAGTTCATTACAGACTTACGTAGGTGGTGAGTACCCAGCTTATATAATATAATGTTATTTTCAAATACATCGTAAGCTGCTTTTTCAATCGTGTTTAATGAGAGTATGTATGCTGTAAGTGGCTTGTGGTGTTAGCGTTTCGTCGGCTCTGTTGAATAGGGCGTTCAAAGCAAGTTAGATTATTCATATAAATATGAGGTTTTGACTCACAAATGATTACTTGAGGTACAAAGCGTATAACAGCGTGGGTTCGTCTTTAAATTATATTTTCCTACAAATCTAAATGTGGAAGTTTGTAATAATGTATAAATGGCATTTACACATAACCTATGTCTGTGTCAATTTTCATCCAGATCCGCTATAGATACCTGATTCCTGCCCATGAATCATATGCATAGTTTTAGTAGATTTCAACAGATCCAGGGGACGTAAGATGAGGTTATAACCATTTTAATTCAAATTTTAAAAGACATTGGTGTGACTGTATAAAAGGTACCTAGATATCTTTTAATATGAATAGGCTATTTGACAATATTTTTGTTATTCGAGAAAAATGAATACTGTATAATAATATAATGAACTGCTAAAGTGGAATATTCGTACGACAAATATTTCGCAAGGCATATTTTCTCACATTAAACTAACATATTAGGGAAGTATTCGGAATAATCGTCGATCGTGATGTCTAATTTGGATTAAAAGTACAATTTTATGAAAAGTTTTAATGACTGTAAAAGTAGCTCGTAAGGCATTTAATGAATGCAAATGGCAGTCTCTACGCTGCCTATCTCATAAAGGTAATATTTGGGTTAATAAGAGTGCATTTTTAGTGAGGGCATTTTTCGAAAAACATTTAAAAAAATTAGGTCATGTTTATAATCATGAATAATCACGTTTCATGACTTGCGTGGCCAGCCATAATATATACACGTTCTTGGGCGTCCACGGTAAAGAGTAATTTGCACGCATGTCACCTTCCACGACGTCACGTCATGACTTCTTGGGCCTACCCCACCTACCTAGACCCGATGTGGGAAGAAGGCCAGATGGTCCTGATTGATTGTCGGACTCGAACCGACTAAAACCCGCAGGCATTGTGCGTTTTAGTCGGTTCGAGTCCGACATAACCACTTCCACCGGCTCCTGTGGTGAGGGTATCCGTGGGGATTCTACACACGTTAAAAAAAAAGACCCGACCTGGGTGCCATTGCCAGGGATTTATTACCCAAATGCTCGGGAACGGCAGAAGATCAATACAACATTGTAAATATTAATTAAATTCTTGGTCCATGATTGTCATTTTTAATATAGGTACATTGGCAATCATTACTCACGTGACGGGAGGACGTATTACCGATCGTTCTGATAAGTTATTTAATTCAACTGCAGTCCGTGGTACCCGTATCTGTTATAGTTTTAATTATCTTTTATAGGTATTGAATATGGGTATGCAAAATATACATTGTCATTATACAGTTCATAGGATTATCAACGTTATCTTAAGTTGAGAACTTTTTAATGGCTTTTCTCTTATCGCATTCGTGTTAATTATAAGTTCTTATATTTACTGCAGTTGTCTTTTTATACCTCTTTTTGTTATAACCCGTTGTTATATCGCAGTCCTAGCAGCAGGTAACACACAAAAGTTACTTCTAGAGAATTGAATTAATTCTAATTAAATTAATCTTATTTCATGATCTTCTTTCTATATTTCACATAATTTTAATCAAATCAAATAAGAGGATATTTCATCAGCAATTAATTAAAAAGTTACTCGTATCAAATTCAAAAGTTCTCGACGTTCTGAAATAGAAATAACCGTTATACATCAACGATTTCCGAACAAGAGCTTAACATCCAAATCAATATTCTTAAGAATTTCACAGAAAGAGTTAATAATTTTTTCCCTGTATTAAATTCAAGTATCTGTCTATCGACTCTTTTATATTACTTTAAGGTATCCGATATTTCTAAGAAATATCGTGTACAAGACAACTTATTAGAATTAGAAATGTGACTCCAAAATTTCTTTGGACTTGATAATATTTAGTCTTAAAACAATTTTTGGAAGTCAAATCTGCTTCTCAGAAGACAACGCAAGTTTCAAAAATCATAGCGTAGAGGTGCTGTAATTCTCTTGTTAATCAATTATTGACTCACGCTTTATTGCGTTCAGATATCACCTTCATGAACCAAATACTGATATCGAGATCACCGATTTTATCTCAACCTTTTACCCTTTAAAAATATGTTATTACTTAATCTGTTATTTTAATTTCGATATTATTAAACTGAATTACTCTTCAACACAATGCAGATAACGTTATAGATTGTTAAAATTACTAAAGCCATAATTTGGAGTAGGTAAGACTAATTAGCATTTTACAAAAGTATAAATTACTGTCAGGTATATCACCCGCCATCGCATATCAGTCCTAGCAAACAATATAGGCACACTTCCACATTGTACATCTCCTTATATGTGACAGTCAGTGTATAAAATATGAATCATAAGATCACTTTCTTTTGCCCATAGCTGGAGCGTGCCAACCGCCGATACATATTAACGCAGGGTCCCTTGGCATTCACCGTGGGGCACTTTTGGTTGATGATCTGGGAGCAGAATACGAAAGCAATACTAATGCTCAACAAGGTTATAGAGAAAAACGAAGTTAAATGCCACTGGTACTGGCCGCAAAAGAGTGGCGAAGAACATCAAATGACATTCAGCGATGTCGGTTTAACGGTGACTCTGATTAGCGAAGAAGATTGCGGCTACTATGCCACGAGAGTGCTCAGGTAAGTTCTTCACCACTTATACTTCATATTTAAGACTCAATCGTTACTGCGTGAGATCAAGTCCACCCCCCACCGCCTTGGTTTCATTTGTTATTTACTCATGGTGGGAATCCCAACCCATTTTGTAACGGAAGTTCACCGTTGGATTCAAATTTTAGTCACAAGATCGTCAAGTTTGAGTTCATTCTGCAGAATGTCTCAAGCAGAAGTGGCTTCGTTCAATTACGGTGGCCATATTTGGTTAAACATTTTCTTCGTGAAACAAAGTTGACGTGCCCTTAGTGATAAAAATCCAGATTATATTATTCTCTAAGCTATCAGTTAAAATCAAAGCAATAGTATCAAAGCAAGAATCAATTTAGAAATTATTTATGAAACTATTGTGCCAATTTTTAATACCATCTATTCTAGAAATTATCAGAATCTGTCTCCCGATCCAGGAACCTGGGTTGAATCAATCGTTTAAGCATTTTTTTTTTTCAATAAACATGCTCTATGAAAAAAATTATCATAATAAAATCAAACGAAATCGTATCACTAATAAAAAGACCTTGATCCTGCTTTACAAAATTGTATGGTATAATACTTCAAAGTAATATTTTCCCTGTTTCTACAAAAGACGGCAAGAAATTATAATTCTTGGAATATTTTTCACTTGTAAAGTGTTTCTTTCATATAATTTTCCTGACAAATTCAATCTTAACTAATATAATAAATGGTAAAGTGAGTTTGCTTGTTTCGCTCTTACACATTAACTATTCAAGCGATTATTTTGAAATTGCGTACGCGTTGTCAGGGCCAAAGGAGATGACATGGAGTACCTTTCAGAGAAAAATAATACTGTTCATAAAACACTTTTAGTGTGTGGTATATTAATGCGATGCTTTACTTTAATAGAGAAGACACTCATCTTAATGGATTGTGTTAAATAGTCGAATGATACGGTGCAGTTCACCTACATGTTAACTTATTCCGCGTCTAACTGAAATTCTGTAAAAATATATAGTGTGCAATAGTTAGTACTTATATTAGTTAGTAGTAGATACCTACATCAGAATAGTATTTATTATTTTGTGCGATCTTAAGAAACACCCATTCGTCATTGGCATATAAAATCATATCATCGAATGTTATTTTCATAGAATTTCAAATTTCGACTGGTCTAGTTTAAATAACTCATGTTTGTATTCATTTGCCTTGTCCTTATTTTTTGGTTTATTTAAATTTTTATTTTGTGAGGCAATCTATTTAGGTAAAATTATACAAAAATATCTGTCAAACTTTGTTTAAGAAGGATTGGGACATTGAGAAGTAAGCTATAGTGGCAGATGCACCTAACTTTGTCTTAATTTCTATACAAGCGTGGAAGTATCTACAGCATATTATTTAAAATGCTAGTCTATATCACTATCATAGTACTATTACTAGTAGAGTGCCCTGCGCGTAACACGGCAATTTAAGATCAAGGCCGCGTCATGGGGAGCACATCAATTGTACGCAGTTTAATTGGCTCATTGGCAACAGATTGTACGGAGCCAGATAAAAGTGAAATAGGGACAATCTAATCCATCATGCATTAATATTCAGAGTCTTTTATGCATGCAGCCATTTCTGAAATGGTGACTCATATGTTTTGCCGAAAATCGATGGTCAAGTTTCTATCAAAACTTTAGATTATAAGTCTGCTAGTAACCAGTGTTGAACGAAAACTGGACGCGGCTATTGGTTGAGCATATCATAACATTGCTTCTCTTTTTGAAAATAAATATTCAATTAAATTTAGGTGAATGACAGTGAATTAATTTAATCACACTAATGTTGGAACTAAGATTGTTATTAATGGAACTTCAATGACTACTAGTAAACAAGTTTAGGTTCATTTAAGTTAAGAGACATTGATATTATATTTGTTAAAGAAAAACATGTTGTTTTAAGTTTTATTTATAAATTGTTGCTTGTTAGCTGACGTTTACTATAATATTTTTATTAGATAGTTTACACAAACATTTCCTCCCAGGCTATACGATAGTGAGACCTCAACAAGCAAGGATGTCCTGCAATTTCATTACACGACCTGGCCGGACTTCGGAATTCCGACTTCTCCAGTCGCATTCCTTACCTTCCTGAAGCGAGTGCGCGAATCTGGCGTACTGGATCCTACTGAAGGACCACCAGTGATCCACTGCAGTGCTGGCATTGGACGTTCTGGCACTTTCTGCCTTGTAGACTGCTGTCTTGTCATCGTGAGTATGCAATCATCTAAGTGGTATAAAGAAAAAACAATTTAAACAGTGTTACTATAGATATCAGTGACGAAAGGTAAGTTACCTATCATCCGGGTCATTCCTATGGGAAAACCTTGTTTTAGTCACGTGCTCTTACATTTGTCGTTGATAAGGTGGATCCATAAGGGAATTGTGTTGTAAATCAACCTGTTTATGTGTTCTTACGTGTGATAGTTCTATAATACTGTGCATTAATGAAACTAATCACAATCTTCAATATATAATATTGGTTAGAAAAAGAAAAAGCGGGTACATGAACTAGTTGTAATACTCGTAGTTGCGTGAGTAAGGAGTAAGCAGACAACTCGTATTACGTCATCGGAAAACATTAATGCACTTTTAAATGAATGCACCCGTAAGCATAGTTTTACTTCACCCTGGGTCCATGTCAACTTCTGACTACAGGGTTATTAGTTACCGAAGCTATGTTATTATTACTGAAATATTGACCTTTCGCCACTGTTAGGCATCGCCTTAATACAAAGTAATTTCGTGAATATTGCTTCACCTCGACGTTTTAATACAAATATTTTAGATGCTAGTCTGCATCGCGAGGTCGTTAACGAGGAGGTAACTTCGACATCAATTGTGGATTCGCATGAATATAAGTTATTCCTGTGGACTTCCGATGGTCGCGTAATTACTTTGTATTAGGAGAACACCTAAATCAATATTAATTTCACCGCCTTTTTTCCATTTTGTCATTGTCAATTTCACTATAGTTTATGTATTTTTGTTTAATTCAGTTTAATCTTCAAACTCATGCATACAATGCAATAAATTCGTAAGTATTGCTTAAATGAACTGTATACTTAAAAGCTCTTGTAAATAATATAGGAACCAACACTCATCCTTCTCTCATTCTCTTACTGTGATGTGGCTGAAAACTTCGATAGTTTCCGTGAAGTGACTGCCATCTCACCTCTACAACCAATTGGTGACATCGAAAGGAAGTAATTAGTAATAAAGTTTAGACCCTGTACCATGAGAGGGTGGGCGGGTGCTCGCCCGGGCGATGTGTCGTTCTGAGAAGGTCCATTCCGGAACGTCTGTGTACAGCAAGGTTTGTTTTGCGGTGAATAAATTTCCCAAAATATCTATTAGGGGAACATTTACATAAAATGTTTGCTTCATACATTTTCAACACAAATATTGAATTATAATAAGCGACTTGAACTTATAATATACCTATACGAACGAGATACGAAACAAAAATAAACGTAAAGAAAATAAAATATCGTTCTTTTCTGTTCCTATATAAAACTAGAATTGTACCGACAAGTGTATTTAAAAACTAGGTCTACGTAATAACATTTGCCTTCATGTTATATTCCTTACATCCAAGAATGACTTATTTCCAAGGTAGCATGACCTACTTCTAGCCAGAACATGCAAGCAAATGCTTTAAAAATTCATCTGGCGCAAAAACATGAGCTGCACAACATTGAATTCAGATGTCATGCAGATATGATCGAATTTGCTTTGCTATTCTTTTTCATAAATTTCTAGCCTCTTGGGAAAACCACCACCTGGGACACTTATGTTCAGTTGAGTGTTTCCCTGCAATTTTATAAATTGTAGGTTTTTTTACGGCTGAATTCAATATTTGTGTTCAAAACTGTGCTGTGGCAACCACAATTTCATACACAAAGGAAGGCTAGAAAATTCTATTTTCTTTGACTTGGACATGTCTCTATGTTTAATAATTCTGTATCAAGTTGCAGTGATACTGTGTGTTCCATAGGCGCGAGCGGACATTGTCCACTTGTAGTCCTTACGTATAATTAAAAATAAACTGTCTTTAAATTTTCATTATACAATAAAAATACTTTGTGGATTAGTTTGTATCCTGTTCCGGCTAGTACAAACAATATCGTGATGATTTTAAACTTATTAGGTCGAGAAAGAAGGTATCGAAAACTTGAACATACAGGAAATCGTGCTTGAAATGCGTCGACATCGTATGGGACTTATCCAGACACCAGACCAGCTGCAATTTTGTTACCAGGCTATCATTGAAGGCACCAAACGCTTGGATCCCGACTATGTAAGTTATATAGACAATGTTTTCTGTATTATTATTTTTTATTTAAATAAAATCATTTATTTAGTTGTAATATACAATTTGATCAGTATTAAAAGTTAAATACACAAAATAGATTCGTGATTATGTCGCGTCGAACAATTCACTCTGTGTGTTCCCGGCGCAAAGGTGCCCATGATGCTGGCCGCATTGCCTCGCTAATCAGACTGGAACGACCCGGAGCGGGAGTCACCGCCTTGGTCGTGGATACGGCGGCCAATTTCCGCGATCAACCTCTCTCGTCTCTTATTATTCTTAGAGTTCATTCTTTGTTTTACATACTCACGCCTCTAAATTCCCAAAGGCGTAAGCAGGATGTGTATCAAAGTTCTTATTTCGCTACATATTGTCAATCCTACTTAATAGTGCAAAAGTACAACAGAGAGTTGACATAACGTATACATAACATAAACTCACGCCTATATCTCCGAAGGGGTAGGCAGAGGTGCTAGCAGCCACATTTCGCCAGTTTATGTTTAGGTCCCAATGTATTAGGTGGCGAGCCTATTGACATTAACCGGGCACTTATAAACCTGCTATAAATTCACACATAACTTCGAAAAGCCATTGGTGGGTGCCATGGTAAAACCTGGGATTGAAGAAAAAATTGCATCGGTCACTCGCTACTACTAGTCGCTACCGCTTGTGACTTGTGTAGGTACTTAGGTGATGGCATACCTAAGTATTGAACGTGGGCGCAATTTATTTACTACGTCCATTTGAAAAATCGTAATAGAACCATCATTTCACTGGACGTCGCCCATCGGAGAACACGTTTCGTTCATATTGTGCTTTAATTAAAATGAATACTGAAAAAATGTTCGTCAATAAGGCTAGAAATATTTTGTGTTTCTTTAAATATTATTGGAACCCTAAGATATTCAATTCAATTCAATTTATTTATTTGCTTCGAATATGGTTACATTATAGGTCTTAAAAACTAGTGAATATAGCATATTCTGCGCCGTAGAGCGTGCAGCATATTCTGCCCCGTAGATAGTGCGAAGTGGAGAAATATAAATCGAAAAGCGGACCCTGAGCTCCCGAGGTGCAGACTTGGGAAGCAATCGTGATACAACGCAACAATCGATGCTGATGATGAAAGAGAAAGAAGGGCAAGGAACCTTTGCGCGTTGTTCGAATTAATCAAACCTCTACCTTTAACATCCAGCCGCCTTTTTCAGGGCGTCCCACTCTAGGATAGGATTGTCTAAACATTCTGATCTAAAAAAATCTGATTTTTCTCAGATGGAAACCGAGGAAGAAGCTCCTCAGGAGATCAAGCACACGGAAGAGGCTCCCCCACCACCACCTCCGAGGACTGAAAGCCTGACTAAGGCTCCCGCTCGACCCCTGCCTGCTATACCTAACAGCGAATCATTGGGTACGTCGTTTACTATAACTTTTATATTTCTGTTATTTTAGCAGATTTTATACATACAAGTAATCACGCCTTTATGCCTGGAGGGTTAAGCAGAGATGAATTAAAACCCACATTTCGCCAATCATTGTATTTTGTCCCACGTAATAGGAGGTGAGGTTATTGCCGTATTCCGGGCACCATTGGTGATTCGAACCATGCATTTGAAGCTGAGTTTGGGCAGTATATAGCAGATTTTATGTCTAATAAGATACTTACTACTACTAATTTCAAACCATGAGTGTGTTTTCTCTATTCCAACACAAATAATTACTTTAACTTGCTATAAATGTAATTTGGTCAGATCAAATCTTGAAACTCGATTTTGAAGCAGATAACCTCCTAATGGATGTGAAAAAAATAACTTGGACAAAGAAATATCCTAAACCGATTTCTATGAAATTTTACATACACGTTTAGTTTTTTCTGATGGAAAGTGGTTACCGTGGCCTATGGACGTGTGTAACACCAGAGAAGTCACACTCGCGCTGCCGACCCTGAAGCACAGAGTTTCTGTGCCGTCAGTGTAGGGGCCAAAGCAGGACAAGTCTTTAGTCATCCCACTGACAGCACAAACTCTACAGTGAGCTCTGGCTACCCTACTCACCGCTGGGAACACAACACGAAGTTATTATAACTGCAGTATTCTGTAGGGCGGAGGTACTTTTCCCCAGTCGGACTGCTCAATTGGGCGGAAATAATGCCGTGTCCTACCTCCTTTATAAGTATCCTGCATACACTTTTAGTTTTTTTTTTGGTATACCACTTAGGTGGCAGACAAGCACACGGCCCACCTGATGGAAAGTGGTTACCGTGCCCTAGGGACGTGTGCAATACCAACGGGGTCACACTCGCGCTGCCAACCCTGTAAGCACGGCGAGTTTCTGTGCCGTCGTCGTAAAAGACGAAGCAGGACAATCTTTTGGTCTTCCCACTGATAGCACAGAATCTCTGTAGTGAGCTCTGAACATATTAAGAACAAAGAACATCGTAGAACATATCCTGGCCATTTAATGCGGTTTCCCTTAATATTTAGATGCAATTCCCCATCAATATTCAATCAAATTCACAGGCAACTTGGATATCCCTGCACCTCACGAATCATCGAGTTCCGACGAATGCCCGCCGACGCCGCCGACCCGCCCGTCTGCATCGTCATCGGCCGATGACGAATATGAGACAACTCCACTTGTCGCCAAAAGGTTTGTCAACGTAATTGTAAGACGAGCTTCGCGTCTCGCTCAAATTGAGATGATGAAAACTATAGGTATTAATTGTACGTTGCCCTTGACTAATATTGAAGAATCCGATAAACATTAATTTCTTTCGATAAATGTATATAATAATATAATATGTAAATATTTACCGATGAATATTTGGGGTTCACCACTTAGCCCATTTATTCGCGATTTCCCAAATAAGTGGGGAGTAAGAAAATCTATTCGGAAATTGGGGAGAATGCATGTGGAGATTCAATTAGATTTTGAAATAGTTTTATCAAACGTATTTCGATGGACCCCGTTTTGGAGGAAGGGCTTATGTGACAAGAGCCACTGAAGCTGAAACAAAGTGAAAGTACGGCATATTATACTTGCAAGCAGAAGTGCTTTAAAAAACTTTGATCGTTGCCAGGAGTCGACGCCCGTGTGCCATTACTGTGGGAGCTAATACAAGGATAGATGGCTGCATTCCTTTGACGATGCAGCGTCGTGATCTTGTGTTAGTTTTTGGGGCGGGAGCCTATCGTGTCAGAACCTAGTTATATACTATTCTGAGGCGATAGTGCGTGGGATTCTATCGCTTACTGGGAGTTGAAGGACTCGGAGAAGGCGATGGAAGTGGTGCAGGAGAAGACCAGCTTTCTCCTTAACACAGAGCACCGGGCACATGGAGAGCCCACTTGACTCCATGCTATACGGTCCAGGCAACCTTGAGATATATATTTTCTTAGCAAAGTTACTATTTCGACAATATAACAGTTAAGATAATAACGTATATATATTTGGTTACATGCAAATCTCACTCAGAGTTTAAACAGCAAAGCTGGTATTGTTGGATATTGTTATAGAAATACTAAAATTATTGAATCGAAGGTGGCCTCTGATTATAATGGTAGTTTTTCCAACTAGGTGCTCGAAGCCCCAAAAATATGACAAAGTAACAGTTGCCTACTGCCGAGGCTTGTCGTACTCTTCAAAAACTGTTGACAATTTAATAATTTCACTCTAAATGGTTATCTTTGTGAACTTATAACATTGTGATCTCATTTATATGAAAACCATATATATCTACTCTAAATAGCTAATATAATTAGATTGTTTCATTGGTCCATTGTAGTCAGTAGATTATAAAAATATATTTTTTCATGCAAATTATATACAAAGGTCTATTATGAAATCTTAAGTTTCGAATATTCCGGGAAGACTGACGCAAATTTTTTCTCATATATATATATATATATAACAGTACAATCTAAAATTATATATCTCTATGTAGCTATTATCTTAGAGTAGAAATGGGTTTCTTGGAGAGTATAATAGCATTACATATTAAATAAAATATAATATATGTTTATGAAATTCCAGATATCTTTGCTATCATTGCGCTATACACTGGTAATCATAACTGAACATTGTTTAGCAATATATGTTCTGCAACAAGACGAAGCTAGTATTTGCTGATGCACTTCTGTGACAGTTCCATGTGCTGTAGTTAGTGTGTGTTTGTGTATCGACATATCTGTGTACGTAGATGTCATTACGAAACTGTAGGATAACGAGAATTTCATCCCACCTCGATGTGTATCAAAATGAATAGACAAAATCTGTTAGTTAGTCATTTGTATATAGTTGAAGTTTTAATCTATCTTCTAGTTAATGAGCCGGTCTCGTATAGATCTGACTCCAGCCATATAAGTAATTTCAAACTTAATTATGTAGGATAGCTAATTTCATTCCACCTCGACGTGTATCAAAACATACATAACATAAGCTCACGCCTATATCCCCGAAGGGGTAGGCAGAGGTGCAAGCACCCACATTTCGCCAGTTTATGTTTAGGTCCCAATGTAATAGGTGGCGAGCCTATAGATAAATCTGATTGTTTTGTTCCTTTATAAATAGTTTTAGTGTTAGATTATGATATAATTATTGAACCGATCTTATCCAGATCTGGCTCTAGCCATATAAGTTATATAAGTTAGGAACTTAAGAAAATTGCGTAAAGCGTCAAATTCTAAATTGCGTAGTTTAATTATAAATAAAGAGCTAAGAGTCTCTGTACTAGTTAATGTGTGTGTTAGTTAGATTATCTAATAGGATTAGATATTTGTAAGTCTAAATCACCGTCACATTCTAGTTAATCATTAACAAGGTTCATAAATACGGCACAGTCAATACGAAGTTCAATTTTACTTATTTTAACTTGTAACTTCGAGATTTTGTATCATTCAGAGCAGTATTCTGATACAATAATGAAGATATAAGCTTTGAATACACTTTAAACAAACATCGAAGCTCGCAACTACGCACTAAGATATTGTTTTTGTAGTTAGAGCTCACATTGTACTATAATGTGTCAAATGTCCTACGCACTATATGGCCTATCAAACACGTGCTAGTATGTGCTGACATCTAGTAAACCATGAAGGTACCGTAGTTTGCACATTCGTACTAGGAGCGCTGGTAAGTAGCGTGATTTCCTTAAACCGCCTCATTCTATCACCGACCTGGCAGTATACACATGTGGCTAATGTTGCATTCGATCTCATTTAATATTTAGATATATTTAGATTATATACAGGGCTTGGTCATATGCCACGTGGTTTTTGGTAATTACGATATCTAACACTGTCTTGTACATAGTTCATTTATATGTGTCAGCATATCACTGTATCCATTTCACTTAGAGATTCATTATATTCATGTCCATCATCATATTTTTATAATCAGTTTTCATATCATATATTTTTTAAACTATATTATTTTGTTTAATATTTCATAGAGTGATTTATATATATATATATATATATATATATATATATATATATATATATATATATATATATATATATATTAGGGTAATCGTTGCATTTAAGCGTCAGATCTGAGTGAAACTCTCATCTGAGAAAGGAGTCTTGTACCTGCAAAATTTACTTAACAAGTACAATAATAACATTATTATGTTGTATTGTGTTGTTCGGAACAAATATTTGAGTTATATTTATGTTATAAAAAGTACATAGTACAAAATTGATACATTGCCTGTGAGCGGCTCACGACCGCTCTGAATATCGGTGATGGCTATCGTGTTAATGTTAATTGATATGTACCAAACTCTGAGATGTTTGTACAGAAGCCATTTTTGTTCCTAAATAGAATATATTGTGATAGTTTTTTTTATGTTCGCACTGAGTCAGTACAACTGAAATAGCTATCGGCGAATGTGTTAACATTATGGTTGTCATTTATTTAATTATATTTTATCTCGACCTCATTGAAATCATCTGTGATCATATCTTGTCGGATGTCTACTATTTGATTTTTTTACACAGTGTCGGCGAATCTAAAGATACCCTACGTCAGCGTCGGAACCGCGAGCTGTCGGACCGCGTGCAGGAGATGAAGAAGCGCGCCCGGGAGGCGGAGCGGTGGCACGCGCTCAAGAGGTCACTCTACAAACCCCTCACTATCACCTTCGGGTTCCTACTCGCCGGCATCATTATCTACTCATACGTTAAACACTAACTCATTATAAATAACCGCACTGTTATATGTGGTGCGTTTCGTAGATTTTTTGTGGTGTTGTCAATTTTCAGTTTGTGACGAGAGGGGTCACTAAGTACGGTGTCGAGGACACACCCACACATATCGCCTGTCTCCCTTACTCGCTCACCAGGCCTTAATAGTTATATGAACTCATCAAATCTGCGAAATAGCATCTTGTTGAAAGGATATTTAAAAACTATGTATGTATATATTACATATTTAGGGTTGAACCACTGGGGTCCGATGATTGGGATTTGGTGAATTTTGGTAAATGGCAAACTGATGGCCCCAGTTACGACTGTATTTTATTTGTATTGTATTTTATTTAGTTAACTAAGAGGAATGGTATACGCAAAATATCACATACATTTATAATTATTTTAGTTAATATTTATCTAACGTTGATCAATCCAATGTAGCACCAGCTTCAGATTCTTCACAATATTTATTAAAAAATATAAAATATTGAATTTAGAAACTCACGTGCTATGAATTGTTGGTCTAGCAGTTGACAGTGGAATGGCTGCGCGCCTACTGTTTCTTCGATGGAATATTGGAGCGCGTAGGCATCATCACAAAGACCACAATATTCTGCTAATTAAACACAAATCTATAGCTGGTCCATTTCCTAGACTTGGCCATTTCTCATCCCGGCATCATCAAAATGATTGAATTTGCCCAAAAATTACTCGCAAAGCTTCATTTTTTAACAAATAACAAAATTTAACTAAGCCTCAGTAATGATATTGCCAACTCTAAATAAAACATATATTTAACTATAAACATATAATTATACACATAATGTTACAAATCACATATTGCGACTCACACTTTTCGTTTATTTTGTACATTTTATTATATTTATAAACGTAGTTTTTAATGAGATTATTCTCAATGTAGATATTAAGGACTATGATTAATATTATGTACTATGAGAAGGGGGTTTCCTATGGTATTTATCTCACGGAATGTAAACCTGCGCACATCACCGCGCTGCACATATGTAGTAATAGACAAATGTTTAAAATGTTTTAACTTATTCCAATCAATTTATATTTTATATAAATTTAGGTAGTCAGATATAAATTTGACGGGGTTCTAATTAACAAAAAAAAAATAATCATGAGTTTACAAATCGAAACTATTTTATTGATGGGATTTTTATACAATGAACTTTGTCTCCAAAGCGTTATAATAATTTCGCATCTAAACGCACGGCATCGTGATTGAATCATGACGTTAGATGACAAACAGTAAATGAGAGCGTTCTCTGGAACGGGTGCTAGAATATTGAAAAAAAAAATAATGTCACAGACTGTAGTAGCTAACGTCCCAACTGTTGTAGATATAGGCGGGGTCCCGAAGGTGGAGTTTTGAAGTTCGGTTTATTAATTTCAGGTTTAAAACGGAGGACGATAAACAGAAAAAACCGTGAGAAGACTGAGGTAATAGAAAAGTAATTTTTTTTAAAGTTTTATAATTACCGGGCGCGAAACTCGTTAGAGACGGCACGCTCTTCGTAAATTATATTACAAATTGTCTCGACTGAGAGGTCGGTAATCGGTAACTATGCATTTTATTTTCTTAATACATTAAAATACGTAAACGATCACATTCAATATGCATTACAATATCTACATTACTGGTTTATATTATTTTTAAATGGCGCGCGGCATCTGCGAGACTTAAATTGTTGAAATACGTGATACATTCTTCAACAATATTGTTATTTATCGTCATGAACACATTCAACCGCCTTCATAAGGCAGCTTAACGCTACATGTAAAGACGTTTTTCATAATTCCCACACGAGCGGAGCAATTTGTAACACAATTATAAGATTATTTCACTATCTTATGTTGTCTTACATGTTCACAGTAGAGATTACAGACTAAAACTGGCTAAATAATCGATCATATATAGGTTAACACACTTAGTAAATTGATACAGGCTTCTTTGGCTGATTAATTAACGTGTAACCGTCCGATGCAATTATGAATATATCCAACAAATTTGTCCGAACAGACAGCAAATTCTCGTAATAAAAAAAAACCAGTCTCGATCTGTCAAAATCATATGAAATGTCAATACTATTTCTTTTTCAAAATTTAGCCTGGATTTAATTTTGAAAACGAGAACTTTATTAATCTTCTTTATTGAAAATTGTGTTATGAAAAATTCGTGTTTGACATTTAATTAGATTTTGACAGATCGAAACTTAATTTTGAATAGATTTTTATTATGAGAGTTGGCCATCAGATCTACAGATAATGCACTACAATATTATCCTGAACAATAAAACAATAAAGCCTTCACAGTTATTACTCATAAACAATTTACTATTTACAATATTCCATGTTAATGTGTAATTTCAAATGTTTAACTGTAAATAAATTTATACACTAGTTTAAGATGACGATAATTTAATAAAGTTAGTTATAAATATATATAGTTAATAAATATACCTTGTTTTTGGGGTAACATTTGGAAAAGACCTGCACGTTAGTATTGCCCTACAATTGTTAAATTTTTCCATTTATTTTGGCGGTTTATAACGACGGATTGTCACCGAACAAATACTTTAAGACATCAGTACGTGGATTATTTTAATTGTAAACCACTGTCATAGTACTACTGACACAACTTCATTCATTCGGTCTAAGATGCCAGTAAATTTTATACATCAATCATCTCAATCAACTCAGCATCTATTTCGGCGCCATCCGTTATTAACAGTTATATAAGTTTAGGTGAGCAAATATATTATTGTATGTAGTAATTTGGTTGCTAAAATTATTTCTTGGTTAAGTCTAAAGAAGTGGACGTGTGGTCCCGTCGTACAGACGGACAGAATTGATAACACAATGTATTTATGTATCAAATTTAATGTTATTATAACATGATATAATATTTTTATAGCGTTATGGTCAAGTGACAAGTGATCACTTGTAAAACTAAATTTAAGAAAACATACTAGCAACATTCTAAAAAGAAGATTTTATTATTATAAGATAGGTACTTGTGGTAATGAAAAATTACAGGTTACGCTTTCATATAATTCGTTCAATGAATCTGTTGATCAGGAGTCTTAATTCTAGTTATTTATATCGTTCTTTAATCAATATCTATTCTATTATGTCAATCATTCGAATGTCAATTTTTCGTTACACAATTTTCATAGGAATCGTGATCGATTTTGACATTTGCGAGATTAAATCGATACTGAATTTTGAACAGATATAGATTACTATTATTGGGCTTCATCTTAAAGCATTTACTTACGCTTTATGTGTGCAATATGTGTGAAATTAAGCTTACTTTATAGATTTTTCAACAGCGAGTTCGATTGTGTCTGTTGGTTGATTGATATCAAGGTGTTAAGGTTTTATGACGAATTAGTCGATCGGTTAGAAGGTCGTTTGTTCATTGTTAGGTCGGTCGTTGTTGTTCGGTGGGTAGGGCGGTTGTTCGTGTAGTCGGTTTTTTAGTTTTGTAGTCGTACTCTTGTGATCTCGGTTGGTTCGCAATATGCCGTCATATTGGGTTACTGGTATCCGTTTCGAAGTGTACGAATTGTACGTCAGATTTTTATCGTAAAATTTAATATATTTAAGGATTATAATATAACTGCAGATAATATGCGCATTAAGAGGTACCTCTATCGTCTATATAAAGTTTGAAACGAACGGTAAAAAATTTACGTAAATTACGATTATTTACTGTGTGAAACGAAAACATGTAACGTGTGTACAATCTATCTAAATATATAAAATGAATGTCTATTTATTTATTTGACCCCATACATACCCATATTACTGAGGATAACGTTGCTGCGTGCACGCAGCGAAGATTTCTAAGCGATACGCTTGAACACGGGTTATTACAAGGCATGCCGGACAAACGTTTGATTTAAACAGATATTTTTCAAGTGGATTTTTACACTAATGTTTATAGTGTAAGCTGTTATTACTCACATCATATGAGTGCACAAAAATGCGTCCCTCTTCACTTCTTCATAGAACGTAGGTATGGAAGAGTAACCCATTATATAATAGTCCCTTGTGTTCGTATTTTAGAATGCACGGCGACCTAGCATTTACTTGTCTAGTATTTGTACCTTATAAGTATATAATTCTTTACTATCTTCTGTCAGCTTCTGATTGGAAGCCGTATATAGTATATAGATATGTGTAGTTAATGTAGCACTAATATTATAAGTACACCCGTACTGTCTGTAATCTGATAATAAATAAATGTTTCACTTATTTCTTTGTTTTATTATGGAAAGATTTAAATAAATACTGCTTATAATGACTCTACTTGAAGGTAAGATCTTGTTAAATAGTGATGTGCTGGATTTTCAATATTATATGTATATCCGCGGATACAGATCCGAATTCGGATATTGAAAATATCATTGATTTTGAGGCATAATAAATAATTTGAATCAAATTTAAGCTTTTCATTATTACCCAATCACCTATATATATATATCTATTCACTGAAAAATATGAGGGAAAATATCCGTATAAGATCCGCCAAAAAGTAACGGATACGGGTCTTTTATCTCCCTCGGATATCTGCGGATACGGATATCCAGCATATCACTATAAATATAGACGAAGCGCAAAAGCTCACTGAATATCACTTTTTGTCGCTGGCAATACAGACTGTTTTTTTTTTTAATTTCGCATAAGACTGTGGGGTACATGTAGGCACAAAACAGATATTATACTGTGTAGGTAAGAATAGAAGAACGCGTATGTTTTTACGCTCCGTCTATATATATAGCCTGCACGGCTAAACAAGTTGTGCCACAACCTGGCAATCCCCACACCGGCCATCGTGGGTCCAACATACCAATGTTGGAATCGAACTGTCCAAAACAGCAGGTCGGAATTAATAGCAGGTAGCACTAATATCAGCTACTCTGGTTGTCGAACAAATCGGTTGCCTGGGTTGGCAAGTCAAATAGCCAAAGAATTTCCACTTGTGACTAAACTAGTAACACTGTAAGTATTTTTGGAGACTGGCAAACCCAAATTAATCCTAAGCCCATTGTCACAGTATATATAAATGTACTCTGTGATTTGTCATTATCTATCTATAGGCTATTTCACTATTTTATTTTTAAAATCAGTCATAATATCTCACCCATCCTGAGTCAGTCCACTTACTTATACAGGGTAGAAACATTCTAGGCCTCTAGGGAATACTAAACCCTAAGATATTTTCTCCCGCTCTTTAATGGTTAAAATAGCTGAAGTTTCCCATTAACTGTTAGGTTTAATCAGTCGTTGAAGTGCGAAATTGATTGGTGATTTTTTTTACGTCTGCAATGTCCCCACGGATACCCCCCACCTAAACCGGTGGAAGAGGTTATGTCGGACGCGAATCGAACAAAACGCACGCTGCCTGTGGGTAGTTTTTCACCACCGAAAGTGAGGTCGGCTGACCCAAGGCCATCTCTCTCGATCTGGCCCTCTCCTCGGTTGTCCCCAACTCGTCCCTGGATTTGGAGGCGCGCCGCCACAGCGGCCTGCTTCTGCCAGGGTGACAGGCGGCTCCACCCGTCACCCCCAGGCCTGCGCTCATGGAGGCGACCTCCGACGCCCGAGTAGCCTTCGTACGCGGGCAGCTTGGCTTGCGATCCTTCGTCGGATTTATTGGTGACTATAACAATTATATTATCTGTGTTAGTGAATTAAATCTTAATTTTCTATAATTCAATAAAAGTTCTAAAATTATTAAGTAGGTATCTAGATCTTATACTTACTTCATATTTGCACAAATTATAAAGAGGTATATTAACGGTGTACCTACCTATATGTTAAACAATGCAGCTTTTTTAACTTGCCCGAGAAGCTGTTATTTTATTTTAACTTGCGTGGTGTTAACTTAAGCGACGGTAATTTATATTATATAGGTATATATAGATATATATATTTTTAATTATTACAACAAGTACCCACTTAGCCCTTCAAACGACTATAACACTAAATCAAACTTGGTTAAAAAGTTATTAAAAATCTGTTCAACTAAATGAGTTCTTGAGATTAGAGACTTCAAGATAAGAATTTCGGTAGATGGCACCACTGTCGCTCCAATACATCTAGGTATAAGAACGCACTCCTCGCACACTGCCGCTGCAGTTCACTTTATTTCTACCTCTTGGTGGTCTATTCCTGTACGATCAAGATAATTAATGTTTGATGTAATACTACAACCCGTCTGGTCAGCGTGGTAACAGTAGGCCAAAAGCCTACCGATATTGGGAGAGGCCCAAGTCCAGCAGTGGACTACGATAGGCTTATTGATTGGTACCACAATCTACTACAAAACCAAATTAACCTGATCTTAGCTGATTACCCGCTTATCATGCTATGTTGTCCGTAGTCTTGGTTGAGCTGCGTGTCATAAAGATGAATGCGATGAGATGTATGTAAAGAGTCACGCGCATAGAGTTGTAGTGTAAATATAAGTCATATGAGGACTGAGGACCTCCTGCATCCACGACAGCTTTCATGTCTCTGACATCGCAGATAAAATGTAGAAGCCGCCTTCGCTGGCGCGACGATGTTTTGGCAATGGGTGACGGGTGGAGCCGCATGCCACTCGAGGTTCCGTGGTCCCCACACCCGAATAGAGTGACAGATCGAGAGAGTTGGCCTTAGGTCGGCTGAGATGCGAGGGATATGCCTGTTAACCTCACCTTCAACAATCAAAAACGAACCACATGCGTCATGTGTTTTAATCGGTTCGAGTCCGACATAACCTTTCCCACCGGCTCCGTGGGGATTTATCGCACGTAAAAAAAGGCCACGTTGGTCCTTCCAATGAGTAGCAATGGTGCCGCGCCCCCACCGAGTTCTACTCCGCAGACCGAAGAACTACCGGCTTGTCGTCGTGAAGGGCGTCTTGCTGCCAATTGTCTCTCTACCAAGGACGCCTAGAATTTCGAAGGGGAGGAAGAAAAGCTGGAAGTCGGACCTCAGATGCAATGGGGACACAACGTCTTTATAATGATGATGCTGCAGAGTATTGTTGAGCATTTATCACCAGGTATAGGTACATAAATAAAACAAAAATAAATTTATAAATTCGTTATTGGATTTAATTTTCCACAAATAAACGTAAACTTAATGGCTAATCTTAACACAGTTACAGTGCGTCGGTACTGGGCACTAATGTTCCACAATTGTTACCAAACATGACTAGATGAAATGATTATGATAAAAAAATAAATTGGTCGAGTTAAAGTATATAAATTCAGAGACTTTGTGTCATAAGTACATATACATTAATGAACAGTATATGCCCAGAGAATATAGTATACTTAGGTGTATTTGCGCTAGAGGAAATTATAATATCCTCTTGATTTTACATTCTATAAAAAAATAAAGTAAACAGGCGTGGGCATATTAGTAAGTTTATATGTAATTAAGCTCTCCAATAGTACAATATTAACGTAATTGCAAAGAAATTAGAAATGTTTACTTTTATATATATATATTTTTATATATTTTATAGATATATAGATGCGTACACGTCAATTAGGGTCACCAATACATACATAATACCATGTGACAATAGTGACACTCGATGGTGACCCGGGACTGTAGGCAGAAGGAAACACATGAGCTGGTAATGCATTCTTAATGCCTTAATGGTGCAACAAAGGAAAGTCTCCGAACCGCTTAGTTCTTAATCGGATATTCTGCACCGTCTGCACATCTAAGCCCTGCACGTGTACGAAAAAAGGAGGTGGGATCGCGTATATTATATTTAAATAATAATGACCGATAATAATGTTCCCAGTCTAGTCATTATTTCCGTTATTCAATCTTCCGTTCCGTTATTCGAAATTCAAAATTTCAATTCCCAACAATATTGTTTGGCTGCTGAATGAAAAAAGAAAAATATTTCAATTACGTCATTACTCTATCGGAGGCGCGTAATTACTTTAAATTTCCCGGCATACATCTAGACACCAAGTCGCGAGATAAAAGGAGGCCCAGGTGGTTTAACCTCCTCCCACAAAACGCGTACTGCGCAAATGTTCAAGGTATATGCCGGTTACTGTACTTATACGCCACTACATAAATCATCACATGATCCGAACTTGTTCTTAACATATGATATATAGCTAGTTTACAAACTAAAGAAAGCTATAGGTTATATGCATTGAATTGTGACGACAAATTGTTATAGCCGCGTGGTTCTCGGCCAGAGTATAATTTGGACCACCCCATCTCTTCCCATGCGGTGTCGTACAAGGCGACTGAGCGATAGGGCTGTTAAACATCAGACAGATATAAAAAGCTCAGATTCAGCTTCAGTTGCATGGCTTGAGTCAACAAGAATGGAAGACGGCAATAGACTCACCTCTAATTACATGGGACCGAATTCAATGATGAAATGTGGGTGTTAATTTACCTAATGTGGGTGTTAATTTACCTCTGCCTAACACTCTAGGGATAAAGGCGTGTTTATATGTATGTATGTATTATTATAGGACTTACATTACAAAATATGATTCGCTTAATGTTGTTGATAATAATAATAATAGGATTACGTTGACCAATAATAGTTGACTTATTAAATAAATTATATTAATAAGTTATATCTACGAAATAAATCGAATAAGAATTAATGTAAAATAGTTCAAAATTAAATTTTCAATAACAGGCTCTTAGCTAGTATGCAATAATAGTACAAATTATATTTTTCATCACCGAAATTTTACAGTTACGCATATTCACAGCAACATAGCATTATTTAATTAGATTATATAATATTATGTTAATGCAAGAAATTAGTAGAGTTATATGTACCATCCTAATAAAAAAAATACACCTAATTATATTAGAATAATTTATCCATTTTGAATATGAAAAAAAAATACACAGAGTACATATATATTTTGTCAAAAATTCGAAACAGAATTTTGAAATAACAGCTGTATATAAACTGTGTAATTTTTTTATTAGTAAGGGCCTTTGTAATTATTAAGATACAAAACGCTACTCACTAAATGGCAATTCTGGGGGAGTGGCTAGAGAGGCCACACGGCAGCCTCTCGTACCGTCTGACGCAGATGATCACCGAGCACGGATGCTTCGGAAAGTATCTGCGTCGGATGCAGAAAGAGCCAACGTCCGAGTGCCATCACTGCGACGCGAGCGAGGACTCAGGTCCGCACACGCTCACCGAGTGTCCGGCGTGGGAGACGCCGAGGCGGGAGCTTGTGGCGGCCCTGGGAGTGAGGGTTCTCACGCTCTCCACCTTGCTCGCGGCGATGGTTCGCTGCGCGGATGCGTGGGCGGCCGGCGCCTCCTTCTGCGAGCAAGTAATGCTCGTGAAGGAGGAAGCGGGGCGGGAGCGGCAGCGGGAGCGACGAAGGATCGCTAGACAAGCTGCCCGCGCACGAAGGCAACTCGGGCGTCGGAGGTCGATGAACGACCTCCGCCCCCCATGAGCGCCGGCCTGGGGGTGACAGGTGAAGCCGCCTGTCACCCTTGCAGAAGCAGGCCGCGGCGGCGGCGCGCGTGGCGCGCCTCCCCGTTTCCTGGGACGAGTTGGGGACTCTGTGGTCCCCACAACCGAGAAGAGGGCCAGATCGTGAGAGATGGCCCTGGGTCGGCCGGGGTGCGAGGGATATGCCTGTCAACCTCACCTTCGGCAACCGAAACGACCCACAGGCGGCGTGCGTTTTAGTCGGTTCGAGTCCGACATAACCTCCTCCACCGGCTCCGGTGGGGAGGTATCCGTGGGGATTTTGCGCACGTAAAAAAAAAAAAAAAAAAAAATGGCAATTCTTAACTCTAATTTATATTATATTACTATCATGATGTTTACTTTGACTATCGCGAGCGTTTGTTAAATTATGAAGTTTTTGGTTATGACCGCACTACACGTTGGCGAACACAGTGGCTAATTTATTGGCCAACAACTGAACACATACCAAAAGCTTTTGAAACAGGTCAATAATTGAACGGTTGTCATACTATGCATTAACTGCAAATTTAACTTTATAAATCTCTGCGGCCTAGCGGTATAACGTAAGATTGCTACGAATGGGACCCGTAAATATTTGTATTAATGAATGTCTGGTGCTCCTATGTATAATATGTATGTATTGACAAACAAAAGGTATCTAAGTATGTTTATCAGCATGCTAGATTCCATAACGGAAGCTAGTTAAGCTATGCGTAGTATGGGTCTGGATTACGTTGTGTAGAATGTTGTAGAACATTAATTATTTATATTTATATGGATTACAAAGTTATTTACGCAGTTTTTAGTATGACAGCCATTCCATTATTTATTGACTTGTTTTAAGGATTCATTGTAGGCCTGCTGCAACGGGTAGAGCGGAGGTTTGTGCCAATCTTGATGTGTGGCAGGCCGTCGGTCGGGAGAGTGTGGCCAACGCATTAGCCATTGTGTTCGCCACTGTGTAGAGCGGACATTATGTAAAGCTCAACGTGTGAAAACCAGTCTTTATTATTATAATTCAAAGGGTTGTTTACTATGATATGTTCGTGATCACCCGCGAGGCAAAGTTAAACTAAAAGCTGCATGGGCACCAAAAGAAAGTAAAATATAACATAACACTAAGTGTTAAAAATAGCAATATTCAAATATTATTCTGTGTGATAGCCAATCCTTTGAATAAAAATCGATTTAAAATTTAGTCACAATCTAGTTTCAATCTTCTAAATGTCAAAAATGACATTAAATATTATTTTTACAAGTTTTTTATCAATACGTAGATAAATCTTACATCGATTGATTTGATATCCTCGACCGATTTTGATGAAATTTTGCATACATGTATATTTTTTTTATTTTGTATTATATATCTTTAAATAAGAAGTTTTTCCTTTCAATGTTACGTCTTGAAATTTGCAATATAGATTGACAATAAATTACGAACAGAATTTTATAAGGAGAGACGACAAACCTGCCCTGTGCCCACGCTAGCCAAACTAAATTTGATCTGTCTACAAAGCTAGTGGGCTCCCAATTGCCTACAAGTGGCGCGGGAATCTACATGATGGTAACTCTTCCACCGCGACCAAAGCATACTCAGTCTGGTCGCGCTCATTATAACTATAACTAACTGCTGGCATTACGAAAGGATGAGGACAAATACCTCTATTATTTTGTTAGCTAATATCTAGAGGATATATTATACACAAGTACAAATTCAAACAAACTCTTCAGCTTTTGTTCCGTATGGTTTCGCGTCTTAAATAGAATATACTTTTTTTTTTATGTGCGCGAAGTTATGTCGGACTAGAACCGACTAAAACGCACGCCGACTGTGTGGGCTGCAGGTTGCCGGAGGTGAGAATATCTGAGACATATTCCTCCCACGTCGGCCCAGGACCGTCTCTTATGAGACGGCCCATATTGTATGTCCTGTAATGAGTGTGTACAAATCAATAAGACAGTAGAACTTTGTGGGCTTTTTGAACGCCATATATTGGAATATTATAACCAGTGGAATAATATAATATATGTAATAGGTGGCGAGCCTATTGGCATTAACCGGGCACTTATAAACCTGGGATAAATACACACATAACTTCGAAAAGCATCGATAAGTCATTGGTGTGTGCCATGGTAAAACCTGGGATCGAACCCGAGACCTCGTCTCAGGAGTCCATTATATACACGAAATGTTCGTGGAGGTCTAAGAAAGGTGAGAAAACTTCGAATAATTGCCGGGAACCGACATCCACGAGGGCGGAGCCGCGGGCATAAGCTAGTTAGTATTTTTTCATATAACGTTGTACGTAAAGCTGTAACCATATATCTCTTGTTGACTGTACCTACTTCATTGCACAAATGATCACATGTTTGAGACGGAATCAATTTGTCGCTCTTGCTTGTAAATGGCCGAGGGGAGAGAGATCCACAATGCAGCCAGATATGCAGTTGACAACCAATTTATAAAACATCGCCACTTGACACAAAAAACACTGTGTAACCCATCCTATCCTGTCATTATGGTTTTGGGGATATTCTTGATAGAAAATACAAGTGTAATCTTTTTTTTTTACCAGTTAGGTGGTAAACAAGCACACGGTCCACCTGATGAAATGTGGTTAACGTGCCCTATGGACGTGTGCAAAATCAAGTGAGTCACACTCGCGCTGCCAACCCTGTAAACACACAGTTTCTGTGCCGTCAGTGTGAAAGACAAAGCAGGACAAGCTTTTGGTCTTCTCACTGACAGCACAAAAACTCTCTAGTGAGCTCTGGTTACCCTACTCACCGTTGGGAACACAACACGAGGTTATTATGGCCGCGGTATTCTATAGCGCGGAGGTACTTCTCCAGTCGGACTGCTCAATTGGGCGGAAATACCGTAGTATCCAACCTCCTCGAAAAAATCTATAGGTAGGTATATTGTAATGTTATTGTGTCTGTACTATATTGGAGATATTTAAAAAATAATACTTGAGTTTGTTTATAAGGTGTAACAAAATTAAATCTCGGAACTTTGTATGATTATTTGTAACCAATTTTTTAAAATTAAAGGCAAACCGTACTGAACACAATAAATATTTTTCTATTTGTCTGTTTATTCGCGATAGATACCAAAAACGACTGAAAGTATATTGATACGATTTATGTTTTGAAAGATCTCGATCAGAATTCTCACGATTATTTGATTGCATTGATTATTTAATGCCTGGAAGAAATAGCTTCAACGATAAGGCCGCCCATTGTACATTGAACTGTATACATCCTACCTACTTGTCCTACTGTAATCTGTTGGTGTACAATAATGACTTATCTGACGACCTCTGTGGCTGCTTTGCAGGGGGTGCGGGTTCGATTCCCGCTCAGTGCAAATATTTGTATGCATGAATTTGTATATTTGCTTTGGTCTGGGTGTTCCTATATATGATATGTATGTATTTACAAAAAAAAAGTATTTAAGTAGGTATGTTTATCCGCATTCTAGATCCCATAACACAAGCTAGTTCAGCCATGCTTACCATGGGTCTAGATAGCGTTGTGTAGAATGTCGTGGAATATTTATTAAAAAAAAATATATATATTATTAAAATTAAATTAAAAATCTATCTATCTAAACTGCACTTAGTGTGGAGAGTCGCTAAATTTCTCAGTACAATCTATTTCTAGTCCATATCATCTGAATATAAACACGATACAATATAATTTATCTATCTGTATGTTATTATATTAACAACCGCCCGTTTCCGTCGTAAATTTAATGGCTATCAACATTGATTGACTCCCCGGTCGGCAAGGCGTCGCTTGCCCCGCGTCATACATTGTACTACCGTGCTAGCTCCGTAGTGAAAGCTTTCAAATATTTGCTCGTTACGTTATGAAATTGCCGTTTTTTTTAAGAACGTGGTTCCTTCTTCCTACAGTCCCGGGTCCTTTAAGCGGGGCGTCAAAAAGCATACGATTATAAATTGATAGTAAACCACAACACAATACAATAACCATAATTTGAAATGAAAATTGTGCTCAAGTTAAGAGTGCCTTTAAAGAGGATCTTTGTATCCTAATAATTTCGCCTATATCTCCGAAGGGGTAGGCAGAGGTGCTAGGACCCACACGTTTTAAACATGTGTGTGAAATCTATACTTCATTTTTATGGAGAACAATAATATATTCCAAATATAGCATCGCTTTATACATATAGGAGCTCAGAACGAGAAACATAGATAGGTCGATAAATTTAGCCGAGCGTGTTTGTGTTTTCTTAATTGTAGGGTCGGTAGACTAAACCACATATGTCAAAAAGTCATACTTTTCAGGAATAACAAATAACTAAAAAAAAAATCATGATGGGTATTTAATTACATTTTACTTATTTTTTTTAGTTTTACAATACAATACTAACATGCAACATAAACTTCTGTAAATTTAAAATTAAGAAAAGTCGTTTTTTGGTGACTTATGTAATTAGGAACATCTATCTTGTGCCTAAAATTATGACTTAAGGGGAATAAGAAGAGTGCAGATGTATAAAAAAAAACAAATGAAAACTTAATTCTAAATTAATTTCTATTTTCTTTTGAATAAAGTAGGTAGGTAAGTAGGGTAGGGTACGTGTAAAGACTTTGTAAAAAATAAATTATTCATCATCTTCACTGTCTACAATATCGGGGTCAGTATTCCTCAAATCATTTGCAGTAGGCAAATCTCTATAAAAGCTGTGGAAAATATCAGTATTAAATCGTCTTTTTTGTCCTTGGATGTCGGTAAAGGCTGTAACGATATTATGGGAATGGTATCTGGTATAACAGAACCTCTTCTTTTCAAGTTGAATTTAAAAAAATCTGTTTCTTCTTCCAAGTCATTTCTGTAAGAAATAACTCCGTATTCGTTGTCATACCGCAGCCATCTTTTATCGAGCTACTTAAATTGTCGCCCATCTATATCTTTGTGTCGTAATACTAACGGACCCTTTAGCAATGAAGAGAAGTCAAAAAAATCTGTATTTTTCATTTCGATCACTTCAAATTTTTTGCTGCTTGATCTTATCAATTGCATCCAATCGTGCGGATGATAGATTTGCAGTACAGTTTTTCAAATTTTTTTTCAATAATCCCGTGGTCGGTATGTACTTCTGAATGGTTGTGACCGGGAATCATACATTTGTGATAAATAATGTCAATGTTAAATTTTTGCAGAGCCCAGGTAAACATTGCACTTACATGAGAGTTTCGGTTCTGGCCCGCACAAGTATCTGAATAGAATATAACATGCTTTGTGTTTTCTGGAACATACGCTTGCATGTACTTAAAAAGACAAGAGGCTATTTGATTGGCTCCTCTTGCAGCAACAGTTTCGTACCATATGTAGCAAACAGCTTTACCAGTTTTGTTGTCGTGTACAGTTAAATTGAAGGTCCACAACTGACGTTTGTAAAAAGCTACAGACGAAGTTTGCGCTGGAGTAGGTAAACTCTGCTGCAAATCAAAAAGAGTACAATTGAACAGAACTATCATTTTTGCACATCTGTGTATCAATTTTCTTCCTGTCGTAAACTTGATCAGCAGCAGCCTTGTGTTCATTATGTTGAGCAAGTAACTCAGCTTTGGTCTGGCTATCTTGACACAACTGAATTTGCATTTTATATCTATCACACGTATAACAAGTATCGGCACGAGGTTTTTTGAATGATAACCCTAATTTATGGAACTCTTGGCTGTGGTCATTCTGATCACCTAGAAAATAACATACTTAGTATTTTGAATGATATCGACATACGAACATAAGAATTGCAATTTTTTTTCCAAAGATTTAAAAAAAAACATGAAATGCACAATACAGTACTTTCTTTAATACATATTTTAATTCGAAAAGTTCTCAGACTTAACATTGAGTAGATGAAGGTTTTAACACCATCTCGACTAATTTCTTTCCTCGGCGATTATCCATATTCAATATGAAAATATGGTATTTTATTTATAACGTCTACACTAAACCAAAGTTTTCAATGATCGTATCACTACTGAGTGAATTAGCGTTATACGTCTCGAGCAACACATGCACTTCAATATTTTTAGTCAATAAATTATATTCTTACTGAACTACCGTCAAGCTAGCAAAATGATAACGTCACCCACTTAACGTCCCTAATCACATAAGTCATTAGACATCGTCTTACTAAATACAAAAATGTGCGTGGACCTTTTGACATATGTTGACTTGTGTTATTTATAATATCGTAAAATTTAAAGAGAGCTATAAGGTTGAAAAAGTACACATTAGAGTTCATATTGCTATGACTGACTATGACTTACGTGTTTTAGTCGGTCGGTGTATTAATTTTATTGAATGTGGTTGGAATTGTAAAAACAAAAAGCATTTTTTTGACTTATGTGATTTAGTCTACCGACCCTACAATTGGCATCAAGTATCTATATTGTTACGACCGCCGTCGATATCTCGAAAACTAATAATCGAATCTTCAAGAAATAAAAACGCATTGTTAGTGACGAGGTACTCTACCGAATGGCATAGAAAAATCTGGAATCGTCAACAAAAAGTCACAACCTACCTACGAGTACCTACAGACTTTGTTGAATAAAAATAAACAATAGGTAAATATCGAGAATGTACTCGAAGGTCAGCGACGGCGGCAAGATCAAAGAATAGGTATTTGTCGCTCGCGAGCTTTCTAGATAATTCGATCCTCCTAATTGAGAGGTATAAAAACACGCTCGCATAGTGACACGATTCATTCAGTCTTTGAGATCGATAACGAACACAGCGAACTTAAGCGACCGAAGAAGATTCTACCTGCGACCTGAGCAACGACTGTGGACTACTGTGAACTACTGAGCGACTGGAACTGTTGAAGAAGTACTGTGTGTACTAGTGATCTAATTGTCTAGTTTGTGGTGAGCTAATAAATCTCTTCGTTGAGTAAACGGCATTTAATTGTACCCCGTGCACGTAACAATATGTTGGAAGATAATAAATACGTACGTACATTTATAAGTAGGTACTAAATATTATCACAATAATAGGCCAACAACCCATGCCAATACTATCAGGCAATAGACAGAGACACGGAGAGCTCTGCGGTGGACCAAGAGTAGAATTTAGACTACCCCATCTCTTCCCATGCGGTGTTGTACAAGGCGACTAAAGGATAGGGCTGTTTAAAATCAGACAGATTCGACCTCAGAGATACAACAATAGTGCCTTGAATACGGCAATAGGCTCACCCACTATTACGTGGGATCGAATAAATTGGTTAAATGTGGGTGCTAATTCACTTCTGTCTAACCCTCCGGGGACAAACCCGTAATTATATATATATATATATTTATATTTGTATACCACTTAGGTGGGCAGACAAGCGCACGGCCCACCTGATGGAAAGTGGTTACCGTGGCCTATGGACGAGTGTAACACCAGAGAAGCCACACTCGCGCTGCCGACCCTGTAAGCACAGAGTTTCTGTGCGGTCAGTGTAGAGGACAAAGCAGGACAAGCCTTTAGTCTTCCCACTGACCGCACAAATTCTCCAGTGAGCTCTGGCTACCCTACTCACCGCTAGTAACACAACACGAAGTTATTATAGCCGCGGTATTCTGTAGGGCGGAGGTACTTCCCCAGTCGGACTGCTCAATTGGGCGGAAATACAGCCGTGTCCTACCTCCTGTCATATGTTTGTATTAGCGTGATTATATTAGCTAATACCCGCATAGGTGGACATAAAACCCAAACAGATAGACAAAGCTACTTAAACATTTATATATGGATTTGAATTATGTTTCATTTATTGAGATTTTATACCACAAGACGAAATAAACAAATTACATATACAACAGGCTCTAAAATCACTGACCTCCTTAACCTCATCTGCGGTACAACGTATTCAATGACACAGAATTTCATGAATACTATTTCCGGGTGTTAATCGTGACACTTATTCGATTAGGCATAACGTCCCCTAGATTTATTCACTTTGGGTCAAATCCCGCTGAAAGAGCAGTGCCCGGAATTTATTGCTGGTCATAGTTGCGAGATGATTTCTACTGCCGTATCCATGCTTTGTCTTAAAATGACTATGAACTTATATTTTGTGGATTTTACGCAACAAATGGATTTTAACAGTCTACTGCTGGATATATGTCTCGCCTAATGTCGGGAGGCTTTGGCCTACTGTATCCACCGTGGCCATACGGGTTGGTACAAGGTTTTTTCTTCTCTCGCAGTGTTATCGTCTTCGTATTTTTTCGTTAGTCGCCTCTTACGATACCTTTCGGATAAAATGGGTTGGTAATACTTGTATTCTTTTACCGTAACCATATGGATAATTTACGGATAAAGTAACATCTACCTCTCTGTAATGCTTCAAAATCTGAAAATCGGTGGTACATACATATAAACACGGTTTTATCCCTGGAGGGTTAGGCAGAGGTGAATTAACACCCACATTTCACCAATAATTGTATTCGGTCCCACGTAATAGGGAGTGAGCCTATTGCCGTATTCCGGGCACTACTGTTGACTGTCTGAGTCTGGGCTGTATATATCTGTCTGATGTTAAACAGCCCAGTCCCTTAGTCGCCTTGTACGACACCGCATGGGAAGAGATGGGGTGGCCCTAATATTATAAAGAAACCAGGCGGCACTCGGAAAATCGGTCGTAAACTACTTATTATGTCGGGAATAGATTCCTGTGGGGAATCACAGAACCTGGATCAATATTGTACACGGGTGGAACTGCCAACCACAGTTAGGTAGTATATATGTAAACTAACTGTCCCGCTAATAATAGTAATAATATAAACTAATAATAGTATATTTTGAAACTTCATATCACCACTTTGAAGCTGATTTTTTTTAGACTTCAAAGTTACGGAAAATTGCCGGATTTGTTGCCATTTATGATCACTACTCCGCTCCCATAAGCAGTAGCGTGATGATATATAGCCTAAAACCTTTGTCGATAAACGGACTGTTCAATACAAAAAGAACTTTTCAATTCGAACAAATAGTTCCTGAGATTAGCGCGTGCAAACAAACTCTTCAGCTTTATAATATAAGTGAAGATATTAAGCTATGTGTGTACGCTACAAAAACTTAAAGTTTTAACATCGATTTTGACATACAACCCTTTTATTAGATGGCGCCACCATCAGGTTATAGGATATTTTTACGCGTTCATACCCGGGTGAAGCCGGGACCCGGGCAGTTGATATTACTAAGTATATCCGAGCAAACACTAACTGTGATATGACGAACGGACCAGCCATTATCATTAATATCTTAAGATTTATAGCTGACCTGTATACACTGAGTTTAATTAAAACAATTATGTTATGCCTACGATGATAGAGATTATGATTTAATGATGACGTCAAACAGTCAATTATTCTATTGATAACGTATCAGTGTCATGTTAAACTTTAACTTTAATAATAATTCTGTCAAGCAGATACAAGGATCCCTCATATCTCGATGACAGAATAGCTTTAATTTCACTAAGTCCATAGGCCACGGTAACTACTATCCATAAGTTGGGCCATGTGCTTGTCTGCCACCTAAGTGGTATATTTTTTTTTTAAACTACTTGGCAAAGAAGATGGCAGTGGACTTTTATACAACACTTTTGAATGTTAAGTTTTTTTGTTTTTAATTTACAAAATAAAATAGAGAGACAAAACTCGGCCAAGTGCCAGTCGGACTCACACGGGGGTGACGGGTGGAGCCGCCTGTCACCCTGGCAGACCATGCAGCACCTTGCGGGCCTCCCCATTTCTGGGGACGAGTTGGGGACTCCGCGGTCCCCACACCCGAGGAGAGGGCCAGATCGAGAGAGATGGCCCTGGGTCGGCCGGGGTGCGAGGGATATGGTTGTTAATCTCACCTTCGGCACCCAAAAATGACCCACAGGCGTTATGGTCGGTTCGAGTCCGACATAACCTCTTCCACCGGCTCCGGTAAGGGGAGGGGAGGGGGGGGGGATTGTACCCGTGGGGATTTTGCGCACACGTAAAATCCAGTTCTGTACAAAATTGTTACAATGACAAGTGACATGTTAGGTAGGATTATTTAGATTAGACATTCGAACTTAGGATACCAAAACCCTCCCGAAGGGGCTATTTCGGAGCCGGAGATGACTCTGGGTTAGCCGTGGTGCAATGGATAGGCTCTAGTTAATGTTAAAACGAGAGAAGACCTACGTGCTGTTTTAGTCGGTTCCAGTTTGACATAACCACCTACGCAAAGTGTCAAGGGGAGAAAATAGGGCTCTATATCCCTAGCAACGTCCGAATTACTTGCATGCAACTTGCATGCATCCTGCATGCATCCTGCATGCATCCTGCATGCATCCTGCATGCATCTTGCATGCATTTGCTTGTAACCTGACCATATTCTAGATTATGTTATGTTCCTCACCTAGCAGTTAAATGCCAGCAGTTAATTTTTTACATGTAATATCGTTCGCTTAGCGAATATATAAATCAAAAATTTTGCACGAAGTACACAAGTATACATTACATAGGTAATTATTATATTATTTTCGTGTCATTGGCGAAACTCCCCGTTTTGAGGAGACACAAGTGTGGATTTTTAATTTAAAATATATTGGGATACGTACATTTCCCTTGTCATAACATGATTATAGATGATATATATATCTAATAATACAAAATGAAAAGAAAATTACAACTTTGGTTTTTGTTTAATTCTACTTAAAACTAAAGAACAACTACTTCAGATCTTTGCTTAATTTAATTACCCTCGATTTCATATTCCCCTTTTACGTAATTACAATAATTTCGTCAAATAAAACACATTCCCGTTGAACTTCCCGGGAAAAGTTGTGTGAGAGCCTGAGTTTTTATACCTCCAATTCCATCGAAAGCACTCTTACACAGGTGCACATTTTAGTCTACTAAGGGTTGTGTAACACTCCTATATACATAAAGGTAGTTCCACACACATCAGTTATACGAGTACCCCTATATACCTGTTCTACGACTAACTAGTCAAAAGCTAACAGTCGCAGTGTTTAGTCAATGTTGTGAAACTTCAGAATGGCACGCCCCTTGATCTCGGAGTTGCACAGTTTTCTGACCACTTCCGGGGCATCTTCCGCTGGAAACACAGAGTGAGGCGGTGGTTCGATCTGTCGACAGAAAAGACACACATTGTTGGAATACTTCAAATAAAATCGATTGAAAATACGACAAAAATATCACGTTTGTTGTGTGAGAGCCCCTTAAATTTTTATTTTTGTTCATTTATTTATTCCTAGTGAATTAATACTAAATATTTTGTGAATGTGTTAAGCATCTACCAGTTAGGCCGCGTGGTTCCCGGCAGAGTAGAATTTGGACCACCCCATCTTTTCTCATGTGGTGTCGTACAAAGCGACTAAGAGATAAGGGTGTTTAACATCGGACAGATATATACAGCCCAAACTCAGCCTCAGATGCATGGCTCGAGTCAACAATAGTGCCCGAAATATGGCAATAGGCTCACCCCCTATTACGTGGGATCGAATACAATTATTGGTGAAATGTGGGTGATAATTCACCTCTGTTTACACCTCTGTGTATACCTACAAACGATATGTCAATGCCTAAATGAATTTACCGATTTACTGCAGTTCTTTAATGTGCGCCATAGCATCAGGAACTTCGCTGACTGTTTAGAGTAGACGGTATACCTACACGGTATTCTGGGCCTAACAAATATAACGTTACGGACGTGGTGTCAGTAATCTAAGTTCAGTCACACGAATGTATAATAAATGTGTGTTCCTAAATAAATGCTTTTTCTTTTCTTCTTTTCTTTGTTAAACAAGTGTCAGAATACGAATCACTTTTCATTCACACTACAATTACTACATACTACATTTTAATTTAGAATTTGACTTTATTTTGATAATTGATTATGTCATTAGTGTTAATTTCTTTTGGTTTTATCATGGCACACACTAACGACTTTTCGATGCTTTTCATTGTTGTGTATTTATCGCAGGTTTATAAGTGCCCGGTTGATGGCAATAGGCTCGTCACCTATTACATTGGGACCTAAACATAAACTGGTGAAATGTGGGTGCTAGCACCTCTGCCTACCCCTTCGGAGATATAGGCGTAAGTTTATGTTATATTATTAATTAAATATTGAATGAATTTATATTATTGACTATAAATTTCAGATGCTTTATTATTATTTTGATTTGAATAGTGTAAACGTTATAACAAAAGACGAATAGAAAAATGAAATATTCGCATGCCATTACTGGTGACAATAAATTGTACTTATTTTATTTTTAGTGAGTTATTATAACATAAACATAACATAACATAAACTCACGCCTATATCCCCGAAGGGGTAGGCAGAGGTGCTAGCACCCACATTTCGCCAGTTTATGTTTAGGGCCCAATGTAATAGGTGGCGAGCCTATTGCCATTAACCGGGCACTTATAAACCTGCTATAAATACACACATAACACATCGAAAAGTCATTGGTGTGTGCCATGGTAAAACCTGAGATCGAACCCGAGACCTCGTCTTAGCAGTCCATTACCCATACCACTGGGCTACCGAGGAACTTATTATGACTGTATTATGCAAAGAAACGAATGAATAAACAAAGCAATAAATTTATGAAAAATAGTTTTTAAAAATCTAGCAAGCCGACTACCGATTTAAATTGTATTCATATATAATAACGCCATTATCCCCTGAAGGTTAGGCAGAGGTGAAATTAACACCCTTGTTTTTTTTTCACTAATCATTAAATTCGGTCCCACATAATACCGGGTGAGCCTATTGCCGTGTTCCGGGCACTATTGTTGACTCAAGCCTGTATATATCTGTCTGATGTTGTATTCAATTTTCGGTCACAATTGAATATTGACATTACAGTCAATGTAGGATGTTGAAAAAAATGTTAAGAGAATACCTCTATTTATGAGGTCAAGATTAAATCGGAACTGATTTTTTATTTAATCATATTTTTATTATTAGAATTGACCTTCAGGTGAATAAAAAATTAATCAAAATTACTACGGAAGCAGTACAATGAAATCTTATCGCTTAAAGCGTTTTCTACCTGGCAACCGCGTTTCTACCTGCGTTCCGCAGGGCAGTATACTGGGTCCGACTCTGTTCATTATGTATATCAATAATATACATGAATGCATAAATGCAGAAATAGTGTGTTACGCGGATGATACGGCTATTATATTTAGCGGTAATACCTGGGAGGAAGTGTTCTCGCGAGTAGAGACTGGAATACGTCTGGTGACAACATGGTTGCAGCATAACGTGTTAACTTTAAATGCAAAAAAAACTAGATATGTGTGTTTTCACAAGACTGCTAGGTCAGCTCCTGGGAGCAGTTTGCGTATCCAGCTACATGATTGCTCAGGTCAGAACTCATTGTGTTCCTGCGAGACTCTTCTGAAAGCAGAAACGGTCAGGTATCTTGGTGTGGTTATTGACCAAAACCTAAACTTCAAAGCACACGTAAGCTCCCTGTCGGGCCGTGTACGCAAATCTGCAAACATTTTAAAGCTGTTACGCTCCGCAGCATCGCCCAGTACTCTAAAGACGACCTATTACGCTTTAAGTCAGTCGCTGATTACATATTGTATAACTTGTTGGGGATCTGCAGGAAAAACTATCATGCTGCAGGTTGAACGGGCACAACGAGCAGTTCTCAAGATAATGTCTCAAAAGCCCTATAGGTATCCAACGACCAAGTTGTATAGTGAATGCCAGGTGTTAAACGTAAGACAGTTGTTTATATTAAAAGTAGTTCTCAGGGTTCATAGAAAAGTGATCTCTTCGGCAGAGTATCCTAATCTACTTAAACGTCGTATTTTTAGACTACCCTTACCTAAGATCAACACGATCTTCGCTAGACGCTTTAGCCCATATAAGGACAATTACACCTACAACAAATCAGTTCGATTGTGTGATATAAGGCAGTCCTCACTAAGGGAAGCAAAATCAAGGATCACGGAGTGGCTCGCCTCTCTGACATATGATTTTACTGAGGACCTTCTCTTGCACTTGTTGTGATCGGGGCATGAACTCAGTTGGTGCACCACTTCGCATCATTGTATTTACATTTGTTCATTTTTCTTTATTTTTGTTTCTTTGCATGTTTAGTTAGGCACTCTTCTAAATATCATCTTAATTTTGTTTTGTAATTTTGTTTTGTAATTTTTGTGATCAGCCATTGGATACAGTGTTGTAAAAAAAAAAAAAAAAAAACTATATGTAAATCGTATTAGGTACCCACAGGACAGGCTTGCCTAGTGTGGGGCCACTGTATATGGATTTGTGGTAAGGGTGTGTTATGGAAATAAATGAATTTTATTTTTATTTTTTTATTTATAACCCTTACATGCCATAATAGCGATGATTTGATACCTACTTGCCTAATAATGATGAAGTCCCCCAAATATATTATTTATTTATTTATTTGGTACATACCTTTAGTTCAAACCTCACCTCACGTTTGATTTGCATTTAATAGTTTTTTATTTTATACCACTTAGGTGGCAGACAATCAAACGGCCCACCTGATGGAAAGTGGTTACCGTGGCCTATGGACGTTTGTAACACCAGAGGAGTCACAGTCGCGCTGCTAACCCTGTAAATACAGAGTTTCTGTGCCGTCAGTGTAGAAGACAAAGCAGGACAAGCCTTTAGTATTCCCACTGACAGCACAAATTCTCCAGTGAGCTCTGGCTACCTTACTCACCGCTGGGAACACAACACGAAGTTATTATAGCCGCGGTATTCTGTAGGGCGGAGGTACTTCCCCAGTCGGACTGCTCAATTGGGCGGAAATACCGCAGTGTCCTACCTCCTTAAGAACTACCTACCGCCGTGTCCTATCTCCTTAGTTTGGTGTTAAGATCATTTTAAGACTTAATCAAGATATTTTTGACGCCGAGTGTACAATATACATATATATGGTAGCTATCAATACGAGTAATTTCTTATTGCGTACATCCTAATATATATAATTGGTTGAATTGCTCTAAATTGGCCTTGTCATGTAGCAGGGATCTTTATTAGACGTAATAACTCAAGCTTTTGCAGTGATATTATATAAGTGAGATACAGAACGACCATACCGCACGAACTGGCAACGCGCACGTGATATTTATGGTGTTGCAAGCGTTTACACGTAACCGTAGGTATACCAGATCCGCATACTAGATCCCATATTAAAAGAGCTGCTTAGACATCATAGCCTTAATCCCGGTCGCATCTGAAGCTTCTACCTCGGAGTCAGAGATCCGTTTTACCAGTCTAACTGTGAATTTGGTAAATCTTTGATATTTTTCCTGAAAAGACTGCTATCTGACCTCCACAACACATTTGTGACATCATAGTATTGTAGATCAGTATATAATCACGCCTTTTTCCCTGGAGGGTTAGGCAGAGGTGAATTAACACCCACATATCACCAATAATTTTATTCGGCCCCACGTAATAGGGGGTGAGTCTATTGCCGTATTCCGGGCACTATTGTTGACTCGAGCCATGCATCTGAGGCTGAGGCTGGGCTGTATATATCTGTCTGATGTTAAAAAGCCCTATCCCTTAATCGCCTTGTACGACACAGCATGGGAAGAGATGGGGTGGCCCTAATTCTACCCTGCCGGAAACTACGCGGCACCATATCAAAGTATATTTTTATATCTTGTTGGTGCCCGGTGGAGTACACTTACTTACTGCCGGCAGGGGACGGGAATCTACCCTCAAGTATGGGTCATTTCACACATTCCCCTATTTACTCCTGTGGAGGATATGGGGTGTCCAGTGATCACGGCATTTCGACAAACCTACCTGTCTCCTGGCTAAAACTTACGATCTGTTCCACCTACAGATTATTGATGTCTTCACAGTCTAATTTGTCCGTTCCCATGATTAGGACCCCATCCATTCCCGTGTCATGGGAGACTAAGAAATGGCACATTCCTTTCAGAATTGAGTTATGGTCAGCAAGAAAGCGGACCTCGGAAGCACAACTGCGCAATCACTGAGGATAATGACTTACCAACAAATACACTGTTTTAAAACAAATATGCGACTTACTTCTGAACTGGCGACCAGCCCAACCAGCTCCTTCAGCTGTTCTATTGAGCCGTTGGGTACTATCACGATGTTCACGTTCAGCTCCTCGGCTTTCTTCGCGAATTTGGGCATTAGCCTCTCTCCGATGTCTTCTGTCACGAGGACCACGCCTCCCTAGGGGGTTAAAAGCGTTTAATACCAATGAGGGGCGATGTTTGAGTACCGAACCTGAGTACGTCGGGTATACAGGGTATATTTCTTCGTTCGTTTTCGTAACCCCGTGTTCCTTTTTATTGTTAAATAGATAAATAAAATATTTGTTGATTTTATCTCTATTAAATTTTAAATCTAACAAAAATAGGAAGTTATTTACATTATAATCTAAGACCATGCTTTTTATCACGTCCGTTCCCTTCAATGTCATTATAAGCGGATTATTTTTTTCTACTGTTAATTGTCTTTGTTCATAAATTGTATAGGTAAATTTATTCAGATAGATTTATTTCTCTTTATTCTACGCAAATTATGTTAGGTCACAGAACAGATAAATAGTACTAGGTTATGTAAGTAAAAATATGAAGGCAAAATAGAAGAAGGCCTATGCCTTATGCATTTAGGGTCGTAGCAAGTGTCTCCCTCAAAGAGGCGTAGCCCTATTATAATTAAAACTTTAGAAGGTTCTTCATCAGCTACTTGTTCCAACTTCACCACAAAATAGCGTCTACTTCCTCCTTTTTCCCAGTATTGTGTTGTGTGACTCAGGTGCACCCTTTGCGACTGCAATTGACCACCTCCTGTCATACCCGCTATAAACAGACACTTAAGAGGCCACTCAATGAAAATCAGTAAACTTCAGTGTGCCAGCAACCCTAGATATCACTTTTTGCCAAACCGGGTGGTGCAATTGTGGAACTCCCTGCCAGAAACAATAATAAGTGCGCCAAGCATAAACATTTTTAAAAATAGACTGGACAAGTTTTTAGAATGTTAAACACAAGTGCAGTGATATACACGCATCAGCTTTAAGCTGCAAGTGTATCAAACAATAATAATAATAATTATCTATATCCCTATATCGGGGAAGTTTTAGAAAAGGGGCAGGTCAGGAGTACTCTAAACCGACGAGCATGCATGAAGAATGTAATGAGAGTGAATGAAGCGAGAGTAATATGTCAGGATCGTAGCAAATGGAGATCCGTGATCTCTGCCTACCCCTATGGGAGACAGGCGTGATTTTATGTATGTATGTATGTATGTATATCCCTATACCTGCACAATTGCCAACCTGAATGAGGCGACGGAAAGTGCTGAGAATGTCGCTGAGTTTTGGTCTGGACTCATCTAGATGTTCTAAACTGTTCTAAGAGAAGAAGAGGAGGTACTTACAGGAGCAAGGCATTGCAGGGAGCGATGCAGAGAACGCGATGTGGTCCCGAAATTGAGAACAACGTCGACAGGGCCGCCACACGCGTCCGTGGTCCTCTCAATCAACTGTTTCTCGTATAGATCTTCATTCCATTGGACAACGTTCACTCTGTAGCGAATACAAAAGACTATATATAAGCCGACACGAGATTTGAAGGAAGTACGAGTTCAGAGTTTAGACCTCATCTTCTGATTTGGATTTCGGGAAGAAAAGTGGAATAGATTGCTTCAGATAGTTCTTAAAATCGAAGTGAGCGAATCGCACAGCGTCTTCTTATAATGGCGGTGATATCTGGGATATAATTGGATTTCACATACATACATATATCTAGCAATCAATGAGCCTATAGTACTGTAGTGCTGGACAAAGGCCTCTACCAATGTCGGGAGGCTCTGTCCTACTGTATCCACGCTAGCCAGACGGGTTGGTACAGGGTTTTATTTCGAGTTTTCCTTCTCTCGCACTGATATCGTCTGCGAATTTTACCGTTAGTCGCCTCTTAAGACACCCTTCGGATGAGATGATGCTTGTATTCTTACTATACGGATAAACACATATAATCATCACCCCTTTATCTGTATCACATACATGCAACACGATAAGTTTAAAGCTAAGACAAAACATACATGTATATTTCACAACGTTCCACAGCATAGCTTAACTAGCTTGTGTTATGGGATCTAGAATGCGGATAAACATACATAGAAACTTTTTTTTTTTGAAAATACATACATATTATACATAGAAACACCCAGACCAATGCAAATATACATATTCATGCACACAAATATTTGCACTGAGCGGGAATCGAACCCGCGCCCACTGCATAGCAGTCGAATGCTCTACCGCTACGCCACGGAGGTCGTCAATTAATCAATCAACATATTTGAACTTCAAATTAGAATAGTGTTGTTATTGGATCCGTAATTGGATCAGTGATGGGCAGAGATAACGTCAGTGAATTGCCCGAGTTATTATTTTCGCACATTGTTTGTGGCAATCCTGATTGAGGTGACAAACCAATCTTACACGTATGGCGATAACACATGCTGATTCACGGCTGAGTCTCGAGCGCAGGCTGTCCTTTTGGTGTTAGGATATTGTTAGTGTGCCTGTCTGTCATCTAATATAATAAATAAACACAACTGGGACTCGCGGCGAAATAACGATGGTGTTTTAACAGACATGAAAGCAAACCTTAAAAAAGTAAAGTAATCTTACTTCTCACACTCTTGCGCCAGTATGAAGCCTTCGTCCTTCAATGTCGCAACGGTTATAGCGATCTTATCACTATATTCTCCACGTCTAAAATTATGAGTCGCAATACGAAGCGCCCACAGTGCCAAGCCACCTGTGCCAACGATCAGAACAGTTGCTTTATCTTTCTTATGAGGGCCATCCAGTACGGTCTTCAAGCATTCAATAGCTGTAAAAACGGTGTTCATGGCTAACAAAGCACCAGTGGGTAACATGGCCGCCACGCTCAAAGGCAGCTGGTCCGGCACTGGCACCAAGCATTTGAAATCAGGAACAACGATGTATTCAGCATATCCGGCTGGGACGCCATCATATGGAAACAAAACGATCCTTGTTCCTTCTTTGATACCATCAAGCCTTTCAGCAGCTTTGCCAATCGCATCTACAATACCAGCTACTTCATAACCAGGAAACAGAGCACCATCTCTAAGGCCTATGTGAGCAGGAGATACTGTATAGATTCCAAAGTTTTCCATCTCTCCTGAAAGACTGCCGATCGAGGACACGGAGGAGGTACTGCAAACAGAAGCCGAGCGGGTTCTGCTGGCCCTGTAACAGGCTCCTGCATATACCACGCGGATCCTGGCACCGTACATAGGGACATCTGGCACAGGCACGTCGAAACTGAACACGCATTCTCGGAGAGTTGGTCCAGGGGACTCGATGGAAACTTGCCTGCACAGCTTACTCATCTTGTGATCTGTGAAAGAAGAGTAATTAAAATTTAATATACGGCTGTGCTAAACAGTATCTGAACTTGTTATGTTATATTGTATTGTGGCTGCAATATTTTTATTTTAGTTGCTTTGTATAATCTGTGTTTGCATGCCAACTTTATGGCGAAATGTGCTTGATTACTATATATTTTATTTCCATCTTTTGTTGTACCACATTACAAGCAAATAAATAAATGAATTATGATCTAAACCTATACACTTACTGGTATAAGTAACTTTTTGATGGAAGTTACTTACTACAGCTTTTATACTATTAGAAACTTGTAACTTGGTCGTGTCACATTAGAGACATTTCAAAAATATACATACATACATACATACATAAAATCACGCCTGTTTCCCATAGGGGTAGGCAGAGATCATGGATCTCCACTTACTACGATCCTGACATACTACTCTCGCTTCATTCACTCTCATTACATTCTTCATGCATGCTCGTTGGTTTAGAGTACTCCTGACCTGCCCCTTTTCTAAAACTTCCCCGATTTGGTCCAGGTATGTGCGCCTAGGTCTTCCCCTTCCGACGGTACCATCCGCACTCGCCTCATACACCTGTTTCGTTAGTCTTCAATTTCAAAAATATACTTAGATTATGTTAAATAGATAACTAATACATATTAAAAATTGCGAAAGGGAGTACGTATTTAATTTGTAATTCAATCACGTAATATTAAACTGATCAATAGATTTAGCTGACACTGGCACATGCTTTTTATCTCGGTAATAGGTCTGTGTGTCACAGGAACGTTATCAGTAATCGCGAGCAGAACCACAGATTTGGGCAAGTTAATAATAGATATGATACACATACATATTTCGCACCACAAATAAGGTATTTGTTTTCTTTCTAACGCGTCACATAGCTATAACAAGACGACGACGATTTCTTTGTCAACTATGAATTATGTAATCATCTAAATATGTACGTAACACTTATTCACCAAATCGATTCGCGGACGGAACAAAAATAAACAGTGTTATAAATACAACTTACAAATTATCTTCCAACAATAAAACTGTACAAGTGCGGGGCAGACGAGTGCGTGTCAAGCGACTGCACGGAGAGTTCTGTGCAACTATTAGTCTACAAGGAAACAAATCACCTAGTTTCTTTGTTTATTTACTTCTCTTATCTAATTTTGTTGAACACATTAAATAGGATGCAAATAGATAAAAGAGAGAAGTTTTTTATGGGGTTCCACTGAGATCTCTTCAGTCCATCGGGGTTCTGGCGCAGTTTTTACCCTCAGGATTTGAAGGTCGGACGGTACTAGTACAGTAGATAAGTAAAAAATATTTGTAGATATGAACCAGCTCCATACGGACTCCGGGTTCCACAGAGCAACAACCAATACGTTAATGATGACGACAGATAGCAAGATATAATATGTGAAGAAACGTATATTAATTTCAACACAAAATTACACAATCAATTATAATTAGTTAATAGATATTTTATCGTGTCTCTAACGACCTTATAACATACAAAGATGATTTTATTTGTAATTAAATTATCTATCTACTGTTATCTATATGGACTGTCTTGCCTCGATGGCGTAGCAACTGCAGTGCATGAGGTGCCCGGGTTTGTTTCAGGTAAAAAGCCAGGGTAAATTATACCTCAGAACTTGGTCCATATATTTATCATACATACAAGTAAACACGACATTATCCCCGGAGGGTTAGGCAGAGGTGAATTAACACCGACATTTCACTAATCGTTGTATTCGGGGTCACCCTCTATTACGTGGGACCGAATACCGAAAACCGGGACTGGGGATTATCATATTCCGGGTACTATTCTTAACTCGAGTCTGGGCTGTATATATCAGTCTGATGTTAAACAGCCATATGCTGTTATGCCCTTTAGTCGCCTTGTACGACACCGCATGGCAGGAGATGGGGTGGCGCAAATTCTACTACACCGGAAACCACGGCTATCTTGGATCTAAAATGTGCTCTATACTTGAGCAGCTATGAACGAACTCAAATTCACCAAGCATACATTTTTACAAAACGATTCGCGCGCGTCAGGGCCCCGTTTATCTCGCTATTCAGCTCCGAGATGCGTCCCTGGGTATACAATAGGCTGACAAATCTTATAATTCCGATTACTCACCAATTAGGTATACGTTATCCAACGAAGAATTAAAGTCACCGACATAACTCGGAGAATAACCAAACTGAAATGTCGAAGGACCGTTGGCCGTTCAAACGAGTCCTAGTTGGAGATAAACGGAAGCTGGGACGCCCCCTAGTCATGGACTGAAGGCAGAAGACCAGGAGTATTGGAGAGGCCTATTAGACTGCGATAGTTATTTGATTGATTAATATCACGATCTTCGTTCTCTCTATGAGCGCAGGCCTACGGGTGACAATTGGAGACCCGTCACCCTACAAATACACGTCTGACTTTCACTTTGTGCGGGCTTGATGTCTACCCTTTTGAATGTCCGCACCCTGTTATAATTGGTACATTTTAGCGTTTATCCCAGTTATCGCATCCGAAGCTTTCACCTCGCAGTCTGGGGTCCTCTTAACCAGTCTAACTACGGGTTTGGCTAAACTATAAGACTGGTTCATTTAAATGTCCAGTCGATAAACTCGATACAAACCGGTATTTTGAATCGTGCATTCAAATGTCTCGGTTTTATTAGGAACGCTTTCATACATTGCAGTTGGCTACATCTTAAAGTTTTGAATTAATGAAGAAAATCAAGACTGGTTTTTACTTATTGCTCACAGTATGATGGTAGGTACTACTCGTAATATCTCTCAAGCTAATATTCTCTAAAATGCTAAGACAGCATGTGTCGTGAATTTGACTTTTACGCATAAGGCGCGGGATGTATATTTGCATTATGTAGGGACATCCTCCTTTCATATATTTATATATACAGAAAAAATATTTATAAAATTGATACCAAACTATGCTAAACATATCCAAAAAGTAAATAGAGAAAAAGAGGGAGACTGCAACTTTAGGCATCGAAGAATTCCTCTTCATTGATTACTACTGGTGCCGTGCCCAAAAGGCTAGCGGCGTAACAACGCTGAACGGAGATGCCAATTCTTTGAGTGAGGTAAAGGCCAGCCCTATGGTCACGGGAAGCGTCGATTAGTCGCTTCGTTATTTCTTTGAATAGCGCATGCGCGTTTGGACCCCACGACCCAACGTTTCGAATTCCAACGGCTCAAAAGTATTTACGCCTATCTGTATTTCCGTATAGGTATGATATAATCTCTAAAACGGCTGGACCGATTTTGACGTGATTTATTATAAGATAGCTGATGTTATAAGGCGTAATTAAGGCTACTTTTATTTCTGAAAAAATTTATTTTGGTTCCGCGCAAATTTACGTAGAGGAAGTCGTGGTCACAGCTAGTTTATAATGAATTGCTTACGCACATCAATATTATATCAATATTATGTGTATCGTGATAATTATATTAGCTGACTGTCTTGACTTGACGCACCCTTATAGGTGGAAACAAAAACACTAGGACATTTTAGCCACACTACCTTCCTACCTACTTTCCTAAATTTACGTATATGGAATAAAAACCATGTAAAAACAAGCTTGATGAATAAATATAAGAAGAAAACCCATTGTAGTGTGATCAGTTCGAGCTGACCTGTTTGGATGTGTTGAAAATAAAATCAGAAAATAGAAAATAAACAAAATACAAGAGTCGTCAGTGGTCGGCAGTTGGGAGATATTTGTGTCGCGTAATATTATCATTACGAGACAAGAATATCTCCTAACTACAAGAGAGACAAGTGTATTGTAGACCTAATGTCTAATTAATGAATGGCGTTTTAGTAGATTCCAGTCTCGGCCGGGGTGCGAGGGATATGCCTGTGAACCTCACCTTCAGCAACCAAAAGCGACCCACAGGCAGCGTGCGTTTTGGTCGGTTCGAGTCCGACATAACCTCTTCCACCGGCTCCGGTGGGGGGTATCCGGGGTGACTTTGCACACGTAAAAAAAAAGGTAGGTTCCAGCCTGATATAACCACCCTTGAAGCTTGACAGGAGTGTTATCTGTAGGGATTACTGCATAAGCAAGGGTAATTTGATGGTTGACATGGAGATATTAGACAAAACAGATTAATGAGATGAGGGTGAATTGGCATCCCGGTAACAGTCAACCTAAGAATGTTTCAAGTTGATCAGACAGATGCTTATATAAGAACAAACAAAATACTACTAGCAATGTATAAAAAAAAAATTAGTAGAAGCAAGAGGTGTATGCCACCATCATTGCAAATGGTAACTGTGGTACGACCTGTCAGAAGTGTGGGGTAAAGGTTTCATTGCAATTAAACTGGCAATTAACCCGTCTGCTGTCTTAAAAATCGAAATAAGTTTGACAGCAGGCCGTACTCATTAATTTTCCTTTCAGTTTATCATTTTAGGTATATATATAAATAGGGTAAAACCTACTATTAAACTTTTTTGGTTCTATTAAACAACAGTCGGGTTTACTTTTTGCAATCTTTTAGATAGCAACACGGTATTTTAATTTTTTATTGCAATTAAATTTTTCCCAACACTGTCTTTCAATACCAATGGGAATGAGGTAGGAACATATGTTATAATTATGTATTATTTAAAGTATACTATCTGAATACATTATAATCATTGTAGCACATATTTTTTTTTATTTCATTGACCATACCAGGTTAATAAAAGTTAAAGAAAAAGACTATTAATTAAACAAATTTAAATATTTTGACGGTTCAAAAAACAGTGTTTACTTTTGGAACATTCTTTAGGGCTTCAATTATTTTCCTGACAGCTTTGAGTAATCATATTTGGCAGTGTGAAGGAAAATACTCACATTCTGGTTACAAATACAAAGATAAAGCTTGACCTATAAAACTGAGTATAACAAAACTCATAACAGTTGACTTAAATGTTACATTTGCAAAGCAATAAGCACCCACATTAATACTAAAGTCCACTTCGAAATTCTATGTCTCTAAAAATAGTGTGATGTAAACGAGCTGGTAGGAGGGGGTAGGCTTGATAACGACAACCGGGTGTTTTGAATAATAGTAAACAAGGGCAGGACAATGAACGCGATCACTCTACGGACGAGTGATCGTACCTCGCAAAACAAAACATCGCAAAATTATATAAACACCTCGTGACCTTCCCGTATACTAAAGGTCATACGGAAAAAAAATACCTATGAGCACCATTGAATTGGCACTAAAAATATCTATGTTATTACAGGGTCACAAAATTATCAACAATAATAAAGAATATTATTCAACATACATACGACTATATTTTTGTTATCAGATAAATGATCACTTACTGTCTTTCTCTACTTCGTCAATGAACGCAGTGAGTTCGCTTCGGTAATTGCCTCCTGTACGTAATTTAGAGAATTGAATTTTTAATTTACAATTACTTGTTTTATTAAGGAGACGGACAAATGACGTCACTGACGTTTTTACATAGCCATATTACATAGGTAGCGTTCAGCGCGCGAGATCGTGACAGCGAACTGCGTTCGTATGATCCAATCCAATACTCACTAAGACAAAATATTATTATGTCTGCGCGAGTACTTATCCTACGCGTATTCCCTTTGTTGAAAACCAGCGGGCTATTGTTCGTATGTGTGCGTTATTGCGTAGCTTGAAACGTCAGGTATAAATTTGTGCTGGCAACATTATCATGCTGCTAGCATTGCTAGCTAAAATTTTAATAAATGTATGTATTATTAATGCGATTATTAATATAAATAAGTAGGTACTATAAATACAAATTATGTAACTGGCACGCACTTTTATCATCCATCGAATATCATCCATCCATCAATTTGACCGAAAGAGCAAACCAAACTAAACAATCTAGTTGAGAACCACCTGTTCTAGATAATTTGCCTTAATCTCAAGAATGGCCAGAAAGCGGATTGATAGGAGACTTACCATGTGGTTGGTCTTGATTTTCATAACTTCCATTGTCCTCAACATCAAAGGCTGCTATGGGCAACTCATTGCTCTCTTACTTACCTTGCATGCATAGTTTATTGAATCCAAAATGATAAGTGAGACAATGAGACGCTGCTGTACGCAGCGTCTCCGTGGAGAGCCTATCCTCCTTGGGGGAAAGTGACATGGGCTGACCCATACCACAAACACCCAGAAAGAACATGGTTGAGTATCCTGTCTATAATTAGCTTTATGAGTTATTAGTATATTTCCCTCTTTAAGTTACTACTATACCGAGTTGAATTAGCTTAACAGGTTAATGCTACGGAATCCTATCTACTTATCTCATATATACTCACACACTAACAACCCGTTTTCCCCTATCGGTTGGTATCCCTTACTTTGACTTATTTAACAAGCATATACCTATTACTACCCTACTGAACCTCCTTAGTCTATCCCATGATATCATATATCCACAAAAATCTAGTCTGGCCTACTCTATTATTCTGAATTTTTAGCTGTGATTTATTTAAGAAGTATATCACCTCGCTCTCACGTGATACCTGAGCTGACCTGTCCTGTGAACTCCATTGGCCACACAGACTAGGCCTGCTTGCTCTGTTAATCTACTTTCTAAGTGTGGTTTATGTAACAAGTGTACCACCCATGTGATACATGAGCTGGCGTAGTCTATCGCATGACCTGCATTGTTCACGCAGACTAGCCTAGCCCGCTTCGCCCCAGGTGAATTTCTAACTCTGGTTTATGTAATAAGTGTATCACCCATATGATACATGATCTAGCGTAGTCTATCGCATGACCTCCATTGTTCACTCAGACTAGCCCTGCCCGATTCACCCTAGGCGAATTCTTCCTCTTGGTCGAGAGCACCATTCCTTGTCCAAGTCTGTTCTACTGGCGCGAGTGGCACGAACACCAAGAAAAGGTCCTCTGACGTAGACTCACTCCGTTAATTAATGACGCTCAAGTCTCTTGCAAAGGTGTATTACAGTAACCTTTAGAACATACGACATCTCTCCAAGAGACGGTTATAAGATTTGTCACTTACTAACCTAAGCGTTTCCTATGTGAACAATAAACTGCCCTTCCTTTAAACTACACTAACTTCAGATAATTTCAAATGTAATAACTTTATATACTATTTCTACGATTCAGTAACAATAAGTCTTATGACTTGATGGGCCACATGATATATATTTAAGTTTTTTTTTTACCATGAAATCATTTATTTTTGATTTGAATTTAAATAACATGTAAACTAATGTAATAAGATATAAACTAATATTTACAAGAATATAAAATAGGATGTAAAGGTATATGTCAATGACCATGACTTTGCTAATTCCAGTTTGGGATTATTTAGGCAGTGTATAATTAAACTAAATAATATGACTATCGATATAGAATACTTAGATCTCTCTATACCTCATTATACCGTCAAGAGATTATCTCTGTGGCCTAGGATGATTTCGGATTCAGGTTTGACAGGTACATATACTTATATACGCTGATACAATTATTTTCCTCCTAATTAGAAATCTTATCGGAGTGTTAACTAGCACTCTAAAATATAAATGATCGAGACAATACTGATGAACTTTATTCCAGGAAATATAGCCTTCGAGACCATACGGAAGCACCTCATTGACCTCAATCCTATTCGACGCCATGACGAACTATTTTACCATGATAACTTTTTATTTAAGTAATTGTAATTTTTCACTCACTTGAGTCGACCCGGATTTGAATTTAGTTATTTTTGTTTGAAAGGTATATTAATCGGGAGTGTTTTTAGCTGTTTGAAACCGCTGCTACAAAATGACGGAGTACATATTTTTGGGTATCAAATGAAAAGGCTTGACTAGTAGAATACAATACGACAAATTTCAAATCCAAGATGGCCGCCACCACAAAATGACGAATTGCATTTTATTTCACAACTCCCTCAATATGGGTATCAAATCAAAGAGCTTGACGAGTAGATCAATTTAAAAAGTGTAAAATAAAAATTAAATTACAAATTTAAAAAACCCCGTCACAAAAACAACCCGCAAGAATTCGAAAATAAGTTGTGTAAGTTAGCCCTATAACTTTGAAATACCTAGTAATACAAATTTTGATTCAAGCGTTGTCATTGTCGGGGGGACCTTGAATCGTTTCGATAATATGACGTAGTGCTCTACCAGTTAGTCACTTTGTTTAAGTAGTATACAAAAAACCCATTCACACTGACTGATAGAAAAACCTCTTGTACTTCTTCTGCCTATATGTCAACTAGCATCACCAGTTAATTACCTAAGTACGCCAACTATATGCAATATGGCTTCAGGCCGAAACGGTCAACAGGTGATCTTCTAGCATACGTTACCCATCTTTGGGGTGAGACTATGGACAAGCACGGCGAGTCACTGGTAATTAGTCTTGATATCGCCAAAGCTTTCGATAGAGTCTGGTACAAATCGCTTCTTTCCAAGCTACCAGTCTTTGGTCTGCCTCCTAGACTGGGCAATTGGGTTGCTATCTTCCTGCGGGAGCAACGTATTCGGGTTCTCTATGATGGACGCGCTTCGAAGTTCTTGCAGGTAAATGCTGGCGTACCGCAGGGGTCCATATTATCTCCCACTCTCTTTCTTCTGCATATCAACGACATGCTGTCCACCGGCGGCATACATTGCTATGCAGACGATAGCACCTTACACGGGAGTTATCACGGAGATACTGCGACCAAACAGGCTAATATCGTGGAAAAAAGACAGCTTCTTGTCACTGAACTGGATCAGATCCTGAATCACATTTCTCAATGGGGCTCTGAGAACCTAGTCGAGTTCAATGCCAAGAAGACGCAAGCTTGTGCGTTCACAGCAAAGGTATCTTCTTTCCTTCCCCTTCCCACTCTTTTGAGCACGCCTCTGCCACTGCAGGACAATCTCAATATCCTAGGCATGGGTATTCGCTGCAAACTGAATAACAGAAACTGCATCGAGAGCAACATCAGAACAGCAGCTCAACTTAGAATGCATAGAGATGTTGCTTCCTTGACTATATTTTACTGTCTTCATCATGGTGAGTGTTCTAATGAGCTCTTCCAACTAATGCCAACCTCTCCTTTCCTACACAGGACAACACGTGCAGGGCTTAGATGTCACCCTCACACTGTGCAAAATATACGATTAAGAACCAAGCGGTTCGGAGACTCTTTTCTTTGTCGCACCACCAAGACCTGGAATTCATTACCAGCACACGTGTTTCCTTCTTCCTACAGTCCCGGGTCCTTTAAGTGGGGCGTAAAAAAGCATCTGATGAGGCCGCCAAGCCACCTTTGTAATATTACTTAATGTCTGTAATATTGACCCTCTTTCCTGAGACTTTGCCTTTAGCTTACCATCAGGCAAGGTGAAGTCAAGTTGGCGTGTCCTAGGTAAAAAAAAAACTAAGCTAAGTAGAATGGTTGTACCCAGGGTGGGGCAAGTGGGGCTTTTGTCCCTCATTATTGATTTGGGTGTTTAACGCACGAGCCACTTAATGCCTCGATCTTAGTGTAAACTTGGACGAAAGCAAAAACCAAGGTGGTGTTCAATAAACATGTCACACCGAGATTGATCGCCATCGACAGGCCAGAAATAAAGCGGATCAAATCTGCAGCTCGCAACGAATTGCTAGAGACGCTAGAGCGGTACTCATGGATGGAACTGCTCGGAGGAGTTGTTGGATCCCTGTTGCGTGTGGCACCCAGTCGATGTGCCCGTAGTCACTTGGGTATAAATAGCACGTCGACCACCAAAGCATTGCTTGACGAGATGTCTTTAGAGTGGGGCCAGATCTGATGAATGACCAAATTGCTTCCATGGCGTTCCTTACCATACGCGTGACATCTCTGACGAGGAAATCGGTTGCCCGGGACAAAGTGCCCGGGCAGCGGTGTCCTTGGACATCACCAACGCGTGAAACGCCTAATCCAAGAGTTGCGGAGTGGCACTTGTATAGGTATATTGCAAAGCGCCTCTCTATCTTCACCGCATTGTCGCGATGTACCTGACCAGTACATGTTGGTGCAGTGGAACCAACGACTTGGGTGACCACGCAGTGTACACCGTGATAACGGCGATAAGACTCATCATAGAGGACTGAGTAGAGAAGTCACACAAAAGTACACTGACACAGGTGATCACCGGGACACGGGCGTCAAAAGTCGTTTAACGACCTCTATCCTTCATTAGTGCAGGCTTAGGGGTGATAGATTGAGCCGTTTATCAAGGATCTATCTGGGAACACACGCCTGAGGGGGGCCGAATCTTGAAACCGAAGATGGTCCTGGGTCTACCAGAGTGCGAAAGATCATTGGCTATGTAATGGCATGAGCTTTATCAAGCGTGTCACAAGGAATGCTTCTATGAGGAGATTATCTAAACATTTTTAAGAAGAAGGTACAAGATAGAACATTATTTTGATTATAATAGCGGAGCTGTGATACAGTCCAGTTAATGAAAGTAAACTTAATGCCTTGATCACACGCACAGAATGAACAGTTTAGATAGTACATTCGCCCGAGTGCTCGGTACGTGTGAAGCACTCGCCACTGTGCGTGTGATTAAGGCATATAATAAACTTAACTCTGCATTATGGGTAAAAAACATCTGCCTTAGTGCGAATAAAGTGATTAATTGAAAATAACGAAATAAAAACTAAATAGATTATGCCTCGAGACACGTATCTTGGACGTAAGTCACGAAATAAACGAGGACCTTTTGCGGTTCACGATTATTGTATATTGCAATAATCTATGCTTCATACATCCAACATCGTCTACCGTACAACCGTACTATCCTTAAAGACACCATAGAAACATGTACTGCGCTGCACGTATTAAATACATTTTAGGTTTAAGATATATGTCCCAAGTTATACCTGTTTATTATAGTTATTCTAGTTGTGGTGTTTAAATTATTAACACTTCTTCACACAGAATATCTACACAAGAAAGTCGTCATTCGTCTCATTGTTGTTATGATTATTTTTTCTAAGCTGGCAACTCAGATCGGCGTGGGTTTCGATGAATATTGTTAGCGTGGGTTGATTGTTAATTTACATAGAAATTTATTGAAAAGTGCACTAATAAAGCAATATTAAAAATATATATCACAGCATGGGTAAGTTAACAAAGTGTTTATGTTAAATGTAGGCTTCGCAGATGTACCTTTTGTTATTGATTGATGTCATCTTCGGGGTGGTCTAGAGACGAGCGATGCTTATTTTTTACGCCTTCTACTATTTGTGCAGGTGCATGAAAAAAACGTGTTTGATCAATGGAGTGAGATTTTACATTCAAAGCTATGGTTCGTACATACAATTTTATATAATTGTTAGAATTTGTACGCCAAAACACAGGCAGTACTCTAGTGATTGTTTTCGTTCGTGGTAACGATATCTGATGCTTCAGATTGCGCCTTTGATCTGAAGGGCTGTGCATTATAGTAGCTGCTAGTGACATGATTATTGCGAAAACTACATACTTACCGCAAAAACTATCTATTTTAATGAAGTAAATTGACTTAAAATCCCATGTTATGTTCATGGGTTGATAGATACGCTAGGAAAAACAAAATTGGCGCTGACTCTTTTGATAGAAATCACTGTCAAAGAAGAATCAAATACCAGTGCATAAATCAAGAAGGTTGTCACTGTACCTAGGTCAGGTGTTGATAACAGTGTATCTATTCCTTGTGACCCTGATCTGTCAGTTTCAGTACTTTTTTGTGTGATAATCAGTTTTATTTTACCATTGCATAAAAATGACATCCATTACCAGTCATTGCACACAAGTGTTTGTTTATAGTTAAAAAAAACCTATGACACATTTTGTTTTGTATGTTATAATGAAATATTAAAAGTTCTGTTATCAAAATTTGACAATAGATATTTGATTTATTAGCATCATTGTGTAGGTATTTTATATGAATATTTTCGCTTATTAGACTGCATTTTTTGATATTGTAGCTACTTGTTCTCGGTTAGTGACAACAATTTCATCATCATTCATCAAGATCGAATTTGTATTCCGTCTGAACCGATTAAATTTTTTCTATATCTTGATTGATTTGAATTTAAAATTACCTATATGTACCTACTATACAATTAGTCCATAAGAAGATATGCTGATTGGAACAGTGAATCTAATTAAATCATAATTTTGCTAACTGTTGTTTGAATCCTAAGGTACGTTATTTATAAAATCAAAAAGACCTTTACTCACAAACAGTACTTAGTGTAGGGGGTCCCCTGTTATAATTAGTGTACAAAATTCTATTAACATGTGTTTGGAGAACCGTAATTCTGACGCATACTCTATAAACAGTTTTCCTGTTAGAAGTAAAGGAGTAGAAGTGACACTAAATATAATATAGCAGTCAGTTTTACCTGTAGTGAGTAAAAGTAGTGACAAAATATTGGTTGAGTACCTACTGGTTAGTATATTTTAGTCACAAATCTATAAATAGATCTTAAAATGATCTATATTAGATAACACACATTATAAATAAAACATTTAAAATGATCAACAAATTGTATAACACCGTATAAATTTGCATTGCCAATATTCTGATTTCAAAATGCTGAGCGTTTTATTGATAAACAGTCTTATTTGAATGTATGATAATTCATACATAAGTCAGTACTTCAGTGTTCTATATTCAAATTAGTGGTATAGCTTCTGTTTCAAAGAAAAATTATACCTATTGAAAACACATTTGTACTTTTACTACACTATTTTTATTAGAGTGATATCACCTTACGGCATACTCAAAGGTTACGGTCAGGTCTAATAAAAAATACAAGTGTGTTTTCAATATTTATAACAACAGATTCCACAAAGCACCATACATCAACAATATAAATAGAAAAATTAAAACATTATGACAAATTTCAACCCGTTATCTTTAACTAATGTCTTGGCTGAAAATTTTTAATATGAGATGACCAATAAACAACTCTTGCAACACATTTACAGTGAAACAGGAAATATGTAAATCTGAATTGATGATGACGATTAGTAATTTATATTATATATTAAAGAAAAAATAATGCGAAGTAAATGTCATGTGTGAAGACTTACGCAAATATACATACTGCTGTGCCCCACCACCTGTTTTATATGTATATATGACTAAATATTTCACTGTGTCAACATCAAACGCACACCCTTTTTCATATTTCTACTTAAACAGCCAATGAAGAGCAGTGCGTTCCTTAAATACAAAATTGAAAAATGTAAGGATCCCTAATGAGTATAACGGTACTTAACCCATTTGATGGTAACTATCGTATCTTGAAAACTATCTTAACAGTAGTAAGAAAAGCAGTTGTCATCTAAATGACACTAATATATGCCTTTATGTATATTAGTAACCAGCTTCACCCGTGGCACATTTCGAACCTCTGCAATTGATAAATTTTCAAATAAGCTTACCACTCGCTAACCATATTGTGCAACGGTGGAACAAATTGCCAAAGGAAGTGGTGTCAGCTGCTTCGTTAACAACCGTTAAGTATCGCTTGGATGAATGGCTTACAGTGAAAAACAAACAATAAAAGAGATATGGACTAGACTGAACTATACCATGAAGTGGACATATCAGCAAACTGCTGCTCGTACATAATTTAAAAAATTATAATAATGTATGGGAATCTGCCAGATTTATTGACATTTGTGAATTACTATTTGACCTCTAGCCTTCCTCAACAAATGGGCTATTCAATACAAAAGTATTTTTCATTTCAAATCAGTAGTTCCTGAGATTAGTACATTCAAACAAAAACTCTTCAGCTTTATAATATTAGTATAGATATTATTATTTAAATAGGGGTTAGTCTTGCTAAAATCACTGCGTGTTTAAGAGACAACTCTGACCACTCACAGCCACCATATTCAAATCAAGTTTTTTCATATTTTGTTAAAGTGACAAGGCATGAAAATGACAAAAGTGTTTGCCCCAGATTCTTCCTGCATATAAATTCTGCATCTCAAATAAACATTCTTACATGTCTACACTCAGCGAGCACTGACATCTCAAACCAGTCACAAAATAAACTCTGTCCTGAAAGGCTGTGCGCACATTCAGTACATATTTACCTATTTTCTGTATCTACTGTATATTGTAGTGAGTAAGAGTTTATTTGTTGTTTTAAATATTGCTATAGTGCCTTGGTGCCATTGAGATTTTTTTTAATTCAACAGCAGCTGCAGTTCTCTCAATTCTTTTTTTAAGTATATGAAGCTGTGCGTTCAGTGCGATGCCAATCAGCAAATCTTAAAATAATATTGTTCCAAATATTACAAGAAATAGTTCATATTTTAATATAATTCATGTATGTGTTACAGTAAACTGCTTATCGAGGCTGCAATTGAGGAGATCTGATTAAAAAGGTGAGTACACTTTATTTCTTCAATGTTTATAAAGAAAACAACTTTGTCACTAGAGGAATAGAAGTTGCAGGACTCTTTCCAAACATACAATTATATTTCTACTGTCCAAATGTAACGAAAATGGTATTTTACTGTGGTTAATAGTAGATTACCAGCCAGTGAAAAAAGGTGAATTATTTTAGGTGCTCTAATTTTACCCCGAGAGGAGCAAAGGATTCTAGAATAGAATCCTGAGCACATCAAGGGATACAAGAGTAGAGATGAATTCTTTTTTTACATGTTAGGTTAGATTACTTTTACATTGACCGCGAGGAAATTATTAGAGACAAACAGAAACAAGGAAAATTGTTGGCATTATTTTTCTTAATTTAATTTAAACTGAGCCATACTCCCATACAGCCAGTTATTAAGTTTTGGTGGCTTTTAGTACCTTATTGTAGCAAGAGTGTGCTTCCTCTTTTAAAATATAATCGATATATTTGAGCATGTTTAAAATTTAATTTAATTTTCACTCAGTGAAATAAAGAGCGTTTTATTCACCTTTTTTGTGGAATCACTGGCCCTTTGTCAATGATAAAAAATACATTTATTGACTGAATTTAAAGAACGGTAAAATTATGACGTCATTTGTTTTGACGATTAGTAAAAAAAACTAATTTGACTATAGTCTATTCACGAAGCCGTGAGAAAAATGGTAAACAAAGAAAACAGTGGTTGTCAAACTTTCATGTCCTGTCTCTCAATAAGAGCACTTTTACGGCTACGTTTAGCATATTTGAAGTTCAGTTTGTGCAATATTTTATAGAATGTAGTCCTTTTAAAATTTGGCAACATATCGTCAGCATTTACAACTTCCAAAACCTTGTCAATTGTTGGCAGTTCATTTTCAAAATAAAGCATATGTACTTTACGGCTTATCGCGCCCAAATCCATGTCGTCTAAGCTATGAATCAAAGATTGCCTGTATGTTGGTGGTGGCGGAGATTCGAGACGACCTGTTGTCTTCTTTTCTTGTACAAACCGGTATACAGAGGCTCGTGATATTCCCATAATTTCTGCAGTCTTGTCCATAATATCAGTTTTGTAGGGATACGAATCTTTGGGCCAAGTCTCTTCTACATGTTTGAACACATTAATAACTGTCTCCTTATCCATAGAATGCATTGGAGTACGCTTGGAACGTTTTTTCTTCGGTGAAGTAAACGTACAAGCACCGCTCGGACCAGGTTCACCCATTTCCACCAAAATTAACGTTCAGAGAAAAGAAACTTAACAATAACTGAATATAAAACTTAACACATCTATAAAACTTAACAAAAACAATAACTTTAACAACGAATAATAAAGAATTAACGAAAACAATCCGGGAAGAAACTCTCACGTCAACAAGTTGATCACGAGTAAAAAATGGCGGGTGTAACCCGGCTAAATACAGAAACTATTAATTGTACTTTCATTACTTAGTATTACTGTTCACCTTTATTTAGTAGTACTACAAATGCATTCAAAGTTTGATATTCACAACATTTTTAGGTCTTTTATAAGGTCAATAATTATGAATATTAAAATTTTACTTAAAAAATATGATAAGTGTTAAGGTGAATATTAATTAAACGAATTAATTAATATTCAGCTTGTATTAAAAAATATCACCTAAAATATGCCGGTTTGTTCATAATTTTATCTAGCTTCTTACATAGTTAAAATATTTATTAAATTCGTAGTTCAATTATTGATAAAAAACTGACACCTAAAAGAACCTTTTTTATGGTTTGTTTACCTTTTTTCGCACGGCTTCGTGAACGGACTATACACAGTCAAATACACAGTTTTGCCCGACTTGTAAGTAACGGTGTTGTGCGTGACTTAGTAGGTATGTTTGTCTGTCCTTCACACGTCTAGACGGGTACTGGAATTTGAAATGGTAATAGCTCATGATCCATTTCTGTTGCGCGTCCTTATATTGCACAATATACAGGAGCACCTGAAATATTCATTGACTAGTAAACATGTGACTCATATGGTCGGTGTGCTTAGTACACACATACACCGCCCTGTATGACAAGATAGGTCTTTTGTTTTTAAACCATGAGCAATTAAGCATGAACCTGTCAAAATCATAACCCTCTTTTAGCTTAGTCATTGTCGGGTAAAATCACGCTATAAAAAGTATTAAATGTTGCCTGGAAGAAATCGCTTCGATATAAGGCCGCCCATTGTACATTATAATGCTACCTACAAGTTCTACTGTAATCTTTAGGTGTACAGTAAAGAATTATTTATCTATCTATATATCTGAATAAATAAAATAAAGGATAGCCGTGGTCGTATGCCACTTTTTCCTGAATGTATTGTTTTGTAAGACTAAGCGGCATACGACCACGGCTATCCTTGATATTTTCTTGTTTAATACTTTTTATAGCGTGATTTTTCAGTAGTCGGGTTTTAGTTTTGAACTTAATTGGACGGACACGTGGACTTCTGATCCCGGTCCCGCACATGACCTTCCCCTATAGCGTGATGATACATAGCCCATTACGCTCTCATATAATGTGATGTTTCTATTAGTAAAGGTTTTTCAAAATCGGTTCAGTAGATCCAGAGATTACCCCCTACAATGTCACAAACTCACAAACTTTACCTCCCAATATTTACCTAATGGTAGGGGGTAGGACACGACGGTATTTCCGTCCAATTGAGCAGTCCGACTGAGGAAGTACCTCCGCCCTAGAGAATACCGCGGCCATAATAACCTCGTGTTGTGTTCGCGGCGGTGAGTAGGGTAACCAGAGCTCACTGGAGACTTTTGGTTCTGTCAGTGGGAAGACCAAAAGCTTGTCCTGCTTTGTCTTTTACACTGACGGAACAGAAACTCTGTGTTGGCAGCGCAAGTGTGACTCCCTTGGTTTTGCATACGTCCATAGGCCACGGTAGCCACTTTCCATCAGGTGGGCCGTGTGCTTGTCTGCCACCTAAGTGGTATAATTTTTTTTATAATAGTATAGCTGTGTGCTAAACAGGAATCTATAATAATTATAATTTTAAAATTACTATTAATTAAATAATACAGTAATAAAAAACTGAAATAGGACGAATAAAATGTTCCCTATACGCCATGAAGGTGTAAAAATAAATTCACTTCACTAAACAATAACACTTTATTTAGCTCGATACCCCATACACGGGAAAGTTGTATATGCGTCCGAACAACTCCCTAAGTTCCGTACATGACTTCAAACTAGGTCATAGCCCATTTATTGGAATATTGGAATACAGTGCAACATCACGATTATAACTTTGCTATTTATACTATTTGCCGCATTTTTATTTCCATTTATGACGGCTTCTGTGGCGTAGCATTCGACTGCTACGCGTGAGGTTCGATTCCCGCTCATTGGAAATATTTGCACGCGTGATTATGTATATTTGCATTGGTCTGGATGTTTTAATATGTATGTACTTACGCTTGGCGCCCACTTACGGAAATCAGAATTTTTTTAAATTTAATTTTGTTATTTTTTTTTCTAGATTTTTTTTATTTATTAAATATATTTTTAGCTAGTATTTTTCATTTTGAATTCCAGGCACATTTTTCTTTTAATTTCTTAATTTTCATTGAAAATTTTTTTGTTTATTTTATTTTCTAAAATTTTTTTTTTGTTTAGGAAAATTGTGGGTCTTTTTGTCACCAAAATACGAATAAAATTAGGAAAATCTTATTGTCCAGCGATTTAGAAAGTGCAGTTAGAAAGTGTCATAGGATATTTATTTTTATATATTTATCAATTGTTAGGTAATTGTATTGTTGTTGAAAAGCTCATTTCCACTAACTAACAAAGTAAGGCGGGGGATGAGCCTAAAAAGAACCATGAAACGGCGGCAATTACGTAGATTTTATTATTTTATTTACGTACAATTTCAACTTACGTACAAATTTTTACTAGCTGTGTATAACATAGTCAAAACAATAACCTCTCCTTTGCAATTGGGTAAAAACAATCCAGGTAACATCGCGTAGGCAGTCTAGTTCCCACCTACGTGAATTACCCTCTTTCCACGTGCTTATAATGGAGCATGCGCCTTGGTTCCCAGTTCATATACGCCTTCTAGCTCTAGATTCAGTCGAATACCATCCGTCGTTGTATCTAGCGGGAAATGCCACCTGTGGCGTATATTTCTAATGTGTTTTTAATCTTTTCTGGAATATTAAAGCGGTATTGATATTCATCGTAGAAGGCCATGTATTATTATCTTGTGCAGTTTTTGCAACGAGAATATCCGTGAGGTATGTTATACTGATATATTAAATAGTTTTAAAAGATTTCGCGAAAAACGCTCATTGAAATAAAACCAATTTTTAACGAATCGTTGCGCGATTTATTTGTTACTATTTCTATATTTTTTGATATATATGATTCGGCTAATTTTCAGCAGCCATGGCCTCCCTGCCATGGTACACGTATTAAATTAGTTTGAATAATATTTGTCTATAGTGAGGTTAAGAATAACTTGTTAAAGTTAATTTTAAGTAAGAGTATATTGTTACTAATTCTATCGCACATAAGCAATCAATTAGCCTATCGCAGTCCACTGCTGGACATAGACTTCTCCCAATGTTGAGAGGCTTTGGCCTACTGTTTCCACGCTGGTTGGTTGGGACGGGGTATTATTTTGAGTTTTAGCTCTCTCGCAGTAATATCGTCTGCGTATTTTTCTGCTAGTAGCCCTTCAGACGAGATGGGTTGGTGATAATTGTATCGCATACATTTTTTTAACAATTACGTTGACATTAACCTATGAACGCTATCAATCCGTCGTTTTGATTGCTATCAATCAAAATAAATTAATGTAGGTGTTGATATATTTCAATATAATGAAAATAGTGCTTTTAAGAATATGTTTATATACCTTTTAATAAAGCGAAACACTGTACGGAATTATGGATAGCGGTCAGTATGACCCTCCAACACTCCGAGAGCCGCATGCATGTTGTACATACTATTAAATCTTTATGAGAGCCAGCGGGGGTGACTACGTCAAACTAAAATCGCACTCCGTCTCGGGCCATCTGTTGCCGAGAGTGAGATAGCCTCTGGCATATCGCTCACTCCTCGACTGACCCAGGGCCGTCGAAGGCCCTCTCGGATGTGGGACTACGGTATCCTCACTTATTTCCCTAGAAAAACGAGAAGTTGTATCGTGCCACCATCTACTAGGATCTGTTTCTGTTAGGGTGACAGGCGGCCCAATCTTTTTATGGCCCTTTTGATTTTTTTTTATACCACTAACTGGCAGACAAGCATATGGCCCACCTGATGGGAAATGGTTACAGTGGTCTATGGACGTAACACCATAGGTGTTACACTCGCGCTGCCGACTATAAGATTAACATAGTGACCAAATGACCAAATTAACATAGTGTCTGAAGCGTAGAAGTAGAGATCAAGAGGTCCTGGGTGTCATGTGACAAATGTGAACTCGCTGCACATTCCAGCCATTTAGGTTAAAAAATATAAAAACATAAATATTTCGATATCTAGATAGGATTTCAACCCGTGAGTCCATTACTACAGTATTATCACAGTTCGTGCCGCTCACCTCTCCTTGTTGGCCCTCCCCTCATAGTTGGCCCTCGCAAGTACTGAGTCACAAAGTAAGAAATAACAAGACTGCCCCTACCATACCTGTATTCCTTTCAGTTTAGCTTACTTAGCTGTGCTGCTGAGGGCTCGTAATAAAAATCTGTTCGAATGTCAGTCTCGATCTATTATCAGAACACAATTTTCATTGACATCGTGATTATTTTTGATACATAACATAACATATACTCACGCCTATATCCGCCAAGGGGTAGGCAGAGGTGCTAGCACCCACATTTCGCCAGTTATGTTTAGGTCCCAATGTAATAGGTGGCGAGCCTATTGCCATTAACCGGGCACTTATAATCATATTTGATATATCGTTTTTGATATTGGGAAGTTTTTATTATGAGCATTTGTAGCCCTCTAAACTATAGGTACATACGCTTTGGGTCAATTGACCCAAAGCGTATGTACCTATAGTTTAGAGGACGATTAATTAATCGTCAAGATTTTAAGTATTTTGAGATCATATACATAAAATAGTTTTATTTTACAACATTCTTTTTTATTTTGTCCTATCTTGTCCTTTCTTTTCTATTAACCTTAGTACCTTGTTACTCCTCAGTAAACATCGTATGTTCTTCTTTTTTTAATGGCCTTTGCAGTAGAATTAAAAGAAAAATATTAAGAGATAAAAAATATTAACAAAATGATAAATGTCGAGATGTTAATTTTCGGAAATACGTCATAACCAATTTTCTGCCTATTATTGTCTGAGCAAAAATATACAAGCGATTATTCTGTCCAACTGAGTTACTTAAGCTTGACTAAACCCAGTGGTTTGCATAAATAAACTGAATATATTTACTACCCTTGATTTTATGGTGACGTGATCTTTACATCTCTAGAGATAAATTTATTTGACAAAATTTAGATAACAAGAATTAATTTCATCATAGTGAGGAGGTGGGAGGTTTTTCAAATGGCTCTCAGATTATTTATTATTAATTTCTGCGAAATATTTGTGGCTTCTTAGTGTGTGCCGACAAAGGAATGATTTCTCAAAGGGAAGTCGTGGGATTATGCTATTTTTGTCTTTCATTAGGTTTCTAAACGTGAATTCAGACTTTTACTTTTAATTAAATTGTTATTTTTACTAGTAATTTTTACCTATTAGTGTGGACAACCTATTAGTGGGTGTGAAAGCAAGTTAATTCCACTTCGCAAGTCTTTAGGCATCCATGGCAGTGAGTGGTTACTATTGCGCTAGATCTCATCAAAAGGGTAACCGCGGTAGCCTAGTGGTATGGGTAATGGACTGCTGAGACGAGGTCTCGGGTTCGATACCAGGTTTTACCATGGCACACACCAATGACTTTCCGATGCTTTTCGAAGTTATGTGTGTATTTATCGCAGGTTTATAAGTGACCGGTAAATGGCAATAGGCTCGCCACCTATTACATTGGGACCTAAACAGAAACTGACGAAATGTAAAGGTGCGTCCTTATTTCAATGAACTATTTAAATAAATAATTATCCTGCTAATTTTATATTTATTGTATTCATTGTTTGATAAGCAACAGCCTCAAAAACATAGATTTCTTTAAAAAAAAATCTGCTAGCTTGTTGAAAACGAGTCACAATTTCACTCGGTGATGCCATATTAAATGAATAAAAAACAAAAGACCCGACTTTTGTTTTAAAGATCGAAATAAGTTTGGTAGCATGCGGTTAGCACCCATTTGAAAATCATAAACCAAAAGACAAGGTACCGGCTGCTATCAAACTGGTTTCGATCTTTATAACAGCAGTCGGGTTTTTTATTTTTTAAACAATTTATTTCATATTCACTTTTTATTTGTGATAACTTGATGCAGCCGGCCAATGACCGCCATCCCCTTACATTATCGAGACAATTGACATTTATACAGGGTGTATTTTTGAAACGGGGCAGTAAGGGCAAGTACCTTAACCGTTGCAGTTACAGCAAAACGTTCTTAGAAGACCTTCCCTAACTTTTTGACATATTTTGAACTGCATTCACAGATTTTGTAAAAAACTTACAGTTGGCGAAAAAAAGGCAAAAAGTCCAAAAAATTTTTTTTTATGCCAATCGATTCTATTTCATGTGGGGATCAAAAAACTCTATGAGACCATTTTAGCTTTCAGTACTAGGAAAGACAGAAATCGCCAAAAACGTTTCCCATACATTTCGGCAACAGAAACAAATTTCTACGATGGTCTAACTTTTTGTTATGGCCAGGAAGTGGGTAGAATTGACTGTAAAGTAAATAAAAAGAATTTTTACCCTCAAATTTCGAATTTGATTCGAAAATCTGTGTGTTATACTTAGTTTCAGCTGAGAAACTTCGTATGAGTTATTAATTAAGGATTTTCGCTAAAATGTCTTCTAATCGTGAAAAAATTGACATATTAGAAGCGTATTTTGTCAATAATCGAAATGCGGGAGCTGCATTAGTGTGGTACCGCAATAAGTATCCGTTGCGGCATGTGCCAACAAGAAAGGTTATTACAAATCTTTTGAAAAACCTGGAATTGCAGGGTTCTTTCAAAAGAAAGCGGCAGCCTCGTGTGGACATGGACACGGAGATTGCGGTTCTGACTTATGTCGAAGCATATCCAGAGGTATCGTCCAGGCAAGTCGCCCTTGAAGTAGGTGTATCCCACTCCCTTGTGATAAAGATATGGAAGAAATACGGCTACAAGTGCTATCGATATGGGCGCATAGTTCAAGTGTTACATCCGGGTGATGATGTTCGAAGGCTTACTTTTTGCAGATGGCTAAGAGGAAAAATAAGCAGAGATCATGAATTTTTAAATCACATACTGTGGTCAGATGAAACGAATTTTTCCAATAACGGTATGTACAACAGAAAAAATCACCACTATTGGTCCAAAGAAAATCCACTAAGAGTTACGGCAAGTCATAATCAGGTTCGCTTCTCATTCACCTGTTGGTGTGGTATAATGTCCAATCGAGTCATAATGGTGGAATTTTATGAAGGGAAACTGAATTCTGCCATGTATAATGAAGTCATTTTACACCATCTTGAAAACGAGATGGACGAATGGCCCCTGTCGGAATTGCGAAAAGTTCATTTTCAACAAGATGGTGCTGCGCCACATAACAGTCACCTTTCACGTTCCAATTTGAGCCGCCTATTCGGCACACTGTGGATAGGTACACATGGTCCAACACAGTGGCCACTTCGTAGCCCCGATCTAACACCACTTGATTTTTTTTATGGGTCTTCGTGAAAAACGAGGTGTATAAGACGACGTACGCCAGTGTTCAAGAGCTCAAGGATGCATTAATGACCATTTTACGTAATATTCATCCCAGAACATTATTAGCCGCCATTCGTTCAGTGCAAAAAAGGATAGACTTATGTATTCTTGAAAATGGAAATCATTTTGAGCAATTTATTTCATAAACCAATTTCTTAAATGTTTAAATGATTTTTTTTATTTAAAAAAGTTCAAAATTTTACCTGACCTATGAGTTTCGAGTTGATTTATCATATTTCCGTACGAAATGTATGGGAAACGTTTTTGGCGATTTCTGTCTTTTCTAGTACTGAAAGCTAAAATGGTCCCATAGAGTTTTTTGATCCCCACATGAAATAGAATCGATTGGCATAAAAAAAATAATTTTGAACTTATTGCATTTTTTTTGCTAACTGTAAGTTTTTTACAAAATCTGTGAATGCAGTTCAAAATGTCCCAAAAAGTTAGGGAACGTCTTTTAAGAACGTTTTGCTGTAACTGCAACGGTTAAGGTACTTGCCCTTACTGCCCCGTTTCAAAAATACACCCTGTATATAATAAAGTGATAATGATCATTTGCAAATAAAAAAAAAATTGGAGATGCGTCCTAACCAAATTGATATTCCTTTTATGTCGAGTTGGAGAGAACACAACATAACATAAACTCACGCCTATATTCCCGAAGGGGTAAGTAGAGGTGCTATGACCCACATTTCGCCAGTTTATGTTTAGGTCCCAATGTAATAGGTGGCGAGCCTATTGCCATTAACCGGGCACTTATAAACCAGCGATAAATACACACATAACTTCGAAAAGCATCGAAAAGTCATTGGTCAGTGCCTTGGTAAAACCTGGGATCGAACCTACCACTAGGCTACCGCGGTTATTTTATTATTGTTAGATGAAAGAGTTCATTACTATTAGATGTTTTGGGATATTTTTCCATGTATTGTGTTGAGCGAGATACATTATTTGTCAATGAATGATAGAACTATCATCCGTTGTCCTTAAGATGTCTGCATAATTTAATGCACTTGAAAGTTCTCTGCAGAGGTTTCAGCTGTTAGTTCATGCTTTTAATTGTATGCCCTTACCTACCCTACCCTACCCTTCCCTACCCTACCCTACCCTACCCTACCCTTCCCTACCCTTCCCTACCCTTCCCTACCCTTCCCTACCCTTCCCTTCCCTTCCGTACCCTACCCTACCCTTCCCTTCCCTACCCTTCCCTACCCTTCCCTACCCTTCCCTACCCTACCCTACCCTACCCTACCCTACCCTACCCTTCCCTACCCTACCCTACCCTACCTTCTGTCCTAACCCTAACGTAATACACAGTTTCCTGTTCACGGTCAACAGATATATATTGCTATAGCACATATGTTCGTTAATAAAAGGAAATGGCTACAATTTCTTAGTTGCCGTACGCAGGAAGCGATGGGGTGGGTTATATTTAGACAGCAGCCAGCGTACGTGGAATAAACCATTTATAACAGCAATATTATATTGTTTTTATGATTCCAGTCCGATATCCGATAGGCAAACGGGTCTGGAAACTGACTGACTTTTCATCTAACTCATTCGATTTCCGAATCTATCGGAAATAAATCGGAGTTTAGTTAAACGTACATAGCAATTGGTTCATTGCTATGTAGATGTAGCTTACAATACAAGGTTATTTAAAACTTTCTATAATACACATGAGAATTCTCTAAACTTTCTATTAGTTCTATATCCGAGGCCTTGGTCCAGTAGTGAACTGCAATAATAAGTTAACTGACGGACTCATGATGTCATCCATTCGTATTGAAGCAACAAATATTTTGATCAATAAGAATAAGAATTTAAATTTTGAATATCAATCTAACGTCGTTCGTGGTAAAGTGTGTCAATATCAGGTAACAAAGTATTGAAGTCATTGGTACCTGAGACTTTATACGCCATACAGTCTTGTAAAGTAGCCTGAAGCTGGTTCAACGGCATTTCTAAAACCTTGTGTGGCTTGAAGCGTCCAAGTCAAGTCCATAGATAGATGAAGTTTTAGAATAGGCAGACATTCGCACTACGTTTACTCTTTAGAAGGTATTTCGTATCGAAACGTTTAAATGTGTATGAACATCGAGTGAAATAATCTTTCTTTATAATCATTATGAATGTTTTAAATTACAAATTACACCTACTATAAAACATTAAAAAAATGTACGTCTATAGTCTATGTATAATTCTAACGTATCGTCGAATACGATACACAGTGGCAAGTGATGTGATTATTTAGGTCACTGGACCATCCATACATGTCGTAAATATTTAAGTATGAAATGCTTGCTACCAGATCTTGCTCTTAGGTATGATTAGGATGGAGATTTGTATTTAATAATGAACATATAGTGATAATCGCAAACTCGATATTTCTTACTCAGTGATGGATTATTACGCCTGCTTCCAATGTTCGATCGTCAATCTAAGTTTATTTTCAAACCGATTTTTGACAATCGATCAACTTAGAATCGATATATCTCGCCTTGAACATTCGAACAAAAAAAGCTGTCACATTGATACAATCGGCAATCTAAAAGTGTCGATGACCTCCTAAATATCGATTAGAAAAAAGGATTGCTAATCTAATTTTGTCCTGAAAAGGAAATATTGTTTATCGCCAGTTTATGTTTAGGTCTCAATGTAAGAGGTGGCGAGCCTATTGCCATTAACCGGGCACTTATAAACCTGCGATGAATACACACATAAATTCGAAAAGCATCGAAAAGTCATTGTTGTGTGCCATGGTAAAACCTATGATCGAACCCGAGGCCTCGTCTCATCAGTCCATTACCCATACCACTAGGCTACCGCGGTTATATAAATTGGCCCTGAATAGTAAAATCAAGAAACGGTTTAAGTTATCAATCTTGGATTATGAAATACGTATTGAAATTGCATATAGAAAGCCGTAAAAGTGTGATAATCCATAAGAAAATAAGCAGGTGACATTTGTTTGCATGTTTTGTTTGCAAATGTTGACGAAGGGCCGTGTGACCGTCCTTGATGTCGACAGCATGCTTTGCATGATTTTATTGATTTTCTATACCTACGTCTCGGGATTCTTTACACTTGTAATAGTACCTTGGCTTATCGCACTTTACGACAAATTTGCGTCATCTTTTTGTATATGTGCTCATCGCTTCTAAGTAGGTACTTGATGGATTTTAGGTGCTGATTCGTCATCAGACTCGACGCGTTCTGTGATGTTGATGATACGAAAACGGATTATTGTAATATACTTTTGTATAATACGAACTTAATAATATGTAGTGAGTTTAGAAGAGTAAAGACATAAGTGAGTTTTTGTTCTTTTTTTTCCTTTTACAATAGAATACAAGACTTTTTTTTAAATATTAAACTAAAACAAGATAGCGTGATAAAATAATATAAAAGAGGATTCAAAAGTTTTAGGCATCAATAAATTCCTTCCCGTCGATGTCGACGGGTAACGTTCCCAAAAGGAAGTATTGCCAACCGAGAGAAGATCTTCTTTTCATAAAATACATACTTACGCTACTTAATGGAAACAATGAATTAACTAAATTTTAGATACATTGGTAGGTCAGGTACCTACCTACACCTTTTTTTTTATACCCCTTAGGTGGCAGACAACGGCCCACCTGATAGAAAGTGGTTACCGTGGCCTATGGACGTGTGTAACACCAGAGAAGCCACACTCGCGCTGCCGACTCTGTAAGCACAGAGTCTCTTTGCCGTCAGTGTAGAGGACAAAGCAGGACAAGCCTTTCGTCATCCCACTAACAGCACAAATTCTCCAGTGAGCTCTGGCTACCCTATTCACCGCTGGGAACACAACACGAAGTTATTATAACCGCGGTATTCTGTAGGGCAGAAGTACTTCCCCAGTCGGACTGCTCAATTAGGCGGAAATACCGCCGTGTCCTACCTCCTTTTATTACACACACATCGTCGTTGAGTACAACGACTCGACGACGAACGTAGTGTACGGACAAACCTTTCTGGTTTTTGTTACACTACTAAGGCATTAGACCCAATGTATATTTATCTGGTTAAATAAATTAAAGAAAAAAACACAATTAAACGGGCAGCTAACTTTTGGGAGCAAAAATGTTATTATAATATGCCCTAATAATATGTTAATAGAAACAAATAATTGTTATCTAATTGAATGTACTGTAACAGTAAACGTAATTTAAAAAAATATATTTTAGTTAGATTAAAGGTTAGATACAGAACATCTCTAATCTCCACGTAGGTTGAGAAGAAATAAACGATTGACGGAAATTGTACATCTACAACAGCCGCCTGCTTATAACAATATCACACAATAAACGAGTACTGACGTCTATCAATTCCTCGACTGGGAATAAGCTGCGAGTGTCAATAATTCTGCATAAACTAAGCTCTCTAATGAACTAGCCAACAGACACCTGTATTGTGGCGTATCTATTCTGTGGTTGTCGGTGGACGTTGCAGCGGTCTAATATTGCCCTGAACTGGTAGTCTATAAATGCCACTCACCGCCGTTAGCCGTTAGCCACAGTTTCCATATTTCTGTTTCGAGTCTCGTGCATCGATCGTCGGCTCTTCCATCCCTTGTCTATCCGACATGTTGTTCGAGAATGTTTTGTGCTTCGGTATTAATAAGAAATTAGATTTATTTTAGAATGACACCGGTCACTACGAGTATAATGCAATTCTGCAGTAAACCTTATACACACATCAACAAAGTCTAGGGAACAAGGACATTTCTAGTTTTTATTTAAAAAATCTTTCTTGTAATAGTGAGTGTTTTATATCAATAGAAGGGTATTTTTATACCGTTTTTAATTTTAATTTTAATAAAAACATTCTCATATAATTTTTTTTTTTTTTTAAGAAAGAATTGAATAGTGCCAATATTGAGTTACAACCTTCTATGATTAGGCATAAAAATAACGAGGTAGTAAGAAATACATTAATTAACCGTACTTTAAACGTTTTTAATAATCTGTAGGACCTCCTAAAGCATTAGCAACAGCTCGACAACGGCGTGGCATACTTAGTATGAGATTGTCAATCATCGTCTGTGGAATATGGCTCCATACACTGCGAAGGTGTAAAAAAAGTTGTTCTTCAGTGTTCAGATTTTTCAAAGAATCACTGAAAGCTCTTCTCCCAAGCAAATCCCAGGTATGCTCTATGGGATTGAGGTCGGCAGACTGAGCAGGCCATTCCAACGTCGTAATATTGTGCTCGCTTAACGCATTGACCACTACCCTCGCGGTGTGTGACCGTGCATTATCTTGCATGAACATAAAATCTTGACCGAACTGCTGTCGATGAGGGATTACCATGGGATGTATAACCTCCTGAATGTATTGGTTTGCATTCAAATTGCCCCGTATCCAAACGAGATCGGTCCTTCCACCAAGGCGAATTCCAGCCCATACCATGGTTGTTCCACCTTGGTAAGGATGAACTTCTTGCGGATTCTGGAGACGACTCCGACGTCCAGGAACTCGCCATATACGCACTCTTCTCGAATCAGGATGAAAACCGAAGCGAGATTCGTCGGAAAACAGAACCCGTGCCCATTGATGGTCGGTCCACTGTAAATGTGCGTTAGCCCACAATAAGCGACGACCTCGATTTCCACGTCGAAGAGCTGGAACCCTAAGCGGTCTGCGAGCATGAAGATTGGCTTCGTGTAGTCTTCTCCTGACAGTTTGATCGCTAATAACCACTTGATGCTGAGACTGGAGGCCTGCGACCAACTGCCGAGCAGTAATCGTGGGTTGCCGCCTTGCGGAATTTTGCAAGAAACGATCTTGTCGCGGGGTAGTAACCCTATTTCGTCCCCTGTGACGTTCGGCAACACCCCCTGTAGACCTGTAGCGTGCCCATAATCTGCAAATTACGCTTGGTTGGGTGTTGACAGCATCCGCTACATCGCGTTGAGTTCGTCCAGCTTGCAGCATACCAACAGCCCTTAACATCTCTTCGCGACTTAAATGACGACGTGACATGATGACTACAGTCACAAAAATGCACAAACCATACGTAAAAGACGTATTATTGATAATAAACGTTATTTACAATCAAAGAAAATAATTTTTATTTTGCCTCAGAGAAACTGCACAATCAAACACTTTTAAAAGTTTTCCCTCCATATTCGAAAATCATTACTTATTTAAATTTATTTTTAAATTTCGAACAACTCTGTAATCTACTTTATTCTATTTTTATTTATTTGCTGCCAGTTATTTGCAAAACAAGATTTACACGAAAAAGAAAATTGGGGTCATCTTGTTCCCTAGACTTTGTTGAGGTGTTTATATTCAAATACGGTCCATATTCCTGTCCCAAATTTAATTCAGTATAGCGCTAAACTCAAGTTTCCATAACGTTTTATGCTGAAATTGTGATTTCTTTTTTAAATTTTATACTCACCTATTAATATATATTTTAATCTTTATGCACAAGTACATAGGCGGACTTAATGCCACAGGTATTCTCTACCAGTCAACCAAAGGTGGTGCAGAGAAAGACTCAGTAGGTACATTATTGAGTGTAATATTATAGAGAGAATTTACCGTATACAGGAACAAGAATTCACTAAAGTAGGTACATACATACCTACCATAAGGTAAATTATGATATAGGTACTTACATATGTACATATAATATACATAATATAAGTAAATAGGTATACATAAATATACATATCAAATACAGATATTAAATATATACATAACCATACAATACACATACTTAAACACACTGGTTTAGTTTTATATTCAAAAACCTCTTTATAAATCTTACATACACACCGCTGACATGAAAGTATTGCTAATACAAGCAATTTAGTATAGCCCCTGACTCTGGCGGTGACAACCCCTATTGATGAGCAGTATAATGTATGCCTTGTGCACATGTAGGTGATTGATCTGCAGTTGGAGTAAAATGAAGTTGTGTATTTTCCAGGCCGCTACAATGTCTCAACAATACAGTTTAAGATGGAACAATCACCAGCCCAATTTCATCTCTATGTTCACGACGCTGCTGAACACGCAGACGTTAGTGGACGTAACCCTCGCAGCAGATGGAAAACAGCTGCTTGCGCACAAAGTTGTGTTGTCGGCATGCAGTACGTATTTTCAGGTGAGTGAATTAAACTAACTTATTTTATCTATAGTTGTATGAAGCCTCACTACAATCTTCGAGGCCGGTGGACCTACTGGGCGTTGACTTCTCTCTACCAGATAAGAGACAGAAGTAGTTGAACGCTCCTATAAAAGCTGTACAGTTAAATAAAAACGGAGTTAATTGATCCTGGGCACCAAGGTGAAACACCCTTTCGAAACAATCGCGAACAACGTTAAAATTATGATGAGGCTGATGATTTATAGATTATTATTTATTGTGTCTGTAGTCGATCTTCTAAAGCCGGAGTCACGGTATCATTATCATCTCGGAAAGGGGCTCATTTCTGGAGCCACCTCAAAGCCGGGTATGACCAATGACACTGGACTCAGCCGCGTGGGTGAATTGCCATATTGGGTCACCTTACACCGTGGTAATTTAGATTATAACCTAGATGGCGTGCGATTTTAGTTGGTTCGAGTCCGAAAACCGTTACCGCTAGCTGGCGGCGGTGTAGTTTCTGTTGGAAATCCCGCGCGAAAAGTAAAGGTATTTTCTGTTAATGTGGTACTGTGTGTACCATGGTGAATGTTCTGATGAGATTTTCCAATTAGTCCCCCCTCCTTTCCTATACAGGACGACACGTGCAGGGTTTAGATGTCACTCGCATACGGTGCAGAATATCCGATCAAGAACCAAGCGGTTCGGAGACTTTCCTTTACCGCACCATTAGAACCTGAAATTCATTACCAGCTCACGTGTTTCCTTCTTCCTACTGTCCCGGGTCCTTTAAGCGGGGCGTGAAAAAGCATATACCGCCAAACTTGTAGTATGATATGTGTATGCATTGGTGACCCTCTTTCCTGAGACATTGCCTTCTATTTATCATCGGGCGAGATGAAGTCTAATTTACGTGTCCTATATAAAAAAAATAAAAAAAGCTATTCAACTTTAATATGTTTTTATAGGCGTTGTTCGTGGACAATCCGTCGCCCCACCCTATTGTGATATTGAAGGATGTGACATACGCAGACCTACGTACTATGGTGGACTTCATGTATTGCGGTGAAGTCAACGTCACAGAAGAACAGTTACCTAAGGTGAGCTAAACATTGTATCTCATACTTTTTGGTGTCCTATTAAGATGGTCAGGCGAACTACCCTGGTACGTTGAAGTATGATAGCAGCAGATACACTAAATTGTAGTTTTAGACAACTAGCCTTGAGAGGCTATAGTACCGATCAGGACCAGCCTCTGTAAAGGTCTGGTCCCTAGTTCAAGTCCCATCTTGAGCATTCACTCAATTGAAATTGATTTGACTAATTAGCATATTACTGGCTTTTAAATTTAATTCAATATAGTAATAATGCTCAGCCCCTATTGGCTTAAGTTTACATTGGCTTAGCATTTCTTGGCTCTGAGGAGTACACAGTTATGAATGTCCATCCCACGTGGTCCCATTACCTTCCAGGTTTCGAGCCTCAATTGGGTCTGACAGTTTTACAATTTTACTCTTAACAGACATAACATATTGCCTCCAAGATTTTTATTAGAGGTCCTGGGGTAAATCCTATGCCTCTTTGACGATGAGCTTCCTACTATCAGATGATTCCAATTTCTCATAACGGGATTGTAAGTGACCGGTCCCCCCTGTTTCGTCGATTTCTTATGGCATAATTTTGTTTCGCATAAGAACGAATAGCATTAACTTCATTTTGCAGAAAATGGTTTGGCATTCCATTCATTCATCATACATTCAGAAAGCATTATTTTGAATGTCAGAATCAGCTTTTGGCATAACTTTCAAATTGTAATAATAAAAAAAAGTAGAATCGTCATTTGGCATACATTTCACATCTATAATATTCAAAAGCAGAAACTTTACAGTTGGAAACATGTTTTAGCATACAAAGCAGGGAAGAAATAATAAATTAGTGTAAACATATGTGGTTTTTATTACCCTGTAAGAACAATTAAAATTAACATACATGTGGTGTATGCAAACAAGCAAGCATAAACCTTGCATGCAGGGAGCATCAGATGACCCGCTTGCAATAAGGATGCAGCAACTTTGCAGCATGCAGTAAAAATGTAGCAGGCATGCAGCAAGCATCGTTTCTGTTAAAGCTCCGGCGCTGCGGGGCTTAAATAACACTCTAGGGGTAGGACAAACAAGATAACGTGAAGTCGGATTTGCATCGATTAATTTATTTCACCAATTTCTGTGACTCAAGTTTTCACTTTTCAAGACAATAATTTAAGGGTAAATTTTATACGGTTCAGCCTCAGATGCATGGCTCGAGTCAACAATAGTGCCTGGAACCCGGCAATAGGCTCACCCCCTATTACGTGGGATCGAATACAATTATTGATGAAATGTGGGTGTTAATTCACCTCTGCCTAACCCTCCAGGGATCAAGGCGTGATGATATGTATTTATGAATTTTGGAGTATCAAGTTTCTACCCTAAGTGGCCTCGAATGGTTATGGTTAACAGAGATCTTGATGCCGCGTTATCCAACTGTGTTCGCTGTGCTTGCAAAAAGAATCTAAGTTTTTTAACTCCGTACCACCCTTGATGAAAAGGTGAAGATCTGTTTTAACTTTTGTGTTTTCCATCGCCAGGTGCTGGACACCGCTAAGCTGCTCAAGATCAAAGGTCTCACAGAGATGCCAGACTCAACCTCGCTCACCAGGTCGCAGGGCACCTCGTCAGAGTTCCACAGTCAGGCTGATTCAATGGATTCCCAGAGGCATTCGCCAGCCGCGTCACCTTCTAATAAACGCAGAAGGTATATTACAACCGCTTTTAAATGATCCTTCTCTACTTTTCTTCTGTGATAATTATTTGGGAGCCATTGGTGCAAATTTTGATGCATTGGTAGTGCAGCGTGGTTTCATTTATTCTCTAAAACATCTGACCCTGGCGGGAACTAACATTTAATAGTATACCAAGTGGCAGAAACTTCTATAAGCGAGGTGTTTTATCACCAAACAGTGAACGAGTAGGTAGAACACGACGGTATTGCCGTCCAATTGAGCAGTCCGACTGGGGAAGTACCTCCGCACTAGAGAATACCGCGGCCATAATAACCTCGTGTTGTGTTCCCGGCGGTGAGTAGGGTAGCCAGAGCTCACTGGAGAGGTTTTCTGCTATCAGTGGGATGACCAAAAGCTTGTCCAGCTTTGTCTTTTACACTGACGGCATAGAAACTCTGCTTAGTGTGACTCCCTTAGTTTTGTACGCGTCCATAGGCCACGGTAACCACTTTCCATCAGATGGGCCATGTGCTTATCTGCCACCTAAGTGGTATAAAAAAATAGTAAGCTAATAAAGGTAATTACTGTGCCAGCTTGTACTATGAAGGGTTTTCATCGGAGTGTTTTGGTTCTATAAGATTAAAGAGCATTAAGTTCTATAACTTAGCTCTTAGAACGATTGCAGGACCATACTTAAAGAAGCTTATGGTATTGCACTGTATCTTATCTTATCTTAATTCTTTATTGCACACACAAACAGTACAGATATCATTAAAAAAAAATGTACGAACGTGAGCTTAACTCAATATGCGTTCTCTCTCAGCATACCTTTGAGTAGCAGAGAAGCAGTTATATTAATAAGGGAATGTGAAGTATATAAATTTCAGATTGTAATTCAAACTATAATTGTAATAAATTTCAGACTGTAGGTAATTGAAATAAAACAAAAAATAACGATTATGATTCAATTTGGTACTATAGATTTTCTCAGCAAGACTGTGTGTCTATTTTGCTCTAATAAAGCGTTAAAACAACACCAACAGATTTACTGTAGAACAAGTGGGTAGCATGTATACAGTTCAATGTACAATGGGCGGTCTTACCGCTGAAGCTATTTCTTCCAGGCAACCTTGGGATGGACAGTAATGTTATAAAAACAAAAGATATGGCGTAGTCATCGGCTAAACTAAAAGATAGAGTTTTAAAACAAAAGAACGAGAGAAGTAAAAGTATTATCAACATATACTGATATACATATGTATATCAGTATATGTTGATAATACTTTAGTATATACTATAACACACATCTATCTGCACTGTAAAAGTACTGTACACAAACATTAAATAACGTTTTAGCTTCTTAAAACCTCCTTCAACATCGCTTTAGGACTAGTTCTATAAAAGAAAACCTCTCTATAGTACTAAAACTCTATAAATAAACTGATGTTACTGTTATGTAACACCGAAGAGTGCGAGATATAGGCGGCAACTGAAAACAACAGGTGTCCTGGTGATGACAGAATTGCTACTGAGCTCTTGAAAGCAGGCGGGACCCCTATCCTAAAAGATCTAGCAAATCTCTTTAATTCTGTCATCCAACAAGGCACCTAGAGCATGGAGCGGGAGTGTGGTACTGTTCTTCAAAAAAGGTGATAAGACCTTGCTGAAGAACTACAGGCCCATCTCACTTCTGAGCCATGTCTACAAGTTGTTTTCAAGAGCCTTCACAAATCGCCTAAACTCGAAGAGTTCCAGCTACCGGAGCAAGATATAGCACTGTGGGCCACTTACATATTGTTCGGCAGATTGTAGAAAAGACTCAAGAATTCAATCAGCCGCTTTGTATGGCGGTTGTGAACTACGAAAAAGCCTTCGACTCCATCGAAACCTAGGGTCGTACCATGAACGTTTAAAACAGGACAATATTTGAACTGCTGACGCTACTGGAAATGTACTTTGTAATTCTATATATTTATACGGGATTACATAGTTATTTATGCATTTAGTGAATGACAGATGTTCAATTATATACCTGTTTTAACTTCGTGGTAGGCCCACTGAGGAGTTTAGGATGCCCTTCAGTGGTATCATGTGGATTGGCGATACATCGAGGTGCTAAGATGCTCACAATGTCCGTCCAGCTCCATGACCAGCAGACGAAACCTATTAGCCTCCAGTGTGGAGTGAGACAGGGGGATGTTATATCCCCCATACTATTCACCAACGCATTGGAGGACGTTTTCAAAACTGTTATTGGACTGGGTGGGGTATCAACATTAACGGCGAGTACATCTCACATCTTCGGTTCATCGATGACATCCTCATAGTGGCGGAGTCGCTGGAACAACTAGGCGAGATGCTGCATAGCCTAGGTGGGGCATCTCGACGCGTCAGCCTCGATGTAAACTTGGATAAATCCAAGATTATGTTGCACCGAGACTATGTCACTTTTACATAGAATTTATTGTTTTGTTGAAGTAACTGGCATACGAACGCGGCTATCCTTGAATTTTTTGGTTATATTTAAAACCGCAAAAACCGCGGTAGCCTTGTGGTATGGGTAATGGACTGCTGAAACGAGGTTTCGGGTTAGATCTCAGGTTTTACCATGGCACACACCAATGACTTTTCGATGCTTTTCGAAGTTATGTGTGTATTCATCGCAGGTTTATAAGTGCCCGGTTAATGGCAATAGTCTCGCCAACTATTACATTGGGACCTAAACATAAACTGGTGAAATGTGGGTGCCAGCACCTCTGGCTACCCCTTCGGGGATATAGGCGTGAGTTTATGTTATGTTATATTTAAAACAGTGCTTCATGACCGTTAGTGGGCGCTACATTAGGTTCAGTGAAACGTCATATAGTCTATAACCAGCGGACGACCAAGACGCTTCTATGGGTATCTCATTTTTTCAGTTCTAATTAGCAGTTGAGGAGCTATGTGGGAACAGATGAATCTACATCAAAATCATAACCGTAAATCATAGTCGGGTTAAATACCGATAAACGTCTCAACTATAGAGATAAAGTTGATTAATCACCATGAGAGCTTTTATGTAATGTCTACAAAATCTCTCGATCTCGGGTTCTCTCGAAATCGGTCTCGGGTTCGATCCCAGGTTTTACCATGGCACACACCAATGACTTTTCGATGCTTTTCGAAGTTATGTGTGTATTCATCGCAGGTTTATAAGTGCCCGGTTAATGGCAATAGGCTCGCCACCTATTACATTGGGACCTAAACATAAACAGGCGAAATGTGGGTGCTAGCACCTCTGCCTACCCCTTCGGGGATATAGGCGTGAGTTTATGTTATGTTATATTACAAAATAGATCATTGATAATAGTCGGGCCTTTTCTGGGTTTTATAGTCATATTATTGTGGTAATCATTGACACGCCTGCAACGAATGTTCTCAGAACGTTTATAGTATTAAATTTTGTTGCTTGGGATACATACTAAACACGGTGCGCACTGTGCGGTATGAAATAAACTTCATCCCACGCACACTCAAGTTGTGGAATAACCTCCCTGCAGCGGTTTTCCTAAGCACCTACAATATGGGGTTCTTCAAGAGGGGCTTCAGAAGGTTTCTTCGTGGTCGGCAGTGCGAGTGTAACACCCCTGGTGTTGCATACGTCCATAGGCCACGGTAACCACTTCCCATCAGGTGGGCCGTGTGCTTGTCTGCCACCTAAGTGGTAAAAAAAAAATGTGATGCCAGCAAGAATTGTATTCAGTGCACTTTTCGTCACTGGTAATGATCTCTCTGAAACTTCGTTATATCGTATCTTATGCAAGGCAATTCCTGGAGAGCCGCAAATAACAGTACCAGGCAGGGTTGCCATATAAACACTTCACTACCCTTCACTAACTTCAAATCCATAAATGGAAGAATTCCCTGCTGCGGTCTTCCCTGTGGAATGAACTCCCTGCTGCGGTCTTCCCTGTGGAATGAACTGCCTGCTGCGGTCTTCCCTGTGGAATGAACTCCCTGCTGCGGTCTTCCCATGTGCCTGCAATATGGGGTTCTTCAAAAGGGGCATTAGGACGTTTCTTCAGGGTCGGCATCGTGATTGTGACGCCACTGGTGTTGCACAAGTCTATAGGCCGCGGTAACTACTTCCCATCAGGTGGGCCGTGTGCTTGTCTGCCACCTAAGTGGTATAGGAAGAGTCTAAAATACATCTTCATTATTGGTTACAGGCGCAGGAAAAGTTCAACAGGCTCAACATCTCTAAACATGGTCAATGAAGACCACAGATCTGAAATGGGCGCCCAGGCGGTGGAAGCTATCACATTGAGTAGTCTTCCTCAGCAGCGTCGCATCAGGGAATACCACGAGATACGAACTATTGATAACTCGCAACAGGTCAGTAGCACCTATTCAAGCATTTATAGGCCCATATAGGCCTCCGTTTTGAACTAACGACTGTTGAAAGCCGGGGAATACCAACAAGTGACCACTTAATCCACCACTGATCGCTTACACAACAAGTGACCACTGATCGCTTACAGAACAGTGATCGCACCTGGCCTCAATTACTTAGATTAGTCGCATAACAGTGATTTCGGGCGAGTGCAATGTTCACACTTATCTATCATCGGCCGAGTGCACTGTCTCGCCACTCCACTAGTAGCGTGTGAACAAGGCATTAGTATTGTATAGTACCTCAGTATCGACTACGGTTGATTTAACTATTGAATACCTTTTTTTTTTTATATGGAACACGTCAATTAGACTTCGCCTTGCCTGATGGTAAGCTGAAGGCAAAGTCTCAGAAAAGAGGATCACCATTACTTACACATACCGTATGACAATGGTGACACTCAGCTTGACGGCCTCATCATATGCTTTTACCTTTGGTTCAATCGCTGCATTCATTCCCACGTAGCGGAGGTGAGTTAACCTGTACTGCCTATGACAGTGTTATAAGGCGCTTTTTCTTGACCAATGCCATCGAGATTGAATCTGGACTGGATACATATACCTACTGTCAGATATAAAACAGCCCTATTATTTAATTGCATTTTACGATGCCTTTTTTTTTTGTATACGTGCGCATAATCCCCACGGATACTCCCCCCCACCGGAGCCGGTGGAAGAGCTTATGTCGGACTCGAACCGATCAAAACGCATGCCGCCTGTGGGTCGTTTTTGGTTGCCGAAGGTGAGGTTGACAGGCATATCCCTCGCACCCAGGCCGACCCTTGAGAAGAGATGGATTGTCCCTATATTCTATTCCGCCGGGTAAATAAACATGAACCATTGGTCTAATGTCAATTTTAAATGGTTTTACAGGCACAAGATCAGGACAATTTACCTTGCGATCCCATGACGATGGACTCGACGCCGACAGGACTATCACAAGGTATGCAATCATTCAATTATAACATTTCATGCAATTTCAATTGAGGTTGTTCATCAATTTTTGCACGTCACTAAACTGATGTACATACCAACCATCCCAAGACCTAGGAATGCAAACGAATGGGATACGCTTACCGCACATCTGCAACTGTACCCCAGTGATGAAAGCGCCAGCGAATCTCTTTAGTTCCGCCATCCAGCCAGACTTAATTCCCTTGGGCATTGAGCAGAAGAGACGATTATGTCGTGCTGAAGAACTACAAAGCTATCTCCCTTCAGAGTCAAGTCTACAAAAGATTATCGAGAGCCGTTATAAATCCTTTCGTAGTAAGCTCGACGACTGTCAGAAATATACTGTTCGACCAAAGACTCAGAAGTTTATTCAGCCTCTATGTCAGACTTATGAAGGGTACGAGAATGTCTTACAATTGAGACCTGGGCGCTTCTGGATGCCTTGTTCTGAGACCAGTCAATGAATCATTAAGATGATGAAATGTCGAGGAGATAGTGAAATTCAGCCAAATCTGCAGTTAGACTGGTAAAGCGGACCCCAAACTCCAGAGATGAAAGCTTCTGGTGTGATTGGGATTAAATCTAGGATGAAGAAATCAAATTTGCGGAATAAACTCTTTGGTTGGCTAAATACATCGTCATAGATGCAGAAGCGCTGGATTACTTGGGCAAGATTCTGCCTAAATGGAACTTCTAGGCGTGTCGGTTTTGGTTTAACATAAACTCACGCCTATATCCCCAAAGGGGTAAGCAGAGGTGCTAGCACCTACAATTCGCCAGTTTATGTTTAGGTCCCGATGTAATAGGTGGCGAGTCTATTGCCATTAACTTATAAACCTGCGATAAATACACACATAACTTCGAAAAGCATCGAAAAGTCATTGGTGTGTACCATGGTAAAACCTGTGATCGAACCCGAGACCTCGTCTCAGCAGTCCATTACTCATACCACTAGGCTACCGCGGTTTTGTTTACACTTGGTGGTTTGGTTTACACTTGGTAAAACCAAGATCAATGAACATGTCACATCAATACAGTTAATACACGATAGAAATTGCAGAATAACCAAGACCGTGAACTGGTCATATCTCTTAAAAGACTAACTGTTCAAGCTAGTGAGTCCTAGACTGGAGACAGCGAATTAGAATGCCTTCTTACCAATGATGTATTGACTACCTGAACGTACGCTGCAGCTACACTAACGTAGCTGGGATAAACAGGATGCGAAAAGTGGAGCAAGAAGAGATCCGCTCGCAGATAGCTGAAAACAAAATTTTTTTCAAAAGAATATTTAGCCCTCAATTACTAATATTCCCTCTAACCCCTCCAGGCAAGCTAAATAGCTTGTACTAGTAGTGGGTTCACGTCAGTGGTGGAAAGGCCAGGATTGGAACTCATGATCGTCATGATCACGCTAGAACCTCATGATCGTTAGGCCGATTCCTTAATCATTAAGCTACCGACGCGAGACGCTTTAAAGTGAGGGGGGTCCCAGCGTTGTTGCTATTCGTTTATAACAACTATTATAGGTATATTAATCGGCAAACTTAATCCTGCGCAATTTTTTGGTCTCTTTTGAGGAGCGACCGGAACGCGTCGGCGGAAGCGCCAAGCTAGCCACCATAGATTATATTAAACTCGCGTCATTGGCTGATCAGTCTTTATATTGCTTTTTTAGTTCGTCAGCTTAGTACACATGCCCAAACATTTTGATATCGGTGCATGATATTTGCCTATAATTATACATCGGCAGCGTTGGGCAAATAAGATTTGCAATTAAAAAGTATTAACAATTAAAAATCTCGACTTGCTGTCTAAAAGATCAAAACAAGTTTTTAAAAAAAATTAGAATATTAGAACAAAAATTACTAATATTCCCCTCTGACCCCTCCAACTAAGCTAAATCGGTAGTCTAACCGGGACTCGAACCCGGGACCTCTCGGTCGTATGGCCGACTCCTTAAATTATGATTGGCAATAGGCTGTACCCTATTGCCAATCATAAGCCAAAAGATGGATTTAATTTTAATGCCGAAAACTTGTTTCGATCTTTTCTACAGCATCGTATTCATTGCAAGTTAAATTACTAATTACATACATATAATAACGCCTTTATTCCCGGAGGGTTAGGCAGAGGTTAATTAATATCCATATTTCACCAATCATTGAATTCGGTCGCACTTAATAGGGGGTGAGCATCGGGGGTGACAGGTGGTGCCGCCTGTCACCCTGGCAGAAGCATGCCGCGGCTGCAGCGCGCATGGCGCGCCTTCCCGTTTTCCGGGAACGATTTGGTGGGGAGATATCCGTGGGGATTATGCGCACGTAAAAAAAAAAGGGGTTGAGCATATTACCGTATTACGATCGAGAGGTCCCGGGTTTTCGAATCCTGACCATTACACTACCAATGAGAACCCACTTCTAGTACAAGCAACTTAGCTTAGTTGGAGGGGTTAGAGGGAATATATTAGTAATTGCGATTGCTAATATTCTTTTTATAAAAAAAAAATATCATCTGAACCGTGTGTTCTCTTAACTCTTTTATTATCTGCTTTACTGGTTGCCATTATTTTTTGGCAATGTTGTAATTATGTATAGAAAGGGACGATTTAGATGCTAACGATCGTATTGTAGCGTGAGGACGGTTACGATGCTATCTGCTCTGTACACTTTATATAAGGATTACTCTTAGTCTTTGACTTGGTAGCAAATAAATACTGACAATAATAATTTGTAAGTATGCGTTTCACATTGCGGTACTTGTCAATATTATTTATGTAGGTTTCAATTTATTGTCAGTCTCTTACTGATAATATTATAGTGTGTGTGTTTCTACGGCTAGCTTTAAATGAATTTACGATTATGTGTTTAGAACTTTATTTTTAAATATGCCTATTATTAAAATTAATTAAATATCATTTAAATAACATTTTTATCTTATTATTATAATTATAATTCATCGTAGCTTATGGTCTTATTCATTTCATATTATCATATACTTGTTCTTTATTAGTAACACAATCGAAACAATATTATTGTGTTCGATTTTTGACTAGGAATATTGATTTAAAAAAAACATTTTTCATCAAATTCTTGAGATAACTACCATTTTTAACTATTCCTCGTAGTTTCATACACAACATTATGTTCTGTTGTGTATGTACTGCCAAATGGATAGCTTATCAGGCTCTCGATTTTCCTAAAGCAAAACCACAGTCATACATGCCACAGACATTGTTAAAAATAGAATTTATTTTTATACTCTTAAAAGTCGAAAATTAAATGACAGTTTCATTACACTTTTTCAATTCACTCTGAAAAGTCTTAATTTTGGACTTTAACCTCATTGCTTAAAAGCCTAGAATAATGTATTTTAGCAGTGTCTGTCGTGTAGACAGTGCTTTTGCTTTAGCAGAACCGAGACCCTTATTGTTTGCCACTCCGTCGTCGATAGTGTGGGTTGCCTTTGTGTTATGATGGGAATATTTTTTGATAATTATGCATAAATAAACAATTAGTTACACAAAACATATTTGTGCCGTATATAAATTTTAATCTTTATGATACGACACTGAAATAAGATTGATCTCTTTACCATTTATGTAAGGAATTTAACTAATTATACATAATGAAATGGCATGTATATTACGTACATGTAGAGACTTATAATAATATATAAGACCGTCCAATTTATTTGATAAACATCTTTTATTTAAAACACTCCTTGACAGTTTCTCATTCATCTCAGCTATTTAAGCAATTGTATCACAACCATAACTAATAAACTCTCTTCAATACTTAAATATTCGCTTTTAAGTATTGAGAGTTGTTTGTTTGATATAAAGTACTACGATTTATTCTCAAAGAAATGCCACATAGTCATTAAATTAAGTTCACACGTTCAATGTTCTTCATACATTCTTAATAAGTTTCATTTAAATATTTTAACTTTTCACATTTGTAACATTATAACAGTAATTAACGCGGCACGTACGCAAGTCCGTTTTTATTCCAGGGAAGGGAGATCAATGAGAAACTTGTCCAAACAATAAAAGCATTTATTATGTACCTAGACATTTATTAAAACGTACATTTATCTCTCTTCCTAGGAGGCCAGTGGACAATGATGGAGCATTCATACCCGCGTTACTCGAACGCCTGCATCGGAGGGGCGCTACAGCCGGACCCGGGCATGTACATCAATAACGTCATCAACCCTCACATGGAGGCCGATATCGCCAACTACGGCCAGTCCCTAGGAGTGCCGGGCCCCTCGCCGGGACCCTCCTGCGTCGACATTCAAGCGCCTCAAGAACAAAACCCGATGCCCACACCTAAGCGGAGACGCACAACCAATCCACAGTCAGAGGAAAACTTTCAACGAGCGCTCGAAGCCGTGCGCTTTGGAGGCATCGGCTTTTGTAAAGCGGCGCGAATGTTCGGTGTCAACAACAGGACGCTCTGGCTGGAGTACAAGAAGAAAGGTTACCCCAACAATCGACCGAGCATTAAGAGCAGGATTAAGAGGGAACACACGACGCCCCCTCCCGAGGTCAAAGAGGATCCGCAACTGCCCGACCAACAGATGGCGCTGCTATGTCCCCAGCACCAAGTGCCGCCAGGCTTCATCGATTCGACTTCTACGCACGGTTTCCCCCTCCAGGGCGTCCCGCACAATTCACCTCTCAACATTTTGGGGGTGAATTTTAACTCGATGCAATAGAACGCGGCCTGCGGCGTGTCAGCGGACGAGTCGTACTCGTTGTGACACGAGTGGCAAGGGGTGGACTACCATCCCTTCATGGCGACTTCGCCCCCGCACCAGGGCCGCTCGCAGCCGCGCTACGATCTGTTCATGCATCTATCTCTGTAAATAGTACCTCTAAATGTATTCCTACTCTTTGGGATGTACAAGTTAGCTTTGCAGATGAAGAGTTCTATAGTAGTGTCTTATGTTAGTGATGGCAGTAGACAGCATCGCATAATAAGTTTATCAAAATATTTAGGGAAGCGTTTGTCAGTCTACTGCTCGAGTCTGTGGTAACGAGCAATAACGAGAAGCAATTGTATTTACACTATGGAAGTGTGTGAATGCGATGGTTAGCTTTAAACGAGAGAGGATGAGGTTCACGAACCCAGTGAGCGCAGCAACTGTTCATCACTTGTATGCTCAAACAAATCGCATATGGTAACTATATTTTTTTAACCATATGTAAATATATAATGGCCTAGCTACTTTGGCTCCGACGGTTTGTGTCCTCAAATATTTCCATAGTAGTTGCCATGAATTAAAACGTATTTTTTAGATCTCAATAGAATAGTTGTAAACTGTTCGGTGTACAATGTTTACAGTAATAATGGAGTGTGCACAGTGATAGTTGGTAATATTCGATTTCAAAAATGTGATAACGAATTTATTTTGTGTAATCCCCCTGTATTGCATCACGGACACAGTTTCTCGATATGCCTATATGCTTACGATAAACGAGGAGTTGAAAGTCGAACCTGTTTACCTAGTGTCATTGAAATTAATTCACTAGTTACTGAGTCACATATACAGGCGACTGAAAGAGTCTTCTTGTGTCGATAATTTAGTTCATATATAACTTACGCAGACTAGCTCTGATTATTTTTATAAAGAATATAAGCAACCAAAATTACTAATATTCCCTCTAACCCCTCCAAATAAGCTAAATCGTTTGTAGTGTAATGGCCAGAATTTGAACACGAGACCTCTCGAGGCAGATTTCTTAACCACTAAGCTATCGACGGTTTATTTTATTTAGTTGTGTATAACGACACGTATCCCATCACTATATATTTATACTCTCGTATGTGTGTACGTTTGTAAGCGTGCTCTTTACAATCTACCTTAACACGCTAAATCCACGGGAAGATATAAAGAGGGTTTTCTCTCCTCAGTATAGTATAACATTGTAATATTGTATCAACCAATCAATTAGATTAGCACAGTCCACTGCTGAACATAGGCCTCTCCCAATATATTGATATATGGCAATAGGCTCACGCCTATTACGTGAGAGCGAATGCAATTATTGGTGAAATTTGGGTGTTAATTTACCTCTGTCTAACCCTCCAGGGATAAAGGCGTGATACATATAACTTATTGGCGATACTGTTTATTGATTCTAGTAGTTGAATATTTTGACGTAAAACTTTAAAAAAAGTAGCAAATGTAAACAGTATTGTATACAGTCAGCATCAGATGGATCTTGACGAACAAATCACTCAATATGATGTTGAATTCCCCCCCCCCTTTTCTGTCGACTAATTGTTCTGATATTCAAATAAAACAGTTTGATTTGCTCTTTATACCTTAGTATAAAGATCCTTTTGAGACTATGTAGACCATATAGTTCAGACGCAGACTGTACCTTAACGTGACTTGTAGACTTTTGAGGAACTGTGTCAAACCACTTAGATAGTAAGTTGAGTGGCAGGTTACATTCAGTTATTCATAACTACCTCTATTTATAAGTATTAGTATGTATACATATATATGGAATTTGTTCAGTAGTCACCAAAAATAAAGTACCTAGTATTAGCGCACAACCAATAGGCTATTTGACAATATTTTTTAAAAAATGACCACTCTATAATAATATAATGAACTGCTAAAGTGAAATATTGTTACGACAAATAGTTTTAAAGATATTTGAGTTTCATAATTTAATTTTTCGTGCCGCCCGATAAAGCTCCATACAAAATCGTACTTGCGAGTGACGTCACACGCCAGTCGCGATTATATGGAGTGCAAGAGAATTTCGCATTTATCTCGGTCTACGTTGCGTTTACACATGTATAGTTCGTAATAAAAGTAATTTGTAATTTAATGAGGAATCTAAAAAGTTATAATTTGGGACTGAATTTGATTGTTTATATTTTAAATTACTTTGGGAATTAAAAATAATGATAAGTCATAGTTGCAGTTTAGTTAGGCAATATCATATTTTGCAAAGCATATTTTATGATAACAAACTAACGTATTAAGCAGTATTGGGAAGAATCAAACGAGCTTGTCAAATAGCCTATTCTAAAACTAAATTATATATAAAGAGACAATTATTTTGGGGACTTACAGCTGACATTGTATGTTCTTTGATTTTTCATTATAATAATGAAACTAGCCGATGCCCGCGGCACCGCCCGCGTGAAATTTAATCTCATTTAAAAGCAACTTATTTAAAACTCTGATCTCATAATATATCCGTGTACCAAATTTCAGCCAGACCTGTTCAGTCGGTAGTGTGTGGTTGAATAACCAACATATGATATTTATTTATTAGATGTACCAACAGTTATATACAATAATACAATTCATATAATAAATTCTATGATATTTGTAGAAAAGTGAATGTTAAGACACTATCTATCTATATGTACACATAGGTATATATATTTTTACTTGTCGGAACTGACTGGTTCATCTACACAGAGCCTAAACTGCTGAGACTACAAACTTAAAATATTGACAGTCGACGCTAATAACTCTGTAAAATTCACTAAAAAAGAAATTTGGAAATTCGTAAATGGAATAAAATAAGGGAAAAAATCTTTAATATTTCACGTTAAACACAATTCTCTCTCTTACAGTGTAAGAAGTATTAAATTCAATATTAACACCACACATTAATAAATTAAACCCACGATTTCAGCGAGTTCTTTTACAAAATATGCTTGTTAGATTTATTATGCCATAAGTGGCATAATAAATCTAACAAGCATATTTTGTAAAAGAACTCGAAGATAAGTCTTTCGCGTGGTTCTCGGCAGAATAGAATTTGGGCGAACCCATCTCTTCCCATGAGGTGTCGTACAAGGCGACTAAGGGATAGGGCTGTTAACATCAGTCAGATATGTACACCCCAGACTAGGCTCAGAGTCATGGTTAGCAATAGTGCCCGGAATACGGCAATAGCCTCGCCCACTATTACGTGGGACAGAATACAATGATTAGTGAACTGTGTGTGATAATTCACATCTGCATAACCCTCTGGGGATGAAGGCGTGATTTATATTGATGAGTGACACTCATCAATGGATGAGTGTGGATGAGTGACACTCATCTATTGCATGCAATCACCTGTCAGTAATAATGCCATTACATACTACGTTTAGTTCTGCAGCTAAAGTATCCCAAAATAATTGTCTCCGTCATTGTGATTAGAATGCATTGATATATCGAATTGTACAAAAATATCACAATCCACATTTCACTCGATTGTATTTTATGTACTTATTAACTTTTTATGTTAGCTTTATTTTAATTAGTAGCACCAAGTAGAACCAGTGATATGGAACGCCAGTGATTACAGTACGCCAGTGATTACAGTACTTTAATAGCTGTTATTAATGAAATATGGTCTCGTATTTCACATTTTATATCATTAATATTATTTTTTTATACCTGTATGGTATAATACAAGTCGCATTTATATATTTTTTTGACTTGAAATTATGACAACGTTATATGATGCACTTATTTGACGCGTGACGTGTAACGGCGTCACGAGTAGGCCCGCACAGGTAGCTCTGACGCATATAGGCGTCACTATAATCTTGAATGAGAACCAGAGATCTCTATCATGTATAAAACTAGTTATTCGTCAAATGTAATTACATATTATTATGCATTTATAGATTAAGTTAGATAATGTAAGCTTGATTATAGGTGAAAGTGTTTGTGTAAGATATCTTGTGAATCGGCTCGCGTGCTAATACTAGTTCACGATGCGTCTCTTTAGATAGTATTCTATTATACAATCAAATACTGGAGAAAACACCATTTCTCATGGATTATATTCTGTAAAAATATAACTATCGAAAAGTGAAATTGAAACTTGGCATTATCTGATTTATGAAAGCAAAATTGATATTGTCTTCGATCTTAAAAATACAGTCCAGTATGTTATATATACTTTTTGTTACACAATATTTACTTCCTGACACTGCATATTTGCGGTTATTCAGTAGGCGCGCTTCCGCGAGAATCTTCCCTGTGAGAAACATTCACATTTAGTTAAGTAGGTATATATACACGCAAGTGTAACGTGCGCGAGTACTTTGTGATCTAGACACTTACTGCTGTAGAAGTATTACTTTTTTTTTTATACATACAAACTAAGGAGTATTATATTTTTCTATTCGCTAGATTTACAACGATAATTATCAGTTTCGACATTGCGATCTCTGAACTTTTTTAATCGACTGATTTTTTTTTATTTTGACGGTTTTTTTTTTCATTTAAGCTGTCCCAGCTACTTACGAGGTCATTCAATGTAAATATAATATGTATATAGTTGGTTTCTCGCCGATGAATGTTCTCTAAAGTAGAGTGTATTAAGAAAAGACTGCACAGAAAACGGGAAAACGAACGCTTAACATTTATTTTTCAGCTGAAGTCTCTATAATCTGTACTTTTGTACCGTGCGAATTTGTACTGTCCTTGATCGTGTATACACGGAGCTATATTTTTCAATTGGCCGTATTTGAGTTGAATGGGACCACCCCGTACGGGGAATGGATCAGTGCGGTTCCATTCTGCTTAAATAAATATCAATTACAAGTAATAACTTAGTTTTCTTTTTTTATATTTTGATCTATGTATTACACTTTATGTGTCTTGAGATATCGTTTTTTAGGCGATAAAAAGAAATGAAATCATGACATTTTTTTCTACATGTATTCTTATATATCTATAATTAAATAACTCCAACGCAGGTTATAGAGATCTGGTTACGAATACATTATTTCTTTTCTTATTATGTGCCATCAAGTTATTTCGAAGTATTACGATGGTCAGAAATTATTGACCGTGAAACGTCGATGTTACCAGTTAACAAAAATGTTTTAGTCACTACCACTTGTCCGGGTAATGTTAGACTGTATTCTGAAGTATTAATCACATACATAATAACCAAATAGTAGAAATGTAACAATTTATAATAATGCATGGTCTTTTAAAATATATATATATATACACTTAATCATCACAATCCTTTATTAATTATAGTTATTTCAACACACTTGATCATAAAGTGGACCTTATTATAAAGTATTAAGGGTCGTAATACAACACATTCATGCTTCTTACTTTGCAAATAAAGCAATGTGAAGAGTTCCATTGATCAAAATAATCATAAATAAGACTTTTAATTTCAATAAACGATTTATATTGAAGTAAATTATTGTTAACGCGTTATGTTAGCTGTACACGTTGTTGAACACAGCCGCAGACGCGTTGGCCAACACGTTCGCCAACGTGTAGAGCGGACATTATACATACAGTATTAAATTTATAATGTACTTAATGTTAAACAATATCTCTCATACTGTCTCAATTTGACCGCTTACTTTTTCGGTAACTTGAACAAATAAAGTTACCGAAAAGGAAATAAATTTATGAATTTTGATTACCTAGCAAGTGTGTTGGAAATTATTTTATAGCGCTCAATATATTTTTTCACCGATATAATCTTATGTAATGAGGTACCTTTAGAGAGAGAACTGTAGCCCGCGGCTCCGCCTGTGCGTATGTAGGTCTTCGCGACCAAACCGCCTATGTCGTTTCCCAAGGTCTAATCTATATCTGTGCCAATTTCATCAAAATCGGTTCTGTGTTTTGCGAAAGCGTAACAGACAGACAGTTGATTTCGCATTTATAATATAACATTACGCGTTGGTATCAAAATGATCTACAATTGAATTAATTTACTTTGGGAATTTCAGTGTGCTCGCTAGGTTATCTTATCGTAAGCCTACAACACTTATCCAACGCTGTAATAATAAGTGCCCTACAGTGCACACTGTGATGTTTGTATACTTATTCGAATATAAGTATACTAATTTTAACTATAAACATGTGAATTGTATAGATGGTTACCGAGCTACCGTAGCCTTAGGAAACCATATTTAGACGATTTACTTCTAGACGGAAGAAACACAACTTCTCTCTATAGCTATAATGTTTGTCTAACACTACCCGTCCAACGAGTAAATAAATATATACCAGTCTTTGTCAAAATAGTATTAATGATGAGAAGATAATTATGGTATTGTAGGAATGATAAGCAATTTACGACAGTCGGGGTTTGATCATTGTGGGTTGCCAGCGTCGCGCTCGTTTGACATTAGTATTTATACATTTTGTTCTTAACTTGTAACTCCACTGATATTTTCTTGATCCGAATAAATTTCATTTAAGATAAATTATTGTAAAAAATACATCTAAATTAAATTGTATAGAAAACCCTTTGAGTGCAGTACCACAGACGTGCGGTAACCATAATTGTCAAGTTCTGACTGCCAAAATTATACGAGGTTGTTCTTAAACAGGCAAAATTGGAGAATTTTGTGCGTAGCACTAAATAATTGTTCTATACCAAAATAGATAATAAATACTTTGATTATTTTGTACAAGATTCTTTTTATTTCAACATACTATATGCCATACCACAGCACCACACCATACTAGTAAACATATGTAAGCCAAATAACTAGTTTTCTTTTTTTACGTGCGCAAAATCCCCACGGATACCTTCCCACCGGAGCCGGCGGAGGAGGTTGTTGGACTCGAACCGACTAAAACGCACGCCGCCTGTGGGTCGCTTAGGTTGCCGAAGGTGAGGTTGACAAGCATATCCCTCGCACCCCGGCCGACCCAGGGCCATCTGTCACGATCTGGCCCTCTTCTCGGGTGTGGGGACTACAGAGTCCCCAACTCGTCCCCGGAAACGGGAAGGCGCGCGAGGCGCCGCGGCCTGCTTCTGCCAGGGTGACAGGCGGCTCCACCTGTCACCCCCAGGCCTGCGCTCATGGGGGGCGGAGGCCGTTCACCGACCTCCGACGCTCGAGTTGCCTTCGTACGCGGGCAGCTTGGCTTGCGATCCTTCGTCGCTCCCGCCCCGCCTCCTCCTTCACGAGCATTACTTGCTCGCAGAAGGAGGCGCCGGCCGTTACGCATCGGCGCAGCGGACGGGTAAATATTTTTTTGAGGCATCCACTCGTTAACAGTCCGTCTGCAGTTTCTGGTCCTATCGGGTGGCCTGCAGTCTTAAGCCAATAGCGCCAATACACTAAAGCGATTGTATCCAGCCGGCAGTGCCCTGCTGCCACTATTGCGACTACAGACTAGTACATAGTTGGGAGTCGACAGTTTCCCACCGTACGGTTGCCTGCCGGCAATGGTCTGATATCAGTTTGATCGTCCATACATTAGCAGACGTTCATAAGTCATCATTATGTTATTGCCTCAGACTAAAAGAATAACATTATTTTATTATTTTAGTCTGAGGTTATTATGTAAAAAATGCTGACACGAGACTTGGGTCGAGAGGCCCTCGGCGACTGCCTGCTATAGCCTGACAAATTCGTTGGTGGCACTCCCATGGTCCGCGTGAGTGGTGGGGGACGTAATTATCGATGACCGTTACACACTGTACTAATTACGTTACGAATATGTCTAAAGATATCCCTGTGAAATATCTTACATTGTCTAAATTGATTGATGTTGCTTTTTTATATAACTTGCTTTGGCCCGCGACTTTCATCGCGTGAAGCGTTTAAAATAACTACTACTACATGGAAAAAAAATAAAAAATAGGAGCATTGTACATTTGTAAGTAGTTGAAAAAATCTGAGAAATAAAACATTTTATGGTTTGTTTTAATTTTTAATACCAATCTTAAAAAAAAAACAGAATAAACATACCTACATCATTTAATCAGTTATCACAGTTCATGTCGTGTTCCGAACTATCTTCGCTGTCGTAATCCGAACTATCAGAATCATCGTTTAATGATATAATAAACCTGTCCAGCTCATTGTCACAAATACGATCGTCGTTGTAGTATTTGTCCTCATTTTTAATTATGTGATCATCGCATTTTTTCCATTTTTCAGCAGTGTAATTAGCAAACAAGGTCTTTCTTCTGATCTAATGTAGAATTGACATAATTCCTTGCCAAGTCGTCTTTTATATCACCCCATACCATCTCGATTGGATTGAGGTCGGGATGGTATGGAGGTAAACGAAGTACTGTGTGTCCACCCTGATTTAGAATTTCATCCACTGTATATTGTTTTGGTAATATTTGGCTTTTAATTAAAATAATTAAATCACATTTACGCAACGTTTCGTCAAATGGAACATTATGTTTTGTTAACAAATCTTGCATTACCTTTTTTGTACAACTCAATGTTGTTTTTTTTTCAATTTGTTTACAGTGGTACGCTGCGTTATTCATGACTATCACAGAATGACTTGGAATATTAGGCAGCAGTTGTTCTTTTAACCATTTTTCGAAATTTTCCGAGTTCATATCTCCGTGATAGTCACCGCTTTTGGAATGCGATTTAAATATCAACAGGCCATTTTTAACGAACCCAGTTCGTCCACCAGCATGTACAATAATTAACCTAAGTCCTTTGCCAATATTTGTCAATATTCCACGTTCATTGGTAGATTGCCAGCAGTTAGACACAGTATGCGATTGATTGACATATGTCTCGTCGAGATAAAATATTGCTCTACCTTCATTTCGATATTTTTTGATAGCTAAAAGATAGTGCCACCTTAAAGACGTAATGTCAGAGCGCTCGATGAGCAGTTTTCGTTTGGACTGGCATTTTTTATATGTAAAACCAAGCCTCCGTAAAGTATTTCTTAAATACTCCCGAGAACAGTCTAATATACCATCTTCCTTTAAATCAGCGTTTATTTTTCTTAAAGTAGGGACCTCTTTCTTAACAGTGTAATATTGTGTTATTTTCCTCCGAATAACACCTTCCGTAAAGTTATCAATTATAATGCGTTTCTTTGCAATTTTGTTTTTCTTTGGAGATTTGAAAGTAGCAGTACCATCATTTTCACACAGCAATTTTCCTTGGCGAACAATATTCCTAACTGTAGTATTCGATAAACCTGTTACATTAGCCACTAAGTTTGCCAAATTAACATCGTTTTGATATTCAAACGAAGCTGGATCATCTTTTAAAATAGTTATATACATTGTAAGTAATTTGTTTAGCTTGACGTCCAATAACTTTGCCTATCGGCGGACTCATCTTCATATATTAATATCGTGTGCGTTTTGTGACGTGCGACCGTACTCAATATGTGTCGCCGTCAACAGCGACGACGCGCAACTGAATGACGGCTCTGAGAGCCAGCCTCCACCCCGCGCTCGTCTCTTACTCCCCCCGCTGTCTTTCGTCCCCCGCGCCCGCAGACCATGGGAGTGTCACGAACGAGCTTGCCAGACTATTATAGTGTGTGCTCGTTTGCCTTCACGGCCCGAGAATGAAGGGCGCTGACCAGAATCGGCTACATACTCTCGGATCGTATTTACCCTCAGTCCAAAGCCGTAAACGAAACTTGTAGGCGTTTAATTGACAGATTGATAGTCTTAGTTAGAATTAAACTCTTAATTCACAATATACTGGGTTCATATTGTTATACACCGTGGCCCAAAATAACGTTGATAAAATTTGAAAAGCGCAATTGCTTGCAGATAAAGACAAAAAAGTTAGTTTTGAGAGGTGCAGATTGCTTAAACAGCATTCCGTAGCTTCCAATTAGGAACATATAGTTTTTTCTGATGAAAAATTATTTTCGATTGAGCAAGCCTACAATCACCAAAATGACAGGATCTAGTCAGCAATTCGTCCTGGAGCTACTGCAGTTGTTACGTATCGTCAAAAAGCACAATAAGTTATGGTTTGAGGAGGAACATGTTCCACTGGCAAAACTCCTTTAGTTTTCATAGATAAAGACATAAAAATCATTCAAGAATATTACAACAAGACATCCTCGAAACTGAGCTGCTTTCCTGTAGCCAACAACACTTCGGCAACCAATCATGGATCCCAACAAAAGGATTCTGCGCCAGCTCACAGGGGTTCAAGTGTTCAGCAGTGGTGCATGGCTAATTTCATCAGCTCAAAAGAATAGTCACCTTCGCCAGATCTTTATCCAATGGATGACAGTGTATGGTCTAGGTATCTTGGAGGCAAGGGCCTTCCCTCATGCGGGAATGGGACAAAATATCCGTAGAGGAAGTGCGGAATTTCTTCATGGTCGGCAGCGCGAGTGTAACACCCCTGGTGTTCCATACGTCCATAAGGTGGGCCGTGTGCTTGTCTGCCATTTAAGTGGTATAAAAAAAAAAAACGCTTCCAAAGCTTCTTCATTCTTCTTCGCCCTCTACGGAAATGAAAGATTTCCCTTCAAATAGTTGTCAAAAGTTAATATCTAAAGACAAAATTTTGAGAATAATAGATAGGGTCTCTAGCTTCATCTATTATGTAATGTGTAGCCAAGTGTTGTGTCGAATAAGCGATGACAAAGAACAGATCTAATCTCGATTGTTTCAGTACCAATATCTTTCGCACAATCTATAATTCTTGACAATACCAATACCAATCTATTTAATTATTTAGCCAAATTGAAAGGCTGAGCGAAAAATGTGCTGAAACTTTTTTCTATTTAATTGTGCACTTTAAGAGTATGAAAATAAAGTATAAAATTTAATGCCATTTTTGCAGTATATTATGTATGTACAGTGGTTGTACTTTAGTAGCATCGAGGTTCAGTAAACGTTTCGGGATTTCAACAGTATTCCACCAAGCTATCATCATCAAGCTCAAGTTAAACTTTTGTTTCGAGTTCTGTTTAGATTTAGTACCCTGGTCGAACCACTGTGATAAATGTTTGTTGTAGTGTGTATAGGATGCACTTTTTACCCGATTACGGCAAATTAAAAGGAGGGTTATGATTTTGACAGGCTATGTATGTATGTATGTAGGTTCATCGGTTCCCTCATAGCTCCTCAACCACTAATTAGAACTGGACAAATGAGGTATCGTTAGAAGCATCTTAGTCGTCCGCTGGTTATAGGCTATATAACGTGTCACTGAATCTAATGTAGCGCCCTCTAGCGGTCATAAAGTACTGTGTTAAAAAAATAATTAAAGATAAACATGTCGTGTTTGGTATCAACTGAAAGGGCTTAATTAGCACATTTTAAATATGGATAAATTATACCTATTGCTTGCCCCAAAATAATATAAATAAAAAAATAAGTTTAAAACTAAAACCCGACTACTGAAAAAGTACTTATTAAACAAGAAAATATCTAGGATAACCGTGGTCGTATGCCACTTAGTCTTACAAAAAGTACATTCTATAGAAAAGTGGCATACGACAACGGCTATCCTAGATATTTTCTTGTATAACACTTTTTCAGTAGTCGGGTTTTAGTTTTAAACTTATTTTTTACAACACAGGTAACAATTAAATGCTATTAGGAAGGGAATAAAACTGGTGTGTACCCCGATAATTGTTAAAAAATAAATTGAATACGAAAATGGCAGTCAAAAGGGAATATATACTGTGTTCAAATGTCAGACGGTTGTTATGTTTAGCTCTCATTCTTTATCTAAATCCAAAATTCTACATTCCAGTTCCAGAGAACCTGGCAGCACCTTTGAGTCCGAGCTCAGACAGTCGCCTCCGCCGCACAAAGCACTTCAAGCGACAGTCCCGCGTCCCTGAGGACAGCCGGGAGGTGCGCAAGCAAACCTCGGACCCTCTGCCGCCAACTACAGCTCCGCCCAGGATCACACCCATATTGCAGAAGTATGACTCCTACCCACAGTTTGCGCCAACTAAGGTAATCTAATTTTATACTTAACATAACTTTTAAATATTTCAATCGCCTAGTTTTGGGAGGAGGTAACGAACTCATGGGAGTTGCCAATAACGGCAACGTAAGAGAACAAGTACTTCCATTCTCCACAGAAGAGTGCTAAATGAACTGCAGTATTTTTAAGGGTTATTGGTAGACCTGCTCATGTACTAGCAGAATCTGTAGTTACCTAGATCTAACAGGGCAGGACTTGTTGGTTCGTAGTTAGCCTCTGATTCTCGGGTTTATAGGTCTCTTGTGACGGAACACGGTGTTGTTTTGGGATTGATTAAATTCCGATGTTCTGGGGGTAACACTCACTCACAGAGCACCATCCAAGCTATCCATTACCTTAACTTTAAAACCTTTTATAAACATCATAACATAACATAAACACACGCCTATATCCCCGAAGGTGTAGGCAGAGGTGCTAGCACCCACATTTCGCCAGTTTATGTTTAGGTCCCAATCTAATAGGTGGCGAGCCTATTGCCATTAACCGGGCACTTATAAACCTGCGATAAATACACACATAACTTCGAAAAGCATCGAAAAGTCATTGGTGTGTGCCATGGTAAAACCTGCAACCGATCCCGAGACCTCGTCTCAGCAGTCCATTACCCATACCACTAGGCTACCTAACCTTTTATAAAATAATCTTAATAAACAAAACTTGTTCTCTAAAGATTTTCTGAAAAAATATGACTGCCAGTCTATCATACCATGATGCTTTGTATTCTTTGATTAGATTTTTACCACTTCTATCTTCTCATTTACAGAGTCTTCTGACCCGCAAGACTCGAATCGAACAAGAAGCAGGTTCCGTTCTGATCAGACCAGTGACCTCGACCGAACGGCACTCGTCCTCCGCCACCACGACCACAACGTCTACATCAGCGTCTTTCGAGAGTTCCTCAGCCTCCGAGACGTCACAGGCTCCGAGGGCGAGTCACACTCCCGCCGTCAGGTCAGGACCTCCTTTAAGCTGCAATTTCTGTTGGAACACGGTCGACGAATGCGGCAGGATCCTTCGGCGAAAGACGCAGTACCATTGCCCGGAGTGCCGTACCAACCTCTGCATCGTGCCCTGCTTCCACGAGTACCACGAGGGGCCTGAGACTGATGCGAACACGAATGCACGATGAACGCGAGGGGTGAGGTTTTTGTCGGAAAAATGTACGAGTTTGGGTAATTCTTTATGGCCAATGTAAAGGTTTGCTTAATTGATAAACCTTTACGTCTCTCTTACCCAATAAGATACTTTAGGGTTCTTGTAATAAGTCGTTAAATTAAAAGCAAAAAATTTTTTTTTTTTATTAAATATATTATGTTAAAATTGCCCGGATTTGAACATGGTGTATATTGTGCAATATTTTCGATACTAAAATACTTACTTTTTACATTATTTTTTCTCTCTATGATGATAATAAGTTGTAAATATTGTTCTATTTATATAGGTACACTGTAGTATTGCGCTATAGTACCCAAGATTGAAGTATTACTTGTATAATATTTATATATTTTATAACGAGTGACGACAATATGTGTTTGTTAATCATATCGTAACACTACTACGAAAGTGTTAACGAATTATATGACTACTAATATATATGTAAAAATTACTTTCAACTTGTATAGCACTTTCAAGGTTCATAATTCTTCATTATAAAACTAACAATTATATATGTTAGTGATAAATCGCTTTGAATGGGACACAACCCAAATTCTATGATCTGACAGCCATTTTTCTTCAAACCCTTGTACTTTTTGTCTTTGTAAATACTAGGTATCTTTGTTAAATATTAACAAATGGTTTGAGTGTCGAGGCGGTTCGTCCGTTTCATGTTTATGTTTTAAAATCCTCAATTTTATAAACTAAATTTTAATACAAAGGTATGGGTACCTTGATATTGCTTAAATAATTGACTTAACTTTGTGTAATGTTTGTAATTTAACTTAATATATATATTATAAATTGAGTAAGGGAAATGAAGGCAAAATGACATACTAAGTAAATATTACAATTTGTATAAGCTAGAAGCTACAATAATACTAAGGATCAAATCAAGTGTTCTCTAACACTGGTATGTCTCAACTGGTATCCAATTCATGCAAGTGCCCGTTATAACTGTTGATCGAGCACTTTTTGAACTTTTTCAAGCATATTTCTAGTCTTAATAGAATGTATGCCATGGTTCTTACCTTAAATTTTGTAATCTTCTATCCTTCATTCTTTTCATTTGATACAATGCACTACATGAATTAAAATTGATCAACTTTTTTTTATAACTGAAGTACAATCAAACCAAAAATTGAGCCTTTTATATTAACATATTATATATGAAGAGGAAAAAAACAAGTAATCACGTCTAATATTGATCGAGTAACTCAATTTTAGGGTTCCGTTCCAAAAAAGGAAGAAAGAACCCTTGTATTATCATCACTTCGTTGTCCATTTGTCTGTCTGTCTGTCAAGACATATTTCTCAGGAATACGTGGATGTATCAAGTTGAAATTCATACCACATACTCATATCTATAACGTCTTTAAACTGTGCAAAAATCAAACTTCTAAGTCAACACATTCAAAATATATTAGGGTTTATGTAGCTCAAGTTATGGGACCCTCTGTGCGAGAGTCAGAATCGCACTTCTTCGAGCTCCGAATCTGACTGCCTATTTTATTCGAAATAATGACGCTGGTCGTTTCAAACTAATGTAATAATTTCGTTTTGCCTTCGTTTCCCCTATGGCATTGTCTTACGTGAACTTTTTGCGATGCGTTTCCATGTGGCACGCGAAAATCAAGTTATGTTATATAACGTGATGTTTTAAAACAATTTCTATATTTAAATATGAGAGAACCTATATAATATGTAGAAAAAAAAATGGTATTTTTATAATAAATTATAAATACCTCCGTTTTGTAAATAATATGATGATAAGTTAAATGTTTTATCAATAGATAGATTGAAAGAAAATTTGTCTATCGACGTGATGATAATTGTGTTGATAAAATTGCCATTGTATTGTTATCAACGTGTACATAGGTACTTGACGTTATATGTATACCTATTAAATATTTATGGAACAAAGGGTCCTCTCTTATAAAAGTAAGTAGCAAGTACCTACTGCTGCCTAAACATGAGAGTTGTCTAAAGTACCTAATTGATAGTTTAACGGCGTGATTGAGAAGAGTTTTCATTGAATGTAACAAGTAGAACGAAGTTACAATAAATTTTCTAATATTTGAATACATTATATAACCATCATAGTCATTAAATGCCGTACCGTCACTGCTTACCTATAAATGTTATTTATATAATAGCGTGAAGTTAGGTGTTTCGTTTGCTGCGGTGCATGACGTCAAGTGAAAAAATGCGATAGGCCATTTGACTATTTTTTATTATTATTGGTAAATGACCACTCTATAATAATATAATGAACTGCTAAAATGAATTAATGTTACTACAGATAGTTTTAAAGATATTTGATTTTGAAATATTTCGCGCCGCCTGAAAACTCTCCATACAAAATCGTACTTGCGAGTGACGTCCCACGCCAGTCGCGATATTGCAAATGTATGGAGTGCAAGAGAATTTCGCATTTGTCTCGGTCTACGTTGCGTTTACACATGTATAGTTCGTAATAAAAGTAATTTGTAATTTAATGAGGAATCTAAAAAGTTATAATTTGGGACTGAATTTGATTGTTTATATTTTAAATTACTTTGGGAATTAAAAATAATGATAAGTCATAGTTGCAGTTTAGTTAGGCAATATCATATTTTGCAAAGCATATTTTATGATAACAAACTAACGTATTAAGCAGTATTGGGAAGAATCAAACGAGCTTGTCAAATAGCTTATTGTTTTATCGTGGAGTGTCGCAGTGAACGCGAGCCTTCTTACACACTCACCGAAACCGCGCGTGCATTGGCGCGATTCCCACATATCAAACAAACACTTCTTTGGTACAAACAATCATATCGTACATGTCTATATTCTATGTTTTATATAACTCTACGTGATGCGTCTGTGTCGCCCTTTGCTCACTCTGTAGACCATATTATAAAATGACAAACGAAACTTTAAAAAAATAAAAAAATCGATAGCATTTTCACATGGAAAGGTATTTTTTAACATTTTTGCTGTAAGCAAAGTAGTTATAAATTTATGAATATATAAAAGTTTTCTGATATTAATTAGAAAGGCAAGGAAAAGCTCAATATGGAAATGTTTACTAATATTAGATATAATACACGTGTTATTGGATTAGAATTTATAAGTGATCCGTTTGAAAAGCAAAGCTGTTTTTCTTATCATTGCAAGTAAAGTAACGAGAAATCTGTTGAATGTTGAGATCGGATTTTTTTTTATGTATTGTTACGAGCACGGGGTACATTTAAATGCCGTTTACTCAACGAAGAGATTTATTAGCTCACCACAAACTAGACAATTTAATCACTAGTACACACAGTACTCTTCAACAGTTCCAGTCGCTCAATAGTTCACAGTAGTCCACAGTCGTTGCTCAGGTCGCAGGTAGAATCTTCTTCGGTCGCTTAAGTTCTATGGCAATCGGTAGAGTACCTCTGCACTAACAATGCGTTTTTATTTCTTGAAGATTCGGTTATTACTTTTCGAGATGTCTACGTCTGTCGTAACAATATATAAATAAATAATCTGACATTTAAAACATCAGAATGTGATTCACCTAGATCTATTATTAAATAATAAATATTAATATAAATAAATAATATATATATATATATATATATATATATATATAAATAATAATATTAAATAATAAATAAAAAGATAATATATTAAATAGATTACAAGTTAATCTGCAATAGGCCACTAACACTTGTACCTGTTTTGTAAGCGAATTTCTCCTTTACTCTTCGGCCATTGAAAAGTTCTCGGTAGAAACTTTCGCATTAAAATTCAAATATCTATATCGAGTAGATATATAAATTATTTTTTCAATAAATATAATATTATACAGCTAAAATTTGCAGTTTTTTGTGCTCAATGATTTCAAAATCGAATCGTAAGACTATTAATTGGTCATAATAATAATAATTAATAATTGTACTTACATAATAAACTTTCAATACCTAAAATGATGTTAAAAAATATAAATACCTAACGTTTTTTTATATTATATATAATATACATATATTATATCATAGCCATACGTAACATAGACATATCATAATGAGAATTGAAAGTGACTGTGTTACCTGTTCCCGATATAGCGGATTTATTATAAGTATATATATATAAATAAATAAATATTCTTCTAATGGTGTACTAAGAACTTTCTAATTTAATATGGTGAATAATATAATGAAAACTTATTATATTACAAAGACAATTAAGAGAATATAGAACGAATTTTAATTAATTACTACCCTCATTCTGTGGAATCTGCTGTTGATTTTGTATTTAAAATTAAATCTGTAATTACATTATTTTTTACTCTTGTGTGCAATATTTTCGGGAGGAGGGGGGAGGTGGGAGGAAGTATAAATATATATACTATGTTTTTATAATACCACATAGTAATTATGTAACATTTTTAGCAGCAGGCACCAGGTCTGCAGGAAACGAGTTCCAACTGAACCTGTACATAGTTTTATTCGATAATAATATTAATTAGATAGATTGATATATCTTCTACAGCTGCACAGTTGTACGAAGAGTTTTAAGTGAATTTTAATATATTGACATTAGGTTGATTATTGAGGCGTAGAAGTACGTATTTTAGTTTGAAATATTGTTAACGTAGGCATATGTAGGTGTCTGAATTAATACTGTAACGATAAATGAAAAATACTCGGGCCTTTATCTTATGTAACTGTTGTGCATGCAATTTTAGAAATTTGAACAACTAGTTAGTACCTGTTCTTTCTTGTAAGGTTGCCATGTTATCTCAATATTAACATATACAGAGATATCTAGATAGACATCATATTGTCAATGTTTTCTAGATAAATGGCGGACTTTTAGGGGTCAATTTGACAGATCTAGGTTCTATACGCTCCGTGACTCTGAGTCATCCATTAATTATACTAGTAATCCCTTTCTTATTGACACTTCTAATAAAAATGGTTCCTGTTTATGGATCATAATATGGCATGCATAACTTGACAATTTTCCGCACCGCGCGTACCGGTAAATCTAAACCAGCTTCTCTGAGTCAATAGCTCCTTAAGTTCCCCACATTTTGTATGACTCTTTTTGTCCATGCAATGCAGCGAGGACTAGGATTGAGGTCCAGCAGTCGCAGGGCACTACTTGTGACTAGGTTATATAGCCCCATATTGCCATATTTTCCTTCCAACGGCCCAGGAGCCCGGAGGAGATTTAATGACTGCCAAGTTTGCTGTTGGAGATGTTATCCAGGCGGCAAGTCTTCTTTCGGTGTATTGAAAGCTACCGGACCTGGGTGTTTGTTTGCTCATATTTGCTAAATCATGATGGGACTTCGAACGAGTCGCGCACTTACGTATTTACAGTTTTTCGAAGATCTATCCTTCAGCCAGGCCATGCATATGCGACGCTGATACACGCTTATATACCTAACTTAGAAATTCTGTGTAGCAACTCTAAGGTAATGTAGTACCCACACAATTATTCAACGTAGATGATTCAATTTTGCTGCTATTCTGTCACCTTCAGGCCCACAATTTATTTGAAATTAATGTAATTTATTAGGTAGGTACTATATGTTGCTTTTTCGGTGCCAAATATTTCTTAGTATGATTACTTTGCCAACTCTTAGGTAATGCAAGATCTGAACTTGCTTGCACTACCCTATGGATGTGTATTTAAAAAAATGTTTATATTTCATTATTCGGTTGCGTATTATTTTTTTTAATATTGTAAATTGAATTATATAAAAAGGCCCAAACAAATATTGTTTTAAATATTGTATTATTTGATAAGTAGATCCCTACCAGTGGCAGTACTTTAAAAACGAGAAATTTTAATGTAGCCTTAGCAAGCGAGATAGTCCTCATCGAAGAACGAACAAAATGCTCTTCTCGCTGGTGGAGGTGAACAGTCGTGATAGAGTTGTAAACCTCCAACATTTTTGTTGGTATGTATCCTGCCTTTAAATTACTGTGGTCAGTAGTCCATTTGAGAACCACTCATTACGCTCTTGATTCAATTCTAGACTAAGGACTCCACTGGTTCGTGATTTAAAGTCGGCACTTGCAGTCCAAAATCAATTTGATCACTTATTGAACAATTTTTGATTCGCCATATTGTGATGATACTTGCCGCTGGTGGGCGCAGACTTGATGTGATGTTAGTTACTTGTGTTATTTTAAGCATGTTAAATCTACCCTACAGAACACTCAATTTTCTATTGTTGTTTAAATTAAAATCATTTATATATAACCACAGTTAGTTTTACTTTTTTGACAATATACCTACATCGCAGGAATCAATGATTCCAACAGCCGTTGAACTTGCATGATCCGCTACATTTACTTATTAAGAAAAAGATTCATATCGAATTGAGAACCTCCTATTTTTTGGTAGTCGGTTGAAAATGAACTAAGTGTATATAGGTCGAGAACGGTTGGACCGTTTCGGCAAGTTTTTCGTTTGTATGTTTCAAAAACTACTACAAACTATAAGCATTTCGCCATCAATTAATCAGATAGAGGAGAGTACGCCTCACGATCGAGAGTTGCCGGATTCGAATCTTGGCACTTAAAAAAAACATTAACAACGTGGACCTGCTCCTTATACAAGCCACCTGATATATATTTATATATATGCTATATATATATATATAGCCCAGACTCAGCCTCAGAGGTTTAGCTTGAGTCAACATTAGTGCCCGGAAGACGACAATAGGCTCACCCCCTATTACTTGGGACCGAATACAATTATTGGTAAAATATGGGTGTTAATTCACCTCTGCCTAACCCTCCAGGGATAAAGGCGTGATTATACGCATGTATGTATATTTATTATATATTCATTAAATTCGGTAATATTAACATTACCAAATATAATAATTGGTGAATGTTAATTCACTTCTGCCTTACCCTTCGGGGATAAAGGCGTGATTATATGTATGTATATTTTTAATATAAATAAAACGTGGAAATTAGACGTGGTTAAGTATAACTGATCTAAGAAAAAGAAAGAAAGATTGTGATACGATCTTCTCATCTCACCTCTCAGTTTCACTTAGATACTTACTCATTACAAACGCACAAAAAATAATTAAAAAACATATTTATTACAACAAACCATGAAAATGTACAAATGTATAAAAAGGTTTATAACTTAATATGCTCTATTGTGACTCACTGCCCTGACTGCTTTGAATAAATATTTAGCGGGTTTCACATTGCTGGGTACGAACGGGAGCCTGGTCGTCTTAGCGGGGACCTTCTCTCCCCAGATATCGACCACCGACCGTATCTCTTGGTTTATACCAGCATGCAGCACTATCAGCACAGACGACGTACCAATCCCGCCGTTTTTGATCGTCGCACTCGCCCCGCAACTCCTCATAGCCAAGTTATCTACGTGTATATATTTAATTATGTAATCAGGGAAATAATTATCGTACACGTACACTTGTCCTTCGCTTATTGTGACTGGTAGGTTCTCGACCACTGCTGAATCCATATGCGTCAGGTCGTATTTCCACTCGCCCAGCTCTAAAGGAGCCTTGGCCCTCGCACAAAACATTCTGGCGTCCGCCACGGCGAGGAGCAATATTATCCATAGGTCCATTTATGATGAATACATTAGCGAGATTGAACGGATGCGGTTTGGTGCGAACACCTGAGAAAACAATGGGGTATCGCCCCATTGTTTTCTCAGGAACTTTTCCGAGTGACGCTCTGTGCCTTTCACTGAGTACCAGATGTGCGATTACTTATTGTTTGGTACATAAACATAGTTAGGTAATAACGATTATATCGATAACTGCTTGAAGTAAAGAAAATACCTACGTCTAATAATATTACTCTGTCTGTCTGAACTGAACAGATTTTGATGAAATTTAGTACATAGATTTAATTTAGGAGAGAAGATTAGACTTCGGGTAAGGACATAGTCATAGCATAACCGACATCGACACGGGAGGAGCCGAAGGCAATAGCTAGTAGGAGGAGGTAGGACACGGCGGTATTTCCGTTCAATTGAGCAGCCCGACTGGGGAAGTACCTCCGCCCTACAGAATACCGCGGTTATAATAACTTCGAGTTGTGTTACCAGCGGAGGGTAGGGTAGCCAGAGCTCACTGGAGAGTTTGTTCTGTCAGTGGGAAGCCTTGTCGTGCTTTGTCCTCTACACTGACGGTACAGAGACTCTGTGCTTACAGGGTCGGCAGCGCGAGTGTGGCTTCTCTGGTGTTACACGCGTCCATAGGCCACGGTAACCAGTTTTCATCAGGTGGCCCGTGCGCTTGTCTGCCACCTAAGTGGTATAAAAAAAAAACTAGTTTCACATAAATAAGTGTATCCTAGTTAGAGTGAGAGCAAGATCAGCGGACACAGACGAGAGTAGTCTGGGCTCAATTTGCTCATATATACGAGTACTCACGCCTTTTTTTCTACGTGCGAAGAAATCCCAACGGATACCCCCCCGCCGGAGCTGGTGGGAGAGGTTACGTTGTACTCGAACCGACTACTTAACCGCACGGCGCCTGTGGGTCACTGTTGGTTGCCGAAGGTGAGGTTGACAGGCATATCCCTCGCACACCGGTTGACCCAGGGCCATCTCTCCCGATCTTGGCTCTTCTCGGCAGCGGGGACCACAGGTTTCCCATCTCGTCCCCGGAAACAGGGAGATTCAAGCCCTTCTCCCTCTGTGGTAAGCAGCGATAAAAGCGAATGTTGCTGTAATGACGCTTACAAATGGGTTACAGAAGTAATTTGGAAATTTACTGTTACTGGTGATTTACCTGCCTATTAAAGAAAACAAATAGTCACATTATTGCAATATCTATTTCATCCCTTCTATTTATTCGACAAGTGTCACTTTGTTTCTGTATAAGCGGGAGTAAAGTAGCACTTTACTGTGGGACTTTTTAGCGGGAGTGGGAGAGGGGAGAGTGATTTAAATCAAACTCAAATGTATGTCTTACTGGCTGGTACGTGCTGGCCGCACGGCGGTGGCGCGCACGTGCAATAACCAAACATGAAATGTAGGTACAAGTGCCTTATTCAATAATTCTGTCTCTGTTCTTGTAAGTTATCAGGATCTCATAGAAAGGGGATGAAAAGTATACTGTATGACTCAGGAGCAAATTATTTTACCTCGGGCAATGGACTTTGAATCTCTGGCTGCGCTCAGAATTCTACGTAAGCATCCCTCGCTACGCTCGTGATTTTAAATAGCGCCCTCGCCGTAAAGAAACTAAAGAAAGAAAAATGTGTTTATTTTTGCTTAACCGCAGTACTACTACTTTGCACCCTTGCTAAACAATCTATTATTACCTATTCAATGAAAACTGTTAAATACTTTTATGTTGACTACCTAAGGTAGTAATGGACAAACTTTTTTAATGGGAGGGTTGGGGTGCGGGGGGGTTCAGAATTCTAATACAATTTACTGGGTAGGGGAGACGCTCAATGCGCTGTCGCCTCGGCCTGCTTCTGCTAGGGTGACAGGTGGCTCCACCCTCAAGCCCGAGGGTTATACACTTCCGAAAAATAAGTAGAATCTACTTTATACTTCTGGACCGCCAAGATAAAATTGTAGCGGGCTATATTCATGTCGAAGGACCGTCGGCGGACCGGATTAAATACTTCCGCGGGCTGTATTTTTCCCATCACTACATCTACATAAACTCACGCCTATATCCCCGAAGGGATAGGCAGGGGTGCTAGCACCCACATTTTGCCAGTTTATGTTTAGGTCCCAATGTAATAGGTGGCGAGGCTATTGCCATTAACCGGGCACTTATAAACCTGCGATAAATACACACATGACTTCGAAAAGTATCGAAAAGTCATTGGTATGTGCCATGGTAAAGTCTCAGCAGTCCATTACCCATACCACTAGGCTACCGCGGTTTCCCATCACTGATCTCAGGTACCTAAGCTAAGTAAGGTAACAAACGAGATTGGCGCTTGGATCAAGAGTAACTTAATAGTAAGTAAAATAAATAAATAAAATGATTATTACGAAAAGCTTCAAGCAATTCGGTGATTTTGTGAAAATTTTGTATCTAAAGTATTACTCTGGGGAAATCGAGTCTTTGAATCGGGGAGCGCGAGGGATACGCCAAAGACTACCTACCTCACCCCGGCAACTCAGAGGGAATGTTCACACGTTAAAAAAAAGAAATCGATTCCCTAGGCCAACATTTTACATTTAATTGGATTCACGCTTGTGACAATGGCTTTATATGAGTATTAAATATCACTAGAATTTATATAATTATACCATAGTATTTATTCAGTTTAGGTACATAAAGTAAAAAAAATAGGATAGAGAAAAAGAGGGAGACTGCAATATTAGGCATCGAAAAATTCTCGCGTCGCTGTTCCTTATATCTTATGCTGGTGTGGTGTTGGAACTATGTTGGACGACGCGACTAGAATTCACTAGAATTAGGTAAGTAATCTAGACCATAATATTAAGACCATATTATCAAGTATTTAGATTAGTCACTGATTAGTTAAATCTGTTGTGATGTATTGTACTATAGAAGGTAGGACACGGCGGTATTTCTGCCCAATTGAGCAGTCCGACTGGCGAAGTACCTCCGCCCTACTGAATACCGCGGTTATAATAACTTCATGTTGTGTTCCCAGCGGTGATTAGGGTAGCCAGAGCTCACTGGTGAATTTGTGTTGTTAGTGGGATAACTAAAGGCTTGTCCTGATTGTCCTCTACACTGACGGCACAGAGACTCTGTGCTTACAGAGTCGGCAGTGCGAGTGTGAATTCTCTGGTGTTACACACGTCCATAGGCCACGGTAACCACTTTCCATCAGGTGGGCCGTGTGCTTATCTGCCATCTAAGTGGTATAAAAAAAAAGAAATTATTTTAGTTTAGTTTCTTTTTATTCTGTGAAGAGAGTGATGCTATATGCGTTGTAACATTGTTAAAGAATATTAAATCTATCCTACATATTACACATCGGTGTAACAGGCGGTGATTCGGTGTAATGACGCATCGCAACCACAGTCGACGCGAAACGCCGACGCTGCATTTTCGATGCACAAATCACTTCTATGTCGCAATAATTCCCGATATTGTATTGTAATAATGTCACGCCACCGTAATGTCGCAATAAATCCCGTTGTAAAAACAGTAATTAATTTTTTTTTTTTTTACGTGCACAGAATCTCCACGGTAACCCCCCGGAGAGGGTGGTAATGTCGGACTCGAACCGACCAAAACGCACGCCGCCTGTGGGTCGTTTTGGTTGCCGAAGGTGAGGTTGACAGGCATATCCCTCGCACCCCGGTCGACCCAGGGCCATCTCTTACGATCTGGCCCTCTTCTCGGGTGTGGAGACTACAGAGTCCCCAACTCGTCCCCGGAAACGGCCTGCTTCTGCCAGGGTAACAGGCGGCTCCACCAGTCACCCCCAGGTCTGCGCTCATGGGGGGCGGAGGTCGTTCATCGACCTCTGACGCCAGAGTTGCCTTCGTACGCGGGCATCTTGGCTTGCGATCCTTCGTCGCTACCACAGAAACCAATTATCACCACTCTTAAAACAAGTTAATGTAACTTACATTTTTTATTAAGTAAATTGGTTTTCTTTGCATCCTCCGACTACAGACGACTTAATTTACATATAAATAAAATTGGAGTGTCTGTTTGCAATATTGAAATAATAGCTTTTTACTACATGCATATGAATATATATATACGGGTACATACAGTTTTTGTCTGTCTATCTGTTTGTTCCGGCTAATCTCTGGAACGGCTGAACCGATTTTAACGGGACTTACTGGCGAATAGCTAATGTTACAAGGCATAACATAGGCTATTCCAGGAATTTTTCCCGCGGGTATCGGGAAGTATAAAACATTTTCATTCAGGCGAAGCCGCGGGCGTCTGCTAGTCAAGAATAAAACCAAGCACCTACAATATGGGGTTCTTCAAGAGGGGCATCAAAAGGTTTCTTCATGGTCGGCAGCACGAGTGTAACACCCCTGGTGTTGCATACGTCCATAGGCCACGGTAACCACTTCCCATCAGGTGGGCCGTGTGCTAATCTGCCACCTTAGTGGTATAAAAAAGGACGGTAACACCAGGCCGACCTCGTAATGACAAAGTATACTACCAAACCTATTTTTTTATACTACTTAGGTGGCAGACAAGCACACGGCCCACATGATGGAAAGTGGTTACCGTGTCCTATGGACGTTTGTAACACCAGAGGAGTCACAGTTGCGCTGCCAACCCTGTAAGTACAGAGTTTCTGTGCCATCAGTGTAGAAGACAAAGCGGGTCAAGCCTTTAGTCTTCCCACTGACAGCACAAATTCTCCAGTGAGCTTTGGCTACCCTACTCACCGCCGGCAACACAACACGAAGTTATTATAGCCACGGTACTTCCCCAGTCGGACTGCTCAATTGGGCGGAAATACCGCCGTATCCTACCTCCTTTAAAAACACAAAGGAATAGAGGAAAATTTAAAGGATAAATAAATAAAATCCATGATTAATTTCCAACGGCAGGATTTATTGTAGACTTTGTAATGGTCCCAAGATGCAGAAACTCGTCGGAAATATTCCTTACAATTATAATTTACATTTAAAATTCGTGTTATTACTGAGGTGGACACAATCTGAACGCATCGACAGTCCTTTGAAGTACAGACAATACGTAATTCCTTGATGTACATACAAAATAAAACCCAGAATAACACATGTTTATTAATATATTTTTTTTTTTACATAATAATATCACTATTTTTATACCTAGTAACACCAGACCACAATCGAAATATAGTTGTCTTGTGCACTTTGTTCCGTAAGACTTTTTAAAATTATTGTTGCCTATTTCTAAAAAAAAACCATTTAATGGTATCATTTTATTTTCAAATATAATTATATAAAACGTGTAAAATTACAAATTTAAAGGCATCCATGGTTTAAAAGCTTTTCTTCTTTATATTTTTATTTATTAGTCTTCTTAACATTATAAAACAGGGAAGTAAAATTTGGAAAATCTTTAAAACAAAACCTATATATCGGTTGTAAAAACTGATAGGTATATATACGTAAGCTTAAGTAATTGGCCAATTCTTAACATAATCATGTATATAACCTACTGGGATCCATATTTTATTCTATAATTTCAAAACTTGTAAATATATTGTAGACAACACGCTTTATTTCTTGGTATAAAACGTTAGAACTCTGCCTGTCCTGTGCGTGAGCCAATATAAGCTCCGTAATGATACAATATACAACTTACACAATATGATATGATAAGAATGAACACTTGGCTATCTATTTAATTGCATTACACTGGCGTATTCCTGACCAAACCAAGAAATAAAGTAATCTCACACATTAAGGACACTTTCGGCGAAGGCGCTGGCAGACATTGAGATTCTACTTTGTACACTCGTTCGTATGCACTTCTTTAGCCTAAATTTAAAAAACTTACGATATGTATACTTCATATTTTAAACATGTTTGGCATATACTACACACAATTTTATAGACGATATGATTATATAGCGTAAATTTAAATATGAATTTAGTTGTATATAGAACAAATTCAAACATGATTTATAAAAAAAAAATCTCCAAAATACAAACAAACAATTTTTAAAATTATATACAACATTAACAGATGCGATCGAAATAATATCAGTAAATATATATTTATATATTATATTAGCTGGAAGAAGTAGATCGACTTGTCAACGGCTGAAGTAACAACCCTAGTGAGTGCGTGACATACCGGACTTAATTAACACTAAGATATCAATATAACCACACAGGACGGACATTTCTTACGGAACTATAAAAGGCACATAATATTCTATTAGTACACAAACTATGGTGTTATATAAAACTAACTTATAGAACAACTATGTACATTATAGGTATATTAATTTTCATGATCACTCATATTACTATTAGAATAATCGGGATATTTATTTGCCTAACGTCTGGATACAGTAAGTTCGAGTTTGTAGTGAGAGTGAAACCAGTGGTAGTGCACAGTAAAATAACACGAAAGAGGGTAGATCGATATTTTAATTTCTAAACAAACCTTTTCACTGTGTACCACCAATACTTCAGTTTCTTCGTGATCATGGTGCTTGCAACAGCACCGAAATATCGGGATAGTTTTAATAGTAATATATACATACTTTCTGACAATAAGTCTAGTCTAATGTGAGGCTGCCTTTCCACCAGATATGCTATGCTAAGAGATATGCTATGCTAAGAGATATGCTATGCTAAGTTGCTATATATACGTTTGATATCCACCTATCACAATCATTACTCCACATAGCTTAGCACTGATGGAAATGCTAAAATATGTTTTATATATAGAAAAAATGCGGTTTTTTTATACCACTTATGTGGCAGACAAGCACACGGCGTATCTGATGGGAAGTGGTTACCGTGGCCTATGGACGTGTGGATGGAAAATAGATTTGAATTTAGACCTTTTGTAGGCAGTTTCATAGCACATTTTTCTCGCTACGTTACACGGCATAGCGCAGTTGAAACGGTGACATAGTGTCATGACTTAGCTTTTACATCCTTGTACCATATCTGCATAGCACATCTCTGGTGGGTAGGCAGCGTGACACAATATAAAAATAGGCATAGTAAAAAAATTACGTAGATATTTCACAAAAGATAAATTGACTTCGTTTTGTTATACAATACAATCAAAAATAGTATAAAATATTTAATTGTTTAACAAATTATTGTTCTATAAGTTATTTTAATAATTTTATATACTATGTAGCGTGCTTTGTATATTCGAGAAGATAATTTATATAAACAGTTTATATGTTATATAAAATAAATAGAATTTTTCTTCAAAATAGATTAAGATTTAGAAAAAATTTAATAGGTTCAAGCGGGATTCAAACCCGCGATCTTATCCTTACAGGGGGAACGCCCTGACCATTTTTACTTTATCTTAATCTATTTGAATAGCTAGCATATGCTTTAAAAATTTCATTCGATAGCCTTTTTAATCGTTAAAATGTGTTTTAGAGCTCTTATCTAGAAAACAATATGCTTTTTTTTTAAATATATATATCTGTTTTTAAGACTTAATACACGCCTAAAATATTAGCAGAAACATATCAGCTCCCCTAGGCGAGTGGATTTTTTTGTCAGTGTATTGTCTAATGAATAATATTTGGAATTCACATGTATTTTGATGTAGTACATGTCAATTATATACCATCTACTACCATATATATCATTCAATTCTACAATACGCCACTGACATTGCATTTTTTCCGGCAGAGTAGAATTTGGAACACCCCATCTCTTCCCATGCGGTGTCGATGAGGGATAGGGCTTTAACATCAGACAGATATATACAGCCCATACTCAGCCTAAGATACAAGGCTTGAGTCAAGAATAGCGGGCACTATTGATATAATAATAATATGACCGAATTCAATAACTGATGAAATGCGGGTGTTAATTCACCTCTGCCTAACCCTCCGGGGACAATTGTATGTAGATTCAAGGGTACCTATTGACCCTATTGGACCACAGTATAAAAGGTTACACCTAATGACAATGACATGACAATGAAAAACATGCAATAGATCGCAATTGAATACATTAAACCACAGACTTGTATAAATACTACTAAATAGGTTGCACAGCCCCAATACATAACACAAAATCACGCCTATATCCCCGAAGGGGTAGGCAGAGGTGCTAGCACCCACATTTCGCCAGTTTATGTTTAGGTCAAAATGTAATAGGTGGCGAGACTATTGCCATTAATCGGGCACTTATAAACCTGCGATAAATACACACATAACTTCGAAAAGCATCGAAAAGTCATAGGTGTGTGCCATGGTAAAATCTGGGATCGAACCCGAGACCTCGTCTCAGCAGTCTGTTACCCATACCCCTAGGCTATCGCGGCAGCCCTAATACAAAAGAGGTAATTCATTGGTCGGGATATTGTAGTATAGAATTATGAAGGTCGACAATTATCAACGCATCTCATAAACGACAAAATATGTGTCATTAGTGTAGAATATAGACCACATAATCACTTCCCATGTCGTACAAGCCGACTAAGGGATAGGGCTTTACCATCAGACAGATATATACAGCCCAGACTCAGCCTCAGATGCATGGCTCGAGTCAACAATAGTACCCGGAAGGCGGTAATAGACTCACCCTCTGTTGGTCCCAAGTAGGACCAAATTTAAAGATTGGTGAAATGTGTGTGTTAATTCACCTCTGCCTAACCCACCGGGGATAAAGGTGTGATTGTATGTATGTATGTGTTCTACAATACGCAATTATCCTAATAAGATTACAATAAAGTGGCATTTTTAGACTTCTAGATCTAAGTCACAGCATCACTCATCCAAGGGTAAAGCTAATATAATCAAGAAAGTTAGCTATTAAGCTAGATATTTATTTTGTGTGATTCAATGACACCTTTAGAGTAAATCATATTTAAATCTACATACCCTTAAGAACTCCTAATTTGAACCCAATGGTAAAAGAACTGTACGTCCGTATTTTAAGCTTCCCTTTTAAATCTGAGGTCCTAGGGATACCTAGCTGACTAATTTATATGGTAACTTCCATATATATGTTGCACGAATCTTGTTCCAAATAACTTCCCTAGTATATTACAAACAAGTCTGTGGGTCAAAGTACTTCAATTGCAATGCGTAATACTCGGGTAAACTTTCAAAGGGTACGACCTCGGAATATAAAATTAAGCGAAAGTGTGTCTCAATTTTTGTGCAAAATGTTTTTTATTACCTCTGCCTATCATTTCTGGGATTACAGGTTTGAATATATGTATGTATTCGTCATAAAAGCCGATTTGCAGTACACTGTCGCGACCGGGCTTGCCTAATCGAACTATTTAAGTACATATTTTGTTTTAAATATTCCACAATTCTGTTATCTAGACCCATGGTCACATTGTTATTATATATATATATATATATATATAGTATAGTTACATATTAGGATAGGAAAAATATTGAATCAGGTCAGACGGGATTCGAACTAACGATCTTGCACTTACAGGGGGAACGTTCTGACTGCTGACCAACCGAACCACGCCTGAAATCATCCGAATCTTCCTATAAATATCCGTCTTACGGCGACGTTGGGAGAGCATCTACAGTATAAACATACTAAAATACTTTTTTTATTGTAAATACATACATATTGTACATGAAACTCACAGAGTAATGCAAATATACATATTTATGGATACAAATATTTGCACTGAACGGGAATCGAAATGTTTCATGCTTAACCGTAGCTCGAAACGGTGTCAAAATGTCAGTGTATTCTCTGGATCCGGTCCGGGCGACATGTTGTAACTTGAATGTGTACATTGAGCGCCCAGAGGACAGACTTGACTAAACTTAGTGAAGTAAGCAGCAATGGAACGCAAAACACCATACACGACAACAACCTATTTCTTTTATCAAGTAATAGTACCGAAATTTCTTTTTATATACCACTTAGTTGGCAGACAAGCACACGGCGCACCTAATGGAAAGTGGTTACCGTGGCCTATGGACGTGTGAAACACCAAGGGAGTCACACTCGCGCTGCCAACCCTGTAAGCACAGAGAGTTTCTGTGCCGTCAGTGTAAAATACAAAGCAGTACAAGCTTTTGGTCTTCCCACTGACAACACAAAAACTAATATTGCCGTTAAAAAAATATATTTTAACGTGCTCTCCGAGGCACCGATGTTCAACTAAGTTATATATGGTCCAAGCGCGCGTGCGCTCTTCAAAGAAATAGCGAAGCGACTAATCGACGCTTCCCGTGACCATAAGGCTGGCCTTTACCTCGCTCAAAGAATTGCCATCGCCATTCAGCGTGGTAATGCCGCCAGCCTCATGGGCACGGTACCAGTAGAGATCGATGGGGAGGAATTTTTCGATGCCTAAAATTGCAGTCTCCCTCTTTTTCTCTATTCCATTTTTGTATATATTGTATAGTTAGCATAGTTTCATATAAATTTGTAAGTAGTTATATTGTATATATGACAGTTTGTAGATACTAGATTCAACACAAACGACATACACTTTCTTTTGATTTTATATTCCGCTAGTACGTAAATAATATAATAATTGAGAGCGACATCTCTTAACAATACGTGTGCGGCGCTGTAGGACGCTCAAAACAACTACTTGTTCGAAATAATAGTATGTATATATTTAGCACGCTACTTAGTTCGACGCGTGGGGTATTAATGTTTAAAATTATTTATTATTATAAAGCATAGTTTACATGTGGATGGTGGCAGCTGTGTAGCGAGCCTCGCCGCGGCGCCAGTTCCACTGGGTAGGCCGGTACTGGAAACGAAAAGGATTAAATTAAAATATATATTATATTAAGTATTAGCTGACCCGGCAGGCAGAGGTGCTAGACTGGTAAAGCGGATCCCAAACTCCGAGGTGAAAGATTAAAAAAAAACATAACATAACATAAACTCACACCTGTATCCCCAAAGGGGTAGACAGAGGTGCTAGTACTCAAATTTTGGCCAGTTTATGTTTAGGTCCCAATGTAATAGGTGGCGAGATTATTGCCATTAACCGGGTACTTATAAGCCTGCGATAAATACACACATAAGTTCGAAAGTCATTGGTGTGTGCCATGGTAAAACCTGGGATCGAACCCGAGAAAACATAGGGGTTGGCGGTAGGAGAGTAAAAATTTATGACTAAATGAATTTTTTAATTTCACACCATAAAAAAATAACAAAAAAGAAATGTCATAAAAGTTTAAAATAATTTTTGGGGTGAACAACCCCTAACACTTAGGGGTGTAAAATATAGTTATAAACCTATTCTCATATCTACTGAATATACATATAAATTTCATCATAATTGGTCAAGCCGTTTCAGACGAGTATAAACACTAAAACTGTGACACAGGAATTTTATATATTACATCAATATTTTCGAATATTTATGCGAAAAGTGGCCCGAGTACGAAAAATATGCAAATTCGTAACGTAAACTATATTAATGTAATTGTAAATTAGTTTTATTTTATACAAAATGGCCGGCAGACAAACATACAGCCCATCTGATGGAAAGTGGTTACCGTGGCCTATGAACGTGTGTAACATCAAAGGAGTCACACCCGTGCTGCCGACCCTGTAACAACAGAGTTTCTGTGCCACGAGTGTAAAAGACACAATCAGGACAAGCTTTTCGTCTTCCCACTGACAGCACAAAATCTCTCCAGTGAGCTCTGGCTTCCCTACTCACCGCCGGGAACACAACACGACGTTATTATAACCGCGGTATTCTGTAGGGTGGAGGTACTACCCCAGCCGGACTGCTCAATTGGGACGGGAATACCGTCGTGTCGTATGTAGGGTAGCCTGGGTAGGTACTGTAGGGCGGACTTTTTTAGATTTAGACTTAGATGGCAGATAAGCACACGGCCCACCTGATGGAAAGTGGTTATCGTGACCTATGGGCGTGTTCAACACCAGTGGAGATACACTATTGCTGCCGACCCTGTAAGAATTATCTAATGTCATGAATAACTATACAAGTCAGTAATTTAATATAACTTACCTTGATGAGTATCTGTCCACTTCGCGTGTGTGGGTTCTTGAAGGCGTACAGGATCCACGCGGCGGCCGAAGCTACCAATGTGATGGCGAGGAAGGCTGCCACCACGCCGCCGATGGCTGACCGGCGCGGCGGCGGGGGGCCCGCCTGGACCGATTGGCCCGCGTGGCCCATTGGCGTATCAGCCACTGCGGGCACAACAACAAACATAGTACATCATCTTCAAGCTACTACTACTATTTAAAAAAAAGAGAATATTAGAACCGATTTTTTTTATCTAGGACACGCCAAATTGACTTCACCTCGCCTGATGGTAAGCTAAAAGCTCGGGAAAGAGGGTCACCATTACAGACACTAAGTAATGTTACAATGGTGACACTCAGCTTGGCGGCCTTCCTAAATTACTAAATTGCTTGTGTTAGAAGTGGGTTCACATCGGTAGTGTAATAAATTAAACAACGACCCACAGCCCACAGGCATCGTGCGTTTTAGTCGGTTCGAGTCCGACATAACCTCAACCACAGGCTCCGGCGGGTACGCGTGGGTATTTTTCGTACGCAATAAATTTTACCTAGAGGAAACAGCGAGAAAACCCCGTCACATGTGTTTCTTAACTTACTGGGGTTTCTCTCAATATATGAATGTTATAACTACAGTCCATCAAATCTAAGAGGTACCGTTTGACGTTTCATATTTTTCAAACCGAAACAACTTTGTTCATACGTACATTATTCAGTTTCGATAACCTTTTTCATAAAACCATGAATTTAGAAAGATTTCATTATTGTATCTAAAAATGTACAATTCTTAATATCTAAATGTAATTGAAAACTTTCAAACAAAGCAAAATAACACATATTTACACAGTAAATAATTTCTAATAGTTATATTCTTGACCGCATTACAAAGTTACGTAGTTAGGTCACTGCACGTAGTGTTGCGACTCTTCGGATACACTTGTATGCAAAAAAATCGTTTACATATACGAAAAATCGAATGTATTATTTACAAATTACACTTGACAACCAAACAAATATTTTTTCATGTGAATGGGATTTATCTCACATATTACGATTACATAACTAAATAGTTATGTAATCGTAAAATATGAGATAAAACCCATTCACCAAAAATACGTATTTATAAATCAAATATATTTGCTTCTTTAAAAAGTTGTCGAAAGCGATTTGTCGATTTTTGATTTTAGCGCCCAAATAAGTCGGGGTTTCTCGCGCTAACGCTGTCGAAATAGTAAATGGAGTCAGGGATAGTGTTTTTTACATTTATTTTTGTGTATGATAGTATGGGTTTGCATATTACAGAGAAATAAACAAATTTTTAACAAGCACATCCATTGATTTTACAATTACAATTTTTTCTTCTAAGTCTTATTTCTACGTCTAAAACTAATAAAAATAAGGTATGTAGAACCCATTCACAAAAATGTTGTTGCCTGATGTTATAAATTAACGACGTTACTGCGCGACCGCATAATGCACTGAATACACAGATACCCTAAAATAAATTAATTTAATTATTTTTAGGTCAATAGGCAAAATCGCAGGTGTCCAAGTCTCTACAATTTTTTTTTTCTGGCAACACTGCCAACTACAAGCGCACGCGGTCCGCTCGGTCGGTTCGGCGTCAGCAGTCTCTCGCCATCTTGGAAGCTGACTGTACGCGTACTTGCTTTCTCGTTTGTGTTTTACAATTTGTGACTTGGCTATTACTTTTCTGGACTGATCATTCTTTATCCGTTTACCTTGGCAATATTTATACTGGACTCCGAACTAAGCAAGTGTTTATTAATAATGTCGAAAAGAGGACGTACTTTGAACAGCCAGGCTCGTGAATTGGTGGTGAAATTACACGAGTATTTTGAGCGTGAATCTCAAAATGGTGGACTTCTACTGCCAGTTACACAAGTTCGGGATCGCGTCGGTGAAGCTCTCGGTATTGGTAGCCGCACCGTTGGCAAAATATTAAGTGAAAAATATGGGCCTTCGGGGAGTGACAGTAACGTACTTCACACACCGAAAAAACGAAAAAGAAATAAACCTGTGACAGGCATCGATGAATTCGATAGTCATGCTATTAGAAACCATATATACGGGTATTTTACAAGAGGCGAATTTCCAACATTGGCAAAGTTATGTGCAACTTTAAAAGATGCCGGGCTGTATAAGGGAAGCATAGAGTCGTTGAGAACGGTAATAACAGGAATTGGCTTCAGATACAAAAAAGTTGACAAACGAAAAATTGTTATGGAGCGACATGACATAATTATGCAGCGACTAACATTCCTGCGCGAAGTTAAACAAATTATAAACTGGGATAATGTAATATTTTTGGACGAAACTTGGCTAAATTCCAACCATTCTGTGCCGAAAACATGGACTGATGATTCTGAAGCTTCGTGCTCGAAGGTGCCGATAGGAAAAGGTGGACGCCTCATAATATGCCATGCTGGGTCAGCGTCTACAGGCTTCGTGGAAAACTCTTTATTAGCTTTCCAATCCAAAAGCACTAAAGAGTATCATGAAGAAATGGACGCAGTAAGGTTCCGAGAGTGGTTCTTAAATTTATTACAGAATATCCCTCCTAACAGCACAATTATAATGGATAATGCCCCATACCACTCTGTGCAAATTGATAAAGCACCTACGTCAGCCAATAAGAAAGCAGATTTGGTGGCATGGCTGCAAAGAAAAGGAGTGGATGCCGACATGTCACTATTAAAAGCTGAATTATTACAGTTAGTGAAATTGCATAAACCACCAAAACCGACATATGTAATTGACCAATTGGCCGAAGAGCACGGGCACAAAGTCATACGACTTCCTCCGTACCATTGCCAATATAATGCCATTGAACTGATTTGGGCCCAAGTTAAAGGTAATATTTTATAATATTATAATAATAACACGAGTACTTCTAACATTTATAATTTAAACAATGGTTTTCGTCTGCTATCAAATAGTTACATTATTGTTTTACAGGTTATGCAGCAAGACGGAGAAGAAGGTTTATTAAAGGAAGCATGTGCCCAAGTTACACAGGAAGATTGGAGTAAAGTAGTACAAAAAACAAAGAAAATAATAATGGACGACTTCGAAAGAGACGTACACTTTGATAATGTAATGGACAATCAACTGGTCATTAATTTAAATGACGATGATGACGAAGACGACGATACTAGTACTAGTAGTGAATAAAAAAATATCCTAAACATTTCTTTTATTTAATTATAACAATTGATTTCTTAAAATTCGGATATTATAGTAATCGATCTCTTAAAGTTCGGATATTATAGTAATCGATTTTTTCATCCCATCCCTATCATTCAATTGTCAGAACTGTCAAACGGTACTTCTTAGATTTGACGGACTGTATGTGAGTTAAAAAAAAATTTTTTTTTTTTAACTTAATCATATTATGTCTTCTGTATCACATTATGGAACGAAACAAATATATTGAGTATCAACGGATAGATATGTGGGGCTATACATTCATAGTAACTACATACATACATATATAGTATACATATATAGTATACATACATAGATAGTTAGTAAATCTTTTACGCTCAATTTGTACTAACATAGAATAAGAGAATTACGACTAACATAAAATGAGTCTGTGTTACTTAAATAAACAAACATATATATATATATATATATATATATATATATATAATATACGTTCAGGCGGGATTCGAATCCACGATCTTCCCCTTATAGGGGTAAAGCTCTGACCATTAAATCACAGAAACTATTCAAATTCTTCTACAGATATATCAATCTTACAGCGACAGTCACTTGAGCATACTAAATGCTTTAAAATTTCATTCAACATACAGATGTATGTGTTTATTTGGACTGGATGGGTTTTTATTTATACCGCTTAGGTGGCAGACAAGCACACGGTCCACCTGATGGAAAATGGTTATCATGGCGTATGGACGTGTGTAACACCAGAGGAGTCACACTCGCACTACCGACCCTGAACCGACCCGAAGCACAGATTTTCTGTGCCATCAGTGTAAAAGACAAAGCAGGACAAGCCTTTAGTCTTCCCACTGACAGAACAAATTCTCCAGTGAGCTCTGGCTACCCTACTCACCGACGGGAACACAACACGAGGTTATTATAGACATGATATTCTGTAGGGCAGAGGTACTCAATTGGGACGCATTTCTTTGAACGTATTCAAGATCAAAGTAAAGGAACTGTTCCTCTCTCAAACTAGATAAATGTGTGTTATTTAATTTTATAGTAATATATGTATTATATATTCTATTTGTGTAATTGAATTATATATATATCAGTATATATGTAATATGTCTGCTGTATGTATTGTATATGTATTACATTTTAATTCTTAGTATGTATTATATTTAATTTTTCTGCTGTTGTACACTAGATTTTTTTTTAATCATTATTTTTTGAATTTTTAATTCCCAAAGGTTTGCTGGGAGAAAACTCAATAATGAGTTAAGCTCGCCTTTGTACACCAAGATGTATTTGTGATTACCTTTTGATGTATTATTTTCTTATGTACAATAAATAATTAAAGAATTAAAGACGGTATATTGCAACTTGTCAAATACATATTTTAAACCTCAGTGAAAAACAAGGGGTAACAGACAGACTTACCTTCGCATTTATAATACTATTAAATATTGTTACCTGTTTTGATGACAGTTTCGTGTGACGGCGCGTTCTGAGGGTCTGTGGTGTAGGCGGTGTTGCCAGTAGCGGGCACTCCGTTGGTGTCTGACGTCACATCCACTTTGGCGGCGAGGCACGCGGTGGCGTTCACTATTGTGGTCTTCTCGCATTCTGTATGAAAAGAAGTACAACGATGTATTTAGCACTGATTCGTTAAACAACAGCCTAGTGGTATGGGTAATGGACTGCTGATACGAGGTCTCCGGTTCGATCCCAGGTTTTACCATGGCACACACCAATGACTTTTCGATGCTTTTCGAAGTTATGTGTGTATTTATCGCAGGTTTATAAGTGCCCGGTTAATGGCAATAGACTCGCCAGTTTATATTTACATTGGGACGTAAACATAAACTGGTGAAATTTGGGTGATAGCACCTCTGCCTACCCCTTCGGGGATATAGGTGTGAGTTTATGTTATGGTGCACACGGCCCACCTGATGGGAAGTGGTTACCGTGGCCTATGGACGAGTGCAACACCAGGAGCGTTACACTCGCGCTGCCGACCTTGAAGAATCCTCCTAATTTTGAATAACCTCATATTGTAGGCGCATGGGAAAACCGCAGCAGGGAGTTCATTCCACAGTCTGAGTGTGCGTGGGATGAAGTTTCTTTCATACTGCACAGGCACCGTCTCAGGTCGCAATGTGTGGGGATGAATTCCCTGCCTACGGCGAGCGGTGCGATAATAGAATGTAGCTGTGGGCATCATGTCAAACAATCTATAACATAGGATGGTGTGCTACTTACTTCTTAAGAGCCAATCTTGTTTGTTTCTGTCAGTGCCGCTCGAACATTTGTGAATTTGAGGACACCATGTGCACTGAAATCAAAGAAATATAGATAATAAATGTATGACTCCAAACTCGGGCCTGGGGGTCTGGGCCGCCTGTGACCCTAGCAGAAGTTCCTCCCCATACCCGAAGACGAAATGGGGACTCCCTGGTCCCCACACCCGAAGAGGGCCGTCTGAAAAGAGAAGATCCAGGGCCGGCTGGGGTGCGAGGGATATGTGTCAGACCCGGGATTGTAAGAAGAGGAAAACACGTGAGCGTTTTTTTTTTAGTGGCAGACAAGCACACGGCTCTCCTAATAGAAAGTGGTTAACCTGGTGTATGGACGTATGCAACAACAGGGCACTCTCGCTGTCTACCCTATTTTATGTATTTAGCATAAAGTGTACAAATGAACAGTGGCCGTGGTCGGTCTGTCAATGGGTTGCGAAAAATCCCCACGGGTACCCCCACCACAGGAGCCGGTAGGAGAGGTTATGTCGGACTCGAACCGACTAAAACGCACGCCACTAACCTACCGAACCAGCAAAAGAATAATTTTCCAATGGTTTATTTTTACATTATTTAATATTTTTATTTGACATAATTGCAAAATTTTGACGTTCATATGTGCTCTTTATGAGGGTTGTATTCTTTTTTTTTTATTATCGCAAACTGTACATTTTACAATAATATAATGAACTGTTAAAGTTAAATTTCCTTATGACAAATAGTTTTAAAGATATTTGATTGAGAAATTCAATTTCTCGAACCGCCTGAAAACGCTTCATACAAAATCGTGGCAAGTGGTGACGTCACAGCGCACTGGTGCTTAGTGAAAATGTATGGAGTGCAAGAGAATATCGCATTTATCTCATTCTACGTTGCGTTTACACGTATACAGAGTTTAATAAGATTGATTTGAAATTTAATAAGGAATGTAAATAGTTGTAAACTTTGCTTTATTTCGATTGTTTATATTTTGAGAATTCAAAGTAAGGAAAAGTCGTAGTTTCAGTTTAGTTAGGCAATATCTTAGTTTACTATGCATATTTTTAGATAAAATACTAAGACATTAAGTAGTATTGGTAAAAATTCGATGACTCAGGAAACTACCCTATTGAAATGGATTCTTTTATTCTTTGACTTGTGGGTCGTTTATGGTTGCCATAAGTTAAAATTGACAGGCATATCCTTCGCACCCCAGCGGATGGGTGCACCAGCTGGCAAATGAGGTTTTCTGGCACTATTATATTTTATTTTTATTCCCTTTAGGCGTCAAACAAGCACACAGACCAGCGGTTACAGTAGACTATAGACATGTGCAACACAAGGGGCGTCACACTTTTTTTTTATTAATTATAGAACTTTTTAGGGTCCTTTTAACACTAAACACTGTTCCATAGAAATACAATAAACACTATATAACACTAATACAATGGCACATACATACTTATATACTCAAATTGCAATTTTCGTCTCTAGGGTGGCAATACAAAAGCTCGCAACTGCATCTGTCCTCAAACATCTGGCGAGGTTATTACGCACGTACGCAATCGTAAAATGCCAAGTATTATTTTTTAAATTTTCAATGTCCAGACACGACAATATCACAGTAATAATATAGATAATATACTTGTTTTATATATAACACATTCTATTATAAGCTTCCCTTTGATGCACCCCTCGCGAAATTAAATCCGCTATTCAAATCACGGCCATGTGTAAGTAAGCACTAGGGTATAACACTATGGACCTATGGACCGGTCAGATATGCAGTGCAATCACAGTGAATGCATTCAACAGAGTTAGCATTCATCCCATTATTTAATTTAACTCAACCATCACAGCGGGTTGTGAAAGCTTTTTATCAGCAGCTGGACCATGTTTTTAGATAGATGGATAAATTAAGATCCACTACTGGACATATACCTCTCTCACAATGTTGAGCGTTCTGTTACCACACTGGCCGGACGGCAGTGACGGCAATTATTAATTGCAATAAAAAAAAAATTAACAATTAAAAACCCTGACTTTTTTTTTTAACCACTTTGGTGGCAGACAAGCACACGGCCCACCTGATGGTAAGTGGTTACCGTGGCCTATGGACGTTTGTAACACCAGAGGAATCATAGTTGCGCTGCCAACCCTGTAAGTACGGAGTTTCTGTGCCGTCAGTGTAGAAGACAAAGCAGGACAAGCCTTTAGTCTTCCCACTGACAGCACAAACTTTCCAGTGAGCTCTGGCTACCCTACTCACCGCTGGGAACACAACACGAAGTTATTATAGCCGCGGTATTCTGTAGGGCGGAGGTACTTCCCCAGTCGGACTGCTCAATTGGGCGGAAATACCGCTGTCTCAAAGATCGACACAAGTAAACCCGACGGCTGTCTAAAAGATCAAAACAAATTTGATAGCAGGCTGTACATCCTATTGGCAAAATAATGGTTACGCTGTCAAAAGCAGTCGGGTTAATTGCAATTAAAATGTGGCCAACACGGCCAGACGGGTTGGTACAGGGTTTTATTTCCCCCGAGGAGAGGGCCAGATAGAGAGAATTGGCCCTGGGTCGGCCGGGGTGCGAGGCATATGCCTGTTAACCTCACCTTCGGCAACCAAAAACGACTCACAGGCGGCAGCGCGAGTGTGGCTTCTCTGGTGTTACACACGTCCATTGGCCACGGTAACCACTTTCCATCAGGTGGGTTGTGCGTTTATCTGCCACCTAAGTGGTATAAAACTAAAAAACACCACCCCTAAGGGGTAAAACTGGTCCACGGGTACAAAGTCACGGGCTTCTAAATATAAGAAGAAGACTTACATTGAACCCAGTGTCGTGATTGACGCAGCTGTCGCAAGTGTCGTATTGCAGGCAAGTGGGCAGGGCGACGATCTTCAAAAGTGTGTTGTTAGAGATGAGATGATCCTTGAACGACACGCGGTGGTACTCGTAGATTGTCTTGCGACGGACGACTGGGGAGATAAAATTGGTATTAATAGATGTTCTATACAGCGGTCATATACAGCGCTATCTAGAAATAAATTAAGTAATTTATAGATCTAGAATGCGGATAATAATAATAATAATAAATAATAATAAATATTCCACGACATTCTACACAACGCTATCTAGACCCATGGTAAGCATAGCTTAACTAGCTTGTGTTATGGGATCTAGAATGCGGATAAACATACTTAGATACTTTTTTTTTGTAAACACATACATATTATACATAGAAACACCCAGAACAATGCAAATATACATATTCATGCATACAAATATTTGCACTGAGCGGGAATCGAACCCGGCGCGGGTTATGGGGTAGGTAGCAGTCGAATGCTCTACCGCTACGCCACGGATAAACATACTTAATACTTTTTGTAAATAAATACATACATACATATATATAATCATATCCCTATCCCCGGAGGGTTAGTCAGAGGTGAATTGACAGAAACATTACACCAATCATTGAATTCGGTTCCACGTTATAGGGCGTGAGCGTATTGCCGTCTTCCGGGCACTATTGTTGACTCAAGCCATGCATTTGAAGCTGAGTCTGGGCTGTATATATCTGTCTGGGAACCACGCGCCCACAGATAAGGTGCTATAATTCAACAAGGGCACGCAATTAGTACATAATAAATAAGATACAGAGGCCAGATGGAATGTCATTGGTGCCTTGGAAGATGGGAAGGCATTTGGTGTGGGATGCAATAAATGCTGACACCCTTGCGCCTACACGTCTTCCAGGGACTGCGCCTGCGCTGCTGCTGAGTCGGCAGAGACCCTCAATCGGCGCAAGTATAGTAATATAAGTGGTAATTACATATTTGAGCCGTTTGGGGTCGAAACGCTGGGATCATGGGGTCCAAGTGTCCGTCTTTTGTTTCGAGACATTTCAAAACGTTTAATTGACGCTACCCGTGACCAGAGGGCTGGTTTATTCCTTGCGCAAAGGATTGGTATTGCCATTCAACGTGGCAATGCCGGGAGGGTTCCCGGTTGACATTGATGGGGAGGAATTCTTTGACGCCTGAACCTGCAGGATTGTTTAAGTATATTCAGTTTTTCCTTTTCTTAAATACTTTATACATAACTACAACTACATTTAAAAAAAAGTTCTACTCACAGTACACAATCTTGTCAGTGAGATACGCGTCGCTGATGCCCACTTTGACGGGGTGGTCCTTATCATTGATCTCTTGTACGTCAATGGGCACGTTCTTGTACGCGAATATGATGTCGCCAGACTTGTACAGTGTCACGGCGAACGTGAATTTCTTCGTTTTGTCTTCTTGGAGCGTCACGTTCTCCCAGAAGGCAGTGAACTTCTCACCTGGGGAATGAAAGATGTGTTATAAGTTTACAGAATTTAAAACTTAGATTTTTTTTATCTAGGACATGCCAACTTGACTTCACCTCGCCTGATGGTAAGCTAAAGACAAAGTCTCTGGAAAGAGGGTCACCATTACAGACACTAAGTAATGTTACAATAGTGGCACTCAGCTTGGCGGCCTCATCAGATGCTTTTTCACGCCCCGCTTAAAGGACCCGGGACTGTAGGAAGAAGGAAACACGTGAGCTGGTAAAGAATTTCCAGGTCTTGGTGGTGCGGCAAAGAAAAGAATCTCCAAACCTCTTGGTTCTTGCTCGTATATTCTGCACAGTGTGAGGGTGACATCTATGCCGTGTTGTCCAATGTAGGAAAGGAGATGGTGGGATTAGTTGCGAAGAGCTCATCAGAACACTCATCATGGTAGAGACGGTAAAATACAGCAAAGGAAGCGACATCTCTACGCATCTGAAAGGTTCGAGGGTGCGTATTCTAGTACGATACTGACTTAATTGTTGTTGTTTTTTTTTTATCTAAGGCGATTCCAACGATTCCGCCAATAACTCAGTAAAATGTTTATAAAATTATCAATGGCGAGACACTAATGTCAAGTTTTTCAAGATTCTCGATCAGAGCCGCGTTAGTCAAGCCAGTAAATATATTTCCGTGTGTCCACGCACCCTGTTTTACGTGCGAAAAATCCCCACGGATACACTCCCCCCCAACCCCCCGCCGAAGCCGGTAGGGGAGGTTTATGTCGGACTCGAACCGACTAAAAAACATGGCGTCTATGGTTCATTTTGGTTGGTAAAGGTGGGGTTGACAGGCATATCCCTCCCACAGCCATCACTCTCGATCTGGCCTTCCTCTGGTGTGGATACAAGAGCCAAAATCTCGTCCCCGGAAACGTGACAGGCAGCTCCACTCTATACCCCCAGGCCTGCGTTCATGGGGGACGGAGGTCATCCATCGACCACAGACGCTCGGGTTGCCTCAGCACAAAGCTTGACTTGTGATCCTCCTTCGCTCCCGCTGCCACTCCCGCCTCCTCCTTCACAAGCATAACTTGCTCACAGAAGCATCGGCGAACCATCGCCGTGAAGTTTGTCCGTCTGTGATATTAACAATTTGTTCTTACCATCGTCATATATTTTGATAACACTGTCTTTAGTGATGGTGGTGTCGAAGTTTGCCATCAGGGGGGCGATGTACTGCGTGGCGGCCAGCCAGTTGTGGACATGCTCGCCGGTGTAGATGAACCCGCCGGTGGCCACCGTCACGTTGCGGATGTTGTGGCCGTAGAACGGGAAGTCGAACGTCAACTGGATCGACTGGAAAGAAACAAAGACATAGACATATAATCACGCCTTTATCTTTGGAGAGTTAGGCAGAGGCGAATTAACACCCACATTTCACCAATAACTGTAGTATACGGTGTGAGCCTATTGACGTATTCCGGGCACTATTGTTGACTGGAGCTATGTATCTGAGGCTTAGTCTAGGCTGTATAAATCTGTCTGATGTTAAACATTTTTAAAACAGAAAGGAAGTTTTCAATTTTACAATACTAGATGGCAGTAGATTCACGGAAAATTTTAAAGATTGCATCACATTTAGACTCTTTATTTATACCACTTAAGTGGCAGACAAGTACACGGCCCACCTGATGCAAAGTAGTAACCGTGGCCTATGGACTTGTACAACGCCAAGGGAGTCACACTCGTGCTGCCAACCCTGTAAGCACAAGAGTTTCTGTGCCGTTAGTGTAAAAGACAAAGCAGGAAAGCTTTTGGTCTTCCCACTGACATCACATAACTCTCCAGTGAGCTCTGACTACCTTGCTCACCGCCGTTCCCTATCAATGGTGGGATAAAATGTAATGTAATGTAATCAAAAAGGCAAATTAAATGATATACATAATCAGAAAAGCGTTTTATATTATCACCAAGGAATTGTTTCTTAATATATACAAAACATACATACGACCTCGGCTGGAATATGCTTTCCAAATTTGGAGCCCATATTTTAAAAAAGACATCCTACTATTAGAAAGAAGAGTCACTAAAATGGTCAATGATTTGAAAGAGATGTCATACGAAGAGCGCCTTCTGGAACCAAACATAACCACACTGGAAGAGAGAAGGAAAAGGAGAGACCTCATTGAAACATACAAAATCCTGACAAAACATTATAATGTATCAAACATAGAAAACATCTACACAAACATCTAAGAGGTCACTCAATGAAATTGATTGATGAGAATTGAAATTGGTGCAAATGTGGAACTCACTTCCGGAAAGTGTAATAAAAGCTCCTGATGAGAATATTTTTAAAAATAGACTTGATAAACATTGGACAATCAAAACACAAGTGCAGTGATATACACGCATCAGCTTATGCTGCTAGTGTATTAAATCTATACTAATATTATAAAGCAGCAGAGTTTGTTTGTTTATTTGAACGCGCTAATCTCTGGAACTACTGGTCCGATTTGAATGATTCTTTCGCTGTTGGGTAGTCCATTTATCGAGGAAGGTTTTAGGTTATATATCATCACGCTACTACGTAAGGGAGCGGAGCATTGATAATAAATGTTAACAAATCCGGCAATTTTTCATACATATTTTGAAGACTGAAACATACGGGCTCAAAGGGATATGAAGCTTCAAAATATACCCCGGGCGAAGCTGGGGTGGGTCAGCTAGTAATAATAATAATAAAACTCGGAGAATTAATACTTAATCTGGGAATCTATAGTTTTTATTGATTTATAATCAACCACCCAACAATAAAATAATACAAGATTCCAAGGTGTGATGTATTCCGATATTATACTACGATGTTATATACTGTATTGCTAACAAAACGCATAGCAAAAAATACTCCCTGCTGAAGCTGGTGGTAGAGTTGTCAGACTCGAACCGACTAAAAGGCACGACGCCTGTGGGTCGTTTTTGGTTGCCGAAGGTGAGGTTGAGTCATATCCCTCTCTCCCTCTCCCTCTCGCGATCTGGCCCTCCTCTGGTGAGGGACGACAGAGTCTCTAACTAGTCCCCTCATTCAACTTGCCGACGTCGTCTGTTTCTGCCTGGAGTTTTACAATTTCCATGTCTATAGTTTTATAAAGTCTAAAAACATTGTCACTCACCGTAGCTCTGCGGTGCGAGTTGCTGAGCACCGAATGTATGGAGGCTTTGTTGATGGTGATATTTGCCCAATGCTCCTTGAAGTACTCCTCGTTGCCAATGAAAGAGCTGTTGTAGAAGTTGTGATTATCCTGGAAGAAAGAAACATATTCGTTACGTCACAAAACGTAGACTCAGTGGTTCCCATTTCTTACGGGGCTATATAAAAAACGGGGATGGCGCGGGATATGCTTTGGGGGACTTCGGTGTGCGGTTTTCATCGGTACTATAGTATAATATTAGAAGCTGAAGAGTATGTTTGTTTGATGAACGCGCTATTCTCAGGAACTACTGGTTCAATTTGAAAAATTCTTTTTGTATAGAAAAGTACGTTTATCGATGAAGGTTATAGGCTATATTCAGCACGCTACTACTTAAGGGAGCGGAGCAGTGATTATAAATATCAACAAATCCGGCAGATTTCCATACACTTTTTTTATACCACTTGGTTAGCAGAAAAGCACACGGCCCCCTGATGGAAAGTGGTTACCATGGCCTATGGACGTCCTATGCCTATGGACAAGCTTTTGGTCTTTCAGTACAAAAACTCTCCAGTAAGCTCTGGCTACCATAATAGAAGACAGTAAAATTATGGGCTTGTGAGAGTGATATGAGGTTTGTAGATATGCCACTGGCGAAGCTGGGACGGGTCAGCTAGTAGGGTATACGATAGTATCCGTAAGAAAAAAGGGAGTGTCTTTGAGTCCAAGAAATATCTGGTTTCTTCCGTAATTCATGTACATAGAACCTTACGATGACCTTCTGAGCCCATGCCAACATCACTTTCTATTCGGGACTAAGTCGCTGTTTCCACTTATGTGACAGACAAGTATACAGCCCTCCTGGTGGGAATAGTGGGAACTGGTTCCTGTGGTCTATGGCCGTGTGCAACACCCTACAAGGGACGCCGTACTCGTAATGCCGACCCTGTAAGTACCTTGAAGAGCCCCATATTATATTATTAGCTTGGAAAATGCTTGTGATAACAATTTAATACTCACATATGTTAAATTCTTTACGTTTTGCTCTGACTGGATTCTCTCTGGGGATTCAAACACGTCCGTGAATTCTGAAATCAAAAAATAAGCTACATTATTATAAAATATAAGATGAATCCAAAGAATTAGGATAAATTTGATTATTATTTTCTGTTTTTATTTATTGTTTGGACAGGATTTTTGGAAAGGCCACGAATTAGGCTGCACTTTTGCAAAGTCAGGGCGCGATAAAAACAGAACTTTATCTCACGCACTGTGATATGCCATCACAGCGCGTGAATTAAAATTTCACAGATAATATATTCATTTTGCTGCTACTACAACTAATACTAAAAAAATATTAAATAACTATGGGGTTCCCATACAACTAAGGTGTTTCTAATGAGGGACTAGATAATGGTATGGAACCATTCGTTTGCGAATCGGACTCGCATTTCGCCGGTTTATTTATTTGTACCTACATTCCAAGAGCCCTTATCGAACAATACACTAATTAGCTCCTCTGCACAATGCGCTGCAATCAGTAGCTCGGTATGACAGCACCCAAACTAGCCCGATAACATCACGCAAAACTAATGAAGCACGACAAACACGAACAGATATGTTCTACACGGCTACCAAGGCTGCATTTTCATCAGAGATGCCAGTGCCAGCTGCCAGTGCTGTTTACGAGGATGGAAAAGCTAAGCTATGAAATTATGTGACCGTTTCTACTAAGCTATGCTGTGTAGCGTAGCGAGTAAAATGGGATATGAAACTTTCTAAATTTGAATGTTTTCTTCATCCATATCCGCGGTAGCCTAGTGGTATGGGTAATGGACTGCTGAGACGAGGTCTCGGTTTCGATCCCACGTTTTACCATGGCACACACCAATAACTTTCCGATGCTTTTCGAAGTTATGTGTGTATTTATCGCAAGTTTTTACGTGCACGGTTACATTGGGACCTAAACATAAACTGACGAAATGTGGGTGCTAGCACTAGCACCCACATTTCTAGCTAGCTAGGGTGAGTTTATGTTATGTTATGATATGTCTTCATCCATAGCACGCTTCTGACATATCTTTTTATATAAAAACATAGATTAGCATAGAATCCCTTTCCACCAGTGCTATGCGATGTGGACCAATGAAAATGATTGGTGGATATCAAACGCATCCATAGCAAAGTAGCATAGCAAATTCCTGGTGAAAAGGCAGTCTTAATAATATATTTTTTATATACAACATAGGTGGCAGACAGGTACACGGCCCATCTGAAGGAAAGTCGTAACGGTGACCTATGAACGTATGCAGCACCAAGGGAGTCACACCCGTGCTACCGACCCTGTAAAGAACAGAGTTTCTGTGCCGTCAGTACAGAAGAAACAATCAGGACAAGCCAGTCTTTCCATTGACAGCACAAAACCTCTCCAGTAAGCTCTGGCTACTTTATTCATCGCCGGTAACACAACACAAGGTTATTATAACCGTGGTATTCTGTACAGTGGAGGTACTTCCCCAGTCGGACTGCTCGATTAGCTTAGATTAGTCGGACCTCTTGTAATTTTATTTAATTCCTAGCGTATGCCAGCGGCTCCCCCCCCCCTCCCCTCCCCGCGAGGATGTCGGTTATCGCGGCTTTTGGTCATATATCCAGTATTCTTTACTCAATCGTTTAGGATAAAGCAAACGCAAAGATTTTAAGTTTCACTGAGACCTTTCTAGATAGATTTACTCGAGCAAAATGCGGCAGCCCTATGCTATTTCAATATGTTATCTCAGAAACAGACTTCGGACCCGACTGCGACCAACACACGAACGGACAGCCGAGAGACGCCTTAACCATTAGGACGCGCTAATTGTTATGGTAAATAATACAAGCATCATGGCTTCTATTCACTACCTTTCTGACTAAATATATTACACGTACATATAACGAATAGCGATTCTGACATTTCCGCTAAGAAGTCGGCACAAATTTCAAATATTCGGAATGACTTAATTGAAACTAGCTATATAGCTTTGTATAATAATCCTGTTATAATGATTTATTAAAATATATTGTATATCTTAACAATTCATATGAATTTGCAATTGTATTTAATTTATCGATGATTTAATTTAATTTAATATTTAATATCATTATATATTATCAACGTTTTAAATTTAAAGCGTCGGTAGCTTGGTGGTTACGTAGTCCGATAGAGAGAGGGCCCGGGTTCGAATCCCGGTCATTACACTACCGACGTGAACACACTCCTAATACAGGCAATTTAGCTTAGCTGGAGGGAATAATTTCGGTTCGGTTCTAATATTTCGGTTTTACGTGCCCCAACAGGGCTTCATGTTGAAACATAACATGTATGTAAGATTTGTAGGTACAAAACATGAACGCAAATAAAGACTTTGGCTTTGCAAACTGAGGGATCCAGACCAAAGAACAGTACGCTTTTTGTTATTGAATTTTTTAAGGTTCCGCGCACAAATGGTTAATTAAACCATATTACTGAGACTGCGCTGTACGTATGCCTGTCTATTTGTAATCAGGCTGAATGTCATGAACAATGATAGAGCTAGACAATTGAAATTCTCACAAGATGTTGTATTTCTGTAGCCGCTATAATAAGAAATACAGAAAACAGAACAAAATAAACATTTAAGGGGGTTCAAATGTTGTATAGATGGTACGGAACCTTACAAGCGCGACTCCAAGTCGCATTTGTTTTTTAAATAATTGCCTATCACACTTTACAAGCGTACGCAGACTTATTAGGAGGTAGGACACGACGGTATTCCCGTCCAATTGAACAGTCCGACTACCCTACAGAATACCGCGGTCATAATAACCTCGTGTTGTGTTCCCAGCGGTGAGTAGGGTACCCAGAGTTCACTGGAGAGTTTTTGAGCTGTCAGTGGGAAGACCAAAAGCTTGTCCTGCTTTGTCTTTTACACAGACAGCACAGAAACTCTCAATGCTTACAGAGTTGGCAGCGCGAGTGTGATTCTCTTGGTTTTGCACACGTCCATAGGCCACAGTAATCACTTTCCACCTGAGTCTGCCACCTAAGTGTAATAAAAACATAATTTGAAAATGCAGTTTCGTCTGCGACAAATCAACAATTGGCACAATCGTTCTGTTTACCTTGAGCAATGACAATGGCTTGATTAAATTCTACGTTTGATGGTGAAAGTTGGTCAGATTTCACTTTTATTGGCTTTGTGAAGTTAGCCGCTACCGTTGTTGTCCCAGTTCGCTTTTTAAATAATAATAATAATAATAACGCCACTGGTTATTGCTTTCCTTTCAGTCAGATTGCGCAATACATTCTTGTGTTGTTTGTCACTAATGTAATGTACACACGGCGAAAGAGATAAGTAACCACTAGCATACACACACACACACAGACACACGAAGAAACAATAAGAAATATCGCTTCGGGCGTGCAAGGTCGGGTTGGCGATATACTAAATACCTACAAGCGGAATTTTAGAGGTGAGCTGAGGGTTAACCATTTTTTAAAAGGTTTTCTCAAGCTACTACAATATGAGGTCTTTCAAAAGGGGCATCAGAAAGAGAGTCTTTAAGAGGGTCAACGTCCCTGCTGTTGCACGAGTCCTAAAGTCACTGTAAACACTTCCTATCAGGTGTGTCGTGTACTTGTGTGTCATATAAGTGGTATTAAAAAAATATATTCTTAGCATTTTTGAATCATTTTACATGAAGGGATCGACAGAAAAACGTCACTTCGACTATATGGCCTAATCGACCCGGCTGCACATACTTAAGCTGTATTATATATACCTAGTTAGTTAGTGTGCGTGCCTGGTTATTTATCTCTTCATGCGCACACGCATATGAAGCGTACTTAACCTAATTTCATGTTCTTTAATTACCGACAAATACGTAAAGTTGTAAGTTGTTTACACTGTACTACAGATAGATCGATTCTGGATTATACATTTGATAATTTGACTTACTGTCATCAGGAACGATGGGGTCACTGACTTTCGGCAGTTTGCTCATGACATCGACGTGCAATATGCCATGGCCATTCTCACCAAGCAGGTGAGGCGTCTGCGTCACCGAAACATTGTTTGCTGCAGTTGAATCTGAAATAAATGAAACCAAACGTATTACACTAAACATACCATCATTTCATTGCTCAAAATGGTTCAAGAGTAGAAGAGGCCATTGAATTATTGAAAACAATACACAACAGTCATTGGATACAGTGTTGTAAAAAGAACTATATGTAAATCGTATTAGGTACCCACAGGACAGGCCTGCCTAGTGTGGGGCCACTGGATATGGATTTGTGGTAAGGGTGTGTTATGGAAATAAATGTTTTTTTTTATTAGCGAATACAAGTAAAAAATATTCTTCTGCTTCTTAAAACAAAAATAATCTTATAACATCAGCAGAATCACTACGTGAATCGTTTGATAAATTAATGATTAGATGATATAATTTAAGTAACAGTTCTCTTAGTTCGTCTCTGGTTACGAACAAACTAAAATTTCTTGATTCGTAACTATAGCTTTTTTATCAATATTTGATTGTTAAGTATTTAAGTCCTACTATTTAATTCTATTACTCAACAATTAAAATAAAACTGACACATAACTATGGCTTTTAATCACAGTTGGATATTCGGAGGGAGGGTAAAAATGCATTATTCCATACGATTAAGGTGAAGTCTGTGAACATGGAGTGTGTCATTATGGAGGCAAAACAAAAGTAGGTATATTGCTACCATGTCATTACGCGATTTAGTTATAATGCGATGTTATAAACATGATATGTGGATTATTTACTACATAGGTTTCTTGCAATATAGGTATTGACAACCGGACCTAAATTAAAGCATATTATACGACAAAAACCTAATAAAAAATTCCAATAAAAACTGATCGTCGTTTCGATAAATATTCACAAAATTTCTGGTGTGATAGTCGAAATCTAGACATTAGATTTGGCTGTATATTAATTGCCAGGATATATTCAATCATGAGACTGGCCTTCAGTTTCGTCAGCATGCGCACAAAGGTCTCTGTGATGTCACAATGTTTTTTTCATATTAACAAGACTTCGTTGACACACGGAGTTGTTTGTGCAAAATAATTGACAGACAGACACGTAACAAGGCACTATTTGTTTACTCGAGATCATGACCTTGCTGTTCGCATACAGTGTTAGTAATTTTCCTTCTAAAAGGTATTTAAACACGATATAATCATACATTTCTGATAAGAATTTGAGAGTCTCTCACGGTACCGCAGTCACAGCTTAGTGTGAGAGGAATAAGTGGTAAGTGAACTCAGGATATTTGATTTACGAAGATATAAGAGAGAGTGGCTTGAGGGAAGATGTAGCGAGTTGAAAAATATATGTTGACGTGGTTAGAGCGCACAAATAAAGCAAATGAAAGCGGGCAGTTCAACCGTGAAGAAAATACACGGAAAATGTAGGGGATCTTTAGATAAAAGGCACATCCGAAACATTTATACTTTAATAACGATATATGTAGCTCAAGAAGGTAGTATGATTATATTTACGTAATTTAGTAGCTGTTTTAACTATTGTCACAGAACTAAAATGTATTTCCGTCTCTGTTTTTACTTTAGGTGAAAAAGAAATGGAGATATTTTTATGATCTCGCTAATTCCTCTGATAACACGTGTTTATACGGAGAGTAGCTAAACAGCAATAAAATTTTGTGTACGGTAACTTAGAAAGAAAATACTAATTATCTTTTAAGGATTTGCGTTAAGTACATACAAGTGCAAAACGCTCTTCAGATTACGCTAGTACGCTATAATAGTATAATATATAGAATATAATTCAAAGCATAACAATATTATGGACAAGTTCACACTTCGCTGTTCTATAATATATTAACGTCATCGCCTTATTTGTTATTTATTCTTTATATATAGCACAATAATGTAGCTTAGTTTGTAAAGACCTTGTAGAATTATTACATCTTCACTTAAGAGTATTTTGCGCCAGAATAAGTTCTGGTTCTAAACAGCTTATATATTTTTACTGTTTGTATACAAAGGCGACTGTGTTAAATGAAACCTTCAAAGGGTTAGGGAGATGTGTGCTGTACTTACTCGTATTACATCAATATATCGCCACATAACAGGGGTGCGTTAACAGGGTCTGTAATTGAAGTCTACCGGACCCTCCACATATTTTCAAATTAATAAAACGTGGAGTAAACTCAGACGGACAACAGCAATATTGACATTTATAGGCAAGATTAATATTAGTCTTGTTAAAGTGACTTGGAAAAGGTTTAGGTAAACAGCTTGACTACAGCTGGTGTGTGGATTTATAGACGGTTAAGAGATGTTTTAGCCTGTAAGAGATAGATTAAGTTTATATCTCACTATTTTTTTATACAACTTAGGTGGCAGACAAGCACCTGGTGGGAAGTGATTACCCGAAGAAACCTTCTAATGCCCCTTTTGAAGAACCCCATAACGTAGGCGCATGGGAAATCCTTAGCATATATTATTGATATGAACGTTTTTTTTACCACTTAGGTGGCAGACAAGCACACCGCCCACCTGATGGCAAGTGTTTAGAGTGACCTATGGACGTCTGTAACACCGGAGGTGTCACAGTCGCGCTGCCAACCCTGTAAATACAGAGTTTCTGTGCCGTCAGTGTAGAAGACAAAGCAAAGTGGAAGTTTTTGAGGATGTGAGTGTGATGAAAAAGAAACAATACAAGTATCACCACCCCATCTCATCCGAACGGGGTTGTAAGAGACGACCAACGGAAAAATACGCAGACAATGTCACTGCGACAGAAGGAAAACTTGAAATAGAACACTGTGCCAACCCGTTTGGCCAGCGTGGAAACAGTAGGCCAAAGCTTCTCAAAATTAGAAGAGGGGTATGACCAGCAGCGGACAGCGATTAATTAATTAATTGCTTGATTGTACGTGAGGATAGGTGTGCGTTTTTACGTTTGAGTGTGTATATATTTTATAACCCGTTTATGCAAAAACGTACATACTTAACTTGTTACTTTGTAACCTATGTTACAAAACTGTGGATAACCACTAACATAAAACATAAACTTGTAACAATAAAATACATTTCACAATCACATTAATATAGTTTGTGTGACTTGCAGACACTATCTCTGTAGTGTCAACGTTCGTTCTGAGAAATGTCATGAAGTCCGTATTTTGTATTATAATAAACAATAAATATAAATACAGATACTGACTTTATCTTAACCGTATACATATTCGCGATAAGGGTCTTTACCCTCAAAAACCGTTATGGAGGATTGACTGCAAGGGCACCATTATAACCTCAGATATCGGATGACGCGTGTCCTCACCGGACACAAACGTATGAAAGTTGATATGAGAGGTTCTTTACTTTTGACGAAATAAGCAGTCAACTGATTACACACTTTTCACGATTAGAACATTACCTACCTACCTATTACTATTAATAACCTACCATATTGTAAATTAAATTGGATTAAATTGAATTGAATTAGATTGCACTGGATGGAATTGAATTGAATTAAATTACATAATGTCAGCAATAATGTAAGGGCCTAGAGGCGGTGGGGACTCTGTAGTCCCCACACACCGAGGAGAGGGCCAGATCGTGAGAGATGGCCCTGGGTCGGCCGGGGTGCGAGGGATATACCTATCAACCTCACCTTCGGCAACCTAAGCGACCCACAGGTGGCGTGCGTTTTAGTCGGTTCGAGTCCGACATAACCTCCGGCACTGGTTCCGGTGGGGAGGTATACGTGGGGATTTTGAGCAAGTAAAAAAAAAAGGGCCTAGAGGCGGCAATGTTCTTGTTTATTATTGTTTAGTATGATAATAACAATCTGTATCGTATCTCATTATAAGTGAACTGTATTGTTTTTTATGAGAAATAAATATCTTTAAACCGAGATGGATGCTATTTTTTAGAACATTTAGGTAGCAGATACACATATGGCCTACCTAATGGAAAGTAGTTGCCGTGGCCTAAGTACATGTTAAGTACCTTGGGCGTGACACTCGTAATAACCTTCCTGAAGGACCCCATATTGTAGTCACTTGGCCAAAACCACAGCAGGGAGTTCACTCTACAGCTCAAGCGTACCTCAGATAAGTGTTTGATTTAGATTCACAATTGGAGTCGGTAGGTGGCGCTACAACTTCCCGTGTATCATAGTGACAGTTCTCTAGTATTCGATAGAGCATTTGAAAGTAACATTATGTAGTAGATTATTTAAAATTGAGCTAGCGAATTCATTGCTAATTACTGGCGAATCCGTTTGGCTTGGAAACATCGATTAGACTCGGATACGTTGTTGCCTTGGGAAAGATTAGTTCAAGTGATTACTTACTTAAAATTTTTCGCTCTTGAATCTAAACCAGCGAAGCATTAACTGTTTTTATTTTCATAGTTATTTATATGGACCATCCCATCCGAAGGGTGTCGTAACGGAGAAATAAGCAGACGATATCACTGCGAGAGTAGGAAAACTCAAAATAAAACCCTATATCGACCCGCCTGGCCTGTGTTCGGTAGAGGCCTGTGTGTAGCAGGGGGCAGCGATATGCTAATTTGGTACATCGGGTATGTTATGTTCCCGAAGGGATAAACAAAAGGTGTACCATTATTTAGACACCCATATGACCGCTACGTAAGCAACTTTTCATTTACTCATCCAAATTCAGCGTGCCATTGGGTGTATAGGCCTTATCAAGGTGTTCGGGACTTAAACCAGTCTATACTTAATCTTAATACCGCCCCTTCAGTACTGTTAAATCGTGCTAAATTCACTTTGATATGTAATAGAACAGCATGCAGTTGACAGTGACAACTGCAGTTTCCGTTTTAGCCATTTCACGGAATCGTTAATAACAATTAAAACTTTCTAGTTCTACCGAGTCACTAATTATAAATCGCTATCATTGTTAAAGAAGCTTTACATGTGAATTCACAGTTGGAAATATTAGGTCTTCACATATGAAATTGCCGAAATTTTCTTACAAATCCATGAGTTCGTTATTCTTGTAATTTAATAGCTATTTGCATTATTTATATTATGTTTGATAGTTGATTTCAAGATTTTACAACTCTGTATTAAATTTTGTTTTTATTGGCGGCTCCTAAATGCTATCCATTTTGATTGATAAATTTCGTATTACCTTTTTACAACTGTCACTTTTCAAAAATGTAATAAAAGTGTTTGTTAGCTTAATGTTGTCTCATTAGTACACAAAACAAAAAAATAAAATTAGGATTTGTCATTCCTAAAAAAATGCAAAAATGTTAGTACTGAAAATTGGGTTTCCTTCAATTTCTTCAAAAAAATCGCAATTTCATATGTAACGACCTATTATATGGTAGCGTGGATAGCTTTGTCACTGAGATGTTTTCAACATTAGGACCACACCACGCGTACCACAAAGGTATTCTCAGAATCGTATTGGTGTATTCTACTTACATATTAATTCAACTGAAGCACTAATTACGTAACACGCAACCGTAGGATTAAGATTACAACAATAACGTTCCTTCAAAAATTGCACTTAAACGGCTGTACCGAGAAAAATGGACAATGGAAGGATGGGTACTCTCAACACTGTGGATAAGGTAATGTACTACTAGAAAACGTCGAATTTGAGACCATGATACTTCCCAAGTGAAGAAAAACCATTGTCATTATCACCTCAGAGTTGATGCCAGTTCCATTCAAGGCATTCACCAAGCCATTGCCTATTTCGGTCTATGTTAAGGCTTTGTGTGAGCGTATGCCTCTGATCTTCTAATCCCGGAAAAAACTTCTGCAGAACATTTTCCGTCGGTCAACGATATATATACATGATCTATAAATATGAAGAACTTAGCGCATAACGGAAGTATGAATTCCAATTCGACGCTGCCTGGCGAATATGTAAAAAACGAGAGAAAAACGACTTTCAAAATTTAATAGCAGCTGTCAAACGACTCCACTTCCTCAGTCACCTGTTTCTGCTAGTCAAAACAAGATACATTGGGCTGCCTTGGGTCATGCAAGCTTTTATAGAAAAGAAACCAGTAACAGCTAAACACCAGGCTTGTTTACAGATTTTGTACTTAAAAAAAGTCTTACGTCATCTCTCATCTGTCACACGTTTGCAATATGAATACTATGCCTCAAGACTCAATAGAATATTTATTAAGATTTTTACATAATTCTTAGTCTTATTCTGAGCGTAAGACAATGATTAGTTATCGTCTAATAAATACAACAGTACTGTTTGTGAGTGCGTGTGTGAGTGTGTGTGTGTGTGTGTAAGTGTGCGTGATTGCGTGACCGCCACTCGAAGCATGTTTAGTGCGTAATTTAATGGCCTGATTGTAGCATTGAAAATTATGATATTCTTGGCGTTGGGGTATTTATAGTAATTACTATTTACCTAGCAAGTCGGTATTGAAGGGTTTTATCTTTATATCAACTTTTAATAACAGTTCCATAAAAATCCGGCATATTAATGATTCATAAAACAGAGAAGAAAAAAAATTATTTGTAGAAGATTTAAACAGGGTGAATGTTTTTAATTGCTGGCGTTAATTCTTCCTCCAAATACAACACAGACAACAAGGCACACTTCATCATAAATGTCACATTATTTATGGTCTGTCAACCTCACCTTCGGCAACCAAAGCGACCCACCGGCGGCGTGCGTTTTAGTCGGTTCGAGTCCGACATAACCTCCTCCACCGGCTCCGGTGGGGAGGTATCCGTGGGGATTTTGCGCACGTAAAAAAAAAAAAAAAAACCTTATTTATGGTTTTATTTTATGTCAATCTTCTTATAGCAATATTATATATTTTCTGTTGTTATATAGTCGTTTGTTACATAAATTAAAAGTCACAAAAAACAGGACAGGCAGGTAATTTGTCACAATCGGTGAATTGTTATAAGAGGTATCGGTTATGCTGTCGCGAGTTCATTGATTATGTCCCCATACGAAATGTTTAAAGCGCCTAATGAAGTATTCCGTCCAATAAAGCATTAACATGATCCTATACAGCGTAACATTACCATAAATGAAACAATTACTATGTTATCCATAAATTGAAACATGTGTTATTAAGAGGTACATCCTTCAATAAACAGCTGAATATATAACAGTAACAAATGTTGAGTTAAAAAAAGGTTAGTACTATATATAGGAATTAGCGTTAATTATTTATAGGAAGCATGTATCGTTTTAGAAAATTGCCAAATATGATAAATTTAAAACAATAAGAAACTTAAAGCCATCATGCAGGAGGGGTCGCGGTAAATCACAGATCAGACAACGTCGAGCAACTAGCAGTTGTTCGTAACCACGGAACAGAGAAGTTTTTTCTGTTCTGTGTTCGTAACAGACTGAAGAATACCTACATATTGCCAATTAATTTAAAAGTTAGTAGTAGAACGGTCGCATACACCAGCAGCATACGAGAACAGCAGATGAAGCGTACCGTGAAATACAGTTGAATTTGATAATGTTGTTTATTGCTTTAATTTATTGCGGCTTCTCAATGGTGCCGTTTGTTACCCGACTACGGCGAAGCAAAAGGAGGGTTATGATTTTGACAGCCTATGTATGTATGTAGGTTCATCTGTTCGTCATAGCTCCTCAACCACATATTAGAACAGGAGGTATCGTTAGAAGCATTTTAGTCGTCCGCTGGTTATAGGCAATATATAACGTGTCGCTGAATCTAATGTGGCGACCTCTAGCGGACATAAAGTACTGCGTAAAAAAAAAGAGATAAATATGCCGTTTTTGGTATCAACCGAAGGGGCTTAATTAGCACATTTTAAGTATGTATAAATTATACCTATTGCTTGCCCCAAAATAATATAAATAAAAAAAATTGTTTAAAACTAAAACCCGACTACTGAAAAAGTATTAAACAAGATAATATTAAATATTAAGGATAGCCGTGGTCGTATGCCACATAGTCTAACAAAACAATACATTCTAGGGAAAAGTGGCGTACAACCTCGGCTGACCTTAATATTTTCTTGTTTTATACTTTTTTAGTAGTCGGGTCTTAGTTTTAAACTGATTTTTTTATCTGTATCGAAGTTTAACTTTAAAAATAATAATGTATAGTTATAGACCAATGAGCGGCTAGCTGGGAATGATACTAACAGCACCTGTACAATTATTTCTATGAATCATATGTGCGGTCGAATGACGTGTTGTATTGTTAAACGCTGATACAGGAAAACGACACCACTGAGAAGCAACATTGAATAAAAACAATAAACAGTATTAAAATATTCAAGTGTATTGGATAACATGTATCTGCTGCTGCGATCTGCGGTATACCTGCTACGAATTCTTAACTTTATCGTGTGTTCTTACGTGGGTGACACACAGCGCGTCGAATAAAACCACGAGTAACGTTTCAAACCCCACCGGAAAGGAGGTAGGACACGACAGTATTTCCGTCCAATTGAGCAGTCCGACTGGGGAAGTACCACCGTGGCCATAATAACCTAGTGTTGTGTTCCCGGCGGTGAGTAGTGTAACCAGAGCTCACTAGAGTTTTGTGCTGTCAATAGGAAGACCAAAAGCTTGTCTTGCTTCGTCTTTTACACTGACGGCACAGAAACACTCTGTGCTTACAGGGTTGGCAGCGCGTCCATAGGTCACGGTAACCACTTTTCATCATGTGGGCTGTGTGCCTGTCTGCCACCTAAGTGGTATAAAAAAAGAAAGTAGGTATTGCGCGTCTACATTTACGGTGTACACCTGACGTGTTCGCAGCATGCGCCACTTCTCCGTAACCGAGGGTATGCCAAATGGCATGACAATAGAAAGCTATGACGGCTAACGTACAAGTTCCTGACATGTGTTCCATAAACTTCAACACAGTAAATCTATGTCAAAATTTGTATGACATAAATTGGCCATCTTGAAGTTTCATAGAAAGTAACTAATTAGATTTGACAGGCAGAGAAAAAATAAAGTATAACTACACAGAATTAAGTTATTATATAACATTATTATGAAGTAGTACGAGTGCCGCGTGGTTCCAGGCAGAGTAGAATTTCGACCGCACCATCTTTTCCCATGCGGTGTCGTACAAGGCGACTAAATGATAGGGCTGTTTAACATCAGACAGATGTATACAGCCTCAGATGCATGGCTTGAGTCAACAATAGCGCCCGGAAGACGGTAGGCTCACCACCTATTACGTGGGACCTAATTCAATGATTGGTGAAATATGAGTGTTAATTCACCTCTGCCTAACCCTCCGGGGATAAAGACGTGATTATATGTATGTACGTGTGTAGTACGAGAGTAGTGATATATTGTCACGGAATATCAAATAGTACTACGAAATAATACAGTATGGTTACCAGTTAGTACCTAATCAGCCACTGTGCTATTCTGTAAACAACCGTGTAATTGAGTATCACGTTTTTGTGTCGATAACATGAAATTGTACTAATGTTGGCCATTAATATGATTTACGCCAAATAGCTTCGAGTAGACGAGCCACCCTGACCGAAGCAGGGGCGCAGTACGCGGGGCTAATGTGGACACTGGCCCCCGCACCCGAAGAGGGCCAGCACGAAAGAGATGGTCCTGGGTCGGCCATACGACCACGGCTGTCCTTGATATTTTCTTGTTCAACACCTTATAGAGCGAGATTATACAGTAGTCGGGTTTTAGTTATAAACTTATTTTTTTATTTACATTATTTTGGGCAAGCAGATATAATTTCTGTATTTATAAAATGTGCTAATTAAGCCCTTTGAATTGACACTAAACACGACATATTTATCTCAAATTTATTTTTAACTCAGTACTTTACGACCGCTAGAGGACGCCACAATAGATTCAGTGCCACATTATATAGCCTATAGCCAGCGGACGTCTAAGACGCTTCTAACGATATCTCATTTGTCCAGTTCTAATAAGTGGCTGAGGAGTTATGAGAGAACAGACGCACATAGCCAGTCAAAATCATAACCCTCCTTTTGCTTTTTTTTGCCTTTTTTGCAAGAGGAGGACTAGAGTATGGCCAGCGAAAGATGACTTAAAAAAACGACGGCAAATTTGAAAAATCAACAGTTTGCAACACCGAATATACATCGATAAAACGGAGTTGATACTATGATTTATGTTTAACATAAACATAACATAACATAAACTCACGCCTATATCCCTGAAGGGGTAGGCAGAGGTGCCAGCACCCACATTTCGCCAGTTTATATTTAGGTTCCAATGTAATAGGTGGCGAGCCTATAGCCATTAACCGGGCACTTATAAAACCTGCGATAAATAGACACATAACTTCGAAAAACATCGAAAAGTCATTGGTGTGTGCCATGGTAAAACCTGGGATGGAACCAGAGACCTCGTCTCAGCAGTCCATTACCCATACCACTAGGCTACCGCGTTTTTTTATATTTTTTTTAATAGGTATTCCTAAAAACGAGTATATATGAAATTAATGACAGATGTTTATTACGTTTTTTTGTTTAAATTTAAAGAAAAAAATAGGTGTCTATGCTGGATAACGCTTGCAGACTTGTGTTACCGAAAAGAACTGACGTGCTTGTACTCTTAAACATTTTTTTTTAGATATTCATGAGTAATAATTCAGGACCTTTAAAGTTACATTGAACATCAGTCTCAATGCCCCAACTTTAAAATACAATTATTGGCCATTAAAATATTGGAAAAATCTTTAAAATCAATAATTTATTAACCTTACAATTGGCCAGTATTAAAAATGACCAATTTACATTGAAAATTATCCGCAAATGATAACATTAAATGAGTATCAAGAAGTTTTCGAAGACTGTAAAATACCAACTCACAGGGAAAAACTGTTGCCATATAAAAGTTTTGAAAAAATGATTTGTTCATATTTCGTTGGCCAGAGTCTACCTAGGCAGCAGTATAGCGGTATCACACTTTACATTCACAAGCATTATGACCCAACTCTGAGCATGAAACACAAGTGTCGGGAAATGCTAGTCTTGTAACCGACAAAAAAAAACTTGCGGGAAATTGATGTACTTTAAAAACCTGCATACTAATATAACATTAACCACATAATGTATAAAACCACCAGAACCAATTGAGAACTTTAAATCGTACATTGTGATATCAATTCCCAGAGATTGTTATACATAAACCATTGCGTCATAGTCTATTGTCTTGATCTCATTTTTATTATGTTACTACATACATACATACATACATACATACATATAATCACGCCTTTATCCCCGGAGGATCCACATTTCACCAATCATTGAATTCGGTCCCACGTAATAGGGAGTGAGAGCCTATTGCCGTTGCCCGGGCACTATTGTTGACTCGAGCCATGCATCTGAGGCTGAGTCTGCTGTATATATCTGTCTGATATCAAACAGTCCTGTCCCTTAATCGCCTTGTACGACACCGCATGGGTAGAGATGGGTTGGCCCTAATTCTACACTGCCGGAAACCACGCGGCTATTATGCTACTAGGATTTTTTTTTACCTCTATAAGTTTTAGAAAAGGGACAGGTCAGAAGTACCCTAAACCGACGAGCGTGCATGAAGAATGTAATGAGAGTGAATGAAGCGAGAGTAGTATGTCAGGATCGTAGCAAATGGAAATCCGTGATCTTTGCCTACCCCTATGAGAAACAGGCGCGATATTATGTATGAATGTGTGTACTTAGGTGGCGGACCAGCACACGGCCAACCTGATGAGTGGTTACCGAGGCCCATGGACGTGTGCATCATCAGGCGGGTCACATTCGCACTTCCGACCCTGTAAAAACCTCCTAATGTTCTTCAAACCTCATATTGCACTCGCTTGGGAAAACCACGACGGGAGTTCATTCCACAGCTTAAGCGTGTGAGGGATGAAGTTTCTAACATACCTAACAATGCATACTGCTTCAAGTCGTAATGTGTGGGGATGGATTCCCCGCCTATGGATACACAATGATAAAGTCTATGTGGCGTGGCGGTAATGAACGCGTCCCCAGACTCGAGGTCAAAGCTTCGGACGCGACTGGAATTAACACTAGGATGTTGAAGAAGAAGAAGGATACACAATAACGACAAGTCCTCATGACGGTAAGTGTATTAATTACGTTCGCCTGTCACGACAATTTTCTCCAAAAAAATAGATAGATAGATAGATAATTCTTTTAATTCGACGGCCTCTGTGGCGTAGCGGTAGAACATTAGACTGCTAAGCAGGGGGCGCGGGTTCGATTCCCGCTCAGTGTAAATATTTGTATGCATGAATATGTATATTTGCATTGGTCTGTGTGTTTCTATGTATGATATGTATGCATTTACAAAAAAACAAAGTATCCAAGTATGTTTATCCGCATTCTAGATTCCATAACACAAGATAGTTAAGTTATGCTAACCATGGGTCTAGATAGCGATGTGTAGAATGTTGTAGAAATTTTATTTATTTATTATTTATTTATCGTTATTGTACACCAACAGATTTACAGTAGGACAAGTAGGTAGCATGTATACAGTTCAATGTACAATGGGCGGCCTTATCGTTGAAGCTATTTCTTCCAGGCAACCTTGGCATGGACAGTAATGTTATAAAAACAAAAGATATGGTGTAGTTACCGACTAAACTTAAATAGATAGTGTATTAAAACAAAAGAAAGAGAGAAAAGTAAGCTTTTGCTTACTTACTCATAAAAAATTCGAAAAAAAATCTTTCGATAATTCACCTTACTTAAAAAAAATTTCAAAACCTTATTCTACCGTCCTAAGGTAAGAAAGGCGTAGGCGGGCAATGCCCCATACGAACTTAGAACCTCCTCCCTGCAGGAGATCTTTTCCACCGCAAAGCATCTCGCAACAAATTGTACCTGTATACTTAAGTTAAACAGCGGCGAAACGAATTGTAACACATTTAATAAGACTAATAAAAAAAAAACAGAGTACGCAAAGCAAACATAATTTAAAATCAAGCTATCCTCCGCTTTATATACATATGTGTAACCTCATGGCTGTGTGGAATCCTTTAAAGGTAAGATGTGCAATAGTTGCCCGTCATATCAATAAATACACGTGCATATTGTTATTTGTTATAAATTCAAACCTGCACATAGATGACATATTAATGAAAATGCACTGGATGTTATGAATAACTTTGGTGCGTTAATCTATCCTTCATTTGATTCCTTTTCCTTAATTGGAATCCATGTACTGACGGAAAAATAATACAAATATCAACACCCCACCTCATCCGACGGGTGTCGTAAGAGGCGACTAACGGAAAAATACAGAGACGATATCGCTGCGAGAGAAGGAAAACTGAAAATAAAACCCGATCCGTCTGGTCAGGGTGGAAACAGTAGGTGAAATCCTTCCAACATTGGGAGAGGCCTATGTCCAACAGTGGACTGTGCTGGGCTTGATTGACTTATTGGAAAAGCCGCCTAAAACAGTAGGTCAACTATATATATATAACGATAAAACGATAATGGATAAACTAATAAATAATCTACAGTACATATTACATGTCACAGCGTTCTCTCGAGCCGAACTAAGTAGAGCTGGTCATGTGCAATGGGAATTTATAAAAATTAATGAAACATATTTATGAATACAACCAATGCCATAATTGTTCTGGGAAGGCCTGAGATGGTCTCATATCCGGCAACCTACGGCCCAAACAGTCAAAGTGCGTTTTAGTCGGTTCAAGTCCGACATAACCTCCCCCACCGGCTCCAGTGGTTGAGGATATCCGTGGGGATTTTGCGCACAAATATAAAAGACCAATGCCATAATACATATTTGCGCTGAGCGGAAATTTGAACCCGCAACAGGCGAAATCATTACCGCTACCGATACGAAATCAATATAATAGGTATCAAATAGCACAGTAATGCGCAGTAATGGATTTTATAATCGAAACAATCCAGGTTATCAAAGTATGGATGTTACAAAACCGTATACTAAGTGATCTGGCGTGGTTCCTGGCAGAGTAGAATTTTGTTTAATATCAGACATATATATATATATATATATACAGCCCAGATCCGCCTCAGATGTACGCCTCGAGTCTACAATAGTGCCTGGAAGAGGAGGCTCACCCGCTATTACATTGGACCGAATACAATGATTCATGAAATGTGGGTGGTAATTCACCTCTAACTAACTCTCCGGAGATAAAGGCGTGATTATATGTATGGATACTAAGTAATGTCAGAAGTTTATAGGACACAAGGATGGTCTAGTCTCTATGGAGTCTCAGAATCAGAACAAGTCTGACAATGGAGTTCTCTTAGGCTAGTTATTGAACCGAGTATAAAGGAGTAGGTATTTTCTGTCTTTAATTTTTTATGTTAATTCATATGAATAAGATGTATGATAAAGTTGACTTTAATATGCTTTCTTCTAAAATAAATGCGATCTAAAGGTTTCTTTTCGATATTAGCTGTACCGTCAACTTCGACCAGTAAAAGTCCCGTCAAAACGCGAGTGTGGAGTATTGTATACCATCTAGGGCCTTAGAAAACTTAACATAAAATTAAGTAGTCTACCTAAGTCATGCATTGAGCAGTCCGACTGGGGAAGTACCTCGACCCTACAGAATACCGCGGCCATAATAACCTCGTGTTGTGTTCCCGATGGTGAGTAGAGTAGCCAGAGCTCATTGGAGAATTTTTGGTCTGTCAGTGGGAAAACAAAAAGCTTGTCCTGCACTGACACTGCACTTTACACTGATTGCACAGAAACTCTTGTGCTTATAGGGTCGGCAGCGCGATTGTGACTCCCTTGGTGTCGCATACGTCCATAGGCCACGGTAACCACTTTCCATCAGGTGGGCCGCGTGCTTGCCTGCTAACCATGTGGTATCAAGAAAATAAAATTTCTTAGAATAGGGTATTTCATTACAAGAGTGCCATTAATTTAATTTCTTTCACCAATATTTGTAACATTAGCAGATTAACCGAGGGCCCTAATTGAACATGAAACACAATTTATTTTTACTTATTAATCAACGAATGATTGGCGTGGCCACTCCCGTCACTCCATTAGTAAAGTGCCATTTAAGTGATTATCCACAAGTTGCTAACGTTCCACATTCTCTTATATCTTGTTGGCATAAGGCTACTTCTCGTAATTGAGGTTAATCAGGTAATTTAGTTTACGTAACAGTTCGATTGCGGGAAACTTCCTTAATGGGACAGTTGTTGCGAATGCTGCTATTGTTTGTAAGGAATTAGTTTCGATTTTACTTTTGTTAGGTAGTTTTTACTGACGAATATACACGAGTTATATATGATTTTAACTAATTTAAACTCCGTTAGCACATTTTACTCAATGAATTACGTACATCGAATGAAACCGTGAAAAGTCAGTCTAATTGGGTTTTTTACTGACTAGACAAATTATTGACTTTTTACTAAACGTCAAAACGTCAAATCATTTACTAATTGTAGGTTAGGTGGATGATTAAAACTAAAACAAAAAAGATAAACTTATAACCGACGCGATTTTTATTGCACTTTTACCATTCTTAATTTATTGAGCTCAGTTAAATAATTTATTTTAATCACAGGAAAATACCCCATTATACTTATTATACAGAAGTTCGTAAGTGAAATTCAGCCTAAACGTAACTGGCTGGAAAATTTATGACAGATGGCTTTTTGTTCTTTTTTTTTAACTTTCCACACAACGCTATCTAGACCCATGGTAAGCATAGCTTAACTAGCTTGTGTTATGGAATCTAGAATGCGGATAAACATACTTAGATACTTTTTTTCTTTTTTGTAAATACATACATATTATACATAGAAACACCCAGACAAATGTCGTCGTCATTTGTTATTGTTCTTTAATAGGTGTTTTTTAAAAATATAGCTGATTGAATTTGGGTGTTACATCTTTGTCTTATGCCTTCGGGAATATTTAGCCGCGTCCCGAATTGCTCAACACCACCTCACCTATTGCTCAATCTGATGTTAGATGGACTAACAACTCACTACACTTACAACTAATCTTCATCTTTGAGTTAATCCCAGTAGCACCCGAAATTTTCACCTCAGAGTCTGGGGTCCGCTTCACTAGTCTCACTGCGGATTTGGTTGAACTTCTAAAGCGACTGCCAACTGATCTCTACAACCTAAAGGCGATATCAAAGTATAGCAGCTAGAAAAGTTGTGTTGCAACCACAAAACTCAAACACCTATGGCAGTCGTTACGGGTAATTAACCGTAACTGCTGACATAGATGTTCGTATGACAACCGTGTCCGACGGGTTAATGTGCTCTCCGAGGTACGACGAGACCAATCGAAATTCCCATATCCATGCATACAAATATTTGCACTGAGTATCGCTACTCCTTAGAGGCTCTCAAACACTATTTTTCATTAAAGGACATAGAGACGAAAGATACGAAAGACGAAAGGTATTTATAGGAGGTAGGACACTAGGTAATTGAGCAGTCCGACTGGGGAAGTACCTCGGCGCTACAGAACACCGCGGTTATAATAACTTCGTGTTGTGTTCCCAGCGGTGAGTAGGGTAGCCAGAGCTCACTGGAGAATTTGTGCTGTCAGTGGGATGACTAATGGCTTGTCCTGCTTTGTCCTCTACACTGACGGCACAGAAACTTTGTGCTTACAGAGTCGGCAGCGCGAGTGTGGCTCCTCTGGTGTTACACACGTCCATAGGCCACGGTAACTACTTTCCATCAAGTGGGCCGTGCGCTTGTCTGCCACCTAAGTGGTATAAAAAAAAATACAAACTATTTACAAGTTAATTTCCTATTTCGGTATATTTAACAGCATGTTGGTTGTATAGACGTGACGTAAAACCGCAATTTCGGTACGCGGACGTCTATCGTCCCTGATCGTTGTCACACAGTTGAACAAGTACTAAACAGTTGGCTGGGGTCAGTGAACCTGTCCGTGTGATATTACGCATTCATCACATGGGCGAGTGGAACAGAATCAAGAACCTTACGCAATTATTTTTGTTTTGGGCAATCATATTATATATATACGCTTTCTGTCATAAAATGGGAAGGCGAAAATTCTCTTGTGAGTATGCTAATTGACATGTCAGGTAAAAGAGACGTTACATTTATAACTTTTTTTAAATATTGCAAAATAAACGGTTCAGTGTTGAAGAAAAATAAAAAATGAACCCATGTGTTCGAAATGATTGGTGAAAATGTCACTAATTTTGTTTGGAACTGAATCCTGGTATTGTCTCACGCCTATATCCCCGAAGAGGTAGGCAGAAGTGCTAGCACCCACATTTCGCCAGTTTATGTTTAGGTTCCAATGTAATAGGTGGCGAGCCTATTGCCATTAACCGGACACTTATAAACCTACGATAAATACACACATAACTTCGAAAAGCATCGAAAAGTAATTGGCGTGTGCCATGGTAAAACTGCCGACTAAAATGAGACGGGTATGTGAGTACACGTAGAACAGGAAGACTATCAGTGACCGCAACAGTGACCACTTCTGAAATGGAGACGCTTCGCTTACTTGATCATAAAGTATAATATTTAATAACATATGAGAACAAAGAGAATTTCCTTCCAGTGTCTCAGCTGAATCCCGAGTGAAGGATTCTATAGTTTTATTTATTTCTCTCCTCGCCATCGACCACAATAGCTACATGAAGATACATAGCAGTATAATAACTACATTGACACTAAATTGTTTAATACATAAGTCGGTAATAACAGTCTATAATGAGACAACAAAACAAAGAGAATTACTATATTCACAGACGATTAGTTTTTTGTTTTATATTGAAATGGAACTGTATTAAAAGGAGACAACTAAAACATTATGTTTAGCACAAATTTGTATGTTGTTTTAAATTTAATGCTGTATTTTTTCATTCGGTAGGTTATCTTACAGACTTATCATACATTTGGTTCCGCTTGACATCCGGTTGACATCAACAGGCCTAGTATGAAGAACTCATGTTAACGGGGAAGGCCGTTAGTTGGCAACAATCGTGTTATTATTAATATAAAATACAATTTAAACATTAAATAGTAAATAGGTTAAACTATTTACCGCGGTAGCCTAGTGGTAAGGGTAATGGATTGCTAAGACGAGGTCTCGGGTTCGATCCCAGGTTTTACCATGTTACACACCAATGACTTTTCGATGCTTTTCGAAGTAATGTGTGTATTTATCACAGGTTTATAAGTGTCCAGTTAATGGCATTAGGCTCGCCACCTATTACATTGGGACCTAAACATAAGCTGGCGGAATGTGGGTGCTAGCACCTCTGCCTACCCCTTCGGGGATATAGGCGTGAGATTTTGTTATGTTATGTATTTACTATTTATGTTTAACAGCATCAGAACGTGAATTATCTTAACGAAATCTTGCCATTTGTAAAATGTATTTAACATATAATATGATCATTACATATGGCACGCACGATACGCAGGAGGAGCGAGTAAATCCCCGTCCAGTGCAAATATTTGTATGCATGAATATGGGTATTTCGAATGATCTGGTCGTTCCTCGGAGAGCACGTTAAGCCCGGTTGCCATACGAACATTTAAAGTAGTAGTTATAGCCCTAAAGAGTCCAACAACTGGTCTGCTGCTGCTATGCTTCTATATCTTATTCTGAGCTGTATAACGAGCAGACTTGACTGTTTGTATGTGGGTCGCTGCTGCAAGCTTTCCAACTGGGTGGTGGGCGGGTGGTGGTGATTCGCATGCAGACTGTCAATTTGTTATTAGGATAAGATATTAGAATATTAAAACTAACATAGGAGTAAGAAAAATTGTTACTAACACAGTCTTGTCTTGGTCACTTGAAATAAATGAATATGATATGATATATCGCCTTTGGCTTGTGGAGGTCACATGGAAAATATCGAAAGTTTGCCAAATCCGCAGTTAGACTGGTAAACCGGACCCCAAACTCAGAGGTGAAAGCTTCAGATGCAACTGGGATTATCGCTATGAGGGAGAAGAAGATAGTCATTACATATAGTCAAATATCAGATAAGTGTATAACTTTTTTAATTGGATCTCCTACTATAATGCAATATACTGCAGTTATAGATAACAATTATGCACTTCTGTTAAAGATACGAGCAAATTTGCGCACTGTCAAGTTTCTCGGACTTAGATTTTTAGAACAAACATTCCAACCAGGCATCCTCCAAAAAAGGACCCCTTTTAGATAATGAGGTGACGTATTTATTCATCTAATGCAGGTAAAAAGAATGAAAAAAATAAACAATCGCAACAAAAAAGAAAGCAATGCAATAGTTATGCAACAGCGCTACTCTATGAGAAGCCTACACACAGCAATAGATACATATATATTATTATAATAACATAATAATGCTTGGGTTTAACCTCAACCTCTCTCTGACTATTCACAATTTTAAATTGAAACGGTCCAGGCGGGATACGAACCCGCGATCTTTCCCTTACATGGGGGGACGCTCTGACCACTGACCACTAAGCCACAGAACCTTCTCCTGAAACTATCCCTTCTTCTATACATATATCCGTCTTACGGCGACGGTCCTGGGCCGTTTAAATTATTTCTATTATTATTTTATTTAGTTATTAGAGTTTATCAAATACTCTGTAGGTATCAAATTGAGGTGTACGGGAAAGTAGTCCTAAATATTTGCAATTTCATCTCATAAGTGTCGACATAGCAACCAGATAGTCTTGATGATGTAAGTTTATTATTTGGAAACTGTCAGAATTAAGTTCTCACTTTTATTCCGACAGCGTTATTTTATCAGGAAATGGCTGATCATACCTCGGTATCTAATTTCTACAGATTTTTCTTCATAAAAAGTAAAGATACAACTGTGAATACATGATCCCATGCATATCATAACGGATACAAAATAAATTACTTATTTATTTACTAGGTACATTGAGCGCTCTTGAACTTTGTTATAATAACACAACTCGACAGCAGCACTAAAACTGGTTTCATGATAAATTTAGATAGGTACGTTCTGTAATATCAAACCACTACTAAATAAATGTAAAGATTTATTTGTCTGTATTTTATTTTAGCTGCCACAATTTTGGCTGCCGAATGTTTTATGCGTTTTCGTACAACTCTTTTCGATTGCTATGAAATTTTGGTGACTTTGACTTTATTGCCTGAACTTACACCTACAAACGGGTTACAGGATATCTTTCACGGAATTTTCCCGTACGATTAGACATAAATAAAATCACGTGAAAAGTGGTTTTTAAGTTAATATTTTGGAAAAGCGAAGTAATTTGCAAATGTTTTTTGTATTACGCTCGTTACTCGCATTTTCGGCGCTGTCCGTACTAGCAACAGCGCCGAAATATCGGAAACTCAGAACAATACAACATTACCATGTTAATATCTTATCCCGATAACTTACTTAACCAATAATAATGGTTTTGTTATTTATTCTCAAAACGTAATCATATAAAATTCATTGAGATTTCGAGTAGGTATTATTTAAACGTCTACTCATAGTCAATTTACTATTTAATTTTGATGTCATGTAAAACAATAATAACAAAATCGTGGGCACTCGCTAGATAAGTTTCGGTCTAATTGATTCGATATTCTCTTACGTAATAGTCTGCGCTTGTGCGCCACTATGTTAGTTGTTTCTAAGCTGAGTTTCTGTAGGTAGCTGCTGATACACTTCAATTTTGGGTTTAGAGGGCCTAATGAACCTCTCTTGAAAGTCGATGTAACTGCTAAACAACGGGAGAAGCTCTGACGTAGATTTTCCACTCAGGATTCGTCACTCTATGACTTATGGTGCCGAAACGTGGACACTTACAGTGAGGCTGGTCCATAGCTTAAAACTCGCGCAGCGGGCTATGGAGCGAGCTATGCTTGGAGTTTCTCTGAAGGATAGAATTCGGAACGAGGTTATCCGACAGAGAACTAAAGTTACCGACATAGGTCACAGAATAAGCAAGTTGAAGTGGCAGTGGGCTGGCCACGTTTTTCGAAGGACCGATCGCCGTTGTAACAAACGAGTCCTAGAGTGGAGACCGCGAGAAGGTAAACGAAAGGTAGGACGCCCCCTAGCCAGATGGACGGAGGACCTGAAAAAGGTGGCTGGGACAGACTGGATGCGGAAGGCGGAGGATCGGAGAAAATGGCGCACATTGGGAGAGGCCTATGTCCAGCAGTGGACTGCGGTGGGCTAATTGATTGATTGATTCCTCACTCAAGTTCAAGGGAGGGAAATGTTATAAAATGACAAATTATAAGAGGGCTCCGAGTTTTTAGGTTCTATGCATCGTTATGTGGATGATTATGGTGTTTCTTTCAAGGTTAAAGCACGCCAGCAAGCTAAATGACAGTAAAAATAAAAAATGTAAAATAACATCGCAGTTGCTTTCACCGTAGGGTAGTTAGAGGTATATTACGAGGTATATTACCTATTTTTAAATAACTTAACAATATTAGTTAAAAACATGAGTAGCAGTGAGACTCGATGAACAATTAGATTGTTAAGATTTTATGTACCAAATTTTTATTCGACATGTTTTAACGAGTGGCAACCATTAGTCAATATTATGACTAATGATGACAGATAGGACTACGCTATTGCGCTATATAGTATAGCAAGGTATAGCAAATTGAAACAAAATACTAATATAATAGTATTCCCGGCAAAGTAGAATTTGGACCACCCCATCTCTTCCCAATGCGGTGTCGTACAAGGCGACTTAGAGATAGTATTTAACATGAGACAGAATATACAGCCCAGGCGCAGCCGCAGATGCTTGAGGCTAGAGTCAACAATAGTGCCCGGGAGACGGCATTAGGATATCCCTCTGTTACGTGGGACCGAAATCAATGATAGGTGAAATGTGAGTGTTAATTCACCTCTGCCTAAACCTCCGGGGATAAAGGCGTGATTATATGTATGTATGTAAGTGTGAACGTGTTCATACATAATATATGGAGCGCGATATGAAACATAATATGCTATATACTATTATATTATAGCGCAATCTGAAATCACCTTTTAACGTAACATACATACGTAACATACATACATATAATCACACCTTTATCCCCGGAGGGTTAGGCAGATATGAATTAACATCAACATTTCATAAATCATTAAATTCGGCCCCACGTAAGTCTATTGCCTTCTTCCGGGCACTAATGTTGACTCAAGCCATGCATCTGAGGGTGAGTCTGGGCTGTATATGTATATATGTCTGATGTTAAACAGCCCTATCCTTAAGTCACATTGTACGACACCGCATGAAAAGATGGGGTGGTCCAAATTCTACTCTGCCGGGAACTACGCGGCAAATCGCAATATAAAATCTACTATAGTATACTCACACTATGCATTTGATCTAACCTTTCAGAAGATTATAACTACTAAAACATTCTACTTTAATCCCATAAAAATAAAGTTTAAATTCCAAGAACTCGTATGTTTTGTATATAAAGATCGGTGCAATATTAACTTAAGCACACTGTGACTCCACACAGTATTTTTTTCTTTTTTATAGCACTTAGATGGCAGACAAGCACACGGCCCACCTGATGGAAAGTGGTTACCGTGGCCTATGGACGTTTGTAACACCAGAAGAGTCACAGTCGCGCTGCCAACCCTGTAAGTACAGAGTTTCTGTGCCGTCAGTAGAAGACAAAGCAGGACAAGCCTATAGTCTTCCACTGACAGCACAAATTCTCCAGTATGAAGTCACATAGCTATACTAGTATTTTTATTTATTCTGTGGTAACACTTGAACTATAGTTAACACGTTTAAACTTGTAATTCTATAACCAGTTTCCTAGTTAAATAATCCAAGTAATAATATTTATCGTTTTAAACAATTAAATACTAAAACATTCAGACATGATGCTCTTTTTCTGTACCGAAATCTGTTTTTATACAAAAATTGCGCTGCAAAAAATAACCCGTTTGCTCAGTGTATAAAAAACCTGTATTATACATGAATGTTAGGAACAGCACGAGAAGTCATTACTTCAATAGCGCATATTCAAATAATAATACTGACAATAGCTATTGCGAAACTTCAACACTTATCTTAGTACTTTGCTTAAAAGTTATTGCATAAACTGTATAATATACATATCACATAACATAAACTCACGCCTATATCCCCGAAGGGGTAGGCAAAGGTGCTAGCACCCACATTTCGCCAGTTTATGTTTAGGACCCAATGTAATAGGTGGCGAGCCTATTGCCATTAACCGGGCACTTATAAACCTGCGATAAATACAGACATAACTGTATAATATATCTGAATGTAAATAATGGAATAAAATAAATCATATATATTATGTACACCGGAAACTGCCCACTATGTCTATCTATTTATCTATCTCACTCCACCCCATGGTTGCCTGGTAGAGATTGCCTTGTGCAATAAGGCCGCCACTATGCCACAAAGATGGTACCTATTGTATTTTTTCTGTATACCTTCTTTGTGTACATGCAATAAAGAGATATATTATATTATTTTTAGGTTTAGGTTTTACTAGTATATACTATTACTTAGTATTGACATTTTTTTTTATACCACTTAGTTGGCAGACAAGCACACGGCCCACCTGATGGAAAGTGGTTACCGTGGCCTATGGACGTTTGTAACACCAGCGGAGTCACAGTCACGCTGCCAACCCTGTAAGTACAGAGTTTCTGTGCTGTCAGTGTAGAAGACAAAGCAGGACAAGTCTTTAGTCTTCCCACTGACAGCACATGATCGTAATGTCATCACGGTATCTTTACTGTGACGTCATTGATTGGATACGGTTGTATTTGTTCTTTTTGCTACTAAATCACAATAAATCAAGAAGGTCTCAGATAGTTTTTTCAGGATCAGCAGTGTGATTGTGAAGCCCCTGTTTTTGTAAACGTAGATTGGCTGCGGTGACCGCTTCTTATCAGGTAGGCCGTATGACACTTAACTATGATAGAATACTATTCACCTATTCTTGAGCTGTTGGCATGAATTTTATACACATATAAAACTAGAGACCTCAATTGGGTATTTTCCTGTAGTTAAAAAAAAAAACTGAGCTTATTGAATTAGGATTGGTAAACAAGCGATAAAAGTTGCGCTAGTTCTTATTTTATCGTTTCTATTTATTTTCAATCATCCACCCAACCTACAATAGTAAATTATTTGAGTATTGAATACAATGACGTCACAATAAATGATTTCATACAAGTTGCCTTATAACTTACCGTTTTGACGTTTAGTAAAAAGTAACTAATTTGACTAGTCAGTTAAATATCCAATTACCACTATCAGACTTCTTCTCTATTCCGTTTCGTTAGATTGATCTAACAATGCGGAAACTAAACGGATCTGATGATCTGTTATTCGTTCTATATAGGTGCCTAAACTACCTCAACATAGTACATCCTCTAGTAACTGAATACCTTAATTTATGAAATATTAAACATTGAATTGTCCTGATTATTTCTTCTACACTGATACGGAAAATCCCCTAATGTTGCACACGTTTATATGTCACGGTAACCACTTTCTATTATGATCAGAATATGCTTTTTTCTGCCACCTAATTTGTATAAAAAAACATTGCATGTTCTGAGAATTTCTAAAAATGTTAACTTGCTAATCAAATGACCTGTTTTCTGTATTTTTTCTGCTGCACACACACACACACACACACACACAAAACTTACATTACTAGTATACACGTACACATATATCCTCACACACACATTCTTAACTAATGCAAGTTGCATGTGTAGGTACAACTTGTAGTGGCTAATACACATCCTGTCCTTGATGTGATACTTTAGATCGACTAATATCGCAGGGTAGTCTAACAGGCGGTGGTTATGACTCACCGAAACCAACTACCACTCGGAGTTACATGTAAATACAGCAATTCAATGTTAAATAACATACAGTGATGTACAAAATTGGGCAGGAGATGCACTAGAAGATGCTGAAGGATTCTGACACTTTATAGTTGCAAAGAGCCTTAACGATGATATAGGGGCGATTCCTTAGCCTAGAAACTTGGGCTAAGGCATATCCCCGAAGGGGTAGGCAGAGGTGCTAGCACCCACATTTGCACACGCCAGTTTATATTTAGGTCCCAATGTAATAGGTGGCGAGCCTATTGCCATTAACCGGGCACTTTTAAACCTGCGTTAAATACACACATAACTTCATAAAGCATCGAAAAGTCGTTGGTGGGTGCCATGGTAAAAGCTGGGATCGAACCTGAGACCTCATCTCAGAAGTCCATTACCCATATCACTAGGCTACCGCGCATATAAACCACAGATTTAATAGTGGATAAAAACGAACCGCGCGCCATTTTGTGATTCGCTCAAACTGTATCCTACAAGTACTTAAGCTGAGTGTTTCAAATATCATATTGTTACGACAGCCGTCGATATCTCGAAAACTAATAATCGAATCTTCAAGAAATAAAAACGCATTGTTAGTGACGAGGTACTCTACCGAATGGCATAGAAAAATCTAGAATCGTCAACAAAAAGTCACAACCTACCTACGAGTACCTACACACTCTTTTGAATAAAAACAAACAATAGGTAAATATCGAGAATGTACTCGAAGGACAGCGGCGGCGGCAAGATCAAAAGAATAGGTATTTATCGCTCGCGAACTTTCTGGATAATTCGATCCTCCTAATTGAGAGGTATAAAAACATGCTCGCATAGCGACACGATTCATTCTGTCTTTGAGATCGATAACGAACACAGCGAACTTAAGCGACCGAAGAAGATTCTACCTGCGACCTGAGCAACGACTGTGGACTATTGTGAACTACTGAGCGACTGGAACTGTTGAAGAAGTACTGTGTGTACTAGTGATTGAATTGTCTAGTTTGTGGTGAGCTAATAAATCTTTTCGTTGAGTAAACGGTATTTAATTGGACCCCGTGCACGTAACAATATGTATTGACAGAACCCAGCATGGTTATTAGCAGGCATGGGACACTTCCCTACTTGAACTCAGAACTTGGCGTCGTGAAATTCCAAACAATCAGCTTTTTTCTGTAACCAATCAGAGGAAAGTAGTAGTTTTCTCTGATTGGTTACAGAAAAAGTATACTTTCACTTTCAACAGGCAAACTTCCTTTCCTCTGATTGGTTAATTGACGTATTTGACATTTCTCCTGATTGGTTCATTTTTCTGGACGCCGAGTGGCGATTGGCGAGTTTGTAACGCTGTCATTTAGCTCCTAGACGCCATATTTGTATATTTGTTTTGAATTACTTGTCAATTTATGAATTTTTACCGGTTCTCTACTGTTTCCGGGTTGGTGAAAATATTGTTAAAATTGATGATTTCTGTTTTAAATATCTACTGCTTACGTTGAATTGAGTGACTACTCCTCTGTAGTGTTGAATACTGCTAGTTTATTCTGTTTTGTGAGAAATTGACTCCTTGTGTTGTGTGAGAAATTGACTCTTTGTGTTTTGTGAGAAATAGACTGTTTATGGCGATACATTGACTCTTATTTAGTTTTTTGAGGTATTGACTTTATTTTGTTCTCAGATGTTGATTCTTTATTTCTGTATGTGAGTGTTTGACCTAGCTATATCAGCTCCGATAGGTTTGTATTCCTAACCGGTTATTACACATTATTAAATCATCAGCTGTTGTGAATAGAGCATATAATTGTATTTTTACAGCAAATAAATTACATTTTTCACGTTAAAGAAACTAAAAATGCCTTCTAACTATGATTATTCTTAGAATATGTAATAATAAAGAAATTATGAATATTCGTTCAGGAATTTTATTTCGCTTTCCTAAATATTTTCGTTCAGAAATTTTATTTCAGTTTCCTAAATATTTCCAGCGAATAATCGATTCCAATTGTATGAAACCGATTTATTGAAATCGGAGTTAATCGATTATTAAGGAACTATGCAGTTCTTTAAGCCTATTTAGCTAGAGACGGCTAAAAAGGCGTATAGCTACGCCGGCGTCGCGCGTCGTGACATATAAAAGAAAAATAGCCGAGCCGAGCTCGAATTTTTTGTTTGAATTGCGCCCTCTTATATACTCTTTGGTTATTAGCTAGTTAAACAAAAATATTGAGAGGGTAGCCGAGGCGATGTACATGTATAACCAGTGTTTACGATTCATCCCGCTACTCCACGGCACGTTCAACGACCATACGTGCGGACACAACTAACAGTTTACACCTGTAGACAAGTAGGTATTTGTTTTTTTTTTCTCCCTTTTGGCAATTAATGGATATATGCCAATGTCAAGTAAATGTCTTTAGAATTATTTCTTCTATCTTTAGATATAAATCCACCATTTTTATACATAAAATCTCGAATTCACACCAATATCGGAAAATAAAAAAATACCGCGATGCGCCATTCTTCATGTTGGCGCCAAAACTCCAAGGTATTTGTTGGTCGGCGGCGGGCGGCGGCGGCGCATTGTAGAATGGAATGACGAATATATGGGTTTAGACGTTTATGACATGCGTGGACGACTGTCAAATATGTCAAATCCCATAATCAAATCAAATCAAATCATTTATTTGCATAATACAGGTATTGGGATGGTACGGTTATATGTGCATAGGTGCGCTGTACTATAACCTCTTAGTACAAGGTGTGCAAATATATTTGTTATTCCGTTCTAAAATACGCCGTCCAACAAATTGACACTTGTTCTAAAGGGGCTGACGAACTTTGTTTTACCAACATTCGCATTGCTTTACTTTATATGTAATGTGCCGTATACACACTTGAATGAAAGATCATACTAGATCATAGATTAGCCTATGATAAGACAACAATTGTATACTTTTTACTTATTCTTAGATCACTAAATAACTCACTGGAGCTCTGTCAAACTTGTAGTAAATTTTTAAATCAAAGAATCATCTATTGATCTAGCTACCAAGCATACCAGAACAAATGTATATAAGTTCTCCTTGTCGCTCTTTCCTTTAACTAGAGTCTAAAAGAAAGAGAAAAAAGAGAAGACGCGCCACGAGGCGAATGGCATATTAGTTTTACATTCGCAATGAGCTATAATTCGCCATTCGTCTCGTCACATACACAAAAACAGTTTCGGAATAACACAAGCTCAATATATGAAACACAACTACCAATACACAAAACAACAATAAAGAGGTGTATAGCAGACCTAACGCAAACTAATGTAATGGATATCGGAGGATGCAATAGCGTCCTTGCGAGACCTCTTTCGGATGCAGCTCAAGACATGTATCTGTTATATCATGAATATGTGACAGCTGTATAATGTATTAATATATATAAAATTACTGGTACTGTATACAAAATGGCTATGATGGAGCGACATAGTCCAATTGACGTGTCCTATATAAAAAAAAAAAAAAATGTTGTGGCTAAGCTCCGTAAATAAAGATTTAAAAAAGAAAAAAAAAAAAAAGAGGTGTATAACGAACTTACTTTCAGTTCCAGGCAGTGTTTTGGTAGCGTTTTCGGTGACATTCGCTGCTGTGGGCGCTGGCGTGACCGTACTTATCACGCCAGAGGGAGCCTGCGTTGCATTGGCCCACACATCACGGCGGTGGCGACTGTGGTCGAGGGTCACGATGTCATAGTGATAGGGGCTAGATATATCACTGTCCAGGACGTACTCCTCGGACCAAACTGGAAAGGAACAAAATTATATTGGTTAAATACCACCACTAAGGCCTGGAATTCATTACCAGCTCACGTGTTTCCTTCTTTCTACAGTCCCAGGTCCTTGAAAAAGCATATGATGAGGCCGTCAAGCTGAGTGTCACCATTGTCACACGGTATGTGTAAGTAATGGTGACCCTCTTTTTTGGGACTTTGCCTTCAGCTTACCATCAGGCAAGGCGTAGTCTAATTGACGTGTTCTATATAAAAAAATATATATATTTGGGTAAACACAGCCAGTAGATTACAAGTACGGGAATGCAGCTATGTTTAAATAATAAAGCAGACTGAAACGTTTATCTATACTAATTGTTATATGTTGTGTTCCCAGCGGTGAGTAATGTCGCAAGAGCTCACTGGAGGGTTTTTGTGCTGTCAGTGGAAATATCAAAAGCTTGGCTTGCTTTGTCTTTTACACTGACGGCACAGAAACACTCAATGCTTGCAGGGTTAGCAGCGCGAGTGTGACTCTCTTGATTTTGAACGCGTCCATAATCCACGATGACCACTTTCCATCAGGTAGACCGTGTGTTAGTTCACCACCTAAGTGGTATATAAAAAACAATCCTAACAAAAATGTATTTTAAACAAATAAAGGACGAACATACATTTTTATTATGCTTAATTAGAATTCGACATCAAAATATAAAATTAAATAATAATTATAAATTATACGCGACGGATAGTGGACATCGGTGTTTATAAATGTACATATATGATGCTTACCATGGGTCTAGATAGCGTTGTGTAGAATGTTATGTATACATAACACAACATAAACTCACGCCTATATCCCCGAAGGGGTAGGCAGAGGTGCTAGCACCCACATTTCGCCAGTTTATGATTAGTTCCCAATGTAATAGATGGCGAGCCTAATGCCATTAACCGGGTACATATAAACCTGCGATAAATACACACATAACTTCGAAAAGCATCGATGTGTGCCATGGCAAAACCTGGGAGCGAACCCGAGACCTCGTCTCAGCAGTCGATTACCCATACCACTAGGTTACCGCAGTCCACTAGACAACCGCGGTTTATTATTTATTATATGTATTTATCTGAGGACAATAATAGCGTTATTCGAGAAACATGTCTGTATTTTTTATGTTTAATACTAGTACAATACAAGCCGAATCGTATACAGACATTACTAACTTCGTCAGCTATAATTGAAACCAGATGGGCATTGATATCATATCGTGGGATCTCAGGCTGTTAATAGGTACTTAAGTAGCGAAATAATTAGGAGATAGAGTTTTAAACATAACACATAACATAAACTCACGCCTATATCCCGCGAAGGGGTAGGCAGAGGTGCTAGCACCCACATTTCGCCAGTTTAGGTTTAGGTCCCGGTGGTGCGAGCCTATTGCCATTAACCGGGCACTTATAAACCTGCGATAAATACACACATAACTTCGAAAAGTCATTGGAGTGTGCAATGGTAAACCTGGGATCGAACCCGAGACCTCGTCTCAGCAGTCCATTACCCATACCACTAGGCTACCGCGGTTTTTTTAAAGATTTAAAATGAGCTAAAAATCTTTTTGATACCTAATTGTAAAAGTATGGATTCTCAGTATTGTCAGTACTAAAATTGGGTTTTCCCTTTGTATAAACATAATAATAAGTCTAACGAGTCACCACAATAGTACCTATTCATGAGTATGACCTGCATGTTGCAATGACCGACCCTTGCGATATCTTGAAAAGAAGATATGCACAATATGCTATGCAAATACAATAATATGATAGAAGGCTTAACAGGAAATCGTAGGCGTCATTGACCTTCTATCCTAGCTTCACACCATAAAAAAATCACACTATTTTAGATAGCCGTGTATTTAATTAGAAAAAAAAAGGGTCATCAAAAAACAAAATCGCCAAAGATATTCTAGATATTTCTAGATTTAAAAAATGTTCTTAGTTATTTAAATATTCTAAAAAAATCAGAAAACACATCTCAGCAAATACAGGTTTTGTTAAAAGTAGTTTTTATCGGTACCGATGACCTCAAGCTGCCTCTCTCTTTCATATCTATGCGAAACGACAGTGACCGCGTCCTCAAGGTCATATTCAATCCAATCCAATCAACGCTTTATATTAATTTAAGGATAATATTAATTAATGGAACACGATAAGTTCGGGAGTACCGGTGTTGCATCACGTCCCAGAAACATCATCAATAATACACTATACAATTCACTCCTTAACAGCGGCAACGCGAGTCATTCAGATCACAAGACTATCCAGTTAAACCCACCCACCCACTTCGAACTTCACAACATTGTGAATTCCCGTTATAACTTCGGGATACAAAATGCTCATTGGTAAACAATGCAAGTCAAAATTATAGGTGACGTGAAATCTACCAGCTCTACCAACATCTTAGGGACCCCACTGACGAAGCTCTGGCTTTTCAAGGTTTGAAGACAAGTCTACATAACAATTAAAAATGCGTTGACTTCCAAGTTTGATTTTAGATGGATAGATAGATAAGTCCTTATTGTACACCAACAGATTTACAGTAGAACTAGTAGGTAGCATGTATACATCGAATAATAAAATAAAATAAAAAAGCCTTTTATTTCCTACAAATCAATTTTACAAATAATTTTTACATTTACTTATCTTTAAACTTAGCTGGCAGACAAGCACACGGCCCACCTGATGGAAAGTGGTTACCGTGGCCTATGGACGTGTGTAACACCAGTGGAGTTACACCCGTACAGCCGACCCTGTAACATCAGAGATTTTCTGTGCCTTCAGTGCATAACACAAAATCAGGTCAAGCCTTTGGTCTTCAGCACAAAAACTCTCCAGTGAGCCCTGGCTACCCTACTCACCACCGGGAACACAACACGAGGTTATTATAGCCGTAGTATGAAAAATATGATGACTTTCAAGTTTGGCTACCATAAACATAGATAGGTATAGGCAACGTCCAAATAGTACAACAAATTGAACAGAATTGAGTCGGTCTACATTTTTAATGAGCCCCGATTGTTATGTTTGCTGTGTTCGTTATTAAAATGTATCATTTGTTTACCTGAGTATCGATCAGGTAACTTTGCACCTGGCTTACTCCATGAAGAGTTTCAATTGTAATATTTAGCACCTTTAGTCGCATTATATCCAATTCGCAAAATGTCCAACTGTCCAATTCTCAATAGGTCCAGTTCGCAGTTGGTCTAGTTCGCAGTTGGTCCAGTTTGCAGTTGGTCCAGTTTGCAGTTGGTCCAGTTCGCAATTGGTCCAATTGGCAATTGGTCCAGTTAGTAATTAGGGATCCTCCTTGATTACGAGAAGCGTTTTATTATGTAAACGTGTATTTATATATTGTTGTGTGTGAGTATATGGATATGTGAGTTATGGTAACGGAGCCCCGCTTCGCGGGGCTCCTATTTCTTCTTGCTTTAACACAAGAAACCGGGGCGCGCGGTTTATGGTTTAAGAACGTTATGAGACCTAAGCGTCAAAAACGCCTCCCGTAATCAAGCACGACTCCTATTTTACAAACTGGACCAATTGCGAATTTAACATTCTGAGAATTGGACGTTGTGAGAATTGGACAATTTGCGAATTGGACGTTGTGAGAATTGGACAATTTGAGCCCGCTGGACATTTTGCGAATTGGACATAATGCGACTAAAGCATTTAGCAGTTGCTTTCCGTAGATACACATAGCGGGGGTAAATAAATAAAGGTAGCTATTACATGCTTTTTTTTTCTAGTTTCATTTTACGCAATTAGGTTTTTTATACCACTTAGGTGGCAGACAAGCGCACGGCCCACCTGATGGAAAGTGGTTACACCAGACGTGTGTAACACCAGAGAAGCCACACTCGCGCTGCCGACCCTGTAAGCACAGAGTTTCTGTGCCGTCAGTGTAGAGGACAAAGCAGGACAAGTCTTTAGTCATCCCACTGACAGCACAAATTCTCTAATGAGCTCTGGCTACCCTACTCACCGCTGGGAACACAACACGAACTTATTATAACCACGGTAGGTTTCCAAATAAATTTGCTTCTTCGGTTAAATTATGTCACTGTTGCTAACATTACAGTAGATAATAAAGGAGCTGCAATATTATTGTTACGTAATGAAACTCTAAGAACGCAGAACTGATCACGTTATTCACATTTCATTGTTTAAAACGACGCGCCTTCAGACATGAGGCATTGTGTCATAGCAAAATGGAGCTATATCATCGAAAACAAAATAATATTGCAGTGGTCATAGTCTATTGCGTCATAAATAACATCTATGACGCAATAGACTATTTTTTTATAACCGAAAAATGACCACTCTGTAATAATATAATGAACTGCTAAAGTGAAATATTCTTACTAAAATAGTGTTAAAGATATTTGATTTTGAAAATTCAATTTTTGGCGCCGCTCGAAACCGCTCCATACAAAATCATAATTGCGAGGGACGTCACACGCTAGTCGCTAATACTGCAAATGTATGGAATGCAAGAGAATTTCGTATTTATCTCGGTCTACGTTGCGTTTACACATGTATAGGAGCAATCCACGTCCAATTGAGCAGTCCGACTGGAGAAGTACCTCCGCCCTACAGAATACCGCGACCATAATAACCTCGTGTTGTGTTCCCGGCGGGGAGTAGGGTAGCCAGAGCTCACTGGAGAGTTTTTGTGCTGTCAGTGGGAAGACCAAAAGCTTGTCCTGCTTTGTCTTTTACACGGACGGTACAGAAACTCGGTGCTTGCAGGGTTGACGGCGCGAGTTCGAATCCCTTTGTGTTGCACAGGTCCATAGGCCACGGTAACCACTATCCATCAGGTGGGCCATGTGCTTGTCTATCAACCAAGTGGTATAAAAAAAATTATAGTTCATAATAAAAGTAATTTGTAATTTAATGAGGAATCTGAAAAGTTATAATTTGGGACTGAAATTGATTGTTTGAATTTAGACTTACTTTAGGAATTAAAAATAATGATAAGTCATAGTTGCAGTTTAGTTAGGCAATATCATATTTTGCAAAGCATATTTTATGATAACAAACTAACGTATTAAGCAGTATTGGGAAGAATCGGACGAGCTTGTCAAATATCCTATTGCATTGGATAAATACTAGTAAAATACCTGTAGCACCAATCGATAAAAATTATATCGCATAAATGGTTCAAAACAAACAACAAACAACTAGCCCATCGCAGTCCACTGCTGGACTAAGCCTCTCCCAATGTTGGGAGGCTTTGGTCTACTGTTTCCACGCTGACCAGACGGGTTGGTACATGGTTTTATTTCAAATTTTCCTTCTCTCGCAGAGATATCGTCTGCGTATTTATCCGTTGGTCACCTCTATACTGGACATGGGCCTCTCTCAACACTAGGAGAGGCCTATGTACAGCAGTGGATGCGATGGGCTAATTGATAGATTATCTCAAGCATCTCCTCAAGCAAGAACTTAATGGAACGGATGAACCCAACTAAGTTAAGTAGTCCTTTAGTAGTAGTGGGACGACATGGGTGATGGAGGGATACGTGGGTGGTGTTTTAAATCCGTATTGTCTCATTTATTGCCGCATCGATTCTTTCGTCGTTTATGAACCGATTTTATCTTTATATCGAAGAAATTCTATTGCCAATGAGTCGGGATCTAATAAATTGGATCCCAAGGAATACACGTCTGTCGAATTCTCTGCTTCTGTTTCTAAATCACAAAATGGATTTTGATACCAATTTCACTTTCAAATAGATCGGATAGAGAGGAGGTAAGACACGACGGTATTCCCGTCCGAATTGAGCAGTACGACTGGGGAAGAACCTCCACCCTACAGAATACCACGACTATAATAACCTCGTGTTGTGTTCCCGGTGGTGAGTAGGATAGCCAGAGCTCACTGGAGAGTTTTTGTGCTGTCAGTGGGAAGACCAAAGGCTTGTCCTGATTTTGTGTTCTGCACTGAGGACACATAAAATCTCTATTCTTACAGGGTCGGCAGTACGAATGAGACTCCACTGGTGTTACACATGTCCATAGGCCACGGTAACCACTTTGCATCCGGTGGGATGGAATGCATATAGATAAGTAGATGGTGTACATACAAACCTACCAAAACAGATCTTTTTTTTTATACCGCTTGGGTATTTTTTTTACATGCGCTATATCCCCACGGATACCTTCTCACCGGAGCCGGTGGAGGAGGTTATGTCGGACTCGAACAGACTAAAACGCACGCCGCCTGTGGGTCGTTTTGGTTGCGGAAGGTGAGGTTGACAGGCATATCTCCTCGCACCCCGGCCGACCCAGGGCCATCTCTCACGATCTGGCCCTCTTCTCGGGTGTGGGGACTGCAGAGTCCCCAACTCGTCCCCGGAAACGGGGAGGCGCGCCACCGCCGCGGCCTGCTTCTGCCAGGGTGACAGGCGGCTCGACCTGTCACCCCCAGGCCTGCGCTCATGAGGGATGGAGGTCGTTCATCGACCTCCGACGCCCGAGTTGCCTTCGTAAGCGGGCAGCTTGGCTTGCGATCCTTCGTCGCACCCGCTGCCGCTCCCGCCCCGCCTCCTCCTTCATGAGCATTACTTGCTCGCAGGAGGCGCCGGCCGCCCACGCATCCGCGCAGCGGACCATCTCCGCGAGCAAGGTGGAGAGCGTGAGAACTCTCACTCCCAGGGCAGCCACAAGCTCCCGTCTCGGCGTCTCCCACGCCGGACACTCGGTGAGCGTGTGCGGCCCTGAGTCCTCCCTCGCGTCGAAGTGATGGCACTCGGACGTTGGGTCTTTCTCCATCCGACGTAGATAGATAGATAGATAATTCTTTATTATACACCAACAGATTTACAGTAGGACCAGTAGGTAGCATCTATACAGTTCAATGTACAATGGGCGGCCTTACCGCTGAAGCGATTTCTTCCAGGCAACCTTGGGATGAACAGTAATGTTATAACAACAAAAGATATGGTGTAGTTACCGACTAAACTTAAATAGATAGTGTATTAAAACAAAAGAAAGAGAGAAAAGTAAATAAAATAAAATTAATATACGGCTTTACACAAAAAAATATCAACATAAATACTGACATACAAATACATATACATGTATTAAATAAATATATACATAAAGTAGATAGTTCATACTAATACGAAGGGAAAATAGTGAGTGAGCACATAATTGTGAGCTATTACCTACTGTGCACAACATGATAGGTAGTGTAGTGGTTCTTGACCATTAATTTAAATACATTTAGGGATTTTGCCCGTCTGATGTTCAGTGGCAACGCGTTCCATAAGCGCACCGCCCTGACAGTGAAGGACAATTCTCGGACGACCTCAGGCATTTCGTATGTGTGTCATAGAGGAACTGGAATCGTTCTTTGAGATAAGAGGGAGTGTTGGGATTAAACAATACATTATATAACAATGTTAGAATATGGGCATTCCTGCGAAGTCGAATTGGGAGCCACTTGAGTTGTTTACGGAAATCAGACACGTGATCATACTTGCGTAGACCAAATATGAATCTTATGCAAAAAATTTGAAGTCTCTCAAGTTTATCTAGTTGCTCCTCTGTTAGATCAGGATAGCTGACATCGGCGTAATCGAGGACAGGAAGAAGAATCGATTGTGCGAGCGCAGTTTTAGTGGCAATTGGGCGAAAGTTTCGGAGCCTTCGTAAGGCACCCGCTGACGCGAAAAGTTTTCGACTAGTTTCCTGTAACTGGATATTCCAAGAAAATGATTTATCCATGAAGATACCCAAGTTTTTGACACTGTCACCAACTGGCACTACTACTCCACCCATAGTAACCTGAGGAAGCTGGGTCCAATCTATTTTAGAACTCAACCTTGGACTACCAATAACAATTACCTGTGTTTTGGACGAATTTAGGGTGAGTCCATGGTTTTTGCTCCATTCGTAAATCCGCTCCAAGTCGTTGTTGAGTACAGCAAAAGCATAGGACAAGTTATTTGGAGAAGCTTGGGTGTAAATTTGTAGGTCATCAGCATAAAGGTGGTAGATACTTCCCGAAGCACCCGTGCTCGGTGATCATCTGCGTCAGACGGTACGAGAGGCTGCCGTGTGACCTGTCTCGCCACTCCCCCATGATGGGTCTTACCGCCGCTACTACGGCGCGCCCTGCGCCTGGTCGCCCAAGTCGCTCCCATTCCGCCACCATTTCTCTGTGGAGCCGGGATCTCACGGCTCGAATTTCTTCGGGCTCGGGATCGTGACCCCGCTCCCGCGCCGCCTTTCGGAACCAGTATAGCGCCGAAAGGGATCTCACTTCCAGGATCCATGGTGGCGATCCGGTGAGGATACTCGCCGCGTTGAATGATATATATACCGCTTAGGTGGCAGACAGACACACGGCCCATCTGATGGAAAGTGGTTACCGTGGTCTATGAACGAATGCAAAACCAAGGGAGTCACAGTCGCGCTGCTAACTCTGTAAGCACACGCCGCGGTGATGGCCCCTGATGCACAATGCTGCTGTTATGATAATAATAATTGATACTAGCTCATAGACAAAAAGTCTTGATTTAAATTTAAAATAATCGTAGATAACAATACCGAGTATAAAACTTTAGTATCCGTCTTCTCAGTGTTTTAGAGATAAGTATTGTTTTGTTTTCAATGTTAAATACTCAGTATAAAAATATAAGCGTTAGCAAATTAATTAATTTAAATTGTATATTTTTCATAAAGTAACTGTTTTAAACCAACATAAAAACATTCATCAGTCTTATCGTTTTTTTTGTATACTAGTTAGGTGGCAGACCGCAAGAACAATAAATATGTTATGCAATTTTTAACTCTATGATACACAACGTTGAACGACCGCGAATACATCTGTACAATTTACATGAGATCGTTCACGAAGGTATTCCCCTTCCAATTGAGCAGTCTGACTGGGGAAGTACCTCCACTCTACAGATTACCACGGCTATAATAACATCGTGGTGTGTTCCCGGCGGTGAGCTTGTCCTGATTGTATATTCTGCACTGACGGCACAGAAACTCTCCGTTCTTACAGGGTCGGTAGCACGGGTGTGACATCTCTGGTGTTGCACACGTTCATAGATCGCGGTAACAAATTTCCATAAAACTATCATGGTCACTCACATTAGTATTAAAGTTATCGGGATATTTACCATGTTGTATTGTTCTGAGTTTCCGATATTTCGGCGCTGTTGCAAGCACCATGATCACGGAGGAACTAGATTATTTGCGGTGAACAGTGAAAAAGTTTCTTAAAAGTAAATATATCGATCTACCCTCTTTCGAGTTATTTTACTACGCGTATCTGCACTACCAATAGTTTCACTGTCAATACAAACTGGATCCCGAACTCAATATATTGAGTATACTCATAATAGAATATTTACACTAATCATTTGCGTTATCATATCATGTATTTTTTTTCTAAAACGATAACCACAGATTATATTTGTGGGGATACACGGATATGTAATATATTGTTTGTATAACCCCTGTTCACACAGAAGTCAATGACCACTGTTTTGATTACAATTAGTAGCAATAACATGGATGAATTAGTACGCCTGCTGGTGTGAACTACCGCTATGGTTATATTCACAAATGAATACTTCCTGTTATTTCAATTATTATACCCTGGTTTCGTGTGCGCTGTAGTTGCTATGCACTTTCCATTTTGGTAGTCATAATTAATAATAATTAATTTATAGTATTGAACTACTTTTACTCCTATATATATATATATTTGAAGAGATAGGACACGGCGGTATTTCCGCCCAATTGAGCAGTCCGACTGAGGAAGTACCTCCACCCTACAGAATACCGCGGTTATAATAACTTCGTGTTGTTTTCCCAGCGGTGAGTAGGGTACCCAGAGCTCACTGGAGAGTTTTTGTGCTGTCAGTGGGATGACTAAAGGCTTGTCCTGCTTTGTCCTCTACACTGACGGCACAAAATCTCTGTTCTTACAGGGTCGGCAGCACGGATGTGACTCCACTGGTGTTACACACGTTCATAGGTCATGGTAACCACTTTCCATCAGGTGGGCCGTGTGCTTGTCTGCCACCTAAGTTGTATATAAAAAAAAATATAGATACACTTGCATTTGATCTCGTATAGTTCATTTACTCTGTGGGTGGGCCCTGTTAAACCCTGTGGACACCTTCAAAAACCACTTTATTGAGAATGATTTATAATAATCCCTTGTTCTGAATCAATCGTGCCAACGACCTCTTGTTAAAGGATCCTCGACTCAATTGAAGAAAGTACGTGTACTTGTCGTAGACGACAATGAAACTTATCAGTACCATTAACTTGTCACTCTTGTGCAATCAGACTTAATATAATGGTAAGATATTAATGTGCACGATTTTGCAGTATTTGCATCGATCTTTTATTATTATTATTTATATATTTCTTAGTCGGATATATGCGCAGTATAACGCATAATACTTTATGGGGAAAGATGGGGTAGCCGTAGTCTCACACCCGAGGTAGTCTTCGATGACCCTGGGTCAGTCAAGGTGCGAGGGGTGGATTGGATTGGGACTCCTTGGTCTAGCCTCCATTTTTGGGATATTATGCGTGGGTTGCGAGGGATATGCTAGAGGCTCAATCTCAGCAACTGATGGTCGGAGACGGCCGGTTCAAGTCCGAAATACCCCGCTGGTTAAAAGTATCCGTGATGCTTTCCTCATGTAAGAAAATACGGTAAAGTGCGAGACGGACTCGCGCACTGAGGGTTCCGTACATAAGGAATTGAGTGACGAACTTTTATTAAATAAACGGTAATATCTTTTTATTGCGTTGACCTAGACTTTAGATCTTTTTAACAGTAATTTTATATTATAAGCATACTGCGAACTAACTTATACTTTTCCACGGTAATTTTTATTTGTTATTAGACCTGACCGGTTTCGCCTTACGGCATTCTCGGTGTAGGCATTGTACCATTGACATTGACACTGTCAGGCGAAACCGGTCAGGTATATTAACAAATAAAAAATACTGTGGATAAGTACAAGTGAGTTCTCAATATGTGTAACAACAAATTCCACCAAATGCCATCAATCAACAGTATAAATAGTTATATTGTAGGTATTGTATTATGGTATAGGTATGTGTTTCAACCTGGGTGAAGTTTCAGTTGACTGCATTCAATATTATTACCCCTTTAGGAATTGTCAATCAATCAATCGATCAGCCCACCGCAGTTCACTGCTGGACATAGGCCTCTCCCAATGTGCGCCATTTTCTCCGATCCTCCGCCTTCCGCATCCAGTCTGTCCCAGCCACCTTTTTCAGGTCGTCCGTCCATCTGGCTAGGGGGCGTCCTACCTTTCGTTTACCTTCTCGCGGTCTCCACTCTAGGACTCGTTTGCTCCAACGGCCATCGGTCCTTCGACAAACGTGGCCAGCCCACTGCCACTTCAACTTGCTTATTCTGTGGCATATGTCGGTAACTTTAGTTCTCTGTCGGATAACCTCGTTCCGAATTCTATCTTTCAGAGAAACTCCAAGCATATCTCGCTCCATAGCCCGCTGCGCGACTTTTAAGCTATGGACCAGCCCCACTGTAAGTGTCCACGTTTCGGCACCGTAAGGCATAACAGGTAAGACGCACTGTTCAAACACCTTTGTTTTTAAGAATTGCATTTATATTTTTTTTTGCTGATCGCTATGAGGGATCCAGAATACTTATTAATTGCCATATAACATGTAATAGGGGTACTATCATATGTGGGGTACTATTAAAAAGCGTGACGAATGCAAAGGGGTCTGGAAAAAAAATGCGTGCCGTATCTAGTGTCCCCTTTTTAAGATTGCAGCACTGTTTCACGGTGGGTGGTATTTCTACATTATCTATAGATCATCAACAGTTTTGTATAATAACAAATAAACAAAGAAACATGTTTGTCACCGTTCACTGATTGCTTATTACTCTGGCCCAACATTGTGGCCATACTTGGTTAAGATTCTGTTATTAAAGTAAAGGCATCACAAACACTGGACATAATCAAGTGCATCAATCAACCAATGAGTCTATTGCAATTCAATGTTGGACATTGGACATGGCCGTGCGCCATATAGTGTAGCACACGCCTTCAGCATTCAACTTGTATGTAATATAATATTAATATACAAAGAGAAAGTGTATCTATTGTGGAAAGTAATCTCCGGAACCACGGCAGATATGTGAAAACATTCTTTAACATTTGAAAGGTAACCCAGGTAGATAGAATTTGTCAGAATTAGGCTGTTTAATTTTTATTGGATTGGTAAAGCAGGGATCCTTTTTTTAAACTTCAATGTTGTAAACCAATGTAAAAATCGAGAGAATTGAGGGCGTAACCTAACCTAACCTAATCATATCCGTATCTGTGTGCAGAAAGAATACAAGTATTACCAATACATATGTCTGTGGGAAGACCAAAGGCTTCTCCCGATTTTGTGTTCTGTACTGAGGGCACATAAAATCTCTAGTTCTTACAGGGTCGGTAGCACGGATGTGACTCCACTGGTGTTACACACGTTCATAGGTCACGGTAACCACTTTCCATCAAGTGGATCCTGTGCTTGTCTGCCACCTAATTTTTATAAAAAAAAAATAACCACCCCATCTCATCCGAAGAGGCGACTAACGGAAAAATACGCAGACGATATCACTGCGAGAGAAGAAAATGTCGAAACAACTCATCTGGTCAACGTGGAAACAGTAGGCCAAAGCCTCCCAACATTGGGAGAAGCATATATATCCAGCAGTAGACTGCGATGGGCTAAATTCATTGACCTACCCATTGGACACTATTATACGAATAAGAGATAGTAACTATACGATGATGGTTGAAAAACATCATGAGTCATAAGACATGAATCAAATCTACATATACGAGTAGGTACATATATAGTATTACGTATTAAAATTATTAAAAGGTGACTAGCGCGTCCGCGGTAGCGGCGTCGAATTTTGTTTTTAAAAACAAAGAAGTTTATTAGCTTCTGTGGAATTGACGGTCATTGCCGAATGCAATAGGTAAATAATATTTTAGTTCAACTAAAATGAATTAACCGAATGAAATTCAACTCAATGGAAGTTAAAAAATACATGTCATATACTTAATTAAACCTAGAAAACAGCAAAATATAGAAAGATTTCACACAATGAGCTCATTCTGCGTAAATAGTGACACATAAAACTCATCATAATACAGGTACTTTGACATAAGTTACACTTAAAATTATGTGACAACTCGACCCCGATGATCACCCCGCGACCATGGCTGCAGAAAATTAGCCGAAACGTCGGCCTAAATGTAAATAATAACTCTATATTCTATATAATAAGAATCTGTTAAAAAGTGGTTTTATTACAATGTTTGGTATTCGCGTGAGCTTCAGACAGCCTCATGAAAACACATGTCCAACCTGTCTTATTTTACTGGACCTACAGCAAAGAAAGGTTAATTAAGTAATCACACCATCAGTTGATGCAAAGTAAGCTTAATTATAGTAGGTAAATTGAGGTACCTATTTAATGTTAAAAGCATATGGTGAGTTGTAGTTTCTGACTCACCAGGCGGTAAAAAGGGGTGAATATTATTTGTATTATGGTGAGACATACTAATTTTGATTCCAATGACGTCACAACATGTGTCCTATATGCGCAGTACGTGTTTTTTGGGGTGTCTTTTGGGGATAGCACGGGGTAGGTACCTACTACTACGGCTGTGGTCGAGCTAAAATCTACCAAATATGATGATGAAATATTGTATCACGGTTCTTGGATGAGGCGGGAAAGAATTGTGTACTACGTAAATGTGTTACTTAAATGTGTTATAATCGAACTGTGACTTTTCAACGCTATAATTCACAAGTGAGTTATGCATAGATTTTTTTTAAATTTTATTGTTTTAGTTGTTTAGTGTAAAAAAGTTAAGATACAAAAAATCGTGTTTAAAATAGTACAAATAAATTAAAAGTTAAGTTCATGGAACTTAATATTTATATAGAAACTCCGCTTCACTCAAATAATAACTTATGTTCACTGTAAAAATTTAAATGTCCCTGTTTTCTACGTTCCGAAAAAATAATCCTTCCTTTTAGTTTATGTTTAGTCCATTGCTAGATAGTAGAGCGCGCATAGGAAAACTCATATGTTTTTCGCGCTATTGTGATTATTGCCGATCAAGTAAGAGTCGAACACACGCACCGTACAAACTCGAAATAATTATTTTTCACACTCAAAACGGGCGGGTTGCGTAAAATGTTTAATGATATTAATGATAATAGATGCAGCCGTGTGCAAGGATAGAAAAAATGGAGAACTGTGGACTGTGGGGTAGATGAGGTCTACCCTAAAGGGAAAAAGGCGTGAAAATATGTATTTTGTAGTATACTTATTAAAGAGTTCCCCCAAAATTAGTCCGTCGTATTATAGTAGCAGTTCAAAAATAGAAACAATATCAAAGTTATTTGGTAACTTGAATATTAAATTTGGTCCAGATTTGTAACTGGTGTCTGAAAAAGGAATAAATAGTACCGCATTGCGTACGATATCCATATTCCTCTTGAGGTACGCGACCCTAAAATATCTCAATTCGTTTTCCCTGTTGAAATTATAGTTAATTCTAGGCCTCTTCCAATGTTGGGAGGCTTTGCCTACTGTTACTACGCTGGCCAGACGGGTTGGTACAGGGTTTTATTTCAAGTTTTCCTTCTCTACTACTGCTTTTAGACAATTTAATTTAAATTAACTATAATTTCAACAGGGAAAACGAATACTAGTTATGAAGAAAATCATTTATGTTGAACACCGACCGATATTAGATGTGAACCTCTAAACGTTATGGAAAGTTTACTTGAAAACTACAAGGGTAATTATCTATTTTATTATTTTCTTCACAAGTGCGTTGGTAAACGTCGTATGATACACGTCACGTGTGTGAAGACAGCCTCTGTGGCCGGGTGGTAGTGAATGCGACTGCAACGCAGGAGGCGTGGGTTCGATCCCCGCTCAGTGCAAATATATGTATGCATGAATATGGGTATTTGGATTGGTCTGGGTGTTTCTATGTATAATATGTATGTATTTACAAAAAAAAAGAATGTTGTAGAATATTATTATTATATTAAATAATAATATAATAATAATATTTTACAACATTCTTCAACATTGATAATTAAGTACTTTCCTCGGCTCTCTTAAGATCCTCACCTAACGGCTCGGATCTCAATGACGCCTCAGCGGTAATCACCAACATTACACTCTTGTACCATAATGTACTATTGTTGTTGCGTATTGCTCCTTGTCGAGTTGAGGTCTTTTACGATATCATTTTTTTTGTTTCGTATGGCCAGTCTAGTAGTAGGTATACAGTCATTGCTGGTGTACTTTGAAATAGTCATATATTAAACCCTAACGATAGGTTTGACCTAGTTAAATGTCGTCGCTCACTTTTAATCTCATAAAGTGAGTCAAGTCTGTGAAACATTGTATACCTAATACATATATAAAACTTAATGTTTCTTTGTTTGTTTGCCCTGTATAATGTACAAGACTCATCGTAAAGCATGCTATTAGCTAGTTTAACAAACTTACATACATACATAAAATTACGCCTTTATCCCCGGACGGTTAAGAAGAGGTGAATTATTGCACCAATAATTGTATTCGGTGCCACGTAACAGGGGGTGAGTTATTGCCGTATTCTGGGCACTATTGTTTGCATCTGAGGCTGAGTCTGGGCTGTATATATCTGTCTAATGTTAAACAGAATATACGAGTATTTTCCGGAATATCGACGAGGGGGTAAGCGGAGGTATTAAACTCACATTTTGTCACATAACTTTACCTCACATAAATGGAGACAGCCTATTACGGTTTATGAAACACATAACATAACTCCTACTGCGAATATCGAGACCACATCATTTAGCTATACCTTGTAATAGATCCTAAAACTGATCATCTCTCGCGTAACCTCTTTTACAACCAACTTTAGCATTATCACGCTAACATTTTAAAATTACACGACGGTATATCCGTTCAATTGGGCAGTCCAAATGCTATTGCAGGTGCTAGTTTTACCAGGAGGTAGGACACGACGGTATTTCCGTCCAATTGAGCAGTCCGACTGGGGAAGTACCTCCGCCCTGCAGAATACCGCGGCCATAATAACCTCGTGTTGTGTTATCCTGCTTTGTCTTCTACACTGACGACACAGAAACTCTCTGTGCTTACAGGGTCGGCAGCGCGAGTGTGACTCTTCTAGTGTTACACACGTAAATGAGCCGTGTGCTTGTCTGCCACATAAGTGGTATAAAAAAATATAAAAAAACATCCGCTTAATAGAACTGCGGGTATAATCGTGAGGACCGCCATTTATAGAGTGCCCAATTGAAGCAATTATGTCGGATATAAAGGCATCATTGACAGCACATTATTAGACCGTGCGCGCTGTAATATAGACATAACTATGTAGCATGACAAGCTATTAAAAAGGTCCGCAGGGGTCAGTGGGTGTATAAGACAATTCTCGTAACAATACTACAATTTACTTTGTCGTTTATGTCGTGGTAATGATGCTTATATTTGTGTATCGTCGTGAGGTTCTAGGTTCGATTCTTGGTAACTAGACAAGCACACGGCACGATTGAGAGAAAGTGGTTACCGTTGTCTATAGACGTGTGCAACACCAAGGGCGTTATACTCGTCCTGCCAACAATTTCTGTTATTACTACTTTACCGTACTAAATTTCTGTTTTTACTACCTTACCGTACCAAATTTCTGTTATTACTACTTTACCGTACCAAATTTATGTTCTACTTTACCTTATACTACAGCCGCTAAAACAACCTCTGTGGTGTGCCATCAGACATGCTGTAACATCAGACAGATTCAGTACAAACTCAACCTCAGATGAATGGCCAACAGTAGTGCCTGGAAGACGGCAATAGGCTCAACATAGGAGTTACGTGTGACCGAATTTAATGATTGGAGAAATGAAAGTATCATTTCACCTCTGCCTAACCCCCCGGGGAGAAAGGCGTTATTATACGTATGTATGTAAAAATATGGTATTCAGTTTATTTTATTAGAATTATTTATATACAACAATTGCGTAGTAATATTATTCTTGTTATTCTCAATTTTATGAACTATTTTCAGTAACAGGCCAAACAATATATCTTTCAATTGTTTATAGTAGCAGCAACAAAGATAACATACACTCTAGATAGGTAGATATGAGTACGTAAGCGTAATGTCATCACCTAAATTGCCTGGAGTGAGTGCTTTCACGAAATTATACTTATATACAGGCCAATTAATAAGACATCCATTTTTTTATATCCTCGACAGAGACAAATGACAATAGAGTGGCGCGCGGTGTCAAATGTATGTCTTTGTAATTGGAACGAAATGGAAGTTTTCCACGAAGTTAGTGATGACGTCATAGGTAGTATTAATTAAACGGTACCTAGTTAGTAAAGCCTGCGTCAGCGATATTAGTGACTTGGTAGCACTAGAAGAACGTTTTTGAATGGCGAATTTCTCGAAACTGCGGTAACCTAGTGGTATGGGTAATGGACTGCTGAGACGAGGTCTCAGGTTCGATACCAGGTTTTACCATGGCACACATCAATGACTTTTCGATGCTTTTCGAAGTTATGTGTATATTTATCGTAGTTTTATAAGTGCCCGGTTAATCGCAATAGGCTCGCCACACTGGGACCTAAAAACATAAACTGGGGAAATGTGGGTGCTAGCACCTCTGCCTACCCCTTCGGGAATATAGGCGTGAGTTTATGTTATGTTATGAATTTCTCAAAAGTGCTGGGGTTTGCAGTGACAAGAGCAATATGCAAAGCTTACTAGTTTGATGGGTTGAAGAGGAAAGTAGGAGGTGGAAGATTTTGTACTTACTTGGAGGGAAAGTACTCTAAATACTGGAGATAGCGAATTTCACATAAAGGAAATATTCACTTATTTTTTTAAAGAAATAATCTTCCACCACGTATATTATATAAGGTTGCGCTAGGTTCAGACAATAACAGTGAAACTATGTCCAAGGCAAATTAAGGCAGTTAATTTTATTATTTTGCACAAGTGTTCTTATTAAAGCGTGAATAAAAGTCAAATTATAGTATAACGTTCCTTTAAGTATAAAACTAATTTTTGAAAATTAAGTAGGTACACTTTTTTTTTTATACAACTTAGGTGGCAGACAAGCACACGGACCACCTGATGGAAAGTGGTTACCATGACCTATGAACGTGTGTAACACCAGTGGAGTCACATCCGTGCTGCCGACCCTGTAAGAACAGAGATTTTGTGCCGTCAGTGTAGAGGACAAGCCTTTGGTCATCCCATTGACAGCACAAAAAACTCTCCAGTGAGCTCTGGCTACCCTACTCACCGCCGGGAACACAACACGAAGTTATTATAACCGCGGTATTCTGTAAAATCTCCACGTATACCTCCCCGCCGGAGCTGGTGGGAGAAGTTATTTCGGACCCGAACCGACTAAAACGCACGGCTCCTGTGGGTCATTGTTGGTTGCCGAAGGTGAGGTTGACAGGCATATTCCTCGCACCCCGGTTGACCCAGGGCCATCTCTCTCGGTCTGGCCCACCTCGGGTCCTCGTCCTCGGAACGCGCGCCACTGCCGCGGCCTGCTTCTGCTAGGGTGACAGGCAGCTCCACAATTAAGTACACTTAGTTGGCGGTTCTCAGTGTACGATTGTAAAATAGAATAGATTACAATGATCAATATAGAATTGACATACGTTTACGACTGGCCATAATCATCAAATACGTGTCAATACCTTACATGCATACTAATCTTACATGCATACTAATATTACAAAGCTGTAGAGCTAGTTTGTTTGTTTGAACGCACTCATCTCAGGAACTACATATTCGAATTGAAAAATTTAATTTTTGATTAATAGTCCGTTTATCGACAAAGGTTTTAGGCTATATATCATCACGCAACTACTTAAGGGAGCGGAGCAGTGATCATAAATGTCAACAAATCCGGCAGATTCCCATACATTATTTGAATACTAAAGAAATACCGGATAAAATAGGTGATGTGAGATCAATATATTATATTGTACAGCCCTACAGAATACCGCGGTTATAATAACTTCGTGTTTTATTCCCAGCGGTGAGTAGGGTAGCCAGAGCACACTGGAGAATTTGTGTTGTCATTGGGATGACTAAAGGCTTGTCCCGCTTTGTCCTCTACACTGACGGTACAGAAACTCTGTGCTTACAGGGTCGGCAGCGCGAGTGTGGCTTCTCTGGTGTTACACACGTCCATAGGCCACGGTAACCACTTTCCATTAGATGGGCCGTGCGCTTGTCTGCCACCTAAGTGGTATAAAAAAAATCTAGAAAAGAACTGCCGCTTGTCTAAGGGTACTGATATGGACAAAGTAGACTGCTTTAAAGATGAGAATTAATAAATACCCAAATAAAGAGTTTCGACAGAGTACGTACTAAGCGAATGAACACACTATATATATAAGGCAAATACAGTGGGCAGACTAATACAAAATTGCGGTCAAACAACACATGTTAGCTACAACAACCTGTTCAATGGTCAACTGTAGTCAAGCACAAGCCTGAATATGTGTATAAAGATGTTTCTTTGTACGCCATCTAATATATGCATGTAATTGTAAAAACCCCCAAGGTCAAAGCCGAGTCGGCGTGAAACTGAGAGGATAAACCTTGCAGTGATAAAAAGAGTTACTTTAAATGTTAATTAGCTAACAAGACAAACAGACAACAAGACAAAAGTTTGCTAACATACATACATATAATCACGCCTTTAACCCCGGAGGATTAGGGCAGAGGTGAATTAACACCCACATTTCACCAATCATTGTATTCGGTCTCACGTAATAGGGAGTGAGCCTATTGCCGTATATCAATTGGGAGCGGTTTATGTCCAGCAGTGGATTGCGATTCGCTAATCAATTGCTTGATACAATATTACAATGTTATGCTATACTGAGGAAAGAAAAAATTATCTATCTATTGAGCCAATTGCCGTATTCCGGGCACTATAGTTAACTCAAGCCATGCATCTGAGGCTGAGTCTAGGCTGCATATCTCTGTCTGATGTTAAACAGCCCTATCCCTTAGTCGCCTTGTACGACACCGCATGGGAAGAGCTGGGGTGGTCCAAATTCTACTCTGCCGAAAACCACGTGGCTAACAAGACATTTAAAAACCCCGCAAGAATGAAAGTAAGAATCTATAAAATTGATGGACAAGCTTATCTTTTAATTTTGGGATCGTTCTCCATCTTCATAATAATTTTTTGTAGCAGGTGGCAGACGAGCACACGGCCCACCTGATAGAAAGCGGTTACCGTGGCCTATGGACGCATGCAACACTAGAAGCGACGCAGTCGTACTTTTGACCCTCTAAGAACTGTCTAACTGTGATGTCTATTCTCTCTTTTACTTCATACCAAATTTCTTTATAAGTTTAATTTCACTGAAGTATTTATTGTTAAAAGAATATAATCTTATATTTCTTATATATAAGAAAAATATTACCGCGGTAGCCTAGAGACGAGGTCTCGGGTTCGATCGCAGGTTTTACCATGGCACACACCAATGACTTTTCGATGCTTTTCGAAGTTATGTGTGTATTTATCGCAGGTTTATAAGTGCCCGGTTAATGGCAATAGCCTCATTAGATGGTAAATGGCAATAGACATTGGGACCTAAACATAAACTGGCGAAATGTGGGTGCTAGCACCTCTGCCTACCCTTTCGGGGATATAGGCGTGAGTTTATGTTATGTTGTGTTATGCTTTAAAAGAAGTAAAGAAAAGAAAAGAAAAAAACACTTACGTCTAACCCATGCCATCTCTTGGGGAGGAAGGCGTTAGAGTTTCTAATTTACGGGGGAAATCAAGAATGGGGGAGTCAAGAACGATGAGAATTCGAGAACGGGGGGAATCGGTTTGAGGAAAGTGGAAACGTTACCATATTAAGCTATGTCTAAAGAATCACTGGTGTTCTAGTGAAGAAGTTAGAAATTTACGTAACCTTGTACATGACACTTGTGGCATAACGCCAGACATTCGAATACATTTTCTAGTAAAAAAAACCCACAATTTATACAACGACATCTAGTCCATTTTATAACTAGTCCACAGCCTAAAATAATCCGAAACTATTCAAGTACCTATAAAAAAAAATTACGAGACTAAGTATACTCCGAATATAGTCAAATCAAAGTATATGATAACCCTAGTCACATGACAACATATAATCACGCCTTTGTCCTTGGAGGGTTATGCAGAGGTGAATTAACATCTCTGGTCCCAGTTTACTCCAGTTATATGACAACATTGTAATTTAAAATGCGTTTTTTAATCTCTCTGAATGTCAACTGTACACTGAACTAAGTACTTGTCGTACATATTATGTATATATTACAGAATAAAAAAACACATTAAAATGAATTACGATTTCGATAAATTATTATATTTTCTTTGAATTGTGTAAACAAAAGAGGAATAAAATAATGTAATATTTGCATGCCATTATTGGTGATAATACATTGTACTTATTTTATTTTTTAGCGACCAACTTATTATGACTGTATTATGCAGATAAATGAATAAATAAAATTAAAAAAAAAACCCCCAACTGATGCTAAAAAGATCGAAATAAGTTTGATAGCAGGCTGTGCCTATTTGAAAATCATAAACTAGATGAAAATTATTAGGTACCGTCTGGTATGAAACTTGTTTTCGATCTTTTCAGCATCAGTCAGGTTTTTTATTTTTAATAAAAAAATTTTTTTACTAATATGTGGTTATGATATACTATTTTGAAATCCTCGTGATAAGCCCTAACATTTGATATATTGCGTTAGACAATTTATTTTTATCTCTTGTAAACTATCGCGTAATACAGCGGCCATATTGTTTTTTTTTTCACGTCACCCATTAAAAAAACACTTGGGTTACCGAGACGAATCTAATGATATATTAATTGAAGAAATCTGTCCCGTAGTTTGGAAGATATAAGGTAATAAAGAATATTACAAACTCACATACAAGATACGCGCGAAAAACATAACCCTTCATAGAAGTCGGGTAAAAATTATCCATATTTCGGAGAGTGACATAGGCTTTTTATGACCAACGTCAAAAAAGGCCGTTTTAAATTTACCGCCACATAGTTATTCATTCATTCACATACATGTTATCATCATTAGTGGCTTCTAGCAGCGGATATAAACTATACAATAAGTTCAGATTTCACCAGTCAAAAAATAATTGCATTCAATTCGAACAAAACTATGTACTACAATTTTCATGAAAGAACATCGACTTCGTAATTTATTTAATTTTGAATAGTTATTACGTGAATTTTTGATTTAATTAGTACTGGTAGTTTTTATTCTAAGTAATCTATACAGAAATAATTTATAAATATTAAATACAATAAAAATAAAATAACTATTATACAACTTATGAAGTGTACTTGTACTTAATTTATAACGTTTTACTCAATGAAATACAATTTTTTTTTCACTGTTAATTTGCTGTACTTTTTTGGTCGCGATTCTCATTAGATTTTTTTTATTTTATAATAGTAAAAGAATCGTGGGAAATCGCAACTAATTTAATATCTGGTATCCAAGCCCTGAAAATGGATTTTATGAAGTGACATTATTTTATGATTGAAATTGTTATTATGACGGCATTTGTGGCGTAGCGGTAGAACGTCCGACTGTTACGCAGAAGGCGCGGGTTCGATTCCCGCTTAGTCCAAAATATTTGTATGCATGAATATGTATATTTGCATAGGTCTGGGTGTTTCTATGTATAATATCTAAATATGTTTAACCGCATTCTATAATCCACAGCACAAGCTAGTTAAGCTATGCTTACCATACCTAGATAGCGCTATGTAGAATGTTGTAGAATTTTTTTTTTTAATGTTTGTCTGCCTACCACACAGTTAAACAGGCGTGAGTAGATGTACGTATTAATTTATGTATGAAGTCGGTGTTAGTTTAGGAAACAATGACAATAATAATAATAATAATATATCTCTTTATTGCATGTACACAAAGAAGGGATACAGAAAAAATACAATAGGTACATCTTTGTGGCATTACAAGTGGCGGCCTTATTGCACAAGGCAATCTCTACCAGGCAACCATGGGATGGAGTGAAATAGATAAATAGATAGACATAGTGGGCAGTTTCCGGTGTACATAATGTATATGATTTACTTTATTCCATTATTTACATTCAGATATATTATACAGTTAATGCATACTACTATATATACACATATACACATACACACATATATACATATATATACACACACACACATATCTAACGACAATGTAATAATACACAGGAATAACACTTCTCAATTTACGCATTCCCTGTGTGCCGCGGTTTCCTATTTACGTAGATAGCAAACATGCAAATGCAAACTAAAGTAGTTATTCATAACACGAACAAATACATCACGTGTTAATGTTACATAACAATCCACAGATACATACAACAAAGGCAAAACACCTAAGCATAAAAGAACTTTGTGTGATAACAACGAAAAGGAACAGAATAATTTGTAAAGATGGATTTAGACGAAACGAACATAGAGCTAGAGATAGAACAAGAGAATTATTTCTTAATATTTTAGCATTAACTAAACCTTATGTTCAAAAAATATTTGTCGTATGTTTTCTGGCGCAGAGTAAAATTAGGGTCATCTCTTCCAATACAGTGTCGTACAAGGCGACTAAGGGATAGGGCCGTTTAAAATCACACAGATATATACAGTCCAGACTCAGCCTCAGATGCATGGTTCGAGTCAACAATAGTGCCTGGAATATGGCAATAGGCTCACCCCCTACTACGTGGTACCGAATACAATTATTGGTGAAATGTAAGTGTTAATTCACCTCTGCTTAACCCTCCGGGGATAAAGGCGTGATTATATGTATGTATGTATTTATTTTCAAAGAAATAACAACGAATGAAAGTTCTATCATCGTTTACACTTAAAAAAATGACGTAGAGGGGATAGAATGACCATTCGCTCGGTTGCCCGGTTGGTCTAAATCTATCGTAATGGGATACCTTGGCCTGTCACTGTCCTGCCATAGACAATGCTAAAAATTCATTTAATTTTAGAATTTAAAGCAATGCAATTAATGTTCCAAATTAAAAAGGCTTTTTGCAGAGTGAATGTAAAAGTGTAATGATACTCTTATCATTTAATTTTGGAGTTTGAGTTTGTTGAAATAAAGTCTAAAATTTAATGCCATTTTTTATATTGTCTGTGCTATGACAATGGTTTTTCTTTAGCAGAATCAAGGGCCTGGTCGCGATACAAAATTCTTGACTCTTTTGTTGTTTTTTTAGGGTTTCATACATATAGAGTATATATGAAACCCAACCCATTTGTACAGCTCATATTTTTCACGAAAAAAAAAATTGTGATATTTGGCCTTTTAGAGAAATAAAACTTTCTCTAAGGTGCCAAACATTTACCATTAAGCACCTTAGAGAAACTATTCATTCTCTAAAGTACCAAACATCTTAAAAATGTTCTGAAAATCTATAAAGATGTAGAGAATTCCATTTTTTGTTGTGTTGAACTAGCTCTGGACGAGGCTTTAGAATCCGCTGTCTGTCACCAGGCTGTATATCTTATACGTTAGATAGCTGACAGTTAAAATTTTGCACAGATCATTTATTTCTGTTGCCGTTATAACCATAAACTCATAACATAAACTCACGCCTATATCCCCGAAGGGGTAGGCAGAGGTGCTAGCACCTACATTTCGCCAGTTGTATGTTTAGGTCCCAATGTAATAGGTGGCGAGTCTATTGCCATTGACCGGGCACTTATAAACCTGCGATAAATACACACATAACTTCGAAAAGCATCGAAAAGTCATTGGTGTGTGCCATGGTAAAACCTGGAATCGAAACCGAGACCTCGTCTCAGCAGGCCATTACCCATAGCCACTAGGCTACCGCGTTATAACAAAAATACTAACATAACATAACATAACATAAACTCACGCCTATATCCCCGAAGGGGTAGGCAGAGGTGCTAGCACCCACATTTCGCCAGTTTATGTTTAGGTCCCAATGTAATAGGTGGCGAGCCTATTGCCATTAACCGGACACTTATAAACCTGTGATAAATACACACATAACTTCGAAAAGCATCGAAAAGTCATTGGTGTGTGCCATGGTGAAACCTGGGATCGAACCCGAGACCTCGTCTCAGCAGTCCGTTACCATACCACTAGGCTACCGCGGTTTTACGAGGTAATAGCACGTTACCCTTCGCGCACGAGTGTTGACCGGTTTTTTGTGACGACTAAACTAAAATAGCAAACAGGCACACGGTAATGGCACAGAATAGATAATAACTATTTATATATGCATGTGGTAATGGTAAGTGATTATATTATCGTGGTATTTGTGGTCTTGGTCTGTGAACATTCGCCATGAATATATCGTGTTTTGCGTCAAAAGGAGTCTCAATGCCTATGAAGATGAATGGAAAAAGAAAGGTACGGGAAAAATGTGTTTCACTTCTCCGGTTTTGATAAGAACAAAATACAAAAAAATGTTACTGTGTTTTATATTACAAACTATATCTAACTATGTAGAACCGCGGTAGCCTAGTGGTATGGGTGGTAATGGACTGCTGAGACTAGGTCTCGGGTTCGATCGCTGGTTTTACGATGACACACACCTTTTTTTTTTTTTTTTTTTTTTTTTTTATACCACTAAGTTGGCAGACAAGCACACGGCCCACCTGATGGGACCTATGACTTTTCGAAGTTATGTGTGTATTTATCGCAGGTTTATAAGTGCCCGTGTAATGGCAATAGGCTCGCCACCTATTACATTGGGACCTAAACATAAACTGGCGAAATGTGCTAGCACCTCTGCCTACCCTTTCGGAGATATATGCGTGAGTTTACATTATATCTAACTATGGCTTCCAATTCCGCCCGCGTGGATAGGTTTTCGGTTTTTAGGCAATATGTCAGGTTCAACTCAAACGATTGCGTGAAACAAGAGTTAGATTTTAGATCTGAACAAGACTTTTTAAACAAAAGAAACCACGAAAAATCTGTTCAGTAGTTTTTGCGTTCATCGCAAATAAATAAAAAAAAATTAAAAATAAATGTGCTTAGAATAGCCAAGTGTTTTTTATAAATCTGCAATGTTCTGTACACGACTACATAAAAGTATAGATTTACGTAAGGATATTAAGTTTGTAAGGAATTAATTAAACTCGATTTCAGAAATGAATAACAAACGAATAATTACTAATATTATAACAACAGAATGACCTTCTTATGCCCGGGGCAAAGTACGCGTGTGGTCGTGACCTAGGTTTGCTTACTCGGGCGGTCTAGGCAGGACTTTATCACTGCTGCTATTCCCGTTTCGATTAAGTAAATCCGGATGACAGTATTGACTGATCTTAAGAGCGACTGACTGCGACTCGGGGTGTGAATAGCTTCAAGTCTTAAAATGATCATTTATCACCATCATCAATCCTACAAGTATCATCACCCCATTTCATCCGACGGCTGTCGTAAGAAGCGACTAATAGGAAAATACGCGGATGATATCACTGCGAGAGAAGGAAAATTCGAAATAAAACCCTGTACCAATCCGTCTGGCCAACACGGAAACAGTAGGCCAAAGCCTCTCAACATTGGGAATGGCCTATGTCCAGCAGTGGACTGCAATGGGCTAATTGATTGATTGGTTGATGATCATCTTGTCTCCGTTAGCCCTAGTCGCAGCGGTCGCAGAGGTTTACCTGTTTACCTATTAGTGAGCGCAGCTGGTCACGAGCGCTTCACTTAAATACTCTTGTTCATGCAAGCGTTAATCCCAGTCGAAGCTTTCCCCTCGGAGTGTTGGATTCGCTTTACCAGTTCTAATACGGATTTGGCAAAACTTTGATATTTTCTGAATTGATATCGATAATCGATGCAGAACATCCGATCAAGAACCAAGCGGTTCGGTGACTCTTTCCTCAGTCGCACCGTTAAGGCCTGGAATTCATTGCCAGTTCACGTGTTTCCTTCTTCCTACAGTCCCGGGTCCTTTAAGCGGAGCGTGAAAAAGCATATGATGAGGCCGTCTGAGTGTCGCCATTGTCACATGGTATGTGTAAGTAGTGGTGACCCTCTTTTCTGAGGCTTTGCCTTCAGCTTGCCATCGGGCAGGGCGTCGTCTAATTGACGTGTTCTTTATATATAAAAAAAACTGAAAAAAAGCGACTGCCGTCTTATCTCCACAGCCCAAAAGCGATATCGAAGCAGTCAGAGCAGTTGTTGGGCTCCATCTACTCGTAACAACTGAGTTAGATGTTCGTATGGCAACCGAGACCGAAGGCTTATGTACTCTCCGAGGCACGACAAGACCAATGCAAATACCTATATTCATGCATACTAATATTTACACCGAGCGGGGATCGAACCAGCGCCTACTGCATAGTGGCCTAGTTCATTACCACCACGCCACACCACAGAGGCTTTACTGGATATACTAATACGAATAAAACCGCGACACTCATTGGTCATCATCATTATCCTTATAGCAACGTTTTTTCTTGTTTTTTTTTATACAACTTAGGTGGCAGACAACCACACGGCCCACCTGATGGAAAGTGGTTACCGTGGCCTATGAACGTGTGTAACACCAGTGGAGTCAGAACAGAAATTTTATGTGCCCTCAGTGCAGAACACAAAATCAGGACCAGCCTTTGGTCTTCCCACTGACAGCACAAAAACTCTCCAGTGAGCTCTGGCCACCCCACTCTTCCTTTATTATTCTTTTTTTGTTATTTTTTTGTCCTAGTTATAAGATGCGACAAAAATAAATGTTTTTTACATTATTTAAGACACCATTGAGAATTGTCAGAACTATTTTGTTTCCTAATAAATAAAAAAATCTTAGTCGCACTTTTTGACACACACACTTTGAGACCCGTTACCTGCATATATTTTTTTTTTATACCACTTAGGTGGCAGACAAGCACTCGGCCCACCTGATGGAAAGTGGTTACCGTGGCCTATGGACGTGTGTAACACCAGAGGAGTCACAGTGCCGTCAGTGTAGAAAACAAAGCAGGATAAGCCTTTAGTCTTCCCACTGACAGCACGAATTCTCCAGTGAGCTCTGGCTACCCTACTCCCCGCTAGGAACACCAACACGATTTTATTGATTTGTTGACTGCTGCTTGATCTTCCGACCCTATGAAAAAAGGTCAGACCCTGGTCCGTTGTTTAGTATGTACGGTAAGCTTCAGAGAAAAGGAACCCCCGCGGCGATATTCTTTAAGTATTGAGGGGGTCTGTTTTCTCTGACGCTGTGTGTACACTACTTCAGTAGGGAAGGTTTAAAATTATCAAAAGCCCGTGAAAAGAAAGTTCTTCGATGTAGTTTGTCATGCATCATGCTACTGTAATGCCGGCTGGAATTAGATTATAGAGACCCCTCGCCAATGCACTACTTACAGGTGAGGTTAGTTTTGGGCTTATATTGGTAGGATTCTGTACAATATTTCATTATACTATGAAGGAGGCAGGACACGACGGTATTCCCGTTCCAATTGAGCAGTCCGACTGAGAAAGTACATCCGCCCAACAGGATACCACGGCTATAATAACCTCGTGTTGTGTTTCCGACGGAGAGTAGGGTAGCCAAAACTTACTAAGAGAGTTTTTGTGCTATCAATGGGAAGTTGTAAATCTTTTCCTGAGTGTTTCTTCTCCACTGACGGCACAGAAACTCTCTCTCTCTCTGTTCTTACAGGGTAGGCAGCACGGGTGGGCCGTATGCTTTTCTGCCACCAAAATACTTGCTTTACTTGTGAGCATATTTTCGGCTTTTAGAGCTAATTTGGGCTTCGGACCCGTAAGACATTAAAGTTTGGACCCCATACGGGTCCGTGGCCTATATTTACGTTCGTACGTTCACACGCACAAAGAGCAATTCTATGAAATTATAAGGAGTTACATAGAGGAGACAATTATGGTCGTCCATAGGCCACGGTAAACGCTTCCCATTAGGTGGGCCGTGTGCTTGTCTGCCAACTAAGCGGAAAAAAAAAAAGACAACGATAACCATTACAATATACTAGCTGACCTGCCCCAGCTTCGCCAGTAGATTATTTTGAACCCTCATAACCCTCCTACGGAAATATACCGGATTTGTTGACATTTATGATCAGTTATTTCGCTGCGTGGGTCCCGGCAGAGTAGAATTTGGGCCACCCCATCTCTTCCCATGCGGTGTCGTACGAGGCGACTAAGGGATAGGTCTGTTTAACATCAGACAGATATATACAGCCCAGACTCAACCTCAGATGCGGGGCTCGAGTCAACTATAGTGTCCGATATACGGCAATAGGCTCACCACATATTACGTGGGACCGAATACAGTTATTAGTGAAATGTGGGTGTTAATTCACCTCCGTCTAACCCTCCGGGGATAAATCCGTGATTTTATTTATGTATGTATGATCACTGCTCCGCTCCCTTAAGTAGTAGCGTGATAACCTAAAACCTTCGTCGAATAACCGACTACTCAATACAAAAACAAACTCTACAGCTTTATAATATTAATATAGATTTATCCTTTGTCCTATTGTACCTACTGGCCGCCTTTGTGTCAATACATTATCTAGTAATTAAAGGAATATTATTCGATGGAACAAAGAAGTGCAATAGAGACGGATGAAGTCTTCCTTTCCAGTCGTCTTTGTGTTATACAGATACCTACTGGATTTTATGAGTTATTGGTATTTGTGAGAACACGTACGGGCGATAATATGGTATTGTAAATTGATGAAGCAGTTTAGAATCGAAACGCAAAACGTGCAACCTGTGTTGAACAAAATTATCGGCAAGACCGCAGATTACGCGGATTGGTGGAACAAAAATTTGACATTCAAATTGTACAAGTAATTGAGAAAATTTCTCAGTTTCGAGTCGCGTAATGTACAAACCTCGTCAATTTTAGTTTCTTTCTAGTTGGCTAATGTAAGAAGGGGTTTATAATGGTAGGTAACGTTCATCAATACAAATATCTAGTATATTATATAAAATTCTTGTGTCACAGTTTTAGTGTTTATACTCCTCCGAAACGGCTTGACCGGTCATAATGAAATTTTATATGTATATTCAGTAGATATGAGAATAGGTTTATAACTAATTTTTAAACCCCTTAGTGTTAAGGGTGGTTCACTCCAAAATTTTTATTTTTTGTTTTTATTTATCGTGTGTAATTGAAAAATACATTTAGTCATAAATTTTTAACCTCCCACCACAGACGCCTATGATTTTCATACTCTAGAAATAATTCATATGGCAAAACAACGTTTGACGGGTCAGCTAGTTATGTATATATAATTGTAAAGTAGTCATGTATGTACATTGAAGATATTTAAAAATAAAACTGTATTTATTAAATAGTCACGATACAGAGTGTTTTGTTTTTTTCATTCAATATGTTTGTATGTTTCATCGCAACGTAATGTGTTGTTAATTTCGTGTACCTATAACCGGTTTTTAGATGTACATTTTTCAAGGTTAGTACAAATTCCCCCTTTTTTTTTACGTGCGGAAAATCCCCACCACCAGAGCCGTTATGTCGGATTCGAACCGATCAAAACGTACGACGCCTGTGGGTCGTTTATGGTTGCTGAAGGTGAGGCTTACAGGCATATCTCTCGCACCCCGGCCGACTCTGGGTATCCGTGAGGATTTATGGCATGTAAGAAAGAACGCCCATGGATGTTTGAAACCGTGTGACGTTGATAAGTATGAGGCTTCGGATGCGACCCGGATTTTTATACCACGGTCCACCTGATGGAATATGGTAACCGTGGCCTATGGACGCGTGCAACACCAAGGGAGTCACACTCGCGCTGCCAGCCCTGTAAGCACAGAGTTTTTCTGTGCCGTCAGTGTAAGAGACAAAACAGGACAAGCCTTTGGTCTTCCCACTGACAGCACAAAAATTCTCCAGTGAGCTCTGGCTACCCTATTCACCGCCTGTAACACAACACGAGGTTATTATGGCCGGGGTATTCTGTTGGGCGGAAATACCGTCGTGTCTCACCTCCTACACGGGATTTACTTCTGTTGAAAGTTAGGAGCACTAATTTACGCGACCGGTAAGAAACATCGGTTACCGAACGGCCGAAGTATAAGCAGTATAGTAGTAGCCGACAGAATAGTATTCAATTAGTACCTACCTACTAGATATTTTTGCAGTGTATGTAAAGAAAACGTGGCAGTTGCTTGCTATGTAAGCAAGCAACTGCCACGTTTTCCTTATAAATGAGAAATAGTATTGGAATTTGATCGATAAACTATAACCAGTTTTATAGAGATTTGACGTCAAATTCTACATAAACAGGATATGCTCTATAGTAGGTTGTATAGGTACATCAGTGGCAAACGGTTTATAGTACGCAGTTTCCTTTGGGTTCTTATTTGGAACCGTAATCAGAACTAATGCATTTATAACGGGTCGTAAAATGCTTCTAGACCAGTTAGACTTTTCTGTGGAATTTCTTAAGGCTAGCGCTGCGGTCCCCCAATATATGTACCGTGGTTTAAGACAGTTCGATAAAGGTACGTCATCCCTGGTCTCGGTGAGACGTGACTCAACAACAGCCACTAATGTAGATAAACCTGTAGAAATATTCGCTATATTTTTGCGCCAATAGAACGTACAAGCAGTCTCCACTTTATAAATTAACAATAAACATCCTTCCTTAAGAAAAACAGAACGAAGCAGACCTTGATTACTGGCCTTGGTAAGCCTTGGACTTCATAACTTGCCTAGCTAGTGACGTGACGGCGCTGTCCCGTGTAACGACCTCTAGGAAAACGCGCTAAAAACTGTATATTATACCTATTCAAGATACCTACGTCTAGTTCGTTTATAACTAATCATTAACAGGCGGAAACGTTTCTGTCGTTTTGTCACGGCATATAAATCAAGAGGAATTGCCCTTAAACTTGGTCAGTGTGGAAAGTGTCGCTGAAATCTAATAAATTATGACCGATCACGTTACACGAAATACTGTGTGATTGGTTAGAATTTCTAATAGAAAACCAACCTTAATGTGAGTAGCAGTTAGTTGCAAATTGCAGTTCGATACAGCGATTGTTAGTCACTTCCTATGGATTTTATACATTTACAATGCTGTTCATATTACTTGAAGGCCAGCGGATGTTAAACCTACAAACGCTTGCAGTGCATGTCGCTTGGACAAAAGAGAGAAGTGGGCAATGATAAATGAGGAAAGGTGTTTAAGGCCTCATTCATATAGGTAGGTACCAGTCCGCATACAGGTACCGTGAAATAAACTTGATGTGACAATCTAGTTTGTTTTAATTCATTGCGGCTTCTCAATGGTTTTGTTTACCTGTATCGAACTTTAACAAGTAATGTAAGTGAAGAGACATATCTGTCGACCGCACATATGATCCATAGAAATAAAAGAGTACAGGTGTCATTAGTATCAGTCCCCGCGATCCGTTCATTGGTCTATAAGTACTTTTTTTTGCGTAATGTGTATAAACGGCACCATTGTGAAGCCGCATTGAATAAAAACAATAAACAATATTATCACTCTCAAGACTATCTGCTGCACAAAATCGTATTACGAATCATTCGGAATGATGTTCTTCATTGATTGAGCTCAAATTTTAACACATTATACAGCCTTCTCTTCTGTATTCACAAAGAGCATCCATCTAAAATACGTGGACAAGTCTAGGTGCTATTCCCTCAGGTGCTATTAAGCTGAGTGCTCTAAGTCGACTACACCAGAACTTAGTAGACGATTTGTTACAGACAACTCTTTTTTTTAAAATTTACGATCTGTCTATTAGCAACCAGACAAGTGACCACACATATGTTGATCCTTATTATCAATAATAAAAATAAATTATAGATACACCTAGTGCACCGACCTAATAGGCCCCCGAGTTCTTGTCTGTCCGTCAATACAAGTGGCAATTCATTGGTCGGCATTTCGTAGAATTGAATGACGAATGAATAGGATTTGACATTTATGACATGCGACTGTCAAATACGTCAAATCACATACATTTGTCAAACTATCCTACAATACGCCGCCGGTTGATGAATTGTATAGGTGCTTATTGAGGGGACAGTGGCCCTTTATTGTCCCTATATTTGTTCTTAGACTTGTTTTATTTCATTTTAGAAGTCGTTTTGTGAGCCGTTTGTTCACCGACAGTATGGCCGCTGTCGGTGAACAAACAACAACTATTTTTAATTATCTATAATGTTTTTTGTTTCTTTGTATGTCTACTAAGGTCTGCTCATACTGGGCGGCGGCGCGCCTCGCCATTTCCGAGGACGAGTTGGGGACTCTGTGGTCCCCTGTGTCTGTGGTGAGAGAAATTGCCCTGCCGGGCCGGGGTGCGAGGGATATGCCTGTTACTTTCACCTTCGGCAACCAAAAACAACCCATAGGCGTCGTGCGTTTTGGTCGGTTCGAGTACGACATAATCTCTTCCACCGGCTCGGGGGGGGGGGGGGGGGGTTGGGGCGGATGGGGTTTGGGGGGGGTTTGGTGTTGGGACACACGTGGTGATTTTGCGCACGTAAAAAAATAAGGTCTGCTCATTACTTTTCACTGGTATGCCGACTTCTCTGGACATGACTGCCAACTTTGATGGGTTGGCATGACACCCATATAAGGTAGTCTTCTATAGAATAGGTTGATTGAATTCAACTTAGGTAAACTGAAATGATTAGGTTCCATTGGCATGTTTTCCTGGTAGTATGATTATAGTACCTAATTACTTATGAATTACTCTGAATACTGATTTAAATTTCTCTGAATATTTCTAAGTTTCCTTATGTGTGTAGGTAAATATTCCACGACATTCTAAATAACCCTATCTAGACCCATGGTAAGCATAGCTTTACTAGCTTGTGTTATGGGATCTAGAATGCGGATAAACATACTTAGATACCCAATCTACAACTTTAATGCTCAATCTCAGCCCTTGGTTGTTGTACCTGCGAAACCAAAGATAGGCAGAGTACACAGACCCAACCGATAACTTTCAGACACACCTCACCCCTTGGTTGGTGTACCTGCCAAACCAAAGATAGGCTGATTATACAGTATACTCAGCCTATCTTTGGTTTGGCTGGCCAAATTAACAACTTTAATGCTCAAACTCAGCCCTTGGTTGGTCTATCTGCCAAACCAAAGATAAGCTGAGTATACAGTACCGAATTAACAACTTTAATGCTCAAACTCAGCCCTTAGTTGGTGTACCTGCCAAACCAAAGATAGGCTGATTATACAGTATACTCAGCCTATCTTTGGTTTGGCTGGCCAAATTAACAACTTTAATGCTCAAGCTCAGCCCTTGGTTGGTGTATCTGCCAAACCAAAGATAAGCTGAGTATACAGTACTGAATTAACAACTTTAATGCTCAAACTCAGCCCTTAGTTGGTGTACCTGCCAAACCAAAGATAGGCTGATTATACAGTATACTCAGCCTATCTTTGGTTTGGCTGGCCGAATTAACAACTTTAATGCTCAAACTCAGCCCTTGGTTGGTGTACCTGCCAAACCAAAGATAGGCATCTGGTGCAGTCTTCCTCCTAGAGCTTGGAAGGTAAGAATTCAATAAACAGACTGCAAACTCCAAAGTGAAAACTTGGGATTCTAGTAGAAAATCTCCATGGGGATGATGACCACATTTTTGTATGCCTAAAAGTACCTCAGATCAAAAATTATAAGCTCAATTCTATGTTTTTTTTTACAATTGTACAATTAAATACTTATTTAGCCTCTTTAGATAACTTAAAGAAACAGGGGTGTTTTAGGATTGCTGTTGCACCCATATAACCAAAATATATGTACTTGACCAAAATTTTTCAATAGGATTGGTTATAGGAATTTATATTCTTTCATTCTCTGTAAAGTAAACTATAAAAAATTACAAATCTAAGTAGGTATTAATTCTAAGTTAATATTTGTCTTTATATGTATTTCATTGAGGTTGAAATATTATTACTGTATCAAAACCCGAAAATATAAGAGCAAAGAATATCACAATTTTTTATCTTGTGGGTAGGTAATTAAAAAGAATCCTCCTAAAACCAATTTTCAGAGTTGATTGTGATAAATATTAAGTAAGTAGGTACATCTAATAGATAATTATTTCTTTATTTTCTTTTCTTTTTTTTTATTAAAATAATCTTAGTAACCAAAATTATTAATGTTTTTTTTATTGTATAGTAGTCTATGCTTGGTAAAATATGTTAGAAAAGTAGTGAAAACCTAAGAAATATTAAATCAAAAATTTACTTTTGAACTTTAAACTAGTTAGGTACTTATCTAGTTTAAAGTTCAAAAGTAAATTTTGGTACCAACTTGAAACCTTTTTCTAATCTTATTGGAATGCTCAATACATAGCACAAGCAGATAACTCTAGGTATGTTCACCAGAACTCAAGAGCAACAGGTGGCATAGATAAAGGCTAGGATATAATAACAAATTTTTTTTAAATAATTCATGTCATACATGCCATTCTTTTTATAAACGACATAGATTAAAAGCGGTAATAAATAATATGAACGAAACAAAAAGCCTACCGCGACCTCATTCATATATATATAGATGCTTCAAAGAAATCACATCGAAACATCTACAGTAAAAAAAAAAAAAAATTTACACTATATAACTAAAGTACATAAAAGTTAACAATTAGCATGGAGAATAAAATTCATCTGCGATGACGTTTCTTTACTAAGTAAAGAACACAAACTATGAGACGAAAGGATTCCAAGGATGGTTAGTCTTCGCAATATAAATGCTTATTCCACAAATATAATAAAATTATACACATATAATTTCTAGAAACTATCCCTGCAACTTAAATAATACAGCTAGAAGTGGGTAGAAAAGTTTAAGATGAAAGTGCATTCAAACATTTTAACTTAAAACAGATACATTGTTGTCATTACGTAGGCTGCAAGTTGCGACATACCTGTGCTCCACTGGGTGATGAAGAGTACCAATAATATCACACTAGGAATACAGTTAATGTTCACACGGATTCGTAAGCGATCCATTTTTACATAATATTATAAAATGGACGTATATTTATAAAAAATATTTATTGAATGTCAGTAACGTCATTTAACCACTGGCGAACCGAACTGACGGTCGCGAACAACGAACTGCCTGTCGGATGTCGACGGACGGACTTTTCCAGTAGGCAACCACGTCGGCGTATGTTTTGGCACCATTTACCTACTCTGTGGCATAGAGTAAACTAAACGTTCTATCTTTCATTTCCCTTTGTCTAATACGTTATGATAAATAAGACGTAGCAAATTCGCTTTAAAACGTTAAGTGTGCTTTAAAATTTACATGTTATGATAAAATGCATTTCACAATCATATAGTTTCGTTATAACTGAATAACTCCCCATGCGCCTTCGTTATTGTGGAAGTTCCGTAAGAATTCGTACCTCCGCCTCCGCTTCCACCTCTGCTAAAGTATTGCGGAGATGTTAGTAAGTTTGCACGTCATTCCTAAAACATTATATTTCTTATTAAAATAATGGAATCAAATGAAATGTAACATAAAATCTTATCTTACTATTATTATTATGTACCTAAAGATGTTTGATATACGTCTATGGCTATCGGCTGAATAGATCGAGTTGAAATAATTTCACGCAATCTTGGACCACAATCGGATTGAGATAAAATCAAAATTGTTGAATTAATAGATTCAAATTTATTAATAATTGCTTACTGAAAGTTTTGTAAGTTTTGACAACTTGAGAGCTTAGTTTAGTAAGAGTTAAAGTAAAGTAGGTAGGTATATGGGGTTTAAGGTACCTACCTACCTATAAGGAGTTACGTTAACGTCTAGAAATTTTTCATCCATAGCACAAAAATTTCCATCTAGTTTTGTATAGAATTAAATTAAAGTCAAGACTGCTACTTTTTTTTACCAAGAAACAGCTGGCAACAGCTAATTGAAGATATCCATCTTTGTATGAACGTTGGTTTTTTATTCCAAATAAAATCCATAATTGCTCAAAATACGCTGATATATAATAGATAAAATTAGAAATCCGGCATTAGTCAGATAATAATTTTTAAATTCTGCATTTAAGAGAACATCTAAAAGCTACTTCATGTTAGTAGATATTTTAATTGGAGGACGGCAATACAGTTTATTTTTAATAGCAAATATCGCTGTCATCACTTGGTTACCACTGCCAACAGTGTCAACTAACACTTAAAGTTAATTTCAACCTCGGAATCAATTCCGATGTTGAAAGTAACTTTACTAGAGAACTTACGCTAGAGTCAGAGCCAGAAAATAAGTCCCGCAGTCAAACTCTGAACTTAAAATGTCATCACCAACGTAATCAACAATTATAGTTCCAGGCATATAATATTGACTCCAATCACGTCACGACATGTACACAATAATATGCACAGTACGCATTTTTTTAGGATAGCGGAGGAGCCCAAACCCACTAATCACATTATGAAGTGATTAAAGGGTTTGTTGCGCGGTAATACACTCTAAGACTGTCTCGTGATACACTTTGGCTAAAGGTTTCACTCCTTTCTTAATTTCAGCAATTCAACTAAGATTAGTTCTTCCATTTGGATCTGAACAATGAAAGATTTGGTAAAATAAAAAGACCATACTGGCAACATTATATGCAGCAATTGCCGCGCTGCGGCCAAGAGACCTATGTTGTGGCGCGCACTCTAATAGCACAGAGCCATCATCAAGAATTGAACCATTACTTTCAACCATGCTCATGCCAGAAGGGTTGGAAAAAAACTATGCTCATTTCTGTAAGTTCTGTAACATAACATATCTATGCTTCATTTCCTATGCAACTTACATTTTTATCACTAAATGGCATTTCGTAAGGTCATCATAAATTCATAACTACAGGATAACTTTTTAATTTCTATTTGTTAAAAGCCAATTGTTCCAGTTTTGTTTAGCAACTGGTATGGTTTCGGTAACTTGTAGCTATTTAAGTAAGTCTCAGATATATTCGGTCAACAACAGTTATACTTTATCAATCACTCGGCAATTTACAATGTTATTACGCCATGTGGCTTCGTAGGAGGATTACAAGTACAATGATGCAGTTTAGGTCTCATAGTTTCAAAACACTTATAAATATATGCCACACATCTACATATACATCTGTGAAATTTCAACTGTCTTTATATCGCGGTTAATAAGACAGACTATAGTAATAGTGCTGAAAGTGGTTTAGGAGTGAAAGCGTAACAGACAAGCAGAGTTACGCAGAGTCACGACAAATTATTCCCTTTTGTTAATTTATTATCATAATGAAGTTATATTGTAAAAAATATGGATAGATCACGACGGTATTTCCGCCAAAATAAAACAAAAGATCAAGATTGTTCAGTCGTAGTATTACAGGGGACTAATTTTAGCAGCGCCACCCTCAAATTGTCTTGACTTTCTTGACGATCTTATATGTTTATTTTTATAGATATTATCTGCAACAGATAATGTTTCAATGTTCCATTCTTAGTAGAGTGACGTTTGATTTGTCCTTAAAGTGTACGCCATTGGTGCTTTTATTTTATTATATTGTTCACTTATTGTACCGCAACGGCGACACGTGTCTTTGTCGATGGTTTTCTAAAATGAAAGCGACCTTCTAGATTTTGTTTTTAATTATTAATTACTTTTTACGAATGGTAATGTATCATTAAAGGTGCATTATAATTTTTATGTATGGTCGGTAATATGGTAAGGACATAATTTGCAATCATATGCTCACTTTGCTCAAAATTATAAAATATTAGGTATGTATTTTATACATCTTAAACGCACACTGTTGGAATCAAAGTTAAAGCAGGCTCCTCGAACATATGTTAATCAGATTTCGTGTTGCCGGCCTATGAATTTTACGTTAAATTGGGGAATAAACGTTACGTTTGGTCATGTTTTCAGGAAGAATAAAGATTTTTTTATCTATAAATATCTTTCCATTTTTCGCAAACAAAATATTTTCAATGTTTGAATTCGATGCTATATTTATTATTTTATCTCATCTGAAGTCACTTCGATGCTCAAAATGTTGACAGAGTAAGTAATTTATCTAGGATTTTAGCCTACTACAGTTGTATGCATTGGGAAACACCTAAAAATTAAAACGGAAACCTATTATCGCCCATGCTTGGATGAGCTATATTTTTTTCTAAATTATTTAAGGTCAAAGCCTTTCATTGAAATTATTGTTATAAAAATCCTGTGAAATTTAAACTTTAGCTTAAACTTCTTAGTATTTAGTAAATAAATACACTCAGTCTCTACGTTGGCTACATTTAAATGATATCCACCAGATAATCGATATCCAAACTTGGCAACTAGTAAAACTTCATAAATTTGACTTTTTGAAAAGAGTGTTTATTTATATTTCTGCATTCATTATACATTAAACACAAAAATAATTATAAGAGTGTTTTGTGGTGTTTCATAAACTTGAATATGTCTGACGAAGAAGTGGAACAGTGGGCGCGAGAAGGCCGCATCAAAGGTAAATTCTTATTATTAAAGTTGTTATGATAACATTCATTCATATGATAAGATAAGAATAATTACTATATTTCCTACTGGAAAAGTTTTGTAGCTTAAACTTTGATAGAATATTAAAGTTGATAAGAAATTTTTCAAAGGATTCAATTTGATATTAAGAGATTGTTAGACCCGCATTTCTGCAGCTGCGCGTTCCATAATCAAAATGTAGTATACATTTTAGATATACGATGCTGTGCGTAGACAACGAATAGGTTAGAATAGGAATATCTTTATTTCATAACTAAACAGATATCTCGAAATGAGTTTGCTGGCGAATCTAGAGGTCACGTCGTCGTGATTACAATCGGTGTTTGTAGCCATAGCTAGAGGAAATTTTATCTCACTGGATTGTATATGTGGCAATTGATAACACAAGGTTATAATATGGGTAGGTATGAGTACTGATCTGTCAGTAGGCTGTACTGGCTAATACAGGACACTCCAACGTTCGAAACAATATGACGCGTCAACATTCCCTATTCCTACCATACAAGGGTCAAATATAAGTCAGTCTCAGAGATGGCCCTGGGTACAAGGAATATGTTTCAGATAATCTCACCTTAGGTCCATACAGTTAGTGTGCATTTTAGTCGGGTCAAATCCGGCATAACCTCCCCCACTGGCCCCGGTAGTGAGGGTATCCCTGGGGATTATGCACACATTAACAAAAAAAGAAAGGGCCATATATAAATCTGAGTAACTATCAATCCGCTATTCTCAGTGATTATTATCATTAAAGCATCTGTCAAGGCTATCAAGGTAGATATGACCATTCTAAGGACAGCATCTTCAGTAATGGCCTTTTTTAATTTCACCCTAGCTTACCATCAAGTGGTATGTAGTCAAATTGACAGACATAACTTAAAAAAAACCTACATAACAATTCAAATTTCTTTTGTTGTTGAATTGAAACTATTGGTGTGGTAGAGAAAATTGTTTAATACTGTCAATGCAAATTAACTTCCATATTTACTATAAACTTTATTTTACTTACAAACAGATGTAGCATGGTAAGGGGAACTTGTTCCCAATGGGAATCCCGGTTGCCAGGCAGATGAATCTACCCTTTGTATGCAGACCATTCAACCGTTTCCCCTAAAAGATAACAAGGGGCGATATTGAAAAAGAAATTAAAATTTCGAGTACATTTTTATGTTTAGTAACATTACACATTAAAAGAATCTTAAGATGATTAATTAGATATATCTATTATGGTATTTACCTTCAGCTTACCATCATTCAAAGTGAACTCATATTCATGTGCCATTTTCTTTTTAGTCTCAGGACAGAACGTCACCATTACAGATTCATAAAGTATTAAAAGTAATTAATCACTAAAAACAAGTCTATAAACCGTCTAATTAGTTATTACTGGATGTGATCATACTATTAGTACACAGTGCTTCTCCCAGGTGGAGATCCTAGGTGAAGCAATGTGCTGCACTCTGAAAAAAGACCCCCTTCTGCCATAGAACTGTTAATTAGAATCATTATGAACAAACCCTCATAGCAAAATTCTATTGTTATAAGCTGTTATAAATTTATTTAGATGCTTGATCTAAATCCTTCTAAAACTATAAACATTTTGCGCCAATGTAAAACACTTATAATGTTTTACCTACTGATAACAAGTCAGAGATGTTATATTTTATTGATTTTACTTCTGTTTAGTACACACTTTTTGTCATGAGAACATTTTAAACGACAAACTGCCTGTATTTTAACGTATAATAGAGTATTACATTATACAATGGACCTTTTCTGTGAGCGATTTCATAATACTTACTGAATACATTTTTGTAGGGCTTGCATTGAGGGTCAGTATGAATGGCATTATTATTTGAGATGTGCGAATGGGGAAGCCAGTGGCCTTGTGCCTTCAGATGGTAATCTCGATGAATGAAAATCAAAAGGGTTGAATGTTTGTGGCAATTCTCACGAGTACATAGATGTGGTTAAACTACCTTTTAAACTCTCACGTTCCATGATATAAAAAAATGTTAAAGGGAATTAAAGCCAGTGTGACCTGATTGAAACATCATGCACATCTAAGGTATGTGTGTACCTATACCATGATTGTGTTAATTGCCTTTAACATTAGTGATAGATGTAGTTGATAGTAGTGTTTTTTTATACGAATTAGGTGGCAGACAAGCCCACGGCCCATCTGATAGGAAGTGGTTACCGTGGCCTCTGGGGAACTCAGTAGTACCCACACCCGAGGATCCAGATCGAGCGAGATGGCCCTGGGTTGGCAGGGGTGCAAGGGATATGCTTGTCAACCTCACTTTCGGCAACAAACAAGACGCCGTTTGTTTTAGTCGGTTCGGGTCCGATATAACCTCTCCTACTGGCTCCGGCGAGAGGTATCCTAGGGATTTTTCGTATGTAAAAAAAAATAAAAACTGTTACACAGGCGCTGCCGACCCTGTAGAAACCTACCAATGCCCCTCTTGAAGAACCCCATATTCTAGGCGCCTGGTTTAGTTAAATACCAACTCCAACTGGGGAAGTAGAATACCACGGCCATAATAACCTCGTATTGTGTTCCCAGCGGTGAGTCGGGTAGCCAGAGCTCACTGGAGAATTTGTACTGTCAGTGGGAAGACTAAGGCTTGTCGTGCTTTGTCTTCTACACTGACGGCAAAGAAACTCTGTGCTTACAGGGTCGGCAGCGCGAGTGTGGATCCTCAGGTGTTGCACGCGTCTCTAGGCTACAGTAACCACTTTTGACTTTGACTTTGACCTAGTGGTATAAAAAAAAACTGTGACAACTACCATCTTTAATCACCCCGTGGCCATGGCTGTTGAGAAGTAGCCATAACGACGGGCTAAATGGACATAATAACAAATAAATCACGATAGAATTAATAAAATGGAATAGAAATGGACTCTTCTGTCCGCACTTAGCCTCCTTTTTTGGGCCATTGTGTAGAGTACTGGCTAGACGCAGAAGCTTACTGGGGGCTTCACAGGCTTCGCGGAGTGACCTCACTGTACCTAGGATAAGGTCAAGATCTACTAGCACGAATTGAAAAAATCTTTTTTGTTTTATAGTCCGTTTATCAACGAAGGTTTTAGACTATATGCGGAGCTATATATAGAGCGGAGTAATGATTATAAATGCCAACAAATCCGGCAGATACCATACATTATTTAAAGACTAAAAAGTTCGGGCTCAAAAGCGTGATATGAGATTTCAAACCTGGCGACAGGCGAAGCCGGAGCGGGTCAGCTGCTTTACTATGAACTTTAAATATACTACTTTGTCAAGAAAGTTCGCGGAACGACCTCACTGTATCTAGGATGAGAAATAATAAAAAAAAAAACAGCCTTCGTGGTGTGGTGGTACTGAACGCGGCAGCTGCGTAGGAGGCACGGAATCCCCGGTCAGTGCAAATTTTTTTTTTTTTTTTTTTTTTATACCACTTAGTTGGCAGACAAGCACACGGCCCACCTGATGGGAAGCGGTTACCGTGGCCTATGGACGTATGCAACACCAGGGGTGTCCCATTCGCGCTGCCGACCATGAAGAAACCTTCTGATGCCCCTCTTGAAGAACCCCATATTGTAGGCGCTTGGGAAAACCGCAGCAGGGAGGTCATTCCACAGCTTGAGTGTGGTCCCGGTTGCTATATCAGCATCTATGGCAGTTGTTGCGGGTTGTTGGAGCCTTAAAAAGTCCAACAACTGATCTAGCTGCAATGCTTCGATATCGCCTTAGGACTGTGGAGGTCCGATGGCAAAGTATCGAAGTTTAGCAAAATCCGCAGTTAGACTGGTAAAGCGGACCCGAGATACCGAGGTCTTGAAGCTTCGGATGCGACTGAGATTAATGGTAAGAAGAAGAAGAGGCAGAACACAGTTAGACTGGTAAAGCGGACCCGAGATACCGAGGTCTTGAAGCTTCGGATGCGACTGAGATTAATGGTAAGAAGAAGAAGAGGCAGAACACAGTTAGACTGGTAAAGCGGACCCGAGATACCGAGGTCTTGAAGCTTCGGATGCGACTGAGATTAATGGTAAGAAGAAGAAGAGGCAGAACACAGTTAGACTGGTAAAGCGGACCCGAGATACCGAGGTCTTGAAGCTTCGGATGCGACTGAGATTAATGGTAAGAAGAAGAAGAGGCAGAACACAGTTAGACTGGTAAAGCGGACCCGAGATACCGAGGTCTTGAAGCTTCGGATGCGACTGAGATTAATGGTAAGAAGAAGAAGAGGCAGAACACAGTTAGACTGGTAAAGCGGACCCGAGATACCGAGGTCTTGAAGCTTCGGATGCGACTGAGATTAATGGTAAGAAGAAGAAGAGGCAGAACACAGTTAGACTGGTAAAGCGGACCCGAGATACCGAGGTCTTGAAGCTTCGGATGCGACTGAGATTAATGGTAAGAAGAAGAAGAGGCAGAACACAGTTAGACTGGTAAAGCGGACCCGAGATACCGAGGTCTTGAAGCTTCGGATGCGACTGAGATTAATGGTAAGAAGAAGAAGAGGCAGAACACAGTTAGACTGGTAAAGCGGACCCGAGATACCGAGGTCTTGAAGCTTCGGATGCGACTGAGATTAATGGTAAGAAGAAGAAGAGGCAGAACACAGTTAGACTGGTAAAGCGGACCCGAGATACCGAGGTCTTGAAGCTTCGGATGCGACTGAGATTAATGGTAAGAAGAAGAAGAGGCAGAACACAGTTAGACTGGTAAAGCGGACCCGAGATACCGAGGTCTTGAAGCTTCGGATGCGACTGAGATTAATGGTAAGAAGAAGAAGAGGCAGAACACAGTTAGACTGGTAAAGCGGACCCGAGATACCGAGGTCTTGAAGCTTCGGATGCGACTGAGATTAATGGTAAGAAGAAGAAGAGGCAGAACACAGTTAGACTGGTAAAGCGGACCCGAGATACCGAGGTCTTGAAGCTTCGGATGCGACTGAGATTAATGGTAAGAAGAAGAAGAGGCAGAACACAGTTAGACTGGTAAAGCGGACCCGAGATACCGAGGTCTTGAAGCTTCGGATGCGACTGAGATTAATGGTAAGAAGAAGAAGAGGCAGAACACAGTTAGACTGGTAAAGCGGACCCCACACACTGAGGTCTTGAAGCTTTGGATGCCACTGGGATTAAAGCTTAAAATGTGACTTTCTTTCAATCTTAGATGTAGTTTTAGGAATTCTAATATTTACAAAGTATTCAAAAATAATCTTATCATGTTATTTGATTGATTTATGTTTAACATTTTCACAAAATTATACTAAAATCTCTTTATGAAGTATTTAAAACCAACCCCCCTGCACTGTACTGTACTTATCATCAAGCGGTATGCAGTCGTATTGATATACTACAAAAACCTATTTTATTATTTTAATTTCTTTATGTTGAATTGATACTATTGGAGTAGTAGTGAAAATTGTTTAATCTACAACGACTTCCATATTCACACTAAAATGATAAAACTGAAGAGTTTGTTTGTTTGTTTGTTAGAACGCGCCAATCTCAAGATCTACTAGCACAAATTGAAAACATCTTTTTTTTATATAGATAGTCCGTTTATCAACGAAGGTTTTAGACTATATGCGGAGCTATATATAGAGCGGAGTAATGATTGTAAATGCCAACAAATCCGGTAGATTCCATACATTATTTGAAGACTAGAAGTTCGAAAATATGAATAATAGACAAAATAAGTATCAAAATAATCGGGACGAGTTCCCCACACCCGAGGAGAGGGCCGAGATCGAGAGAAATGGCCCTGAGTCGGCGGGGTGCGAGGGATATACCTGTTAACCTCACCTTCGGTAACTAAAAACGACCCACAGGCGTCGTGCGTTTTGGTCGGTTCGAGTCCGACATAACCTCTTCCAACAGGCTCCGTTAGGGGGGTATCCGTGGGGATTTTGCGCACGTAAAAATAAAAAAGTTAGCTAATGAAAGCGCCTGCTGTCACAATGATAGCAATGCCCAAAAACGTGTTTATGCCTCATGTTTCTATTGTTTCAGTTCAGAATGACAACTATTCTAATAAAGCAGTCATTGTTTTCATCCTGTCTTTTCCTAATACTGTTGGGGTCGGGTCGGCTCCCCAGTCTAAATGTGCCGCGGCTAGACTTCAATATTTGAAAATATTCCCAGTAGTCTCCTCTAGCCCTGTCCCCCTGGGTGACAGCTGGTAATTTTTTTCCTAGTTGTCACCGGGGTGACAATTTGTGCCGACTGTTCCCTTTGAAAGTTGTCTGTCTAGAAAGATTTTGTGTCATGACATCGGCGGCACAAGGCATAAAATCAATGAGCAAGATTTCAAATAAGCATGCGACTAAAACCTTACCCACGTGTAATCTGTGATCATACAATTTGTATTATATAAGTTATTATTCTGTGATTTTACCTGTTAAAGGAAACAATATTGTTTTTTTTTATTTGATTCTATATAACTTTTTTTGACATTTTTATTTACTTATTAGTAGTTAATATTTTTCTAATGTTGTAAGCGTGTTGACATTGTGTTAATTTTTTTAATTGGTTCTATGTAGCATAACAAATAAAAAAGCTGAAATCTATGGTAATTATATTTTTTTCTGGGAAGGAATTGTGGCAATTGTCCCCCCTCCGGTGACAACTGAGAAACAGACTTCCCATTTGTCCCCTTTAGACAGCTTTCAAAGGGAACAGTCGGCACATATTGTCACCCCGGTGACAACTGGGGAAAAAATTCCCAGCTGTCACCCCGGGGGACAGGGCTAGACGGTACTACTGGGAATATTGCAATATTTGCCGTGAAACCTCCATTTAACTACCACAACCAACTGGCAAATAAAAAACTCTTCTCAGGGTATTATGACCGGTTGGAATTACCCTGCGATTACGGGTTCTAATCATCGTCATCATCATCATCATCATGATTCTTGCGTTAGTTTCGGTCGCACCGAGGTCTCCACTTCAGAGTCAGTCGTCCGCCTAAATACGATGTTGTTTTTTTTTACGACTGCTGTCTGATCTTCCCGCCTGGTTGCGATTTTTTATACCGCTTAGGTGGCAGATAAGCGCTTTATATAAAAATTAGGTGGTAGACGAGCACAGGGCCTGATGGGACTCACCGCCTACTCACCTACTCACCGCCGGGAATACAATACGAAGTATTCTGTAGGGCGGAGGTTCTGTACTTCCCCAGTCGAACTGCTAAATTGGACGGAAATACCGACGTGTCATATCCCCTCGAAAAAGTACCTAATAAATATTCAAAAAAACGTAAGTAGCGTCTGTATGTGCGAACTAAAATTATTTATTCATTTGCAAGATTGCACTAGCGATGATCTTTCCGAGTAGGAGGATAATGATATCATTATACCTACCTATATAGGTTGTGTGCCAATAAATACATAAATAAATATTTATGGTTTTATTGTTTTCAAAACTGTATGCAACTAATAATCCATAAATAGATCGATTTAATCAATAATGTCCCATCACTTGTCCTTACTCGGGAACAGCTGTCACGCGAATCATCCTGTAATGAACAGACTATTGGTCTGTAACGTTTGAAAGGAAAATGCAAGAATGAAACTCCTAAGGCAACACAATCAGTTATCAGTTTATTTAGCAGAAATTGGTCCCTGAATGCAATTTTGTACGGAGAACCGTCGGATTGTGAGTCTCACTTGGCTTTATATTTGAAATGAGGTTGACTTGGCACCAAACAGATCGTTGAAGGGCCATAGACACTCATTGTTCTATTCTTCTTTATCTTAGAGTTAATTCCAGTCGCATCCGAAGCTCTCACCTCGGCGTCTAAGGTCCGCTTTAAAAGTCGAACGTAGTTTTGGCTGAACTTTGATATTTTCTGTGAAGCGATTGCCATCTGACCTCTACAACTCAAAGGCGAAATCGAAATATAGGAGTTAGACCATTTGTTGAACTTTTTTTTAGGGCTCCAATTACCCGTATCGACTGCCATAGATCGTATGGCCACAGGGACCGACTGCTTAACGTGCTTCCGAGACACGACCAGACCAATGCAAATAGCTATATTCATGCGTACAAAAATTTGCACTGAGCGGGGATCGAACCAACGTCTCCTGCGTAACGGCCGTCCTACTATTTAGGTAGGTACTTGTAAACAATACAAACAGTTCGAGACGCTACATTAAGTAGGTACGAGTACGAGTATATACTTGTTACCATACGAAAGACGGCTGCATATAGCCTGCTGCATGCGGTGCGACCGAAATGTTTAACTATGATAGCCCTGGGTTGGCCGGGATGCGAGGGATATGCCTGTCAACCTCTCCTTCGGCAACCAAAAACGAACCACGGGCGCCGTGCGTTTTAGTCGGTTCGACTCCGACATAACTTCTCCCACCGACTCCGGTGGGGAGGGGTATCCGTGGGGATTTTCTGCACGTAAAAAAAAAGTTGTAAAAGTCAAAGCCACAATTGTAGCATGCTACGTATCTGTAATAGTGAACTCCTGAGACTTTGCCTTTAGCTCACCATCAGGCGAGGTGAAGTCATTGGCCGATCAAAATGTCCTATATAAAAAAAGCAAGACTAAAATGAAACTGCATTTCACTAATCGGTTAGCTTATTCTGAGACTTTTGGCGCTTCAGTACAATCCAAACAGATGTTCACGAAATCTACCTACCCATTTGAAAATATAACAACGCGCTTCGAGAAAAGGTTGAAAGTGTCTTGGCGAGGCCACTACCGCGTCCCGAGTTTAGTTCACTCACAAATGTTATCTGTGCAAGGTAAGCATGCAAGAATGGGACGGCGCACCGGGTGACTTGCTCGCGCGCATTGCGTACAGTGTTTTTGTGAGGCGTGGTTTACGCGAGCGCTGGGCCTAGAGGGAGGGGCTTCTGCTTCTGTCCAACATCGCCGTTTCCATTACTTTTTTTGAAGTTCTACGCTACTAAGGTGTAAAATAGGGTATTTTAAGGTTTCATACCTCAAGGGGAAATATTTGGAACCCTTATAGTTATAAGATTACTTCGTAGCCTGGCTATCTATCTGTCTGTCCGTCTGTCTGATTCTGTCAAGAACTTTTTCTCAGAAATGCGTGGAGGCATCTATTACTATCAAGTTGAAAATCATACCACATACTTAGGTTCGTAACGTTTAAAAAATGAAACTCCTAAGTCAACGCAATCAAAATATATTGGGGTATATGTAGCATAAGTTCGTCCCTGAATACAATTTTGCACGTCACACTCGGTGTGCGAGTCCGACTCGCACTTGACGTCCAGGTTTTTATCGTTAGGCAAGTCCTAGGCAAGTGACCCAATGTTAGTAGAATAAAATAAACAATTGACCTGTATTCTGTGATACAGCTTTTAACTAGTACAGGATGCAGGAGATCTTTTCCACTGCAAAACATCTCGCAACAAATTGTACCTGTATACTTAAGTTAAACAGTGAAAAAACTAATTGTAACACATTCAATTAGTTTTTTCACTGTTTAACGAAAAAAAAATTAAATTTATTTAGGAGGTAGGACACGGCGGTATTTCCGCCCAATTGAGCAATCCGACTGGGGAAGTATCTACCTCCGCCCTATAGAATACCGCGGCTATAATAACTTCGTGTTGTGTTCCCAGCGGTGAGTATTGTAGCCAGAGCTCACTGGAGAATTTGTACTGTCAGTGGGAAGACTAAAGGCTTGTCCTGCTTTTTCTTCTACACTGACGGCACAGAAACTCTGTGCTTACAGGGTCGGCAGCGCGAGTATGGCACCTCTGGTGTTGCAAACGTCCATGGGCCACGGTGACCGCTTTCCATCAGGTGGGCCGTGTGCTTGTCTGCCACCTAAGTGGTATACAAATTGTTTTTTAACAAGACTAACAAATAAATAAATGTATGAGATCGACATGTTTACGACTGGTATTATGGGGTAGTGTCCTGGAGTCATCGGATTTTTACCAATACTGCTTTATCTCTTTGTTTTTTTTTTCACAAAATTATGCATGGTAAACTAAGATATTGCCTAACTAAAGTGAAACTATGACTGTGGTATTTTTATTTCACAAAACAGGTCCAAATTTAAACAATCAAAATAAGGCAAAATTTATAACTTTTTCCTTCTCTTGCAGTGATATCGTCTGCGTATTTTTCCGTTAGTCGCCTCTCACGACACCCTTCAGATGAGATGGGGTGGTGATAGTTGTATATGAAATAAAACCCCTGTACCAACCCGTTTGGCCAGCGTGGGAACAGTAGGCCAATGCCTCCCAACATTGGGAGAGGTCCAACAGTGGACTACGATGGGCCAATTGATTGATTGATATAACTTTTTAGGTTCCTTATTCAATTTCAAATCAATCTTATTATGCATTGTATACACATGTAAATGCAACGTGGACTGAGATGAATGCTATATTCTCTAGCACTCCATACATTTGCACTACGCGCCAGCTCCCTGTGATGTCACCAAGTGTCACGAATATGGATCGTTTAATGGCGGCCCGTGAAATTGAATTTTCATAATCAAATGTCTATAAACCTATTTGACTAAGAAGAATATTTAACTTTTACAGTTCATTACTGTATTGTAAAATATACAGTTTAGGATAATAATAAAAATATAGGACACAACCATATCCTAGCGATTGTGTCAATGCAGCAGTTCAAATGCACATATGGTATCATTTTTTAACGGACTACCAAAAAGGAGAGGGTTCTCAATTCGATCGGTATTTTTTTTATGTATGTACACCGATTACACTGAGATTTATGACTACAAATACTATTTTTTATATAACTTAGGTGACAGAAAAGCACGCGGCCTACCTGATGGAAAGTGGTTACCGTGACCTATGAACGTGTGCAACACTAGGGGAGTTACTTCCGTGCTGCCGACCCTGTAAGAGTTTCTATGCCGTCACTGCAGAAGAAACAATCAGGACAAACCTTTAGTTTTCCCACTGACAGCACAAAAACTCTCCAGTGAGCTCTGGCTACTCTACTCACCGCTGGGAACACAACACGAGGTTATTATAGCCGCTTTTTTTTACATGCGAGAAATCCCTACGGATACCCCACTACCGGAGCCGTTGGGAGAGGTTATGTCGGACTCGAACCGACTAAAACGCACGACGTCTGTGGGTCATTTTAGGTTACCGAAGGTGAGGTTAACAGGCATATCCCTCGCACCCCGTCCGACCCAGGGCCATCTCTCTCGATCTGGCCCTCTCCTTGGGTGTGGGGAAGGTTATTATAGCTGTGGAATACCTTCGTGTCCCACATACTCTTCCTTTACATTATTTGGTTCAGTTATTTAATGTTTTGAATTACGAAAAGTACCTATTTGTTTTTCTTTGCGTCTATCATCAATACTATTATTATAAAATTGTAAATTGGAAATGTTTTTTCGCGATAGACGCAAAAACTAATGAACGGATTTTGATGCGATTTTTTTTGTTGGGTCTTGGTCATACACATTATCTTACGTTTGTTTGATTGCAATCGGTTAAGTAGAACCGGAGAAAACAGTTCGGAACGGAATGCAGGCTAAAGGTTTGGTTTAAAATAGAATCGTTTTTGAAACATCTTCAATTTGATCACGGTTATGTTTTTTAGTTTGCTTGATGTCAAAGTCACAGTCGTTTATTTTCAATTTTGAACAATAAAATTGTTTCCTATTGACGTCAATTATAATTCAACTTAAGCTAAGTTTACCGCTTCCCAGGCGCTAGTGGAGAAGAAACGGCGAAACAAACTCCACTGCGGCATTTTTTAAAGACGTCAATTTACAATCTTTACATAAGGTTAAAAGTGGACGAATGTACATATTGTGTATTACACTACACAATACAATATTTATTTAAAAAAAGGCTGTTTAACATTAGACAGATATAGACAGCCCAGACTCAGCCTCAGATGCACGGCTCGAGTCAACAATAGTGCCCGTAATACGACCTGCTCACCCTCTAGTACGTGGGACTGTATTCAATGATTGGTGAAATGTGGGTGTTAGTTCACCTCTGCCTAACCCTCCGGGAGTAAAAGCGTGATTGTATGTATGTATGTGTATAAAAAAACTTAACAATAAAATAGTTAATCTACATCTAACAATGAGGGGCCTGCGCCATGCTCAAGCCAGACCTCTCTCTTATGATATGCTCTTACACATAATGTTGACATCACAAAGATTATAAATTTATTGTCAAGCATACCAAGAACGTCAAGTAATTTATTATAAACACGTGTGCCTTCCCCCTTAAAGGAATCACGATCTGTGCTGAGCCGATAACATAGAAGCAGCAGTTTATGCTTATTACGCAGATTTCGGTCTGTAATGTCACTTACTTTCATAAAATGCGATGTATTTTTTCTGACATACATTATATTTTCAAATATAATGTATGTTAGCTACAGAATACCGCGGTTCTAATAACTTCGTATTGTGTTCCCAGCGGTGAGTAGGGTAGCCAGAACTCACTGGAGAATTTGTGCTGTCAGTGGGATGACTAAAGGCTTGTCCTGCTTTGTCCTCTACACTGACGGCACAAAAACTCTGTGCTTACAGGGTCGGCAGCGCGAGTGTGGCTTCTCTGGTGTTACACACGTCCATAGGCCACGGTAACCACTTTCCTTCAGGTGGGCCGTGCGCTTATCTGCCACCTAAAAAATATATATATATATTGGGAAGCGCTACAGTTAAAATATTAATATCCTTAAATCGTTCCCCGAGCGAATCTTTCTTGCCTAAACAATAAAAGCACACGATGTGTCATTCGTCTAATATTCGCCGTTCTAAAGATTCTTAAGAACACTTTGAATATGAATATTTATTAGCTAAATAATGTTGCCTATTATAAATAGCTAGGTACTGTACTTACGTACGAAAGATTGGGCGTAGTTCTGGAGCTTTCGGGTCGCGTGGGAAGCTCGCTCCTGCGTCATCACGTGGGTAGCTCGCCCCCGCATCGTCACGTGGCAGGGGTTGGTCGGATATTTCGCAACAGGTCACGTTGATTTCAACAGATTGGGGTATTATTTTGCTTGAAATAACTTAAACGGCTAATACGAACATGCGTAATTACATTGCGGTTGCTCTAGTCCAAGGACCCAGACGACAGCAAACCACAGGTTGACGCAATAACGTGATCAATTTCCACTGGCTGAACTGGGTGGCTACGTTTTATCACCTTAGTAACCCCTCACGAGCTGCGGGTTTGGGTTTAGGGTTCCTAAATCGAAACTTAAAATAAAAAACGAATCTTCGTTGTCCGTTTGTAACTTTTATTATTACGGGGCGACTGCCAGGTGTGTACCGGCTAGTAGGTGAGGTTGGTTAAGACTCCGAAGTTCTTGAACTCTGATCTAGAAACAAGTACCTACTCTAACGTAACTGTATCAGCTACATTAATACCTTTGAAGAAATATTAACGAAAGAAATATACCGCGGAAGCCTAGTGGTATGTGTAATGGACTGCTGAGACGAGGTCTCGGGTACGATCCCAGGTTTTACCATGGCACACACCGATGACTTTTCGATGCTTTTCGAAGTTATGTGTGTATTTATCGCTGGTTTATAAGTGCCCGGTTAATGGCAATACTCATTGCCCGCGTGACGAGTTAGAAGGTGCATTCTATCGTCATCAACATCTATTGCGGGCAAATATTTTAGAGGAGTCGTATTTAAGAAGTGAGCTGGCGTCAACGCTAATGGCTCTGACGGATCGCTAGATAGAGTCCGACACAGCGGACGCGTGTTCATCACCGCCTCTACTTGAGCGAGTACGGTACTCAACTCCTCGAACGAGAGAATCTGTTCGCCTATGACGCGAAACAGATGCGACTTAAGGCTTTTAATATTCGCTTCCCAATTACCACCAAAATGACTAGCTGCAGGCGTGTTAAAGTACCATTCAATGCGATTTTCGGCTATAATGTGAGCGAATTCACTTTGGTAGTACTTAGACCGTAAGAATGTGTGCAATTCCGAAATACTACGTCGGGCCCCTACATAGTTTGTACCGTTGTCCGAATACATGCGCTTAACCGGACCACGACGCGACAAAAAACGTTTAAAAGCGGACATAAAATTTTGCGTACTTAAATCACCGGTCAACTCTATATGAACCGCGCGAGTTGTCATACAAATGAACATTCCCAAACTCGCCCCCGATTACATTGGGACCTAAACATTAACTGGCGAAATGTGGCTAACACCTTTGCCTACCCCTTCGGGGATATAGGCGTCAGTTTATGTTATGTTATGAAAAGATTGAGTATTGTAAAGTGTAGAAACTAGGGAGAAGTTCAAAAGATACGAGCTACCATCCCAGATGCTGAAGATCGTAAGTTAATGGTGGAAATATAGATCTGTTGGCCTTTTTTTATTTATAAGTAGGTACATGTACATCTTATGAACAACTTGATAGATGCCTTTTCACGTCCCGCTTGTATAACCCCAGATTGTAAGAAATACGGTGCAAGGAGTTTTTTTTATATAGGACACGTCAATTAGACTTGGCCTTACCTGATGGTAAGCTTAAGGCAAAGTCTCAGAAGATATGGTCACCATTACTTACATATACCATGTTACAATAGTGATACTCATCACTTATTGTAAAAAATATACTAGCTACATGAAATAGCGCTGTGTAGAATATTAATTAATTTATTATAACAGTAATATTTTTTGATATTAATGATTGCGCAATCATACGAAATGTGTGTGCTTAATAGGTGCATTTTAAGGAAGTTTGTTCAAGTATGAATTTTAGTCATGCAATATTGCACAATAGCCTGTCGGCCATAGGTGCAAGGGGGCGGGTAGGGTTTCATTGCGCAAGTCCCGCCAAACATGCAGTAAATCAATAGCGGATACCGGTTAGAAGACCTGGAGTGGCTGGGCGCTACACACGTGGCGCAACATCTCTCTTTAAAATAATTATTTTTTACCTTAAATAATCTTAAACAATACATCTCGTTGGTTTCTTGTGAAGTAGTGCGTAATTTGTGAAGTGGTTTATTATATTTTTTGAGTGAAATTTTATGATTTTAAATTTTATACAAGCTTGGTGTACTGAGGACAATGACTATGTTGTACTTGAGACTTTTTAAAATTAGCCACTCTGGGCACCATTGGAGAAGGCGGAAGATGAAAGTTTAATGGGTACGTCTTAGTTATATTCCATAAATTTATTTTCGTTATAAAATTTTATTATGTGTGTCGTCGCCATTTTGTGTCGATGTGCGCATGTCACTGCAATGCAGTGATTGGATATCTTGACATAGCAACATGAGCTTCAACCAATTTTAACTTAAATTTTCTTTTGTTTTTCAATATCAATAGTTTCATTGTCATCAAAAGAATGATATTGGAACTCATATGGGACTAATTGATGTCTAAAATCACTTAAATTCAATTGAATCATTACGTTGTTGTCGGCCATCTTTACGGGCATGCGTGTAACTGCCATAACAATGGAGTGAACATATTATAGGGACATTTAAGGACAAAGAAGTGAAAATATTTTTAGACAGTAACCTTGAGGGGAAGTATCAAGTATCAAAGGTGCGCAATATTGAGATAATGGTATAGGTACGCATTTCCCCCCAATTTTGACGCAACATGCGCGCGCATACACCCCGCGTCTGTCTGAAAGACGCGCAATGCGTGGGGTGGGGATGCTTTAATGTTATATTTTTATATATTATTAAATTACAACTAGATTAGATTTTTTTTTAGATGAATAACGGTCTCTTCTCTGCCAGAAACAAATGAACAATAGATCGACACACTCGATGCCAGCTTAAACCAATATTACATACGATTTTATTTATTTTGAAGTACAAGCCCAACATGGCACCAAGACCTATCTCTTCGAAGGCTTCTCTCGACGTTGCCTTTAACATAACATAACATAACATGAACTCACGCCTATATAGGCAGAGATGTTAGCACCCACATTTCGCCAGTGGCGAGCCTATTGCCATTAACTGGGCACTTATAAACCTGCGATAAATACACACATAACTTCGAAAAGCATCGAAAAGTCATTGGTGTGTGCCATGGTAAAACCTGGGATCGAACCCGAGACCTTGTATCAGCAGTCCATTACCCATACCACTAGGCTACCGCGGCCTTTAACATGGGTTTAAACTCCAAGAGTCCTGTGATTTCCTTCGACATAAGTTTCTCGAGAAGACAAACAATTGAATATTTTGCTGTTATCAAAATACTACTGTACTGTTGAAATTTTAGGAAGTGCTGTTACTTCGGATGTAATGGTACTTTTGAAATTTATGCTGAAGACAACGGCCAAGTTTATCTTAGGAAATATTTAAATTTGTGACGTCAAGGTGCCACAAGAGACTAAAGAAGCGGAAGGCTTAGTTGTAAGTTAGACTTATATTAATTGTAAGTACTTACAGTCATCTAAGCCTTTCCCTAATTCGCCTGGAATCTGCGCAATATCGACATTCTCTGTGAAGCAACTGTAACCATAACCAGCGATCTCACAGTTTTGTATTTTGGTTGTGGGATCTTTTGATGCTCCAACTACCCTTAACGAATGCCATAGATGTACGTATGGCCACCGGGATCTTTCGCTAAATGTCCTCTCTGAGGCATGGAGGAGTCTTCATTTACAGGATGAAAGGTCATATTGGTCATCCATCCTAAGATTACTTACTCGATTACTACTAACATCCAATCTTTTCAGTAAATAGTCAGTAGCAACAACCTATTATTAAGTACGAGAGCCGTCGCCATTTTGCGATGATGTGCGCATGTCGTTAAATTGTGAGTAATCGATACGGCAACGTGGGTGTTAAACGTGGGCGTTAGCATATTTTATAAGAATACGACAAAAGAATGCCAAATCTCTACTTTGTAAAGGATATCGACTTACTGGAAAGTATTCAAAGAAGAACTAGTAAAATACCTAACGGTTTCCGACAGTCCGAAGAAAGTCTGAAACTCCTAAATCTACCGACACTCCGGCATCGAAGAAGAAGGGGGAATCTTTTTGGACCTATCAAGTATTAAGACAGTTACAATTTGGCGGATATACTAAACTTGTCACGGAGACACAGCCTCACTGCCTACCACTTTTCTCATTGTCAGTACCATCTTGATAAAACGCTATTATAAAGTCGTACGTACGTACGTACACTTTTTCAAAAAATTTCCTACTCATCTTTTGGGTAGAATCGAGAATAACCTGTTAAATGACTTATGTTCTAACAATGAAATCTTGTGTGCTAGCCACATAAGATTAGTCAGCTTTTTACGAAGTTTCTATTGAAAGGTCTACATTCGTCTACTCAGTGTCAGCAACAAAAAAAATAAGCTAGAAAACAGCTAGTTTCACAAACTACTATTATTTACTGAATATCAGCCTGAAAGATTCTACGTGCGTGGAGTAATGATAGGAGAAGCACAGGCAGAAAAGTGCGTACGTAACGCGCCGTTTATATTGCCAGACCGCTACTGGTAAATTTGGATTGCAAAATCCGAGAACCGAATTCTAACTATAGATTTGAGTTATAAGGGTCCCATCATCACATTTGAATTTAACTGGAAAATGCAGGTAGGACACTGCGGTATTTCCGTCCAATTGAGCAGTACGTCTGGGGAAGTACCTCTGTCTTATAGTATACCGCGGTCAGAATAACCTCGTGTTGTGGTGTTCTTGGTGGTGAGTAAGGTAGCTAGAGATCACTGAAGAGTTTTTGTACTGTCAGTGGGGAGACTGAAAGCTTGTTCTGCTTTGTCTTCTACACTGACGGCGCAGATTCTCTCTGTGCTTACAGGGTCGACAGCACAGGTGTGATTCCCCTGGTGTTGCACACGTCAATATGCCACGGTAACCATTTTCATTCAGATAGACCGTGTTCTTGTCTGCCACCTAAATGGTATAAAAAAAATCACTGCTGTACTTGAATACAAACTAACTTTTCAAAAGTGGGCGGTAGGGGTGAGAGTGGAGTGCATTGCGCAAGTGTGAATACTTTAAATCAATATCAGTCTGCAGTTAGAACGCCTAGAGTGACTGGCCGGTAAAGACGCGAACTGCATGCGTGGTTGAATTAAATCTTTACTACTATAATAAAAATGCCAAACAACTATTGGGACTTTATGAAGTGGTGCAAATTTTAGTGGTGTAATTTCGAGTGTAGTGGTACTTTTATGCTGAACAATGACTAACTTTATATTAAGACTCATTAAAATTTGTGAAGTCAAAGTGCTACAGGAGACTATAGAAGCTGAAAGTTTAGTGGTAAGTTAGATTTCTCATTAATTATCAGTACCTACCAATTTCTTCTAATCTCAGCCTTTTCCAAACTCGTCTGGGATCTGCCGAAAATCGACATTCTCGGTGAAGCAACTGCTACCAGACCGCCATAACCAGTGATATCATAGTTCTATATTTAGACCAGGTTGGTGGACCTTTCAATGTTCCAACTACCCTTAACGAATGCCATAGATGTTCGTCTGTTTACCAAGATTTCTCGCTCAATGTCCACTCCGCAGCATGGAGGAGTCTTCATGTGTTATAGAATGAATTACGAAGAAAGTATTACTCGATTACCACTAACCTAAGATTCCTTCAGTAAATTTTCAGTAGATGTCAACAATATAAATATATAATTGCCTACGAGAGACGTCGCCATTTTGCGACGGTATGCGCATGTCATTAAATTCTGATGAATCGATACGGAAACGTGGGCGTTCATATATTTTTTACAATACCACAATATGAATACCAAATCTGGAGTTCCTACTTTGTAAAGTATATCGACATACTGGAAAGATTTCAAAGAAGAGCTACTAAAATATCAATACGATGTTTTTTATATTGGACACGTCAAATAGTAGTACCACCAATAAAAAAAACAAAACAAGAAAACCGCTAGTTCCATTAGCTAAGATCCGATTATTTACTCAATATCAGCCTGAAATCTGGTATTTTATTATCTACTTCAAGGGGTAAATAACTTCTGCCGGTGACAAAGATAAAAGCATATAGTAATGAGACGGAAAACAAAGGCAAAAAAGCGGGCATATTACGTCCCGCCCATATCGTCGGGGCGCTACAAGTAATTGAACTTGCAAAATTCGAGGACCGAATTCTATGGACTTGAGTTAAGAAAAGGTTCGAGAAAAGTTACCAGGGTCCATATTTGAATTATTCTTAATTATTGCGCAATATCGACATTATCTGTGAATCAACTGTTACTAGACCGCCATAAGCAGCGATGTCACAGCTTTTTTATTTAGACAAGGTTGTGGGACTTTTTGATGCTCCAACTACCCTTAACGAATACCATAGATGTGCGTATGGTCACCGGGATCTGTCGCTTAATGTCCTCTCTGAGACATGGAGAAGTCTTCATATACAGAATGAATAGTCATAATGGTCATCCATCCTGAGACTGACCAGGCCTACTCGATTAACACTAACCTCCAATCCCTTCAGTAAATAGTCAGTAGCAACAACCTATTATTAGGTACGAGAGCCGTCGCCATTTTGCGATGATGTGCGCATGTCGTTAAATTGTGAGTAATCGATTCGGCAACGTGGGTGTTAAACGTGGGCGTTAGCATATTTTATAAGAATACGACAATATTCATAGGATACCAAATCTCTACTTTGTCCTACCTAATCGACCTACTGGAAAGTATTCGAAGAAGAGCTAGTAAAATACCTTACTGTTTCTGACAATCATACGAGGACCGAACTTCTAAATCTAGCGACATTCCGGCAACGAAGATGAAGGGGGAATCTTTTGGGACCTATCAACTATTAAGACAGTTACAATTCGCCGGGTATACAGGATATATTTGAGCTTTGTCAAAAAGAATACTCGTCACGGAGACACAGCCTCACTGCCTACCACTTTTTTCTTTGACAGTACCATCTTGATAAAACGTACGTAACGTCGTAACGTCGTAATTTTTGGGTAGAATCGAGAATAACCCAGTAAATGACTTATCTTCTATCATTGAAATCTTGTGTTTCTATTAAAAGGTTTTCAACCGTCTACGCAGCATCACCAACAAAAAAAAGAGACAAAACAATTTCATAAGCTACGATTAATTACTCAATATCAGCCTGAAATTCGGTTTCTAAGACCTACTGCTGGTGGCAATGATTCTAGAAGCATAGAGTAATGAGAAGGAATACAAAGGCAAAAAAGCGCGCACGTAACGTCCCGCCCATATTGTCGGGGCTCTACAAGTAATTGAACTTGCAAAATTCGAGGACCGAATTCTATGGACTTAAGCTTAATTGAGTGTAAACTTGATTGATATAATCGGGATTAGATTATTATTATCAACCACAAAAGTAGTCGACAACGCCCATCCTGTTTAGAAGTGGGCGGAAGGGGTGAGAATGGAGTGCATTGCACAAGTGTGCATACATTAAATCAATATCAGTCAGCAGTTAGAACGCCTAGAGTGACTGGCTGGTAAAGACGCGAACTGCATGCGTGGTTGAATTAAATCTTTACTACTACAATATAAATGCTGAATAACTATTGAGACTTTATGAAGTGGTGTAAATTTTAGTGGTGTTATTTCGAGTGTAGTGGCACTTTTGAAGTTTATGCGCGGAGGACAATGACTAAGTTTATCTTGGGACTTATCAAAATGTGTGACGTCAAATTGCCACAGTAGGCTATAGAAGCTGAAAGCTTAGTGGTAAGTTAGACTTATATTAATTGGTCTGGTACTTACAGTAATCCTTTTTCTAACTCGTATTGGATCTGCCGAAAATCGACGTTCTCTGTCACCGCCATAACCGGCGATATCACAGTTCTATATTTAGACCAGGTTTGGGAGACCTCTTAAAGCTCCAACTACCCTTGACGAATGCCATATGTCATTAAGATTTCTCGTTCAATGTCCTCGCCGAGTAATGGAGGAGTCTCATATGTTAAGGAATGAATGGTCATATTGCTCATCCATCATAAGCCTGACCACGCCTACTCGATACCTATCCAGTAACTTACGATCATTTTAGTAAATTGTTAGTAACAACAGTAATTCTATTATTTGGTACCGAGAGCCGTCGCCATTTTGCAACGATATGCGCAAGTCATAAAATTGTGATTAATCAATACGGGTACGTGGGCGTTAGCATATTTTGTACCAATACGCGAAATATGGATAACAAATGCAAAACTCCTACTTTGTAAAGGATATCGTAAAGTATTAAAAGAAGAGCTATTAAAATACCATTCGGCTTCTGACGTATTAAGTCATACAAAGAAGGCCTGAAACTTCTATATCTACTGACACTACAGGAACGAAAAAGAAGAGGGGATCTTATTGAAACCTTTCAAGTAATAACAAAGTTACAATTTGCCGGATATACGGAATGTATTTGAGCTTCGTCAAAACGCATACTCGTCACGAAAACACAGCCTAACTCTTAAGGACACACACTATTGCTGCCTACCATTTTCTTCATTGAATGTACCACTTTGACCAAACGCTATTATAAAACTGATAATTTTTTGGGGGGAATCGGCAAAAGGGGGATTCGGGAATAACCAGCCATTGTGGGCTACAAACGAGGATCGTAATGTATGGGCGGTGAATATTTACTTATGTGGTATAGTGTACAGTATATCTTCTGAGCAAATTGATAATTTTACAGTTTGTCCTGTTACGTAGATTGAAGGACTTTTTAAATTGTGTGGCATCACTTGAGTGGCATTTGAAGATTTAATAGTAAGTCCGACTTTACTATACTTTTTCAGTATGTATTATATAAATTTAATACTTCCTTATTTATTCGCCAATATACCTATAATAATAAAACCATGAGATTTTCCCAGGTGGCGCTTGTTCAATTTTCGTCAGCTTCAAAAAAGGTGGAGGTTATTGAAGTCGCAAATCGACCAATCGACGTCGCCAAAAGTTACGACATTGTAAGATTGTCTCAAACAAAGATGTATCATAATGAATAGCAAAAACCAGACTCAATGACATAAAAGATGACCACATATTTCCTACATTCTTAAAACAATTTACATTATGTCGGTAACAATGTCATTTTAGTTTGCCAAAGCATATAACAAGTTAATATAGCCATCTAAATTTACCGAACTGTGGTTGGTATACTGGACATCGTCATAGAAGAGTATCAGATACATGAAATAGCTGAATTTGATGCGAAATTAACAACACAACAAGTTACGGAGAAAGTGAATAGAGCATAGTTGCGGCACAATACATTGTGGGTACGTTCCAAATGAAACATAAATGAAACTATGTAACTGAAACAATAAATCATTTCACTTTCACTAACTTCATGGGAGCCTGTACCGTGGATTATACCGTCTAATCAAATACCAGCGTCTTCAAGAACACTGACATCCAACAGAGACAAATTTGCCATAATATCAAACAGTGTGAATATTCCACGCAAGAACTGAACATTATTAATTAATTGGTTTTATATTTTAACTATAATAAAAGTGTAACTACTATAACAAGGTTGTACGAATATGAAATAAGTAGAAAAAATAAAAAATAGCTTTATTTTTTATTTTCATACTTCTGACAGATCACTATATCTTTAAATTCAATTATTTTTTACCATTTCTAAGTACTGACACACCCAGAAGCTGGCATCGAGTGAGCAAACCTTTGTAGACTAAACCAAATCTGTTTTCTTGCTGGCAAAACCGTTCATTCATATATACTGCAATTCATAAAGGTACCAAGAAATTATAGGTTTAAAAGCATCGTTAATCTCGTATTGCAGGCACTAACTTTCTTACATTATAAGCCATCTTCATATTCATTCCAACACGTTACAACTAAATATTGTATTTAAAAAAATATAATTCGTGTAAATATTTCAGAGACGGAGCTCAAGGTTTGGTGAAAAAGTTGTATTTATATATATTTTATTCTATGATTTTGCTTTTTCAAGTTCTTTATGTACCGTTTTATCGTTTTACGACCACAAATCTTGTGTATTTAATATACTTATCCATACGTAAACCATGAAAGAATGCACGCTCAAGCTGTGGAATGAACTTCCTGCTGTTTAGTTTTCCAAGTGACTACAGTACGAAGTTCTTTAAGAAGGGCATTAGAAGTTTTCTTCAGGGTCAGTAGCACGCCTCTGGTGTTGCACACGTCCATACCCCATAGGCCACAGTAATCACTTGATCTGCCACTAAACTGGTCGAAAAACATCAAGTACCTATCTACCTTAAAACTAATAATTTTGCCTTCTTTTTAAGGTCTATATTTCTAATTTTTTTTATTAGGCATAGACAAGTTAGAGTTATCTAGTATTTAACTACTACTGTACTGTACTAACTACTAGGTGAATTACGCCCTAATAATTGCACAGAGCGGCACTCTATCACCTATTGGTCCAAGTGATCTTGGAATTGGGTTTTAAGGGGTGTCTCATTTGCTATAATTTTTAAGGGTGGCTTTCGGTTTTGAGGCCTCCAGTAGTATCTATCTCATACTATAAATTTTAATTGGAAAAACCAACATCCAGGATAGGATTTGAACTGGTCGGTCGGTTGGTCGGTCGGGGTTGGATGATGGATTTTTCCCATTTCAATTTATAGGAAAAGGTGCATACTAAATACTTCTAAAACGTATTTATAATATTTTGTTTGTTATTGCGAAAGTCGCCTTGCATTTTAATATACATACTTATGCTGGAGGCCGGCAAGGCGAAGTCAGGCTGTGCGTGGCTATGCGTGAACTATGGCCAATTCTCCTGATAAAAAGATGTTCTAAATTCATTCTCGTTTTAACCCCAATCTCCTCAACGTCTAAAACGAATTTTACATTGTTTTGTGTTTCGAGAATACCGTTTTTTTGATCTGGGGGGTCGAGATTGAATTTTGAATGTCTTTTATTACGAGAATTGACTTTCTGTTATATTTTTATTTATTTAATACTTATGTGATGTAATTTATGCTATATTCAGTAGACAACATTATTCTTTTTATTGTTAATTACTGTTTTTTATTTATTTGTATTGTTTATATATTGTGGATTTTTGAATAATTACAGGAAAAATAGAAGACGAAGTGCTATAATGCACTTATATATTACAAATTAATAGTAATTCATTTGTATAATGCTACATTGTAACTATTATAATATGTGATGCATCAAAAACGCGTGCATTTATGGACATAAACTATAGATATCTATCTCAGTATTGAAAGCACAACTCTCTTATCTGCTTTCTACGTTGTACACCTTAAAACGGCGTAGGGATGAGCATTTATCTGTAGGTATACAACAGGTAGATAAATAAATATACCAGAGACGTAGTTACAGTCCTATAAAAGATCTTTAATGTCAATTTGTTACTGGCACATCTGTTATCTTCTTAATTCATATTTTTAAAAATGATGATGAAAAATATTATTTAATTGTTCATTCTTTACATACATCGTACCTTTAGTTCCCCAAGGCCATATGCCAAGATACGGATTTGAAGTTATTAACCTTTATATCATGTAAACTGGTACATTTGCCTAATATCCAAATCCACGTTAAAAATTAATTAATTAATAGCAAACCTTAATTGACTTAGTTTCTATTCCGAATGGTCTAACTATATAGAATGAATCAATTAATATCACCAATTGGATGTGGAGGTCAGATGGTAGTCACTGCGCGGAAAATATTGAAAACAGCCACCTCATATTAATCTGGAAAGCCGACTCCAACTGAGTTAGAAAAAGGCTCTGACACTGAAAGAATGATGATATCCGGCAAAGTTCCTGTTAGATCAGACAAATGTTTTCTACGCCAATAAATACATCGTCTACTATGACATGATATAGGTACCAAAATTTCAGTCGATACAATACTTAACCCAAGGGTAACTAAGTAGTTACCCTAAAAAATTCCCATAGAAATAGATCTAATTTTCAAAAAAATGAATGGAGGATCATGTTCAGTAACGAGCATTATAGGCACTTAATTATTTCTACCTTATGACGCAGCACAAAATGGCGATGCATTGAAAGCGCATGTGCAGCCGCCATTTTGTTGTGCAATGAAGTGACGCATTCGAGGCTCGCAGCTCACTCTCTCGCCCCAAGTTTAGACGGTTGGAGGTTACGCGCGGACTTAAACTCAATTTTTCAATAATGTTCTTGATATTGTAATTTAGTCAGTGCTGATTAAGTATAAGTGAAAAGCCGCGTGTTCCATTTAAAAATAGCAACTAAAATACTTCGAAACTTTGTCTATAACTGAACTCAAAAACATAAAACTGTATCGTAAACCAATATACTGAAGCTGCCCCCGCATATACGCAGAAGATGGACATTGTAAGTATTTTGGTTAAGCTCAGTTTCAATTGATCGATCAGTTACTGTTCATAGCCCTACGTTCGCGAGTGCCGCCTGCATAGGGTAAGGCTCAATATTAAAACCTGCGGCTAAAGTTTCTTCTGGTACTTTGTAATAGATGTGCAGTTACATGCACATACTAAGCACTAGATTTTTTATTCAAATATAATAAATAAATACATTGGCACAGTACTAAACGGTGTTGCATATGGAAAGCGCAGGTACAGCCGCCATCTTTGTGTTGGGTTGAAAACAGTACTACATTGCAGTTCGCGCAGACGCCCTGAGACTAGAAATTGCAGGTGGCGCCAATCTTCACCAAATTGACTGCATTTCCTGATGCGCAGATCTTCACTTAGATTTAATGAAATCAGTAATATGTATGTGCCAATACCAACATATTGACAAGGCATTATATTTTCTAATTTACATTTTACAAATTACCTTTATCTAATGGTGGACCTTAAAGTGCGTCGTATACGAAAGCGCAGCTGCAGCCGCCATCTTTGTGTTTGGTTGAAAACAATACTGCATTGAAGCTCGCGCAGACGCCCTGAGTCTAGAAATTGCAGGTGGCGCCAATCGTCACCATATTGAATGCGTTTCCTGATGCGCCGATCTCCACTTAATTTTAATAAAATCAGTAAGAAGTATGTGCCAATTCAAATATATTAGCAAGGCATTAGATGTTCTAATTCACATTTTACAGATTACCTGTATCTAATGGTGGAACTTAAAGTGCGTTGCATACGAAACCGCAGCTGCAGCCGCCATCTTTGTTGTTGCTTAAAATCAATACCGCATTCGGGGTTCGCAGATCGGTGACACGCCCTAAGTCTAGATCGACGAAGGTAGCGCGCTGATTGTACCTCTCATTTAAATAATTTCCTTTTAAAGTGAATATGTCAGTGCCGCTTGTAGCAGTGAAGTCGCGGGGTTTTATTTAAAATATTTCGTTCGTGGATTTAAAATATTTCGTATGAACATAACTGAACTGGGAATAAAAGTGTCATCAATAAGTTTTATATTATGTGGAATGTATGAAAGAAAAATGAATTGGCTTTGACCCTGACTTCATATGATATGCAGTTGTGATATTTTGGTGTAAGTTAACTTTTAATTGATCTGTTATTTAAACGTTGAACTAAATATTAACCATTCAGGTCAACATTTTTCTTCATTTAATCAATAATCATCATTCATTTAGGTTACTAAAAGCAAATCCCACCGCAAAGGAATAATACCAAAATTCTAATTTATCAATAATTATAAATTATGATAAATTTGTGCTGTTACATGCACTTATGTTCCTATTCCAAATGGTCTAACTATATAGGATGGATAAATTAATATCACCAATTGGTTGTAGAGGTCAGATTGTAGATGCTTTTTTATTTTTATTTTACGTGCGCAAAATCCCCATGGATACCTCCGCACCGGAGCTGGTGGAGGAGGTTATGTCGGACTCGAACCGACTAAAACGCACGCCGCCTGTGGGTCGCTTTGGTTGCCGAAGGTGAGATTGACAGGCATATCCCTTGCACCCCGGCCGACCCAGGGCCATCTCTCACGATCTGGCCCTCTTCTCGGGTGTGGGGACTACAGAGTCCCCAACTCGTCCCCGGAAACGGGGAGGCGCGCCAGGCGCGTCACCGCCGCGGCCTGCTTCTGAGATTGTAGACGCTGCGTGGAAAATATTGAAAACTGCCACCTCACTATTCAACTGGAAAACCGACTCCAACTGAGTTAGGAAAGGCCTCTGACACTAAAAGAATGATGATATCCGGCAAAGTTCCTGTTAGAGCAGACTAATGTTTTCTTCGCCAATAAATGGATCATCTAATGTAACATGATATAGGTACCAAAATTTCAATCAATACAATACTTAACCCAAGGGTAACTAGGTAGTTACCCTAAAAAATTCCCATAGAAATAGCTCTAATTTTCAAAAAAATGAATGGAAGATCTTGTTCAGTAACGAGCATTATAGGCACTTAATTATTTCTACCTTATGACGCAGCACAAAATGGCGATGCATTGAAAGCGCATGTGCAGCCGCCATTTTGTTGTGCAATGAAGTGACGCATTCGAGACTCGCAGCTCACTCTCTCGCCCCAAGTTTAGACGGTTGGAGGTTGCGCGCGGACTTAAACTCAATTTTTCAATAATGTTCTTGATATTGTAATTTAGTCAGTGCTGATTAAGTATAAGTGAAAAGCCGCGTGTTCCATTTAAAAATAGCAACTAAAATACTTCGAAACTTTGTCTATAACTGAACTCAAAAACATAAAACTGTATCGTAAACCAATATACTGAAGCTGCCCCCGCATATACGCAGAAGATGGACATTGTAAGTATTTTGGTTAAGCTCAGTTTCAATTGATCGATCAGTTACTGTTCATAGCCCTACGTTCGCGAGTGCCGCCTGCATAGGGTAAGGCTCAATATTAAAACCTGCGGCTAAAGTTTCTTCTGGTACTTTGTAATAGATGTGCAGTTACATGCACATACTAAGCACTAGATTTTTTATTCAAATATAATAAATAAATACATTGGCACAGTACTAAACGGTGTTGCATATGGAAAGCGCAGGTGCAGCCGCCATCTTTGTGTTGGGTTGAAAACAGTACTACATTGCAGTTCGCGCAGACGCCCTGAGACTAGAAATTGCAGGTGGCGCCAATCTTCACCAAATTGACTGCATTTCCTGATGCGCAGATCTTCACTTAGATTTAATGAAATCAGTAATATGTATGTGCCAATACCAACATATTGACAAGGCATTATATTTTCTAATTTACATTTTACAAATTACCTTTATCTAATGGTGGACCTTAAAGTGCGTCGTATACGAAAGCGCAGCTGCAGCCGCCATCTTTGTGTTTGGTTGAAAACAATACTACATTGAAGCTCGCGCAGACGCCCTGAGTCTAGAAATTGCAGGTGGCGCCAATCGTCACCATATTGAATGCGTTTCCTGATGCGCCGATCTCCACTTAATTTTAATAAAATCAGTAAGAAGTATGTGCCAATTCAAATATATTAGCAAGGCATTAGATGTTCTAATTCACATTTTACAGATTACCTGTATCTAATGGTGGAACTTAAAGTGCGTTGCATACGAAACCGCAGCTGCAGCCGCCATCTTTGTTGTTGCTTAAAATCAATACCGCATTCGGGGTTCGCAGATCGGTGACACGCCCTAAGTCTAGATCGACGAAGGTAGCGCGCTGATTGTACCTCTCATTTAAATAATTTCCTTTTAAAGTGAATATGTCAGTGCCGCTTGTAGCAGTGAAGTCGCGGGGTTTTATTTAAAATACACTCGAGAGCAATGAATCCGGGTCACTTAAAGAATGTTAAAAATCTCGGAAACTAAAAATGATAGGTTAATGCAATAAATTGTATTTAATAGACAATGTAATACTCCTTAAATGAAAGTAAAAAAAATATGAGTCACCATACATTTTATTAACACAAAATTACATAAAGAAAAAAACTGCTGATCTCTCCTTAAAACAAAAATAGGAAACATGAAATTTTTGAACTTTATTACGGTTTTCTTGAATTTTAATACTTCGTATTGCCTCCTCGTGCTTCCATTACTGCGTTTACGCGGTTTGGCATGCTGTACACCAAGTTCCTTATACGATTTTGGGGAATATTCTCCCATTCCTCTGTGAGAGCAATTTTGAGCTCACGAAGCGTGATTGGGGCAGGGCCGTCTTTAAACTATTTGAGGCCCTGGGCACATTAGGATCATGGGGCCCCTAGGACCTTGAGAAAACACTATTTAGTTACAATAGATAAAGAAAGACAAACAAGGTTCTAAATTTATTTTTATTTAGTTACTAACTATAAAAAAATAGGAAATATAAAAAATAATCTACAAAAGTAACTCGCTTAACATAAAATCCTTAGATTAATTCTATGTTGATTGCAAAGGTACCCTTCTAGATTTAAGATGAGCAAAATCGTTAATCACATCTTCAAAATCTATGGTATTGAGAATATCACATTCTATGGACATCAGCGACAAACTAGTTAATCTCTCTTGAAGCATTGTACTTCTTAATTCATTTTTTATTCGTTTCAATTTGGAGAAGGAGCGTTCTCCGCTGCAGTTAGTTACCATCATACTTAAAAATATTCTCAATGCAATTTCTACGTTAGGAAATGTGTCTTCAATTTTGTTTTGCTTTAATAGATTATATACTTCCTGTACACTGTTAGATGCTTCATTTTCACTCTGAACATTTTTTAAGTATTCTTTTAAATGTTGACATTCTATTTCTAACTCTTTTTCATTTACATCTTCGTGATAGATTTGAGAAAATTCTTTGCATCCTTGTCGTATCTCTTCGGAATTCAGAGTTTTTAAGTGAAAAAATAAACTAAAACGTTGACTGACGGTCTCATATGAACTTTGTCGCTGTTTTAGATGAACACTCAAGGTATCGATTATTGGGAGAAAGGTTTCTACGTTGAATCGCTCTTTTCCATTCAATTGGACTAATGGCGCAGAGCCATCAAAAAAAATCAGCCGTGAGCTTCTACGTCTTGTTCTTTGAGATAGATCTTTGTAGTCAGATTCTGGGTTATTTTCTTTGGCAGATGATTCGAAGTTATCAAATTTATCCCTGAGGTTAGTAATAAAATCATAAAGTGAAGTCAACAAATTGGTTGCAACGTCCAGTGTTATTGTTTCTTTCTGAAGATAATTACTTGTTTTGTCTATTCTTTCCAATATGGTGCTTCAGATTTCCGTCAGTATAATAAATTCTAGATTTCCCATTTTTCTAGACAGACTAAGTGGTGGCGCCAGTAGTAGCATATTCAAATCGTCTCGATTGGTTGACGCTGGACACACGCTTCCTGTACCCATCTCCCTCCCGCACTACCTCTAAGTGAAAGATAGCAATAGTTTTCGCCCGCCAATGGACAGTGGCCGCATCGTCACTTCGCATTTGAACTAGCAAACAATGGCGGCCGCGCACGCGACTCTTAGAAGTTAATAATGTTTGTTGGATTTTGACCGCTTTCATAGACCTTTACCGATCGGATTGTGCCTCTCGTGTGTCCCTCAAGTGATTTGGTGATGTGGGCGGCAGCTCCTGAGCCAGGAAGAGAAGATCGGTGCACCAGCTGCGACGGCACGTGGCCCCGTGAAGGTTAGTGCATCCTCTCCTAATTTCTCGGGTTGCATTCAATGCCTAAACCACCTCCGCGGCAACCCGATCACCTGTCTTGTTTGTTGTGTAAAGCGTCAATGAAACAGTTAACTTCACCCCCCGCATAATACAGTCCACTAGCTCAGGTGGCATGAGAATAGCGCCACCACTAAGGGCTTCGTCTCTTGTTTCTCGTGCCTTTTCAGTATCGTTTGCGATGGTGATTAAAGCTTCTAATATTATTTTATAACCCCCATGCAAAGCACTTACTGCATCAGCTCGGGCTGACCATCTGGTTTGTGAAAGACTCTTAACAACTTTTTTTGAACCTAAATGTTCTGTTAATATATTCCATCTGTGGGTAGAGCCCGAAAAAAAGTTGTACACTTTCTGAACTATTTCAAAAAACTGTGATGCCTCCGGTACACACCCAGCAGCATGGACACCTACCAAGTTTAGTGAATGTCCTGCACATGGTATAAAGGTGGCAAATTCACATTTTTCCTTGATTCTTGTTTGTAGACCACTATACTTTCCCGACATATTTGAAGCATTGTCGTAGCTTTGTCCTCTGCAATCATTTATGGGAATATCATGTATCTCTAAAAAATTTAAAATGGTCTCCGCTAAATACTTAGATTTATGCTCTTTAATAGGTATAAATTTCAAAAACCTTTCAACAGGAACACAGTCTTTTACGTATCGAATGATGAAAGTTAGCTGGTCAATATGAGACAGACCGGGCGTACTGTCAACGCTTATGGAAAAATATTTTGCTGATTTAACTTCATTTATAATTTTTTTAGAACCTGTTTTCCCATTACTTCAATAAACTCATTACAGATATTTGCTGATAAATAAGAAATCACAGGATTCCCAAATTTTTTAAGTGATCTGCAAGAAATGGATCAAATTCACTCAATAATTCCACACAACCCAAATAATTTCCATTGTTTGGAGATCCTAGGATTTCATTGTCGCCGCGAAATGGAAGCCCTCTCGATGCCAAAAATTTTACAACAGCTACAATCCGTTTAAGTACGTTTCTCCAGTAATCCACTTCCTTTTGATGTTGAGATAATAACTCTATATCTACTCTACCAACCGCTTTACTTCGTGCCAGATAAGTCATCATAGATTGCTTATGCGCTGGGCTATTTTCATGTGTTAAAATTATGTGATTAATATGCTTCCAATCATTACATCCATTCCGAGAGCAAAGATTAACATCAGTTGGGTTAAATAAGCAGCATGAAAAACAAAATACAGAGCATTTGGAAGGCGAATCCAGCAACCATTTACTTTCGACGCTTTCATTGTTCTTTAATTTGCGAATAAATAATGCTTTGTTGAAATATCTCGTCACTAATTTATTACCATCTTTGTAGGTTCTGGATGCCTCGGAAAAGTCAGAATCTTTATTTTGAAAATATACTGGTCCCTTACGAATTAAAATTTCGCGATTTATTTCAACAAACTTTTCGTGAAAATAATCGGCGGGATCGTGCGATATTAATTCTTCTGTGTTGGAAAACTGCTGTTCAATTGACACAGTTGGAGTTGTCGGTTTTAGTGAAGTTACTGAAGTCGTTGCACTTTCGTCGTAGGAATAGTCGCTTTCTGATTCAATCTCTTTTTCAAAATTGGAACATGAAGGTTTAGAAATTCCCGCAATTTGTAATTGAGCTGAGTCATCATGTGGAACATTTATGAGTTGATTGCTACTTACAGAAGTTTCTCCAGTAGTAGTAGTAAAATATGATGTTAATTTTGGTAACTTTTCAATTACTTCTTTCTGATGTAGAGCTTTTTTCCTTTTTTCAGATCCACTAGGATATGACCGTTTCGACATTTTATATTATAATTCAGTATTTAATATCTAAATATGTACACCATTTTTATTATTCATTTTTATATAACATGTAAACTAAAGTAATAAGATATAAACTAATATTTACAAGAATATAAAATAGGATACAAAAGGATCAAATTAAGTATTTGGTATTACGAATGACGTTCGAATAGGTTTCTTAAAGACATAAACCACACCGCATCAAATAATTCTTCTTTTTTTAATTTAATAATTTTTCTTTTAATTGTATTCTTATACTTACATATAGGTATTTAAATTAACCTAAATATACTAATATCGGAAAAACTCATTTTTGAGAGAGAGTGGAGTACTTATACCCTGTTTATTTATTAGTTTGATCTTTCTTTTTGACGGATGTCAAATCTGAAATCGATATAACTTTGCAACGACGAACAATATTTTCTTATTTTAATAATATTAAAAATTGATAATAATCATAAGAATAGACACACAACATAAGAGTACCTGTTAAGGACTCAAGCATTTTCCGAAAGTCTTAAGTGGTTTTTATTGCTTCGAAGTAAAATTTAAATAGAAAAACTGAAAACAATGGTACCTACCCAATGTTTTTATGTCTAGTGCAGTAAAATTGATTGACGAATGAATTTATTTATTTTGAATAGTTTAAAACATACATACAGCCACATATTTAGCCAACACATTTTTTACACCAATAGATATTTTCTGTTTCCCATCACTGACCCATCTGTCAAAAAGTTCAAGCTATGTTTTACAAGGTATAGCTATCCGCATGCTCCAAACTAAAGCTAATATAATAAGCGTAGATATTGTAGTAAGTCATTATCATCAGATTTTTCAAAATTTATGTTTTTCGGTAATACCTAAATATCGGTTATCATTTGGTAATCTGGCAGGAACTAGGGGGCCCCATTCGATCGCGGGGCCCTGGGCACGTGCCCATAGTGCCCAGTGGGGAAGAGGGGCCTGGATTGGGGGAGGGTTTCGTTGTTTTACGCATCTGCCTAGCTCGTCCCAAGCATGCTCGATCGGGTTGATATCCGGGCTGCGCGCTGGCCACTTCATACGAGTAATGTTCATCTCTTGAAGGTAGTCATTCACAATCCTACCTGTATGAGGTCTGGCATTGTCATGCATAAATATAGCATCCTCACCTAAATTGACCATAAATGGACCAACGTGATCATTGAGGATTTCTTCCACATATCTTACGCTAGTTAAAGAGCCGTTTTCTATGATCACCAGCTCTGTGCGACTTTCAGAAGAAATTCCGGCCCACACAAGTACAGACCCACCACCGTAGGCTACTTTTTCTTCGATGCATGCTTGCTTGAATCTTTCCCCTGGTCTTCGATACACTCTGTGTCTTCCATCGTGCTTGTAGAGCATAAATTTTGATTCGTCGGAGAACATAACTTTTGACCAATCTTCAATACTCCAATTTACGTGGCTCTGGGCATAACTTAGTCTCGAAATACGATGCCCACGCTCCAGTTTAGGGCCGTTTGCAGGTCTAAGGGGTTTTAAGTTAGATTCAGCAAGCCGACGTCTTACTGTCCATGCACTTGGGTTACTTCCTCCGAGGCGTCGAAACTGATTGGTGAGTTCAGTTCCTGTGAGAAAGCGATTTCGAAGCATGGTGTTCACCAAGTATCGGTCTTCTCGTGCTGTGGTACACCTGGTTCTGCCCGTTCCTGGTCTGCGTAGGTTAGAACCAGTTTCTTCGTAACGTCGGAGAACTCTTTGTACTGTTGACAGCGACACACCGACAGTCCTGGCTGTATCGCGCTGACTCCGGCCGGTTTCCAGCATTGTAAGTATTCTGGTGCATTCTTCAGGCGTAAGCGACATAATTTCAGCTTGATTAATGAATATAGAGCACTATCAACATGGTTTATGTACCCACATAAATGACAGATTACAAACAAAAGCAACACCAAATGCTGTAATTTCGTAGTTCCATCTTCGAAAGTGGCCCTTTTTCAAATTTGATTTTTTTATGATATAACTTTACAATAACTAAGAAGTTTTAATACCTTCATTTAAGGAGTATTACATTGTCTATTAAATACAATTTATTGCATTAACCTAGCATTTTTAGTTTCCGAGATTTTTAGGATTCTTTAAGTGACCCGGATTCATTGCTCTCGAGTGTATTTCGTTCGTGGATTTAAAATATTTCGTATGAACATAACTGAACTGGGAATAAAAGTGTCATCATAGTTTTATATTATGTGGAATGTATGAAAGAAAAATGAATTGGCTTTGACCCTGACTTCATATGATATGCAGTTGTGATATTTTGGTGTAAGTTAACTTTTAATTGATCTGTTATTTAAACGTTGAACTAAATATTAACCATTCAGGTCAACATTTTTCTTCATTTAATCAATAATCATCATTCATTTAGGTTACTAAAAGCAAATCCCACCGCAAAGGAATAATACAAAAATTCTAATTTATCAATAATTATAAATTATGATAAATTTGTGCTGTTACATGCACTTATGTTCCTATTCCAAATGGTCTAACTATATAGGATGGATAAATTAATATCACCAATTGGTTGTAGAGGTCAGATTGTAGATGCTTTTTTTATTTTTATTTTACGTGCGCAAAATCCCCATGGATACCTCCGCACCGGAGCTGGTGGAGGAGGTTATGTCGGACTCGAACCGACTAAAACGCACGCCGCCTGTGGGTCGCTTTGGTTGCCGAAGGTGAGATTGACAGGCATATCCCTTGCACCCCGGCCGACCCAGGGCCATCTCTCACGATCTGGCCCTCTTCTCGGGTGTGGGGACTACAGAGTCCCCAACTCGTCCCCGGAAACGGGGAGGCGCGCCAGGCGCGCCAGGCGCGTCACCGCCGCGGCCTGCTTCTGAGATTGTAGACGCTGCGTGGAAAATATTGAAAACTGCCACCTCACTATTCAACTGGAAAACCGACTCCAACTGAGTTAGGAAAGGCCTCTGACACTAAAAGAATGATGATATCCGGCAAAGTTCCTGTTAGAGCAGACTAATGTTTTCTTCGCCAATAAATGGATCATCTAATGTAACATGATATAGGTACCAAAATTTCAATCAATACAATACTTAACCCAAGGGTAACTAGGTAGTTACCCTAAAAAATTCCCATAGAAATAGCTCTAATTTTCAAAAAAATGAATGGAAGATCTTGTTCAGTAACGAGCATTATAGGCACTTAATTATTTCTACCTTATGACGCAGCACAAAATGGCGATGCATTGAAAGCGCATGTGCAGCCGCCATTTTGTTGTGCAATGAAGTGACGCATTCGAGACTCGCAGCTCACTCTCTCGCCCCAAGTCTAGACGGTTGGAGGTTTCGCGCGGACTGTACCTCTCGTTTCAATAATGTTCTTGATATTGGAATTTAGTCAGTGCTGATTAAATATAAGCGAAATTCGCGAGTTCCATTTAAAAATAGCAACTAAAATACTTCGAAACTTTGTCAATAACTGAACTCAAAAACATAAAGTTGTATCGTAAACCAATATACTGAAGCTGCCCCCGCATTTACGCAGAAGATGGACGTTGTAAGTATTTTGGTTTAAGCTCAGTTTCAATTGATCGATCAGTTACTGTTCATAGCCCTACGTTCGCGAGTGCCGCCTGCATAGGGTAGGGTTCAATATTAAAGCCCGCGGCTGAAGTTTCTTCTGGTACATTGTAATAGATGTGCAGTTACATGTACATACTAAGCACTAGATTTTTAATTCAAATATAATGAATAAATACATTGACACAGTACTAAACGGTGTTGCATATGGAAAGCGCAGGTACAGCCGCCATCTTTGTGTTGGGTTGAAAACAGTAGGTACTGCATTGCAGCTCGCGCAGACGCTCTGAGTCTAGAAATTGCAGGTGGCGCCAATCTTCACCAAATTGAAGGCATTTCCTGATGCGCAGATCTTCACTTAAATTTAATGAAATCAGTAATATGTATGTGCCAATACTAACATATTGACAAGGCATTAGATTTTCTAATTTACATTTTACAAATTACCTTTATCTAATGGTGGACCTTAAAGTGCGTTGTATACAAAAGCGCAGCTGCAGCCGCCATCTTTGTGTTTGGTTGAAAACAATACTACATTGGAGCTCGCGCAGACGCCCTGAGTCTAGAAATTGCAGGTGGTGCCAATCGTCACCATATTGAATACGTTTCCTGATGCGCCGATCTCCACTTAATTTTAATAAGATCAGTAAGAAGTATGTGCCAATTCAAATATATTAGCAAGGCATTAGATTTTCTAATTCACATTTTACAGATTACCTGTATCTAATGGTGGAACTTAAAGTGCGTTGCATACGAAACCGCAGCTGCAGCCGCCATCTTTGTTGTTGCTTAAAATCAATACCGCATAAATCAATCAACAATAAGTCTAGATAGACAAAGATAGCGCGCTGACTGTACCTCTCATTTAAATAATTTCATTCAAAAGTGAATATGTCAGTGCCGCTCGTAGCAGTGAAGTCGCGGGATTTTATTTAATATTTCGTTCGTGGATTTAAAATATTTATAATCATCATTCATTCAGGTTACAAAAAGCAAATCCCACCGCAAAGGAATAATATACAAATTCAAATTTGTCAATTATAAATTATTGCAAGATTTGAAAGATAAAGAATGTGGTTTAAGAATGAAGAATTTACTCGTCAAATGTCTTCTCTATGCTGATGATCAGGTTTTACTTGCGTCATCGGCAGATGAGTTGCAGGAGATGGTAACAACTATGCATGAAGCTTTTGAGAGGAAAGGAATGAAAGTGAATGTTAGTAAGACAAAAGTTATGGTTTTTGAAAGAGATGAATGCGTGACAGAGTATAGGATTTGTATAGATGGAGAAAAAGTGGAACAAGTGAATGAGTTCATATATTTGGGAACATTGTTTACGAGAGATGGAAAGCATGAAGAAGATGTTGAAAGGAGAGTGATAGCTGGAAATAGAGTGAATGGGGCACTACACAACTTTATGAGCAGCCGGAAAGCGTCCGAAAAGGCACGACTGGCTGTACATGGTGGAGTATTAGTGCTGACTCTTATGTATGGTAGTGAAAGTTGGAAATGCGTGCGTTGCGAAGTATGTATGGCTTGACCTTGAAAGATAGAGTGAGAAATAGCGTGATAAGAGAACGATGTGAGTGATGAGAATTGAGAGAGGAATGTTGAGATGGTTTGGTCATGTTGAGAGAATGAATCAAAGAAGACTAACGAAACAGGTGTATGAGGCGAGTGTGGATGGTACCGTCGGAAGGGGAAGACCTAGGCGCATATACCTGGACCAAATCGGGGAAGTTTTAGAAATAGGGCAGGTCAGGAGTGCTCTAAACCGACGAGCATGCATGAAGAATATAATGAAAGTGAATGAAGCGAGTGTAGTACGTCAGGATCGTAGCAAGTGGAGATCCGTGATCTCTGCCTACCCCTATGGGAAACAGGCGTGATTTTATGTATGTATAAATTATGATATATTTGTGCTGTTACATGCACTAATGTTCCTATTCCGAATGGTCTAACTATATAAATATGATGAATAAATAAATGTCACTAATTGGTTGTAGAGGTCAGATGGTAGTCGCTGCGCGGAAAATATTGAAAACTGCCACCTACTATTAAACTGGAAAACCGACTCCAACTGAGTTACGAAAAGCCTCTGACACTAAAAGAATGATGGTATCCGGCAAAGTTCCTGTTAGAGCAGACAAATGTTTTCTTCGCCAATAAATGGATCATCTATTGTAACATGATATAGGTACCAAAATTTCAATCGATACAATACTTAACCCAAGCGTAACTAAGTAGTTCCCTAAAAAAATCCCATAGAAATAGCTCTAAATTTAAAAAAAGTGCATGGATGATCATGTTCAGTAACAAGCATTATAGGCACTTAATTATTTCTACCTTATGACGCAGCACAAAATGGCGATGCATTGAAAGCGCATGTGCAGCCGCCATTTTGTTGTGCAATGAAGTGACGCATTCGAGACTCGCAGCTCACTCTCTCGCCCCAAGTCTAGACGGTTGGAGGTTGCGCGCGGACTGAACCTCAATTTTTCAATAATGTTCTTGATATTGTAATTTAGTCAGTGCTGATTAAGTATAAGTGAAAAGTCGCGTGTTCCATTTAAAAATAGCCACTGAAATTCTTCGAAACTTTGTATATAACTGAACTCAAAAACATAAAACTGAATCGTAAACCAATATACTGAAGCTGCCCCCGCATATACGCAGAAGATGGACATTGTAAGTATTTTGGTTTAAGCTCAGTTTCAATTCATCGATCAGTTACTGTTCATAGCCCTACGTTCGCCACTGCCGCCTGTATAGGGTAGAGCTCAATATAAAAACCCGCGGCTAAAGTTTCTTCTGGCACATTGTAATAGATGTGCAGTTACAGGCACATACTAAGCACTGGATTTTTAATTCAAATATAATTTATAACTATAATGGCGCAGTACTAAAAGGTGTTGCATAGGGAAAGCGCAGGTGCAGCCGTCATCTTTGTATTGGGTCGAAAACAGTCTGCATTGAAGCTCGCGCAGACGCCCAGAGAAATTGCAGGTGGCGCCAATCGTCCCCATATTGAATGCATTTCCTGATGCGCAGATCTTCACTTAGATTTAATGAAATCAGTAATAAGTATGTGCCAATTCAAATATATTGGCAAGGCATTAGATTTTCTAATTCACATTTTACAGATTACCTGTATCTAATGGTGGACCTTAAAGTGCGTTGCATACGAAACCGTAGCTGCAGCCGCCATCTTTGTTGTTGCTTAAAATCAATACCGCATTTGGGGTTCGCAGATCAGTGAGACACCCTAAGTCTAGATAGACAAAGGTAGCGCGCTGACAGTATCTCTCATTTAAATAATTACCTTCAAAAGTTAATATGTCAGTGCCGCTTGTAGCAGTGAAATCGCGGGGCTTTATTTAAAATATTTCGCGGAAAGTTGTATCACAGTTGTATCACAACTGCAAATCATATATTATGAAGTCAGGGTCAAAGGCCATTTGGTTTAAGTTAACTTTTAATTGATCTGTCATTTAAATCTTTATCTAAATATACACCATTTAGGTCAATAATTTTTTTTCATTTAATTATTAATCATCTTTCATTTAGGTTACAAAAAGCAAATCCCACCGCAAAGGAATAGTATAAAAATTCAAATTTATCACTTATAAATTATGATAAATATGTGTTGTTACATGCACATATATGTTCCAGATGTTAAATATCCCAAATAAATACGACGCCACGGTACTAAACGCCGCCAACTTTGTTTGGCATTACAATGAATTCCGCATTCAAGAGTCGCAGCTCGCGCAGACGCCCTAACTCTAGATAGATGGAGTTGGCGCTAATAGTCACCATATTAAATGCGTTTCCGGATCCGAGGGCTCGTAATTTTTGATAAATCAGTAACGTTCTGTAATCTCTGTTCGGGTTACGTTCCGTGCGGTTTGTTTTTACTAGGTTTATACGCCCGAAAGACAACGAAACGCAAGATCTGACGAAAAAGTCGCCAATTTCTGTGAGTGCGTTTCGATTTCGCGTCAATCACAAAAGCTCGTCGTTTCGCAGACGATAACTACGACTATAGACTCGACGTGTGTTCGTGCCCTGTAGCAGCAGAAAAACAAATAACTTTTAGAATTGAAATTAAAAAAAAAATCAATATACATTAATTTCAGAAATCTGGTTAATTACATAGGTATTACAAAATGTTTGTCCAGCACATTTCGCCATTTTTAGCAGCATGCAATATTTCTGTTCATAGTAACTTAATTTAAAATATCTATAAAAATTAAAAAAGATGATTCTCATTGTTAAATTCTTGGATAAATGGGTATGGCGACGAACTAATTTATTTAATTTGGGAAGATACCTATAAACGTCTTTGAGAAAGCGACTTTGTTTTATACTAGTAGTGATAGGAGGCGTTCATTGATTTTGCAAAACACACAATCACACCTTTGTCAGTTAGGCGGTTTCGGTTAGGCAGAGGTGACTTAACACACACATTTCACCTATAATTGAATTCGGTCCCACTTCTCTGAAGCTGAGTCTGGGTTGTATATATCTGTCTGATGTTAAACAGCCCTATCCCTTAATCATCTTGTACGACTCCGCATGGGAATAGAATTGGTGGTCCAAATTATACTCTACCGGAAACTACGCGGCTTATTATTAGCAAATTAACAGATACAGTACAATACTGCCTGTGCCAGATCTTTGTCCGTTGTTTAGTAGGTCCACTGACAGGCAGGTGGGGTTATTTTAACCCGGTTACGTTATTATGAAAAGTTTCCGTTCAAAAGACAAGGCGTGTTTGTTAGGGTGGATATTTGTTGTCATCATTTGGACTGTCTATAGTCCCTCCTTGATTCTTTGGTTTGGTTTTTCAAGTCAGGTTTATGTGGGCCTCTCTCTACCTGTGATTTACCAGTCGGTCGCTTTACGTAAAGGTCGTTAAATCGGCTATATAGCTTTGTGTGAGGCAAACTGTCATCGTTTCAATTACGTTTTATTTATTGTGGACTCGTGGCAATACCAGGGTCTCACACTACTGTGAATTATATTTGGTTGGCTAGGGACTTTCGGGGCGTATTCGTTTTCATACTTATTTCTAAAACTGCTTGCTCGTTCGCTCAATGTCCCGCTCCGCGACTATGGTATGAGTATTTCGCTAGCGTCCACATCTTTGCCCCTACAGCTGTAATTGGCAGGTCGAGAACTTAGAAGTCTTCAGACATTGCGTTAAAAGCGATGACAATATCTGGCTAAATTCTTCTTGTTTATTTTCTGTTGCAATTTGCGAAGCAATTTAACCATTTCAATACTCGCTTTGCTAATTTAATTATTACTCACAATACACAAGTGGTGATACGTTTCGAAAGAACCGGTGGAGTCGGGTAGAATATTTGCATAACGTCATTCTGGCTCACAGATTGCCCAAAAGTCTCGGATGAAATAGGTTCGCTTCGAATAGAATCGAATAAAATCAAATCGTTTGGTATTTTACCTCCCATTTTAAATCAGAACTTGTATATATATTGTATATATCACCAATATCTATGGAATCTGACTTTTGAAATATTAGTAATGTGGGTGAACTTATTTGAAAAATACCGGTTTTGTAATAGTGTTAACTGATGCTGAGCTGATGTTTATTGACTTAGCCCTTTACAATAAAAGAAAGGTTGCGTAAATAAAGGAAGCCACTTGGAGGTTATAGCTATAACTAAATAATTATAAACGAAAGCTTAAGATCAAATCTTACTCTGAATACATTAAGTAGTAATTCAAATTATATGCAGTTATATACATGAATACTTGATGTTTTAATTCACTAATTATGTATATTTTATTGGCTATCTGCAATGACGCAGCACAAAATGGCGTTTGGTCAAAAAGCGCAGGTGCAGCCGCCATCTTTGGTGTGAGTTACCGCATTTGTGGCTCGTAGCTCGCCCAGGCGCCCTGAGTCTAGATAGTTAAAAGATCGCGCGCGAATTAGGTATACCTTTTAATTAAATATTTATTTGAAGATGTTAAAGCCAAATACATAGTATGTGAAAGTTAGGCTCGTATGTACTGAAGATGTTTCGCAAAATATGAAGTGACATATTAAAAAAATTTTTTCATTGTTCGATATTTAAAAATACTGGCCAAATCAAACAAGGGCAATCATAATCATGAATTTAAATAACAAATATAAAATTATGTAATACCTATAATGACGCAGAACGATATGGCGTTACATTCAAAAGCGCAGGTGCAGCCGCCATTTTGTCGTGCCTTGTAATCAATACTGCGTTTGTGCTGGCTGCTCACCCAGGCGTCCTCAGTCTGGGTAGTTGAATAGAGGTAGCGCGCGTTAAATTAAAAAAATAATCTTCATCGGTGTTATAGCTAAGGTCTTTTCAATAATAACGTGAAGTAAGAGGAAAAGTCGCGACTATTTTAAAATTTTCGAAAAAGCACTTCGGTGTTTGGTGGTCTTACACTCTTAAAGTTTAATCATGAAATTGTATCTATCGTAAATCAAAGTTGGACCTGCACTTGAAGATGGATATTGTGAGTATTTTGATTTAATTTCAAATGATTGAATAATTAATTAATGCCGTATTTGTATAAAATATGAACCTTTCATTTAAGTTACAGGGTAATGAAAACCTGAAAAGGATATCTTCTCCTCTTTCCTAAAACTTAGCTTTTAGCTTATCATCATTCGAGGTGAAGTCAAATTAGCGTGTCATAGATAATATATATATATATATATATATATATATATATATATATATATACATGAGAATATTTAATTCGGGTACATGCAAATATACATTGAGTTTTCAATTTTACGTGTGAAATTATATAACATCTGTAATGACGCAGTACGAAATGTTGCATTCGAAAGTTCATTAAAATCAACGCCTCATCCGGAGCTCGCAAAATACCAAAACGAATAGCAAATTGTTCATAATGAACAAGTGACAATCAGTCAATTAATTGGATAATAGCTATATTATAATGCAAATCCTTAATACGAACACTTAAAATCTTAAAACTGGGAACAAAATATTTTCACAAAATGGCGAAGTATTCGAAAGCGCATGTGCAGGCACCATCTTTGATATGAGTTAAAATCTACACCGCATCCGAGGCTTGCATGCCACGTTGATACCCTAAGTCTAGATAGATGGAGGTAGCGCGCAAATTGTTCCTCTCTGTAAAACATGTTTGGGTTTCTTGAAGAATGGTTTATACAGTTTAACATTGTATATACACTTACATTAGTTTTATTAAAATATGAAGTGATGTGTGCACATAGAATAACTAATAAGAATGTTTGATAACTTCAAAATATTAACAGATGAATTCTTGAACTCTTTAATTTAAATTAGATGCCGCGGGTTTCATAAGAAAGTTAAATACTATAGTTGGCAGCTTTGGCTCTAACTAAATAATGATTTAAAATGAGAACTAAATAGAAATATAAAAGCTTTACATAGCATACCAAACAAAACAACAAATGTAATGGTGGATTCTTTCAATTTAGCTATAGTATATTTAAATCACTAATTCAAATTGCAAACTAAAACCAATGACAAAATCGGGTTACATTCGTGCAGCCGCCATCTTTGGTAGGAGTTGAAATGTTATCGCATCCGGGGTTCTCATCTCACTCATATGTTCTTGGACTAGATAGATGACAGTTGCTCGCGATCACCTCTCTCTTAAATTATTTTTCTTTAACCTTGAAATCACTGTTAAAGAAAAATATAAGCCAGACCCACTTAATATAATATTAAATAATTAATATTAAAAACCAAAATAACAGCTGCATCGTTTTCAGTCTTATGTAATTTGATGAGATTTTATAGTACTTGTAATGACGTAGCACGAATTGGCGTTGCATTCGAAAGTGCAGTCGCCATCTTTGGGGTAAGGTAAAAATAATACAGCATCCGGGGTTTGCATCTCGTCCAGACTCTCTAAGTCTAGATAGATGAAGGTCGCGTGCGGATTGTACCTCTGTGTATTATCTATTTCAGTTTTTGAAAGTGGCACATTTTAACAGCATATGACTAGAAATGGTTTCGAAATATATAGAGAAGTACATTTATAAAAATACTCTTGCATAATTTTGTTACATAGTTAATTTATAAACATACCTAACTCTTGGCTTCTTATAAGACATCGAAGGCATTTGAGTGGTTACATCGTATGCCAAATAAAAAAAAATACGAATGTCAATTGATCTATTATTAGACTGTTAGCTATATAGTTAAATCTTTAATTCAAATTTTAAACTAGAACTCAAGACGAATTAAAACCAACACAAAATGGCGTTGCATTCAAAAGCGCATGTGCAGCCACATTTTAAGTGCATTCGAAAACACAGGTGCAGCCGCCATCTTTGGTGTGAGTCAAAATCAATGCCTCATCCGGGGCTCGGGTCACGCTTAGACTCATAGCAAACGGTTCATAATCAATAACAGTATCAATTGGATAGTAGTTATATTATAATGTAAACAAATAATTCAGATTACAAACTAAAACTGGGAACAAAATATCTTCACAAAATGGCGTTGCATTGGAAAGCGCGTGTGCAGCCGCCATCTTTTGGTGTGAGGTAAAATCAACACTGCATCCGGGGCTCGCATCTCTCCCAGACATCCTAAGTCTAGACAGGTGGAGGTAGCGCGCGGATTGTACATCTCTGTAAAATATGTTTTAATTTTTTAATATGAAGTGCATTCATGAATAAATAACAATCGTTTCATCGTATACCAAAAAGAATATACGATTGACCGATTATTGGGCTGTTAGCTATATAATTCAAATTACCAACTAAAACTAAAGACGAATTGAAACCAACACAATGGCGGTGCGTTCGAAAGCGCATGTGCAGCCGCCATCTTTGTGATGCGCTGAAATGAATAGCGCGTTAGGACAGTACTAGTTGGGGCTTGCAGCTCACCTAGATGCCCTAGGCCTGTCCAGTTGAATAGAGGTGGCGCGCGTACCGTACCTCTCATTTAAATGATTACATTACAATTTATTTAAGGAAAGCTGTTTAAGTAGTGCCATAAAGTGTGTGAAATGAACAGTTGCGGGTACATTATTAAATTATACAAAGAAGGTCTTCTGGGCTTTGGCTGTAACCTGGCTCTAAATAATTAAATCAATACAATGGAGTGGCACCGAACATGGTCATTGTGAGTATTTTGATTTAAGTTTTTGTTGAAAGAGTAATCAAATGTTCAGGGTACTTATGCAAAATACTTAAGCAACTTCCACCTGAACAAGCCTCGTTATTAAAGCTCGCGGTGAAAGTTTATCAACCTGTAAAATATAACGGTGCTCGTATTAGGATTTTCGTTAAATGACCAATTAGCGTCCACTTAAATAAATTATTTGCAGTTGATATTTCAAAATGTATTGATTACCTGCAATGACGCATAACAAAATGGCGATACATTCGAAAGCGCATGTGCAACCGCCATCTTTGTGATGCGTTATAATGAATATAGCGCGTTGGGACAGTACTAGTTTGGACTCGCAGCTCACCCAGACGTCCTAGATCTGTCCAGTTGAACAGAGGTAGCGCGCGGACTGTACCTCTCATTTAAATGTCTTTCATTAAAATTTATTTAACCAGAGCTGCTTAAGTAGTGCCATAAAGTATGTGAAATTAAAAGTTGCGGATACAGTATCAAATATTTCAAAAAAGGTCTTTTAGACTTTGGCTATAACATGGCTCTAAATAATTAAATCAAAATAATGGAGTGGCACCGAACATGGTCATTGTGAGTATTTTGATCTGAGTTTTTGTTAAACGAGTAATTAAACATTGAGGGTACTTATGTAAAATACTTATTAGTTTGGCTACAAAGAAACTTCCACTTGAACAAGGCTCGTTATTAAAGCTCGTGGTGAAAGTATGTCAACCGGTAAAATATAATGGTGTTTGTATTAGAATTTTCGTTAAATGACCGGTCAGCATCCACTTAAATAAATTATTTGCAGGTGATATGACGATAATTACATATTGATTACCTGCAATAACGGAAAACAAAATGGCGTTACATGCGCATGTGCAGGCGCTTTCGTTGTCAAGAGTTGAAATAATACCGCATCTGAGGTTCGCATCTCAACCAGATTTTCTAGGTCTAGATTGATTGATCGATTATGAGACTGTTAGCTGTATAATTTAATCTTTGATTCAAATTTCAAACAAAAAGTATAGACGAATTGAATCCAATACAAAATGGCGTTACATTCAAAAGCGCATGTGCATCCGCCATCTTTGTGATGCGTTAAAATGAATAGTTGGGACAGTACTAGTTGGGGCTCGCAGCTCACCCAGACGTCCTAGGTCTGTCCAGTTGAACAGAGGTAGCGCGCGGACTGTACCTCTCATGTATATACATATTTTTCGTTAGCAGTGATTTAGTCGGGAGCTGCTCAAATAGTGCCATAAAGTGTGACATGCTATATGCTAGACAGAAAACAGAAAAATGGCGGATATAATATTGAAAATTTCAAAGAAGTACTTCAACGCTTTGACTGTAACATAACTCTAAATAATCAAATTACGTAAATTGGTGTCGTCAACCAAAATAATTAAGTAAATGCCCAGAAGATAGAGAATGTAAGTATTTCGATTTAACGAATAACTAATATTTGATGGTACATAATAATAATTCAAATCATATGTTTAAGTTACAAAGCTATACCCTAACGAATAAGGCTCATTAATATCTTGATGAAAGCAACAGGCAAAGTACTGACCAACGTAACTCGGTGTTTTGTAACATGCTACAAATCAAGTTTTCGTACAGCCACTACGGGGAAACAAACTAGCTACGTTTACGCGTACGTTTCGTCGAAAGAGTGGGTAGCATCCATTGTAATAATTATTTCCATTAGGGCGGTAGTTTGATTCATATGTATTGACTTATTGGCAATGACGCCAAATAAATAACATATTAAAAACCAAAATAAAAGAGCTGCCTCAGAATATGCGCGGTAAATTTACATTTTATGTTCTTTGTTTTCAGTCTTATGTAATTTACGTTGCATTCGAAAACGCAATTGCAGCCGCCATCTTTGGCGTGAGTCAAAATCAATGCCTCGTCCGGAGCTCGCGTCACGCTTAGACTCATAGCAAACGGTTCATAATGTACAAATATTAAGTTATTAGTCAGTGAATAGAATAGTAGTTATATTAAAATGTAAATCATTAATTCAGATTACAAACTAAAACTGGGAACAAACTATATTCACAAAATGGCGTTGCATTCGACGCATGTGCAGCCGCCATCTTTTGGTGTGAGGTAAAATCAATACCGTATCCGGGGCTCGCATCTCGTCCAGACGCTTAGGGCGTCTGGACTACGGTCTAGACAGGTGGAGGTAGCGCGCGGATTGTACCTCTCTGTACAATATGTTTTAGTTTTTTATGAAAAGTGTATTTTAATATTGTATGAATAGAAATATTAAATGAAGTGCATTCATATATAAATACTGGCAAGATATAGTTACAAACTTAATTAAAAAAAAAATAAGTCCAAAAGCTTAACTGTGTTGAATATTAAATTTACTGGTAGCTTTGACTCTAACTTAATAACTCTAAAAATATGCAATCGTTAACATCGTATACCAAAAAGATAAACTATGACGATTGACCGATTATTGAACTGTTAGCTAATTTAATCTTTAATTCAAATTACAAACTAAAACTAAAGACGAATTGAAGCCAACACAATGGCGGTGCATTCGAAAGCGCATGTGCAGCCGCCATCTTTGTGATGCGTTAAAATGAATAGCACGTTCGCAGCTCACCTAGACGTCCTACCTAGGTCTGTCCAGTTGAATAGAGGTAGCGCGCGGACTGTACCTCTCATTTAAATGTCTTTCATTAAAATTTATTTAACTATAGGTAGCTGCTTAAGTAGCGCTCGTGTGTGAAATGAAAAGTTGCGGATTCAATATCAAATATTTCGAAAAAGGTCTTCTGAGCTTTGGCTATAACATGGTTCTAAATAATTAAATCAGAACAATGAAGTGGCACCGAACAGGGACATTGTGAGTAATTTGATTGCAGTTTTTGTTGAATAAGTATTCAATTCAATTCAATTCTCGTTCTTAAAGCTCATGGTGAAAGTTTTTCAATCAGTAAAATATAATGGTGCTTGTATTAGAATTTTCGTTAAATGACCGGTCAGCGTCAACTTAAATAAATTATTTACAGTTGATATGACGATATGTATTGATTACCTGCAATGACGCAAAACAAAATGGCGTTACATTCGAAAGCGCATGTGCAGCCGCCATCTTTGGTGTGAGTTGAAATGATACCGCATCCGGAGTTCGCATGTCACCCACTACTTAAATAGGTACATAAAGCGTGGCATAACATCTTAAAAACCAAAATAAGAGGTCTGCCTCAGAATATGCCCAAAAATTGACATTGTATGTTCTTTGTCTTGAGTCTTAGGTAATTTGATGAGATTATATAATAACTGTTCTGTAATGACGCAGCACGAAATGGCGGTGCATTCGAAAGAGCATGTGCAGTCGCCATCTTTGGTGTGAGGTATAATCAATACGGCATCAGGGGCTCGCATCTCGCCCAGTCTCTAAATCTAGATATATGGAGGCGTTACCTCCATATATCTATGCGGATTATACCTCTGTGTAAAATTTGTATCAGTTTTTTAAGTAGTACATATTGACATCATATGACTAGAAATTGTTTTGAAGTATAAAGTGAAGTGCATTTATAAAAATACTTTTGCATATTTTTGTAAGATAATTAATTTAAAAAAACATAACTCTTGGATTGACTTCAAATAAGACATATGGTATTTGATACTATACTTAGTTTCAAATGCTTTCTGTGTCTTATATGAAATGGGTACATAGGATACCAAATAAAAAAATAATACGAATATCAATTGATCGATTATTAGGCTGGTAACTTATAATTTAATATTTAATCCAAATTTCAAACAAAAACTGAAGACGAATTTTATTGAAACTATCACAAAATGGCCTTGCATTCAAAATAGCGTATTCAGCCGCCATGTTTGTCACGTATATAAATTTAATATCCCGTTTGGGATCGCAGCTCACACGGACCTCCTAGGTCTGGCCAATTGAATAGAGCTGACGCGCGGTCTGTACCTCTGTGTATTTTTTTAACAGTGATTTCGCTTGAGTTGTTAATGTAGTACCATGAAGTGTGGCATACTATATGCTGAAATGAGAAGTACCTACGAATGAGAAGTATCAAATATTTCAAAGGAGCACTTCATGGCTTAGGCTGTAACAGCTGTAAATAACTAAAGTACATCCATCATTTTGGTGTCGTAAACTAAACTAACGGACTATATACACAAAAGATGGAGATTATATTTTGATTGAAGTCATGTTTCAGTTGAACTATTAATTAAATTTTAACGGAATTTCTTTAAGTTACGAGTATAAAGCTATTCCCAAACGATTAAAGCTCGAGGTGGAAATTTTGTAACCGGTCAAATATAATGGTGCGCAGGTACTGACCAGCGTAGCACGGCGTTATGTAATATGTTACATAGCAAGCATTAGTGCGGCCAGTACGGGTAAACAAACTATGCATAAAAAATGCACAGAAAATGAACATTTTAAGCATTTTGATTTCAGTCTTATTTGACTGTATAATATTATATAATAAATGTAATGACGCAGCACAATATGACGTTGCATTCGAAAACGCAGATGCAGCCGCCATCTTTGGTGTGAGGCAAAATCAATACCGCATCCGGAGCTCGCATCTCGCCCAGACGCCCTAAGTCTAGACAGGTGGAGGTAGCGCGCGGATTGCACCTCTCTGTAATATTTTACATTGTTTTGGTTTTTAACGAAAGTGCATTTTAATATCGTATGAATAGAAATTAGTCGAAATATAAAATGAAGTGCATTGTTGTTGAACGAGCAATTAAATATTGAGGTACTTATGTATATTACTTATTATTTCGTTTGGCCACAAAGCAATTTTCACCTGTACAAGACTCGTTCTTAAAGCTCGTGGTGATAGTTTTTGCAACCGGTAAAATATAATGGTACTTGTATTAGAATTTTCGTGAAATGACCGGCCAGCGTCTACTTAAATAAATTATTTGCAGTTGATATGACGATATGTATTGATTACCTGCAATGGCGCAAAACAAAATGGCGTTATATTCGAAAGCGCATGTGCAGCCGCCATCTTTGTGATGCGTTAAAATGAATAGCGCGTTGGGTCAGTACTAGTGGGGGCTCGCAGCTCATCTAGACGTCCTAGGTCTGTCCAGTAGAACAGAGGTGGCGCGCTAACTTTACCTCTCATTTAAATGTCTTTCATTAAATTTTATTTAACCAGAGCTGCTTAAGTAGTGCCATAAAGTGTTTGAAATGAACAGTTGCGGGTACATTATTAAATATTTCAAAGAAGGTCTTCTGGGCTTTGCCTGTGACATGGCTCTAAATAATTAAATCAAAATAATGGAGTTGCACCGAACACGGTCATTGTGAGTATTTTGATTTAAGAATTTGTTGAACAAGTAATTAAATGTTGCGGGTACTTATTATATTACTTATTATTTCGTTTGGCCACAAAGCAATTTTCACCTGTACAAGACTCGTTCTTAAAGCTCGTGGTGATAGTTTTTGCAACCGGTAAAATAAAATGGTACTTGTATTAGAATTTTCGTGAAATGACCGGCCAGCGTCTACTTAAATAAATTATTTTCAGTTGATATGACGATATGTATTGATTACCTGCAATGACGCAAAACAAAATGGCGTTACATTCGATGCGCATGTGCAGCTGCCATCTTTGTGATGCGTTTAAATGAATAGCGCGTTGGGACAGTACTAGTTGGGGCTTGCATCTCATCCAGACGTCCTAAATCTGTCCAGTTGAACAGAAGTGGCGCGCGGACTGTAACCTCTCATTTAAATAATTTCATTACAATTTATTTAACGAGAGGTATTTAAAAGTAGTGCCATAAAGTGTGTGAAATGAACAGTTGTGGGTACATCATCAAATATTACAAAGAAGGTCTTCTGGGCTTTGGCTGTGACATGGCTCTAAATAATTAAATCAAAATAATGGCGTGGCACCGAACATAGTCATTGTGAGTATTTTGATTTAACTTTTTGTTGAACGAGTAATTAAATGTTGAGGGTACTTATGTAAAATACTTAAGCAACTTCCACCTGAAAGAGCCTCGTTATTAAAGCTCGCGGTGAAAGTTTTTCAAACGGTAAAATATAATCGTGCTCGTATTAGGATTTTTGTTAAATGACCGGTCAGCGTCCACTTATTAATTATTAACAGTTGATATGTCCATATGTATTGATTACCTGCAATGACGCAAAACAAAATGGCGTTACGTTGGAAAGCGCATGTGCAGCCGCCATCTTTGTGATGCGTTAAAATGAATAGCGCATTGGGACAGTACTAGTTGCGGCTCGCAGCTCACTCAGACGTCCTAGATCTGTCTAGTTGAACAGAGGTAGCGCGCGGACTGTACCTCTCATTTAAATGTCTTTCATTAAAATTTATTTAACCAGAACTGCTTAAGTACTGCCATAAAGTGTGTGAAATGAAAAGTTGCGTATACAATATCATATATTTCAAAGAAGGTCTTCTGGGCTTTGGCTATAGAATGGCCATAAATAATTAAATCAAAACAATGAAGTGGCACCAATTATGAACATTGTGAGTAATTTGATTTAAGTTTTTGTTGAACAAGTAATTAAATGTTAAGGGTACTTATGTAAAATACTTATTATCTAGTTTGGCTACAAAGCAACTTCCACCTGAACATGGCTCGTTATTATAGCTCGTGGTGAAAGTTTTTTAACTGGTTAAATGTAATGGTGCTTGTTTTAGGATTTTCGTTAAATGACCGGTCAGCACCCAATTAAATAAATTATTTGCAGACGATATGACGATATGTATTGATTACCTGCAATGTCGGAAAACAAAATGGCGTTGCATTCGAAAGCGCATGTGCAGGCGCCATCTTTGTCGGTAGTTGAAATAATCCGGGGTTCACATCTCATCCAGATTTTCTAGGTCTAGATAAATGAAGATCGCGCGCGGACATATCCATCTTAAATAATGTCACATTAAAAGTTAATCAGGCGGGCCCATTTAAACAGTAACATCAAATGTGACATAGCATCTTAAAAACATAATGCGGTAGCACGAAATGGCGTTGCATTCGAAAGCGCAGATGCAGCCGCCATCTTTGATGCTAGTTAAAATCTACACCGCATCCGGGGTTCGCATCTCAAGTGGCGCCCTACCTAGGGCCCGATGTAGTAAAATTATAATTTCTAAACGCCTGATTTATTATTTAACTATCTAGATCATACAGAAACGAATTGAAATGACATTTAATGAAATTTTAATTAGGTACTTAATCGGGCTTCAAGTCCGGAATAGGTCGGAAGAGGTATATTTCTCAACGATATATTTGAACCGCTCACACTCACCTTCCTTTTGTAATTCGAATCTAAATTTAACTGAAGCCTTTCAATGTGTACAAAAATTAGTTACGAAGTTTAATTTTTTTACTTCTCATAAACGACACTTATTAACTTAGTATGATATTTCACCATTTCCGCCAACCTTTCGTTATTCAAATCTGAATCAGATCACGTTCAAGTGAAACCTCAAGTATTTCTTTGTATTTCGAAATTCGTTACGAACTTACGACATTTCTTTAACTTTTAATAAATCAGACTTCTTAAACTTAGTTTGAAATTTCGCCATTTTAGCTAACCCTTCTTTATTCAAATCTGAATCACAGTACCGCCGACGGCAGAGATCACGATCACGTTTAACTGAAGTCTTTCAATGTATTTAGAAATTAGTTACAAACTTACAATTTTCTTTTTATTTCCAATAAAGCAGACTTTTTAACTTATGTAGTATAAAATCATAGAGGACACAATCTTAGACTGCAAAAATCTATTTGGAATACAAACCCACACAAGAACTTCTTGAGCAATAGAGTGGTTAACGCATGGAATAGGCTACCTGAAAATATTGTGACAGCAGAAAACATTAACCATTTCAAAAATAGACTGGACAAACACATAAATCAACAAAAACATTGAGTAGTGAAAACAGTGTAGTGAACAATGAGATGCATGCTGATATCAGTTGTTTCAACTGCTGGCCTGTTCCCCAATAATAATAATAATAATATTTATACATTTCGGCCAATTTTCACCCTCTCTTCAAAGGACCTACCTGACTACTTCTGAAAGGGCTTTCTCAACCTATGTTAGGTTACCTATTCATTAAAAGTTTCTATGAGTATCTTAACATCGAGATAATATCGTCAGTGAGCATAGCAACCCAGTCTCTAATGTACCGAGAATGAATAACAAGTTTTTTAGAGAGATTACTTAGGCTACCTCATTTTCAGCTTTTGTATTATGTCCGTTGGTAACCCTGAGAACTGGCAACCCTTCTGATGAACCGCTCCGTCTCAGTTTCAAGGCCGGATACTAGTCCGCTTATTTTACGATACTTTGCCCCAAGCTACTGGAGGAAAGAATAAGAAGAAAATATTCATCTTTTTATGAATACTTTGGGCTCGGCAAGAATATTACTTAGATTATTTTTTTTTTTTTTTTTCCAAAAACATGTTTTTGGTACTGTATTAATATAAAACTTATAATTTATACCCGCGGGCATCAGCTAATCTAGTACGACTTATAACTAAAATACATTGATGGTACATAAGTTTATTCAGATATTGGATAATCAAATCGTATCGTAATTTCAACATTTTTACAACCCTAAATATTTCTTTTTGAATAGGGCTTTTAGCCATCTGTTCAGCAACCTCGTTCTCGTCAAATAATAAAAAGCCGGTATGCCTTTTATTCTGTTTCCCTTTGTGTATAACTAGGACACCTAGGTATACGTATAAAGGGAATAGCCCTTAGTTAGGGTGAATCCGACCCCTCAATAAAACATCTGTCGCATCGGAAATATGCTTCTGGTTAACTAAAGTAATATTGTCAAAAGAAGTAATAAGAACATAGACATTGAAATAAAATTGCAGTGCCTAAAATTAAAAAAAAAAAAATTGACGGAGTTTTAGGCTGCAACCGCACTTTAGCCAGATCTTCCTTTTTAGTCCTTTTCTTACATTTCCTTAAAAATATTACTCTAATAACTTTCATATATCAATCCCAAATCCCAGGTTGCTGACGAAAAGTTCGCCCCATATAATATTGACCCACATAAAAGTTTCATGAAAACGAAAAATGGGTCTGTTTTAGTATTACCCTTTTGGCAGAGAGTTTTAACTCTGACGAGATGACTATCAGTGCAAGTTTAATTCTAAATCTGTAGTAGTAACTGTTGCCGGTTGGCGACTGTTTATGTTCTCGCAACCTAAACCTACCATATCAAAGATAGTAGGATGTTTCATATCTGTACTGCCTCGTTGATTCTGTGGTATAGAACTACATTCTACGAGAGATATCCGGCAATTTCACCTACGGCGACCTATGACGTTGCCGTAGGTGAAATTTGTAATTTGAAAGTTGTAATTGTAGTGTAGGTCTGTAGAGACATAACCATCTCCAGCGAGGGTGAGGAGTTGGGTATCCGTGTTACTTTTGCGCACTTTAAAAAAAGGTATAGGATTTCATTTCTGTTTAGATAAATTTGTTATAGCTGAATCTCAAATGAACGATAGGTATGAATCGTAATAATTACTATCCCACTTGTAAGACATCGTTCGTGAAAATTTACACAATATTTAACATCCATATCAGCAAAACAAAATGGCAGGATAAATGTTTCAATTTATTTGCGCGTTCTAACTCAGAGAATCTATTAATAGAATGTAATCAATATCTACGCCCGATGCGCAGTACTTGGAACTGTAGTTAACAATTCATTTATTTCAATAGATACCCACATGGTGACTCATACCCTGTAGGGAGCTTTAAACGCACTATAACACGGTACAAACTCACCCTGCTACAGATTAGTCGTCTCCCCCTGGGTGTATTACTGCGTGCTATACCTAGATTCTATAGCCTATATCACAACCCTTCTTGTGTAGGTAGCTAATAGTAGGAATATTTTTTATCGAACTTAGCAGTTCTACAATTTTCATAACACGAATAGTGTTACTGTTACTTAATCATCATCGTCATCTTTATTCCAGTCGCGGTCGCATTCAAGGTCCTCACTTTTGATTCTCGGGTCCATTTCCATTTACTTAATATCTATCGATTTTATGTGTGTGCATTGTAGCATTATCCTCTTACCTATAGATGATTCTAACTGACTTCTCTGTTGTCACTAAGAACGTTTGAGAGAGCGTTTTACTGCTATGTGTGCTATGTGTGCTATATGTTCGATTTGCATTAGTCTAAATATTTATATGTATGATATGTATGTTTATCAAAAAAGCATCTAAATATGTTTACCGTATTCTAAATTCCATAATAAGCTAGTTAAGCTATGCTGACCATGGGTCTAGATAGCGTTGTGTAGAAGGATGTAGAATTCAATATCAATAATAAACATAACATAACATAAACTCACGCCTATATCCCCTAAGAGGTAGGCAGAGGTACTAGCACCCACATTTCGCTAGTTTATGTTTAGGTCCCAATGTAATAGGTGGCGAGGCTATTGCCATTTAACGGGCATTTATCAACCTGCGATAAATACACACATAACTTCGAAAAGTCATTGGAATGTGCCATGGTAAAACCTGGGATCGAACCAGAGACCTCGTCTCAGCAGTCCATTACCCATACCACTAGGCTACCGCGGCTAAAATAATGCTGTATTTTAAACTCAAGTTTGTCACAATAGATCTTATAATTATAAATATATACTATGTATGATAGTTTAAAAAAGTACTAACACCTCAAGATAAAATAATATCTTCCCGTATTTCCAATATGCCACCGTTCTATTGCTGTTTCATTCTCATAATTCTGAGGTCCTACACTTGTACGCAATAAATAGGTCACGAAAATGGCGTCTTTCTGTTCTATTCCATTGCGACGCAAAAACTTCCATCATCGTGTATTTTTCCTTGTCGCTCACCAATAATATTTTCTAAATGACATGCGCATACCGTGACCTCCATTTTGCCGCACCTGGTGTATTGATTTTTGTTATTTGGCGAATATAATATGAACAGTAATTTTCCTCTCGAGAGATTCGCCGACCTTCCCCCGCAGTAACTAAGGCGCCCCGTACCCCTTAGATGTTTCAAAGGTCACCATGACAACGATCCCCTGTCGATCGATCCGGCTCGTCTCGCTGCTTCCAAGGTTAAGGAATATTACCACCTCCCCCGGCCCTTATTAAACAACCGAAAAATAACTGCGCGCGTTTGTATTAGCCGACACATTTAAGTTGGTTTAGTTTGACGCCATTTCTGTCTTTTATATTAGCCAATCGAAATACATCGTCTAATCACATTACGACTGCGTTTCAATCTCATTGTCATGTAAAATAATGCGCCCGCAATGAATACGTTCTAGAAAAATCTACGACTAGAAACGATATTTAAGTAGGCATATAAATAAGTAAATGTTATTGATATGATGTTGTTTTGAGTTTTAGATTTCCTGAATATAGAATTTGTTTGTCGAAAATTAAAGGAAAATCTTTTTAAACTCTGTAGATTAAATGTTTTCTAAAAGACAAAACTAGGTATTGACTATAGTAGGGAATAAAATGTTCTTGTTATATTAATTTCTTATTCGTCTATCTTAAAATATTTGCATAACCTTGCATAGCATTTGACTTCAATTTATTTCTGACTACTAATAATTACTCTATGAATTTAAATTATTCATTGACTGCTAGCAGGTAACTTTAACCTGGCTTAGCACTAATATAGTTCGATGTATTCCTTTTAAGCTGTTAAGGGTATTAAACAATCTGTGCTTACCGTCTAATAAGTAACACCTCGTGCCATCCTCAAAAGACGCCTAAAAACGCATAATGCGCATATAGGTTGCGGTTAAACTTTAGGCTGGTAATCAAACTTATATCAGATATCATAATTAACCAGATGTATCCAAAATTGTGTTAATTTTGGTAATATGTAAATTACCTATCAAATACGTTATTCAAAGGATAAAATCGCCATTCACATTTCGTTTTACGTTCTGCTCCTTTATCCCTTTTAAACAATAATAAGCCTTTGTCTGATTTAATCCCGGTACTCTTAGTAATGATAGTACGCAACTGGCCCCCTCGCTGTTTGTTCCCCTTCGCATGTTCGAAGTACTATAGCGTACCTACATAAGCACCTATATGTATTCAATTATACTTATTAGGATCTGGCGGCTCGCTCCCCTCTTGGGTCGTTTTGTTCATTGTCACGGTCAAGTATGCTGATATTGCATGGGCGCTTTGGACAGAATTGTAATCTCTTAATAAAGGATACTATTGATACTGGGGGAATTTAGGAGTTTAGAAGTCAGACATTTTGTATGAAAATTTTGAAATAGGTATTTTGAAAAGATGTTGCAAATCTTAACTGAACTAACTCAGAGCAAAGTTACTTTAGAACACATTTAAAAAAAGAGGAATCCATCGAAGATATATTTCCATTTTACTTTTTGTAAAACGATTTAAAAAAATAATAATTGGTAAGGTTGGTAAATCAAAATTCTCTATTATCGATAAGGCTTGGGGATATTTTGAAGACTTTTGAATTGTAATCACCAAGTAGGTACCTAGCTGAACGTAAAAAGCAGAATTTAATAATTCAATACGTTAAACCATTTTTTTTTCGAAGCTCCCGCTCAAAATGTAGTTATGTATCTGCCTATTAATTTATCAAATTTGAGAAGCGAAGCCGGTGCTAATAATATTGTAGGATCATGCCGATGTAGCAACCCATCATCATGTTTAATCACGTTGCGAAAAGTCCGTAAATGTTGTATTATACCTATATAGGCAGCTGGTATTAACCTTTAGAAAATGGACGCCGGGAGACGTCAATACTTGAGGGGTAGGGGGGAAGCGACACTGGCGTGCGCAGCGGGCGCTCCTCATCTTATTCGTATGTCCCAGATCTCTCGCTCCGCAGTCTCGAACGCGATCCCACCGGGAACAGTCGTACCTTGCTAGTAGCACCTCGCTCCCGGCGTCTGCCTTCGGGCAGGCGCCTGGCTTTGAATTATCGCGAACCGGTACATTGGTGAAATAGTATACAACTACGCAAATGGGAATAGGTAAATATATTGTTTCATATAATTTAACTTTTTTTAAATATACTTTTAAGGCTTAGCGTCTTAAAATATTTATTATTATTTTAACTATTTTATGTAATTTTATTTTTTACTTAAAGTGTTTTATAATTTGTGTTTTGTTTTGTGTTATATTAGTATTCGCCCACATTAGTCGGACTTTGATCATTATCGTGATTGACAATTTAAGGAACACATTCAAGATAGGGGAAAAACATTGTTGCCATTTTTTTTTGATAACACTAAGCTGCAAAAAAGTCGATTGAAAAAGGTGGAAATTGGATCGCAAAGTTTTCGCTTAGCGAATCTTTAGAAAATATTGAACAGTCCTATGTTCAGGCCCGGGGATCTCTAGGCTTCTTATATTCTATTTTTACTCATGCTTTGCGTGCGCAGCTTTTTTATACCTTTTTATAACTTAAGGCTTTTGGGGTTCGCGATGCGCAGGTGACAATAAAATACTTGGCGAAAATGACTTAATATAATGTTCGTGTCGTCAGATAAAGATTTTTTCTTGTATATATGAAAAATATTATATATAAACTATAAATCTCCTACATAATGTTTTCTTGTTACTTTTAATCTTAGATAACGAGAATTTAAAGTCTTTTGTCGCGATTTTCTTGAAAGTATCATAAAGAGTAAAGTTCATTATTTCTATCATTCGTTCGATTAGAGAGTTCGGTATATGTATTCTTTTTAAACTTTGCCAGATCAGTGTACGTTTATTTAGGCAGAGAGATTCGGTGCTACTCATGTAATACTTAAAAAAAATTCTGTAATTTACCCTCAAAAATATATTAAATTAAGTATGTTGGCAACACCAATGGCACGACGCCTCGTGCAGCAGTGTGTTCTATCTTTATATTTTAATAGATTGTAGGTGGTTGTGATATTAGGATACAACTTTGATTCTTGGTCATGACTTACATACATTTGCGTTATTTACTATTCCATAAAACGCTCAGAACGATGTTGGATATCAGCAACTTCTAAAGTGTAGGTTTTTAAGTAACTTGTCTATATTTATGTAAACAAGTGTTTCTAGGTGGAAATTTTTAGCTCACAAAATATAGCTTTGTGCAAGTAATAAACACATAACTCCACAAGTTCTCATATTTTTGTGTAAATCGTCATAAATCGAAGATATAGATTGTGATGGACTAACATTTTGTTTTTCTTTGTTGCAGATATGACTTTATCGCCCAGCCACTCCAGCTTCGAAGTCTTAGATCCCCATGATCCCGTCCTCAGCCGCTTGGCCACATTCCTCTTTAAGAGGACCAATGACTACCTGCAAGGAGAAATGTCCGCAGGACAGGTACGTGCGCATTTTTTATTGTTACCATTTCTTGTATCATTATTATAGTGCAGCCTTTATCATCTGATTCGTCTGATCAAATTTAATTCATTATTTGTCTCACTCGCGCTCAGGGTAATGATGACATGACGATTTTGATCCTAACGGCCGCAATATAATTTATAGTTGGTGGTTGTATTGCCACAAGACGGTTTCCGCTTAGCTATTTCCCGGTGTATTGCAATACAGCTGTATAGTGTACAATACAGTCGACCGGACATGGTTTGTGTAGCCTAACCTCGGCGCGAAACTGTCTAGTGGAAATATATAAGATATTTCATTAGATACTAACCTTTTTTGTTAGGTATAACTGATGAAAAGTTCATATGACGACTGGTGGTCCAATTCAACAAGATTCGATCAGAAAAAGTCGACATTTTGTCTTTTAACCGACTTCCAAAAAGGAGGACGTTCCCAATTTGATTACTATTTTTTTTCCGATTGAAATCTACAGGAAAATTTAGCATAATAATTACCTTAATGAAATAAAAAAAAATTCTTTTTTCAAATATTGGATACGTCAATATGAACCTTTTCGATTTATTTCAAAAGTTATTGAAATAGAAGATGATTGAGCCAGCCGAACGGTGGAAATTCAGTCCGAATTATTCGGATGGCTCAATATTGTTAGCGTTTTTCGCATGTTCAGAACAGTAACACAAGCTTCACCGTGTCACCTCATCTACTAACATGATTATCTAGAAACGGGATATTTTGCTCGAGAGGAAGTGCAGTTTATCTTTGCGAGCAAAATATCCCATTCTCTAGATGGCTCAACTACTTCGATTCTGCGTCTTCACGTTGCTATTTATTAGTCCTGGGTAAGTGCTTTAATATTATCATGTTCTGTGAAATTTTGGTCGGTATTCCAGAACGACACTCAGTCCTGAATCTCGATTTGAGGATAGATTGTGTTCTAGAACTTTGCTTGCGTGGAGATATTATGATCATCAATCGTCTGAATCGAATCTTATTACTGAACAACGTTAAGGAGTGAAACTGTCATCTGCCATTATCTATGCTTCATCTGAGCTGAGACTCGATTCATATCTACGAGAATTCAGCCAATTTGTGTTTTAGGACAGTTCTAGAATAAACCAATGCGCAAGTAACAATTTGCCGCTCAAGATATGACTGGGTGATCGGTATTTATGTCAATGCTTGAGAGTCTTTCTGAAATTCCGGCTCAGATTTATATATTTCTCCAAACAAATTTACTGCACTGTTTGCATTTTTATTAACAGGTTTTAATTAGGTTTAAAGTACAGTCGCTCTCAGATGTTGCTGAATAATAACTTTATAAACGAACATTGAAATCGCGGGTTCCAATCCCGCGCATTGAATTTAATTTAAATAGTTCGTTCGACTGCTACGTCCGTAGTTACTGGTCCGACTACTACGGCTGTACTAGCGGGTTCAATTCCCGCGCAGTTAAATTAATTTAAATAATTCGTCGGAAAAAACGCGCACATTGGGAGAGCCCTATGTCCAGCAGTGGACTGCGGTGGGCTAATTGATTGATTGAAATAATTCGTCAGCTACGTCTATGGTTACGGGTTCGATTCCCGCGCGTCGAAATTAATTAAAATAATAAGTTCAATTGCTACATCTCTGCTCGCGGGTTCGATCCCCGCGCAACAAAATTAATTTAAATAATTCGTTCGTCAGCTACGCCTATGGTTACGGGTTCGATTCCCGTGCATCGAAATTTATTTCAATAATTCGTTCGAATGCTACGGCTGTGCTCGCGGGTTCGATTCTCGCTCATCAAAACTAATTTAAATAACTCGTTCGATTGCTACGCAGGGGGCGCGGGTTCGATTCCCTCTCAGTGCAAATGTTTGTATGCATGAATATGTCTATTTGCATTGTTTTGGATATTTCCGTGCCTCTGCCACGCCGCAGATGCTGTTCTGGCAATGAAAATATATTGCCGTTTATGTAGCATTAGTTCACCCCTGAATTCAGTTCCGTACGGAACCCTTAGTGCGCGATCCCGACTCGCACATGACTGGTGTGTAATAATAATAGTTGATTTTAAAGTGTACGTTTGCTTCAGGACCATTACGTTCTACTGGAGGACATCAACCGACTGGCCATTACCAAGTACACCGACCTGCGCAACCTGGCGCTAAATCTCAATAAGGCGCTGGGTGAATACAACGAGCTGTGTACGTATTGCCTTTTTTATATCAAAAATCATGGAGCTCGCGTCATCGTCACGATACAATTCACAACCCAGTGTGACGTCACGACGATGTAACTCTTTAGGCGATCACGTTTTGCGTGAGCAAAATGTTTCTAGTTTTTCTACTTTTACCACAGTAATTATCTGATGATGTTTTCCAAGCCACTATGGCGATCATTATCAGTTGTAAGGCTGATTCCACAGTAATATATAGTTCATAAAGTACAAATCGTGTTTTATACAGACTGTTTCCTCTTCTACTGGTAGTCCGACTGCCTCGCATATTTTTTAAAATATGCAAAAATTGTCACTGACTGCGTCCCACCTGCTGGAAAAAAGATGTGCAGTCTAAAGAATAAGCGAATTATGAGGCCTTCATCTCAGAGGGTCCATATGTTATTAATTGGGTTTCCTGGGAACAACTGCCGACGGACCCAATTCCTAAAGGAGAGCTGGAGCCGCCCTTGTTCGTTGATCAGCCAGCTGTACCAGCTTGTAAGAATGTTTACCTTGGGCCCCAATCTTGGCATATTGGTTACACCGAGTCTAACCCTGGAACATCTTTGCAGATGTGTCCACGATCAAGCCCTTATTGATGCAGATCGATAGCATCGACCGTATGGTTTCAAAACTAGAAACAAACGCGTACAGACTGGACGCTTACACCAAGCAGCTTAGGACGAAGATCAAGGAGTTGGAGGAAAACTGAACAGTAAGACTCCAAGTTTACCCTTGTATATCATGTCATCCCATGGGCGTAGCCGACACGCGTCTTCGGACTTTAAATTCAAAAGTACCACATTTGTTAATCGATCCATTATTTTGATTTAGAATTAACAGTTAAAACTTATGCATTTTCTTACAAATTGATTACATTTTTAAACTGCACATTCACAAATACTCTAGCTGACCTGGACGTAACGTTGACAGTTGCGAGTTTACGCAAGGTGTATTCACTTCAATTATGTTTTTCAATTCTAAATTTTCACTTAATTTTCCTTTAGACTGTAAATAAGTGAGCGGAATGTGAACCAATGCATTAGTCGCGGATGCGTTGGCTAACAGTTTGTTCACAAAAATACAGTACCGTAAGTGTTGATACTCAATAGTTGCAAGTACCAGCTGGGCTTTACGTAGTCTCTGCGGTGTCAGTGACATACGTATAGTTTTCTTCACATCTACTCATAGCCCATGCAACTCGTTAGTTAATTGAGTATAGCACAATTTAAAAACCAATATTTTTCAACATTATAATTGAGGAGCTAATTTTGATGTTCCATGGTCACAATAGCTAAGAGTTGCACACGTCTGTCAGCCAGTCAATAAAATTCTTTTTACTGTTCAGCTCACTTTTAAAGTCTGAGGATTGCTAGGATCTGTCAGTAAATTTAAACAACACAGTGATGGAAATGATGGAAGTTGGATTGGTATTGTAACTCCTGACAGATAGTTAAATTTAGATTTGGTGTCTTTGTGGTTTTGTCACGTATTGAAGGCTACGCCCATGGCGCTCTGTTCTCTTTGCATATTTTACTTATAAGTCTAGTTATAGGTTCGTAAATCGAACGCGGCCGGGTGCCATTATTTGTATGTTCATTGAATTTATCTACGGAGAATCCGCGAGGGCTGATGTAAGTCTGTATTACTCAGTCGTTATTGATATTTCTATTGTGCTATCGGTTCTACAATTATTACTGGGACTATTGCAAAATTTTGATGAATTTAGATATTTAAATTAATTTTCATTGTTTTGAGTTTCCGATATTTCGACGCTGTTGCAAGCACCATGATCATGTAGGAATGGGTTCCTCCGTTATCATGGTGCTTGCAACAGCGTCGAGAAATATCGGTAAGTCAAAACATTGAAATATTGTAAAGATTCAGTTTATTTTGATACTGATTTGATGAATTTCTTGGAAAATCTGTCACTTTCGCAGAAAATTTTAAAGATTCCAAATTACATTACCCTTGTGGATATACCATTATGTAAAACAACTATTTTTCTATGTGTTAGGTTAGAAAAAGAATACGATATCGATATTTCATCATTATTTGAAAGTCAAAAGAAAACATCATAATTTGAAAGTCAAGATAAAACAGTTTCAGGTGAAAAAAAATATTGTTTTGGCACTAAAAAAAAAAAATTCACGGACATACCAACACAATAAAAAAAAATCAATCATAGAAATTGGCAATAAACACTGTTTTTATGTTTTTACACATGAAAATTATTACGTTAAATTGGTATTTTGTTGAAAATTATTCAAATTATATATACAACCATCTAAATTATTATGAAAAATCGGTATTTTATTTCTTAATATGAAATAAGGTAAGTCTTGCGGTGAACCCTCTTAATACATGTGTATAACTTAATTCATATACTACCTACAGGTACATACTTCTACTTAACTAAATACAGTTTCCAAAAACTTATTATTAATTCATTAAAATTAAATAATTTAAGTGAACTCTTACGTTTTACTCAACGTTTAGTTCGACATGATAGCACCGGTGCAGTAATCGAATGTTAATATAATAACTACGCAACCAGCATGCTGCTAATATCGTATATTTACTCACATTTCTAATGAAATGAGTATATATAACATAGGTAATAAGAATAGGATAGTAGGCGCATATATACGCATTTTCTTACAACTTGAGTACATTTCATACTGTGCGTTCACAAAAACTCTGGCAGACCTGGACTTAGGCGTAGACTGTTACAAGTGTTATACCTGACCTTAATTTGAATAGCTTTAATTTTCAAAGTACTATTAGTTCATCTCTTTATTGTTAAATAACAATACATACAATATTCATCACGCGTTAGTATTGCAACCGTCTTGTGGCGTGGTCAAGACACACCTGAATAATTTTTTTTTTTTCATATCTCAATCGATAGAAATAATTAACGTACTAATTGATTTTAATATTTTATTCCACGATATTTATACATCCTATCAGAACCATCGTAATCACTTAAAATGTATATTTCATTTCTAAATGTTCACATCATTATCCCTTAGACTGTAAGTAAGTGAACAGGCTGTAAATCAACGCATAAGCCGTACATGCCGTGTATGAGTTGGTTTACCGTTTGTTCACACAAATACAGTACCATAAGAAGTGTTGATACTCAATAGTTGCAAGTACTGGCTGGGCTTTACGTAGTCTCTGCGGCGTCAGTGACATACGTATAGTCCTTTTCACATCTATTCATAGCCCGTGCAACTCGTTAGTCAATTGAATAGACAATTTAAATACTAACATTCGAAATTATAATTGAGGAACGTATCAGATATCTAATTTCCATGGTCTTAATAGCTAGAGTGTCTATTCATATTGGGGTAACATAAATTCTTTCTGAGAAATATTAATCTTAAATCATATCCCCTAAAGTCTTGTTTAAGGTCGTATGTATTTTGGTTACTCTTGCTATAATAGCTAGAGTGTCTATTCATAAAAATAATACCATATTAAATTTACTCTTCTAAATTAGAGAACGTTTACCACTGTTTTGGACTATTTATCTTATTTTCCAGCTATTACTGGTGCTCTTATAAAATACTATGAAATTAGTTAATCGTACTGAATATCTCTTCATTATGTTCACTTGGTGTTTGAGTTGTCTGTTGTCTTGTCTAACATTAGTCGTAGGTCTGCTGAGATTAGCTATTTACTTCGTACGTACTTTGTTATGGGTACTGGATTCTGTCTACTTTTTCACGTTTCCTGAGTTATCATCAGATAATCGCATTCTTGGGGCCTTAAGTCTCATGTTGCAAGTCCTAATAACATTATAGGTACGTGTATATATCTATATATATGTGTGTTTATTTATAAGCTTTGTTTTAATGGGTGTCAATCTTTATTACATTAATTAAATTTAGTATAGTCGTAGTATACATGGGCGAAAGATATAAATATAGTAAGCCAGTAATCTCAATTTAGCAATAACAAACATAGGATAAATAGTAGTGTTTCTAGAAACACATATATAGTAGGGTTAGATCAATCACAGTAATCTCAGTTAGGTTAACATTAATTCAAAAAACATTAACGTGCAATATTCTTATTATTAGTTTGGTTAAAATTCATCAATCACATTCAAATTCAAATCACATTTATTCATAAAATATGAGATTTTTTAATTTAGTGTAACCATTAGACGGTATTTTAGGCATAGATTAAAGTAATGTCTATAGGAACATGAAAGTGAAATTATTAGACAGATACCGGCGTAAGTCTTCCGTACTTACTTTATAATTAATAAGTATTAATAGTTGTATTATTCTACGGGCTGGGTTCCAACGTCACGAACGATCGAACTCATCAAGCATTAGGTAAAATTGGTGTTTAATGTAAGCTATAGGCCTCGCAATAGAGGTTCTTTTTAGCTCTAGAGAACATACCACTTACAATACCATCATAATATTACAGTTCGATACAATACTAAATTATAGGATTGCACTTAGCTTTTTAATTCTGATGTGTGCACGTACCCCGCAGAAGCAATATGCATGTAGATATATAATTTTAAATGGAGATTATTAAACTATAGGTAAGATTAAACGTCTATAGGACATAAGTGTATTATTTTTTAAAGCAGATACAAGGCAGTAAACTTAGTATTTAAAACGTTCTATGAATGAATTAGTTAGGATAGTCAGTTTAGTACTTATTTAACTTCGTACTTCTCGAAGTAAATAACCGCAATATTTAACTTATTAGTTGTAAATAAATATATTTTTACAGATCTCGCAAAAAATCATGAAATAAAAATTTAAACTCTCTATATTCAATGAACTATAACATAATGTAATTCTGTTTCAAATATTTTGACTTAAACATCATATCCAAAATCAATCTTATATTATCAATAAACTATAGCTATCTCATTTATGTGATATGCTGTATAATTCATGAGATTATAAGCTTACCTTAAAAGTTTACTTATGATCAGAACTGGCAACCATGAAATAAGCTATAATGCAATTTATTAAGCAAACAATAAAATAATTTAGTTATTAAAAAGCGTAAAAGACATTAATATGGATTAAAGCAACAAAACAATGCAGGCTAAGTTTATAAGTCGTAACTTCTTGTGATTTTTCTGAAAAAAAATTTTCAGACGAGTTAACTGGCATTAAGATTTTGTCTTAGCGATAAGACTTTGTCTCTGCATAAATTCTTTCTGACAGATAATAGTCCCTACAGCCATGACTTGAATCTCATAAATTTCTTTTGAAAATAAGTCCCTACAGCCATGATTTTGGCCCCCATAAATTCTTTTTGAAAATAGACATGATTTTTGACCGCATATTTTTTTTTGAAAATAATACACACTACAGCCATGATTTTTGGCCGCATAATTTATTTTTTTAAATAATGCTCCCTACAGCTATGATTTTGGGCCGCATAAATTCTTTTTGAAAACAATTGTCGCTACAGCCATGATTTGGATCACATAAATACCTTTTGAAATTACATAGATAAGTGTTTGAAATTAGATATTATGATATAGACGGAAATTAACTTCGTAATAGATTTTAAATATACTCGTTCATGATGAGATTGGAATTATGAGATTGGAAATAAGTGTAGAAATAATTAGCATTAAATTTCATTAATTAGCTTATGTTGGAAAAGCACGTATCTATTAGTAAGTAAAAACAAAAAAGTAATAATAATTAAAAAAAATAAAATACCTATAAAAATACAAAAAAAAATAAAAATAAAAAAAAACAAAAAAGCAAAAAATTAATAAAATACAAAAATATTTTAATTTATTCCATGTAATGTCATAAGAATTAAGTAATGAAGAAGTTAAGATAATTTTTTAAAAGTATCTCCAACCAAGTTTGTAGGCGTAACTAATAATAATGCATATTTTAAGTATATTAGGTTTATTTTTAGTATTTTTAAAGTATCTCCAACCAGGTTTGTAGGCGTAACTAATAATAATGCATATTTTAAGTATATTAGGTTTATTTTTAGTATTTATGTGTCTTTAAACTTGCGGAACGAAATAGTTCATTATTGACAGAATTTTAATTAACTGATACCATTATGAATCTTCCTAACACGTATTCTAGAGATTAGGCCATGTTTATAACCTTTCTGAAAAGTTAAAATACCAAAATTGTTTTTGGTCCCGACGAATATACTGTTCGCATAAGCTCACCTACCACCATAGATTGTGTTACAGTTATTATATACTGCTCAGATATTATAAATCGACCTCCTTTCCTCGACCGTGTAACCAAAATTTAAACTGTTTGATTTGAGGAACAGCTGAAGAGCTAATATCCTTCATTAAAAAAATAAACCTATTCTTTTTGACTTGATATAACATTGACTTATTCAGTCTCATTCTAAATCATTAAAAAATCAACATAAAATAAAATAATGATTACTAGTTCCACATTTAAATATTTTTATACAACTTTATTTAATTGTATATACGGTGTTAAACTCACTTATAATATTACTATTAATATTAATTCTGTATAAAAACCGGCATGCGTGTACGAGCAATAAAAAAGGAACTTGTGAAGAATAAAAGTATATTCCATGTCGTAGTCCGTACCTTCTGTCGTTGAGAAAAGATGAGTTGAGAAATTGAATAGCAATTCAATTTCTCAACTCTTCTTTACTCAATGACAACTTAATGGTTAACTTAATGGTTTAGATGAAGATATGGACATGTTAAAAGTATGAACTGATCTCCAACTTAGCTTGGCGGTTTGTTTTTAAATTGCCTTATGTCTGCCTGACGTGCCTGTTTGTTACGTAAGAAGTCCTGTAAATTAGTTTCAGAAAACGAAAAATTTCCCGGGTTTCAACATATTTCTAAACTTGAAATTTACAGGTTCTTCACGTAATCGATGTTATGTTTGTACGAAGTATAATTAATGGAATGTGAGGCATCTCCATCCATAGTTGTTGAAACTGTTGAAGGTCGAAGGCGCTCTCTCCCTAATGTGCACAATTCTGTTGACTGTGTTGACATGTAAGGCGAGGCTGCCTTTATTTAGACCATACGCAGCCGTCGATGCCAGTTACTTGTTGTTACCATTTACCTTGACCATAACACACGTTACATTTTGCCGCATTCCCATTTATAAACTCAAAACGCCCCATAAAGTATCCTCATAAAATTCAAATTTGTCCATGAATTTTAAACTTACTGTTTAAAGAAAGTGAACAAAAATATTAAAAACATCATACGGTAAGTCGTATCAATTCGTTCTTATTGCGTACACATTCGATTAAATCTTCATCTCGTTAATTTTCGATAACCTTTCTTATACAATTCAATTAAAAACGAAACATGAACGTTAATTATGTGAAAATCGTAATTATATCGTATAGAAGAGCCTGGGAACATATCCCGTCAAAAACTATCATAATAAAATATCATCCCCATATAGCATTACATGGTTTCTATAATAACCTATCCTCCTCAACCCCAAATGCTACAATTTCAGCTGTTTGATTTCGAACGGACTCAAAAGAACTCCTAGTCCAGACACAGCTGATATTTGTGCAAGATTACCTGAATCGACAGCAGTGGAAGTCCTCGGTATTGATGATAAATTGTCGGACTTTGAACCTTCCAGGAATTGCCAACTGGGGCTAACATACTTGACCCAGTTTGTATTGGATAGTTGGTATTAGCGCAGGATATCAACTTAGGGTGCCGGCGATAGATATCTCTCGGCTGGTTTCTATGATATGGAAAGCCCACGTGTTTCATATTAGAAGTAGCGTACTTATTATACTTACGCTTGTCTCGTTCAAATTAAACTTTCCACCTGTTACAAATGCGCTACAGCTCGTAAAGAACGCTAATGGCTGCATCGTCGTAGTTGCTGGTCGTAAGAATATCAATGGCGGCACCCACAGGCCGAGTTTTGAAGGCCTACTGCGCACCCATTGACTGCCTCGGCCGTGCGTCTTGGGTTTTCTTCAAATTCCCTTTGAGTTATCACTCGGCCTCCATCGTTATCTCACACATGGGACGTCCACTACAGAGCATAGATTTCTTCTAAAGATTCTGGTGTAGGGCCACCTTCATCTAATGGTCCTTGCGAGTTATGTCCAGTTCTTCAATCTATTTAGGTGGTGGCGTCCCATGTTGCTCTTTTCAGTCCGTGGGCGTTTTCCACAGGGCTCATAAGGCCAGTGATTACGTTGTGGAATACTGAAGGTTCCGATTTCAGGATACAAGTACTTCGAGGAATATTCGTTTCCTTGTTTGACATACAGTAACGTTAAGGAAATTGCAGGTTGGCTTGTAGGAATCACTGTCCGTTGTCATAAGAAAACAAATATCAACTTAAGAGAACTGTCTTAAAGTTTACTGATTCCTAAAGTTTGATCTGCAGAGTCTGTTCCGTTATCGTCGACATCCATTAATTTCCTGGTAATCGTGAATCTTTAAAAATTCATAACGAACTTACGTTAAAATCTCACTTTCTATATATTTTAAATATACCGTGTCGGGCATATAAAATTTTGGAATGTTAGTTTAACTCGAGTGAAGTAGGCTAAATTAACCCCGTTCTGAAGCTTTAAATGCCCCTCACGGCATTGAGACCTTGGAATAACCGATTTTTGGCCGATGTCGATCATTTCGAGGTTTTACAGAGTGCACCTGTGCAACTAAATTCAACACCATCTACCGCCAAAAATCATTATTTCTGGTTAGTATACATTTTGCATTAACATCGATGTACTCCAACCTTCGAGTTAAGTCACGATGAATACTAACTTCAAATAGAAATTTATTTACACTTGGCATAATTGTATCTTCGGTGTAAATTTCACTTTCAATATTATTACATTTTGTGGAGAGATCCAATAACTTCATTAGAAAAAGTGTATTCCATGTTGTCATCATCTTCCAACATGATAAGAACATGTGTTAAAATTGAAATTTGCCCGAATTATGAGTTTAGAGTTGCATATGGCAACGGATTAGACGAAAAACGGGATACTTGCTAGTTCTGCCATCTTGGGCTTTAGTAGTTGAGTATGATAGAGAATGATGTTCGCTTGTCAATATGAATCTGGATAGTTTGTTGACAACACAAATTGTTATGTCAAGAAACCATTTAACACAAGCCGAGCATGAAAGCCGAAGTTCGCGTGTCACTCTGGTGTACACGTCGAATCTTCAAACAAGATGGCCGGCGTTGTTCGCCGGGCTGGTTAAGACGAGGTTATGAAAATGTTAAAATCATGAAGTGATCTCTAAACTGGCTTGGCGGTTTGTTTTTATATTCACAAATGTCTACCTGACGTGCCTACTTATTACGTTTAGAATCTGTAAATTGGTTTAAGAAATAAACTCGGGTTCCATCAGATTCCTAAACTTGAGATTTACAGGCTCTTCACGTAATCGATGTTATGTTTGTACGAAATATAATTAATGGAATGTGAGGCATCTCCATCCATAGTTGTTGAAACCGTTAAAGGTCGAAGGCGGTCGCTCCCTTATGTGCACAATTCTGTTGATAATGTTGAGTGTTGGCACGAAAGGCGAGGCTGCCTTTTATTTAGACCATACGCAGCTGTTGATACCAGTTACTCGTTGTTACCATTCGCCTTGGCCATTGACACACAGCTTCGATTTGTTTTTACAACATTAAAACACATTGAAAGGATCTAAAATGTTTCACACATAAACACGACAGTTCAGTTTTTCTATGAACAACTGCTAAATCTTGTTAACAACATTTTCGTCTTTACATTCAAAAAGAAAAAATAAATCTAATGACCTCAGGCAATAAAACTTTCATATTGGCAATTTATACTATCGTTTTGTATCATCATTTGGCAATATCTAAGATCTCACATATGAAATTGGTTATGTTTTCTACACTATATTATTTAAGACTACGTACCCAAATTGCACTATAAAATAATTCACATTTTGTTTTGGCGACTTCCTCGACTCCGGTTATTGAGTCGCGGCGTTGACCTGTTGTTACCTTAGTATGTAAGTAGCTAAAAAAAACAACAAAAAAAATATATAAAACGAAAAAAGTAAAAAATCTTAGGTTATGTCATAATCAATAGCTACTAAATACTAGATGTTTAAACGGTTCTAACATTAGGGCTTGAAATTATAATAATTAATCTCTAAATATTTACATTACTTTATTTGTTTCTAATAAATTGACACATTAACAGTGAATTGAACACATCAATATGTAGAGTGACAGTCCTCGGTATTATCGTTAAACTGCCAGACCTTGGGCTTTCCAAGTAATGCATATTGGAGCAAACATAATTGACCCTGTTGGATAGTTGGGATAAGCGCAGGATATCAACTTAGCGGCAGTACATATCTCTCGACTGGTTTCTATGATATGTAAAGCCCACGTGTTTCATATTAGAAGTAGCGTACTTATAATACTTACGCTTGTCTCGTTCAAATTAAACTTTCCATCTGTTACAAATGCGCTACAGCTCGTAAAGAACGTTCATGGCTGCATCGTCGTAGTTGCTGGTCATAAGAACATCAACGTCCCCACAGGCCGAGTTAGAAGGCCTACTGCGCACCCACTAACTGCGTCGGCCGAACGTCTTGTGTTAACTTCAAATTCCCTTTAAGTTATCACTCGACCTCCATCGTTATCTCACACATGGGACGTCCACTACTTAGCATAGATTTCTTCTGTAGATTCTGGTGTAGGGCCACCTTCACCTAATGGCCCTTGCGCATTATGTCCAGGTCTTATCTATTCAATGTGGTGGTGTCCCATGTTGCTATTTTCAGTCCGTGGGGGTGTTCCACAGGGCTCATAAGGCCAGTGATTACGTTGTGGAATACTGAAGGTTCCGATTTCAGGATACAAGTACTTCGAGGAATATTCGCTTCCTTGTTTGACACACAATAACGTTAAAGAAATTGCAGGTTGACTTGTAGGAATCACTGTGCGTTGTCATAAGAAAGCAAATATCAACTTAAGAGAACTGTCTTAAAGTTTACTGATTCCTAAAGTTTGATCTGCAGAGTCTGTTCCGTTATCGTCGACGTCCATTAATTTCCTGGTAATCGTGAATCTTTGAAAGTTCATGGCATACGTTAAAACCCACTTTCTGGTAATTTTATATGTATGTATATATTATTTCTCAATTTAAATTTGAGCTCCGAAATATTGAAATCTGAATTTCAGTAATGTAGTTTTCAAAACTGGCAATTATTCAGGTTTTCTTTCTTTCTTAAATTCTTTATTGTACACAGAAAATAATACAAAGTAATCATAAATTCTCATTTTCGGATTTTCAAATTTCATTTCACGACAAAATTTTATTTCATTTCATTTCATTTACGTTTCATGTCCATTTCATGTCCATTTCATTTCCATTTCATTTCCATTTCATTTCCATTTCATTTCCATTTCATTTCCATTTCATTTCCATTTCATTTCCATTTCATTTCCATTTCATTTCCATTTCATTTCCATTTCCATTTCATTTCCATTTCCATTTCATTTCCATTTCATTTCCATTTCATTTCCATTTCATTTCCATTTCATTTCCATTTCATTTCCATTTCATTTAATTTCCATTTAATTTCCATTTCCATTTCATTTTATTTCCTTTTCATTTTATTTCCATTTCATTTCCAATTTTTTTTCATTTCCATTTCCATTTCATTTCACATCATTTCATGTCATTTCACTCCATTTCACTTTATTTCATTTCATATGAGATTCGGAATAATAAAATTCGCGATTGTGACTTTCGGAATGAAGGTTTTCGTTTTGATGTTGTGTACTCGTTTACACGACTTAGCGTAGTAACTGTTATACGGTCTTAATATCACTTTTAATAGTACTAAGTATAGTAGATTAATGTTATGACACTATATCGTGATCGTGCACGTGCCGAATACGGTATAGTGTACGTGTATTAGCAATAAAAAAAACATGAATTCGTGAAGATTATAGTTATAATTCAGGTCGTCGTCAGTATCTTGAGACTTGGGGAATATACGTGATGATAAAATTGAAACTTACCGGCATTATGAGTTTAGATTTTTGTAAATAGCAGTGAATTTAGGGGGTCGATCAGGATACTTGCTACGTCTGGCTATTATTACTTAAGTGATTGAGTATTCATCACTTATGGTCCATTGACTGTAGCGAGGGATTACTGGTCAGTAACAACTAGAATAGTTTGGTGGTAAAGTAAATTGTTTTGTTTGATGTGATTATACTTGTTGGTAAGCCACGGACGTGTGACGAAGCATTGCCGTGGCGTGTAGGGCCGTCGTGGACTGCTGACCGAATATCTGAATAGCTATGCTTCGGATATTGGTATGGATGGTTCGATCTGTCCAAGCTGGGCATATCAGCTGATGTTCGTGTGTCCCGGTTTCCATACTGGTGAGCACGTCAAACATTCAGTTAGATAGCCAAAGTTGAATGATGGCGGTACCTGCACAGGTTTAGACGAGTGTGGAAATGTTAAAGCACCAACTTATATCAGAATTGGCTTGATGGTTTCTTTCTATATTCACTGCAATCTGACTGGCGTGTCTACTTTTTATGTGAAGAATCTCGTGGATTGGTTTATGAAATCTCAGTTGTGTAATAAGTTCTGGGTTCCAACAGATTTCTAAAGCCAACGTCCACAGATTTTTGGCGTAATCTGTGTTATATTTGTGTTAAATGTTATTAATGGAATAAGAGGTATCTCCATCCACAGTTGTTGAAACTGGTGAAGGTCGATGGTGCTCGCTCCCTTGTGTGCACAATTTTGTTGACTGTGTTGAGTGTTAGCACGTGAGGCGATTATTTAGACCTTTATTTAGACCACATCGCAACTGTAGATGGTGAATACTCTTTATTGCCGTTCGTTTTGGCCATTGATTTCGATTTATTCGTATAACACAACGTTAAGTTTTGCCATTTCATAATTATAGATTTCTCCAAACGTTATAACCAACATCATATATTTCTTCTTGAAATTTTAAATTTGTCACGTGTAAATGTACCCATGTATCGAAAGTACTGAAATGTACCGAAATAGCAATACAATGCAATAAATAATTCACATTTTGATTTGGTGATTACGTGAACTCAATTACTTAAGAGGTAGATGAGTTCATGGCGTCGACCTGTTGTTGCCTTAGTATGTTAGTTGCTACGATAAAAAAAAAACAAAAAATATATTAAACAAAAAAAAAAAAACAAATATAAAATAAAAAAAAACTAAAAACTACAAAAAATGTATAAAAAATATAAAATAATAAAAATATTTAAAAAAATATACATTAAGTTAAGATTGTCACGTAATTAGTCTGAGTATTTAACATTAGGGATTTTTTAATTATTAAATAAGGAGCGAATACAGATTTTCGAAATTAACATCTCAATCGGCAGCAGTGAGGGGTCCTAGATATCGAACACCGGATAGTAGGGCAAACATCTTGGTCCAGTTGGATAGTTGGTATTAGCGCGGGATAGGGTGGCGGCTGAAGAATGATCTCTCGGCTGGTTTCTATGATATGTAAAGCCCACGTGTTTCATATTAGAAGTAGCGTACTAATTATACTTACGCATGTCTCGTTCAAATTAAACGTTACTTCTGTTACAAATGCGCTACAGCTCGTAAAGAACGCTAATGGCTGCATCGTCATAATTGCTGGTCGTAAGAACATCAACGGCGGCACCCAAAGGCCGAGTTAGAAGGTCTACCGCGCACCCATTTACATGGGTTAATAACCATTAATCTTAACCGGAATTCTGTCAATCAGAGACCCTGAAAAACTGAAACTGCGATGCGGAAAACAAGAATATTTATCTGGTCAGATATTGACGATGCAACATCATTTGGGCTTATGAGAAGTAGGTAGGCACTAAAAAAAGAATTCCTTGAATAGTATTAAAATTAATACTAAGCTTCTTAGAATTTGGTCGTCTTTATAACTGATTTTGCTACTTCATATAACCATCATCTCAACAACAAAACTAAAAATAGGCCTCTCTATTTTACAGTTCAATTATTAGTATTATAAAATCATCTTTATATTTCACTAAAATATGTTTCAAATTGGTCTGGTAGATCATCACCGAATGACCAATGTTTTTCTTACTTGACGATGGAATTTGAACTCTGACTAAAATATTTCAAAATGTAATTTTTTTAAGCATTCACCACACTAGAACTTCTTTCTGTTTTACAGTAATCATTGTCAAATAAAGTACCTCATAACGTACCTCTAAATCTACCTCAGAATATAATAACGCAAAAAATTTTGTAGAAGTTTTTAAGAAATTTGTAAATTCGTCTTGTACGTATATCTAGTGTAAATTATATCATTCAGCAATAATAGATTAAATTTTCGTATCACTACTGACAATGCCGCCATGCGGGTCTCGCATTAGAATAGAACAGTTCGTATATTCCGAAGTCTAGTGATCGTACATTAAGGATGAGAATACTTAGTCGATTGAGATCACCTTATCATCTTGCAAATTATGTGATTTTTGATTTCATAATATTCGTAATATTAAAAAAAAACTATTTTTCGAATTCCGATTTTGATACTGCTCATACAACTACGGTTCCCTGTAAAACGCAATTTCTAAAACTTTGGTCTCCTTAATTTATTCCAAAATTAATCTGTCGTCATTTCTTATAGTCCCTTTACACTCACTCAACTAAGATGACTTCCAACGATTGTCATAATTTTATCCCCATTTAGATACTTAATGTTATGATTGACTTAAAGCCTTTAATTTGGGTACTTATTTTACTTATAAGTTAGTAGTAAGAGCAATATCAAGACATTTTCCTGATTTACCATGTTAAGTATTCTGAAATTATGAAAAATTAATGATTCCCAAGTTACTTTTGTTAACAATTTGGTACTTAGAAGTTCGTTACTAATTAATTTAATTTCACATTACCGTATTTAATCCAAATTTTGCCCAACAATCAGAATAATTCATAATAAATATATAGTTAGGTGGTTAGGTTAGGTTAGGTGCACTGCAATATGGAAGTAGTTGAAAAGGGATTATTAGTTAGGTCCCGTCTTATGAGATTAATATTATCTAATAGATTCCGAAACATTAGTAGATTTTTTATATATCCTAGCTTGTAATCAATAGATATGTAAGAATGACTTTGTACTAAAGTTCCGAAACCAACATGTAAGAGATATAGATTTAAAAAAAGCTAGATTTTTAAGTACCTATAAAAAAAGGGATTAATAACAACCTTTATGAGAAAATACCATGGATATGTTTAAAATTAGTCGTTCGCTACTTAAGAATACATACTCGTAAGTCGTACGCCAGCCATAGTTATCTGTAGTGACGTGCGCTTGCTACGCTTCCAGCTTTCGGATAATTCGATAAAATAAATATACCTATAAGTGCGAATAAAACACGTCTTCGTAATCCTTGCAAATTTACTTAGAAAGTGGTTTATACAACTTTCCTTTCAAGGCATTTTGGGAAAGAATTGGTTCAAATTTTCTAAAGGCCTACTTCTTTCTCTGTTCTATATTTTACTCCGCCACGTGGTTCCCGGCTTTGGCCATATACATCTCGGCCAGGTAGAATTCGGGCCACCCCATCACCCCGTGGGTGTCGTACAAGGCGACTAAGGGAGAGTGGCGTGCTACCATATGTCTCATCATTATAAGCCAATTTAAAGGGCTTTTAACTTTTTTTCTAATACGAATTTTACTAACTCGGAAACGAAATTGTAACGGGCGTTTGTGATTTTAAGTCTTCTTGTATGAAATCATCTAAAACACCAAATACATTTGAATTTATTGAGCCCACGGCATTAGCACAACTTTTCACAGGGAAATTATTCGATCTCTTCACTGCGCAATCAAATTATATATTGCACCACACTTTATTGATTAACCATTCACAATTGAAAACCTAGATACATTTTAAAAGTATATGTAAGTTTCTAAACCGAATAAATTCGATCTTCCGAAACTTTAGTTTAGAACATAGCAGGTCCGTCAGAAAAAGAAAACGGGCCATATGACTGCTATGCTATACAGAGAAGAATATGTTTTACGTTAAAGACTATGATGTATTGTAGTGTTTTGTTGGTCTTTGGTGATTCTAAGTTTTGTGAAAATAACCGAACGCATTATTTACCTACTACTTTATCGAATCCACGGCGTTAGCACAACTTTCACACAAATTATTTTTTCTTTCACTACGCGATTGAATTAGGATATTGTAGCTCACTTTATTAAACACTTATTCACAATTAAAGCACTAAATATGTTAAAAGTATATGTAAGTTTTGAAACAGAATCAGTCCGATCTTCCAGAGGTTTAGTTTAAAATACGTAGCAGGTCCGTCAAGATGAGAACATGTTGCCTGCTGTGTATACAGAGAAAAATATATTTTAGGTTAATGATCATGATGTCTTGCCACTTTGTGTCATTGGGCATTAGTAAAAATACGTTTTTTATTATTTATTGAATCCTCGAAATAGCTTAACGCGTTATTCATTAATTTAATGAGCCCACGTGCGTAAGAACAAGTTTCACAAAGAAATTATACATTTTCTTCCCTGTGCGGTGAAATTTAGACTTTGTAAATCACTTATTTACATTAAAATTTACTATAGGTATATGTTAAAATTAAATGTAAGTTCTGCAGCAGATCTTCCGAAACCTTAGTTTTAAATACATAGCAGGTTCGTCGTCAAAATAAGGATATTGGCGTAAACCTGTTAGGTTAACCAGAAAATGAAATTGGTTGCAGATAAGATAATCATAATTTTGTTATGGTCTTTGAAAAGTTATTCATTTTCACCAATGAGAAATTTAACTTAGATTTGTAATCCACTTTATTAATCACGTTTGCACTTTCACCATACGCCAGGTTAATAATAATAATACGTAAGTTCTAAAACAGAATCAGTCTGATCTTCCAACTCTTTAGTTTAAAACTCGTAGGAGGTCCGTCATATGTTAATGCCTGACTTAAGCCTGTTTCATATGCTTTCAAAATAACTAGCATTCGCATTTATTTAAAAAGTTGTAAAAGAAGATGAAAATCTTCTGTGTATTGAAGATCTGTATTTTTTCTCTGTCCTGTTTTGTATTCGCCGCGTGGTTCCCGGCGTAGGCCACTTACATCTCGGCCAGGTAGAATTCGGGCCACCCCCCATCATCCATTTAATCCCGTGGGTGTCGTACAAGGCGACTAAGGGATAGGGCTAGAATTTCCATCCTAAATAAACATAGCGCCCCAAAAAGTGCCCGCTTGACGTAAATAGGCTCGCCTCCTTTTACGTGGGACTAGAAAACTAGGCGATTATTCTTTAACTATCTCTTTTGTTTCATTAGTTATGAATCGTGTATAATTTTACGTTATTTCAAAATAATCATAAAATAATAAAGACAGACTCTAAAATAAAATTGGTATTGAACTTTTCGACAAGAACCTTTGACAATTTAAAAATAATAAAACATGAAAACCAAATTAAAACTGATATGTTAACAACACTTTGGTGTGTAAAAAGAAAGTAATCGTAAAATAATGTGACCGTACCGCTACCATGATACTCGCGGTGTGGGGGGTACACTGTGAGCAAAGAGATAGAAGCAGTATACTATACTGTGACTGCCAGCACTGCACCGCGGCGTAGCTAGGGACATTTCAAAGAAAGATTATTAGCTGAGAGTCAGCCAAATACCACCGCGTGGGCCAGAGGTGGTATCTCGCTCGCCTTCGTCTCATGATCGCTCTTTACTACGTCCGTAGCAACGCTGCAAGTACCATCAAAAAAGAGCATAGCAGCGCTCGCGGTCACGCTATAGCTAAGAGCGACGTGATAACCGCCATGCTCGCTCTCGTATCATGCTCTTTCTTTCTCTTGCTTTACAGCGTCCAGCACCACACCGCGCATATCATTCGAACGGTGCAGCACTCGCGGTCACACTATATTATGATTACTTTTTTTTTGTTTCTTCAATACGAAATTGCATTATGTATTTTTTATAATTCTAAGATATATTTTATTGTACGAAATTCTCAAAAACGTCTAACGTGATGTTTATAAATTTATTGAGACACGGCATTTGTTTACACAAGGAAAATTATCATTAATTACCTCTAAGCAACTAAACTAAGGTATTGTAGTCCACTTCTGTACCGCTCCGATGGTACGCGCGGCGTCGCTAGGGACGCTGTAAAGAAAGATTATACTAGCTTAGAGCGAGCCAGATACCGCATTTGAACCGTGCGACAGTATCCGTTCGCTCTTGCCCATGCTCTTTATTTATAGCGCCCTAGCCACGCCGCGCGTATCATGGGAGCGTAAGTTTTTTATTATTTATGAAATACTTGAAATCGCTTAACGCGTTATTCATTAATTTAATGAGCCCACGTGCGTTAGCACAAGTTTAGTTTCAAAAAGAAATTATACATTTTCTTCACTGCGCGGTGAAATTTAGATATTGTAAACGACTTACTCACATTAAAATTTACTATAGGTATATGTTAAAATTAAATGTAAGTTCTGCAGCAGATCTTCCGAAACCTTAGTTTTAAATACATAGCAGGTTCGTCGTCAAAATAAGAATATTGGCGTAAACCTGTTAGGTTAAACAGAAAAAAAATTTAGTTGCAGATAAGATAATCAAAATCTTGTTATGGTTTTTTGTGATAAATACAATTTTATTTTTGTACAAAACTCTTTAAAACGATGGACGCGCTAATTTTTATGAGTATCTGCACAACATCCACATGAAAAATTATTCATTTTCACCAATGAGCAATTTAACTTAGATTTGTAATCCACTTTATTAATCACGTTTGCACTTTCACCATACGCCAGGTTAAAAATAATAATACGTAAGTTCTAAAACAGAATCAGTCCGATCTTCCAACTCTTTAGTTTAAAACTCGTAGGAGGTCCGTCATATGTTAATGCCTGACTTAAGCCTGTTTCATATGCTTTCAAAATAACTAGCATTCGCATTTATTTAAAAAGTTGTAAAAGAAGATGAAAATCTTCTGTGTATTGAAGATCTCTATTTTTTCTCTGTCCTGTTTTGTATTCGCCGCGTGGTTCCCGGCGTAGGCCACTTACATCACGGCCAGGTAGAATTCGGGCCACCCCCCATCATCCATTTAATCCCGTGGGTGTCGTACAATGCGACTAAGGGATAGGGCTAGAATTTCCATCCTAAATAAACATAGAGCCCCAAAAAGTGCCCGGTTGACGTAAATAGGCTCGCCTCCTTTTACGTGGGACTAGAAAACTAGGCGATTATTCTTTAACTATCTCTTTTGTTTCATTAGTTGTGAATCGTGTATAATTTTACGTTATTTCAAAATAATCATAAAATAATAAAGACAGACTCCAAAATAAAATTGGTATTGACCTTTTCGACAAGAACCTTTGACAATTTAAAAATAATAAAACATGAAAACCAAATTAAAACTGATATGTTAACAACACTTTGGTGTGTCAAAAGAAAGTAATCGTAAAATAATGTGACCGTACCACTACCATGATGCTCGCGGAGTGGGGGGTACACTGTGAGCAAAGAGATAGAAGCAGTATACTATACTGTGACTGCCAGCGCTGCACCGCGGCGTAGCTAAAGGACATTTCAAAGAAAGATTATTAGCTGAGAGTCAGCCGCTTGCCTTCTTCTCATGATCGCTCTTTACTACGTCCGTAGCAACGCTGCAAGTACCATCAAAAAAGAGCATAGCAGCGCTCGCGGTCACGCTATAGCTAAGAGCGACGTGATAACCGCCATGCTCGCTCTCGTATCATGCTCTTTCTTTCTCTTGCTTTACAGCGTCCAGCACCACACCGCGCATATCATTCGAACGGTGTAGCACTCGCGGTCACACAATATTATGATTACTTTTTTTTTGTTTCTTCAATACGAAATTGCATTATGTATTTTTTATAATTCTAAGATATATTTTAATGTACGAAATTCTCAAAAACGTCTAACGTGATGTTTATAAATTTATTGAGACACGGCATTTGTTTACACAAGGAAAATTATCATTAATTACCTCTAAGCAACTAAACTAAGGTATTGTAGTCCACTTCTGTACCGCTCCGATGGTACGCGCGGCGTCGCTAGGGACGCTGTAAAGAAAGATTATACTAGCTTAGAGCGAGCCAGATACCGCATTTGAACCGTGCGACAGTATCCGTTCGCTCTTGCCCATGCTCTTTATTTATAGCGCCCTAGCCACGCCGCGCGTATCATGGGAGCGTAAGTTTTTTATTATTTATGAAATCCTTGAAATCGCTTAACGCGTTATTCATTAATTTAATGAGCCCACGTGCGTTAGCACAAGTTTAGTTTCAAAAAGAAATTATACATTTTCTTCACTGCGCGGTGAAATTTCGATATTGTAAACCACTTACTCACATTAAAATTTACTATAGGTATATGTTAAAATTAAATGTAAGTTCTGCAGCAGATCTTCCGAAACCTTAGTTTTAAATACATAGCAGGTTCGTCGTCAAAATAAGAATATTGGCGTAAACCTGTTAGGTTAAACAAAAAAAAAATTGGTTGCAGATAAGATAATCATAATTTTGTTATGGTCTTCGAAAAGTTATTCATTTTCACCAATGAGAAATTTAACTTAGATTTGTAATCCACTTTATTAATCACGTTTGCACTTTCACCATACGCCAGGTTAATAATAATAATACGTAAGTTCTAAAACAGAATCAGTCCGATCTTCCAACTCTTTAGTTTAAAACTCGTAGGAGGTCCGTCATATGTTAATGCAGGACATAAGCCTGTTTCATATGCTTTCAAAATAACAAGCATTCGCATTTAATTAAAAAGTTGTAAAAGAAGATGAAAATCTTCTGTGTATTGAAGATCTGTATTTTTTCTCTGTCCTATTTTGTATTCGCCGCGTGGTTCCCGGCGTAGGCCACTTACATCTCGGCCAGGTAGAATTCGGGCCACCCCATCATCCATTTCATCCCGTGGGTGTCGTACAAGGCGACTAAGGGATAGGGCTAGAATTTCCATCCTAAATAAACATAGAGCCCCAAAAAGTGTCCGGTTGACGTAAATAGGTTCGCCTCCTTTTACGTGGGACTAGAAAACTAGGCGATTATTCTTTAACGATCTATTTTGTTTCATTAGTTGGGAATCGTATATAATTTTACGTTATTTCAATATATTCATAAAAAAATAAAGACAGACTCTAAAATAAAATTAGTATTGAACTTTTCGAACAAGTAACCTTTGACAATTTGAAAACAATAAAACATGAAAAACAAATTAAAGTTGATATATTGTACACAATATTATGATTACTTTCTTTATATTTTTTCAATACGTATTCTTTATAATTCAATATGTATTTTTTATAATTCTAAGATATGTTTTATTCTTGTACGAAATCTTCAAAATCACCTTTACAAATAAATTTAAGGATGTGCAATTTAAGGCTATTGGAGACTATTGCAGTTAAGAATAATTGTAAAGTCTCTAAGATAGATATGCAATGGCGTTTCTCAAAATTCTTCATGGAATTTTTCGTTTTCGCAGTATTATTTATAAATCCTAATGCTCCCGATAAGTTCAGAATTCTCACTGTTATCGTCATACCGATATGTCACTCGTTATTCCTCTCGATAGACAAAGGAGTTTAACTATCCCTCCATGTCTATTGACCTCTGTTGTGTAACGGTAGTACGGTACTGCTAACTCAGAGGTCGCAAGAAATTATTTTATTATTTACTATCTTTCCAATCTAATAAATTCAGAACTCTTTGGTATCGACATTACCCGCCTGGTTTCAGATCCAACAGTTACTTCCCGTCTCTGGTTTCATAAACCGTTATACAAGAATCTTGATCACCTAGAGGGCTAGTGGGGTTTGACGCTGGTCGGTTAATCGTCGTATCGTTATGTGACTTTAAATCCAGACGAAGAGGAAGGAACCTCTTTGTCGTATTGCATCCAAAGAAACTGTATCGTTCCACTGTTTGATTTCAAAGCCTTTAAATTCCCTGTTGTTTGTATTCCCTGACTTTTTGGATAAACTTCTATAATTGGAAATTATCTATACAATTATTAGTTTGGTGATGAATTTCCTTGGTTAGTTCCGCAGACGATGTCATCATAGCACTACAGATCCAGTGAACTAGTTCTGGAGCTCTTTAAAATTCACAAATTATTGCCCAAAATATAATGTTTAGCAACGAATACCTAGTTTGTACTGAAATGGCGTAGTTACCCTAAGGTTAATATAATATTGAGTGTCTATATTTAGATATTGTCTTGTGTGTTTTATATAAGTATTACTTACTCTATTTAATATGGTAGATTCTTTACGATATCTTTGTGTCTATTTATCGCAGTATCTTTATGAAATATAAGTGTCTCTTAGTACGTAGGTACCGAATCGAATCGGTTAAGCGGGATGTTTCGTCAAATTAGTGTAAGTGTTAAGAGTCCCGATAGTTCGGAGTATATGTTACGAATCGAGTGGTCAATAGGTCACTTTGGAAGTGCTGACATCACTGGAGATTTAAATTACACATTCATAGCTTGTAAGGATGAAGTCAAAATACTAAAAATAGATTTTACACATTGCACCTAATAGTTCAATATAATGTCAGGCGCTCGCGTACCGCGTACTGTTTTCGGGTTAAAAAAAAACTGTTAAATTCATCTTTCAAAATATACATGCGCAGTAAACTACACATAGTGATTTTATAAAGGTTCTCTATATACGAAAATAATGTTTTGGAAATTCAACGTATAACACATCCCTCATCGTCTTCTCATAATTAATACCAGCAAAGATTTGCAACATGCACACGGGTGTCTGACTATCATTTGAAGAGCTTCGTAAAACAAGCAATCTGTTAATTCCCTTGTAAACAAGAGTGTTCCGATTCGCTAACAATACTCTTTGGATATAGGCTTGCTGACTGCAGTGGTTGTGAAGTTCCCATCACCTATTAGGGTACCATAACTAACGTTATGCACCACATATTATCCTAATGCATCACTTGGTCCTTAACATATATAGATACTGTATTTCAAACTTCGCCAACTGAATTAGTTGCAATATGCGTATTACCTGTTACACTTTTGAACGCTGTAATTTATCCTGATTTCGGAAGCTATATAACATAACGTTTGGTGAAGTACCCTACAGAGAGGAAGTAAGATATGATAAAAGAAGGTTGGTTGGCATCGTGTTTATGCCGATCGAGCACGATCTCAACACTAGAACCCGTAGTTATGTATGGTGGATACAATCTCCTAAAACTGGCTAATTATTTCTTAAAAAGGTTCATCATTAGGTTAGGTAATATTAAGGACCCCGTGTAATCGGATGGATCCCGTGTAATCGGGTGAGTAAATTTAATAATGTATTTAGTGTCGGTGGTTAGTGTTAAGATTCCTGTACTATGGATTACATTTAATATTTTTTAGATTTAAGGTTTTTTAATCTTTAAGGTTTTTTGAGGCTATATATGTTAGGAATCTAGATACTAGACTTATCTTGCAGCAGTGGCAATATTACTTTGAACTTAGAGTGTAGGTTACGAAGGTAAGGTTTGATTTTTATGATAGTTAAGTTTTTGGACACAGCTCCTCATAGTTCCGTAATCAACTTTAAGATTTGAATACCTCTTTTGCAATATGAATTCATGCGTTGTGAGGAATAGGTCGTCGTTGATGTTAATTGTCTCAGTAGCGTCTCGATATTCGTCATTTCATACAAACAAAAACATTCTAATGCAGAAATCATTTACAGAAAATAATGATACAAAAATTTATAATTCACTTAATGCAGTCTTTTGGCGTAAATCCTTGTTGGAAAAGAGCACTGAAACGGCAATTCCAGACAAACACTTTTGTTTGAAATCGAATATTTGGAAACTATTTATAACATGTTTGAAATGTTTGAAGATTGTCGGCAATATCGCATTATCATCAAAAGTTGGCAACATCGGTTGGATTTTAGGAAATTGATAAAATTGTAATGGCATTTCATCACATCAAGTTTGGTGACCTATTTTTCATTTCTTCAATAGATATAGCCTACGTTTTTTTCTATTTTTCCTTTTTTCGGATCGCATTCCGCCTATTAATTTTGATTGTTTTAATTTTCTTACTGTTTAGAATCAAATAATATTCCGTGTTTTAATTATCCCATGCTCATTGTTTTTTTTCTATTGATATAGGAATATATTATACTTAGGTATTAGTCGTATTCTATTACGTGTCTCTAAATGTCGTGTCGCTAGGTTATATTCCGATTTGTCTTTATGATATAGGACTTTATACATTACTTAAACTATACCATAAAAATATTACATTGAGGTAGAAAGATTAGGAGCCTTAATATTTTCTTTAAAAACTTTCAACGTAACGTAACTTAAATAGGCATTTGGCAGTAAATTTAATTAATTACAACTTCAAATAAAATAATATGAAATTACTTAAAATACAAGAACAAACGAAAACGAATAAAAATAAAAGCAATAAAATGGTCATAGCACTGTAAGCGTTGCCGTTTGGTATGGTCTATTTCATCTTTTACTCAACACGCTCACAATTTTGGAACAACCGGCCATGAATGCCCGTCTTAGTATAATTTATGCTGTACCACTAACCCACAGTTCGCAAATCCAAAATTATTTAGGTTTTTATTCAAAAACATTAAAGTACAGTCAGGACCTTGACGAACAAAGTACTCAAAATGGTCTTAATGCCTTGGTTTTCATCCCTCCCTTCTAATATTAGGTACATATATTAAGTTTGGACAATGATACAATTTAAATCAAATAAAAAAAATGTTTTGTTTACTCTTAATACCGTGGTACTGTGATCATTTTGAGATTTTGTACTCAACGTCGTTCTTAACACGAGCTCTGCTCACAATTTTGGAACAACTGCTCATAAATGTGACTTGAATATAAATTATGCTGTACCACTAACCCAGAGTTCAGCATCAAATCGACCTTGAGGAACATCGTTCTGACGCTGACTGTAAATTGTTTGAATTCGCTATGATTTTCAAATCATAATATTAGTTTTAGGATTAGTTTGAATCCAACCAGTGTTAGGTTAAGTATTGGTGTTAGGATTACTGTTTGTGACTCGTCGTATTAGTGTTAGTATTCGGTGTTTGAAACCCGTCGTATAAGTGTTAGAATTAATTGTTTGAAACCCATCATATTGGTGTTAGTATTAGCTATTTGATTACCTGTTCTAAATGCTGTTAATTAGAATTAAGTCGATACTCCGTATTTTACCACAATGCCTGCGAACACCTAACTATAATTATGAAATTAGTGTTACTATAATGGACGGTGAAAAAGACCTTGATTATGGATAGAACTAGTAGAGCGATGATTTGGATTGAACTCCTAGCTGGCAGCTTGACTGCTTAGGATGTAACGTAATTGTTTGATATTATTAAGATTAGGATAATGTACTCGGCAAAGCTCACATTAACTGCTAAAAACATAACTAATACCGAAGGATCCAAAACATACGAGGAATAGGTACTAGCAAAAAAAAAGCAAAAAAAAAGAGCGGTTAATAATATTATTTATCCCAAAACTCGAGAAGCTTAAATTCGGACATTTTATTATCTGTTGTATTCGTAATTTTCAGGACAATATTTACATCAAAGGATAAAATATCTTCATAAAATTACTCTGGAAAATATCTCATATTATTTTGAAAATTTTTACTTTTTTTCTTTCGAGTGAGATATAATTTTTTTTGGATCGATCAGGCGGGATGGGTACAAAAAAAATCCTATCTTAATTTTTCCTTACTTTTGAATTTCGGTCAAATATTTTTTTTGTGTTAATTTCATAAAATGGTAACACTGACCAAATTATTCAAAATACATTTCTAAAATATTCAACGTTTAAAAGAGATTTTTAATTTGTATTTCTTACCGGTATCTAACCAACACAATTTCTATAGAAATAATTACTGGTATTCAATAATTAATCGGACGACTTACTTTGGCTTTCTAGTTGCCGATAACAGACAACGTTCTTACAAATTCAAATAAAATAAAGTGTTGCAAAAATAAAACGTTGCTAACTCTGGCTAAATTATGCAAATACATTTCGGAAAAATTCAAACTTCGGTTAAAACAAACAGTTTTGAGTTTTCTATAATTATACCTATACTTTGGACTCAACATCGTTCTCAACACGAGCTCTGCTCACAATTTTGGAACAACCGGCCATGAATGCCCGAGTTAATATAAATTATGCTGTACTAATAACCCACAGCTTACAAGTCTAAAATTATTATTTTCCCCTTTGGTTTTTATTCAAAACATTAAAGTACAGTCAGGACCTTGACGAACAAAGTACTCAAAATGATCTTAAAGTTTGGACAATGATACAATTTAAATTAAATCAATAAAATTGTTTAATTTACCCTTAATATCGTGGTATTGTGACCATTTTGAGACTTTGTACTCAACGTTCGTTCTCAACACGAGCTCTGCTCACAATTTTGAACCAACCGGCTATGAATGCCCGTTGCTAACTCTGACCTAATTTGCAAATACATTTAGGAAAAATATGAACTTAAGTTAAAAAACAGTTTTGAGTAATACTAAAAATAGTTTTATTTCAATTGAATAAAAAAACTAATCGGTCGACTTACTTTGGCTTTCTAGTCGACTTTGCCACAAAACTTTTTTAACAAGTATTAAAATAATGGTGTGTTACAAAATTTGAATATTTCAATTCAGATCAAATTATATACATTCATTTATCACCATAAACACCAGAAAATTCTGTAATTCTGTCCAAATTCAAAATGTCAGGTAGTCAGAGCGTCGGGTATTAGATAAGGATTTAGCAGTCACTGTGATGTTTAGACTTAATCGGGGATTTGAAATTATTATACTCTTGAGATTAATCACTTCTTACTAGCAATATAATATTAAAATTAAATTTAAAACACATTTAAAGATTGTACACTGAAATGAGAATAGATCTTGAGATTTTGCATTCATGCGGTCGAATATGGATATGATCAACAGTTTCGTGACACAAATAAGTACGTTTTCGTGTAAAGTCATCGTCAAAATTTCGATAATTGTAATGAGTAAAGGATCCGGCAACACACTCCAAATCACCGAATAGATTTTAACAACTGTCACTTGAATTCTACAGAATGTAATTAGAATGGCATATTACTACTAAAACATTATTTTTTTTGATGACTGTTACATATTCTACTTTTTTTTGCGCCGTGGCGGCGGTGCGTCTTGCGCGCCTCCCCGTTTCCGGGGCCGAGTTGAGGACACTGTGTTCCCACACCCGAGGAGGGCCAGATCGAGAGAGATGGCCCTGGGTCGGCCGGGGTGTGAGGGATATGCCTGTTTACCTCACCTTCGGCTACCAAAAACGACCCCACAGGCGCCGTGCGTTTTAGTCGGTTCGAGTCCGACATAACCCTCCCGCCGGCTTCGGCGGTAGGGTATCCGTGGGGATTTTTCGCACGTAAAATATTAAAAAAAAAAACATTGGCGAAATTAAGATCTTCCACTTCGTCTATAACAACTGCATTATTATTTTATCTCACTCTTACTATTACTGGATTCAATTCATCTACATCTGATCTCATTTCAATGTATAACATTATTGTACCTATAAACTTAGGCATGTCGCAACGTATAACCCTATATGAAAATAATTAATCATCCCTTCGGGGTCTTAGTTTTTAAGACAATGGGCAATGTCCAATATAGTACTTATTTACTAAATTATTTCGTAAGGAAAACTGATCGAAAGGCGATCATAGGTTTAAGTAGTGCTTCAAAGCCGCGAAATACTTTCGTTGATAGTCTGTAAGGTATCGATTATATTTTAGAAGTAGTCTCGGTGTTGTCTTGATTTATGTCTATACTGTTACACATAGGTTTATGGTCACATCACTACGCACCCGTTTTGAAAAATAACAAGAGCCTTTGCTAATCGAATCATAGTCTTTTGATGAATTTTTTTTTTCTTCACTCTTTTGATAAACATTTTTATGGTACTTATAACACAGTTTTTGGATACATCAATATTATATTTTGGTAACTATTATAATTTGCTACAAATAAAGACGATAATAGTTTATTTTTGATTCGAAATTATATGGATTTACTAACTATACACACTTTTATAATATTAATTAAATATACGGTAGTATGTGTATTAAGCTATATTACATGTAAGTGTTGGCTGGGTTCACCGCTTGGCACGTAAAATTAATAGATGTTAGGTTAGTCTTAGTATAAGTTATTTTGAGTATAGCTGTCACAGCTATATTCAATATTATTGTCATCTCTTTTAACAGCCGGCTCAAAGTTTCGGCCCATGTAAACTAGCTTAAGTTTCGACCCATGTAAGCCAGCTATAAGTTCGGCCTATGTAAACCGGCTTAAGTTTTGACCTATGTGAGCCGGTTTTAAGTTTACCACATGTAAGCCGGCTTACGTTTCGGCACATGTAAGCCGGCTCCAAGTTTTGGCCCATGTAAACCGGCTTAAGTTTTGGCACATGTAAGCCGACTCCAAGTTTTAGCCTATGTAAACCGGCTTAAGTTTTGACCTATGTAAGTCGGATTTAAGTTTAGCCCATGTAAACCGGCTTAAGTTTCGGCACATGTAAGCCGGCTTCAAGTTTTGGCCCATGTAAACCGGCTTAAGTTTCGGCACATGTAAGCTGGCTCAAGTTTAGGCCCATGTAAGCCAGCTCTAAGTTTTGGCTCATGTAAGCCGGCTCTAAGTTTCGGATATTTAAAAATACTTTCTTTAAAAAAGAACTGTTTACCCTAACGAATTTAGAATATCAAAAATATTTATGTATAAAAATACCTACGAAATAATTTCAATAAAACTTGGTGTATAAAAAGTTGATTTTTATTAAACACTCTTATCCTTCACCAATTCATCGGCGAGGTTTGACCAGTAAGTATATCCTATAATTGTTAATATCTACTGCTAATATCAAAATGGTACCTATACTGGAGAAGTAGCTACTATCTGACATTGGGTTTCTACGGTGCGAGGTTCTATAGACGCTGACGTGGGCGCTGGCGCATGTACAAAAATGTCTGCACTATCACTGACGAGCCCTATTCATTGCTGCGAAGCAATCACGAGCCGTGGAAGGGCGGCTTAAGAAAACACAATCAAAATATGTGGTGATCTTTTTGTAAGTACGATCACCAGAGCTGATTTTCTTTTTCTAGGCCTATCGTAACGCTGCCTCATGTGGACCAGTGTGCCAGCCGCTTAAGGCAGGCCTTTTTCTGATTAGAGCATCAGCGGTGTGCTATCTGAACGCTCAGTAAAAGTACTCCCGAAAGTTTATTGCGTTTAGTCGCATAATGCCTAAATCGCGAAATGGCACCCGAGTCTGAAAAGTACTAATTCGTCAATGGACTAATTCTTAAAAAGACTAATTCGCGAAATTACTAATTCTGAAAAGGACGAATTCGTCAAAGGGCTAATTCTTAAAAAGACTTTTTCGTGAAATGGCCAACTCTTAACAACGTATGACAGCATAAGTCAGACATAAGTCACACATGTGAATGTGTAAGTTATGGATATGTGAGCTATGTCGACGGAGCGGATCTCCTATTTCTTCTTGCTTTAACACAAAGGTCGTGCGGTTTAAGGATAATTGAAAATTTGATACGTTGTTAAGAGTTGACCATTTCACGAATAAATCTTTTTAAGAATTAGTCCATTCGCGAATTAGTCCTTTTCAGACTCGGGTGCCATTTCGCGAATTAGGCATTATGCGACTAAACCGTTTAGTGATGGGACTATTAAGGGTTTTTATTATAACCACGGCGCTGCCGCTACAGAATCAGAAGAGAATAACAATGGATAAAATATAGATAAAAAATAATCGGTGCAAGTGGGGAATAATGAATCATGTTCAATTTTTTCAATATCTTAATCAATTTGAATTGTTAGCATACATAATGCTTTATAATTTCATTCAAAAAGATAACAACGGTTCGAACTAGTTCTAATAGTTCATTCAAAATAGACATTCACTCTTGAATGAATTCCAAAGAAGCTGTTACGATCTAAGAAATTGAATGAATATTAAAGCATTTACTATTGAAATCGATCATGACAGGAAAAGTCGCAGTAAAACGGATATATGTAGGAAAATTTGGATGGCTTCAGAAAAAGTAAGTGTAAAGTTAAAAGTAAGTGTCAAGCTGCCTAGTGGCCCCATCTGAAAACCAGCGCTGTGCATACCCAACGAAGGGTGTGCGCAGCATTCAATACTGAGATGGGGCCCTATTTGGGCTCGCATAGTGTGGAGTGTTGCACCCGTAGTCTAATTTTAATGTGCCTACTGTTTTTGATTTGTTATTCTGTTATACTGCCTACCTGTTTGTATTTGGTGGGGTGCCCGCTGTGTGGGGCCTGAATAAAATATTTTCTTTCTTTCTTTCTTTCATTCCTTCCTCAACTGACTCATAAATTTTCCTATCTTAACTTAATCGATTTGAACCTAAAAGAGAAAAGTGGTCAGGAGACGATTATCATCGTCCTTGCGTTAGTCCTGGGCCCTGATTTCACTATTTTTGTCATGGCAAAACCACTGAGATGGCATTGATATTTTAGTTTTGGGCGTTACGCTCACGGTATTAAAATCAAAAATTAAATGGCCCCTTCGAATGAAAGAGTTCATAAAAAACGTATGTACTTTTTTGGAATTTAATTTTGGACCTTAATTATACATACATATAATCACGCCTTTATCCCTAGAGGGTTAGGCAGAGATTAATTAACACCCACATTTCACCAATTCGTGAGCCTATTGCCGTATTCTGGGCACTATAGTCGACTCGAGGCATGCCCCTGGGCTGTATATATCTGTCTGATGTTAAACAACCCTATCCCCTAGTCGCCTTGTAAGGCAGTTTCGGAACCGTGAGTCCCCGGTTGTGGGGACCTCCCCACGACCGGGGGAGACGATGACAGCTGTAAGGCAACCGAAACATCGGGATTATTGTGAATAATAAACCAGACAAGTGTGAGTGGGACTAACATTTCGAGGGTTCCGTATAAAATTGTATTCAGAGCGAACTTATGCTACATAAACCGCAATATTTTTTTTATTGGGTTGACTTGGAAGTTTAATTTTTATACAGTTTTAAGAAGTTACAGACATGGTATGAATTTCAACTTGATGCATTCCTGAGAAAAAAGTCTTGACAGACGGACAATAAAGTGATCCTAAAGGATCATTACGTTCTGATTTGGAACAGATCCCTAAAAACAACGCACAACAATTAAGTCATGTCACGGATATTATTCCCCTCCTTCAGCGCAGTGGCGCGACGCTCACCTCTCCCCGTTGCCGGGGTTTGATGTGGACACCGTGCCGCACTCGAGGGAATATCTTAAAAACCGTAGATGGCCCAAGGTTAACCGGAGTGCGAGATTGTTACTAGCTGACCCGCCCCAGCTTCGCCCGTGGCATATTTCAAAACCTCATGTCACCTATTATATTTGAGCCCGTATTTCTCAAATAATGTATGGGAATCTGCCGAATTTATTAACATATATGGTCACTGCTCCGCTCTCTTAAGTAGTAGCGTGATGATATATAGCCTAAAACCTTTATCGGTAAATGGACTATTACACAAAAAAGAAAATCAATTTGAGAAAAAATCATAATTAAAAAAAAATCGTGATGGTAAAATAGGGATTGATCGTAGAGAGTTGAAAATTCAGGGTTGTATGTATTTTCTAATGCTATATCATAAAAACAAAAAAAATTGACCAAAAATTAAAAAAAAATTTATAGGGGAACAACCCGTATCACTTAGGGGTATGAAAAATAGATAGTAGCCGATTCTCAGACCTACTGAATGTGCATATAAAATTTGGTAAAAATCAGTAAAGTATAAAGTAAATAAAAAAATAACATTGTGACACGAGAATTTTATACTTATGTAAGATATTAGTTACCTACCTATGTATACCCGTAACATTGTTCCCGTGGACTTATAACTGGGTCTTAATTAAGGTGCGTAACACTAATTAGTGTTTTTTTTTTTATTGAAAGTTACACGTCAGATAAGTATCGCATATCGTATCGACAACCCATGGCGTGGCGGTAGTACATTCGACTGCTCCGCTGGGTTCGATTGCCGCTCAGTGTAAATATTTGTATTTTTTATTAGGATAAGTATGTCAGTTAAACTTCGCCTCGCCTGATGGTAAGCTGAAGGTAAAGTCTCAGAAAAGAGGGTCACCATTACATATACCATGTTACAATGGAGACACTCAGCTTGACGGCCTCATCATATGCTTTTTCACGCCCCGTTTAAAGGAGCCGGTACTGTAGGAAGAAGGAAACACGTGAGCTGGTAATTAATTCCAGGCCTTAATGGTGCGACAAAGGAAAGAGTCACCGAGCCGCTTGGTTCTTGATCGGATATTCTGCACGGTGTGCGGGTGACATCTAAGCCCTGCACGTGTTGTCGTGTGTAGGACAGGGGAGGGTGAGACTAATTGGAACATTCACAATCATCAGGACATTCACCGTGGTACATACGGTAAAATACTGTATGTATCAATATGTCCATTGGCAATGGTTTTGGTGTTATTGTGCCTAAAGAAGAACGCTAAGCCGTCGGTCCTGGTTTTCATACGAATATCTATACCTAGTCGTATTCCAAGGGAGATGGGCCCACACATAGGGGCAGGTCTGATCATGATCACTCGTCCAGTCAACAGCATCCCTATTGAAAGTAGTAGTAGTAAGTATCATATCTGCATTAAAAGTTGCATCAAAATCAGCCTACCAACTTTACATGAACAAACGGAAAAACATATTTTTTTTTTATACCACTTAGGTGGCAGACCAGCACTCGGCCCAATTGATGGAAAGTGAGTGAAGTGGAAAACCTAGGGACTCACACTCGCGATGCCATCCCTGTAAGCACAGAGAGATTCTGTGCCATCAGTGTAAAAGATAAAGCAGGGCGAATGGGCGGAAATACCGCCGTGTCCTATCTCCTAAAATTCATTTCCTTTTGAATAATGTGCTTCAAATATGACATGTTTCTAAATACTCGAGTGCAGTTTCGTCTTTTTTCGACCGAGATCAATCTTGCTAAAGGTCGAGATCTCGCGAGTTCGATATTGCATTCCCTCTTAAGGGAAAGCTCCACTAAAATAGTGTGCAGCATATTTCTTTACAAACTTGTGCAACTTTGGTTGCGCCGATGGTAGAATTTGTATTTTTTTTGCTCAATAGTAGTAATTCAAATCATTGACACTGAAACACACGCTTCCTGTACCCATCTCCCTCCCGCGCTACCTTTAAAGTGAGATAGCAATAGTTTTCGCCCCGCCCAATTGTCAAAATAGCCGCATCTTGACTTCCGCTTTGAACTAGCAAGCATCAATGGCAGCGGCGCGCGCGACTCTCAGAAATTAATAATGTTTGTTGGATTTTAACCGCTTTCATAGACCTTTACCGATCGGATTGTGCCTCTCGTGTGTCCCTCAAGTGATTTAGTGATGTGGGCAGCAGCTCCTGAGCCAGGAAGAGAAGACCGGTGCACCGGCCCAGCCAGCACGTGGCGTAGTAAAGGTTAGTGCATCCTCTCCTAATTTTTCGGGTTGCATTCAATGCCTAAACCACCTCCGCGGCAACCCGATCACCTATCTTGTTTGTTGTGTAAAGTGTCATATGAAACATGTTAACTTCACCCCCCGCATAATACAGTCCACTAGCTCAGGTGGCATGAGAATCGCGCCACCAAACTTAGTGCACGTATATTGACATAACCTTCTATGAGCGTAATCATTTGGATTCACATATATTGAAATGTTTAGAATAAATAATTTAGGTTTCGTATTTTATCCGTAAATCATTTCTTAATTATATTATTTATATAACTTTCGATTATGTATTATTGTTAGTGTAAAAGCAAGATATTAGGAGGTTAGGACACGGCGGTATTTCCGCACAATTGAGCAGTCCGACTGGGGAAGTACCTGCGCCCTACAGAATACCGCGGTTATAATAACTTCGTGTTGTATTCCCAGCGGTGAGTAGGGTAGCCAGAGCTCACTGGAGAATTTGTGCTGTTAGTGGGATGACTAAAGGCTTGTTCTGCTTTGTCCTCTACACTGACGGCACAGAAACTCTGTGCTTCTGTAAGCACAGAGTTTCACTCACTCGCGCTGCCTACCCTGTGGTAGGTAGCGCGAGTGTGTTCTCTAGTGTTACACACGTCCATAGGCCACGGTAACCACTTTCCACTGTCACGCGTATCATCCTATAAAGAACAGACAGTAAGCTGGTAGCTCATTTGGCTTCCGTGTCCACTGTTAAAGCTGTGCGTAACAATTTTTTAGCAGGTTCTGTCTTTAGAATATATAGTCTAAGACTTAAGTATATTCTAATAGATTTTGAGGTGTTTGTATTGGTAGCGCTTGTTTTGAGGATTAATAAACGTTTTGTATTGAACCTTATTCCTTACAAGTTAAAGAACAATATTGAAAATCATGCTAGAAATAAATGTTGAAAACAAATTCATATAATACCTCTAAATATGTATTGAGATCTAGCGCGCAGACACAGGATTATGCATTCGCACAGAAAATGGATTTAAAGATATTATATATGTTTTTGGATATTTGAAATTTAAGTAGCTATTGCATCATCTTTATGTCTGGGTATTGCTTGAGTACCTTGGTAATAAAATTTATTTATTTAATTGATATGTTACCGGTAATCTGTTTAAAGCGGGCATTCTATACAATGCCTAGGCAATGCATGCTATTATATAAAATGCTTAATATTCTACCAGCAATGTGTGTAATAAATAGATCGTGGTCTATATTAGCAGATGGTCTTGGAAAAGTACTATTTTTTCCGCACTAAACCTCCTTTTTTTCGCCATCGTTCATGCAGAGTACTGGCTAGAGCACCTAGCCTAGCTCCGTAAAGAAACGCAGTAACTTACTGGGGCTCCACAGTCTTCGCGGAGCGACCTCACTGTGCCTTCCATTCTAGTATTACTTGGACGGCTGTTTCCTCAGCGATGTTGTACAGGTGTTTGTTATGGGTACATTGGCCCATTATTGCCCCCATAAAATTGTTCTAAGACTTGTTCTGTCTAATTCTAGAGGCGTTTGCAGATGGCCTTTTTTTTACGTGCGCAAAATCCCTACGGATACCTCCCCACCGGGGCCGGTGGAGGAGGTTATGTCGGACTCGAACCGACTAAAACGCACGCCGCCTGTGGGTCGCTTTGGTTGCCGAAGGTGAGGTTGACAGGAATATCCCTCGCACCTCGGCCGACCCAGGGCCATCCCTCACGATCTGGCCCTCTTCTCGGATGTGGGGACTACAGAGTCCCCAACTCGTCCCCGGAAACGGGGATGCAGATGGCCTTTTGAAACTATCATGGTCACTGACATCAGTATCAGAATAAACGGGAAAAAAAAATACTCCTAGAAGAAAAAACTTTTTCTTTGTTCACCGCCACTACTCCAGTTCCTTCGTGATCATAGTGCTTGCAACAGCGCCGAAATATCGGAAACTCAAAATAATGAAACATGGTAAATATCCCGTTTATTCTGATACTGAGGCCTTTTGAAAGTTCTATTTCTGGATGATAATAAAAAAAACCCGCATTAGCTACCCTAATCAATACAAGTCAAATTGCACCCCAACTTGGATAGCTAAAGGTTAGAAGGTTAAGGCGGTGGCGCTCCCATATTATCCTTTGTGGTGGTTTATTTGTTATAACCACCATTTATGTTTTCAGGATAGCACTCTGTATTCCCAGTTGCCTCGGTATTCACATTGCCCAGTCATTGTATAGAATACCCAATTATTGACCGAGCGAGCAAAGCGAGGGAAAGTATCCGTTTTCTCAAAGTGGACCATTTTGGTTTTTGTTCGTATGTCTGTTTATTTGTCAATTCCGGTTTAGAAGGCGCATTTCTAAACCGATTTTCCCCAAACTTGGCACACGTGTTCTTTTATCGAGAGCTTTTTTGATAGGAGAGAAAATGATGAGAAAAGGGCGCCTGGTTCATTTACCAGTTCGTGTTATTTATAGACAAATATTAATGATTTTTGACTGAAACGTCAAGGACATTAGTCCTCACAAGTTGTTGGGAAAAACAATTATGCCTCGTACAGGTGAACATCGTTATAAAAAAGAACATATGAGAAAAAAGGTAAAAGATGGGGTTTTTTTAACAACGGATCGTCATTTATTGGTGAAACATTGTTTAAAATAAGAAGATATGTATCTTTTTTATACCAGATAAAGGTACCAGAAGAATGTGTCAAAGGGTGCTGGTGAAGTCTACTGTTCATAGAACTACTAGTACATATTACCGGTGACAGATGTAGTATTACACCCTAAGACACGACGGTATTCCCGTCCCAATTAAGCAGTCTGACTGGGGAAGTACCACCACTCTACAGATTACCACGGCTATAATACCCTCATATTATGTTCCCGTGCTGTAAGTAGGGTAGCCAGAGCTCACTGAAGAGTTTTTGTGCTGTCAGTGGGAAGACTAAAGGCTTGACCTGTCTTCTGCTCTGATGGCACAGAAACTCTCCGTTCTTACAGGGTGTGACTCGTCAGGTGTCGCACACGTTCATAGGTCACGGTATCCACTTTCCATCAGGTGGACCGTGTGCTTGTTTGCCACTTAAGTTGTATAAAACAGACACCTGTAGCGGTGACATAGTAGGCGCATTTAGAATTCATAAATATAAGTATATAACCTCTGTGGCGTGGCGGTAGTGAACGCGACTGCTACGCACGAGGCGCGGGTTCGATCCCCGCTCAGTGCAAATATTTGTATGCATGAATATGGGTATTTGCATTGGTCTGGGTGTTTCTATGTATGTATTTACAAAAAAAAAAAAGTATTTAAGTATGTTTATCCGTATTCTAGATTCCATAACACAAGCTAGTTAAGCTATGCTTACCATGGGTCTAGATAGCGTTGTGTAGAATGTCGTGGAATATTTATTTATTTATTACATATTATAAAAAAAGCAAAGAGAATTGAAAATAAGTAGTATGTAGGTAGGTTTAACTATTAAGTGTGAGTATACCCTACAACACCGCAAGTTTAAAATAAAAGTCGAATTTTTACAGACCTTCTCCCGTCAACCCCGCATCTAAGGTAATTGCTTGATTTAGAAGTGATTTCACGTCGATAGCGTACCTATATGTAAATGGCCAGAATTCCAACTCAATACTCCTTAGCCTACCTACCAATCATCATTAATCTGCCAATGCTAGCTAACTATTATATTAACAGGTACATCAACAGGTACACAGGTACAACATAGTGCTATCGATCAAACAAATATTGAATAGTCGATCTACACATATTGAATACACACTTTGTACTTTTCCACTATATTTTATTTTTCACATGAACGGTTTCGCCTCACGGCATTCTGAAAAGTTTGTATTGGCAGTATAATGTGTGAGGCGAAACCGGTCAAGTAAAAAATAAAATATGGTAGATTAGTACAGAGTGTCTTATTCAATATGTGTAGCAAGTTCCACAAAGCGCCATCAATCAACATTATTAGCGCGAAAGATGGTTCGATAAAAAACGGCGGTAAATTTGAAAAATTTACAGATTGCAACACCGATTATACATTTACCAAAACGGTGTTGATACTATGATTTATATTAATATTTTTAGGATGGTATTTAAACGTATATCAAAAAGAGTACATTTTGTACGACAAAATAATCCAAATTCACATCAAAAATACTGATTGAGCACCAACAAACTACTGCAAGTAAGTAGTTAGTTAGCAACCAACCAACCAACCAATTATAAAAAAAAATACCACAAAGACATAAGGTAACTTCTAACCTAACCTATCCATTTCGGGGTGGGTGGTGATCATTCTGAACTTAATTAGTGCATCTAATTAAGTTCAGAATGATCACATTCAGTATTTTTACTGAACGCGAAAATATTATCTATATTTTTATTAGGTATGCATAAAAATCATCATCATGGTACTTCATTATGTGTTTATGGTACTTTATGTAAAGTCCTTAAAAAATTACAGAAATATATCATGAGTTTTTGCAGTACAATGCAGCTTGCAGACTTGTGTTACCAAAAAAACTGACTTGAGAGTACGAAACTTTATAATACAAACATTCTTTTTAGATATTCAAGAGGAAGAATAGAAGTATCACCACCCCATCTCATCCGACGGGTGTCGTAAGAGGCGACTAATGGAAAAATAAGCAGAAGATATCACTCCGAGAGAAGGAAAACTCGAAATAAAACCCTGTACCAACTAAGGATGAAAATGGCGAAAGATACTCATTCGTATTTTTCGCAACTTTGAAACTTTCCAGTAAAATACATGAAACTTTGTAATAATACAAATTTAGGGCTATTTGAAATATAGAAATTTACATGTATAATACATGTATTAATCAATGTATTTTTCATTGTGAATGAAAAAAGAACAATAATAATGGCAGTGTTTATTATAATTTTACGTTACTTATTATTAACTATGTATACAAAAAAATAAGTTTCTATAATTCAATATCACTACTGCAATCGTCAACCTGAACGTCGTCGTCTGGTTCATCAATTGGGACACCATTGATACCGTCTTTAGCATGGACAAATTTTAGATTCCAGTTAACAAAAATTAATTTATTCAATCGATCAGCTTTCAAACGGTTCCGGTCTTTGGTGTGTGTCCGCCCAAACAAAGACCAATTTCTCTCACTAGCGGCTGATGATGGTGGATTACTCAAAATTCTTACGGCAACAGCAGACAATGACTTTGAGTGACACAGTCCTCGCCACCAGTCACGTGGGTGAAGTTTGGTACGTGACGAAGACGAATTATTTTCCATTTTTTTTTATACCACTAAGTTGGCAGACAAGCACACGGCCCACCTGATGGGAAGCGGTTACCGTGGCCTATGGACGTATGCAACACCAGGGGTGTCACACTCGTGCTGCCGACCATGAAGAAACCTTCTGATGCCCCTCTTGAAGAACCCCATATTGTAGGCGCTTGGGAAAACCGCAGAAGGGAGGTCATTCCACAGCTTGAGTGTGCGTGGGATGAAGTTTCTTTCATACCGCACAGTGCGCACCGTCTCAGGTCGCAATGTGTGGGGATGAATTCCCTGCCTATGGCGAGAGGTGCGATGATAGAATGTAGCTACGGGCATCATTTCAAACAATAAATTCATCTGAGCACAAACAATTGTATAGGCGGTAGAACACACACAGTGAGGCAAAATCTCTCCTAAGGCTAAGAGGTTCCACTCTACCTATGAGTATGGGATTGTCAACCAGCCTCAATGCCCGTCTTTGCAACGAGTCGAAGGGGTCAAGCTGGTATGCAGGTGCTCCAGTAAAAAGGTGACAGCAGTACTCCATGTGAGGTCGGACCTGTGCTTTATAAAGAAGGAGTTGCTGCCCCGCAGTGAAGTACTGCTTCGCCCTGTTGAGCACTCCGAGTTTTCTTGATGCCAACTTAACCTTGTCCTGCAAATGACTTCAGTATTGGACGTCGCTGGAGATTACGACACCAAGGATCCCGATACTCGAGGAGATGGTAAGCGGTGTGCTCAGGAATTGCGGCGCTACAATGAATGAGGTTTTCTTAGCGGTGAATACACATACTTGTGTCTTAGTGGGGTTGAATTGGACTAGGTTTAGTCGTCCCCAATCGGATACTCCAGAGAGAGTAGTCTCGATTTTAGACACAAGTTGTTCGCGACTCTTCTCCACCTCGGACTGAGGGATATTTGCACGGCCCGTGTAACACGTGTCTCCGGTACTGTCGTCCGCATAACAATGAATGGAGCCATCAGACAGCATGTCATTGATATTCAGCAGAAACAGCGTCCGAGACAACACGTAGCCTTGTGGGACACCAGCGTTTATGTTCATGCGGTCCGAGCAGCTGCCGTCGACGACAGCTTGGATGCTTCTGTTGGACTAAAAGCTGGCGATCCATTCGCAAAGTCCCTCGGGGAGTCCATAGTACGGCAACTTTGCAAGAAGACCTTTGTGCCAGACCCGATCGAAGGCCTTTGCTATATCGAGGCTGGCCGCTAGTGCCTCACCCCGACTCTCGATGGCTTGCGACCACCGGTTTGTGAGATACACAAGAAGGTCACCGGTTGAGTTGTTGAGTATCTTTTTAAATTTGGGTATTTGCCTCTCTTGAAATTGATAAAGCTTGTAACACTTCCTGGTTTTCTAAAAGTGATTCAAACGCTAAATATGCTCCGGCCCATCTTGTGGTGGATGGAATTTTTAAAGTTCTAGCTTGAACGTTCACAACCAACACAATCTATGTACGGATATTCCGCTTCTATAAGTCCTCATCGCACTCGCATTGTCAGTTATAATGCATAAAAACTTTTCAGTACCAATATCTTCTATAACTTTGCATACTTCTGTTCGGCTGTTTCCCTGTTAGTACCGGGGTAAATACATTTTATAAAAATGGGTTTTGGTGTTGTAACAAGAAAGTTGACCAGTCCTTGGCTACATATATTAGTCCATCCATCTGTTACAAGCCCCAAATTAGTACTTTTTTGTAATTTTCGATCAGTGTCTTCTTTTACTTGTACATATTCTGCATTTAATAATGTTAATGCTCATCGCATATTTATTCGGTGGAATGTAGTTTTCATTTATAGCTTTTATTGCCGAGTTCCAGTAAGGTGATTCAAATAATGACAATGGTAAACTTGTAGCATATACTGCACGAGCTAATGCTGCATTAATTTTGTCCACAACATCTTTATTTTGCAAATTATCCACTCCTGTTGATGTAGTTGATACTACATTGCCATGATTTTGATCATTCGGTCGAGCAAGAGAAACAGTACTATTACTTACATATTGCGAACTTGTCGATCGTGACATTTGTTTGTGTTGTTTGTGACACAATTTGTTGGGAGAACAGCGAAACATACAATATAAAATACATGTAAAAAACGGAAACTTCCGAAAGATACATCGTAAGGTCTCATTGAAAGTTTCTGTATTTTATTGAAAAATACAAAGTCCGATTGAAAAATACATGTATTGTACTTGTGATTTTCATCCCTAGTACCAACCCGTCTGGCCAGTGTGGAAACAGTAGGCCAAAGCCTCCCAACATGGGGAGAGGCCTATGTCCAGCAGTGGACTATGATGGGCTAATTGATTGATTGATTGATTCAAGAGGAATAAATTACCTTTAAAGTTGTTTATATGAACAGTAGACTTGTCAACTTAATAAAAAAATATTATTGGCCAATTTACTATAAAATATTGAATAATTATAGACTGCCTCAGAGGCATGGCTTGAGTCAACATTAGTGCCCGAAAGAGACGGCAATAGGCTCACCCCAAAGAATCAATTTGATTTATTCAGTAGGTATAGGCACATAAAGAGGACATATGAACGTCCCCCTTTTACGCGGGACCGAATTTAATGATTGTTGAAATATGGGTGTTAATTCACCTCTGCCTAACCCTCCGGGGATAAAGGTATGTATGAATAATTTAAAATCAATAATTTCTTAATCAAATCACCAGTATCAAAATAATCAATTGACTTTGAGTATTATTCGGCAATGACAACATAATATACGAGTATCAAGAAGTTACGGACAGGATAAAACTGTTGCCATATAAAAAAAATTGAATGAATGATTTTTTCATCTCTCGTTGGCTTGAGTTTAAGAGTAAAGAGGACGTACGTTCAATCAACATTAACCACTCCACTAAAAAGGTTGGAGTCAATTTGGACTTTAATAGCATCGTTACCGCACCATGGACCTATGGAGAACCGAAGGTACATTGAGCGTGCTGTTTTTGGGACTACCACACCTTCAAGCCAGGGTAGCTGTTGGCAATTAAAATAATAAAACATAACATAACATAAACTCACGTCTATATCCCCGAAGGGGTAGGCAAAGGTGCTAGCACCCACATTTCGCCACTTTATGTTTAGGTCCCAATGTAATAGGTGGGCGAGCCTATTGCCAATAACCGGGCACTTATAAACCTGCGATAAATACACACATAACTTCGAAAAGCATCGAAAAGTCATTGGTGTGTGCCATGATAAAACCTGGGATTGCACCCGAGACCTCGTCTCAGCAGTCCATTACTCATACCACTAGGCTACCGCGGTTATAATAAAATATAAAAATAAAGTTTTTAAATCTAAATGAGAAACAAACAAACTATAAGTGATTCTGAAGATATGACTTCACGAAATCGTCAGTCGGCTTTGTTTTGACAGATTTTACGCTAAAGTCTTTTATGGTTCGTTATCCCAAGGATGAAACAGAAACCTGTTACTAAGACTTCACTGTCGCCCTGTCTGTCAACAGCATTTATTTAAAAAATCCTGGCAGCTAAGCAGTTGAAATTTTCACAGATTATATAAATTTGACGACCTCTGAGGCGTAGCGGTAGAAGCATTCGACTGCTATGCAGGGGGCGCGGGTTCGATTCCCGCTCAGTGCAAATATTTGTATGGGTGTTTCTATGTGTAATATGTATGTTTTTACAAAAAAAAGTATCTAAGTATGTTTATCCACATTCTAGATCTCATAACACAAACTGGTATGCTTACCATGGGTCTAGATAGCGTTGTGTAGAATGTCGTGGAATATATTTATTTTATTTATTATTTATTTGTTGCCACTAAACTAGTTTAATAACAGACAGAAATATACAGCCCAGACTCAGCGTCAGATGCATGGCTCGAGTCAACAATAGTGCCCTATTACATGGGACCGAATACAATTATTGGTGAAATGTGGGTGTTAATTCACCTCTGCCTCACCCTCCAGGGATAAAGGCGTGATAATATGTATGTATGTACTAAACTAGTTTAGGATGTTTTTCCGAGGATGTAGGACACGACAGTTTTTCCGTCCAATCGAGCAGTTCTACCGGGTAAGTACCTCCGCCCTACAGAATACCGCGGCCATAATAGCCTAGTGTTGTGTTCCCGGTGTTAGAGCTCACTGGAGAGATTTGGTGCTGTCAATGGGAAGACCAAAATCTTGCTTTGTATTTTACACTGATGGCACAGAAACTCTCTGTGCTTACAGGTTTTTCAATACAAGTGTGACTCCCTTAGTGTTGTACACGTCCATAGGCCACGGTAACCACTTTCCATCAGGTGGGCTTGACTACCATCTAAGTGGTTTAAAAACAACGTTTTATCTTTCTAATAAAATTAAAATATCGCGTTTTGATAACGTGGAATTACTGATTAGAGGCCCTATCACGTAATTACTAGGGAACTATTGTATAAATAGGAAAATTCCTTAATACTCCTAAACGATTAATAAAACTAAGTGATGGTGAAATGCCTGCCGAACCACACCCTGCTACCTGATATCTGATCATCACACACCTATAACCATTACTCGACTGTGGGTAGAACCCATATTACAAGTTAATTGAGGTATGCTTGCTTAATTAATGTGTAACACGGGTAATGCGGGCATTGGTTTGGGTGTTTCCGTGTCTCGTTCTAAGCCTTGTAAAAGCTCAAGGACTGTCTTCGTACTTTTGAGCCCTAAATCAGCACTGATTTGCGTATCAGTTAAGACCTCATCAGATTTCCATGTGTAGATTTGGAATCGAGGCATATAGCCAGTCTGAGAGCTCATATAACTTGATTCCAAATCTCGCAGCTTTTGACCTTATTGTCTGGGCCCAAGAAAGGCGGCCTTTTTCTTGTTTTTTATTTGGGTTAAGTTTAATTTGTTGATTGTTTATTCGTGTAAATTGATCTTTGGGAGACATTTAATTTTTTCTTATTTTTTATTTGGATTAAGTTTAATTTGTTGATTGTTTATTTGTGTAAATTGATCTTTTGATTGACAGTAAATCTGACATACTTCGATTTCTATTATTTTTATTTTAGTTTATGTGCATTGTGCATGCACCTACCTATATACCCATATTTTAATGATTGAACATTAATGCAGTACCCTCTGTGTTGTACACTGGCTCTTGACCAGTTTTTTTGCTGATGAAAGTAATTTAATGTTTGTTTGAGGAAGGGGACATTTTTCTAAAGAGACATTTTGCGAAAGGGACATTCTGAGATAGGGACATTTTGCGAAAGGGACATTCTGAGAAAGGGACATTTTGCGAAAGGGACATTCTGAGAAAGGGACATTTTGCGAAAGGGACATTCTGAGAAAGGGACATTTTGCGAAAGGGACATTCTGAGAAAGGGACATTTTGCGAAAGGGACATTCTGAGAAAGGGACATTTTGCTACCTGTAGTCATTTTGAGAAGTGGTCATTTTGCGACAGAGCCCTTTGAATAAGGTCAAAGACTCGTCAATCGAAATATGAGGCCGTAATTGATACAGCGAATGAAATTTGGATCTTAAATGTTCAGCCGTCAGTCCTGGTTGCTATACGAACATCTATGGCTGTCGTGACGGCAAGTTGGAGCTATAAAAAATAGGATTAGTCTAACTACAGTACTTCAGTATCGTCAATTGGTAGTGGAGGTCAGATAGCAGCCGCTTCACGGAAAATATCAAAGTCAAAAAACAAAATCAAAATGTTTTTTTTTTCAACTCATACGTTATTACAACATCCATATATTGAGAGAAACACAGTTAAAATATACTTGTGAGGGGGTTTTCTCGCTGCTTCCCCTAGGTTTGTATACTCAATGCTGAGAACTTAATCTAGCTGCTTCAATATAAAGGTAATATAATTTTAAATATATATGCCGCGTGGTTCCCGGCAGAGTAGAATTTGGACCACCTCATCTCTTCCCATGTGGCGTCGTACAAGGCGACTAAGGGATAGGGCTGTTTAACATCGGACAGATATATACAGGCCAGACTCAGCCTCAGATGCATGGCTCGAGTCAACAATAGTGCCCGAAATACGGCAATAAGCTCACCCCTTTTACGTGGGACCGAATACAATTATTGGTGAAATGTGGGGATAATTCATCTCTGCCTAACAATGTACGTATAGTTTTATATAATAATAATCCAAGCGAATGTATGTGTAATTTTATACGAATATAACCGGGATGGTCGCACGTTACAACAGTGTTAACATACATAGTCGTTACTTTGAGGTACAGAGTGATGATCTATGTTCGATGGAGAAGATAAAATGAAATGATAAACTTATAAATATACTTAACACATTAGAAAGTTCATCATCATAGTTAGACTAGAAATACCCCAACTGGGTTGTGAAAAAGCTGAGAGAGAGAGAGAGAGAGCTTGAAAGAGAATGTTGATAATGGTAGTGTTTGTGGCGTGGCGATAGTGCACGCGGCCGCTTCGCAGAACGCGCGGGTTTGATTCCCGCTCAGCGTAAATATTTGTATGCATGATTATAGGTATTATAGGATTATAGGCTTTGCCAGTGACTGTTAGGCGAGTTCAGTCCTTGTCTGCGTTCAAAAGACTCGTCAAAGAATACTAACTGTCTCTCTGAAAGAGTGGAATATTAAGGTACCTAGTATGAAGTATATTTATGTTTGTGTTAATGTATTGCGACTTTTTCTAAGATTTATATAGTGCGTATGCTTATATATGTATAATTGTATTTACCTATGGCTATTGTGTTTTATTTTTCATTATTATTGTTTTATTTTCTTTATATATTCTTTATGTATTTTGAAAAACCCTCCATAGCAATTCAATCTCGGTTGGATTGTGTTCAGGGGTCAGCAAGTGCATAGCCGGGCAGAGGTGGTGGTTGTCGCAGCACTAGTGGGACCAGTGGGTCTTGGCGTAGTCTAGTGGGGATGGCGCGGGGCGATGCGCCGAACAGGGAGACCTGTAGAAACGGTGGTGCCGCTGGCCGCCCGCGGTATAGTACAGGGGCCCAACTGGGGTTAACCACCTTGGGAGGCGGCCTCACCAGGCCGCGCATAATCCCGATATGGTTCGTCGTGCCGGTTGGTGACCGGATTTGGGAGCCCGGCGACCATACTCGGGGGGGTACGGGGGCCCTTCCGTTCGGCGCGTCGGCTCTCGCCATGCCTCACATTCATAGATAAAACCAATATCCCGCGCTTTGTCACACGGTGCTGCGGCGGCAATCACCTCTTTTTTCACGCCTTCTCCCACCCAAACTCATGGCAGCGCAATTCAGAGAAATAGGCAACACAGCGGCTCGTCACACTCCCAAAAGCTTGCTATTTGAGGTGGAGTCCACTAACATCTGTGGGCTCCATGCAAACCTCAACGCCGTCCACCAACACCTAGAGACGGCGAAACCTGCCATGTTTTTTCTAACGGAGACGCAAATACACCGCCCTGACGACACGACCTACTTGCTCTACCCTGGCTATGTTCTTGAGGAAAGTTTTCGTGCAAAAGCCGGGGTGTGCGTGTTTGTTAGGGCGGATGTTTGCTGTCGCCGTTTGCGCTGCCTAGAGGATCCATCCTTCTCCGTCCTTTGGGTACACGTAGACCATGGCCCTACGAGTCAGATCTATGTGTGCCTCTACCGTTCCCATACAGGAGATGCTGAGACAACTCGACTCTTTGAATAACTGAGTCAGGCGGCAGATGATGCGCAGGAGCGATTTCCGAATGCCGAAATGGTATTTTTGGGGGATTTTAACGCCCACCACGAGATCTGGTTGGGCTCCTCCAAAACAGACCAAGCGGGAAGAGCCGCCCACGCATTTGCTCTGGCGCACGGCCTGACCCAATTGGTGCACGAGGTCACTAGGATACCAAGAAGGTCGGGCCTAGCACCTTCTCTGCTAGACCTTCTGCTGACGAGTGATCCGGACCGGTACAGTGTATCGGTGCGAGCCGCTTTAGGCAACTCCGATCACTGCCTGGTCTGTTCCACGGTGCCTATTATAGCGCCCCCACGACCCGTGCAGGGGAAGCGGCGTCTCTGGCACTACTCGTCAGCGGACTGGGATGGACTTCGTGACTATTTTGCGTCCATCCCGTGGGTTGAGCGCTGCTTTGAAGGTAAGAACCCATCGGATTGTGCTACTGCTGTCGCCGGTGAGATCGGTCTGGGTATGGAATACTATATCTCATACACCGATGTCACCGGTGACCGCGGGGTGCGCCCTTGGTTCGGGCGCGAGTGCGCGGAAGCTGTTGAACAAAAACAGTCTGCGTACCGCGCTTGGGTAAGGGCGCGCGTCACTCGCCATCCCAATCTGGGCCACTTCAAGGCGGCGTACAACAGAGCCACAAAGGTCTGTAGAAGGGCCTACGTCAGAGCGGATGCCCTGCGCATAGCGCGGCTTGGTCAAGAGCTAGTGATGCATCCCACGGGAAGCCGTGGCTACTGGCGACTGGCTAAAGCCGTGCAAGCCAACTTCTGTCAGCCTTCGCTGCCTCCGCTGCGTAACCCTGATGGATCCCTGGCCCATGAGCCGCAAGAGAAGGCAAATCTGCTGGCTAATCTCTTTGCGGCCAACTCCCGAATCGATGATTGTGGTACGCAGCCACCAACACTACCCGACAGTGACCACGCGATGCCTGATATCCATATCAGGCAACGCGATGTCCGTGCAGTGCTGCAATCACTCGATGTCCGGAAAGCCAGTGGTCCGGATGGTATTCCAGCGGTAGTTTTGAAAAAATGTGCAGCGGAGTTGTCTCCAATGCTTACGCGCCTGTACCGGCTATCCTACAGTTCGGGTACAGTGCCTATGCCTTGGAAAGAGGCGAATGTTCAGCCGATTCCCAAGAAGGGGGATCGCTCGGAGCCAGCCAACTATCGACCCATAGCCGTCACCTCAGTGCTGTGCAAAGTGTTCGAGCACATAATTAACAAACAGCTCATGCGGCACCTAGAGGATCACTCCTTAATTAATGACCGGCAATATGGCTTCAGACCGAAACGGTCAACGGGTGATCTTCTAGCATACGTTACCCATCTTTGGGGTGAGGCTATGGACAAGCACGGCGAGTCACTGGCAATTAGTCTTGACATCGCCAAAGCTTTCGATAGAGTCTGGCACAAATCGCTTCTTTCCAAGCTACCTGCCTTTGGTCTGCCTTCTAGGCTGTGCAACTGGGTTGCTAGCTTCCTGCAGGGGCGCCGTATTCGCGTCCTTTGTGACGGACGAGCTTCGGAGTTTCTGCAGGTTAATGCTGGCGTGCCCCAGGGGTCCGTCTTATCACCCACTCTCTTTCTTCTGCATATCAACGACATGCTGTCTACCGGCAATGTTCATTGTTATGCAGACGATAGCACTTTACATGGGAGTCATCATGGACATCCTGCGGCCAAGCAGTCAGATATCGCAGAGAAAAGGCAGCTTCTTGTCACTGAGCTTGACGGGATCCTGAATCACATTTCTCAATGGGGCTCTGAGAACCTGGTTGAGTTCAATGCCAAGAAGACGCAGGCATGTGCGTTTACAGCAAAAGTATCTTCTTTCCTTCCCCTCCCCACTCTTCAGAGCACGCCACTGCCACTGCAGGACAATCTCAATATCCTAGGTATGGATGTTCGCTGCAACCTGAATAACAAAAACTACATCGAAAGCATCATCAAAACAGCCTCACGAAAACTCGGAGTCCTGAACAGAGTGAGACGATTTTTCACGCCGGAGCAGCGGTGTCTTCTATACAAGACACAAATTCGCTCCTGTGTGGAGTACTGCTCGCATCTCTGGGATGGTTCAGCAAAGTACTTACTAGATGCTCTCGACAGGTTGCAGCGACGTGCGGTCCGCATCATTGGGAATCCCGAGATCACGAACACCCTAGAACCTTTACAGCTGCGTAGAGATGTTGCGTCCATGGCTGTATTTTATCGTCTGTACCATGGGGAGTGTTCTGATGAGCTCTTCCAATTAGTCCCACCCTCCCCTTTCCTACACAGGACAACACGTGCAGGTCTTAGATGTCATCCGCACACGGTGCAAAACATCCGATCAAGAACCAAGCGGTTCGGAGACTCTTTCCTCTGTCGCACCATTAAGGCCTGGAATTCATTACCAGCTCACGTGTTTCCTTCTTCCTACAGTCCCGGGTCCTTTAAGCGGGGCGTGAAAAAGCATATGATAAGGCCGTCAAGCTGAGTGTCACCATTGTCACACGGTATGTGTAAGTAATGGTGACCCTCTTTTCTGGGACTTTGCCTTCAGCTTACCATCAGGCAAGGCAAAGTCCAATTGACGTGTCCCGTATAAAAAAAAAAAAAAAAAATGTACACCTAACTGCCCTAAAATATTCTTCTCCTATTTTCTTATCTCCATCCTATGGTTGCTTGTAAGAAATTGCCGCAGAGCGATAAGGCCGCCGTCTGTACGTGCCACGGAACTTGTATCACTTAGTCTAGTGTAATGTGTAATTGGTGTACAATAGAGACGTTATTATTATTATTATAATTTGAAATGGTCTGGTTGTGCCTCAGAGAGCATGTTAAGGCGGTCACGGTTGCCATACCAACTTCTATGCCACTCGTTACGGTCGGTAGTGTGAGCCCTAAACAGTTCAACAACCGGTCTAGGTGGAATTCTTAGATATTACCTCTGGGTTGTGGAGGTCTCTCATATGTGCCGACCTCCCGCGGTACAGAGGAAAGGATGGTCAGATCTCCTGACTGACTTTCTGAGTATACACGGACACCGAGTTGTGGCGAAGTTTAGCCAAATTCATAGTTAGGCTGGTAAACCAGACCCCAGACCCCAGAGATTAATGCTAAGAGGAAGATAATGATGATTACGGTCAGATGCGTTGGCAAGGGAAAAACATGCGTAGGTATAAATATTATGCTTCTAGAAGATTCTTCGATTACATTACAACTTGGGGACGAAACTTTAACAATATAATGATTCCTATTAAGTTGCTTGGCTTTGCCTTTTTTACGTTTGTTAATTAACCACGGATACCCATCCGCCGGTGAGAGAGGTTATGTTGGACTCGATCCGATTAAAATCCACGGCACCTGTGAGTCGTTTTTGATTGCCGAAGGTGAGGTTGACAGACATATCCCTCGCACAGGGCCATCTGTCTCGATCTGGGCCTCCTCGGTTGTGGAAACCACAGGGGACCTAACTGCCTGATGATATCTGAACAACAGACAACGCTTTGGCGCAAAATTCAGCAGCAAGAAAAACAGCAAGGATAATGCCGCTGTGGAGTTTATTTGCGCTGTTTCTTCTCCACTAGTGCAGAGGAAGCGGTGATAAACTTAGATTAATTTGAATTGACGTAAGTAACTTATAATAATGTTAAAATATCTTGAAAAGAAATAAATTGAACTCAATTAAAATGGCTCCCGTGAAATTTCATAAGCGAACAAAACTAATTAGTCCACTCGTGTACACTTTAGACTGAACCAGGCAATCCCTAAGATAATCATAAATATTAAGAAAATATGTGAGCATGTAAACAATTATGAAACTAGAAGAAGCGAAAGCTGTACGTGGTGTCAATCGGAAAAACAATGGCTTGTTCTGATTTATCTTCTGCACTGACAGCACAGAAACTCAGTTTTTACAGGATCGGCAGCACGTGAGTGGCGCCCCTGGTGTTGTGCACGTCCATAGGCCACGTTAACCGCTTTCCATCAGGTGGACCGTGTGCTTGTTTGTCACTTAAGTGGTATAAAAAAATGTACCCCACTGGGTAAGAGGTGTAACTATATGTATACTAATAAATAAAATATTAGGTTTAAATCAATCAATAATATAGTTGGTCTCTGTCACACGCGCTGCCTCATAGCTCCCTATCCTATTCGCTCTATATTCTAAAACGAACAAAATGAATTCTATTTGCGCATTTGTAAGCGCGTGGAGGTCCCTACTGTGGTTTCGACATATTTTTGCATTAGGCATTTACTGAAAATAGTGCAATTCTTCTATTTTTTCCCGATTTTTGGGGAAAAATAATCTTAGAGGAAAAGCAAAAAATTGTATTTTTCGTAAGACTTTTTTTGTTTATATATAAAGATGGTTGACTTGTTTCAGTACGTAACGTTATTAACATATGTGATAAAAAGTGAAAATGGCAGAAGGTAATTGTTAGTATGAGAACGAAAAAAAAGAAAAAGAAATAAAGAATTTGGCGTCATTTAACTAGATTTCGTAATATTTGAAATATTCAAATCAAAGTTTATTTCCTTAGAATATAGCTACACGATTAGGTTTAATTTTCTATTTAAGTACTTACATCGTACAGGTAAATTAGCTTGGAGAAATTTTTGCGTTTGTAGTAGTGTATGGTCAGCAAATAAAAAAAAAACAACATTTTATTTTTAGTTTTAATTTTTTTAAAGGTAATATACGTTTGTGGCTGGAGCACACCAAATGCGTACACGTCTACGCATACGCACTACGTACTAATACGGACGTGAAAATGTGTATCCACTGCATTGTAATCTATGGAACTGTATGAGGCAGACAAGCCAGTTCCAAACATTACAAGCAGTGAAGGTTTTCACTTCAGTGAAGACGTGTATGAATTAGGTGTTCTCCGGCCATAAATGTTTTATTCTTCATAATGTTATATTATTTTACGCACCGAAATCTTTAAAACTTAGGGTTGGTATGCGCAGGAGATTAAAACTTTTTAACACAGAAAGGCACAGAACCTCCGCTGCGGAAAGGCATTTCTGGATACTGGGTGCGAGACTTTACAATAAAGCAAACCAACAATTAAATATATCTACACTCACTCGGTATAGTTGCATACGCGTAGTTGGAAACTGGCTCAAGACATTGACCTATGATGAGACTGAAAATCTTCTCTGTATAGTTACTTAGGTAAGCTGCACGCACACATACACACACACACACACACACACACACTCACACACACACACGCGCGCACACACACACGCACGCACACACACACACACACATACACAAAGTAAATCATATCTACTTTATGAATAATAATAAAAAAAAAATAAAAAAAATAATAATAATAATATATTTAAACATAATATTAATGAAATTATTTTTATAGCATGACAAGTTATTATTAATTTTACAAATCTCATTATTGTATTCCTAACTATGTAAATAATCAATTCAATTTCTATTAATTAAAATGTAGTATAAGTGATGTACCTAACAATGTACTTTCAGACTGCAAGGAAGGTGACGGCACTCGTGACACAGGGTCACCTAGTACGAGTGCCACAGCACTCCTTGGATATTATATCTCTAATAGATACTTACTATTATTCACAAATCTTTGTCACCTAAGGAGAATGTTGTACTATTTTACAGTAATAAATGAATTATGAATGAATATGAATGAATGAATGAATTCTAATAATTCATCAACCCCAGGCATATCACAATCATCCCAATCCTCGCTTTCATCAGATGAATTATTTAAATTAATTATGATTCGTTCTGATATTGTGTCTAAAGCTGCGTCTCTACCCTGATATTTGTTTTCCTCCTCAATAGCATGCAGACAAACTTTTCTCCATTCCTCTACAGTTATGGCGTTCATTTTTTCTTCAGCTAATGACATTATAACCTTCATATTCATTGCGACATTCTTTTTTGCGACATATGTTTTCACTATCCCCCATATATTTTCTATAGGATTAAACTCCGGATGGTATGGTGGTAAACGCAGCACAGTATGACCGTGCTGTCGTAATATTTCGTCTATCTTGTACTCTACAAATCTCGCCTTGTTTTGCAGAATCAGTTCATATAATTGAGGCTTAAGCAACGTGGATGAATGCTCAATGTTTCGAAATGTCAGCCAGTCAATCATTTGCTTTTTTCTAGAATTACTATTCGGTGCAGGATTTTGTAATTTTGGTGCGTTGTCAACAACAACAACACTATTTGGTTGTAAGTTGGGTATTAATTGAGTTTGAATCCACCTTGAATAGTTGTCATAGTTCATATTGTCGTGGTAATCTCCACTTTTTTGGTTGGCTTTAAACATAAGCAATGCATTTGGTATAAAGCCATCCATACCACCGGCATGAACAATGATTAAGCGGTTGCCTTTCGATATATGTTGCTTCAAACCTGAAGTGCTTCCATCTGACCAAGATTTCGAGAGGGTATGTGATGTATGTATATATGTTTCGTCGGTGTAAACAATTGGCCGGCGTTGTTCACGATATTCAGCAATTTTCATCAAATAATTAATTCGCAAGTATCTAATTTCGTGTTTTTCCATAAGAAGTTTCCGGTTATCTTCTGTTTGCTTCCAATTAAAACCTAATGACATGACGTGTTTTCGTAACGTGCTGACACAACCTTTATAATCGATATCTTCTTTCAATTTTGCGTGCAAAGTTTTCAAAGTGGGAACTTCTTTATTTGTGATGTGGAAGTCATGAATTGTTCTTCTGATAACTTGCTGATCAAAGTTATCTATTACTATTGTAGGTTTACGATTCGGTTTCTTTTTAGGAGATTTAAGTGTTACTTCCTGATCTGAAGGACGACATTTGCTTTCTGATACTACCTTTCTGACGGATGCTATTGAATTATTATTTTTTTATACCGCTTAGTTGGCAGACAAGCACACGGCCCACCTGATGGGAAGCGGTTACCGTGGCCTATGGACGTATGCAACACCAGGGGTGTCACACTCGCGCTGCCGACCATGAAGAAACCTTCTGATGCCCCTTTTGAAGAACCCCATATTGTAGGTGCTTGAGAAAACCGCAGCAGGGAAGTCATTCCACAGCTTGAGTGTGCGTGGGATGAAGTTTCTTTCATACCGCACAGTGCGCACCGTCTCAGGTCCCAATGTGTGAGGATGAATTCCCTGCCTATGGCGAGAGGTGCGATGATAGAATGTAGCTACGGGCATCATGTCAAACGATTCATCTGAGCACAAACCATTGTATAGGCGGTAGAACACACACAGTGAGGCAAAATCCCTCCTAAGGCTAAGAGGTTCCACACTACCTGTGAGTATGGGATTGTCAACCAGCCTCAGTGCCCGTCTTTGCACTGAGTCGAAAGGGTCAAGCTGGTATGCAGGTGCTCCAGCAAAAAAGTGAAAGCAGTACTCCATGTGAGGCCGGACCTGTGCTTTATAAAGAAGGAGTTGCTGCCCCGCAGTGAAGTACTGCTTCGCCCTGTTAAGCACTCCGAGTTTTCTTGATGCCAACTTAACCTTGTCCTGCAAATGACTTAGGTATTGGACGTCACTGGAGATATCGACACCAAGGATCCCGATACTCGAGGAGATGGTAAGCGGTGTGCCCAGGAATTGCGGCGCTACAATGAATGGGGTTTTCTTAGCGGTGAATACACATACTTGTGTCTTAGTGGAGTTGAATTGGACTAGGTTTAGTCGTCCCCAATCGGATACTCCAGAGAGAGTAGTCTCAATTTCAGACACAAGTTGTTCGCGACTCTTCTCCACCTCGGACTGGGGGATATTTGCACGGCCCGTGTAACACGTGTCTCCGGTACTGTCGTCCGCATAACAATGAATGGAACCATCAGACAGCATGTCATTGATATGCAGCAGAAACAGCGTCGGAGACAACACGGAGCCTTGTGGGACACCAGCGTTTATGTTCATGCGGTCCGAGCAGCTGCCGTCGACGACGGCTTGGATGCTTCTGTTGGACAAAAAGCTGGAGATCCATTCGCACAGTCCCTCGGGGAGTCCATAATATGGCAACTTCGCAAGAAGACCTTTGTGCCAGACCCGATCGAAGGCCTTCGCTATATCGAGGCTGACCGCTAGTGCCTCACCCCGACTCTCGATGACCTGCGCCCACCGGTTTGTGAGATACACAAGAAGGTCACTGGTAGAGCGACGGTGGCGAAAGCCGTACTGTCGATCGCTCAGTAGATCGTTTCCCTCAAGGTATCTCAGGAGCTGTGTATTAATAACACGCTCCATTACCTTCGAGAGAAGGGAGGTGATAGCGATAGGCCTGTAATTGGTCGGATCTGTCCTGTCACCTTTCTTAGGTACAGGGTGCACGAATGCGGTCTTCCACGAGGTCGGGAATTCCTGTTGATTTAGCAACTAATTGAGTGGGGGTCATAATACTGCTCGGGTTGTTATTACACTCATTTTCGAAATATTTGTACAAACAGTACAAAACTTCTTTAGTTTGAGAAGACAAAGGCTTGCCTCGACCATGTTTTAACACTGGAGCCATTTTGAATTAACAATATAAAGTTACAACACTTACACACAAATTAAACACTTCAACAAATATTATAACAATAATAACAACAATCAACAAATACAAAATTTAACAATTAAACTACGTAATAATTATAATTTTTAAATGAAATGTGTGCTTTATGTTCTAACGGTACCAAGCGACTGACGCCGGACTGCACGTGGCACCTGCGGACAGCGTAAACTGGTTTATTCTGGTTTTGTGCGTGTTTCCACTTTCCACTATCAAGTGACGATTTATTTATTTGTTTTGTTTCGTAATTATTATGGTCAAAACTTTTTACCTATAGCTAAACTACTATCATCTAAAGAACGACACGGTATTTTATTGTTTCACGGTAGTCGCCTTGTCGTTTGCTCAAGGACGTGAAATTGAATGAAATTTTTTTTTTTATAAAGTCAAAACCTTTTTCATTAAAATATGAACTTGTTTTAATTGAAAACAAAAATCAGAGTATTGCTAGGGATAAGTATAAAATTAAATAGTAATGTTAGGATATCGAAACATTTTTGTATAGGCCAGAACGATATAGTGGAAACGCGCTCTAAGATCTGAGTAATATACACACCACTACATATGCAAAAATTTCTCGAGACTAATTTCACAGTATCCAAATATATAGTGATAATGTCCACAGAGACCCTCAAACGGACCAAGTATAGTAATGTAAGTGGTAATTACATATTTGAGCCGTTTGGGGTCGAGACGCTGGGTACATGGGTCCAAGTGCCCGTCTTTTGTTTAGAGACATTTCAAAACGTTTAATTGACGCTACCCGTGAGCAGAGGGCTGGTTAGTGATACCACAGAGACCCTCAAACGGACCAAGTATAGTAATGTAAGTGGTAATTACATATTTGAGCCGTTTGGGGTCGAGACGCTGGGTACATGGGTCCAAGTGCCCGTCTTTTGTTTAGAGACATTTCAAAACGTTTAATTGACGCTACCCGTGAGCAGAGGGCTGGTTTATTCCTTGCGCAAAGGATTCATATTGCCACACGCCTCCCTATCCACACTCTCAGTTGACGTGGATAGGGAGGAATTCTTTGATGCCTGAAGCTGCAGGATTGCACAGGTGTATTCTGTATTGTTATTAACAAGGAAAATATGACACTTCATAACAAGTACAGTGTAACTAGGTATAATATAATATAAAAAGGTTACAAGTTTATTTTTATTTTTGTAGCCGCGGTAGCCTAGTGGTATGGCTGAGACGAGGTCTCGGTTTCGATCCCAGGTTTTACCATGGCACACACCAATGACATCTCGATGCTTTTCGAAGTTATGTGTGTATTTATCGCAGGTTTATAAGTGCCCGGTTAATGGCAATAGGCTCGCCACCTATAACATTGGGACCTAAACATAAACTGGCGAAATGTGGGTGCTAGCACCTCTGCCTACCACTTCGGGGATTTAGGCGTGAGTTTATGTTATGTTATGTTACAAGTTTAATTCATGATTGTATACAATCAAGAAATTATATTTATCTGTTATCGAAAGAGTATTATTTCTAAATATGGGGTAAACTAAAAAGTTTGATATAGCAACCCTGACGGCGAGACGTCTCTCTGCGCAGACCCTGGGAGGCCAGGGTCTGCGCAGAGAGACGGCACGTGTATCGGAACTCGGGTCTCATTCGGTGCATTGAGTACTAGCGTGAGACAATCATACTCACAAATAAATACAAACTGTCACGAGTTTAACATAGAGTCAAGAAGGATAAATGTATTACAATGAAACAAGATGTTTCATCAACATATTTTTTTATTGAAAACAAGGTCAGTGATGAAATATGGGTGTATATAGTCACAAAAAATAAGATTGGTTTGGACAGTAAAGAACCCAAGCCAATTTTACTGATTACCATGCAGTGAACGCCTATTCACAGGCTCCCCAAACAAATTAAAACTACAATACCTGTTAACAAATTTAAGCACCTAGTAATTTTTTTTTAAACCACTTAGTTGGCCCACAAGCGCACGGCCTACCTGATGGAAAGTGGTTACCGTGGCCTATGGACGTTTGTACACAGTCGCGCTATCAACCCTGTAAGTACAGAGTTTCTGTGCTGTCATTAGAAGACAAAGCAGGACAAGCCTTTAGTCTTCCCACTGACAGCACAAATTCTCCAGTGAGCTCTGGCTACCCTACTCACCGCTGGGAACACAACACGAAGTTATTATAGCCGCGGTATTCTGTAGGGCGGAGGTACTTCCCCAGTCGAATTGCTCAATTAGGCGGAAATACCGCCGTGTCCTACCTCCTTATAAAAATAAAAACAAAACTGCAAAAATACCTATTAAATTGAAACTGCCAAACAAGCTTGGAAAGGAACAGTTTACTTTAATTTTAACAAAACATTGTGAGAAGGTAGATACAAATAGTATTAAATAGAGATCTGATCCAATCTGTACTAGGTAACTAAGTAATTAATTTACATATATCATGTTTAATTAGATCTATTATAATATATACATTATGTAATAAACAATAATAATTAAATAAAACAAAAGTTAAAATGCGTCGTGGAATTCCTCCGCATCGCATGACTCTTGTAGTAGCGTCCCCAGAAGACTAGCAGCATTGCCACGTTGTATGGCAATGCTTATTCTCTGACCTAAGAAAGGCAAGCCTTCTGGTAGATTAAATAAACGTGTTTGTAAATATACTGCAGTAAAGGCCACTGATTTTCTCGCCACAGTTTTCTCAGGCGGCGATGTGGACTAATAGCGGTTAGTGTACTTAGTAAATACTACTCAGCCTAATTATAAACCTACTACGGTGACTGTTCCTATTGAATAAAAATTAAATAAAAAAATTGTTTGCTTACTGCCGGGGCGATCTTTAGTTCGTTTTGCTTAGCCAATAGATAATATTTTATTTTAATACCTACATACAATGCATTATCATTGTACTAATTATGTTCGTGGTAATATGCCATTATTGTTTAGTTTTAACTTAAGTATGCATCAAATGTAATGCTGTACTAAAGCTTGCATAAACAAAATTTCAAATTTACCTATTATATTTTCTGTATTTTTAATGATCTACAAACATGTGTATAAATTCGTAAAAAGTGCAATAGCTTTGTGTAATGTAACCTAATTTATTTGTTAACCTCTAGGATTTAATTTACACTGGAGTTGTTACTTGTAATGTTCATGCAATAAAGATTTTGAAATATCAAAAATCAATCACTCAGCGTTATTACTTTTCTAATACATTTTTTATACCACCTGAAGGGAAACGATTATCGTCCATGGACGTATGCAACATCAGAAGCGTCGCACTCGCGTTGCCCACACTATAGAAAACCTTCTTATGAAGAACCCCATATTGTAGTCATTTACGCAAACCACAGAAGGGAGAACATCTAATAGCCGTTTTATGGTCTATTAGCTGTTGCCTGCCGGTTCGCTCGCGTGTATGTTGCTATGGCCACCAAATATAGCTTATGCCTTCTTCCTACAGTCCCGGGTCCTTTAAGCGAGCTTGAAAAAGCATATGATGAGGCCGTCAAGCCACAGTCACCATTGTCACACGGTATGTGTAAGTAATGGTGACCCTCTTTTCTGAGACTTTGCCTTCAGCTTACCACCAGGCACGGCGAAGGCTAATTGATGTGCTCTGTATATAAAAAAAAATGCACCGCCCATGGTCAAATCTATCTGAGAACCCAATTGAGCAGTCCGACTGGGGAAGTACCTCCGCCCTACAGAGTACCGCGGCTATAATAACTTCGTGTTGTGTTCCTAGAGGTGAGTAGGGTAGCCAGAGCTCACTGGAGAATTTGTGCTTTCAGTGGGAAGACTAAAGGCTTGTCCTGCTTTGTCTTCTACACTGACGGCACAGAAACTCTGGACTCCTCTGGTGTTACAAACATCCATAGGCCACGGTAACCACTTTCCATCAGGTGTGCTTGTCTGTCACCTAAGTGGTATAAAGAAAAACCTAAACCATTTCTCAATTCTGTTGGGGACGGTTTTTCAGTTTAACCGAATATATTCTTCATGAAGCGACGGTTATATAACCTCTACATCCAAATGTAGTTAGACTAGTCGGACATCATTATACCAAATTTTATCAAAATCGGTTAAGTGCTGTAGTCATGAAAGCGTTACAGACATAGTTACTTTCGAATTTATAATTTTAGTATAGATACCGTTTAAAAAAATTATTACTATAATACTTGACTGTAGGTATACTCAGTTACCTACAGCAGTTGAGATATCAGGAGACTACTATTAATGTATATATGTGTGGGTAGGAAACGTCTCATTGAGTTTCGCTTCTCAATAACTGGCAAATAAAAGTTATAAGATTCATTAGAAACAACAACTTCAACAGAAAACCTTACGTGTTTTTGGGTCTTTTGAATTAAATCTGTAATTACTTATAGAGTATAAAATAATTTTCAATGTCTTTTTGATTATTAAAGTCCATTTAACAAGTCGTAATAATAGATTTTGATAATAATATACTTATTTATTTTTTAATCGTAAAAACATTCGATGATAATACTTCTTCTTCTTTTCTTGATTAATGGCTCTGTGCTTTTAGCATCAATCTGCCAATGTCCCGCAGTAGTTTATATAATTATTAATGGCGAGACGCCAATGTCAAGTTTTTCAAGTTACGGTCCTCAGTAAAGTTGTGGAGACTTTACTAGAGGCTCACTAGGGAGGTTTGGAACCAACACGAAAAGTCACAATTCAATGTTATTTGCCACTTTCCACACTTGTGTGCGTTGTCAAAGATATTATATCTAAAAATTCACCATTTTTATACATAAAATCTCGAAATCACACCACTTTTGGAAAATAAAAAAGTACCGCGATGCGCCATTCTTCATGTTGGCGCCAAAACTCTCGATGATAATACACTTATAATTGGGTATTTGACTGACTAGTCAAATTAGTTACTTTTTACTAAACGTCAAAACTACTTACTAGCTTACCATCAGGTGAGGTGAAGTCAAGTTGGCGTGTCTTAGATAAAAAAAAGTCAAAACGGTAAGTTACAAGGTGTGATGGTACGGCGCCTAACCAAAGCTGAGTAAATTTCGATTTTACATATTCGACATAAAGCTATGTCGAATGTGCCAGCTCCCCTCTTCTGAGGGGAGATATGAGTGCTCCGCCAGCCGCACAGATATTGTGAAATTCATCCAGAGACAATAATTTCCCCACTGGCATTGGCCGTCTCAATGGACAAAGTATGCAATCGCGAATAGAGAATACTCAAGACATATACAATAAACAATTAAATACGCCGATGTCTGTTACTTATCTCGCATATATTCAATCGCACGTATAAATTCGGTTTACAAGCTACCGTACTTCATTGATTCGGTCTCCGTACCATAGGATTTCTAAATCCTAATCTTCCGTCTGTCATATCTGGTCGCACCGGCCTCTGTGCTTGAGAGAGCTGCACTTCGACGCTAGGTCTCCCGTGGGAATCGAACCACACCCGGTCCTAGTTATCCCAGATGGCTGTAATTGCATTATACGATAGCAGGGTACGATCTCGGTACGATAACTTGCTCCTCACCAATACGCCCGATGCTCACCACATGCTCACCATCAAGCAAAGCCGCCATCGATTGTAGATTGCAGGGTACGTGGACGACGACCCAAGACTATTCCTTTGGGGATATCCCCAGGTCTCGCAACGACAGGTCCCTGGTCTACCGCCTGACTCTTTACATGTGGTGCTTTTGCATTCATCAAGTCTAAAGGCCATGTAACAACCATCAACGCATTTCGCAACTTCAACAAATAGGTTGATTAATTATACTGTACACTTTTATACCTAAACGCTGTATTACTCAACCTTAGATAGCATTATAAAAGTACTTAAACATTGATATAAAACAATCACTATAAGACAATCACTATAAAACAATCACTATAATTACAAGAGTAATATGAAAGCAACTCACCACGTGTGTAGAGACTTGATAGTGTTTCACTTGATAGTGTTACACCTTAACTTACTCGAGTAACGCCTATGACCCCGATCCTTCACCAGTTGACGAGCTCGCTTCCAACGACCGACCTCCTCTCCAGACCCCAGTCGAATGCCCCGATCCTACGCTCAGTCCCGTCTCGTAAAACCCTTCCCGAGATGTCCTCATCCCTTGTTTTTATAAGCCTGCACGTGTTTTACCAATTTCTATGGAACACTCGTAATAAATCTAGCGTCTTAATAGTTTCTTTAAGCGTTGCAAAAACAATGACCCTCACTTTAGGGTTTTAAACAAAAGGTCTGCTTTATCTGATTTATGGAGGGTCGAAATAACAACGATGCAAGCCAGATGACTATAAGTGAACGACTCCTAATAAATATCAAATTACAAATATATTACAGATGTACCTAGTGGGGTTTATTAATTTCTTATCGTTGAGTAACTAGTGTACCATCACAAAGGTAACTTGTATGAAATAATTTATTGTGACGTCATAATATTTAATAGTCAAATCATTTCAAATATTACAAGTATTATATATAAGTAATAATTATGTACTACATTGTTGTCTTGGATACAATCTGTAAAAACAATGTATGGTTATATTAAATAAATAAATAAATTTCCTATTATAAGTTTGGTGGATGATTAAAAATAAATATAAACGATAAAATAAGAACAGATGTAACTTCTACCGCTCTTTTACCATTCTTAATTTTATCAGCTCAGTTAAATAATTTATTTTAATTACAGGAAAATACCCAATTATTACGGGAATTAGCAAGATTATGATTTTAATTTATATAAAAAATATATAAATTACATACTTCGCAGCGTGGTTTCCAGCAGAATAAAATTAGGGCCACCTTATCTCTTCCCATGCTGTGTCGTACAAGGCGACTAAGGGATAGGGCTGTTTAACATCAGACAGATATATACAGCCCAGACTCAGAGATGCATGGCTCGAGTCAACAATAGTGCCCGGAATACGGCAATAGGCTCACCCCCTATTACGTGGGACCTATATATACCTACTATTTTAATATACACTCGAGAGCAATGAATCCGGGTCACTTAAAGAATGTTAAAAATCTCGGAAACTAAAAATGATAGGTTAATGCAATAAATTGTATTTAATAGACAATGTAATACTCCTTAAATGAAAGTAAAAAAAATATGAGTCACCATACATTTTATTAACACAAAATTACATAAAGAAAAAAACTGCTGATCTCTCCTTAAAACAAAAATAGGAAACATGAAATTTTTGAACTTTATTACGATTTTCTTGAATTTTAATACTTCGTATTGCCTCCTCGTGCTTCCATTACTGCGTTTACGCGGTTTGGCATGCTGTACACCAAGTTCCTTATACGATTTTGGGGAATATTCTCCCATTCCTCTGTGAGAGCAATTTTGAGCTCACGAAGCGTGATTGGGGGAGGGTTTCGTTGTTTTACGCATCTGCCTAGCTCGTCCCAAGCATGCTCGATCGGGTTGATATCCGGGCTGCGCGCTGGCCACTCCATACGAGTAATGTTCATCTCTTGAAGGTAGTCATTCACAATCCTACCTGTATGAGGTCTGGCATTGTCATGCATAAATATAGCATCCTCACCTAAATTGACCATAAATGGACCAACGTGATCATTGAGGATTTCTTCCACATATCTTACGCTAGTTAAAGAGCCGTTTTCTATGATCACCAGCTCTGTGCGACTTTCAGAAGAAATTCCGGCCCACACAAGTACAGACCCACCACCGTAGGCTACTTTTTCTTCGATGCATGCTTGCTTGAATCTTTCCCCTGGTCTTCGATACACTCTGTGTCTTCCATCGTGCTTGTAGAGCATAAATTTTGATTCGTCGGAGAACATAACTTTTGACCAATCTTCAATACTCCAATTTACGTGGCTCTGGGCATAACTTAGTCTCGAAATACGATGCCCACGCTCCAGTTTAGGGCCGTTTGCAGGTCTAAGGGGTTTTAAGTTAGATTCAGCAAGCCGACGTCTTACTGTCCATGCACTTGGGTTACTTCCTCCGAGGCGTCGAAACTGATTGGTGAGTTCAGTTCCTGTGAGAAAGCGATTTCGAAGCATGGTGTTCACCAAGTATCGGTCTTCTCGTGCTGTGGTACACCTGGTTCTGCCCGTTCCTGGTCTGCGTAGGTTAGAACCAGTTTCTTCGTAACGTCGGAGAACTCTTTGTACTGTTGACAGCGACACACCGACAGTCCTGGCTGTATCGCGCTGACTCCGGCCGGTTTCCAGCATTGTAAGTATTCTGGTGCATTCTTCAGGCGTAAGCGACATAATTTCAGCTTGATTAATGAATATAGAGCACTATCAACATGGTTTATGTACCCACATAAATGACAGATTACAAACAAAAGCAACACCAAATGCTGTAATTTCGTAGTTCCATCTTCGAAAGTGGCCCTTTTTCAAATTTGATTTTTTTATGATATAACTTTACAATAACTAAGAAGTTTTAATACCTTCATTTAAGGAGTATTACATTGTCTATTAAATACAATTTATTGCATTAACCTAGCATTTTTAGTTTCCGAGATTTTTAGGATTCTTTAAGTGACCCGGATTCATTGCTCTCGAGTGTAATATACCTACTAATTATTATATTACCTACCTATTTGTATTTAGTAGGATGCCCACTGTGTGGAAATGTTTTTCTTTCTTTCTTTCTTTCTTTCAAATACAATTATTGGTGAAATGTGGGTGCTGATTCACCTTTGCCTAACCCTCCAGGGATAAAGGCGTGATTATGTGTATGTATGTATCTACACACTTCGCTTTTTTGCGTAGTTGCTTGACACCGCCTCGGACCTCGGACGCGACCGGATGATGTCAATTTATGTTAATAAATCTTAAATATTAAATCGCCGAGTATTCTTAAGCCATGTATGTACTTCTATTATGGTACTTGTTGTGTACGAGAAAAATATGAGAATATAATAATTTTAACTTTTAATCTTGAACTAAAAAATGCACAAGCCCATCGATGGGAACTACTGATACTTATTTCTTTTGTAATACGGTACGGTACGGTAAATACCTCGCGGTAGCCTAGTGGTATGGGTAATGGACTGCTGAGACGAGGTCTCGTGTTCGATCCCAGGTTTTACCATGTCACACACTAATGACTTTTCGATACTTTTCGAAGTTATGTGTGAATTTATCGCAGGTTTAAAAGTGCCCGATTAATGGCAATAGGCTCGCCACCTATTACATTGGCACCTAAACATAAACTGGCGAAATGTGGGTGTTAGCACCTCTACTAGCCTACCCCTTATGGGATAGAGGCGTGAGTTTATGTTATGTTATGTAATTTTACGCAGGTAACTTAGGCAATGTTTTATTGCTGTTCTAACAACTTTCAACTTTAGTAGTAAGGCGGGCAATTCAATTACCGGTGTTACTACTGGCAGTGAGATCGTTATTATAGTAACACGGGCAAAAAACCAACATTCCCACCAATTTTTAGCTCAATGCGAATTTATGCAAGCTTACTAGTTTACTAGCTAACTAGCTTTATTATATTTTAACTGGATTATTATTTTTACTAGCGGTCGTCATGTGGTCAAAGTTTTGACCATAATTTATATATAATGGCTCTGTGCTTTTAGCATCAATTCCGTCAATGTCCCGTAGTACTTTATAAAATTATTAATGGCGAGACGCCAATGTCAAGTTTTTCAAGAAATTTCGCCAGAGCCACGTTAGCCACGCCAGTAAATTTGTTTCCGTGTGTCCACCCCCCAGGAGATTCAGGTGGTCGATCAGGACGTGTGCTTGGATTCTAGGGGGCAGGTCTATTGTCATAAACTTTTATAATCTAAGATTTCACTATGCCAAATTACGTCATTTTTATATCTTGAGATTTTATTTCAAAAAGAGTGGTATTGGAGCATGTAAGTCTATAGACAATAAAACAAAAATTTATAGGAGGTGGGGCACGGCAATTGAGCAGTCCGACGGGGGAAGTACCTTCGGCCTACAGAATACCGCGGTTGTAATGACTTCGTGTTGTGTTCCCAGTGGTGAGTAGGGTAGCCAGAGCTCACTGGAGAATTTGTGCTGTCAGGAGAATGACTAAAGGCTTGTCCTGCTTTGTCCTCTGCACTGACGGCACAGAGACTCTGTGCTTACAGCGTCGGCAGCGAGAGTTCGGTTTCTCTGGTGTTACACACGTCCATAGGCCACGGTAACCACTTTCCATCAGGTGGGCCATGCGCTTGTCCTGCCACCTAAGTGGTGTAAGAAAAAGACAATATTATTTATTCTCAAGTTCACCACAGATTAACAATATAGGTTATAATCGTACTCCTCCCTCCGCGCAATGTTCTTTAAAAGATGTACAAAGTTTTCGCTTCACCTATTAATTTATCCATAATCATAATAAGATAAAACCTCCTTACTATTTACATATTTTAATCCATCAGCTGTGAATATTTATAATAATTATGGAACTATGAGTAAAAACCGGCTTAAGTGTGCGTAAGGTTTATTTTAACAAAAATAATATATTTTATTGCGTAATTTCAATAAAACATTAAGCTTATGCACTTCTCTACCATATAAGCTATTAATATGCCAAATCTCACCGTCCTACGTGCTCGCAATTTTCGTAAAAAAGGATCCAAAACTTCTGCTTCACTTATAAACATTTAAATTCCTTATTGTTAGGACAAAGTTAGTATAAAGAAATCTGCCGCGGCAGTGGCGCGCCTGGCGCGCCTCCCCGTTTCCGGGGCCGAGTTGGGGACTCTGTAGTTCCCACACCCGAGAAGAGGGCCAGATCGTGAGAGATGGCCCTGGGTCGGCCGGGGTGCGAGGGATATGCCTGTCAACCTCACCTTCGGCAACCAAAGCGACCCACAGGCGGCGTGCCCGACATAACCTCCTCCACCGGCTCCGGCGAAGAGGTATCCGTGGGGATTTAGCTCACGTAAAAAAAAAAAGTATAAAGAAATCTTTGTGGAAAGTCCAAGTCTAGTAAATAATAAATGATAAGTGACGAACGGAAGCCGGAAAATTACTCTTTAATTACGTAGAACTTCGGGTTTCCCGTAATTCTACCGTTCCAAATTCCCCGTAATGATACCCTTAGAAAATAAACCTTCTGACTCATCGTGGAAAAACCCGTGTTCTGTCATCCATTATGTCGGTGTTGTCAATATCAAATGATGCTACGTGTAGCTAGTGATGTTACATGAGAATTTGAGTTAACGAGTGATCAATAAAGATTGAGCTACTAACTTTTAACTCTCGTATTCCATGTTCCCAGCGGTGAGTAGGGTAGCCAGAGCTCACTGGAGAATTTGTGCTGTCAGTGGCAAGACTCTGTCCTGCTTTGTCTTCTACACTGACGGCACAGAAACTCTGTACTTCAGAGTTGGCATCGCGACTGTGACTCCTCTGGTGTTAAAACGTCCATACGCCACGGTAACCACTTTCTATCAGGTGGGCCGTGTGCTTGTCTGCCACCTAAGTGGTATAAAAAAAAAGATTAATATTATGTAGCTATACTGTGATCGCGTAAATTCCTGTTAACATCATTCTAAAGACTGAACTGTGTAGTATTGCTTAACTTTACAATATCTGTCTCGGCTTCAACTTAGTCACGACCACGAGCACCAATTGTCTTGTTATAATCCATTAATATCATCATCCTGCTATCTATTTCAACAATACAGTCAATGTGCTGGTTGTCTGGGAGAGATCGCGGACCGTGATAAGACAGCCGCAAATTGTACAATTCACTGCCATATTCAGTCAGCATCAGTTCGATGTTGACTAGCAATGTACTCAAAATAATCTTAATATCAAAATTCCAATGTTATATTAGCTATCACAAAACTCAAATAGTTCTTTACAAGGCACAGGTCCGGCCCCACATGGAGTACTGCTGTCACCTTTTTGCTAGAGCGACTGCTTACCAGCTTGACCCCTGCTTACCAGCTTGACCCCTTCGACTCGGTGCAAAGACCGGCGTTGAAGCTGGTTGACATTCCTATACTCGCAGGTAGTGTGGAACCTCTTAGCTTTAAAGGGGGTGTACCTCGCTATGTGTGTTCTACCGCCTATACAATGGTTTGTGCTCAGATGAATTGTTTGACAAGATGCCCACAGCTACATTCTACATTGCACCTCTCGCCATAGACAAGGAATTCATAGTCACACATTGTGAACTGAGACGGTGCGCACTGTGCGGTATGAAAGAAACTTCATCCCACGCACACTTAAGCTGTGGAATGAACTCCCTACTGCCGTATTCCCAAACACTTACAACAATATGGGGTTCTTCAAGAGGGGTTCAAGATCAGAAGGTTTCTTCATGGTCGGCAGCGGGAGTGTAACACCCCGGCCTCGTGCTTATCTGCCACCTAAGTGGTATAAAAAAAAGCATGCAGAGTGATCAAAATATCTTAACAATCAATTCTCCTAAAAATGTAAGATAACAGAGTGTTCATATTGATATGAACTAGCAGGTTGCTTAATGGTATCTAAGCGCCCGAGAAGAGGGCCAGATCGTGAGAGATGGCCCTGAGTCGGCCGGGGTGCGAGGGATATGCTTGTCAACCTCACCTTCGGCAACCAAAACGACCCACAGGCGTGCGTTTTAGTCGGTTCGAGTCCGACATAACCTCTCCCACCGGCTCCGGTGGGGAGGTATCCGTGGGGATTTTGCGCACGAAAAAAAAATGATATCTAAGCGACAGTTTCTTCATGGTCGACAGCGCGAGTGTTACACCCCTGGTGTTGCATATGTCCATATGCCACGGTAACCGCTTCCCATCAGGTGGGCTGTGTGGTTGTCTGCCAACTAAGAGTTATAAAAAAACAGCACACATAATGTCATTTAATGACATTTGTATGCATATAAATTTTGTAAAGATAATTTGAACACTGCTCGCTTACATATCATTGAGCGACCTGCTAGAACATATCAATATAACATTGCTATTTCCGATTTTTATGGCGAATTGATTGTTAAAATGTTTTGACCACTACTGAGTGGTTAAAACATTTTAACAATCAATAATAATTGTAATAATAGTTGTAAGTATACTGATACAACAATTTGAGCTCTGTGATAGACATAAAATTGGAATTTTCGTATCAAGATTACTTTGATTCATTTATTCATTTGCTCATAATGTGGTAAAACAAAAGATGGAAATAAAACATATAGTAATCAAGCACATTCCGCCATTGGCATGCAAACACAGAAGGTATTCAAAGCAATATCTACTTAGCAACTAAAAATATTGCAGTCACAATAGCGCAGCAGCTACAACGTATTTCTGCAGTGGTACGAATGACATGCATATTTCTTTAAACAGTCTTCGACTGTATAAAAAGTTACTTTGCTAGTCAACATCGATCTGATGCAGACTGTACTGTCCTTCATGTATGTATCCTATGTTAGGTGTGCAATAAAGTGTATTACTTAGTGTCTGTAATGGTGACCCTCTTTCCTGACACTTTGCCTTTAGCTATTTAAACTATCATGGTCACTCACATCAGTATCAAAAACTCAAAACAATGCAACATGGTAAATATCCCGATTATTTTGATACTGATTTGCCTTTAGCTTACCATAAGGCGAGGTTCAATCAGGAGGAAGTGAAGTTGGCGGGTCCTAGATAAAAAAAAAAATTTTAACATCATCATTCGAATCCTTCACCTCGGAGACCGAGAGCCTCAATTTTCAGGCAAAATGCGACGCGGCTGAACTTTTATATCTTCCAAGACAGCGACTGCCATATAACCTCCAAAATGAATTAGCGATAAATAAGTATTATTATATTTTTTTATATAGGAAACGTCAATTAGATTTCGCCTTGCCTGATGGCAAGCTGAAGGCAAAGTCTCAGAAAAGAGGGTCACCATTATTTACACATACCATGTGAGAATGGTGACAGTCAGCATGACGGCCTCATCTTTTTCACGTCCCGCTTAAAGGACTCGGGACTGTAGGAAGAAGGAAACACGTGAGCTGGTAATGAATTCTAGGCCTTAATGGTGCGACAAAGGAAAGAGTCACCGCTTATTACAGCTAGACCAGTTATCGGATAGAGTTATTTATAAAACTTAGGTGGCAGACAAGCACACGGCCCACCTGATGGAAAGTGGTTACCGTGACCTATGAACGTGTGTAACACCAGTGGAGTCACATTCGTGTTGCCGACCCTGTAAGAACAGAGATTCCATGTGCCTTCAGTGCAGAACACAAAATCAGGACAAGCCTTTGAGCTTCCCACTGACAGCACAAAAACTCTCCAGTGAGCTACCCTGCTCACCGCCGGGAACACAACACGAGGTTATTATAGCCGTGGTATTCTGTAGAGCGGAGGTACTTCCCGAGTCGGACTGCTCAATTCGGACGGGAATACCGTCGTGTCCTACCTCCTCCGAAAATCGGATCCTCGGAGTTTTGGGATATCAACTACTAGTAACTATTGACATAGATATTCAAATGACAACTGGGACCTGCTTACCTAGACACGGAAATACCTAAACCTAATCATGCACATAAATATTTGCACTGAACGGGCATCGAAGCACTCGTAGCAGAATATACTACTACCACACAACAAAGACTGCTTATAATAATAATCATTCAACTATTGATTGTCAATAACATAACACAACATAAACCCACGCCTATATCCCCGGGTAGGCAGAGGTGCAGGCAACCACATTTCGCCAGTTTATTTTGAGGTCCCAATGTAATAGGTAGCGAGCCTATTGCTATTAACCGGGCATTTATAAACCTGCGATAAATACACACATAATTTCGAAAAGCATCGAAATGTCATTGGTGTGTGACATGGTAATACCTGGGATCGAATCCGAGACCTCGTCTCAGCAGTCCATTACCCATACCACTAGGCTACCGCGGTTACCTGTCATTTCATTCCCGTTTAAAACTGTATAAATTTAGCGAGATCTGACCGTGACGCTATACCAAGGTCACCATGGCTCCCCTAGTCACCCTTGTCTGCGAGCACCCCTCACGCCATATACACAAATGTGTTTATACGCTCTTAGGGACGCCACACACACACACACACATTTGATCAGACGGGTAATAAAGTACATACTGCCAATAATTATGTGTGTGTGTGTATTGCATCATCGAGTACACACAATATTTTTAACATTATGTATTTTGTTTGTATTTATTCAGAGGGAGAGGGTTTATTAATATGAATGTGTGTGAAGATGTCTGGTATTATGTTACTACTACACTCAAAAGGGTGAACAGGAACCGTACCATGAAAGCTTTAAACAGGTTTTTAATTGAACTGCCGTCATATTAACAACTGCAAATGTTACTTTGTAATCCTTTATATCTATATGGGATTACAAAGTTATTTATGCACTTATTAAATGAGAGCTGTTTTATTATTGACCTGTATTGCGGGCTTAGTAAAAGATACCACAGTTGGATTATCCAGCGATCTATTAATTGTTATTTACATTCTTAATGCTACTTCTTATTTACTAATATTTGCTAACAATTATGTAGTGGGGCATCGTCAGTCCTTGGGTTATTGCTGACTGACGATTTCGTTGTTATGGCAAGACGTGATTTCTTATTTATTTCATTATCTATAGTATAAAAATGAATCACTAAGTGTGTTGGTAAGCGCATAACTCAACAACGCCTAGACCAATTTGGTCAAATCAATTCAATGTTTGTTGAAGTTCAATGATGGGTTTTACGGCGAGAAAAATTCGAATAATTGCCGGAAAAACCCTAAAAACAGCCCTTTTTTTCCCAAACAAACGTTTTCTAACTAAAACGTAAAGTCAATTAGAGCTTTATTGCTATTGCATAAAGTTCATATATTACAAGCACTCACTATAGTCTAAGCAATGTAGGTGTGTTACTACAATGAAAATAAAACTGATTTTTGTAAATAATAATGATTCACATGATTAACAATAAACCGATTACTTACTTTTAAATGTTTCTATATGTTTTATTTATTTATTTTATTATTCAAAATACCCTCCCACTAGGATGACGGTTGTTCAGGAGAATTTTTTGCCTCGACTATAAAATAGGTACGAACAAAAAACTGCCACATTACAAATCTTTTTGACAGGACGAAGTCTGTCGGGTCTGCTACTTCTTTATACAATTCAATTTCCGTATAGAAATCACGTACTATGTATATATACGTGACTGCCATAACCTGTTTTAACATTTCATGGTAAGCCCAGACTGAATTTTGTAAAGGTACTGTCGAAAATAAGACATTTCACTTTAGTTATAATTTTTATCACTGGAATAAGTTGCCATTGAATATTGGAATGCCACGTGGTTCCGTATTTGACCGTGACACTACACCAAGGTTAGCTCGGCTCCCCTAATCTCCCCAGCCTGTTTGCGAGCACCCTTCACGATATTTATACATGTGTAAACCGATGGATACGTTTATTTGTACCGACACCGCACACACTCATATTGAGGATTATAATCCAGATACAATAAAGATTTGAGCTTGCACGTATTTGCATAGAACTGTAAATTGATACTATAATACAAAAAAATATCAAAAGTTCCCATCGATTGGAATTGTGCATTTATTTTTATACCACTTAGGTAGCAGATAAGCGCACGGCCCACCTAATGGAAAGTGGTTACCGTGGCCTATAGACGTGTGTAACACCAGAGAAGCCACACTCGCGCTGCCGACTCTGTAAAGAGGATAAAGCAGGACAAGCCTTTAGACCCTACTCTACTACTCACCGCTGGGAACACAACACGAAGTTATTATAACCGCGGTATTTTGCATTTTTTTATTGATCATAATTATTATATTCTAACATTTTTCTCGTAAACTCAAGTGCTATCGTAAAAGTTTGTCTATCATTAAGGTGAACGGTTCTAGGTGCTCATTCTCCCTATGCTAGGATTTGTAGATCAATAAATAGCTACAGAGATCAAATTGATGTGCACGCTGACACTATTGCAAAAGTGAAATGCATTATAAGCACCTTGCCAGATTTTATATAATTAACCAATTTCTTGACCTTAAGCGGTATTTTTGTTTTTGCTAACCTGCCTCCTTTCTTTGTTCTTCGTTATTTTAATAATACTAATATTGTAACTTATACTGTTGTTGGTTTTTTATACACAAGCGGAGTTTACTTTTAAGAGATTGTTACGTTGCTTTGTGTAAGATTATTTTGTATTTGTATTTATTATGTACTGTTTGAAAGCAAAAAACTGTTAGTAAATCTACATAAATAAATAAATAAGTTTGGTAGACAAAGTTGTAGATCATATAATTATCAATAAAATTGGTTTAAAACTTTCTTCTGCGGAACGCCATTTCTGAAATATCACATGATTTTAAAATTGAAAGTTTTCAGTTTATAAATTTGTATGCCTAAATTTTTAATTTAAGCCGTCGTCGGTCCCGTTTGCCATATGAACATCCATGGCAGTTGAAGCCCTAAAAAGTCTAATAACTAGTCTTACTGCCATGCTTTAATATCGCCACTGGGTTGTGGATGTCGGATGGCAGTCGCTTCACGGCAAATATTGAAGTTCAACCAAATCCACAGTTAGACTCTCTGTCCCGGTCTGGGGGTGACAGGTGGAGCGGCCTGTTTCCGCCGCCCTCCCCGTTTTTCGGGAACGAGTTGGGGACTCTGTAGTCCCCACACATCCGAGGAGAGGGCCAGATCGTGAGAGATGGCCCTGGGTCGGCCGGGGTGCGAGGGATATGCCTGTTAACCTCACCTTCGGCAACCAAAACGACCCACAGGAGGCGTGCGTTTTAGTCGGTTCGAGTCCGACATAACCTCTCCCACCGTCTCCGGTAGGGATTTTGCGCACGTAAAAAAAAAAAAGTTAGTCTCTCTGTCAGATAATTAAAACTCCAAGGTGAAGGCTTCGGAAATGACTGGGATTAACGCTGAGGTAAAGAAGATATATTATTAATGTCAAAATTTTTGAAGAAATTTCGACGTTTGTACAGGTTAAACCGGAAAACACATATTTTTAACTGTATGTGTTTTATTGTCGATATTATAAAATGTGTGCGGTTAGCCTTAGACAAGGTTTTTATAAAATCCGGTCCCTCTTGAGATGAGAGATGATAGATTGGAGAATATTATAATATTGCTCACTCAAAAACGGCTCAAGCATATCTTCAGAGATAATCTCATTTTATACCGATATCAGTAGGGTTCGAAATAATCAATAATGGTGTTCTTATTTCAAAGTAGGCTTTTTTAATTTTTTACACTTTTTCAAATGTTTTGGTGTACGGTGAAACTAAAATAGTGATCGTTTTATGTTTCGAAACGTCGAGAACAGTGTAATGATTATATAACACAAAATAAATTCATATAAAATCCTTAGTAAGTTATAATAACCACTGAGTAAGCAGCTGCTAATGATAACGATTACATATGCTACGAGTGCTACGGAAGCTACGAGAGTGCTACGAGTCTACGATATTTTACTGATCGTCTTCAAAAACTTTCTAAAAGTATTAAACGGATTGTAATTATTTCTTTATTAGCTTGAATAATGCACGTTTTATCAAAATCGAGTCAGTATTATTCAAGATATGGATCAATACTGTAAAGAGTGAAGACCGCACGGTGTAAGGGGGCCTACTACTTTTCTAAGCGGAGGCTGTTATAACTATTTTAGTACACCTGCTAAATAACAGATGAGGCCCTGGCACATGATATTTCTCTCAGAGTTGTGGGGTCAGGCGGCAGTTGCCGTCATACCATTCAAAGAACGGCAAAAAGTGCAAACATTGGACGCCACTGGAAAATCGTTATTGGGATAGGAATGACGTGAACTGACAACTCTATAAAACAAATAATGTATTCAATTTTATGGTTGAAGCACAGGTTTTAGTCTTGTATAAACGCCTAAGCTATGTTTATCACTACATAGTATAAAACAAAGTCGTTTTCTCTGTCCCTATATCCATATGTATGCTTAAATCATTAAAACTACGCAACGGATTTTGATGCGAATTTTTTAAATAGGTAGAGTGATTGAAGAGGAAGGTTTATATTTATAATAATATCCATTAAATAGTGGAGAAATACTGTTATTTTTGAAGTTTCTAATGTGATGTCATAAATAATTTAATTTTTTCCGTTTCCATTGCAAACGCAGGCTGAACCCTACGAGATTTATTAAAATAATGTACTAAGTAATGTACACATAAAAATGGTCTACAGAAAACTCCGTGATGGTATATGTCTATCTGTTATGGAAATCCCACAATAACATTTTTTTGTCATTTACTTTTTACGACCAATAATTACTAATTCTCGAAGCGATTTTAACCAGTACAGCATTAATCCTTATCTAATTAAAATCTATATGGCCCTTTACAGCATATGATTTAAATGAATATTTTCGAAGATATTACAGATTGAAAAATTGCGGGACGTAGCGTTTGCGGCAATACTGTAGTGTATTTAGTATCAGCATTGCAAACGTGGGAGGCCGGGGCGGGTTGCTAGTATAAAATAAATCTATAAACATATTAATCGTTGGTATAATCTTAACACGTTGGTTTTTCACCCAGCCTATTGACTGATCGTTCTGATATTTCAGTCCGACAATAGTCAGACGGAGTCAACATTAGTGCCCGGAAGACGGCAATAGGCTCACCCCCTATTACGTGGGACCAAATTCAATGATTACCGAAATGTGGGCGCTAATTCACCTCTGCCTAACCCTCCGGGATAAAGGCGTGATTATGTTTATGTATGTAATAATACAATTTGCTCTAAATACTTTCGTACTAGGATTACTTTGAGACTTTACAGTTGAGCTCATTCATACGCTGATTGTACATTAAAATATTTTTGGATTGACTTTCAACATGCTCTAATTTGGAGAAAAGCGATGTTTCAGAAAAAAAAAACTTGTCATTTGCGCGTCGGACAGACGGAAGCATATAAACCGTAATGTATTTTGAATGCATTGACTCAGAAGTTTGATGTTTGCTCAGTTTCAAGACGTTATAGATCTGAATATGTAGTATGAATTTCAACTTGTTTGGGTTTTTATAGACTGACAGACAGACGGACAATGAAGTTATCCTATAAGGGTTTAAAGGGACAGATCCCTAAAAATAAAAATAAAAAATAGTTTAATCTTCAATACTCAAGTCATTGGTGTGTGCCATAGTAAAACCTGGGATCGAACCCGAGACCTCGTCTCAGCAGTCCATTACTCATACTACTAGGCTACTGCTTTCTCCATTTGGTTAATTGGATTGAAGTTCTGTGGTTAGAATAGTTGGGTTACACGTAACGGCTGCCATGATGTTGGTATGACAATTGTGACCGACTGCTTCACGTGCTGGTTACGTGGTACGACCAGACCAATGCCAATAGCCATAGCATAGTGCAAGTATATATGCATGAACTACATAGTTCATGCATATATACTTGCACTATGCGAGATAAAAAAAAAAGAATATAGTTGATAGGCTCGCGTTTCACCACATCTCTAGCTGACAAGTACGTCTGTCTAGAAGTAACTCAAGTTGAGACATTACAAATATTTCATTTTTTCAGTCATCATTATGTTTTCAACATTTATAATCATTAAAATTATAATTTTATTCTTTGTAAAAAGTCTCTATTGACTTCATATGGATTCATTAATTATCTAGAATCCACATAAAGTCAAAGAGATTTCTGGCTTTGATCGACCATAAATTTGTAAGAGGGTATTCAATTTTATACAAAAGTTATACAGCAATATAATAAAACGAATGAAAGAAATATTGAAGCCCGTAGACCGTTCCTATTGAATACGAGAAAATTAAATAAGAATATCTATGGCTTTCTAATAATTTCTATGAAACAGGTAGGTACTTGAAGGAAACGCCTAAAATGTAACTTTATTATTTGAAGAAGTAAATTCTTTTTCAGACCTTTAGTACCGTTAAAATTCAAAAGCCACTGTAACACAAACTTCATATGTGTTAAGAGTTTGGGAGTATCCGCGGACAAAAATACCGAAGACTTTCAAAAAAGTTTAAGTATCTAATTAAAAAAAAAAAATTTTTTAAATTCCTTTTTTCACGAGCAATCAGCAGTAGGTCCACACTCTGATGCCGGCTCATTCTTGAATTTTACGAAACGTTGTATAAAAATCTGCTTTTATATCATAATATATACTTCCATGAACATTACGGGTATTTGGCAAGGAGTTATCATGATATTTAAAGTTTTTGACTATGAATAACGTGATTTCCAATAATATTTTGAAGGTATTCACAGTTTATTATTTGACGAAAGTATATTTTCTTTTTTCACACGTATGTAAGAAGAATAAGCATTGCCATACAACGTGGCAATGCTGCCAGTCTTCTGGGAACGCTACCACAAGTGGCTTGCGATGCGGAGGAATTCTACGACGCATTTTAATTGTTCTTAGCTATAAGTTCTATAAGTACTTAATAGTTATTTTAGTTTTATTGTATTTAATATTTATATATTATTTTTTGACATGATTGTAAAATTAATTTGTGAAATATATAAATTTATAATTTAAATAAAAAAAAAGTGAGTTTCCTGTGAGTTTTCCTAAAATGTTAAAATTAATAAATACCTGCCAAAGCCATAAACCAAACTTCATAATGGGCCATCGATGTTACCTGTGTTGGAAGGTGAAAATATTTCATCTTCATAGAACATTTTGGGTGAACAAAATAATGTAACTTGTACCATTGTCACCGTCACGCTGACGTCAGAATAGGTGGACATCACGACGATAGAACGATATAGTTTTTTAAATTCTATTTGGCCAGCTGTATTTATTTAACAAATTACGACAATTCACCGATTGTGATAATTCACATGTGACTTCTCTTTGAAGTGAAAACTTCTTTTTATATTCGCGTGAAACACTTTTTTGTATAGACTGTTTTCACTTCTACCGGTAGTCATCAATGACTTAAATTGAAAGTACATTATAATGTACTTTTAAATAACAAGCTTATTTAAAAGTACATTATAATGTACTTTCAATTTATTTTATTGCGATATATGTATGCAAAGATGTTACAGGCAATTAGGTTCCACCATATTTCAGCCAGATTGGCATGCAAAAACATCACACATATTATGACGAGATTTAAATCATTAAATATTAATTAGGAATTAAGAATTTGCAATTTAATATAAAAGATAAAATATTAAATATCCAAACTTGAGTATCAGTATTTTTGTGCTAAACATAAAAATCACCTTCATAAAAAATATAACAGTAAATTAGTCAAATACAATTTATATTCGTAATAAGAAATGTCAAAGTTATGATTGAATTCAATAATTTACTTAACATCTGCTTAGTGTTTTGTCATTTCAATATTCATTTATCGTGTTCATTTCTTTTTTAAACACACTTAAATCTGCAATCTCCTACTTTAAAACGAGTGTATGTGTAGTTAGATAAAACTGAGTAAAATATTCCAAATGGTTTTGTGTGAAAATCTTTCATTAATGGTGTCTGGGTGGTGGTAATTGAAGTTATTATAACACTCATAATCAACTCTTAATCACACGTCAGGCAAACCAAAGTTATATATGTAGCTATACCACGATATCGTTAAGTCCTGTAAACATTATTGTTTATCATTGAACGAAAAGTTATTACTCTTAATCAACTACCACTCGAGAATTTGTGCTGTCAGTGGGAAGACTAAAGGCTTGTACTGCTTTGTCTTCTACACTGATGGCACAGAAACTCTGTACTTACAGGGTTGGCAGCGATACTGTGACTCCTCTGGTGTTACAAACGTCCATAGGCCACGGTAACCACTTTTGATCAAGTGGGCCGTGTGCTTGTCTGCCACCTAAGTGGAATAAAAAAACTACTTGTAACCATTAGAGAGCAACAGTCAAAATTACTTTTAGTGGCTGTCGTTTATTATTGAACATGAATATTCTAGAAAATATAAACATTAATTAGATATTAATAGATAATTATTATTTGAATATAAATGAAATATATTTATATCTGATAAAGAAATACATTTAGCACTTGGACAATTTACAGATGGATTTACAAGATATCTCTAATAAATTATTTCGTTGTTCGTGTGTTCGGTTGTCAAAATTATGGGAAAGGATCATCCTCTTACGATTATCCCCCTGCCTAGATATGGACCACGTGATACCTGATCACCAGTTTGGCTTCCGGAAGCACCACTCAACCATAGAACAAGTCCACAGAGTCTATTACACAATTAGGCAGTGTCTGGAAAAGAAAGAATACTGTTCGGCTGCATTTCTCGATATACAACAGGCCTTTGACCGGGTTTGGCATAAAGGGCTACTCTGCAAAATTAAAAACTTCCTTCCACACTCCTACTACCTGCTGATGGACTCTTACCTGAGTGACAGAAGGTTTCAAGTCAAGCTTCGTGACGCAAGATCTTCCCTCTTCGACTGCAGAGCAGGAGTGCCCCAGGGCTCAGTACTTGGTCCGGTGCTTTACAACATATTCACTAGTGACTTTCCCCAGTCGCCCGAAACAACTGTAGCAACATTTGCCGACGATGCAGCCTTCCTCAGTTGTAACAGTGATCCAATTGAGGCGAGTAGACTGTTGCAATCTCAGCTAAATGCCACCAGTGCTTGGCTTACCAAGTGGCGCATAAAAGCAAGCGCCCCAAAGTCTCACCACATCACATTTACCCTAAGACGTGAATCCTGCCCCCCGGTCATCCTAGGCCTCGACACACTGCCCCAATCAACCTGCGTTAAATACCTAGGATTTCACCTGGATCGAAGGATGACATGGAAAGATCATATAAAAACGAAGCGCAATGAAATTAACCTGAGATTTAAAAACCTACTCTGGCTCCTCGGTAGACAGTCTGCCTTATCCCTATCTAACAAGCTAAGGGTATATTGCTCCATAATAAAACCAATCTGGACATATGGTGTCCAACTGTGGTCGACAGCCAGCAAATCTAACATCATGTGCCTGCAGAGAGCTCAAAACAATATTCTAAGGGTACTTTCCTCTGCACCCTGGTATGCTCGCAATTCGGAAATCCACGAATACCTGGGAATCTCAACCATCCTGGATGAAGTCAAACAATACTCAGCCAACTACAGGGACCGCTTGACAACTCACCCAAACCCGTTATCCAGTATGCTTTTGCAGCCAAACCCGATTGGAAGACTCAAAAGATCCGACGTGTTGACTTAATAAGGGGAGACGGAGCAGTGGCTCTGAATCACCAAACGCCAAGCACTCACAACTTACCTGATTATAGTCTAGATGACTGATCGCAGGTCCATGCGAAGAGAAAAAAAAAAAAAAAAAAAATATTTCTCGTGTCACAGAAACGGCTTGACCAATTAGGATGAAATTTATTGTGAATAATTGGTAGTCCTGAGAAACGGTCGCTAACCATTTTTAAAACCCCCACTGATAAGTAGGTTTTTCTTTTAGTGGTGACTTTTTTTATAATTTTTATTTTATCTCACTGTAGCACAGAACATTTGACTAATTACAATTCTCATATATAAAATATACAACAAAACCTAAAACTAATGATTTTTTTTTATGACGGCGGCACAGACCACCATTTCTTTGCCTATCTCACCCATTGCATTTATTCGTATTATGATTTGACATTGAAAATTATTTAAAACCCCAAATTTTCAACCTTCTATTACAAACCGTAATTTTTAATAGTGGCAAAACAACGTTAGCCGTTTCAGCTAGTATTGTTACACAATTTTATAAACATATTGTGTAAGTTGAAACAAAGAACATACGTATAATTAAATACCTTTATGTCGATATTCCTCCCTAACCAATTTTAATCAGTAAATACATCATTAACGGGTCGACAATTAGTGGTTTCTACCTTTCCATTATAATATTTGTATCTGTCTCTGGGTATTGATTTTTCGCCCCAGACGCCCCCGCATGCACGCTATACGCATGCGTTGCCCCTCACTCCTGTCGCTCCCGAAACACCCTCCACCCACATTCTCCTCACACCACAAACGCACCCGCAAGCATTCTAAATCTGGCTTCGATTATTGATCGGTCCCCTCTGTCCTTACCTCTCCTCACCTCGCCCCTTCAATATTAATGTCCAACTTGTGATGTTTAATTATTATATTAGACATAGATGTTGTTTTCTGTTATCTGTGGTTCTTCCTTGGGTCCCTCCCGTAAAAATTAAATAAACCAAATTTTGGAGGAGAGAGCAAATACTGGTCTCTAGAGTGAAAACTTAAGCGTCCGTAGCTTAGTGGTTAAGGAGTCGACCTTACGATCGAGAGGTGCCGGGTTCGAATCTTGACCAGTACACTACAGACGTGAACCCACTATTAACACAAGCAATTTAGCTTAGCTGGAGGGATTAGAGGGAATATTAGTAATGTCGGTTACTAATATTCATATTAAAAAAATTGCTTTGGATGTAATCGGTATTGGTATATATTTTAGTTTAAGTTTATGCCTACACTAATAACTATTCATAAGTTATTATTGTGAGAACAATTTGGTTGCCTGTAGGAATTGCCGCAGAGCGATAAGGCGGCCATCTGTACGTACCACAAAACTTGTATCTCATATTGTAATGTAATATGTTATTGGTGTACAATAACGTTTATTATTATTATTATTAAAACATCTCCATTCAAAGGTTGCCTGGAAGAGATCTCTTGTGGCGATAAGACCGCCATTTATAAATTTTTCATAATTTACTAAAATTTATTGTATAACAATAAAGATTTATCTTGTCTTATCTTATTGATGCACGAATGACTTTGCATTAACCCTTATTTCACCAGCGGTCATCACATAATTAAACTAAGTTTGCTTATTTATCTTAGAAGTTTGTAATACAGAAAGTCATTAATAAGCTGTTAGGATTTTTTTCTATGTCTAAACTGACTAAACAGGATTAGGAAGATATTTTATCCTACTAAACTAGCAAACAAACACCTACTTCATATAGCTACTACGGTATTTCTACAATGGAAACTGCGTTTGTTGAGCGAGTGAGTGAAGCGAGCGAGAGTCTTCGTTTCGAGAAGGTGGCCGATTTAACTTTTGTCCGAATAACATAACATAAACTCATGCCTATATCCCCGAAGGAGTATGCACAGGTGCTAGCACCCACATTTCGCCAATTTATGTTTAGGTCCCAATAGGTGGCGAGCCTATTGCCATTAACCGGGCACTTATAAACCTGCGATAAATACACACTCAATAACTTCGAAAAGCATCGAAAAGTCATTGATGTGTGCCATAAACCTGGGATTGAACTCGAGACCTCGTCTCAGCAGTCTATTACCCATACCACTAGGCTACCGCGGTCATTACCGATCCATGTCTGTTATTCAGTTCCGGTCTAGAGGGTGCATTTTAACCGATTTTCACCAACACATTTTTTTTTATTTAAAGCTCAACTTTTGGCGAGAGCTTTTTTGGCAGTAGTGGACGTTTAGTGTCGCGTTATTAATGATTTATGGTTGATATATCAAGGACATGATTCCTCACAGGCTATTTATACTGCTGATTGATGGCACTTGAAGGAATTTGTTGTTGAACAGGAAAAAGTAAAACACATACATACAAACATGTAATCACGTTCTTATCCCGAATGGAATTAACACTCAAATTTCACCAATCATTGAATTCGGTTCCACGTAATAGGGGGTGAGCCTATTGCCGTCTTCCGAGCACTATTGTTGACTCAAGCCATGCATCTGAGGCTGAGTCTTGGCTGTATATATCTGATGATGTAAAACAGCCCTATCTCTTAGTCGCCTTGTCCGACACCGCATGGGAAGAGATGGAGTGGTCCAAATTCTACTCTGGACCAATTTTGTTTTGTACCACTTAGGTGGTAGACAAGCACACTACCCATCTAATGAAAAGTGGTCACCGTGGCCTATGGACGTTTGTAACACCAGAGGTGCCACACTCGCGCTGCCGACGCTGTAAGCACAGTTTCTGTTCCGTCAGTGTAGAAGACAAAGCAGGACAAGCCTTTAGTCTTCCCACTGACAGCACAAATTCTCCAGTGATTCTTAATACTAATAATAATTCACACATAATATACATAATACTGTGGAAAAAGTACAAATGTGTTCTTAATACGGGATTCCTCGCAGGGTTTTGTGAATAGTAAAACATGTGTCGTAAAGGTGCACGTCCACATAGTTATGAAAAACAGATGAGAAAAGAGAGTGAGGGGCAGTTTACTGTAGTGTTATTTTTAAGAACGGATCAACATTATTTTTTGATGAAACATCCTGGGTCAGAAACGATATCTTCTTATTTTAAATAAATAAGAAGAGTGCTCACAAGGTCTACTGTTCACAGAACTACTACATGTATAATATACGAGTATATTATAAATGTATAATATACGAGTATACGTAACAGCACTACACACACTAACCTAACCTAACCTAACCCTTCACAGATATATGGGCGTTAGTCATGCTCAGAGCCCAGCGACCAGATTCTGCTAATGTGGCAAAACCTGCAAAAATGATATTTAATTTTATTTAGACTTCATGTTGTTAAATTCTAAACTTAAATGGCATCTTGTAGAGCGAATGAAATATGTAATGAACTTTATTTCCGTTTAGACTTTAAGCGCATAGCAATAAAGTCTACAACACAATGACTTTTTTACACTCTCAGTGTTATAACAGTGGCTTTGCTATGACATAAACGTAGAATTGGAGTCCAGATCAGATGGTAGTCTTTTTTTTTTAAATTTGGTTCACTAAACTGGACACACACTATATAATTGCGTGGCTTAACATGCGAAATCTTAAATAATGGTTTAAGATAATGATACGAACATATTCCCTTAGGTAAGGTTTTTGATCTTCTAACTTCGAAAAGTCTTTTATATATATAGGACACGTCAATTAGACTTCGCCTCGCCTGATGGAAAGCTGAAGGTAAAGTCTCAGACAAGAGGGTCACCATCACTTACATATATCATGTTACAATGGTGACACTGAGCTTGACGGCCTCTTCATATGTTTTTTCACGTCCCGCTTAAAGGACCCGTGACTGTAGAAAGAAGGAAACAAGTGAACTGGTAATGAATTCCGGGCCTTAATGGTGCGACAAATGAGTTTCCGAACCGCTTGGTTGTTGATCAGATATTCTGCAAAGTGTGCGGGTGACATTTAATACCTGCAAGTGTTGTCCTGTGTAAGAAAGGGGAGGGTGGGACTAATTGGAAGAGCTCATCTAAACATTCACCATAGTACAGACAGTAAAATACTGCTGAAACTTAGATAGGTACATTCCGTGAAGCGGTTAATATCTGACCTCTACAACATGTAAAACAAATATATGCCGACTCGTGTAGTAACCAGCTTAACATACTCTTTGAAGCGCGGCCCCTCTGTCTATCCGTCTCAATGTGTAAAAAATGGTCACACTTAGACGTCAGTGCATATATAAAATGTTGACCATTGCTGTATATATTATCAAAATGACTGATATGATGAATAAAAGACGTGTGCCCACCGCTAAAATATTCATAGAATCGTCTAGATTTTGTCTCAGAATATAAAGCAGGTTTTTACAGAGAACTGTTTCATATGTATGAAGGATTGTCACACGCAGCTGTCTCTTGCCTACTTCTTTAAAAAACACTGCTACTATATTTAAATAGACGGTGTCTGAGATGAACACGTGACACCTTCGTCATCTTCTGGTTGCTAGGCGAACATCTGTATTGTTCTTTACGGTTTTAAGCTTTAGTTGGAGCTCGGCTAAGTTCTATCACATCACTCACTACAGACAGGAAATCATTCTCACTTCATGCGTTGTGAGATATGAAAGGAGAGGAATGATCTCCCTGTTGTGGTATTTCAATTACAGTATGAGGTTCTTCGAAGATGGGTAGGCCTTTGGTGTGGAACGCTACGTGTGTCGACACCCTTGCGCCTTCACATCTTGCAAGCACAACATGATTTACCGACACTGCTGCTGCATCTGCTGAAAACGTCGCAAATACTGTAACCTAACAGGTGAGTATGTACTCTAGGCGTTTGAGGTTGAAACGTTAGGGACGTGGTGTCTACTAAGTGCCTATTTCCTATACAAAGACTTGGCAAAGCGGCTGATCTTCGTGACGCATGACCAGAAGGCTGGTTATTATCTTGCACAGAGGATAAGCATTGTCATTCAACGTGGCAATGCTGCCAGCCTTAGGGGAACGTTACCGGTCGGTGACGATGTATGTATGTATGTCAATTTTTTTTATTATTTCTTTTAGTACCTAATAATAGTTTCTGTTAATCGATTTAATATGTAAATAAAAATAGTCATCTAAAATAAATAGTTACTTTTCTTAAAATAAAGGTTTTTTTTTTAAAGTTAGATGATGATTTGCCTTCTACTCTACCCAATTAACCATACTAACTATGTTACGCTTTCATGCCTAAATATCTGAAAAGATTTTGATGTAATTTAGTATATAGGTAGAATAGACCTTGAGAAAAGGACATAGGCTATGTTTTGTCGCGATAACCGTCATCCACGCGGGCGTCGTAACAGGCAACAGCTAGTCATTTTATATAAGTGATTATTATATTAGATACCACTATACTAAAATTACTGTTCTTTTTTCAAACATTTGTGTTTATCGACAACTTATTATGTTATTTACAGAAAAAATTAGACTTTAAAGATACTTAAATGAAATTTAAAACTAAAAGCTATTATTAGGTACCTACTTAAAATAAAAATAAAAATAAAAAACAACATACATAACGCGTCATGATATTCCTCCGCGTCATCACCGACCGGTAACATACCCAGGAGGCTGGCAGCATTGCCACGTTGAATGACAATGCTTATCCTACGTGCAAAGTAACTTGGGTTAATAATTACTTACATAAATACTAAACGGCCCAAGTTCCTGCGTCGCCCGAGAATAATTCCGTCAATAATCTTCCAACCTCGTCTTATTGGAAATGCAAACAATAAGAAACTTTCGTTTCATGTTTCTTCAAAGCAGTTATAACGGAGTCCATACAACCAGCCATTGCCTATTTGCTTACCTTAGGGATCAAATTTTGAAGAGCGCTGATATATACAATGTCCATTTATTTCAAACCAAAGCAGCTACAGATATTTCAATCCACGAAGACGCGCCCCACTTGTTTTCGGTTGAGGGGATTGCGGGGTGCGGGGAGTTTGCTCCGGCCTCAGTCGCGAACCGTCAGCGGCAAAGAGAATACAATACTACAGTCCGTCAAATCTAAGAAGTACCGTTTGACAGTTCTGACAATTGAATGATAGGGATGGGATGAAAAAATCGATTACTATAATATCCGAACTTTAAGAGATCGATTACTATAATATCCGAATTTTAAGAAATCAATTGTTATAATTAAATAAAAGAAATGTTTAGGATATTTTTTTATTCACTACTAGTACTAGTATCGTCGTCTTCGTCATCATCGTCATTTAAATTAATGACCAGTTGATTGTCCATTACATTATCAAAGTGTACGTCTCTTTCGAAGTCGTCCATTATTATTTTCTTTGTTTTTTGTACTACTTTACTCCAATCTTCCTGTGTAACTTGGGCACATGCTTCCTTTAATAAACCTTCCATTTTCTTGACACTGAAGGGTGGTTTTGTGTTGTGTCTTGCTGCATAACCTGTAAAACAATAATGTAACTATTTGATAGCAGACGAAAACCATTGTTTAAATTATAAATGTTAGAAGTACTCGTGTTATTATTATAATATTATAAAATATTACCTTTAACTTGGGCCCAAATCAGTTCAATGGCATTATATTGGCAATGGTACGGAGGAAGTCGTATGACTTTGTGCCCGTGCTCTTCGGCCAATTGGTCAATTACATATGTCGGTTTTGGTGGTTTATGCAATTTCACTAACTGTAATAATTCAGCTTTTAATAGTGACATGTCGGCATCCACTCCTTTTCTTTGCAGCCATGCCACCAAATCTGCTTTCTTATTGGCTGACGTAGGTGCTTTATCAATTTGCACAGAGTGGTATGGGGCATTATCCATTATAATTGTGCTGTTAGGAGGGATATTCTGTAATAAATTTAAGAACCACTCTCGGAACCTTACTGCGTCCATTTCTTCATGATACTCTTTAGTGCTTTTGGATTGGAAAGCTAATAAAGAGTTTTCCACGAAGCCTGTAGACGCTGACCCAGCATGGCATATTATGAGGCGTCCACCTTTTCCTATCGGCACCTTCGAGCACGAAGCTTCAGAATCATCAGTCCATGTTTTCGGCACAGAATGGTTGGAATTTAGCCAAGTTTCGTCCAAAAATATTACATTATCCCAGTTTATAATTTGTTTAACTTCGCGCAGGAATGTTAGTCGCTGCATAATTATGTCATGTCGCTAGATAAATAACGGCGAACGCGATTATTTATAAAAAAATATTTATTTAATAAAAAGTGTTTACAATAAGAAATGTACTACAAGACTAATTTACATATTTAATATTCTTATAATCAAAACTATGATGAAATCGATGCGTCGCCAATTCCGGTCGCGCGTGTCGGTGTCGTACGATGCGTCGTCAGCAATCTTGCAGGTCGGCGGATTGCCTAACTCCTCCCTCCTTAAGACAGAAGCGCGTCCCGCAGCTTCCTGCAGCGTCCTCGGTGCGGAGTTCCTGTTGGCTTAGTTTTGCTCGCCTCCATTGCCATGCTTTCCATCCAATTACTGTTGTTAGCGCCAGGTAGAGGCCTAGTGTCGACCAGCTGGGCGTGGCCATCATCATTTGCCAGTCGATGGTGGGTTCTTCTAGTTTTTGGGCACGGTCCATGATCTTGTGGATGCTGTCTAGATCGACATCTTCTAACTGTAAGCTGTACTCGATGCTCTGCTCCGTTACAATTGGTTGGCTGGGAAGGGGTATAATCTCATCTATAATAACTGTATTGATGTTCGTCTTCAGCGTCCGGTTGAGCACTTCCAGATGACAGTCGCTTGTCAAGCTGGTTATATATATTCCCTTGGTCCTTTTGTATTCTGTCTTCCTGCCACAGTGGGTTGTTACGGTTTCTTCCTCTAGGAGAATAATAAGCCACTTATTATCTTGTAACTGTTGGATCTTTCCTTGCTTGATGTCCATTCTGGCACGGGTGCAGTTGGTGTTTTGGTGTTGAATGAGGGATACTACGCAGTCCTCAGATTTGTCCAATGGTTGCGTCGTTAGTGATTGGCAGAGCTGTGTGTCTGGTGTGATTTTCTTACAGTCTTCCTCCAGGTATGAGTACTCGCTGCTTCCCAGTGCTAGGTATTTGGCTTTGGGGATGATGGTAAGGCCTTGTTTGTCGGGAATGGAGTATAGATGGATAAGGTCATAAGGATTTTGATTGGTAGATGGGATATCCAATATGAATGTTAATGTGTGCTCTGTACTATAGGCTTTAACGCTAATAGATTTCTCTATATTGTGTATGTTCTTTATACTAATAATGTCTACTGGCCTAAACTCATTTAATTTTTGTATGGTAATCATCTCTGTAATAAGGCTATGGGGACTTATAATACTAGGATGCATTACCTCTAACTGAGCAAAAGTCATGGCATCTTCTAAGATTACCAACTTATCTAAAAGTAGTTGTAAACTAAAGTTAATTTGGATATATAAGTCTAGAAAGTGTATCCTATTTATAATTACATTATAATTACGAGTGGTATTTCTTAATATTGAGCCTAATTTCTGTTGATTCTGGTTTACAAGATTGATTTGTTTTGTAAACTCGCTTACAGCGTGTTCGGCTACAAATAGCGTTTGTTTCTGAGATGAAGCTACTTTATTAACTGAATTGCGTAAACCAGAGATTTCGTTTTCAAATTTAACTGCATCGTCGTAATCTAAGTTGCCTGTAATTGTTTTAATGATAGAGCCTAAACCATTGATAAGACCACGTCTAACTCTATGTTTTGGGGTTATAAATATAATTTTCTTACTTATCAAACTTATACTATTTTCTATTTGATCCTTATAGGTTCTATGTAAATCCTCATCCTCTTCAGCATGCTTAGTATCAGTATATATAACCATAAGCTTAATCGCAGTTTCGTATAAATATGAAACGTTATACACGCAAGCCAAACTAAAAGTGTCAACCTGCTTCAAAAGCTGACCTTGTTTTAGAAGGAGGATTCCATTCACGTTATCTACAGGATTAAGGGTTACGGTTGCGGCTGCGTAGAGCACGAAGGCTCCTGTGACGAGGATTCTGTAACAAGATGGGGTCTGCGTAAGAGCTTAAAATGAACTCTTATGGATTTTGAGTTCGGGTGGTTACCTATAATTTCTGCTACGTTGTTAGGGTGTAGGTGAATGATTTTGTAGGGGCCTTTAAATACCGGCTTTGTCTTGTCGCTCCTCGTAGTCTTGGCTACCTGCTTATAGACTGTTTCACCTACCTTAAACATCATAGCTTCGGCAGTCTGGTTTCTCTTTTCTATCACCTGTTCTTTGTTTTTCGATACGTGAGCTGCTAAGCACTCCTGTACTGCTTCTGCATTTTTCCGGTGGTTAAGTACATAGTCCTGGTAGAACTCTTTAGGGTAAAACAGTTCTAAGGGGTTCCTGGAAGCTGTGTGACCAAATAAAAGTTCTCGTGGTGTGTATCCTGTTGTGGAGTGGATGGCATTATTATAAGCTATTATTGCGTATTTCATCAGTAGCTGTATCGGGTCGTCTTTGTTGGTCATTCGTTGAATTCTAATGATTTCACCAATAGTTGAATGAAATCGTTCTATTGGGGAGTTTGAGTTTGGGTTGTAGGATGTTGTAAAGTGGATATTGATATCATGAGAAGCACATATTTCCTTTATTACGTCATTGTCAAATTTTGTGTCGGAATCTGTGGTGATTTTAAGTGGCAAACCTAAGACAAAAAATATTTGCAACAGTGCTTCGGCTATGTGAACACTACTGGATGCGTTTAAGGGCACAGCTTGTGCAAATTTAGAAAAATTATCTATTATTGTCAGAAATGTTGCACCCCCTGTGGAATATAGATCCATAAATAGGTGTTGAAGAGGTTTAGTGGGTGTTTCTGTTATAGCTAGCGTGGGTCTTACAGGATGTCTTTCATATTTCGCCCTAAGACACACGTCGCATTGATTTATGTATTTTTGGATAGAGAGTAACATATTAGGCCAATGATAATTTCTAAGGAGGTGTTTATGGGTTTCTTGGATACCTCTATGCGATGATTTACCCTCATGGTACCGTTTTATCATCTCTTCTTGTTCAGTTTTATTTTCTATGACTGTAACACGTGACGTACACCTTATTAATTTGGGACCCCTGTCATTAAAGATTGTAGTATAGACTCTAGAAAAAGCTAGATATAGGTTTTCATCATAAAAGTAGCAATGGAAGATACGGTTGGCAATCGTATGTTCCTTTAGGAATCGAATTATTTCAGACTCAGTGTTATTAATTGGGATAAAAACGTCTTTAATAACATTTCTGGAATTAGTGGATCTGTCTTCTACCCTATAAGAGGATCCTGGGGTGGATCTAATATAAAATTGTTTTAGCTGTTTGTCTATTGCGTCAGAAAGTATTGGTATACCATTGTTTTCGTTATCAGGCTGTGTGTGATTTGTCGAAACTAACTGGTCGGGGTCAATTATTGTTATGCTCATCGTGTCTGTGTCTTTGTCAGTATTTGACGGCAAAGCGCTACTGGTAGCGATGTCGTCGTCATCCCTCATGCCCCTATTGATGTCATAAGGACGTAGCGGGTTGTTATCTGCTTCAACATTTCTAAGTACGTCTTCTAATAATCTATTAATGTGTTCATTATCGTCCTCTCCGGGATTTACTGCTAGGGAGTCTACACTGTTATGGAATATTTTGACTCTAGATAGTGCGTCTGCATTGGTGTTTTGTTTGCCCTTTTTATAAACTACTTGGAAATCGTATTCGGCTAATTTTAGTTTCCAACGAGTTAATTTTGAGTTGGGATCTTTTAAGGACATAAGCCACATTAGGGGTCTATGGTCTGTATAGATTGTGAACTTACGACCGTATAAATATGGTCTAAAGTACTTCGTTGCCCAAATGATTGCTAACAGTTCTTTTTCTGTAGTCGAATAACGTGTCTCTGTATCGGATAGTGTTCGGGATGCAAATGCAACTGGCTTGTCTGAGCCGACCGTTCCCTGTGAGAGAACAGCGCCTAAAGCGAAGTCTGATGCGTCTGTTGTCAGGATAAATTGCTTGTCAAAGTCGGGATATTGAAGGATCGGGGCGTTTGTTAGGATTTGTTTACATTTCTTAACCGAGTCAAGGAATTCATCTGTGTGTATGATTTTAGCATTCTTTTTTAGGCAGACTGTCAAAGGTTTTGTCAGTTTAGCGAAGTCCTTAATGAACTTCCTGTAATAGCCAACTAGACCTAGAAATGCTTTAATGTCTTTTTGAGTCTGTGGTATGGGGAAGTTTAAGACTGCTTTTATTTTGTCTTTGTTAGGCTTAAGGCCCTGGTCGGTCAATTCATGTCCTAGGAAGTTAACTTGTTTCTGTAGGAACTCTGACTTGTCCAACTGTATTTTTAAGTTGTGAACTTTAAATCGTTCAAAGACTAACTTTAGAGTTTCGTTGTGGCTTTGTAGCGACGTAGATGCTATTATGACGTCATCGAGATATGTAAATACGTTATCCAGCCCTCTAAGGATGTGGTCCATGAGACGCTGGAACGTACTGGGCGCGTTTTTGAGCCCAAAAGGCATACGCAGGAATTCATAGTGACCTCTCTCGTTGGTAAATGCAGTCTTTTCGATATCGTCAGGGTGCATTTCAAGTTGATGGTAACCGCTAGCCAGGTCAAGGGTTGTAAAATACTGGGCGCGTCCTAATCGATCAAGAATGTCGTTTATGTTAGGTAAAGGGTATTTGTCTTCTATAATTCTGTCATTAAGTCGTCTATAGTCAATTACAAGTCTCCATTTAACCTTTCCAGAAGCGTCGGGTTTCTTTGGGACTATGTGAACAGGGCAAGACCATGGTGAGATACTTTCGCGTATGATTCCTTGCTTTAGTAGGTTATCAATTTGTTTCTGAATTTCTATACGCTGTTGAGGGGCTTGTCTGTAACTTCTAACAAAAATCGGAGTGTTGTCAGTTACTCGCAGTTGATGTTTGACCGCACTAGTAAAAGACAATGGTATGTTTTCAGAGTAAAAGATTTCTCTATATTGATAGCAAAGTTTAGTAATTTCACGTCTCTCTTCTTCGTTCATATGGTCAGTTCGAATTTTATTTAAGTTGTCACAAAGTTCTTTGTTAATGTCAGTTCTAGTTTCAAGTGTGTTAATTTTGTGAACTGTATAGCTATCTAATAGTTGTGGGGGTAACTGTTCGAGGGGTAAAGTACAATTGTTGCTAATTATCTGTGGTTTATCGGTGTAGTTAATAATAGAAGTCCTGAATGTTCCGTTTTTAACGGTTACGATGGCCGCGGGTGATTTTAGTCCTTTAGTCCACTGAAAGTCGTCATGAATATATTGTCCATCTAAATAGTTAGTCTTTATTACTATGAGTTTCTCGTAATTAGGTTCTACTTTGATGTTTTTTATGGGATAGTCAAAGTAAATTGGAATTTCAGCATTAGTGGTTCGCAACAACTTGTTTTTCAAGTCTATGTTGCATCCTAATTCTTTCAGGATGTCCACACCTATCAAGCCTTTGTATTTTGGGTCGAATTCGAATACTAGGAATTTATGAGATTTATCGGACTTAAACTGGGGTGGTAAGGGTAAGACTATCATGTGTTCGTGAAAGGATACACCATGTGCAGTTTTTACCTGGAAGGGTTCGCTTTCGATGTGCTCCTCTAACCAAGTACCTGCTATTGCATCGGGCGATATGATAGATCGTGAGGCTCCTGTATCCAGTAAAAACTTACCTTGGAATTCGGGAAGCTCTATGTAAGGGAGATGGTCTTTCCCGTGATGATTAAGGTCTACCGTACTTATTAGCTGTTGTCCAATTGAGTCTCGTCCGCAGGAAAATCCTGATAGCTTGGTCCTCCACTCGATGTCTCCTGTGAGTACTCCTGACTGTAGTCCTGCTCATGATCCTGTAAATTATTACTAGCGTACTCACCGTTGTAGTATGGCTCGTAGTTATCTGGATAACCATGTTCTGGAGTGGGCTGACTGGGCTGTGTATAGAAAAGTTCCTCAGACGTAAAGCTAGGCTTCTCGGGCTTATTCACTGACCTCATAGTGACGTCAGATACCCTCTGCGGTGGGTTCACTTGTTGGCGGGGTATATTTGGTTGAGGTCTAAAATTACCTGAGTTCCTGAAGGTCCCTGAGCCACTAGGCCGGACACCTTGATTGGGTCCATTCCTCCATGGACCTCTGTGCTGATTCTGGTCTGGGACCCAGTTATTACGTGGTGGAAAGTTACGGCTAAATCCTGGTTGGTTAGCTAAGTGCGTCGTGGGGTTGGGCTTAGGCATTTCTTTCGGTTTGGCTTGTATGGAAAGCGAATTAAAACTGTTATTTAATCTATTAAATGCTAGACGCGCTTCTTCCTGTCTAGCCGCTACTATTGCCGCTTCTAGGGTCGTAGGTCTCGCTATTCGCACGCCTATAGATACATGGAAGTCGAGATGATTCACATATTGATCTATTACCATATTTTCATAGTATGTTTTATCTGAGTGCCTACCAACTACGTTTAGCGTATCTAACACCTCTCTTAAACGTTTACCAAAAGATTCGGCGTCTTCATTTTTATTGCGCCGCAGGCGGGTCAATTCCTGCATCAACTGAATTTCGTTACGAGGCTCTCCTAACCTACGGGTCAACGCGGCTTTAACGGCCTCCCAGCTGTCTACTATCCCCTCAGACGCTATAGCGTCGACGGCAGAACCGCTCAGTTTGCTTTTAATTAAACATACAACCGCGGGGTTGGCCCTTACGGGAGCCTCTAGCAATGATAGCACATTCTCTACCTCTCTAATGAAATAATTCAGTGTTTTCTTGTTACCATCATATTTCGGTAACAGGTCAGATACGAATTTAAATGTAGCTAACTCAATGGTCGCCATTATATTTGAATTTAATTAAATTAAGTTATAAAATATTTGACACAATTAACAACCTCTCTGCCTACTCTATATGTCTGCAGGAGCGTGAAGTTAAAGCAATTAGATCTATGTTAATTTGCTGGCCGTTTTGGCTATAAATAAACACAAAGGTAATGTAATATCATATACCTACTTATTATGCACTGCGAAGCGTATACTGCGAGTTTAGCACGTATACGAACACACTTATTCCTATTTAAGATTATCTATATAAAAATGTTATTTGTCTGCAGCGATGTTAGCCTACACACAAACACATAAAACATTCAAAGAATACGACAGGAAATATAGCACAGGAACTGGGAATACAACAAGCACTCACCCTAGTATCCTCTGCATCTCCTAATCGGGCCTTGTAGTACAGCAGGATCTCCAATTCTCCGGATTTCCCGCAGGGTTGTCGCCGTTCGTAGATTCGTATATGCGATCGCGAAGATAACGATAGATACCGTTCACTCAGGCTGAAGAGTTCTATTCGAAGCTAGAGTGTCGCGATCCTACCGACTGCGCCAGATAAATAACGGCGAACGCGATTATTTATAAAAAAATATTTATTTAATAAAAAGTGTTTACAATAAGAAATGTACTACAAGACTAATTTACATATTTAATATTCTTATAATCAAAACTATGATGAAATCGATGCGTCGCCAATTCCGGTCGCGCGTGTCGGTGTCGTACGATGCGTCGTCAGCAATCTTGCAGGTCGGCGGATTGCCTAACTCGCTCCATAACAATTTTTCGTTTGTCAACTTTTTTGTATCTGAAGCCAATTCCTGTTATTACCGTTCTCAACGACTCTATGCTTCCCTTATACAGCCCGGCATCTTTTAAAGTTGCACATAACTTTGCCAATGTTGGAAATTCGCCTCTTGTAAAATACCCGTATATATGGTTTCTAATAGCATGACTATCGAATTCATCGATGCCTGTCACAGGTTTATTTCTTTTTCGTTTTTTCGGTGTGTGAAGTACGTTACTGTCACTCCCCGAAGGCCCATATTTTTCACTTAATATTTTGCCAACGGTGCGGCTACCAATACCGAGAGCTTCACCGACGCGATCCCGAACTTGTGTAACTGGCAGTAGAAGTCCACCATTTTGAGATTCACGCTCAAAATACTCGTGTAATTTCACCACCAATTCACGAGCCTGGCTGTTCAAAGTACGTCCTCTTTTCGACATTATTAATAAACACTTGCTTAGTTCGGAGTCCAGTATAAATATTGCCAAGGTAAACGGATAAAGAATGATCAGTCCAGAAAAGTAATAGCCAAGTCACAAATTGTAAAACACAAACGAGAAAGCAAGTACGCGCACAGTCAGCTTCCAAGATGGCGAGAGACTGCTGACGCCGAACCGACCGAGCGGACCGCGTGCGATTGTAGTTGGCAGTGTTGCCAGAAAAAAAAAATTGTAGAGACTTGGACACCTGCGATTTTGCCTATTGACCTAAAAATAATTAAATTAATTTATTTTAGGGTATCTGTGTATTCAGTGCATTATGCGGTCGCGCAGTAACGTCGTTAATTTATAACATCAGGCAACAACATTTTTGTGAATGGGTTCTACATACCTTATTTTTATTAGTTTTAGACGTAGAAATAAGACTTAGAAGAAAAAATTGTAATTGTAAAATCAATGGATGTGCTTGTTAAAAATTTGTTTATTTCTCTGTAATATGCAAACCCATACTATCATACACAAAAATAAATGTAAAAAACACTATCCCTGACTCCATTTACTATTTCGACAGCGTTAGCGCGAGAAACCCCGACTTATTTGGGCGCGAAAATCAAAAATCGACAAATCGCTTTCGACAACTTTTTAAAGAAGCAAATATATTTGATTTATAAATACGTATTAATATATATAATAAATCCCATTCACATGAAAAAATATTTGTTTGGTTGTCAAGTGTAATTTGTAAATAATACATTCGATTTTTCGTATATGTAAACGATTTTTTTGCATACAAGTGTATCCGAAGAGTCGCAACACTACGTGCAGTGACCTAACTACGTAACTTTGTAATGCGGTCAAGAATATAACTATTAGAAATTATTTACTGTGTAAATATGTGTTATTTTGCTTTGTTTGAAAGTTTTCAATTACATTTAGATATTAAGAATTGTACATTTTTAGATACAATAATGAAATCTTTCTAAATTCATGGTTTTATGAAAAAGGTTATCGAAACTGAATAATGTACGTATGAACAAAGTTGTTTCGGTTTGAAAAATATGAAACGTCAAACGGTACCTCTTAGATTTGATGGACTGTACGTAGGAGTCAGCGGTTCGATGCAGACGGGTAGTAAAATCTATGTTGCGTAATTCCAGACTCATTACGAAAGTTGCTCCACTTAATTTTTTTTTGAAATGTCGAAAAAATCTCAGCGTATTGTACTTAAAAGCCAGGTATGTAAATGACTGTTTATAATTTTATAGTTATTAAAACACATGAAATAAATAAAGGATTTTTTTATAAATAAGTAAAAATATATATTTTTTTTTAATTTTAGGCGAGAGAAATTATTTCTAAAGTTTATGATTTTATGAAAAAAGAAGCAAGTAACAAATATGCAGAAAAACTCACTGATGCACGATGGAGAACCGCACAGGCTGCTGGAGTTTCTGAAAGCACAGTGACTAGAATTCTACGCGAAAGAAAGGAATATACTGATACGAATGTATGTATGTGAAATTTTGTTTTCAGTTCGGATATAACACTAAAGAATAACACGACCAAATTGAAACATGACAAACGCAAACTGTAATTATGGCTATAGGTACAAGAACATGACTAAACCAGAACATGACCAAGGGCTTGTTACACAAGAAGAACGTGCAGTAGTGGAACAATTTTGTATTTCTACCAATGATCAATCATTGAAGAGATGACTAGCCGCGCTTCACGTTTGCTCATAAGCTGCCAACATAGCACATGTTGCTTAATGATGTCGAACTTTTTAAGCGTGACGTGTTGCGTGTTAAATATGAAAGACTCCAGCCTGATTTTACTGCGACACAACTGATTTCACTCCATGCCGACTTTACTCTTAATCTAAAATGACTACACTCCAACTCCAAACCGACTTCAATCCGACCTCCTCCGATACCACGCTGACTCCCCCCCCTCAACTCCATTCCAAACCCAGCTCGAAAACAATCAATCGAAAACAATGACTAAACCTCACCTCCTTTTTACCCGACTTCCAAGAAGGTTAATGGTTTTTGTCTCACGTTACTTGTTTGTATGTTTGTAACATTCTTTATTACCACATCATATCTTTCAAACTTCGAGACAGATTTCTTTGTTAGATTTTTTTTGGTAACCCGTCTGTTCATACATATGTGACCCAAAAATAAAGTATGGTTTAAAGGAAAAAAGAATGTATCATTGTATCAAGTTAAAGAGATTTTTTTTATACCACTTAGGTGGCAGACAAGCACACGGCACACCTGATGAGAAGTGGTTACCGTGGCCTATGGACGTATGCAACACCAGGGGTGTTACACTCGCGCTGCCAACCATGAAGAAACCTTCTGATGCCCCTCTTGAAGAACCCCATATTGTAGGTGCTTGGTAATACCGTAGCAGGGAGGTCATTCCACAGCTTGAGTGTGCGTGGGATGAAGTTTCTTTCATACCCCAGAGTGCGCACCGTCTCAGTTCGCAATGTGGTAGGATGAATTCCCTGCCTATGGCGAGAGGTGCGATGATAGAATGTAGCTGTGGACATCATGTCAAACAATTCATCTGAGCACAAACTATTGTATAGGCGGTAGAACACACACAGCGAGGTAAAGTCCCTTCTAAGGTTAAGAGGTTCCACACTACCTGCGAGTATAGGATTATCAACCAGCCTCAACGCTCGTCTTTGCACCGAGTCGAAGGGGTCAAGCTGGTATGCAGGCGCTTCAGCAAAAAGGTGACAGCAGTACTTTCAATTTTCAATAAAATAATAATTTCAAAATACACATTTTAAATATTAAAAATGAAAAACCCGGCTGATGCTGAAAATATCGAAACATTAATAATACCCATTAATTTTCCTTCGGTTTATGATTGGTAAATTATTTCCACTTGCCATTAACTTCTTTTCGATTTCTTCAAATCAGTCGGATTTTTTTTAATTAGTATAAAATTAGTTCATTATTGAAAGATTTCTGAAAATCATTTATAATTGTACCGTACGCAGAGGGTAAAAGCGGAACCCAATTACTGAGACTTCGCTGTCCGTCTGTCTGTCTGTCACCAGGCTGTATTTCATGAGCTGTGATAGCTAAAAAACTGAGATTGTCACCGATGACGTATTTCTGTTGCCGCTATAGCAGCAGATACTAAAAGTAGAATAAAACATTATTTTAAAGGTGGCTTTAATAAAACAAACCTAATTTTTATTGCTTTTCGTTTATCTTTCACCAGTTTCTATCTAATGAACCATGATAGCCAGACAGCTGAGATTTTTATAGATGCTGTATTAAATAATAGAAACCGAAAAAAACTATTTAAGGGGAGCAGCGCAGCACCCCTTAAATACACGTGATTTGCTGTAATTTTTTTAGTTGCAAATTCACTATAAAATTAATATATTATTCATACATACATAAATATATAAAATCACGCCTGTTTCCCATAGAGGTAGGCAGAGATCACGGATCTTCACTTGCTACGATCCTGACATACTACTCTCGCTTCATTCACTCTCATTACATTCTTCATGCATGCTCGTCGGTTTAGAGTTTCTAAAACTTCCCCGATTTGGCCCAGGTATGTGCGCCTAGGTCTTCCCCTTCCGACGGTACCATACACCTTTTTCGTTAGTCTTCTTTCATTCATTCTCTCAACATGACCAAATATATTATAATATGTACTCGTATATTTATTATGACCGTGGTAGCCTAGGGGTATGGGTTATGGACTGCTGAGACGAGGTCTCGGGTTCGATCCCAGGTTTTACCATGGCACACACCAATGACTTTTCGAAGTTATTTGTGTATTTATCGCAGGTTTATAAGTGCCCGGTTAATGGTAATAAGCTCGCCACTTATATTACATAGGGACCTAAACATAAACTGGCGAAATGTGGGTGCTAGCACCCCCGCATACCCCTTCGGGAAATAGGCGTGAGTTTATGTTACGTTTATGTTTATGTTATATTTAATAAAATAGGGACACCGAGGCTACAGATGATGCCCAAAATACGGAATACCGCGGCCGTAATAACCTCGTGCTGTGGTCCCGGCGGTAAGTAGGGTAGCCAGAGCTCACTGGAGTTTTTGTGCTGTCAAGCAACTTTGGTCATCCCACTGACCAAAGGCTTGTCCTGTTTTGTCTTCGTGTGTGACTCTCTTGGTATTATACACGTCCATAGGCCACAGGAGCCACTTACCATCAGGTGGGCCGTGTGCTAGTCTACCACCTAAGTGGCATAAAAATGTATAACAACAATCTATAGTCAAAATTCGTCATACTTCGTTATTATCAAATATTTTTTTAGCTTAGTGCTTACGGATGATTGAAAAAGAAAACAAAAACTATAAAATTAGAACGAATTTCGTAGCATCATGTACTAATCAGTTCAATCTTTGACTATAAACACAGAGATATACTTATTTTAACCTACTTATTTGAATTATACTCGTAGGTAAGTTCCCAGTTGTTGATGATTTGTATCAATAATGAAAACACGAATAAAGAGGAAAAATTAGTTTGCTTGTAATCAAAAAACGTAAAAATTGCTGGAGCGATGTTAAAAATTCTATCATCGATAAAATGCTACTTTTATCCCTGCGAAACATAGGCGTTCCTTATTCCGATATTCCTTCGGAGTCAGGACATTTGCGGATGAAACTGCGAGGTTGACGCTAGTCTAAAATAAACACAAAATACAATCAGGGGCATAGACCCCAACCCCAATCCCTACCAAAAGGCAATGACAGCTTAAGTGAGCTACCAGACAATCTGCTGGGGACAAAATAGTGTCACGTTTCCTGTGCGAGGCGGGATTGAATATAGAATTGCATAGAAGTCAATTTGTCATGATTGATAAATTGAAGAGAGCCAGCCCCCATCTTTATTTTTGATCAAACATAATGTACGTGTATTGATATTACAACGGTATTCTAGGTACAGACAGCACCAGATCGATCTTGACTCGTGAAATAGGTACTAACTTATCTTAATTTTAAGGTATTAAACGCAAATCAAATTGTTTTATTGATTTAAATTGTTTTAATGTCCGAACTTTATTAAGATTAAGATTATTACGGCCGGGGTGCGAGGGATATGTCTGTTAACCTCACATTCGGCAACCAAAAACGACCCCCAAGCGTCGTGCGTTTTAGTTGGTTCGAGTCCGACATAACCTCTCCCATCGGCTTCGGTGGGTATTCGTTGAGAATTCCGCACGTAAAAAAAAGATTACTAAGCGACTAACGGAAAATACGATGACAATATCACTGCCAGGGAAAGACAACTCGAAATAAAACCCTGTACCAACCCGTCTGGCCAGGGTGGAAGCAGTACGCCAAAGCCTCCCAACATTGGGAGAGACCTATGTCCAGTAGTGAATTGCGATGGGCTAATTGATTGATTGATTGAACATACATATATATAATCACACCTTTATCCCCGGCGGTTTAGGCAGAGATGAATTAACACCCACATTTCACCAATCATAGAATTCCGTCGCACGTTATAGGGGGTAAGCCTATTGCCGTCTTTCGAGCACTATTGTTTACTCGAGCCATTCATCTGAGGCTGAATCTGGGCTGTATATATCTGTCTGATGGAAAGCCCAATCCCTTAGTCGCCTTGTACGACACCGCATGGGAAGAGATGGGGTGGTCCAAATTCTACTCTACCGGGAACCACGTGGCTGATTGAAACTACATTTTACTCGTAAATCTATGTTTCTGCAGCAGGTGTCCACTAGAACGGGGAAGAAGGACTTGCTTGATAGATCATCGTAATGTTTCTGTACCAGCTCACGTGTTTCCTTCTTCCTACAGTCCCGGGTCCTTTAAGCGGGGCGTAAAAAAGCATATGATGAGGCCGTCAAGCTGAGTGTCACCATTGTCACACGGTATGTGTAAGTAATGGTGACCCTCTTTTCTGGGACTTTGCCTTCAGCTTACCATCAGGCAAGGCTAAATAAATAAATAAAAAATTATTCTGTAACAATTATTCTCTATACGTAGTAGTACATAAGCATAGATATTATCACGCCTTTATTGTGTCTGGTTTAAGCATCTGCTACTGAACTAGGCTTTTGACCTGTATCTCAGTTAACAGCGCCTCCACCCCACAATACAATTACAACTACATTAGGAAAAACTACATGATTATTAAATACAAAACTATTAAACAATAATTGTGACTCTCACCCTGTGTGTATATGTGATTGAGTGACTGTGTGTGTGTGTGTGTGTGTGTGTGTGTGTGTGTGTGCTTGTATGCGCAAGAGAGAGAGAGTGTGTGTGTGTAGTATGACGATGATGATCCCCTGATAGTTAGGCAGAGGATGTTGTGCCACATATTAGGGTTTGAGCCTAGAGCCGTTGTACGACACCGCATGAGAAGAGATGGTGTGACCCAAATTCTTCTTATTCATGCTTAGCTTACAAATATTTAAAAAAGTAAAGTAAAAAAAGTAAAATTTTTATTTTGCCATTACAAAACTGCAAACAATTATTCACAAGATTACCAGGTATGTACATAATAGTATTGAATAGAAACAATTCCAATATTGCCAAAAGCTTTCTACACTAGGCTTAGCCTGTCCTGTAGAAAACTTTTTTTTTTTTTTTTTTCTAATTCAGTAATTACAATAGTAGGTAAGATATAATTGATGTACTTATAAACACTATGACATAAAATTTATGCAACATGCAATCTATAAGGTTAAAACATACAACTTTAGACTTCACAACACATGTTTTAAAAAGCTTTCCGTGTACTCATGAGACCAGGTAAGCAAGGTCTTCAGTATAAGGTCCTTAGCTTCACACACTGACAATTTACCTATGTGGCAGAGTTTATTTATCCTGTTATACACCTGAGGCTTCATGTAGGCACTAAATCGTCTTGCAAATTCGGTTTTTACTGTGGTAAGAGGAAGTTTATAAACCCGTTTCAAGATCATTTCCAGTGAGCTTCTGGCCAGTTGTCAGTCCAGTTGTGCACTCTATCGGAGGGCCAGATGAATTGAAGTCTGACCAACTTGAAGCCTTTCTTCTCAAAACGCTTGATGATGTTGCCAACAAGTCCATATTGAGCACCGTCAAGCTTAACCATAACGAAGGTTTTTTCACGTTGATTTACCATTATTAATTTAAGTACTGCAAGACCGCGTATCTGAAATGGAACAGAAAATGGATGAAGGTGGCAATCATACGAAAACATACATACAAAATTAAATTAAAAAACGCCGTCACAAAAAACAAACCTCAAAAGTCGAAAATAAGTTGTCATGTCGGGGGACCCTAACTGGTACAGCACTACGTCATATTATCGGAACGACCCAAGGTCCCCCCGACAATGACAACGCTTGAATTAAAATATGTATTACTAGGTATACCAAAGTTATAAAGCTAAATAACACAACTTATTTTTGCGCGTTTTGCGCTCGTAAAAAAGAATCCCCACCGGAGCCGGTGGAGGAGGTTATGTCGGACTCGAACCGACTAAAACGCACGCCGCCTGTGGGTCGTTTTGGTTGCCGAAGGTGAGGTTGGCAGACATATCCCTCGCACCCCAGCCGACCTAAAGCTATGTACCAAATATAAAAACAATCAGAAAACAGGAAGGGGAGAAAACTAAGGCATTAAGATCATTTTGAGAATTTTATTCGTCAAAGTACTTCTTAAATATCCATTATCCATTTCATATCAAAACAACTATTTCTTTATTAAAATGGAATATTGGTGTCAGTAAAAAGAAATTGATAGTGCTTAACTTGTTAAATAAATCAATCGTATCTATCTTCCTTCCCTATACGTAGTCACGCCTTTATCCCCTGGTGATTAGACAGAGGTGATTTAACACCCACATTTCATAAATCATTACAAAAATCAATATTCCTCGACATTCATGGTTAGCATAGCTTAACTAGCTTATGTTATGGGATCTAGAACGCGAATAAACATATATATATAGATACTTTTTTTGTCAATACATACATATTATACATAGAAACACCCAGACCAATGCCAATATACATATTCATGCATACAAATATTTGCACTGAGCGAAAATCGAACCCGTGCCCCCTGCATAGCAGTCGAATGCTCTACCGCTACGCCACGGAGGTCGTCATCATCATCGTATTTGTTGACACGTATTAGGGGGTGAGTTCAGAGCCGTTGTACGACACCGCATGAGAAGAGATGGGGTGGCCCAAATTCTACTTATTTTATTTCTAGGAAACTTCTGGCCAGTTGTCAGTCCGACATTCCGATCTCAGAATTGGGTATTTTCGTAGGTAGTTATTACATGCATACATACATATAATTACGCCTTTATTCCCGGAGGGTTAGGCAGAGGTGAATTAACACACACATTTCAACATCATTTTATTCGGTCCGACGTAATAGGGGGAGAGCCTATTGCCGTTTTCAGGGCACTATTGTTGCATCGAGCCATGAATCTGAAGTTGAGTCTGAGCTGTATATATCTGTCTGATGTTAAACAGCCCTATCCCTTAGTCGCCTTGTACGACACCGCATAGGAAAAGATGGGGTGGTCCAAATTCTACTCTTCATCCTACAGTGCATACTAAGAGTTCATAAAAGCGTGCCTCCTCCAAATCCCAGAATACGTAAAAAGCAACCCGTATGTCCCGTATTACGCTGTAGGACCTCTTTCGCCAGACGACAGTTCAAAAAACTGGGCTATAAACTGTACAACACCCTTAATATAAAAGAAAATATTGTAGAACTCAACCATCACGAACTGAAAAAGAAAGCAACGGATTGGCTACTCAAACTCAATCACGAAGACACTGAAACACTATTAAAATTCATTGAGTAAACACATAAACACACACACCGACACACCTTCACACACACACACACACACACATACACATACACACACACACACACACATTCACACACACGCAACTAATATAATTGCACACCTATATGTACACTTACTTATACATAAACAATAATATCGATTAATACAGTTGAAAAATATATATATATATATATATATATATATATATATGTTTAAACTTACCTGTGACTCATGTTCGCTGTGGTGTCATGTATCCAAAATAAACAAATTGTTTATTCTACAAATGAGCACTGTGTGTCACAAAATACAGGCCTCAGCCTAGTTTGGGATCCAGTTTCACGTACTTTTAAGTCTCAAAAAATTTGAAATATTTTAGTAAATAAGAACAGTATCTGTAATTTTTTTTTTTTTGTGATAAATAAATATTATTATTATTATTATTATTATTATTATTATTATTATTATTATTATTATTATTATTATTATTACTCTGTCGGGAAGCATGAGGCAAGGTAGTTATGCCTGTAATTTTATAGCTATTCCAATTTTTTATCAAGTGCATGATTTATATTTATATAATATACATCATGATATCTATCTATCTATCTATGCTAATATTTACATTAATAAAAAATAATAATTAAATAAAACAAAAGTTAAAATTCGTCGTGAGATTCCTCAGCATCGCATGCATCTTGTGGTAGCGTTCCCAGAAGACTGGCAGCATTGCCACGTTGTATGGCAATGCTTATTCTCCGACCTAAGAAGAGGCCGGCCCTCTGGTTACGAGAAGCGTCGACACTACACTTCGCAATCTCGTTGAAGAGATTGCGGGCGCTAGGACCCCACGGCCCAAACGTTTCTACTCCAAACGGCACAAATTCATAATCACCAATGAGATTGGAATACTTGCACTGCTTAAGAGCCTCTGCAGAAGCTGCAGCAGCACTGGCACAGCTAGGCTAGCTAGTTAGTGCTAGCAGGTAATTGGAATAAGTTATTTAACTGAGCTTAATAAATTAAAAATGCTAAAAGAGCGGTAGAAGTGGCGTCTGCTCTTATTTCATCGTTTATTGTTAATCATCCACCCAACCTACATAAAATGATTAGACAATTAAATATTATGACGTCACAATAAAATATTCCATACAAGTTTCGTTATAACATGCCGTTTTGATATTTAGTAAGTAGTAGTTAATTTGACTTGTTAGTCAAATAGCCGTTGCGGGAATAATGCCAAAATGAATAATAATAACAACAATTATTATTATTATTTATCATCTTAGCGTTGTTCCCGGTGGCAACTTTTCCTTGGATTTGGCCTATGCTTTATGGGAGCGACAGCCACTTGACCTTCCAACCTCGAAAGAAAAATCTGCACGTGAACTTCGTCCATCTCTCAGCAGATAGACAGGTTTGTAGATGACATTGCTTAGGAAGAGCCCTCTACTTCATCTTAGCGTTAATCCCAGTCGCATCGGAAGATTATACACTTTCGGCTGAACTTCGGTATTTTCCGTAAAGCGACTACAATATGACCTCACAACCCAATGGCGACATCAAAGCATTGTAGTTCGACTTTTTAGGATTCCAACTAGCACTAACGAGTGCCATTAGATGTTCGTATGGCAACCGGGGCCAACGCCTTGACGAGCTCCCCGAGGCACTACCAGACATTGGTCTGGTAACTCCCCATATTCATGTATACAAAAATAAGCACTGGGCGGGAATCGAACCCGTGCCTCCTGCAGAGCGACCGCATTCACTAACGCCACGCCACAGGGGCATTTAGACTTTTTTTTAAAATAAAATATGAAATAATTTATTTGTCAGGTTGCAGGTACAAAAGAAAATAAAAAGAACAAGTGAGTGAGTTAGAATTCCACAGTGTTGAATAGTGCTGCACCGCAATGCACAGTGTGCAATATGGACAATATAAATAATTATTATCCACAGATATAATAATCACGTAGGAAAGCTGCGATATCTTAGTGGTTAAGGAGTCGGTCTTACGATCGAGAGGCACCGGGTTTGACTCCGGGCCCTTACACTACCGACGTGAACCCATTACTAGCACAAGCAATTTAGCTTAGTTGGAGGGATTAGAGGGAATATTAATAATGGCTGTAGCTAATATACTTTAAAATAACAAAAAAAAGTATAAAAAATAATTTATAGTAGTTCCAATTTAGTACTTTTTTTTTTCATACCACTTAGTTGGCAGACAAGCACACGGCCCACCTGATGGGAAGCGGTTACCGTGGCCTATGGACGTATGTAACACCAGGGGTGTCACACTCGCGCTGCCGACCATGAAGAAACCTTCTGATGCCCCTCTTGAAGAACCCCAATTGTAGGCGCTTGGGAAAACCGCAGCAGGGAGGTCATTCCACAGCTTGAGTGTGCGTGGGATGAAGTTTCTTTCATACCGCACAGTGCGCACCGTCTCAGGTCGCAATGTGTGAGGATGAATTCCCTACCTATGGTGAGAGGTGCGATGATAGTACTTATGATGTGAGAGTGTTTTTTACATATATATATTTATATTTCATAAATTGATTTTTGAGACTGTAGGACAAATAACTCATAATTTAGACCTTTTCTATAATTTTAAAGTAGTTGAAGCAGGAGAGAGTGTTGTTGCCTTTAGCCACTAACGAGTGCCATTAGATGTTCGTAAGGCAACCGGGGCCTACGCCTTGACGAGCTCCCCGAGGTACTACCAGACCAATGCAACTCCCCATATTCATGTATACAAATAATGAGTGCCTTTAGCTTACCATCAGGCGAGGTGAGGTCAAGTTGGCGTGTCCTAAATAAAAAAAAAGTATCAATTTCTCCATTTGAAAACGGCCTGATGGAAAATGGTTACCGTGACTTGTAGACGTGCGGTGCGCAACACTAGGCGAGTCATACTCGTGCTGCCGACCCTGTAAGAGTTGAGAATTTCTGTGCCGTCAGTGTAGAACACATAGCAGGATAAGCCTTTGGTCTTCCTACTGACAGCACAAGAACCCTCCAGAGAGCTCTGGCTACTTTAATCATCGCCTGGAACACAACACGGAGTATTATGGCCGCGGTATTTTGTAGAGCGGAGATACTTCCCCAGTCACCGCTCAATTGGGACGAGAACACCGTGTCACCACTTCTATATGACAGAAGGAAATACAAAAAGGGCATATGAAGGTTCCTACTGAGTTGGTAGCATGAGTATGACGCCCCTGGTGTAACACACGTCCATAGGACACGTTAACCACGCACCATCAGGTGGGCCGTGTGCTTGTCTGCCAATTCAGTGGTATAAGAAAGGGAATGAAATTGGTATTGGTTGGTAGCCTAATGGTATGGGTAATGGACTGCTGAGACGTGGTCTCGGGTTCGATCCCAGGTTTTACCATGGCACACACCAATGACTTTTTCGACGCTATTCGAAGTTATGTGTGTATTTATCGCAGGTTTATAAGTGCCCGGTTAATGGCAATTGACTCGCCACCTATTAACATAAACTCACTTATGTTATGTTATGTTACGTGAAATTGGTCTTAAAGGTCTCGGAGGAGCCCCATACAAGTAGGTATTGTTTTATTTCATTATCGTTCAAGTCTTTCTAAACGCCATTAGGGTGATTTTTCCATCTAACTAGAAACGAAACCATCCTATTCAGTGGAATTTTCCACGAAGCTACTCCGATGTGACCTCCACAACCCACGTAAACATCAAAAATAGCATTTCTTAGAAATAATGGTCCTAATAAACATTTTGTTATTTTTCAGGCCACGTGTAAGGACAGGGCTACACTTGACAGAAAGTCCATCGCGTATCTTCATCATTTATAAGTAATAATTTGTATTGGTATTCAGATGCGGGAAATCCGCCACAGAAGTTCAGTAAAGTGTAGTGTTTGCCTTACACGTGTTTTATTATTTTGGAAATTATATTTTTTTTTTTTTTTTTTTTATATAAAGGACACGTCAATTGGACTTCGCCTTGCCTGATGGTAAGCTGAAGGCAAAATCCCAGAAAAGAGGGTCACCATTACTTACACATACCGTGTGACAATGGTGACACTCAGCTTGACGGCCTTATCATATGCTTTTTCACGCCCCGCTTAAAGGACCCGGGACTGTAGGAAGAAGGAAACACGTGAGCTGGTAATGAATTCCAGGCCTTAATGGTGCGACAGAGGAAAGAGTCTCCGAACCGCTTGGTTCTTGATCGGATGTTTTGCACCGTGTGCGAGTGACATCTAAGACCTGCACGCGTTGTCCTGTGTAGGAAAGGGGAGGGTGGGACTAATTGGAAGAGCTCATCAGAACACTCCCCATGGTACAGACGGTAAAATACAGCCATGGACGCAACATCTCTACGCAGCTGTAAAGGTTCTAGGGTGTTCGTGATCTCGGGATTCCCAATGATGCGGATCGCACGTCGCTGCAACCTGTCGAGAGCATCTAGTAAGTACTTTGCTGAACCATCCCAGAGATGCGAGCAGTACTCCACACAGAAGCGAATTTGTGTCTTGTATAGAAGACACCGCTGCTCCGGCGTGAAAAATCGTCTCACTCTGTTCAGGACTCCGAGTTTTAGAAAGAAAGAAAGAAATATTTATTTGGTGTAAGGTGGTCACGGAGATAACAATAACCAACAACATATTAAAAAAAAAAAAAATACATGTAAAACAGTGGCTCACAGATACACCAAATAGGTGTCCAGTTCAGCATGTGCCAGGTATAAACCTGACGCTGGTTTTCAACTGGAACCTAATTTGCCAGTGACACACGGACGCCGAACCGTCGAAGTCGAGTGTGAAAGTATTATGCATGAGGGTATGTAGAAGTTATGTACTTATATTACAATATGAAGATAAACAATAATATACCGTAAATATATTAAAAACAAACATATATTGTGATAACAGGCGGTAGAAGATTTTAGTGACCAAATAAAATACGTAAACAAAACAATAAAATAAAACATATAAACAATAAAATAAGACATATAAACAATAAAATAAAACATATAAACAATAAAATAAAACATATAAACAATAAAATATAACAATAGCGCGATAGTCATACAACCTGTACACTTTAAAGTAAAAGTAAAAGCAAATGCCCGCACTGAACCCACCAAATCAAATCAAAGAAACATTTGAGTTCACGTTATCCAGCCTCCCCTGGGCTTCCAAGAGGAACAATCGTAAATGTTTCCTAAATGTGGTGATCGTTTTGGTGGAACGCAGCGGTGGTGGAAGATTATTCCATATTTTGGAGGCTGCATAACGGAAACTACCCCTAAATGTTTCAGATCGATGCTTTTGTATTGATAGTTGCTGGGAGCACTGTCTTCTGGCACACAATCTTCTACTGGTAACCCAGCCAAGCCTCTCAAACAAATAGCGCGGCTCACCGCACCTGATAACACCGAACAGGAGACATGCCACATGCATTTTTCTTCTGGTTTTCATTTTAAGTAAAGAATTTTTACTGAGATATGGTGTAACATGACCTCTAGCCGGTATCGAGAAACAAAAGCGAGCACAGGCATTTTGAACTCGCTGTATCAACCTCTCAGTTCGGGCCAACAGGCGCGGGCCATAAACTACGTCGACGTAATTTAACTTCGACAGCACAAGGGACTCGGTTACACGGACCCTTAATTCCTCGGATAGGTGGGCCCTCATTTTATAGAGAATCTTCAGGCGATAGAAGCAGTTCTGAACCGACTGTGCAATGTGCTGTTCAAATCTTAAGCTAGAATCAACATATAACCCCAAGTTGCGAGCCGCAGTAACCCTACCTATTGGCTCTCCCTTGAGACTCAGGTTTAGGCTAGTGGGAACCCGACCGATCTGGTTTTTGGTACCAAACAGGATATATTTTGTTTTTTGAGGGTTCAATATCAAACAGTTGTTTGCCGCCCACGTTGTCAAACGGCTGAGATCATCATTTAGCTTTGTAACGGCCGCTTGATGTTCATCAGGGTCAAATGACAAGTATACCTGTACATCATCGGCATATATGTGATACTGACAGTTCTTAAGACAGTTAGTTATATCCGCGCAGTATAGACTGAATAGAATAGGCCCAAGAATCGAGCCCTGGGGAACTCCTCTACTAACCGACGCAAGCGGTGAAACTATGTCATTTCCATCGCTCGTTTTAAGTGCTACCATTTGCTTGCGTCCATTCAGATAGCTGTGGAACCACGAAACCGATCTATCATCTACACCATAATATCTAAGCTTAGATAATAGCAATCCTGTATGTATACCATCAAACGCACGAGAAAAATCCAACAGAACTAACACCGTGCACCACCCTCTGTCCTGAGCAGCCAAAATATTGTCAGTGACGTCTATCAAAGCTGTGGCTGTGCTCCGTCTCTTTCTAAAGCCCGACTGTAACTCAGGTAGAATACTATATTTTTCCAAATGCTCACTAAGCTGTCTACACACTATTTTCTCCATAACCTTGGAAAGACATGGTAAGATACTAATTGGCCGTAGTTCTTTAACAGAAGTGGGATTTGGTGTCTTTGGTATGGGCCTAACCGTGGCAATCTTCCAAAGGTCGGGAAAAGTAGACGTTTCAATTGAGCAATTGATTATGCCAGTAATATATGGTAGCGTGCATGACAACGTTAGGGTAAGCATTTTCAGCGAGACTCCATCGTATCCCTCTGCATTCGACTTTAATTCGGCTATAGTTGAAGCAACGATGTTCATTGATACCGGCACAATAGCAAACGTGGTCTCAGTATATCTATGAAATTCATAGTATGTCATAAGAGATATACTAGCCAAGGGGTTTCCAGGTACGTCCAAAAAGTTTTTATTTATAGCTGTGGGATCGGTGAAATAGGATGGAAGCTCCTTATTTTGTTTAAAACGACAGACAGTACCTTTTAAATTTCTCCAAAGTAACCTAGTATTGTTTATGTGTATATTAATGTGGTGTTTATAATAGGCTGCCTTTTCATAGAACAAAGAGGTGGTGACCAGTGACTTCAGTTGCTTATAGTATTCCCTCGCTGATGCGGTATTAGTACTACGGTATTTTGCTAACGCATTATCCCGCAGCTTCATCATCAATTTAATGTTGTCCGTGATCCACGGGTATGATGGTTCCTTAAGAAGACACTTTCTAACTGGAGCGTGGATTTCAAAGACAGTTAATAAATTGTGACTGAAAGTATCAACCATAGTGTTGACAGAACTCGCACAAATGAAGTCACTCCAGTCCAACGCCGCTAAGTCATGGGTGATGCTGTCCTGACACACATCCTTTAAAGGTCTAAATGTGATAAAATATGGCTTACATTTCTCCCTCTTTATATTAAACTCACAAGTAATGACTGAGTGCCCGTTAACCTCCCGGAACGGTTCGATATACATATGCCTAGCGCGAAGATCGGTACAGACCAAATCAATGAGGGTTGCACTAGTGTCCGTAAAGTGCGTAGCAGCAGTGACGAGTTGCTTAAGACTGAGGCAGTTTAGGAACTCGATCACTCTCTTCGATTTGTCGGTCGTCACAAGCATATCAGAATTAAAATCGCCAAGTAATATGCAATGATCACAATCGCCCAGGGATGCAATAGTATCAGTGATGGCGTCAAGAAATAGCTGTAAGTCCTGCCAAGGAGGTCTATAGGCAGTCCCGATAGTGAGCTTTTTACTATTTAAAGTAGATGTTAACCACATTTGTTCAACGGAACCGTATCTTGGATCCACTGGGTGACTCCACGTACGCACATTGAGCCCAAGTCTGACGTAAAAACCGACACCCCCCCCTCTTCCGTTTCGAACGCCCGAGGAGCGTGGTATATGGCGCAACCGATAGCCAGGAACGACAGGCGCACGGCCTTCCTCGTCCGGACGCAGCCAGGTCTCATTTATTGCCATTAGGTCAACACGGTGTTTATCAAACAATGCGATAAAATCATCGTGATGCGTTCCCAAAGACCCAGCATTATGGAAACCAATTTTCAAAAACTTATCCGCAATCATTGGAAAGAATAATAAACAGCACGTAATCAACACAGTTAACTCGATCCGTTAAAACAGTAGTCAAAAATCCAGCACAAAAGAAATTCGCTACCAGTGGGGTACGTAGGGGAAACCTAAGTTGTTGTTTGCATGACTGTAAGACTGTACGGGTACATTTTACAATTCTGACATACACATTAATTGTGCAAGGTAGATTATGTTCATATAACGCAAAACGAATTAAACTGATAGTATGCGTATCACTCAGCAGTATCGTTAGTCGTATAATGAGAGTTTCGAATGTGTAGTAATATAAAATATAGGTCACATCAATATCACCGCAATATACTATAGAAAACTTATAAAAAATACTGTTAAGTGTCAAAAGAGTTACATCATAACCACGAGCATTCGACGGCGAAGAGAGAAACAAAATCAAATAGTGATAGGCCCCACAACGGTCAACAATAATACATTTCAATGCAATACAATTTGCCGTGTGACAAAGATAAACAAGTCTCGAGGTAACATCTGCTAGATACATTGAATAAAAAGAGGTGTTAATATAAACCAAGTCATTACTACATTCTAGTACAAAAAAATATAAACAATAGTTTCGTGTTGAAAGAGTATCAAAACAATGAGCATTAGACAGCGATAAGAGAAGTAAAGGGTAACATAGGTAAACCATGCATAAGCCAACAACAATGCTTTTCAACATGGTACAATCGACTACGCGACACCAACAACTATCACTTAATGTGATGTAATTTACATCTAAAGCGGTGCTTGGTACAACCACAGTGCATAACATAACATAACATAACATAGGCTCACGCCTATATCCCCGAAGGGGTAGGCAGAGGTGCACAACAATGCACAGTAAATAAATAAAACACAACAAAATATGCTCAAATTCAGACATCTTAGCATTGCAAGTACACGAAGGTTTTCCGGTATTTACACACAAAATGAAATAAAGGTGATAAAAAAGTACAGTGACTATCACACGTCTATATCCGAGCACGAGCAAACACAGATTCAATGTCGGACTCCGAACGGATCTGCACAACTTTATCGCCAGGTTTGTTTCTCGCGAAGATACGCCCTTGCTTATACCATACGAACTTCCAACCATGTTGTTGTCCAGCGTCTCGTACCCTTCGAAATAATTGTCGGTTCATTTTAGTGAGTCGTTCGTTCACATAAAACCGGAGCGCTGGCCCCGCCATCCCCAAGTCCGCAGACGTTGTACCGCGGCGCACGCGCGCACACGATAGTAGCTCCTCGCGTAAGTTACGGCGCGCGAGGCGCACAACAAGGGGACGGGGGCGGCGCACCGGGCCTCGTGAGTCATTCGACTGCAAATACCGAGGCCCGACACGCTCTGCGCTGACGATATCCCGCCCCTCCAGTTTCATTCCAAGTGTCACGGCAACTTGTAGAACCGTATTAACTAGGTTCTCACCATCAGGTTCAATCAAATTGTTTATTTCGACATCATTGCTCAGCAGCTCCTGGTCGCGGTCATTTAAGTCATGCCGAAGTTGTTCAATGACATCATTATTTGAAGTATGGTTAGAGGGTTGCAACTTCTCCAAAACAGACAGCCGCTGCTCCACGATGTCGACCCGGGCATTGCATTCCCTCAAGGACACAACAATATCAGTCATCTCCTCTTTGTATTGCTTTAACATGTCATTTATTGATCGTAGATTGTCTCTAAAGATCCTAAGTTCTGTAGCAATATCGTTTGTTAAAACAGTCGTTTCATCAGAGGTTTTCGAAATTGCACTACCCACGGGGCGCTGCTGCACTGTGGTGCCCCTGACCGGCGATTCCGTCCCGTTATCGGTTCGGTTCGGTAGTTTTCGTGAGGCTGTTTTGATGATGCTTTCGATGTAGTTTTTGTTATTCAGGTTGCAGCGAACATCCATACCTAGGATATTGAGATTGTCCTGCAGCGGCAGTGGCGTGCTCTGAAGAGTGGGGAGGGGAAGGAAAGAAGATACTTTTGCTGTAAACGCACATGCCTGCGTCTTCTTGGCACTGAACTCAACCAGGTTCTCAGAGCCCCATTGAGAAATGTGATTCAGGACCCCGTCAAGCTCAGTGACAAGAAGCTGCCTTTTCTCTGCGATATCTGACTGCTTGGCCGCTGGATGTCCATGATAACTCCCATGTAAAGTGCTATCGTCTGCATAACAATGAACATTGCCGGTAGACAGCATGTCGTTGATATGCAGAAGAAAGAGAGTGGGTGATAAGACGGACCCCTGGGGCACGCCAGCATTAACCTGCAGAAACTCTGAAGCTCGTCCGTCACATAGGACGCGAATACGGCGCCCCTGCAGGAAGCTAGCAACCCAGTTGCACAGCCTAGAAGGCAGACCAAAGGCAGGTAGCTTGGAAAGAAGCGATTTGTGCCAGACTCTATCGAAAGCTTTGGCGATGTCAAGATTAATTGCCAGTGACTCGCCGTGCTTGTCCATAGCCTCACCCCAAAGATGGGTAACGTATGCTAGAAGATCACCCGTTGACCGTTTCGGTCTGAAGCCATATTGCCGGTCATTAATTAAGGAGTGATCCTCTAGGTGCCGCATGAGCTGTTTGTTAATTATGTGCTCGAACACTTTGCACAGCACTGAGGTGACGGCTATGGGTCGATAGTTGGCTGGCTCCGAGCGATCCCCCTTCTTGGGAATCGGCTGAACATTCGCCTCTTTCCAAGGCAAAGGCACTGTACCCGAACTGTAGGATAGCCGGTACAGGCGCGTAAGCATTGGAGACAACTCCGCTGCACATTTTTTCAAAACTACCGCTGGAATACCATCCGGACTACTGGCTTTCCGGACATCGAGTGATTGCAGCACTGCACGGACATCGCGTTGCCTGATATGGATATCAGGCATCGCGTGGTCACTGTCGGGTAGTGTTGGTGGCTGGGTACCACAATCATCGATTCGGGAGTTGGCCGCAAAGAGATTAGCCAGCAGATTTGCCTTCTCTTGCGGCTCATGGGCCAGGGATCCATCAGGGTTACGCAGCGGAGGCAGCGAAGGCTGACAGAAGTTGGCTTGCACGGCTTTAGCCAGTCGCCAGTAGCCACGGCTTCCCGTGGGATGCATCACTAGCTCTTGACCAAGCCGCGCTATGCGCAGGGCATCCGCTCTGACATAGGCCCTTCTACAGACCTTTGTGGCTCTGTTGTACGCCGCTTTGAAGTGGCCCAGATTGGGATGGCGCGTGGCGCGCGCCCTTACCCAAGCGCGGTACGCAGACTGTTTTTGTTTAACAGCTTCCGCGCACTCGCGCCCGAACCAAGGGCGCACCCCGCGGTCACCGGTGACATCGGTGTATGAGATATAGTATTCCATACCCAGACCGATCTCACCGGCGACAGCAGTAGCACAATCCGATGGGTTCTTACCTTCAAAGCAGCGCTCAACCCACGGGATGGACGCAAAATAGTCACGAAGTCCATCCCAGTCCGCTGACGAGTAGTGCCAGAGACGCCGCTTCCCCTGCACGGGTCGTGGGGGCGCCATAATAGGCACCGTGGAACAGACCAGGCAGTGGTCAGAGTTGCCTAACGCGGCTCGCACCGATACACTGTACCGGTCTGGATCACTCGTCAACAGAAGGTCTAGCAGAGAAGGTGCTTGGTCCGACCTTCTTGGTATCCTTGTGACCTCGTGCACCAATTGGGTCAGGCCGTGCGCCAGAGCAAATGCGTGGGCGGCTCTTCCCGCATGGTCTGTTTTGGAGGAGCCCAACCAGATCTCGTGGTGGGCGTTAAAATCCCCCAAAAATACCATTTCGGCATTCGGAAATCGCTCCTGCGCATCATCTGCCGCCTGACTCAGATATTCAAAGAGTCGAGTTGTCTCAGCATCTCCTGTATGGGAACGGTAGAGGCACACATAGATCTGACGAAATGCTAAAGGAATAATCTTATTTATTTGCTGAAAGGTTACACGTGCCTGGCTCGAGGCCATCTTTTCATAAATAAGAAATTTGAGATGGGAAATTGATCCTATTATGCTTTTATAACTAATAACATCGTTAGTGTATCTTTTGTTCGCAAATATGTTTTATTTTTCGGTTATTTGATATTTTCTTCGCGTCGACTAATGTATTTGGATCCGATTACAAAAACACTCGTATGTACCTCAATTTTAGACCCATTTAGATGAGGTCCAAATGAAGTAGTACGTACTTAGCCAATGTACATACCTACACAACCTACCTACACTACAAGTTCTCATTATTGGTACCTAAAATGTATTTTTGTTACGACAAGAAATGAAAAAGACGAGACGCATCATGAGTCCACTCCATTGCCCCTACCCATATACCTGGCACGGCTGGCTGTGTCAGTGCTGAGTTTGCGCAGCGTATGGTCGACGCTTCTCATGACCAGAAGGCTGGCATTTTCTTAGGTCAAAGAATACGTATCACCATGCAATAGGGCAATGTTGCTAGTCTTCTAGGAACGCTACCACAAGAGGCGATGCGGAGGAATTCCACGACGCATTTAATTTTTTTTTTATCTATAAGTCACATTAACTTAACTTCATTGGCTTCATGGTAAGCTAGAATGTAAAGTCTCAGGTAAGAGGGTCACCATTACAGACACTAAGTAATGTTACAATGGTGACACTCAACTTGACGGCCTCATCATATGCTTTTTCACGGCCCGCTGAAAGGATCCGGGACTGTAAGAAGAAGGAAACACGTGAGCTGGTAATGAATTCCAGGCCTTAATGGTGCGACAAAGGAAAGATACTCTGAACCGCATGGTTCTTGATCGGATATTCTGCACCGTGTGCGGGTGACATCTAAGCACTGACGTGTTGTCCTGTGTAGGAAAAGGAAGCATGGTAAAATACTGCCAAGGACGCAATATCTCTACGTATCTGCAAAGGCTCTAGGGTGTTCGTGACCTCAGGATTCCCAATAATGCGGACCTCTCTATCATCTCCATCTCTGTCATCATTTATGTATTTTTAACCGACTATTTCTTTATGTTCTCCAATATTTTACATTTAACATAACATAACATAAACTCTCGCCTATATTCCCCGAAGGGGTAGGCAGAGGTGCTAGCACCCACATTTCGCCAGTTTATGTTTAGGTCCCAACGTAATAGGTGGCGAGCCTATTGCCATTAACCGGGCACTTATAAACCTGCGATAAATACACACATAACTTCGAAGGTGTGTGCCATGGTAAAACCTGGGATCGAACCCGAGACCTCGTCTCAGCAGTTCATTACATAAACTGGCGAAATGTGGGTGCTAGCACCTCTGCCTACCCCTTCGGGGATATAGGCGTGAGTTTATGTTATGTTTATGTTAATATTTTTTTAAAATAACTTGATAAAGGTGAGAGAAACATTACTGAATTTACAGATTTACTGACCTGTTAGAAGTATTATCAACTTTGTTTGTTGTACCTAAACTATTATGATGCAATCAATTGAAATAATATGACCGCTTCGGCTAGGGGCCGATTTTTTACATATCAATAAATCTGTTAATTCAGTAATAGGTCTCTTATCGTTATTAATTCATTTCATAGCTATTGAAGGCGGTTTTTTAACGAATTTCATTTCTGTGAACGGCCCGCGGCGGTCCCGCTCACATTGTATGTTTTCAATTTTAAGGTTATTTGAGGAATTGAACGATACAGCATGGTAAATATCTTTATAACTTTATAACTGATAATTATAACTGTTTGGTCGCGATAATCGATAACTACGCAGACGGAGACGCGGGCTAGTGATAAATAAAATTTAAAACCATCAAAGTAGTGACATCTACTACATCTGGTGAATATTTTGGAACTACTAAGGACATCGGTTGCTTTCAGAACATCAGAACAAGACGCTATTCCCATGAAAATAACATAAAAATTCGAGAATAAAACCCTAGATGGCACCACTTGTATAGTAAACTTGTCTATAGAACACCTACAGAATACCGCGGTTATAATAACTTCGTGTTGTGTTCCCGGTAGTGAGTAGGGTAGCCAGAGCTCACTGGAGAGTTTTTGTGCTGTCAGTGCCAGTGGGATGATCAAAAGCTTGTCCTGCTTTGTCCTCTACACTGAAGGCATAAAATCTCTGTTCTTACAGGGTCGGCCGCACGGATGTGACTGCACTGGTGTTACACACGTTCATAGGTCATGGTAACCACTTTCCATCAGGTGGGACGTGTGCTTGTTTGCCACCTAAGTTGTATAAAAAAAAATAGAATTTCTGGACATTATGATAATATTCAATTTAATGTACCTGAAATGTTTTATTAATGTTAATAAATTATGAATTTTAAAATTTAAGCTACGCATTTTAAATTTCCTTACTTTTAATTTGTTAAAAACGCCTCCTGTTGGTCTTTGATTGGCGCTTGTGTAGTGAAATAAAAATTGTTTAACAAAATTAGTAGGTAACTAAATTAATCCAGAAAAAGACTACAAAAGTTTTTGAAAAACTCGTTAACTGTGAGTTTCGCCGACGTAAGTTTTTGTGTGAAGTTGTTATTTTCCAAAGAAGTAAACGATTAAATACAGCAGATAAAGAGCCATGCCTGCAGAAAAACACATTTTTTTATTTATTGTAAATTATTGATGAGTAAAAACTAAAACCCGATTACCTACTGAAAAATCACGCAGTAAAAGGTTGTGGTACATTTATTTGAAAATATATTCATATTATACATAGAAACACCTAGACCAATGCAAATATACATATTCGTGCATACCATATAATTATAACCTACCATATAAACCATATAAATATAATAATATTGGTCGCGATTATCGATAACTACGTAGACGGGGCCGCGGGCATTAGCTAGTGATAAATAAAATTGAAAACCAGTGGAGTAGTGACATCTAATACATCTGATGAATATTTAGGAACTACTAAGGACAGCGCTTGCCATCAGAACATCAGAACAAGACGCTATTCTCACGAAAATAACATAAAAATTCGACAATAAAGCCCTAGATGGCACCAATTGTATAGTAAACTTGCCCATAGAATAAAATATGAACACCATGATAATATTCAATTTAATGTTACCTGAAATGTTTTATTAATGATTAATAAATATTTAATTTTAAATATAAGCAATGTATATTAAATATCCTTACTTTTAATTTGTTAATCTCGCCTTCTGTTGGTTTTTGAATGGCGCTTGTGTAGTGAAAAACTACGCCAAACGGGTCTCCGAATAATGAATTGGAGTAGTTTTGAAAGTCAATGACTTCATCAAGAATAAGGCAAAACCTATTGATGACAAATTTAATACCTAATTAAACCAAAAAAAGACTACAAAAGTTATTGAAAAACGTGTAAACTGTGTGTTTCGCCAGCGTTAGTATTTGTGTGAAGTCATTATTTTCCAAAGAAGTAAATTATTGCAAACAGCATATAAAGAGTTATGCCTGCAGACGAACACAATTTTTTATTTATTGTAAATAACTGTTGTTTGAAATAAAAGTTATAAACTAAAACCTGACCTACTGAAAAATCACGGTGTAAAAAGTATTGAACAAGAAAATATCAAGGATTGTTGTGGTCGTATGCCACATTTCCTCTAGAATGAATTGTTTTGTTGGACTAAGTTGTAGTTGGACGCGGTAGTCTCAAGAAAGAGGCTCACCATTATAGACACGTATACAATGGTGGCACTCGGCTTAACGGCCTCATCAGATGCTTTTTCACACCCGGGACATACCTACCTTACATAATATTATATTAAAATACCTGTCTGATACTTGCTGTGTTATTTTTTAAGTTGTTTTTTGCTTTTTTGTATCTTACGGTTTATGTTTTATTTGTTTTTCTTTTTCTTGTTCTGATAGTGGATTTTTTTTTTCCTTTTTATGTGTGGTGTGTGTGTGTTTAATAAATGGTTTTCTTTTTTCTTTTTCTTTCATATTATATGTATATAAAAACCGCGGTAGCCTAGTGGTATGGGTAATGGACTGCTGAGACGAGGTCTCGGGTTCGATCCCAGGTTTACCATGGCACACACCAATGACTTTTCGATGCTTTTCGAAGTTATGTGTGTATTTATCGCAGGTTTATAAGTGCCCGGTTAATGGCAATAGACTCGCCACCTCTTACATTGGGACCTAAACATAAACTGGCGAAATGTGGGTGCTAGCACCTCTGCCTACCCCTTCGGGGATATAGGCGTGAGTTTATGTTATGTTATATGTATATAATTTTCAGCGCAAAATCATGTAAAATTTCGCGCTGATAATCAAATAACCTATATGTGTACTTATTAAATATGTCATATTTATATATTCAAAAGACTGTTTTGCCAAGAAACATTTAAAAAAATCAGTTTGTGAAATGATGGTAAGACATAATGAAATTATTCCAAGTAAATATTTCTTCTAATGAGCAGTTTATTATTAAGCAATCTATACTATATTATAAAGAAGTAAAGTTTGTGTGTTTGTATATTTGTTAAATTGTAAGGGGTAATCTCGGGATCTACTGAACCGATTTTAATAATTCTTTTTTGATTTTGTTACATTCTTCGTGAGTAATATAGGCTACTTTTTATCCCGATATTCCCATGGGATCAGGATTTACGCGGGTGAAACCGCGGCGCGGTGCTAGTATTATCTGTACTATATATAATAATATAAAGAAGTAAAGTTTGTGTGTTCGTATATTTGTTAAATTGTAAGGGGTAATCTCGGGATCTACTGAACCGATTTTAAAAATTCTTTCACCAATAGAAAGCCACATTATTGCTGAGTGTCATAGGTTATATAAAAAACCGAAAAATAAAAAGGCTTTTACGTGGTAGTCCGTTTTGCAAAGTGAATCGGAGAAAAAACAGTCGAATGAAAGCGTTTCTTACGAATGCTGCCTTAACTATGAAAGATATATTTTTGAGTGCTAGAGAAAAGATGTGGAGCTTGAAAATGCCTATAAAAAAGTCAATAACAACATATGTCTAACTTTTATATTTAAGTTACAAAAGTTTTTTTAATATTAGTATAGATAATTTAATTTTTAATATTAATAAAATGATTTAAATCGTTAGGTCATATTTATTAGTCATATTACCAAAAATTATTATTTTTTATGAAAATAAGTAAACTCATCGTCTTAAGTGTGAAGGCCAAAGCAGCGGACGGCACACGATGGCTTCGGGTTTAATTCGGTTCGCGTTCGAAGGAATATTAATAGTTTAGAAAATGACAAATTTATCAAGTATTATTTTGTCGAACGTTGTTTTTCAAATGAAAATTTGTTAAGTTGGTAGGTATTTGTTTTTTGTTAAATGATTGAATACCATAATATGAAATTTGCTAATTCAGTAATTTCAGTTGATAACAAACACGGCATATTTATTTTAAATATAGCAGCAGACGACCAAGACGTTTCTAATGATATCTCATTTGCCCAATTCAAAAAGTAGTTGAGAAGCTATGAGGGAACAGATGAACGTACATACATACATACCTACATAACCTGTCAATATCATAAACCACCTTTCGCCAGAGTCGGGTAATAAAAAGGAGGAACTTCTCAATTCAATTGGTATCTTTTTTATATATACATACATACATACATACATATAATCACGCCTTTATCCCTGGAGGGTTAGGCAGAGATGAAAATTAACACCCACATTTCAAGAATAATTGTATTCGGTCCCACGTAATAGGGGGTGAGCCTATTTTCGTATACCGGGCGCTATTGTTGAATCGAGTCATGCATCTGAGGCTGAGTCTGGGCTGTATATATCAGTCTGATGTTAAACAGCCCTATCCCTTAGTCGCCTTTTTATATATGTACGCCTATAACTCAGATTTATGATCAAATCAAATAAAAGTACACGACCCTATTCACACGAAAATAACATAAATTCGAGAATAAAACCCTAGATGGCACCTCTTGTATAATCACCCTGTCCATGAAATATCTGGACATCATGATATTATTCAATTTAATATACCTGTTTTATTAAACTTCAATTATGTTTTTTATATAGGCACGTTAATTAGACTTTGCTCGCTTGATGGTAAGCTGAAGGCAAAGTCTCAGAAAACAGGCTCACCATTACATAAGTACATATACTTAGCATGTTTTATCGATTATCGCGACCAATCGGTTATAATTATACAGGTATTTAAACTATTATGGTCACTCACATTAGTGTTAAAGTCATCGGGATATTTACCATGTTGTATCGTTCTACAAGCACCGTCCGATTGGGGAAGTACCTCCGCCCTACAGAATACTGTGGTTATAATCACTTCATATTGTGTTCTCAGCGGTGAGTAGGGTAGCCAGAGGTCACTGGAGAATTTGTGCTGTCAGTGGGATGACTAAATTCTTGTCCTGCTTTGTCCTCTACACTGACGGCACAGAAACTCTGTGCTTACAGGGTCGACAGCGCGAGTGTGGCTTCTCTGGTGTTACACACGTCCATAGGCCACGGTAACCACTTTCCATCAGGTGGAGCGTGCGCTTGTCTGCCACCTAAGTGGTATAAAAATGTTTTAATGATTACAGAGGAACTGGATATAATTATGTTCGGTTCTACGTAAACGTAACTTTCTAATAGGTAAGTAAAAAGTTAAACAGTCCCCACTCGACCTTGATAGAAACAAAAAATCTTCTTAAATATAGTATTTCGTGTTTACACGTCAACAGAATTCTACATATTAACAAAATGTTTATGTATTCAAACTCAGTCAAGTGTAATTTTTTCACCATCTCACACTTCACTACACATTCTAAAAAGTTTATTTTATGCAGGAAGAATATATACAGGAGGATAAATACGTTACTGAACATAGTAAGGGCACTTCGAGAAACAGTTCTCCCTCGTGGTACAAAATCCTGTGACCACAAGAAAACAGAATAATTCAGCCTGAGTACAAAAGCTAACGAAGTGAGTTGTTATGAAAGCCGCTGTACATAACAACGGCCATACATACTGTTAGTTTATTAGAAAGCACCTAGGCATATAAAAAAAATAAAAATCACGTTAATGCTCCTAATTGCTAATACAAATTAAGCAGGCGTTTTGTAATTTTAAAGGTTTCCACAGTTTTCTCCAGGGTATCGGCACCAGATCTGGAATTTCTTGCATGTGAGACCAATATAAAATATACCCTATCGAATATCGCAAGAATGTGCTGTATGATGCTTTTAGCAAGTGAACATAATACTGATAATGGTCTTACGAATGATGAAAAATCTATTTTAATTCTTGTGATAAAAATGCATTTTAACCGACATCAAAAAAAAAGGAGGTTCTCAATTCGATAGATATATCTTTTTACGCGGTGCCTAGCCCGAGAGACCATATTTCTAATTCTAATTATAGTTCAGGCACAGCAAACAAAGTAAGTAGGCACCTCCTTCTAACAGATCAGTAAATCTGTAAATTCATTTATTTTTCAGTCTCTTTTTTATTTCTTTATGTCGGTTTAAGTGTTTTGTTAAAAAAATATTTATTGGGTAATATGATTAATAAAAAAATTATAATCGCTAACTGTTATGAGTTCCGATGATAGTAATAAAAATGTATGAAAAATAAAATTATGAAGAGTGATGATTATGAACACAAATCGGTAGTAAGAAAATGAATAGGATTAAAAGTTTATGTGAGCCAATATGGATCCGATTTTTTAATGAAAATGGTTTAGAGTGAAACGGAAATAACAGTGACTAAAAAGCTAAAGAAGACCAAAAAGGATCGTGCGCCTGCCCCACATTTTTATAAAACAAATATTCGTTTTATAAAAATTCTATGTGCATACATATGTATGCACATAGAATAAACACCCTTAAATTTTAATAGTTAAATTTCTTAATTGGCGTGTCACCAGATTCTGGTTTGTCATATTAATCGCGCAACTGGCAGTCCGCCAGTAGGTATCTGGTTAGTAACCGGATGATTTAAAATGCTTCAAAGTAAAATATAAAACTATACCCATCTTGTTCTAACTTATAAGAATGAAATAGAGTATAGACAAAGGTAGCATTATCAACTGTAAAACACACACCATTTCTTAGAAATTTCATAAGTATTAGAGTCGACATATGGCTCTTAGTCGGATCATTTCTCCGTCGTGAACTGAAAATAATAACAGCCGATCCGAGCAGGAACCTTGCGCTCCTCGCAATCGAGGTCTTTGCATATACATAGTACGACAATTCAGCCAGGGCGACCTGAGTGCGGCGCCCCATCAGTGAAACTTGCTCATTTTAAGGACACATCCATCCCAAACTGAGATATGCTCGTATCTTGGGAGTTGGTGGCTCACCGTTCTAAAAGTCACTTGTCACACAATTACAAAATATTTGATTTTTACGCATTTTATATAAAATGCAATGCAATAAATTCGATTTTTCAAATTTAATTGGCTACTTAAGTTGATATTTAATTGGCTACTGAAGTTGATGTTTACGAGGCAGATTTCTTTTGGTTGTGGTTTCACATTTGCTTTCTTTTGTATAATAGGAGCAGCGGTATCTTTTGTATAATACACAGATTGACTCCTCGTGACATACTATTCTCACCTCTGGTATGGCTCTGTGCAGTAGGTAGGTACTTATTAGACGCAATCGATAATATTGAAGCGGCATGTGTTGGTAGGGTAATTATTTAGAATCTCTGCAGTTACGTAAAGACGTTGCCGTTTCGGCTGTATTTTACCATTTCCACCGCACCACGGCGAGTGAAAGAACTAATTATGACTCTTTCAACTTGTCTGTCCGTCTTTCTTCTTATCGAGAACAACACGTGCTGGACTGCGATCAAATACGAGAGAAATAATACCACCTTCATTTCTTTATCGCACAGTAAAGAACAATAGTACTGTAGGTCTACCATGAGTTTTTAAACGTGAGTCGTATACGTACACGAGAGTGGTAATGGGACCACGTGGTTACGTTTACGGTAGTTGGGCTGTCATGAGCTTTGTAAACCGTAGTGGCTCTCGTGTTAACGGAACTAGCTGATGTATACGTATAATTTCCTAGAATACTTGACAGTTTTGGTGTTTGTTTGAATTTTGAATGACAGAGTATCGTTACCGTAAAATGGCGGCTTTCTTATAATCAGCTGTTGGGCGTATGGTTTGGTACATATTTATATTTATACCCATGTTTTGTTGAAAGTAATTAGGTATTGACGAATAGTGACGACATAACGTTGGAGAACGATATAAAGGGAGTGAATACTGTTATTATATAGATGTGTTACTATGCATGGAGAACCACCCTATCCTTTAGCCACCTTCTAACCCAAGGGAAGAGATGGGATAGTCCTACATATTCTACTCCACCGAGAACCAACACGTCAAATACAATGTTCTAAACCCCAAGAGGAGACTGCGCTAAAAACTCCATTACTCAGCAGGTATATAGACATATAGGTTCCTAACGCAAATAACATTGCCGCGTGGTTTCCGGCAGAGTAGAATTAAGGCCCACCTCTTCCCATGCGGTGTCGTACAAGGCGACTAAGGGATAGGGCTGTTTAACATCAGACAGATATGCACAGCCCAGACTCAGCCCTAGATGCATAGCTCGAGTCAACAATAGTGCCCGGAATACGGCAATAGGCTCACCCCCTATTACGAGGGACCAAATACAATAATTATTGGTGAAATGTGGGTGTTAATTCACCTCTGTCTAACCCTCTAGGGATAAAGGCGTGTTTATATGTATGTATGTATGTAAAGAAAGGCGTTTTTATATGTATGTATGTATGTAAAGCAAATAAAGTTTGCTATAGGAACCTATAATTAAGAAATATGGCATTTGAAGAGAATGTTGTTAAAATGGACGTGTGAGACTTTTTTTTAAATAAAGCAAAGTAAAATGGTCATTTTTTATTGTTATTTAAAGTACACACATGTGATTATAAAGAATTCGATATGAAATAGATTAGAATATTGCAGAGGTTGTTCATCAGTATTGGCATCGATTTTGTTATAAATTGTTATTCAAATGATTTTCCTTTTATAATTGCTCCGAGCTCCAACTGTAAATAGAATTTATTATATATTTCATATCTTTTAAAATGTGACTGTTTGCTAAGATTAGATTTCATACAATGAGGTTTGAGAACACTTCTTCACTTTACCTTGGATATGAACCCACACATTGAATGGAAATGAGCCCCACTAAATCATCGGGCCCAGGCTCTGGTACAGACTTTCCTTTCGAGGACAAGAAGACGGCAGTCACACAAAGACCTTAACATTCTAAAAGGAGGAGCAGAATAGTCGACTACGGGTTCCAAATAGCGAGATTGTCACTCAGATAAGACATTATTTATGTTAGGAGTAGATATTCTTTTACATACCTATTAATAGATCTGAGCCAGTCCTCGCTTAAATAATGAAAGATTTTTATAACAGGTTTATTTAGTACATATAGCATACATTTCCAGATTCATCGACTTATTAAATATTAAAAATTCCAGACCGTCTTAGCCATGTAGGTCTGACATCTCATGTCAAAAATTAAAAACATCACTTCAACGTTACATTCGTATACATACTTGAAAAAGGGTTGTATAGCTTTATCACGAAACAAACTTCGAAGCTTCCTCAGAGTCCGGGGGCCACATTTACCATATAAATACTCCAATATGATTTGTTGGTTAGTTAGGCTTGTTTGTGTGTATGTGTGTATCTGTGGCAACATAGCTACTGCATGTATACCCACCGATTTGAAATAAAACCCCCGTCAAATAAATCCTTTGAAAAGTAGAAGATAAATTGTGTTGGTTAGCCTTTTAATTTTGATATACTGACTCAGTAATATAATTTGATTCCATGTTGGGGGACTTTGGATTGTTCGATTGAGAAATCATTTCCTTGATTTTTTGGCCAAAAATCATCAAATTCCGTGATTCGTGATAATATAATAATACATAGCGCGGCAGTAAACTTTCTCTCCCATTATTCCTATAGTTGTCAAAAAAGTTCTCGACAATAGTTGTGTTTTAAATCAAGGAACATGTGTGCTAAGTTTGGTGAAAAATAAACAAACAAACAGACATACGAATGAAAGCAAAATACGCAACATTGTCGAACGGCTCTCCCGATCAATTAATATTTCCACTGATTTTTTATGTATGCAACGCTAACCGTTTTTTTGATAAAGTATTTCATGAATTTTATTGTATAACATATATTATTACATTTTCAATACCTTTTTCATTTTTGATAATATTTAATAAAATTGAATATATATTGGTTCGCTTAATTAATGCTACAATATTATTTTTATTATTTCATAATAAAAAGTCTTAAGCATTTCAATTTGCTACGAAACAGCTGTCTGGCCTCCTTTCAAATATTTACAGTGACAGTAACACGAGAGTTCGTAATGGTATCCTATTGGCTAAGCCATAACTACCATAAACCAAAACACTCTTACGGTAACGTATACTCAAAATTCAAATTTTCAAATTGTATAGTGACAGTCACACGAGAGCACATAATGGTACCCTATTGGGTAATCCATGGTTACCATAAACGAAAACCACTCTTACAGTAAACCATAAGATTCGGAGTTCATGTGTTAACCAATAGGAAACCATTACGTGCTCTCGTGTGACTGTCATTGCACTATTTGAAAATTTGAATTTTGAGTGATACGTTACCGTAAGAGTGTTTTGGTTTATGGTAATTATGGCTTGACCAATAGGATACCATTACGTTCTCCCGTGTGGATCTATGGCGGCGATGTCATTTTTATTTTCTAGTTTGGGGGGTTCATTTTCTGGCGTTGACTCTACTGCACATATTTGAAAGGAGGCCGGACAGCTGTCACGTAGCAAAATGAAATACTTCTTTTATTATGAAATATTGTATTATCAAACGACCCATATTTAAACTCAATTATATTATTAAATATTTTTAACATATGAAAAAGTCTTAGAGTTTTTTTAATATGATTGAGTACCTACAATGTTGTATATACAATTGATAAATACCATAAACCAAAACACTCTCACGGTAACGTATCACTTAAAATTCAAAACTAGTTCTGGTTACATCCAAAGCTTGTACTTTCGATGAAACGTTTTCGCTTATCTTGGCTCTTTGGGGCGAGTGTGACACTGTCGTGTGACTCCCCAACCCCGAGAGGAAAGACTGCACCGGAGTCTCGTCCATTAATCAGCAGTAGGTCTACTGCCTAGCAGATGTTTGTTATTCATATAAATTTGGTGATTAACTTCGAAAAGAAAACAGGGAAAATTTTGTTAGAATAGAAGTTTACCAAAATAAATCTAAAAAATAAAATTTATTAACTATAATTATAGAATTCAACGTAACATAGCCAGTCAGGTTAGAATATTGCAGAAGTTATTCATCAGTATTGGCATCGATTTTGTTATCATTTTTTATTCATATGGCTTTTCCTTTTATTTATTGTTCCAACTGTAAAAAATAAGATTCATTAAATTAATATTACAAAATTTAGGCTTGTTTTTCCAAAAGTTAAAATCATTCAAGTCACAGTATTGTGACATACTAATATGGAATACTCGTACTTTGGTAGGCAATTATCAGTGTTCATACACGATCTGAGAACAAACTAAACCTAAAGAAATTATTAGGGACAGAATAGAAGACCCTGGGCTCCAAAGTGCGAACTATGATTTGAATGCAACTGGGATTAGCACTCAGATGGAGAAGACGTCATTTTTATTATTGTAAGTTAGGAAAGATACACGACGTAGATAGTCTTTAACATACCTCTATTAATAGATCTCAACCAGTCTTCTCTGAAATAATGCTAGACTTACTGAAAACAGTCTTTTTTCGTATAGGTTAGGTATGTATAGCATACATTTTCCAAATTCTTAGATATCTCACCGAACATCAAAAATCCTTTGCATGTTTAAGTGACATCTGATGTCAAAATTTAAAAAAAAATCACCTCAACATTTATATTTGGCTATATTCATAAACCTAGTAAAATAGGTTGTATAGCAATATCAAGAAATAACCAAATAATATGGAAGCAAACATCAGCGAGTCTAAAAAGGCCACGTTGAGCGATTCTACTTAAAATTAATAACTTCATGAATTTCCAGTAAATCTAATAGATTTCTATAAAATTCGTTAAATGATTACTCATTTGAGCCGAATTACAATAATTCAAGTACTAAGCAGATTCTAATTTCGTGTAAATATCGCCGCAAGACAATATTATCCTAATATGATTCCAATAAAGTGGCCTTTTTAGACCTGGAGGCCACTGGTGTGATAGTAGGGGTGACAGCATCACTACAGGGCCGCTCCCACTTCGGCCGGAATTTACCGTAAGCGGCAGCGGTTCCCCTGCGAGATTGATTCCCCTGATTTGATTGATTGAGATTGCCATTGATTGATCCCCAGTCGCCATTGCCGCATCGTGTCCGTTGTCCAGGAAGCGACGCAAGGATGTTCCGGATTCCGGACCAAGCACCCTTGTGTGTACCTACTATGATGCCGACTACTATATACTGAATTAAAAGTACCTACTTACTTTCATGCCACTTTCCTTATAGAATTTGACTTTTTTTTTGGTTCTATTTTTACGTGCGCAAAATCCCCACGGATACCTCCCCACCGGAGCCGGTGGAGGAGGTTATGTCGGACTCGAACCGACTAAAACGCACGCCGCCTGTGGGTCATTTTGGTTGCCGAAGGTGAGGTTGACAGGCATATCCCTCGCATCCCGGCCGACTCAGGGCAATCTCTCACGATCTGGCCCTCTTCTCGGGTGTGGGGACTATAGAGTCCCCAACTCGTCCCCGGGAACGGGGAGGCACGCCAGGCGCGCCACCGCTGCGGCCTGCTTCTGCCAGGGTGACAGGCGGCTCCAACTATCACCCCCAGGCCTGCGCTCATGGGGGGCGGAGGTCGTTCATCGAACTCCGACGCCCGAGTTGCCTTCGTACGCGGGCAGCTTGGCTTGCGATCCTTCGTCGCACCCGCTGCCGCTCCCGCCCCGCCTCCTCCTTCACGAGCATTACTTGCTCGCAGAAGGAGGCACCGGCCGCCCACGCATCTGCGCAGCGGACCATCGCCGCGAGCAAGGTGAAGAGTGTGAGAACTCTCACTCCCAGGGCCGCCACAAGCTCCCGTCTCGGCGTCTCCCACGCCGGACACTCGGTGAGCGTGTGCGGCCCTGAGTCCTCGCTCGCGTCGCAGTGATGGCACTCGCACGTTGGCTCTTTCTCCATCCGACGCAGATACTTCCCGAAGCACCCGTGCTCGGTGATCATCTGCGTCAGACGGTACGAGAGGCTGCTGTCTCGGGATCGTGACCCCGCTCCCGCGCCGCCTTTCGGAAACGGTATAGCGCCGAAAGGGATCTCGCTTCCAGGATCCATGGTGGCGATCCGGCGAGGAGACTCGCCGCGTTGAATATCGTGCCTTATGATGCGAGAATTTGACTTTGACTTTGAGTGGCCACATTTTCTTTACGGCTTTTTATTATAATAGAATAAAACATACATCCGGGTCACTAGTCCTTTAAACTTGTAGTACACGTATTCCTGTAATTTCATATTAGGCACATTTATTGCGAAACCGGTCAAGTGAAAAATAAAATATAGTGGAAAAAGTACAAAGTGTAGCAGGTTCGACCAAACGGCATCAATCAACAGTATTAATAGTTTAATTCTTGTTCGGCGATTATTCATCATTAATTCTTAAAATACCACATAATCACACAAACACAATTGACGGGTGACGTGACACACGACCGGTCAATCTCTCGTGTCATCTCGTCCGACCAACAAAGCAAAAGCAACTTTTAGTAAAACGGAATAAAGCCTCTTTTATCGAAATATGACTGTGTCTTACTTTGTATTGTTTCTGCAATCATTTATACTGTACAGTATACACGGTACGGTAACGTCGAGACCGTAAACTGTAACGTGAAATAATCTCACGGTAGAGATGGCTGGACATGTCAAAAATACGGAAACGTAACCACGTGGTCCCATTACCACTCTCGTGTACGTATACGACTCACGTTTAACAACTCATGGTAGACCTACTGTTACGTGCACGGGGTACAATTAAATGCCGTTCACTCAACGAAGAGATTTATTAGCTCACCACAAACTAGACAATTTAATCACTAGTACACACAGTACTCTTCAACAGTCCCAGTCGCTCAGTAGTTCACAGTAGTCCACAGTCGTTGCTCAGGTCGCAGGTAGAATCTTCTTCGGTCACTTAAGTTCGCTGTGTTCGTTATCGATCTCAAAGACAGAATGAATCGTGTCGCTATGCGAGCATGTTTTTATACCTCTCAATTAGGAGGATCGAATTATCTAGAAAGTTCGCGAGCGATAAATACCTATTCTTTGATCTTGCCGCCGTCGCTGACCTTCGAGTACATTCTCGATATTTACCTATTGTTTGTTTTTATTCAAAAGAGTGTGTAGGTACTCGTAGGTAGGTTGTGACTTTGTGTTGACGATTCTAGATTTTTCTATGCCAATCGGTAGAGTACCTCGTCACTAACAATGCGTTTTTATTTCTTGAAGATTCGATTATTAGTTTTCGAGATATCGACGTCGGTCGTAACATTACCCCCCTTTTAGTCATGCTTGTCCCGAGCATCATTTGTTCCATGATGACGCGTCAACCTATCCACATGGACTACCTTTGGTTTTCCCCTAGCTCCCTTCCTAATGCGGTAGGTAATGTCATTTATTCTCGTAATAACCGTATAGGGCCCTTCCCAGCGAGCTTGGAGTTTTGGAGATTTCCCCTTCTTGCGTAGCGGATTATGAAACCATACCAGTGTTCCTTCTTCAAAGCCGTTGGTGTTTGCATTTCTATCGTACCGGGTTTTCATCCTTTCACCTGTCTTCAAATTGTTTTCCCGTACTATTCTGTGCACCTCGTCCAGTCGGTTTCGAAGTTCACTCACGTAATCCGTCACGGGCTTAGGACTATCAGGTGGCGTACCGGTTATTGCATCCATTGGTAGCCTAATCTCTCGACCAAAATTCACTTTCGCTGGGGTGTGTCCCATGCTGTCATGTACCGCAGATCGATAGGACATCAGGAATAGTGGGATGTACTGGTCCCAATCTCTTTGGTGTTCATCGACAACTTTAGCCAAGTGATTTTCCAACGTCTGGTTAAACCTCTCGACCATTCCGTCTGACTGCGGATGCGCTGGAGTCGTACGGGTCTTGTTCATTCCAAGGAGTTTGCACATTTCTTGAAATAGAGCAGACTCGAAGTTCCGTCCTTGGTCAGAGTGGATCTCCATAGGCGCGCCGTACCGGCAGACCACTTCCTGAACCAGTTTCCTTGCCACAGTGAAGTAATATTGCACTACTATGATGTATTTGTTACCTTCTTCAGTCGTTGGAAAAGGTCCAGCAACATCAATGGCGATGCGTTCCCATGGTGCTCCGACGTTATACAGTTTCAATTTTCATTTGCTTCTTGTCGGCGGTCCTTTAACTGAAGCACATGCTGTGCATTTACGGCACCAATCCTCGACATCTTCGCGACAGTGAAGCCAGTAAAACCGCTGTCGTAACCACCACTTGTAGGGTCACCTCTTTGCCGTCATTGGATTCCCATTTCTTATACAGCACGTCATCGATCAGAGTTGAGCTGTCCCACTGAGCCCAATAACTTTTGGTAGTGGAACTGTAAGCAGATATATCACTCCATTGGGGTTTGCTTCCAAGCTGCTTCCAGTGCAGTATAGGCTGTAGATCATCATCATCCTCTTGCGCCTGCTTCATACTGGTGCCGGTCCATTCGTCGTCAAGTCCATTCACCTTTATGACTTTCATATTTTCATAGGCTTCGTTCTTCTGACAATGCTTGCAATCTTCGGCACACGGCCTACGAGACAAAGCATCAGCATTGCCGTGCCCTTTTCCACTTCGGTGTTCTATTACAAAGGGAAATTCCTGTAGTTGCTCGATCCATCTTGCTACTTGACCTTCCGGATTCTTGAATTGCAGTAACCATTGTAGTGCAGCATGATCTGTCCTTAGTGTAAACTCTCGTCCTATAAGATACTTATTAAAATGCTGTAAGGACTTCACCACAGCGAGAAGTTCACGACGAGTGACACAGTAATTTCTTTCCGGCTTGGATAGTGATTTGCTGAAGTATGCTATTACAACATGGCGATCTCCTTGCACTTGTGACAACACTCCACCTATGCCGGTGTTGCTGGCACCCGTATCCACAATGAATCTTCCTTCCCTCGTAGGATAACCCAATATAGGAGCTTCGCACAACCGTTGTTTAAGTGTACTAAAAGCTTGCTCGCAATCGAAGTCCCAAACGAAGTCTCGTTTATCTTCCGTTAGTCTGTGTAGTGGTTTGGCAATATCCGAGAAATGCTTAATAAAGCGTCTGTAATACGCGCATAGTCCCAGAAACGCGCGAATCTCCGTTTCGTTTTTTGGAACAGGCCATTCCTGAACAGCTCTTATCTTCTCGGGGTCGGTTATAACTCCTTCCGTGGAGATAACATGTCCAAGGTAGCTGACCTCCCTTTTAAATAAAGCGCACTTCTTTGGACTCAGTTTAAGGTTAGCCTCACGGATTCGAGTAAAAACTTTTTCCAGGTTCTTCAGGTTTTCTTTGAAGCTGCGTCCCATAACTATGACATCGTCCAGGTAAACCAGACAGACGTCTCCGAGTAGACCCACCATTACTCTTTCCATGAGGCGTTCAAACATGGCTGGGGCATTACACAACCCAAATGGCATAACATTAAAATGCCATAATCTGTTTCCAACTCCGGTACTAAAGGCTGTCTTCTCTTTATCTTCAGGACTGATCTCCACCTGCCAGTAGCCACTTTTTAAAACGATGGTTGAAAACCATTTCATACCACTAAGCATGTCCAGGGTATCGTCGATTCTAGGCAAAGGATAACTGTCTTTCTTAGTGACATTATTTAACATTCGGTAATCCACACAAAACCTTGTGCTACCATCCTTCTTTTTCACTAGTACCACAGGTGATGACCATGGACTCGTAGAAGGTTCGATCACTTTGTTATCAGCCATGTCTTTAATCATATCTGCTACCTCCCCTTCTCTTGCCCATGGTAAACGTCGAGGTCTCTGTTTTATGGGCCTGGAGTCACCTGTGTCAATCCGGTGTTTCACTAGCCCAGTCCTTCCACAATCATTCCCGGTTGCAAAGATGTCTCATAATTGTAGCAACAGGTCTCTGGCTTGGTGCAATTCTGATGTGGTTAAGTTTTCCTTCGAGTTCTCAAGGAGTTGTTCGATGTGATCTTCGGAGATTTGTGTACCGTTTTGTTTAGTTGAAGTGTTGTTCAACCGCCTCAGGCACTTTACTTCCTCACATCTTCCGACCACACTATTCTTCTTCAGGAGAACCATTTCATCACTGAGGTTGAGAATTCTCACTCTAGCGATTCCGTTCGGTATTAGTAAGGTTCTTGCTGTTATTAAATTTTGATGACTGCCGGCATCTTCCACAATAAGACATCTTCTTTGTTCAGTCTTCGCAGAAAACTTCACTTTGACTAATGTTTCCGATTTAGGAGCTAACGTTGTATCTGTTAAACAGTAAAGAGTGCACGGCTGCGATCCTTGTAAGCAAACTTCCTGATCAGGGAATCTCAGTACTCCTCTAGGTATATCCAAGATACATCCGTGGTTCCTCAAGAAATCCAGTCCCAAAATGCAGTCATCAGTAATATTAGCAATGAGCACTGACTGCTGGTATATTTGGTCGCCAATTCCTACCTCCATTTCTGTTTCACCGAGAACGGTCACTGACTGGCCAGTAGCTGTCTGAAGCTGGCACCTTGGAAATCGTTTTTCCCACCTTATGGTGCGTTTCAGTAATTCTGGTCTAACAACTGTACGTGAAGCTCCAGTATCCACTGTTAAACTGCAAGGTTGATTGTTTAAGGTGGCCTCGATTATCAAACTATTTCCATTGCAAACTTGAGTTATAGTGATGGTTGGGGTCTCATGTTGACCAGCCAGCGCCCGCCCCGCGGCCCTGGCGGCATTTAGTTTAACGGAACCTCTTGATCAACTTGGGTCCCGGAGTCCGTGACCCTCCTCCGTTTTCTCGAAGGACACTCTGATTGAATATGGCCCCTTCCTCTACAGGAATAACATGTTGGGACATACCGTGGCTTCCTTTCTTCTGCAACCACCTCTTTGACCTCCCTGACCTTACTTATTCCGGCATTCTGCCGTACAGTTTCCACCTCGAGAGCATAAGCCAGTGCTTCTTTCAAGGTCTGATGGTGACGCAACTGTACACTAGCTTTCACTTCTGCGTCCCGTATACCGTTTAGGAAGGCCTCCAGCAGAGTGGTCTCGATCATCATGGGTGTCGATGAGTAGGCCCGACGAACAAGTCTCTCAACCTCCACAGCCCATTCCTGGAGGCTTTGACTGGGTTTTTGTTTCTTCTCCCGGAGCTGCGCTCGGTAGACATTCTCCAGGTGCTTGTCACCGTAACGTGTGTCTAAAGCTTCCATCAAAGACCCCAGAGTCCTTCCTTCAGGCGGCAAGTTTTCCAGTATTATTAAGGCATCTCCTCGTAATGCAAGTGTCAAGGCCATAAATGACTCCTCGTTGCTCCAGGCTTTAGTTTTTGCCAATATCTCGAATTGGTACTTGAAGGCTGTCCACGAGGAAGTTCCATCAAAGTGTGGTAGGTCGAACTTTGCTGATGATGGTGGGGTCACGGTAACAGGTCCGCAGGTTTCCAGCCTGACCATCTTCTTTTCTAGAACTTGCAAACGGTCATCCATGGTCCCAGACTTCAAGGCCATTTCATTGCTCAGCATTTGCAAGCCGTCTTCGAGGTTCTTCACCTTATCCCCCAGTGCGTGGATGCCTGCATCGATTTTACCCATGACAGCTTCCTGGTTGTCCTGCATCTCTTGCCTGGAGGCCTGTATCTCTTGCCTGGAGGCCTGCATCTCTTGCCTGGAGGCCTGTATCTCTTGCCTGGATGCCTGCATCATCTGCTGCATAGAAGCAAGTAGCGTCATCATGTTAGTATCTGACGAGGTTCCATCTGGTGCTGCCGTAGTTCCCGCTGAGACAGCAGCATCGGCCTGACTCCCTTCCTCTTCGAGGGTTCGTTGACGTGCGGCATCCATTTCCACTTGACGTCTGGGCCGTGTGCTTGTCTGCCAACTAAGTGGTATAAAAAAAAAATGCAAGCACCACTTGCACCGAGCTGACCGCGATACAGCTAGGTCTTCTGCCGCCGTAAACCTCGAGGGGACTTGAAATGAGTGTGCAGCCAAATCGTCTAAACGAAACTCGTTTGTAGTCCCGGAAAACGGAGAAGATGATGAGGATGATGACCTGCGGGGTGATGGAGGTATATGCCCAATCGACACGAATAAGCTCGTAGCTGATATCACGAAATACATGGATTAAGTGTTCAAACGTGATCTTCAAGAACTACAGCAGGCAGTGCAGTTATCAAGTGATAAAATGGATGAATGTTTGGAAAGCATTGAAACATTCAAAGAGAAGATTAAAATAAATTGATAAGAAAAATAATGACCTTGTAAACCGCAACAAATACCTAGAAAGAAGATTAGAGGCACAGGAACAGCGTTTGAATGAATATGAACAAAATGAACCAAAAAAAGTGGTAGAAGTTCAAGGAATTCCAAGACAAGAAACATAGACTGTCGCCGTAAGACGAATATATGTATAGAAGAATTTGGATGGTTTCGGGCGAAGGTTCTGTGGCTTGGTGGTCAGAGCGTTCCCCCTGTAAGGTAAAGATTGCGGGTTCGAATGCCGCCTGAACCGATCCATATTCTTCAATTTCTTAATCGACAAGATAAAGAGCTTACGAGTTATCGCTGGAAGCCTCGAAGCCTCGAAGTAAATTGCAAAGAAGCTCGGAAGAGGTGAAAGAGGTAAATAGACTGCCTCCTACAAAGGAGGGAAAACCTGGAACTCTCCACATAAAACTTCACAATGAACATTTAAAAAGGCAGTGGTTAGACGCAGCGCGAGAAGTGTCAGTACAGATCTCCGATGTAATTACAAGTTGTACAGCGGTAACTAAGCAGAACAAAGTATTTATAAGACAAGCCATGTGAAAATCTACTCTGGAAAGCTAAGCAGGAACTATAAGACCAAGTGGGAAGACCAAAACCTTGTCCTGCTATTTGCCTACTTGTCTCTTTTGCACTGACGGCGCATAAACTCTTGTGTTTACAGGGTCGGCAGCGCGAGAGTGACTCCCTTGGTGTTGCACATGTCCATAGGCCACGGTAACCACTTTCCCTCAGGTGGGCCGTGAGCTCGTCTGGCAACCAAGTGGTATAGAAAAAATGAGAGACTTACAAATAAATCTGGTGCAGAGAAGGGAGGGTACTTTTACATAAAACTGATAACGCGAAAGTCATTATCCTACGCTCGGAGACTGATATGAAGAACCTCACTCAATCGTAATTATGTACCTACTTAATGAGGAAGTAGGACACGGCGGTATTTCCGCCCAAATGAGTAGTCCGACTGGGGAAGTACCTCCGCCCTACAGAATACCGCGGTTATAATAGCTTCGTGTTGTGTTCCCGGCGTTGAGTAGGGTAGCCAGAGCTCACTGGAGAGTTTTTGTGCTGTCAGAGGGATGACCAAAGGCTTGTTCTGCTTTGTCCTCTACACTGACGGCACAAAATCCCTGTTCTTACAGGGTCGGCAGCACGGATGTCACTCCACTGGTGTTACACACGTTCATAGGTCATGGTAACCACTATCCATCAAGTGGACCGTGTGCTTGTCTGCCACCTAAGTTGTATAAAAAAATTAAAAAAAATTACAACTGTTCCGATGAGTAATATCCATTATCTAACAAAATAAAATCTTTATGAATGGATAAATGGATCCAAGACAACATTACTGAAATACGCGACTCCCCAAACATCTCATTTTATATCAAACAGCTGCCTAAACCTTCTATTAATTCAGGCTACTTAACTTTTTTTTATTTACGAGTGGAATTCCCCACGTATACCCCCACCACCGGAGTCGGTGGGAGGAGTTATGTCGGACTCAAACCGACTAAAACGCACGACGCTTGTGGCTCGTTTTTGGTTGCCGAATGAAAGTTAACAGGCATATCCCTCGCACCCCGGCCGACCCAGGGCCATCTTTCTCGATCTGGGCCTCTCCTTGGGCGTGGGGACCATAGAGTCTCCAACTCGTCCCCGTAAATGGGGAAAAGCGCTCGTTTCTACCAGGGTGACAGGCGGTTCCTCCCGTCTCCCCAGGTTACATAACTAACCTGCATGTTAACATTCGCTCAATAATTAAAAACTTCTCGAAACTTAAGTTAGTTATAAGTAATTCAAGCAGAAACGTAGATATTATTGTATGGACCGAGGTGGGTATATCAGAACGTATCAGCTGTTTACATCACATACCTAACTATAACATGCACACAGAACTACGGAACAGGCGGGGAAAGGTTTTTTTTATATAGGACACGCCAACTTGACCCCACCTTGCCTGATGGTAAGCTAAAGGCAAAGTCTCGGGAAAGAGGGTCACCATTACAGATACTAAGTGTTACAATACAAGGTGGCGGTATAATAGTTTATGTCCACAAAAATCACACATTTACACCGTATAAAACCACCACTATTCATACAAAATGCATCATAGGCAAAATCACTACACAATCCAACATGATTGGCGTTCTGTTTGCACTTTATAGACCACTAGCATGGAGTAAGACTCACTTCCTTGTCGAACTGGACAATATTCTCAGGAACTATCATACTCAAGATATCATACTTATTGGAGATGTAAACATAGATCTAAAATCCAAGACTTCCACAGCATGTATGTATCTTAACTTAATGTACCGACACGGTCTTGTGTGCGGGATTATAAATTATATAAGAATTGAATCTAAAAATGTTATTATCGCAAAAATCTGCATTGATCATATATTTATAAGATCCCGCACGCAGGATGTGTTTTGTGCGGCGCTTGGAACAGAACTAGCAGACCACCGCGTCACTGTTGCCTCGTTCCTACGTAGCGGGCACATACAGAATGATCAGAGATATGTGTTTCGATATAAAAAAATCTATGCTCGAGAAAGAGTAAAATAATATCGTATGGAAAAACATAGAAAATGTCACATGTCCAAACAAAATATATAATATAATTAAAAGTAATAAATAAGACGTAAAAAAGTAATAAATAAGTTAAGCTCATCTGATAGAAACACAAAAAATGGGTTAATAACAAAGTAATTAAAATATGTAAATTGAAAGACAAAAACTAATAGAATTGAAAAAAGATACAACAAATAAAGTAGTGAAATTAGAATATACAAAATTACGCAATAACTGTTACATTTATTGCGTAATTTTGTATAGTAAAACCGTGGAGAAGACTAGAAACCAATATTATACAAAAAATATTATTGATGCTAATATCAAATCAAAAATCAATCAGCCCACTGCAGTCCACTGCTGGACATAGGCCTCTCCCAATGTGCGCCATTTTCTCCGATCCTCCGCCTTCCGCATCCAGTCTGTCCCAGCCACCTTTTTCAGGTGGTCAGTCCATCTGGCTAGGGGGCGTCCTACCTTTCGTTTACCTTCTCGCGGTCTCCACTCTAGGACTCGTTTGCTCCAACGGCCATCGGTCCTTCGACAAACGTGGCCAGATGCTAATAGGGGTAATCCAAAAAAAAATTGGGAAATTTTAAATGGAATGACAAGACGAATGCATTTAATAAACACAACGCACGACAACGATTGACTCAAAATATGTATTACTAGGTAAATCAAAGTGATAACGAAAAAGATGGCTAACTAGCTCAATTTATTGTATACGGGGCTTTTTAAATATTTTTTTTATCTTTTTAAATTGATCTACTCGTCAAGCTTTTTGATTTGATGCCCATATTGAGGAAGTTGTGAAATAAAATATAATTCGCTATTTTGTGGTGGCGGCCATCTTGGATTTGAAATTTGTCATTTTGTATGATATTCTACTAGTCAAGCTCTTTCATTTGATACCTAATGTACAAAAAAAATTGAATTGAAAATATGTACTCCGTCATTTTGTAGCGGCGACCATCTTGGACCGTTATTTCTAAACATAGCTACGAACTAGAACTAGAACACTCCCGACTAATATACCTTTCAAACAAAAAGAATTAAATTGAAATCGGTTCATCCCTCCAGGAGTTACGATGCCACAGACAGACACACGCATACACACACACACACACACACACACACTCACACACACATACACATACACACACACACACACATACATACAGACAAGTCAAACTTATAGCATCCCGTCGTTTTTGCCACGGGGGTTAACAATGAAAGATGAAAAATTATCCCATGAATTGCATAGGATAATTTTGCATAGCATAGCAAAATTAACTAAAGATACTCTAAATGAGGGATCGTACCCACATGAACTTAAAGCTGGCATAGTTAGACCAATCTATATAAAAGGAGCAATGAATGATTACAGTAACTACAGAGCTATTATCATATTACCTATTATTGATAAAATAGTTGAAAAATATATTTGTAATGAAATCTATAACTTTTACAGGCAGCACCAAATTATCTCAAAAAATCAGTTTGGTTTCCAGCCCACCTATTGTACCTAAAAATGATCGAATTCAATTTACATACGATGATGAAAAACTATTTGATATATATTATAATATAATACCCGATAATGCAAAAGTAAAAAATATGATGGTTACGATAGAAAACAATTTTAAATATCATAATAATTTAATAGAACACCCCATCACGACACGTCAAATTGTAAAGGTTAATTACCAAATTAGCCAATAACTACTACGACACGCGAACTACGGACTACCTACTACCTAGACTAATTAACGAGATACCAGTAGAAACCTGAAGTATAATAAATAAACTCAACATAAAACGAACTTATAAAATAACCAAAATGAAAAATAAAAACTATACTATACATACATTTTTGTGCTGTCAGTGGAAAAACCAAAAACTTGTCCTGCTTTGTTTTTTACACTGACGGCACAGCAACTCTCAATGCTTGCAGGGTTGGCAGCGCGAGCGTGACTCTCTTGGTTTTGCACGCGTCCATAGGCCACGGTGACTGACCACTTACCATCATTTGGGCCGTGTGCTTGTCTGCCACCTAAGTGGTATATACAAACAAACGAATTGTTGCAAACCAATCATCCTGTATCCTTAGCGCGTCTATTAGCGAACGCATGCATTTTAGATGCGAATAGCAGCGCTGCATCGATCGTTAACAACAGCCGGTTTTCCTCCGAAAGACTTTACACCTACCTACTCTGCACTTATTATTTCTTGTCACCAGCGAAACTTATTTATTTTTATGTCGTTTATGTGATTATAATTATTATTGTTTATATAAATTAAAATTAATGTACAGTCACACCCAAGATAAACCTATACAGGTGGTTCTACGATATAATAATTATTGATTAAATAAATAAAAATGTAAAAGGCGTAATTTGCGAAACGGATTTTTATGATCTTTGTTTTATTGGAAATTGATGAGACAGAATCGAAACACGGGATCCAGAGAGGTGGATGACGAGATCTAAGGAAATTTTCAAAATGTACGACACAAAGATATTATTTCTGTTGCTTTTAAAAATAATTTAATGCGGGTATTTGCCTCTGAATATCATCAAATCATTTCTCATGATGATAAAAACTTAAGCAAACGAAGGAAGCGGTTATAAACTTATACATAACATAACATAAACTCACGCCTATATCCTCGAAGGGGTAGGCAAAGGTGCTGGCACCCACATTTCGGCAGTTTATGTTTATGTTTAGGTAGGTCCCAATGGGCGAGCCTATAGCTCACTAAAAAGGGAAAATTAAAAAAAAACTTAAACCGACTACAAGAAACAAAATAGAGGCTCTGAAAAGCGAAAAATAATTTACTGATAGAAGTCGGTGCCTACTTTGTTTGTTGTGCCTGAACTGTTGAACTAGAAATCAATTGAAATATGATCTCTCGGGCTAGGCTAGAAATACCTATCAAAATCAGACCATGTTATCTATTCTGTTGTTATTAATTCTCATCCGAATAAATTATTTTCTATTCAATACTGTTTTAGTACCACATGATTTCTTTTTAAATTATGCAAATCGAATATGTCATTCATAAGATCTAAGGAAATTATAAATGTCAATAAATCCGGAAGATTTCCGTACATAATTTGAAAACATTTAATTTACCAGCATGGATGCAACGGGAGTTCGAAGTATGTCACGACCAAAAACCACGGAGGATCAGCTGAACAGAAGGTGCAGCGTGAACGGGATCGTGGGCAACGGAGACGGTAGCACCTCTCTCCCAGGGGAGACGCTGCCGTCTACGGCAAATATCTGCCGCGACGGGAGCGGCCTTATATAGCCCTTAAATGCTTCCCACATGTCCCTCTGACTACCAGAGGATACGGTGGAGATCAGGCAAGGGGTGGTCTGACAGGTGCAACCGCCTGTCACCACTTCACCCCCGCCGGTGCAGTGGTACGACGTTCGAATTCCCCCCTTGTCAGGGTTCGATGGGAACATTGATTTCCTACACCTGAGGGGGTCATCTTATAACCATATAAGGCCCAGAGTCAGCCGGGAGCGCGGGATAAGCTTTAGATAATTTTATAAAATCATCAAAAGACCTGAAATGGCGTGCAGTTTTAGTGGGTCCGAGTGAGATAAAACCACCCCTGTACGTCGACGAGAAGCTTTCTGCTCGAAAAAAAAAAATTTCAGGTTCAAAATTCCATGCAGGCGGAGCCACGGGCAACAGCTAGTCTTCAATATAATATAAATATTGTTAATAAATACAAATCCATTATCCATATTATTAAAATTCATAATAGTACATAAAACAGATGAAAATATTTAAAGTACAATTTGCTTTTGGAGATGTTCCGGAAGAACGGTGCGTCCATTCGGCACCTTTCTTCCGAAACATCTGTCGTGGAAGTTAGATTTGATGTACAATCCGCCTGACGCGCGCCTGCGTGAATTATATAAACGACAATCAATATATGCACCGAGCAGCGTTATTACCAGACAAGAACAAAAATCTGAACCTTCACGTAACGAGATATGGTTTATAGTTGAATGTGTTTAAGACAACTTTACTGTATAAATTGTGTGATCACACAACAAAATTTAAATTTTTTTAGCTCATTGTGAAGTATGATTGTGTCATATGAATATAAAATAGTTTTTTTTGTTTGAATTCATGTCGTTTCATGAAAAATAATATCTCAGTGTAGTAGTGGCATCTGGTAGATATGTTAGGAATTATATATTTTGTAAGGAGGCACTAACGTCGTCGCAATAATAATTCGAGTACAATACCTAGATGGCATTGCTATACGGTAAGTTAATTTACCATTCGTACAAATATAAACTTTGTGAAGTAGGTCTTTCTTTCTCTCTTTCCTTCTTTTTTTCTTTATTTTCTCGTTCTTTCTTTCTTTTTATCTTTTTTTTTTGTTACCTAATCTCTTTCTTTCTACCCTTCTTTTTTTGTTTCTCATTTATTTAGGACTCATAATAAGAAATAATAATAAGAAGATTTTTATTTATTATTTGATTCTTTCTCGCTTTCCTTCTTTCTTTCCATATTTTTACTTGACTTTTTTTCATTTTCTTCTTCATAGTGATTGGCCAGTTGTTCACAAACTCCGCACCTTGGAGCCCGAGACCGGGAGTCGGGAGTTTCGAAAGTGACGGACCACCCAAAACTTTTTACCCAACTGCGGCGAAGCAAAAGAAGGGTTATAATTTTTGACATGTATGTATGTATGCGTGTGTAGTTCATCTGTTCAATCATAGCTCCTCGACTACTAATTAAAACTGAACAAATCGTTAGAATCGTCTTGATAACCCGCAGGTTTTATGCTACATGACTTTCACTAAATCGAATGTAGCGCCCTCTAGCGTTCATAATGTGATGTGCAATGTGCCGTCTTTGATATCACCTGAAAAAGCTTAATTTTCACATTTCAAATATTTATGAATTAGGTATAGCTGTTGCTTACTTCAAAATACAAAAATGAAATAAATTAAAAATTAAATTAAAAAAAAGTTTAAAAACTAAAACCTGATTACTGAAAAAACACGCTCTAAAATGTATTAAACAAGAAAATATCAAGAATAGCGGGGGTCGTAGGCCACTTTTCACTAGAATTTAGGTATTGTTTTTTAAGAATGAATGGTTGGGTTTTAGTTTTAAACTTATTTTTTTTTAATGTGCGAATACCGCGGTAGCCTAGTGGCACGGGTAATGGACTACTGAGACGAGGTTCTCGGGTTCGATCCCAGGATTTACCATGGCACACACCAATGACTTATCGATTCTTTTCGAAGTTATGTGTGTTTTTATCGCAGGTTTATAAGTGCCCGGTTAATGGCAATAGGCTCGCCACCTATTACATTAGGACCTAAACATAAACTGGCGAATTGTGGGTGCTAGCACCTCTGCCTACCCCTTCGGGGATATATGCGTGAGTTTTTGTTATGTTATGAAAATCTACTCAGATGCTACCCGCCGGGGCCAGCGGGGGTGGTAATGTCGTTCTAGAACTGATTAAAACTGCAGGAATGTCTTGGGCTTTCAGTTGACGCACATGAGGTAGTAGGTCAGCAATCATTGAATTCAGTCCCACGTAATAGGGGGTGAGCCTATTGCCGTCTTCCGGGCTCTATTGGTGACTGGAGCCATACATCGGAGGCTTAGTTTGGGCTATATATATCTGTCTGATGTTTAATAGCCTTATCCCGACACGACACCACATGGATAGAGATGGGGTGGTCCAAATTCTACTCAGCCGGGAACCAAGCGGTTATACGCGCAGAGAGTTTACATATGTGCTAAAATGTGCCCCGAAAATGAAATTTGTGCCTCTTTAGGTTTTCGAGAAATTCGAGAAAACTTAAAGCTGCTGGAGTAACGTTACTCATAAACGTGTATCTTTGAAACCGTTATACGTGCGCCTGTGTAGTAAACATACACGAGAATATCTCAAGTTGTGCTGATTTGTGATGGAACTAGATTTTAAATAATAAAAGTTTTGGTATAGTTTTCAAGTATATTTTCAAATATTGACGACCTCCGTGGCGTAGCGGTAGAGCATTCCACTGCTATACAGGAGGCGCGGGTTTGATTCCCGCTCAGTGCAAATATTTGTATGCATGAATATATATATATTTTCATTGGTCTGGGTGTTTCTATGTATGTATTTAGAAAAAAAAGTATCTAAGTATGTTTATCCGCATTCTAGATCCCATAACACAAGCTAGTTAAGCTATGCTTACCATGGGTCTAGATAGCGTTGTGTAGAATGTCGTGGAATATTTATTTATTATTTTCGCTGTTTTTAAAATTACAAAAAAGAAATTGCTGTGTCTTTATGATAAAATATATAACCTCCTTGAAAATCGTTTTCAGTCTTCCTTGACGTTTATAATAACCATACAATCTTCCAATCGCGTACATTCACGCGTGATTGCAAAATATTAAAAAAGGCTAACCAACGGCGGCGGCGTCATAACTTTGAGGTCAACCAAGAAAACGGCTCAAGCTAAGATGTGTGGGTGTAAACCAATAAGTAGATCGTCTTGCCAATTAATTTATTGAAAAGTTTCAGCTTGGAATATTTCGCATATAAAAAGATTTTAATAAAATACTAAACGTCATGTAAAAAAACTACTGATTAGCTGACCGAATTCGAATGACTAAAAAAAAAGATTACTACATGTCCATGACGTTTTTAACTTTGCTCACGAACTGGTTGATATTTGTGGAATGCATGAGTAGGTACACTTAAGTAGAAAATAATTAAGGAACTAAAAAAATATATGATAGCAGTATGGCAGATCACGCGTTTACAAGCAAAACACACGCGTCCCCGCACGTGATGGCGGAGAAAACGCAGGATATGGCACGCTGGAATCACGGTCGTGATTTTTGCGGGATTTCAGTCCAAGAGCTGTTAAAAAATTTCGTGTAGGTGTTTGAGGCTAACTGTAAGTCAATAATAATGCGATACAATGTGTATAAACGTCTAATTTATTTATTTGGGAATCTGGTATGTCATTCCAGAATGCCAATGCAACTGGGCACTGTCCGTTAAAGTGAAATGTATATAGTTTAGCAAGCCAGGTGTTTAAAAATTCCTTGTAAATATTGTGACGTTTTTATATTCTTTATTATCCGGTTATAAAATCTGCGGCGCGAACCATCGCTACGAACAAGGTGGCGAGCGTGAGAACTCTCACTCCCAGGGCCGCCAACAGCTCCCGTCTCGGCGTCTCCCACGCCCGACACTCGGTGAGCGTGTGCGGCCTCAAGTCCTCCCTCGCGTCGCAGTGGCGGCACTCGGACGTTGGCACTTTCTCGATTCAATGCAGATACCGCACGAAGCAACCGTGCTCGGTGATAATCTGCGTCATTCGGTACAAGAGGCTGCCGTGTGGCCTCTCTAGTCACTCCCCCATGATGAGTCTTACCGCCGTTATTACGACGTGCCCTGTGCGAGGTCGCCCAAGGCGCAGCTCCCATTCCGCCACCATGTCTCTGTGGAGTTGGGATCTCACGGCCCCTCAAACATCTACTTAAAAAAGTCACAGCTCTTGGCCTATACTAAAACTGCCGCCCTGCACGTGATGGGCGATTCTCACACCATTCCGCGTCAGTAAATCACAATCACAGATCAGTAAATCTGTAAATTCAGTAATTTTTCTCTTATCTTTGTGGAGTTGGGCTAGCAAAATAAGCAACTCGCGTTTAGTAGAAAAGAAAGTTTATTCGGATACAGACACAGTAGAAAGATAGGTACAGTTCGTAAGAGTTAAGAGTAGACAGAAAAGAAGGCGAATTGAGCGATAGATGACAGATAGCACTAGGATAGAAAACTATACTTAAATTTAGGCAATCACAAGCTACGAAGCGATATAAATCAAGGCGCGGCGGACATGCATACAGTTGAAGTCGGTTTTTTGATACGTAGTGTTTGTATCTATGGAATAGTATATACACTGTCTCACGTACACCAATTGACCATTGACAATACGGATGAGCGTATCCGTACACAAGGACACCTATCATACTGAACTATTTAACAAATGTTTTGTTTTTTTTACCTTAACCTATTGTGACAACCCTACCAAAATAGGTATCAATTTTGCACGTTCTTAAGAAGCTTTGTCTCTGTACGGTTTTCTACTCATGTGATTCTAGCACGCCCTTGACCATCGTAATGTACCTACCGTGCCACAAGATTGTCATAAAACTAGCTAAAAAGTAATCATCCTATTTGATTTCGAGGAGTTCTCTTATACATCTCCGGAGTCCAAGGTCCAGTACCAATGAAATTTATATCTAACTACCTGTGTGTTATACCGAACCCAATACAAAAATATTTTTTAGAATCGGTTCATATACAACTGAAACATCGAAGATCATAGAGAAGATGTCGGTTAAAACCTACTGGCCCATACTATATAAAAATATACGGAACCAAATAGCAACTATTTACTATTTTTTTTTACTATTGTTGAGCCATGTAGGTACCTACTCAACTACGTTATGATACCACGGCCGGCGGCGACGGGGACAGCGGGGTGCGGGGCGCATCAGCCGACTGCCGCGTGCGCCGGTGCCCACAACGACGGACGGCCCACGCCAGTCAGCTGTCACAAGCCACGACACCCGCACGTTACGCGCTTTACTACATATTTCCTTTATTTTATATACGTTCCGTAGACGCGACAAATCTCTGTACATCCAGTATTCCTAATTATTAAAGTCATTGTTATACAGTCCACCAGTATTTTCACTACTGAGCCATCGGAGAACAAACATTGGTCCTTCTACCGTCAAAATTAACCAGAAGACAGAAAAAATACTTGGAGGTGTGCCGTGATTTCAAGTCGTCTTCACCTAATCTTTCGCCTTGAATAGATAGAAGATAGTGGTTGATTGGACATCGAGGAAGTCAACCCCGTGCCGTACAGATCGCATTTACTATCACAAGACATTGAAATATCAGGACTGCGGGACAGGAACAACCTTCATCGCAAACAAACCCAGGCCTTCAGAGTGTCAACGTAACTTGAGATCATACAAGAATCTCCACGTGACAGTCATCACCAGTGGTTTGCACCGGAAAACCGTGAGATCGTTCCAACTCCTTTTTATAATTTTTTTTTTTCTCATATCCATCCTATCATTCATATCATTCCATAAGCCTAAGCAACATCATATCATTAAATTCATTTAGACATGATCAATAGTGCAAGTCATTTCATTTTTGCAAGTCATTTTCATCTTATTGGTCTTCCATTTGTTTTTCGACAGTGTTCATCCCTTCATTCAATAATTCTTTAAGTAGATAGTCACTTACATTATCATATTTCATTGTATTTCATCTGTATTTATGTAGCTTTAATTAATTAAAATTTAATTTTAGTAACTAAGTAGGTAAACGACTGACTTCATTTGTTAGTAATTATTAATTGTTGATTGCTTCGTTGCCTTTGGCCAGCTTTTAAATCAGTACCTAACCGATACTCGCTTCTCTTCTCTTATCTTTTTTGCTTTTTGATCGATACATATTTCCTTTATCTGTTAGCTACTGTACTTGCAATGGCGGACGCAAAAACTTTAAACAAAAAACGAGCTTCATTTAAGGGAAAGCTAACGCAATTTGCAAGTTATTTGAATATTTCCAAATCTTGTGAAAAGTTAAGTGATGTTCAAATCATTGAAATTGAGTATGGCCTTAATATTTTCGAAAGCTTATACGAAAAATATGATGCATTACAGAATGGGCTAGAAGAACTGGCGGACGACCCCAGCGAGGAATATTCCGAGCGCGAGATATTCGAACGCAGTATTGCAGTATTGCAGTACTACAGCTTGGTGGCAACCGCGCGCCATCTGATTGGCAGTGCACGTAAGCAGCACGCGGGTGATGCAATTTCTGAGGTGGAATCTTGTTCTAATCACACATACAGACAGAATCCTATTCGTTTACTTAAAATTGATTTGCCTAAGTTTTCAGGTAGTTACGACGATTGGTTAGAGTTCAGAGACACATTTTCCTCTATCATACACAATAATAATAACATTGATTACCAAACTACATTATCTTCGCGCATACTTAAAAGACAGTGCTGCTCTTGTCGTAGATAATCTTGACTTCAGATCGGAAAATTACGACACTGCCTGGAGGTTGCTCTGTAAGAGGTATGACAATAAAAGACTGCTGGTCAACAATCACGTGCAAGCGTGAATTCTATCAATAAAGAGTCTAGTAAGTCACTGCGTCACATTATTGACACTACTAATAAAATTCTTAGAGCTTTATCCACACATGACCAGCCTGTACAGCATTGGGATACACTCATAATTTATATTATGGGTAGTAAGTTAGATTGGGTAACCAATCGCGAGTGGGAGGAGCATAGGAATACTTTATCTGAACCACCCTCATTAAACATTTTCATCACCTTTCTTAGCAACAGAGCTGATTTACTAGAGACGCTCGAAGAATCGAATGCTTTAAAATTAAAAACTACAAATAACAACGTTAACAATAATAAATTGAATAATAATAAACATCTACTGAAAATCCTAAAAATATATATTGCCCCATGTGTCAACAAAATCGTTTCATGTTTTCATGTGAGATGTTCAGGTCTCTTCCAGTTCATATTCGTGTTGAAAAGGCTCACACCTTCAATATCTGTCTTAACTGTCTGCGGCCAGGTCATGATGTTGTCAAATGCAAATTGAGGCACTGTAAATACTGCAGTGAAAACCACAATACCTTACTGCACATTGACAATGATATAGACCACTTGAAAACTCAAAATATTGCATTGTCAGCTAATCACTCTGCTACATCCCGAGTAATTTTACTTTCCACAGCGGTTGTGCAGCTGGCGGACGGCAGGGGTAGACATCATTCTCCTCGAGTCTTGCTGGACAAAGGCAGCACAGCAAACTTCATAACAGAGGACCTACTTCGTAAGCTTCATATTTCTACCTACAATGCCAAGTCAAGGGTAATAGGTATTAATCATCAATCTAAGGAATTGCTCACAAGGTTGCTCGCTTCCTTTAAAATCGTTTAATAGTGATTATCAAATCAATATTGAATGTTTTGTATTACCAAAAGTATCTTCATCCATTCCTTATACCCTTGTTGATACTAGCAGCATACGTATACCAACGAACGTTCGTCTTGCTGACCCTCGGTACTACATTCCGTCTTCGATCGACATCTTAGTCGGCGCGGAAGTCGCGGAACATGCCATGTCTGTATGAGTTAAAGCTAGGTTGGCTTATCTCAGGCGTACTTCATCAACCAAGCTTATCTTCGCAGCTTTATGTTCACAGCGTTCCAACTAATGGAAAGGTTAGTGTTCACCTTTTCGCTGCTAAGAGCAAGGTGGCTCCCAGTAAGCCATTAACAATGCCTCGTCTCGAACTTTGTGCTGCTTTGCTTGGTACTCGCCTCTATCTCAAGGTTTGTCAATCGCTTACTCTGCATATCAATGAATCAACATTTTGGTGTGATTCTACCATCGTCTTAGGTTGGCTGTCTGCACCGCCATCACAGCTGAAAGCTTTTGTTCGTCATCAAGTATCCGAAATTCAAGGCTCTGTGGGAAGGTGTCTATGGCGCTATGTTCCTTCACCTGAAAACCCCGCAGACCTAGCTTCGCGCGGACTTTCAGCTGACAAATTACTGTCTTCTCTTTTGTGGTGGTCAGGTCCAAAATTTTTATACAAGGAATCATCTTCTTGGCCTAAATTAAAAAAAAGAGTTGACTACTTCATTACATTATTTACTTAAATTAAGTCACAGGAGTCATTTCCTGAAGAGTATAATTTATTAATTTTAAATAAACAGCTGCCAATGAAAAATAAACTTTTATCTCTATCTCCATTTTTAGATACATCTTGTAACTTAATCTGTGTAGGAGGTAGATTGAGTAACTCATTTTATGATTTTAATGTAAAACACCTAATTATCTTAGCTAGTTCTCACATTATTTGTAGATTCATATTCAATATGTATCACGTTCGTCTTATGCATGCCGGACCTCAGCTCTTACTTGCCACGATTCGACACCATTATTACCCCATAGGCGGTAGAAATCTAGCTAAAAAGACAGTCCATCAATGCATTAAATGTTGTGGAATTAAGGCTAGTACTATACAACCTATCATGGGTAATCTCCCAGAGCAACGCTTACACTTGGAGTTCCCTTTTTGGATGCAAGGGTGGTTATGCGGGCCCTATCATGATAGCTGATCGCAAAGGTAGGGGTTGTAGGTTGATTAAGTGTTTTATTTGTGTGTTTGTGTGTTTAGCTACGAGAGCTGTCCGCCTCGAACTTGTATCAGACCTCACAAAGCAGGCTTTTATGGCTAGCATGAACCGGTTTATTGCTCGCAGCAGGAAGCCACGCAATGTGTTCTCAGACAATGGTACCACATTTGTAGGCGCCTTCAATATTACATAAAACTAAAACCCGCCTACTGAAATAGTATTGAACAAGAAAATATCTAGGATAGCCGTACAGTAGTCGTATGCCACTAAGTGTAAAAAAAAAAGTTTAAAACTAAAACCCGACTACCGAAAAATCATGCTCTAAAAATAATAAACAAGAAAACTAACTTACAATTTACTGCAATATACTGTGACTCCTCTGGTGTTACAGACGTCCATAGGCCACGATAACTACTTTCCATCAGGTGGGCCGTGTGCTTGTCTGCCAACTAAGTGGTATAAAAAAATATAAACCCACGCAGAGTTTCACTTATTGAAGTGGAACTCAGATAATATATAAACATAGATATAATCACGCCTTTATCCCCGAAGGGTTAGGTAGAGGTGTTTTAACACTCACATTTCACCATTAATTGAATTCGGTCTCACGTAATATAGGGTGAGCCTATTTCCGTCTTCCGCACACTATTGTTGACTCAAGCCATGCATTCGAGGCTGAGTCTGGGCTATATATATATATATATATATTTGAAGTTAAACCCTGTCCCTTAGTCGCCTAGGTGATTTAAGTGGAATAATTCTTGTACGACACCGCATGGGAAGAGATGGGGTGGTCCAAATTCTACACAGATAATAAATAAGGTCGTATGGCACTTAGTCGAACTAAACAATACATTCTAGGGAAAAGTCACATACGACCACGGCTATCCTTGATATTTTCTTGTTTAATATTTTTTAGAATATGTATTTTCAGTAGTTGGGTTTTTTAGTATTTATTTATAATTTATTTATTTTTTAACTTTTTAACAATAGGTATAATATATAAATATTTCAAATGTGCTAATTAATTCTTCCTTTTGATACCCAATACGACATATTTATATCAAATTTATGTACTTTATGACCGTTAGAGGGTGCCACAATAGATTCAGTGACACGTTATATAGCCTATAACCAGCGGACGACTAAGCCCCTTCTAACAATACCTCATTTGTCCAGTTCTAATAAGTGGCTGAGGAGCTATGAGGAGAGAGATGAACCTACATACATATAATACATAGCCCGTCAAAATCATAACCCTCCTTTTGCTTCGTCGTAGTCGGATAAAAACAATACATTGTAGGGAAAAGTGGCATATGACCACGGCTATCCTTAATAGTTTCTGGTTTAATACTGCATATATATTTTTTTGTATATGATTATAGTTAATGTGAAATTAATTTCAAAATTCAACGATTTGGCTCCAAATTTAAAAATTGTTCAGAAAGATTCTCTTCGCCTCCTTGGGTCCCCAATCCTGGAGGAAGCGTATGACTCCTTCGTAGAAGAAAAGATTCGAAATTTCTGTGAATTTTCGGACCGATTACAACAAATTAACATCCATTCTGCTTTCACTGTAATTCGGTATTGTCTTTTTGTTCCTAAATTTACACATGTTCTCCGCTCAACTCAACTGTTCAAGTATTCGACTCTTTTAGGTAAAATGGATAGTGTGATTCGAAACACACTATGCAAAATTCTAAATGTGGATATGAACGACCGAGTCTGGCTTCAGGCATTCATGCCTGTGCGTCTAGGCGGGCTCGGCGTTCGCAAAATTACTGACGTAAGTCTGCCAGCATTTTTATCTTCGGTGCATGGCACGGATGAATTAGTTAGAAAAATCTTAACCCCTAGCCTAACTAATTCAGAAGTGCCAGGCATGGCCGAAGCTTTTAATGCTTGGAGAATGTTTTGCCCAAACGCTGATTTGCCAGCCAACCCAGCTTCCCAGAGACAATGGGACTTGCCGCTCTGCAACATGGTAAGAAAACATCTAATTTCTAGTTCTACCAATGTTGCGGAGCGTGCTCGCCTTTTGGCTGTGGGGGAATGGGAATCCGGTGTTTGGCTTCAGGCCCTACCGTCGCCTAACAATGGTACCATGTTGGACGATAACACCTTCCGTATCGCTGCTTGCCTTCGTTTAGGTGCTCCTTGCGTTTCTCTGCATCGATGTCGCTGTGGGGAAGAAGTTGGTAGCCTTGGACATCATGGTCTCTCTTGCAGCAGGAGCGCAGGACGGCTGTCGCGGCACGGATACCCGTGCCGCGACAGCCATTGATTGATCATTGATATACATCAATGACATAATCCGTCGGGCTCTGGTCACCGCTGGCGTTCCAGCCATATTAGAACCCACTGGCTTGGCGCGCGACGATGGCAGGAGGCCAGATGGAATGTCATTGGTGCCTTGGAAGATGGGAAGGCATTTGGTGTGGGATGCAATATGTGCTGACACCCTTGCGCCTTCACACCTTCCAGGGACTGCAAACTGCGCCTGCGCTACTGCTGCGTCGGCAAAAACCCTCAAACGGCGCAAGTATAGTAATATAAGTGGTAATTACATATTTGAGCCGTTTGGGGTCGAGACGCTGGGATCATGGGGTCCAAGTGCCCGTCTTTTGTTTAGAGACATTTCTAAACGTTTAATTGACGCTACCCGTGACCAGAGGGCTGGCTTATTCCTCGAGTCCTCGCACGCGTCGCTGTGATGGCACTCGGACGTTGGCTTTTTCTCCATCCGACGCAGATACTTCCCGAAGCACCTGTACTCGGTGATCATCTGCGTCAGACGGTACGAAAGGCTGCCGTGTGGCCTCTCTAGCCACTCCCCCATGATGGGTCTTACCGCCGCTACTACGGCGCGCCCTGCACCTGGTCGCCCAAGTCGTAGCTCCCATTCCGCCACCATTTCCCTGTGGAGCCGGGATCTCACGGCGCGACTTTCTTCGGGCTCGGGATCGTGACCCCGCTCCCGCGCCGCCTTTCGGAACCGGTATAGCGCCGAAAGGGATTTCGCTTCCAGGTTCCATGGAGGCGATCGGGCGAGTTGAATGATATTGTGATGATGAATGGTACCCCCTTATGATGCGGCACGCCGGGCAGTAGCCACGCCAGAGCGTTGGCTGTGCCCACCAATTTGGGGCCCAGACTTCGGAAGTGCTTCCCGAAGTCCCACCGGCCGTCGAGCACGAGCCCCAGATATTTCATCTGGGGCTTGATGCCGATGAGAGTGCCTCCCACGACACAGTGGCACATTATATAGCCTATAACCAGCGGACGACTAAGACGCTTCAACTGACACTTCATTTTTCCAGATCTAATAAGTGGTTGAGGAGCTATGAGGGAACAGATGAACCTACATACGTACATACATAGCCTGTCAAAATCATAACCCTCCCTTTGCTTTTCCGTAGTCGGGTAAAAAAAAACACCGATTGAATTGAGAAACTCCTCTTTTTTGGAAGTCGGTTAAAAAAGTCATATCCACTATTTACGCGGGATTTTTAAACTGCATCTGTCTTTTATATACCACTTAGGTGGCAGACAAGCACACGGCCCACCTGATGGAAAGTGGTTACCGTGGCCTATGGATGTGTGCAAAACAAAGGGAGTCACACTCGCGCTGCCAACCTAGTAATCATAAGAGTGCCGTCAGCGTAAAAGACTAAGCCGGACAAGCTTTTGGTCGTCCCACTGACAGCACAAAAACTCTCCAGTGATCTGGCTACCCTACTCATCGCCGGGAACACAACACGAGGTTATTATGGATGCGGTGTTCTGCACGGCACAGGTACTTCCCCAGTCGGACTGCTCAATTAGACGCCTATATCACTTTGGCGATTCTCACACTGCACCGTGCACCGCGCCGGTCACGCGATATGTCGTGGTGAAGCAGATCTGTCTCCGCGCGGAGATTCGTCTGCTATCACGCGTAGAGCGCCGGTTTAAGTATAGGCCGAGATTTTAACATTTTAGGTCAGTGTTTGAGATAATGAATTTTTTTATTGAAAGTAACGTTAAATATAAGATAACATAAAATAAAATCATAGGTGTCTAGAAATGTTCTTGCACAGAAATCGAAATCGGTTTTCTTAGATAGAGAAAAGTAGACGGCTTAAACAAATTAATAGGTCGTTACATTTGAAATTGCCGTTTTTTGAAAAAATTAGTGGAATCCGAATCCGAGTACTAGCAATTTAGCACTTTTTAGGAATGGAAAATCCAAATTTTATGTTTTTTTTTGTGTATGAATGAGACAACATCAAGCTAACAAACACTTATAATACATTTTTGAAAAGTGACAGCTGTTAAAAAGTAATATGCAATTTATGCTAAGCATAGTAGTAATAGTAATAGCATTTAGGAAGTACTGTTTTTGAAGTTCGAATTTAATTTATCGAGCCGCCAATAAAAATAAATTTAATACAGAGTTGTAAAATCTTGAAATCTATTTTCAAACAAAATATAAATAATGGAAATTGCTATTAAATTACAGGAATAACGAGCTCATGAAACTGTAAGAAAATTTCGGCCATTTCATATGTAAGGACATAATATTATAAAGAAGAGAGAAAAATGAGAATTCCGGCGAATGCGGATTGGTAACCACATGAGTTCCTCTTACGAAATTTACAAGCAGAAACGGCGCGTATTTGTGAGAAAAACGAGGGGTATGGCGCACTGAAATCTGCCATCACGTGCATGATTTTGGCGGGATATTAGTCTGAGAGCTGTTAAATATTTCTGTGTTATAGGTGTCTGAACCCCTTCGGCCGCTGACGAAACCATGCTACGTAACTGGTTACGCAAGAAGAAGTTACGTACAAAGAGGTTTTTTTCCTCCTACAGAACATATTACGTAGAAAGAAGAATATGTTTTCAATAGGCTTCTACTAACTGCGTTAATCGTGGTTTTGCTATTCCGTCAGAAGAATAGTGAAATATATGTAGCCTTATAGGATATGAGTGTATTATGTCAGAGAGCCCATCAAACAAAAAATAAATGACGATTCTAATAAATACTTCCAGAGTCATTGGTTTTAGAAATCAAACTTTCCAGTATTGTCAGGCACGATAAATAGAAAATCAGGACTATTAATGACATTGAGGGATGGCACAGTCGAATTAACCTGTACATCGGACGAACTAATCCCTCACTGGGCCAACTGTAGAAGTTTTGAACGTAGAAACAAAAGTTGGTGACTTTATCAAAAGTAAAGCTCACAGAAAAAAATCTGCGAATTACTTTGAGTCTTTTTAATATTCTACAACAGCATAATTGAATTAGCTTGTGTTACGGAATCTAGAATGCGGATAAATATACTTAGATACTTTTGTAAATGCATATATATTATACATAGAAACACACACACCAATTTTCCATTTTCATGTATACAAATATTTGCACTGAGCGGGAATCGAACCCGCGCACTCTGCGTAGTAGTTGAACGTTCTACCTTTACGCCACAGAGGCCGCCACTGGATAATGAAATTAAAAATCGTAACCTCTTAGAACGTAACTGGTTTCGTAGTAAGAAAAATAATTCTTCTCTCGTAACCTGTTACGTAGCATAAGGTTTAAGGTTTAAAGATGGTTTCGTCGACAGCCGAAGGGTATTATGCTAATACAATTCCATCAAAGTGACCTTTTTGACTCGCAAGAATGTGAATCTAAAAGAGATTGGTAAGCGGCTGGTCGTGGCACTGGTGTATTTTACAGACCTTTGAAGATCCTGGACGTACAGAAGTCTGAGCAAAATGTCTAAACTTTTTTGACTGTCCAAAATACAATTTACTGTTTCACATGGAGGAATTTTGTTATAGTTTAGACTAGTAACGTCAAATGTAATGTAGTGACAATTACCTACTTACTTACATCAATTTACGTGATAATTATATTATAATAATCACTACTTTCTTTCAAGTATCAAAAATATAATGTAAAAGAATATGTTTAGACGATTGGCATACTACCCCGCACCACGCAGCAGCTTGCAATAGTGATCGCCTATTTCAAGTATAAGCGCCATCTCTTGCCGAGTAGCGAAACTATTAACGGCACGACAAGGTAATAATAAAACATGACTTCGATGTGATAGATGATAAAAAATTGTAGCCTGCACCAGTCGACAGTAATTTTATGGCAAATCATTTGGTTTGAAGCATTCATAAATTAAATTATTCTTATTTTGACTGTGCTGCCATCTGTTACAACTTAACATTACTACTATCTTATCCAAGCTGCAAAATTTTACAATGAACTGAAACAGCATGAAAATATTAAACTGCTACTAGATGGCACAACAACATTTTTTCTCTTCGAGTTCATTGAACTTTATATCTCAAATGAAATATGTGAAATTCAGGCAATAGTTTTTTAAGTAAGGATCAGTCTGAGTCATAAAAAATAGCTAACCCGAATATTATGTTCAATAAGCACAATTAAACAAATCTAATCACTTGTAAAATTTAGTCTAACGTTCAATTTTTGCTGAAAAGTCTGTCTCCCTTGATGTTGCGCACGTTCATAGGCCACAGGCCACAGGTAACCACTATTTACCAGGTAAGCCGTGTGCTTGTCTGCCACCTAAGTGCTATAAAAAGGTGATGATATCTTAGCTAAGCATCTGAGAAGCACCAGTCAGCAAATGGGGTTGGCTTGGAACTCAAAGATGTCAATTCGACCCCACAAACTTCAAAAGTAGCAATCAGACACTTATATGACACCTTAGTCAACCAGTCAATTAGCCTATTGTAATCTACTGTTGGACATAGGGCTCTCCCAATGTGTTCTATAGTACACATTTCTCTGCAGAGCATCTAGCACTAACATCTAAATAAAACCAAAATAACATTAAAAGGTAATAATACAATTGTTTTCATCTCTTATACATTGAATTCTTTGCAATCAAGTGTTTTAAATTTACATACATACATACATGTAATCACGCCTTTATCCCCGGAGGGTTAGGCAGAGGTCCCACGTAATAGGGGGTGAGCCTATTGCCGTCTTCCGGCCACCGTGTTGACTCAAGCCTTGTATCTGTGCCTGGGTCTGAGCTGTATATATCTGTCTGATGTTAAACAGTACGGTTGCACGACACCGCATGGGAACCATGCGGTAAATTTAAATGAGGGATTATATAATTTTCAACCGAGTTCCAGAAATGAGGAGAAGAGAGAGTTCTCAATTCGTATGTTTATATATATATATTATTTTTGTACACGCATAGCTCCGTCGAAATTGTTTTATTGTTCGATAGAGGTATATTCTGAAATGATCCCATTTTCATTTTGTGTAGATCTGACGAGGAGTTTCGGAGACAGACCACAGAACTCTTCAATAAATACCAGGAAATCAGCTGCGATTGCCGCAATCGCATAATATTGCATTATTTATGCAAGACCACATCATAACATCACGCCTGTGATAATACAGAAGTGTAGCAATATTCAGCTATATTTTTGATGTTTATGCACCGATTTCAAAAATTCTTTTTATATTCGTTTAAGTGAAGCTTTGGGATAGTCCTATATTATTTTCTTTTGTATTGTACCTTGGATATCGGAGATTCACAAGAGAACTCTCAGAATCAATTAGAAAGTATGGTCATATTTATGACATTCCTGTACTACGGTAGGTAGGTGCAGTACTGTGGTTCAGACTTACTTGAATTACAAAGACAGACAACATAACTTTTTAGTGATACGCAGGTTGATAATGGAATTCCTTAACGATAAACATTATGACTGTTTCTTTTCAGTTATTGGAGGAGTATTTTTAATTCTTCAGTGATTTTATTAAGGATGCCAGCAGTATGCAGTATTTCCAACTATCTATCTTGGTCGTCTAGTTTGTAGTGCATTAAAGTTTTCTATTGTAAGCTTGTATTTACAAATCCTTTCGGCCGCCATGGCAACTAAACTTCGCAACCGGTAGCGAATAAGGAATTTTTATTCTCTGTTGGCAATTAGTTGCCATTAAAGAATTATTTTTCCTTATGCGCTACTAGTTGCCAACAAAGTATTCTAATTCCGCGATGGCAACTGAGTTTCGCAACCGGTAGTGAAGAAATCATTTTTATTCTTTCTTGGCATCTAGTTTTGCGACAGAATAATGGGAAGTTTTATTCATTTGCTTTTTTATTTTTTTTATTTAAGGACACGTCAATGTGACCCTACCTCACCTGATGGTAAGCTGAAGGTGAGGTCCTAAGAAAGGGGTCACCATTACAGACACCACAGTGCTACAATGGTGGCTCTCAGCTTGATGGCCTCATCAGATTCTTTTTCACGTCCCGCTTAAAGGACCCGGGATTGTAGGAGGAAAGAGAGGGAAAGGAGAGGGTAGGACTAGTTGGAAGAACTCTCCGCAAGATTCACCGTATGTATTCGTCAGGGCGGCACATTTGCGTCTCCGTCAGAAACAGCACAGCTGGTTTCACAGTTTTCAGGTGTTGGTGGATGGTGTTGAGGTTTGCATTAAGTCCATAGATGTTCGTGGACTACACCTCAAAAAGCGTTAAAGATTTGTTGAATTAATTCTCGCGGTCAATCCGTATATAAACCTTATTTCTAGATTTGCTGGCTAGGGTTATTTTTCCTCTAAATATGATATATTTCAAATAAATAAATGTGACGTTGGTTTGATAGGTATTAATTTTCCCTGTAATGTCAGTACCTAGTAACATATATTTGGTTCAGAAGCGGCTTTGGTCAATAAAAGTGTATTTAAGTATCTGTTAGTACGTAATTTGTGCACAAACCTAAAACAAAACTAATTTTATTTCGCTCAAAGATGACTTCAAACACTTATCCCAGTTCCTCTAGAATCGAGTTCATGACTACAAGAAGAGGAGGTGTATCAATATTGCACGAAGAACGCCGTTATCATCGTAAAAAAGTATATAAAAATGGGGACACATTTTATAAATGTTATGCTAAAAACGAATGTAAAGGAAATTTAACACTTAATACACGAAATGACATTATAAAAATCACAAAGGAACATGACGCTGACTGTGAAGCGGACATCGGAAAAAATGTAATTTTGAAAAAAATTGATAATCTGAAGCAGACGAGCAGTTGCAATTTTATATCCATTCAAAAACAGTATGAAGACGTTACTAAGGGACTCAAAAACGACGGTTTTCAATTCATAAATAAAATACCACAGTTTAATAACATAAAGACGGGATTATATAATGAGAGAAACAAAGTTTTAGGTGTTAAAAAGTCACGTTTTAATAATTGTCATGATGTTATCATACCTACTAAATTTAAACAATTTTGTGTCGCTGACTATGGGGATGACGATAAACGAATAATTGTATTCTGTTCTAATGAAAACAGAAAAGAGATGGATAAGTATCATCATTTTTACGCTGACGGCACTTTTAAGTGCTGCCCGAAAGGGTTTTATCAACTGTATTCAATACATGGATACAATAAGAATAACAACTCCATAGTTCCTTTAATTTTTGCTCTTTTGCCGGATAAAAAAAGATACATACAAAATTCTGTTCAACCTAATCAAGTCAAGCATCGACTGGAAGCCACAAAAAATAACCCTTGATTTCAAAGTGGCAGCAATAAATGCAATTAAAAAAGTATTCCCGAAAATTATATTCAAGGGCTGCTATTTTCATTATAATCGTTGCTTGTGGAAAAAAGCTAAAGCTTTAAAAATAATATTAAGAACAGAAAAAAGGCATGTGGCAAGGTGCGTTGGCCTAGCTCGTCTTCCTATTCAATACATAGAAAAAGGCTACGAATATGTAATGAGCAAAAGCACTAAAAATCCATCTGGCGGATTGCAAAAATTTAATAAATAGTTTAATAAGCAGTGGTTAAAGAAAAATGAAATTATGAAGTCGTGCTCTTGTGCTAATGAAAATATAAGATCTAATAATAGTGTTGAAGGATGGCATGCGAAAATAAATAGATATATAGGAAGAAAATATCCAACATTGCCACAAATATTGGATATTCTGTCAACAGAACATAGACCGTACGATTTAAATATCAAAAGTAAAAAGAATAAAGAGTACAAAGCAATTGACGAGGAAATTGACCAGGCGTTAAATGATCTAAAAGAAAAAAAAATATCTATTGGTCACTGCTTGGAGATTATTAGCCCTTTCGCAATTACGTTTTAATTTAATAATTAAAAAAACACTATTAAAAGTACCTACATTTATTTGTTTCAATATACTAGCAGGGAAACCTGAATTAGGCCACTAATGGCGAATTAATTTCAAATTATATTAATAAAATATTTCAAAGTCTTTATTTCTTATTTTTTATACCACTTAGGTGGCAGATAAGCAGTACAAGCACACGGCCCACCTGATGGGAAGTGGTTACCGTGGCCTTCTACTTGGCTTTCTACATGGATTTCTACTTAAATGTCTGTACTTGCGACTAATTACGAGTCTATCTATATGAAATACTGTCCTTTTGCGAATAAAGGAAGTAAACTTATTAATCAGTGTTTGATATTTTGCCTACTACTGTACCTTTATTAGGACTACATAGTGGACGAACCCCATTGCTATAATATGATTGCGTAAGACGAAAATAAATTCTTTTACTGAAACTACTGTTTTAGAAAAGTTCTTTGCTGGCAACTAGTAGCGCATAAGGAAAAATAATTCTTTAATGGCAACTAATTGCCAACAGAGAATAAAAATTCCTTATTCGCTACTGGTTGCGAAGTTTAGTTGCCATGGCGGCCGAAAGGTTACAAATGTCTATTTTAAAGTTGTTTACTTTCAAAATAATTTACAAACATAGCAAAGATACGTACGAGAAAAATTACTCCTTAGAAGTCCCGGTAAAATTGAATCCTCTCACCGGAGTACGGCGTCTTTGAACACTTAACCAGTGTATCTATTCGAGATAAGAGTATCCTGGCACTAGTACCATTGAAGTTTTAAAGTACATCAACAACCTCTACTTGAAACGAAACTAGATTAATTAAAAAAAGCAATTAAAATGTGGTAGTCATTAAAATACGAGTTCATCTAGTGGTTGTTTTTATTTTATTAAACTAGATAAGTGACTGTCACATGTTATTTTTTTTATACCAGTTAGGTAGCAGACAAGCGCACGGTCCACTTGATGGAAAGTGGTTACCGTGGCTTATGGACGTGTGTAACACCAGAGAAGCCACACTCACACTGCCGACCCTGTAAGCACAGAGTTTCTGTGCCGTCAGTGTAGAGGACAAAGCAGGACAAGCCTTTAGTCATTCTACTAACAGCACAAATTCTCCAGTGAGCTCTGGCCACCCTACTCACCGCTGGGAACACAACACTTTAAATTTATTTTAGCAACACCATGGAGGCAAATCCGAACTTTATCTGCTAGTGCACCTATTAATCAACGACGAGTCTCTGGCTTTCCAGGGTTGGGAGATCAGACGGTATCCAAACTTTAGACGCAACTGGGAAGTTGGTATTAAAATGATGATGATGACAAACGTATAACATTAAAAAAAGTATTTCTCTTAAACTTATGATTTAGAGTGCCGAGTTCACTGCCCCTCAAGGCGCTTAATGCAAATTCAGATGAACTAGCTTTTGCCCAAGACTCCGTGCGCGTGAAGTAATTATCCCGCACCTACCCGTAGCCCACAGGAACTTATTCTCAGAATTAAAAAAGTTCAACTAGATTCATACAGCTGTTCTGGAAGGTTCGAGTAGCAAACTTTTATTCATTCATCCATCGAAACTATCTCATTTTCATTTCTTTTTTTATCATTTTATTAACAGTGATTTCATTCCCGGCACCCACAGGAACTTATTCCGGAGATGAGAAGTAGCCTATGTTTATTCTCGGTCGCGTTCCACCTGCAAAACTCAAGCAAAACTATCCACCCGTTGTACAGAACAACTAACAAACAAACTTATTTTCACATTCACAATATTACAAAGTTTGTAGGGACGGCCACGAATCAAATTAACCTACTAGCTGGTGGGACGTGCTGCGTCGGCGCAAAGCGAGATACGCGGACATCTGCCCAACCCACCATCGCTCAGGACCTCCCTCTTAATAATGCAATCTTATTACGTTTGACACTTGAACATCGAACGGTAATATAATACGTATACCTGCGGCATTAGGTCACTGGGTTGACCTTGATAAGTGGGAGTAGCTTCGTTAATTAAGGCGACGCTCCTACTACGATAGACACGATGCAAACGACCTCTGCGCGCACTGCACATGCGCACTGAGGTTGCGTCGGCACTGCAGCTATCGGCGCGTGCGCCGGTGTCGTTCAACCAATGGCCGCTCGGTTTCTATTATGACGTCGATTTCTAACGTCATCATATAAATAAAGTGTGTCGTGTGTTGGCTCGGGGTAGGACCAGTCCCACCGCAGCGCAAGTCTCAACGTATCGATCGTGCGCGATCATAGTGCGCACGGGGTAATGCTTGCAACACCGGGACCAAACCCCAATGTAGTCATGCGCGAGTCTCCCTCGGAACCGCATCGACCGAACCTACCCGAGTTGAACTAAACGCGCGAGTGCCGCGGCCGCGCTCGGCAGGGCATCGCGACGGAACTACTCGGCCCTCGGCGCGTCGCTCTCGTCACTCGCCGCACACTGCCCATGTGTGTGCAGAGTGCACGTGCACTGGCCCTGACCGCGCGCGCGCTGGACATGCTCTGCAGCTAATCGCACCAGCACGAGGTGGGCCCGTCAGCTCCGCACCGCCACCCACTTCGATCTCTCAGGTAGGTCCCTCACCATTCAGCAGTACCAGCGTGCACCACTCTGCACCATTCCAAAATGAATGAAATGTTGAGTTTATGTAAGTAAGTCTATCTATATCGCAAAGACGCGACGGGGAAGGGGGTGACACTAATCTCAATAAAAAAAAGTCAATAAAAATAATTCAACCTACAAACGAGTTCACGGAGTAGCAGCGTACGTTTAACGTAGACGAGTTACGCGCAGAGGGGCACTCTCTTTGACGGTCGGAAACTGCATCATAAACTTTATAAATAAGGCTATGCGTCGCTATATTGCGATTTCAGCGAAGGGTTTCAGATATGTACAGCACGGCGACTGTTGTTGCATGATTTACGACAGGCACAACACGGGAGCCATCGTCGCCTGAATCATAAATGAAAAGCTGGAGAGAGGCACGAGCTGGCAGCGGGCACGGTGGCCGAGGAAGACTGCATCCAGCACAGGACACTACACTAATGGAATATTGCTGTGCGAACCACCACTCGCCAGAATCTGGCAATGTAAGGTCATCGAAAAACAGCGGACTGTATTTAAACACGATGTTAAAACTAGCTCTAACTACAATAACACTCAAATGAGCATAAACTACAAGACGATATCTAGATTAAGCAGTGCATTCCGCTGTTGTCAATAATTCAAAAACCCGTTCAAAATTATTAACCATTTGCTGGCGAAAAACAGTATTACTCAACAGTAGTAGCAATTCGGAAAGGAATGCTATAATTGGCCCCGTGGCTATAATAAAAAATACGTAATTCTTCTCTTGGAAAAAGTTACGTGAGACACAGCTATAAGCACAATATATATAGCACGGTTTCATGTATAACGAAGCCACATTTAATACGAATCGATAGTTTATTACCACAAGCACATTTTTGCATATAGCAAACATAAATAAACACCGCGTTTCATCATTAAAACATTTGCCTATACTCGATATTAATATAATAATAATTCTATCAACAATTTTTATAATGCAACCACGAGTATAATGAAATTATATCGCAAATATAAGAAAAAATGCAGTGGAAATCGTATGAAGATTCTTTTTAAATCTCCAGTCAACAGACAATAAACAAACTTACTTATTACAATACAACATTATAAAAATAACTTACAACGAATATAAAGCTATCAACCATTTATATAATATAAATTACAATCAATATTATGAAATTATTTCGTAAATATAAAAGACAATAAACTTCAAATAGTAGAAATCCTTCGAAGATACTTCAGTTAACAAAAATATTAAACAAATCTGTAATTATTATAAACTTAACATCAAATAAAATCTTATAGAGATAATTAAATATCAGTTTACATTCTATAAATCTAATTTAAAACAAATTAAAACAATATTTATAAATTAATTCTAAATAAAAACAAAAGAAACAATTAATTTAAAACAAAAGGATTCGATAGTCAAAGATAAAAAAATTAATAACAATCTTTATCATTATATACCGAAACTTACGATATAAATTCGCAAATATAAAGAACAATAAACTTAAAACAACAATATAAATAGTTGAAAAATTGTAAAAAAACTATTTATACTTAATATTACGAGATTATTTCACAATAATAAGAAAAATTACCTTAACATAGATGAAATCGTAAATAGATTCTTTTAATATCTTCGGTAGACATATTAAAGGTACTTTGTTATATAAACACAACATTATACAAAAAATATATTATATTCTATAACTGACATTGAATATATACTACAATTTATTTTTCACTTTCAGTTTGCCAACCACAGTCAGACGATGCATTCCACAGCATGTCATCAAATAGTTGGACTGACTACAAGCAATGCTGAAAACATATTTTATTTTCAAATATTAAAGATATATATTTGAAGTCATTAGATTTACTTACCCTATCATTTATTTAAGTAAGGATAACAAAAAAAAATACAATGATATCATAAATAGGTGACCCTCATTCCTAAGACTTCGCCTTTAGCTTGCCATCTGCTAAGTTGAAGACATATTTGAGGAAGCAACATAAACTAATAATCTTCCTTTGTTGCTGTCTGTAAAGGCGGTCTTCTTTCCTGAGACTTTGCCTTCAGCTTACCATCAGGCGAGGTGAAGTTATATTAACATGTTCTATATATATATAAAAATGCCATGCCACTAAGATTATAATATATTATAACCTTCGACAAGACCTAGACAAGTAATATAAAAAATAAAAGACCTAAACTATAAGATTTTAAGTCACACTAGTAACTTCAAAGATAAGCAAACAAGCAAAGATAGATATGAGGTTCATAGCGTGATGTTACATATCCTTATAACCTTCGACAAGACCTAGACAAGTGGTATAAAAAAAGACCTAGGCTATAAGAGTATTTCAAGTCACACTAGTAACTTCAAAGATAAGCAAAGATAGATATGAGGTTCATAGCGTGATGTTACATATCCTTATAACCTTCGACAAGACCTAGACAAGTGGTATAAAAAAGACCTAGGCTATAAGAGTATTTCAAGTCATACTAGTAACTTCAAAGATAAGCAAAGATAGATATGAGGTTCATAGCGTGATGTTACATATCCTTATAACCTTCGACAAGACCTAGACAAGTGGTATAAAAAAGACCTAGGCTATAAGAGTATTTCAAGTCATACTAGTAATTTCAAAGATAAGCAAACAAGCAAAGATAGATATGAGGTTCATAGCGTGATGTTACATATCCTTATAACCTTCGACAAGACCTAGACAAGTAATATAAAAAATGAAAGACCTAGGCTATAAGAGTATTTCAAGTCACACTAGTAACTTCAAAGATAAGCAAACAAGCAAAGATAGATATGAGGTTCATAGCGTGATGTTACATATCCTTATAACCTTCGATAAGACCTAGACAAGTGGTATAAAAAAAGACCTAGGCTATAAGAGTATTTCAAGTCACACTAGTAACTTCAAAGATAAGCAAACAAACAAAGATAGATATGAGGTTCATAGCGTGATGTTACATATCCTTATAACCTTCGACGAGACCTAGACGAGTGGTATAAAAAAAGACCTAGGCTATAAGTGTATTTCAAGTCACACTAGTAACTTCAAAGATAAGCAAACAAACAAAGATAGATATGAGGTTCATAGCGTGATGTTACATATCCTTATAACCTTCGACGAGACCTAGACAAGTGGTATAAAAAAAGACCTAGGCTATAAGAGTATTTCAAGTCACACTAGTAACTTCAAAGATAAGCAAACAAACAAAGATAGATATGAGGTTCATAGCGTGATGTTACATATCCTTATAACCTTCGACAAGACCTAGACAAGTAATATAAAAAAATGAAAGACCTAGGCTATAAGAGTATTTCAAGTCACACTAGTAACTTCAAAGATAAGCAAACAAGCAAAGATAGAAATGAGGTTCATAGCGTGATGTTACATATCCTTATAACCTTCGATAAGACCTAGACAAGTGGTATAAAAAAAGACCTAGGCTATAAGAGTATTTCAAGTCACACTAGTAACTTCAAAGATAAGCAAACAAACAAAGATAGATATGAGGTTCATAGCGTGATGTTACATATCCTTATAACCTTCGACGAGACCTAGACAAGTGGTATAAAAAAGACCTAGGCTATAAGAGTATTTCAAGTCACACTAGTAACTTCAAAGATAAGCAAACAAACAAAGATAGATATAAGGTTCATAGCGTGATGTTACATATCCTTATAACCTTCGACGAGACCTAGACAAGTGGTATAAAAAAAGACCTAGGCTATAAGAGTATTTCAAGTCACACTAGTAACTTCAAAGATAAGCAAACAAACAAAGATAGATATGAGGTTCATAGCGTGATGTTACATATCCTTATAACCTTCGACAAGACCTAGACAAAAAATATAAAAAATAAAACACCTAGGCTATAAGAGTATTTCAAGTCACACTAGTAACTTCAAAGATAAGCAAACAAAACCTAGGCCTAATAAAATAAACCTAGGCTATAGTTTTAGAGATAAACAAACAAACAAAGCGACAAAAGCTTAGTGGTTAAGAAAGTCGGCCTTACGATTGAATGATCCCGGCATTAGCACCTTTACACTCCTGTGAATGCTCTCCAATCTTAGTCAATTTAGCTTAGTTGGAGGGGTTAGGAAGAATTTCTGTGACTTATAGTAATGTATACATAATATGTTAAAGCCTGTAAATCTCTAGGTAGACCTGTAAATCGTAGGCAGAGGTTTATTAACACCTACATTTCGCCAACTATGATTTTCGGTCGCAGTAATAGTGTGCGAGCCGTGAAGAGACCTTCAAACAAGCACTTTGTCATAGGCTGAATGTTTACTGTCATATCCCTTAGTACAGCCCTATCCCTTAGTCGCCTTCTATGGTACCCACAGGAAGAGATAGGATGCCCTTATTTTACTGCACCGGGAACTAATATTCTTATATACAAAAGGTAAAAAAAAAATCTTTAACTCATTAAATTAGTATTCGAATCAAATCTAACTCTACATTCCTGTTCAATCAAATAATTACTAATTACATGATTAATTAGGACTATTAATTGGGAATTTCAAATTAGGAATCAATCAATTAAGCAGTTGCAATCAACTGGAATAATGAAGGATAAATTATTATATGATTAATTAGAATTAGGAATTTAGTTCGATGGTGTGTTTCAATTATATTTCAAACGCAATCGATCATTCAACCGCTATAATAAGAACACATTCAAGTGGCTCGATTCTCTCTAAATTGGTTTAAAACACGATCTTAACTTGGTCTGCCTGTTTGATAGCTAATCGACCATGATGGATCGCGAGTGAGGCAGATATTCAAAAGTAAACTCTATGTCTAAGACGCCGCTCTATGTCTGTCTGCCTATCACCAGGCCATATCACCATAAACCGTGATAGCTAGAGAGTTAAAATTTCCACTTCTATAATGTATTGCCACTTAAAAAACAATTACTAGAAATTAATAATAATACATTGGGACTTCTTACGAATTAAATCATGGAACTTACTAGGCTAGTCAAGTCATGACCACGGGTGCTGCAACGCATCCGAAACATCGGCAGAAATAAATAAAGAAATAAATATTCCACAACATTCTACACAACGCTATCTAGACCCATGGTAAGCATAGCTTAACTACCTTGTGTTATGGGATCTAGAATGCGGATAAACATACTTAGATACTATTTTTTGTAAATACATACATATTAAACGTAGAAACACCCAGACCAATGCAAATATACATATTCATGCATACAGATATTTGCACTGAGCGAGAATCTAACCCGCGCCCCCTGCATAGCAGTCAAATGCTCTGCCGCTGCACCACTGTGGTCGTTGTGAAATAGTAAGTTCAGTGATTTAATTCGCGAGAAGTCTTGTATAATTATATAATCAATACTGGTAAATACTAGAAAATTATATAATAAATAATATTATAAATACTAGAAAAGATGAAAAACACTTTGGTATGGGACCTTTCGCGTCCGGGTCAGATTCGTACTTGACTTTTTTTAAATTGGCCGATAAAGACTATTATGGGAGTGACCGCTAGATGATAATAATAATATTCTACAACATTCTACACAACGCTATCTAGACCCATGGTAAGCATAGTTTAACTAGCTTGTGTTATGGAATCTAGAATACGGATAAACACACTTTTTTTTTTATAAATACATACATTTTATTATATTTAGAAACAGCCAGACCAATGCAAATACCCATAGTAATGCATACAAATATTTGCACTGAGCGGGAATCGAACCCGCGCCTCCTGCGTAGCAGTCGCGTTCACTACCACCACGCCACAGAGGCTGTCGAGCTGAGATTCTCCCAAATATTTCCCCCGAGGAAACCTCACACCAGAGGCTCATTCATCAATCGACAGATAAGAATCTTTCAGTCCATACCTCAGTAGATTCTGTCTATCCGTTGTCTGAGTTTGAGAAGGGGCGGAGAAAGGAATTCGATGCAAAACGAGACGAGTCAAGGCCCATCCACCTGCGGCCATACTTTACAATTACGTCGGTAGGGTGCTAACTTGTAGCGTATGTGGCCGTAAATGCGTTTCAAAGATAGGCTATGTCAGTCACTTAAGAGCACACTAGCAAAGCCCTCATTAATCATAAGTCAGCCGCAGAGCCGAACTCGGTCGGGAAAGATATATAACGACGCCATATTCCTTTAAAAGTTGATATAATTTAAGATACTAATTCACTAAACGTTATATCCCCTAAATTTGTGCTGTCAGTAGGGTGACTAAAGTCTTGTCCTGCTTTGTCCTCTACACTGACGGCACAAAAACTCTGTGCTTACAGGGTCGGCAGCGCGAGTGTGGCTTCTCTGGTGTTACACACGTCCATAGGTCACGGTAACTACTTTCCACCTGGTGGGCCGTGCGCTTGTCTGCCACCTAAGTGGTATAAAAAAAAATACATTAACACCTTTCTTCCTCCACGGTAAGAGGAGAAAGCGTCTGTAGCCTCGTGTAATAAGCCATGTTTGTTTGCCACTACATAGATTAGTATAAAAAGCTTTAAATAAAAAATTACCTGTCACAGTTAAAAAAACATTCTGTATAGACCGTGAAGGAACTAATAAGAGGTCAACAAAGAATTACACGAATACAAATTGGCCACCGGATCCCGTCCTGTCTCTTTAGACATACAAACATACATATAATCACGCTTTTATCCACGGAGGGACAGACAGAGGTGACCCACATTTCATCAATCATTGTTTTCGGCCCCACGCAACAGGAGTGAGAAACCTATTACCGTCTTCCGGGCACTATTGTTGTCTCGAGCCTTCTATCTGTGCCTGAGACTGTCTGATGTTAAACAGCTCTATCTCTTAGTCACCTTGTACGACACCGCATGGGAAGAGATGCGGTCCAAATTCTACTCTGCCGGGAACCACGCGACTCCTCAATATCAAAATACGTGTATACACATGCATCATTCTATTTAATGGTATATCTTACCTCAAATGCAATAGTTTTTCAAAAATTGCAACGAAAACATTTTGTTAAAAAAATTAAATAATATTAAGAATATGCGCGTATAAACATAAAAAAAGTTATAAAAATCCGTATTGAGAACCTCCTTCTTGTTTAGAAGTAGGTTAAAAAATAGTTCTACACATGGAATTACGATCGCAAAGTAGTTTTTCAAACAAGTTAAACTTAAATCTGGGTCATTTGTTGAAATCGGAACTTAGATTGGTCTGAATCAGTGCTACGAAGTTAGTTTCGTAGCACGCTACGAATTTCTGTAGCACGTAGCCAAGTAACGGTACGCTTATTGCCTTTCGAGTGTGTATGTCAGATTGGTCACAATTAAAATAGTAGTGAATTATTTTTTCAAATTCATCTAGTTGATGTCCGCGGATCCACATGCGTGAAATTCTAATCCCGTTCCGGCATGACACATGCATGACTCGAGTCAGCAATAGTGCCCAGAAAATGGCAATAGGCTATTACGTGGGACTGAATTCAATGATTGGTGAAATGTGGGTATTAATTCACGTCTGCATAACCCTCCGGGGATAAAGTCCTCATTATATGTATGTATGTATATAATAGAATACGGCAGTATCAGGCATGACACAGCTAAGTGATTCCTGTTCATTTTAAATACAAAGGTCAACCCGTCTATTCTCATGGGTATCCTACGAGGGGGTTGAGGAAAAGGGCAGTTTCCCGTTACACACACACAGGTTATGGAAAAACAGCCGGTCGATATAGGTTTGTCCTTGTTAAATATTTAATACATAGCTTTTGAAATTTAGATGTTTGAACACATCTAACCTTCTCTTTAGGTATATACAGTCGTACTTTTTAAAAGTGTTTAACAAATAAGTAAAAAATTCATATGACTTTCGAAAATATATATATATTTTATATAACTTAGGTGGCAGACAAGCACACGGCTTAACTAAAGAAAAAGTGGTTACCTTGACCTACGAACGTGTGCAACTCGGCAACACCAGGGGATTCACACCTGTTCCACCGACCCTGTAAGAACAGAGAGTTTCTGTGCCGTTAGTGCAGAACACAATATCAGGACAAGACTTTAGTCTTCCCATTGACCGCACAAAAACTCTCCAGTTGGCTCTGGCTACCCTACTCACAGTCGAGAACACCACACGAGGTTGTTATGACCGTAGTATTCTGTACAGTGGAGGTACTTCCCCAGTCGGACTGCTCAATTAGGACTACGTCCTGTTTCTGTGCCGTCAATGTAGAAGTTAATCAGGACAAGCTTTCAGTTTACCCACTGGCAGTACAAAAACTCTCCAGTTATCTCTAGCTACCTTACCAATAGTACGTATTGGTAAGGTAGCTATGAGATATTAAATTTACGCTTAAACGTCAAAACATATATTTGGCAGCTGTAGACGGTTTGTCAATAAAAATAATTTATTGATGTGGCAAAATATTAGACATAACAAAAACATAAACTCACGCCTATATCCCCAAAGAAGTAAGCGGAGGTTCTAGCACCTACATTTCGCCAGTTTATGTTTAGGTCACAATGTAATAGGTGAGGAGCCTATTGCCATTAACCGGGCACTTATAAACCTGCGATAAATACACACATAACTTCGGAAAGCATCGAAAAGTCATTGGTGTGTGCCATGGTACAACCTGGGATCGAACCCGAGAACACCGACGAGAGACGTCGTCTCAGCAGTCCATTACCCATACCACTAGGCTAACGCGGTTATATTTGACATAAATGTAAATATGCAAATATAGACAAATATAATTTACTTCACAAAAAAGTATTCACTTCAAAGAGGTGTCACATGTGCATTATCACATTTTGCCTACTGTTAAAAGCTACTCTACTGGCTGTAAAGAATTTAAAAATATTTGTTAATCGTAGGTAATTGATATTGGAAATATTTGTCAAATAATCAATAAGGCAAATGCTTTGTTAATTAAACTGTCCACATTTCGCAATTGCTTGACAAAGGTGTCAAATACACAAGTACAAAATAGTCATGTGAAATACCACCATAATTTTTTTTTATTGGCAATACCGAATCGAACTAACCGAAATCAAAACAATACCGGCGTCGTACAGTCATTTCTTTAAATTCGAAGCAATTAACGTTGTTGATTAACAATCGTAATTGCTGGCAAATCAAAACAGACCGTTTCATATTTCTATTTTCGAGTATTACTTTGCGAATTTGTCTCTTAAATGAAAATGTAGAAGGATTAATTAATCTTGACGTTTTTGAGAGTTAGGTACTTGGCGTTTTAAATAAACAAAAATATCTTTAAATAGATCTTTCTTAATCAATTTACATGTTTAACATCTGGAAAGCGTCTTGGGACGTCCACTTGTTTATAGATTAAATATCGATCGTCGTCGATCAGCCGAGCGTCAGACCAGCTCGATCAAAAATATATCTTGCAGATGAAATAGGACTTGATAAGACCCACAGATTCTCAATTCAACACAATCAATAATTCTGTCCAAGTTCGTTTTGGTAGGAGGTAGGACACGACGGTATTTTCGTCGAATTGAGCAGTCCATTTTTCCTAGTACCTCCACCTTACAGAATACCGCCGACATAATAACTCCGTGTTGTATTCCTAGCGGTTCACTGGAGAGTTTATGCTGTCAGTGGGAAGACTAAAGACTTGTCCTGCTTTGTCTTCTACACTGACGGCACAGAAACTCTCTCGGGTCGGCAGCGCGACTGTGATTCCCCTGGTGTTACACACGTCCTTAGGCCGCGGTAACCACTTTCCATCAGGTAGTCCGAGTACTTGTTTGCCACCTAAGTGATATAAAAAAAACAATCAATCAATCTATCACAGTTCACTACTGGACATAGTCTCTGTCTCTCCCAATGTGTGTTATTGTTACCGATTCTCCACCTCCTACATCCACTTCACCTTACTGACCTTTTAAAGGTCGTCAGTTCTCATATTCTATCTGTATGTTAAATCACATTATTCCAAACAAATAAATAAACCAAAATTATACATCAAATTTGTACAATAAAAAAGTACACGTCAAATAAATGTTCAGAGCAATAACACGTAACCTTAGTAGGGAACTCGATTCAATTCAACGTGACATTGACACACTCCATATACTAGTTCAGTGGAAAGCCAGTGTATTTTCTCGGAAATTCAAGCTTTAGGTACTCGTATTGATAAAGCGCGCAGTTCCGAGAACCAATGCAATTTCCGTCTGGCTGAGAGAAGGTATTTCCCCGTCATAGACTATAAAATGTACGCGGGAATATTGCAGACGCACAATTAGGTATTTTAACTACGTTTTATTTTTCACAGTCTTTTTTCCGACATACCAAATGTAAACTTCCTTTACCTGTAAGTTAGCGAAGTTAGCTGGGATATTACATCATAACTTGTGCCGGCCAAACAAAAGTTTGAAAAGAGATTTTTGTTATATGAAACTGGCCGCAAAAATCAAAAAGCACTTATACAACTTTTTAATACTCGACAAATGAATTGATTGATTTGCTTTTGAAGTATGTAGGCGTTAGTATTTAGTAACAGAAATTGCTTGTATTGCCCGTTAATCTCATAATTATACAATTTATATATATTTTTTATACCACTTAGGTGGCAGACAAGCGAACGGCCCAGCAAAAGTGGTTACCGTGGCCTATGGACGTATGCAACACCAGAGAAGCTACACTCGCGCTGCCGACCCTCTAAGCACAGAGTTTCTGTGGTGTCAGTGTAAAGGACAAAGAAGGACAAGCCTTTAGTCATCCCACTCAATACAAATTCTCCAGTGAGCTGCACCGCTGGGAACACAACACGAAGTTATTATAACCGCGGTATTCTGTAGGGTGGAGGTACTTCCCCAGTCGGACTGCTCAATTGGGCTTAAATACCGCCGTGTCCTACCTCCTAGCGCAATCTACTGCTGGACATATGCCTCTCCCATGTTGGGAGGTATTGGACTACTGTTTCTTCGATGGTCAGAAGGGATGGTACAGGGTTTTATTTCGAGATTTAGTTCTCTCGCAGTGATATAATCTGCGTATTTATCCGTAAGTAGCATCTTATGACACCCTTCGGATGAGACGGGGTGGTGATACTTGTATTCTTTCTCCGTCACTTCACGGATAATATAATTTATATTACTTAGCCTACATCTTTCCTGTAATCTTTTTGGTATATTCCTTAATATCCTTCTAGTTATAACACAAATACGCAATATTTAAAAGATACTATTAAGATATTATGCAAGAAAGAACGAGTATTTTTAAAATACTCTCGGTAGCTTAATGGTTAAGCAGTCGGCCTTACGATCGAAAGGTTTCGCGTTCAAATTCTGACCATTGCACTACCGACACGACCCCACTCCTAACACAAGTAATTTAGGTTAGCTGGAGGGGTTAAATGGCATATTAGTATTTCGGTACTAATATTTAAAAAACAATGTTCGTCACAAATAGTACGAAAGTTTATGCATTAGTGTTCCAGTTAACAAAAAAACAAACAAAATATATAAAACCTCAGGCAGGCAACTTAAATATAATGAAGAAAAATGGAAGTTAATAAATCTGCAAAAGTACTCCGGACATAAATCATTCATCGACAGCCGTATTTCATACTCAAATTACTCAATTTAAGGGGAACACATTGATGCGAGGAGCACGAGAAATGACAAATAACTAACTAGTTATAAGCATCTAATGATTGTCGGTTGTTTTCATATGTTCAATGTTCAATTTCAACAATGATACCCGCATAACCTAAATATCCCTAGACAGTTTTGAGATGTGCAGATAAGAGTTCGACGTCACTATTTGCTGTTATAAACTTCAAGGATTCTTCCGTAACTTGACCGAGCCATGAGCAGATAAGGGGAGTTTAAGAAAAGTTTTATAATATCCCTTATACAGACTGCAGTCTGTGGTTAGCGCTACTTAAATACCGAAGACGAAAAGCAGTTTTACAACTGGTTCTGCATCACAATATGAAAGATTTTATGCAGACTTTTACAAATAAATACTTTTAAATAAGGATTTTTCGAATGACTGACTAATACTGATTGTTATTTATTATCGATTTCTGAATGCCGCGTGGTTCCCGGCAGAGTAGAATTTGGGCCACTCCATCTCTTTCATACAAGGCGACTAAGGCACGGGGCAGTTTTTGTTTTGTTTAACTTTTTAAAATAGTGCCCACCACGATGGGCAATATGTCACTAGTAGTTTTAACAATGGCAACGAAATGACTTAAATTACGTGAATCAAAGGCAAATCATAATGGGTCTATATTACCCAAAACAGTTGAGATGGGTTTGTCTAGGAACGGGGTGGGATGTTCCTGTGACCAGGCAAGATGATCACATATCTGTCTGATGATAATGACGTCATAATTACAAGACTGCCAGGCGTCATTATCATCAGACATATATGTCCACTAATTTTCAGCCAAAATAGTACAGCCGTTCTTGAGTAAAAAATAGTATAACTTCTTTTATACACACTTTTTTCATATATATATTAGGTCTTTACCTATGAAATTGCCGAAATTTTCTTAAAGATTCATGAGTTCGTCATTCCTGTAATTTAATAGCTATTTCCATTATTTATATTTTGTTTGAAAGTTGATTTAAAGAAATTTCAACTCTGTATTAAATTTTGTTTTGTCGCTTGATAAATTAAATTCGATCTTCAATAACAGTTCTTCCTAAATGCTATCCATTTCGATGATAAATTTCGTATTACTTTTTTACAGCTGTCACTTTTCAAAAATGTAATAAAAGTTTTTATTATCTAAATGCTGTCCTATTCATACAAAAAATATATCATAAATTTTGGATATGTAATTCCTAAAAAAATGCAAAAAGGTTAGTACTGAAAATTGCGTTTCCTCAAAATTCTTTAAAAAAAATGACAATTGCATATGTAACGGCCTATTATATATAGATGAGTTAGCAGTTATTGTATGTGAATAAAATTATCTAGGTTATTTAAATTTAGAATAGTATAATGTACTGTACCTCAAGCACGAAAATTTATCTTAATCAAATCGTAAACATTACGAGAGCACAAAGCATTGTGATTGGCCAGTTTCACACATAAACAGGTTCAAAGTAGGAAACTGGCCAATCGCAATGCTCCGTTCTCTCCAACGATACGATAACGATAGTTTTTCGTGCTAGGAGTACTATACTAGTGATATGTGACCCTTGTTTAATTGGTAACCGTATAAGTTAATACTAGCCAGAAAAATCTTTGGATGGGTGGCACTTTCCCTATGTGCTTCGGAGAATTCGTTGGTCCCTGTTGCCTTACGAACATCAATGGCAGTTATTACGAGTACAGTACCTCCACCCTACAGAATACCGCGGCCATAATAACTTAGTGTTGTGTTCCCAGCGGTGAGTAGGGTAGCCAGAGCTTACTGGAGAGTTTGTGCAGTCAGTGGGAAGACTAAAGGCTTGCCCTGCTTTGTCATCTACACTGACGGCACAGAAACTCTGTGCATACAGGGTAGGCAGCGTGAGTGTGACTCCTCTGGTATTACACACGTCCATAGGCCACGGTAACCACTTTCCATCAGGTGGGCTGGCCTTTAAATCACAGTTAACGAACTTGAAAGTAATAATTTTAATAACAAAAATTTAAAAATAAAAGTTATATGTAAAAAATTTAAATAAAAATCTTTCGTAACTGGTTAACAAAAAGTGGTCACGAACGACCAAAGCATAAATTATTACTATTTGTACGCCTTAAAACTGTGACCAAAGTCAGATTTCTATCAAATTTGTCTAAATAGAGGGTGTAATACGAGTGAAGGTAGACTGTTGAACTTAGACTCATGTCGTTAGTCTCAGAATAGATTCGCCATCTCTCTCTTCCACTCGAGGGATCCCTAAGGTGAATCAATCTTGTCTCGATTTCGCCTGTCGATTAGCGTAACGGTAGCATGTTATTTCACACTCCGAAAGTATATTAATATTACCAGTATTAACAGCCTAACAAATTCATAATGTCATGTCAATATAATTAATCATTTGTATTTTTTTAATACAATGTCAAGCCAGAATCTAACAAAGCCCTTGTTAAATAAATGGTTAAATTGTTATCTTGAACAATAAATAAATTCATAATAAAAAATTCTCTAACCTGAAACCAAAAAATAATATTTGAAGCAAGTAGTATATATAATAAGCATAGCTATTACTTAGATTCTAGAATGCGTATCAACTTTGTTTAGTAATCACACACATATTTAAACATAGATACATTCAAATCTGTACATATTCATGCATACAAATATTTACACTGAGTGGGAACAGAAGCCGCGACCTTTGACTAAACTTTGTTATTCTACTTTTTTTATCTCCCCGAAACTAATAAGTTTTTATCAATAGTTGGTTAACAGTTAATTTAAGTTTTTCTTTATAGCACTTAGGTGTGGACTTTTATGCACTTTCAGCAGCCTCATTGGAAGAGAAGTCGATGGGAGTAATGAAAATGACAGGAGAGAAGTCACTGGGCGTCGAAGGTCTTCAAGAATTGTCTTCCACTCCAGCAGAAGAAGGACTCGAAATGGTGGCGTGCATTTTTCACGGGTAGAGATCCCAGCTGGGTTCAGCCAACATTGCACATGGCTTATTGATACCGAAAACGGTATGCCTTCAGTCAGGGATCCGATTCGGTATAGTTACGGTTTTGAAACGAGTTATTTGAAAACATACATTCATATATTTAAACTAACTAACTTTCAACCGTTGTTTAATTATGTATTCACACCGCGATGTGAATACATAATTATACAACGGTTGAAAGTTAATGAAATTAAAAAAATATAAAGTTTCAATAGGTAAGATGGATTCAAACTATCTGGAACGTGGAATCCAGTGATTAATATACTAAAACAAAAAAACACATTGCCGTTAAAAACTGACATAGTGAGTGTGGTGTGTCGCCAGCTTAACCGTTCATTATAAAAGTAATGGTGGGTAGGCGCACAAAACATGTTCTCCGCATACTTCTTGACGTTCGCAAGTTAGTCAAGTCGTGACCAGGGGTGCTGCAACGCATCCGAAACGTCGGTAGAAATAGTAAGCGCCATGATTTAATAGCTAAAAGTCCCCAACCGTTGTATAATTAAACATTCATTATAATCCCGCCAACAAATTCTCGAAGAGGAAAACTCTCATTTTTTCTCAAATCTTCGAAACTACGTAATAGAAGGCGATCATATAGCCAGCAAGCAGAAACTTTAATTTCAATAGCTTACCTTACTGTCCGAAAAGCCCTATTATTTATTGTTGTTAATACTTATTATATTTTCAATATCTAATTGAAAACGGGACACACTGAGAGTGATTCTGAAGATAAAATAAGTCATGAAAACATAAATATCTTTTCTTTTGATAGTACTAAAGTATTATATGTTTTTAGGGTTCCGTAACTCAAAACCAATAAAACGGAACACTTCGTAGTCAGTTTGTCTGTCTGTCAAGACTCTTTTTCACAGAAATGCGTAGAGGCATTAAGTTGAAATTCAAACCACATACTCAGATCTATAATATCTTGAGACTGTGTAAAAATTAAACTTCTGAGCCAACGCATTCAAAATATATTACGATTTATGTAGCTTAAGTATTTATATATTTCTTAAATGAATTGTAATCACTCGTTTTAAAACGTAACGTTACTGAATCGATGCATAGCTTACTGTCGACATTACTTAACTATACTATTTGTCCCGGTGAGGCAGTACCCGGAGGGATACCCACACGTGAAAAGCCTGATTTTCAGGTCTTGTAATTACTCTGATTCCACCTTCTAAATACGCCTACATTCAGAAATGATGGCAATTTCGTTACCTCACCGGTATAGTATGACTGAGATTGCTTCCCCGCGCACTAGGGAAGCGCGGCATGGTAGGGGACGAGGTAATGAAAGAGAAAGAAATATTATGTTTTGAGAGCGAGCGAGATGCCGCCGCGAGCGTTTGCGGCGGACAGACTAAATCTGAAGATCGATTGGCTGATGCTCCCCCCGCCTCACCGCGCACATCCTCCTTGCGCGGTACAGCGATTTCGGTCAAACTATAACAATTTTATAATATGATAATATGAATGTAGACAGTCCTAAGCCTGCAAAAGTATGAAGGGATTGTGATTTCATTGTACTTACAAGCCACAGCAAATACAATTCAAAATACTTTCTAGCGCGAGTGCTTGAAACTTGAACAGACTACCGACAAAATTTTACAGAAAGTAAGTTTCTATGTTGGTTTTCGTTAGATTTGCTCACCAATCACTATTTAGATTATAATTATAAATATTTATATTAATATATTTTAAAAGTAAACTATAATATTAAATGTCATTGATAGTTATTTTTTTTGAATAAAATACTCATTTGTTCATTCATGTTTCAAGCACTCGCTCGACCAGACGATAGGCTAGTCAATGTATGCGATTGAAGTACGTTTACAACTATCGTAAACGTCATAATTTTCTGAATACCATTATATACATTGATTATTCTATTACATTCTACTAACGATTATACCACTTGTACAAGGGGGCTGGAATGCTGTGTTCAACTTTAAAGTTAGAAGTCACGGGTAAGAATACTGCTCAGTGTTAATATGTGTATTTATGTGCATGAATATGTATATCTATTGGTCCGGGTGTTCATGTGTATATTCGGTAGGTTAACATACGTTTATCCGCATTCTAGAACCTGTGTATCGCTGTGTAGTTTGTCCCTGAATATTTGTTTCTCAGGTTGAAGTTTCAAAGGTATACAATTTCCAAGGGCTGCTATGTTAATGATCTTGAAGGCAACCGTTATATGTGGAGCTTGCAGTGATAAAATGCTAGTGTCATCGGTAAGGCTAGGGTACATTCAAGCTAGACCCCGATTATGCTAATTGTAGACCACTGTCATACCATAAAAATGACATTTAATTTTAGACCTTACTTTTAACGGTTAAGGTCTAAAATTATATGGCATCTCGTAAAGGTAGTCCTTAAGATTATTATTTAATGGCTTTTTGGAGTGTCCATAGTATCATAATCAGGGTCTTGCTCTTCGTCCTATGGAGAATCTTGAAGTCGGTGATTCCCCATCGAAGTCTGAAATGCGATAGCCCCCTGTGTCTTTGAAGACCTTCAACTATCCGATCGTATCGATGATATCACATGCTTACAAAGTTAATAGATCAATACGACAAATTAAAAGTATGTTAGATCAACATTCAATATTTGACCAATAGTTGTTAGTTTTGGTCAAATATTGGAATTTGGTCTGACCAATGCCAACACGCAAGTTAAATAAAAGTTTGTAGCTTAAAATTGATTAATGGAAGATAATATTATAGTTTATTAAAATTCGGTTATAGCTAGATGTTGAAAGAATGTGATAAATTCAATTTTATGATTGCATAGTTGAAGGCCTGTAGGGAAAACGAAATAACTTCTTCTTTTAAAAAGGTTTATGATTTATGGTTATAGTAATACTGAGATTATGTGCTAGATAAAAGTGAGAATGGTGCTATTGTTCCTGTTGTGCATTTCTCTAAACTATGCTACCTCTTTAATGTTTTTATATGGTTTTATAAGCTTCGTTCTTTTTGTCATTTTTGAATTCAATGTGAAAGCACTAAATGTCAATTTTGAAGTATTTATAGCTTGTCGCTTATGTCGTAATGGCTGTTTTTGAGTTTGCTTTTACAGAATTCTGTGTGTTATCTAATACTTTCAAAATCCAAACTTTTTGTGGCTACAGCTTCCCGTTTGACAACTGGAATCGACGGTTTAACGTGCTCTCCGAGGCACAAAATAAAGAACGATCATTAAACTCGTCCTCTAAAGGCTACAAAGATAATACACCAATTTATTTAATGATGTATTTCAATATAAAATTCCATTGCTTGTTAGCGACTTTTGATCGTGACGGTACACGATATGGACCTTGGAAGAACAAATTAATTAAAACAGTGAATTAATAGCACAGAAGCGTAAACATCTAAAATCGTGGAAGACCCAACGGAATATTAATGGGGGACTTATAATTTTAGTACGATGGTGATTTCTTGACATCAATCAAATTGTTTACTGTTTGACTATGGATTTACTCGGGTTCCTCCACTGAATAATTGGAAAGTGGGAGGTTAGACGTCGCAAAGGCTTTTCTTTCCTTATTAGGGACACTGTGCACGCAATAATATTGGTAATAAAATATTTACAAAAAAATGTTACTAAACGGGAGTTAAGATTTTTATGTACGCTCAGGATAACAACGTTAGTTTTTTTATACAACTTAGTTGACGGATAAGCAGACGGCTCACCTAATGGAAAGTGTTACTGTGATCTATGAACGTGAGTCACACCAGGGGAGTCACACCCATGCTGCCGACCCTGTACGATCAAAGAGTTTCGGTGATGTCAGTGCAGAACACAAAATCAAGACAAGCCAATAGTCTTCCCACTGACTGCACTAAAACTTTCCAGTGAGCTCTGCCTACCCTACTTTCGGATGCTCCTGATTGATGGACTCAGCAACACCATGTCGTCATGTTAAACCTGCATTTTACTCGACTGTATTAGCTGTAAGTTTTCCATGTGCAAATAAATAAATAACTAATATTGTTGAGACTTACGTCATCAATTCGACAACCTACATGGGTGTTGTGGCGCTCCTCAATCAGCCCATTCACATATAGATATATTAAAAGTCTATAATAGCTATTATATCTATGGTATTCTGTAGGGTGGAGCTATTTATTAAATTATTCTGTTCAAGTACAACGACTCAACGATGGTACGGACAAACCTTTCTGGTTTTTGTTACTACTACTAAGGCATTAGACCCAATGTATATTGTTCTGGTTAAATAAATAAAAATAAAAATCCCCAGTCGCACTGCTCAATTGTGACAGAAATAACAACGTGTCCTACCTCTTACATTTATTAGTATAATCTCCACTCGAATACAATTCTAAAATACAATCGGTGCTAAAAAATATACATCAATAAGAATAGTTCGAGAATATGGGCCTAACGGCGCTTTCCACGATGTAGGTAGGATGTAGGATAGTTGTGGATAGGACACAACGGTACTTCCGTCCCAATTGAGCAGTCCGACTATGAAAGTACCTCCAATCTACAGAATATCACGGTTATAATAACCTCATGTTGTGAACCCGGCGGTGAGTAGGGTAGCCAGAGCTCACTGGAGAGTTTTGTGCTGTCAGTGGGAAGACCAATGGCTTGTCCTGATTTTGTGTTCTGCACTGACGGCACAGAAAATCTCTGATCTTACAGGGTCGGCAGCACGTGTGTGACTCCCCTGGTGTTACATACGTTTATAGGTCATGGTAACCACTTTTCATCAGGTTGGCCGTGTGCTTGTCTGCCACCTAAGTTGTATAAAAAAAATGTGCGCGTATACGGACGCACACGCGAATTCGCAGATCTCGCACCGTGGAAGGTAGCTCGTCTATGATACTGCACACACATTTATCGCAGTATATTCGTCAGAGCGGGACCAGAGGAGACTTAGGTCCCTCCCATACTGCATTGTCCGCAATGCACGAAGACGACTCGGGCGTCCTCCATGAACGCGGGCCTGGGAGTGACACGTGGAGCCGCCTGTACAATAGTGTGTGTTCAGAACAATAAATAAATAAATAAATAAATATTCCAATACATTCTAACATCAAACTGGTCGCCACAGGCAGGGAATCCATCCTCACATGTTGCGACCAGAAACGGTACGCACAGTTAGGTACCAAAGAAACTTCGTCCCTCCCGTGCACGTTAAAGCCGTGGAATGAACTGAGCTGAGGTTTTCAAAGCAACCATAATATGGGATTCTTTAAAAAGTGCTTAAGAAAGTTCATACAGATTCACGTCCATAGGCCACGGTAACCACTTTTGATCCGGTGGGACACATAAGTTGTGTAAGAAAAATGGGAAGCTAATTCGTATGAATTGTTTCAAGTTATTGTTATCCAATGGATATGTCTTAAATATATCGCAAAGACTTTCGTTTTACCGAGCATATAATTTGTTCACGAAAACGCTATCGTCCCCGCAGCATCCACTCGTAGGATCCGGTGGAACAGAAGTAAGAACACATTTTCCCATTCCTCTATTCCCAAAATTTGGAACAGGACCACAGCACACGCTATATTGGCCCTTACCCTAGCAAAATCAAGTCGAGACGGCCTTTTCTGGGGAAAGATGGGAATGCCGCAGTTCCACAGCCGAGGGGGCCTTCTATGTCCCTAAGTCAATCGGGATACTCGAGGGATACGCCAAAGGCTACCTTAGGCTTAAGTCGGTCCGCGCCACCGGCTCTGGCGGGAAGGTAACCGAGGGGATTACCGGGGGTAAAAAACAAGTATACGCGTCCTTATCTGCGTCCGTGTCTTTGAAACCTCCATCACCATGGTACAAACTCAAGCATAACTTCCTGAGTCGCGTCGGGGTATGCTTGTACGTCCGGGATGATATTTGCTGCCGCCGTCTTCAAGGCCTTGAAGACAGGGACCTGTCAACTCTTTGGGTACGTACGGATCACGGTGGCCACCCCGTATCTTTGCGTGCCTCTACAGGTCTCATAGCGGTGACCTGGGTACAGCTCAATTGTTTGAGCATCTGCAGCGGTCTGCGGACAAGATAATTGAGCAATACCCTACCGCGGATTTAGTATTCTTGGGGGACTTCAACGCTCACCACATAGAGTGGCTGGGGTCTCCTAGAACTGATTTTGCGGGAAGGGCTGCTCATGACTTTGCACTGACCTACGGATTCTCTCAACTGGTGCATTCTATTACTAGAACACCAGAAATAGAGACCCACTGAAGCTCTATACTGGACCTTCTGCTGACTTCACGCCCGGACGAATACTCAGTAACTGTGGAAGCACCACTTGGTACTTCGGACCACATCCTCGTTCGGGCGCAAGTGACTCTCACGCGGCCTGAACCACCGCGGCCACCTCAATGGCGGCATGTCTGGCACTACAAGTTGGCAGACTGGGATGGACTACGAGAATTCTTCGCATCGTGCCCGTGGAGGCGGCTTTGCTTCACTTCAAATGATCCCAGCTCCTGTGCAACAGCAGTAGCTGATGCGATCCTAGCGGGTATGGAATGCTATATTCCGAACCGCTGGATCGCAACAGGAGAGAGCAAACGCCCTTGGTTTAATAGGCCCTGCAGAGAAGCAAGAGACCACTAGCAATCTGCATACAGGGCTTGGACCACGGCTCTTGCCAATAAAGATCCAAATATCGCTGAAGTGAAGCGAAAGTTGAATGCCGCTTCGAGGTCTAGTAAAAAAGCTACGGCCAGGGCTAAGTTTGAGTTCATCAGTAGAATTGGCGAGCGGCTTGCGCGCTACCCATCTGGCAGTCGTGCATTTTGGTCGCTCGCCAAAGCTGCCGAGGGAAACTTCTGCCAGTCTTGCCTTCCACCGCTGCAAAAATCCGATGGTAGTCTGGCCCATGGCGCTAAGGAGAAAGCCGATCTGTTGAGTAATCTCTTTGCGTCAAACTCGACTATGAACGACGGGAACGCGGAACCACCTATAATTCCCAGCTGTGGTGCTTCCATGACTGAAGTTAAAATCACGCAACGGGTGGTCCGGCGCGAGCTTAAGTCCCTAGATGTTCGGAAGTCGAGTGGGCCAGACGGTATACTGGCGATGGTGCTTAAACACTGTGCCCCCAAGCTGTGCCCTGTACTTACACGTCTTTTCGCACTCTCATACTCCGCAAGGCGGGTCCCGACCTCGTGGAAAACCGCATTCGTACTCCCTGTACCTAAGAAAGGTGACAGGACAGATCCGATCAATTACAGGCCTATCGCTATCACCTCCCTTCTCTCGAAGGTAATGGAGCGTGTTATTAATACACAGCTCCTGAGATACCTTTCGCCACCGTCGCTCTACCGGTGACCTTCTTGTGTATCTCACAAACCGGTGGGCGCAGGCCATCGAAGTCAGGGTGAGGCACTAGCGGTCAGCCTCGATATAGCGAAGGCCTTCGATCGGGTCTGGCACAAAGGTCTTCTTGCGAAGTTGCCATATTATGGACCTCCCGAGGGACTGTGCGAATGGATCTCCAGCTTTTTGTCCAACAGAAGCATCCAAGCCGTCGTCGATGGCAGCTGCTCGCACCGCATGAACATAAACGCTGGTGTTCCACAAGGCTCCGTGTTGTCTCCGACGCTGTTTCTGCTGCATATCAATGACATGCTGTCTAATGGCTCTATTCATTGTTATGCGGACGCCAGTACCGGGGACACGTGTTACACGGGCCGTGCAAATATTCCTCAGTCCGAGGTGGAGAAGAGTCGCGAACAACTTGTGTCTGAAATTGAGACTACTCTCTCTGGAGTATCCGATTGGGGACGACTAAACCTAGTCCAATTCAACACAAGACACAAGTATGTGTATTCACCGCTAAGAAAACCCCATTCATTGAAGCGCCGCAATTCCTGGGCACACCGCTTACCATCTCCTCGAGTATCGGGATCCTTGGTGTCGATATGGGGCACCTGCATACCAGCCTGACCCCTTCGACTCAGTGCAAAGACGGGCATTGAGGCTGGTTGACAATCCCATACTCACAGGTAGTCTTTAAGGTAGTGAGTGTGTGTTCTACCGCCTATACAATGGTTTGCGCTCAGATGAATTGTTTGACATGATGCCCGTAGCTACATTCTATCATCGCACCTTTTGCCATAGGCAGGGAATTCATCCTCACACATTGCGACCTGAGACGGTGCGCACTGTGCGGTATGAAAGAAACTTCATCTCACGCACACTCAAGCTGTGGAATGACCTCCCTGCTACGGTTTTCCCAAGCGCCTACAATATGGAGTTCTTCTAGAGGGGCATCAGAAAGTTTCTTCATGGTCGGCAGCGCGAGTGTGACACCCCTGGTGTTGCATACGTTCATAGGCCACGGTAACCGCTTCCCATCAGGTGGGCAGTGTGCTTGTCTCCCAACTAAGTGGTATAAAAAAAAACCATGAAATTCCAGCATAAGTCTCCACGCTCCACTACTTTCAACAACGTAAACACATGTCACAAAACTGTGCAAAAAGCACTTAGGAATTTATTTCTGATGTTTCGACACCAATAAGTACCTTTGAGTGCTTTGCTTACTTTTATTTTCACATTGTATTTATTGTACATAACTATTTTCAGAACGCTGATTCCTCGAATCCTGTAATTATTCAAAGATTCCTGTTATTCCGCGAACAGCACGATCGGCATCACGACATTGTGTCGAGTTGTCGTTTCATATTTACATATAGATTTAATGTTCGAAAAATAAGACACAAAAAAAAAAAACAGTATTCTCGATAAAATACGTGACGAGGTCGGTACCTAGCCAAATTTGTAGGGAAGTTTGATCAACAATGGGCTTTTCGCCTATTGCTTTTTTAATGGAGTATTAATATTATTTGTATAAAAAATATGGACAAAGTTTTAAAAGTGACAATTTTATACTCCAGTGCCGTTTAATTTTAATATGAGCAACGCCTACAAATATATAGGTAAGTGTTTATTGATCTTGGTGTGATCGTATTTTGGGTAATACATTATGAATACGAGGATAAAAAAGGCGACTACGAACTCGGCGATAAAACCATGCATTAATGTTATTGGAGCAACTGTAGTAAAAGGATGTATCGCATTCCCTCCGAACTTTATCTCCTGATCATCTATGATCCCCTCCAAAGTTGATTTCGAAATCATCCTTGACGTTGACCTCCTCCGAAGTTATTATTATTTTATTAATTTGGAACAGTTAAAATATTACATCAATTAGCTATAAACTAATACATTACAAAAATTTGTTTTACAAAACAGATTTACAATATAAAAGTGTGAAAGTGATCTCTTGGAGAAGAAAGAAAGAAAGAAAATTGTTGTTCAACTTTCTTTCGTTTTTCTTTCTTTTTTCTTTCTTTCTTCCTTCCTTTCTTCCTTTCTTTCTTTCTTTCTTTCTTTCTTTGGAAGTGGTCAGTTAGTAATCCTTACTCATCTAATTCAAAATAGTTTCAAATGTAGTTCATAGTAATCATATTATTCATTCATTCATATACTCACGCACGAGCAGAGGCGCTAGCCACATTTCGCCAGTTTAATATAATAATAACATAATTTGTGTGTAGATGTTTCGGAATTAATTAAATATTCACATGGTTGACAAGACCTCACCTCAAGAACTTTATTTATAGATAATCTATGATCGCATCTGAAATAGATCTTGATGTCATTTATATCCCCCCAAAGTTGATTTCTAGCTCAACCATCCCCTCTGAACTTGATCTCTAGATAGTCAATTTCCCCCTACAAACTTCATCATGATTTCCTAATTCCCTTCATAGTGGCAGAAGCTTAACTGAAAAAAAAAACATCTTGCAAGTCAACTTGCATAATATATATATCGATTTCTCGCAAGGCTTCTTCGTGTTGCATTACCGGTGTACATCGGCCGAGGCTTATCTCGGCAACTTGCCTATATCAGATTACGATACCGCTCAGCAACTAAAATCGATACTAAGTGCCGGTTAGAGACGGAGGACTTTCGTCTGGCGCATATTAAGTAGTTAGAATACTTCATCGACGATGGTCCTCGATTGTCGACTTCAGTTTGACTTTGATTTCTTTACTAATTACTTACAAAGATACGATACGAAATAGAAATATTATCGGATGATACGAACTTTTAGGTGAGATGCGGGTTCGAGAAATTTTACGTGGAACATCCAGGTGAACTACGGATCCGAGAAAATGACCGTGGAATACCCAGGTGAACTATGAGCACATAAAAGTTGCTGTGGAACAGCTAGATTATCTACTAAGTGTTACACGGGTAATTCGTATAATAGGATTAGGGGAGCATTATTGTAAAATAATTCGGTCGACTGATAGTAACCCGCCTGTGTGTTGAATGGAGGAGACTCTGCAGGCCCACCATGAATTTTTACAACCATAAATGAATTGGTAATCCCATATAGGATTACAAAGGTATCACATCCGATTACATCCGATCAAGAACCAAGCGCTTCGGTGACTCTTTCCTCTGTCGCACCATTAAGGCCTGGAATTCATTACCAGCTCACGTGTTTCCTTCTTTCTACAGTTCCGTTTCCTTTAAGGCCCTCAAGCTGAGTGTCACCATTGTCACATAGTATGTGTAAGTAATGATGACCCACTTTTCTGAGACTTTGCCTTCAGCTTACCATCAGGCAAGGCGAAGTCTAATTGACGTGTTCTATATATATAAACAAAAATGCAGTTAGTAGTATTAGATCCATTTAATTGACCTCTTTTATAAATAAGATTTCATGATACAGTCAATGAGAGCAATAGTTCAAACTCAAGCCAATTTCTGGAAAGCCAATCACTCAACGCTTAATGGGATGCGTTTTACTGTGGGCGATGGAGCTTGCATTTACTTGCGAATAGCTCGCTGGCAAAGGGCGATCGCAGGCAAAGGGCGATCGCAGGCAATCAATGTTATCGACAGGTTGTACACTGAATAGCTTTACAATCACAGTGGAGTATAAATGGACTGCAGGTAGTTTGTCGCTCTTAATAAACCCCATTTGTATAATTACTTGTATATATCTATAAAATTATTAAAACTGAAATTACACTATTTTAGAAATATCAAAAGTTTTCATCGATTGGACTTGTATATTTTTTAAATATATTGTATTCTCGCATTTTTCTCGTACATTGCAAGTGTTATAGCAAAAGTAGGTTAAACAAGGTTGTAGATCATGCAATTAGCTATAAAATTGGACTTTTTCTTATTTTAAATCGTGAGATATCGCGATTTTAAAATTGGAAGAAGTCATGTCATATCTATTATATACAAAGTTACTTGATCCCATCAACGCAGAGCCTAAACCGCTGGTCCTAAAAATTTGAAATTATGGCAGCAGATGCTTTTCATGTTGCTAATTTTAGACTATGATCACCAAGCAGACTTAGACAAAATCATGAATCATCAGTGAAGTGGCTCATAAATTTGAATCACACAAAATGTACGGTATTGTCCATCGGAAATCGGAACCTTACAAACTTGGCGACACTCAGCTAGCCGAAGTCAAAACACAGATGGACCTGGGTGTTAAGATCTCGGAGAATCTGAAATGGGAAGACCATATCACGAATATTGTCAAAAAAGCTAATACCATGGTATACCTCTCACGGAAGCCCTTTGGAACATTGACACCTGAAATGGCTCTTAGAATCCACAAAACGTATGTCAGATCAATATTAGAATATGCCTATCAGGTATGGAGCCCCTATTTCATAAAAGACATAGACCTGTTGGAAAGAGTGCAGCGTGGATTCACCAAAGTCCCCAGATAGCTGAAACGGTTGCTATACGAAGAACGATTAGACAAACTGAACCTGACCACCTTGAAGGAGCGCAGAGAACGTGGAGACCTGATTGAGACCTTCAAGATAATAATTGATCACTATGACTTACAAGGATTCAGCAAAATGTTCAAACGCACCTGACCGAAATCATAGAGGACACAACCTTAGACTGCAAAAATCTAGTTGGAATACAAACCCACACAAGAACTTCTTGAGCAATAGAGTGGTTAACGCATGGAATAGGCAACCTGAAAATATTGTGACAGCAGAAAACATTAACCAATTCAAAAATAGACTGGACAAACACATAAATCAACAAAAACATTGAGCAGTGTAAACATAATCTGTAAACCACATGTGGTAGGACATAGCGTACATAACATAATTTATAAGACCTTTATACCTAACCTATGATCCACAGAATAAATATTATGATTATGATTATGAGTGAAACAGTGTAGTGAACAATGAGATGCAGGCTGATATCAGTTGTTTCAACTGCTGGCCTGTTCCCAATAATAATAATAATAATGTGTGTGTATTCCTAGCATATCAAATTCTCATAAAAGGGCCTCTACGTCTTGGCTTCGGCCCGACGCACGCTTTCCAAAGGCCCGGGACTCCATAGTTCCGAGAGTCAAGGTACTGAGAAATAATAATAATATCCACTAAGAAAGGATTTTTGGAAATTTCGTTGTAAAAATGGTACAATAAGGGAATAACGGATATGAACTTCTATGCAAACTTTCATCCTTTGTTGTGCTCCATAAGAACAGTGGTTCAGATTCTACGCTGAAAAATCATACCAGGCAACAAGTAGCTTTGTATATTATAGACATGATTTCTTCTAATTTTAAAATCGAGATATCTTTGAAAAGGTGATACATACAAACAAAGTATGAGATCAATTTTATAGGTAATTGCATGATGTTTACGAGAAAAATACGAGAATCCAATACATTTGACTTTTGAGGTTAAATTAAAAAAATGCTCTAGTCCAATCGATGGGCGACTTTTAATATTTTTTTAATATGGTTATTAAAATCCCAATTCACACCAATTCTCAACTCTATGCTAATAATAGGTCGTTACATATGAAATTGCCGTTTTTTTGATGAAATTGGAAACCTAATTTTCAGTACCTACTAACATTTTAGCATTTTTTCTAGGAATAACAATTCCAAATTTTGTGTCTTTTTTGTGTATAAATGAAACAATATAAAGCACTCTTTTTATTGCATTAAGAATATTTACATAATATACACGGAAATTATAGAAATAAATATATATATAAAAAAGAATATATATCTAAATAATCCTGCAGGTTCAGGCGTCAAAGAATTCCTCGCCATCGATGTCAACCGGGAAGGTGGCCAGAAGGCTAGCGGCATTGCCACGTTGAATGGCAATACCAATTCTTTGCGCAAAGAATAAACCAGCCCTCTGATCACGGGTAGCGTAATTTAAACGTTTAGAAATGTTCCTAAATTTACACATGTTCTCCGCTCAACTCAACTGTTCAAGTATTCGACTCTTTTAGGTAAAATGGATAGTGTGATTCGAAACACACTATGCAAAATTCTAAATGTGGATATGAACGACCGAGTCTGGCTTCAGGCATCCATGCCTGTGCGTCTAGGCGGGCTCGGCGTTCGCAAAATTACTGACGTAAGTCTGCCAGCATTTTTATCTTCGGTGCATGGCACGGATGAATTAGTTAAAAAAATCTTAACCCCTAGCCTAACTAATTCAGAAGTGCCAGGCATGGCCGAAGCTTTTAATGCTTGGAAAATGTTTTGCCCAAACGCTGATTTGCCAGCCAACCCAGCTTCCCAGAGACAATGGGACGTGCCGCTCTGCAACATAGTAAGAAAACATCTAATTTCTAGTTCTACCAATGTTGCGGAGCGTGCTCGCCTTTTGGCTGTGGGGGAATGGGAATCCGGTGTTTGGCTTCAGGCCCTACCGTCGCCTAACATTGGTACCATGTTGGACGATAACACCTTCCGTATCGCTGCTTGCCTTCGTTTAGGTGCTCCTTGCGTTTCTCCGCATCGATGTCGCTGTGGGGAAGAAGTTGGTAGCCTTGGACATCATGGTCTCTCTTGCAGCAGGAGCGCAGGACGGCTGTCGCGGCACGGGTATATCAATGACATAATCCGTCGGGCTCTTGTCACCGCTGGCGTTCCAGCCATATTAGAACCCACTGGCTTGGCGCGCGACGATGGCAAGAGGCCAGATGGAATGTCATTGCTGCCTTGGAAGATGGGAAGGCATTTGGTGTGGGATGCAACATGTGCTGACACCCTTGCGCCTTCACACCTTCCAGGGACTGCAAACTGCGCCTGCGCTGCTGCTGCGTCGGCAGAGACCCTCAAACGGCGCAAGTATAGTAATATAAATGGTAATTACATATTTGAGCCGTTCGGGGTCGAGACGCTGGGATCATGGGGTCCAAGTGCCCGTCTTTTGTTTAGAGACATTTCTAAACGTTTAATTGACGCTACCCGTGATCAGAGGGCATATAAAACTAACAAACACTTTATTTATATTTTTGAAAAGTGACAGCTGTAAAAAAGTAAAACCAAATTTATCATCAAAATGGATAGCATTTAGGAAGTACTGTTTTTGAAGATCGAATTTAATTTATCAAGCGCCCAATAAAAACAAAATTTAATACAGAGTTGTAAAATCTTGAAGTCAACTTTGAAACAAAATATAAATAATGGAAATATCTATTTAATAACAGGAATAACGAACTCATGAATCTGTAAGAAAATTTGGGCAATTTCATAGGTAAAGACATAATATATTCAAGTTTGCCATTTTATTTCGTCTAAATTGACTGGATCAAACACTGACATTTGTGGGCTCACCATAAAATCTTCGTAAACGGGGCAACAATTGAACGGTTGTCACTTTGTAATCCTATATAGGTAAATAGGATTACAAAGTTACATTTGCAGTTGGTAGTACGACAACAATTCAATTATTGACCTGTTTTAAGCGTTCATGGTACGGATCCTGCTCGCTCGTGCATTCTGTCAAATCCGTAAACAACCGTTGTCAATTTGCTTGTGTGCGTAAGGGTCAGTAGAGCGAGCTTTATAAGACTGGCTGTTAAGTAAATAAAATTGGTATAGCGAAATATCATTACCACAAAAATTGTGAATTATATAACTATATTGTATAAAAAATATTGACAAAAATAAAATCCTGACTGATACTGAAAAAAACCAATACAAGTATGAAAGCAGGCGGTATCTCATTTGCCAATTATAAACCGATAGAAAATTAATGAGTACCGGCTGCTATCAAACTTGTTTCGACCCTTTCAGCACCAGAAGGATATTTTTTTTAATAATAATTTATTTTTAATTAAAATGTGGTCTTGATATACCGTTTGAAATTCTCGAGCCCTTTAATTTTATATTACCTACCCATATTGCAGTACACAATTTATTTTTTATTATTTCCCTTTAAACTTTCTTTTTATACCACTTAAGTGACAGACAAGCACACGGCCCACCTGATGGAAAGTGGTTACCGTGGTCTATGGACGTTTGTAACACGAGAGGAGTCACAGTCGCGCTGCCAACCCTGTAAGTACAGAGTTTCTGTGCCGTCAGTGTAGAAGACAAAGCAGGACAAGCCTTTAGTCTTCCCACTGACAGGACAAATTCTCCAGTAAGCTTTGGCTACCCTACTCACCGCTGGGAACACAACACGAAGTTATTATAGCCGCGGTTTTCTGTAACTAAAACTAAACTATAGTGTATTACAGCAGCCATGTTGATTTTATTTTCGCATCACCTATCTTAGAACACTAGGGTTACCGAGACAAATTTACCAATTATACTAACAAAACCTTACAGATTACCACGGCTATAATAACCTCGTGTTGTGTTCCCGGTGGTGAGTAGGGTAACCAGAGCTCACTGGAGAGTTTTTGTGCTGTCAGTGGGAAGACCAAAGACTTGTCCTGATTTTGTGTTCTGCACTGATGGGCACATAAAATCTCTGTTCTTACAGGGTCTCGGCAGTACCGATGCGACTTACGTGTTACACACGTTCATAGGTCACGGTAACCATTTTCCGTCAGGTGGGCCGTGTGCTTGTCTGCCACCTCAGTTATATAAAAAAAACAATATGTTAATTGATGAAATCCGCCCCGTAGTTTAGAAGGCTACGAGCCCATACACCCCGCAAGATTGGCCCCACCAATAAATAGGGTTAAGATATGGGATATTAACATAACCCTTCTTGGTAGTCAGGTAAAAAGGTGCGCTACGTCTTAATACATAGGTGTTAAAATTTATTATATCATTTATCTAGATTCTGGTTCAATACAGGCCATTTTTATAAATTCGTACCTATTTGATCAAATTCTTAACCTTACAAATCGTTACACGGAAGGTTCAATAGCTCTTGGACTAAAATTTTCATTACTTCCCAGAATAATATCCTTAATGTCAACACTATTGTATGGTGTAATAATTTATGGTGTGCCTTTTTTTTTCAAAATAAATGAGATCAATTCTCAGTTAGGAATATTGGTTTAAAAAAAATTAATGACGAGATTTTAAGTTTCATCAAAGTCGGGCTCAGGATTCCTTTGAGCATTTTCCGCTATTCCTAATAGTTTCGAATTTGGCCATCCAAGCTCTTTTCAAAATTTCATTCTGTATATACCTATATAATATAGGTATTTAAACTATCATGGTCACTCACATCAGTATCACAATAAACGGGATTCGAGTTTGTAGTGAGAGTGAAACCAATAGTAGTGCAGATACGCGTAGTAAAAGAACTCGATAGAAGGTAGATAGATATAATTACTCCTAGGAAAAATCTTTTTCTCTGTTCACCGCCACTACTCCAGTTCCTCCGTGATCATGGTGCTTGCAACAGTGGTAAATATCCCGTTTATTGTGATGCTGTATATATACACATATAAAAATCAGTGACTTATGCGCTAAACAATTTCTCAGTAGCAGTTCGAGGCTAACACCATATATGATGAAATCTAATTAATATAAAGTCCAACACATCTAACTGTATCATATGGAAAGTTAGAAATGAAAACATCTACCTAATTTGCGAATGAAGGGAAAATTCAAAACATTTCAGTACAGTAAAGAGAATTGAACCTTGTTTCATTAGCAGTGGGAACAATTTTGCTAAACAACTAAATATGAATGGTTTCCTGTGAGTTCACGAATATTTGTGTGACACTCGCTGGCAACTAATAAGGTTCGTTTGCGTATATAAAGTTGAAATTATTTGTCAAAACAAAGTTTAAATATTCGCCTAGCAGCTAAATATAATATATTATATAAATTATTGTAGAATTGGGTATTTTCTTGTACTTAAAATAAAGTATTTAAATGAGCTTATTAAATTAAGAACGGTAAAAGATTGCTTTTTATTTCTTTTTAATCACCCACCCAACCTATAAATAGTAATTGATTAGACTGTAAAGTATTGTGACGTCACAATAAATTAATTCATACAAGCTTCCTTGTAACATACCGTTTTGACGTTTAGTAAAAAGTAACTAATTTGACTAGTCAGTCTAATACCCTATTGTCACTCTTCCTAATCGGTCTATCGTAAAGACATTTTATAAATGACGTCCCTGAAAATTGGTACGTGTTATTGAGTAAACCTGAGCCTGAGAGACGTTGCGCACTGTGCGGTATGAAAGGAACTTCATCCCACGCACACTCAAGCTGTGGAACGAACTCCTTGCTGCGGTCTTCCCATGCGCCTACAATATGGGAATCTTCAAGAGAGGCATTAGAAGATTTCTTTAGAGTCGGCAGCGCGATTATAACGCATCTGGTGTTTCAGACGTCCATAGGCCACGGTAACCACTTCACATCAGGTGGGCTTGCCTGCCACTTAAGTGGTATGAAAAAAAAAAAGTTTCAACAATAAAATCTTCTAGTACCTATTGCCCTTTGATTGGTATTCGATCACTTTTACCTTCCCATCCTTAACAACTAACACCTGCGCTACTCTGCAAGAATCACGATGAAACATTCAACAAAGGCGCATTCAACAAATCAGCATTGTTATGAAAACAATATCAATGTAACATTGTGACACGTGAAGGGAATTCCCCATAACGCGTAAGGGACGACAGCCTACTGTGAGTTAATTATGTGGATAATTTTAAAAAAGCCGTTTCCTTTTTGGTTATTGTCAAGGAATATCATAAAAGACGTATTAGGTAAATACGTGTTTATGAATGGGCCTGTGAAATAAATGTTCGTTAAATTAAATCCTCAAGTACAAGTTTTATGTAACGTTTTTTTTACTTTTGCAGTAATGAAAGCCTATGAACAAAGTTCAGGTAAAATCTGTGCAATGAGTAGGTAGATATTTAGAGGCTTAGAACGTCTTCCCATTATCCGATCCGATATCGGTGTCAGCTCAGATATCCGGCAGAAAGTAAAATGTATAGAATATGTATATGGAGTAATAGAAGATGTAGTGATGAGAATTGAGAGGAATGTTGAGATGGTTCGGTCATGTTGAGAGAATGAATGAAAGAAGACTAACGAAACAAGTGTATGAGGCGAGTGTCGATGGTACCGTAGGAAGGGGAAGACCTAGGAGCACATACCTGGACCAAGTCAGGGAAGTACCCTAAACCGACGAGCACGCATGAAGAATGTAATGATAGTGAATGAAGCGAAAGTAGTATGTCAGGATCGTAGCAAATGGAGATCCGTGATCTCTGCCTACCCCTATGGGAAACAGGCGTGATTTATGTATGTATGTATTTTTTATTTATTTAAACTTTTTGCACAAATACACAAAGATTGTACAAAGGCGGACTTAATGCCACAGGTATTTTCTACCAGTCAACCTTAGGGCGATGCAGAGATATTTATATTAAAGGTAGGTGCACGAAGTGTTGTGGTGAGAGTTAGAGTGTATGTATGTATGTATGCATCTGTCATTCACATTGTCCGATCCGATATCGGATATCGGAGCAGACACCGGTGTGTTCGCCCGATATCGGATATCAATGTCAATCAGTCAGCACAATACCAAAACAATGACAAAAAAATAAATGTCATGTCATAGTCAATGGTATGTATTATTATATCACATTGTTAGTTTTATTTGAGTCTGCTTGTTCATAAATAAATTAAAAAATTTCGAACCGATTTTATCGGATATATTTGTGAAAACAGCACATGGTATTAGTTCTCGGATATTGACTATCGGCGTCCGACACCAATATCGAACGGAATAATGGGAAAACAGCCTTCTACTGAATTTATCCCGTCAATTTCTGTTTCTACAGAAATCTAAATATAGTGCACCAGATAGCTAAACTTTTGATTAAACTAAAACAAATTACAACAACATCTCAATCACGTAAGCGATACAAGCTTTCAATTAAAAACATTGTTTGCTATGAAAAGCAATAAAAACTATTATAAGTTGGCACTTTGGACACTCGACACTCTGCGCACATGGCAGGCAACAGAAAGTGGTTACCCTGGCTTATGGACGTGTGCAACAGTGTCCCGGTACCACCGCCTGGTTCTCAGCAGAGTAGAACTTGGACCGCCCCATCTCTTCCCATGCAGTGTCGTACAAGGCGACTAAGGGATAGGGCTGTTTACCATCAGACAGATATATGCAGCCCAGACTCAACCTCAGATTCATGGCTTGAGTCAACAATAGTTCCCGGAAGACGGCAATAGGCTCATGTAATAGGTACATGGAACAGAATACATTACATTTTACATACAGGTTTTTTTATACCATTTAGGTGGCAGACAAGCACATGACCCACCTTATGGAAAATAGTCACTGTCAGCTATGGACGTGTGCAAAACCAAGGGAGTCACACTCGTGCTCAGACAAAGCGCTAGAAGACAAAGCAGTACAAGCCTTTGGGTTTTTCCCACTGACAGCACAAAAACTCTCCTGTAAGCTCTGGTATATTCAATACACAAAATGCTTCGGATTAGTTCATTCGAAATGCAACAGCAAATCGATCGTACAGTTCAAGTCCAAAAATCAATGAATAGATGCTGTCAGTTGTAACGAGTTTTTTTCCATTTATTTGAATGTTACCTTTTAACCCCTTGTGCCGCACCGCACTGAAATGAAAAGTATTGAATAGTAGTGAGTATCCAGTGATTGGATGAATACGTGAAAAATACCCAGTGAGGAATTTAATAAAATCTATTCAATCGCGTCAGGTGAATAGTTTCTCTGTGTAAAAAAATATCAGAAAAAAGTGATTGAATATATTGAAGCACCATATTCTGTAATTGATATCAAATAATATGGAAATTAAACTATAAGTTTTGTGTATTGTGTGCTTTTGTGTGTAGCACACAACACACAAAGTTTGTTCATATTTTACTTAATAAATGAATTATAGGAATATTTTATATGAGTATCTAAATAAACGGGTTATTTACCATGTTTAATTGTTTTGAGTTTCCGATATTTCGGCGCTGTTGCAAGCACCATGATCACGGAGGAACTAGAGTAGTGGCAGTGAACAGAGATAAAGTGTTTTCCTAGGAGTAATTATATCGATCTACCCTTTTTCGAGTTCTTTTACTACGCGTATCTGCACTACCACTGGTTTCACTCTCACTACAAACTCGAACCCGATCTCGATCACGTTCACGACCCACGATGCTCACTGTATCCACTCGCGATTTTGTTTTGGCTTGTTCCCGGTTGTTTTTGCAAGGACGGACCACTGGATGCCAGACGTTTGGCAGTTGGAATACTTGGGATACAGATGTGAGTGACCATGATAGTTTAAATAACTATATTTTATATGTAGTAGGTTACACAGTTCATGTAATTTATATCATAGTATGAAATGAGTTACATATATTACTATAAAATATAATATGCGTCATCAATATGAAATATGGTACCTATTTAACTTAAAAAAGACAATATTTTTTACCTAATTTGTTGAAGAAGAATTTTGATAAAACCACTTTCATGAACAATGTTCTGAAAATCTAATGAGAAAAAACGTTACTCGTAGGTATTTTTACCCGAATACGCCAGAGCAAAAGGAGGGCTATGATTCTGACAGGCTATGTATGTATATATATATATATGTATATATATATGCATATATGTATGTATGTAGGTTCATGTGTTCTCTCATAGCTCCTCAACCACTTATTAGAAGTAGACAAATAGGGTATCGTTAGAAGTATCTTAGTCGTCCGTTGGTTATAGGCTATATGACGTGTTACTGAATCTAATGTGGCGCCCTCTAGGGGTCATATAGTACTGTGTTAAAAAATAAATTAGAGTTAAATATGTCGTATTTGAAATGTGCTTATTAAGCCAATAAGCACATTTCAAATATGTATAAATTATACATATTGCTTGCCCTAAAACAACGTACATAAAAAAAAAAGTTTAAAATTAAAACTTCACTACCAAAAAATCAAGCTCTAAAAAGTATCAAACAAGAAAATGTCAAGGATAGCCGTGGTCGTTTACCACTTGGTCTAACAAAACCATATATTCTGGGTTAAAGTGGCATACGAATCTACGTAATATGTACTTTGCTAAACTATAATGAAGGAATTAGTATATATGAGATCTCTGATGCACATAACACAAGTTATTTCTTAGCATGGGTATCAGTGTTCAACTAAACACTTGTAAATTGGTCTAAGATGATACTCCGAATGTATAATTGTAGTGTAAATTGATGTACAACTTATGTGGCTAATAAAATCAATTTATTTATTATTCATTAATACGGCTATATTTGACATTTTCTTGTTTGATACTTTTTAGAGCGTGATCTTATACCGTTCATCTGATTAAGAACAACAATGTCAACTCATATAACCTATGCATATCTGGTAGATAGCGCTGCATTATCATCATCATCATATAATCATACCTTTATCCCCGCAGGGTTAGGCAGAAGTGAATTATTATGCGCGTGGTGGCGGAGAAAGAACACAAGCATAACCAACCCACCTCATCCGAAGGGTGTCGTAAGAGGTGACTAACGGAAAAATATGCGGACGATATCACACCCTGTACCAACCCTTATGGCTAGCGTGGACACAGTAGGCCGAAGCCTCCGAACATTGGGAGAGCCTTATGTCCAGTAGCAGACTGTAATGAACTAATTGATTGACACCCACATTTCACCTACATTTGTAAGAGGTAGGACACGACGGTATTTCCGTCCCAATTGAGCAGTCCAACTGGGGAAGTACCTGCACCCTACAGAATACCACGGCTATAATAACCTCGCGTTGTATTCCCGGCGGTGACTAGGGTAGCCAGAGCTCACTGGAGAGTTTCTGGGTTGTCAGTGGTAAGACCAAAGTCTTGTCCTGATTTTGTGTTCTGCACTGATGGCACTAAAAATCTCTGTTCTTACAGGGTCGGCAGCGTGGGTGTGACTCCCGTCGTGTTACATGCGTTCATAGGTAACGGTAACCACTTTCTTTTCACTGTGCCGTCAGTGTAAAATACAAAACAGGACAAGCTTTTGGTCTTTCCACTGACAGCACAAAAACCTACTCACCGCCGGGAACACAACACGAAGTTATTATGACCGCGGTATTTAATAGGGCGGAGATACTTCCCCAGTCGGACTGCTCAATTGGACGGAAACACTTAAATGTTAAATGAAAATTCATTTCCAATATTAACATGAAGTTGTATTCCCTCCGAAAGTAAAGCAAAATTATTATTCGAGTCAATAAACTCTATCATCGCACACATTCCATGAACCAATTATGCCAATAATGTTTATAATTACACTGATTGATTAGCACATTCTAGCGAGAATATCATTCTCTATAGTTTGTGAGCGTGTTACAACGTGAAACCCACAAAGGCATTCGAGTGTGATGTAAAGTGAGAAGTACTATTCAATTAATTTGGACAATTAATTTCTCCAATTTACGTATCATATAATTGGGCCCGAATATGAAAGATTACGTTTTAATTGCGGGTGTTTTCTAAACTTACGAGAGATTTAATTAAAATCTTTACAAATGTTATTAAGTTGAAGAGTTTGTTTGTTTGGTTGGATTAGTTCGAAATCAAAAATTGTTTTGTGTTGAATAGTCCGTTTATTGAGGAAGGTTATACGTTATATAACATCACGCTACTACCTTAGGGGGCGAAGTAGTCATCATAAGTGTTAACAAATCCGTCAAATTGATTCAAAAATCAGTGAAATTCTGCATCGTACCTATTCGTATTGTATTGTTAAAAAAGTATTTCTTAAAGATTTTAACCAACGGCACTGAATAACATTTAAGCATCTAATAAACACGGTTTAAATGGTCACGTAATTGTAGGATTAATTAAGATAGATTAAGTGGAGAAACCCTATTTCAGGTCTGACAAATCAGACATGGTCTGATTGAAGTGAAACTGGGTTTAATTTGTAAAACTTTTTTTTTGATCAGCTTTTGGCGCCTTGAGTACTTTTTAGGTTAAAAAATAATAGAAATCAAGTCATCGTCACCGAACGCGTCACAAGTTGCTTAGTTCTCACTTCTGTAGGCAGTCCCCATAGACTGACCCGCATTTTTTTTTACTAGATATAGCAATAAGAAAGCTACTGTATAGAGGACTTCATAAAAATTTTATCTCATTCATTTTGAACAATTAAAAAAATAAATCGGATAATGGCATAAGAACTCGTTAAAATTTCAAAAAAGGAACGATACAATTTTCCGTTCTATTGCAGCGTTGATCGAGTCCACTCGACATTTAAGTCCTTTTTATTTTGAAATCGGATTATTCTGCGTCGGTAGAGCGCCGGCGGCGAGGAGGGCTTGTTTTGTTGCTGGGATATTTTTTGTCATAGAACGCCCCGCCGCTGTTTGCAACGCGGGACTGAGACTGAGAATAGAAGACCGGTAGTGAGATTTTATTCTTTAGAAAGAGCCAACGTCCGAGTGCCATCACTGCGACGCGAGCGAGGACTCAGGTCCGCACACGCTCACCGAGTGTCCGGCGTGGGAGACGCCGAGGCGGGAGCTTGTGGCGGCCCTGGGAGTGAGAGTTCTCACGCTCTCCACCTTGCTCGCGGCGATGGTCCGCTGCGCGGATGCGTGGGCGGCCGGCGCCTCCTTCTGCGAGCAAGTAATGCTCGTGAAGGAGGAGGCGGGGCGGGAGCGGCAGCGGGAGCGACGAAGGATCGCAAGCCAAGCTGCCCGCGTACGAAGGCAACTCGGGCGTCGGAGGTCGATGAACGACCTCCGCCCCCCATGAGCGCCGGCCTGGGGGTGACAGGTGGAGCCGCCTGTTACCCTGGCAGAAGCAGGCCGCGGCGGTGGCGCGCCTAGCGCGCCTCCCCGTTTCCGGGGTCGAGTTGGGGACTCTGTAGTCCCCACACCCGAGACGAGGGCCAGATCGTGAGAGATGGCCCTGGGTCGGCCGGGGTGCGAGGGATATGCCTGTCAACCTCACCTTCGGCAACCAAAACGACCCACAGGCGGCGTGCGTTTTAGTCGGTTCGTGTCCGACATAACCTCCTCCACCGGCTCCGGTGGGGAGGTATCCGTGGGGATTTTGCGCACGTAAAAAAAAAAAAAAAAAAAAAAAAAGATTTTATTCTTTGAATATTAATAGTAAAAATACAACTAAAATAGATATATTTATTATGTGTCGGTATTAAAATATATTTAATTCAAGATATGTAAAGAAATGCAATAAATAAAATTATTATATATTACATACATAACATAGGGTAAGTAACTAACTACTTTTAATATATCATGATTAATTAAATCTATGATAATATTTACATTAATAAAGAATAATAATTAAATACAACAAAAGTTAAAATGCGTCGTGGAATTCCTCCGCATCGCATGCCTCTTGTGGTAGCGTTCCCAGAAGACTAGCAGCAAAACCACGTTGTATGGCAATGCTTATTCTCTGACCTAAGAAAAGGCTAACCCTGTAGTCACGAGAAGCGTCGACCATATGCTTCGCAATCTCCCTGAAGAGATTACGGGCGCTCGGACCCCACGGCCCAAACGTTTCGACTCGAAACGGCACAAATTCAAAATCACCAATGAGATTGGAATACTTGCGCCACTTAAGAGCCTCTGCAGAAGCTGCAGCAGCACCGGCACAGCAAGCCGTGCCAGGTATATGGGTAGGGGCAATGGTATCGACGCATGTTGCGTCCCACACCAGAGCCCTACCCATACTCCATGGTATTAATTACATACCATCCGGTCTCTTGCCATCGTAATTTTTTTTTTAGTACCTATTGTCGGTATTATTATATATACAATACTTTTTTTTTTACTATAAATGTCAATTATTATATTTTAAATACAACGCCATCATATTATTAATCAAAACATCTTATAAATTTATTTAATATATAAATAATAACAACAATATTTTGTGTACTAATCGAATAACCCATCCCTGATCACTCCCGGTGCCAAGGTACGCATCACACCTGCCGCTTTTCCACTCTGGATTGCTATGGCCAGCCTCTGCACCAGGAATGATCCAGACCAGGAGTCACCAGTGGCCTCTATGAGCCTTTGCCCAATCGCCTTTACAAGGCTTTTGTCCTCTTTGCCCCAGCTTCCCAGGGTTTCCACCGCTATTGGCACGAAGTGGTACCTCGGCTCCAACTCACTGTACTTGAGTTTCTTCCTTAAACTGGCGTCATTTGTGGCCGCTGATGGGGAGTGCCTGGCGGCTACAGTGCTGTCAATTAGCCAGTCAAGCTTTTGTCATGTAAATAGCCCGCCTCGGGTCGTGTCTCGTATACAACAATGCCACTAATGCAGAATTTTACACTTCATATGTACCGCGGTAGCCTAGTGGTATGGTTAATGGACTGCTGAGACGAGGTCTTGGGTTCAATCCCAGGTTTTACTATGGCACACACCAATGACTATTCGATGCTTTTCGAAGTTATGTGTATATTTATCGCAGGTTTATAAGTGCCCGGTTAATGGCAATAGGCTCGCCACCTACATTGGGACCTAAACATAAACTGGCGAAATGTGGGTGCTAGCACCTCTGCCTATCCCTTGGGGGTTATAGGCGTGAGTTTATGTTATGCTTCATATGTATATAGGTACAGTAAGCGTCAGATGAATCAGCGATCATAATTTCATTCAATTCATTTTTTTGTTCATTTATTTATTTGCTTGTAATGTGGTACAACAAAAGATGGAAATAATATAGTAATCAAGCACATTTCACCATAAAATTGGCACACAAACACAGATTATTAGGTACACAAAGCAATATGTCGTTAGCTATTAAAAATATTGCAGTCATAATAATAGCGCAGCTTACCAATCTGCTCCGATTTTAGGTACCTCGGTTCACTACTGCAAAGCGATGGAGAATTAGATCGAGCCGTAAAGCACCGGATTAACGTTGGTTCGATGAAATGGCGGCAGGTTACAGCAACTACATGTGACTCTCGATTGCCCCTTCGATTGAAGGGCAAAATTTATAAGAGCATGATCCGGCCTGCCGTCCTTAAAGGTGACGAGAGAGTTGGCCCGTAAAGGTGACGGATAAAAGACGGTTGCATGTAGCCGAGATGAGAATGTTGAGATGGATGTGTGGTGTGACAAGAATGGATAAGATTAGGAATTAATATATTAGAGGAAGTTTGAGAGTAGCACCAATCACAGAAAAGCTACGAGGAAATCGTTTGTCCTGGTTCGGGCATGTAATGCGTAGGGATGAAAGTAATGTCGTAAGGAACTAACTATGGAAGTGGATGGCTACAAGGGGAGAGGGAGGCCTAAAATGAGGTGGATGGACTGTGTGAATGATGATATGGTTCAGAAGGGAGTGAATGTTGAAATGACTGCAACTAGCGATGAATTTAAAAAGAACACATGTTGCGCCGACCCCAAATAATCTTGGGATAAGGGCAGGGGGATGAATAACAGCGCAGCTGCTATTATTATGACTGCAATATTAGACGCAATATTTATAAAAGATAGATAGATATATCGATGCAATCTTATATATATAAAAGAAAGCCGTGTTAGTTACACTATTTATAACTCAAGAACGGCTGTACCGATTTAGCTGAAAATTGGTGGGGATGTAGTTTAGAATCAGGAGATGGGCATAGGATACTTTTCATCCCGTCCGGAACGGGATCAGAAATCTTTGCGGGAAGAGCCACGGGCAACAGCTAGTGTTATATTGTATATTATAATATGTGCAGAGAGATAAATGCAAAACCCGAAACCATCCAAATTCTTCTATACATATATGGTTATTCATATACAGGGTTACTGATTAAGTCGACCTGAATCCTTTGGGGTGGCATAGTTCTCATCATTTCTAACACTTTCACCACGGAGTACCCCACCCGAAACTTAACCCTTTTCTAGCTATTGGACTTTAAAGATTTATTTTAAAATATCAAAATAATTTAACTAATGTTTTTTTATGTGCCATTTGCTTGCAATTGGTTGTTCTTATTGTTGTTTTAGAATAGTAATTTAATAGATTCATTAATCGAAATACTCAAATTACTAGTAATTCTACCACATTCGTCGTACTACACGAATGATTGAAAAAATAAATTTATATCTATTATTTGTTTTATTGTTCCTTACATACTGAAAAAAAAATCTACTATAGTGATGCTGCAGATATGTTTAAAAATATCAGTGGTTTATTAGCTTTCTAAAAAGGTATCACAAGCTGGGTTGCTATTACAATGCTCCGAATATGTAGGTTCAATTCAATTTTCCGATTCAATTTTTTCTATATCATAATCGAAGATGAAAATAAATTATATTGGTTAGCAATTTAACTTTGATAGTAATATTTTCATCATACCAGTCATATCGTACCAACCCGTCTGGCCAGCGTGAAACAGTAGGCCAAAGTCTCCCAACATTGAGAGAGCCCTTGTCCAACAGTGGAGTGCGATGGGCTAGTTGTTTGTTTTTGTTTGTTGTCATATCGGGGGACCCTCTCTGGGAAGCACTTCGTCGTATCGTATTATGTTTACGTTACGTTATTCGTATTATCGGAACGATCAATCCCCACGGATACCTACCCAACGGAGCCGGTGGGAGAGGTTATGTCGGACTCGAACCGATTAAAACGCACGCCGCCTGTGGGTCGTTTTGGTTGCCGAAGGTGAGGTTGACAGGCATATCCCTCGCACCCCGGCCGACCCAGGGCCATTTCTCACGATCTGGCCCTCTTCTCGGGTGTGTGGGGACTACAGAGTCCCCAACTCGTTCCCGGCAAATGGGGAGGCGCGCCAGGCGCACCACAGCCGCGGCCTGCTTCTGCCAGGGTGACAGGCGGCTCCACCTGTCACCCCCAGGCCGGCGCTCATGGGGGGCGGAGGTCGTTCATCTACCTCCGACGCCCGAGTTGCCTTCGTACGCTTGCGATCCTTCGTCGCTCCCGCTGCCGCGCCCTCCCCGCCTCCTCCTTCACGAGCATTACTTGCTCGCAGAAGGAGGCGCCGGCCGCCCACGCATCCGCGCAGATCGGAACGATCTAAAATCCCCCCGACATGACAACGCTTGAATCAAAATAATACTAGGTATATCATAGCTAAAGGGTTAACCAACACAATTTATTTTCAACTTTTTGAGGGTTGATTTCTGTGACGGGGGTTGTTTTAATTTTTATTTTACACTTTTTAAATTGATGTACTAATCAAGCTCTTTGATTTGATACCTATATTGAGGGAGTTGCGAAAAAAAGTAATTCGCCATTTTGTGGTGGCGGCCATCTTGGGTTTGAATATTGTCATAGTGTATATTATTTTACAAGTCTAGTCCTTTCATTTGGTACCCATATCCTCTACATGGGTACCAAATGAAAGGGCTAGATAGTTGATAAAAAGCATATACTCCGTCATTTTGTGGCGGTGGCCATCTTTATAAGTTTTTTTTTTAAACATAGCTAAAAACTTCCGACTAATATACCTTTCGAACAAAAAATTTAAATCCAAATCACAGACAGACACACACACAACCATACACACACACACATACAGGTATATATTACATAAAATATTTGTTTCAAGTGTCATGTTCACTAACAATCCTAATATTATTGATATTAAGTGCATCTGTGAAAAAAATACCAGTGGGTGAGCTCTTCAATTTTAAAAACATTAGTTCAATGATAGTTGTTCAAATTGGAACAATCCACTTCAACTTCCAACGAGTGTTGCACCTAGTTGAGTTTACCTGCCAGCGAAAATGTTCAAGTGGAACAAAATCCTACCCTCATATCGTTTGTTCATTATTTAAAGTGCTGTAGTAACTGGTAAAACAATATTTCTCTGTTTGTGAAGCACCCTCGCTACAGTGCTTTACAGTTGTTCCGTATATCGAGAAAAATAATCCAAAATGGTATTGTATGTTTTCGTGAGCTGGATTGTACTTTGTTTGTTATATCTGCGATATGATTGAATTGAGTATGAACTGTAGTTAAAATAAATTATTTAACTGAGCTCATTAAAATAAGAATGATAAAAATTCGGCAAAAGTTGTGTCTGTTCTTGTATTATCGTTTTTAGTTATTTTTGATCATTCCAATCTGTAATAGTAAATTTTATTACAACAAAATATAATGACGTCACAATAAATTATTTCATAAAAGTTTCCATACAAAATTATCGTTTAGACATTTAATAAAAAAGTAACTAATTTGACTAGTCACTCAAATACGCAATTGATTCGCTGTAAATATAAATTATCATGATGACTTGGTTTTAATATAAAATTACGTATAATGTTAAACAAAAATAAGTTATATTTCTAGGAGACACGACGGTATTTTCGCTCAATTGAGCAGTCCAACTGAGGAAGTACCTCCGCCCTACAGAATACTGCAGCCATAATAACCTCGTGTTGTGGTCCCGGCGGTGAATAGTGTAGCTAGAGCTTACTGGAGGGTTTTTGTGCTGTCAATGGAAAGACCAAAAGCTTGTCCAGCTTTGTCTTTTACACTGACGGCACAGTAAATCTTGTGCTTACAGGATCGGCAGCGCGATTGTGACTCCCTTGGTGTTGCACAAGTCCATAGGCCACGGTAACCGCTTTCCATCGGGTGAGCCGTGTGCTTGTCTGCTGACCAAGTGGTATAAACAATAATAATTTAGTTTTAATCTATACTTACTTAATGTTATGTGGTCCGACTGACTATTATTTGACTGATATGACCAAAACTAATAGGATTAGGGGTTAGAGTTATTAGGGCTTGGAATCTCTTAACCTTTTCTCAAAACAGTTCGGTTTCGGCTTTCTAGTCGTAACTTAGATGCGGCTTGACTTCGATATTTTCCGTGAAGCGACTGCTATCCGATTTTCAGAAACAATTGGTGAAATCGAAGCTTGGTTGGATGGACTCCAACTCCATGGTTATCGGGAACGACGGCTTGACGTGCTCTTCAAGACACGACCATGCAAGCATACAAATGGTGTTTCTATGTATAATATGTATGTATTTACAAAGAAAAAATATCTATGTATGCTTATTCGCATTCAAGATTCCATAACACAAGCTAGTTAGGTTATGCTTACCATGGGTCTAGATTGCGTTTTGTAGAATGTTGTAGAACATTTGTTTATTTATTTTGAGATGTTCTGCGGTTTCACGAACATGAAGGGAGAGGGAATTCCTCACACAATTTTTCTTAAAAAAGAAAAGAATTTTAGAACCGGACTTACTAATATTCCCTCTAACCCCTCCATCTAAGCTAAATTGCTTGTGTTAGGAGTGGGTTCACGTCGGTAGTGTAATAGCCAGGATTCGAACCGACCCCTTAGACACTAAGCTACCGACGAATCTTTAAATCTGATCCACTTTCACTGCAGCAATTTTCACCTCCGCAACACACGGCTAATGCTTATGTCGCTCAAAAAGCGGCTTCGCAGCTATGAAAAATAAAAGAAGAAATTTCAGAACACATCTCTGTTGTATACTATAAACGCAGTTACTTCTTGTCTTTCTTTTATACCACTGATGGAAAGTGGATACCGTGGCCTATGGACGTGTGCAAAACCAAGGGAGTCATACTCACCCTGCCAATCCTCTGAGCACAGAGAGTTTCTGTGCCGTCAAAGTAAAAGACAAAGCAGGATAAGCTTTTGATCTTCCCACTGACAGTACGAAAACTCTGGCTACCCTACTCTACCCCGCGACGGCGGTGGCGCGCCTGGCGCGCCTCCCCGTTTCCGGGGACGAGTTGGGGACTCTGTAGTCCCCACACCCGAGAAGAGGGCCAGATCGCGAGAGATGGCCCTGGGTCGGCCGGGGTGCGAGGGATATGCCTGTCAACATCACCTTCGGCAACCAAAGCGACCCACAGGTGGCGTGCGTTTTAGTCGGTTCGAGTCCGACATAACCTCCTCCACCGGCCCCGGTGGGGAGGTACCCGTGGGGATTTTGCGCACGTAAAAAAAAAAAAAACTCTACCCCTGGAACACCACACGAGGTTATTATAGCCGTGGTATTCTGTAGGGCGGAGATACTTCCCCAGTCGGACTGCTCAATTGGAAGGAAATACCGTCGTGTCCTACCACCTCTAAAATCCTTGCCTGTAACATTTACGATAAAACATAAAAGTATACATAGAACTAGGTTATTACAAATTACCTGTTGGTCTATTAGTATAAATAGCATTGGCCCAACAGGTGGGCCCTGTAAGAATCTATAACGGGAATCCTCGCGATCATGGTAAGTACATTGATACTGTGAACTACCTGTCACGGGCTGTCAGTATCAATGACGACCACCCACCGTTTGCAATTTCGTGAAATAGAATATTTCACATTTACCCTCACATTCTGATGTTTTCATTTCTCTGTGACGTGTGATCCCTATTATATAGGAATACCGGGATGATCTTTTGATAATTTGTCTTTTTTCGGCCTGCACATATTAAATGTCATAATAGGTCGTTACATAATGAAATTGCCGTTTTTTTTGAAGAAATTGGAGGAAAGCCAATTTTCAGTACTAACTTTTTTGAATTTTTTTAGGTATGACAAATTCTAATTTTATGATTTTTTTTTGTGTATGAATGAGACAACATTAAGCTAACAAACGCTTTTATAACATTTTTAAAAAGTGACAGTTGTAAAAAAGTAATACGAAATTTATCATCAAAATGGATAACTTCGTGTTGTGTTCCCAGCGGTGAGTAGGGTAGCTAGAGCTCACTGGAGAATTTGTGCTGCCTGTGGGAAGACTAAAGGCATGTCCTGCTTGGTCTTCTACTGACGGCACAGAAACTCTGTACTTACAGGGTTGGCAGCGCGACTGTGACTCCTCTGGTGTTACAAACGTCCATAGGCCACGGTAACCACTTTCCATCAGGTGGGCCGTGTGCTTGTCTACCAATTAAGTGGTATAACAAAAAAAAAAGCATTTAGGAAATACTGTTTTTGAAGATCGAATTTAATTTATCAAGCGGCCAATAAAAACAAAAATTAATACAGAGTTGTAAAATCTTGAAATCAACTTTCAAACAAAATATAAATAATGGAAATGGCTACTAAATTACAGGAATAACGAACTCATGAATTTGTAAGAAAACTTCGACAATTTCATATGTAAGGTCCTAATATTTTATGACTGAATTGGACATGGAATACGTAGAATTGGTGTGGCTGAGTAGTAACCGAGTTAGCCCTATGGAAGATTAACCAATAGTTTAGTTGGCTCCTCAACCTCAGGATCGATGTAAATTTGAGAGTTATCTGGTCCTTGTAGAGCACGTTAAGCTCTCACTCCCGGTTGCTATATAAACATTAACATTCCTTACAGCTAAAACTACTTCATGTATAGTGTAAAAATAAATTTGAATGAAAATCTCTGAAAAAATATTGTTGGTGTCTCTCGGGGATAAGACTAGGTGTCATTCGACTTGGTGTCCCAAAACCATTTATGTCTATAATGAGTGTGGTTTGGGTAAAGTAGGCGTCGTTTTGAAACTGAGCAGCCATTAATTAAAATAGTATAATACGATAGTACAGTATAAAGTGTCCAAAAGTAGCTTCCGACATACTTCTCTGAACCATATCGGGGCGTAGCGTACAGGTTGAAATTTTTCGACTTCCTCGGAAGGAAAGTATTCTAAATATGGGAGATAGCGACTTTCTATCAAAGAAAAAGTTCTTTTAATTTTATTAAGGAAAAGAACTGTATCAATGTTTTCTGAATAATCGCTTGCCGCGCTCGGTAATCGAACCGACTAAAATCCATTAAAATAACATAACATAAACTTACGCCTATATCCCCGAAGGGGTAGGCAGAGGTGCTAACACGCAATGTAAATGTAATAGGTGGCGAGCCTATTGCCATTAACCGGGCACTTATAAACCTGCGATACATACACACATAACTTCGAAAAGCATTGAAAAGTCATTGGTGTGTGCCATGGTAAAACCTGGGATCGAATCCGACACCTCGTCTCAGCAGTCTATTACCCATAATATTAGGCTACCGCGTAAAATAGCATCCTGTATTTTTATTACATTGATTGATAGGGTCAATCAAAATAATGAAATCTCTCTAACAAACCTGGTAAATTAAATTAGGGGAATGGCATGAAAGAGAAGTTTAGGTAAGTCTTATGAATTTCCGGGTGTGGCATTTTCGAAAACCTTCAAATGCAGTTTTATTTGTTAGTATTTAGAGTACTTTCCCTCCGAGTGTAGTCAAAATCTTCCACTCTGTATATCTCAGCTCCAATATAACTAACAATGAAAATAATAATTTTCATTAGTCACACGTGAGTTGGTAATGAATTCCAGCCCTTAATGGTGCCATTAAGGGCTGGAATTCATTACCAACTCACGTGTTTCCTTCCTATGGTCCCGAATACTTTAAACGGGGCGTTAAAAAGTATCTGATGAAGCCGCCAAGCTGAGTGTCACCATTGTTACATGGTATCTGTAATGGTGACCCTCTTTTCTGAGACTTTGCCTTCAGCTTGTCATTAGACGAGGCAAAATCTAATGGACGTTTCCTATTTAAAGAAATATATACTTATATGTCTGTTTGACACAATACGGCCATCAATAATTTTGATACCAAAATTAATAATGGCCGCTGAAAAAATTAATAACGTCATACAGAGTTACTCAAACCCTTTTGGTACAATGATAGAGTAATTATAGCACGTTCTAGCGAATAACTTCTTTGGTGAGAGTTGATCCTGATAATAATCTGTAGTGGTTTTATTCGAAAGGCCTACTGTTTTTTTTAACATCACACAGATATATACAGTCCAGACTCAGCCTCAGATGCATGGCTCGAGTCAACAATAGTGCCCGGAATACGATATAATATAATACAATTATTGGTGAAATGTGGGTGTTAATTCATCTCTGCCTAACCCTTCAGGGATAAAGGCGTGATTATATGTATATATGTGTGTATGTTTATGTAAATATCATTAGTGCTTGTGGAAACTTGTTAATGGCCTTCAGCTATTTATTGGTTAAGACTATGTTATGTTATGTTATATTTACGAGCGCAAAATCCCCACGGATACCACTCCCCCCCCACCGGAGCCGGTGGAAGAGGTTATGTCGGACTCGAACCGACTAAAACGCACTCCGCCTGTGAGTCGTTTTTGGTTGACATAGGTTGACAGGCATATCCCTCGTACCCCGGCCGACCCAGGGCCATCTCTCACGATCTGGCCCTCTCCTCGGGTGTGGGGACTACAGAGTCCCCAACTCGTCCCAGGAAACGGGGAAGCGCGCGAGGCGCGCCACCGCCGCGGCCTGCTTCTGCCAGGGTGACAGGCGGCTCCACCAGTCACCCCCTGGCCGGCGCTCATGGGGGGCGGAGGTCGTTCATCGACCTACGACGCCCGAGTTGCCTTCGTACGTGGGCAGCTTGGCTTGCGATCCTTCGTCGCTCCCGCTGCCGTTCCCGACGGGCAGAGTCGTTGACAATAGTTAGTAGATAGACTAATAATTTTGAAAGTTTCTTCTGCGAGTAATACCGCGGGTGTATACTAGTCTATACTAATATTATACAGAGGAAAGATTTGTATTTTTGTATGTAACGAATAAACTCAAAAAGTACTGGACCGATTTTAATCATTCTTTTTTCATTAGAAAGCTACATTCTTCGTGAGTAACATAGGCTACTTTTTATCCCGATATTCCTATGGGATCAGGATTTACGCGGGTGAAACCGCGGCGCTGTGCTAGTACTAGATATTATGAATCGAAAACTGTAAGCTTATTTATTTATGTTAATAAAGTGGTAACGAAACTGTTCGACACAAATTAGACTGGTTATATTAGTTAAGTGGGTTTATGAAATCCATTAGATTCATAAGCGGGTATTACAGACTCAATTAGTGACGTTAATGGAATATTAATACCTTTAAGAGGGGGTATATGAGGGCTACAAGGATCGAAGGGCTTTAAACAATCTCACATGACAACACAATCAGCTGATTGAATCGGAGATCTGGTGTAGGTTACTTCTTTGTAGGACACGGCGGAATTTCCGTCCAATTGAGCAGTCCGACTGGGGAAGTACCTCCGCCCTACAGAATACCGCGGTTATAATAACTTCGTGTTGTGTTCCCGGCGGTGAGTAGGGTAGCCAGAGCTCACTGGATAGTTTTTGTGCTGTCAGTAGGACGACCAAAGGCTTGTCCTGCTTTGTCCTCTACACTGACGGCACAAAATCTCTATTCTTACAGGGTCGGCAGCACGGATGTGACTCCACTGGTGTTACACACGTTCATAGGTCACGGTAACCACTTTCCATCAGGTGGGTCGTGTGCTTGTCTGCCACCTAAGTTGTATAAAAAAAAAACTCCTGTAAAAGTCACGATGGTTCAAATATGGATAAAAGGAGGGGGAAGATCCCTATCTTCATTTTACTTTATTAAAATTTGGAAGTCTTTTGTTGTCGTTTTTTAACCAAATGACTCATTTTCATGATGACCTTACATTTGACCACAAAATTAAGTACATATATTTAAATAATAATCTTTACAAATAGACTTAATAGTTATTAAGATATTTCCGTTGTTCCGTTGTATCACCCTACAGTTCTGCCCTGTCCCAGTTAAAAAGACATACAGTGAAAAAGGGGGTCCACTTCAATAATCACTGTGTACGAGCAGTGCAGTGAATCTTCATAATGCTGCTTCACTCAAACACACACTGAACAAGCGTATTGTCGTATTGTACATACATACATATAAATACGCCTTTATCCCCGGAGGGTTAGGCAGAGGTGAATTAACACCCACACTTCACCAATCATTGAATTCGGTCCCACGTAATAGTGGGTGAGCCTATTGCCGTATTCCGGGCACTATTGTTGACTCGAGCCATGCATCTGAGGCTGAGTCTGGGCTGCATATATCTGTCTGTAGTTAAACAGCCCTATCCCTAAGTCGCCTTGTACGACACCGCACGGGAAGAGATGGGGTAGCCCGAATTCTACTCTGCTGGGAACCACGCGGCTGTCGTATTGTACTGTATTTTTAACCGACTTCCAAAAAAGAGGAGGTTTTCAATTCGATTGATATCTTTTTATGATCATTTTTCATGTATGTACATCGATTACTCTGAGATTTATGATCCGATTTACGTGATTTTTTTTTTGATTCTAAGCAGAATAGTTGCCATTTGGTCCCATAAAACAGTGATAAAGTTTGGACCAGTAGTTGTAATTTTATAAACATTTATATATGTTTGGCAAATATATTATTAGCCGGCATTTAATTCTTCAATGTTTACGTCGTTTAAAAACAGATTTAAAGAAATAGTTTTGGATTGGATTTGGTATAACTCACAAGTCATTCCATATAAATTACATAGGTATTAGACCTTGAAATCCTGAGATACACATCAGAGAACTCTTCGAAATCAAATAGGAAATGGGAAGTAATTGCTTTTTAGCTTGTTTTATGATTTAAATCCTGCGACACAGTAGACGACATTTTGAAGTTTTGAACATTGGAGGCCATTTTTTTAATGACGTATAGCATGAATGTCTCGTTTAAGTTATTGAAAACATTAAATCGAAAATTATTGTCGGCATGCTGGACTGCCCACTAAAAAGGGGGATAAAATTAATAAAATTTAAAAAACAAACTATTACAGTCACAAAAAAAACTACGTTAAAAAGTAATCGACGCTTCCCGTGACCATAAGGCTGGCCTTTACCTCGCTCAAAGAATTGGCATCGCCATTCAGCGTGGTAATGCCGCCTGCCTCATGGGCACGGTACCAGTAGAGATCGATGGTGAGGAATTTTTCGATGCCTAAAATTGCAGTCTCCCTCTTTTTCTCTATTCCATTTTTGTATATATTGTATAGTTAGCATAGTTTTATATAAATTTGTAAGTAATTGTATATTATAATAGCCTATTTTACGATAAAAACCGACTTCAAAAACTAAAAACTTTAAAATAATATAACCTATAACCTAACAGATAAGAGAATAATTACTGAATCTATAAATTTACTGATCTGTTAGAAGTCGATTTGTTTTAAACATCCCGGTATTGAGGCTCACTTTATTTCTCTCCAGGATAAGCAGAGAGAGCAGTCCACGATCAGCTTCTATTCTTATAAACTTAAAGGGTGCTCTTTATTATTATTAATCATTTCATGCAAACCCACCGATAAACATCTTAATCTATTATATAATACTTCTCCAATCGCGTGGATCTATTATCTTCCGTTTCTACTCAATCAATTGCAAAATCAAACAAACGTAAGATTTTATGTCTTACCAAGGCCTTTCTAAAAAAAAACGCATCTAAATCCGTTCAGTCAAAGTCAAAGTCAAAAATCATTTATTCTGTGTAGACCATTATATCGACACTTACAAAACGTCAAGAAATAAACATGAATGTCAGTATAGTAAATGGACCACCAGTTCGAAACGCGGCCCCGACCTGAGAAGACCCCGGCAAGAAACTCAGCGGGCATTTACTTTTTTTGGTCTATTTACAAACATACACTTAGTCTACTTAATCTAAATACAAAAAATTACTTGAGTAGCGTAGTTGAGCGAACAGCTCATTTCCAAGCTTGTTTATCATCCAAGTATTCTTGGATTTTATAATAGCCTTTCTGGCACAATTTACTTTTGACAATATTTTTAAATTTATACACAGGTAAATCCCTAATTTCATTAGGGAGCTTATTAAAAAAAGCGTATACAGTTGCCCTGGAAATAGTTTTTGCATTCATCGTGAACAAACATTTTAATTCACAAATTATTTACCGTACAAAGATAGATAGATATTAATCCTCCTCATTCGATGTGTGAAGCTAAATTTAGCACAGGGTTAGATTATAACTTATTTTTTTTCTCTTTTAAGGGTTTTGTATCACAAAAGGAGGTAGGACACGTATTCCCGTCCGAATTGAGCAGTCCGACTGGGGAAGTACCTCCACCCTACAGAATACTACGGCTTTAATAACCTCGTGTAATGTTCCCGGCGGTGAGTAGGATAGCCAGAGCTCACTGGAGAGATTTTGTGCTGTCAGTGGGAAGGCCAAAGGCTTGTCCTGATTTTGTGTTCTGCACTGAAGGCACAGAAAATCTCTGTTCTTACAGGATTGGCAGCACGGAAGTTACTCCCCTAGTGTTGCACACGCTCATAGGTCACGGTAACCACTGTCCATCAGGTGGGCCGTATGCTTATCTATGACCTAAGTTGTATCAAAAAAGGAAAAAATAACGGACTCTTTATACGATCACTTCGTTGTCTGTCTGTCTGTCTGTAAAGACCTTTTTCTCAGGAATGCGTGGAGGTATTAAATTCAAATACATACTCAGGTCAACGAATTCAAAATATATTACGGTTTATGTAACTTAAGTTACGGAACCTTCAACACGCGAGTCTGATTCGCACTCGACCGGCTTTTTAAATCCTTAAAATAACTTCCCAGGGGCCGCTGAAACAGGAACATAATTCGACGTGGGTAGATCCGGCTATAATGCAATTTTCAATATATTTTCCTTTCCTTTCTATTGAATAAAACTCCTGAATATTTAACTTCATCCACTTTTTCTATTACTATGGAAAATTTTGATAATAAACTAAGTTTATTATATAGTCTGTGTCAAAGCTACACGTTAAGTGACTACTTTAATCTTTACGTGATTACTTTGAGTACTTTACAAATTATACGTTATTTCTTTTGCTATTTTACAACGATGTGTTTATTCTAAGCGCCTAATATGAGAACCTTCAACAAGTGAAGGATTCCTGCAAGGTTGGCCCCCTGGTATTTGCTTTGCACTTGCTATCAATTCGGCCGTCTGCCACTTAAATGATATAAGTAACGAGTAATCACATTTTAGTGCTACTGTGATAGACAGAAACAAAAGCCTTGCTTCCACCAAGATATTTTTCTTTTATACCACTTAGGTGGCAGATAAGCGCTCGGCTCACCTGATGGAAAGTGGTTACCGTGGCTTATGGACGTGTGTAACACCAGATAAGCCACACTCGCGTTGCCGACCCTGTAAGCACAGAGTTTCTGTGCCGTCAGTGTAGAGGACAAAGCAGGACAAGCCTTTAGTCATCCCACTGATAGCACAAATTCTCCAGTGAGCTCTGGCTACCCTACTCACAGCTGGGAACACAACACGAAGTTATTATAACCGCGGTATTCTGTAGGACGGAGGTACTTCCTCAGTCGGATTGCTCACTTGGGCGGAAATACCGCCGTGTCCTACCTCCTACATAAAAATATTTAGGTGTTATGTCAACAGCATTCGTGGTACAGAGTTCACCTAATTTAATTGTATAGCATCTTACTTTTGCCTATATACTAGGACTGTTATAAGGAGAAATTTGTAGTCGACCTATTAAAAACACGAAATAAAACCCTGTACCAACCCGTCTGACCAGCATGGAAACAGTAGACCAAAGCCTCCCAACATTGGGAGAGGCCTATGTCCAGCAGTGGACTATGATGGGCTAATTGATTGATGATTGATTGATATTGAAATAAATATATATAATAATAGATGACTCCCACCGTCGCCGTAAGACGGCTATGTGTATAGAAGAATTTGGATGGTTTCGGGCATAGGTTCTGTTGCTTAGTGTTTAAAGCGTTCCCCTGTAAGGGAAAGATCGCGTTCGACTCCCGCCTGAACTGATTAAATTTTTTCCGTCTTAATCGATTTAAATTGTTAGCATATTAAATGCTTTACAATTTCATTCAATAGTTTGAGCGGAGTCATCAAAAATCAATGTGTAAAAATGATTGCAACGTCATTCATTGGTTCTGATTGTTCGTATGAATACCGGTAGAAGGCTCCCACCGTCGCCGTAAGACTGATATATGTTTAGAAGAATTTGGATGCTTTCGGGTGAAGGTTCTGTGGCTTAGTGATCAAAGCGTCCGCCTACCTGTAAGGTAAAGATCGCGGGTTTGAATCACGCATGAACCGATTCAATTATTTCTATATCTTAGTCGATTTAAATAGTTAGCAAATTATATGCTTTAAAATTTCATTCATAAATATATTCTTATTCCAACTGAAACATGGTATTGATTGAAGAAATAGGCTGTAATACAGGCTCACTTCTTAGAGTTAAAAGATCCGACGACATTCGTTCCAATAAAATCTAAACAAACTTATAAAAGGAGCTTTAAAAGTCAACATGGATGCGACTGAGAATGGCGCTTGAAATGAAAAGAATAACTTACTTCACGGGCTTCAAGTGTTTGAAGTGCTTGTTTGATCGCCTTATATTTTATTCGACATTTTCGAGAAAACTCCGACAAGAAAACCAGCATTATTTGTAGTCTATTTTCATCAAAACTGGCCTTACTATCGAGTGGTATCGGTTCGAATCTAACGTGAATCCAAGACAATTAAATTAGTGTAAGTAATTGGGAGAATTAGGGCGAATGTTAGTGAATTGTTTTTTTTATACCACTTAGGTGGCAGACAAGCACACGGCCCACCTGATGGGAAGTGGTTACCGTGGCCTATGGACGTATGCCACACCAGGGGTGTCACACTCGCGCTGCCGACCATTAAGAAACCTTCTGATGCCCCTCTTGAAGAGCCCCATATTGTAGGTGCTTGGGAAAACCGCAGTAGGGAGGTCATTCTACAGCTTGAGTGTGCGTGGGATGAAGTTTCTTTCATAACCGCACAGTGCACACCGTCTCAGGTCGCAATGTGTGAGGATGAATTCCCTGCCTATGGCGAGAGGTGCGATGATAGAATGTAGCTGTGGGCATAATGTCAAACAATTCATCTGAGCACAAACCATTGTATAGACGGTAGAACATACACAGCGAGTTTGAGTTGCTAATATTAACAAAAAATCATTATTGCATCTCCGTAGCATTTGGGAAAATAACATTTTTACAATAATGTTAATTTAAATGAACGTGGTTGTGTTATGAATTTCCATTAACATTGTATGTTCAATTACGTAAGATTTTATAAGTTAGTAAAAATCGTTTCCATTTTAATAACTCAATATCAAAAAATATAACAAAATATTACTATTAAAACGTTCGGTCACGTAACTTAATAGTATGAAATAATTGTACAAGATAATAGCCTAATCGAAGTCACCCATAATACTGAATGATATACATTAAATAAAATCGGAACTAAGTGGGGGCCTTGCGGGACGCCACAGATTATACCGTAATGGGATGATTGGAAAACGTTTACAGACATAATGTACACAAACGATTAGATAATAATTCCGGTTTGTCATGCAATGTGCCAGAAACTGAAGGCGGAAAATTTATGTATTAGATACCAAGAGATGTGAAACAGTGTCAAATGCTTTACTAAAGTCGTTCATTGTATTGTTTAAAGTTTGTGATGTAAATGCCTAGATTGGTTTTAGATGAGGACCAGTTCATTGGTAGAGTTTTGTAGTAGATAAAATTGTAATATAAAATACTCCGTCTACCGGAGCCAGTGGAGGTGGGAATTTCGGACTCGAACCGACTAAAACCATACGCTGTCTTAAGTCATTCGTCGTGTGACGAGGAATATGCCAGTGAAATTACCACTGGCATATTCCTCGTCACACGACTTGCACAGGGCTGTCACAGGGACATCAAACGGCCCCTCTGTCGAGATGGCCCCTTCGAAATACTTAACGCTCAAATTCACTATTGATACTATTATTTATTTATATTAGCCTGCTCGTACCTAGTGCAAAGGTTAGCTGTTGGGATTTAGCGCGACCAGTGTTCTGGGCTCCCAAATGCACCCAAATGTCAAATAGCTAACAAAATCTTTGCTAGCTATTTGATATTTTTGTATTTGACATTACACATATTTAATTTGACATTGCTAAAAAGGAAATAAAAAATAAGTTCGTTGTCATATGATTATAGAAAATATAATAATATTAGGTGACCCGCCCCAGCTTCGCCCGTGGCATATTTTAAAACCACATATCACCTATTTTAGCCCGTATTTCTTCAATTTTGCAAATAATGTATGGGAATCTGCCGGATTTATTAACATTTATGGTCACTGCTCCACTCTCTTAAATAGTAGCGTGATGATATATAGCCTAAAACCGTTGTCGATAAACGAACTTTTACACAAAAAAAAAATCTATTTGAGAAAAAATCATAATTAAAGGAATTTATTAAAAATAAAAAAAAAATACGCTGTAGAAAAATAGGGTATGATCGTAGAGGGTTGAAAATTCAGGGATTTATGTATTTTTTAATGCTATATCATAAAAAAATAAAGATAAAAAAATATATCTAAGAATATTAAAAAAATGTTAGGGCTGGACAACCCTTATCACTAAGGGGTATGAGTAATAGATAGTAGCCGATTCTCAGACCTACTGAATATGCAAATAAAATTTCATAAAAAATCAAGCCGTTACGGAGGAGTGTGGTAACTAACACTGTGACACGAGAATTTTATATATTAGACTAGCTGTCCCGGCAAACGTTGTTTTGCCATATAATGTTATGGGTGGACTACCCTTAACATTTAGGGGGATGAAAAATAGATGATGTCCGATTCTCAGACCTACCCAAAAAACTACCACAAAATTTCATGAGAATCGGTCAAGCCGTTTCGGAGGAGTTTAACCACAAACACCGCGACACGAGAATTTTATATATAAGATTATCCACATATGATCAAATTCATTACACCTTTGGATTGTATGTAATAAAAAAAATGTATGTAATAAAATAATAAAGGAGAATGGGCAATTCGGTCTACCTACTCAACACTGACAAGCGATGTGTAAATGAAAAGGACGTTACTTGAGCTTCATTTTTTTGTATGACAGCTAATGTGTAGCTCATGGGGTTCCTCGTATAACTGGACCAGACTTTATTTTAATTTGAACAGAATTTACATCGAATGTTCTATAGTTCGTCGGGTTTTTGCGTTGGAGAGGATAAGGAGTGGGGTTGTTTTGAATTACCGATGCAAGCGCAGGTACAAAACCCTTATCTTCGCACACGTCACACCCCGCCCCGCCCCGCCCCGCCTGCCCTATGCTTTCTTTAGCATAGCACCTTGCAGTTGATCTCCGGTTGTCGTTGTGTACTGTGCGTTTTCTTATTACGAATAATTATCTTTGACCTTTGCTTTCTTTTTGGACTGTTGAATATTGCCATTGTTTTGACCTGTGCTTGTTAATTGGACTCCGATCATCTTTTTGTAATGGAAGGAAATAGGCGTGAATGTGTTGTTTGTGAGCGCTCTGTTTTGCGTCAGCGGCGACGTTATTTAATAACCCATAACATAATACAATCCAGACCTTTTGTTGAGGTATATATACGAGAACATTCTTCACGCGAGGTAAGTTCTGTTTGTGAATGTTATACATTTGATTAAATAAATACTCTCGTAGAGTTCGCGCCATGGAATAAGTCGCTTGGGCGCGGCGGCGGCGTGGCAGTAGCAATTGTGTTGCATGCGTCAGGCGCGGGCCAATAGACGTGTACCTTTAACCGTACTGTCACGGCCTGAACCAATCAACACACACTACGGCCGAGTATGGCGGTTATGTGATGGGATGAGTATGAGTTTGACCGCGGGACTTATTTTCTGACGTTTACTCTACTTTTCTCTACTTTGACTCTACTGTGACTATCCCTTGTGATTTTAGTCATTAAAAATAAATATTGAATGTACAGTAGAATATATGAAGTAGTTTGCCGGAATCCCTGCCAATTGTTTGCAAGGCACCACATAGCTATAACGCAGGGGGTGCGTTCGCCAATATACAACCTAGGCTCGCTCGCACGTACCTAAATAATATAAAATAACAAGTTTAAAGATTTAATAGTGAAATATTTTATGAAACTAATAAACATTTTTTCTTTGCTAAAGGTATCCTTCGATGGAGTTGTATTTACGTGCCATCGATGTTGGCAACGAATTAACACTGCCGAGCGAGCACAACTGGCTATTGGAGCTGCCAACGAAGATGATGATATCCCAGTTCCACCAGCTATACCAGATATTCAACGAAATCTCGCTAGAGCATCTAATACGGCTAGCCATTGCATATTTAATGATTGTTCAAACCAGTCACGACTTCGCATACCCAATAGCATTAAAGCTCACATGTTGTCATATTACAATTTCTACATACCTACATGTGCACGTGTTTGTAGTGAACACATAACGGCACACGATTGGGACCAGTTGCTAAACAGCAACGTTTCTCATGATTTTAATCAAGACCATATATTGGATATAATTTCGATTTATAGAACAGCTTTGGAGAAACCGATGTCGATGAAAATGAGTTGCGACACTGGACGGGACTCACGATCGCCGAATTCAATTCGGTACTCGAACAAACTCCATCACTACGACAGCAGTCGAACGCAGCGAATGTTGTTCTAGGTGGATACTTAATGAAACTTCGGACAGGCGAACCTAATGTACGCCTAGCATCACTTTTAAAAATATCTCGCCGAACATTCGAACGCTACTTAGTGATGGCGAGAGAATGCTTACTGGCAGACTTCGTGCCATCTCACCTGGGAGTTGACCACATAAGCAGAAACGAAGCGCTTAGCAAGAATTTGTTGATACCAAATGCCATTTTCGGAGACGAGAATAATTCGAAACTAATATCGATTTGTGACGGGACGTACATTTACATCCAGAAAAGTAGCAATTTTCTTTTTCAAAGACGTAGTTACAGTCTGCATAAGTACAGGAATTTGCTGAAGCCGTTTCTCATTGTATGTAGCAATGGCTATATTATCGATGTAACAGGCCCTTATGCAGCCACTACATCAGATTCCACTATCATGAGCAATATTTTAAATGATCATGACAGTGCTTTTCATTGGTTTTATTCTGCGAATGACGTATTTATTTTGGATCGCGGCTTCAGAGACGCTTTACCTGATTTTGAAGCATGCGGTTACGATGCACACATGCCACCCAGCAAGGATAGAAGCAGTACGCAGCTATCCACAGACCAAGCAAATAAGTCTCGTTTGGTTACAATTGTAAGATGGGTAGTGGAAGTAGTAAACGGAAGGTTCAAACGTGACTTCAAGTATTTACGGATTGACAACTTCAATAGATCTGTTCCGCATATGTTCCAACATTTTCGGATTGCTGCAGCATTGATTAATGCATTTCACCTGCCTATTCGTGACAATGCGTGTGCCGACGCGATAATGACAATTATTAATGAAAGGATTCATTTTGAAAATCATTTGGCAGAATATGTCATACAAAAAAACTTAAATAGGCAATGTGTTATATTTACCAGTATGGCAGCAAATCTTCCTGATTTTGAAGACGTTCCTCGATTAGAAGAAGAACACCTAATTCTAATCGCGCTAGGAACATATCACATTAAGATAGCCAGTTCTTACTGTGCCGAACATTTCCATGATGGATTGTATATGATCGAATTATACAGAGACAATGAACTCAATGATATCAATGAATATGACATCGAAGTGGGAGAGAGAAGTTTTTTACTGCGAGGACGAATACAGTCACGTCATTCAAGAGCCAAGCAACATTACACGTACGTGCTAGTAAACACCGAGATTGAAGGAAGAGACGCTTTCAAGTATTATTACTGTACGTGTTTGACTGGACGTCGAACAATTGGGACATGTGCACATGTCATATCCATCTTGTGGTATTTATGCTGGGCACGACATCAGGGAGCTGTTGTACCGCCTGCCGCGCACATGAATAATGTAATTATAGATACTAGTATCATGTAATACTACAAATATAACATTATTAATTAGTCACCGGCGTCTTATTTTTACCTATTGCTTTCTTTTTTTTTTATATATTGCCAGCTCCTAGCTCTTTTTGACGATTGATTATTGATTCACTAAAATATTCTCTATTTTTTGGCATAGATGGCGTAGGTGTTGAGTAGGTGGACCAAAGCTCATACATTTTGCCCATTCTCCTTTATAAAGTTATTCTAATTTTATATTATTACCGTTTCGGGTTGAAACATTGGGGACATGGAGTCCAAGTGCCTATACAAAGATGTGGCAAAGCGGCTAATCGACGCTACACGTGACCAGGAGGCTGGTTAATATTTTGTACAGAGGATTAGCATTACCATTCAACGTGAAAATGTTGCCAGCCTTCTCGGAACGTTACCGTTTGGTGATGAGGCGGAAGAATTTCATGACGCATTATTTATGTAAAGAAAAAATCTTGTAGTTTATTTTAGTACTTAATAATAGTTTTTGGTAATCGTTATAATAATATGTTAATAAAGAGTTATGATCTTTAAGTAACAATATATATCGCGTAGGTATTGAACCTATTGACCTTCGACAATCTGTGGCATTAGTTACAAGTTGTTACCTCAAATGTCCGGTAACCTGGGCCTTTAGCAGTGCCCGTGATATAACAGTGACTTTGCTTGAGCATTATCAAGCAAAGTCACTGTTATATCACGGGCACTGCTAAAATCCATTTAATTGTCGACTTTAAAGCAATGCGGTTATAACCCAAAATTATAAGACTGCAAAACGCAGAGTTCTGCAAAGGCAATTAATAAGTGTAATAAAATTTTTATCGTTTAATTTTGAACTTTAAGAGTATATGAATAAAGTTGAAAATTTAATCCCATTTTTTTGCAGTGTCTTTGGTGTGACAGTAGAAACGAGGGCCTGATCTAACTAAAATTGAATATTCATTAAGCTTAGTGGTTAAGAAGACGGCCTTACGACCGAAATGTCTCAGGTTTGTATTCTGAGCATTATAATACCGACGTGAACCCACTCCTGACACAAGTAATTTAGCTTAGCTGGAACGGTTAGAGGGAATATTAGTATTTTCGGTTACTAATATTCGATAAAAAAGGATCTATACATTTTGATGAAACATTGTGCATCGTACTACTACTACGTACGTTAACTACACGGGATGCTTTTATTTCAACCTCCATAGGTCCTTTGACAGATTTGGCAAAACCCATTATTCATCAGCTTACTTATTTTATGAACAATGTCAGCACCTTTATCAACACACGTTTCCTTCTTCCTACAGTCCCAGATTCTTAAAGCAGGAAGTGACATCATCAGAAGGGTCACCATTATAACATTGGTTTCTATCATGGTGAATCTCTTTCCAGAGATTTTGCCTTTACACATATTGAGAAACTCACTCGTACTTTTCCACATTATTTTTGATATATATTAGACCAGACCGGTTTCGCCTTACGGCATCCTCAAAGGTTTACAATTTACCTTTAGCCTACCATTCGGCGCAGTGATGTTATATTTAAGTGTCCGTAGTATTTTGAAAAAATTCCCCCTTTATTGCCCTTCGAAAAAAACATCGATCACAAATCCTCGGCCCAGGGACGTCGCTTCGCAAAGCCTGTGAAGTCCCCAGTAAGCTTCTGCGTTTCTGGGCAGAGCGGGACTAGCAGCTCTAGCCAGTGATTCTGCGCGCCCAATGGCTCGAAAAAGGAGACTAAGTGTGGACAAAAGAGTCCCAATCCAATTCAATCCCTTCGAGAAAGTCGTGAAAAGAAACCCATCAACAATACGTTCCCGGAAATAGCATGTTGGACTTCAAAGCTAAAATTATACACTTCCGAATAGACAGTAATATCTACAGATTTAAGTCTTCTCAGAATATCGGACAAGTGCTTTATGTTCCTGTGCGATGGCAGAATCGACAAGCACTAAGCTAATAATGTTTCTGCTTCAGCATGATCCATTTATACGGCTGCTGTCAAAGGTGGCAACGGCCGGCTGGTTCTGGGAGGCACTGCCCCCTCGGCTATTATCGGTCTCTAGCAGCAAAGCGGTACATATTGTATAGTTTGAGACTACAAATAGACCAGGTATGAATAGTTGTGTTTGACCTGGGAATAAGAGATAGTGAGAGAGAGTGGAGGCTTGAGTGCACCTTCAATTTTTTATATATTGTTTTGTTTTGTTTTTTTATTCGGGAAGGTATGTGAAAATGTTTTAATAAGTTAGATGATAAGCTCCTCTAACAATTAGTGTATCGCAGTTCACTCCATTAACCTTTCCTATAATGTTAGGAGGCAGTGGCCTACTGTTTTCACGTTGGCCGGATGGGTTGGTACATACATACAAAAAATTAAACACTTCATTCCACAGCCCACTGCCAATATCGAAGTTCTTTAGTAAGACCAGCTGTCGAAATTTTAGGGTTCCATGGCTCGAGGAGAGCCAGATCCAGAAAAATGGCCCTGAGTCGACCTGAGTGCGAGGGGTATGCCTGTCAACCTTCGGCTACCAAAAACGACCCACAGGCGCCTTGCGTTTTAGTCGGTTTGAGTCCGACATAACCTCTTCCACTGGTTCCGGTGGTGGGGGGAGGAGGGTATCCGCGGGGATTTTTCGCACATAAATAAAAGGATCCGATGAATTGATATGGTATGATTGCGGGCATATATCTTGACCCCGAGTCACGAGCAAAAGGAGAACTTCGTGCGCATACAAATTGTTTTCATATAAATGTTTGGAATATTTGAGCTACTCTACCACAGTAGCAGCCAGTGCTAAGACACCCAAAAAGCAGTTGTAACGTGACTGGGCAAGAATTTGTTTTAAAGAATATTAGAATCGAAGTTACTAATATTCCCTCTAACCGCCTCAGCTAAGCTAAATTGCTTGTGTCAGAAGTGGATTCAGTGTAATAGCCATTCGATTGACAGGCCAACATCTTAACCACTAAGCTGCAACGCTTTATGACTTCATATATACAACTAAATAACAAACTAAATAAAAAGAGGAGTGAATGTGATAAATGTAAGAAATAATTTGTTTATCCGCTGAGAGGTTAAGTGAGCTTTACGGATTCATAAGAGATAAACAAAGCGGGCTCGCAACACTCGACTGGGTAAAGCGCCTGGGGGATGGTGTGTATATGTCGCGGTTCTTGCTCATAATATTGTATGTACTTTTTGTGACAAACAATATAGCAATCGTTTTGTTATTTGTAGTAATCTGACTGCTTATATAAATGTCACAATTTAGATTTTTATTTCTTGCTAGTACTTTTCCTGTTATTCCGCACTCGTGGATGTTGGTTAATGCGACTTTTTACCCGACTACGGCAAAGCAAAAGGAGGGTTATGATATTGACAGGCTATGTATGTAGGTTCATCTGTTCCTTCATAGTTCCTCAACCACTTATTAGAACTGGACAAATGAGGTATATATAACCAGCGGACGACTAAGATGCTTCTAACGATACCTCATTTATTTAGTCTAGTAAGTGGTTGAGGAGCTATGAGGGAACCGATGAACCTACATACATACATAGCCTGTCAAAATCATAACCCCCCTTTTGCTTCGCCATTGTCGGGTAAAAATGAATCATATCTGTGGAAAATATTCAACAGCAAATTGACTCATTTTCAACAACAAAATGCCCAAGGCAATAAAAGAATTTCGTTACGAAAATATAAACGTTCAAGGTGTAGTGAATATTTAATTTCAATTTTAATCACTTTCAACATTCTGGTAATTAATAAACTTGATAACGTACAATTTTAATTTTAAATTCGCTCGAATGAGTGCCTACTAAATGACCGACCAAGAATAAAAGGCACATTAAACTAGTGTAACTTACACTGACTAAATTAATAATGTACTAAAAAAAGTAATTAAAATTTAAAATCCAAAAAGTATAAGATATGTTTTAAAGCGTTATCGTATCGGGAGGCACCTAACTGTGTTCCCTTAGCACGAAAATCTACCGTATTTTTCGGAACGAAGCATTGCGATTGGTCGACTTCACAAACAGACAGGTTTACAGGGCAGCCAATAGCAATGCTCCGTTCTCTCGATACGTTTACGATACGATTACGATAGTTTTTGGTGCTAAGGGTACAGTACTCCTCGTACGAATAACTATAATTAATCGTATCGTAAACAACGTAACGAGAGAACGGAGCGTTGCGATTGGGTGACTTCATACATAGACAGGTTGACAGTAGACAGGCGGCCAATAGCAATGCTCTGTTTTCTCGATACGTTGACGATACGATTACGATAGTTTTTGGTGCTAAGGGTACAGTACTCCTCGTACGAATAACTATAATTAATCGTATCGTAAACAACGTAACGAGAGAACGGAGCGTTGCGATTGGGTGACTTCATACATAGACAGGTTGACAGTAGACAGGCGGCCAATAGCAATGCTCTGTTCTCTCGATACGTTGACGATACGATTACGATAGTTTTTGGTGCTAAGGGTACAGTACTCCTCGTACGAATAACTATAATTAATCGTATCGTAAACAACGTAACGAGAGAACAGAGCGTTGCGATTGCGTGACTTCATACATAGACAGGTTGACAGTAGACAGGCGGCCAATAGCAATGCTCCGTTCTCTCGATACGTTTTCGATACGATTACGATAGTTATTGCTGCTAAGGGTACAGTACATAGTAGATGAACCTACATACATAGCCTGTCAATATCATAACCCTTCTTTTGCTTTGCCGTAGTCGGGTAAAAAGTCGCATTAACCAACATCCACGAGTGCGGAATAACAGGAAAAGTACTAGCAAGAAATAAAAATCTAAATTGTGACATTTATATAAGCAGTCAGATTACTACAAATAACAAAACGATTGCTATATTGTTTATCACAAAAATTACATACAATATTATGAGCAAGAACCGCGACATATACACACCCAGGCGCTTTACCCAGTCGAGTGTTGCGAGCCCGCTTTGTTTATCTCTTATGAATCCGTAAAGCACACTTAACCTCTCAGCGGATAAACAAATTATTTCTCGTACTAGGAGTAGTACGAATAACTATCGTTAATCGTGTCGTAAACGTAACGAGAGCACGGAGTGTTACAATTGGCCGGCTTCATACACTGACAGGTTTACAGTAGACAGGCAGCCCATAGCAATGCTCCGTTCTCTCGATACGTTTTCGATACGATTACGATAGTTATTGTTGCTAAGGGTACAGTACTCCTAGTACGAATAACTATCGTTAATCGTATCGTAAACGTAACGAGAGAACGGAGTGTTACAATTGGCCGGCTTCATACACTGACAGGTTTACAGTAGACAGGCAGCCAATAGCAATGCTCTGTTCTCTCGATACGTTGACGATACGATTACGATAGTTATTGTTGCTAAGGGTACAGTACTCCCAGTACGAATAACTATCGTTAATCGTATCGTAAACATAACGAGAGAACGGAGCGTTGCAATTGGATGGCTTCATACACAGACAGGTTGACAGTAGACAGGCGGCCAATAGCAATGCTCCGTTCTCTCGATACGTGTACGATACGATTACGATAGTTTTTGGTGCTAAGGGTACAGTACTCCTAGTACGAATAACTATAGTTAATCGTATCGTAAATGTAACCAAAGACGGAGCATTGGGATTTGCCGTATTCACACACACAGCTTCACAGTAGGCAGGCGGCCAATCTCAATAAGCATACGATTACAATGGTATTTTGTGCTCGAGGTACAGGTAAAGCAATCAGTACCCCTAGCATGAAAAATTCTCGTAATCGTATCTTAAACCTATAGAGAGAACGGAGCGTTGCGATTGGCTGGCTTCACGCACTCACAGGTTCACAGTAGACACGCAGCCAATCGCAATACTCCATTTTCTCCATACGTTTACGATACGATTACGATAGTTTTTCATGCTCAAGGCACTGGTATGTTATCGGATCCGGTAGGGGAGGTTCCCTACCGGAGCTGGTGTAACAGGTTATGTTGGACTCGAACCGACCAAAACACACGATGCCTGTGGGTCGTTTTAGGTTGCCGAAGGTAAGGTTAACAGGCATATTCCTCGCTATCCGCCAACCCACGGCCATTTCTCTCAATCTGGCCCTCTCTACGGGTGTGGGGGCCACTGAGTCCCCAACTCATCCCCAACTCGTCGGCCTGTTACCCTGCTTCTGCCAACCGTCACCCCCAGGCCGGCGCTCATGGGGGGCGGAGGTCATAATTTCTCCCTATCTACCATATAAACGTTGATGCAAGCCCCGCAATACGATGTAAATCAATAGATATTTGTATCCAATTACCTATCGAGTGCGCGTACCACCGAGAAAATCCTCTTAATAAATATCGAGACGCTACACCGTGAGAACTCCTTTCATGGTATAAATCAATTTTCAAGGTGTCTTTTACTGTCTTACAAGAATCTATTTCATGCAATAAGTCTCCAATTTCCGCTTTGAATAAACTTGGAGGACTTCGGCATGATAATTTTGCAATTTTATTTGTATTTATTTAGTTCTGTTTTTTGTATCGAAGGTACAATATAGAATTAGGCACTTGTACATTGGCCCTAAAAAGCAAAGTGATGAAAGTGAATGTAAGTAAAACAAATGTGATGGTTTTTGAAAGAGAAGAAAGTATGACAAACTGCATAGTTCTGATTGTAGGAGAAAGAATAGAACAAGTGAAAGAGTTTGTGTATTTGGTTCGAAGTTTGCGAGAGATATGACGTATAACAGTGATACTGAAAGAAGAGTTATGGCTGTAAATCTGTATTGATGTCTGTAATAATCTGTAGGTAGGACACGACGGTATCTCCCGTCTCAAATTGAGTTGTAGGAGGTAGGACACGACGGTATCTCCCGTCTCAAATTGAGCAGTCCGTCTGGGGAAGTACCTCCGCCCTACAGAATACCGCGGTTATAATAACCTTGTGTTGTGTTCCCGGTGGTGAGTAGGGTAGCCAGAGCTCACTGGAGAGGTTTTATGCTGTCAGTGGAAAGACCGTAGGCTTAAATTGACACCACTGACTTGTAGGGGCGTGAAATGTTGGCGCGGCGGTCAGGGAGACCCGGTGAAACGGTTATCCGCTGGCCGCCCGCAGGTTGTACGGTTCCCGAACCTGGGGATTACTTAATCTCCGCCCCAGGAGGGTGAACCAGCAGCCTGTGTAAAAGTGCCCGATGCTGTAGTCGTGCCGGAGGAGGAAATCGGAGTGGACTCGGCTACAGTATTTGGGAGGGGACCGGGGGCCCTTCCGCCCGACGCGCCAGCCAGTCACACAACCCCAGCTTGTCTATGGTGGTACGAAGCCTAGCTTTGTCTTCTGCACTGAGAGCACAGAAACTCTTTAACTTCTTCCCCCCCACCCCCCACATAGGTCATGAAAAGAAGGAAATCAAGAAAAACGTTACCACAGCGGCACCATCGTCCACAGTACATGTGGATTTCTGTAACATCAGGGGCCTACACACCAACCTCAACGCGGTTCATCTCCATTTAGAGACCGCGCAGCCCACCTTGTTTTTTCTGACGGAGACGCAAATATCATGCCCGGCCGATACAGCCTACTTAATGTACCCCGGGTACAAACTCGAGCATAACTTCCTGAGTCACGCCGGGGTATGCTTGTACGTCCGGGATGATATTTGCTGCCGCCGTCTTCAAGGCCTTGAAGACAGGGACCTGTCAACTCTTTGGGTACGTACGGATCACGGTGGCCACACCCGTATCTTTGCGTGCCTCTCCAGGTCTCATAGCGGTGACCTGGGTACAGCTCAATTGTTTGAGCATCTGCAGCGGTCTGCGGACAAGGTAATTGAGCAATACCCTACCGCGGAGTTAGTATTCTTGGGGGACTTCAACGCTCACCATGTTGAGTGGCTGGGGTCTCCTAGAACTGATTTTGCGGGAAGGGCTGCTCATGACTTTGCACTGACCTACGGATTCTCTCAACTGGTGCATTCTATTACTAGAACACCAGAAATAGAGACCCACAGAAGCTCTATACTGGACCTTCTGCTGACTTCGCGCCCGGACGAATACTCTGTAACTGTGGAAGCACCACTTGGTACTTCGGACCACAGCCTCGTTCGGGCGCAAGTGACTCTCACGCGGCCTGAACCACCGCGGCCACCTCAATGGCAGCATGTCTGGCACTACAAGTCGGCAGACTGGGATGGACTGCGAGAATTCTTCGCGTCGTACCCGTGGAGGCGGCTTTGCTTCACTTCAAATGATCCCAGCTCCTGTGCAACAGCAGTAGCTGATGCGATCCTAGCGGGTATGGAATGCTATATTCCGAACCGCTGGATCGCAACAGGAGAGAGCAAACGCCCTTGGTTTAATAGGCCCTGCAGAGAAGCAAGAGACTACAAGCAATCTGCATACAGGGCTTGGACCACGGCTCTTGCCAATAAAGATCCAAATATCGCTGAAGTGAAGCGAAAGTTGAATGCCGCCTGGAGGTCTAGTAAAAAAGCTACGGCCAGAGCTAAGTTTGAGTTCATCGGCAGAATTGGCGAGCGGCTTGCGCGCTACCCATCTGGCAGTCGTGCATTTTGGTCGCTCGCCAAAGCTGCCGAGGGAAACTTCTGCCAGTCTTGCCTTCCACCGCTGCAAAAATCCGATGGTAGTCTGGCCCATGGCGCTAAGGAGAAAGCCGATCTATTGGGTAATCTCTTTGCGTCAAACTCGACTATGAACGACGGGAACGCCGAACCACCCAAAATCCCCAGTTGTGGTGCTTCCATGACTGAAGTTAAAATCACGCAACGGGTGGTCCGGCGCGAGCTTAAGTCCCTAGATGTTCGGAAGTCGAGTGGGCCGGACGGTATACCGGCGATGGTGCTTAAGCACTGTGCCCCTGAGCTGTGCCCTGTACTTACACGTCTTTTAGCACTCTCATACTCCGTAAGGCGGGTCCCGACGTCGTGGAAGACCGCATTCGTGCACCCTGTACCTAAGAAAGGTGACAGGACAGATCCGACCAATTACAGGCCAATCGCTATCACTTCCCTTCTCTCGAAGGTAATGGAGCGTGTCATTAATACACAGCTCCTGAGATACCTTGAGGGAAACGATCTACTGAGCGATCGACAGTACGGCTTTCGCCACAGTCGCTCTACCGGTGACCTTCCTGTGTATCTCACAAACCGGTGGGCGCAGGCCATCGAGAGTCGGGGTGAGGCACTAGCGGTCAGCCTCGATATAGCGAAGGCCTTCGATCGGGTCTGGCATAAAGGTCTTCTTGCGAAGTTGCCATATTATGGACTCCCCGAGGGACTGTGCGAATGGATCTCCAGCTTTTTGTCCAAGAGAAGCATCCAAGCCGTCGTCGACGGCAGCTGCTCGGACCGCATGAACATAAACGCTGGTGTCCCACAAGGCTCCGTGTTGTCTCCGACGCTGTTTCTGCTGCATATCAATGACATGCTGTCTGATGGCTCCATTCATTGTTATGCGGACGACAGTACCGGAGACACCTGTTACACGGGCCGTGCAAATATCCCTCAGTCCGAGGTGGAGAAGAGTCGCGAACAACTTGTGTCTAAAATCGAGACTACTCTCTCTGGAGTATCCGATTGGGGACGACTAAACCTAGTCCAATTCAACCCCACTAAGACACAAGTATGTGTATTCACCGCTAAGAAAACCCCATTCATTGTAGCGCCGCAATTCCTGGGCACACCGCTTACCATCTCCTCGAGTATCGGGATCCTTGGTGTCGATATCTCCAGCGACGTCCAATACCGAAGTCATTTGCAGGACAAGGTTAAGTTGGCATCAAGAAAACTCGGAGTGCTCAACAGGGCGAAGCAGTACTTCACTGCGGGGCAGCAACTCCTCCTTTATAAAGCACAGGTCCGGCCTCACATGGAGTACTGCTGTCATCTTTTTGCTGGAGCACCTGCGTACCAGCTTGACCTTCGACTCAGTGCAAAGCCGGGCATTGAGGCTGGTTGACAATCCCATACTCACAGGTAGTGTGGAACCTCTTAGCCTTAGGAGGGGTTTGCCTCACTGTGTGTGTTCTACCGCCTATACAATGGTTTGTGCTCAGATGAATTGTTTGACATGATGCCCGTAGCTACATTCTATCATCGCACCTCTCGCCATAGGCAGGGAATTCATCCTCACACATTGCGACCTGAGACGGTGCGCACTGTGCGGTATGAAAGAAACTTCATCCCACACACACTCAAGCTGTGGAATGACCTCCCTGCTGCGGTTTTCCCAAGCGCCTACAATATGGGGTTCTTCAAGAGGGGCATCAGAAGGTTACTTCATGGTCGGCAGCGCGAGTGTGACACCCCTGGTGTTGCATACGTCCATAGGCCACGGTAACCGCTTCCCATCAGGTGGGCCGTGTGCTTGTCTGCCAACTAAGTGGTATAAAAAAAAAAATATGCATAATTATGTGTGTGGAACGTATCCAAACAGGCACGCTTGGCGGTAGATAGAGGAGTGCTCGTCCCTACACTTATTTATGGTCGTGAATGTTGGGTTTTGAAGAAGAAGTATGAAAGTTAATTGAATGCTGTGGAAATGAGCTGTCTGAGAAGTATAGTACGGGTGAAGTTCACAGATCGAGTGAGGAACAGTGTGTTAAGAGAACGTTGTGGTGTATTTGAAGATATAGTGACTAAGATAGAGAAAGGGATGCTTAGATGGATCGGGCATGAGGAGAGGATGGACGAAAAAAGATTGACTAAACAAATTTATGAAGCGAGGGTAAATTGACAACCCGGTAGGGATCGACGTGGTCATACGTATGTCAATCAGATAGAAGATATTTTGAAGAAAGGACATGTCAAGAGTACCCAAAACCGGCAAGCATTTATGAAAACAATAATGAAAGTAGAAGAAGCGAAAGAGGTATGCCAAGATCGTGGCAAGTGGAAAACAGCAGACTCTGTCTACCCCACTGAGAAAAAGGCGTGACTGTATATTATGTATACTGTATGTAACAATTACAGTCCGTCAAATCTAAGAAGTACCGTTTGACAGTTCTGACAATTGAATGATAGGGATGGGATGAAAAAATCGATTACTATAATATCCGAACTTTAAGAGATCGATTACTATAATATCCGAATTTTAAGAAATCAATTGTTATAATTAAATAAAAGAAATGTTTAGGATATTTTTTTATTCACTACTAGTACTAGTATCGTCGTCTTCGTCATCATCGTCATTTAAATTAATGACCAGTTGATTGTCCATTACATTATCAAAGTGTACGTCTCTTTCGAAGTCGTCCATTATTATTTTCTTTGTTTTTTGTACTACTTTACTCCAATCTTCCTGTGTAACTTGGGCACATGCTTCCTTTAATAAACCTTCCATTTTCTTGACACTGAAGGGTGGTTTTGTGTTGTGTCTTGCTGCATAACCTGTAAAACAATAATGTAACTATTTGATAGCAGACGAAAACCATTGTTTAAATTATAAATGTTAGAAGTACTCGTGTTATTATTATAATATTATAAAATATTACCTTTAACTTGGGCCCAAATCAGTTCAATGGCATTATATTGGCAATGGTACGGAGGAAGTCGTATGACTTTGTGCCCGTGCTCTTCGGCCAATTGGTCAATTACATATGTCGGTTTTGGTGGTTTATGCAATTTCACTAACTGTAATAATTCAGCTTTTAATAGTGACATGTCGGCATCCACTCCTTTTCTTTGCAGCCATGCCACCAAATCTGCTTTCTTATTGGCTGACGTAGGTGCTTTATCAATTTGCACAGAGTGGTATGGGGCATTATCCATTATAATTGTGCTGTTAGGAGGGATATTCTGTAATAAATTTAAGAACCACTCTCGGAACCTTACTGCGTCCATTTCTTCATGATACTCTTTAGTGCTTTTGGATTGGAAAGCTAATAAAGAGTTTTCCACGAAGCCTGTAGACGCTGACCCAGCATGGCATATTATGAGGCGTCCACCTTTTCCTATCGGCACCTTCGAGCACGAAGCTTCAGAATCATCAGTCCATGTTTTCGGCACAGAATGGTTGGAATTTAGCCAAGTTTCGTCCAAAAATATTACATTATCCCAGTTTATAATTTGTTTAACTTCGCGCAGGAATGTTAGTCGCTGCATAATTATGTCATGTCGCTCCATAACAATTTTTCGTTTGTCAACTTTTTTGTATCTAAAGCCAATTCCTGTTATTACCGTTCTCAACGACTCTATGCTTCCCTTATACAGCCCGGCATCTTTTAAAGTTGCACATAACTTTGCCAATGTTGGAAATTCGCCTCTTGTAAAATACCCGTATATATGGTTTCTAATAGCATGACTATCGAATTCATCGATGCCTGTCACAGGTTTATTTCTTTTTCGTTTTTTCGGTGTGTGAAGTACGTTACTGTCACTCCCCGAAGGCCCATATTTTTCACTTAATATTTTGCCAACGGTGCGGCTACCAATACCGAGAGCTTCACCGACGCGATCCCGAACTTGTGTAACTGGCAGTAGAAGTCCACCATTTTGAGATTCACGCTCAAAATACTCGTGTAATTTCACCACCAATTCACGAGCCTGGCTGTTCAAAGTACGTCCTCTTTTCGACATTATTAATAAACACTTGCTTAGTTCGGAGTCCAGTATAAATATTGCCAAGGTAAACGGATAAAGAATGATCAGTCCAGAAAAGTAATAGCCAAGTCACAAATTGTAAAACACAAACGAGAAAGCAAGTACGCGCACAGTCAGCTTCCAAGATGGCGAGAGACTGCTGACGCCGAACCGACCGACCGGACCGCGTGCGCTTGTAGTTGGCAGTGTTGCCAGAAAAAAAAAATTGTAGAGACTTGAACACCTGCGATTTTGCCTATTGACCTAAAAATAATTAAATTAATTTATTTTAGGGTATCTGTGTATTCAGTGCATTATGCGGTCGCGCAGTAACGTCGTTAATTTATAACATCAGGCAACAACATTTTTGTGAATGGGTTCTACATACCTTATTTTTATTAGTTTTAGACGTAGAAATAAGACTTAGAAGAAAAAATTGTAATTGTAAAATCAATGGATGTGCTTGTTAAAAATTTGTTTATTTCTCTGTAATATGCAAACCCATACTATCATACACAAAAATAAATGTAAAAAACACTATCCCTGACTCCATTTACTATTTCGACAGCGTTAGCGCGAGAAACCCCGACTTATTTGGGCGCGAAAATCAAAAATCGACAAATCGCTTTCGACAACTTTTTAAAGAAGCAAATATATTTGATTTATAAATATGTATTTTTGGTGAATGGGTTTTATCTCATATTTTACGATTACATAACTATTTAGTTATGTAATCGTAATATGTGAGATAAATCCCATTCACATGAAAAAATATTTGTTTGGTTGTCAAGTGTAATTTGTAAATAATACATTCGATTTTTCGTATATGTAAACGATTTTTTTGCATACAAGTGTATCCGAAGAGTCGCAACACTACGTGCAGTGACCTAACTACGTAACTTTGTAATGCGGTCAAGAATATAACTATTAGAAATTATTTACTGTGTAAATATGTGTTATTTTGCTTTGTTTGAAAGTTTTCAATTACATTTAGATATTAAGAATTGTACATTTTTAGATACAATAATGAAATCTTTCTAAATTCATGGTTTTATGAAAAAGGTTATCGAAACTGAATAATGTACGTATGAACAAAGTTGTTTCGGTTTGAAAAATATGAAACGTCAAACGGTACCTCTTAGATTTGATGGACTGTAGGTTAAACAAAGAGGTGAAAAGAAAAGAAATATCGTTCCTTCACTCGTTTCCCCGTATTTACATTCTTATATTGAAGCTAAACTTGTGCAGTTGACAGTACCACTTAATCGAACGAATGATAGAAAATGGATATATCATGGTAAATATCTTCAGAATTGCTTCGTTCTCTGGTCCACGGGAAAAAGGACCAATTCAAATCATTCAGGAAAGTATTCGTGCAATTTTTAAGTGTCATTTAAATATCAATCTTATTTCATTAAGATAAAGCTTAAATATCGAGCAACAATGCGCTACAGTTTTATCTGTTAAGATTTAATGCTGCATACAGTTATCAGCCACATACGAATGGGATAAGGTTGAAATTTAATGAACAATTACAAAATATTCCAATTTGTTCAAAGTTCGCGTTTATATTTGCATTCCATTTTGCGGGTTGAAGTTGATTTTGAAACTTTTCATTTGCCCGTGGTTTTTGCTTGAACTAGGTATAGAGCGTACGGGAAAATGTTTAAAAGTTTATTTAATGGCAATAGGTAGCAGTAATAAGTCCCGAGTCTATTTACTTCTCCTTTCGATTTCGCGTTATGACTTTTATGGGATCGTCTACCGTCTGAGATGAAAGCCTGTGTCAAGTTTGACTTTCTGATGCTAGGGTTACTTATGCCCATTATTTTACAACGCCTAAGTGCTTGTGCCCAACCATGATTTGTGGTCATAATTGGGTATTTTCCTTTAGTTAAAATAAATTATTTAAATGAGTTTATTAAAGCGGTGACTCCCGCTCCGGCTCGTTTCTGGGGCAGAGGATATCCATCGCGATTCAGCGAGGCAACGCTGCCAGTGTCATGGGCACCTTTGCGCCGGTAACGATACGGGGCGGGTTATTTGATTTGACATAACAATTGACAAAATCTATGATTGCAGATAATGATTTGACATGAAAAATGAGTTTATTGAATTAAGAACGGTAGAAGAGCGGTACAAGTTGTGTCTGTTCTTATTATATCGTTATTATTTATTTTTAACCATCCACCGAACCTGTAGTAGTAAATGATTTGACTATTAAATATTAAGACGTCAAAACAATTTATTTCAAACAAGTTTCCTTATAACTTACCATTTTGACGTTTAGTAAAAAGTAATTAGTTTGACTAGTCAAAGTTAAAGTCAAATACCAAATTTTACAATGCCAATATTCTTTTTTACAAATCGTTTATTTCATAACTATTGCAGTATCAGCCCGGTAGACGGTAAGGTAGAATGGACATTGCATCAAGTAACTTTGGAAAAAGAAATAGGACTGAAAAGTTATGAATATGTTCACGGAGGTATCACACGACGGTATTCCCGTCCAATTGAGCAGTCCGACTGGGGTAGTACTCTGCCCGACAGAATACCGCGGCCATATTAACCTCGTGTTGTGTTCCCGGCGGTGAATAGGGTAGCCAGAGCTCACTGGAGAGGTTTTGTGCTGTCAGTGGGAAGACCAAAAGCTTGTCCCGCTTTGTCTTTGACACGGACGGCACAGAAATTATCAATGCTTGCAGGGTATGCAGCGCGAGTGTGATTTTCTTGGTTATGTACGCGCACATAGGCTACGGTGACTACTTTCCATCAGGTGGGCCGTGTGCTTCTCTGCCACCTAAGTGGTATGAAAAAAAATGGAAAATAGTAGTGCAATACAAAATACGTATTTACATTTTTTTTAAACGGTCAAGTTCTATTCGGTATCGGACACTGAGGGTTCCGTACTAAATTAAATTGAGGGACGATCTTACGCTTTATTCTCGTTGACTAATAAGTTTAATTTTTTCACAGTTTTAAGACGTTATATGCAGTATGAATTTTAACATTGAATACATGACATATGGATTTTCAAATTACATACACACAGACTGACGGACAACAAAGTGATCCTATAAGGTTTCCGTTTATAACAATATATAAAACCCTTGTCTAATTGCCTCGAATCAGGGCATTAAGCTCAGTAATAATAGATATCCAAACGTACAAACGATAGCCGTATGGGCATCAATCGCTGTCTCGCCACCAATGCTCTCTCACTATGTGCTCTCTCACTATGTGCTCTCTCACTATTTTCTTTTCATATTACCTAGTATAAACTTTATTTTAAACATATGTTATAAAAACACAATATATGGTGTATTTATCAGATAAACTAAATAGAATGTGTATGTATTGTGTGTATATGTGAAGTGTGTATATATATAGAGAGAGAAAAGTATTAATAAAATAAAATTAATTTACGGCTTTACATGAAAAATAATATTATATATATAACATAACATAACATAAACCCACGCCTATATCCCCGAAAGGGGTTGGCAGAGGTGCTAGCACCCACATTTCATCAGTTTATATTTTTACGTCCCAATATAATAGGTGGCGAGCCTATTGCCATTAACCGGGCACTTATAAACCTACGATAAATACACACATAACTTCAAAAAGCATTGGTGTGTGCCATGGTAAAACCTGGGATCGAACCTGAGACCTCATGTCAGCAGTCCATTACCCATACCTCTAGGCTACCGCGGTAAACTATATATACCGAATACATGTATATATATATATATACACATGTATTCGGTCCCACGTAATAGGGGGTGAGCCTATTGCCGTATTCTCGGCTCACCTCCTATTACGTGGGACCGAATACACTTATTGGTGAAATTTTACATTGAACTATATACATGCTACTTGTCCTACTGTAAATCTGTTGGTATACAATAAAGAATTATCTATCTATCAAACAAAAAAATCAGCTGTTTTCTGCTGAAGTAAGTCACTGTCATTTCACTGATACTCTAAAATGCCATTCAATTATAGACTGTAATATGATAACAATAAAGTCAAAATATACATGACATTTCAAAATACGAAAGGAAAAAAATAATCACTTCATTTAATTTTAACTTTAAGCATATACAGATAAGTCTATTATTGAATGGCATTTTCTTAGAATAACAGCAAAATAAAGGTCCTGAGCGAAGTGATGTAGGGTTGCCAGCCTACAATTTACTCGGTGTCAATGATATATATTAAACGGTAGATATGTTGTCCGCACTCGAAAATGGCGACAAAAAGGAGGTAGGACACGGCGGTATTTCCGCCCAATTGAGCAGTCCGACTGGGGAAGCACCTCCGCCCTACAGAATACCGCGGCTATAATAACTTCGTGTTGTGTTCCCAGTGGTGAGTAGGGTAGCCAGAGCTCACTGGAGAATTTGTGCTGTCAGTGGGAAAACTAAAGGCTTGACCCGCTTTTTCTTCTACACTGATGGCACAGAAACTCTGTACTTACAGGGTTGGCAGTGCAACTGTGACTCCTCTGGTATTACAAACATCCACAGGCCACGGTAACCACTTTCCATCAGGTGGGCCGTGTACTTGTCTGCCACCTAAGTGGTATATAAAAAAAAATGATGATGTTCGTCCTCAATTTATGCACGAAGTAAAGAGGCGACATTATTGACGTATTATTTTGTAAGTTTTTCATACTTAATTAGTGTTTGCGCCATTATTGAAAGCCGCCATGTCGAATCTATCAACAATACGTCATTCATACGCCTCGCAGATAGTCCCATATCCCCCCCACGACGGTGACAGCATGGGTAGTTATGTCATACTAGAACCGACCAAAACCGCGCGCCGTCTTGAAACATCAGTTGCCGGGAGTGAGGAAGCCTTTGGCATATCCCTCGCGCACCCAAATGACCCAGGGCCATAGTAAGCCCTACCGGTGTGCGATATAATCCTATTCACAGGGTTAACCGGGTTTAAGTAGATATTACAAGCCCAGGACCCTGATTTTGATAATTTTCCATAAAAATCATTCCACTAACACTACAATAAATGCCATTGAATTTTAAACTCATCTACATTGACTTAAAGTACACAATGAAAAGAAAAGAGTTAATTACAATGTGCCATTCATTCTTACCCGATGCCATTATCAATTTTAGACTTTAACGACATAAAAGTAAAGTTGAGAATTAAATAGTATATCTATTTTGGAACCCTTCGCTTCGCTCGTGGTTCAAAGTAGCCGCGACGTAATTAAATTAAAAATTTAAAAAGAGACCCTAACTGGTAGAGCCCTCCGCGATATTATCGGAACGATCCAAGGTCCTCGACACGACAACGCTTGAATTAAAATATTACTAGGTATATCAAAGTTAAAGGGTTAACCAACACAACTTATTTTCGACTTTTTGAGGGTGGTTTTTTGTGACGGGGGTTTTTTAAATTTTTAATTTAATTACGTCGCGGCTACTTTGAACCACGAGCGAAGCGAAGGGTTCCAAAATAGATATACTATTTAATTCTCAACTTTACTCTTATGTCGTTAAAGTCTAAAATTGATAATGGCATCGGGTAAGAATGAATTGCACATTGTAATTAACTCTTTTCTTTTCATTGTGTACTTTAAGTCAATGTAGATAAGTTTAAAATTCAATGGCATTTATTGTAGTGTTAGTGGAATGATTTTTATGGAAAATTATCAAAATCAGGGTCCTGGGCTTGTAATATCTACTTAAACCCGATTAACCCTGTGAATAGGATTATATCGCACACCGGTAGGGCTTACTATGGCCCTAGGTCATTTGGGTGCGCGAGGGATATGTCAAAGGCTTCCTCACTCCCGGCAACTGATGTTTCAAGACGGCGCGCGGTTTTGGTCGGTTCTAGTATGACATAACTACCCATGCTGTCACCGTCGTGGAGGGGATGTGGGACTATCTGCGAGGCGTATGAATGACGTATTGTTGATAGATTTGACATGGCGGCTTTCAATAATGGCGCAAACACTAATTAAGTATGAAAAACTTATAGTTACTTACAAAATAATACGTCAATAATGTCGCCTCTTTAGTTCGTGCATAAATTGAGGACGAACATCATCATTTTTTTTATATACCACTTAGGTGGCAGACAAGTACACGGCCCACCTGATGGAAAGTGGTTACCGTGGCCTGTGGATGTTTGTAATACCAGAGGAGTCACAGTTGCACTGCCAACCCTGTAAGTACAGAGTTTCTGTGCCATCAGTGTAGAAGAAAAAGCGGGTCAAGCCTTTAGTTTTCCCACTGACAGCACAAATTCTCCAGTGAGCTCTGGCTACCCTACTCACCGCCGGGAACACAACACGAAGTTATTATAGCTGCGGTATTCTGTAGGGCGGAGGTGCTTCCCCAGTCGGACTGCTCAATTGGGCGGAAATACCACCGTGTCCTACCTCCTTTTTGTACCTTTTTGTCGCCATTTTCGAGTGCGGACAACATATCTACCGTTTATAATATATCATTGACACCGAGTAAATTGTAGGCTGGCAACCCTACATCACTTCGCTCAGGACCTTTATTTTGCTGTTATTCTAAGAAAATGCCATTCAATAATAGACTTATCTGTATATGCTTAAAGTTAAAATTAAATGAAGTGATTATTTTTTTCCTTTCGTATTTTGAAATGTCATGTAATTTTTGACTTTATTGTTATCATATTACAGTCCATAATTGAATGGCATTTTAGAGTATCAGTGAAATGACAGTGGCTTACTTCAGCAGAAAACAGCTGATTTTTTTGTTTGATAGATAGATAATTCTTTATTGTATACCAACAGATTTACAGTAGGACAAGTAGCATGTATATAGTTCAATGTAAAATTTCACCAATAAGTGTATTCGGTCCCACGTAATAGGAGGTGAGCCGAGAATACGGCAATAGGCTCACCCCCTATTACGTGGGGCCGAATACATGTGTATATATATATATATACATGTATTCGGTATATATAGTTTACCGCGGTAGCCTAGAGGTATGGGTAATGGACTGCTGACATGAGGTCTCAGGTTCGATCCCAGGTTTTACCATGGCACACACCAATGCTTTTCGAAGTTATGTGTGTATTTATCGTAGGTTTATAAGTGCCCGGTTAATGGCAATAGGCTCGCCACCTATTATATTGGGACGTAAAAATATAAACTGATGAAATGTGGGTGCTAGCACCTCTGCCAACCCCTTTCGGGGATATAGGCGTGGGTTTATGTTATGTTATGTTATATATATAATATTATTTTTCATGTAAAGCCGTATATTAATTTTATTTTATTTATACTTTTCTCTCTCTATATATATACACACTTCACATATACACACAATACATACACATTCTATTTAGTTTATCTGATAAATACACCATATATTGTGTTTTTATAACATATGTTTAAAATAAAGTTTATACTAGGTAATATGAAAAGAAAATAGTGAGAGAGCATTGGTGGCGAGACAGCGATTGATGCCCATACGGCTATCGTTTGTACGTTTGGATATCTATTATTACTGAGCTTAATGCCCTGATTCGAGGCAATTAGACAAGGGTTTTATATATTGTTATAAACGGAAACCTTATAGGATCACTTTGTTGTCCGTCAGTCTGTGTGTATGTAATTTGAAAATCCATATGTCATGTATTCAATGTTAAAATTCATACTGCATACTCAGGTCTGTAACGTCTTAAAACTGTGAAAAAATTAAACTTATTAGTCAACGAGAATAAAGCGTAAGATCAGAAGAAGGGTTAACCAACACAACTTATTTTCGACTTTTTGAGGGTGGTTTTTTGTGACGGGGGCTTTTTAATTTTTATTTTACACTTTTTAAATTGATCTACTCGTCAAGCTCTTTGATTTGATGCCCATATTGAGGGTGTTGTGAAAAAAAAATGTAATTCGCCATTTTGTGGTGGCGGCCATCTTGGATTTGAAATTTGTCAGTGTATGGTATTCAACTAGTCAAGGCCTTTCATTTGTTACTCATATTCAGGGAGTTGAGAAAAAATATGTACTCCTTCGTTTTTTAACGGCGGCCATCTTGGATTGATTTTTTTGAAACATAGCTAAGAACATTCTATACTTAGACTAATATATCTTTCAAACAAAAAAAACTAAATACAAATTGGTTCATCCATTCAAGAGCTGCAATGCTATAGACAGACACACACACATACACACACAGACACGTCAACTTATAACACCCCTTCGTTTTTGCGTCGCGGGTTATTAAAAATACTATTATGCACACTTGTCATACAATCTACTATTGATTTGCTCTTAATACCTTGCGATTGATTTCATCTTGAGACTTTGTAGTCAAGATTTTTCTGACACTGACTGTGCAATTGAAAGTGATCCTCCCAATATGCTTGAAATCCAAGTCAACTTCACCAGCAAGTCAGTGCACTTATTATACAACGGACGAGGCTCTGGCATAGGTTTTTCCTTAGATGATATATAACTCTATAGATGAAGCCTCAGCGTGCCATCAAACAAGTTATAAACTTGTTCATAAAAACTTTTAGAAGACTAATCATACACAATACTTGTTTTATACATGTATTTCAGATACTTTTTCGTTCACATAGTATATATAGCCAACAAGTTGTAAACAAGTATAAAACACTTTTGCGTTCACACTGTAGCCTGTGACATATTGCAACTTGTCTAATACATGTTTTATACTTAGGTGTAAACGAGGGATTAGACTGCAATAGTTTTGTATTAGGTGTTGTAATCTCATGACTAAAATAAAATTACCTTTATGGAAACTAAACTGTACGATATAGCAGATGACTGGGAATATTAATTAATAAAACACAATAGGTAATAAAACACAAAAGGTAGGACACGACGGTATTTTCGTCTAATTGAGCAGTCCGACTGAGGAAGTACCTCCACCCTACAGAATACCGCGGCCATAATAACCTCGTGTTGTAAGGTAGTAAGACCAAAAGCTTGTCCTGCTTTGTCTTTTACACTGACGTCACAGAAAATCTCAATACTTGCAGGTTTGGCAGCGCGAGTGTTACTCTCTTGGTTTTGCACACGTCCATAGGCCACGGTGACCACTTTCCATCATGGATCATCATGGGTGGGCCGTGTGCTTGCCTGCCACCTAAGTGGTATAAAAATAAAAAAAAGCAATAATGACATTATCTTTTTTAATTACATCCTTTATTATAAACCAAGCGTAGAAATCCTATTACAGGTACTCAACACAAAACATTAATACTATACACTAATTACTTAATCATTCACTGATTTTATTATAAAGTTCTTTATAAAACATATTGTTTATTCTGTGACGAGACAAAATGTACATTCATCCAGTTTTACTATTATAAACTTAATTATTTACTAAACATTATTTTTCATCATACTAGTATCCGTACACTTTAGATGACGTTTGGTTTTGTTTGTAGTGTCTTCTAATGTAAATTTGGGATTACTTGCAAATAAAATAATGAATTAGGTAAACTCCGATGTGAATCAGAGACCATGCTAAACTAAAAGTGTTATTGTGTGATGTGATGCAACAATAAGAAAATAAATTAATGTCAGCAACAATAAATCACATACATTTACATTTATTTATAGTAGTGTGCCTTTTTATATACATATTTGGCGTATTTGCTAGGTATCTAATTTTTCTATCAGTATAATTCTCCATATGTTTTTGGGTTCGGATCTGAAGGATACCTGAAATATAAATAGATATGTTAAGTTAATGTTTTATGTTTCAAATTAAAACTGCAAAAAAAATATTACCCAACAAAATGGTTACATTACTGCATACATTTTATGGCAACATTATTTTTGCCATAAAAATATTATATAAGATTATTTTATTTATTAAACCGACAAATTTACTGAAATTAGTTGGTTATGTATTAAAAATCAATACTATGGTCAAGAACATTGCACGGGAAATATGTATTTTTTTAAACCACTTGGTTGGCAGACAAGCACACGGCCCACCTGGTGGAAAGTATGAGACGAGTATGTAACACATAATATTGAAAATAATGGATGATAAGAAATACTTATGTGTGGTAGCTAATCTCAGAATTTTATACTCATTGCGGCTTCAGCAGCCAAATATACCCACCCATAGTTTTGGAACTTGGTTCCTTGTATTAAGTTCAAAACCATACAAAATACGTAATTAAATACACTTTTATTACTTTAAAAAATTATAGGCTAGACCCGATCAGCTGATAACTCACATACATTTTGTCAAGATTGATAAAGCCAAACGATGGTTTCGTGCAAGGGAAGCGGATCAATGACTCCGTCCCGTTCTGTCTTATCGTAAGTTGTATATAGCTCGCTCTCTCTATTGGCAGTGACTTCATTGACGCTCCTTCTGTTACTGGAAATATTCTAAGGTTTTTCCTCTAGGGTTTCTTTTCGTGTAAATATGACTTCGCCTTGTCTGATGGTAAGCTGGCGGGCATACGTCAATTGCTCCCATAAAAGCCCTAAAAACCAAACCAATACGGTAATCTAAGAACGACTTTTAAATTCCAAGGAAGGTACGGTGACCTAAAAACGATTTTTAAATACCAAGGTATGGTAATCTAAGAACAACTTTTAAATTCCAAGGTAGGTACGGAAACCTAAAAACGACTTTTAAGTACCAAGGTGTGGTAATCTAAAAAAGACTTAATTCCAAGGTGGGTACGGCAACTTAAAAACGACTTTTAAATACCATGGTATGGTAATCTAAGATTGGCTTAATTCCAAGGTAGGTACGGCAACCTAAAAATAATTTTTAAATAACAGGGTATGGTAATCTAAGAAAGACTTTTAAATTCCGAGGTAGGTACGGTAACCTAAAAACGACTTTTAAAGTCCAAGTTATGGTAATCTATGAACGATTTTTATTTTCCAAGGTAGGTACGGCAACTTAAAAACGACTTTTAAATTACAAGGTATGGTAATATAAAAACGACTTTTAAATTCCAAGGTAGGTACGGCAACTTAAAAATGACTTTTAAATTACAAGGTATGGTAATCTAAGAACAACTTTTAAATTCCAAGGTAGGTATGGCAACCTAAAAACGACTTTTAAATACCAAGGTATGGTAGAAACTAGGAACAACTTTTAAATTCCAAGGTAGGTCTGGCAACCTAAAAACGACTTTTAAATTCCAAGGCACGGTAATCTAAGAACGTCTATTAAATTCCAACGTAGGTACGGCGACCTAAAAACGACTTTTAAATACCAAGGTATGGTAATCTAAGAAAGACTTAATTCCAAGGTAGGTACGGCAACTTAAAAACTACTTTTAAATACCAAGGTATGGGAATCTAAGAACGACTTTTAAATTCCAAGGTAGGTATGGTAACATAAAAACGACTTTTAAATTCCAAGGTAGGTACAAAAACCTAACAACGACTTTTAAATACCAAGTTATGGTAATCTAAGAAAGACTTAATTCCAAGATAGGTACGGCAACTTAAAAATGACTTTTAAATACCAAGGCACGGTAATCTAAGAACGTCTATTAAATTCCAACGTAGGTACGGCGACCTGAAAACCACTTTTAAATACCAAGGTATGGTAATCTAAGAACGACTTTTAAATTCCAAGGTAGATACGGCAACTTAAAAACGACTTTTAAATACCAAGGTATGGGAATCTAAGAACGACTTTTAAATTCCATGGTAGGTATGGTAACAAAAAAACGACTTTTAAATTCCAAGTTACGGTAATCTAAGAATAACTTTTAACTTCAAAGATACGGAAATCTAAGAATGACTTTTAACTTCAAAGGTACGGGAACTAATAATGACTTTTAACTACAAAGGTACGGGAATCTAAGAATTACTTTTAACTTCAAAGATACGGGAATCTAACAATGACTTTTAACTTTTAAGATACAGGAATCTATGAATGACTTTTAAATTCAAAGATACGGGAATCTAAGAATGACTTTTAACTTCTAAGAAACAGGAATCTAAGAATGATTGTAACTTCTAAGATACAGTAATCTAAGAATGATTGTAACTTCTAAGATACAGGAATCTAAGAATGACTTTTATATTCAAAGGTACGGGATTCTAAGACTGACTTTCAACTTCAAAGGTACGGTGTATAAGAATCTTTCTGTTCCTGTCTTTTTTTTTCCCCCGCTATTTCAATACAAAATTGCACTATACTCAGTATCTATCCACTCAAGCGGAGTCCGTATAGTGTACAGAAATTACATACACACATACATATAATCATGCCTTTATCCCCGGAGGGGTAGGCAGAGGTGAAAAAACATCCACGTTTCACTTATCATTTTATTCGGCCCCACGTATTAGGGGTTGAGCCTATTGCCGTATTCCGGGCATCTGAGGCTGAGTCTGGGCTGTATAAATCTGTCTGATGTTAAACAGCTATATAGCTTAGTCGCCTAGTACGACATAGCATGGGAAGAGATGGGGTGGTCTAAATTCTACTGTGCCGGGAACCATGCGGAAGTTATGCTCTAACTAAAGTTATTTCGTACACCAGCGACACTTGCATGCATGCACGCATGCTTGTCTGCCACCTAAGTGGTATAAAAAAAAAACATTAACACATTTGAAAGAAATAAATTCAAGGAATTACATGTTTTGTTCTTTACAGCTGGCTGGCTGGTGCCTAAGCTAGACTCATGGCCTGTATTTCAGGTCACCAGGTCACAACTGAAGGTAAATAATCTTGTAGTAACTTTAAAAAAAAACACATATTAATAAAATAAACTAGGTTAACTAACTAACCAACTAGGGATTCGATTTCAGTTTGTGTTCTTTCAAATTAATTTCACCCTGTGAATGAATCGTGAAATGAGGGGTTTAATTCACCTCTGCCTAACCCTCCGGGGATAAAGGCGTGATTATATTTGTAAAATTAATTTCTAAACAGAATAATATTTATTTAGTTTTTAAATAAATCAATATTAAAAAGACACGTCTATATTATTTACTTTGGTATTTTAGGCTATAATAAATTCGTGTTGTGTTCCCGGCGGTGAGTAGGATAGCCAGAGCTCATAATAACTGAAGAGTTTTTGTGCTGTCAGTGGGAAGACCAAAGGCGTGTCCTGATTTTGTGTTCTGCACTGAAGGCACAGAAAGTCTCTGTTATTACAGGGTTGGCAGCACGGTTGACTCCACTGGTGTTTCCATTTCCATCAGGTGGACCGTGTGCTTGTCTGCCACCTTAGTTGTATAGTGATAAAATATTACAACTATTAAACAGTATAGTGATAAATTATTACAACTATTATAAAGTATAGTGATAAATTATTACAACTATTATAAAGTATAGTGAGACAAAATTACAAGTACTAAACAATTTTAAACACAATTACTATCAAACGCAAGAAGTTTTTGCTATCACCTATGTTGACCTATGTTCTTTGTGCGAGAGAGCAATGCCCTGTCTGAGTCTGGGTTCTTTTGTAGACTTCAAGTCTAGCGTGAATTGTCGGTGTTACTTATGCGATTACACAGTGAAATAATACTATTTTAACATGGTTGCTGAACAGCTACCGAAACTTCGAGTTCCATCTAAATAATAAAATAAACCGACTAAATCACGATAGATAAATAAAAAGTTAAAAATAGTTTTGTTTCAAAGCAGCGAAATTAATTTGAAACCTCACTACGCGATTTTTGAATTCGCTCGGGGTATCCACGTATGTAACTGCTCCTTATTTATGTCAGAGAAGGGTAAATCTTCTATACGACATATTGTGAAAGTATAGAGTATTCATTAGCTTACAAAAAAAATTTTAGCTTAGGTTATAATAGGCCGTTACATATGAAATTGCCGTTTTTATTAAGAAATTGGAGGAAACACAATTTTCAGTACTAACATTTTTGCATTTTTTTGGGAATGTTAAATCCAAATTTTATGATTTTTTTTTGTGTATGAATGAGACAACATTCAGCTAACAATCACTTTTATTACATTTTTGAAAAGTGACAGCTGTAAAAATGTGATACGAAATTAATCATAAAAGTGGATAGCATTTAAGAAGTACTGTTTTTGAAGATCGGATTTAATTTATCAAGCGGCCAATAAAAACAAAATTTAATACAGATTTGTAAAAACTTGAAGTCAATTTTTAAACAAAATAGAAATAATTGAAATAGCTATTAAATTACAGGAATAACGATCTTATGAATTTGTAAGAAAATTTCGGCAATTTCATAGGTAAGGATAACAGAAAAAATAATTGGATCGTTGCCTTTAGGTCCGCGATGGACGCGAAAACTAACTGAACAGATAATGATTCGGTTTTCTTTTACAGTTTTTAAGTATTAAGACGTACAGTACCCATAGCGATCTACTCTATGGGTTTAATTGAACCGGAGATACACGATACACGACACACTAATCCGAAGGGTGTCGTAAGACTAACAGAACAATACGCAGACGATATCACTGGGAGTGAAGAAAAATTCGACATAAAACCCAGTCCCAACCTGTTTGGCCCGCGTGAAAACAGCAGGCCTGGGTTACCGGGTTAGGCTAATTGATTGGCCAAATTGCGAAAACTGATATCCTCGTTCGTGGAGTCGCGGGCACGGACAGATAATATAAAATCAATGAATTATATGACCCTTTAGATGCCGTTCAGAACTAGAATTTAACACCTATCAATATAGTCATAATTAACCTATTTGTACTGTATTCTTTTTTTAAAAAGTTCGACGACATTATAAAGAATTTCGCCAATCTTTTTTTTTCTATTAAGTCCGTTTTTTTTAATTTAAGTATTTTGATTAGGTATACCAACAGCGTCTAGAATGCATAGAAGTTATAATACAATAATTTTATTATTTTTATCTAGGACATGCCAATTTGACTTCACCTCGCCTGAAGTTAAGCTAAAGGCAAAGTCTCAAGAAAGAGGGTTACCATTACAGAGTAATGTTACAATGGTGGCACACAGCTTGGCGGCCTCATTAGATGCTTTTTCACGCCCCGCTTAAAGGACCCGGGACTGTAGGAAGAAGGAAACACGTGAGCTGGTAATGAATTCCAGGTCTTGGTGGTGCGGCAAGAAAAGTAGGAATTTTTAGTAGGGCTACAGTATACTTAGATACTCTAAAATTTCATTTACCATGTTTGTGCGTATCAATTAATAGAACATGATATTATATCGTTGATATTCGTACAAAATATAAATCATGAAAACAATTTTCCTTTTTTTGTAGACAGATGTTCTTATAATAATAAAGCGTAGTATTATAACAAATACAAACGAGTCAGCTAATTGTAACGTTTAGGTTGCACGTAGCGGCAACGTCGCGTTCCATCCACCCCACCGAGAAGTTAGCGTATTGCGATGTTGCCGCTCGTCCGCGGGTCGCACCGCGTTCACAATAACATTTTGAATTGAACACAAGTTCTCATAATAAATGTATGACTTGTGTACAGATAGTAACTGGTTCGATCTTTATAAGAAAATAGATCTTATTTTGAAAGCGATTAAGTATAAAACTTAAGTAGAGTTTAAAATTTCATAAGTAGCTTCACAAATAGGTACCGTACTTTTTTTTTATCTAGGTCACGCCAACTTGACTTCACCTCGCCTGAAGCTAAAGGCAAAGTCTCAGGAAAGAGGGTTTAGGTTAGGTTAGGTATTAAATGAAATTCTAAATATATATATTTTTTAAATTGAACTTTTTCGTATTAATAAATAGTTATAAAAATTTTTGTATGATTTGAGATTAACATAGTTATTCACGTTACTAGTGTAAAACTCGCGGGGATATTTACCATGTTTATTATTTGCTGCGCCGTGATCATGGCGCCTGTAACAACGCCGAAATATCGATTGCTCAACAAAAATAATAAACATGATAAAATATCCCGACGCGTTTTACACAAGAAATATAAAACTTAGGTACCACTTAGCTTAAAAATACTCTTATTTTTAATTAGTATTTATAATAATATCTATAATTACTATAAGTAAACAAATCTATAATTTATTGTAATAAAATAAATTACAGTTCTAAAACTTTATCAGCAAAAATTTAACTTAAAATGTCATGATATCGTTATTAGTGGCGAAACGTTTTACTTACCCACTAGCAAAAAAGAAATCAATAATATTACTTGTAATATATTTAAATAAAAGCAGTAGCTATTCATAAAATATACATACATACATATAATGACGCCTTTATCCCCAAAGGGTTAGGCAGAGGTGGATTAACACCCACATTTTATCTATCATTGTATTCGGTCCCACGTAATAGGCTCCCTATTGCCGTTTGCCGGGACTGCTCTGGACTGTGTATATATGTTTGATGTTAAACAGCCCTATCCCTTAGTCGTTTTGTACGACACCGCATGGGAAGAGATGGAGTGGTTCAAATTCTACTTCTATAATCATTTACTTTTCTAATATCATGAAAAGTGTTACTACATGAACCAAATAAGTATGCAATTCATAATTATACTAGGTATCAGGACTTCTCGCGAATTATATCTTGGAACTTACTATTTCTGCCGACGTTTCAGATGCGTTGCAGCACCCGTGGTCACGACTTGTCCCGATACCTAGTATAATTATGAAATCACACCGCGAAAGTTTAAAAAAAATATGCAGTTAATAAATCTTCAAACAATTTCATATTCTAAAATAAAAATAATTATAAACATAGGGATTACGAGTATCACAAACAATTCTACAGAACGTGTATAAAACGGTACTTATTATAAGTAGTTACCCCGCCGTGAACGAAGGGTGAATTCCTGATTCATTCTACGCCCCTCTAAGAGATTACGAAGAAATGTTACACTACGCTGAACGGTTGCGAGAAAGCCACTGTCGTGATTCAGCGCTGCAGCGGAATATAATTATAACTCTTATAAAAATGGTACTTGATTTATGGTCCTAGTGATTTCTATATTTATATACGTACGAAGCCGAACACATCGATTTAATAAAAAATAAATCATTTTAAATATGCATGAAATAAAAGCTCTAGCCCTACAACTCGTATTGCGTATTTCCGCACTTTAAAACATAACATAAACTCACGTCTATATCCCCAAAGGGGTAGGCAAAGGTGCTAGCAACCACATTTCGTTAGTTTATGTTTAGGTCCCAATGTAATAGGTGGCGATCCTATTACCATTAACCGGGCACTAATAAACTTGCGATAAATACACATATAACTACGAAAAGCATCGAAAAGTTAATGGTGTGTGCCATTGTAAAACCTGGGATCGAACCCAAGACCTCGTCTCAGCAGTCCATTACCCATACCACTATGCTACCGCTGTTTATTAAGTTTGAATCCGCACTTTATTAAGCTTGAAATCCACAAATTACTAATCCATCCAATTGAAAGCGTCCTGCAATCACGCATAAGATTTTTGGGCAATTATTTTTCCCAACACGTGTTCAATCCAGTGCAGGAAACTTATCCTGTTTCACATGAGCGGTTCGATAAACGATCCCTGAGGATCACCGCACGTCATGGGTCACGCAACATACTTTTCTGGCTGAATTCGTACAGGACGCGTCTCTCCTGCAGATAGTCTAGATTCCCGCTTTCCAGTAACGAGAAAACCATCCGTACCTAGTTCAGTCGTCCAGCTGATTACTGAGGTTGTCGAGGGCCAGGGCTGACACGTGCACGAATTCCAAGAACTGCCCATCTCCACCTCCATGACGGGTGGAACATCCTACTACCTACTCGTCCTCAGCCATGGAGGCTATTGATGGGGCGTGAGCTAACCCAACCCAATTTAGTATCGATCGCCAGCTACAAAGAAAGGGGTCTACCGTACCGTGGAAGGATCCAATCAAGATGTCCAACTAAGGCAGAAAGAAATTTTTATAGTTGCGGATTTTCCTCCTCCACTTTGTGCGGTTTTCGGCGTCCTTGTCAGTGAGATACTTTTAGCAAATATATATACTTATATTAATGATTGAAATCTGTTTCAAAAAATTTAAATTTTACCCAGACTGTATAAAGGAATTTTTTTCACGTTTTAATTAAAGTTTTTCATTTGCTAAGTTAGTTTGGCCAAACGATAACCGATCGAGAAATCCGAGCTAATTCATAAACAACATACATAAATACAATACACAATCTCTCATTAAACAAACTTCATGCTTTCAGTGGTAGCTAAAGCTTGCCCGCCATCTGCTTTTGTCCTCACACAATACCTCTATATAATAATAATAATTACCTGGAAAATTGCTCACATGTTACTAGGCTACATATATCTACGTCCTTATAATGTTCCAAGCAAAATTTACATTATCCATTATACATACTACATCGTTATTATCATTGTATAATTTATGCGTAATTCAGAAATTAGTTTACGAGCTGTATTCTGGAAAATCGTGCACGTTTCAGTAACTTTCGACTTAACGCTAGAAGAGGCAGCTATAGGGTGTTTACTAAAATCTTAGCTCTCACTTGCTAGCTGGTAAACTTGTTATCTAACGAACAAGGTTCAGTCCCCCAAAACAAGTGGCATGCATGAAATTTAACGTTTATGACATAGGTTGACGACATCCAATACATTTTAGGTACCATTTAAACTATCATGGTCATTCTTATCAGCATCAAAATAATCGGGATATTTACCATGTTGCATTGTTTTGAGTTTCCGATATTTCGGCGATCCAGTTCCTCCGTGATCATTGTGCTTGCAATAGCGCCAAAATATCGGAAACTCGAAACGCAACATGGTCAAAAACCCTATTATTTTGATACTGATCCTAAACATTTGTCATTTTATTCTACAATATACCGGCTAACGATTTAACAGTTGTCTAGAGAATATGGAGCTTTACTAGTCAAACAAATAAGATCAATTAACAGAAAGGCAGGTTAAAACTTTGGATGCAATCGATACTAAAGCCGTTACGATAGTGACTATAGAAATAGTGTTCAAAAATATTGCATATTTTATTACAAACATAAAGTTACTATTACGTAGCTCAAGCCGTTGTTTGGCCATTAAAAATGCGCCGTCTTTTGACGCGTGCATACATAGATTACATCTCAGTATTTGATTTCGGAATGATATCGGCACCTTGTGTGAATACGATACATCCAGTTTCTGTTATTAGGAAATTGTTATATTGGTTTATTGTATTGGTTTGACGCTACCCGTGAGCAGAGGGCTGGATTATTCCCTGCGCAAAGGATTGGTATTGTCATTCAAAGTGGCAATGCTGCAAGCCTTCTGACCACCCTTACGTTTGATGTAGATGGGGTAAGCTATCTTGCAGGTTCAGGCATCAAAGGATTCCTCTCCTTTGATGCCTGAACCTGCAAGATTGCTTAAGTATGTTCTGTATTACCGTTCAGCCACGTATTAGTTAAACTAGAAAGCTGACCCCTACCGACTTGTAAAAAGTTTCAGAGATTGTTTTTTTTTTTTTTTTATTTTTTTTTTGTATGCCTAGAGGTGGAGAATGGAGAAACTTTATAATTTATATCATTTTTGACATCACATTGTAACCCATTTTCACAATAAATATATTTGAATTTGAATTTATATTTTTATACCACTTAGGTGGCAGACAAGCGCACGGCCCACCTGATGGGAAGTAGTTACCGTAGCCTGTGGACGTATGCAACATCAGGGGCGTTACACTCGCGCTGCTGACAGTGAAAAATCCTTCTGAAGAACCCCATATTGTAGGCGCTTGAGAAAATCGTAGAAGGGAGATCATTCCACAGCTTGAGTGTGCATGGGATGAAGTTTCTTTCATACCGCACAGTGCTTGTCGTCTCAGGTCGCAATGTGTGAGGATGAATTCCCTGCATATGGCGAGCGGTGCGATAATAGACTCCAGAGTGGTGTTGTTTATACAACGCTACCTAGATTCAATGTAAGAATGACTCTTAAAATGGATTCTAGAAAGCGGTCACTGACCCAGGAGGGGTTGGAAATTTCATATCGTCTCATTACAGTGGACGCCCAAGCCTTGAAGGAAAGGGAGAAGAGTCGGAAGGCGTATTACCGAGGAGGTAGGACACAACGGTGTTTCCATCCAATTGAGCAGTATGACTGGGGAAGTACCTCCGCCCTACAGAATACCGCGGCCATAATAACATCGTGTTGTGTTCCCGCCGGTGAATAGGGTAGCCAGAGCTCACTGGAGAGTTTTATGCTGTCAGCGGGAGGAGCAAAGGCTTGTATTGCTTTGTCTTCTACACTGACGGCACAAGCGCTCTCCAGTGAACTCTAGCTACCCTACTCACTAGCAGGAACACAAAATGAGGTGTGCTGTGCTTACTAGGCCGCCAGCACGAATGTGACTCCCCTGGTGTTGCACACGTCCATTGGTCACGGTATCCACTTTCCGTCAGGTGGACCGTGTGCTTGTCTACCACCTTAGTGGTATAAAAAAAGGTGGACTTTGGAGTTTCGGAGTTGAGGGTCTACGAAGCTATTGGGGTACAACATCTTTATGATGATAATGACATTCGGCAATTTAATATTAAACCATCTGATTCGTTGTTAAGAATGTTGTGGAAAATTTGTGGAATATTTTATAGGCACGTAGTGTAAATAATTCAATACAAAATTAATTATTGAAGGTACATTTCATGTCATGAACCCAATTCATGCGGTTAAAACGTCCCAAAATGTCAAATCAATTAATCAATTAAAATAAGTTATTTAATTATTAGGCAACTTGAACACTGATAGTTATTATTTAAAATCATTAAATCATGAAGTTTATATTATTAGGCAAGTGTAAATGATAAATGAAAATTCAATTTTCATTAACACTTTCAAATTCAATTTCCGTTAAATTTATACCTCAATCATTAATTGTCAAAATCAATCAGTTTATACATTATTGGTTAATATTAAATATTAACTCTTCTCTATCGAATTTTACCTCAATTTATTTTAAATCAGGTTTGTGCTATGAATGATTTTCAAGTTATATTATAAAGAAGATAGAATTGTTTGTATCGAACAAACATGGAAAAACTATTAGAATAATTTAGAAAATTCTTTCACTACCATTTGATTAGCAGACCAAGAGGAACGTTTATGGTACAGATTAAAGAAAAGATACAAGTCGCGTCTTATCAGGAGGTCAAAGGATTGGCGGAGGAGAGAGAAAAGTGGCGATTACTCCACCGACAAGAGCACAGCTCTTAAGTTTAGAGAAAGAGAGAGAGAGACCATTTGATTGGAATGTTACAATATTCATGAGGAAAAAAGGCTACTTATGCTTATTTATTTTCATATAATTTCTCAAGTTCTAAAGTTATTCTCATATAAATTCATAATAATTAATAACCCATCTCTATCAAACGTTGATTTACTGTGAATTGTTTGTACTACGGATGGCATAATTAGTGACTTATTATGTAGAATATACATTAACTGTTTAGCCTCTAAGGGTGTGATGAGTCACGTACAGTTTTGTATGTATTACAGTAAGTATTTTCCGCGAGTACCGAACATTGTCTGACCTCCTTTTCTTTAAACATAATTAAATTGAATGCAGGAGGTGGGTCACAAGGGTATAACCGTTTCAATTGTGCAGTCCCACTGGAGAAGTACATTCGCCCTACAGAATATCGCTTCCATAATAACCTCGTGTTGTATTCCCGGCGGTGAGTAGGGTAGCCAGAGCTCATTGGAGAGTTTTTGTGCTGTCAGTGGCAAGACCAAAGGTTTGTTCCACACTGACGACACACAAACTCTCTATTCAAATTCAAATTTTTTTATTTGCATAAGACAGGTACAAAGGGTTAATTAGTAGTTTACAAATATATACAAATAATCACGCCTTTACCCCTGGAGGGTTAGACAGAGGTGAATTTTCTTTAAACATAATTAAATTGAATGCAGGAGGTGGGTCACAAGGGTATAACCGTTTCAATTGTGCAGTCCCACTGGAGAAGTACATCCGCCCTACAGAATATCGCTTCCATAATAACCTCGTGTTGTATTCCCGGCGGTGAGTAGGGTAGCCAGAGCTCATTGGAGAGTTTTTGTGCTGTCAGTGGCAAGACCAAAGGTTTGTTCCACACTGACGACACACAAACTCTCTATTCAAATTCAATTTTTTTTATTTGCATAAGACAGGTACAAAGGGTTAATTAGTAGTTTACAAATATATACAAATAATCACGCCTTTACCCCTGGAGGGTTAGACAGAGGTGAATTTTCACCCACATTGCACCAATAATTGTATTCGGTCCCACGTAATAGGGGGTGAGCATTGCCGTATTCTAATCACTATTTTTTTATACTACTTAGGAGGCAGATAAGCACGCGGCCCACCTGATGGAAAGAGGTTACCGTGGACTATGGACGTGTGTAACACCAGAGAAGCCACACTCGCGCTGCCGACCCTGTAAGCACAGAGTTTCTGTGCCGTCAGTGTAGAGGACAAAGCAGCCATGCATCTGAGGCTGAGTCTATTAGTAGTTTAATATTTACATAAAATGTGCAAGTACCTAACTTATTACTTTAGATAAGTGTGCAAATGATTAAAAAAAATAATATTACCACACAAAATTACGATATCAAAAAAAAAATAGTACGGTATAACAATAATAGGTATCATATAATTATCAATATAAATCAATTAGCCCACTGCAGTCCACTGCTGGACATAGGGCTCTCCCAATATGCGCCATTTTCTCCGATCCTCCGCCTTCCGCATCCAGTCTGTCCCATCCTCATATAATAATAATAACGTTAAAATATAGGAACAACAAAGTTAAACATTTAATAGAATTAAAATATATGATTCATATCTCAACAATAAATGTTATAAATATGTCTAAAAAGTATTAAATTTCGCAACTTCTTCTAGATATTCAAGCAATTCTTACAGGGTCGGCAGTACGAGTGTGACTCCCCTCCTGGGGTTGCACACGTCCATAGCCCAAGGTAACCACTAAAGGAAATTAATTACTCGTTTATTTTCAAATTAATAATATGGCATAACTTAACTAGCTTGTGTTAAGGAATGTGGGTAAACCCATAGGTCCTTTAAGCGGGGCGTGATAAATCATATAATGAGGCCGTCAAGTTGAGTGTCACCATTGTAACATGGTATATCTATGTAATGGAGTTCTTTTCTGAGACTTCAGTTCACGATCAGGCGAAGTGAAGTCTAATTGACGTTTCCCATATAAAAAATACTTAAATACTTTATTTTGTAAATATAAAGACATCATACATGGAAATACCCAGACCAATGCAAATATACATATTCATGCAAACAAATATTTGCACTGAGCGGGAATCGAACTTACAGCACCCGCGCTACGCCACAGAGGCTGCCAAATTACACAATTATTTGGATTTTGCATTTCAGCCAAAGTTATTCCGACAGTTGGTTTTGTATGACTAAAGTTGAATTTCATACATATAAATCCTCTAAGAGGTAGGCAGAGTATATTATTTTCCACAACTCAGGACAGGGTTTAATCAATAAGAATAATTTTATCATTTAGCAAATTAATGCATTTATTTCTTTTCTTCTCGCAGCATATCCATATTACGAATAACAATCGGTACTTACATACTCATGACAATGATTTCTTATATATTATATTCAATCCTATTATTATTATTACATTATTATATTCAATCCCATTAATATTATATTCAATTATATAATATCAATAATAATATATTTACTCAACACCAAAAAAAGCAAAAGTCGGTGGCCGTGTATACTTTAATAAAATTTGGCGGCAAAATATAAACCATAGATAATAGATTCAATAGGTAATATCAAAGAGTATTTATATTGAAAGAATGCCTCAAATAGATGTTACAAATAGGTATATTGAGGCTTACCTACTCGATACAAGCTAATAATATGAACACCGCCATATCGACAATTATGATTTTAGGCCTAAGTAATAGCGGGTTAGTCCAGTAGGTATCATGACAAGCAAGCACATGATCTGTATTACTGACGGATGGGGAGCAGCCCTAGAACTTGAATCAATCATGTATTTACAGGTTCAAAATTCAACGCAATACCCGAGTTTGACTCAAACTCTGCAAAATATACCTTGTGGGTTATGCCCAAGAGTGTTTTTCCCACAAACTACTAATTGCACTGCATGCAGAACTATTTGGCTTGTTTATGTGTTCTCTCTGCCTCTAGTTTAATTAGGCGTTGATGTAGATACCTAGAAATACATTGTTCGTAGTTCAACCTTGTTACTTCTCTATTTATATTGAAACTGTTGGTGTTTATACAGTCTAAAACTCAACACGCTTAGACCATTTTCACCTCAAAAAATGAAGTAGAAATTTAATACAACTCGCCAAAAATTTGTTGTTTTTTTTTGTAATGTGCATTAACACTATGTCCCAATGCAATGTGTAGGGTACTTGTTATATTATGACTAAGTTAATAAATGAATGTCAATGATAATGATGCACAGAAAAACTCAAATGAGTTTATGTGGCATCATAATAAGTAAATGAAATATGTGACTGCTATAATTATTTATAAAAATAAATAAGTTTTTATTCATATATATTACTCCTCAAATAATACAAAATGTCAAAAGTGTACAACAAGCAATGCTTAGTCCATGTATTAATCAAATAACACGCTCCTGATCGCTTCCAGTGCAAAAGTGCCAGTGCAGTTGCAAGTTTTACCAGGAGGTAGGACACAACGGTATTTCCGTCCAATTGAGTAGTCCGACTGGGGAAGTACCTCCGCCCTACAGAATACTGCGGCCATAATAACCTTGTGTTGTGTTCCCGGCGGTGAGTAGCGTAGCCAGAGCTCACTGGAGCTCACTTTTTGTGCTGTCAGAGGGAAGACTAAAAGATTGTCCTGCTTTGTCTTTTACATTAACGGCACAGAAACTCTTTGTGCTTACAGAGTCGGCAGCGCGAGTGTGACTCCCTTGGTTTTGCACACGTTCAAAAGCCACGGTAACCAATTTCTATCAGGTGAGCCATGTGCTTGTATGTCACCTAAGTGGTATAAAAAAAAGGCCCATTACACTTGCTGCGTTGCCACGTTGGATAGCGATGGCCAGCCTTTGGATCAGGAACGACACGGAACGAGTGTCACCGGTCGCTTCGATGAGCCTCTGTCTGATTTCTTTAATAAGGTTTTTAGCTTCCTTGTCCCAGCTCCCCAGAGTCACTACCGCTATTGGCACGAACTCGGCGTAAATAAAAAATAATAGTTATTCAGTACAATCTGAAATAAAGTGCATATTTACGTCACAAAGCCTCTCCGCCTAAAGTGAAATGAAATATCCCAAGTCTACTTAACTTTAAGCTATTTTAAAACAATAAACAAACTATTGAAAATGAGGTGGTATAATAATACTACTTCAGCGGCTTACTTAGTTGCCGTCTACGTCAGCGGCTTGTAACTTGTACGCAAGTTGAAAGTACCCTTAAGTAAATTAACAAGGCACTTGTTAGTTATAACAACAGACGGTTTATATCAACTAGCACCAATATTGATTTTTACATCAAGCATTCAGTGTGAGCTGAGATTTTATAAAGTAGTATCAAATAGTAGAGGAAATCATTTTGTTTTAGGGATAGGAAAACAAAACTTCATTGAAATGAAAATAGTTTAATGTTACACATACATAAATGTAATCACGCCTTTATCCCCGGAGTAACCCTCCGGCAGAGGTGAATTAACACCCACATTTCACCAACCATTAAATTCGGTCCCACGTAATAGGGGGTGAGCCTATGGCCGTCTCCCGGGCACTATTGTTGACTCAAGCCATTCATCTGAGGCGGAATTTGGACTGTATATATATGTCTGATGTTAAACAGCCATGTACGACACCGCATGGGAAGAGATGGGATTACCATCCTACTACCGTAAATAACAGTCTTTAATCAAATAAATTAGTTATAAAATTATATAAAGATATCGGAAACAGGCTCATAGAGACGACAGGTTACCGATCGTTCCTGGTGCAAAGGCTAGCCATCACAATCCAGGGTGGTAACGTGGTGAGTATGATCGGCACTTTAGCGCCGGGAATGGTCAGGGGCGGGTTATTTGATTATTTTTAGTGACTGATTTGTATTATGTTAAGTAACTTAATGTATATATTTATATTTATTGATGAAATATATTAATTATAATAAATAAATAAATTTAATAACTTAAAAGTACCTATAGAAAAAGTAATAAATAACTTTTGCAAGTGTTAGCAAAAATTTAGATGTTATAAAATTAAAATTAAACACAAACACCATTGCGACAAAATATGGATTATATCAATTAAGATAGAAAATATTTTAACGGTCCAGGCGGGATTCGTATCCCCGATCTTACCCTCACAGAGACAACGCTCTGACAACTAAGCCACCGAAACTACGCCTGAATCCATCCAAATTTTCCTATACATATATCCGCCTGAGCCGTTTCAATATTTTCTATCTCAGTCGATTGGAATAGTAAGCATACTAAACGCTTTAAAATAACATTCAATATGGAATAATAAACGTAAATATCTATGAGATCAAATAAATGAGATTAACATATTGCGATAAGTGAAAAAAGTTACAAAACACACTTTGAAATATCCAAGTATCAAAAAATCTGGACTAGCAAAATCATAATGAGCCCAGAGTTCATAAAACACAATGAGCCTTTACCATTAAGCTGGATTAAATATCCAGTTTTCTCTACTTTTATACATGGAAAAAGTCTTAACCAGAACATATATTCTGCATCAGCAGAGTCAGGAGATACTTGGTCCATCAACTCATCATGTACACTGCCTTCATCAACTTGTATAACTTCTTGTTCCTCAGATTCTTCTTCTTCTTCACAATCATCCTTAATCTGTTCGTTTGTTTGTTTCTCATCGCAGTTTTCTTTTTATTTTTTGTCTTGACTAATTCACTTAATTTTCCTTGTCTCTTCATATACAGGTATATAATTACAGGTCATAGGCAGGGAATTCACCACCAACACCATCACTGCCACCACCGCCACCTAAGTGGTATAAGAAGTCATATATCTTGACCTCAATCACGAAATGTAGTCTGTATGCGCAGTACACGTTTGATGGGTAGTCTTTTGAAGATAGAATGGGGTATACTATGGTGGTGGAGGAACTCAAACCATCAATTTTAAATTTTGTCGATCTAATTCAAGAGCGACAGGGTCTCGTTTCTCCGGAGACTTGGAGTTATGTGTGTCTGATTTACCTAGTTGTTTTAACATGGACTGGCCATTATTAATAAGAACCAAGAACGTTGAACGAATAGGCTACTTGACAAGGTCGTCCGATTCTACCCAAACAAACAACTAGCCCATCGCAGTCCACTGCTGGACTAGGCCTCTCCCAATGTTGGGAGGCTTTGGTCTACTCTTTCCACGCTGGCCAGACGGGTTGGTACAGGGTTTTATTTCAAGTTTTCCTTCTCTCACAGTGATATCGTTTGCGTATTGTTCCGTTAGTCACCTCTTACGACACCCTTCGGATGAGATGGGGTGGTGATACTTGTATTCTTTCTCCGTTACCACACAGTTCCTCCCAATATTGCTTAATATGTTGGTTTGTTATCATAAAATATGCTTTGCAAAATAAGATATAGCTTAACTAAACTGCGACTATGACGGTTCTTTTTTTTTAATTCCCAAAGTAAGTCAAAATATAAACAATCAAATTCAGTCTCAAATTATAACTTTTTAGATTCCTCATTAAATTACGAATAACTTTTATTAAGAACTATACATGTGTAAACGCAACGTAAACAGAGATAAGTGCGAAATTCTCTTGCACTACATACATTTGCACTACTCGCGACTGGCGTGTGACGTCACTCGCACATTCGATTTTGTATGGAGCGTTTACGGGCAGCGTGATAATTTTAATTTTTTAAATAAAATAATTGTAAAACTATTTTCGTAAGAATATTTCCCTTTTGTAGTTCATTATATTATTATAGAGTGATCATTTTTCGATAATAAAAAAAATAGTCATATAACCTATTGTTATATTGATTACTTTGGTCAGCACATATTCATAATGGTCGCTAAAAACATTAAAATATAATTAATTATTAAAAAATAACAAAACCGACCGCTGTCTAAAAGATCTAAACAAGTTTGCTAGCAGACGGTACCCAATAATTTTCTTTTGTTGTATGATTGGCAAATGAGTACCGCCTGCTATCAAACATATTTCGGCAATTTTTTATATTATAATCCGATAACTTTATTTATCCATATAAGTTGTCGGTATCATTGAGGTTTATTTTTCGTCTTTCAGGTACGTTTGACAGCAGTGGTCAACAGCTCAAAGACTTCTCCAAAGCACGTAAGAATTTTATTTCACACACAAATAAATGGTTAGTAATCTTGGAGTATTTAATACGAGAAATGCCTTAGGCGGGAGTTCTCTTTTCGCCAAAGTACACGACAATTTGGCCGTGTTGGTATAATAGACGAACAATCAGCCCTTTAGACAATGAGAATTCGTTGGTCGGCATTTTTAATTGTAGAATACATACATACATACACATACATATAATCACGCCTCCATCCCCGGAGGGTTAGGCAGAGGTGAATTAACACCCACATTTCACCAATCATTAAATTTATTGCCGTATACCGGGCACTGTTGCTGACTCGAGCCATGCATCTGAGGCTGAGTCTGCGCTGTATAAATCTGTCTGATGTTAAACAGCCTTATCCCTTAGTCGCCTTGTACGACACCGCATGGGAAGAGTTGGGGTGGTCCAAATTATTGCAGAATAGAATTATGAATATCTGGGATTAATAGCGTATTTTGACATTTATGAGTTTTATGACATACGTAGACGATACATGTCTATTCCACATTCTACATGTTCTACAATATACCGGCCAATGAATTAACATTTGTCTATGGGCAAGTGACACATATATCTGTTGATGAGTGTGCGTAATAATTTCGTAATAATGTTATTATGTGCTATACGTGTACGTACGTCTCCCGACGAAAACGGCTGAATAATTTCTTCGCGCCGCAGGCAGTGGAGGCTATCTCTTGAGGTTAACTACTCGAAGTTAGTATTTATTCAGTTTAGGTACATAAAACATGCTATTATAATATACAATTACTTACAAATTTATATAAAACTATGCTAACCATATGATATATACAAAAATGGAATAGAGAAAAAGAGGGAGACTGCAATTTTAGGTATCGAAAAATTCCTCCCCATCGATCTCTACTGGTACCGTGTCCAAGAGGCTGGCGGCATTACCACGCTGAATGGCGATGCCAATTCTTTGAGCGAGGTAAAGGCCAGCCATGTGGTCAAGTGAAGCGTCGAATAGTCGCTTCGCTATTTCTTTGAATAGCGCGCGCGTGCTTGGTCCCCACGGACCCAACGTTTTGACTCCAAACGGCTCAAAAATATAATTACCAGTTAAATTGGTATATTTACGCCGTTTGAGAGTCTCCGCTGATGCAGCAGCAGCGCATGCGCAGTCCATCGTACTTGGAAGATGGGAAGGCGCCAGGGTGTCGACGTAAGTTGCATCTATCACCAAATGCCTACCCATCTTCTAAGGCATCAACGACATACCGTCGCGTGCCACGCCAACAGGTTCAAGTATAGCTGGCACGCCGGCGGTGACAAGAGCTCGACGGATAATGTCGTTAATATTTGCATGTCGGGACATGCGAAGTTTGTTATATGTATTATAACATACACATTATTCCAACGTGACAGGAAATATTGCCGCCAATCAGCAATTTTGCAAACGATATTTAAACAAAAACCTTTTTTTTTTCACTTTCAAAAGCTTCCAACCTGTTATGTTTTTCATTGCATTGTAACACACCTTTCTTAGATTTTTAGAAGTAATATAAGCAAACAATCAAGAAGAGAAACAAATATATAGACATTCATAAACTATTAAAGTAAAAACCTTCATATATAAATCTAGTAAATTATTATCCATTCTACACGTTGGCGAACAAAGTGGTGAACGCATTTGCCAATACACGCCACGCCAAACATAAAGAATGTCACAGATATGAGACATGTTGGCCAACGAGTTCGCCATTGTGTTCGTCAACGTGTAGAGCCGGGCGTAATAAAAATAATAACATTTATTTCACATACTTGTAAGGCTTATTCAAAAATACGTATTTACCTAATACGTCTTTTATGATACTCCTTGACAATAGCCGACAGGAAATGTCTCTCTTAAAAGTATCCACATAATTAACTCACAGTGGGCTGTCGTCCTTTACGCGTTATGGGGAATTCCCTTCACGTATCACAATGTTACATTGATATTGTTTTCATAACAATGCTGATTTGTTGAATGCGCCTTTGTTGAATGTTTCATCGTGGTACTTGCAGAGTAACGCAGGTGCTACTCGATAGAGTGAGAAAGTAAAAGTGATCATCAGCCACTGGAGTGTACTAGTAGTGTTTATTGGAGAGACTTAATATTTAATCAAATGCTCACCGTGATATAAACACACTTTTTTACTTATTTTTGTATTACACAGAATCTTTGAACAAGATTTCTTCTTCTGAGTGTTTCCGTTTTCAACCTATAAATATTTTACTGGTTTCAACTTAGATGTTATTCCGTTTTCTACATACATACTTACATATAATCACGACTTTATTTATCCTCGGATGGTTAGGCAGAGGTGAATTAACACCCACATTTCACCATCATTGTATTCAGTGCCGTTTTCCGGGCACTATTGTTGCCTCGAGCCATGCATCTCTGGCTGAGTCTGGGCTGTATATATCTGTCTGATGTTAAACAGTATTATCCCTTAGTCGCCTTGTACGAAGGAAGGGAAGAGATGGGATGGTCCAAATTCTACTCTGCCGGAAACCACGCGGTTTTCTGCTCACCGTATATTCAAAATAGCATATTGATTGAAAATTGTATGTACATAATTATCAAGGACTCATGACAGTACAATAAATGTTAGAATATAAATTAAATTACTTCAACGAAAAAAAAGCATTTTCGATAATCATAATAATCAATAATCAAACTTCAGACAGTACTTGTTTCATTGTTTTAAATAAGCGGGACTTCTTACAAAAATCATCGTCAAGTAAAAACTTCTAAAAGTAAGTGAACAACGCCTATCACCAACAAAACGCACCAGCAAAAAAAAAAAACCACAAAGTTATCGATAGAATAAATAACAAATTCCGTTTCGTATTTCAAGTTCCCAAATTCTTTTTGCAAGTTTCTGTGTTTTCACAATTGGCCATTTTGAATTGATTATGGTGTCCGAGTGGCGGAGTTTTTTTCTATTGTTATATGTTACAAACTTGGTGAAGTTTCTCTGGCTTTTTTACTTTGATTTGAACGAAATAAATATATATTTTAAAGAGTATTGGTATCAGACATTGTCATTAAAATTTCCAGCTAACCCTAAACAATGTTAGTATTAGGAGTTAGTTCTTAGGTTACCCTTTAATATTAAGTTACCGCGTCGACGCTACTAGTAAGCCCTGTAAATAGATACTCTTTGCTCGAATTTGGTTACCAGTAACGTCAATAGGGTTTGTAACGTCATTCCATTATATATAAATCTGAAGATTTCAACCCTTTAACTTAAATATTTGCTAGCCTTGATATCAATCAGTTTCAGGTAGGCTTGGGCAACTTCAAAAAAGTCTCATTTGGTTCTCAGCAAACAATCTATTTGTGTCACCTCTTTCAGGCCGTCTCGGTTGATACGATTTATTTGAAGATTTCCCTCGGTGTTTACTAAATAAATAATACTGTACTGTGAAGAATAGGGTTGGCCTATCTGGTCACCCACTCGTATATGTGTAACCACTCGGTTATCTGCCTCCCTAGATAAATGAAATTCTTTAGCTAGCGTATTGTACAATAGAATCATGATTGAATGGTTTTGACATGTATTTCAACACTTAAGACGATTAAAACAGTCGTCAACGTACCTTTCATACATTTATATGTCAATATCATACATTTATCAATCAATTCTATTCTATCTTTTCCACAGCATGTAATTGAAACTGAAACTCCAGAAATGGTAGTTTATGTCAAACATAACAAACTCACGCATATGGCGAAGGGGTGGGCAGAGAGGCACCCACATTTCGCAAGTTTATGTTTAGGTCTGAATGTAATAGGTGCCGAGTCTATTGTCATTAACCGGGCACTTATAAACCTGCGATAAAAACACACATAACTTTGAAAAGCATCTAAAGTCATTGGTGTGTGCCATGGTAAAACCTGGTTTCGAACGCGAGACCTCGTCTCAGCAGTCCATTACCCATACCACCAGGCTACGATAGTTTATGTCAAAGCAAGGTATTAATTTGTAAGACTATTTGAACTTAATTGAAAACAGAAAGTAAATGGACTCTTAATAGGAAGTGGCCTTATAAGTGTCTTCTTCGTAACAGTAAGTCCTAAACAAACCTGGCAAACAAAGGACATACACAAACAGGTACTACCAGCAGCCCATGTGTTGTGTTGAAGTGATGAAAACAAATCGTCCATTCTATGTAACGAGAATTGATTACCTTAATCAAATTATTAAGCACTTCTAATATATCTAAACTATCAGGATATTATGCCCTTTGTTATTGTGACTTTACCTGATTACTATAGATTTTTCGAGGAGGTAGGACACGATGGTATTCCCGTCCGAATTGAGCAGTCCAAATGGGGAAGTACCTCCACCCTACACAATACCACGGCTATAATAACCTCGTGTTGTGTTCCCAGTGGTGAGTAGGGTAGCCAGAGCTCACTGGAGAATTTTTGTGCTGTCAGTGGGAAGACCAAAGTCTTGTCCTGATTTTGTGTTCTGCACTGGGGGCACATAAAATCTCTGTTCTTACAGGGTTGGCAGCACGGATGTGACTCCACTGTTGTTACACACGTTCATAGGTCACGGTAACCACTTTCCATCAGGTGTATATAAAAGTATTTTTTTTTTATACAATATAAAAATATATTGTATAAAAAAAAAAGATTTCGCTTAAGCTTTCCATAAGACGGTGTTATATAATGTTTACGATCTACAGATTTAGAGACAGATAGTATATCACCATGTTTATTAGAGATGATCGACAATCATTAAAGACATAAACTAAGATTATTATTGATTGTGGTTTGAAGGTAAAAAAGCCGTCATGTACTTATATTATTAAGCTGAAGAGTTTGTTTGTTTGAACGCGCTAATCTCAGGAGATCGAATTGAAAAAATCTTCTTGTTTGAGTAGTCCGTTTTTCGACGAAAGTTTTATTCCAATATATCATTACGAGAGCTACTACATAAGGGAGTGGAGCAGTGATCATAAATATCAATAAATCCGTAAGATTTCCATAAAATATTTGAAGACTAAGAACAGACACCGCGACTAAAATAACTTCGTGTTGTGTTCCCAGCGGTGAGAAGGGTAGCCAGAGCTCACTGGAGAATTTGTGCTGTCAGTGGGAAGACTAAAGGCTTGTCCTGCTTTGTCCTCTACACTGACGGCACAGAAACTCTGTGCTTACAGGGTCGGCAGCGCGAGTGTGGCTTCTCTGGTGTTACACACGTCCATAGGCCACGGTAACCACTTTCCATCAGGTGGGCCGTGTGCTTGTCTGCCACCTAAGTGGTATAAAAAAAAAACAAAAAAAAAAACATTCGGGCTTAAAGGGGTAATATGAGGCAGGTAAGATAGTCTTAAATAAATATCATTGAAACAGTTTATGATCTATGATTTAATACAAAGCGACCGTTAAATATTCATGTAATACCATACACAAAAACAGAACACTGCGTATAGGATATGAAGGAGCTACCTCAGATATTATGCAAACCAAAGCTGGGGTACCCCAAGGGAGCATCTTAGATCCGGTCTCGCAGGTAGTTGCTCTGCACCTGTGATATTCCAATTCTAGAAAATAATTTTATCATAACCTATGTCGATGAAATAAATATTATATTGAGTATTTGAGATAGTCTAACTAAAGTAGAATTCTGTGAAAATCAAATTCAGTTATATAACCTAAGTTTTATCAGTCTTGTTCAAAAAACTCGTTCTTAATAATAACGTACTCTAAATTCGTATACGTTAGACAGCTTAAATTGTGATAAAAAATATCAACTTGAATGTCCTAGATATGTAGTTAATGAAACAGGCGGAAGCTCATGAATATTGAATCATAGCGGGAACCTCGAGGCAGCTAGACGCTACTGAAATATTCAAAAGACAGTTCGGACAAAGTTTGAATTGATGCAGTGATAGATCAACAAACAAAGCGAGGAGTAGGCATATTCACATCGTTATATACACTAACCTTCAACTCGCAGCTTCGCCCGCGTGGATATCGGTATCTCATCTCAGGCTCAACTCGTTTTATTGCAATCAAACGAAGTTAAGATTTTAAACTGCTCTAAATCCACTCAGTAGTTTTTGCGTCCTTCTTTTCCATCTTATCAGTACAGTCGCTACCGAAGCTTTCACTTTAGAGTCTGGGGTCCGCATTACTAGTCTGACTGCGGATTTTGCTGAACTTGAACGATATTTTATTTTCTGTGAAGCGACTGCCATCTCTACAACTACAATGACGATATCGAAGCATTGTATTTACTAGTTGTTGAACTATTTTAGGGCTCTAAATACACGTAACGACAGCCGTAGATGTTCGTATGGCAACCGAAACCGACGGCTTAAAGTGCTCTCCGAGACACGACCAGATCAATGCAAATATCCATATTCATGAATACAGATATTTGTTCTGAGCGGGGATAAAACCCGCGCATCCTGCATAGCAGCCGCTTTCACTACCGCCACGCTACATAGTAATCCATCGCAGACAAATAGACAAAGAATTCCGATAACAATATTTTCGTGTTCGTTAATGGAGGTAGGACATGACGGTATCTCCCGTCCAAAATTGAGCATTCCGTCTGGGGAAGTACCTCCACCCTACAGAATACCGCAGCTATAATAACCTCGTGTTGTGTTCCCGGCGGTGAGTACCTAGTGTAGCCAGAGCTCACTGGAGAGGTTTTGTGCTGTAAGTGGAAGACCATTTTCGTTCGAATTCTTGTCTGTTTTTGATAATGATTGCCGTGTCTGTAATTGAAATTGGTTGAAAAAACGCGTCACGCGGTTCCCGGAAGGGTAGTATTTGGATCACCCCATCTCTTCCCATGCGATGTCGTACAAGGCGACTAAGGGATAGGGCTGTTTAACATCAGACAGATATATAGAGCCCAGACTCAGATGCATGGCTTGAGTTAAAAATAGTGCCCGGAAAACGGTAATAGGCTCACCCCCTATTACGTGGGACCAAATTTATTGATTGGTGAAATGTGGGTGGTAATTTACCTCTGCCTATATGTATGTATGTATGAAAAAACCGAAGATAATGATCAAAAGTCGCAATAACCAACATCTAACAGAACGAAATCATAATCGTAATATTATATATTAGCTAGTAATAAAATAACACAAAATAAATCACGATAGAAACCTTTTGAGATAGAAATAATTTAGTATTTAATATATTGGCTGTGTTTTTCTTATAAAATATACCGCGTATTTCGCAGAGCTGTCAGTCAAAGTAACTGCTGGCCATTTAAGACACTATTGTATCCATTTCAGACTCAAGTGTTTCTTTGTATTACTGTTGTCTAGCTAATATTTTTTGACATTTTCTTTGGATATTTAGCTGGTATTACTAGGCTTGATTCTATAAATATGTCCATTTCTTTTTACCCGACTATGTTGAAGCTAAAAGGGGTTATGATTTTGACAGGCTATTTATGTATGTAGGTTCATCTGTTCCCTCATAGCTTCTCATCCACTTATTAGAACTGGACAAATGAGGTATCATTAGAAGCAACTTAGTCATTTGCTTGTTATAGGCTATAATAACGTGTCACTAAATCTAATGTCGCGCCCTCTAGCGGTCATAAAGTACTGTGTTAAAAAATAAATTCGAGATAAATATGTTGTGTTTAAAATATATAAGTTTAAACCTATAACCCGACTACTGGATCTTGGATCATCTGAAATGAAGCAAAGCTGCCTCCACGGGTACGATGCGAAGAATTCTTGCAGTCCATCCCAGTCTGCTGACTTGTAGTGCCACACATGCCGCCACAGAGGTGGCTGCGGTGGTTCAGGCCGCGCGAGTGTCACTTGCGCCCGGACTAGGCTGTGGTCCGAAGTACCGAGAGATGCTTCCACCCATATGGAGTATTCATTCGGGCGCGTAGTCAGCCGAAGGTCCAATATAGAGCTTCTGTGGGTCTTAATTTCTGGTGTTCTAGTGAGAGAATGCACAAGTTGAGAGAGTCCATAGGTCAGAGCAGAGAGTTGTGAGCAGCTCTTCCCGCAAAATCAGTCCTAGGGGACCCCAGCCACTCCATGTGGTGAGCGTTGAAGTCCTCCAAGAATACTTAACGCGCAGTGGGGTACTGCTCAATTACCCTGTCTGCCGGCCGCTGCAGGTGCTCAAACAGTTGAGCCGCGCCCAGGTCACCGCTATGAGACCTGTAAAGGCATGCATAGGTACGGGTGTGGCCACCGTGATCTACACGTACCCATAGAGTTGACAGGTCTTTGTCCTCAAGGCCATGGAGATGGTGGCAGTAAATATCATCCAGGACGTACAAGCATACCCCAGCGTGACTCAAAAAGGTTTATATCCGGGGTACATTAGGTAGGCTATATCAGCCGGGCATGATATTTTTGTCTCCGTCAGAAAAAGCAAGGTAGGCTGCGCGGTCTCCAAGTGGAGATTGATCGCGTTAAGATTGTAGTGTAGGCCCCTGATGTTGCAGAAATCCACAATCACTGTGAATGATAGTACCGCTGTGGTAACGTTTTTCTTGCTTCGTTTCAATATTTCCATGTATGAGATGGGGAGGAGTGATAAAAAGAGATTCTGTGCCCCCTGTGAAGAAGAAGAAGTGTAGAAGACAAAGCAAGGCTTCCTAATCCCACAGACAAGCTGGGGCTGTCTGATTGGCTGGCGCGACGGGCGAAAGGGCCTCCGGTCCCCTCCCAGATACTGTAGCCGAGTCCATTCCGGTCTCCTCCGGCACGGCTACAGCACCGGGAACTTCACACAGGCTGCTGGTTCATTCTCCTGGGGCGCACCAAGCAACATTTCACGCACCCACCAGTCAGTGGGGCCAATTTGGTCAAAATGGTCTTCCCACTTCCTTCTTACTACTTCTTCTTGAAGCTGACCGTGCAAAGACGATGTTTCCCTTACAGGGGGAATGCTCTGACCATTAAGCCACAGAACCTTCGCCCGAAACCATCCAAATTCTTCTATACACTGACTACATCAAGTTTAAAAAGAATAAAATAAAATAATAAATATAAGTGAATATCATTTATTGTTGAGCATCGTGCAAAATAAAAACCGCCAAAGAGGTAATAACTATTTTGAAATAATATTTGTAAAAGTAATTAATTTATTAAAAGCCATATCATTCAGACACTCTATTAATTAAATCAAAAAGCAATTACTCAGTATCCAGCTTGATATATTAAAATGGAAAATATATTGGACGTGCATCCAATATCCACTCACTGAACAAAAGGTCAACTCCCTCGAAATTCCCTCTTTTCATTTAATACTATTCATTCGACTGAAAATGCTGTTGAATTGATTCTGTTGTCAAACTCCAATATTATCCTTTGATCAGCCACTGTCCTAGTTTAATTACAACGCACAAGAGATTGCAATACGAAATGCATATTAATTTTGGTTTTCAATCGATACTATTGGTTAAGGCCATGTTTTTATATAATTATTTTAGTTTGGTGGTTTTAAACTTCGGCTTTGGTCTCGTGTCTCCCCCGATATCTTCCCTAGGGGAGACATCGGGATTTATTATAGTCCCATTGTCTCCCCTGGGCTGGGAAGACATCAGAACTTACTTTTAAAAACATATTTTGAGTTCTCATGTCTCCCCTGTCACGTTTTGTTCGTACTGGCTACTTGCAAATAAATAACTATTTGTGTGACTAATTATTGAGTTGAAAACCTAAGTTACCTTTCATGGTCAAGTTTTTCATGTGTGTTGTTTATTTTACTAGTTAAAAAACCAGGAGACATGAGTACTACTCAAAATATAATTTTAAGAGTAAGTTCTGATGTCACCCCAGCGTAGGGGAGACAAACGAACTGAAAAAAATATTATGTCTCCCTAGACTGTGTCTCCCTAAGGGAGACATAAGGATATCAGGGGAGACACGAGACCGAAACATGTTTTTTCATTCAATAAATTGAGGATAACGTTGCTATTTTTGATTTACGATACGTTAGTACTTAGCCGCAATATTTATTTTATCTGAAGCGATATTACGCTTCTTTTCCGTAGTTCAATTGAATTTGATTTGATGGTTTGACGGGACGACGGAGAAAATAATTTAACCACGAACCCATTAGCTAATGGAACCACCAAACATGAGATTTGTACAGTGACTACCTACTAAATTTGGTTAGTGATGATAAAAGTGTACATACAACTACAAAATGATCTTAATGCGTTGGTTCCCCCCCCTCCAACCCCCTCCCCCTTCCTATAGACAGATTGTTCAGATATTTGGTACACACCTTTAATTTATATAAAACAGTTTGGTTTGCTCTGTTCTTGGTGGTCAGATGAATTTGAGACTATGTAGCTAAGATCGTTCTGACACTGATTGTATCGTGTTGACTTCTTAATGTTCTAATTCATCTAAATTAAGATGTTGTCTATCCAAACTGAGAGGACATTTTATTATTTTTAATTCCCAAAATTGATCGAAATGTAAATAATCGAAATAAATGAAATTTCATAGCCTTTTAGATTCCTAATTAAATTTCAAATCAATTTACATTGAGATAAATGCGATATTCTGTCGCAGTCCATATATTTCAATACGCGCCACTTAAATCATACGTGTGATGTCACTTATGAATACTGAATTTTTATAACCTTTATAACTATTTTTTATAAGAAAATTATGCTGTAACAGTTCGTTGCATTTTGGTAAAGTGTACAAATTTCGATAAAAAATGACCCCCATTCCAGCAGTTACAATGCCTTATTGAAACTCGGGTTTGTAAGAAGAGGAGTTTTATCAAACGACATAGAAAGTGAGAACAAAATTCAGATACTAATGATTTAAAAGTTCTACACAGTAAAACATATTAGTACTAAAACACTTAACGTCACAATATATCAATATATAAAAATGTTCAGCCCAGTTGTAAAGACCCATTTCATTTATCTAAGCGAAGAGATATTTTTTATACGTCAATTGAGGAGCATTGTAATGTATTAAAATGACTGGACACGAGTTTGCAGATGAAAGAACATGTCGATTTAATATTAATACTCTAGGGGCTTTACAAAGCCCCTGTAGTTTTATTGTGTCAGTCGAGGAAAAATGCCTTACACTTAAATAAAAAAATAACGGACATTTTAGCTTGATATTCGTGTTTCATTTCGTATTTTAACGGTATTTTATTTGTTTCGAGTTATGTTGTGTATTGACATTGAGTTTGTTAGTTATTCTTTCATTTAAGACTCAATTTTTGTGTTATTTTGGGACATTTATGGGTTCTGGTGATGAGGAAAGCGGATTTATATTACTTAGGAGGGCCAGACCATCCACTAAAGCCCTTGGTTCGTTGGTGTCCTATATTTACGAGGTAAATGATTTTTGACGTCTCTTGTTAAGAAACATTCTTTGCAATTTGCTGTGTGTGCAAATGCAGCTTTGGCGTGTGAGTGCTCGCGTCGTCATCGGCGTGAAAATAGGTTTTTTTGGTCGGGATCGTTATATGTAGTTTCTAGTATCCTAAGTTCCGACTTATAATTTTTTTTTTCATTTATTTAATTTTTATTGTACACTTTTATAAGTGTACAATAAAAAATACGATATGATTGTATTTTGGAAAATGAGTGAAATTTTACCCACAAAGGCGAGCTTAACTCAATATTAAGTTCTGTTCCATTAAACACTAGGACTATAGGAGGTCACGACGGTATTTCCGTCCAATAAGGCAGTCTGACTGGGAAGTACCTCCGCCCTACAGAATATCGCGGCCATAATAACCTCGTGTTTTGTTCCCAGCGGTGAGTAGGGTAGCCAAAGCTCACTGGAGGGATTGTTGGCAGCGCGAGTGTGACTCTCTTGATTTTGCATGTGTCCATAGGCCACGGGGACTAATTCTCATCAGGTGGTGCTTGTCTGCCACCTAAGTGGTATAAAAAAAACCCTGAAATGCACAGAGGAATTGCAATCCAATAAGAGGCAAGATTGTGCATTAATATCTGCAGTATGTATGTATGTGTGTATGTATGTTTGTATGGGTGTATGTATGTATGTATGTATGTTTGTATGTTTGTATGTTTGTATGTTTGTATGTTTGTATGTTTGTATGTTTGTATATTTGTTTGTATGTATGTATGTATGTATGTATGTATGTATGTATGTATATTAAACAAGAAAATATCAAGGATAGCCGTGGTCGTATGCCACTTAGTCTAGCAAACAAATGCATTTTCGGGAAAAGTGGCATACGATATTTTATTACTACAGAGTAGAAAAATGTTCTTATACATACAACAGCTACAGATATTATCCACTACATGCTGCTAAATTTCTTGTGTCTAATTTATATTATCTATCTGTGTATAAGTCATGTAGGCCGTGTGCTTGTCTGCCACTTAAGTGAAATAAAGAGGAGCCTCACTGTTGAAGGTCTCGTGGTTAAGTGTTGTAACACCACATTCCGTGTACGCGACAAATGAAACACTTCTGTTCACGCCTGTACCACAGAACGTCAAAGAGTAAAGCTTACTAATTAAGCCCGAAGTTCATTAATAACCTCAAGGTAACGTGTATACACGCTCATGTATATAAGTGCTAAAATATTACTGTCTCTTACTAACACATAGTGACAGACTTCGTGTAAGTATGGCGGAGAATTTGATACCGTCATGTTCCAACGTCCTTTGAAGCGCGCTAGAAAATGATTTCAAAGGAGAAAAGCTGATTGCATACAGCGGAGATTACACTTCATCGTCAAAAGATACTAAAAATATTCTATAGACTTCCTATTTTAAATGACAGCTTTATTTAAACATTGTTAAAGGAAAATCAAAGCAGCTAAAACGAACATTATAAATAAAAGTGTTTCAGATGAAAAGGATCGCCAGAGATTCTTGGATTCTTGCGTGATTGTGGCCGTATTGAGGAAGTAAGTAAGTTGTTAGTCGAAAGGGTTGCTTTTTGTGCGTATGTTTTATGTATGAATGTATGTACAGTACCCGGGTTTTGTGAATCATTTATTATGTATAGACCATTAAAAAGAAACTATATTGATGTTTGGTATATGGACCACCGGTTCACTTCACGGACCCGTCCTAAGAAGATTTCGGTAAGTGACTCGGCAGTCTTTTAGTATGGTATATAAACAAACATGTTTATTTAACCTTGAAAAAGATCTTATCGGACAGACAGGCAGATAGAAAGACAGATAGACAGTCAAGGTAGTGATACTATTAAGTCGTTGGGACATATTAAAAATCTAGACCGTTTCATTACTGCGAACTTCAACTTACTATTCAGTCTTGATTGTAAGGCATGCATATTTTATTTTTTATTTTTTTATACCACTTAGTTGGCAGACAAGCACACGGCCCACCTGATGAAAAGTAGTTACCGTGGCCTATGGACGTCTGTAACACCAGAGGAGTCACAGTCGCGCTGCCAACCCTGTAAGTACAGAGTTTCTGTGCCGTCAGTAGAAGACAAATCAGCACAAGCCTTTAGTCTTCCCACTGACGGCACAAATTCTCCAGTGAGCTCTGGCTACCCTACTCACCGCTGGGAACACAACACGAAGTTATTATAACCGCGGTATTCTGTAGGGCGGAGGTACTTCCCCCGTCGGACTGCTCAATCGGGCGGATATACCGCCGTGTCCTACCTCCTACAACACAGATATGCATATTTCTCATTTTTATTTAAGCAATGAAATATTGAGTATAGCGGTTTCAAAATATATAATGTGAAGGTCTTCGTATAGACGTATAGGTGTTCAATAAAAGACACCAAACAAAAGTATTTCTCGATTCTTTGTAGTCTTTTTTGTATTATGTTCTGCGGTTATTTTTAACCTTGGGATCTATTTTGAGAATTCTCTTTTACTACAAAGATGTTTACAAAGAAATTTGGTTAAGGTATATATGAAAATCATATTTATCAATATTTTTTTTTGTGTTATTATTAAACTTTCGCGGTGTGAATTCATAATTTTACTAGATATCGGGACTTCTCGCGAATTATATCTTAGAACTTACTATTTCTGCCGACCCCGTGGTCACGACTTGACTAGTCTTCGAGTATCGAGAGGTATGCGGGGAACATTTTTTTAGGTTATAAAACCTAAAAAAATGTTCCCCGCATACATTTTTAGTTTATAACAAAACAAATAATTATACAAATATTTAAGGTGGCTACCTTGTGTAGCGTAGTGGTATGGGTAATATACTGCTGAGACGAGGTCTTGGGTTCGGTACCAGGTTTTACCATGGCACACACCAATGGCTTTTCGATACTTTTCGAAGTTATGTGTGTATTTATCGCAGGTTTATAAGTGTCCGGTTAATAGCAATAGGCTCGCCACCTATTACATTGGGACTTAAGCATAAACTGGCGATATGTGGGTGCTAGCACCTCTGTCTACCCCTTCGGGGATATAGGCGTGAGTTTATGTTATGTTATGTATTTGAGGTATACGGAAATGTGAACCAAGACCACCATCAACATTCTCTGAGCCTTTTCCCTATTCAGTTGGGGTCTGCTTTCTAATCTAACTAAAATGAGGATGAACTTAGATATTTTCGTGAAGCGAATCGAAGATTTGTAGTAAGACTTACTACAAATCTTCGATTCGCTTCACGAAAATATCTAAGTCGGAATTTTGAGGGCTCCAATTACTCGTAACTGCTAACATAGACGTTTGTATGGCAAATGGGACCAAATTAATGTGCTCTCCAAGTCACGACCAAACCAATGCAAATATCCATATTCACGCATACAAATATTTGCACTAAGCAGGGATCGAACCACCATATCGGTATGAAGACCATTCTGGAGTAAGATCTAATATCACTGAAATGTAACAATAGCCTATATTTACACTAGCAACCTTTTTTGTCCGCATATATTTAGCCATGTGTAAGCAAACCATTTTATTTCTCTCTAAATAAACATTTCAAAGAAAATACGAAATAGCTTTCACAATGCGAAGTATATACTACAAACTAATACAAACGGTGTCGAGTCTATTAATTGTGGGAATCGTGAATTCTTGGAATTCCGTCTAGACTTGGAGAGCTCGGGCGATGCGGGAACAATAGAATCATCTCAGGGTCTCCAACCAATATTTCATAATGAAACGCCGTTCCTCGTACAAGTGGACTGAAATGACCACAGACTTCGAGAGCTTGGCTTATTAAAACCGTGTAAGCAGTTGTTATGACATTTAATTTGCCGACTTCGTGGCGATAAATTGCCGACTTGCTAGCGATAATACCGGGAGGGACAATACCTTTTGTTTGGCTGACGACGTTTCGATCGGATTGCATTAGTCGCGTTCTCCAGCAGATAGCATTGTTTGTGTGAATTGGATAAAGCTATATCTAAAGTCTTTTGGTAATATATATAGTTCGTGAATTTCATTATCGCTGCCTGACGACAACTTCAGAAATATTTTGGAATATTTATATCTTATTCTTCTTATTTATTTTATTTTCTTTAAATAATAGTCCTGTCAGATATACGACTGTTCCATTATCCTACTACATCAATTAGTTCACAAATATTAATACAATACCCGTTAATAATATAATATATTTTTCATATTTCACTTTACATTTCCATATCAGAATTGTGGCAGCAATTATAATCTTTTTCGTACACTCTGAATAACTGCATCCTTTTAAATTAAAATTCACAATAAGTGTAATTCAACATAAAGCATGAATTGTATTTTTAAACAAGTATAACTGAATCAACAATGTCCGCATTGTTATAATAATTGAACAAAGCGGCATTTGTAATGTCAATGCATTCATCGAATCGTTTATAAATGTGTCCAATGCGGTTATTTTATGTTTGCGTAGCACCACAATGTTTTGTGACCTATCAGACATTTATGTCATATGGCATAGTATATATGTATACTAGTATTAGTATTAGTACTATTAGTGGGCAGTATGGAGTACCCTACTGCCCACTAATATCTTAATTGTGAAAGTTCGTGAAGATGTTTGTATGTCTGTTATTAGTGGGCAGTATGGAGTACCCTACTGCCCACTAATATCTTAATTGTAAAAGCTCGTGAAGATGTTTGTATATCTGTTATTAGTGGGCAGTAGGCAGAACCCTACTGCCCACTAATATCTTAATTGAAAAAGTTCGTGAAGATGTTTGTATATCTGTTATTAGTGGCCAGTAGGGAGTACCCTACTGCCCACTAATATCATAATTGTAAAAGTTCGTGAAGATGTTTGCTTGTCTATTATTAGTGGGCAGTAGGGTACTCCCTACTGCCCACGAATATTTTATTTGTGAATGTTCATGAAGATGTTTGTATCTGTTATTAGTTAGTAGGCTGTAAGGTACTCACTACTGCCCACTAATATCTTAATTGTGAATGTTCGTGAAGATGTTTTTGTGTTACCTTAATTGTCAAAATTTGTGAAGATGTTTGTATATCTGTTAATCAATCACACTTTAACGTCAGAACAAATCTCGCTGAACGGTACTGAAATAGATTTATAGTCCGTAATAACATATATCCATCGGTAGATTAGTAGTTAAGGAGCCTTGCGATCGAAAGGACCTGGGTGGGGGAAGGGGGAAGGGGTGTAAGTTACTTTAGTGATGTACCAACCCATTATTAATGTGGAAAAATATTAATATATTAATAGCCACAGTCTGCTACTGCCGTATCTTAGAAATTCCAATATAGCTTTGTACTTGTGAAGTGTCTAAACCAGTACTATTTCTAGAATAGAACTTGTCACATAGCCTAATGGCTAATGGCTAAGTGACAAGTTCTATTCTAGAAATAGTAAAATAGTCTAATGGTTATTGAACACAGTGGCGAACGCGATTGCCAACACACACTCCCGACGGCCCACCACACCTCAAGAATGGCACAGACTCTCGCCCTACACGTTCACCAACGATGGTCAACGTATTCGCCATTGTGTTTGCCAACGTATAGAGGAGACATAACACTGTTCTAGATTTTTTTATTACCACATAGGTAGAATACAAGCACATGGCTCGCCTGATGGAAAGCGGTCACCGTGGTCTATTGACGTGCGCAACATTAGAAGGTTTCAACAGGGTCGGCAGCGCCTGTGTAACGCCTCTGGTGTCGCTTACATCCAAAGACCACGGTAACCACTTCCCATCAGGTGAGCCGTGTGCTTGTCTGCCACATAAGTCGTATAAAAAAATATATTTTTAATGACTTGAGCTACATTTAAAATAGAAAAATTATAATTTTTAACCCCCGACGCTCAAAGGACGGGGTGTTATAAATTTGACGTGTCTGTGTGTGTGTGTCTGTCTGTGGCATCGTAGCTCCTGAACGGATGAACCAATTTGAATTTAGTTTTTTATGTTTGAAAGGTATATTAGTCGGGAGTGTTCTTACTTATATTTGAAAAACATCGGCCCAAGATGGCTGCCGATATAAAATGACGAAGTACCTACATATTTTTTCTCCACTCCTGCAAGATGGGTATCAAATGAAAGGACTTGACTTGTAGAATACCACACAATATGACAAATTTGAAATCCAAGATGGCCGCCACCACAAAATGGCGATTTACATTTTATTTCACAACTCCCTCAATATGGGTATCAAATCAAAGAGCTTGACGAGTAGATCAATTTAAAAAGTATAAAATAAAAATTAAATCTAAAATTTAAAAAAACCCCGTCACAAAAATCATCCTCTAAAAAGCAAAAATAAGTTGTGTTAGTTAGCCCTATAACTTTGATATACCTAGTAATATATATTTTGATTCAAACGTTGTCATTGTCGGGGGGACCTTGGATCGTTCCGATAATATGACGTACTGTTCTACCAGTTAGGGTCCCCCGACATGACAAGGCTTAAATCAAAATATGTATTACTAGGTATATCAAAGTTATAGGTCTATAGACGATTTATTTTCGCTTTTTAGGGGTTGTTTTTTAAAATAGCAGTTATTCTTAACAGATAAATTTTATTTAAATATTAGATCCAATGAATAGTTTAAATTGGTTATTGGTTCTATTATAATGTATTACTAATGTATATAATATACATTGGTTACAATATTCTACTCTATAACATAACACATAAACTCACGCCTATATCCCCGAAGGGGTAGGCAGAGGTGTTAGCACCCACATTTTGCCAGTTTATGTTTAGGTCCTAATGTTTATAGGTGGCGAACCTATTGCCATTAACCGGGCACTTATAAACCTGCGATAAATACACACATAACTTCGAAAAGCATCGAAAAGTCATTGGTGTGTGCCATGGTAAAACCTGGGATCGAACCCGAGACCTCGTCTCAGCAGTCCATTACACATACCACTAGGTACCCTATTCATTTTTTTATATTATTTCTACTCTATTGTATTCTACTCTATTGTCACTTGTCAAGATAGACTGGCTTCTCTGCTATGATTTTGCGTGGTCCGTATCGATGGAGCAGCGAGCACCGCACGTGTGTATGTTTTAGATTCACACACTCATATAAAATTAAAGTTTCTTCTTTGACAGCGCTTGACTTGCGTTCATATTAATGAAGTTTTTTTTTTGCGAACGTTACAAGAAATTTCAATCTTTTCCAACTGGGATCAACAGGGATCAAAGAGTTTAGAAGATATTATTAAAAGTGTTTGTTATTGAATATTAAATATGTTTTTTTTTTAATATTACAGTTTGAACTTATATACTGATATAGTATGGGTTGTTTGTTTATCGACCGACCGAGCGAACTCCGTTTCGACAAGATGCCCGATTTTGCTTTTGTCTGTATCTGTGTCTGTATGTTTGTCAGCATACAGACAACAAATTTGGCACACGTGTTTTTTTTATTTAAAACTTAACTATAATATTTTTTATCAATCAATGGTCATTTATATAATATTACATTTGAGCAACTAACACTTAATATTTATATTAATTATTCTTGGCTATAAGTTGTATAATATTTAATTTAGTTTTATTGTATCTAATTTATGAATATCTTTTACTAAGTTGGAATGTGACATTAGAATACGCATTATTTTTTTATGTTGTCCTATTATGAAATTAAACTTAACTTAAGTCGGAATTGTTTTGACAGGAGGGAAAATGTAGGAGAAAAGGGGGAATTTAACGGTCTCGTTATTCATGAACGGTTCAGAATGATTTTTAGCTGAAACATCTAGAACATGATTGGAGTTGTTATGAAAAATAAACCTGTTTTGTAAAGGTGAACTTTTTTATAATAAAAACAGAGAAAGCGGCAGGTTTGTTGCAGCGATTCTTAAGAACAGATCGTCATTATTTTTTAGTGAAACATCCAGGGCTGTTTAAAATGAGAAGATACGTATCGTTACTTTTTATTTTTTTTTAAGGAAACCAGGCCTTTGATTCTTCTAAAGCAAAACCACTGTCACACCGTAGAAACTGCAAAAAAGGCATTAAATTTTGGACTTTATTCCGATTGAATTAAATTCCAAAATTAAATGAATAGAGTTACATTATAATTTTTCGATCACTCTGCAAAAGACCTTTTAATTATGGACTTTAAGCACATTGACTTAAAGTCTAAAATTAACTGGATTTTAAACAGAGTTCGTGGTATGACAGTGGTTTTGCTTTAGCAGAATTAAGGCCCAGAAAGGATATTTGCAAGGTCTATTCTTTTGTTCACAGAACTACTAGTGGTAAACTGTTAGGTCGATGAATGACCTCCGCCCCCTATGAGCGTAGGTCTGCGGGTGACGGGTGGAACCGCATGTCACCCTGGCGTTTCCGGGGATGGGTTGGGGACTCTGTAGTCCCCGCACCTGAGGAGAGGGCCAGATCGAGAGAAATGGCCCTGGGTCGGCCGGGGTGCGAGGAATATGCCTGTTAACCTCACCTTCGGCAGCCAAAAACGACCCACAGGCATTTATGTCGGTTCTTGTCCGACATAACCTCTCCTACCGCCTCCGGGGGGGAATTGCGCACAAAAAAAAAGTGGTAGTAAACTGTTTACTAGAAGAAAGGAAGTAAGAAAGGAAGACAGAATGAAAGAAAGAAAACCTACTAAGGTGTTCTATGTAAATAGACTGTTACAAGATATAGAAAAAGAAAAATAAGAATTTAAAGTCATAAATAAACAGTAAAATATGTCAGAAAACATGACTTTTATCCCAACATTCTTATGAAATTGTTACAAACACGGGTGAAACCTTGTGATACTAAAACTTACCTATCAAGTAAAACGAAGGCTCCGAAACCCTAGAAAGTCTAAAACAACTGTCTAGACATAGTGTAGACTGAATTAGAGCGTGTCTAAATGATTGAAGTGGAAAAACAAACTTGGAGAATTTTAGATTACTCGTAAAAGCTCTGGTAACATTTTATTTTTAAATACGTTTTCAAACAATTATTTATTCATTATCGTGTCTATAAATTGAAGCAATTTAATTGATTCGAAACATTTAAAGGCGTAACCATAATCTTATATACGGGACCGAAAATCCGTCTAATTTCGCTTATCTCAGCTGAAACACAGGTGACAAGAACAAAAGTAGCAATTAGTGAACGAAATTCTTGTTTGTTATTTCAAAACAGCGAATATTATGTAAGTACCTATTTTTTTAAGTTCTTTTTTTTTTTGATAAAATTACAGGTAGTATCAGTTTCAAAATAATCGGGAAATATCCCGAATGTTTCATTGTCTTGAGTTGAGGTGAATCATGGTAAAGATCCCGATTATTTTGATACTGATGTGAGTGGCCATGGTAGTTTAAATACTTACAGGTAGTAGTTTTTGTGTTCCCGGCGGTGAGTAGAGTAGCCAGAGCTCACTGGAGAGTCTTTATATTATCAGTGGGAAGACCAAAAACTTGTGTTGCTTTGTCTTTTACACATACGGCACAGAAACTCTTGTGCTTACAGGGTTGGCAGCGCGATTGTGACTACCTTGGTGTTGCACACGTCCATAGGCCACGGTAACCACTTTCTATCAGGTGGGCCGTGTGTTTATCTGCCAAACAAGTGGTATAAAAAAATAGTAGCACAAAAAAGCTATGTGTTAGATGTTAAAGCCATTTAATTTTTTTCACAAATATTATAAAAAAGGAAAACATAATTACCCAATGCAAGACACGCAATCGTATGCAATAAATAACTTTCTCCTACCTACACTTCGTCTAACAAAACAATACATTCTAGGAAGAAGCGGCATACGACAACGGCTATCCTTGATATTTTCTTGTTTAAAACTTTTTAAAGTGTGATTATGCAGTAGTCAGGTTTTAGTTCTAAACTATTTTTTATAAACATTTATTCTATTGAATTATTTTTGTCAGCACTATCTCATCAAATGTTGCTACCCAAATTGATATATCTGTCTCTATAGATTATATTGTCCGCAGGAAGGTATCCTCTATCGCTAAATTATATCGATTATTGTCCACTGAATAGGATACCGCCCGCCCCGATACGGATAAATATAGTAGATGATTCTATAATATAGACAACAGCTTAATTCGTACCCTTATTCTATTTGATAACAATCTTCTTCACAGTTATAACGGGAGTAGCTATTACATTTCAAGTCATGTAAAATATAGAAATCACATAGAATCACAACTGACACAAAACGAAACCAAGTTTGAGATATATCTGCAAATACGAATGCGGGCGTTCACAGTACGGTTGGTGAATAAGGAGCGCCGTTATTGAGATTCACTTCAACCATGCGTACATTTTACATTCAAATGTAAAATATAAGCAAAAGTAAACGCTGGGTGCTAGATATTTAGTATATTCCGTATTTTATACAATATTATGCACAGCCGATGTAGCAGTGAACGTACGTACATCAGAAATATCTTGACTGAAAAGTCTCAAAATGGTCTTAAAACCGAGGTATTTAGAGCGAGTGAAACTGTTTCATTGATTGAAATTTTAAAGCATTTATTATGATTCATGTTATTTTTAAACTATCGCGGTGTGAATTCATAATTATACAACGATTCTGGACATTACGCGACTAAATCATGGAACTTACTATTTCTGCCGACGTTTCGGATGCGTTGCAGTGACCGCAGTAGCCTAGTGGTATGGGTAATGGACTGCTGAGACGAGGTCTCGGGTTCGATCCCAGGTTTTACCATGGCACACACCAATGACTTTTCGATGCTTTTCGAAGTTAGGTGTGTATTTATCGCAGGTTTATAAGTGCCCGGTTAATGGCAATAGGCTCACCACCTATTACATTGGGACCTAAACATAAAATGGCGAAATGTGGGTGCTAGCACCTCTGCCTACCCCTTCGGGGATATAGGCGTGAGTTTATGGTTATGGTATGGATGCAGTACCCGTCATCGACCCAAAGTCCTCTCCACTGATCGCCACTACTGTTCACGGATTGTGCGTGAAGCCATTGAAATTAAAAAATATAAAAATTTCTAAAGGGAAGTTGGATTGAAACTATCCGAAACGTGGAATCCAGTGATTAAGATACTAAAACAAAAAAAAACACAGTGCCGTTAAAAACTGACATAGTGAGTGTGGTGTGTCGCCAGCCTAATCGTTCATAATAAATGTTATGGTGGGTAGGCGCTCAAAAAATGTTCCCCGCATACCTCTCGACGCTCATTAAGTCGTGACCACGGGTGCTGCAACGCATCCGAAACGTCGGCAGAAATAGTAAGTTTCATGATTTAATCTCGAAAAGTCCCGAATAATTATTATGATTCGTCGTCGTCGTCGTCGTCGTCGTCGTCGTCGTCGTCGTCGTCGTCGTATAATTATTATGATTTATTAATCAACTCGATTAAGACAGGAAAAATTTAACCAGTTCAGGCGGGCTTTGAACTCGCGACCTTTCCCTAACTGGGGGAATTCTCTGACCACGGAGCCATAACCATGCCTGAATCTATCCAATTTCTTTAATATTTATTCAGGCGCACAAAACATATTACAATCTTTTTATAACAATAAAAATAAAATACAAGTGCGCACTGAATTAATCGAGACGAGAGACTAAATCGGCCACATTGAGTAATTCTACTTAAAACTATTAACTTTAAGAATTTCCAGTAGATCTAATAGATTGCCATAAAATTTGTTAAACACATACATACTGACATAATTATAATCACGCCTTTATCCCCGGAGGATTCGACAGAGGTGAATTAGCACGTTAAATGGTCACTCATATAATATGAATCACGAAAATACTAAGCAGAACCTGATTTCGTGTAACTGTACCTTGAATTTACAAAGTCTGGTAATCAATACACGATCGCCCAGGGCATTGACGATAAAAAAAGAAATCTAATTGCTTTCTACTGAATAAGCTCAATTTCATCAAAAGAGTACAGGTACAAACCACTAAGAGGCTTTTCGAACTCTTTGGTAGATCGCAAAACAAAATCCTGAAGTTATTTTGCTTTATATACGATATACCTTTAATGAGAGACGATTGGCAAACAAACAAGGTAAGAAACAGAACACAATAGATGAAAATAGATGAGGCCTTTATCCTGCATAGGGGTTCTCATTTATGATAAAAAATAACTAATAGTCTTATTTTTTTTATTATCGTAAACTCTACGTTTTATAATAATACAATGAACTGTAAAATTGAAACTTTCTTATGACAAATAGTTTTAAAGATATTTGATTTTTAAAATTTAATTTCTCAAGCCGCCCGAAAGCTCTCCATACAAAATCGTGGCACGTGGTGACGTCACAGCGCGCTGGCGCGTGGTGAAAATGTATGGAGTGCAAGAGAATATCGCATTTATCTCAGTCTACGCTCTGTTTACACGTATACAGTGCATAATAGGATTGGAAATTTAATAGGGAATCTTAAAAGTTCCAAATTGTGATTTATTTCTATTGTTTAAATTTTGACCTATTTTGGGAATGAATAATAATGAAAAGTCATAGTTTTAGTTTAGTTAGGCAATATCTTAGTTTACTATGCATATTTTTAGATAAAATCCTAAGACATTAAGTAGTATTGGTAAGAATTCGATGACTCAGGACACCACCTTATTGTAATAAAAAAAAATAAAAAAATAAATGCAAATAAAAAATTGATAATTTAAATTTAGAAACAAAAAATTGCATGGTAATAATATTTCTTTTACGAATGAATATTGTAAACAAGTGTTAATAATTATCATTTTTATTTGCAAACAAACACAAGAAAATTGTATGAAAACTGCATCTGAATGAGATATTAATAAAACGCTTATTTATTAATTATTATATAGTCATTAAATATAATGCCCAGATCTTTGGCAACACTCGATCTATTAAGTATTTGGTCATCAAAACATAGAACCACGTAATATTATTACTTTTACTAGTGAAGGATATAACAAAACATTTCTCAATATTTAAGCACCGTGATAAAGTAAGGGCCAGACAAGAAATCTTCTTTTTTTTATACAACTTAGGTGGCAGACAAGCACACGGCCCACCTGATGGAAAGTGGTTACCATGACCTATGAACGTGTGTAACACCAGTGGAGTCACATCCGTGATGCCGACCCTGTAAGAACTGAGATTTTGTGCCGTCAGTGTAGAGGACAAAGCAGGACAAGCCTTTGGTCATCCCACTGACAGCACAAAAACTCTCCAGTGAGCTCTTCTTATATATTATGTCTTGCGGTGACCTGAATGGGAAAGAATGCGGGTTCAAATCCCGCCTGAACGATTCAATTTTTCCTACCTTAATCGACGATTGCAATATCGACCGAATTTAAGGTGGGTATCAATTATCAGAACAATCAAAAAGGGGACACTATACTTATAATAAACAATCAATCTATTAACCTTTAGCAGTCTACTGCTCAAGACCAAAATTCAACGCGTTGCGCTTCCAAAAAAAAAAAAATCTTCGTAACTACTGATTTTATATTAAAACTAGTTGTGCATGTGTTATTTAATCTGCCCAAAAGTTCTCAACGCGCCTATAGAATTTTATTGTCGTAACATCATACTTAATTATTATATAATCGTGGAATACACTACGCGTATTCCACGATTTTGTTCATTCAAAAAGTTCTCAACGCACTTAGAGAAGTGCTCTTTTCAATTTAAGCCCAGAGTCCAAAGTCAAAAAGCACTAGAATGAATTCGTTGAGATACTTAATATGAAATCATACAACCAGAACAACTAGCCCATCGCAGTCTACTGCTATACTAGGCTTCACCCAATATTGGGAAGCTTTGGCCTGCTGTTTCCACACTGGGCAGACGGATTGGTACAGGGTTTTATTTCAAGTTTCCCTTCTCTTGCGGTGATATCGTCTGCGTGTTTTTCCGTTAGTCACCTCTTACGACACCCTTAGAACGAGATGGGGTAGTGATACTTGTATTCATTCTCCTTCACCACGCGGATAGTCATACAAATCCATGAAACTCTATGATAAAACAAGAAAAAAAAGAGAGAGAGAAATAATATGCTATTTATTTGCAGCACAAACAAACTAACACACGAACATGTAAAATGGAAGCTCACAGTAAATAAACTAAATAAACCATATTTTAGAGTATACCTCAGTGGTATTTGCTGTGTGAAAGCTGAAATTGTATGTCTTTTTGCTCCTAAATATCCTGTTATTTTCGGTTTGAGATGAAAAACCAGTGTGGTACCATGAAACATATGAAAGTTTCGGCGCGCACGGAATACGTACGCAAAACGTAATATAGCGAGTAACAGGGTGACAACCTCATGATACCCATATCACAAATTTCTACTGTAGCAGAAGCAAGCTGCATTCCGGGGCAAGATTGAAGCACCGTGGTTCCGACACACGAGGGGATCATCTCGAAACTACAGATGATTCATAAACCAGGTGGGGTGAGAAGGTAATGCCTTATTGGTCTACCTGATTCTCCAGCATTCGAGACCAAAGAGGGCATGCAGTTTTATCCGCCCCGATAGCCTGCGTTCGTCAACTTCAGAATTCTTCCATTAAATTTAAGCTAAATCATAGAGACACCGTCTACGAATCCGTTTTAGAGATAAACGTTTTCTTCGGAACCGACTGCCCGAAATTTCTATCTGCAACTTCAGTTGTTTCATAGTAGGTGTACTGGTTTGCAGTAAAATTTTGTTACCAGAGCGTTTGTGAAGGATTAAAAGACTTTGAACTATTTTTTGACAGTGTTTTTTGCGATTTATTTGCTCAGCTAGGGTGAGTTGACTGTGGGCTCTGAAGAGCACGATGTTATTCAAATGTTTATTTATACCTTTGCCGATATTTTGGTAAAACTTTAGTATGGTATCACTGATATGTTCGCGGTGTTAAGTTGAACATTTTATTTTTAGTTAAGACACATACATACATACATACAATCACACCTTTATCCCCGGAGGGTTAGGCAGAGGTTAATTTAATATCCCAAGTAATAGGGGGTGAGCCTATTGCCGTATTCCGGGCACCATTGTTGACTCAAGCCATGCATCAAAGGCTGAGTCTGGGCTGTATATTTATGTCTGATGTTAAACAGCCCTGTCCCTTAGTCGCCTTGTACGACACCGTATGAGAACAGATGGGGTGGTGCAAATTCTACTCTGCCGGGAACAACGCGGCTTAGTTAAGACACATAATTTATTATTTTAACATCATCATCATCACAACCATCTTCCTTGACAAGTCCGGTCGCATACGAGGCCTTCTCCTCGGAATGCAGTTCCAGTCTTTCCAGTCAGTTTTTCTAGTCTAACTGTGACAGTTTCAATTTATTTCGAAAAGCGACTGCCACTGCCCTCTATATCGAAGTTCCGTTTAGAAAAGTACTAAGAAGACTACCATAGTTGTTCGTAGGGTAACCGGGACTGGCAGCTTAAAGTGCTCTTCGAGGTACAGAGGGTCACAATGTCCAATTCCGAAATCCGATAAGACAATAGCGCGTCGTTGCTTACTATTTTGAGCTTTGTTGTAATTTAGTAAAGTTGATATTAAATTACCGCTTAAAAACTGCTCGAGTATTTTTCTATCTAATTTCAAATGCCGCTAGTATCAGTGAAATGTGGTTGTTAAAACACCTTTGCCTAACCTCCCGCGTATATGTATGTGTGTGTGAAAATATTTGGCATGTTTGACATATTAACACACAGTGTGGATGACACTCATACATCATAATTATAGCCTAGCTACATAACAAAACGTGATACCACCGTTACAAAACAATACATTACTCACGCCTGTCAATTCGCACAGGGGTAGGCAGAGGCGTATTAACACCCAAATTCGCCAACTCAAATTTTCGACCCACTTAATAGGGGGCGAGCCTATTGCCGTTAAGCGGGCACTTAGTACTGGGCTGTATGTTTACTGTTTAATGAAGAACAGCCCTATTCCTTAGACGCTTTCTACGACACTCACAGCAAGATATGGAGTGGGCCTATTGTACTACAACGGGAACCAATACGGGATATTGTATACGATAAAATATATCTATATGTAATAGATCCACAAGTTGGGTCTTCGACTGCCCATTGTACGGTAAATTATTTATTCAACAGAGCGGAAAAGACTGGTTCTTACAAAAAGCGACATAAATCTTTAGCGTTACACAAAATATTATGTTATACCAAGTAAATATTCTATAAATACCTGTCTCTGTCACACGGGGGGGAAGGGGGAGGGGCTAGGAGAGAATTAGGAGCTCAATAATAAAACTAACATACACACATTTTAATTATTGTTAGCTATAATTTGTATAATAATTATTTTAGTTTTATTGTATCAAATGTATGAATATCTTGCAATGATTACTTACATACATATATATAATCGCGCCTGTATCCCTAGAGGGTTAGGCAGAGGTGAATTAATACCCAAATTTCACCAATAATTGTATTCGGTCCCACATTAAAGGAGGTGAGCCTATTGACGTATTCCGGGCACTATTGTTGACCGGAGCCATGCATCTGAGGCTGAGTCTGGGCTGTAAATATCTGTCTGATGTTAAACAGCCCTATCCCTTTAATTATTGGTTTTACCATATCAACTTTTGTCATTATCAACATTCATTCTAAGATATTATAGATTCCACAACGCAAGCTTAGTTAATACTTACCATGGGTCTAGATAGCGGTGTGTGGAATGTTGTGGAATATTTATATGTATTTATTTATAGAGATCTTAGTTACCATGTCATAAAATACAAAAAAAAGACTACACACAAACGAGGTTAGTTCAACATTCTGTCAATATTTAAGTAAACTGTTGCGCAACATAATATCAAAGAAAAGCTAAGAAATAAATACGAAAAATGTATAATTTACGTTACAAATATAAAAGACTTCAGTGTTTGATACGATTTTATATGGTTGAACAGTATCGGCGTCTCCAAGGCGACACATTTCAAAGCTAAAGAGAAAAAACCTCAAATGGGAATATGAATACTATTCATGTATAATACTACAAAAGTGAATACCTCCAGTTTGTATTATAATGTTTGTTTATTCCGCTTACGTAAATACGTTGGCTTGTTTGACATAATTTCATAAAATACATTCATATTCTGTAATACATGTATACAAATAATATTGGTGAGTGGCTCATGTTTGAACGCGTTGAATTATAATTTTCAATGTTGTTCGATAATAATATTTCATACTAGCGACCGCCGGTGAGTAGGGTCAGCAGTGTGAGTGTGACTACCCATGGTATTGCACACGTCCATAGGCCACGGTAACCACTTTCCATCAGGTGGGCCGTGTGCCTGTCTGCCACCTAAGTAGTATAAAAAAAATGTAAAGAAGAGAAAGCTTTGGATGCGACTGGGGAACCCGAGTATATTTATTGAAATATCTCCAAAATACGGACACGTCATTATGAGAGAATCGATAACGCGATGATACAATAAAAGTCTGTAACTGCCTATTTGTGCTGAAGAATCATGCTCTGGCCTTCGACTGCGGCCACACGTTTTAATCAAATATTTAACAAGCCGGGAAGTCTGTTCCAGTGTTGCGGAAACAACATCCAATTTGACTCGAAAACACCACAGTTTGAATTATTTAGAACATGGCCCTTATCCTATAGGTACCACCCGTCAAGTGTGTGAGTTCACTGCGTTGCTGTTTTTTGTCAGCTCGCTAAGTGGTTGTGCGCACTAGTGACTTTTTGTCACCGCGATTGTTACCGCGTACATCCACTCTAAAGGTCCAATTTCGTAGCCGACCGCAAACCGAACCGTAACAGCAGATACAACCTACCATGTTATAGACTTAAATGTGAAAATATATTGCGATTTATAAATGGCGCCGTTTATCCATATCGAAGATTAACAAGTAATGTAAATGCATAGAATAAAAGAGGATCAGTTTGGCAATTCGCTCATATGTCTATAACTGCACATATTTATATTTTCCTGTACATTTATAAAGTTAGATACGAGTAAACAGCAATAAATATAATATAATGAATTGACGTCTAGTTCACGGTACGCTGTATCTACTGCAGGCGTCTGCTACTGCGGTCTGCGGTCAGCTACGAATTTATACCTTATTGAAGGTATACTTGGATACACTGTGACAATTCTATAATTTGAATGAACGAGGTGACATCCACGGTGACAAAAGTCACTAGTTCTAAGGAATCAAACAACAGTGTACAAAGATAACTATAATATTATCAAATGAACATAGCTGCGTGGTTCCCGGCAGAGTAGAAATTCAGCCACCCCATCTCATCCCATGCGGTGTCGTACAAGGCGAGTAAGGGATATGGCTGCTTAACATCAGACAGATATATACAGCTCAGACTCAGGCACAGATACATGACTCGAGTCTAATTGTACCCGGAAGACGGTAATAAGCTAACCCCCTTTTTTATACCACTTACATAGGTGGCACCGTGGCCCATGGACATATGCGACACCAGGGGTATTGCATGTGGCTATATGTTACGTACGTGATATTGAAAAAAAAGATTGATGAAATGTGGGTGTCAATTCACCTCTGCCTAAGTATCCGGAGATAAACCCGTGATTATATGTGTGAATGTACACATGAAAGATTATTTCACGGTTGTGTACCACTTTCGAAGCTTGATACACGGTAGTTTATTTTTTATAGTCCAACGCTATTTTTAAAAGATTTTTTTATTTTTTTTTATATAGAACACGTCAATTAGACTTCGCCTTGCCTGATGGTAAGCTGAAGGCAAAGTCTCAGAAAAGAGGGTCACCATTACTTACGCATACCGTGTGACAATGGTGACACTCAGCTTGACGGCCTCATCATATGCTTTTTCACGCCCCGCTTAAAGGACCCAGGACTGTAGGAAGAAGGAAACACGTGAGCTGGTAATGGATTCCAGGCCTTAATGGTGCGACAGAGGAAAGAGTCTACGAACCGCTTGGTTCTTGATCGGATGTTCTGCACCGTGTGCGGATGACATCTAAGACCTGCACGCGTTGTCCTGTGTAGATTAGATTACTGAAATTCTCCCTGACTCCCTGAGGTAAACACAATTTCTTGTGGTAGTGTAGGTTAACCCGAGAACCTCTCGATCGTAAGGCCGCCTCCTTTAACAATTGGATACATTCTATTTTCTAGTCTAGATTTTATTTTATTTTATACCACTTAGGTGGCAGACAATTGCACGGTCCACCTGATGGAAAGTGGTTACCGTGGCTTATGGACGTGTGTAACACCAGAGAAGCCACACTCGCGCTGCCGACCCTGTAAGCACAGAGTCTCTGTGCCGTCAGTGTAGTTTACAAAGCAGGACAAGCCTTTAGTCATCCCACTGACAGCACAAATTCTCCATTGAGCTCTGGCTACCCTACTCACCGCTGGGAACACAACACGAAGTTATTATAACCGCGGTATTCTGTAGGGCGGAGGTACTTCCCCAGTCGGATTGCACAATTGGGTGGAAATACCGCCGTGTTCTGCCTCCTATAAAAAAGGTAGATAAATAGATAATAAGTAAGGTAGATAGATAGATATTTTTTTATTGTACACCAACAGAATTTCAGCAGGACAAGTAGGTAGTACAAACCCACACAGTTTAACGTATAATGGGCGGCCATATCGCTATTCGAATGACTCATATTTTAACATACATACGTACTTATAATCACGCCTTTATCCCTGGAGGATTAGGTAGAGGTGTATTAACACCAACATGTCACCAAACATTTAATTCGGTCCCACGTAGAATGGGGTGAGCGTATTGTCGTATTCCGGGCACTATTGTTGACTCAAGCTTTGTATCTGTGCCTGAGTCTGAGCTGTTTATATCTGTCTGATGTTAAATAGCCCTATCCCTTAGTCGCTTTGTACGACACCACATGGGATTTCCGTGGACGAGTTCGGAGCTCTGTGGTCTCCACACCCGAGGAGAGGGCCAGATTGAGAGAGATGGCCCTGGGTCAGCGGGGGTGTGAGGGAGATGCTTGCTAACCTCACCTTCGGCAACCAAAATCGACACAGAAGCGTCGTGCGTTTTAGTCGGTTCGAATCCGACATAACCTCTCCCATCGGCTCCGGTGACTTTCCATGGGGACTTCTGCACGTAAAAAATAAAAATAAACACCGCACGGGAAGAGATTGGGTAGCCCAAATTTGACTATGCTGGCACAGTGGCCCAAAAAGGAAGGCTAAATGCAGAGTTCCAATCCAATCTAATCAGGCTTTACAGTTTCTTCAGAAACTTTTTCACACCCCGCTTCAAGGACCCGTGACTGTAGGCAGAAGTATTTTCCATTTATAACATTAATTGGATATAAATAAAGGCAATTCCGAACAAAAGGCTGTCTGTTCATACGTTTTTCTGTTTATACGTATTGAGTTCACGGATATGCAATGGTTTACTGTGCATCTCGCTCCTGGCACTGCGCCAAATGTTTCGAGGCCAATACCTACCTACACAGAACGAGAGTTATGTGATAGACTGCAGTGTGCTCTGAAAGTAAGCTGAAAAGCCTTCGTATCTTCTCAATACTTTTTATTACTGCCTTTTATACTTTTTTAAGGCCCACAACCGAGTGATAATTCTGGTGTTAGTAAAATTTACTGTTATAACTTCCATCTGCACAATATTGTGGAACTTCTATTGCTTGATAAATATGCAAAAAAAAAAAAATTGGCATGCCAAACAATGTTTTCTATGATACTTCTAGACAGAATACACACATATGCTCACGCCATCTTCTTCCTCAACACAAAAAAAAAAACAAAAATGTGATTTCGTAAAAGTCATAAATCGTTCATCAAACTTGTAAATCTTTTTGTAGCAGTCGTAAAGGTTATTCGAAAAAGCGCGCTATGACTATATACATAGGTTTCAAACTTCATTAACTCATTTATCTCTTCTTATGTTTCTTGTCTTCTATTTCGTACTCAACCTCTACTCCAATTTCACTCCTAACTGGGACACAAGTTTTGTTCTAATCAGCTTCAAAGTACATTTTTATCATTTTCTTACAATTACTAAGCAAGTGATCGTACCAAAATGAATGTCCGTAAAAATTTCAAACCACCAGTTTGATATACACACAAATATTTCTTTGATAAATAGGTTACAAAGTTTGTAAATTAATTTTTGATTAAAGGCTCTGAATATTGCAGCTTCAAACTTGTGCTAGCATTTCTCGGCAATAGAAACTATGAACTAAGTCTGACCCAAATTAATATTCGAAAGATCTACTGCCTCTCTAGATAAGTAACAATTCGATTCAGAATAGAATAGTGAATGTATGGGATTTTACATTTATGTCATGCGTTGACGACTGTCGCACCCTCCTATACAAGTGGACATATCATTAACTAACTTACTATAGAGATTTAGCGCAAAAATCCGGCCTTATAAAATAGCGTATCGGTCACGAGCATCTCGTATGATGGCAGACAGCGGAGACTGCAAAATGAAAATTGCACCTTGGCAATGCTGTGGCGATAGGCAATGGAGACAGCAGAATAAAATCGCACATTGGCAATGCTGTGCCTATAGACAATGGACACTGCAGAATGACATCGGGCCTTGGCAATACTGTGACGATAGACAATGGACACTGCAGAATGACATTGGGCCTTGGCAATGCTGTGACGATAGACAATGGAAACTGCAGAATGAAAATCACGCCTTGGCAATGCTGTGACGATAGGCAATGGACACTGCAGAATGTAAATCGCGCCTTGGCAATGCTGTGCCGATAGACAATGGACACTGCAGAATAAAAATCGTGGCTTGGCAATGCTGTGACGATAGACAATGGACACTGCAGAATAACATCGGGCCTTGGCAATGCTGTGACGATAGACAATGGAAACTGCAGAATGAAAATCGTGACTTGGTAATGCTGTGACGATAGGCATTGGACACTGCAGAATGAAAATCGGGCCTTGGCAATGCTATGACGATAGACAATAGACACTGCAGAATGACATCGGGCCTTGGCAATGCTGTGACGATAGGCATTGGACACTGCAGAATGAAAATCGGGCCTTGGCAATGCTGTGACGATAGACAATAGACACTGCAGAATGACATCGGGCCTTGGCAATGCTGTGACGATAGACAATGGACACTGCAGAATGACATCGGGCCTTGGCAATTCTGTGCCGATGGACAATGGACACTGCAGAATAAAATCGCGCCTTGGCAATGCTGCGATGATAGACAATAGATATTGCAGAATGAAAATCTAAAACTATTTTTTTTTCCTATTTTAATATTATTTCCAATTACGAATGAAAATTGAAACTCGTTTCGTTTTTTTAATTAAAATGAGTACACACTTGAAGTGACTACAGTCAAAAAAATAATTAAATAAAAAATCTAATGACAATTGATTGAATCTCTGTTCAAATGATGCTTGAGATGTCTGTCACGAATTCGAGCCTCCGTGAATTGTATAAATTTAATCGAAATAAAACAATGCTTACTATGAATTTTTGCGTCCTATTTAAGCAGCGATGATAATATCGATTGCATTAGTCTGTGTTTATAATTTCAGCATATGTATGAATCCCGGTTGTATTAATTAAAAGCTTCCACTTTGTATTTGGGTTCTGCTTAAATGAAAATAAATTATGAAGTATGAAAAGCAAAAAGTGTACGCCGGGATCGTAGCAAGCCGAAAGTTTTGTCTCTGCTTACCCCAATGGTAAAGAGGCAATACAAGAGACTGAACCTGTATAAACCTTTCAATAACCTTATTAAATATTTTAGAAAAACAAATGTAAGATCCAAAATCATTTTACAAATTAAAGGAGAAGATTAAAGAAATCAGCCCAAATAATAAAAATAGTTTTTTATTTAAAGTTGGTACAGTTATTCCTTATGATGCCCAGATGATATAAAGTCTGCTTTCCTATGCGTTATTCTTCTGATTTGTTTTGTCTTGAGGTTTTATGGGACATCAATCCTTCTAATCTGGAGAGGAAACCCTGAAAAAGAGTTGCGATCTGTTAATCAACGGGTAGGTGAGGTTGTTTGATGATTCGAAGATTTTTTTTTATACCACTTAGATGATAGACAGGTACACGGCCCACCTGATGGAGAATGGTTACCGTGGCCTATGGATGTGTGCAACACCATGGGAGTCACACTGCCGACTCTATAAGAATCTGATGGAGCGCCTAACGCCTAACATCAAACTGCATTAAGAGCAACATTATATGTGAATTCGTGTCAACAATTCATTACTCCTCCTAATAAGAATTAAATTCTGAGAGACATCGAGAGAGACTTCATTCTGAGAGACATAATATATAGTCGTTACGTGAGAAGACGGTGGATTACAATTGGTTAACATAGAAGGGAGAAATAGCGTGGAACTAGACCAACGTAAACGTACCGGCTTTTAAGAAAGCGTGTAGTTACGTTACGATTTGTCACTTAGAATAAGGGGCCAGGTATAATAATTACCAATATCGATCAACTTCGATGTAAATTTGCACGGGCTTTCCGAATAACAGAAAATTACGCGGTAATTCGGAAACTTCGTACGTATTGTACTTCAAAGTGACGATAATGAATCCAGTGGTGGACATGCACTCGAATTACATCCTACACATATACGTACAACTTTGTGACTGGTACACACCTTGTCAACGAAGCCTAACGATGGCAAAGCCGACAACGATGACGTTTGATGAACCGCGATAAAAGAAAAAAATTATTTATCGCTGTTACAAATTGTTAATAAGGCGTACTTTTGCACTAAATTGAATAGTGTTTCCGTACTGTCTTTTAACTTTTAAATTCAGTGGGATAGTTTAATATTATCATAATCTTAATAATAGGCCAAAGCCTCCTAACATTGGGAGAGGCCTATGTTCAGTAGTGGTTTGCGAAGGTATAATTGATTGATTGATATCATAATCTTGTTTCTTAAAGTCAAAATCTTTATTTGAGATCATGTGTTGTACAGATCTTATAGACATTTAGGCTTCAAAATGAAGCCCTGTTAGGGCACAGCAAACTATAGTAATATTTGTATATTAAATTAAATCATCTGCAAATTAGTATTAATTATCAAGGAATACATTATCACATGTAATTATAAGCTAAAATCATTACACATTGCATTGCATGCATTCTATATACAGTAACAATACAGGTCAGACTTCGCCTGAGTGGCGTTGGTCAATTACAGTTGATCGGATGACGAAGTTCAGCTTACAATTTAACTCTATTAGTTCGATCGTCAATGGTCGTCGGTCTGTACCGGGCATTACACAAGCGCTTAAATTGCTCAGGGCGGTTAACGAGAACATCAATATTGTTAAATACTGTCCGTTCAAAATTCAGCTTAGTTGTAAGGTAAAATAGGGATCACTTTGCTGTAATTTGTGACGGTATTTCCGTCCAGTTGAGCAGTCCGACGGGAATACCTGGCGGTGAATAGGGTAGCCAGAGCTCACTGGAGGGTTTTTGTGCTGGCAGTGGAAAGACCAAAAGCTTGTTCTGCTCTGTCTTTTACACTGACGGCACAGAAACTCAATGCTTGCAGAGTTGGCAGCGCAAGTGTGACTCTCTTGGTTTTTCACGCGTCTTTAGGCCACGGTGACCACTTTCCATCAGGTGGGCCGTGTGCTTGTTTGCCACCAAAGTACTAAAAAAAAAGAAAAATTGTTCGATAATTGAGACTACCGTGGCTTTAACACCCTTCAACTTCTTATTCTACTTTTTCTGAGATTATGGAGAACGCTTACCACTAGGCGGAAATTGTACAATTGCTTGGTGCTACATGAAAAAAGAGTCGCGAATCCACAATTTGTGATCCAGCTAAATAAAACTCACAAATTCTACTCGTGTGCCCATTTTGAAATTCTAAATATTATTATAATATATAATATTATATAATAACCGCGGTAGCCTAGTGGTATGGGTAATGAACTGCTGAGACGAGGTATCGGGTTCGATCCCAGGTTTTACCATGGCACACACCAATGACTTTTCGATGCTTTTCGAAGTTATGTGTGTATTTATCGCAGGTTTATAAGTGCTCTTCACCTATTACATTAGGACTTAAACCTAAACTGGCGAAATGTGGGTGCTAGCATCTCTGCCTACCCCTTCGGGGATAAAGGCGTGAGTTTATGTATATTATGTTATTATTATTTAAAATCTACTTTCTGTTATTTATCACAATAATAATAATGTCATTTTAAGCATATTTTCGTTTGTCTGTCACTCTCTTTACGTACCTACAATATTATGAAATACCTACTTATTTTAGGAATCTGACAGAAGTTGCCGTGGGAATGAAAAAGTATACTTTGCGACACAAGCAAATAAAGATATTTGATGCGGACTTTTAGACTTTGGTATAGCAACAAAATTAAATATTGATATTTATGTGGACTTCCCACAGAACTGAAAACATGTAAATGCTTTTATTGCTGGCTAAGTGCAACACGTCAAGCTTATAACTATGGATATACAGCTAGTAATAGAGTGTTGGTGACCAGAAGCTATAACGATTGGTTCCGTGTCAAACTAAATTCCGATGAATATAGAATAGCAAAGCATTTAGAACTGCTAATTTACGGGCGAGGGTCCGGTTTCCGAAACCCAAAACATACAAGAGGCGAAAAAAATTAGCGGACCATAATCTAAAATATTAAGAGTTCCGAATGCGATTGGGTTTGGCACTCGGATGAACTCTTACATGCATACACATTGTAATCTTATAAATAAAAAAAAATTGTGAGGTGAGACCGGCCTTTTAAGTTTTTCTGACGTATGCCTTAAAACAAAGGTCTTTGAACAGTGCGTCCTACCTTTTATGACTTACGGTGCCGAAACGTGGACACTTATAGTGGGGCTGGTCCATAGCTTAAAAGTCGCGCAGCGGGCTATGGAGCGAGCTATGCTTGGAGTTTCTCTGAAGGATAGAATTCGGAACGAGGTTATCCAATAGAGAACTAAAGTTACCGACATAGGTCACAGAATAAGCAAGTTGAAGTGGCAGTGGGCTGGCCACGTTTGTCGAAGGACCGATGGTCGTTGGAGCAAACGAGTCCTAGAGTGGAGACCGCGAGAAGGTAAACGAAAGTTAGGACGCCCCCTAGCCAGATGGACGGACGACCTGAAAAAGGTGGCTGGGACAGACTGGATGCGGAAGGCGGAGGATCGGAGAAAATGGCGCACATTGGGAGAGGCCTATGTCCAGCAGTGGACTGCAGTGGGCTGATTGATTGATATGTACTCGTATAGTTAACAAAATTATTATAACAGTCCATATTTATGAACAATGCTACCGACCTGTATGTAGGAACCTGTATGGAACTGTGGTGCCATTCTGCATAAATACGACTGGGTTACTTCTACCAGCGGAGATTTATCATCATACGTACATACATACAATCACGCCTTTATCCCCGGATGGTTAGGCAGAGGTGAATTATCACCCACATTTCACCAATAATTATACTCGGTCCCACGTAATAGCCGTATTGCCGTATTTCGGGCACTATTGTTGACTCGAGCCATGCATCTGAGGCTGAGTCTGGGCTATTTATCTGTCTGATTTTAAACAGCCCTATCCCTTAGTCGCCTTGTACGACACCACATGGGAAGAGATGGGGTGGTCAAAATTCTACTCTGCCGGGAACCACGCGGCCTTTATCAGCATTTATCAGCATTTATATTAATAGCGGTTATATGGAACCTGCGCTAAGCCAACTTCCTCTTGGCGGTTTCTACGTTAAATAGATCTCGGTCCTTCCAATTTCATTTTGCAAGTCGATGTAACTTAATGCTCTCCCGCAGTATAGTTTGAAAGTTACAGGTTCAAGTTCTAAACTAAGTAAACCTTGCATTACTACTTGAGATAGTCACAACTGTTGACAAGTGGATGATTCAGCATATTTAGAACGTTAGACCAAGCCAACTAAAATATTTCTTAAATGTTGTATGAAAGTAATTATAAAAAAATTAAATGCAAAAATGTCGTAGAGAGTTTTTTTTCTATTGATATTATTTTATTATACAAAATTTAAATGATTTTTATGTACTTCATTTAAATTTATTTTATACTTTAAACAGACATTTTTATCCTATTTTATTGTACCTAGTTTAATAAAATAATATTGTTAATTGATTGCGTACTAATCCTACTTTTAAGTCGCAAAGTTACTAACCCAGATATGAATCTTGTTATCTGAATTGAAATGATTTGAAAAAGCGTAGGCAGGGATCGTAGCAAGTGAAAAGAGATGTCTTTTCTTACCCCAATGGTAAAGAGGTAATACAAGAGACTGATCCTGTATAAATCTTTTAATAACCAAATTAAACATTTTATAAGATATATGTAATATAGGACATTTTACAAATTGAACATCTACAGTTAGTAAGTGCGAGAAGATAAAAAATTAGACCTGAAATTTTGTGTAGTTTTGTAAGTTGGTACGATAATTCCTTAAGGTACTCAGAATAACATACTAAAGGTCCCCGAGGGTGCGACACGAGTCGACCGTATGAGAGGGGGGAAAGGTCGCTTTTTATATGTCTTTTGCTTGTATATTGAAAACTATTAATAATATATCTTTACTTACTTACATTATTTATCTACATTAAATTTACTGCAAATTATGTCTCGACATTTTTACTCTTCTTCGAAGACTTTTAGTATGTCCATCTAGCCACCTTAGGGGATATTTCTACCAATTTTCAAAACTAAACGAATTATTTAGTTTGATCGTCAATTTTCACGTTAATTCTAACAGGGCAGAAGGGATTCTCGAAAGTTTACTTGAATAATTACTCTTTAAAATACAAATAATCCTATTTCCTATCGATTTTATCGGCTCGAAGACACTGAGTTTGTTTTGCATTACTTTTAATCAAATATAACCTAACCTTGAGAAAACCTAAACTCTACAAGACAACCACATTTAGTATCTCCGGCTGCTGAAAGGTAACCAAAAGGTCAGAATCTAGATATGATAATAAATGAGAAAATAAAATCACAAAAAATGCTATAGAATCCACTTTAGGAGGTAGGACACAACGGTATTTCCGTCCAATTGAGTAGTCCGACTGGGAAAGTACCTCCGCCCTATAGATTACCGCGGCCATAATAACCTCGTGTTGTGTTCCCAGCGGTGAGTAGGATAGCCAGAGCTCACTCGAGAGTTTTGGTGCTGTCAGTGGGAAGATCAAAAGGCTTGTTCTGCTTTGTACTTTACTCTGACGGCACAGAAACTCTCTGTGCTTACAGGGTCGGCAGTGCGAGTGTGACGCCCTTGGTTTTGCACATGTTCATAGGCCACGGTAACCACTTTCCATCAAGTGGGCCGTGTGCTTGTCTGCCACCTAAGTGGCAGTAGTAATTTCATTCAGTAGAAGAACGAAACAAATGACGGTTAAATTTGAGTACTATGTGGTGCAAAACAAACTTATTATATCAAATTTATCTTCAGTTTTTTTATAACCCTTAGGTGGCAGACAAGCGCACGGCCCACATGACGAGAAGTGGTTACCGCGGCTTATGGACGCATGCAACACCTGGGGTGTTACACTCGAGCTGCTGACCTAGAAGAAACCTACTGATATCCCTTTTAAAGAACCCCATATTGTAGGTGCTTGGGATAAAGCAGCAGGGAGGTCATTTCACAGCTTGAATGCGCGTGGGATGAATTTTCATTCACACCGTACAGTGCGCACCATCGCATATTACACAACCAATGTAACTCGTGGCTACGTGTAACTGTGTACACGAGCAACAACGTTTTTTTGTACACCCAGCAGTCATGCATCATGTTGTGTGCAAGCTGGCAACGTCACGCGTTGTTGTGCAACGTTGCCGATCTTATTACGTGTCACTTGTTGACTATGACCTACGTTATTAAATAGAGACCACTCGCAACGCGGAACTTTGTTTAATAAAATGTATATGTGTATCTCATTCGGCGACAACATGTTGCTTGAGACGAGTGTTGATTGCTGCGGCAACGAAAAACACTATGGGTGGGATTAAATAAATTAGAAAAATATTAATGAATGAAAAAACCACCTGCAAAAGCCGCAAAGGCAATACAACAGACACTAAAAAGAGGAAGTTAACTGAATTACAAATTTAGCTACAAAACAAAATACAAAAAAAATACAAATAAAATAGTTTTTTTTTTGACGTCATGTTCTATTTATTGTGCGTCGTTATAAATCTTGTGAAGCGACACAAGTTGATTGTCAAATGTTACGTAGTGGATACCAGGCTTTATGTTCTGTTGCAGAGAACCTTAAGCCTTCATGAAAAAGCTTACTAGCACGGCAGAAAGTGTAAATAAAATAACCATGTGTCGTTTCAAACTTTTATTCATAAACTGTAGTTAATCTGTGATATTTGAAAAGTACTCTTTGCTCATTGTACAACAGTCTTATTTGCATGTTGACTTTTTAACAAAAATGTTTGGAAACTGTGGTTTTTAGATTGTTTAACTTTTCGTTGACGAGGAAATATGAGAAGCAACAGATTTATTACGTAAAAACGTGTGTACCACTATGAGTATATTTTAGAATTATTTTTAGTATTTGATTCAACTAGGAATCGAAACTGATACACCGTGCAATTAATTTGCCACTTAAATATTCCTATAGCCAAACTGCTTTTTGCTATAAATGGTTTATTTAACTGAACTGGGCTAAAATGCAGCCGCGTGCGGTCGTGTATCGAACTATGGCTACGAATATAGGTTAATGTAGCGTTTGAAACGTTGTCGCGTATGGCCTTGCAGGTGCTCGTAGCCGATCCGTAGCTCCGTAGCACGGTCGTTACGTTTTTGCTACGAAAAATGCATTACGCAACTAATAAAAGAATTTGCTTATCGAGTTCTCATTGGTAGCACTTATTTAAGCAAAAATTGCTTAAATATTGTGGTTTATACAGTATTATTTTGAATGGCAGTTTTGTTTTATCACCCGACTACGGCAATGCCAGAGGAGTGTTATGATTTTGACAAGTTATATATGTATGTATATATGTAGGTTCATCTTTTCCCTCAAAGCTCCTCAGCCACTTATTAAAACTGGACAAATGAGATATCGCTAGAAGCGTCTTGGTCTTCCGCTGGTTTTAGGTTACATGACTTCTACCTGAATCAAATGTGGCGCCCTCTAGCGGTCATAAAGTTCTGTATTAAAAAATAAATTGGAAATAAATATGCCGTGTTTACTATCAAATAAAAGGGCTTAATAAGTACATTTAAAATAAATATAAATTATAGTTCTTGCCTGCTTTAAACTAATATAAATAAAAAAAATAGTTTAAAACTAAAACCCGACTACAAAAAATTACGCATTAAAAAGTAATAAATAAGAATATATTAAGAATAGCCGTGGTCGTATGCCACTTACTCTAACAAAACAAAACATTCGACTGACTGGTTAAACAGACCCCAGAATTCTAGGTGAAAGCTTCGATGTGACTAGGATAAACGCTAGGTTGAAGACTATTTTAAGACTTGATAGTAAAATAGTGGCAGCATGAGCTTTGGTTACCCTCCCTACGAGTAATATGATAGAGATGGCCTCTTATATAATTTTATTACTTTATAGTTCTAAAGATAAACAAATCATTCAGATCAAAAGATGCAATAGGTTGTAGCAAGTAGAAATATATGGTAACTACGAGGTGAAAAGATCCGTGACTGTTCAAATGAACAATCGGATCATGAAATGGTTAAACAATTCAAAACATGCTATCAACTAATGGTATTATAACCTCGGTTGCTAAAAAGTAAATCCGAATTCATAAGAATGCATTTCGGTCAGAGTACTGCTCCGTCCATGTTCCAAACACGGCAAGCGAATGCAAACTTTTCCATACGTTTACCTGAAATTAAAACCAGTGCGAAAAGTTGACATCTATGGATTATTTTCTTTCGTGCTGGTGCAATTCCCGATATTTGTTTCCAAGCCTCATTCGTGGCATAAAATAGAATTCTGAAAATTGTTTCGTAGTTCAACTTTGCTGTTTATACGAGGAAAACATTTGAACCGCAATATTTAGTTTGGTTGATATGTGGAACATTCTGTAGTTTTATTGGTTTAAAGTTTATATTTACATACTGGTTCATATATTGACGTTTGAAATACTGAATAATCGTAGTTTATAGAAATGAAGATTTGTGTATGTTTGATAATTATTTATGTATTATTTATTTTAAATGGTTTATCTACAGAATATTGTACAATTATAATATTTATAATTTGTGTTTTAAGTAATAATTTTAATATGCATCTCTATTAATAATTTACACAACATTTTGACATAAAATTCAATATGGAAGGAGAATGAACATTAATTAAATCATTATCAATAAAAAATACAATTTAACAATTAATAATGCCGGTCAAGTGCGACACAGGCTCGCGCACCGAGGGTTCCGTAACTTACGCTATACAATAAACTGTTATATATTCTGAATGTGTTCACTTTGAAATTTGATTTTAGCACAGTTTCAAGACGTCATAGAGCTGAGTATGTGGTACGAATTTCAACTTGATACCTTCACGAATTCTTGAGAAAACGGGCTTGACAGACAAATAGACGGACAGACGAACTATGAAGTGATCCTATAAGAGATTAGTTTTTCCTTTTCTGGTATGGAACCCTAAAAATTTCAAATTTAAATTAATTGAAATAAAATTTAATGTTTATAAAATAATAAATACAACTTATATGAAACTAGCTGACCCACCCCAACTTCGCCCGGGGTATATTTTGAAGCTTCATATCCTTTTTAGCCCGTATGTTTTAGTCTTCAAAATATGTATGAAAAATTGCCGGATTTGTTAACATTTATTATCAACGCTCCGATCCTTTAAGTAGTAGCGTGATGATATATAGCCTAAAACGTTCCTCGATAAATGGACTACCCAACACTGAAAGAATCATTCAAATCGGACCAGTAGTTCCAGATATTAGCGCGTTCAAACAAACAAACAAACTCTGCAGCTTTATAATATTGGTATGGATTAATATCAATTAAAAACGTGTTCAGAACATGAAATGTAGGTATAAACCATTTAATGCTATATAATGTATATAGTACACATATAAAACAACAGTACTGGAATCTTAAAAATGCTGCCACAAAAAACGATGTTTTCATCTTTTTCTTCAAAAGTTTTCAACTGATGTCGGCTCACCTACTTTTCCGAGGTCCAAATTAACTGTTAATTAAGAGCGTAGAACGTACCACTTTTCAGAAGCTCTTTAGAAATAATACATTACATAACGATGTCAATTAAAACCACTCCCTATAGCGCCAAATGTGTGTACTCAGTATCCATTATCTTATTAAATACCTCGGGGATTTTCGTCTAAATTAGTATTTTATTAAGTTGCTATTGAAATTACAATTATACCATTAATTGGAGTTCATGTAGTGTTAAAATCGTCCTCGTAATTACCTACCTTGTACACAAACACCGCAGTTGAACCTTTTACGAAAATCACATTAAAAAATTACCAAACTCAGTATTTATGTACCTTATGAGGGTAGCGTGTTTATAAAAAACATATATGTGTACCGTGCATAATCATCAACGTATTAGTATTCCTCTCGTTCTTTTGATTATAGGAATATACAAATACACACGTAGCTTGAAACATCTCTCGTTATGAGAGGTATAAAGAACTAGCGCAGAGATTTTAATGAACGTAAAAATCTCTTCAAAGTTTTTCGCTTACATTGAAATTGCACCAGCAAAATCACTTCATCATTAAGTAGTTGACTGACGAAGCTTTGGCACATGTTTCTTCTTGTTGTTAAGGTGTCACAGTAAACACGAGGAAAATATGAAACCACGTATGAAAAATAAAAGTGCATGGCAAACAAACAGCAATTATTTGTCCATGTCATGGTGTACATCACATACACATGTACAAAAAAAAATTGTTATGTAAAAATACTTCGTGATCTTTAGTACGGCTCCTTCCCACGACCTTGAAGTGATAGGACCTATTTAAATATTGTACCCGATTCCGCTAAGCACGTTGATCACTGTTTGGTCACGTTTTACTCTTGCCACTTATCTAAAACAGTGGAGGAGGCTAACACTTTTGTTTGTAATGTTACTATAGATTATGTTGGTCTAACATTATACGGTATTATAATATTAAGTTAGTGAGCATGTATGAATATAATTATGGAATTAGAAGGAATGATAAGCGAATGCCCGGACTGTTTTCTTTGCCTAAACTTAAGGAAAATACTTTGTGTAGTTTTATGTGAAGCGCGTCAATATAACGTTATCCCGCTTGACGAAAAGCTGAACGGGAAGTTTCAGGAAGGTCACCATTGCAGATACAAATGATGACCATTAGTTTGACGGCCTCGGCAGATTACAGATGCTTTTTTCACGCCCGCTTAAAGGACCGGGGAATATAGGTAAGATAAGGGAAGAAATTATGTGTGTATGTATATAGGTATGTAATATTATACAACACAATGTCTATGTTATATAGCATTATAATTAGTGATTGCAAAGGAGTATGGGCGAGTTTTATTGCGTGCTACATTAATGTAGTTTCTACCTATTGCATGACGTGGTTGGCTGACCTTCATATTGTTTCTCTATGACCTGTATTACATAGTTTGATTCGATCGTAGAAGGAGGGTCAACTGAATAACCCGTTTATGATGTGTGGAGGACTGACAGTCTCCATAACGATACGGTAGTGAAGTGTCTGGTACACAGGAGGCGCGGGTTCGTACCCCGTTAAGTGCAGAAATTTAAGTATTTATTTTGGTATGGTAGTGCCTGGGAGAACACGTTAAGCTCTCAGTTCGTACAAATATCGGTAGATGGCTCCCACTGTCGCCGTAAGACCGATACGTTTCAGACGCAGGTTCGGTGGTCAGTGGTCAGAACGTTCCCCATGTCCTTACATCTAATGAGAAAGATCGTGGGTTAGAGTCCCGCGCTGAAACGTTTAAATTATATCTATCTTAATATACAACTTAGGTGGCAGACAAGCACTCGGCCCACCTGATGGAAAGTGGTTACCGTGACCTACGAACGTATGTAACACCAGTGGAGTCACATCCGTGCTGCCAACTCCGTAAGAACAGAGATTTTCTGTGCCTTCAGTGCAGAACACAAGGCCGGGGTGCGAGGGATATGCCTGTCAACCTCACCTTCGGCAACCGAAACGACCCACAGGCGGCGTGCGTTTTAGTCGGTTCGAGTCCGACATAACCTCCTCCACCGGCTCCGGTGGGGAGGTATCCGTGGGGATTTTGCGCACGTAAAAAAAAAAAAAAAAAAAAGTGCAGAACACAAAATCAGGACAAGACTTTGGTCTTCCCACTGACAGCACAAAAACTCTCCAGTGAGCTCTGGCTACCCTACTCACCGCCGGGAACACAACAAGAGGTTATTATAGCCGTGGTATTCTGTAGGGTGGAAGTTCTTCCCCAGTCGGACTGCTCAATTCGGACGGAAACACCGTTGATTTGAATAGTTGGCATTCTTAATGCTATAAAATTTTACTCAACACTTATATTTTATATTCTAAGTGATAACATAAATATTCCAAATTTTAAAGTAATTTTCAACAGGGTGTTGTAATTCGAAGAAAAATGGTTCTACAGCAAAAAAATTGAGTTGTGAGCCAGGAATAATTCGATCAATATCAGATGATGGAATTCGTGGAAAATTCTCTCACAAAATTGTAAAGGTATCATGGCGAGGGGCGAACGATGTTATTATTTATTTTGAAAAATGTTATATTTGGATATTTATTGAATTTGAAGTTAGACAGTATAAACGGCCAGTTAGGTAGCTAGAGATCTGGAGTATAACTTGACTGATGTTGCACACATCTATTAGGCCGTGGTAGCCACTTTCCAAAAAGTGGACCGTGTGCTTATCTGCTACATAAGTGGTTTAAAAAATGAAATATCTCTCGCCGGGGCTCTAATCTGGTCTCTAACCTCTAGCCTGGTCTCTGTGCCTGATACCGGTGCATACATACATACATATAACGCCTTATCCCCGGAGGGTTAGGCAGAAATAAATTAACACACACACTTCACCTATCATAAAATTGGTCCCACGTAATATGGAATGAGTCTATTGCCGTCTTCCGGGCACTATTGTTGTCACAATTAATCTGAGGCTGAGTCTGGGCTGTATATATCTGTCTAATGTTAAACTGGCATATCCCTTAGTCGCCTTGTACGACACCGCATGGGAAGAGATGGGGTGGTCCAAATTCTACTCTGTCGCGAACCACGCGGCATTGTTTTAATATATATATTAGAGTACGCCAATATATAAAAATTAATTATTACATTATACAATTAAAATATTGTCCACATTTTTGTACAGTCAGAGTGACAGTCTAATCTATTAACCCGCCCCTCATCGTACCTGGTGCAAAGGTACCCATGACACTGGCGGCATTGCCCCGTTGAACAGCTATGGCCAACCGTTGCCCCAGGTACGAGCCGGAGCGGGAGTCACCGGTTTTGTCCCTCAACCTGCGCCCTAATTCGCTCACCAGATTCTTGGCGTCGGTACCCCAACTACCCATTGTCTCGACCGCAAAGGGAGCGAACATATATTGCTCTGTCAACGCCGCATACTATATACATACATATATATATATTAAAATAAATATATATAGAAAATTACTTTAAAATAGAAAAAAACTTTTTGATTATGCTTTTATTTCACTATGTAATATATTAATAATTGTTTATAGTTCACTATGATATATAAAACAACAAACAACTAGCCCATCACAGTCCACTGCTGGACTAGGCCTCTCCCAATGTTGGGAGGCTTTGGTCTACTGTTTCCACGCTGGCCAGACGGGTTGGTACAGGGTTTTATTTCAAGTTTTCCTTCTCTCACAGTGATATCGTTTGCGTATTGTTCCGTTAGCCGCCTCTTACGACACCCTTCGGATGAGATGGGGTGGTGATACTTGTATTCTTTCTCCGTTACCACACAGATATATAAAACATAACCACAAAATAGAGAATCTCAAATACAATGCAGACCTAATTACAGCTTTTATTTTATAATAACAACATAACGTGCGTATATACTTTTGTAGGAGGTAGGACACGGCGGTATATCCGCCCGATTGAGCCGTCCGACTGGGGAAGTACCTCCGCCCTACAGAATACCGTGGTTATAATAACTTCGTGTTGTGTTCCCAGCGGTGAGTAGGGTAGCCAGAGCTCACTGGAGAATTTGTGCCATCAGTGGGAAGACTAAAGGCTTGTCCTGATTTGTCTTCTACTGACGGCACAGAAACTCTGTACTTACAGGGTTGGCAGCGCGACTGTGACTCCTCTGGTGTTACAGACGTCCATAGGCCACGGTAACTACTTTCCATCAGGTGGGCCGTGTGCTTGTCTGCCAACTAAGTGGTATAAAAAAAAAAATATATATACAAATGCGTACAGTAACATTCCAGTCTAAGTCAATCAGAATAATAGTTAGAGAACCCCTTTGTAATTATCGTCAGTTCATGTCGTGAATATAACACTGACGTCAATATAATTGTCAGCGGGGCGTGAAAAAGCATATGATGAGGCCGTCAAGCTGAGTGTCACCATTGTCACACGGTATGTGTAAGTAATGGTGACCCTCTTTTCTGGGACTTTGCCTTTAGCTTACCATCAGGCAAGGCGAAGTCCAATTGACGTGTCCTATTTAAAAAAAAAAAAATAAAAAAAAAAATAACAATCGATGAATAACTGTTATGGCACCTTACGTTTTGCATCCAAAGGTAATTTGATATGCATAATAAGCATGGATTGTACACTGATGGGAACTGACAATGCGTTTACTGAATTGTTACCGTACTAATTTAGTTGACGGGAATTAACGTAACGTTTCTCTGTGGGGTAGGCAGAGTCTACAGTTTCCTACTTGCCACGATCCTGGCATACCTCTTCCGCTTCTTCTACTTTCATAATTGTTTTCATACTTGCTCGCTGGTTTCGGGTACTCTTGACATGTCCTTTCTTTAAAATGCATTCGATCTGATTGACATACGTATGTCTTCGTCTACTCCTACCAGGCTGTCCATTCACCCTCGCTTCATAAATATGTTTCGTCAGTCTTCTTTCGTCCACCCTCTCCACGTGTCCAAATCACCTAAGCATACCTTTCTCAATCTTAGTTACTATATCTTCAAATACAGAGTTGAATTTGGGTCACCCCATCTCTTCCCGTGAAGTGTCGTACAAGGCAACTAAGGGATAGGGCTGTTTAACATCAGACAGATATATACAGTCCAGGCTCAGCCTCAGGTGCATGGCTCGAGTCAACCAAAAGCTTGTCCTGCTTTATCTTTTACACTTACGGCACAGAAACTCTCAACGCTTACAGGGTTGGCAGCGCGAGTGTGACCCTCTTGATTTTGCACACGTCCATAGGCCACGGTAACCACTTTCCATCAGGTGTAGCGTGTGCTTGACTGCCACTTAAGTGGTATAAAAAAACATAAATACAATATATAATAGTAGCTAAATGCTCTGCAAAAAGCCAAACAAACAAAAAATAAAGTCAGACTTAAGATTCTGAGGTGAGGTGCTTTGTATGAGACGGGTAAACACTTTGCGTAGTTCAATATTATCGACGGAGAAAAACGTGCTTGTATGTAGAAGATTTTTACATTGCTCCTTTTACTTTTCACGAGTTCCGAAACTTGCCTGAAGGTTCCGTACGGGTACACCAACCCCGCGAACATGTTCCGCAACTCGGGAAACTTTCAAATGAACAACAATCAAAACATATTCCGACAACTATAAGTTCTGATATTTACCTCAATACACGGAATTATTACAGTAAACAGTAGACACAAATTTTCCCAGAATTGATTGAGTGGCCTTTTTAAGCTTATAAGTTTTTGTTATTAAGTCGTTTTGTAATTTATAGGTTTGTAAAAAAGGTATGTTGAATTTTTTTCATGTTTTTAGCTAGCGTGAAAGGTTATAGGGCCGGTTTCGAGATGGTTTGTAATAAAAAATAACTAATTGTTAGAGGAAATGGGAGGGAGGAGGGGGGAATCTGTACCTTCTAAGATCAGTTATGTGTTATAGCATCATAGAGACTAAGGTCGGACCTGGACGACCAAGAAATGCAAACAAATATATTTAAAAATAGTTATTTGAATTAAATGAAATCAATCGATTACTTATTCTCGAAATACGAATAGAAAATATCAAAATTTTTAGTTTAATGTACATACATACATACATAAAATCACGCGTGTCTCCCCTAGGGGTAGGTAGAGATCACGTATCTCCATTTACTACGATCCTGACATACAACTCTCGCTTCATTCACTCTCATTCATGCATGCTCGTTATGCAGTTTAATGTTACATTTCTTTTATATAAGTAATACTAAATTTCTTTATTTACAGGCATGTATCCAATTAAGTTAAAATAGTGAAGCTAAAATAAAAGTAAAAATAAATGGAACCAACTAGATACATGTTAGGCACCTGAACATTTTCTGGCTAACTTTTCGCTTACAATAAAACATCCATGACTAACAAAATTCAATTTCGTTCACTGCCACTGTTCCTAGAAATAAAAATGCAGCCCTCTTGTTCGATGAACAAAGAATATAGAATAACATTTTAATAGATGAAATGTAGGTAGCTGTACGTTTATATTTGAAAAGTGCTGTCTATTCCAATGTAATTGAAAATGACTGTTTGTTTTCTGACAAGCTGAACCGCTCCGGCAGATTTTGAAACTTCATATCACCGCTTTAAGCCCGTATATTTTTAGTGTTCACTAGTAATACGCTACTGGGTGATGGAAAGTGGTTACCGTGGCCTATGAACGTGTGTAACACCAGGGGAATCACACCCGTGCTGTTGGTCCTGTAAGAACAGAGATTTTCTGTGCCATTTAGTGCACAGTGGTGAAAAGACTTCTTCGAACTCAGGTCGAAGGTGCTCGAAGAAAAAGAATAACGATGTCGACGATTTATTAACTATGCTTGTAACGGAGTTCCACCTGATGGGAAGTGCCTACCGCGGTTATTGGACAACACTAAATGCATCACACTTGTGCATCCGACCCTATATGTAATTTCTAAAGCACTGAAGAAACGTTTTATTTATTTTTTAGTAGGTATTGCAGTAATAATATAGTGCGGAGATAATTCCACAGCTTAAGCGTGTGTGTAATGAAGTTCTTTTTATGCCACATTGCGCGCACCGTATCAAAAATAACGTATTTTGGTCTCGTAATGAGCAAAACAAAAAAAATTGGTTGTGTTACACAGTTAAGGCTCACTCTAAACCAAGCGCCCAACAGTTCCAGCAGTTTTTGGGTGTTAATTAAACATCAACCTTATTCCGTTTAGACAATGCTGAAAATAGTACGCAGCATTTTATATAACATCTTATACGAGTTATTGCTTACTATTTTAAGCTTTTTATAAATGGAATAAGGTTGTTATTTTATGTACCTAAACTGAATAAATATTTTTAACACTTAAATATTGCTCGATTCGTTTGCCATTTGGTTTACGAGGATGACCTTTATAGACTGTATGTGCCGTTCAGGTACTGCTGAGCATTCAAACAACCGCGGTGTGTACACGACAACAACTAGTTTTAAACACACGTTTACTTCGAGTTCTGAACTATATTCGATGTTCAAAATAATGTGTAAATAGTGCTCGAATTAATGTGTTGCTTTTGAATTAATTCAAATGTTACACTAAAACGTATAATTTAACTATTTTTGATGTTGTTACAGTGTGTTAAAACAAACTAAAAACTAAAGAAAATTTTCGACTGTTCGAATGTGTTTCCTAAAATATATATGCAGTTGAACTGGATTTCGCCGATGAATAGATAAGCGTTTAAATAAATCTTAAACCAAATTAAGAGGAGGCGAAGGATAAAGTGGACTCTGGCCCTAATGGTGAAACCCTTGTAGGAGATTGGGCATATATATATCTATATTTATATATATATATATATACATACAAATCACACCTCCATCCCCGGAGGGTTAGGCAGAGGTGAATTAACACCCACATTTCAACAATCATTGAATTCGGTCACACGTATTAGGGGGTGAGCCTATTTATTTATACTTTATGCACGATGTACATCGGCGTACTTAATGCCGGAGGCATTCTCTGCCAGTCTACCATAGGGTGGTGCAGAGCTAGTACGAGGTAGGCGCATATTGACAAGAGATGCGTTTGGTTCTATAAGGACTATAGATTAATTATATATAGGTTCTTAAACATAAACAGTACATATAATAATACATATACATTATATATAGGTTCTTAAACATAAACAGTACACATAACTACTTATCATATTTAAAATAAATCCGAATAGTTATACATATACATAAAATATATACACATATATAACATAAATATAGTACCTAAATATAGATACCCATATCAATATGAGTAGAAATATCATTATCGTTGAGACGATGATTCTGCCAATTCTGTGGTGATCAATTGTCGTACCCTAGACTTAAACACATTGCCGTCTTCCGGACACTATTGCTGACTCGAGCCTACATCTGAGGCTGAGTCTGGGCTGTATATATCTGTCTGATGTTAAACAGCCTTATCCCTCAGTCGCCTTGTACGACACCGCATGGGAAGAGATGGAGTGGTCCGAATTCTACTCCGCCGGGTACAACGCGAGTATAAATCTGCTTTGTCCTCTACACTGGCGGCACAGAGACTCTGTGCTTACAGGGTCGGCAGCGCGAGTGTGGCTTCTCTGGTGTTACACACGTCCATAAGCCACGGTAACCACTTTTGGTGGGCCGTGTGCTTGTCAGCCATCTAAGTGGTATATTTTTTCCTTATGGATCAACGCATCCTGATGCGGCGTCCTAAGTGAGCGATTTTGAAGGAAACGTGAAGTGGGGCGATGTGGTGTACAGTCGATACATATGGACAGTGGTGTGAAGTGGCAAGCGCAATTCACGTGCACGCAGTACAAAGTCACCGCATTGCATCGAAACGCTTCGCAATTCCGTTCGCTTTAAATCGCTTTCGTAGGACGTTGCCTAACGATAAGGCACGAGAAAGAATTTTAATTTGTCACAGAAGGATATACCTTATATTCAATTGACAATCGCATATCCCGCTGTCTTTGCTTTTCTGGTTTCAATAATCGTCATTGAAATTTTAATTTTATGCCGATAATGATAAGGCTTATATTTATTCGAGCCAACCTATGGTCGTAACTCGCATGAGACTGATGAACTGCGGTACAGGTACTAGTTATTTTAGTAAAGCACTACCGCCACTAATATCAGTAATATACTTTATTAAAAAAATGGGTCAATTACCCCCCTGAGGCATCTATCTGGCATAATACATGGCCGTAGAATTTTTTGCCGACTTACCCACATGTAATATCATATTAACAGAGAATAAAATAAAGGTCTTATTTTGTTTCACCTTTGTCAATTTAGACTGTGAATTAGTTTTAATATGATACGTCATTTTTATATTCCATACACTAAAATGGTTATATTTATATAAAATTATTAGACAAGCAAGATAAATACATACATACATATAATCACGCCTTTATCCTTGGAGTATTATTCAGAGGTGAATTAACACCCATATTTCACCAGTAATTGTATTCGGTTCTACCGTAATAGGAGGTGAGTCTATTGCCATATTCCGGGTAATCTGGTTGACTCGATCCGTGTATCTGAGGCTGACTCTGGGCTGTATATATCTGTCTGATGTTAAACTATCCCTTAGTCGCCTTGTACGACACCGCGTGGGAAGATATGGGGTGACCCTAATTCTGCTCTGTTGGAAGCAAAATTAAATATATATGTTATAAACAACGATAAACAACAAAATTTAATAATATGAATTATATAATACTTAGAAAAGTAGTTGCTAACTACAACTTAATCATTAGCAATTAGAACAGCTTATGTGCCTGTGTTGCTATGTTTGGGAACGAATGAACGATTCGTCGTTCATTCGTTCCCAAATAAAACCAACGACACTACATAACACTACATAATAAAAACCAGACAAGTTTATTAATAATTTGTTACGAATAAACTTGTTCTGGCTTTTGTTTAAATAAATATAAAAAAATACCCTGACACGTTAGGTAATACGTACACAGTGCTTACACCTAAAAATATTATATTTATTACAGACAATCGCGTACAAAATCTATATTGCTGCAGCCAATTAGCGCACAACATTTGTATTGTATTGTAAATCGGTACAATGAAATACAACAGTATTATTATGTGTGTGTTTTATGTGATTATTATGATTATAACATATCGTTGGTGTTAAAGATATTCTGCCGATATTGGTAGAGGATACACCTATAATTGGTTGTTAGGTATACTGTCGATATTGATATAGGATAGTTGGATATCGGTCGATTCTGATACCGAACACTTGTAACTTATGTGTATTTTTTTACACATTTCGACCAAAACTACGTAAATAGTATAAATAAATAATAAAACGTATACCGTATCTTATTACGTATAAGTATAGTAATATATACTATTTGCGCAGTTTCGTTTCACGTTTCAAATCTATTCAATTCAGGATTCTTTAAGCGGAGCGTGAAAAAACATCTGCCGAGACCGTCAAGGTAGGGACCATTATGAACATCTATTTATAATGGTGGTGAAAATTCTTGGGGTTACAGCACAGCTTACGATTAGGCGGGTTGATAGTCAAATTTGCGAACCAAATACTTTAAATAAAAAAAAAAGTTTTGTAGTCTGCACTCAGGAATATCAACTTTTTATTGAAAATGAAATGCAAATTGAGAAAAAAATATTTAACGATTCGTATAAAATACGATATTTTATCGCCAAGTGCCTTAATATTTTTTGTATTACTATTGTAGGTTCCAGTTGTCAACATTTGATAAACTGTGTTAGTTATTAATGGTATAAGTTGTTTAGGTTCGATACCCCAGTTCCACAAAGTTGGGTATCAAATTTTATTCAGGTCCCGTTCGATGATAACAAAATTGTTTTTTATAACGTGGAATCAAAAAATACAACGTAAATGATGTTAAAATATACCAGTGATATATACCTGTGATAATATACAGATAAAAGTTTTAAAAAAGTAGTTAATAATCTTTTTTTTCACAAATAATAATTCATCATTAAAATTCCTAATCATAACCAATTTGTAGATGAGACTGCCTAAAATATTGGTTTTAGATAAATATAAAGCAAGTGCAGGGTGATAGGTGAAGTCGTCAATAGCGCGCATGCGCGCACCCCGGCTACAGACGCCAATTAGTGCGAGCTGAAGTCCCCGCATTCACATCTCGCGCCCGCCGCCGCTGCGACTCGAGACTCGTCCCGTTGACTGTGGGCCTTATCGCGCCCGCCGCCGTCGCGTCCAGTCGAAACAGCGAATAGTGTCGCGCTCGAATGGTTCGACTTGCGATTTACGATCGCGTGAAATTCTGATAGTGCAGAAAAGACTATCTTACTTCACTGGGAAATAGGTATGTCATTTTAAGCTTGAAACAAGTTTAGAATACAGTTAGTTTTGAATTTATTTGTACCGTTATTGAAATTTGTAATTATAAATTTCAAAAATGATACTAATAGATTTGAAACGATGCTTTTTATTGTAGTTATATTCTGTACTTATATTAACAGATTTATAACACCCAATAGAATACTTTTTTATAAATTTACTTTTAGCTGATGATGAAAATAATATCTTCTTATACATTAACAAAAATATTTTTTTAATTATCATCGAAATATAGAATAAGAAAATGATAGAAAATGATTACAAATATCCTGAATTTTCGATATTCATTCCAAAATTAGAGTTAAAAAACCTATTTGTGAGTAATTTGTGAAGTTTAATATTTTTAATAACAATTTTATATTAATGTTTTCATAAATAACATCGAGTTAAGTACTTTTAAATTGTGATTATCCCGTGATCGTCCTTTCGTAACATTTCCTTGATTGGTTTTTCTTCGAACACAATTATGTTTTCTCGTTTATAAATAACTGGCTATAAATTTTAAGCTCCGCTCTGATTGTAACACTGTAAATAATGCTACGCCTAAAGGCTAGATAACCATTTTAATTATTTATTTCTCTGTTCAGAAATTTATTTAATCTGTATTTTATTCTTTTTAAGTTAGCAACTTTTTTTGACTAAAGCGTTTCGTGATCGAACCTTTAACGTTTAAATTTCGAATTATGAATTATGTTGTTTATAATCGATTTGAAAAAAGATATAGGATTTTTAGAAATTTATCAAATCGTCGTAATTCTGAATATTTCTATGATAATTTTTTACTGTGTGGACTGATTACAATTATTCCTTTTTTATAAGATTTTTTTCGTAATGGTGATATTTTTTTAATATATGGTCAATATAATTCATTTATAAAAGTAAAGAAAAGTCTTTGTATTACTTGTGAAGTGAGTTTTTTCATTTTGTAAAAGATTACCTATGCGAATTCTAATCTGAGCAACAGGTTTCCTAAGGCAACGTTAAGTTTGTGCCGTAATCCAGTTGTGTACGAATCCCTGAGTCGCGAGTCCCTCTCTCACTCGAGTTTTTAAAATCAATTTAACGTACTAATTGAGAACTCTTTTAAAACTCATTTATCGAAGTCAGTTAATAAATTTCCTAGTCTTGAAGAAAAATTAATAGCAACAAATTTTTTGAATTCTTTTTAACTCCAATCTCGTGAGTCTCTGATCGCGTTTCCGCTAGCCATGGGAACATATTCCCGGGATAAAATGTAGCATGTGTCATTCCAGATTATGGTTTATCTCTGTGTGAAATTTCAGCCTTTAGAGCCTGATTGAACAACTAACATTTCCACTTTCAAAATGTTAATAGGATTTAATACGAACAACATAGATGTATTCGATGTATATATTTGTTGCCCTTATTCGAAATAACCTCGTCATTTTTGGCACCTATCAGAGACGTGAAAAAAGTCATTGATAATAAATTCCTAATAATAATATTACTATTAATACCCTAATCAATTTCATCAAGAACATATTTACCCCTATAGAATACCGTGGCAATAATAACCTTGTGTTGTGTTCCCGGCGGTGAATAGAGTAGCCATAGCTCACTAGAGTGTTGTGCTGTCAGTGGGAAGACCAAAAGCTTGTCCTGCTTTGTCTTTTACACTGACGGCACAGAAACTCTGTGCTTACAGGGTTGCCAACGCGATTGTGACTCTCTTGGTTTTGCACACGTCCATAGGCCACGGCAACCTCTTAAGTGGTATAAAAAAAGACAAGGAGGCTTGAAACGCATGGTTATATACAGGAAATATAAATATAAAGAAAGAGAAGGATTTTATGGTCGCAATTCATGATCAAATAATAAGAACTTAAAACTATGAGATATATATAATTAAGGATCCAATCGTAGTATCAGATAGATGTAGATTGTGTAGTATCAAACAAGAGACTATACATCAAATTACGGGGAGTGGCCCATTTTCCGCAAATAAACAGTACACCGATCGACATAATAATGTAACCCAACAAATAAATTCACTGTTAGCTCAAAAATATAACTGAGTAGATAAAATAGAACCATATTACAAATATAAACCATAGGCTTTCTTGAATGGCAAAACTACAAAACTCTACTGGGACCGAGCTATTGTAACAGATAAAACGATTACATACAATAGACCAGATATTACACTGAAAGCAGAAAATATCACACATTTAAAAGATACCTCGATCCTAACTCTGAAAACATAAAGAAAAAAAACACAAAAATACATACCGCTTGCAGATAAAATACGGCAAACGTGGCATCAACACACAGTTAAAATCATACCTATTATACTCTCATCCACAGGTCTCATCCCAAAATCATTGCACACATCACTCAAAGAATTAGGCCTACAAAAAAAAGTATATATATCATTACAGAGGTCAGTTGTTATAGATACGTGTTCCATAGTTAGGCGATTCCTCACATCCACTACCCAAACACTCACCTTTCTAAATGAACCGACTCACTTGGTTTAAACCCGTGATAGGTTCACACATACCAGCCCAAAACGCTGAACAGTTTAATTTAAATAATAATATAATTCACATAAATTAATAATAATGACATATTATTTCTTCTTAACAAAATCTTTTATACTTTGTGTTTGCGCCATTTTTGAAAGCCGCAATATTAATACATAAAAGAGTTAGGCAGAGGTGAATTACCACCCACTTTTCACCAATCATTGAAATCGGTCCCACATAATAAGGGGTGAGTTGACACAAGCCATGCATATGAGGCTGAGTCTGGGCTGTATATATCTGTCTGATGTTAAACAGCCCTATCCCTTAGTCGCCTTGTACGACACCGCAATGGAAGATATGGGTGATCCAAATTCTACTCTGCCGAGAACCACGCGGCGGCATTTAATACATCATTGAATATTGCTTTTATTTTCTTTGAATAGCTCAGATAGCGCTGTGGCTCACATGGACACCTCGCTTAGTTTATACTGCACAGTATGGGGGTTCAACTCTCCAGATCTGGTAATTACCTACTTTTGTATGTCACTAGAAAGTTTCAAATCGATATAACCGAAACCAGGGCTTTATAACGACCATTACATAACCGACGGAAAATCACGTCATCAAACATACATACAGCCATACATATAATCATGCCTTTATGCCTGTAAGTTTAGGTAGAGGTGAATTAACACCCACAATTCACTAATAATTGTATTCGGTCCCACGTAATACAGAGCCTATTTTCGTATTCTCGGCGCTATTGTTGACTCGAGCTATGCATCTGAGGCTGAGTCTCAGCTGTATGTATCTGTCTGATGTTAAACATCCCTATCCCTTAGTCACCTTGTACGACACCGTATGGGAAGAGATGAGGTGGCCCTAATTCTACTCTGCCGGGAACCACGCGGTTTCAAACTTCATAAGATATTGTTTATTTTCATATTTACATTGTATTATATGAAATTAATAACCTAAAAGTAAACTAATAAACGGAAATGTTTCTAAGAACCAAGAACAAAAAGAGGGGTCAAAAATATCAAGCGTCGAGAAACGTCAGTCAACGTCGAAGTGGAGGACAATTGACGTAGGCAGGCAACGTGTTCGTGGCCAAAATACGAGTACATTTAATTAATTATTGTGTATGGCAACTTCACCAAGATCTCTCGGGTCCATACCAACTTCACCTGCTAGCTGAAAATAATCCTTTTCTGTAGTTAATTGGTTTTTACCTCCAAACATACAACATACAAATTATCCAGAGGCAGAGGTGAATTATTAACATCTACATTTCACCAATCTTTGTGTTCGGTCCCACGTAATAGCGGATGAGACTATTGCCGTATTCCGTGTACTATTGTTGACTCGAGTCATGCATCTGAGTTGTATATATCTGTCTGATGTTAAACATTCCTATCCCTTAGTCACCTTGTATGACAACGTATGGGAAGAGATGGGATTGCCCAGATTCTAATCTGCCGGAAACCACTTGCCTACATGCTGCGCTTTATTCGCAATTGACGCCTCACCCCCTATTACATGGGACCGAATTCAATGTTTGTTGAAATGTGGGTGTTAATTCACCTTTGCCTAACCCGCCGGGGATAAAGGCGTGACTGTATGTATGTATGAAGGCCAGCAATGTAGGGATCATTTTAGGTACCTCAATATCTAGAACGGTGATCTTAACCACCTAGATTTTACCTAAACTTCTTAAGATCCAACAGGAGGTAGTAAATGGACACACTGTATAAAAATCTGGTCAAGTGCGAGTCGGACTTGCGCACCGAGAGTTCCGTAACTTAAACTTCATAAACCGTAACATATTTTGAATGAGTTGACTTATAAATTTGATTTTCACTCAGTTTCAAAACACCATAGACCTCTGAGTATGTGGTATAAATTTCAACTTGATACCCATGCATTCCTTAGATCACACGTCCAAGATAACTACTTCCCATCAGATGGTCCGTGTGCTTGTCTGCCATCTAAGTGGTATAAAAAAAAAGACAGACGGATAGACTGACAACGAAGTGATAATTTTATTTTTGATTGCGGTATTGTACCTTAAAACAGACCAGAGTACCAAAAAAATTTTTTATGTTCAGAATTGTACCATAACTCAAATATTTCTTTAAATACTGTTTCCATGGCAGTCCTCTTTAATTCAAAATCAACACGATCAAAAAGACAATAAGAGAAAACATTGACATGTCGTGAACCCAATTGGTGAAACAATGTTGACTATTCAATTTGTTGCGTAAATAAACAAAGTACTAAGTTCTTGGAAACCATACGACGGGTGATTCTCTTCCCGATTCGAGAAATCAGGAACATAATGTTAATTTTAATTTATTTTCACTTTTAGACATGAAAGTTATACTAAGCCTATTAAATTATTAGGCTTAAAAGGAAATATTTCTTTTAAGTCGGTTTGCTTTTTTTTGGGCTTTTAAGCTGCGGTCACAGAAAGTTATTGATCCTATTAACATCTTAAAGGATTCATCTTCCCGTACCCATAACTCGTAAAGTTGCTGCACAATTGAAATATAGTTACGACGTAGTTAAGAACGCCCGTATAATTTAAATTAGAGGAGGATTTGAGGTGTAAGCCTTGTATGCAACCGAGTTTATCGATCGGTGGGCCGTCAGCCATCAGGCTGTTCCGAGGCGGCAGCTTGACAACGTGAATTAGATAATGACTGGCCATTCCACTTTCACCGAACCTCAGTACATCCGCCAAACATAGTAAGGGATAACAATGTGACAATGGTCTCTCTATCAGAGATGCTACCTCCACTTCGCGCGGAGGAGTAAAAAGACAAAATGCATTACACGAAATACATAATCAAAGCAAAAGCAGGCGTATCGAGGCGATTTTCGCATTGACACGTACGATTTTGTTTTGATTATATCTTATGACTTATGCCTTTTCTATATAATTGACTCCTAAGGTGAAGTTTCAGATGATAATAGTACACGACTCTTCAACATCCACGTGTTTGTAGATTCCCGCACATCTCCGCTCCGCTTCATTTGTGGCTGTAATCGCTCCCTTACCGTGCGGCTTTTCGGCTTATAATGAACAAATGTTTTTAGTCAGACAGAGTGGAAAATATTAGCGATATTTTTTTTTTCTTTTGATGTGATGTTTTCTGATTTTACTGGCAGATGCGAAAATAGCTACTACCGATATCAGTGCTAAATCGTTCGGCCATTTTAGAATTTAACGTTTTCTAATAAAATATAGCGGAGGGATATTTTAACTGCTGGACATAGGCCCCTCACAATGTTAGGAGGTTTTGGCACGCTGGCCAGACGGGTTGGTACAGGGTTTTATTTCGAGCTTTCCTTCTCTCACAGTAATATTGTTTGTGTATGTTGCCGTTAGTCGCCTCTTACGACACTCGTCGGATGAGATAGGGTGATGATACTTGTATGCTTTCTTTGTCAACACACGGATAGACTAGAATGTTTACGGGAAATATTTATTTATTTATTAAATAAATAAATAAATAAATAAATAAATAAATAAATAAATAAATAAATAAATAAATAAATAAATAAATAAATAAATAAATAAATAAATAAATAAATAAATAAATAAATAAATAAATAAATAAATAAATAAATAAATAAATAAATAAATAAATAAATAAATAAATAAATAAATAAATAAATAAATAAATAAATAAATAAATAAATAAATAAATAAATAAATAAATAAATAAATAAATAAATAAATAAATAAATAAATAAATAAATAAATAAATAAATAAATAAATAAATAAATAAATAAATAAATAAATTAATAAATAAATAAATAAATAAATTAATAAATAAATAAATAAATAAATAAATAAATAAATAAATAAATAAATAAATAAATAAATAAATAAATAAATAAATAAATAAATAAATAAATAAATAAATAAATAAATAAATAAATAAATAAATAAATAAATAAATAAATAAAATAAATAAATAAATAAATAAATAAATAATGCATGGGAAGAAATGTGGTGGTCCAAATTCTACTCTGCCGGGAACTTATACTATAACATAATTGGGTTACTTGGAAGTCTACCTATATATTGAGGAGGTAGGACACGGCGGTATTTCCGCCCAATTGAGCAGTCCGACTGGGGAAGTACCTCCGCCCTACAGAATACCGCAGTTATAATAACTTCGTGTTGTGTTCCCGGCGGTGAGTAGGGTAGCCAGAGCTCACTGGAGAGTTTGTGCTGTCAGTGGGATGACCAAAGGCTTGTCCTGCTTTGTCCTCTACACTGACGGCACAAAATCTCTGTTCTTACAGGGTCGGCAGCACGGATGTGACTCCACTGGTGTTACACACGTTCATAGGTCATTATCTGCCACCTATGTTGTATAAAAAAAAATCTAATATTTTTGATATAAAGTCTGACCAGCGAAAGATAACTCAGTAAAACGGCGACAAATTTGAAAAATCAACAGGTTACACCGTCAAAATTGAGTTGAACATGATTACTTAAAAGGTTCAAAATAACAACCATTTATAATTGATAGTTTTGCATACACAAACACATAATTAACATTACCATTAATATAAAATTGAACTACAAAATGTATTTATATATTTGTAACTGATTAAAATTGAACAATGATTTAATGGCGTCAATTTAATTCTTCCAATTTGTATTTTTCGAAACATTTTGTATTAATTATTACCGGTGATAATTATTTATTTAACGACGGCTCTTCCCGATTCGAGATTCGATACGTTTATTTTAATTTATTTTCACTATTATACAAAGTTATACTAAGCTTATTAAATTATTATAGAGCTTTAAAGGAAATATTTATTTTAGGTTGTATTTCAGTTTTTTGGGCTGTTAGGCTGCATGGTTGGGTCTTCAGTACCTATTTGATATTTTAACCCCTTCATCTTAACGTTACTCCAGTCGCATCTCGGAGTCTGGGGTCCACTTTACTAGTCTAGATGCGTATTTGGCTGAACTTTGAGATTTTCAACCGCACATAATATGCGGAAACCTACCATCACTTCGACACTTTGTCATGGTCTGTATATTCGCTGTGGAATGGAGAACAACCCTGTACCGTAGTCGCCTTTTACGATACTAGAGATAGATAGCTGACCTTATTCTACTGTAACGGTTCTATTGATGTATATCAGTAAAACAAATAAGTTGGTGTAATACACACCGCAGCTTTAGAGCGTTTTCTCATTGGCAGATCCGATATTTATATCTGCTCCGATATCCGATACGAAGTAAAATATCTGAAATATTTATCTGTCTTTCACATTGTTCGGCTCGATACCGGAGCTGTCACCGCTCACCACAACTACAAAATAAAAAAAAACAAATGTCACGTCATATTCAATGGACTGTGGTTTTTTGAATCTGTACTATAGAATAAATTGACGTTTCCTAGATGTATTGAACTTATTTTATATATGTAAAAACGGCACATGATGTCGGTTATCGTCGTCCGATACCGATATCGGATCAGATAATGTGAAAACGACCTTACCCTAGTGCAGTGCAGTACTAATACGCTCAACATTTCTCAGAATGGGCTCAATCAAGACTTAAGTCAATATTCTCTCAATTCGATTTTCAGTCTCCCAGATTGAAAAAGTTTATTCAAGAGCTGTATTCTGATCATTCCGGCATGTCGTCAATGTAGTTCCAGCTCAGTTAAAATCAGCTGTCCAGGGGTAGGACACGGCGGTATTTCCGCCCAATTGAGCAGTCCGACTGGGGAAGTACCTCCGCCCTACAGAATACCGCGGCTATAATAACTTCGTATTGTTTTCCCCGCGGTGAGTAGGGTAGCCAGAGCTCACTGGAGAATTTGTACTGTCAGTGGGAAGACTAAAGGCTGTCCTGCTATGTCTTCTACACTGATGGCACAGAAACTCTGTACTTACAGGGTTGGCAGCGCGACTGTGACTCCTCTGGTGTTACAAACGTCCATAGACAACGGTAACTGCTTTCCATCACGTGGTCCGTGTGCTTGTCTGCCACCTAAGTGATATCAAAAAAAATAGTGTGATGCCTGAATATCAATATTGCCGTAAAGCGACTGGCATTTGACCTCCGCAATTAAGAAGCTATAGATACAGCAGGAGTAGGTAGCAAGAAATGGTATATCGGAGCTATGTAGTCAGACTAGCTGTCAAACTTTTTAGGGATCCAACTACCTTTAACGACTGCAATTGATGTTCATATCGCATTCGGGACCAACGGTTTACCGTCACAAACAAGCTCCCCCTGACAGCATTTAATATCACGTAGCAATTCAAAAGTTTTGATAAATGCATTTCATATATGCGGCTATTCAAAGAGAAATTCTAAATGAGCTAGCTTTTCGTTAATTTCAAAAGTAGATGGTAATATCTCTGCAGATACCAATCTCTTTGTGACTTTGATAATTATGTTAAGCCTCACACCGAAAATTTTACTTTGAATTTTGGTAGTAATAACTTATATATATTTTTGGTGTATACAGAGTTCTTCTAGCACTTTTGTTGAATAATCAACACCTTATTTATGTCCTAGCATTTTTATATACGGGGGTTAATATTTTACCTAAATTACACCTTCACCTGGTGGTCAGTGATGACGTGGTCTAAGATGAAGCACATTTGTCTTGAAGGAACCTATGTACTCGAGACTTGAAGACTTAACGCAGGTCTCTCGGGAACACATACTCAGGAAGAGATTTCCACTCTTTAGTTGTTCGTATTATAAATGTGTTGTATTCGGTTCCACGTAACAAGGAGTGAGTCTTTTGCCGTCTTTTGAGCACTATTGTTGACTCAAGCCATGCATCTGAGGCTGAGTCTGAGCTGTATATATCTCTTTGATGTTAAACAGCCCTAATCCTTAATCGCTTTCTACTCTAACGAGAAACACGCGGTGGTACCGGGAACCACACTGGGATTGATCATTGTACGGGCCAACCGCACAGTCATTACTTAGCAATAATTGTAGGTCAATAGAGTACGCGTAAACCATATGCACTTTACAGCACATCAGTTCACGTTCGTATCCGATACACGGTCGACGCGTCCTCATTATCAATCATTTAGTCCTAAGTATCAATTAGTCTTAAATATCAATATATCATAATATCACTCAAGCAACTCTATCATTTCTATCACACTCCGATGTCCCATACATCGCTTTGGTCCTTCGAGCCGGATTAGTCCTAAGTATCAATTAGTCTTAAATATCAATATATCACAATATCACTCAAGCAACTCTATCATTTCTATCACACTCCGATGTCCCATACAATCATACAATCATAGAATCTTTTTGAACGCGGTTGGAACAACTAAATAATGCTCTACGTCTCATCATCTACTTGGATATTTTCCTGATTGCATCCAAGACCAAAATGTGCCTTCGGGGCTACGTCTATTTGCATTAAAAGAATTTAGAAAATTACGCATAAGACGAATATCCGGCCGTCTGATGTAACTAAGCCTTAACAAAAAAAAATAAACCGTAGGTAGAGCCTACACACAACACGGTGATGTGATTGGTCAGAATTTTGTACAAAGAACCAGCTTATTAATTAATTTTTCGCTAAACAAAGTCTTATATCCGCGCAATAAGGCATGTTTTTAATATCTAATTGTGTTTGCTAGATACTATGTTACAAGTAGGCGAGTAACCAATCACTTTAACGTCTTATGTCTATACAGTCGTGTGGGACAGGGGCGAGAAGGCTCGACGCAAAATAAATATAGGAAATTTGGAATACAGCGCGTATGTTTTTTTTGTTAGTGTAAAAGACAAAGCAAGATTAGCTTTTTGGTATTTCCACTGACAGCACAAAAGCCCTCCAGTGAGCTCTGGCTTACATACTCACCGCTGGGAACACAACACGAGGTTATTATGACCGCGATATTCTGTAGGGCGGTACTTCCCCAGTTGGACTGCTCAATTGGACGGAAAAACCGTCGTGTCCCATCTCCTTTAAAAAGTAATATAAAGAAGTATGTAAAGTCGCTTTGAAAAGTTGCTGAACAAACGTTAGAACAATGATCTTTGTGACGTACAGGTAGAGGGTTTGAATACCAAGTCCGTCTCGAGTTCGGTTCCAGCCTAAAGCAAATAATTTTATAAGTGTGGTAGACTTAGCAGTCGAAAGATCAACTATTGTGCCATATAGAACTTAATATCCGCAAACATATATTTGATTTCATAATTATACTAGGTATCGGAACTTCTCGCGAATTATATCTTAGAACTTACTATTTCGATTGCGATGGACTTGACTCAAGTCGTGACCACGGGTGCTGCAACGCATCCGAAACGTCGGCAGAAATAGTAAGTTCTAAGATGTAATTCGCGAGAAGTCCCGATACCTAGTATAATTATGAATTCACACCGCGAAAGTTTAAAATAATATATTTGATTTTCTTACATAATTTTATGAGATCAACGTATGTGTGTTTGTGTTTGTATTTTTTTTTTTTTTTTATACCACTTAGTTGGCAGACAAGCACACGGCCCACCTGATAGAAAGTAGTTACCGTGGCCTATGGACGTCTGTAACACCAGAGGAGTCATAGTCGCGCTGCCAACCCTGTAAGTACAGAGTTTCTGTGCCGTCAGTAGAAGACAAATCAGGACAAGCCTTTAGTCTTCCCACTGACGGCACAAATTCTCCAGTGAGCTCTGGCTACCCTACTCACCGCTGGGAACACAACACGAAGTTATTATAACCGCGGTATTCTGTAGGGCGGAGGTACTTCCCTAGTCGGACTGCTCAATCGGCAATGGTTTTACTATAAACACTTTGACCGGGGTTCGAGGGATATTCCTATCAATCTCACCTTCACCAATCAACGGCCCACAGACTGCGTGGCGTTTTAGTCGATTCAAGTTCGACATAACATAACTTTTTTTTTTTTTTTTTTTTTTTATATAGGACACGCCAACTTGACCTCACCTCGCCTGATGGTAAGCTAAAGGCAAAGTCTCAGGAAAGAGGGTCACCATTACAGACACTAAGTGCTACAATGGTGGCACTCAGCTTGGCGGCCTCATCAGATGCTTTTTCACGCCCCGCTTAAAGGCCCCGGGACTGTAGGAAGAAGGAAACACGTGTGCTGGTAATGAATTCCAGGTCTTGGTGGTGCGGCAAAGAAAAGAGTCTCCGAACCGCTTGGTTCTTGCTCGTATATTCTGCACAGTGTGAGGGTGACATCTAAGGCCTGCACGTGTTGTCCTATGTAGGAAAGGAGATGGTGGGATTAGTTGGAAGAGCTCGTCAGAACACTCACCGTGGTAGAGACGGTAAAATACAGCCAAGGAAGCAATATCTCTACGCATCTGCAAAGGCTCGAGGGTGTTCGTGACCTCAGGGTTCCCAATAATTCGGACCGCGCGTCGCTGCAACCTGTCGAGAGCATCTAGTAGGTATTTCGCGGAGCCATCCCAGAGATGCGAGCAGTATTCCACGCAGGAGCGAATTTGTGTCTTATAGAGAAGACACCGCTGCTCCGGCGTGAAAAAACGTCTCACTTTGTTTAGGAGTCCGAGTTTCCGCGAGGCTGTTTTGATGATGCTCTCGATGTAATTTCTGTTATTCAGTTTGCAGCGAATATCCATGCCTAGGATATAGAGATTGTCCTGCAGTGGAAGTGGCGTGCTCTGAAGAGTGGGAAGGGGAAGGAAAGAAGATACCTTTGCTGTGAACGCACAAGCCTGCGTCTTCTTGGCATTGAACTCGACCATGTTCTCGGAGCCCCATTGAGAAATGTGATTCAAGATCCGGTCCAGTTCAGTGACAAGAAGCTGTCTTTTTTCCACGATATCAGACTGTTTGGCCGCAGGTTGTCCGTGATAACTCCCGTGTAAGGTGCTATCGTCTGCATAGCAATGTATGCTGCCGGTGGACAGCATGTCGTTGATATGCAGAAGAAAGAGAGTGGGAGATAATACAGACCCCTGCGGTACGCCAGCATTTATTTGCAAGAACTCCGAAGCCCGTCCATCACAGAGGACGCGGATACGGCGCTCCCGCAGGAAACTAGCAATCCAGTTGCACAGTCTAGGAGGCAGACCAAAGGCTGGTAGCTTGGAGAGAAGCGATTTGTGCCAGACTCTATCGAAAGCTTTGGCGATATCAAGACTAATTGCCAGTGACTCGCCGTGCTTGTCCATAGCCTCACCCCAAAGATGGGTAACGTATGCTAGAAGATCACCCGTTGACCGTTTCGGCCTGAAGCCATATTGCCGGTCATTAATTAAGGAGTGATCCTCTAGGTGACGCATGAGCTGTTTGTTAATGATGTGCTCGAAGACCTTGCACAGCACTGAGGTGACGGCTATGGGTCGATAGTTGGCTGGCTCTGAGCGATCCCCCTTCTTGGGGATCGGCTGTACATTCGCCTCTTTCCAAGCCGAAGGCACTGTACCCGAGCTGTAGGACAGTCGGTACAGCCGCGTAAGCATCGGAGACAACTCCGCTGCACATTTTTGTAAGACCACCGCTGGAATACCATCCGGGCCACTGGCTTTCCGGACATCGAGTGATTGAAGCACCGCACGAACATCGCATTGCCTGATACGTATTTCAGGCATTACGTGGTCACCATTGGCGGGGTTTAATCCCAGGGAATTTTGTACACGTAATAAAAGATTTTACTTTGAACATAATTTGGCCTTTTCTAGGTTAAATATCAACCGCATTATATTTTTTTGTAAAATGTAAAATTTTATTGTAAACAAAATTCGGCATTTTTTGGTGAAATATCGACCGCATTATATTTGTTTGTAAAATGTAAAATTTTATTGTAAACAAAATTCGGCATTTTTTGGTGAAATATCGACCGCATTATATTTTTTTGTAAAATGTAAAATTTTACTATAACCAACATTCGGCATTTTTTGGTGAAATATCGACCGCATTATATTTTTTTGTAAAATGTAAAATTTTACTATAAACAAGAAATATCGACCGCTTTTTTTTATATAGGACACAAGATGTATGTTTATATTTACTTTTACATGTCTTTATTTAATCATTAACATTTATCTGTTTATTTATCTATATTCATTAATTAAATCTATAATAATATTTAAATTGTTAATTACACCAGCTCGACGACTTACTGGCCAAACGGCTTATATACAGTATTTTAAGTCCCTCCTAGCACAAGCAATTTAGCTTAGTTGGAGGGGTTAGAGGGAATATTAGTAACTGCAGTTGCTAATATTCTTTAAAAAAAAACATCTCAGGCGAAAAAGTGCATTTGCAATTTTTCATTGGTAATTAAATATCAACCTTATTCCATTCAAATAAAATTTTAAATTATATACATAAACACGCTACCGTTTTATTTTATTTTAATTTTGCTTACTATATTCAGCTTTGACTAAACAAAATAAATTTGTATTTAACTGAAATTAAAAAAAAAAAGTTCGAATATTTTCCAACCTGATCTGAATTGACCCTAACACATAGGGTGCGTTGCAACAGGAGTTTGCATTATGTAAGGGTGGGTCACAACTCAACGTTATCCGCACAGTGCTTTGCCCCGAGCATCGATAAAAATAAACGCTTCAACGATTCTTCTCGAAAGCTCTTTGTAATACGGATAATCCGGATATATTTCTACAAAAAACCACAAGCGTATTAATATAACGGACTGGCCGTGCTAGCCAGTTCACCTGCCATACCGAGTATAATGCCCGCGGCATTATACGCGTGGGGTGCCAGTTTTCGTGACCTTTAGTCCGATTCTAGTCCAAGAAAGAAAGAAAGAAAGAAAAAGAAAGAAGAAATGTTTATTGCGACACCGCATACAGCACAAAAAAAACAGAATGCAAAAAAAGATAATAAAAGAGTAATATATGTTCGCTCCCTTTGCGGTCGAGACAATGGGTAGTTGGGGTACCGATGCCAAGAATCTGGTGAGCGAATTAGGGCGCAGGTTGAGGGACAAAACCGGTGACTCCCGCTCCGGCTCGTACCTGGGGCAACGGTTGGCCATAGCTGTTCAACGAGGCAATGCCGCCAGCGTCATGGGCACCTTTGCACCAGGTACGATGAGGGGCGGGTTAATAGATTAGACTGTCAAAAAAAAAATACAGTATAATTTTTATATACAACCAATTGCGATCAAATAAACATGAGATTTAAACCTTCCTAACTGAAAAATGTTTCAAAATCCATTCAGTAGCTTTTCCATCCATTGCGGATCCACTTAGGTACCTATATAACATAACCCACAATTAACAACGTAACAAATTTTTTTTTTTTTTTTTTTTTTTTTTTATATAGGACACGCCAACTTGACCTCACCTCGCCTGATGGTAAGCTAAAGGCAAAGTCTCAGGAAAGAGGGTCACCATTACAGACACTAAGTGCTACAATGGTGGCACTCAGCTTGGCGGCCTCATCAGATGCTTTTTCACGCCCCGCTTAAAGGCCCCGGGACTGTAGGAAGAAGGAAACACGTGTGCTGGTAATGAATTCCAGGTCTTGGTGGTGCGGCAAAGAAAAGAGTCTCCGAACCGCTTGGTTCTTGCTCGTATATTCTGCACAGTGTGAGGGTGATATCTAAGGCCTGCACGTGTTGTCCTATGTAGGAAAGGAGATGGTGGGATTAGTTGGAAGAGCTCGTCAGAACACTCACCGTGGTAGAGACGGTAAAATACAGCCAAGGAAGCAATATCTCTACGCATCTGCAAAGGCTCGAGGGTGTTCGTGACCTCAGGGTTTCCAATAATTCGGACCGCGCGTCGCTGCAACCTGTCGAGAGCATCTAGTAGGTATTTCGCGGAGCCATCCCAGAGATGCGAGCAGTATTCCACGCAGGAGCGAATTTGTGTCTTATAGAGAAGACACCGCTGCTCCGGCGTGAAAAAACGTCTCACTTTGTTTAGGAGTCCGAGTTTCCGCGAGGCTGTTTTGATGATGCTCTCGATGTAATTTCTGTTATTCAGTTTGCAGCGAATATCCATGCCTAGGATATAGAGATTGTCCTGCAGTGGAAGTGGCGTGCTCTGAAGAGTGGGAAGGGGAAGGAAAGAAGATACCTTTGCTGTGAACGCACAAGCCTGCGTCTTCTTGGCATTGAACTCGACCATGTTCTCGGAGCCCCATTGAGAAATGTGATTCAAGATCCGGTCCAGTTCAGTGACAAGAAGCTGTCTTTTTTCCACGATATCAGACTGTTTGGCCGCAGGTTGTCCGTGATAACTCCCGTGTACGGTGCTATCGTCTGCATAGCAATGTATGCTGCCGGTGGACAGCATGTCGTTGATATGCAGAAGAAAGAGAGTGGGAGATAATACAGACCCCTGCGGTACGCCAGCATTTATTTGCAAGAACTCCGAAGCCCGTCCATCACAGAGGACGCGGATACGGCGCTCCTGCAGGAAACTAGCAATCCAGTTGCACAGTCTAGGAGGCAGACCAAAGGCTGGTAGCTTGGAGAGAAGCGATTTGTGCCAGACTCTATCGAAAGCTTTGGCGATATCAAGACTAATTGCCAGTGACTCGCCGTGCTTGTCCATAGCCTCACCCCAAAGATGGGTAACGTATGCTAGAAGATCACCCGTTGACCGTTTCGGCCTGAAGCCATATTGCCGGTCATTAATTAAGGAGTGATCCTCTAGGTGACGCATGAGCTGTTTGTTAATGATGTGCTCGAAGACCTTGCACAGCACTGAGGTGACGGCTATGGGTCGATAGTTGGCTGGCTCTGAGCGATCCCCCTTCTTGGGGATCGGCTGTACATTCGCCTCTTTCCAAGCCGAAGGCACTGTACCCGAGCTGTAGGACAGTCGGTACAGCCGCGTAAGCATCGGAGACAACTCCGCTGCACATTTTTGTAAGACCACCGCTGGAATACCATCCGGGCCACTGGCTTTCCGGACATCGAGTGATTGAAGCACCGCACGAACATCGCATTTCTACAATTTAATAAATAAATGAACAAGTTTTTTTTTTAAGATACGAACTCAGCTATTTTACAATTATATAACAATGTTATATAATAGTATAGATATATAACCTTTTTTAAAAACTGGCCTATCAAATCCAGAAAGACTTATACAAATCGCACATGTAGTTATAAAGATTAACACGTTCAAACATGCTCAAAAGCTTCACTATTAGTAGACAATGGTAGTTGTTAGTAGACTACTACATAACAACAACGGCTACGTAATGAAGTGCCCGAATTAGTCGTTCAACCGGACACAATCAACAGTCAACAATTAGTGAGTTAATTAACAGTGTAACCTAAGTGTAAACTGACTCACTTCTGCTTGCGTCTGATTCATTAATTGGTGAAGTAATGTGTGTTTAACGCGTATGTTGATTTTTCACGCTCAGCTGAATTTGTTTGAAGTTTGAAATAGGCAAACATTACACACGGTATAAAGGAGAAATCCCAATTTAGACCTGACCATCCACACCTAATCTGCGAATTACACTTCAAACCACCATCAGAACCAAAATGTATTTAAATACACTAATAATATAAAGCTGAAGAGTTTGTTTGTTGCTATGGTTGAACGCGCTAATCTCAGGAATTACGGTTGTAATCGTAAAAAATATTTTTGTGTTGAATAGTCCGTTTATTCAGGCTATGGGTATATTATTAACTGCGGTAGCCTAGTGGTATGGGCAAAGGACTGCTGAGACGAAGTCTCGGGTTCGATGCCAGGTTTTACCATGGCACACAACAATGACTTTTCGATGCTTTTCAAAGTTATGTGTGTATTTATCGCAGGTTTATAAGTGCCCGGTTAATGGCAATAGGCTCCATAAACTGGCGAAATGTGGGTGCTAGCACCTCTGCCTACCCCTTCGGGGATATAAGCGTGAGTTTATGCTATGTTATGTTATGTTATATTATTACGCTACTACTCAAGAAAGCGGAGCAATAATCATACATGTATACTAATCCGACAATCCGAAAGCTGCCTGGAAGAAATTGCTTCCAGCGATAAGGCTGCCCATTGTACATTAAACTGTGTGCATGCTACCTACAAGTTCTACTGTAATCTATTGGTGTACAATAAAGAATTTTCTATCTATCTATTTACAAGATGGGGTTCTTCAAAAGGAGCATTAGAAGGTTTCATCAGGGTCTACTCCCATATACAATATAGAAGACAAAGCAGGACAAACTTTTGGTCTTCCCACTGACAGCACAAAAACTCTCCAGTGAGCTCTGGCTACCATATTCACCGCTGATAATACAACACGAGGTTACCGCAGTACTTTGCACGTCGGAGGTACTTATCCAGTCGGACTGCTCAATTGGGACGGAGGGTTGTGTCCTATTTTTTTATTATTATCGTAAACTTTACATTTTACAATAATATAATGAACTGTAAAAGTGAAACTTTCTTATGACAAATAGTTATAAGATATTTGATTTTAAAAAATCAATTTCTGGAGCCGCCCGAAAACGCTCCATACAAAATCGTGACACGTGATGACGTCACAGCGCGCTAGCGCGTAGTCAAAATGTATGGAGTGCAAGAGAATATCGCACTTATCTCAATATACGTTGCGTTTCGGGCATGTAATGCGTAGGGATGAAAATAATGTCGTAAGGAAGGTACTAACTATGGAAGTGGATGGCTACAAGGGGAGAGGGAGGCCCAAAATGCGGTGGATGGACTGTGTGAAAGATGACATGGTTAAGAAGAGATTGAATGTTGAAATGACTGCAACTAGAGATGAATGGAAAAAGAACACATGTTGCGCCGACCCCAAATAATCTTGGGATAAGGGCAGGAGGATGATGAGTGCATAATAAGATTGTTTTGAAATTTAATAAGCAATCTAAAAAGTTATAAATATGCTTTAATTCGATTGTTTATATTTTGACTTATTTTGGGAATTAGAAATACTAAAACTCATAGTTTAGTTAGGCAATATTTTAGTTTACTATGCATATTTTTATATAAAATACTACGACATTAAGTAGTATTGGTAAGAATTCGATGACTCAGGAAACTACCCTATTCTTGTTAGAGGTCAACATAAAATGGTGGGTAGTTGGAGGCGACACAAAATCATAGTTTGGTGTTGCCAGTGTAGATAAAAAGAGTTATTTAATGAGAAAATTTAGTGGTGATAGATTTAAAAGGCGGTACAATTTACTATACTTTTCCCTATTCGTCATTTTATTCTATGATACGCCGTAGGACACGACGGTATTTCCGTCCAATTGAGCAGTCCGACTGGGGAAGTACCTCCTAATACCGCGGCCATAATCGCCGCCTCGTGTTGTGTTCCCGGCGGTGAGTAGGGTAGCCAGAGCTCACTGGAGGGTTTTTGTGCTATCAGTGGAAAGCTTGTCCTGCTTTGTCTTTTACACTAACGGCACAGAAACTCTCAATGCTTGCAGGGTTGGCAGCGCGGGTGTGACTCTCTTGGTTTTGCACGCATCAATAGGCCACGGTGACCACTTTCCATCGGATGGCCCGTGTGTTTGTCTGCTACAAAAGTGGTATAAAAAATAAAAAAGATACATTTATTTCGTTTTTAGACGTATATTCAGAGGCAAATTACTTTTTTATTTATGGACGTATTTGAAAATTGTTAACACTGTGTTCTTGGCAACATTTTGAAAGATTGATGTTTTCTCACTTTATAATTACTATAAATAGATCGCAAAGTGAAAAGGTCACTCAAAAGGAAACTTGAAACTTATTTTAAACGGAAAGGATTATTTACGCGGTTTTTTAAATAAAAGAAAGATAAGGATTCGTACTATTGATACTGTAGATTGATGGCACTTGGTGGAATTTGTTGTTACACATATTGATAACTCACTTGTACTTTTCCACATTACTTTATTGCTTATTACACCTGACCGGTTTCGCCTTACGGCATCCTCAAAGGTTTATAATGACATTTAAGAACATTCCTATTAGAAACATTGCGACACTCAAACATATTACACATGTGGGTAGTTGTAAAATTATGTATACCAGTATAAATTTTTTGTGTGTGTTATAAAAAAAATCCCTATGTGTTCCTTGATATACAATAATGTAAACGAGATTTGTGCGAGACAAATCACAGGTAATGTATACCATGATTGCTCTAATTCCCGTTAACGTTGTTGTATAATCTTTTTTAAAAGCTACGTTATTAGTAGGTTCATAATTGATTGACAATACGAGTGTGACTAGTATAGCACGGTAATCGCTTTCCATTAACATGACCACAAGTTTTCTATCACCTAAATGGTATTAAAAAATTGTGACCATTCAAGAATCCTAACAAAACAGTTTATATAAAAAGTAAAAAGTATTTAATTCATAAAACAAGTGCTTAACGCGCCTTATAAAAATTGTTTCAAAGTTTTTTCCAGGTTACAATTTATCAAACAGGAAAATTCTGTATATTCCGAGAACCCAGTGCTGTCAGACATTGCGTATTTTCGGACAAATGAAATGTCTGCGATTGAGTAGTGTTAGTATGTACTATAATTGCAAGTCTACCTGCTAATTTTCAGGTATCAGGTAATCAAGGTAGGGTAGAGTGGGGCTAAAAGGTCCATTTTACGTAAATTGCCTTGTAACTACTTATATATAAGGTTCATAAAAATAACTTTTTTAGCGATGGATACTGCCATCCTTCATATACGAGAAAGAATAAGTGAACAGAGGTAATGTCTATCTATAACCCAGATATTTGCATTTTTTAAAGTCGAATCGTATGGTACTTTTTGCCCCACGGGTGGGGTAGAAAGGACCGGTGCTTGGGTAAAAAGGACCAGTATAATTAAATGGCTTTTTAAGGTAAAATTAAAGCAAGTAAATAAATGAAAGGTATTTCAAATCAATCAGTCTTTATTTTAATAAAAACCTAAACAACATTACTTACGAGTATTTTGGTTTGAAACCTATAATGTAACATTAAAACAGCATAACTTTACTTATCTTAATTTATGGCACAGTATTTCAGTCTTAATAAGTTGAGCTTTTTGGTTTGAAACCTATAATGTAATACTAAAATAATATAACTAAATAATAATATAAATTACTCGTCATCTGAATCGCAATTAATACATATATATGACAAAGATGCTAGGGAAGGATTAATACACTTCTCGTGGGACCAGCCTTTACAATTAGAACATTGCATCCAGTCTTCCCCAGGAATACTATCCAGGTATGATTCACAGCACACCAAACAAAAACATTCCTCTTCCGAATCAGAACTGTCTTCCTTTTTATCACTTAAAAGTATTTTCTTCACTTGTTTTTTTTTCTGAATAACAGCCTTTTTTCGTGAAATAGTTTTCTTTTTCTTGTTCTTATTTTCTTGCTCTAAAAGCAGAACTTCCTTTTCCGGTGTGTCTGTTAATATAGCTGTCTTGCGTCGCTTTCTACCCCCTGTTCCTTTACGAGCTCCAGCCTTAGGGTAAGGTCTTATAGCTTCAGGAGAAAACACGTTACTTGTAGATGTTGATGGCTGAGGCTCATTAAAAAAGGATAGAACAGCGTGGGAAGTTGATGGCTCTGGTTCTATCATAGCAACTGTGCTAGCAGACAGTAATGAATCACTTGGTGACAATAAGAACGAAGCGGTAGATAAATCAGTTGCTGCTGGGTTGCTAGGTGTTAACAAACTTGGTGAAGTGGATGAAGTAGGTGGATAAATTTCAATAGCTGCGGGTAACTCAGAATTTGTATACAGGTCAGTGGACGTAGAATTTGGTGCCTGATTATTACTAGGGTTTGGTCGATCCGTCACATAACTTGGAGCAAAGTCCGATTCATTAAAAACTTCTCGATTAAATGGATACGCGCCTGCTTTTTTAAACCCATTTGTAATATTGTTGGGAGTTAGTGCTAGTGGTAATGCAGTTCGAACTATTCCTGGGAGGTCGTATATTGTCATGGTTTTGGCTGGATTATTACGCATCCATGCATCCTGTGCTGATGACAAATACTTTTTAAAAGGACCGAATACTGACACATCTAAGGGCTGCAACTTGTGCGAGCAGTGGGGTGGATACGAAAGCATCACTACTCCGTTATCTTTGGCAAGATCCAATACAGGCAAGGAGAGGTGAGAGCAGTGATTATCTACCAGAAGCAATACAGGAGAATCTTTAGATGGTTTTACATATCTAATGAAATGTTTCATAAATTGCAAGAACTCAACATCAGTCATCCAGCCGCTTGCATTCCCTGCACCTATGCATTCTACAGGCCCATCTCGCACAAAATGATCCTGATATTTCTTCCTTGGAAACACAAACAGTGGTGGCACGGAACCACCAGTTGCTGAAACGGCCACTAACATTGTAACGTTGGTTCCTCTTTCAGCTGATGTGATTGATCCAACGTTTCGTTTCCCTTTAGCTGCTATAATTTTGGAGGGTTTGGAGACAGTTGATACGCCCGTTTCGTCAGCATTCCATATTTGAGACCCTTTAAATTTATGACGATCCATGACCTGTGCTAATTTATCAAAATACTCTGCAACATTCGTTCCCTTAAAGGAAGTTGCCCTACTCAAACTGGTAGCCTCTGGTTTCCTTATGGAGAGACGATCGTTTCTTGACATGAAACCTTGTAGCCAATCTTTGCCAGCCATTTTATTTGCATGCTACGTATTTGGCATCTGAAGATTATATTTCGTGGCGCATTCATATGCCAAGCGACGAACATCCTTGGGTCCTAAACCATGAAATATTTGAGCAAGTGTAAGCAGATACTCACTAAGAGAAGATTCCTGTTCTGCGTTAAACACTAGTCTCGGAGTCCCGTAACCAAATCGTGGTGATTCTGGATTTTCTTTAAGGCGTGCAATAAATCTTATTAAAGAAGTTTTACTAATTTCGTAGTCACGACAAACTTGACGTATGGATTTATTTTCGTTTGTGACTAGCTCAGCCGCACGTTGCATGATCTGGACAGACTTTTTACCTCTTTCGGTGGTTCTCTTGTAATTTCGCATTCTGAAAAAATATAATACAATGACATAGTTTTTATAGGGTTAAAAGGTCCACCTTGGGGCATAAAGGTCCAGAGTGAACCTTTATACCCCAACTGTATTTTGATTAATGTTTAAGTTTATAGAAAAATAGCTACACAGAAAATTCAATAAATTATGGATTTATGTTAAACTTTATATATTAAACTACACCTTCAATAAAAGTTCAAGTCTGTAATGTTATAAACGCAAAAGTCAGACCAAAAATAAGTGACGTGAAAAAATTTACTTACGTGATGTTTTTGCACCGGAATCGCGTACACTTTCTTCGGCGCTCGCAAGCTCACTGCTTGGTGCCACGCGGGTGCCCCTCCCGTACCCACTTCATACACCTGTCATTGTTTTCGTTCGCGCGTTTATAGTTTTTGAGATAGACATGGTGGACCTTTTAACCCGCGGACCTTAAAGCCCCACCCAACCCTACATCAAAAATTAAATAAATTCTTCGTACTCATTTTTAAGATAAGTATTTTAAAACGTTTTACATGACTGAAGGCCGATATAAGAGGCCAATCGTCCCCTAAAGTCAATTTGAATGCCTCTGTGTGTAAGAACGTGATGGCATTACTCACGAGAGTGAGTAAGACATGAATAATGTTGACCTCTCTCTTAATCACATACTTTTTTTTTAATGTGTCACATTTTTTATGTACCTGCAAAATGGCAGTCTGGTCAAACTAGCGGGTAAGCCTACGATCGTAGTAGATACTAACACAACCCAATTTCGTTTGTTAGAAAATACGTTTTTTTTATACCACTTAAGTAGCAGACAAGAGCACGGCCCACCTGATGGAAAGTGGTTACCGTGGCCTATGGACGTGTGTAACACCAGAGAAGCCACACTCACGCTGCCGACCCTGTAAGCACAGAGTTTCTGTGCCGTCTGTGTAGAGGACAAAGCAGGACGTGACTTTAATGTAATTTTAAAGCATTTAGTATGATAACTATTTAAATAGATTAAGATATAGAAAAAAATGAAACGGTTCAGGCGGGATTCAAACCCGCGATCTTTGCCTTATAGGGGGAACGCTCTGACCACTAGCCACAAAACCTGCGCCCGAAACCATCCAAATTTTTCGATATATTCTGCCTGAACCGATTCATAACATAACATAAACATAAACTCACGCCTATATCCCCGAATGGGTAGGCAGAGGTGCTAGCACCCACATTTCGCCAGTTTATGTTTAGGTCCCAATGTAATAGGTGGCGAGCCTATTGCCATTAACCGGGCACTTATAAACCTGCGATAAATACACACATAACTTCGAAAAGCATTGAAAAGTTATTGGTGTGTGCTATGGTAAAACTTGGGATCGAACCCGAGACCTCGTGTCAATAGTCCGACAGTGAACCGATTCAATTTTCTATATGTTAATCGATTAAAATACGTGATTTCTGGCAGCACTGGGATCTTAGTGGTAAGACCAGTATACGGTATATTTTTTTTACGTAAATGTGGCATTTTTTCTTTGTAAAACTTAGGTGGCAAACCTGATGGAAAGTGGTTACCGTGACCTATGAACGTGTGTAACACCAGTGGAGTCACATCCGTGCTGCCGACCCTGTAAGAGCAGAGATTTTCTGTACCTTCAGTGCAGAACACAAAATCAGGACAAGCCTTTGGTCTTCCCACTGACAGCACAAAAACTCTCAAGTGAGCTCTGACTACTCTACTTACCGCCGGGAACACAACACGAGGTTATTATAGCCGTGGTATTCTGTAGGGTGGAGGTACTTCCCCAGTCGGACTGCTCAATTCGGACGGGAATAGGTACCATCGTGTCCTACCTCCTCTTAAAAGCTGTCATTTTTCTCACACAAAATTTTCTACGAACCAACCCGCCTAAAACAGTTTTCATTTCAAAAAACTACTCATTAGGTACCATGCTCGAATCTACGCTACTCATTTAAACACATTAACTTAAAATAAACATTTTCGAATTGTAGTTGAACTTAATTAACGAAAATGCTGCCACATTAACAATGATATTTACCTTAATTAATGCGAATGCTGTGAAAACGAGATAATATATTATAATTTGATACCAGACAATTCGTTATAGCACATCAGCCAATCAAAAATTATAATTTGCTCAACAAAATTTGAATCACTGAAAGTACTCATATTGGTAACAGATTATGTGAAGCGTAATAAATGCGCATATTAATTTAGAATAGAGGCTTTGTTTATCTAACATTTCACGCCTTATAATGGTTTTACATATTCATGACTCGTTTTCTATAAGGGTAAATAGTATCTTAACACACTAATATGTTTCTTTTCATTAGCTTTTGGCCTTGAAAGTGACTGTTATACTACAGCAAGAATGAAAAGACGATTTGTTAGTTTTTCTTTTATAATAGGTTATTTTTTTGTAATTAAAATAAATCATTTAACTGATTTCTTATTAAATTAAGTATGTTAAAAGAGCGATCGAAGTTGTCTTATAATATTGTTTTTATTTATTTTTAATCATCCACCGAACCTATAATAGGAAATGATTTGACTGTAAAATATTATGACGTCACAATAAATTATTTCATACAAGTTTATTTGTAACTTACCGTTTTGACGTTAGGTAATAAGGAAGTAATATGACTAGTCAGTCAAGGAGGTCCGACTGGGGAAGTACCTCCGCCCTACAGAATACCGCGGCTAGCCGCGGGTAGCCAGAGCTCACTGAAGAATTTGTGCTGTCAGTGGGAAGACTAAAGGCTTGTCCTGCTTTGTCTTCTACACTGACGGCACAGAAACTCTGTATTTACAGGGTTGGCAGCGCGACTTTGACTCCCCTGGTGTTACAAAGTCCATAGGCCACAGTAACCACTTTCCATTAGGTGGGCCGTGTGCCTGTATGCCACCTAAGTGGTATAAAAAAAATATTCATACAGCAAACAAGTACTCCTGACTCCATCATTAGTTAACAGTCGCATCTAAGGACTATACCTCGCGTAATTAATGCCTTTTTTTACATGCACAAAATCCCCACGGATACTCGTCCTCCCCCCCGCCGGAGCTAGTGGAAGAGGTTAGGTCGAACTCGAACCGACCAAAACGCACGCCGTCTGTGGTTCGTTTTTAGTTGCCGAGTTGAGGTTAACGGGCATATCACTCGCACCCCGGCCGACCCAGGGCCATCTCTCTCGATCTGGCCCACTCCTCGGGTGTGGTCCCGAGGAGAGGGCCAGATCGTCCCCAACTCGTCCCCGGTCGTAAATAATGGCTAGCTTTTTGCGGCTGGTTTTTTTATATACTTAATTTCTAATCGAATTGTAAGCATGACATTAATAGAAAATTTTCCTCATGCATGGAATTCACCATTTCATTTACAAATGGAACTCGTGCGCGAATACCTGGCAAGTCTATATCGTATCTACTTAACTGAGGTGTGCGAATTCCTCCAAACCGCATGCTTTATCGACCGGATTCCTCCTATCATAATTATACCGTTTGCGGGAAATATCCGCAGGTGCACACAAGTGCGAGGTGTCCGTAGTCAATTCGACAGATAAAATTGAACCTTATATCAAGAGTGAGATGTTTGGTTTTCGAATGTGGACGGCTTGACTCGGAGGGCGCAGTACCCTCTTACTCAATATATTATTGACTTTAAATTGTGGTGTGTTTCTGCTTAAGTGTGGTTGGAGAGAGTCTGAAGCCTTGCATTGATTTAAATTAGTAATTATATCGCATGAATTTTGAAATTAAACTAATAGTGGTATGGGTGATGGACTGCTGACACTAGGACTCGGGTTCGATCCCAGGTTTTACCATGGTACACACCAATGACTTTTCGATGCTTTTCGAAGTTATGTGTGTACTTATCGCTGGTTTATAAGTGCCCGGTTAATGGCAATAGGCTCGCCACCTATTACATTGGGACCTGAACATAAACTGGCGAAATGTGGGTGCTAGCACCTCTGCCTACCTCTTCGGGGATATATGCGTGAGTCTATCTGAGTCTATCAATTAATTTCAACTTAGCTAGATTTTGTTTCAATAGGTATATCATACTGAATATAATAAGATTTTTATTACGTTTTGGTTACAATCCAATAGTAATTACTTCCTCTTCAGATGTACGAATGCATTACCCGCATTCGATCGTTTCGTATATCTTTTTTTTGTGTAGATCCATTTTTATCTGACTGTGCTGAATGCGCGCAAATTGACGTCAAAAAATTAAATAAAATCAAAAAAGTCGGTCAAGTGCGATTCGGACTTGCGCACCGTGGGTTCCGTAACTTAGCAACATAAAATGTGATATTTTTGAATGTCTTGACTTAGAATTTGATTTTATCACAGTTTCTAAATGTTATAGACCAGTACCGAGATTCTTCAAATATTATGTTATAATAAAACCATTGTGATAGGTACCACTGACACAGCAAACAATGCCATAAAATTTTAGACTTTATTTTAATGGAATTAGAACCTAAAATTAAATGCTATGTTGTAGAGTAAATGAAATTATGTAACGAATGTTTTTTTTATTTATTTTGTTTTTAAGCTTATATTAATAAAGTGCAATTAATTGATGTAATTTTTAATTTTAATCATTATAATTTAATGTCATTTTTAAATGCAGTGGTTTCACTATGATATAATTAGCAGAATCGGTGGCCCGAATTTGTATGTGGTGTTATGAATTTCAACTTGATACCTTCACGCATCTCTCGGAAAACGCTCTTGTCAGACAGACAGACAGACAGGCAAACGGGCAGACAGACAATGAAGTGATAAGGGATCCGTTTTTTTTTTTTTGAGGTACGGAACCCTACACACGAGCTAGCGAGATTTTTTTTATGCCACTTAGTTGGCAGACAAACACACGGCCCACCTGATGGGAAGCGGTCACCGTGGCCTATGGACGTATGCAACACCAGGGGTGTCACAAGAGTTCCATAGAGTTGATAAATTACCGCATTACTAATAGAACAAAAATATTTGATATACGTTTTCTTCTTGTTTCAGAAACAATGCTGCCATTCAGACTGCCCATAGTTTTCGTCAAATGACAATAACTAGATTACAGGTAAGTTCTATACCTATTTATTATTTAGTACATAGAGTAAAAAATCAAAAGGGTCAATTCTTAATGAAAGACCAGCGGTCAGCAGCGGCTTTTTGGAATAAAATATTACAAACCATTTTGAATCTTATCTACGAGAAAAAAAGTTCATAGTACTTTAAAGGTAAGGGAGGAAACTTTAGGTTTTAAATACCATAAGTTCAAAGGGAAGATAGGGTGGCTAGATTTTTGCTCCCAAGTGTAAATAACTCTATGTTTATATATATATATATACTTTTCTTTGTAAGTTAATTATCACGTAAGCAAATTGTTAGGATCGTAGCAAATGGAAATCTGTCATCTCTGCCTACCCCTATGGGAAACATGCGTGATTTGATTTTATGAGTGTATGTATGTAAATTATCACATAGATCAATCATGCAACGGATAATATTTTAGAAAATCAGCATTGATTTTATGTACACAATAATCACGATTTTATCATGATTATTGTATACACGACATTTTATCTCGATGTGTACTCTGTAAAGAGAAATTTAAAGAACTGCCTGCTATCAAACTTGCAACTAACTTTTTAGTGCATTATGTTTTAATAAGTCTCGATTTTGTATTTATTTCAGTAATCAATAATCAATTTAGTGCTACTAGAAGCCTACTTAAATTAGGAAAAAAAAAAATGTTATTTTAATAAACAAATCAAGAAATAATTTATAAATATTAATAAGTTGAATTTAACATTCAAGTTTTTTGAATATTACAACGATTTATTATTTAAATCGCATAATAACTAGCAATGAGCTCACTCTTCTTATAACTAAAGATGATTTCTATATTTTAAATACAATGTAACATTGTTTAGAAAAATAAATAAATAAATAAATTTGCACCCGGTTTGCTTAGTAAAGTTCATCTGGCCATTAAAATTTTTGACCATAGTGTATTCCCGTTTCGTTCTAAATATAACAAGAGTATTGATAAATTGGTGACGGAGAAAGAATATATACATCATCTCTCCATCTCATCCGACGGGTGTCGTAAGAGGCGACTAACGGAAAAATACGCAGACGATATCAGTGCGAGAGAAGGAAAACTCGAAATAAAACCCTGTACCAACCCGTCTGGCTAGCGTGGATACAGTAGGCCAAAGCATCCCAACATTGGTAGAGGCCTATTTCCAGCATTGGACCGCAATAGGCTTATCGATTGATAATCGATAAAATTACTATTTGATACTAATTGTTTCCCGGGCGGAGCCTCGTGTAAGTTTGAACCTGCTCCCGCAACACATGGAAAACGCCTTAAAAGTCGTTAATGTGTTATTTCAGGCTTTAATCTATCCCAACCTGATCCATTCTTCCGTCAGAAAGTGATTGAATAACAAACATTAAAACATTTTCTCAAACTATTTAGGGTGTGATTGGTCAAGTCCGAAAATTGTTTCGTCTCAATAAATGTTGTTTTGCACACATTTTTGATCTAATTCGTCAAATTCGTTACTTTGTAAGTAACAGATGATCAAGTATTCATGTCCTGATTCGTCAAACCAATCTTAGTTCTAACTCGTCAAGTCTGTTCTGAAAAGCAACTTGCTTTTGATTTCTAACTTACCTCTAAATATTAATTGCGTCTCTGCAATTCCGTTCTATCTATTTAGGTATACTGTAACTTGCCATACAGAAGGTTTCCAGTGAATATTAGTTTGAAGGTCAGCTTTGAACTGAAGGCTATTGAATGCAAATATTACTCGGCACTGCACCAAGGACGCGACGATATATCTCGTCAAAGATAGTTCTACTATTAAATTCAGAATTTAGTACGTATGAATTAGATGCTTGGGAGATAGTTAATTAGTAGCAAAGAGACTAATATAGAAAATTGAAGTTTATTTATAACGTAAAAATATATACATACATATAATCACGCCTTTATCCCTGGAGAGTTAGGCAGAGGTGAATTAACACCCACATTTCACCAATAATTGTACTCGATCTCAAGTAATAGGGGGTGAGCCTATTGCCGTCTTCCGGGCACAATTGTCGAGCCTTGTATCTGTGCCTGAGTCTGAGCTGTATATGTCTGTCTGATGTTAAACAGCCCTATCCTTCAGTCGCCTTGTACGACACCGCATGGGAAGAGATGGGGTGGTCCAAATTCTACTCTGCCGGGAACCACACGTAAAAATAACATCGATTTAACCTTTTTGTAGTGATGTGGGGGTCTTACAGACGTCGTCATTTCTATTATAGAAATACGTTTTAACTCTTATGAAGTGACGTAGGGTCTCCAAAGACTTTTATTATTGAAATACGTTTTAACCTTTATGTAGTGATGTGGGGCTCTCACAGACCGCGTCACTTTTATTATTGAAATACATTTTTACCAGCCTCGTGGGGTTTTTTCTGCTACCTTGTTCTGCCTAAAAATACATAGGAAACGGACGAATATTTAGTGCACATAAAAAGACAAAATTAAGCACAAAGTCGCATGTACAATAGGCAGCCTTGTCGCCAACGGCAAATGACAACTAAAGCTTGTCCTGCTTTGTCTTTTACACTGACGGGCACAGAAACTCTGTGCTTACGGGGTTGGCAGCGCGAGTTCGACTTCCTTGGTGTTGCACACGTCCATAGGCCACGGTAACCACTTTCCAGCAGGTGGGCCGTGTCTATTAATGTTTGTCTATTAACCAGGTCAAAAACCAACCAAAAATTTTTAAGATTTTGTCTGTGTTTCTGTCTGCTTGTTAGAGTAATTCGAAGTAGCTGTGCTGATTACTATTACATCCTTAAATAATATTATTACCCGTATCCAAAAACTATTTTGTTGGATTGTAAATATTAGCGAGGTTTGGTTTTCAATCTAAATATGAAATGTCCGAACTTTAATATTTACCGTACAGCAACCGGACCGCCAAAACCCGCTGTCAATATTGATGTTCTGTAGACAAACAACTAATATCAATGTAGCGTAATATCATAACACGTGTAACCTTGAAAAGAAAAATAGTTAGTATGTCAAGTTTACAAAAGCATTAAATAAAATGTAAACCATTTTTGCCGCCACGTAATTTCTGATTCAATTTGTAGGCTGTCGTCAAAAGTAACAGCGCTCGATGTGAGCCGGGTAAGCCCCCATATTCGATGTACGGCTTTATATATTATTGGCGACAATACGTAGGTGTTAAGAGGGTATTACCGGCAGCGCGCTCAACAGAAAGTCCTTGCGTACGTGATATCTACTCGTACCTAGTATTTTTAAATGTCAGTGTATTTAATGACAAAATTTCAAAAATGTAGCAAAGACGATTGGCTAATGGCCTCAGGGATGTTGGTAGGTCCTCAGGGCCTTGATTAACATCCTAGGGGCCCTAGCCAACCTCAGCTACAAATCGTTGCACATGTTAAACAATGGATTCATCCATTGTTTAACATGTGCAACGATTTGTACGTGTGCAACGAAAAGTATGAAAGAATGAAAAGTATGCATCAAAGCTACTTTTCATTCAGGGTTGGAAGGTACTCCCAGAAAACTGAACCTACTAATAAAAATAATAAGCGGATCTCACACACCGAAGTACAAACCTTGGAGTTTTCTTGGAGGATTATATATTCAGCACATTGTTGAAAAGAGATAGATATATGTACATATACGGATAATTATTTATTGTACACCAATAAACAGATTTACAGTAGAACTCGTAGGTAGCATATATACAGTTTAATGTACAATGGACGGCCTTATCGCTGGAAGCAACCTTGTGATCGACAGTGATGTGATAAAAACAAAATATTCTGTGTAGTTTGTAAATAAACTAGAAACAAGGTGTACTAAATAAAAAGAAAATTATGAAAGAGATACAGAAAAGTACAAATAAAGTAAAATAAAGTGTATTACTTTAGCACATAATACAAAATCAATAATACATATTAATAGTAAGGAAAAATATTGAGCTATCAGTGTACAAGATGTTCAGTAGTGGAACTTTCAATTCAATTCATTTATTAGCTTCAAATATGGTTTAGACATGTCATTTGTTTAAATATATAGGAATGGTAAGATAGCTTGTGTTTACTTTACAAACTCAATAAAATTGTATCGGATGAGGTCAAATTTTGTCACCAAGTCGCTTCAGAGATGGATCATGGATTTCTCGTGTCGATGTATAGCACTGTGATCAAATTATATGATTTTTTATGAATTTATTCCCAGGCGAAATTGAGACCCCGATAACTGTACCTAATTATTGTATAATACAATATTGTAATGTTATAATTATCTTTGTACTAGTGTCGGGAGCGCTCATGAGACAGTCGTGCCATCGCCTGCTTGAACATCAACAACCGGGAGGGGAGGAACCACCCCTGTTCTCACCAATAGACCAAATTTCAGGTAACTCCCCTTTTACTCATATATTATTTCCCCTATACAGTTTTGACAATATCATTTTATCAACCGTAGAGGAAAAAATTCGCAGATATTATTGGAATAAAACTTTTGCAAACGAATAATAACTATGAATTTCAAAGAATTTCTTGTTACAAAGGAATGACGACAATATTTACTGGGAAGGAACGAGTGTTATATGTGGCACGAAGGGAAAATCCTCCGAGGCAGACGGATCACGATTGGCGTTCCAAAATCCGATGGTTGGACGTAGGACGTTGAAAAATATAATCGCGATGCAGGTTTAGTTGCGGAGATATACAGTTTGTATCGTTATTATTTGTTAAATCGTGAACCAATCTCATCTATTGATTTGTACAAAGTTGTTGAGAAATTGCGGGGTCGTGAAAAAGCATATGATGAGCTGAGTGTCACCATTGTCACATGGTATGTGTTAGTAATCGTGAGACTTTGCCTTCAGCTTACCATCAGGCAAGGCAAAGTCTAATTAATGTTTCCTATGTATAAAAAAATATAAAAACAAATCCGTCTTATCTTGGGATCTTGGGTGACTTTGTACTTAATAATTATATATTGTTCACCCAGGTGATTGCATTTGGGTGTATAAAGTTGAATTATAGTCAATATAAGATACTGTTGCATATGTTATTAAACTATTTTATCTCTATATTGCATTCAGTTAGGTACTTAAGTGAAGATTTGTAACGGCTTTTTATAAAAAACATTTACTAAACAGAAAACTAGGCTAACTAACTGAATAACTAGTGATTTAATTACAATTTTTAGCCTCTAAATATATAAATAAAATATATTATAGAGACGTATTAAGATAGTTTACAGTTAAGTATCTAACCGTATGGCTTATAAAATGATTTTATTTGAATTACAAAACTTAATTATATTTGGCATCGAATTGAATACATAGGCTTTAGGGGGATTAAATGTGTTATTTTTCATTTTTCTTTACGTTGTGGCTGTGTGGTTCCCGGCAGAGTAGAATTTAGGCTACTTCATGTTTCACCTTGCTGTGTCGTACAAGGCGACTAAAGGATATGGATGTTTAACATCAAACAACCCAGACTCAGCCTTAGAAACATGGCCTGCGTTAACAAAAGTGTCTGGAAGACAGCAATAGACTCACCCCCAATTACGTGGAACCGAATTTAATACATACATACATATAATCACGACTTTATCCCTGGAGGGTTATGCAGAGGTAAATTAACACCCACATTTCACCAATAATTGAATTCGATACCACTTAATAGGGGGTAAACCTATTGCCGTCTTCCGGGCACAAGAGTCTGAGTTGTATATATCTGTCTGATGTTAAACAGCCCTATCCCTTAGTCGCCTTGTACGCAACCGCATGGGAAGAGATGGAGTGGTCCAAATTCTACTTTGCCGGAAACCACACGACTCTTTAACCGAAATTAATGATTGGTGAATTTCACATCTGCCTAACATGATATGTATATATGTATGTGGTCTACGTAGTTTTGATACGATGAAACAACATTTTTATGGATTATGGTTTATAGAGGTTTACCACTGTTCAAATTGTCCTCACATATAAACTTTGGTTAAAGAGAAAAGAATGATTATATACGTTACTTGTACATTAGCTCGTTTTAAAGTTACGAATACTTAACAAACCTAGTACAAACCACTCAAGTATAAAAAAGTATATTTATTTCCACTCACAAAACAAAGAAAATAACTCGCAATTGACTGCTGTCCATACATTATTCATGGGGTTTTTGCAAACAGGTCCACCCCTAATATCACCTTTAGGTATCACCGATGATGTGAAAATAACGAACTCAAAACCCTATGAATCAATTGAAATACTGTTCCAAATAAAACGTTATAAATAATAATGAATAAATAAATAATATTCTACAACATTCTACACAACGCTATCTAGACTCATGGTAAGCCTAGTTTAACTAGCTTGTGTTATGGAATCTAGGATATGGATAAACATACTTAAATACTTTTTTTCTTTTTGTAAATACATACATATTATACATAGAAACACCCAGACCAATGCAAATACCCATATACATGCATACAAATATTTGCACTGAGCGCGGATCGAACCCGCGTCTCCTGCGTAGCAGTCGCGTTCACTACCACCACGCCACAGAGGCTGTTAAAATATAGGCCTATATTTAATACAAAGGCCTGAGGCCTATTTTTAATACAAATAATGATCTGTATCAAAAAAGGTTGATATTCAAAACATCTAGTGATAAAAATAAAACAAACCCGCCTAGAAATGAACAAGACTCGAAGTAAAAAGCCAGCATTGTTAGTTATTGTTCAATATGAACCAAGTAACTCTTGAAGAAACCCTTCTATTTACAATTGTTGCCTCATTGTTAATAAGTAAACAAGATTTCCATCTTAGACTGAGTGCAGAGTACAGAAACTACAGTCTTCAGACCGACAAGGATCAACGAACCGTTTTTTACAACTATTATTTTACTGTCAATTATTTAAATGTTATTTTACTTTTTTATACCACTTAGGTGGCAGACAAGCACACGGCCCACCTAATGGGAAGTGGTTACCGTGGCATATGGACTCGTGCAACACCAGGGGCGTCACACTCGCGCCGCCGACCCTGAAGTAACCTCCTAATGCCCCTTTTGAAGAACCCCATATTGTAGGCGCATGGGAAGACCACAGCAGGGAGTTAATTCCACAACTTGAGTGTGCGTGGGATGAAGTTTATTTCGCACCGCACAGTGCGTACGGTCTCAGGTTGCAATGTGTGAGGATGAACTCCCTGCCTACGGCGGCGAGCGGTGCGATGATAGAATGTTGCAGTGGGCATCATATCAAACAATTCATTTGAGCACAAACCGTTGTACAGTCGGTAATCTTATTTCTTTAGTAAAAATCTAGTCGATTTCAACAACTTTTTAACTCTATTTGACGTTTTTTAGCACGTAATTCCGTTGACAATACTGACATATGCTTGTTCATTTATCGTTTGCATCGTAAAACACTTGATGAAAGCTTCAGTAAATAAACAGAGATTAATAATAATTTCAAATCAGGCCGAAAAATGCTCGAGAAGTTTTAAGTGATAGTTACAATATCAATCTTATTCCATTTAGACAACGTTTAAAATAGTAAGTAACAATAATCTTAGTGGATAACATACTAATCGCAAACAACTTTCACCCTTGTCTAAATGGAATAAGGTTGAAATTTAATTAACGCTTATAAAGTTATCGAGCCTTCTCCGTCTATCTGAACAATCCGTCTATCTTAAGACTGTTGTGTCTGAAACCCTCCACAAAGCGACACTTACAAGAAAATCTTCCACAAACTGACTGCATAGCTTCAAGCTGTTGTCTCTTAGTTTTTTGAAACAAAGGAGTTCTAATTGCAAAGTTAAGGACTCCTTTAAATAGCTTGCTTCTATTTAACAAAAACCTCTAAAGACGCGGTAGCCTAGTGGTATTTGTAATGGACTGCTGAGACGAGGTCTCGGGTTCGATCCCAGGTTTTACCATGACACACACCAACGACTTTTCGATGCTTTTCGAAGTTGTGTGTGTATTTATCGCAGGTTTATAAGTGCCCGGTTAATGGCAATACATAAACTGGCGAAATGTGGGTACTATCACCTCTGCCCTACCCCTTCGGGGATATAGGTGTGAGTTTTTGTATGTATGTATGTAAAGACAAGTGACAATTCATTTGCTGGCGTATCGTTCAATGAGCGTTCAATGGGTTCGTTTCAGGTGGGCCGTGCGCTTGACTGCCACCTAAGTGGTATTAAAAAAAAAATTGGAATGATAAATGTATTAAATTTATCGTATATATGGGAAAGTCGATTATATTTAACCAATTTTGACTTGGACTCGGATATTTAGTTTATAAAAGGACTTATAAACATAAATAAGCATGTAAAATAAATGAAATTTTAAGCATTTAGTATGCTAGCTATTCAAAATCAATCAAGATAGGAAAATTGAAACGGTTCAGGCGGGATTCGAACCACTGTTCCACTATACTGTCCCGTACTACACCGTATCTACCTACCATACTACTACAGGGCGCGCCATAGTAGCGGCGCTAAAACCCATCATGGGGGAGTGGCTAGAGAGGCCACACGGCAGCCTCTTGTACCGTCTGACGCAGATGATCACCGAGCACGAGTACTTCGGAAAGTACCTGCGTCGGATGGAGAAAGAGCCAGCGTCCGAGTGCCATCACTGCGACGCGAGCGAGGACTCGGGGCCGCACACGCTCACCGCGTGTCCGGCGTGGGAGACGCGAAACGGGAGCTTGTGGCGGCCCTGGGAGTGAGAGTTCTCTCGCTCTCCACCTTGCTCGCGGCGATGGTCCGCTGCGAGGTTGCGTGGGCAGCCGGCGCCTCCTTCTGCGAGCAAGTAATGCTCGTGAAGGAGGAGGCGGAGCGGGAGCGACGAAGGATCGCAAGTCACGAAGGCAACTCGGGCGTTGGAGGTCGATGAACGACCTCCGCCCCCCATGAGCGCAGGCCTGGGGGTGACTGGTGGAGCTGCCTGTCACCCTGGCAGAAGCAAGCCGCAGCGGTGCGTTTCCGGGGACGACTTAGGTACTCTGTAATCCCCACACCCTTAACCCCCTTAACCCCATAACCTCTTCTACCGGCTCCGGTGGGGGGGAGGGGGGGGGGAGTATCCGTGGGGATGTTGCGCACGATAAAAAAATACCATACTACTACACTACTATACCGTATAAATTGGTAGAACTGTTGATTGACCGAAGCGGGACTTTTACATTAGGCGTTCCTCTTGAGACAGATCACGTGCAGAGCTTAGATGTCACCCACACTGTGCAGAATATACGAGCAAGAATGAATCGGTTTGGGGATTCTTTTATTTGCCGCACCACCAAGACCTAGAATTCAATATCAGCTCACGTGTTTCCTTCTTCCTACAGTCCTGTGTCATTTAAGCGGGGCATGAAAAGCATTTAATACTACCGCCAGCTGTACTACCATTGTAACATTACTTAGTACAGACACTAATAGTGACCCTCTTTTCTGAGACTGCTTTTAGCTTACCATCAAGCGAGGTGAAGTCAAATTGATCCTAGATAAATGAAAAGTTCAGACGACAGCGTTTCCATAAGTCATACAAGCCAAAACATGAAAGGAGGAGAAAGCTATCGCCAGTCTCCCAAGTGAAAGTCTCGTACAGCTCGTTTTTGAACATATGTATTAAAGAGATGTCTGAGTAGATACATCATTATAACTATATCCCCTTTCAACCCGCACTGAGCTCATAAATCTGTATTCAAATATCTATTAGCTGATTTTATTCCACACCTGAGCCTTGCCATCTCCAACAATGTTATTTCAATCTTACTTTGTGAATTTTCATAGCGTGAATTGGACCATCCCTCGGCGTCCTTCAGGTTACTAATGTTTTGTCACCAAACTGGGTCAAACATATCGCACACCTAGTTAAAGACTCGCGAAACTGAATATAAAATAAAATAAAAATTGTTTATTTCTCACCACAAGCCAATAAATGCAAAATACGACACAAAAGGATTATTGTCTGCACATTGGGTTGTGGTTCGCTGGTGCCTGTGGTAGGTAATAAAAACCTGAATACAGGTCACCAAAAATATAATTCACTGTTGATTTTTTATCATTACCGAAATCTGCGTTCTAATCTCCAATGACAACTGTAGAATACGTTTTAGGAGGTAGGACACGACGGTATTTCCGTCCAATTGAGCAGTCCGACTGGGGAAGTACCTCCACTCTACAGAATACCACGGTTATAATAACCTCGTGTTGTGTTCCCGGCGGTGAGTAGAGTAGCCAGAGCTCACTAGAGGGTTTTTGTGCTGTCAGTGGAAAGACCAAAAGCTTGTCCTGCTTTGTCTTTTACACTGACGGCACAGAAACTCTCAATGCTTGCAGGGTTGGCAGCGTGAATGTGACTTACATGGTTTTGCACACGCCCATAGGCCACGGTGACCACCTTCCCTCAGGTAGGCCGTGTGCTTAACTGCCACCTAAGTGCTGTACAAAAAAATAAGAAATATATGTCCATAAATAAAGTGAAGATGGCGCTATATCACTTAGTTGGGGGTGCTGGTGGTAATGCGTTTGTGTAGTTGGTTGGCAAACAACGATAATGCATTACCAGTTGCGACGCTGAAGACGATAGCTGAAGTGACAGTTGCTTATAATACACGTAAAGCCCGGATTATTTTGAGATCAACCTGTATTCGTGATTAGCCGCGTTTTGTATACGTAAATTATTTGTACATATTTGAGCCGTTTGAGGTCGAGACGCTGGGATCATGGGGTCCAAGTGCCCGTCTTTTGTTTAGAGAAATTTCTAAACATTTAATTGACGCTACCGGTAACCAGAGCGCTGGTTTATTCCTCGCACAAAGGATTGGTATTGCCATTCAACGTGACAATGCCGCCAGCCTTCTGGTCACCCTCCCAGTTGACATCGATGGGGAGGGGAGCATTGAATTCTTTGACGCCTGAACCTGCAGGATTGTTTAGGTATATTCTGTATTATTTTTATATTTTTATTTAGATAACTTCCATGTACATTATGTAAATATGATTTAAATAAATAAATAAATTTAAAGTTATGCTGGTATTTTTGGTCAAACTTGAGATGAACTAAGATCAGTTTTTGACTGTTTTGGCTTAGTGTAGTGTTTTTTTCAAATGTATATTTAAATATTTTTGTCATGAATAAAGGACTAAAGGATAGGGTTATTTAACATCAGATAGATATATACAGCCCAGACTCAGTCTCAGATGTATGGCTCGAGTCAACAATAGTGCCCGGAAGACGGCAATATGCTCACCTCCTATTAGGTGGGACCGAATTCAATGACTGGTGAAATGTGGGTGTTAAATAATCACCTCTGCCTCCGGTGATAAAGGCGTGGTTATATGTATGTATGTAATAACAACATAATTCAAAGAAACAGTAATTGTAAAGTGTTACTGTAATTTAATGGAAGACGATAATCATCACAATAAATATTTACGTGAAATATTTATACAAGAAGATTTAAGGATTTTTTTATTATACGCTAAATAGAAATGAAGTTCATTTCGATTCCTGAAAAAAGTGATTTTTAGAGTTGAGCTAGTCTTTATATAGGTATGCAATATGTTATAGGTATTATATTGTCTATGGTGCATACATTTTTTTTAATTAATCTTGTTGGATTTAAGAGACACAGAACACAAATATGCTGAATCCGATTCCTACTATAAAAGTCAAAGTATGACGAAATGATAATACTAGAAGTGACGATAGTAGGCCACCTGCGTCATTAGTGATGTCATCTCAATAACATCAATTCTAATTTCGTACTGTTGCTGCAATTCCAACTCTCTGTATGAACTATTAAGGTAGGAATTTGCATTTCATTGTCAATTGATTGTCGTGTCATCTCTACCATCGACAGACCGCTCATAAAGGCCGTTACTGCAATGTTCGCTCGGCATCCTGTATTCAATTTCCTTTCTTTTCTTTTCAATTTCGTTCTTTCATAAGGTGCGAATGCCCATATGACCGACTTTCGCTATAGTAAACTTAATACTAGTCAGTCATATCACAATTAAAAAAATATTTAAAACTAAAACCCGTCTACTGAAAAATCACGATCTAAAAAGTATTTAACAAGAAAATATCAAGGATAGCCGTGGTCGTATAACTTTTCCCTATAATATATTATTTTATTAGACTAAGTGACATACGACCACGGCTATCCTTAATATTTTCTTGTTAAATACTCTTAAGAGCATGATTTTTCAGTAGTCGGATTTTAGTTTTAAACTTATTTTTTTATATTTATTATTTTGGGGCACTAATACACGTATTTGAAATGTGCTAATTAAGCCCTTTCAGATGATACCAAACACGACATATTTATATTTAATTTATTTTAAAACACCGTAGGTACTTTATGACCGCTAGAGGGTTTTTTTTTTTTTTTTACGTGCGCAAAATCCCCACGGATACCTCCCCACCGGAGCCGGTGGAGGAGGTTATGTCGGACTCGAACCGACTAAAACGCACGCCGCCTGTGGGTCGTTTTGGTTGCCGAAGGTGAGGTTGACAGGCATATCCCTCGCACCCCGGCCGACCCAGGGCCATCTCTCACGATCTGGCCCTCTTCTCGGGTGTGGGGACTACAGAGTCCCCAACTCGACCCCGGAAACGGGGAGGCGCGCCAGGCGCGCCACCGCCGCGGCCTGCTTCTGCCAGGGTGACAGGCGGCTCCACCTGTCACCCCCAGGCCGGCGCTCATGGGGGGCGAAGGTCGTTCATCGACCTCCGACGCCCGAGTTGCCTTCGTACGCGGGCAGCTTGGCTCGCGATCCTTCGTCGCTCCCGCCCCGCCTCCTCCTTCACGAGCATTACTTGCTCGCAGAAGGAGGCGCCGGCCGCCCACGCATCCGCGCAGCGGACCATCGCCGCGAGCAAGGTGGAGAGCGTGAGAACTCTCACTCCCAGGGCCGCCACAAGCTCCCGCCTCGGCGTCTCCCACGCCGGACACTCGGTGAGCGTGTGCGGACCTGAGTCCTCGCTCGCGTCGCAGTGATGGCACTCGGACGTTGGCTCTTTCTCCATCCGACGCAGATACTTTCCGATGACCGCTAGAGGGTGGCACATTAGATTCTTTGACAAATTATAGAATCAAAGAATCAATTTCATTTATTCAGTTTAGGCACATAAAGAGCACATATGAACGTCAAAATTTCACAATTATGTATGTCAAGAAATAATATAAAAATACATATTAAATAATGCAAAAATAAACCATTGGAAAATGATTCTTTCGCTGGTTCGGTAGATTAGTTCTACTGAGAAGATACCAGCAAGAAACTCAGCGAACTACATTAGAACTAGATTATTTTTCTTTTTTAAATTTGTTTTGGTTTACAATTTATTTTGTGCGAGCAAGCAAGAGACTTATGTTGACCACGCATTAACATCATTAAGGCACTCATCCACTTTATAGTAACCTTTACTCATTAAAGTTTTTTTCACTTCTATTTTAAATTTATTTATTGGCATATTAATCAAGTCCTGAGGAATATAGCCTATAACCAGCGGACGACTATGATGCTTCTAACAATACCTCGTTTGTCCAGTTCTAATAAGTGGTTGAGGAGTTTTTTTTTTTTTATACCACTTAGTTGGCAGACAAGCACACGGCCCACCTGATGGGAAGCGGTTACCGTGGCCTATGGACGTATGCAACACCAGGGGTGTCACACTCGCGCTGCCGACCATGAAGAAACCTTCTGATGCCCCTCTTGAAGAACCCCATATTGTAGGTGCTTGAGAAAACCGCAGCAGGGAGGTCATTCCACAGCTTGAGTGTGCGTAGGATGAAGTTTCTTTCATACCGCACAGTGCGCACCGTCTCAGGTCGCAATGTGTGAGGATGAATTCCCTGCCTATGGCGAGAGGTGCGGTGATAGAATGTAGCTACGGACATCATGTCAAACAATTCATCTGAGCACAAGCCATTGTATAGCGGTAGAACACACACAGTGAGGCAAAATCCCTCCTAAGGCTAAGAGGTTCCACCTGTGAGTATGGGATTGTCAACCAGCCTCAATGCCCGTCTTTGCACTGAGTCGAAGGGGTCAAGCTGGTATGCAGGTGCTCCAGCAAAAAGGTGACAGCAGTACTCCATGTGAGGCCGGACCTGTGCTTTATAAAGAAGGAGTTGCTGCCCCGCAGTGAAGTACTGCTTCGCCCTGTTAAGCACTCCGAGTTTTCTTGATGCCAACTTAACCTTGTCCTGCAAATGACTTCGGTATTGGACGTCACTGGAGATATCGACACCAAGGATCCCGATACTCGAGGAGATGGTAAGCGGTGTGCCCAGGAATTGCGGCGCTACAATGAATGGGGTTTTCTTAGCGGTGAATACACATACTTGTGTCTTAGTGGGGTTGAATTGGACTAGGTTTAGTCGTCCCCAATCGGATACTCCAGAGAGAGTAGTCTCAATTTCAGACACAAGTTGTTCGCGACTCTTCTCCACCTCGGACTGGGGGATATTTGCACGGCCCGTGTAACACGTGTCTCCGGTACTGTCGTCCGCATAACAATGAATGGAGCCATCAGACAGCATGTCATTGATATGCAGCAGAAACAGCGTCGGAGACAACACGGAGCCTTGTGGGACACCAGCGTTTATGTTCATGCGGTCCGAGCAGCTGCCGTCGACGACGGCTTGGATGCTTCTGTTGGACAAAAAGCTGGAGATCCATTCGCACAGTCCCTCGGGGAGTCCATAATATGGCAACTTCGCAAGAAGATCTTTGTGCCAGACCCGATCGAAGGCCTTCGCTATATCGAGGCTGACCGCTAGTGCCTCACCCCGACTCTCGATGGCCTGCGCCCACCGGTTTGTGAGATACACAAGAAGGTCACCGGTAGAGCGACTGTGGCGAAAGCCGTACTGTCGATCGCTCAGTAGATCGTTTCCCTCAAGGTATCTCAGGAGCTGTGTATTAATAACACGCTCCATTACCTTCGAGAGAAGGGAGGTGATAGCGATAGGCCTGTAATTGGTCGAATCTGTCCTGTCACCTTTCTTAGGTACAGGGTGCACAAATGCGGTCTTCCACGAGGTCGGGACCCGCCTTGCGGAGTATGAGAGTGCGAAAAGACGTGTAAGTACAGGGTACAGCTCGGGGCCGCAGTGTTTAAGCACCATCGCCGGTATACCGTCCGGCCCACTCGACTTCCGAACATCTAGGGACTTAAGCTCACGCCGGACCGCCCGTTGCGTGATTTTAACTTCGGTCATGGAAGCACCACAGTTGGGAATTATGGGTGGTTCGGCGTTCCCGTCGTTCATAGTCGAGTTTGACGCAAAGAGATTACCCAACAGATCGGCTTTCTCCTTAGCGCCATGGGCCAAACTACCATCGGATTTTTGCAGCGGTGGAAGGCAAGACTGGCAGAAGTTTCCCTCGGCAGCTTTGGCGAGCGACTAAAATGCTCGACTGCCAGATGGGTAGCGCGCAAGCCGCTCGCCAATTCTGCCGATGAACTCAAACTTAGCCCTGGCCGTAGCTTTTTTACTAGACCTCGAGGCGGCATTCAACTTTCGCTTCACTTCAGTGATATTTGGAGTTATGAGGGAACAGATGAACCTACATACATACATATGTCAATTGCACGGGGTGCTACTATAGCGGAGGCGTTCAAATCAATAACAATCAAAGGTCACTTGTGGTTGCGAGGGATATGCCTGTCAACCTCACCTTCGGCAACCTTTTTTATTAGTCGGTTCGAGTCCGCCATAGCCTCTTCCATCGGCTCCGGTGCGAGGGTATCCGTGGGGATTTTGTGCACGTAAAAAAAAAGGTCACTTGTGGTTAAAACGCATATGTCTTGTCCTACCTGCTATCGCGTTACAGTTCAACCTTGCAAAACTTTAACCAAGTATATTTTCGTCCCAATCGTAAGTAATCAATATTAATCATCATCATCAGCTTTAAGACCTTCGTCTCGGAGTCCAGTTACTTATGAAATATGAAAAACTGGTGAATAGGCGATGCTATAGTCAAAGTGAAAATATTTTTTCTGTATAGACCATTATACCGCACTTACAAAACGTCACAGTTAAAAATATACTAAACACTATATAGGTATTTAAATTATAATGGTCACTCACATCAGTATCACAATAAACGGGATATTTACAATGTTTCATTGTTTTGAGTTTTGTGTTTTGAGTTTGAGTATTGTTTTGATTTGCAACAGCGCCGAAATATCGGCAAGTCAAAACAATGAAACATGCTAAATATCCCGTTTATTGTGATACTGATATTAAACACTAGTTTAATAAATGGACCACTCGTTTAATATGAAGATCAGCTGTCATTTTATATAAGCTAGATTAAACGATGAAAAAACAAGCGAAAAGCTTTTCTTCATTGCCAATATGCGTGGTGGTCATATGACATAACAACCACAATACCTGTATCGTTATGTGGTCTTTCAGAGATTGCCATAACGAACAAGTGTTTTCATAAGATCCACGACACCACTTTTGCTATGTGGCAATTTTACAATGAGCTGATTTTTTGTTCAATAAACGTTTCGCAACCGAAACTCATATCTTATACTAATAATAAAGTTTGTTTGGTTGTTCGTACTGAACGTGTGATTTGAGAAATTATTTTTGCATCTAATTGCCTAGTTTTTGGAGAAGGTTGCAGGCTATTTAGTACTACGCTACGCTAGACTGTTAGAAAGCGAGCAATATGAGAAACGCGGTAGGATACCTGGCGGCTACCGACCGAAACCAACCTGGGACGAATAGATAGTTTAAAATAAAACGATGAAGTAACGCAAAAAATGTTTCATAAACTAAATTATCTTTTCAGTATCACAATAAACGGGATACTTACCATGCTTCATTGTTTTGAGTTTCCGATATTTCAGCGTGAAAAATTTCAATTATGGGGATGAGATTCAACTGCCGAACGTCTGGCATCCAGTGGTCCGTCTTTGCAAAAACAACCGAGAACAAGCCAAAACAAAATCGCTAGTGGATACAGTAAGCATCGTGTGTCGTGAACGTGATCGAGATCGGGTTCGAGTTTGTAGTGAGAGTGAAACCAATAGTAGTGCAGATACGCGTAGTAAAAGAACTCGAAAGAGGGTAGATCGATATAATTACTCCTAGGAAAAAACTTTTTCTCTGTTCACCGCCACTACTCCAGTTTCTCCGTGATCATGGTGCTTGCAACAGCGCCGAAATATCGGAAACTCAAAACAAGGAGGTAGGACACGGCGCTATTTCCGCCCAATTGAGCAGTCCGACTGGGGAAGTACCTCCCCCCTACAGAATACCGCGGCTATAATAACTTCGTGTTGTGTTCCCAGCGGTGAGTAGGGTAGCCAGAACTCACTGGAGAATTTGTGCTGTCAGTGGAAGACTATAGGCTTGTCCTGCTTTGTCTTCTACTGACGGCTCAAAACTCTGTACTTACAGGGTTGGCAGCGCGACTGTGACTCCTCTGGTGTTACAAACGTCCATAGGCCACGGTAACCACTTTTCATCAGGTGGGCCGTGTGCTTGTCTGCCACCTAAGTGGTATAAAAAAAAATGAAACATGGCAAATATTCCGTTTATTGTGATACTGATGTGAGTGACCATGATAGTTTAAATACCTATCTATTATATATAATATTATATTAGATATAGATTTGTATTTTTGTATGTAAAGAATAAACTCAAAAAGTACTGGACTGATTTAAAATAATTCTCTTTTCATTATAAAGCTACATTCTTCGTGAGTAACATAGGCTACTTTTTTTCCGATATTCCTATGGGATCAGGCTTTACGCGGGTGAAACCGCGGCGCGGTGCTACTAAATTATATTTTCATTACGTACGCATCTATAAAATTTACTATCGTTCAAAAGTACAATTACGGGGAGAAATATATATATAACATTCGATTATCACCGATTTCCCATTTCAAGTGTGTCAGCAATCAATAGCTGTATAATATCAAATTGTATTGAAAACTTAATAATCGTTATTACTTTATTAATTAACATCGAAACAGAATTTCATACATATTATTTTCTCATCAACATTGTGGTGATGGCGTGTCCTAGTGGTGTATTAAAAAAACGGCTATTATTGAAGTTTCTTTAGTTTTGTTATCGAAATATGTATCGGATATTTTAATGAAACGGTCCGAATATCATTTTCAATGTTTCATTGTTGACATTAGATGAAAAGGTTATGATACGATTGTTTTTTCCTGTCGGGTCATAGAAATATTAATTTTATAGATAACAATTATGTGAAGCATGGCTGTACCGCTTAGTTTGAATAGTTCGTTCTGATATTTTACATTTCCTATTTATTTAGAAGCTGTATTACAATGTTATAATACAATTTCAAAGCTAACGACTTATTTATATTTGAAATTGTATTATAACAATAACATTAAATTCATAAGTTTGATTTGCTTGTTCCTTATAGTTTTTTTTTTCATACCACTTGGTTGACAGACAAGCACACGACCCACCTAATGGAACGTGGTTACCGTGAACTATGAACGTGTGCAACACTAAGGGCATCACAATCGCGCTGCCAACCATGTAAGCACAAGAGTTTCTGTGTAGTCTGTGTAAAAAACAAAACAGGTCGGGGAAGCTTTTGGTCTTCCCACTGACAGCACAAAAACTCTCCAGTGAGCTCTGGCTACCCTACTCACCACCGGGAACAAAACACAAGGTTATTATGGCCGCGGTATTCTGCAGGGTGGAGGTACTTCCCCAGTCGGACAGGGGAAGTACCTCCTACCTCCTTCTATAGTTCTATAGTTGACGACATGTGAGATATAAGAGTGGTCATCTAAAGCAGAGATTCACTCTCATCTACATAACTACAAAAATATTGCCAAAATGCATAATTAATTCTCAGAACCTTTTTCTAACTCGATGGGGTCGGCCTGCCATCTGACCTCCACCAGTAATTGGCGATTTCGAGGTTCAGTAGCTCAAGTCTAAACTAGTCAGACTTTTAAGGACTCCAACTACCCTTAATAACAGCCATAGGTGTTCGTATGGCAACCGGGCCTCAACAGCTTTACGTGCTCTACGAGGTACGAAAATACCAATGCATTGAGCAAACAGACATTGCATAGCATTCCAATGAACTACCACCACACCACAGTCGATCGCAAACAGAATTCCTCAAATCATTCTCTTCCAGACTCAATTAAAACAGTTAACTATAGGCCGGTTTTATTTTTAAACTTTCGCGGTGTGAATTCATAATTATACTAAGTATCAAGACGATTTTTAAACCGTTCGCCAAAGTAGCGAAATACGTGCGAACATCGAAGGACGTCATACCTCTACAAACACCGGGTGTTTATAAAGTGGATTGCAGCTGCGGTAGTTCCTACATAGGCCAGACCAAGCGAACCATTGCAGAGAGAGTCAGGGAACATATCGCAGCTGTGAAAAACCGTCAGTTCAACAAATCGGCAGTAGCAGAACATCTTGAGTCGGGTACCAATCACTGGATTGAGCTTCATCAACCCAAAGTCCTCTCCACTGATCGCCACTACTATTCACGGATTGTGCGTGAAGCCATTGAAATCAAAAAATATAAAAATTTCAATAGGGAAGATGGATTCAAGCTATCCGGAACGTGGAATCCAGTGATTAAGATACTAAAACCAAAAAACACAGTGCCGTTAAAAACTGACATAGTGAGTGTGGTGTGTCGCCAGCCTAACCATTCATAATAAGTGTAATGGTGGGTAGGCGCTCAAAAAATGTTCCCCGCATACATCTCGACACTCGAAGACTAGTCAAGTCGTGACCACGGGTGCTGCAACACATCCGAAACGTCGGCAGAAATAGTAAGTTCCAAAATATAATTCGCGAGAAGTCCCGATACTTAGTATAATTATATAGGCCGGTTAACGTTTACAAGATACAATCTATGCCGTGTCTTGAATGAGGCTCTTGAATAAAGGTACGAGTTCGTAGTCGACCACATACAGCAGCAGCATGCAGCATGGTACCGTCAAATAGATTTGAATGTGATAATTTTATTCATTTCTCAATTGTGTCATTTGCTTGTATCGAAAATAAGTTACGATGTGTTAAAAAAAACCGAAATTGTATAGCGATAGACAAATGAGCGAATTGCGGAACTGTTACTCTTTTATTTCTATGGACCATATTTGCAGTGGGTTGAAGTGTCGTCTTTTCATCCCTGTTCTTTCATAACACATCGGATAAACCGCACTTATCAATAGTTATGTTTAGCTGTGGGGGTGACGGGTGGAACCGCCTGTCACCTTGACAGAGGAAGGCACGCCTCCCCATTTTCGGGGACGAGTTGGGGACTCTGTGGTCCCTACACCCGAGGAGAGGGCCAGATTGAGATATATGGCCCTGTGTTGGCTGGGGTGCGAGAGATATGCCTGTTAATCTCACCTTCGGCAACCAAAAACTACCCACAGGCGACGTGCGTTTTGGTCGGTTCGAGTCTGACATAACCTGCTCCGGTGAGGCGGGGGGGGGGGGGTTTCCATGAGGATTAAGCCCACGTAAAAAAAAGTGATGTTTAGCCGTTCAATGAAAACAATAAACATATTAAGAACATTCAAGTCTCTTTCACGGTATGCGGTTGCGGTCTGCGGTCGGCTACAAATTCGTACCTCAATCCATCATATACAGCATCGTTTACCGACCAACTTCTACTAAATCGAATTTGCGTACCGTAACTTCGGGTATCCAATTTACAGATGTAGTCATGGCTAGTTAAAAGTTGTGACTTTAGTTGCGGACGAAGCTGTGTGTGTTCAGATGCCACTGGACATTTTTGAATGGACGCTGGGCTTAAAGCGACTTGCAATTTAGGTTCTATTCGAACTTCGTTTTGTGAATAGGAACTTGATTTTGCAACTTTCCGAAGCTGTTTTATTAGATTGCCTTTTAATGCGATGCTACTGTTGAACTTTATCTTTGTAGTGTTCTAGTATCGTGAACTGGTGCTCATGTGGACTGAAGTATGATATACTTAGCTCGTTTTTTATCTAGGACACGCCAACTTGACTTCACCTCGCCTGATGGTAAGCTAAATGCAAAGTCTCAGGAAAGAGGGTCACCATTACAGACACTAAGTAATGTTACAATGGTGGCACTCAGCTTGGCGGCCTCATCAGATGCTTTTTCACGGCCCGCTTAAAGGACCCGGGACTGTAGGAAAAAGGAAACACGTGAGCTGGTAATCAATTCCAGGTCTTGGTGGTGCGGCAAAGAAAAGTCTCCGAACCACTTGGTTCTTGTTCGTAGTCACTTTGAGAGTTAGAATGTTCAATTAAAGTATGGCAATGAAACGTTTAAAGGATATGGAGCTTAATGCGCGAGAGGCGAGGAGCTTGTTTGCATTGCAAGTTTAAGCGATATTATGCAAGTCGGTCTTAGGATGGGTGACTGTTCTAAAACCGCCTTTGAGACCCCCCCATGCTTCGAAAAACCAGTATCAATCCTGGCACGTGTGGATGCTTTTGGTCCTGCCTTTTTCCAATACCTCATTAATTAGGAGACGTTATTAGTATCCAGGCAAATATTATCTTATACAGCAAAAGTTTTGCAAGATTTGTGTATATATTGGTAAAAGTTGGAATAATAAAGAATTGAATAGTTAGCCTAGTTGTATGGGTAATGGACTGCTGAGACGAGGTCTCGGGTTCGATCCTAGGTTTTACCATGGCACACACCTATGACTTTTCAATGCTTTATGATGAAGTTATGTGTGTATTTATCGCAGGTTTATAAGTGCCCGGTTAATGGCAATATGCTCGCCACCTATTACATTGGGACCTAAACATAAACTGGCGAAATTTGGGCGCTAGCACCTCTGCCTACCCCTTTTGATTTTATGTTTATGTTGATGTTTATGTGATGTGAATAGTTAGCATACATATATAATTTAAAAAAAATACCATTTTATAATTGCAACGAGGCGAAGCCGGGGCGCGCAACTAGTATTGTAGTCGCAATTAAGCTGTTAACAGGGGAATGTATTCACCTATAAATCAAATTCGAGGCATGCCAGCCAATTATTGGCCCAAACAAGATGAAGCCCAGACCAGTGCGCCACGAAGCGAATAGTACATTCAGTCACAGATGACGTCATGTCTCGTAGCCAGTTAACCGTGGTGAGCTACGGTTTACCGTAGCTATAGACGGAAATCGAGATTCGTAGCACTTGCGTAGCATTGAATTTATCCGTGCAATCTATGTTTGATATTTTTCTATTGCCCTTTTCTAAAGTCAACAGAGCTCCAATCGGTTTTCACGTCTTTTATCTATGTGAATCACGCCTATCTGGCAAACTAAGTATACTCCTTTAGAGATTTTGAAGACGCAGATAACAAAAACTTCTTTCAGTTTAACATCAAAATATAAAGCTTATTAATGAAAAAATTTAATACCTTGATGAAATTTAATCTAATTTATGAAGTACAGTCAGCATAAAAGGGTGTTGAAAGATAACTACAATGTGTATCGTATTTACTGTCTGTAGCAGTGTAGCTCCCAAACGCATGGACTGATTTTTAAGAGTTTGTCTTGCTCATAAGTTAATTTTCAAGATATTAGATACGACCTTCGCCCCTCATGAGCGCCGGCCTGGGGGTGACAGGTGGAGCCACCTGTCACCCTGGCAGAAGCAGGCCGCGGCGGTGGCGCATCTGGCGCGCCTCCCCGTTTCCGGGGACGAGTTGGGGACGAGTCTGCAACCAAAACGACTCACAGGCGGCGTGCGTTTTAGTCGGCTCGAGTCCGACATAACCTCCTCCACCGGCTCCGGTGGGGAGGTATCCGTGGGGATTTTGCGCACGCAAAAAAAATAAAGATATTAGATACGAATAATCCGGATTCACAACCAGTATAACTCCAATAAAGGATCTCTTCAACGATCAGCTGCTCAGTTATGTGATTTGGTTTACATATTTTAATATCAAAGTACCTAATAATAAATTATTATTATTCTAAGACATTTTTACAGCGGGATGTTTTCGCTGGCTGTACAAGGAAGGAATCTAAACTTAATAAACAAAATAAAGCAGCTTAAGGGGCAGGTACTTTGTGTTTCTAATAGAACAGTATAATTAATATTGTGTTATTAAAATCTGTAATATATATATATATATTACTGTGTAGTTAAACTTCAATACGAATAAACTAGGAGGTAGGATTCGGCGGTATTACCGCCTAATTGAGCAGTCCGACTGGGGAAGTACCTCCGCCCAACATAATACCGCGGCTATAATAACTTCGTGTTGTGTTCCCAGCGGTGAGTAGGGTAGCCAGAGCTCACTGCAGAATATGTGCTGTCAGTGGGAAGACTAAAGGCTTGTCCTGCTTTGTCTTCTAAACTGACGGCACAGAGACTCTACTTACAGGGTTGGCAGCGCGACTGTGACTCCTCTGGTGTTACAAACGTCCATAGACCACGGTAACCACTTTCCATCAGGTGGGCCGTGTGCTTGTCTACCAACTAAGTGGTATAAAAAAAAACGGTACCATCAGGGAAGACGCAATGGTAAATTTATTTATTTTAATTATACTTTATTGCACACATAAATTACCTTTATACAATACGGTGAGATGTAATGTACAAAGGCGAGCTTAACTCAAAGTTCTCTTCCAGAAAACCCGGGTTCCAGAAAACAGAGGAATTGCAATACGAGAGGCAAAGTCTAGTGCACATGAAAACAAACATATTGTAATATCAAGTGTGCAGCTGTCGTATGTTGTCGCTTTCGGCTGTGAAGTAGCTAAACTTCAATATTTTCCATGTAGTGACAGTCATAGTTTGGAATAACACATACGCTACATTTGATCCCGGGAACGGTGTTCTATTCCCGTTCCCGTTCTCTGCCTTTCCCGAACTCTTCCCATGGGGTGAGAGCGGAAACGGAATATGTGTCTCACGCAGTTACAGCCATGGGGTACTAAGTCTCCTATAAAGTTTTGGTGATAAATTGAATATTCAATAAAGGATTATGACATTATTCATGCTACAGTTAAATCTTTTATTAAAAATGTATTCTAATTTTAAAGTGAAAATATATCTGCCTCGGGTATCATTGTTGTAATCCTTTGCCAAAAAATGTGTAACAAAAATTTAATACAATATAATCTCATAAATCTTATACATTTATGAGAGTTTAATTGCATTGATGAAAATGAAGCATCCAACGCTTTTCGTTTTATCTGTACATACCTATCTATTTGCATTGTTTTTTTTATATTACTTAAGTGGTAGACAGTACACTGTTCACCTGATGGGTAGTGACCTAATAAAACAAATTATTAAAAAATATAGTTTTGCTTATCGATGGTGCGTAACTTAAGCTATATAAACTGTCATATATTTTGAATGCGTTGACTTAGAAGTTTGATTATTGCACAGTTTTAAGACGTTATAGACTTGAGTATGTGGTATGAATTTCAACTTCATACCTTTACGCATTCTTGAGAAACAGACGGACAACAAAATGATCCTATAAGTGTTTAGTTTTTTTTCCTTTTGAGGTACAGAATCCTAATAATAAAATAACCAACTGCTACATAAAAGACCGAAACTAGTTTGATAGCAGGTGGTGCCCATTTGCCAATCACAAGCTGAAACTGCCCTTTTTGAAACTAGTTTGATAGCAGGTGGTGCCCATTTGCAAATCACAAACTGAAACTGCCCTTTTTGAAACTAGTTTGATAGCAGGTGGTGCCCATTTGCAAATCACAAACTGAAACTGCCCTTTTTGAATGTGCGCAAATTGTCCACCCAATTGTTGATACCCCCACTATCGGAGCTGGTAGGACAGGTTATGTCGGACATGACCCGACTAAAACGCACGCCGACTGTGTGGGGCTGCAGGTTGCCGGAGGTGAGGTTATCTGAGACATATGCCTCGCTCCCCGGCCGGACCAGGATCGTCTCATATGAGACGGCTCTCTTCGGGTGTGGGGACTTCGGAGTCCCCATCTCATCCCCGGGTATGGGGTGGCGCGCATCGCGCACCGTTGCCGTGTCCTGCTTCCGCTAGTATGACAGGCGGCTCCACGGATACCCGCGACCGTCTTCCCTTGCGGGCGGCGCGATTTGCAAGTCTCCTTCGCTATCGCTTCGTCGTCTCCTTCACAAGCATTACTTGCTCGCACAAGGAGGCACCGTCAGCCCCAACCGAAACCGCCTAAATGTCGATTATCATTACCAAACATATCTTTCAGCCCATATCCTTTCTCAAAGATTTATCTACCTGTGTACTAAATTTCATTAAAATCCGTTCAGGTATGAAAGCGTAACAGACAGTCATATATACAGAGTTAATGCCGCATTTATAATAATATTTCGTTACATATGAAAAAGCCGTTTGTTTTGAAGAAATTGGAGGTTACCCAATTTTCAGTACTAACATTTTGCATCTTTTTAAGAATGACAAATCCAAATTGTATAATTTTTTTGGGTATAAATGAGACAATATTAAGCTAACAAACACTTTTATTACATTTTTGAAAAGTGACAGCTGTAAAAAGTAATACGTAATTTATCATCAAAATGAACAGCATTTAGGAAGGACTGTTTTTGAAGATCGAATTTAATTTATCAAACGGCCAATAAAAACAAAATTTAATACAGAGTGTAAAATCTTGAAATCAACTTTCAAACAAAATATAAATAATAGTAATAGCTATTATATTACAGGAATAACGAACTCATGTAAGAATTCGACAATTTCATAGGTAAAGACCTAACATTAATTTAGATAAAGATGAAATACCTATATCTCGATAAACATATAGACTATCCGCACATCCCTCACTAGATTTCACAAATATCCAAGAGAAATTAAGTACCAAACAGTCCCGATTTTGTTATCATCAAGTCTTCTACCTCTCGTGGGAGCTCTACAGTACACTACACACGACAAGCTATCGGACACATGTGGTTGACCATACGAATGTCTGTCCTATTCTGATAGGAGAATTCTCTCGGGTAATGCCGCCGTCCAACCCGTCAGTGGACATGTAGGACAGTTGTATACGATGTGGACGAGTACTTGAGCGTAAATTTATCATATCGGTATGTAGAACTCTGATTTGGTTGATGACGTCCGGTTTGTTGACGTTTTGTAAGTGCCGATATAATGGTATATACAGAATGATTTTTGACATTGACTTTGGTAATATAACAATTTTATAACATGTGGCAAGCACATAAAGGCCTATGAACGCGTGCAACACCAAGGAAGCCACACTCGCACTGCTCATCCTGTAAGCACAGAGAGTTTCTGTGCCGTCACTGTAATAGACAAAGCAGGACGAACAGTCACGAACACCCTAGAACCTTTACAGATGCGTAGAGATGTTGCCTGATCTGTATTTTACCGTCTGTACCATGGTGAGTGTTCTGATGAGCTCTTCCAATTAGTCCCACCCTACCCTTTCCTACACAGGACAACACGTGCAGGTCTTAGATGTCATCCGCACACGGTGCAGAACATCCGATCAAGAACCAAGCGGTTCGGTGACTCTTTCCTCTGTCGCACCATTAAGACCTAGAATTCATTACCAGCTCACGTCTTTCCTTCTTCCTACAGTCCCGGGTCCTTTAAGCGGGGCGTGAAAAAGCATATGATGATGCCGTCAAGCTGAGAGTCACCATTTTTCACACGGTATGTGTAAGTAATGGTGACCCGCTTTTCTGAGACTTTGCCTTCTGCTTACCATCAGGCATGGTGAAGTCTAATTGACGTGTTTTATATAAAAAAAAAGTACAAGCTTTTGGTCTTCGCACTGGCAGCACAGCTCTAGATACCCTACTCACCGCCGGGAACACAACACGACGTTATTATGGCCGCGGTATTTTATAAGGCGGAGGTACTTCCTCAGTCGGACTCCTCAATTGGACGGAAATACCGTCGTGTCCTACCTCCTACCATTATTACAATAAAGAAGTATCTAAGTATGTTTATCCGCATTCTAGATTCCATAACACAAGCTAGTAAAACTATGTTTACCATGGGTCTAAATAACGTTGTGTAGAATGTTGTAGAATATATTCGTAGGAATATCCTGACTTATTGAAATATAGATATTTGCTGAGCGGGAATCGAACTCCGAACCTTTGATTTAGTAGCAAAACTCTCAAAGAGGTTGTTACTTCATAATTTTGTAGAAAACTAATCAAACTAAAAGTGATTTTAGTGTTTTAACCTCATGTAAAAGACGTGGTTCCCGGCAGAGTAGAGCTAAAAGTAGGTAGCTTTGTATAAATCAAAAGGTTCACCAAAAATCTTATTATATTTTTTCTAATGAACCGGGGTTTGTCAGTTGAAATCGCTCTCAGAAAAACTAACATACCAATAGAAAAATAAGCTATTGAGGCACCAGCTGCATATGCATTCATATCACGCCATAAGAAAGCACGCGCTGTGATTGGTCATGACGTGATATTGCACCAATCAGACGCCAGAGCTCGCGGTGGAGGGATCGGCACATTGATATTTTTTCTACATACGAGAGACTCAATCGAAAGCTTTGTATGGGCTGCCACAGAAATTTATGTATTTTTAAATTCGTATTAATATAGTCGTTCACATCAGTCTATGCTTTCTTCATTCCTATTGCCCTCAAAGAATAACATCAAAAAATTATAGAGTTTGCACACACGCGTGAAGTCGCTATGTCGATGATGATGATTCTAGAAACAATATACTTTTTTATCATCAAAAATTACCACTCTATAACAATAAAATGAACTACTAAACTGAAATATTCTTACTACAAAAAGTTCATAAAATATTTGATTTGGAAAATTAAATTTTTTCGCGCCGATCGAAAACGCCCAATACAAAATTTACTTGCGAGTGACGTCACACGCCAGTCGCGAGTAGTGCAATTGTATGGAGTGGAGAAGGAAAAGTCATAGTTGCAGTTTAGTTTCGGCAGTATCTTATTGTGCATAACCAATTTTATTATAGCAAACTAACATAGAATCGGATGAGCTTGTCAAATACCGCCGCCGCCGCTCTCAATGCTTACAGGGTTGGCAGCGCGAGTGTGACTCTATTGATTTTGCACACACACATAGGCCACAGTGACAATTTTCCATCAGGTGGGCCGTATGCTTGTCTGCCTAGATGGCAGTTGTATAAAATATAGCCTAATCAAATGTCAAAACAATTAAAGTTGTAACATATTCGACATTTATTAGTTCATTAAACACAAATAATCCACCCAAATGTGTTTCTAAAGGAGTTTAACAAACTTGCGGGCTTTAGGATGATTGGCGTATGCTGGGATCGTGTACTGTATATATCCATCAAAATAATACCTCGGTATTCTAGGCCCTTATTTTATTTAACGTGCGAAAAATCCCCACGGGTACCCCAACACCGGAGCCGGTGGGTGAAGTTATGTAGGACTCGAACCGACCAACACGCACGACGCCTGTGCGTCGTTTTTGGTTGCCGAAGGTTAGGTTAACAGGCATATCCCTCGCACCCTATCTCTCTCAATCTGGCCCTCTTCTCGGGTGTGGGGATCACAGAGTCCCCAACTCGTCCCCGGAAACGGGGAGGCGCGCAAGTCCGTCACCCCCAGGCCTATGCTCATGGAGGCAGAGGTCATTCATCGTCCTTCGGCGCCCGAGTTGCCTTCGTACGCAGACAGCTTGACTTGCGATCCTTCGTCGCTCCCGCTGCCGGTATTCTAGGCCCTAGGGCACGTCATGTCATAGCTTAGTAAAAACAGGTTTATTTACATATTGCATGTAACTAAAATGTAAGTTCGTGTGACGAGAATAGACAGAATAAGGAATTGGCAGATATGTTACAGGAAGGTTATATTTTATTATTGAAAAGTTTAGAAACTCAGGTAATGGAGGCGATTTATAAGCAATGACCCAAAAAGATTGATACAAGTTTGATACCAGGCAGAACCAATTTGCACATCATAATTTGTTATTTTGTTTTTATACTTAACTAGCTTTTGCCCGTGACTTCGTCCGCGTTACGTTCAGAATATATTAAAATTTGGTCACTTTTATAACTCAAACATAATATATGTTGTACCTATTTTCATATATTCATATAATATAGTTATAATACTGATTATTACTTGTCATTGATTTCAGACAAAATTTATAACTGTCACATTTTTAACTTTACTTTGCCATAGACCAATCTGTCATTCCAAATTTTGCTATTCCGAGTCATATGCGTTTTGTTTATACCTCGTTTTATAGCGAATTGTATTTTCTTTGAGGTTTTATATATAACATGGAGGAAGGAGGAACAGGAGGAAGGTCGAACGGGATGAAAAGTATACTATGTCCGTCTCCTAGTCCTAAGCTACATCCCCACCAATTTTCAACAGAATCGGTGCAGCCGTTCTTGAGTTATGAGTAGTGTAACTAACACAACTTTCTTTTACATATATAATATAGATGTAAATTGTACAAGATACAACATTATAGATGCCGAAGTAACTATGTCTATCTGTTACGCTTTTTCCCCTGAACTACTGGAGCGATTTCGAAAAACATCGGTACAGAGATAAACTTACATACACACACATATATATAATCACACATTTATCCCCGGAGGGTTAGGCAGAAGTGAATTAACATCCACATTTCACTAATCATTGAATTCAGTTGAGCCTTTAGCCGTATTTCGGTCACTATTATTGACTCAAGTCATACACCTGAGGCTGAGTCTGGGCTGTATATATTTATCTGCCCCTATATCACCCCCAGGCCTGCGCTCATGGGGCGGAGGTCATTCATCGACCTCCGACGCCCGAGTTGCCTTCGTACGCGGGCAGCTTTACTTGTGATCTTTCGTCGCTCCCGCTGCCGCTCCCGCCCCTACGTAATTGGTGGTTAATTTCGATGAAACATATGACGCCGTAAATAAATATTTTTAACTTCTTTCTCATAAAAGTACTACTGCCCTGGAAATAGCGTGAAGGTGTAATTATAATTGTGTTTTTATATGCTCTTCCCCAGATTAGGTGAGGTCATGAAACTGAGGGTATATTTGAATGTACATTTCTAAGACTTTCCGTTTGGGCCTAGGCGAAGTGAATTCATATTGACATGCTAAAAAACTCAAAAGCAATACTGTTCAGTGATGTCAATAAGAAAAAAGAGTTACTTTTGCATTAAAATATTACTATTCTTATTATTTCTTAATATTCTATATTTATTAAAGACTGATCACTAGATATTAATGCAAAAAAATTAAGCTTAGAAAAATGCTGAGCTCCCCGACTTTGCTGTCTAACCTTGTCTGTCATAGTCTGACTCCTTACAGTCGGGGTGTTAACCCTAAAATAGTGGATCAATATATAATTTAAGCGAATGATGTATTTGTTAGAAGTACCTCTCACTTAATATAGAACTCTCTCACTCTAGCTAATGTAATTTAATTATATTAGCAGTGGGTTCTCGTCGATCTTATGATGGCTGGAATTAGAATCGACGACCTTTTGAACGGTATCCGCCACTTTACTTTCGTTTTCCGTACTTCTCTTCTATACCTTCTGCTTTGGCGGTAACACGCGAGATTTATCTGTTGGTACACGTATTTTCGTTATATCAGCCGTTTAAAGTCAATGAACATAATACTTCCGATTATTATCGCAATAGTCGCAAAAGATTTCACCAGCCTCATTAACGGGCCCAGGTCAGCCTCATCTCAACCAATTTAAAGATTTCTCATTGGGTTGAGATATCAGACGGCAGTCGTTCTCGGCAAAGGAAAGATAAATCATATAATAATAGAAGAATAGATTCATACATACATATAAACTCGCCGGGATATTTTCCATGCTTATTATTTATGTTGAGCAACCGATATTTCGGCGTTGCGCGCTGTTACAAGCGCCATGATCACGGTGTGTACTATTTTACACTAGTAATGTGAATGACCATGTAAGTCTCAAATCTCGCCTTTATCCCTGGACAGTTAAGCAGAGGTGAATTAACACCCACATTTCAGAAATCATTAAAATCGGTCCCACGTAATAGAGGGTGAGCCTCGGGCATTATTGTTGACTCGAGATGTTAAATAATCCTATCCTTTACGTCTTTACTTTAGTCCGCCACCGCGGCCTGCTTCTGCTAGGTTGACAGGCGGCACCACCAGTCACCCCCAGGCTCGCGCTCATGGGGTATGGAGGTCATTTTGTGACCTCCGACCCGACCCGCCTACGAAACAAATACCCCTAGCATGTCAGTCACCCAATCTTTCTATAAAGATAAATTTATGTACATATTTGCGACAAAAACCTATTTTATATGCTGTCTTTGAACCCTCGGTAAATTAATACCCAAATAAATAGGAGGCTTTCTAAAAAAACTTGTTTATATACGTACTTATATATACCTATTACCTACGTATACCTTTTTTTATATACTTTGTAAGGTATATAGAGTCCTTTTATATACCGGCAGAGTAGAATTTAGGCCATCCCATCTCTTCCCATACGGTGTCGTACAAGGCGATTAAGGGATAGGGCCGTTTAACATCAGACAGATATATACAGCCCAGACTCACCCTCAGATGCAAGGCTCGAGTCAACAATAGTGTCCGGAATACGGCAATAGTCTCACCCCCTATTACGTGGGACCGAACACAATGATTGGTGAATTGTGGGTGTTAATTCACCTCTGCCTGACCCTCTGGAGATAAAGGCGTGATTATATGTTTGTATGTTATATACTCGAGCAAAATAATATCTTCACGACTAAAGCAAGCCTCATATGTAAGCCGGTACTCATTTTGATGAACTAATGAGTGTCCGGTACAAGTTTGACTCTTAGGGTGGGGGCCATGCCAAAGTGAGAGGGGAATGCCTTATAGAGTAACCTTACAACCTGGCAAATGAGAGCCAATACGGCGTATCGTTTTAGCCGGTGGTCCGATAAAACCATCCTGCTGACAGGCGGACGGGTACCTGTGCGGTTTGGTATTACATATACCAATCCGCACAGGTATATGTAATACCAATCCGCACAGGTACCCGTGATGTGTGTGATGCGAAAATAGTAGATGTAGGGAGTAATATGGTGGTTGCTCCCGTAAAAGACAAGGAAACTTAAAAAGCCACAAAAAAAACTTAATCCTGTAAAGGAGCAGTTGGACCTATAGCTGGAGAATCTCACGCTCCAAAGTTCGATTAATAAGAATTGCAAAAAGTTTCACTAGTGAAATATGGTTAGCTCCTTTGAAATAGTTCAGTGAAATTAGCGTTACGTCATCATTCTAGAAGCCTTTCCCCAGCTCAGTAGGAGTTGGCTTTCTAGTCTAACTAAGATGCGGCTGAACTTGACTGCGGTTACCATATGACCCCCAAATGCCCCCCCCCCCTCTCACCTCAGGCCCATACAACCACTTGGTGATAGTCAATTCGTTGACCTTTCGTTCGATAGGTTTTGGGTTCCAATCCTAGCAATGAAAACTAGCTGAAAACGTTTAAAGAGAACACCAGCAATTTCGATTTCACCTCTTATAGAACAAGAGCTAAAGGAAAATATATTTTCCATTATAATTGTTTATAAAATTAAGTGAAATTCAAATTAATTATTAACCTCAAGGCTACATTGTATTGTTATAGGTAACCATTCGGCTATATAATTGAGTACCTTCCTGTAGTTAAAATTGTTTAACAGACCCTTGTAAATAAAAAATAGTAAAACATTCGCTACAAATTACTTTCAATGTTATTTATTCATTATTAGTCATTGATCACTGACATTCAATTATTTGACAATAACAAAGTGTGACACTTAATTTCTTTATTTGATACAAGCATTTATAAACTTAATGTTTCGGGGTTTAATAAAAATAAACTGACTAAAAAAAAAAATTAAAATTATTTTATTGTGTCAATAAACATGGTTTACATAGATGGTATTTGAAGACTCCTTTTAAGCAAGAAATGCCTGTGTTAAGAGCCTCCGCTCCTCCATTTCATAAATTGTAACTATTAACACAATACAATGTTAAGCTAATCAATAAGGTTACAAAGTAGTTTTTTAAGATTTTAGAGTATTAAAGAACTTAGTACAGTCTCATAATCCAAGTTTTAATCTCGTTCCGGGCGCATCTGACGCCTTTCCACGGAGTCCAGCGTCCGCCAGTATAGTCAAAAACAGTATAAAATCAATTAACACAATAAGATTTAATAGGTTTTTTAAATCTCTTCTTATAAGAGGAGAGCTCTTATATGTCCCACTATCATCTCAGCAATAGAAACTTAATAATAATAATAAAATTATTTCAACACCTCCTATCAAGCAGGCAAGAGGTAGGACACGACGGTATTTCCGTCCAATTGAGCAGTTCGACTGGGGAAGTACCTCCGCCCTACAGAATACCGCGGCCATAATAACCTCGTATTATGTTCCCGGCGGTGAGTAGGGTAACCAGAGCTCACTGGAGAGTTTTTGTGCTGTCAGTGGGAAGACCAAAAGCTTGTCCTGCTTTGTCTTTTACACTGACTGCACAGCAACTCTTGTGTTTACAGGGTTGGCAGCGCGAGTGTGACTTCCTTCCATATCCCGCCAATAGGCGGTGAACAGTGAAAAAATATATTTAGGTGTAAATAAATCGATCTACCCTCTTTCGAATTATTTTACTACGCGTATCTGCACTACTACTGGATTCACTCTCACTACAAACTCGAATTCGATCTCGATGACGTTTATGACATACGATACTTACTGTATCTACTCGCGATTTTGTTATGGCTTATTTTTGCTTAATATTAACGTCAGTGACCATGATAGTTTAAATACCTAAATTATCATTCTATTCCACAATATGCCGGCCAAAGATGTGGCACTTGTCTTGGGGGACAGACCTGCTCCTGATGAAACGCAGGCTGACCCATCATGATCCCTCCGGGAAAAATAGATTTAGATTGGTGGTAGGTTACAGGTGTGACTCAATTCTCGTAGAGATGACACGGTTCTCACAGGTGTGACTCGGTACTCGCTGGTAGGACTCGGTTCTCTACTGACGAACGACTTCAGGTGCCAATAATTATACAAGGTGTCGGGACTTTTCGCTTTTAAATCATGGAACTTACTATTTCTGCCGACATTTCGGATGCGTTGCAGCACCCGTGGTCAAGACTTGACTAGCCTTCAAGGGTCGAGAGGTTTGCGGGGAATATTTTTCGAAAAGTCCTTGTAAAATTATGAATTCACACCGCGATACTTTAAAATAACTTCAAGTGTCAAGCTCCCGCGCTAACCTACCACTTGCCTCATGCGGAAGGCAAGAGTCCCGTGCACTCCCTCTCTTCAACCTACAGGTACGCAAGGTTCTCTTTGAAACCTCCTTTTAGACATTCCCAATGAAACATGCATGTTATAAAAACTATTTACCCGCGATTAGGTTTCACATGATCGTTTTTTACCCCCATTAATCATGTTGCGCCGCCATTTTTTCTCTTTTCATGTCCATTGACTGTTTCCAAATCTGATGCTTACGTATCTAGATTTTTTCCGTTCAGTATTAAATTAGATAGTTGACACCATTGGAGCTGATATCTTATAGGTTTGCTGGTGCATTGTGTACATTCTCACTACGATGTTTTGGAGTCATCTTCCGAATGTTCTTTCTATATCTTTTATTTGCTTAAAGATATCGTTTTAGCAAGTTATAATTTGAATGAGCCTACGAATTCTCTGTTCCTAAGTATTATCTTCTCTGAAGCGGTGACAGACGTCCGCAAGTAATTTAAAGTTTAAAAATTAACTCGTTCCTATCATAAAAATTCTGAAAGTAATTAGCTGTTTGATAACACCTTTATATTATCTATTTAATAAGATTGTGACAACAGGGATCATCACTTCGAGCGTACAACCCCTATCTAAAACTTTGGGGATTGAGCCTCCACCTGTCAGTCGGTAAACCTGCCTAGCAATGAACGAGACTCTTGGTTTCCTGTCCGTGTTAGGGGTCAGAGGACAGATAACTTTTACTCCTGTAAAAGTCAAACACCTAAAGAGTTAGAAAGCTCCAGGCTCTAAACTTGCAGCTTTGGAGGCCACTGATATCACAACAACAAAATACAAATTATCATTTCAAAATAATCTTTCTACGCATCAATCTGCCAATGTCTCCGCGAGACAACAAAATTTGTAAAATGTCCCAGGACTTCGAGACACGTGACGTCCCGGGACCCAAACGTCAACAACAGTTCGAACCACGTTCTCTGAAACCCATTTGGACTGCGATGACCACAAGATCACGGCGCGAGGTACACAAGATCTGCATGCCCAAAAACAGGGAACGCTAGCTTGAGGGCACTCTGATCTTCCACTGGACTGCGTAATTCTACCCTCAGACATGTGGAACACTATATGTTAATGAAGGTGTTTGGCATGTCTGAGGATGAAATTAACGCTACAAGAATAGCTGCTCGAATCTCAACAATTGCCCCAATTAACTAACCGCCTACAGTATCATATTTGCATACAGATCACTGAAGCAAGACTTTAAAATGTGGCTTCATCAAGTAGTTACTGATTCTTCATTGGTAGTGCTCGATACGTTTGTCTTTGACCCACCATCCAGAACAATTCTATGTAACAACGGAGCACTACGAAGCAATTTGCCAGTTTGGTTCAAGAATGAGAACATGAATGATCACTGCTACCCAGTCTGTGGGGCGGTTATTAGATGTATACAGTTATTAGACAATACGATGTAGCATTTCTCCTTCCAAGATGAAATACTGAAGCTACCAAGATAGTGACGGCAAGACCTTGAAAAAAGCTTGATAATCGGTTGGGACCCTCAAATACATCAAGTATCATCGTGGATGAACAGGAGCGACATATCAGGGCACACCAATTTAGCGGCAGGAACATCCATCATGGAGGATTAGCTAAAGAGGCCACACGAGAGCCTCTCGTATCGTCTGCTGCAGGTTACCACCGGGAACGAATGTTTTAGAGATTACCTGTGTCCTCTCCCTCGGTGCATTCATCACGTTGTGCGAAGGATATGCCAGTGGCAAACTCATCTGGCAATGATCACCCAACATGACATGTTGTTTTAGTCGGTTCGAGTCCAACAAAACCACCCCACGGGCTCTGGCATGGAGGGGGGAATGTTATTCCCGCACTATAAAAAAGGGGCTGCAAAATCGGTATTCCACACAGGCACTCCAATAGCAAGCGGCGGGCCTGCCAAACTCACAGTGTCTACAATTAACCGACAATAATATTATTAAATTTCAATAACACAAATGAAGGTCATTATCACATCACTCGGAAAACAATAACATTTTCATTCATATTACTACAGACAGCGAATAGTAAACAAACGTGTACTACGTAGGTCACTCTTACTACATCGACAGCAAAAATGTACTAGTGAAGTCCAAAAATACTGCCGATATTCTATTTCCGTTATCAAAGACGCGGTTTTATATCAGGGGTTTGCTCCGGTCGCGAATGTGAATTAAAATTGTGTCGCCACTGCTCTTGATCTATATTTAGAGCTACTACGAGTCGTATTTTCAGCAAGGAATGTGACTGAACTTAGATATCCTTGTTTGGAGAGCGCCGGGTTGCCTCTTGGTATTTTTCTCAGAGCCGGCTCGAGATATTAGTATTATTTTCTTATTGTTTGAACTATCTCAATCAATTCGGCGCTTTTATCTTTCACTATAAAGTAAAGTATATTTTAGATAGTATTGGACCATCTACATAAAGCTATATATATATATATTTTTTTTTTATACCACTAAGTTGGCAGACAAGCACACGGCCCACCTGATGGGAAGCGGTTACCGTGGCCTATGGACGTATGCAACACCAGGGGTGTCGCACTCGTGCTGCCGACCATGAAGAAACCTTCTGATGCCCCTCTTGAAGAACCCCATATTGTAGGCGCTTGGGAAAACCGCAGCAGGGAGGTCATTCCACAGCTTGAGTGTGCGTGGGATGAAGTTTCTTTCATACCGCACAGTGCGCACCGTCGCAGGTCGCAATGTGTGGGGATGAATTCCCTGCCTATGGCGAGAGGTGCGATGATAGAACGTAGCTACGGGCATCATGTCAAACAATTCATCTGAGCACAAACCATTGTACAGGCGGTAGAACACACACAGTGAGGCAAAATCCCTCCTAAGGCTAAGAGGTTCCACTCTACCTGTGAGTATGGGATTGTCAACCAGCCTCATTGCCCGTCTTTGCAACGAGTCGAAGGGGTCAAGCTGGTATGCAGGTGCTCCAGCAAAAAGGTGACAGCAGTACTCCATGTGAGGCCGGACCTGTGCCTTATAAAGAAGGAGTTGCTGCCCCGCAGTGAAGTACTGCTTCGCCCTGTTGAGCACTCCGAGTTTTCTTGATGCCAACTTAACCTTGTCCTGCAAATGACTTCGGTATTGGACGTCTCTGGAGATATCGACACCAAGGATCCCGATACTTGAGGAGATGGTAAGCGGTGTGCCCAGGAATTGCGGCGCTACAATGAATGGGGTTTTCTTAGCGGTGAATACACATACTTGTGTCTTAGTGGGGTTGAATTGGACTAGGTTTAGTCGTCCCCAATCGGATACTCCAGAGAGAGTAGTCTCGATTTTAGACACAAGTTGTTCGCGACTCTTCTCCACCTCGGACTGAGGGATATTTGCACGGCCCGTGTAACACGAGTCCCCGGTACTGTCGTCCGCATAACAATGAATGGAGCCATCAGACAGCATGTCATTGATATGCAGCAGAAACAGCGTCGGAGACAACACGGAGCCTTGTGGGACACCAGCGTTTATGTTCATGCGGTCCGAGCAGCTGCCGTCGACGACAGCTTGGATGCTTCTGTTGGACAAAAAGCTGGCGATCCATTCGCAAAGTCTCTCGGGGAGTCCATAGTACGGCAACTTCGCAAGAAGACCTTTGTGCCAGACCCGATCGAAGGCCTTCGCTATATCGAGGCTGACCGCTAGTGCCTCACCCCGACTCTCGATGGCTTGCGACCACCGGTTTGTGAGATACACAAGAAGGTCACCGGTTGAGCGACGGTGGCGAAAGCCGTACTGTCGGTCGCTCAGTAGATCGTTTCCTTCAAGGTATCTCAGGAGCTGTGTATTAATGACACGCTCCATAACCTTCGAGAGTAGGGAGGTTATAGCGATAGGCCTGTAATTGGTCGGATCTGTCCTGTCACCTTTCTTAGGTACAGGGTGCACGAATGCGGTCTTCCACGAGTCTGGGACCTGCCGCGCGGAGTATGAGAGTGCGAAAAGGCGTGTAAGTACAGGGCACAGCTCGGGGGCGCATTGTTTAAGCACTATCGCCGGTATACCGTCCGGCCCACTCGACTTCCGAACATCTAGGGACTTAAGCTCACGCCGGACCGCCCGTTGCGTGATTTTAACTTCAGACATGGAAGCACCACAGCTGAGAATTATGGGTGGTTCGGCGTTCCCGTCGTTCATAGTCGAGTTTGACGCAAAGAGATTACCCAACAGATCGGCTTTCTCCTTAGCGCCATGGGCCAGACTACCATCGGATTTTTGCAGCGGTGGAAGGCAAGACTGGCAGAAGTTTCCCTCGGCAGCTTTGGCGAGCGACCAAAATGCACGACTGCCAGATGGGTAGCGTGCAAGCCGCTCGCCAATTCTGCCGATGAACTCAAACTTAGCCCTGGCCGTAGCTTTTTTACTAGACCTCGAGGCGGCATTCAACTTTCGCTTCACTTCAGTGATATTAGGATCTTTATTGGCAAGAGCCGTGGTCCAAGCCCTGTATGCAGATTGCTTGTGGTTTCTTGCTTCTCTGCAGGGCCTATTAAACCAAGGGCGTTTGCTCTCTCCTGTTGCGATCCAGCGGTTCGGAATATAGCATTCCATACCCGCTAGGATCGCATCAGCTACTGCTGTTGCACAGGAGCTGGGATCATTTGAAGTGAAGCAAAGCCGCCTCCACGGGTACGACGCGAAGAATTCTCGCAGTCCATCCCAGTCTGCCGACTTGTAGCCAGACATGCCGCTATTGAGGTGGCCGCGGTGGTTCCGGCCGCGTGAGAGTCACTTGCGCCCGAACGAGGCTGTGGTCCGAAGTACCAAGTGGTGCTTCCACAGTTACTGAGTATTCGTCCGGGCGTGAAGTCAGCAGAAGGTCCAGTATAGAGCTTCTATGGGTCTCTATTTCTGGTGTTCTAGTAATAGAATGCGCCAGTTGAGAGAATCCGTAGGTCAGTGCAAAGTCATGAGCAGCCCTTCCCGCAAAATCAGTTCTAGGAGACCCCAGCCACTCTACGTGGTGAGCGTTGAAGTCCCCAAGAATACTAAATCCGCGGTAGGGTATTGCTCAATTACCTTGTCCGCAGACCGCTGCAGATGCTCAAACAATTGAGCTGTACCCAAGTCACCGCTATGAGACCTGTAGAGGCACGCAAAGATACGGGTGTGGCCACCGTGATCCGTACGTACCCAAAGAGTTGACAGGTCCCTGTATTCAAGGCCTTGAAGACGGCAGCAGCAAATATCATCCCGGACGTACAAGCATACCCCGGCGCGACTCAGGAAGTTATGCTCGAGTTTGTATCCGGGGTACATTAAGTAGGCTGTATCGGCTGGGCATGATATTTGCGTCTCCGTCAGAAAAAACAAGGTGGGCTGCGCGGTCTCTAAATGTAGATGGACCGCGTTGAGGTTGGTGTGTAGGCCCCTGATGTTACAGAAATCCACATGTACTGTGGACGATGGTACCGCTGTAGTAACGTTTTCCTTCTTATTTTTTCCTTTCATGACCTATGTGGGGGGTGAGGGGGAGGAAGGTATAGAGAGTTTCTGTGCTCCCAGTGCAGAAGACAAAGCTAGGCTTCGTACCACCACTGACAAGCTGGGGTTGTGTGAGTGGCTGGCGCGGCGGGCGGAAGGGCCCCCGGTCCCCTCCCAAATGCCGTAGCCGAGTCCACTCCGGTTTCCTCCTCCGGCACGACTACAGCATCGGGCACTTTACACAGGCTGCTGGTTCAGCCTCCTGGGGCGGAGATTAAGTGATCCCCAGGTTCGGGAACCGTACAACCTGCGGGCGGCCAGCGGATAACCGTTTCACCGGGTCTCCCTGACCGCCGCGCCAACATTTCACGCCCCTACAAGTCAGTGGTGTCAATTTAAGCCTACGGTCTATCCACTGACAGCACAAAACCTCTCCAGTGAGCTCTGGCTACCCTACTCACCACCGGGAACACAACACAAGGTTATTATAACCGCGGTATTCTGTAGGGCGGAGGTACTTCCCCAGACGGACTGCTCAATTTGAGACGGGAGATACCGTCGTGTCCTACCTCCTTCAGAATCACACACAACTGAATCTGAATAACAAACAACACAAATGAATCCGCATCTTCTAACTTACCAGTCAAACGTTCTGTCACCTTAATGTGTAAAAGCTAAAAATAGATACGTGGGTGTTTTATTTTATAAAATAAATGAATAGATCTAAATATACAATATCAAAACGTTCATGTACTCTTTTTCTTGGAATCTCTGCTTCGTTCAAATGCGTAAAATAATTATGTTTATTCGCGTGTGCCTTCGAATAACAAAGAGTAGAGCATAAAAGCGAGGTTTTAACAAGCCCCAACCGAATCCAATAATGGTTCTGAGCAAGTTTGCTACATCCATGTGCCTTTAAAGGATGAGCTCTGTCCCACCTGACCAAAACTGTCAGTAGACAGGGCAGAGGAACAACAACACATGTATTTCTCCAACCACTGGTCTACATCTGCACTTAATTTCATCAAATTCGGTTCAGTGGTTTAGGTGTAAAAGCATAACAGATATAATTACTTTCGCATTTATAATATTAATATAGTACATATCACAGTTGAGTATAGTATATTATTTCTCAATTAAAACTGTATACACTCGATAACAACATGTCCCAACCCTTTTAGTGAATGAATCATTCATTCATTGGTACACACAAACACATAGACTAAATCAGTGTACGTTATATCGTGGTTAAGGTATTTGTGTGCGTATCAAAAGCGTAGAATTCCTGGAACCCGTGACGGAACCATTACTGGGTGTCTGTTTGCGAACAGATTACTTTCGTCATTCGATGAATGGTATTAAATTTCAAAAAACGAATATTTTATGTTGTGGACTTTTCGTTTCTTTTGACAGCTCCCTTTTAAATCTTATTTCCTTTTGGGTTGTTCGTTCAGAAGTTTGTTTTGGCGTGAAATAAACTTATTTTAGAACGTAATAAATTCGTACAAACTTTTGTTGATATTTTAATCTGTTATGGAGTTGAAGGGTACTATAGGTAAATGTTAGACACTTTATATATTGTAATTTGTCAGTGTGAAATTTATACACATCTCTATCGTAAAATACGTAACCAATATCATCATTGTCTATGATTGATCAGTGTCATTGGATAGAGCTCCGGGGTAGTCATCGACCGTTAAATATTATTGTTGGTATTGGTGACCCTCGTTCCTGAGGCTTTGACTTTAGCTTACCATCAGGCGAGGTGAAGACAAATCGGTGTGTCCTATAAAAAAATTGGTAAACCTTTTTTTAAATTGTATATACAGTATGATTTTAAATAGCAAAAATAACATAAATCTATATGTAAATAGTAGAGTAAGAGTTTTATTTGAAATGGCGTCGGCTATTTGTACGTTATACCAGTTTGCGAGTATCAATACGACCATCCAAATTGATTAGGAACCATTGTCGTGGCCATTGACGCTAATTGGCAAACGGTGTGAGGTTCGATGCTGGGTAGGTAGCACGTACCGACAAAATTAAGAGCCACGCTTCCTTAAATAACTGTCAGTAAAACGGTCGAAACACGAACTCGACGTAGAAGCGCCGCAGACGGGGTAGTCGCCGAGCAGCGAGTTCTGTAAAATAATATAAACGAGAAGTTTTCACGCAGTGGTACCTGATCATGTGGCCCGGGAGGGCGGAGGCAAGCTGACCCGATATGCGCCGACGGAGGAAGACGAGACCACACTCAGGGAGCTTCTACTTAGGTACGTGACACTAGCGACAGAAAAGCTTTCTGCCTTTAACACTGGCTTCATTTGCATTCGATCATACGGATCTCTCTATGTGTCGATGTGTCTTTCTACATTATATTTCACCTTGGCTTGGCATCCTATCTCGTATTACAGATACTGATGCGTACAATAAATCCAATCGCGGTGGCTGATTCATTCACAGTTCCTCTCATAACATCGGACCATAGCACCGTGACACCGCGTGGTTAGCATCGATGGCCACGACTCTGTGGTGCGTCCCGCTGTCCGGCCCGCTTAGACCACTTGCATTACACTTGAGACAGATAGGAGTATTGCTTGCATGGGTGTGGTTGTAACGTTTGTAGTGTTTTAAATCAAGTGTTTCTAGACATTTAGAAGACAATAGACGTTTGATTCAAAACTTTCCTTTCAATTTAATTTTTGGTTGTTGAAAAACGTTTCTCAAACTTTATATCGATCGATATACACGATTGAGTATCACTGCATTCATCTCTTTCTGTATTCACTTCACATTGAGAACCGCTGACATAGCTCCTATCAGCGTCATTCATATCCAATGGCACTATGGTATTTATATTTCACACGGAACACTAAATTATGTTTGAATACGATATAAAACAAAATAAAGTTCCACAACGTGAAAGAAATTGTATTTCTGTGGGCAATTCGTTCGGATAAATTGTTGACATTCCATAGTAAAACTATTATATAGATCGAAGGAGCGATCTGTGAATTAATTTCTTTTTTATCTCCCAAGAACGAAAAATAAACCGAACAAATAAATACCAATCTATGAAAACATTGCTTTATTGTTGAACAAGCGGTGTTATATTGATAAACAGTGACATGTAACTATATATTATATACATATCTTGATATCTGCCTCACAGCTAATTAGGCTTTCCGCCGCCACTCATCGCTTTTACGAACGAGTAAAACAATACAGAGATAATATCTGTTTGGATAACATGTTTGACCTTTTGAACGCCAATGTCGACCAGATTAAACATATGTTGTTAGAACACTCAAGTTTAGTAGGTATAACTACAACTATTTTGCAAGGTGAACGAACACACAAAATCCGCTTCAGGATTAACAGATCCGTTGCTACTGAATGTAATTTTAGTTTAAAAGCTTTACTGGAGTTAATGCCCTCATATTTATTTAATTATATTGATATGTATTTATGTACTGGCAACTTAAAAGTCTGAACACTTCAATACTTTAAGGCTCATATTTAAGAACGATACTCAATTGTCACTGAAAGTTTGTCAAATATGTTATTGATAATCGAGATTCAAATCTGAGTATATTTCTGGATTACAGGTATAATACTGTGTGTGGAAATTCTCTCATATACATACGCCATCGTCAAATACAATACAACAGATGTGTAAAACGAAATGCTATCTGAATACATACTAAGAATAGCGTATGTAGTTGTATGGCTGAACGTGTACAAAATTTAACTTTGAGTTTATCGGATCAGTATTTTAAGCAGACGGTACACGGTGATTTTATAAGTTTGATGTGTACATTACCCGGAACGTGACAGATCCGTTCCAATAGACCTGTCAATACGGACTTTCTGTATATTTAAAATATTAGAAGTCGCAAACATTGAGGTTCAAACGATTAATAAAGGTCATATCAGATATATCAACTCGGAAAGGGATCGGAACTGTATAACCTTTCGGCTAGATGACGCTGCGCTTACGGCTTGCTTACCGCTGGTTGACCTAGCCGACACCAGAACTTTGATTTTATACTTTACTCGCAAAGAGTTAAAGTCCAAAATAAAATGTAAAAGAGTTCATTACAGATGGTAATTTTTGCGCTATTGCAGCGACGGAGAGCTTAGAGTGCGTGTTCATTTGTTTTTTATTATTTTATTTACCTTAGGCGATATCGTTACGATGCGTTTCCGAGTTAATATGTCTGCTATGACCCTGAGTCTGATGATTCATGAAGTCAAAAACTCGTTGTAAAAGCGGGAGATGCGGCTGTATTCTCGTACTAATGTCTGTTTTGGTGGTTAGCCTACAGCGACAGGTAAGCGTGATGAGTATGAATCTGACTGCCAAGCTGGACGACCTGCAACGTGGGGACCGCCAGCTGGAGACCACGGTGGCGCTCTGCGAGATTCGCACACAGCTTCAGGAGTTGACCAAGAGTGTGGAATCATGTCAGAGTGAAGTTTCAGAGGTAAGATTTTTTTTTTTTTACTTATAACTATCCTATTTGTCAATACCAGCGTTTCGCTATATGACTTATCGCTTATTTTTTAGCAAAATATCAAATGATCTCCATTTTGAAGGCGTTAGTAGTAGTCGTTGAAGAATTCGACTAACATCGTCTAACCTACTCCTACACCGTCCCACTCACACGACAAGCCTTGTCCACTCTTCTTTCTTAGTCCAGTCTATTCTGCTATGGAACGCACTTCCTCTGGCAATCAGGATGTCCACAAACCGTTTTATATTCAAGACCAGAGTACACTAGCTCTACAACAATCCATAGTTGGCAAACAAATCATTTCAGATCGCATGTATTTGATATGTCTTCATGTAGGTATATTACGCATCTATGTGTATATTGGTCTGTGTATTTAGTTTATGATGTTTGATATTGATATTAATATTTAAAATTAATATATGGATATTTTTTTTTAATCAATTAATAAAAATCATTATTTGTGGTACCGTACAGCATCCTCAAAGGTGTTTGGTGTAAACCTTTGAGGATGCCGTAAGGCGAATCCGGTCAGGTCTAATAAATACCAAAATTTGAGGATGCCGTAAGGCGAAACCGGTCAGGTCTAATAAATATTAAAAATAATGTGGAAAAGTACAAGTGAGTTTCTCAATATGTGTAACAACAAATTCCACCAAGCGCCATCAATCAACAGTATAAATTGTCTAAATGATATCTGCTGTAACTAAATAATGTGCTGTCACCTAAATCTCACACGCCCAATAAGTTCCAATTACTCGATACAACAGTTAGAATCACTGAGAGTCGTCCTAGAATATAAGCTTCAAATTATATTAAACATTTGATTACGTGCACACACACATTACAGTTTAAATACAATATTGACATTAGCTAACACACACATAACGTGAATTTTGAGCTGTATTTGTAGCACTCGTTCGGGTACGTATCAAGATCGATAAATCATTATAGTCGACTGTTTATGAATGTTAGAAAGGTCCACACTGCACGCGATCAAATGCCAGCTGCATTATCATACAGGAGTGTTGTCACCAACTCATGAAAGTAAAATTAATTCAATTTTTCTTTATTTTGATAGTGTGATTCGGACCATTAGCGTCAAATTCAATCAAATATCTCTTACTACACAAAGAAAGAACACATTACATAATATGGAGCAGCTTTGCAGTATACGTACAATTCGCGGCCTTATCGCACAATACAATCTCTTACAGGCAATCTCTTACAGGCAACCATGGGATGGAATGAGTATAAGAGAATATAACCGTCAGTCTGAATACGAGTGTTATATGGTTAAAATGGGTCAAACAGTGTCTCTTAAGGTTGTGGATATGTTTATTTGTTTAATTTGTTAGATTTTTACATTTTTTTTACGTGCGAAAAATCCTCATAGAACCCCTCCTACCGGAGCCGGTGGGAGAGGTTATGTCGGACTCGAACCGACCAAAACGCACGATGCCTGGGTTAGGTCTTTTTGGTTGTCGAAGTTGAGGTTAACAGGCATATCCCTCGCACCCCGGCCGACCTAGGGCCATCTCTCTCGATCTAACCCTCTCCACGGGACCACGGAGTCCCTAACTCGTCTCCGGAAATGGGGAGGCGCGTGAGACGCGTCGCCGCCGCAACCTGCTTCTGCCAAGGTGACAGGCAGCTCCACCCGTCACCCGTCACCTGCACTCATGCGGGGCGAAGGTCAATAATGGACCGTTAAATTTTACACTTGCCTTTTAAGATGCAATACACAAATTTCAATGGAGGACAGCGAAGCACACGACGAAAGTAAAATAAAATTGAAATAATATTCTTTACTTTTAAGAGGTGAAGATAAAATTCCCAGCTCCAATGGGTCGAACGTATGCGTTTCTTTGTCAAACCATCGTCTCGTCGCGGCGTCGTACCGGCGTACGTCTAGTCGTTTGATATTGTAAGGGGTTCAAAGGAATTTACTTATGCAACGCTAACCCGCAGTCAATGCAACTCAGGCGTTAAAATCGACAGAAAAGCAACATTGTGCTGCTCAAAGCTTGGTAACTTTTTTCTCGACTTTTCTTTTTAACAGTCTCGCTTGTCTCTCAGCCTGTAGTGGAGTTGATATACGGAGAGTACAGTCATCATCAAATTGATCTTGATGAACAAGGTACCCAAATTTTCCTGTTGATTGATTGTCCTGATATTTAGTACACACCTTCAGTTTGGACAATAATACAATTTAAATAAACAGTACTCCGGTAGCCTAGTGGTATGGGTAATGGACTGCCGAGACGAGGTCTCGGGTTCGATCCCAGGTTCGAAGTTATGTTATGTATTTATCGCAGGTTTATAAGTGTCCGGTTAATGGCAATAGGCTAGCCACCTATTACATTGGGACCTAAACATAAAGCGGCGAAATGTGGGTGCTAGCACCTCTGCCTACTCTTTCGGGGATATAGGCTTAAGTTTATGTTATGTTATGTAAATAAACAGTTTGATTTACTCTTAATACTTTGCTATTAAAATTACTTCGAGACTTTGTAAGATCGTTTTGAAGCTCACATTAGTCTGTAACACTCTTCTTAATTGTCGTCTTTTTTAACCCTCGACGCAAATACGACGGGGTGTTATAAGTTTGCTGTGTGTGTGTGTCTGTCTGTGGCATCGTAGCTCTTGAGCGGATGAACCGATTTGGATTTAGTTTCTTTTGTTTGAAAGGTATATTATTCGGGAGTGTTCTTAGCTATGTTTGAAAAAACTCGGTCCAAGATGGCCGCCACTACAAGATGACGGAGTACATATTTTTTCTCAACTCCCTCAATATGGGTATCAAATGAAAGGGCTTGACTAGTGGAATGTCATACAATATGACAAATTTCAAATCTAAGATGGCTGCCAACACAAAATGGCTAATTACATTTTATTTCACAACTCCCTCAATAAGGGTATCAAATCAAAGAGCTTGACGATTAGATCAATTTAAAAAGTGTAAAATATAAAATTAAGTTTAAAATTTAAAAAACCCCCGTCACAAAAAACAACCCACAAAAAGTCGAAAATAAGTTGTGTTAGTTAGTCCTATAACTTTGATATACCTAGTAATACATATTTTGATTCAAGCGTTGTCACTGTTGGGGGATCTTGGATCGTTTCGATAATATGACGTAGTGCTCTACCAGTTAGGGATCCTGACATGACAAGGCTTGAATCAAAATATGTATTACTAGGTATATCAAAGTTATAGGGCTAACTAACACAACTTATTTTCAACTTTTTGGGGGTTGTTTTTTGTGACGGGGGTTTTTTTTTAGCCTTTTTTCCCGAATCAGTTGGGGTCATTTTTCTGTCTATTTGTGATGCAGTTGAACTTCAATATTTTCAGTTCAATCCATCTGAACTTCACAACCAATTGGCACCATCAAAGTTCTGTAGTTAGTCTAACACCCATTGATGTTCGTACAACAACAGGGACCGAAGGCTTAACGTTTAATGCAAATAGACATATTCATGCACACAAATATTTGCACTGAGCGGAAATAGAACCCACGCCCCCTGCGTAGTAGTCGTGTTCACTGCCGTCATGCTGCAGAGGCTGTATTTAGACGACAAACAAGCTTGGAAATGTACTGTTTACCATGCTACGAGCAAATGCTACAAATTAAGTAAACATGTTTGTAAATGGACCAAAAAAAAAAGCTCGCTGAGTTTCATTTCGGAGTCTTATCAGAACAGGATCGCTTACCGCACCGGTGTAGACCACTTGCTAAACATTAGTCTAGTTTTCTTTCTTTGATGCTTTCATGTGCCTTTTTAAATGTTTATCAGAACTGATCCCGTAGAAATATCGGGATAAAAATTAAATAAGGAAAGGATTTATTTAAAGCAAACTAGGGTCGATTCCGATGCGATTATAAAACCTGTGATTATAACGAAACTTCATAATTTAAATATACATACATACATATAATCACGCCTTTATCCCCTGAGGGTTAGTCAGAGGTGAATTAACACCCACATTTCACCAATCTTTGAATTCGGTCCCACGTAATAGGGGGTGAGCCTATGGCCGTCTTCTGGGCACTATTGTTGACTCGAACCATGCATCTGAGGCTGAGTCTGGGCTGTATATTTCTGTCTGATGTTAAACAGCCCTATCCCTTAGTCGCCTTGTACGACCACGTTTGTAAAATTAAATATCTCTTACAAAATTAAATTTAAATAACTTTACGAAAGCGTAGGTTTTGTCTCTACAGATCATACTGAAAACCAAAGCTTCATCATCATTATCATTTTATTAGCTACGATTACATCTGAGGCCTTCACCCCGGCGGGTTAGGCAGAGGTGAATGTTAATTCCATCAATTACGTAAATAACTATTGCCGTCTTCCGGGCACTATTGTAGACTCAAACCATGCACCTGAGTCTGAGTCTGGGCTGTATGCATCTGTCTGATGTTAAACAGCCCTATCCTTTAATCGCCTCGTACGTCACCGCATGGGAAAAGATGGGGTGGTCCAAATTCTACCCCCCTGGGGACCACGTTACGTACATACAGGTCGTTTTTTTGGCTATATAGGAAGAAGCTGATGTCTAGCCTTCCAGCTTCAATAATCAAACGCTGACAGAGTTATTCAGTTCCCCGAGCCCGAAAAGTCAGCCGGCCTCACACAGCTTCACAATAGGCAGGCAACTAATAAGAAACAAAAAGGAAAATAACATAAAGAAAATAAATAAACAGAAAAACAATGAAGCCCTCAATCTCATAGTATGAAAGTGGTAGAATGAAAGCCTGATGGAATCAGAAAGAGGAATAGAATGAAGAGAATAAGAATGGAAGCGTGAAAACTTAATAGTAATTTAACTTAACTACATTATATAAAATATACGCGAGTCCAAGAAACAGCAGTGACGAAAAGACTTCGAACTCGGGTCGAAGGTGCTAGAAAAAAAAAAAAAGAAAAAAACCAGCTGGCCTCACACACACAGAGGTTCACAGTAGGCAGGCAGCCAATCACAATGCGCCGTTCTTTCGATACGAGTACGCTTATATTACCTTAAGCTTACGATAGTATTTCGTGCTAGAGGTACTCGTCGCTCATATAGACCTCCTTCTTGATTTAACGGCTATTGACAGCCGAAACCGACACTTAACAGACCCTAGAAACATAGCACTCAAACGAAAAACCAATTAGCGGTCACCCATCCTAATCGTAACCAAACGTGGCTTAACCCTACTGATCATTTACCAAACAGTGAGCTCACGTAGTTACTAGCGCTTCTTTTTTTTCTCTTTATTCATAATTGAGGACTTTTATACAAATGTACATGAAATTTCCTTTCAAATCTTTTATACATACTAAATTACCTACATAGCGTAGCATAACAAACTTAAACAGACTATAAACAGCCTCAGATTTAGGTGTACACAATTCTTTTTATACAACTTAGGTGGCAGACAAGCACACGGCCCACCTGATGGAAGGTGGTTACCGTGACCTATGAACGCGTGTAACACAAGTGGAGTCACATCCGTGCTGCAAACCCTGTAAGAACAGAGATTTTCTGTGCCTTCAGTGCAGAAAACAAAATCAGGACAAGCCTTTGGTCTTCCCACTGACAGCACAAAACTCGCCAATGAGCTCTGGCTATCCTACTCACCGCCGGGAACACAACCCGAGGTTATTATAGCCGTGTTATTCTGTCGTGTAATACACAATATTTGCTGGAAGATTCCAACATCATACAAATTTTAATTTAGCATCTCAAATTAGAGAGGAATTCTCTATCAGCCTGATATCTAGCACATTAAGTGGAGGACATCTTCCACAGTACCACAAACCTCACAGTTTGGAGAACATTCTTTTTTATTTTTCAATTCAAACTTATTTAGCGGCATGTGGCCAGACCTCAGTCTGTAGGCGATAACAACCAGTTTTGTGCTCAACCTTGTGTTCAAAAACCACGGTATATGATGAAACGATAGCTTTCTACCATATCTCATTATTTTTCGATCTTTAATTGAAGTATTAGTATTATATTCTTTCTACAGCGCTTGACGTGTATTTCTGTACTTGGTAAATAATTCCGATACGAACCGCGGTGCTATGGGTAATGGACTGCTGAGACGAGGTCTCGAGTTCGATCCCAGGTTTTACCATGGCACACTCCAATGACTTTTCGAAGCTTTTCGAAGTCATGTGTGTATTTATCGCAGGTTTATAAGTGCCCGGTTAATGGCAATTGGCTCGCCACCTATTACATTGAAACCTAAACATAAACTGGTGAAATGTTGGTGCTAGCACCTCTGCCTACCCCTTCTGGGATACAGGAGTGAGTTTATGTTATGTTCTATTATGTTCTATATCTACCTCTTTAGCTTCAATAATTCCAAATTTCGCTAAACGGTCAGCCTTGTCATTTCCTAGCGCTTAAAATTCATTTTCAAATCAAAACAAATCAAGTAACTTTTAAACTTTACCCTTCCATAATATGCAATAATGCTTACGGGAATTAACGCGAATATGTTATATATATATATATATATGTTATATATATAGTGTGACGGTACATGGCGAAACGAAAACATTTAAAATATCGAGAATGTGCGGGTAGATGAAGAACCTACTGCCTCACGGACACGAAGACGGCGGGCGTGCACCACTGAGCCAGTCAGCATGTGACCGCGGCTGATGTAACCTGGTCGAAATATCAGGCAAACCAAAGCTATGTGTACCTATACCATGATCACCGTTAATTTCCGTAAACATTATTGCGAAACAAATCTAATTTAAAAAAAAATGCTTCAAATCAGCAATTTCAAAATATGTCATAACTGAATTGGGTTCTAGATAATACTATAGTACGTAAATATATGTTGTAAGCTTACATACTAGTCTATAACTACGTATAAAGTGGGTGGATGTGGGTGGAGATTGATTCCTGACTCGGTGCAGTGAGTATTTCAAGTTGCAAGCATATTATTACTATCTCTCTTCACCATTTCAGCGTAACACATAGGTGAGAGTAGAGACACAGGTTTATATGGCATGTTCAACTTGAATATTTTACGCCCTGATAACCTAAATAACATAATGTAAACATATGTACTGCAGTTATATTAGTACTACACTACACGTGAAAACATACAAACTAGATATGCACTGAGACATAAAAATAGACTGAATCTACCTACCTCCAAACTCAAAATGCATTCTTCAGGTCCTTTATTCATGTCAATAAAAATATATAATAGGTTGCCCGAGCCCATTTAAAATGAGGACTACTTTAACATTTTTGTAAACAAGTTAAAAAACTTCCTATTCCTTTATGATAAAAACTAGTTACAACCCTAAAATATACCTAATAAATAGTCAATTCAAAATGACATTGATTACATCAAACATTATATACGTCCTTACATAAACACAGTATTATTAATATTATTACTAGAACGAAAAAATATTTATTAATATAATATTGACATTGAATAAATTAAAATTTTGTTTGTATACTGAACTTTGAATAAAATTGATCTTGGTATTTATGTTGACATTTTGTATTTTAATGGTATTTTAATTTTACATCTAATATTAACATTTTGTATTTCTGTGTTCAGTATTCGTCTAATGTTGACAATTTTGTATTGACATCTAATATTGATATTTAATACTGACATTTTGTATAATCATGTTCACTTTACATGTGTTCAAAATTGTTAAAAATATTATGTATTGACAGAGTAGTTATGTATATTTTAATAAAACTCTAAAAGCAAAAAAATGCTAAATGCATAAGCTATCTGTACCTGTTTGAATAATACGACATAGAACTACTGTTTATTATTATCAGTTAATATTGCCTATATTTAAATAAATATAAATAAATATATTTCACGACATTCTACACAACGCTATCTAGACCCATGGTAAGCATACTAGCTTGTGTTATGGGATCTAGAAAGCGGATAAACATACTTAGATATTATTTTTTTTAAATACATACATATTATACATAGAAACACCCAGACCAATGCAAATATACATATTCATGCATACAAATATTTGCACTGAGCGGGAATCGAACCCGCGCCCTCTGCATAGCAATCGAATGCTCTACCGCTACGCCACGGAGGTCGTATTTGAATTCCATTAGCCCGTATGTTTTAGTCTTCAAAATATGTATGAAAAATTGCCGGATTTGTTAATATTTAATATCAATGCTCCGCTCCCTTGAGTAGTAGCGTGATGATATATAGTCTAAAACCTTCCTCGATAAATGGACTACCCGACACTGAAAGAATCATTCAAATCGGACCAGTAGTTCCAGAGATTAGCGCGTTCAAACAAACAAACAAACTCTGCACAGATTAAAAAATTGTAATGAAACTGTATAATAGCTAATTCTCCCCTTCTCCAAACATTGTGCTGTGCCCGACAGGGTCCATAATTGTAACTTAATTTACATCTGTATCACATTATGGAACGCAATAAATGTATTGAGTATTGAATCAGCGTTACGATCGCGAGGTCCGGAGTTCTAATCCTAGTCATTACACAACTGACGAGAACCCACTCCTAACACAAGCAATTTAGCTTTGCTGGAGGGAATATTAGTAATTTCGGTTCTAATATTCTAAAAAAAAGGAGGAGGTAGGACACGGCGGTACTTCCGCCCAATTGAGCAGTCCGACTGGGGAAGTACCTCCACCTTACAGAATACCGCGGTTATAATAACTTCATGTTGTGTTCCCGGCGGTGAGTAGGGTAGCCAGAGCTCACTGGAGAGTTTTTGTGCTGTCAGTGGGATGACCAAAGGCTTGTCCTGCTTTGTCCTCTACACTGACGGCACAAAATCTCTGTTCTTACAGGGTCGGCAGCACGGATGTGACTCCACTGGTGTTACACACGTTCATAGGTCATGATAACCACTTTCCATCAGGTGGGCCGTGTGCTTGCCTGCCACCTAAGTTGTATAAAAAATAAAAATATTTTTCATATATTTAGCAAGCAGCTCTGACTTCGCTTCATATTATTTCTTCATCAGAAATTTATTTCGATTTGAAAATTTCGAAGTTATTAGCCGTAATATCTTATGTCATCACCTTAGGAGCGCGAACCCAAGTTGAATTCAATGCTTACATCTTTAGGGTTTACACTACAACTTTACAAAATTAATTTATCATTGGCTTTTACGGAAGCTACTGCTGCCGGACTTCCCAACTCCGAGAGTAAAGCTTATATCAGAGCAACCCATCGATGGGACAGCCGCGAAAAAAAAAAGTTTGTCTTTTCGTACTTAGCTGAGACTAATATCTAGTAGGAGTTTTAATAGGAGGTAGGACACGGCGGTATTTCCGCCCAATTGAGCAGTCCGACTGGGGAAGTACCTCCACCTTACAGAATATCGCGGTTATAAAAACTTCGTGTTGTGTTCCCGGCGGTGAGTAGGATAGCCAGAGCTCACTGGAGAATTTGTGCTGTCAGTGGGATGACTGAAGGCTTGTCCTGCTTTGTCCTCTACACTGACGGCACAGAAACTCTGTGCTTACAGGGTCGGCAGCGCTAGTGTGGCTTCTCTGATGTTACATACGTCCATATGCCACGGTAACTTTCCATCAGGTGGGCCGTGCGCTTGTCTGCAACCTAAGTGGCATAAAAAAAAAATAGTATCCTGTCTTGTATCGCGGCCTGTGTTGTATTTCTTTCTTGTGTAAGAACAAAGTAGGTACCTGTTCCCGAGATAATAACTATAACATAACATAGGGGTAGGCAGAGGTGATAGCACCCACATATCTATAGTTCATGTTTAGGTCCCAATGTAATAGGTGGTGACCCTATTATTATTAACCGGGCACTTATAAACCTGCGATAAATACACACATAACTTCGTAAAGCATCGAAAAGTCATTGGTGTGTGCCATGGTTAAACCTGGTATCGAACCCGAGACCTCGTCTCAGCAGTCCATTACCCATAACACTAGGCTACCGCGGTTGATAAAAAGGTGATAGGCAGGGAATTCATCCTCACACATTGCGAACTGAGACGGTGCGCACTGTGCGGTATGAAAGAATCTTCATCCCACGCACACTCAAGCTGTGGAATGACCTCCCTGCTGCGGTTTTCCCAAGCACCTACAATATGGGGTTCTTCAAGAGGGGCATCAGAAGGTTTCTTCGGGGTCAGCAGCGCGAGAGTAACAGCCCTGGTATTGCATACGTCCATAGGCCACGGTAACCACTTCCCATCAGGTGGGCCGTGTGCTTGTCTGCCACCTAAGTGGTATAAAAATAAGGTTGTTGTGGTAGATAAAAAGTTTACTCCAGGCTATACTACGCTTTAATCCAGTCAACTATCTATCTTTGTGTCAATTTTCATGCAAATCTATTCAACAGTTTACGCGTGATTGAGTACGAAACATCCAAACATCTAATCATCTTCACAATTATAATATTAGTTGGATACTATGACCGTAGGCGGAATATTCATAATATGCTAATTTGATTACCTTGAATTAGTAATTGTGCATCCATGCGTGCTGTTATGATACCGGAGTTGGTGTAGATGTGGGTGTATGCTTATTGCCCTTGGTATTTATCTCACAAGATAATTTATTCAACTAAAGTGGGCTGGGGTAATAATATTGATATTATAAATGGGAAATTTTGCCTATGAATATTTGTTACACTTTCGCGGAAAAAACGGCTCACTCAGCCGTTTACGATTAAATTCACTACCTATCTACTTGAAACATTTGAAACACTTGTTGAAATTCAGTTTACATGGCTTTTAAAACTATTGTCCGTTCGATCTTCAGACTAGGATTCCCTGTGTCGTGAAGACTCTCTCTTTCGTGAGACACAATAAATTCAACTGAATATGTTTAGCTTAAATTTAAATTTACACATTATCAAAGTAATTGTTAACAATATTATTATATATTTTTATTTATCGCGTGTGTGTGTGTGTGTGTTTGTTGTTGTTGTGTTTGTGAGAGATGAGTTATAGTCAACTTGTACAGTGATCATTACTTGTAACAATTAAACAATAATGTCAACTATGTCTGCAAGATGTACAGAATATTAGGTAAAATGTCAGATTCAGAAAGTAAATAAATGTCAATGGAAAATTACTATCACACTTTTTTTTTATAGCACTTAGTTGGCAGACAAGCACACGGCCCACCTGATGGAAAGTGGTTACCGTGGCCTATTGACATTTGTAACACCAGAGGAGTCACAGTCGCGCTGCCAACCCTGTAAGTACAGAGTGTCTGCGTCGTCAGTGTAGAAGACAAAGCAGGACAAGCCTTTAGTCTTCTCACTGACAGCACAAATTCTCCTATGACATCTGGCTACCCTACTCACCGCTGGGAACACAACACGAAGTTATTATAGCCGCGGTATTTTGTAGGGCGGAGGTACTTGCTAATAACATAATAATAAGATCAACAACACAATTACACTTATACATACATACACATATACTTTAAATTCATTATACTCTGTAACTTTTCCAAATCGTTTTTGCAGTTATTATTTGCAGTCCACTTCTTCTGCCTCTTGGCGTTAATCCAAGTCTCATCCGAAACTTTCACCTCCAAGTCTGGGTTCCGTTTTAACAGTTTAACTGCGGATTTCGTGAAGCGACCACCATCTGAGCGATCTCCACATCCCAAAGGCGATATCGAAGCATTGCAGCTAGACCAGTTCTTAAACTTTTTAAGGCTCCAACAAACTACCCGAAACGACTGCCATAGATGTTGGTATGGCAACCGACACCGAAGGGTTAACGTGCTCTTGAAGGCACGACCAGACCAATGCAAATACATACATATATATAATCACGTCTTTAACCCCGGTGGGTTAGATATAGGTGAATTAACACCAACATTTCACCAATCATTGAATTCGGCCCCATGTAATATGAGGTGAGCCTATGGCCGTCTTCCGGGCACTATTGTTGACTCGAACCATGCATCTGAGGCTGAGTCTGGGCTGTATATATCTGTCTGATGTTAAACAGCCCTATCCCTTAGTCGCCTTGTACGACCACATGGGAAAAGATGGGGTGGCCCAAATTCTACTCTGCGGGGAACCACGCGACATTATTCATATATTCATGAATACAAATATTAGCAATGAGCGGGGATCGAACCCGCGTCTCGCCTATAGGCCGCGTTCACTACCGCCACGCCACGAAGGCTGACAAAAAAAGTCTGTGCTCCACTACCCAGTGCCAATTCTTAAGTTATAGTTAACCAGTTTCACGGAATTTTTTAGACTTAAACTACCCTTAATGAAAGCCACAGACGGTCGTATGGCAACCAGTACCGATGACTGAACGTACTCTCCGAGGCGTTGAGACTACGTTTGTAAAGTATGTACACCTATCCTGACTAGTGTTACCCAGTAATGTGCTAGCCTACTCGATTACAACTCAACCACAAAGTACTTATAAAGCATACTGACGTTTTATCCCGGGAATACGTTGGTTAGTGATAGCACGTGCGCCGGGATTACTATTCATCGCGGTCAGAGCTACGGACAACGGATAGTAATAATATAAGCTGAGGAAATGCCCGAACATGTGTTTACCTCGCAGTTTCGCGGTAATCTTAGCGAGGTCGAACGCTTCGCCGACTTGCCTAACTAGTTAATCCTCTTACTACATTCGTGAGAACTAATCTCTCGATAAATAATATTATTTCAGTTATATGTTTCGACTTTTGTGGCGTTGTGGAAGTGTTTGATAGTGATTTCGGGACGCGGCCGCGATCGGCTCGATTCGCATTCTGTAGCATATATGTGTTGTTGTTCAAATCAAATCATTATTTATTGCTGACCATGTGTACATAGATCTTATAATTTATATTTCGGTACTTAAAAACTTAGCGCTTTATCCCAGCATTTTAACATTTAGGTCACATATTTTATTTATTGAAGTAATTTGACGACCTATGTGGCGTAGCGATAGAGCATTCGGTGCAATGCAGGGGGCGCGGGTTAGATTCCCGCTCAGTGCAAATATTTGTATGCATGAATATGTATATTTGCAATGGTCTGAGTGTTTCTATGTATAATATGTATGTATTTACAAAAAAAAGTATCTAAGTATGTTAATCCGCATTCTAGATTCCATAACACAAGTTATTTAAGCTATGCTTACCATGGCTCTAAATAGCGTTGTGTAGAATGTCGTGGAATACTTATTTATATTTATTATTTAGATTAAACTTCTCAGCTTTTTCGGTTGGTATGTGTGAACCTATCACGGGCTTAAACCAAGTGAGTCGGTTCATTTAGAATTGTGGTATTATTATTATTACTTAGGGACTTATATTATTGTCTTCTAGATATGACGGACCCAAACGAAATTTGATTTAATATTAAATGACCCGTATAATAAATTAATTAATTGTCAAGTTAAAACACACTTAAATTAAATACAGTAATTATTAAATGTCAATTTCAAATAAAATTAATTAAACACATGTTTGATTAGATGTCAATATACAATATTATAATGTTATTAAATGATTATACACAACGCTCGAATGTCAATTTATTATAAATGTAATATGTTAGAGCTCAATGTCGCAATTAAACTTATCTTCTAAATAATCACTTGTTGAGTAGTAGTATTTTTCTATTAAATATACTCTAAGCTTGTTAGTGAAGAGTACCATGCTTCCCTATAGTTTGACATGGTTTATGAGTTTATTACTATGTATAAAAAGTTAGTTAACTTCACTTTTCACTAATATATCACAAGTTCGTTAATCTTTATTTTCTGTAGGTGTAAAAACCGACAAGTGGGTAGTATACCCAACAATACTATTATATTATTTACAACTAGCGACCAGCCCAGGCGTCGCACGGGTGCAATGCTGATACTAAATACACTACAGAAAAACTGTGAACGTTGTAACCGCCGGTAACGCCGCAAACGCTACGTCCTGCAGTTTTTAAATCTGTAATAATAATAAAAAAGAATATTCATTTAAATCATATGCTGTAAAGGTCCATATAGATCTATATTAAACCAACAATGTATTTAAGGTATTTAATTGCACAAGGATTAATGCTGTACTGGTTAAAATCGCTTCGAAAATTAGCCATTGCTTGTCGTAAAAAGTAAATGACAAAGAAATGTTATTGTGGGATATCCATAAGAGATAGACATACACCATCGTGGAGCTTTCTGTAGACCTTTTCAATGTGTATAATACTTAGTACATTATTTTGATAAATCTCGCAGGGTGTTAATGGACGTTATTAAACATATAAACCTTCCTCTTCAATCACTCTATCTATTAAAAAACCGCATCAAAATCCGTTGCGTAGTTTTATTTTCATACCACTTAGGTGGCAGACAAGCGCACGGCCCACCTGATTGAAAGTGGTTACCGTGGACTATGAATGTGTGTAACACCAGAGAAGTCACACTCGCTCTGCGGACCCTGTAAGCATAGACTTTCTGTGCCGACAGTGTAGAGGACAAAGTCATCCCACTGACAGCACAAATTTTCCTGTGAGCTCTGGCTACACTACTCACCGCTGGGAACATAACACGAAGTTATTATAACCGTAGTATTCCATAGGGCGGAGGTACTTCCCCAGTCGGACTGTGGGCGGAAATACCGCCGTGTCCTACCTCCTGTGAAGTTTTAAAGATTTAAGCATACATTTAAGCATGCATAAAACGACTTAGTTTTATACTACGAGTATGTAGTGATACGCTTGTCCTACAATAATAGGCGCTGGTTCCTATTAATCGGATCGAAAATCTTGGCTGACGAAATGTGTGTATGTATTACATTTTTGTTAACCGTTCTCCCTAAACAAAAGAAATAAAGGAGTCAGCATATGCATGTGTTTTAACCCTCTACTTCTATCACCAATCTCAAAAAGTCATACATCTTTCCTTTATCGTATGTTACCACAATTGTAGAACAAACTAACATGCTAGTCTATCGTTCTAAATCAGCATAGAAATAGCGAACCCATAAATCGCTCAATGGCTTTATGGGCATGTCACAGAATTCGCGTGCAGACCCATCGATATCGCGTGCAGACCCATCGACATCGCGTGAAGGCTCATCGGCATCGCGTGAAGGCTCATCGGCATCGCGTACATGTCTCTGCAGCAGCCTTGCAGCTAGCAACGTTCGAATTACCATGTGATTTACTTTTAATGACCCTCATCATGTTCCGGCATACTTCGGTGTGCTTACTAAACAACAAATAGTGTTTGGTACGATCAATGAATTTAAATTGTACCTGTCTATCGTTCACAGATTGGGGTTAGACTGTAATTGAAAGTTTCGACTAGGAACTGACTGATTAGATTCACAATAGATTTTCTATAGGAGGTAGGACACGGCGGTATTTCCGCCCGATTGAGCAGTCCGACTGGGGAAGTACCTCGGCCCTACAGAATACCGCGGTTATAATAACTTCGTGTTGTGTTCCCAGCGGTGAGTAGGGTAGCCAGAGCTCACTGGAGAATTTGTGCTGTCAGTGGGTTGACTTTGTCCTCTACACTGTCGGCACAGAAAGTCTATGCTTACAGGGTCCGCAGAGCGAGTGTGACTTCTCTGGTGTTACACACATTCATAGTCCACGGTAACCACTTTCAATCAGGTGGGCCGTGCGCTTGTCTGCCACCTAAGTGGTATAAAAAAAAGGTAAAAAAGACTCAAAAAGATTTGCGGGAGTAAAGTCAATCTTATATAAGAAACACTTGCTCGTCTCTCGTGGGGAGGTGTAGTACTTAGTTGGGGTAAACAGCTGTCAGTTCCATAAAAGAGCAAACATAAAATGAAATCTAGTTGTCGTTGAAGCGAATAGAAAAGATATTCGCATGGCAACCGAGACTGAGCTAGAACAGTGCGTGCTACCTGTTAATGGTGCCGAAACGTGGACACTTACAGTGGGGATGGTTCATAACTTAAAAGCCGCGCAGCAGGCTATGGAGCGAACTACATGCGGAGTTTCTCTGAAAGACAGAAACTCTGTACTTACAGGGTTGGCAGCGCGGCTGTGACTCCTCAGGTGTTACAGACGTCCATAGGCCACGGTAACTACTTTCCATCAGGTGGGCCGTGTGCTTGTCTGCCACCTAAGTGGTACAAAAAAAAATACAATTCGGAACAAGGTTATTCGACATGGGTCGCAGAAAAAGCAAGCCACGTTTGTCGAAGGACTGATGGCCGTTGGAGCAAACGAGTCCTAGAGTGGAGACCGCGAGAAGGTAAACGGAAGATAGTACATCCCTAGCCAGATGGACGGACGACCTGAAAATGGTGGCTGGGACAGATGTGATGCGGAAGGCAGAGTATCGGATAAAATGTTGCACTTTGGGAGATGCCTATGTCCAGCAGTGAACTGCAGTGGGCTAATTGGTTTGTTAAATCGAGACTGACAGCTTATACTCTCCGAGTCACAGAGGGTGACATCTAAGCCCTACACGTGTGCGTGTTGTCCTATGTAGGAAAGGAGAGGGTGGGATTAGTTGGAAGAGCTCATCAGAACACTCACCATGGTAGAGACGGTAAAATACAGCCAAGGAAACAATATATCAACCTATCTGCAAAGGCTCGAGGTGTTTGTGACCTCAGGATGACCTCAGAAATGACCGATGTGGCTTTATTTAACATTGCAATCTGCTCGAGGGAGATGGTCCCTGGGTTAGCCGGGGTGCGAGGGATATGCCTGTTAACCTCACCTTCGGCAACCAACAATGACCCACAGGCACCGTGCATTTTAGTCGGTTCGAATCTGATATAACCTCACCCAGCTCCGGCGGGGAGGTATCCGTAGGTATTATTTCACACATTAAAAAAATATAACATTGCAATCTGCTAGCCTACCCGGTAACCACTTAGTTACTAACCCCTGTGAGCCAATTGCCACGCACGTTTCCCTCAGTGTGAACCTAGGGTTCTTAAAAGAAAATAGGAACAATTTTCTCGCCCCGGCCTCGCATGCAAAAGAGGAGCGGGAGTGTCAACGTGACTGTAATTGCATTGCCCGACCCCGCATCACACGTGAAGTTGACTCTTAGGAACTACCACGCTGTGAACTATACTAATTGGATCAATGCTCCCATGGCTAGGTTCACGGTACAGGTTAATCTCGAGGTTTTCTTACAATCAACATAAAAATATTCTACGACATTCTGCGCAACGCTATTTAGATCCAAAGTAAGCATAGCTTGAATGCCTCTGTGGCGTAGTGGTAGAACATACGACTGCTTCGCAGGGGGCGCGGGATCGATTCCTACTTAGTGAAAATATTTGTATGCATGAATATGAATGTCTGATGATTCTTCGTATATGTATGTATTTACAAAAAAAAATATCTAAGTATGTATAACCGTATTTTAGAACCTAAGCTAGTTAAGCTATTTTTACTTTGGGTCTAGATAGCGTTGTGTAGAATGTCTTACAGTATAGCTTATGTTATGGGATCTAGAATGCGTTTACCCGCATTCTAGGCCCGTTTTCTAGAACAACGCTCAGTAGTGAACCAACTCTCACAGAGACATCAGAACTGTCACCTAGAATACAATCTGTACTCAGATGTCTCAGATCGAGATAAAAATCGAAATTCAAGAAAAAGTAACGTTCAGGAATACGGGCTTTTGTATAAACATACAGATTATATATAGAAACACCTACGTACAAATATTTGCACTGAGCGGGAATCGATACCAAACAGTCGAAAGCTCTACCGCTACGGCATAGAGGCCGAGGCCAGAAATCTCGTTAGTAAGTAAAGTATATAAATATACGTATAATATGTACGTATTTACAAAAAAATAAAGCACCTAAGTTTGCTTATCCGCAGTCTAGATTCCATAACACAAGCTAGTTAAACTATGTTTGTCAGTTATAAGTGCGGCGCGATATGATGGCCATTTCGACACGACTAGTTTTGTTCGTTTTCTAATTTTTTGGTGTGTGAAGTTCATTTTATTTTGTGCCGTCTCGCCATATTTTACTTTAGTTATTCGTCTAACAGTTCGTTTTCCAATATCAAGCGCACCAAAAAAGAAAAAGAGCAAAGCCCCGCTCATCTCTTTTTAAACCGTGTCAAAATCTTCTAATTATTTTCGTTTCGTTTTTAAAGGCTTGTCCTGCTTTGTCTTCTACACTGACGGCACAGAAACTCTGTATTTACAGGGTTGGCAGCGCGACTGTGACTCCTCTGGTGTTACAAACGTCCATAGGCCACGGTAACTACTTTCCATCAGGTGGGCCGTGTGTTTGTCTGCACCTTAAGTGGTATAAAAAAAATAACCTCATATTGTAATCGCTTGGGAAAATCACAACAGATAGGTCATTCCACAATGTAAGCATGCATGGTATGAATCAACTTCTCACTGTGTATACCGTCTCCGGTTGCCACTCATCTAGTATGATACCTACATATATTGATGTTACATATTACAGAGATGTGTTACTCTATCCTGGTAATATTATACACGTGTAAGTTATGAAGATATTTGTTTTTTTTATTTTTTTATACCACTTAGTTGGCAGACAAGCACACGGCCCACCTGATGGAAAGTGGTTACCGTGACCTATGGACGTCTGTAACACCAGAGGAGTCACAGTCACGCTGCCAACCCTGTAAGTACAGAGTTTCTGTGCCGTCAGTAGAAGACAAAGCAGGACAAGCCTTTAGTCTTCCCACTGACAGCACAAATTCTCCAGTGAGCTCTGGCTACCCTACTCACCACTGGGAACACAACACGAAGTTATTATAGCCGCGGTATTCTGTAGGGCGGAGGTACTTCCCCAGTCGGACTGCTCAATCGGGCGGAAATACCGCCGTGTCCGTCAATCAAACACGCTCAAAAGCTCGCTACCAGTAATTTTCCTCTTAATAGAGTAATTAAATCTGTTATACTGTACTTGATAACACATTATTATCTGTAATAAGTAGTTAATAATATAATTAAGTTGCCTGTAAACTCAACAGCCCATTAGCGGACGAAATTAATTAAATTCAAAATCCAATATATTGGGTGCACGAACCATTACTCGCTTTACCGCAGATTTAGAGTAAATTAGAACCGCAAGCCAGAATGTCAGCTATTTCTTACACACAGTATATAACACAAAATTTAATAGCTGTATAGTTCGTGTTTGATATTTTTGCTAAAATTCTCAGGATTTACTTTTTTGCAAAAATACACAAAGATTGTACAAAGACGGACTTAATGCCATAGGCATTTTCTACCAGTCAACCTTAAGGTGATGCAGAGATTAAGGCCCGAAGTGTTGTGTTGAGAGTTTTTCCCAATATGGGTACACAAATAATAATTTTATATGATAAAAATTTAATTAATTGATTAAATTTTTATCATAAAAAAATTCATACACATACAGGCAAATATATACATAAAAAATGAGGTAAAACACGGTGGTATTTCCGCGCAATTGACCAGTCCAACTGGGAAAGTACCGCGCTACAGAATACCACTGCCATAATAACCTCGTGTTGTGTTCCCGGCGGTGAGTAGGGTAGCCAGCTCACTGGACAATTTTTGTGCTGTAAGTGAAAAGCCCAAAGCCCAGTGCTTTGTCTTTTACACTGACGGCACAGAAACTCTTGTGCTTACAGTGTTGTCAGCGCGAGTGTGACTCCCTTGGTGTTGCACACGTCTATAGGCCACGGTAACCACTTTCCATCAGGTGGGCCGTGAGCTTGTCTGCCACCTAAGTTGTGTGCAGAAAATCTCAGGAGCTATTGGTTCAAATTAAAATAGGTTGTGTATTGTATAGACCTTTATGTATTTATTTTTTATTATTTATCCAGAACTTTGATAACGTCAATGGGTTGTTGAGTTCATATAGCAGTCTCTTCACGGAAAGTATCAAAGTTCAATAACGTCAATAACTCTGAGGTGAAGGCCTCGAATTTGACCGGGAGCTGGATGATGATAATTATGACTGCTTTCGAAGTTATTAAATGACACGTTTTTATTTTCAAAAATTTAATGAATCGCTTCAAAAATCCCCAACACAATATCCAGATATCCCTTCAAACAAGTGGCATTTCGCTGGCCGACGTATGGTAGAATGCCATGACGAATGTATGGGTTTTGATGTAGGGGAAAGTCGAGTTAATTGAGCTGTTGTTTAAATCCGTACCACCAATAGATTTATTATTCAATGGCTCTTGTTTAGAGGGTCAGGATTAGCTTAGGATTGGAACTATTCAACTGTGTTAACCCTTCAACATATTGGAAACTTTGTGTACCCACGCGTCTGAAAAGTTATTTTTTTTATATCATGTTATTCTAACTAAAATTGAATTTTAAGTAAAACAAATAGGTGGAAAGAAAAATGTACGGTTTTAAAAATACCATTTAGTCCTAGTCATTTATTTTCAATATTGATCAATACTTTTTTTATTAACGTCGATAATAATTCTAGCAAATTTCACCACCGCTTTCAAGGCGCTGGTGGAGAAGAAACGGTGCAGCAAATTCCACTGGAACGTTTTTAAGACGTCAATTTACAATAGTAGAATAGAATTTGGACCAACCAAATCTTCCCATGCGGTGTCGTACAAGGCGACTAAGGGATAAGGCTGTTTAACATCAGACAGATATATACAGCCCAGACTCAGCCTCAGATGCATGGCTCGAGTCAACAATAGTACCCGGAAGACGACTATAAGCTCACTCCCTATTACGTCCGCGGCGGCGGCGCGTCTGGCGCGCCTCCCCGTTTTCGGGGACGAGTTGGGGACTCTGTAGTCCCCACACCCGAGAAGAGGGCCAGATCGTGAGAGATGGCCCTGGGTCGGCCGGGGTGCGAGGGATATGCCTGTCAACCTCACCTTCGGCAACCAAAACGACCCACAGGCGGCGTGCGTTTTAGTCGGTTCGAGTCCGACATAACCTCCTCCACCGGCTCCGGTGGGGAGGTATCCGTGGGGATTATGCGCACGTAAAAAAAAAACTCCGTATTACGTGGGACCGATAACAGTGATTGGTGAAATGTGGGTTTTAATTCCCCTCTGGCTAACCCTTCGGGGATAAAGGCGCGATTATATGTATGTATGTATGTAATTCCTTAAGAGTAAATATGAACGAGTGTACATTTGCCTCGTGTTAAAATAAACAATAAGAATATAAAAAACTTAATAATAAAACAATAAAAGTATTACGTATGAGGTAGCGCTACGTGGAAGGTGGAGATAAGTAGCTAGATACTGGGAAATTATTTTGCCATAAAGCGCTTCACGGCTGCAAGCGTAAATACTGTGTGAACCTTTATTAAAAACAATTTACGAAAATTGCGTTATTGTTCACTGTTTACCGCCGTTTATAACAAAATTGTCGTTATTGGAATTTAAAAAATCTACGTTCCAAACAACACAGGCCTCTTTACTCACTTACCGAAAGTTACGAGATTTTTTTTTAAACAACTTAGGTGTCAGACAAGCATACGGCCCACCTGATGGAAAGTGGTTACTGTGACCTATGAACGTGTGTAACACTAGTGGAGTCACATCCGTGCTGCTGACCCTGTAAGAATAGAGATTTACAGTGTCTTCAGTGTAGAACACAAAATCAGGACAAGCCTTTGGTCTTCCCACTGACAGCACAAAAACTCTCCAGTGAGCTCTGGCTACCGTACTCACCGCCGCGAACACAACACGAGGTTATTATAGCCGTGGTATTCTGTAGGATGGAGGTACTTCCCCAGTCGGACTGCTCAATTGGGACGGAAATGCCGTCGTGTCCTACCTCCATGAACGGCCTCTATTTCTTTGAGCATGAGTGAGGACAATCAATCTGTTAGGTTACTTATTCATTAGTAGAATCAAATAAATCATTGTACCCCTTCATCTTCCTCATTCTAGACCAACCTGTCACCACGGAGTCTGGGGTCCACTTTACAAGTCTAACTGCGAATTCGGCTGAACTTCGACATGAAGATATTATACCCCTTTAACTCCTTGACTATATTCAAACCCTATAAGCCCAGTGATGTCCGCTTTATTGTAAAATATAGCTTCTATTTGGGCACCGGCAGAGTTAAATTAGGGCCACCCCATCTCTTCCCATACGGTGTCGCACAAGGCGATTAAGGGATAGGGCTGATTAACGTCAGACAGATATTATACAGACTCAGCCTCAGATGCATGGCTCGAGTCAACAATAGTGCCCGGAATACGGCAATAGGCTCACCCACTATTACGTGGGGCCGAATATAAATTATTGGTGAAATGCGGCTGTTATATCACCTCTGCCTAACCCTCTAGGGATAAAGACGTGATTATGTGTACCTTTATAGGTATGATTTGATCTCTGCAGCACGCAGCAGTGTTGCACAACACCACGTACCATGAACATAACTCAAGTGTATTGTGTACGGATATGATAATTTTACTTATTATATTAATTCATTGAGGCTTATCAATGGCGTTTATCTCACGGTTTATCCGTTTTGAAGTTTAACAAGTAATGTATGCGAAAGGGCGACATGTCATCTAACTGCACATAAATGGTCCATTGAAATAAAATAAAATCAGTTCCGCATTCCACGCATTTGTCTAAAACTATACATTTTCATATTTTTTTCACATAAATGATTTGTAAAACTTGAAAACGGACAAATAGCGCTATTTAAAACAAATTAAAGGGAGTTAGGACACCACGGTATTTCCGTCCAATTGAGCAGTCCGACTGGGGAAGTACCACTCTACTACAGAATACCGCGGCCATATTAACCTCGTGTTATGTTTCCGGCGGTGAGTAAAGATAAGGGTAGTTAGAGCTCACTGGAGAGTTCTTTTTCTGTCAGTGGAAAGACCAAAAGCTTGTCCTGCTTCGTCTTTTACACTGACGGCACAGAAACTCAATGCTTACAGGGTTGGCAGCTCGAGTGTGGCTCTCAGTTTTGCACACGTCCATAGGCCACGGTAATCACTTTCCATCGGGTGGGCAGTGTGGTTTTCTGCCACCTAAAGGGTATAAAAAAAAATATAGAGAAGCCGCAATAAATTAAAATAATAATCAAAACTATTATATTCAAATCTATTTCATATTAAGGGTTACCGTGCAACACTGCTGCGTGCTGCAGAGTTCAATCATACCTTAATGCCATAAGGTATGATTGAACTCTGCAGCACTCTGCACACACTGACAGTTTGAATACAATATTATACAATATTGACACACGTGCTGCACAGTTCAATCATACCTTAATGCCATAAGGTATGATTGAACTCTGCAGCACTCTGCACACACTGACAGTTTGAATACAATATTATACAATATTGACACACGTGCTGCACAGTTCAATCATACCTTAATGCCATAAGGTATGATTGAACTCTGCAGCACTCTGCACACACTGACAGTTTTAATACAATATTATACAATATTGACACACGTGCTGCACAGTTCAATCATACGTTAATGCCATAAGGTATGATTGAACTCTGCAGCACTCTGCACACACTGACAGTTTGAATACAATATTATACAATATTGACACACGTGCTGCACAGTTCAATCATACGTTAATGCCATAAGGTATGATTGAACTCTGCAGCACTCTGCACACACTGACAGTTTGAATACAATATTATACAATATTGACACACGTGCTGCACAGTTCAATCATACCTTAATGCCATAAGGTATGATTGAACTCTGCAGCACTCTGCACACACTGACAGTTTGAATACAATATTATACAATATTGACACACGTGCTGCACAGTTCAATCATACCTTAATGCCATAAGGTATGATTGAACTCTGCAGCACTCTGCACACACTGACAGTTTGAATACAATATTATACAATATTGACACACGTGCTGCACAGTTCAATCATACGTTAATGCCATAAGGTATGATTGAACTCTGCAGCACTCTGCACACACTGACAGTTTGAATACAATATTATACAATATTGACACACGTGCTGCACAGTTCAATCATACGTTAATGCCATAAGGTATGATTGAACTCTGCAGCACTCTGCACACACTGACAGTTTGAATACAATATTATACAATATTGACACACGTGCTGCACAGTTCAATCATACCTTAATGCCATAAGGTATGATTGAACTCTGCAGCACTCTGCACACACTGACAGTTTGAATACAATATTATACAATATTGACACACGTGCTGCACAGTTCAATCATACGTTAATGCCATAAGGTATGATTGAACTCTGCAGCACTCTGCATACACTGGCAGTTTGAATACAATATTATACAATATTGACACACGTGCTGCACAGTTCAATCATACCTTAATGCCATAAGGTATGATTGAACTCTGCAGCACTCTGCACACACTGACAGTTTGAATACAATATTATACAATATTGACACACGTGCTGCACAGTTCAATCATACGTTAATGCCATAAGGTATGATTGAACTCTGCAGCACTCTGCACACACTGACAGTTTGAATACAATATTTTACAATATTGACACACGTGCTGCACAGTTCAATCATACGTTAATGCCATAAGGTATGATTGAACTCTGCAGCACTCTGCACACACTGACAGTTTGAATACAATATTATACAATATTGACACACGTGCTGCACAGTTCAATCATACGTTAATGCCATAAGGTATGATTGAACTCTGCAGCACTCTGCACACACTGACAGTTTGAATACAATATTTTACAATATTGACACACGTGCTGCACAGTTCAATCATACGTTAATGCCATAAGGTATGATTGAACTCTGCAGCACTCTGCACACACTGACAGTTTGAATACAATATTATACAATATTGACACACGTGCTGCACAGTTCAATCATACGTTAATACCATAATATGTACACACTGACAGTTTGAATACAATATTATACAATATTGACACACATAACGTGTATTTCCAGCCGTCTCCAGCGATGCATGTTGTCAGATGTCTATACAGCATATTGAATGAAATGCAAAATATATTTATTAAATTACAATTACAATTATTATTTCGAATTAAATGATTTGGCTTAGGGATAATTTACCTATGGTTTGTACTGGACGGACTACATGCCTATATTATTCATGTACCTCAGAGCACACTAACACCCTAAATACAGGTGAGAACCTAGTTTGGGTGGCAGCAATTTCATTTGCAACACATGTTGCCATTATTTTTACTTGTCACTACAATTCTATCAAATTTTATGTGTTCATTGCCTATGTAACTGTAAGTGTAATTAATATTATTATTATTATGTTACTTCTTCATGAGATTTTTTTTTAAATTTTTATGTAATTTTAAAGCATTTAGTAAGCTAACTATTCAAATTAATAAATAGAAAAAAATGTATCGGTTCAGGCGGGATTTCGAATCCCGCGATCTTTCCCTTTTCGTGACAACAGCCTCTGTGGCGTGGCGGTAGTGAACTCGACCGCTACGCAGGAGGCGCGGGTTCGATCCCCGCTCAGTGCAAATATTTGTATGCATGAATATGGGTATTTGCATAGGTCTGGGTGTTTCTATGAATAATATGTATGTATTTCCAAAAAAAAAGTATTTAAATATGTTTATCCGTATTCTAGATTCCATAACACAAGCTTGTTAAACTATGCTTACCATGGGTCTAGATAGCGTTGTGTGGAATGTTGTAGAATATTTATTTATTTATTATTCCCTTACAAGGGGAACGCTCTGACCACAAAGCCACAGAACCTTCGCCCAAAACTATCCAATCCAATATAAATATCCATCTTCGTACTTATTTCTCGTATAGTTCATACGAATATCGGTACATGGCTCTTTTCATCGTCGTAAAACGGATATATGTATACAGCACTATCTATATCATTATGCCAGTAGCCGAGATGACCAATTAACCGCTGCGCAATATATGCAATCCAGATCAATACGGTTGCAATTAGGAGCAGGTTTAGAACAAGCTTACAGTTACAACCTATAACCATTATTCAATTTCGATAGCTCAATCCTAATGTGATCATGGTATTCTACGTGATGACAATAAGAGCTATATTTGTATATCTGTAACTTAGGGTTGGCATTGGAATAGAACACATTTCAACGTATTTGAGCCGTTTGGGGTTGAAACGCTGGGTTCGTGGGGTCAAAGAAATAACAAAACGACTGGTCGATGCTTCGTGTGACCAAAGGGCTGGCCTCTTTTTTGCTCATCGGATTGGCATTGCCATCCAATGGGGCAATGACGCCAGCCTTTTGGGCACATTACCAGTCGACATCGATGGGGAGGAATTTTTCGATGCTTATTTTGATCCTTTTGTATCCTAGTTTATATCTTATTACATTAGTTTACAGTTTTACCTTAATTAAATTAAATTAAAAATTTAAAAATGCACGTATCCATATCTCGATATAATTGAACTATTTATACTTTGATTGATGGAAGATCGTATTTTTACACATACTATGAAATACACGTACTTTCCCAAGATATTTGTTATTAAAATAGGTCCGATTCAATAATAAACATCGTGGAAAAATACAACTGCAGTAGCCTAGTGGTATGGGTAATGGACTGCTGAGACGAGATCTCGGATTCGATCTCAGGTTTTACCATGGCATACACTGATGCCTTTTCGATGCTTTTCGAAGTTATGTGTGTATTTATCGCAGGTTTATAAGTGCCCGGTTAATGGCAATAGGCTTACCACCTATTACATTAGGACCTAAACATAAACTGTGTGTGCTAGCATCTCTGCCTACCCCTTCGGGGATATAGGCGTGAGTTTATGTTATGTTTATAAATACAAGTGTGTTATCAATATTTTAAATAATTGGAATTATTTTATCATGTGTCGTTCTGCGTATCACTATCACTATCAATTCAAAATACATAGTGCATATGGACGTGTGTAACACCAGAGAAGCCACACTCGCGTTGCCTACCCTGTAAGCACAGAGTCGCTGTGTAGAGGACAAAGCAGGACAAGCCTTTAGTCATCCCACTGATAGCACAAATTCTCGAGTGAGCTCTGGCTACCCTACTCACCGGTGAGAACACAACACGAAGTTATTATAACCGAGGTATTCTGAACCTCAATTCTCAATTGGGCGGAATACTTCATAAATTAACTGAAAGAGTAAAAATTGAGATCGATGAGAGTAACAAATGCAATCTAGTTTGGACCTTGAATATACTCGTAGTAAATATTATGATGTCAATATGACTTCACTCCGCCTAATAAGTAAGTGAAGTCTACAGAAATATACAGTGAAAATCTAAAAAAAAATATTTGACGTTCCACACTCCACTTAAAGAACTCCACTTAAACTAGAAATCATTATTTTCAAGTAATAAAAACAAGTTATGTGTGTATTTATCGCAGGTTTATAAGTGCCCGGTTAATGGCAATAGACTCGCCACCTATTATACATAAACTGGCAAAATGTGGGTGCTAGCACCTCTGCCTACCCCCTCGGGGAAATGGGCGTGAGTTTATGTTATATTATGTTATGATATGTTATATTAATAAAAACAAGTAAATTGTGGTAGGAATCGTTGAAAATGGTAGACGCAACATTCTGGTTGTTTCTAAATAGTAAAATATGTAAAATAAAAAAGGTTTTAAGTCTTAAAATTTTGTTCAACCTTGTTCCCAGTTCGTCTGGAGTCAAGTCTCCCTTTGTATCTGCAGTAGAATTCTATTCTTTATTTTTTACGTGCGCAAAATCCCCACGTCTATTCTGAGTTGCCTGGGAGCTAAAGCTGTCCATTTGATGTTGTACCACAAAGTGGTGCAAATAAACGTTTCGTACCCGTTTCGATAAGTGCTAACAAGATTTCAGAGCACTTCTTTCAGAGACAATTTTCAATTCTCAATTCGACCATTACATTCTTTTCTCTGCCTTTTCATGTATTTAAAGTATATTAAGGTTCTAAGATCTAAGACAAGGGTTAAATATCAATTTAATTGTTTGTCCAGGTGAAGCGTGACATGGTAGCTATCAAGCAGGAGTTGGACACAGTGCAGCAGGTGAAAGAGGAAATCGAGGAGCTGCGCGAGTACGTGGACCGGTTGGAAGAGCACTCGCAAAGGCGGAAGCTCCGACTGCTGGAACAGGTGAGGGAGATTTTACTGTCTTTAGCTTTTCTAGGGTAACTTAGAAGTTAAAGAGACGAGCTGATTGAGAGTTCCCGGGAAACTTGGTCTTTACACTACCGTCATAAACCCACTACTAATACAAGCAATTTAGGGTTTATTCTTATCCAGTTACACTGCAATGAGTAAGACTGGATGGGAAAATAGTTCCAATGTGTCACAGGTGATACTGGTATTGCAATTCCTCTATGCATTACCGGGTTTGCTGGAAGAGAACTCAACTTTGAGTTAAGCTCGCTTTTGTACATTAAATCTCATCTTTTTGTATAAATGTCATTTATGGGTAGGTACGATAAACCATAAGTATCAAAGTATAAAATAACTGTTAACTGGTAAAAGAAATTAAAAAAAAAATACATAACCAAAGTATTTTTCAAAAACTCCAATGCACAGAAACAACTATTTGAACAATTTTATAACAGAATAGATTTTGGCAACTGTTAATTTTTTTCCTAAAATGAAATATAATAAGAAAATTAAAAAATTCATTACCAGCTCACGTGTTTCCCTCTTCCTACAGTCCCGGGTCCTTTAAGCGGGGCGTGAAAAAGCATATGATGATGCCATCAAACTGAGTGTCACCATTGTAACATGTTATAAATAATGGCGACCCTCTGTTCTGAGACTTTGCCTTCAGCTTATCTCCAGGCAAGGCGAAGTGTAACTGACGTGTCCTATTAAAAAAAAAACGATAGCACAGAACAGATTTGAAATTGACTTTGGACTATGTAGCTACCGAGCTGCTAATCCGGAAGTCGCGCCTACCTGTCGATCAGTAAGTATACCGGCAGGGGTATCCAACCCCATACACCCCCTCACTAAAGCCACCGAACCATTAAATCTGATTGACAACTAATTTCAATCACGCGAAAAGTGTGATAATAACTAGAGGCATAACGTCGTTTTTCTATTCTCCCCGATACCAGGAAAATAATTATATCCCCGTGATTATGACAAACAATTTTGGCGGCATCAAAATAATCCGTTATTAAAGCTCGTATTACGAGGCGAGAAATTCCGAATATCCAACGTAATTTACGCAACGAAGCAATTTTATTTTGATCAACGATAATCAAAGAGGAAAACGGATTCCGCTGTAATTATATCCTATTTGGTATGTTTATCGTGTCATTAGTTGAGGCTTCGGCTTAGTACCTGGACAAATCAGGACCTTATCATTTACACCAGATTAATTTGTCTAGTGTGGTGTGAACAGCGTTTAATTATTTCAACATATTTGATCCCGGAGGCCCGTTTCACAGTTGCGATAATGAAATATGCGACAAATATTTGGGGTGTGGGCCCGTCTCAATTGCGGCTAAGAAATAAACGACAAATATTAAGGTGACAGTACAGTATAACGATAATCAATTGTGTCACAGTACATCTGTCTCTTATACAAGTGGCATAATAGTTAGTAGATTATAATAATCAAAGTATAGTATTGACTGTTTTTATTGATGATTGATGGTATTTGGTAGAATTTGTTGTACTTTTGCCACACTTTTTGCACTTGTACTGTTGTACTCCTGACCGGTTTCTCCTTACGGCATCCTCATAAGTTAACAATTGCAGCTAAGGACAAGTACAAAAATTTTCCCCAAAATTTGGGTAAATAATATATACCTAGATGGTAATAAAATAATTAATATAAAATGATTAGTATTAGGTATTTAAATCGCAATGTCAAAAAAATATTAAATAAAAAATAAAAAATGACAAACTAAATGAAGTATTGACAAGTATTTTGACAATTATGACAGTTGTTAAAACGTTTATCAAATATATTACACCATTCTATTATATTCTACTAAAGCATTGTCGCTTGTCTAGAAAGGTAGTTTTCTCGCCATAGAAAGCAATAAGATTTTTAATTGTCACTGATAATAAGTTTGCCTAACAAAGTGTTAAACTATTCGGACACTTTTATTAATATAGTGTCCATTGGACTAGGGTTGCACTTGTTCATTGTATCTCTATCATTTACAGCTTAGCGTACGCAAAATAAAACATCCTAATGGACTAGTATAATTTAATAATCGAGGAAAATGTAATGGTTCAATTTACCTACCTTCTTTGACACGTACTGCGTCTACGTCTACCTTATTTGCAGTTCCTACCGTTGATAAAAAGGGGGCTTCTATGGCCCTGGGTCAGTCGGGGTGCGCGAGGGATATGCCAAGTTTTACTTCACCCCCGGCATCTGATGGCATGAGCGGTTTTACTCGAAATATCCCAGAGAATTCACCGTTAAACGAAGTCCACCCGTGAATCTTGCTCCAGGATAGTAACGGCATTGTCAGCAAAATATGATTAAAAAAATAACAAAAAAATAAATGACAATGGAATTCATTAAAAATAATCAATATGTTACATTGCTTGAAACTTTTGACAATATCATACTGTTCGCTAGACTCTAAACAAATAAAATTAAAGTCCGTATTCAAGAACATCCGACACGGCGGTATTTCCGCCCAATTGAGCAGTCCGACTGGGGAAGTACCTCCGCCCTACAGAATACCGCGGTTATAATAACTTCGTGTTGTGTTCCCGGCGGTGAGTAGGGCTGGAGAGTTTTTGTGCTGTCAGTGGGACGACCAAAGGCTTGTCCTGCTTTATCCTCTACACTGACGGTACAAAATCTCCGTTCTTACAGGGTCAGCAGCACGGATGTGACTCCACTGGTGTTACACACGTTCATAGGTCATGGTAACCACTTTCCATCAGGTGGGCCGTGTGCTTGTCTGCCACCTAAGTTGTATAAAAAAAAAGTTTATATACACAGATTTGACATACTGTTTATAAAATATAAACTAATATTTAGAACTGTGTACCATTCTAGAATATAGACTTCGTGGCAAAGTCGCTCTGAAATACCGACGTTCAATCAGATTTTCTTCCTATACCCAGTGCAGTAAGTTAAAAAAAATAAACGGAAAAGTTCGAAAGCTTGACTTCGAAGATCTGCACCACGTTGCTCCAATGTCTACTGCGTAAAAGTCTTAACAACTGGCAACTGGCAGCCATGGCTATCTGTGTAACAAAAGTTGGCCCACCGAGTCGATGTTAAAATCTAAGCAAAGTTTTTGATGACACATAACTATAGCAGACTTTGTGATATCTATCAGGTTTTCACTTTGATATTTGATGTTGAGGAATTATTTCCAGTTCAATATCAATTTCAATTTATAATTAATATGTGTTACCAATATAAAAGTATCTAAAGGTACTCCATTTGTTTTGGTACGTACTTAATTAATGGTCAACAATCTTGTAGTGACATTTTATAAAAGTAGAGCAAATTACGATATTGCAAATTAAAGCGCAAGTGTCCTTTTCTTATTGTAATATTTTCAATAATTATCACAAGTATCAAAATAAATTATATTGTAACTTGTAAAGTGAATTTAAGGTTTAATTTCTGATTATTTATACTATTTATCTCAAGTTAAATTTAGTTTTCATTTCTATCTGAACTTATTGTCGAAAGTTTCAAAATTTTTATCAGGTTCTTCTCAAATATAGCAAAGATACAGCCGCGAGGTCAATTAGAACTTACCTATCAAATTATATACCATACGTTTCATATAAGCTCTGAACTTTCCCTCACAATAAGGTGGATTCAGGTCACAATCCACTATGTCAAATGACACATTTCTAGAGTTAAGCTCGCAGAATGCACACTACGCGGTACTGCTTCATAAAAGGCAGTACGTGTAATAAAAGGGTGATTAATATGGTGTTTGTTCCAGGGATTAACCTTCTTCCTGTCATACGCCATCCTCGCCGCTGTGCTGGGCATGCTGCAATTCGGCTACAATACTGGTGTCATCAACGCTCCTGGCAAGGTATGTGCACTTAGCTTCTGTTGATTATTTCTAAAATGTACATGTACCCAATATGTTTGCACAATACAATACAATAGAATATATGTATCAATGTAAAGGATTCACTCGTGCGAATAAATTATCATCTCATCTCATCTCATCTCGTCTCGTCTCGTCTCGTCTCGTCTCGTCTCGTCTCGTCTCGTCTCGTCTCGTCTCGTCTCGTCTCGTTTCGTCTCGTCTCGTTTTGTCTCGTCTCGTCTCGTCTCGTCTCGTTTCGTCTAGTCTCTTCTCGTCTCGTCTCGCCTCGTCTCGTCTCGTCTCTTCTCTAGTCTCGTCTCATTTTATTTCATTTCATACTGTTGACTTCTGTTATTAACTTCAAAATATATATTAATCATCATTCTATTCTACAATACACAAACAAATTATCACTTGTGAAAGGGGATAGGGGCATAATTCTAAGTGACATCAAGTTTCAAACGCATTCGTAATGTGAGAAGACGGTTTTTTTTTTTTTTTTACGTGCGCAAAATCCCCACGGATACCTCCCCACTGGAGCCGGTGGAGGAGGTTATGTCGGACTCGAACCGACTAAAACGCACGCCGCCTGTGGGTCACTTTGGTTGCCGAAGGTGAGGTTGACAGGCATATCCCTCGCACCCCGGCCGACCCAGGGCCATCTCTCACGATCTGGCCCTCTTCTCGGGTGTGGAGACTACAGAGTCCCCAACTCGTCCCCGGAAACGGGGAGGCGCGCCACGCGCGCCAGAGCTCATAGGAGTGTTTTTGTGGTGTCGGTGGGAAGACTAAAGGCTTGTCCTGCTTTGTCTTATACATTGACGGTACATCTCTAATTCTTACAGGTTCGGCAGCACGAGTATGACTCCCCTAGTGTTGCAAACGTCTATAGGCCCCAGTAACCACTTTTTATTAGGAAGGCAGTGCCTTTGTCTGCCATCGAAGTTGTATAAAAAAAAAAATTTATTGTGGGAAAATTTAAACACAGTCTTTAACGAGCAATCAAACTAAATGTCAAAAGGTAACGATGCCCCCTAAAGTAAGTTATAACACGTTTTGGTTATTTACATATGGGTTGGGCAGGGCACCGTATAACCCGATTCCTACAGGCTTCCCAATAGGTCGTATGGTGGAGTACAAATTAGATCGACGCGAAATTCTTTTCCCCCGGGTTACCTTTTGAAAAATTTTCACCCTTCGTCACTGCTCCATATAGCAATATATCGAATTTGAATTGCAAATGCTTGAAAAATATAGCGATGAAAGTATTGGGAGAGGTTAAATTTGCTTCAAAATACAGCCGTTGTTTTGAATAGGATTCGCTGAATATATATACAGTCAACCACAAAACGCTCTCCTAAAACTACTCCTTTACCACCACTAATTCGATATATTTCACTAAATATACCGAATCAATTCCAAAATACCCTCCAGACTATCAGAAACTATTGAATTTCAAAGATTTTAACTCCACTTAATAATCAGGTTTACTTCAAAATACTCTCTACAAACTATTAATTCAACAATGTTCACGATATTGCATTTTCAATTTCAATAAACAGATTTCCAATACTCCGTATCTATAATCGAAACTTCGTACCTACAATTAATTTATCAAGACAACTGAAATCAAATACTCAACTAAAACTTAAATGTTAAACTTGATAAATACAGTGAGAAGACTAAATGTTGTGATGCAGACTTATTTAAAATTACTTAACAACTTTGTTCAATGTCTTGGCAGCACTAAGTTCGTTCAGTAGACGCTTAAGGTGTTTATAAACTTGAGCATCCACTTGCTATGAGTATTTTTGTGACTGTTACATCCTTAAACAATTGGACAGACTGAATGCGAGAGGCAGAGAATTGGATGAAATGGCGCGCATTGTGAGAGGCCTGTGTCCAGCACTGGACTGCAGTGGGCTTAAACTATAAAGCAACTCAATATCTAAACGCAGCAACTGTCATTTCATCGCGGCCTAAAATGGCTACTACTTCGATATAAGTTGTATGGATTACATCCCATAATTGTACATATTGACAGTTTAAAGAGCAATGTTGAAATTAATTAACACACACGTTATTCACGTCGCTTTTTGCTTATAAGCTTTGGCTTTACAATACACCTATGGTCTGAAGTTATATCACACAAAAATTAAGGAGAGCGTTATAGCGAGCATCAAACGTTCTGACGAGCAGTGTAGCGAAAACATGGTAAATTTCCATCGACTTTTTTTAAAACCTGCAGTAATCCCCTCGAATAGCCCCAACTGGAGTCGACTGGTTATGTCGGACTCGAACCGACTATAACCGCACCGCCGCCTCGGCCCATCAGTAGCCAGGGGTGAGATAGCCTTTGGCATATTCCTCGTGCACGCTGACTGACCTCCCCGAGCGTGAGACTACAGCAGTCCCTGTCTTTCCACACGCTGGCTATCGGAAGTCCTTGGAAGTCCGAATACCCATTTCAAATTAACGCCGACGGAAATACCGCCGACTGTGAGAATGGTTCCCGAAGGTAGCGCACGCTGAGAGCCATGAAAGAACATGGCCTCGGATTTATGCAGAGATACCTCGAGATCCAGCCGCCGGATCCTATCCACGACATGGGCAACCACAGTCGTAGCTTAAAAAAAACGTCTAGAAGATCTTGACACGAAACGCCAAGTACGCCCAAAACCCTCCTACTCTTACACGCATAATTTATTTGGCCAGCTATACTGTACGTCTTGCAATCGTGCCTTCAAGTTGAAGTTCGGCTTTGTAGCCACATTAGAGCTCATCATAGGGACCAACTAAATATTTAGGTGTCGCCGTCGCCGTATACGGTTTGGACATCATGATGATGATCCGCATAACTCATGACGGCGGCACCATCTTCGAGCTCATCGCGAAGCACCCAGCCGTGTCCGATATTTCACAGGAGCAGCCCTAGGATCGATCCCTGCAGAACACCGCAAGATATTTACCACCAACTGAAGCCGGTGACAGTTAGGTAGATGACGGCTGTCTCCGTCAGGTACGCCCCGACTATGCGGCGAAGATAGAGAAGTATTTCATGATACACGAGAGCCTTTCTAATGCAACTCATATCATGAAAACATTTGTATTGGCTTTTTCGTAGTTCAGTTCGACAAAAACAACGGCTAACGCTCGATGTCCTTCGACAAGTGAATGTTCAAGTCTATCGGCACCTTTAGATGCAGACAAACTATTTGACGCGACAACCGCTACACAAGAGAGAGCCAATTAAAGGAGTTTAGACTGGAGATACAAATTAAGTTAAGTTTGGGATATTTCAGATTTGATTGGAAATGTTTACGAGGCCGCGGTGAAGTTTGCCTGTGATGTCGAGCTGTGGTGTGGATGTTGCTGCACCTTTCACGTTTTAATGGCTCGTTAATTTTGTTGATTGAAGCGTTCGACCATTATTTTGGAGAAGACTCCAAAATAATGATCGATCGCTAGTAATTATAAACATCGAACCGTGGAAAGTTGTGAAGGTTTTTAGGTCTTTATTTCAATTCTGAAGTTGCTTGGATTAGTGACGTAATTGGTGAAAAGATTCAGGGAATTACGCGTGGAACAATCTGGTTTTAAATGTGGTTATACTAACTATTGTCATGTTAGAGGAAACTAGCAGTTTAATTCATTTTATACTATCTTAACATAACATTACATAAACTCACGCCTATATCCCCGAAGGAGTAGGCAGAGTATGAGTTTGATTTTAACAAAGACTTTCACCTCTGTTTAGTACAGAAAACTTTGAAAATTTAAGAATTTTATTATATTTTTATGATCCTGTTACTGATTTAAAAGAAGAAGCAGATTCATTGAAACGCAGCAACTTGTAGTTAAGAATTCATTACCAGCACACGTGTTTCCTTTTTTTTCATACCACTCAGGTGGCAGACAAGAACACGGCCCACCTGATAGAAAGTGGTAACCGTGGCCTATGGACGCGTGTAACACCAGAGAAGCCACACTTCCTACGTTCGCGGGTCTTTTAAGCGGGGTGTGAAAAAGCATCTGATGACCTGTCACCATTGTAACATTAATTAGTGTCTGTAATATTGACCCTCTTTCCTGAGAGTTTGCCTTTAGCTTACCATAAGGCGAGGTGAAGTCAAATTGTCGTGTCGTAGATAAAAATAAAGAAATACACATAAAAACTAAATTTGAAACCGAAAAGATTCTAAATTAATTTGTATGTGTGACTCCTGAAGCATTTTAAAATCTTTTGTTCAGAATATCGCAAACTTCATGAAGGACGTCTATAAGAACCGGTACGGCATGGACCTGCAAGATGACACGGTAAACAGGCTCTACTCCATCGCTGTCAGCATCTTCGCGATCGGAGGGATGCTTGGCGGTTTCTCCGGGGGCATGATTGCTAACAGATTCGGAAGGTAAGGACTTGATGTTAATTCAATTGATATATTTTTTTTAGACACAGTTGATATCGACACGTTAAGGTCTCGTAATTTCTTCAAAAAAAAATCAAAGTGAACGTACCTTTTCTTTAGCACAGATAATAAACATGGCCGCACAACGTTGCTTTATTCTTAAGTCATTTGGGAACGCTTAGTCTAGAAGAGACATGCAATGCTGGGAGAGTCCATTATGTACTTTAGGTAAATGATTAGTTTATATTCCTGTTTTCCTTTTCCTTAGTTTCTTTTATTAATTTGAATACTTATTTTAGTTTACGATGTTATTCAATTTGAGGTTCAAATCTTGGTCTATCTACGTGAGCCCTCTCCGTACACCAACAATTAAGCTTAACTGTAGGAGTTAGGCGAATAATTTCTTTTTTACGTGTGGAAAATCCCCACGTACCCCACCATCACTGCCGATGGGAGAGGTTACGTCGGACTCGAACCAACTAAAACGCACGACGCCTATGGGTCGTTTTTGGTTGTCGAAGGTCAGGTTAACAGGCCTAACTCTCGCACCACGGCCGACCCAGAGCTATCTCTCTCGACCATTTAGGCGAATACTAGTAGTACGAGTATTCTTAAAAAAGACATGACTAATAAATTCTAACTCACTGAATAAGAAAACAGCATAAGTGGACAATCTATGAAAACAAACGATTTTATTGCATCCATGAGGGTGCATGCTTGAACTGTGCAGTCACTCCAGATGTGAATGCACTGGGTAACAAAATATGTATTGTGTGGCCGACATTGCAAGTGACCATTATTTGCTGTAAATAATAATTAACTTCCAATACTGTCAGTACCATCACTGAATATGACAGCGCGATCGTGTTGAAATGCCTTAATTAATGTATTAATAATTCATGTTAAAACAAAATGCGCTATCAAGAATTGTGAATGTAATATTTTAAAACGTTATTATTATTTTATTTAATGTTTCATGAACGGTTAAAGAGTTATGATACTCAATATATAAGAAGCTGTTAAGCTATTTTAAGTTTAAGACATATACAACCTTCAAATAGGATTAAAGAGAACGCGTTTATACTTAACGAAGAGAGCTTAGATATGTTTTACAATACCTATACTTAAATTTAAAATAGTCTAACAATTTCTTTAAACCCATCTATAAGCAATAAACAAGAAGCACCCTCCCAACGTTAGCGCTGAAGAATCTATGTCACAATCTGTTCTGACTACACTACACTGTGTTCCGTCATGGAAAAAGTCCCGTGACGGAATATTGTACTCCCAGCCATTGGGTGCCTATTCGCAGATAACCTTACTAAGCAGTGCGAGTAGCATTGCTCTCTTCGTTTCTGGTGGAAATTGCGCTCGTTGAACATGGCAAGCCACCGTTTCGGGATACGGTTGTCCACTGCGAAATATAAAAAAAATATTTTCATACATAACATACATACATACATACATAAAATCACGCCTTAATCCCCGGAAGGTTAGTCAGAGGTGAATTAACATCCACATTTCACCAATAACTGTATTCGGTCCCACGTAATAGGTAGTGAGCCTATTGATGTATATCAGACACTATAGTTGACTCGAGCCCCGCATCTGAGGCTGAGTCTGGGCTGTATATATCTGTCTGATGTTAAACAGCTCTATCCCTTAGTCGCCTTGTACGACACCGTATGGGAAGAGATGGGGTGGCCCGAATTCTACTGTGCCGGGGACAAATCAACTTATTATGGTTTAAAATGAATTAAGTGTTAATCGCCTTTTGTCATTGGTTGTATATTGTGTATTTACTGGTATGTTTGTTATCAGGAAAGGGGGTTTGCTACTGAACAACATCCTGGGCATTAGCGGCGCGAGTCTCATGGGCTTCACCAAGATATCACACTGTTACGAGCTGCTTATATTCGGCAGGTTTATCATCGGCGTCAACTGCGGTGAGTTATGATCATTATTTAAATTAGAAATCAGGATGGCAGATATTCCATTACCAGCCCATTGGAACCTATACAGATTTTGTTCCTATGGATAACACGTACAGGTCTTACATGTCACCCGCACACGGTGCAGAATATCCGATCAAGAACCAAGCGGTTCGGTGACTCTTTCCTCTGTCGCACCATTAAGGCCTGGAATTCATTATCAGCTCACGTATTTCCTTCTTCCTACAGTCCCGGGTCCTTTAAGCGGGGGGTGAAAAAGCATATGATGAGGCCGTTAAGCTGAGTGTCACCATTGTCACAGTGTAAATATAAGTAATGGTGACCCTCTATTCTGAGACTTTGTCTTCAGCTTACCATCAGGCAAGGCGAAGTCTAATGGACGTGTCCTATTTAAAAAAAACGGATAAAAAATTGTATCTCGGATCGAAAAAATTTTATCTCTTTCAAAACGAAAATACAAGGTACTCCCGTCAAAATGGTGAGAATTAAAAATGTTCAATCTTTTTTAATGGAATGTACTCACCCACACTCAATTGAAAAAAGTAACGCTAATGGAGAAATGTTTACATATTCATTTATTTATGAACAAAATTTTCGTGATAAGCATTGTTAGCTTGTTCTGAAAATAGCAGCCAAGAGTGGTTTACAACATGGTTGATGAAAATAGGCTATTTGTTTCCTCATTAGTAGGAAACATCAAAGCTATTAAAATTTTAGAGTAATATCTCTGCTTATTTCTTCGAGGGTAGGTATATCATACATAATAATATCTAAAAATCCCCAAATAAGTATGCAAAGACTCCCACATCACGCAGGAGTGTACCTTCTGGTTAGTATGTTTACTAACGGAAGGAGAACAGCCCTATCTCTAAGTCGCCTTCTCCGAGACCCCGAAAGAAACATATGTGGTTGTTTAATTCTACAAATTTTACAAAATACTATTATATGGACGTAAAAACAATAGCTTTTACGTCCATATAATGGTTTCAAAGTACACATTAATTTACTGTTTGTGCAATAAATTGTTTTAAAAGGAATGTACTATTCAAGGAACTCACTAAAACGTTTCCGTGCACATACCACCGTTTTAATAGATTTGAACTAGTATTTAGTTTGACCGACATATTCACTGAGGTGTGACGTCATCATACGTCCGGTCTACCCCTTTCGATCATAATGCCATACACTGCCTCGGGCAGGACAGTTACGTGTGAATATATAGAGCAGCGCTGCGTTAGGAGGGTCGCCCGCAGGTACCTCTCGAGGTCAAACGTCAATCACTACCATGAGCCAAGCCCTTATATTCGAATATTGCTACTAAGTAAGCGGACTCTGTAGTCCCCACACCCGACAAGAGGACCAGATCGTAAGAGATGGCCCTGGGTCGGCCGGGGTGCGAGGGATATGCCTGTCAACCTCACCTTCGGCAACCAAAAACGACCCACAAGGAACGTGCCTTTTGGTCGGTTCGAGTCCGACATAGCCTCTTCTACCGGCTCCGGTGGGGGGGTATCCGTGGGGACTTTGCGCCCGTAAAAGAAAAAGTAAGCGGACTCCGATGTATAACCCTAGGATGCAACCGCGAACACCGCTGAGATGTAGATGATGAGTATCAATATTCCATACCCGTCTCCGTACCTACAAAACTTTTATCGCAATATTAAGTATGTATTTAGTACCACCTGTACAGCGCACTTAGTGTGTTCTCATACAATATTTATACAGTAAGTTAATAGAAGGCAACGAGCGAGTGGAATCAAGCGGCATCAGGGATCGGTTTTGAAACATACTCGTAGTTATGAATGATTTAAGTATACACGTTGTAATAAATTACTTATTAATGTTGTCGGAAGCTTAAAGTAACCGTGGCTGCATTATTAACTTAACTTCGGGTAAAACATAAGTATATTATGAAATAATAAATAGAATAAAAATTTATTAATTTTACAATCATGTCGAGAAATAATTTATAAATATGAAATACAATAAATCTAAAATAACTATTTTACAACTTATAGCTAAGAACAATTAAAATGCGTCGTGGAATTCCTCCGCATCGCATGCCTCTTGTGGTAGCCTTTACAGAAGACTGGCAGCATTGCCACGTTGTAATAAATAGAATTAAATTGTGATAAAATCAGATTGAAATCTGTGGCTTTGGTGACTTGCGAGGTTGATTGATGGATGAAGCTCTAGCGCGTTCTTTCCTCTCGGGTTTGTAAGGACAGACGGCAGTCGCTCCTATTTTAAAACATAACATAACATAAACTCACGCCTATATCCCCGAAGGGGTAGGCGGAGATGCTAGCATCCACATTTCGCTAGTTTATGTTTAGGTCCCAATGTAATAGGTGGCGACCCTATTGCCATTAATCGGGCACTTATAAATCTGCGATAAATACACACATAACTTCGAAAAGCATCGAAAAGTCATTGGTGTGTGCCATGGTAAAACCTGGGATCAAAACAGAGACCTCGACGCAGCAGTCCATTACCCATACCACTAGGCTACCGCAGCATTCTATTTTTATAAAAACCGTATAACCCAAATCAAAGATTATCATGAGTCTCAAGGATGTCAGTAAGACACTCTACGTGAACTTCAATAATATTAATACGGAATTGCATTCAAAGCTCATAATCATTTTTAATTCTGTATAGACTAATAAATTTGTATTTACTACTAAACGTAAAAATAGACCAAAGACTTGTGAAACGAATAGACTACCAGTTTGAAACGTGGCCCCGACCTGAGAAAACTCCGGCAAGAAACTCAGCAGGCTTTCGCATTATCATACATGCTGTCGAATAACAAGGTTGTGGCACGCTAGGATGAGGTTGTGGCCGTTTTGACAAGACTGGTTTTGCTCGTTTTCTCTTTTTTGGTGCGCTTAATATTGGACAACGTACTGTTAGACAAATAACTAAAGAATAAAACTATAATCAATAGTCAATAGTCAAAATTCATTTATTGTGTTTAGACCATTATATCGCCACTTACAAAATGTCAACAAAAAAGGAAAATGAATAGCAGTTTAGTAAATGGACCACCGGTTCGAAACGCAGCCCCGACCTAAGAAGACTCCGGCAGGAAACTCAGCGGGCATTTCTTTTTTTTTTTGTTCTATTTACAAACATATTTTTTATGTTTAATTTATATATATGTGAAATGTACTAATTAAGCCCTTTCATTTGATACCAAACACGGCATATTTATCTTAAATTTATTTTTTAACACAGCACTTTATGACCGATATGTCTATAACCAGCGGACGATCAAGACGCTTCTTAGGATACCCTATTTGTCTAATTCTAATAAGTAGTTGAGGAACATTGAACAGATGAACCTACATACATGCATACATACATACGTACATACATAGCCTGTCAAAATCATAACCCTCCTTTGGCTTCGGCACAGAAGAAAATAAACTTCACTTACCAAAAAAGAGAAAACAAGCAAAACCAGTCGTGTCAAAACGGCCATCAAAGCGCTCCGCAACTATAATTCATTTGTTTAGTAGATACAAGACAGTTTTTCTAGAGAAAAAATAATTTTGTTTATAAAAAGATAAAAATCACCTTCATTTAAATTGGAAGATTCCTTTGAAAATGTACCTGAAGGTTTTCCTTATGAAAAGGTGCCGTTCCAATTTTCCTCCTCCATATACAACTTGAACAAACATCAAACATTTATTTATTTGTAAATAAATAAACATCTTAAGGAACTTAAGTACCTTTTTTTTCAATATTGATGTTTATTTTCCCAAATAGGAATGAATTGGAGACCATCAATTGCAGGTTTTCGGTAAGATAAAAGCACTTGTAGAATACACAAACACATATAGATTGCTTTATCTACTGATGTCTAGTAATAGCTATAGACCTAGAGTTGTACTGCTCGCGGGGTATGCGCGGTGTCGCGGGGGACGTGGTAAAAAAAGAGAAAGAAAAGCATTAGCTGAAAGCGAGCTTGCTCGCCCTCATCTCGTGCTTTTTACCTGACTGCGTTAGGGAAGGTAATGTTTTTCACGCGTATTTCTTTGTACAGGTCTCAAATGATAGGTATTTATCTCTGGTATGTCATAGGGTACATAAAATGTCAACAAAAACTGTGGTGGTATTTTGATGCTAAAATTCCATGTGTTATCAAAATTTTCTTCATTCAAATTTATCGAGTAGGATATTTAGGAGAGAATTAGAAAATGATTACCTATGCGGTTCCAATTAATTTTATTTCGGTTCATGGTTGACAAATGGGTACTGCCTGCTACCAAATTTGCTTCTATATTTTAGACAGTAGTCAGGCCTTTTATTTTTTTATAATTTATATTTTCTCTTTTCTCTATTCACCAAAGTGTTATCATGTTATCGGCCAGTCTTCCTGAGCATCTTCTAAACTTGATATTAATTTGGTTATATTGCCGAAGTGATGACCCTACATAGAAGTATGATACAATAGAGTTATTGCACAGCCTTGCTAGTGGTCTCTACATCGATGGGTCATGGGTTTGATCCCTTAACAGGGTGTATTTTTGACGCGACTGTTGAGGCAGAGGTACGTTAGGACCAAAGCAACTTGGTAAGGGATCCTCACCTTTCGGCTAGGCGACCTATCGCTGGTTGACCTAGCTCTCATCAGAATTCCGTCCGTGTCCCGATTCTAGGCTTACACTTTATTTCACTTTTTTATTTCAGTACAATTGTTATTCTAAACATTCATTTCAAAAATATACAAACAATAGCAGACAATTAAAATACAACTAAAAGAACTATCGTACAACTTATAGCAAAAAATTATTAAATGCGTCGTGGAATTCCTCCGCATCGCATGCTTATTGTGGTAACGTTCCCAGAAGACTGGCAACATTGCCACGTTGTATGCCAACACTTATACTTTGACCTAAAAAATGGTCAGCTCTCTGGTCACAAGAAGCGTGGAAGCGTGGATGATACGCTTCTATATCTCCCCGAACAGATTGTGGGCGCTCGGACCCCATGACCCCAAAGTTTCACACAAGCACAAATTCATAATCTCCGATGAAATTGGAGTATTTGCGCCGCTTGAGAGCCTCTGCAGAAGTAGCAGGAGCACCAACACAGCCAGCTGTATCAAGTACATGGTTAGCAATGGTAGCTTATACTTAAATGAAAAAGAGTTAATTACACTGAGAGCCATAAAGCGCGTATTCATTTGTTCATATTTTCATTTATTTTATTCGATATAATTACAATATTCGTTTACGAGTTATTCCATGACTTTAATCGTTATAGTTACACCAAAACGATGATTGTAATTTCGATTCTGATGGTGATTTTATAGTCAGTATATCCTGGAGTCAGACGGCCAAAAAATGACCAAGAATTAATGTACGCTGAGTTTCTTGCCGGAGTCTTCTAAGGCCGGGTCGCATTGCGAACCGGGGCGGTGGTTCATTTGCTAACCTAGTCTTTCATATTTCTTTTTGTATTGACGTTTTGTAAGTTCCGATTTAATGATAAATGCAAAAAAATGATTTTTGTCTTTGACTTTGGCTGTTTGGTGACCGACATGTGAATAGACCCAAAGTGCAAATTTGCACAGCTACAGCTGGTAATTTGGGAAGTCGCTAAGAGGATGATGATGAGCTCACTGTGACTTGAAGATGTAGGGGCATTACAGTAAACAGGGTCACGAGCACGAAAAGCTATCGTAATTGTAACGTGAATATATCAAGAGAACTGAGCATTGAAATTGGCCGCATGCCCACTGTGTACCAGTTTATGTGCGAAGCCAATCGAAATCTTGCCGCTGTAAAGGTGCCATCAGAATATCAGCGCTGCACATCATATTAACATGTGATGTGTAGTATCTATGCTGAGATGGGGACTTTTGAGGTTCGCACACATAAATATAAATGTACATGCATAATAAAGCTAAATACTGTAAATTATGTCAATGTGTGCGAAATCTTAATAAATGTTTTTTCTTTTCTTTTCTTTTTTCTTTCAATCTTCAGCTTCGGTTACGAGACTTTCTCGTTCTGAGGGTACAGGTATCGTGACGATGGTTGAATTAAATTTTCTTTCACAGGGTTGAATACTTCACTAGTGCCAATGTACATATCGGAGATAGCACCCCTCAACCTTCGCGGGGGCCTGGGTACGGTGAACCAGCTGGCGGTAACGGTGGGCCTCCTGCTGTCTCAAGTATTGGGCATCGAGCAGATTCTCGGCACAGATGACGGATGGCCTATACTGCTTGGTAAGTGATACTTTTTCTTGAGTGAGATATGATAGGAACTTCAGTCTGTGGACGCTGCAATTGATGGAATGATATCCATGTAAATCGCAGTGACAGCCGCTCAACAATGTGCGTATCGTTGTGGAATATTTGTGAGTTGCGTCTCAGTGACAAACATTTGTCAATTTGAGTATCGATGTGGCGTACTTTCTCACTAACGTGAGTCGCATTTCCTTGTATTTTTCAAACCACTTAGGTGGCAGACAAGCGCACGGCCAACCTGATGGAAAGTGATTACCGTGGCCTAAGGACATGTGTAGCACCAGTGAAGCTACACTTTTGATGCCGACCCTGTAAGCACAGAGTCTCTGTGCCGTCAGTGCAGAGGACAAAGCAGGACAAGCCTTTAGTCATCCCACTGACAGCACAAATTCTCTAGTGAGCTCTGCTCCCCTGGGAACACAACACGAATTTATTATAACTGCGATATTCTGTAGGACGGAGGTACTTCCCCAGTCGGACTGCTCAATTGGGTGGAAATACCACCGTGTCCTACCTCCTAAAAATTGCTTTATTTCTTTAGGACTACAATTCATAGCTACTTTTTTTTTGAAGTTTGAAAGTTAAAGTTATGTCCTATTACCTCTCTGCACCTGCATGAAAATAGAATCAACTCAGCTAAAGAAACACAATATGTAATGAAAACGACTCAGTACGAAAAAAAATATCTGACTAAATTGGTATTTAGTACGCTAACTATTCAAATCGGTTAAGAAATCGGAAAAATTGTAGGTTCAGGCGGGATTCGAACCCGCGATCTATCCCTTACAGGGAAACGCTCTGACCACTAAGCCACAGAACCTTCGCCCGAAACCACCCAAATTCTTCTAAACATATATGCGTCTTGCGGCGACAGTGGGAGCCATCTACCGGTATTCGTACGAATATCGGTTTATTATTAATATTAAATTGGTAGTGTTTTGATTAAAAAACCAGCCCGAAGCACATGAAATCGGTGGGCCATATCAAAGGTTTAATAGCATTAGAGCTAGCTCGTGAAGTATGGAAGATAGAAGCAAAATGAGGGCTGACGCCTCGCCTCCCTAGGGAGAAGAAGTTGTAAGTATACGTTGATGCTCCCGAACAATAAGTCGATAATCGTAAAATCCAAATTTTACAAGAGAAATGTTTTACTGCTTTTGTTGAACGTCTTGTTAGCTGGCGGAGTATCGGGTCACGCAGACATCAAACGATTGCTATTTTTAGTGGAATAAGATTGTGATATTGATAAAAGATTATGTACAATCTTGTTCAGAAGTTGCTGAACACTGACAAACTATAAATATTGAAATTCATTACCAGCACACATGTTTCCTTCTTCCTACAATCCCGGGCCCTTTAAACGGGGCGTGAAAAAGCTTCTGATAAGGCCACCAAGCTGAGTGCCACCATTGTAACATTACTTATGGTGACCCTCTTTACTGAGACTTTGCCTTTAGCTTACCTTCAGGCGAGGTACAGTCAAGTTGGCGTGTCCTAGGTAAAATAGAAAATAAAAAAAATAGGCTGAGAAGGTAGAGCACGACGGTATTTCCGTCCAATTGAGCAGTCCGACTGGGAAAGTACCTCCGCCCTGCAGAATACCGCGGTTATAATAACCTCGTGTTGTGTTCCCGGCGGTGAGTAGGGTAGCCAGAGTCCACTGGAGGGTTTTTGTGCTGTCTTTTACACTGACGGCACAGAAACTATAAATGATTGCAGGGTTGACAGCGCGAGTGTGACCCTCTTGATTTTGCACGCGTCCATAGGCCACGATGATCACTTTCCATCAGGTGGGCCGTGTGCTTGTCTACTAACTAAGTAGTATAAAAAAAAATAAAAGGAACAGTAATTTAGGTTGAGTATTTTTGTATTTCTGAACTGAAATATCAGCATCAGATCGGTATTGACGAACAAAGCTCTCAAAACGATCGTTATGTCTTAGTTTTTTTTTCGAGTTGTTTATTTTATTTATTTTAACATTTTAGGAAAACTTACAGCTAAAAAATAACAGTAGGTGAAAATCAATAACATACTGAAGGCCACTTACAAGTTTTCATCGATAACATATCGTTTACATTTGAGGATATTACGGCAACACAATTTTACGAACACATTCACATCTATATAAAGTATTATAATAATAAAAGAAAATTACTCAATTAACAAAGTAGTGATCACATAATGCTTTCTCAACTTTAGATACACTAGTGAAGAATAAGTCTATGTCAATATCCCGACATGCCACATTGCATGTACCGCAGGCTCGTTGTAGATAGGAATTTTGTCTGTCAAATCAAATCAAATCATTTATTTGTATAAACACGTGTCAATATACATATGCATGTAAGATGGTCAATAGTTTTGTTAATGTCCAGCATGTTTAGCCGTAGTCATGCTGGCGTACAAATGCTTCTGTAATAGGTATGTGAATTTATTTATATGAAAAAAAAAGTCAAGCAACAACAACAATTACAAATCAATTACAACGTACTACATGAGTTATTAGAATGTCAAGATATAAAATAATCAAATAAATAACATAACAATAAAATAAATAATATGACAATAAAATGTCAAAAAGTACTATTAATATAAACTAATGTCATCTAATCTAATTTAATAATATCATTAGTGAATTGTTAGTCAATCTCGTCATTTAAATAATCAGTAACATTGTAATATGCTTTTTAATTAACAGTTTTCTCAGAACTAATTTGAAGGTAGTTTTCACCATAGGAAGGTGTGAAGGCGACAGATTATTATGATATTTAGCACACACATTTAGTTCAAACAATAATACAATTTGTTTCAATAAAACAGTTTGATTTGCTCTTAATACCGTAGTATTAAAATCATTTTGATACTTTATAGCCAAGTTTATTGTGATGCTGGCTGTACATACATAATGAAGATTAACATGAGACTATGAGACGTTTTCCTATTTTTTATACCACTTAGGTTGTAGATAAGCACACGGCCCACCTGATGGTTACCGTGGCCTATGGACATTGATACTGCCAACCCAGTAAGCACAGAGAGTTTCTGTGCCGTCAGTGTTGAAGACAAAGCAGGACAAGCTTTTGGTCTTCCCACTGACAGCACAAAAACTCTCCAGTGAGCCCTGGCTAACCTACTCACCGCCGACTTTCAACTTGACAATGAGTTTTAAAACGTAACCACGACATGAGTAGTTAGTGCAGCAGCACGTTACCCATACCACTAGGCTACCGCGGTACATTATATTACCAATCATCTAAAACTCTCCCATCTCACAGGTCTGGCAATCTGTCCGGCGATATTACAACTTCTGCTTTTGCCTGCTTGTCCTGAATCACCACGATACCTGCTCATCACACGCCAATGGGAAGAAGAGGCTCGACGGGCACTCAGAAGATTGAGGGCTAGCAATCAGGTATTTATTATTTTAGCTACAATCACACCCTGGTAACAACAGCTGCTGCGGCCACTCTAGTGGAAGCATTCCCTTCGAGATTGAAAGGCCCGTTGATAGTATTTAGATAAATAGATAGATGATACTTTATTGTAGATAGATAGATAGATAATTCTTTATTGTACACCAATTGATTTATAGTAGGACAAGTAGGTAGCATGTATACAGTTCAATGTACAATGGGCGGTCTTACCGCTGAAGCGATTTCTTCCAGGCAACCTTGGGATGGACAGTAATGTTATAAAAACAAAAGATATGGTGTAGTTACCGACTAAAATTAAATAGATAGTATATTAAAACAAAAGAAAGAGAATATATTACAACCAATATATTTACAGCAGAGACAGGTAGGTAGCATATATATACAGTTTAATGTACAATGGGCGGCTCTATCGCTAAAAGCGGTTTCTTCCAGGCAACATTTGGATGAACGGTAATGTGACAAGACAAAAGATATATGGTGTACGTAAAAGCGATACTATAAATAGGAATAGTGGTAAGAGGGTCCGGGACTCGGAGGTAAAACGCTAACATGACGATGATGGAACTCCCTGCCTACCTCTGAAGTTATTCACAAACACGCAAGGTTATTACACGTTCTTGGCAAGTTTCCTTGTTAATATGTTACGAAGTCTTGTTGCTTTTGTTGTTAGAATCTGCTTAAGTTCCAACCTAATTTGATCAAGAAAAGTTTAGGATTTCACTGCCGAGTTTAACACCACATTCCATAACAGATTCGGCTTCTTATAATATTAATAAAGGATATAAGAAAGGTGCTAACCTCTGTGACGTGGCTGTAGTAGACGCATCAATCTACACAGGAAGTGCAAGTTCAATACAAGTTCAGTGTAAATATTTGTGTGCATGAATGTGAGTATTCGTATTAGGCTGGTCGTGACTCGCAGACCACTTTAAGCCGTCGGTTCTGGTAGCTTTACGAACATCAGTGGCAGTCATTACGAGTAGTTCGAGCCCTAAAATGTCCAATAACTGTTCTAACTGCAATGCGATATCGTCTTTGCGTTGTAAAAGTTCAGCCAATACCGCAGTTAGACTGGTGAAGCGGACCCTAGACTCCAAGGTGACCGTGACTACGAATGCAACTGGGATTAAAGCTGGGATGAAGAAAAAACGATATAAAAATTCCAAATTCAATTTTTTTTATTTCTTGAAGCATAGGTTACATAATAGATGTTACATAAATGTACAAGCTATGTTCCGCCAAAGGCATACAAAATGTTGAAATGAAATCATTTAAAATAGATAAAATGTACATGCAGATTGAAATTATGTTAATTAGGTCAAAAAACGTAAACGCAATAAATAAATGTCAGCATAATCATGTCCGTGGAAAAATTAAAATGTCAAAATGGAGCTTGAGACATGTCAAGTATTAATGTAATTTGAGTCAACGTAAGAATTAAAATTGATCATTTAAGTATTAATGTATAGAATAATATGCTTTGGTAAATAGTAATTTGACAAGCTTTGATTTAAATCCAAAAGTATTCTTACAGTTTAATTGTATATTTTAGGTGCCATATACACTTTTATGAAAGAATATCGTTTTTAATGGCACTAAATGCAAAGAAGTCTTTTTCTTCGATATCTATCAACGACAATCAGTCCGACGATGAAACGAAATAATTTAATATGGACCCTAAACGATCAGTACTTTGAAGACCAGTATTAAAGTCTCACACGTTGATGAGTTGGTTAGGGATTGCATAGTCTGGGTACGTAACCATTCGCGGGCAAATCAAGGAGCACTGGGGTTGATCTAGTGAGCGTATACCCATAGTAGGTGATTCTTTACAAAATAAAACTAACCGCTCGAGGCCAAGCGGTGCTGGTCGGGCGACGGGTGGCTCTAATGAACTGTGACCTTAAGAGTTCGCAACTTCACGTCCATATGTGTTCAATAGCTGTACAGCAGCTGTGACTCACAAAAACACCTAAAACACGACACTTGGGTACTCTCAGAGAAAGTTGAACCGTGTTGTTAGCTGCGTCGAAATTAATCAAATGTATATTGCAGGCAGAACTAAAACTGTGTGATATCAGTCTAGTACACTATATAGTTTGTATTATAATCTTATGATAAATAAATAAATATACCACGACATTCTACACAACGCTATCTAGACCCATGGTAAGCATAGCTTAACTAGCTTGTGCTTTTTTTTTTTGTAAATACATACATATTATACATAGAAACTCAATTTTTTGTAAATACATACATATTATACAGACCAATGCAAATATACATATTCATGCATACAAATATTTGCACTGAGCGGGAATCGAACTCACGCCCCCTGCATAGCAGTCGAATGCTCTACCGCTACGCCACAGAGGTCGTCAACGTAAGTGTTGTAAAATCAGTAAGGTTACGACCTTATGGTCGCGAGAAAATTATACTGTTCCAACTATTAACGCCTATATGGGTATTTGACAAATTTCTGAAATCTATCTTTAAAGAAGTAGACATTTGTTTAATACCTGTTACAATTCAACATTTTCCCGTAAAACCTTATTAATTAGAAAAAAACACATTATCACTATGTTAGCTTAAAAAAGTTCTCGAAAAACGGTTAGTCATGTGACATTTGGTGTGTGACGTCATTAAATAAAATCTACAAAGAGACCAACCAACGAAAGTTTCCGTTCTCGTTATCGTTGCACGATCTGGCCCTCTCTTCGGGTGTGTGGGGACTACAGAGTCCCCAACTCATCCCCGAAAAAGGGGGACCTCTGACGCCCGAGTTGCATTCGTACTTGGGCAGCTTGGCTAGCGATACTTCGTCGCTCCCGCTGCCTTTTTATAGTTACTTCACAGGACTGTCAACATATAAAAATCTAAACTTTATTTTGTAAAAATAGAATTTAAAATTATTTTTTTTGGAAAATGTATTTTGTATCGTTATTATTTCCGTATAAGCTTATTCAATATATTGCATATTTGTTGTATTAGTTGTCCATAACCCAATTGTTTGATTCTTCTCTCAATTCAAACCTTGACTCACTATTGATTAATCTCTGTAGCGTTTTAATTTCAACTCTTACTAAATGGAATACGAATAGAATATACTTAATATTTCAAATAACTTCTCGATATTCATGCAACTTTATGGACTTAGCATTATACGACTAAATGAAATTGGATGAGTGCACCCCCACCTAAATTCAATTGGATTTCCAATTCTGTGGCAAATTATATTGAACATCAACTCCGGTTCTCGCATATACATTTCATACCTACAAAAATAAATTAATATATTGATTTCCCAACAATACTATTACGTAACTATCAAGATGAGGTAACGAGGAGGGAACTACGTTTATTACACACAAATTTGGATCCACACACGTTAACTAATCGCGTTAGATACGGCTATCGGGGTTGATGCACAGATTACCAGGTCAGCAATTGAGTTCAGTAGTATTTTGTCAATAACACATAGCTGACCTGAAGCGACTGTTACACTTGTTCGACTTAAATAGGTTTTGTAACGATGGGAAGTTCATTCTGGTCGATATATCATGACGCACACAGCCAATCCGTGTGGTAACAGAGAAAGAATAGTAATAATATAAAATTTTATTGTATCATTTTGTTATATAGGTATATACAGTCTCTGTCTCCCGAACTAGGTCCTTAACCCTTCCACATTACAGGTTTCACATTGTGGAATCCATTATATGGTTTTTAAATGAATGTAAAAAAAGGAAATCATTAAATTTTGGTACAAAAAAGGAATACAGAAAAGAACTTTCAAACAATGCAATAAATTGGCCTGTTTTGTTCTATATGTATGTGTATTTGTGAGGGTAATCTATGTATGTGTGTGAGTGAAGTGTGGATGGCGTGTGCTGTGTATGTGTTGAGTGAAAGTGTCCTAAGAATGTCAGTGCAGTGTGTGATTGTTACGAGTTTGTGATGATAGATTCATTCTGATCAGAGTTCAGAATACAAATATCATCACCCCATCTCATCCGACCGGTGTAGTTAGAGGCGACTAACGGGAAAATACGCAGACGATATCACTGCGAGAGAAGGAAATCACGAAATAAACTCTGTACCAACCCGTCTGCCCAGCGTGGAAACAGTAGACCAAAGCCTGTCAACATTGGGAGAGGCCTGTGTCCAGTAATGGATATATCATTACAAATCAAAAGATCAAAAATGATAATGAATGGCGAGTCTCCATTACTCCGATCAATACCAGCCTTGTATAGTGTGCCGGTGTATCAATCAATCAATCAATTAACCCACGTATGTCCAACAGTGAACTGCGGTGGGCTAATTGATTGATTGATTCCGATGTATAGCGACCATCAAACCGAGTAATAAGCTATTTGATAAGGTCGTCCGATTCTTTCCAATATTACTTAATATATTAGCTTGTTATCATAAAATATGCTTAGCAAAATAAGATATTGCGTAACTAAACAGCAACTATGACTTAACATTATTTTTAATTTCCGTTTATCATTTAAGTAAATCAAAATATAAACAATCAAATTCAGTCCCAAATTATAACTTTTTAGATTCCTCATTAAATTACAAATTACTTTTATTATGAACTATACATGTGTAAACGCAACGTAGACCGAGATAAATGCGAAACACTCCATACATTTTCACTACTCGCAACTGGCGTGTGACGTCACTCGCAAATACGATTGCGTATTTCACGTTTTCGGGTGACGCAATAATTTTCAAAATCAAATATCTATAAAACTATTATTTGTCGTAAAAAAAAACACTTTAGCAGTACATTATATTATTATAGAGTGGTAATTTTTCAATAATAAAAAAAAGTTAGTCAAATAGCTTATTGCGTGTGTCAGCCGATTGGTCATCTATGTATTTGATTTTCCTGCCTCGCTCACCGATGCCGGATGCATGTGCCAACACTCACTCGATAGCTGTGCGGCTGTAGCATTGCGCTCGTGCTACTTAATATGAATAAATGATGAATTCTCAACCATGAAAACCTATATATACGCATATTGAGAACTCGCTTGTACTTTTCCACAGTATTTTTTATTTGTTATCAGACCTTACGGCATCCTCAAAGGTTTACATAACATTTAAAAACATTAAGAATGTTCTTGAATGTCAATACTGTGGAAAAGTAAAAGTGAGTTCTCAATATGTGTAACAATGAATTCCACCAAGTGATTTCAATCAATCGTATAAAAAATGCCTATATGTGTAAGGGCTCTTACAAGCAGCTGTTACTAGTTGTGGTGCATCGTCAATAATCTAACTGCTGTCATCATCTAAATGGTGACGTATTTACCTGATTGTCTCTGATGCAAAAGTGTCCTCGGAGACAAACAGAAAACAACTAAGTAAAAAGAAAATAATTACTGCTCGTACAATTTTATTTTTCATCAAGTTTATTATATATTTTGATGGACAGTTTTATTGTGTACCTATTAGAAAATTTTACCGTGATCTCAATTGTCTTGTTTGGAAAAGATTTTACTACAATTTATAAATGTGTTCACTTAAGTAGCAATTTTAGTGAGACTTGACGTTTTGACGTTTCTGTCGCTTAATATTTTTATTAAAATGACATTTTAATGTGTAAGATAAAGTATTTCTAGTTATTTTCTTCGTTTAAATAATTCTTCTTTTCTTAATTTGATTTATTGTCAAACACAATTTTCCACATGAACTTTACGGTCGTGACTTAAGTGCCAGCGATTATTTTATGCTGTGTAGGTAGACCATTAAAACGGCACTTACTATCAAAATATCAAAACCGCACTAATGGCAATAAATGGTCCATCGTACCGGGTCAGGACGCGGTCCCGGTAGAAACTCCAGTAAGAAACTCGGCGGGCCCATTTTTGGCTGTCCGATCGCACAAACCTGATTTATAGAAAGACACGCTATGCCTATGCCGATAGGTGTCAAAATTAATTAATACATATTTTAGTTCTTGTATCCCGTTCTACATATTCAGGTTTTTTTTACACCACTTAGGTGGCACACTAGCACACGGACCACCTGATGGGAAGTGGTTACCGTGGCCTATGAACGTGTGCAATATCAGGGGCGTCACACTCGCGCTGCCGGCCCTGAAGAAACCTCCTAATGCCACTTTTGAAGAACCCCATTTTGTAGGCGCATGGGAAAAACACACCAGAGAGTTCATTCCACTGCTTGAGTGTGCGTGGGATGAAGTTTCTTTCATACCGCACAGTGCGTACCGTCTCAGGTTGGGGATGAATTCCCTGCTTACGGCGAGCGGTGCGATGATAGAATGTTATTGTGGGCATCATGTCGAACAATTCATCTGAGCATAAACCGTTGTATAGGCGGTAGAACACAGTTTGATACAATTGGAAATTAATTATACAATTTTGGTTCTGCACAGCTCGTCTAGTGTAAATTGAAACAGATCATTTTTTTGTTGTTGTAAAAAGTTTCAAAGTATGATTGTAGAGGGTTTTAGAAGCAGAGGTAAGCCCAAGACAAGATGTATGGATTACGTGAAAGAGGGCATAGCGGAGTGAAAGAGAATATGGCTAAGGAAATGATATTTGACAGGAAGGCATGACATGTTGCGCCGACTCCGACTCAATTTTATTTATTTTGATTCTAATCTATTATATTAAGTGTAATTTCGTTAATTTATTGTAATATAATCCCAATTTCAACTCAATTGTCTGATAGGGCTCTTTGATATCGGACAGATATATACAGCCCAGATTCAGCCTCAGATGCATGGCTTGAGTAATAGTGCCCGGAATACGGCAATAGGCTCACCCCCTATTACGTGGGACCAAATTCAATGAATGGTGAATTGTGGGTGTTAATAATTCACCTCTGCCTATCTCTCCGGGAATAAAGGCGTGGTTATATATATGTATGTTTGTTGTCAGATAATTTATTTACATAGTATTGTGTTTTAAAATTTCAATCAATTGATAATAATATATAATTATTTAATGTTAAGAAAACCTGTACGACACACTAACTAAGCTAAAAAATTTACTAACAAAATAAGTCTCAAATTTCAATCTAAAAAAATGTGAAAATGGGCTGTTCAAGTATTACGTACGCACCAAAGGGGGGGAGGAGTGTCTTACATTGCTTATTTTTGATATGTCTGGTGGGGGGAGGGTCTAGATATTGATTACGTAAGCACTTTTTTCTATGTATATTTTCTAATATATATGTATTTACAAAAAAAGCATCTAAGTATGTTTATCCGCATTCTAGAACCCATAACACAAATTAGTTAAGCTATGTTTACTATGGGTCTAGATATTTTTCACTCATAGCATGCATTACTCATACATTACCCTAAAACTCAAACATGTAAAGAAATAAGCTTATAGGTACCAGTGTTTACGTAATCATTTGGAGGGGATAAGAGTTTTGCTTAATTTTGCTGACAAGGGGGAGGGGGATCAAATAATTATAATAAATCTGCTTACGTAATACTTGTACGGCCCCTAAGCGCTGATGATGATGATAATAGATCAATCTAGACAATGTCCTTAGAGATTAACACAAGCCGCAATAGTATTAGTGGTCAGATTGTTAATCGCTACTAGCAGGGTAGTGAGGTCGACCACCATATAAGACAATTACGTTTTTAATTCGAAGACAGTTCTGCTCTAAGCCTGATGGGCTTAGCGTCCCTCCGGTAATGTGTGTCTATGTTGTTTCAATTGTAACCGGATAACACTTAGCAGGTACAATCAAAGATAAATTACTTAACATTAGAATTACAAATCTTTGATGTTACATAGGAATACATTTATAGTATACTTGCTTTTGCCCGCGGCTCTGCCCGCGTGGATGTCGGTTTCCAGGGTGGACAACCCTTATCACTAAGGGGTATGAAAAATAGATGTTGGCCGATTCCCAGACCTACTCAATATGCTCACAAAATTTCATGAGAATCGGTCAAGCCGTTTCGGAGGAGTACGGGAATGAATATTGTGACACGAGAATTTTATATATAAGATAACACGACTAGACAAACTATATATAGTGTAATTACTACTCTATTATTGTACAAATAACAGACCTGTTAGGCGTCGGAGGTCGATGAATGACCTCCGCCCCGCATAAGTGCAGGCCTGGGGGTGACAGGTGGAGCCGCCTGTCATCATCCTGGCAGAAGCAAGTCCTCATTTCCAGGGACGAGTTCAGGTCTATGTGTTCCCCACACCCGAGGAGAGGGCCAGATCGAGAGAGATGGCACTGGGTCGGCCGGTGTACGAGGGATATGCCTGTTAACCTCACCTTTGGCAACCAAAAACGACACACAGGCGTCTTGCGTTTTAGTCGGTTCGAGTCTGATATAACCTCTACCATCAGCTCCGGTGGTAGGGGGTATCCTTGGGGATTTTACGCTCGTAAAAAAAGCGGCTATAATAACCTCGTGTTGTGTTCCCAGCAGTGAGTAGGGAGCTCACTGGAGAGTTTTTGTGCTGTCAGTGTTAAAAATAAAGGCTTGTCCTGATTATTTTTTCTGCACTGACGGCACAGAAACTCTCTGTTCTTACAGGGTCGGCAGCACGAAAGTAACTCCCAGCTTTGCACACGTTCATAGGTCACGGTAACCACTTTCCATCAGGTGGGCCGTGTGCTTATCTGTCACCTAAGTTGTATAAATTAAGGGCAAGCGGTCAAAGGGGGGGTATCCGTGGGGATTTTGCGCACGTAAAAAAAAAAGAGCTATAAAATGTATAATTTCATTGCTCTGTGCACCAAGTTTAAAATGAAAATTTTACTATGACCATCAGTGGCATAATATTTTACCAACAGCTTCAGGACCCAAGTCATTGTCATCCATTACACCTGTTGATTAATTAACGAGACTCTGATGGTTGTCTTCAAAGGATTGAAACAAATCAGACAGCTGACACAATCTATAAGGGCAGGGGAGAGGAAGTTGCTCCCAAGTGCAAGCTCTGGATACGATTGAGATGGATAACGCTATGATAATGGTGTTTACCTTTATTCTTCTGAAGGTGGAAGAAGACATCGAGGAGATGCGTGCAGAGGAACGAGCGCAGCAAGCGGAGGCGTCCATTTCCATGCGGGAGCTGCTTTGCTCTCCGACACTCCGCGCGCCTCTCCTCATCGGTGTGGTCATGCAGCTTTCACAGCAACTCAGCGGGATCAATGCGGTAAGAAAGTTAGGTCTACCAGACATTAAAGCTTAGTGGGTCAAGGTGACAGCCTTACGATCAAGAGATTCCGTGTTTTTAACTTACTAACGTGTGCCGTAACCTAACACAAGAACTTAGTCTAACTGGTTAGGGAGCCATGAGGATAAACAGAATCTTGGGCCTGATTTAGTGAGGTGTTTTTTATATGAATGATTTCGATTCAATTAGAAAAGAAGACATACATCAGTTTAGCCTACCTGGTGTTGCAAGGAGGGATTTTAAGTAAATTAAATTATTTTATTAAAAATAAAAGTTACATTTTAACCCTTAATGAGATTGTCAGACATGTTCTTTTATACCCCTCAGGTGTTCTATTATTCTACTTCGCTGTTCACTTCTTCGGGCCTCACGGACGAGTCTGCCAAATTCGCAACCATGGGTATCGGCGCCATCATGGTTGGCATGACCCTGGTCTCCCTCCCCCTCATGGACCGCACCGGACGCCGGACCCTGCACCTCTACGGCCTTGGGGGGATGTTCATCTTCTCTATATTCATCACCATTTCATTCCTCATAAAGGTGTGTCTTATAAAATAGTGGCTAGTAACTGTTGGGGAATTACCGGATGTTGTTTGATAGTTAATGAGATTTGAATATCATAAGTGTGTGAGCAAATACAAAATGGACACATGACTTTCGCTCTGGCTATTATGAAATTGTCAGTTAACTGAATTCGAAAACCTCAACCGTTCTGACAGTAAAAAGACTAATATTCAAGTGAAATAATGAAATAGAAGTCATAATAATAAATAGAAGACTTTCAGAAATACCTCAAATAAATTTTCACAAATGAAACAGAGCCAACGAGCAGATATTTCTCTAACATCACAGTTTCCCGAACTTCGCAACATAAATATAACAAGACAAAAACATTTCCAAACTCCGGCCGAAACAATAACTAATCAATGGAAACCGCTACAAAATAACTCTAAAAGATCAAACATAAATATTGTTCCTAAAACTTGTATTAACAATGTACTCTTTTCAATTTAGTTTCGTAATTTAGAACAAATGGGGTCTATATTTCGTATCTGAAATAAAGGTCCCAATGAAAACATTGAGGTATACCACGGTACAGAATAAGGTTTGGCTTTTAAATGCTAAAATATTAATCATTCAGAGTTGTCATGATGCCTACACATGCGAATAGAGAGTTACCGTTACCACGGCATTTATTTTCCGGATAGCTAGATCTCTCCGAAATTACTAAAAATACCTATAGGACATTTAAACCACACTACCGATTCTTTTAATTATTGCCTGAGTATTTATTTATCGGGCGGTTAATATCCTTTAAGACTTATCCGTTCCTATATGTGAGCGACAAGCGCGACCGCGCGGAAACGCGACGCGATGCGAGACATATATTTCCATACTTCGTGTGACGTATTAACGCGACACAACATAGGACACAATAAAGAACATTGACCTTTTAATATTTACACGCAGCGTCGCAATGCATCGCGTTGCCGCGTTTGTCGCTCACGTAGGCCAATGCCTTATATTGGTCAAAACTGTGGTATAATTCAAGGTTTAATATAGAATAATACGCTTACGCACGCTTTCTCATCGCTTAATCACATTTCACCATCTTTGAGCATTATATTTGACTGTTAATGCATCATTTGTACTAGAATGTTCTCTCATATCCCCTAATTGGTTGCTCTATCTTCCAAATCAACTTATAGTATTAAATTCCTCCTCCGTAACAAACGTATTATTGAATTCATTGTAAAAGTTAATGTTAGTACCCTACAACGTGAAGAAGTTGCTATATTTAGAGACTTGCGACACTAATGCATGCACCACATACTTAATCCTTTGTTTATTTGTCACACCATCATTTGCTTCAAGTGGGTGTGCGTGTTAACTGTCATGTTGAACACTGTTGTTTCGCTTCGATCTATCAGTGTTTATTGGTCAGAGGTAACAGCGTTCACCCTCACTTACAAGCACACTCACAGCTTCGCTAGGCCCACCCCCCTCCATCACTTTCCTGTTTCCGATACCGGACTCTTTAGGAAAGCGTTGTAAATAAATAATGGGAATAAATTATCAAATATAAATGTTAGGTACATCACCCACATGCACTGTACACTCATTTTGTTGGCCACTCAAAAGTGGTAATGTACCACGGGGAGCTCAGCGCACGCGTTTTTAAATGAAGCGAAATCTTAATCACACAAACACTGCTCAAAAGCAGGATGGCACTTATCACCAGCATTCGCAGTACATACGATAGATGGACAACACTCGCTACCAGCACTCAAAGAACTGAGTCACAACTCCACGCATCGCGAGGAGCGCTCGACTGACACACAGACAGACTCGTGTGTGATGTGCATTTATGTTTGCGATTTATTTCTACCGGTCGGCGACGGGAAAGGACAACATTACTATCCCCTGATAGGAGTTCTTCGGCTATGTGCAGGAAATGATCGACTGGATGAGCTACCTGTCCGTGGTGTCGACGCTCAGTTTTGTGGTGTTCTTCGCGGTGGGCCCCGGCTCCATCCCGTGGCTGATCACTGCCGAGCTCTTCTCGCAGGGGCCCCGGCCCAGCGCGATGGCTATCGCCGTATTAGTTAATTGGATGGCCAATTTCGTGGTTGGGATCGGCTTCCCCAGCATGAAGGTAGGCCCTCGAAATTGTACACACAGCTACATCGTGTTGCGTTCATTAATATTGATACGGGCGTTCTGACATTATAATTACGGTCAGTCATATTTGCTGCCAATATTGATTCCATTCGAGATATAATGAAATTGACTGTCTGCTGATCCGCGCCAAAATAGATTACCTAAGCCTCTGACTTGTGTTATCTTGTTCAAATATAATTAATGGTTAATAACTATTGTGTATTAACATGATGTTTGTTTACTTCTCAGGCGCTACTGGAAAACTATACATTCCTGCCTTTTAGTGTATTCCTTGCAATTTTTTGGATATTTACGTATAAAAAAGTTCCTGAAACAAAAAATAAGACCTTCGAAGAGATTTTGGCACTGTTCCGGAATTCAAACGGAAGGTAAGAGTGAGACACAGATGAGCATTATTTATGTATTTTGAATACCTTATGGCACAGACCGTGTCCCTTGATATAACACAAGTACTTAATCATATTTTTTCTTAATACCACGACAGCACAAAACCAGAACTGACTGGTCATTCATCAGCACGCGATGCACGTGATGTTTGTCTCATTTGTAAATAACCTTTACCTTTCCCGAATGGACGGAACCAAAATATAGATGGAACTATATTGTTTACCTAATATCAGAATATAATAAAGATTTTTATACACCACCATAATTACTCACATAATATTATTGGAAGCTAATAATGTTTTCTTTCAGGCCCCTTTATTTTGTACAAATTTTATCAGGTGTGTGATTTAAAAGATGGCAACTAAATTACCTACCTGCATAAATTTTCGAAAGAGAAATTAATATTTTAATAATTCATATTATTTAGGTTTAATTTCAATGACACTTGATAACGTTTTTTTTATCTATTCAGAAAAATAAACAGTCACACAAATGATTATAAAACATGACTTGAAATAGAGAAAAATCTGTGTGTGACCAACAACATTTTCCACATAATATTTTAACATAAAGTATTTTAAGACTAACATGCGTTGTTCCTACTCAGTGTGAAGTTATGCAAACCATTAGTAAACTTATAGATCTAAACTATTTAACTTTTCTATAACAAGTTTTCTAAATTTACCAGAAGATACTACAAACATATATAACTTTAAAATAAACATCAACAAACTACATTTAGATACACTTTGTAATTATTTAAGACTAGCACCGCGCCGCGGTTTCACCCGCGTAAATCCTGATCCCATGGGAATATCGGGATAAAAAGTAGCCTATGTTACTCACGAAGAATGTAGCTTTCTAATGAAAAAAGAATTATTAAAATCGGTCTAGTACTTTTTGAGTTTATTCGTTACATACAAAAATACAAATCTTTCCTCCTTATAATATTAGTATAGATATATAATATATATAGTATAGATAAAAAATTTGAACAAATCTTCCTGATACCACTAGTTATTTCTTGCATTACATTATTTTGAATGTCAAATAATTCCGCTCTCCAATATCAGTAAGCGGTGTTATTCTGTAAGAAAACGTGTCTAATCACAGACGTAACACAATCTAGATTTAAAATTAATTAACACTCAAATCGATATTGGCACATATTCAAACTTTTATTTTTATTTATTTAATTAATATTTTTTATTTATTTAATATTCAAACGCGTTAGCATTACGAACGTTCAATAGGAATCAGGGTGCAGTGGGCTAAATTTTATCGGTCATTGGGCATGATTGCTGAGTGTGTGCAGGGACAGCTTCCGTGACAGCCGGCTCTACGGGAGTATGATGAACTGCGTCAACGCGCTAGAACAACAGCTGCCCCCGCCCCCGCCCCCCGCACCCGTGGACGAGAAACACGATTCCCGTAAGTAGCACCGACACCGCTTAACTCCACTACGCGCACTGCCACCTCTTGATGCCTACATTACAACCTATAATTGGCAATATACCTACATTAACTTTTAACTATTGTACGCATCAGATGCACGTTACTATCACTCAAACATCACAACCGTTGATGCTTACGTGACAAACACGAGCAATACCCTAGCATATTAAGGTTCATTCTACTGGTTTGTTACATTATACCCTTTGATTGAACAAGATAGAACGGCACACCTATAAAACAGTTGCCAAGAATAAATACAACTAGATCTGTTTATTTCTAGACATTGATCAACTTCTAAGACCTCATCAAGGTCGAGTCTTTCTTTGATTGTATGGCCAGTTTTAAGACAATCATAACAGAATTATCTTTTAATTAATAAATATGAAAGTTTATAAGAAATTACAGTTAAATTTAGTAAGGTGCAAAGTATAATGGAAGACTTCAAGAGAAGAAATAGACTCTAGAAAATATGAAGTTATTGTGTCAAAGATGAGCAACGAAAATATTACAAACATGAAATGACATTTCGCGCTGACCCCAAATGTAATTAGGACATTTGTTAACTGATGATGAAAGAGCATAAAATGTAGATTTGTTTGTTATCAAAAGCAGGCTAAGCTTATCGACTCCGAAGGCATCAAGGTAAATGACGTCGCCCGCTTTCAGTATCGGAGCAGTCCTCGGGTGGGGCCGAGGCGGCCCGTCCGCCTCCTCCTCTCCCACCGCCGCGGTTCCCAGCCACCGGCAATGTCTGACAATGGGAGACACCTGCGCGGGCGCCACTTGTAGCGCCAATCAAGGCCGCCGCCAACTTCTTGTTTCATGGGCTCAAGCGTCAGGCAGGCCGTGCCTCTATCACTACCACACAACAAATGTTCTAAATCGATGTGATTAGATTAATAAAACGAAACTAGTTACTAAGTCACGGCGTAAAATTAAATATAGTTCTTTAGTCTGTCATATTATGACATAACTTATGAAAGGGAACGGTACCCTGTAGGTGCCATCGGATTCTTGTACCCATTTTAAATACATCTTCACAAGATGACATTTTCATTGTGTACTTCGGGCGGATCTATCTGGGGTTCGGTAATTACGGTCTACAGATTATAGCTTCTGATACCTATTTATAAATTTACTGATAAGTATGTTTCGTCGGTGAAAGAGTTCATTATAACATAGTAGATTTTTCTCGACTACTTAGGAGCAACGCCGTTTGGATGAGGAGGGATAAATTATTTCATTCTCAGTCTGCCTATGCACTGGTCAATACCAATTAATACTATGTAGAACAAACACACTTAAAATGGGTACGACGACAGTGTACTGCTGACGACATCGCGAGGACGTCACACTCACACACCTAGGGCGTGTGGGGACATGCTGTGACTTTACTGTATTGTTCATTTTTTACTATTATACTGGTTTCGATTTTATTATTTTACAAAGAACTTTACTATTTTTTTTACTGATATTGTTATACATAATGATAAATTTAATGAAAGTCATATCTCTCAGATGACCGATATTATTGTAATTATTCTTGTTATTATTACAGAAGAGAAATTTCAATTAATAAAATATACTATGAACAGATATAGATAACAGATTGCACTAATCTGCATTCGGGAATTGAATAAAATAAAATTGAAAATTTTATTACATAGCAGATTGACATAACCAAATATATACACCACTGTTTATATTTGTTATTGATTTTGTTAAGTTATTTTATAGTATATGAGATAATAATGAACATATTATCTTTTTAATTGACGAATAAAAGTGAATAGCGTTATAGTAAGTTATACAATTTTTGTGGAGACTTAAATAATGTAATGCTTTTAACTTATACGCCCCTAGAAAGAGAAAACATTAATTACATATTAGTTAGGTTTCAGTAGATTATACAGGGTCATAGTCAATGTGTGCGTCCGTGCGCCTGTATACTGCTCAATTCAATATATTAAGACTAAGATGATCTGTAGAGAGTCGTGATTGGTGCAGTAAGCACGGCCTAATATTAAAAAATGTATGTTGTACGTCACTGTCGATGGCCATTATCATTTATTGCAAAATTGGCTCAAGTGATTGGTCATCCTGTGTGTATGGCGTCCAGTGCTTCGAGAGCGTGAATTCGTGAAGAGCGAACTCAATTCGTAAGGAGGTATATTTAATAAATCAATTGATTCACGGGTGTGTTACAGGCGCCTTGCGGCCTACCCCCGCCTCTAGGCACTGGGGGGCCGCCGCCAGGTAACACATCCCGCGGTCGCCCTTATTCTAAATTAACTATAAGGTCTAATGTAATTTCTCCTGAATAAAGTAATAATTAATATATAAATTTAACAATTTGTAATTGTACAATTCGCAACAATAATGTCTTTTTTGTTTTAATTTATAAGCAGTAAGTAGGTGGAAATGTAATTTTGACTTGGTGTAGCATTCGATCTTTTTGTATCGTCATAAGTCACTGTAGAGTTTTTGTAAGTTTTATTTTAGTTTGATATGATTATGTTGTCGGGCGGCACGCGATGTGATCGGTGCGACGCCCGGCTGGCGGCGGCATGACCCAGACACGTACCGACCTGGTCGGTCCTCGATGCTGGCAAGCGGCAAATCAGCCGCCGGGCATATCGGTACTTTCTCTAGGTCTCGTAGCTAACGCTATTGGAGACTGTATATCGAGATCATAGTAAAAGAATTAATTAGATCAAAGCAACATTTTTAAATGTTCCGATATTTCAATGTTTTTTTTTTATAGTTTTACGGTCAAAAGCCCGAAGATGGTCGATCCGCGCAATTATAGCACAATCAATTTGAAGTGAACGCACATTATAATTTGGGCTATATACTAACGCTTAAGACTACTCATAATTACTAATTGGATGTGTTACATTACAAGCTATTGATATCGAAGCCTTTCATAGCAACGTAGTGTTGTTACAGCCTGTCAAATGCCATGACACATTAGACTAAGATTTATATTAAAGGGACGCAAATATAATTTACGACTGGAACAATAAAGAGAATAGCTCACCAATCTAATAATTACTGATAATGTAACGTTACCGGGTGTTCGTGGACGTGCGCGGAACAAACGCAAGCTATCAATGCACATCACAATACTTTATTTACATTTCTGAAGGCTGTGATCGATGTGTTTACACCGTATCATTAGGTAAGTTAGACGAAACAATACCGCGGTACATAAAAATCATTTGTTTTATCTTCGGGCAAACGATAGAATGTAATTTGTAAATAATTGTAACATAAGTACAAATCTGCACAAAATTCAGTCGAACTAATGCAGCGTTCATAGATATTACATAGATATAATTTATATTTACACGTTACGTCAACATTTCCAAATATTGTTTGTTATAATTGTAATAAATATACATATTGTTAAAACGATAAGCAATGAATTGTGTTAACGATATATCTATATATCAAACCAAGTTATATTAGTGATATTCAAATATATATCTAGTCAAATTATAAAGAATTAATCTTATATACATAGATTTTTATAGCACAATATTGTGTTTAAGATGACGTCTCAACGTTTAAAAGAGTTCCGTTGTGAATATTACATAGTTTAATAGGGTGCATTGGATGAATTGAACTCATGAGCCCATTACGATTATAACCAATAATATTTGTGTCGTACTACAATAGATGAACTAATTCAGGACAGTTATGGCGCCAGTTATTTCAGGCATAGACTTATTTCATAAAAAAAATACAATATTATATTAATCCTCTAAGGATTAAGTAATTACAATTATGAAGAGATTAAGACTGCAAAATGGCTGTAATTTTCCTTCAATTTGAACTGAAAATGTGTCGATGTATTAGATTTTAAAATCTCCCCACGTTATTGAGTCCCGACGTCCAACAAAATCTATACGTTACCAATGTTACATTATATTCAGCTGTGTAACATTTATTGAATAAGTTAAGTTGTCGGAACTAATCTAATAAGTACCGCAGTTATGGCGGCAGCTAACGATATTTTACAACACTATATTTGGCATAGAAGCAGCACTAATGTAAAAGCTAAAACAATAAAACTGGAATTGAACAACGCAACAATATTGTAGCTATGTAATATTTATAAATTATAATATTATAATATGAATGTAACAATAGCCACCCGGGAACTCATAGACCGATAGGACATTTTTATATAGATTAATAATGTGATATCGTGTTGCAATGCAGCTTGGCGCCTACAGTTTCACTGCAGATATTCAATAACGGAAAATGTTATTGCCGATATCTGCATCTCATAACGCACCGATCCTACAATAATAGTGTAATAGGAAGTGATATTCTTTATTTAAATATCAAACGTGACGTCAATATTCGTTTAGATACTTTTTTTTTGTACATTTTTAGATGAAAGTTGTTGTTCTCTTGTTTTGTACATTTTAATAATTTTACAAAACGTTATTTTTATTTTGTAATTTAATTTTTTACGTAGTACATTATAAAATAACAATTTTTATCTTGAAATTTAGTTTTTGCATTGTACAATTTACTCATTATATGTGTGTATATATATGTATTTTATGTCAAAAATGATGCCTATGTAGCATCATTTTTAAATAGTAGTGAAACCGAGTGGCTTCTGAAAATTCTAAATAAATGTTTTTATAATATAAATGTCGGTATTGGTTGTACAGTAATGGGCTCTCGGCCACAAGCGTTTCGTGTAGGTAGTCTCCCGTGGCGACGGCGCACGGACGCACAAGGGGCTCGGGGCTCCCCCGAGCGCTAGTTGCCCTGTTACCTTCTAAAGCACTCTCCGCAATTAATGCCACTATTAATATCTGACGCGTTTAAGTTTCAATAAGCGGAGGTTACTCCGTACTTGTACAAAATAAAAACTTGTAAAATTTTATTGGAACTACTTGTTATAAAAAGATAAAAAATACAAAAAAAAAATATTTGTTGTTTTTTTTATCATCCTTGTTTGATTTTTTTTTTATCCTGTACGGTGAAGTTGTCGTGTGTCTGTCTGTGGGCACATCAAGATGGTATCTCAAGCCTAAAACGATATCAAAAGTATATATTCAAGTACGGTAAGACAGACAATATCAAATACACAGTTCTATACTAATGCAGACACTATCACTCTAAAAAATAACATGCATAATATTTATGTATACTACCTAATGAGTATTACTGCTATATATGAGATCACGGTTTCGATTACCGGGTCAGTTTAAGCACCATTTTTTTTTTATACCACTTAGGTGGCAGACAAGCACACGGCCCACCTGGTGGAAAGTGGTTACCGTGGCCTATGGACGTTTGTAACACCAGAGGAGTCACAGTCGCGCTGCCAACCCTGTAAGTTCAGAGTTTCTGTGCCGTTAGTATAGAAGACAAAGCAAGACAAGCCTTTAGTCTTCCCACTGACAGCACAAATTCTCCAGTGAGCTCTGGCTACCCTACTCACCGCTGAGAACACAACACGAAGGGCGGAGGTACTTCCCCAGTCGGACTGCTCAATTGGGCGGAAATACCGCCGTGTCCTACCCCCTAGATCATTGTTTCTGTGCTACGAATGCTGTAGGCTCGTAGCACTCGTAGAGGTACGTCTAACGGCGAGTCTGTCGAGTCTGTCTGTGGGTCATGTTTAATGAGATCTATGTAGGCTACTAGAACAAAAAAAGTTTGCTGCAGCGTGTTTTAGAACAGTTCGTAATTTTTTTTTTTTGTGAACCACTCAGGGATGTTTGAAATAAGAAGATTCATTTTTTTTTTAAGAATACCAGATTTGAAAAAGTGCTCGCGAAGTCAACTGTTCATAGAATTACTAGTATACATACTGTTCACACTGCATCGCATGCATTCGACAAGAGGACATACCAATCACCAGTGGTATAAAAAAAAACAATAAGCCGACCACGGGCTCAAAAATCGGTAGCTTATTGGTTGAGGAGACGGCTTTTCGATCGGAAGGTCCTTAGTTCGATTCCTGGACATTGCACTACCGACGTAACAGAAGTAATTTAACTTATCTGATGGTAATTATCATAAATTACTAGTGATCACAGTTATTAATATTCTTCAAAAAATTACATTATGAAGACGTAAAATGAAACAAGTAGGTATAACAAATACATATTTACTTACCTTTTTGCTTGAAACGTGCGGAAATGCACTCGAATACCCCCCACTGAGGCCAGCGAGGTGGTTCGGACCGAATAAAACCGCACGGCTGTTTAGGCCTCTGTGTGTGTGGTGAGGCAGCCTCTGGCATACCCCTCGCGACCCCCGCATAATCCAGGGATATAGAAGGCCACATCGGGTCTGGGACTACGGTGTTCCCATCATTCCCTAGAAAAAGGTGGAGGGGCACTAATTGCGCCGCCCGTCTCGACACATTTACTTACCTAATTCCATATTTTTAAAGCCTTAACGTACGGTACGAATTCATACGACTTCATAGCCCTGGAAGGGCCTTCTATGACCCTGGGTCAGTCAGAATGCGCGAAGAATATCTCAAAGGCTACCTCACCCCCGGTAACTGATGGTTTGATGTGGTCGTGCGGTTTTAGTGGGTCCGAATCCATCATAACCACTACCACTGGCTCCGGTGGGGAATATTCGAGGGGATTTCAGCACGTTAAAAATAATACCAAATTTGTAGCCAAGGCGGTCGAGATACATTACTTGTTAACCTTCGATACGGATAAACATCGCCATGGAGAAGCCGTAATGAATAAAACAATAAGCAATTTTATCACATACATACACACATATTCACACCTTTATCCCCGTAGGAATAGGCAGAGGTGAAGTAAAACCCACTTTTTACCAATTCATGCATTCGGTGAGCCTATTGCCGTTTTCCGGGCACTACTGTTGACTCGAGCTCTGCAGTTGAGGTTGAGTCTACCCCTATGTTATCTTAAATTGAGATACAGAGTATGAAATTCAATATCTGAAATTTGGTAACTCCGTCAAGAAACTTTTTAGGTCTATTTACAAACATATACTTAGTCTACTTAGTCTAAATACAAAAATTAACTTGAGTAACATTGTTGAGGGAACAGCTCATTTCCAAGCTTGTTTATCGTCCAAATATTCTTGAATTTTATAATTGTCTTTCTGGCACAATTCACTTTTAACATACATATATGACTAATGAGCTAATGGTTATTTTACGCAGTGCAGGTTCGACTCTCTGTGATATGACAACACGATCTGTCGCATGCGTCCTCTGTGACCTATATACTTAAACACGGCGGTATCACCAGACGTACATTGATACACACAGTATAACTCATTGAAATAAAACTACTTTTTAACAGATTCTATTGTTATTTGATATACCACGACCATGGCTGCTGAAAAGTAGACGAAACCTCGGGCTAAAAGTAAATAATACTATAAGGTTGTGTCCTATTTTTTATTATTATCGTAAACTGTACATTTTACAATAATATAATGAACTGTTAAAGTGAAACTTTTTATGACAAATAGTTTTAAACATATTTGATTTTAGAAATTCAACTTCACGAGCCGCCCGAATACGCTCCATATAAAATCGTGGCACGTGGTGACGTCACAGCGCACTGGTGCTTAGTGAAAATGTATGGAGTGCAAGAGAATATCGCATTTATCTCATTCTACGTTGCGTTTACACGTATACAGTGCATAATAACATTGATTTGAAATTTAACAAGTTGTATATCTTGCTTTATTTTGATTGTTTATATTTTGACCTATTTTGGAAATTAAAAATAATGAAAAGTCAAAGTTTATTGAGGCAATTATTATCAGTTTATTTAGGCAATATCTTAGTTTTTCTGCATATTTTTAGATAAAATACTAAGACATTAAGTATTATTGGTAAGAATTCGATGGCAACTATCCTATTCAAATCGCGTATTTCCAATATTTCGGGCAATGAGACACACTACGTTCGGCCTAAACCCTATAAAAAGCAATTTGAAGAGTCCTCATGGTGCTTTTTTTTATGTGCAAAAAATCCCTAGGTATAACCTCCACCGGAGCCAGTGGGAAAATTATGTCGAACAAAATCGACTAAAACGCAGGACGCCTGTGGGTCTGGTCATCGAAGGTGAGGTTGACAGGCAAATCTTTCGCACCCCGGCCGACTCAGTGCCATCTCTCTCGATCTGGGCCTCCTCGCGGAGTTTCATTGTGCCTAAATGCTATGATTTTTTGGCTAATCGTATCATTGCGGCCCTCTTTTTTTTAAGGAGTTCTAGTGCCTTTGACAACCAACGCTGTCATGTGCCAAGTAGCAGTAGTTAACGCTGCATGACAACATTTGCGTTGCGTCTTGTTTGTTTTCCGATGACGTCACAGAGCAGGCCTTTAAATTATAAGAATTACTTCAATGGTATAATTGTTTGACATGATGCCCGTAGCTACATTCTATCATCGCACCTCTCGCCATAGGCAGGGAATTCATCCCCACACATTGAGACCTGAGACGGTACGCACTGTGCGGTATGAAAGAAACTTCATCCCACGCACACTCAAGCTGTGGAATGACCTCCCTGCTGCGGTTTTCCCAAGCGCCTACAATATGGGGTTCTTCAAGAGGGGCATCAGAAGGTTTCTTCATGGTCGGCAGCGCGAGTGTGACACCCCTGGTGTTGCATACGTCCATAGGCCACGGTAACCGCTTCCCATCAGGTGGGCCGTGTGCTTGTCTGCCAACTAAGTGGTATAAAAACAAAAAAAAAAAAAAAAAATTAATTGGTTGTCTATACTAGCCCATCGCAGTCCACTGCTGGACTAGGCCTCTCCCAATGTTGGGAGGCTTTGGCCTACTGTTTATACGCTGGCCAGACGGGTTGGTACAGGGTTTTTATTTCGAGATTTCCTTCTCTCGCAGTTATATCGTCTGCGTATTGTTCCGTTAGTCGCCCCTTACGATACCCTTCGGATGAGATAGGGTGGTCATACTTGTATTCTTTCTCCGTCACCACGCCGATGAATTGGTTAGAAATTTCTAAGAATAACCCTGCTACGCTACCATGGAGCCCCACCCTGAAGCTGAGAAGCAGCCTATTTCTGTGTGAATTCGGCGTGCACGTAGCCAGAATTGCTAGTAGGTATGCCCCTCAGTTAAGTAAAATGGCATGTTGACACATCGGTAGCGTAATAACCAGCCAGGAATTGAACTTCTTTTTTACCTTACTTCTCGTGACTGCTTGACCACTAAATCTATCGACGCATAAATATATTTTATAGCATAGGAGGTAGGACATGACGGTATTTCCGTCCAATTGAGCAGTCCAACTGGGGAAGTACCTCCGCCCTACACAATACCGAGGCCATAATAACCTCGTGTTGTGTTCCCGGCGGTGAGTAGGGTAGCCAGAGCTCACTGGAGGGTTTTTGTGCTGTCAGTGGAAAGACCAAAAGCTTGTCCTGCTTTATCTTTTACACTGATGTCGATGACGGGTAGATAGCACGAGTGTGACTCTCTTGGTTTTGCACGCGTCCATAGACCACGGTGACCACTTTCCATCAGGTGCGTCGTGTGCTTGTATGCCACCTAAGTGGTATAAAAAAGGCACTAATTGCAGAACTTCTATATCGTTAATTAGCTGTAGAGGGCAAAATGGCAGTCACTTCACGGAAAATGTCCAATTAAAAACATTTATTTGACTCCATGGTTATTTACATTATTCATTTCCGCTGTAATTGGATTAAAAAAAAGGAATTGAACTCCTTGTTTACCTCGTGACCCTGACTGCTTAACCACTAAATCTATCGACGCATAAATGTATTTTATAGCATAGGAGGTAGGACACGGCGATATTTCCGTCCAATTAAGCAGTCCGACTGGGGAAGTACCTCCAATTAAAAAGAAAAATTGACTCCAATGGTTATTTACAATGTGTTTACAAACAATACTGTGCTAATATATTTTTATATCTTTTGTGTCGATAATGGTTCTCAAACTAAGCAATAACCCGTATCTTGAAAAACTGTGCTCTTTTAATTATTTGTGACATTTTAGGACACAGTGATTCTAAAATGTCACAAATAGTTATAGTTAGACAAGAAAACCGAGCCCGACTGAGTTGAGTAGATACATGTGCAGAGAATGATGAAGCGCATGTAATAGCATTAATATATGCCTGGGTTTTTTTGCTATCTTTTTTAGGGTTCCGTACATCAAGAGGAAAATATTGGCATCCTTATAGGATCACTTCGCTCTCCGTCCGTCAGTCTGTCTGTCTGTCAAGATCTTTTACTCAGTAATGCGTGGAAGTGTCAAGTTGCAAATCATAACACATACTCAGGTCTATAACTTTTAAAACTGTTGAAATATCAAACTTCTAAGTCCACGCAATTAAAATATATTATGGTTTACGTGGTAAAGATTCGCCCCTCAATACAATTTTGTACGAAACTTTCGGGTTGCAATTTGACACGCACTAGACCGACTTTTTGATACAAGCCCGATATTTCCTTGAACGTGGGTGTATATTTTTTTATGTGCGCAAAATCCCCACGGATCCCCCCCCCCCCCCACACCGTGGAGGCCACAGAGGAGCCGGTGGAAAAGGTTATGTCGGACTCGAACAGACTAAAACGCACGACGCCTGTGGGTCGCTTTTTCGTTGCTGAAGGAGAGGTTAACAGGCATATCCCTCGCACCCCGGCTGACCCAGGGCCATCTCTCTCGATCTGGCCATCTCGCTCGATCTGGCCCTCTCCTCGGGTGTGAGGACCACAGAGTCCCCAACTCGTCCCCGGAAATGGGGAGGCGCGCGAAGCACGTCGCCGCCGAATTGTAATGGTATTTCTTTCCATTTTATACTTCACTTAATTTCTCCGTACTTATATTCTACATATCCTATCTTATAAATGCTAACTTAACAGTATAAAATATGACATTTTTTCATTGCTTTTCACTGCCAATGATTTTAATCTGTGTCGCCTTTCCACACGTAAAAAATAAGCAAAAAAAAAAGCTGGTAAAACTGGAGTCACAGCTAACCCATGATAAATTCTCGCCATAATATTTTATGAATGCGATATCCATAAAAAGTCGCAGCCATAACCGTAGGTAGGCTCTAGGTCAGCGGCGATGCGCCAAAAACGAGTCACGGGAATTCATTGTAACAGTTATTTACATTTTATTATTTACATTATTTACACGTTAATATAAACAAAACCATTCTGTTGTTTCACTCTCTGTGGATATAAGTCACCATCAAACATCTGTGTAAATTGATGATAAACTCATCTTGTGATGCTGACCTTACTCCGTTCAAGATGGACGTCGCTACAGTGTCAGTTGTACGAACTCGTATCGAATTACAAACATCAACCACGTGCTCCAAGTTACGGAAACTTCCGATGACACCCGATCCCTGAAATAACGAAGCCGAAGCGTCGACCTAAGTCGTGCGAGACCACGTTGTGTGCGAGAGAGACGGTACTATCCGTGAGAAAAACAAACTCGGAAGATTGGTGACTACTGCTATTTCTGGTTATGAATTAATGGAAGAGACAACATATGAGGATGTAAAGTGAGATGAGCGTATCAAAAACTTTCAGTGAAAAAGAGACATAATATTAGGTCCTTACATATGAAATTGCTGAAATTTTCTTACAGATTCATGAGTTCGTTATTCATGTAATTTAATAGCTAACTCCATTATTTATATTTTATTTGAAAGTTGATTTTAAGATTTTACAACTCTGTATAAAATTTCGTTTTTGTTGGCTGCTTGATAAATTAAATTTGATCTTCAAAAACAGCTATCCATTTTGATGATAAATTTCGTATTCCTTTTTTACAGCTGTCACTTTTCAAAAATGTAATAAAAGTGTAATATGTTGTCTCATTAGTACACAAAAAAAATCATAAAATTTGGATTTCTCATTCCTAAAAAAAATGTTAGAACTGAAAATTGGGATTCCTCCAATTTCTTCGAAAAAAACGGCAATTTCATATGTAACAATTATCGTAGTTTTTGTGTGTACGGGGTCTTATAACATCCTTGAGGTGCAAACTAAACTCGGCCGCTAGTCAGCCCACCTGCTAAATAATCGATGAAGCTCTGGTGCAAGAATCAATAAAAAAAAATAGAAAACTATAAACAGGTAGGTTTGACTAAACGCCGTGATTGTCGGACATCCCATAACCTCTATATGAGAAAAGTAGGGTAAATGCGTGAAATGGCCCACACCGAGGTGTGGATCATCCGTCCGGACGCGGCGTCCCCTACTAGCACTAAGTAAATAACCTTGAAAGTCAAAATGGAAACTCTGGACGCAACTGAGAAATCACTAAGAGAATTATGAAGATGATTCAGAGCGATGTAAACAGTCTACTTACCCAAATTAATTACATTATGTCGCTGTCAACAAAGTTTTACAACAGCGGAAAATTATAACAACTTTATTAAACTTTCAGCAGAGTTTTAGGCAATCGAATCACATGTTAATTAAGTTGTCCGTAGTAAGTTATCTATACGACAGCCGACAATTAAAGAATTAGTCATTTATCCGATAGTCCGTAAAATTGCCCTGAAATACTGACAACACTTCAATTAAAAAAAGTGAATAGTCTTGCAGATTCGCCTTTTCTAAAAAGACAGACGAAAATAACCTTGTTTAATAATTTCTCGAACGGTTCCATGAAGGTTGTTCCGATGCAACAAGAATTTCTCTTGGTTTTAAATAATTTATGTTATAACTTAGTTAGTTGCGAGTTTGCGACACAGCCCACATTCAATTATTATAAGTTATATTCTATACTTACGTAGTTCAGAGCCTTCTAACCACTTCCAATAGGAGCGACGCAAATTCGGTTTTCTCGCGGTGCAAATTTTATCAATGCACGTATGCTTGCAACAGAAAGAGACCGGTATAGAATACAGAATCACGTCTAAAAACTTCAAACTTGTCGTTCCCACATCCAAGTACGTGTAGTCTGGCGCGCAAATTAAAATCATACGTGGCGCCATCTTTTGGTTATTGCTTCAACTTTTAAAAATGAAGTTAAGGTTGGGCAGACTCATAGTAATATTCACGGTAATATACAGATGGCAGTATATTAAAGTTTATAGAATGAAATAGAAGCAGGCTATTACAGAACCGAAAAAAAATGACATTATTATATTATTTTTTATTATATTTCATGGCCGAAAAACTCGAATAGTGTAGCCAAAAATATTTAAATAATTAACTAAGTAAAATATTGCATTAGTTTAAAATATATGCCATCTGTCGGTGAATAGCAACATGTCGTTAAATATTATTATTGCTATTCTCTTGTAGAGGGCCTAAAGTGATTCTTACACTGCTCCGCGTTACGCGGCGGGGCGCGGGGAAGTGTGGTATCGCGCCTATACGGAGCTCTTTTTGTATAGAAAACACGCGGGGTCCCACACACTGAAAATGCAATCACACGCAGTGTGGCAGATTTTTTTTTCATTCAACTTAGGTGGCAGACAAGCACACGGCCCACCTGCTGGAAAGTGATCACCGTGGCCTATGGACGCGTGAAAATCCAAGAGAGCCACAATCGCGGTGCCAACCTTGCAAGCATTGAGAGTTTCTGTGCCGTCTGTGTAAAAGACAAAGCAGGACCAGCTTTTGGTCTTTCCACTGACAGCATAAAAACCCCATCCATCCAGTGAGCTCTGGCTACTTTACTCACCGCCAGGAATACAACTCGATGTCATTATGGACGCGGCATTCTGTAGTGCGGAGGTACCTACTTCCCCAGTCGGCCTGCTCAATTGGACGGAAATACCGTCGTGTCCTACCTCCTCGTAAAATCACAGATCACGCGTGTAAAGCAGAAAGCACAAGTAGATACCTCCCCACCGCAGCCGGTGGAAGAGGTTATGTCGGACTCGAACCGACTAAAACGCACGCCGCCTGTGGGTCGTTTTGGTTGCCGAAGGTGAGGTTGACAGGCATATCCCTCGCACCCCGGCCGACTCAGGGCCATCTCTCGCGATCTGGCCCTCGTCTCGTCTTCCCGCGACCCTTGCATTAGGCGGTTATTACACTGCGCCGCGCACCGCGTTTAACTACAGTCCGAGAGCTGTGATATTTTTAGGTAGGTGCACGAGATAATCTAAAACCTTATTAACATTTAAGTTTAATATTGAATAATAAAGAAAATAAAAAGCCATACTATTTGCTAGGGATTATTAAACTTTGCGCCTAGCTAGCAAAACTATATCTAGATAAATCACTTTTACGGACTGTGCCCAGTTGCATCGCCATTGTAGTATTGAGAATGACACATAAGACAAATAAAGACTTTACCACCTTCTATTATTGCATGGAATTAAATATTATAAATATGATATTACAGATTATTTTAGTTATACATTTGTCAACAAAACTGTGTTCAGTCCTTCCCTTCGGCCGCCGACGAAACCATGCTACGTAACTGGTTACGTGAGAAGAATTATTTTTCTTTTAATGCTATGTAACCAGTTACGTGGGCAGACAACTAACCTAACACATTTATACTTTTGTGGAAAAGGTACAAAACACATTTTTGTATTTGTTAATGTTAAAGCATTTCTATTGACCAGGGGTCAGACAGTAAGTACCTAAGTAGTTTAATTTCGTACCTAATATTATATTATAGACAAGAAAATGAAATCGGTGGTAAATTAAATTTACTTTGATTAATATAAACCAATATTTATCACTGCTGAAACTGAACTTATTATAACTGCTAAGTTTTAAATGTAGGTAAGTACATACAGAAAACACGCATCCCCGCTCGCTGTGGCTGATCTGCCCGCGACCTTGACCTTGGCGAAACGAGTATAAACTATGAATTTCCTGTAGATCTCATACGGTGTACATTTTAAGACTATACATATAATCATACATACATATAATCACGCCTTTATCCCCAGAGGGTTAGGCAGAGGTGAAAAAACACCCACATTTCACCAATGACTTTTCGATGCTTTTCGAAGTTATGTGTGTATTTATCGCAGGTTTATAAGTACCCGGTTAGTGGCAATAGGCTCGCCACCTATTACATTGGGACCTAAACATAAAACTGGCGAAATGTGGGTGCTAGCACCTCTGCCTACCCCTTCAGGGATATAGGCGTGAGTTTATGTATGTATGTATTTCACCAATCATTAAACTCGGTCCCACGTAATAGGGGGTGAGCCTATTGCCGTCTCCCGGGCACTATTGTTAACTCAAGACAAGCATTTGAGGCTGAGTCTGGGCTGTACATATCTGTCTGACGTTAACAGCCCTATCCCTTAGTCGCCTTGTACGACACCGCATGGGAAGAGATGGGGTGGTCCAAATTCTAGTCTACCGGGAACCACGCGGGTTATTCTGCTCTGCCGGGAACCACGCGGCTTTTAAGAATATAAATTAAAGAAAATAAGGACAAATAATTTCCAAACAATGTCCGACAATGCTTTTGTGCGCGTTTAATTCAACGAGTGATTTTTTAATAGCATTGACGAATGGCGGCCTCTGTGATGTAGCGGTTGAACGTTCGACTGCTATTCAGGGGGCGCGGGGTCTATACCCGCTCAGAGCAAATATTTGTGTGCATGAATATGTATATTTGAAATCTAGATTCCATAATAGGTACAAGCTAGTTAAACTATGCTGTTGTAGAATATTAAAAAAACTCCACGTAATTCGCTGATTTTTTCTGTGAGCTTTACTTTTGTAAAGCTCATCAACTTTTGTTTTTATGCTCAAGTCTTCTAACAGCTGGCCCAGTATGGGATTAGTTTGTCCGATTCCGAGAATTCGTCTGGCCATCCCACAATTTTATTAGGTACTAGTCCTGATTTTCTCTTTATCGCAACGGCATAATACTGGTAAGTTTGATTTCTTGAACCAATGACTCTGGATACGGCGGTATTTCCTCCCAATTGCGCAGTCCGACTGGGGAAGTACCTCCGCCTTACAGAATACCGTGATTATAATAATTTTGTGTTGTATTCCCGGCGGTGAGTAGGGTAGCCAGAGCTCACTGGAGAATTTGTGCTGTCAGTGGGATGACTAAAGCTTTGTCCTGCTTTGTCGTCTATACTGACGGCACAGAAACTGTGCTTACAGGGTCGGCAGCACGAGTGTGGCTTCTCTGGTGTTACACACGTCCATAGGCCACGGTAACGGCCGTGCTCTTGTCTGCCACCTAAGTGGTAAGTATAAAAAAAAAGTATTTATTGAAATTGATAATTTTTTTGTTTGATGGTCTCTTTGACATAATATACTCATATCCTATAAGGCTACATATATTTCACTGTTCCCCTGACGGAATACGTTTAACGCAGCTAAAAGAAGCCTATTGAAAAAATATTCTTCTTTTTCGTAGCAAGAAAAATAATTCTTCTTACGTAACACGTAACTAGTTACGTAGCATGGTCTCGTCTGCGGCCGAAGGGGAATAATAAAAATATAATGGTTTTTATTCGTTTTTACTTTATATTAAAGGTAGCGTATTTATTAAGAAATACCTAAGCAAAAGTAATTGAAGATGATGCTGCTTTGAATTGTTATAATTCTGATCAGGATAAGTGACCATTTTACGAATTTTTAAAGAAATCGATCGAGATCTACTGGCAATTCATAAAGTTACCTACTCGTTTTTGGCGGGATCGCTCAATGTGACCTTTTTAGACCCGTTGGTCTCGGTAGATGGCGCCAAAATTGGGCTATTTTAGGTTATATTATATACTTACATTCCTTAGTAACAATATAAATCAATGCGTCATATTTATTTATTTCTTGTGTGATGTGAGCACTTACAGTACAAAATTACACAGAAATGGAACTCATATTGCATGCGAATTTAATTTCAATCTACAATGTGAATTATTTATTTACTTTTAAATCTATAAAAGTGCGACATCTTATCCTATTTCATCTTATCTACGAATACCGCGGCTTTATTAACCTCTTGTTGTATTTCCGTCGATGAGTAGATTAGCCAGAGCTCACTGGAGAGTTTTGTGCTGTCAGTGGGAAGACCAAGAGCATGTCCTGCTTTGTATTTTACACTGACGGTACAGAAACTCTCGTGCTTACAGGGTTAGCAGCGCGAGTGTGACTCCCTTGGTGTTGCACACGTCCATAGGCCACGGTAACCACTTTCCATCAGGTGGGCCTTGTGTTTGTCTACCAACCAAGTTGTATAAAAAAATCTTAATTTTTTTGAATGAAAGCATTAGAATGCTAATTATTTATAATTAAGATAGGAAAAATTGAATCGGTTCTGGCGGGATTCGAACCCACGATCTTTCGCATACACCGTCGCCCGAAGACGGATATTTAGAATTTGGATGGCTTCAGGCATGGTTCGATGGGTCAGTGTTCCGCCTGGACTGATTAAAATTTTTACTATCTTAATCGGTATTTATTTTTCATTTGAATAATCATTATTATCATCTTAATGTGGTTCACGATTGCGTCCGATGCTTTTATATCAGAACCTGGGGTCCGTAAACTCCTGTTCTTTCTTGGCTTTGCGGCTTATAGGGGAACTGCCGTCTGCCCTTCTCTCGGCCGTCAATCAACAGGTGTATCAGCTTACAGACCCTGGGCTATCACCACGGTTCTCCATCTTGCCATGAAAGGGGGGGCATCCCGCCACCCTACCCCAATTGTATCTGCTAGGTTGACAGGTAGACCCATAATAGTAATATTAACATACATACATATATAATTATAATCACGCCCTGTTAGGCAGAGCTGAAATAACACCCACATTTCACCTATAACTGTATTCGGTCCCACGTAATAGGGGGTGAGCCTATTGCCGTTTCCCGGGCACTATTGTTGACTCGAGCTATACATTAGAGACAGTGTGGACTGCATACTAATATTTGTACTGTACTAAATTTTATCAGACACAAAATTACTCTACGTTCTTAATCCAAACTTGTCTGACACCTAAGTGGTTTGAAAAAACTAACCAGCAAAAGTCTACGCATACCTACGGCTCTGAAACCTTGGTACCGTACCGTAAAGGTGCTCTATAGAGAGTAAACCTAAACCATCTCTCCAAATGTCAATTAGACTCACTCTATTTCCGACGTATTATCTCTGGGGCATAACACCTCTTTCAGCAAGTAATTTGTGAAACTACATCGAATACGCACGTGTTTTTCATTTCACTATGATAATTATTTGGTATTACTTATACCTACTTGATAAAATGAGTATTTAAATATAAATTACTATTTTTACAATAATTTTATAGGAGGTAGGACACGACGGTATTTCCGTGCCAATTGAGCAGTCCGACTGGGGAAGTACCTCCACCCTACAGAATACCATGGCTATAATAACCTCGTGTTGTGTTCCCGGCGGTGAGTAGAGTAGCCAGAGCTCACTGGAGAGTTTTTGTGCTGTCAGTGGGAAGACCAAAGGCTTGTCCTGATTTTGTGTTCTGCACTGAAGGCACAGAAAATCTCTGTTCTTACAGGGTTGGCAGCACGGGTGTGACTCCCCTGGTGTTTACACATGTTCATATGTAACCATTTTCCATAAGGTGGGCCGTCTGCTTGTCTGCCACCTAAGTTGTATAAAAAAAATACCATTGCTTTTAATTAAAAATATAACCTCCTTACATATGCCAGGTCACGATGAGTCAAACCTTTTTACATACAGTCCACTATACAAACGTCACGTATTTGAAATAAAAAATCCAAATTTAAACTTGGACCGTGGAACAGTGCGGCATAATTTTTTTTGCACACGTATACTTTGAATAGATCCAGAAGGTACTGGGATTTAAGATTAAAAGTTATATTTTTAAGTTACTTTATCGAATTTGATAGTTAAAGATGCGTGAATGCATATCCATACACGGCGGACAGGCTGGAGTGCAAATTGGTAATGCCTGCTGGGAATTGTATTGTCTGGAACATGGAATCCAGCCCGATGGACAGATGCCCTCGGACAAAACCGTCGGTGGAGGCGACGATTCCTTCAACACGTTCTTCAGCGAGACTGGTGCCGGCAAGCACGTGCCAAGAGCGGTATTCATCGACTTGGAACCCACCGTGGTAGATGAGGTACGCACGGGTACTTATCGCCAGTTGTTCCATCCAGAGCAGTTGATTACAGGCAAGGAGGATGCCGCAAACAATTACGCACGAGGGCACTACACTATAGGCAAGGAAATCGTTGATTTGGTGCTAGACAGAGTTCGGAAATTGGCAGACCAATGTACTGGTCTGCAAGGATTTCTAATATTCCACTCCTTTGGTGGAGGCACCGGTTCCGGTTTCGCGTCTCTGCTTATGGAGCGCCTCTCTGTTGACTACGGTAAGAAGTCGAAACTGGAATTTGCAATCTACCCCGCCCCACAAATCTCCACTGCCGTCGTTGAACCGTACAATTCTATTTTAACAACACATACAACTCTGGAGCATTCTGATGCCGCATTCATGGTGGACAACGAAGCTATATACGATATTTGTAGAAGAAATTTGGATATTGAAAGGCCAACCTACACGAACCTCAACCGTTTGATCGGCCAGATCGTATCGTCAATCACAGCGTCTTTGAGATTTGATGGCGCTCTAAACGTCGACTTGACGGAATTTCAGACCAACTTGGTGCCATATCCACGTATACATTTTCCTTTAGTGACATATGCACCCGTCATTTCCGCCGAGAAGGCGTACCATGAGCAGCTGTCTGTGGCAGAGATCACCAATGCGTGCTTCGAGCCCGCCAACCAGATGGTGAAATGCGACCCACGCCACGGGAAATACATGGCGTGCTGCATGCTGTACCGTGGCGATGTAGTGCCGAAAGACGTGAACGCTGCCATTGGCACGATCAAGACGAAGAGAACTATTCAGTTCGTAGACTGGTGTCCGACAGGATTTAAGGTTGGCATCAACTATCAGCCTCCAACTGTGGTGCCCGGTGGAGACTTGGCGAAGGTGCAACGAGCTGTGTGCATGCTGTCAAATACGACTGCCATTGCAGAGGCGTGGTCACGTCTTAACCATAAGTTTGACCTTATGTATGCCAAGCGAGCATTTGTACACTGGTACGTAGGTGAGGGCATGGAAGAAGGTGAGTTCTCAGAAGCCCGTGAGGATCTTGCTGCCCTCGAAAAGGACTACGAAGAAGTTGGAATGGACTCCGGTGAGGGTGAAGGTGAAGGCGGTGAAGAATATTAATCAATAATTCTGGCGCTAGTACTTTACATTTTTTTTAATTTTACGATTTAATTTTAAATGTTTGGTATTTATCAAAAATATACAAGTGTTAATTGTACCCAGATTTTTATTTTTGTACGCGAATATTGTGATCAATACATTCACCACACCAGTGGTTACCGTGGCCTATGGACGTATGCAACCCCATGGCAGTTGCACATGCTGCTGACCCTGTAATACCGGCTGCAATTAAATAAATGTTAGCCAACGCTAGGCCACGCAAGGGCAACGCGAGCATCAACAAATACAGTGCAAGTTTCATAAGCGCCGATGTCCACAGGTTCGATAAGTTCGTATAACGCCAATGCAAGCGGCCAATTTAGCGGTGTCTGTAAAATGATCCCCCCGTTCCCAACCCCTCTCGGACCCACGCTACCACCGCCGATACCACTGGTGGTAGCGTGGGTCCGAAACGATACCACCGAACCAGAAATAGTGATGAGACCCATTATGTATTTTTGAATTGAATTTAAATAACATGTAAACTAAAGTAATAAGATATAAACTAATATTTACAAGAATATAAAATAGGATGCAAAAGGATCAAATTAAGCATCGAAGAATTCCTCCCCATCGATGTCGACTGGTAATGTGCCCAAAAGGCTGGCGGCATTGCCCCGTTGGATGGCAATGCCACCAAGTAGTGTTGTGATTTGTAGATAAGTACCTATTCTTGTATTATAGCATAATACAAGATACTACTACATGTCAATAATTTCTCTCATAAATACAGTTACCTTATACGTTTAGTAAACGCATTACAATAGGTTCCCACTACACTGTTTTATTTATCGATTTATTAATAAGGAGTGGGACCTTCTAAAATATTCTTTTAAATTTTGTTTTTCGCCAAGTTGTTTACTTATTTACAGATCTGTCATTTATCTGTACCTAACTATATTTTTTTATTTTATCCATTCTTTCATAACAATTTTTACATCCCCGTACCTACCTAAATACAATAGCCATGTTCAATTATTTCGCGATCTTCGTCTGTTCTGTGATGTTCATGTTCATGTTTGAGCCACGAGTCCGAAAGGCGTTAATGGAACTAATTGGACAAAAAATTCTTATTAGTTACCTACATTAAATTCAAATTGGTCTCATCACTATTTCTGGTTTGGTGGTATCGTATCGGACCCACGCTACCACCAGTGGTATCGGCGGTGGTAGCGTGGGTCCGAGAGGAATCCGTTGAGCGAAAAAGAGGCCAGCCCTTTGGTCACGCGAAGCATCGACCAGTCGTTTTGCTATTTCTTTGTATAGTGGACCGTGCGCTCGGACCCCACAAACCCAGCGTTTCAACCCCAAACGGCTCAAATATGTAATTGTTTGTAATGTTATCATATTTTCGCCGTTTGAGGGTCTCAGCAGATGCCGCAGCAGCACAAGCGCAATCCGTCGTACTTGGAAGATGGGAAGGGGCAAGGGTGTCGACGCATGTTGCGTCCCACACCAAAGGCCTACTTATCTTCCAAGGCACCAAAGACGTACCGTCCGGTCTCTTGCCATCGTTGCGCACCAAGCCAACTGGTTCAAGTATAGCTGGAACACCAGCGGTGACAAGAGCCCGGCGGATAATGTCATTTAAATGTGCATGACGTGACATGCGGCCTGCGCTCCTGCCGCATGATAGGCCGTGATGCCCAAGGCTGTCGACTGCCTCACCACAGTGACATCGATGAGGAGAAACTCAGGGAGCACCCAAACGAAGACAGGCTGCAATTCTAAAAGTCGTGTCGTCCAACATGGTGCCAATGTTGGACGACGGAAGGGCCTGAAGCCACACACCAGATTTCCACTCTCCCACAGCCAGAAGGCGAGCACGCTCTGCAACATTAGAGGACGTATTCAGTAACTGTTGTCGTAATATGCTGCAAAGCGGCTCATCCCACTGTCTCTGGGAGCCTAGGTTGGTGGGCAAAACAGTGTTTGGGCAAAACATTTTCCAAGCATTTATAGCTTCGGCTTTAAACGTATAAGGTAACTGTATTTATGAGAGAAATTATTGACATGTAGTAGTATCTTGTATTATGCTATAATACAAGAATAGGTACTTATCTACAAATCACAACACTACTTGGTGGTATCGTTTCGGACCCATGCTACCACCAGTGGTATCGGCGGTGGTAACGTGGGTCCGAAAGGTTCCCAACCGACCACCTGAGTTGTCCACCTGGTTGGTCAGGAATAAATGTTCCTAACCACCCACATAGTGCATCTGGTGGGTCTGTTAGTAACAAAATATACTAACCGACCACCTGTGACTGTATAAAATGCTTAAAAAAACAAACTGTCGTAGTATATACACTTATTATTATGGTTTATACGCCCTATGTCAGATACGCAAAATATCAGATCTTTAGATACTTTCCTTTTTAACCCACTACTCCAGTATATTCAACTATCTGTTCAACCGGTTGAACAAATTGGACAACTTTTCTCCAGGATTTTCAACTTCAAAATGTAGCTGGACTGAAAATTACAATAAATTAAATCATAATATCGTTATGGCAATAGGCTCACCTATTACATTGGGACCTAAACATAAACTGGCGAAATGTGCCTACCCCTTCGGGGATTTATGCGTGAGTTTATATTATGTTTTGTACTGTTATGGGCTGACTCTACTACCTTCATTAATAACCATTTTAACACCTGGATTGGTACAAACGGCACCATCAGATGGCCTGCGAGATCTAACCCCTTTACATTTTTTTCTGTGGGAATATGTAACAAAATCAAATTTACATGAAAATGTAAACAAGTTGAGAGTTGACGTTCAGAATACGATTTATAACATTCACCACAACACTTTATTTAAAGGTTACTAGAAATGAATTTGTTAGAAGAATAAATTTGTGTATCCAAGAAAATGAAGCCCATTTTGAACAATTTATTAGTTTACCATTTTTTGTAAATAATTAAAAAAAATAAGATTTCATTGTTTTATGAAGTTTGTTAGAGAGATTTCAGCCTTATAATTGATCCTAACGATCGATGCAAAAAAACTACAGGGTGCAACTTTTACAGATTTTAGTCGGTTTGATTACCGGGTGCGGCAAGCGAATTTAAAAAAATAATTGAAGGCAGTTTACAAAAATAAAGGAATGTTATATTTGAGTAAAATTTTCTATTCACAGTATTAAGAATACTTCTCGTTCAGGTGGCATTACAAAATTCCACCCTGTATTTCAAACATTAGGTATGTACATAACATTAATTCTCTTGGCGACGACTAACTGATATTTATAATTTGTATATTTAGTATTGTTCTCGTGGAAGTGACGTAAATCTTCTAATGAGAATAAATATCTTCAAACCTAACTTGAAAGCCAATAATTGTGAACGGAAAACGACTGTTTAATTTGTATTAGCACTCAGCAGCACCACCGAGATTTTTCTTGTTTTCAAAAAAAATGCCTAGGTGCTTTATATTAAAATAGCAGTACAAAAATGAGAACACAATAATAATATTGATACTTTATAGTAGTTACGTATTAATATATTATATATGTTGTGTTGTTATGAAAGCCGTAGTTTCGTACAACAGCTTAACGGCTTAACGGTAACAACACAACGTATATTGTGTTGTTACATATAGCTAGCTGATCCACACCAGCTTCTCACGTAGTACATTTTGAGATCTTATATAACCTAATTGAGCCCGTATACCTGTACTTTTTAGATTTGTTGATATTTACTGCTCCTCTCCCATAAGTAGTAGCGTGATAATATACAGCCCAAAACTTTTGTCGATAAAAAATAAAAATAATCCGTTCTGTAATCATTATTAACTAATTTTTAATATCGCCTTTCTTGAAGAAGAACTAGGCCAGGAAGGCCAGGTGGAAGGACGACCTCATGAAGGTCGCCGGGAAGCGCTGGATGCGGACTGCTTTAGATCGGTCATTCTGGAAGTCTGTGGGAGAGGCCTATGTTCAGCAGTGGACTATGTGTGGCTGACATGATGTTGATGATGATGAATTTTTAATAATATACCTAGTCTAGCCATAAATATTGTTACGAAGAAAAAACATTTTTTTTTATTGCAACTAATATTTATTACTTTTACAGTGTGTTAGTTTAATACATAAATATAAAACAATTTAAAATATAAAAAGCTTATTCGAAGTGGTCTCCATTGGCTGCAACACAGTCCTTTAAACGTTGAGGCCAGTTATCAATAGAAGCTCGCACTCTTTCCATGGGAAAATTCTTCACTGCCAATCGTATGGATTGTTTTAGGGACCCCAAATTATCCCTGTTCGCCCGTGGTCCACCTACATAGTTCACCTGGTTGTACCACGGGTATTTTTTTTCCCCCGTAGTCCACCGCAGTTTATATCATGGCGTTTAGAGCAAGCCATACTCTCTAAAACTGACCATAAATCATAATCCAGCGGATTAAGATCGGGACTAGACGACGGCCAGTCTTCAGCTCTGATGAAGTCCGAAACGTTCACTTCCAACCAAGACTGCGTGGACCGAGCTTTATGACCCGGCGCTGAGTCTTGTTGGAAGGACCATACTTGGTTATTGAACATGGTGTTGTTAAGGGGTTTAACTACCTTCTCAAGAATGGTATCTTGATACACTTGTGCCGATGTTTTGATACCTTTTTCACAAAAATATGGCTCAGTCACTCCTTCATAGCTAACACCCCACCAAACCATCACTGAAGTCGGATAATGCCCACGTTGCACTCTGTCGACTAATTGGGAAGCTTCCTTAGAGCTTTGAGCATTAATACGGTCATTTAGTTTGTTAAAATGTTGCTCAATTGTAAAGATTTTCTCATCCGTAAACAAAATTTTTCTGTGACCTCCCTTTGCGTACCGCTTCAGTAGTTGCTTCGATTTTACCACCCTATTCTTTTTTAAATTATCAGTTAAAAAATGACCAGTGCGTCTCTTATAGGCTGCAAGTCCTAAGTCATCTTTTAAAATGCGCGACATGGTTCTGGGTGCTATCTTCATCTCCCGAGATAAAATCTTTTGCTTTCGGACAGGATTTCTTCGAATTCTTTCCCTTACTGCTTTGACCACCTTTTTCGTACGAACACTACGTTGACGGCCAGATCTTTTTCTGTCACAAACAGAGGAGGTCTCATTGTACCTATTAATAGCCCGGTACACAAACATTTGACTAATACCAAGCGTATGGAGAGTTTTAAAAATTACATTCGGCTCCATACCAACTTTGTGTAATGCAATCACAGCGATTCGGTTTTCTTTATCACCCCACTCCATTTTAATATAGCAAAATATTGTACAATGTATTGGCGCCAAAATTAGAAAACACAATGAACAATCGTATAAAAATGACAGATTCCAAATTCAAATGTAGTATCTTTCTTATTTTAATTGTAACAGTATTTATGGCCAGACTAAGTATAAATGAAACTGTATTGAATAAGACACTTTGTAACCGCTAATACAAACCTTTGAGAATGACGTGAGGCGAAACCGATCAGGATAGTCCGACTGGGGATGTACCTCCACCCTACAGAATACCGCGGCCATAATAACCTCGTGTTGTGTTCCCAGCGGTGAGAAGGGTAGCCAGAGCTCACTGGAGAATTTTTGTGTTATCAGTAGGAAAACCAAAAGCTTGTCCTGCTTTGTCTTTTACACTGACGGCACAGAAACTCTGTGGTTACAGGGTTGGTAGCGCGAGTGCGACTCTCTTGGTGTTGCACACGTCCATAAGCCACAGTAACCTCTTGGTATCAAGTGATATAAAAAAAGGTGAAAAATAAAATATTGTGGAAAAGTACAAAGTGTATTATTTCGTATGTGTGTAGTAGGTTCCACCAAGTACCGTCAACCAACAGTATTAATAGATTAAATAGAACTGTATTTGGCTGTACGAGACGATAGTGTATCTAAAAGGATCAAAAGAGGAGATGTTCAAAAAGTTAATTACACTTACATTTAGTCGCCTTGTACGACACCGCATGGGAAGAAATGGGGTGGCCCTAATTCTTCTAGGTATCTGAATAGGAAGACAGAAGGTCGAGAGGCTTTGTCTTTTACACTGACGGCACAAAAACTTTTGTGCTTACAGGGTTGGCAGCGCGATTGTGACTACCTTGATATTGCACACGTCTATAGGCCTAACCACTTTCCATCAGGTAGGCAGTGTGCTTGTCTGGCAACCAAATGGTATAAAGAATTTAAAAAAATAAGTAATATCACGGATGGCACAGAAAATAATCAATAAACACTATCATGTTATATTCATGTATTTATGATACACGTACAATTTTTTTTCTTTTAATTTCATATTTACGTCACTACTTCGTTATTTCTAGGTAATGGATGGATACGTGGCAATAAATCAATCATCCAATAGGGGCCGCTTTACTACTACCGGAAACTCGCTGGGGTCCATCGTCAGCAGACTTCTGAAAAAAGTTACGTCATAATGTATATTCGATGTAGGTTGTATAACAGTTTTTACCCGCCTACGATGAACCAAAAGGAGGTTTATGATTTTGATAGGCTAAGTATGTATGTATATATGCAGGTTCATCTGCTCCCTCATAGCTCCTCAACAGCTTATTATATCAAATGACGCATTGTGTACGCCCTCTGCCCCATATAGGGGTCACAGGACCTTCGTACGACCGGAGGTCTATCCTCCCCGTACAGAACCTCCGGTAGCCGGTATAGAGGTATCTCAATCGTCTACATATATTAGACGGGCGGTTGAGAAAATTTATGCAGATGCGGAAAGCGAGACCCGGGTTTAACTACTTGTGAATGTGACTGCGGACTGCGGAGCCCCCATGCAGTACATGACGCACTTGGTTTCGTGTCCTTGTTCCTGTCCCCCAAAAGACGATCTAAATAAAGCCACTGACGTCGCGGTCGAGATTGCAGAATTATTCCCGAATAATTCAAAGTAGTGAAAAAAATTACAGCCTCTGTAGCGTAGTGGTATTGAACGTGACCGCTACGCAGGAGGTGGGGGTTCAATCCCCGCTCAGTGCAAATATTTGTATGCATGAATATGGGTATTTGCATTGGTCTTGTCGTCAGAGAGCAGTGTACTAACTGTACTCAGTAAATTGAGAATGGTAAAAGGGCGGGAAAAGTTACGACGCTTTTTACTTTATATTTTTTATTTATTTTTAATCATCCACCCAACTTATAATAGTAAATGAATTGATTATTATTATGACGTCATAATAAATTATTCCATACAAGTTTATTTAATAACTAACCGTTAAATACCCAATTTGGTATTGGACTGAGTAGTCAAATTAGTTACTTTTTACTAAACGTCAAAACGGTAAGTTATAAGGAAACTTTTATGAAATAATTTATTGTGACTACATATAATTTAAAAGTCATATCATTTTATAGGTATTTAAACTATCATGGTCAATCACATCAGTATCGTTTTGAGTTTCCGGGCGCTGTTGCAAGCACCATGATCACGGAGGAACTGGAGTAGTGGCGGTGAACCGAGAAAAAGTTTTTTCTTTCTCCTAGGAGTAATTATATCCAGTTCCTCCGTGATCATGGTGCTTGCAACAGCGCCGAAATATCGGAAACTCAAAACAATGAAACATGGTAAATATACCGTTTATTTTGATACTGAGGACAAATCATTTACTATTATAGGTTGGGTGGATGTATAAAGTAAAAATGATGATGAAATGCGTGAGCGTCTTAGTCGTCCGCTGGTTATAGGTTATATAATATGTCACTAAATCTATTGTGACGCCCTCTAGCGGTCATAAAGTATTGTGTCAAAAAATAAATTTGAAAGATGTAGTGTTTGGTATCCACTGAAAGGACTTAGTTATCACATTTCAAATATGTATAAATTATACCTATTGCTTGCCCCAAAATGATATAAATTAAAAAATAAGTTCAAAACTAAGACGCGACTAAAATCATTGAATTCGGTCCCACATAATAGGGGGTGAGCCTATTGCCGTCTTCCGGGGACAATTGTAGTCTAACTAAACAATATAATTTAGGGAAACGTGGCATACGACCACGGCTATCCTTGATATTTTCTTGTTTGATATTTTTTAGAGCGTGATTTTTCAGTAGTAAGGTTTTAGCTTTAAACGTATTTATTAGTGGCATTAAGATACGATTCCGTAGCCGACCGCAGACCGCAGCAGCAGTTAGATACAGCGTACTTGAATGTGATAATACTGTTTAACGTTTTAATGTATTGCGGTTTTGTAATTATGCCCTTTATCCGTACCGGAGCTTAATAAGTAATGCGTGTGAAGAGACAGCACATCATTCGATTACAAATAATGGTACATAGAAATAAAAGATACTATGTTTTACTAACACTAGGTCATAAGGAACAATGTAACTAACAAATTATGGGCTTGCCTGAAGATTTATTATTATTATATAAAAGAATATCAGTCCTGCTATTCGCTCATTTGTCTATAACTAAACATTCATTACTTATTAAACTCCGATACGGGTAACAGGCACTATTGAAAAGCCGCAATGAATATGCTATTTGACAAGGTCGTCAGATGCCTTCCAATACTACTTAATAAGTTCTGAAAAAATATACCTTGCTAAATAAGATATTGCCTAACTAAACAGAAACTAAAAATTCATTATTATTAAATCCCAAAGTAAGTCTTAAAATATAAACAATTAAATGCAAGAGCAAGAGCAAGCTTGACAATATAGGAATAAGAGGCTTACTGCTGGAACTTCTCAAGAGCTATTTAAAAGAACGTACCCAATGCGTAAAGATCGGGAATGTCATCAGTGAAGACATGGACAACACCTCTTTTGGCATTCCTCAGGGAAGCGTATTGGGAAGTACGTTGTTCTTAATTTATATAAACGAACTATGTAATATAAATCTAGAACACGGCATGATTATATCATACGCGGACGATACTGCTCTCCTTTTTTCTGCTGATACAGAAACAGAAGTGTACGAGCGTGCGCAGCGAGGATTTAACGTAGTAAACAAATGGCTTCTGCATAACCTACTAACACTAAATGCAGATAAATCCAAATACGTTGCTTTTACGATGCGCAAAAGACCGTCTGCAATACAACCCAACCACTTACTGTACGCGCACCACTGTAGAGAAGCTAACAATAAGAGTAACAAGTGTACTTGCCCGGTTATAACTATAGCAGAAAAGATAAAATATCTAGGTATTATAATAGATGAAACACTTTCGTTTAAAGATTAATCGACTACGGAAATTGATATTTGTGTTTAAAAAAATAAGACATATCAATGAACCAAAATTGATTAAACAGGTTTACTATGCCCTTTGCCAGTCAATATTAACATATTGCATAACATCTTGGGGGGGAGTGGGCAAGACATTGCTACTGCCGGTCGAGCGAGCTCAGAGAGCGATCCTCAAGGTAGCAACGTTCCGCTCTTTCTTATCGCCCACCGACCTCCTATACAAATCCTGTGAGGTACTAACAGTCCGTCAGCTATTTATACTAAGCACAGTACTAAAACAGCACGTAGCACTTCCCTATAGCACCGAAATTACTAACAAAAGGCGGAAAGATATTGTTTGCACTGAAAGAATTGCGATAAAACACGAGTACACTGGCAAATTTTACTTGTTTTTAGGACCACTTCTGTACATAAGGATAAACGCTATAACAAGCATTTATTCTTTAAATTATGCGTGTTGTAAACGAGTCGTAAAGAATGTCCTCCAAAGATTGTCCTACGATGACACAGAGGAGTTATTGTCTGTTTTAAAATAGATAATTACTGTTAAGTTGCATAATTAAGACATAACTTTAGTTAGAAGTAGTGAATCACCCTAGCATTGTAATATTCTTGGTAAATTGATTGTATCTGTAATAGTATTTATGAAATATTATTAAACTGCACTTGACGCCTGAAGCACAGGACTACCTAGTTCAGGCACAGCTTAGATAAATATCTCTAAGTAAAGACAATTAACTGCACAAATATGTACTATATATACCTAATATACCTACCCATGCACAATGTAATAACGCACGATAGATTAAGAACCATGTAAAATACTGTACAACGATTATAAAATAAATTTTGATTTGATTTGATTTGATTTGAATTCAATCACAATTTTTTACTATTTAGAATCCTCATTAAATTTCATTCAAATTACTTTTATTAAATACTATATTATGTGTAAAACGCAACTTAGACCGAGATTAATACGATATCCTCTTACACTCCATACATTTCCACTACGCGCGGCTGGTGTGTGACGTCACTGGCAAGTACGATTTTATATAGAGCGTTTTCCGTCGATTTTTCAAAATCAAATATCTTTAAAACTATTTTTCGTAGAATATTCCACTTTAGCAGTTTATTATATTATTATAAAACGGTAATTTTTCGACAGTAACAAAATTGTCAAATAGCTTATTAAAACACAATATTTCACGGTAAGTACGCTGTATGTGTTGCTTGCATCTGCTGTTGCGGACGGCCATGGAATCGTGCCCTTATTTGGTGTTTTTGTGGGTTACTATTGTTGACCCTGGTGTACAGGAGTTACTTTATCTACTGGGAATGTTAGTGGGGTTAGACAAAAAGCATCTATACCTGTATCTTCCTCTCTGTTCTCACTTACTTAAGCGTACCTATCAATTGGTAAAGCGACAATAACATTGATTCTACTGCTACCTTTTTTTTTACGTGCGAAATATCCCCAGAGATACCCTCCTCGAACCGACTTAAAAGCACGGCGCCTGTGGGTCGGTTTTGGTTACCAAAGGTGAGGTTAACAGGCATATAATTTGAGGAGGTAGGACACGGCGGTATTTTCACCCAATTGAGCAGTCCGACTGGGGAAGTACCTCCGCCCTACAGAATACCGCGGTTATAATAACTTCGTGTTGTGTTCCCGGCAGTGAGTAGGGTAGCCAGAGCTTACTGGAGAGTTTTTGTGCTGTCAGTGGGATGAACAAAGGCTTGTCCTGCTTTGTCCTCTACACTGACGGCACAAAATCTCTATTCTTACAGGGTCGGCAGCACGGATATGACTCCACTAGTGTTACACACGTTCATAGGTCATGGTAACCACTTTCCATCAGATGGGCCGTGTGGTTGTCTGCCACCTAAGTTGTATAAAATAAAATATCACTCGCACCCCCCTGACACAGGGCCATTTCTCTCGATTTGGCCTTTTTCTAGTGTGGGGACCACAGAGTCCCCAACTCGTCCCCGGAAACGAGAAGTTGTGACAGGCAGCTCCACCCATCACCCCCAGGACTGCGCTAATGGGGGCTGAGGTCATTCATCGACCATCGCCGCGAGCAACTCTCACTCCTAGGGCCGCCACCAGCTCCCGTCTTGGCATCGCCAACGCCGGACACTCGGTGAGCATGTGCAGTCCCAAGTCCTCCCTCGCGTCGCATTGATGGCACTCGGACGTTGGCTCTTTTTCTATCGCGGATACTGCCCGAAGCACCCGAGCTCGGTGATCATCTGCGTCAACCGGTACGAGAGGCTGCCGTATGGCCACTCCAGCCACTCTCCCATGATGGGTCTTATCGTCGCTTCTACGGCGTGCCCTGTTTCTTCTGATACTAGACGGTCTCTGTGGTGCCCGCTCAGTGCAAATATTTGTATGCATCAAGGTCTGAGTGTTTCATGTATAATATATATGTATATACAAAAAATAAAGTATATAAGTATATTTATCTATTGTAGGTATCATAACACAAGCTAGTTAAGCTATGCTTACCATGGGTCAAGATAGTATTGTGTAGAACATATATGAAACATGTCGAGGTATGTTTCTTGAGTGGCTATAGAACCCAATATTGGACTAGGATTTCAGGTCAGGTAAGTATTTGAACGATTTTAATAACTTTAATAATTGTCTTACCCAATGAGAGACTTTTGTAGTTATACGAGGCATTTCCGGAATTGCGGTCCCAAGAGCTAGTTCGTCGTTGCTGTTCAACTGAGCGATCTGGTCTTTCTTCATGGCCGTGAAAGCTTCGGTGATTCTCTGGACCGAGACAGCGATAGGTTTATCGGTAAAATTATGTTCCTTGTTCTCACGACGCGGTCTGAAACAGTGTAGGTACATACATTATTTTTTAATAAAGTTGTGAATTGTTCGAAACAGCGGCATTTCTGTTCATATTTCGGATTGTGTGTGTGTGTGTGTGTGTGTGTGTGTGTGTGTGTGTGTGTGTGTGTGTGTGTGTGTGTGTGTATGTGTATCCATAACTCGATTCCTCCTCTGTCCTCCACACTGACGGCACAGAAACTCTGTGCTTACAGGGTCGGCAGCACGAGTGTGGCTTCTCTGATGTTACACACGTCCATAGTCCACGGTAACCACTTTCCATCAGGTGGGCCGTGCGCTTGTCTGCCACCTATGTGGTATAAAACAAAAAGATTTTAGAAAATTATCATTGTTTACCACTGGTGAGTGTGCTGTTTGTCTGTGATCCTTTTTTTTTTAATGTGCGAAAATCCACTCTGAAACCCCCCGCCGAAACCAGCGGGATGGTTATGTCATGCTCGAACCGACTAAAACTGCACGGCCGTCTTGGGCCATCGATCTAACCTGACAGGACTGACCCACTGCTATAGAAGACCCCACCGGGTGTAGGACAACAGCTTCCCCATCTTTCCCCAGAAATAGGCAGAGAGGTATTAATCGTGACGCCTGCGTCTGCTAGAGGAATAGGCGACTCCGCCTTTCAGTCCCAGGACTGATGTCACCCCCAGACTTGTGTCTGTGAGATTTATTAGCATTTTTTAAACTTTCGCAAAACTCACACTGATGTAACATTTCATACATTTTGTAGCAAATCATACAAAATTTGAAATGTTCTGCATTTAATCGCAAATTATAAACTTTCGCAAAATATCAACTTTTGTAACATTTCGTACATTGTGCAGCAAATCATAGAAAGTTTGAAACGTTCCGCATTTGGTCGCAAATTACACACTTTCGCAAAATATCAACTTTATTTATTGTTAGTTCATTTATTATCGTAATCTTAAAATACTTGTATCGCTTATGTAAAATGTATCATTTCATACACTGAAAGTACAGTAAGCCACAAATTTCATAAACTTAAAATTACTTCCTATCTAACAAAATATTTTTATTCTTAGAATCTCCACAGAAAAAACAGTTCAAAGACCCACTTAATAGTCCGAAGCAAAACGTTATAATTTACAATCAAAAAGCTTGCAACATAACTATGCAAAAACTGCATAGTTATGGGTGAAAGAGTGAAAACTAGTTATGGATGAAAGGGTGAAAACACACAATATTACCAACTTTTTACTTGTAAATTGTAATGATGGGGCCCTGTTTACCAAAGCTAAACTATATAAATTTTACTTTGCTTAGCCTATCTAAGCAAACTCTAAGGGTGATTAACCCATTTAAATAATCGTTTGTAATTTTTGTTAGCCGTTCATCAATAATTTTCATTTTCTTTTGACGTTTCCTGCTTTAGGTTACATATATATTACTTTGACGGATGCGAAAATCAAAATCGATGCTTTCATTGCGTAAACACGATATTAAAAAATATAGGCTAGGGCGGCCCCTTCCAATCGTCTTATTAATACGGTTATTCCAACAAGTGGCAAAATTTCGCGGTTCAACCATTGTTTAATAAAATAACTGATAAAATCATCCCATAATGAGCTGTTCTCTTTTATTTCGATTTCTATTGTGAAAAATGCTTTGTCGGCGAGTCTTATCGCGTAACTTAGATGCTGTTTCGTGGTTATGGCCTGAAGGAATTTGTCACACTATTTTTTAAAAGCTTCTGCCACTACATACCTTCTGCTAATTGTATTTAAGTAGTAACCTATACAGTTTTATAACACTACCAATTCATCAAAATACATCTTGAGTTAAAAAACAGCAAAATACATTTCTTGGTTTCATACTTTTATCTAGGTAACTGTACAATCATAGCTGTTTTGATAAATATATCGAAATGGGCTAGAATAGTTACCAAACTGCTAATGATTCAAAACAACATATCATAAAGTGTGTAATTTGCGACTAAATGCGAAACGTCTCAAATTTTGTATGATTTGCTACACAATGTTACAAAGTTGATATTTTGCGAAAGTTTATAATTTGCGATTAAATGCAGAACATTTCAAATTTTGTATGATTTGCTACAAAATGTATGAAATGTTACATCAGTGTAAGTTTTGCGAAAGTTTAAAAAATGCTAATAAATCGTCTGTGATCCATAAAAAATAATTTAATAATTGATTTATTTTTATATAGAACACGTCAATTAGACTGCGCCTTGCCTGATGGTAAGCTGAAGGCAAAGTCTCAGAAAAGAGGGTCACCATTACTTACACATACCGTGTGACAATGGTGACACTTGAGGGCCTCATCATATGCTTTTTCACGCCCTGCTTTAAGGACCCGGGACTGTAGGAAGAATGTAGAGTAGAGAGATGAATATTGAGTATTCACTATTCGTTGCTCTAATAATTGGTAATTGGTTCTTAAAATGTCACACTGACGGCACAGAAACTCTGTGCTTACAGGGTCGGCAGCACGAGTGTGGCTTCTCTGATGTTACACACGTCCATAGTCCACGGTAACCACTTTCCATCAGATGGGCCGTGCGCTTGTCTGCCACCTATGTGGTATAAAACAAAAAGATTTTAGAAAATTATCATTGTTTACCACTGGTGAGTGTGCTGTTTGTCTGTGATCCTTTTTTTTTTAATGTGCGAAAATCCACTCTGAAACCCCCCGCCGAAACCAGCGGGATGGTTATGTCATGCTCGAACCGACTAAAACTGCACGGCCGTCTTGGGCCATCGATCTAACCTGACAGGACTGACCCACTGCTATAGAAGACCCCACCGGGTGTAGGACAACAGCTTCCCCATCTTTCCCCAGAAATAGGCAGAGAGGTATTAATCGTGACGCTTGCGTCTGCTAGAGGAATAGGCGACTCCGCCTTTCAGTCCCAGGACTGATGTCACCCCCAGACTTGTGTCTGTGAGATTTATTAGCATTTTTTAAACTTTCGCAAAACTCACACTGATGTAACATTTCATACATTTTGTAGCAAATCATACAAAATTTGAAATGTTCTGCATTTAATCGCAAATTATAAACTTTCGCAAAATATCAACTTTTGTAACATTTCGTACATTGTGCAGCAAATCATAGAAAGTTTGAAACGTTCCGCATTTGGTCGCAAATTACACACTTTCGCAAAATATCAACTTTATTTATTGTTAGTTCATTTATTATCGTAATCTTAAAATACTTGTATCGTTTATGTAAAATGTATCATTTCATACACTGAAAGTACAGTAAGCCACAAATTTCATAAACTTAAAATTACTTCCTATCTAACAAAATATTTTTATTCTTAGAATCTCCACAGAAAAAACAGTTCAAAGACCCACTTAATAGTCCGAAGCAAAACGTTATAATTTACAATCAAAAAGCTTGCAACATAACTATGCAAAAACTGCATAGTTATGGGTGAAAGAGTGAAAACTAGTTATGGATGAAAGGGTGAAAACACACAATATTACCAACTTTTTACTTGTAAATTGTAATGATGGGGCCCTGTTTACCAAAGCTAAACTATATAAATTTTACTTTGCTTAGCCTATCTAAGCAAACTCTAAGGGTGATTAACCCATTTAAATAATCGTTTGTAATTTTTGTTAGCCGTTCATCAATAATTTTCATTTTCTTTTGACGTTTCCTGCTTTAGGTTACATATATATTACTTTGACGGATGCGAAAATCAAAATCGATGCTTTCATTGCGTAAACACGATATTAAAAAATATAGGCTAGGGCGGCCCCTTCCAATCGTCTTATTAATACGGTTATTCCAACAAGTGGCAAAATTTCGCGGTTCAACCATTGTTTAATAAAATAACTGATAAAATCATCCCATAATGAGCTGTTCTCTTTTATTTCGATTTCTATTGTGAAAAATGCTTTGTCGGCGAGTCTTATCGCGTAACTTAGATGCTGTTTCGTGGTTATGGCCTGAAGGAATTTGTCACACTATTTTTTAAAAGCTTCTGCCACTACATACCTTCTGCTAATTGTATTTAAGTAGTAACCTATACAGTTTTATAACACTACCAATTCATCAAAATACATCTTGAGTTAAAAAACAGCAAAATACATTTCTTGGTTTCATACTTTTATCTAGGTAACTGTACAATCATAGCTGTTTTGATAAATATATCGAAATGGGCTAGAATAGTTACCAAACTGCTAATGATTCAAAACAACATATCATAAAGTGTGTAATTTGCGACTAAATGCGAAACGTCTCAAATTTTGTATGATTTGCTACACAATGTTACAAAGTTGATATTTTGCGAAAGTTTATAATTTGCGATTAAATGCAGAACATTTCAAATTTTGTATGATTTGCTACAAAATGTATGAAATGTTACATCAGTGTAAGTTTTGCGAAAGTTTAAAAAATGCTAATAAATCGTCTGTGATCCATAAAAAATAATTTAATAATTGATTTATTTTTATATAGAACACGTCAATTAGACTGCGCCTTGCCTGATGGTAAGCTGAAGGCAAAGTCTCAGAAAAGAGGGTCACCATTACTTACACATACCGTGTGACAATGGTGACACTTGAGGGCCTCATCATATGCTTTTTCACGCCCTGCTTTAAGGACCCGGGACTGTAGGAAGAATGTAGAGTAGAGAGATGAATATTGAGTATTCACTATTCGTTGCTCTAATAATTGGTAATTGGTTCTTAAAATGTTCTTAGTTGATCTACTTACATCTAAAAACCTATTAGGTAAGAACATATGAATTAGTCACAATGCAAGCTTACCTGGATACCCATTGCAAAAACATAAAGACGACGTAATACAGATGTACCAGTGTCTTGGCGATTATAGTGAGGAACACCACGAAATTAGCGACCAGGAAACATACCAGGTTAATGAAATCCATCACAGCATGACCAATGTAGCCGTTATGTTTTATGAAGCCCCTGATAGGACAATACCTTCGGAATAAACCTCATATTGTAAACATATACATTATAACAAGTAGAAAAGCAGATAGCAGCTAAGAAAACAATAAATAGAGATTTTGATGATATCATACGATACACACATTTAATGGATATATTTAGTTGGACAATACTATGAGAATTCAGATTGCAGATTTTTTTTCAACAGCTTCTGTATACCTAGATGAACTACAAATATTGAATTAAACAGTCTGCTCTTAGAAATACTCATCTTAAAATTATTAATTAATATCTATCAAGAACACGGTAGCCTAATAATGGGTAATGGATTGCTGAGACGAGGTCTCGGGTTCGATTCCAGGCTTTACCATGGTACACACCATTGACTTTTCGATGCTTTTCGAAGTTATGTGTGTATTTATCGCAGGTTTATAAGCGCCTGGTTAATGGCAATAAGCTCGCCGCCTATTATATTGGAACCAAAACATTAAAATGGCGAAATGTGGGTGCTAGCACCTCTGCCTACCCTTTCGGGAATATAGGCGTGAGTTTATGTTATGTTATGCTATCAAAATATTATATATATTCTGTATATCTCACTTTAAGTTATACGCAGCACATTTGTCATATAAATTTTCAACAATCCTCAATATAGGTTTCTGTCTGAAGGCACTTGGTTTGCCAGCATTCAGAAGACGACAAAGGCTATTATTGTGAGCCAATAAGGTAACGCCCGCCATGGCTTCCTCTTCAGCAATATATCTATTACCAATACCCCTGCATTTGCATTTATTTGTTCTGAATCCAGAACACGTGCCAGGCATTTTATTATCAAAGAATTTTTTTTCTAACTTATCATAATTCACTTTGCATTCTGGTTTCCTTTTGAACAAATTTTCAATGGCTTTATGTAGGCATTCTATCGGCTATTTAAACTGTTTTGTATTGGTAAGATGTGTACCAGAGGAGCCAGAGAATCAGATGTTGTTCTCCGTCCACATACTCGTACTTGCAGATAAAAGTGCGATTTTAGTATTCTGCTTTCATATTGTCCTAATTACACTTAAACAATGTGTTGTTTATGTGTAATATAAAAATACATATTTGTCAGTTACCTGACGCACACGTCAAGACAAAGACTTAAAGACAAATATAATTTTTTGTGTGCTTACGTCATAGACGACACGATATTAAATCTTCTTCAGAGCAATAAAGGAAATTACAAACTCCTTAGTTTAAAGCCCTACTGAAACTAAAAAGTACACTGGTGCTTTGGATCATTCAAGATTAATTAATCTAACATCAATCCAAATGCTAAGTTTTTGTGAGACCATATTTGGAATTGAAACAAAATACCCTAAAGCTAACCTATGCTAACTATACAATATATACAAAAAATATATAGAGAAAAAAAAGGAGACAACTTTAAACATAGAAAAAATCCTCCCCATCGATCACTACTAGAACAGTGCCCGAGAGGGCTGCATTACCACGCTGAATGGCGATGCCAATTCTTTGAACGAGGTAAAAGCCAGCCCCATGGTCACGGAAAGCGTCGATTAGTCGCTATTGCTTAACAATTCCACAGAATTAAGAGGTGACTAGACTGGTGACAGGATCTACTAAATTTGCGCCACGCTATGAGTTTTGACACGTCTGGTTTAGCTCGTTTTCTCTTTTTGGTACGCTTGGTATTGGACTACGAACTGTTAGACGAATAACTTAAGAAAATTATGGCGAGACTGGCATAGAAGAAAATAAACTTCACACGCAAAAAAAAAGAGAAAACGAGCAAAACCAGTGTTGCCAAAACGGCCATCATAGCGTCCTACAGCTATAGTGGCCAACAGTGGATCATGAGGTCGCTTTATGTGCTCATCTGGTGGATCCCAGTGGAATAGATCAATACATCGGGTGGAGTGAGGTAAACAGAATATTACTTATATACAAAGAGGTGACATAAAATGAGAGTGGCCCATATCAATGAGGCATATCAAACATTACAAAATAAAGAACTACGACGAACTCTAAGACTCCTGGATCTAGGCGAAAAACATTGAACTCAATATTACAAAAAATTAATATTATTTTAAACAGGTTAATTAGAACGTCGGTGAAGTCTAAAATATAAAATGCGGTCTTGCTCGACAACGCTGAATAGTCCGGTATTTCTTCTGCCAATCGCCTTCGTATGAAAGAAAATTGTGGACAGTCCACGACAATAGCCGCCGGATATGAACAGCTAGTAGGAACAAGTGTATGTGTATATTTTGCATGTGTGTGTAATTGAAATTATTGAAATACTTTCAAAAGTTTTAATCCAAAACTTAGGGTACGTACTAACCTTTTATCCTGAAAAATAAGATTAAAACTCCGAGTTTCGACCGGGTAGGTACCACCGTGCACTATTGCGAAAAACCCTCCATAGCAATTCAATCTCGGTTGGATTGTGTTCAGGGGTCAGCATGTGCATAGCCGGGCAGAGGTGGTGGTTGTCGCAGCACTAGTGGGACCAGTGGGTCTTGGCGTAGTCTAGTGGGGATGGCGCGGGGCGATGCGCCGAACAGGGAGACCTGTAGAAACGGTGGTGCCGCTGGCCGTCCGCGGTATAGTACAGGGGCCCAACTGGGGTTAACCACCTTGGGAGGCTGCCTCACCAGGCCGCGCATAATCCCGATATGGTTCGTCGTGCCGGTTGGTGACCGGATTTGGGAGCCCGGCGACCATACTCGGGGGGGTACGGGGGCCCTTCCGTTCGGCGCGTCGGCTCTCGCCATGCCTCACATTCATAGATAAAACCAATATCCCGCGCTTTGTCACACGGTGCTGCGGCGGCAATCACTTCTTTTTTCACGCCTTCTCCCACCCAAACTCATGGCAGCGCAATTTACAGAAAAAGGCAACACAGCGGCTCGTCACACTCCCAAAAGCTTGCTATTTGAGGTGGAGTCCACTAACATCTGTGGGCTCCATGCAAACCTCAACGCCGTCCACCAACACCTAGAGACGGCGAAACCTGCCATGTTTTTTCTAACGGAGACGCAAATACACCGCCCTGACGACACGACCTACTTGCTCTACCCTGGCTATGTTCTTGAGGAAAGTTTTCGTGCAAAAGCCGGGGTGTGCGTGTTTGTTAGGGCGGATGTTTGCTGTCGCCGTTTGCGCTGCCTAGAGGACCCATCCTTCTCCGTCCTTTGGGTACACGTAGACCATGGCCCTACGAGTCAGATCTATGTGTGCCTCTACCGTTCCCATACAGGAGATGCTGAGACAACTCGACTCTTTGAATATCTGAGTCAGGCGGCAGATGATGCGCAGGAGCGATTTCCGAATGCCGAAATGGTATTTTTGGGGGATTTTAACGCCCACCACGAGATCTGGTTGGGCTCCTCCAAAACAGACCATGCGGGAAGAGCCGCCCACGCATTTGCTCTGGCGCACGGCCTGACCCAATTGGTGCACGAGGTCACTAGGATACCAAGAAGGTCGGGCCAAGCACCTTCTCTGCTAGACCTTCTGCTGACGAGTGATCCGGACCGGTACAGTGTATCGGTGCGAGCCGCTTGAGGCAACTCTGACCACTGCCTGGTCTGTTCCACGGTGCCTATTATAGCGCCCCCACGACCCATGCAGGGGAAGCGGCGTCTCTGGCACTACTCGTCAGCGGACTGGAATGGACTTCGTGACTATTTTGCGTCCATCCCGTGGGTTGAGCGCTGCTTTGAAGGTAAGAACCCATCGGATTGTGCTACTGCTGTCGCCGGTGAGATCGGTCTGGGTATGGAATACTATATCTCATACACCGATGTCACCGGTGACCGCGGGGTGCGCCCTTGGTTCGGGCGCGAGTGCGCGGAAGCTGTTGAACAAAAACAGTCTGCGTACCGCGCTTGGGTAAGGGCGCGCGCCACGCGCCATATCCATATCAGGCTGATATCAGCGCTGATATCCATATCAGGCAACGCGATGTCCGTGCAGTGCTGCAATCACTCGATGTCCGGAAAGCCAGTGGTCCGGATGGTATTCCAGCGGTAGTTTTGAAAAAATGTGCAGCGGAGTTGTCTCCAATGCTTACGCGCCTGTACCGGCTATCCTACAGTTCGGGTACAGTGCCTTTGCCTTGGAAAGAGGCGAATGTTCAGCCGATTCCCAAGAAGGGGGATCGCTCGGAGCCAGCCAACTATCGACCCATAGCCGTCACCTCAGTGCTGTGCAAAGTGTTCGAGCACATAATTAACAAACAGCTCATGCGGCACCTAGAGGATCACTCCTTAATTAATGACCGGCAATATGGCTTCAGACCGAAACGGTCAACGGGTGATCTTCTAGCATACGTTACCCATCTTTGGGGTGAGGCTATGGACAAGCACGGTGAGTCACTGGCAATTAGTCTTGACATCGCCAAAGCTTTCGATAGAGTCTGGCACAAATCGCTTCTTTCTAAGCTACCTGCCTTTGGTCTGCCTTCTAGGCTGTGCAACTGGGTTGCTAGCTTCCTGCAGGGGCGCCGTATTCGCGTCCTTTGTGACGGACGAGCTTCGGAGTTTCTGCAGGTTAATGCTGGCGTGCCCCAGGGGTCCGTCTTATCACCCACTCTCTTTCTTCTGCATATCAACGACATGCTGTCTACCGGCAATGTTCATTGTTATGCAGACGATAGCACTTTACATGGGAGTTATCATGGACATCCAGCGGCCAAGCAGTCAGATATCGCAGAGAAAAGGCAGCTTCTTGTCACTGAGCTTGACGGGGTCCTGAATCACATTTCTCAATGGGGCTCTGAGAACCTGGTTGAGTTCAATACCAAGAAGACGCAGGCATGTGCGTTTACAGCAAAAGTATCTTCTTTCCTTCCCCTCCCCACTCTTCAGAGCACGCCACTGCCGCTGCAGGACAATCTCAATATCCTAGGTATGGATGTTCGCTGCAACCTGAATAACAAAAACTACATCGAAAGCATCATCAAAACAGCCTCACGAAAACTCGGAGTCCTGAACAGAGTGAGACGATTTTTCACGCCGGAGCAGCGGTGTCTTCTATACAAGACACAAATTCGCTCCTGTGTGGAGTACTGCTCGCATCTCTGGGATGGTTCAGCAAAGTACTTACTAGATGCTCTCGACAGGTTGCAGCGACGTGCGGTCCGCATCATTGGGAATCCCGAGATCACGAACACCCTAGAACCTTTACAGCTGCGTAGAGATGTTGCGTCCATGGCTGTATTTTACCATCTGTACCATGGGGAGTGTTCTGATGAGCTCTTCCAATTAGTCCCACCCTCCCCTTTCCTACACAGGACAACGCGTGCAGGTCTTAGATGTCATCCGCACACGGTGCAAAACATCCGATCAAGAACCAAGCGGTTCGGAGACTCTTTCCTCTGTCGCACCATTAAGGCCTGGAATTCATTACCAGCTCACGTGTTTCCTTCTTCCTACAGTCCCGGGTCCTTTAAGCGGGGCGTGAAAAAGCATATTGGTTGCGCCGAGGTAGAAACTGTATTTTGACACGGAAACACACTCCTTTTATACCCGTCTCCCCTTCCGCACTAACCATAGATGTAGCTTCCGTCCGCCATTTGTGAAATATAGACACTCAGTCTCGCTTTGAACTAGCCAGCGTAAGGACGGCCGCGCTCGCGTCTCTCAAAAATGATTAATATTTGTTACATTTTTACCGCTTCATAGACCTTTACCGATCGGATTGTGCCTCTCGTGTGTTCCTCAAGTGATCTAGTGACGCTGACGGCAGCTCCTGAGCAAGGAAGAGAAGATCCGTGTACCGGCTGCGATGAAAACACGTGTGTCGTGAAGGTTAGTGCATCCTCTCCTAATTTCTCGGGTTGCATTCATTGCTTGGATCACGCCCGCGGCAACCCGACCACCTGTCTTTTGTGTGTAAAGCGTCAATGGAACAGTTAGCTACTTCCCGCAATACAGTCCATTACCGCACGTTGCCAAGCGCCACCATTTTTGGTCCGGATCGAGCCGGATTCTTAGCCGTAGTTCGTATTTTGTTATTATTCTAATGGGAATAAGCGCATCGCACCTAAGTGCCTGGTTATTTTAGTAGAAAACCCCGCATCCAGACATTTAGGCTTAGAATTTGTTGTCCGTTCGCCGCTGGCTCGCATTGTACCTACCTAATACATAAATAGGTTAGGTAGCGTATCAACACTCAGTCGTAGTTTGCAATTTTCGCACCGCGCCTAATTACCTAGTTATTTTAGTAGAAAACCCCGCATCTAGGTATTTAGGCTTAGATCTTAGGTATACTAGACACCCTAGTGCATAGGCACAGTGTAATACCTAACGCATTTGGCTTTGTTTTATTTTTTTCAATTACGTTGCTCGCTCGCCGCTGGCTCGCGTCGTATTTGCCTGGTACCTGCGTGGGTAGACACGTGGTTGTACCTCATTCCAATTCATACGAAAGTATTTTAATTTGAATAGATATTACGCAATACTTAGTCCCTGAAATAATAGTTGAACCTAGACAGCGACCATCGCGTAGGTACGACCTTGTTGCTATGCGCGTTTGTTCAAGCGTGCATTCACAGTTGTAGGTACCTACCTATCTGCCGAGTGTCGCTCGCGCCGCCTCGCTGCTCTGTACCGCTAAGATTAAGTCATTTCATATTTGTTGTTTACCGCACTTTAGTTTGAGATTTAATTGTAAACATGTCCCCAAAGGTTGATAAGACCGGTAAGGTTCAATTGAAACTTTTATACGCTAAAAAAGAAATGATTTACTCTCGCGTACAATCGATTTATGATAATGCACTTAAAACCTCTGATTTGGTCATCAGAGATTCGTTCTTGTGTTCTATAGAAAACTTAGATAGTCTACGCGCGGATTTCGAAACCTTAGTACATGACATCAACGTTTTAGAGTTGAATTTGAATCCCGATTACTCAGTGAGTTATCAAGCCTTGTCGTCGTTTGACGATTTGTATTGTCGTATCAAACGCGTCGCTAGGAGTTTGGAGAAACCGGCTGACCTACCCAACCCCACTCGCGACCGACCTAAGTTGCCACCAATTCAAATACCCGAATTTGATGGTAACATTCGCAATTGGTGTCTATTTATAGATAGTTTTGAGAATACGATAGATAAGAACGATTCGTTGACAGATCACGAAAAATTGCATTATCTCGTTGAAAAATTGACTGGTAAAGCTATAACCGTTTGCGCTGGAATTACGTTTAGTGCCGGGAATTATAATTTAATTTTAAATACTTTGAAAGCTAAGTATGAGGATAAAAGATCGGTAGCTAACGCCTATTTAGATCAGATGTCTGATTTGAAATCTATTACGGCATGTAACGATCAAAACTTAGAGAAATTTCTAGATACTTTCGCGTCAGCTGTTCGCGCCGTAAAGAACCTGAAGATCGATGACCTCTGCGACTTCGTATTTTTGTATATGGGTTTAAAGAAATTAGATTCCGAAACCATTCGTTTGTTTGAGTCGGATCATCGCGGCAGTAAAATTCCTAAGTTCGAAGACTTAGAAAGTTTTGTTCGCGAGCATATAAAGGTATTGCAACGCTCTTCATCGAAACATGAAGGCGCGAAGAAGGTTGTTACTTCTGAACGCAAAATAGATGCCTCATCGAGGTCACCGAGGTCAACTCATACTTATGTTAGTACCGCACCAGCACGTGTACAATCACCTGTTTGCTCTTTGTGTAGCACTCATCATTCGCAACTGTACAGGTGTTCTGGTTTTCTAAAATTGTCGCCTAGTGATCGTTATAAATTTGTTCGCGCTAATAATTTTTGTTTTAATTGTCTCGGTACTAAACACCGCGTTGTTTTATGTAATAGTAGAAATAGTTGTCGCAAATGTCAAGCGAGACACCACACTTTGCTTCATTTTGAGAATAGTAATGCCGCATCCAATGTGAGCACGGTTGGCTCGTCGAGCGGTGACACACGGCAGCCTGCGCCGCAGCCGCAGCCCGCGCTCGCGCGCGCTCCGGCCCGCCCGGTGACCGCCGCGGATGACGTCACCTTGTGTTCGTTCTCCGCTAGTGCTGCACTCACTACTGTGTGTCTTGCGACCGCTCGCGTTGTTATTGTTGATGCATTAGGTAAGCCGCGCATTGTTCGAGCGCTGTTAGATGGCGCTTCGCAAAGTAATTTTATTACTCAAGATTGTTGTCGGCGTCTTGGTTTCAATGTTGATAAGCGTTCAACCCGCTCAGTGGTGAAGGGTTTTGGAAGCTTACAGTCAGCTGTTCGTGGCACCGTTAAAACAAGGTTTAGATCTCGTTTTAATAATAATATTTGGTTTGACATGGATTCGCTCGTTATAGATAGAATAGCTGAACAGTTGCCTACCGTCCCGGTTGACACGTCTTTATTAACGAAATTTAAAGACTTGCCTTTAGCAGATGAGACTTACGCTGTTCCTGGAGTCGTCGATATATTGATCGGCGCTTCGATTCTCCCGCACCTCCAGTTATCACGTAAGGTTCAAGGGGGACCGACGTACCCCGCTTCGCACGCACTGGAAACAGTTCTTGGTTTTGTTATAATTGGTTCCGCACCCGCTTCTATGGATAGTTTTAGTCACTCGACTGCTTCGTTCTGTTGCACCGTCGAGCCGCCACTGGAGTCTACCATCCGCAAGTTTTCGCTCGGTGGCTCCCGTGTATCCGCTGAAAAACGCTTTCTTTGTTTGGAACGAAAGATGCAGGCGTCCCCAAAGTCGAAGCGGGCCTATGATGAGGTTGTTAACGAATATTTAGATAAAGGTTACATCTCACCTGCGCCTGCGGACACTGGCGGGACCCAGCCTTCGTACATTATCCCGCACCGCGGAGTTATTAGAGAAGATAAGCTTACTACTAAAACTCCGTGTAGTTTTGGATGGCAGTGCTAAGACTAGCACTTCCGTGTCGCTTAATGACATAATGGTAAATTTTCGCATTAATATTAGTAATTTTTAGCTTTTAGGACTCAACAGTCGCTTTGTGTTGGGCCCACTCTTCGCCCCATCGTTGGGACACATTCGTCGCTAATAGAGTGGCAAAAATTCAATCTGAATTGGCGCCACATAATCTCTTTCACGTTGCTGGCACCGACAACCCAGCCGATTGTCTCTCTCGTGGATTGCTTCCTTCGCAAATTTTGGATCACCCGTTGTGGTTTGGTGGACCGTCCTGGATTCATGCCGCGTTAGATGGGTGGCCAGTTAGTCAATTCAATCCCACTACGGTTTCCGAACCACCCGAGGAGAAGAAGCACTCGCTTGTTGTATCGGTCCCACGTGAAGAGACCCTTATTTTGTTGTTGGCTAATCGCGTCTCGTCTTGGTCGAGACTGTTGCGTTGTGTTGTTTGTTCGCCTCTGCCCTCTGCCTAGCCAGCGGTAGGCACGAGCTCCAATCTAGGTTTATATTTTAGTTGTTATTTCCCAAACCTAGATTTAGATTAGACTTTAGATTTGTTTCGCATTTGTCGTTTCGAAGGTAACCCTTCAAGCCGGGGGGAATGGTTGCGCCGAGGTAGAAACTGTATTTTGACACGGAAACACACTCCTTTTATACCCGTCTCCCCTTCCGCACTAACCATAGATGTAGCTTCCGTCCGCCATTTGTGAAATATAGACACTCAGTCTCGCTTTGAACTAGCCAGCGTAAGGACGGCCGCGCTCGCGTCTCTCAAAAATGATTAATATTTGTTACATTTTTACCGCTTCATAGACCTTTACCGATCGGATTGTGCCTCTCGTGTGTTCCTCAAGTGATCTAGTGACGCTGACGGCAGCTCCTGAGCAAGGAAGAGAAGATCCGTGTACCGGCTGCGATGAAAACACGTGTGTCGTGAAGGTTAGTGCATCCTCTCCTAATTTCTCGGGTTGCATTCATTGCTTGGATCACGCCCGCGGCAACCCGACCACCTGTCTTTTGTGTGTAAAGCGTCAATGGAACAGTTAGCTACTTCCCGCAATACAGTCCATTACCGCACGTTGCCAAGCGCCACCACATATGATAAGGCCGTCAAGCTGAGTGTCACCATTGTCACACGGTATGTGTAAGTAATGGTGACCCTCTTTTCTGGGATTTTGCCTTCAGCTTACCATCAGGCAAGGCGAAGTCCAATTGACGTGTCCTATATAAAAAAAAAAAAAAAAAAAAAGTTGCAGCTGATTGACATATTTTATTACAAGACTTCTTTACTCGATTACAGTGTGGTAATAAAACAAATACTAACCATTAGGGATAGATATTACCAGTGGTACTACGGACGAAACTGGTGTAGGATACCCTCTTGGCGCTATAAGACGGCAGTAGCCACGATAATACTCAAACATTAAAAATGAAATATACCTACATATAAACCTCAGGCTCCAAGGTGCAGGCATAGGAAGGAACCGAGACCATGCTATGATGATAATCCCTAAATTATATAGTTACAACCATATTTTTATACTTTGCAGGACTTCACTTTGATTACGTCTACCTACTTTTAATCCCAAGGGGACGATCTCGAAACCGGAGATGGCCTTGGGTCAGCCGGGGTGCGAGGGAATTTTACACCCCGGTACCTGAAGACCGAAGACGGTGTGCGGCTATAATCGAGTCAAACATAACGTCTAAGGGGATTTTCGGACATTCAAATATAAAAATAATTACTTACTCTATTATGTTAGTTCCGGTGGCCTCATCTTGTACGGGCATATTTTTCGTGGGCTGGCATCTATTGGGTTAGCATCAAACTGTCTTTAAATATATAAATACACATATTAGTCATAACATTATTGGCAGGTTCTTACACTGATCAATCTATTATTGTCACCTTCATTTGGTTAGGTAGGTATTTAACTAAACGTAAACAATTTTGTTGTGTCTTGTAAAGGTTTTATTTAAAAACTCAGGATAAAAATATGACTTTGTTTAGAAACTCATTTTAAAGGCTTAAAATTCAAAATCGAACCACTACATATTTATTTAATATATGTTTTAACTATGGTGACAGGACTCTTGAAAAAACTTTTGCCATTCCTGATGAACAGTATGCCAAGGGAAGTCGCATCGGAAGCTAATGGAAAATTGTACAAAAGAAAGATAAAAAAAATACTATCTCAATAGTCTGTCATCGTGGTGATATAGTGAAGGTCTGGTGACACCTTGTTTATGGCTGTGTAGTGTTTGTTATGTTATGTAGGTAAATATGAATATGTGTTCTCTGTAGATTTATCTAAGATAACGTGTAAATTGTACGGAGTACAACCAATTAAATGTACGCAGGCTGGATCCCACAGACAAACCGATTACACGGTTTTGTGGGGCCATGTATAACCTATCAATGTAATTGATTTGCAGAAATAAACAAAAAAAAAACAGGTTATTTACCTTTAGTTAAGGACCCAAGCAAATGAAGTATAGTTGGGAGTTTTGACACCAACACGAAAAAGGGCGCATCGCGGTATTATTCCATTTTCCGAAATTGGTGTGAATTCGTATTTTTAAAGTTTACAACGCACACAAGTCTAGTAATAGAAATATTACAGTGAATTGTGACTTTTCGTGTTGGTTCCAAATCTCCCTAGGGAGCTTTTAGTAAGGACTCGAACTGACTAAAACGCACGGCGTCTGTGTGTCGTTTCAAGTTGCCGAAGGTGAGGTTGATATACATATCCCTCGCACCTCGGCCGAACACAGAGTCCCCAACTCATCCCCGGAAATGGGGAGGCAGGTAGGTACTACGATAAACAACTGACGACATGTCATTATTCTCTCTCTTAGCCTTTTCCCAACTAAGTTGTCGGCTTTCCAGTCTAACTGTAATGAACTTCGATATTTTTCATAAACAACTGACTACATTTAAGTTTAGGATAGCACAAATATCTATTTTTAAATTCAAGCAGGACACTTAAGTTAAATTAGGGGAATCGCCGCATCCAGCTCATGTCTTTCGCAACACTTTCACAAAGTACAACACAACAATATCTCTAGAGCCGCATCCAGCTCATGTCTTTCGCAATACTTTCACTAAGTACAACACAACAAAATCTCTAGAGCCACATCCAGCTCATGTCTTTCACAACACTTTCACTAAGTACAACACAACAAAATCTCTAGAGCCGCATACAGCTCATGGCTTTCGCAACACTTTCACTAAGTCCAACACAACAAAATCTCTAGAGCCACATCCAGCTCATGTCTTTCACAACACTTTCACTAAGTGCAACGCAACAAAATCTCTAGAGCCGCATCCAGCTCATGTCTGTCGTAACACTTTCACTAAGTACAACACAACAAAATCTCTAGAGCCGCATCCAGCTCATGTCTTTCGTAACACTTTCACTAAGTACAACACAACAAAATATGAAAATATTAATAATGTCTATGGTTTTTCACAACAAAAATAAAATAAGTAAAACCTTAAAATAAATCTTTATGATGTTTGGCACCTTAGAGTTAGACAAATATTTTTTTTAAGATACTTGTAGGCCCCTTGGACTATATACAAAATGCCCTAAGTTGGCACTTTTACGGTAGCCATATCTAGTGTTACACACGTCCATAGGCCACGGTAACCACTTTCCATCAGGTGGGCCGTCTTGTCAGCCACCCAAGTGGTATAAAAAATAAAAATCTTAAAATGGAATCTCGTCTGCAAGCTACCCAGAAAGTTTCAAGCTAGCTGAATTACTTATATACCTTAGTATTTCAGATCCTTTAGCAGGTTTCTAGGTAATAAATTTGAAAATCACCTATTTAGCATGGTTATCGTCTGTACCAACTAACTAGAGATTGTACCCACGCAATATAACGTAAAGAGGCCCATCGTTCTATCGAAATATCCCGGATTCGAATCCTGACAATCACTGTACCGAAGTGAAAGCGCTTCTAATTAGGTGTAGTATTAGTAATTTTGGTAACTAAACATTATTCAAACAATTACTTTTAGTTTGGTTCTCTATTAACAAACATAACAAATCAAGTCACTTTTTCACGTGACGTCACTGCTATAAGAATTTGGTGATACTAGTTTCCATAACAACGAGGCTTAAGAGCACTTCCACTTGGTTCATATCCTATACCAAATGTTACCATAACTTACCTGGTTAGCCATTGTACTAATACAAACACAACATAGTACATATGTACTATCGTCTTAGTGAACAAAGTGAGGAATACCACGAAATTGGCGACCATGAAACAACCCAAGATAATGAAATCCTTCAATGCCTTGCTGAAGTAGCCTTCATATACTTTGAACCCCCAGATAGGACAGTACCTATAAAAGAAACATCACATATTGGTCATCATTCACTGAACCTTTTTAGCCGACTACGACGAAGGAAAGGAGGGTTATGATTTTGGCAGGTTATGTATGTATGTAGGTTCATCTTTTTCCTCATAACTTCTCAAATATTTATTAGAACTGAACAAATGAGTATCGTTAGAAGCATCATAGTCGTCCGCTGATTTAGGCTACATAACGTGTCACTGAATCTAATGAGGCGCCCTTTAGCGGTCGTAAAAAAAAATTGAGATAAATATATCGTGTTTGGTATCAACTGAAAGGGATTAATTAGCACATTTCAAATATGTACAAATTATACCTATTGCTTGCCTCAAAATAATATAACCAAAAAAATAAATTTAAAACTAAAACCCGACTACGGAAGAAATATTAAACAAGAAAATAACAAGGGTAGCCGTGATCGTATGCCACTTAGTCTAACAAAACAACATTTTAGGGAAAGTGGCATACGGTTATCCATGATATTTTCTGGTTTAATACTTTTTCAGAAGTCGGGTTTTAGTTTTCCCAACTCAGTTGAGATCGGTTTCCCAGTTCAACTGCAATGCGGCTGAACTTCGAAATTTCCCGTGAAACGGCTGCCATCTTAACGAAATAATCAACTGGCGATATCGAAATTTTGTAGTTAGACTACTACTATCGAATTTATGCCTCCTGCGTGGCATTCCCGTTAACTACCGCCACGCTACAGAGGTTAACAGCGATTCTTAGTTTGAAATTAATATTTTGTCTTGAATAAGTGGAAACTGACCGAAACCGACTAGAGCTTCGATTGGTTTTTCCACAGACCTCTCCTCTAGCAGAAAGTCCTCTCACACTTTCTGCTAATAATGGCACCTTGAAATATCCACTCTCCCGCCAATTCATTACACTGTACTTGGTTCTCTAGAGGCAAGTCTATTTGACTAATTTCGTTATAAACATGTACCTATATCATAATTTTATCAACTGAGAGCATGGCGCGCTTTCTATACTTTTCTTCTTACGTAAAACGTGTGCTTGCACTACCATAATTCTTCCTTAAATATACCCGTTAGTTTCAGGAATTAATCACTAAATTTTTGAATATATTAATGAAATGGCCCTAGCCAAATGGACGGACGACCTGAAAAAGGTGGCTAATATAAACTGGATGCGGAAGGCAGAGGATCGGATAAAATGGCGCACTTTGAGAGAGGCTTAAGTCCAGTTGTGGATTGCGGTGGGCTAATTATAAATAATTAATTGATTGATTGATTAAGAAACCACAAAAATATGTATAAAAATTGTTTCTCACTTTGAATTATATGTAGCACATTTTTCATATAAATTCTCAACGATTGTCTGCAAAAAATTGCGTGTGGTCGTTACTGTACTGTCTGAATTAACAGGACGATAAAGGCTTTGATGGTGTGCCAGAAATGTCAAGTCCTCCAAACCTTTTGCTTCATAGTGATACCCAGTCCCCAGTATTTGGCATTTACACTGATCTGTCTTATATAAAGCATTCGTTTGAGGCATTTTCCGTAAACATATAAATTGTTTTACTGTTGAACTCCTTATGGCGACTGCAACATTTTGTAGTTTGGTAAACCATGAACGAGTAGACAAGGATATTATGATACTTCTGCTTCTTATTTTAATATAGTGGGATGTTCCTCTTTTTCTTTTTTATTATATGGCGATTCCAACGATTCTGCCAACGACTCGGTGATGTTATGATTTATGTTATGGTCGATCAAAGAAGACTGTCAATCTTGTCAGACTAATGACATTTCTGTTTTCTTTTTTAATTTTTTTCTGTTCTGTGTGTTTTTAATCTGTTTTTTTTGATGTGGCTAACAATACTCATGTCTTATTAATGTATAAAGTTTCGATCGGTCGGAATTCGACGTAACCACCCCCGCTGGTCTTTCCGAACGAAAAAGTATGCCATTGTGGAGGTATTTGGACACTGTATCTAGGGGTATGTAGAAGTTATTTGAGACTCGATCCGACTTAAACGCACGGAGTCTGTGGGTCGTAGGTTGCCGGAGATGAGATGGGCCATTTCTTTCGAACTTGCACACTTAGGGTGTGGGGTCCACAGAGTTCCCGTCTATCATCCGAGTTTGTGTTGTAGCCTCTGCTGTTTGCGAGCCGCCGCCCTACCTAGTTGTGAGCATTCGGGACTTGACACTAAGATGATGATAATATCATAGTGTGACACAATATTTTTAACTACAACTGATTATAAACTTTTGATAATCATACGAAAAAACGAAATTCCACACAAATATTTTGTAACGCAAAACGTGAACACATAAGGCGAAACCTACCCAAAAGCTCGGTCCACAACCACACAAAGATTCTGATCGACGGCGACTCGCTAGCATTTCAATATTGCACTCGTTCAGGTGTACACGCCTACACAGCGACAATGTCAATGGGGAATATCGATTTTCATAACGATTCAATCGCCGACAGTAATTCGCTGCTAATATTAATGTCCACACAGTCGAGCCGTTATCGATTAAGTCGCTGTCGCGTGGACCGAGCTTGAGGAATTCCAATTACTATTCCAATTGTGGAATTCCAATTACCACTTACTCGCATTCTAGTATACTAGATAGTATTTCTTGCTATTCGGATTAAATCTAGTGAATAAGATTGCGGACCTGCAGTAATGTCCATTTTTATATTTACACTTAGGCACGGATGACTATTTTGAAGTGACATCTATCACTATTAAACATGTTTTGAAGCGATTTTTTTTGGAAGAAATTGGATTTTTGTAAATATGTACCAATTCAATAAGGATGTTTGCTTAGCCGTGAGTAGGTACGTGTCGCCATTCTACGCCGATGCACCTACGTTATAGTTATAATATTAAGCTACCTACATTTATTTTTTATATTTTACTTTGTGATTTCTAGTAATTATTTTTTGTAACCTATATAACTCCATTTCCATTATATGTAAAATTATTGTTGTATTAGTTTACCTACTTAGTTTCTTATTGCAAAATAACGTGTTGCATTTACTACAAACCTCAGTGGTTTCTAAATGCACTGTAAATGATTATGTATGTATTATGTTAAATGACTTTTCGATGTTTTTCGAAGTTATATGTGTATTTATCGCAGGTTTATAAGTGCCCTGTTAATAGCAATAGGCTCGCCACCTATTACATTGGGACTTAAACATAATCTGGCGAAATGTGGGAGCTTGCACCTCTGCCTACCCCTTCGGGGATATAGGTGTGAGTTTATGTTATGTTTTTAAGGTAATAAATAAATAAATAAAATAATTCATCAGGTATCTGATTTATGTGGCTGGCAATAGTCGTAGTACTTCCAGGATTCGGGGTTCAAGTCAACCTCACCTGCAAGCATCACTACATCTATTTAATCACTCTGAAAGCTTCCTCAAGGGATTTGTGGATCATACATGGCAGTCGCTCTCGCAAAAGTCTAGTGGAAAGAAAGAGTATGAGAGCCAACCCTGGGCACTAAAGTTTGCAACCTAAGAGAGATGCGGTTGCATTCAAAGCTCATAAATTATGGCAATAGCAGCCCGTTTATATTTTTTTATTATTATTTGTTACTGTAAAAAATTACAAACCCGATTGTTCTATCTAATTTGATAAATAGTTCTTATTGACTACAGAAATAAATAAATTAGCAGTCAGTCTCAGTTTGTTTGAATTAAAACGTTTGCAGAATGATCTTTCCAAGGAACCCTTCGCTGTGACTTGTGGAACTCGGACTTGGCCGGTGGATTTTATATTTCTTGTCCATCAAACGAAAAACTTTCTGGAACACCCAACGTTTTGCGTGACTTTTCAAAAAAAATAAAATGCTTCTGTCCGCCATTTAACGTCATTTGACAAATGCAATGTACTCATAAAATATAAAAGATAACAAATAAATCGTAATAATAAAATTACTGGATATAAAAATATCAAATATTGTAAAATATGTAATATACCAGTCGCACATATTATGGACTTTGTTCGACAGTGGTGTACAGGATTATTATGAAAAGGACAAACTGTATATGAATGGTACGTTATTATGTCAAATACTTAGTACTAATTATTGCATACAAACTATTAAACAAAGGCTTTACAACTTCCTAGTGTGAATAAACATAATACTGAATGTCCACTCGTGTACATACCCTTTTTAAAGTGCTCCTAGGTTAGTAATATCAATGCTAGAATCTTTCACATTCAACTGCCTTAGACTAGGACTGCAGTTTTGGCTACATATGAGTTCCGACTCTTTATTGAACTTAAATAATTAATTATAGAACTAATACTTGAAACTTTAAATCCTTCACAAAATAATATTGAGGTGTTTGAGAAGGTACTCTTTTATAATATTTTTATTTACAATATAAGACTTTGATGTTTTATTACAAACTTTTGAATAACTTGTACTATATGTACGTAATTGTGGCAAAACTTAATTACGTAGCGCAGAACCGTAAACATAAATTAGGTAGTAAGAAATAAGGTATAGCATACTAGATTTAGAAATAATCATTTTCTTTTTTGCAATTTCATAAAGTCAGATTTGATCAACTGACTCGGCATACAGTCTTTTAAGCAAATATACGCTTGCTGTTTGCGATCATATTCTCTACTATTAATATGTTCTCGAGATAGCAATCCTCAATAAATTTTGACAAAACTTTGCAAACACGTTTAATTTGGATCACAATGCAATTATTATATAAAATATTATATATACATATAGTACCATGGATAATGGAAATGTTAAATATCATTGTTATGCTATCGATTAAGTGTTTAGTATATACCTATCTAGTATCATAAAATGTAATTAAATAAGTACAGCATTTCTATTAATTTTTTTGTTGGTGTGTTAAAAACAGTGTATCCGAAATTAACAATATTTTGCTGACATTATATAATTACGTTTTTTTTTATACCACTTAGTTGGCAGGCAAGCACACGGCCCACCTGATGGCAAGTGGTTACCGTGGCCTATGGACGTATGCAACACCAGAGGTGTCACACTCGCGCTGCCGACCATGAAGAAACCTTCTGATGCCCCTCTTGAAGAACCCCATAATGTAGGCGCTTGGGAAAACCGCAGCAGGGAGGTCATTCCACAGCTTGAGTGTGCGTGGAATGAAGTTTCTTTCATACCGTACAGTGCGCACCGTCTCAGGTTGCAATGTGTGAGGATTCCCTGCTTAGGGCGAGAGGTGCGATGATTGAATCTAACTACGGGTATCATGTCAAACAATTTATCTGAGCACAAACCATTGTATAGGCGGTAGAACACACACAGTGAGGCAAAATCCCTCCTAAGGCTAAGAGGTTCCTCACTACCTGTGAGTATTGGATTGTCAACCAGCCTCAATGCTCGTATTTGCACGGAGTCGAAGGGGTTAAGTTGGTATGCAGGTGCTCCAGCAAAAAGGTGATAGTAGTACTCCATGTGAGACCGGACCTGTGCTTTATAAAGAAGGAGTTGTCGCCCCACAGTGAAGTACTGCGTCGCCCTGTTGAGCACTCCCAAGTTTTCTTGATGCACACTTTACCTTGTCCTGCAAATGACTTCGGTATTGGACGTCCATGGAGATATCGACACCAAGGACACTCGAGGAGATGGTAAGCGGTTTGCCCAGGAATTGCGGCGCTACAATGAATGGGGTTTCTTAGCGGTGAATACACATACTTGTGTCTTAGTGGGGTTGAATTGGATTACGTTTAGTCGTTCCTAATCGGATACTCCAGAGAGAGTAGTTTCGATATCAGACACAAGTTGTTCGCGACTCTTCTCCACCTCGGACTGAGGGATATTTGCACGGCCCGTGTAACACGTGTCTCCGGTACTGTCGTCCGCATATCATTGAATGGAGCCATCAGACAGCATGTCATTAATATGCAGCAGAAACAGCGTCAGAGACAATACGAAGCCTTGTGGGACACCAGCATTTATGTTCATGCGGTCCGAGTAGCTGCCGTCGACGACGGCTTGGATGCTTCTGTTGGACAAAAAGGTGGAGATCCATTCGCACAGTCCCTCGGGGAGTCCATAATACGGCAACTTCGTAAGAAGAACTTTGTGCCAGACCCAATCGAAGGCCTTCGCTATCGAGGCAGGCCGCTAGTGCCTCAACCCCGACTCTCGATGGCTTGCGCGTATACTCCTACTTGTGTTTTAACCATATTCTTAGTAAGTAAATTAACCATATATTAAATTTAAATTGTACACCGTGTTAAATGGTAGAACATAGTGCACTGATATTTAATATTAAGATCTTTTGTAAGACCTTAATATTAAATATTTTTCACAAATGATAAATAAATAAAATAAATATATATTCATGCTGATATATCTATACCTGCAATTGCATTTAGTACTTAATACTAGTCTTAACATATATCAAACCTATGAGGAACCTGCCAAATTTCAAGTTTGAAGGTGTTATAGTTTCTGAGATTTTGTGAGCAGTCATCCATGCCACAAGTTAAATCTTTGCTTGGATGGCAGAGATTCAACTAATAAGTCATTAAATACAATTTTACATTTGCACTGTAAGCTATTTGTACTGTACTTGTAATGCAAAATTTGTAAGAATGGTAATAAAAAATATTATTATCATTATTGTATTGCTTGATTTAATGCCTGATAAGAAGTTTCGAGGTTATATAGGTAAATAATTTAATAAAATACCCCCACATCTTTCACCGTTCCTGGGGTAAGTGTGGGTAATAATCCCTTCATTCGCTTCCGCTGATACGTACTACCAGCTTTCTTTTTGCCAAAAAGGTTTAGCTAGGCTGTAAGGCAACGGGTATGTTACTATTACTACGAGTACTGCTAATATAACTATAACTCACGTAACTACTATAGTAAAAAACGATCATATTTCGTGGTCAATGGATTATCATATTTTTGTTGCAGCATAAAGTGGTAATACCTAAAAAGAGTGCAACATAGTCAAGACATATAAATAATGAATGAATAATAACGAAATGATACCTGGGTGTCTACAAGAAATGCCTTAATATATTGTTACGGCATTTTAAAGTAGAACGCAACACAAACATCTATGAACATAGATCAAGGACGTACCAATAATAATAAGTATGTCTAACAAAAAATTGAAGTGTACCAACAAAATGAATGGTTCAAAATACTACAGATCGTACAAAAAGCAACAGTATGAGTCATCTTATATCAATAAAGAAGACAGCCCATGCCATGGTATTGAAAATATATCGATTTTCGTTCAACAGAACAAAACAAAATTACGTAAAAAATATTCCTACAAAGTACAGAATTATACACATCCTACCGTAATTTTAATAAAAAATCTTACCGGTTTACCCAAGACTCGAAAGCATATCACAAAACACGTGAGCATGCCAGAAATAAATAAATCATTTTTCTTTAAAAAACCAATCAGGTTAAATTGTAAAAGTTCTGGTACAATCCCACAAAGTAAACGTAGGCCTACTAATACAAAACATCTAATATCGAAATATAGTTGCCAAAATAGTTATAATTTTTTAAAATATATCGACATAAACCAACGAAGCTTTAAAGTATATCGATGTCAAGTGACCACAAATAAAGCAGAAAATTGTAACAACTGCTGCTGTTCCTGTAATTCTGACACCATGTTCGAGGTGATGAAAGACTTATATGATTGCTACAAAAAAAGAAATTGTGATAACTGCAATTGTATCCTATGTTGTAATTTATCTGCGGGAGAACGTTCCAAACAAACAAGTGAACCATGTCCAGAACTTAATCTTGAAAGTGCATTAAAAGAGATAGCAATGAAAGGTTTTGCCCTCCCTGAAGGTAAAACACCATCGGAAAAGAAGTTAATTGATACTATTCGCAATGATCTTGGTTTACCTCCTGAACCCATGTCTCAAGATATGAGGGAGAAGTACACCAATGCTGCCAATGCTGGGTTAATGCTGCCGTTAGAAGGCAAATCATCAAAACAAAAAGAAAAAATTCTACGTGACTTACACGGGTTAGGCATACCGTTGCCATTAGGACGCACATCTTCAGAAAAATCTCTTATAGCTAGAATACTGGGTAAAGGGCCTCAACATTTCGAATCATTAGCAGAAAATATTCAAGATGCTAAACGTTCAGGACTTCTAGTAATAGATTTTATAGGGAAATCACCTGAAGAAATCGAAAAAATATTTAAAGAAGTAGCCATGAGAGGTATACCTCTTCCTGAAGAACAAGATCCATTACTAAAGAAGTTGACTGGGAAGGTGCGTACTGATTTAGGCCTTCCACCTGAACCTACAACTCCAAGTATGCGAGAGAAACATAAAAAAGCTGCTCAGGCTGGATTACTATTACCATTGGAAGGTAAATCACCGGAAGAAAAAGAATTAATATTGCAAGGGCTGGCTAATATGCAAATACCATTGCCACAAGGACGTACACCTTCAGAAAAGGCTTTGATTGCTAAGGTGCTAAAAAGACAAAAACTTGAGGAAAAAACAGCTTCAAACTTGAAAGACGGAGAAGGTCCTGTTGATGAATGTATATGTGAACTTCTTGCGCCTCGGCGCCTAGCGCAGTTAGAAAAACAGCGCAAAGCAAAAGCGGCTGGTCTTCTTACACCTATTAAAGGTAAATCAAAGGACAAAAAAGAAAAAATATTAAGGGGTCTAGCCATGCAAGGTTTTCCACTTCCTAAAGGCGAAACTGCATCTGATATTAAACTATTAAAGAAGGTTCGCGCTGATCTTGGCCTTCCACCCGAACCAAGGAATTCGGCTATGCGAGATAAGTATGCAAAAGCTGCCGAATCTGGAATTTTGTTCCCACTTGAAGGCAAATCAACAAAAGAGAAAGCAAAAATTTTGAGGGACTTACATGCTAGAGGAATACCCTTACCAAAAGGACGTACACCATCAGAAAAAGCTTTGGTGCTTAAGACTTTAAAGGAACCACATACACCTTCTTGGTCAGTGCTGCCAGCCAAGAAATCCAGAGAAAAGCCATTGAAGCCGCTAGAAGAAAAAAAATTACGGGATCTTGCCATGAGAGGCCTGCCGCTCCCAGAAGGTAAAACAGAGTCTGATAATAAATTATTGACCAAAGTTAGAGCTGAACTTGGTCTCCCACCAGAACCAAAAACTCCAGCTATAAGAAAAAAATACGATAAAGCCGCAGAAATGGGGCTAATGCATCCATTGGAAGGCAAGACATTAAAAGAAAAAGAAACAATTTTACGAGGTCTAGCTAATATAGGAATACCGTTACCCAAAGGGCGTACGCCATCAGAAAAAGCTCTTATCGCTAAAATAAAAGGAGAACCCCACGATTCATCGTTACTACAACCTAAAGAAAAAATTAAACTAGAACCCAAACCTTCACAAACACTGTCTGTAAAAATGAGAAAAGCAAAAGGTGCAGGCCTGCTTACACCTCTTGATGGAAAATCACCATCCCAACAAGAACATATACTACGCGAATTAGGAATGATGGGAATTCCTTTGCCCAAAGGCAATACAGATTCGCAAAATAACTTGATAAATAAGGTTCGCATTGACCTCGGTCTCCCGCCTGAACCTAAACGCTCGTCAATGAGAATTAGGTATGCTAAAGCTGCAGATATGGGTTTATTAAAACCTCTAGAAGGCAAAACACCGAAAGAAAAACAGAAAATTTTACAGAACTTAATTGAGTTAAATATACCGCTGCCAAAAGGACGAACACCATCAGAACAAGCACTGATCGACAAAGTACAAAGAGGAGAAAAACCAAGTCATTTAACAGTAACACTCTCAGAAAAAATGCGTGCAGCTAAAGCAGCTGGATTACTTACACCACTTAAGGGCAAAACACCAGCCCAAAAAGAAAAAATATTAAGAGGACTAGCCATGAATGGCCTTCCACTACCTGAAGGAAAGACGAAATCTGAAAAAAACCTTTTATATAAACTACGTATTGAGCTCGGTCTTCCACCTGAACCAATGACTTCATCTATAAGAGATAAGTATGATAAAGCTGCGGATGCTGGAATATTAGTGCCCCTTGAGGGTAAAACACCAAAAGAAAAAGAGAAAATACTGAGACGATTAGCTGATGCAGGGATACCATTGCCAAAAGCGCGAACTCCATCGGAAAAAGCCATTGTTGATAAGATAAAAGGAGAGCCACGGACACTTCCAAAATTAACAACTTCCGAAAAAATGCGTAGAGCACATGATGCAGGACTTCTTACGCCATTGTCCGGTAAAACCCCTTCACAAAAAGAAATAATATTACGGGGTCGCGCCAATCTCGGAATACCACTACCCGAAGGAAAAACCTCATCCGAGCAAGTTATGATAAATAATATTCGATTAAATCTTGGTCTCCCACCTGAACCCAAAGCGCCATCTATGCGAGAGAAACATGAAAAAGCTGCTGCTGCCGGATTACTGGTGCCCCTAGAGGGAAAAACACCAAAAGAAAAACAGAAAATTATAGAGGGGTTAGCAGATATGGGAATACCTTTACCTGAAGGCCGTACCGACTCTGAAAAGAGATTAATAGCTAAAGTGAAAGAAAGAAAGAAGTTTGAGGTAAAGGCTTCTAAAGTACCTGAACCTTCAATTACAACAGAAAAAATAAAGCAAGCAAAAGCAGCAGGTCTATTAACACCACTTGACAAGAAGTCTCCAGAAGAAAAAGAAAAAATATTGCGAGACTTGGTCAAACTTGGTCTACCATTGCCTGAAGGTAAAACTCGCTCTGAAAAGTCATTGATCAACCGAATTAAAAAAGATTATAAATTAGGTAAAGAAACCTCCGCAGAAAAAATACGTAAAGCTAAAGATGCAGGTTTTTTGACACCTTTAGCCGGTAAAACACCAGAGCAAAAAGAAAAAATACTTAGAGGTCGAGCTGCTGCTGGGCTACCATTACCAAAAGGTGAATCACGATCAGAAAAAGAGTTAATAAATAAAATCAAAGCCTCTACTGGTTATGTAACGCCATCGCCGTCTGAAGCGATGCGAAAAGCAAAAGCAGCTGGTTTATTATCACCTCTGGATGGAAAAACACCATCAGAAAAAGAAAAACGTCTTGGACAAATGGCAGCAGCAGGAATACCTTTACCGACAGGTAAAACACCATCCGAAAAAAATATAATAAAAAAGCTCAATGCCGTTCAGAAGATGAAATCAGAAAAAATTAGAGCTGCAAAAGTTTCAAGTCAGATGATATTCTTAAAAGGTAAAACAACAGAAGAAAAAGAAAAAAATCTTATCAGATTAGTTAAAGATGGTGTTCCATTACCAGAAGGTAAGACACCATCGGAAAAGCAAATAATAGATAAAGTTAGAGCTGAAATGGGGTTACCTCCTTCACCTAAATCACCTTCTATGAGAGAAAAATATAAAACAGCTCAAGCTGCTGGTATCATAACACCACTCGAGGGTAAAACTTTACCAGAAAAAGAGAAAATATTAAGAAAGCTTCATAAAGAAGGTATTCCTCTGCCAGTGGGTAGAACACCTTCTGAAAAACTTTTAATAAAAACAGTTAAGGCAGGTTTTTCAGAAACCAGTACACCATTTGAAGAAATGACACCCGAAAAGAAGGAAAAGCTTTTGAGAGGTCTAATTAAAACTGGTGCATCACTTCCAGATGCAAAGACACCATCTGGAAAAGAATTGATAAAGAAGGTACGAAAAGAAATGGGTTTACCACCGGAACCCACAACTTTATCTATGAAAGAGAAAATGCGTGACGCTCATTCGGCTGGATTGATAACGCCGTTAGAAGGCAAAACAGCAGGCCAGAAAGAAAAGATTTTAAGAAATCTAGCTGAAGCCAGAATACCTCTACCAGAAGGTAGAACACCATCAGAAAAAGCTTTAAAACGTAAAATTGAAGCTGAAATGAAGACAAAACCAATCGCAAAAGAAATTAAGAAACATAAACGTTCTAGTGAATGGATTGACGAAGCAGGAGCAAAAGAACTATCAAACAAAAAGAAGAAAGCTAAGGAACTTGGTTTAGATACACCACTAGAAGGGAAATCACCGGAAGAAAAAGAAAAAATCCTGAGACAATTAGCAAAACTAGGTTTACCACTCCCTGAAGGTACTACAAAATCTGATAAGCAGTTGGTAACCAATACTCGCTTAAAATTAGGTCTGCCACCCAGTCCAGAGACATCATCAATGAAAAAAAGAGAGAACAAAGCCGCTGCTGCTGGTTTACTTTTTCCTCTCGAAGGAATTACTACAGAAGAGAAAGAAAAAGTTTTAAGAGCTCGAGCAAATATTGGTCTACAAGCACCCGAAGGAAGAACACCATCAGAGAAATCTCTTATAAATAAGATCAAAGAAGATGTGGCATTATCAAAAGTACCTCCTGAAAAGATACGAAAAGCTAAAGATACTGGTTTACTTAGTCCATTAAAAGGCAAATCTCAAGCTGAAAAAGAAAGAATTGTCAGAGGTAGAGCAGAAGCTGGCTTACCTCTACCTGAAGGCCGAACCTCATCCGAAAAGTTTTTAATAAAAAAAATTAGAGCTGAATATCGTAAACCAATTTCAGCAGAAAAAGTAGATCGCAAACCTAAGGGATCCATGCTTATTACATCTTTAACTGGTAAGACTTCAGCTGAGAAAGAAAAAATTCTGCAAAGCCTCATTGATGCTGGACTTCCTCTACCTGAAGGAAAAACTTCGACAGAAAAAGCTTTGATAAAAAAAGTTATAGAAGATCATAAAAAAATAAAAGAAGAAAGTAAAGTAACATGTGAACAAGCATGTGGATGTGACAAAAAGAAAATCAGATTTAAACATAGTTATGTCAAGATTAGGGTAACATCCCCTGATATATCTTCACTTTGTCCTTGCCCAGATGAATGCATTCCAGGCGTCAAAGGTGGAGTTTTTCTTGACAATGATGGCATTAATGTTATTATCGAAAGAGCAGGTGATATACCTCAGTACAAGCAGTTTGGCAATATCACATCGACAGATTTATCTTACGATTACATAAATTCAATTGAAAAAATTAATTATGTAACTGATCCTGTGCCAATGTATTCCGGTGTTAAATGCAAGAATTGTAGTAATTTATTGACATGTATGTACGAAGATCACAGTTTGAGATGTAGCCTTTATAATAATAGTCACCATTGTATGACAGACTTTCCTCTCACGTACTTCTCTCTATCTCATGAAAGGTGTCATAAAACCAGACAACATACGAATGAATTAGGAAGTAACTCCGACAGCAAATTATGCTATATTGGAGAAGATAACCAGAGTCTGATAGCGAGCCATAATTCTATGGCGTCTGGATTAACATCTTTCCTTACAAACCTACCTACGGTATCGACATGCTTGTCTCAAGAAAGTTTCGATTCAATCATAATTATAAAAAGTGAAACTTCTTTAAGCTTTAGCACCTCTTATGAAGAAATTTCTAGCAGTACTATTTTCTCTGAAGTTAGTGCTATTACATTAAAATCACCGTTGTCGAATGTTGGTTTTAATAGCACAATAGTTGAATCTGAGTTGCTTACAAACGGAGTTAAATACTGCGCCGTCGACACGAATACAAGGTATTTGATTCCACTATGCTCAAAGTATTAATTATATTTTCACTCACTCAAAGTTATAATAACACACAAAAACGAGCGACCGCCAGGTATAGCATTGCGAACTTTAGATAAACATGATAGATTTTTTAAATCCTACCTGGAGGATAAACTGGACATTGCAAAATCTTACTTAACGGAAAAAATCATTCGCTTTTAAAAAGATAATTCTGAATTCATAATTTTCACGGTCATTGATTACCAAGTGTAGGCCGACTCAAATCAATTAAAAAATAACATTTTGACATTTATGATATCAATCGGTAGGGTCAATCATAGAGAACAAATTTCTCCAACGAACATCGTAAGTTAAATAAGAAAATCCTTGAAATCAATTCACTTTTACTCTAAGGTCTATCAGATACTACTGCCGTCCATCAGAAAATTATCTTTGGGGTCACTTATAAAGTGATTACGAAATTATAGAACTTTGTAGTTCGTATTAGTAGTACAAGTAAGGAATAATTAAATAAAAGATTGATGGCATAAAAGTACAGGATGATATTTTTCGGTTTTTGATTACCAAGAGTGGTACGCGAGTTTTCGAAAATCAAGTAATGCTGATTTGATTCTCTTTAATAATGAAATGTGTCCTTTGAGTATTTTTTTTTTCTCCAGAATTTAGAGTACACACTTTCCCTCCAGATGGGGTTGAGAAATTCTAACTGAGAAATTCTAACGAGACATTGCTTGGATACAATAAACTTGTGACTTTTTTTTAAAATAGCCACGTAGCATTGTAATCTCGCGTAAATAAAATAATAGTCTATGGATAAACTAATCAACAATAATACTTTATCATTGGTACATGCGAAGGCAGAAATATAATAAATTGCGAATATATATTTCTCTTTTTCTGTTTTTGACAGTAAGTATTAAACTAATGTATTATGTAAGAGAAGAAATGAATTCTGTCAATATTTTTAAATATTTCAACTTTAACAAAATTTTAAAGCAATTAGTTATGATAAGCTTCCCGTTGATTTAGATTGGACAACATGAGCATCCTAGGCGGGACTTAATTACGACCAGTCACTTACATCGCGGTCAAGTCCTGTCTTGGATGTTCCCTTTTTCAGATATTTCAATTTCCTTTCATTAGGTTACTATAAAACGGATGAGTATCGTAATAATGTTAATGCATGGTAAACATAAATCTCTTACTTGCTCGCACAAAATAAATTGTAAACTAACGCAAATTTAAAAAAGAAAAATAATTTTATTCTAATATAGTTCGCTGAGTTTCTTGCTGGTATCTTCTCAGTAGAACTAATCTACCGAACCAGAGAAAGAATCATTTTCCAATGGTTTATTTTTACGTTATTTAATATTTAAATATTCTTTCTTGACACACCTAATTGTAAAACTTAGACGTTCATATGTGCCCTTTGTGTGCCTAAACTGAATAAATGAAAGTGATTCTTTGATTGATTCCCAAAGTAGGTTTTCAATACAGTTTTATAATAAAATACTTTCAATAAAGTTACTTAAACTATTAATTCAGTATTTCAAAAGTTAAGGCAGTTCCAACATATTAAATAGGTAGTCAGTTCAATCACCTGAGGGATAGTGTACCTACCTAGTGGTACACGGACGGTACGTGGTCAGTACTATTAACTATTCTTATCCCCGATATAATCCAGACACAACAAAGATTTTTGAGCTTGCGTAAATTCGCATAGAGCTGAAAATTGGTGGGTTTAGAACCCACCATAATGCAAAAGATATCAAAATTTCTGTCGTCCATTACCATTCATAACTAATTTTAGTCTCTAAGAAAAAACATTTTTAAAAATCTTTTTTAATGGAATACCATATGAAATGTATGCACTGCCAGAATTTTAAGTTTATAGGACCAGAACCATGTGAACAAGTAACTTTGTTTATAACAGATTTGACGTCTTCAATTTTAAAATCGCGATTTCTCCGAAATGGAAATCCTCAAAAGAAGTATGAGAACAATTTTGTAGGTAACATAATCTAAAACTTTGTCCAATGTACTTTAGCAATAGCATAGATATATACAGTCCAGGCTCAGCCTCAGATACATGACTTGAGTCAACAATAGTTCCCAGAAGACGGCAACAGGTTCACCCCCTATTACGTGGGACCGAAATCGATGATTGGTGAAGTGTGGATGTTAATTCACCTTTGCCTAACCCTCCGGTGATAAAGGCGTGATTATAAGTATGTATGTGTTTACGAGAAAAATACGAGAATACAATAATTTTGTCCTTTGACCCTGAATAATAAAAATGCACAAGTGTAGTCGTTGAGGATTTTTTATATTTGTACTAAAGACAGCTACTTTCAGCTCTATGCGAAAGCAAGCAAGCTTTTTATTTCTTTTATTTTGACTGGATTCATGTCTACACCTAGTGTTTAAAAAACAACTCGATTGGTAGTTGGTATCATATGATTTTGACCGGTTTATAAAAATATTGGAATAGATTGCGTGAGCATCTCTCACGGCTGCAGTAATCTTCATATCTGAGACATCGCAGACAAGCGGCCGTCTGACTACGGAACATATCTAGCCATGCCTCTTCCACCAAGATCTGGTAGTAAGCATAGACAAAGAAATTAGAGGCATTGTAATGCATGAAATGGTAAAAGTACCCGGGGTCGTCTGAAGTTAGTGATGTGGCTTAATAAAGGCGGACCCCGGACAGAGGTGAAAATCTTGAAAGCATCCGCTATTATTTATTAGATAATGATGATGATGATTCAAATTTTACTATGTCTTGTTTGCTGTATGTTTGTAAATTTTTCAATAAAGAAAGATAAAAAGAACAAACTTACAAATAAGATGCGAATAAGTTATCTCTCATGTTAATCATAAGAATCCTCAACTCCTCAATCGGCCATCCTCCTCAATTGGCACATAATCACAAACACGTGGTCTCCGGCTACTCCACTAAGAAAGAGGCGTGATTGTATTTATGTATTTTTATAATCACTTTTTTTTTACTAAAACCCTTTTTAGTGATTACAGCAAATGGTAATAAGTAGCTGGCATAATCGAATAATATACATTTGTTTATTGGGTAAGGGTGCTTACGTGGAGAAACAGCGGGTCTACCGTGAACTCTTAAAACAGGTCAATAATTGAACAGCTGTCATAATAACATCTGCAAAAATAACTTTATAACCCTGTGTATTTATATGGGTTACTAAGTTATTTATGCATTTGGTAGTATGACAGCCACTCAATTATTTATCTGTTTTAAGAGTTCGTGGTACGAGCTAAGGCTACTGGTATCGACGAGACAGCGCGATTGGCGCTTGTTTAAATAAAGAAGGTTTTGTGTAAATGAGTTTGCATGGGGGACAGTCTTACTGATTTCTGTTCTTTTTTAAATCTGTGCCTACTATGTATATCTTAATAATATAGAACTGAAGAGTTTGTTCGTTTAGTTGAACGATCTCAGGACAAGAACAGTAGGATTTAATTGAAAAAATATTTTTGTGTTGAATAGTCCGTTCATCGAGGAAGGTTATTATAGGTTAAAAATCAACACGTTGCTGTTCTAGGATGGCATTGAACAAATAAGTTAAAATTTTATGAACTTCCTTTCATTTAATTTATCATGTTTGTTAGAGAGATTTGATCCTTATGATTTATACTTATCGATTGACGCCATAAAAATACAGGTTATTTTCGGACTTCAGTCGGTTCGATTTTCGGACGTGGCAAGCTAGTTTCAGAAAACCTGTTTACATAATATATATTTAAACAAGAAAGGAAATCAACAAGACATGTATTATAAATGAAAATAAAAACTGTCCATCGAGCAAACTCATATACACACATCCTACTCCGTGTGCACTTTACCGGTGTTGTAGCTGGTGACGACCAGGCGATGCTGGCTCACCGATACCAGCAACCTGTTTCTTTATGTAAGCACCCTAAAGGTTTAAACAACACAATTTAAACAATCAACAGTACTTTATACAATATACCCATATTTGAACCTGATATTTAACACGATGTGATAAGCAGAAACAAATATGGAATGAAAATAATACAGTTGTACCCTTTTCTTGTGCCCTGTATTCATATTATCATTTAATACTTGGCCCTTGAACCAATTCAAACCATTTTCTTTTTCACATGTTTCAGAAAATCATTTCAATTAAAACTGATGCTGTAAAAAAGATGGAATATTTTATTGACCAGAATCTATTATAATAGCTGAGGATTCTTACGATATCAAAGGGAGGCAACTGATCTTTCTTCTTTGAATAATTTACAGATATCCATCAAGAAGAGGAAGAAGAAAGCAAAGAAGACTACTGTTGAAGTAGCATTTGAAAATTCTCATTGAGACTTATTTATTTTAAGATACTTTATCATTTTATTAGATACAACAATTTTAACTGCTTATAAACGGACGAAATAAATTACGCAAGTTTTTCGTATCCAAACAGTACGGGAAAATATGAATTCTGTAATTAATTTGTTATATTTCAATTAACTGCATTGTCATGGCTGTTGCTGGCTTTTACATCCCACCACGCATGTTTTGAGTGACCAATTGACTAGATAAAAAAGGAGCTTCATCTTCTTTGGCACCTGTATGTTTTTTACCCAATGCGACAGTGTGGCATACATACTGGTGTGTGCTTATTTAGTATAATAGATATCAAAATATTATTTGGTAAGGATAGATGTACTTTATAAACCATCTGAATTATGTTTAATTATATTGATTATTATTAACTCAACTTTTCAATGGATTTCATTTGGTCACTTAAAGCACTTAGTATGTTATGTAAATATTAATTTCACAAAAATGTACTGATTCTCACTCATGTTATCAAATACTCAAAACATTTCATACTTTATAACAGAGATATATGTTTTGTGACCGATTTATTTTTACAGTAGGGTGTATGCTTATCGATCTTCGTTAATCAAAAGTACGGATAAAAGCATTTTAGTGAACAGAAATCAGATGCCAGATGATGTCTTCCAAGTCTTCCCGATGTCCTCGACAAAGTTAAGTACTAGTAATCAAACAGAATACAATACTCAATACAAGGATGATGATAAGGAACCAATAATTATTATAACCAATTTAAGCAGTGATCTTGACTTAAAGTCTGTCGTAGACGATATTATATCAAAGAAAGAATTTAGTGACGTTTCATCGCTATTTGTAGTAGTGCCATCGGACGAAGAAAATGAAATTTGTTGTAATGGACTGAATTGTACTCAGTGTAGTAAATTGCCAGAAAATGAAAATGATAAGGATACGTGTAAGTATTTTGTTCCTTATTTTTCGTGTATTTATTCATAAACCAATATAATCAGAACGAGTAAAATAACCGCGAAATATCCCAAGATGAATCCTTTGCCATAGAAATCTTAAAAAATATCAACCAACAAAAAATAATAATGAAAATGTTTATTTAAATAAAAATTAAATTATATAATTATGTTCGTGTACATTTCATCTACTATCAAACTTATTTACTTTAACAATATTAATATTTACATAATGTACACGGAAGTTATCTAAAAAAAAGAAAAAAAACTGAATATACCTAAACAATCCTGCAGCTTTAGGCGTCAAAGAATTCCTCCCCATCGACGTCAACCGGGAGGGTGGCCAGAAGGCTGGCGGAATTGCCACGTTGAATGGCAATACCAATCCTTCGCGCAAGGAATAAACCAGCCCTCTGGTCACGGATAGCGTCAATTAAACGTTTTGAAATTTCTCGAAACAAAAGACGGGCACTTGGACCCCATGATCCCAGCGTCTCGACCCCAAACGGCTCAATTATGTAATTGCCATTTACTATACTTTCGCCATTTACTTAATTCCTTTACATAACGATACCGGTATACTTTTCGTTACATTAAATTATTGTATTATACAAATAAAAAGTCCATGCTTTATTACAATAAACTGTGGAAATATTTGGCGGCTCAAATGGCAGTATGAGGTGCAACACTCGTACTCAATTTGACACTTTATAACACGCTACACTTGGTAATGATAATTAGAGACCAATGTAAATTTTATTTTCCATTTTAAGGTTCGTTGGCCCACAAAACATCGTCTAAAGACTTGCCAGAGATAAAACAACAAAAGTTTTTCTTTGAAAAGGTGCCTACTACTATCGTATCTTCTATTAACAACAAGGGAAATTTATATAATTATGTCAAGCAGGGGCAAAACTGGCTATCAGGGAATAAAATTTGTCAAATAACAACACCAAATGACATGTTTCATAGATGTAATGTTGTTAGTACCGATACCACCCAAGATCGACCATGTTGCTGTGGTACTGGACAATCTGGCGCGTGTACTACAAATGTTATGTCTGAAGTGATCACATCCGAATATTTCACCACAGGTACCTGTTGCAATTGATAGTATTTTTTCTATTATAAAATAGTATTATATAATATATCGTTTAGAATATGTGGTAGGTAGATTCATTAGATGTCCATTGCATATAGTAGAATGTATCTATTAGCGCATCTATTATAGATTGACTGTTAGACGAAACATTTGGGAATTAATTTGTTAGTAGCAAATTTTTTTGTTTATTTTATATTTATCTCATAACAAATAAGTGTTTAATACGGAGGTAAACACTTTTAGTCGTTCGGTAATGACCTCGCAAAATTAAACTGCTAAATATAAACAAATGAAAGTACGTGTTGTATCGGTAGAAAAACATAATCTCAATTGTTACACGATAATATCTTTACCTATTTCTTTTGCAGGTATATCTTCAAATACATCAGTACCACGAATGAATAACATTAAACAAGCATCAATAATTTCTGTTATACCATCACCCACATTGTCGGTAGAACAAATTTCTGAATGTTACCAGTATGCTGGTGTTGAGTCACCGGAACCGAATTTAACATATACCACAGATCCAGACCAACTTAAGAACAAGTTTCATGGTTCACCTACAAAAAACAGGAAATCGAGGGATATTGAACAATCGGATCGTAGAAACTATGATTCACCTACAAAATATTCAGACGAAGAAGATGCGTTAGAAACTTCTCCAATGACACGTAATCTTTTGTGATATTATTCGTGGTAGTTTGCTCATAAATCGTTGTTCGTAGAATTAGACACCCATCTCCTACTTAAATTTCAACGACAACATTCTTGTCATTTTTTTTTAATATCGATCTTAGCTCTGACGTTAGCTGTTCGATAATCACTAGTCAGCAATGCCAAAGTGAAGCGCAAACAATAGACATTTTTTGTGCGATCGAGGCTGTGGCGCCCGAAATCTCTGCATGGCGCACAAAATGTCCAGCGGATTTTTCGCACACTTAATGGCCCACCATACACTTTTTCGAAGATTCTGTCAGCTTAATTGTATGGACGTAGCCGTACCGTGCGAAATGTAGAGATGGTCACATGATCAGAATAAAATGTGTACCGTCTGCGTTAGCACGCCTTTAAACGAAAGTTCTATTTTATCGTGTTTCCCGGCAGAGTAGAATTTGGGCCACCCCATCACATCCCATGCAGTATCGAACAAGGCGACTGAGGGATAGGGCTGTTTAGTATCAGACAGATATGTACAGTACAGACTCAGCTTTAGATGCATTGCTCGAGTCAACAATAGTGCCCGGAAGACGGCAATAGGCTCGCCCCCTATTACGTGGTACTGAATTCAATGATTGGTGAAATGTGGGTGTTAATTCATCTCTGCCTAACCCTCCGGGGATAAAGGCGTGATTATATGTATGTATGTATATCTATTTTATCGTGCACATTTTTTGTATCAGAATTACGTGACATTTTTGCACGCCGGACTGGTTGCAAATAAATTACCAGAAAAGCTCACTCGATTTTCGAGGTACACTGTACGGTGTTAACGAGTCTTACGTCCGTTTATGACTAGTGCTTTGCGATTTGCTTCTGTCATTATTATTGATTATCCTGGCTACAATTAGGTGCACATAGATTGTAGATAGAAACTGAAGATAGTGGGTTTATATTACGATTGGAGATATTTCGATGGTATCAAATTGGATACTGATCATTTTGAGAACTTCTTGAAACTTTATTTTGAAGTCGTTGAAGTTATTTACGACCTTTGGTTTTGATCTCTTTTATCTTACATAACAAATAATACCTTAGTAGGGACTACTATTCAGGTTTATATCGAAATAGTGGCAATTGAAAAAATATTCCGAAAGAGTATACCTGCCACTGATTAATCACCAATGTGATTTAGTCGATTCGATTCCGACGTGTCCGCTTGTTGTAGTCTCGTTAAGGTGGTTTATTTATTTAATGACTACAATGATACTGTCTAAAAGAAAGAATATTGGTTTCTATATCCTAATAATTTAAACTTCTTCTAAAACCAGTTTTGCAAAAAGAGATGATTTTTAAACTCACCCATAGAAACTCAACATTACATAGATACAATGTCCTAGTCTTATTAATTTAGTAATAGCCAAAAATATTCCTTACGACAAATAATATATAGATATAACATTTCCGTGTGAGCGTCACTGTTACTCAAGTATTTTTAATGTAAACTTTTTTTGTACAATAATTACTCTAATAAAAGGAACCTGTCCCAACCGTGTTGAATTACGTCAATGGCTAGAGTTCACGACATTAGAACAACGGTGAAAATTAATTAAACACTGTAATAGAGACCTTCATAACAACTGCATGTGAGTAGGTTATATGCTCAACCCATTGTGGACACCAGCACGACTACGAATACAAATTTGTTGCGTACAAACGTGCGCACATGAGGCATGTGTCGAAACACATAGTTTTTGTTTAATTTGTTCAAATATAAACACATATTACTGCAAACCGATACAGAAAAAAAATGTGACATCATTACAGCAAATCCATGAGACTACAATTTAAGAAGACATCGAGAAGAGTTCCAAGATGTTTTATCAAGCAAGCCCGTTAGAACTTATTGATTCTGGAGTGAAATCTAGGAAAGTACTTCATTTTCAAGTGCATAACAAGCTAATAAACAATGTGGTCAATATGTTCTAAAAAAAAAGGTCCAGTCTAGTACAATCTGAGCCTAAAAACGAAGTTTCATCGGGTATATCCGCATAACTATATACGTAGTACATTGGATTTTACTAGCTTTTATTTTTTAGTTAAGTCTGACTGTCAAACGTAGCGAGATGAGAGGGAAACATGTTGAAGCTATTAAACAACTCTTTCGCAAGACACACTATAGCAGAAAACAACTTAAAACCTTAGTGAATAATAACCTATCAAGCGTGTAACAGCAACACTAAAATAATTTACAACTTTCTTTTTTCTCTGTTCTTATACGTAGTGATATGTATTCCTTTAATATGATATGAAATTGTTAAAATGATTAATTTATTTAATCTGTAAGTAATTTGTTCATTTGTAGTTTTATATATAAAAGACGTACAATTGACCAGTAGATCTAAAAAGGTCACTATATTGGAATCGTATAAGGATAATATTTTGTATTGGGGCGATATTTATACGAAATTAGGATCTAATTAGTATTTGAATTGGTATTTAAACTATCATGGTCACTCACATCAGTATCAAAATAAACGGGATATTTACCATGTTTCATTGTTTTGAGTTACCGATATTTCGGCGCTGTTGCAAGCACCATGATCACGGAGGAACTGGAGTAGTGGCGATGAACAGAGAAAAAGATGTCAAAAGTTCATTGATTTACTGGAAATTCATAAAGTTACTAGTGTTTAGCAGAATCCCTTAATGTGACCTTTTTAGACCCGCAGTATTTCTGTCATGGGAGTCCAAACCGGGTCGTTCCTTTTGTGTACATAAAACTATAGAATAACTACATTTGCCCAGTAACATGTTTCTGCAGGTGAAAGAGTCTTTTCTGGGGAAGGAAGCTCCTCCACCTCATCACTTTGTTACATATTTATAGAAGTAGGTACAAGCGTATATATTTCGCTATACTTAAACTAAAATCATGTTCTAAAAAGTAGGTTAAACAAGAAAATATCAGGAATAACCATGGTCGTATGCCACTTTATCTAAGTATATATTGTTGTGTTAGACTATACTCTGTCCATTATATTATTTGTTTTTTGACAACTCACGCCCATGAAGTTTCGTATTGTTTACGTTAAATTTTCAAACAAATAGTAGGTATTGTACTGCATGGTCGGTTACCGCCCACTTAGTGATGTGCTACACATAACGATTACTGAGATTGTGCCACAGATTATAAATAATCGGTAGAAATAAATGCTATGAATAAATCTATATTTCTTCATAATATATTAATAAGGTGTAATGTGTAATTTTAACAGAAAGAAAACAAAATTTTCTTTTATTAACATGACTCGTCAGAAACTTCATTTGAACTTGATTGGTCCGATGAGGCGTCTTCAGTAATATTTATGATTAGCTCTTGTGTGCATAAATTATCAAATGTAATCTCCCGGTCCCAATTAGACATTATGACTCTCTTCCACTCTCCACCACATTCGCCCAGTTTTCGTCACGTGGGTGCAAGCGTTTTCTAGTAATTTTAACATTTTATTCGCTGTGAATGGGGGGCTTGTATTGCTACTTGCAGCATACCCTTTTAGTTGTGCCCATATAAGTTCGATGGCGTTGTATTGGCCGTGATACGGAGGAATCCTAATTTTTCTCGTGGTAATCGCCAGATTTCTTTGATTTAAATGTCTGCATTATATCTGACATAAAACCTTTAGCTGTACCTGTGTAGCAACTGATAAGGCGTTCGCCTTTACCAATAGATACAGCGGAGGTGGAAGCAGCAGTGTCGCCAGTCCAGGACAGAGATACGTTATGGTTAGCGTTGAGCCATGTTTCATCCGTAAAGATAACATTTGTCCATACTTGAATTTTTTTTGCCTCTTTTAAAAAGACACATCGTATCAAAGCAATATCAGTGCGTCCCATTAATATTTTTCTTTTATTTGACTTTTTAAATTCAAATACTTTGGCCAAAGACGATTTTTCTCAAAGACCATTTCTTTTCAAAGAAACAATAAGGTGTCTTAAAGTTGGAATTTCTTTTCTCAGATAGTAGTCATAAACTTGACGGCGAATGGCGTCTGCGTCAAAATCGTCAACATTTTGTAACAATACGAGGCCGGCGTTTACTTTTAGGTGTAAAAAGCTTGTAATGTTCTAAGCCGCTCGTGCTGTAGGCTTCGGTAGTAATTTTAGTTACACTTGAAAGACTGATATCCAACGCGGCCGCAACTCGGTTTCGCACTTGCGAAATTGGTATAAACTGACCGCCACTTTGATTATCTTGCTCAAAGTAATCATGAAGTATAAGCACTAATTCTCTCGATTGTCCTTTCAAATACACATCCTTTCGGAATTCTCACGATCAATGAACTCTGCGAGAAATAAAACTACTCAACTCGAGGTATAACAAATATGAAAGAAAACTCAGCGAACGTAAATGCATGTGATTAGCACGGGCGTTTTGTTGCGAGTGACGGACCACGTCAAAATGGCAACCCTCCGGACGGTTGTTTTTTACGATGCATTTTTACAGTTTCCAATATTTATTTTTATATTAATAAATAAAGACGCAAATTCATGGATTTAAATATTTTTACAAGAAATCTAAGAGAATATTAACTCGAAACGCACTTATAGAAATTGCTTATTTTGTTTACGTACCTAATTCGAATAATCATATTAGTACAATCGGAATGGTATCACATTTGAGATACTTTTGTACATCATTAACTTTGTCAATCGTTGAGCTGTCAAAAGACTATTATTTAATGGACAGAGTATAAGTGAAATACGACCACGGGTAACCTTAATATTTTCTTGTTTAATACGTTTTAGAACACGAGTGCTAATTTTTTATACCTATTTTTTTATTTATATTATTTTGGGGTAAGCAACAGCTTTAATTTATACATATTTGATCTTTTGATTAAGCTCTTTCAGTTGATATCAAACACGCCATATTTATCTGAAATTTATTTTTAACACAGTACATTATGACCGCTTTTTTTTTTACGTCCGAAAAATCCCCACGGATACCTCCCCACCGGAGCCGGTGGAGGAGGTTATGTCGGACTCGAACCGACTAAAACGCACTTACATACTTACAAACATACATACATATATAACATACATACTCACAAACTTACATACATATATACATACATACATACATACATAGCCTGTCAAATTCATAAACCTCCTTCGGCTTTGCGCTGGTCGAGTAAAGAATACTGTCTCACTACCAAATGTTAACACCTTTAGACTAAGCAGAAGCACCTCCATCCGCTCGCGTATTTAAACTGGGTACCCTTATCGAGGGCATGACGAAGCGGTTATATCAGAGTCGATCGAACTAACTAAATCCATATGAAGTTGCCAACCTGTAGCCAGGAATAATGGCATGCCCTCGAAGCAAAGTAGCCACCAGCCTATGTATAATTAACTGTCGGACAAAATTAACTCTCGTTTTTTTTTTAAGAAACGGTTATAGATGCGAGTACGCTGCCTACTCTGACGCCTACATCTGAGTAGCTGGGCGATTTCCATTAGATTTTTCTTCCTTTTGGTCTTCAAAACAACCGTTCTAGGTTGCTAGTAATTGCTACATTTTTTTCTCTACTGTACCCTGTGCTAAAGTCTAAAAAACGTTGCGTAATCATGTACGAGTAACTAAAGGTCCATTTAGACGAAGAGAGTTCCTCTCCTGCAAAATACGATTAAAGAAAAAATATAAAACATTCATACAAATAATAACCGCTTGCTCTTTTACTTCGGCGATAGTGCCTCGCATTTGAATACTGATAGTGTCCGTCCAAACAGAATTTTAAAGCAATAATCATATTTCGAGATAGAACGATTCGCAAATCTCGTATGATATAATGAGATGTAGGTGACAATTTAGTATTTGTTTGTATGTAAACATGAAACGAAATGGTATGGCAATTATTGCTGCTGATAGTATATATTATAGCGTACAATTTCACGAGCCGAAACGTGCGAGTAACTATCCCTGTCTAAATGAGCCTGTATCCTAAATATGTAACGTAAAAAAATGTGGTCACGTAGACACTTCTGCAGTAGGTATCGGCGTACCACAAAATTTCCTAGCTCAGCAACCCTAGAAAAAACATCTTGGTTATTTTGAGAAAAATAAAATCATATGACTATCCACTAACTTGATTATTGGTTCAATGTCTGAAATTAGATGTAAATTTGCTGAATTATTACTTTGATAGATAAAGCAGATAACTGTTGGTTAATTTTTCAGCTGCTACCGAAAACTACCTTATTTGTCACGAACAAAAATTTAAAAAGAACAAACTGTCAAAACGGGTCAGTGGTGCGAGAGAGATGAGAATAGACATTACGTGTAATTGTAAACATAAAAACCCGTCATTTATAAAAATAGAAGAGGAATCTGAAAAGAAAATGCGAAAATTGGCTGAACGGTGTTGTGCTGTCATTCCTAATGAAACGAGATCTTTTGGTCGAATAATTTCAAGATTTCATCGTACGACTTGTCCGCCGGTTATTAAGCCTGGTAGTCTAGTCAGTATTGGTATTCAAGATAGTCCTGGTTGTATATTGTGCTTGTCAGACCTACCGTGTACATCGAAGCATAACGTCTCTGGCCACATGACTACTTTTTCCAACGTTGCCTTTCAGCAAATCCCAGTAAATATTTATGGCCATACGAAAGGTACGAAAAGCACATTAAGCCCTATACGAAGTTATGCCGCGATAGGATCAGGAGGAATATATACTCAAGGAGGTTCCAAGCCTACACCTTATAGTACAGATGCTGGAGTCGGTGTAGATTTAAGGAATGCTGGTACTGAGATACATAAACCTGATTACTCAAATAAACAAGTACCGGACAAAATTAGTTCATATCCACAATCAGCACTAAAAACTAAACAAAATCCAAGAAATACGTATCGCGTAAATGAAATAGAACAAAATAAGGTAACGTTGATGAAACCAAATACAACACAAACGACATCAAGAATGACATTTAATAATAAAATATTTTTGAAACAACATGTAAAACCATCCTGGACCATTGAGGAATTAATCAGATACTATGCTAAGTTTAAGCCGGAAGTTTTACAGACATTGATTTCACTAACCAGTATAAAAAAGCCAGTTGTTAATGACATGACCTATAACGAAGATGGAAGATATGTATACATACAACCTAGTAATACGTCTCAACTCCCTTATTTGCCTCAAAGTCAAGCAATACCCACAAAAGACACACACGAACTGGAGAGTCGCCCATTTACGGGCTTTAAGTTTGAGAAACCTGGTAAAAGTTCTGGTTACCAATGAAACTAGTGATACAAACGAGAGATCGACAATGACATCATGTGTTGATAATATATTATTACTCTTTAACCGTGTAAGTGATTTACAGACTAATAATAATTCGTAGTATTCGTCGTGGTGCTGGTCTCATATTTTTTTTTTTAATATTTCTTCAATGCATCACACTAAGAATAGTATCGTAGTTAGCCAAATGTTATAAAATAAACAGAACATCACTCACACATTGACTAAATTGTACGGAAAGAAAAATATATAGGATCAAAAAAGTGAGATATATTTCTTTCGACTGGGGCCCATATTGGGGCGGTTTTATTTATTTTAATATTATTATTTAGATCAATTAATTACTGAATATCACCAGATGTGAAGTGACCTTCACTAAAAATTATGAGCTTAGAGCTCAAAACCATAAATGAGGGCAACAGAGTAGTCAATATTGACTACTTAATTGGAAATGAAATAATATGGACACAAGGGACGATGATATTGTAACAAAGATATTAAATGAAAGCAAATTGACCTACTGTAATATTGTATCTTTTCAAAATACCGCGGTAGCCTAGTGGTATGGATAATGGACTGCTGAGAGACTGCTGAGGTCTCGGGTTCGACCTCAGGTTTTACCATGGCACACACCAATGACTTTTCTATGCTTTTCGAAGTTATGTGTATATTTATCGCAGGTTTATTAGTGCCCGGTTAATGGCAATACTCTCGCCACCTATTACATTGGGACCTAAACATAAACTGGCGAAATGTGGGTGCTAGCACCTCTGCCTACCCCTTCGGGGATATAGGGTATAGGCGATTACAATACGAGTACATTTTCAAATCGGCTTTTCCTCGTGGCCAAACTGGTTTGGCTACCAGGAATAAAATGTCCTAGTGGCCTAAATCAATATTGTGTTCCTCCTGTAATATCACGTAAATGGCTGTTTTTCCTCATGTTAATACTCGTACTATTTCACCAAACTGATTTGGGCACGAATAATTGAATTTCGTTTAGCTATTGCCACTTAAAAACTTTTAAGAGTTTTAGCACTTGAACTTGACTGTTATCATTAATTAAATAATAGCCACGGTGTGGCAAACGAGTTATGTAGGTTCGTCTGGTCCTTCATAGCTCCTCAACTAACTTGTAAGAATTGGACAAATGTCAAGCGTCTTAGTCGTCCGCTGGTTATAGGCTATATGACCTGTCACTGAATCTTATGTGGCGCCCTCTAGCGATCATAAAGTACTGTGTTTCGTGTTTGGTATCAACTGAAAGGTCTTAATTTGCACATTCGAAATATGTATAAATTACACCTAAAAATAAGTTGAAAACTAAAACCCGACTACTTAAAAATCTTTAAACTTATTTTTTTTATAAATAAAAGAATGTTTCGTTTGGGTGAAATTCGCTATCTTTAGTATTTCGAGTACGTCACCTCCAGGTAAGGTTAAAATACTCCACCCTATATTGACGTCGATTATACACACTGTACTGGCGGAGTAGCGCAATTTATCTTATTGCTTTTTGACAAAGCAAATTTTTCTTAAGTTGGTACCAGTTGGTTGTCTATTATAGTTTTAATTTTGACTGTTATTGCAGTTTGTTATACATATTATTTATTATTATGCATATTCAACGTGATATGTGGTGTGTAAATTTGTCGTAAAGATCTTAAATAATTCACAGTTTGGTCACTAGAACATTTAATTCCTCGTAGCCAAACCAGTTTGGTAAATCAGATTGGCCACGTGGAAAAAGCCTTCAAATTGATCAAATACTCATGCATTCATAAATCATTTTATCGTGAGTATCGAGTGCCGAGTCGTATGGTTACGTCACTAGTTACGTCATGAAGGCAAATGTCATAACGGGCCTTTTATTTTGATGACTATTATTGTTTTTACAGTCCGTCAAATCTAAGAAGTACCGTTTGACAGTTCTGACAATTGAATGATAGGGATGGGATGAAAAAATCGATTACTATAATATCCGAACTTTAAGAGATCGATTACTATAATATCCGAATTTTAAGAAATCAATTGTTATAATTAAATAAAAGAAATGTTTAGGATATCTTTTTATTCACTACTAGTACTAGTATCGTCGTCTTCGTCATCATCGTCATTTAAATTAATGACCAGTTGATTGTCCATTACATTATCAAAGTGTACGTCTCTTTCGAAGTCGTTCTTTGTTTTTTGTACTACTTTACTCCAATCTTCCTGTGTAACTTGGGCACATGCTTCCTTTAATAAACCTTCCATTTTCTTGACACTGAAGGGTGGTTTTGTGTTGTGTCTTGCTGCATAACCTGTAAAACAATAATGTAACTATTTGATAGCAGACGAAAACCATTGTTTAAATTATAAATGTTAGAAGTACTCGTGTTATTATTATAATATTATAAAATATTACCTTTAACTTGGGCCCAAATCAGTTCAATGGCATTATATTGGCAATGGTACGGAGGAAGTCGTATGACTTTGTGCCCGTGCTCTTCGGCCAATTGGTCAATTACATATGTCGGTTTTGGTGGTTTATGCAATTTCACTAACTGTAATAATTCAGCTTTTAATAGTGACATGTCGGCATCCACTCCTTTTCTTTGCAGCCATGCCACCAAATCTGCTTTCTTATTGGCTGACGTAGGTGCTTTATCAATTTGCACAGAGTGGTATGGGGCATTATCCATTATAATTGTGCTGTTAGGAGGGATATTCTGTAATAAATTTAAGAACCACTCTCGGAACCTTACTGCGTCCATTTCTTCATGATACTCTTTAGTGCTTTTGGATTGGAAAGCTAATAAAGAGTTTTCCACGAAGCCTGTAGACGCTGACCCAGCATGGCATATTATGAGGCGTCCACCTTTTCCTATCGGCACCTTCGAGCACGAAGCTTCAGAATCATCAGTCCATGTTTTCGGCACAGAATGGTTGGAATTTAGCCAAGTTTCGTCCAAAAATATTACATTATCCCAGTTTATAATTTGTTTAACTTCGCGCAGGAATGTTAGTCGCTGCATAATTATGTCATGTCGCTCCATAACAATTTTTCGTTTGTCAACTTTTTTGTATCTGAAGCCAATTCCTGTTATTACCGTTCTCAACGACTCTATGCTTCCCTTATACAGCCCGGCATCTTTTAAAGTTGCACATAACTTTGCCAATGTTGGAAATTCGCCTCTTGTAAAATACCCGTATATATGGTTTCTAATAGCATGACTATCGAATTCATCGATGCCTGTCACAGGTTTATTTCTTTTTCGTTTTTTCGGTGTGTGAAGTACGTTACTGTCACTCCCCGAAGGCCCATATTTTTCACTTAATATTTTGCCAACGGTGCGGCTACCAATACCGAGAGCTTCACCGACGCGATCCCGAACTTGTGTAACTGGCAGTAGAAGTCCACCATTTTGAGATTCACGCTCAAAATACTCGTGTAATTTCACCACCAATTCACGAGTCTGGCTGTTCAAAGTACGTCCTCTTTTCGACATTATTAATAAACACTTGCTTAGTTCGGAGTCCAGTATAAATATTGCCAAGGTAAACGGATAAAGAATGATCAGTCCAGAAAAGTAATAGCCAAGTCACAAATTGTAAAACACAAACGAGAAAGCAAGTACGCGCACAGTCAGCTTCCAAGATGGCGAGAGACTGCTGACGCCGAACCGACCGAGCGGACCGCGTGCGCTTGTAGTTGGCAGTGTTGCCAGAAAAAAAAAATTGTAGAGACTTGGACACCTGCGATTTTGCCTATTGACCTAAAAATAATTAAATTAATTTATTTTAGGGTATCTGTGTATTCAGTGCATTATGCGGTCGCGCAGTAACGTCGTTAATTTATAACATCAGGCAACAACATTTTTGTGAATGGGTTCTACATACCTTATTTTTATTAGTTTTAGACGTAGAAATAAGACTTAGAAGAAAAAATTGTAATTGTAAAATCAATGGATGTGCTTGTTAAAAATTTGTTTATTTCTCTGTAATATGCAAACCCATACTATCATACACAAAAATAAATGTAAAAAACACTATCCCTGACTCCATTTACTATTTCGACAGCGTTAGCGCGAGAAACCCCGACTTATTTGGGCGCGAAAATCAAAAATCGACAAATCGCTTTCGACAACTTTTTAAAGAAGCAAATATATTTGATTTATAAATACGTATTTTTGGTGAATGGGTTTTATCTCATATTTTACGATTACATAACTATTTAGTTATGTAATCGTAATATGTGAGATAAATCCCATTCACATGAAAAAATATTTGTTTGGTTGTCAAGTGTAATTTGTAAATAATACATTCGATTTTTCGTATATGTAAACGATTTTTTTGCATACAAGTGTATCCGAAGAGTCGCAACACTACGTGCAGTGACCTAACTACGTAACTTTGTAATGCGGTCAAGAATATAACTATTAGAAATTATTTACTGTGTAAATATGTGTTATTTTGCTTTGTTTGAAAGTTTTCAATTACATTTAGATATTAAGAATTGTACATTTTTAGATACAATAATGAAATCTTTCTAAATTCATGGTTTTATGAAAAAGGTTATCGAAACTGAATAATGTACGTATGAACAAAGTTGTTTCGGTTTGAAAAATATGAAACGTCAAACGGTACCTCTTAGATTTGATGGACTGTAGGTATTGCGATCAGTTTTTAGCCAGACAGTATAGCGATTTTGTGCTCATTAGACGCGTCTTTAATGGGTTTAAAGACGCGTCTAAAAATAATACATGTCATCTGGTAATCTGTAGGTCTAAAAAGGTCACTTTATTGGGATCGTATTAGGATAATATTTTGTCTTGTGGCGATATTTACACGAAATTAGGATCTACTTAGTACATGACTTATTGTGATTCGACTTTTATGAGTGACCATTTAAAGAATTTTATAGCAATCTATTAGATTTACTGGAAATTCGTTAAGTTATTAGTGTTTAGCAGAATCGCTTAATGTGGCCTTTTCAGACCCGCTGATCGAACTAAGTTTAGTGTTGTCACCTCTCATACTATTAGCACTCCCCTAAACAAGGATGAATCCAAAAAAAAAAATGTTGACAGCCTCTGAATAGTGAATGCGACGGCTACGCATTCACTATCGCCACGCCGCCGCAGCGGTTAGATTCCCGCTCTGTATAAATATTTGTATGCATGATAATATACATGAAATGTGGGTGTTAATATTCACCTCTCCCTGACTATCTGGAGATGAAGATGTGATTATATGTATGTATATGTGCATTATGTCTGTTTGCTCTGGCCTGGATATTTCAGTGCCTCGAAGAGCACCTTATACGCAGACCTGATTATGTAGATGTATCTATGGCAGTCTTTATAAGAGAAATGAGTGAAATACCCACACTGAAAAGCTGATCACCAGCCCGGCAAAAACAATGCCACTGGATGTAGTAGCAGTAGTAACTCCTCCCCTAAATAATTCGAGCAGTATTGGATTAAGTCATTGGGTAGCGGTTCTACCCAATATACCTTTCTCATAATAGTATTGAAATTATGATGTTCGTAACTTGAAAGAAAGAACAAAAGAAGAAATTGATTAGTTTCCATTCAGGGACCTTTGAGATACATGAATAAAAATAAAATCAAAGTATGCCACTCGCTCTCTGTCCTATATTCAATAAGTAATGCAAAACTTTTTTTAGGTACCAGTTTAGATGCCCTTGCATTAGTGCAGAAGGATAAAACACAACAAGCATCATTTCTGTCATCATCTACAATATCACGGTGTGAAATCGACCCTTGTCATGGACTTCAGACCTGCCATTCTCCAGATGACGTTTTGCAATATCCGCTTGGTACTCCCTTATCAGAACCTCTGATGAAACTTAAGAAGTTACTAGAACAAAACTGTACTCCTGAAAAAGTCCAATACATATTTCAGTTAATAGAAGCTGGTAACTTGAAGGATATTGATTGGGCGGATGCTATGAGCACATGTATTAAGGATCACCCACCTTCAAATTTAAAAACTTCACAAGCATTTGAATGCCGGTTACCTCCCTGTGAAGGTCATCCGGGCTGTCATGCGCCAGACGAAGTTTTACAATATCCATTCGGCACTCCATTATCACCAAACCTTTTAGAAGTTAAGAAATTAATAGAACAAAATGAAAGTGAAGAAAAAATTAGAAATTTTTTTAGGCAATTGGAAACTAAAAACTTGAAGAATGTTAACTGCGAGATACCTATGAAAAAGCCTACAGATTTACAGTCTAATGACCCAGTTTCTGTTTCAAAACTAACATCAAGGCTGAACTGTAACCCACCCTCTTGCAAAGGTCGCCCGGGCTGCCACTTGCCTGATGAAGTTTTACAATCTCCATTTGGCCCTCCTCTACCACCAGATTTAGCAGAACTTAAAAAAATAGTAGAACAAAATGAGACTGAAGAAAAAGTTAAACAATTGTATGGTCAATTACAAGCTAGAAACATTAAGACTTGTGAGACTTTACTGAAACAGACTAATAATCATCGCTCTATGAAACCATCTAAAATGTCGCATCGGTTACCCCGCAATCAAGAACATCCGGAATATCATTCTCGAGAGGTTTTTATAAAAAATCCATTGGGAAGTCACTTGTCGTCATACTTAGTAGAACTTAAAAAGTTATTAGAACAAAACAATAATCCAAAAATAGTAAATCGTATTATGAAGCAAATAGAAAATGCAAATTTAAAAGGTAGGAATTCGGAAGGAGAAATAATAACACCTGATGACTCTCTAACTTCTAACGTCGGACCTAAAAACTCAACATGTGTAATTTCATCCTGTCATTCAACAGATGAACTTTTAAATTATCCAAACACATATTTATCAACATTTAAACACATACTTAAAAAATACTATGACTCATATAAAGTGCAGCGCTTATTTGGGCAAATAGAAACTGGTGATAATAGAAACCTTGATGGGGCAAGACAACCGGAAAATGTGTCACCTCCACCTAATCCTCCTGCGCCATCGTATTTCTGTCCTACTTACACCTACGGGAAGCGTTTGGGTCCACCTCACGATGTGTTACAATACCCACCCAGTATGGAGTTACCAACACAGCTGGAAGTAATTAGAAAAGTATTAGAACGTTACCAGAACCCAAAAGTGAAACATTTATTTGAACCAATGGAGTCTGGTGAAGTGGAAAATCACGATTGGAAGGGCCCTTCGACAGCACCTGATGAATCTCCTGATGAATACTCATATTCACAGTCAGCCCCTGCTACATCAGACTGTACAGATCCAAGCTATCCTGCACAACATGGCTGCCATTCACCCGATGAAGTTTTACAATATCCATTCGAAACTGTTTTACCACAAAATCTTTCGCAATTTAAAACATTAATTGAACAAAAGATTAACCCAAACATGCAGTGCAATAATTTTGAATCTCTTAAAACATATACCGATAATACTTACCCAACTTGGGAATCAGTGCCAATAATTTCAGCCTGTCGTATTCCTCCATGCCATGGTCATTCTGGATGCCATGTACCTGAAGAAGTTCACCAATACCCCTTTGGGACCCCTTTACCAAAAAACCTGGAAGAATTTAGGAAATTAGTAGAACATGACATTGCCCCAAAAAAATTGAAACATTTATTTGAGGAAATAGAAGCTGGCAACCTGGAAAATCTTGATTTGGAGTCTGCTATGACAATACTTGCAGAATTGGAATGCGATGATGATAATGTTCATGAACCACGTTCAATACCTAAACCTTCAGTGCCTAAACCTTCAGCAGGGACGTGTTCAATTCCCTCATGTGACGGCCGTTCAATATGCCATTCACCTGATGATGTTCTGAAATATCCATTTGGTACTCCATTACCTCAACAGCTGGAAGACCTAAAAAAGTTATTGGAAGATAACTGCAGTCCAGAAACAGTACGACATTTATTTGAGCAAATTGAAGCTGGCGACTTAAATGATTTTAAGTATGTTGACTGCGGGGAATCTCCACAAATACCTATAGTCATAGCACCTGACATATGTGAACCTGAACCTAATGTATGTCCACCTCCTGTGCGTCCACGTCCTGTGCGCCCAAATCCTGTGTGTCCACCTCTTGTGCGTCCGCCTGCTGTACGTCCACATCCTGTGTGTCCAGCTCCTGTGCGTCCACCTTCTGGACGTCCACCTCCTACACGTCCTCCTCCTACACGTCCACCTCCTGTGCATCCACCTCTTGTGCGTCCACCTTGTGTTTCTGTAGGTACAGACTATTCACCTCCAAGCGATATACCTCCAACTTGTACACCCAAAGACAAAAAACCTGAAGTGCAACCTGGACCATCTACAGTAATTGTCCTGCCGCCTGAAGTCTATGCACCCAAACGTAATATTATTTTCCTTTCTATAATAGTTTTTTTTGTATATAGTTTTATTAGTATTCCCAATCTCCTGAAAGCAGAGATTATCTCTCAAGCATATAGACTATTCTTGTAATTCAGGAAAATGAACATACAATGCATAACAGTGTTGGTATGTATGTATGTATATGATTAACGTGCCAACTATTGTATCAACTGTTGACTGTTAATCCGAGATATGTAGAGCTCTTATAGCATATCCCTGCACAAATCTCGTCGAGTGAGTATAAAAAGGAAATAACCCCAATTGAATGGGCATAATGTTCCGAGAAATCGCCCCTTTAGGGGTTAGGGGGTTACCGTTAGGGGTCTAAATCAGAGTATTGTACGTTATTTACCGGCTAACAATTAAGGTTGCCCTGGGTCACAAAGTTCCTCCAATTCAAAAATCCCAATGATTAATATTTTATATGCTACAAATTACACACTTTGAGTATTTTTATTTGTGTATCTAGTCTCAAAGATGCGAAGATTCGTGCGAGTATGGTGATGATTTACCCAAGGCTGAAATATTGCTCCTAAGAACTAAGTTAATAATACTTTTGGTTTTGCAGCTATAGATCAAGACTGCCCTGTTTGTTATAAACCAAAATATAGAAATGGCATTAAGATGAAGTGTGCTTGCCGTGGTAAGAAAAGGACTGTGAAAATAAACCCACCCTGCCCTTGTGAAACGCACAAGATACCGATATCAAAGGAAGAACCTGGACTAAAAGTAGATACTCGTTCAATAGGTGACCAATGCTGCATATGCGACGATTATGCCAATAAAAAAAAAAAGACTGGTGAAGACGTAATATTCAAACTGGGACAATCGGCACCTTCCATTATAGGGGCATCAGATGGTCCAGTAAGTACTGGTGTACAAGATGGTACAGGGTGCATTATATGTCCGACGGGTCTGCCGTGTTCATCAGAACATACGACGTGTCCAAAACTCACTAAAACGACAATAGGCCCGGTCCCCTTGGGATTCTTTGGCCAACCCGTTAATACATCAGAGAAGGGAGAGTTAGAGATTATAGGCCCAAAAGGAGGTTATGTCATAGCAGGTCCAGGTGGAATATATACTCAAGCAGGTGTAAAAGTAATAAGATTCAGTAGTGGTACTGGTACCGATCCTCAGTCCAATAACGTTGGTGCCGAATCTACTTCAAAAGTAAAAAAAAATTGTTTGTGTTTCGGAAAACGCAAAAGAAAGAGAAAAATAGTTTGTGAGTGCCCTTCGGAATCTGATCAAGAACCATTATTTTTATATACATACGCAGATTTCGAGGAAGCCAGAAAACAATCCAAAATATATAAATCTAATCTAACACAAACTACATCAGGATTCAAATTCAATAAAAAGAAAAAACCAGCAGCAGTACCTGAGGCTCAATATACCATGGAAGATGCAATTAGAGATTATGCCATACTTAGACCTAATTTCGTTCGTGAATTAGGACTACCAGGCGTAGTTCCTAGAGGGCGCAAAATGGATTGTGCGTGTGAAAATGATAAAAGTGTTAATGTTGATTACGAGATTCTCATTCCAGATGGAAAAGGTAAATTTGTTCTGAAAAACCCGGTGCCTGTTCCAGTGGAAGTAGCACCGCGTCCAGTATTAAAATTGAGTATAGGTGGAAAAGGATCTGGTTCAAAAGGCCTTAGCGGCATTTGTTGCTTTGAAATGTATCAAGATCCCTAAAACAATTTAACTTACTCAGCCCGGAAACATTCGAACCAAGTATCTAGTTTATTACATTTAGAAAATCCTGGACAAGAACTTTATTACGTTAATATTATATTGTTTGTTTATTCTTTGACAATCAATTTGTACTCATTTATTTTGCTATTTTTTGTGTTTGATATTTTAGTAAGTAAATAAAAGAAAGATTGGTTTTAACTGTTTCGTATAAAATATAAACTGTAAATCTACTACATTTTTATATTTATCATCTGAAATCATGGTAAACACTTGGTATGACGTTAATAGTCGGTAATTCACATCTGAAGAGTAATAGCCAGGATTCAAACCTGACATCTCATTCGCATGACCCGAAATTGTCAAAAACAAACACCGAACTATATGCAATTCTTCAGTTGCATCATACAGTATAATAACAACCCTGTTTGTCTGTTTGATATCTATCCTTTTTTTATATACCACTCAGGTGGCAGACAATCACACGGCCCACCTGATGGAAAGTGGTTACCGTGGCCTATGGACGTGTGTAACACCAGAGAAGCCACACTCGCGCTGCCGATCCTGTAAGCACAGTTTCTGTGCTGTCAGTGTAGAGGACAAAGCAGGACAAACCTTTAGTCATCTCACTGATAGCACAAATTCTCCAGTGAGCTCTGGCTACCCTACTCACCGCCGGGTACACGACACGAAGTTATTATAACAGCGGTATTCTGTAGGACGGAGATACTTCCGCAGTCTGACTGCTCAATTGGGCGGAAATGCCGCCATGTCCCTACCTTCTATTAAGTTTATTATAATTTTATTTTATTTGACACTTTTAAATTGATCTACTAGTCAAACCCTTTCATTTGATACCCGTATTGACAGAGCTGTGACAAAATATGTACTCTGGAATGGAGTACGTATTTTGTTGCAACTCTGTCAATATTTTGGCTTTGAGGCGGCGGCCATCTAGAACAATTTTTTTTCACACAGCTGAGAACACTCCCGACTAATATACCTGTCATACAACGCACGCACGCACGCACGCACGCACGCACGCACGCACGCACGCACACAGACACAGACACAGACATACAGACCACAGACACAGACCACAGACACACAGACACACAGACACACAGACACACAGACACACAGACCACAGACACAGACACACAACACAGACACGTCAAATTCCTAACTCAAAATCCGTTTCATACTTTTTACGCCCATCGTTAACAAACAGACAAGAATTCTGAACAAAATATTTTGGGGTACAGGATCGATAACCTGATATAACTCTATTTCTTCTAAATATCCAATGTAAGGGAAAGTCGAGTAATTTGTACCGCCTACCACCTATACATTTCTCATTAAATTTCACTGTTTACCCTACCTGTGACACTCTGGAAATGAATACCTATGATTTGAGACCACATTCTTCGAAATCCGTCCAGCTGTTAGGCCTGAAGATGAGAACAAAGAAAACTACATACATATAATGTGTATTGCGCGTATGTATAAAGTCCGCGATGGCATACCTACATTACCTATTTCTTAAGGATAGCTTGATACAGTAATTTCAGATTTTACAAAAATGGTTTCAATTTCGGTATTAAGTGATAAGAAAGTTATTTGAGAGTTACTTTAATCGAATATTATTAGGTACAAACAACGGACTGTTCCTCTTGTCCCTTGGAAGGTAAGAGTGGAATATTATTCCACCTATTCCTACTGGTAGGAAATGTTAGGGACAAGTGAATAATGATAGGAAATCAATATTCACTTGTCCCTGCTAAGTGGTATTTGTTATGAAGTCCTTTGTTGCCCGTGGTCCGATCACGGAGTCCTACTGATCGAACCATGGGTAATTTATTTTTGGCAGTGGTTCATTCAATCGAACCACGGGAAATTTTGATTTACCGTAATCCTATCGATAGGACTAAAGGCAACTTTGTTTGCCCGTAGTTCTACTAACTAAAATGAGTAATGATCCTCTTTGTGTGTAAACTACACACAGGAAATTAGATTGATAAAAAATAAATCATACTGACATTGTTGTTGTTGTGAATTAGTTTTCTCTATGTAAACTGTGTTATTATCAATGGAAATCGATTTAGATAGTGATATTTGTTTCATTAATAGAAAAGGCGGAACAATACTTTTCTTTGAGGATTGCCAGTATTATAAAATGCGGCAGTATAAAAATAGTTCAGCTGTGTGGCGTTGTGCTAATTATAAAAAACAGAAATGCACGGGTACAATAACGCATAATAAGGTAATTTTTCTTACTGGCTGTTCATAAAAAGAAGAAGTGCACTTGAAACGAGATGTAACCTAAACAACTTTCTATTTTCAGGAAAATATTGTACTTAAACATAAAATTCAACAGTGTCAACCTAACAAGGCCAAAAATATTGTAGATAAAACTTTATTTAATTTAAAAGCAACTGTTAAAAATTCCGATCGCCCAATGCCTCAGTTGTATAATGAAGAGATTGCAAAACTGGAAGATTCAGGCCTAAATTTTATTCAAAATATACCTTCTCTTTCTAGTATTCAACATTGTTTGTATAATGAAAGGAATAAATTTATAAATTGCTCAAAGACAAAATATAAAAACCTAGAAGAGGTACAAATCCCTGAAAATAGTTTATCTTTCATTATAGCGGACTATTTTTATGAGGGTAAGCATATACTTGTTTTCGGCTCTCCAAAAGCGAGAGAGTCGATTCCAACCATTAAAGAATATTTCACAGACGCTACATTTAAATCTTGTCCAAAGCTCTTTGCTGAATTATACAATATACTTGGAGAGATAAACAGTACATCAAAGCATACGAAAGTTGTGCCGTTGATCTTTGGGTTGTTGCCTGATAAAAAAGAGAAAACTTACATAAATAACTTTATTCGCAATTGCCGTATTTTCAACCTCTGAAAGTACATTGCAACTATGAGGTGGCCGTAATAAATGCAATGTGTGAATATTTCCCCAATCTAAAATTATTGGATGCTATTATCATTGGACTCGGGCAATATGGCGAAAAGCAAAATTATTAAAAGTTACATAAAATAAACCGCAAAAACGAATAATTTCTTTAACCGCAGCGTTACCGTTATTACCGTCTGAAGTCATTTCTGAAGGATGGGAATATATAAAACATGAAAGTGAGACTGTTAATATTGAAACATTTGTGAATTATATAGGTAGATAGACGTTGGTTCAAAAAAAATATTGTTAAATTTATAAGTGTTTTCGGACAACACCATCGGACAAATAACGTTATCGAAGGATGGCATGCAAAATGAAATAGATCATTAAATAAAAATACGGTAACATTGCAACGACTTCTGACAATTTTACAAAAATAGGACAAGGAAGCAATTATAAATTTAAAGTACGGAATAAACAAGAAAACTAGGTCTAAAATATCGATTCAAAATGATGATTTTATTATGCAAATCCAAATGCAGTTACGTAATGCCGAAATAAATGTTGGGCATGCATTAGACAAGTTGCGTTAAGATATAAGTATCCAGTTTTCCACTCCGATCAATTGAACGAATCAACCAGTTGATCAGAGTGGAAGTCGATTCAGGCATATGTTCCTTTCGAATCAACTAGTTGATTCGATAATTTTTTTACTAAAGTTTCTTTCAAATGTGTTCCTACCGAATCAATTGTTATTTAAAAAAATAAAAACCTGCGTATATAAGTATACACGCAACTTGTCTAATGTGCCTTTGCCCAACATTTTTCTGTTATCATCTTTTTTCTGTTAGAAGTTTTTACTGTTTAAGTTTTAAAAAGATTACAATAAATTTGATTTATGTATTGTTTTTGTTGGCCGGGATGCGAGGGATATGCCTGTTAACCTCACCTTCGACAACCAAACGACCCACAGGCGTCGTGCGTTTTAGTCGGTTCGAGTCTGACATAACCTCTCCCACGGGCTCCGGTGGTGAGAGAGGTGGGAGAGATTCGTGGAGATTTTCCGTAAAAAAAGCAAATTTTCCATATACCCACATTACTGGCGCTCGACACAAACTTGACCGAACGAAAGAGATAGTGTCAAATGTACACGTGTAAGAAAGAAATATGAATATTGCAAGTCGTTGCACGTACTCCGTCAATTCTTGTACAGAACAAAATTTAGTTAAGATTATGTATTTATTATTGTTAAGTTACCGACATAGGCCACAGAATAAGCAAGTTGAAGTGGCAGTGGACTGGCCACGTTTGTCGGAGGACCGTTGGCCGTTGGAGCAAACGAGTCCTAGAGTGGAGACCGCGAGAAGGTAAACGAATGGTAGGACGCCTCCTAGCCAGATGGACGGACGACCTGAAAAGGGTGGCTGGGACAGACTGGATGCGGAAGGCGGAGGATCGGAGAAAATGGCGCTCATCGGGAGAGGCATATGTCCAGCAATGGACTGCGGTGGGCTTATTGATTGATTGATTGATATGTATTTAACTTCCGATGAAATTAAATGCCATCTGCGAAAGTTTGATGTCTGAGTATTAATACCACAACATTTTATTGGGCATATAAGCATTTTTATATTTGTTTTATAAATATTTCATACACACACGCGTAAGTATTCGCGGACTACGTGCGTGGTTAGAACTGGTAGATTGACTCCAAATGTGGGCTTATGTTATTACTTATTCGTCGTAAGCATTTCCAGAACTAGGTTACCTGTAATGTGTTGTCTTTTAGTTGTGTGATCGTTGGGTACAAACCGAACCTCTGTGGCGAAGTGGTAGAGCGTTTGGCGTTTGATTCTTGCTCAGTGCATATATTGATATGTACGAATATGTATACTTCCATTGTTTAGGGCGTTTATTGCATAGATACATTGAAGTAGGTGCAGGTAAAAAGTTTACATTACGCTTTTTCGTAGCGCCAGCATTGGCATTGTAAGCACAAAAAATGTGTGCGTATGTAGTATTTACGACATAACATTAGAAACCTCTAAAATCAACATTGCCCCTCTCCCATATTATGCATGTATTGTACATATAAACCTACCTCATGAATCACTCTATCCATGCTGGCGTAGTCGCGGACAACGGCTATTAACAAAAAAATGTTCTGAATAAAATAATCAACACATTGGCATGATTTCTTGAATTTATTTTCAGCGTCTCAAAGCAGTGTCTTATCTGTACACTTGTGCATTATATTCTACTCTTGATGATGTCAACGCTGCGAAAACACGAAGCACAATCTTCCCGTCCGACATGTTTTAAGACTTCATGGTAAGCCCACTGCTGTAGTGGCAAAAATACAACCACGACAGGTACAGGTACAGGTTTAAAAATAGCGTCGCGCTCCATCTAGTATCAGTTGCGAATAACGTCAGCTATGGGAAGTTTACTGTCTGTTCTTTCGCATCAAGTTCTGTTAGTTTTAATAAAGGACGTTAGATGGCTGTTTTATGTACGACTCTACATACAAAAGCTTGTAAGGCAATCATCACACTGCTCCGCGTAATACGGGCTAAGCACAGCGAATCGTGGAATCGCGTAGCCTCTACGGAGTTATTTTTGTTTAGAAAACATGCGAGGTCTCACACACTAAAAACGCAATGCCGCGAATGTGGCAGATCACGCGCGTACAAGCAGAAAACACGCGTGCCCGCGCGAGTTGGCGGGGATAAACGGCGGGGTATGGGTATAGATGTAAAACGACCGGTGTAGCGGATAATCCTAAACTCTCTCGGGAATACACGCGGTAAGACGCCGAGACGTTATTCATCGTCTACTAATTCACGAACGCGGCCATAGCGCTAGCCAATCACAGACCCGCGCGACCGGCTCTGGGAGTCGGAGAAACGAACCAACGAACGCCAACAGTTATACACGATCTCCATCATTGTCTTAATAATTAAGTTATATTATTCACAAATTGTAAGATTGGCAATTAAAACGAATGCAAGAACTGCACCTGGCTCCTTATTCGCTCCATCCCGACTACACCGGATTAAAACGTTTTAAACCCAAATGCTTCCCGGTTTTAAAAGGACAATACTTGCTTACAATAAGACTGTGTTTTCGACCTATACCACCTACTAAACGAAAACATAATGTCAATCGCTTAGCTAAAATAAGAAAATTTTAGAGAAATTATATAGAATGTATATACTGTAAGCGGTCTCCCTTCAATAAATTAGCTCTACATATTCATAAGAAAAAAAAAAAAAACAGAAATTTAAATTTAGAGATGGCAGCAACAGAATTAGCATCACTGCCATCTCCGTTGCCCAAGGTGCACCGCGAGGAAGTTCTGGATCAAGTACTACAAAGAACTACACCTACCACTAACTTAGTCGGCACTATTTAGAAGGAATTTTAGTGTGACATTTCTAATTTTAGTGCATATTTGTCAATTAAAACGTACAACAGAATACTGTTTAACTAAAAAAGGACTAAGTTATGTAGTTTAGCTAATTTTGGTCGTGTCGAACTAATTTTAGGTTAGTTGTGTGTTCTTAGAATACAAAACAACATTTAAGAGGATTAAACTAAGTTTTAGAGATTTTTAGCTTATTTTAGTTTAGTTATGTCGCAACAGAATTAGCATCATTGTGTCGTACCTATTACAGTATGCGGTATTGGTATATAGTTACCGGCATATATGTTGACCCCAGTGACATCTCAGTGTACCTAGTCTTAGCACAGTAAAACGATATGAGTTCGTTAGACTGTGGTCTTGCAGTCGCTGTTTTAGTCTCTGTGTTAAAGTTGTAGTCGGTTCGAGTCCCACATAATACTGCCTGCTTAATTAGCTCCTCCATCCGAGCGAGAGATATATCCAATATCGAACCGGACGATGTGAAAGACATGTTTCATACATTTTACTACTTCGCCTCTGCGCTGGTCTTTTAGTATAGAAAAACACGGGGGTCCCACATAGGGCTTCCAAAATTACGGATTTATTAATTACGTAACTGATTATGCATTTGTATGCCCTAATTATGTAATTAGTAATTACGGAATGATTACGTAACTGCCAGTAACTGCTTTGACTTTTCTATAAACGGTACTTTCTTAGTTTTTGAAGTACCAAATCTACCAATTTTAAGAAATAATTAAAAGAGGATGAAGACCTACGAATAATTCTCTAATAAAAAAAAAAAAACTTTAACAAACTAGGCAAGCATTAAGATAGTTATTGCATGTTTGATATCTGAATTGTATCTTTTATATAAGTTTACTAGGTCTAAACAAAAATCGACTTTGGTGGCCTTAAGTCGACTAAGAATTGAATTCAACTTGCTGAATTTTGACTTTTTTAATATAAAATTAATAGAAACTGGCCAATTTAGTGCAAAATTAGTACACATAATATAAGAATTATATTATATACTCTGTGATATAATAAAATTTTGAGCTCCGTAAAACTGATTTAGTATTGTCTGGTACAAATTGTGAAGTTGTAAAGTTAACAAAACCCAGGTTACATTCAATGACGAAGTCGTACCGAGACCGATCGCCATCGATGGGGGCGAGACTCGAAGCTGTTCAAAACTAGGTCAACCTGTCCTCCTCCATACTAAAAACCTCTTGGTTGGCAGACAAGCACACGGCCCACCTGATGGAAAGTGGTTACCGTGGCCTATGGACGTTTGTAACACCAGAGGAGTCACAATCGCGCTACCGACCCTGTAAGTACAGAGTTTCTGTGCCATCAGTGTAGAAGACAAAGCAGGACAAGCCTTTAGTCTTCCCACTGACAACACAAATTCTCCAGTACTCCTTCTCACCGCCGGGAACACAAAACGAAGTTATTATAGCCGCGGTATTCTGTAGGTCGGAGGAGTAGGTTACTGCCTTCTGCATCAGGCCCTTGAACCAACTGTCTAATGCGAGCCTCATATTACCTCATATTGCCTTTAACCTGCAATAAATACGCACATAACTCCAAAAAGCATCAAAGAGTAATTGGTGTGTGCCATGGTAAAACCTGGGATCGAACTCGAGACCTCGTCTCAGCAGTCCATTACCCATACCACTAGGTTATCGCGGTTATTTTTATATATTTATATATGTATTTATAATTATTGAAGAAGAATAATGAAGTCTGTATATTTATCTATGTATATTTTTATGTACGGTTTATATATGTATGTAGGTATATTATGTATTATGTAGGTATGTATGAATATAATACCTATATATGCTTTGTTTGTGTGTAAATGTATGTACCTACCTGTTTTAGGTAGGTACACTTATTATCTTTTTATTTTTTTCTTTCTCTCTTTATCTTTTCTTTTTTTTTGTTATGTACACTTCACATCCCCCTTCATTTCTATATGCTTCTCTGCTACTCAAAGGTTTGCTGGGAGAGAACTCATTTTGAGTTAAGCTCGCCTTTCTACATTTACTTTGGAATGTTTTATTAATTATCTCTGTACTGTATGTGTGCAAATAAAGAATTAAATAAAATAAATAAATAAATTATTTATGTATATTTTGACTTTTGGCGTCACGGCATTATGTCACTTTTAACGGTGACTTTTTCTTAAATGGTGCATTTAGCTGGCATATTCACCCATTTACCGGAGTATAACAATAATTTGAAAGATTGTACTCACAGATCTTAATCACCAAGTCATAAACATTTAAAAATATAAGTGGCGTATCGACGTCATTTTGTTTGATAGTACCTACCTCGTTTGATGCAATGTGCAAACAAGAGTTAATTATTAATTTGCAAGATTGCACTAACGATGATCATTCCGAGTCGGAGGATAAAGATATCATGGTACCTATATCTTATATATTTTGCTGTGTGCCAATAAATACATAAATAAATATTTATAGTAATAATTTGTTTTCAAAACTGTGTGTAAATAATAATCCATAAATAAATCGATTCAATCAATAATGTCCCATCATTCTTCTTACTCTGTAACAGCTGTCACGCGAATCATACTATATTGAACAGACTATATATTATTAGAAATGTTGATTACGTTTTTACACACGAAAAATGACCACCTTATATAATATATATATAGAATGAACTGCTAAAGTAAAATATTCTTACAACAAATAGTATTAAAGATATTTAATTGCCTAATGGTATGGGTAATGGACTGCTGAGACGAGGTCTCGGGTTCGTTCCCAGGTTTTACCATGGCACACATAAATGACTTTTCGAAGTTATGTGTGTCAGCACCGGGCACATATAAACCTGCGATAAATCGCAAGTTTATATGTGTTTAATGGCAATAGGTTCGTATAAAATGGCAATAGGCACATATAAACCTGCGATAAATCGCAATAGGCTCGCCACCTACATTGGGATCTAAACATAATCTGGCGAAATATGGATGCTAACATCTCTGCCTACCCCTTCGGGGATATAGGCGTGAGTTTATGTCAAGTTATGTTGAGAGAGATTACTTGTAATCGTCATTATACTTGCTAGCATGATACGTTAGCATCCATAAATCACGAAGTATGCTCCTATAGCGCAAATGTATGGGGTGTATGATCATCGAAACGTAGCCAAACACAATCATTATTATTATCATCATCATTATACCCACTAGAGGGATGAGTCAGCATCCCTAGATCACGACATCAAATGTATGCGATTTTCCTAAGCACCTACAATATGGGGTTCTTCAAGAGGGGCATCAGAAGGTTTCTTAATGGTCGGCAGCGCGCTTGTGACACCCCTGGTGTTGCATGCGCCCATGGGCCACGGTAACCACTTCCCATCAGGTGGACCGTGTGCTTGTCTGCCACCTAAATGATATAAAAAAACGACGGGTTGCACTCCGGGAGTGCCGGCAGAAGTGAAAACTTCAATATTAACGTTGTGCATTTTTGATATTTTGGAATGATTAGAGAATAATTTTGTACGAATTGCTTTCATTATCAGTATAAAAGTACTATTATTTATATGGTGGAATATAATATTCATTTATTGCGCTATCGTACACAAACATGACAATGTTTATTACATTAAAAATTTAACAAATCAGAACTATTACAAACTATTTTACATTAAAAAGTTTATCACCGCCATCACACATGTGACAGTCGTGTGACATTCGCGCAAGCGCCCTCCGCCGCCTGTCCTCTCTCCATCTGTCTTACGAATTTTCGATCAGTGTCCTGACGCGAGTTTAGAAATTTTTAGCCATTCCAAAAAAAGTACACAGCGCCGCTAAAGAAGTTTTCACTTCAAAAATGGAGTGCAAGAGAATTTCGCATTTATCTCAGTCCACGTTGCGTTTACATGGGAAACAATTATTATAATTTAAAAAGAACCAATTGAATTGAGACCCTCCGTCTTTTTGGAAGTCGGTTAAAAAACCAACTAATCCTAAAATTCCTACACATAATATGAAATAAATATACAATAATATCTATAGAACAAAATAAATAATAAACTTTGTACAACACATTACGTAAATTTTAACACTCATATATGATACAAGACTATAATAATATATTTACACTAATTTAATAAAATATAAACTAATATTATTATTCTTGATTTGTTTATATTTACAAGAATATAAAATAGGATACAAAAGGATCAAATTAAGCATCGAAGAATTCCTCCCCATCGATGTCGACCCCATCGTTGAGCGAAAAAGAGGCCAGCCCTTTGGTCACGCGAAGCATCGACCAGTCGTTTTGCTATTTCTTTGTATAGCGACCGTGCGCTCGGACCCCACGAACCCAGCGTTTCAACCCCAAACGGCTCAAATATGTAATTGTTTGTAATGTTATCATATTTTCGCCGTTTGAGGATTCAGCAGATGCCGCAGCAGCACAAGCGCGCAATCCGTCGTACTTGGAAGATGGGAAGGGGCAAGGGTGTCGACGCATGTTGCGTCCCACACCAAAGGCCTACCCATCTTCCAAGGCACCAAAGACATACCGTCCGGTCTCTTGCCATCGTTGCGCACCAAGCCAACTGGTTCAAGTATAGCTGGAACACCAGCGGTGACAAGAGCCCGGCGGATAATGTCATTTAAATGTGCATGACGTAACATGCGGCCTGCGCTCCTGCCGCATGATAGGCCGTGATGCCCAAGGCTGTCGACTGCTTCACCACAGTGACATCGATGAGGAGAAACACAGGGAGCACCCAAACGAAGACAGGCTGCAATTCTAAACGTCGTGTCGTCCAACATGGTGCCAATGTTGGACGACGGAAGGGCCTGAAGCCACACACCAGATTCCCACTCTCCCACAGCCAGAAGGCGAGCACGCTCTGCAACATTAGAGGACGTATTCAGTAACTGTTGTCGTAATATGCTGCAAAGCGGCTCATCCCAATGTCTCTGGGAGCCTAGGTTAGTGGGCAAAACAGTGTTTGGGCAAAACATTTTCCAAGCATTTATAGCTTCGGCTTTGCCTGGCACTTCGGAATAAACCAGTGTGGGTATCAAGATTTTCCTGGTTAATTCCTCAAAGCTGGTAAACGTACATCGGAAATTTTACGAACACCGAGCCCACCCCAGCGCACCGGGAGCGATGCTTGGAGCCAGGCTCGGTCGTTCAAATCTACATTCAAAATTTTGCATAGGGTATTTTGAATAATTTTGTCCAACTTACCTAAAAGTGCCAAATGTTTAAAAAATTGTGATGATCGTAGAGCATGAGTTAATTTTGGGACGAAAAGACAATATCTAATAATGGTAAAAGCTGAATGTATATTAATTTGGAGGAGTCGGTCCGAAACTTCATTAAAATTTAGAATTTTATCCTCAATAAAGGCATCAATAATAAACTGATTCTATGTTCATCTGTTATCGCTACAGCTATATCATCATCATCATCATTTCAAAGAAGTTGTATATGTGACAGAGAATAAAAATCTATGTAAAAGTATCAAAATGGTACAACCCAACTTACTGATCGACTCACCACATAAGCAATCAACTCCGAAAGAATCAAGTATGTGACATAACGGTATATTCTCAATGTCAATTTTGGCAATTTTGTATAGACTTTGCATCCCTGCCAGACTTGTGCGCATGTGCGTGTAATGTCTCCTAAAAAGCATAAGTTATACCTCTATGTGCTCGTCGATTTGACACGATGATATTAATGTAGCCATATAAAAATCGGAATTCTTTTTTAAAATAGTGGTATGAGTTTCTGGTAGACCTTATACATAGAACTAATAAGTACTACGTACAACTGGACTGTGTAGGTACTCGCTATAAGCGGGTAGGTACACAATATTAGACTTTAATGAAATGGGTGAAAATTGTATTTAAAACGAACTGGGAAGCGAGCCGATAGTAACAGCAAGCACGAGGTTAATGTGTCCCTTTCTATTATTGCCAGTTCACATGAAAATACTTTTAGTAGTTTATGATATTTGTGAAACTATTATTAAATATTATAGTAAAACAAATGTGTGCTCTTGACTCGTTTCAGACATGAAGTAGAGATAAAAACGTAACATTTTATGATCATTAAAACATCGCAAGGTTCTAAACTGTAAACATATATTTCTTTTGGTAGTACAATGGTAGGATTTTGAACATTAACGTCGCAATCAGCTATCCTTAATGGCATAGGTCGTATGCGCTTCGTTCGTAGTCTGAAAGTAATTTTAATACTAATTTGTATTGCTATCATGGTGAAAAGGTGTTGTATTAGAAATTAGAATCGTCACCACAAAGTCACAACCTACCTACGAGTACCTAGGTAATAAATAAAAAACAAGAGGTAAATATCGAGACTGAACTCGAAGGTCAGCGACGGCGGCAAACTTCAAAGGAGTAGGTAGGTAGTTTTAGCTCGCGTATTTTCTAGATGATTCGATCGCCCTAGTTGAGAGGTATAAAAACACGCTCGCATAGCAACACCATTCATTCTGTCTTTGAGATCGAAAACGAACACAGCGAGCTTAAGCGACCGAAGAAGATTCTTCCTGTGACCTGAGCAACGATTGTGGACTACTGTGAAATACTGAGCAACTGGAACTGTTGAAGAGTACTGTGTACTAGTGATTTAATTGTCTTGTTTGTGGTGAGCTAATAAACTTCGTTGAGTAAACGGCATTTAATTGTACCCCGTGCATGTGTCAGTGTCAGAAGCGGAATGCCGTTATTACCACATGAAGATTCGTCTTCGTGTGGTAATAACGGCCCTTCGGGGCGTACTCCACAGACCAGAAGTCAAGTGGAAATATAGGTCGCACGTCAACGGAGCCTCGAAGAGGAAGGGCGTCAGGCTGATGTTGCTGTCTCAGTGGGAACTACGGCAGCACCAGATGGAACCTCGTCAGATACCGACATAATGTCGCTGCTGGCTTCTATGCAACAGATGATGCAATCCTCTAGGTAAGAGATGCAGGCTTCCAGGCAAGAGATGCAGGCCTCCAAGGAAGAGATGCAGGCTTCTATGCAGCAGATGATGCAGGAGAACCAGGAAGCTGTCATGGGTAAAATCGATGCAGGTATCCTTGCACCGGGAGATAAAGTGAAAAACCTCGAAGACGGCTTGCAAATGCTGAGTAATAAAGTGGTTTTGAAGACTGAGACCATGGACGATTGCTTGCAAGTTTTCGAAAAGAAGATGGTCAGGCTGGAAACCTGTGGACCTGTTACCGTGACCTCACCATCATCAGCAAAGTTCGACCTACCACACTTTGACGGAACTTCCTCGTGGACAGCCTTCAAGTACCAATTCGAGATATTGGCAAAAACTAAAGCCTGCAGCAGTGAGGAGTCTTGGCCTTGACACTTGCATTACGAGGAGATGCCTTAATAATACTGGAAAATCTGCCGCCTGAAGGAAGGACTCTGGGGTCTTTGATGTAAGCTTTAGACACACGTTACGTTGGTACGACAGCGGTGTTACTGGCTTCATTGTCGGGCAGATGTCGAGGATTAGTGCCGTAAATGCACTGCATGTGCCTCAGTTAAAGGACCGCAGGCAAGAAGCAAAGGTAAATTGAAACTGTATAACGTCGGAGCACCGTGGGAACGTATCGCCATTGATGTTGCTGGACCTTTTCCAATGACTGAAGAAGGTAACAAATACATCATAGTAATGCAAGATTACTTCACTAAGTGGCCAGAACTATTTGCGACACCTAACCAGGAAGCAGTCACTGGTTCAGGAAGAGGTCTGCCGGTACGGCGCGCCTATGGAGATCCACTCTGACCAAGGACGGAACTTCGAGTCTGCTCTACTTCAAGAAATGTGCAAACTCCTTGGAATGAACAAGACCGTACGGGTCCAGCGCATCCGCAGTCAGACGGAATGGTCGAGAGGTTTAATCAGACGTTAGAAAATCACTTGGCTAAAGTTGTCGATGTGTTCATCGACAACTTTAGCCAGAGAGTTGGGACCAGTACATTCCACTGTTGCTGATGTCCTATCGATCTGCGGTACATGACAGTATGGGACACACCCCAGCGAAAGTGAATTTTGGTCGAGAGATTAGGCTGTGGATGCTATAACCGGTACGCCACCTGATAGTCCTAAGCCCGTGACGGATTACGTGAGTGAACTTCGAAACCGACTGGACGAGATGCACAGAATAGTCTGGGAAAACAATCTGAAGACATGTGAAAGGATGAAAACCCAGTACGATAGAAATGCAAACACCAACGGTTTTGAAGAAGGAGCCCTGGTGTGGTTTCACAATCCGCTACGCATAAAGGAGAAATCTCCAAAACTCCAAGCTCGTTGGGAAGGGCCCTATACGGTTATTACAAGAATCAATGACATTACCTACCGCATTAGGAAGTAGATTAGGGAAAAACCAATGGCAGCCCATGTGGATAAGTTGTCAACCTATCCACATGGGCTACCTGGGCTACATGGGCGTTATCGTGGAAAAAATGATGCTTGGGACGAGTACGACTAAAAGGGGGTAATGGTACGACAGACGTCGATATCTCGGAAACTAGTAATCGAATCTTCAAGAAATAAAAACGCAAATTAAGAGAGATGTCAATTCCTATTTCTTGCAAAATATTTGGTCACCCTAGCAGAGTGAGATACAAGCACCTAGTTGCTATCTCTGTCGGAACGCTTTCCTAGATCAGTGCACATTCCGGATGTACGTAGTACTTATTAGTTCCATATTCTCTGTCCTAAAAGGAAGCCAGCCAGGTTTCTCTTTTCTCGTACGTAACTATTCTGGCTCTTGACAATTTTGACTTAAGAAATGTCAAAAGATTACAAAATGTGTTGTATACCTAAATGTACATAAAATAATAATTTTATAATGCTATAAAAATATTTAATACAAAATTGTGTAAATATATAATCCGATAGTCTTGTGTCAGATAAAATGTTTGTGCTTTGGGATATCTCAGGTAAGTACTTACGTAATTTAAAAAAATGGCAAGAATGATGTATACCACTAAACAATTTACTGAAATGATAGCAACTTGATTAATTGTGTAATGTGGCTGAGAGTTGATGGCGACTTCGACTCAATCTTTGCCGACACCAAGATTATTTAGGTTTTGTGCTGGTCTTTTTACCCAACTGCACAAGCGAGGGTAATGTTAAACTTGTGCATAATTTATGTTTTTAGTATCTTCCTCCCCGTCTAATAGGTCTAGCGGCTGGCACATGAATTGTACCTAAGCAAAAATTAACTATAAGGTTAATTTTAGCGCTTAAATGTGTGTATGTCATCAAAAGATAAACATATTATGGATACAAATATTTGCACTGAGCGGGACTCAAAACCACGGGGGCTGTCAGCATCTGGCTACAGGGATAGATTTAGATTGGAACAATACAGGTACAGTATGACGAGTGTGTGAAGTGAGTATGATTTATGAGTCGTTAGACTGTGCTATAGTTTTAATTTTTTTCCAAGAAAATATGCCTTACATATTTGCATACTTGGTTCCTAGGACGGGATCAGAATTGCACACAGAAATTCTTTCACTAGCTGATACATTCAGCTCCTCTAGGTAACATTTTAATCTACGGTGTTGTTTTTAAAAAATATATTTGTTTTTTTTTTTAAATCCTCTAGAAAATTGTGAATTTCAGTTATGAAGTCAATTGAAACTTTCGCAAACTTATTCAAACCAAAACCAAAATAAAATACCTTTTTACACAATTTAAGATTTTGTTTTGAGATGTGCAGAACTAGCTATCACCAGAGGAACTGCTTAATGATGACAGATAAGATTTACAATCACGTTCTAAAGGTGATCAAGGCACTGCCTAAAACTCAATTTAGGTCTAAATTAAGGCAATTACTAATAACTAAATGTTTTTATAATCTGCAGGCATTTGTCGATTGTAAGTGACTATGAATGTTCATCAGTATTTGTTTACAATTGTAATTAACAATATCAATTTAAACTTAAATATGTATAGTAAGTGGTTAAATGATCATATGATTTATGTAAAAGATTCGTATGCCTAATAAGCGAGTTACGTTGTATCTAAATTTTAAAATATAACATCTTATCTTCACCGTGTCTCCTCTGCATAAAATTTCTTTTCATTTCAATACATGTAAATATGGACGATTTGTATAATATAGTCTACATATATCTAATCTATTTGTTTCAGCCTGAGCCGCAACATAATAAATCGAAGGTGATTCAGGATTCAAATGACAATGATTATAACCGTGAAACAATAGCCATAATCTGGATATAAAGCCACTACAACTCGTTGTTACATAACATGCTTTACTTTTTGTTGATTATGTATAACATTTGAAATAATACATAGTACGAAACATTCAATACTAACAAGAAATTATTGACAAGATGCAGAACTTGGAATGCAACGATACCAATTACCGTTTAACCCAATACGAACGTAAAGTATCGGCTTATTCAAATCAAAGTTTTAGTCGATGTAATCTTAACCAAAACATCCGAATTGTAAATAATCGAAACATACAAAATAAAAGCAAAACAGACTACTTACAAACAAAATATACGCCACAGTCTTGCTTTATATTGCAACCATGGCTTTATTCGACAGTAAATCAGAAGTTTATTACTTGTTATGACAGTATGCCCGATTTAATAAAATCTAAGAAATGTATAAACAATAATCCAAGTAAACTACGAAACAAAAGTTCTAATGTAATTCCGATGGAAAATTGCTGTGAATTTTATTTAAAGTATCTAGAATTTGAAAACTATTGTAATCGTGATAAATTGTATGACTACATTTGGCCAATAAAACTGATAGTGTATCGATGTCAGCTTAAAACCACTCGAAAAAGCTGCTGTTGCTCATGTAACTCGGACACAATGTTTGAAGTAATGAAAGGATTGTATGACTGCTATAAGATGAAAAATTGCAACAACTGTAATTGTGTACTATGTGGACATTTACAAAAAGACGAACGACTTGTTGGCGAGATAACTAAATCTCTAGCGTCTGTTGGCCTCGACACTGTTAGCACTAAAAAAATGAAAGACAAAATTAAACAAGCGGAAAAAGAAATACTGGGAAAATCTTTAGCAGAAAAAGAGAAAATTTTAAGAGATCTAGCAATATCTGGTGTTCCATTACCTAAGGGAAAGTCACCTTCAGAAAAATCATTACTAAAAAAAATAAGAAGAGATCTTGGTCTACCCCCAGAACCAAGAACAGCTGGGCAAAAAGCGAAAATGAGAACAGCTGCAAAAGCAGGTTTAATAACACCTTTAGAAGGAAAAACACGTCCTCAAAAAGAAAAAATATTAAAGGGTTTAGCTCAATTATGTGTTCCTCTTCCAGAAGGGAGAACTGCATCAGAAAAATCTCTTATAGACAAGGTTCAAATAGCTGAATGCTTATCTGCAGAAACATTACCTGAAAAAATACGACTAGCTAAAGCTGCAGGAATTTTGACACCTTTACAAGGGAAGTCACCAAAACAGAAAGAAGATATCTTAAAAGGATTGGCAAATGCAGGTCTTCCTTTGCCTGCCGCTAAAACATTATCTGAGCAAAATTTGATAGATAAAATCCGTGATGAACTAGGACTACCTCCTGATCCCCAAACGCAGGACATGAGAAAGAAACATCAGAAAGCTGCTCAGGCTGGTTTATTGCAACCCCTTTTAGGTAAGACACCAAAAGAGAAGAAAAATATTCTACGGGGCTTACATAATTTGGGAATACCGTTACCAGAAGGACGTGCGCCATCTGAAAAAGCTCTAATAGCTAAGATAGCAGCAGAACCACAAAGACTCTCTGTGCTAGCTCCGTCAGAAAAATTACGAAAAGCAAAAGCTGCAGGCTTATTAACTCCTCTAGAAGGTAAAACCCCAGAACAGAAACAAAAAATATTACAAGGTCTAGCTGAGCATGGTCTCCCACTTCCAGAAGTAAAAACACCTTCTGAAAAGAAGTTAATTAACAAATTACGAGCTGATTTAGGTCTCCCACCTGAACCGAAAAATTCAGTCATGAGAAATAAATATGCCTATGCCACTGCTGCTGGAATAATAAAACCTCTTCAAGATAAATCTCCTAAAGAAAAAGAAAAGATTCTTCGAAATTTACAAAATGCAGGAATACCGTTACCTGAAGGAAAGACTCCATCAGAAAAAGCATTAATTGCTAAGATAGCAGCAGAACCTCATAAAACTTTGACATCGGCTCCATCAGAAAAAAAACGTAAATCACTAGCTCTTGGATTAATAACACCACTAAAGGGCAAAACTCCAGATCAGAAAGAAAAAATATTGATGGGGATTGCTAAGCAGGGTCTTCCTTTTCCTGAAGGACAAACAGCGTCTGAAAAAAAGTTAATAAAAAAAATTCGCTCTGAATTAGGCCTTCCTCCCGAACCCAAGACCTCAGCAATGAGAAATAAGCATGCGAATGCTGCTGCTGCTGGATTACTAAAACCTCTTAAGGGTAAAAGCCCTAAAGAAAAAGAAAAGATTTTGCAAGGCTTGCACGGTCTAGGAATTCCTTTACCAGAAGGGCGGACAGCGTCAGAAAAATCCCTTATAGCTAAAATAAATAACGAACCCCGAAAATCGTCTATTCAGGCACCACTGGAGAAATTACGCAAAGCAAAAGCGGAAGGTTTACTAACTCCCCTACAAGGTAAAACCCCAGAACAAAAAGATAAAATTTTAAAAGGCCTCGCTAAACATGGTCTTCCTCTTCCTGAAGGAAAGACTGCATCTGAAAGGAAGTTAATAGATAAAGTTCGGAGTGACCTAGGTCTTCCACCAGAACCCAAGACTTCAGCTCTGAGAGATAAGCATGCAAAAGCTGCTGATGCTGGATTACTGCAGCCTCTCGAAGGTAAATCGCCTAAGCAGAAGAAGGATATTTTACAAGGTTTACATGATATGGGAATACCCTTACCACAGGGACGAACACCGTCTGAAAAATCACTTATTGTTAAAATAGCAAAAGAACCGCGTAAACCATCGCTTTTATCACCACAAGAGAAGATGAATAAAGCAAAAGCAGCAGGCCTACTAACACCTCTACAAGGGAAGTCCCCAGAACAAAAAGAAAAACAAGTAAAAGCTCTAGCCGAACTTGGTATGCCACTTCCTGAAGGAAAGACTGCATCTGATAAGAAACTATTGGACAACATCCGGACTGATCTAGGTCTGCCACCAGAACCCAAGACTCCAGCTATGATAGATAAACATGCAAAAGCTGCAGATGCCGGATTATTGCAGCCTCTCGAAGGTAAATCGCCTAATCAGAAGAAGGATATTTTACAAGGTTTACATGATATGGGAATACCCTTACCACAAGGACGAACACCATCTGAAAAATCACTTATTGCTAAAATAGCAAAAGAACCGCGTAAACCATCGCTTTTATCACCACAAGAGAAGATGAATAAAGCGAAAGCAGCAGGCCTACTAACGCCTCTACAAGGGAAGTCCCCAGAACAAAAAGAAAAACAAGTAAAAGCTCTAGCCGAACTTGGTATGCCACTTCCTGAAGGAAAGACTGCATCTGATAAGAAACTATTAGACAACATTCGGGCTGATATAGGTCTGCCACCAGAACCCAGGACTTCAGCTATGAGAGATAAACATGCAAAAGCTGCAGATGCTGGATTATTGCAGCCTCTCGAAGGTAAATCGCCTAATCAGAAGAAGGATATTTTACAAGGTTTACATGATATGGGAATACCTTTACCAGAAGGACGAACACTGTCTGAAAAATCACTTATTGCTAAAATAGCAAAAGAACCGCGTAAACCATCGTTTTTATCACCACAAGAGAAGATGAATAAAGCAAAAGCAGCAGGCCTACTAACACCTCTTCAAGGGAAGTCCCCAGAACAAAAAGAAAATCAAGTAAAAGCGCTAGCCGAACTTGGTATCCCACTTCCTGAAGGAAAGACTGCATCTGATAAGAAACTATTGGACAATATCCGGACTGATATAGGTCTTCCACCAGAACCCAGGACTCCAGCTATGAGAGATAAACATGCAAAAGCTGCAGATGCCGGATTACTGCAGCCTCTCGAAGGTAAATCGCCTAAGCAGAAGAAGGATATTTTACAAGGTTTACATGATATGGGAATTCCCTTGCCAGAAGGACGAACACCGTCTGAAAAATCACTTATTGCTAAAATAGCAAAAGAGCCGCGTAAACCATCGTTTTTATCACCACAAGAGAAGATGAACAAAGCAAAAGCAGCAGGCCTACTAACACCTCTTCAAGGGAAGTCCCCAGAACAAAAAGAAAAACAAGTAAAAGCTCTAGCCGAACTTCGTATACCACTTCCTGAAGGAAAGACTGCATCTGATAAGAAACTATTGGACAACATCCGGACTGATCTAGGTCTGCCACCAGAACCCAAGACTCCAGCTATGAGAGATAAACATGCAAAAGCTGCAGATGCCGGGTTATTGCAGCCTCTCGAAGGTAAATCGCCTAATCAGAAGAAGGATATTTTACAAGGTTTACATGATATGGGAATACCCTTACCACAAGGACGAACGCCGTCTGAAAAATCACTTATTGCTAAAATAGCAAAAGAGCCGCGTAAACCATCGCTTTTATCACCACAAGAGAAGATGAATAAAGCAAAAGCAGCAGGCTTACTAACGCCTCTACAAGGGAAGTCCCCAGAACAAAAAGAAGAACAGGTAAAAGCTCTAGCCGAACTTGGTATCCCACTTCCTGAAGGAAAGACTGCATCTGATAAGAAACTATTGGACAACATTCGGACTGATCTAGGACTGCCACCAGAACCCAAGACTCCAGCTATGAGAGATAAGCATGCCAAAGCTGCAGATGCCGGATTATTGCAGCCTCTCGAAGGTAAATCACCTAATCAGAAGAAGGATATTTTACAAGGTTTACATGATATGGGAATACCCTTACCACAAGGACGAACACCGTCTGAAAAATTACTTATTGCTAAAATAGCAAAAGAACCGCGTAAACCATCGCTTTTATCACCACAAGAGAAGATGAACAAAGCAAAAGCAGCAGGCCTACTAACGCCTCTAAAAGGAAAGTCCCCAGAACAAAAAGAAAAACAAGTACAAGCTCTAGCCGAACTTGGTATGCCACTACCTGAAGGGCAGACAGCTTCTGAGAAGAAGCTCCTAGATAAAGTCCGAGTTAATCTAGGTCTACCGCCTGAACCCAAAACTGAAACCATGAAAAAGAAATATGGAAAAGCTGCCGATGCTGGATTATTGATGCCTCTTGAAGGAAAATCCCCTAAAGAAAAGAAAAGAATTTTACAAGGTTTGCGAGATATGGACATACCATTGCCAGAAGGGCGAACTGCATCGGAAAAATCTTTAATAGCTAAAATAGCAGCGGCATCTCGGAAGCTTACAATTTCAGCACCATCAGAAAAACTGCGAAAGGCAATAGCCGCAGGATTAATAAATCCTCTTGAAGGGAAATCGCCCGAAGAAAAAGAGAAGATATTAATAGGATTGGCCGAGCATGGACTGCCACTTCTTGAAGGAAAAACTCCTTCAGAAAAAAAGCTGGTAGATAAAGTTCGCGCAGAACTTGGTCTACCTCCTGAACCTCAGACTCAAGCTATGAAAGACAAGCACGCAAAAGCTGCTGATGCTGGACTACTGCTCCCACTTGAAGGAAAATCACCAATACAAAAAGAGAAAATATTGCAAAAACTGGCCAATATGGACATACCATTACCAGAAGGACGTACACGTTCCGAAAAAGCTTTAGTAGCAAAAGTAAAAGCAGCTAAGAAAGAACGTCAGAAACTTGATGAAAAATTAGCCAAGAGTATGACAGAAGGCAAAGGGCCTGCTGTTGAATGTTTATGCGATCAGTTAGCTCTAGATGAACCCGGTAAACCTGAAGAAACTACTGCAGAAAAGACACGTAAATTTAAAGCTGCTGGATTATTATCACCTTTAGAAGGTAAGACACCAGCACAGAAAGAAAAAATATTAAGAGGTAGAATGGCTGCTGGATTGCCATTACCAAAGGGTAAAACTCCATCAGATAAAAAATTAATCAAAAGCATTAGGGCTGGCTATGAAACACCATTAAGAAAAGGTAAAACACCATCGGAAAAAGAATTATTAAAAAAACTTATGGCACAGAAATCAAAATCAGAGAAAACTATAAAAACTACCAAAGCAGCTAGTATCTATGGTACCCCTTTAACTGGTAAAACGGACGATCAAAAGAAAAAGATTCTCAAAAGCTTAGTACAGGCTGGAATACTTCTGCCAGAAGGTAAAACACCTTCAGAAAAGAAAATGATTGATAAAATCAGAGCTGAATCTGGGCTACCACCTGAGCCTACAACACCTTCCTTGAGAAAAAAATATAAAAAAGCTGAAGCTGCGGGAATAATAACACCACTTGAGGGTAAGACACCAGGAGAAAAGGAAAATATATTAAGAAAGCTCCAAGAGGCCGGAATACCACTGCCTGAAGGTAGAACACCTTCAGAGAAATCAATGATCAAGAATGCTAAAGCAGGATTACTGAAATCACCAACACTGTCACAAAAACTGGCAGCTGCAAAAGCAGCTGGCTTACTAACACCTTTAGAAGGTAAAACACCCCAACAAAAGAAAAAGATATTAAAAGGCTTGTTGCAAGCGGATTTGCCATTGCCGGAAGGAAAAACACCATCAGAGAAGGAATTGATATCTAAAATTAAAGCTTCTAAGGAAAAATCAAATAAAAAAGTTAAAACCGGATTACTTAAACCTTCAACTTTATCACAAAGGCTGAAAGCTGCAAAAGCTGCTGGCTTATTAACACCGTTAGAAGGCAAATCCCCTGAGCAAAAAAAGAAGATTTTGCATGGTTTGACCAAAGCCGGTCTACCACTACCGGTAGGTACTACGCCATCAGAAAAGGATTTAATTAATAAAATTAGAGCTGAAACTGGACTGCCACCTGAACCCAAAACCCCTTCATTAAAAGAAAAATACACAAAGGCCATAGCACAAGGCCTCATTACTCCAATGGAAGGCAAGACACCTTCAGAAAAGATGAAAATATTAGGAAAACTTCATGACGCTGGATTACCATTGCCTAAAGGTAGAACAACTTCAGAAAAAGCAATGATTAAAAAAGTTAAAGCAGGCTTAAGTAAGCAATCCTTACCTTTTATGCCATTAGAAGGTAAAACACCGGAACAAAAGAAAAACATATTAAAGAATAAGTTGCAAGCCGGGGTTCCATTACCAGAAGGTAGAACACCTTCAGAAAAGAACTTAATAGATAAAATAAGAAAGGAAGCGGGACTACCACCTACACCTAAGACAACCTCATTAAAAAAAAAATACAAGAAAGCTGAATCGGCTGGACTCATCACACCACTTGAAGGCAAGACGCCAGCAGAAAAGGAAAATATTTTAAAGAAGCTACATGACGCAGGAATACCCCTTCCAGAAGGCAGATCACCATCGGAAAAAGCGTTGGTGAAAAAAGTTCAAGAGGGTTTACCCAAACCATCAATGTCACAGCGTCTCAAAGCTGCAAAAGCAGCTGGGTTATTGACACCATTAGAGGGCAAGACGCCTGAACGAAAAGAGAAAATTTTAAAAGGATTGGTGCAAGCTGGACTGCCTCCGCCAGAAGGGAAGACACCATCAGAAAAAAAATTGATTAATAAAATCAAAGCCGAAACAGGACTACCACCTGAACCTAAAACACCTTCCATGAAACAAAAATACGACAAAGCCCAGGCAGATGGATTAATTACACCACTTGAGGGTAAGACGCCATTAGAAAAAGAAAAAATTTTGAAGAAGCTTCAACAAGCTGGAATACCCCTACCTGAAGGCAGAACGCCATCAGAAAAAGGATTGGTGAAAAAAATTCAAGAGGGTTTACCCAAACCATCAATATCACAGCGTCTTAAAACTGCGAAAGCAGCTGGGTTATTGACACCATTAGAGGGCAAGACGCCTGAAAGAAAAGAAAAAATTTTAAAAGGCTTGGTGCAAGCTGGGCTGCCCCCGCCAGAAGGGAAGACACCATCAGAAAAAAAATTGATTAATAAAATCAAAGCCGAAACAGGGCTACCACCTGAACCTAAAACTCCTTCCATGAAACAAAAATACGACAAAGCTCAGGCAGATGGCTTAATTACACCACTTGAGGGTAAGACGCCGGCAGAAAAAGAAAAAATTTTGAAGAATCTTCAACAAGCCGGTATACCCCTACCTGAAGGCAGAACGCCATCGGAAAAAGGATTAGTGAAAAAAGTTCAAGAGGGTTTACCCAAACCATCAATGTCACAACGTCTTAAAACTGCAAAAGCAGCTGGGTTATTGACACCATTAGAGGGCAAGACGCCTGAAGGAAAAGAAAAAAATTTAAAAGGCTTGGTACAAGCTGGGCTTCCTCTGCCAGAAGGGAAGACACCATCAGAAAAAAAATTAATTAATAAAATCAAAGCTGAAACAGGACTACCACCTGAACCTAAAACTCCTTCCATGAAACAAAAATACGACAAAGCTCAGGCAGATGGATTAATTACACCACTTGAGGGTAAGACGCCGGTAGAAAAAGAAAAAATTTTGACGAATCTTAAACAAGCTGGAATACCCCTACCTGAAGGCAGAACGCCATCGGAAAAAGGATTAGTGAAAAAAGTTCAAGAGGGTTTACCCAAACCAGCAATGTCTCAGCGTCTTAAAGCTGCGAAAGCAGCTGGGTTATTGACACCATTAAAGGGCAAGACGCCTGAACGAAAAGAGAAAATTTTAAAAGGCTTGCTTCAAGCTGGACTTCCTCTGCCAGAAGGGAAGACACCATCAGAAAAAAAATTGATTGATAAAATCAAAGCCGAAACAGGGCTACCACCTGAACCTAAAACACCTTCCATGAAACAAAAATACGACAAAGCCCAGGCAGATGGATTAATTACACCACTTGAGGGTAAGACGCCGGCAGAAAAAGAAAAAGTTTTGAAGAAGCTTCAACAAGCTGGAATACCCCTACCTGAAGGCAGAACGCCATCAGAAAAAGGATTAGTGAAAAAAGTTCAAGAGGGTTTACCCAAACCATCAACATCACAGCGTCTTAAAACTGCGAAAGCAGCTGGGTTATTGACACCATTAGAGGGCAAGACGCCTGAAGGAAAAGAAAAAATTTTAAAAGGCTTGGTACAAGCTGGGCTTCCTCTGCCAGAAGGGAAGACACCATCAGAAAAAAAATTAATTAATAAAATCAAAGCTGAAACAGGACTACCACCTGAACCTAAAACTCCTTCCATGAAACAAAAATACGACAAAGCTCAGGCAGATGGATTAATTACACCACTTGAGGGTAAGACGCCGGCAGAAAAAGAAAAAATTTTGACGAATCTTAAACAAGCTGGAATACCCCTACCTGAAGGCAGAACGCCATCGGAAAAAGGATTAGTGAAAAAAGTTCAAGAGGATTTACCCAAACCAACAATGTCTCAGCGTCTTAAAGCTGCAAAGGCAGCTGGGTTATTGACACCATTAAAGGGCAAGACGCCTGAACGAAAAGAGAAAATTTTAAAAGGCTTAGTTCAAGCTGGACTTCCTCTGCCAGAAGGGAAGACACCATCAGAGAAAAAATTGATTAATAAAATCAAAGCCGAAACAGGACTACCACCTGAACCTAAAACACCTTCCATGAAACAAAAATACGACAAAGCTAAGGCAGATGGATTAATTACACCGCTTGAGGGTAAGACGCCGGCAGATAAAGAAAAAATTTTGAAAAATCTTCAACAAGCTGGAATACCCCTACCTGAAGGTAGAACGCCATCGGAGAAAGGATTAGTGAAAAAAGTTCAAGAGGATTTACCCAAACCATCAATGTCTCAGCGTCTTAAAGCTGCGAAAGCAGCTGGGTTATTGACACCATTAAAGGGCAAGACGCCTGAACGAAAAGAGAAAATTTTAAAAGGCTTAGTACAAGCTGGGCTCCCTCTGCCAGAAGGGAAGACACCATCAGAAAAAAATTTAATTAATAAAATCAAAGCTGAAACAGGGCTACCACCTGAACCTAAAACTCCTTCCATGAAACAAAAATACGACAAAGCTCAGGCTGATGGATTAATTACACCACTTGAGAGTAAAACGCCAGCAGAGAAAGAAAAAATTTTGAAGAATCTTCAACAAGCTGGAATACCCCTACCTGAAGGCAGAACACCATCGGAAAAAGCGTTAGTAAAAAAAGTTCAAGAGGATTTACCCAAACCATCAATGTCACAGCGTCTTAAAACTGCGAAAGCAGCCGGGTTATTGACACCATTAGAGGGCAAGACGCCTGAAGGAAAAGAGAAAATTTTAAAAGGCTTGGTACAAGCTGGGCTTCCCCTGCCAGAAGGGAAAACACCCTCAGAAAAAAAAATTATTAATAAAATCAAAGCCGAAACAGGACTACCACCTGAACCTAAAACTCCTTCCATGAAACAAAAATACGACAAAGCTCAGGCAGATGGATTAATTACACCACTTGAGGGTAAGACGCCGGCAGAAAAAGAAAAAATTTTGACGAATCTTAAACAAGCTGGAATACCCCTACCTGAAGGCAGAACGCCATCGGAAAAAGGATTAGTGAAAAAAGTTCAAGAGGATTTACCCAAACCAGCAATGTCTCAGCGTCTTAAAGCTGCGAAAGCAGCTGGGTTATTGACACCATTAAAGGGCAAGACGCCTGAACGAAAAGAGAAAATTTTAAAAGGCTTAGTACAAGCTGGGCTTCCTCTGCCAGAAGGGAAGACACCATCAGAAAAAAAAATGATCAATAAAATCAAAGCCGAAACAGGGCTACCACCTGAACCTAAAACACCTTCCATGAAACAAAAATACGACAAAGCTCAGGCAGATGGATTAATTACACCACTTGAGGGTAAGACGCCATTAGAAAAAGAAAAAATTTTGAAGAAGCTTCAACACGCTGGAATACCACTTCCCGAAGGTAGAACGCCGTCAGAAAAAGCGTTAGTGAAAAATCTCCAAGAGGGTTTACCCAAACCATCAATGTCACAGCGTCTTAAAGCTGCGAAAGCAGCTGGGTTATTGACACCATTAGAGGGCAAGACGCCTGAAAGAAAAGAAAAAATTTTAAAGGGCTTGATGCAAGCTGGACTGCCTCCACCAGAAGGGAAGACACCATCAGAAAAAAAATTGATTAATAAAGTCAAAGCTGAAACAGGGCTACCACCTGAACCTAAAACACCTTCCATGAAACAAAAATACGACAAAGCTCAGGCAGATGGATTAATTACACCACTTGAGGGTAAGACGCCGGCAGAAAAAGAAAAAATTTTGAAGAAGCTTCAACAAGCTGGAATACCCCTACCTGAAGGCAGAACGCCATCGGAAAAAGGATTAGTGAAAAAAGTTCAAGAGGGTTTACCCAAACCATCAATGTCACAGCGTCTTAAAGCTGCGAAAGCAGCTGGGTTATTGACACCATTAGAGGGCAAGACGCCTGAAAGAAAAGAGAAAATTTTAAAAGGCTTAGTACAAGCTGGGCTTCCTCTGCCAGAAGGGAAGACACCATCAGAAAAGAAAATAATTAATAAAATCAAAGCCCAAACAGGGCTACCACCTGAACCTAAAACACCTTCCATGAAGCAAAAATACAACAAAGCTCAGGCAGATGGATTAATTACGCCACTTGAGGGTAAGACGCCATTAGAAAAAGAAAAAATTTTGAAAAATCTTCAACAAGCTGGAATTCCCCTACCTGAAGGCAGAACGCCATCAGAAAAAGGATTAGTGAAAAAAGTTCAAGAGGGTTTACCCAAACCATCAATGACACAGCGTCTTAAAGCTGCGAAAGCAGCTGGGTTATTGACACCATTAGAAGGTAAGACGCCTGAACGAAAAGAGAAAATTTTAAAAGACTTGGTGCAAGCTGGGCTGCCTCTGCCACAAGGAAAGACACCCTCAGAAAAAAAAATGATTGATAAAATCAGAGCTGAAACAGGGCTGCCACATGAACCTAAAACACCTTCCATGAAAGAAAAATACGAAAAAGCTCTAAGTGACGGGCTCATTACACCACTTGAGGGGAAGACGCCAGAAGAAAAGGAGAAAATATTAAAAAAACTTCAAAACGCAGATATACCGCTTCCTGAAGGTAGAACACCTTCGGAGAAAGCTTTGATCAAAAAAATTAAAGCAGATTCACAGCGCCCTAAAGGTGCTAAAGATGTTGGATTGATGACGCCAAAAAGTGGTGTATACGCCGAAAAAAAAGAAAAAATTAAACAGAAAACGGTAGCGGTTGGTCCTGTAGGTAGCAAATATAAATCGAAAGCTGGTATTGTGGAATCAATGCAAGAGGTTACGAAACCAACTGTTTGTGACCATGCGTGTGGGTGTGATAAAAAGAAAATTAGGTTCAAACACAGTTACATTACGATCAGAGTAAAATCTCTTGATATGGCGTCACTGTGTCCATGCTCTGACAATTGTATACCAAAATTGAAAAATGGTGTTTCTACTGATAACGAAGGTATAAAAGTTACTATTGGAAGTGTTATTTCTATTCCATCATATTTCAAATCCTCAACTGAGGTCAGTTCACAATATTGTGTAGAAAACACAAATGACAAAATAACAATAATCAAGGATCCTATCAAAACATCAAGCTATTGCAAAATCCTCTATAAACAGGCACAAGGTTTACAAAATAGGAATCAAAAAATTCTTGGAACCAGTTCTAGTCAAGACAATCTGAATTACAATTTCATTACAAGTGATATTTACACTAGTAGTTCAGACGAGAGCTATAATAATATTTACAATCAATTCCATACTGCTTCTCAACATCGAAAGGACTTCCGTAAATCAGAAACATTTTTAACTCGTCCAGGACACTTTAAAGTAAAAAGTGAAATATTTAGTTTACCTTTTTTAAGGTATTATAATAAATATATGTTGACAGAAACAACGCCTGATACGAGTGATTCAATTCTGATAATTAAAAGTGAAACTTCTGTAAGCTCAAGCAGCTCTTGCCAAAGTATCGACTTCAACAGCATCATTTTAACACCGAATGAGAGCATGATAAACCTCACCAACAGACATTTAAATTCGTTAACTGATGTAATCATGGATATCGATGGTCTCACAAATGTAGATGGAAGGTAATTACGTTATGTTACGCAATTATTATCCTCGCACTTTCGTTCTTCGTTATTTTACTATTTACATGGCATGGTAACGCCATCTAGTGACTTGACTTGAAATTAAAAAAAAACAACATTTAGAACAATTAATGTATCTTTTAACAAAAGCTAATATTATTTAACTTGAATTTGCAAAATGTTGAACCCATAATGTTGAAAACGCTTCACGTTGAATCTCAAAATGTTGAATTTGCCTTCCCTGTTCAATAATCAAATTATCAAAAAACGAATGCGAAAACAAAAGCTAAAAGTAAAAAATGACAGGAAATAATATAATAAAAACACAGCATTTGAAAATAAAGACAGCATTTGAAAAGGGTGCATTGTTCTTTTTGTTTTTTCAGACATACTTTAAAATGAGGTTGTCAAAAAGGAGTTTATATTAACAGAACTAAATTTTCTACATAATGCTTTTCATTTCAAGTTTCTAACATAAATAGTAGGTATATAAGTTATCGTCACGTTTGTGAATGTTATATCTTCTTTTTGTAGGCCAGTGTATTTGCTCACCCATCAATAAAAACTAAGTTTATTAACCTTTCCTTGGCAGTCGGGTAAAAATATACTACAAATATATACTATACTCCTCCGAAACGGCTTCACCTATTTATGTGTTTTTGTATAGTAGTAGGTCTGCAAAAGACCTTTACCATGAGGAAATTTGTCAGGAAAATCAAAGAACTGAAAGTACTAGTTAAAAACTACATAACATATCATAACATAAACTCACGCCTATATCCCCGAAGGGGTAGGCAGAGGTACTAGCACCCACATTTCGCCAGTTCATGTTTAGGTCCCAATGTAATAGGTGGCGAGCCTATTGCCATTAACCGAACACTTACAAACCTGTGATAAATACACAGGTAACTTCGAAAAACATCGAAGTCATTGGTGTGTGCCATGGTAAACCTGGGATCGAACCCGAGACCTCGTCTCAGCAGTCCATTGCCCATACCACTAGGTTAAAAACTACGAATCAAATAATATACAAAATACTAGCTGATGCCCGCGGCTCCTCCAGTGTGAATTTCGATTATCGTTATCAAAGTAGCCTGCGACTTATTCTCAGACCTATCAAGACATACACAAAAAAACTTAAAAATCAGTCTAGCCGTTTCGGAGTAGTTTAGTATAAACACTGTGACACTAGAAATAGGTATTTCAGAATTCGGGAAGACACAAAGTTACATTGGTAGTAAAATTCTATCGGGATTGGGTAGTTCTGTATTTTCTAAATATGGCCAGGCGAACTTACCAGCGTGCACGGGGTGCAGTATATTTCTTTTTTTGGCAGGTAGGACTCGACGGTATTTCCGTCCAATTGAGCAGTACGATTGGGGAAGTACCTCCGCCCTAAAGAATATCGCGGCCATAATAACCTCGTGTTGTGTTCCCGGCGGTGAGTAGGATAGCCGGAGCTCACTGGTGAGTTTTCGTACTGTCAGTGGGAAGACCAAACGCTTGTCCTGCTTTGTCTTTTACACTGGCGGCACAGAAACTCTTGTACTTACAGGGTTGGCAGCACGAGTATGACTGTGGGAATCATACTCGCGCGGTGCTGCACACGTCCATAGGCCACGGTACTCACTTTCTATCAGGTGGGCCGTGTGCTTGTCTGCAAACCAAGTTGTATAAAAAAGGGGGGATATCAGGAGGGACACGAGACCGAAGCCGTTGGTATTCTAATATATTAAATACTACTTAGGTACTTAATGAATAAATTAAAGCCTACTTCACTCTTTTTACAGCACATCACAAGCATCGTGTTAGTGGCAAATATGAAACCTGATTTTTATGAAAGTAAGTGGACCCACTACTTATAATATTCACTTCTCATAACTAGATATTAAGGTTCTTACAAGAGGCGATGCTTTAAATCAAATGGGTGAAGCCTACGAACGTAATAAACGCAGTGCTACATCACCCTGCACACATGTCACTGAAGTGATTAAAATATAAAAATATGGAAAAAGATGTGTGTAAAAAAGTAGAGATTGGACACATATATTGATTTATATATATTGGCAGATATTGGCTTAACTGTTTTAAAAGTTTCAGCTGGGGGAATGACTGATTTTTTTACATGTTTGAGCGGTCACCGCTTCTCCGCTGCATTACCCTACTAATAAAGTTGCAGTTGACGACCACGAAAAGTTATAATCCTTTACTATTGTACGAAGTTTAAAGTCATTGTTGTCCAAATTTGGACATGGCTAAACGTTTTGACTAAGAAGGAAGATTAATTTGATCTTTGACACTGTTTTCTGTTAATATGTTAATATGTTAACCTCACCTTCGGCAACTAAAACGACCCACAGGCGGCGTGGGTTTTAGTCGGTTCGAGTCCGAGGTATCCGTGGGGATTTTGCACACGGGGAAATAAAGTAAGCAGCGTAATTTGAGAGATGAATACGTTATGGATATAATTAGGTACAAACCAGACTTCTGTGGCGTAACCGTAGTAGTGCGTTTGTCTGCTAACTCCGTGATTCGCGCTCACTCAGTGCATATAATTATATGTGTGTGTGTCAGGCACCTCATTATTTAACGATTAACGATTTTATTATAAAGGTTTTGTATATAGTAACCGTAATAACCTAGTGGTATGGGTAATGGACTGCTGAGACGAGGTCTCGGGTTCGATCCCAGGTTTTATCATGGCACACACCAATGACTTTTCGATACTTTTCGAAATTGCGTGTATTTATCGTAGGTTTATAAGTACCCGATTACTGGCAATAGGCACGCCACTTATTACATTGGGACCTAAACATACACTGGCGAAATGTGGGTGCTAGCACCTCTGCCTACCCATGCCAAGTGTAAATAGGGACAGACAGCGGGAAGCGGCTTTACAATAATTAGTACATAAAAATGAACACCCTACAGAATACCGCGGTTATAATAACTTCGTGTTGTGTTCCCAGCGGTGAGTAGGGTAGCCAGAGCTCATTGGAGAATTTGTGCTGTCAGTGGGATGACTTAAGGCTTGTCCTGCTTTGTTCTCTACACGGACGGCACAGAACTCTGTACTTGCAGGGTCGGCAGCGTGAGTGTGTCTTCTCTGGTTTTACACACGTCCATAGGCCACGGTAATCACTTTCAAGTGGGCCGTGCGGTGACAGACAAGCTCTGTCACCTAATCGATATATAAAAAAAAAAATCTGTTTCGCAATTGACATATTTTGCATTACGGATAATGAAACCAATAACTTATATGCATAGGTATCTACTGATATATTAGCTGTACGGGACAAAAAATTATACCATGCATCGATTTAATACTATTTATGTTGGGTGCGGGTTGGGTAACCTCCACGTTGGCTTACCTGTTTCTTTTCCCTCTGGACCGCGGTCCTGGGGAACGGAAGCGGGGAGGCTGGTGCACCCTGGACGACGGTTAGTAGACTCTGACTCCAAGGAGAAGGAGCTCTGCTAGCCGTCGACAAATAACCCGACAAGCCCTTTTTAGGGCTAGCTGACCCTGGGGGGGTCGTGGTATGGCGGGTCTGCAAGGCCTGCGGGAAGGGACTCGTAGAATCCCTTCCATCCCAAACAGCCCTTTTTAGGGCTAGCCTGTCGCTCCCGGTATCCCTCTGCTTTCAGAAGGGACATGGGGGCGACACAAGGATCCATGGGATCCAGAGACGGGCCGGCCTACTGCTCGCGCAGAGGCTGGCAGGCATTCGTGCCACCGTCGGTGTTGGGAGAGTTGGCTGCTCTCCCGCGTCGCGTAACCTCCAGGATATCGACAACGACCTGAGTGCTAGCCACACTTGGGAAGCCGGTATCCTGAAGGCCGCGGGGCTTGCCTTAATTGGCCGGCCCGCGACAAGGAAAAGTCTTGAAAACCCGACAGCGAAGTCGCTTAAAACCTGTGGATACCTGGGGAACTCCACAGTATGTACCCCGCTTCTCGGAATGAGCGTCACCCGGGAAGTGTATCTTAAATCGTCTCAACTCGTGGGATTTGAATGGATACAAAACAAAAACAAAATAAAAAACCATCACCAAGTGAAACAGTCTGCGCGGAGGTCGCGCAGCACCAAGACGCGGAGGTCGCGTCCCAAGCAGGGACGGTGTCGGAAGACTTCGACACCGCCACTGAGAGGAGCAGGGCGAACAGCCCGGTGGGTCTGCAGACCCGGAAATCTGCACCACGGCGGAAGCGGAACCGCAAAAAAAAAATCATCCCCCCACAGAAGACCGAGTCGGATCTCGAGTTGACCCTGACCGACTCGTCTTCCAGCAGCTCCGGTGGGGATGAAATAATGCGTCCCCCCCCACCCAAGCAGTTTGCGGTTAGCCGCCGAAAGCTGCAGGGTGGGGGCACCAAAGCCGCCCCCTCACGGGCCTCAGCCGGGGAAGATGTGAGAGCGCCGCCGAGTCCCTCCGTCTCGGCGGCGCCCGCGCTTCGTACCGACGGCTCCACGTCCAGGGACGTGATGGAGGCCCTGGAGAGACTGGCCGGGGCCCGCTCTGGAGCTCTAACGCCGGAGGAGGACCGGGTCCGGCTGGCTGCGACGCGCCTCGTTGAGCAGTTTGAGCTGCTCAAGGCGGAGCTGGCCGAGTCCCGGAACGAGCGAGCTCAACTTGGCAGGAGGCAAGTTGAGCTCCTCAACAGCGTAGAGCGAACGGCGGCTGAGCACCGTAAAGAGATGGAGAGGATGGCGGCCGAAATGGCGAACCTCCGTCAGGTCGTCGCCGGGCTGCCCGCGGAGCGCGTGACGCGGTCTGCGCGGCGGCGACTAGCGGTGCAGCCGGAGCGGCCGGTGCCGCCGGCGCCGCAGCTGTCACCAGTGCGGTCAAGGTCGCCGGTGCGGCCGGAGGCACCGGTAATACCGGAGACACCGGTGCGGTCAAGGCCGCCGGTGCGACCGGTGCGGCCGGAGACACCGGTGCGGCCGGTGTCACTGGCGCAGCCCGCTCGGCTGGAGTCGCCGGTGCTGCAGCCGGTTAGGCCCATGGACCCACTGGCGGCATGCATGGCGGCAATGGCCGCCATGGAAAAGCGGCAGGAGGCGGCGCTGGCTGAGCAGCGGAGGTGGCAGGTGACGCAGGAGGAGCGCACCCGGAGGTTCATGGAGGCGGTCATGGACTCCAGCCGCCGCCCGCCCTTGGCGCCGCCTACGGGGTATGCCGGAGCGGTGAGAAGAGGTCTCACCAGTCCGGCGGTCGCAGAGGCCCTGCAGGAGTCGGCCCGCAGCCCGTCCGCTGCGCCTGCCACTCCTGCCGCTCCTGTCGCTCGAGCCACTGTCGCTCTCGACGTGGAGGCTGGGAGCTCCCAGGGTGCCCGGGCCAAAGGCAAGGGGAAGGGGAAAGGCAAGGGGAAGAAGTCCCCGGCCCTAGCCTCAGCCCCAGCGCCAGCCCGGACCCCGGTGGGGATTGCCTCCACAGGTTCCCCGCCGGAGGGAGGCTGGGAGGTGGCCGGAGCCTCCAAGAAACGGCGCAAGGCGAAAAGGAAGGCAGCCAAAAATGCCAAGAAGGCTGAGGCTGCTGCGAGGGGAGTGCCGGGGAGGCTGCGCGTCCCCCGCTCAACCGCCGTCGTGCTAACGATGACGGCGGAGGCGGCGGAGAGGGGCGTGCAGTACGCCCAGATTGTCACGCAGGCGAGAGCCTGCGTTGACATGAGGGCTCTCGATATGCCGGGCCCCATCCGGGTGAAACCCACTCGGACGGGTGCTCGGCTACTGGAGATCCCCGGCGCTTCAAGCGGTCCCCAGGCCGATGCCCTAGCGGCTAGGCTTCGGGACACGCTGGATGCAGCCGACGTCCGGGTGTCCAGGCCCAACAAGTGCGCAGAAATGCGCATTTCGGACCTGGACGACTCCATCACGGTGGAGCAAATCCGCCTCACCGTGGCGGAGGCCGGGGGCTGCCCCCTAGAGGCGGTGAAGGTCGGAGCAATCCGCTTCGGCCGCCGTGGACTGGGGGCGGCAGTTGTCGGCTGCCCCATCGCAGCAGCCAAAAAGGCTGCCGACCGGGGGTTCCTCGCCGTTGGAGGCGTGGTGCGGGTGCAGGTCCGGCTCCTGCAGGCTCGACCGACCAGGTGCTTTAGGTGCCTGTCGGTCGGCCACGTGGGGGTGCAGTGCACGGCGGCGGTGACGGTCGGTGACCGCTGCTTCCGCTGTGGCCAACCCGGCCATACGGCCGGTGGATGCGAAGCTCCGCTGCACTGTTTCAGGTGTGCAGCGGGGGGCAAACCGGCCGACCATAGGGTTGGCAGCAAGGCCTGCACCGGGGGGGAGCCGAAGCCGCAAGGCGGGGGCTCCACCCAAAGTTCGCGGCGGGATGCGGAGATGGTTCCATAATGAATCCCCAGCTCCGCATCCTGCAGGCGAACGTGGGCCACGGTGCCGATGCTCAGGGTCTTCTGCTCCAGAGCATGGCACAGTGGTCCATACACGTCGCCGCTGTCGCCGATCCGTACACTCACCGGCCCCTTGGGCCTGCCTGGGTGGTCGACCTGGACGGGTCGGCGGCACTGGTGTACAACGCCGCTATGGGTGCCCCCCCCCCCCCCTGTTGTCGTGGCAAGGGAGCATGGCATCGTAGCGGCGCGTGTGGGGGAGATTGCGGTCGTGGCCGTCTATTTCACGCCGAGCCTACACCGACGCATAGGGGAGTACCGGCAGTCGCTGGAGCGACTGACTGACGTCGTCAACGCCTGTCATCCTCATCCGGTTCTTGTGCTCGGGGACTTCAACGCCTGGTCAGTGACCTGGGGGTCCCGGCACACGAACCCACGAGGTAGGGCTCTGGAGAGCTGGGCCGCTAATCACGGTCTAGTTCTCCAGAATCGCGGGGCCGAAGCCACGTTCGTGACCGCGGAGCGCAGTTCGATTATCGACCTATCGTTCGCAGGCGCTTCGCTGTCGCACCGTGTGCGGGACTGGCGTGTTGTTGTGGGGGTGGAGACACTGGCGGATCACCGATACGTTCGGTTTGATGTCTCCCCCCCCGCGGGTGATGCGCCGGTCATACCGGCCCCACGCGAGCCACGCTGGGTGCTTGGGAGACTGAATCGGGAGGTCCTCCTGGAGGCCGCCATCGTACAGGCCTGGGCCATTGCGCCGGACAGGCCTGTCGATATCGACGATGAGGCGGCGTGGTTCCGGGAGGCCATGACTCGTGTCTGCGATGCGGGTATGCCTAGGGCACCACCCTATAGTCCGAGGCGTCGGGTCTACTGGTGGTCTGCGGAGATCGCGAGGCTACGGCAAGCCTGCGTGGTCGCGCACCGCCGGTGGACCAGACTCCGTAGGAGGCGTAGCCGAGCCGCAGATACGGAGCCCCGAGTGGCGGAGCTTCATGTGGGATACAGGGAGGCCAGAGATGCCCTCCGAGCGGAGATTAAGCGGGCGAAAGCCGCGGCTTACAAGGAGCTCATGGAGACGCTGGAGCGGGACCCATGGGGGCGGCCTTACCTTATGGTAAGAGGAAAGCTGCGCCCCCGGGCCCCGCCGTTGACCCGGGTTCTCCAGCCAGCTCTGCTCGGTGGAGTGGTCGAGTCCCTGTTCCCGGCGCGAGCGGAACACGTTCCGCCGCAGATGACTCCGCCACCTCGGTCGCCTGTGGCGCCCAGTGTGGTAGTTGACGACGAAGTCCCCGAGGTCACTTGGGTAGAACTGGAGCTGGTGGTGCGAAGGCTTAGAGCCAAGAAGAGCACCGCCCCGGGACCCGACGGCATTCCAGGCCGCGCGTGGGTCCTAGCTCTGGGAGAAGACGGTCTCGAACCCCGACTGAGAGGGTTCCTCAGCGCATGCTTGGAGCGGGGCCAGTTTCCGAAGATGTGGAAGACGGGGAAACTGGTCCTCATCCGAAAGGAGGGTCGCCCGGCGGACGAACCGTCCGGCTACCGGCCCATTGTGTTGCTCGACGAGGTGGGCAAGCTCTTTGAAAGAGTTATTGCAAAGCGCCTCGTCGAGCACCTCTCTGGTAGGGGGCCGGACCTGGCGGATGCCCAATATGGCTTCCGCCGGTGGCGGTCCACCGTGGATGCCATCATGCGCGTGAGGACTTTGGCGGAAGAGGCAGTTGCCCGGAGTGAGGTGACGTTGGCGGTGTCCTTGGACATCTCCAACGCGTTCAACACCTTGCCCTGGAGTTGCATCAGGGAGGCACTCGTGTACCACGGTGTGCCTCTCTACCTCCGCCGCATAGTCGGGGCGTACCTGACGGAGAGAGCCGTCATCTACCCAAGTGCGACCGGCGTCGGTCGGCGTGAGATGTCGTACGGTGTTCCACAGGGATCGGTTCTCGGGCCGCTACTGTGGAACATTGGATACGACTGGGTGCTTCGCGGTGAGCTTGCGGACGGCGCCGCCGTCACGTGCTATGCGGACGACACGCTAGTGACGGCGAGCGGGGCTACACACCGCGAAGCGATCCTGAGGGCCACGACCGCGGTTGCTCAAGTCGTGGAACGGATCCGGCGGCTGGGCCTTGAGGTGGCTTTGCATAAATCCGAGGCCATGTTCTTTCATGGACCTCGGCGCACGCCACCACCTGGTTCCAGTCTCACAGTGGGAGGCACTCTCATCGGCATCAAGCCCCAGATGAAATATCTGGGGCTCGTGCTCGACGGCCGGTGGGACTTCGGGAAGCACTTCCGAAGTCTGGGCCCCAAATTGGCGGGCACAGCCAACGCTCTGGCGCGGCTACTGCCCAACCTGAGGGGCCCGGAGGACTCCTGCAGGAGACTCTACGCGGGTGTCGTGCGGTCCATGGCCCTGTACGGGTGTCCCGTGTGGGCGGACACCCTGAGTGATCGGCACATGCTTCTGCTGCAGCGTCCGCAGCGGAAGTTGGCGTGCCGCATCATAAGGGGGTACCGCACGATATCCTTCAACGCGGCGAGTCTCCTCGCCGGATCCCCACCATGGATCCTGGAAGCGAGATGCCTTTCGGCGCTATACCGGTTCCGAAGGGCGGCGCGGGAGCGGGGTCACGATCCCGAGCCCGAAGAAATTCGGGCCGTGAGATCCCGGCTCCACAGGGAAATGGTGGCGGAATGGGAGAGACGACTTGGGCAACCAAGCGCAGGGCACGCCGTAGTAACGGCGGTAAGACCCATCATGGGGGAGTGGCTAGAGAGGCCACACGGCAGCCTCTCGTACCGTCTGACGCAGATGATCACCGAGCACGGATGCTTCGGAAAGTATCTGCGTCGGATGCAGAAAGAGCCAACGTCCGAGTGCCATCACTGCGACGCGAGCGAGGACTCAGGTCCGCACACGCTCACCGAGTGTCCGGCGTGGGAGACGCCGAGGCGGGAGCTTGTGGCGGCCCTGGGAGTGAGGGTTCTCACGCTCTCCACCTTGCTCGCGGCGATGGTTCGCTGCGCGGATGCGTGGGCGGCCGGCGCCTCCTTCTGCGAGCAAGTAATGCTCGTGAAGGAGGAGGCGGGGCGGGAGCGGCAGCGGGAGCGACGAAGGATCGCAAGACAAGCTGCCCGCGCACGAAGGCAACTCGGGCGTCGGAGGTCGATGAACGACCTCCGCCCCCCATGAGCGCCGGCCTGGGGGTGACAGGTGAAGCCGCCTGTCACCCTGGCAGAAGCAGGCCGCGGCGGTGGCGCGCATGGCGCGCCTCCCCGTTTCCGGGGACGAGTTGGGGACTCTGTAGTCCCCACACCCGAGAAGAGGGCCATATCGTGAGAGATGGCCCTGGGTCGGCCGGGGTGCGAGGGATATGCCTGTCAACCTCACCTTCGGCAACCAAAACGACCCACAGGCGGCGTGCGTTTTAGTCGGTTCGAGTCCGACATAACCTCCTCCACCGGCTCCGGTGGGGAGGTATCCGTGGGGATTTTGCGCACGTAAAAAAAAAAAAAAAAAAAAACTATTTATGTTTGATTGTTCCGCCACCAAACGCCGTTTTTTGTTACTGTCGTGCAAATGACATAACAAAAATGCGCGTTATTTTTATACTTATAGGTGTCATAAATTTATTTACCTCACAGGAACCGTGCCACAATTTTTATTGTAAACCGCTTTTCTACTAGGATTCCTGCAATACCTTTGACTAATACATGGAAGTATTAGATCCGAACATATTCTTCTGAAAATGACGTGAACTAAATATACTCTTGTATTTCAGAGATCAATAATGCAGCGTAGAAAATCTCCCAATAATATAATCAAAGGATGTGTGCGTGAATTCCATTTATCTGGTAATCCAGTGGCAGAAAAAAGCAATGATGAATTTTCCGCTCTTGTGTCGTCGAAGCTAATATAGTATGATGTGTGACCATAATATAGATATCCCAATAAGCAATCTAAGCATTCATCAACAATTTCCATGTATCAAATATTCCATTAAGTACTTACCTAGCAAATCCTTAAAATACGTTCAATTTGACACAGTTGTTTTGTAAATCGTTTCGTTTGTATATGTTTTCAACAGTCATGTACCGAGTATTTTTTTGTAGTCAATATGTAAATACAAATAAAGTTCTAAATGGTACAACGAATGTTATTATTTAAATCCTCCATTGGTTGGTTCCTCCATGGTTCATACCGAATCCCGAGACACTGCATGTTCTGGATGCCAGTGAGTTTTGGCGTTACCACAATCTTTAGTAATACCTTTATGCTTTACCTAGCAATGACTTGGGGAACCGATTGGGGAAGTATGTGTATTCAAAATAAAAACGCTAAGGAATAAAATGCAGCATTCCACACAATTAAGTACAATCTTCCAGAGATTCGTAAACTTCCCTACACTCCTCTTTTCAATTTTTTTTCCTTTGCGTGAGTGACACTTTATCGATCACAATAAATGTATCTAAGCGGTAATACGCGGTGCTTAGGACACCCTACCATCAATCTGTAGTGAAGCTACATTTTCCACGTAGGACACGATTTATTATCAAGTTATAAAAACTATTTATGCCTTCTACTATAAACTCAAAACCGGCCAGTAAAACTGATGAAGAAATGTCAAATGACAATTTCAACTGATAATCACGATCACGTTATAATTCAAACTGAATAAAATATGATAATATGTTTACCTTTATGTTTACCTAATTTCTTACAATAATGATATAGAACACAATCATTGTTAAAAATTACAAAAAGAAATTTAAAAATGTGCTTATACTAATTGTTTTACAAAGATCTGGCACTGGATCTATTCAGTAAATAAACAAGCTGGATACATGGAACCCACCTGATCTTATATTTCAAGGCCTTTTCAAGGCCTATTTATCATTTGTGTATCAATTATGATTAATAATAACAAAATAAAGTCAATAGTGTTACAGAAGGCTTACAAGTCTCAGTTCAAATAATGAATGCAATGCTAACAAATGTAAGAAATAAGTGAAAATAAAAATATAAATCGTGCCAATATGCTTCGCCAAATGACTCTACCAAAATGTAGCAGTACAAATCCAACCAAGGAAGAGGTTGTAGTAATACATAATTTAAGCAACAATCATGATATAACCACAGCAGTAGAAGCATTAATGTTGAATGATGCACTGTCAAACTCTTCATCAATATTTGTATTAGTACCGGTCTCCGATGATGAAGACGATGATTCATTGTATGGTTTTGATTCTACAATAGGAATACAATTGCCGAAAAATTATAACAAGAGGAGGAAAGCTAACGAATTAGAATATGGTAAGTAGTTTACTATTAAAAAATGGCATAAATTAAAATTATATACTACCTACTTTATTAATTATAAAGGCAATTTCTGGCTGAGGCGGGAGTGGCCCTGTAGAAAGCTGCCCAGAGGATTTCCGTGTGTGTCTCTGACCAGCAGAGCACACATCGGACAATAAAGTGGAGAGTACGCCCGAGGGCGCTATCTGAAAACCATACATGGCTCAAGGTCAACCGAGGCTTCGCCATTGGTTCAAACCCCCTTGCCACACCTTCAAGCAATTCATTAATTTTCAAATTATTTATGGAAATCTGCCGGATTTCTTGACATCTATGATTACTAATCCGCTCCCTTGGGTTTAAGCGTGATGTTCCTTAGCCTATAACCTTCCTTGACAAGCGGACTATATAAAATAAAAATATTTTTTTACACTCGAACCGGTAATTCTTAATATTTCTTGTGACGTAAGGCAGCGGTAGAAAAAACTGATTTAGCGCAGTAATGATGATGTCATACGTCTTCACATGCCTGTTAGCAGGACTCGCTATTTTTACGAACTTTGAATGCCTGTTAAATCACAACTACTTTGTGTTTTTTTAATGAAACAAAACTAGATGTATACAGTATACAGTGTGCATTTTTGAAATGGGGCAGTAAGGGCAAGTACCTTAACCTTTGCAGTTACAGCAAAACGTTCTTAGGAGACCTTCCCTAACTTTTTAAACTGAATTCACATATTTTGCAAAAATCTTAGTTAGCAAAAAGAATACAAAAAAGTGCATTTTTTGTGCCAGTCGATTTCATGTGGAGACATTTTACTAGAAAAGACAAAAGAAGCCAAAATCATTTCCCATACATTTCGTACGGAAATTTTGTAAGTAAAAAATGTCTTGACATGTATGAAATTAGTTTATGAAATAAATTGCTCGAAATGACTTCCACTTTCATGAATACATATGTTTACCCGTTTTTGCACTGAGCGAATGGCGGCTAATAATGTTCATCCTTGTGCTCTTGAACACTGGTGTGCACGTCTTCTACAGCTTGTTTTATACGAAGCCCTATAAAAAATCAAGTGGCGTTAGTTCGGCGCTACGAGGTGGCCACTGTGTTGGACCATGTGTACGTATCCACTGTGTACCGAGTAGGCGGCCCAAATTGGAACGTGAATTGTGGCTGTTATGTGGCGGAGCACCGTCTTGTTGAAAATGAACTTTTCGCAATTCCGGCAGTGGCCATTCATCTAACTTATTTTCAAGATGGTGTTTAATGACGTCATTATATGTACATGGCAGAATTCAGTTTCCCTCGATTGGACATTATACCACACCGACATTTGAATGAGAAACGAACCTGATTATGATTTGCCGTAAGTCTTAGTGGATTTTCTTTGGACCAATAGTGGTGATTTTTTCGGTTGTACATACCGTTAATTGTAAAAATTTGTTTCGTCAAACCACTGCATGTGATTCAAAAATTCATGATCTCGGCTTACTTAGCCATCTGCAAAAAGTAAGCCTTCGTACATCATCACCCGGATGTAATATTTGAACTATGCACCCATTTCGATAGCGCTTAGAGCCGTATTTTTATTCCTTTATCACGAGGAAGTGGGAAATACCTACTTCAAGAGCGACATGCCTGGACGATACCTCTGGATATGCTTCTACATAAATCAGAACTGCAATCTCCGTGTATACGTCCAAACGAGACTGGCGCTTGCTTTTGAAAGAACACTGCAATTCCAGGTTTTTTAAAAGATTGTAATGAGCCCTTTCTTGCTGTCACATGCAGCAACTGATACTTATTGCGGTACCACGCTAATGCAGCTACCGCGTTTTGATTATTGACAAAATAGGCTTCTAATAAGTCAATTTATTCACGATTAGAAGACATTTTTGCCAAAATTCTTAATTAAAAAGATCTGTGGCACTCGGGGACTGCCACGGTAAAGCTATTGCTTAGCATTTTTTATGAACTTATAAATAAATAATAAAAATAAAAATAATTTATTTCGGACAACAACGAAGCCATGTCTTGTTAGTAACAATATAACCACTTAAAAATATGTTAGTAAAAAATTTGCATTGTCTTTGTTTGTCATTTATGATATTATTTAATGTCAAAATAGAGGAATAGAAGTAATGTCACACAGTAAAAATCTAAACTATTATGTCAAATTTGTAATATATTTATTAAAAGCAATATTAAATTCTTAAGATACGAGTATGTCAAATCCGCCATTCATTTAATAGAATTATAATAAATAATAAGATAATTTGAGTCTGAGTCTGAGTCTGAATTTGAATTTGAAAACTAACTATAATTACTTACGTTAAGCGGAGCTACTTGGGAGCAGCTCGGCTCGATTCGTGCGAGCTAGGAAAAAATCCTAACACCCCCCGTGTTAGGATTTTTTCGTTACGGAATTTCTGGATTCGGTCCCCACGCTCAAGGCCCGCGATAAAAGCTATGCAATAGCTTAATAAGTAACTTAACGAGTTTTCTTAGCTGAAACTTAGAATGACGTAAAGATATTCGAATCAAATTCGAAATTTATGGGTAATCATTCTTTTTTTTTACTTTATAGTCAATCCTACCCGCTTCCTGCCCATACCAAAAAGTTTGACCATTGTAGGAAGATTCTCTTGCCGAAATGTATGGGAAAAGATTTTGGCGATTTGTCTTTTCTAGTACTCAAAGCTAAAATGGTCTTTTGATCCTCATATAAAATAGAATCGACAGGAACAAAATAATTTTCAAAATATATCAAAAAGTTAGGGAAGATCTCCAAAGAACGTTTTGCTGTAACTACAACGGTTAAAGTACTTGCCCTTACTGACCCGCTTCAAAAATACACCCTGTATACAATGTATGTATTTGTTGAAACTGTGTTTGCAGCTAAAGTTGCACATATTCATTTCAATTAAAATCTCAAACAATTTCAGATATGCCGCCCCGAAGACCATTATCTTGTAACCTAAAACCTTCCAAGTATGAGAACGAAGACCTAGAAATTGTGTTAAGTTCCACAAGTACACCTAAACAGCTAAAGATATCTAATAAACTTTGTCAAATAACAACGCATCTCGAAGTCACTAATAAACTATGTCAAATAACAACACCGTGTGATGTTACCAATAAACTTTGCCAAATCACGACACCTCAGGGTGTTGTTCCATATAAACCTCAGCGACACACAAGATTTGCTGTGAATGCAATAAACAAGGACGTTACTCAAGTTACTAATAAAATATGTCAAGCTACTCAAGGGAATAAAATGACTTTAGTTGTTGGAACGGACACAACTATAGATAGACCATGTTGTTGCGAACTAGAAAATTTTTCTGAAGTCCAACTATGCAACTGTTTACATACTTTCAATTCAATGCAATCCAATCATATTCATACCAAGCGAATGATTATAAATCGATCACAACTAATTTCACCTGTATTGGTTAAAACAGGTGCTGTAAACATTCATACTCTCTTAGATGAATGGTGATTTTGTAGAATGTGTTTAAACTTTTCCTTTCTTTGTACGTAGCCCCAAGTAGTGTAAAGGAACGTTTAAACAAATATCGGAGAATAAACATTGACCAATCTTCACGGTAGATGAAGCCTAAGTCCACTAATTGAATTTAATCCCAATGTGCTTACCTCGCTCAATACATTCGTACAATGCGTGGACCTGTCTTTTACTTACCCAATATGAAGCCTGGTATCAAGGGAACATTATGTTACATTGACTCACTATCTTTTTGTCTGTAAGTGCTCCGTGATTGCTGTGCTGTTGGCCTTAAATTATATTTATAATTTCCGCCACCTAGACCATATTTTATTGTATCTTGAAACGACATAGCATAATATACTGAGCGTTAAGTACAAAAATTATTACTTGCTTATGACAAGCAAAATAGCCGAGCATTTTGCTCAACAACACATGTAGCATTTAAATTTTATTCCGTCTTTATTCATAAAAAAATCCTTATAAACTGTATTTTTTAAACACAAGAACAATAATATATAAAATATATAATTTATAAATATAAACGTGATAGTTTTATATTATTATTAGGGTTGTTATTTAAGATAGATTCGTTTACTGTTTCAGAATTCAGCGCGGATGAATTCATTTTGCCAAAACGAAGCTCAATTTCGGAGAGCCATGAACGATTCTCTTTAATACCTCTAGAAGCGGATAATTATGGTGCTGATCCAACATTTGATATGAAACAACCATATATATTTAACACTCCTATGTCAGAATTGGAGGACAATCAAAGATCGACACTAAAACCATGCCATTGCACTCCCGAACAATTGAGATTGTTATTGGAACAAGTTCTCGCTGAAAAGTCAATGAAAAAAACTAATGTTTGCTGTGGGAGTCCAATAGACCCAAAGCAAATACACTTAATAGGTATGTTTTGTTTATGCAACCATTCACATTATCCTTCCAATACTGAAATAAAAAGTTGGATGCTATTGAAAAGACTGACAGTGACCGACACTCGAAACGGTTGCACTGGGTCTAGCTGGTACCGCAGGATATTTATGCGATGACTAGGACCAGTAGCAAGAGTCCAGCGACTACGGGGCCAATCTCAGTCCATGTCGAATTTGCTTTCCTGCTTGATATGCCCCTTCACTTGCAATACCGACGACCTATGTAGAGCAACGGAGAGCGCTATTGCTGTGGCAAGTTCTGGATCATTTAAATTTAAATACCACACCATTATATGTCAGATCTAGCGATTGACTCGAAGAAAAATATATTCAAATAACATAGAAATTTCAATGACGATCATTGTAGACAAAATTTAATACTCCTCGGAATTCAAATTGTAGTTTGTCTCAAGGTCTTTACAACATATCACTTAAAATCTTTAATGGAGACATGGTCAGTCAGTACGGGCCTTTTTATATTAATTACATGAGAAGCCAACCAAATTGATAATTTCTTACTAATTATTCATGGACAGTTGTTTGCAAGATTTGAAAGATAAAGAATGTGGTTTAAGAATGAATAAATTACTCGTCAAATGTCTTCTCTATGCTGATGATCATGTTTTACTTGCGTCATCGGCAGATGAGTTGCAGGAGATGGTAACAACTATGAATGAAGCTTTTAAGGGGAAAGTAATGAAAGTGAATGTTAGTAAGACAAAAGTTATGGTTTTTGAAAGAGATGAATGCGTGACAGAGTGTAGGATTTGTACAGATGGGGAAAGAGTGGAACAAGGGAACATTGTTTACGAGAGATGGAAAGCATGAAGATGTTGAAAGGAGAGATAGCTGGAAATAGAGTGAATGGGGCACTACACAACTTTATGAGCAGCCGGAAAGTGAAAAGGCACGACGACGGGCTGTACATGGAGGAGGATTAGTGCCGACTCTTATGTATGGTAGTGAAAGTTGGGTGTGGCAGAAAAAGCATCAGAGTAGAGTGAATGCAGTAGAAATGCGTGCGTTGCTAAGTATGTGCGGCTAGACCTTAAGAGGTAGAGTGAGAAATAGCATGATAAGAGAGCGATGTGGAGTGATAGAAGATGTAGTGATGAGAATTGAGAGAGCAATGTTGAGATGGTTTGGTCATGTTGAGAGAATGAATGAAAGAAGTCTAACGAAACAGGTGTATGAGGCGAGTGTGGATGGTACTGTCGGAAGGGGAAGACCTAGGCGCACATACCTGGACCAAATCGACCCTAAACCAGCATGTATGAAGAAAGTAATGAGAGTGAAAGAAGCGAGAATAATATGTCAGGATCGTAGCAAATGGAGATCCGTGATCTCTGCCTACCCCTTTGGGAAACAGGCGTGATTTTATGTATGTATGCATGTATAAATAACATGTACTGTTCGGTGAATTACTTACCACTTACATAAAATAATATTGTGATATCTACATGTCAAGTAATAATGTTCTTGGCTATTAATAGGATGATAGACACGAGTGATGGTATTGAGACAGCTGTCCATTGTACTGTAGAACTCAAAAGTGCAGTAGCAATCCTACGTAATTATAGCGTCAATATTCTAGCGCTACTTGTGACCTTTTTATTTTAAGACAATTTACACACACACATAAATTGTTCTTCTGTAAGAATATTATCGATCATTTCGTTTATATTGCTTAAGTAACCCGTGGTCGAGTGGTTCTAGGATGAGGTTTACGGCAATTCAAAGGTTGGTGGTTCAAATCCTACGATCTGGGTATAATAACACTTTTTGTGTTTCATTTATTTAAATTAATATCAGGTTGATGAATAAACTGTTTCTTAAGTAGAATTTATTATTTGTTTAACTTTAACAAAGATCAACTTAAAATATAAAAATATGAAGGTAGATTTGAAATAAAATGGAATAATTACTGGCTTAGAGAAAAAAAATAACGTTGTTGGTTGGTGGACTTAGTTACGAGTCTTGTTATTCCCGTGATTCGATTCAATATTAATTTCAACATGTCTACAAGTAATATTAGTATGGAAGTCAAAGCTAATATTGTGGCGTTACATATAAATGGATTAAATAATATAAGTGAAATAGCAAATGAAACTGGCTTATCCGTAAGTATATTATTATAGTATTTAATTTTTATATTATACTAGATGTTGCCCGCGGCTCCGCCCGCGTTGATATCGGTTATCGCGACCAAACATAGCCTATGTGTTATTCTGTGGTAGAAGCTATTTTATTGTGAAGTTTCATTAAAATCTATTCAGTAGTTTTTGCGTGAAAGAGTAACAAACATCCAAACATCCATATTCACAAACTTTCACATTTATTATATTGGTAGGATAATTATTCAAATAGGTCTGGTGTTATAAATATGTTAATAAACCGTTGCTTACATTAATGTGTAAAAACGTTCTTTTTAGAGGAACACTGTGAAGAGGTTTGAGGACGAGGGTAGCTTGAAAGTTCGTGCAAGAAGTGGAAGGCCACCGTTGATTAACCACAACCAGCGGACCTATATGGTGGCAGAGTAGGAAACCAATGGTTTCATACCAACACGACGATGGGCCAATGAGTTTGACACTTGTGCCGATGGCCTGCATCACCGGACGCCAGCAATAAAACCGTTTTTAACGCAACGGCATCAAGACGAAAGGTTACGTTTTGCCCGGGAATACCTTGATTTCAACTGGGAAACGACCATATTCTCGGACGAAAAAACTTTTAAGTCTTGTCAGCAGGGAAGGAGTTGTGGCGTAGGAACAATACATGCTGGTCTGACAGTAACATTGTTGCTAACACGGAGTCAGGTAGAATAAGTGTTAATATGTGTGAATGGATCAGCGTGCAAGGACCAGGCGAACTAGGGTTTATTCCACCGCGAGCAAACAGCAGCAGTTATGTGGACGTTTTAAATAATATAATGCTACCTACAGTGCGCAATGTTTTTCCCCGAGATGAATTAAATAACTTTAGTTTTGTGCACGACAATTTTCCTATACACGGTGGCGTCGTAGTTCGCGAATGGCTTAGGGAACAAGCAGAGGTCAACGTTATTCCTTGGCCAGCACGATCCCCTGATTTAAACCCAATAGAAAATATATGGGGTATAATGGTCCAAAGATGGGACTCACGAGACGAGAGATGTCCTGAATTATTAAAGTAACATTGCATGCAAATATGGGACAATTTACGTGGGACAGATATTTGTCAGAATGTTGTGGGATCCATGCGCCGACGTCTACTCAGCTGTATTGAGAACAACGGAGGTCATACAAAATATTAATAATTATTAGCACAATAAATATTATTAATTTTTAATATTTTGTAGACGACAATACTAATTATACTTAATTAGGTATTTGGAAAAAGGTAATCTTGTTGTTCTAAATATTAAATCTGTAAAGAAAGAATACTTTTGTTACATAACTTACAAGTAAGTAAACCTTACTTAAAGATCTTTCCATTTATTACAAAAAATATATTCAATAGCTCAGTTAAGTAAGAAGTAGTTTTTGTGAATTTGGTGAAAAGGGGACGTGCTGGCTATAGGACAAGTTAGTTTTAGATTGTAAAATAGAGTTTATTATTATTATTTATATTATTATAGTTTTATAGTATTTTATATAGTATTTATATACATAGAGTTTATATTATTTTATTAAGTTTCAATCCTCTTTTCCTTGAAAAAACGAATACTTAAGCTATAAACCTCAATAAAATTTACAATGAGCAGGTTGGTAGATAGTAAAAATGAAATATATTAATTTACGAATCAAACATTTGTATCATTTCTTTTCATAACCCCATAATTAATCACATAAATAATAACTAATGCCAACTTCATACAAAATTACTTTATCAATATTTAAAATTATATTTTTGACATAAATATAAAAAATCGTTATAGGCTGGAATCGAACCACAAGTATCTCTAATCGCAGTGAATCAATAGTGTCTTGCTTCTGCCACTTAGCTATCAGTTAATATACTAAGGTTGGCGAATTACTGTTATACTATCTAATGACTCACAGCAGTTGTAAAGAATAATACAGTTATGAAAACATATACACCTATAACACAAAAATATATCGTTATATTTTTGTGCACGAACTACTCATATTTTGTTGTTCTAGTCTACGCTACGACGCGTCGCGTCGTATTGCATTGAGACATATACGTACACACACACACATAATGTAAACGCCCGCCACACCATTTTGAGTATTTTTTTTTTTTTTTTTTACGTGCGCAAAATCCCCTCGGATACCTCCCCACCGGAGCCGGTGGAGGAGGTTATGTCGGACTCGAACCGACTAAAACGCACGCCGCCTGTGGGTCGTTTTGGTTGCCGAAGGTGAGGTTGACAGGCATATCCCTCGCACCCCGGCCGACCCAGGGCCATCTCTCACGATCTGGCCCTCTTCTCGGGTGTGGGGACTGCAGAGTCCCCAACTCGTCCCCGGAAACGGGGAGGCGCGCCACGCGCGCCACCGCCGCGGCCTGCGTCTGCCAGGGTGACAGGCGGCTTCACCTGTCACCCCCAGGCCGGCGCTCATGGGGGGCGGAGGTCGTTCATCGACCTCCGACGCCCGAGTTGCCTTCGTACGCGGGCAGCTTGTCTTGCGATCCTTCGTCGCTCCCGCTGCCGCTCCCGCCCCGCCTCCTCCTTCACGAGCATTACTTGCTCACCATTTTGAGTCTTGTTGTGCTAATGCACTTATGAGCTCTGACTGTACAGCTGACTATAGAAGAAATTTTTATGTAGCCGGTCCTGGAAAGCTAGTAAATGTTGTACCTATTTGATTAATACTTCTTACAATAAATCAATAAAACCTCGGTAGCCTAGTGGTGTGGGTAATGGACTGCTGAGACGAGGTCTCGGGTTCGATCCTAGGTTTTACCATGGCACACACCAATGACTATTCGATGCTTTTCGAAATTATGTGTGTATTTATCGCAGGTTTATAAGTGCCCGGTTAAAGGCAATAGGCTCGCCACCTATTACATTGGGACCTAAACATAAACTGGCAAAATGTGAGTGCTAGTACCTCTGCCTACCCCTTCGGGGATATAGGCGTAAGTTTATGTTATGTTATGTTAATAAATCTTTCATTTTCAGATATAAAATGCTCTGGTTGTATGCTACCAAATCAAAAAAATGCAATAAAAAGTAACAAACTTGAATCAAGTCAAGCGATGGACTGTCATTGTGAAGAACTTTTTACTGGAACCGACAAAAGCCCTACTATACAGAAAATAGCATCGTCTACTCTTTTCTGTTTAGATGATTCAACCAAGATCCAAGATCTTCCCAGAATCTCTTTGAATGCTGACGACACAGGAACTAAATTAAATAGCGTATCAAAACAAACTACCTTGCCCTGTCGAAAAATATTGACAGAGCAGGATCAGTCGATAATACTCGATGACAGAGAACTCGACTCGGCAATAGAAGGAAGGAATACTTATAATGAATCAAGTAGGCAAAGAAGGCATCGTGCTATGATTGATACTAACGCATTTAAAAACGAAAGAGGGCAAAGCAACAAAATGACGCTTACTCCAAAGGCGAGACCGTATTATGGAAATACGTCAATAAGGTCAAAAACAAAAGATCAAATTAAGGCTGATCTAATTCAAGCATTGTCAGGGTTCAAATATCTACAGGAAATAGGACCCCCAAAGCCTACAGTAAACGTTGTCACAGACGATGTAAGTACGAAAGCCTGCTTAGAATACCCTCCTTCAAAACCGTTAACGCATTTACATAACATGTCAATAAACACAGATAAAAACAACCATTCACAGTCAAATCTTATTCAAACATTATCAAGTTTACAGAAACAATCGTCAGCCATGAATAAGTTTAAAGTGACTTTTGAAGATTTCCTAAAACATTATGCAAATATGAAAAGGGATCAGTTAAGTGTACCACAGTCGTCTATTAAAAAATCTGCCAATAATCGTTCAAATTTCAATGATAAGCAGAGTGTTAGAACAGAACATGTTGTAACTTCGCCCGGATACCCAAAACACCAAAAAGTGAAAGAAGATCATGGCTTAAAATTACGCTACGGCGGTAAAAGTTCCCATTCAAAAACTCTTACCTAGCAAAATCAAATTATCCCAACAATTAATCTTGACAGATTTTGTGTTAGTAAATGTGCAAATAATCCGTGTTTTATATCGCAAAATCTTTGTAAAATTATCTAAATTTAATATCTTAATAGCTTTAAATATAATAACATAATCAATGAAACTAAAGCGGTAGTGAATCCAGCTCTGCTTCGTGAATTACTGCCACAGGTATTGGAGCACTAGAAGCCTGAAAGTCCACAAATACTTTCAGTTATGCAAGTGCCTAAGTTTTGTAGTTCTGTTCGCTACAGTACACGTGTCTGTTTCAAAATAGAGTATTTGTGTCTGAAAAAATGTATAACCACGATTAGTTAATTAATTTACTGGTTGCGATATTTATTTTAATATACAAGTTCAGTAAAATGTTGCTTATTCAGGAATTTGTCCCTGAATAAATCGTTTGTTGACATGAAAAACTTGATTGTACTATAATTTTGAAGCTTCTGTAGTCTTATGTTGTAACTACTTGCAAGTGTTTTTTTTTTAAACGGTTTATTGATGTTGAATTTTAAGGGTTATATCGATAGTCACCATTTGAATTTATGAATAAATCGTTTGTATGTGTTTCTTTTTTGTGGAAAGCCATGAAATATATAACCAATAAAAATCTTGTTTTTATTTATTTATGAGATTATCTTTCCATAGGTCCAGATTACCTCAATAGTTAAGATTGGTAATTTATTCATTTACTAACCATGGGTCCGGTCGTTTACAACCTATTCCCAATATACCTGATTTGCACTATAAACGATATGTCTAAATCCAATATGACTTTGGCCGAATGCGACTGAATCTCAAAATGTCTTCATCCCGCAATGAATGAAATTCGTGATGCCTTATTTACAAAATGATGTGACAGCTGCTATAATGTCCCTCCTTGGGTGCGGGGACCACAAAGACCCCAACGGAGAGATGCGTAATGCGTGCTACCACTGCGGCCTGCTTCTGCCAGCATGACAGATGGTACCACCCGTCACCCCCAAGCCTGTACTCATGGGGGACGTCATTCATCAACCTCAGACGCTCGAGTTGCCTCAGTATGCGTAGTAAGTTGAAGGCAAAGTCTCAGAAAAGAGGGTCTCCATTACTTACATATACTATTTGGCAATGGTGACTCAGCTTGACGGCCTCATCATATGCTTTTTCACGCTCCGCCTAAGGACCCGGGACTGTAGGAAGAAGCTGTGAGCTGGTAATGAATTCCAGGCCTTAATGGTGCGACAAAGAAAAGAGTCAGCGATCCGCTTGGTTCTTGATCGGATACTCTGCACCGTGCGCGGGTGACATCTAAACCCTGCACGTGTTGTCCTGTATAGGAAAGGGGTGAGTGGGGCTAATTGGAAGAGCTCATCAGAACATTCACCATGGTACAGACGGTAAAATACTGCCAAGGACGCAACATCTCTACGCATCTGCAAAGGCTCTAGGGTGTTCGTGACCTCGGCATTCCCAATAATGCGGCCGGCACGTCGTTGCAAACTGTCGAGAGCACCTAGTAAGTACTTTGCTGAGCCATCCCAGAGATGCGTGCAGAATTCCACGCAAGTGTGAATTTGTGTCTTGTACAGAAGACACCGCTGAACCGGCGTGAAAAAACCTTTCTCTGTTCAGGACTCCCGAGTTTACGCGAGGTTGTTTTGATGATACTCTCGATGTAGTTTTTGTTATTCAGGTTGCAGCGGACATCCATACCTAGGATATTGAGATTGTCCTGCTGTGGCAGTGACGTGTTCTGAAGAGTGGGAAGAGGGAGGAAAGAAGATACTTTTGCTGTAAACGCACATGCCTGCGTCTTCTTAGCATTGAATTCGACCAGGTTCTCAGAGCCCCATTGGGAAATGTTATTCAGGATCCAGTCAAGCTCAGTGACAAGAAGCTGCCTTGTCTCTGCGATATCTGACTGCTTGGCCGCAGGATGTCCTTGATAGCTCTGCATAACAATGAAGACTCCTCCTTCGCTCCTTCCCTCCCGCTGCCGCTCCCGACTCGCTTCCTCCTTCACGAACATAATTTTTTTTAGTACCTACCAAAACCAATTACATCTACTAAATAATGGATAGATAAACGAGATGATAGCCTCTGTAGCGTGGCAGTACTTAACGCAGATGTTACACAGGAGGCGTGCGTCCGATCCACACCAGTGCCAAATAATTGTATGCATGAATTATATTTGCATTGGACTGGTCCTGCTTCGATATCGCCATTGGGTTATGGAAATCAACCGGCTAACTCAAGTCGATGCACAGAATATTGCAACTGAAAAAGACTTCAAATATACGAGATGTACTATACATGAACCAGAAATCTTATGGAAGTAAACCCCCACATTAACACTACAAAAACAAGCAAGGTTATCAATGCGTCCAGGAATAAAATACAAACAAATTTAAAATTTTTAGTGTTATTATGTCATTTGGCTATGTGTTTTGATCACCATCAAAATAATGTTTAAACTGAATGCAGTTGGCGCATATGTATGTATATTTAATGAAATATACATACATATGCGCCTAAACTAATTAAAATGATTATTCATATGTTGCTTTGGAACTATAATAGTTTTCTAAATAAAAATAAAATATTTTTTCCGTTTACTCGAAGTATGTTTTATATTCGCAAATAAGTTGCGCTTAGCTCTCAATTATGTAGGAATTTTATTTTATTAGCCAACCTGCAGTTCTAAAAATGCTACATTGAGCAATTCTGCTACAAGAGTAACTTTACGAAATTCCAGCAAATCTTTATACTTAGTCTGGCCATAAATACTGTTACAATTAAAATAAGAAAGATATTACATTTGAATTTGGAATCTGTCATTTTTATACGATTGTTCATTGTGTTTTCTAATTTTGGCGCCAATACATTGTACAATATTTTGCTATATTATTTTCGTTCCAAAATTCACCCATGCCCTACGATCAACGCCATTTTTTAAACATTTAACGATTTTGAAAAAAATGGACGAAATTATAGAAAATACCCTCACCAAAATTTTAAATGTGGCCTTGGATGACCGAGCTTTACTACAAGCGACTCTACCGATTCGCTTGGGTGGGCTCGGTATTCGCAAAATTTCAGATGTCAGCTTACCAGCGTTCCTGTCTTCAGTCCACAGTACCGAAGAATTAACTAGGAAAATCCTTGCACCTACACTAGTTAATTCTGAAGTATTGTGTAAGACTGATGCAGTGAACGCTTGGAAAATTGCATGTCCAAACACCGATCTCCCAAGGAACCTCTTCTCACAGCGTCAGTGGGACGGGCCGCTCTGCAGCTTAGTTGGAAAAAAATTACTAAATACATGTTCCAATGCTGCTGAGCGTGCCCGTTTACTGGCGGTTGGAGTGTGGGAATCGGGTCTTTGGCTACAAGCTCTTCCGTCATCTAACGTAGGGACTATGTTAGATGACACTACCTTCCGCATCGCAACTTGTCTCCGTTTAGGTGCGCCGTGTGTTTCTTCGCATCAATGCCGTTGTGGAGAAGCCGTTGACAGACTCGGACACCATGGTCTGTCGTGCTGCAGGAGCGCAGGGCGAATTCCACGGCACGCCAGCCTCAATGACATAATCCGCCGTGCTCTTATCACCGCCGGTGTACCAGCTGTACTAGAACCAAACGGTTTGGCGCGTGACGATGGCAAGAGACCGGATGGCATGTCGTTAATGCCATGGAAGATGGGTAGGACTCTGGTGTGGGACGCCACATGCGTTGATACCATGGCTCCTACCCATATAACTAGCACGGCTGGCTGTGCTGGAGCTGCTGCTGCTTCTGCAGAGGCTCTCAAGCGGCGCAAATACTCCAATCTCATCGGAGATTATGAATTTGTGCCGTTTGGAGTCGAGACTTTGGGGTCATGGGGTCCGAGCGCTCGCAACCTCTTCCGTGAGATTGCGAAGCGTATGGTCGACGCTTCTCGTGACCAGAAGGCTGGCCTCTTTTTAGGTCAGAGAATAAGCATTGCCATACAACGTGGCAATGCTGCCAGTCTTCTGGGAACGCTGCCACAAGAGGCATGCGATGCGGAGGAATTCTACGACGCATTTTAATTGTTCTTAGCTATAAGTTGTATAATAGTTATTTTATTTTTATTGTATTTAATATTTATAAATTATTTCTGTATAGATTACTTAGAATAAAAAGCTATATTAAAATGGATTGGGGTGATAAAGAAAACCGAATCGCTGTGATTGCATTACTTTAACAAACTTTTTACTTACTTTAACAGATTTAACAAACAAAATGACCGTATTTATGCTCAAAGCTCTAAGGAAGCTTCCCAATTAGTCGACAGAGTGCAACGTGGGCATTAACCAACTTCAGTGATGGTTTGGTGGGGTGTTAACTATGAAGGAGTGACTGAGCCATATTTTTGTGAAAAAAGGTATCAAAACATCGGCACAAGTGTATCAAGATACCATTCTTGAGAAGGTAGTTAAACCTCTTAACAACACCATATTCAATAACCAAGTATGGTCCTTCCAACAAGACTCAGCGCCGGGTCATAAAGCTCGGTACACGCAGTCTTGGTTGGAAGTGAACGTTTCGGACTTCATCAGAGCTGAAGACTGGCCGTCGTCTAGTCCCGATCTTAATCCGCTGGATTATGATTTATGGTCAGTTTTAGACAGTATGGCTTGCTCTAAACGCCATGATAATTTGGAGTACCTAAAACAATCCATACGATTGGCAGTGAAGAATTTTCCCATGGAAAGAGTGCGTGCTACTATTGATAACTGGCCTCAACGTTAAAAGGACTGTGTTGCAGCCAATGGAGACCACTTCGAATAAGCTTTTTATATTTTAAATTGTTTTATATTTATGTATTAAACTAACACACTGTAAAAATAATAAATATTATTTGCAATAAAAAAAAAATGTTCGGACACTTAAAAAAAGCTAGCGGAGGTAGCAATTATAAAGCATAAAATGTTTCATAAATTAATTTTTAATTTAGCTGACATTCTGGCTTCAGAAGCCATAAAAATACATGAAGAGCTTTCTTTTCATTGATCAATTAATTAATTAGCAAACTTTTTTATAAAAGACTCGTGAATACTATTATTCATTTTCCATATTAACGAAATAGAATATCGCGGTCATAATAACTTCGTGTTGTGTTCCCGGCGCGGCAGTAAGTAGCGGCGCTGTCAGTGCGACGACCGAAAGCTTTTCCTGCTTTGTCTTTTATACTGAAGGCACAAAAGCTCTCTGTGCTTACAGGGTTGACAGCGCAAGTGTGACTCGCTTGGTGTTGCACAAGTCCATAGGCCACGGTAACCAATTGTCATCAGGTGTGCCGAGTAATTTTCTTATAGAAAAAAAACAAGTTGGAAATTCTTTTTTTTTTTCTGATAGAATCTTTCAATCTCACCTATCGTTACGTTAGTACAGTCGAGGGCAATAACATTCATCTACACAGGCAATAAATTGTATACATCCAAACATTCTATTATATTATAATATGGTCTACTTTGTCATGGACAAAAACATTTATCATTCGAATGAAAAAACATGTATACATGTAATACTAATAAATATATAAATGATCACTAACTTGTTTATGCCATAACGCTTTAAACTATATAGTTGTATACATATTTGTGTTCAATGATGTGTATATACACATTATTGAACACAAATATGTATACAAGAATAGACATAATACTTTTTGTATATAGAAAGATTAAAACTACAAAATCATCATCAATAAACTATTTCTTTCCGTTTTGAATAGTCATTCAAGGTAGGCAGGATAGGTATATTACATTATTTCATTCACGAAATTAAATAAATGGCTTCAAAACGTAAGTCCTAAGTAATATTCTTAGGCAAGAACGAAGCAAAAGCTGACGACTTGACGCAATGCGATAGGCAAGAAGATAATACGTCAAAGATGGAACTACAGTTCAATGCATAATTCAATATTTCTCAAAATGAATTTAAGCGAAAAGAAATCGCTTCCAGTACACAAACATGTTATGCATGTTAGCCAATAGTGCATTTGGATAATACGTCCGTGCGTATGTCTAAAAGGCGTTATATCATGTCCGAAATAATTCTCAATAAGGCTATTACTCGTATACTTATGTTAAGTGGTTTCCTACAAGAATTTAATGAAACATAATTGTTTGAAAAATTGGTGTATTATTGAAGTGATTGGCTTAGGTATATTTGGTACACTTACAATATATACATACATATAATCACGCCTCCATCCCCGAAGGGTTAGCAGAGGTGAATTAACACCCACATTTCACCAATCATTGTTTTCGTTCCCACGTAATAGGGGGTGAGCCTATTGCCGTCTTCCGGGCACTATAGTTGACTCGAGCCATGTTCTGTGCCTGAGTCTGAGCTGTATATATCTGTCTGATGGCAAACAGCCCTATCGCTTAGCCGCCTTGTACGACACCGCATGGGAAGAGATGGGGAGGCCCAAATTCTTCTTTTATAGGAGGTAGGACACGGCGGCTTTCCGCCCAATTGAGCAGTCCGACTGGGGAAGTACCTCCACCCTACAGAATACCGCGGTTATAATAACTTCGTGTTGTGTTCCCAGCGGTGTGTAGGGTAGCCAGAGCTCACTGGAGAATTGGTGCTGTCAGTGGGAAGACTAAAGGCTTGTCCTGCTTTGTCCTCTACACTGATGGCACAGACACTCTGTGCTTACAGGGTCGGCAGCGCGAGTGTGGCTTCTCTGGTGTTACACACGTCCATAGGCCACGGTAACCACTTTCCATCAGTTGGACCGTGTGCTTGTCTGCCACCTAAGTGGTATAAAAAAAAAACCTTTTTCGATGCCTAAAGTTGCAGTCTCCCCCTTTTTCTCCATTTCATTTTTGTTTATATTGTATAGTTAGAATAGTTTTGTATAAATTTTATAAGTATTTTTGCTATTTAAATTAAGTTATTTATTAGCTCAATTGTGTATATATGTGTATATGTATTAAAGAAACATACAAGCTTATATACCAATACGACAACCACAAGCAGAATTAATAACGATAAAAGACTAAGTTTCCGGAATGAGTATGAAAAAATACTATTAAAGGTACAAAATTAATTTATTGTTTTTCAAAATAATCTCCCTCGGCGTCTATGCACTTTTTCATTCGATCAAACCAGTTTTGAAAACTTTTGTGCCACTCCTCTGTGGTGACCTCTGAAACGTGTTTTTCATACTCCTCGACAGCCTCTTCTGGTGATGAAAATCGTTGGCCGCGTAATTGGTTCTTAATTTTTGGGAACAGATAAAAGTCACAAGGTGCCAGGTCGGGACTGTATGCAGGATGACTCATGAGTTCTACATTTTTCGCCTTCAAAAAGTCGTTTGTCTGTCTGGCCGTGTGAGAACTAGCATTGTCGTGGTGCAGGATGATACGGCGTTTACGGTTATTTTTACGGAGTTCGTCAATAACTTCCGGCAAACAAATGGTCGTGTACCAGTCACTATTCACAGTACGACGATTTTCTAAAGCAACAGTAGCCACGTGTCCAGTTTTATTAAAAAAAGAAGCAATCATCCGCTTAGATGCACTTTTCACGCGCGCCACTTTGGTTGGTTTCGGCTCATCTTGAAAGACCCATACGCTCGATTGCTGCTTTGTTTTGGGATCGTAGCAATAAATCCATGTTTCGTCACCTGTTACTATGTCTCACACCAAATTTGACGCACCTTCGTTGAATCTGGTAAGCATGGCACTGGACTAATTGACGCGGTCCGTTTTTTGATCCTCGGTCAAGTTATGTGGGATCCACCGCGAGCACAGCTTTCTCACACCCAAATGTTTGTGTAGGATTGATTGTATTTGACTCATGCCTATTTCTAAGGATGCGCGAATTTCATGGTAGGTCACATGCCTGTCTGTTTCAATCATACGGCGCACAGCATCGATGTTTTTGTTGGTCACAGCGGTGGACGGCCGACCATCGCGAGATTCGTCACTGAGATTGATACGACCACGCTTGAATTCTGCAAACCAGCTATAAACAGTCGTCTTGCATGGAGCTTCATCGCCAAAAGCTGTTTCAAGCCGAGCGATGCTCTGTTGAGCCGTCAAATTACACTTAAAATCGTATAAAATCATACTACGAAAATTTTCCCGAGTTAAATCCATGTTGATGCAGACACACAATTTTTTAAATGGCGCCACAAGGTAAAAACAAAAGACAGTCAGATGAAACAAACTGTATTCTACAGCCAAAGAGTTCTATTTTCAAATGTTGTAATAAATTTTTAAATATTGTTTATGTAAGTGGCCAGTTCCGGAAACTTTTAGTGTAACCTATGTACAAAGGAAGGTGAGTTTTTGTGCTGTCAGTAGGAAGACTAAAGGCTTGTCCTGATTGTTGCGTCTGTACTGATGGCACAGAAACTCTGTTCTTACAGGGTCAGTTAGAGCACGGGTGGGTCTCCCCTGGTGTTGCACACGTTCATAGGTCACACTAACTACTTGCTATCAGGTGAACCATGTGTTTGTTTGCCACCTAAGTTGTATAAAAACAATTACTAATATTCCCACTAACTCAAGTATGTTCACGTATATAGCGTAATGGCCTGAATTCGAACTAATATTCTGAGTTATTTTTGTTCAGAACATACATACATACAGTCACGTATTTTCCAAGTGGGGTAGGCAGAGACTACTGTTTTCTACTTGCCACGATCCTGACATACCTCTTTCGCTTCTTCTACTTTCATAATTATTTTCATACATGCTCGCCGGTTTAGCACGTAATGTACAAGAGTACAGTCAAAGGCAAATGTATGTATAGGTACACTCTGTTACCTCATAAAATGTCACCATCAATACGATTATAAATATGGATTCATTTCATCTAAGAGTTCATAAATATGACACAGTGTGTATTTATACAATAGTAAAATTGACGCCTCTGTGGCGTAGAGGTAGAACGTACGACTGCTATGCAGGAGGCGCAGGTTCGAATCCCACTCAGTGTGAATATTTATATGCATGACTATGTATATTTGCATTGGTCTGGGTGTTTTTATGTATGATATATATGTAGTTACAAAAAAAAAAGTATCTAAGTATGTTTATTCGCATTCTAGATACCATAACACAAGCTAGTTAAGCTATGCTTACCATGTGTCTAGATAGCGTTGTGGATCATTTATTATTTATATTATTATTATTTTAAACTTCTCAGCTTTTTCGGCTGGTATGTGTGAACCGAACCTATCACGGGCTTAAGCCAAGTGAGTCGGTTCATTTTGAATTGATATTATTTATATATTATTATTATTAAGTATATAATTACCATACCAAACCATACCAGATATATATCCAACAATCCTACCATAAATTTTGGATCATCGATTTATATTTTATTTTTTTTATTTTATTTTATTAGGTACAAAAACAGATAACAGATTACATACCTAATTCAATATAACATCTTCAAGTACACTTTTAAAACCTGAAATCCAATTATAATTTGTAGACAACGTTCAAATGTTTAACAACTTCGTAAGAAGACCTATGTGCCAGACCCGATCGAAGGCCTTCGCTATATCGAGGCTGACTGCTAGTGCCTCAAGAACATTAGACACACAAGAAGGTCACCGGTAGAGCGACGGTCGCTCAATAGATTGTTTCTTCAAGGTATCTCAGGAGCTGTGTATTGATAACACGCTCCATCACCTTCGAGAGAAGGGAGGTGATAGTGATAGGCCTGTAATTGGACGAATCTGTCCTGGATGCGCAAAAGCAATCCTCTACGAGGCCGGGACTTGTCTTGCGGAGTAAGAGAGGCCGAAAAGGCGTGTAAGTACTGGGCACAGTTTGGGGGCACAATGCTTAAACACCATCGCCGGAATACCATCAGGCCCACTCGACTTCCGAACATCTAAGGTCAGAAAGTTCCCGCCGGACCACCCATTGCGTGATTTTTACTTCGGTCATGGAAGCACCACAGCTGGGAAGAATAGGTGGTTCGGCATTCCCGTCGTTCATAGTCGAGTTTAACGCAAAGAGATTACCCAAGAAATTGGCTTTCCCCTTAGCGCCATAAGCCAGACTACCGTCAGGTTTTTGCAGCGGCGGAAGGCAAGACTGGCAGAAGTTTCCCTCGGCAGCTTTGGCAAGTGAAAAATGCCAAAATGCACGACTTTATTTTTTTAAATATTTTTGATTTGATTTGATTACAGAGTATGTGGCACAATATAGTAAAATCATTACCATTATTGTATCATTTTCGTATTCCATGAATTGTTGTGTGTGACTCGTTTAAGACTGCTAAACTCCATGTATTCACACACGCGTCTGAACGCGCTTATGGGGCATGCGTCTATGTGCGTAGCATTAATGCTAACGGTGAGTGCATAGTTCGATTATTGATGTCCAAAAGCGAGAAGCTCCTTTAAAACCTACCACAATACCTCGGTTGGAATTGTGTGGGGCGTTATTAGGAGCACGTAGTTACGAAGTCCCATCTAGCTAAAATCAGCCGTTCGTTCTGTTGGAGTTACTCCATCATAGTTTAGGGATGGTTGCAGTTGCCACCCACTAAGCTCCAGCCGTTTGTTCGCAATCGTGTTGCTGAGATATTGGATAGGGCCGGTATCTGCACATGAAGACACATACCGACTGACCAAAACCCAGCCGACCTAATATCCAAATGTAGATATTGGTACTCTGAAGTGTCTGGATCTATGGTGGAGCGGTCCTACCTTCCTGCAGCGGGAACTGGCTGATTGGCCGTTACAACTCTAGTACCCAAATATTGAGTTATTACCTGAAACTCGACCTCAGGTTTCATTTAACGCGGTGGTCACAGACAATACACTACCGAGTGAGTTCTGAGTTCCGAGCGCTGTATGGCTTATGTACTTCGATTTGTTAAGCGTTGCAGGACACTGCCTGTACGCAGTACATTCTTGTCTCAAGATGAGTTCCAAGACGCCTTAAATATTACAATAATTAAACAAAATTTACCTGAGAAATGTACCTTTAAAATTTAACATTTATTTGGATCAGAATAATATTCGTATAGGAGGACGCTTAGACAATTCAGATTTCCCGTATAATAAAGAACATCCTATATTATTACAGTCTACTCATGTATTTACGAAGTTATTATTTGATTTTGAACGTAAAAGGTTGATGCACGCAGGCCCACAGTCACTACTTGCTTCGACTAGGGATTGATCGATAGGCGGCAGGAACCTGGCGAAGACCTGATACCACAAATGCATACGTTGCCATCGTTTGAAAGATAGGGTGGTTACTCCCATAATGGATACCCATTTGAAAACAAAATTTGTTTTTGTTTAAATAGGATGTAATTTTTGAATCAAACCTGCAGGTTGGAGGGAAAGTACTCAACATATATGTATATTGAAGATAGCAAAATTACTAAAAGGAGACTTTCCTTTTTCTATATCTTCTAATTCCGGCCGGTTTCTAAAAACCTTTCAATACATATTTGTTTCATATAAATCTGAATTGAAAGGTTTTCAGAAACGGTGATTGAACCGGTTCTAATCCGAAAATAACACCTTGTACTTTTATAGCAAGAATCCATAGAGTTAATTATAATGTGAAAAGAATAGGAAATAATGGACTATTTAGTCTGAAATAAATGAATTGAATTGAATGAAATAAAAGGCGAAGTCTAATTGATGTGTTCTATATTAAAAAAAAAATACCACAAGATTAAGCACTTTTACTCAAAGGTTAATCAGAGAGATTTACACCAGGGCATTTAATTGTTACAGAGAAATCTTTCCATAACTTGAGTATCCGGGTATATTCCTAACCGCTGGAACGCAATAGGAGCGACTTTAGCGGTTTAATAGGCCCTGCAGAGATGCTAGAGAACCAACGCAAGCAATCTGGATACAGGGCTTGGACCACGGCTCTTGCCAATAAGGATCCTAACTTTGCCGAAGTGAAGCGGAATTTGAACGCTGCCTCGAGGTCCAGTAAAAAAGATACGGCCAGGGCTAAGTTTGAGTTCATCGGCAGAATTGGCGAGCGTCTTGCGCGCTACCCATCTGGAAGTCGTGTATTTTGGCAATTTTCACTTGCCAAAGCTGCCGAGGGAAACTTCTGCCAGTCTTGCCTTCCGCCGCTGCAAAAACCTGACGGTAGTCTGGCTTATGGCGCTAAGGGTAAAGCCAATTTCTTGGGTAACGACGGGAATGCCGAACCACCTATTCTTCCCAGCTGTGGTGCTTCCATGACCGAAGTAAAAATCACGCAATGGGTGGTCCGGCGGGAACTTTCTGACCTTAGATGTTCGGAAGTCGAGTGGGCCTGATGGTATTCCGGCGATGGTGTTTAAGCATTGTACCCCCGAACTGTGCCCTGTACTTACATGCCTTTTCGCCCTCTCTTACTCCGCAAGACAAGTCCCGGCCTCGTGGAGGATTGCTTTTGCGCATCCAGGACAGATCCGTCCAATTACAGGCCTATCACTATCAGCTCCCTTCTCTCGAAGGTGATGGAGCGTGTTATCAATACACAGCTCCTGAGATACCTTCAAGAAAACAATCTATTGAGCGACCGTCGCTCTACCGGTGACCTTCTTGTGTGTCTAATGTTCTTGAGGCACTAGCAGTCAGCCTTGATATAGCGAAGGCCTTCGATCGGGTCTGGCACATAGGTCTTCTTACGAAGTTGCCATGCTATGGACTCTCCGAGGGACTATGCTAATTGATCGCCAGCTTTTTGTTCAACAGAAGTATCCAAGCCGTCGTTGACGCCAGCTGCTCGGACCGCATGGACATAAACGCTGGTGTCCCACAAGGCTCCGTGTTGTATTGTTATGCGGACGACAGTACCGAGGACACGTATTACACGGGCCATGCAAATATCCCTCGGTCCAAGGTATTAGAGTGTCACGAACAACTTGTGTCCGAAATCGAGACTACTTTCTCTGGAGTATCCGATTGGGGACGGCTAAACCTAGTCCAATTCAACCCCACTAAGACACAAGTGTGTGTATTCACTGCTAAGAAAATCCCATTCACTGTGGCGCCGCAATTCCTGGGCACACCGCTTACCATTGCCTCGAGAATTGGGATCCTTGGTGTCGATATCTCCAGTGATGTCCAGTATCGCAGTCATTTTGAGGACAAGGTTAAGTTGGCATCAAAGAAACTTGGTGTGCTCAACAGGGCGAGGCAGTACTTCATTGCGGGGCAGAGATTCCTTCTTTATAAGGCATAGGTCCGGCCCCACATGGAGTACTGCTGTCACCTTTTTTGCTGGAGCGCCTGCATACCAGCTTGACCCATACGACTCGGTGCAAAGACGGGGGTTGAGGCTGGTTGACAATCCCATACTCGCAGGTGATGTGGAACCTCTCCGCTTTAGGAGGGACTATTCTTCGCTGTGTGTATTCTACTGCCTATACGACGGTTTGTGCTCAGATGAATTATTTGAGATGATGCCCACAGCAACATTCTATAATCGCACCGCTCGCCGTAGGCAGGGAGTTCATCCCCACACTTCATCCCACGCACACTCAAGCTGTGGAATGAACTCCCTGCTGCGGTCTTCTCATGCGCCTACAATATGGGGTTCTACAAAAGGGGCATTAGGAGGTTTCTTCAGGGTCAGCAGCACGAGTGTGACGCCCCTGGTGTTGCACAAGTGCATAGGCCACGGTAACCACTTCCCATCAGGTGGCCCGTGTGCTTGTCTGTCACCTAAATGGTATATAAATAAAAAAGTCCTTTCATAACCCTGCGGTTGCAACGTGTGAGTATGAATTTCCAGATAAAATGTAGCCGTGGACACCATGTCAAACAATCCTTCACAAAGCACGTCTCTTCTTCTTCGTGTCAATGGCAACAATTAAAAAAAGTAGCTAAATGCGCCCAGCCCATAATTCGGCGGCATTGATCGCACCTTCCGTCGTTTCATTCAAGTGATTCTTACCTATACATATAGACGGTAAAAACGACGGCACAGAGTGTATACCGTAAGTATGTACCTTTAGTAGGAAATAGTAGTACCTGAATGTTATATACTTTTATAATAAATTGTGTTTATACACCCAACAGCTGATTATAAGAAAGCCGCCATTTTACGGTAATGATACTCCAATTCAATTCAATTCTTGATTAATGGCTCTGTTCTTTTAGGATGAATTCCGACAATGTCCCGTAGTACTTTATAAAATTATTAATGGCGAAACGCCAATGTACCTAAGTTATTCAAGATATTTCACCAGAGCCACGTTAGCCACGCCAGTAAATTTGTTTCCGCGTGTCCACCCCCACGAGATTCAGGTGGTCGATCAGGACGTGTGGTTGGATTTTAGGGGACTAATGATACTCCATCATTCAAAATTCAAACAAATACCAAACTGTCAAATATTCTCAGGGAATCGCAGTTCCGTTTATAGAAAAGCCACGGTTTACAAAGCTCATGATAACCCAACTACCACATGATCACATATCAACTCTCGTGTCTGTATACCACTCTCGTTTAAAAACTCAAGGTTTAATTTTTTCTAATCTATTGTATAGATAAAGTTAATTGTTTATATGGATAAAGTTTAAATATGCGACCTTTCTATCATAAATATACCGACCTATAATCACCAACCAACTTATAATTCTTTTCACATGATGAGGTGAAGGCCTCGGATGCGATCGACCGGGTCTATGGGTTTTGAGAAACTTGAGCATTCACTTATAACGAGCTTTCTTGCGAATGTTACATCACAGATAACTGGACGAGAGCATTTTAGTGAGCATTCTATCAAGCAATCTGTCGAGTATTCTAGCAAAAGGATAGTTAAGCATCGAATAGAGCGATAAAAAAATTCGTAGCTATGTTTGGATCTACGCTTGGCCCTGTTCGTTGTTCTGTACGATAAGAACTGGCAAAGTGCATCAGCACTATAACGGGAAGATGATGTGAAAACTACTTCTTTCTTTAATAAGTTCTGGCCACTTAATTTTTCCGATGACGTTTTTAAGCTGTCACGATACATGACAAGCGCTTGTGACAAGCAAATCCATAGAATGTTACAAACGCGTATATAAAATTTTTTTTATAATAAAATGTGAAAATTATAAAAAACAATACTCATAAGTAGTTTGCATAGAACTTTGTTCGGATTATGTACATGTAAAAAAATTGAATATGAAGGGTAAGTATTGAAATATAACTGCCTGTTGTAGTAAGTATGTAGGTGTTTCGGCTATCTTGACAACCTAAGACCCACCACCTAAAATATTCCATAATTATACTGATAGAAAAAGCACTAAGGTCGGGTTACCCAGCCCACCACCCACAAGTAGATACTGTGTACTAATACTTAGAGCTTGTTGTACGGGTATCATGTTCCACTTAAGTCATCATTCTATGATTTGGTCAAACAAGAATTTAGTCATAATTGCATTTTGTGAAAGTCCTATTCCGATTAAGAAAGTCGCGTTTCTCGTTACTCTTTAGTCATAATATGTATAGTTATATCAGGACTCTTGACTGGAATAGACAGTACACACATCTATACTAATATTATAAAGCTGCAGTTTGTTTGTTTGTTTGAACGCGCTAATCTCTGGAACCTACTGGTCCGATTTGAATAATTCTTTCAGTATTGGGTAGTCCAATTATCGAGGAAGGTTTTAGGCTATATATCATCACGCTACTACTTAAGGGAGCGGAGCATTGATAATAAATGTTAACAAATTCGGCAATTTTTCATATATATTTTGAAGACTAAAACATACGTGCTCCAAGGGATATGAAGCTTCAAAATATACCCCGAGCGAAGCTGGGGTGGGTCAGCTAGTGAACAATAAAGTACAGTAGTACACATGAACAATATATTTTAAGACATTGATGGTTGGAATTAATACTTATTACTATATAATTAGTCATTCATTACATGGTAACTGTATACGCTTGTCTGACGCAGATGATCACCGAGCACGGGTGCTTCGGGAAGTATCTGCGTCGGATGGAGAAAGAGCCAACGTCCGAGTGCCATCACTGCGACGCGAGCGAGGACTCAGGGCCGCACACGCTCACCGAGTGTCCGGCGTGGGAAACGCCGAGACGGGAGCTTGTGGTGGCCCTGGGAGTGAGAGTTCTCACGCTCTCCACCTTACTCGCTGCGATGGTCCACTGCGCGGGATGCGTGGGCGGCCGGCGCCTCCTTCTGCGAGCAAGTAATGCTCGTGAAGGAGGAGGCGGGGCGGGAGCGGTAGCGGGAGCGACGAAGGATCGCAAGCCAAGCTGCCCGCGTACAAAGGCAACTCGGGCGTCGGAGGTCGATGAACGACCTCCGCCCCCAATGAGCGCCGGCCTCGGGGTGACAGGTGGAGCCGCTTGTCACCCTGGCAGAAGCAGGCCGCGGCGGTGGCGCGCCTGGCACGCCTCCCCGTTTCCGGGGACGAGTTGGGGACTCTGTAGTCCCCACACCCGAGAAGAGGGCACGTAAAAAAAAAATTGTTCGGGGCCGCGTTTTGATCCGGTGGTCCATTTGCTAAACTAGACTTTCCTTTTGTATTGACGTTTTGTAAGTGCCGATTTAATGGTCTATGCAGAATAAAAAATGATTTGTGACTTTGACTTTAACTGAAACTAACTTAACGCCGACTGACTGGATAACTGGCATCTGAAGACCCACTTCAGATGCCGGGGACCCTGGCATCCTGACTGGCCCAGGGCCATCTTCGGTTTCGAGCAGTGGAAACCACGGTATTATGCTGCCGGAAAGGGGGGACGCATATCGCGCTACCATCCCGACCTGTTTCTGCTAGAGTTACAGAAGGTTTCACCTATCATGCCCAGAGTCCCGCTAGTCCCAATCTTTACTAATCCTTTTTGGGTATACTTGAACACAGAATTAGGTGGTGGAAGACCACGACCATGAGCTCGCACTCTACTTCGCATTGTCGCTGTGAGTAAGACGCTAAACGAGAGAACCCACTCCAGGGTCCACCTCGTAGTCCCGCCTCGAGGTCTGGTTTGGCGTTTTCCACTTAGGGTACTCAGGCGGCGTGTGCAATTTTGAGTCTCCCCTCGCATCACAGTTAGCCTAGGCCATCACTAGGCAACACGCGACGAAAGCTCAGAGACTAGACGCGACGACAGGCTGCGGCTGAAAATTTTCATATATTTTGTTCATAGGTCCGCACATTTGGCGTCAGTCGCGGACTCTCGATGACAAACTAGGAGGGTCACAGGCGTTCGCTGTGCACACACACACACACGACGTGGTGCACGTGTTTATTTTATTATTAAAAGGCTCTTATTCTATTATTAAACTAGAGGCTCCATATCCACTCACTAGATGAACAACACGGCCGTCTCCCTTGAATACTAGTGATCGCCTCCTGCACGAAGTAATATGTCGTTACGACTAATCGCCGACGAAAGCGGCAGTTTTGCGTCTTGTCGCGGCGACTAGATGCAGCGGCATATCGTTCAGTTAGCGATGGCTCTTATAACACTCCGATGTTAGCTCGTTCGTAATCCGAAACAACTGGTCTCCGAAACACCTTTTCTGGTGATCAGCGTAAACCGGTACGAATGATTCCCGTGTCGCTTCTCTCTAGCCAGTCCTCCATAATGGGACTTACCGCGACTGCGTGCCCTGCTCTTGATTGTCCAAGTCTTTCCTACCAATTCATCCTCGCGTCCTGACGGAACTGGAACTTCATGGCCTCAATTTCACGAGTTAAATTTATTGGGTTAGTAAGTAAAAACTCGAAAGTCTGATATTGATCAAACTATTGATTTTTCACCACACGTATGGAGGTCGTCTACCACTTGGCAGGACACCCTGTATACATATATACATACATTCATACGCACCTTCAGAGCACGCCACTGCCACTGCATAACAATCTCAATATCCTAGGTATGGATGTTCGCTGCAACCTGAATAACAAAAATTACATCGAAACAGCCTCACGTAAAGTCCTGAACAGAGTGAGACGATTTTTCACGTCGGAGCAGCGATGTCTTCTATACAAGACATAAATTCGCTCCTGGGTGGAATACTGCTCGCATCTCTGGGATGGTTCAGCAAAGTACTTACTAGGTGCTCTCGACAGGTTGCAGCGACGTGCGGTCCGCATCATTGGGAATCCCGAGGTCACGAACACCCTAGAACCTTTACAGATTCGTAGAGATGTTACGCCTATGACTGTATTTTAACTTCTGTACCATGGTGAGTGTTCTGATGAGCTCTTCCAATTAGTCCCACCCTCCACTTTCCTACACAGGACAACACGTGCAGGTCTTAGATGTCACCCGCACACGGTGCAGAACATCCGATCAAGAACCAAGCGGTTCGGTGACTCTTTCCTCTGTTGCACCGTTAAGGCCTGGAATTCATTACCAACTCACGTGTTTCCTTCTTCCTACAGTCCCGGGTCCTTTAAGCGGGACGTGAAAAAGCATATGAGGATGCCATCAAACTGAGTGTCACCATTGTAACATGGTATATGTAAGTAATGGCGACCCTCTTTTCTAAAACTTTGCCTTCAGCTTACCATCAGGAAAGGCGAAGCAATTAGACTTCGCCTTGCCTATAAAAAAACGTCTATAAAAAAACATAAATATTTAAATGCAATCTCGCATATTAATAATTCATTCTTCTTATAAATAAATTGAATACGATACGCCACTATTATTTTTCTTTTCATGTTTATTTCTTTTCTTTTCTTTCAAATCATTGTATTACTCCGGTATATGGGTGAACAACCCGGTTAAAAGCACTATTTAAGATAGTCACCGTCAAAAGTGCTATAAGATCGTGACGTCAAAAGTCGAAATTTACATAAATAATTATAAATACATATAAAAATAATTGTAAGGTGATAGGTACTCGATTGTGTCAACACAGTTTGAATACTAGATTCTCCATTTAATAATCAAGTGACTACACCCCTATAATTTTCTGCTTATGACATAACCTTCTATGAGCGTAATCATTTGGATTTACGTAAATTGAAATGTTTAGAAAAAATAATTTAGGCATCGTATATTACCCATAAATCAGCTATTCATTATAGTGTTAATGCATAATATTTATATAAGTTTCGATATTGTATTATTGTTAGTGAAAAAGTAAGATGGAATATGTTGTGATACGAAGTGTCAATTTAACGTCGTCGTAGCCTAGTTGGTATGGGTTCGATCCTACAATCTATAACTACAATCCTATATAAACCTACAACCTACAATCTATAATAAACTGCCTAAATCTATAAGTTCCATTGACATTTTACAAGAGTTTAAAAATAAATTGCTCACATTATTATTAGAGAAAGCCTATTATTCGATCAATGAGTATCTAAACGAGAAATTTTAATGATGTTATTGTTACATATTATTATTGGTTCATAAGATTTATTAAATTGACATTGACAATAGATTATAATTATTGTATATGTATATGACAGTAAAATGTATTGTTTGAGCGTTATGAGCAATGTATTATTATGAGCAGTATGGACTAATCTTGTAATCGATATCTACTAACCATAACTGTAAGTACCAATACTAATCATGATGACATTTAATTTTAATTTGTACGCCATGTAAGTGTCAGGACATAGTGCACCTATATTTATTATTTTAAGATCTTTGTAAAACCTATGTTCCACAATTTAATAAATAAATAATAAAAAAATAATTATTACGACAGCAAAAATTTTTTTACTGCATTTTATAATTCATTAACATCAACTAAGTATAATATTTAAATTAGCGTATAAAACTCTTTGGAGGATCCAAGTGCACCTTAAAGTGTCTTAGAATCCATTATTTGGAATTGACTGGTACGATGGATTTAAGAGGAGGACAAAGTGTCCTTGGATCCATCAATGGATTCATTCAATGGATCGAAGTGGACAGAGCGAATATTGTTATATACATTTAGTGTACTCAATCAGCAATATCCTATATATATAGCTTTAGTATAGCGTAAGACATAAGATACATTTGCGATTCAATATTATAATAACATAGCTCTTTTAAATTCTTCTATCTGCATAATATTCTTTAACAATTCCTGACAACGCAAAGCAGCCCTCCTCCATACTCGAGTATTTTCATCACTGTTCAAATTCAACCCTTACCTACTTAATGGCTTTGTGCTATTCACTCTGCTGTTGCTGTTCACTGTCTCTTATAATGTTATATTATGTGTGATTTTGTTCAGAGACACCTTGTGTTAGAATGACGAGGTAAACGCGAATAAATCAAGTCACAAATACAATTATAGAGATATTTATCCTAATATTGCAATGAGTACACATCTATCGCGTACGATAGTTAATATTGCAAGTACGTACACACGGTATCGGTTCTTCACTGTTAACAGACCCACCTTATAGCAAACAGTTTTAATTATATTGTGCAGTACTTACATGGGAATATTACAACACTCTTATAGTAGATAAGAAAGATTTTGATCTTCACTCGTTGACTTTAACCCCTTTCTTTTTCAACCCACCTTTTATGCACACGAAATAGTCAAGCAACATGCTTTTAATACATTTTATTAATAATATTATTTGTGATCTTTTAGTGCCATTTTTAGTATTACAAATAAATATTTATAAATTGCTAATATTTGAGAATAAGATATTTATTTCCAAATTTATAAAATGAGTAATAGTATATGGATATTTTAATTTAACGCATAAAGTGTTTAGAACTATTTATTTATTTATTTATTCAACTTTATGCACAGTAATTTTGTGCAAAGGCGGACTTAATGCCAAAGGCATTATCTAACAGTCAACCTTAGGGTGATGCAGAGATACATTGAGGTAGGTGCAGTGCACTATGTTCACAAAAATAATACATACATTATACATTTACACTATAATACATAAGAAATTCATACACATACTTTTAAATATATTAGGTACTTATATATATTCGTATAATTTATACTTATATAATATAAACTTACCTATACTTATATAATTATACATAATGACAAAATATTTCTAACATTAAGGTTTCACACATTACTATGACTAGGGGCTACTGTAGTAGAGCTGACGTACTTTGTACTTGAACGTTGCACGGTTAGTGGTCATCCGGATTTCGAGAGGAAGCGCATTCCAGAGGAGAATTGTTTGCACGAGGAAAGAAGAATGAATGAGGCTGGAACTATGAGTAGGACATTGGAGAAGACGGTTGTCAGCTGACCGCAGATTTCTGTTGTGGCAAGTAGCTGAATATGAGATGATAAAAAAGAGGGGACATTAGGAGTGGCTAAAATTTTATGTATCATCATCACCGACCTCAAGCTGCGTCGCTGACGTATCGGCAACCATCCTAACTCCGAACGATGAGCTGAGACGTGATCATATTTCCTAAGGTTAAAGGTGAAGCGAATGCAATTGTTGAGAAGGCGGTCGAGTTTATTGAGCAGATCTGCATTCAGGTCGAGATAGCATACATCACCATAGTCCATGATTGGAAAGATTAGCGTCTGCATTAGCATTGCCAGTTCAAGGTGGAGTCAACATTCAATCCCAGATTTTTGAAACTATGCGTGACGGGAATAATTCTTCCGTTGAACTTTATTGTTGGCAGAGTTGCACTGTCTACCTTATTTATCCTATGGCTACTTCCAATTAAGATACCCTGGCATTTATTGGAGTTGACAGAAAGACCAAACCTGTCACACCAAATGCCTATTGAGCGCAAATCGGAATTAACTCTGTCAATAGCCTCTGAAAGGTTCTCCACGCGGGCTTGGCTGTATATCTGTAGGTCATCGGCATACAAATGAATCGCACACTGAAGTTCAGAGGTAATGAGGTTAATGAATATGGAGAATAAAAGAGGTGAAAGAATACCGCCTTGTGGAACATCAGAGTCGAGGTTGCGCCAGCTAGATGAAATTTCGTCTGCGCAAACCGACTGTTGGCGTCCACGAAGATATGAAGAGAACCACTCCAGCTCGTCGGCTGAGATCCGAAAATGGGCTAGTATGGCTAAAAGAATGTCGTGATTCACGCAATTGAACGCATTTGAGAAATCCACCAACACACACTGTGATAGAACCTTTCTCCATTCCGGCCCTGACATCTCCCGTTACTTTAAGGAGTGCGGTTGTAGTGCTGTGTCCCGGTCTGAACCCGGATTGTAATGGATTTAGTATCCCATTGGAGTGCACATAGTTGGACAGCTGGCGATGAACACAGGCTTCTAATATCTTGGATAGGAAAGGGAGAATGGAAATAGGACGATAGTGATTGGGAAGAGAGGGATTATATCCGTTAGCACCACAAATAAATATTCATTCATTGCTAACATTTGATAATAACTGAGTTATCTAGCTCTAAATTCATAATTAAATAAATAATAACGAGAGAGGGGATTATATCCATTAGCGCCATTTCAATATTACAAATAAATATTCATTCATTGCTAACATTTGATAATAACTGAGTTATCTAGCTCTAAATTCATAATTAAATAAATAATAACGATTAATGACGCTAACACTTGTATTACGCTTTTATGAAATAAACTAGTTTATTAGCATAAAATCCGACACGTCATCACTGGCGCGTCCAACGGAGGCGCGTGCGCCACTCTAGCTCCTAAATTCACACTAGCAAATAAAGATCTATTCTATTCTAGCTAAAGACTTACTATATCTCATAAATTTGCCTGTTCTGCGTCTGATTTGCGAGATTTATTACTGTGTAGTTGATTTATTTGACGTTTATCATCCATTATTTGCTTCAACAGTATTAGAGACTGGTACTGTACACTCTGCCACGACCCCTTCAGCCCATTTAGGACCCGATTTGTTATAATTACGCAACATGACCGGATCATCAATTGTCCCTACAAGTATCGTGATCGCCGTCATCGGCTGTGAATCATGCAACGTGTACTAAGCGTTAAGCGTTAGACTTATCTAATTTGGTGTATTGCTCGCTCTCTCCTAACACCGCGAGCAGTTCCTCAATCCGTGGCAAAGGGTAATGGTAGTCTTTCAACAAAGGGTTGATGGTTATTTTGTAATCACCACACAGCCTGATACTGCCATTACTTATAACTACCGGTACTATAGGAATACTATAGTCTGATCGTACTACTTTATAAATCAGCCTCTCCCTCTGTTAACGGTTTAGCACAAGCTAAAGGCAAAAGCCCGCACTTTAACAAATACAAGTATCTTATCTTTTAAATACAGTTGAAACTTTGTTTTGAATATTCCCAATCCCTCAACAAATACATTCCCACGGATACCCCCCGCCGGAGCCGGTGGGAGAGGTTATGTCGGACTAGAACCGACTAAAACGCACGGCGTCTGTGGGTTGTTTTTGGTTGCCGAAGGTAAGGTTAACAGGCATCCCAGCAGACCCAGGGCCATCACTCTCCGATTTGGCCTTCCTCGGGTGTGGGTGTAACGGGAACTACCGGGGTAATCCCACGATACCTATAGCTGTGATCGTCTATTTTGCCTAATCTTTAAAACCCGACCCAATATCTATCATTCAATACTTCAATAATTCTGAAACTATATTTTAAATCGTTATCCAAACTTAGTTTTAAATGTTCGGAATAGTATGATGATAAGACTGTGGATTTATATTTTGTTCAAATGAGATATATTAGATTTCAAGACCTAACGTCTTTGATAGATTGAACTTTGTGTGGCATCTTTTTCAGCTGTATATCTTTTTTAGTATATTTTTATATAGGCTTTTAATGTCGAAGATATCATATATGATTTGTGATATGTGATCCGGATCAATTAAATATTTTGTGTATTGCAATACATAAATCTCAAGCCCCGAAGAGCGAGATTATGATCAATTCTGAAGAACTGATAGCATTGATCAAAAGATCAAGCTCTCCTCCACTTCGTCACAATTAATTTAGTTCAGTTTGCAAAACCTCCACTAATCTCCACTGTATACTGCAATCCTTCAGTTTTCAGCTTCAGGTCCCAGTATAAAATGTAGCAGCCCTTTATATATGTAAGCCTCACGAATCTCATAGACTGTTCCAAAGCAATCAGAATAATGATTGAATGTGATATATTATTATTTCAACAATAATATATTATGCCTTCACAGCTGTAATGGCTGTCATTCACTAATGATTATATAATTAATTTGATAGGGTTTGGCAGGTCTATGGACCGCTACACTTTGCAAACTGCTCTGATTGGTATTATAATTGTATCTTCAATCAGAGTTGCTCTAAAACTATCAAAGAATCGAATCCTAACAGCTGGTAACAATATGTATAACTTTGTTGTTTTAGGCTTCAGTATGGTATAACTGATGAGATCTAGTAATATATATGAATTACTAATGTAATTCTAACAAGAAATAAATAGTTCCCTTTAGCACGTATGCTGTTAAATATGATCTCACTAAACAAAGCCTTTCGCATTAATAATTCAACTGCAAATTCATTCAAGCTACAGTCAAATGTGAAAATTACAACCCCAACTCAATCTCTATACAAGTTGTGTATTATACCTAACCAAGATATAATTTACGAATACCGTGTATAATGTCCCCAACAGTTATTATATATAATTCCTACAAACGTCTATGTTCTGTAGCAACAGAAAAATAACTAGACCTACAAGGTTGCAAGGACTAGACCTAGCTAGGAGCCCTAGTGTTTACCTTAGGTCTATTAAGGCTTACCAACCTTTAGGTGAGTTAGAAGTTATGTGTATGTGTGTAAATCAACAATGTGAACTAGCTAATTTAATAAAAAATAAAAAAGGTAATGGGAGTGATTTCGTTTAGACTCTCCTACAACGAAACCACGGAAACCTAGGTGACCAGGAAAAGGTATTGAGACGCTTTCGAAGGTCAGTCTAAGCCCCGAAATTTAAAGCAATTCTTTACCTACAAGAACTTATCAACACTACGTCTCAAGGATGTTTGGTATTTGTGTGTATAGAAATAATAGGTATATAAATAATTAGAAACCTTCCGAAAATTAATTCAGAAAGCGCGTTGTGCCGACACAGTTTCCGCACACTGGAACTTATGCCACTTTCTCACAAATTACACTGGCGTAAAACAGCTAGAATAATTTAATGACATCGTTGCAAGGACTAGTGTGCTTCGCCCGTTCGAACTGAACTCTCCCGTCAAACCGAGCCGCTTTCTTTCTTTTTTTTCATAGGATTCTTACAACGCCATGTCAACAAAAGAATTCAGTGCAAGTTAATTTTAAGCTCATGCATACATTCAGATATTACATGCCTTCATGCAATATAATCAATTATGATTATATAGTACAAAATATCAATTATGCAAAACAGTAGTAGGTATAAAATATATACTAAACCAATGATATTATATAGGTACAAGATATGTTACGTTCATAGTAACTGACTCGTCAAATCTGATCCAGCAGACTAAAAATACCTATACAGTGCACAACAGTTGACAATTAGCGTTAAAGTAGTGCGAAAGATGGGATAAGCACGTGAGTAAAAAAGATAGCTATAACTCGGACGATTGCGCTTCTAGTATAGCTTCGAAGCATAGATTAGTTTTGAACAGAAGGGGTATTTCGTTGGTAGGTAAGAAATAAAATTCGATGAAAAAAATATACGTATTTATTTATTTCGGAAAATGATAATATAAAATTCAAAATGATAATTAAGAAACAAAACGATAATTAAGAAAAAATTAAACGCCTTCGAATAAATTTAATTTATTTCTTTTCTGCCTCTTAGAAATTTTTTTTATTTCGGGATTATTTTTATGAGCAGAATGAAGCCGAACAGCAGTATATTTGTCAATTAATGTTTTAATTAAATTTATGCGATGATTAAAAGACGGTGCTTGTTGCTTTGAATGGTCTAAAAGTGAGTGAAATATGTTGGAGCTTAAAAACTTTTTTAAAATTCGATACTTTAACTTATCAACATCTTCATTATTTACAAAATGAACTCCTTTTTCATTCAAATGAGATTTAATAACACTTTCTGACTGTTAGCAAACGGAAAACAAATCTTCTGATGAATAGCATAAACCTCCCATATCTCTAATTGTAATTAATTTGTGGAACCACTATTTTTCATTAGTGTACAAGGTATCAACACAGGTTTCACATTTTAAAGTTTTTGCTAATTTTCATGCAATCCAACCAGAAATATTTGTTTAGCCGATTCTGAAGAACTTTCGTTACTAAGCATTCCAGCAAGAATATTAGTATTGTTTTCCGAATTTTTATCACTGGATGTAAGGACATCTACAATATTATCAGTTTCGTGTAAAACAGGAAGTCGTGACGACGAATTAAATTTTATGATTCCTGATGATGAGCACGTAAGTACAGGAATATTTTCCAAAGGAATACAATTGCCACTAAAAGCACTACGTAACTCTAAATGGTTGATTTTTTTTTGTACAATCCTTTAAATTGAATGGTGTTCGGATTGTTGTTGTAACCACCTTGGCGTCGAATGATACCAAAAATAATTTCAATATGGTCCTGACTTAATCGATATGTCGCGATATACCTTAATACTGGTGATGGTGATTAATACTTGTGATTACAAACTTTTAAATAACAAATGAAACTGAACAGCAGGTCAATTATTACTTTAGTAGGCAGTAAAGTGAAAATGTCCCATCTGTACTGATAATCTATGCGTGCAGTGTTATTGTGTCCTTGTCGTACTCATGTCAAAAAGATTTTTGTCTCGTTTTTCTGCCGCCATTATTTTAAGAATATTATTAAACTAATTTTATTAGAAAACACTAATAAATCGGTAATATTTTATGTATTTACATGTGATAGGAGATCCCTTGTGTTTTATTAATCTTAGTGTCGTAATTTGTACATTTTTTAAAAGCACACGATGGCATTTTATAGCAATTTTATTAAGCGCTTACATACGTGACAACTCGGCGTTGGCAAGACATGCACTGAATGCGATACGTCCCAATTGGGACGTTTTCACGTCTTCACCAGGCGCGCACTAGTAACATATCTGCCTCTTTTTTATGTAATATCATTGTACTAAACTAAATATATATAGTAAATAAATAGTAAACTAATAGTAAACCAGCTGGTCTTGCACGTATGTATAAACATACTGTTACGTGCACAGGGTACAATTAAATGCCGTATACTCAACAAAGAGATTTATTAGCTTACCACAAACTAGACAATTAAATCTCAGTAGTTCGCAGTAGTCCACAGTCGTTGCTCAGGTCGCAGGTAGAATCTTCTTCGGTCGCTTAAGCTCGCTTGTGCTCGTTATCGATCTTAAAGACAGAATGAATGGTGTGGCTATGCGACCATGTTCTTATACCTCTCAATTAGGAGGGTCGAAATATCTAGAAAATTCACGAGCGATAAATACCTACTCTCCTTTGATGTTGCCGCCGCCGTCGCTAACCTTCGAGTTCATTCTCGATATTTACCTATTGTTCGTTTTTATTCAGTAGGTACATACTCGTAGTTAGGTTGTGACTTTTTGTTGATGAATTTAGATTTTTCTATGCCAATCGGTAGAGTACCTCGTCACTATGAATGCGTTTTTATTTGTTGAAAATTCGATTATTAGTTTTTGAGATACGGATGTCCGTCGTAACATTACCCTCCTTTTAGTCATGCTCGTCTCGAGCATCATTTGTTCCATGATGACGCGTCAACTTATCCACATGGACTACCTTTGGTTTTCCCCTAACCCCGAGCTTGGAGTTTTGGAGATTTCCCCTTCTTGATTAGCGGATTATGAAACCATACCAGTGTTCCTTCTTAAAAACCGTTGTTGTTTGCATTTCTATCGTACCGGGTTTTCATCCTTTCACCTGTCTTCAGATTGATTTCCCGGACCATTCTGTGCACCTCGTCCAGTCGGTTTCGAAGTTCACTCACGTAACCCGTCACAGGCTTAGGACTGTCAGGTGGCGTACCGGTTATTGCATCCACTGCTCTCTCGACCAAAATTCACTTTCGCTGGGGTGTGTCCCATACTGTCATGTACCACAGATCGATAGGACATCAGGAATAGTGGGATGTACTGGTCCCAATCTCTTTGGTGTTCATTGACAACTTTAGCCAAGTGATTTTCCAACGTCTGGTTGCGGATGCGCTGGAGTCGTACGGGTCTTGTTCATTCCAAGGAGTTTGCCCATTTCTTGAAATAGAGCAGACTCGAAGTTCCGTCCTTGGTCAGAGTGGATCTCCATAGGTGCGCTGTACCGGCAGACCACTTCCTGAACCAGGTCCCTTGCCACAGTGACTGCTTCCTGGTTGGGTGTCGCAAATACTTCCGGCCACATAGTGAAGTAATCTTGCACTACTATGATGTATTTGTTACCTTCTTCAGTCGTTGGAAAAGGTCCAGCAACATCAATGGCGATACGTTCTCATGGTGCTCCGAAGTTATACAGTTTCAATGATCCTTTGCTTTTTGTCGGCGGTCCTTTAACTGACATAACACAGACAGCACATGCAGTACATTTACGGCACCAATTCTCGACATCTTCCCGACAATGAAGCCGGTAAAACCGCTGTCGTACTTTAACTAGGGTTTTCTTGATTCCGAGATGCCCACCATAGACACCATCGTGGCTGTGCCGTAAGAGTGTAGCTACCTTGCTTCGTGGTACCACTACTTGTAGGGTCACCTCTTTGCCGTCGTTGGATTCCCATTTCCTATACAGCACGTCGTCTATCAGAGTTAAGCTGTCCCACTGGGCCCAATAACTTTTGGTAGTGGAACTGTAAGCAGATATATCACTCCATTGAGGTTTGCTTCCAAGCTGCTTCCAGTGCAGTATAGGCTGTAGATCGTCATCATCCTCTTGCGCCTGCTTCATCCTGCTTCCGGTCCATTCGTCGTCAAGTCCATTCGTCGTCAAGTCCATTCGCCTTCCTTCCCTGGTAGAGTAACTCAATATAGGAGCTTCGCACAACCGTTATTTAAGTGTACTAAAAGCTAGCTCGCAATCTAAGTACCAAACGAAGTCTCGTTTATCTTCCGTTAGTCTGTGTAGTGGTCTGGCAATATCCGAGAAATGCGCGAATCTCCATTTTGTTTTTTGGAACAGGCCATTCCTGAACAGCTCTTATCTTCTCGGGGTCGGTTTTAACTACTTCCGTGGAGATCACATGTCAAAGATAGCTGACCTCCCTTTTAAATAAAGCGCACTTCTTTGGACTCTGTTTTAGGTTAGCTTCACGGATTCGAGTGAAAACTTTTTCCAGGTTCTTCAGGTCTTCTTTGAAGCTGCGTCCCATAACTATGACATCGTCCAGGTAAACCAGGCAGACGTCTCCGAGTAGACCCACTATTCCTCTTTCCATGAGGTGTTCAAACGTGGCAGGGGCATTACATAACCCAAATGGCATAACATTAAAATGCCATAATCTGTTTCTCACTCCTGTACTAAAGGCTGTCTTCTCTTTATCTTCAGGTCTGATCTCCACCTGCCAATAGCCACTTTTTAAATCGATGGTTGAAAACCATTTCATACCACTAAGCATGTCCAGGGTATCGTCGATTCTAGGCAAAGGATAACTGTCTTTCTTAGTGACATTATTCAACATTCGGTAATCCACACAAAACCTTGTGCTACCATCCTTCTTTTTCACTAGTACCACAGGTGATGACCATGGACTCGTAGAAGGTTCGATCACCTTGTTATCAGCCATGTCTTTAATCATATCTGCTACCTCCCCTTCTCTTGCCCATGGTAAACGTCGAGATCTCTGTTTTATGAGCCTGGAGTCACCTATGTCAATCCGGTGTTTCACTAGCCCAGTCCTTCCACAGTCATTCCCGGTTGCAAAGATGTCTCTGAATTGTAGCAACAGGTCTCAGGCTTGGTGCAATTCTGATACTGTTAAGTTTTCCTTTGAATTCTCAAGAAGTTGTTGTATGTGATCTTCGGATATTTGTGTACCGCCTTGTTTAGTCGAAATGTAGTTCAACCGCCTCAGGCACTTTACTTCCTCACATCTTCCGACCACACTATTCTTCTTCAGGAGAACTATTTCATCATTGAGGTTGAGAATTCTCACTCTAGCGATTCCGTTTGGTATCAGTAAGGTTCTTGCTGTTATTAAATTTTGATGACTGCCGGCATCTTTTATTTTATACCACTTAGTTGGCAGACAAGCACACGGCCCACCTGATGAAAAGTGGTTACCGTGGCCTATGGACGTTTGTAACACCAAAGGAGCCACAGTCGCGCTGCCAACCCTGTAAGTACAGAGTTTCAGTGCCGTCAGTAGAAGACAAAGCAGGACAAGCGTTTAGTCTTCCCACTGACAGCACAAATTCTCCAGTGAGCTCTGGCTACCAAACTCACCGCTGGGAACACAACACGAAGTTATTATAGCCGCGGTATTCTGTAGGGGTACTTCCCCAGTCGGACTGCTCAGTTGGACGGAAATACCGCCGTGTCCTACCTCCTCTTCCGCAATAAAACATCTTCTTTGTCCAGTCTTCGCGGGAACTTCACTTTGACTAATGTTTCCGATTTAGGAGCTAACGTTGTATCCGTTAAGCAGTAAAGAGTGCACGGTTGCGATCCTTATAAACAAACTTCCTGATCAGGGAATCTCAGTACTCCTCTAGGTTTATCCAATAATCATCGGTGGTTCCTCAAGAAATCCAGTCCCAAAATGCAGTCATCAGTAATATTAGCAACGAGCACTGACTGCTGGTATATTTGGTCGCCAATTCTTACCTCCATTTCTGTTTCACCGAGAACGGTCACTGGATGGCCAGCAGCTGTCTGAGCTGGCACCTTGGAAATCGTTTTTCCCACCTTATGGTGCGTTTCAGTAATTCTGGTCTAACAACTGTATGTGAAGCTCCAGTATCCACTGTTAAACTGCAAGGTTGATTGTTTAAGGTGGCCTCGATGATCAAACTGTTTCCATTGCAAACTTGAGTTATAGTGATGGTTGGGGCCTCATGTCGACCAGCCAGCGCCTGCCCCGCGTCCTTGGTGGCATTTACTTTAACGGAACCTCCACTTGGGTCCCGGTGTCCGTGACCCTCCTCCGTTTTCTCGAAGGACACTGATTGAATATGGCCCCTTTCTCTACAGGAGTAACACGTTGGGACATACCGTGGCTTCCTCTCTTGTGCAACCATCTCTTTGACCTCCCTAACCTTACTTATTCCGGCATTCTGCCGTAGAGTTTCCACCTCGAGAGCATAAGCCAGTGCTTCTTTCAAGGTCTGATGGTGACGCAACTGTACACTAGCTTTCACTTCTGCGTCTCGTGTACCGTTTAGGAAGGCCGCCAGCAAAATGGTCTCGATCATCATGGGTGTCGATGAGTAGGCCCGACAAACGAGTCTTTCAACCTCTACAGCCCATTCCTGGAGGCTTTGACTAGATTTTTGTTTCTTCTCCCGCAGATTTTCCAGTATTAATAAGGCATCTCCTCGTAATGCAAGTGTCAAGGCCATAAATGACTCCTCGTTGATATAGGTTTTAGTTTTTGCCAATATCTTGAATTGGTACTTGAAGGCTGTCCACGAGGAAGTTTCATCAAAGTGTGGTCGGTCAAACTTTGCTGATGATGGTGAGGTAATGGTAGAAGGTCCGCAGGTTTCCAGCCTGATGATCTTCTCTTCTAGATCTTGCTAGCGGTCATCCATGGTTCCAGTCTTCAAGGTGCTCAGCATTTGCAAGCCGTCTTCGAGGTTCCTCACCTTATCTCCCAGTGCATGGATGTCTGCATCGATTTTAACCATGACAGCTTCCATCTGGTGCATAGAAGCCAGCAGCATCATTATGTTGGTATCTGACGAGCTTCCATCTGGTGCTGCCGCAGTTCCCGCTGAGACAGTAGCATCGGCCTGACTCCCTTCCTCTTCGAGGCTCCGTTGAAGTGCGACATCCATTTCCACTTGACGTCTGGTCCGTGGAGTACGCCCTTCGTCTTCACGTGGTAATAACGGCATTCCGCTTCTGACACCAATTGTCACGTGCACGGGGTACAATTAAATGCCGTTTACTCAACGAAGAGATTTATTAGCTCACCACAAACTAGACAATTAAATCACTAGTACACACAGTACTTCTTCAACAGTTCCAGTCGCTCAGTAGTTCGCAGTCGTTGCTCAGGTCACAGGTAGAATCTTCTTCGGTTGCTTAAGCTCGCTTGTGTTCGTTATCGATCTTAAAGACAGAATGAATGGTGTAGCTATGCGAGCGTGTTTTATACCTCTCAATTAGGAGCGATAATAGGTAGGTCAATGAGTAGATAATAGGTACAGAGACAAAGCTTCATAGAACCACTTGAACATCCGGCCTTGACAGCCGTCTGACGCTTGAATGTAGGGCTATCGACATTCCGTGACGCCAAGCACATATTCCCTTTTTGACAAAAAAAAGCTTATTATCTTACAAACTACTACTAGCTACACCAAGATATCAATAGTATAAATACCTAAAAAAACAGCCAGAAATCTACAGATGCTATGTACATAAGACAAAAACGTTAGCCTATCCCTCTAATAAAATCTATTTATCATCTGGGTCAAGTGGAAACACCCGTATGTTTTACATATGTGTGTGAACAGTCAAAAACAATAACTCATTGCTTTGAAGTTACATGTGTGCGTCATCGTTACAGGCGTATTAGTGTATTATGTTTATGTGTGCCAGTGTGCACGATCATGAATCGTGAACGATTGAATATGTGTTAGTGAGTGATTTGCCTGCCATCGAATGAGAAGCTACCACTACGAACTAGCACAGGCTCACGCAGTTGAGTGGTATTATAGGCGTAATGGCATTATAAAGGTAGCGAGTTCGAACCGCAACTGTATTGATGTAGTAGTTTTGGTTAATAAATAGTTTTGTTTTTGTTCTTTATTTTGTTTGTTATATTAAGGAACCATACAGTTGCCTTTTATACTTAGTGTTCCGTAGTCTCAAAAATAATATGGAAAATAAAACAACATCATTGTTTCAGCGATATAATAATAAAGTAAGATTGTTCAATAAATAAATAATTTAATTGTGTTGTGTCGTAGAACTACATATATATATATATATGTCACAATGTTTGTAACTAAACTCCTTCTAAACAGTTAGACAGATTTTGATAAACATTTTTGCTAAATAGTATTTAGTAGACCTAAGAATAGTCATATACTATTGTTCGGGATAATTGAAATCCATGTGGTCGTAGCCGAGTGCAACAGGTTTAGGTTTATATATTACACATTCTTTATATAATAAATAGGTTATTCAATATTATCCCTCTGGATGTTTAAATCAGACAAGCATGGACGCAGGTAAACTAATCAACTTTCAGTAACTAAAGTGTAGTGAATCACCATGTTAACGTTTAGAAATTATACTATATGCAAATATAATAACTTCTCATTTCGTTAACAATAACATCACTCACTTATTTTCAGTTCAATTTCTTTATTTCTCAAAATGATGCCACATAATTACCTACATCTTTTAGTTCCTAAGCACTAGTGGAGAAGAAATGGCGCAACAAATTCCAACTTTTATTATAAATATGAATTATAAAATAATACTTATAGAAGATAATAGTCATTTATTTGCTTAAATTTGCCTATATATTAGATAGTATATAGTGGTTTTAATTATTCCAAGTTACCTATGCCGAAGTATATATAAGTAATAAGTAATAAGTATAATTGAAACTTGAAACCACTAAAATTCTGATTTGCAAAATAATTAAACAGAAATAATTCAAGTAATATGACCACTAGACCTGCACGGTAGAATATTTTTTTTGGCAATATCGCTCACCTGTTTTTCACCATAAAAATTTTGCGTCCATCCCTGTCTGATTTAAAATATTTTTCATCACTAAATATTACTATATTGTTGCACCAGTCAAAATTTAAATATCCCCTGGCAAATCTAAACCTACTTCGACGATGAAGATCCACGTCAAAATTTTTCTTGCCGGTCTGCGACATCTGATCCCAGCTGCCCGAAGATGGTTCCTTACTGTTTGCAATGTAACATGGTGTTTTGTGGCCATAACACGGGTGGAAGGGGTTTTGAATATGTTTTTCAACCACCTCTTTATGCAAAGAACACGCATCGGTGTAGGCAAAGGCTTTGGGGCCAGGCCGAAGACGTCTCTGGTGCCTGAATCGCCATATCGGCGCACCCACCGCTGCTCTGTAATGGAAAAAAAGTAATAAAATTCCTTGTTAAAATTCTGTAAAATTTATATGCCTACTTATATATTTTTGTTTATTATTAGTATTGGGAGATATATAGATTCTCCAGGATGATGATGATGATTATAAGATCAAATAACTTTCATAATAATAAATTGCAGAAAACACTACTTACCGATATGTTCAATTTTCGAGATATTTCATGTATTCAAATATTTTGCTCATGCAAAGTAATAATATGCGCTCTCATAATAGTTGTAAGTTGTTGATTCATCTTTATAAATAAAAAACAATAAATAAAAAAGTTGTTAATTAACCGCGTGGAAAGCACAACGCATCCAATTGTTGACAGATAAAAATAACATTATCATGTTATTTTAATCATGAGAATGAGGGTAGCACAAATTCCAATACGAGAAACATTGATACAATGTGTGTGCAACAATACTCGCTCAGTAATAATAAAAATACTACTGATTTAAGTTGCTATAAAATTATACCTAAAATATCAAGATACTTTTGTGATGTTACCTCAACATTCTCTTAATAGGTAAGTAATTAACATGAAGATATACAAATATTTAAAAGTTCAAAAAGTAAAATTTGACTGTGAATCGAACTCAAAACTTTGCGATAATTTAACTCTTATAAAACGACACTATAAACCCCGAGGTCACGGAGACCTACTAAGATTTTATCAAAAATTACGTTCATATCCTAGTAATAAGAATTTTATGAGTTATTCTTATTACTAAAGAAAGTTTAACTGATGGATGATAAATAAATACGAATGGTTTTGAATCTATTGTAATTCGCAAGTGTGTAAGTGTGTGTGAGTGAGGAAACGAATTATTGTTACACACACATATATGTAGAACATACTGGTGACCTTTTATATACTATATCACTAGACAGGCTATCGTTTTTGTCTTGTGTACCTACCTACATATATACAAATTAATAAAATAGAAGTGTCCGTTTGTAATATTAAAATAACAAATTTTTAATGATTGATAATGATTAACCTATTGTGACAACCCTACCAAAATAGGTATCGATTTTGCACGTTCTTAAGAAGCTTTATCTCTGTACGGCTTATCTACTCATGTGATTAGGAGAGTCGAATCATCTAGAAAATTTGCGAGCGATAAATACCTACTCTCCTTTGATATTGCCGCCGTCGCTGACCTTCGAGATCAGTCTCGATATTTACCTATTGTTTGTTTTTATTCAGTAGGTACTCGTAGGTAGGTTGTGACTTTTTGTTGATGATTCTAGATTTATCTATGCCAATTGGTAGAGTACCTCGTCACTAACAATGCGTTTTTATTTCTTGAAGGTTCGATTATTAGTTTTCGAAATATCGACGTCTGTCGTAACAATACTGTTTGCGCTTTCGTAGTGAAGAAGCTCTTATTTATTTTTTTATAGTATTGTATTGTGATGTAATTTTGTAACGCTTTGTGCCAATTATTAGATTAATCCGAATATTAATCATTCCATGGAGTCAAACTCGCATGAACCTACAAATATGTGTGGCGTAATATGACGCCTTAATTATAATCAAAATCCACCATCTTTATCATGAAAATATTCCATATCAAATATGATTACATTATCAATATATTGTTATATTGATAATGTATTGTTATGTTATGTTATATAATATTGCACTCGTTCACGTAAATAATATTAGCATCATAACAGTCTTTTGCATACATGTGTTTAAAAACAGAATTTCCCAAGAATTTGATTTAACCAGTGTTCCCATAGCGCTCAAGTGGTCGCTATAACAAAAAAAAAATTATGACCGACCTCGCATTTAGTTGAGAGAAAGAAAAAAATAAAAGTGTCTTGCCACGTAAAAAAAATACCATGGTTTCGTGTTGTGTATTTATGCTTCCAATATGAGTTTTAGAATGATAAAATAATCTATATTCTAAATATACGATTATATTCCATTTCATGGGGACCGCAGAGTCCCCAATTCGTCCCCGGAGACGGTGAAATGCGCTAAGCGCGCCGCCACTGCTCCGGCTTGCTTCTGCCAGGGTGACAGGCGGCTCCACCCGTCACCCCTAAGACTGCGCTCATGAGGGGGCGGGCTCATCGACCTCTGACGCTCAAGTTGCGATCCTCCTTTGCTCCCACTGCTGCTCCCGCCCCGAATCATTACGTAATGATGTCGTCATCGAGTCCTCGTCTTCCAAATTATGACATTCCACTACAGCTAGATTTAAGTGTTTGATCCAGGATCGCCCCACAGTGGAGATCCACCGTTTTCAATAATATACACGTTCAGTTTAGCATAATGTTTGCCACAAATAATAACAACAACAAAAATGTACTTTTACCCGATGCTCTCGATGACGGCAACCGTACTAGATTTTAAGTTTAAAATTTTATTTTATATTTTTTTTTTTTTTTTTTTAATAAATATTTTATCTATAATAATAATAATAATAATAATAATTTATTCATCAAAAATGAGGGCTGTACATTGTACTAATACTAGTTTTACAATTATGGTCTTAATAGCTAAGTCATATAAGTAAGTACTATAATGTCTACATTAGAAGTAGCATATTATAAATGTGCCATAGAATAGTTTTTATTGGTAAAATAGAATTTAAATTAATAATCTTACTATATTTACATTTTGCGACCTACCTGATCTAGGTTTTTATAAACCTGTGCTTCAGGTTATGTCTGGTCTATTATTTAAAGTGCCTATTGCAAAAGTTATACAACATAATGTAAAAGTATCTATGTTTACAGCTTATCGCTACCTATTTTAATATTTCTAGCAGTTTCTCCGTGTCTGCGTAATCTAGTTTTTCTAAATATTTTGTAGTTAAAACCTTACAGTTCCAATAACTTAGATTATATATGGCTAGTATTTTGTTTAATTTGTTATACAGAAAAGGCCCTAAAAACATATAAAATTTATTCACGAACTCATGCTTAGCTTGTGGATTTTCACAAACTATATCTTTTCTTCTCTTATCTGAAGGTACTGCGGGTGTAGGGAGTTTGGTATGTTGGAGTAGTATGATGTTCAGAATAAATAATTGGCGAACTGTTAACACCTTACAGGCCCTGTAGAGTTGTTCTGTAGGAAACCTAAAAGGACGAAACGTGGCTACTTTTAAGATAGCTCTTTGAGCACGCTCTAATGGAAGTAAGATTGAGGGTCCAGCCCCACCCCAGGACGTTATACAATAAGTAAGAATGGACTGACACAACGCCAAATATACCTGCTTAATTAATTTATAGCCCGATATTGCGCGTAAATTCTTAAATATATACATTAATTTTCGTACTCTTGCACAAAGCAATTCAATATGTTTACGGAAATTCAGATTTGTGTCAATCGTTACTCCAAGATATTTTATATTGTCAGTTTTTGTTAATGTAGGACAAGCGCATGCAAGGTCAGCGGTTGTACAATAATGTGCATACATGTTTATGTTAGTCACAGGTTTATTAGTATTTCGCATTGTAAACAACATATATTTAGTTTTATCGGTATTTAGTGATAAAAGATTTCGTTGGAGCCATTTCGTCACATAATTAAAACCCTTTTGAGCGTGTTTAAATAACTCATCTCTGGATTTAGCTGAGAACAAAAGAGCCGTATCATCAGCATATGATATAATATAGCCATTTTGAAGTTTTGAGTTGCAAAGGTCATTGATATAAATTAAAAATAAAGTTGTCCCTAATACACTCCCTTGCGGGATTCCGTATCCGCTATTTTGGAGTTCTGAGCTCACTTTCTGTCCAATTTTCACACATTGTTGACGATCCCTCAGATAATCTCTAAATAATAGTAGTTGCGTTCCTCTTACTCCAAGAGCTTCCAGTTTTTTTAATAATATGGAACATGATATGGAATCAAATGCCTTGGCTAGATCTAGGAAAATCCCCATAGTTTTCATGCCTTTATCCAGGTTGTTAGTTATGTAGTCTGTTAGTGTGTGTACAGCTTGGCTAGTCGACCTATTCGGCCTGAAACCAAATTGATAGTCAGAGAGTAAGTTATTGTCTTCCAGATATTTTGTTAATCTGGTGTGTATAATTTTTTCTAATATTTTAGAGAGGCCTGTTAACACCGAGATAGGTCTGTAGTTATTGACACAAGATTTATCACCAGATTTAAATATCGGGGTAACGACTGCTCGTTTAAGTGATTTTGGGAAAATACCGTTAGTCAAGCACAGTTCGTAAATATGGGTTAAAGGGGGTGCAAAGATGGATTTGAACTTTTTTAGTATGTTATTAGGAATGTTGTCCCACCCAGTAGAGCAATTATCCTTCAGCCCCGCTATTATTCTAGTTATTTCCTCAGCGTCTGTATTTAATAAAACAAAGGAGTTTAGGGTAGAATAGGTTGAGCGTACATCTTGGGATTTCAAAGTAGTGGAACTATCACTAGAGCAGGCTGGGTTTTGAATTTTTTCTGCGAGACTTTTGCCAACATTTACAAAGTAGGCGTTAATGTCATTCGTTGTGTTGAGCGGGTTCCCATTAGAATTAGATAATAAATCGAGTGGTGGTACGTGTGGTTGTGACCGGAACGTATTCTTTTTGATGAATTTCCAAATTTGCTTAGTATTGTTGCCAGCCTTTTGCAGTTCATTCCTGTTGTGTTGCAACTTTAGTTTTTTAAGTAGGTTATTGCAAAAATTCCTATACCTTTTATATGTCAGTGTAAGTATTTCGTTGTCAGGCGCATGCGTCGCTCTAAAATGTAGTCTATCTCTATGCCTTATACATCTGACGAGGCCTGGAGTAATCCATGGCTTAATGTTATTGTATTTTTTAGGTAATATTTTATAGCAAGTATTTCGTAATATTGCTGATTGGACAGATTCTATAAAGTAGTCTAATGAGGTATTTGGATCGCTTGAGGTGTAAACGGGGTCAAAATCAATGCTGCGTATATCATTTTCTAGGTTGCACATATTGACCTTAGTAATGTTGTGTGTGCAAGTTTTTCTCGGTGAATATGTTTCTAATGCCAATAAAATTGCTCGATGATCTGTAAGCCAAGAGTTAGTTATGAATGTTTTGGTTAGTACTTTACATTTTATAATAAAATGATCCATGCATGAACCAGACTTAAATGTTGGACAATAGTGGGTAGGTAGCAGACCATGAGATGCGCACATATTCAGGTACCTATGTGCGTCAGCCTTGGCTTCCTCATGGACGATATTGATGTTTATATCCCCAATAATTATGATATTTTTATAAGATGTTAGCCTTTTTAAAGTAATATCAAGTGATTCCAAAAATATGTCTATACTTTGTGAAGGCGGCCGATAGATTGCGATGACTACTGTATCATCTTTTATTTCAATTATGAGACAGCTACATCCATGAAACAACGGTTCCTCCACTACTGTGCTTAGGTTATTCTTAACATATACCACCAATCCATCGTTTTGGTTAATGAAGTTACCTGAGGCGTATGACGAGTAGTTATCAAGAGATGGTAAGTTATTTCCTTGGCCCTCCAGCCAACACTCTGTAAGAACTACGACATCACAACTTACGTTTAGATCGTGCAGCAAAACCTCTAGTGCACTCATGTTGCAGTTTATACTACGAATATTTTGTGTTAGTAGTGTTAGTAATTTGCCTCCCGTGGGTAGGAATTGTTTACAATCTTCAACATTACAAATATTCATTTCCGACACGGAAAAACTATCTAGATCACATACCAGTTGATTTGCTGTCATTATTTAACTCTAACACTAATACAAATAAATTAGTTTTCTAATGTGCTTAAAGTATAGTTTGTTTGGTGACGCTCTTAGGCGCCCTCATAGTCTATTGAGTTTATATAATTAGCCTCTGCGTATTTACGAGCCGGACAACTGTCATCACCTGTTTGATGGTCGCACTTCCTCTTAAAACGTTTGCACGTCGCACATACTGGGGGACAAGTTTTCTTAGTGCACTCCTTGTGGGAATGACCTACTTCTCCACAGTGGTTGCAAGTGGCTGTTTCTTCACGGCAGAACTTAGCGGCGTGTCCAAACATCTGACATTTAAAACATCTGGTCACAAGAGTGAAGTCCCTCACCGGACACGATGTCCAGTTAATGAAGATGCGCCCTTGGTTTATAAGTACCTTTCTGATGGCAGGAGGTACCTCGAAGATGTAGTTACAGGTGGAAAGGTTTTTCTTACCTGATTTGTGGCTCAACTTTACTGCTGCGAAGGACTCCCGTGTGTAGTTTGGTACTTTGTCTGCTAGGTTCTGCTCATAAATGCACTCACGCACCTCTTCGTCGGTTAGAGTTACGGGGACACCAACAATTACAATTCTTGGTCTGCGCTTGGAAGGTTCTTCAATTATAAGGCCTGATGTTACAAATTTGTCGAAGTTCTTTAATTTTTCGACATCTTCTCTCCCTTCCGTGCTTATTATGACGCCCCCATTTCTGACTTTCCTGAGGCCACGGACTTGGAGTTTCAGTTCCTCCGGTGAAATAATTTTCTGAACTAAAGCCTTTGTCTCATCGCTGGTCTTGTTTCTATCACTAGGGTAGATGGCCACGGCGCTTAGGTTTGCGGGACGGACGAGTTTATCGGCTCCTTTCTTCACCATATTCGCGTACGAAGATTCGGCTGGATTCATTTTCTCCTCAACGACCTGTTTAAATTGTTCCCAGGAGGTAACAACATTCTGTTGTTCCTGCAGGTGCTGAATGCGTTCATGGGCTACAACTGTTTTCTGTTTCAGAGCCTGGTAAAAAACAGCCATCTGGGATGTTCCACTAGAGACCTCACGGCACAGATTTGTAACTCGGAGTTTTTGGTCCGAGTTCATCTTCCCCTCCGCAACTATGGTGCAAACTTCATTTAACTTCACATCGATTGCCTTCATCCATCTATGAATCTCTGATGTGGCTATAACTTCGGCTGGTAACTCATTTTCCGTGTTTCCTGGCTGGTCTACAGGTCGTGGTGTCGGTGGCGGACTTCGGCGCATCTTTTGGCTTCGGCCAAACGGGCTAGAGTCCACGCTAGCCATACTTACTTATCATGTCACGTTTACCGATTTAGTTCATTTCTGCTTAGTGACAGAAATGAATAACGCGGAAAAACGAAGCACACGACACACTTATTTAGTCTTACACTGCAATTGTCTTACAATAGTTAAGTATTATAATTATTTAATTGTTTTCATCGTAAATAACAGAAAACACGTTCGCGCTCGCAGCTGTCACGTCAACGTATGTTTTGTTTTTTTATATTGGAATATTTGAGAATTTTTCATCATAAAAATGCTTAGAAATGATTGATATTTTACATCAATCCCAAATTTGCGTTTGCGTCAAATTCGTATTTACAATTAATACTTTCTATAGTCAAATTAGCATAAAATAGTCCGTGGCAGTCGTTTTTAAACGGTTTTATTTAGCTCACCCCGTTTGTTTTATTTTTTATTATTTATTCTTGGGTCAAATTTAGTAATTCAAATTTCACCCTCTTCCTGTCAACCGATTAATCTGAAATTTTGTATACACTTTGGATTTTGGTGACAATACAATTATGTTTATTCATTATCATTATAAATTCAAGATGGCCGCCGCTACAAAATGGCGGATAACGTAGGTTTTATAAATCCCATCAATATGGGTATCAAATGAAAGTGCTCAACCAGTAGAATACAATGTACTATATAAAATTAAAATCCAAGATGGCGGCCTCTACAAAATGGCGGATAACTTAGGTTTTATCAATCCCATCAACATGGGTATCAAATGAAAGGTCTCAACAAGTAGAATACAATTTACTATGCAAAATTGAAATCTAAGATGGCCGCCGCTTGGAAGCGGACTGCAATAAACTAACGGGCAAGAAACCTTGCAATAATGAAGCACTAAATGAATTAAACAGAATGCGAAATAAAAAGTAAAAACTAGAAAATAAAAATAGGTAAAAAAACTTTTTAAGTTAAACGGTTTTATGTTAAACATACATTGCAATGTTTAAGATAAATATACTAAAAACCAAAAAATAATTAAATAGATACAGTCGTGGGAATTATAAACATATGCATAGACTAGACTAAAATATAAAACCGTGGGGCCCTAGTCTTCGAGAGTCGAGATGTATGCGGAGAACATTTTTTGAGCGCCTACCCACCATTACACTTATTATGAACGGTTAGGCTGGCGACACACCACACTCACTATGTCAGTTTTTAACGGCACTGTGTTTTTTGGTTTTAGTATCTTAATCACTGGATTCCACGTTCCGGATAGCTTGAATCCATCTTCCCTATTGAAATTTTTGTTTTTTTATTTCAATGGCTTCACGCACAATCCGTGAATAGTAGTGGCGATCAGTGGAGAGGACTTTGGGTTGATGAAGCTCAATCCAGTGATTGGTACCCTACTCAAGATGTTCTGCAACTGCCGATTTGTTGAACTGACGGTTTTTCACAGTTGCCTTTTCCATAGCCTAATCTGGGCGTGGGCGTTCTGAAACACCATATCCTCAATATGTTCCATCCAAATATTAACCACGACTGGTGCCAAAAGGCTGCCCATGGCGACGCCGTTTATCTGGAGGTAATTTTGACCATGGTAAAGGAAGTAGTTCCCTTCGAGGCAACTCTGTAGCAGTGTCGCATAACTATCCGGTAGACCATTATCCTTCAATTTAGTTCCAATAATCTGCAGACAGTCTTGTAATGGGACATTGGTAAATAACGACTCAACGTCAAAACTTACCAGAAGCTAATCTGGTTCCAACCTAACGTCTTTGATTATGTCCACAAAATGGCTAGAATCTTTCACAAAAGATGGTGTTTTTCCCACTAATGGCTGCAGTGCTTTAGCAATGTGTTTCGCTAGGTCGTAGGTTGGCGAGTCAATCTGACTTACGATTGGTCTCAGTGGCACATTGGGTTTATGCACTTTGGGCAAGCCGTACAATTTTGGTGGTTGTGTGATCTTAGGTCGGTGTAATTTTTCGAACTCATCCTTTGTGAAGTCCTCTTCGTGCTCCTTGATCATATTACGTATTTTACGTGTTACTCTTGAAGTGGGATCATATTTAACACTCTTATAAGTCTGTGTGTCTTCAAGTAAGTCTTGTATTTTTGCTTCGTAATCAGTTGTTTCCATTACTACGGTGGCATTCCCTTTGTCAGCTTTAAGTACCAGTACATCTTCATTATTCTGCAACGCAACCAAAGCCTCTCGCACTTCGACGGTAACATTGCTTTTCGGAAGGCGAGCCTTCCGTAAGACATGGGCGACATCTTGTCGTAAGGTTTCCGCGTCACAAACTGGTATCCTGTTACGAGCGATTGCCTCCTCTACGCTACAGATAATGTTTTCATAAGGCACTTTTTTCGGGGTAAGAGCGTAATTCAATCCCTTTTGTAGTATATTTAAGGTTGGCTGGTCTATCTTTGACAAATTGATCACCGTATTGTTCAGTGTGTCACCGGCCTTATTTTGAGCATGATGTGTACTCTTTTGTAGGCGTACTGTTAATTTGGCAAATTTCCTATCATGCGTGGTGCTGCATAGTTCATAGGTTCTCTCTGCTTGTTGGTATGCAATGCGATCCACCAAATCAAAGTCACTCCCGGTCAACCTTTTACTGCACTCCAAATGTAACACATATAACACTCTGTGCACTCTACTTTACTCCGCATAGTTGTTGTTGATTAATTTTCGTAGTAAACGACCACTCGCATGTCTCGCATTATACAGTTTACAATTGTCGTCTTCCGTCTCTTCATTTATAAAAACTAATTCTTAACCTTACTCAATCCGTATATCTTTTTAACCGCTTTTATTAGCTTCACCCGTAACTATGTAGGTATGTAAGAAACTTTTGGCATCATAATTTGACCCACTTCCCGGTCTTTGATTAGAATGATATTTCGCACACGCTCTGAGTTCTGATGACAATACATGACTAGCTAATTGGCCGCCATTTTGGATTTGTAATAACGTGTTATTACAAATCCAAAATGGCGGCCTCCCCAAGATGGTGGACTGGCTGTTTGGACCCCCATGATATGGGTATCAAGTGAGAGGGTTTGCTGTCAGGAAAAAGAAAATAGGCGTGTTTTTTAGTTTTTTAACTATTTATTTTATTTATTTTACATACAATATTTAATTGCTTTTTTTACTACACAAATCACAATTATTTATTTAATTATTTATTGATCTATTTATTTATTAATTTCATACATACAGGCATTACAGACAAACCCAATGCGATAGAGTAGCAACATAATTTTAATAATTTCATTTACAATATATAATATGTCATTTACATCATCATAATCATACATAATCATGCTTCAAAAACTAAATAATAATTTTCAGAACATATTAATAATTAAAGTAGATATAATTACCATTTCAAATGTTATTCATGGACATGTCATAATAGAAATAATAATTGTTCTGTTAATGATGTCAAAATAATAATTCAAATAATAAGGTCAAAGTAATAATTCCATTAATAAAGTCAACATAATAATAATTCATTTCACCGTGTCAAAATAATAATTCAATAAATAATTTCAAAATAGTAATTCAATTCAATTCTTCAAATTACATATTAGATGTCAAGTTCACAATAATTTAATGTCAAATGATGAAAATGCAATTTAAATCATTAAAATATATTATTTAATGCTAACAATACCTAAGCAGATTATATCAATTTAAACTAGATTCCTTCGCTCAAAATACAGTAACTAGCCCTTGTGAATTCATTTAGGGAGCATGAAAACAAGCACAAATATAATCTGTCAGCCATCATATTAAGCGCATGCAGCGCCCTCGTCCCCTCGTTCACGGCGCCCTCTGCAGCAAGTAGGTACGAGCGCGACACACTTGCAGCAGCGAGAGGCGCCGCCGCCTCCACACGTGTACACACAGCCCTACTTCCCGTAGGATAGCTGGGTTGTGTATAAGACCACGAAACACTTTAAACAAATAGGTGGCCATAGACACCTCCCTTTTATTTTGATTTCCCTTCTCCATTAATTATATTGCTTAAAACGACACTTGCCTTCCGAGTGACCCATTTTACTGCACCGTGAGCATGCGCGTCCAGGGCAAACAGCGTCCGTGCCATCACCGCCTCTGCCGCCGCCGCCAACAGCTCCTCGACGGGCTCACGAGCCAGCCGCGCCCGCGCCCATCCGGTGCAAGCCGTCGTCCTCCGTTGTAGGCGCGCCAGATCGCAAACCAGACGTGCTGCAGGGGTGCTCACTGTAATCGGTTGCCGTTCCGCTGCCTCTATCATCAGCACCAATTCCAGCGCGCGCTTGTAGTCCAAATTACTTTGTTCTGCGAAGATTCTTGATGAAATGTCTTCATCGAAGAACCCCGAAACAAATTGATCTCGCAAATACACCTCTAAGCAGGCGCCGAAATTGCAATTTTTAGCCTGAGAAAGTTATTTACGCGTCGAACATAAGCTTCCCAATTGGCATTTCTGAAACTATAGGATTCAATACGTCCGATAGGCATTTTTATTCGCAATCACACCCGTAAATAGGTAGGAATTAATAATACGAATCTTCGTCGCCACTGTAATGCATAGGGGCACGTCAATGAAATACGACAGCTCAATGCAGACTGGTTTATTATATACCCACATACCAAGTACGCAACGAATCTGATGACTTCTTTAGTTTACGGATCTTTTTATTAATAAATAATGCAAAAAAAAAATAGATATAAAATATAAATAATTATTGTTACAGCCTTCAATGATTATGAATGAATTAAGAAAATACACTTTAATGAAGATAATAATAATGATGATGATATACCGATAGCTGCCACCTATCGGAGATGCCATAACATCATATTATGGCATTTTACCGATACATTGCAACCCTTTATATTTAAATAAAGGATCTGATCAGTAAAAATGAAAAGAACAAGATTTAGAATGGGTAATAAATCACAACAATATGAGTCTCATACGCAAGAAGGTAATCTTAGCAATAGTATTGAAAATATAAACATTCTTGTTCAAAAGGAAAAATATATTAAATGCAATTCATACAACATCATTAAAAAAAATCAACCAGTGACATATTCACTAGTTTCCGATAATCAAAGAATCATGCCGAGACGCACTAGTATTCCTGACATAATAAAACCACATAAACATACTAACATTTCAAAAATACGTTCAACAAGTTCAAATGAACTACCAAGGAAAAATAGTAATTCCTTGAAATCAAAGTATGTTATCAATGTAATATCAGAGCGACAATTGAACAATAGTTTTAATTTCACCTATTTTCAAAGGCCTCCCAAATATAAATTATATCGGTGCCAGCTAAGCACTACCCGCGAAAGCTGCTGTTGTTCTTGTAACTCGGATGCAATGTTTGAAGTAATGAAGGGTTTGTATGACTGTTATAAAATGAAAAGTTGTGACCACTGTGATTGCATCCTTTGTGGACATTTACCTCGGGAAGAACGACGTATTGGATCAATTAGAAAATCTTTGGCTTCAGTTGGTCTTGATACTGAAAGCATAAAGAAGAAAAAAGAACTGACTAAAAAAGCAGAAAAGGCAATGGTAGGAAAATCTGAAGCAGAAAAGGAAAAAATTTTAACAGACCTAGCTAAATCGGGTGCACCACTACCTAAAGGTAAAACAGCATCAGAAAAATCCTTAATTCAAAAAGTAAGACGCGATCTTGGTTTACCACCTGAACCGAGGACTTCTGCCGAAAAATCGAGGTTGAAAGAAGCTATGAAGGCAGGTTTATTAACACCTTTAGAAGGTAAAACGGCTGCACAGAAGGAAAAAATTCTTAAAGGTCAAGCTGATATGGGCATAAAACTTCCCGAGGGTAGAACAGAATCAGAAAAAGCTCTAATACAAAAAATAAAAATAAAAAGAGGCATACCTGAAACACCTTCTGAAAAAATGCGAAGAGCAAAGGCTATGGGTCTTATAACACCATTAGAAGGAAAAACACCCAAACAAAAAGAAAAAATATTGAGAGAACTAGCAGAACAGGGACTACCTATGCCTGAAGGTAAAACACCTTCAGAAAAGAAAATGATTGAGAAAATAAGACGTGAGGTAGGGCTTCCTCCCGAGCCAAAAACAAAGTCAATGAAAGAAAAATTCGATAAAGCGAAAGCAGCTGGTATAATGACACCATTGGAAGGTAAAACGCCATCAGAAAAGGAAAAGATTCTTAAACGCCAAGCCGAAATGGGATTAGAATTGCCAGAAGGTCGAACAGCTTCTGAAAAAGCACTCGTTGCCAAAGTGAAAGCCGCTGCACCCCCGCCTAGAGCCATTCCATCAGAAAAGTTAAAAGCGGCTAAAGCAGCAGGGTTATTAACGCCACTAGAAGGAAAAACAGCGGAACAAAAAGAGAAGATACTAAAAGGATTAGCAGAAAAAGGACTCCCATTGCCCGAAGCTAAAACGCCTTCGGAAAAGAAAATTATTGAGAAGATACAACGTGAAGCAGGGATTCCTCCTGAGCCGAAAACGAAGTCAATGAAAGAAAAATATGAAAAAGCTAAAGCGGCTGGTATACTGACACCTTTAGAAGGTAAAACGCCATCACAAAAAGAAAAAATTCTTACACGCCAAGCCGAAATGGGATTAGAATTACCGGAAGGTCGAACAGCTTCTGAAAAAGCACTCATTGCCAAAGTGAAATCCGCTGCACCCCCACCTAGAGCCATTCCATCAGCAAAGTTAAAAGCGGCTAAAGCAGCAGGGTTATTAACGCCACTAGAAGGAAAAACAGCGGAACAAAAAGAGAAGATCCTAAAAGGATTAGCGGAAAAAGGACTCCCATTGCCGGAAGGTAAAACGCCTTCGGAAAAGAAAATTATTGAGAAGATACAACGTGAAGCAGGGATTCCTCCTGAGCCGAAAACGAAGTCAATGAAAGAAAAATATGAAAAAGCTAAAGCGGCTGGCATACTGACACCTTTAGAAGGTAAAACGCCATCACAAAAAGAAAAAATTCTTACACGCCAAGCCGAAATGGGATTAGAATTGCCAGAAGGTCGAACAGCTTCTGAAAAAGCACTCGTTGCTAAAGTGAAAGCCGCTGCACCCCCGGCTAGAGCCATTCCATCAGAAAAGTTAAAAGCGGCTAAAGCAGCAGGGTTATTAACGCCACTAGAAGGAAAAACAGCGGAACAAAAAGAGAAGATCCTAAAAGGATTAGCGGAAAAAGGACTCCCATTGCCGGAAGGTAAAACGCCTTCGGAAAAGAAAATTATTGAGAAGATACAACGTGAAGCAGGGATTCCTCCTGAGCCGAAAACGAAGTCAATGAAAGAAAAATATGAAAAAGCTAAAGCGGCTGGTATACTGACACCTTTAGAAGGTAAAACGCCATCACAAAAAGAAAAAATTCTTACACGCCAAGCCGAAATGGGATTAGAATTGCCGGAAGGTCGAACAGCTTCTGAAAAAGCACTAATTGCCAAAGTGAAATCCGCTGCACCCCCACCTAGAGCCATTCCATCAGCAAAGTTAAAAGCGGCTAAAGCAGCAGGGTTATTAACGCCACTAGAGGGAAAAACAGCGGAACAAAAAGAGAAGATACTAAAAGGATTAGCGGAAAAAGGACTCCCATTGCCGGAAGGTAAAACGCCTTCGGAAAAGAAAATTATTGAGAAGATACAACGAGAAGCAGGGATTCCTCCTGAGCCGAAAACGAAGTCAATGAAAGAAAAATATGATAAAGCTAAAGCGGCTGGTATACTGACACCTTTAGAAGGTAAAACACTATCGCAAAAAGAAAAAATTCTTACACGCCAAGCCGAAATGGGATTAGAATTGCCAGAAGGTCGAACAGCTTCTGAAAAAGCACTCGTTGCTAAAGTGAAAGCCGCTGCACCCCCACCTAGAGCCATTCCATCAGAAAAGTTAAAAGCGGCTAAAGCAGCAGGGTTATTAACGCCACTAGAAGGAAAAACAGCGGAACAAAAAGAGAAGATACTAAAAGGATTAGCGGAAAAAGGACTCCCATTGCCGGAAGGTAAAACACCTTCAGAAAAGAAAATTATTGAGAAGATACAACGTGAAGCAGGGATTCCTCCTGAGCCGAAAACGAAGTCAATGAAAGAAAAATATGAAAAAGCTAAAGCGGCTGGTATACTGACACCTTTAGAAGGTAAAACGCCATCACAAAAAGAAAAAATTCTTACACGCCAAGCCGAAATGGGATTAGAATTGCCAGAAGGTCGAACAGCTTCAGAAAAAGCACTCATTGCCAAAGTGAAATCAGCTGCACCGCCACCTAGAGCCATTCCATCAGCAAAGTTAAAAGCGGCTAAAGCAGCAGGGTTATTAACGCCACTAGAAGGAAAAACAGCGGAACAAAAAGAGAAGATCCTAAAAGGATTAGCGGAAAAAGGACTCCCATTGCCGGAAGGTAAAACGCCTTCGGAAAAGAAAATTATTGAGAAGATACAACGTGAAGCAGGGATTCCTCCTGAGCCGAAAACGAAGTCAATGAAAGAAAAATATGAAAAAGCTAAAGCGGCTGGTATACTGACACCTTTAGAAGGTAAAACGCCATCACAAAAAGAAAAAATTCTCACACGCCAAGCCGAAATGGGATTAGAATTGCCGGAAGGTCGAACAGCTTCAGAAAAAGCACTCATTGCCAAAGTGAAATCAGCTGCACCGCCACCTAGAGCCATTCCATCAGCAAAGTTAAAAGCGGCTAAAGCAGCAGGGTTATTAACGCCACTAGAAGGAAAAACAGCGGAACAAAAAGAGAAGATCCTAAAAGGATTAGCGGAAAAAGGACTCCCATTGCCGGAAGGTGAAACGCCTTCGGAAAAGAAAATTATTGAGAAGATACAACGTGAAGCAGGGATTCCTCCTGAGCCGAAAACGAAGTCAATGAAAGAAAAATATGAAAAAGCTAAAGCGGCTGGTATACTGACACCTTTAGAAGGTAAAACACTATCGCAAAAAGAAAAAATTCTTACACGCCAAGCCGAAATGGGATTAGAATTGCCAGAAGGTCGAACAGCTTCAGAAAAAGCACTCGTTGCTAAAGTGAAAGCCGCTGCACCCCCGGCTAGAGCCATTCCATCAGAAAAGTTAAAAGCGGCTAAAGCAGCAGGGTTATTAACGCCACTAGAAGGAAAAACAGCGGAACAAAAAGAGAAGATACTAAAAGGATTAGCGGAAAAAGGACTCCCATTGCCGGAAGGGAAAACGCCTTCGGAAAAGAAAATTATTGAGAAGATACAACGTGAAGCAGGGATTCCTCCTGAGCCGAAAACGAAGTCAATGAAAGAAAAATATGAAAAAGCTAAAGCGGCTGGTATACTGACACCTTTAGAAGGTAAAACGCCATCACAAAAAGAAAAAATTCTTACACGCCAAGCCGAAATGGGATTAGAATTGCCAGAAGGTCGAACAGCTTCTGAAAAAGCACTCGTTGCTAAAGTGAAAGCCGCTGCACCCCCGCCTAGAGCCATTCCATCAGAAAAGTTAAAAGCGGCTAAAGCAGCAGGGTTATTAACGCCACTAGAAGGAAAAACAGCGGAACAAAAAGAGAAGATACTAAAAGGATTAGCGGAAAAAGGACTCCCATTGCCGGAAGGTAAAACGCCTTCGGAAAAAAAAATCATTGAGAAGATACAACGTGAAGCAGGGATTCCTCCTGAGCCGAAAACGAAGTCAATGAAAGAAAAATATGAAAAAGCTAAAGCGGCTGGTATACTGACACCTTTAGAAGGTAAAACGCCATCACAAAAAGAAAAAATTCTTAAACGCCAAGCCGAAATGGGATTAGAATTGCCGGAAGGTCGAACAGCTTCAGAAAAAGCACTCATTGCCAAAGTGAAATCCGCTGCACCCCCACCTAGAGCCATTCCATCAGAAAAGTTAAAAGCGGCTAAAGCAGCAGGGTTATTAACGCCACTAGAAGGTAAAACACCGGAACAAAAAGAGAAGATACTTAGAGGATTAGCGGAAAAAGGACTCCCATTGCCAGAAGGTAAAACACCTTCGGAAATGAAAATTATTGAGAAGATACAACGTGAAGCAGGGATTCCTCCTGAGCCGAAAACGAAGTCAATGAAAGAAAAATATGAAAAAGCTAAAGCGGCTGGTATACTGACACCTTTAGAAGGCAAAACACCATCACAAAAAGAAAAAATTCTTAAACGCCAAGCCAAAATGGGATTAGAATTGCCGGAAGGTCGAACAGCTTCTGAAAAAGCACTCATTGCCAAAGTTAAAGCAGCAAGACCAAGTGGAATAACATCAATAAAATCAGGTCTATTCACGCCATTGGAAGGGAAAACTCCGGAACATAAAGAAAAAATACTAAGGAACCTTGCAGCACAAGGTCTTCCATTACCGAAAGGTAAGACTCCTTCAGAGAAAAAACTTATTGATAAAGTACGAAGAGAATTAGGCATACCTCCAGAACCAAAAACAAAATCAATGAAAGAAAAATACTCTAAAGCCCAAGCCGCCGGTATTATATCACCTTTGGAAGGCAAATCTCCATCACAAAAAGAGAAAATCCTTAAACGGCAAGCTGAAATGGGACTGGAACTTCCAGAAGGACGCACATCTTCAGAGAAAGCACTTATTGAGAAGATTAAATCTTCAGTGCCACCTCCAATACCAATACCATCGGAAAAACTAAGAGCAGCTAAAGCTGCAGGTTTGTTAACCCCATTGGAGGGGAAAACGCCAGAACAAAGAGAAAAGATACTGAAGGGTCTGGCAGAACAAGGACTGCCGTTACCCGAAGGCAAATCAGCATCAGAAAAGAAATTAATTGAAAAAGTTAAACGTGAGGCGGGAATACCTCTTGAACCAAAAACTAAATCCATGAAAGAAAAGTACATCAAAGCACAGGCAGCAGGTCTTTTAACTCCTTTGCATGGCAAAACACCATCAGAAAAAGAAAAAATTTTAAAGAAACAAGCTGAAATTGGACTGGAACTGCCAGAAGGACGGACGCCTTCAGAAAAGGCGTTGATCGCTAAAGTAAAGACAGCAGTGCAACCAAAAGCGATATCATCAGAGAGAATAAAAGCAGCTAAAGCGGCTGGAATCCTTACTCCACTCGAAGGTAAAACTGCGGAACAAAAGGAGAAGATAATGAGAGGACTGGCAAAACAAGGACTGCCACTCCCCGAAGCTAAAACCGCGTCAGAGAAAAAGTTAGCCGACAAAATTCGAGAAGAATTGGGTTTGCCACCAGAACCGACTACAAAATCAATGAAAGATAAATATGAAGAAGCTGCTGCAGCTGGTGTTCTTGTACCTTTAGAAGGCTTATCGCCAGCAGAGAAAGAAAACGTACTTAAAAAACAAGCTGAATTAGGTCTACCTCTGCCTGTGGGAAGAACGCCCTCTGAAAAGGCACTCATAGCTAAAGTTGCCGCTGAAGCTAAGAGACCCTCCAAGATCCCATCAGAGAAGATAAGAAAGGCAAAGGCCGCCGGTTTAATAACACCACTTGCAGGAAAAACTCCAGAACAAAAGGAAAAGATAATGAGAGGACTTGCTAAAGAAGGTCTCCCCCTCCCCGAAGCTAAAACAGCATCGGAGAAAAAGTTAGCCGAGAAAATTCGAAAAGAAATGGGTTTACCACCTGAACCAACAACTAAATCCATGAAAGACAAGTATGAAAAAGCAGCCGCAGCTGGTGCTCTAGTTCCCCTGGAAGGTTTGTCAGCCGCTGAGAAAGAAAAAGCTCTGAAAACTCAAGCTGAATTGGGTATCCCCTTGCCTGAGGGCAGAACTCCTTCTGAAAAGGCACTCATAGCTAAAGTTGCCGCTGAAGTTAAGAGACCCTCCAAGATCCCATCAGAGAAGATGAGAAAGGCAAAGGCTGCCGGTTTAATAACACCACTTGAAGGGAAAACACCAGAACAAAAGGAAAAAATAATGAGAGGCCTTGCTAAAGAAGGTCTTCCCCTCCCCGAAGCTAAAACAGCATCGGAGAAAAAGTTAGCCGACAAAATTCGAAAAGAAATGGGTTTACCACCTGAACCAACAACTAAATCCATGAAAGATAAGTATGAAAAAGCAGCCGCTGCTGGTGCTCTGGTTCCCCTGGAAGGTTTATCACCCGCTGAGAAAGAAAAAGCTCTTAAAACTCAGGCTGAATTGGGTATCCCCCTGCCCGAGGGAAGAACTCCTTCTGAAAAGGCACTCATTGCTAAAGTTGCCGCTGAAGCTAAAAGACCTTCCAAGATCCCATCAGAGAAGATCAGGAAAGCAAAAGCTGCTGGTTTAATAACACCGCTTGAAGGGAAAACTCCAGAGCAGAAGGAAAAGATAATGAGAGGTCTTGCAGAACAAGGATTGCCGCTCCCAGAAGCTAAAACAGCATCAGAAAAGAAGTTGGCAGACAAAATTCGAAAAGAAATGGGTTTACCACCAGAACCAACAACTAAATCCATGAAAGACAAGTATGAAAAAGCAGCCGCTGCTGGTGCTCTGGTTCCCCTGGAAGGTTTATCACCCGCTGAGAAAGAAAAAGCTCTCAAAACTCAAGCTGAATTGGGTATCCCCTTGCCTGAGGGAAGAACTCCTTCTGAAAAGGCACTCATAGCTAAAGTTGCCGCTGAAGCTAAGAGACCTTCAAAGATCCCATCAGAGAAGATGAGGAAAGCGAAAGCTGCTGGTTTAATAACACCACTTGCAGGAAAAACTCCAGAACAAAAGGAAAAGATAATGAGAGGCCTTGCTAAAGAAGGTCTTCCCCTCCCCGAAGCTAAAACAGCATCGGAGAAAAAGTTGGCCGATAAAATTCGAAAAGAAATGGGTTTACCACCTGAACCAACAACTAAATCCATGAAAGATAAGTATGAAAAAGCAGCCGCTGCTGGTGCTCTAGTTCCCCTAGAAGGTTTATCACCCGCTGAGAAAGAAAAAGCTCTCAAAACTCAAGCTGAATTGGGTATCCCCTTGCCTGAGGGAAGAACTCCTTCTGAAAAGGCACTCATAGCTAAAGTTGCCGCTGAAGCTAAGAGACCCTCCAAGATCCCATCAGAGAAGATGAGAAAGGCAAAGGCTGCCGGTTTAATAACACCACTTGAAGGGAAAACACCAGAACAAAAAGAAAAGATAATGAGAGGACTTGCAGAACAAGGATTACCACTGCCAGAGCCTAAAACAGCATCAGAAAAGAAGTTGGCAGACAAAATTCGAAAAGAAATGGGTTTACCACCAGAACCAACAACTAAATCCATGAAAGACAAGTACGAAAAAGCAGCCGCTGCTGGTGCTCTGGTTCCCCTGGAAGGTTTATCAGCCACTGAGAAAGAAAAAGCTCTCAAAACTCAAGCTGAATTGGGTATCCCCTTGCCTGAGGGAAGAACTCCTTCTGAAAAGGCACTCATAGCTAAAGTTGCCGCTGAAGCTAAGAGACCCTCCAAGATCCCATCAGAGAAGATGAGGAAGGCAAAGGCTGCCGGTTTAATAACACCACTTGAAGGGAAAACACCAGAACAAAAGGAAAAGATAATGAGAGGCCTTGCGAAAGAAGGTCTCCCCCTCCCCGAAGCTAAAACAGCATCGGAGAAAAAGTTAGCCGACAAAATTCGAAAAGAAATGGGTTTACCACCTGAACCAACAACTAAATCCATGAAAGACAAGTACGAAAAAGCAGCCGCTGCTGGTGCTCTAGTTCCCCTGGAGGGTTTATCACCCGCTGAGAAAGAAAAAGCTCTCAAAACTCAAGCAGAATTGGGTATCCCCTTGCCCGAGGGAAGAACTCCTACTGAAAAGGCACTCATAGCCAAAGTTGCCGCTGAAGCTAAGAGACCCTCCAAGATCCCATCAGAGAAGATGAGGAAAGCGAAAGCTGCTGGTTTAATAACACCACTTGCAGGAAAAACTCCAGAACAAAAGGAAAAGATAATGAGAGGCCTTGCTAAAGAAGGTCTTCCCCTCCCCGAAGCTAAAACAGCATCGGAGAAAAAGTTAGCCGACAAAATTCGGAAAGAAATGGGTTTACCACCTGAACCAACAACTAAATCCATGAAAGACAAGTATGAAAAAGCAGCCGCTGCTGGTGCTTTAGTTCCCCTGGAAGGTTTATCACCCGCTGAGAAAGAAAAAGCTCTCAAAACTCAAGCTGAATTGGGTATCCCCTTGCCTGAGGGGAGAACTCCTTCTGAAAAGGCACTCATAGCTAAAGTTGCCGCTGAAACTAAGAGACCCTCCAAGATCCCATCAGAGAAGATAAGAAAGGCAAAGGCTGCCGGTTTAATTACACCCCTTGAAGGGAAAACACCAGAACAAAAAGAAAAGATAATGAGAGGACTTGCAGAACAAGGATTACCACTACCAGAACCTAAAACAGCATCAGAAAAGAAGTTGGCAGACAAAATTCGAAAAGAAATGGGTTTACCACCTGAACCAACAACTAAATCCATGAAAGACAAGTATGAAAAAGCAGCCGCTGCTGGTGCTCTCATTCCCCTGGAAGGTTTATCACCAGCTGAGAAAGAAAAAGCTCTCAAAACTCAAGCTGAATTGGGTATCCCCTTGCCTGAGGGAAGAACTCCTTCTGAAAAGGCACTCATAGCTAAAGTTGCCGCTGAAGCTAAGAGACCCTCCAAGATCCCATCAGAGAAGATGAGGAAGGCAAAGGCTGCCGGTTTAATAACACCACTTGAAGGGAAAACACCAGAACAAAAGGAAAAGATAATGAGAGGCCTTGCGAAAGAAGGTCTCCCCCTCCCCGAAGCTAAAACAGCATCGGAGAAAAAGTTAGCCGACAAAATTCGAAAAGAAATGGGTTTACCACCTGAACCAACAACTAAATCCATGAAAGACAAGTACGAAAAAGCAGCCGCTGCTGGTGCTCTAGTTCCCCTGGAAGGTTTATCACCCGCTGAGAAAGAAAAAGCTCTCAAAACTCAAGCGGAATTGGGTATCCCCTTGCCTGAGGGCAGAACTCCTACTGAAAAGGCACTCATAGCCAAAGTTGCCGCTGAAGCTAAGAGACCCTCCAAGATCCCATCAGAGAAGATGAGGAAAGCGAAAGCTGCTGGTTTAATAACACCACTTGCAGGAAAAACTCCAGAACAAAAGGAAAAGATAATGAGAGGCCTTGCTAAAGAAGGTCTTCCCCTCCCCGAAGCTAAAACAGCATCGGAGAAAAAGTTAGCCGACAAAATTCGAAAAGAAATGGGTTTACCACCTGAACCAACAACTAAATCCATGAAAGACAAGTATGAAAAAGCAGCCGCTGCTGGTGCTCTGGTTCCCCTGGAAGGTTTGTCACCCGCTGAGAAAGAAAAAGCTCTTAAAACTCAAGCTGAATTGGGTATCCCTTTGCCTGAGGGAAGAACTCCTTCTGAAAAGGCACTCATAGCTAAAGTTGCCGCTGAAGCTAAGAGACCCTCCAAGATCCCATCAGAGAAGATAAGAAAGGCAAAGGCTGCCGGTTTAATAACACCACTTGAAGGGAAAACACCAGAACAAAAAGAAAAGATAATGAGAGGACTTGCAGAACAAGGATTACCACTGCCAGAACCTAAAACAGCATCAGAAAAGAAGTTGGCAGACAAAATTCGAAAAGAAATGGGTTTACCACCAGAACCAACAACTAAATCCATGAAAGACAAGTATGAAAAAGCAGCCGCTGCTGGTGCTCTGGTTCCCCTGGAAGGTTTATCAGCCGCTGAGAAAGAAAAAGCTCTCAAAACTCAAGCTGCATTGGGTATCCCCTTGCCTGAGGGAAGAACTCCTTCTGAAAAGGCACTCATAGCTAAAGTTACCGCTGAAGCTAAGAGACCCTCCAAGATCCCATCAGAGAAGATGAGGAAAGCGAAAGCTGCTGGTTTAATAACACCACTTGCAGGAAAAACTCCAGAACAAAAGGAAAAGATAATGAGAGGCCTTGCTAAAGAAGGTCTTCCCCTCCCCGAAGCTAAAACAGCATCGGAGAAAAAGTTAGCCGACAAAATTCGAAAAGAAATGGGTTTACCACCTGAACCAACAACAAAATCCATGAAAGACAAGTATGAAAAAGCAGCCGCTGCTGGTGCTCTAGTTCCCCTGGAAGGTTTATCACCCGCTGAGAAAGAAAAAGCTCTCAAAACTCAAGCTGAATTGGGTATCCCCTTGCCTGAGGGAAGAACTCCTTCAGAAAAGGCACTCATAGCTAAAGTTGCCGCTGAAACTAAGAGACCCTCCAAGATCCCATCAGAAAAGATGAGAAAGGCAAAGGCTGCCGGTTTAATAACACCACTTGAAGGAAAAACACCAGAACAAAAGGAAAAGATAATGAGAGGACTTGCTAAAGAAGGTCTCCCCCTCCCCGAAGCTAAAACAGCATCGGAGAAAAAGTTAGCCGACAAAATTCGAAAAGAAATGGGTTTACCACCTGAACCAACAACTAAATCCATGAAAGACAAGTATGAAAAAGCAGCCGCAGCTGGTGCTCTGGTTCCCCTGGAAGGTTTATCAGCCGCTGAGAAAGAAAAAGCTCTCAAAACTCAAGCTGAATTGGGTATCCCCTTGCCTGAGGGCAGAACTCCTTCTGAAAAAGCACTCATAGCTAAAGTTGCCGCTGAAGCTAAGAGACCCTCCAAGATCCCATCAGAGAAGATGAGAAAGGCAAAGGCTGCCGGTTTAATAACACCACTTGAAGGGAAAACACCAGAACAAAAGGAAAAGATAATGAGAGGCCTTGCTAAAGAAGGTCTTCCACTCCCCGAAGCTAAAACAGCATCGGAGAAAAAGTTAGCCGACAAAATTCGAAAAGAAATGGGTTTACCACCTGAACCAACAACTAAATCCATGAAAGACAAGTATGAAAAAGCAGCCGCTGCTGGTGCTTTAGTTCCCCTGGAAGGTTTATCACCCGCTGAGAAAGAAAAAGCTCTCAAAACTCAAGCTGAATTGGGTATCCCCTTGCCTGAGGGGAGAACTCCTTCTGAGAAGGCACTCATAGCTAAAGTTGCCGCTGAAACTAAGAGACCCTCCAAAATCCCATCAGAGAAGATAAGAAAGGCAAAGGCTGCCGGTTTAATTACACCACTTGAAGGGAAAACACCAGAACAAAAAGAAAAGATAATGAGAGGACTTGCAGAACAAGGATTACCACTACCAGAACCTAAAACAGCATCAGAAAAGAAGTTGGCAGACAAAATTCGAAAAGAAATGGGTTTACCACCTGAACCAACAACTAAATCCATGAAAGACAAGTATGAAAAAGCAGCCGCTGCTGGTGCTCTAGTTCCCCTGGAAGGTTTATCACCCGCTGAGAAAGAAAAAGCTCTCAAAACTCAAGCTGAATTGGGTATCCCCTTGCCAGAGGGAAGAACTCCTACTGAAAAGGCACTTATAGCCAAAGTTGCCGCTGAAGCTAAGAGACCCTCCAAGATCCCATCAGAGAAGATGAGGAAAGCGAAAGCTGCTGGTTTAATAACACCTCTTGAAGGGAAAACTCCAGAACAAAAAGAAAAGATAATGAGGGGCCTTGCAAAAGAAGGTCTCCCCCTCCCCGAAGCTAAAACAGCATCGGAGAAAAAGTTAGCTGACAAAATTCGAAAAGAAATGGGTTTACCACCTGAACCAACAACTAAATCCATGAAAGACAAGTATGAAAAAGCAGCCGCTGCTGGTGCTCTGGTTCCCCTGGAAGGTTTGTCACCCGCTGAGAAAGAAAAAGCTCTCAAAACTCAAGCTGAATTGGGTATCCCCTTGCCCGAGGGAAGAACTCCTACTGAAAAGGCACTCATAGCTAAAGTGGCCGCTGAAACTAAGAGACCTTCCAAGATCCCATCAGAGAAGATGAGGAAAGCGAAAGCTGCTGGTTTAATAACACCACTTGAAGGGAAAACTCCAGAACAAAAGGAAAAGATAATGAGGGGCCTTGCAAAAGAAGGTCTCCCCCTCCCCGAAGCTAAAACAGCATCGGAGAAAAAGTTAGCTGACAAAATTCGAAAAGAAATGGGTTTACCACCTGAACCAACAACTAAATCCATGAAAGACAAGTATGAAAAAGCAGCCGCTGCTGGTGCTCTAGTTCCCCTGGAAGGTTTGTCACCCGCTGAGAAAGAAAAAGCTCTCAAAACTCAAGCTGAATTGGGTATCCCCTTGCCTGAGGGAAGAACTCCTTCTGAAAAGGCACTCATAGCTAAAGTGGCCGCTGAAGCTAAGAGACCTTCTAAGATCCCATCAGAGAAGATAAGAAAAGCGAAAGCTGCTGGTTTAATAACACCACTTGAGGGAAAATCTCCAGAGCAAAAGGAAAAGATAATGAGAGGGCTTGCAGAACAAGGATTGCCACTACCAGAACCTAAAACAGCCTCAGAGAAGAAGTTGGCCGCCAAAATTCGAAAAGAAATGGGATTACCACCTGAACCAACAACTAAATCCATGAAAGATAAGTATGAAAAAGCAGCCGCTGCTGGTGCTCTGGTTCCCCTGGAAGGTTTATCACCCGCTGAGAAAGAAAAAGCTCTCAAAACTCAAGCTGAATTGGGTATCCCCTTGCCTGAGGGGAGAACTCCTTCTGAAAAGGCACTCATAGCTAAAGTTGCCGCTGAAGCTAAGAGACCTTCCAGGATCCCATCAGAGAAGATAAGAAAAGCGAAAGCTGCTGGTTTAATAACACCACTTGAGGGAAAATCTCCAGAGCAAAAGGAAAAGATAATGAGAGGGCTTGCAGAACAAGGATTGCCACTCCCAGAAGCGAAAACTGCATCGGAGAAAAAGTTGGCCGACAAAATTCGAAAAGAAATGGGTTTGCCACCGGAGCCTACCACTAAGTCATTAAAAGATAAGTATGAAAAAGCAGCTGCTGCTGGCGCTTTGGTTCCCTTAGAAGGCTTATCGCCTGCTGAAAAAGAAAAAGTTCTTAAACAGCAGGCTGCTATGGGAATTCCTCTTCCTGAAGGTAGAACTCCTTCTGAAAAGAGCCTTATAGCCAAAGTTGAAGCGGAATCTAAAGCACCGGCGAAAATACCAACAGAAATATTTCGAAAAGCAAAAGCTGCGGGCTTACTTACTCCTCTTGAAGGAAAATCACCAGATCAAAAAGAAAAAATTATGAGAGGATTAGCAAAACAAGGGTTACCCCTTCCCGAGGCTAAAACGGCATCGGAGAAAAAGTTAGCTGAAAAGATTCGAAAGGAAATGGGTTTACCACCAGAACCCACGACATCATCAATGAAAAAAAGACATGAAAAAGCTGCTGCTGCTGGTGCACTTGTCCCTCTTGAAGGTTTGTCACCAGCTGAGAAAGAAAGAGTTCTTAAAAATCAGGCCAAACTGGGTATACCATTGCCAGAAGGAAGAACTCCTTCAGAAAAAGCACTAATAAATAAGATATTGACTGATGTTAAAAAACATCCATCACAATATCTTGGGCCGCCGGCTCTTCCACCCGCTGAAAGGGAAAAATTAGAAAAAAAAACTGCAAAAGGAATAAAAGAAGGGACAGGGCCTGTAGACGAATGTATTTGTAGCCTCTTGACCCCTGAATCTGAAAGAGAAATACTACCAAAAGCACGACTCCCGTCGGACAAATTAAGAAAAGCTAAGGCAGCAGGACTTTTTACCCCACTGCAAGGCAAATCACCAGAAGAAAAAGAAAGAATAATAAAAGGTTTAGCTAAACAAGGTTTACCCATCCCAGAAGGAAGAACGCCATCGGAACGAAAAATATCAGAAAAAGTACGGAAAGAAATGGGATTGCCACCTGCACCTTCAACACCATCAATGCGCGACAAACAGGACAGAGCAGCAGCCGCCGGTATACTTATTCCTTTAGAAGGTCTTACTCCGGAGGAAAAAGAGCGAGTATTAAAGGAACAGTTTAAAATGGGTCTCAAATTACCAGAAGGGAGAACACCTTCTGAAAAAGCACTAATAGCAAAAGTTGAAGGAAAACCGCTATCTAAGATCCCAAGTGAAAAATTACGAAAAGCAAAAGCAGCTGGTTTAATAACACCACTTGAAGGAAAAACACCAGAACAAAAAGAAAAGATAATGAGAGGGCTTGCAGAACAAGGTTTGCCACTACCAGAACCAAAAACAGCATCAGAGAAAAAGTTGGCTGATAAAATTCGAAAAGAAATGGGTTTACCACCTGAACCTACAACTAAATCCATGAAAGACAAGTATGAAAAAGCAGCGGCTGCTGGCGCTATGGTGCCTCTAGAAGGTTTATCACCCGCTGAGAAAGAAAAAGCTCTTATAAAACAAGCTGAATTGGGTATTCCCCTGCCTGAGGGAAGAACTCCGTCTGAAAAGGCACTTATAGCTAAAGTTGCAGCTGAAGCTAAAAGACCTTCCAAGATCCCATCAGAGAAGATGAGGAAAGCGAAAGCTGCTGGTTTAATAACACCGCTTGAAGGAAAAACTCCAGAGCAGAAGGAAAAGATAATGAGAGGTCTTGCAGAACAAGGATTGCCGCTCCCAGAAGCTAAAACAGCATCGGAGAAAAAGTTAGCCGCCAAAATTCGTAAAGAATTGGGTTTACCACCAGAACCTACAACAAAATCCATGAAAGACAAGTATGAAAAAGCAGCGGCTGCTGGCGCTTTGGTACCTCTAGAAGGTTTATCACCCGCTGAGAAAGAAAAAGCTCTTAAAACTCAGGCTGAATTGGGTATCCCCCTGCCCGAGGGAAGAACTCCTTCTGAAAAGGCACTCATTGCTAAAGTTGCCGCTGAAGCTAAAAGACCTTCCAAGATCCCATCAGAGAAGATCAGGAAAGCAAAAGCTGCTGGTTTAATAACACCGCTTGAAGGGAAAACTCCAGAGCAGAAGGAAAAGATAATGAGAGGTCTTGCAGAACAAGGATTGCCGCTCCCAGAAGCTAAAACAGCATCAGAGAAAAAGTTGGCCGACAAAATTCGAAAAGAAATGGGCTTACCACCGGAGCCAACCACTAAATCCATGAAAGCGAAGCAAGAAAAAGCAGCCGCTGCCGGCGTTCTAGTACCCTTGGAAGGTTTAACGCCTGCTGAAAAAGAAAAAGTTCTGAAATCTCAGGCTGCGATGGGCATCACTCTTCCTGAAGGTAGAACTCCTTCTGAAAAGGCACTCATAAGTAAAGTTCAAGCTGAATCAAAAGCACCAGCGAAAATACCAACAGAGATATTCCGAAAAGCAAAAGCTGCTGGTTTACTTACTCCGCTTGAAGGAAAAACACCAGAACAAAAAGAAAAAATTTTAAGAGGTCTTGCAAAACAAGGTTTGCCTCTTCCTGAAGCTAAAACACCATCAGAGAAAAAGTTGGTTGACAGGATTCGAAAAGAAATGGGTTTACCACCAGAACCAACAACTAAATCCATGAAAGACAAGTATGAAAAAGCAGCCGCTGCTGGTGCTCTGGTTCCCCTGGAAGGTTTATCACCCGCTGAGAAAGAAAAAGCTCTCAAAACTCAAGCTGAATTGGGTATCCCCTTGCCTGAGGGCAGAACTCCTTCTGAAAAGGCACTCATAGCTAAAGTTGCCGCTGAAGCTAAGAGACCTTCCAAGATCCCTTCGGAAAAGCTTAAAAAAGCGAAAGCTGCTGGTTTAATAACGCCACTTGAAGGAAAAACTCCGGAGCAAAAAGAAATGATAATGAGAGGGCTTGCAGAACACGGGTTACCACTTCCAGAGGCTAAAACACACTCGGAAAAGATTTTAGCTGATAAAATTAGAAAAGAATTAGGCTTACCACCGGAACCTACTACAAAATCGATGAAAGATAGACAAGAAAAAGCAGCAGCTGCCGGTGCACTTGTTCCCTTGGAAGGTTTATCACCAGCAGAAAAAGAAAAAGTTTTGAAGACTCAGGCAGAGATGGGCATCCCTCTGCCGGAAGGAAGAACTCCCACTGAAAAGGCATTAATCGAAAAAGTTGCTAAGGAAGTAAAAGCACCACCAAAAATACCAACTGAAATTTTTAGGAAAGCGAAAGCTGCTGGTTTGATAACGCCGCTAGAAGGTAAGACTCCTGAACAAAAAGAAAAAATTATGAGGGGGTTAGCAAAACAAGGTTTGCCACTGCCTGAAGCCAAAACTGCATCGGAGAAAAAACTTGCTGCTAAGATTCGAAAAGAAATGGGTCTTCCACCAGAACCAACAACAGCATCAATGAAGGACAAGCATGATAAAGCAGCCGCTGCAGGCGCACTTCTTCCATTGGACGGTTTGTCACAAGCAGGAAAAGAGACAGTTCTCAAAAAACAAGCTGAATTGGGTATCCCCCTACCTGAGGGAAGAACTCCTTCTGAAAAGGCACTCATAGCTAAAGTTGCCGCTGAAGCTAAGAGACCCTCCAAGATCCCATCAGAGAAGATGAGGAAAGCGAAAGCTGCTGGTTTAATAACACCACTTGCAGGAAAAACTCCTGAACAAAAGGAAAAGATAATGAGAGGACTTGCGAAAGAAGGTCTCCCCCTCCCCGAAGCTAAAACAGCATCGGAGAAAAAGTTAGCCGACAAAATTCGAAAAGAAATGGGTTTACCACCGGAACCCACTACTAAATCCATGAAAGACAAGTATGAAAAAGCAGCCGCTGCTGGTGCTCTAGTTCCCCTGGAAGGTTTATCACCCGCTGAGAAAGAAAAAGCTCTCAAAACTCAAGCTGAATTGGGTATCCCCTTGCCTGAGGGAAGAACTCCTTCTGAAAAGGCACTCATAGCTAAAGTTGCCGCTGAAGCTAAGAGACCCTCCAAGATCCCATCAGAGAAGATGAGAAAGGCAAAGGCTGCCGGTTTAATAACACCACTTGAAGGGAAAACACCAGAGCAAAAGGAAAAGATAATGAGAGGCCTTGCTAAAGAAGGTCTCCCCCTCCCCGAAGCTAAAACAGCATCAGAGAAAAAGTTAGCCGACAAAATTCGAAAAGAAATGGGTTTACCACCTGAACCAACAACTAAATCCATGAAAGACAAGTATGAAAAAGCAGCCGCTGCTGGTGCTCTAGTTCCCCTGGAAGGTTTATCACCCGCTGAGAAAGAAAAAGCTCTCAAAACTCAAGCTGAATTGGGTATCCCCTTGCCTGAGGGAAGAACTCCTTCTGAAAAGGCACTCATAGCTAAAGTTGCCGCTGAAGCTAAGAGACCCTCCAAGATCCCATCAGAGAAGATGAGAAAGGCAAAGGCTGCCGGTTTAATAACACCACTTGAAGGGAAAACACCAGAGCAAAAGGAAAAGATAATGAGAGGCCTTGCTAAAGAAGGTCTCCCCCTCCCCGAAGCTAAAACAGCATCGGAGAAAAAGTTAGCCGACAAAATTCGAAAAGAAATGGGTTTACCACCGGAACCCACTACTAAATCCATGAAAGACAAGTATGAAAAAGCAGCCGCTGCTGGTGCACTAGTTCCCCTGGAAGGTTTATCACCCGCTGAGAAAGAAAAAGCTCTCAAAACTCAAGCTGAATTGGGTATACCCTTGCCTGAGGGAAGAACTCCTTCTGAAAAGGCACTCATAGCTAAAGTTGCCGCTGAAGCTAAGAGACCCTCCAAGATCCCATCAGAGAAGATAAGAAAGGCAAAGGCTGCCGGTTTAATTACACCACTTGAAGGGAAAACACCAGAACAAAAAGAAAAGATAATGAGAGGACTTGCAGAACAAGGATTACCACTACCAGAACCTAAAACAGCATCAGAAAAGAAGTTGGCAGACAAAATTCGAAAAGAAATGGGTTTACCACCTGAACCAACAACTAAATCCATGAAAGACAAGTATGAAAAAGCAGCCGCTGCTGGTGCTCTGGTTCCCCTGGAAGGTTTATCACCCGCTGAGAAAGAAAAAGCTCTCAAAACTCAAGCTGAATTGGGTATCCCCTTGCCTGAGGGAAGAACTCCTTCTGAAAAGGCACTCATAGCTAAAGTTGCCGCTGAAGCTAAGAGACCCTCCAAGATCCCATCAGAGAAGATGAGGAAAGCAAAAGCTGCTGGTTTAATAACACCACTTGCAGGAAAAACTCCAGAACAAAAGGAAAAGATAATGAGGGGCCTTGCGAAAGAAGGTCTCCCCCTCCCCGAAGCTAAAACAGCATCGGAGAAAAAGTTAGCCGACAAAATTCGAAAAGAAATGGGTTTACCACCTGAACCAACAACTAAATCCATGAAAGACAAGTATGAAAAAGCAGCCGCTGCTGGTGCTCTAGTTCCCCTGGAAGGTTTATCACCCGCTGAGAAAGAAAAAGCTCTCAAAACTCAAGCGGAATTGGGTATCCCCTTGCCTGAGGGCAGAACTCCTTCTGAAAAGGCACTCATAGCTAAAGTTGCCGCTGAAGCTAAGAGACCCTCCAAGATCCCATCAGAGAAGATGAGGAAAGCGAAAGCTGCTGGTTTAATAACACCACTTGCAGGAAAAACTCCAGAACAAAAGGAAAAGATAATGAGAGGCCTTGCAAAAGAAGGTCTTCCCCTCCCTGAAGCTAAAACAGCATCGGAGAAAAAGTTAGCCGACAAATTTCGAAAAGAAATGGGTTTACCACCTGAACCAACAACTAAATCCATGAAAGACAAGTATGAAAAAGCAGCCGCTGCTGGTGCTCTAGTTCCCCTGGAAGGTTTATCACCCGCTGAGAAAGAAAAAGCTCTCAAAACTCAAGCTGAATTGGGTATCCCCTTGCCTGAGGGAAGAACTCCTTCTGAAAAGGCACTCATAGCTAAAGTTGCCGCTGAAGCTAAGAGACCCTCCAAGATCCCATCAGAGAAGATGAGAAAGGCAAAGGCTGCCGGTTTAATAACACCACTTGAAGGGAAAACACCAGAGCAAAAGGAAAAGATAATGAGAGGCCTTGCTAAAGAAGGTCTCCCCCTCCCCGAAGCTAAAACAGCATCGGAGAAAAAGTTAGCCGACAAAATTCGAAAAGAAATGGGTTTACCACCGGAACCCACTACTAAATCCATGAAAGACAAGTATGAAAAAGCAGCCGCTGCTGGTGCACTAGTTCCCCTGGAAGGTTTATCACCCGCTGAGAAAGAAAAAGCTCTCAAAACTCAAGCTGAATTGGGTATCCCCTTGCCTGAGGGAAGAACTCCTTCTGAAAAGGCACTCATAGCTAAAGTAGCCGCTGAAGCTAAGAGACCCTCCAAGATCCCATCAGAGAAGATAAGAAAGGCAAAGGCTGCCGGTTTAATTACACCACTTGAAGGGAAAACACCAGAACAAAAAGAAAAGATAATGAGAGGACTTGCAGAACAAGGATTACCACTACCGGAACCTAAAACAGCATCAGAAAAGAAGTTGGCAGACAAAATTCGAAAAGAAATGGGTTTACCACCTGAACCAACAACTAAATCCATGAAAGACAAGTATGAAAAAGCAGCCGCTGCTGGTGCTCTGGTTCCCCTGGAAGGTTTATCACCCGCTGAGAAAGAAAAAGCTCTCAAAACTCAAGCTGAATTGGGTATCCCCTTGCCTGAGGGAAGAACTCCTTCTGAAAAGGCACTCATAGCTAAAGTTGCCGCTGAAGCTAAGAGACCCTCCAAGATCCCATCTGAGAAGATGAGGAAAGCGAAAGCTGCTGGTTTAATAACACCGCTTGAAGGAAAAACTCCAGAGCAAAAGGAAAAGATAATGAGAGGCCTTGCTAAAGAAGGTCTCCCCCTCCCCGAAGCTAAAACAGCATCGGAGAAAAAGTTAGCCGACAAAATTCGAAAAGAAATGGGTTTACCACCGGAACCCACTACTAAATCGATGAAAGATAAATACGAAAAAGCAGCCGCTGCTGGTGCTCTGGTTCCCCTTGAAGGTTTATCACCCGCTGAAAAAGAAAAAGCTCTCAAAACTCAAGCTGAATTGGGTATCCCCTTGCCTGAGGGAAGAACTGCTTCTGAAAAGGCACTCATAGCTAAAGTTGCCGCTGAAGCTAAGAGACCCTCCAAGATCCCATCAGAGAAGATGAGGAAAGCGAAAGCTGCTGGTTTAATAACACCACTTGCAGGAAAAACTCCAGAGCAAAAGGAAAAGATAATGAGAGGCCTTGCGAAAGAAGGTCTTCCCCTCCCCGAAGCTAAAACAGCATCGGAGAAAAAATTAGCCGACAAAATTCGAAAAGAAATGGGTTTACCCCCTGAACCAACAACTAAATCCATGAAAGACAAGTATGAAAAAGCAGCCGCTGCTGGTGCTCTAGTTCCCCTGGAAGGTTTATCACCCGCTGAGAAGGAAAAAGCTCTCAAAACTCAAGCTGAATTGGGTATCCCCTTGCCTGAGGGAAGAACTGCTTCTGAAAAGGCACTCATAGCTAAAGTTGCCGCTGAAGCTAAGAGACCCTCCAAGATCCCATCTGAGAAGATGAGGAAAGCGAAAGCTGCTGGTTTAATAACACCACTTGCAGGAAAAACTCCAGAGCAAAAGGAAAAGATAATGAGAGGCCTTGCGAAAGAAGGTCTTCCCCTCCCCGAAGCTAAAACTGCATCGGAGAAAAAGTTAGCCGACAAAATTCGAAAAGAAATGGGTTTACCCCCTGAACCAACAACTAAATCCATGAAAGACAAGTATGAAAAAGCAGCCGCTGCTGGTGCTCTAGTTCCACTGGAAGGTTTATCACCCGCTGAGAAAGAAAAAGCTCTCAAAACTCAAGCTGAATTGGGTATCCCCTTGCCTGAGGGAAGAACTCCTTCTGAAAAGGCACTCATAGCTAAAGTTGCCGCTGAAGCTAAGAGACCCTCCAAGATCCCATCAGAGAAGATAAGAAAGGCAAAGGCTGCCGGTTTAATAACACCACTTGAAGGGAAAACACCAGAGCAAAAGGAAAAGATAATGAGAGGCCTTGCGAAAGAAGGTCTTCCCCTCCCCGAAGCTAAAACAGCATCGGAGAAAAAGTTAGCCGACAAAATTCGAAAAGAAATGGGTTTACCACCTGAACCAACAACTAAATCCATGAAAGACAAGTATGAAAAAGCAGCCGCAGCTGGTGCTTTAGTTCCCTTGGAAGGTTTATCACCCGCTGAGAAAGAAAAAGCTCTCAAAACTCAAGCTGAATTGGGTATCCCCTTGCCTGAGGGAAGAACTCCTTCTGAAAAGGCACTCATAGCTAAAGTTAAGGCTGAAGCTGCACCCTCAAAGATACCATCAGAAAAATTGCGAAAAGCAAAAGCTGCCGGGTTACTTACACCACTGTCAGGCAAATCAATACGTAAAAAAGAAAAAATTCTCCGTGGGTTAGCGGACATGGGAGTACCATTACCCGAAGGTAAAACTCCATCAGAAAAAATATTAATAAGTAAAATTAGAGCAGAGGCCGGAATACCTCCAACAGCAAAGACTCCGTCAGAAAAAGAGGTAATACGTAAAGCCAAAGCAGAAGGTTTATTTACACCTCTTGCCGGTAAGACTCCAGCTGAAAAGGAAAAAATACTCAAAGGACTTGCCGCTGCTGGTCTGCCTATGCCTGAAGGAATAACACCATCAGACAAGGCATTAATAAAAAAAATTAGGATGGAGGCTGGTCTACCACCAGAGGCCACACCATCAGAAAAAGTAGGTAAAATAAAGACTAAATCAAAAAAAGTTGGCGTTTCAGCATCAAAGAAAAGTGCTCAAAAAAAGACAACTAAATCTCAAGCCGGAATCGCAGAAGAATTCGAAGATATAACAAAAACTACAACATGCGACAGAGGATGTGGTTGTGATAAAAAAAAAATTAGGTTTAAACACAGTTACGTTAAGATTAGAGTGACATCACCAGATATTTCCTCGCTTTGCCCCTGTCCAGATGAATGTATTCCTGGTGTGAAAGGTGGAATCTTTGTTGATAATGAGGGTATAAAAGTTACTGTTGGTAGTGCTGTAGGTGTTCCTACATATTCCAAAGAAAATACCAAATTTATAGATAGTCGTGTTCATGATGACAATGTCAACTCCAAATATTGCTTTAGTAGAGCATTGCATGTACCACTGGAGGTTCTGTTTGATAGAACCACATATAAAAATAATTACTTGGATTCTTTCAATAACTATTCTGGAACATATTTTAGTAGCGTTACAGATATTCCTTATAATTCAACCTTATGTGACACTGATCCTCTTAAAAATCAAAATGGCGGTAAATATAATCACAGTGATATAAAAAATTATTCGGAACTTAATAAACCTTTACATAAAGCAACAAGGATTGGATCGAAGAGGTACTTAGAAACTTCAAAATATTTTGAATTATTTAATCATATTCCTCGATCTTCTAGTTCAAGTGATTATCTAATGAAAGGAAGCTCGTCTGAAGATAGTTTTAACTCGAATTTAATTGCGCAAAGTCAAATTTCCTTAAGTTTGAGCACAAGTGAGTTCTCTATAAGTGGAACAACCACTAGGAGCTCAATACCTAGCATAATTACAATTGCGGAGAGTAGCGCTACAACGGAATCTCAATATCTATGTTATTCGATATCAGAAGATCATTCCAATAACACATTTGAAGAATCAGATTGGACTGACTATTCCACAAATAACATTGACGATTCTGCAGCTGGCACAGTTACAAGGTAATTTTTTCTTCGGTCAATTCTGTGTTAGTAAATAGCTAGCTATCTATAAAAAGCTTTTCAGGTATTTATAAATCAATGGTAAATAACTTTTAAGTATTACTTATTGGCCTTATCACGGAATACGGAACCGCACCTTATGTATGTTGCACTATGTGCAGTGGTGTTAGTTATAGTAGACTTTTTTGAGTAGGTCCTTGAGGCAAAAACTATAAAAAGTTTGAAAACCTGTCTGGAGAGCAGGTATTTAGACTAAACCGTTAGTTTAAATACGGTTACCGCGTGGCGACCGGTCGGATGACGCAGAATTTTTTTCCTGTACCTCCAACTGATCGGAAAACGCGAAACACTTCCCTATTGGTCCAACTGGTTGAACAAGGTGAAACTGTTGGGCCGCGTGGACATTTTTATGCTATTACATATAAAAATTCATTCATTTTTGGGAAAAGGTTTTTTGAAATTAGTACAAAACGTTGATAAGTACTTACATTTTGACTTAACCCGAACTGAACAACAAACTGAGACCGAGCCAAAAATAAAGTCAACATCCACTACGAACATTTTCATGATCTATATAGAGAACGGTCTAGTCGATGATAATGTACTGTACATTCGCGAGAAAGCTCGTAAGAATGCTTGCCAGAACGTACGATAGAATGAATGCTCGCTAAAATACTCGTATATTTTTCTGTGATGTACCTTTCGCAAGAATGCTCTTACCTATATCAGTGTGTGTCTTAGGGTCCGGCACCCACTCCCGATGCTCCTTACATAACATATATACATAGGAATATATATATAGAGGCCTCTCACCTCTAAGTCCCTTGCTTGGATTCTGGCAAGGAGACTCACCGTCTCGAAGAGGATCATGCGCTACCCCCTAATAACCCTGCCGACGCAAAAACGACGGGGTATAAGTGTGCGTGGGTGTGTGGGTGTGTGCGTGTGCGTGTGTGTGTGTGTGTGTGTGTGTGTGTGTGTGTGTGTGTGTGTGTGTGTGTGTGTGTGTGTGTGTGTGTGTGTGTGTGTGTGTGTGTGTGTGTGTGTGTGTGTGTGTGTGAGCGTGTGAGTGTGTCTGTGTGTCTGTGTGTCTGTGTGAGTGTGTGAGTGTACCAAACACGGATATTTATCTAAAATTTATTTTTTAACACAGCACTTTATGACCGCTAGGGGGCGCCACATTAGATTCAGGGACAAGTCGTGTAGCCTATAACCAGCGGACTATGAAGACCCTTCTAACGATACCTTATTTGTCCAGTTTTAATCAGTAGTTGAGAAGCTATTAAGGAACAGATGTGAACCTACATACATAGTTACTTCTTCTTCTTTTTCTTGCAGTGACGATATGATTTACGAACACACGACAACAAGCAGAAACGCGGAAATAAATGAGTACAAAAACGTATCCCAAAAACAACATAATGAGGAAAACGTCACTTTTATTCAGACATCCGAAGTAAAACTACCTAAGTTACATAAAATAAAATTGAAAAAAAAAGGACGTAGTCATAGATCTGAATCCAGAGATATCATAATAGTCCTCAGTGATGACGTGAGTAGTGAAGAAGATATAACTACGTTGGTTGATAATTTGTTAGCGAAAAAAAAAATAACTGCTCGCTCTTCAATATTCGTGTTAGTTCCAAGGAGTGACTACGATGACTAGTACCTACATTACATATTATAAATATTTTCCTCTTATAACGGGCTTGGGAGAGTATGGTATAAGGAACAAGAAAACGTATGCGTACCTACTGAGTTACGTGAGTTAAGTACTTTTTCACTGCAATACACCTGTATCATTTGTGTGGCAGTTATATAACTTAAGAATAAATCTGCTCAAAACAGTGTTAAAATCCAATTGATCTAACTTCTTCTTTAACTCAATTTTTTTAATCACAATATCATAATTTATACAACTTTTATATTTCAAAATTTGGCAGTGCCTTATTTTAATGAACATCGGAACAAAGTCCTAACTTACTATGAAAAGATTTGTTTATAACTAAAAATTTATTTTTAAAAATTCATGTAGTACCTACATAGGTTTATAATGTAGATTGTTAAATGGATGTTATGTTCTATACTAGATCATATTATTATGCTGTAGTCATGAATTAGTTAAATTCTCTTTTTGTCGTATTCTGCGTTCGTCATGTTCGGATTTTGTCATATTGCGATTAAATCATGGTCTTTCTGATTCGTTGCCACTATAAGTCAGTATATTAAGAATAAGAGCCCAATTACTTATTTTTAGTTGCATAAGTAATAAAACCCTTCATTTCAAAACAATGAAGAAAGAAAAACCTTTCACTGTAACACTTTTAAACAAATAATCAAAAAGTCTAGTTAAAGGAGAATGGGCAAAATAGTATGGAGCCTGGGCGATCCGCGGCCAAACTTGATTTTGTTGTTTTTTTATGTAGTTTGGTCCTATAATTACTGTGTAGAAGTTTTATTGCCGCGACGCACTTATATAACGAATAAAACACATTTTTGTTTTTGAGCACTTTTAATAGTTTTACAAAATATTCTGGCTTATATTCGGAGCTTAAATGATAAAAAGTAAAGCAAAAAATCTGGATAGTACCATTTAGATATTATATAATGCATATAAATAACGACATTGTTCATAGTATAGTATAGTATAGTATAGCATAGTATAGTATCATAGTATTACGCTCCTTGACACAGCTGCTTTCATAAGACTCATTATTTCTAAGAAATGAGCACTATTGAAATCATGCCTTAGATTCGGGCTATCAATTATTTCATCCCAGTCATTGTTTCCCAAATGTGTTTCACAAATGTGTTTCACACAATCTGGCTTCTTGAGGTACAAATACATTGGAATCCACCAAAAGTGACACCCGTATATTGTCAGGAATCCGATGACGTGTAATTCTCCTACATCCCGCAAACATGCAGCTCGCTGCGTTGTTAGCTACTCGAGAATACTCTTCAATCTGTAGTGTGCATTCGTGAGGAACATTGTTTGGATTCGGGTGTACAGCACGTTGAGCTCGCTGCCAGCATGGTCGACAAACATATTCCAGACCGTTGTATTGAAACTGGAACAAACATAATGACATTTTACTAACCCAAATACAGTAGGGACATTACAATATTTATTGATAAACATCGCTGTAATTGAAACAGCACAGAAAAAAAAATATACTAAATAATGTTTTGGCTCCACCACAAAAATCTGGGACTACAAAGTCACAAGTTTTAAAAAAAACATACATATTAATGTACTACTTATATAAACACAAAATGTATAGTGCATACTGAAATAAACGGAAAATAAAATGATATCAAAATGATACGAAGTTTATTTTAGAGACCCTTAATATTCTACTCAATTAGTAAAATCGTATTTATTGAATCATTTTATATTTTCGTCCAAGCATTATTATTAAAATACTTACTTGCTGTGGAGCAAAAGCATCAATAATATATTGAGCGATTCCGGCATTTGCCTCGAAAAGACCACGCGTTATCTCGAATCTTCTTCTCTTGATCACTGTTCGATTGCACAAAACACAAACTGGTCGATTTTCTGCCATATTCAACAAAATCCCAATCGCAAAAACAGTATCAAAAGTTCAAAAACGAAACCCAAGTTATCAGGTTAGGAAGAAACAAAGTCCGGAATGCAAATGCAAAATAGAGGTCAAAAGGTTTCAAAGGAATCGATATGTGAAATCGCACAGTACACAACGTCACGAGAGTAATCGAAGGACTGCGCGGATGCAGCGCACGGCTCAAGCGGCGCTATTGTTTGTGCTCATAGCTGATTGGTCCGTCGCTAGTGCAGGTACTTACACTCGTGGAGGACCAATCAGTGCAGGTAAATCAACACTAGGAACCAACTTAAGTAGCTTCGTAGGGTTGATTTACCTGCGCTCGAACACAGTGTTCTATGAAATTCCATTATGTTTACATGTAAATATATATTTTCCTAAATAGATTGCAGCGAAACGTTCTTAGTAAAAGTTGTTCCTAGTTATCACTACTTTCATTTGACACTACTTTCATTAATGGCCGCCGACCGCCCAGAAGTGCCCATTCTCCTTTGAAAGACAAAATTAAGGATATTTATTAAAATAAAATTTCCCTTTTCTATTACTTTTATCACTGACGCAGTCGTTTTGTCGAATTTAGTAGTTGCCGACTTAATTATTGCATCGAATCGTATGTTTAGTGCATGTCATCCATATAACAATTATAATCTGTAATCATCGTTTTGTTGTTTACCGAATCTTGTTTATATATTTAGTATTTTTGTGAATAACATGATAAACGAAATATTTAATTATGTACCTAACTTGTTTGATTTCTATAAAGTATAAACCTATGCAATATGCGGGATTAGTAAGTTTGGTTTGAATTGAGTTTATACTTTTCAATGAAGTTTTAAGCATTTAGTACGTCTATTCCTGTTGTCCCAAATGTATATTTTTGACTTCCTGTTGTCCCCATTGACGTTTTCTTATTATGGGGACATCGGAATGGCACAAAAATCCTTCCCGTTGTCCCCATTGATAAGGACTGATGTATGCAATCTAACAAATGAAACAAATGAATTAAAATCAACACCACTTTAATTATTAAATGATCAAGAATATGAATTGTAATTCATATCACAAAATTAGCTATGGTATATTCACAAAAAAGTTAAGTATCACATAATCAACATTGTAGGTCTATTTATGTAAATCGTCTATTTAAATAAATAAATATAAGATTTATATACTGTTGTGGAAAATAAAAATATCACAATTATTATTCATTTATATCATACATACATTGTATACCTATTTTTTACGTGTGTTGGCTCTTTCTCCATCCGACGCAGATACTGCCCTAACCACCCGTGCTTGGTGATCATCTGCGTCAGATAGTTAGAGAGACTACCGTGTGGCCTCTCTACCCACTCCCCCATGATGAGTCTTGTCTTACCGCTGCTACTACAGCGCGCCCTGCGCTTGGCCTCATATGTGTTCTATACTGTGAAAATTGAAAATCTAAATCACAGTATAGAACACATATGAGCCGAAATAATGTACAAAAAATATAATTATTATTATTTATTTTTTTAATCCTACTTAGGTGACAGACAAGCACACGGCCCACCTGATGGAAAGTGGTTACCGTGGCCTATGGACGTTTGTAACACCAGAGGAGTCACAGTCGCGCTGCCAACCATGTAAGTACAGAGTTTCTGTGCCGTCAGTGTAGAACAAAGCAGGACAAACCTTTCGTCTTCCCATTGACAGCACAAATTCTCCAGTGAGCTCTGGCTACCCTACTCACCGCTGGGAACACAACACGAAGTTATTATAGCCGCAGTATTCTGTAGGGCGGAGGTACTTCCCCAGTCGGACTGTTCAATTGGGCGGAAATACAAAAATCCATTGATGGATCTTTTACACTTTTATGTCCACTTTAATCCTCGATCCTAGAATATTTCCAAAATGGATTTTTAGAACCAACGTCAATCTTTAGAAATTTGGGAATAACAGTTTTATCTTTCGTTTCGAAATTTTTGGTTGGTTGCCTGCCTTAAGTTTTTACTAAATCCCCTAGTATTCTTATTTCGTTTGACAAGATTTTAAAAATTGGGCCCTCAATTCATCTGAATGAATGAAGGAGTCGAACCGACTAAAACGCACGACGTCTGAGGGTCGTTGTTGGTTGCCGGAGGTGAGGTTGGCAGGCATATTCCTCGCAATTTGATAGGCTCTTATAGGTTTTATATACGACCCGTCGACTATACCGAATTTGAAACTAAGAAGAGTAGGTACGTGAACCAGTATAACTCCGTCGCTGATAAGGTTAAAAAAAGCAATTGGAGCCCCGGGTGGTTTAGCAACAATGTTACAGACAGATTGACAAATTTAATATGAGGTGTCAAATCAAGAAACGAGTTATAAAGCGCCTGCAAAAATATTGTTAGCAACTATTCGACGATCAAAAATCGCGTCTAAAAAATTTATGAGCAGGCGTTTAATGGCTTTTGAAGTCTTATTATCTCGTTTGGTCCGCAGTCCACAGGGTCCAGTCAACCGCTGTCAGGTTGGTTGGAACCAGTTGAACCAGACGGTTTAGAACTTGAAGATGATTATGAAAAATGCCGAAAGGTACCTAATGATAATATTTAGGCAACTTAATTTGACGAGTTTTATTATAATTAAACTGTTCTAGCAAATTTCAGCGGCTTATCAATTCATAGCAGCAGCAGATCCATCTGCTAATTGTGGGACGAGGATCTAACGTAAGATTCTTCCGAGGTTAGGAGGTCGATCAGCAGTCGCTGTTGTAAGCTAAGATAAACTATAGTAAGGAAAGAGGTGCCCGTGCTTGCGAGCCCGTTCTCCAAAATGCGGGCTCCTACTTCCCATAATGTAAAAAACATCCAGGAAAAAAGTAGTCAGGAACTTGGACTTTATGAGAGCGACGGCGACAGTCGCCTGTCCACCCAACCGGCTTTAGATGGACCGGGATAGGCGCTCAGATGTTGATGATTACCTCGATGTTAGCATGTGTTGCTATCTCACCTGCGAACATCGAGGCAATTAAAGCAATAAACATGTATTACAAAAGTCGAGAGAAGATTGCGCATATAATAAACTGTAATCTATTCGGTTAGGTTACTACTATTGAAGAATTTTGTTGTCTTTTTAAACATACCGATATTTCAATCCACGAAGACGCGCCCCTCCATTTCTCCGATCAGTTTACAGTACATGTGTGCACGCTTAAGTCAATGTCCTGAGTGTTATCCGTACAAACTAATAATCTATGTGTGCACGCACACACTATAATTAATAGACTAATCAGGAGAGAGCGTCATAGTCGAAAAGAAAGATGCTCTACTTCAATTTTAAATTTTATACCCGACTGCGAGAAAAGGGTTGTTTTATTTTTAGGTGTAGATATTTTATGTGATTCTTTAATATAATGATAATATTACCATTTTTATTATAGGGGTAATTATAGACATACGTGAAATTTTTTATAGAACTTTATTAAGAAATAAAATAGGTAGTCAATCACTCGTTTCAGAATTATCTAATTCAGAGTCTGATGTATCGCCGACATTTATAATAAAACTAAAATCAAGATCACAGTGTCTCAGGTATTCGTCTTCTATTTTTTCCACGTGCTTACAAGTATTGAACCAGACATCTTTATTTACGCGATCAAATGCTTCATTTAAAATGGGCATAATCGAAGTGTAATTTTGACTGATATTGCGACTAGCAACGTCGTTTTTTATAATACCCCAAATATTTTCGATTGGGTTCAATTCTGGATGATAAGGAGGCAGCCGAAGCACTGTGAATCCATGCTCTTTCAATAAATCGTCCACTTTGTACTTGCGAAAGTTTTCTTTGTTTTTTAATATAAGATTATAAAGTTCAGGTTTTTTGTAGCTTGGTTCAAAATGGATATTTTTTGCATTCAGCCAAGTCTGCATGTCTGATTTGTTGGAGTTGGATGTTGGAATTTTTTCCGAACTCGTATTGTGATAAGCTGCATTATCCAAGATTACCACGGCATTAATTGGGAGATTTGGTATTAGTTTCTCCTTAAGCCACTTTAAGTAATTTTCTGTGTTCATGTTATCGTGGTAGTCTCCAGATTTGATCTCTGCTCTATATGTCAACAATGCATTTGGAACGAAACCCTCTGCACTTCCACCATGTACTATAATTATGCGCACTCCTTTTGATAAATTTTGTTTTATTGCTGTATTAGAATCTTTTTCGGCCCAAGATTTTTTTTGCACGTGATTGGTATGAATATATGATTCGTCTGTGTAGACTATAGGTCTACCTGCATTACGAAAAGACTTTACTTGTTTTAAATATTTCAATCTTAACATCTGCATATCATGTTTTTCGGTTAGCACCTTCCTGTTATTCTCAGTTTTTCTCCATTTATAACCAAGTTTAAGTAACAATGTCCTTAGGGTTGTTAAACATCCATCAAATTGTATGCGGTCTTTTAAAACAATATTAAGTCGTGATAATGTTGGAAATTGACGATGTTCTATGTGATAATTGTGAATGGTTCTTCGGATTACACCTATATCAAATTCGTCAAAATTAATTTTTCGTGGTCTTACCCTTCTCTTCTTCATAGGTGATGTAAAAATAGTAGCACTTCTGCCCACTAAATTAGAATGCGACGTGCTCGTTTCATTTTCACACTCAGTATCCACTTCCGTAGTCAGCTCTGTTGTACGCTCCACACTTGGGACTATGGGAACTATACCATCCGTCTCCATAGTTATATTGGATTCTATAGTAGGAGCTGTAATAGGCTGCATTGTATCAGTATATTCCTTTCTTTCGCGTAGAATTTTAGTCACTGTGCTTTCAGAAACTCCAGCAGCCTGTGCGGTTCTCCATCGTGCATCAGTGAGTTTTTCTGCATATTTGTTACTTGCTTCTTTTTTCATAAAATCATAAAATTTAGAAATAATTTCTCTCGTCTAAAATTTAAAAAAAATATATATTTTTACTTATAAAAAAATCCTTTATTTATTTCATGTGTTTTAATAACTATAAAATTATAAACAGTCATTTACATACCTGGCTTTTAAGTACAATACGCTGAGATTTTTTCGACATTTCAAAAAAAAATGAAGTGGAGCAACTTTCGCAATGAGTCTGGAATTTCGCAACATAGATTTTACTACCCGTCTGCATCGAACCGCTGACGGTTCGCGACTGAGGCCGGAGCAAACTCCCCGCACCCCGCAATCCCCTCAACCGAAAACAAGTGGGGCGCGTCTTCGTGGATTGAAATATCTGTACATTTAATCACGCCTTTATCCCTAGAGGCAGAGGTGAATTAACACCCACATTTCACCAATAATATATTGGTAGAATGTGGGTGTTAATTCACCTCTGTATGTATTAGGTCACATGTAATAGGGGTGAGCCTTTTTAATTATTGTTCTATTTAAAAACTCAGTTTATTTTATTTATATTTATTTGGCAGTTCAGCTAAAATTACAACATAACATAAAGTACCTACGTAACAGAATAGCCTAAACAAATGAACATATAATACTTGACACACACTTCAGTTCTCCATGAATTAAATTAGGTATTGCAATATGATGATAATCCGAGTTTCTTGCCGGAGTCTTCTCAGGTAGGGGCCGCGTTTCGAACCGGTGTTCCATTTACAAAACTGATGTTCGTGTTCCATTTTTGTTGACGTTTTGTGAGTCCGATATAATGGTCTATACAGAATAAATCATTTTTGACTTTTGGCTTTTGACTTTTGATCGGTAGCTTAGTGGCTAAGGAGCCGGTCTTACGATCGAAAGGTCTAGGGTTCGAATCCTGGCCATTACACCGACGTTATTAATATTATCGACGTGAACCCACTCCTAACACAAGTAATTTGGCTTAGCTGGAGGGGTTAGATGGAATATTAGTAATTTCGGTTCTATTCTAATATTATTTTTAAAAAAATATATAAATGTAGGTATAAATTAAATTATATAGGTAGTATGCACTGAAGTAGGATGTCCTATATACATAACAAACTTGTTTCACAGTAGAAAATGTGCTTCAATAGAAGGTTGAGAAAAAAACAAGCCTGAGCACCCGTCTCACAGATTCTATTCGTGAATATTATCAAAATTAAATTGTTTGAAAAGATCATTTAAACTGCTGCCCGCTCGCCGTTGAAATGAGTTCTGTCTGTTATTAGTAGTTGCCAGTGGCAGTTGGATAGGTGTATAGTGTCTGAACATTTTGACCAAGACATTTAAACCTATTTACCCGACTATAGCGAAGCAAAAAGAGGGTTATGCTTTTGACAGTCTGCTTTTTTATTTTTTTATTTCACATTTAAAGATTATATAAAAAAAAACATGATAATGCAACATTCCTTAAAACCACGAAGGTTTGTAATGGATGCTGTAGGTTAGTTCTTAAAAGTAGATTGACATAATTTAATTACCTAGTTAGACTGAACTTACCTTATGTTTGATATTGTTTGGCGTTGCTACATTGCGCACTGTTTGTGACAAGCCGTTTATGTACCTAGGAACCAAGTAGTCAGTGGTTCGCTCGCTGTAAACGTTGCTCATGGCGGCTCGGCTAACTTCGCACACCGAAGAAAACAAGAAGCACTTGTTTTCTTCTGTTACCTATGTATTTATTTATTTATTTATTTCATAGTAGGAAAACTTACAGCTATCAATTAGTGTTACAAAGATATATAAAATAGTAGACGGCCAATTAAAAGTTTTCACTGCTAAATATTGGTTGAAAATATTTAGTAATGTAGTAATGTAGGTTGATCTGTTCCCTCATACCACTTATTAGAACTGGACAAATGAGGTATCGTTAGAAGCGTCATAGTCGTCCGCTGGTTATAGGCTATATATGTATATAATATATAACGTGTCTTGTCATTGAATCTATTGTGGCGCCCTATAGCGGCCATAAAGTGCCATAAAATATATTTGACATAAATATGTCGTGTACTACGGTTCGGATCGTATTTGGTATCAAATGAAATGGCTTAATTAGCACATTTCAAATATGAATAAATTATACATATTGCTTGCCCAAAAAATAATATAAATAAAGAACAAGTTTAAAACTATAACCCGACAACTGAAAAATCACGCTCTAAAAAGTGTTGAACAAGAAAATATCAAGGTTATCCGTGGTCGTATGCCACTTTTCCCTAGAATGTATTGTTTTGTTAGACTTAATTGGCATACGATCGGGTCGGTTTTTAGTTTTAGATGTAAACCTGTTCAGTATTTTTTGAATATAAGTAATATCAGCAATCTCCCGGCGTGCGGGTAGAGGGAGAATGTGGAACTTATCGCATAATCGCAAATAGTCGTCTGATGAAGCCAAGCTGCCCTCTTACGAAGGCAAATCGGGCGTCGGAGGTCGATGAACGTCCTCCGCCTCCCATGAGCGCAGGCCTGGGGGTGACTAGTGGAGCCGCCTGTCACCCTGGCAGAAGCTGGCCGCGGCGGCGGCGCGCCTGACACGCCTCCCAGTTTTCCGCGGACGAGTTGGGGACTCTGTAGTCCCCACACACCCGAGGAGAGGGCCAGATCGTGAGAGATGGCCCTGAGTCGGCCGGAGTGCGAGGGATATGCCTGTGAACCTCACCATCGGCAACCAAAACGACCCACAGGCGGCGTGCGTTTTAGTCGGTTCGAGTCCGACATAACCTCTTTCACCGGCTCCGGTGGGGAGGTATCCGTGGGGATTTTGAGCACGTAAAAAAAAAAATTACCCTATAATAATAATATTTTACTTAGTAGATATGTATCTTACCTAGGCAGGTTTTATATTACACTTAAGTATTATATTCAAGTATACTGCGTACAAATGTGCAGTGCAGTATTTTCATAGTTCTGACCTCTTTAAAACTATTAGAGGTTCTAATTACGAAACCTAGGGCAAGATATGTCTTGTTAATAATTTGGTCTATGTGATTCTCTAACATTAGTTTAGAATCGTAAGTTTCCTACGCCCAGGCACTCGATAAAATTAAATGGCTTCTTGTAAAGTGAATGAAATATGTAATGATCTTTTTTCGTTCAATTTTGGACTTTAATAGTTTACATCTAAACTCTAAAATTTAACGGCATTTCCTGCAGCGTCAGTTGCAGGACGGTGGTTTTGTTATGACTATTAACATAGTAGAATCGGGGCCCAGAATAATCTGACGCTATGTTCTTTGACTGCCTACTGTGTTATATATTTATTTTTTATTTATTTATTTACTAGCACCGCGCCGCGGTTCCAGCCGCGTTAGTCCTGATCCCATGGGAATATCGGGATAAAAAGTAGCCTATGTTACTCACGAAGAATGTAGCTATCTAATGGTGAACGAATTTTTAAAATCGGTCCAGTACTTTTTGAGTTTATTCGTTACATACTAAAATACAAATCTTTCCTCTTTTTAATATTATATAGTATAGATTATATATTAGTATAGATTATGTCTACCAACAATGTTTTACATTAAAGCATACAATAACAGTAATTAAAACTAACTTATTACCGTCTGCAAAATATAAGAGTTGTGAAAGCACTTTTCGATGTCGTTTACACAGATTGAAAACAACAGTGGCCCAAGCAGGAAGTCCTGGGGCACCTGAGTTTATTAATGTTATTCTGTTTAGAAAGTCAATTAAAGGACCGCCGAGATCGACTTTTGATCTCGGTTTTTGTCTGATATTTAGTCAGTAAGTTAACTAAGTTCGATAGTTTATTTATATAATACTTACCTACATAGGTACTTGTGAGCTTTTATAAAAATTCACTACGAGATAGTTTACGTTTTGTGTAGAACTATAAGATAAGAATATAACTATAAGATTATGAACCTCTGTGGCGCAGCGGTAGAGCATTCGACTGTCATGCAGGGGGTGCGGTTTCGATTCCCGCTCAGTGCAAATATTTGTATGAATGAAAATGTATGTATGCATTGGTCTGGGTGTTTCTATGTATAATATTGTTACGACAGCCGTCGATATCTCGAAAACTAAAAATCAAATCTTCAAGAAATAAAAACGCATTGTTAGTGAGGAGGTACTCTACCGATTGGCATAGAAAAATCTGGAATCGTCAACAAAAAGTCACAACCTACCTACGAGTACCTACACACTCTTTTTGAATAAAAACAAACAATAGGTAAATATCGAGAATGTACTCGAAGGTCAGCGACGGCAGCAAGATCAAAAGAATAGGTGTTTATCGCTCGCGAACTTTCTGGATAATTCGATCCTCCTAATTGAGAGGTATAAAAACATGCTCGCATAGCGACACGATTCATTCAGTCTTTGAGATCGATAACGAACACAGCGAACTTAAGCGACCGAAGAAGATTCTACCTGCGACCTGAGCAACGACTGTGGACCACTGTGAACTACTGAGCGACTGGAACTGTTGAAGAGTACTGTGTGTACTAGTGATTAAATTATCTAGTTTGTGGTGAGCTAATAAATCTCTTCGTTGAGTAAACGGCATTTAATTGTACCCCGTGCACGTAACAATTGGTGTCAGAAGCGGAATGCCGTTATTACCACGTGAAGACAAAGGGCGTACTCCACGAACCAGAAGTCAAGTGGAAATGGAGGCCGCACGTCAACGGAGCCTCGAAGAAGAAGGGCGTCAGGACGATTCTGCTGTCTCAGCGCGAACTACGGCAGCACCAGAGGGAACCTCGTCAGATACCGACATAATGACGCTGCTAGCGTCTATGCAGCAGATGATGCAGGCCTCCAGGCAAGAGATGCAGTCTTCTATGCAGCAGATGATGCAGGCTTCCAGGCAAGAGACGCAAGCCTCCAGGCAAGAGATGCAGTCTTCTATGCCGCAGATGATGCAGGCCTCCAGGCAAGAGATGCAGGCTTCTATGCAGCAGATGATGCAGGCCTCCAGGCAAGAGATGCAGGCCTCCAGGCAAGAGATGCAGGCCTCCAAGGAAGAAATGCAGGCTACTATGCAGCAGATGATCAGGCAAGAGATGCAGGCCAACCAGGAAGCTGTCATGGGTAAAATCGACGCAGGCATCCATGCACTGGGAGATAAAGTGAGGAACCTCGAAGATGGCTTGCAAATGGTGAGTAATGAAGTGGCTTTGAAGTCTGGGACCATGAACGACCGCTTGCAAGTTCTCGAAAAGAAGATCGTCAGGCTGGAAACCTGCGGACCTGTTACCGTGACCTCACCATCATCAGCAAAGTTCGACCTACCACACTTTGACGGAACTTCCTCGTGGACAGCCTTCAAATACCAATTCGAGATATTGGCAAAAACTAAAGCCTGGAGCAACGAGGAATCATTTATGGCCTTGACACTTGCATTACGAGGAGATGCCTTAATAATACTGGAAAATCTGCCACCTGAAGGAAGGACTCTGGGGTCTTTGATGGAAGCTTTAGACACACGTTACGGCGACAAGCACCTGGAGAATGCCTACCGAGCGCAGCTTCGGGAGAAGAAACAAAAATCTAGTCAAAGCCTCCAGGAATGGGCTGTGGAGGTTGAAAGACTCGTTCGTCGGGCCTACTCATCGACTCCCATGATGATCGAGACCATTTTGCTAGAGGCCTTCCTAAATGGTATACGAGACGCAGAAGTGAAAGCTAGTGTACAGTTGCGTCACCATCAGACCTTGAAGGAAGCACTGGCTTATGCTCTCGAGGTGGAAACTGTGCGGCAGAATGCAGGAATAAGTGAAGTTAGGGAGGTCAAAGAGGTTATTGCAGAAGAGAGGAAGCCACGGTATGTCCCAACGTGTTATTCCTGTAGAGGAAGGGGCCATATTCAATCAGAGTGTCCTTCGAGAAAACGGAGGAGGGTCACGGACTCCGGGACCCAAGTGGATCAAGAGGTTCCGTTAAACTAAATGCCGCCAGGGCCGCGGGGCGGGCGCTGGCTGGTCGACATGAGGCCCCAACCATCACTATAACTCAAGTTTGCAATGGAAATAGTTTGATCATCGAAGCTACCTTAAACAATCGACCTTGCAGTTTAACAGTGGATACTGGAGCTTCACGTACAGTTGTTAGACCAGAATTACTGAAACGCACCATAAGGTGGGAAAAACGATTTCCAAGGTGCCAGCTTCAGACAGCTACTGGCCAGCCAGTGACCGTTCTCGGTGAAACAGAAATGGAGGTAAGAATTGGCGACCAAATATACCAGCAGTCAGTGCTCATTGCTAATATTACTGATGACTGCATTTTGGGACTGGATTTCTTGAGGAACCACAGATGTGTCTTGGATATACCTAGAGGAGTGCTGAGATTCCCTGATCAGGAAGTCTGTTTACAAGGATCGCACCCGTGCTCTCTTTTTTTTTTTTTTTTTACGTGCGCAAAATCCCCACGGATACCTCCCCACCGGAGCCGGTGGAGGAGGTTATGTCGGACTCGAACCGACTAAAACGCACGCCGCCTGTGGGTCGTTTCGGTTGCCGAAGGTGAGGTTGACAGGCATATCCCTCGCACCCCGGCCGACCCAGGGCCATCTCTCACGATCTGGCCCTCTTCTCGGGTGTGGGGACCACAGAGTCCCCAACTCGTCCCCGGAAACGGGGAGGCGCGCCACGCGCGCCGCCGCCAACAGTGCTCTCTTTACTGTTTAACGGATACGACGTTAGCTCCTAAATCGGAAACATTGGTCAAAGTGAAGTTTCCCGCGAAGACTGAACAAAGAAGATGTCTTATTGTGGAAGATGCCGGCAGTCATCAAAATTTAATAACAGCAAGAACCTTACTGATACCGAACGGAATCGCTAGAGTGAGAATTCTTAACCTCGGTGATGAAATAGTTCTCCTGAAGAAGAATAGTGTGGTCGGAAGATATGAGGAAGTAAAGTGCCTGAGGCGGTTGAACAACACTTCGCCTAAACAAGACGGTACACAAATCTCCGAAGATCACATCGAACAACTCCTTGAGAATTCAAAGGAAAACTTAACAACATCAGAATTGCACCAAGCCAGAGACCTGTTGCTACATTTCAGAGACATCTTTGCAACCGGGAATGACTGTGGAAGGACTGGGCTCGTGAAACACCGGATTGACACAGGTGACTCCAGGCCCATAAAACAGAGACCTCGACGTTTACCATGGGCAAGAGAAGGGGAGGTAGCAGATATGATTAAAGACATGGCTGAGAGCAAAGTGATCGAACCTTCTACGAGTCCATGGTCATCACCTGTGGTACTAGTGAAAAAGAAGGATGGTAGCACAAGGTTTTGTGTGGATTACCGAATGTTGAATAATGTCACTAAGAAAGACAATTATCCTTTGCCTAGAATTGACGATACCCTGGATATGCTTAGTGGTATGAAATGGTTTTGCAACCATTGATTTAAAAGTGGCTACTGGCAGGTGGAGATCAGTCCTGAAGATAAAGGGAAGACAGCCTTTAGTACAGGAGTTGCAAACAGATTGTGGCATTTTAATGTTATGCCATTTGGGTTATGTAATGCCCCGGCCACGTTTGAGCGCCTCATGGAAAGAGTAATGGTGGGTCTACTCGGAGATGTCTGTCTGGTTTACCTGGACGATGTCATAGTTATGGGACGCAGCTTCAAAGAAAACCTGAAGAACCTGGAAAAAGTTTTTACTCGAATCCGTGAGGCTAACCTTAAACTGAGTCCAAAGAAATGCGCTTTATTTAAAAGGGAGGTCGGCTATCTTGGACATGTGATCTCCACAGAAGGAGTTAAAACCGACCCCGAGAAGATAAGAGCTGTTCAGGAATGGCCTGTTCCAAAGAACAAAACGGAGATTCGAGCGTTTCTGGGACTATGCGCGTATTACAGACGCTTTATTAAGCATTTCTCGGATATTGCCAAACCACTACACAGACTAACGGAAGATAAACGAGACTTCGTTTGGGACTTAGATTGCGAGCAAGCTTTTAGTACACTTAAAGAACGGTTGTGCGAAGCTCCTATATCGGGTTATCCTACCAGGGAAGGTAGATTCATTGTGGATACGGATGCCAGCAACACCGGCATAGGTGGAGTGTTGTCACAAGTGCAAGGAGATCGCCATGTTGTAATAGCATACTTCAGCAAATCGCTATCCAAGCCGGAAAGAAATTATTGTGTCATTTGTCGTGAACTTCTCGCTGTGGTGAAGTCCTTACAGCATTTTAATAAGTATCTTATAGGACGAGAGTTTACACTAAGGACAGATCATGCTGCACTACAATGGTTGCTGCAATTCAAGAATCCGGAAGGTCAAGTAGCAAGATGGATCGAGCAACTACAGGAATTTCCCTTTGTGATAGAACACCGAAGCGGAAAAGGGCACGGCAATGCTGATGCTTTGTCTCGTAGGCCGTGTGCCGAAGATTGCAAGCATTGTCAGAAGAACGAAGCCCATGAAAATATTAAAGTCATAAAGGTGAATGGACTTGACGACGAATGGACCGGAAGCAGTATGAAGCAGGCGCAAGAGGATGATGATGATCTACAGCCTATACTGCACTGGAAGCAGCTTGGAAGCAAACCTCGATGGAGTGATATATCTGCTTACGTTCCACTACCAAAAGTTATTGGGCCCAGTGGGACAGCTTAACACTGATAAACGACGTGCTGTATAGGAAATGGGAATCCAACGACGGCAAAGAGGTGACCCTACAAGTAGTGGTACCACGATGCAGGGTGGCTACACTCTTACGGCACAGCCACGATGGTGTCTCTGGCGGGCATCTCGGAGTCAAGAAAACCCTAGTTAAAGTACGACAGCGGTTTTACTGGCTTCATTGTCGGGAAGATGTCGAGGATTGGTGCCGTAAATGCACTGCATGTGCTTCAGTTAAAGGACCGCCGACAAGAAGCAAAGGAAAATTGAAACTGTATAACGTCGGAGCACCATGGGAACGTATCGCGATTGATGTCGCTGGACCTTTTCCAACGACTGAAGAAGGTAACAAATACATCATAGTAGTGCAAGATTACTTCACTAAGTGGCCGGAAGTATTTGCGACACCCAACCAGGAAGCAGTCACTGTGGCAAGGAAACTGGTTCAGGAAGTGGTCTGCCGGTACGGCGCACCTATGGAGATCCACTCTGACCAAGGACGGAACTTCGAGTCTGCTCTATTTCAAGAAATGTGCAAACTCCTTGGAATGAACAAGACCCGTACGACTCCAGCGCATCCGCAGTCAGACGGAATGGTCGAGAGGTTTAACCAGACGTTGGAAAATCACTTGGCTAAAGTTGTCGATGAACACCAAAGAGATTGGGACCAGTACATCCCACTGTTCTTGATGTCCTATCGATCTGCGGTACATGACAGTATGGGACACACCCCAGCGAAAGTGAACCTTGGTCGAGAGATTAGGCTACAGTGGATGCAATAACCGGTACGCCACCTGATAGTCCTAAACCCGTGACGGATTACGTGAGTGAACTTCGGAACCGACTGGACGCGGTGCACAGAATAGTACGGGAAAACAATTTGAAGACAGGTGAAAGGATGAAAACCCGGTACGATAGAAATGCAAACACCAACGGTTTCGAAGAAGGAACACTGGTATGGTTTCATAATCCGCTACGCAAGAAGGGGAAATCTCCAAAACTCCAAGCTCGCTGGGAAGGGCCCTATACGGTTATTACGAGAATCAATGACATTACCTACCGCATTAGGAAGGGGGTTAGGGGAAAACCAAAGGTAGTCCATGTGGATAGGTTGACGCGTCATCACGGAACAAATGATGCTCGGGACGAGCATGACTAAAAGGGGGGTAATGTTATGACAGCCGTCGATATCTCGAAAACTAATAATCAAATCTTCAAGAAATAAAAACGCATTGTTAGTGAGGAGGTACTCTACCGATTGGCATAGAAAAATCTGGAATCGTCAACAAAAAGTCACAACCTACCTACGAGTACCTACACACTCTTTTTGAATAAAAACAAACAATAGGTAAATATCGAGAATGTACTCGAAGGTCAGCGACGGCGGCAAGATCAAAAGAATAGGTGTTTATCGCTCGCGAACTTTCTGGATAATTCGATCCTCCTAATTGAGAGGTATAAAAACATGCTCGCATAGCGACACGATTCATTCAGTCTTTGAGATCGATAACGAACACAGCGAACTTAAGCGACCGAAGAAGATTCTACCTGCGACCTGAGCAACGACTGTGGACCACTGTGAACTACTGAGCGACTGGAACTGTTGAAGAGTACTGTGTGTACTAGTGATTAAATTATCTAGTTTGTGGTGAGCTAATAAATCTCTTCGTTGAGTAAACGGCATTTAATTGTACCCCGTGCACGTAACAATATGTATGTATTTACAAAAAAACAGTATTTAAGTATGTGTATTCTCATTCTAGATCCCTTAACACAAGGTAGTTAAGCTATGCTTGCCATGGTTCTAGATAGCGTTGTGTAAAATGTCGTGGAATATTTATTTATTTATTTATTAATATTATTATTATTATTATCTGTGGTAGTACCTAAACAAATGGAGTATATATTTGTTTTTATATGTCTGTAGATGCCTGTGATAAAAAGCAAGTTATTTTTATTTTTCTAAATCTTCTACCCGCGTGGTCCTCGACAGAACAGAATTTGAGCCACCTCATCTTTTCCCATGCGGTGTCGTGCAAGACGATTAAGGGATAGGGCTGTTTAAAATCAGACAGATATATACAGCCCAGACTCAGTCTTAAGATGCATGGCTCGAGTCAACATTAGTGCCCGGAATACGGCAAATCGGCAATAGGCTCACCCGCTATTACGTGGGACCGAATGACAATGATTAGTGAAATGTGGGTGCAATTACACCTCTGCCTAACCCTTGGAGGATAAAGGCGTGACCATATGTATGTATGTAAATCATCAAATAAGAGTTTCAAAAATCATATCAATAAATCTTGCTTGGATTGGCGTGTCGCCCAGGAGGAGACAGGTTTTTTTTTACGTGCGCAATATCCCTACGGATCCCCCCCCCCCCCCCCCCCCGGAGAAAGAGGTTATGTCTGACTCGAACCCACTAAAACGCACGCCGCCTGTGGGTCGTTTTTAGTTGCCGAAGGTGAGGTTGACAGGCATATACCTCGCACATCGGCCGACCCAGGGCCATCCCTCACGATCTGGCCCTCCGCCGCCGCCGCGGCCTGCTTCTGACAGAGTGACAGGCGGCTCCATCAGTCACCCCAATGCCGGCGCTCATGGGCGGCGGAGGTCGTTTACCGACCTCTGACGCCCGAGTTGCCTTCGTACGCGGGCAGCTTGGCTTGCGATCCTTTGTCACTCCCGCAAAATCCCCACGGATACCTCTCCACCGGAGCCGGTGGAAGAGGTTATGTCGGACTCGAACCGACTAAAACGCACGCCGCCTGTGGGTTGTTTTGGTTGCTGAAGGTGAGGTTGACAGGCATATCCCTCGCACCCCGGCCGACCCAGGGCCATCTCTCACGATCTGGCCCTCTTCTCGGTGGTAGTGTGTACCCTACCTATCCAGTACCCTATACAGTCAAATTTTATACCTAGTTACCTTTACATTTTATCCGTTTTATTGTTTGGGTTTAGTTTAACTTAAACGTAATACATAATTTCACTGGTATAGTAAGTGGGTAAGTATAATACCTACATAGTCTGACTATTGGTCTGAGCCTACACATTTTATTTTTATACCTACCAAAAATACGACTTTAGAATTGAAATCTAACTATGTTTAGAATACATCGGGAGAAGTATCTTAAACCTAAAATACAAACAAGGCTAATAATAATCTATGCTTCGTAGGGCCCCGTGCTATCAACAAAAGACACACAAGAAAAGTGTTCTGCGCGTAATAGAGCTCATTTTAGATTCAAGAAATATATCCCGAGCAATAATACATGCCTATGTGTCTTACCTACCTAAAATGTGTAGCAGTCATTGGTTAATACCCAATGATGTTATAGTAAAAAAATCATTGTTAATACCTATATACCGACATAATTATGTACTTACCTCTAACACTACCTTCTAATTATTAGTACCTACTTAGTTATTATTATTATTATTTTAATTATCAATAGCCTCGACTTACCTGTATATTTATGAAATGGGACTGCAAATTATAACATAAATAATTATATCTCTTTACTATTGCATGTACACAATGAATGGATACAGAAAGATACAATTTGGTACGGTTTTGTCGTTTTTTGGGGCATAACAAGCCTTATTGATACGAAACTTAATATACCTATAGGTTTGTACTTACATTTTTGGGCAAAGATGGTTTCTACATAAAACAAGACGACGTGTTTCCTTTAATCACAACGCACAATATGCACAAATAACCACAAATATTCACAATAATAACAATCACTACTTTTATAAAATAACGACTTGGTTTACCCGCCAAAACTGTGAGTGAACTAAAACTACTCTTTTTTTGGGATTTTATGAAATGGTAACTAGGACCTTTAAGTCAAATGTCAAGTCTTATTTGGTATTATAATCTTAGAATGATTGTTGTTGATGACGATGATGATGAATTTATGATGTTGATGATGACGATGATGATAATAATGATGATAATGAGATTAATGCTTCCTCAGTAAAGTTGTGGGGATTTTACTAGAAGCTCCTTTAGAGAGATTTGGAACCAACCTGAAAAGTCACAATTCAATATAATATGCCACTTTCCTGCACTTATGAACGTTGTCAAATAAGTTATGTCTAAACTCCACAATTTTTATAGATAAACACTCGAATTCACATGAATTTCGGAAAAATAAAATAATACCGCGATGCCTCCTTCTTGCTGGCGCCAAAACTCTAACTCTTTAGTTACAAAATTGTCATAAATTTTAATGGAGTAAAGTTGAAGAACTTTAAGGTTTCTAGCAATTTTTGTTATCGTATTTATAACATTTTTATGTAGTACTTTTGTTTATCGAATAACTTACTTATTTTTAATTTTACACAATAAGGTACAAGTGCCATTGGCGGACACATTAAGGACAAATCAGACTTCACTCTACAAAATTGAATATACATATTTATACAATATCAAGAATGGTCGTAACATTTTCAACTGCAAAGTAAAATCTTTAATTAAAAGTAATATAAACCTTGGCTGTATTTTAAAGTCTTTACTTTGGTGAATGTAATGATGAGCTCTTCCAGTTAGTTCCATCCTCTCTTTTCATACACAGGACAACACGTGCAGGGCTTATTATATGTCACCCGCAAACGGTGCAGAATACCCCATTAAGAATCAAGCGGTTCGGTGACTCTTTCCTTTGCTGCATCATTAAGACGTGGATAATTCCACTTACCAGCTCACATCTTTCCTTCCTCCTACGGTCACGGGTCGTTTAAGCGGGGCGTACAAAAAGCATCTGAAGAGGCCATCAAGCTGAGTGCCACCATGGTCACATGGTTCTTTTTTGTAATGGGCTGTGTAAATGTGGAAAAGAGGGTCTCTTTTCTAAGACTTTACCTTCAACTTACGATCAGGCGAGGTGAAGGTAGAATTATGATATGACAACGTTAAAATGTGATGCCAAATTCGATCAGTTAGTTGGATATATTTTGATTATCTATATATATTTTTTGCACTTCTTTCAATTTTATAATATCATGATCATGATATAGGAAGCTTTAGTGGTTACAGATTATCGTACTCACACTCATTTTATTCTTTGTTCTAATTTTTTTTTTTATTTATTTTAAAAATGTAGAATAAAATGACAGGTAGGATTTTAAATGTATTTTTACGCATCAAAATTTCAAGTAGAGTATTGATGTTATCGTCACCCTTCTCGATCTAGAGCTATTTGTTTTGCAGTTGACAACTAGATACACTATTTTTCTTTTTACATTCAACACAATGAACAATAAATGTTTAAAAACCTTTACGACTTACCACCACCCACTTAAGTCATGTACAACACCAGAGACGTCACACTCACGCTGCTGACCCCGTGGTTATAAAATATCTGGTCAAGTGCGATTCAGACCACTCACCGAGAAGGTTTCATAACTTAAGCTTCATAAACTGTAATATATTTTGAATGCGTTGACTTAGAAGTTTAATTTATGCACAGTTTTAAGTAATTTCAACTTGAAACCTCCAAGCATTCCTGACAAAAAGGTCTTAATAGAAAGTCAGACGGACTACGAAGTGATCCTATAAAGGATCCGTTTTGTTCCTTTTGAGGTACGATATCCTAAGAAATACAGCGACGAAGTCAAATGCGGGAGCTGAGTGGAGCTCCCACATTAGCCTTCTAACTTTACCTATTCAAATCAAATTGCACTGTTTTCTCAATAAACCAATCAATAGCTTTTATCTTATTTCTGACTGGTACCCCATCGTAAGAATGACCAAAGTTTAAGCCTTAAGTTTAAGCTTTAAGCATTAAATGTCGTATGTAACAAAATACTACAATATACAACAAGTTGCCTTAGTCTATTAGCTCGGCTCAAAATATACAAGAATTTAAAAACAGACTACTCACACTACTGATGGAAAAAGCATATTATTAATGAATACATGAATGAGAAATTTTAATATTGTACTGTTATTATTGAACTTTATTTATTTTTAGATTAACATTATTTTATCGACATTAGAATCTCCTATTATACTTTTATTAGTATTGATGACATTATGGAAATATTAATATTTTCCTGTTATTGTTAAAATGCATTTTAATAAATTTGGACACTATTTTACGTTGACATTCAAATCTCATATTACACTATTATTATTGATGACAAATGGTAATATTAATATTTTTACTCTTATTGTTGAATAGGTACCTACATTATTTAAAATTTGACAATGTCGACGTAAAATATGTATTTTACGTCGACATTCAAATATCCTATGACATTAAATTAGACGAGTTAATAATATTTCCAAATGCTATTAATAATTATAAATTATGGTATAAATAAATCAATATGGAAATAATGATACATATTCCGTGACCATTATTCTTAGTATGTAAACTAACTATATTTTAAATTTGATTTGTACACCGTATTAAATGGTACAACGTAGTGCAGTATTTAATGATATGATCTTTTGTATGACCTATGTTAAACAAATAATAAATTAATAATAAGCTACGGCTGAATATCATTTGGCGCCGTTTAGTTAATAGGTATGGCGGTTAATTGAACGGCTGATTAAGCTACAATTGTATATGTCTATTATCGAAACTTAGTTTTAATATTTTTTATGTCTACTGCTCTGTATGAAAAACAATTTAAAAATATCAAGATTGGTCAAGATGGGTAATTCATTTTACCCAGTCTTGCATTCTAAATTTTTTTATTTAGGTACCTACCTACCAATTTGTCTCGAGATTCTGGTAGACCTTACAAAATTGTTTTAAATTAAATTTTACAAATAGATTTGATTGGTCATAAACATAGTTCCGAGTTCCGAATAGAGTAAAATATATTTATTGCTTAATAGCATAATCAATATATATAGTGACGTTATTACAACAATATTGATTTCTTTAAGATTTTTATAAATTTTGATGGATCATATTTCTATTTTTTCTTTTCAATAGTGTATAAAGAGAAAAGCTGACTTACATGGCTTATAAAATAGTTCAATACAAAATTAGGTATAAAGCAGGATTAGTACGTCTTTAAAAAAAACCAAACCATCCAAGATCCGATACGTCATTGGCCAAATAGCTTTAGTTAGAACATGAACACAGTTATGTGGTTACCGCCTTACCATTGGCAAGGTAACGCAAGCTAATGCAAATTGGTGTGGCGCAAATCAAGTTAAAAGTTGTGTCTTACAACACAGAATTTCCTTTTACCACAAAAGAACTTAAACTTTTAAAAGAAGCTTGTGAAGAGATGACAAAAGGAGACGAAGAAATCGATGCAAATAAGGATGGGGAGATTATGAAAGAAATGTGAAAATAGACAGTAAGTACAAACTTATTTTAGAAAATGACAGTAATAAAACCGCGGTAGCCTAGTGGTATGGGTAATGGACTACTGAAACGCGGTCTCGGGTTCGATCCCAGGTTTTACCATGGGACACACAAATGATTTTTCGATGCTTTTCGAAGTTATGTGTGTATTTATCACAGGTTTATAAGTGCCCGGTTAATGGCAATAGGCTCGCCACCTATTACATTGGGACCTAAACATAAACTGGCGAAATGTGGGTGCTAGCACCTCTGCCTACCCCTTCTGATAATAATATACCAGCAGTTCTGTAAACACTAAACCTCGCGAACATCCCTTGTCATATTTTCTAATAAGTACTTATCAAAACTGGTATCCTTAAAAACGATACACATCTTCTTATTTTAAAGAACAATGTTCCACCAAAAATAATGACGATCTGTTCTTAAATAATGCTTCAGCAAACTTTCCACCTGTGTCCAATGGAGGAGAAATCCTCCAATTTCCATTCTATCAAAAAAGCTCTGGACGACAGTTGTGTTAAATAAAAAAAACATGTGTGCCAAGTTTGGTGAAAATTATTTAAGAAATGCGCCCTCCAGACTCGAGACCGGAGAACTGGCAAACAAACAGATATACGGACGAAAGTAAAATTGGCCACCTTATCCAAACCGAAAATCTCACTCGCTTCGCTCGCCCAGTCAATAATTTAATGTTGGACCACAGTCAGTCAGTGTTGAAAACAGCTTCGTAGTACTTACAATTACAGAACGTGGCAATTACAGAAAGGTCATTACGTCCTTTTTAAACGGTTACAGAAACATTACGACATTAACTTATGCAGTTATAATCTTTAAAAACTACCTATCATATTTTTTTTAGAACACTTAGGTGGCAGAAAAGTACATGGCCCACCTGATAGGAAGTGGTTACCGTGGCCTATTGATATCCCTCTTGAAAAACTACATATTGTACTTTTACCTCAAATATAATTATTAATACAATTTGTCGTAAACACCATATGGCATCGTAGGCCCCGAACGGACAAACCGTTTTTGACAAGGATTTTTTGTATGAAAGTAGAATTAGGGGGAGTAACTTAGCTATGTTAAATAAAAATCGGTCCAAGATGGCCGCCGCCGGAAGATTGTGGATTAGATTTATTCTTACAACTCCCTTAAAATGGGTATAGAATAAAAAAGCTTGACTAGTAGATTAATTTAACGAGTACAAAATTACAAGAAAATAAAAACAATAACACAAAAATACTTGCAAATTAAAAATAATAGTGTTGTTGTGATACAATCGCTATCGTATAGGATTCCTACTGGTCTTAAACAAGGTATCAGACGATCGTGTTCAATGGCTCATATAGATTATTGTTAACTGTAGCCAAATCAAAATTTGTTTAAGAAAATGTTGCGAATTTTTGAACATGTCTTAAAGATGTTATTAGGCGTCTTTTAGGTCAATAGTCTTGTAAACCAAATGGTTACTTTTCTTAAAATAAAGCGCTTTTTCTAAAGTTTCCACTATTGGGTTAATGTCCACTACTGGTGGTTGTTTTCTTGATAGCGTATAGGAAACGATAAATCGCGTTTCCTTGGTTTCCCATCACTAGTAACTTAATATGTAAAAATGTAAATGATAATCGCTGTAGTTCACTCGTTCAATTCAATACTCTTTAGTTCAGTCAGTCACGACTGACTGACTCAGTCAGTCGTTGATAGTCTTCCGAAGTTCCGAAGCTTGTGACTGTGACAGCAGACATTTTATAATATTTTTAAAACATTTCTTTCTTATAAATTATGAGTAAGTATAATTTAATAATAGGATTATGTGTGTAATGATTGTTTTTTCAGTTTAGTTCATATGATTGTGTATAAACTTTTAGATAAATTAACTTGTGGCACGTGTCGGTATGTATAACATTCATGATTCGTCTCTCAGAACTTAAATATTATTATGATGATTTTATGAAAAGTTCGTAAAATATTTAATTAGTGTTATTATGATACGTATATTCAATCTTATTGACCTCTTATTTACGATTTATTCTAATTTTTGTCAGTAATTCTTGTCATCTATCATAACGGTTTTTTTATTCATTGTTGTATCAAAGATGCCTACCTAACTTGGCCGGACGCTGTAAAAAAAATGTAGGTACGCGTTAGCAACCGCCGCATTTAGTGAAATTATGTTCGTATCATATATGTAAATGATCTTTTCAAACAAAGTGCGAAAGCTATGATCTGGAAGAACTTAAATTTGATGTGATGTTTTCTTAAAATTAGTCCAATATGACGTCATTTACCGCAGCTGGTTATGCACCATAAAAGCAACAATACTACGTATATCATAACACCATTCTTCTTACCTTTAATGGAAGCAATTTATTATTTATTAACAACTATTTTTATAATACAACATGATGTCAAATTAGAATAAGTTTTAGTAAAAAAAAAATGAGTATATTGCTCTTTGTTGATATCTGGTCCAGGGCAAGTTTTTACTATAAGCCTATGGAATGTAATTTTATTATGTAATAATATTTTTTATGTATTATATTTTCATATATTTGATTATACAAATAAGAATTCATCATTAATACCACTGACTTATGTATCTAACTTAACCACAAATAACCTTTTTACTAATAAACTTTTTTACCAATGCTAAATAATGCTTGTAGAAAACTATCTTGAATTAAATACAAAGAAACATTACTACTCTAGTTGAAAATTTTATTTATGACTTGAATAGATAATTATAAAATTATTCTCTAGGATCTACAGTAAATATACATTAATATAATTATATATGTATATTTACTGTAGATCCTTTGAAGGAACTACTGTGATTTCTCTATCTGCATAGTTTCTTAATAAAACTACTCATAATTAATTAAAAATTGGTCAGTTAGGACATTAGAATGTAGGACAGAGTTGGCATAGAACCATTTTTTTTATACTAACCATTTATTATTGGTACTTGAGGTGCAATATGTTATGTTAAGGCAGCACTGTATTCAGCCTAGCATATATCAATACTTTTACATATTATATACATATAAGAAATAGGGCTGTCCTATCTGACAGCAAACATATAGCCCATGATAAAATACATGTTTTGATAGTAATAGGTGCACATATATTAAGTGGGACCTAAATCATAGTTGATGTACAAGGTGTTAATAAACCTCTACCTACCCTTGAGGGATTTACTATGTTGCATTATTTGATGTTTCCAATATTTCAGCAGTGTTGCCAGCACCATGATCATGGTATGCAAGTAACACTTGACTCGCAACTTATTCTTAATTGCCTTTGGGGTGATTAAATGCTAATAGGTGCCTTTGTACAGTAGTACTTACGTAATTGAAGGAGGTAGGACACGGCGGTATTTCCGCCCAATTGAGCAGTCCGACTGGGGAAGTACCTCCGCCCTACAGAATACCGCGGCTATAATAAGTTCGTGTTGTGTTCCCAGCGGTGAGTAGGGTAGCCAGAGCTCGCTGGAGAGTTTGTGCTGTCAGTGGAAGACTATGGTCTTGTCCTGCTGTGTCTTCTACTGACGGCACAGAAACTCTGTACTTACAGAGTTGGCAGCGCGACTGTGACTCCTCTGGTGTTACAAACGTCCATAGGCCATGGTAACCACTTTCCATCAGGTGGGCCATGTGCTTGTCTGCCACCTAAGTGGTATAAAAAAATTAAAAAAAGTACTATTATCCGTTCTGTGCCTATGTTCAAAATTGATTCAGTACAGAGCTGAGAAAATAATTTGTATTTATCATTATCCCCAATTTGAGTTATTTATGCCAGAGTTTACTTGTAATTGCAGTGCATATGTGCATACTTATAAGCACCATGATCATGGAGGGACTCTGTGATCATGGTGCTTGCAATACCGCCGAAATATTGAAAACTAAAAACAATGCAACATGGTAAATATCAATATTAGTTGGACACTGATGTGAGTGACCATGATAGTTTAAATACCTAAATCTATCAGAAGTTACAAAATATATCCCTTGTAAATGTAGTCCCTGTGTAATTTGTCAATCTCTCAATCTCAATTTACTCCTAAGTTAAACATACACACATACTCAATACTATTTTCCTCCAGTGTACGTAGAGACAATAGCCCACCACTTGCTCACATGCTATGGAAAGTAATGGATGCTTAATAATTAGGGAATTTTTTATTGCTAGTAAATTGTAAATTCTCTTCCAAAAACAACTACATATGCTATCCTTTCACATTTAGTGTAATTTGCTTGATTGAGAAAATCTTTTATTATGAGTAGTCTGTTTATAAAGGTAGGGTATAGTATATATATATTATGCTACAACACAAGGGAGTGAAGCAGTTATTATAAACGTCAACTAAGCCAACAGGTACTCGTACATTACAAGAAGACTAAAAAAATTGCAGGAACATATGACAAGAGCTGGCTGGTATATGTATAAATATCATGTATGTACATAAGATTACTGTTATTTAAGATTAAAATTGCGTTCTTCCATGTTTTGTCAACATCCATGAGGTTAATGCACCGAGTTGACCTGACAAATGCACCAAGTCTGTAAATATATTCATTCCGAAGAGTTGTTGTGTCATTCTCATTCTGTTCTGTCATTCCGAGTATAACCCTATTTCCATATAACAGTAAAACCCCTTAAGGATGATGACGTCAAACAATAACTGAGTTGTTGTTCTGCTCTTATTCTGCTATATTTTCCATGTATAACCCTATCTGCCTACCCATTTAGGGCTTTACGGTTGTGAAGATGTGTATAAAGACGGTGATAACCCTCTTTTCATATCACAGTGAAACCTTGTTGATATAGTCCACTTTTTTTTGGACATGCTTATGTCCAAAAAAAAAGCGGACTATGTAAACCACATATCAATACCTACTTTTCCTACTGTAAATCTATTGATGTACAAAACAATAAAGAATTATTTATCTATCATATGAATGAAAATATATTTATTGTGTTATCTTAAATATTTGTTTTATCTATATATTTGTATGTTTAAGTAAGTATATAGGTATTGAATTTATGTAAGTCTATGTAATATGCTTAGGAATATCTCGACCAGGCTAGCACAGAAGAGAGACCGCAAAAGAATGTCAGAGGTTTTGCCAAAGGGCTCACAGATAGGACACGATGGTGTTTCCATCCAATTGAGCAGTCTGACTAGGGAAGTAGTACCTACTTCGCCCTACAAAATACAGCCGCCATATTAACAACTTGCTGTGTTCCCAGCGGTGAGTATGGTAGCCAGAGCTCACTGCAGTGTTTGTGCTGTCATGTCAGTGGGAAGACTAAAGGCTTGTCCTCCTTTGTCTTGTACACTGACGGTACAGAAACTCGTGCTTACATTTGTTGTGACAATTGTGGCTCCCTTGGTATTGCATACGTCTATAGACAACGGTAACCACTTTCCATCAGGTGGGCCGTGCGCTTGTCTGCGAACCAAGTGGTATAAAAAATCTATTTAAAATATGAAATTATAACGAGCAAATTCGCGTGACACTCACGACATAGGCGACGGTAACCACTTTCCATCAGGTATGCTTGTCTGCCATCTAAATGGTATAAAAATAAATTAAAAACATCTGTTATGTTTTCGCACATAAACCACTGAACTGATTTTGATGGCATTTAATACAAGGTTATGATATTTGTACGAACTTATTTTGTTTTAACTACTCATTAAGTGAATTTTAGTGGTATTATCATTGAGCTAGTAAAAAGTATGTCCATCCAAAGGTTACCTGTAGGATGTTAATCTTAGCGGTAAGGCTGCTGATTGTTTTTTTTCTATGAATAACTATTGACTAGGAGTGTAGGTAGGTGTAGGAGGACATGTGCTACCTAACCGTTGCAGGGCTACTGCCTACATTGTAACTTCCTTTTATTAGTTTTGTAGCTAGTCACATTGTCCGATCCTTTTTGTATTATCATAGAGTCAGCTCAACCATAGTATAAAACGGACTAATAAAAAAAATAAAAAAAATCTCTGACTCTTCTCTCTACTCTCTCTGGTCAAAGATGTCTCACTGCTTCTTTAGGGTAGGGATGGGTTTTGCAGTCGCTTGCAGTGCAAACCCATCCCTACCCTAAAGATTAAAGTTGCAGTGTATTCCATACAAATATATTTAGTAAACAATAAAGTTAAATAAAGTAGTAATTGGGTATTTTCCTGTAGTTGATATAAATTATTTAAATGTTCATTGTTCTTATTTATTTTTAAACATATAACAGTGAATTATAAAACTATTATAAATTATTGCGTCACAATTGTGTATTTCATACAAGTCCCTTTAGAACTTACCGTTTTGATGTTTAGTGAAAAGTAACTAATTTCTAACCATATATCAACTTATTGGTCATCATTAGAGAATCAATAACACAAAAGTGGCTTTATGGTCAAATAATCATCTTCATTACATTACCATTGTGTTAGTCCTGCTCACATCCGAGGCCTGCACTTTGGGGTGTGGGGTCCGCTTTACAGCTTTAGCTTCTTCACTTTGCATGGTTATGGGAATCTAAGCTAGAGATACTATTTTTGGGTAGATAATAACTTTATATTATATTATTATTGGGGAACAGGCCAGCAGTTGAAACAACTGATACCAGCCTGCATCTCATTGTTCACTACACTGTTTTCACTACTCAATGTTTTTGTTGATTTATGTGTTTGTCCAGTCTATTTTTGACTTTAAACTATCATGGTCACTGACATCAGTATCAGAATAAACGGGATATTTACCATGTTTCATTATTTTGAGTTTCATGGTGCTTGCAACAGCGCCGAAATATCGGAAACTCAAAATAATGAAACATGGTAAATATCCCGTTTATTCTGATACTGATATTTTTGACTTAATAAAATGGTTATGTAGTACAAAAAACTACCAAGCACCAGCAGTAAAGGTTGAAAATTTACAAAGGGAATGTAGATAATGAACTTACCATATTTTTATTTATTTATTTCAACAAAACAATTACATTGATAGGTTATACATAGCCGTACAAAATCGTGTAATTGATTTGTCTGCGGATTGGGATCCAGTCACATGATGATCCAACATATATACCCACATACACGTAAACCAGGTGGCACCAGACCGCTATATTCTACGCAAAAACATTCTACACAACACTATCTAGACCCGTAGTAAGCATAGTTTAACTAGCTTGTGTTATGGAATCTATAATACGGATAAACATACTTAAATACTTTTTTTTTTGTAAAACCATACATATTATACATAGAAACATCCAGACCAATGCAAATACCCATATTCATCCATACAAATATTTGCACTGAGCGGGGATCGATCCCGTGTCTCCTGCGTACCAGTCGCGTTCACTACTACCACGCCACAGAGGCTGTCACCAATCACTACGATGACAGACTATTGACATAGTATATATTTTTTATCAATACTATTTGCATATTATGTGTTACATAAACATACTAAAATTATTATGAAATGAAAAACTAAAAAACCTATTTAAGATGACCAAAACATAAATCTTCGATTAGATAGGGCAATTTCAACTAAAAAATATTGGGTAAATCTTTTAGACAGGCATAAAATTAAACATTTTTCATGAATATTCTAATTCAATCAGTGGTCAAACCTACACCTAGGTAACAAAATAATCAAATACTCTAGAATATAAGACATAGTTATCAAATTAGTTAACTGTTAATCTCAATAAATTGTTAAGTAATATAAGAAATATAGAAATTTTTCTAACATGAATGACGATTGGTACCATTCAGCCGAGCAGAGGTGTTCCTATTTATGGATTAGAACTTACCCTTAGGATATATTTAACACACATTGATATATATCATCGTATCCTGAATAATAAGCAGACCTCATAGTGCAAATTTTGGATACAACTGGACAATTCTTATGCAGATTAGATAGATTATTTTTTTTGTAATTGCATATATTCCTATAGTTATTAAATTAAAAATGTTAATAGTGGCATCCGTTCTTATTTTATCGTTTCTATTTATTTTTAATCATCCACCTAACCTATAATAGTTAATGATTTGACTGTTAAATATTATGTCACAATAATTTGTTTCATACAAGTTTCCTTATAACGTACCATTGTGATGTTTAGTGAAAAGTCACTAATTTGACTGGGCAGTCAAATACCCATTTGACGGTTAATTTACAATAATTATCTTTTCTACATGATTTCAAAATTTTTGCACAGTTATAAAGTCACTTTCTTAAATATATATTTGTTGTTAACTTCAGAGAAGAGATTTAGCACACTTAATAACAGTTAGGCAATGATTTGTTTACACACAGATTATATTAAGATGCACTCGGTTGCGGATTGCACTTGTTTAGTACTTTTACTCGCAATGCAGTTAACGGATCAAGAATCTTTTCACCAACTATAGATGATGTTAATTCATTACTATGCTGCTATTTTAAGATCTTTTACGGAAATATTGGGATAATCTTTGTTTTTCATAGAAATGAGATATAATCAGTGTTTAAGTTGCCTAAGTGTGTGGTTGCCATTTGTATCATTCCCTAGTACTATTTCATCTGGTCGCTTTCGTGCTTCCGAGGGTACGTTAAAAGTCTATCCTAGCTGTCAATTATAGTTATTGGAGACCTATATGGGTTACCTGAAGCACCAGTAGGTTAGTGGTTCAGGAGTCAGCCTTATGATCGAAAGGTCCCGTGTACTTATTAGATTATTAGAGCCTACTAATGTTACAAGCGATCACAATGTTAAAGTTTTTTTCTAGAAAACTGAAACCGTTTTTGACATTTCATTTGATTTTGATTTTGACAGATCGAGACGGAATTTTGAACAGATTTTTATTAGCGAACATTGACTTTCTAGACTATAATAAAAGGGATCTTGCTACCATCTCTTAAAAGTAATATTATTTTAATCTTACTTTACTTACACATAGTCTGAATGGATCTCGGGCCGCTGTGTTATTTGTGTACTATATTTTGTATGACAGACAAGTGTAATATTTGACAAAATGTGTATTCACTACCTACAGTTAAAGATACTATTTGACCATGTAATACTAGTATGTTGACGGGTGCATGTCGACAGTCCTTCATTCCCACTATGACTCACAAAGAAAGATTTATAATTATACTGCTAGAACGGTGTAATCTCTTACTGTGCGGCTACCTCTGTAAAAGATTACACTGTTTTGTTCTGTCTTGTCGACCTACCTCAACCACCTAACGCAATGCAATATAGATCGACTCCCCTAATAGACTCGACTCGACCTCGACCCAGTTTACGGTAAATAAAAACTCAATATTCGGTAGATAGTGTTTATTATTTATTCATCTCTAAACTAACAGATTTGAAAGTTTTCTATGTTGCAAATTATAACTCTTAAAATGTCATTTCCTCATTGACCAGTTTATCTTGTCTGTTGATTTCAATCTTCGAAATTTGTTGTTGCTGTTACTGTTGAAGCCTTGGAACTTACTTCATGTCGGTGCTTGATTGTTAGCAATTCAATAAATCCGGTCGCGTCCATATTGCATTAAAATATAATAAGAAGCGTTTTCGGTCTACCATACTAGAATATCTAAAATTGCTAGTAAGGACCCTCTTTAGCCAGAAGCTGCTCGTCGAACCTGCACCAACGTCGGATTCGGTAATGGCAGCGTTTTCAAAACTCTGATCATGTTCTTGACCTTCCGGAGGTTTCGTCGTCGGTTCCTTGACGACCGTGGCATAACGATCACAATGCACACTATATCTTCCAGATCCATACTCATGAACACTTCTCTCAGGTTACGCTGGGACACCGGCGTAGCCATGGTGATATGTGACGAGCGCGCCGCTTCCAACAAACTGTTGATAGACTCTCCGCTTCGGATATTATTATGATAATGACAAACCGCGCGTCGCGCCGCCCACTGCGCTGCCACCCTCCTCGCCCGTGCGCCCCACGCAATACTCTAGGAAAGAGGTCTTTAAAGTCCTGGGCACACGATCTAGAATCGGCTACCTATCATTAGTAGCGGTAGCGTGCCTAAACTCAGGTCTAGCCCGGCGGAGCCTGCGTAGATGCGTCGATTGGGACATCACAGTTGCCGGAAATCAATAAACCGTCCAGTTCTCGGAATGGGTGGTAGCTGCATTCGCAAGGATTATGTGCGTGTGAACGGAACCTGCAGTGATTGTAGTGTTTAATAGTGCTGATTTTTATTAACAAGTGTTTTTATGCGAGTAATTCTATCGTACGCGATTGTAATGTGTTTTAGTGATAACTTATTTGTGTTACTTAGTAGTAATCTGAATTAAACCGTTTTATTTTTGACATTACAAACTATAAAAGCTATCGTTTTGTACCGTGTGATGGGTGTAAATACAATGAATCCCGACGGGGACAGCATAGGATGTGTTTTTGTCTACGAACGCGATCTCTCAGAATATGTGATCGTCACAGAGGAGACCCTAAGATCTAAGTAAATATAACGTTATAAAAACGCGATTATTTAGTAAACTACATCTTGATCCGCCCAGGAAGTGCGTTGGGAGAGGGAAAGGGGTCGTTGGGTCACCGAGGGAGGGTGGGGGGGGGTAGGGTTCTTTTATTTTTTTGTTGTGAGACGTTTCATACCACTACCTAACGTTTTTAGGGATTATTTTGTGTATTTCTCGTATCAAGAGCCTGTATCGGTCAAAATATCTGGGGCCAAGTTACGATTATGTTTCATCATAAAGTACATTCTTGTGCAACAAGTAGCCGGGGTACCGGTGGGATGACCGGCAGATTGTATTGCGCAGCCGCGGGACTGACCTACTTCTTTGCTAAGGGTAGGAAACAGTGACAAAGGTCTACTTCTTCCGGCTTCCCTTTGTTCATCTGTAATGATGAATTTATTTTTGGTACTTACCACACAACGAACTTGCGGTTTCTTGCATTGTGATCAGCCTTATTGTATATTCTTAGCTTTCAAGGGAATATTTTTAATATTTCATACATATGTTACAAAGTAAAAAAAAATCGTAAATTGAAATAGAAGGCTTCGTTTAGCCTATGCAATAGGCTCCACTACTGTACATAGATTCTACTCCACTTCTCGCGTCCTCGCAGACAAGCACACGGCCCACCTGATGGAAAGTGGTTACCGTGACCTATGAACGTGTGCATCACCAGGAGAGTCACACGCGTGCTGCCACCTTTCCATGGCTCGCGATTTCACGAATGCATTCGTGATTTCACGGACTACGCACCGTAGAATGCGCTTTAATAGTACAGACACTTTTGTCCGCGTCCGTGAAATCTCACTCCGTGTTAACCCTATAAGATACCGAAGAGTATTTATTTATTTATTAAGTCTACCAACAATGTTTTACAAAGCATACAATAACAGTAATTAAAGCTAACTTATTACAATGCAAACATCACTTAAAGGTAAACAACGCATACAAAGAATGACATAGAGAAACTTATACTAAGCTAAAATAATATAATAGAGATTGAAAACTAAACAACTTTACATAAAAATATGAAAAAAGGTGTAAAAAAAGGAAAAGAAACAAGCTTACGTACACTTAAATAAGAGACAAACTAAATAACACTACATAACATAAACTCACGCATATATCCCCGAATGGGTAGGAAGAGGTGCTAGCACCCACATTTCGCCAGTTTATGTTTAGGTCCCAATGTAATAGGTGGCGAGCCTATTGCCATTAACCGGGCACTTATAAACCTGCGATAAATACACACATAACTTCGAAAAGCGTTGAAAAGTCATTGGTGTGTGCCATGGTAAATCCTGGGATCGAACCCGAGACCTCGTCAGCAGTCCATTACCCATACTACTAGGCTACCGCGGTTAACTAAATAACACTAATAATACTTAAAAAACGTTTTTGTGTAGGCTGGGTAGTACCTAAGTACGGTAGGTGCAGTCAGCATCAGATCTATCTTTACTAGCAAGTACTCCTAATGATCTTAACACTTTGATACTGGGTACTCTGTCAACGAATACTTAGTACTCACAAAATTTCCTTAATTTTCCTCTAGACGAATTTAAAATCGATGTTATTCATTCGTCGCCGTCGTGCTAAATCTGATATGTCAATAATCAAACATTTATGCATGTAAATATATTCACCCCACACAAAGGTTTCACACTGACGTGTTTACAAAATGCGCAAAATGATTAACCGCTACCATAAATATTTGCGCAACAAGCGAAAGAATATTACTTACATTCAAATGTAAAAATTCAAAGCAGTTCAAATTAATATTTGCCTTTGAAAATTCTTTTGTTAAACATGAATACTGAAAATTTAGTGATAAGTTGATAACCACGTTTTTGCTATTTGACCCGAATCTGCATAGCAAATGTGATAATCTGATTGTTATATCCCAGTAATTGTATAGTTAGGTACTCAACAAATAAAATCTAGAGATATGAAATTAATGTATTCAATACTAAAAATATTGCAATAAAATTAAAACACAACGATTGTAGGTACAAGAAGCAAAACCTATTAACAGGATTGCTTTATTTTTTCTGGCAAGTCGTCTAAGTTTCTATTAATAGAAATCATCTCGTAACACTCCACACTTTATCAGATACAGAATCTCACTTCCTTAAAAGTCAAAATGTATCTCAAAAAATTATTATGAGGAGTAGAAGAGCGAGAGCTTTGGTGACAAATGGGTCAGTGCTAGTTGGATTTTAAATCCCCATGTAGGAAAAAGGAGCCTCTATTAGGGTCAGCAGCAGGAGTATGACGCTTAATATTGCATACGTCCATAAGGCACGGTAATCACTTTCCATCCCGCGTGCTTGTCTCTGCCACCTAGGTGGTATCAAAAATATGAATTCTAATATATTCACTTCATTGTCTACCTGGAGGCTATTGGGTCTTATTTTTTTACTTCGATTTATGTATACTAAATTAGACATATTGTGACTAGATACAAATGAACTGTGATTCTAAACTCGAAAATATTATAAAGAGTCGTCGTTATTAGCATACGAATAGACTTGCAAGAACACAAATAATATACAATGTGTTTTTATTCTTTCAACAATAGCATTTTAATCTTTCCAAAATGTACAGTATCTCTCCGATTTTCCTGGTTCCTGTAACGTGTATTTATTTTCCTTTAAGATTTATTAGTCCCCCACACCTATGGTTACTAAGGCCTACTTATTCCTTTATTGCGACCAATAGGAATTGTTCCCCGAAAAAAAGTAGTTGTGTCTTATTTTCTGTCATATAACTCCCGTCCCATCTCTGTGCGCATATTTGAAGTAAATCTGTAAAACTTTGTATTCTAACAAATATTAATTTACAAATTATTTCGGTCATAAATAGGTAATTGTTATCCTCGTAGCGATTACTCAGTTGCGTCCATGCATTTTGGTGTCCGAGGTCCGATATTGGTTTTTGATTGCCATGTCGAATTTTCTGGCTACGACTGCCGTCTCACATTCCAATCCTGAACCCCAAACCTTGACTTATGAATCCAACTCAGAAAGGAAATACTGCACAAGATAGTCGTCCGTCAACCATCGGGTGTGGCGGCTGGGTTGGTTTTGGTCTCGAAGGTTTTGTGATTCTTTGTTCGATTCTGAGAAAGAGCAAAGTGTGCATTGATTCGAACAAGTGTTAGTAGTAATATTAGAAGAGAACATTCTAGATAAACTTCATGTCAATGACATCTATATAGGCCACAGGGAGGGCCTCGTCTCACGGCTCATGCGTCAATACATTGATGTTTGGTGGTGCAATACGAACGTATGTTATTTATGTACTAATGGGCGGTGCAACGAAGTAAAGGAGAGCCCAGGAAGGGGTAGGGGGGTGAAGTTGCGCGGTCATTTAAATCTCATTTGATGGGGTATTCTAGTTTCAATCAATAACTGCAGTTTCCGCGCGCAGTCCCCGGGCGGATCTCTCTTACCTGCCGTGACGCAGACGTTTATTACCGTTCATTCTTGTAGAAGCGAAGGCATATCTCGAGTGGTGCTGGGGTAGAGATATAAAAACAAGTGCATTTTATCGTTGAATCTTCCGCGAACTATCTGAAGATGTCGGGGTCCGAGTCTGAGGATGAGACGCAGCGTCAAATCTCTGAAATTAGATACAAAGCAAGGCTGTACATGACGTCCATTGAAGCTATAGAGAAGAATATAGTGCTATGTGAGTAGCTATTTGTATGTTATTTATTAAGTTTCGGGACGTTTCGGGACGTTTTTATTCGGTACGTTTATGAGGATATCCAGTATCTACCCGTCGCTTTGTGCAGACAATGTACTTTGTTGTAACTTGTCAGATTCCGGCAATTATCTATGACTCTTTTTCAATGGTATATATTTTCAATCTAACGCATATTAAGTTATGTTTAATATTATTTCGGGATCTTTAGGCGTAAAATATGTCTTATGTATTATTTATTATCTTTATGAAAGCGATAGAATTAAATTGTTGAATTAAAAAAAAAACAATTTACGGTATTCATTGAACTTGTCAAACCTCTAACACTTTTTTTTTAAATTAGATCATAATAAGTATCTTGATACCTCTTATTTAATTTATATAAACAGATAAAACTATTTAACCTTCTTCAAAAATAGAGTAGGATATTCGACGTGTTTATTATGTCAATGATTGATATTATGTAAGTGGAAGGAAGTCTTGACCTGCCTTACTCGCCTGCCCGGGGCAGCTCGATGCGTTGCGTGGGGCTCGGTTCCCCCCACCCCGCATAGAAGGGGGCGCCGGATGATGTGCCCGGCAGGTCTATACCTGCATCTGCTAACGGTTGCTTTGTTAATATATTGCTTTGTTCTTCGCTGCAATAGTACTGGGTGGCGCAAAAGTACTGGCACTAAAGAAAATACCTTTATTTTTTTTATATGACATTTTCTGTACTTTTTGTACTTTTTTTGTACTTTCTGTTGTTGAAAATTGTGTAGTGAACAAATGTAAAATACACTGAAAATAAACATGGACCGTTTTACTCCCCAAGAACGTGGAATAATTGTGTCAATGTTCTTAGTGGACGCTTTTCCAGGCCGAGTTATCTCTCGTTTTGGCGATTTGCCTTGGCCTGCAAGATCACCCGATCTGACCAGTCCAGACTTCTTTCTTTGGGGTTTTTTGAAATCTCGGGTGTATGTGAACATGCCACAGGCTCTCGCAGCTCTAAAAGAAAACATTCGTCAAGAAATAACGAACATATCGCAGGAAGTGTCACGGCAAGTTATGCAAAATGTCATAAATAGGGCTCAAATGTGTATCAACTCTGGAGGTCACCATTTAAAAGACATCATCTTTAAATCCTAATGGTACGAAATTTAATGGTACAAATATACATTTAAAAAAACCTAAATCTAGTTTTCTAATTTAGAAAAAATGTTATAGCCGAACCAAATAGGGTCTTTACTTTTGCGCCACCCAGTACTTCATCGTATGCCTGGGTATTGTAAATCGTGCAATTCTTCATAATTTTTCATGGTTTTCGTGCAGCCGGATAATTTTATTTGTCATTTTTCTACGGTACGTTTCAACGCAACAAAAATATGATTACAATCGTTCGCTTTGTCGAATTATCACATACACACATATGTATGTATAGGTAGGTAGGGTAACAACAAGAAATCGACCAGTTGCAAGCTCACGTCTTTTCTGTTCAATGGAAACACACGAGCCAGGAATATACACTGCCCCGTCAGTGTTTTGTTCTGTTGTACAGTCTGAATAGGCTTTAACAAGAAATCGACCAGTTGCAATCTCACGTCTTTTCTGTGCAATGGAAACACGAGGCAGGAATATACACTGCCCCGTCATTGTTTTGTTCTGTTGAACAGTTTTTTATATTGACGGGGTAAAGTGATTAATACTGTTGTACAGTGTGACTGATCGGAGTACCAGCAAACTGTGAGCATGTATGAAAGTCGAAGAAGCGTAATACGTGTTGTGAAATCGTACCAAGCGGTATGGTATTGTTTCTACTTACCACACACTTGTATATAAAACAAAAACACGTATGTATGTATAGGCTACGACAAGATTCGATCAGTTGCAATTTCACGTCTTTTTAGTTCAATGGAAACACACGAGCCAGGAGTATACAATGCCCCGTCAGTGTTTTCTTCTGTTGAACAGTTTTTTATATTGACAGAGTAAAGTAATACTGTTGTACAGTATGACACCGAGAAGAGGGCCAGATCGTGAGAGATGGCCCTGGGTCGGCCGGGGTGCGAGGGATATGCCTGTCAACCTCACCTTCGGCAACCAAAGCGACCCACAGGCGGCGTGCGTTTTAGTCGGTTCGAGTCCGACATAACCTCCTTGACCGGCTCCGGTGGGGAGGTATCCGCGGGGATTATGCGCACGTAAAAAAAAAAAAAGTATGACTGATCTGAGTACCAGCAAACTGTGAGCATGTATGAAAGTAGAAGAAGCGAAATACGTGTTGTGAAATCGTACCAAATGGTATGGTATTGTTTCTACCTACCACACACTTGTATATTGTCACATAAACACGTATGTATGTATAGGCTACAACAAGAAATCGATCAGTTGCAATCTCACGTCTTTTCGGTTCAATGGAACCACACGACTTACACGAGTCAGGAATTCACACTGCCCCGTCAGTGTTTTGGTCTGTTGAACAGTTTGCAATCTCGCGTCTTTTCTGTCCAATGGAAACACACGAGCCAGTGATATACACTGCCCCGTCAGTGTTTTGTTCTGTTGAACAGTTTGTTATAAGGCGGAGTGAACTAATACTGTTGTACAGTGTGACTGATCTGAGTACCAGCAAACTGTGAGCATGTATGAAAGTAGAAGAAGCCAAATACGTGTTGTGAAATCGTACCAAGTGGTATGGTATTGTTTCTACCTACTACACACTTGTATATTGCCACATAAACACGTATGTATGTATAGGCTACAACAAGAAATCGATCAGTTGCAATCTCACGTCTTTTCGGTTCAATGGAAAAACACGAGTCAGGAATTTACATTGCCTCGTCAGTGTTTTGGTCTGTTGAACAGTCAATCTCACGTTTTTTCTGTGCAATGGAAACACACGAGTCAGGAATATACACTGCCCCGTCAGTGTTTTGTTCTGTTGAACAGTTTGTTATAAGGCGGAGTGAAGTAATACTGTTGTATAGTGTGACTGATCTGAGTACCAGCAAACTGTGAGCATGTATGAAAGTAGAAGAAGCCAAATACGTGTTGTGAAATCGTACCAAGTGGTATGGTATTGTTTCTACATACTACACACTTGTATATTGCCACATAAACACGTATGTATAGGCTACAACAAGAAATCGATCAGTTGCAATCTCACGTCTTTTCGGTTCAATGGAAAAACACGAGTCAGGAATTTACATTGCCTCGTCAGTGTTTTGGTCTGTTGAACAGTCAATCTCACGTTTTTTCTGTGCAATGGAAACACACGAGTCAGGAATATACACTGCCCCGTCAGTGTTTTGTTCTGTTGAACAGTTTGTTATAAGGCGGAGTGAAGTAATACTGTTGTATAGTGTGACTGATCTGAGTACCAGCAAACTGTGAGCATGTATGAAAGTAGAAGAAGCCAAATACGTGTTGTGAAATCGTACCAAGTGGTATGGTATTGTTTCTACATACTACACACTTGTATATTGCCACATAAACACGTATGTATAGGCTACAACAAGAAATCGATCAGTTGCAATCTCACGTCTTTTCGGTTCAATGGAAAAACACGAGTCAGGAATTTACATTGCCTCGTCAGTGTTTTGGTCTGTTGAACAGTCAATCTCACGTTTTTTCTGTGCAATGGAAACACACGAGTCAGGAATATACACTGCCCCGTCAGTGTTTTGTTCTGTTGAACAGTTTGTTATAAGGCGGAGTGAAGTAATACTGTTGTATAGTGTGACTGATCTGAGTACCAGCAAACTGTGAGCATGTATGAAAGTAGAAGAAGCCAAATACGTGTTGTGAAATCGTACCAAGTGGTATGGTATTGTTTCTACATACTACACACTTGTATATTGCCACATAAACACGTATGTATAGGCTACAACAAGAAATCGATCAGTTGCAATCTCACGTCTTTTCGGTTCAATGGAAAAACACGAGTCAGGAATTTACACTGCCTCGTCAGTGTTTTGGTCTGTTGAACGGTCAATCTCACGTCTTTTCTGTGCAATGGAAACACTCGAGTCAGGAATATACACTGCCCCGTCAGTGTTTTGTTCTGTTGAACAGTTTGTTATAAGGCGGAGTGAAGTAATACTGTTGTATAGTGTGACTGATCTGAGTACCAGCAAACTGTGAGCATGTATGAAAGTAGAAGAAGCCAAATACGTGTTGTGAAATCGTACCAAGTGGTATGGTATTGTTTCTACCTACTACACACTTGTATATTGCCACATAAACACGTATGGATGTATAGGCTACAACAAGAAATCGATCAGTTGCAATCTCACGTCTTTTCGGTTCAATGGAAAAACACGAGTCAGGAATTTACACTACCTCGTCAGTGTTTTGGTCTGTTGAACAGTCAATCTCACGTCTTTTCTGTGCAATAGAAACACACGAGTCAGGAATATACACTGCCCCGTCAGTGTTTTGTTCTGTTGAACAGTTTGTTATAAGGCGGAGTGAAGTAATACTGTTGTACAGTGTGACTGATCTGAGTACCAGCAAACTGTGAGCATGTATGAAAGTTGAAGAAGCGAAATACGTGTTGTGTAATCGCACCAAGTGGTATGGTACTGTTTCTACCTACCACACACTTGTATGTACTTATGTATGACAGTCTATATGAATGCAATGGATTATGATGGAATATCCTGTAGTATCAAATAAGGGTTTCCAGGAAAATAATCATGCATTTTTCAATAGTTCCACGTAGCAGCCTGACGAAGGATGGCAAGTTGCTGCCGTCATTCCGGCACCTGACCCCCAGGAACCGCGCGAAGAAGAAGCAACGCAGACCGGTCTCCGAGGACGAAGATAGTGATGACTCCCCTGGAGAAGAGCAGGTGCCCGAGCAACTGAGAGCTCCATCACCGTTGGTCGATGAACCAACTATCAAGTTGCCTGAGGTCAGTTGGAATATTTTTAGCAACATTTTCAACTTCATAGGTTCGTATCAGAACTATCCCTTCATCATCAACCTACGCCTTCATAGCACAAGTCCTAGTCCAAGAGGAGAGGAAGAAGACTGGACTTGAAGACTTGTTATTTTATAATTATTTAAACTTTGTGTGGTGTGAGAAGAATGGATAAGATTAGGAATGTATATATTTGAGGAAGTTTGATAGTAGCACCAATCACGGAAAAGCTACGAGGATATCGTTTGTCCTGGTTTTTTTTATACCACTTAGGTGACAGACAAGCACACGGCCCGTCTGATGGAAAGTGGTTACCGTGGCCTATGGATATGTGTATTACCAGAGGAGCCACCCTCGCGCTGCCGACTCTGTAAGCACAGACTCTGTGCCGTCAGTGTAGAAGACAAAGTAGGTCAAGCCTTTTTCCCACCAAAAGCACAAATTCTCCAGTGAGCTCTGGCTACCCTACTCACCGCTTGGAACACAACAAGAGGTTATGATTGCCGCGGTATTCTGTAGGGCGGAGGTACTTCCCCAGTCGGACTGCTCAATTGGGCAGAAATACCGCCGTGTCCTACCTCCTAGAAAATCCTGGTTTGGACATGTAATGCGTATAAAGGGAGGGGAGAGGAAGACCTAAAATGAGATGGGTGTCCTGTGTGAAAGATGATATGGTTAAGAAGGGAGTGAATGTTGAGATGACTGCAACTAGAGATGAATGGAAAAAGAACATATGATGCGCCTACTCCAAACAAACTTGGGATAAGAGCAGGAGGAGGATGACGATGATGCACAGTAAAATTGTACAAAGGTGGACTTTAAAAAAAACAGTTTACCTTGGGGTGATGCAGAGATACACTGAGGTAGGTGCAAGCAAAGAAATGAAGTGTTCTGATTCAGTCTGTGCTGATTTATCGAGTCCCTTCTATTCTCTGATTATCCCTTGTTCCACCTGTTAGGAAGTGTTGAGGTCCCTCTACAAGACCCCCGGCGTGCTGATGATCGCCGGCATGGTGTCTTGGGACATGACAGCGCGCCGCGACAACAACCCGCAGAAACGCACCCACCCGAATTTGTATACTTTCCACAAATTCACTGACAAACGGGTAAGTCCAATCACATATTTATAAATATTTAATATGTCTTTTTATATAATTTTACACTTCTCTTCTTGATGTCTTTAAACATTTACTAGGAATCTCATGACACGCCCGTTGCTGATCGTGTGTTGGGAGTTATTAATTTTAATACGACAAGCACATGGCCCACCTGATGGAAAGTGGCTAACGTGACCGATGGAACGTGTTTAACGTCAGTGACGTCACACTAGTGCGGCTGACACTACGAAATTTCTATCGCGCTTCTTGTAGCCGCTAGGAATAATCTCCTATGAAAAAACTGACTTTGTTTAAGCTTTTTCAAACAATGAAGCTTATGAGTACAAGACATCGACTCCCTTGTTGGTTGGTGATAAGCTTTAGTGATTTTTTTTTTATACAACTTAGGTGGCAGACAAGCATACGGTCCACCTGATGGAAGTGGTTACCGTAGCCTATGGACGTGTGTAACACCAGGAGGTAGAGGACAAAGCAGGACAAGCCTTTAGTCATCCCACTGACAGCACAAATTCTCCAGTGAGCTCTGGCTACCCTACTCACCACTGGGAACACAACACGAAGTTGTTTTAACCGCGGTATTCTGTAGGGCGGAAGTACTTCTTTTTTGTGCAACATACATTTCAGCGAAACAATTTTCGTTCACTTTTTATGTACCCTGTAACACTCGGGACCTGGGAACCTTTAATTTGGGACCTCAATCATCGAGTACCATCCAGCTGTTAAGTCTACTACTTACATATGCCCGTAAAAAGTCACTATAAAAAAATCACAGCTCGAAAAAATATCCGAAGCATTGGAGCACCCCACTGTATCGAGTCTGTAAGGAGGCTGCATATCACTGTTTGTTTCAGTACCGTTTCATTGCGAGTCACTGCTCTGCCGGGCACTCGGTGCTCGTGTCTGAAGAGGGAGAGGCTTACACTTTCGGTTTGTAATTTTTTTTTATATAGGACACGTCAATTAGACATCGCCTTGCCTGATGGTGAGCTGAATGGAAAGTCTCAGAAAAGAGGGTCACTGTTACTTACATATACCATGTGACAATGGTGATACTCAGCTTGACGGCCTCATCATATGCTTTTTCACGCCCCGCTTAAAGTACCCGGAACTGTAGAAAGAAGGAAACATGTGAGCTGGTAATGAATTCCAGGCCTTAATGGTGCGACAAAGGAAAAAGTCACCGAACCGCTTGGATCTTGATCGGATATTCTGTACTGTGTGCGGGTGACATATATGTATTATTTTGTTGCTCACTCCAGAAATTCATTCGGTTTGAAACAAAAAGTATTGTGATTACAAAACAGTACCAAGCAAAAACCGCATCAAAATCGGAGACACAAAAAATTAAAAAAAAAAAAAACATATTTTCAGATGCCGTGTCGTTAATATAACCAACCAAAGTGATATTTTTTCTAAATATCTTCAATGTACAGACACAGTTACAAATTATATTATACCATAGATATTATTTTCGACCTTACAAACGTGTATTAGAAGTTGTTGGATGGTGCAGGTCGCAACAACTGCGGTCAGCTCGGCTTCGGCGATACAACCACTCGCAACGTGCCCGAGCTGGTCCCGGCTCTTCAGGGGAAGAACATCATACATGCAGCTGTCGGACGACACCACACCTTGTTTGTCACCGGTAAGTCACCTTCTAGAATATTCTTTAATTGCCTTGTACATTTCCAATGTCTTTTTTTAGGGGAAGCCCACCAAATCTCGGAACTTACATAAATCAGACACGTAAGAATTTATTTTTATACCACTTCGGTGGCAGATAAGCACACGGCCTACCAGGTGGAAAGTGGTTACCGTTGCCTGTGGTTGTGTGCAACACCAGGAGAGTCACACTTGTGCTGCCGACCCTGTAAGAACAGAGAGTTTCTGTACTGTCAGCGCCGAAGACAAATCAGGACAAGCCTTTGGTCTTCCAACTTCCCACTGACTTCAGACTATGCCTCTGGCAATTTACAACCCTCAGACTCAGTTTTAGTCGGTTCATGTCCGACATAATCTCCCCCATCGGCTCCGGCGAGGGGAGTTTTCGCAAGATAAAAAAGGTATATTTGATATTGTTTGTTTTCAATGATAGTCCAGTTAAAATAGAAAAAATAAAATGGTAAGCTTGCATAAATTCAAAATTATGCAAGCTCAAATCTTTATTTTGTCTAGATTAGATGTTGTAAAGGAATATTGTTCTAGACACTGGCACCGTGTACGCTTGTGGTGATAATAAGTGTGGTCAATGCGGCCTCGGTAACACCACGCCGCAGATTCTAAAACCCACTCGAATTCGGTACTGGTATGTATCATTAATATATTATGAGTAGCGCCAAAAATTCGCCATTTTTGTAGTTACACCAAGACGCGGCTTCAACGGGCTTCAACGGAAAGTTTGCTTATATCATTAAATTGGATATTTGACTGACCAGTCAAATTAGTTAATTTTTACTAAACGTCAAATCGATAAATTATAAATAAACTGAAAAATAATTTATAGTGACGTCATAATATTTAATAGTCAAATTATTTACTATTATAAGTTGGGTGGATGATTAAAAGTAAATTAAAACGATAAAATAAGAACTGACGTAATTATATATTTTACCATGCTTAATTTAATAAACTCAGTTAAATAATTTATTTTAATAACAGGAAAATATCCAATTATCTATATTATTATTATGTTGATTCTAATTATCATCATATCAATTATGTGATATTATGTGTTTGTAGTGGCGCTCCGGTTGTCAAAGTAGGATGTGGAGCTGAATTTTCTATGATCCTTGACTGTAATGGGTCATTGCATTCGTTCGGTCTGCCTGAGTACGGGCAGCTGGGTAAGTTGGCAACATGAGTTTAATGTTCTTTGACCGCATTAACTTCCATAAGGATGATGATTGATTTCTATTCACCATTTGACTTCAATGGCCCCTTAACTTATATTTATTCTGACTTAATTCACATATTTAACTTATCCGGTCCCTGACTATTCTCTTTTCTTTTCTTTTCTTTTCTTTTCTTTTTCTCATTGACATATTTACTACGGCTGTCAAAAAAACGACACCATCATCATAAATTTAATCTGCTATATACACTCTAGGTCATAACACCGACGGCAAATACTTCGTGACTTCGACGAAGCTGTCGTTCCACTTCGAGACGGTGCCGAAGCACGTGGCCCACTTCTTCGAGAAGTCTAAGGAGGGCCATGTGTCCGCCGTCAAGGATGTGGAGATAGTGGACTTCTCGTGCGGCAACAATCACACCGTAAGTTTTACACTCACACTTGTAGAAACCCCGAAGAGAGGAGGAGAGCTGGCGTGATTAAGAGAGATAGAGAGGCCACGGAGGAAAACTTTCGAAAGGGAAGACGGTGGTAGACGTAACTTACCTCGATCTAATTTGTTATGCACCACGCGATACATTGGAAAGCCGACAGGAATCGGTTTATAGGGACCCCTTGCCACTGGAGGATAGCTCATTAAGCAACCTCCAACATCTGAGAAATTTTGCTGTCTCATTCTCAGAACCTTTTCCCAATTCAGATGGGGATGGTTTTTCAGTCTAAATGTGATGCGGTTGAACTTAGATATTCTCTTTACAGTGACTGCCACTAATTGGCGGTATCGAAACGATTCTGCTGTATACCGTTATACATTTTTTTTATACCACTTAGTTGGCAGACAAGCACACGGCCCACCTGATGGGAAGCGGTTACCGTGGCCTATGGACTTATGCAACACCAGGGGTGTCACACTCGCGCTGCCGACCATGAAGAAACCTTCTGATGCCCCTCTTGAAGAACTCCATATTGTAGGCGCTTGGGAAAACCGCAGCAGGGAGGTCATTCCACAGCTTGAGTGTGCGTGGGATGAAGTTTCTTTCATACCGCACAGTGCGCACCGTCTCAGGTCGCAATGTGTGAGGATGAATTTCCTGCCTATGGCGAGAGGTGCGATGATAGAATGTAGCTACGGGCATCATGTCAAACAATTCATCTGAGCACAAACCATTTACATATATACCTCAAATCATAAAAATGTGCAAGACTTTTCTTGAAGTCGGTGCCAAGATAGAATACGGGTAACCACGGCTGGCAATTACGTCAATCCCGACATGTCCCCATTTGAATAGTTAATTACCCATTTTTATGAAACCAGGTGGCAATAGACTCCAAGAAGCGGGCCTTCAGCTGGGGTTTCGGCGGTTTCGGTCGTCTGGGCCACGCCGAGCAGAAGGACGATAGCGTACCGCGCTTGATTAAGTACTTCGACTCGCAGGCTCGCGGGGTCCGCTCCGTACACTGTGGAGCCACTTATAGCTTGGCTGTGAACGAAAACGGTAAGTATTACTTGAACTTTTATTGAAATATATATATATATTTATATATGTGTATATATTAGGTCTTTACCTATGAAATTGCCGAAATTTTCTTACAGATCCATGACTGCGTTATTCCTGTAATTTAATAGCTATTTTGTTTCCGGCAGAGTAGAATTAGGGCCACCCTATCTCTTCCCATGCGGTGTCGTACAAGGCGACTAAGGGATAGAGCTGTTTAACATCAGACAGATATATACAGCCCAGACTCAGCCTGAGATGGATGGCTCGAGTCAACATAGTGCCCGGAATACGGCAATAGGCTCACCCCCTATTACGTGGGACCGAATACAATTATTGGTGAAATGTGGGTGTTATTTCACCTCTGCCTAACCCTCCAGGAATTTCAAGATTATTTGAAAGTTGATTTCAAGATTTTACAACTCTGTATTAAATTTTGTTTTTATTGACCGCTTGATAAATTAAATTCGATATTCAAAAACAGTAGTTCCTAAACGCTATCCATTTTGACGATAATTATTTTACAGCTGTAACTTTTCAAAAATGTAATAAAAGTGTTAGTTAACTTAATGTTGTCTCATTCATACACAAAAAAAAATTCAATTTGGATTGGTCATTCTTAAAAAAAAAAATGCAAAAATTTTAGTACTGAAAATGGGGTTTCCTCCAAGTTCTTCAAAAAACACAGGGCAATTTCATATGTAGCGATCTATTATATAGAACACCGGACCTAATAGTAACCTGCAAACAGGAAGGAGGGTCGCCATTACAGATACGTACTCTGTTACAATGGTACTAGATTAGACGGCCTCATCAGATTATTTTTTCACGCCCCACTTGGACACGGGACTGTAGGAAGAAGGGAACACTTGAGCTGGTAAGCTGGTACGTGACGGATGATTTTAAAGAGTGTTGTTTGGTTTTTTTATTTGACAGGAGCCCTGTTCATGTTCGGACAAACCAAACGTACTGGGGAAGCCAACATGTATCCGAAACCAGTGCAAGACCTTAGTGGTGCGTATATATATATTTTTGACTTGAAATATTTTATTATTATTATACTTAAAGCTAGGAATTTCTCGAAGGTGCGTTGTTGTATTTAAAAAAAAAGAAAAAAAAATTAAAAAAAAAAGATAACAAAGATATGTCCACAATGTGAATATGGTTTGGAGATTATATTTTATATTATAGGAAAATTTATAAAATGTACAGACCTGAATCAATCATTTATCGACTTATGATTTTTTGAATCGATGTTTCTAACATAATCGAGATTTTAAATTTTTAGGCAATCATTACTTCCATCTGCCTTGATCTAGGGCACCAATGGGTCTGCACCCACTTTTGGGGACTCTCTAGAATGACCTAATTATCGCATCAAATACTACTAATATGATAAATGTGAGTTTGTGACACAATAGCAAAGATGTTTATGACTCAATAGCACTCAAACGGCTAAACAGATCTGGTTGAAATTTGGTACACGGATAGATTATAATAGGGAATAAGGGGGTGCAATTGCGGGAACAGAACTCCATCAGCATCAGCAGAGGTCTTATCAGCTAGTATTATCGTAACCGATGTTTGTAGGTTGGAACATTCGCAGCGTTGGGACAAGCAACACTTCTATTGTGCTGGCGGCAGACGACTCGCTCGTGGCCTGGGGAGTCTCTCCCACCTACGGAGAATTGGTTTGTATCTAAATATTGTCTATTCTGTTAGTGTTTTTAAAAACCACGGTAGCCTAGAGGTATGGGTAATGGACTGCTGAGACGAGGTCTCGGGTCCGATCCCAGGTTTTACCATGGCACACACCAATGACTTTTCGATGCTTTTCGAAGTTATGTGCGTATTTATCGCAGGTTTATAAGTGCCAATAGGTTCGCCACCTATTACATTGGGACCTAAACATAAACTGGCGAAATGTGGGTGCTAGCACCTCTGCCTACCCCTCCGGGATATAGGCGTGAGTTTATGTATGTTTTTAAAACATGTTGAGTATTATAATGACAGTTAGAAGTGTGTTTTTATTAAGTCTATATGTAACGATAATAGTGCTCTTGTTAATTCCTAATTATATCCTAGTTGATTTGAAAAAAAAAAGAACTTAATTAGTGTCACTCTCCATTAGTAAGAAGTGTATGAAAATTGGTACGAAAGTTAAAATGAAAACGCAAAACGAAAAGAAAAAACGAAAGTACAATGTTTTTTCTTTTTCGTATTCAGAATTATCGTTTTTTTTTATAATAATATCCATGCTCAAATCTTAATCAAATCCTTTTTTATATAAAGTAAAAACAGTAGAAGAGTTTCCACACACGAATTACAACCAACATTGTACCTTATTTTGTAAGTTAATTTACCTCTAAGATGAAAGAGCCATACGTGATTAGACGTTCAAAATATTCATAATAATATACTTACTCAGGGTACTGGCGAAATAAACAAGTCTACAGCGAGACCCAAGGAGGTATCCCGTATGGATGGGCTGAGCATCACCCAGGTAGCCATGGGGTACTCCCACACTCTTCTGCTGTCCGACAACTCGACGGATGAAGTGAAGGCCAAGCTTGCTTCCCTTCCAAGTTTCGACCCTTAAATGGAATTAAGAGTCGTATTTCTAGGCAGTTAACTGCAGACGCCTCTTCACGTTCAACTATATTACCGTTCTACTTCGTATGTTCACTAAATAAATATGTCTGCGTCCATTGCCGCTCGTACCCACTGATAGCTGAAGCTATTTGAAACTGAAATATTAAAAATAATTTAGTTATTACATCACAGTAGGCTCACAACTCCTGTGTACTCTTACAATAGTAAAGGTTTTAGCAAATCCATGAGTACGTCATTAGACGTTGAATGTCATAACGCGATGGTAGATGGATAATATTTATAATAACGTATTTATTAATTATTAATACTTAAGAAAAACACTCCGTTTTATGGGTTTGGTTCAATTTTTAAAAATTTAATAGCTGGTATCCTTAAATTTTGTAATGGACAAGAGAAGAAACTACCTAATTGAAAAATGTCTTTTTTTTTCACAACAGAAATGAGAATAGTTCACAAGCGATAGGCCTAACCCCACGGTGATAATCGCGGTAACTATTGATAAAATTGACATGATATCATTACAGGTTGTTTTCAGAAAAACATATCGCAATTTTGCGAACACGTCGTTAGACGTGCACTTTGCGACTGCGTTGTAAATGACGTCATTCAACGTCATAACACGATGGTAGATGAATAAATAATATTTATACTATCGTTTTTATCTATATTATAAGGACAAACAGTCCAATCTATAAATTTTGTTCAATATTCCATTTTTTCTTTAATTTTAATGCTGGCATTTTAATATATTAAAAGTATTTATTTTTAATACTATTTTTTAACCGCAGAAAGTTTTTATTTTACGAATATCTTGACACTTGAGAAATAAAAACAGAAGAAATAAGAAGCACTTTGATGAAAATTAAGTAAATTTTTAGACAAAGTTACATTCGATTTTAACGTATCATATAACATTTTTATAAGGAAGTGTATTTCGTTCAAATAGCAAACGTGATACAAACTGTCCACTACTCAATAAAAGACCGCCTGTCCCTCATCACTATGTATATTACATACTATTGTTGAAAAACCTGCAGCCTTCAACCTGCCGGAAGCAGTCTTGATCTTAATAATACCTAAAGAATATATATATAAATAAAATTTTCTTCGTACATTTCCCTTTGGTCTCAAAATAACATGTGGTTGCAAAAGGTTCAATTATCTCATATAAAAGGATGCTAAGACATTTGTAATATAATTTGATTTTGACACTTTTTGAGAAATTCTTTGAACAAATAAGTTAAATTATACACAAGCCGCTCAATTTACCGGTCGGCTGACAATATACCCATCTCGCCACAATTAAGAAAAATAAATCCATCGAATTTTATTTTTGTGTAAATTTAAGAAATCTATCTTAAGTTTTATAGATTAAGGTAGTTGATTAAGTATTTTTTAAAACTTTTACGAAGATATCTTCCGCTTGCTCAGTGTTTACTGTCGCAATAATTGTAGTTCTTAACATTGTAATGTTCATGCCTCAACACAGATTTCGTGAGATTTTTATATATTATTATGCTCCAAATAGCATCTCAATATGGTTGTGTATATGGTTTATCAAAGCTTTAAACCTTATAATATTTTATCATGTTAAACTGACATCATAATTAATAACGTCTGGATGTGAATACATATGTTTTGTAATATTAAATATATATTAGTCTTTACTCAATTTTGTTTCTGTTTGCAATATGATCGCACGAAATATGATCGCACGAAATCTGTGAGGTCTGGGAAAGTGTATCACATAATTGATGTCTAATTAATTATTTAGCTGATAAGTGTACCTACTGTTTCTACTGCTCTCTGATGCGTCGCTGCTGACTCTACTCTAATCTGGACTCAATAAAACGTAGATTGGTCGATAATAATCGAATATAGGATGTATATTCTTTCAATATATATCTAACTACGCCAGCGACAGGCCTGGGTTTTAGATTTCAGTGCGGGACTCTTTTCTAAAAAATGCAATTTAAGTTACGATTTTAAGAACATCCCATCGAATTGTTCCAGCCACTACTTAGTTTACCTGTAGCAAACAGACAAACATTTTAATTTTTTTTTTGTTATAACGCGTATACCTTGTCATATGTATACGACTATCATACTTAAGATACGGTATTAAATATGTTCTGTTGAGTACCCACGAAGGATTTTCAGTACACGCATAATAACTTTACCAATGAACATTTTTACTAGTCGCTGGTTTGATTAACTTCGAATGTTTCTAGTTTATGAAGGATTTTCAATTAAATATCTAAGTGTTGATCTGTGTTTTAGACATTGATTCATATAAGTAATCGTTGTAGTAGTTGTCCCATCGTATTGCCCCCAACTCCCTTAAGTGTCTATGAATATCTCATATCAATTAAGAAGATTCGTCTTGTAAAGTTATCGACAAACTTCGTGAATAAACAACAAAAGGTTCACGGATGAGTACTAACGGGCCAACCAGAAATCACTAAAAGAACTGATCAATCAAATGTTTGCGGGCCCTTTGAGCCTGTGATTAGTTTAATGTAATCTATGATTGGTTGATAGGCGCGCCTCCACCGTCGCGAAAAGAGATCTAAAACGCGCTTTGTCCGCCCTGAGAAGTTTAATCACGAAGTTTGCCGTATACTATAGCGACGGGCGCCCATCAGAGTCGGTGTTTTACCATCCACCACTTTCTCAGCCTCACCCGCGGCTGAAGGCCCACCTCATACTGATTTTAGTATACGAATTAAAGTATGTATGCAAACGCAATAGATCATCTCATTTCCATAATGAAGATTTTCTACTTAACCATCCTAGTTGTAAGATTTAGATTTAAGCTAAACGTACTTACGTGTTCTAAGATTAGATGTATGTATATTGGTGTCAACATTCCCTCTGCCGAGCCCTATTTCGATGAAATTTTTGTCAACGTATTTTCGGGCTACAGGTGACTAGATAGACTGAATTTTCTCGAATTAAGTGTTACGAACAAATTCTAAATGTCTGAATGTGTAGAAATATTAACCCTTATTGGTAAAATTTTATATAATTTACCTTCAAATAAAAGTGCCGATGTCTCTGCAAGCCGTGACCGAATACCTTTAAGTTCACGCGTTACTGTTTCATGTGACGTTGGGGCTGCCAATATCTGCAAGTCGTGTCGAAGTACTTATAAGATTTTTTAAATGTAACATTGGGATTGATACGTTCTCGTGACGTTGTAACTACTACTCTATCTCTGTAAATCGTGAAGTAGTGCATATATACGTTCTCGTGACGTTGTGACTACTACCCTATCTCTGTAAATCGTGAAGTAGTGAATATATACGTTCTCGTGACGTTGTGACTACTACCCTATCTCTGCAAATCGTGAAGTAGTGCATATATACGTTCTCGTGACGTTGTGACTACTACCCTATCTCTGCAAATCGTGAAGTAGTGCATATATACGTTCTCGTGACGTTGTGACTACTACCCTATCCCTGTAAATCGTGAAGTAGTGCATATATACGTTCTCGTGACGTTGTGACTACTACCTTATCTCTGTAAATCGTGAACAAATGCATATAAAAGTCTCTGTGCAAATCGTGAAGTAGTGCATATATACGTTCTCGTAACGTTGTGACTACTACCCTATCTCTGTAAATCGTGAAGTAGTGAATATATACGTTCTCGTGACGTTGTGACTACTACCCTATCTCTGCAAATCGTGAAGTAGTGCATATATACGTTCTCGTGACGTTGTGACTACTACCCTATCTCTGCAAATCGTGAAGTAGTGCATATATACGTTCTCGTGACGTTGTGACTACTACCCTATCCCTGTAAATCGTGAAGTAGTGCATATATACGTTCTCGTGACGTTGTGACTACTACCTTATCTCTGTAAATCGTGAACAAATGCATATAAAAGTCTCTGTGCAAATCGTGAAATAGTGCATATATACGTTCTCGTGACGTTGTGACTACTACCCTATCTCTGTAAATCGTGAAGTAGTGCATATATACGTTCTCGTGACGTTGTGACTACTACCCTATCTCTGTAAATCGTGAAGTAGTGCATATATACGTTCTCGTGACGTTGTGACTACTACCCTATCTCTGTAAATCGTGAAGAAATGCATATAAAAGTCTCTGTGCAAATCGTGAAGTAGTGCATATATACGTTCTCGTGACGTTGTGACTACTACCCTATCGTAAATTGTGAAGTAATGGAATATAAGTCTCTGTGCAAATCGTGAAGTAGTGCATATATGTCTCTGCAAATCGTGAAGTAGTGCATATATACGTTCTCGTAACGTTGTGACTACTACCATATCTCTGTAAATCATGAAGTAATGCATATATAAGTCTCTGTGCAAATCGTGAAGTAGTGCATATATACGTTTTCGTGACGTTGTGACTACTATCCTATCGTAAAATGGGAAGTAATGGAATATAAGTCTCTGTGCAAATCGTGAAGTAGTCCACATTATGTCTCTGCAAATCGTGAAGTAGTGCATATATACGTTCTCGTGACGTTATGACTACTACCCTATCTCTGTAAATCGTGAAGTAGTGCATATATACGTTCTCGTGACGTTGTGACTACTACCCTATCGTAAATTGTGAAGTACTGGAATATAAGTCTCTGTGCAAATCGTGAAATAGTGCACATCATGTTTCTGCAAATCGTGAAGTAGTGCATATATACGTTCTCGTGACGTTGTGACTACTACCATTTCTCTGTAATTTGTGAAGTAATGCAGATATAAGTCTCTGTGCAAATCGTGAAGTAGTGCATATATACGTTCTCGTGACGTTGTGACTACTACCCTATCTCTGTAAATCGTGAAGTAGTGCATATATACGTTCTCGTGACGTTGTGACTACTACCCTATCGTAAATTGTGAAGTACTGGAATATAAGTCTCTGTGCAAATCGTGAAGTAGTGCACATTATGTCTCTGCAAATCGTGAAGTAGTGCATATATACGTTCTCGTGACGTTGTGACTACTACCATATCTCTGTAAATCTTGAAGTAGTGCATATATACGTTCTCGTGACGTTGTGACTATTACAATATCTCTGCAAATCGTGAAGTAGTGCATATATACGTTCTCGTGACGTTGTGACTACTACCCTATCTCTGTAAATCGTGAAGTAGTGCATATATACGTTCTCGTGACGTTATGACTACTACCCTATCTCTGTAAATCGTGAAGTAGTGCATATATACGTTCTCGTGACGTTATGACTACTACCCTATCTCTGTAAATCGTGAAGTAGTGCATATATACTATACGTTCTCGTGACGTTGTGACTACTACCCTATCGTAAATTGTGAAGTAATGGAATATAAGTCTCTGTGCAAATCGTGAAGTAGTGCACATTATGTCTCTGCAAATCGTAAAGTAGTTCATATATACGTTCTCGTGACGTTGTGACTTCTATCGTACCTCTGTAAATCCTGAAGTTGTGCATATATACGTTCTCGTGACGTTATGACTACTACCCTATCTCTGTAAATCCTGAAGTTGTGCATATATACGTTCTCGTGACGTTGTGACTACTACCCTATCTCTGTAAATCGTGAAGTAGTACATATATACGTTCTCGTGACGTTATGACTGCTACCCTATCTCTGTAAATCGTGAAGTAGTGCATATATACGTTCTCGTGACGTTGTGACTACTACCATTTCTCTGTAATTTGTGAAGTAATGCATATATAAGTCTCTGTGCAAATCGTGAAGTAGTGCATATATACGTTCTCGTGACGTTGTGACTACTACCCTATCTCTGTAAATCGTGAAGTAGTGCATATATACGTTCTCGTGACGTTGTGACTACTACCCTATCGTAAATTGTGAAGTACTGGAATATAAGTCTCTGTACAAATCGTGAAGTAGTGCACATTATGTCTCTGCAAATCGTGAAGTAGTGCACATTATGTCTCTGCAAATCGTGAAGTAGTGCATATATATGTTCTCGTGACGTTATGACTACTACCCTATCTCTGTAAATCGTGAAGTAGTGCATATATACGTTCTCGTGACGTTATGACTAATACCCTATCTCTGTAAATCGTGAAGTAGTGCATATATAGGTTCTCGTGACGTTGTGACTACTACCCTATCTCTGTAAATCGTGAAGTAGTGCATATATACGTTCTCGTGGCTACCCTATCTCTGTAAATCGTGAAGTAGTGCATATATACGTTCTCGTGGCTACCCTATCTCTGTAAATCGTGAAGTAGTGCATATATACGTTCTCGTGACGTTATGACTACTACCCTATCTCTGTAAATCGTGAAGTAGTGCATATATACGTTCTCGTGACGTTATGACTACTACCCTATCTCTGTAAATCGTGAAGTAGTGCATATATACGTTCTCGTGACGTTATGACTACTACCCTATCTCTGTAAATCGTGAAGTAGTGCATATATACGTTCTCGTGACGTTGTGACTACTACCCTATCGTAAATTGTGAAGTAATGGAATATAAGTCTCTGTGCAAATCGTGAAGTAGTGCATATATGTCTCTGCAAATCGTGAAGTAGTAAATATTCATTATCGTAACGTTGTCCATCCCTATGTATCTGCAAGTCGTACCGGAATATTTACAAGTTCTCGAGATATTGGCGCTTCCAGTCTGCAAGTATTGTCAAGGATCTTATAAGTTCGTTCGTCGCTATTGTGATATTGGTGCTGCCTGGCTGGATGTCTTTTTAACATCGGCTTTATACGGCGGGAGGTTTCACGGTCGCGGTCGCGGAGACGGACGCATGTACTGTGACAAACGCGTCTGCACTATTACAGACTGGTCCCATTTCACGGTGTGTAAATTTGCGTGCCGTGGAAAGGTGGTTTAAGTTGTGTCAAAGTACCTATAAGTTAATTCGTCACTTGTGGCGTTCTATGGTTTCAGAGGATAAATAATCTCATCGCCAGACGGACAACTAATGGGTACAAACTTTCTCATATATATATTGTAACCTTGCCATCTGCATGTAACGTTTGATAAATAAATTTCTTTTTTTTTTAAATTTAAAATTGTGTTTCAATATTTTAGCGTCATTCCTTTTAACACTAGCGGTCCGTCACTGCTTTTCATGAGTAAAAAGCGTAAAAAATATAGTTGGAGAGTAGAAACAGATATAAAATCCTGATCCTGATAATGCCTGAGAATATCTGTCTAATTTATTATTATTACTCACATTAAACAGTTCTGTTGCATTGTATAGCTCGCAGCTATACAGTAGGAAGGTCTTGTAAAATATTCCTATTAAAAAAGATATTTACCTCTGAAAAATAAATTTGACTCCACACATTCACTGCAGCATACTGATTTTCTTCACTGCGATATAAACAAAAAAAAAAAAAATTTCAGGTAAATTTCACCCATATAAGTAGCGATGTAGGTCCATATTATGTCGCATGAAAACGGATAAATTTGGCGTTATAAAAATTTAGTTTCAGTAATTTAATTAAGTAAAATATATAATTAAATTGGCACTAATAAATAATTCATACAATAATGATAATCAATACGCAATAATAAATCAATTAATACATTATGACATGATCAAAAATATATATAACATAGTCAGTCAGTCAATCAAATAATGTCAAATTATTACATAGCCTTTACATCCGGCATTGCGGGGCGTGTCTCTGACAGTAATGTCTAATGTAAATGCAGTCCAACCTGTCAGCAATCATTGCCAGGACGATGTTGGAGCTGTCTCGCACCCTGCGTATCAGGGAGGCTCCTCTTTTGCGCATACTTGTGTGAAAACAGTCTGTGTTTGCAGCTGCAAACATGCCTGATGCGCTGCAGGTACGAGGCAGCCCCATCATTACCCTAAAAGCATTGTTAAATTGGACACGGAGGGTACTGTAGACTTTTTCGAGTACTTAGCCCAAAGACTACATGTGTACAAAGCGGTGCAGTATGCTCGGTAAAGAGTAATCTTTACTTCGGCAGAACACCGCGCGAACCTAAGTGACAACATGTTTGCCCTCCTGGAAAAGACCCTCCGTTCCCGCTCAATATCAGCATGATCCCTGAGGTCCACCGTAAGTATATGCCTCAGATAGGTGAATTGGTTCACTCTAGAGGAATCCCATTGAGTTGAGCAGGTGGTAGGTTCTGTGGACATCTAGCTCCGTCGACATCAAAGACCATGTATTGACTCTTCGTAACATTATATTTTAACCCGTGTGCACCAGCATATTCCTCACAGGTCCTAATCAACTTTCTTAAGCCACAGATAGACGCACTGAGCAGCACCATATCATCTGCGTAACTTAAATTGTTTACACACACTCCATCTAAATGGCATCCTATACAGTATATAGGATGCAATCTAGATGGAGTGTGTGTAAACAATTTAAGTTGCTGAGCTGTCTGCTGAGCGTGGCGATCAGGGCATCCATATATAAATTAAACAAAGTGGGCGAGGTTAACCCACCCTGCCTAACCCCGCATTCTAGCCTAGCTCCGACATTTTCATCATCACCTGATTCGCATACGAATACTTGAGGATGGACACAAGTTCATGTGGTAAATTAGTGTTCTCAAGCTTCTTCCACAGGATGTCATACGAAACCAGGTCAAAAGCCTTCGACAGGTCGAGGAAGCACGCATAGACTGGTGTTCTTCGTTTCGTATAGTAACTGACGGTGTGTTTCAAACAATGTATTGCACTTTCAGTAGATAGTTTGGGTCTGAACTGAACCCAAACTGATTGTCATGCAGAGTCATACATTTGTCCAATTCTAAGTTAATTAAGCCGTCCAAAACTTTTGCTATAACAGTAACTAGTGAACCGGCCACTGAGCATCATACCCTTATAACCATTGCCACCCGTTAGGGTCATAGAAAGCTACTGATGGTTAGGTCTGCTCTCCATCCGGACCGTAAACATGATAATATCCCCGTTTGACTGTAACAGACTGCTATAGATGGTCACATAAGTAAAATATTACTAGTGTTGGTGATTAAAAATAAAACCACAAAATGATATATTACTTTTTATTAGTTAGTCAAATTAACTACGCATACAAAAAGAGGTACATTGCTTTGTGTTCAATCCTTGTATCGGATATAATCTCAACTTCATCTATAAAATAACAATATTTAGATATAACTCCAGCTCTAGGTCAAATTATGCGCCAACGTAGCACAGAACATGTGCTGTCATATTTTACACAAATATCCAGTGTTGCCATTTTTGGAGTCCTAGAGCCCGAGTTTCTACAACTATCTGGTTCCAAGGCAACTGTTTTAGCTATTACAATATTGTTCATTTCAACTTACTACTTAATTCTTACTAGATTATTATTTTTACATGAAACTTGTAAGGTGACTATTAGGTATACTTACAGCATAGAGTTCTTAGTTTCAATTTAGTGACACTGCAAGTTCAATAACATCGTTTACTTTGTTTTGTAGATACCAAGCAACAGAATCCTCAAAACACCTCGAAACTTCTCGATATCGCACGAAAAACTATCGTAAACGTATCGAGAGAATAGATGATAGCGATTGGCAGGCTTCACACACGCATAGGTTCACAGTAGGCAAGCGGCCAATCGCAATGTTCCGTTCTCTCGAAACATTTACGTTACGATTATGAATAGTTTTCGTGCTTTGGGCACCGATGTGCAGCGATTTTTGCTAGAATCATATTTACTGTTATTACTTGGGACTCGTACTGGATACTAATAAGAAGTCTTGCAGCATATACCAAATCTACAGTACTCAGAGAATATAGTTACATAGCAAGTGCATTAGGCAATAATATATGGATAATAAAGATTAAAGCTTAAAAATAACGAACACAGCTCATAATATATATGATTTTATCTACCAGAGGCGTTCTAGTGAAATATTTTCAAGTGGTAAAAGTGTACAAGTGTATATTGAAGTAAAGTAAGAAAATATGTAGACCAAATTTTGTTAAAACCATTGTGACGTTAAGCTCTGATTGTAGGCCACCGAATACTTGTGACTCCGCTCTCTTTACGTAGGTACGTTGCATTTCTCTATGCTAATATTATAAATGCGAAATTAACTCTGTTTGTTAGTCTGGGATGACGTATTGGATGAGATTTGACGTATTTGACAGTTGTCAACGTCATAACGTCAATGTCATAAACGTCAAATCCCATATATTCGTTATTTTATTCTACAATATGGCGGCCAACAAACTGCCACTTGTATAGAGAGGGCAAGCGTATTACCTTCTACTAACATTGGGGCAATACTGTCATTTTTGAATATTTTTACAAATATATATATATAATGGTTATTGTTCAATGCAAACTGTACCTTGCGTAAAAGGGCGTAGTTTTCATTTTACTCTACGTGTAATCAACTGATGTATGCATATAGGCCATTGAAAAAGAAATGTACCTACCTAACGTAACACATACAATCCTGTCAGAAAAATAATATATATGAAACTTATACTTCAGGCTTACACACGCTCGTGATATAAAAAAATACAGTAGGTTTTCTTCAACCGACCTCAAAAATTTATAATAATATACAGTCCTCAACTGCAGCAGCACTGTATCTTGAAATCCAAATGTGTTATATTTCAAATAAATGATGTATTTACCCGACTGCACCAGCGAGGGTAATGTTTTACGCATTTTGAAATACCAAATCTTTAAGCCTGTACAAGCGAGATACTCGACCATACGGTATGTGTGTGTGTGTGTGTGTGTATGTGTATATGCTACTCTTATAACACGCTCAATGAAACCTTCCTATTGTATTTATTTATTTAGTGCGCTAAACTATAATTGCATTGTTGTAATAGTTTTATTATAACATTATAGAGTTTATAATTGTACTCATCTCACACACTAAGTCTAGTGAGCGAAATAGCATGAAGGTATAAAAGTTAACATTTAAATGTGCACCGCACCGAAGAATAGCTCAGTTTTAAATATTAATATAATGATATGAATAGAATCTACTGTTTGCGGACATGCGATTTAATTTAGTACTGTACAGTTTTTTCCACCGCCGCATCCACGACCAAGGCGGTGACTTCCGATCCGGCTCGTTCCTGGGGCAAAGGTTGGCTATTGCGATTCAGCGGGGCAATGCGGCCAACATCATGGGCACCTTTGCGCCGGGAGCGATGATTGTTTGACGCGACATGATCGCGAGTTTGTTTCGTGTATTTATGTTTTAATTATGTTTTTTAATTACACGTGTTTGCCAGTAGTTTTCTAGAAAAGTTATTTGATATATAACATAGTGCTAAAGGGAACAGAGCAGTATTGATAAATGTTAACAATCCGGCATAATTCCATACATTATTTGAAAATTAATAAATTGTGAACATATACGGTGGCCGTGTGGTTCCTGACAGAGTAGAATTTGGACCACCCCATCTCTTCCCATGCGTAGTCGTACAACGCAACTAAGGGATATGTCTGTTTAACATCAGACAGATATATACAGCCCAGATGCATGGCTCGAGTCAACAAAATTGCTTGGAATACGGTAAGAGGCTCACCCCCTATTACGAGGGACCAAATAGAATTATTTGTGACATGTGAACGGGATAAAGACGTGATTATATGTATGTATGTATATGTAAAGAGAACTTGGTCCAGCAGTGGACTGCGATAAAAGAGGAGGACACACAGAGGCGAAGCCGGGGAGGACCAGCTAGTACTAAATAAATGCATGTCGCAAACCTTTTTAAATACAATAATTTAGCAAAGCCGTACAACTAGTACAGTTCTTATATAACCCTACTTTTGAAGACAATACATCGCTTTTATTATATATTTTACAATAATTTCAAAACCACTTCGGAAGACAAATATTCACAAAATATGTATAAAATTAATTTATGATCTTATACAAGCTTACAAATTATAGCGAGTGATCTTCAACATTCACAATATATAACAATAAAAAGAAATTCTATGACTACACATTACATAAAACATTTATTCTAAATTATACTGATTTGCACGTTTTTGTCCATGTTAAAAAAGAATGGGTCTTACAAAGCCGACGCCGAGACACACTATACACAGAATAATTTACATTACAGGCTATACATATAAAAAATATAGTTATATATATATATATTCTATTTAGAATCACCTTCTTAGTAACTTGTATTATTGTTTTTGGTAACGTGTGGGAGGCGTGCAGCAGGCACAGCTTCGATAAACTTAACTTTTTTGATAACCTACTGTGTTGAATTTCAATTTTATATTTTTACTGTGGCAATTCATATAATTTTGTGTCAGTCTATAATGATTTGTGAGTATTAATTTCACTAATATAATATTATGTATCTATTATTTCTTTTTGTTGTTCTTTATTCTTATCGCAGAATGGATACAATATTAATATAAGCGGTTTGTCATTCTGACCGTGTTTGCATAGTTTAGTTCACTATACCAGTGAACCTACCATGGTGAACATAAACGATACAGTTAACTCGTGTCTGTCTGTGTCACTCCCGAGTTTGCAGGAAGATAACTCAACTTTGAGTTAAGCTCGCCTTTGTACCTACATTACATCTCAACTTTTTGTATAAATGTCCTTGATGTGTACAATAAAGTATAAATAAATAATTAAAAAAGAACAGCGCGATTCAGAGGGAAAGAAATGGAGCTATATAAAGTGTATAGCTTCATCTCTCTCTCTCTCTCTTTTTGTGAACCGCTGCCTAGAATTGGACGATGCGCATCATGGTAGGTTCACAAGTTTTATAAGCAATAACGCCTTGTGAATTAATTTGAATTACTTATATTTAAAATACGTTTTCTCTATACAGCATATTCCGAACTATATAACAGCCAAATGCGCAAATATTATTACAATATATCAGCCCTAGAAAAGTGGCATAATCGTTAATAAAATGTTATAATCAATGTATTATGCATGTATGTATGCAAGCATGTATTATGCAGAAAGACCGCGGTAGTCTAGTGGTATGGGTAATGGACTGCTGAGACGAGGTCTCGGGTTCGATCCCAGGTTTTACCATGGCACACACCAATGACTTTTCGATGCTTTTCGAAGTTATGTGTGTATTTATCGCAGGTTTATAAGTGCCCGGTCAATGGCAATAGGCTCGCTACTTGTTACATTGGGACCTAAACATAAACTGGCGAAATGTGGGTGCTAGCATCTATGCCTATATTTCCGTGAGTTTATGTTATGTTATGCTAGAATCAATGTATGGGATTTTATGCTAATCGTAATATGATTAGAACAATCCCCTAGATAGATTAATGTATTCTATTCTACTAACGAATTGCCACTTGACTTTGAAGAGGCTATCTGCCGACTTCTATACACGTTGCATTTCAATATATATCCCTCTTGTTATTTCTACTACTCCAGATTATTCTAAAAACAACTTCATCTGCAGTCTTAACGATCCTTGCACATAACATATATTACTAATATTTATGTCAATTCTGTTGTACATTATCATTAAACTATTTTCTTTTTCACTTCTTCGATTGAACGGTTATATTTGTAGTAATAATAATAATAATACTCTTTATTGCACACCAAACATAGGACACATACAATGGACACATACATTTTAGATAGATTGTACAATGGGCGGTCTTATCGCGGTCTGCGATTTGCGGCTAGATTTTAAAATTTTATCAGCCTAGAACTCGGCACAGCTACAGCCGTGAATAAATAAATGATTTAAAAAAAATAACTGCTTTTTTTTAAACTAATCAATGCCCTCAATGAAGCTGATAGCCGAGTTAGCTTTAAAATTTTAACTAATTAGAAAACTAAAAAAAAACTATTTCTATCGTTTAAGATTGGACACTGTATGCTCAAGACGGTGCATCCATCGCCCAAAAAGCCACTGTACAGAATACCACGGCTATAATAACCTCGTGTTGTGTTCCCGGCGGTGAGTAGGATAGCCAGAGCTCACTGGTGAGTTTTTGTGCTGTCAGTGGGAAGACCAAACGCTTCTCCTGCTTTGTCGTTGACACCGACGGCACAGAAACTCACTGTGTTAGGGTTATAGGGTTGGCAGCGTGAGTGTGATTCACTTGGTGTTGCACACGTACTTACATAGGCCACAGTAACCATTTTTCATCACATGGGCCGTCTGTCACCAAGTTGTATAAAGAATTAAAATATGGTTTTTTTTTTTTATACCACTTAGTGGTTACCGTGGCTTATGGACGTCTGTAACACCAGAGGAGTCACAGTTGTGCTGCCAACCCTGTAAGTACAGAGTTTCTGTGCCGTCAGTGTAGAAGACAAAGCAGGACAAGCCTTTAGTCTTCCCACTGACGGCACAAATTCTCCAGTGAGCTCTGGCTACCCTACTCACCGCTGGGAAAACAACACGAAGTTAATATAACCGCGGTATTCTTTAGGGCGGAGGTACTTCCCCAGTCGGACTGCTCAATTCGATGATCCCTGTAGCTCAGTTAGCCAAAATATTCCTCCTATAAAGGATTGGTCACTAGTTCAATACCCGAAACTTTATCCAATATATATATGTTAAATTTTAGTTTAGTAAAAATGTTCAACAGAATCAACCCCAATATACATTTAACTTACCCCACACTTAGTCCATGACAAGACAGCGTATAGCCATAATATACCTTCTTAATAATCCCATAAAACTATACAAAACGTATGATAAATACAACAATTGGGTACAAAAATATTACACGAAGCTAGCTAAGCCTTGGGGCCTAGACAAAGTGACATTTTATTTGCTAAAACTTCAGTGGAAAGTTCTAAGAGAGTGACATTATTTTCTCGTTATGTCACACGATACATGATGTTAAGACCCCAGCACACAGTAGACAATGTTCGACCATGCAATGCATAAGTGTAGGCCATAGTTTAATATATTTTTTTGCTGTTTTTTTTGGCCATATTAATTTCATTTTTAACAGATCTCTGCCGTTATTAATTTGTTAATGAACCATTGTCTACTCGTGTCTTTATGCTGTGGTGAGTGTAACAGTAGAATGGATTCGGAACGAATGGCGTTTGTCTAGGCCCCTTGAACATGACCAGTCACGAGAAACGTTCGATACCTTCCTTAAAGACGTGCAATGACCATCACATGCGCTGAGCGGACGTATTCGTTGATAGAAAAATATATAGCGTTGGCATTTATGATCAAAATATTAGACGCTAAGTAACAATTGACAATTCTGTACACATAATTGTCAAATAGAGTACGCGCCACGTAATAGGTCCATTGGACGCGGCGTGGCAGTCGCCATATGTAATGTTGCCAGTATCGTGTTTTTATTTTACCAGATATTTTAACGTTAGAACGCTAGTCCAGTAAACAAGTAAGGCACAGAAATATCACAGTTCTAAAGAAGCTGCTCCAGTTGACTTGGTTTGATAAGTTGTTTCTTATCAAGGCGTCACAAAGCTACATCTTTGTAAAAAAGGATTGAAAACTTCCTCAATACATCCTGTGCATATTATAGTGTACATGATGTGATGTTTTTGGGATCAAGATATGCTGGCAACTATAAATCCCACTAATACATCATGAAAAAATCTTGCTGGCAACTCTAAGCCTTTTCTGTCATAGCCTGAACCAACTAAAACAGTACGGCTGAGTGTGATAGCGATATCATTTTTAGTTCAGAGTTTTACCGCAGGATTTATTTGCTGGCGCGGACTATATAGTACAATTGACAATTCTGTGACATCCCACTTTATAAAAAAATAAGGCCCCATACGCATGGCATTGTTCTGCACGCTCTTTTGCAATACCTGTCACGAGTCAAAAAAAATGAATACGTGCAGGACAATGTCGTGTGAACGGAGCCTAAGTTTGTAAGTTATGTCTATTTATGAAAATGATTACCTAACAATCAGCTTCAGTTCTTTTTACACGAACAGAACGAGAGAAGACTCGGCATACTCTGTATCATTTATTCTTCGATTATAAATGCCAAATTTAATCCATATGTGCATTAACCTACATTTTGACAGCTGTCATACTTACACCTGTCAAAACTGACAGCTGTCACGACTTTGAGGCGCTTTGTCAGGCCAAGCGTGTCAACTTAAGGCATTTAATTTTTATAAACGCATGTCACGAACAACGAGAATATGAAACATTTTTATATATACACATATAACAGTAGATAGTAACCGCTACCGCTTAGAGGAATCTAGCGCTCGGTCATACGACCAAACATCAACTCTATAAACGATTTTTAGTGAATATAACTTTACATTATATTCTATTTTGTTTTAAACATTAAGAGAATGTCAGATTTCATTCATTCATTCTTATATCGTGGTGATGGCGTATTTTTTTTTAAACCACTTAGGTGGCTGACAAACACACGGCCCACCTGATGGGAAGTGGTTACCGTGGCCTATGGACGTATGCAACAGACGGCGAAGCTTTTCTTGAAGGACCCCATATTGTAGTAACTTGGGAAAACTGCAGAAGGGAGTTCAATCCACAGCTTGAAGTGCAGTGCGTGGGATGAAGTTCTTTTAATAGCGCACAGTGTAGCTTTCCGCAATGTGTGAGGATGAATTCCCTCTCAATGGCGAGGGCTGCAATGATAGAATGTAGCTGTGGGCATCATGTCAAACAATTCATCTGAGCACAAACCATTGTATAGGCGGTAGAACACACACAGCGAGGTAAAGTCCCTCCTAATGCTGAGAGGTTCCACAACGCCTGTGAGTATGGGCTTCTTGATCAGTCTCAACGCCCGTTTTTGTGCCCGGTCGAAGGGGTCAAGCTGGTATGCAGGCGCTCCAGCAAAAAGGTGACCGCAGGACTCCATATGGGGCCAGACCTATACCTTATAAAGAAGGAGTCGCTGCTCCGCAGTGAATTACTGCTTCGTCCTGTTTGGCACTCCAAGTTTCTTTGATGGCAACCTAACCTTTCCCTCCAAATAGTTATATAAAAAAATATCAATTCAGAGTAGTTTTTAACTACCACGAAGGTATTTTTTATATATTTTATAAACACGAATGGTTTCAACTACTCTATAGAAGTATCAAGACGCAGAAAATAAAGCCTACGCCAGAGCGTCACCATTTTCCGTTTGTAGGCTAGGTTGGATTACGCCTTCAAGATCTTAATCGGCGTCATACAGGGGATGTTTTATAAAGAGGAATTATTTCCCGGTACAAAACGCCAGTAACATAGTTTATTAAACGACTATGACAAAGATATAAGAATGAAATCAATTCTTCTAATATTTAAAACTAAATCGAGAAGCTATCCATAAACCTCAAACAGCGTTTATAAATGCAATGATTATACCTAAATGTAAGACTATACAATAAAAATATATCTCCATGTAACTCTTTTGGCATATCTAGCACTCATTGAAACAGATGTCGCCAGGCCTCGTGGGCCGCGGGTCTCGGGAACCACACCAGGTGGAAACAGACCAATTAAAAATAAAGCTCTTATCATTTGTCTATCTTGTAAGATGATAAGAACCTGCTTGTGGAACCAAGGGTACTATAGTAACCTCCTATTTTCTCCTAGGGCACTATATAAATTCCCTATTTTCTCCTAGAGTACTATAGTAATCTCCTATTTTCTCCTAGGATACTATAGTAATCTCCTATTTTCTCCTAGGATACTATAGTAATCTCCTATTTTCTACTAGGATACTATAGTAATCTCCTATTTTCTCCTAGGATACTATAGTAATCTATTTTCTCCTAGAATACTATAGGAATCACTTATTTTCTCCTACAGTACTATAGTAACCTTTAATTTTCTCCTAGGATACTATAGTAACCTCCTATTTTCTCCTATGGTACTATAGGAACCTTCAATTTTCTCCTAGGGTACTATAGTAACCTTCTATTTTCTGCTAGGATACTAAATTGTAAACCTATTTCTCAAAAAGTTTATGTTGTTTGATTTTGAATAATAAGTCAAAATAATACAAAAAAGATCAACTGCGGTTTCTTGACACCCAATAAAATTTCGTCTAAAACGTAAATAATATATAAATATATAAAAATCAAGCCCACAGTCACTTCCCACAAAAATAAATGTAAGGTCAGCGTAATGTCCATTTGTTGACGGTACAAGTTTTAACTTAAGCTACAGCATATTAACTAAATAAATGTGATTATGTATAACTAAACTAAAAAATAGCAGCAATGTCCAGTCAAGTTATTTTTTGTTCTAATTAAAATTAAAAATAAACTAATATACTGTGCTTTTGTGACGTCATTCGGTGTAGGTACGTTTCACATGATTACCACTATATTTTCAATTAATCTTTATAATACAGGTTAGTCAAAATTCAGAGAAAACATTCCATTATATAAGTTCACTCTCATACCTACACAAAATGAGCGTTTTAATAATAATTTCACTATAGAAAGTACGAGACATGAAGTTCCTTTGAATTCTGTACATTTTGTCTGTAATATTGTTCACCCAATCTCAAAAATACTTTGACTTTTGATGATGCAACAATTTTGTTCAGACGGCAAAGGAGATAAGTAAACACATTATACAAGTTTATTTGAAATGGTGTATACCTATACCATTTGCTATGTGTACATGTAAAATAATTAACTGTTTATTTGTATCGTTCCCTGTGCAGATAACTCTTTGGATGCGTATACATAAAAAAATATGAAATATTTTATTCAAAACATGCATAAATCAAAAATCAATGGATTTATTTCTATTAATCATTTAAAATCTCAGTTTCAGGTACATACTTTTGTAAATAATATTTTTTTGTGATTTGAATGTGGGTATTTTTGGACTAGATTTTATTAATGTAGTTAAAAATGTAAAAAGATTACTCAAAACGATTATTGTAAAACATTCTAAAATATATTTCATGTTTAGAATAAAAAATGATTGGTAAACAAATAGTTGATTGACAATATCTTGTGGATGGAACTTATTGTTCCCCATGCCTATTCCAGTGAATATGACATCTGTCAAAAAATATTAGTGAGATTGAGGAAACTTTCGATGATTGAGGAAAATCTTATACCGCACGAAGCGCTACCGATTCGACCAATGTGTAGCCAACCTTAAGAAAAAAAATATACAATTGATTTCATAATATGCATTCACAAGGATAGCTTCAAAAACGATGTTCTACCTATAAAATAATGGATATTACGCAAAGGTAGGCTCAGAGGGCACCACTAGCACATACAGTAAACTCATCACAAAATAAAAGTACGGTTTTGACAGTTCACGCCCATGAAGTTCTAATTTTTTACCAATCGAAATGTTCTAAAGGTAAATAAATTTTTCATTGCCGGCCACTTCATTATATTAATTTTATTTTATATAATACATTACATAATATATATATATATATATATGATACATTAATAACAGGTCTTTTATTTTGTGATGATTATAATGCACTAGCTTAGTGTTGACACTTGACAAAAAATGGCGCCGATTTGCGCTTTAATCGATCTGTCAAAAACTGTTTACGCTAGTGCTGCACTCTGGAGTTTTTTGCATTGCATTAACCGTTGTAGATATAAGGTTGTGTCAAAACTCCATGTCTCGTGCTGACCAATATAATAACTAACGCGGTTTTGAAGTCAGTTTTATTCGGAGTATTCAACTCTTAGTCGCCGACACTGCCACCGGCGCTTCGCCTCCTGGAAGACATAAGACAGATTCTTAATTTACATAACATTAATAGTGAACGTAAATCTAGATGATTCGGGTGAACAGTTATAAAAAAGCATTTTATCACGGTCCACCCAGGTAGCCAATATCAATTTTCTAAACGTCAATAACGATCATGATGTTTTTTTTTTTACGTGCGCAAAATCCCCACGGCTCTGACTCCGACTCGAACCGACTAAAACGCACGCCGCCTGTGGGTCGTATTGGTTGCCGAAGGTGAGGTTAACAGGCATATCCCTCGCACCCCGGCCGACCCAGGGCCATCTCTCTCGATCTGGCCCTCTTCTCGGGTGTGACGATCATGATGTTAACGTCCCTCGATAATTATATTATACGAGATTTTTCTTTGTTCAGATACGAATGTATGATTATTTTTCTTAGTTGAACTGCTGTTTTTACCATATGAAGTCGGTCTGCAGCACGGATGTTACTCCACTGGTGTTACACACGTTTATAGGCCACGGTAACCACTTTCCATCAGGTGGGCCGAGTGCTTGCCTGCCACCTAAATTGTATAAAAAAAAAATTAAGGATTTTTATTACGAGAACTAACCCTCTTGTTTCTTTTTAATACAATACGCCTGTTACACCAAAAGGGTAGGCAATAATCGTTCATATTTCACCAATATCATTCATCCTTTTAGAGATTTTCTGGTTACGTCCAAATTTTCTCGTTGGAGCTTGGTATTCGCTTCTTAATTTTTTTTTTTTTTTTATAGGTCACGTCAATTGGACTTCGCCTTGCCTGATGGTAAGCTGAAGGCAAAGTCCCAGAAAAGAGGGTCACCATTACTTACACATACCGTGTGACAATGGTGACACTCAGCTTGACTGCCTCATCATATGCTTTTTCACGCCCCACTTAAAGGACCCGGGACTGTAGGAAGAAGTTTGTTTATTAATGTGATGATTTTTACGAGAGCGACTGCTGTCTGTCATTCTAACCCCGTCAAAACCTCGTCCAGCAGGAGTACCGAATATCTGGATATGACCTCATATAATTCCAAAGTTGTACTCACAAATTGCCCGAGCAAAGTATGATAAATTATAAAAAACTTAATTCTTTTTAAACTAATAATAATAATAATAAGTCATTCAGTTTATTTTCCACTACTTCTAGAATCTTTATCATTTTAGACTTTAAGATAAGATAAGATAAGATAATCTTTATTGCGGCGTATTGTGCGATAGGTGGGACAGTCCGATGCTGGGGCGCTGGGTACGATTGCACGCAATGTAGACAGTGTCTTAGTATTGTAGGGGTCTCAAACTACCAATAATATTTGTTAGGTACCTATTAATAGTATTATATTGTTACTAACACTATTACTAACACGCTTTGGACCCTGGTCCGAAATAAATGATATTTATTTATTTTTTATTTTATTGTACACCAACACATTACAGTAAAGACTTTCTCTGTACTCTCAATTTTTCTTAAACTAAGAGGCTGCTGTGGGGGCTGCGGTTGCCCCTGCATAATCATCTACACTGTTGCACCAAGATCTGCTAGTTACAGCTATAGCCTAGCTCTTTTCGTGGTAGAGTCTTCATGTCTGAAGATGGGATCCGGTCTTTCATTTCTGTGGTCGTTTCCAAGCCCTTTTTGGCAAATATACTCCTGTAAGTACAGGAGTTGTTCGGTTTAATGCTGACACCGAACACGTGATGTGAGCCCGCTGGCGACGCGATTCAATTAGACAAAAAAGTTAAATTATTCAGTGTGCTTTCGGTAACCGTCGCGACCGGGTGCACTCACCTAACATTAACATTTGAACAGTGACATCCTAACACTAACATCTCATAATTAACATTTAATTTAGTTTAACATTCTATCTATCATAAAGTGCAATAATTGTCAGTTAAAATTAACAATAAAACATTTGTCTTCCATATCTAAAATCTCTTGATTCTAAACCCACTTTCCGATCGTATCCCGAACATTGGTCCTTCGATCCTTAAGGACTTCGCGCGTTTCGTGTTCGGTTCGAGTGTAAAACGTGTGAAGTGTGAACTAGCGCAACATCAGGAGAAAGTCGGAGTGGTCTAAGGGATCAGGAGGACGAGCAGTTGCAGCGCAACAACCGTAAACCAACCAAAAAACAGTACGCCGGCGCCGAGAGACATTCAAGTAAGATCTATCCATTTTTAATCTTATTTCAAGATGTCTTTAATTGAGGAACAGCGTCGCCTTTTTGTAGAACTTGAGAGGCAGTGGACGAATTTCAAAAAAGATAGTAAGGAGAGGAAGAGCAAACCTGACTACTACAAGAGTCAGTGGAACAGGTTAGACGAGTTGTGGACGGCGATACAACAACAGCAGGAACGTCTCTCGCAGGAGTTAGACCCGGCGGATCCTTACTTGACAGGAGGATGCTATGAAAAAGCAAAAGAAACATATCAGCTATATGTGTCTTCAATCCATAAGGGCAACCTGGAACAATTTACAAAGCCGCCCAGTATCGGTTTTGCTACAGGAGAGAAGTCGGGGGAAACCGACCACAGACAGAAAAATCCTGAGGGAGAGGAGGAGGAGGCTGCTGCGCGTCGACCACCGACAACAATATCAAAACAACAGGGCAACTACAGTAGAATGGATGACTTACTACGGCAACAAGAAGCCAATTTTAGAGCTTTCACGAGAACAATATCTAACATGGAGCTAGACAGCTTGACAGTAAAATGGGAATTTGAGGATGCTCTGAAAACGCTCGAGAATCGTTGGTCTACCATAGACAAATTGCACTTGCAGATCGATAGTGAGCTCAATGGAGAAAACTGGGTATATGAGTCCAATTTCTCTAAACATGAAAAACAATTTAATACCCTGAAAAGGGAAATTAACAAAAAAATGTGGTCAGTCTCTTACAAGGAAAAATCTACACCAAAATTAGAAATTCCGATATTTAGCGGTAACTGCACACAGTGGATGTCGTTTAAAGATTTATTTATTGACGCCGTTCATAACAATACAATGATGCCGGATTCCCAAAAAATGCAAATATTGAAAACGAAAGTTAGTGGGGAGGCCGAAAAATTAATTCAACATCTATACATAAGCTCCGAGAACTATAAATCATGTTGGGAAATCCTAAACAAACGCTATAACAACAAAAAACGAATTTTCAGATCTCATATGGATATCTTATTAAACTTACCAAACATACAGCATAATTCTATAACACACATCAAAAGAATGCATGATATAACATTGGAAACAATAAACGCGCTAAACAACCTAGGGGCGGACACGAAAACATGGGGTCCAATCTTAGAACATTTACTTATCCAAAAAATGGATCTAGAAACACAGGATGATTATCTGGAGACGGTGAAAGAGCCACGTGAACTACCAGTATTACAAGAACTTATAGACTTCCTAGAAAGCAAATTTACGACCTTAGAAACATCATCCCGTCGCAGTCATGATAAGGAGTCACAAAAATATCCCCAAAATTTTGGAGGTTTTAAAAAACATAATCCGACAGGCAAACCCGCCTCAAACAATATGAGCAAAAATGCAAATAGCAGCCAAATTGCGAAATCTTATAACGTGACCGGAGCTGGCTTTAAATGTCCACTTTGCAAACATCAACATGGTCTATACAATTGCAAAACATTTTTACAATTGCCAATTGGCAAAAAATTAGAAACGGTGAAAAAACTTGGACTTTGTATTAATTGCCTATTTTCGCATAATGGCAAACCTTGCACTTCCAATCATAAATGTCGAAATTGCAAGTGTCATCACAGTACGTTATTGCATGAAGCATTTGTCAACTCAGCATCAGCATCAACGTCATGTCAAACTGTTGCAACATCCAAGAAAAACGTGATCGATATCTCGCATCCTTCCCAAAACAACTGTCCGGAAATATTATTAGCAACTGCACAACTAAAGGTCCAAGGAGCTGACGGAACCTACCAAAAAATGAGAGCCTTAGTTGATCAAGGGTCACAGATATCCCTTATAACAGAACAGGCTGCAAAAATACTGGGTATTAAAAGAGAACATTACAAAGGAGTTGTTTTCGGCGTCGGGCAGCGGGAAAATAACTGCAAGGGAAAAATAAAAATAAAATGTGCATCACTATATACTGATTATAGTTTCCATGCGGAAGTGGTTATTATGGCGAGTCTTGTCAAACGCTTACCGAACAAAACATTCAACATTCCGAATTGGTCTACAATTAAAAACATTGACTTAGCCGATCCTGAGTTTAACATAAGTCAACCAATTGATTTATTGCTCGGTGCCGATGTTTATTCAAACATTATATTAAGCGGCATTATAAAGGGCGAAGACACAACACAACCTGTCGCGCAACAAACAGAACTAGGCTGGATTTTGTGTGGAAACGCACAAACACTTCATTGTAACGTCATTGTTACCAATATTGAAGACATAAAACAGTTTTGGGAGGTCGAGGAGATCTCAGAAGAGAATCAGATGTCTTCCGAAGAGATCCAGTGCATCGAACATTATGAACAAAACACCATAAGAAACAAGGAAGGTCGATATATCGTACGTTTACCAATGAGAAGTGACATGGTATCCAAACTTGGTTCCTCAAAACAGATGGCTGTGGCTCAGTTCAAAAACTTAGAGAGGAAATTAGAGAAACAACAACATTTAGCTCAGGCTTATAAAGACTTTATGTCAGAATATAGCGAACTCCATCATATGGAACAATGTAACAGTAGTGTCATGCCCGAATGTTACCTACCTCATCACGGAGTAGAGCGCGCCGAGTCGACCACTACTAAGTACAGAGTCGTTTTTAATGCCTCGGCTAAGACATCTACCGGTTGCTCACTCAATGATTTAATGTATAAGGGCCCCAATTTGCAACAAAATCTACAGAGCTTGTTATTGAAATGGAGACTATACCAATATGCATTTACAGCTGATATCGAGAAGATGTATCGACAAATACTAGTGAACAAACTAGACTCCCCTTTACAGAAGATCATTTGGAGAGAATCACCGGAACAACCTTTACAATCGTTTCAACTGTCAACGGTGACTTACGGAACCAAAGCCGCGCCGTTTCTAGCAATGATGACTCTGAAGCGGCTAGCAAGAGATGAACGTAATTCATTCCCTGAGGCCTCCGAGGTCTTAACAGAGGCCTTCTACATGGACGATTTAGTCCACGGCGCATACAACATAGAACAGGGCCAGACGTTGATTGAAGACCTCACCCGACTACTGAGATCGGGAGGGTTTAACTTACGTAAGTGGTCCTCCAACCATCCACAGGTATTACAAAACGTACTTGAAGTTCACGACAAACAAGAAACAACATTCCATTTCAAAACAGAAAACACCTCAAAGATACTAGGATTGGGATGGAATCCAACAAATGATACATTCACCTTTACATGTCAAGTTTCTAATCCTGCTAAATTAACCAAACGAAGTCTATTATCTGAAATTTCTAAAATATTTGACCCCTTGGGATGGCTAGCTCCAGTAGTAGTGAAACTAAAATTATTATTTCAAAAGGTTTGGAAATCTAATACACAGTGGGACCAGGAAGTGTCGCCTGATATTTACACGGAATGGTCTAAATTACAAACAGATTTAAAAAACATAAACAACTATGAGACTCCAAGGTGGATATCGAGTAAAGAACATGACATCATTGAATTGCATGGGTTCTGTGATGCCTCGATGGAAGCGTACGCATGTGTAGTCTACGCTCGAATCAAACAACAAGAGGGAATTGTAATAGTTGCTGCCAAGACTAAACTTGTACCACTTAACAAACAGCTGACATTACCGCGCTTAGAATTAAGCGGAGCTTACTTATTATCTAAGCTCATTCAACAAATAAAACAGTCATGGTGCAAACACAACCTTGAAATACATGGGTGGACAGATTCCAAAGTCGTTTTAGGTTGGCTGAATGGAGACCCAAACAAATGGCGACCCTTTGTAGCCAACCGAGTACGCCAAATAACAGACACGATCCCGTCAGAACAGTGGCGATACGTTAACACTACCGAAAATCCTGCTGACGCCGCAAGTCGAGGCCTTTATCCAAGTCAACTACTAAAAAATCAATCTCTATGGAAAAATGGACCTGGTTGGCTCACAACATTTGAGACAAAGTTATGGGAGGAGCCAGCATTCACAACAGAACTCGAACAAAAGTCTACAAAACAAACTAACGTGGTCTTAAATAACCGAGAAGAGAGTATCATTGATCAATTATTAACAAAACACAGTTCATTCCATAAAATCATACGCGTCTTAGCCTACATATTACGAATCACAACATTCAATCGCAATCGGCAACAATCGGGATATCTCACGTTACAGGAATTACGGAGAGCGAAGTTGAAAATTATCCAACACGTTCAAATGAAAGAGTATGGAAAAGAAATTGACCATTTAACTAAACATGGAAGGGTGGAATCAAAAAGTAAACTTTTCCAGTTGAACCCATTTATTGACAAAAACAACATTTTACGAGTAGGAGGTCGACTTAGGAACGCAATGATTAACATGGAGATGAAACATCCCAAAATCATCCCAAGCGACTCACGGCTCACTACCTTGGTCATAAACACTGCCCACAACTTAACATTCCACGGTGGCCCCCGCCTTACTCTAGCTAATTTGAGGCTGGAATATTGGATTACCAGTGGCAACAATACCGTCAAGAGAGAACTTCGAAAATGCATTACATGTCGAAAACAAGAAGGGAATACACAACAACAGCTCATGGGAGATCTACCAGCATCTCGTATAAATCCAGCCAGCCCATTCTATCATACAGGTGTAGACTATACGGGATTTGTCGAGGTAAAAAGAAACAAAGGACGAAGTGGAATTACATTAAAAGGTTACATTGCTATTTTCGTATGTATGGTGACCAAAGCCGTACATTTAGAGATAGTGTCAGAACTTACCAGTTCAGCCTTTTTGGCGGCTTTACGAAGAATGGCGGCCAGAAGAGGAACACCCCGTCACATATACAGTGACAATGGCACGAACTTTGTCGGGGCGAACAAAATCCTCCGAGAAGAGTGGGAACAACTAAAACACATATTAAACGACAGTTTGCTAACAGAAGTGACGGAGATGAACATTGAATGGCATTTTAACGCACCTGCGTGGCCAAGCGCCGGAGGCTTATGGGAACGTGCCGTTAGGAGCTTAAAACATCACCTGAAACGCGTAGTGGGTCAACAAAAACTTACCTTTGAGGAGTATTCTACATTATTAGCCCAACTAGAGGCATGCCTAAATTCCCGCCCACTGTGCGCTCTAACAGAAATTAAAGAGGATCTAGATTATCTATCACCCGCTCATTTCTTGACCGGAAGACCCGGAGTTACGGTGATAGAAACAGGCGAAGATGCTAGAACACGTTGGCATTTGACTCAGAACATATTCAGAGACATTTGGAAAAGATGGAAGTCTGAATATTTGAGCCAACTAACATCAAGAGGAAAGTGGCGGAATCCTCAACAAAACATCAAGATCGGAGATATGGTAGTCATCCATGATGATAACATTCCGTCAGGAAAGTGGGCTCTAGGAAGAGTGGTTGAAGTCCACCCTGGGAGTGATGGTTACGTGAGAGTTGTAACCTTAAAAACAAAAAACAATCTGATAAAAAGACCTGTAACAAAATTATCTAGATTACCACTCGATCAAGAAACAAAACAGAACTCCACACCCGACACAGGAGCTTCAAGTAACAGTAGTGGGAATGGTCAGTTATACCTAAACAAACGATCGAGATCGAGTTTCATTACAACGGCATTGACCTTCCTATGTATTATATCAATGGTAACAACCACTATGTGCATCGAAGTAAATTCACTGAATAAACAACAAGGCATTTATTTCGATAAAGTATCAAACATACAGTTCGTAAGAGATGAGTGGAAAATAGTTGCTTACTATGACTTGCAACCTTTCTGGGAAGGAAACACCGCGTTGCAAAAATATTATAAACACCTGGAAAATGTGTGTGACAACATAAAACGGCAAACACACTGTGACATAATAAGAAGACAATTAGGTCATTCACTGACTGAACTGGAACATAATAACAGAGTCTTATTGCAACAGTATGCGAACGAGCGCACGCGACGTCGGCGCGGTCTGATCAACGGTGTCGGGTATCTGGCAAACTCCCTATTCGGCGTACTCGACGACCGTTTCGCAGAACAGTACACTAAGGACATTACGCTCGTACGGAACAATCAAAGACACTTAGCGTTATTATGGAAAAACCAGACATCGGTAATTGAAGCAGAATTTAATTTATTAAAAAGAACAGAAGAAACCATACAAATTCAACATAAAATTATTAACAAATACTTGATTTCCTTGGACAACATAACTAAAGGTTTGGTAGAAAAGATAAATGAGACTGAATTTCTTCTAGAATTTTCTCTTTGCGCCATGGCCGCTAACAATTTACTGACCCATTTGAAAGACATCCAAAATAGCTTGTTGGATACTTTAACAAACATACACAACGGAAACCTATACATACATTTAATCGACCCGCAACAGCTTCAGAAAGAATTGGGCATCATTTCAGGACAAATAGGTAAAGATCTCTCTCTCCCAACTGAGAATCTACAGGTCAACATGCAGAATATTTACCATTTGTTAAAAGTTAGAACAAAAGCCTCAAAACAATACTTGATATTTGAAATCAGAGTTCCGTTAATTGATAAAGATAGCTATGAATTATACCACGCTTTACCGGTACCCCGACAGACGGGAACCAACATGGTGGCTATTATACCGATTGCAAGCCACATAGCCATTAATCTGGAAAAAGATTCGGATCTGCCATTAGCTCCCGGTGACTGGGATCATTGCTTAGCCCGGGATTCAACAACTTATTTATGTCAACTGAAAACTCCCATCTACAAACTAAAGTCAGATATGGATCTTTGCGTCAAAGACAACAACAACCAGTGCAAAACAATCACGTCAGTTTGTCAGAATCAATGGATTGGCTTAACTACATTAAACCAATACCTCCACCTTTGCTGCGATCAATGCCCAACTAGAACAATTTGTCAATCATTAATAACTGCTAAGACACTAACAGGAGTGAACATTATTCATCTCCCTAAGGATTGTATGGTGAAGACAGAGAATTTTACAATTTTCGGCCACAAATTGCGAGAAAGTAGAATGAACGTGACAGCAAACATAGAAACATTTCGAATAGCTCCCATAAACAATATCATAAATTTAACCTTACCCAACCTAGTAGATAATAACATCAATCAAACGAACAATCAAATATTGTTCAAAGACGTGGAAGACCAGATTAACAACTTGAAACAACAACCTGTGCTCACTGAGGATCTATCAATCCATGACGTTCATCACTATGTTTCGATTTACGCGTCATGGGGGGTAGCAATCATAGTGGCGGCGGTGTGCTTGTGTCGCCGTATGCGCGGGCGGTGGCAGGCTGCAGCAGCATCAGCGTCGACGCCGGTTAACCCTGTAGTTTTGGAGATGACCGCAATAGAGGCCGCGCGGCCTCAGCCAACAACCTGCAGTGTGTATAGTGAACCATCCAGTAGTGCGCGAGTGCATAATAGTGAAAGTGTGAAAAACGAGTTTAAGTACAAAGATAGAGGAACATCCCCAATTTTAAAGAAAATAGCATTCAGTGATTCGGTGTGAACAAGTGATTAATGTAATAAAAACCTAGTGCGCGTAAACACTTTAGTGTCTAGAATTAAGTAATTAATTTTAAAGGGATAACTAACATTTAGATAAGTGAGAATTATGCATCATCTTATATCAATCTCCCATTAATGCAGTTATTAACAAAGTTTGTTAAATCATATTCTCATCTCGTTCATCTCTGCCCTGTGCAAGATGTTCGGTTTAATGCTGACACCGAACACGTGATGTGAGCCCGCTGGCGACGCGATTCAATTAGACAAAAAAGTTAAATTATTCAGTGTGCTTTCGGTAACCGTCGCGACCGGGTGCACTCACCTAACATTAACATTTGAACAGTGACATCCTAACACTAACATCTCATAATTAACATTTAATTTAGTTTAACATTCTATCTATCATAAAGTGCAATAATTGTCAGTTAAAATTAACAATAAAACATTTGTCTTCCATATCTAAAATCTCTTGATTCTAAACCCACTTTCCGATCGTATCCCGAACAGGAGTGGAACCCTGTTAGGACAAGTACCTGTTCGCAGCCATTAGAGCCTGGTGCGCGTCTCTTTGTGCCGAGACTTGCACTAGCTCTGCGACCGTCGCCGCTTGTTGCTCCGCTGAAACAATAGGTCGATAATTACTATCGGAACAGGCCATATGACGTAAGGCAGAATAAACATTTCTTAGAAAAATCCTATTCTTAAAGAATATTTATGAGGAAACCGCGGTAGCCTAGTGGTATGGGTAATGGACTGCTGAGACGAGGTCTCGGGTTCGATCCCAGGTTTACCATGACACACACCAATTACTTTTCGATGCTTTTCGAAGTTATGTGTGTATTTATCGCTGGTTTATAAGTGCCCGGTTAATGGCAATAGGCTTGCCACCTATTGGGACCTAAACATAAACTGGCGAAATGTGAGTGCTAGCACCTCTGCCTACCCTTTCGGGGATATAGGCGTGAGTTTATGTTATGTTATGTAAACTTCTTAAAGAACATTTGTGCTCAGATGAATTGTTTGACATGATGCCCAAAGCTACAATCTATCATCGTAACGCTCGCCGTAAGCAGGGATTTCATCCTCACACATCGCAACCTGAGATGGTGCGCATTGTGTGGTATAAAAGAAACTTCATCCCACACACACTCCAAGCTGTGGATTCTGTGGAATGAACTCCCTGCTGTGGTTTTCCCATGCGCCTACAATATAAGGTTCTTCAAGAGGGGCACTAGAAGGTATCTTCATGGTCGGCAGTGCGGGTGTAATGACTCTAGTGTTGCATAGGTACGTCCATAGGCCACGGTAACCACTTCCCATCAGATGGGCCCGTGTCCGCCACCTAAGTGGTATAAAAAAGGAAAGAAAATTGGACCTAGTATATCATCATTGACAGTAAAAAAACACTTAAAGATCCTAAAAATAACGTGAGTTTCGTAGTTCTTCTCTTTTTCCTACGGAATTACATTTACGGCAGTTCCTGGCCCCCAAATTTTGACCCCCAATCTCGTTACAAAATGTAGGTTTTCTATATGCGCAGTAAAAGGTTTTCAAGTGTCTTTTGAGAATATCACGAGGTGCTGGGACTGTGGAGAAGCTCAATACTATCATTCATAGATTACAACAAATTATTTCACGGGCGCCAGGACCTCGTTTCTCTCGTGACTTGAGGTCCAGATATGCCCACCTGGTGGAAAGTGGTTACCATGGTCTATGGACGTGTGCAAAACCAAGGGATTCACATCCGCGCTGCCAAGTGTTTCTGTGCCGTCAGTGTAAAAGACAAACTGGGGCACAACACGAGGTTGTTTTTGCCGCAGTATTCTGTAGGGCGGAGGTACTTCCCCAGTCGGACTGCTCAATTGGACGGAAATATCGTCGTGTCCTACCTCTTCCTAGATATATACTTATAGTAATCTAAAATATATAAAATGTAACCAAGACATATAAAGCATGTTGTATAACAAAAGCGTGTGCAGCAATGATAGTATGGTTAATGTAAGCCATCGAATTTACCAGAGAGAGGTCTTGTTAGGCGTCGTTCCAGCCTCGCGAGGCGTCTCGCTATGGGTTCGTCGCGAGGCTCTTCCCTGGCGCGTCTCTGGGCGACGAGCCTCGCCCAGCGAGCCTCGAACCACAGTTGCATTGCGTCTCGCTCGTCCACGTCAGCGGCTGCGCCCGCGCTTGTACCTGCTGTTAGTGGCGTTTTGTGTGTGGGTGAGATGTTATGACAGTTAGTGCGTGTGGTCTGAACATCACAATATCACTTTTAAGGTTTCATTCCCATTGTAAGAGCAGCGGCCGGAAGCGACTATATGTGAGGTGATATATTACAATCAATCAATTAGACCTATCGCAGTCCACTGCTGGACTAGGCCTCTCCCAATGTTGGGAGGCTTTGCCTACTATTTCCACGCTGGCCAGACGGGTTGGTACAGGGTTTTATTTCAAGTTTTCCTTCTCTTGCGGTGATATCGTCTGCATATTTTTCCGTTAGTCGCCTCTTACGACACCCTTCGGATGTGATGGAGTGGTGATACCTACTTGTATTCTTTCTCCGTCACCACACGGACAAATTATATATTACAAACGATTTTGAATCTTATCTATGGGAGAAAAAGTTCATAGTCATTTGAAGGTTTAGTTTAGGCTTAAAGATCGTTTCTAGTTACCAATTCTGGTCGCTGCTGGCCGCTGATCTTGCAATGGGACTCTTAGGATAAAAAAGTTGCATATCTCTTTTTTTATTTTTTAAATGAAGAACAGGTTCTTTATTCTACTAAAGCTAACTACTATCCTGACACGGACACTGCAATAAATGACATTAAATAGACTTAATTTGTATACGATTAAAGTCCAAAATTACATGAAGAGTTACATTACAGTTATGATAAACTCTTCAAAAAACTTTTTAATTTTAAACATTAATAACATAGGCTTAAAGTCGAAAATTAAATGGATTTTTTTACAGTGTCCGTGGTTTGACAATGGTTTTGCTTTAGCAAAATCGAGAGCCAGGTCTCACAAGATTAATTTTTTTTTTATTTGTTTAAATATCGTTATGATGTTAAAATTACAAGCATTTGTTGTTTCCGTGATGAGTCACATTACTAATGGCATACAAGCTAACTGGCCTAGCATGAATTACTACAACAATATGCATGTATACTTAGCAGACAAATGAATCTATTTTTGCAACAGAACTTTTCACAATATGACGAACGAATTGAAAAGAGCTGACGTACAAAAGTGGACTTATCCGCTGATACTGTTTTTAATATACTATTAAATTGGACTGCGATAATAAATTAAAATATTTATAGTTAATCTTTTTTTTAAATCTAGAACACGCCAAATTGACTTCACCTCGCCTGATGGTAAGCTAAAGGCAAAGTTTCAGGAAGAGAATATATTTAAAAAATTATAATATACCTAAGTGAAACATATAATCATGGACTTATTCGCTTTTGTTCGCCAGTTGCACGTTATCATTGAGTAATTACTAGTAAAATAGATGACAAATTACTAGTAATTTGAATTTCATGTGTAATTCGAGTAGAATCAGTACATTTTTAACCGTACTGTCATATTAGGTAGGTACTGGTGAGTCAGTATGGTTGAAAAGGAACACAATACAATTGGAACTGAATTTTCAGTGTGAGAAATAGCTTACCTGGTATTCTATGATGTGGTCGATGTTCCACGGGGGGGCAGTAGCTGGTCGGGGGCGGGGGGACGGGAGGCGCTTCCTGCAGCGCACCCGTTGACTTGTGCGCGTTCGTGAGCGGCTGTCGAGGCTCCTGCGAAGCGATCGGCACACTCAGGACGACAAGAGCTTAAGTACGATGTTGTTAATAGCAGAAGACGATCTACAGCTTACGAGAATAAGAGTTGTAGTTGTGTGCGACCAACAGGTTGTTGCACCACTTTTAATTAGAAAGTACTTCGTTCTAAGGTTGAAAACAAGTGGCGAATGCTGAATCTTTCGAAGCAATACCCCGATGCTGCTCATAAATAGCACATTTTAATAAATAGAAAAGAGTTCATTACTTTTTTTACATTCGCTACAAGATGCCATTCAATTATAGACTTTAACGGCATAACAATAAAATCTAAAATAAAACGAAATTTCTGTCAGTGTCTTTAGTATGACAGTGGTGGGCAGGATCGGGGTCCAGATAGCTTCTACGAGCATTTTATTTACCAAAACCCATATAACGTTAGTTCTAACAGAGTTTTTAAAAGGTAAGCTAGAGAGAATAGTGTTATATGAGACATTCGCTACTACTAAATACATAACTGACGTCATTGCAAATTGTTCCTTTGGAACATTGCAAAGCTCGTAAAATAATATAATACAAATATTTATATGAAGAATGGAAAAGAAATATTGAGTTATTTTATATACAATAGCTACCTAAGAGAACATTTACATTTAAGTTATTTTATTTCATTTAAAAAATCGGGTTTCAAATTATTCTTGTTTAGAGAATGTAGTAGAGATACAGAATAGCGATTAATTTACCTGCAAAACTTCAGCAACGGAAAAATACGTTTTAAAAAAATATTTATTTGTTTTAGCTCCTGATTGCCTAGGAAATTGGGTTATTTTAGTCTAGTCTCAGGTTCCTCCGTTTGCATCGGAGGAATATCCCCCTCCGCTTTTTAGAAGTTTCTATTTTGATAGTGACATCTAAACTATCAGTTTAAGAATTTTATGGTAAATATTTCACTATTCACTGTAAATATATAAATAAATGTCTCTACTGTAAATATATTGGAATTTTATGTATTTACATGAATTTGAAAAGAAAATATCTATTATTTATCTATCTATTTAATCATTATTTTTTGTAGCTTGGTAATAATGAATATTGCAGGTAACTCAATCGCGATATCAACAGAACAATGATATAATTTTAAATAAATAATACCTAACCTCAGTAATGCAACACGTCATTGCAGCTTCACTCTTATATTTATGGCCAGAGATGACAGCCAGAAAAAGAAAAAAAAATTAAAAAGAAATCTGCTTGTACCATATAAAAAATTGCTAACTGTTATCGTAAAGATACAATAATTATGTTATTGTCATTGTTCTATTGGTTGAGAGATTTCTAAAAGTAATTAATATATTACACATATCTTGTACAAACATTTACAATATTTATAAGGCTTACCAAACCAAACGAGTGTGTGGCGTTTGAAATCACTACTTCCTTTTAACCTCTTCAGATGCTCAGCATAGCCATTCATAGAAGCGATTCAGTTATCACAGCGTAATGGTTAATAGATTATCTTATTTTTACATTAAAAGTAATGACATAGGCCGTTACTAATAAATACTACACAGCCTACGCTACCACAAGAGGCATGCGATGCGGAGGAATTCCACGACGCATTTTAATTTTATTGTTCTTAGCTATAAGTTGTATAATAGTTATTTTAGTTTTATTGTGTTTAATATTTATATATTATTTCTTGACATGGTTGTAAAATTAATATGCCTGTGTACAAAAAAGTAATAATACAGCCTATGATGTCAAAATTTTGACATAACAAATTCTGACATAACAGTTGTTTATATCCTGTATCATGTCAAAATTTCTATACAAAATTTTGACATATTATTGTTGTATATATCATGTGTATATTTTATAGTAAGGGCCTTAGTATAAAGAGAAGTCCTTTTTATTACTATGTAAAGATCATTGCAATTCGATAATTTCACCACTACCATTACGCGCAATAAACTTCACCATGAAGCACTTGTCATGCACATTCAATTGCTTACATAACCTGAGCTCGGCTACACTTACAACTAAAGTAGCAGATTAATATACTCGGCAATTATCATGATACTTCAGTTTAATTTTAATTTATCAAACAGTGAAAGTTTTTTTTACAATTAGCAACTATTGTTATAAAATTTATTACTTGACTTCTATGTAAGTATACCTACTACCTTTGAAACTGACTCTGTGTACAAATAGTTTTAGTAATATGGTTGATATAAATGTGTCACAGAGAAGACATTATAAAAAGGCGGGCTACAAATCCAGATTGGTTCAATTACAACTCTACTGCCAAAAACAAATCCTGCAATAATACTTCTAAATTCGAAATTCAAAATGCATTCCCGCCTCAACCAGGAACCATTTTTGTTCCAAACATTTTTTAGTTGTAGTTAGTAGACAAATATACATTGAAGTCATTGTTTAAAAAAATAAAAACGTAACGTTAATTTTAAATATTTGAAAATAATAACAAATACATTGCCTAGGTAATGATAATTGCAGATTATAAAATATCGCTGCCGTATCGCGCATAGATACAGCGGAGAGAATAGCCCACAGACAACATATTACACAGACAGACACAGACCAGACAGATGATGCACAGAACGAATGAAAGTTCACAGGATTTGACGTTGGATCAACTGCATGTAGAAACTAACCTTATAGTAAAACCTTCACTCCCGTGAACTGGAGGAGGGCGCCACTATAACTTTAATAATGTCAAATCGTGTTAAATTGTCTTTGATTTGAATTTGACTTTTCATGGAATCGTTGGTTTTACTGTGCCTATATTATAATAATATTAAATAATTAAGACTTGTAGTTTTGTTTTTATAATCTTATTTATTCCCTTCACACAACATGATCATTTTTGGTTGTTTTGTAGCACAGATAAGTAGACTACATACTTATAGTGTCATTAATAAATATTACTATTAATATATAGCTGGCAAAACAAAATTTTGACATAACAGCAGTGTAATATATTTTATTAGTAAGACTGTTAATGTCTAAACAGGAAATAAGTTTTGCTAAAGATATAACTTTTATGGATATTAGCCAAATCTCCCGCTAAAATGCGACTCTTGAATAACGGTGATCTGCGCAGTAAAATGTTTTACAAATTTGCCGCCAGGTGGCGCTAATTCATACAAATCACAGTTTATTCGTCTCCGGTGAATGCGAGAATCTAGGCACTAGGCACTTTGATAATTTTGAACACCTATAAATCCAGTCGCGTCGATATTACCACTCGTTTACACCACGAAACAAGTTGTAAACTTGTTGAAGACTTGTAGAAGACTAATCAAAACATAATACTTGTTTTATACATGTATCTCAGATACTTTTTCGTTCACATAGGATGTATAGCCAACAAGTTGCAAACAAGTATAAAACACATTTGTGTTCACACTGTAGCCTGTGACATATTGCAACTTGTCAAATACATGTTTTATACTTAGGTGAAAACGAGAGATTGAAGGTGACGTGTGTATGTCATGACCATAAAAACTATTTTCTTACCGAATTTAAAATATCAGTATTGTCCTTGGCAGTCAATTGACAAACCGTATCATATTTTCTTATAGGAATATTTTATTAACAACCATGTAATTTTCTAAATTAGTATAATATTTCGAAAATAGAGAGTTTACTGCATTATATTGAACCATGTTGTGTATACATTCTACGAAAACAAACACCATGAAAGTACTGAGTGTGAACTATTAATATTCAATTATAAAATGTCTCTTTATTTGGATTATTGCTACAGGGAAAGGATACAAATCTGACACACATGTAACCATTATTTTATTCTTTGTATTATTCTGTTCAAATCTGATTAAATTACGACGAATTATAATATAATACAACTTGAGTTTTTATGACAGTAGGTTTTGCAGTATCTTGTGGCAAATTTAGAAAACTTGTGATAGAAAAGTTAAATAGTTTAGATCTATAAGTTAATTAATGTATTGCATAACTTCACACTGAGTAGGAACAACGCATGTTTGTCTTAAAATACTTTATGGTTAAAATATTATGTGGAAAATGCTGTTGGTTACACAAAGATTTTCCTCTATTTTATGTTTTTTAATCATTGACAGACTGTTTATTTTCTTAATAAATAAAATTAGATAAAAATAAGTTATTTCTGTCAATCAGCTTATAATAAGTTGATAAAAAAACGCTTCACCATATAATGTACTCTGTCCCTTTCTCACACCTAGGTTTTTAAATAAGCCTACGTATCTCACTCGTATATAGTCATGACATGCCTATCCTTAATTATTTGACACGTATGATGAAGCTGCCTATAATTTTAGTCAGGTTGATCCTGTGATAAATTTAGATCACATCTCTTATTCTATCATGCAAGTACATTCGTCGTACGAGAAAAGTCTGAAATCCAACGTCAATCGAAATGGCAAGAGCAATGTCGTGTGAATCCTGTTGATATCTGTTATGTTACAGCGCTTTGATACAAGTTAATTATCAGTGAAGGAGACGGTGAAATTGCTGGTAACACTTTTGTAGCCTACGTTGATTTATAGTTTTGTGGCCTACCCTGTCTTATAGTTTTGTAGTCTACCCTGATTTTAGTTTTGTAGTCTACCCTGATTTATAGTTTTGTAGCCTACCCTGGCTTACAGTTTGGTAGTATGCATAGTCCACATTTTCACTGTTGTGATTTCTGTACGATAAAATCGGTGAGCGATACGGAAATCAAAAGTTCAGATGAGAACCGTGACTCTACTCCTTCTCTCTCACATACACCGTGAATGCAGGGGAGGCACTGCCGCCAACGAAAAATGCTGGGTATGGTGAAAAACGACCCGTAGCTGGTCGAAGGCCTTCCATTCTCTGACTAGCAGAAGGTACAGTGGATAGCATGCAAATGGCAGACTGGTTCTCCGAGTGCAGGTGTGTCACCCGCCTGTCACCCTAACGTACTCGCCGGCGCGATGATCTACTCTTATCGGGTTTCGATGGGGAACATCATGCTTGAGCACAAGCCATGTCGGGGTGCGATGGACATGACTACACCCCGATAATTGAGATCCGAGACGGCGTATGGTTTTAGCCAAACAGAGTCCGACATACACTAAAACTTTTATATCTCGATATTTTGCATTTTTACCCCTATACTCCTCATCAGATAATAAACCTCGTAATCTAAGCGCTGTAGCCAAAGATCGGATCCACACGACACACGATCACGGTGCATAAAGACGTAGCATGCGACTCACGACATTCGACATACAATACGGTATGCTTACGTGCCACTGCAGGGCCGGCTCCGAGACCCACTGAAATCACAATTGGTGTTAGTCTACTTAGGGTGTCCAACGCTATCAATTTTGGTGTTTGTTCGTTTACAGTACCAGATTAAAGAGTCTGTTTAGAAGATATTCAAGTTCTAAGTGAGTAAATAATTAAAATATGACCAAAAATAATTTCTTTTTAAAATAATATAAAATAATCTAGTTCTAATGTAGTTCGCTGAGTTTCTTGCTGGTATCTTCTCAGTAGAACTAATCTAACGAACCAGCGAAAGAATCATTTTCCAATGGTTTATTTTGAAAATGATTCTTTCGCTGGTTCGTTAGATTAGTAGAACTAATCTAACGAACCAGCGAAAGAATCATTTTCCAATGGTTTATTTTTACATTATTTAATATTTTTATATTATTTCTTGACATACATAATTGTAAAATTTTGACATTCATATGTGCTCTTTGTGTGCCTAAACTGAATAAATGAAATTGATTCTTTGATTGATTCTTTGATTCTTCTTTGATAATGTACGGCATTTGGAAGTTTACAAGAATATATTACATTTAAATAAATGCATTTTAACGGGTTCTATTGTAATTCTAACACATTCACTTTGAGATCTGTGTAAATAAAAAAAAAACCCTAATAAATTGCGATAGAATCTTTTAAAAATCTGTTTTAATAGGAAAATAAAAACTCATACACAAACATGAATCCTGATAGTTTAGTTGAGTTGGATTAGGGTGACAATAAATGTTGTTGACTACTAATGAAAATGATGAATATTGATCAATCACAAAGTACAAATAATGGACATAGGTACTCTCAACCCGAAACTATCTATGTAACTGTCCCGAATTAAACTCACGGCTGTCATATTGATAAATATATTGATTATCACGACAGCACAGCATTTTGCAAGCTAGATATTATAAATAATAAACACACATACCACCAGCAAAGAAGATAAGAATACATTTCATACAACCTCATACGAAAAGGTGTATCTATAATCTCATTTGACGTCTGTACATATACGGTAAAAAGAAATTATCAAATGTATTTTCTCTTATTTTCAAGAACTTAATACATGTGGTTCTAAAATTAATCTAATTTTATTTGTATAAAGTTGAATTTCGAATGACTGTATAACAGACAGCACTTAATCCGGCACTGTACGGGTGCCCAGAGTTAATTCCTCCTCCGTGTCTCGTTGTAACGCCAAATTGTGGACACCCTCTATGTTAACGACCAACCCCGTTTTAAGTCTACTTATTTTTACAATTTACACATTCGTGGGGATGATGGATGGATGGATGAGTTCTATATGACTGTAAACTGCACTTTAAAGAGTTTGAGTTGTTAAATACAAAAATGAATTTTAAAATTTTACATTTTCAATTATTTTTATCTGATTAGTTTTGAACAGTTATGACGGTAGATAGAAATGTTTATAAGGTATAAAAAATATGCTTAGTGCATCATTAACAATCATAAAAATGGTTTTTATTAAAAGAAATATTACAATATTTACGCACTTTATAAGTGCCCGGATAATGGCAATAGGCTCGCCACCTATTACATTGGGACCTAAACATAAACTGGCGAAATGTGGGTGCTAGCACCTCTGCCTACCCCTTCGGAGAATATAGGCGTGAGTTTATGTTGTTATATTACAATATAGAGCTAATAATATTTTGAACATTTCTTTAGGAAAACCTGGTTAGTGTTAAATTCTATTATTAAGAGGGACTAACATAACTACCCTCATATTTTCGTTATGATTAATAAATTGCAATTATGATTAATCTATAAGCACCCATTAGTATTAGTTAAATTCTTGTCATTTATAAACAATATTTGTAAACTATTATACCCCCACCATCGGAGCCGGTGGGAGAGGTTATGTCAGACTCGAACCGATTAAAACGTACGACTCTTGTGGGTAGTTTTATTTTAATTTTATTGCTATACTGTTAGTACATAAAAGGTAAAATTTTGTTTCAAAATGTCTTATTTTTAATTACGTATACATTGATGTACAAAATATATAGATAATCTCAATACACAACTCAAAAACGTTAATGTACAGCTAACAAGTAACTGAATTAAATACATTTCATGTTTGTTTAGTGCTTGTGATAATTGCATGTCTATTTGTTTGATAAAGGTTATTTATATACTGTGGTCGAAGTGAATTTGTATGATGAGATGAACATGACGTATTGCAGTCACTGTTCGATACTTTAATAATACATACATACATATAATCACGCCTTTATCCCTGGAGGGTTACGCAAGAGGTGAATTAACACCCACATTTCACCAATAATTGTATTCGGTCCCACGTAATAGGAGGTGAGCCTACTGCCGTATTCCGGACACTATTGCTGACTCGAGCCATGCATCTGAGGCTGAGTCTGGGCTGTAAATATCTACCTGATGTTAAACAGCCCTATCTCTTAGTCGCCTTGTACAACACGATTATGTGGGGCCGAAAACAATGAATAGTGAAATGTGGGTGTTATTTCATCTATGCCTAACCTTTCGGGGACAAAGGCGTGATTATATGTATGTATAAAAATGTTTTATAAATTTAAATTTGTACATTTGTGATGGTTACTTCTTTGTTCGTCAATATGAACACAAAATCTCACAGTGACCGCATAATGTGTGTATTACAGTGACATAAATCATTTAAAAAAAATAACGAAGTTTAAACAAAATGTTAAAATCTTACCTTATGTCTCGGTCCCAGTCGCCTATTAAGGTAATTTGAAATACTCTTCATAATACTCTTGCGTCGCCTCTCTCTCGCTAATTCCGGGTCCGAAAACGAGGGAGTAACCGGTAAAGGCACAGTAGGAGGTGCGGGGCGGGGCGGGGGAGGTGGTGGAGGTGCCGGCAGGGGAGGCACTGGCGGAGGTACCGTTGAAGGCGATACTCTCAACCTCCTCGTCGATTTCTTGCACGTCCGAGGCACGCTGCCTAACCTCTCCAATACCAGTCTTCTCACCACCTCTGTCTGTTCTTCCCTTTCTCGCTTTATCTCCTGCACTTTATCAGTTGTGTTCATCGGGAGTGGACTCACTGGAGACAGAGACCCTGAGCTTAGGTTTATCGAGACGGACAGTTCGAAACTCCGCGTTGGGGAGTCAGTGCTTCTCGACAGCGATCTGTTGAAGGTCTCACTCGCCGATCGGCAGATGGCGGGAGAGTACAGCCTGATGGTGCAAGGCGCTGTGAACGGTATAGGAGTGGAGAACTTAGCTTTCGGCGTTTCAGGTATAAGAGGTGGCGAAAACGCATCGCTTTCAATCTCCACCGGCTTGTCTTTTTCTAACGGAGGCGATATTTCTGATAAGCTTAACGCTTCTATTTTAGTTTCCACTATCGGTTCAACGATTTCATCAACATTTGGACTGCTGTCGGATTTCTGCACGCTATTGATAATAGACTTACTCTCACTTATCGTGTCATTTTCGATAGACTTCAAAAGCTGTGGTGATTTCAAATCACACGGTTCCGTATCAGCGTCTATATCCTCGATGGATCCAAAGTTGACGAAGTTCTGAACCAGACTGGTCTCTTGGCTGACGGGTTTGAAGACAGTCTCTGAGAAACTTCTCTCAATGAAATTCATCGAGCGGTCATTGGTCGGGGAGTAAGTCTCGTAATCATTGTCCACTAGTTCCATGTAGCCCTCGTTCTTGGGCGTTAAGGGTGTTTCTAGAGACGGATCCTGGTCACCCTCGTCGGCGAACTCGAAATGTTCCAAAGCATTGGAATAGACTACAGGGGTTTCGCCTGGGCTGGTACGACCGCACACGTGCGAGGCGACTGCGGTATTCTTAGCGTCATATATCAGCTTTGGTCCGCTGAGTGTTCTAGGATTTTTACTTCTTTTTCTGTCTTCTTTGTCATCGAAACCGCAGTCGTCTAGTACACCGCTTTCTGCAGCCCAGTCTGATAACTCTGTCTCCGTCAACGCGAGTGTTGTAGCATCGCGACAAGATTCTGAGGATTCTGACTCTGCGGCAGCGACGACAGTGGTGCCGGTAGCCGTCACAGAGGGTTTCTCCTCGTCAGTACTATTGATTAACATTAAACTGTCTAACTGTATAAGCTCCCCAACCTCATCATGGACTTCGACTCTAGGAACTGACTGGTTGGGGGCTGTTGCCGTGTTAGAAGAATCGTCTGATAAAGAATCCGAGTCTAAATCTGCTTCTTTCTCTTCCTTTGGTGGTTCTTTCCTCCAGTCCTTGCAAAGTGGGGAATCACCTTTGGTGAGTAAGTCTACAGGTGCGTCGGCGCATAAGTTTTTAATGATATCAGGCATCGGTTGTGTTTTTTTATCATCAGTTGCCAGTTGGAAAGTTACGACGGGTTTCTGAGGCGTGGATGGTTGTGTAGTGGTTACAGCTGGATGGAGCATCTTTTGGAATTCTGTTATGGTGGATCTGAAAGCTTCGAATTTGGTGTCGATTCGGGAGGTTGAATCTGATTTCCGAACTGCTGGGGGTGAAGGCTCGCCTAGTAGGTACCGTCGTTTGAGTTCTAGGGCGCGTTTGGTGGCGAGGCCTCCCGCAGAGCGTGTTCGGCTGAGTGGGTACTCTTGAGGTGGTGGAGGAGCTGGGGGCGTGGCCTCCGTGACGAGAATGGCCGGCGGGGAAGGCGCCGGAACGATTTCCTCGCGCGCAAACTCGCTGTCGGTCGACACCTCGGTTGCTGAGGACACTTCTTCATCGCTGGACTCGCTTTCCTCTTCAGATTCCACCTGTATTAGAACTCGGTTATATTTACATACCTATATGTAACGATGTGGGCCCCCACCACAAGCCAGCGGTGTATGGTTGGTAAAAAGGTGCGATTGAACCACACTAACTTACCGTACGATGGCGGTGGATTGAGTCTCTTTGATTTTAACTATACATAAGTATATACAATACGATCGTGGCGACAGTTGAAGTGCGAAAGAGTGTAAGTGACGATGATAGTCCAATAGAAAATATACTTCAATTTTAAATATATAAAAAGTTTATATTTGCTTGTACTTTGTCGCGTTTCAACTGTCGGTATGAAATATTTAACATTATTTCATTAAATTGATTGTAAATTGCTTTATTTTTGATGCTGATTTTAATATATTTTGATGAAATAATGCACATTTTTCAAACGATCTAAATATAATAAGAGAATACACAAACAAAACGTATTATTTACATATATAAATAGATATGTACATATATTGAGTTATGATACATAACTATAATATGTTAAATTATTAAATAAACACATATTATTCTATTGATATATTATTATACTTATATATGAAATATAAAAACAAAAGCGCCATCGATTCAAATAAAAATCTTACTGTTTTATTTAACTGGTGATCATTACTGAGAGAGAATATTTATTCAATATATTTCATTACGTATTTTATTTTATAATTGGTTAAAAAAAGGGAAGGTGAGAAGCATTCGAAACTGGCGGGTTTGCATGAAAGGATTAATTGTCCTGTCGGTAGAGGATACCACCCAAGAGGCGCGGGTTCTATCCCCGCTCAGTGCAAATATTTGTATGGCAGAATACGGCTGTTTAACATTAAAAAACACCCAGACTCAGTCTCAGATGCATGCGTTGAGTGAATAATAGTGCCCGGAAGATAGGCTCACCCTCTACTACATGGGACCGAATTTATTGATTGGTGAAAGATGTTAATTCACCTATGCCTATCCGTCGTAATTTTTTTTAATGGCTCACGAAACTGGACGTTACATTTGGCATATTCATTACATAATCAATCCATTAGAAAGCGATGTAAAGTCCTCAGTATCAGAATAAACGGGATATTTACCATGTTTCATTATTTTGAGTTTCCGATATTTCGGCGCTGTTGCAAGCACCATGATCACGGAGGAACTGGAGTAGTGGCGGTGAACAAAGAAAAAGTTTTTTCCTAGGAGTTATTATATCGATCTACCCTCTTTCGAGTTCTTTTACTACGCGTATCTGCACTACTATTGGTTTCACTCTCACTACAAACTAAATACCTATGGTGTAAAGTCCTTCTAGACGTGAACACTACATGCACATTATTTGTATATATGTAGGAGAGCACGTTAAGCCGTCAGTCCCAGTTGAAAAACGAACATCTGTGACAGTCGTTAAGGGTAGTTGAAGCCTTAAAAAGTTTAACAACTGGTTTGGCTGCATTGCTTCGATATCGGCTTTAGATTGTGGAGGTCAGATGACAGTCGCTTCACGGAAAATATCGAAGTTCAGTCAAATACGCAGTTAAGACTGGTAAAGCGGACGCCAGACTCAGAGGTGACAGCTTCGGGGGCGACTGAGCTTAACGATAAGATAAAAAGAAGTTGCTCGTTAAGTGTGTAAGGATAGAAGCAAGTGGCCGGCTGTGGTCTCTGCCTACCGCAGTGGCAAATAGGCGTGAGCATCAATGTATGGATTCATGTTAAATATTGGATGGGGTTTAATACTGCAATCTTGTTTTATTGCAAGGTAAGTGTCGTGGTTCATAGTCAGTCAGTCAAAGACGAAAATTGGGCGTCAATACACGTCTGCCTACCCCGTCGGTGATTAACAGACGTGAAAAAAAAATATACGATGGCAGAGATCAAATCTCAATTGATATGAATACCACGAATAAATGTAAAATTTCTTGTATTAATGTATGTATTGAAGAAACAAAAGTAATCTAAATACTATTTTATAATTGTAAAATGGAAATATTTGTTGGACGCAAAAATTACTAAACGAATATTGATGCGATTACTTTTGTTAGAAAGACCTTGGTCAGACTTAAAATCTTACGTTTATTTGATTGCAATCGGTAAATAGAATCGTAGATAAGACAGCGAGTTTAGACGCGGGCGGACAGAAAGTTTAAAAAAAGTTTTAAGTTTTTTTTATACCACTAGGTTGACAGACAAGCACACGGCCCACCTGATGGAAAGTGGTTACCGTGGCCTATGGACGTTTGCAACACCAAAGGAGTCAAACTTGCGCTGCCAACCCTGTAAGCACAGAGAGTTTATGTGCCGTCAGTGTAAAAGACAAAGCAGGACAAGCTTTTGGTCTTCCCACTGACAACACAAAAACTCTCCAGTGAGCTCTGGCTACCCTACTCACCGCCGGGAACTCAACACGAGGTTTTTAAGAACCAATGGGAAGTACATATTTTAGTATAACATTATAAATAAAACAGTAAGTGGCTGACGTAAGTTAGTGTGGGCAAACTACACATTCACCGCGCCTCGCCGCCGCCCCTTGTTACACTAGCGTAATGATATGACTCATGCATCATGTCTGTGAAAATCGTACTATTTGCTTCTAGAATATTCCATGCCTTGATCACACGCACCGAGTGGAGTTACGAGATAGTAAACTCGGTCGAGTGCTCTGTACGAGTGAAGTACTCGGCCTTGTAAGTTCACACTTAACGAGTACTCGGCCGAGTGCTCTGTTTCGCCACTCCACTTGATGTGTGTGATCAAGGCATCAATGTCGAAAATATCGTTGAATAGAAGATTATAAAAAGAGAACTGTTGAAATATATTTGTCTCTTTTGTTCACACTGTTAACTTATATTTTGTCTCTTTTTATGATAAATAAAAGTTGGTCGTTCTTTTTTCGAATTAATTCGAATTTTAAATTGATGCATAACATAATTTTTTCTTGATTGAAAATTTTCGAGTTGTATTAACATTGTAATACTTGTATTGGATGCTGTTACAGTATACAATGTTGAGTTTGATAGAATTCAGTGCATTTTAGTCTTTATTACACTGTCGTGTTATTTGGTAAATCTAGCGTATTGATGTGTAATAAAAAATAAATTAATAAAATATATCTTTGTAGCACTGGTAGTACTATAGCACAGCTGTTATCATTTGTCTCACTCGCACTCTTGGTTTTTAAGTAGCGCGAGAGACGTTCATGGCCGGATTCACATGCTTACGGCCATACTATAACACATTTTAAAATCAGAACTAATTATGCTATACTGTGAGAAGGTTATATATCTTGATAGCCGTTTCCGCAGTAAGATTTAAATTATTTTTTTTTCTCGCCTCGGATTCAGCTGTCGAGATTTATAAATAATTCACAGAATTCTATGACATAACTGTTCCTATTTCAAAAATTCAAAATATGAACAAACTGGCGTTCAAACATTTTTATTACACATCAAAAAAAAAAAGCTAACTCATCAAACCAGTATCAAATGATTGATTATTTCGATTTTAGAACAGAGCATGAAGAGGGCGGCGGATCGTGCGGGCGCGGCGTGGTCGCACCTCCCTACGTGTCGCCCGACAGGTCGCGCGACTAGTCGGCTAGGCGACGCAGCAGCGCGGTACCTCGCTGCTGTCGGTCGGGGGACGGGCGTCGGCAGGGACCTCCCGGCGACGCGCCTCTCGCGCCGCACGCATGCGGGAGCAGGACTCGTTGCCCGATGACTCGGCACCTGGAATTGTTAGTCTTACCGTCAATACACTGTTGTCTTTTTTATAGCACTTAGGTGGCAGACAAGCACACAGCCCACCAGGTGGGAAGTGGTTACCTTGGTCTATGGACGTGTGCAACACTAGGGGCGTCACACTCGCGCTGCCGACCCTGAAGAAACCTCCTAATGCCCCTTTTGAAGAACCCGATATTGTAGGCGTATGGGAAAATCGCAGCAAGGAGTTCATTTCACAGCTTGAGTGTGCGTGGGATGAAGTTTCTTTCAAACCGCACAGTGCGTACCGTCTCAGAAAAAAATCACGTCAGTCGCATATAAACGACTATTTCGACATAGTCTAACAACATTTTTATAGATTTTCATTCGCAATCTCTCTCTCTCACACACGCACACACACATAAACACACACTCATGTACTCACCATCGTCGGAGTAGTCGTCGTACCCAAACGAGTCATCGGAGAAGTAAAGGTCGGAGTGCGCGGGGCGGGGGGCGGTAACCTGAGGCACGGGGGACACGGCCGCCCCGTTGTCGCTGCCGCCCGCGTCCGTGTACTCGTCCGAACTCGACTCTTCCTCGTCACTAGTGGAAAAAAAACTTTAAAAAAAAGAAATATCGACTCCAAAATTGAGTATATTCAGGTAGTTAAAATAAAATATTTAAAAAAAGAGATCTTTGGGGATGCATCTTTCGATGCCTAAGGTGCAGTCTCCATCTTTTTCTCCATTTCATTTTTGTACTGTATATTGTATAGTTAGCATAGTTTTGTATAAATTTTATAAGTAATTGCATTATCTATTTTTACTAATTGTATTAAATTTAATTATAATGTATTAAATATTAACCGGGCACTTATGGCCGGTTAATGGCAATAGGCTCGCCACCTATTACATTGGGACCTAAACATAAACTGGCGAAATGTGGGTGCTAGCACCTCTGCCTACCCCTGCGAGGATATAGGCGTGAGTTTATGTTGTGTTATGTATTAAATATTAAGTAAATAAAATTTATTAAAAAAAGTTAACTATGCTCATTAAGAAAGGTAAAAAAGCTATAAACGTTGTGTCAGTTATTAGTTTATATTTTTTATTAACTTTTAACCATCTACCCAACCTATAACAGTAAATGATTTGCGTATTAAACATTATGACGTCACAATAAATTATTTCATACAATTTTCCTTACAACTTACCGTTTTGACGTCTAGTAAACAGTCACTAATTTGACTAGTCAGTCAAATACTCAACTTGTAATATCGGATTTGATATGTTACTGATTGAGTTTCAGTAGTGAATATGTGGTCTTTTTCACTTCAATTTTTTTTTATATAACTAGTTGCATACCTGATGGAAGTGGTCACCCTGGCCTACTATGAACGCCAGGGGGTCTTCCGTCTTTGTAGGCACCTTCTAATGCCCTTCTTGAAGAATCCCTTTTTTACGTGCGAAATATCCCTACGGATACATCCTCGCACGAGCCGGTGGGAAAGGTTCCAGCAAAAGGGTACCCGAGGGGATTTTTCGCTTGGAAAAAACCACAATAGGTTAATCCACAACTTTCATCAGCTACCGATTCCAAAACCAGGCTTTTTATCCGACTGCGCCAGTGAGGATAATGTTTAATATTGACGAGGAAACAATCATGCAATACACCTTTTCCCATTGGGGTAGGCAGAGACAACATTTTTCCACATCTACCATATCACAATGTACCTTTATCATACTGTTTCTTTAGTATCCGTTTTCCTTTGACCATTTACCGTACAGAAATTTTTCTTATAATTATTTAACCCCCTATACATCTTGTCAGCAAAACTATTATAACCCCCCCATGCTTAGGTAAACATTGGTACCTATATGCATATTTCTTTTCATGTTTGTTTTATTAGGGTAATGGAAAAGTAAATAACTAATATTTACGTAACCGTATTTTGAAGGAACTAACTAGCCGAAGCAGTCGTCGAGCAAGTTTTATTACGCTTCCGAAGGTACGCACGAACTACGGCAAAAAAATGTTTACCTACGAAGGCGCACAACTTTATAATAAAATACCCTCATCTATAAAAAGTATAACCTCTCTTTATACATTTAAACAGAAGTTAGCACAACACGTCATCGAGACATATTAACTCGTTAACGACATACGAACGAAATATTGCTGGTACATTGTGTACTATTATTGTTTCTCGTGAAGTGACATGTAAATCTTTGGGAAATAAATTCATTAAACCTACGTAACCTTTACTAGATAAAAGTTAGTAAGCAGTAGTTATTTACTTTAACCACCCTGCCCCCTCCAGATTTCATAAAAAATAAACAATGCAAAGACCCCCCCTATGTCATCAAAATTAAACAATGCAAAGACCCCCACCACCCCTGATGTCATCAAAAATAAACAATGCAAAGACTCCCCCACCCCCAATGTCATCAAAAATAAGCAATGCAAAGACCCCCCACCCCACCCCCGATGTCTTTTTTTTTTTTATATATAGGACACGTCAATTGGACTTCGCCTTGCCTGATGGTAAGCTGAAGGCAAAGTCCCAGAAAAGAGGGTCACCATTACTTACACATACCGTGTGACAATGGTGACACTCAGCTTGACGGTCTCATCATATGATTTTTCACGCCCCGCTTAAAGGACCCGGGTCTGTAGGAAGAAGGAAACACGTGAGCTGGTAATGAATTCCAGGCCTTAATGGTGCGACAGAGGAAAGAGTCTCCGAACCGCTTGGTTCTTGATCGGATGTTTTGCACCGTGTGCGGATGACATCTAAGACCTGCCCGTGTTGTCCTGTGTAGGAAAGGGGAGGGTGGGACTAATTGGAAGATTCAATCATCGGTCATCAAAATAAACAACGCAAAGACCCCCCCACCTCCGATGTCATCAAAAATAAGCAATGCAAAGACCCCCCACCCCACCCCCGATGTCATCAAAATAAACAATGCAAAGAGCCCCGCCCCCACCCCCGATGTCATCAAAAATAAGCAATGCAAAGACCCCCCCTAGTGCTTACGTAATACTTGAACGGCCCGTGCATTCGTTAGGTCTTATATGTAGAGTTTGTATTGAGTCTAGTACAATTACTTCAATCCACTACTGGATACAGGCCTCTCCCAATTTTTGGGGCTTTGGCCCTCTGTTTCCAGGTTGGTACAGGTTTCATTTCGAGTTTTCCTTCTCTCGCAGTTATATTGTTTGCGTATTTTTCCGTTAGTCACCTCTTATCCCCCTTCCTATGGGAAGGGGTGGTGATACTCGTATTCCTTCTCCGTCACCACACCTATGTATTCTATTCCTCTACAGTTACTTACCTGAGTCCTCCTGCGCCAGAAGTTTCCGAAGCGAGGAAGTTCCTGTCGGTCCATTCGTCCTCGTCGATCTCGCGAGCACCACCGTCGGACAGCTCGAGGCTGATGCGCTCAGGAGTCGGAGGCGGGAGGGCAATCGCCACGGCGTCCGGTACACTCACGCCGGAGTGACGGAGACACACCAGGCGACTGCCGTAGCGTTCCATTGTGTAGTTGCTGAAATTAAATAATGTAATAACGGTGAAGGGGTAGGCAGAAGTGTATTATGTCATCTTTATATTGATATATATATAATAATTTGAATGAGGTTTTGTGACATATATGTATGTCGAGATTTATTAAATGCGTTTTTAAATGACAAATGTGTCATTATTTCACAGTTGATTTATGACATATTTGTCATCTTTACTAAACAGCCTTAGCGCGACAATTCCACAATTTGTCCACCACCACCACACTTCCTCCACACTTCCACCCTATGTAACAAGCAGGACAAGCTTTTAGTCATCCCACTGACAGCAGAAATTCTCCAGTGAGCTCTGGCTACCCTACTCACCGCTCGGAACACAACACGAAGTTATTGTAACCGCGGTATTCTGTAGGGCGGAGGTACCTCCCCAGTCGGACTGCTCAATGGGCGGAAATACCGCCGTGTCCTACCTACTACTAGCTAGCTTTTGCCCGCGGCTCCGCTCGCGTGGATGTCGGTTCCCGGCAATTATTCGAATTTTGCTCACCTTTAAACCTTTCCTAGACCTCCACGAACATTTCAAGACCAAGTTAAGATAAATCCGTTCAGCCGTTCTCGAGTTTTAGTGAGACTAATGAACAGCAATTGATTTATAAATATATAGATTGGTCACTTGATTACTTGGACACAATGACTATATTATAATAATATTGTAGATTGGCTCATTACTTTATTTAGACAGTGTGATTATTCAAATCGATTACGAAAGAAATAATTAAAACGGTTCAGGCGGGAGTCAAACCATCGCAAGCCAAGCTGCCCGCGCACGAAGGCAACTCGGGCGTCGTAGGTCGATAAACGACTTCCGCCCCCATGAGCGCAGGCCTGGGGGTGACAGGTGGAGCCGCCTGTCACCCTGGCAGAAGCAGGCCGCGGCGGTGGCGCGCCTCCCCGTTTCTGGGGACGAGGTGGGGACTCTGTAGTCCCCACACCCGAGGAGATGGCCAGATCGTGAGAGATGGACCTGGGTCGACCGGGGTGCGAGGGATATGCCTGCCAACCTTACAAACGGCAACCAAAACGACCCACAGGCGGCGTGCGTTTTAGTCGGTTCGAATCCGACATAACCTCCTCCACCGGCTCCGGTGGAGAAATATCCGTGGAGATTTTGCGTACGTAAAAAAAAAGGCGGGAGTCGAAACCGCCACCTTTCCCTTACAGGCGGGAACGCTCTGTAAGATAAAGATCTTGGTTATTATAGCCATGTAAACATCCCCAGTCGGACCGCTCAATTGGGACGGGAATACCGTCGTGTCCTACCATAAAGTTTACTATAATGTATTAAGCACTCACCCAGGACGCAGTACGGCCTTACACACGGCGCACCTGAAGCATGCCCTGTGAAGATGCAAGCCGTCGGCCGTCACGCCCTCGGCCGCGAACACGCGAGTCCCACAGGCCGCGCACTGCATTCCTGTAGACGCTGGGCCGCGCCAACTGGGCTTCTTCACCTGAAGCGAAAAATAGGTGAGGTTATCAAAACGGTATGTCAAAATGTCGATCGGAGTGCGAGGGACATTCCTCCGGCATCCTACGACCCCCAGACGGCGATGTTTTAATCGGTTCAAGTTCGATATGACCTCTTCCGAGGGTTGGGGGAGAGGGATCCGGGCCGGGAGGGGGGGAGAGAGGGGAATCCGTGGGGACTTCGCGCCCTAACCAGTGTAACCATTGTAATATTATCTAGTGTCTGTTATGGTGACCTCTTTCCTGAGACTTCTTTTTTTTTATCTGGGACACGCCAACTTGACTTCACCTCGGCTGATTGTAAGCTAAAGGCAAAATCTCAGGAAAGAGGGTCACCATTACAGACACTTAGTAATGTTGCAATGGTGGCACTCAGCTGGACGGCCTCATCAGATGCTTTTTCACGCCCCGCTTAAAGGAACCGCGGGCTGTTGTTATTTTAACTGCAAGAAAATACCCAATTATATGAATGACTCGCACTGTTATTAGTTGGCCGCACGGCGCAGCGAACCGTGCTAACTTAAAAAAGAAAAGAAGCGCGCGTATTACGTCCCTTTTGTTGTAATCAATACATATTTCTTTTCTCATAGAAAGGGGATGAAAAGTATAATATTTGATTCAAGAGCAAACTATTTTTCCTCAGTCTCAAAGTACATCACTTCGAATACCTCGCGCTCAGGATTCTACGTACCATTCTAGAACCCTTCGCTTCGCTCATGATTCAAAGTATCCCCTCCGCAATAAAAATACTACCTTGCTCCCTTGTTATACAATTTACTATTTTATATCACTTAGCTGGCAGATATGCACACAGTACTACTCACGGTGACCGGGAATACTTGTATTTTAAACTATCTATACAGAAAAGTATTTAATAAACGACTTACTTCTGAGAATGTACGAGCTAAAAGCTGGCGTTTTCGTGCGATCACTAACGCATCACCTAATGTACTACATCATACTTAGTGAATAGTAAACGCCTATAATGATTAATTAGTCTATGCGTTAGTTTATTGTTTGACAAATAGTGTACAGAGATCACAGAGAAATAACATTAAAGTTGTCAGTCGAAAACACTGATAAGGACTCCTAAATATGTAAACTATCTACTATGCTAATAGTTAGTGTAGATATTTACACTATCACGGTCACTATCATTAGTATTGGAGTAAACGTGATATTAGCCATTTGTGCTGTGTGAGCGCACGTGCGTGTGTGCGCTAATAAATACTGCAGATATTTGCACTATCACGGTCACTATCATTAGTATTGGAGTAAACGTGATATTAACCATGTGTTCTGTGTGAGGGCACGCGTGTTTGTGCGTTAATAAATACTGCAGATATTTGCACTATCACGGTCACTATCATTAGTATTGGAGTAAACGTGATATTAACCATGTGTTCTGTGTGAGCTTGCGCGTGTTCATATGTGTGATAATAGTTATATGTACACTATCATGGTCACTATTATTAATATTAGAGTAAAAGTGATACTAACCATGTGTTCGTATGTGCGTGCGCGTGTGTATATGCTAATAGTTACTGTAGATATGCACTATCATGGTCACTATTATTAATATTGAAATAAACGGGATATTAAGCATGTGTTCTATGTGTGCGCACGTATGTGTGTGTGTGTATTTTGAGTGTTCGATATTTCTAATGTGATAATGTTAAAGGAACATACCTCCTCTTTGACTTCTTTCAGTTCTTTGATTGTTTTTGATTGCTCGGGCTCTTGTTTGACGAACTTGTTGGCCAAATTCGCAACCTGGACATAAAGAATGGTATGAATTAATGGTATATACACAGAGGTATTTAAGTATCAATTACAGTAAAAGGAGATTAATGAATAAATTATAAATATTCAGCAGGTACATGCTCTAAAATTTCTAATTCTTTTTTTTTATTCGGGAAAACAAACAATTACATAATGTCATTAATCTTAAAGGTCTTAATATAACATAGTGGTAATTATATTTCTTATTATAATATAATATTTATATAATAAATTCATTTATTACAATACAATATGTCAAAACTACTAATCAAATAACCCGCCCCTGATCGCTCCCGGTGCAAAAGTGCCCATAACACTTGCTGCGTTGCCACGTTGGATGGCAATGGACAGCCTTTGGACCAGGAACGACCCGGAACGAGTGTCACCGGTCGCCTCGATGAGCCTCTGTCCGATTTCTTTAATAAGGCTTTTAGCTTCCTTGCCCCAACTCCCCAGAGTCTCCACCGCTATTGGCACGAACTGGTAAAGCGGTTCCAAGTCGGCGTACTTAAGCCTCTTCCTTGAGCCGGCGTCTTCCGCAGCGGCCGACGCGGAGTGAATGGTGCGACTAAGGTGGCTGGCGGCTACCGTGCTGACACACGTTACGTCCCAAAGTAGACATTTGCCGTTCTTCCAGGGCACCAAAGTCAGTCCGTCCGGCCTCTTACCATCCGACCTGCTCAGACCCGGAGGCTCAAGCACACAGGGGACGTTTGCGGATACAAGGGCCCTGCGGACGATATCGTTAAGAGCGTGGTGTCGCGGAAACCTCCCAGTGCACCGTCGGCAACTCATAGCGTGATGGCCATTTGCTTCCACCGTGGAACCGCAGGTGCATATGTGGGGTTCACACACCTTACAGCCCAGGCGGAAAGCCACCGCCACACGCAGAGAGTCGTCGTCAAGCAGGGTGCCTAGGTGAGGGGACGGCAATGCCTGTAACCACGCTCCAGATTCAGGCTGTGACACAGCCCGCAGTCTAGCCTTATCGGCCCCTGTCAACCCCTCTAATAATTGAACTTGGAGTCGCTTCACCCCCACGTCATCCCACGCTCGCTGAAGATTCATTGGTTCAGGGATAGACGCGCCCGCATTGAGGGCCGACCAAGCTAACACAGCATCCGACACAAAAGGTATGATCACCCCGTCACCATTAGGATTCAATAAATTAGTAACGAGGCTACCAACCCCATGTGCCGACGCCAGAAAAGCTGGCAGACCGACATCCTGCGCGCAACGCACCCCAAGACCACCACATCAGATTGGTTGAGCCGCCTGTCTCCACTGAGTACCATTATTTTTTCTTTTTTTTAATTCTTCCAGAGCATTTAGCCTCTATTATGTATTTTATTAATATCTTATAGAATGATTGCTGATGATGACCATTATGATGACTTGATGATGATGATGACGACGATCAATGAGATGATTGCTAACATATACATACATATACATACATAGTTGTGGAGACTTTACTAGAAGCTCCCTAAGGAGATTTGGAACCAACACGAAAAGTCACAATTCACTGTAATATGCCACTTTACTACACTTGAGTGCGTTGTCAAAAAAGCCACCATTTTTATACATACATAAAATCTCGAATTCATATCAATTTCGGAAAATAAAATAATACCGTCCTTTTTCGTGTTGGCACAAAAAAAAACTGTAAGAACGTTTCGAACGACCAAACGAATTTGACAATTGAATTCGCGGGGAGATTTTAATTGCGCATTCTCTAAAATTTGGTGACGTCACGTTAGAGCATGCGCAATTGAAATCTCACCCCGGATTCAGTTGTCAAAATCGTTCGATCGTTTGAAACGTTCTTATAGCATGTGCCTGTTGAATAGTATAGCTTTTGTGATGAAGCGGTATAGCGGTCGACAACAATAGCTATCAGTGAAAGTTTCGGCGCAATCAATCCAGCCGTTTTAGAGATTAGTTAAGTCAAACAGACAAACAGATACATAAACTCATACATAAACTCACGCCTATATCCCCGAAGGGGTAGGCAGAGGTGCTAGCACCCACATTTCGCCAGTTTATGTTTAGGTCCCAATGTAATAGGTGGCGAGCCTATTGCCATTAACCGGGCACTTATAATCCTGCGATAAATATACATATAATTTCGAAAAGCATCGAAAAGTCATTGGTGTGTGCCATGGTAAAACCTGGGATCGAACCCGAGACCTCGTCTCAGCAGTCCATTACCCATACCTCTAGGTTACCGCGGTTACAAGTTGTAAATAAGTATAAAACACATTTGCGTTCACACTGTAGCCTGTGACATATTGCAACTTGTCAAATACACGTTTTATACTTAGGTTAAAACGAGGGGTTAGTAGGTTTTAGGGTCATTTTGAGAATTTGGTAGTCAAGATCGATTTGGTGCAGAATGTACAGTTGCTGATAATTGTGTGGTCAGTACCTGGGTCCGTGAATACCAGGGTTTAACGTAGCAAAAGGTAATATGAGAGATGTTACCTTCTTGGTGCCCTGGTCCGGCCTCCCGGAATCCTTCAGTTTTTGATCAAGCTTGTGCAATCTCTCGTCAATCTCCACCCACTTCTCTTCGTTGCCCTCCCCTTCTTTCAGCCTTCGTTGACGGCCTAAGAACTGGAAATTAAAAAAAACAAAGCCGGTCAAGTATGAGTCGGACTCGCGCATCGAGTGTTGCGTACAAAATTGAATTCAAAGACGAACTTAAACTACATAATCCACAATATATTTTGACTGCGTTGACTTGAATTTTATATTTATACTAGGTATCGGGACTTCTCGCGAATTATATATTGGAACTTTAGTAAGTTCCAAGATATAATTCGCGAGAAGTAGAAGGCAGAAATAGTTTTCTGCCGACGTTTCGGATGCGTTGCAGCACCCGTGGTCACGACTTGACTAGTCTTCGAGCGTCGAGATGTATGCGGGGAACATTTTTTGAGTGCCTACCCACCATTACACTTATTATGAACGGTTAGGCTGGCGACACACCACATTCACTATGTCAGTTTTTAACGGCACTGTGTTTTTTGGTTTTAGTATCTTAATCACTGAATTTCACGTTCCGGATAGCTTGAATCCACCTTCCCTATTGAAATTTTTATATTTTTTATTTCAATGGCTTCACGCACAATCCGTGAATTTTATAGTTTGAAGACGTTATAGACTTGAGTATGTGGTATGAATTTAAACTTGATGCCTTTACACATTCTTGAAAAAAAGGTCTTGACAGACAAACAGACAGACAGACAGACAGACAACGAAGTGATCCTAGAAGGAATTCTTTTTTCCTTTTGAGGTACGGAACCTTCAAAAAAGATATATATCACAGGTAATGATAGAAGTAAGATGATTAAATATATGATGTTCTAATTCTTCCATTTATAATCCCCGACGCAAAAACGACGGTGTGTTATAAGTTTGACGTGTCTCTCTATGTGTAGAAGGACCTTGGTTCGTTCTGATAATAAGACAGAGTGCTTTACCAGTTATGGTACCCCAACACGACAACGTTTAAATCAAAATGTTACTATACTTCATTCAGTTAGGTATTACACTAAACGTAAACTTAGTTTATTAATATTTTCTGTTTAGAAACTCATTTTCAAGACAAAAAACCAAAATTAAATCACTAGTTATAGTTCGTAAAATATAGCTTGATACCTGTGACTTTAGAGACTTCGTTTATAAAGACTGCAACAATAAATTTGTTGTTGGAAAAGTTTTAATTTTTTAAATATTAATAAGACATTTGTATAGAAATCTAGAACACTTTTTTCAAATAGAACTTGTTATCAAGGAGATACTAGTAAAAACAAAGGTAATTTAAAATTTTTATTATATTTTATTATTTATATTTTTTGTTGTTAGCTTACTTCGTAAACTCTATTCGCAGCCTTGTAGGGATGTGTAATCGACTGGCCAGCGAATATCGATAAAATAAATGTATGACAATTTCATTAATATAAATTGTATAAATGATTATATCTAATAATTTTTTCACAACAAATTCGTATTTTTTTAGTCTTGCAATACCTACTGCTTTCGCATGCAGCGAACAAGCGGGCGCCATCTTTTTTGAGTGCCCACGCCTTGTATACGCTATCGCTACGTGATTAATATTGTTTTGTCGTTATTACTGTTGCTTTGTTAAGTTTTGTTGTTATTTCTAGTTATTTGTTTTTTTTGCACCACAATGCCGAAAAGAACAAAAAAAACTGTTTTGAATAGCGAAAGTCGCGAGTTTGTGATTCGTTTGCGCGAGTATTTTGACCGCGAGAATCAAAATGGCGGACCGCTACTACCATTGGAGCAAGTGTGCAATAGAGTTGCTGACGCTCTTGGTATCGGACGAGCTACAGTGTCTCGAATTAGCAAAGAAAAGTATGGAGAATCGTCAAAGGAGATGGTGGCCGAAGATGAGGGAGGTAAAATATTATCGACTCCTAATAAAAAAAAGGAAGAGAGTTTCGCCAGTCACCGAAATTGACGACTTGATGCTGCCGCAATTCGAAATCATATATATGCGTATTACGCACGTGGTGAATTTCCCACGTTAAAAAAAATATCCGTTTCGCTTAAAGACGCGGATTTATTTAAAGGAAGTCCACCATCGTTGTCCAAAATATTGAAAAAAATCGGCTTTGCTTACAAAAAAAGCGATAAAAGAAAAAATTTTATGGAGCGAACAGACATTGCTTTGACCCGAATTGACTTTTTGCGCAAAGTCAAAAATATAACAGATTGGCATAAAGTGGTTTTTCTTGATGAAACATGGCTCAACGCAAACCACACTGTTTCAAGATCGTGGACAGACGATAAAGCGGAGTCTACCACCAAGGTGCCCGAAGGCAAAGGACAAAGATTAATAATTACTCATGCGGGGACATCGTCTGGTTTTGTGCCCAATTGTTTACTGGCGTTTAAATCAGTAAAAACAACAGAGTACCATGAAGAAATGGATTTTACAAAATTTAAGGAGTGGTTTCTAACTCTTCTAAATAATTTGAGTGAACCACATTTTATTCTGATGGACAACGCTCCGTATCATTCAGTACAAAAAGATAAGGCGCCTACGACAAGCAATCGTAAAATTGAAATTATTACTTGGCTGCAAAACAAAGGAGTAAAAGCCGACAACAGCATGCTCAAGAAAGAATTGCTAAGATTAGTAAGCATTCATAAGCCCCCCACTCCAAGATATATTATAGACGAAATTGCAAAGGAAATGGGCCACACCGTCATCCGTTTACCACCATATCATTGCCATTACAATGCAATAGAACTAATCTGGGCTCAAGTCAAAGGTTCGTATAATCTAAAAAAAACATACATAAAAAGCTTACAAAGAATTTAGTAGGTTTTTTGTTTGATCGGATACCTTTTTTTTCTAGGTTAAGCTGCCAGACATAATGTAGCACCGCCTTTCACAGCAAATAAAATGTTGACATTACTACATGAAGCTTGTGTACATGTAAATGCTGATGATTGGAAAAAGATGGTTGAGAAGACAAAAAATGTGATTCAAAAAGATTGGGAGCGCGATATTCAATTTGACAACATATGCGATCAAGAATTAATTATTAATCTACAGGACTGCTCCAGTGATGAATCAGAATTTGACTTTGAAGTTGATCTCGGCTGTACACCATTTGACAATTAAACTTTTAAATACCTTCAAATTCATCTTTCATTTCCTTTTTTCTTTCTTTCAATATCGTTAAAATGTATTTTTTTAATAAACTCATTCTATATAAATATCGATAAAATACTAAAGACGTCCCATACCTATTACATGTCATTCTGACAAACGTCACAGGTATCAAGCTATATTTTACGAACTATAGTCAGTTAGTGGGTCTAGTTTATTTGATTAATATGTGTTTTTTATAAAAAGGCTACAAGATTGTTTACCTTTAGTTAAGTATATCACCGAATAGAGTATATGTATTTCAAAATTAAAGGGCTAACCAATACAATTTATTTACTACTTGTTAGAGGCTGTATTTGGCGGGAGTTATATAATCTTATTATTATATAGTTAACTTCCAAGTTTTAATGTTATTTATACTGTAATTTTATCAAAAGGTTGTCTTTTTGTAGATCACAGTCTGAGACAAGACCGCCCCTTGTACCAATAATACACACGCGTTTTTTTATAGAGAAATGTAACTTATGCACCTTTCTGAATTTTCTCACCGGTGATAACAGAAATAAGTAAGTGTACTTGCCTGTTCGCGATCCCACTTCGGCACTCGTTCGGCAGTCTTCGGCTCGGGCCGGCCGAGCCTATTCTCCATAATTTTTCGCTCAATCTCCTTCATGTTCCAGTCGTCCCTCTCGATCTTGCCCACGGACCTCATGAGGTCTTTGGGTTTGGAAGGCCGAGGGGACGACGTGTTGGTCGTAGTACCGCTCAGTTCGGCGGCCAGTCGTGCCACTCGGGCACCTCCGCCTGCCGTTCGGCCACCTCCGCCGACAATGCGACCCTCCTCCTATATAAATGTGAAAATATTATAGATATTTCGGTTTAGGTAATATAAAGAATTTTTTGAATTTGAATTTCAGTCTGCCTCAGACTGCTGTTAGAATTCGAGTTTCAAGTCGAAAAAGTGTTATTTATAAATTTTGAGTGCATAAGTAGCAGTATGATACAATTGAAAAAGTTAATGAGCGTTTTCAATTGATTGATGAGTGTCTCTATAATCTGAGGGTCTATTTTACTTCCATTTTCTACTTACTCCAAATATTTCAGATTTTTGGAGAGAGCAGAAGTTTTTTATTCTTCCTTATTTGAAGTTACAATTTTAATGTTGCAATCATTTATAAACCACATTCACTTACCCACATCATACTAATTTAGTTTTAGTTTTTATTTAGCCACTTACATCAAATTTAATATTATATCACTCATTTTGATCACATCTCCAGTTAAATCCGAGACCTTCTCGCCTTCAGTCCGGGCCTCACTTATTCCTCCATTCGATTTTACTTATTCATCATATAAATTAGCGGTCAAACGACAGTCCCTCCCAATATAGCCGAAAAACAAAACCAGATCATTTTTATGCGGTCCCCGGACTAAGAAGTTCTCAGATGGGACCGCGACTAACACAAGAGTAATGATGATGATGATGATGATGATCATCATATACGTAATATCTACATCACTACAAAATGTTAAAGAGAAACGGTCGTATTAACACTTAGGTTTGAGTAAACACAGTGTACAGAGAAAAGAGAAAACACAAGTGGTATTAAAATGTTCATTGCATGCACACACACACAAAACGGTATTTTTAATTATTAGGTTATTTGTAGAGTCATCTTTGTTGATGGTTTCGTAACGTGCGAGTTAAGCCTTAGATTTTGGAGCGGTTGAGAGTGTACACAGATTGATGAGACTGCTCGAGACCTTCTCTAGAATTTTTTAAGTCGTTTTGCCCTTTGAAGGTCAAAACTTTGCACGATTGTGTCATATCTATCTTTAGTGAATTACCTATAACATACCTATAATATAATTAATTATATTTTTTTTATACAATTTAGATGGCAGACAAACACAAAGTGGTTACCGTGACCTATGAACGTGTGCAACACCAGAAGAGACACACATGCTGACAACCCTGTAAGAACAGAGAGTTTTTGTGCCGTTAGTGCAGAAGACATAATCCTTTGGTCTGCCCACTGACAGCACAAAAAACTCCCAAGTAAGCTCTGGCTACCCTACTCACCGCCGGGAACACAACACGAGGTTATTATAACTACGGTATTCTGTAGGGTGGAGGTACTTCCCCAGTCGGACTACTCAATTGGGACGGGAATACCGTCGTGTACTATCTCCTACAATATTCATAGATGACAGTAACCAATCCACACAAAGTGAAATTGCCTAAGCAGTAAAAAAATAACGAATAGGAAATATTTTCAATCGGTTCAGGCGGGATAAGAACCCGCGATCTTTCCTTTACAGGGGGAGTGTTCTGATTACTGACCCACCGAACCTCGCCTGAAGCCATCCAAATATACCTACCTAACCTATATATATTCGTCTTGCGGCGACGGTGAGAGCCATCTACCGATATTCGTATGAACTATCGGAACCAATGAATGATGTTGCAATCATTTTTAAGCATTAAATTTAATTACTCCGCCAAAAAAAAATTCGTCAGTTAAAAGTATATCTTTTGTGGATAATAAAACTACTGATATTCTCGTGAAGCTCCCTATTACACAAAAATAAACACATTGTGTACATATAAATATTCAAAATTTATAAGTACCCTCTCAACCGCTCACGAAGATCTTCAGAAACCACTCCTCAAACAAAACGAATAATTCCATGCCACACACAGCCCTCACATAGTGTTGTAGCTTCTTCTCCAATTTCTTAACTCGATCGTCGAACGCGGGGGCAGAGGCACGGTACTGCTGTAAACCGTAATCATTCTCCAAGTCAGCAGAGGGCTGGAAATCCAGCCTCGGCTCTGAAGCCAGCATCTGAAGACTCTTCTCAAACCTCTGCTTCATAATCTCCCGCGCAGCCTTTCGCCGTCCACCCTTAGGACGCTTACATTCTGTCGCCTTCCTCTGAACCAAGTCCGACATTCTCTGCATTCTGAACGACATCTCTTCGCTATTTCTTCTCTGTGGAATCTCTTGTTGAACAAGTCTCTCCTGGCCCAATCCCTGTCCTTGTTTGATCAACTCTACGACTCTTTGACGTCTTATTTCCATTTCTGGATTACCAATACTCTCGCGTTTAGATCGATCAGGACTTGGCGTATCCCGTCTCTTACCTTCGATAATTTCTGCCATACGCTGCATTCGTAATGCCATTTCTGGATTTGTTGCAGATCCAGATCGAATGGATCTAGATTCTGGACTAGGCGTATGTCTGCGCTTTTGGCCTTCGAACAACTGGGCTATGCGTCTCGTATTTGCGACTTCAGCTGATCCAATCGAATTCGATCTTTTATAAGTAAGTTTGACGTCGGGACTTGGTGAATGCCTTTGGCTATCTATTACTTCTGATAGCCTTCTTCCTTTCTGAGGTAACGGGCTCTCAGAAGACCGCGTAAACTTCTTTGGACTATCAATAGAAGCTGATCTTGGAAGTGTTTTCTTAACTTCTCTTGAAGGTGACCTGCTGAACGTTTTCGAATCCCGTTTCCCTACTAAAGTAGCGTCAGTATCTGCGGAATCGTCGAAGATATCGGAGAAGTCTGGTACTCTGATAGTACTGAGCTCGAGACCCTTCAACCTACGAGGTGGTTTTACAGGCTTCTGGTTGTTTTGCTCGAAGAAATGGTCTAGTTTATGGGGTTCTTTGACTCTGGATTTTGAAGAGCCTTGAAGTAGCTGCGCTAAAGATTCTCTTAGTACCTTGGGATCTGGCGATTCCTCAGGGTCTAATAATGCGAGTATTTGTTCCTGGAGGTCTAGTTGTCTGTCTGTGTGTTGGTCGTCGCCGAGGGCGTCGTGGCCCTCAATGAGGCGCGCTAGCTGGGTAATGTCGTTGAGGTCGAGTTTGCCAATCTTTTTGCGAATGAACTCGGCAGGGTCGTTACTTACTTGTTGCGTGCGCACAGAGCGACGTTTCTTTCTGTAGCTCGAGTGAGATTTGTCGGTATCGGCCGCGTCTGTAAGGAACGGTAGTTCTAGTAAGTTTATATGTTGCACGAATTAATACAATGTGAATATGGAATATGTAGTAAATAAAAAACCCCGTCACAAAAAACAACCCTAAAAAGTCGAAAATAAGTTGTGTTAATTAGCCCTAAAACTTTGATATACCTAGTAATACATAATTTGATTCAAGCGTTGTCATTGTCGGGGGGAACTTGGATCGTTCCGATAATATGAAGTAGTGCTCTACAAGTTAGGGTCCCCCGACATGACAAAGCTTGCATCAAAATATGTATTACTAGGTGTATCAAAGTTATAGGGCTAACTGACACAACTTATTTTCGACTTTTTGAGGGTTGTTTTTAGCTTTTTGCTACTGTTATAGCAAAAGTTTTTGACGGCTTAATCAACTTAGAATTGGACAAATGTATGACTCTGCATGACAATCAGTTTGGGTTCAGACCCAAACTATCTACTGAAAGTGCAATACATTGTTTGAAACACACCGTCAGTTACTATACGAAACGAAGAACACCCGCCTATGCGTGCTTCCTCGACCTGTCGAGGGCTTTTGACCTGGTTAAATTAGTGTTCTCAAACTTCTTCCACAGGATGTCATAACATCCTGTGGAAGAAGCTTGAGAACACTAATTTACCACCTGAACTTGTGTCCATCCTCAAGTATTGGTATGCGAATCAGGTCAATAGCGTCAAGTGGGCTGGGGCAATGTCGGAGCCTTACAAGCTAGAATGCGGGGTTAGGCAGGGTGGGTTAACCTCGCCCACTTTGTTTAATTTATATATGGATGCCCTGATCGCCGCGCTCAGCAGCCAGTATATAGGATGCCATATAGATGGAGTGTGTGTAAACAATTTAAGTTACGCAGATGATATGGTGCTGCTCAGTGCGTCTATCTGTGGCTTAAGAAAGTTGATTAGGACCTGTGAGGAATATGCTGGTGCACACGGGTTAAAATATAATGTTACGAAGAGCCAATACATGGTCTTTGGGGTCGACGGAGCTAGATGTCCACAGAACCTACCACTTGTTCAACTCAATGGGATTCGTCTGGAGAGAGTGAACCAATTCACCTATCTGGGGCATATACTTACGGTGGACCTCAGGGATCATGCTGATATTGAGCGGGAACGGAGGGCATTGTCCAGGAGGGCAAACATGTTGTCACGTAGGTTCGCGCGGTGTTCTGCCGAAGTAAAGATTACTCTGTTCCGAGCCTACTGCACCTCTTTGTACACATGTAGTCTTTGGGCTAAGTACTCGAAAAAAGTCTACAGTACCCTCCGTGTCCAATTTAACAATGCTTTTACGGTAATGATGGGGCTGCCTCGTACCTGCAGCGCATCAGGCATGTTTGCAGCGGCAAACACAGACTGTTTTCACACAAGTATGCGCAAAAGAGGAGCCTCCCTGATACGCAGGGTGCGAGACAGCTCCAACATCGTCCTGGCAATGATTGCTGACAGGTTGGACTGCATTTACATTAGACATTGCTGTCAGAGACACGTCCCGCAATGCCGGATGTAAGGGCTATGTAATAATTTGACATTATTTGAATGACTGACTGATGTTATATATATTTTTGATCATGTCATAATGTATTAATTGATTTATTATTGCGTATTGATTATCATTATTGTTTTAATTATTTATTAGTGTCAATTTAATTCCATATTTTTACTCAATTAATTAAATTACTGAATAGAAATTTTTATAAAACCAAATTTATCCTAGTTTTCATGTCCTACATCGCTACGTATATGGGTGAAATTTACCTGAAATAAATTAATTTTATTTTATTTTATTTTTATTTTTTATTTTTGTGACAGGGGTTTTTTAAATTTTTAATATAATTTTTATTTTACACTTTTTAACTGAGTCAAGCTCTTTCATTTGATACCCATATTGAGGGAGTTGAGAAAAAATATGTAATTTGTCATTTTGTAGCGGCGGCCATCTTAGACAGATTTTTTTCAAACAGCAAAGAACACTCCCGAGTAATATATCTTTCAAACAAAAAAAACTAAATTCAAATTGGTTCATCCGTTCAAGAGCTACGATGCCACATACAGACACACACACACACACACAAACTTATTGCACACAGTAGTTTTTGCGTCGGGCGTTAAATAGAAAGAGAATAGTTGTGTAATTTTATAAACATACATATAATCACGCCTTTATCTCCGGATGGTTAGGCAGAGGTGAATTAACACCCACATGTCATCAATCATTGAATTCGGTCCCACGTAATAGGGGGTGAGCTTATTGCCGTCTTTCGGGCGCTATTGTTGACTCGAGCCATGCATCTGAGGTTGAGTCTGGGCTGTAAATATCTGTCTCATGTTAAACAGGCCTATTCCTTAGTCGCCTTGTACGACACCGCATGGGAAGAGATGGGGTGATCCAAACTACTCTGCCGGGACAACATTATGATTTTATGCACAACCATTTTATAAAATAAACACTACAACATAATTAAATTGAATTCATTCCAATTAAATGATATCGGTAAGTTGTGCAGAAACGTACAGCAGTAAAATACAACATATTATACGACAGACGATTACCTGAAGGATAAAAATGTCTGGCATAGCGCTGGCCCCTCATTGTTACCAAAGGACATGTCCACTTTTTGTATGGACGTTGGTTTTTATGCCCAATAAAATCCATTATGGCTCAAATTACACTGATATATATTAATTAAAATTAGGAATCGGGCATTAGTTTGATAATAATTTTTAAACCCTGCATTTAAGAGAAAAATTAATAGTTATTTCATATAGTAGATATTTTAATTCAAGGATGGCAACACAATTTTATTTTTAATAGCAATTATTGCTGTCATCACTTGGTTGCCGCTGTCAACTGTCTCTTAAATTCACTTTCGAACCATGGTCGAAAACTCTGGTTTCCCTTCATAACGGATAAATCTCTCTTGAACCATGCTCATTTTTGTAATGTAAGATATCTATTGTACATTTACTGTGCAAATTACAACTTTATGACCGTAAGTAAGGTCATCATAACTACAGGATTAGTTTTTAACTTGCTTTTAGTAAAAGCAAATAGTTCCTGTTTTGTATTGGAACTGCTAATGTTTCAGTAGCTTGTAGCCTATGTAGGTCTCAAATATTTTTATAATTATTATATATATTTTTTATAATACTTTGACAACCAGTCGAAATATTACATTTTAATTACACCAAGCAGCAGCATGCAACACTACATGTGAACTATATCATTGTTATTCATAAAACAATAATAGGTAATGCTTTTTGTTTGAACATGGTGTAATCTATCAATTTCTCTTTATATTAGTAAAAAAATCACTCAAAAAAATTAATCAAAACGGTCCACAAACGCATAAACAGAACTGACGTCCATCTATCATCACGCTTGACGCGTCGGTGACAAGTAGTCAAACTTATTTCTTTTTTGTCAGGCACATGCAGCAAAAGTTTTGTTTGTGTTCAGCCTAAAAAATACACCAAAATAAAAACGATGTTTTTTCTAAATTGCAGTAACTTAAAAATCCATTTTATAAATTATAATATTAGTTAAATATAACACTATCCAAAAGTATTTGCTTCATCGCTACTGGATTTGCTCAAGAATAAAAAACCATTTCTGGACAACTCCTTTATCTATAGATTAATTATTTTATTAAAATAAAGTTACCTAATGTTTATTTATATGACACGAAATGTACATTCGCCCACTTTTAACCTTGAGGCAAGATTGAAAATTGATGTCTTAAAAACTGCCGCAGTGGAGTTTGTTGCGCCGTTTATTCTCCACTAGCGCCCAGGAAGCGGTGTTAAACTTAGCTTAGGTACGCAGAATTATTATCGACCTCAATAAGAAACAATTTAATTGTTCAATATTGAAAATAATTGCCACGTGATTTCCGGCAGAGTAGAATTAGGGCCACCCCATATCTTCTAATGCGGTGTCGTACAAGACGACTAAGGGATAGGGCTGTTTTACATCATACTGATATATAGTCTCAGATGCATGGCTTGAGTCAACAATAGTGCCCGGAATACGGCATTAGGCTCACCCGCTTTTACGTGGGACCGAATACAATTATTGGTGAAATACATACATACAGTCACGCCTTTTTTCCAGTGGGATACGCAGAGACTACTGTTCTCAACTTGCCACGATCTTGGCACACCTCTTTCGCTTCTTCTACTTTCATAATTGTTTTCATACATGCTCGCCGGTTTCGGGTACTCTTGACATGTCCTTTCTTCAAAATATCTTCGATCTGATTGACATACGCATGTCTACGTCGACCCCTACCGTGTTGTCCATTCACCTTCGCTTCATAAATATGTTCAGTCAATCTTCTTTCGTCCATCCTCTCCACATATCCGAACCATCTAAGCATCCCTTTCTCTATCTTAGTCACTACATATTGGTGAAATTTGGGTGTTAATTCACCTCTGCATAACCCTCCAGGGATAAAGGCGTGATTTTATGTATGCACGTATATAATATTGAAAATAAATGACTTTGGACTTTTTTCTTACACCACTTAGGTGACAGACAAGCACACGACCCACCCGATGGAAAGTAGTTACCGGGGCCTATGGACGTGTGTAACACCACAGCAGCCACACTCACGCTGCCGACCCTGCAAGCACAGAGTTTCTGTGCCGTCAGTGTCGAAGACAAAACAGGACAAGCTTTTGGTCTTCCTACTGACAGCACAAATTCTCCAGTGAGCTCTGGCTACCCTACTTACCGCTCGGAAACACAACACGAGGTTATTATGGCCGCGGTATTCTGTAGGGCGGAGGTACTTGCCCAGTCAGACTGCTCAATTGGAATTACCTCCTTGTGACTTGTACTTTAAATTTTAATGACTTGTTTGTTTCATTTTATGTTTTGACATTATTTTTGTGACTAATATTTAGAATTTCAATTGACTTATAAGACATGTGCTGAACTAATGTTATTTAATGATTGTATTCGTAATGATGTGTAATTAAATGTTTGCATGCCATAAAATGGTAAATGTGCCGCACAAAACTATTGGACCTGACATCTTTGTAACCACATTTAAGCAAATAAATGAATTTGAATTTGAAATAATAAAAAAAAAAGAACTCACTTGAATACACAGACACAGGGTGTTCAACGTGGGACGTACGGACATGTTTCTCCTTCTGCATGCTCTTCTTGATCTGATAAACAATAACACCGTTAAAACACAAACCATTGTTATACAATATGTTATTATACATTGTGGACCAAAAGCGGACAAAGCCTCGCAAAATTTTATATATTAATTTTAAATTAGGATTTTGTCCGTTTGGTACATTACTAGACTTCAAAATTTGGAATTGCAAAATGTGTGTAATAGTGCACTAGACATGTTCCAACACGTGTGTGAAGAAATCTAGGTTACATTTCGCTACATGTATTGCAGTAACGAATAAATCCTTGCAAACGGTTAGAACTACCTACTTATTATCATATTCATGAATAAAAAATTCAATGTATATCTTTCATTAGGCATTCGTCATGTGTCTGAACTGAAATGATATTGAAATTAAACTTAAACATGCCAGAAGTGTATTGTTTTGAGCAGATTATTTTCAATTCATTCATAATTCAATCACTTTTTGTGATTATCGAAGATATACGAATACAATTTTCAATGTTTAGTTAAAAATGAATTTACTATATACTTAGGTGACAGGCAAGCACACGGTCCACCTGATGGTGAGTGGTTACCGTGACCTATGTACGTGTGTAACACCGGAGGCGTCACACTTGTGCTGCCAACCCTGTAAGCTCCTTCATATGTCCTTCTCGAAGAACTCCATAATGAAGTGACATGGTCGCGTTTCTTCACAGGTTACACCGGCTGTGATCACGGCCGGTGTAACCTGGTCGAAAAGTCAGACAATTCATAAGGTATTTATGTATATATACCATGACCGATCGATAATACCCTCTAACTTCATAAATAAAGATATTTCCAGTCACCTGATCAAAGACGTCTGTCTCGTGGTGTATGTGCGGTACTTCCCCTTTGAAAGCGTTGTACACTCGAGTGAGGTAGGACCTCAGCTTAGCGTCCGGGACGTCCCGCAGCGTCCCGCCCGATGAGAACGGCACTATGCCTGTAAAATACAAATGTTATGTCTAGTGCATTATAAAAAAAGCATATTATAGTGTTCAGGAATATATACAGGGTGTTACAGAAAGGTGTGGTCATATTTAAGGGTCGTTACACATGCCTGATAACCAGTCGATATGCACCGGCCAATGTACAAATAGTAATAAAGTGATGACATCGTTAGTCGTCTTACAAAATTGTTAAATTCGTTAAAATTTTCGATATTTAGCAAAAGCGGTAGGTCACAACACTATTGTATTTTGTTCTTTCGCGATAAGTTCAATTGAGTTCAATAACCTCTGCAAAATCTCTAATCTCAGCTGTGCGCCTGGTAGCCGGCCTACCAAGCGTAGGTATAGTTAGATACAGGTTACATCAGAGATATTTTGACTATCACTTACCGGGGCGTGTTCTCCTTACAGCGAAACGGTGATGTACCTGATCTGGTACAGTCATAAGAACGCACTAATTTATCACTTCACGATCGCGACACAAGGAGTTTAAACTATCACTTATGTAGGCCACAAAAACATAACGAGTACATGTACACATGAATGGAGTTTATGACGCCACAGTATGCGTGAAACTCCAAGGCATACCTACGTTTAAAAAATTATAGCAACGCGCAACGGCTCGTTGCTCGATGCCGTAACATGCTACCACGCACGCTTCGAAACATATCTGGGGTTACGCTACGTAAATCTCTGATATTCGGGCTTCCATATTCTCTCTGCTGTCACATGCTGTACTGTACACTTTTTCTTCACGTAACCTCAGAGAAAATAGTCGAGCGGAGTGAGATCCGGGGACCTCGCCGGGCAAGCGACTCTCACTTCACCGCCACGCCCAATCCTCTGATCAAAACGCATCTTTAAATACGCGCGAACTTCCCCCTTGAAATGAACGGGTTTCACTCCGATAACCGTTCCAGCTCGCCGGGTATCTACTCGTACTCGGGTCTACTTCAAAATGCTCGAGAATACGATCGTCTAAAGCAGTGGGCGTCGTAGAAGGTCGCCACGAAAACTTCCAGTGTGTTGAAGGCGGTTCACCATCTTCTTAAAACACTCCAAAGAGGGAAACCGCCGACGGTCACCCTCTAGTCTTCCGTCCACAAATATCTCACTGTACAGCCGACGAGCTTTTCGCAAGCTACCATCAGCTGCGCCAACACAAAGCATCATCTAATATTCGCTATAACTAAAAACCGACATTTTCACTGCACAACAGAACAACAACTAGTCTACAAATAAACATGTAAACAACCTACAGAAAAGAAGTCGGCACAAGTAGGTACATACGAATGTTGCCAACCATTAATCTATCTAATTCTAATTATCTAATTTAATACGTAGAATTTTGAAAAATCCACAGACCTTCCTTTCATTTTTAAGGTAAATATGACTGAAAAACCTGCAGTTAACTAATTAATGGTTAAATCAATCCCTTTGTTCAGAACAATATTCTATTTCTACTAAAAAGTACATTGCCTAGGTACATTTTGCTATCTGTTCGCGCTAAAAATCTGAACTGAAAAGTAAATGATAGCTTCGTGCTCAGTGGTTAAGGTCGGCCTTTCTACTGAAAATCACAAGTTTTAATCATACCGAGAGGAGATAGAGCCAGAGTAGAAAGAGGAGAAAAAGTTGAGGAATCAGGAAATAAGTAATACATAAAATTGTCACGATATTTTTCTTTGCATATGACAAGACTTACCTACTCTGCGGGTGACAAGACGCAAAACAAACGAACCGGATTTCGTCTTCTATCTTTTAAAAAGCATAAACGCGTAAAAATACATTTTAATCTACTAATAAATTTACCACTTTTTCATTTGAAATCTACGCTGCTTCTACTATTTTTAACATGCCATCTACAGATTTTATAAAATCAGTTATGGCAACATTGATGCCTACTGTTTTACGCACTTTGGCGCCAAATATTATGTCCTTGGCGGCACCGATTGTCCGTGTCAAAAGCGCCGCCACGCATCGCGGTCTCATCAAAGGACTCCGCGGCCGAACGTATTACCTATGAAATTAGGGTAGAGGTACAGGTTTACGTCCATTTAAAAATTTTATTTTAATATTTAAATCTGGATTTTTCAACTATGACTTTGTGCTTCTTTCAAGTGCAGAAACCCCCTCGCATTGAGTTTGGGTTGGACAATGAATGGACTATCGCGCTCAAATTTAATAAAAACCAGAGTTATGTACTTACTCTGAAAAAAAAATCGCAGCTACTATTCAATCTACTCGTTGTCTGTTGTTATGTAAGAGACAACTTTTTCGACGCCGTGATTTTCATATCATTCAATAACGGGTGGGCAAACAAACATACGACCCACTGACTGAACAACATTGTTATTAAAAAAGAGTATGTAATTCAGTAGAAATACATCCGATACTAAGAATGCAGAAAATAATAAAATTGTGACCATGGTCGAATACTAGTCAGTTCACCCTATTTAGGTATAGGAAAAAAATAACAAATGATTTTATCGTATCAATTATTTTAGGGTACCGTAAAATCTTGTTTCAAAAATTTTGAAGAAACGACTCTTACATTTTATGTTATCCTGGTATTTGAACATATTTTTGTTCACTTTACCATACCTTTTTATGCTTTAAGAAAGGTTTTGTATTAAATAAAAATTGGTACGGAACCAATCATAATAAAGGGCGTGGCGATTTGGAGTGAAAGAGAAGATATTTTAATTTTATGAAATAGTTTAGGGTACCGCAATGAATGTTACTTTAACGAACACTTATGAAGGACCTCTTAGAGTTATGTTATCCGGGTACGACATGATATACCTTAGTAAGTTCTGTGTGCATTTTTGTACACTGCCGTTATTTATGTTGTGCGCCATTGTGCGCATTATCATGACACCTGGTTTCCCAAACGTAACGAACAAACAAATCTCAAAAAAATCCGATAATAAATAACTACGTAACTCAAACTAAGGCAAACGTGTAACGATCACAGTGTTGCGGATGCTGCTTTTTTATACCACTTAGGTGGCAGACAAGCACATGGCCCACCTGATGAAAATTGGTTAACGTGGCCTATAAACGTATGTAACACCAGAGGGAACGCACTCGCGCTGCCGACCCTGTAATCACAGAGTTTCTGTGCCGTCAGTGTAGAAGACAAAGCAGGACATGCCTTTAGTTTTCTTACTGACAGCACGAATTCTCCAGTGAGCTCTAGCTACCCTAACACAACACGAAGTTATTATGGCCGCGATATTCTGTTGGGCGGAGGTACTTCCGTAGTCGGACTGCTCAATTGGGCGGAAATACCGCCTTGTCCAACCTCCTGCTGGTCTCGAAGGACGAGAGCGTGCGGGGATGCGAGAGGAAAACAACCCTGTTTTCGAACCTGTTGCCATGTTAATTCCGTATGGAAAAGTACGATATCCTCATCTTACCCTGAAAAGGGGCGGCTCCTCAACCAGCCCTTTGAGGCTTTGTCTGCTCTCCACTGTGTCCTATGCTACTCAGGCACACATGAAGAGTCACCCAGCATCCCTTTACAGGGGCATTCCTGCCTCGGTCGGGATTTTGGGAGAGGAGGTGTGCTGCCGTCTTCACGCGCAGTTGCGCTGCGGAGATTCGCAACCAAGCATCTCTATTTATCGTGTACCTATCCAACAACTTGGAATTTTGTTCTATTTAACTTCTCATCAGGTGGGCCGTGTGCTTGTCTGCCACCGAAGTTGAATAAAAACCGAAAATTTATTTTTTGCATAACATTTCAATAAAATTGGGTACGGAACCAATTTTAATTAGTTTAATATTAAGGGGCGTGGCTGGAAATTCGACAGTCCACGACTCCTGGTATTGAATGTAGGTTAACCTTTACCTAAGGTATCTTTGAGACAAGTCTTACATTTAGCATGGATGATTTCAGGAACATAAAAATGTTTTATTATTGCTAAAAGTAAATTTTGTTTTATTTTAATACTATTTTAACAAGTTTAAGCTGTTTCAGAATTTCTTTGCCCGATATAAAAAAAAAATGTTTAGGTACAAAGTAAGTAATATGATATTGAGACAGGGCCTATCAAATCCGATCGTTTGGTAAACCTACTCGGGTTCAAACCGTAGAGTTCATTTGTAACAGCGCGCTGCAGCTGCTGCAGCCCTGGTTAGTTTTTTAGTGTTGTGCGTTTGTCGACAATTTCCACTAGCTTACACATGGTCGATAAAAAAGAAAATTAATTATCTACGTGATACAAAGTAAATTGGTGTTTATACTCCCGCGGAAAATTTATTTATATCACACGTAATGCGTCCCTCGAATATGACCACACCTTTCTGTAACACGTTGTAGATGACAAGTGTGTGTGGTCCCTTTTAAATCTATTACTGTATAATATGCTTAAATTTCGATAGACTTCACTGTGTTATAATCTTCACTGTGTTGTATGTTAGTTATTGATTTGCTTATTCACACAACAACACAGCTATGAAATTGCATTGAAAGAAAAAATAGTTGGAAATATTTAAGTATTGACATGTTTAAAATTAATTTTCATCCACCCATTTCGGAGAGAGTAATATTGCTCTTCGATTTCTGAGTGCAAAACTCGTTTTTATCCTCTATAGGGTAAAAGTAAATTTGAATTTAGAAAATCGTGTGCAACCCGGTGTTTCAAAACCACATTAAACCTATTACTTCTACCTCTATGGTGCCGAATTTATCATAATTTTTTTTTTAAGTTGTTAAAGACTCAGACTAGAAACTAGTTGGCTTGGTATACTTTTATTTTTAATTGGATTTGAGCGCGCAATTGTTTTCTCACATTATATTGTTATTTATTGAATCTTAGGTACCGAATAAGTTTTTATTTATCTTATCTTAGTCTTGAAATATTTGTGGAGGTCTAGGAAAGGTGAGAAAAATTCGAATAATTGCCGGGAACCGACATCCACGCGGGCGGAATCACGGGCAAAAGCTAGTTATTTTATATTTCAAAGATTATTCTGTAATACTCATAATTTACTTGTTAATACCTACCTACACTCAATTAAAATTATTTTCTTATTGTAAACGTTTTTTTTTGCATTTAGTCATTTTCTCGCTGAGGTGGGATGAAAAGTTACGTGTTGCACTCGAGTGCAAAGATTTTTCACCTTGTATTCTTTTATTCCCTCGCTAACGCTCAGGGTTCTAATTTTTTAATCTAATTATAGTATCCTTCGCGTGCTCGGTCATCAAGTTCGAGCACGCGGTTAAAAAGCAACTTTGCACTCTTGTATAACAAATAACTATAAAGGACATGCTATATGGGAAATGTTCGTATAAAATTAACGAATTTTTGAATGATACATTACAATACTAATATGAATTATTTTAAATTGTCTTGCACATAATTATTTAAATAAATCAAAATGTAAAATTTCTACTCCACAACTGGCAGAATATGAGATCCGACATAATAATGTAAACACTTTTGTACTGTATTAAACAAATAAAGATCTTTGCTACGCTACGCTGAACCGGATTATATTCGGCAAGCTCGTGTGGTACATTAAAGCACTGTATAGATCTTTTTTATATAACTTAGGTGGACAAGAATACGGCCCACCTGATGGGAAGTGGTAACCGTGGCTTATAGACGTGTGCAACACCAAGGGAATCACACTCGCGTTGCCAACCCTGTAAGCACAGAGACTTTCTGTGCCGTCAGTGTAAAAGACAAAGCAGGACAAGCTTTTGGTATTCCCACTGACAGCACAAAACCACTCCAGTGAGCTCTGGCTACGCTACTCACCGCCGGGAACACAACACGAGGTTATTATGGCTGCGGTATTCTGTAGGACAGAGGTACTTCCCCAGTCGGACTGCTCAATTGGACGAGAATACAGTCGTGTCCTACCTCCTCCGAAAAAAAGATATGTATTCATTTAGATAGTAGATATGTACCCATACATACACATGTCATCATTGTATCCGAGTGCATCTGAGGCTTACATTTCTAAGTCCAGGGTGCGCTTAATCTCTTATTTGGTTTTGGTTTGTACGACTTTTATGGCAGCGACTGCTGCCTGACCTCCCAATCGTAAGGAAAACCTGCACCGCAGCCTTGTCGGGCAATCAGCAGGACTACCAGTTTGCCGGTGAGGTTGCCTTGCTACCCAAAGAATTTGGTGTGGCCCCATGCACAAGTATGTCTAAGTATCTGGGACCGACGACGGCTTAACATGCTCTGCAAGGCACGACCAGACCAATACGAATACCAATAATTCATGCATACAAATATTTGCACTAAGCGAGGATCGAACCGGCTGCATTCGCTACCACCACGCCACGGATTGCCACAGCTGTAATTTTTTTATAACAAATAATGTAGTGTAAAATCTGCTCACCAAATTCCTGCTGTAGAATGTGGTACACCCCTCGGGGGGTCGTGTTGGAAGGCAGAAGATCCGGCCGGTACCGCCGCACCAACTCCGTTAACGCCGCGGGACCTGAAGCCGCCCTGATACCGGCTTCCGGCCAGCCCACCCACGTGACTAGGGTCTCCTCGGATATTTCGGCTTCTGTAATGCACATAGATTGTTTATATTAGTTTGACGAAGTTTTAAAACATTATGTATGACAACTGTTTGAATCTATTTAGATAGGATAGTTCAACCAGTATAAAGAAACTGAAATGGTGCTGAACGGTGCTGCTGAAAGAAAATAAAGATAAATGAACCAGAATAGTTCAGGAATGGTATTCTAGAGAAGGTAGAAGAACCAGAGGAGGACAACCAAAGAGATGCTAAGATGATTTTAAGAAAGTAGGAGGTCCAGTCTTCTTCTTCTCGAGTCAATGATTCACTGTTGGTGCTAAATTGTTACCGAATAAAATTGTGCCATCTCAACCGCGCTATCAGTGGATTTATTCAAGTCGTCTTTCGTACAGGAGGTAGGACACAAGGGGCACGAGACCAAGTGCGCCATGGACTGCACGGGGGCACTGCAGTTGCATGTTGTTAAGCCCGGGTCTCGCATTCCCCACCTGCATAGATTTTGTCTCGACCGGCCGACTGTGCGTGGACGTTTGAGAGACCTCTATATCGGCCAAGAGAGGTCGTGTCCTGGAGGTAATTTTTCCTGGGGAGGTAAGAAATCAGTTGGTTGGTCCAGTATGAAGGATAGACAGAAATGGAAAGACTTGGAGGAGACCTTTGTCGAAAGACAAGTTTTTAAGACTAAGAGGAGAGAACCGAATGCTGAGAATTTCGTTTAGATAGAAAGAATGAAAATAAAGGGAAAAAAAAAGCTTTGAGTACCTCTATTCCGTACATTTTTTTAAATGTTTGTTAAGTACCTTTGTAACCGCTAACAGCAATAAGTGCTTATATTATCTTGCCTCTTTATTAAAGTAAACATGATGTGAATTATATTTTTAAATACATATAACAAACATCTATTTAAAATAGAAATGGTGCTCCACCGGTATCGAGTCCTGTACCCGGACCAAACTACCGGTGGTTAGGGCTCCAGGGAGAGGAATTTCCTCACTATGCGTGCCGTGCCTAGCAGAACTGCCTCCTGCATCAAGCTCTTGAGTCACTTGTCCAACGAGAGCCTCATAAGATGTTGATCGAGGCTCTTGACGTTAGTCAGGAAATTGAAACGACTATCGGTACAATAATAGCTGAGTCTACATGCCACATGTCAACAATCTCATGGGCTAAGTCCTGATATTTATTATTAATATTATTAGATATTAGAAACGCGGTAGCCTAGTGGTATGGGTAATGGACTGCTGAGACGAGGTCTCGGGTTCGATCCCAGGTTTACCATGGCACGCACCAATGACTTTTCGATGCTTTTCGAAGTTATGTGTATATTTATCGTAGGTTTATAAGAGCCCGGTTAATGGCAATAGTCTCGCCACCACAATATTGGGACCTAAACATGAACTGGCGAAATGTGGGTGCTATCACCTCTGCCTACCCCTTCGGGGATATAGGCGTGTGTTTATGTTACGTTTATGTTATGCAAAGCGTGTCCGACAAAAGTTGCCACGCGTTCTGTCCTAATCTATTTCTGTGTACTAGATAATCGCAAATATCTCACAGCCCTATCGATTACACACAGATGAACACACTCACACGGACATATTCTTTATTCTAACCCACTCATAAATCAGTGGTTCTAAGTTTTAATAAGAATCTATATTAACGGCCTCTGTGGCGTAGCGGTAGAACGTTCGACCGCTACACAGGAGGCGCGGGTTCGATTCCCGCTCAGTGCAAATATTTGTATGCACGAATATGCATATTTGCATTAGTCTGGGTGTTATTATGTATGATGTGTTTGCGTGTGTACAAAAAAATTAGTATCAATGTTTTTTTTTATACCACTTAGTTGGCAGACAGCACACGGCCCACCTGATGGAAAGTGGTTACCGTGGCCTATGGACGTTTGTAACACTAGAAGAATCACAGTCGCGCTGCTAACCCTGTAAGTACAGAGTTTCTGTGCCGTCAGTGTAGAAGACAAAGCAGGACAAGCCTTTAGTCTTCCCACTGACAGCACAAATTCTCCAGTGAGCTCTGACTACCCTACATGTTTATCCGCATTCTAGATTTCATAACACAAGCTAGTTAAGCTATGTTTACCATGGGTCTGAATAGCGTTGTGTGGAATGTTGTGGCATATTATTATTATTATTATAAAGCTGAACAGTGTGTTTGGTTGAACGCGCTAATCTCAGTATATACTTGTTCTAATTGAAAAAATCTTTTTAAGTTTAATAGTCCGTTTACCGACGAAAGTTATAGGCTATAAACCATCACGCTACTGCTAAAGAGAGTGGAGCAGTGATCATAAATGTCAACAAATCCGGATGATTTTTACATAGCAACATTATAACACATTATCGCACCGCTCGCCATAGGCAGAGAATTCATCCCCACACATTGCGACTTGAGACAGCGCACACTGTGCGGTATGAAAGAAACTTCATTCCACGCACACTCAAGCTGTGGAATGAACTCCTTGCTGTAGTTTTCCCAAGCACCGACAATATGGGGTTCTTCAAAAGGGGCATTAGAAGGTTTCTACAGGGTCGGCAGTGCAAGTGTAACGCCCCTGGTCATCGTCCATAGGCCACGGTAATCAATTCCCTTCAGGTGGGCCGTGTGCTTGTCTGCCACTTAAATGGTATAAAAAATACTGAACAATTACTTAATTGGGCTTAAATTCTTTTAAACCTAATTAAGTAATTGTTTAGTCTTTTTTCACCCCTTTAAAACATGCCACGAGTGAAGCTGGAGCGGGTCAGCTATTAAACTAATATGTATCAACAGACCCTCTTCAAAAAATATCCTCTCAAGAGAGCACGCGTTCCGCCACCGGTTGATAGAAGGGAGGGGGTGGCTGGCGATGTTATAGCTAGCGGCGTGGGCGATGGGTAATCCCTCATCTCTTGCCCCCTGCCCTTGGGACACCGAGAGATTATAGTGGTGTAGTTAATGCAGAGTTCGATATTTAAATGCGCGACCTATGAACGTGTGTAACACCAGTGGAGTCACATCGGTGCTGCCGACCCGGTAGGAACAGAGATTTTACGTGCCCTCAGTGCAGAAAACAAAATCAGGACAAGCCTTTGGTCTTCCCACAGACAGCACAAAATCTCTCCAGTGAGCTCTGGCTACCCTACTCACCACCGGGAACACAACACGAGGTTATTATAGCCGTGGTATTCTGTAGGGTGGAGGTACTTCCCCAGTCGGACTGCTCAATTCGGACGGGAATACCGTCGTGTCCTACTTCCTCAGAAAATTATACTTCCACAATATTCTACACAACGCTACAAAGACCCATAATAAGCATAGTTTAACCAGCTTGTGTTATGGAATTTAGAACGAGGATAAGTATATTTTTAATACATTTTTTTAATAAATACATTTAAACACCCAGACCAGTGCAATTATACATATTTTAGCCTACAAATATTTGCACTAAGCGGGAATTAAACCTACTAATAAATAACGCTGTGGAATGTTCAGGACAGTTCAGTGTCATCGATCGCAACCCCGACTCTTGCACCACTCCGCCATTAGCGCGTTTTCTACAATTAAAACTCGTATTTAGTACCTCTACGCCGTTTCCTCTGTGTGGTTGTAGCATCGAGCGGTAGCGGCTCATCGGAGTCGTAGAACGACGCCACTCGGTGCGGGGATACCGCAGTTCGATTCAGGTTTGGGTACCGGGTGCCTGGATCTAGGGTGTAAGCGCCGAAGTCACGGTGGAGGTTTTCTGGTGTCGTTTGAGCTGGAACAAAAGGTTTATCAATTAAATAAACCTATCGCACTCTGCCGTTGGACATAGGCCTCTCCTAATGGTGGGAGGTTATGTCCTACTGTTTCCACCCTGGCCAGACGGGTTGGTACAGGGTTTTATTAACGAGATTTCCATGTTGACAGACAAGCACACGGCCCACCTGATGGAAAGTGGTTACCGTGGCCTATGGACGTGTGCAATACTAAGGGAGTCACACTCGCGCTGCCAACCCTGTAAGCACAAGAGACCTTATTTTCTTCTTCTTATAACATAACCTCACACCTATATCCCCGAAGGGGTAGGCAGAGGTGCTAGCACCCACATTATGCCAGTTTATGTTTAGGTCCCAATGTAATAGGTGGCGAGCCTATTGCCATTATTCGGGCACTTATAAACCTGCGATAAATACACACATAACTTCGAAACTTCTTCTTCTTATACGCAGATGTTAACTTATAACTTTTCGCCTGTATATTTTTCCGTTAGTCGCCTCTTACGAGATGAGATGAATTGTATTCTTTCTACGTAATCACAAGGTATGTTTATTATATAGTTACTCTAACTAGCTAGGTTGACTTTCATAGGGTTGGAAGGTCAGCAGTATAAATACCTATATTCATGCGTGCGAATATTTGCACTAAGCGAGGATCGAACTGGCGCCTCCTGCGTAGCAACGCATGCAACACTATTGATTATATAATAAGATTCACCCTTTGCATTTATAGATACACAAAAAGCATTATGTAAATGGCTCGTTTTAATATTTGTATTAAAACGAAAGCACGTCAAACTGATTCACTCTGCCTGAAGGGAAGTTGTGCTTGACGTCTAAAACATCACAGATTGAACAACTGGACTGGACAAGCTTAGCTACATAATTAATTGTTTGCGCTCACATGGGCGTGACACTAAATCCCTGCACTTATTCATATTGTAAGGGAGAGGGTAGGATGATTTGAAAGGGCTCACTGGACCGGTCGTGGAAACTGTATTTGAAGTGACGGGTTAAACATCGAATTCATAATTAAAAATAAAACATGTTGCAACGAAATATAAAACTACTTCATAAAACTCCAAATAATACATACATACATATAATCACGCCTTTATCCCCGGAGGGTTAGGCAGAGGTGAATCAATACACGTGTTTCCTTCTTCCTACAGTAACGGGTCCTTTAAGCGGGACATGAAAAAGCATCTGATGAGGCCGCCAAGCTGAGTATCACCATTGTAACATTACTTAGTGTCTGTAATGGTGACCTTCTTTCCTGAGACTTTGAATTTAGCTTACACTTAGGCGAGGTGAAGTCAAGTTGGCGTGTCCTAGATAAAAAGAAAGACACATATTTCATCAATCATTGAATTCGGTCCCACGTAATAGGGAGGTGAGTCTATTGCCGTCTCCGGGGACTATTGTTGGCTCAATCTATGCATTTGAGGCTGAGTATGGGCTGTATATATCTGTCTAATGTTAAATAGCCCTATCCCTCAGTCGCCTTTTACGAAACCGTATGGGAAGAGATGGCGTGGTCCAAATTCTGCTCTGCCGGGAACCACGCGGCAAATAATAACATTTGGTTTCGTATTAAGTGTTAGAATATATCATTATTTAAATTACATTTGTTACAATTACCTACCACAGTGGTGGCAGGTCCCTGTAACCTGATAATTATCGCCCGAAAGGGTAGTCATTTAGAATATTATCACGCTTCGCTACTAATTCCTAGAGAAAAATTTACGAAACATTAATTTTTGTTTTCGTGTTATTTATGTGAGCATGCTGTTCAAAGATTTTGCATCTGGAATGAAAGCCAGCATCAAAATGATAAGCCTTTCTTTCTGGAGTATTTAAAGTGGCATTTAGTGCTTTTTCATTCCACAAACAGTATTATTCATACATTTACTTACTACGGAAATCCTATGTTCCTTAAGTTCAATAACATTTCTTTGCAATTGTTTGCAATTTCCTTCAGTGCAGCACACAAAATCAGGACAAGCCTTTGGTCTTCCCACTGACAGCACAAAAACTCTCCAGTGTGCTCTGGCTACCCTAGTCACCGTTGGGAACACAACATGAGGTTAGCCACTTTTAGCCGTGGTATTCCTTACTGTGCAGGTACTTCCCCAGTCGGACTGCTCAAATGGGACGGGAATACCGTCGTGTACTACCTCCTATTTTTTATCGTGCGAAAAATTGTTTTATTTAATTATACAATAACAAAGATTATAAACACTGACCTAGTAGTCTATATATAGATTCTCTTTCAGCGATGACTTCCAGAGGGTGTGGCGCCGGCGTCTGTCCCCAGGACCTGACTGCCCAGGCTGCGTCTAGCGCTGAGAGGAATCCTCTAGCGCAGCCTGAACCCGTCGGCCAGAAGGGTTCTAGCAAGCTGTCGCCCACTAGCTGGCACAGGAGACGGCGGCCGTGGCGCTCGTACACCTAAAGAAGGATACAGAAACGTGAGTCTAAGTTATTTAGATACATCATTGAATGACAGTTTGTTGTCCGCCGCATTAAAACGCTAGATATACTCACCAAGCTAGCGTTCTCCGCCGCGTACATGGACGTGAAGTCGAAGAGAGCCACGTCAGGCTCCCCATAGTGGTTGAGGGCGAAGTCCCGCAGCGGCAACCGGCCGTCGGTCGAGAACCGCGCCGCCTCCTGCGCGTACCTCATCAGCGCTGCCCGGTCTACGTTCTCCACGCTCAAGAGGCGAGACACTTCGGCAAAATCCTGAAAAATAACATAAATTAAATTAAATTAAATTAAATTAAGTTTATTTCGGAACAAGCCCATAGATGGTTAGTACGTACATTTTTCACTTATATACTATTGTTAGTAAGGTATATATAATTTTATGTTTGTGTTTTTAGCGGTGTGAACCACCATCCACCTTTTAAATAGGGGGGAGTCCCACCGGTTTGATAACGCAGCCAGGATGCTGTTGGCGCTGCTCCTGGTGCGATTCAATAAGGAAGCACAGCGCTTTCTTATTATAGTTGCGAAGTCGTCGACACGCTTCTCCGCAAACATCCCTGAGGCGCTGCAATGCCTCGGCAGACCCATCAGCATCCTGAATGCGTTATTATATTGGACTCGCAGGTCATCGTATGCCCGATGCGTGAAGCCCGCCCACAGGCCGCACGTGTAAAAGGATTGGCAGTATGCTTTGAACAGCGTCACCTTCACTTCCTTCGTACAACATACAACATAACATAAACTCACGCCAAAATCCCCGAATGGGTAGTCAGAGGTGTTAGCACCCACATTTCGCCAGTTTATGTTTAGGTCCCAATGTAATAGGTGGCGAGCCAATTGCCATTAACCGGGCACTTATAAACCTGCGATAAATACACACATAACATTGAAAAACATCGAAAAGTCGTTGGTGTGTGCCATGGTACAACCTGGGATCGAACCCGAGACCTCGACTCAGCAGTCCATTACTCATAGCACTAGGAAGGAAAGCAATATAAACAAAAATATTAACGACGCAAAACCATTACGGAAAAATTAAAAACCAGAGATGATTCCAAATTTCTTACGAGACGTGATATCTCTAAGATAATTACTTCGTGTTGTGTTCCGAGCGGTGAGTAGGGTAGCCAGAGCTCACTGGAGAATTTGTGCTGTCAGTGGGAAGACTGAAGGCTTGTCCTGCTTTGTCCTCTACACTGACGGCACAGAAACTCTGTGCTTACAGGGTCGGCAGCGCGAGTGTGGTTTCTCTGGTGTTACACACGTCCATAGGCCACGGTAACCACTTTCCATCAGTTGGGCCGTTCTTACTCCGCAATATTATATAACTTATCTTCTCTGTTTGTTGGTGATGGATGAGAATACTAAAAGGAAATTGTACCAGAAAGGCTATTATAAAATCCAAGAATACTTGGATGATAAAGAAGCTTGGAAATGAGCTGTTCGCTCAACTATGCTACTCAATTAAACTATTGTATTTAGATTAAGTAGACTAAGTGTATGTTTGTAAATAGACAAAAAAAAAAGAAATGCCCACTGAGTTTCTTGCCGGAGTCTTCTCAGGGTGGTCCATTTACTAAACTGATATTCATGTTCTTTTTTTGTTGACGTTTTGTAAGTGCCGATATAATTGTCTATGCAGAATAATTGATTTTTGACTTTGACTTTGACTTTGACTTTGAGACTTTGACTCAACGAGTTTTCATATGGTTTTTTGTATGAAAACCCATGGTCAGAGACTTGAATTCTATTGAGTACTGGAGATATGAGTGCTGCATGCGGTAACTAGTAAATAACACGTACGTTGAGTAAAACGCCTTTGTCCAGCAGACTGTGCTTTTTAGCGGTCATCACGAAGTAATGAGTGTCATCCTTGTAGTACACAATATTCTCCAGGTCTATACCGGTGACCTCGTACAGCTCTTTGAAGAACTTCTGGTTGAATATGAACGCTACGCCGCTAATTTCTGGTACCTGAAGACAAAATGTAAATAAAATTAGCAAATAACAGTGCTAACAGTAATGACAATCAAATCAAATCTTTATATTAAATCCTTATACAGTATTTTACATAGGTACTGAACACTGTACCGTATCCTTAATTAGTAGCGTGATGATATATAGCCTAAAACCTTTGTCGATATACTGACTATTCAACACAAAAATACTTTTACCAGCACTTCAGGAGGACATAACAACATGCTTGTACTGTCAAGACTGAAAAAAGTTTCAATTTGACAGCACAATTCACACTTGAAAAAAGTTTTTATTTGACAGCAAAATCTCCATAAACAAAAATATCCGCCCTTTATTGAATTAATTTGTTACAAAAAATGTGATAAATGAAGAACCGCTCGACCGATTTTGTGCAAACTTCACATAAACCATCTACGTTTCATTTTTTTTTACGTGCGCAAATTCTTCACGGATGACCTCCCCCACCGCGGCCTGCTTCTGCCAGGGTGACAGGCGGCTCCACCGATCACCCCCAGGCCTGCGCTCATGGGGGCAGAGGTCGTTCGACCTCTGACGCCCGAGTTGCCTTCGTACGCGGGCAGCTTGGCTTGCGATCCTTCGTCACTCCCGCTGCCGCTCCCGCCCCGCCTCCTCCTTCACGAGCATTACTTGCTCGCAGAAGGAGGCGCCGGCCGCCCACGCATCCGCGCAGCGGACCATCGCCGCGAGCAAGGTGGAGAGCGTGAGAACCCTCACTCCCAGGGCCGCCACAAGCTCCCGCCTCGGCGTCTCCCACGCCGGACACTCGGTGAGCGTGTGTGATGGCACTCGGACGTTGGCTCTTTCTCCATCCGACGCAGATACTTCCTGGAGCACCTGTGCTCGGTGATCATCTGCGTCAGACGGTACGAGAGGCTCTAGCCACTCCCCCATGATGGGTCTTACCGCCGCTACTACGGCGTGCCCTGCGCTTGGTCGCCCAAGTCGTAGCTCCCATTCCGCCACCATGTCCCTGTGGAGCCGGGATCTCACTTTCCGAATTTCTTCGGGCTCGGGATCGTGACCTCGCTCCCGCGCCGCCTTTCGGAACCGGTATAGCGCCGAAAAGGATCTCGCTTCCAGTATTCACGGTAGCGATCCGGCGAGGAGACTCGCGTCGATCGATATCGTGCGGTACCCCCTGATGATACGACAGGCCTTCTTCTGCTGCAGACCGCACAGCAGGGGCATGTGCCTGTCCTTCAGGGTGTCCGCCTAAACTGGGCACCCGTACAGGGCCATGGACCGCATGATACCCGCGTAGAGTCTCCTGCAGGAGTCCTCCGGGCCCCTCAGGTTGGGCAGTAGCCGCGCCAGAGCGTTGGCTGTGCCCACCAATTTGGGGCCGACTTCGGAAATGCCTCTCGAAGTCCCACCGGCTGTCGAGCACTAGCCCCCGATATTTCATCTGGGGCTTGATACCGATGAGAGTGCCTCCCACTGTGAGACTGGAACCAGTTGGTGGCGTGCGCCGAGGTCCATGAAGGAACATGGCCTCGGAATTGTGCAAAGCCACCTCAAGGCCCAGCCGCCCGATCCATTCCACACATAAACTATCTACTAAATAGTCCGAATAAAGCCTCTAAGCATTTGGTTTGGATAGAAGAGGAGTTCGTTCTTGAGTTATAAAATTACAACAAAAAGTGGCATTGATTTTTATATATAGATAGATAGATTTGTGCAGTTATTTGCCTTACAGAGGTCTTTACTTAGGGATCAGGTGCAGTATACAATGGAAGTATACATAAGTATATTCGATGCCCGTTTGCAATAGATATAAGGTATCTGTCTGAGGAGTCATTACTTCTTTGTTGTATGAACAATTTTGGCATACTTAACTTTGTGTCTTGTTGTTAATGAAGCCAGTTTTTTAAGATTCCGACCATCGAGGCCCTACCCTCGGGCCCTTATACCCAGGGTATTAGGGTCTAGGCCTATTGAATAGGGTCCATTGTCGCTCACGTCATCACTTGTCAACAGTCTATTTATTAACAAGCTAAGCAAACGCCACAAGTATTCACATCAGCCCCCCTGACTGTCTTAGTCCTTTGTAATTCAATAATAGCTGAACCAGGCATTATACGTGTTCACCAGATTTGTTCTTTTTGTTAAAAACGTACAGGAGACTGTGTCAAGGGCGAACTTCATTTACAAAATACAAGTTTCCTTTGATTGTCTCTTCTACAAAAGCTTTCCAATACAAAGTGACCATTGAACGATTTATGGAGTCTAAAAAAGGGTTGCAATTCAGATATCTGATCTCTATATAATTGACATCGTTTTGTAAAGATGTGTATGGATTGAATAGCCATTATTATGATTGACCCAGACCCCTTGTAATGGTAAATCTTTACAAAGGTATACAAAACATTAAACCGCTCTGGTCCTAAATGTGTGCTAAAATATTATCAATATAATGGTCCCCCCTGGTACGTGAATGTATAGGATCATTTTACTCTACACCTGGTCAGAATGGACCCGTTACAAGTACCCGTATAAAATTATTAATTCGCTACCAACAAGCTGAAGACAAAACTATGCAAATCCATTTTAAAACGCGAGATACAATTGCAGACGGCGTGCGGTTTCAGTTAGTTTGAGCGAGTGTTGGGCAAATTTTAATTGCAATTAAACTGACTGCTGCCTTAAAGATCGAAAGACATTGCTACTGCCCGTCGAGCGAGCTGAGAGAGCGATCCTCAAGGTAGCAACTTTTCGCTCTTTCTTATCTCCCACCGACCTCCTATACAAGTCCTGCGGAGTACTAACAGTCCGCCACTTATTTATACTAAGCACAGTACTAAAACAGCACTCAGCACTTCCCGACAGCACCGATATTACTAACAAAGGGCGGAACGACATTGTTTGCACTGATAAAGTTGCAATTAAACGCGAGTACAAAGGCAAATGTTACTTCTTTATCCACTTCCATACAAAAAGAAACGCTAAAACAAGCATTTGTTCCCTAAATTAGGCGCGTTGTAAGCGAGTCGTAAAGAACCTCCTCCAAAGATTGTCCTATGACGACACAGAGGAGTTAATGTGTGCAATATTGCGAAAAACCCTTCATAGTAATACAATTTCGGTTGGATTGCGTTCAGGGATCAGCAAATGCATAGCCGGGTAGGGGTGATGGTGGTCGCAGCACTAGTGGGACCAGTGGGTCTTGGCGTAGTCTAGTGAGGATGGTGCGGGGCGACGCGCCGGTCAGGGAGACCCGTAGAAACGGTGGTGCCGCTGGCCGCCCGCGGTATAGTACAGAGGCCCAACTGGGACTAACCACCCTGGAAGGCTGCCTCACCAGACCGCGCATAATCCCGGTATGGCTCGTCGTGCCGGTTGGTGACCGGAAGTGGGGGCCAGGCGACCATATTCGGGGGGGTACGGGGGCCCTTCCGTACGGCGTGTCGGCTCACGCCATGCCTCATAATCATAGACAAAACCAATATCCCGCACTTTGTCACGCGGTGCTGCGACGACAATCACCTCTTTTTTTCACGCCCTTTTCTCCTTTTCATCATGGCAGCGCATTTAAGAGTATTGGGCAACACAGCGGCTCTACAGACTCCCACAAGCTCGCTATTTGAGGTGGAGTCCACTAACATCTGTGGACTCCATGCGAACCTCAACGCCGTCCACCAACACCTTGAGACGGCGAAACCAGATATGCTCTTTCTCACGGAGACACAAATAGGCCGCCCTGATGACACGACCTACTTGCTTTACCCCGGCTATGTTATCGAGGAAAATTTCCGTGCAAAAGCCGGGGTGTGCGTGTTTGTTAGGGCGGATGTTTGTTGTCGCCGTTTGCGCTGCCTTGAGGACCCATCCTTTTCAACCCTATGGGTACACGTAGACCATGGCTCTACGAGTCGGATCTATGTGTGCCTCTACCGTTCCCATACAGGAGATGATGAGACAACTCGACTCTTTGAATATCTGAGTCAGGCGGCAGATGATGCGCAGGAACGGTTTCCGAACGCCGAAGTGGTATTTTTGGGGGACTTTAACGCCCACCACGAAACCTGGTTGGGCTCCTCCAAAACAGACCATGCGGGAAGAGCCGCCCATGCATTTGCTCTGGCGCATGGCCTGACCCAATTGGTACACGAGGTCACTAGAATACCAAGAAGGTCGGGCCTAGCACCCTCTCTGCTAGACCTTCTGCTGACGAGTCACCCAGACCTGTACAGTGTTTCGGTACAAGCCGCTTTAGGCAATTCCGACCACTGTCTGGTCTGCTCCAAGGTGCCAATTATAGCGCCTTCACGACCCGTGCAGGGGAAGCGGCGTCTCTGGCACTACTCGTCAGCAGATTGGGATGGGCTGCGCAACTATTTTGCGTCCATCCCGTGGGTTGAACGCTGCTTTGAAGGTAAGAAACCCTCGGATTGTGCTACTGCTGTTGCCGGTGAGATCGGTCTGGGTATGGAATATTATATTCCGTACACTGATGTCACCGGTGCCCGAGGAGTGCGCCCTTGGTTCGGGCGCGAGTGTGCGGGGGCTGTTGATCAAAAGCAGTCCGCGTATCGCGCTTGGGTAAGGGCGCGTGCCACGCACGATCCCAATGTGAGCCACTTCAAGGCGGCGTACAACAGAGCCACAAAGGTCTGCAAGAGGGCTTACGTCAAAGCGGATGCCCTGCGCATTGCGCGGCTTGGTCAAGAGCTAGTGGCACATCCCACGGGCAGCCGTGGATACTGGCGACTGGCCAAAGCCGTGCAGGCCAACTTCTGTCAGCCTTCGCTGCCACCGCTGCGCTACCAATATGCTAGTAAATCTCTTTGCGGCCAATTCCCGAGTCGATGATTGCGGTATACAGCCGCCGACACTACCCAATGGTGACCACGCAATGCCTGAAATACGTATCAGGCAATGCGATGTTCGTGCGGTGCTTCAATCACTCGATGTCCGGAAAGCCAGTGGCCCGGATGGTATTCCAGCGGTGGTCTTACAAAAATGTGCAGCGGAGTTGTCTCCGATGCTTACGCGGCTGTACCGACTGTCCTACAGCTCGGGTACAGTGCCTTCGGCTTGGAAAGAGGCGAATGTACAGCCGATCCCCAAGAAGGGGGATCGCTCAGAGCCAGCCAACTATCGACCCATAGCCGTCACCTCAGTGCTGTGCAAGGTCTTCGAGCACATCATTAACAAACAGCTCATGCGTCACCTAGAGGATCACTCCTTAATTAATGACCGGCAATATGGCTTCAGGCCGAAACGGTCAACGGGTGATCTTCTAGCATACGTTACCCATCTTTGGGGTGAGGCTATGGACAAGCACGGCGAGTCACTGGCAATTAGTCTTGATATCGCCAAAGCTTTCGATAGAGTCTGGCACAAATCGCTTCTCTCCAAGCTACCAGCCTTTGGTCTGCCTCCTAGACTGTGCAACTGGATTGCTAGTTTCCTGCAGGAGCGCCGTATCCGCGTCCTCTGTGATGGACGGGCTTCGGAGTTCTTGCAAATAAATGCTGGCGTACCGCAGGGGTCTGTATTATCTCCCACTCTCTTTCTTCTGCATATCAACGACATGCTGTCCACCGGCGGCATACATTGCTATGCAGACGATAGCACCGTACACGGGAGTTATCACGGACAACCTGCGGCCAAACAGTCTGATATCGTGGAAAAAAGACAGCTTCTTGTCACTGAACTGGACCGGATCTTGAATCACATTTCTCAATGGGGCTCCGAGAACATGGTCGAGTTCAATGCCAAGAAGACGCAGGCTTGTGCGTTCACAGCAAAGGTATCTTCTTTCCTTCCCCTTCCCACTCTTCAGAGCACGCCACTTCCACTGCAGGACAATCTCTATATCCTAGGCATGGATATTCGCTGCAAACTGAATAACAGAAATTACATCGAGAGCATCATCAAAACAGCCTCGCGGAAACTCGGACTCCTAAACAAAGTGAGACGTTTTTTCACGCCGGAGCAGCGGTGTCTTCTCTATAAGACACAAATTCGCTCCTGCGTGGAATACTGCTCGCATCTCTGGGATGGCTCCGCGAAATACCTACTAGATGCTCTCGACAGGTTGCAGCGACACGCGGTCCGAATTATTGGGAACCCTGAGGTCACGAACACCCTCGAGCCTTTGCAGATGCGTAGAGATATTGCTTCCTTGGCTGTATTTTACCGTCTCTACCACGGTGAGTGTTCTGACGAGCTCTTCCAACTAATCCCACCATCTCCTTTCCTACATAGGACAACACGTGCAGGCCTTAGATGTCACCCTCACACTGTGCAGAATATACGAGCACGAACCAAGCGGTTCGGAGACTCTTTTCTTTGCCGCACCACCAAGACCTGGAATTCATTACCAGCACACGTGTTTCCTTCTTCCTACAGTCCCGGGGCCTTTAAGCGGGGCGTGAAAAAGCATCTGATGAGGCCGCCAAGCTGAGTGCCACCATTGTAGCACTTAGTGTCTATAATGGTGACCCTCTTTCCTGAGACTTTGCCTTTAGCTTACCATCAGGCGAGGTGAGGTCTAGTTGGCGTGTCGTATATAAAAAAAAATAAAAAAAAAAAATGTATGTATTAAAATAAATAGTTAGTGTTAAGTTGCATAATTAAGACATAACTTGAGATAGTAATAATAATAATATATAATAAAATAATAAATATGCCACAACATTCCACACAACGCTATCTAGACCCCAGGTAAGCATAGCTTAATTAGCTTGTGTTATCGAATCTAGAATGCGGATTTTTTTTGTAAATACATACACATCACTCATGGAAACACCCAGACAAATGCTTAGTTTAATTTTTAATAAATTGGCTGTTTCTGTAATAGTATTTAAGAAATATTGCTAATCAGCACTTGACGCCTGAAGCACAGGACTACCTCATTCAGGCACAGCTTAGATAATGTCCCTAAGTTAAGACCGCTGTAAGACAATTAACTGCACAAGTATACATACACATACCTAACCTACCCATGTACAATGTCCAAACGCACGATAGATTAAGAACTCTTGTCAAATACTGTACAACGATTATGAAATAAATTTGATGTGATTAATCTATAGCTGTCCAGTGCTGGACATAGGCCTCGCCCAATGTTGGGAGACTTTGGCCTAATGTTTCCACACTGGTCAGACGGGTTGGTACAGGGTTTATTTCTAGATTTCCTTCTCTCGTAGTGATATCGTCTGCGTGTTTTTCCGTTAGTCACCTCTTACGACACCCTTCGGATGAGATGGGGTGGTGATACTTATATTCTTTCTATGTCCGTCTCCGTCTGTCGTTCTCGGGTAACCCTAACTAGGTCTATTGAATAGGGTCCATTGTCGGTTACATCATCACTTATCAACAGTCTATTAACAAGCAAAGGGTCAAACGCCACACGTGTTCACATCAGTTCCCCGACTGTCTCAGTCCTTTGTAATGCAATAATAGCTGAACCAGACATTATACGTGTTGACTGAATTTGTTCTTTTTGTTAAAAACGTACAGGAGACTGCGTCAAGGGCGAACTTCATTTATAAAATACAAGTTTCCTTTGATCGTCTCTTCCACAAAAGCTTTCCAATACAAAGTGACCATTGAACGATTTATGAAGTCTGAAACTGGTTTGCAGTTCAGATATCTGATCTCTATATAATTGACATCGTTTTGTGAAGATGTGTATGGATTGAATATCCATTATTATGATTGACCCAGACCCCTCTCTTTACAAAGGTATACAAAACACTAAACCGCTCTGATCCTAAACGTGTGCTAAAATATTATCAGTATAACGGTCCCCCCTGGTACGTGAGTGTATAGGACCATTTTATACGACACCTGGTCAAAAAGGACCCGTTATAAGTACCGTTATAAAAAGCGGAAGAAAGTACGTTATTACTTCGCTACCAACAAGTTGAATACAAAACTATGAAAATCCATTTAAAACGTAAGATAAAATTGTATAAAATTAAATTGCTGATGGCGTGCGGTTATTTTATTTCTAGTTTTCCTTCTCACGCAGTGATATCGTCTGCGTATTTTTCCGTCAGTAGCCTCTTACGACACTCTTCGGATGAGATGGGATGGTGATACTTGTATTCTTTCTCTGTCACCACAAGGATTATTATTTCACTGTCACACTCCCCAACTGTGACACAAGTCATATTCTAGATCATCAGCAAGAGAAAGAATCCCTCAGCATCATCCCTAAGGACGTACGACATACGATAAGTGTAGTTTCGTACAATTTCATACGATTTTTTAAGGAGGTAGAACACGGCGGCATCTCCGCCCAATTGAGCAGTCCGACTGGGGAAGTACCTCCGCCCTACAGAATACCGCGGCTATAATAACTTCGTGTTGTGTTCCCAGCGGTGAGTAGGGTAGCCAGAGCTCACTGGAGAATTTGTGGTGTCAATGGGAAGACTAAAGGCTTGTCCTGCTTTGTCTACACTGACGCACAGAAACTCTGTATTTACAGGGTTCGCAGCGCGACTGTGACTCCTCTGGTGTTCAAACGTCCATTGGCCCCGGTAACCACTTTCCATCAGGTGGGCCGTGTGCTTGTCTGCCACCTAAGTGGTATAAAAAAAAATCTTTTCCCTGCTCATGCCAGCCCTTAGACAACCGAATGCTTACCGAGGCTTCTTGCTCCGAATGCCTGTTGATAAAGTTGGCTGTGATGGCCATGGCCAATTTCCCTCTGAACTCTTTCCTCTTGAAGCCGTTGAGAGTGTTCCTCTTGCCGTCAGCTCCGACTAGGGCGTCGAATTCGTACTGAGCGACCGGATGGTCCGGGGGTGATACCCGCGCTCGCCAACCTAGAGCTGAAAATTAAAGAATAATTATGTTAAAATTAAACTACAGCTTGGATTTATTTTAGGACCAGATTAACCTCATCTTAATACATACATATAGTCACGTCTTTTTCCCAGTGGGGTAGGCAGAGACTACAGTTTTCCATTTGCCACGATCCTGGCATACTTCTTTCGCTTCTTCTACTTTCATAATTGTTTTCATTCATGCGCGTCGGTTTCCGGTACTTTTGACATGTCGTCATCTTAAAGCGTGATGGCATTACAGCTTATGACACTCACAAATAATGTGGCTGGCTTTCTTGTAGTAGAAATCCAAAGACTGCAGTCAATCAAAAATGGCCATTCCGTCGGTAAACAAAGAGCTCACGAGACATCTCTACTAAACTTAGACAGAACCAGTCTTATTACAAAAAACGGAATTAAGTCTGGTTTAAACCCGAACTATAAAGTCTAGGCTTAATCTCAAGACCATGGTTTAAACTTCTCCTTATTACAAAAGCTGAATAATCCGTAGACTACTTAGTACCATAATTTAAACCTTGGCTTAAATAAAACCACAGATTACTCAAACTATTGTTCGTTCATTATGATACCATTCACTCGTAACGTTCCGTTTCCTCCGAAAACAAAAATTATCTGAAATCATTAATAGATAATATTTACTAAAAATGGTGAAAAAAAGATTGAGAACATACATTTTCATTAAATTCAATTTTATGAATAATAGTTATACTTTATTTTATAATAAAATATCATTATCATGCCTTTATTTAGCAATCATTGTTATGATATTGGAAGATGGACGTTAAATGGAACGAACTTTTCCGTTCGCGCTGACTAGGTATCAATTTTTTTCCAAATTTTATACCTACTTTAAATTAATTTATTGCAAGTTATTTAAGACGTTTAGTAAATCTATACTTTTCCCTAAAAAGATTCTTCAGATAGTTCCATAAAGGGGTTTACTCGAATACGATGTCTGATAAGTAAGCGTGGTATATCCAATGACTCCACGATATTAATATCTGCGATATCCATCAGATCAACTGCGTCGATATCCATTACGAGCATATAAGAAACTAAACGAATTTATCTGACGCTAACCGGCTAACTTCAAAATGGCAAGTTTAACATATTATTATTGTGATTTGCACTTTAGACCACGTTAAACTAGGGGTCATGCAGGTTCGCATCATAAGGGGGTACCGCACGATATCCTTCAACGCGGCGAGTCTCCTCGCCGGATCCCCACCATGGATCCTGGAAGCGAGATGCCTTTCGGCGCTATACCGGTTCCGAAGGGCGGCGCGGGAGCGGGGTGACGATCCCGAGCCCGAAGAAATTCGGGCCGTGAGATCCCGGCTCCACAGGGAAATGGTGGCGGAATGGGAGAGACGACTTGGGCAACCAAGCGCAGGGCACGCCGTAGTAACGGCGGTAAGACCCATCATGGGGGAGTGGCTAGAGAGGCCACACGGCAGCCTCTCGTACCGTCTGACGCAGATGATCACCGAGCACGGATGCTTCGGAAAGTATCTGCGTCGGATGCAGAAAGAGCCAACGTCCGAGTGCCATCACTGCGACGCGAGCGAGGACTCAGGTCCGCACACGCTCACCGAGTGTCCGGCGTGGGAGACGCCGAGGCGGGAGCTTGTGGCGGCCCTGGGAGTGAGGGTTCTCACGCTCTCCACCTTGCTCGCGGCGATGGTTCGCTGCGCGGATGCGTGGGCGGCCGGCGCCTCCTTCTGCGAGCAAGTAATGCTCGTGAAGGAGGAGGCGGGGCGGGAGCGGCAGCGGGAGCGACGAAGGATCGCAAGACAAGCTGCCCGCGCACGAAGGCAACTCGGGCGTCGGAGGTCGATGAACGACCTCCGCCCCCCATGAGCGCCGGCCTGGGGGTGACAGGTGAAGCCGCCTGTCACCCTGGCAGAAGCAGGCCGCGGCGGTGGCGCGCGTGGCGCGCCTCCCCGTTTCCGGGGACGAGTTGGGGACTCTGTAGTCCCCACACCCGAGAAGAGGGCCATATCGTGAGAGATGGCCCTGGGTCGGCCGGGGTGCGAGGGATATGCCTGTCAACCTCACCTTCGGCAACCGAAACGACCCACAGGCGGCGTGCGTTTTAGTCGGTTCGAGTCCGACATAACCTCCTCCACCGGCTCCGGCGGGGAGGTATCCGTGGGGATTTTGCGCACGTAAAAAAAAAAAAAAAAAAAAAAGGTGTCATGCAGGTTTATCTTTAGACCAGAGATAGTCCATGGTTTAATAATAAAACCCTTTTTGTAATAAAAATTTCTTTAGACCATGGTCTAAAGACGATTTAAACCTGGTTTTAGAGTTAGTCCGTGTTTTGTAATAAGACTGAACAAGTCTAAGAACAATTGTGGGGATAATAACGGGCCACATCCCCCTTCAACAAGCACCTGTACACCATCGGTGTTATGGGCAGCCCTCTTTGCAAGGGTTGTAGAGGAAACGGCTGCTTACATAATACTGGAATGCGAGGCAGTAGCCCCTCAACGATCACAAATCCTCGGAACAGTGAGGTAGCTCCGCGAAGCTTGTGAAGTCCCAAGTAAGTTTCTGTGTTTCTGGGCGGAGCTAGGCTGACTGTTATACCCTGCTGCAGATATAATGGCCCAAAAAAGGAAGCTAAGTGCGGACTAAGGAGTCCCATTTCATTCCTTTTTATTAGTAGAAGAATATCGGTTCTGTAGATTCAAAGATTACCCCTCTACGACAACACAAATTTTATTTTATTTTTTCATACCAATTAGGTGGCAGACAAGCACACGGCTCACCTGATGGCAAGTGGTTACCGTAGCCTTTAGATGTATGCAAAACACCAGGGGCGTTACGCACGTGCTGTCGACCCCTTTATAATAATAGATCATAATGACCCATAGGTACATACGTATGGGGCTGATATGCCTGCTGATTTACGGTCGAGATTATGACGCAGGGTTTCCTCTAGGAGTTGGGCGGTCAGACGGAAGTCGCTCAATCAAGAACTATACAAGTGAAGAACAAAGAAGAGGTAATTGGGCTCTGAGGGAAGAATGGGAACAAGACGATGATGAAAATGAAGTTGAACGGGAAATTAAGTTACATCTGTCTGTACGAAGTCGGGACGTGTTACTAGTTAAATAAAGATATCTAGGACAACAAGTACTTACTTTCTGAATTTTCCTTAACTGTCGGCTCCAACAGCTCCTCGAAGCTGACTCCCTCGTGGAATTCGACACCGAGCAATAACGCTACCTGAAATAGTGTTACTTAATTCAAATTTATATTTGTGAGAACTAAATAATAATAAATATTCTACAAGATTCTACACAGCGCTATTTAGACCCTTGCTGAAGCTTAACTAGCTTGTGTTATAGAATCTAGCAAAACATAATATAAACTCTCGCCTATATCTCTGAACTACCCCTTCAGGGATATAGGCGTGAACTATGAAGGTTAAATCGTTGTCGTTCAGATACAGAAAAGTGAATGATTCAATTATACCGTTAGTGCATCCATAGAAGAATCGTTTACCTAATACGTCAATCACGCATTACTCTCAACCTTGACCATGACTTCATATTAAACATAACATAAACTCACGCCTATATTCCCGAAGGGGTAGGCAGAGGTGCTAGCACCCACATTTCGTTAGTTTATGTTTAGGTCCCAAATAGGTGACGAGCCTATTGCCATTAACCGGGCACTTATAAACCTAAGATAAATACACACATAACTTCGAAAAGCATCGAAAAGTTATTGGTGTGTGCCGGGGTTAAACCTGGTATCGAACCCGAGACCTCGTCTCAGCAGTCCATTACCCATACCACTAGGCTACCGCGGTTAGAAAATATATTATAGAATCTAGAATGCGGATAAACATACTTATAGTCCGTTCACGAAGCCGTGCGAAAAAAGGTAAACAAACCATAAAAAAGGTTCTTTTAGGTGTCAGTTTTTTATCAATAATTGAACTACGAATTTAATAAATATTTTAACTATGTAAGAAGCTAGATAAAATTATGAACAAACCGGCATATTTTAGGTGATATTTTTTAATACAAGCTGAATATTAATTAATTCGTTTAATTAATATTCACCTTAACACTTATCATATTTTTTAAGTAAAATTTTAATATTCATAATTATTGACCTTATAAAAGACCTAAAAATGTTGTGAATATCAAACTTTGAATGCATTTGTAGTACTACTAAATAAAGGTGAACAGTAATACTAAGTAATGAAAGTACAATTAATAGTTTCTGTATTTAGCCGGGTTACACCCGCCATTTTTTACTCGTGATCAACTTGTTGACGTGAGAGTTTCTTCCCGGATTGTTTTCGTTAATTCTTTATTATTCGTTGTTAAAGTTATTGTTTTTGTTAAGTTTTATAGTTGTGTTAAGTTTTTATATTCAGTTATTGTTAAGTTTCTTTTCTCTGAACGTTAATTTTGGTGGAAATGGGTGAACCTGGTCCGAGCGGTGCTTGTACGTTTACTTCACCGAAGAAAAAACGTTCCAAGCGTACTCCAATGCATTCTATGGAAAAGGAGACAGTTATTAATGTGTTCAAACATGTAGAAGAGACTTGGCCCAAAGATTCGTATCCCTACAAAACTGATATTATGGACAAGACTGCAGAAATTATGGGAATATCACGAGCCTCTGTATACCGGTTTGTACAAGAAAAGAAGACAACAGGTCGTCTCGAATCTCCGCCACCACCAACATACAGGCAATCTTTGATTCATAGCTTAGACGACATGGATTTAGGCGCGATACGCCGTAAAGTACATATGTTTTATTTTGAAAATGAACTGCCAACAATTGACAAGGTTTTGGAAGTTGTAAATGCTGACGATATGTTGCCAAATTTTAAAAGGACTACATTCTATAAAATATTGCACAAACTGAACTTCAAATATGCTAAACGTAGCCGTAAAAGTGCTCTTATTGAGAGACAGGACATCGCTCTTTGGCGAATTCAATATTTGAACACCATTGTTAAGCTCAGAAATAAAGGAAGAAAAATATAATAAACAGATGAAACTTGGCTCAATGAAGGTTTGTTAAATAATATAAATTACACTTGTAATCCATGTTGGAGACAGCACTTCTTCTTCTGAGGGTGACGAATAAATAGTTGTTTATTTTTTATACCTAAATTGTTTTATTTATACTCTTCTTATTAATAATAAACAACTCATCTGTTTATTACCTTTTTTATTACTTTTCACACTAAACTAAATGTAGACGGCATGTCGAAGATGTCTACTTAGTCTTACTTTACTTTCACATTTTTATCTATTAAACACACAATACATTTTTCGCCCTAAACGGCTAAAAAAGTTTGACAACCACTGTTTTCTTTGTTTACCATTTTTCTCACGGCTTCGTGAATAGACTATAGATCCTTTTTTTTTGTAAATACATACATATTATACATAGAAACACCCAGACCAATGCAAATATACATATTCATGAAAATAAATATTTGCACTGAGCGGGAATCGAACCCGCACCTCCTACGTAGCAGTCGAAAGTTCTACCACTAAGCCACAGAGGCTGTCAATATAAAAAAAAATAGAAGTCAGACTCTGAATTGAAAGTTTAAAATAATTCGATAAATTAAATTCGATCTTCAAAAACAGTACTTCCTAAATGCTATCCATTTGATGATACATTTCGTATTACTTTTCATATGTAACGATCTATTATTATAAACCTGAAGAGTTTGTTTGTTTGTTTAGTTGGACGCGCTAATCTCAGTAGATACAATAACAGTAGGTTTTCATTGAAAAAATATTTTTGTTAAATATGATCAAAATAAACGGACTATTTAACACAAAAATACTTTTTCAATTAAAACCTGCAGTTCTTGTACTGACACTAGCGCTTTCAAACACACAAACTCCGAAGCTTAATGATAATAATATATACATACATACATATAATCACGCCTTTATCCCCTGAGGGTTAGGCAGAGGTGAATTAACACCCACATTTCACCAATCATTGAATTCGGTCCCACGTAATAGGGGGTGCACCTATTGCTGTCACCCGGGCACTATTGTTGACTCGAGCCATGCATCTGAGGCTGAGTTTGGGCTGTATATATCTGTCTGATCTTAAATATGTTAATATATGCATAATATTTCAACAAGAAAATCAATGGCAATAGTTACAATAAAGATAAAAGATAAATAAACTGTCCATCATACAAATTCATTTAAACAAACCCCACTCAGTGTGCGCTTTACCGGTGCGGTAACCGGTTACACTCGCAACCCATCGACCCTGTTCCTTTGTGTAAGCACCCTAAGGGACGGGACTGCGTGCTCACTTTTGCCGATATAAATCTATATTGTATTCTGTAGAAAAAGCGTATGTATGTTTATCAATTATTTGATTTTAAGCGTATGAATCGTACGCATTAACATGGCACCTGGCTTTCCAAAAGTAACAATGACAAATCTAAAATAAAATCCGATAAGGAATAACTACGAAACTCAAACTACGGTCACATTGTTGCGGATGCTGTTTGTCTCGAAGGATTGTATCTCTCGCATCCCCATATGAGAGCGGGACCTCATGAGGGGAGAAGGAGGATTGTTTTCGAGTCTGGTGTCATTTTAATTCGTACAACATTTAAAGGTGTGTTTAGGCTTCTAGGTCAGAAAATCCAACCGGTAGCTGGTACGCTAAATTTTAACGGATACATCACCCCTCCTCCTCCCTCCCCAAGAGCAGGTTATAGTGGTTATGTTGGATTCGAACCGACTAAAACGTACACCGTTTGTGGGTCGTCTGTTGCCAGAGGTAAGATTGGTTGAGACATATCTTATCTTATTCAAGCGGTTCGCTTAACTACTCAAGTAATTTTTTTTATTTAGACTAAGTAGACTAAGTATATGTTTGTAAATAGACCAAAAATAATGCTCGCCGAGTTTCTCGCCGCAGTTTTCTCAGGTCGGGGCCGCGTTTCGAACCATAGGTCCTTTTGCTAAACTAGTCTTTCATATTTCTTTTTGTTTTAACTTTTGGTCTATGCAGAATAAATTACTTTTGACTTTGAGTTTGACTTACATCTCTCGAATCCATGCTTTTTTTTATATAGGACACGTCAATTAGACTTCGCCATGCTCTATGGTAAACTGAAGGCAAAGTCTCAGAAAAGAGGGTCACCATTACTCACATACACCATGTGACAATGGTGACACTCAGCTTGACGGCCTCATCATATACTTTTTCACGCCCCGCTTAAAGGACCCGGGTCCTTTAAGCAGGTAATGAACTCCGACTGTAGGAGAAGGAAGAAGGAAACACTAAAGACTGTAGGAAGAAGGTAACACGTCAGCTGGTAATAAAGTCCAGGCCTTAATGGTGCGACAAAGGAAAGAGTCACCGAACCGCTTGGATATTCTGCACTGTGTGCGGGTGACATATAATTCTGCACGTGTTATCCTGTGTAGGAAAGGAGAGGGTGGGATTAATTGGAAGAGCTCATCAACTGTTAACCCATTCACACATGTTCAAGTACACAAGACAAAAACGATAGCCTGTCTAGTGATATAAGTATTATACAGATCTTTATATTGATTTTGGCAAGCAGAAAAAGTCACCAGTATGTTCTACATAAATGTGTGTAACAAAACTCGTTTCCTCACTCACACACACTTATACACTTGCAAATTACAATTGATTCAAAACCATTCGTATTTATTTATCATCAGTTACACTTTCTTTAGTAATAACAATAACTCATAAAATTCTTATTACTGGTATATGAACGTAGTTTTTGTTAATTTCTTGTTAGTCTCCGTGACCCTGGGGTTTATAGAATCGCTTTTTAAGAGTTAAAATCCGGCAAAGTTTTGAGTTCGAATCCCAGTCAAATTTTACTTTTTGAACTTTTAAATATTTGTATATCTTCATGTTAATTACTTACCTATTAAGGGAATGTTGAGGTAACATCACAAAAGTATCTTGATATTTTAGTTATTTTTTTATAGCAACTTAAATCAGTAGTATTTTTATTATTACTGAGCGAGTATTGTTGCAGATACATTGCATTAATGTTTCTCGTATTGGAATTTATGCTACCCTCATTCTCATGATTAAAATAACATGATAATTTTAATTTTTAACTGTCAACAATTGGATGCATTGTGCTTTCCACACGGTTAATTAACAACTTAAACGTCTTTAATATCACAAACAAAATAAAGAACAAAAACAAAACTATTTATTAACGTCAACGACTACATCAATATAGTTGCGGTTCGAACTCGCTACCTTCGAAATGTCTTTACGCCTGTAATGCCACTCAACTACGTGAGCCTGTGCTAAAATGGTGAAATTTACCTTCTCATTCGATGGCAGGCAAATCACTCACACATACTCAATCGTTCACGATTCACGATCATGCACAATGGCACACATAAACGTATTACACTAATACGCCTTTAACGATGACGCACACATGTGACTTAAAATCAATAAGTTATTGTTGTGTGAACACACATATGTATAACATACGGGTGCTTCCACTTGACCCAGATCATAAATAGATTTTATTAGATGGATAGGCTATCGTTTTTGTCTTGTGTACATAACACGTAAAAATAAATAGTGTGACGTCACCTTTAACAATATACACTGTAGTTGTCTGATACTGATGTGGTCTATGGAGCCGGCGCAGAACTTGCCGAAGAACTTCTTGGCACCGAGCGCCCTCAGATCTTGGATCACAAAGGGCCACAAGTGTAGTACGTTGTTCCTCGACATGCGGTCGCGTTTCTCAATCACCACCTGAAAATCATTTTAGTTGTATTAACACATTTGCAGACTAGACCCAGCTGGTATACTTTGAAAAACCGTAGATAGAGCCCGCAATTTTTTAAAATATTCAAATAAAGTATGCAAATCTTTCGGATTTGTTGATAAAACTACTGCCACGCTTCCTTGAGTAGTAGCGTGACAATATTAATCCTATAATAACCTTCCTCGATAAAGGGACTATTCAACACAAAATGATTTTTCTAATTAGAACCAGTACATCCTGAGATTACCGCGGTCAGCCAACCAAACAAACTCTTCAGGTTTATAATATTAGTATAGATAAAGCGAAAATATCAGTCAACAAATGACTAATAAACACATATGGAAGGTGGAGTTCACTGGAGAACTTGTGCTGTCCGTGGGAAGACTAAAGGCTTGCCCTGCTTTGTCTTCTACACTGATGGCACAGAAACTCTGTGCTTACAGGGTCGGCCGAGTGTGGTCTGGTGTTACACACGTCCATAGGCCACGGTAACCACTTTCCATCAGGTGGGCCGTGTGCTTGTCTGGCACTGGTATAAAAAAAACAATACTTTTAGAACACCTAGTCAAGCACCAAGGTATACTACCACGGGTACTTTTTTGGGCAAGTGAATCATTTAGAAGAACTGTCCGTGGGAAGACTAAAGGCTTGCCCTGCTTTGTCTTCTACACTGATGGCACAGAAACTCTGTGCTTACAGGGTCGGCCGAGTGTGGTCTGGTGTTACACACGTCCATAGGCCACGGTAACCACTTTCCATCAGGTGGGCCGTGTGCTTGTCTGGCACTGGTATAAAAAAAACAATACTTTTAGAACACCTAGTCAAGCACCAAGGTATACTACCACGGGTACTTTTTTGGGCAAGTGAATCATTTAGAAGAAAATATCTCCTAAGTTATGGACTAACGGCCTGACAAGGCAGCTGAGATAGATAGGATGTTGAATTATATGAGCTGTGTGTTTCTACGATTCCATTCTACTATACTCTACAGCTCTGTCTAGATACAAAGTTAGCATTAAATATTATAAGATCTAGAATACGGATAAATCACAGAGGGAATCGAACCCGTACCTCATGCGTAAGAATCGAACAGTCAACCGCTACCCCACAGATGCCTATGCCGCAGTGGACTACAATAATTCATTAATTACAGGAGTGTAGTCGAGACAAATATTGTGGGCCTAAGGAGCTTCTTCATATATCTATGCTTATAGCACCCAATGCTGTCCTCAAAAGACATCCAAGAAACGTGTTGAGAGCACATTTTGAGTCCAAGATATATGCCCCGAGGATAACTGTCAATTGGACCTTTGAAACATTACTCACCACTTTGGCACCAAGCAACTGGCACTCAATCGCGGCCCGCACTCCGCACGGGCCCGCGCCGATGATGAGCACTTTTCCAGCGGCACTGATACGGCCTTTGCCGTACACTTTGTGATTGGCCCGAGCATCGAACTTTTTGAACAGCGCCTGCGCTTTCCATGAGCTTGCGAGTTTGGCCTGAAACAATACAATATAACTACGTAAATGTACTACCCATTTGGAGGGCCATGGGCTTGTTTGTAATCTGAGGAGTGGAAAATAAAGTAATGAATTGCTTTAAAAGGAGATCTGGTAAAGAGAAGAATATATTATGGTGCTGTCGTAAGTATCCACGTATATCACACTACGACAGCTGGAAAAGAAACCCAACATAGAGTTCAGTGTAAATTGTAAAATAATACAAAATATTTCGGGATAGAATATTTCAAATAAGTGAGACCTGCAGTACATTTTAAGCCGATATTTATTAGTTAGTTATGGGAAAAGCACAATTCTACCACCCACAACACTTTTGTGTCGCAATCAAAGTTCTGGTGGTTTTACATTCCTTCCCTGTCTGATTAAGATTAAGTAAACTAACTGTATGTTTGTAAATAGACTAAAAAAAGACCGCTGAGTTTCTTGCCGGAGTCTTCTCAGGTCGGAGCCGTGTTTCGAACCGGAGCTGGTGGTCCTTTACTAAACTGATTTTCGTGTTTCGTGTTTCCTTTTTTATTGACGTTTTGAAAGAGCCGATTTAATGGTCTAAGCAGAATAAATGATTTTTGACTTTGACCTTGTCCATTTTATTCCCTACATCTTCCCTTCTCACGGCTGGCAAGATGGAATACTATTAAAAACTCCCACTTTTGCTCCCATTGGTACTAATACTAATACCGAAAATACCGTAGTGGAGTTTGTTGCGTCGTTTTTTCTCCACTAGCGCCTAGGAAGCGTGGGTAAACTTAGTTTTAAGCAGAATTTGATGTCAAAAAAATGTAATTACGTTGCACTATTTTGAGAAGTAAAGAAATTGAAATTTGATTATCGTAGTTTAGTAGCTTCACCCAAGCTTACTTAGTAGTGAAGTCCAAAAGTAAAAGTCATCATTCTCGACAAAATAAATTTTAACTAGATGTTATTACGACCTCACTTGATTTTCACGCCACGCTAAAAGTACCTGGGAATAATAGGACAAAGAAAACACGTGTGCGCGTAAAGTACTTCCACTCTTTATTGCGCACAAGAAAATGATGTACCTACATACACATATTACACATACTGAACAGAATTTGTTTATACGCGACGGTATTATTTGCACAGTATGAGATCTATCATGTTATTACGATGGCTCAGGTTTGCACGTGTCCTGTATAGCTAGGGAGAGGGTGGAAATAATTGAGAGATATCATCAAAACATCCCAATTGTAATTATTCTCGAGCAGAATATAATACACAAATTGGATGTCTGATTGGCACAAATTACGCAAGGGATAGTTTCCAGGCAATCATCCAATTTTTTCAATTTTATTATATCGCATTTCGCTTGTTAGAGGTATAAGCCGAACGTCGAGGACAAACGTTCATTAGTTGCTTTTATTTATTTATTGGATGTAACTACAAATTGTACCTTACCAATTGTACCTTACCAATTTATTTACCCTATTTTACCCGGTAGTCTGTTTATTAACAGAAAACATTACATATCATTCATAGTTATATAAAAGAGGATGTAGTGATGACAGATGAAGTAGAACGTGTGACTATTTAAAAATACACTTTTCGAGAAACAATATAAAAAAAAAAAAAAAAAATTTTTTTTATTGTGTCAATAAACATGGTTTACATAGATGGTATTTGAAGACTCCTTTTAAGCAAGAAGTGCCTGTGTTAGGAGCCTCCGCTCCTCCATTTCATAGGTTGTAACTATTAACACAATACAATGTTAAGCTAATCAATAAAGTTACAAAGTTTTAATTTTTCTTATTTCTTTGCTTACAATTTTCTTAAATTTATTTTGTTTATAATATTCCGTGTATAGGAATATGAGTAGGTATGTGTGAGCGTGAGCGTGTGCGTGTGCGTGTGTGTGTGTGTGTGTGTGTGTGTGTGTGTGTGTGTGTGTGAGTGTGTGTGTGTACGCGTGTGCCTGTATGTGTGTATGCGTGTTCGTGTGTGAGCGTGCATATGTGTATCTAAATAGTAGGCTGTAAAAGTGTTTCCGTATCTTCATATGTCAGTAGCTTTATCCATTTCATTATACTCTGTTTACATTCATAGTACTTTTTTGAATAAATATTAAGCTCTTTGTTTATTGCATTATACAATTGAGCCGATCTCTTGTTAAACTGTATAGAAGCAAAGGTAGTTCTAGTTTTAGGCACTTGGACCACTTTATATGATCTTCTTTTAGAGTTATTCATGTTTGAGTCGTAAATTAAAGTCTTATGTTTTTAGTCTTATGTCTTACAATAATAGGACAGCCCTCCTAGACAAGTGGCAACTCGTTGGCCGGCAAGGACATTAATAGACAACAGTAATACATCTACGCGAGCGGAGTCGCAAGCAATATCTAGTTCTTCAATCAATCAATCAGCCCACCGCAGTCTACTGCTGGACATAGGCCTCTCCCAATGTGCGCCATTTTCTCCGATCCTCCGCCTTCCGCATCCAGTCTGTCCCAGCCACCTTTTCCAGGTCGTCCGTCCATCTGGCTAGGGGGCGTCCTACCTTTCGTTTACCTTCTCGCGGTCTCCACTCTAGGACTCGTTTGCTCCAACGGCCATCGGTCCTTCGACAAACGTGGCCAGCCCACTGCCACTTCAACTTACTTATTCTGTGGCCTATGTCGGTAACTTTAGTTCTCTGTCGGATAACCTCGTTCCGAATTCTATCCTAGTTCTATATCTAGTTCTTAAATAGTGGAATCATTTCCAAGGCGTTGTGGCTACTCTATAGCGGTAAACACTACTGTCGCAATCTGATATATCTGCGTTATGACAAGTACCTACGCTAATTACGTACTGTACAGCTGTCTGTTTACCACAAGAGGACCACAAGTCACTATTTATCTGTGGCACTCTGTTTATGCCGGTTATTACGAACGTGGATATGAATCATATGATATTTGAGGTCATTAACAATATTTACATTATCATAATGACCTATAGGGGTTATTGGTACAGTCGACGAAGGAGATACGGTTGCATTTTACATATGTAAAGGTGATACATGATGATTTACAGACGTTGCTTTGACACAGGTTTTCCTCTCGTGATTGGTTTGGTAGGTTAGACGACAGTACCTCCTGCAAGTCAATATAACTAATCATCGCGTATGATTCTAACGAAATAATGAGTAAAACTGCGTAACAAACAGGCGAAAATATCAACAGATCGATCTTGACCAATAAAATACTCAAAATGATTTTATTACCTTGGTTTCCCCCTGCCTGTTGACTGATTGTTCTGATATACTGTACACACCTTTAGTTCGCACAATAATTCAATTTAAATCAATAAAACAGTTTGACTCGCTCTTAAGACCTTGGTATAGTGACCTCCGCCCTCCATGAGCGCAGGCCTGGGGGTGACGGGTGGAGCCGCCTGTCACCCTGGCAGAAGCAGGCGCGCCTCCCCATTTCCGGGGACAAGTTGGGGCCTCTGTAGTCCCCACTCCCGAGGAGAGAGTCAGATCGAGAGAGATGGGTGGGGATGGGTCAGCCGGGGTGCGAGGTATATGCCTGTTAACCTCACCTTGGGTAACCAAAAACGACCCACACGCGGCGTGTGTTTTGGTCGGTTCGAGACTGACATAACCTCTGCCACCGGCTCCGGTGGGGGAGTATCTGTGGGGATTTTGTGCACGTAAAAAAATACCTTGGTGTAAATATCATTTTGAGGCTTTGTAGTCAAGATGCTGATCATACCTAGCTTATGTATGCACAACGAAATGTCAAATGCGTTTAAAAGCATTGTTCTATAACATTCTTGTTGAGAACAATGCAGAATGCAACACATTCAATACACCTATTAATTTTGACCGTAACGTACTGAGCGTAATAAAAACAGTAATGAAAATTCAATTGCGGTAATAAAACAGTAATGGCGTTAATATATATTTGTTCATGACATATTTGATGATTAGCATTGGGTGAGTGAATGGCCGCTGCAGCGATAAATACGTCTATTAACACTAACGATGCGAGAATTGGTTTGGCAGCTTTTCATTTGGATAATATAATTTCATGGAGATAGGACACGACAGTATTCCCGTCCCAATAATGAGCAGTACGACTTGGGAAGTACCACCGCCTCACAGAATCCTGTGGTCATAATAATATGGTATTATGTACCCAGCGTTGAGTAGGGTAGCCAGAGCTCACTGGAGAGTTTTTGTGCTGTCAGTGGTAAGACCAAATGCTTGTCCTCCTTTGTCTACACTGACGGTACAGAAACTCTCTTGTTCTTACAGGGTCGGCAGCACAAGCGTGAATACCCTAGTGTTGCACACGCCCATAGGCCACGAAAACCCCTATACATCAGAAGGGCAGTGTGCTTGTCTGCAACCTAAGTTTTGTAAAAATATAGCTAGTCACACTTGCACTCCAAGGGTTTCGTCCAAATTTGTATTCAGAGATGAACTTAAGCTACAAAAATAGCAATATATTTTAATTGTGTTGACTTACAAGTTTAATTTTTGCACAGTTTCAAGTTGTTACAGATCTATGTGGTATGCGTTTCTACTGGTTATCACCACGTATTCCTGAGAACTTACAGATAGACTGACAGCGAAATGATCCTACAAGGGTTTCTGATTTTATCCTCTAGAGGTACGTAACCTTAAAAAACAAAAGGCAATCCTGCAGTAGAACCCCGACCTTTGCTTAGCAGGTTGGTTTGAGGTGAGGTTGACTTGGGATTCAATGGTGTTGGTATAGACAGTGTCCTTTTGCTACATACATACACACATAATATCACGCATGTGAATGCTCGAAGGTGTATTAATACCCACGTTTCGCTAACTATGATATTCGGTCCCACGTAATAGGGGTGAGCCTATTGTCGTCAAGCGTGTACTTTGACTAACAGCCGTGTGTTTAATGTCGAATTTCGGATGGAGAACCACATTATGTACTGAAGTGTGAATTGAAATAGTTAAATATAGATTTAGATTGAACGTTTGATTTCAAGTAACAGTACAATAAAACTTAAAAGGAAAGTTAGCATGAAGGATTGGTACTATATATTGTTACGTAAGCTACAATTGCCATTGCATTAGATAACCAAATAATAATAATTTTATATTATTATGTAATAATTATTAAAAGATAAAATAAATTTCACTGGTAGACAGTAAATGCGCTCAATTTCGCAGTGAACGGCACTTAATTAGCATTTAACAGTAAACAAACACATTTATATACTTATCAGTCCAATTAGCAAGAAGCAGTAAATAAAACGTAAAAGTATTCGCACAAATTGCGTCTGACGGGCAAAACAGCCAGCCTCGAATCGAATGATGAATGTACGGCATTTGAAGTTTATGACATTTATAATATGCTATCGCATGTCATAAATGTGAAATCACTCGCCATTCTATTCTACAATACGCCGGCCTACGAATTACTATTTGTATAAAAAGGCAGGTATTTGATTCGAAATTCATTTCAGTTTTGATAATTTTGGTTGCAAAGTCACAATATGGAGACAAGATTAAAATTTTCTTCTATTGTTATAACCATTTTCGCAAGGTAATATTTAAAGCCTGTGATAAAATCTGGCAATACAAACTCAAGACCACTCTTTAAATAATATTAAGAGCATCCCGTTTTGTAAACAAAAAACTTATTAACTCTATTTCTTCAAAAATAGGTGTAAGTATGGGGGCCACACCAATTCAATGACGATTCTCTGGCAAAGGGCTGTTACTCGGAGTTAGGAGGTCAGATGGGAGTCGTAAAAACTATATAAGACAAATTAAAAGGTGCAGAAGCACTAAGCAGATTCTAAGTTTGGTGAAAGACTCGGATGATGTCGCCTGGAGTAACGGTTAATGAATTGTATATACATTACAGCGCCATACAAATATCGCAGTTAGAATTATGTACTAACTATGTATTCAATTAATTTATATGAAGGTCCTCTTCTAACAAAGGCACAGGACTTCTAACACAGATACAGTAGGGCCAATAGCCGTTTACCAACACACATGTCACATGCAGTTCTTTACCACTTTATCAATATATAAACTGAGTATCATCATTTTGACAACATTAATATAATCTATATTTTATTTTTCCGACAGCAGACAATGTCAGGTGATCGCAGCAGCTTACGTCACGACTTTCATCATACATCATTATATCATTACACACACAGTCAAATCATTATCAGTTATCACATCACCGCCACCTCACACATAACAAGGTAATTAGCGATAATGATACAATAAATTATTGCACATATTACTATACATTTGCTATATGATTAATGATAAGTAATTCACCCGAGAAGAGGGCCATATCGTGAGAGATGGCCCTGGGTCGGCCGGGGTGCGAGGGATATGCCGGTCAACCTCACCTTCGGCAACCAAAACGACCCACAGGCGGCGTGCGTTTTAGTCGGTTCGAGTCCGACATAACCTCCTCCACCGGCTCCGGTGGTAAGGTATCCGAGGGGATTTTGCGCACGTAAAAAAAAAAAAAAAAAATGATAAGTAATTGCCTAATAAATATATGAAATCCATTTCATTGAAGTCAGTGTACCACACCAGACAAGTGGCGGTTTATTGGTCGGCGTATTGTAAGACGAATATGCGAGTGGAATGACGCATGAATGGGATTTGACGTTTATGATACACGTTGACAGCTGTCAGATACTCTAAAACCAGCCATCTGTGGTTTGGAATGGAAAGGGACTCCTTTGTCCGCACTCCAGCCTCCTTTTGGGTCATTGTGCGTGTAGAGTACTGGTTAGAAGAGGTAGCTTACTGGAGGATTCACAGGCTTCGCAGAGCTACCTCACTGTACCGAGGATTTGTGATCGTTGATGGGCTACTGCCTCGTTTTCCAGTATTACGTGGGCCCGCCGTTTCTTCGGCAACAAAACACCCCCTGCAAAGGGGACTGTCCGTAAGCCATCTGTGGTTTTAGAGTATCTGACGACAGATCCGGTAGTATTGCGATATATCAAAGACATCGCTAGCCCAAGTAAAGTGACGCCCGTGAAAAATAGAATGGTCCAGAGCTGCCTGCCTCTGTGACTGAGAAGTGACGTCACCAATTTGATAAGTTGTTAATATTTCGTATCCTGTATAGTTTTGACAAAATATTATCAGTAACGACTGAGGAAATGGCACTATTGTTGATAGTTAGAACTGACACAGGGTGTTTTCAGAAATCAAACCCGCATCCGCCAGTGTTCAGAAATAACAGCTATTAGAAAAACATACGATGCATAATAAAATATGTGAGTTATGACATACATACATACATATAATCACGCCTTTATCCCCGGAGGGTTAGGCAGAGGTGAATTAACATCCAAAATTCACCAATCATTGAATTCAGTCCTACGTAATGGGGGTGAGCCTGTTGCCGTCTTCCGGGCACAGATTATTGACTCGAGCAATACATCTAAAGCTGAGTCTGGACTGTATGTATCTGTCCGGTGTTAAACAGCCCTATCCCTTAGTCGCCTTGTACGGCACCGCAAGGGAAGAGATGGGGTGGTCCAAATTCTACTCTGCCGGGACAAATATCTATGACAGTGGTTATGACTAGTTGGAGCTCTGACAGCTGCTCAAACTACAGAGCTTAGAAGTGGCTTATGGAGATCTGGCAGTCGCTTCACAGTAAGTATCGAAGATAAGCCGATTCCTAGTTAGACTGTAAAGCCTAGAGTTAGGATCTGTACTGCGGAGCATAATATAACATAGGTACATATTACTTCTTCCTTTGAAAGTAGTCTGATCGGTAGTCTTCATAAGAATTCTGTTGATCAAGACATCGCCAGCAATATTTTATTGTATACTATAAAACTATTGCATTTATAATAGGTACGCACAGCATACAACATTTCAATATAGTATATTAGTATTCAAACAATTGCAAATATAGCACAGAAACATTTGATTATAATAACGTGACGCATATAGCTTCGCTGGAATAATTCTATGGGCTGACCTTAAAATAGACATAAAAATTTATTATAACATAACATAAACTCACGCCTATATCCCCGAAGGGGTAGGCAGAGGTGCTAGCACCCACATTTCGCCAGTTTGTTTCAGGGCTGATAAATAAATAATTAATATTCTACAACATTCTTCACATCTCCATGTAGACCCATGGTAAGCATAGCATAACTAGCTTGTGTTGTGGAATCTAGAATGCGGATAAACATACTTAAACACTTTAAGTAACATATTCACGCATAAAAATATTTGCACTGAGCGTGAATCGAATCCGCGCCCCCTGTGTAGCAGTCGAATGTTCTATCGCTACGCCACAGAGGCCGTCAATTATGATAATTCAGACAAAAATCCAACAATTAGAAATACATAAAAAGTCCCTTTACTTGTTCAATTTGTCATCATTGTCATTTCATCGTCCTACTATTGAGGACCCTGCATTAGCAAGCATACATTGTCATCTTCAACCAGCACTTCTACCATCCAACCTACCGGCATGGCCAGATATTTAGCTTAGCGGCCGCTGCTACTTCTATCGCTTTACCTTATTTGGCGATAGCTTTTCGAGTAGACCCCAGTATACATTACTCATGTAAAGATAACGTTGAAGCTAGTAGAGATTGTCTAAGCCCCGACGATTGTTCGCCGATTTGTCTGTCATGTATAGAATAAATTGACTCGATTTATGCGGGATTTGAATCCGCCATCTTTACCTTACAGGGGGAACGCTCAGTCGAAAGTCGAAAGGACGAAAGTCATAGAACCTTCGCCCGAAACCATCCAAATTATTCTACACATATATATCCGTCTTAGGTTAGGTTAGTATATTATATGCTTTTTTTTTCGGAACCATAAACAAAACATTCATTCCCGATACTTTGTTGACTGAATGTATACATAAGGTGTCATATAATATATACATACACACTTTTTATTGCATTAAGAATATTTACATAATATACACGGAAATTATAGAAATAAAAATATATATAAAAAAGAATATATATCTAAATAATCCTGCAGGTTCAGGCGTCAAAGAATTCCTCGCCATCGATGTCAACCGGGAAGGTGGCCAGAAGGCTAGCGGCATTGCCACGTTGAATGGCAATACCAATTCTTTGCGCAAAGAATAAACCAGCCCTCTGATCACGGGTAGCGTCAATTAAACGTTTAGAAATGTCTCTAAACAAAAGACGGGCACTTGGACCCCATGATCCCAGCGTCTCGACCCCAAACGGCTCAAATATGTAATTACCACTTATATTACTATACTTGCGCCGTTTGAGGGTCTCTGCCGACGCAGCAGCAGCGCAGGCGCAGTTTGCAGTCCCTGGAAGGTGTGAAGGCGCAAGGGTGTCAGCACATGTTGCATCCCACACCAAATGCCTTCCCATCTTCCAAGGCACCAATGACATTCCATCTGGCCTCTTGCCACCGTCGCGCGCCAAGCCAGTGGGTTCTAATATGGCTGGAACGCCAGCGGTGACAAGAGCCCGACGGATTATGTCATTGATATACCCGTGCCGCGACAGCCGTCCTGCGCTCCTGCTGCAAGAGAGACCATGATGTCCAAGGCTACCAACTTCTTCCCCACAGCGACATCGATGCGGAGAAACGCAAGGAGCACCTAAACGAAGGCAAGCAGCGATACGGAAGGTGTTATCGTCCAACATGGTACCAATGTTAGGCGTCGGTAGGGCCTGAAGCCAAACACCGGATTCCCATTCCCCCACAGCCAAAAGGCGAGCACGCTCCGCAACATTGGTATTACTAGAAATTAGATGTTTTCTTACCATGTTGCAGAGCGGCACGTTCCATTGTCTCTGGGAAGCTGGGTTGGTTGGCAAATCAGCGTTTGGGCAAAACATTTTCCAAGCATTAAAAGCTTCAGCCATGCCTGGCACTTCTGAATTAGTTAGGCTAGGGGGTTAAGATTTTTTTAACTAATTCATCCGTGCCATGCACCGAAGATAAAAATGCTGGCAGACTTACGTCAATAATTTTGCGAACGCTGAGCCCGCCTAGACGCACAGTCATGGATGCCTGAAGCCAGACTCGGTCGTTCATATCCACATTTAGAATTTTGCATAGTGTGTTTCGAATCACACTATCCATTTTACCTAAAAGAGTCGAATACTTGAACAGTTGAGTTGAGCGGAGAACATGTGTAAATTTAGGAACAAAAAGACAATACCGAATTATAGTGAAAGCAGAATGGATGTTAATTTGTTGTAATCGGTCCGAAACTTCACAGAAATTTCGAATCTTTTCTTAAAATTTCATTCAAAATGTTGATCAAGTAGTCATAATTTGGCAGTATACGGGAGTAAGCGGATATGTTATCTTGTTCTATATAGTGTCAGAGCTAAGATTTATCATGCGACTAGTCGACCGCAAGGTTTGCATACATGTCACGGTTTTACACGAATGAAGTGAGGTGGGACGCATCATTTCAATTTAGATAAGTTATATTAGTTCTGTTTTCAGGTACGATAGTCGTAGTTGTGAGTAAACACGTATCATTGTCATTGGCATGATGCTGTGTTTACACAAATAACGTTTAATGGGTCTTGAAGTGTCGCGGGGCCCGCCCACGCATGCTCAAGACGATCATAAAACGTTTGTTTTTGTTTTTCGTTCAGAAATGCAAAGGTTTGTATCGATAATTACGTTTAAATGTCAATGAATCACCGAATACGATATATTTATATGTATTCCGATGTATTACTTTTGACTAAGATAAGCAGAATAATATAGGATAACAGGTTAGGTTTGAAACACGTTATGCGCATATTTTTAATTATAAGTATCGATGCGAATATGGTAGTTCGCTGTGAAATAAATCTGTTCCTTCAAAACGGTAAGTTTATTAGAATGACATCATACTTCTATATTACAAAAAAAGTAAATTTACTACTGATTGGCCAGAGTAACTTTTTGTTTTATTCCGCATGTTTTTAAACTTTTGCGTTCCATGATATACAATAATGTTTATAGGAATTAACGCGATCATGGTATAGGTCATAGACTGTTACACGTCAGGTAATCAAAGGTATGTATGTACCTTTTCCTTATAACTTACCGTTTTGACGTTTAGTAAATATTTAAAGTAAATTTGACTAGACACTCAACTATTGTTATTGGTCGATCTCCAGTGACGTCTAAGTTTTAATACGGTTCGGTAGCTTAAGCCCCCGATGGTCGATTATGATAAATTCCCATAAACATTATTGTATACTACTGATAGGGTTGATAAACGAATGAAATCAATAAAATTAGGACACAGAACGTAATTATAACTACTCTCTTACTATACATACACTCACACCTTTTCCTCTTCGTGGTAGGCAGAGACCACTGCCAATACCTACGTTATTTTTATAGGTGGTCTACAACAGTATAAGCTATCCTTCATTTTTTTTAATGTGCGCAAAATCCCTACGGATATAACACCGGGGCCGGTGGGGGAGGTTATGTCGGACTTGAACCGACTAAAACGCACGCCGACTGTGTGGGCCGACTGTGTGGGCCGCAGGTAGTCGGAGGTCAGATTATCTGAGACATATCCCTCGCACTCCAGCCGGCCCAGGACCGTCTCCAATGAGACGGCCCTCCTCGGGTGTGGGGACCACAGAGCCCCCATCGCATCCCCGGGGACGGGGAGACCGTATAAGCTATCCTTAGTATTGGTCTAGACACCGCTATGTAGTCCTATATCCAAATGTTCTCGAAATATCCAATCTAAATTACATACTATTACCAGTAGGAAGTTCGTATTTAGACTTAGACTACTCAGAGCACAGTGCCTAGCGTGATCTGGAAATTCCAACGTCTAACACGTGACCAGGTGAAGCTGAATATATATATTTTGGCAGAAAGCCATACCACACATTCTAGATAAATCTCTAGGTGCGTAGTGTTAATTTTGTTATCCACGTGCTTTGTAGAACTTTTTCACTACTAAACTTGTGTTTACTGTGAGAAAGGTATTTTATTAGGATTCATTGTCCATACTTCGTTATCCGAGTCCCAAATCGGTTGTATTCAAGGCTAACTTTACTTGGCACCCTCAATTTGCTCTCCTACTACTCATTTCCACTTTTTGGGTTTATTTTAACTTTTACGGTAACAGCTGCTGCCCTTCTCGCAAATATCAAAAGTAAAGTTTTTTTTAATACCTCTTAGGTGGCAGACAAGCACACGGCCCACCTGATGGGAAGTGGTTACCGTGGCCTATGGACATGTGCAACACCAAGGGCGTCACACTCGCGCTGCCGACCCTGAAGAAATCTACTAATGCCCTTTCGAAGAACCCCATATTGTAGGCGCAGAACCCCATATTGTAGGGGAAGACCGCAGCAGGGAGTTCATTCCACAGTCAGCGTCTTGCTGGTAAGTTTGGGCTCGAAGATCTTTGGACGTTATTTATAATAGCTTTTTTACTTTTCTACCTCTATATATTGTGCTAAAGTGGCCAATTGATCTAAAATGTGAAAGACTAAGCTTCGAAAAAGACCCTCTTTCAGCTACACCAGTCAAAGCCATAAAAGAAATAATGGAAATCTTTTAGAATCAAAACTGTTGAATATTTAATTACTGGTTCCAACTCCAAGTGACTACTTAATTTCGAACCTTTGAAAAGACTTCTAAAGTAATCAATATAACTGCTGATGATGAAGCTCTGAGAGCGGCTTCGATAAAAAATGTCAAAGCGCCTTTCAAACAGGCTTACAAAATAATTAACTGATGACCAAGAGGGGATGTACTATATTGAAAACATCCCCAGAAATTACACGACCATAATTGATGGTGCGCTCCCAATACGGTTTTCAATTACGAATATATGCCTTTGATTTCAATCCGGATCATACTGTGTTTAATTTGTTCTGTAGCCTGTATTCGGATCTTGATAAGTTTTCCTATTCAATCGCGCATTTATGTATATGGATTGACTGGGTACCTATATAAAGCGACGTATCACTGTTAGGGTGAGGGTGTTCTCTAATTAATTAATTAGCTACATTTTCAAATATTTTTTTTAAATATATTTGCAAATTTTAGCTTCGACAGTGGATGTAGTAATTGAGAAGTCAATACATTGGGTCATCAATGCATTGCGGTTTAGTATTGCCAGGTTTATTTTGAGCACGAGAATGTATTGTATAATCTGTTCTACTCTACTCGTAGCAATTGCATTGCGTATGAGGTTTTGAGCTCAATTCTCGGGTAGTGTTTTTTATTTGATTATACTGAGTTATATATTTTCTTTTTTAGACACGAGGTAAGTAGATAGTTTGTCACTTATTAAGTTCTACAAAATGATTAGAAACTTAAAGTCAATGTTGCGTCGCTCAAAATGCACTAATACGACTCCGACGAATACTAGTTTTAGTACCAAAGGTTACTAAATTATTTATTAAACTGGTAGTGAAAAAGAGTGTCAACAGAAATAGCATATTTTTTTTTTTTGTGTAAGAATATTAGCAATCGCAAATACTAATACATATTCCCTTTAACCCCTCCAACTAAGCTAAATTGCTTGTGTTAGGAGTGGTTTCACGTTCGTAATGTAGTGGCCAGGGGATTCGAACCCTTATTTATCAATGGTTTGTAAATATGTACATATTATCTTGAGCCCACCACGGTAGCCTAGTGGTATGAGTAATGGACTGCTGAGACGAGGTCTCAGGTTCGATCACAGGTTTTACCATGGCACACACCAATGACTTTTCGAAGTTATGTGTGTATATATCGCAGGTTTATAAGTGCCCGGTTAATGGCAATAGGCCACCTATTACATTGGAACCTAAACATAATCTGGCGAAATGTGGGTGCTAGCACCTCTGCCTACCCCTTCGGGGATATAGGCGTGAGTTTATGTTATGTAAAATATGTACATATTATCTTGAGCTATTTATGTTCATAAATCAAATTTAGACAGTTGACGGGTCCGTCAACTGTCTGGTCATTTCCATAAGTTCCATTCCAGTACCAGTCATTATGTACACGGACTACCTCTCAAAGAGCACCCCTATAAAGCACCTCAAATGCTCACAGATTTTAATCCCCTCTGTGTGTTCACGGGGAGTTTGTAGTGAGCTATAGTCTGTAACCTAGCTACATATGTATAAGTTTTAATATCGAATATCAAACAAATCTGTCTGTGTTCTCTCCACGCCTGGGAGGGTTACACTTAGGGTTGCCACCCGTACTTATATAATAAATAATTGTACTTTATTTCTGGTAATTGTACTCTATATTTTACGAGAACACTAATGTATAACAATACTTTATTTCGCATGATTTGCTTTTTTAGGATTTTGAAAAGTTACGAAAAGTTTATATGTACTGTACTTAGCACACATTTTTAACAAATTCTGAGCGTAACTTTTTTACCCTTTTTGAAATAAGATACACTCTATTTCCACAAAAAAAAATGTTGGCAACCCTAGTTAGACTCGACGAAAAGCCAAAGCTGCATCGGAATTATTTTATTTGATCCAGGGATTGAACCGGTATTTCGGTTCTTTGTAATTCACCTACGCATTTATTAGGTCTTCATATTTGTATGGCGTTTCCCCTCCGGGCACTCAATTAGTTGACAGATAAATTGATTGATGTTACTGTGCGACTGTATGTCCGACAAGGGACGAACATTCATTTGGATGAATCACATAGGTACATAATAATAGATCTTCAGATTTAGGCAACTTTGTTCTTCTCTTTTTGTACTCAATACCACTTAGGTGGCAGACAAGCGCACAGCCCACCTGATGGAAAGTGGTTACCGTGGCCTATGGACGTAACACCAGAGAAGCAACAATCGCGTTGCCGACCCTGTAAGCACAGAGTTTCTGTGCCGTCAGTGTAGACGACAAAGCAGACAAGCCTTTAGTCATCCCACTGACAGCACAAAGTGTCCAGTGAGCTCTGGCTACCCTACTCACCGCTGGGAACACAACACGAAGTTATAACCGCGGTATTCTGTAGTGCAAATTATTATTTAGTTTATATACCACAAAAAGAAACAGAATAGAAATAAATCTTTCCTTTATTGTAGATCGATTAACTTTTACAACATTTAGGCTCGTGTTCTAGAACTGTAAGTAAGTACTCAGTTTTGAATCTTGATCTTGAGTTATCTGTAGACAGATTGCATAGACAATCTTATACGTTAGTAGATATTAAGTTTATGGGCGGCATAGATATATCTCATGAGGCTTTGATCACGTGAAAACTTTTTTCAGCTATTTTATTGATCGAAAAGATGTCTCAATTTTCATCAGAAAAAATCACACATTAATTACTCAGGCAGTAAGTCTTCATAATTAACTACGGTAATGTCGTATGTCGTATCGTTCATATTTTAATATACATTGTATTGTATTATAAATAAAGAATGAATATGTACAACTGTTCGTTGGCAGTCCAGATAATAAATTAAACCGAGTTTTATATTTTTTTTTATACAACTTAGGTGGAAGACAAGCTCACGGCCCACCTGTTGGAAAGTGGTTATGGCCTATGAACGTGTGTAACACCAGTGGAGTCACATCCGTGCTGCCGACCCTGGAAGAACAGAGATTTTAAATGCCTTCAGTGCAGAACACAAATTCAGGACAAGCCTTTGGTCTTCCCATTGATAGCATAAAAACTCTCCAGTGAGCTCTGGCTACTCTACTCACCGCCGGGTCGGCCGGTCAACTTTTAATACGAAGTGGAACTGGCGATTAGCCAGGAGCCCTACTTTATTACTTCGATTGTGTCAGTATAGTCTTTCAGTTATCATTGATAATGCAACTATTGATAATATGAACAATAAAGTTGGTTCAATATACGACGGAAATAACGGAGAACACAAAGAAATCGGTTACAAATATAAATATAAAAACACGAAGAGGTTGATCGCGGAAATTGGCCGCCGCATCCACGACCAAGGCGGTGACTTCCGAACCGGCTCGTTCCTGGGGCAAAGGTTGACTATTGCGATTCAGGGAGGCAACGCGGCCAGCATCATGGGCACCTTTGCGCCGGGAACGATGCGGAGTGGGTTGTTTGACGCGACATGATCGCGAGTTTGATTCGTGTATTTATGTTTTAATTATTTTGTATGTGAGAGTGCGGTAGCCTAGTGGTTTGGGTAATGGACTGCTGAGACGAGGTCTCGGGTTCGATCCCAGGTTTCACCATGGCACACACCAATGACTTTTCGATGCTTTTCGAAGTTATGTGTGTATTTATCGCAGGTTTATAAGTGCCCGGTTAATGGCAATAGGCTCGCCACCTATTACATTGGGACCTAAACATAAAACTGGCGAAATGTGGGTGCTAGCACCTCTGCCTACCCCTTCGGGGATATAGGCGTGAGTTTATGTATGTATGTATAAATGAAGAAAATACTATCATAAAAAGGAGGAAGACACAATATAAAAACACTCATAAATGTTTTTAAAATGAAAACTACAGCTCAAGAAAAAACTCTGTCAAATATTTATGGGACCAAGTTGAAACTATTCTGCATCGAAATAAAAAAACACGTAAATCGTATCATAAATCGTATCATAACCGGTGTACATACATTAAAAAAAACGAATCGAATTGAGAACCTCTTTCTCTTTGGAAACAACAAAAACATACAAGCATTCATTATAATAGTTTGACTCAATGACTAAAGCTACAATAGTAGGCAGAGCGCTAGGCGTCGCCTTAACTAGACATGTGACAATTCGTTGGTCGGCGTATTGTAGAATAGAATGATGAATGTATGGGATTGACAAGTATTTTCACGTTTATAACAGTCGTCATCCCATACATTGATAAAGCTATTCTATTGTACAAACGTATTGCCCTTCTCTAGACGAGCAGGTGAGCTACCAACAGTAATTAGAACTGATGTTGCGAACCAAAATTTTGAGCAATTGGTACCATGACATAACATAACATAAACTCACGCCTATGAACACGCCTGAAGGGGTAGGCAGAGGTGCTAGCACCCACATTTCACTAGTTTATATTTAGGTCCCAATGTAATAGGTGGCTAGCCTCTTGCCATCAACCTGGTACTCATAAACCTGCGATAAATACACACATAACTTCGAAAAGCATCGAAAAGTTGTTGTGTGCCATGGTAAAACCTGGGATCGAAAACCACGACAAAGCAGTCCATTACCCATAGCACTAGGCGCGTTTATTTCACAATCGGGCAATTCGTTGGACCTAAACACTACTTAAAAACAATCAGAAGTTACTACATGGTACCTTAATACTTACTAAGTTTGTTATATATGTTTGACACGAGTCCAAAGTTATATGTACACTTCATGGTAGCCATTCAAAGGCGCGATCGCAAATTTGTCACTGTTTCTGAATCTGAATATCAACTTACCTTCAACTTTGGATAAAAGTCGGGCAGTCTATTAGGTTTGAGGTTGAGGGTGTTGCAGATCTCCCTGTGCAATGCGAGGATCTGTTTCATGGTGCCGGCTGAACAGAAGTGGTCGAACATCTCGGCGGCCAGCGCGCACTCCGGCGGAGTCGGCTCCACGCGCGCTCCCCGATTCATTTTGAAGGGGCTGTAATAGAAAATCAAATTAGATACTAGGTATAGTTTAGTGTGAAAATCTCCATGGATATAATAATAAATCGTTATAGGGACGGAATGGAATGGGACGCTTTTGTCCGCATTTAGTCTCCCTTTCGGGCCATTGTGCGCATTTATGAAAATGACGAGTTTAAAAAGTGATTAGCTAGAGACCTACTTTGATAGATAAGATAAGGAATCACGAATAAATTTATTGATTCTGCTATCTAGATAAGGCTGTTAAACGAAAGTGTGTGTTGAATCATCTTTAGTGAAATGCGATGAGTAAAGACCAAATATGGTCATAATGGCAATTTCAGCTTTACGCATTTAGTTTTAGAATAATTACACTCGCAATCTCACTGCTATGACACTTGTGTGATAGGATTTACATCAGTTACATGCATTTCGCAAACTACGTCGACTCTTCTCCTCACCCCTACCGCAATGCTTTAAAACAAAGGTCTTTGAACAGTGCGTCCTACCTGTTATGACTTATGGTGCCGAAACGTGGACACTTACAGTGGGGCTGGTCCATAGCTTAAAAGTCGCACAGCGGGCTATGGAGCGAGCTATGCTTGGAGTTTCTCTGAAGGATAGAATTCGGAACGAGGTTATCCGACAGAACACTAAAGTTACCGACATAGGTCTCAGAATAAGCAAGCTGAAGTGGCAGTGGGCTGGCCACGTTTGTCGAAGGACCGATGGCCGTTGGAGCAAACGAGTCCTAGAGTGGAGACCGCGAGAAGGTAAACGAAAGGTAGAACGCCCCCTAGCCAGATGGACGGACGACCTTAAAAGGTGGCTGGGACAGACTAGATGCGGAAAGCGGAGGATCGGAGAAAATGGCGCACATTGGGAGAGGCCTATGTCCAGCAGTGAACTGCGGTGGGCTAATTGATTGATTGATTTGACATACGAGGACGGTATGTCACTCGCGTAAGTTACCTACCAGACACCGTTAACTGTCAGAGGTAGAATAACACGTTCCACCATGTTCCATCGATCAACAGTATCAATGAATTAATTGGCCTATCGCAGTCTACAGTTTGAAATTAAAAAAATAAAAATAAAAATATTGTATTGCGTCAAAAAAAAAGTATAAATAGTCCTAAATTCGAAGTCGTTTTAGAGCGCGGTGTCTGCTCTTTTATTCTTTCTCGATATTTGGGTACTTTCTTTATACCACTTAGGTGGCAGACAAGAACACGGCCCACCTGATGGAAAGTGGTTACCGTGGCCAATGGAGGTTTGTAACATCAGAGAAGTCACAATTGTGCTGCCAACCCTGTAAGTACAGAGTTTTTGTGCCGTCAGTGTAGAAGACAAAGCAGGACAAGCCTTTAGTCTTCCCACTGACAGCACAAATTCTCCAGTGAGCTCTGGCTACCCTACTCACCGCTGGGAACGCAACACGAAGTTATTATAGCCGCGATATACTAACTACTGTCTGAATTTTTAACCACAAGAGTACAAGACCAAAGCCGATGCCAGAGCATCATCCGTCAATGTGCTGATGTAGCTGTTTAAGCGTGACGTCGGCAATATATCCAACAGCCACACATCACACTTTAGTTAGAATTAAACTGTGAAGGTACGAGTTCTAAGCCAACCGCATTCAGTAGCATACAACATACCTACAACAGATACAGCGAAGGCACCGTGAAATATATTTGAATGTGATAATTTTGTTTGTTGCATTATTCATTGCGGCTTCTCACTAGTACCGTTTACCCGTTTCGAAGTTTAACAAGTAATGTATACGGTAACGAATTTATACCTCAAATTACACAAAAACCTACAGCGAATAACATTCTTTAAGCGTCATTTCTCTAATCAAGATAGCTTATCGCGTTCTCAGCTAGTTGACAAAGACATTGATTAATAAATCGTCAGTTAATCCGACAAGAGACATTTTACGTGAAGTGTCCACCTCTGAAGCTATGAAGGTTACGTCGTTTTCGTTCGATACAGAAAATTGAATGATTCAATTACCTATACCGTTAGTGCATCGATAGAAGAATCGTTTAATACGTTAACCACTCTCAACCTTGACCATGACTTCATATTCTTCATAATATATTTATGATGTTGCATTGAAAACAAGATGAATCAAGAAACGATCTATTTTCTGCGCTGTGTACTCTTTCAATGTATGTTATAATGAATGTAAAATATTTTTGTTTTGGGTTTTCATAAAAATTAATGATGATAAGAAATATTTTTCAGTTATCATAACATCTTATCGTAACATATCCGGCATTGTTTGGTGAAGTCTGACCTAAAAATGGAGATACAAATTCTAAGGAGTTTCATTATATTTTTGACTAACTGTATGTTTTACTAGCTTCACCGGCATCAGAGCCCGTTTCTTGTTAAACAGATAAGTTTCTCTTGAAGCTCATAGGTATCGGTACCTGTACACAGAATAAGAACACTAATGGGAACCATGGCGAATGGTGGAGTTTCGAATCAGTTTGCTGGTAAATGTGATAATTGCTTCGACTATTATGTTAATCTTTTCGATAATCATTGGTAAGAGTGCCGTAGATACGACAGAAGAAGAATGTGTTAATTATATCAGACGTACGTAACTGAAAAGCTTGTATTTTACATACAAAAAGTTCCAATTATAGCTGTTTGTTTAACAAGATATTCCAAGGCAATAATATTTTTTCAATAATACAACAAACCTTGAAATATTAATGAACTTTTTGTTGTTAAAAACAAATTACGCTACATCCATACTACTTAATAATATTAATGCGAAAGTAACTGTCTGTCTGTTACGTAATCACGCCTAAACTATTGAATCGATTTTAATGAAATCTGATATAGGGGTAGATTAGACCTTGAGAAAGGATAAAGGCTATGTCCTACTGGTAAATCTTTTGCTGGTTGTTAGTTGTCGCGATAACCGACAACCAGCAACATACTACAATTTGAATTACGTATCTTTTACATACATACATAATCACACCTTTATCCCCGGAGGGTCAGGCAGAGGTAAATTTAAACCCACATTTCACCAATAATTGTATTCGGTCTCACGTAATAGGGGGTAAGCCTATTGCCGTCTTCCGGGCATAACAGTACATTTTATACGTGTTAATTCTTAGAGCTTATCTCTTCCCATGAGGTGTCGTACAAGGCGACTAAGGGATAGGGCTATTTAACATTAGACAGATAGGTATATACAGCCCAGATACATAGCTTGAGTCAAAAATAGTGTCCGGAAAACGGCAATGGGCTCACCCCCTATTACGTGGGACTGAATTTAATGATTGGTGAAATGTGAGTGTTCATTCACCTCTGCCTAACCCTCCGGGGATAAAGGCGTGATTATATGAATGTAATTCTTAGATTCTTCATTTGTTCATAGATTGGCGTTTTTTCCGTGTTCGTTAAAATAATGTACTCATTGTGAAAAACATCTGTTCAAGAACTTCAAGACTTTAGTCAGCATCGAACGTAGTAAGTATTGTTATATTCAGCGTCAAAAAATAGGACGATCATTTTTAGATAATTAAAATGTGTTTTTGAGTGAAGTTATTTATATTTTTAATGATTAATACACTTTAACTACGAAGTGGGTTCTATTTAAAGATTAAGACCGCATAACGGCTTTAGGGTTTAATACCTAAAAAGAAAAACAGTATCATATTACTAAAACTTCGCTGTCAGTCACCAGGCTGTATCTCACATGCACCGTGTTAGCTAAAATGTTGAAATTTTCACAGCCTATCTGTTGCCACTACACATACATACATCCATCAGATGGGCCGTGTGCTTGTCTGCCAACTAAGTGGTATAAAAAAAAATACATAATATAATCACGCCTTTATCCCTGAAGGGTTAGGCAGAGGTGAATTAACACCCACATTTCACCAATAATTGTTTTCAGTCTCTCGTAATAAGGGGTGAGACTATTGCCGTCTTCCGGGCACTATTGTATCTGTGCCTGAATCTGGGCTGTATATATCTGTCTGATGTTAAACAGAGCTATCCCTTAGTCGCCTTGTACGACACCGTATGAGAAGAATTGGGGTGACCCAAATTCTAATCTACCGGGAATCACGCCCCTATAATGCCACAATAACAACAAATTTTAAAAACAGAATAAAATAAATATTTAAGAGGACTCCCAAAGGTCCGAAATGGCACGGGGTATCCTCCTTTTCGAACTCGGCTATTATTTCATGTTAAATATTTTAATTTAAGAATACGGTTAATCGAACAGACGACACTTGAACCAGCGATCGAACAGTGGTCTATTTGCACTCGTATTTGTAACGTGTTGGCAAGTGATCACCCTCTATAATTAGTTATTACACCAATAGTGCAAAGTGCAATGTTAAACGACCACCAGCGTTCATTCACACTATTATCAACCTGTGTCAGTTTCTTACACACAACGTACAACGTACGTTTTAGTTACACGTAATATGTGGCGATTTTGTTGTACCCGGGAGGCGGCAATAGGCTCAACCCCTATTACGTGGGACCGAAAACAATGATTGGTGAAATGTAGATAATTAATCTCTGCCTAACCCTTCGGGGATGGAGGCATGTTTAAATGTATGTACGGTAAAGTAGACTTTACGTACCTAAGCCGTATGTATGTATTGTTATTGCCAAGCGGGCATTTTGTCATGGATCGTATCTTTACTATCAGACGAAGAACAGTTACATTAAGATGAAAATATTTATCTTTTGGAATTCTTTTCTGTTCGCGATGAATCCGAGACCTATTGAACTAAATTTTGGTGCGATTTTTTTTCATTGCAACGGTATTATGCTGGATACATTGAAAGAAACTTGATTGTAATTATACTTAAATATTAGGTCGTTACATACGAATTTGCCCTTTATTTGAAGAAATTGGAGGAAACTCATTTCTTAATACTAACATTTCTGCATTTTTTAGGAATGACAAATCCAAATTTTATGATTTATTTTTGTGTATGAATGAGACAACATTAAGCTAACAAACACTTTTATCACACTTTTGAAAAGTGACAGCTGTAAAAAAGTAATAAGAAATTTATCATCAAACTGTATAGCATCAGATATCAGCATTTAGGAAGTACTGTTTTTGAAGATCGAATTTAATTTATCAAGCGGCCAATAAAAACAAAATTCAAGAGTAGAAAAATCTTGAAATCAACTTTCAAACAAAATATGAATGTTGGAAATAGCTATTAAATTACAGGAATAACGAACTCATGAATCTGTATGAAAACTTCAGCAATTTCATAGGTAAAGACCTAATATGTATGGTTACATACCTATTATTATGTGTATGTATATTTAATTTTATCTATGTATGTTTATTATATTAGTATCTACTATATTGTAGGTATGAGTATCTTACAGCTTATTTATTTTGTGGTTGCAGTGATACCTAGTTACCTTTCATAATGCACATACTTTGTTACTCTCTGCACCACCTATAAGGGTGACTGGTGGAGAATGCCTGAGACATTAAGTCTGCCTGTGTACATATGTGCATGAAACATAAATAAATAAATAATATCTCCTATTTTCTCGTGGTCCCAGGATTTTGTCCCATTAATGGGACCACGAGGAAGAACTGTTTCTCGCAGCCCCATTATTATGTTCAATAACGTATTTATCCTCCTGTATACATATAAATACATTTTTATATTTTTTGATAAGCTTTTTGAGAGAATTTGCCGCGTGGTTGGCAGAGTAGAATTAGGGCCACCCCATCTCTTCCCATGCGGTGTCGTACAAGGCGACTAAGGGTAGGCAGGCAGGCAGCCCAGACTCAGCCTCAGATGCATGGCTTGATTCAACAATAGTGCCCGGAATACGGCAATAGGCTCACTCCCTATTACTTGGGACCGAATACAATTATTGGTGAAATGTGGGTGTTAATCCACCTCTGCCTAACCCTCCAGGGATAAAGGCGTGATGATATGATAATGATGACTTTTTAAGAGAACATGGTGAAGTGTTCGATAGTGAATAAAATGATACTTGCCTGACATTGATTACTTAAGTATTCTATTATTGAAATGTATTAAATTCTATTAATACTCTACTTAAAATTCATACGTATGTCTGATTGCAACCGGTTTAGCAGAACCGTAGGTATGACCAAAAGCCGCGATAACTGACATCTAAGCAGGTGAAGCCGCAGGGATCGCCAGATTTAAATCGCTAGATTTAAATAAAATTTATGAAAAATCAATGCATATCAAAACTACGGTTTGGTCGCAGCGTATCTAACAATGTTGTGAAACGTACAGTACATTCCAGTATTGTGAAATGATTTAATAGGAAAATTATTTATTTTATAATGATTACGATAAAATTACCTGTTATTTTTGGCACATCCACTACAAAAAAAGCAGCGCTGACGTAACCTTGCAAAAGCGTAGTAAATGTTGAGAAATACTTATTGTTTTCTAAGTTATTTAATATAAAATCTATACTGTACTGATATTACTTACGAGTTATAAAGCTAAAGAGTTTGTTTCTTTCAACGTGCCGTTCTCAAGAACGACTAGTTCGGACTAACAAAATCTTTTTGTGTTGAATAGTCCGTTATTGAAGATGCTTATAGACTAAATAACTATATATACTATAAGTATATATAACTATAAATATACTACTCAAGGGAACGGAGACTTAATCTTTAATCTCAACAAATCCGACTGCATATTCCCATATAAAAATTATTTGAAAATTAATAATATGCTGGTATGTTAATTAATAACAACCGCGGTAACCTTAGTGGTGTGGGTTATGGACTGCTGAGACGAGGTCTCGGGTTCGATCCCAGGTTTTGCCATGGCACACACCAATGACTTTTCGATGCTTTTCGAAGTTATGTGTGTAGTTCGCAGGTTTATAAGTGCCCGGTTAATGGCAATAGGCTCGCCACCTATTACATTGGGACCTGAACATAAACTGGCGAAATGTGGTTGCTAGCACCTCTGCCTACCCCTTCGGGGATATAGGCGTGAGTTTATGTGTTATACTTAAGTATGGTTTGTAGTATACCACAGGTGGTACCAGAGCGGGCCAGCTAATTTAGCATAAAAATATAATATCATCACTTACATCTATCTAGCGATGTTGTTGTTCGACAATGAAGCACGTTTGCCTAGACGGATCCTATTCACTAGAGACTTCAAGGTTCCCAGGTTAAATAGCATTTCCAAAATACAGACAGGGAGTTCCACTCCATAGCTGTACGAACAATAAATGACTTGCCAAGTATGAGCGGTGGCGAGAAGCTGTGTGGTCGTTCGTTCTTGGTAAGGAGGTATTAAATTGTGCAATTCCAAAATATATTCTTCGAAATCCATCAGGTAAGATAATCCGGCGCGCCCATGACCATGTTAATAAAGACGGTGGTAATTTCCCATCCCCTCTAGACAGTCATTAGTAGAATAGAATATGGGATAGACATGTATATTGTTTATGACCTTTATGACAGTTGTAAAGGCAATCCCGTGCGTTAATCATTGTATTATACTGCATGTGCTTGATTTTACTAACATTATTGTTTTCATTTCTCTATTTGTTTTATCATATTGTCTTCTGTGCTTATGCAATGTAATCCTTAGCGGGATGAAAGAGACTAATATCCCACAACACAGGGAATCCTAGTATGGGATCTAGGGCTACAACATATGTATTTCATTGATTTCCGAGACAATAAACATTATTATTATCATTATTATATTCTACTGACGTTATGCCACTTGTCTATAGCATTGTCCTAGTTGAGCGACAAACGCGTCAATGCTATGCGTTGTGATGCGGCGTGTAAGTATCAAATGATCATTGGCCGGGGATATGCCACCGGCATCTTAACCTCCGGTATCCTATAACCTTCAGACGGCGTGGGTTTTAGTCGGTTAAGTCCTACATAACCTCTTCTACCGTCACCGGTAAGTGGGGATTCTTCCCACAGTAAAAAAAATAGCTTTTTTATCGTGCAAAAAATCCCCCGGATACCCCCCAACCAGGTTATGTCAGACTCGAACCGACTAAAACGCACGCCGTCTGAGGGTAGTAAGTTGCCGAAGGTGATATTGCCGGAGACATATTCCTGATATTCGTTTATCTTTATTGTGTCCTACGTCGTGTCGCGACAACGCGACGCCATGCATAATATATTCTTCAAAATGTCAAATGACGTATATTTGAAATTTGGAAGAATTATGTTATGCATGGCGTCGGGATGTCGCGCTCACGCGCCTGTCGCTTACGTAGGACGCACCCAATCGTTGTGACAAACACCTGTCCTTCAAGCTAGCAGACATCCCACCTTATTCCAATTGACTAACCGTAACGTGAATTTGCATGATGATAATAATTTATTCGCATGTATTACGGTACAAAATACAATATACGGTGCAAACAATTAGTGGGAAATATCAGCCTTGCCCCCAGCATGAGGTTGGATAAATGGGACTAGTGTAGTTGTACTTATACATATAATCACGCCTTTATTCACGGAGGGTTAGGTAGAGGTGTCGCTAGTCACTGTATGCCAGACCAAGCCATTTATTCGAAGAACAAGTAGTACAATTCCTAGTCACTATATGCCTGACCTAGCAATTGACTCGAAGAAGAAGTAGTACAATACCTAGTCAGTATATGCCTGACCTAGCAATTGATCAAAGAAGAAGTAGTACAATACCTAGTCACTATATGCCAGACATAGCCATTGTCTCGAAGAAGTAGAACAATACCTAGTCGCTATATGACAGTCCTAGCCATTGACTCGAAGAAGTAGTACAATACCTAGTCACTATATGCCAGACCTAGCCATTGATTCGAAGAAGTAGTACAATACCTAGTCACTATATGCCAGACCTAGCCATTGATTCGAAGAAGTAGTACAATACCTAGTCACTATATGCCAGACCTAGCCATTGTATCGAAGAAGTAGTACAATACCTAGTCACTATATGCCAGACCTAGCCATTGATTCGAAGAAGTAGTTCAATACCTAGTCACTATATGCCAGACCTAGCCATTGATTCCAAGAAGTAGTACAATACCTAGTCACTATATGACAGTCCTAGCCATTGACTCGAAGAAGTAGTACAATACCTAGACACTATATGCCAGACCTAGCTATTGATTCGAAGAAGTAGTACAATACCTAGTCACTATATGCCAGACCTAGCCATTGAATCGAAGAAGTAGTACAATACCAAGTAACTATATGCCAGACCTAGCCATTTTCTCGAAGAAGTAGGACAATACCTATTCGCTATATGACAGTCCTAGCCATTGACTCGAAGAAGTAGTACAATACCTAGTCACTATATGCCAGACCTAGCCATTGTATAGAAGTAGTAGTACAATACCTAGTCGTTATATGTCAGACCTAGCCATTGATACGAAGAAAAAGTAGTACAATCATCAAGGACTTTTATCAGTTAGACATTTAAATACAATTTTCAAAGATATTGTTATTCCAAACCACATTTGTAAGTCAAAAAAGATAACGGTGACCCTACTCCTTAGTTCTGAGTCCTATATTACGTTCAACTGAACAGTACAGCAAATCACAATGTCCTATTTAGGTCAAAGGACACGAGTCACGACTCCACCGGATGCATTAATTTAAGTAATAGTTCTGGACAACAGTTCCCCTTATGACTTGCATATAAGATCACTTGTACGTTTAAGATTATTTGCAGTTCAGTGCAACGAACTCGTTCACACAAACAACATGGGACACTCGCACTGCATTCATTTTAATGAAATAAGTAGCTGATGTCCGCGGCTTCGATATCGTTCCCACAACTGATCCTTTCCGTTAGCATGATGATATCGCATCGGGCGTGTACACAAACAATATCTATTGGTAAAAGAATTTTCGAAATCGGTTCAGTAGTAGATCCACAGATTACCCGCTACGATGACACAAACTCCAAAACCATAGGACTACGTCCCGCGGTTCCCACAAAGTAGAAGAATGGCATATGCCTAGATTGAAGCATGCGGAAAGTGACTTTGTCTATCCCAATGGAACAGATACGTGACATTCGGTAGCATCCGATGCTTTCACCTCTGAAACCTGGATTCGCTTACTCCTTTTCTTCCTTTTGTTTGGCATACATGGGTTATAGGGACTCGATAGGTGTCCAAGAGGAAAGTCTGCCATTGTCCGTTAATCGAACGGGCTTGGAGGGGCTCCATACATGTCATAGGTCAGAAACATAACCTTACATTTTTGACTTTGCCGCTGTCGGATAAAAGTGTGAAATAATATCGTTGAGGCTAGTGAAATTAGTAAAAATCGTATGATTATGCAAAGGCAGTGTCTGTGCAGTAATTAATCGGCCAATGTGCGCCGACCGTCACGTTGGACTTATTAGGTAGACGAAATGCTTACAAAATTAAACCTTATGCTCAAAGAGATAGATTATATTTTATCTCGTAGATAGTATCCTGTGCAATACGGTCTTGGCTCACAAAAACTGCTAATTAAAGTTTTTCAAGTACAATTAACATATTAGACACATATTTTACTAAGTAGATTTTAGGAAAGTAATATCGTCGAAGAAATGAAATTTCTAAATGAAACTATTTGTGGCAAATGCAGAAAATTTACGGTACGGTAAATATACACGAGATGCGGAATTAATGTGGCGTGATGACTGTAACAGATATAGTATAACTACCTGATTTACACAAAAAGTCCTTATCATATTATTTGAATAATAAAATAAGAAATGTATACCATTCATCTAATCCGTATAAACTTCCGGCTTATTCGCGATTCCCCTGAAAATATTTCGTTAGCGTTTTATCGCGCTATTATCTTATCGAACAAAAAAATTCGGATGGAATCGAGAACGGGAGGAACCGTCACTACATATCAGGAATCGCGTGCGCGACTATATCAGAAATGAAACATTTAAAAAATTGAGATAATTAAAGAGGAAGAAAATGGGGTTTTATATCATGAGAATTGCAGTGGGCTCCAATAACATTGTACTGAGATGATATAATAATGCTATCTCAATAATATAGCGACGGCGAAATAACCTTTTTTTAAATTTTGGAATTAATTATTAGAGCATAGCATAGCATGATGAGTCCTAGTTTTTATTAACCGTATTTTTCATATATTCTATACATATAGCTATCAAAAATAAGCTTACCTAACTAATATGTGTTTTGTTATGAGTCCTAGGATGCGGGTAGACACAATTTTTTCCCTCTCAACTCCGAGTAAATACTAAGCCAGAGCCTGACTTGCAGGTGAGGCTACATGGCCCCCCATGGCTTTGATGGGGCCTCAAACTTACATGTACATGCAGATAGTGTTGTAACCGGGATGTTCGGACAGAACAATGTCTGTTACCTCTGCTGTTTGACAATATAATGCTAGCTAAGTGTCTCCTTATTCAACGAAGGCCCATAAGCCAATGATAAGACTGTGATAAGAGTGAGTTTAATCTTATTCAGTTTTCGATCTAATAAAACAAATAGTACTTAGTGTATTATTGTTCATCTATTAATGTCACTCAAGCAATAAATTCAGCCGCATGGTTCCCGGCAGAGTAGAATTTGGACCACCCCATCTCTTCCCATGCTGTTTCGTACAAGGCGACTAAGGTATAGGGCTGTTTAACATCAGACAGATATATACAGCTCAGACTCAGCCTCAGATGCATAGTTTGAGTTAGCAAAAGTGCCTGGAATACGGCAATAGGCTCACCTATTACGTGGGACCGAATTCAATGATTGGTGAAATGTGGGTGTTAATTCACCTCTGCCTAACCGCCGATAAAGACGTGATTATATGTATGTATGTTATTTATCTATACACCACCTTTGGTTTAAATATCTCCAATGATTTTATTATTTATAATAGGACAAACAAAGAGACCCTGACAGCAACCCACATGAAGTGTAATTACATTACGAATGGACTTCAATTGCCTGTCATTACATATTCATTTATATTTAACAAAATTTAACAGGTAAGAGTAACAGGTAGACATATTTCCAATTATAAGTCTATATGTCATGTACGTCATTTTGTTTGTTTACTTTTTAACAAAAGTTTTTTTAAACTGAGTGCCACCATTGTAACGTTACTTAGTGTATGTAATGGTGACCCTCTTTCCTGAGACCCGGCCTTTAGCTTACCATCAGGCGAGGTGAAGTCAAGTTGGCATGTCGTAGTTAAAAAAAAGCGTATGAAAATGATTTGTCGGTACTTGTTTAATTTTTTTACCCAATTATTTAATGCTTGTAAAATAAGTAGGTATTATGTATAAAACGAGTCCTAGACTCACGAAAGTAGTGTTAGCTGTTGCTGAGCGAAAGTGGTATAAAATACGATTGTCATGTTAGTCAAAGTTCACCAGCAAATACATAATATTGAACAATAATATAACCATAGTAATAACTACTTCACGGCGTCTTACAGAGCGCTATGTAGAAAGGTAGTTTAACTAGCTTGTTTTATGGAACATTAACAGTGTTTATAGGTAGGTGTCTGATGAAGGCTGGTGTTTGAAGCAGTCCGACTGGGGAAGTACCTCCGCCCTACAGAATACCGCGACCATAATAACCTCTTGTTGTTTTTCCGTCGGTGAGTGTAGCCAGAGCTCACTGTAGAATGTTTGTGCTGTCAGTGTGAAGACTAAAGGCTTGTCCTACTTTGTCTTCTACACTGACGGCATATAAACTCTCTGTTCTTACAGGGTCGGCAGCACGAGTGTGACTTCCTTGTTGTTGCACACGGCTATAGGCCACGGTGACCACTTTCAGGTGGGCCGTAGCCTTTGGTGGTCGTGTACTTGTGTACCACCTTAGTTGCATAAAAAAGGTACATATTCAAGAAGGCATCGAAGGTATTTGAAAGCAAGTACATGTGAAGAATATCCGAAACCGAGGAGCATGTATGAAAACCTTTGAAAGTAGAAGAAGCAAGTGGAAAACTGCAGTATCTGCCTGCCTACCCCACTGGGGAAGAGGTGTGACTGTATGTATGTATAAGCTCGGTTAAAATTCCGGCATGGTAATGGAGAGAATAGTAAAGTTTACGCTACATTTGACAGGCAATTGCTCCACGTTGAAACGCCAATACAGGCTGATGTGAATGGGTATATGCCCATTATAAACTACTAATAATGGATATACTTTGCGGCAGATCCGTTATTGCATATGCGGATCTGATTTAGGGGACTATTATCCTGCTCCACCGTACCTTTTTCCAACCCGGGTGAAACCGAGAATAATGCAAAGCAATAACTGAGAGGCTCATTTATTTTAATCTCTTGCAATTTTTCTTAGAAAATTCTATGAAAAAAGTTAGAACTTTCTTTGCATAGAACACTCGCGAATGAAACAAATATTGGGTATTAGTGATAAGAGGGAGGGAGAAAGAAAAAAATATTGAGTGATGAGTAATATGATGCTTCATCATTTAATTCAAAATAGATAGTTTAACACAGCAGCGACTTCATTCTATAATGAAGACGTATCAGGTGCGTTCAGAAACAGACGTCAATCATTGAGATTTATTTATTGTGCGAACGCATAAATCTGTTTTATTAACATTCATACTGCACACGCCAGTGGCGGAAGGCCCATCATACGCTTCTTATCGGCTTTCCCTTTCAGATTTATTACATAATTAACGATGCTTAACTTAACTGCACTTATATAAATAAGTGCGATAATGAGTTTTTTGTTGAGGAAAACATTTTTGTTTACTAATTTACGTAGTTAAGGTTGATTATAAACATTATATAACTGGCTGTTGTACGCAGCTCAATCTTCGTGAAATATAGAAATAATAATTTTTCTCAAAATTGCCAATTTTCTGCCTAATTACCCGACTATGACAAAACCAAAGGAGAGTTATTTTCATAATATATTCGTCTAACAAAAAAGAGGGATAAAGTCGTTTTCAAAATGGCGTGATATTTTCCTATTGAATACATCGACACAGCAACAGCTAGGTGGTTTTAATAGCTTAGTTAAACAGTAACCATAGGGCGGACCCTGTACTTGCAAATTTAATGACATGCTACTAAAAAGTAAAAGCCGGCGAAGTGAAAGCGCATAAATAATATTAGATATTACTGACTGAGTGAATTCAAAGCGGTTGGCAACACTCGGTAATCATACCGCTAAGGTACATATCTGAACGGCATATATCTTGACCTCAAAACGCGAAAGAAACGAAGTCATAGCGCACTGATTAGTTTGACATAATCTATGATTGGTGCACTTGAGCCCCTTTGCCATCGTAGCAACACGCATACTGCGAGATTAGGTATATTTTGTGAGGACACTGCAGTCAGGATATATGCAAGTAACTAAAGCAGTAAACCAAGTAACTATGTATAATATGTAGGTATATATTTACAAAAAAAAAGTATCTAAGTATGTTTATCCGCATTCTAGATCCCATAACACAAGTTAGTTAAGCTATTCTTACCATGGGTAAAGATAGCGTTGTGTAGAATGTCGTGGAATATTTATTTATTTATTTATTTTATAAGCCGATTTCAACAATGGCTATACTGCATTCGGTTGGGTACTTAACTATGGGTAAACAGTCTTGTAGCGACTTTTTATAAAAACACATTTTAAACAAATTTACTAGCTTAACTAACTTACAAACTAGTGGTTAAATCTCGGTTTAGTTATCGTAAAGTCCGCTTGTAGTCTATTCGATGCAACTACTATATCACGATCGGCTGAGATGAGGCATGTGTCATCAGCATACTGATAGGTATACGACACAATTTTTTATGATATTATTCATATCATTTACATAGGCAAGGTTGGGCCTAGTACGGATGCCTGCGCTGCTCCCTGCAAAACCTTAACCTGGTCACTCAACTCACCATCTATCTTTACGTGGTAGAATCGATTTTTTAAGTAGTGTATACACCAAGCTGGAAGAGGGCCACGTATGCCACTGCATTCCAGTTTTTCTCATATAGGTATTCATCTAAGTTCACTAAAAGATTTTTGTCACACTTATAGCCACAATATAATGGTATACATGTGCCTATAAGTCTGTATCTGTAACATAACTACTACAGTACTGTATCCGAGGAGATATTCGCACGTAAAAAGTGACACATCGCCTCCCTTTCGGCTTCTCTGGTGTTACACACGTCCATAGGCCAAGGTAACCACTTTCCATCAGGTGGGCCGTGCGCTTGTCTGCCACCTAAGTGGGATAAAAAAAAACGGTACCTACTAGTGGGATAAATCAGTGCCATCATGGGTACTAGCTAATGTTACATCTGGTGGTCTTCTCAGTCTTACTTCAACCAGCCACGCACATTATTTAAAGACAGAAAACCGCCAAATAATAACTACGCCAATACCACGTCCGAGTGCCATCACTGCGACGCGAGCGAGGACTCAGGTCCGCACACGCTCACCGAGTGTCCGGCGTGGGAGACGCCGAGGCGGGAGCTTGTGGCGGCCCTGGGAGTGAGGGTTCTCACGCTCTCCACCTTGCTCGCGGCGATGGTTCGCTGCGCGGATGCGTGGGCGGCCGGCGCCTCCTTCTGCGAGCAAGTAATGCTCGTGAAGGAGGAGGCGGGGCGGGAGCGGCAGCGGGAGCGACGAAGGATCGCAAGACAAGCTGCCCGCGTACGAAGGCAACTCGGGCGTCGGAGGTCGATGAACGACCTCCGCCCCCCATGAGCGCCGGCCTGAGGGTGACAGGTGAAGCCGCCTGTCACCCTGGCAGAAGCAGGCCGCGGCGGTGGCGCGCGTGGCGCGCCTCTCCGTTTCCGGGGACGAGTTGGGGACTTTGTAGTCCCCACACCCGAGAAGAGGGCCAGATCGTGAGAGATGGCCCTGGGTCGGCCGGGGTGCGAGGGATATGCCTGTCAACCTCACCTTCGGCAACCAAAACGACCCACAGGCGGCGTGCGTTTTAGTCGGTTCGAGTCCGACATAACCTCCTCCACCGGCTCCGGTGGGGAGGTATCCGTGGGGATTTTGCGCACGTAAAAAAAAAAAAAAAAACTACGCCAATACCGCGGCCATAATAACTTCGTGTTGAGTTTCCAGCGGTGAGTAGGGTAGCCAGAGCTCATTGGAGAATTTGTGCTGTCAGTGCCAAGACTAAATACTTGTCCTGCTTTGTCTTCGTCACAGAAGCTCTGTATTTACAGGATCGGCAGCGCGAGTGTGGCTCGTCTGGTGTTACACACGTCCATAGGCCAAGGTAATCTCTTTCCGTCAGGTGGGCCGTGTGCTTGTCTGCCACAGAAGTGGTATAAAAAAAGACAGTATCACCAAAACTTGGCCACAGCAACCTGTCCGGAATGGAAGATCACCAATTACGAGGAAGAAAAAACGGATGCTGTTTTTTTTATAGAAAATAATACAAACATAAAATGATAGGTACGTCACTTTATATTTAGATGACTCACAAACGTATTCTGTTTGACGATACAAAGACGATAATATGCAAGAGTAAGTACGATAATACCACTTGGCACATTTTGTTCCGGAAGCGGGCTGAGTCAGCATGGCGCGGACAGCTAAATATGGTACCGAGACTCAGCGCAGGTGTCGTTATGATCTGTAAATGGAATGAGCGGGCTTTGGGCGTATCGGTATCATATCGAATGGCATAATATTTATTCTTCAAGATATTAACCGCGATATATTGCCGCGAGTCACTATAACTTTTTTTTTATTCAACCTAGGTGGCAAACAAGCATACGGAAAGTGGTTAACGTGACATATAAACGTGTGCAACACCAGGGGAGTTACACCCGTGCTACCGACCCTGTAAGAACCGAGAGTTTCTGTATCAGTTTAGAAGAAACCATCAGGACAAGCCTTTAGTCTTCTCACTGACAGCACAAAAACTCTCCAGTGAGCTCTGGCTACCGTACTAACCGTTGGGTATATAACACGACGTTATTATAGCCGTGTCTGTAATTAAGATGTAAACTAGTTATCTATACTACTTTAACTATCAAGTCCGTTTGTCGAAGACGGTTATAGGCTAATATATCATAACGCTACTACTCAACGAAGTGGAGCAGTAATCATAAATATCAACAAAAATCCGGCAGATACATAAATACGTACATAAACTCACGCCTATATCCCCGAAGGGGTAGACAGAGGTGCTAGCACGCACATTTCGTCAGTTTATGTTTAGGTCCCAATGTAATAGATGGCGAGCCTATTGCCACTAACCGGGCATTTATAAACCTGCGATAAATACACACATAACTTCTAAAAGCATCGACAGGTCATTGGTGTGTGCCATGGTAAAACCTGGGATCGAACCCAAGACCTCGTCTAAGCAGTCCATTACCCATACTACTATGCTACAGCGGTTTGGCAATCTAGTATCCGACAGAAAATCCGGCAGATTCTAGTAGGATATTTGAAAATTTTTATATTGCGGGCATATATGGCGTTTCATTATTACCGACAGCCTCGTGACGCGGGTTCGATCCCCGCTAATCATAGTCATCTAATAGTCATATAAAAGTCATAGTCATATAAAAGTTGTACTTACAAATGTAAGTACGAATATGGGTATTTGCATTGGTCTGGTCGTGCCTCTGAGAGCACGTTCAACCGTCTGTCCCGGTTGCCATAAGAATATCTATAGCAGTAACGTCTGCTGTTGGAGCTCTAAAAAGTCTTACAACTGGTCTAACTACAATGCTTCAATATCACTTTTGGGTTGTGGAGGTCAGATGCCAGTCCCTCCACGGAAAATATCGAAGCTTAGCCAAAGCGGGCCACAGACTCCGAGGTGAAAACTTCGGAGGCGACTTATTAACACTAAGATGAAGAAAATGGCGATTCATTATTATCTATCATAGACGCAGTGTTTAAACTGCTGGGGCTCTTGAGACGGGATACTTAGGGCAAATACCTTAACTGGTAACTTTTTTTTTATATAGGACACGCTAACTTGACCTCACCTCACCTGATGGTAAGCTAAAGGCAAAATCTCAGAAAAGAGGGTCACCATTACAGACACTAAGTGTTACAATGATGGCAGTCAGCTTGGCGGCCTCATCAGATGCTTTTTCACGCCCCGCTTAAAGGCCCCGGGACTGTAGGAAGAAGGAAACACATCGAGGGTGACATCTAAGGCCTGCACGTGTTGTCCTATGTAGGCAAGGAGATGGTGGGATTAGTTGGAAGAGCTCATCAGAACATTCACCATGGTAGAGACGGTAAAATACAGCCAAGGAAGCAATACCTCTACGCATCTGCAAAGGCTCGAGGGTGTTCGTGACCTCAGGGTTCCCAATAATTCGGACCGCGCGTCGCTGCAACCTGTCGAGAGCATCTAGTAGGTATTTCGCAGAGCCATCCCAGAGATGCGAGCAGTATTCCACCCAGGAGCGAATTAGTGTCTTATAGAGAAGACACCGCTGCTCCGGCGTGAAAAAACGTCTCACTTTGTGTTGGAGTCCGAGTTTCCGCGAGGCTGTTTTGATGGGTATAGGTTATAGAGAAGGATATAGTTACAGGGCAACGCTCATAGGAGATCATACAGCTATTACTACAAGCACCTGTCAGAATCATGTTTTTTAATATAAGTAGTTGGTTGGTCCGTATAAGTAAGTACAATGACGTAAGCGTTTAATTATCGAAAGTAAACATTACTGTGCTAAATTATCAATAGCATAATAATAATGTGGACATACATAATCTTGGCTTACTACTTATTTAGAAAGTGTAAACTGGTATTAGCTGTTTGGTATGAGTTAACAAAAAAAAATAGTTTAGAACTAAAACCAGACTACTGAAAATTCACGCTCTAAAAAGTATTAAACAAGAAAATAATACATTTCAAGGATAGCCGTGGTCGTATGCCATTTTTCCCTAGAATGTATTGTTTTGTTAGACTAAGTGACATAGAGCCACGCCTAACCTTGATATTTTCTTGATTAATACTTTTTAGAGCGTGATTATTCAGTAGTCGTGTTTTAGTTATAAACTTAGTTTATTTATATTATTTTAGGGCAAGCAATGGGTATAATTTATACATTTTTGAGATGTGCTAATTAAGCTCTTTCTGTTGATACCAAACAGGACATATATATCTCAAATTTATTTTTAACATAGTACTTTATGATCGCTAGAGGGCGCCACATTAGATTCAGTGACACTATATTAGCCTATTACCACTGGACTAAGACGCTTCTAATGATACCTCATTTGTCCAGTTCTAATAAGTTGTTGAAGAGCTATGAGGGAACAGATGAACCTACATACATACAAAAAGGCCTGTCATTATCATAACCCTCCTTTTGCAGCTATGAGGGAACAGATGAACACACAAATATAAATAGCCTATCAAAATCATAACCCTCCTTTTCCTACGCCGTAGTCGGGTATAAATAATAGAATTGTGCAGCACACATTAAACTTACAATATTCGTATTCTTAGCAACGTGCCATAGAAATGGGTCAGATAAATGTCAGACTCAGTCAAGCCACAAAAACAATAAAATAGGACGCAGCAAATATCGTTCGTGTATTCTGATACCAGCAAGAATATAAGTGGGTATCATTAGCTTTAACATGTTCTAGAGCTATGAAGCGAGTTTTGCTTAGGGTTTCTTTTTAAAGGATTAAATTCGTATTGATGTCATCTGACAATGTCATCCGCACACGGTGCAGAACATACGATCAAGAACCAAGCGGTTCGGAGACTCTTTCCTCTGTCGCACCATTAAGGCCTGGAATTCATTACCAGCTCACGTGTTTCCTTCTTTCTACAGTTCCGGGTCCTTTAAGCGGGGCGTGAAAAATCATATGATGAGGCCGTCAAGCTGAGTGTCACCATTGTCACACGGTATGTGTAAGTAATGGTGACCCTCTTTTCTGGGACTTTGCCTTCAGCTTACCATCAGGCAAGGCGAAGTCCAATTGACGTGTCCTATATAAAAAAAAAAACAAAAAGCTAAAGTTATCAACTTAACTCGCAGAATAAGCAAGCTGGCGTTGTACCGTAGCGATAGTGTATTATATTATTTACCTAGTAAGTATTATTCTTAAAAAATTAAAAAACATGACTGCTGACTAAATTATCCAAATAAGTTTGATAGCAGACGCTACATAATTTGCCAATAATAAACCAAAAGAAAATTAATGGATACCGCCTAATATCAAACCTGTTTCGTTCTTTTTAGACAGCAGTTCAGTTTTTTATTTTTTAATAATATTTGTAATCTCCTTCTAATCTCCCTTCAATTTGATACCCTACTCGATATATTTAAATGAAAAAAGAAATTTACATCACGCATATTAGCATCAAAAATCCACTGCATAATTGTTGTTGACATTTTAACGACCCTATGACACTCGGGAGATGAATGCCTTTCATTTGAGATGCCATTCATCGAAATCCATTTAGCCGCAGTACTTATACAGTCGGGTAAAAAGACAGTCCAGAATCTCAAATTATCTGTGGACAGAATGTATAGATAGATTTGACAGATTCATAATTATACAAGGCATCCGGACTTCTCGCGATGTGCACTTTACTTAACTCCGCATAGTTGTTGTTAATTATGTTTTGTATAATTGTATAACGTAATAATATAAATAATATATATGTATAATTGTATAATTATGAATTCACACCGCGATTGTTTAAAAATAACATTTGACAGATTGTCTATACAATCAGTCCTTTGATAAATCAAGATTTAAAACTGTGTATCATTCTAAAAAACGGGCCTTACAGGGGGGACAAAGAATTAGTAAACGGAAATTCGGACGATGTGAAGAACGTAGCTGGGATAGACTGGATGCGTAAGGCAAAGGATCATTGATCGATGGTATGTATGACGCATATCATGAGAGGTCTTTGTCCAGTGAGTGATGTTGTAGAAAAATAGTGAGCAAAGCTTTTTGATAGGGGGCCAGAAAGTTTAAGAAATTATAGATGAGGAGGGCCTGAATTAGAATTATATATTGGGATATACCTCTTGCACGCTCTTTCGAGCTAGCCCTATTCGGGTGAAGTAACTTTCAGTTCAGCTTTAAATGATTTTTCTCTCTTTGCAATTTTGTTTTATTTGTATTGTTCGAGCGAATTGAAAAAGAAAATGTAAAATCGGCAGATCAATATTTGTCTCTCAATTACTTCATGCTTGTTTGCGCCCTGCAACTCGCAATACAATTGTGAATTACGTGGGTACTCTAGCTGGCTTCTATATGGTGTTCTCTGGTGTCTATTATTTTAATATTATCAAATCTACTTTATACTTCTGAACCGCCAAAATATAATTAACGCGGGCTACATACTATTCATGTCAAAGGACCGTCGGCGGACCGAATGCTTTCACGGGCCGGTGCTAGCCCGCGGGCCGTAACCTGCTCATCACTGTTCTAGAACATTGCAAAATTGCTTAAGAAAGTGTAATGAAATAAGAGTGGCACATAAGAGAATCTATTATGAGAAAAATGAATAAACGACAATCGCAATCCCCGAGTGACACGCTACGTCCCCACGCTCCCACGGGATGCGTTATAGTCTGTGAATCAACCACAACAACGCTGAAAATATTTAGTGAACTATATCTTGTCAGTCAGCCACGAAAGTGTGAACTATAACAGCAACTGTGCCTAGAGGTATAAGAAGCGGAATACCAAATGTTTCTAAATAAACATCTTAAGCGCCAAATGTTTATTTTAAGATACGAGAAACAAGGAGGTTTAAAAATAATCTACAATCATTTATGTAGATACGTTTCTCTGTTTCATATTTTATTTGTATACTTTTGTCCGTTGATGATTTAAAGAGCAATAATAAATGAATGAGCTGTCAGTGCAAGGTGTCATTAGGAAATTACATTATTTTCACGTGGAAGTGGTAATATTGCGTGATTTCAAAGACATACAGACTAACCAAGTAAATAACCTATTTTCCCTTCTTTAGTATGTATTATATAAGTAAGTTGTATTTATTTTACTTTATTTGAACTTCTCTCTACATCTTTCTTTCTTTTTGTATTCATACACCTTGTTACCGTAGTCTGTTCACGTCAGTTCAGTCTATTGGTGTACAATAAAGAATTATCTATCTATCATCAAATATTTGTATGCATGAATATGTATATTTGCATTGGTCTGGGTGTTTCTATGTATAATATGTATGTATTTACAAAAAAAAAAGTATCTAAGTATGTTTATCCGCATTCTAGATACCATAACACAAGCTAGTTAAGCTATGCTTACCATGGGTCTAGATAGCGTTGTGTAGAATGTCGTGGAATATTTATTTATTATATTATTATTATTATTATTATCTAAGTGCAACCTAGTCCTGAATGATACTGTTTTCATCTTTAGTATAATTTTTAGGCACTCAAAGTTTACGCTAGAGGTAAGCGTTAACCGCTGACAAGAGGGGCGAGCTAATATATTGAAAACTTGTAAATTGAACAATGTTATTAAATGATAGCGCAAATTGTGCTCTTACCTACTCAAAATAACTGCCAATTTCCTATTCTCTCATAAATTAATATCAGGTCTTACGTTTTTATTACCTATGAAATTGTCGAAATTTTCTTACAGATTCATGAGTTCGTTATTCCTGTAATTTAATAGCTATTTCCATTATTTATATTTTGTTTGAAAGTTGATTTCAAGATTTTACAACTCTGTTTTAAATTTTGTTTTTTATTGGCCGCTTGATAAATTAAATTCGATCTTCAAAAACGGTACTTCCTAAACGCTTTCCATTTTGATGATAAATTTCATATAACATTTTTATAGCCGTCACTTTTCAAAAATGTAGGTAATAAAAGTGTTTGTTAGCTTAATGTTGTCTCATTCGTACACAAAAAAATTATAACACATGGATTTGTCATTCGTAAAAAAAATGCATGCCGTGTGTCCAGAAGGTATATGATTAGAAAGGATAGATAGATAATTCTTTATTGTACACCAATAGATTACAGTAAAATTTGTAGTTAGCATGCATACAGTTTAATGTACCTACAATAGGCGGCCTTACGGCTGGAAGCGATTTCTTCCAGGCAACCTTGGGATGGACAGTAGTGTAATAAAGCAAAAGGATAGGTTAGAAAGGCGACAACCCGGTAAATGGGTAAACATAGACTTACTGTCAGTCGAGGACGCTTTACAATACCCGCAATTTTCGAGATATTAGAACCCAATTTCCTACACAAATTCTTATTTACTCAGGTAGCGTGTACGATGCGAAAATAGCTTTGTACATTTTATCTTTACATAACAATCTTTACTGTTATGTACTGAATAGTTTTTAATTATAGTGTTGCGAAATTTCCTGCTAGGACCGCACATTCTTCCGTCGTAACCTTACAATAGCGCAGCAACATTTAAAATAGTTAAAATATTTGTTTATGTAAATCCAATATTTATTTTTTGTATATAATAAATAGTATATTGAGAAATATCCACATAGTTAAATACATTTTGACATACATACATACATATAATCACGCCTTTATCCCCAGAGGGTTGGGCAGAGGTGAATAATTAACACCCACATTTCAACAATCATTGAATTCGGTCCCACGTAATAGGGGGTGAGCTTCCGGACACTATTGTTGACTCGAGCCTTGTATCTGTGCCTGAGTCTGAGCTGTATATATCTGTCTGATGTTAAACAGCCCTATCCCTTAGTCGCCTTGTACGACACCGCTTGGGAGGAGATGGGGTGGCCCAAATTCTACTCTGCCGGAAACCACGCGGTAAACATTACATTACATACATTTTGACCCCGTACTCTTATCTCCACCCCGAGGTTTGAGTTATTTTTAGAGGGTAACAATTATTTGTTCTAAACTTGATAATGTAAATCTTTCGTCCCAGATACAATCGGACATAAATACTGATCACATTGAGAACTAAATGTGTACAATACCAATAGCAGTATTTTCACTAGTCAAGTGTGGGTGCGGCTCAAGGTCAATGGTGTATACATAGGCTAGTTTCGGTCTCGAGGCGAAATCATGAAAATCGGCTACCGGAATGTTAGATATCGTGTACCGATTGTAATTGTGACCCAAAATTTGGGTACCCTGTCACTTTAAAAACTTATTTATGTGGAATAAGTTTTAATTCCGTTACCAGAATATTATTTAATGAAACAGTTTAGAAAACTGTAGCCCCACTACGGTAATCACGATTCGGCTGATAATGTTTTTTTTTATACCCCTTAGGTGGCAGACAAGCACACGGCCCACCTGACGGAAAGTGGTTAACGTGGCCTATGGACGTATGCAACACCAGGGGTGTTACACTCGCGCTGCCGACCATTAAAAAACCTTCTGATGCCCCTCTTGAAGAACCCCATATTGTAGGCGCTTGGAAAAACCGCAGCAGGGAGGTCATTCCACAGCTTGAGTGTGCGTGGGATGAAGTTTCTTTCATACCGCACAGTGCGCACCGTCTCAGGTCGCAATGTGTGAGGATGAATTCCCTGCCTATGGGTTTAGAAAACTGTAGTCCCACTACAGTAATAATAACTCATTCTATATACGTAAATCGCCTTTTTATAACCTTGAAAAGACATGGCCTGAAATACAGGTTTGCATAAACCTAGATCAGGCAGGTCGTACGAAATATGTAAAGTAGATATATTTTTTAAATTTATCTTGTACCTGTAAACGTTATTTTATTGCAATTATACGCCTATCTAGTGAGTATGGTATTAATATACGTAGCACCATAATAAGCTTATGGCCATAAATATAAGACTATTATTAATAATAATATATACGTACTGTAAAGCCTTCTAAGATAAATAAATAAATAATAATAATTATTATTAAGTATATAGTTACCCTTATTCAAAAGATTTCTAACCCGATGCGCTACTATCGCCTACCTAGTCTTTCTTAAGAACGTCTGCAACCAGATCAATATACAAATATATCTATATAAACTATAGGGCTGTCTAACATCAGTCAGATATATACATCCCAGACTCAGCCTCAGATGCATGGCTCGAGTCAACAATAGTGCCCGGAATACGGTAATAGGCTCACCCCTTATTACGTGGGACCGAACACAATTATTGGTGAAATGTGGGTGTTAATTCACTGTCCTCTGCCTAACTATATGTATGTATGTATAAACTAATAGATGACGTCAACATCATCAACAAAGAAAGAAAGAAATAAAGAAAACATAACATAGCATAAACTCACGCCTATATCCGCGAAGGGGTAGGCAGAGGTGCTAGCATTCACATTTCGCCAGTATATGTTTAGGTCCCAAGTGTAATAGGTGGCGAGCCAATTGCCATTAACCGGGCACTTATAAACCTGCGATAAATACACACATAACTTCGAAAAGCATCGAAAAGCCATTGGTGTGTGCCATGGTAATACCTGGGATCGAACCCGAGACCTCGTCTCAGCAGTCCATTACCCATATCACTAGGCTACCGCGGTTATAAAAGAAAAAGCATTTATTTAAAACCGCGCAATGTACAAAGAATTAAGTAATAAATTTCAGTTCAAAAGTACGTATAAGTAGGATTTGCTTGTTATTCTTTTTCCCCTCTTTTCATAGTAAGTATATTGGGAAAAGTGTCATCTGTTTATTCGCTCCGGTCATTTCTCACAGTTCTACCTGTTGTGAGATATTAAACGTTTTGTTGTTGTACGACGATTCTGCGAATACATTCAATGTAAATATAAATTCTAACAATCACGAGTGTTTGATGAATTTGTAATTTCACTTCACTAATTTCAGGTTTATACACAAAAGTACACAATTGTACAAATCCTTGATAAATAAACCCTTCAAAAGCTTAATCATTGTGCAATCTCAACCCTTCACATGACACCCAACTAAACAACAAAGTACTTTTAACCTTCAAATTTGCGTAATAGTTGGGGGTGACCAACAAAGAAAAGTGTGTACAAACCGGTTTAATCAATTCGGTCGTTCTGGTCATCAAATTTGCAACATGCACGGCTGCAAATCTGCAGGGCTGATCCCTCATTGAATCGAGCGGACCATGATAATTGTACCATTACTGAGAGGTACATAGGTATTAAAGGTAACTAGGCATTGCTTTGTTCCAACCCCTATGTGAAGGTTATTATCGCATGCATCGCATCTGCAGATAGCTCACCTGCATTCAACTGATCCCTTTTGAAAGCCGGGATGGATTATCTGCTCCCTGGCCACGTGTACTATTCATAACATATCTGTTTATATGTAAATTTCGCAGTATTTTTGCTCCAACCCCTATTATATACGAAGCTTTAGCTCCCATGGCATTGAACTTGATATTTTTTGAGATTATTACTAATGGACCCTCGACTCGGCAAAGCACAAAAGTAAAATCCTATAACTCGATTTGCATATCATGTACAGTCTGCATCAGATTGATCTTGGCTTGCAAAGCAGTCAAAAAAAGATCTGAACACTACAAATTCAATAGGGTAGTTTCCTCATCGAATTCTTACCAATACTACTATGTCTTTGTGTTGTATCTCAAAATATGCATAGTAAACTAAGACATTGCCTAACTAAACTGAAACTATGATGTTTCATTATTTTTAATTCCCAAAATAAGTCCAAATATAAACAATCGAAATAAAGCAAAATTTACAACTTTTTAGATTCCTTATTAAATTTCAAATCAATCTTATTAAACACTGTATACGTGTAAACGCAACGTAGACTGAGATAAATGCGATATTCTCTTGCACTCCATACATTTTCACTACGTGCCAGAGCGCTGTGACGTCACCACGTGCCACGATTTTGTATGCAGCGTTTTCGGGCGTCTCAAGAAATCGATTTTTTTAAATCTAATATCCTTAAAACTATTTGTTAAATGAAAGTTTCACTTTTACAGTTCATTATATTATTGTAAAATATACAGTTTACGATGATAAAAAAACTGGACAGAACCCTATCCCTTTCAACCCTGGCTTAAACGAGCGTGCGCCTGCGCGAGGTAAAAATATTTAGATATTAAATATCTGTTTTACGAGACGAAACCTATGCCACACGCTAGTGCGGGCTTCGCGCGTTGTATTAAAAAATAAATAGGCATCGTACGATCAGTCAGTTGCACTAGGTGTGACCGGAAAGATGGCTGCGTTTTTTGGCGCTCACAGCGCGACAGGTACGTAGAGATAAATATTGTTATTTGTTATTATATGTTATTTCATTACTAATATTAAAAAGGTTATACTGTAATTAAAGTGATTATGTAACTAGTATTTGATTCGATAATGTTTTTGATTTGATTTTGAGGAGTTAAAAACAACACGCACGATCGCAGCAGTTCGGTCTTCATTCATGTTTTGATGTGCTAAAATGCACGCTCGTGCGTGTTATTATTTACTTATTTTTAATGATAATTTAGAAATTAAATTCAATACAATATACTTATTTCAGGAGCAAATATACCGGAGGATGTTATACTATCCATATTAGGAGATGGTAACGATTCTGACCTTGAGGATATTTTTGAAGAACATTTTAATGATGATGATTTAATGGGAGATTTGGATAGGGACGACTTAGGTGAACATCAGCAGCTTAGTGAACCGGAACAAGAGGCAAGTGTCGCTAGTACATCAATAGTTACACAAGTAAGTACTCCACCATGTATTACACCAAGTCGGAGAGGCCAATCTAGAGGCAGAATATGGAAACAAACAACTTATTCCGACAAAGAACATGACATCCAACCCTTATCAGTCCACAATATTAGGACTCCTATAGATTACTTTGCAGATTACTTCCAAACTGATTTTTATCAGCTCGGTGCCGACTGTACCAATAATTATTATATGAGAAGAACAGGACATGTTCTGAATACAACTGCAGTTGATATTAAAAAATTATTTGGACTACACATCTACATGGGAGTTTTCGGTTTTCCACGCATGTATATGTACTGGCGACAAGGTACAAGGTTGGCAATTATAGCTGACGTCATGACACGTGATCGCTTTATAACATTAAGGAGCGCTCTTCATTTTGTCCCAGAAGATCAACCCAGTTCTGCTGAGGGTACACTTAATCCACTCTGGAAGGTGCAGCCGATAATAAATAAAGTCAAAGAAACCTGCCGTAAATTAGAGAGAGTCCTAGGAAACTACTCAATAGACGAGCAAATGATACCATTTACTGGAAGGTGCGCATTACGTCAAGTAGTCATGAATAAGCCAAGACCTGTCGGGCTTAAAAACTTTGTTATAACCACAAGCGAAGGGCTAATGATCGACTTCGACATCTATCTGGGGGCTAGAACAGCGTTTACGGAACGGGAGCTGGGTGTAGGTGCATCAGTAATTTTACATTTAGCTCAAGCTGTGCCTCCTGGGAGCTGTTTGTATTTCGATAGGTTTTTTACCAGCGTTCCTCTTTTGGAAAGGTTAACACAGTTGGGTTTACACGGTACAGGTACAATAATGTTAAATAGAATTAGCGAACGTAGAAACTTGGCATTTAAAAACGATAATAAAATGAGTCGAGGTGAATCACAACAATTTGTGTGTGACGATCTGGTGCTGGTAAAATGGAAAGACAATAAGTCTGTGATGATGGTTTCAAATTGCACTGGAGCTGATCATACGACATTGGTTAAAAGGTGGGATAAATCCAGAAAAGTGTATGTTGATGTGACATGTCCAAAGATTATATCCAATTACAATAGGTTCATGGGAGGAGTAGATGTCTTAGATCAACAAATTGAATATTACCGAGCTTTTATTAAAACGAGAAAATGGACTTTGAAGGTCATAATTCATTTCATTGATTTAGCTGTGGCCAACTCTTGGCGACTTTATCGTAATGATTGTATAGCCAATAATGTACCCCAAAATAAAATCATGGACCTATTGCATTTTCGTTTAGAAGTAGCTGAAAGCCTGGTTCAAACTCCCATTAAAAGACATCTAGATAGTCAAGATAATGATTCAGGGGATGACTTGTCGTTACCACCTCCAACCAAACTGTTTAAGCAACCTACTCCCTCCATTTCTAAACGCTATGATGATTACTGTCACCTTGCAGCTTTTGATGACGAAATTACGTCCCCAAGAGTATGTAAACTGGAGACATGCTCTAGTAGGTCCAAAATAAAGTGCACCAAGTGCAATGTATATTTATGCCTTTCTAGAGGTAAAAACTGTTTTGCTGATTATCACACCATAAATCGCTGTTGATTTATGGAGTTATATTAGCCAATTGATCTCATTTGAAACTAAAGACTTAAAAGAATAATTAAGACTGATTGTTTTTATATTTTTGTAATTAAAAAGAAGCCAAATATAATTGTTTTTGAATTAATATAATTAAAGAGAATTAAGACTGATTACTTTTGTTAATATGATTAAAATTTATGAGAAAATATGTGTTTTTTTTTCATTAATGTCCTGCATATTTCAGAAAGCACGATCGTGCGTATTGAGCATTTACGCCGAGAGCTCACGGTCGTGCGGGTACTATTGGGCAAAATCTAGGATACCTAGATTTTTTATTTTATTTTTCGTTGGTCTTCTATCGCCTACTTAGTGGACTCAAACGATAAAAAACATAGAATTGCAAAAAAAAATCTTCGGGTTGAAAGGGCTATTCTATACCAGCTATCATTCTATCAGAGATTGTTGAATAAGTTGTAAGGATCCAGTGCGGTTATAACAGCTTAGCTACTGACTGTACCGAGTCTACAAAAAAGACGAACAAAAAAGAGGTAATAAGGTAACAAACCAAATAAATTAATAATTCATTTCATTCAGTCAATTAAATACAAATTACATTTTTAAATAACAATTCAAATAAATCATGAACAACGACGACGATCAATACATCAACAACCCCTCGCCCAAACGTGCCCATCAGACTGGCAGCGATTCCCCTCTGTGTGGCTAGGGAGACATTATTTTTAAATATAACATTATGAAATAAATAATTATTAATAATGAAAGTTTATAGTGACGTGTACACAAAGACGCGCTCTGATTACGTCTGCCACCGTAAAGGCATGCTTTGGATGATACTATCTGTCTGTTTAGGCAACCTTTGTAATTTCTTAAAGCTAGATCACATCAGCGAATATCCCGAGTTGACACATTTTTTTTTAATATTGCGTAGGTACATTACATCGAAATACTTAACAAGATTTCTTTTCTTGGGGAAGAGATTCAGTGTTAATTCTTCTATAAGATTTTTTTTTATACCACTTAGGTGGCAGACAAGCAGACGGCCCACCTAATGGAAAGTGGTTACCGTGGCCTATACACGTGTGCAAAACCAAGGGAGTTACACTTCTTGTGTCCGGTTAATGGCAATAGTGTATACTAATATATGAAAACTTGCGAAATGTGGGTGCTAGCACTTCTGCCTACCCCTTCGGGGATATAGGCGTAAGTTTATGTTATGTTATGTTAATTAATATTTAAATGTAAATTAAAATGGGGTTATGATATACCATTTTGAAATCCACGTGATTAAGCTAATTCACTTTTTTTTTCCTTTCTATAGCATATTACTACTGTATGGTATTTTTTTCGCGTCGCTAATCGAGACGAATCTAACGATATGTTAATTGAAGAAATCCGTCCCGTATTTTAGAAGATATGACGTAATAAAGAATATACAAACATACATATACAAGAAACGCGCGAAAAACATAACCGGCAAAACATAATTGGCAGTCTGGTAAAAGAAACCATAGACCTCTCTTTTCACATATGAAATACTATGACGTCATAAATAAAAAAATGGCAGCCAGTATTTTTTTTTGCAGTAATTATAACACAGTTGCTGATTTAATTACGTTCTCTATTTCGCGAATCTATTTTGTGAAAACGAAACTCAGGAAGATAGCTTGAGATAAAATTTCAAAGAATATGATAATGAGTAGATACCGTATTAAAGAGTTCTTTCTCTCTTTGATTAACCGACAACAACACTCAATTATATCGACAATACATAATTGTCAAACATTATATTCTATACAGGCAACAATATGCGGCAAACGGCAATAGGATCACCCCCATGTTACGTGGGACCGAATACAATGATTGGTGATATGTGGATGTTAATTCTCCTCTGCCTAACCCAGATAAAAGTGTGTTTATATGTATGTATATTTCATAGTAATATGTTTATAGAGCGCACTAATCTCAGGAACTATTAGTTCGAAATGAAAAATTAATTTTGTGCTGAATAATCCGTTTATCGACTAGATAACATCACGCTATTACTCAAGTGAGCGGAGTAGGAATCAGTAATGTCAACAAATTCGGCCAATGCTCATACATTATTTGAAAATTTAATATTACAGACATATGATTGGGTTAAAGGGGGCTCGAAAATATGGCATGAGAGAAGCCGGGATTTGGCTAGCTATCCACTTACGGGCGTTTCTATATGTAATCATCGCACTTCTCGCCATAGGCAGGGAATTCATCCTCACACATTGCGAACTGAGACTGTGCACATTGTGCGGTATGAAAGAAACTTCATCTCACGCACACTCAAGCTGTGGAATGACCTCCTTGCTGCGGTTTTCCCAAGCACCTACAATATGGTGTTCTTCAAGAGGGGCATCCAGAAGGTTTCTTCGTGGTCGGCAGCGCGAGTGTAACACTCCGGGTGTTGCTTACGTCCTTAGGCCATAGTAACCACTTCCCAATAGGTGGGCCGTGTGCTTGTCTGCCACTTGAGTGGTATAAAATCTCAATCCGTATTTCGTAATTCAAGATTGATAATTAAACCATTTCTGGATTTAACTATTTCAATAAACAATTTATAGATCAATATGCCGATCCATTTTTCTAATTGAACTTTGGGAGAACGGATTCACACTATTAGATCGTCGTTTGTACCAAAGTGACAACTTTTATTAGGGTGTTGGTGCCGAGATAGATATATTGAAATACCGATTCTGCGTCGATGAATCGATTGTCGAAAATCGGGATTGAAATTGATCTTAGATTGACGATCGAATATTGGAAGCGGCCGTTAAACATACGGGCCCCAAATGTTCATTGTTGGCAAAGAGTTTTATTGTCAATTAGCTAAGTTACTATTATTGAATTATAGGTTATTGTTATTGATTTCTCACAAAATTTATAAATATCAAATTTTCAACCATACTTAATCATAGACAAAATATAGCTGTCATTTGCGTTTTGTTATTTTAAAAGTAAGATGAGTTTTGGTTATACAACGTTTGGAAGTGACTTGTATTTTCTTTGAGGTTTTATTTCATGTCATATGGTAACGCGGTCAAACGGAATGAAAAGTAGCCTATGTCCGTCTTTTGGTTCTAAGCTACATCTCCATTGCAGCCAAATCGGTACAGCCGTTCTTGAGTTATAAATAGTGTAACTAACACGACTTTCTTTTATATATATTATTAATATTATAGGTATTTAAACTATCACGATCAATCACATTAATATCAAAGTACATACATACATATAATCACGCCTTTATCCCCGGGGGGTTAGGCAGAGGTGAATTATCACCCACATTTCACCAATATTTGTATTCGGTCCCACGTAATAGGGGGTGAGCCTATTGCCGTATTTCGGGCACTATTGACTCCACACTCGAGCCATGCATCTGAGGCTGAGTCTGGGCTGTATATATCTGTCCGATGTTAAACAGCCCTATCCCTTAGTCGCCTTGTATGACACCACATGGGAAGAGATGGGGTGGTCCAAATTCTACTCTGAGGGGACCACCCGACGAATATCAAAGTGATTGGAATATTTACCATGTTGTATTGTTTTGAGTTTCCTCCGTAACAGTTCCTCCGTGATCATGGTGCTTGCAACAACGTCGAAATATCGGAAACTCAAAACAATACAACATGACAAATATCCCAATTACTTTGATAATAATTGTCTATATTATTGCTTGTATGCGGTGTCTATATATAGCCACCTGTGTGTAGCTACACCTGTCTACAATAGTGCCACGCCTATGGGACTTCTGACACGCCATCAGTGATAAAGCTAGCCTGTTGCTCGAATTCGATTAACAACAATGCATTACTGAATTGAAAGTACACGAGGAGTAATTACTTTGTCTATAGTAATTAATTGGAGTTGTAGTGGTACCTACAATACAACAATTCACACAAATTATGGCTAAACACGACACGAATATCGTCATCCTAATCAATTATTATAAATATGAAAGTTTTTGAAGATGTTTGTTTATTTGTCACTTAAATCACGCTCAAACTGCCGAACAGATATGGCTGATGGTACTAGAGATAGGTTTTAGTCTGGAATGAATAGAGAACAAGTCTAATATACGGCATACGCTACTAGAAAAAGTTAAAATTGCACTACACAGTTCAAACTACACAATTGTATTTATTATATATGTTTGATGTGTATGTATTTGCAATAAACATATCTAAGTATGTTTATCCGCATTCTAGATTCCATGGCACAAGCAAGTTAAGCTATGCTTACCATTGTTTTAGATAGCGTTGCATAGAATGTTGTGGAATATTATTATTATTATAAACTACACAATGAAAGGTGGAGCATGAGATTGCAGTTGTTAATATCCACTATGCACAAATTGTTGCACAACACCTGTTGCTGAACAACTTCGGAAAAGCTGCGCGTTCGGTAAACACGCGCGATGTTGCCAGCTGACGCGCAACATGACGAGCGGTTTGTTGTTTGTTCGGGAATTGACCTCACGTCGCCTGAGTATAAACTAAACGTGAAGGCTCGAGAATTAGGATCGTTAGACACTAAAAACGCCATATACTTTAGTCTCGTGACTACAATAGTGACACGCCTTAGTGGATCTCTATTTTCAAAGAGAAGATTTAAGGTATAAACTAATACAACAAGATTGCCCATACCTTAAACGTTAGATTTGGTCGAGATACGTACACCGAAGTCGACCATTATAGTAACATTAACAATCCAGGGAACTGAAGGACGCCGCCACATTCCCTTCAATAATATCTAATTGTGCTTAATTGTATTTGCATTAAGGCAGTATAAATTTGAAAGTGACAACATTTTCGAATTTCATGGAATCGTTGGATTTATTGTACTTGAATCCGAATTATCATTTAGCTCATAAATCTGTTTCGTCAATCATTTTTTTCTCGTCTATATACACACGGTCAGTGCACAGCAAACACAAATTAATCGCGTACGTTGATTATATCTGAAACCAAAACTCACCACGTATAATTTAAAATGTAATTTAGTAGCCCGACACCGAAACCGTGCAACGAATGAAACTCAATACATCTGAGACTTCTCACGTTTTGACTGAAACACATTCACTTACGCACTAAAGTAAGGCCGCCCTCGCACTAGGCAACTGCGACCACGACTATGTAATCGCTGCTGTGGTCGTTTGAAACAGACCAAGAAATGACTAAAGAAATATTGAAATAATAGTCAATACATCAATTGGATTGCTTGAATGGTTTCTTTAATTTTTATTTATCATGTTAGTGCACTATAAATGCCTATTGATTGATTACATCATATTGATTGATCATTGATTGAACACCATGTAAGTATTCAACAATTCCAATGAGGGCGACATAGTCACTCTGTGACTAAGACCTCAATAAAAACTGAAGATTAAAAAAGATAAAAAAAGACATTGGCTAATAGATGACATTAGTAGCACTACCTAAAAAGAGTACAACTGTAACTAACGAATCTAAACAGGGAATCGCTGTCCATTCTTTCTGGGATAGAGCTTCGCCAAGAGTATTAAGCTTAATTATAACAAGACAGTAGTTAAGTATGATCACCGTGACAAGTTGATTCCAGTAACGTCATGCTGGCTAAAAATCATAAAACAAGATAAAGGGTTGGTAGCATTTTATATGTCGGAAGATGTACATTGTGCATCTTCTGTTCTGTCACCGGAGGATATAATAAAGCATTAATCGCTACAATTTACGCCCTGAAGCCTCAGCATAGTGATGTAGACATAATCTCTTTGTTTCTTTTTAATATTATTGGTCTGATTCATGTATAGATTATGATAATCATAATCGATCACGTAACACATTTTTCCAGTGATTTTATTGGTCGAAGAGAAACGTCTATAGATATCGCCATGCTGAGGTTGCTGGTGGTGGTTGCGTAGTGTGCGGGCGATAATAAAGATTGTTACGAAGAATTAATCTAAATAAACAAACGGAAACCAACAGGATTAGAAGAGCCCGAATGGTGCAACACTCCAAGAAGTGTGTGTCAGTCACCTCATCTACTGCCGGGTCCTCATTCGGGACAATTAGTCGAGTGATTCACACATAATTGATCTGAGTATGTGTGTACTTTGTGAGTGTTAATTATATGTTTGTAGGTCATTGTAGCACATTGCTAATTCGTTCTAACATCGTCGTAGTAGTAATACATTTTTTTTTTAGAACGAGCCTGATAGTCTACGACCATGTATGATAAAAGCTAATAAATATACTTAAGTACTTATTATACAATACTTAGTTAAACATACAATTATATTTTGTTTGTTATTCGTGCCTGCTACTTTTCATACAATCGCGTTAAACTATGTTAACTAACTTTTAAACTTTCGTATATTTACAGGAATTATCGCGATCATGGTATAGGTACCTTTGATTTGTGAACTAGTAGTAGTTTGGACAGTTTTTGTCTCGGTATCAATTAAATCAGAAGATTGAACATAACCTAGTTATATTTTAACATAATTCGGACATGGATACATCAATACTCTTTCGTCCATCCTCACGATATGGTCGAAAGAATATTGACAAAACAGATTTTTGAACCGATCACGATGAAATAACGGTCTAAGTCATATAGATCAAGAACATTTTGACGAAAAGCTACGCCAGGAGTAGCCAAAACCGAGGAGTAATATACAAACAGCTGAGCCCCTATATTTCGTAGCCTGCGCTAGGGTTGCCAACCGTACGGCATAATAAAGTATTGTACTTTCCGCAATTGTACTCTTTACTTTATGAGAACAGTACAGTACACGAAAATACTATTTTTCGCATGATTTGATTTTTTAGGACAAGTACGAACTAAATTTTGACTTGAGATATTAGCTAAGTATATTCTGTTTGTTTGTGAAGCAACATACATGCTTTCAATCACGGATGTGAAGTGGCGGGAAGAAAGAAACAGGGCTTCATTAAATTTAATTAAAATGAGCTGACCTACTTAAATTTAGAGTTGACCTGTATGGATTCATACAATTATTTTAAAAATAATGAAAACCTGTTGTGTACTTCCTAAAGTACTAAAAATTACAAAATTGTAAAAAAAATGTACTCTTTTTTGTAGGTCTACTTTATTTTACCCCTTTTGAAATCAGAAATACTCTATTTCTTCTAAAAAAAGTTGGCAAACCACTGCGCCCACTCGTCACTTGAAATATTTGAGGCTCCCGCTCGTCCTAAGTTGCCTTATCATAGCGGCATAGACATTATCTCTACATTTTCTTCGTACAACGAATTCGGTTTTGATCACATGACGGTATTTTTAAGCGATTTCATTGGTAGAAGAGGAAATATTGCTATGTGACTATTGCTGTTGGTAAGAGCATGAATGTATGAAAACAATTATGAACATAACATAACATAAACTCACGCCTATATCCCCGAAGGGGTAGGCAGAGGTGCCCACGTTTTGCCAGTTTATGTTTAGGTCGCAATGCAAATAGGTGGCGAACTTATTGCCATTAACCGGGCACTTATAAACCTGCGATAAGTACGCACAAAACTTCGAAAAGCACCGTAAAGTCATTGGTGTGTGCCATGGTAAAACCTGGGATCGAACCCGAGACCTCGTCTCAGCAGTCCATTACCCATACCACTAGGCATCCAACGTGCAAAAATATCCGCAATTGAACCAACTATAAATAATATATTGATCTAATCGCAGATACGTATCTATTGAATCTGAAATAGATCGGTTCTGGCAATGGTGCGTAATAAAACAACCACTTGTTATCGACAGGTGCTGGTATATTTGGAAAAATTAATATAGAATATACCATGATAAGAGGGAATAAATTCCAGTTTAAAACGAGTACCATCAACGAAGTCACAGCTTCGTTCATGTGAACTTGTGGATCAAATTTTTTGCGGAAGGCAGAGGATCGGATAAAATGGCGCACACTGGGAGAGGCATATAATATAATAATATAAATATAAATATTCTACAACATTCTACACAACGCTATCTAGACCCATGGTAAGCATAATTTAACTAGCTTGTGTTATGGAATCTAGAATACGGATAAACATAATTAAATACTTTTTTTTGTAAATACATACATATTATACATAGAAACACCCAGACCAATGCAAATACCCATATTCATGCATACAAATATTTGCACTGAGCGGGGATCGAAATCGCGCCTCCTTCGTTGCAGTCGTATTCACTACAGCCACGCCACAGAGGTTGTCACGCAGTGTACTGCTGTCATATGTCCAGCAGTAGGTTGCGGTGGGTTAATTGATTGATTGATTGATTGACATTTTTTTAAAACCTTTTCTTAACTTATGGTTGGTTCTCTAGTACATTTAGACTAAGTAGACTTAGTAAATGTTCGTAAATAGACAAAAAAAAAATGTCCGTTGTGTGTTCTTGCCGGAGTTTCTCAAGTCGCGGCCGCGTTTCGAAACGGGGTGGTCCATTTGCTGAACTAGTCTTCCGTATTTTTTTTTTATTTTAACGTTTTGTTAGTTCCGATTTAATGGTCTATGCAAAATAAAGGATTTTTGACTTTGATTTTGAACTGTAATGCGTTTGAACTACGACTATTTTAACTGACGCTGCCACCATCTAAACTCCATAACCAATAGCTGATACCGACGTTCCCCGCTCCTATCGAAATTACCCTTAAATCTATACTAATATTATAGAGCTGATATGATTTTGTTTGTGTGTTTAAACGCGCTAATCTCAGCAACTACTGGATTGAATTGAAAAGATATTTTTGTGTTGAATAATCGTTTATCGAAGAAGGTTCGCTTGGTGTTACTGATCAGCAAACAAACGCGATTGGTCGCTACGATACTGGATCGCAATATATAGCAAGACTGTACGCGCCCCTACACTTCCTTCTTATGTTCAGTGAGACGGTAATTTGAAGTGCATATGTCACAACCGCACAAGTTTTATGAACCTCGCCTCCACAGGTTCACCTCAATCGCATAGAGCGTGACAAACAAATAAAATATGACTTCCGTTGAATCGTATACGCAACGTCGTATCTCAAAGTTACTAAATTCAGTGCTCAAATCTATTGCAAGCATTTGCAATAGATTTGAACATGGTTCACTAGAATGGATGAATTGCACAAATATCTAGTTACGCCCACAGTAAAAGAGGAAATAGTTAAAACTACCCAGTCTTACTAGGACCGGATCCATTCACCATCAGAATAGACTAGCACAAAATCTCGAAAATCAACTGGCGACATATACACACATACACATTATCACGCCTTTATCCCTGGCGGGTAGCCTATTGGTATGGGTATATACCGCGGTAGCCTAGTGGCATGGGTAACGGACTGCTGAGATGAGGGTCGCCACGTATTGCATTGGGACCTAACCATAAACTGGCGAAATGTGGGTGCTAGCACCTCTGCATACCCCTTCGGGGATATAGGCGTGAGTTAAGTTATGTTATCCCTGGAGCGTTAGGCAGAGGTGAATTAATACCCACATTAATTTCACCAATAAATGTTTTCTAACCCCCACGTAAAAGGGGGTGAGCCTATTGCAACTAGTAACAAGACGGTTAAAAAGATTGCACAAGTGGGATAACCTTTGAGAGAGAATTGAAAGAAGGCGGCCTAACAGTGGGAAGGCATGCTTAACACGCCAAACATCTAAAACAACTGCTTATGGTTTGAACTGAAACCAATCACCTGTAAGGTCAAAAGTGAAAAACAAAAATCTTTGGTAGGAATTCAGAATATGATTCAATTATTCCGAGTTAGAAAATCAAAATATATTTTTTTATATTAGGCTTAGATGGCAGCCTAGCAAACGGTCCACCTTATGGAAAGCGGTTACCGTAGTCTATGGAAGTGTGCAACACCAGTGGAGTCACACTCCTGCTAAAGACCTTGTAGGTACCTTCTTATTCTTGAAGAACCCCATATTGTAGCCACTTGGATAAACTACATAACATAAACTCACGCCTATATCCCCGAAGGGGTAGGCAGAGGTGCTAGCACCCACATTTCGCTAGTTTTATGTTTAGGTCCCAATGTAATAGGTTGCGAGCTTATTGCCATTAACCGGGCACTTATAAACCTGCGATATATACACACATAACTTCAAAAAGCATCGAAAAGTCATTAGTGTGTGCCATGATAAACCTGGGATCGAACCCAAGACCTCGTCTCAGCAGTCCATTACCTATACCACTAGGCTACCTACAAACTACAAACAAATGTATTACAGAAATATATTTAATACTGAATCAGAGGACAATAGAGACACACAAGAACATATTGGCATCACTGATCTCAACGAAATCTCTCAAAACTTTCTATAAAATATTATTAATCGAGCATGGTGGGCATGTTTCTCACTAAACTTTCTCATGCAAAGCCAGTACCGATCAGTATGCGATTAAGAATTGTACTCAACAATTTATATACCTAACAGGTTTGCACACACAATATCTTTTTAATCTGTAATTCCCGTTTAAATTTGATCCCGTTCCCATGTGAATGCATGGTACATTCAGTGATGAAAGCTGTCCACAACGAGACCTACACAGTGAACATAAAGGTTTGCCACTCTTGTAGGGAACTTTCTTTAACCTTTAGAAAACAAGTTTGAATAATATATCTTGCCTGTGGAGTAGTTCTGCAAGAATTCATATTTTTATGCCTAGTATTTAAAATTCTTGTGGCGCTGTTTCTCTGCAAACTCCCCTCAAATTATTTGGTTGATTCTCATGAAAAGTTTTGTGTACATTTGGTAGGACTGAGCAACAGTCAAAAAGTAATTTTTATATTCTTTAACCTAAGTTATAATGGTAGCCCGGCCCACCTCAAAAGATTTTTTTTGCACATTATTTTTATTTTTTATTTTTTTTTATACTAAGTACTTAGGTGGCAGACAAGCATACGGCTCACCTGATGGGAAGTGGTTACTGTGGCCTATTTTTGCATAGATTTGGCATTGAAAAATACATACAACCCAAATTTTTCACCCTTCTACTTCTACGTGTTGTGTGAGACAAATAATATGATTGGTGACTAATGAAAACATCCCATCTCATTTACTGTCAACAGGGAACAAGGACAACAAGACAAAAGATAATGTTTCTTTGTTTGTTTCTTAAGCTATTTGTATAAAATTAAAAATATTTGATAACATGACACAACAGTTTTATTAAATAGTGTACCCACATACTGTGCACAATGTCCAAACAAGAATTAAGCAATTTGGCAACTTTTTCCTCTGATGCACCATTTAGGCTTGGAATTAAATACCAGCTCATATGTTACCTTCTTCCTACAGTCTCGGGTCCTTCAAGGGGGCTTGAAAAAGCATATGATGAGGCCGTCATGATGAGTGACCCCATTATAACATAGTATATGTATGAAATGATGACCTTTTTCTGTGACTTTGCCTTTAGCTTATAATCAGGAGAGAAGAACTCTAATTGAGGTATCCTTTATAGTAAAAATCATTTACAATGGAAGTTTGGTAACCTAACTACCCAATACTGAAATAGGACCTCAAATTAGTTACAAAACATAAAATAATATAAATGGTTTTTACTCTTGTTAGTTTTGGCTATCTTTCATTTACTCTGGCTTGTTTGGTAATTTATTTTCAAGTTACAGTTATGGCCACTTAAATTGGAATGAATTTTTGGTAACCTGGTAATGTCAGAATTGGTTGGTATACTACCCAATTATGAAATTGGACACCAAATGAGTTCCAAAACATAATATGTAATTAAACTTTGACTTCGTTTTGGCTATCTTTCATTTACTCTGGCTTGCTTGGTAATTAAATATCAAGTTACAGTTTTGACCAATTAAATTAGAATGAATTTTTGGTAACCTGGTAATTTCAGAATTGGTTGGTATACTACCCAATTATGAAATTGGACACCAAATGAGTTCCAAAACATAATGATGTAATTAAACTTTAGACATTTTGTTAGTTTTGGCTATCTTTCCTTTACTTTGGCTTACTTGGTGATTTATTATCAAGTTACAGTTTTGACCAATTAAATTGGAATGAATTTTTGGTAGCCTGGTAATTTCAGAATTGGTTGGTATACTACCTAATTATGAAATTGGACACCAAATGAGTTCCAAAACATAATGATGTAATTAAACTTTAGACATTTTGTTAGTTTTGGCTATCTTTCCTTTACTTTGGTTTACTTGGTGATTTATTATCAAGTTACAGTTTTGACCAATTAAATTGGAATGATTTTTTGGTAACCTGATAATTTCTGAATTGAGTGGTTTACTACCCAATTCTGAAATTGGACACCAAATGAGTTCCAAAACATAATACTTAATTAAACTTTTGACATTTTGTTAGTTTTGGCTATCTTTTCCTTACTCTGCTTGCTTGGTAATTTATTTTCAAGTTTTAGTTTTGACCTTATTTTTTATTTTAATTAGTTTATTCCATGTCAAAATAATACAAAATACAAGTCCAAAGTACAATAGGTGCAGTTAACTATTTAAAAAAGTAAACCATCTATCTATAGTCAACAGTTTAGAAAAGAGTTGAAGTTCTGACAAATTGTTTCAATAGAACCCGAACAGTATTTAATTAAAAAATGTATGAACTTGTTGGCTGTTTAGCCTTCATACTAAAATTAAGTATCTAATTTTAACATTTCATAATTATTACTATGGTAATAGTTTCTGTGAATACATGTGCATAATACAGAAGATATTTGAGAGTACCCTTTGATATGCTTGACCATAGAGAAGCCATAGTTCTTTATAACAAGTTTTCTTTATTGACCACGCTTTTCCATTTTTAAATTTATTGTTTTTTTAAAAACATATTAAATCACACAATAAAGAGTTTGTAGTTGATATAGTTTGTATAACACTTGTATCCTTCTATTGTGTTCACAGATCAGTATTAGGCACCTAAGTACTTAACCGGTTGTACTAGTAGTAAATCCGTCCTATCTATCATATAAAAATGACTACTAACTGTAGGTAGCAACAATGTAACTAACACCTATGTAAACCTATGTAAAGTGTAATGTGGGTTGTGTTTGTGAAATGAAGGATATTTTCTTTTGTCTTATTTCTTTCTTTCTGACAATTAATTTCTACAAAACATACAAATTACTAAGTATGTAGATGTGTAACATCTTCCAAAATTCAATAATTGTAAAATTTTTCAGCATTTCACTTTTAAAAAAAAATATTTTTCAGTTCACCATATAAAGTAAAATGGCTTTTTTGTGTGCCAAATGAAACATGTTTAATAATGTCTTAATTGTAAACCACACATCAGCAAATAAATGATTAATAAAAATAAATTTTTAGAAAAGTAATTGTGACAGAACTATGCTATGTCTTTTATTACTAAAAGTAGCATTTATTTTCTGTCAAACATGCACAAGCAAAGTTACACTGTTATTTATTTGTAGTTAGATGCATCTCAAATAAAATTAACAACCCATTGGAATTGTTTTTACAACATTACTTTGCTTGTTTCACTCACTCTACTTGACTATGTTTACATCTCAATGTCATGTTAAGGCCTATCTAGTTAAAGTTCTATTATATATTCAGCCACTACTGGAAACTATGGTAAAACTTATATTTGAAAAGTTAATAAACAATAATTTTGGAGGTAGATAAATACAGTGTATTAAACATACCTACATCTCTAATTACCTACACAAATTAGATAATAATCACACAGATTACCTTGAAAACAGTAATGTGTCTAGTGAATATAATAACTTACCCAAGGAAATGTCTTGGTCACAAGTAAAATTCACAAAAATATCTAAATTCGTATTCAGGACAACCAAATAGCCACAGAAAGTAGTACACACTCGGGTGAACGCACGCACAGAGTAAAATTAGAAAAAATAAATACATACGTACAGCACTAAGCCGCTTATGCTAAACACTTTGGAATCAAGATCTCCCACCCACAACGCAGAGATAATAAAAACTTCTTTACCCCGAATTAAGATTCGCAAATGAGTAATTCGGTTTGCTACTCAACACTGTTTCGAAAAAAATTGTCCGTAAATAAAATATACACAGTTTAGTATCAAAATAATAGCAGCACTTTATAAATATTGTATTCACATGGTGTTTGATTAAAATAATACATAAATTTAAATTAACTGTGGCATATTAAAACTGTACTGACCTGAAAATCACAAGAAATTAAAAACACTCCCCATCTGTCGCGATCGCGACCATCGCTACTAACTTTTTTTATCTATAATCTACAATATAGGTATGTACAATAGAACCTTTGTAAAACCGTGTTATGACAGATTAGATTAACAACTAAACATACGTGTAAAGAGGGCCATTCACGCATAGAAGCGACTTTGCTATGAATAGCGTTTTGACATAGAAACTCGATACTCAGCATAGACAATGTTGGGAACTGAATAATATTTCTATTATTTCTAAAATGATTGGCTGCGCTCGCAGTGTAAATAAGTAAGTAATTTCGCAAAAAGTGTATTAAAAACGTAGTAAAAAAACTAAGAATAATAAAAGTTTATACTCCATGACTCATGAACAAAAATATATCAGTAATTATTTTTAACCCCCGACGCAAAAACGACGGGGTATTATAAGTTTGTCGTGTCTGTGTGTGTGTGTGTGTTATCGTAGCTCCTGAACGGATGAACCGATTTCGATTCAGTTATTTTTGTTTGAAAGGTATATTAGTCGGGAGTGTTCTTAGCTATGATTGAAAAAAATCGGTCCAAGATCAAGATAGCAGCCGTCACAAAATGACGGAGTACATAATTTTTCTCAATTCCCTCAATATGGGTATCAAATGAAAGAGCCTGACTAGTAAAATACCATAGAATATGACAAATTTCAAATCCAAGATGGCCGCCACCACAAAAAGGCGAATTACATTTATTTCACAACTCCCTCAATATGGGTATCAAATTAAAGAGCTTGACGAGTAGATCAATTTAAAAAGTGTAAAATAAAAATTTATTTAAAATTTAAGAAACCCCCGTCACAATAAAACAACTCCCAAAAAGTCGAAATAATTTGTGGTAGTTAGCCTTATAAGTTTGATATACCTACCTAGTAATACATATTTTGATTCAAGCGTGGTCATTGTCGGCGGGACCTTGGATCGTTCCCATAATATGACGTAGTAGGTACTCTACCAGTTAGGGTCTCCCAGGTTTGAAATTACATGCATGCCCTATGTAATTTCAAATGTATTATGGTAGTCCCATTGTGTAGCACGAACGAAAATAAATATATTAAAAAATAAATATATTAACATGTATACATAACATAAGCTCACGTCAATATCCCCGAAGGGGTAGGCAGAGACGCTAGCACCCACATTTCGCCAGTTTATGTTTAGGCCCTTATGTAATAGGTGGTGAGCCTATTTGCAATAACCGGGCACTTATAAACCTGCGATAAATACACACATAATTTCGAAAAGCATCGAAATGTCATTGATGTGTGCCATGGTAAACCCGGGATCGAACCCGAGACCTCATCTCAGCAGTCCATTACCCATACCTCTACTGTATACATTTTTTTTTAAATCTATGATACGCCTATTTGACTTCACCTCGCCTGATGGTAGGCTAAAGGCAAAGTCTCGGGAAAGAGGGTCACCATTACTGACACGTAGTATGTTACAATGGCGGCACTCAGCTTGGTGGCCTCATCAGGTGCTTTTTCACGCCCCGCTTAAAAGACCCGTGACTGTAGGAAGAAGGAAACACCATGAGTTCCATGCTTTTATCCCCGTACGGTTAGGCAGAGATGAATTAAGACCCACATTTCCTCTACCATTGTACAGCACTATTGTTCACTCTAGCCATGCAGCTGAAGCTGTGTCTGGGCTGTAGGCATAATTAATATCTACCTGATGTGACACAGACCTTCCTTAGTCACCTTATACGATACCGTATGGGAAGAAATAAGGTGGTCCAAATTCTACTCTGCTGGGAATCACGCTATTACAGTAAAGGTTTAATATAAAAAAAAATCATCCCTAAAATTCTAAAAGTGTCACTTTGTTCCTCTATAATCGGGAGCACATTGTTTTCTGTTAAGGGCTTTTTAGCAGGCGGAAATGTGATTTGAATTTGCAACAGAAGTATACCATTCCCAGAAATTGAACGCAAATTGTATGAATTACTGGCTGGTACGTGCTGGACGTACTGCGGCGTGGAGACCGTTAGCATGACCTGTCCAAAAGGAAAAATGTAGGTACCCGTGCTAACGATTAAAAAAAACAAAAGCGCGCATTACCTATGTCGCTGCCTGATTCATAGATTTATAAAAAATAAATTTCAGTGTTTTTTTTTATAGGGACGATTGATGGCGTTTGGTGGAATTTGTTGCACATATTGCGTTTTTTGATATTGGTGGCGCAATTCTCGCCACGTGAGCTAGTGGACTGTATTTCGCGATGGGGTGAAGTTAACTGTTCCATTGACGCTTTACACAACAACAAGACAGGTGATCGGGTTGCCGCGGATGTGGTCTAGGCAATGAATGCAACCCGAGAAATTAGGAGAGGATGCACTAACCTTCACGACGCCACGTGCCTTCATCGCAGCCGGTGCACCGATCTTCTCTTCCTGGCTCAGGAGTTGCCGCCCACATCACTAAATCACTTGAGGGACACACGAGGCACAATCCGATCGGCAAAGGTCCATGAAAGCGGTTAAAATCCAACAAACATTATTAATTTCTAAGAGTCGCGTGCGCGGCGGCCATTGTTTCTAGTTCAATTGCGAAGTGAATATGCGTCTATTTTGACAATTGAGCCGTGCGGAAACTATTGCTATCTCACTTTAAAAGGTAGCGCGGGAGGGAGATGGGTACAGGAAGCGTGTGTTTCCGCGTCAATGACTTGACTATTACTATAGCGAAAAATATAAATTCTACCATCGGCGCAACCATTCCCCCCGGCTTGAAGGGTTACCTTCAAAACGAAAAATGCGGAACAAATCTAAAGTCTAATCTAAATCTAGGTTTGGGAAATAACAACTAAAATATAAACCTAGGTTTGAACTCGTGCCTACTGCTGGCTAGGCAGAGGGCAGAGGCGAACAACCGGGCGCAGATACGATCCGGTTGCAGTTTTAACCCGTACAACACGAGTTATCCCGCGGGAATCGGGAAAAACTTCCTCTACTACTCCTAGAGGCCAATGCAAAGGAGGCGCATTCCCAGTCATAAGGACTACCACCGTACCTACAGTAATTGGGTTAGATGGAGTATTCCATTTTTGACGCGACTGCAGCGTGTGCAAATAATCGGTTCTCCAACGATTCCAAAACGATTGGACTAATTTATCTAAAAGAGCGTGACGAGTTAGAAGGTGCATTCTATCGTCATTAACATCTATTGCGGGCAAATATTTTGCGTACTTAAATCACCGGTCAACTCTATATGACCGCGCGTAGATAAAATTCTCAAAAATTGGCCTACATAAACAACACAACGCAACAGTCTCGACCAAGACGAGACGCGATTAGCCAACAACAAAATAAGGGACTCTTCACGTGGGACCGATACAACAAGCGAGTGCTTCTTCTCCTCGGGTGGTTCGGAAACCGTAGTGGGATTGAATTGACTAACTGGCCACTTATCTAACGCGGCATGAATCCAGGACGGTCCACTAAACCATAACGGGTGATCTAAAATTTGCGAAGGAAGCAATCCACGAGAGAGACAATCGGCTGGGTTGTCGGTGCCAGCAACGTGAAAGAGATTTTGTGGCGCTAATTCAGATTGAATTTTTGCCACTCTATTAGCGACGAATGTGGCCCAACGATGGGGCGAAGAGTGGGCCCAACACAAAGCGACTGTTGAGTCCGAAAAAGCTAAAATTCTACTAATCTTAATGCGACACGGAAGTGCTAGTCTTAGCACTGCCATCCAAAACTACGCGGAGTTTAGTAGTAAGCTTATCTTCTCTAATGACTCCGTGGTACGGGATAATGTACGAAGGCTGGGTCTCGTCAGTGTCCGCAGGCGCAGGTGAGATGTAACCTTTATCTAAATATTCGTTAACAACCTCATCATAGGCTTGCTTTAACTTTGGAGACGCCTGCATCTTTCGTTCTAAACAAAGAAAGCGTTTTTCAGCGGATACACGGGAGTCACCGAGCGAAAAAATATCTCCCTTGAAAGGGAGCGCGACAACATAACGACCCTGCTCATCACGAGTAGTCGTGCGACAATAAATCTCCTCAGCCATCTTGTCATCAGGGCTTAGGATTGGTGGGACATTGACCTCTTCAATTTCCCAGAACTTGCGGATGGTAGACTCCAGTGGCGGCTCGACGGTGCAACAGAACGAAGCAGTCGAGTGACTAAAACTATCTATAGAAGCGGGTGCGGAACCAATTATAACAAAACCTAGAACTGTTTCCAGTGCGTGCGGAGCGGGGTACGTCGGTCCCCCTTGAACCTTACGTGATAACTGGAGGTGCGGGAGAATCGAAGCGCCGATCAATATATCGACGACTCCAGGAACAGCGTAAGTCTCATCTGCCAAAGGCAAGTCTTTAAATTTCGTTAATAAAGACGTGTCAACCGGGACGGTAGGCAACTGTTCAGTTATTTTATCTATAACGAGCGAATCCATGTCAAACCAAATATTATTATTAAAACGAGATCCAAACCTTGTTCTAACGGTGCCATGAACAGCTGACTGTAAGCCTCCAAAACCCTTCACCACTGAATGGGTTGAACGCTTATTAACATTGAAACCAAGACGTTGACAACAATCTTGAGTAATAAAATTACTTTGCGAAGCGCCATCTAATAGCGCTCGAACAATGTGCGGTTTACCTAATGCATCAACAATAATGACGCGAGCAGTCGCGAGGACGACAGTAGTGAGCGCAGCATTAGCGGACAACGAACACAAGGTGACGTCATTCGCAGCGGTCTCCGGGCCGGCCGGAGCGCGCGCGAGCGCGGGCTGCGGCTGTGGCGCAGGCCGCCGTGTGCCACCGCTCGACGAACCAACTGTGCTCACATTGGATGCGGCATTACTATTTTCAAAATGAAGTAAAGTGTGGTGTCTCGCTGGACATTTGCGACAACTATTTCTACTATTACATAAAACAACGAGGTGTTTAGTACCGAGACAATTAAAACAAAAATTATTAGCGCGAACAAATTTATAACGATCACTAGGCGATAATTTTAGGAAACCCGGACACTTGTACAATTGCGAATGATGAGTATTACACAAAGAGCAAACAGGTGATTGTACATGTGCTGGTGCGGTATTAACATAAGTATGAGTTGACCTCAGTGACCTCGATGAGGCATCTATTTTGCGTTCAGAACTAACAACTTTCTTCGCGCCTTCATGTTTCGATGAAGAGCGTTGCAATATTTTTATATGCTCGCGAACAAAACTTTCTAAGTCTTCGAACTTAGGAATTTTATTGCCGCGATGATCCGACTCAAATAAACGAATGGTTTCGGAATCTAATTTCTTTAAACCCATATACAAAAATAAGAAGTCGCAGAGGTCATCGATCTTTAGGTTCTTTACGGCGCGAACAGATGATGCGAAAGTATCTAGAAACTTCTCTAAGTTTTGATCGTTACATGCCGTAATAGATTTCAAGTCAAACATCTGATCCAAATATGCGTTAGCTACTGATCTTTTATCCTCATACTTAGCTTTCAAGGTATTTAAAATTAAATTATAATTTTCGGCACTAAACGTAAATTCCAGCGCAAACGGTTATAGCTTTACCAGTCAATTTTTCAACGAGATAATGCAATTTTTCGTGATCTGTCAACGAAACGTTCTTATCTATTGTATTCTCAAAACTATCTATAAATAAACCCCAATTGCGAATGTTACCATCAAATTCGGGTATTTGAATTGGTGGCAACTTAGGTCGGTCGCGAGTGGGATTGGGTCTGTCAGACGGTTTCTCCAAACTCCTAGCGACGCGTTTGATACGACAATACAAATCGTCAAACGACGACAAGGCCTGATAACTCACTGAGTAATCGGGATTTAAATTTAACTCTAAAACGTTGATGTCATGTACTAAAGACTCGAAATCCGCGCGCAAACTATCCAAGTTTTCTATAGAACACAAGAACGAATCTCTAATAGCCAAATCAGAGGTTTTAAGTGCATTATCACAAATCGATTGTACACGAGAGTAAATCATTTCTCTTTTAGCGTATAAAAGTTTCAATTGAACCCCACTACCGGTCCTACCAACCTTTGGGGACATGTTTACAACTAAATATCAAACTAAAGTGCGGTAAACAACAAATGAGATGACTTAATCTTAGCGGTACCTATAGAACAGCGACGCGGCGCGAGCGATAACCGTAGGTAGGTAGGTACTTATAACTGCCAGTGCAAGCTTGAACTAACGCGCATAGCAACAAGATCGTACCTACGCGATGGTCGCTGTCTAGGTTCAACTATTATTTCAGGGATTAAGTATTGCGTAATATCTATTCAAATTAAAATACTTTCGTATGAATTTGAATGAAATGCGAGCGAGGTATTGGTCACGTATCTGCCCACGTAGGTATTAGGTAAATACGATGCGAGCTAGCGGTGAACGGACAACTTAGAGATTGAAACAAATAAAAACAAAAGCCAAATGCGTTAGGTATTACACTGTGCCTATGCACTAGGGTGTCTAGGATACCTAAGATCTAAACCTAAATTCCTAGATGCGGGGTTTTCTACTAAAATAACTAGGTATTTAGGTGCGGTGCGTTTATTCTCAATAGAATAATAACAAATGCGATTACACGTACCTAACCTATGTATGTATTAGGTAGATACGATGCGAGCCAGCGGCGAACGGACAACAAAATCTAAACCTAAATGCCTAGATGCGGGGTTTTCTACTAAAATAACTAGGTATTTAGGTGCGGTGCGTTTATTCTCAATAGAATAATAACAAATGCGATTACACGTACCTAACCTATGTATGTATTAGGTAGATACGATGCGAGCCAGCGGCGAACGGACAACAAAATCTAAACCTAAATGCCTAGATGCGGGGTTTTCTACTTAAATAACTAGGTATTTAGGTGCGGTGCGTTTATTCCCAATAGAATAATAACAAATGCGATTACACGTACCTAACCTATGTATGTATTAGGTAGATACGATGCGAGCCAGCGGCGAACGGACAACAAAATCTAAACCTAAATGCCTAGATGCGGGGTTTTCTACTAAAATAACTAGGTATTTAGGTGCGGTGCGTTTATTCCCAATAGAATAATAACAAACTACGAACTACGGCTAAGGATCCGGTTCGATCAGGACCAAAAAGAATGGTAGCGCAATTCTCGCCACGTGAGCTAGTGGACTGTATTTCTCGGGGAATGAAGTTAACTGTTCCATTGACGCTTTACACAACAACAAGACAGGTGATCGGGTTGCCGCGGATGTGGTCTAGGCAATGAATGCAACCCGAGAAATTAGGAGAGGATGCACTAACCTTCACGACGCCACGTGCCTTCATCGCAGCCGGTGCACCGATCTTCTCTTCCTGGCTCAGGAGTTGCCGCCCACATCACTAAATCACTTGAGGGACACACGAGGCACAATCCGATCGGCAAAGGTCCATGAAAGCGGTTAAAATCCAACAAACATTATTAATTTCTAAGAGTCGCGTGCGCGGCGGCCATTGTTTCTAGTTCAATTGCGAAGTGAATATGCGTCTATTTTGACAATTGAGCCGTGCGGAAACTATTGCTATCTCACTTTAAAAGGTAGCGCGGGAGGGAGATGGGTACAGGAAGCGTGTGTTTCCGCGTCAATGACTTGACTATTACTATAGCGAAAAATATAAATTCTACCATCGGCGCAACCAGATATACTTACTTTATTATTGAAAATTAATAAAACTGGAAACGTAAAAATGTTTATATTCTTGTAAGTAATCAATACATTACATATCTATTTTCTCAAAGAAAGGGGATGAAAAGTAGAGTATATAACACGGGGGCAAATTATTTTCCCCTCGGGCAATGTAATTTTAATTCCTCGGTGCGCCATGATGTCGTTAATTCCCGTTAACATTATTGTATAAGGTTTGTTTTATCTGAAATATTAAAACATAACCGCTTTTAGGTTTCTACGATATGTGTGAACTTCAATTGTTTGTACTGAATTATGGCTGACTGTGATATTGCCGTGTCGTTGGTGGTAGGCGTTGATAATAGACGGATACATGCCATTATCCCCGGAGGGTTAGGCAGAGGTGAATTAACACCCACATGTCACCAATCTTTGAATTCGGTCCCTGGTAATAGGGGGTGAGACTATTGCTGTCTACCGGGCACTAGTGTGGAGGAATGAGGTGTGATGTTCCTCCTACATAAAGGGAAGATCCTCCGACCAGGCAAGGTGATCACGTCTGGCGGGCCGTGTATAAAATTTCATTCAAAAATGGACTTATAGAAAGAATACAAGTATCACCACTCACCCCATCTGTCGTCATGTAGTAAGAGACGACTAACGGAAAAAACGCAGACGATATCACTATGGCCACAGTGGAAACAGTAGGCCAAAGCCTCCCAACATTGGGATAGGTCTATGTCCAGCAGTGGACTGTGATAGGTTAATTGATTGAATTGAAAATAAATATATAATTAAACCAATTCAAAACAAAATAAACCTGACTAATTTTTGATGTCGATCACCATCACCACAGATAACATAATATAATTCTTAGCTATCACCACAGATAATGTAATATAATTTTTAAACTACCTCGAAGAAGACAGAAAATAGAAGCTCATTTATGTATAAAATAATTCTTCTTTTCATACTGTCATAAAAGTAACAAAATTCCCGCTCAATGCGAACATTGTAAACATGTATTATGACTATTATTTTCATTTACAATGCCCCGGAGAGCACGTTAAGTCAGTCCCGGTTGTCATTCAAATATCTAAAGCATTCATTACGGGAAGTTGAAGACCTAAAAAGTCTAATAACTGGTCTAACTGTAATATTACAATAACGCTAATGAATGGTGGAGGTTAGATGGCAATCGCTGTTCGTAAAATATTGAAGATATTCATATCAAATCATTTTTTTTTAATTTTTTTCTTTATTTATTTTACTTTATGCACAGTAATTTTGTACAAAGGCGGACTTAATACCAAAGGCATTATCTACACACTCCAAGATAAATTGTAATTTATTAATTCAAATTCAATACGTTATTTAAATTCTTTGACATGAGCATAATTATGACATAATGTACTAATTGATATTATTACTTTAATAGACCTAGTTGACATTTACTATAATTATAACAATCTCCTTATTTCCTTTTGAGATTATTTAATTTCTGACATTAAATCAATAACTAGGTAATTAATGCAATTAAAATATTATGAATGCTCTCCAATTGAAATGTTGCATGTATAGACAATACCAAATATTTGCCTACCTTGAAGAGGTTGTAATACAGCTGATCTATAAGTACATTTAATGAAAATGTATCTTTTACTAACTTTCTGTAACCTGTGTTATGCAAATAAATTATTTGTATTGATTTGATTTGAAAAAGAAAACAGTCAACCTTAGGGTACACCCCATCTCTCAGAATCTATGTACACATAGATCTCACAATTTATATGTCAGTACTTAAAACTTAGCGCCTTTTCCGGGCATTGCAACATTAAGGTCACATATTTTCTTTATTGAACTAGGTAGGTACAATAATATTTATAATTTGGGCACAGTTAAATTAAATTAAATCCGTTATGTTATCAAATATTTGCGTTCTAAATATAGGTTTATTTATAAGTACCTACTCTAATTCGTATAACACATATCAAATGTTAAATTAAACACAGAAAAGTAAAAATATATGTCAAATTCAAATAAAATATTTTTTTTTATACTGCACATGGCTCACTTGATGGAAAGTGGTTACCGTGGCCTATGGACGTGTGTAACACCAGAGGAGTCACACTCGCGCTGCCGACCCAGTAAGCACAGAGTTTCTGTGCCATCAGTGTAGAAGACAAAGCAGAGCAAGCCTTTAGTCTTCCCACTGACAGCACAAACTCTCCAGTGAGCTATGGCTACCCTACTCACCGCTGGGAACCCAACACGGAGTTATTATGGCCGCGGTATTATGTACGGCAGAGGTACCTCCCCAGTCGGACTTCTCAATTGGACGGATAAGATACGATAAGCCAAATTCGCAGTTAGACTGAGGAAAGCTGATCCCAGGCTTCACGGAAACTTCATATGCGACTGGGACTTAAGCTAGGATGAAATACAAGAAGTTATAAAAGTTTCTTACATACGGGGTCGGCAGTACGTAGCTTTTGTTGCAGTTACACGCGTCTATTAGACCACAGTGATCACTTTTCCATCAGGCAGGCTTGCACCTAAGTGTTATAGAAACTGTAAAGTGTATAAATGTTTTTAGTCAGTTAACTACATGATAATGTTATTGTATAATTAGACTAACATTTGTGTACAAAAATGATCTTAATTTTTATATTTAAAATGACATAGGAGCCATTTAGTAATGGAAAACAGGAACAAAATAAAATCAATAAATAAAATAAATAAAAATAGCCTTTATTTTCTACTACATGCAAATCTTATGAACTAAATATAACTAACAGTAGTGTTCGCCTCTGCAGCGTAGGCCTCCCCTAGCCCTTACTGCGCTTCTCTGTCACAAGCCATTGAACCTACATTTTAGGGTGAATATGTCTCTCCATTTTTTATATGGTCTACCTTTTTTCTCTTTCTGTCCCTCAGTAGCCATTCTGTTAGGCGTTTAGTAGCACTTAAGCATTCTGGTTAAAAAAATAAAATCAATATAGGTAGGTAATATTAAAATTGCTGTAGGTGATTGACTCTTTTTTCTTTTTAAACTCCCAACGCAAATACGATGGGGTGTTATAAGTTTACCGTGTCTGTCTGTGTTTGTGTGTGTGTGTGTCTGTATATCTGTCTGAGGAATCTTAGTTCCTGAACGGATGAACTGATTTGGATTTAGTTTTTATTGAAAGGTATATAAGTCGGAAGTCTTCTTAGCTATGTTTGAAAAAATCAGTCCAAGATGGATGCCGCCACTTTTTTCACAACTACCTAAATATGAGTATCAAATGGAAGGGCTTGTTTAGAAAAAAAATAGGTACCGTACGCTATGATAAATTTCAAATCCAAGATGGCCACCAACATAAAATTAACAACTCAATATTGGTACCAAATCAAAGAGCTTGACTTGTAGATCAATTTAATTTTTAACAATCTTCAAAAAGTTGAAAATAGATTGTGATCTTTAACTTTGATAAAACTAGTAATATATTTATTCAAGCGTTGCCTTGTCGGGGACCTTGTATCGTTCCGATAATATGAGCGAGTGCTTTGTGAGTTCCCCCTTACCAGCGTGATCAATTCGTTAAATGGTTACTCATATGAGCAGAATCACAACAATTCATTTACTAAGCAGATAATTTCGTATAAATAATGCCGAAAGACAAAATATTATCCTAATACGATTTCAATAAAGTGATCTTTTAGACCTGCAGGTCCCTCGATATGGCAACGCTGTTTTTTTTGACATTACAAGACTTGTAATGTCAGAATACTTGTAATGCTTGTAAACTTGTAGATCTCTACCGGGCAACCATAGGATGGAGTGAGTTAGATAAATAGATAAACACCTACAGCGGGCAGTTTCTGGTGCATATATATTATTAATTTTGTATTGTATATTTCTACCCTGATATATTATATTATAAATAGCTATTATATAAATATGATCTCAAGCGGCGCAAATACTCCGATCTCGTCGGAGATTATGAATTTGAGTCGAGACTTTGGGGTCATGGGGTCCGAGCGCTCGCTATCTCTTCCGTGAGATTACGAAGCATATGGTCGACGCTTCTCGTGACCAGTAGGTTGTTCTCTTTTTAGGTCAGAGAATACCTAAGCATTGCCATACAACGTGGCAATGCTGCCAGTCTTCTGGAAACGCTACCAGAAGATACATGCGATACGGAGGAATTACACGACGCATTTTAATTGTTCTTAGCTATAAGTTGTATAATAGTTATTTTAGTTTTATTGTATTTAATATTTATATATTACCTATTTCTTGACATGATTGTAAAATAAATAACTTATTAAATTTCAAATAAAAATCAAGATATGTATGATTCTTAATCGCACATTGCATCAAACGAGGTAGGTGCCTATTTTAGGTTACTATCAAACAAAATGACGCCGATACGCCATTTATGATTTTTTTAATATTTATGACTTGGTGATTAAAATCTTTGAGCAAAATCTTCCAAATCATTGTATTACTCCGGTAAATGTGTGAATATTCCAGCTAAAAGCACTATAATAAAATGTCACCGCCAAAAGTGTCATGAGACCGTGACGCTAAAAGTCGAAATTTACATAAATAATTATAAATATATTATGTCAAAGTCATTATTAGGTACATTTGTTTTAGTTTTTATTCCAATTTATTTCAAGCAAAAACTTATTTTCTAAAAATATGATTACAATCTTATACAATATTAGAGACAACATCTGCGTCTGAACTAGATAAGTTAATATCTGTATTTCAGACAGCAGCCTACTACAAACCTAAGCCAACTATAAAAGAGCATATTATGTAAGATTATGTCAAGATATAAAATAATAAATAAATAGGTAGCTACAGTAAGCAGAATATTTCTAATAATTATTAACCAAGTCATAGTTTAGTTCTCTAATTTTAAAGTGACTTCATTTATTTGTTATACTTGATAACATTGTAATACATAAGGTAATAAGTACTCGATTGTGTCAACACAATTTAGATACTAGATTCTCCATTTGATAATCAAGTGACTACACCCCTATAATTTAGCCAATGTGACATAAACTTCCATGAACGTACCTAATCATTTGGATTTACATAAATTGAAATACTTAGAAAAAATAATTTAGGTTTAGTATTTTATCCATAAATCAGTTAACGTTAACGCATAATATTAATTTAAGTTTCGATATCGTATAATTGTTAGTTGAAAAAGCACGATGGAATATGTAAAGGTAGACTTTCGAAGTGAGCGTCAATGGCGTCAGTAGCGCCGCGACTGTGACGCCGCAACAGAGCGACAGATAGATGTTCCATACAAATGTATGAAATTCTAGGGAACGACTTTCGAGCTCAGCGACACAAACGCGGCGTCAATGACGTAACAGTGCCGCTGTGACAGCGTTTTCAGACGCGACATTGGTGACACTATAGACGCTGCGTCTGTAACGCTTAGTTCAAAAGTCTACCATAAGGAATACGATAGTATCAATTTAACGTCATCTCAAACTTGAAGCGTTGGATTTGCTTTGAACTGTCAAGCAAATCATCCTATAATAAACAGACTATGAGTATAAGGAATAGCCAAAAATGCTCAAAGGAGTCACGAGCCCGATTTTGATGAAACTTAATACCTAACACTGTTGAACGACACAACCTTCCGCATTGCGACTTGCCTACTTTTGGGTGCACCGTGTGTTTCTCCGCATCGGTGTCTCTTTGCAGAAGCTGTCGATAGCCTTGGACATCACGAATTGTCTTGCAGCCGACACACGACATTAGGTATCCGTCGAGCTCTTGTCACCGCCGGTGTGCCAGCTATACTTGAACCTGTTGGCTTGGCACGCGACGATGGTAAGAGACCGGACGATATTTCGTTGATGCCTTGGAAGATGGGTAAGCCTTTGGTGTGGGATGCAACTTGCGTCGACACCCTGGCGCCTTCACATCTTCCAAGTACGATGGACTGCGTCATCGTCTCATCAGCGGAGACTCTCAAACGGCGCAAATATACCAATTTAACTGGTAATTATATTTTTGAGCCGTTTGGAGTCGAAACGTTGGGTCCGTGGGGTCCAAGCGCGCGCGCGCGCTATTCAAAGAATTAGCTAAGCGACTAATCGCCGCTTCCCGTGATCAAAAGGCTGGCCTTTACCTCGCTCAAAGAATTGGCATCGCCATTCAGCGTGGTAATGCGCCAGCCTTTTGCTCACGGTACCAGTAGAGATAGATGGGGAGGAATTTTTCGTAGCCTAAAGTTGCAGTCTCCCTCTTTTTCTCCATTTCATTTTTGTATATATTGTATAGTTAGCATAATTTTGCACAAATTTTATAAGTAATTGCATTATCTAGTTAATAATAAGGATCTGCAACAAACTACCAATTGAAATATGCAGTACTGATGTTCAAAACCAATAGAAATACTTCATTGTAAGATTTTCGAAAAACCAACAATCTTAACTGGAAATCGAACCCATTTTGAAAAAATACACATTCTATATTATTGGTACACCATACGATACTGTTGCTTCTGCTCTCTTTCAGGCGCGCATTTCTTGACTCCCTACAAATTATTTTATGTGCCCCACCATTTTCGCTCTCTGCCCTTTCTGGGGCAGCACGCCACACTAACAGGCTTCGTCGCCGTTAGAGACCTCACGAGCTTTGCGCCTCTCGTGCCAAACGCGCGCAAGTCATCAACTGTATCATACGTGTCTTTGTAAATTTCGTTTTTGACATAACGCCAGAGAAAGTAATCTAAGGGGATATGATCCAGGGATCTCGCTGGCCAAGGCACAGGACCATGCGTTACAATAAAATTGTCGCCAAACTGCTGAATCAAAATTTCTTTTACTATACGGCTATTATAGACTGGAGTTCCATCTCAAAATTAAAAAAACATAGACATAACCTCTATCCCCGAAGGGGTAGGCAGAGGTGCTAGCACCCACATTTCGCCAGTTTATGTTTAGGTCTCAATGTAATAGGTGGCGACCCTATTGCCATAAACCTGGCACTTATAAACCTGCGATAAATACACACATAACTTTGAAAAGTCATTGGTGTGTGCCATGGTAAAACTTGGGATCGAACCCGAGACCTCGTCTCAGCAGTCCATTACCCATACCACTAGGCTACCGCGGTTATATTATTCAAAATTTCAACTTATTTAAAATTCCACAACATTCGTTAATACATTTTAAAATAAAATACTCTGTCCTTCAAAATACTGCTCCAACAATTAAATGAAACTCGCACCTGGTAATGCGCTTCGTTTACCTGCAAACGATTAGTTTGTGACCAGTAATGTTTATTAATTCGATTATACATACCATTTGTCTGTCGTATCGTCTGAGACACTTGAATGGTTTCAGCTGCCTTTCGGATGGAATTAGCTGACAATTACTCAAAATAGGTCAAAATAGCTATTTCTAAATCTTCGTCATAGATACGTGGCTTTAATAGTTTAGTTTTGTGATAACAACCTCCTTGTTTAAGGTGATTAACCATTATTTGGAAGCACTTAAGAGTAAGGAAATTACAATGACGATATTTGTTTCTCTACCATATCAACACACGTGAGGCACTTCCTCCATTGATAAAATATGCTTCTATTAAATCAAATCGTTCATCATTTTGTTAAATCCTTCTTCAAATCACAGTTTCAATTTTATAAAATGTATCTTTTAATAAATTACTAGACAAAGTGCGTACTAAATCGTGCAGAATGTAAATTATTGGCGTAAATATGCATGTTTCTAATTTCAATATTTTTTGTACACTATTAGAAAAAAGAATAGAATTAGAACGATATTAAAAGAGAGATTATGTTCTATTTTCAAATTTTACCGGCCGACCAGAATCATTCTAAGCATCATTTAAAACAGAATAGTTGCGTTCTTTTCTGGGATTTCGAACGAAACAAATTATGATTCAAAATTTAGGTATATGAAATATGAATTTTATTAAAATTCTAAATATTCCTTTAATTTGCTGTATATCATTACTTCAGAATTTGATTATAAACAGCGACACTGTCGTATATATAGGGTGGTATTTTTTTCAAAATCAACGATTACGATTATTGGTTGTTAAAAAATCTAATGATGAAAATTTAAGCTAACTTTTTTTATTATCTTTCATTTAATTTTTTTTTTAGTACAGCCAGTATCAGAGCCATATTGATTAGCAAAGTACATCAAAATGATCTTATTACCTTGATATTCTCTTGATACTCCTTAACACAGGCTACTTGTGGTCTATCTAGGAAAGCAGCTGGCCACTCACTGTATCACTGTTCTGAATAAATGAAATATATATATTTTTTTAATTACAAATATTCTAACCCCTCCAGCTAAGCTAAATTGCTTGTGTTAGGTTCACGTCAGTAGTTCGATCGTCGACGGTAGGGCTAGGATTCGAGCCCGGGACCTCCCGATCGTAAGGCCGACTCCTTACCCACTAAGCTACCGACGCCTACTAACCACTATGCTAACTACTAGGGAGTTCATTCCCACACATTGCAACCTGAGACGGTACGCACTGTGCGGTATGAAAGAAACTCTCACGCACACTCAAGTTGTGGAATGAACTCCCTGCTGCGGTCTTCCCATGCGCCTACAATATGGGGTTCTTCAAAAGGGGCATTAGGAGGTTTCTTCAGGGTCGGCAGCGCGAGTGTGACGCTCCTGCTGTTGCACGAGTCCATAGGCCACGGTAACTATTTCCCATCAGGTGGGCCGTGTGCTTGTCTGCCACCTAAGTGGTATAAAAAACAAAAAAAATAATCCTAACTTTCGATACCGAATTTCAGATAGGTACAGAATTTTAGATATAGGATTTCAGATACATTCAGTTTTATGGCAACCGAAACTGAGGGGTTAACTGTCACCTGTGATAAGAATGGTCACCCATCCTAAGACTCGCCTGGCTAATCTTGCTTTACCTTGCAATGTGCTAACTTACTCGCCACTCGGTTTCATTTGGCAACGAGCATCTCAAAAAACATGCGTTAGCCAATAATTTATAGGGTTCCGTATCTTAAAAAAAAAAAAAGAACCCTTATAGTTCAGTGCAAATATTTGAATGTACGAACATGTATATTTTCATTAATCTGGGTGTTTCTATGTACTCGTATAATACGTACTTATGTATTTACAAAAAAAAGTATCTATGTATGTATATCCGCATTCTAGATTTCATAACACAAGCTAGTTAAACTATGCTTATTATGGGTCTAGGTAGAGTTGTGTAGAATGTTGCAGAATGTTAATTAATTATTATTATTATATTATAATAGGATCACTTCGTGTTCTGTCTGTCTGCCAAGACCGTTGCCTCAAAAATGTATGGAGGCATCCAGTTGAAATTTACACCACATTATACTTAAGTCCATAATGTGCCCAAGTGCGACCGGCGTCGGTCGGCGTGAGATGTCGTGCGGTGTTCCACAGGGATCGGTTCTTGGGCCGCTCCTGTGGAACATCGGATACGACTGGGTGCTTCGCGGTGAGCTCGCGGACGGCGCCGCCTTCACGTGCTATGCGGACGACACGCTAGTGACGGCGAGCGGGGCTACATACCGCGAAGCGACCCTGAGGGCCACGACTGCGGTTGCTCAAGTCGTGGAACGGATCCGGCGGCTGGGCGTAGAGGTGGCTTTGCATAAATCCGAGAACATGTTCTTTCATGGACCTTGGCGCACGCCACCACCTGGTTCCAGTCTCACAGTAGGAGGCACTCTCATCGGCATCAAGCCCCAGATGAAATATCCGGGGCTCGTGCTCGACGGCTGGTGGGACTTCGGGAAGCACTTCCGAAGTCTGGGCCCTAAATTGGTGGGCATAGTCAACGCTCTGGCGCGGCTACTGCCCAACCTGAGGTGCCCGGAGGACTCCTGCAGGAGACTCTACGCGGGTCTCGTGCTGTCCATGGTGCCCTGCTGCAGCGTCCGCAGCAGAAGTTGGCGTGCCGCATCATAGGGGGGTACCGCACGATATCTTTCAACGTGGCGAGTCTCCTCGCCGGATCGCCACCATGGGTCCTGGAAGCGAGATCCCTTTCGGCGCTATACCGGTTCCGAAAGGCGGCGCGGGAGCGGGGTCACGATCCCGAGCCCGAAGAAATTCGGGCCGTGAGATCCTGGCTCCACAGGGAAATGGTGGCGGAATGGAAGTTACGACATGGGCGACCAGGCGCAGGGCACGCCGTAGTAGCGGCGGTAAGACCCATCATGGGGGAGTGGCTAGAGAGGCCACACGGCAGCCTCTCGTACCGTCTGACGCAGATGATCACCGAGCACGGATGCTTCGGAAAGTATCTGCGTCGGATGGAGAAAGAGCCAACGTCCGAGTGTTATCACTGCGACGCGATGGAGGACTCAGGTCCGCACACGCTCACCGAGTGTCCGGCGTGGGAGACGCCGAGGCAGGAGCTTGTGGCGGCCCTGGGAGTGAGGGTTCTCACGCTCTCCACCTTGCTCGCGGCGATGGTCCGCTGCGCGGATGCGTGGGCGGCCGGCGCCTCCTTCTGCGAGCAAGTAATGCTCGTGAAGGAGGAGGCGGGGCGGGAGCGGCAGCGGGAGTGACGAAGGATCGCAAGACAAACTGCCCGCGTACGAAGGCAACTCGGGCGTCGGAGGTCGATGAACGACCTCCGCCCCCCATGAGCGCCGGCCTGGGGGTGACAGGTGGAGCCGCCTGTCACCCTGGCAGAAGCAGGCCGCGGTGGTGGCACGCCTGGCGCGCCTCCCCGTTTCCGGGGACGAGTTGGGGACTCTGTAGTCCCCACACCGGAGAAGAGGGCCAGATCGTGAGAGATGGCCCTGGGTCGGCCGGGGTGCAAGGGATATGCCTGTCAACCTAACCTTCGGCAACCAAAGCGACCCACAGGCGGCGTGCGTATTAGTCGGTTCGAGTCCGACATAACCTCCTCTACCGGCTCCGGTGGGGAGGTATCCGTGGGGATAAAAAAAGTCCATAACGTGCTGAAACTGTGCTAAAAGCAGACTTTGTTAAAATATAACAAAAATCATTTCTGAATCCAACTATGCACGGAATCCTCGGTGTACGAGTCCAACTCGTACTTGACCGACTTTTTTGAAACCCCATCTCCTTGTGATCTAAACAGGTTTCGCTGTGGGAACTTTTAATAGGTAAATAAGAGGTGATTTTCAATGCACTATAGGAACACTAGGGGTAGGGGGGATAAAGTGGAAGTGGCTACCCTCTCTTCTTTTCTCCTCTGTTATAAGGCGCACGTTGGACCATAGCGCCATAAGTCAGGGGAACGCCATTGAAATGAGTTCGTCGGCAGGAGGGTGCCTGTCCTCCCTGGCACCCTCCTGCCATGGGACTACTGACGCGATTCTAAAGTTTTACATGCGGTCCGGGCTTCTTTTAAATTTACCTCGAAAATGAACAGTGATTCGACATTAACAGTGATTAGAAATGAAACAGTGAGTAGAATAAGACATTTAAAAGTGATTTCAGAACAATCCACAGCTTCTTTTTAAACATTTTATCGTTTGATCTCATAAACTTAGTTTCATGAACATTTAAAGTTGGTGAATTGATTACGACGCGACAAAGACGTTCTTCTAAGAATTTCCTGATTTACAGACAAGTAAGTGGCAAATATATCAAGTGTGTAGGTTATATTTTTTTTTTGATTACATTAAATAAAATATGCTATTATAATATACAATTACTTACAAATTAAAAACTAAAAACTATGCTAACTATACAATATATACAAAAATGGGATAGAGAAAAAGAGGGAGACTGTAATTTCAGGCATCAAAAAATTCCTCCCCATCGATCTCTACTGGTACCGTGCCCAAGAGGCTGGCGGCATTACCACGCTGAATGGCGATGGCAATTCTTTGAGCGAGGTAAAGGCCAGCCTTATGGTCACGGGAAGCGTCGATTAGTCGCTTCGCTATTTCTTTGAATAGCGCGCGCGCGCTTGGACCCCACGGACCCAACGTTTCGACTCCAAACGGCTCAAAATTATAATTACCAGTTAAATTGGTATATTTGCGCCGTTTGAGAGTCTCCGCTGATGCAGCAGCAGCGCATGCGCAGTCCATCGTACTTGGAAGATGGGAAGGCGCCAGGGTGTCGACGCAGGTTGCATCCCACACCAAAGGCCTACCCATCTTCCAAGGCAACAACGACATACCGTCCGGTCTCTTACCATCGTCGCGAGCCAAGCCAACAGGTTCAAGTATAGCTGGCACGCCGGCGGTGACAAGAGCTCGACGGATAATGTCGTTAATGTTTGCATGTCGGGACATGCGGCCTGCGCTCCTGCTACAAGACAATCCGTGATGTCCAAGGCTATCGACAGCTTCTCCACAGAGACACCGATGCGGAGAAACACACGGGGCACCCAAACGTAGGCAAGTCGCAATGCGGAAGGTCGTGTCGTCCAACATTGTTCCAATGTTGGGCGAAGGAAGTGCCTGGAGCCATACACCAGATTCCCATTCACCCACAGCCAATAGGCGAGCGCGCTCAGCAGCGCTGGTAGCTGTACTGATTAAATGTTTTTTAACACCAATAGTGAGCGGCTCATCCCATTGCCTTTGGGAAGATGGGTTGGCGGGCATGGCGGCAGTTGGACAAGTCATTTTCCAAGAATTTACAGCTTCGGCCTTACCTGGCACATCCGAATTAATCAGTGAAGGAGCTAGAATTTTCCTGACTAATTCTTCAGTGCCATAGACCGACGACAAAAATGCTGGCATACTTACATCTGCAATTTTGCGAACGCCGAGGCCCCCGAGACGAACTGGAAGGGACGCCTGAAGCCACACTCGATCGTTCAAATTTATATTTAAAATTTTGCATAGAGTGTCTTGCAGCACTCTATCCACTTGACCTAAAAGTTCCAAAAATTTAAAAAGTTGAGTTGAACGCAGGGCATGTGTAAATTTTGGTACGAAAAGACAATGCCGAATAATGGTGAAAGCTGAATGTATATTAATTTGGTACAATCGCTCCGAAACATCACAAAAGAAATTTATTTTCTCTTCCACAAAAGACTCGTAAGCATCTTCAAGAATTGGGGACCCAAGGAGGCGGAGAGAACTTTTTTGTAAAACTTTTAAATTTGGAGCCAAAGCATTGTAGGTTATTCTTCTTCTTAGCGTTTCACCTCGGAGTCTGGGGACCGCTTTACCAGTCTAACTGCGGATTCGGCTGAACTTCGATATTTTCCGTGAAGCGACTGCCATCTGAACTCCACAACCCGAAGGCGATATCTAATACATACAATAATAAACACCATTTCATAGGTAAAGACCTAATATATTGAGGCTTACCTACTCGATGCAAGCTAACGTTACAGTCATCTCAACATACCTAATTCGCAGTGTATAAATAATGCCACAGGTCCGGTGTTTGTAAATTTTTTGCTGCTCGATTTTATTGTAACAGCTGAAGAAACCTATTGCTGCGCGCTGAACAAAACTTGTGCTCTTCCAACAGATTTGCTCCGTGATGCAAGCTTAGCGAGTGATCATTTGCGAACTCCCTCTGTTCTCATGGTCTACGTCACTGTAACCTTTCTATCATAAACTCAAAATGACAGAATCATAGAATACCGGATCCATAAAAAAAACCTAATCCCAGATTTAGGTGGCAGACAAGCACACGGCCCACCTGATGGAAAGTGGTAACCGTGGCCTATGGACGTTTGTAACACCAGAGGAGTCACAGTCGCGCTGCTAACCCTGTAAGTTTCTCCAGTGAGCTCTGGCTACCCTACTCACCGCTGGGAACACAACACGAAGTTATTATAGCCGCGGTATTCTGTAGGGCAGAGGTACTTCCCCAGTCGGACTGCTCAATTGGGCGGAATTACCGCCGTGTCCTACCTCCTAAAAGTCTGTACTGTTTTTGTTTTGTCATACTATTGTTGTTGATCCTGTTTATTTACTTTTATTTTATTTGGTTTTAAATAAATAATGGTTAACACAATATTTACCTAATGCGTTTAGATGCAAGAAACACCGGCAAACACCCACACGTGCGGCGGAAACTGGGAGTTCTGTACTACGAAGCGCTCATGCCGGTTTGTACCCTCACCATCGGTAAGTGGCTACTTCTACACTCTCTACTTTAAATCTAGAAGATGTACGAGTTAAAAATAAAATGAAAAGGAGGCGCGGTTACACAACAAATTGTTATTTCCTTGTTTAACACTTTTTAGAACGTGATTTTCCAGTAGTCGGGTTTTAGTTTTATAGCGCCACACGTTCAGAACGTCATCTAAGGTTCTATAGAGTTCACAACATAACGACGCACGGAACGTGTTAAGTGTGCACTTTTGATAAATGTGGTGCAGCACACTAATCGTAATATACAACATGTGTAGCTTCACTTTGAAGACACCATAGCCGCGGATGGCGCATCGTCCAGCAACATAACATAACACAAATTGTTGCGGTACAGGCGGCTATATTTTTGTTATTCTTTCAGAGCGCGAAGAGTACTACAATGCTATAGACCTGTTATGAACCATCAACGCCAAGCTACAATCAGTCAGAAGCTCATGTCTAGTGGCTGCGTTCAAAAAGGTAAAGTCTGCTGAAAGAAGAAAAAGTATTGCTTTAGTCATATGTGTGGATTAATAATATAAACTTAAATTGCAGATATCCGGAATGGTAGACGACCAGCTTCACAACATGAAGAACGAAAAAAGAAGAAAAACATCCCAAAACCATAATCAAAGAATGCTTTCTCAGGAAACCTGTAAGCATCGAAACAAGCACACCTTCCAAATTTCAAGTTACTATGACCAGTCGTTTAGGCTGTGCATTGTCTCTAAGTTAGCTAGTTAGTGCGGACTTGATTTTCATTGTATTGACATAGAATTTGAATACTACAATATGTTTAAAAGTTATTTTTTGAGGTGTGCCTTCCATAATCGCTCTCCTGTCAAACGTCAAATCCCCCTCTAGCCATTTTCACACACTAATATTTGATAGCCAATTAGCCAACACGCTACCTAATATTTTGTTAGTATGTAATAAGGACATATTTATAATGATATTGTTTCGAAGCTCAGTATAATATTTTGCTAATTGTATTGTGTCTTATACGTATATCCGACATTCTACAAATATATTTTAATATTTGTACAATGTCGGAAAGGCGGTTGGGCAGGCATAGTTAGTAAGTTAGTTAGTTACTTTAGAATAAAATATAGAAAAAAGAGATGAATTGGTATCATTAAAGATCTATCTTTAGATCTTTAATTATACCTAACTATTTCTGTTAGGTGCATAAGTATTTGTAACATTTTCATAAGTATGAGTTAAGTACTACTTAAGCTAAGTAAAGGGGTAGATTGAGTTAATCCAATAATTGTATTTAGTTAACTTAGTTATCTTTAATTATACCTAACTATTTCTGTTAGGGGCGTACCATAAGTATAAGTTACATTTTAGTAAGTATAACTTGGTACTTAATAAAAGTGAAGAGGTAGATTGAGTTAATCTGATGATTGTATTTAGTTAAGTTAGTAAGTAGGGATTTATGATGCTTGGCATACTGTAAGTTAGTTCTTCAGCTAAGGATTACCTGGTGCTGACATATATTGGGAACACACAAAGCGATCGAATGCGAACGATCATGAACGATCAATTATTTCGATTTATATGTGAATTCATTTTTAACATTGTCTTTTGTATTTAGACACTAAGTACTCATTTATAAAGTGTGTGTGTGTGTGTGTGCGTGTGAGAGAGATAGTCGTGTGTGTGTGTCGTGTGTGTTTAATGTGTTTATGTGTGTATGGGTGGTTCGTGTGTCGTGTGTCGTGAGTCGTGTGTGTCGATCGTGTGTGTGTGTGTCTCGTGTGTGTGTGTATCTATTTTCAATACTAATAAGATATAACTAATAAAGTGTGTTGTGTCAATAAATTTTGTGTTTTATTTTGTTTTTGTAATCATCTCAGCGTGAAGATTATTGTGGGTAAACACCGGAAAGACCTCTGAGAGCGGTTTCGTGGTTTCATAACGGAAACACTCAATCCATGTGGAGACGGAGAAAGAATACAAGTTTCACCACTCCATCTCATGTCGTAAGAGGCGACTAACGGATAAATATGCGGACGATATCACTGCGAGAGAAGGAAAACTTGAAATAAAACCTTGTACCAACCCGTCTGGCCAGCGTGGAAACAGTAGGCCAAAAGCTCTCAACATTGGGAGAGGCCTATGTCCAGGAGTGGGCAGCGATAGGCTAATTAATTAATAGATTGACATTGTGATTTATGGTCGCATCCCGAGTCGAGGTTGAGGCCGAGTCTGTCATCCCGAAGTTCAGTTTGATGGCCTCATCAGATACTTTCTCGTGCCCAGCTTAAAGAACTCGAGATTGGCAGCTGGGTCTGTGCTGATTAAAGATGATAAGACAGGACAGCCCCGCTTACGAGTTAAGTCTTTGAAAGGGTAGCTCATACATAGGTGGCAGACAAGCTCACGGCTCACCTGATGGGAAGTGGTTACCGTGGCCTATGGACGTATGCAACATCAGGGGCGTTACAACCGTGTTAATGCCCTTCTTGACGAATGCCATAATTTCTAAACAAATTAGGTGGCAGACAAGCACACGGCCCACCGGATGAAAAGTGGCCTAAGCCTAATTGTAGGCACGGTAAGCACAGCACGCAGCGTTTCCGGTCGCAGTGTGAGGATGAATTCTCAGCCTTTGGCGAGCGGTGCGGTATAGGTGGTAGAACACACAAGTCTCTCCAAAAGCTGAGAGGTTCCACATCGCCTGCGAGCATGGGGTTGTCAACGAGCCTAAACGGCCCTGCTTTGCACCGAGTCGGAAGGGTCAAGCTGGTATGCAGGCGCCCCGGCAAAAAGGTGACAGCAGTAGGGCTTCCAAAATTACGGTTTTATTAATTACGTAACTGGTTACGCATGTTTATGCCCCAATTACGCAAAAATTTGTTTTTTTTTCTATACCACTTAGGTGGCAGAAAAGCACACGGCCCACCTAATGGAAAGTGGGTACCGTGGCCTATGGACGTTTGTAACACCAAAGGAGTTACAGTCTCGCTGCCAACCCTGTAAGTACAGAGTTTCTGTGCCGTCAGTATAGAAGACAAAGCAAAACCCGAATTTAGTCTTCCCACTGACAGCACAAATTCTCCAGTGAGCTCTGGCTACCCTAATGTGATAGTACACTAGTTACTCAACTATAGGAAATTAATAAACCCCTCTAGGTACATCTGGAATACATTTGTAATTTGATATTTATTAGGAGTCGTTCACTTATAGTCATCTGGCTTACATCGTTGTTATTTCGACCCTCCATAAATCAGATAAAGCAGGACCTTTTGTTTAAAACCCTAAAGTGAGGGTCATCGTTTTTGCAACGCTTAAAGAAACTATTAAATCGCTAGATTTATTACGAGTGTTCTATAGAAATTGGTAAAACACGTGCAGGCTTATATAAACAAGGGATGAGGACATCTCGGGAAGGGTTTTTACGAGACGGGACTGACCGTAGGATCGGGGCATTCGACTTTGGGCTGGAGAAAAGGTCGGTTGACGAGCTCGCTCTCGTCGACCGAGGAAGGATTGGGGCCATAGGCGTTATTCGAGTAAGTTACGGTGCAACACTACCAAGTGAAACACTATTAATTCTCTACATACGTGGTGAGTTGTTTTCATATTATCATTGTAATTATAGTGATTGTTATATATCAATATTTATGTATTTTATAATGCTATCTAAGGCTGGGTAACACAGCGTTCTAGGTATAAAAGTGTATAGTATAATTAATCAACCTATTTGTTGAAGTTGCTAACTGCGTTGTTGGTTGTTACGTGGCATTTAGACTTGATGAATGTAAAAGCACCACATGTAAAGAGTCAGGCGGTAGACCAGGGACCTGTTGTTGCGAGGCCTGGGGTTATCCTCAAAGGTATAGCCTTGGGTCGTTGACGCCCACGTACCCTGCAATCTACAATCGATGGCGGCTTTGCTTGATGGTGAGCGTGTGATGAGCATCGGGCGTATGGGTGAGGAGCAAGTTATCGTACCGAGATCGTACCCTGCTATCGTATAATGCAATTACAGCCGTCTGGGATAACTAGGACCAGGTGTGTTTCGATTCCCACAGGAGACCTAGCGTCGAAGTGCAGCTCTCTCAAGCACAGAGGCCGGTGCGACCAGATATGTCAGACGGAAGATTAGGATTTAGAAATCCTATGGTACGGAGACCGCATCAATGAAGTACGGTAGCTTGTAACCCGAATTTATACGTGCGATTGAATATATGCGAGATAAGTAACAATCATCAGCGTATTGAATTGTTTATTGTAAATGTCTTGAGTATTCTCTATTCGCGATTGCATACTTTGTCCATTGAGACGGCCAATGCCAGTGGGGAAATTATTGTCTCTGGATGAATTTCACAATATCTGTGTGGCTGGCGGAGCACTCATATCTCCCCTCAGAAGAGGGGAGCTGGCACTTCCGACATAGCTTTATTTCGAATACGTAAAATCGAAATTTACTCAGCTTTGGTTAGGCGCCGTACCATCACACTACTCACCGCTGGGAACACAACACGAAGTTATTATAGCCGCGGTATTCTGTAGGGCGGAGGTACTTCCCCAGTCGGACTGCACAATTGGGCGGAAATGCCGCCGTGTCCCACCCCTACTACCTACGTACCTACCTACCTACCTACGTAAATATTGAATGAAATTTTAATACATTTAGTTTGCTAACTATTCAAATTGATTAGTTATAATAACTGAACTAGTAATAACCGTCGCCGTAAGACGGATATATGTATAGTTTCGGGCGAAGGTTCTGTGGCTTAGTGGTCAGAGCGTTCCCCCTATGAGGGAAAGATCGCGGGTTCAAATCCTGCCTGAACCGGTCCAATTTTTTCTATATCTTAATCAATTACGTAACTGCTTTGACGTTTTTTTAAAAGATTTTTTTTAGTTTATGTAGTATCACATCTACCAATTTGAAGAAATTATTAAAAAGGACAGAGTTACGTTTTAAATGTATAAAATTATTAAATAAGAATGAATAAGAAACATAGTACCTACCTACCTACTCATAATCTTTCATTCTAAATAAATACAATTTTAACAAACTCATCGTCCAACATAGGTACTATGATGGACGATACTACTTTCCGCCTTGCCACTTGCGAAGGCAACTTAGGAGCGCCGTGTGTTTCTCCGCATCATTTCCACTGCGGTGAAGCTGTCGACAGTCTTGGGCACCATGGCCTTTCATGCAGCAGAAGCACTGGGCGTATACCGCGACACATCTGCATCAACGACATTATCCGCCGTGCTCTAGCTACCGCTGGCGTGCCAGCCATTTGTGAACCTAATGGGCTGATGCGTAACGATGGCAAGAGACCGGATGGTATGTCGTTGCTACCTTGGAAGATGGGTAGGCCTTTGGTGTGGGACGCTACGTGTGTCGACACTCTTGAACCTTCACATCTTTCAATCACAGCAGGGTGTGCCGGTGCTGCTGCTGCATCTGCGGTAAACCTCAAACGGCGCAAATACTGTAACCTGACAGGTGATTATGTTTTTGAGCCGTTTGGGGTGGAAACGTTAGGGACGTGGTGTCCAAGTGCCCGTTCTCTATACAAAGACTTGGCAAAGCAGCTGATTGACGCCACGCGTGACCAGAAGGCTAGTTATCATCTTGCACAGAGGATAAGCATTGCCATTCAACGTGGCAATGCTGCCAGCCTTATGGGTACGTTACCGGTCGGTGATGGCGCGGAGGAATTTCATGACGCATTGTGTATGTAATTTTTATGTTTAGTTTTATTTTAGTAGGTACCTAATAATAGTTTTTAGTTTTAAATTTCATTTAAGTACCTATCTTTAAAATTAAATTGTATTTTTGCATAATTAAATAATCATTTTAACAAACTATGCAAGAATTAAGAATAGATGTGACAAGTTTCCGAAATGAACTCGAACACCTTGAAGTAGGTACCTACTTGGCACGAACCAAAAACTCTTTCAAAAAGATTCATTATATGACTTGCACTTATTTTAAAAGTTTATGCACAGAGAATCGAGACTTTTGAATTGACTTCGGTGGCCTCAAGTCGACTAAGAATCGATTTCAACTTGATGACTTTTGAAATTTTTAATATACGATAATTATTTGACACTGGCCATTTTAGTATAGTATATTCATTTCAAATATTCTGTCCTTTAAAATACTGCACCAACAATTAAATGAAAATCGCACCTGGTGATGCGCTTCGTTTACCCGCAAAGGATTAGTTTGTCAAAAGTAATGTTTATTAGTTCTATTATACATACCATTTGTCTGTCGTATCGTCTGAGACACTTGAATGGTTTCAGCTGCCTTTCGGATGGAATTAGCGGACAATTACTCAAAATAGGTCAAAATAGCTATTTCTAAATCTTCGTCACAAATAAGTGGCTTTATTAGTTTAGTTTTGTGATACTGTGAGCTACCTCCTTGATTGAGGTTATTACCTATTATTTGGAAGCCGTTAAGAGTGGAGAAATTACGATGAAGACATTTGTTTCTCTGCCATATCAACCCACGTGTTGCACTTCTTCCACTGATAAAATATGTTTCTATTAAATCAAATCGTTCATCATTTGTTAAATCCATTTTCAAATCACAGAATTTATTTTATAATAGGTATATCTTTTAATAAATTATTAGACAAAGCGCGAATTAATATCATTTTTTTGTACACATCCTAAGACTCGCCTGGATAATCTTGCTTTACCTTGCAATGTGCTAACTTACTCGCCACTCGGTTTCATTTGGCAAAGAGGATCTCAAAAAACATGCGTTAGCCAATAATTTATAGGGTTCCGTATCTTAAAAAGAAAAAAAGAACCCTTATAGTTCAGTGCAAATATTTGAATATACGAATATGTATATTTGCATTTGTCTGGGTGTTTCTATAATATGTCTTACTTATGTATCTAGGTTTCACAACACAAGCTAGTTAAGCTATACTTATCATGGGTCTAGGTAGAGTTGTATAGAATGTTTATTAATTATTATAATTATATTATTATATGATCACTTCGTTGTCCGTCTGTCTGCCAAGATCCTCAGGAATGTATAGAGGCATTAAGTTGAAATTTACACCTTATTCTACTTAAGTCCATAACGTTATGAAACTGTGCCAAACTAAAACCAAACTTAATATACTAAAAATATAACAAGGTTCATTTCTTAATACAATTATGCACGGAACCCTAGGTGTACGAGTCCAACTCGTACTTGACCGACTTTTTTGAAACCCCATCTCCTTGTGATCATAACATGTTTCGCTGTGGGAACTTTTAATAGGCAAATTAGGGGTGATTTTCAATGCACTATAGGAACACTAGGGGTAGTAGGGATAAAGTGGGAGTGGCTACCCTCTCCTTTTTCCCCTCTGTTATAAGGCGCACGGCGCACGTTGGACCACAGCGTCATAAGTCAGGGGGACGCCGTTGAAATGAGATCGTCGGCAGGAGGGTGCCTGACGTCGCTGGCACCCTCCTGCCATGGGCAACGTTTACTACTGACGCGATTCTAAAGTTTTACGTGCGGTCCGGGCTACTTTTAAATTCACATCGAAAATTAACAGTGATTCGACATTAACAGTGATTAGAAATTAAACAGTGAGTAGAAAAAGACATTTAAAAGTGATTTCAGAACAATCCATAGCTTCTTTTTGAACATTTCAACGTTTGATCTCATATACTTAGTTTCATGAACTATAATATTTTAAAGTTGGTGAATTGATTACGACGCGACAAAGACGTTCTTCTAAGAATTTCCAGATTTACAGACAAGTAAGTGGCAAATATATCAAGTGTGTATGTTATTCTTCTTCTTAGTGTTTTGGAGTCTGGGGACCGCTTCACCAGTCTAACTTCGATATTTTAACCTGAAGCGACTGCCATCTTACTCCTTGACAGCGAATGGGACGTGGTAAGCAGACTTAAGGCTTCGATGTGCAACTGTAACGAAATAACGCAGTTAGGTTAACAGATTAAGGTTCTTTATAAGTTACTATCGTTTCCGAGACAAAACGTATTGGTTAATTTCCTCTTTGATCAATAAAAACATATAGGTAGGATGTCAAATAATCAAATAAATTCTATTTATTCAGTTTAGACACATTATTTGCACATATAAATGTCAATATTTTACAATTATGTCAAATATATTATAAAAATAGGAAATAAAATAACGTAGATGGAAATTGATTCTTTTACTGGTTCGTTAGATTCATTCTACTGAGAATATACTAGCAAGAAACTCATAGAACTAGATTATCTTTATATATTATCTATAATATTTATATATAATCAATTTTTAAACGGATTAATTTGCATGCAGATAATCTGCGAAATATGTCGGACCTTATTTTTTGTTTTTGTAACACCATTGTAACATACCGTGTACTTACTGGGAAGTCTATTATTTATATTTGTTATTTTAAAATTCAGGCTACTTCAACAGTCTCACATCTAAGAATTTTAGTCAGGATTACCTACCCATAAATCTAGACTTAGCTATGAATCTGAATACAACTAAATCCTGGAGGTTTATGATTGCATTAAATTCACAACGGTCTTTTTTATTTCAATTTATAATTTTATTTTACATCTTTAACTATGTCTGTACTTGTAACTTTGCATGTGTGTACAATAAATGTATAATAATAATGAAATAACAATATTAATAATACTATTTTTGCTTGCGATAGGGATTTCTCAACATCAAACTCTATTTCTGCTGTGCGTTTTACGATCAAAATACCTGCGTCTGTATCAAAATGTATTTCAACTTCTATTTCATGCGTTTAGCAAAGCGTTTATTGAATAGTCTTATGTAGCATCTAATTTGCAAATTGTACAACATTATGTATTATTATAATTAAGGCGTATAATAACATCTAATCAACTAGAAACTTAAAAGATAATTGTCCGTTAATAAAAACTGGTTTACCTAATTTTGCAAATATGTATTTGTCAATTCCATTAGCGTTCCCAGATGACCTACAGTATTGCCCCTTTCTATGGCAATGCTTATTCTCTGACCTAAAAATAAGGTGTAGGCATCTTCTAGGTATGCTGACTTCTAGGAGTGGTGTAGTCTTAATCAATAATTTTGATGTTAGGAGCTATTGAATTGAATTTAGAAGTAGTAGAAATTTTCCAATCGTCGGTAAAAAAAGTTTCGCAGGTTATTCTAAATGATAACAAATCATTTATTTCTAACCCAATTAATCCAAATTCATTTTTAATTATATTATGTATGTATTTCGAAATAGAAATATCTAAGTACCTATATTTTCTGAATCCCTTAATAGAAAAAGAGAGTAAAAACTTTACCTTACCTTGTAACTAGATGGCGCTGATAGAATGTCATTGAATATTTATTATTGTTACTTAGTTGTTTTCTGTTAAATATTATAGTATTATCTACACTTCAGAACAGGGTTAAATCAAAGTTTCGCAGGTTATTCTAAATGACAACAAATCATTTATTTCTAACCCAATTAATCCAAATTAATTTTAATGATATTATGTATGTATTTCGAAATAGAAATATCTAAGTACCTATATTTTCTGAATCCCTTAATAGAAAAAGAGAGTAAAAACTTTACCTTACCTTGTAACTAGATGGCGCTGATAGAATGTCATTGAATATTTATTATTGTTACTTAGTTGTTTTCTGTTAAATATTATAGTATTATCTACACTTCAGGACAGGGTTAAATCAAAGTTACGCAGGTTATTCTAAATGACAACAAATCATTTATTTCTAACCCAATTAATCCAAATTCATTTTAATGATATTATGTATGTATTTCGTAATAGAAATATCTAAGTACCTATTTTTTCTGAATCCCTTAATAGAAAAAGAGAGTAAAAACTTTACCTTACCTTGTAACTAGATGGCGCTGATAGAATGTCATTGAATATTTATTATTGTTACTTAGTTGTTTTCTGATAGATATTATAGTATTATCTACACTTCAGGACAGGGTTAAATAATTATGAATTCTTTTATATAAAAAAAACAAATTCAGGTATTTATTCCTTTTCTTCTCGCAGCATATCTAGTACATATTACGAATAACAATCGGTACTTACCTACATGCTCATTACAATGATTTCTTATATATTATATTAAATCCTATTATTATAATTATTACATTATTATATTTAATCCTCTTAATATTATGTTAAATTATCAATAATATTGTATTTACTCAAAGCGAAAAAAAAAACAAAATTTCGCGGCCGTGTTTTTTCTAGCGGCAATAATAAACCATAGATAATAGACGCAATAGGTAATATTAAAAAGTATTTATAATGAACGAATGCCTCGAGTAATGTTACAAATAGGTACATGGAGGCTATAGTATGGGGATATAGTCATCTCGACATACCTAATTTACGGTAATTAATTATTGCCACAGCTCTGTAGTTTATTGGATGATTATTTTAATTCACCTTTCTGGTGGTTGATGTTTTGTTACTTGAACTTATTGTAAAACCGCTGTAGAAACCTATTGATGCGCGCTGAACAAAACTTATGCTCTTCCAACATATTTGCTCCGTGATGCAGCTTATCGAGTGATTATTTGCGAACTCCCTCTATTCTCATGGTCTGCCTTGTAACCTTTGCACAATATTGATATTATGTTCTAAATAAACAAGATCAACGGTTGTTGATCCTGTTTATTAACTTTTATTTTATTTGGTTATAAATAAATGATGGTTAACACAATATTTACCTAATGTGTTTAGATACAAGAACAAAATGCAGGAAACACCGGCAAACACCCACACGTGCGGCGGAAACTGGGAGTTCTGTACTACGAAGCGCTCATGCCGGTTTGTACCCTCACCATCGGTAAGTGACTACTTCTACACATTTTTTTTATACCACTTAGTTGGCAGACAAGCACACGGCCCACCTGATGGAAAGTGGTACTTTCTGCTTTAAATCTAGAACATGTACAAGTTGAAAATAAAATAAAATGGAGGCGCGGGTACACAACAAATTGATATTTCCTTGTTTAACACTTTTAGAACGTGATTTTCCAGTAGTCGGGTTTTTGCTTTATAGCGCCACACGTTCGGACGGTCATCTATGGTTCTATAGAGTTCACAACATAACGACGCACGGAACGTGTTAAGTGTGCTCTTTTGATAAATGTGGTGCAGCACACTAATCGTAATATACAAGATGTGTAGCTTCACCATGAGTCTAGTGTGGAAATTATTAGATATGTGTAACCGAAATAGCTTAACAATACTTAGTCTGGCCATAAATACTGTTACAATTAAAATAAGAAAGATATTACATTTGAATTTGGAATTTGTCATTTTTATACGATTGTTCATTGTGTTTTCTAATTTTGGCGCCAATACATTGTACAATATTTTGCTATATTAAAATGGAGTATTACACAAAGTTGGTATGAAGCCGAAAGTAATTTTTAAAACTCTCCATACGCTTGGTATTAGTCAATGTTTGTGTACCGGGCTATTAATAGGTACAATGAGACCTCCTCTGTTTGTGACAGAAAAAGATCTGGCCGTCCACGTAGTGTTCGTACGAAAAAGGTGGTCAAAGCAGTAAGGGAAAGAATTCGAAGAAATCCTGTCCGAAAGCAAAAGATTTTATCTCGGGAGATGAAAATAGCACCCAGAACCATGTCGCGCATTTTAAAAGATGACTTAGGACTTGCAGCCTATAAGAGACGCACTGGTCATTTTAAAACTGATAATTTAAAAAAGAATAGGGTGGTAAAATCGAAGCAACTACTGAAGCGGTACGCAAAGCGAGGTCACAGAAAAATTTTGTTTACGGATGAGAAAATCTTTACAACTGAGCAACATTTTAACAAACAAAATGACCGTATTTATGCTCAAAGCTCTAAGGAAGCTTCCCAATTAGTCGACAGAGTGCAACGTGGGCATTATCCGACTTCAGTGATGGTTTGGTGGGGTGTTAGCTATGAAGGAGTGACTGAGCCATATTTTTGTGAAAAAGGTGTCAAAACATCGGCACAAGTGTATCAAGATACCATTCTTGAGAAGGTAGTTAAACCCCTTAACAACACCATGTTCAATAACCAAGTATGGTCCTTCCAACAAGACTCAGCGCCGGGTCATAAAGCTCGGTCCACGCAGTCTTGGTTGGGAGTGAACGTTTCGGACTTCATCAGAGCTGAAGACTGGCCGTCCTCTAGTCCCGATCTTAATCCGCTGTATTATGATTTATGGTCAGTTTTAGAGAGTATGGATTGCTCTAAACGCCATGATAATTTGTAGTCCCTAAAACAATCCATACGATTGGCAGTGAAGAATTTTCCCATGGAAAGAGTGCGTGCTTCTATTGATAACTGGCCTCAACGTTTAAAGGACTGTGTTGCAGCCAATGGAGACCACTTCGAATAAGCTTTTTATATTTTAAATTGTTTTATATTTATGTATTAAACTAACACACTGTAAAAGTAATAAATATTATTTGCAATAAAAAAAAATGTTTTTTCTTCGTAACAATATTTATGGCTAGACTAGGTATACTTACTCGAATGTAAACTGGAAGTAGAAAATATATCCCTAAAAAAAATTGCTTATGTATTGCTTACTTTGAAGACACCATAGCCGCGGATGGCGCATCGCCCAGCAACATAACATAGGTAACACAAATTGTTGCGGTGTAGGTGACTATATTTTTGTTATTCTTTCAGAGCGCGAAGAGTACTACAATGCTATAGACCTGTTATGAACCATTAACGCCAAGCTACAATCAGTCAGAAGCTCATGTCTAGTGGCTGCGTTCAAAAAGGTAAAGTCTGCTGAAAGAAGAAAAGGTATTGTTTTAGTCATATGTTTGGATTAATAATATAAACTTAAATTGCAGATATCCGGAATGGTAGACGACCAGCTTTACAATATAAAGAAAGAAAAAAGAAGAAAAACATCCAAAAACCAAAATCAGAGAATGCTTTCTCAGGAAACCTGTAAGCTTCGAAACAAGCACACCTTCCAAATTTCAAGTTACTATGGCCAGTCGTTTAGGCTGTGCATTGTCTCTAAGTTAGCTAGTTAGTGCGGACTTGATTGTCATGTGTTGACATAGAATTAGAGTATTACAATCTATTTAATTAAAAGTTATTTTTTGAGGTGTGCCTTCCATAATCGCTCTCCTGTCAAACGTCAAATCCCCCTCTAGCCATACTCACACACTGATATTTGATAGCCAATTAGCCAACACGCTACCTAATATTTTGATAGTAATAAGGACATACTTATATTGATATTGTTTCTAAGCTCAGTATAATATATTGCTAATTGTATTGTGTCTTATACGTATATTTATATTTAAATATTTGTGGCATGTTTCATGGATTTATTTTATTCATAAGGTAGGAGGCTGGGCAGGCATAGTTAGTAAGTTACTATAGAATATAGAAATAAGAGGTGAATAAACCATTCTTTATCTAAGTAACATTTTCATAAGTATGAGTTAAGTATCACTTACGGTAATTAAAGAGGTAGATTGAGTTAATTCATGATTGTATTTAGTCAAGTTAGTAAGTAAGGAATTATGATGCTAGGAATACTGTAAGTTAATTCTTCAGCTACCGGGTGCTGACATATATTGGGAACACACAAAGCGATCGAATGCGAACGATCAATTATTTCGATTTATATGTAACTTTAGTTTTAACATTGTCTTTTGTATCTATCTTTAGATCTTTAATTATACCTAGCTATTTCCGTTAGGTGCGTATCATAAGTATAAGTAACATTTTCGTAAGTATAACTTGGTACTTAAGAAAAGTGAAGAGGTAGATTGAGTTGATCTGATTTAGTTAATAAGTTAGTAAGTAGGGATTTATGATGCTTGACATACTGTAAGTTAGTTCTTCAGCTAAGGATTACCCGGAACTGACATATATTGGGGACACACAAAGCGATCGAATGCAAACGATTATGAACGATCAATTATTTCGATTTATATGTGACTACATTTTTAACATTGTCTTTTGTATTTAGTCACTAAGTACTCATTTATAAAGTGTGTGTGTGTGAGAGAGAGTCGTGTGTGTGTGTGTTTAATGTGTTTATGTGTGGGTGGTTCGTGTGTCGTGTGTCGTGAGTCGTGTGTCGTGTGTCGTGTGTCGCGTGTCGTGTGTCGAGTGTCGTGTCACATGTCGTGTGTCATGTGTCGTCGTATGTCTCAGGTGTCGGTCGTGTATGTGTGTGTGTGTGTGTCATGTGTGTGTCTACTTTCAGTACTAATAAGGTACCTAGCTATATATAACTAATAAAGTGTGTTGTGTGATAAAAGTCTGTGTTTTATTTTGTTATTGTAATCATATCAGAGTGAATAATAACGTAACATAACAGAAACTCACGCCTATATCCCCGAAGGGGTAGGCAGAGGTGCTAGCACTCACATTCTGCCAGTTTAGGTCCCAATGTAATAGGTGGCACTTATAAACCTGCGATAAATACACACATAACTTCGAAAAGCATCGGAAAGTCATTGGTGTGTGTCATGGTAAATCCTGGGATCGAACCCGATACCTCGTCTCAGACTGCTGGTGACGAGGTCTCTGGTTCGATCCCAGGTTTTACCGGGCGGTAGCCTAGTGGTATGGGTAGTGGACTGCCGTTACCCATACCACTAGGCTACCGCGGTTTTATGAATAATATCGTGGGTAAACTCCGGAAAGAACTTCGGTTTCGTGGGTTCAATCCGTGTTGTGACGGAGAAAGAATACAAGTATCACCACTCCATCTCATGTCGTAAGAGGCGACTAACGGAAAAATACGCAGACGATATCACTGCGAGAGAAGGAAAACTAGAAATAAAACCTTGTACCAAACCCGTCTGGCCAGCGTGGAAACAGTAGGCCAAAGGCTCTTAACATTGGGAGAGGCCTATGTCCTCCTGGACATAGGCCTCTGGTGGGCAGCGATAGGCTAATTAATTAATAGATTGACAATGTGATTTATGGTCGCAGCCTGAGTCGAGGTTGAGGCCGAGTCTGTCATCCCGAAGTTCAGTTTGATGGCCTCATCAGATACTTTCTCGTGCCCAGCTTAAAGAACTCGAGATTGGCAGCTGGGTCTGTGCTGATTAAAGACGATAAGACAGAACAGCCCCGCTTACGAGTTAAGTCTTTGAAAGGGTAGCTCATACATAGGTGGCAGACAAGCACACGGCCCACCTGATGGGAAGTGGTTACCGTGGCCTATGGACGTATGCAACACCAGGGGCTTTACAATCGTGCTAATGCCCTTCTTGATGAATCCCATAAATTCGAAATGAATTAGGTGGCAGACAAGCACACGGCCCACCGGATGGAAAGTGGGAGTACATTTCACAGTTTGAGCGTGCGTGGGATGAAGTTTTTTTCAGACAGTACAGCGCGCAGCGTTTCCGGTCGCAGTATGAGGATGAATTCCCTGCCTATGGCGAGCGGTGCGAACTGAGAGGTTCTACATCGCCTGCGAGCATGGGGTTGTCGACGAGCCTAAACGCCCTGCTTTGCACCGAGTCGAAAGGGTCAAGCTGGTATGCAGGCGCTCCGGCAAAAAGGTGACAGCAGTAGGGCAAAGCAGTAGGGTAATTTTGTACGGAGTTATTAATTACGTAACTGGTTACGCATGTTTATGCCTCAATTACGTATTTACGGAAAAAATACGTAACTATTGAATGATATTTTATAATAATTGAACTAATAATAACCGTCGCCGTAAGACGGATATATGTTTAGAAGAATCTGGATGGAAGGTTCTGTGGCTTAGTGGTCAGAGGGTTGCCCCTGTAAGGGAAAGATCGCGGGTTCGAATCCTGCCTGAACCGGTTCAATTTTTTTTATATCTTGATCAATTACGTAACTGCTTTGTTTTCTATTTCAATTTATAATTTTATTTTACATCTTTAACTATGTCTGTACTGTTAATTTTGTGTGTGTAATAATGTATAATAATAATATTAATAATACATTTTTCGCTTGCGATAGGGATTTCTCATCATTAAACAATATTTCTGCTGAGCGTTTTACAATCAAAATACCTGCGTCTGTATCAAAGTGAACTTCAACTTCTATTTCATGTGTTTAGCAAAGCGTTTATTGAATAGTCTTATGTAGCATCTAATTTGCAAATTGTAGAAAATTATTTATAATTATAATTAAGGCACAATTTTTGGAACTTTTAGGTCAAGTGGATAGAGTGCTGCAAGACACTCTATGCAAAATTTTAAATAAAAATTTGAACGATCGAGTGTGGCTTCAGGCGTCCCTTCCAGTTCGTCTCGGGGGCCACGGCGTTCGCAAAATTGCAGATGTAAGTATGCCAGCATTTTTGTCGTCGGTCTATGGCACTGAAGAATTAGTCAGGAAAATTCTATCTCCTTCACTGATTAATTCGGATGTGCCAGGTAAGGCCGAAGCTGTAAATTCTTGGAAAATGACTTGTCCAACTGCCGCCATGCCCGCCAACCCATCTTCCCAAAGGCAATGGGATGAGCCGCTCACTATTGGTGTTAAAAAACATTTAATCAGTACAGCTACCAGCGCTGCTGAGCGCGCTCGCCTATTGGCTGTGGGTGAATGGGAATCTGGTGTATGGCTCCAGGCACTTCCTTCGCCCAACATTGGAACAATGTTGGACGACACGACCTTCCGCATTGCGACTTGCTTACGTTTGGGTGCACCGTGTGTTTCTCCGCATCGGTGTCTCTGTGGAGAAGCTGTCGATAGCCTTGGACATCACGGATTGTCTTGCAGCAGGAGCGCAGGCCGCATGTCCCGACATGCAAACATTAACGACATTATCCGTCGAGCTCTTGTCACCGCCGGCGTGCCAGCTATACTTGAACCTATTGGCTTGGCTCGCGACGATGGTAAGAGACCGGACGGTATGTCGTTGTTGCCTTGGAAGATGGGTAGGCCTTTGGTGTGAGATGCAACCTGCGTCGACACCCTGGCGCCTTCCCATCTTCCAAGTACGATGGACTGCGCATGCGCTGCTGCTGCATCAGCGGAGACTCTCAAACGGCGCAAATATACCAATTTAACTGGTAATTATAATTTTGAGCCGTTTGGAGTCGAAACGTTGGGTCCGTGGGGTCCAAGCGCGCGCGCGCTATTCAAAGAAATAGCGAAGCGACTAATCGACGCTTCCCGTGACCATAAGGCTGGCCTTTACCTCGCTCAAAGAATTGCCATCGCCATTCAGCGTGGTAATGCCGCCAGCCTCTTGGGCACGGTACCAGTAGAGATCGATGGGGAGGAATTTTTCGATGCCTAAAATTACAGTCTCCCTCTTTTTCTCTATCCCATTTTTGTATATATTGTATAGTTAGCATAGTTTTATATAAATTTGTAAGTAATTGTATATTATAATAGCATATTTTATTTAATGTAATCAAAAAAATTAAGGCACATAATAACATCTAATCGTCAAGAAACTGGACAGATAATTGTTTTTTTTTTGTACCACTTAGTTGGCAGACAAGCACACGGCCCACCTGTTGGGAAGCGGTTACCGTGGCCTATGGACGTATGCAACACCAGGGGTGTCCATTTATAAAAACCGATTTACCTAATTTTGCAAATATATATTTGTCATTACCATAAAATCTTGAATTGGTAGATATTTCACGAATGAGGTTTTATGTTTCAAAGTCGCCCGTTTTTCTACAAAGACGAGGTCATAATTATCTCTCATTGAAAGGAAAAGTTACGAACCTTGGCATTTCCCCGATACTTAAAATTCTACATAAGTCTACAGCGTGATGAATACTCACCAGTAACGCTCACGAAGCTGACAATACGGGTTCGATTCCCGCTGAGTGCAAATATTTAATCCATATGTATATTTGCATAGGTCTGGGTGTACAATAATAAAAACTAAGGAGGTAGGACACGGCGGTATTTCCGCCCGATCGAGCAGTCCGACTGGGGTAGTACCTCCGCCCTACAGAATACCGCGGCTATAATAACTTCGTGTTGTGTTCCCAGCGGTGAGTAGGGTAGCCAGAGCTCACTGGAGAATTTGTGCTGTCAGTGGGAAGACTAAAGGCTTGTCCTGCTTTGTCTTCTACTGACGGCACAGAAACTCTGTACTTACAGGGTTGGCAGCGCGACTGTGACTCCTCTGGTGTTACAGACGTCCATAGGTCACGGTAACCACTTTCCATCAGGTGGGCCGTGTGCTTGTCTGCCAACTAAGTGGTATAAAAAAAATATATATTAGGGTACGCAATCCATCTTTAATTTAAGTTTACATATATAATTAAAACTTGAAATAAAACCCTGTACCAACCCGTCTGGCCAGCGAGGAAACAGTAGGCCAAAGCCTCCCAACATTGGGAGAGGCCTAGTCCAGCAGTGGACTGCGATGGGCTAGTTGTTGTTGTTGTTGCATATATAATTAAAATACCGGTGCAATTTTTTCTATATCTTGATCATTTACGTAACTGCTTTTTATAAAATTATTAAATAAGAATGAATAAGAAACAGTACCTACCTATTCATAATCTTTCATTCTAAATAAATATAATTTTAACAAACTATGCAAGAATTAAGAATAGATGTGACAAGTTTTCGAAATGAACTCGAACACCTTGTAATACTTGGCATGACCCTAAAACTCTTTCAAAAAGATTAATTATCTGATTTGCACTTATTTTAAAAGTTTATGCACAGAGAATCGAAACTTTTGAATCGACTTCGGTGGCCTCAAGTCGACTAAGAATCGACTTCAACTAGATGACTTCTGACTTTTTTAATGTGCGCTAATTATTTGACACTGGTCATTTTAGAATTGTACTTTTGGGTATAATGGCCTGGCTTAATTTCTCCAAAACTAAAACCGTGGCGAATCGGTTGTGCTGGCCACCCAGAAGCGGTTCTCACCAGTTCAATAGAGAAGGCGCATTAACCGCACATAGAACACGGACCGCTGAAAATTTGCTTTGGAAGTTTCACTCATTTATGTTCTTTAAATAATCATTGTTTTTATATTGCTAGTGCGTAGTTTGTTGTAAAACTTTCATTAAATAGTGTGTCAATATTTTTTTCATACCACTTAGGTGGCAGACAAGTACACGGCCCACCTGATGGAAAGTGGTTACTGTGGCCTATGGACGTGTGAAAAACCAAGAGAGTCACACTCGCGCTGCCAACCCTGTTAGCATTGAGAGTTTCTATGCCGTCAGTGTAAATTTTTTAAAGCACTTTGTTTACTAGTTTTAAAGTTAGAATTATTGCATTTAGCAGAAACTTGTCTACTGCCATTATGGCACACTACGTAGCTGCGCAATATTGCCTCCTGTCCTATATTGGTCACTTTTAACGTGATGCACCATGTCACCGATAGATAGATAGATAATTCTTTATTGTACAACAATAGATTACAGTAAAATTTGTAGTTAGCATGCAACGATTTCAAAAATCGTTTAAAAAATGGGATAACTAAAAGTTTCTCATTATCATCTTCATGTAAACATATATATATTGAAACGGTCATTATCCTACATACCACAATTCTTTTTTAAGATTGGTTAAAATTTCAACAAACATTTGTTATAATTTTGTGTGATAGTTTGACCTTAAATTTATAATTTTTGATTACCTACTATTGAATTCAAAGAAAAAATAAATATTATTGAAATTTTTTTTGGAAATAAAATGCGAAACATTTTATTTCCAAAAAAAATGCCATTGCCAGTGGGCCATATTACACGAACTTACCCTACTAAATTGGTATAATGAAAAATTAGCTTCGTGAAACTAATTTATTATTTGTTTGTGTTTTTTTTTGTTAAGGAATATTAGAACCGATATTACTAATATTCCCCTTTAACCCCTCCAGCTAAGCTAAATTGCTTGTGTTAGGAGTGGGTTCGCGTCGGTAGTGTAATTCGAACCCGGTACCTCTCGATCGTAAGGCCGATTCCTTAACCACTAAGCTACTGACGCTTATTGTTTGGTACAAATTGTAAAGTGGTAAACTTGACAACTTTAAGTTCAACGGAAATGTCATACCGAAACTGGTAGCTATCGTAGGGGCGACAATTGAAGTTGTTCAATACCATGACCACCCCGTACTGTTTACCGGCATCTTTTACTTTTTTTTTTTTTTTTACGTGCGCAAAATCCCCACGGATACCTCCCCACCGGAGCCGGTGGAGGAGGTTATGTCGGACTCGAACCGACTGAAACGCACGCCGCCTGTGGGTCGTTTTGGTTGCCGAAGGTGAGGTTGACAGGCATATCCCTCGCACCCCGGCCGACCCAGGGCCATCTCTCTCGATCTGGCCCTCTTCTCGGGTGTGGGGACTACAGAGTCCCCAACTCGACCCCGGAAACGGGGAGGCGCGCCAGGCGCGCCACCGCCGCGGCCTGCTTCTGCCAGGGTGACAGGCGGCTCCACCTGTCACCCCCAGGCCGGCGCTCATGGGGGGCGAAGGTCGTTCATCGACCTCCGACGCCCGAGTTGCCTTCGTACGCGGGCAGCTTGGCTTGCGATCCTTCGTCGCTCCCGCTGCCGCTCCCGCCCCGCCTCCTCCTTCACGAGCATTACTTGCTCGCAGAAGGAGGACCGGCATCTTTTACTAGCTATTTATATTAAAATAACTTTAGCGACGTGTATGCGGGTGGTGCGGGGCTGCGTTTATTACGTTCGTAAGCTCGACCCATTCATTCTATGGCGTCGTCTCAGGTAAGCTCTTTAAGTCAAAAAGACGACTTTCAAAGGCATTTTATCGGCTCAAGTCGACTTCAAGATAAAAAGTCAAGTATTAATTCTGCACGGGGACTTGCCATCCCTATACGAAACAAAGATAACGACTATAGAGTAATGAGACAATTTTTAAAAATTATTCTATATGTTTTCTGCGTGCGGTGCTATATCCGTGAGCCTGAAGACTCTGACGTTTCGGTCTCGAGTTGGCTCGTCATCAAACTGAGGCTTCTTCAATGGCCCTTGGGGCGAGCTGCGTGATGTATCCAGCCAGCTCCAAGATACAGTTTTTCAGTTCTTCAGTTCTTGCCCCGGCTAAAAAAATTAAAGATCCGGGGCTGAATGGAATACGTGTAGGTACCTACTACATAAATTGCTTTAATTTAATTTGAAATTAAGGTCCTAACGATAAGAACGAAAAATACCAAGTATAGGCATGACAAAATAATAAAAATTCGGTAGAATGTGTATATTGTAAAAGTTTAACTGAACATACATATATACAATCACGCATTTACCCCTGGAAGGTTAGGCAGACATAAATTTACACCCATATTTCACCAATAATTGAATTCAGTCCCACATAATAGGGGGTGAGAATTGCCGTCTTGCGAGCACTATTGTTGACTCAAACCATGCATCTGAAGCTGAATCTGGGCTGTAAGTATATATATCTGTCTGATGTTAAACAGGCTGTCTGCGCTGCTGAACGTGGCGCACACAAAACTTTGTTACTTGAAATGATAAGTCACTGATAGATAGAATGAGATGCGTTTATTGCTCACTTAACTATCCCGTAACTAATGCTAAAATGGATTGATGAGTACCGCTTATTATGAACTGTGAATGCGTACTGTCACGAATACATACAATTTATATAAGGCGACAGAAAAGTGCTGATGTGAATGATGCGCGCGTGCCATGTACGATATATGACTCGTACATATTCCCCGGCGCGAGATGAACGAGTGAAATGACAATGAGTAACAAAATACTAAACTTATAAATTTCATTAAATTACATGACCTGACTTAATTCTATACTTATAAATTGAGTTTCAGTCGCTTTCACCAGATACTGGCTTTGTAAAAACGGGTGGCATCTTCTTGTGATTCTTTATGCTGCTAAGAATGCTGGAGAAGTTTCTCAATTCAACGGCCTCCTCTCGAGATGGATGTGTGCTTCTGGTGGCAGGAGTCGGTCGTCGGTGTATCTTCGATATTGAGGGCAGCCCTACGGAGTCCGATCGCGAGATGACGCTCCCCTGCCGGCGGCGATAGACCCACCGACAAAGGAAAACTACTATGGTCAAAATAGCACCTGTAAACAACAAGTAGATCGCTGAATATTGATGAATGTCATGACTTGATATTCCGGTGTCTAAGGTGTTTTCAGATTTCATCTGTTCGATTTGTTGCTTGATATGCTGCAGTGAGATTTGCTGACCCGTGATGTTGAGTTCTATTTGTGGCACACAGACGTTAAAATCGTTTCTTTACAGCTCTGTTTCCACCCAATATCCAATGACACTTCCCGCATGAAATGATCGGCGGTGAGCTTGATCGATAATAAGGTCGGTAATGTGGCTGCTGTGTGGTATAATAAGGGGATGCTTCATCTCAGCGCTAATGTTTGCATGCTTGAGTTTGCCTCCAACCCTCAAAAGACCGTTCTCGTCTAAAAATGGGTTAAGATTCAAGATTTTGCTCTTGCTGTGCACTTGCTTGCGTAAACTTAGATTGCTTATTTCTTCTGCAAACTCTATTTCTTGAACATATTTTATAATCATTTGTTTTGATATAGTTAATTCGTTTACATTCAAGTAAGCCGAATGCTCAGTATCACGTCGTATGAAACGTAACACCCATGCCAGTACGCGCTCGGCTTATGTCAGGTTGCTGTTCCTACGTAATATGTTTTCTATGACATCATTACGATAAGTTGACTACTGGTTGTGACGTTGATATGTGCTATTTTTTTCTCCTCTTGACTCGTGCTGTAGATAGGTTTTTCTGGCCCTGATGACTTTTCGAATTCCGGTAGGAATTTAGGGCCACTCCACCACAGTTGTTCTCGCTTCAAGTGTTCTACGGTAATACCGCGACTAGCACAATCAGCTGGGTTATCAGCAGATTTTATGTAGTACCACTTGTTCGACTGTATGACTTGTTTGATATGTTTGACTCTGTTCGCTACAAATGGTGTCCAACGATTGATATCGCCTTGAATCCAGCCGAGAACAGCAGTAGAATCAGTCCATCCAAATACTTCAGTTTTTCGCCCGGTGAAGGCTTGTTGAATTTTGTGCATAAGTGTTGACAACAAATGCGCCCCACTGAGTTCTAGACGTGGTAGAGTCAGCTTCTTATTTTCCGGCACTAGTCTTGTTTTTCCGGCGACAAGAGTAATGCAGTTATTATATTTACAATATACGACACATGCATACGCTTTTATCGACGCATCGCAGAAGCCGTGCAATTGAATAGGATCATGTTCTCCAATCTGGTACCATCTTGGTATTTTAAAGTCTGTTATGCCCTGTAGATCTACCTTCATTTTGTGCCACTCTGTACTAATATCAACCGGAAGCTGATCATCCCATTGAATGTTAGATAACCAAACTTGCTTGAATAAAAGTTTCAATTTAATTGTAACTGGAGATACCCAACCGAGGGGATCGAATATCTTCGATATATCAGACAGTAATGAACGTTTGGTATATGTTGCGGTTGACTTTGGTTGATTTATCTTCAATTCAAATGTGAATGTATCTTCATGTGGTAGCCATTTTAATCCAAGGGTCTTTGTTGATTCCGCTTGCTTAAAGTAAAATGAAGATTGATTTGAGCACTCCCTGCTTACGTCTTGAAGTAGTTCGTCGTTGTTAGATGACCACTTCCTTAAGTTGAAACCTCCCGATTGTAATAATTGCACCAAATCGCGTTGCAATTGTTTGGCTGTTGATAATGTGAAGGCTCCACTTACAAGGTCATCCATATAGAATTCTTCTTGCAGTGCTTGAGCAGCTCTGCTGTTCTGATATTTGTGCCCTTCGTCCGCTGCCAACTGTTTCAAAGTCATCATGGCCAAAAAAGGAGCTACTTTCATCCCATAGCTCACTGTTGTGAGCTGGTATTCACGCAGTAGTTGATCAGGAGAACTCCTCCACAGTATTTTTTGATACTTTTGATGATCAGCATTTGCACGTTTCCACATAAAATCCACCCTAGGCGTGTTTGTTGTGCAACCGGTTGTGATTTTTCCTGCCTGATGATACCTTCTTGAATGATATTTGAATAAATCTCCGCTCCCAATAAAATGTCTACAGGTCGACTCAAATAAAATTCAGGATCAGCCAATGTTACATTTTCTAAAAATGTCCATGATTCTGGCTTCTCGAATGATTTGTTCGGTAAGTTATTTATCAAGTTCCGCATTATAAATACATCGGTATCAAATGTATAGTCGCTGTGAATGGCGTGACACGTGATTCTTATGACTCCTTTACAACTATTTTCTTTAGCGCCGACACCGAAAATGACACCTTTACATCGGCCGCGTGGTAATCGTAACATTTGTGCGGCTTTTTCTGTAATTAAGGATGTTTGTGAACCCTGATCCAGGAGTGCTCGCAAAGTGATTAAGGACCCGTCACACGCTTGTACCCTAATCAATGCTGTTGTAAGGAGAGTTTCTGATAAATTTTCTTGGGACACGTGGTTGCTATTCACGTTTGACTTGCTATCAGTAACATTATTTTGTTGCACTGATTTGCTGTTTAATGTCTGTCCATTCCCTTTACCGAAAGCGTCGTGAAGTAGTGTGTTATGATCCGAACTGCAAACGCGGCATCTTTTTCTTGACATGCATTCAATGCCCCGCGTATGAATATTTAAACAATTTTTGCATAAATTGTATTTCGCAACTGCCTTCCGTTTGGCTTCGGGTTGTAATTCGAGAAATGCCTTGCACGCGAATAATTTGTGATCTTGATTGCAATGTGGACATTTTAACGTGTCTTCATGGGTTTTTGAATGCGATTTAGAATTCTGTTGAATGTTTTGATTTGCACTGTATGCCTTGTACGATGGATATCTCTTGTTAGTGGATGCCGGTTCAGACTGCTGCTTTGATGCTTCCGGCTTGCAACGAGACGATTCCCATGATACAAATTTGCTTTCTAGAAAACTAAGAAAATCTGCGATGTTCGGTAATTCACGTGGGTCTTTCAGGGACTCCAGGTAGTCATTGTAAGTGACTACATCCAATTTTTGACAAAGTAAGTCTATTATTAATGGATCCCACGACGAAATATCCACACCGAGATTTTTGATCGCGTTCAAACATTCCCTCGTCGTATCATGAAGTTTTTTGACCGAGGCTGCGGACAAATGTGTAGTGTTAGGTACGCTAAGCAATGACTTGATATATGACGAGAAGATAAACTTTTTGTTATTATATCTATGGTTGAGGATCTCCCAAGCTGTTTCATAATTTTCCGAGCTGATTGTTAAATGTTGAATAAGTTTCTCGGCTTCACCTCTTATTTTACTTTTGAGGAACTGCATGCGTTGAGCCTCTGATAGTGATGGGTTGGAATGAATCGTCTCAACAAACAAATCCTTAAATGAGGTCCAGTGCTGATAACTTCCACTAAAAGCTGGAATTTCAATTTTCGGAGTTGATTTTTCTCGGTGAGAAACTGACCACATTTTGGAATTGATTTTTGTTTTCATCTCGTTGTAAATGAGTTCACACGTGCTGTAAGACGTCTCATATTGCTCCTCAGCCTTGTTGGGCAAGCTGTCAAGGTCCCAATAAAGCGAATCAACTGCATTCCACCTTGATTCTAACACCTTTAATGCATCTTCAAACTGCTATTTATCTTTAAGAAGATCCACGTTGATGTTTGATGCTGTTCTTTGGAACGCCTTGAAGTTGCTCCTCTGTTTGCGTAACATCTCTTCTGTACTGCTATTAGTGTCAGACTTGACTACCTCAGGCACCTTTATTGAAAGGGGAGACTGAACTTCACGTTCAGCTTCACTAGTACCCATCTTTTGATAGTTTGGCTCTAATAATTTTGAAGTTGATGGGGCTGGATCGAATGTAAAGCTCGGTGACTTTACTACGGGAGAAGTTGGTTTCTGCTCTTTTTTGAAATACCCAGCTAGGAACTCCCTGGTACTTTCGTAAAAATTTCGTGTCTGTTGATAACTATCTTGCACGAAGTATGGGTGTGAAGAACTTTCGCAGTCGCGAATTTTCTCATGGTTTATTTGAAACTCAGCCCAATACTTATCCAGAAGATCTATTTTCTTCTGCACGTACTCTGGCGTCTTACGACCCTGACCATCCTTTTTAAAGTTCGTCAAGATGCTATTAATTGCTTCCATGATTTGATATTGGGTTTCTATTATTGCCTCCATGATAAAAATTGAATAATAAATACCTCAGATCACCAAATTTGCTTGGTGTTACTTGTTGTTGCTGGTCGATGTTTGATCTAAGTGGTCCGTGTCCTATGTACGGCTAATGCGCCTTCTCAATTGGACTGGTGAGACCCGCTTCTGGGAGGCCAGTTCAACCGATTCGCCACCGCACAAAGAAACCTCGGAATACTTAAAATCTTCACTCTCGAAGGACCAAAAGTATGTCTGCGCTGCTGAATATGGCGCACACAAAACTTTGTTACTTGAAATGATAAGTCACTGATAGATAGAATGAGATGCGTTTATTGCTCACTTAACTATCCCGTAACTAATGCTAAAATGGATTGATGAGTACCGCTTATTATGAACTGTGAATGCGTACTGTCACGAATACATACAATTTATATAAGGCGACAGAAAAGTGCTGATGTGAATGATGCGCGCGTGCCATGTACGATATATGACTCGTACACAGGCCTATTCCTTAGTCGCCTTGTACGAAACCGTATGGGAAGAGATGAGGTGGCCCTAATTATACTCGGCCGGTGTTATATACGGAAGCGGGTCACGTCAAACACAAATATGGGTCAATTATGCGTGGGGTGCGGCGGGCGCGTGGGGTGCGGAGGGCGCGCGGGGCGCGGAGGGCGCGCGGGGCGCGGCGGGCGCGCGGGACGCGGAGGGCGCGCGTGGCGCGGAGGCCGCGCGGGGCGCGGAGTGCTCGCGGGGCGCGGAGGGCGCGCAGGGTGCGGAAGGCGCGGAGGGCGCGGGGGGCGCGGAAATCACCTGTACAAGAGTGTAGCTATGCACTACATTTACATACACAACATCCCTCCCCCTTAAACTGGAACATACCCCTTTCTACAGAATAATATACTTAGGTAATGTATATTAATCATAATGTCTGTTCTTAGTTATCAGTGTTATCATCACTCCTACATTGTTGCCCTGGTTTATTAGTGCCGTTGAAAAAACGGGGCTTATACAACCAGGCACTAAGTAAGTGACTGTGAAGAGTGAAGAGTAAGTGAACCCTGTGCTAATCTATGACATGACCGAGATAAGATAAGTATCTCATCTTTAATAAATTCGCACTTACCCATTTGGACCGTCAATTCCACATCATTTAAGCGTTGTAGTACCGCAATGAGTCTCTGCTGCTATAAGGAGATCATCTAACAGAAAAATGATGCCGTCTATCCCAGTGAGCAAGCATTCCATCGCACGTCGGATAGATTTGGCGATAACCCGAAAACGAAACGCAATCGCTTAAAAATAAAAAGGCCACGGTGAGTATTGATACAAGTTAATTTCTGAGATTTCTCGTTTAACAAAATTTGGTTATATGCCAAAGATAAGTCTATTTTATTAAATTGTGCGCCCCCGTGTAACTTAGCCCCTGTATATATTTCGAAGATTAATAGATGTTTGACAACGTTTAGATCATGCAACGTATATAGAAGAACAGTTAAAAGCCTCTCAGGCATCGGAGAATGCGTCTGCCCCTACTCTATTATCGGCCACATATTCTTCAAGAAGTGCATCAGAAGGTTTCTTCATGGTCGGCGGAGCGAGTGTGACACTCCTGGTGTTGCATACGTCCATAGGCCACGGTAACCGCTTCCCATCGGGTGGGCCGTGTGCTTGTCTGCCAACTAAGTGGTATAAAAATAAAAATAAAAAGTAGCCGGCACCTCCACCGTAATGGGAGAAGGTAAGGGCTCCCGGCCGCCCGCTCCGCATCAGCCTTGTTATTAGCACTACACATATTGACATAAAGGGCGCTTTCCTCCCGAGAAGAGGGCCAGATCGTGAGAGACGGTGCTGGGTCAGCCGGGGTGCGAGGGATATGCCTGTCAACCTCACCTTCGGCAACCAAAACGACCCGCAGGTGGCGTGCGTTTTAGTCGGTTCGAGTCCGACATAACCTCCTCCACCGGCTCCGGTGGGGAGGTACTTATCCGTGGGGATTTTGCGCACGTAAAAAAAAAGAAAAAAAGGGCGCTTTCCTTATCCCATCACATGTATTGATTATGTATCAGTTAAAGCGAAGACTTAAGCGTTAGCTATTTGTTAGACAGAGAGTAAGTAGCGAGGAAAGTTAATTACAACAGATGTCTTCGGTGCATGCCGTCAAGGTGCAATTATTGACTGTCGGCAAGGGATAATGATCTACAATCAGTTGTTTATTTATGGTAATAGAGTGATCGGCACATAATCTTATACTACCATCTTTTTTTAAGACAAGTACGGCGATCCCACCTGCGACGCATAATCTGAGTATTCCACAGACTTTAAAATGCCTAGTGACAACAAGCGATCGAGCTCTTTATCTATTGGCGTAAGGAACGGGATCCTGCCGTTTGGCAAAATATGTTTCGTCAAATTTCACTTAACAAAAAACTTATCGCATAGTTTCATTTCCCAAAAGAATCTTTAGCAAATTTATATTTCGCATTTTAATCACTTCGTCAAATATTCATTTGGCAACTATTTACTTGGTGTTATTAAGTCAAATATACAGTAAGCAAGTAAACTTGGTAAAATGAAATATTGCCATGTAATTATTTGTTAAACAATAAATTGCCAAAAGTAGTATAGCTAACTGTAAAATTGCGAAAAGTTGTTTTGCTAATTATTTTTTTGCCAAATGAAAATTTGCTAATTTGCCAAACATTAGTAAACCGTAAGGAACAGGTTTCGCCTTAAAAAATCGGCTTAACTTCTGCTTTTATAAGTAAATCTATTTTATATTTGTTAAACGCAACTAGATCGCCCGAGAATACTTTTCAAATCAAATTAAATCAAATCAAATTAAATTATGTTTATTGTCAACGATAGGTACGTAGCGTGTTCACAAAGTAATGATGTCAGCTATGATTCGCCATTTGGGCATACAATACTTAATAAGTGGTCGTCACACAGAAGTTATATAAAATTATGTAGTAAATTATCAATTAATTATTATTTATATTGTCATCATGCATTACACTTATACATATAACATAATTATATTATTCATTACACTGAATTATCCTCCAAAAATTCTTTAATAGTATAGTAACACTTTGCTATCAAAAGTGTCGAAGACTTCTTTTAATACTGTTAATTTCAGTTACATTCCTTATCGTAGGTGGGATCTTATTATATATACGTGGTCCTAGGCAGAATACGCTGTTTTGTAACAATTCTGTTCTACTGGCTACTATGGACAATTTATCACAATTTTGGGCCCTATTCCGAAACTCAAACAGTTTAATTTCTTAAAATGAGGTACACATGAAACTGTTTGTTTTAAGTTTCATATACTTCTGATACAACGTTTTTGTGCAATAAAAACATGTTCTTTATATGTCGAACTCTCTCCAAAAATTACCCCATATCTCAAAATAGATCCCACATAACCATGGTAAGCCGTTAATAAAGTGGACTGATTGTTCATTTTACGTAATCTGTAGAGTGCATATGAGAATTGGTTTAATCTTTTACACATATATTCGCAATGAGATTGTTATTGATATGTAGTACATTTTCTACATAACATAACATAACATTTTATTCATTCATTTTAATCTATTTGACATGATTATTGATAAGATATTGACATTTCTACTGTATTTTTTAATCCATTTGACATTACATTACATAATGATTATTGAACTGCTAGTGAAAATTGAAAGCAATTAATGCGCATCTTATGACAAAGCGTCTCCTTACGCATATATTTGTACGCCGCTATATAGGGCAAAACATGACTGGACTATATAAACTATTACTGACCTATTGCATGCTTTTGTATGTACACACATGTTTTGAACAAATAAAACGATTCTATTCTATTCTATTCTAAGTTCATTTTATTTTCAATATGGAGACCAAAGAATTTTGTAACATCAATTTCTTGGATTTTGGTGTTTTGGTAGGATATATTCAGGTTGTTTTGCGATATGTTCCGTTGTTTGAAGAACATCAAATTGGTTTTGTCTATATTAATATTTAAGTCATTTTCATTTAGCCGATCGATGTCAAAGCTATGTTTATATTATATTCCAAATTTACCAGATTACTACCAGTGTTAAGTACTGTGCTATCGTCAGCGAATAACGTCATTTTATATGTCGTTACTGTGGGCATGTCATTAATATAATTACGGAATAAAAGGGAACGTAGTATTTGTATACTAGGTTACCTTGAGGAATACCTGAAATTACATTTCTTATTTTAGAGCTATGCGTTTACTCAGTTTTACTAATGACAGATACTATCTTTACTTCTGTGAGTTGTTTTCTATTACTAAGGTAGGATTTAAAAAATTCAGATTCAGATGAATTGTTTGACATGATGCCCGTAGTTACATTCAATCATCGCACCTCAAGCTGTGGAATGACCTCCCTGCTGCGGTTTTCCCAAGCGCCTACAATATGGGGTTCTTCGAGAGGGCATCAGAAGGTTTCTTCATGGTCGGCAGCGCGAGCGTGACACCCCTGGTGTTGCATACGTCCATAGGCCACGGTAACCGCTTCCCATCAGGTGGGCCGTGTGCTTGTTCCTCTCACACCGTATGTATATAGCTTATTTAAAAATATTTCATGATTAACACGATCAAACGCTTATGGGAACATGTTTGTGAGCTGTGCGTCAATTTTACTCGTGTTGTACTCGCATACGCTCTTATCGCGATCACGGTTGCGCTGACGTACCACGTGAACTCGCTGCGTCGCTGCCGGAGCTAGTTCGAGATCAAAAGTAAAAATGAAATCGCGACCCAGCAATGGAGGACCGCCTTCACTCACTACATACACACTCAGATTATGTGTTCGCCCAAGATATGAAACAGGTAATAGGACGACTCCAAACGTTTCTATTTTCACACCAGTATTACTCAATAGCTTTTTGTTGGTGGATGACAATGGCAGTCGTTTGAAATACGAGTTGTAGGCATGTTCAGAAATACCACTAACGGCCGAACCAGTATCAATCTCGAATCTAAAGCTAGACCACTGATAGTCAAACCCTCCGTCATTGGTTTCCCCTTTACGCATCTAATATTATAGAATAAATAATTATAAATAAATATTCTACTACATTCTATAAAACGCTATCTAGACCCATGGTAAGCATAGTTTAACTAGCTTGTGTTATGGAGTCTTGAATACGGATAAACAAACTTAAATAATTTTTTTTTGTAAATACATACCTACATACTATACATAGAAACACCCAGACCAATGTAAATACCCGTATTTATGCATACAAATATTTGCACTGAGCGTTCACTACCGCCACGCCACGGTGGCTGTCAAAATGACAAATGAGAAACACTCATCGTCGTCGCCGCCCTCGCCCTCCGTACCTTCATCCACGTACTTCCCTTTACCCTCTGTAGGGCACATTTTACGCAAATGACCTTTACTATCACATTATTGACACTTGTAGTTCTTGTATCGACATTGATTAGATTTGTGGTTGGCGAACCCACACACTCTGCATTTTTCTTTATAACAAATTTAGGAGACGTTGGTACACCCGCTGCGTTCGCGCTGATTTCATTCGCGACCACGCCCAGTGTTGCCTGTGACGAGACCTGTCGCGCACAGCGTATGCTCTCCGCCAAATCTGTGGTCTTCGCGAGGGACAGTTCTCGCTGATCCAGCGCAAATAGCTTGTCCCGTTCCACTCCTGCCACCATGCTCCTATGCGCTGTGACGCCGCATAGAAGATCGACTTCTCTGCAAAACCGAACCTTTTTGGTGGGAGGTGACTTCAATATGGCCTCGTGCTCGAGTTCGGTAAGGCCAGGTCACTAGCCAGTTTGAATGTGCATTCGCCTAACGAAGTAAGTAGTATCGCTGTTCAGGACAAGTGCCTGATGGTTTGTGACCGCAAAACAAGCGACGCACTGGTTGCAACTATGTTTCTGTGCGGCGCCGTCATATACTCGTAGTAGGTAGAATAATGTAATAAATTGTGACCCTATTCACTAGTCGTCGACCTGGAGAAAGGATTACACACGTACAGTTCCAATCGCTGCATTTTTATTTCACAATAATTCGGAGTCCAATCCTAAACAATCGCCCTTCGCTTCGACGGCGGCTTTGTCCGTTTCGGTAGTTATGTCGTTGGCTAGGAACCACTGAATCAGCCGCGATTTAAATGTATTCCACTTTTGAGCCTGGTGGTCAAAAGTGGAAATCACGCCGTATGTTGCTGCAGACATATTAGACACAAAACCAACAGACATAACAATAATGAGTTCGCTCGTCGCCGCGTGTTAGATACGGAAGCGGGGACACATCAATAGCTATGCACTATACACAACAGAGATCATTATCTGACTGTTCTAATCAAAAAAATTGCTTTAACCATTTAAAACATGTCCTGTAACAGCTACTCGCCAGTCGCCGTGAATTTAGTACTCATCGTTGGTCAGATATTATTACATACTAGCTTCCGCCCGCGGCTTCGCCCGCGTGGTGTGTTGATAAAAAGCAGCATATTGCAAAAATAACAAAATCGAAGAATAAATAAGCTTATCTAGCAAATAAATGAATTTGATTTGATTTGATTTGATACGTCTTTTTTTAAGGTTGTGTCTCCAATGTGAGAACGGGACCCTAAAGAATTTGAATTTGAAGAATTTGAAATTTTTTGAGAAGGATAGATAGGTACAGATATAATGTTTGATGGTGATGGTAATACAAAAGTTATAGCTACTGCAATATACTCCTATAAACTACATTAAAAGATTTATTTCGTTCAGCAAAGACATGTAGATTTTGCGATTTAGAAACGCGGGAGCAAGCCACATAGAGCTGGCCGTGGGAAAAACATGGTGAGCCTAAATGTAAGCCTGCTACCTTTAAGGTTTGACCCTGCGATTTGTTGATGGTCATTGAAAACGCAACTTTTAAAGGGAACTGCAGGCGTTTAAAATTAAATGGTAAAATGTTGGGTATTATTGGGATACGCGGTATAAGAACATTGATTCCCTTGGCTTCTCCAGTTAAGATGGTTGCCTTCACAATATGCCTTCCTACTACCTAATTCAGTCACTCGTAACCGAGTACCGTTGCATAATCTTGGCGCATCCAAGTTACGCATTAACAAAACGGGTACACCTACTTTTAATTCTAACTTATGCGATGGCATTCCAGATAACTCCAAAGAGTTCAGGAACTCCACGGGGTAGCTCGTACTGTCATCGGATGACATAACTGTGTCGACGGAGTTGTACACTGATGTTTCGCTCGTTAGTTTGTCCAAGATTTTTTTATTTATTATTGCAACAGTGTTCTTTTTTGGTACCAGTATGGTTCTTTCACACAACCAATTTTCGTCAAGAATATATTGTTGCAGATTCGGAAAAACTTGATCAATGAGCTCGTCTTCCGACTCCACGACATGGCAAAATTGATGTGTGAAAAGTACCATACCTTTCTGGTCGGCGTGTAGGTGGCCTTCACCAATTTCTAGGAGTTTTTCCTGACTCGGTATCGCTAAATAACTGGACTCGCATATTGGTGGTAAGATAAAGCTTTTCAACTTTAGTCCACAGATATGATGCCTTTAGACACGCATTAATCTCGTCTGCTGCAGTGCCTCTCTCAATAACAGGTAAAGTCTGTCTGAAATCCCTTGCCAATAATACTACAACGCCACCCATAAATTTTCGTGTGCTGTGTATATCTTGTAGGCAGCGATCAGTTAGTAGGTAGGTACCTACTAAGAATTATGCCGCGAAAGCGTAAGTCTAATCTTTCCCAAAGCTCTAATAGAGCTCGAGTTATGAAAGTAGCTAGACTTAACGAGACGTTTCCACAAGCTGAACTGCGAAGGCTTGAACAGGCGGTGCGTGGGGCAGCTCACAGAGCTGCTGAAACACCAGATCAGTCTCTAGATTGGCGTCGCCAGCATGCTGAATATCTGGCATCACAAACGCGCCATTGAGGCGCTAGATCGCTGCCTACAAGATATACACAGCACACGAAAATTTATGGGTGGCGTTGTAGTATTATTGGCAAGGGATTTCAGACAGACTTTACCTGTTATTGAGAGAGGCACTGCAGCAGACGAGATTAATGCGTGTCTAAAGGCATCATATCTGTGGACTAAAGTTGAAAAGCTTTATCTTACCACCAATATGCGAGTCCAGTTATTTAGCGATACCGAGTCAGGAAAAACTCCTAGAAATTGGTGAAGGCCACCTACACGCCGACCAGAAAGGTATGGTACTTTTCACACATCAATTTTGCCATGTCGTGGAGTCGGAAGACGAGCTCATTGATCAAGTTTTTCCGAATCTGCAACAATATATTCTTGACGAAAATTGGTTGTGTGAAAGAACCATACTGGTACCAAAAAAGAACACTGTTGCAATAATAAATAAAAAAATCTTGGACAAACTAACGAGCGAAACATCAGTGTACAACTCCGTCGACACAGTTATGTCATCCGATGACAGTACGAGCTACCCCGTGGAGTTCCTGAACTCTTTGGAGTTATCTGGAATGCCATCGCATAAGTTAGAATTAAAAGTAGGTGTACCCGTTTTGTTAATGCGTAACTTGGATGCGCCAAGATTATGCAACGGTACTCGGTTACGAGTGACTGAATTAGGTAGTAGGAAGGCATATTGTGAAGGCAACCATCTTAACTGGAGAAGCCAAGGGAATCAATGTTCTTATACCGCGTATCCCAATAATACCCAACATTTTACCATTTAATTTTAAACGCCTGCAGTTCCCTTTAAAAGTTGCGTTTTCAATGACCATCAACAAATCGCAGGGTCAAACCTTAAAGGTAGCAGGCTTACATTTAGGCTCACCATGTTTTTCCCACGGCCAGCTCTATGTGGCTTGCTCCCGCGTTTCTAAATCGCAAAATCTACATGTCTTTGCTGAACGAAATAAATATTTTAATGTAGTTTATAGGAGTATATTGCAGTAGCTATAACTTTTGTATTACCATCACCATCAAACATTATATCTGTACCTATCTATCCTTCTCAAAAAATTTCAAATTCTTCAAATTCAAATTCTTTAGGGTCCCGTTCTCACATTGGAGACACAACCTTAAAAAAAGACGTATCAAATCAAATCAAATCAAATTCATTTATTTGCTAGATAAGCTTATTTATTCTTCGATTTTGTTATTTTTGCAATATGCTGCTTTTTATCAACACACCACGCGGGCGAAGCCGCGGGCGGAAGCTAGTATGTAATAATATCTGACCAACGATGAGTACTAAATTCACGGCGACTGGCGAGTAGCTGTTACAGGACATGTTTTAAATGGTTAAAGCAATTTTTTTGATTAGAACAGTCAGATAATGATCTCTGTTGTGTATAGTGCATAGCTATTGATGTGTCCCCGCTTCCGTATCTAACACGCGGCGACGAGCGAACTCATTATTGTTATGTCTGTTGGTTTTGTGTCTAATATGTCTGCAGCAACATACGGCGTGATTTCCACTTTTGACCACCAGGCTCAAAAGTGGAATACATTTAAATCGCGGCTGATTCAGTGGTTCCTAGCCAACGACATAACTACCGAAACGGACAAAGCCGCCGTCGAAGCGAAGGGCGATTGTTTAGGATTGGACTCCGAATTATTGTGAAATAAAAATGCAGCGATTGGAACTGTACGTGTGTAATCCTTTCTCCAGGTCGACGACTAGTGAATAGGGTCACAATTTATTACATTATTCTACCTACTACGAGTATATGACGGCGCCGCACAGAAACATAGTTGCAACCAGTGCGTCGCTTGTTTTGCGGTCACAAACCATCAGGCACTTGTCCTGAACAGCGATACTACTTACTTCGTTAGGCGAATGCACATTCAAACTGGCTAGTGACCTGGCCTTACCGAACTCGAGCACGAGGCCATATTGAAGTCACCTCCCACCAAAAAGGTTCGGTTTTGCAGAGAAGTCGATCTTCTATGCGGCGTCACAGCGCATAGGAGCATGGTGGCAGGAGTGGAACGGGACAAGCTATTTGCGCTGGATCAGCGAGAACTGTCCCTCGCGAAGACCACAGATTTGGCGGAGAGCATACGCTGTGCGCGACAGGTCTCGTCACAGGCAACACTGGGCGTGGTCGCGAATGAAATCAGCGCGAACGCAGCGGGTGTACCAACGTCTCCTAAATTTGTTATAAAGAAAAATGCAGAGTGTGTGGGTTCGCCAACCACAAATCTAATCAATGTCGATACAAGAACTACAAGTGTCAATAATGTGATAGTAAAGGTCATTTGCGTAAAATGTGCCCTACAGAGGGTAAAGGGAAGTACGTGGATGAAGGTACGGAGGGCGAGGGCGGCGACGACGATGAGTGTTTCTCATTTGTCATTTTGACAGCCACCGTGGCGTGGCGGTAGTGAACGCTCAGTGCAAATATTTGTATGCATAAATACGGGTATTTACATTGGTCTGGGTGTTTCTATGTATAGTATGTAGGTATGTATTTACAAAAAAAAATTATTTAAGTTTGTTTATCCGTATTCAAGACTCCATAACACAAGCTAGTTAAACTATGCTTACCATGGGTCTAGATAGCGTTTTATAGAATGTAGTAGAATATTTATTTATAATTATTTATTCTATAATATTAGATGCGTAAAGGGGAAACCAATGACGGAGGGTTTGACTATCAGTGGTCTAGCTTTAGATTCGAGATTGATACTGGTTCGGCCGTTAGTGGTATTTCTGAACATGCCTACAACTCGTATTTCAAACGACTGCCATTGTCATCCACCAACAAAAAGCTATTGAGTAATACTGGTGTGAAAATAGAAACGTTTGGAGTCGTCCTATTACCTGTTTCATATCTTGGGCGAACACATAATCTGAGTGTGTATGTAGTGAGTGAAGGCGGTCCTCCATTGCTGGGTCGCGATTTCATTTTTACTTTTGATCTCGAACTAGCTCCGGCAGCGACGCAGCGAGTTCACGTGGTACGTCAGCGCAACCGTGATCGCGATAAGAGCGTATGCGAGTACAACACGAGTAAAATTGACGCACAGCTCACAAACATGTTCCCATAAGCGTTTGATCGTGTTAATCATGAAATATTTTTAAATAAGCTATATACATACGGTGTGAGAGGAACAAGCACACGGCCCACCTGATGGGAAGCGGTTACCGTGGCCTATGGACGTATGCAACACCAGGGGTGTCACGCTCGCGCTGCCGACCATGAAGAAACCTTCTGATGCCCCTCTCGAAGAACCCCATATTGTAGGCGCTTGGGAAAACCGCAGCAGGGAGCATTAATCTCGTCTGCTGCAGTGCCTCTCTCAATAACAGGTAAAGTCTGTCTGAAATCCCTTGCCAATAATACTACAACGCCACCCATAAATTTTCGTGTGCTGTGTATATCTTGTAGGCAGCGATCTAGCGCCTCAATGGCGCGTTTGTGATGCCAGATATTCAGCATGCTGGCGACGCCAATCTAGAGACTGATCTGGTGTTTCAGCAGCTCTGTGAGCTGCCCCACGCACCGCCTGTTCAAGCCTTCGCAGTTCAGCTTGTGGAAACGTCTCGTTAAGTCTAGCTACTTTCATAACTCGAGCTCTATTAGAGCTTTGGGAAAGATTAGACTTACGCTTTCGCGGCATAATTCTTAGTAGGTAGGTACCTACTACGAATTATGCCGCGAAAGCGTAAGTCTTAATAATGTATTAATATTGTATTTTTTGGAAGTGAAGAAAAGTAGGTACTTTTCTACACTTCCAAAAAATATAATATTGCCTATTCAATTAAAATGACAGCAATACAATATTTTTAATATGCTAATTGTAAAACAAAATCACGATGCCGGTGGTATTATCACATAAATATATATTGTTGCCAAAAACAGAAAATTACCTATCTATGTATAACTGTTCAAGTGTTCAATGAAGATAAAAACAAAGAAATGCTTATCATTAACAACCACAGACAAATTACGTTTTCGTTGTTTTGTTATGAGTAAACCCTATTATTATTAATACCAAAAAGAAATCAAATACTATAAACCTACGTAATAATAATTAAAAATATAACTGAAGAAATTCTTATAATTAACTGTTAACCAAAGACAAATGACGCTTTAATTTTATTATTATCAATACCAAAAAAAAAAATAACCTACGTAATAATAATTAAAAAGCGCACTCAGCGATGAGTGACTTGATCAGCGCGTGCCAGTCTAGTCAGTCAGCGACATGAAATTATTTTTTTGCGCGTTATTTGATTTTGCTATATCTCCTAAAGTATTTATTTAATTTGCATGGTGCAAAGGGAAAAAATAATCTGCATGAAATGCTCAAGCCAACCAATCTATTTAAAATTATAAGGATTAATAACGCATTTGTATAAATAGCTTTCCAAGTTTGCACTTTAGAATTGCCTATTTTTTTAAGTATTTAAATGGATATAATATGTTATCCTTAAGAGCTGGACATATGGTATCGCGGACTTTACTGTAGATCTATATAAGATAGACAATTACACCATACATTATTTTGTTATATCTTAAAGGGTTTAGGCAGCGTTTTCGTTGAAAGCTCCCAGACAACTTATTTTTTTCCGTCATTGTCAAGAATTATCGTTACTTAAACGCTTTCATCCCTGTTGACCGGGATGAAAAGTAGCCTATATGTTAATCCAGGGTATAACCTATATACATACCAAATTTCAACCCAATCGGTCCAGCCGTTTATGCGTGAAAGAGTAACAAACATCCACACATCCACACATCCATTCTCACAAACTTTCACATTTATAATATTAGTAGGATTTTGAAACATTTGAAACATTTGAAACATTTATTGAAATTCAGTTTACATGGCTCTTAAAATTATTGTCCGCTGGATCTTCATACTAGGATTCCCTGTGTCGTGAAGACCAACTCTTTTGACAACAATTTTGTACTCGTAGATATAATTTATATCATATTTTTATAATGGCGTCACACCCGAATTTGACGTGACCGACCGTTCTTCGCGCACTTTTCAAGCTAACAAAATAAGAACGCGTTTTTATTTATACTTACTTAATGTTTTTTCGCGAAAAAGATAAATTTTAAGAGGGATAAAATGAAATTCTACATCTTTTAAGATAGGTTTCTACAATTTGTCAAATATCCAATTACCGTTAACATTATTGTGTATCATGAACGCGATTGATTAAAAGTTATTACTGTCGAATAGTCAATTATGTAATTAATCAATTATCCATGAGATATATTGTAATAAACTTCTTCGCTAATTAACACCCATGTTTCACCAATAATTGAATTCAGTCCCACATGATAGGAGGTGAGCCTATGGCCGTCTTCCGGGCACTATTGTTGACACAAGCCATGCATCTGAAGTTGAATCTGGGCTGTATATATATACAGCCCAGATTCAACTATATATAGGCCTGTTGAACATCAGACAGATATCTGTCTGATGTTAAACAGGCCTATCCCTTAGTCGCCTTGTACGACACCGCATGGGAAGAAATGGCCCAAATTTTACTCTGCCGGGAACCATTGTTGTCATATAGACAATAAATATTATTCCATGTTTGCAATACAGCGGACTATGTCAGCGGCAACTTCGTTGCTCTATCGGCTAGATTATACAATAACCTTAATATGTACTAACGTATAGTATTACTAAGCTTACATATGATACAATGTTGCACTGAGCGAAACGATGCTCTGTGCTGTCGTAGTTATGCAATTTTCAAACTTATGTCGATTGAGCAAAAATTCAATATTGCAATGTCTTGGGTCGGACGGCTTACCCAAGTTGCAGTGGTACCGGGTTGTGTAAGGGTAACCCTTTCGGAATGGGCTTTTTAACACCCTTTCGAAAGTGTAACCCGCATAACAGAGTTTCTTCGTTAAGCGCTTAAAATTCCCCTTCAAAAACCCTTTCAATGAGTATCCGTCCAGTCCCTAAATCGATGGTAATCGCTCAATGCAAATATTTGTATGCATGAATATGTATATTTGATTTATGGTGCGTGATAAGAAAACGATGAGGAGTGATAGAAAATGTAGTGATGATAATTGAGAGAGGAATGTTAAGATGGTTCGGTCATGTTGAGAGAATAAATAAAAGAAGGCTAACAAAACAGGTATATGAGGCGAGTGTGGATGGTATCGTCGGAAGGGGAAGACCTAGGCGCAAATATATCTAAAATTTCCCCGATTTGGTCCAGGTACCAAATTGGGGCAGTTTTAGAAAAGAGGTAGGTCGGGAGTACCCTAAACCGACGAGCATGCATGAAGAATGTAATGAGAGTGAATGAAGCGAGAGTAGTATGTCAGGATCGTAGCAAATGGAGATCCGTGATCTCTGCTTACCCATATGGGTGACAGGCGTGATTTTATGTATGTATGTAGGTAGGTAGGTGCTTTGTCCTATACACTGATGGCACAGAAACTCTGTGCTTACAAGGTCGGCAGCGCGAGTGCGGCTTCTCTGGTGACACACACATCTATAGGCCACGGTAACCACTTTCCATCAGGTGGGCCGCGCGCTTGTCTGCCACCTAAGTGGTATAAAAAAAAACTACGGGTTGCACTCCGGGAGTGCCGGCAGAAGTGAAAACTTGAATATTAACGTTGTGCATTTTTGATATTTTGGAATGGTTAGAGAATAATTTTGTACGAATTGCTTTCATTATCAGTATAAAAGTACTATTATTTATGTGGTGGAATACAATATTCATTTATTGCGCTATCGTACACAAACATGACAATTTATATTACATTAAAAATTTAACACTTCAGAACTATTACAATTATTTTACATTAAAAAGTTTATCACCGCCATCACACATGTGACAGTCGTGTGACATTCGCGCAAGCGCCCTGCGCCGCCTGTCCTCTCTCCATCCGTCTTACGAATTTTCGATCAGGTCACGTGTCCTGACGCGAGTTTAGAAATGTTTACCCATTCCAAAAAAAGTACACTGCGCCGCTAAAGAAGTTTTCACTTCAAAAAATGTATGTGTTTCTATGCCTCGGAGAGCCCGTTAAGCCGTCTCGGTCTCTGTTGCCATACAAATACCAATGGCGACAGTCATAGGTGTTCGTAAGGCACTGTTACGGGTAGTTGGGACCCTCAACCGTCCAACTAGTCTAACTATAGAATTTTGATATTACCAATTGGTTGTGGAGGTTAGATGGCAGTCGCATCACGGAAAATATCGAAGTTCAGTCGCAGCACAGTTAGGAAACCGACCCCAACTGCGTTGGGATAACGATTCAGAGAATGAGTTTAACTGATTTATCCTTAATTCTAACTTCACCTGGCAATATACATACATACATATAATTACACATATATCATACGTATATGTCTGATGTTAAACAGCCCAGCAATTTAGGTAGGACACGGCGGTATTTCCGCCCAATTGAGCAGTCCGACTGGGGACATAGAATTATTGTAATATTTGATATCTATGCACTGACATATGATGTGTAGCTGCTAGCTGCTTATTGTCTCAATTGCTGTATTTCATATTTAATAATGCTAATGTGAATTTTGATTATTAAAAGTACTATATGCTAGGCTAGAATGTGCAGATATTATAATTCTTTGTGCTCTCGTGTTGATATTTTTCACAATACTTCATTAGAATTTGAAAGGATTTTGCGTTGCGATGATTTGCAACCGGAATAACGTCTTTGTTTTATTTTATTTTGTTACTGTATAGAATACATTCTTCATTCATTGCGTCTCATTGATGGTTAAGTAATTGAGTTAGCAAGTTAATAGCACTGAAGTCAACGGAATTGCTGTGTACAGATGTAAGTGGACTTCAGATTCAAAATGTTGTATAGCTTGTAGAATTATAAGTCTTTGTAATCTGATATCTGTATCTGTACCTATTATATAAAATAAAATAAATAAAAATATTATAATATAGTATTTAATTTAATTATTCCGGCAACCATGCATCTATCTACATAGGAATTAGGAATAAGGCTCAAAATCATTACGCTCTTAGCGGTAGATATAAGTGTCAATGACCGCGGAGGTCATTGCCAAATAAAGCGCTCATTCGCAAAGCCCTCGGAACGGGACACTAAAATGACGCATCTACTAATTAGAATGCTAACGTAAACATAATTTAGTATCACATAATATAGTACTTTTAATAAATGGCGGACGGCGCGGCGTGCGAAACATATGTCTCGTATAATTTCACTTCCATCAACCTACAGCCAACACATTCGGTGTGCGTTTTTAATCGGTTCACGTTCGACATAGCATCCCCCACCGGCCCCAGTGGTGGGGGTTTCAGTGGGGATTTTGCGCACATAATAAAGAAGCAAAATAAGTACCTACTTTTAATAAATTGACTGACATTTATTATATATTATTGATTAATAACTTAAAAAAAAACTGCGGCAGCCTAGTGGGATGGGTAAGTAATATGGATTGCTGAGACGAGGTATCGGGTTCGATCCCAGGTTTTACAATGGCATATACCAATGACTTTTCGATGCTTTTCGAAGTTATGTGTGTATTTATCGCAGGTTTATAAGTGCCCGGTTAATGACAATAGGCTCGCCACCTGTTACATTGGGACCTAAACATAAACTGGCGTAATGTGGGTGCTAGCACCTTTGCCTATCCCTTCGCGGATATAGGCGTGAGTTTATGTTATGTTATGTTTTATTAAGTGACATTTTAATTACATACCTACTAAATTGTATAAACAGCATGCTTGATATCTGCATTATTGCTATTGATAAAAATCTATAAGTTGAATTTGATTTATTAGGTATGTTAATCTGAACACAACAGTGATAGGTCATAGCGAACATAACATAGCATATAAGACTTTTATATCTAACCTATGATACACAGAATAATCATTATGATTATGATTATTATGATTGGGATAAATCGGTGGGTATTTCTTTTTTGTACCACTTAGGTGGCAGGCAAGCACACGGCCAACCTGATGGAAAGTGGCTACCGTGGCCTATGGACGTGTATAACACCTAGAGGCGCCACACTCGCGCTGCCGACCCTGTAAGCACAGAGTTTCTGTGCCGTCAGTGTAGAAGACGAAGCAAAGGCTTATCCGCCTTTAGTCTTCCAACTGACAGCACGAATTCTTCAGCGAGCTCTGGCTACCCTAGTCGCCGCCAGGAACACAACACAAAGTTATTATAACCGCAGTATTCTGTAGGGTGGAGTGACTTCCCCATTCGGATTGCTCAATTGGGTGGAAAATATGCAAATGGGTATGCATAAAATATTAAATGACAGTAGAGTAAATTAAGGTAGGAAAATTTTAATTGGTACAAGAGGATTCGGGGGAACTTTTATATACAGTGGATTTTGAATTTTCGCGATATTTTATGTAAGGGAATATGATCGCAGGTTCGAACGCCGCCATCTTTCCTATCTTATTCGATTTGAATAGTACCAAATAATTCGTGTTGTTTGAAAATTGTTACAGTTATTCGTTAAGGTAAACAGATAAAAATACTAAAAGCCCCTGAGGGTAGGACACGAGCCAGCGGCAGGGGAAAGGTCTTTTTAGTTTTTTTGCTTGTACATTGAATTTGATTACAAATAATTTTTTTTTTTTTTTTTTTTATATAGGACACGTCAATTGGACTTCGCCTTGCCTGATGGTAAGCTGAAGGCAAAATCCCAGAAAAGAGGGTCACCATTACTTACACATACCGTGTGACAATGGTGACACTCAGCTTGACGGCCTTATCATGTGCTTTTTCACGCCCCGCTTAAAGGACCCGGGACTGTAGGAAGAAGGAAACACGTGAGCTGGTAATGAATTCCAGGCCTTAATGGTGCGACAGAGGAAAGAGTCTCCGAACCGCTTGGTTCTTGATCGGATGTTATGTTGATTTTTAATTACATCTGTATTATTTGTCTATATAAGATTGCCGATGAATTATATTCACATATTTTTACTGTAGGACTAACATAACATAACATAAACTCACGCCTATATCTCTATCATCTATATATAGGTAGAGGTGCTAACACTCAAATTTAGCTAGTTTATGTTTAGGTCCCAATGTAATAGGTGGCGAGCCTATTGCCATTAACCGGACACTTATAAACCTGCGATAAATACACACATAACTACGAAAAGTCATTGGTGTGTGCCATGGTAAAACCTGGGATCGAACCCGAGATCTCGTCTCAGCAGTCCATTACCCATACCACTAGACTACCGCGGACTAATACTTAAATATATACATGTAATACAGATAAAACAAAGATTTGAGTGAGTCATATATACACCATAATACAACATATTTTATTTTATTCTTTCGGAAAACTTAAAGCTAGAGTCCAGATTAAAAATAAATGTAATAAAAAATGGCCAATTATAAGTTTTTGCATATATTATAACATGTACAAGACGGTAAATAGTATTGCAATAGTAATAATATTACATATTTAATAAAATATACCTTGCATAGAACAAAAGAAAAATTATTTCGATAATCGCATTACACCTTGTCAAAAAAATTATTGCTCAACTTGACATTAAGTTGATTAGTGCTGATGAAAAATAAATCTAAATCGTACTCATGGCATAGTGAATTGTATGCTCACCATGATTAGGTAGGAATTTTGTCTGTAGGTGCAGGTTGTTAGCGGCACAAATAGCTTTGGTTTCCTCAGACGCACAGATGACACACACAATCCAATCTTACTTATCAATTCAGAACAGTCAATAGAGTGATTTACTAGTTTAAATAGAAGAGTCAAATCAGCTATATTTCTACGTTCGTATAATGGGATAACGTGGAACTGCCTACGTCTGTTCAAATAATTAGGTAAATGGGTACAGGATCTGAATTGTATGTAACGCAAAAAAATATTTTAGATTGCTTCCAGTCTATTAATATAAATATCATAAACAGCATTCCATACATGCGAGCAATATTCAAGGTGACTGCGAACAAAAGCTCAATAAAGTATTTTAATTGTTTTGATATTCTTGAAGTCGACTGAGATTCTACGAATAAATCCCAAATATTTTTGACAATACTTTCAACGTGGTCGTCGAATGTTAATTTTGAGTCAAAAACTATCACCAAATCCCTAACGACATTTACTCTTGTTAGAGGGGTACTGGCCAAGATATAGTTGAAATAAATAGGGCTCGGCTTGCGCGCGAAGGTACACAGGTAACATTTAGGAATATTCAGGTCCAATTTGTTGATTAGACAGTAATTTTAAATATGGTTAGGGTCAGTTTGTAAATTATAAGTATCTTCTAACTTTCTAATTTGGGACGTAATCTTCATGACATCTGCAAATAAAATAATTTTAGAGTAGTTGAAATATGAAGATATGCCTTAGCAAAAATATTAATTAATAAAGGTCCCAGTAAAGAACCTTGAGGAATTCCCGAGGGAATACTCCTGGCACGAGAGGAATACCAATTAAGGACTACTGTTTGACACCTGTTCTCAATATAAGAGAAAAACCCGATACCTTGAATTTTACGAAGTAGCAACGTATGATCCAGGCGGTCAAAACACTTACTAAAATCAGTATAAACAATATCTACCTGACTGGGCTCTGACATGGACTCGGTCAAGAAATCACTAGGTACATAGAAGAAGGTTGGTAGTACACGAACGCACTTTCATGAACGCGTGTCGTTGTTCACTAATATGCGATTTTAGAAAAGCATAATCCTGTGTGTGTTCAACTTTCTCCAACATTTTAGCTAACAAGCACAGTTTGGATATGGGCCTATAATTCTCGAATGAATCTCGCGGGCTCTTCTTATAAGCTGGTGCTATAAATACGATCTTCCAGATTTTAGGCACCAAACCTTCGCTCAAGGATCGCTGGAATAGAATCGTTAGTGGGGTGGCAAGGCTTTTAGCGCAATTTAATATAAGAACAGGTGGTATATCATCAGGGCCCGCAGATTTATTTAAATTAACTCCCTTGAGTAAAATAAGGACATCATCCTCGCGTACCTCTATAGAACTCGAGGGGCTCGTCAATGTCCACGGATGTACAGATAGCTGCATCATTAGTATTTTCAGCTACTAGTTGGTCTGTGCTAGACGAGACCGAGATTTGATAGTTCGATAATATTAAATTTAATATTCTGTTGTTAGAATTTACATAACTATTATACTGTAGTAAATTACTTACACTCAAAGTATCAAAAAAGTACTCATGAATTTGGCTGACAATATTAGTGGGCCTGAGTGAGCCACCCTCGCGTCAGCCCACCAAATTATATAGGGTAAATTAAAGTCACCGAGTATTAAATATTTATCCGCGGCGTGTGTTTGAACTTCGTCTAAAAGGTTATTATGAAAGATCGTTAGTTGAACTGCTGCCGAATTACTTTGACCATGCAAATAAAAACTATACATTTATGCATTTTGTATAAAACACTCGGCCGTCTTTTACGTAACGTGATTGTTACCCACAAATCCTCGGCGGAAGAACTCCAATCATTACATACCTCGGCCACAAGTTCTCGTCGCACTGCGATCAGAACACCCCCACCGTATATCTGGTCCGTGGCAGCGAAGTTTCTATCCCGCCTCTAAACAAGGTAGCGGTTATCAAAAGTTCACCACTATCGATATTTGTCTGGACCCAAGTCTCAGTCAAACAAACAATATCATATGAATTCAAACACAAATTTCTATAAAATAATATTGTAATTGTTTACACACGCTGTACATTCTGCTACAGCTAATATATACTAATGGCCATCACAAATATACCTAGTCTAGCCATAAATATTGTTACGAAGAAAAAACATTTTTTTTTATTGCAAATAATATTTATTACTTTTACAATGTGTTAGTTTAATACATAAATACTAGCTGACCCAGCATACGTTGTTATGCCATGTATTTTTATTTCAACAAAAATAACTTATTTACTAATGTAAGTGTGCGGGAATTTACTAATAATCGAAAGATAAAAATCGCGATAGAAAAATAGGGGATGATCGTAGAGGGTTGAAAATTTAGGGTTGTATGTATTTTTGTATGCTGTATCATAAAAAAATAAAAACAAAAAATTTTGCCTAAAAAATAAAAAATAAAATTTAGGGGTGGACTACCCTTAACATTTAGGGGGATGAAAAATAGATGTTGGCCGATTCTCAGACCTACTCATTATGCTCACAAAATTTCATGAGAATCGGTCAAGCCGTTTCGGAGGAGTTCAAGTTCGAACACCGTGACACGAGAATTTTATATATAAGAAATATAAAACAATTTAAATGTAATATCTTTCTTATTTTAATTGTAACAGTATTTATGGCCAGACTAAGTATAAGGTAGTTAGCAAAAAAGTGGCAATAAGGTAAAGTAGTACGAACATCTTGTAGCAAAAAAGAATAAATAGTCAATAATATAGGAGTTGGGTGCTGACATCATCATCATATACATATAAGCAGGACAAAATGCGAGCTTAGCTCAATGGACGCAAAGCTTATATTGGAATAAATAGTAAACAGCGAGAAGCGATACGCTCGCCCGAGTACAAAGGAGGCAATTTGTGCACAAAAAATAAGCGCCTGCGTATCTCAAACTTTTTACATTAAAAATACAATATTGAAATATACAATGAGTAAAGTTAATTAATGTAAGTATTTTTATAAATCCTGCTTCGATCGTATGTGGTATGTTGGTGACGTAGCATTATTTTTTAAAAGAGTTTTGCGTCCAACGACCAACCCAATTCCTTTGCAAATTATTGAGTAGCAACTTGTTCTCCAACGTCAAGTGGTTGTTGATATAGATGGTGCCATCCCCTCCTAAGACCAGTTGACTAGTGTTAAGCGATTTCTTGAAGTTTTTCGCTGATGCAACGAAGTAATTCTTTAGGTGATTGTTGTGTGTGAAACATTTGATGTGTTTAGTCTGTTCGTTGCTTCGCATTGGCACTCGGGCAATGTAGTTCATTTGGTGTCTTGATATGCTACACCCTATAGTGTTTTCGATCTTAGTATCTCGTAAAGATCTTCCGAGTTATTAGCAGGTACACCCTTGATCTCTATGTTGTTAAACCTTGCTCGCTGCTCGCATTCCTGTTGAAATTCCTCCAACTTAGCACCTACACCGATCTCGTAGTACAGCTAAGTCAAGCCAAGTCCCCATCGATAACACTTGTGCATTTTTTATTCATGGTCAAAAGTCAATATTATTGTATTCTCGCATTTTTCTCGTAAACAACAAGTGCTATGCGCTATCTAGCGGCTCCATCTGAAAACCAACGCTGAACATAGTGATTTTTTTATCTTAGTGTGTGTAGCATTCAATGCTGAGATGGGGCCCTATGTGGGTTCGCGCAATATGTTTTTTTTTTATATAGGACACGCCAACTTGACCTCACCTCGCCTGATGGTAAGCTAAAGGTAAAGTCTCAGGAAAGAGGGTCACCATTACAGACACTAAGTGCTACAATGGTGGCACTCAGCTCGGCGGCCTCATCAGATGCTTTTTCACGCCATGTGTCACCTATGTAACCTAGTCCTATTGTCACATTCAAATATATTTTATTATTGCATACATATATTATTATTGCATACACATTGTGGTTAACCCAAATAAAATATTTTTTCTTTCTTTATTTCTTTCTTTATTTTTCTTTCTTTCTTTCTTTCTTTCTTGCTATCTTTGTTTCTTTCTTTCTTGCTTTCTTTCTATCTTTCTTTCTTTCTCTCTTTCTTTCTTATTTCTATCGTAAAAGATAGTTGGATAAAGTTGTAGATCCTGTACTTACACATATCTACTATAATATTAGTCTAACACTTTTAATTGTGCGGATAACCATTTAGGAGATATCGTATTTTTAAAATTGGAATTACGTTACTTGTTCCTTTACCCCTCGTTTACACCTAAGTATTAAACATGTATTTGACAAGTTGCAATATGTCACAGGCTACAGTGTGAACGCAAATGTTTTTTTTATACCACTTAGGTGGCAGACAAACGCACTGCCCACCTGATGGAATGTGGTTACCGTGGCCTATGATGGACGTGTGTAACACCAGAGAATCCACACTCGCGCTGCCGATCCTGTAAGCACAGAGTGTCTGTGCCGTCAGTGTAGAGGACAAAGCAGGACAATACTTTAGTCATCCCACTGACTGCACAAATTCTCCAGTGAGCTCTGGGTCAGCGCCAGTGAGTTCTATACATGTTTACAACTTGATATCTGTACATACTATGTGATCGAAAAAGTATTTGAGATACATGTGTAAACCAAGTATTGTGTTATAATTAGTATTCTACAAGTCTTCAACAAGTTTTTTTTTTTATATAGTCCACACCAACTTGACCTCACCTCGCCTGATGGTAAGCTAAAGGCAAAGTCTCAGGAAAGAGGGTCATCATTACAGATACTAAGTGTTACAATGGTGGCACTCAGCTTGGCGGCCTCATCATATTTATGCTTTTTCACGCCCCGCTTAAAGGCCCCGTGGCAAGTTTTTTATAAATAAGTTTACAACTTGTTTCGTGGTGTAGACGAGGGGTTAGTATCGTTCATCAACGCAGTCTGAACACCTGCTCCTATAAACTTGAAATTTTGGCAGTTGATGCTTTTCATGTTGCTAGCATCCACTAAGAATGGAAATTATGTTTGGTATGCAGGTAAAATAAAGATGAAAGTTTGTATAGAAGTTCGTTTTCTTCCATACCTTAGGTATTTTAGTCCCTTAGTAACAAAATTTTCAATAATTCTTTCTTGTTGGATGCTAGCTGAGAAGTATCCAGTGCAAAAATTCCAAGTTTATAGGATCAACGGTCCAGGCCCTACGTTGATGAATCATACTATGGGAACAAGTTACTATAGTCCGACTGGGGAAGTACCTCCGCTCTTAGAATACCGCGGTTATAATAACTTCGTGTTGTATTCCCGGCGGTGAGTAGGCTAGCCAGAGCTCACTGGAGAGTTTTTGTGCTGTCAGTGGGATGACCAAAGGCTTGTCCTGCTTTGTCCTCTACACTGACGGTACAAAATCTCTGTTCTTACAGGGTCGGCAGCACGGATGTGACTCCAGTGGTGTTACACACGTTCATAGGTCATGGTAACCACTTTCCATCAGGTGGGCCGTGTGCTTGCCTGCCACCTAAGTTGTATAAAAAAAAAAGCTACACTATACAACAATAAAATGGAAATGGAAATGGTATGGAGTTACACAGGCTACAATCTCTATATGTCTTTTTAATATGTTTAATTTAAAAGCTCAGCTTATTCATATTTTTCTGTTTAGAAACTAATTTTGAAGACTAAAAACAGAAATTGAACCACGAGTTAGTCAGTTAGCCTAGTTTAATAGTTTAATGTCGGTCGGGCTGGTGCGGGCACATCATGCCTACCTAATATACCTGTATGTTACTTGCTGTGTTATTTTTAAGTTGTTTTTTGTATCTTACGTAAACCGTACTTGCTTTTTTTCTTTATCCGATAGTGGCTTTTTTAAAAAAAAAATTTATTATAAAATGTCGCTACAAAATTGTTTGCCTTTAGTTGATTACCTAACCGTATGGAGTAAAAGTATTATAATCTAGTCAAAATAGAAGAAATAAAAATAGTTGCCGCGTGGTTCCCGGCAGAGTAGAATTTGGGCCACCCCATCTCTTCCCATGCGGCGTCGTACAAGGCGACTAAGGGATACTACTGTTTAACATCAAATAAATACATATATATCTACAGCTCAGACAGCCTCAGATGAATGGTTCGAGTCAACAATAGTGCCCGGAATACGGCAATAGGCTCACCCCCTATTACGTGAGACCGAAAACAATTATTTGTTAAATGTGGGTGTTAATTCACCTCTGCATAACCCTCCAGGGATAAAGGCGTGATTACATGTATGTGTGTATGTAAATATAGTTTCTTGGTGGAGAAATAAAATGGTAAGCTTGCATTTATTCGCATAGAGCTGAATAAGGGTAGGGGTCTTAAATACACCATCATACAAGAAATATCATAAGTCCCCATTGATAGGACTTGTGCATCATTTTTCTCGTAAACAACAAATGCAAGTGGACAAAGTTGTATATCATGTAATTACCTACAAAATCAGTCTTTACTTTTTTTGTACAGGTCACTATTTTGGAGATTTTTTTTTATACCACTTGGTTGGTAGGCAATGGCCCACCTGATGGAAAGTGGTTACAGTGGCCTATGGACGCGTGCAATACCGAAGGAGTCACAGTCGTGCTGCCAACCCTGTAAGCACAAGCGTCTGTGCCGTCAGTGTAAAAGACAAAACAGGATAAGCTTTTGGTCTTCCCACTGAAAGCACAAAAACTCTCCAGTGAGCTCAGGGTAGCCACTCACCGCTGGAAACACAACACGAGGTTATTATGGCCGTTGTATTGTGTATGATATATAGCGATTTTAAAATTGAAAGAAGTCACATCTGTTATATACAAAGTTACGTGTTCCCATAGTATGATTCATCGACGCAGGGTTTGAAACGATGGTCCTATAAACTTGAAATTATGGTAGTAGATTAATTTTTATGATGCTGGCATCCACAAAGAAAGGACTATTTAAATTTTATTACTAAGGAGGTAAAATAAGGCTTGAAAGTTTGTGTAGAAGTTCATTCTCATTCATCCTTAACTTTAGTCCTTTAGAAACAAAATTTGCAAAAAAGTAAGAAAACAAATAATCAGACTTTTATGAAATTGCCCATTGGTTCAGTAATTGTTTTAATGAGACATGATTGTAAAATTAATAAGTTTATTGGATGTAGGTAATATATAACACTATACTAACTGAATTTTGAGTTGGTGACGGTTGACATCAACTAATGTGAGCTAGAGAACACGGTCGTGTTGTTTCTTAAGATTTTTGTTAAGCGTACTGATTTTAACAGGTGTGATCATTTCATTGTTAATAATAATTATTACTACTTATATTATTACACCTATAGAGGAAAAGATAAATGCAGCAGTGCAGTTGGTTGCGCCGTTTATTCTCCCCTAGCGCCTAGAAAGCGGTGGTAAACTTAGTTTTAAGCAGACTTTGAAATTGAAGTTGTAGGTAATTACTGTTACTTAATTGGCATTAAGTTCGCCTTTGTAGGTATACTGTCTGTGCATAAAGCTTAAAAACTAAATTAAATTAAAATATATAGGTATACTTAAAAATTACATCAAACGCTACGACTTTTTCAATTTTGTTATTGTTTTTGTACTTATTTTTTATTATTTTATACCACTTGTTTAACAGACAAACACACGGCCCACCTGATGGAAAGTGGTTACCGTGACCTATAGACGTGTGCAACACCAAGGGAGTCGCACTCGCGCTGCCAACCCTGTAAGCACAGAGTTTCTGTGCTGTCAGTGTAGAAGACAAAGCAGTACTATTGATGTAACCGCGATAGGTACATTTAGTTGGAATTGTAAAGCTTTGAATTACAGGTTTTTCATCGTTCATACCTACACACGTCGAATATTGATATCTAAAGCTAATCCACATAAAATGTCTCAGCATCAGGATCATCACATATATGACAGAGATTTTAATAAAATTTTAACATAACATAACATAAACTTACGCCTATATACCCGAAGCGGTGGGCAGAGGTGCTAGCACCCACATTTCGCCAGTTTATGTTTAGGTCCCAATGTTTATGTTTAGGTGGTGAACCTATTGCCATTAATCGGGCACTTATAAACCTGCGATAAATACACGCATGACTTCGAAAAGCATTGAAATAAAATATTAACATTCTTTTTTGATGATACGATGCTAGATATTGGTAAATAGCCTTCAGTTACCTGATAGTTAAATAACGCAGTTGCCTATTGGGAATATTAGCAACTTACAATACGAGCAATCATCATTTTAACATTATACCCGGTTGCATACGAAGCTATTAATTTGGCTAATCTTGGCTTTTATGAATAGGAGCAACTGCAATCTGACTTGCCAACCCTTACAGGAAAGTCTTCACCATAGTCTCGTTCATAATTCAACAGATGAAATATATAAATAAAAAACCGACTTCATAAACTAAAAAATGTAATAATAATATATAGTCAAGATAAGACAAAAATGACTGAATTTACAGATTTATTGATCTGTTAGAAGTCGGTGCCTAGCCGAAGAGGCCATGTTTCAATTGATTGCATCATAATAGTTCAGGCACAAGAGACAAAGCAGGCACTGACTTCTAACAGATCAGTAAATCTGTAAATTCAGTAATTTTTCTCTTATCTTTATTACATTACATTATTTTTGTCCACCTTTTTAGTGGGCAGACCAGCATGCCGACCATAATTTTCGATTTAATACTCTCAATAACTTAAGCGAGACATTTATGCTATACATCATTAAGAAATTCGGTTATCTGCCTCCATAATTCAGGACTTGGTAATTCTAGCACGCCCTTGACCATCGTAGGTAATGCCGCATACCGTATCACAGGATCGTCATAAAACTAGCTAAAAAGCAACCATTTCCCATTTCCTATTTAATTTCGAGGAGTCCTCTGGTGTATCGCCGGAGGCGGAGGTCACCCATGAAATTTATATGGAACTACCCGTGAGTTATACCGAACCCAATGCAACATTAATTTATAAAATCGGTTTTTAAACGACAGAAATATCTAAGAACATAGAGAAGAAGTCGGCTACCTACATGTCAAAACACTTAAATGTTTATAAAAATAAAACTACTGCTTCAAACTTTATCAAATGTTTACGGGACAAAATAGAAACTATTCTGCATCGAATTAAAACAGAATCATGTGAATCGGATCAAAAATCTCAGGGTAATCGGTGTACTTACATACATAAAATATAAGAGATAATAAAAAAAGATACCGATTGAATTGAGAACTTTTTTTTTGGATGTCGTTTAATAAATACCCATACCAATACAAAAATAAGTTATAGCAAAGCGGGAATCAAACCCGCAATCTTTAACACTCTACCTTAGCGTAAAATAAGTGTTTATACAAGGAAAAACGCAGAGGGCGTGTAAACAATGGGTGTAAAATGGAGGGGATGAATGGGAGGAGCTAGCCTCTGAGCCCGCCCCTATACTACCTTACAAAATTGACATCAGTTTTTAGCAACGTCTTGACACGGAAGGTCTCTGTTAGTGCGAGTGCTGCCGGTTTGCACCCCTAACTAGACAAAGAAAATTAATCTCGATCAAAATTCTACCGTCGGATCTGCCGCTTCGGACAAGTTCAAAAAAAACAATTCGTTAGCCGTCGTTTTGTAGCATAGAAAATTCAATGTAGGGAAAAGTCGAATAAATTGTACTACCTTTTAAATCGTACCACCTATAGATTTTTAATTATTAACATTTTTTTTTTCTATACTGGCGTCTTATCTCATTCAACTACCACACCATTTCAAGTTGATTTAGATATCAATTTGAGAAACTTTGGAATTGTGTATGGGAGCGAAATAAAACCGTTTTTGTTTGAATTTGTTGTTAATTTTCATACTAGTTTATGAAGTCATAACAAATGATATAAATAAACTAAAACTACACAGTGGATTTTTAAAGAAATACATATATAAACTAGATTTCTGTGCACTCGCGTGGTGTGACTAGAATTTTAAGTTAAGTCGTTGCATTTTTCTTACGTGCGCAAATTCCCCGCGGATACCCCCCCACCGGAGCCGGTGGAAGATGTTATGTCGGACTCGAACCGACTAAAACGCACGCCGCCTGTGGGTCGCTTTGGTTGCCGAAGGTGAGGTTGACAGGCATATCTAATTATAATACCACCCATAGCTACCCAACTATTTTCATATAAGTAAGTACATTATATTTCAAATTATTGACGTCAATAGGCTCACCCCCTATTACGTGGGACCGAAAATCATAGTTGGTGTATTGTGGGTGATAAATTTATAGTAGGTACACTTATGCTTACCCCTTCGGTCATTTACAGACGAGAATATATGTAGGTATGTGTTTCACTACGGCAAAGGCCAACTAAAAGCACGCAAGACTGATCCGAAATAATTTTCTTTTTGTAATATTTTACTGTGTGGTACAATTTAAATTCCTATGGTACAATATAGCCTGCTAAATTGTACCGGTGGTAGACTACAAAAACTACATTTTATCTAACCTAACTTAGAAGCAAGACTTTGTTCTCTTGTCATTTGATAATCAAGACATTCAACTTTATTTTACATGCGTATTAATATTTAGAAGTCCTTTTTACAAACTAAATATCCGAGTCCAAATGAAAATAATAATAATAATAATTTATTTATTTATCAAAGAAGGCTTTACAGTATATATTATTAATAGTCTTATATTTATGGCCATAAGTTTATTATGGTGCTACGTATATTAATACCTTACTCACTAGGTAGGTGTATAATTGCAATAAAGCGCCGCGTGGTTACCGGCAGAGTAGAATTTGGGCCACCCCATCTCTTCCCATGCGGTGTCGTACAAGGCGACTAAGGGATAGGGCTGTTTAACATCAGACAGATATATACAGCCCAGACTCAGCCTCAGATCAGGCTCAGATGCCCGGGATACGGCAATAGGCTCACCCCCTATTACGTGGGACCGAATACAATTATTGTTGAAATGTGGGTGTTAATTCACCTCTGCCTAACCCTCCGGGGATAAAGGCGTGATTATATGTATGTATGTACATATTTCTTACGACCTGCCTGATCTAGGTTTATGCAATCCTGTGTTTCAGACCATGTCTATTCAAGGTTAATTTTCTAGGGTATAAGGAATATAACAATAAAAACAAAAAATATTTATATAGCTAGAAAGACAAACGCCTGACACTCTCTCCTCACTTCAAGATTTCTAGCAGTTTCTCCGTGTCTATGTAATTTATCATCTCTAAATCATCATCCGCTGCTAGTAGGTGCAAATAGCAGCGTTGCATCTACCGTAAACAACAGCCGGTTTACACTCAAAAGACTACACCTACCTACTCTGCACTTACTATTTCTTATCACCGGCAAAACTTATTTATATTTTTGTTTGATATGTATTTATAATTATAATATTATTGTTGATTATATAAATTAAATTGAATGTACACTCACACCCAAGATAAACCTAAACGGGTTTTATGGGTGCTTCTGTGAGATGAACTATTGTAATACTATTGAAATAAATAAATAAATAAAAATAAAAAATAAAATATTCTGTAAGACCTTACAGTTCCAATAATTTACACTATATATGGTTAGAATTTTGTTAAACTTATTGTACAAAAAAAGATTTAAAATAACCGCCTCTCCCATATGTTTATACTGTAAATTGATCATTCTACTCTACAATCGTATTGCCACTTGTCTAAGCGGCTGATTTGTTGTTGCTATCGCGTTAGAGAGGTACCATTTCAAGAGGGTCCTACTTACCTTGTTTATTGTGTTACAATTTCCCCGCCGGTTATAAGAGAGGGGACCTTTTTTCCGCGCGGTAATTAATGACGGGACCCCTTAGTCGGCCATTGTATGTGGTTATATCGAATTGACTAAAACCCACACGGTATTCAAGTTTTCTTTCATCGGGAAGGTGGACCAATAAGTTCAGTTGTGATGAAAGGTGACAAATTATGAAAGAGAGAGACCAGTCGTCATGCTCGTTTGGGTCTTCGCGCACTACCAAAATGTTAATTAGGTAAGTTTATGCATGTAAGTTTGTTTGTATTAACTTCCACGTCTAAGTATCCTTTAGCTACAGTCACTATGGCGTTGGCGTATTCGACGGCTTCGATTCCCGCTCAGTTCAAATATACGTGAATATGTCTATTTGCTGGCAATTACATATTTGTATGTTTGACATATACTTAAGTGTAATTACTAGCAGACGAGCATATTTCATATACTTCTTGACGAGTCCTGGCTTGACGTCGTGGAGGATGGCAGGCGTGCACATCTACCGTGCTAAGTGGAAGAGCCGGAAGACCGACCTTGAGCGCCGGGATTACACTCGGATGCAATCAGGAAAAACGTGATTGTATAAACCTTTTTTAACCTATAAAAACGGACGTTCAAGTTTGAAGATTGAGAAGACCTGCTACCAGATAAAGAAATAAAGTACATTAGGAGTTAATTTAACAAAGCGTAACATTCTTTAGACAGAATGTGCCCTTTGTTATCTGAAATTCTGTTGTATACACACTCATCTGGATGTTACAAGTTTGCAAGAACATTACAATTTAATAAAACTGTGTATAATCATAGACATAACACATAACATAAACTCACGCCTATATCTCCGAAGGGGTAGGCAGAGGTGCTAGCATCCAAATTTCGCCAGTTTATGTTTAGTTCTAATGTAATAGGTGGCGAGCCTATTGCCTTTAACCGGGCACTTATAAACCAGCGATAACACAACACGAAGTTATTATAACCGCGGTATTCGGTAGGGCGGAGGTACCTCCCCAGTCGGACTGCTCAATTGGGCGGAAATATCGCTGTGTCCTACCTCCTCTATATATATATATATATATATATATATATATATATATATAGCGGGCGCATCGGTGTCATCTGTGTATAATATAATAATTTAACTAAATGATTCGTGTATGAAATAGAGAAAAGATATATTTTTACCCGAATACGCCGAAGTCAAAGGAGGGTTATGATCTTGACTGGCTATTTTTATTATTATTTTTTATTTATATAAAATTGTTGCACAATTTTCCTTAAGAAATAGTACAATATAATAATATTATTGGAAGTTATATAACAGAGGAGTGGTTTGGCACTCGTAATAGGTTAACCATATATTACGAGTGCCACCATCTTCCTCCTGGCCTGGTAATCACGTAGGTATGTATGAATGTATGTATGTATGTAGGTTCATCTGCTCCCTCAACTTCTTATTAGAACTTAACAAATGAGGTATCGTTAGAAGCATCAGTCGTCCGCTGGTTAGGCTATTTGACGTGTCACTGAATCAAATGTGGCGCCCTCTAGCGGTAATAAAGTACTGCGTTAAAAAATAAAATTGAGACTTATATGCCGTATTTTAGTAGCCACTGAAAGGGCTTAATTAGCACAAGCCACTCAGCGTAATATTCCACTTTTCTAGGGAAAAGTGGCATACGACGTTTAATCCTTTTTAGAGTGCTTTTTCAGTAGTCACGTTTGAATTTTTAAACTTATTCTGTATATCTTTTGTAATACTTAGTTATCAATATACAAACAATAAACTCAAAAGAGACCTTTCTCTCTCTGCCCCACCACTGGATCGTGTCTTACCTACGAGGACTTTTAGTGTGTTCATCTGGGTCAAATATCAAAATTATTTATTTACCAAAATAGTGTAATATTAGTACATTTTTTTGACGTCAAATTCTGCTTAAGACTAAGTGTACCACCGCTTTCTAGGCGCTAGTGGAGAAAATGCACTGTCGCATTTTCGAGACGTCAAATTACAATTAGTACTTTCTTAAGGCTAAATTTAGACGAATTTACATTAGTCTCGTGTCAAGATAATTAAGAAGTATATATTTATTTTATACCAATTAGGTGTCAGACAAGCGCACGGCCTACCTGATGGAAAATGGTTACCGTGGCCTATGGACGTGTGTAACACTAGAGAAGCCACACTCACGCTGCCGACCCTGTAAGCACAGAGTCTCTGTGCCGTCTCTGTCTCTGTATATAAAAGGAACTTTATAAAATTGTACTTTCTTAAGGCAAGTCTGGTGTCAAGATAATTAAAAAGTATATAAAAGAAACTTTATAAAAATGACCTATTACATTGGGATCTAAACATAAACTGGCGAAATGTGGGTGCTAGCACCTTTGCAGTTTTTCGGGGATATAGGCGTGAGACTATGTTATATGTTATAATAATAATAAATATTCCACGACATTCTACACAACGTTATGTTATGTTATAAAAATGAAAAAAATACCTTATATTTAAATTATTAACGTAAGTTTAGTAAAGTACAAAAATTTGCGTGTCTAGTTAAGTACTATAAGAATTATATCATATTGTCTGTGCTAGTGCATACAATGGTATGCCGTAATTACAGCATTTTAGGAGGGACTTGCACCATGCTCAAGCCAGACATTTTTATCTTTCAGATAATTATCTGTCCTATAGTATGCTTTTTAAATTTATTGTCAGGCATACAAAGGACCTATTCAAGCAATGTATTACAGTAGCGTATACCATCCCCCTTAAAAGAATCACTGATACCGATATTTGGTTTTCGTAAGTTTTTCGTAACCCTTTGCAGAAATAGGCTTCGATTTGCAAGACAAGAAGCCTCTTATCTCTATATCTGTTTGTCATTTGATACAATTGGGTATTTGACTACTTTTACAATAAAATATCAAATTTATTGGATATGATTGCATACATGTTAATAATAACTACACAAATGTATTTCACTCAAATATGAATTGTAAATAATTTATTTATTTTTACAACCGCGAATTCAACTGCGGTAGCCTAGTGGTATGGGTAATGGACTGCTGAGACGAGGTCTCGGGTTCGATCCCAGGTTTTACCACGGCACACACCAATGACTTTTCGATGCTTTTCGAAGTTATGTGTATATTTATCGCAGGTTTATAAGTGCCCGGTTAATGGCAATAGGCTCGCCACCTATTACATTGGGACCTAAACATGAACTGGCGAAATGTGGGTACTTGCACCTCTGCCTACCCCTTTGGGGATATAGGCGTGAGTTTATGTTATGTTATATTATGTTACAAAATAATGTTTTTTTAGTCGGTATTTTACACGAAGCATTACGCGGGCGTATCAGTCGACAGTTCATTTGACACCACTGAATTCGAAGATTTCGAGTGGTAAAAGTGAAATTGTCCCGTCCCGTCTGTGTTTATTATTTGTTTGCCTACTTTTAACTAATAAATAATAATAAATTATATTCTTATTGTGAAATGTGAACAATATTAAGCAAAGATTTTATTAAAATCTGACAATTTAAATGTACCTAGGTTAATTAATGATAGCATATTTATTTGCTTCCAATACCTACCTATTGCTCGGAGCATATACTTTGGACCTAGGACCCAGTGTCTTTTGCAGATTTCACGGGGTTCTATGGCAACAAAGATTCCGGGCGCGCCAGTATCTCGTTTGTCCGCGATTTAGGACTAAAAAACGGGTCGTGAGGTATACTAACTTTTACTCTGCCGAGTTTTGGAATGCAACACTTTCCTGTATGTATCTTTAGCCATGGTAATGGATTGTTACAGATTAATAAAACCGATAGCCAGATTATAAAAAGACTTTAAATAGTTTTCAGAGAATACTTTGTGAATTACCTATTCCTTTGACATATCTGCTTATAATAGGTACATATGTTTCTGTATATATATATATATTGTATATATGTAATTATTCATATCATTAGGGAGCTGTAATTGGGGACTCTGTAGTCCCCACATCCGAGAAGAGGGCCAGATCGTAAGGGATGTTCCTGAGTCGGCCGGGGTGTGAGGGATATGCCTGTCAACCTCACCTTCGGCAACCAAAACGACCCACAGGCGGCGTGCGTTTTAGTCGGTTCGAGTCCGACATAACCTCCTCCACCGGCTCCGGTGGGGAGGTATCCGTGGGGATTTTGCGCACGTAAAAAAAAAAAAAAAAGTAAAAGATGCCGGTAAACAGTACGGGGTGGTCATGGTATTGAACAACTTCAATTGTCGCCCCTACGATAGCTACCAGTTTCGGTATGACATTTCCACGACCCACAGGCGGCGTGCGTTTTGGTCGGTTCGAGTCCGACATAACCTCTCCCACCGGCTCCGGTGGGAGAGGGAAAAAAAAAGGGAGCTGTAAGAGATATTCTATTTATACCTATCGATTACCTTGAATACCTAGGAATATAGGTATTAATGCCTAGATAGGTACCAGAGATAGTGATTAAGGGAAGCGCTGTACTAGTGTTGACCTTACAAAAAGTTATGGTCAGTTTTGGTCAATTATAATTATTATTCTACATAGTTGCAGGTTGAATTGATTTCTTACTCACTGTGTGTATGATGTACTTAGACATCAAAATGGTCCTAAGAATAAGAACAACAGATTCATCAACCGTAAGCTTTGGACTTTGGTGTGCTAACTATATGTAACCACTGATTCTCGTACATACGTGCATGGCCAGCTGTTGTACTATTGGTTTATTATTGGTTTACTATTTAGTTACTGTATATTTGGTTTAGTATATTATATACCTACTATTGTTTTGCATGATTGATATTCTGTAGAATATAATCATATATAGTATAATTGATTATCATAGTATAATATAATTGATTATATTGCATGAAGGCATGTAACATCTGAATGTAAATATGAGCTTAAAATAAACTTGCACTGAATTCCTTTGTTGAAATTGTATAAAAATCCTATGAAAAAAAAAGGACCCAAGCGTCCCCGCTCCCGCGCGGAGTTCGCACTGGTATAAAAGGAAATCGGCTGGTTTGCGGGAGAGAGAGTTTGGTTCGATTAGTAGAAGCACACAGACCATGTAACGGTTTCATTAAATTATTCTAGCCGTATTACGCCAGTGTAATTTGTGAGAAAGTGGCAAAAGTTCGGTGTGCGGAAACGGTGTCGGAACAACGCGCTTTCTGAATTATTTCGGAAGGTTCCTAATTATTTATATACCTATTCCAATACACAAATACCAAACATCCTTGAGACGTAATGTTGATAAGTTCTTGTAGGTAAAGATTGCTTTAAATTTCGGGGCTGAGACTGGCCTTCGAAAGCGTCTCAATACCTTTTCCTGGTCACCTAGGTTTCCGTGGTTTCGTTGTAGGAGAGTCTAAACGAAATCACTTCCCATTATCTTAGCTAGTTCACATTGTTGATTTACACAATTCTTAACACACACATACACATAGCTTCTAACTCACCTATTAAGGTTGGTAAGTCTTTATTGACCTAAGGTAAACACTAGGGCTCCTAGCTAGGTCTAGTTAGTTTTTCTGTTGCTACAGAACATAGACGTTTGTAGGAATTCTATTAGAATTATAGGTGTGCACTGTACATTAGTTTGAAGTGAATCTGTAACGTCATCTTTGTGTTGATATAATAACTGTTGGGGACATTATACATGGTATTCGTAAATTATATCTTGGTTAGGTATAATACACAACTTGTATAGAGATTGAGTTGGGGTTGTTATTTCCATATTTGACTGTAGCTTGAAAGAATTTGCAGTTGAATTATTAATGCGAAAGGCTTTGTTTAGTGAGATCATATTTAACAGCATACGTGCTAAAGGGAACTATTCATGTCCTGTTAGAATTACAATAGTAATTCATGTATATTACTAGATCTCATCATTTATACCATAATGACGCCAAAATAACAAAGTTATACATTTATTACGAACGGTTAGGATTCAAATCTGTGGCTCCTGGATCATTTTGATACAATATTAGAGCAACTCTGATTGAAGATACCATAGTATTACCAATCAGAGCAGTTTGTAAAGTGTAGCGGTCCATAAACCTGCCAAAACCTATCAAATTAATTATATATTCATTAGTAAATGACAGCCATTACAGCCGTGTAGGCATAATAAATTATTATTTGTAATAATATTATATCACTTCCAATCATTATTCTGATTGTTTTGGCACCGTTCATGAGATTCGTGAGGCGTTAAAGGGCTACTACATTTTATACTGGAATCAGAAGCTGAAAACTGAAGGATTACAGTATACAGTGGAGTTTAGTGGAGGTTTTACAAACTGAACTAAATTAATTGTGACGAAGTGGAGGAGAGCTTGATCTTTTGATCAATGGTATCAGTTCTTCGCAATTGATCATAATCTCGCTCTTCGGGGCTTGTGATTCATATTCTCGCTCTTCGGGGCTTGAGACATTTAATTGATCCGGAACATATCACAAATCATATATGATATCTTCGACATTAAGGGCCTATATTTATAAAATATACAGCTGAAAAAGATGCCACAAAGTTCAAACTATCAAAGACCTATATTGAATCTAATATATATCTCATTTGAAAAAAATATAAATCCACAGTCTTATCATCATACTATTCCGAACAGTTAAAAACTAAGTTAGAATAACGATTTAAACTGTAGTGTCAGGATTATTAAAGTAATGAATGATAGATATTGGGTCGGGTTTTAAAGATTAGGTAAATAGACGATCACAGCTATAAGTATCGTGGGATTACCCCGTAGTTCCCGTTACAGAGGGTCACCATTACTTACACATACTTACGTTTTTCGCGCACTTTGAAAGTCAATGAAGTAAAAACGCGTTTTTATTTATTTTTATTGTTTTTTCATGAAAGAGACCAATTGGAATAGGGATAAAATAAAATTCTACATCTATTAAGATAGGTTTCCAAAATTTGTCATATACCCATTTGGGTATTTGACACAACGTCAAATGGTACGTTATAAGGAAACTTGTATGAAATTGTATGTCTTAATATTTAATAATCAGATTATTTACTTATATAGATTGGGTGGATGATAAAAAAATCAGACTTAACTTTTACAGCTCTTTTACTGTTTATTTTAATTTTATTTTATTTAAACTTCATGCACAAATGCACAAAGGCGGACTTAATGCCACAGGCATTCTCTACCAGTCAACCCAATAGGTGTAATACTGTAACACTAATAATACTTAACGTAATACTGTTCTTAATTTAATAAGCACAGTTAAATAATTTATTCTAACTACAGGAAAATACCCAATTATACTTACTTACCGTTTGATGCAATTAAAACTTCTGTACAACAGTGGACTGTAAAATTAGCAGATACAGCTTTAGATCTATAATCCTTTGAGCATTGAAATAAAACCACTATTTACAGGTAGACTTTCGACTTTTTCGCCGCGTTTGTGTCGCTGAGCTCGAAAGTTCCCTAGAATTTCATACATTTGTATAATATATAATAATAATAATAAGTTTATTGTCACAAAAATTTACAGTTCACAGGTAGCTTAAAATTAGTTCACAAGTAAATGTAAGCAGGTACTATAGGTACGGACTCTGTCCCCCAAACTAAGCTGCTGCTTGTGCTTTGGGTGGCAGCGTTCAGTCGTGTAATGTCACCAAAGTTACAATTGTATTATGTGCACGTGAACTTTGTCGCTATATAGGTATATATATATATATAGGTATAGGTTGTAACGGTAAGAGGACCAGTTCTTTGATCTTCGTGTGTGTGTGAGTGTGAGTGTGTGTGTGTGTGTGTGTGTGTGTGTGTGTGTGTGTGTGTGTGTGTGTGTGTGTGTGTGTGTGTGTTACGTGTGTGTGTGTGTGCGTGTGTGTGTGTGAGAGTATATATATATATATGTGAGTAGGATTTGGTTACGTGACATATGTAAATAAATCTTCAGTATTGTTGTACTCCATGTTTAGAAGCCAGTCTGTAAGGGTGGATTTAAGTCGATACACATTTAGACCTGCGATGTTGAGTTTTTTATGCGTGTCGTTGTATAATTTGGTGCTTATGCTGTTGAATTATTTTCTGGCAAAGGCTGTCTTCCATGGAGCGCGTGGGCACACGGACTTTATGCTACGTCTGCCTGGCTCCGGGGGTGGAACACTTCGATGTCTTCTCATGATGGACTTGAGCACAAAGAGCTGACGAACCATTAGAAGTTGGCATTCTTTATATAATTTGTCTGTGGGGTATCTAAAGGGTTTTTTATACACTACTTTAAGCACCGCTCTTTGTGCTCTTTGCAGACCCAGAAGTAGTGTCTTAGCGGCGCTGCCCCAAGCTGTAATGCAATACTGAACGATGGACTGACATAGGGCTAAGTAAATGAGTTTTAGTTTTTCTTGTGAGACACATTCCCTTAGAGTTTTAAATGTGTGTATTAGTCTCCTTACTCTTGAGGTGACTGTGTCAATCTGCCTGTCCCACCTCAGTCCACTGTCTATCAAATCAAATCAAATCAAATTTATTTATAATCGTTGTACAGTATTTTACATGGTTCTTAATCTATCGTGCGTTATTACATTGTGTATGGGTAGGTATATTAGGTACGTATAATATATATTTGTGCAGTTAATTGTCATACAGAGGTCTTTACTTAGGGATATTTATCTAAGCTGTGCCTGAACTAGGTAGTCCTGTGCTTCAGGCGTCAAGTGCAGATTAACAATATTTCATAAATACTATTGCAGATACAATCAATTTACTAAGAATATTACAATGCTAGGGTGATTCACTACTACTAACTAAAGTTATGTTTTAGTTATGCAACTTAACAGTAATTATCTATTTTAAAACAGACAATAACTCCTCTGTGTCATCGTAGGACAATCTTTGGAGGACATTCTTTACGACTCGTTTACAACACGCATAATTTAAAGAATGAATGCTTATTATAGCGTTTATCCTTTTGTACAGAAGTGGTCCTAAAAACAAGTAAAATTTACCAGTGTACTCGTGTTTCATCGCAATTCTTTCAGTGCAAACAATATCTTTCCGCCTTTTGTTAGTAATTTCAGTGCTATAGGGAAGTGCTACGTGCTGTTTTAGTACTGTGCTTAGTATGAATAGCTGACGGACTGTTAGTACCTCGCAGGATTTGTATAAGAGGTCGGTGGGCGATAAGAAAGAGCGGAACGTTGCTACCTTGAGGATCGCTCTCTGAGCTCGCTCGACTGGCAGTAGCAATGTCTTGCCCACTCCCCCCAAGATGTTATGCAATATGTTAATATTGACTGGCAAAGGGCATAGTAAACTTGTTTAATCAATTTTGGATCATTGATATGTCTTATTTTTTTAAACACAAATATCAATTTCCGCAGTCGATTAATTAGTGTTCGCCTATGTTCTTTAAACGAAAGTGTTTCATCTATTATAATACCTAGATATTTTATCTTTTCTGCTATCGTTATAACCGGGCAAGTACACTTGTTACTCTCATTGTTAGTTTCTCTACAGTGGTGCGCGTACAGTAAGTGGTTGGGTTGGATTGCAGACGGTCTTTTGCGCATCGTAAAAGCAACATATTTGGATTTATCTGCATTTAGTGTTAGTAGGTTATGCTGAAGCCATTTGTTTACTACGTTAAATCCTCGCTGCGCACGCTCGTACACTTCTATTTCTGTATCAGCAGAAAAAAGGAGAGCAGTATCGTCCGCGTATGATATAATCATGCCGTGTTCTAGATTTATATTACATAGTTCGTTTATATATATTAAGAACAATGTACTTCCTAATACGCTTCCCTGAAGAATGCCAAAAGAGGTGTTGTCCATGTCTTCACTGATGACATTCCCGATCTTTACGCATTGGGTACGTTCTTTTAAATAGCTCTTGAGAAGTTCCAGCTGTAAGCCTCTTATTCCTATATTGTCAAGCTTGCTCAACAGTTTGGTAATAGAGACCGTATCATACGCTTTTGCAAGGTCCAGAAATATTCCCACTGTACGATTACCCTTATCAAGCTCTTGTGCTATGTAATCCGTCAGATGATGCACTGCATCGGCTGTAGACCTTTTGGCTCTAAATCCAAACTGTGTATCCGATAAAAAAGAATTATCCTCCAAATATTTCATCAATCTAATATTTATAATTTTCTCGAGTATTTTTGAGATTGCAGAGAGTATGGATATAGGCCTATAATTGGTTACTTGTTCTTTCCCTCCGGACTTATAATACTGGGACAACCACAGCTTTTTTAAGGCACTTAGGGAAAACGCCTGTCGCTAAACATTTTTGGAAGATGTTGGTTAACGGTTTTACCAGTATATGCCTGAATTTTTTAAGAATTTTATTTGATATAAGATCCCAACCAATAGCACAGTCATCCTTTAAGTTCGAGATTATCCTCTCAACCTCTTTTTCGTCAGTGTCCAATAGCACAAAAGATGACAGAGTAGTCCTATTCGGGAAGGGTGGGCTTGTGGGAACCTGCGTATTCGCTTGCGTTTGCTGTGCGAGTCGCTTACCTATATTTATAAAGAACTTATTGACTATGTTAGCTGATTCTACTTGTGATGGATGAGTGTTTAATAAACTTGAAGGCGATTCCTTTTGCTTCTTAGTGTATGTTATATTTTTAATATGTTGCCAGATCTGTTTACTATTCGATCCCGCCTTTTTCAGCTCTAGTTTGTCGTGATTTATTTTGACTTTTCTTAATAGGTCATTGCAAAAATTCCGGTATCTTTTATAAGACACCTGTAATGTTACATTTTCAGGGTTACGCTTACTCCTCAAATGAAGCTGATCCCTGTGTTTCATACAGCGGATGAGACCTGGTGTAATCCACTGTTTTAAGTTGTGGTTTTTGTTGTGTAATCGTATTACCCTTGTATTTTTATGTATTGCGTTCTTTATACTTTCGATAATGTATTGCATACAAAATTGCGGATCATCAGAATAGAAAACTGGGTTATAGTCGATGTCGCGTAAATCGTGTTCAAGTTCATTCATATTTAATTTCGTGACTAAGCGAGTTTTTTGTCGTTTAGGTAACTTGCAACTTAGGGTTAGTATGGCAGCACTATGATCGGTTACAGCGGAATTGATGACGAGTACGTGTGCGGGGTATTGTGTTTTTAGCATGATATGATCAAGGCAAGACCCACTTGCTTGACGCGTGATAAAAGTGTGCGTGGTGAATAAGCCATGAAATGAGCAGAGGTTGAGATAATGTAGGGCATCCTCTTTTACGTCTTGATGTCCTTGTAGGATGTTTATATCTATGTCTCCAGTTAATATTATGTTTTTATAGGAAGACAGATCTTGCAAGGTGTCATTTAATGAGCTGATAAATACATGCTTATCGCTAAAAGCGGGAGGCCTGTATAATGCTAGTATTACCAAGTCTGTACCTATTTTTATTAATAATCTATTACACTCTTGCATAATTGGTTCCTCTACAGATGCATTTATTTCACTTTTTATGTAAACCACTATCCCATCGTTTTGATTATATATTGTATTACTTCTGTACATATTATATCCTGGTATTAGTGGTATGTCATATGGTAAAGATAGCCTACATTCCGTTAAGACAATGACGTCAAGATTCATATCTATTCTATGCTGTAATGTTAGAAATCCATCTATGTTCTTAAAGATACTACGTATATTTTGGGTTATTATGGTTAAAGGGTTATTGCACGATGTCAGATATTGTTTGCACTCTTTTGCCTCACACGTCCTAGACTCTGACACAGAGAGGCTATCTAAATCATTTATTATATTATGAGTCATTGCTCTGAAACTAAAATTAAATTAAATACTATAAAAACAAAAGGTCAGTAAAAAACTTGATTAGTGGCGCTCTTAGGCACTTTCATAATCAATGGAATTTATATACCTTCTTTCTGCCATTACTTTCGCTGGACAATCCGGCGCCCCCGTAGCATGTTTACTAGGTTTCTTGAAGCGTAAGCAAGTCGCGCATTTTGCTTCCTCAGCCTTCTTCGCGCAGTCCTTCATCGAGTGTCCTTGCTCTCCGCACTGTCCGCAGGTATATATCGTCTCCTTGCACGTTTTTGCGGCATGTCCATACTGCTGGCACTTGAAACATCGGGTGACCAGTGTAAAGTCTCTAACAGGGCAAGATGACCAATTCACAAATACCCTTTCCTTTGATATTAGGACTTTACGAATATTTGCAGGTACCTCAATTACATAATTACAGGTCTCTGCATCCCTCTTACCCGATTTATGGCTCAGCTTAATGGAGGCCACGAACATTTTAAGGCTGCACTCCTGTAGGTTTTCTTCCAGGTTCTGGTGATACAAGCAGGTAAAAACTTCCTTTTCTTGCATAATCGCTGGTACTCCGATAACTATAATCCTCGGTTTTCTTTTCATCTGGTCGTCTATTGTAAGGCCTGAATTAGTTAGTTGGGCTGATCGTTTTAGTTTTTCTATGTCTCCTTTTGAGTCAGTGCTAATAATCACGCCTCCGTTTTTTGTCTTGCGCAAACCTCTAACCTGTAGTTTCATTTGCTCAGGGCAGATAATTTTTTGCACCAGGGACTTGGTCTCTTCGCTTGACTTGGCCTTGTCGTTGGGGTAGATCACCACTGAGCTGAGGTTTGTACTCGGTATGAATTTGTTTGTTCCCCTTTTCACCATATTCGCAAATGATATTGATGATGTTACGGCTTTATTCTTAGAGGCTTCTTCAATGGTCTGTTGTAGGTCAGATATTTGCTTAGTTAGGTCTATTTGTTCCTGGAGGGCTTGGCTAGCTGTATTTATATGTATAGCCTTTCCTTTTAGGGCCTGGTATTGTACTGCCATTTGGGACGTCTCATGAGCAACTTTTCGACATAATGTGCTAACCCGTAACTTCTGCTCTGAATTGAGCTTTCCCTCCGTAGTGATGTTGCATATCTCATTAAAGTGCTATTCAATTGAGGTCATCCAGTTCTGTATCTCCGGGGTTGAGACGGATTCCACTTGGGTCAGCATTTGAGTCTGCTCTATTGGACGAGTTGCGGGTGAAGGCGTTGGTGGCGGCGTACGGACGGTCCTGCTACCCTTACTAAAGGGGCTGCTATCCATCTTGCTGTAGTAGGAAAGTAACTATTCTAGTCACAGAACATTATAATAATTAATTGTTGCACTTTGTATTTGACACACTTTATTACAAAGAAGGTCACGATTCAGCAATTTCTTATATTTGTTATTTTAATTGTTGTTCGCACGTCTGCTCACACTAAAGACCGAAATGAATTACCACTATATATACTCCTAGGTATTTAACGTGGTCCGAGCGAACAATTTGGCTACATGTGCATGCACTCCTAGAAAGGCAGCTGTGGGCTGTAATAAAGAAGTTTGGTGGAGGAGAATTTATTTTGGTAATTAGAATGGAACAAAATATGTTTTAGAGTATGGTACATCTATCTGTCGCTCTGTCGCGGCGTCACTGACGCTATTGACGCTCGCTTCGAAATTCTACCTTTACGGGTTCCATCGCCGTTTATATGATATTTTAACGTTTAGTCCGAAGTTTCGGTTACTTTTCGTTTCAGAGGTCACTTGTCATGTATTAAGTACACACCGCGCCTACTTAGGTATATTACTATATAGAGGTAGATTACTTATGCCCGGATTCTGAAGTAACCATTTAACATCTCAACAGCTATTGATTCAATAAAGGTAAACTTAAGTTAACTTGCGATTCAGAGTGTACAAACAACGGCTCTACAACTATCAAACAAATAGGTAGTTCGTATTCTCACCACTGGGTTTGGTATATGTAAATAATCCATCCATGACGTTGTATTTATAAACTTAATAATTTTCTAGTAGCATATCTTCATAATCTATAAGATTATTTGTATTGGTAAAATGTATTATTATTTAATTTTACTGTTCTCACTTCTTTAATTTTTTTTTTATCTTATTTTTTTTTTTTTTTTTTTGTAAGGATAATTAGAACCAAAATTACTAATACTCCCTCTAACCTAAATTGCTTGTGTTACTCTGTGCAGCACTTATTAGACGCAATCGATAAGATTGCTTCGTTGGTAGGGTAATTACTCGGCCGGTGTGAGAGGGATATGAGGGCTCAGAAAATCTCAGCTCCGCCAACCTGCGGCCCACACAGTCAGTGTGCGTTTTATTCGATTCAAGTTTTTTTTATACAACTTAGGTGGCATACAAGTACATGGCCGACCTGATGGAAAGTGGTTACCGTGACCTATGAACGTGTGTAAAACCAGTGGAATCACATCCGTGCTGCCGACCCTGTAAGAACAGAGATATTATATGCCCTCAGTGCAGAACACAAAATCAGGACAAGCCTTTGGGCTTCCCACTGACAGCACAAAAACTCTCCAGTGAGCTCTGGCTACCCTACTCATCACCGGGAACACAACACGAGGTTATTATAGTCGTGGTATTCTGTAGGGTGGAGGTACTTCCCAAGTCGGACTGCTCAATTCGGACGGGAATACCGTCGTGTCCTACATCCTCATAACAAGTCAAGTCCAATATAACTGGCTCACGTGGTGGCCATCCGTGGTGATATTGTGCACATTAAAAAAGGGTAAGTAGTACGTTTCCGTTTCGGCTATATTTTACCATTTCCATGGCACCACGGAGAGTAGAAGAGCTCATTATGTCTCTTAAATTGTCTGTCTGTCTTCCTTCTTATCTAGAACAATACGTGCTGGTCTACGATCAAATACGGGAGAAGTAAAACCACCTCGAACTAAGTGGTTCGGAACTTCATTTATTCATCGCACATTAAGAACAATATTACTTTACCCAAACACGTGTATCCTTCTTATGATCCCGGGTTCTTAGACGCCCCGCTTGAATAAGCAAGGCCGTCAAAGTTGGGTAAGCTAGGTATTTGAGGCTATCCTCAAATACCACCAAGACCCAACATACATTAGGTCTAATGCCTTAGTAGTGTAATAAAATCCAGAAAGGTTTGTCCGTACACTACGTTCGTCGTCGAGTCTATATAATAATAATTCTGTACATCAGGTAGGCAAGTACTAAATCTAGGTATAACAATATCAGAATTAAATCTGCACAACAAAAATATGTTACATTGTGGGTCGATTTGTGAGGTGGTAATGAAGGTAAAAGAGACGCAGGAAAGTATACGGGAGAAGATCACTACTCTCCCATCCTACAAAATTCGCAACGGGCGTCAGAGCTCCTGAGACAATCTCCTTCCTCTGTGAACGCGAATAAGATTGCGATGAGATGGGCTACCTGTCACCCTAGCCAAAAAGGGCCCGATACTGTGGTGCGATGTGTTACGCACGCAAAGCTTCGGTTCGATTCCGACATAGCCAGCGCTAGTCCTGGTATGGTGATACAAGTGGGGAATACTGCATATAGACGGATTGAATAATTATGTATAAAAAACAGAGTGCGTTGATCAACGTCCTGTACTAAGTTGAATGAAAAACTTTCCTAAAAACTTAGCTAAAGGAAACCCTTAAAACGGAACATCAAGTTCTCAAACGCTGTCGACAGACCTATTGTGGCTGCGTGGTATATCCTGGGCGGTGGAAAAGTTAATGCCTCTTTTCCATTTTTGGAATTGGTTATTGACGTGTGAAGTTTGACGACATCTCGCGCTGGCGAGGTCATCTTCCCTGTCTTCCATGTGATTATAAAAACAAAATACAATCTAATTTTATCGCGATTTTATGATGTGTTTACCTATGAATAAAGAGGATTAAAACAAAGCTTATATTTAATAAAAATAATAAGTTAACTAAAATAAATTAAAATACTGTAAAAAGATCAATTATATAATAGATGGGTTCGAACACGGATCAATAAAGATGCAAGTCCACCGCAATCTAACTGAACCACAATCATCAAGGTTTTGTTGCGCGAAAAAGATGCTTGTATATTATATATCAGCAAAATACATTCTGCCTCATTCCCTATTATAATAAATAAATAATAAATAATAAAATAAAATTTATTGCATCATTTTGTTACACATCTAGGTACATACAGTCTCTGTCTCCCGAACTAGGTCCTCAACCTGTATCTCAGGAGACAGTTCCTTCCAAATTACAGGTTTCACACTGTGGAATCTGTTATATGGCTTATAAAATAAATGTATAAAAGGGGAAAAAAAAAATATTGGTACAAGAAAAAGGAATACAGAAAAGACCTTTCAAACAATGCAATGTTACATTTTACGGATAAATTACCCTGTTTGTTCGATGTGTATTTGTGAGGGTATTTTATATGTGTGTGTGTGTGTGTGTGTGTGTGTGTGTGTGTGTGTGTGAGTGAAGTGTGGATGGCGTGTGTATGTGTTGAGTGTACCTAAGTGTCCTAAGAATGTCAGTGCAGAGTATCATCGTTAGTAGTTAACTAAACTGATTCGTGATGATAGATTCAATGTGATCATAGTCCATGTTATTTGTAAGACGATTCAGTAAGTATTTTTTAAAAGTGTGGTTGTTGAGTTTATGTGTATCTTTGTTAGTGAGTGAGTTATATATTCGCGGTGCACTGTAGTCGTAATGCCGTTGTGCGAAGCTAGACTTCGTATGTGGTACTGGACATCGGAATTTTCTTTTGGCGTTTTTTGGTAGGCATGGAATAGCTATCCGATGGTATCTACGTAGTGATTGGAATATGAAAAGTTTGCGAACGGACAAGACCCCAGTAATTTTATAAATATCTGATGTTGGATGACGAAAAGGCTTATGCATAAGAACTTTAAGCACTGCACGTTGGGCGCGTTCAAGTTGGATTATTATTGATTTGCCGGCTCCTCCCCAGGTACAGATGCAGTAGTTCAATAGACACTCACAAAGTGCTCTATAAGTTTGGACGAGGAGTTTGGTAGGTGCGACTGTTCTTAGTTCTTTGAATATGTATATCATTTTTCTAATCCTATTACTCAGATTTAAGATGTGTCGATCCCAGCGCAGACAATCGTCCAAAGTTACTCCCAAGTACTTTATTGAAGAGGCCCGAGTCAAAAACTCGCAATTGCATTGAGTGGCCAAAGGATGTTGGTTACATGGGAAGGTGTGAATTTTTATACCAAAACCTGACTTGGGGCGTGTTATACTAGTTTTAGAAAAACACAGGTAGTTAGTCTTGGAGGTGTTAAGGGTAAGGAGGTTATTATCTAACCATTCTGTCACCCTCGCCAATCCCGCCTCAGCCATTCTCTTAGCATGTTCCCATGTATTACCGTGGAAGAGGAAGACTGTATCATCCGCAAACATGAAAAGTTCCGAATTTTCAACGGTCAATTTGGCAAGACTATTAATATATGCAAGGAACAGAGTCGGTCCAATTGTGCTCCCCTGTGGAATACCGAAGGTACATTTGGCAGTATCACTCAAGTGTTTGTCCACTTTCACTCGCTGCTGCCGGTCCGCCAGATAGTCCTTGAACCACTGGAGTACATGCCCCCTAATGCCTAACGTATGCAGCTTTGCTATTAAAATAGGAATTGAGACCGTATCGAAGGCCTTTTTGAGGTCCAAAAAGACTCCGATTACCTTTTTATGGGCATCTATATGCTTCGTTATGGCTGAAGTGAGCGTCAAGACTGCGTCGTTTGTGGACATTGCTCTTCGAAATCCAAATTGGCGATGTGTGAGTAGTTGGTTTTTCTCCAGGTAACTGACAAGTCTTCGATTAACAAGTCTTTCCAAAACCTTCGAGAGACACGGCAGCAATGAGATAGGTCTGTAGTTTGGGATAGTTCTTTTGTCTCCAGATTTGTGTATGGGGGTGACAATGGCTGTTTTAAATATGATGGGGAAAATCCCTTGGCCTAGGCTGAGATTGCAAAGGTGGGTGATCGGACCGACAAGTGTTCTCCTTGCTGACTTTAATAGTCTGCTGGTGATTCCATCGTAACCCGGCGCACAGTTTGTTTTTATTGATGCCAAGATGTTATCGACCTCTTTCGGGTCCGTTGGTGTAAATGCCATGGATGAGAGTTGGGCTCCTGGATGGTAGGATTGTGCGGCCATTTCAACCTCAGTCCTATCAAGCTTCAACAGGGTTACGTCCGCTAATTCGCTGCCCACAGTGGTAAAGTATGTATTTACTTCGTTTAAGGAGTTCTGAGGCGTGTTAGAGACTGACAGGAGCTCCTTGGATGTGTCGTTTGTTGTTTTGAGATTACATATGTTTTTTATAATATTCCATGTCTTTTTTAGGTTACCACTATATCTTTCCAACTCAGTCTGATAGTACTGCTTTTTTATAAATTTTATCAATCGATTACAAGTATTTCTGTATTGTATATATTGTGTTCTTAGGCCATCATCATAGGGATGTTTCCTGGAAACAAGGTGAAGTTTATCCCTTTTTAGAATGGATTTTACTACACTCGATGTTATCCAAGGCTTAAGAGGTACTTTTCGTCTGGGCTTGGTTGTTACCTTTGTGTATTTTTTTACTGTCTCCTGGATGATGTCAACAAGAGACTGTGCGGCTAGGTTCACATCATCCAGAGCGAAGTATTCTGACCAATCCACACTACTCAGTTCTCTAGTGGCAGAGTCATAGTCCAGGGTCTTCTTCACGAGGTGTTTCTCTGCAGCAGGCCCTTTAGGGTAATTGATATGTAGAAGAATAGGTGTATGATCTGTTAGAGGTTGGAAAACTAAAGTCTGGCATTTGACCTTTGATCGAATCATAAAATGATCCAGACAACTATCTTCCCTAGTCGGAAAAGTGATACCCGCCTGAAGTCCATGCGATCCCATGAGGCATAGGTAGTCACTAAGCTCCTCACTTATTACATTACCAGTCAGTGTGTTGATGTTAATGTCCCCTGTGAAAATAATGTCTTTCTTGGGATATTTTTCAAATACTTTATTTAGTGATTGCAAATATTTTTTGGGGTTAAGAAAACAAGGTGGTCTATAGGAGCAAATAATAGTGCATTTGTCAGTGTCAAGCACTAGACAATTGCCATCGGATATTTCAGGCTCGGAAGCAGTAACACATATTTCTTTTTTAACGTATGCTATCACACCATCATTTTGGTTTATGTATGTTTTTGTGAAGTATGTGTTGTACTCATTTAGACTCGGTGGTGCAACATCCTCCTTCGACCAGCTCTCAGATAATACTATAATATCTATAGATACTCTAAGTGTTGACATAAAAACAAGTAGTTTGTCGAGGTTGCAATTGACACTACGTATATTTACGTGTAGTACGCATAGGGAATTGAAGTTCGTGTTGCAGTTTAGGATACGCGAACACTGCGACGAGTCCTCAATTAGAATACAGTTGGCGGTACATGTTTCGTCAATTTCATTTATAACTTCTATCTCAGAATTATTGAATTTTTAATATTTGAATATATATGCGCGTATTTGGTGTGCCTGGATGTCTACGGAGTAAGGTTGTAATGGATTGACCCAGTGTGTAAGTTATAACATACCTGTATGTACAGGGCACTAACAATTGCAGCATAGGTATAACTAGAATGTGTGTTAGTGTGTGTTTGTTGTGGAAATGGGTATTGTGTGTTTGTGTATGTATTGTTATATTTGAATGAGAGAGTATCATAGATTGAGTACTTAGTTGTTTGTAGATCGAACTGTGCAAAGCCAATAATTTTCTAAATAATAATTTCGTTAAATGTTGAAGTAATAAGAGAAACGATAATATAACATAATAAAAACTTTGCATGCATCCTTTCACTAATAGTCATTTCTCCTTTAAGTCTCTAAGATCGCTTTCATTATCAATTTTCACATGTGGAGTTCCTACTGCTTTACGTAAAAAGATCCGCCCATGTGTGATCCAGCAAAACTCGTACTGATTCTCTTTAGCAAAAGTACGACACAGATAGTATAGTCTTTTACCGTTATTCGTGAGCATTTCCGATATATATATTGGTTTCGGTGGCCCCCCCAAAGAGATATGAGCAGTATTAAATTTGTTACTTTGATGCTTCTTGTTAAATGTTTTCAATGAATTCAAAACAATTTCCTTCTTCAGATTACTCGTGAACTCCACTATAATAGGTTTGTAAGTGTCCGATTTTGTGTTAACTCTAAAAATATCCCGGATGTCTGCCGTCTGCAGCTCGACTTCTAGGGCTTTACTCGTTCGTTCGATGATGCTTAATAGGTCTCGTTTTGTTTCCCTTGTGCCGAGAATAGGTATGTTTCGTACTTCAATACTTGCCGACTTTTGACTGCGCTCTAAGTTTTCCAGTCTTTCTTCAATCGTCCGTATATATTTGTACTGATTATTTCTCTCTATTTCCATTTGCAACAACTTTCCGTTGACCTCATCGTATTTTTCAGAGATAAAATTGATAGTTTTATTTAACTCTTTATTTTCTTCTCTCAGTTCTTTTATTGTCAAAAGTATATGATCAATTTTTTTGCCCTGTGTTGTTGACAAATCATTGAGCAGCTTCTTAATCTCAGTTTGAAATGCACAAAACTCGTCCTTGAGTTCTTGGTCGTGTTTTCGTTTTTGCCTACGTGCGGTAGTTTTACTCGACAAATCGTCTATCTGATCACCACCACTTGCCGGTAAGTTCATATCGAGATTGTGTGACGGCCCGCAATCCTTATTTGGCGATGGAGGCGGTGTGCGTTTTGGAGGCATCTCGATCAAATGCAAATCAACGTCTTAGTTAGCTAATGGGCGTCACCGTCGCAAAAAAAAAAATGCACTAAATAAAAGGCACGTAATAATCCAATAGGTTTGATAATGATGTGATGATATTAATAATTCGACAAGATTTAGGAGTTTTATTACCAAATCGGCTGTTCACTATTCTACTGGATGTGAAATCTGTTGAGACTCTTGCTAAGTCGAAGATTCTGCAGTATGTTACCTGGCCTTACTTTGCTGAGATGCAGTAAATCTTGCCTTTCGAAGTTTTCAGATTCCTATGATCGAAATGGGCTCTTTCTTGAAGCATTTATACTGCTTTTTTGGTTTAATCTATTCACACAACATATTTGGTACACGTGATTGACTAATAATTGACATAACTTTTTTATTAATGAACCATTTTCAATAAAACAAACACTAAATGTTAAGTGAAGCTTACCACAATCAATTAGTGAAAACCAAAATCAAATCGGTTCAGTCGATTCTGTAATTATCGTGCACAAAAGCACAGAAAAACAGATAAATAGACAAAAATTCAACATACGTTGTTTTGGTTTCTATTAGGCTTATAAGGATTACAGGAAACACTTATTGAAATAAAACTACAATTTCACGGAATCTATCGCGATTTATTGAATATTATTCACGTGACGTTTTGGCCACTTTACAGCAGCCATGGTCGCCGGGTGATTAAGGGTGGTAGTTGACAGTGTGAAGTGGAAGTTGTCTCAGTACCAGAATTATGTTGAGTTGTTGGTGTTACTATTCACTCAGAAAGAGCTTATTGTGTCTTTAAATTATTATTTTTTGCAATGAGTGATGATAATTTTGTAATTATGTTGTATATGTTTGTAATACTTTACGTACATTGAGCCGTGTATTGATTTTATTTTACTTTATTTTTACATTTCTCTCTCTCTCTCTCTCTCTCTCTCTCTCTCTCTCTCTCTCTCTTTCTTTTGGATTCTAATAACTGTATTTAGTTTATTTTGGAAATTACACCAATGTCTTTTGTATTGCCACATTAGTATCCAGAGTGTCAGTCTCCCAAGGTTGCCAGGAAGAAATAGAGCATTTACTTGTCTTCATATCAGTATGATCCACTCCACTTCCAGCGATAAGACTGCTCATTAAACATTAAACTGGATACATGCTACTGTCCTCTAGTGAACTGTATGCTTTATATTATTAGTGTTGATTATAAATGTCTGTATAATATGTATGTAAATACTTTTATAGTAGTACTAATTCGTGTACACAGTCTCTCTTTAACCAACCCTTAGCAGGATGGACGGCTACATGAGAAGATACTGGTACCCGACGGTGCAGCCTGAAACCATTGGGAAATGAATAGCTCCCAAGGTTTCAGACTGTACCATTGTGTATGCAGAAACATACAAGAGTACAAGACTTCAGTAAGAACAGAAACACTCAAACGCTCTAATAAATGCTAATAAATAAATGTCTGTATAATATGTATGTAAATACTTTTATAGTAGTACCAATTCGTGTACACAGTCTCTCTTTAACCAACCCTTAGCAGGATGGACGGCTACTTGAGAAGATCCTGGTACCCGACGGTGCAGCCTGAAACCATTGGGAGATGAATAGCTCTCAAGGGTTCAGCTTGCACCGTTGTGTATGCAGAAACATACAAGAGTACAAGACTTCAGCAAGAACAGAAACACTCCATCGCTCTAATAAATGCTAATAAATAAATGTCTGTATAATATGTATGTAAATACTTTTATAGTAGTACTAATTCGTGTACACAGTCTCTCTTTAACCAACCCTTAGCAGGATGGACGGCTACTTGAGAAGATCCTGGTACCCGACGGTGCAGCCTGAAACCATTGGGAGATGAATAGCGCCCAAAGGTTCAGTCTTCACCGTTGTGTATGCAGAAATATACAAGAGTACAAGACTTCAGCAAGAACAGAAACACTCAATCGCTCTAATAAATGCTATATAAGCCGAACCATAAGGATAAGGAGTAAGTGGACCCCGAGTTCCAAGGTGATAGCCGTGATTCAACCGCGAACAGGAAGATGATATTTTCTAAAGTTTACACGAATATCACTTATTGAAATAAAACCTCTATTCGACGGATTCTATCGCGATTTATTGAATATTATTCACGTTAAGCCCGACGTTTATATTTGTTTTATTTAACTAATTTTTGTATATTTCTCTCTTTCTCTCTCACGCTCTCTTTCTGTGGAATTTTAATAACTGTATCTAGTTTATTTTGAAAATTACACCAATACCTTTTGTATTGTCACATTAATGTCCAGAGTGTCAGTCTCCCAAGGTTACCAGGAAGCAATAGGGCATTTATCTGTCGTCACTCCAGTTTGATCCACTCCGCTACCAGTGATAAGACTGCCCATTGTATGTACATTTTATTTTATTTATTTATTTTTTAACTTTATGCACAGTTTATTGTACAAAGGCGGACTTAATGCCAAAGGCATTATCTGACAGTCTACCTTAGGGTGATGCAGAGATGCGTTGAGGTAGGTGCAGGCAAAAAATTAACCATTATCAACGATAAGGAATTACTCAAATTTGTTCACAATAATGATATATACATATAAATATATATACATATACTATACATACACAACCATAATACATTTACACAAACATTTACATAAACTACTTATATACTCATATTATACATGGTGTGTACTTACATATAATCAAGCATAGATACACAATCATAAAATATAATAATCCATTTATATCCATTATGACGACTAGGAGCCACTGTAGAGCTGACGTACCTTGTACTTGAATGAAGCACGGTTGGTGGTCATCCTGATTTCGAGAGGAAGCGCATTCCAGAGGAGGACAGCTTGCACGAGGAAAGAAGAATGAACTAGACCAGAACTATGAGTGGGACAGTGCAGAAGAAGGTTGTTAGCTGATCGGAGATTTTTGTTGTGATGAGAGCCAAGTAACTGAACATGAGTTGATAAGTAAGTGGGAATATTAGGGGATCTTAAAATAGTATGGATCATTGTTACCGCCCGCAAGCTGCGGCGCTGACGTATCTGCAACCATCCCAACTCCGAACGATGAGCTGAGACATGATCATATTTCCTAAGGTTGAAGGTGAATCGAATGCAATTGTTGAGAAGGCGGTCAAGTTTATTGAGTAGATCTGCATTCAGGTCCAGGTAGCAAACATTACCATAGTCCATTACTGGAAATATCAGGGTCTGCATAAGCATTGCCTTGGTTTTAGCTGGTAGGAAGTTTTTGAGGCGATAGAGACTACGCAGCATCCCTGTAACCCTTTGACAGACCTTTGTGACTTGAGTTTGCCAGTTCAGGTTGGAGTCAATATTCAATCCCAGGTTTTTAACGTTCAGCGTGACAGGAATCAATCTTCCGTTGAAAGTTAATGATGGCAGAGTTGCATTGTCTACCCTATTCATCATATGGCTACTGCCAATTAAGATACCCTGGCATTTATCAGGGTTGACAGAAAGACCAAACCTGTCACACCAACCGCCTATTGATTGCAAATCAGCGTTAACCCTATCGATAGCCTCCGAAAGATTCTCCGCACGAGCTTGGCTGTACACCTGTACATTAAACGGTATATATACATGCTAATGTCGTATTGTGAAGGAGAGGGCCAGATCGTGAGAGATGGCCCTGGGTCGGCCGGGATGCGAGGGATATGCCTGTCAACCTCACCTTCGGCAACCATAAACGACCCACAGGCGTCGTGCGTTTTGGTCAGTTCGAGTCCGACATAAACTCTTCCACAGGCTCCGGTGGGTGGGGATATACGTGGGGATTTTTAGCACGTAAAAAAATGTCGTATTGTGAACTGTAAATCTATTGGTGTAAAATAAAAAATGATCTATCTATCTATGACTATAGCAGTTTGACGTTAACATGTACAGAAATAAAATGTGGTCTGTTCTTTGAGTCCGTCATTTTTTAGTTTTCAAATAATGTTAGGAAATCAACCGGATTTGTTGACATATATGGAGACTGCTACACTCCTTTAAATAGTAGCGTGATGATATACAGCCAAAATCTATGCTAATGCTACTGTCCTCTTGTGAACTGCGAATCTATTGGTGTAAAATGAACAATCAAAGAGAATCAAAGATTCAATTCCATTTACTCAGTTTAGGCACACAGAGAGCACATATGTATGTCAAAATATTATTATTATGTCAAACAATAATTTAAAAATATTAAATAATGTAAAGATAAGCCATTGGAAAATGATTCTTTCGCTGGTTCGGTAGACACGCATTTACATCATCAAGATACTCATCTACTTTATAGTAACCTTTATTCATTAAAGTTTATTTCACTACTATTTTAAATTTATTTAGTGTCATGTTAATCAAATCCTGTGGAATTTTATTAAAAATAATTACAGCTGCCTACAAGCGGATCACTTTGTGAAGCCTGAGTTTTGGTACAATTTTTTATTTTTATTTCTTGTGTTAAAATTATGTACGTCAGATTAAAAAATAATAATTTGGCTCTTTCGTACATATAATTTGTTAAAATATTGATTTCTTTGAATAATTCTTTCAGCGAGTCACGGGGTCTGAGGATCTGTATAGATCGCTCGTATCGCTCGTTTCTGTAGTACAAATATAGTCTCAATATCGACAGCTGAGCCCCACTACAGCAGACCGTATGACATTACGTTGTGAAGTACCTAAAATGAACTAATCATACAGTTTCCTCATCAGTCAGTGACCTTATATTTCTAACCGCGTAGGCAGCTGAGCTAAGTCTTCCTGCCAAGTGTGTGAAACATTATCTATAAATCTTTGACTATAGCAGTTTGACGTTAACACTTACAGAAATAAAATGTGGTCTGTTTTCATTTTTTTAAATCTCATATCACTCCTTTGAGCTGATAATTTTTAAGTTTTCAAATAATGTAAGGAAATCTATCGGATTTGTTTATATTCATGCGAAGCAATGACTGCTTCGCTTCTATTAATAGTATCGTGATGATACCTTACACTTACATCATACATTTAATATTGGGTCTGTTTGTGTGTGTGTGCGTGTTTAATAAACGCATTTTTTTTCTCTCATTCTTTCGATAAGATTTCTTTTTAAAACAAAATGAAATTTGCAATTCGAACCTGAAGGTCTTGAGGAAACCATTGGGAGATGAATAGCTCCCAAAGGTTCAGTCTGCACCGTTGTGTACGCAGAAACATACAAGAGTACAAGACTTCAGCAAGAACAGAAACACTCAATCGCTCTAATAAATGCTAATAAATAAATGTCTGTTTTATATGTATGTAAATACTTTTATAGTAGTACTAATTCGTGTACACAGTCTCTCTATCTCTATCCGTGGGAATTTTGCGCACGTAAAAAAAATGTCGTAAATCTATTGGTTTAAAATTAAAAATTATCTATCTATCTATGACTATAGCAGTTTGACGTTAACATGTCGTCGATGAAGTACCAATACCTCCTAACTGACATTTTAGTCCAAAATTACTTTTTTATTACAACAGACATAAAACTCATATTCGCATGAATTGCATTTACTCCTATCCAACATTTCTTTACCAAAAAGCTTCTAGAGCTATGTGAAAATATCTACTAAGTTACGGAATTCATTCTTTCGTATGTATTTTATGGAAATATCTCCTAACTGCTCTGACAACCGGCTACACTCGGACGCGCTCCCCTTCGATTGTTCCAGCCGATATATTTTTTTCTGATATTCCTCACGAGAACAACAGTGAAGATGAAGTTGATATATATGCCGATTCATCCTCTAGTTCTTATAAGCCGTCGTCTTCGAGTGATGATGATGAAGAAACCATAGTAGCTGCTCAAGAATTACCTACTACTTCGCAAAATGTATTTCATGGTGATTTAACTGAAGGTAGAAAACGACGAAAAAATAAAGATTGCAATGAATGGAAGAAGTTAAAGAATAAAAAACTCAGAATGGAAGGTAAAGAATACTTGGGTTACACAAAAGCGGCAAACAGCAAAATGGAACACAATAAAATTAGACCTCCAAGACAAATAAAAGAGAGATGTAAATCAAAATTCTGCGAAAAGAGCCAGAATAGGAAATTGAAGGATGTTAGTGATGAATCTCGTCAGCTTATTTTAAAAAAAAATTGGGATAGTCTCAAATGGAAGACTGCATTCGTGCACCCTGTACCTAAGAAAGGTGACAGGACAGATCCGACCAATTACAGGCCTATCGCTATAACCTCCCTTCTCTCGAAGGTTATGGAGCGTGTTATTAATACACTACTCCTGAGGTACCTTGAAGGAAACGATCTACTGAGCGACCGACAGTACGGTTTTCGCCACCGTCGCTCTACCGGTGACCTTCTTGTGTATCTCACAAACCGGTGGGCGCAAGCCATCGAGAGTCGCGGTGAGGCACTAGCGGTCAGCCTCGATGTAGCGAAGGCCTTCGATCGGGTCTGGCACAAAGGTCTTCTTACGAAGTTGCCATATTATGGACTCCCCGAGGGATTGTGCGAATGGATCTCCAGCTTTTTGTCCAACAGAAGCATCCAAGCCGTCGTCGACGGCAGCTGCTCGGACCGCATGAACATAAACGCTGGTGTCCCACAAGGCTCCGTGTTGTCTCCGACGCTGTTTCTGCTGCATATCAATGACATGCTGTCTGATGGCTCCATTCATTGTTATGCGGACGACAGTACCGGGGACACGTGTTACACGGGCCGTGCAAATATCCCTCAGTCCGAGGTGGAGAAGAGTCGCGAACAACTTGTGTCTGAAATCGAGACTACTCTCTCTGGAGTGTCCGATTGGGGACGACTAAACCTAGTCCAATTCAACCCCACTAAGACACAAGTATGTGTATTCACCGCTAAGAAAACCCCATTCATTGTAGCGCCGCAATTCCTGGGCACACCGCTTACCATCTCCCCGAGTATCGGGATCCTTGGTGTCGATATCTCCAGTGACGTCCAATACCGAAGTCATTTGCAGGACAAGGTTAAGTTGGCATCAAGAAAGCTCGGAGTGCTCAACAGGGCGAAGCAGTATTTCACTGCGGGGCAGCAACTCCTTCTTTATAAAGCACAGGTCCGGCCTCACATGGATTACTGCTGTCACCTTTTTGCTGGAGCACCTGCATACCAGCTTGACCCCTTCGAATCGTTGCAAAGACGGGCATTGAGGCCGGTTGACAATCCCATACTCACAGGTAGAGTGGAACCTCTTAGCCTTAGGAGGGATTTTGCCTCACTGTGTGTGTTCTACCGCCTATACAATGGTTTGTGCTCAGATGAATTGTTTGACATGATGCCCGTAGCTACATTCTATCATCGCACCTCTCGCCATAGGCAGGGAATTCATCCCCACACATTGCGACCTGCGACGGTACGCACTGTGCGGTATGAAAGAAACTTCATCCCACGCACACTCAAGCTGTGGAATGACCTCCCTGCTGCGGTTTTCCCAAGCGCCTACAATATGGGGTTCTTCAAGAGGGGCATCAGAAGGTTTCTTCATGGTCGGCAGCGCGAGTGTGACGCCCCTGGTGTTGCATACGTCCATAGGCCACGGTAACCGCTTCCCATCAGGTGGGCCGTGTGCTTGTCTGCCAATTAAGTGGTATAAAAAAAAAAAAAATGGGACCAAAGAAAAGTTTACATTGCAAGTTTAGTCAAACGCTCTACTGTATCTCGAAAAACTTCAACAAAAGTGCATCAACTTTCCGGTATTCAAGTATTCGACCAGGTCGAAAAACGGGGGACCCGACTGTAACAAACATTCGGGCCATCCGATATACTGATGATGGAAAAATCACTATAAAATTGAATTTTGACGATGACTGGGTTGGTTTACCGACTAGGCCTAAAATTTTTGAAGGTTTTAATACCTATTTACAACTGAATAACGCACCTCTTCCTATAACGATTACAAAATTTAATCATTTGCGAAGCATGAAAAACGTTTTACCAAAAGATTGCCACACGTATTACGATTCATTACCTAAAAATTAATCTGTTCATTTAATAAAAAAAAAACAAATAAGTTGATTCATAACCAAAATAAAAAGGCAAATAAAAAGTTCAGAAGATTTTTAGTTTTTCTTTATTTTATTTTTGATTATTTTATTTCTTGAAACAGTTTTATGTTTAATTTTAAGTCGTTTATTGTTTTCTTTTTCTTGTTATTTTTAAATAAACATCCTTTAAGTATGAATAAAAAAATAAAACACATTATTTACAAGAAATAACTCCTAACATTACTGGGGATACTCAAGTTCTAGAATCAATATCTCCTAACTGACCTAATCCCTATAAGACATAATCATAATCATATCCCCTCGTAAGTAATAAAAAGGTAATGCATTAAAAAGTATATTACAATCAATAGATGAAAAATTAAAACAACCTTTTTTTTTAAAACAGTTTTTTTCTTCTGGTGTAAAATTAGGTTCTCAACATATAGGAGGTATTGGTACTTCATCGACGATGTACAGAAATAAAATGTGGTCTGTTCTTTGAGCCCGTCATTGTTTAGTTTTCGGTTTAGGTTAAAAGACATTTATTTCTCATAAAAACATAAAGTTCACTTAAAATGAGATTTACAATAATTTAGAAATTTACAATAAATGTTTTCCTCTATTCTGCTTACTTTAATTTGTTGTACATAGTTTTTGAGTTTACCCTTATACACATTCAAATTATCAATATTTTTAATGTCGTTGGGTAGTTTATTATAACGAATAATATAGTTTTTTGCCATAGTTAGTACGTGGACGAATTAACTGAATATTGTCTCTGTTTCTTAGCAAGTGAATTGATTCCCTCTTAGATAACTGTATGTTAGTTTGGATCGAATTTGTTGTAATTTTTTAACTTAAATAAAGGTCGTGTATATGTGTAGTTGTTTTATGTTTAGTAATTTTTTTTTCGTGATATATTTGATTTGTTGGAGTCCGATAGTGATAGTAAAATATTGCTTTTATTATTTTATCTGTCGTGGGCATTTATCTGTCGTCACTCCAGTTTGATCCACTCCGCTACCAGTGATAAGACTGCCCATTGTATGTACATTAAACGGTATATATACATGCTAATGTCGTATTGTGAAGGAGAGGGCCAGATCGTGAGAGATGGCCCTGGGTCGGCCGGGGTGCGAGGGATATGCCTGTCAACCTCACCTTCGGCAACCATAAACGACCCACAGGCGTCTTGCGTTTTGGTCAGTTCGAGTCCGACATAAACTCTTCCACAGGCTCCGGTGGGGGGGGGGGGATATACGTGGGGGTTTTGCGCACGTAAAAAAATGTCGTATTGTGAACTGTAAATCTATTGGTGTAAAATAAAAAATGATCTATCTATCTATGACTATAGCAGTTTACAAATTTACCGGATTTGTTTATATTCATTATTACTGCTCCGCTCCTATTTATAGTAGCATGATGATGTATAGCATTAAATATGCGTCGATAAATGGACTATTCAAATCAAAATGGAATTTTTAATTTAAATTAATTTAATTTTTTTTTAAAAGCTACATAAGACGAACCATAAGGAGAAGAAGGAGTAAGTGGAAGTAAGATTACTTTAAGCTTGAAATAAAACTTTCCTGCAATAAGACTGTTTCGTAAACGATTGTTTACGAAACAGTCTTATTGCAGGAGAGTTTTATTTCAAGCCTAAAGTAACTACTTTTCATTAGGTGCCAATCGAGTGCTATTATAAAATGATAAATTTGTTGCATTTGTATGTTAAAGATTTCAAAAAACATTTACTTTATCTTGTCGATTTGTTTGTGATGAACACTAAAAATGCTGTGGGCGGATGCAGTTTTACGTAAGAAAGTCTTGGTCTTACTTATTATTATCAGTCGCATGTTTGATCGGAAATCAGTTGATTATATCCGGAAATTTGACCGTAAGTCGTACGAAAAAACATCCACGTGAGTGGAGTTAAGAGCATATGTCAATTTTTAATCAAGATTTTACGTTTACATACATACATACATACTGTCACGCCTTTTTTCCAGTGGGGTTGGCACAGTTTTCCATAATCCTGGCATACATCTTTCACTTCTTCAACTTTTATAATGGTTTTCATTCGGGTACTCTTGACATGTCCTTTCTTTACAAAACCTTCGATCTAAATTTTACCGGATTGTCCATTCACTTCTTTCGACCATCCATTTTATTTTAAGAGCATGTTAACAAAATTAACAATAACACTTACCACTCACCGAGGAGAGATGTGCTAGCGGTGTTATCATACTTATTTATTGATTATATTATTGATTGATTTTTTCGAAACCCCGTATCACCTCGCTGCCATTTAAAACATATTACATAGCCGCAATAGGTAGGCACAGGTTAACTTTAGCTCACAAAGCATCATCTCCGCTGGGCCGCTTATCTTAGACTCTATAATCCTATGTTTCTTACATACGTCAGAGCTACTTCTTCTTCTTATTTTATTCAAATGGCTAACCGATGATTCTGCCAAACTCAAGGTGGACAGTAGGTTTCGTCGTTCATAGAGATCTCTAGGTGTTCATGGGAGAGTGTCTTGGTAATTTGGTCTTATCCTTGTCGGGCACTCAAAAACTTCCAAAATCACAAGTGTTAGTAATAACATAAATTAGGGCTCAGGGTTAGCCTGCATTATTTTGAAACTTCATATAACTCCTTTGAGCCCGCCAGTTTTTAGTTTTCAAATAATGTAACTAATAATCTCTAAAATAATCTATTTTATTTATATATATATATATATATATTATATTTATTTATGGTCACTGCTCCGCTCCTATAAATAGTAGCGTAGTGATATATAACCTAAAACCTTAATCGATAAATTATTAAAAAAAAAATTCTATTGGATACAATAGATTTTTTTTTTGAACTTCAAGTTATTGAAGTTCCTGAGATTCAACCAAACAAATTCTTCAGATTAAGAATATTAGTAAAGATTATAAATATCTGTATAATATGTAAATGAATGTTATAGTAGTATAAATTTAAACTTTAAAATTTTTTTTTTTAAACTTTAACCAACCCTTAGCAGGATGGACGGCTTCTTGAGAAGACCCTGGTACCCGACGGGACCGTCTTTAACCAATAAGAGATGAATAGCTCTCAGTGGTACAGAATGTCCTGTTGTGTATGCAGACAGACATCAGGACATATAAGAGGAGAAGCACTAAGTCGCTCGAATTAGCTACCCGACGAGGCGTGTGGTACAACAGTGTCATGAATAAGAACACAATTGTTCCAGCAACCATTTTTGCTAGCGGACGCTCATCAGGAAGGACTTGCCAGTCAAGAACTACGTCGATAAACTATTCAACAAAAGAGATATTTTCAATTCTAACCTACAGTTCCTCAGATTAGTGCATTCAGACAAACAACCGAACAAACTCTTCAGATTAAGAATATTAGTATAGATTATAAATATCTGTAATAAATAATTTTAAAGTAGTTCTAATTCGTGTACGCAGTCTCTCCTTAACTAACCCTTAGCAGGATGGACGGCTACTTGAGAAGATCCTGGTACCCGACGATACAGTCTGAAATTATTGAGAGGTGAATAGCTCTCAGTAATTCGGACTGTACCGTTGTGTATGCAGACACACATCAGAAGAATCAAGAGTAGATACAAGCCATGCAAGAACAAAAACACTCAGTTGTTCGAATAAATGCTACATAAGCCGAACCATAAGGAGTAAGTGGACCCCGAGTTCCGAGGTGTGTTTATTTGTTTTGTTTTGCTTTATTTGTACAATACTCCCTCTCTCTCTCTTTCTTTTGGATTTTAAAAACTGTATTAGTTTATTTTGAAAATTATACCAATATCTTTTGTATCTCCCAAGGTTGCCAGGAAGAAATAGGGCATTTATCTGTCGTCACACCAGTATGATTCAGGCCGCTTCCAGAGATATGACCGCTCATTGTACATTAAACAAAGTGTGTAATGAACAGAATGAATAATAATATCTTCTTGTTCTTTACGCAGACACACATCAACAAACAAGAATAGCTTCAGCAAGAATAAGAGCACTCAATCGCTCCCTTAATAGCTACAATAGCTGAACCATATGGAGAAGAGTGAGTAGGTGGACCTCGAGTTCCGAGGTCACGGATGCAATTACGAACAGTAAGATAATGATATTTAATAAAGTTTACGCGAATATCAATCAGCGAAATAAAATCACTATTTAACGGATTCTATCATAATTTATTTGGTATTATTCATGTTTAGCCCGACGTTTCGGCTACTTTTCAGCAGCCATGATCGCAGAACGCCTAACAACGGTTGTTGTCCCATAGTTTGAAGTGTAAGACCTGCTGATCGATTTGCCTCGTGGCGCCACTGTGTAATTAATAGTACATAGTGGTGCCACCGGGCAGATTGAGTACGCGGGCACTCATCAGGAAGAACAATCCAGACTAGGAATCTTCAGAGCAGACTCCAACTCCGATGAACAACTACTGATAAGTTAAATTGTTATAGTATTTTATTTTATGTATATTCGTGAATGCAGTGTCGTCTTAACCAACATTTCGCAAAATGGACGTTGAATTGAGAAGACCTGCTGCTCGGTATGACTCTTGGCACCACTGTGTAATGTATAGCACATAGGTGTCAATAGTCATATTGTGTATTTGGACACTCATCGGGAAGACATGGTACCCGAAACGACATGAATCCAATGGGAATGAATAATAATATCTTCTTGTTCTTTACGCAGACACACATCAACATGCAAGAATAGAAAGAAGCCTTCAGCAAGAATTGAAGCACCCTTAATAGCTACAATAGCCGAACCATATGGAGAAGAGTGAGTAAGTGGACCTCGAGTTCCGAGGTCACGGATGCAATCACGAACAGTATGTAAGATAATGATATTTAATAAAGTTTACGCGAATATCAATCAGTGAAATAAAATCACTATTTAACGGATTCTATCATAATTTATTTGGAATTATTCATTTTTAGGCCGACGTTTCGGCTACTTTTCAGCAGCCATGATCGCAGAACGCCTAACAAAGGTTGTTGTCACATAGTTTGAAGTGTAAGACCTGCCGATCGATTTGCCTCGTGGTGCCATTACGTATTCAATAGTATATAATCTTGCCACGTCGCAGATTGAGTACGCGGGCACTCATCAGGAAGAACAATCCAGACTAGGAATCTTCAGAGCAGACTCCAACTCCGATGAACAAATACTGCTAAGTTAAATTGTTATAGTATTTTATGTATATTCGTGAATGCAGTGTCGTCTTAACCAACATTTCGCAAAATGGACGTTGAATTGAGAAGACCTGCTGCTCGGTATGACTCTTGGCACCACTGTGTAATGTATAGCACATAGGTGTCAATAGTTATATTGTGTATTTGGACACTCATCGGGAAGACATGGTACCCGAAACGACATGAATCCAATGGGAATGAATAATAATATCTTCTTGTTCTTTACGCAGACACACATCAACATGCAAGAATAGAAAGAAGCCTTCAGCAAGAATTGAAGCACCCTTAATAGCTACAATAGCCGAACCATATGGAGAAGAGTGAGTAAGTGGACCTCGAGTTCCGAGGTCACGGATGCAATCACGAACAGTATGTAAGATAATGATATTTAATAAAGTTTACGCGAATATCAATCAGTGAATTAGAATCACTATTTAACGGATTCTATCATAATTTATTTGGAATTATTCATTTTTAGGCCGACGTTTCGGCTACTTTTCAGCAGCCATGATCGCAGAACGCCTAACAACGGTTGTTGTCACATAGTTTGAAGTGTAAGACCTGCCGATCGATTTGCCTCGTGGCACCACTGTGTAATTAATAGTACATGGTGGTGCCACCGGGCAGATTGAGTACGCGGGCACTCATCAGGAAGAACAATCCAGACTAGGAGTCTTCAGAGCAGACTCCAACTCCGATGAACAAATACTGCTAAGTTAAATTGTTATAGTATTTTATTTTATGTATATTCGTGAATGCAGTGTCGTCTTAACCAACATTTCGCAAAATGGACGTTGAATTGAGAAGATCTGCTGCTCGGTATGACTCTTGGCGCCGCTGTGTAATGTATAGCACACCGATGGCAATAGTCACACTGTGGACGTGGACACTCATCAGGAAGGCAATGCCAGACTTAAGTTACATTGTTATAGTATTATATATTCGTGTATTGATTCTATCATAATTTATTTGGAATTATTCATGTTTAGCCCGACGTTTCGGCTACTTTTCAGCAGCCATGATCGCAGAACGCCTGAAAATGGTTGTTGTTACATAGTTTGAAGTGTAAGACCTGCCGATCGATTTGCCTCGTGGTGCCATTATGTATTCAATAGTATATAATCTTGCCACGTTGCAGATTGAGTACGCGGGCACTCATCAGGAAGAACAATCCAGACTAGGAGTCTTCAGAGCAGACTCCAACTCCGATGAACAAATACTGCTAAGTTAAATTGTTATAGTATTTTATTTTCTGTATATTCGTGAATGCAGTGTCGTCTTAACCAACATTTCGCAAAATGGACGTTGAATTGAGAAGACCTGCTGCTCGGTATGACTCTTGGCACCACTGTGTAATGTATAGCACATAGGTGTCAATAGTCATATTGTGCATTTGGACAATCATCGGGAAGACATGGTACCCGAAACGACATGAATCCAATGGGAATGAATAATAATATCTTCTTGTTCTTTACGCAGACACACATCAACATGCAAGAATAGAAAGAAGCCTTCAGCAAGAATTGAAGCACCCTTAATAGCTACAATAGCCGAACCATATGGAGAAGAGTGAGTAAGTGGACCTCGAGTTCCGAGGTCACGGATGCAATCACGAACAGTATGTAAGATAATGATATTTAATAAAGTTTACGCGAATATCAATCAGTGAAATAAAATCACTATTTAACGGATTCTATCATAATTTATTTGGAATTATTCATTTTTAGCCCGACTTTTCGGCTACTTTTCAGCAGCCATGATCGCAGAACGCCTAACAACGGTTGTTGTCACATAGTTTGAAGTGTAAGACCTCGTGGCGCCACTGTGTAATTAACAGTACATATGTAGTGGTGCCACCGGGCAGATTGAGTACGCGGGCACTCATCAGGAAGAACAATCCAGACTAGGAGTCTTCAGAGCAGACTCCAACTCCGAGGAACAAATACTGATAAGTTAAATTGTTATAGTATTTTATTTTATGTATATTCGTGAATGCAGTGTCGTCTTAACCAACACTTCGCAAAATGGACGTTGAATTGAGAAGACCTGCTGCTCGGTATGACTCTTGGCGCCGCTGTGTAATGTATAGCACACCGATGCCAATAGTCACACTGTGGACGTGGACACTCATCAGGAAGGCAAGGTTACATTGTGTTAGTATTATATATTCGTGTATGCAGTCTCTCCTTAACCAACCCTATTGCAGAACGGACGGCCACTTGAGAAGACATGGTACCCGACGAAACGACATGAATCCAATGGGAATGAATAATAATATCTTCTTGTTCTTTACGCAGACACACATCAACATGCAAGAATAGAAAGAAGCCTTCAGCAAGAATTGAAGCACCCTTAATAGCTACAATAGCCGAACCATATGGAGAAGAGTGAGTAAGTGGACCCCGAGTTCCGAGGTCACGGATGCAATGACGAACAGTAAGATAATGATATTTAATAAAGTTTACGCGAATATCAATCAGTGACATAAAATCACTATTTAACGGATTCTATCGCCATTTGTTTGGAATTATTCACGTTTGCCCCGACGTTTCGGCTACTTTACAGCAGCTATGGTCGCCGGGTGATTAAGAGTGGTAGTTGTCACATAGTTTGAAGTGTTGTCTTAGTACCCGAAAAGCTTATTGTGTCGTTAAATAGTGGTTTTATTTCTATGAATGATCATGATGTTGATAGCTACACCTTGTCTTTGGTTTTTGTCACATTGCCCAAGGCTGCCTGGAAATAATCGTTTCCATCGGTAAGGCCGCCCATTGTACATTGAACTGCATAGATACTACCTACTTGTCCTACTGAAAACTCGCCTGATGGTAAGCTGAAGGCAGAGTCTCAAAAAATGAAGGTCACCATTAAATACAAAGACCGTATTACAATGGTAACACTCAGATTAACGGCCTTATCGTATGGTTATGCACGCTCCGCTTAAAGGACTCGTGACTGTAAGAAGAAGGAAGCACGTGAGTTGGTAATGAATATTAGATCTTAATGGTGCTCTTATCCTATCTTACCCTATCTTATCCTATCTTATCCTATCTTACCCTATCTTATCCTATCTTATCCTATCTTATCCTATCTTATCCTATCTTATCCTATCTTATCCTATCTTATCCTATCTTACCCTATCTTATCCTATCTTACCCTATCTTATCCTATCTTATCCTATCTTATCCTATCTTATCCTATCTTATCCTATCTTATCCTATCTTATCCTATCTTATCCTATCTTATCCTATCTTATCCTATCTTATCCTATCTTATCCTATCTTATCCTATCTTATCCTATCTTATCCTATCTTATCCTATCTTATCCTATCTTATCCTATCTTATCCTATCTTACCCTATCTTATCCTATCTTATCCTATCTTATCCTATCTTATCCTATCTTACCCTATCTTATCCTATCTTATCCTATCTTATCCTATCTTATCCTATCTTATCCTATCTTATCCTATCTTATCCTATCTTATCCTATCTTATCCTATCTTATCCTATCTTATCCTATCTTATCCTATCTTATCCTATCTTATCCTATCTTATCCTATCTTATCCTATCTTATCCTATCTTATCCTATCTTATCCTATCTTATCCTATCTTATCCTATCTTATCCTATCTTATCCTATCTTATCCTATCTTATCCTATCTTACCCTATCTTATCCTATCTTACCCTATCTTATCCTATCTTATCCTATCTTATCCTATCTTATCCTATCTTACCCTATCTTATCCTATCTTATCCTATCTTATCCTATCTTATCCTATCTTATCCTATCTTACCCTATCTTATCCTATCTTACCCTATCTTATCCTATCTTATCCTATCTTATCCTATCTTATCCTATCTTATCCTATCTTATCCTATCTTATCCTATCTTATCCTATCTTATCCTATCTTATCCTATCTTATCCTATCTTATCCTATCTTATCCTATCTTATCCTATCTTATCCTATCTTACCCTATCTTATCCTATCTTACCCTATCTTATCCTATCTTATCCTATCTTATCCTATCTTATCCTATCTTACCCTATCTTATCCTATCTTATCCTATCTTATCCTATCTTATCCTATCTTATCCTATCTTATCCTATCTTATCCTATCTTACCCTATCTTATCCTATCTTATCCTATCTTATCCTATCTTACCCTATCTTATCCTATCTTACCCTATCTTATCCTATCTTATCCTATCTTATCCTATCTTATCCTATCTTACCCTATCTTATCCTATCTTACCCTATCTTATCCTATCTTATCCTATCTTATCCTATCTTATCCTATCTTATCCTATCTTATCCTATCTTATCCTATCTTATCCTATCTTATCCTATCTTATCCTATCTTATCCTATCTTATCCTATCTTATCCTATCTTATCCTATCTTATCCTATCTTATCCTATCTTACCCTATCTTACCCTATCTTATCCTATCTTATCCTATCTTATCCTATCTTATCCTATCTTATCCTATCTTATCCTATCTTACCCTATCTTACCCTATCTTATCCTATCTTATCCTATCTTATCCTATCTTATCCTATCTTATCCTATCTTATCCTATCTTACCCTATCTTATCCTATCTTATCCTATCTTATCCTATCTTACCCTATCTTATCCTATCTTATCCTATCTTATCCTATCTTACCCTATCTTATCCTATCTTATCCTATCTTATCCTATCTTATCCTATCTTATCCTATCTTATCCTATCTTATCCTATCTTATCCTATCTTATCCTATCTTATCCTATCTTATCCTATCTTATCCTATCTTATCCTATCTTATCCTATCTTATCCTATCTTATCCTATCTTATCCTATCTTATCCTATCTTATCCTATCTTATCCTATCTTATCCTATCTTATCCTATCTTATCCTATCTTATCCTATCTTATCCTATCTTATCCTATCTTATCCTATCTTACCCTATCTTATCCTATCTTACCCTATCTTATCCTATCTTATCCTATCTTATCCTATCTTATCCTATCTTACCCTATCTTATCCTATCTTATCCTATCTTATCCTATCTTATCCTATCTTATCCTATCTTATCCTATCTTATCCTATCTTATCCTATCTTATCCTATCTTATCCTATCTTATCCTATCTTATCCTATCTTATCCTATCTTACCCTATCTTATCCTATCTTATCCTATCTTATCCTATCTTACCCTATCTTATCCTATCTTACCCTATCTTATCCTATCTTATCCTATCTTATCCTATCTTATCCTATCTTACCCTATCTTATCCTATCTTACCCTATCTTATCCTATCTTATCCTATCTTATCCTATCTTATCCTATCTTATCCTATCATATCTTATCGTATTTTAACTTATTGTGTATTATCGTATCGTATCTTACCTTATCGTATCTTATCTTATCTTATACAGAATGGACGACCGTTTGAGAAGACCTGCTGCCCGATATGACTCCTGGCGCCACAGTATGAAGAATATTAGAGCGCCAATAGACATATTATGTTCGAAAACACATGTGGTAGTTACTTAATATCAACTGTCAAATAGGTCAGGAAATAAATAAATAAATGATCATTTTGTCAAGTCAGACCGGCGTTTTATTCTATCATTGTGAGTATACCTGTAACAGTGGTATTTTTCAATACCGCTTAGGTGGCAGACAGGCACACAGCCCACATGATGGGAAGTGGTTACCGTAGCCTATAAAGTATGTATATGTGAGTAGCCCGAAAATATTAAAAAAGTGGCCGCTTGATTTAACTAACTTAATCTCGGCCCCTATTACGTGGGATTTAAAATCATACATATTATATACATGATTTTATTCCCGGAGGATTAGGCAGAGGTGAACTAACACCCACAATTCACCAATCATTAAATTCCGTTCCATGTAATAGGGGGTGAGCCTATTGCCGTATTCCGTGCATTATTGTATACTCGAGCCATGCCTCATGTCTGATGTTTAACAGCCCTATCCTTTAGTTGCCGTGTCCGACACCACATGGGAAGAGATGAGGTACCTCAAATTCTACTCTGCAGGGAACAACACGGCTACTTAATCATTTTTGACAAAATATGGGTGTTAACACACCTCTGTCTACCCCTTCGGGGATTTATAAGCGTGAGTATACTTACCTAACGTTTATGGGAATTCTAAGTAAAACTGTAGACAGTATAGTTCGTGTAAAATAGTTTAGTGAGTTTTCACGGGACGTATGTCTGACCTCTCAACCACGAAATCCCAGTCAGAGTCCTCGCCAGAGCCCAGTCTATCAATCATCAGGTTTGGGATCTTGTTGAGGTCCCACATAAGTTATAGTCCACTTAGAAAAAAAGAAAAAGCATTTTTCAAGAAACACACAACGTAGAAACAATCGAAATACATACATACATATAATCACGCCTTTATCCCTGAAGAACTCTCCAGGGATAAAGGCGTATAATAAAGAGATAAATTAACACCCACATTTCACCTATAATTGTATTCGGTCCCACGTAATAGGGGGTGAGCCTATTAACGTATTCCGCGCACTATAGTTGACTCAAGTCATGCATCTGAGGCTGAGTCTGGGCTGTATATATCTGTCTGATGTTCTTGTATCCTTCTTCATTCAATCGATTCATTCATTCATTGGAGGATTAAAGGTACGAACCTCGAGAACCCGTAAAAACTTCCTACCAATCGTAAAAAGTGAATTTTCATACATATATATTATATTCACGCCATTGGAATGTGGAAAGCGTGTGAAAGTGGTAAAGCGGACCCCAGACTCCGACGTAAAAACTTCGAATGCGACTGGCATTAACGTTACGGTGAAGAAGTTATTCATGCGTGTAATTCCCTGGGTAAGCAGAGATTAGGCAGAGAAGTATTAACACACCCAAGTTTCATGACTAAAACAGAGAACTCTAACATGGACAGTCTGGCTAGGCTGATCACTATAGAAAAAAAATGAGCAAGCAAAAAAACGACAAGCACACGGCTCACCTGATGGAAAGTGGTTACCGGGGCCTATGGACGTGTGCAAAACCAAGGGAGTCACACTCGCGCTGCTAACCCTGCAAGCATTGAGAGATTCTGTGCCGTCAGTGTAAAAGACAAAGCAGGACAAGCTTTTGGTTTTACCAATGACAGCACAAAAGCCTTCCAGTGAGCTTTGGCTACCCTACTCACCGCCGGGAAGACAACACACTAGTGTTGTGTTCCCGGCGACTGATATTGAATGAATGATTTATGAATGATTTATTTATTTAAATACAGCAGTGGTTCATCTTTGTTAGTATCACTTATATCTAGGTTAGTATATTATTAATAATTATTATAGTATTATAAGGGCCACTGCTGTACCAACCCTCCCGCTATGGCACAGCAACGGTTTACATGGAGGCAGTCCAGCCTTCGCGCGATCATATTCAGGATGCTGTTGTCGCTCGCCCGCACCCTATGCACCAAGGACGCGCATCTCTTTCTCATCGTTGCGTAAAAGCAGTCTACCCGGGCCTCTGCGAACATCCCTGATGCACTGCAGAAGCGAGGTAGCCCCAACAGCACCCTGAAGGCGTTATTATACTGTACTCTAAGGGCACTGTAAGCTTTTTGAGTATACCTGGCCCACAAGCAGCACGTATAGAACGAGGTACAGAAAGCTCTAAAAAGTGTGAGTTTGACCTCTCGTGAACAGCGTGCAAACCTGCGGGCCAGCATATTTGCTCTCACTGACAGCGCCCTTCGTTCCCTCTCAATGTCCTGGTCGTCCTTGAGGTCGGCAGTCAACACATGCCCAAGGTATTTAAAGTTATATACTCTTTGCATGGGTTGATTATTGAGTATAATCGGCGGTATTTGAGCATATTGTTGACTCCCGGCCCCAAAGACCATAACTTGACTTTTTTTTACATTATAGGTCAAGCCGTGTGAGAGGGCGTACGATTCGCATTTGGCCACCAGAGACCGCATGCCACAGACAGATGCACTCAGCAGTGCCATATCGTCCGCGTAGCTGATGTTATTGACGCAGACCCCGTCTATGCAGCAACCGACAGTGGCACCACTGAGCTCCTCTATCAGATCGTTTACATACAGATTGAAGAGCGTGGGTGAAGATAACCCCCCCTGCCTCACCCCGCACTCCAATCCGTATGGTTCGGATAGTGCCCCTCCCCATCTCACGCTATTGACCTGGTTCCCGTCAATAATAATATTATGGCCATGGTATTCTGTGTGGTGCTTCCCCAGTCGGACTGCTCAATTGGACGGAAATATCGTCGTGACCTACCTTCTATATGTGTATCAAACATAATAACACAATAATCTGATAGTGTCTGCATTAGTTTAGAACTGTGTCGCAGACGCTAACGCCACCTCCAGGCCGAACTGGGCATCAGAGTTCCATCATAGACATGAGTGCAGTAAGTATAAGTAAAAAGAGAGATAAAAAAATGCAATATTGACAGCTCTGAACATTAAAATTAAACTTAAAATTCTATCTCAGAATTCTATATTATTAGTGTGTATGGGGGTGTTATGTGTGTAGGTAGTGAAGTGTGTAGATGTGACGTGACATGGTTTATTTTTATTTTCTCTTTATTGAAGGGCTTTGTCGTTAGAGCGATTATGTTGCCCATATTGTAAAACAAATATACAAATCAAACAACAAAAAAAACAAAAGCATATATGCGCATTTATCATATGCTTAACCTCTAAACTTAACTAAGTTGTACAATACCCGGGCTGTATCCTATGATGGCTCAGACACTGTTACAACTCCCCACCATTAGGCTACTCTTCAACAGAGGATCCCTGTGCATTTCCGCACACATTACATTAAAATATGGTACAGGTCATCGAGTGTATTGCAGGTGGTACAGTTTGGGGATGTTGATTGCCGTATTAGGAACGCAAATTTATTTGATGGAATGTGTCCGGAACGAAGCTGAAGTGCAATTACTGTATCTTGTCGATTGAGACCACAACCATCAATCCAAGGAGAGCGTAGAGGATAGGGCTGGATCGTTCTAGACGTGACATGTTAGTGTAGGTTTGAGTGTATGTAATTATGTGTAACTTGTATAAAGTATTGAACATTTAAAGAGAAGTGTAAATGCTCTTCATATTAAAATGGTTGAGCCACATCCTCCAACTTATTTTTTTTTTATGCTACTTAGGTAGCAGACAAGCACACGGCCCACCTGATGGAAAGTGGTTACCATGACCTATGAACGTGTGTAACACCAGTGGAGTCACATCTGTGGGGTAGCCAGAGCTCACTGGAGAGTTTTTGTGCTGTCAGTGGGATGACCAAAGGCTTGTCCTGCTTTGTCCTCTACACTGACGGCACAAAATCTCTGTTCTTACAGGGTCGGCAGCACGGATGTGACTCCACTGGTGTTACACACGTTCATAGGTCATGGTAACCACTTTCCATCAGGTGGGCCGTGTGCTTGTCTGCCACATAAGGTGTATAAAAAAAAAAAGAGGACCTGTGCTCTTGTCGGTGGAGTAATCGTCACTCTTCTCTCTCCTCCGCCAATTTTTTATCCTCCTGATACAAAGCGACTTTTATCTTTTCTTTTATCTGTATAACCTATTAACCAAATATTCTCTATACATTTGTACTCTATACCATCTATGTAATGAGTACAAACTGTATGTGTCCTATGTCGGTATCTGGATTTTGCACAGCACACTCTGATCCTACTTATAGTCGTTTCGGAGCGAAATATTTTGGACACAGTTTGCACAGCAAAATATTTTTGAAATTGGCATAAAAAAGATGTATTGGAATATTGTACAAGTGAAAGGAATAATGTATGCTTTAAATTAATACTTCCAGACGATTTTGCTATCGAAACTGTGAACTAAATCTTTCGCCACGAAACGACTATGAGTATAACATAACCCAGTATATCTTAGCTATTGCGGGAGCGACTGCCGTCTTTTTTTTATACCACTTAGGTGGCAGTCAAGCGGTGTGCTTGTCTGCCACCTGTTGGGAAGTGGATACCGTGGCCTATTGACGTGTGCAACACCAGAGGCGTAACACACGCGGTGCCAACCCTGAAGAAACCTTCTGATGCTAAAAATGGGGTTCTTCGGAATATTGTAGGCGCTTAGGAAAATCGCAGCAGGGAGTTCATTCCACAGCTTGAGTGTGCGGAGGATGAAGTTTCTTTCATAGTACACAGTGCGCACCTTCTCAGGTTGTAATGTGTGAGGATGAATTCCCTGCCTATGGCGAAAATATATATATTATATTATATGGGTTGTGAATTGTTTGACATGATACCCACAGCTATGTGGACATCACGTCAAACAATTCACAACCCATTCACAAACAAGCACAAACTGTTATATAAATAATAACTTGTATAGGCAGTAGAACACACACAGCGAGACAAAGTACCTCCTAAGACTGAGAGGTTCCACACTACCTGCAAGTGTGCAATTGTCAACCAGCCTCAACGCCCGTCTTTGCACCGAGTCGAAGTTGGTAAGGTGACAGCAGTACTTCATGTGGGGCCGGACCTGTACCTTATAAAGAAGGAGTCGCTGCCCCGCAGTGAACAGGATCCCGATACTCGAGGAGATGATAAGCGGTGTGCTCAGGAATTGCGGCGCTACAATTAATGTGGTTTTCTTACCGGTGAATACACATACTTGTGTCTTAGTGGGGTTGAATTGGACTAGGTTTAGCAGTCCCGAATCGGATACTCCAGAGAGAGTAGTCTGCCCTACCAAACCCGAGAGGAAAGCTTCATCCATCAGCAGGTGTAGGTAACGGCAATCAAGCGAGTAAGCTTGTACCCGTAAGATTGCTGGTCTCCCCATACATTCCTTCATGGAAATAGCAGTTCCACTTCTTCTTTTTCTTCGAGTTAATGGCTCGGTCTGGCATATACCTACATACATAGCTAAAAAGGCGTGATTAACGATTAATTTTCCTCGGAGGGTCAGGCAGACGTGAATTAATAACCACATTTGACCAATTATTGAATTTGGTCCCACGTAATAGGGAGTGAGCCTATTGCCGTCTTCCGGACACTATTGTTCATTCAAGCCATGCATCTGAGGCTGAGTCGGGGCTGTATATATCTGTCTTATGTTAAATAGCCCTATCCCTTCGTCGCCTTGTACGACACCACATGGGAAGAGATGGGGTGGTCCAAATTCTACTCAGCCGGGAAATACGTGGCATATAATGGTCTGGTATTTAAATTTTATTGACTCAAAACTTGGCCACTGCAACAGCGCTCTCCGTTGCTCTACATAGGTCGTCGGTAGTGCAAGTGAAGGGGCACATCGAGCAGGAAAGCAAATGCGACATGGACCGGGATTGGGCCCCGTAGTCGCAGGTCTCTTGTATTCGGTCGATTAAGCCCTATTTTGCCATATGTTCCACTAACATTCTTCGGCAATCCTACACACGTATGTGAACTTAGCATCTCGCTTGCTGGCATCTCACAAAAAAATGACCATGCAGACGTGGATAACTAAGAAGTTTTGCATTATTAACTTATTCTGTTAATTGCTCTACCGCTTGACTTTAATAAGAATCGCTAGTATTTGCAAGAAACACTATATAGGACAGAGATACTGAGGTTTTTCAGTATAGAGAGATCATACACGAAAAGACGAATGTGTTCTACACAACACCAAAAAAATGGTAATATGCCGTAGAGTTCTGTGCATTATTATACGTTTTTATCATAGATAGAGTCTACCACATAAGAAATAACAGAGTTATGGACATATTGCGTTGAAATAAGGTGACATGCTAAAAAAAGTGTTTTGAATCATTGCCTTAAACAAAGGTGAGATGCCGATACATAGCTAAAAGTTCTGTACTCCATGAAGCTTTCAAGTTATAGGTAAGGGTCTAGTTCACATAAAATGAGAGAGTTCTGGACACACCGAGGTGATAAAGGGTCAGATGCTGAGGTCTAACCGAGAGTTATGTGAAAAAATAAGTGTTTTGAGCAATAAACTTAAATAAGGATGAGATGAGATCAGATCCATCTTCAATTTAAAATGGGCTGACTCGTGCCGACCCCTATTTATAAAACACAAGTTGCTAACACTTCCGTGTCTATACATTTATGAAATGTGCAAATTTGTCAGAAATAATTATTCACTTTTTCCAAGAGATGAAAATGCCCTATTCAAAAGAAAAGTTTTACAAAAACCGCTACTAGTACCACGGAATAGGTTGATTTCAAGTGATAGAAACTGTTACACAATGGCGATAAAAATATATAATAAATTACCAGTCCAATTCCGGAAACTGATGAATACATTTAACAAAGAACTTTATGTTTGGCTATGTGACAAATGTTTTTATTCGATTGATGAATACTTCAACTTTAAGGAATAATATTTGTAGGGAGAAAACTCGAGACATTCTGTGACCTTTTGATGTGATAATTAAATTCTCCTCCAATATTAATAATTGCTCTGAATTATGTCTTTAATCTCATTAGTCCTAAATATTATAATGTGAAACTGTTAAAATATTACTGATAATGCAAATAGTATTGTCTAAGATTGTACGACCACTTAAAATTGACCTCTGATAATTCTATATTCCTTTTGACATTCCAATTATATTTTATTTTCATAAAATCAATTACTATTTCAGACAAACAATGAAACTAAATAGTGATCCAATATTATTTGCCAACGATTATGTGAAAATTTGCATGCCACAGTCTGCGGCTAAACATGCTGTATTTATATATATACCTATGTAAGACCTTATGTTACCACGTTTATGAGCAAATAAATTATTCTATTCTATTCTATGCTGATACACACTGAGAGTTCTGTACTCCAAAATGCTGTCACGTAATATTCTGCCTTTTTTAGAGTTCCCTACCGATACCGTACCCGTCTATCCGTCTGTCGGTCCCCAGGCTGTACCTCATGTACCGTGATAGTTAGAAAGCTGAAATTTTCACAGATGATGAACTTTTGTTGCCGCTATAACAAATAATATTAAAAACAGAACAAAATGTTATTAAGGGGGCTCTCATAAAACAACCATTATTTTCTCCAGGCTGTATATAATAAACTATGATATGTAGACAGCTGAGATTATCACACATACAGTGTTTCTATTGTCGCTATTATAGCAAGTACTAAAAAATATATTTTTATAAGGTATGCTCTCATAGAACGATCGTGATTTTTAATGCTGTTTGTCTGTCGTCAGACTTTATCTAATGAACCATGTTAGTTTGACAGTTGAGATTTTCACAGATGATGTATTTATATAGCTGCTATAACAACAAATACTAAAAACAGAGTAAAATTAGTTTTTAATGGCGGCTCTCATGGAAGCAACATTATTTTTAGTGTTATTCGGTTGTCTTTCACCAGGCTGTATGGCGGCCTCTAAGGCTCGAATGTTCTACCGCTACGGTAGAACATTCGAGTGCCACGCAGGGAGCGCGGGTTCGATTCCCCCTCAGTGCAAATACTTGTATGCATGAATATGCATATTTGCATATGTATGGGTGTCTATTTATGATATATATGCATTTATATTGTATGTATGAATATACATATTTGTATTTGTCTGGGTGTTTCTATGTATAATATGTATGCATTTACAAAAAAAGTATCTAATTATGTTTATCCGATTTCTACATTCCATAACACAAGCTAGTTAAACTATGCTTACCATGGGTCTAGATAGCGATGTGTAGAATGTTGTAGAATATTACATAACATAACATAAACTCACGCCTATATCCCCGAAGGGGTAGGCAGAGGTGCTAGCACCCACATTTGGCCAGTTTATGTTTAGGTCCCAATGTTACAGGTGGCGAGCCTATTGCCATTAACCGGGTACTTATAAACCTGCGATAAATACACACATAACTTCGAAAAGCATCGAAACGTCATTGGTGTATACCATGGTAAAACCTGGGATCGATCCCGAGACCTCGTCTCAGCAGTCCATTACCCATACCACTAGGTTACCGCAGTCGGTGGTCGGTTGTAGAATATTCATTTGTATATTTATTTGTATCTAATGATTTGTATAGAATGATAGCCAGAGAGCTGAGATTTTCAGAAATAATGAATTTCGGTTGCCACTAAAACAGCAAATACAACAAATATAGTAAAATATTTTTTTAAGGGTGGCTCTCATAGAACAAACATGATTTTATTTTAATCTGTTTGTATTTCACCAGCCTCTATCTCATAAACTATGATAGCTAGACAGCTGAGATTATTATAGATAATGTATTTCTATTGCGGCTATTATAACACATCCTAAAGACAGCAAAAACAAATATTGGCAATAATAAGTGGGAAAACGCGATTTCCTGCTGCAGTATTTTTCGCTCGAAATTAATAACAGCTACAGAAAGATGCTTGAAATAATCACAGAATACTTAGTAGTAAGTTTTAAAAATCAATAATTAAATTAAAATAGAATAAGTGTCTAAGGGGGGCTCCCAAACAACATAATGTGATTTTATGGACAATATCAATACCGGCAACAGGTAGATGCTTGAAACATTTACGGAATATTCAGTAACATATTTGTCGCAGCCAACTTGCATAATTAACTGTTCAATCAACAGCCTAGTCTCTTTCCTAACCAGAGATATTCAACCGCAGCAATTTAATAAATTGGCTGGCTTCTTAAGTCTAAAATAATTGGCATCGCCATTCAGCGTGGTAATGCCGCCAGCCTCTTGGGCACGGTACCAGTAGAGATTGATGGGGAGGAATTTTTCGATGCCTAAAATTACAGTCTCTCTCTTTTTCTCTATCCCATTTTTGTATATATTGTATAGTTAGCATAGTTTTATATAAATTTGTAAGTAATTGTATATTATAATAGCATATTTCTTCAAAATTATAAAGTCTAAAATTACTTTTTGTTACATACATACATATAATCACGCCTTTATCCTCTGAGGGTTAGGTTAGGTTACACCCACATTTCACCAATCATTGAATTCGTTCCCACGTAATAGGGGTCCACCTATTGCCGTCTTTCGGGTACTATTGTGGATTCAAGCAATTCATCTGAGGCTAAGTCTGGGCTGTATATACCTCTCTGATTCTAAACAGGCCTATCCCTTAGTCGCCTTGTACAACACCGCATGGGAAGAGATGGGGAGGTAGAAATTCTACTCTACCGGGAATCATGCGGCGATTATTTAAAATGTCACATTATACTGTTTATAACAATATTATGTGACAGAAACAGATCAGAAAGCCAAATAGGTTCATTGGTTAAAAGCAGCGCTGCGCTGATTATGTCACTGTTACCGAGTTGAAAGATACCTACAATAGTTCAACTAACTCGGGACCTGACCACCACACAGAGCGAACTAGAAAATACTATCCTCGAAAATAATGAGCTCCGTGCATCTATGAATAAACTCACAAATGAAAACCAATTATTAAAATCCTTATGTTCCACCAATTGTACGAAAATAATGACACAGAACTACAGCGCAAAAAAGAAAAAGAAACATTCTCTGTTAACTCACTACACCTCTTCCATGCCATCTTCTCCAACCTTGGAATCCACACACTTTGACAACGGAAATCTTAAAATAACTTGCCTTCAAAGACAAATAACCCAACTACAAGAACAGTTAAATAACTCCCGCCAAGAAGTAATAACTCTCAGGGAAGAAATAGACAACCTAAGGCGGAAGTTACAGTTCACCACTGAAACATACACAATTACATCGATATCCTCCCCATCAGTCCCCATCTCAAAAAACGCCTGCAATATTCCAAGTGGCAATGGTAATGCCCGACCAATGAAGAACAGTAATATTATGATGAAACAAGAATCATCCAGCACACCGAAAAACAGAGTTCTAATACTAGCTGATGAACAGGGTCGCGGCTTGAGGGAGATCCTTCAGAATCTTCTCGGAACGAATTTCTCAGTATTTTCTTATGTAAAGACGGGTGCAAAGCTTGGCAACATCTTGTCTGTGCTGCAGGCTTATATTCAAACTTTTAATGCTCGTGATTATGTTATAGTGCTGGGCGGTATACATGATAAAAACCCTTATGAATTAGAGCATAGCTTAAGTTTGTGAAAATCAAATGTGGCAAATACGAATGTTATTGTTTGTGAAGTACCGTATAATAAACATCTCCGGGAAACTAAGTTAAATTTACGTTTTATATGCCAAAGACATAATAACGCTACTTTTCTTGACATGTACTATTCTAAGTTTGTACCGTAAGGGTCACGTTATGCAATAAACATTGCTAGAACGCTATTAAAAGAAATTTTACGCATAACAGCAAAATACGTTTTGTAACGTGATTTATATTAATAGTTGTACCCAAACAGATTTAATTATGAACTCGAATGATGATATGAACAGTAGCAAGTTACCTGAAACACAAAATCAATCTGAATTGTCTATCCCGAGTCAGTTATTTCGTGAATAATTATGTAACCTTACTACACCAAAATATAAATGGCTTACTGACCAAATCTGATGCACTCACTGTGTCTCTAAATGTACTCGCAAAGGAAGGCACTTCGATTGACATTGTATGTATAACAGAACATAATATGGTACAGGGCCATGAAATCTACTTAATCCTACCTGGCTATAGATTAGTATCCTGTTTCATGAGATCCAACAGATGTGGGGGTTCGTGTATTTTACTGGGGAATGGCTATCAGTATAAACCCTTGACTGAGATAAATAAAATGTCAATCACAAATATCATTGAATGCTCCGGAGTCGAACTGATACAACACGGTATAAACATCCTATGTATTTACAGGTCACCAAGTGGCTCAATGAATATATTTCTGTTAATGTTGAGTAAAATTCTGACAAAACTATGTGCGCATGGTAAGAAACTGATTATGTGTGGTGATTTTAATATAGATGTTTTAACCCATACACGGGAAAGTAGAGAATTTATGGAAATACTATTGAGTTTTGATTTAATAATACAATTTAACCAACCGACACGCAACATTTGTCAAAAATGCATTGACAATGTCGTCCACAACATCAAAGGGTGTAAAGGAAAAATCATAGATTTTTCTCTATCTGACCACTCTGCCCAAATACTAACGTGTCCTGTAAAAAGAACTTGCATGTTAAAATATTGGTACACTTATAAGCGCTGTTTTGCTAGGAATAACAGAGATATGTTTAAAACTTATTTGAAACAAGTTTCTTTTGATGGTATTTACGAAACCTCAGATCCGAATTTAGCTTACAATTTGTTTTCAGACCTACTTAACCTAGCTTATAACGTGTGTTTCCCCCTGAAAAGACTTCGTGTAAGCTTTATCACAAAACCCTAATGGATATCTAAAGGTATACAAGCGTGTAGGAAACGAAGAAGGGATCTTCTATGGAACTATAGAAAGCATCCTACCGAGGAAAATAAAATAATTTTTCACAACTATTCTAGGCGTTATAAGAAAATAATTACACTAACAAAAAGATGTCAAAATAATCATTTTATTAATACCTCTGCAAATAAAGGAAAGGCAACTTGGCAGGTGATAAATAATATTAAATATAAATATCCAAATGAAGGTGTTGAAAAACTTGCCATAAATAGTGAAACAATAACTAGTGGTTCATGCATAGCAAATGCATTTAATAACTATTTCACTGACGTAGCAAAAGACAGTACACTCAAAAATATCGAACAACGACCATCTACTAAAACGTCTAAAATTGAATGTAATAGTAAATCTGTATTCATGCCTCCTACTATTCCCCAAGACATTTTAAAAATAATAACTTCCCTAAAGAATACATATAGCGTAGGATATGATGAGATTACTACACGAACAGTGAAAGATGTAGCAACCATCATTGCAGACCCTTTAAGCCACATTATGAATCTATGCATAGAACAAGGTATATTTCCGGAAAGATTAAAATTAACAGTAATAAAACCCATCCACAAAAAAAGATAGTAAGTCAATAATAGATAATTATAGACCTATCGCTTTATTGCCTATATTTTCCAAAATATTTGAGAGAATCATATATATATGCCTGTATGATTTCTTCGAAGCTAATGATTTATTCACTACAAGTCAATACGGGTTTAGAAAGGGTAAATCAATAAAAAAATAAAATAAACTTAGCTACGTATAAATTTTTGCATGAAGTGCTAAATAACATGGACAGGCGATTACCGGCAATAGCTCTTTTCATGGATATGTCCAAGGCATTTGACCATGTCAATCATGAAATACTTTTAAATAAGCTATATACGTATGATGTAAGAGGCAACGTACATGAGATTATGAAATCTTATCTTAGCAATAGGAAACAAGTGACGGAAATGAAAAGGGTATCTGTAACTAGTAAAATTGAGGAAACACATAGTTCTGATATAAGAAACGTAATTTCAGGAATTCCTCAAAGTAGTATATTAGGCCCTCTTTTGTTTCTTATTTATATTAATGACATGCCCAAAAAACGACATATAAAATGACACTATTTGCAGACGATAGCACTATACTTTATACTGGTGGTAATTTAGAAACTTTAAATCATAATATAAATACATCTATGACATCAATAATACAATGGCTGACTGAAAATGACTTAAATATCAATATAGACAAAACTAATTTAATGTTCTTTAAACAACGGTACACATCGCAAAACAATCTGCACATATCTTGTCAAAACATAAAAATCAAAGAGATTGTTGTCACCAAATTCTTAGGCCTTTACATTGACAGTAAATTAAATTGGAAATCTCATTGCGAACATATATGTAAAAAGCTATGTCAATTCTCATACGCACTCTAGTATAGGTTGCGTAAAATTAGCAATCAGTCCACTTTGCTGACTGCCTACCATGGCTACGTAGGATCTACTTTACGATATGGAATTATCTTTTGGGGTAGCTCAACATATAAAGCCCAGGTTTTTGTTGCTGAAAAGCGCTGTATTAGAAGCATCTGCCAACTTAAACAGACCGATTCATGTGTACCTCATTTTAAGACACTAAACATATTGACATTACCTTCTCTTTATGTATATGAAGTTGCAATATTTATTAAATCTAACATAGAATGGTTTGAGTTCCGAACTAGGGCTCGAAACTGTGATAAATTGTCCATAGTAGCTAGGAAAACAGAATTATTACATAACAGTGTGTTTTGCCTAGGTTCACGAATATATAATAAAATACCAATAAAAATTAGAGATATAATTGAAATGGACAATTTTAAATTAAAACTTCGCAAATGATTAATTGAAAAATGTTATTATACCATTAATGAATTTTTGGAGGATAACTCACTGTAATTAATAGGTATATACCTATAATGACAAAATGAAAATGAATGTGGTGCTGGTGCATGATAATTTATTGATGAATTTAATTTCTGTTACGATTGACTTTGTGCTATTTGTATTTTTTATTTAATTTTATGTGATAACTAAATTGACAATTTAATTAATAATCTAATAATTTGATAAGATATACCCAAATGGTGAAACATAGCTGAACTAATTATTATGAGAACATCTTCTGTACCTATGATTTACAATAAATATGATATGATTTGATTTGATTTGATTTGAACGTCAATGTTCTGTAAAGAGGCTAGACTGTTGATTGAATCGTTAATTGAGCTAGTTAGTTGAGACATATTCATTTCAAAAATAAGCAACTAAATTCGAAATAAGTCAAGGCAATATAATGGAAATATTATATAATGGAAATATTTTCTAGCCTAGAAAATATTCCCGAACCCTTCGTCCGCGAGTCCCACACACCCTTGGCCAGTTTATTTGTATTTCACACTTCACAGTTAGCCCCACAGCAATCTCCGAGGAGAGTACTACGAATATAACCGAGATTGGTGCTATATACAGAAGGCGTTGATCAAACATCACAGATTGGAACATAAATAGGAAGAAATCAATAAGATTGAAGAGCTAAATATCACAAAAGTATTACAATAAAAAAATATAAAAATAAAAAGTATATAAGTAAGTAGTTTAAATTAAAAAGTATAATCTCACTAAATTTTAATTCGCCAATACAAAATGAAAGATCATATACACGAACCTACCTAATGATATTGAATAACTCTAAATGAACTTCTAAAACAAGTAAAACGAGATAAAAGGAGTAGAGCAGTTCGACTGGGGAAGTACGTCCGCCCTTCACAAGACCGCGGCCATAATAACCTCGTGTTGTATTTCCGGTGGTGAGTAGGGTAAACAGAGCTCACTGGAGAGCTTATCTTTCTTTGTCTTCTACACTGACGGCACCAAACTCTCTGTGCTAACTCCTCTTGTGTTGCACACGTCCATAGGCCACGGTAACCATTTTCCATCCAGTGGGCCGCGCGCTTGTCCGCCACCTAAGTGGTATAAAAAAGTTTTAGTTTAGCGTAACAGTCTTGCATATAAACTAAAACAATTAACGTATTTAGTTGCATATGCAATCAGTGCTGTACGACTGAATTTATACATAAATTAAATGTATTATCTTACTATGACCCTTTTCAAAACAGTCTTTTTGCACCTAGCTCTTGGTTGGACCTTAGCATTTCACTGTTTCTCATATTTTTATGTCCAGAACTCTCTCCTTTTATGTAGCAGACCTCTGTCTATTAATTGACAGTATTTTAGAGGGCAGTACTCTTAGTAATGTATCAGCATCTCACCCTTGATTAAGTTCATTGCTCAAAACACTTATTTTTTGACATAACTCTCGGTTGGACCTCAGCATCTCACCATTTACCATCTCTAAGTGTCCAGAACTCTCCCGTTTGAATTCTTTTTGGAATACAGAACTCTTAGTAAAGTATCAGCATCTCACCCTTCTTTAAGCCTATTGCTCAACACACTTTTTTGGCTCCTAACTCTCAATTGAACCTCAGCATCTCACCCTTACCCATCTCTATGTGTCCAGAACTCTCTCGTTTTATATGTCGCAGACTTTTACCTACTATTTGAAAGCTTTTTGGAGTACAGAACTCTGAGTAATGTATCAGCATCTCACCCTTGTTAAGTAGTTGAGGAGCTACGAGCAGATGAACCTACATACATACTTTTTTTTACGTGCGCAATATCCCCACGGATACCCCCTCACCGGTGTGAGAGGTTATGTCGAACTCGAACCGACCAAAACGCACGCCGCCTGTGGGTCGTTTTCGGTTGCCGAAGGTAATATACATAGCCTGTCTGAAATCATAACCCTCTTCTAGCTTCGTCGTAGTCGAGTAATAAAAGGATAAGTCACATGAATACAAATTGATAACATAATCGATATCAATACTGATGAACAACCTGTGCAATATATTTTTTATACCACTTAGGTGGCAGACAAGCACACGGCCCACCTGGAAAGTGGTTACCGTGGCCTATGGACGTGTGCAACACCAGAAGAGTCGCACTCGGCTGCTGACCCTGTAAGAATAGAGTTTCTGTGCCGTCAGTGTAGAAGACAAAGCAGGACAAGCTTGGTCTTCCTACTAAATACCAAACTATTTCATAGCGAATCTTTTATAATCACATGTACATACATACATAAGTACATACATACATACATACGAGTATAATCATTCCTTTACCCCTGGATGGTTAGGCAGAGGTGAATTAACACCCACATTTCACCAATAATTGTATTCGGTCCCACGTAATAGGGGGTGAGCCTATTGCCGTATTCCGGGCACTATTGTTGACTCGAGCCATGCATGTGAGGCTGAGTCTGGGCTGTATATATCTGTCTGATGTAAAACAGCCCTATTATATATATATATATATATTAATTTTTTAATATATAGAAATATAAATATATATATGTCCCCGAAGGGGTAGGCAGAGGTGATAGCACCCACATTTCGCCAGTTTATGTTTAGGTCTCAATGTAATAGGTGGCGAGCCTGTTGCCATTAACCGGGCACTTATAAACCTGCATACACACATAACTTCGAAAAGTCATTAGTGTTTGCCAGGGTACAACCTGGGATCGAACCCGAGACCTCGTCTCAGCAACTTTCAACCCCTTTTTATCTCGTTATGGGATAAAATTCTGTAAAGTAAGAATTACGTTTTCCATCAATTCTGTTCAAAATGATTTATGCAAAATTTGAAGTAGATTGGACCAAAGTATCACTTTGTCCCAAACAATTAAGTATGTATGTAGCTCCTCAACTACTTATTAGAATTAGACAAATAAGGTATTGTAGAAGCGTCTTGGTTGTTCACTGGCTATATGATTTGTTGTGGCGCCCCCTAGCGGTCATAAAGTGTTGTGTTAAAAATAAATTTGAGATAAATATGCCGTGTTTGGTATCAAATGAAAGGGCTTATTTGGTATTGTTAATAAAGTATAGTTATAGCTTGCCTCTATAAATATCTCTGCTAACATAAATAAAAAATAAGTTTGAAACTACAACCCGACTACCGATAAATCACGCTTTAAAAAGTATTAAGCAAGAAAATGTTTAGGATAGTGGTCGTATGTCACTAACAAAACAATACATTCTATGAATAAGTGGCATACGACCAAGGTTATCCTTTATATTTTCTTACGAACTTAAAAAATATTTTTAATTGCTCCAACTGTAAAGAATAGAATTTATTATATTATTAATATCTTTAATAATACTTATAATTTGAATTTGAATTTGAATCTGAGTCTGAGTCTGAGTCTGAGTCTGAGTCTGAGTCTGAGTCTGAGTCTGAGTCTGAGTCTGAGTCTGAGTCTGAGTCTGAGTCTGAGTCTGAGTCTGAGTCTGAGTCTGAGTCTGAGTCTGAGTCTGAGTCTGAGTCTGAGTCTGAGTCTGAGTCTGAGTCTGAGTCTGAGTCTGAGTCTGAGTCTGAGTCTGAGTCTGAGTCTGAGCCTGAGTCTGAGTCTGAGTCTGAGTCTGAATTTGAAAACTAACAACTTATGCAATTATAATTACTTACGTTAAGCGGAGCGGAGCTCGGCTCGATTCGTGCGAGCTCGGAGTGGGGGGTGTTAGGATTTTTTCGTTACGGAATTTCTGGATTCGGTCCCCACGCTCAAGGCCCGCGATAATCTCTTTCGGCGCTATACCGGTTCCGAAAGGCGGCGCGGGAGCGGGGTCACGATCCCGAGCCCGAAGAAATTCGGGCCGTGAGATCCCGGCTCCACAGGGAAATGGTGGCGGAATGGGAGCTACGACTTGGGCGACCAGGCGCAGGGCGCGCCGTTGTAGCGGCGGTAAGACCCATCATGGGGGAGTGGCTAGAGAGGCCACACGGCAGCCTCTCGTACCGTCTGACGCAGATGATCACCGAGCACGGGTGCTTCGGAAAGTATCTGCGTCGGATGGAGAAAGAGCCAACGTCCGAGTGCCATCACTGCAACGCGAGCGAGGACTCAGGTCCGCACACGCTCACCGAGTGTCCGGCGTGGGAGACGCCGAGGCGGGAGCTTGTGGCGGACCTGGGAGTGAGAGTTCTCACGCTCTCCACCTTGCGCGCGGCGATGGTGCGCTGCGCGGATGCGTGGGTGGCCGGCGCCTCCTTCTGCGAGCAAGTAATGCTCGTGAAGGAGGAGGCGGGGCGGGAGCGGCAGCGGGAGCGACGAAGGATCGCAAGCCAAGCTGCCCGCGTACGAAGGCTACTCGGGCGTCGGAGGTCGATGAACGACCTCCGCCCCCCATGAGCGCCGGCCTGGGGGTGACAGGTGGAGCCGCCTGTCACCCTGGCAGAAGCAGGCCGCGGCGGTGGCGCGTCTGGCGCGCCTCCCCGTTTTCGGGGTCGAGTTGGGGACTCTGTAGTCCCTACACCCGAGAAGAGGGCCGGATCGTGAGAGATGGCCCTGGGTCGGCCGGGGTGCGAGGGATATGCCTGTCAACCTCACCTTCGGCAACCAAAACGACCCACAAGCGGCGTGCGTTTTAGTCGGTTCGAGTACGACATAACCTCCTCCACCGGCTCCGGTGGGGAGGTATCCGTGGGGATTTTGCGCACGTAAAAAAAAAAAAAAGGCCCGCGATAAAAGCTATGCCTATTGCATAGCTTTTATCGCGGGCCTTTTTTTTTCTTTTTTGGTGGAAGTGGAATTGTTTGTTAATATTAGATTTCATACAACGTTTGAGAACACTTCTTTACGACGAACGACCAACAGGTTTGAGAACACTTCTTTAAATTTGGGTGTGTGCCCATACATGGCCTCACCTAGGTCATTGGCACCCAAGCTCTGGTATAGAAGAAGAAGAAGGCAGTCACTAACATTAAAGCCTTAAGAATCTAAATGGAGGAACAGAACAGTAGGCCACGGGCTCCAAATACGGTGAGTGACGGTGCGCACTGTGCGGTATGAAAGAAACTTCATCCCACGCACACTCAATCTGTAGAGTGACCTCCCTGCTGTGGTTTTCCCAAGCACCTACAATATAAGGTTCTTCAAGAGGGGCATCAGAAGGTTTTTTCTTGATCGGCACCACGAGCGTAACACCCCTGGTGTTGCATACGTCCATGGGCCACGGTAACCACTTCCCATCAGGTGGGCCGTGTGATTGTCTGCCACCTAAGTGGTATAAAAAAAATGTGATTTTATTCATTTATTTATTAGAGACAAAAAGCAGTTTTGCGTTACAATAAAATCTTAAAAATCAGGTATACATAATAAAAACGCATAACCCACACTATTGTTTACGAATTTATAATTGTGTTTTAAAATACGAACGCGTAGTACCACCAACGTACGAAACAAGCAAACTCTACATCAAAAACTCAATCCTCGCAGAATGACACTCGATTATGAGTCATAACCGAGAGTTTCAGAAACCATTTTCGTAAATTGGTTCTCAGAAAGCGCAAAAATATCGAGCGCAGCAAAATGTGAGTTTTAGGTTGCCAGTAATCGGATCAGGGGTGCTCGCTCCTCCGCACTTTTCTACACTTTTCTGTGTAAAACAATCTGGGCACGCACACCTCGCGCCGAATTACTGTCCTAGGAACCACATAACACAATTTATTAGTAAGTTCAGTACAATTGAATTTATATATTACAGCATCATAACCATCAGCAATTTACGTCTGTGCTCCAAGCTCAAAATTGTGTGATACTCTAACAGTTCTGTGTAAGGAATCCTAGTATGAAAATTCCTAGTATGGAATCTTTTTTGTACTATTTCAATTCTATGCGTATATTTTTGGTAAAAAAGGGGTGCAAATAGGCACCGCACATTCAATTTGGGGGCGAATTAAAGTTTTATATAGGTGGAGGAATGTAGAATGTTTCTTGAAGCCATTACAAGACCGCATGATGAATCCGTACATCCTAAAGGCTTTGTTAATGATGAAATCAATGTGAGTGTCAAGATTTAATTTAGAGTCTAGTAGGGCACCGAGATTTTTTACGCTATCTCTTATCTATGTACTGTGGCGTTAAGAGTGTATTTAAAATTTGCAGTGTTTATGTTTTCGTAAACGATATAAAATGACATTTAGGCAGATTTAGATTAAGCTTATTAACCAAACAGTATTCTGAGAGCCTGTCTAGATTCTCTTGTAGAAGAGTGCAGTCATTCGTACAGGTCTAATAGATTTTTATGTTGTCTGCGTACATTAGAAGTTTAGAGTTTAGGAAGCAAGACTTTATATCGTTTATGTACAAGATAAAGAGCAAAGGGCCCAATACTGACCCCTGGGGCACACCAGACTCAACGACCACATAATTGGACTCATGTCCATTGACAGCAACATTCTGTGACCTGCAAAATATGTAAGATGCAAACCACCTGAGCAACCGTTAAAAGCTATTTTATCAAGAAGTGTTTTATGATCCACCCTGTCAAAAGTCAGTATATACAGCATCAACCGGGTGCCTCGATCCATGTTCTCAAATAAATATTGTGAGATTACTGATAGTGATCGGGATTTGACAAAACTGTGCTGTTCAGGTATAATGTTATCATTTATCACTTACTTACTCTTTTCAAGAAAAATACAGAAAAGACTAGAAATACAGAAAGATTTCCCGGCTGTAGTGAGCGGCGGTGTCCAGTTTGTAGGGCTCGTAGCCAGAACTAAAGAAAGTAGAAAACAGTACGCATATTTCACCGGGGCAGTCAGATGTTCCATTTTCATAGTACATGTATGCTGGAGGACCGGAATCTCTCTTACGATTTGAGATATACGACCAGAAGTGCCTGACGTTAAGTGGTATGCTATCCTCGACCATCTCCATTTTTATTAAAAGACATAACAGATAGGCTTTTGAATTGTTTAAGATAATTTAAAAACTTTTTGGAGTCTGATATGTTTAGTAGCCATTTCCACCGAACCCAAGCACGCTCCTTGTTTTTGAAATTTAAACAAATCAAATCATTGGCAAGAGACCGGATGGTTTGTCGTTGCTACCTTGGAAGATTGGTAGACCTTTGGTGTGGGACGCTACGTGCGTGACACTCTTGCGCCTTCACATCTTTTAAGCACAGCAGGGTGTGCCGGTGCTGCTGCTGCATCTGCGGAAAACCTCAAACGGCGCAAATACTGTAACCTGACAGGTGATTATGTTTTTGAGCCGTTTGGGGTTGAAACGTTAGGGACGTGGGGTCCAAGTGCTCGTTCTCTATATAAAAACTTGGCAAAGCAGCTGATCGACGCTACGCGTGGCTAGGCTGGTTATTATCTTGCACAGAGGATAAGTATTGCCATTCAACGTGAAAATGCTGCCAGCCTTCTGGGTACGTTACTGGTCGGTGATGATGTGGAGGAATTTTTATGTTTATTTTATTTTAGTGTATTTTAGTAGCTACCTAATAATAGTTTTAGTTTTAATTTTCAATTGAATTCTATTGCAAATAATTTATTGCTTACCAAGTGTACATAGATCTTACAATTTTATTTATATCTCAGTATAGGTATTTAAACTATCATGGTCACTGACATCAGCATCAGAATAAACGGGATATTTACCATGTTTCATTATTTTGAGTTTCCGATATTTCGGCGCTGTTGCAAGCACCATGATCACGGAGGAACTGGAGTAGTGGCGGTGAACAAAGAAAAAGTTTTTTCCTAGGAGTAATTATATCGATCTACCCTCTTTCGAGTTCTTTTACTACGCGTATCTGCACTACTATTGGTTTCACTCTCACTACAAACTCGAACCCGATCTCGATCACGTTCACGACATACGATGCTCACTGTATCCACTCGCGATTTTGTTTTAGCTTGTTCCCGGTTGTTTTTGCAAAGACGGTCCACTGGATGCCAGACGTTCGGCAGTTGAAACCCATCCTCACGATTGAAATTTTTATACTTTTTTATTTCAATTGCTTCCCTAACCAGTCTTGGTATATAGTGGCGTTCTGTCGAAAGCATCTCAGGGTTATGTAGCTCGATCCAGTGGTTCGTACCGGACTCCAATAAATGTTGAGCGATTGCAGATTTATGCGGTTCATTGTTTTTGTATTTAAAACTTAGCGCCTTTTCCAGGCATCGCAACATTTAGGTCACATATTTTCTTTATTGAACTAGTGTAATAATAAAAAATATATATTGTATTACATATTGTGTATGTGTGTTGTATTTTTATTATTTGTTTACTCTTGAATGGAGCAAGTTAAATGTGACAAAGTAAGTGTGTAATCTCCTATTTAAAAGAAATAAAAACAAAATTGGTTTGTAAGTACATTACCATAAAAGTTCGGGCGCCTTGGAGATACACATGCCAAGGATAATCAGCGGATATTGGAAACTTTTAATCTTCCGGTGGTGAGCTAAATGAAACCAAACTGTGAGGTTTAAGGTTTTATTGTCCACTCCAGTGTGCATTAAGAAATAGATTTATGGATACATACCTAATATGTAATTGGCCATAAATTAAAATTAAAGTTTTAGAAACTGTCAATATACCATATAACTACATCACCAATGCATTTTAAGGTTATATTAAATTTAAGTTTTAAAGTAAAATTAAAGCAAGCTCACGGCATCCCTCGGCGAGTATATATATATTTATATTTTGTTATGTATGTTATCCCAGCAGCGAGAAAGCTCGTAGCAGGCGAAGTTCTCAATTTAAGCCCATGCGGTAGGTACATTAATGCTTGAGGTGAAAAGCCCAAATTTTCCATAAGGAAATGCAGATGAAAAACCGAAGACAAAGAAAAGGCAAAAAGAAAAGGAAAGGAAAGAAAGAAAAGGCGGTTCCAATTGGAAACCTGTAACAAAATTGCATGTCATTAGAACAAACTCCAATATGAACACGAGGTCCTAATTTTTTATAAATTTGTGCGACTTACCGCCTTAATTCGCTGGAACAACACTAGTACCAAACGAAATCATTATATTTTCAAGTTAAGAGCAGAAATAAATTATAATCCTACATGAGGATCATTGCGAAGACACAATTTATTATCCTTCAGGCAAAAATACTCTCATCTTGATAAGATTTATTAAAATTTAAGTTACGAAGCCATGAAAATCGGCCGTCCAACCGGATCGTTAGGAAGAAAGGTGCCTTGACAGCGTACGTCAAAATGTCATTCACTCCGCGTTTCGAAACTTTTCGTTCAAAAATTAGAATTAAAACCGGTGTGACGACGTTCGAAAAGTGCGTCGTTACACTAGGTAGGTGGACATATATTACTGTCTTCCAGATCTTACAGACCCAGACGAAATTTTAATCAATACAATAATAATTATAATTTAGACACAGTTAAATTAAATTTAATCTGTTATGTAATTAAATATTTGCATGCTATATATAGGATTATTAATATCTAATCAGTACTCTAATTCATATAACACATATCAAATTAAACACAGAAAAAAGATATTAAATGTCAAATTCAAATAAAATAAATTAAACAATTTTGATTAGATGTCAATGTACAATAATTATAATGTTATTAAATGCTCACAAACAACGTTAGAATGTCAATTTATACGAAATTTAAAATGTTGGTTCTTAATATCATAGTTAGACTTTACTTATCATCTAAATAATAACCGGTTGAACAGTAGAATTTTCCTCTTACATAGGTTCTAAGCTGGTTAGTGAAGAGTGTCATACTTCCCTGTACTTTGATATGGTTTGAGATAGTTTATTAAATATTCTAACTTCTATATAATACGGACTTTCATTTAGCATTTTCCCAGCGGATACCCCCCCACCGGAGCCGGTGGAAGAGGTTATGTTGGACTCGAACCGACTAAAACGCACGCCGCCTATGGGTCGCTTTGGTTGCCGAAGGTGAGGTTGACAGGCATATCCCTCGCACCCCGGCCCTCTTCTCGGGTGTGACTACAGAGTCCCCAACTTGTGAGGGAAACGGGGAGGCGCGCCGCCGCCGCGGCCTGCTTCTGCCAGGGTGATAGGTGGCTCCACCTGTCACCCCCAGGCCTGCGCTCATGGGGGGCGGAGGTCGTTCATCGATCTCCGACGCCCGAGTTGCCTTCGTACGCGGGCAGCTTGGCTTGCGATCCTTCGTAGCTCCCGCTGCCGCTCCCGCCCCACCTCCTCCTTCACGAGCATTACTTGCTCGCAGAAGGAGCCGCCGGCCGCCCACGCATCCGCTCAGCGGACCATCGTCGCGAGCAAGGTGGAGGGCGTGAGAATTCTCACTACCAGGGCCGCCACAAGCTCCCGTCTCGGCGTCTCCCACGCCGGACACTCGGTGAGCGTGTGCGACCCCGAGTCCTCGCTCGCGTCGCAGTGATGGCACTCGGAGTACTCGGACGCTGGCTCTTTCTCCATCCGACGCAGATACTTCCCGAAGCACCCGTGCTCGGTGATCATCTGCGCCAGACGGTACGAGAGGCTGCCGTGTGGCCTCTCTAGCCACTCCCCTATGATGAGTCTTACCGCCGCTACTACAGTGCGCCCTGCGCTTGGTCGCCCAAGTCGTAGCTCCCAATCCACCATAACGGCGACAGTATGGACGAGTCGATTTGAATAGTTAGGACACTAAATGCTTTAAAAGATCATTCAAGACATTATTAAAGTTAGGAGTAGATATTTTTTTACAAATCTATTAATAGATCTTAGCCAGTTTTTTTATACCACTTAGATGGCAGACAAGCACACGGCCCACTTGATGGGAAGTGGTTACCGTGGCCTAAGGACGTATACAACACCAGGGGTGTTACACTCGCGCTGCCGACCATGAAGAAACCTTCTGATGCCCCTCTTGAAGAACCCCTATATTGTAGGTACTTGGGAAAACCGCAGCAGGGAGGTCATTCCACAGCTTGAATGTTCGTTGGATGAAGTTTCTTTCATACCGCACAATGCGCACCGTCTCAGGTCGCAATGTGTGAAGATGAATTCCCTGCCTATGGCGAGAGGTACAATTATAGAATGTAACTGTGGGCATCATTTCAAACAATTCATCTGAGCATAAACCATTGTATAGACGGTAGAACAGCGAGGCAAAATCCCTCCTAAGGCTAAGAGGTTCCACACTACCTTTGAGTATGGGATTGTCAACCAGCCTCTACGTCCGTCTTTACACTGAGTCGAAGGGGTCGAGCTGGTACGTAGGTGCTCCAGCAATAAGGTGACAGCAGTACTCCATATGGAGCCGGACCTATGCTTTATAAAGAAGGAGTTGCTGCCCTGCAGTGAAGTACCGCTTCGCCCTGTTGAGCACTCCAAGTTTCCTTGATGCCAATTTAACCTTGTCCTCCAAATGACTCCGGTACTGGACATCACTGGAAATATCGACACTATGGATCCCGATACTCGAGGAGATGGTAAGCGGTGTGCCCAGGAATTGTGGCACTACAATGAATGGGGTTTTCGTCTAAAATCTAGAACTTTTTATCCATGTTGCAGTGACATCTCATGTCAAAAACGAAAAAAAAAACACATTCGTATATTTACTTAAATAGTACTCGTATAGCTAAATCACGAAATTATAATTAATTCTATCATCATCAGACTAGCGTTAATCCCGGTGGTAACCGAAGCTTCCTAGGCATACTCCAATGTGTTTTGTAAACTTACTTTTTACCCCTAGTGTTATATGTTTAACGTGTTTGTGTATATGTCTGTGGCATCGTAGCTTACGGACGGAAGTATATAATAAACATAAATAATAAATATTCCACAACATTTCACACAACGCTATCTAAATCCATGGTAAGCATAGCTTATAATACAAGCTAATTGCTTGTGTTATGGGTTTTAGAATGCGGATAAACATACTTAGATACAATTTCTTTTTATAAATACTTACACACCTCACATAGAAACACCCAGACAATGCAAAAATACATATTTATGCTTAAAATGATTTGCACTGAGCAGTAATCGAGCCCGCGCTCCTGCGTAGCAGTTGAACGTTCAACCGCTACGCCACAGAGGCCGTCATTTATTTTACCTACCGATTCAGAATAAAACCCCATCAAATAATTCCTTTGATAAGTAGAAAATTTATTGTGTTGGATAATTCTTGAACATGGTTTACTGACCCAGTATTATATTTTGGTTCAAGTGTTGCCATGTTGGGTGACTTTGGATTATTCGTTTGAGGAATCATGTTCTTGATTTCTTAGCCAAAAATCATCAAGATCCAATGATTTTTTATGTTTGACTATCCGTGATTATAGGATACTTGAATGCGTTAAGTTACGAACGTTATAGGATATTTGAATGTCGACGTAAAATAGTGTCAAATTTAGAATAACTTCAACAATAAGAGTAAAAATGTTAATATTACCGTAATGTCATCAATAATAATAGTAATAATCGGAGATTTGCATGTCAACGTAAAATAATGTCCACATTATTAATGCATTTCAACAATATCAGGAAAATATTAATATTTCCATAATATCATCAATAATAATAAAAATATAATAGGAGATTCTAATGTCAATGTAAAATAATGTTAATATAACTATTCAATTAATTATTATTATATGTATACATAATAACCGCGGTAGCCTAGTGGTATGGGTAATGGACCGCTGAGACGAGGTCTCGGGTTCTATCCCAGGTTTTATCATGACTCACACCAATGAATTTTCGATGCTTTTCGAAGTTATGTGTGTATTTATCGCAGGTTTATAAGTGCCGGGTTAATGGCAATAGGCTCACCCACACCACATTAGGACCTAAACATAAACTGGCGAAATGTGGGTGCTAGCACCTCTGTTTACCCCTCCGGGGATATAGGTGTGAGTTTATGTTTTGTTGTTTTTAAGCTTTGCGTGCATTGCACTAAACTCGCATTTTGTCCTGCTTATACATCAGCATCCAACTTCTGTATTATTGACTATTTATTCTTTTTTGCTATAAGATGTTCGTATAACTTTACCTTATTGCCACTTTTTGCTAACTACCTTATATATTTGTAATGGTTTATATATTACCAGAATGTTCAGGGCCTGCGAACAAAAACACTATTATTTTATATAAATTTGTGTTTCAATTCATATGATATTATTTGTTTGACTGAGACTTGACTCCCAGCCAAGATCGATAGTGGTGAACTTTTGATAACCGCTAACTTATTTGGATCCGGATAGAAACTTCGCTGCCACGGACCAGATATACGTTGGGGGTGTTCTGATCGCAGTGCGACGAGAACTTGTGGCCGAGTTACGTAATGATTGGGGTTCTTCCGCCGAGGATTTGTGGGTAACTCGCACATTACTTAAGAGACGGCCGAGTGTTTTATACAAAATGCATAATAGGTATGTGTAGTTTAAATTTGCACTGAGGGTCAAGGTAATTCGACAGCAGTTCAACTAACGAACTTGTATTATAACCTTTTAGATGTAGTTCAAACACACGCCGCGGGTAAATATTTAATACTCGGTGACTTTACTTTACCCTATATAATTTGGTGGTATGACGCGAGGGTGGCTCACTCAGGCTCACTAATATTGTCAGCCAAATTCATGAGAAATTTTTGATGCTTTGAGTGTATATTTACTACAGTATAATTGTTATGTAAATTCTAAATACAGAATATTAGATTTAATATCATCGAACTATGAAATCTCGTGAACTATGAATATACTTTTTTTTTTTTTTTTTTACGTGCGCAAAATCCCCACGGATACCTCCCCACCGGAGCCGGTGGAGGAGGTTATGTCGGACACGAACCGACTAAAACGCACGCCGCCTGTGGGTCGTTTTGGTTGCCGAAGGTGAGGTTGACAGGCATATCCCTCGCACCCCGGCCGACCCAGGGCCATCTCTCACGATCTGGCCCTCTTCTCGGGTGTGGGGACTACAGAGTCCCCAACTCGTCCCCGGAAACGGGGAGGCACGCCACGCGCGCCACCGCCGCGGCCTGCTTCTGCCAGGGTGACAGGCGGCTTCACCTGTCACCCCCAGGCCGGCGCTCATGGGGGGCGGAGGTCGATCATCGACCTCCGACGCCCGAGTTGCCTTCGTACGCGGGCAGCTTGTCTTGCGATCCTTCGTCGCTCCCGCTGCCGCTCCCGTCCCGCCTCCTCCTTCACGAGCATTACTTGCTCGCAGAAGGAGGCGCCGGCCGCCCACGCATCCGCGCAGCGAACCATCGCCGCGAGCATGGTGGAGAGCGTGAGAACCCTCACTCCCAGGGCCGCCACAAGCTCCCGCCTCGGCGTCTCCCACGCCGGACACTCGGTGAGCGTGTGCGGACCTGAGTCCTCGCTCGCGTCGCAGTGATGGCACTCGGACGTTGGCTCTTTGTGCATCCGACGCAGATACTTTCCGAAGCATCCGTGCTCGGTGATCATCTGCGTCAGACGGTACGAGAGGCTGCCGTGTGGCCTCTCTAGCCACTCCCCCATGATCTCTAGCCACTCCCCCATGAAACTATGAATATACTCATCATGTAGCTATCTGTATATCCGTGGACCTTGATGAGACCCCCCCCCCCTCCACCCACTTTTCCTATTCAACCGCACACATAATATATATACCATGCGGGTGATTACAACCCTTTTATCAGTGAACTTAGTTTTATTACCTGGGACCAGGAACTAATTACGCAGTCAGAGGGTACAAGAAGGAAACTAGAATCACTTAAAACAAGATTTATTAAACTTATTTAATTTAATCTAACTAGCCTAAAGATAAATGCACTCGATGTTGGAACTACATTACACCATACTAGCCTAAGTGAATGAGTCGCTTTGTAAACCAACTACCCTCCGATTTAAGGAATATAATATCACCGACTAACATTAAGTTAAAACTCAAATCCCACTTTCTGCAGAATATGTGAAGTTATTGTTGTTGTATTTTGTATAACTTTTTTTTTATTTTTTATACCACTTAGTTGGCAGACAAGCACACGGCCCACCTGATGGAAAGTAGTTACCGTGGCCTATGGACGTCTGTAATACCAGAGAGTCACAGTCGCGCTGCCAACCCTGTAAGTACAGAGTTTCTGTGCCGTCAGTAAAAGACAAAGCAGAACAAGCCTTTAGTCTTCCCACTGACAGCACAAATTCTCCAGTGAGCTCTGGCTACCCTACTCACCGCTGGGAACACAACACGAAGTTATTATAACCGCGGTATTCTGTAGGGCGGAGGTACTTCCCCAGTCGGACTGCTCAATCGGGCGGAAATACCGCCGTGTCCTACCTCCTTCAACTGTGTACTACCTACCTTGTCAATTTATATTATTTAAGTAAGACAATAATCAATCCGTTGTTTTAAGTATAATTTGTAGTATTAGCACAAACCTTAGTGGTTTATTATATTACTAAACTGTTATTTATGTCCGCATTATGTAATTTGTTAAAAAAAAAAAATACATTGTAACTACTAACTCTAATTAAGTCTAGTGACCACGTTCGATGCAAGAACAGAAGTGAATCGTTATTGTAATAAAGATTATAAATCGGTTCGCATATTGATGCAATCGTTTTACGATCACGCCACTATTCTGCTGACGGTGCGGCACGAGGCGGAGACACGGGGTCAATCGCTTCACGTTTTTTTTTTTTTTTTTTTTTTTTATACCACTTAGTTGGCAGACAAGCACACGGCCCACCTGATGGAAAGTAGTTACCGTGGCCTATGGACGTCTGTAACACCAGAGGTGTCACAGTCGCGCTGCCAACCCTGTAAGTACAGAGTTTCTGTGCCGTCAGTAGAAGACAAATCAGGACAAGCCTTTAGTCTTCCCACCGACGGCACAAACTCTCCATTCGGCAACTCGTACTTGCTGTCTTCACAATTTGGTTCACTCAGTATAGCGTAACATGCGGGTTTGCCTATGCAATTTCTTGAGACGGTTGGTTCAGGCCTAGTGTCGTGGTAGAGGTCCCGGCGAGATTGCATACCTACGTCGGCACAGATACATAACCTGCGTTACACACATTATCTGCGTGAAAGTAAATGCCAAAACTTACCTTTTTGTAGCGATCCTGAAACCCTATGTAACCTATTTCTCCAACAATTGACTGAAGCTATTAATAAAAGTACCACTGTTACGAAGATACCAAACAGTAAGCGCATTATAAAACCCTGGATAACTGCAGGCATCTTACGTTGTATTCAAAACCGTAACAAATTACAAAAAGATATTAAAAAAGACCCACAAAATAATATCATAAAAATAACGTATATTCGCTACAGGAACTACTGCAATAACCTAATCAAAAAATTAAAAAGAAAGTATGAAAGGGAATTAATTAATAAATCTGTCTCAAACAATAAATTACTATGGAAAAATATAAAAACTATCACCTATTCTACTGCCTCCAAGAATCACAATCTTCAATTATTAAATGTGAAGTCCTCTCCTATAGAATCAGTGTGCTACATTAACGAATACTTCTCAAATATTGGGAAAAATCTTGCAGAACAATTTCAATCAATTCAATATAGAGATAACGTTGGTGAGGGTTTATCATTAGAAATATCTAGTTCGTTCGTACTCTTTGATACGGATTTGATTGAAGTAGAGAATGTCCTGATGAGTCTCAAATCTGATAGTGCAACAGGGTGGGATAATATACCTACAAGCTTTCTGAAGCACATAAGAGGTTATGCTGTCCCTATCATAACTCAACTTGCGAATCTATGTTTTAGTAAAGGTATATTCCCGACTGCACTGAAGCAAGCTATTATTACACCGGTCTACAATAATGGGGACAGAGACGACGTTGGTAACTACAGGCCCATATCTGTCCTACCGTCCATTTCAAAAATAATAGAGAAGCTAATGAATGTACGATTAATGAAATATCTTCAAGAATTTAATTTACTATCCCCATCTCAATTTGGTTTTCGCCAGGGTATTTCTACTGAGGACGCAGTTACTGCTTTGACTACGCATGTTACTGAACAACTTGATAGTCATAAAAAGTGTCTAGCTACATTTATAGATCTAAAAAAGGCGTTTGACACCGTTTCTGTCCCCATCCTTATAAATAAACTGAAATCTATCGGGATACGTGGAACACCGCTCAAATTATTTGAAGATTATCTATCAAACAGACTCCAAAGAGTTAAGATTGGAGAATATATTAGTGGGGGCATAGAAGTATCTTTCGGAGTTCCTCAGGGCAGCGTCTTAGGCCCTACGCTGTTCCTTCTTTATGTCAACGAGCTTTGTAATTTGGAGGTTGATGAGGCGAAAATCTACTCATATGCCGATGACACAGCTGTTGTTTTCGCTGGAGATACCTGGAATGAAGTGAGGCTCAAAACGGAAACTGGTCTAGTAAAAATAGCAGGTTGGCTGGAGAAAAATCAGCTCACTTTGAACATATCAAAGACAAATTATCTTTGCTTTTCTTTACAAAGCCGCACACAGCCTAGCGAGGACTTTAAGATAATTATTCATATTTGCGGCGATGCTACTAATGTTAATTGTGGTTGTTCAAGCATTAGGAAAGTATCACATACCAAATACTTAGGCGTTGTTGTAGACCAGAAACTATGTTGGTACCCTCACCTTGAGCAAGTTGCAAAAAGAGTGCGGCAACTAAGCTGGATGTTTAGGACGCTCAGACATGTGGTTCCCAAAAACGGCGAGAGTAGCTCAGGTAGCCATACTAAAAATCTTCTGAACCAGATTTATGTAGCGTTGGTACAGTCTGTGCTATCTTACAGCATCCCTATCTGGGGTGGTGCAGTTAAGACAAAGTTTATTGAAGTGGAACGAGCACAACGATCACTAATCAAGTCCATGTATTTTAAACCTATGAGATTTGCAACTGAAGAAGTGTATCGCATTGGCGATCTGCTCTCGGTCAGGAAATTATATATCTTACAATTGATTTTAAAAATGCATAAATCCCTTCCCTTTGACGCTAAAATAGAAGCTAAAAGGAGAAAAGATATTATTGCGAGAATTCCTCAGACAAGAACTACTTTCGCTTGTAGGCAATACAGCAAACGATCTGCACACCTATATAACAAAATCAATAAAGAAATATACATCTATCCTAAAAACTACTACGAATGTAAAAAAATACTCACGAATTGGATAAAAACACAATCCTACCATGATATTGAGCAACTACTTCAACACATTCGATAACACACACACACACACACACACACACACACACACACACACACACACACACAATACTCACACAAACAGGGTACACATACACATAGGTATACAGACACCTGATCACAAAAACATGCATGACTGTAATATTTAGAATTTAGCTTTGAATATTTCTATCCTTTAAATGTATATTGTTCAATTTAGTACCTACCTACTTGCATTAATGCACAATATTGTACGTTCTGTTATGGAGGAGCGGAGTCTCCTAATACAGGCATTACTTGCTTAAAAGGAGGCTTCAATCACAAAATTGTAACACCCCATGTATAATGCAAATAAACTATTTTATTTATTTATTATTATTTATTTATTATAACAAACTTAGCAAGGGATAAATACATAAATAAATAACTATTCCACCACATTCCACACAACGCTATCTAAATCCATGGTAAGCATAGCTTAACTAGCTTGTGTTATGGGATCTAGAATGCGGATAAATATACTTAGATATTTTATTTTGTAAATGCATCCATATTATACATAGAAACACCCAGTCCAATGCAAATATACTTAATCATGCATACAAATATTTGCACTGAGCGGGAATCGAACCCGCGCCTCCTGCATAGCAGTCGAATGCTCTACCGCTACGCCACGGAGTACGTCGAGTTGCTACTTTATTTTTTTATAGTGTAATTAAGGAACTTCAGATCAAGGCATATTCTATAGAAAACTTCAACTCCATGTACTAAATACCCTTTATGGCATAAAAAAACCCTTATTAAGATATTCCGCGAAAAGGCTAAATTTCATAAAAAAATATATGAAGTACAGAAATACTGGGTGGCGCAAAAGTAAAGACCCTATTTGGTTCGGCTATAACATTTTTTCTAAATTAGGAAACTAGATTTAGGTTTTTTTAAATGTATATTTGTACCATTAAATTTCGTACCATTAGGATTTAAAGATGATGTCTTTTAAATGGTGACCTCCAGAGTTGATACACATTTGAGCCCTATTTATGACATTTTGCATAACTTGCCGTGACACTTCCTGCGATATGTTCGTTATTTCTTGACGAATGTTTTCTTTTAGAGCTGCGAGAGTCTGTGGCTTGTTCACATACACCCGAGATTTCAAAAAACCCCAAAGAAAGAAGTCTGGACTGGTCAGATCGGGTGATCTTGCAGGCCAAGGCAAATCGCCAAAACGAGAGATAACTCGGCCTGGAAAAGCGTCCCTCACTAAATCCATAGTGTCGCGCGCTGTGTGTGCCGTAGCGCCGTCTTGTTGAAACCAGATGTGCTCCAGCCCCAATTCGTCCAAACTGGGTATCAAAAACTCACGTAACACACGTAACATGGTTCTGTAGCGTTCTCCAGTGACAGTTATCGCATTGCCTCCAGCGTCTTCGAAAAAATAGGGTCCGATCACTCTGTCAACACAGATGCCACACCATACAGTAACTTTTAGTGGGTGTAGAGGTGTTTCTTGAATAATGCGCGGATTATCAGTGCCCCAGAACCGAGTATTCTGCTTATTGACATGCCCTGAGAGATGGAAATGCGCTTCGTCACTCATAACCAATTTTGAAGGAAAATCATCCTCTTCAAGGTTGAGGTTTATGACGCGCTGGCAGTAATCTAGACGAGCTCGGTGGTCAGCAGGCAGCAGCTGATGAGTCATTTGAGTTTTATACGGGAACATCTTTAAGTCTTTCACCAAAATACGCTGCAGGGTCCGTCTGGAAATGCCCAATTGCGTGGCACGTCGCCTCGTTGATGTTTCTGGACACTCTTCCACATCTTCGCGCACAGCATCGATATTTTCAGCTGAACGGCCTGTTCTTGGTCTCCCAGACTTAGGTCTATCCAATGTTGAGCCAGTTGCTTCAAGGCGTGTGGCAAAGCGTCGAATTGTGCGACCAATCGGTGCCGGACGGTGGGGAAATCGTCGACGAAATTCACGTTGTGTTCTTATCACTGATGAATTATTCCGTAAGAACATTGACACAATTATTCCACGTTCTTGGGGAGTAAAACGGTCCATGTTTATTTTCAGTGTATTTTACATTTGTTCACTACACAATTTTCAACAACAGATTAAAAAAAAAGGTCATATAAAAAAAATAAAGGTATTTTCTTTAGTGCCAGTACTTTTGCGCCACCCAGTATATCGGATTACGACTCTTTTATACTTCTCCGTCAACGTGCCAAGGAGGTTGAAGTTGAAATGTACAACCAGTATATTGCAAAAATAGAGGATGTATACCATGGATGATACCATCCTCTATTTTTGCAATATACTGGTTGTACATTTCAACACAGGCTTTTTGGTCCTATGTGAAATCGAAAGGCAAGCTAATACCTACCCTTCGCAATTATGGTACGGTCAGCGCTCTGCCAAGGACCGCGTCGACGCGTGCACCATGTTCAGTGGCTACTTTCACGCTATTTTTTTGGAACGTTCGAGTGATCAACGCCCCCCTTTAGCGTGCTCGGAGAGTACTGACAATTATAGTGAAACATTAATTTAGTTAGATTCTATAGAGGTACGCGAAGATGATGTCCTTAATTTACTCAAGGGAGTTAATTTAAATAAATCTGCGGGCCCTGATGATATACCACCTGTGCTTATATTAAATTGTGCTAAAAGCCTTGCCACCCCACTCAAAATTCTATTCCAGCGATCCTTGAGCGAGGGTTTGGTGCCTAAAATCTGGAGGGCTGCATTTATAACACCAGTTTAAAAGAAGGGCCCGCGATACTCAGTCGAGAATTATAGGCCCATATCCAAACTGTGCTTGTTTGCTACAATGTTGGAGAAAGTTGTACACACACAGCTTTGTGCTTCTCTAAGACCGCATATTAGTGAACAACGACACAGGTTCATGAAAGGGCGTTCGTGTACTACCAACCTTCTTCTATATAGTGATTTCTTGACCAAGTCCATGTCAGAACCTAGTCAGGTAGATATTGTTTATACTGATTTTAGCAAGTGTTTTGACCGTCTGGATCATACGTTACTACGTAAAATTCAAGGTATCGGGATCCAAAGTAATCTATACAGGTTGTTTTCCTCTTATGCTTTGAATAGGTGTCAAACAGTAGTCCTTAATAGGTATTACTGTCGTGTCAGGAGTATTTCCTCGGGAATTTCTCAGGGTTCTTTGCTGGGACCTTTATTAATTAATATTTTTGTTAATGACATATCTTCATATTTCAGCTACTCTAAAATTATTTTATTTGCAGATGATATGAAGATTATGTCCCAAATTATAAAATTAGATTAGCTTATAATTTACAAACTGACATTAACCATTTTTATAATTATTGTCTAATCAACAAATTGGACCTGAATATTCCTAAATGTTACCTGTGTACATTCACGCGTAAACCAAGCCCTATTTATTTCAACTATACCTTGGCCAATACCCCTCTAATAAGAGTAAATATCATTGGGTATTTGGGTGTAATTTTTGACTCAAAATTAACATTCCATGACCACATTAAAAGTATTGTCAGAAAGGCCGCGCATCTTTGGGATTTATTCGTAGAATCTCAGTCAACTTCAAGAATATCAAAACCTACCTACATATATATACACATAAACATACTACATAGCATACATATTACACTTACATACATACAAATATACATACATATATACATACACACATTCATGTATACCTACATGTACATAATACATACATACAGACACTAAATATATTCAGACTACAGTATTGTGACAGGAAATGTTCCTTTGTTCTTCTCCTAAAGATGTCCAGAGTATTACTACCGCGAATGGCCTTTTTTTTACGGGTGCAAAATCCCTACGGATGCCCCAACCCCCACTCCCCGCCGGAGCCAGTGGAAGAGGTTGTGTCGGACTCGAAACGATCAAAACGCACGACGCCTGTGGGTCGGTTTTGGTTGCCGAAGGTGAGATTAACAGGCATATCCCTCGCACCCCGGTCAACCCAGAACTACCGTGAACGATCGATCACAACAGCAAGAAGTGTAGGTGTGCGTAGCAGAAGAGAGGAAGAAAGATGACAGGGTGTTTTAGTTTAAGGGACAAAGAAATTATTTGCATTACATTCAATTCAGATCCTGTACCTTTTACCTAATTATTTGAGCAGATGTAGGCAGTTCCCCATTCTCCCATTATATGAACGTAGAAATATAGCTGAGTTGAATCTTCTGTTTAAACTAGTAAATCACTCTATTGCCTTCAATCAATGCTAAGTGCTAATTGAGCCTATTGCCGTCTTTCGGGCATTATTGTTAATTCAAGGCTTGTATCTGTGCCTGAGCTGTATATATCTGTCTGATGTTTAACAGCCCTATCCCTTAGTCGCCGCATGGGAGGAGATGTGGTGGTCCAAATTCGGTAAAATCTGTATTCCAGCTGTATTTTTTTCCGAAGGAATAAAAAGATATTACTACAATATTGTACCAAATGTTATTTCATAATAAAAGGAAGCCTAAACATTTCATTTTGCTAAACGGCAGTCCGGCCTTCTTTCAAATGTGTACTGTAACAGCAGCACACAATTGGTAAACGTCCATGGCTATCCTTGATATTTTCTTGTTTTTTGCTTTTTAGAGCGTACATACATGTAATCTCGCCTTTATCGCTGGAGGGTTAGGCAGAGGTGAATTAACACCCACATTTCACCAATAATTGTATCCGGTCCCACGGGCGTATTCCGGGCAATGGTCGCGAGCCTATTGCCGTATTCCGGGCACTATTGTCATGTATTACCCGTGGTACACCAATTGATACAACTGGTTGTACCACGGCTTTTTTTCCCGATGGATCAACCGTACGACGGAACAACTAAAAACATTCCCTGTGGTGCTACCAATCTAGCCTAGAACTTATATTAGATAAAAGGATATCAATATTATGGATCAACTTCCATTTACAGTCGGGTGTGTTGACTCAAGCCATGCATCTGAGGCTGAGTCTGAGCGATATAAATCTGTCTGATGTTAAACAGCCCTATCCCTTAGTCGCCTTGTACGACACCGCATGGGAAGAGATGGGGTGGCCCTAATTCTACTCTGCCGGGAACCACGCGGCAAATTTTTCGTTTTATAGAGCGTGATTTTTAATTATTCATATGGTTTTTCGCTTATTTTTATTATTATCACTAAATTTAGGCTTGTTATTGTTATTAAATTGTGACAATTTGTTTCCTACAGTCCCGGGTCCTTGCCCTAAGCGGGGCGTGAAAAAGCATCTGATGAGCCCACCAAGCTGAGTGCCACCATTGTAACATTACTTAGTGTCTGTAATGGTGACCCTCTTTACTGAGACTTTACCTTTAGAGTACCATCAGGCGAGGTGAAGTCAATTTGGCGTGTCCTAGATAAAAAAAGACATCCTTATATGGAATACTTTGGTAGGTAATGATTAGTGTTCATAATATACGGTCTGAGAACAAACTAAACCTAACGAAATTAATAGCAGACACCGGGCTCCAAAGAGCAAGCTTTGAACGCATCTGGCATGGGCACTCAGACGGAGAAGACCTCATTTTTATCATTGTATGAAAGGAAAGGAAGTAAGGAAAGATGATGTGGAAAGTCTTTAATATACTGTTACGTGCACGGGGTACAATTAAATGCCGTTCACTCAACGAAGAGATTTATTAGCTCACCAAAAACTAGACAATTTAATCACTAGTACACACAGTACTCTTCAACAGTTTCAGTCGCTCAGTAGTTCACAGTAGTCCACAGTCGTTGCTCAGGTCGCCGGTAGAATCTTCTTCGGTCGCTTAAGTTCGCTGTGTTCGCTTTCGGTCTCAAAGACAGAATGAATCGTGTCGCTATGCGAGCATGTTTTTATACCTCTCAATTAGGAGGATCGAATTATCTAGAAAGTTCGCGAGGGATAAATACCTATTCTTTGATTTTGCCGCCGTCGCTGACCTTCGAGTACATTCTCGATATTTACCTATTGTTAGTTTTTATTCAAAAGAGTGTGTAGGTACTCGTAGGTAGGTTGTGACTTTTTGTTGATGATTCTAGATGTTTCTATACCAATCGGTAGAGTACCTCGTCACTAACAATGCGTTTTTATTTCTTGAAGATTCGATTATTAGTTTTCGAGATATCGGCATCTGTCGTAACAATACCTATTAAAATTATATTAATAGTCTTAACCAGTCTTCACTTAAATAATGCCAGATTGACTGAAAACAGATTTATTTCGTATAGGTTAGGTAGATTTGGCATAAATTTTCCAAATTCTCAGATATCTCAACGAACATCAAAAATCCTTTGAAAGTTTGAGTGACATCTCAAGTCAAAATTTTAAAAAAAATCGTTTAACCATTCGTAAACCTAGTATAATAGAGTCTGGCTATCGGTTCTCTGCACTGGACTGTTTTTTTAAATCTATACATGGCAATATTTTTGAACTGTCATGTCACTGTCAAACGGATTGACCCGTTTTTGTGTTTAGTGTTTCTCGATCAATATTCTTTTGAAATTATTGAAAAATAATGCCTAAAGCTATCAAAGGCGTAGTTAGAAAGTTGATATTTACCATGATCGGCAAGTATCAAGACATAAAACTTGATAATGAACGAATCCAGAACGAAAAAATACATCGCTTAGACGAAATCCTTACAGCTGCTGGTAAGTAGTCTTGATAGTTGGCTTGATATTTATGTCCGGGTATCATGTGAATACTATTTACTATTTTTTTTCTTGTATGTGTTTTAGAAGGTGACATGGCGAGAGTCAAGACGTTAGTGAAAGAGTTAAAATGTTTTGAGGAAAAGGAATCGTTGAACTCTGAAACAAAATATTTGGATACAATTTCTACGATGACAGGTAAATTTATGTTTTTGAAAAATGTCTTAAAATCTTTGTACGATTATTTTCAATGTTTGCATACAAGTTTATCTTTCTTCATAGTATAGTGGAACAGTTAAATTAATTATTGTTAGGCTTTTATATTTTTTACATTCAATTACATTTATATATTTTTCCTTTGCAGAAATATCTGTTAGAACTATTAAAACAATCAAGAAGGAAGGTTCTATAAACCAAGGAGAATGGAATACACCCGGCAAGAAACACCCTCGTCAGAGCACGGTATCAAATTTGGATGATTTTGATTTAACGGCTATTAGGAATAAGATTAATGAATTTTACTGTGTAAAAAAACAGGTTCCTACTCTACGGAATTTACTTGTTGAACTCAGAGAGTCAATTGGCTTCGAGAGCAAGAGTTTAAGAAAAAACAGAATGAAAGGTCTTTGCTCATAGAGGTCTAGCTGCTTGGAGACACAGATATCTTCGAACAATTGCTGAGAAACGACAACAAGGGAAACCAATAATTTATCTTGATGAAACCTATGTTCACCAAAATTATAAGGTAAAAAAATCATGGCAAGGTCCTTCCACTAGTAGAGTGATAGACAAAATTTCGTCTGGCAAGAGACATATTATAGTACATGCTGGATCGGAAAAGGGTTTTGTGCCCAATGCACTGTTAGTATTTAGTACCAAATCAAAAACAGCTGACTATCATGATGACATGAATGCAGAAAATTTTATGAAGTGGTTAGGTGAGAAATTGATTCCAAATTTGACAGAGCCTAGTGTGATTGTGATGGACAATGCTAGTTATCATGTTACACAAATAAATAAACCACCAACAATGCAGAACTTAAAAAGTGACATACAGAAATGGCTTAGAGAAAACAACATTCCATTTGAAGAAATTTATACTAAAGATGAATTAATGTGCCTCGTTAAAGAGAATAAGCCTGAACCCTTGTATAAAGCAGAAGAACTTCTAAAACAACATGGCCACGAAGTGCTTAAACTACCTCCATACCACTGTGATTTAAATGCTATTGAGCTCATATGGAGTTTAGCTAAACGAAAAGTGGCTAGCAAAAATATAGGAGTACCAGGGGCAGAAATGGAAAACTTAATTAAAGAGTCTTTTCTTAGTGTAACGGCTGATGATTGGAAGAAATGCACAGATCACGTCATTCACGTCGAAAATGAATACAAATTAAGAGATGGAATCACAGAAACAGTACTGGAACGATTAATAATAAATGTACGTGATGATGATGACGATAGTGACAGTTCATTTTCTGGTGTTGAATTTATAGAATCAGACTTTGATTATGAATCATAATAAAATTATAAATATTAATGACTTGTAATTTTTTTTCTTGTATCCTGGACATGATCATTATTTGCATGATGAGCAAGCATGTATGTTAACTTTATGTGTAAGTAGAAAATTTCTTTTTTAATAAAAGCATACTAGCAACTGAAATTACTAGTATAAAACTGCTTGTGTGGGTTCATACCGGTAGTGCAATGACTGGGGATCAAAACTGCAACGTCAACATTGTACGTCCAACGCCATAACCATTAGGCTACAGTCACCGTTAATTCATAAATACCGGAGTGCAAGTTTGGGCCGCAAACGGGACTAAATGCTATGATGATGATATCTAAGCTAATTTTAAAGTTTGTGCAGCTTATCCGACTCAGTTTGTTATATATGTACAGGTATGAATAACACGTAATAAATAAAAATGTATAAAATAACTTTTATTGAATATAAAAAATAATAGTATCAAACGCATTTTTTCAGTCTATAGTCGGTGTTGTCACCCCTTGTTTTTTTGAATTTACCGCTCTTTTCTTGTGCAAAGAACCGATGGCCAGACTCTAGTATATCAATATCAGGAAATAAACCAAATAATATGGAAGCAACCATCAGGCCGACGGCGACGGTGTGATCGGAGGGGTGACAGCAGCTCACAACAGGACTGCTCCCGCTTCGACCGGAATTTGCCGAAAGCGACAGAGTTTCCCCTGCAAGAGAGAGGCGCTGATGCCGCGTCGTCTCTTTTACCCAGAATGCACGGATGTTCCGGATTCCGGACCGAGCATACCTATATACCTATTATGATGCTGACTACTAAATACATAATTAAAAGTCACCGATAGTTATGTGAGCACTTGTTTGATTTTACTCTATTATTTAATTTGTTTCCTTTAGATATTTCAATAGTTTCGTTACAAATAGTTAAAACTATTATTTGTATGTACCTTTTGAAATATTTTAAAGTGTAAAAATTAATACAAGAACCTGCCTTTTATTTCTTGGCATAGAGATAAACCTAAACGCACACGGAACCAAATAAAATCTTCAACGTAGTTGTGACAAGTATTGTGATATTATTATATGAAAGCAACACTTAAGTAAACTGAGTAAAGCCTCTTTTATCGAGACATTACTGCGTGTTATTTTGTTTTGATTCTGCAACCATTTATATTGTACAGTATATACACGGTACGGTAACCTCGAGACCGTCGGCATTGTCCTACGTGAGCTTTATGCGATGCGTTTCGATGCGGCACGCGCGAACATCAAATGTTCGTTGTTCTTCACTGTGTTATTAATTTTTGCGCGACGAGTAGCGACGGCGATAGAATTTAAGCCTTACCCCATTATGCTTTTGTATCAACAGATTTATTTTATAAAGATATAATTATTGCATTTAAATTGTAATAAAATTTAAAGAATTTATTTTTATGAATCGTACTGGTATCTAATTTATCGTCAATGCTTTACATATATTTACTTTACATTATATTAAAACATAAATGCTTAACTTTTACTGCTCTTTTACTATTCTTAATTTAATGAGCTATTTTGAAAAAATGAAGAAAACACTGAAACCTGAATACCCCCCGCGAGAAGCTCCCCCGCTGGGCCCGTGCCGCACAGCCGAGACTCGATATATTAGTGTCCTGCGGGCTCTTGTCAGGGGTAGACGTATGTGCGTTATTTCTATCGAATAAATTTCATAACTTATTAATTTTCTAAAACGGTGTATTAAACTATATTGTAAATAATATCATTATAAACAAAGCGTATATTAAAAATAAATTTTAATTTTGTAAATATATTAAAAGTAAATTGTAAATTTCGTCTCAGCTTCGCTTTGTTCATAGAGTAAGCCGTAAATAGCAACCAAGTATTATGCCTAAATATAAAGCCAAAAGTAAAGTGAAGCGTGGCCGAGCACTTCAAAATTATTGGTAAGTTTCTTTGTACCTAGTCGTACCTACGTATCTAACATAAGAGAAGTACTTACTGTTATTATTTAAATTATGGTATGGTAAATTAAGTTCTACAATAGCTTATAGCTATTATGATATCCTATACTGTATTTAGACACAGATACAAGGATTGCACCTCCCTTGTGGTGTAGCCAGAGGTCGTTGATTAGATGGGATGGGATGATTATTCATGAAAAATTGCTACTTGCATCATATGTGCACGCAGATAGAGTTTAATACTTAGTACAAAAGTTGATAGCACAGTTGCAAAATTTGGTAATCAGTACATTTATGATTTCAGGCAAACGAGGAATGAGCGGAACTGTCAATTACAAAATGAAGATCAATTAACAGAACAGACAATAACAAAAAGTATCACACCTCAGTCTGATAATTTAACAGAAACCTCCGGTATTCTTAAAATGGCAGTTAATGAGGAGGCAGTGCGTGAAAATGAGGAAAATTTACCTGATTTAACTATAGAAGAAGGAGCATTAGAAGTAGAAACTCAAAGTATATCTAGCAGACGAATTATTGATATGACTTACTTTTTCTCGAAAATACAAGAAATAGGTAGTCATGGGCCTATTAACTGTGGTATACAAAGTATGAAACTTGTAGGAGAGAAACGTGTGGGGCTTGTGTCTAATTTTACCGTACAATGTTTGATGTGCAAAAATAAGTTTTCTTTCACTAATATCTCTGGGAACTTAGATATTAATACAGCAGTGGTCGCGGGTGCAGTATCAATTGGCATAGGGTATTCGCAGTTAGAGGAGTTCTTAGCAGCAATAGACTTGCCCGTGATGACTGAACCAGTTTACCAGAAACGGCATGATGTTGTTTCCACTACATGGGATAAAGCACTTAATACATCTATGAATGAAGCTGCTGAAGAAGAAAAAAGAATTGCAATAGAAAAAGGTCGCATCAGCAAAGATGGGATTCCCATTATAGTTGTGGTTGTAGATGGATGCTGGAGTAAAAGGTCTTACAAAAAGAACTATTCCGCACTATCAGGAGCTGCTGCCATAATTGGTAGAGAAACAAAAAAAAATTTGTATCTGGGCATCAAAAATAAGTACTGTAGCATATGTGCTCAGGATATTAATAAGAATCAAAACCCAAGGATTCACCAATGCTTTAAAAATTTTACGGGGTCTTCAACTGTTATGGAGTCAACAATAATTGTAGAAGGTTTAAAAGCATCTGTCGAAATGTACGGTCTCCTTAATTGATTAATTGGACGCCTTATTTCGGACGGAGATTCGAGCACGTACGCGAAAATTTTATATTGCCATTTTTGTAACCAACTAAAAAATGTCGAGAACTTACCGCAAGCACTTTTCACGAGTTCTCTCTGGCAAAAAATATGTTTTTTTATCAATAATATTGCAGGACATTCAAGAAGTCTCGTTCATGATGTTGACAACAACATCGTGGAAAGTTTTCACAGTGTGGTGGCTAAATTCATAGGTGGTAAAAGAGTGAATTACTCGTGCCGGCGTGGATACCAAACTAGGTGTTCAGCGCCCGCAGTAACTGTTAACACCAAAAGAAAAGCAGTTACCATGTTGTATAAAACGATTGTTGGCCAAAGTCCCAAGGGTAAAATGAGCACCTTAGATAGTAAGTACCGTAAAAGAAGACATTTATTAAGACAGACAGTACATCATAAAAAACGGTATAAAGCGGATGCAATAATAGCAAATAAAGATTATGGAGAAGAAAGTACTAAACCCGATGTGAGCGATGCTGTCTTAGAAGAAATGAAGAAGAACTTTCTAACCAATTTAAACAAAACTAATGACGAAAGAAAACAAATAGAGAGACAAACAATTTTACAAAGTGAGTCAAGTGAATGGCTCGAACTCCGGCGCTCTTTATTGACAGCTTCAAACTTTGGAAGAGTCATTAAAATGAGGCCTGATACTAGTTGTGCCAGTATAATAAAACAAATGCTATACAAAATTAACATTGATGCTACGCCAGTTCAACATGGAAGAGATAATGAAAAAAAAGCACTAGATCAGTTGGCAGAGCAAGAAGTAGTGGATATTATGTCTTGCGGTCTCTTTATAGATCCTGAAATTCAATATTTAGGTGCTACACCAGATGGGCTTATTGGAGAAGATACAATAGTCGAGACAAAATGTCCTATATCAGCGTACAAGATAGGACTAGAAGAAGCTATTGCCCAAAAGAAGATAAATTTTTGGGTTAAAGATAAATTAGGCATATTGCAAATAAATAAAACCCATAATTGGTATTACCAAGTACAAGGGCAATTGCATGTGACCAGGAGAGCAAAATGTTTATTTGGAGTATGGTTCAATGAGTTCAAGCCTTTGAAAACAGAGGTAATTATTAGAGATGACGATTTTTTCGAAAAAAAAATGAGGGATAAATTAAGTTCATTTTATTTAAATTGTATCTTGCCGGAACTTTTAGATCCGCGTCATAGTCGAAATATGGAAATTAGAAATCCACCATATATATTACAGGCAAAGAAACAAAAGGAACAACGGAAAAAGATACATAACGTCCAACAACTAGAAGAAGAAAATATCCGCGTGCTTCAAGAAACCGCACAAGGAACATCAACGATTTCAAACCCACTGAGTGACCAACCCACATGTTCACGGTATTTGGATTTTGAGGATTTCTGAATTTCCTTCTTCTGTCGTGAAATGTGACATTAAAACGAAATTTAATTCATATTATCTTTCATTTAGCTAGAACATCCTAACAATTTCCATTACAGAGAACCGCTAAGTACTTGCCTAGTCATCACCAGACCCTCAAAATGTATGATGTACCTAGTATAAAAGAACGACGGGTTGCACTCTGGGCGTGCCGGCAGAAGTGAAAATTTAAATATTAACAATTAATAATGTAATTTTACAGACACAATTAGCAAATTATGCGTTTTTATAAAACCAATCTTCAATCAATGCGGTAGAATTTCCAAAAGGATTTTTGTGTAAAACTGCAGTACATACTTCCAACCACTAGACCACCAATCGCTAAACGGCCATGTATCAATTTAGTGATCTTATTTTAGTGGGCATAAAGGTCTACTCTCCATCAGTCTTACGAATTTTCGATCAGGTCACGTGTCCCCTGTGGCGAGAGTAACATATTTTACCCATTACAAAAAAGTGCACAACGCCGCTAAAGAAGTATTCACTTCAAAAAATTTGCTTACACACAGATACTTCAATTTTATTTATGGGTATTGATATATTACACTAAAATGTTCATATTTTAAAATATCTAGAACTATACATAAAACTGTTACCTCATCTTACCTCAAGTAGATAACGTACAAGAAGAATAAGTTCTAGTTGAAATTTTAGGGTCGGAATGAAGATAGGCAAAAACGTTGAGAACATTGCGGCACGTCTGTTACCGTGGCTAACCGTTTAATACCTTTTATTGTATGCCAGTAGACGGCGCCACACAGTGACAATTGGTGACAATACTAACTCAAAATTCAAATCCTCAAGGTCATTGAGCAATGTAATATCCTTAAATTGGTATATTTGCGCTGTTTGAGAGTCTCCGCTGATGCAGCAGCAGCGCATGCGCAGTCCATCGTACTTGGAAGATAGGAAGGCGTCAGGGTGTCGACGCAAGTTGCATCCCACACCAAAGGCCTACCCATCTTCCAAGGCATCAACGACATACTGTCCGGATTAACCTCTTGGGGCCTAGTGTCATAATATACATATAATATTGTAATAAATAACAGCAGGGTATATTCTCAACTCGTATATCTTAACTCTGAGGAATACCCTAATCTACTTAAACGTCATGTCTACAAATTGCCTGTACCACAAACCCACACTAGCTTTGCCAGTTGTTTCATTACATATAAAGACGCCTACATTTATAACAAGGTGACAAAGTGGTGCGACATAAAGCAGTGTTCAGTAAAGGAGGCCAGACTAAAAGACACAGACTGGTTAGGTTCCTTGACATACCTCACAAAGAGTCTAATGATTCACCTAACGTAAGACCCACCTCAATACGTGGATATAAGTTGTATGAAAGAAATGGACGCGTGCATGTATGTCTGTATGTGTATATGTTAATATAAAATAGTAAGTTCTATAACTTGTATGAAACAAAAAGCAAGGTGTCTTATTTGTAATTGTGAAGTAATTGACCACATGATTAAAATAAACAACGCGATAAAATATGAACTGACACTTTACAATTTTTAATTCTATAAGCTCAGCTATAATTTATTTCAACTACAGGAAAGTACCCAATTAATCTAAACCATATTATACTTTACGTAAACTCATGTATCATATATAACAGTAGATTGTATGACAAGAGCGCAAAGTAGGATCTTTACGACTAGGGCGCCACTTTGAATCACGAGCGAAGCGAAGGATTCCAGAATAGAGTCCCGAACGTAGCGAGGGAATCCAACGTAGCATCGTGAGTGCAGTGAGAGATTCAAAGCACATCGCCCGAGGGAAAAACAATACGCTCTCGAGTCACACACTCCACTTTTCATCCCTTTTCTATGAGAAAATAGATATGTACTGATTGCTTACAAGAACAGAATTAGAAACTCTGTACTTACAGGGTTGGCAGCGCGACTGTGACTCCTCTGGTGTTACAGACGTCCATAGGTCACAGTAACCACTTTCCATCAGGTGGGCCGTGTGCTTGTCTGCCAACTAAGTGGTATAAAAAAAAGATGTCGGATCTCCATTTGCTACGACCTTGACATACTACTCTCGCTTCATTCACTCTCATTACATTCTTCATGTATACAATGGTTTAAGCTAATGTTCTTATTCTATTTGCAAAGACAACTTATTCACTATTGTAATACTGACTATATTCGTCTTTTAAAACATTTGATAATCTTATAAAAGACGTGAACGGTAGGGGCGGTGGCCAAAATTACAAAAACATCGTTCAATAATGATGGTAAGATTAAAAAACTCTTCTCTGCCCAGCTTGCGTGGTCCTATATCGCGTAGTTACGCCACTCGGAAATGAACTTTATGAGTTAGCAGCTATCTCTGGCTGGAGTAGCACCAAAATAAACTGAAAACCATACTGGCAGTAAGTAGAATGCTCCCATGTGTTCATGTAGTTGCTTTGGAGCTTATTGAGAGTATTACGGGTACATGATTCTTCTTTAAATTCAAGCTAGTATAATAAATAACATATTTGATGTTAAATATATTATGATGATTATGATATATAATGTTGTTACTAAATAAAAATGTATGAAAATATTGTGGGTTTATGAAAATACTAGCTTCCGCCCGCGGCTTCGCCCGCGTGGTGTGTTGATAAAAAGCAGCATATTGCAAAAATAACAAAATCGAAGAATAAATAAGCTTATCTAGCAAATAAATGAATTTGATTTGATTTGATTTGATACGTCTTTTTTTAAGGTTGTGTCTCCAATGTGAGAACGGGACCCTAAAGAATTTGAATTTGAAGAATTTGAAAATTTTTGAGAAGGATAGATAGGTACGGATATAATGATTGATGGTGATGGTAATACAAAAGTTATAGCTACTGCAATATACTCCTATAAACTACATTAAAAGATTTATTTCGTTCAGCAAAGACATGTAGATATTGCGATTTAGAAACGCGGGAGCAAGCCACATAGAGCTGGCCGTGAGAAAAACATGGTGAGCCTAAATGTAAGCCTGCTACCTTTAAGGTTTGACCCTGCGATTTGTTGATGGTCATTGAAAACGCAACTTTTAAAGGGAACTGCAGGCGTTTAAAATTAAATGGTAAATTGTTGGGTATTATTGGGATACGCGGTATAAGAACATTGATTCCCTTGGCTTCTCCAGTTAAGATGGTTGCCTTCACAATATAAGGCATATTGTGAAGGCAACCAACCTACTACCTAATTCAGTCACTCGTAACCGAGTACCGTTGCATAATCTTGGCGCATCCAAGTTACGCATTAACAAAACGGGTACACCTACTTTTAATTCTAACTTATGCGATGGCATTCCAGATAACTCCAAAGAGTTCAGGAACTCCACGGGGTAGCTCGTACTGTCATCGGATGACATAACTGTGTCGACGGAGTTGTACACTGATGTTTCGCTCGTTAGTTTGTCCAAGATGTTTTTATTTATTTTTGCAACAGTGTCATTTTTGGTACCAGTATGGTTCTTTCACACAACCAATTTTCGTCAAGAATATTTTGTTGCAGATTCGGAAAAACTTGATCAATGAGCTCGTCTTCCGACTCCACGACATGGCAAAATTGATGTGTGAAAAGTACCATACCTTTCTGGTCGGTGTGTAGGTGGCCTTCACCAATTTCTAGGAGTTTTTCCTGACTCGGTATCGCTAAATAACTGGACTCGCATATTGGTGGTAAGATAAAGCTTTTCAACTTTAGTCCACAGATATGATGCCTTTAGACACGCATTAATCTCGTCTGCTGCAGTGCCTCTCTCAATAACAGGTAAAGCCTGTCTGAAATCCCCTGCCAATAATACTACAACGCCACCCATCAATTTTCGTGTGCTGTGTATATCTTGTAGGCAGCGATCTAGCGCCTCAATGGCGCGTTTGTGATGCCAGATATTCAGCATGCTGGCGACGCCGATCTAGAGACTGATCTGGTGTTTCAGCAGCTCTGTGAGCTGCCCCACGCACCGCCTGTTCAAGCCTTCGCAGTTCAGCTTGTGGAAACGTCTCGTTAAGTCTAGCTACTTTCATAACTCGAGCTCGATTAGAGCTTTGGGAAAGATTAGACTTACGCTTTCGCGGCCTAATTCTTAGTAGGTACCTACTTTTCTACACTTCCAAAAAATACAATATTGCCTATTCAAATAAAATGACAGCAATACAATATTTTTAATTTGCTAATTGTAAAACAAAATCACGATGCCGGTGGTATTATAACATAAATATATATTGTTGCCAAAAACAGAAAATTACCTATTTATGTATAACTGTTCAAGTGTTCAATGAAGATAAAAACAAAGAAATGCTTATCATTAACAACCACAGACAAATTACGTTTTCGTTGTTTTGTTATGAGTAAACCCTATTATTATTAATACCAAAAAGAAATCAAATACTATAAACCTACGTAATAATAATTAAAAATATAACTGAAGAAATTCTTATAATTAACTGCTAACCAAAGACAAATGACGCTTTAATTTTATTATTATCAATACCAAAAAAAAAATAACCTACGTAATAATAATTAAAAAGCGCACTCAGCGATGAGTGACTTGATCAGCGCGTGCCAGTCTAGTCAGTCAGCGACATGAAATTATTTTTTTGTATTATCAATACCAAAAAAAAAATAACCTACGTAATAATAATTAAAAAGCGCACTCAGCGATGAGTGACTTGATCAGCGCGTGCCAGTCTAGTCAGTCAGCGACATGAAATTATTTTTTTGCGCGTTATTTGATTTTGCTATATCTCCTAAAGTATTTATTTAATTTGCATGGTGTAAAGGGAAAAAATAATCTGCATGAAATGCTCAAGCCAACTAATCTATTTAAAGTTATAAGGATTAATAACGTATTTGTATAAATAGCTTTCCAAGTTAGCACTTTAGAATTGCCTATTTTTTTAAGTATTTAAATGGATATAATATGTTATCCTTAAGAGCTGGACATATGGTATCGCGGACTTTACTGTAGATCTATATAAGATAGACAATTACACTGTACATTATTTTGTTATATCGTAAAGGGTTTAGGCAGCGTTTTCGTTGAAAGCTCCCAGACAACTTATTTTTTTCCGTCATTGTCAAGAATTATCGTTACTTAAACGCTTTCATCCCTGTTGACCGGGATGAAAAGTAGCCTATATGTTAATCCAGGGTATAACCTATATACATACCAAATTTCAACCCAATCGGTCCAGCCGTTTATGCGTGAAAGAGTAACAAACATCCACACATCCATTCTCACAAACTTTCACATTTATAATATTAGTAGGATATTATATATATGTCTATAATCCAGGCATACGCACCCACAGAAAGATCAGATGACACAGAAATACAAAAATTCTACAATGATCTGAAAAAAGCTCACACACTAGCGGACGATAATAATAATAATAATAATTTATTTTCGTTAAAAATAAGTTACAGTTTAAATGTACAGTGATCGAAGTCACCTTTTAAGCAAAATTTGCCAGTGGCAGGTGATTAGGAGACTTCAATGCAAAAATAGGGATACCCAAAAGAGAAGAAAATCTCGTCACGGGACAGTATGGCCTAGGCCAAAGAAACGAAAGAGGCGAACGACTGCTAGAATATGCATCTGAATATAGACTAGCAATAATGAACACTTAATTAAAAAAAAAAAAAATTCTTCTACTATAAATACCATCGGTTTTAACTACTTTATGAAAGTATCTACGAGTAAGTAGGGTTTATAATAGTGTTTTGTTTTTGGTGTCGATTCTGTAGTTTGATTTAAAAACATATGTTACGAAATATAATATAGATAAACATATATAAACGTATATACATGTATATTTTTCTTTCGAAGCGAAGCCAAAATGGGGACACAAATTTGTGTCAAAATCATCAATCCAAGTTTTTGTAATAACAGGATTGGCACCTTCGTCAGATTAGACGTATGTCACGACCATTGAAGATGGTAAAGTGAAAAATCATGCTCTCTAGCTCGAATATTCGGCACCACGTCACAGTCAGTGTTGGCAAATAACCAATAAAGAATCAGCTAAAAGGCTGTTAAAATTATGCCAATTGCTTATAACTAGTACCTTTTTTTTGTTCTATGGCGATCCCAACGATTCCATCAAAACTAGTAGGTTCTATACCAAACCTAGTTTTGCAAACAGTAGATATCGTGAGTAGGTATGTTTTTTTTTCACAACAACCTGTGAGGAATCATTTTATTTATTTATTTTTTATTTAAACTTCATGCACAAATGTACACAGGCGGACTTAATGCCATAGGCATTCTCTACCAGTCAGCCCAATAGGTGGTGCAAAGAATAACAAGGTAGGTGCATTATGAAAGGTAACTAGGTAAAATATATATCAATACATACATATATACATAAATATATAAATAAAATATACATACACATAATAATATCTAACCATACATTGATAAATATAATTATAATGAAGTTTCTTCCAATTTATTCAACATGAGCTTCCGAACTCCCAATTTAAATGTGTGACGGCTTGTGGTCCCCCTGATCCCGAGAGGTAACTCGTTCCAAAGAAATATTGTTTGCACAGGAAAGGAAGAGTGGATGAAATCGGATCGATGACTAGGACAGCGCAATACGAGGCTGTTTGTTGAACGCAAGGAATCATGTTCTAATGTAAATAATATAAAATAATAATAGTATATATTATATAGTATCGTTATATTCTGCGTAACACAAGTAATTTAGCTTAGCAGGAACATTAATTGTTACAGGTATCTATTAAATACACTTTACCTACATAGAGATATACAGAGAGCCGCGGTAGCTCTCCACCTTGCTCGCGGCGATGGTCCGCTGCGCGGATGCGTGGGCGGCCGGCGCCTCCTTCTGCAAGCAAGTAAGAAGCCTGGCAAAAAGTAGGCCGCGGCAGCGGCGCGCCTGGCGAGATGAGTTGGGGACTCCGTAGTCCCCACACACCCGAGGAGAGAGGCAGATCGTGAGAAATGGCCCTGGGTCGGCCGGGGTGCGAGGGATATGCCTGTCAACCTCACCTTCGGCAACCAAAACGCCCCACAGGCGTTTTAGTCGGTTCGAGTCCGACATAACCTCTCCCACCGGCTCCGGTGGGGAGGTATCCGTGGGGATTTTGCGCACGTAAAAAAAAAAAGCCTAGTGGTATGGGTAATGGATTGCTGAGACGAGGTCTCGGGTTCGATCCCAGGTTTTACAATGGGCCAAACCGATGCTTTTCGAAGTTATGCATGTATTCATCACAGGTTTATAAGTGCCCGGTTAATGGCAATAGGCTCGCCACCTATTACATTGGGACCTAAACATAAACTGGCGAAATGTGGGTGCTAGCACCTCTGCCTACCCCTTCGGGAATATAGGCGTGAGTTTATGTTATATTATGTTATGTAAAATCAAATGTAGGTGTTACATATTATTATTAAATAAAGATCTATCTATTCTATTACATATTATTATTATATATTATTATTATATATATGAATTATATAGTGTCATCACGATACTTTAATTATAACAATCATTTATTTTTGCTTGAAAAATGATTGATTTATTATCATTTTGCAATGAAGTCTTCATCTCTTCTCAAAGAAGCTACATAGTACCTGATTTTTAGAAATAACCGGAGTATAATCATCTTCGTCATCATTAATTAAGCATTAAGACCTCATTTTGTGTGTTTTTCACACTCTCAATAAGACCTTCAATTGATTGGATTTAATACGGTGCCACATTGGAAGAATAACTTGAAAACCTTCAAGTATGGCGGGTTCTTAAATTTCTACTAACATGGCATTAACCTCGCTATTTCTGAAACCAGCTTTTTGAAGAAGTTTTGAATGGTTTCCGCCTTAATTGCCTCCTATACCGCTGCGATGTTTAGAATCGCATCATGCACAGTCTCAGTACAAAGTACAGTTCGTGAACATAGTCCTAGTCTACTAGCTAATTCGTTTACTATTACGTAGTAGTGAGCATCTCGCATAATCAAGGAGTGTCAAAAGTGCAAAAAATCTTTAGCGAAAAGGGTGTGCACTTTATATGTCAGACGTCGTGTGGGCCTTCCATAAAGGCGGTATTAAGGGCCTGTTGGAAGATATGAAAGCAGGTATAAACCGAATATACTGTAATAACTGCCAGGTTGCCGGGTCGGAGAGTGAGGAATCCGAGGAAGAGATAGAGGATCTAGAGAAAATACTGAAGGACATAGAGAAAAAAGTTAGTACAATACGATTGAACAAATTATAAGTATGCTATCTGACAAATATGATTCACTTTTATTTGAACAAGAGGAAGCCAAACAAAAATTACAAACTGGAGTAGAAGGTAGTGAGCGTCAATAACAAATGTATTATACTGAAGCTATTAACCTTCCCAAGCCTATATATCATGGAGGTGGCTTCATTTGTCAAAGGCAATATGCGTATGTTTGAACATCTCTGTGGCACTTGACATAAACCTAAAATAAAAATAATTCAAAATAAGTCTGCTCTGACGAATAAATGTATTTTATGTATGACCTCAGGGATCTTCAATAAACTGCCAACGGAACTGTGTCGCACCGATAATATATATGTACAAGTTTAAAAACAAACAAATAGAAAAGGCATACTATAGTGTGCAAGAATATTTAGATGACAAGTGTGTGTGTGTATAATGCCTGGTAAAGCGAATATCAAAAAATTCCATATTACTCGCTGTGACATTATAGTGTTGTTTGTTGCTTAAAATACTGATTTAACATAATTACCGACAAATAAATAGAAATTTTATTCAGTATGACTTTATATATCTATTGACATTGTTACTAATTTTATGAAAATTGGAAATTATTGTGCATTTTTAAATTTAGTATAACTTAATTTCATTCTGTTTGCATGGATTTCTAAAGATTATGATTGATTGTGTATCTATATGGTTTACTAAACTATACCATTAAGAACCCACCCATATTTGCATGCCTTGTGGCGGAATTTGGCTGTTCAAAAAATAATATGTCATGTAATCACCTTATGTACCCATTTTCGCAAATAACTTATATGAATATTTACCTAGAAAAATGTAACCTTGTACTCGAAAAAAAAACGAGTTTGAACAATCTTCACATAAATTAAATCTAGAAACAGTTGGTGTGGAACAATTGGATGGTGAGTTGGTTAACAAGATTAGCAACAAAATTGGTGAACACAGCGAGAACATTAAATGGGCACGCCGAAGCCGAAGCAAGGGACAAAGCCACCCTCCATCATAGTGGGATTAAAATCTACTGGAGTCGAATTGCGTAAGAAGTGGTTATCCCAACGACGCGTAATTAAAGCTATAAAAAGTAATTTAATCACAGGGGGATCGATGACCTTTATAAATAAAGACCTATAAAAAAATTCATAAAGCCTGCTCTGGAATGCTAAAAACCAATTACGAGAAATATACAATTTCGTATGGGAACGGAAAAGTATTAGCTAAAAATCAGAAGGCGACCAAGCAGTATGGATTAAAACAGAAACCGAGTTATTTTTTTTATATATAGAACACGTCAATTAGACTTCGCCTTGCCTGATGGTAAGCTGAAGGCAAAGTCTCAGAAAAGAGGGTCACCATTACTTGCACATACCTTGTGACAATGGTGACACTCAGCTTGACGGCCTCATCATATGCTTTTCACGCCCCGCTTAAAGGACCCGGGACTGTAGGAAGAAGAAAACACGTGAGCTGGTAATGTTTTATTACATACTAAGTAGGTAACTTCGTAATCATTAGCTATACATGGTGTATTTTTGAAACGGGGCAGTAAGGGCAAGTACCTTAACCGTTGCAGTTACAGCAAAACGTTCTTAGAAGACCTTCCCTAACTTTTTGACATATTTTGAACTGCATTCACAGATTTTGTAAAAAACTTACAGTTGGCAAAAAAAATGCAAAAAGTCCAAAAATTTTTTTTTTATGCCAATCGATTCTATTTTATGTGGGGATCAAAAAACTCTATGAGACCATTTTAGCTTTCAGTACTAGGAAAGACAGAAATCGCCAAAAACGTTTCCCATACATTTCACACAAATCATTTGACACAAATCAAATGACACAAATTTTTCAGTTCACATTTTGACTACAGTCTGAATTGTATCAGTGAGGACCTGTAATTGGCCGTATGCAACTAACGTCAATCACTATAACTTCGTTATGGCTGTTGGTCTTCCAAATAAATAAATAAATAAATAAAATACATAAATAAAATAAATAAAATTTCGGCAACAGAAACAAATTTCTACGATGGTCTAACTTTTTGTTATGGCCAGGAAGTGGGTAGAATTGACTGTAAAGTAAATAAAAAGAATTTTTACCCTCAAATTTCGAATTTTATTCGAAAATCTGTGTGTTATACTTAGTTTCAGCTGAGAAACTTCGTATGAGTTATTAATTAAGGATTTTCGCTAGAATGTCTTCTAATCGTGAAAAAATTGACTTATTAGAAGCGTATTTTGTCAATAATCGAAATGCGGGAGCTGCATTAGTGTGGTACCGCAATAAGTATCCTTTGCTGCATGTGCCAACAAGAAAGGTTATTACAAATCTTTTGAAAAACCTGGAATTGCAGGGTTCTTTCAAAAGAAAGTGGCAGCCTCGTGTGGACATGGACACGGAGATTGCGGTTCTGACTTATGTCGAAGCATATCCAGAGGTATCGTCCAGGCAAGTCGCCCTTGAAGTAGGTGTATCCCACTCCCTTGTGATAAAGATATGGAAGAAATACGGCTACAAGTGCTATCGATATGGGCGCATAGTTCAAGTGTTACATCCGGGTGATGATGTTCGAAGGCTTACTTTTTGCAGATGGCTAAGAGGAAAAATAAGCAGAGATCATGAATTTTTAAATTACATACTGTGGTCAGACGAAAAGAATTTTTCCAATAACGGTATGTACAACAGCAAAAATCACCACTATTGTCCAAAGAAAATCCACTAAGAGTTACGGCAAGTCATAATCAGGTTCGCTTCTCATTCAACTGTTGGTGTGGTATAATGTCCAATCGAGTCATAATGGTGGAATTTTATGAAGGGAAACTGAATTCTGCCATGTATAATGAAGTCATTTTACACCATCTTGAAAACGAGATGGACGAATGGCCCCTGTCGGAATTGCGAAAAGTTCATTTTCAACAAGATGGTGCTCCGCCACATAACAGTCACCTTTCACGTTCCAATTTGAGCCGCCTATTCGGTACACAGTGGATAGGTACACATGGTCCAACACAGTGGCCACCTCGTAGCCCCGATCTAACACCACTTGTTTTTTTTTATGTCCTACTGGAATACAGACTGCGGTGTGAGTTTCCATTACACTAAACCATTACAATGAAACTATATATTTTCTCGCGATTTATAGACATATCCAAAAATTAAGAAACATGATATAACAAGCCTATTTTTAAGTGAGTTACTTAACCTATTGAACGCCCCACCACTCCGTTCTAAGGTAATTTTATGTGGAGATATAAACATAGTCCTCTCCCATAGACTTCCAGAATGACCAAGCAGCCCGCATCCAGCGCTAAACTTAAACATAAACTTACTAAATTTTGTTTTGCGTAGTTGCCGGCAGAGTAGAATTAGGGCCACCCCATCTCTTCCCATGCGGTGTCTTACAAGGCGACTAAGGGATAGGGCTGTTTGACATCAGACAGATATATACAGCCCTGACTCAGCCTCAGATACATGGCTGGAGTCAATAATAGTATCCGGAATACGGCAATAGGCTCACCCCCTATTACGTGGCACCGAATACAATTATTGGCGAAATGTGGGTGTTAATTCACCTCTTCCTAACCTTTCAGGGATATAGGCGGGATTATATGTATGTATGTATATATGTAAATATGTTTTGTCATACCAAAACCTATTATCTGAATTTCGTTTTACACAACAGCACAGCACAGAAACTCTTGTGCTTACAGAGTTGGCAGCGCGATTGTGACTCCCTTGGTGTTGCACACGTCCATTAGGCCACGGTAACCACTTTCCATCAGGTGGGCCTAGTGCTGGTCTGCCAACCAAGAGGTATAAAAAAATGATATAACTAGAAAATAAGTCTTAATTAGTAAAACGGTACAGTCATGTCTTAAAATCTCTGACCATCATTTGGTAGCTCCGGTGGTTCAATAGAAACGCGCGCGCCCTCTTTACGTCCGGAGAGGGAGGGAGGGGGGGGGGGGGGGGGCGGTTTGTGCCGCATTATGGAAATCAACTGATCTCTATTTTAAACAAATGTTGTCATTAGAATCGCCTACTGAGGCTGTATACCGCTTTATATAAATCTTTTGCTTCGATTTAACGATAAAACTAAAGATAGAACAAATAAAGTACAGATAAATAATAACAGTAAATAATAAAATCTAGATAAACACGTGATAAAAGAGGGGGGTAGACATTTTGATGCATAGTACAATGATCCAAAGAATTCGTTGAAACATCTTACATATACGACATATAGAAACAAATGTCAAAAATCGATTCGATCGATCGAGAACTATACATAGTAAAACTAGTATCAAAGAAAAATTTGATAAATTTGCCAATTTCACTACAGAAATAACTAGTATGAAACATATTTATGATAAAAAAATGTTAAACAGATATTCATCCAGTTACCCAGTACTGAGATAAAAAACATTATCAAAAGTATGGACTCGAAAAAGTCAAAGTTCATAGCTGATAATATAAGTCCAGTGTTAGCCAAACTTGTTAACATGTCAGACGAACAGGGCGAATTCCCTAACAATTGTGTAACGGGAACTACCGGGGTAATCCCACGATACTTATAGCTGTGATCGTCTATTTACCTAGTCTTTAAAACCCGACCCAATTTCTATCATTCATTACTTTAATAATCCTGACACTACAGTTTAAATCGTTATTCTAACTTAGTTTTTAACTGTTCGGAATAGTGTGATGACAAGACTGTGGATTTATATTTTATTCAAATGAGATATAAATTAGATTCAATATAGGTCTTTGATAGTTTGAACTTTGTGGCATCTTTTTCAGCTGTATATTTATAATATAGGCCTTTAATGTCGAAGATATCATATATGATTTGTGATATGTGATCGGGATCAATTAAATATCTCAAGCCCCGAAGAGCGAGAATATGAATCTCAAGCCCCGAAGAGCGAGATTATGATCAATTCCGAAGAACTGATAGCGTTGATCAAAAGATCAAGGCTCTCCTCTACTTCGTCACAGTTAATTTAATTCAGTTTGTAAAACCTCCACTAAACTCCACTGTATACTGTAATCCTTCAGTTTTCGGCTTCTGGTTCCAGTATAAAATGTAGTAGCCCTTTAACGCTTCACGAATCTCATGAACGATGCCAAAACAGTTAGGATAATGATTGAATGTGATATAATATTATTTTAACAATAATATATTATGCCTTCACGGCTGTAATGGCTGTCATTTACTAATGAATATATAATTAATTTAATAAGTTTTGGCAGGTTTATGGACCGCTACACTTTACAAACTGCTCTGATTGGAATTTTATTGATATCTTCAATCAGAGTTGCTCTAATACTGTATCAAAATGATCCACGAGCCACAGAATTGAATCCTAACAGTTGGTAATAAATGTATAACTTTGTTATTTTGGCGTCAGTATGATATAAATGATGAGATCTAGTAATATATATATATGAATTACTAATGTAATTTTAACAAGACAAAAATAGTTCCCTTTAGCACGTATGTTGTTAAATATGATCTCACTAAACAAAGCCTTTCGCATTAATAATTCAACTGCAAATTCTTTCCAGCTACAGTCAAATGTGGAAATAACAACCCCAACTCAATCTCTATACAAGTTGTGTATTATACCTAACCAAGATATAATTTACGAATACCATGTATAATGTCCCCAACAGTTATTATATCAACACAAAGTTAACGTTACAGATTCACTTCAAACTTAATGTACACAAGACAAAAACGATAGCCTGTCTAGTGATATAAGTATTATACAGATCGTTATATTGATTTTGGCAAGCAGAAAAAGTCACCACTATGTTCTACATAAATGTGTGTGTAACAAAACTCGTTTCCTCACTCACACACACTTATACACTCGCAAATTACAATTGATTCAAAACCATTCGTATTTATTTATCATCAGTTACACTTCCTTTAGTAATAACAATAACTCATAAAATTCTTATTACTGGTATATGAACGTAATTTTTATTAAAATCTTGTAAGTCTCCGTGACCCCAGGGTTTACAGCTTCGCTTTTTAAGTGTTAAAATCGTGCAAAGTTTTGAGTTCGAATCCCAGTCAAATTTTACTTTTTGAACTTTTAAATATTTGTAGGTATATCTTCATGTTAATTACTTACCTATTAAGGGAATGTTGAGGTAACATCACAAAAGTATCTTGATATTTTAGTTATTTATTTATAGCAACTTAAATCAGTAGTATTTTTATTATTACTGAGCGAGTATTGTTGCACACACATTGCATTAATGTTTCTCGTATTGGAATTGATGCTACCCTCATTCTCATGTATAAATAACATGATAATTTTATTTTTAACCGTCAACAATTGGATGCATTGTGCTTTCCACACGCTTAATTAACAACTTACACGTTCTTTAATATCACAAACAAAATAAAGAACAAAAACAAAACTATTTATTAACGTAAAACGACTACATCAATATAGTAGCGGTTCGAACTCGCTACCTTCGAAATGTCTTTACGCCTGTAATACCACTCAACTACGTGAGCCTGTGCTAAAGTGGTGAAATTTACTTTCTCATTCGATGGTAGGCAAATCAGTCACACACACACACACGCATGCGCACTGGCACACATAAACGTATTACACTAATACGCCTTTAACGATGACGCACACATGTGACTTCAAAGCAATGAGTTATTGTTGTGTGAACACACATATATCTAAAACATACGGGTGCTTCCACTTGACCCAGATCATAAATACATTTTATTAGATAGATAGGCTATCTTTTTTGTCTTGTGTACCTACAGTGCACACCTATAATTCTTATTAGAATTCCTACAACATTCTATGTCTGTAGCAACAGAAAACTAACTAGACCTAGCTAGGAGCCCTAGTGTTTACCTTAGGTCTATTAAGACTTACCAACCTTAATAGGTGAGTTAGAAGCTATGTGTATGTGTGTGTTGTGAATTGTGTAAATCAACAATGTGAACTAGCTAAGGTAATGGGGAGTGATTTCGTTTAGACTCTCCTACAACGAAACCACGGAAACCTAGGTGACCAGGAAAAGGTATTGAGACGCTTTCGAAGGCCAGTCTCAGCCCCGAAATTTAAAGCAATCTTTACCTACAAGAACTTATCAACACTACGTCTCAAGGATGTTTGGTATTTGTGTGTATAGGAATAGGTATATAAATAATTAGGAACCTTCCGAAATAATTCAGAAAGCGCATTGTTCCGACACAGTTTCCGCACACCGAACTTTTACCACTTTCTCACAAATTACACTGGCGTAATACGGCTAGAATAATTTAATGAAACCGTTGCATGGTCTGTGTGCTTCTACTAATCGAACCAAACTCTGTCTCCCGCAAACCAGCCGATTTCCTTTTATACCAGTGTGAACTCCGCGCGGGAGCGGGGACGCTTGGGTCCTTTTTTTATCGCCATAGGATTGCCAAGTCAACAAAGGAATTCAGTGCAAGTTAATTTTAAGCTCATGTTTACATTCAGATATTACATGCCTTCATGCAATATAATCAATTATGATTATATTCTACAGAATATCAATCATGCAAAACAATAGTATATAAAATGCAGTAAACCAAATATACAGTAATTAAATAGTAAACCAATAATAAACCAATAGTAAACCAGTAATAAACCAATAGTTAACCAGCTGGTCATGCACGTATGTATAAACATACTGTATTTGCGCTTTCGTCGTGAAGAGTGAGTTCTTATTTATTTTTTTATAGAATTCTGTTGCGATGTAATTTTGTAATGCTTTGTGCCAATTATTAGATTAATCCGAAGATTAATCATTCCATGGAGTCAAACTCGCATGAACCTACAAATATGTGTGGCGTAACACGACGCCTTAATTATAATCAAAATCCACCATCTTTATCATGATAATATTCCATATCAAATATGATTACATTCTCAATATATTGTTATATGTATTATTGCACTCGTTCACGTAAATAATATTAGCATGATAACTGTCTTTTGCATAGATGTGTTTAAAAATAGAATATCCCAAGAATTCGATTTAGCCATCGTTCCCACAGCGTTCAAGTGGACGCTCTAACAAAAAAATATAGTTTATGACCGGCCGACCTCTCTTTAGAATAATACGCATTTTAGTTAAGAGAAAGAAAAAAAATTATCACCAGTGTCTTACCACATGCATAAAAAATATACCATGGTTTCGTATTGTGTAGTTATGCTTCAAATATGAGTTTTATAATGATAAAATAATCTATATTCTAAATATACGATTATGTTCCATTTCAATTGAAGGAAGCTATAATTCGCCCTATTTATAAAAAAGGAGACAGAAGAACATTTATTAAACTATTGACCTATTGCCCTTCTGTCAAGTATAGATAAGTTAATAGAAAAAAGACCAACAGAATACCACGGCTAGCGCTAAACAAATTGATGACTTTGATTCTGGTTTTGAATGCATGCGTAAAAAAATTATAGTATCAAAATTTTTAAATATTTATAGTTATGTCCACATACACAACCTGTACACTTCAAAGTAAAAGCCCGCACCGAACCCGCCAAATTAAATCAAAGAAACATTTGGGTTCACGTTTTGCTCCGGCGCACTTTCTAAGATGGATTCCTGCTCAGTATAATTTGATGTTGCTTGGTCAGTCCTTTGAAAGCAGTTGTGACAGAGGTGAGCCGCTGGTGGGAGCTATAACAATAAGTAAAGGTTAAGTTATTGTTCAATTTGCTTTTGGCATATTATTGTTGTAACATCAGTATTAAGTGCTTTTTATACCACTTATGTGGCATACAAGCGCACAGCCCACCTGATGGAAAGTGGTTACCGTGGCCTATGGACGTGTGTAACATCAGAGAAGTCACACTCGCGCTGCCGACCCTGTAAGCACAGAGTTTCTATGCCGTCAGTGTAGAGGACAAAGCAGGGACAGCCTTTACTCATCCGACTGACAGCTCAAATTCTCCAGTGAGCTCTGGCTACCCTACTCACCGCTGGGAACACAACACTTTAACCTTTACTTTTAAAGGATGTAGGACACGGCGGTATTTCCGCCCTACTGAGCAGTCCGCCAGAGCTCACTGGAGAATTTGTGCTGTCAATGAGATGATTAAAGGCTTGTCCTGCTTTGTCTTCTACACTGACGGCACAGAGACTCTGTGCTTACAGGGTCGGCAGCGCGAGTGTGGCTTCTCTGGTGTTACACACGTCCATAGGCCACGGTAACCACTTTTCATTAGGTGGGCCGTGCGCTTGTCTGCCACCTAAGTGGTATAAAAAAAAATACATAACAGGCTGTCGCTTGATACTTACTTGTATTTAAAATAAAAAGAAAAATGTCGTTAGTTACCAATTGAGATCCTATTTATTTTAGACTGAGGCTCAAATACATTAAAACATGAACATGATGGTTTATCAAACAGAAACCAGAACACCATGTAAGCTTCAATATACCAATAGACACATTAAGATATTTATATATGTCACTTATGGAACCAATACATGGTTATGCATAAGCCTATATATGGACTTATTGAGAGATTAGAATCATTTCAGATGATATTTTTCAAATTCCTTGTAAATAAAAAATTAAGAAAAATGTTAAAAAGACTACACCACATTATTTAAAATATGTAATGTATTATGTAACCACGGCAATCAAGAATATATCCTTGAAAAGGTAAACAATGTCCACGGTACCTGCTCCATTACATCAGGGAGGCATATTGTGCCTAGGGTACATAATTACTATGGTGACAGAACTCTTGAAAAAGGTTTGGCATACCTGATGAACAGTTTACCAAGGAAAGTTGCATCGGAAGGTATTTTTTAATACAACTTAGGTGGCAGACAAAAACACGGCCCACCTGATGGAAAGTGGTTACCATGACCTGTGAACGTGTGTAACACCAGTGGAGTCACATCCGTGCTGCTGACCTTGGTAAGAACAGAGATTTTGTGCAGTCAGTGTAGAGGACAAAGCAGGACAAGACTTTGGTCATTCCACTGACAGCACAAAAACTCTCCAATGAGCTCTGGCTACCCTTCTCACCGCCGGGAACACAACACGAAGTTATTATAACCGCGGTTTTCTGTAGGGCGGAGATACTTAACCAGTCGGACTGCTCAATTGGGCGGAAATACCGCCGTGTCCTACCTCCTCTCAAATGCAAAAGCAAATGCAAAAAATGCAAAGGCAAATTGTTCAAAAGAAAGAGACAAAAAATAGTATCTCAATAGTCTCTTCTCGTGGTAATATGGTGATGGTCTGGTGTCACCTAGTTTAAGGCTGTGTGTAGTGTTTATGGAGGTATATATGAATTTGTGCTCTGTGTAGTTTTATCTATGACTAGCACCGCACCGCGGTTTCACCCGCGTAAATCCTGATCCCATGGGAATATCGGGATAAAAAGTAGCCTATGTTACTCACGAAAAATGTAGCTTTCTAATGAAAAAAGAATTATTAAAATCGGTTCAGTACTTTTTGAGTTTATTCGTTACATACAAAAATATAAATATTTCCTCTTTATAATATTATATAGTATAGATTATGTGTAAATTGTACGGAGTATAACAGAGTACAACCAATTAAATGTACGAAGACTGGATACCGCAGACAAACCGATTACACGGTTTCGTAGGGATATGTATAACCTATCAATGTAATTGTTTTGCAGATATAATTTATACAAAAAGGATCTTCCATTTTTTGAAGATAGCGATGTAAAAGTCTTTTTTGAAACCTTCTTTAAGTACTTTTATGATGCTGTGCGAAATGGCATAGCGGGATGACAAATAGTATTAAGCGTTAAGAAATGTCTAGCCGCGTGGTTCCCGACAGAGTAGAATTTGGACCACCCCATCTATTCCCGTGCGGTGTCGTACAAGGTGACTAAAGGATAGGACTGTTAAACAAACAGATATATATTCTTATTCTTTTCGTCTGAGATATATATATACAGCCCAGACTCAGCCTCAGATGCATGGCTCGAGTCAACAATAGTGCCCGGAATACGGCAATATACTCACCCCCTATTACGTAGGACCGAATACAATTATTGGTGAAATGTGGGTGTTAATTCACCTATGCCTAACCCTCCGGGGATAAAGGCGTGATTATATGTATGAAAACATGTCTCAGTTGCAGGGACCGGCGGAAAATGGGCGTATTATGCGTGAAATCGTATTTACGATTACGATTTCTTAAATTGTATTTAGCAGATTCTACTACAGTAGATACTGCTAAATACGATTTCACGCTTATCTGTATATAATATGTATATTATAACCGCGGTATCCTAGTGGTATGGGTAATGGACTGCTGAGACGAGGTCTCGGATTCGATCCCAGGCTTTACCATGGCACACACCAAATACTTTTCTATGCTTTTCAAAGTTATGTGTGTATTTATCGCAGGTTTATAAGTGTCCGGTTAATGGCAATAGGCTCGCCACCTATTACATTAGAACTTAAACATAAACTGGCGAAATGTGGGTGCTGGCACCTCTGCCTACCTCTTCGGGGATATAGGCGTAAGTGTATGTTATGTTATGTTGTTATATTATAAGGATACAGTTCAAATTAATAAATCATAATTACAAATTTATTTTGGAGGGACATGCCTGTCAAGCTCACCTTCGCATCAAAATACGACCCCCAGGCGCCGTGCGTCATAGTCGGTTCGAGTTAGGGTAACCAGATTAGAAAACTAAAATTTCTGGACAAAGTTGCAAAATATCGGGACTTTGTGAATTTTGTTGTGACAAATAAAAAACTACTAAGAGAGTCGCTCAAGAAGGACCGATGGTCTGGTCAGGATCGCAACTTTACGAATCAGCTATCGATTGATGTAAAAAGCGCAGCATCGCTCATTGTGGAGTAGAGATTATTGACCTATGTCCAGCAGTGGGCATTCGAACAGGCTAAAATGTTGAGCTGAAATAGAAAACAAATTGAAATAATGTTTTCTTTCTTAATAAACGATAGTGGTGCGTGGTTCCCGGCACAGTAGAATTTGAACCACTCCATCTCTTCCCATGCGGTGTCGTAGGTACAAGGCGACTAAGGGATACAGCCCGGACTCAGACTCAGATCCTTGAATTGAGTCAAAAATAGTACCTGGAAGACGGCAATAGGCTCACACCCACGTAATACGTGGGACCGAATTAAATGATTGGTGAAATGTGGGTGTAAATTCAGCTATGCCTAAACCCCCGTGGATAAAGGCGTGATTATATGTATGTACCTATGTTTGTAGAAAATAAAATCAAATACAAAAGTGACTATTTTTTACGTTGCCACATATATATAGTGTTTGCTTTTACATAATTCCAACAATTTGGATCCTTCAGCACTTTCAAGAATATTCTTAAAGTTTAAACAATTATTTTCAAATTTTAATCATATCAATAACTCCGCTTTAATTAAGTCCATTCAAATTTGAATTCTGTCATGTGCGTATAAGTTATTCAGTTGGCTGAATTCTCTTTCACAGTAGGCATAACTCACAGGAATTGACAAAACGAAACTTACAATTTTTTTATAGTTTTTCATGCTGTTTTTCCAACATTGTTTAAAAAAATACGCTTATATTTTGTCATTATAGATAGTATTTTCTTTTGGAAGGTGCTGAAATATTTCTTTAAGGCAGCAGAAATCGGTATGTAAACCATCATGGTCTACGTCACTTGAAATATTAAGCAACTCAGTTAGAAGCGACAGTTTTTCCCATGAAAGTGATGTTTAAATGTATCGTTCTTTCAAATACTGAACTTGTCGTGTCAAAAACAGCACTGCTTCAGCACAAAAAAAGATTTTTCTTAAGTTGAGTAAAATTTTTCAATTTTAAAGTTTTATTGCTACTTCCGAAAAATTTGCCATCAAGTCGATTTTCAAGCTGATTCTGAAAAGTATAAATAAGCTTCAGAAATCCCTTCCTTCTTACATTCGTCTGCACTGTCAAAATAAACAACATTTTTCGAGACAAGTTCGACATTCATTTGATGGAGGTAGGTAGAAGAGTACGGCCAGACGGCAATCGAGCACGCTTTCGTTCGGTTTATTTAAACTTTGACCGCCGATGATTTTTGAAGCCGCATGTCGGAAGGCAGAGGATCGGAAAAAATGTCGTACATTATTAGAGGCCTATGGCCAGCAGTGGCCTGCGGTGGGCTAATTGGTTGATTGATGTCGATCTCGGTACATTTTCATTTTGGTCAGGATGTTGGGACGCTAATAAAATGTCGGGACAATCCCAACTAATTCAGATCATCTGGCAACCCTTGTTCGAGTCCGACGTAACCTCTCCCACCGGCTCCGGTCGTGGGGGGGTAGGGGGTATTTGTGGGGATTTGTCGCACGTAAAAAAAGAATAGGACTTACTTTTAAACTTTTGCGTTCCATTATACAGAAAGGAATTTATGTACCTATAACATGATCGCATTATTACCCGTTTACATTATTGTGTAAAAATGATAGAAACTATTGATGACGTTATATGGTTGAAATTACTTAATATATTTGTGCAATGCATATACTATTTAAATACTGATATAATATCATTGGATATTTTTTCGAAAAAAGTAAAATCTAGATCTATCTAGTAATTAACAATCATTTCGAAAATTAAATTTATAGAATTTTATTTGCGTTTGAATTCGTATGAAGAGGTAGGACACGGCGGTATTTTCGCCCAATTGAGCAGTTCGACTGGGGAAGTATCTCGCGAAAGAATACCGCGGTTACAATAACTTCATGCTGTGTTCCCAGCGATTAGTAGGGTAGCCAGAGCTCACTGGAGAGTTTGTGCTGTCAGTGGGATGACTAAAGGTTAGTCCTGCTTTGTCCTCTCCACTGACGGCACAGAAATTCTGTACTTACAGGGTCGGCAGCGCGAGTGTGGCTTCTGTGGTGTTACACACGTCCATGTTGTTGTTTATGTATAGGTCCCAATGTAATAGGTGGCGAGCCTATTGCCATTAACCGGGCACTTATATACCTGAGATAAATACACACATAACTTCGAAAAGAATCGAAATGTCATTGGTGTGTGCCATGGTAAAACTCGTCTCAGCAATCCATTGCCCATACCACTAGGCTACCGCCGGTACCGATAAGTATTAATCGTTTGGCTGCTATTTATTTTGAAGTTCGAGCATCACTTGAAAACCGCTCAATAGATACAGTTGAAATTTGACATGTACTTTATTTTAGGGGATGATCATATGCGTCAGTATACAATCGTGTTAGGAAACGTGCGATAGATGTAGTTACAAAATCAATCTAAACGTATTAACGAAAACATTATTATTTAGAGACATTTATTTGATATAATTATAACATATATTTTATTTAATATTTATAAATTATTTCTTGATATGATTGTAAAATTAATAAAAATCTTTCGTATGTAATTATGTTCAGTCTTGCTATGTATAGCGCCGAGTTTTATTGTGATGTCCTCAAAACTATTCTTAAGGATATTTTGATAAAAATAAATTTATAATGTACATTATGACATTGTCTACATTTTTATCAATTTTTATAAAGTCAAAATGACAGTCCAATCAAGTCTAATCTATTAACCGGCCCCTCATCGTACCTGGTGCAAAGGTGCCCATGACGCTGACTTTAATGAGTAAAGGTTATTATAAAGTGGATGAGTACCTTAATGATGTTAATGCGTGGTCAATATAAGTCTCTTGCTTGCTCGCACAAAATAAATTGTAAACCAAAACAAATTTAAAAAAGAAAAATAATCTAGTTCTAATGTAGTTCGCTGAGTTTCTTGCTGGTATCTTCTCAGTAGAACTAATCTACCGAACCAGCGAAAGAATCATTTTCCAATAGTTTATTTTTACATTATTTAATATTTTTGTACTATTTCTTGACATACATAATTGTAAAATTTTGACGTTCATATGTGCTCTTTTTGTGCCTAAACTGAATAAATGAAATTGATTCTTTGATTCTTGATTCTTTGATTGCCCCGTTGAATAGCTATGGCTATGGCCAAACATTATTATTACAATATAGATTTTTACAAATTTCCGGAATAGTGAACCAGCCAGCCCGAGAAGGCCTGAAGTTCAATCGCCTCCAAAAACGGAAAAGTGGCATTGGCGTTTTCATTACCTAGACTGCACAATATTTTCACACATTTTGAAGATTTCCTTGGTGGTCTCATTTGACTTTGTACGAGATTTTTATCAACATATTTACTATTTTTTTTTAATAAATTTTTATCTATTAAATGACTGCACCCTAGTTTTTTATTCGTGTCTAAACCCCACGGGTACCACAACACCAGGGATAACGAAGACGTAGTGACGTAGTTGAAATGGAATCAACTATAACCATTCAACATTCCGTCGGTACCTATTGTGTTTGAGGGGAGAGTTTAGCAGGTAGTTCTGGCTAGGAAGAGGAGCGGAGGGATTAATTGATGGAGCTCATTAGAACACTTTGATGGTGTGGTAGTGGTAAAAATCAGCCATAGAGGTAATGATTCTACGCATCGGTAGACATAATTTGAGGATTAAAAAAAAAATTAATCAGTTGATGCGGGATTCGAACCCGCGATCTTTCCCTTACAGGAAGAATGCTCTGACCACTGAGCCACCGAACCATGTCTGAAATCTTCATATAATTATTGGTCTTACAGCTGTCTTTCCTATCTCAATCGATTTGAATAGTTACCTTACTATACTCGGAATTTTAATTCGATTCCAGATTTGACAATTTCAGTGTTGCAACGTTATGACAAGTACTAAATAGTGACGTTGCGAAATTACTCGATATGGAAATGGAATATTTCCGGATCGATTCTTCTCGTTTATAATTTTACTCACGTAAACTAAGTATATCAGGTAATTAAATATTTCTGAACCGATAATTTAGTTTTGACGATTAATTAACGATCGGAGACTTTTCTTTTATAATTGTGTGTGAGATAAATAAAAAAATGTGATCATGAAGAAACATGACAAATAAAACAGATAGATGTATTATGGTAATAATTTATTTTATAAATTGTCGCCGTCATCGCTATCGCTATCGCTGTCACTTTCTGTAACATTTATTATAAATGTGTCTGTGATATTGTCAATTAACCTATCTAGCCTACTCATTTTTTCCTCTTCTTTGACAACATGGGATACGCATTTAGACCATTCGGTAGCCGTGAGTTTTTGAATGCCTTCCTGAAATAAAATTCTCACGTCTGTCAATTTGAAGGTTTTATTTTTTTGAGCTACATGCCCCTTTACCTGCGCCCATATCAATTCGATAGGGTTTACTCGCAATGGTAAGGGGGCAGTCTTAAAACCGTGATCCCATGTTGTGCTGCCATTTAGTCTACAGCGTACTTATTAAAAGACTCGTTATGTGGAATCAGTTCTAAAAGCGTAGCTTTAACCATATCTGGTTCGTAATGAATATTTTTATTTAAAAGCCAATCTTGAATGGCAGCTTTTTTCCAGCTCATTTTTGGTGCCGTTTCAAATTTTCGGGAGTGGTAAGGTGCATTATCCATCACCACAATTGAGTTTGGTCTTAATTTTGGTAAGACTCCAGCGAACCACTCCTCAAAACACACTGATTGTTTATCGATTTTTGTGTTCATCACTACACTATTATATGTGGTATAATTATTTCACAAAATGACAGTAGTTAATGTCAAATCTGGAATCGAATTAAAATTCTGACTATAAATAACTTGAATACCTATTCTCAATCTCACTGAAATCTTGTTGGAATTGAATCATTGTAAAGGAGACGGGGATTTCTGGGCCAAATTGTAATGAGTTGAGATATGACTTAATAAAGCGGTATATTTTTCTATTTCAAAATTTAAAAAACAGCTCAATTGAACATCAGGAAGACGAGAAATCTTAAAACTAAGTTTATTCCACGGATATTTTTTAATATTGATTACTGTGATCGATTCAAACAATATTGTCAATAAAAACACTTTCATCGTAGTATTATTTCAGTTAAAGTGAATAAAACATAATAATAACAATAATACACATTTAAAAAATATAACAAAAGTGTAATTATAAGAAATTCTGAATTGATTTTCTCTAATCGGTTAAATAATTCTCGTGTTTATCAACTGTATAAGTCGTATTAATCTGTGCTGTGACAACTGACAGCTTCCTGACTTTCAGTCAATCAGTATTACAATTACGGTTCACAATGATAACTTAAATGATTTTCCCCAGCTTACAGAAAATGAATTAATTCTAATGTATTTAGGGACATATCAGATAAAGCAGGCACGTTCATACAACGGTGAGCATCTAAGAGGTAATGAAGACTTCATTATAGAAGTGCTTCGAGAGTTGTCGGCTTCTAATTCTGCATGGATGCTAAGGGGACGCATTCAGACCAGACATATAAGTCGCAAGACGTATTTTGTACACATCTTAGTCGACAACTCTCTACGTGGTAGAGAAGCAATCCTCGGACATTACTGTAACTGTATTGTAGGTAAACGAACTGAAGGCTGCTGTGCACACATAATGCCAATTATATGGTACCTTGGTTGGGCCAGGTACCAAGGTAATTTAATTCCCCCTGCGCACTTCTTAGACGATATTCTAATTATTATTGAAGAACAATAAAATATAATCATTATTTAAAGAGTTTTTTTTAACATGAAATCTTTGTATTAAATATCTTTAAAATCTATTTGTAAGTTTTCTTACATTATCTCTGAGTACAATATAAATCTTTTACAATAAAAATAACTACTTTCTATAAAAAAACATAGAAATGACAGTTCATAAATGTTAATTTCTTGCATAACCTCACTTACTAAATCTCTTATAACTCAGCTTCAGATGTTCAAAATCTGCAGATTTTTCAGGGATGGTTTATTTATATACATGTAAGCTCTCACATGAGGCCACCCAACTTTTTACATTTTGGCCGAAGAATGTATGAAAGCGAATCTATCTCCTTTGAATATGAAGTATTCCCGTGTTGAGAACAGTATGTCACAAAGAGCACACCTCCATCTTATGAGAAAAGATGACATTACTCCAGCGTGCTAATTCATTCCAAGCATATTGTAGGCACTGTTAGTAGTGGTAGTGGTGTGTTCTGAAAGATTGAGAAAGGAAGGTAATTCAAACCGGTAACTAACATAACATAACATAAACACACGCCTATATTGTAAAGGGGTAGGCAGAGGTGCTAGCACCGACATTTCACCAGTTTATATTTAGGTCCCAATGTAATAGGTGACGAGCCTATTGCTATTAATCGGTCACTTATAAACCTGCGATAAATACACACATAACTTCGGAAAGCATCGGAAAGTCATTGGTGTGTACCATGGTAGAACCTGGGATCGAGCCCGAGACCTCGTCTCAGCAGTCCATTACTCATACCACTAGCCTTCTGCGGTATGTATGTAGGTAGGTAGGTAACTAATTAAAATTGATAAATATGGATACATGAACACCTGTGATGATATGATTCTGAATAGATTAAGTACCTCGTACCTACCTAGGTACGAGGTACTTAATCTATTCAGAATTTAACCTGGACGAAGTCGCAGGAAAAAGCTAGTATACAACTATATAATTGAAAATTGGAAATGTTTGTTTGCAATGGACTCTAAAACTACTGACTGATGTGTTTTTTTTGTGAGAAAGGTCTTAGTTCTAATACACGTAAGATATTTTAAGTGTATTAATATATTACGTTTGTTAGAACTGGATAGAGGATATCGCTTCGGGCGGAGCCGAGGGCGGAGCTACGGCCGCTAGGCTTCTACATAATAAATAATGACGAAACATGATACCTACTTGCGAAATCTCAATTAACGTTCAATAAATGGATAAATAACATTTCTTTCAGACAGTTTTAGCAGTGTTAATAGTGTTAGAGTACAATAACATTAATTAAACATTGTCATTAACTATCATCATTGGATTAAGGCACATTATTACGTAGTTTAGGCACAGCTTAGATAATGTCCCTAAGTTAAGACCTCTGTAAGACAATTAACTGCACAACTATATATAATACATACCTAACCTTCCTATGTACAATGTAAAATATATTATAGATTAAGTACTCATGTCAGACACTGTACAACGATTATGAAATAAATTTGAATTGATTATTCAACGTTGCGTGGTTCCCGGCAGGGTAGAATTTGGACCACCCCATCACTCCCCCATGCGGTGACGTACAAGGAGGCTATAATGACGTATAAGGGATAGGGCTGTTTAACATCAGACAGATATATACAGCCTAAACTCAGCCTCAAGCCATTGTTCATTTCGGATAAAATATTCATGGGTAAAGTTTTTTTTTACGTGCGCAAAATCCCCACCGATACCACCCCACCGGGGCCGGTGGAAGAGGTTGTGTCTGACTCGAACCGACTAAAACGCACGCCGCCTGTGGGTCACTTTGGTTGCCGAAGGTGAGGTTGACAGGCATATCCCTCGCACCCCGGCCGACTCTCACGATCTGGCCATCTCCTCGGGTGTGGGGACTACAGAGTCCCGAACTCGTCCCCGCGTGGGTACAGTTTCGTGGGTAGGGAACGGATACACTCGAGGTACTTACTGTATAACAACAATATAAATATGAGTGTATAATGATATGTACAATATGCTTGAAATAAATGATAAATGAATGAAATGAATAAAAGTGCATTTTCCCGCATGAATAAATGTATTTTTATTTTGTTTATTTATAATTGTGTAGTGCCCGGAAGACGGCAATAGTCTCATCCTCTACTACATGGGATTGAATTCAATGATTGGTGAAATTTTGGTGTTAATTCACCTCTGCCTAACCCTACAGGGATAAAGGCGTGATTATATGCATATATGTATCCAATGTTTCTAGACAGGGCAGTCAAATCTATGAGCAATGACTTTTAGAATACTATTGTTTGCGTTCCGCAAGCGGTGTAGCAGGGAAGCAGCTTATTTGCAGATTTTCTTTTTTTCTTACACAAGTAGTAAGTGTTTACCGTGCCCTATGGACGTGTGCAACGCAAAGGGAGTCACACTCGCGCTGTCAACCCTGTAAACACAAGAGTTTCTGTGCCATCAGTGTAAAAGATAAAGCAGGACAAGCTTTTGGTCTTTCCACTGACATTACAAAATCTCTTCAGTGAGCTCTGGCTACCCTACTCACCGCCGGATCGTACCGTACTACAGTACCGTATCTGCCCCAATAATATTCTGAAAGCATTATTGTACTATACAAGTAGGGTGTTAAAGAATCACTGCGTATAACTTACCCACATGCCACTCGAGTAAAAAGATTGACAAAGTACTTTGAAGAGCGTTTTCTTAAATGGTATTGAACATCCAGAGAACCTGCGAGCTAGCATGTCGCTTCTCACCGCCATTTGTCCTACGCTTTTGCTCTGTCTCCTTATCATCTTTGAGGTCACCAGTCAGGATATGACCCAGATATTCAACCACCAACTTAAGAATACTACCATTAAGGGATACGGGAGGCAACGACCGGTGTTGGACTGGACTTAATAATAAATAACATAACATCAGGGGAAGGCAGAGGTGCTAGCACCCACATTTCGCCAGTTTATGTTTAGGTCCCATCGCGAGCCTATTGCCATTAACCGGGCACTTATAAACCTGCGATAAATACACACATAACTTCGAAAAGCATAGAAAGTCATTGGTGTGTGCCATGGTAAAACCTGGGATCGATCCCGAGACCTCATCTCAGCAGTCCATTACCCATACCACTAGGCTACCGCGTTCGTGCCGTAATAAATAAAAATAAATAAATATTCCACAACATTCCCCACAACCCTATGATAAATATAGACCCGTGATAAATATAGCTTAACTAGCTTTTGTTATGGAATCTAGAATTCGGATAAACATACTTAGCTACTATTTTATTTTGTAAAATACATATCATGCATAGAAACACCCAGACCAATGCAAATACATATTCATGCATCCAAAATTGGCATTGAGCGGGAATCGAACCCGCCTCCTGTGTAGTAGTCAAACGTTCTTCTTCTTGAATCCTGGCGAAATCTGGATGTTATTACACCTAAGGGTCGGCAGCACGAGTGTAACCCCCTGGTGTTGCCACCTAGGTGGTAGAAAAAAAAACATCTACCTACCCCTACGGGGATTTGGAAATTTACAAGCATGTATGTATGTAAGTGTACCACGATTTGAGGAGTTGAAGTGAAGTTAGTGGTTAAGGAGATGGCCTTATAATCGTGAGGCCCCGGGTTCGAATCTTGGCTTTAGGTAGCACTATAGACGTGAGTCTACTCCCAACAATTTTGGGGCATGCAATAGGTATAATTCATACGTCTTTTAGTTGACACCAAAAACGACCAACTAACACAAATTATTTTCGATTTTTTGAGGGTTATGTTTTGTGACGGGAGTTTCATAAACTTTTAATTTAATTTTTTATTCCACCAAGTACACCAATTCACCTTGTCAATTACACCTGTAATACCAAATTTCAGAATAATCAGTTAACAAGAAGGGGAGCAAACCAAGGTTTTAAGATTAATTTGCGTATTTTGTTCATTAATATTGATCTGATGCTGACTGAACAGGGTTTTATTTCGAATTTTCCTTCTTTTGCAGTGAAACTTAAAACCTGCGTGTTTTTCCGTTAGTCGCCTCTTACGACACCCTTCGGATGAGATGGGGTGGTGATACTTGTGTTCTTTCTCCACACACATTTTCTTAAACAGGTGGCAGGCAGACAAGTACACGGCCCACCTGATGGAAAGTGGTTACCGTGACCTATGAACGTGTTTAACACCAGGGGAGTCCGATCATGTAAGAACAGAGATTTTCTGTGCCGTCAGTGCAGAACACAAAATCAGGACAAGTCTTTGCTTTTCCCACTGACAGTACAAAAACTCCCCAGTGAAGTCTGGTTACCCTACTCCCCGCCGGGAACACAACACGAGGTTATTATAGCCGCAGTATAATAACCTCGTTAAAAATTTGCAGTAAAGTCTACTTACCCCTTCGGTGATCTACAGATGTGAATATATGAATGAAGTTTAGGATTTACCTTGATAAATTACTGTAACAACGTTAAAACAACTGGGACCTATTCCAGCCAACTTGTGTTGTAAAACGTGTGATCTCAAAACTTAGTGGTTATGAAGGTTTAATAACAGCACGAAAACTTACTTAGTTTTTTTATTGGCAGATTATACGGAATTCGAATAAATAGTCGAATTGAAATCACGAGTTTTGTATACGTGGAAAGAATTCCCTGCTATAGTTTTTGGAAGCGACTACAACCTGGGGTTCTTCGAGAAAGAGCACACGGTTATCTGAGACAAGCACACGGCCCACCTAATGAACTGTTCATTAGGTGGGCCGACTTATAAACGTGCGCTATTGCGCGTAGAGGAGTCATACCCATGTTACTGACCCTGAGAGTTTCTGTGCCGTCCGTTTTTTTTTATACCACTTGGTTAACAGACAAGCACGCGGATCACCTGATTTAAAGTGGTTACCGTAGCCAATGGACGTATACAACACCAGGGTCATACTCGTAATGCCAACCCCTGTAAGAATCTTCTAATGACCTTCTCAAAAAACCCAAGTTTCTGCCACCTAAGTGGATAAAAAGACGCGTAGTTCCTCGCAGAGTAGAATTTGTACCACCCCGTCTCTTCCAATGCGGTGTCGTACAAAGCGACTAAGGGACCTAAACATGAACTGGCAAAAATGGGTGCTAGCACCTCTGCCTACCCCTTCGGGGATATGGGCGTGAGTTTATATTATGTTATTAAAAGAAGAAGGCGGGTTTTTATTCCAATTCTTGTAATGTTACGTATCTCCCCTTGCAGAATAATGAGCTTCTCTTTCTGTCTTTCTTTACATTTATGTTACATTACTTTACAGTAAGACGCGATGGTATTCCTGTCCCAATTGAGCAGTCCGATTGTGGAAGTACCTCCGCCCTACAGAATATCACGGCTATAATATTCTCGTGTTGTGTTCCCGGCGGTAAGTAGGGTTGCCAGAGCTCACTGGATAGTTTTTGTGCTAACAGTAGAAAGACCAAAAGCTTGTCCTGCTTTGTCTTTTACACTGACGGCACAGAAACTCTGTGCTTACAGGGTTCGCAGCGCGAGTGCGACTCCGTAGGTGTCGTACACGTCTATAGACCACGGTAACCACTTTCCATCAGGTGGCCCGCGTGCTTGTCTGTCAACCAAGTGGTATAAAAAGAAACTGACGGCATAGAAACTCTCCGTTCTTACATGGTCAGTAACATGGGTATGACTCCTTTATGTGCAATAGCACACGTTTATAAGTAGCCACTTTCCATTAGGTGGGACGTGTGCTGGTCTGCCACCTAAGTTGTATTAAAAAAATCGACAGCTCTGCAATGGGATACCAAGCAATTGGATGTTTTATTCCTGCTTTTTGAGGCTATTACTTTGTTAAGAACATCCACGAAAGCGAAGGTATTGATTTTAACAATAATTGCGTCATCCAGTTTTGTCTTTCAAGGCTTTGTCTTTCAATGTCGCCATCTCATCGGTACATACAATATCTTATAGTGTCAGACGGAGTAATCAGCACTCTCTCTCCAGCTCTTTATTTAGAAGTGTAAAAGGGACAAAAGATATCCACGTAAGCGATTTCGAAGGACAATTAATGCGTCATTCAGTATTGATTACAGCGACCTCTTGCAATATCGCCGTCGCGTCGGTAGATACAAAATGTTCTAGTGTCTGACAGAGTCATCAGCACTCTCTCAGGCTATCTATTTCGAGTAGCCTTCAACGTGTAAAAGGGAGACAAGAGATGCAAAACCAGTGCCACGTCATACATAGGAAACACTCATCGCACCAACGCATGTAAATGCTTTCAGCGAATAGTATTTCTCTTTCCAGCATATCACCAGCAGGTCCTCCTGGCACGCCCATTACAAAATATATAGTGGGCGTGTTTTATGATACAAGGAGGGATGGGAGGAAGTGGGAGGGGCTGCTCTCCACTCCCCGCACCTACCCCTTCTGGTATAAATAGGACGAATGACGCTGCAAATTGTCAATATACCGAAGGTCCGGGTCTTGAATACCGCCTGTTGGTGCAGTGCTCTCGCGCTTGCACCCACTAACAAGACAAAGAAAATTTGTTCAGCCGTCGGAACTTACCTGAGTACCAAAGTGCCGCCGCGATCGGGTACCCAGTTTGATTCCTGGCTTAGAAATTTAACAGAGACTAAATATTAACAATATTCAGACATTAGAAGTTGCTGTTTCGCGGTTACGAGCCTACAGTCGGTAGCAACCTGTTGCTTCTTCCAATAAGGTAAGTCTTTTTGTTCATGTATTTATATAACTGTGACCTTTTCAGGAATTTTCAGGCGTAGATATATGTATGTATTATTGTTTGTGAAGGTGAATATTCTAAACGGAACACGCGGATTACAGTTTTCAAAATACGTTGTCACGTCAATCGGCTCGCAAGATATCTACGTTACAGCGTGAAATACAGGCATTCAATTGTTTAGAAATTAGGTTATTTAACAATAACCTGTTTTAAAAATTTAAAAGAGGAGCTGAAGAACTGTGTAAGGACTCAAGAAGACTAAGACGGCATAAATATACCTAGTTTTTTTTTGTCAAAATAAGGTATCCCTTTGTATGCAGCGCGCGGCAGCCTATCAATTAATATATCCTATCATTGTAATCATCACCTATCATTGTAATAAATAATTTAATGGTAAAAAATTGGTTGCCTGTAAAGTCGGTATACGGGCGAAAGTTTTACGTGACAACGACTTTGAGTGGTAAAATAATTTTAATGTGAATATTCATTCGTATAGTAGGAAGAAGGATGAAATAATAGTAACAATTTAAAACATTTATTTATACAAAGAATTATATTTAAAACATTAATTTATACAAAGAATCTCGCACTGAATTTCATATTAACACAATTTTATTTTTACCTTTACACATATTGGCAATTCATTTACACTCATTGTGTATGCCTATCTCTCTCACTCTCTCTCTCTCGCTCTGTCTCTCTCGCTCTTAGGCGGGCTAACTGTGCTCGAGTGGAAGGGACGCGTGCCTTTCACTTTTTATGTCTGTCTCTCTCGCTCTTAGGCGGGCTAACCATGCCCGAGTGGAAGGGACGCGTGCCTCTCACTCGCTCTCATTGTGAGCGCATAACGTGAGCGGAGCGTAACGCAGTTTCTTGAAGTGTCACCCGGCAAACCAATTTATAAGACGTTGTCACGTCAAAAGAGTGTACATAAGAATCTTTCGCGATTTTCGTGGCCCAAGCTTTTCAACTGAAAGCCTGCACACACCTGTTGATGGACGGGGGAAGTTCTTACAGCGGTTTTCCTCTCAGGATTGGGAGATCCACCGATCCTATAAAAGCCTTTTAGGTCAAATGTAAAGGATGAAGAGCAAGTAGACACCGGGCTCTAAAGTGAATCTGGAACCACGCTAAGGTGATGATGATTAAAATAATGTCTATATTAGCTGAGGAATTGGGATTTTACTTCGGTTACTTTGAATTATTCCGGTTAATCCATCTGGTTTACTTCGGTTATCCTAATTATTTCGATTACTCTGGCTACGACCGCGATTATCTTGGGAAAACGAATATCATTTCAGTTAATCCGGTTTATTAGGGTTACTCTGGTTTAATCCGGTTTCTTCGGTTATATCGGCTTCAGTCGGGTATTGCTGCACCGGGGGTATCCACCGATTTTGCGCGCATTAAAAAGGAACTAATCCACTGGGCTTCAAGATGAACCCCTTGGATGGAATCGGGAACCACGCTAAGAAGATGATCATTGAATAATATCTCCATTGGCTTTGGGATTGGGATTTTATTTCAGTTACTGTGGCTTATTTCGGTTACCCCAATTATTCCGGCTACTCTCGCTACGCCTGCAATTATCTTGGGAATTAGGATAACACTTTAGTTACTCCAGCTTCCGACGGGTACTTTTTTCGGGTACATATAATAATAACTCCTTTATGCCAGCTACTATCCGGTTTACTTCGGTTACTTCGGTTATTCCAGTTTCATTCATAGGCCATTTTAAACACAGTGGAGCCATCTTAAAGCACTGGATAGCCTAGGGTCAGCCGGGGTACAAAGGAACGACCTTATTGGGTCACCGGCGCGCAGTTTTTGTTGGTTCGAATCCAACTAAACCACTCCCTATGAATTATGAATATACGAGCGGATTGCCGCACAAAAAATGATCGGTACTTACCATAAGTGGCAATATAAGCCTGCGCCAGAGCTTGGTTCTTTCTTACTGCTCTTGAGCTCATGTCGTTTGACCTCTCAACCCCAAAAGCCTACAGGTATCTACCTGTGTGCGTACACCTGTATGCAAGTGAGGTTCGCTTATACTCCGAAAATTTTGGTAGGATTCCAGATACACACAAGTTCATTTTTATACATATGTATAAGTCTCTAGAGTATAGTAATAAGTATAAGAAACCGCGGTAGGCTAATGGTGTGGGTAATGGACTGCTGAGACAAGGTCTCGGGTTCGACCCCAGTTTTTACCATGGCACACACCAATGACTTTTCGATGCTTTTCGAAGTTATGTGTGTATTTATCGCAGGTTTATAAGTGCCCGGTTAGCACTTCTGCCTACCCCGTCGGGGATATAGGCGTGAGTTTATGTTATGTCATAAGTCTCTAAATGTGATTGAAAATTAGCCATTTGGCAAAGTACCATCAATTCGGGTCTGAGGGCAACAGGTGGAGCGGCTTCTCACACTAGCAGAAGCAGGCCGAAAATAGCGACAAGATGACGAATCTCATCATTTTATTCATCAATCAGAGACGTTACATGGCGCAACGAAAAAAATCGCATTTATAATACCTACCCACACTCTCAATAAAACCATTACTGAAAAAAAAATACACAGAACTAAAAGAAGAAATAATTAGAAATTGGAAAATTAATTGAGTCTATACAGTACCTCTGTTGCTGTCCAGTACGGGAGTGATACCCAAACATTTAATACAAGCCCTTAAATTATCAGACATAGCCGAAAGTACATATATGACGATGCAAAAGGCTGCCATTTTAAATACATTCCTCATAGTTTTTCGCTAATTTCTCCTAGAAGATTTGAACAAGCAACCCGTACTAACAGGACATGAAACTCACTTGGTTTAGGCCCGTGACTTCATTAAATTAACCCAAGTGTCTTAAACACATCAAGGATAAATACAGCACTAAATAAATAATAATATAATGCACATAAATGAATAATGCCTATTGACGTATCATTATTAAGTAGCCATAATTTTTTATACTTAGTAATTGCGCCATTTTTGAAAGTTGCCATGTTTTTGAATGATATACCTATCTATTAATAATATGTCATAGATATTTAATATATTTTTAATTCAATTTTTTTTTACGGCTTGGTTGGCAGACAAGTACACGGCCCACCTGATGGAAAGTGGTTACCGTGGCCTATGGACGTGTGCAACACCAAGTGAGTTACAGTCGCGCTGCCAACCCTGTAAGCACTAAGAGTTTCTGTTTGAATTTAAACAAGCAACCCGTACTAACAGGACATGAAACTCACTTGGTTTAGGCCCGTGACTTCATTAAATTAACCCAAGTGTCTTAAACCCTGTAAGCACTAAGAGTTTCTGTGCCGTCAGTGTAAAAGACAAAGCAGGACAAGCTTTTGGTCTACCCACTAACAGTACAAAAACTCTCCAGTTAGCTCTGGCTTCCCTAATCAGCGCCGGGAACACAACAAGAGGTTATTATGGCCGGGGAATTCTATAGGGTGGAGGTACTTCTCCAGTCGGACTGCTCAATTGGACGGAAATACCGTCGTGTCCTACTTAACGTAAACTATATTGCAACATACTTAAGTTACACATACATATATACTTATATGTCAAACAGTCAATCTACTAGCTCATCGCAGTCCACTGCTGGACTAGGCCTCTCTTTTGGACTAAGTAGGTATTTTGTACATATTTTACAATAGAGAACCATCCGTGGGTAGCATGGCGGTAGTAAACGCGTCCGCTACGCAGGAGGCGCGGGTTCGATCCCCGCTCAGTGCAAATATTTGTATGTATGAATATAGGTATTTGCATTGGTCCGGTCGTGCTTCGGAGAGCGCTTTGGGCCGTTTGTCCAGGTTGCCATACCTTAAAAGTTCAACAACTGGTTTAGCTGCAATGCTTCAATAGCTCCTTTGAGTTGTGGAAATCAGATGACAGTCGCCTCACGGAAAATATCGAAGTTTGGCCAAATCCACAGTTAGCCCGGTAAAGCGGACCCCAATCTCCAAGGTGACTTCGGATGCGACTGAGATTAACGCTAAGATGGAGAAAAGAGAGAGAGAGAACTATCATTTTTAAACTTTTAGTCACCATTACCATTAGAAGTTTCGAATCTAATACGTTTACAGTGAATACTGATACCACCATATTATACACCAACCTGTTGCTTCCATTCAGCCCCCTAGGCTAGTGAGGTTAGTTGACTCATATGAAATTTATTGAATAAATGTTTATTTTATATAGAAATTGGTTCAAGAAACCTAAACATTTTACTTTCAGTTCATATAAAATTATAAGTTTAAAGTTAAAACCCGACTACTGAATTATATTAATTCATTCATAAAAGTTTAGAACTAAAATCCGACTACGGAAAAATCACATTCTAAAAAGTATATAATAAGAATTATATCAAGGATAGCCGTGGTCGTAAGCCACTTTTCCCTAAAATGTATTGTTTCTTTTTTCATGCCACTTAGGTGGCAGACAAGCGCACGGCGCACCTGATGGAAAGTGGTTACAGTGGCCTATGGACGTGTGTAATACCAGAGAAGCCACACTCGCGCTGGCAACCCTGTAAGCACGGAGTTTCTGTGCCGTCAGTGTAGAGGACAAAGCAGGATAAGCCTTTAGTCTTCCCACTGACAGCACAAATTCTCCAGTGAGCTCTGGCTACCCTACGCACCGCTGGGAACACAACACGAAGTTATTATAACCGCGGTATTCTGTAGGGCGGAGGTACTTCCTCAGTCGGACTGCTCAATTGGGCGGAAATACGTGGCATACGACCACGGCTATTCTTCGACTTATAAAGATAAATAGGCATATAAAATAAAGTTTAATGCCTTGATTATCATATGACTAAAGAATAATATTATCTCTACATTAGGTTAGATAAAAAGTAGTTTTTGCGGTATAATTTTGCAGACTAGTCGTTTATACCATACGTACCATATGTACCATAGTAATTTCAATGTTAGAATGCTACATAAAAAATGGTTATTTCGGATTAATCTTGCGTGCGTTGAATTTTCTTAGAATTTTCTGTTGTGAAACAAAAATATAGCATATCCGAAACTCCCCGCATGGGTAGGCAGAGGTGTATTGACACCCACATTTCACCATGTTTTTCGGACCCGCGTAATAGAGGGCGAGACTATTGCCGTCAAGCGCGCACATAAGTATAACTTCTTATTTTTATACAATAATAAAATTCATACGTATTTGAACGAAAATAGTCGGGTAACTAAGGGTGGTTCGATTATATGCCTGTCAACCTCACCTTCGGCAACCAAAGCGACCCACAGGTGGCATGCGTTTTAGTCGGTTCGAGTCCGACATAACCTCCTCCACCGGCTCCGGGGGGGAGGAATCCGTGGGCGCACGTAAAAAAAAAAAAAAAGAGTCGTTCGATTTAACGGCGTAGTCCAGTTGGAGCACCTAGCCCAATAGCAAACAACCCATATAAATAACCAATTTTGGTTGCCAATTTTCTTAGCTACCTACTAACAAGCACTCGGCCCATTTGATGGGAATTGGTTACCGTGGTCTATGGACGTATGCAACACCTGGGTTGTTACACTCGCGCTGCCGACTATGAAGAAACCTTCTGATACCCTTCTTGGAGAACCCCATATTGTAGGTGCTTGGGAAAACCGCAGCACGGAGGTTATTCTACAGCTTGAGTGTGCGTGGGATGAAATTTTTCATACCGCACAGTGTGCACCGTCTCAGGTCAACATCTGTGAGGATGAATTCCCTGCCTACCAGATTATTAACAATACTAACAAGTCGCATCAGTTTCGTAACTGTTACGACACCTTGCGACTGTGTAGGGGTTTGTTTCTATGTTTCATTACCGTTTATTAACGAAGGAACGGAAAGTGAAGCAGATTAGAATTTGGACCACCCCGTCTCTTTCCATGTGGTGTCGTTCAAGGCGACTAAGGGATAGGGCTGTTTATCATCAGATATATTTATACATCACAGACTCAGCCTCAGATGCATGGCTTGAGTCAACAATTAGTGCCCGGCAGATGGCAATAGGCTCATCCCCTATTACGTGGGACCGAATTCAATGATTGGTGAAATGTGGGTGTTAATTCACCTCTGCCTAACCCCCCGGAGATAAAGGCGTGATTATATGTAGACATATGTATGTTACCGAAAAAATGTGTATACACATTTTACACGCTTTGCGTTTGGTTTGTGACTAGTGTAGTATTGTATTGGTAACAATGTGTGGTAACAATGCGGCAACATGGTAGATATTATGTTAAGTCAATCTTACGCAAAAAAAATACTAATAGCGCCATCTCGTATCGGTTACCCGAACAAAATTCACATTAATTGACACACTTGAGACACTAAATTCAGTGTTGCCATTGCTAAAACAATACGACAGTGGGAATCTGGGTTGCCACATAGAAAAACTGAAAGCTAATTGTGGTAAAAATATTGCATATGAGGAGTGCGAATTTCGAAATCTGAAAATATTAACTATTGCGACGGTGTCCGATTTCTGTGGAGTTTTGACTTATATGATCAGATTATTGAAAATACACGAAATGTCTGAATCAGATTTTGAAAATGTTACCCAAGGCCGTCAAACAGTCAGCCGAACTTTAAAAATTATATGGAAGATTTGGAACCTTTAAAATGTCATATTACACATTTAACTATGGATCTACAAGTAGCGAATGCAAAGATTGATAATTTAAACATAAAGAACACCAATTTAAAAACAGAAATAGGCACATATAAATAAAAAATATCTGTATTTAAGTATGTTGGCATATCGGAAACCTCCAACTCATATAGTGTTGCACCATTGAGGTTCTGCTCCACGCAATACCAGTGACGTTTTAAATGATCTACTATGTCTACACGTGAATTCACTGTGAACTATCAAACTCCAAGATGCAGCCGACTGAGAAGAGGGCCAGTTGAGAAAAGGGCCAGATCGTGAGAGATGGCCCTGTGTCGGCCGGGGTGCGAGGGATATGCCTCTCAACCTCACCTTCGGCAACCAAAACGACCCACAGGCGGCGTGCGTTTTAGTCTGTTCGAGTCCGACATAACCTCTTCCACCGGCTCCGGTGGGGATGCATCCGTGGGGATTTTGCGCACGTAAAAAAAACAAGATGCATCCGACCATTGGAAAATAGTCCCCAATTTACACTAACACGGAAAACTGCAACGTTCTGGATATGGCACAAATTATAGTCGGTACACAAGACTCGGCGCCACACGTGGTTTCTCAGTCAGGCCCAAAGAAGTAAACTCTGCTCCACTTCTTCATCCTAATGGATACCAAAACCATGATGTGTACCAAATAAAAAATTTCAATTTCATTTCCATATCAATCTTAAATCATATTAAATGAAATTTATAACTAGAAACTATTATAATTTACTGAAATAAAAAGAAATAAAATTTGAGCTTTATTTATTTAGAAAGCAAAAACCGAAACTGTTCATGAACAAAAAATTTTTGTTCACGCTTTGCAAAATCTCATTCTCTTTTTTTACGACGAAAAATATTGACGGTGAAATTTTTTTTTTATAAACCACTTAGGTGGCAGACAATCACACGGCCCACCTGATGGAAAGTGGTCACCGATGTTTCATTGTAAATCTAGTTAGCAGCCTTCTTAAGGCATTTTATCTTGCAAATATTTTTGAAACTTAGAAAAAATTTCAAGAAGAGACCATTTAAAAAAATCTTGTAACAGTATGACGGTTTCTTATTTATTATTTTAATGATTCACGTAACCGCAGAACAGATAATAGTAACGTTATTTCTCAATTCAATATCACCAAAAATTAACGTTACTTAGACGTTACCTAGAAACCAAATATTATTGTTTCGATTTGTCCCCAATTTAAGCTGCAGTTACTACTCAAACACGTAACGGCGGCGAAATTATGTATTGAGAATAAATCAGTATCGACACAGTGTGTCGTAACTATTACGTAATATAACAAAAATGGTTATATGGGAAATACAACGACATAACTCAAAACCAAGTCACACCAAGCAAATGCACAAAAATCTAAATAAAACTACCTTTTTGTACATTTGAAGAGCCAGTAGGTTAATATTTGGCTATAACAGAATTCAATCAACTGTTTCCTTACATTTTATTAGAATTCCGGCAGAGTAGATAATATTTATTAATGGTGTACAATACATACATACATACATACATAAAATCACGCCTGTCTCCCATAGGGGTAGGCAGAGATCACGGATCTCCATTTGCTACGATCCTGACATATTACTCTCGCTTCATTCACTCTCATTACATTCTTCATGCATGCTCGTCGGTTTAGAGTACTCCTGACCTGCCCCTTTTCTAAAACTTCCCCGATTTGGTCCAGGTATGTGCGCCTAGGTCTTCCCCTTCCGACGGCACCATCCACACTCGCCTCATACACCTGTTTCGTTAGTCTTCTTTCATTCATTCTCTCAACTGGTGTACAATAAAGTATATAATAATAATAAACCCCGCAGGGGCAGCTTGTGGCGAGCTGTTGGTGAGTGGCGACACCACGTACCCCGATTCTCCCGAGGATTAGGATTTATTCCCCCTCACCTTGTGTGCTTGCCTTTATTGGACGGCCATGAGTGGAGTTGCAAGAGCAGAACCTATGCTCCAGGTTGGAAGTGTAAAATGTCATAACGCCGGGGCCATGCTGACTGGTATACCGCAAACTTGCGCCCCGCAGACTCACCTCTCGACAACCTTTGCCGCTCAACGGATGATGCTCCATGGTCGCACTATATGTGGCTATTTTAATGGGGCCCATGCAATGAGTTGGCAAGTCACCGCCTGCCTTTTTACAATTTTGAGACTTATTGTCACGGCAGGCGTCCACTAGTCCTATAGCCCATTCACCAGTCCATCAAAATCTCAATCCCATAGCCCATTATTTAGTTTCCATCGCGGTCACAGCACCGCACATCAATAGTTTCTGCACCTGGTGGGGACCATCTTCCGGTGTAACATAATGTGCGCTCGGGGATGAAATCCACCATATGTGTGTGTATTCCTAGCATATTAAATTCTCATAAAAGGGCCTCTACGTCTTGGCTTCGGCCCGACTCACGCCTTCCAAAGGCCAAGGACTCAATAGTCCCGAGAGTCATGGAACTGAGAAACAATAATCATCGAAAAAAATCAAGCATCGAAAAGTCATTGGTGTGTGCCATAATAAAACCTGGGATCGAACCCGAGACGTCGTCTGAGCAGTCCATTACCCATACCACTAGGCTTTAGGCACTAGGATTTAACCCTAAAACAATAATTTCAGGTGATTTAGCTTAGAGCACTAAGCTAAATACTAGAAACTAGAAACTCTGATGACCAAATCTAACTATTATCAGCAGATAATAGTTAGTTTTGGTCATCAGACTTTCTAAGCATTAAACTTAACCATCTAACTATACTATGATAGAATTATAAAGTGGCTGTGTCTATATACATTGGCAATACATAAACAAAAACTTGGTTTATGTTTATATTAATGATACTGTACACAACATCTTGTTTATAAAATTCTCGTGTCACAATGTTCGTTCCCGTACTCCTCCGAAACGGCTTGACCGATTCTCATGAAATTTTGTGAGCATTTAGAGTAGGTTTGAGAATCGGCCAACATCTATTTTTCATACCCCTTAGTGATAAGGGTTGTCCACTCTGGGAACCGACATTCACGCGGGCGGAGCCGCGGGCAAAAGCTAGTATGATTTATATGATTATTGTCTGTTTGGTTTCAAACTACTGAATGATTTCAATGTGATTTTCTTTGGTTTGAAAGGACTTGGACAGAATTAAATCTAAAAAAAACAAACGCAAGATTGAATGTATAACCAAGTGGTTGGCAGACAAGCACGCGGCCCACCTGATGGAAAGTGGTTACCGTGGCCTATAAACGTGTGCAACACCGAGGGAGTCACACTCGCGCTGCAAACCCTGTAAGCACAAACTTATGTTCCGTCAGTATATAAGACAAAGCAGGACCAGCTTTTGGTCTTCCCACTGACAGTACAAAAACTCTCCAGTGAGCTCTGGCTACCCTACTCACCGCAACCGGGTCAGTAGAACCAGAAATATGAGCAATAGTCGTACTAACCAACATCCACGCGGGCGGAAGGCTAGTCTGTCACATTAGACCGTGTTGTGACGAAGAACATGTACCAACACCCCATCTCAACTGAATGGTGTCGTAAGAGGCGGCTAACAGCAAAGTATGCAGACGATATCACAGAGAGAGAAGGAAAACTCGAAATAAAACCGTGTACTAACCCTTCTGGCAAGCGTGGGAACAGTAAGGCAAAGCCTCCCATTACTGGGACAGGCCTATGTCCAGAAGTGAACTAGGATAGATTAATATATGAGATTAACTGAATATTTGAGAAAGGTGCATGCCGGCAACCTCACCTTCGGCAACCAAAAACGACCCACAGGCACCGTGCGTTTTAGTCGGTTCAACTCCGACATAACCTCACCCACCGGTTTTTTTATACCACTTGGTTGACAGATAAGCAGACAGCCCACCTGATGGAAAGTAGTTACCATGGCCTATGAACGTGTGCAACACCGAGGGAGTCGAACTCGCGCTGCCAATCCTGTAAGCACAAGTTTCTGTGCCGTCGGTATAAAAGACAAAGCAGGACAAGCTTTTGGTCTTCCCACTGACAGTACACACTCTCCAGTGAGGTTTGGCTACCCTACTCACCGTCGATAACACAACACGAGATTACTATGGCCGCGTTATTCTGTAGGGCGGAGGTACTTCCCCAGTCGAACTGCTCAATTAGACGGAAGTACCGGTACTTCCCCAGTCGAACTGCTCAATTAGACGGAAGTACCGTCGTGTCCTACCTCGTACCAAAAGTTACGTACGGTTCCGGTGGAGGGGGTTATCCGAGGGGACTTTTCGCATGTAAAAAAGGTGTAATTTATCGAAACTACGCTGATGGAAACACTTACATAGGCTAGTTAGTCAAAATTAACTAGATAATTTGGAGAGGTAACTTATCGTCGGTATATACCTGTACCTTCGAGTGGTACTTGGCACTGAGACTGTGTCCAGATAATTTGGACGATGGGGACAAACATACCGGCTATCTCGGTTGTACTTATAGGCACGGGCTCCTATGGGATGTCTGTGGCTGCGTTCAGATAGAGGGAGGATATATAGTACTGGTTGTATCCTACTGCACTAGGCGATATTGTGGAGCCTATGCCAAAAGGGGAAAACATAATATAGTAAGAAAAAAAAGAAAGGAAAAAAGGACCTTTCTTTCTTTCGAAACAATCTATTGAATTTCTTACCGTCTGAAATTATTCAAAGTTAAAAGTTCCTAAAAAATCTCACTGGTGGTAGAAATTTGATGACAACAAAATTTCGACCGGGTGGGTACCACCGTGCACTTGGTGGAAATCCCTCCATGTTAATCCAATCTCGTTTGGAATGCGTTAAGGGGCCAGTAAGTGCATAGCCGGGCAGAGGTGATGGTGGTCACAGCACCAGTGGGTCTTGACATACTCTAGTGGGAATGCTGTGGGGAAACTCGCTGAATAGAGATACCCGTAGAACCGGTGGTACAGCTGGCTGCACGCGGCATAGTACAAGGATCGAACTGGGGCTGACCCACCAGATTATGGTTCGTCATGCCGGTTGTTGATTGGATTTGGGAGCTCGGTGACTATTCGGACGGGAAGGGGGGGATAGGGGGTCTTTCCTTTCGACGCTTTTGCTTTCACCATGTCTCACATCCATAGACAAACCAATCTCCCGTGCTTAGTCACGCGGTGCTGCGACCACAATTAACTCTTTTATCTATGGCGGCGCAATATAGAGAATTTGTCAACAAAGGGGCTCGTCACTTTCTCACAAGCTCGCTATTTGAGGTGGAGTACACATACATCTGTGGACTTCATGCAAACCTCAACGCCTTCCACTAACACTTAGAGGCGGTGAAAGCAGCTATGCTCCTTTTGACGGAGACACAAATATGCCGCCCTGACAACATGACTGACTTGGTCTACCCCAGTTATGTAATTGAGGAAAATTTTCGTACAAAACCAGGGGTGTGCGTATTTGTTAGAGCGAATGTTTGTTGTCCCCGTTTGCGCTGCCTAGTTGAAATCCTTCTCCATCCTATAGGTAAACGTAGACCATGGCTATAGGAGTCAGATCTATATCGTCATGGTCAGCCTCTACCGTCCCCAAACAGGTCATAGCTAGACAACAACTGCCGGTATATTAGCGGTTAAGAAGATGACCTTATAATTGAAAGATCCCCAGTTCCAATTCTAGCCATTACACTATCGAAGTGAATTCACTCGTAGCACAAGCAGTTTAGCTTAGCTGTAGGGGTTAGAGGGAATATTAGTAATTTTGGATACTAATATTCTTTAAAAATAAATCTTAGTAAAAACAATAATAAATTCTCGTCTCCTTAAATATCTGAGTCAGGCGGAAGATAATGCGCAGGAGCTGATTCTGAACGACGAAATGGTATTATCTTAACGTGGGTTACTTCAATGAGGTCACAACCAAGTCACAAAATCTGCAAGAGGATCTTCGTTTAAACGGATGATCCCTTGATGGATCCGTGGCCCATGAACCGCAAGAGAAAGCAAATCTGCTGGTTATTCTCTTTGTGGTCAACTCCCGAATCGACGATTGTGGTATGCATATAATGTGAAATATAGAAATTTTAGAAGAGTTATACTTGAATTGTTTGCCACAGTAGTAACTAGTAGGCTCTTGGTCGGAAGTCGACTAAATCTATCTTTGACGATTAAATGTTTGTTACTCAATCATGTTCAATCGGCTCAACTGACTTGGCTGAATTTTTAAGATACAGGAATCGATGATGATATAATTGGTGACCTACCAAAGCAGTGGACCGACCACTTACGATTTTCGGTTTTCGAACTCAATGAAAGAGACAGAGTTATACCTACGTTCTGTATCTAATCAGTAGGACCAGAAATATAAGCAAAAGTCGCATCGCCGTATCTGGAATGCTGGTCAGTCATATAAGACTAATCTTATATGACTGACCAGCAGCAGACAAACTTCTCCTCGGTAAATACCTGTACCTTCGAGTAGTACTTGGCACTGAGACTATGTCCAGAGATATCATTCATCGGTTGTACTTATAGAAAACGGTCAATTTTATGGAATAAAATTAAATCAAAAAGGGGGGAAAGGGGAATAGGGGAAAACATTATATAGAAAGAAAAAAAACTTGTTAACTTTCAAAATAATTTATTGAATACATTGGCACATGTAATTTTTCAAGATTGAGAAGATCTCTACGTGACCTACCACTCACCAAAACGCACGATACAGAGCAACGATGAATTAACTGTAAGAGTGTTGTTGCGTCTTTTCTCTGATTCGATGTGTACATACTCACGATTGGACAAGCAAGATTGACCAAAGCAAAAAGTAATAATTTCAAGAACTTGTAACCTGTTAATTAATTCTAGATTAAAGATTAGAGAATCCTATAATGTCATTGTTGTGTACGTACTAGTTATAAACTAAATGCATAATATTACATAATTGTACTGTAAAACGAATTCACCCAAAAATACTTTTCAGGATTATTTTTTCACTGAATGGATTTTGATGTGTTTGTTTATAAACCCTCTGACGCAAAATCGACGGAATGTGATATGTATGTGCGTGTCTTTCAACCTCCCCTACGACGACCCGCAGGCGCTGTGCGTTTTAGTCGGTTCGAGCCCGATATAACTTCCCCCACCGGTACCGGTGGAGGTCCGCGGGGATTTTAAAGGGGCACGTAAAGAAAAGGTGTGAAAATTAACCAGATAATTTGGTGAGGCAACTTAACCTCGGCATATAACTTCGAGTGGTACTTGGCACTGAGAATGTGTCCAGAGATATAATTTGGACGATGGGGACAAACATGCCGGCTATCTCGGTTGTAATTATAGGCACGGGCGATCCTATGGAATGTCCGTGGCTGCGCTCAGATAGAGGTAGGATATACAATACTGGTTGTATCCTAATGGACTAGGCGATGATGTGGAGCCTATGCCAAAAGGGGAAATTAAAATACAGAAAGAGAAAAATGAAAAAGAAAAAAAAAAGACCTTACTTTCCTTACTTTCTTTCGCAGCCGCCTTTTGAGTTTCTTGCCACCTAAAATTATTTAGCATTCGAGTTCCCATAAAATTCTCACTGGTGGTAGAAATTGGATGACAAGAATATGTCACAAATTTCGACCGAAGGGTACCACCGTGCACTATGGCGAAAAACCAAACCGAAGGATGGTTAGTCATATAAGACTGACTAGATATTAAGTCACCCTTGCAGTCCCTTAATCCACCTCGGTATATACCTGTACCTTCGAGTGGTACTTGGCACTGAGACTATGTCCAGAGACATCAGTCGTCAAACATGCCGGCTATCTCAGTTGTAATTATAGGCACGGGCAATCCAATGGAATCAAATTAAATCAAATACTGGTTGTATCCTCGTGAGAGGAAAAGTGGAATAGGCACTATATACCAATAGATAGAGAAAAGAAACTTCTTAACTTTCAAAATAATTTATTGAATACATTAGCGCATGTAATTTTTCAAGATTGAGAAGATCTCTACGTGACCTACCTATTTGCTAAAACACGCGAAATTGAGCAATGATGAAATTACTCCTATAAAGTTATTTCATTCTTTTCTCAATTTCGATATGTATATGCTCTCGACAGAACAAGCAAGATTGGTCTTCAAAGCAGAAACGAACAGAAATTTTGTCAAGAACTCGTATCCTGCTAATTAGTTCATATAAATCTTCACATTACACAATGTTTTCGATTAGAGAATCCTGTAACCTCATTGTTGTGTAGGTGCTAGTTATAAACTGAATGTATACTATTATATATTTCTACTGTAAAACAAATTCACCCATAAATATGTACAGTTCAGAAATTTTTGTTCACTGAATGGATATTGATGTGTTTGTTTATAAACCCCCGACGCAAAGTCGACGGGATGTTATATAAGTGTGATGAGTCTGTGTGTACGTGTTTGGCTGTGGCATCATAGCTCCTGAAAGGATGAAGCGATTTGGATTTAGTTTTTTTGTTAGAAAGGTATATTAGTATTATTAGTCAGCAGTGTTCTTAGCTATGTTTGAAAAGAGTTGATCCTAGATAGCGGCCATCACAAAATGGCGGTCTGCAAATCTTAGGTGTGATTGATCGCGGCTGGAGGTGACGGGTGGAGCTGCTTGTCACCCTGGCAGAAGCAGCATTTCCTCTTGCAAATCTCTTCGCCTTCCACCATCACCTAGAGACGGTGAAAGCAGCCATGCTCTTTCTGACGGAGGCACAAATATGCCACCCTGACGACACGAGTGACTTGGTCTAACCCAGTTATGTAATTGAGTATAATTTCCGTGCCTAACCAGGGTGTGCGTATTTGTTAGGGCGTATGTTTGTTGTCACCGTTTGCACTGCCTAGATGAACTCCATCTCAAGTAATTGTAGACCATGGCTATACGAGTCAGATCTATATGGTGCTTCTACCGTACCCGTATTGATGACGAGACAACAACCGTCCGAGGAAGGAAGTCATTTAATGCCCTCCGATGCCAGAGTCGTCTATGTACATTGTGGGCTATGCGGGACGGTAGAGACCTAAGTCTCCTCCGGCCCCGCTTCCCTGCCTATTATTGCTCTTTCTCGAGCAAAAAATGTTCGAGAAGGAGCAAATAATGCTCGAGATATAATATTCTTTAAAAAAATTACAATTAAGATGTCTTATGAATATTTTTAGCCGCGTGGTTCCCGGCAGAGTAGAATTTGGACCACCCCATCTCTTCCCATGCGGTATCGTACAAGGTGACTAAGGGATAGGGCTGTTTAACACCAGACAGATATATACAGCCCGGACTCAGCCTTAGATGCATGGCTCGAGTCAACAATAGTGCCCGGAATACGGCAATAGGCTCACCCCCTATTATGTGGGACCGAATTCAATGATTGGTGAAATGTGGGTATTAATTCACCTCTGCTCTACCCTCCGGGGATAAAGGCGTATATGTACGTATGTATATATGAATATTTTTGCAAGATTTCGTGCCCTGCTACTCCAGCCAACGATAATCCAATGGATACAAAATAGTCCTTATTAGAGATAGAGGAATGCTCACATTATTTCTTTGCTGTACAACATATTATTCAAACCTACAACTCCGTCTTACCTTAAAAGACGTTTTAAGTTCCTACATGATACTCATTCGAGACATCTAAGGTCATCAGAAAACTAAAGGTTAAGGATGCCGTCAAATAAAACTATATTTTACGACAAATCCTTCACAGTTAGAATAAGCTACCAGTGGACATTAGAAAAGCTGGGAATTAAAATAAATTCAAAACTATGGTGAGGCAGCACTATTTGTCATTGTGAAATTGTTCTTATATACCATGCTTACTATATCAAGTTATTGTCTGATATATATCGTATATGTTTTATATTTTTGTATATTATATTTATTATTTGTATGTATTAGATAGGATTACTTTATTATATGTATTTATGTACACATACAGTTATATTTATGTGTGTATTAGATATAATATATCTATGTACTGATTCCTTGTTATAGACCTTGTAATGATATTTATTAGTGGTGTACAATAAAGTATATAATAATAATAATTATACCCCGCAGGGGCAGCTTGTGGCGAGCTGTTGGTGAGTGGCGACACCACGTACCCCGATTCTCCCGAGGATTAGGATTTATTCCCCCGCACCTTGTGTGCTTGCCTTTATTGGCCGGCCATGAGTGGAGTTGCAAGAGCAGAACCTATGCTCCAGGTTGGAAGTGTAAAATGTCATAACGCCAGGGGCACGCTGACTGGTATACCGGGAACATGCGCCCCGCAGACTCACCTCTCGACAACCTTAGCCGCTCAACGGACGTTGCTCCATGGTCGCACTACATGTGGCTATTTTAATGGGGCCCATGCAATGAGTTGGCAAGTCACCGCCTGCCTTTTTACAATTTTGAGACTTATTGTCACGGCAGGCGTCCCTTAGTCTCCCCCCATAGCCCATTCACCAGTCCATCCAATTCTCAATCCCATAGCCCATAATTTAGTTTCCATTGCGACCACTGCACCGCACAGCAATAGTCTCTGCACCTGGCGGGGACCATCTCCCAGTGTATAATATTGTGGGGATGATATCCGCCATGTGTGTGTATTCCTAGCATATTAAATTCTCATAAAAGGGCCTCTACATCTTGGCTTCTTCATCTTTCAAAGATCTGGGACTCGATAGTCCCGAGAGTCATGAAACCGAGAAATAATAATAATAATAATCCCTGCAGTTCACTGGGTTAATGTTGAGTAGCATTCGTGACTTCATACCCTGCTACTCCACAAATCTGCTCTCTAAACAAGTGGCAATACGATTGCAGAAAACTAATACGTGAATACGACATACATTTATCACTTTATTCTATAGGTCATTTGCTGGCCAACGAAATTCCTAAATATTATTAATTAAAATTCAGTCCTGAGAGCTTGCTACAAGCTGGAGTTCCGCCATGTAGTAGGTATCTACTGTGACAGTACACTAGTTACTCAACGAAAAGATTTTTTTTTATACCACTGGCAGACAAGCACACGGCCCACCTGATGGGAAGTGGTAACCGTGGCCTATGGACTCGTGCAACACCAGGGGCGTCACACTCGCGCTGCTGACCCTAAAGAAACCTCCTAATACCCGTTTTGAAGAACCCCATATTGTAGGCGCAAGAGAAGACCGCAGCAGGGAGTTCATTCCACAGCTTGAGTGTGTGTGGGATGAAGTTTCTTTCATACCGCACAGTGCGTACCGTCTCAGGTTGCAATGTGTGGGGATCTGCAATAAATTTTTAAATTGATATTTATTAGAAGTAGTCCACTTATAGTCATCTGGCTTGCATCGTTGTTACTTTGACCTTCCATTAAATCAGATAAAGCTGACCTTTTGTTTATTACCCTAAAGCGAGGGTCATTGTTTTTGCAACACTTAAATAAACTATTAAGACGCTAATTTTGTTACGATAGTTCCATAGAAATTGATAAAACAGCTGCAGGCGCAATTGATAAAAACAAGTAATACGGACATCACGGGAAGGTTTCTATGAGACTTGGGTCACTTGGGAAGCTTGGATCCATAGGCGTTACTCGAATAACTTACGGTGCAAAACTACCAAGAGACACTATTAATTCTCTACATACGTGATAAGTTGTTTTTATATCGTCGTTGTTATTATAGTGATTGTTATATATCAATATTTATGTATTTTGTAATGTTATTTAAGGCTGAGTAATACAGCGTTCTAGGTATAAAAGTATACATTCTATGAGGAGGTAGGATACGGCAGTATTTTAGCCCAATTGAACAGTCCGACTTGGGAAGTACCTCCGCCCTGCAGAATAACGTGGTTATAATAACTTCATGTTGTGTTCTTAGCGGTGAGTAGGGGAGCCAGAGCTCACTGGAGAATTTGTGCTGTCAGTGGGATGACTAAAGGCTTGTCCTGCTTTGTCCTCTACAATGGTGGCACAGAACCTCTGTGCTTACAGGGTCACACACAGATTACACACGTCCATAGGCCACGGTAACCACTGTCCATCAGGTGGGCCGTGCGCTTGTCTGCCACCAAGGTGTAAAAAAAAAGTTTAACATATCGATCGATTTATTGAAGTTGCGATTTTGCGTTGATGGTTGCTACGTGGCCTTTAGACTTGATGGCACCACATGTGAAGAGTCAAGCGATAGACCAGGGACTTGTTGTTGCGAGGCCCGGGGTTATCCGCAAAGGAATAGCCTCGTTGAAGCCCACTTACCCTGCAATATACGATCGATGGCGGCTTTGCTTGATGGTGAGCGCGTGATAAGCATCAGGCGTATGGGTGAGGAGCAAGTTATAGTACCGAGATCGTATCCTGCCGTCTGGGATAACTAGGACCGGGTGTGGTTCGATTCCCACGGGAGACCTAGCGTCGGAGTGCAGCTCTCTCCAGCAGAGGCCAGATATGACAGACGGGAGATTAGGATATATAAATCCTATGGTACGGAGACCAAATCGATAAAGTATGGTAGCTTGTAAACCGAATTTATACGTGCGATTGAATATATGCGAGATAAGTAACAAACATCAGCATATTTGATTGTTTGTTGTAATATATTTATATAATTTGTCCATTAAGACGGCTAATGCCAGTGGGGAAATTATTGTCTCTGGATGAATTTCACAATATCTGTGCGGTTGGCGGAGCACTCATATCTGGCACTCTTGACATAGCTTTGGTTAGACGCCGTAACATCACACTACTACTCAACTGTATATCATACTATTGCAAACCGTTACTTTTATTTCAAGCACTTTCCAATTACTGTTTATAAAATATTAGCTCTGATGTCTGCGACGGATGTTGGTTAATTCGTCCTTTTGTCATGTCTCCGGTTCCACTCAACCAATTGCGATCGGACACATGTGAGAACTTAAGACTAACCGAGACCTTTCCAATAAAAACCGCATGAAAATTCATTCGGTAGTTTTTTTTTTTTCATCCATCGCAAACAAACAGACCAGAATTCTGTAATAAATATTTATGTGTTCAGAATTGTCGACATAACAAAACCTAAGCGTATTATTGAATAATTCCGTGTACGTAGTTAGTATGTGTTTAACCAAACCCTTTGCAGAAACTTACACAAAGAAATAACCTTTTGTCACCTGCTACCCTAAACAAAGTCGTTTTAATCTCGGCAGTTTTCAATGACGTTGTAAAACCAGAGACTAACGCGACTTGATTGTGTAGCACATCATCTGAACATGCCAGGCCAACAGCAGGACAGCCTGCAGTGGACATCACGAAACTTCTATGTTAATAATAACATACTTAATAAATAGATATTATAGGACATATTCATAGTAAATTCTGTGTATGTATCTTAAGTACGGTTTATTTAAAAATGTTGTATAAGCACTTTAAAAATTCAAAAAGCATTGAACCCCAATTGCGATACGAAATGTACAATCCGCTTCATAAAGAATTCTCAGCAGTCCTCAGCTAAGTTTTAAAAGTGTTATCCATAGTACCCCATCGTGTTATACCATTTTCAACAAATTTAGTCCCGGGAGCCATGTAGTAGTCCGTAATGTAAAATTGGAAATTAATAGTAAATTAGTGCTGCTAAACCAATTGCGTTTAAACATATACGGCAGATTTTAAGTTAATCTTTATAAAAAGAAATTGTGATGGGAATCGCTAAGATTGTAACCTGAGTCTTTTTCTAATAACGTCAATGGACAGGCACAGTTCACAAGGACAACTATATTGTAATTTTAAAATAGTAGAAGTATTTAGTTGTGTGTAATATATCTTGAGGCTGGCCATTTATAGAGACGTGCGATTTTTTAAGATTCTCGATTCATCTTGCACGGACTCAACTATATACCTAGACGCAGCAGGTATCATTTCAACGCGACGTAAAATGCCTACTACGTCCATAGGCCACGGTAACCACTTTCCATCAGGTGGGCCGTGCGCTTGTCTGCCACTAAAATGGTATAAAAAAAAGTTTAACAAATCGATCGATTTATTGAAGTTGCGATTTTGCGTTGATGGTTGCTACGTGGCCTTTAGACTTGATGAATACAAAAGCACCACATGTAAAGAGTCAAGCGATAGACCAGGGACTTGTTGTTGCGAGGCCCGGGGTTATCCGCAAAGGAATAGCCTTGGGTCGTTGAAGCCCACTTACCCTGCAATATACGATCGTAGGCGGCTTTGCTTGATGGTGAGCGCGTGATAAGCATCAGGCGTATGGGTGAGGAACAAGTTATAGTAGCGAGATCGTATCCTGCCGTCTGGGATAACTAGGACCGGGTGTGGTTCGATTCCTACGGGAGACCTAGCGTCGGAGTGCAGCTCTCTCCAGCAGAGGCCATATGTGACAGACGGGAGATTAGGATATATAAATCCTATGGTACGGAGACCGAATCGATAAAGTATACCTATAAATGAATATACTTATAAGAGATAAGTAACAAGCATCAGCGTATTCGTTCGGGCGCGAGTGTGCGGAAGCTGTTGAACAAAAACAGTCTGCGTACCGCGCTTGGGTAGGGGCGCGCGCCACGCGCCATCCCAATCTGGGCCACTTCAAGGCGGCGTACAACAGAGCCACAAAGGTCTGCAGAAGGGCCTACGTCAGAGCGGATGCCCTGCGCATAGCGCGGCTTGGTCAAGAGCTAGTGATGCATCCCACGGGAAGCCGTGGCTACTGGCGACTGGCTAAAGCCGTGCAAGTCAACTTCTGTCAGCCTTCGCTGCCTCCGCTGCGTAACCCTGATGGATCCCTGGCCCATGAGCCGCAAGAGAAGGCAAATCTGCTGGCTAATCTCTTTGCGGCCAACTCCCGAATCGATGATTGTGGTACGCAGCCACCAACACTACCCGACAGTGACCACGCGATGCCTGATATCCATATCAGGCAACGCGATGTCCGTGCAGAGTGCTGCAATCACTCGATGTCCGGAAAGCCAGTGGTCCGGATGGTATTCCAGCGGTAGTCTTGAAAAAATGTGCAGCGGAGTTGTCTCCAATGCTTACGCGCCTGTACCGGCTATCCTACAGTTCGGGTACAGTGCCTTTGCCTTGGAAAGAGGCGAATGTTCAGCCGATTCCCAAGAAGGGGGATCGCTCGGAGCCAGCCAACTATCGACCCATAGCCGTCACCTCAGTGCTGTGCAAAGTGTTCGAGCACATAATCAACAAACAGCTCATGCGGCACCTAGAGGATCACTCCTTAATTAATGACCGGCAATATGGCTTCAGACCGAAACGGTCAACGGGTGATCTTCTAGCATACGTTATCCATCTTTGGGGTGAGGCTATGGACAAGCACGGCGAGTCACTGGCAATTAGTCTTGACATCGCCAAAGCTTTCGATAGAGTCTGGCACAAATCGCTTCTTTCCAAGCTACCTGCCTTTGGTCTGCCTTCTAGGCTGTGCAACTGGGTTGCTAGCTTCCTGCAGGGGCGCCGTATTCGCGTCCTTTGTGACGGACGAGCTTCGGAGTTTCTGCAGGTTAATGCTGGCGTGCCCCAGGGGTCCGTCTTATCACCCACTCTCTTTCTTCTGCATATCAACGACATGCTGTCTACCGGCAATGTTCATTGTTATGCAGACGATAGCACTTTGCATGGGAGTTATCATGGACATCCTGCGGCCAAGCAGTCGGATATCGCGGAGAAAAGGCAGCTTCTTGTCACTGAGCTTGACGGGATCCTGAATCACATTTCTCAATGGGGCTCTGAGAACCTGGTTGAGTTCAATGCCAAGAAGACGCAGGCATGTGCGTTTACAGCAAAAGTATCTTCTTTCCTTCCCCTCCCCACTCTTCAGAGCACGCCACTGCCACTGCAGGACAATCTCAATATCCTAGGTATGGATGTTCGCTGCAACCTGAATAACAAAAACTACATCGAAAGTATCATCAAAACAGCCTCACGAAAACTCGGAGTCCTGAACAGAGTGAGACGGTTTTTCGCGCCGGAGCAGCGGTGTCTTCTATACAAGACACAAATTCGCTCCTGTGTGGAGTACTGCTCGCATCTCTGGGATGGTTCAGCAAAGTACTTACTAGATGCTCTCGACAGGTTGCAGCGACGTGCGGTCCGCATCATTGGGAATCCCGAGATCACGAACACCCTAGAACCTTTACAGCTGCGTAGAGATGTTGCATCCATGGCTGTATTTTACCGTTTGTACCATGGGGAGTGTTCTGATGAGCTCTTCCAATTAGTCCCACCCTCCCCTTTCCTACACAGGACAACGCGTGCAGGTCTTAGATGTCATCCGCACACGGTGCAAAACATCCGATCAAGAACCAAGCGGTTCGGAGACTCTTTCCTCTGTCGCACCATTAAGGCCTGGAATTCATTACCAGCTCACGTGTTTCCTTCTTCCTACAGTCCCGGGTCCTTTAAGCGGGGCGTGAAAAAGCATATGATGAGGCCGTCAAGCTGAGTGTCACCATTGTCACACGGTATGTGTAAGTAATGGTGACCCTCTTTTCTGGGACTTTGCCTTCAGCTTACCATCAGGCAAGGCGAAGTCCAATTGACGTGTCCTATATAAAAAAAAAAAAAATATGTCTTGAGTATTCTCTATTCGCGATTGCATAATTTATCCATTGAGACGGCTAATGCCAGTGGGGAAATTATTGTCTCTGGATGAATTTCACAAGATCTGTGCGGTAGGCGGAGCACTCATATCTCCCCTCAGAAGAGGGGAGCTGGCACTCTTGACATAGCTTTGGTTAGACGCCGTACCATCACACTACTACTCAACTGTATATCATACTCTTGCAAATCGTTACTTTTATTTCAAGCACTTTCCAATTACTGTTTATAAAATATTAGCTCTGATGTCTGCGATGGATGTTGGTTAATTCGTCCTTTTGTCATGTCTCCGGTTCTACTCAACCAATTGCGATCGAACACATGTGAGAACTTAAGACTAACCGAGACCTTTCCAATAAAAACCGCATGAAAATTCATTCGGTAGTTATTATTTTTTTCATCCATCGCAAACAAACAGACCAGAATTCTGTAATATATATTTTTGTGTTCAGTATTGTTGACATAACATAACCTAAACGTATTATTGAATGATTTCGTGTACGTAGTTAGTATGTGTTTAACCAAATCCTTTGCAGAAACTTACACGAAGAAATTATCTTTCGTCACCTGCTACCCTAAACAAACTCGATTTAATCTCGGCAGTTTTCAATGATGTTGGAAAACCTGAGATTAAAGCGACTTGATTGTGTAGCACATCATCTGAAAATGCCAGGCCAACAGCAGAACAGCCTGCAGTGGACATCACGAAACTTCTATGTTAATAATAACATACTTAATAAATAAATATTATGGTACGGTTTATTTAAAAATGTTGTATAAGCACTTTAAAAATTCAAAAAGCAGGTAGGTATTCCATCGATTGAACCCCAATTGCGATACGAAATGTACAATCCGCTTCATAAAGAATTCTCAGCAGTCCTCAGCTAAGTTTTAAAAGTGTTATCCATAGTACCCCATCGTGTTATACCATTTTCAACAAATTTAGTCCCGGGAGCCATGTAGTAGTCCGTAATGTAAAATTGGAAATCAATAGTAAATTAGTGCTGCTAAACCAATTGCGTTTAAACATATACACCAGATTTTAAGTTAATCTTTATAAAAAGAAATTGTGATGGGAATCGCTAAGATTGTAACCTGAGTCTTTTTCTAATAACGCCAATGTACAGGCATAGTTCACAAGGACAACTATGTATATTGTAATTTTAAAATAGTAGAAGTTTAAAATAGTAGAACCAAAGGCTGGTAGCTTGGAGAGAAGCGATTTGTGCCAGACTCTATCGAAAGCTTTGGCGATATCAAGACTAATTGCCAGTGACTCGCCGTGCTTGTCCATAGCCTCACCCCAAAGATGGGTAACGTATGCTAGAAGATCACCCGTTGACCGTTTCGGCCTGAAGCCATATTGCCGGTCATTAATTAAGGAGTGATCCTCTAGGTGACGCATGAGCTGTTTGTTAAAGATGTGCTCGAAGACCTTGCACAGCACTGAGGTGACGGCTATGGGTCGATAGTTGGCTGGCTCTGAGCGATCCCCCTTCTTGGGGATCGGCTGTACATTCGCCTCTTTCCAAGCCGAAGGCACTGTACCCGAGCTGTAGGACAGTCGGTACAGCCGCGTAAGCATCGGAGACAACTCCGCTGCACATTTTTGTAAGACCACCGCTGGAATACCATCCGGGCCACTGGCTTTCCGGACATCGAGTGATTGAAGCACCGCACGGACATCGCATTGCCTGATACGTATTTCAGGCATTACGTGGTCACCATTAGGTAGTGTCGGCGGCTGTATACCGCAATCATCGACTCGGGAATTGGCCGCAAAGAGATTTACTAGCATATTGGCTTTCTCTTGCGGTCCATGGGCCAGGGATCCATCAGGGTAGCGCAGCGGTGGCAGCGAAGGCTGACAGAAGTTGGCCTGCACGGCTTTGGCCAGTCGCCAGTATCTACGGCTGCCCGTGGGATGTGCCACTAGCTCTTGACCAAGCCGCGCAATGCGCAGGGCATCCACTCTGACGTAAGCCCTCTTGCAGACCTTTGTGGCTCTGTTGTACGCCGCCTTGAAGTGGCCCACATTGGGATCGTGCGTGGCACGCGCCCTTACCCAAGCGCGATACGCGGACTGCTTTTGATCAACAGCCCTCGCTCACTCGCGCCCGAACCAAGGGCGCACTCCTCGGGTACCGGTGACATCAGTGTACGGGATATAGTATTCGTATTAGCACAATCTGAGGGTTTCTTACCTTCAAAGCAGCGTTCAACCCACGGGATGGACGCAAAATAGTTGCGCAGCCCATCCCAATCTGCTGACGAGTAGTGCCAGAGACGCCGCTTCCCCTGCACGGGTCGTGAGGGCGCTATAATTGGCACCTTGGAGCAGACCAGACAGTGGTCGGAATTGCCTAAAGCGGCTTGTACCGAAACACTGTACAGGTCTGGGTGACTCGTCAGCAGAAGGTCTAGCAGAGAGGGTGCTAGGCCCGACCTTCTTGGTATTCTAGTGACCTCGTGTATCAATTGGATCAGGCCATGCGCCAGAGCAAATGCATGGGCGGCCATTCCCGCATGGTCTGTTTTGGCGGAGCCCAACCAGGTTTCGTGGTGGGCGTTAAAGTCCCCCAAAAATACCACTTCGGCGTTCGGAAACCGTTCCTGCGCATCATCTGCCGCCTGACTCAGATATTCAAAGAGTCGAGTTGTCTCAGCATCTCCTGTATGGGAACGGTAGAGGCACACATAGATCTGACTCGTAGAGCCATGGTCTACGTGTACCCATAGGGTTGAAAAGGATGGGTCCTCAAGGCAGCGCAAACGGTGACAACAAACATCCGCCCTAACAAACACGCACACCCCGGCGTTTGCACGGAAATTTTCCTCGATAACATAGCCGGGGTAAAGCAAGTAGGTCGTGTCATCAGGGCGGCCTATTTGTGTCTCCGTGAGAAAGAGCATATCTGGTTTCGCCGTCTCAAGGTGTTGGTGGACGGCGTTGAGGTTCGCATGGAGTCCACAGATGTTAGTGGACTCCACCTCAAATAGCGAGCTTGTGTGAGTTTGAAGAGCCGCTGTGTTGCCCAATACTCTTAAATGCGCTGCCATGATGAAAAGGAGAAAAGGGCGTGAAAAAAAGAGGTGATTGTCGTCGCAGCACCGCGTGACAAAGTGCGGGATATTGGTTTTGTCAATGATTATGAGGCATGGCGTGAGCCGACACGCCGTATGGAAGGGCCCCCGTACCCCCCGAATATGGTCGCCGGGCCCCCACTTCCGGTCACCAACCGGCACGACGAGCCATACCGGGATTATGCGCGGTCTGGTGAGGCAGCCTTCCAGGGTGGTTAGTCCCAGTTGGGCCTCTGTACTATACCGCGGGCGGCCAGCGGCACCACTGTTTCTACGGGTCTCCCTGACCGGCGCGTCGCCCCGCACCATCCTCACTAGACTACGCCAAGACCCACTGGTCCCACTAGTGCTGCGACCACCATCACCTCTACCCGGCTATGCATTTGCTGATCCCTGAACGCAATCCAACCAAAATTGAATTACTATGAAGGGTTTTTCGCAATATTGCACGGTGGTACCAACCCGGTCGAAATTTGTGACAAATTTGTGCCGTCAAATCTCTACCACCAGTATGATTGATCGCCGAGGGAATCTTTTGATTTTTTTTTTCTTTTTCTACTATGTAACATAAATTTTCAACAATTATTTCTCACAACTCTTCGATCTGGGACACTGAATGTATCATGGTATTTAAGTAATTGCAAATCAATTACAATAACAATTGAATTGCATCTACTCTGATTATAATCGGAAAAGAGATCAACTTTTAGACAACAATAACAATGTACTGCCCTTGATCTGTGTTGTAGGTCAAAGTTGTCACAGAGGAATATCGCGTTCCATGTACTAGGTCTAAATGTAACAAGAAGTGAAGCTTTTTTTTTTTTGTAAGTTTTAGCCTTTTTAGTAGTTCATGCTTCTACTGTTAATGCTATTTTGATACCACATACTTGGAACATTTATACGAATATTTTGTTGCCCGGTATGAATTCTGTTAGTTCCTTACTGCTTTATTTAGCAGTATCCTTTTAATAACTATCTATAGATAGTATTCGATCAAACATGTTTCTCTTTCTAATTTTGTTTCAGTTGTTGTTATAAATGCTTTCCATTATTGTAACACGCAACTAGCGGGTGGACAGACTGCAGGTATTCTTGTGAATATATATAGGTATATATACAATATTATTGTAATTTATTTTTATTGTACTTACTGTATTGACACACATACACACGCACACACACACGCACACACACACGCACACACACACACACACACACACACACACACACACACACGCACACACACACACACGCACACATACACACAAACGATGATAGCTTATTATCTACCGGAAGCTTAAACGATAGCACTGTAAGCCACCGGTCACCGTCACTCGCAGACACTCTTCGGTCTCAATTTTTGGATGTCCCGAGGAATTTCAATGTAGTGTACATAAATGCTCAAAGCATTATTGCTCATTTCCCGGATATGCTGGCGACCTTTGACTGTGAAAATATTCACGCTATTGTGGTAGTGACCACAATAGCGTGAATATTTTCACAGTGAAAGGTCGCCAAAGAAATAGTTGGAAGACAGGGTTTTAACCAAGACTCAGTGGAGTCTTGGTTAAAACCCTGTCTTCCAACTATTTCTTACTCTCTCCCAGGTTTTCAGCTTATCAGGAATGATCGTACGAATAACACCGGTGATGGTTACGGTGGTGTGGCCATATACCTGCGGTCTTAAATTCCTTTCGTTGTTGTTGGTGCCTCACCACAACCACCGCCATCCAACTCCGGTGAATATTTACTCCTAGAGCTGAAACTCAATCATACAAAAGTTTTACTTGGTGCATTCTATTCTCCATCAAAACGCCTGAACTATTTTGAGGCTTTTGAAGATATGCTAGAAACATTTGTACCTTCTTAAGAGCATGTCATCTTAATGGGAGATTTTAATACCTGCCTTCTACTTAATGACTCACGTTCTTCCTCCCTACGGCGCATTACAGAATCATGTAATCTATCCATTCTTCCTCTGAATGCCACTCACCATTTTCCTAACTGTACCCCGTCTCTTCTCGATCTGGTCTTAGTTTTTTCACCCAATCATGTAGCTAAACATGGCCAGTGCAATGCTGACGCCTTCTCTTATCATGACTTAATCTATCTTTCTTACCGAATCCGACCGCCCAAACCAAAACCTAAAATTATATTACAACGCAATTTCAACGCCATTAATTTAAAAAATCTCCATGAGGATGTTGTCAAGATAGACTGGGGCACTCTTGTAATGTCAAATTGAGTCGATACTAAAGTGAAGATCTTAACGTCTAAAATATCACAACTTTATGACATACACGCACCCATGCGAGCCATTAAGTTAAAACATTTGCCTGCACCCTGGCTTACCCAGGATATTAAAGATCTTCTATCTAAAAAAGCTGCAGCTAAGACCGGGTATAAGTTTCGTTCCACGCAAGTGAATTGGGATAAATAATGTGACCATTAGAAATCACTGCAACAAGGTGTGTAGGAATGCGCAACGCCAACAACTTCATACCTCGGTTGAGAATGGAGAACCAGCTAAAATCTGGAAGTTTCTTAATACATTAGGAGTTGGAAAATCACCGTCAGATTCTATTCCTAAAGACTTCGATATAAATTCACTCAACGTACACTTTTCTGCTTCGCCCAATTTTGATGGGCCTATAAAAACAAATACATTACAACATCTTTCATCTATTCCAACTCCTAAATACCCACCTTTTAGCTTCGATCAATTAACCGCGTGTGATGTTAAAAAGAGCATAGTAACAATTTCATCCAATGCTGTGGGCAACGACTGTGTCAGCAGGAATATGATCTTACCTATTCTTGATGAGATCGTGGACATTCTCTGCCATATCTTTAATCACTCATTATCCTGCGGCATTTTTCCGTCTGCGTGGAAAGATGCTCAAATAATTCCTTTACCAAAAAAATCCAAACCATGCTCGTTTACTGATTACCGTCCGATATCCATCCTTCCATTCCTTTCCAAAGCCTTTGAGCGACTTGTCCATACTCAACTTAGTTCTTTTCTGAATAAAAATGAACTTCTCAACCCATTTCAATCTGGTTTCCGACGCAGACACAGTACGACCACAGCATTGGTTAAGATAACTGATGATATAAGAAAGGGCATGGATAGTGGTAGACTTACTTTATTATCTTTACTTGATTTCAGTAATGCTTTTAATACTGTAGATTTCCACATCCTGCTTGGTATACTCAGATCTATTAACATATCTCCAACGGCTATTGAATGGTTTCGTAGTTACTATACATGTACTACATATACTATATATGGTACATACATATACTATATATGGTATCTATATTGACAGTACCCTCTCCTGGGGACATCAACTACAACAAACAAGTCGGAAACTCTTTGCATCTGCAGGGGCTTTGCGTCGGTTACGAAATTTCCTTCCAACTTTTACAAAAATTTTGCTTGCTGAATCTCTTCTTCTTCCTGTACTAGATTACGCCGATGTCAGCTATCCTGATCTGACTGAGGAGCAACTTGATAAGCTTGAGCGTCTTCAAAATTTTTGCATTATATTCATATTCGGCTTACGTAAATATGATCACGTTTCTGAATTCCGTAACAGACTCTTGTGGCTCCCAATTCGTCTTCGCAGGAATGCTCATATTTTAGCATTATTATATAACGTTCTCTTTAATCCAATTACTCCCACTTATCTTAAAGAACGTTTTACATTTCTCCATGACACACAAACGAGATCTTTGAGACCGTCTAGGAACCTTACTATGGCAAATCTTTTACGGTGAAGGCCATTGGCCTATGGAATGCATTGCCAGTAAATATTAAAGAGGCACAATCCATAAATATTTTTAGAACAATGGTAAAGAGACATTATCTCTCTACAGCGTAATCGTTGAAGTCTTCTCATATTCACTTATTATTTTATTTATCTATATTTCATATTTATATACTATGTAATTATTCATGTAACACACTATTTTATAAATGTTGACAAATTACACCAACACTCACTTATATACTTTAATTCCTGTCCATCCTAAGGTTGCCTGGAAGAAATCACTTGTAAGTGATAAGGCCGCCCATTGTGCATTTAACTGTAACTTTAATTATGTCTGTAATTTTTTTTATAATATTGGTGTGCAATAAAGAATTATCTATGTATCTATCTATACCTAGACGCAACAGGTATCATTTCAACGCGACGTAAAATGCCTACTTCTTCGGCATAAGTTGAAAGATTTAAACAAATGTATTTAATATAAGGCACAAATGGCCCCTAATTAACTAAATAACTAACTTTTTCCATACATCCGTGCTAAACCCTAATGTGCCTGCTGCTTAATGACTTTATGGAGAAGACAGAAAGAAGTTCCAAGGGCATTTATGAAGTCCAAACTTCTTCGAGCGCGTTGAGAAATTCATGGGTGAACAAAAATTATAGAACTCGCACCATCGTCGCCCTCTGTCACAATTTACAAGTTACGTAACCAGATTAGATCTGGGTCCTTCACTAGAAGAGATTAAGTTACATAAATTCACATTAATAAGGAACAATGCGCTATTGCCTTAGCGGGTATAATTAAATGTAGCTATTTTAAGCTTTATCTTAGTGAAGTAAGGTTGATATTTAATTAACACTACTTAAGTGCTCGAGAATTTTTCATACGTCTTGTAATTGACTCTTAAGCTTGAGCGATAAGACCGCCGAATGTATAGGCACCTATATTAGTTACAGTTAAGTCAAGTCATTGTAGCTTCTTTGTGTACTTAAGTGGTGTTAGTTGTATGCTTATGTAAGTTCCCTGAAATTTTAGTTCTTTATGTTGAAATTTTATTTAAGTAAATATTTTGTAAATGACTAATGTAAATAAAATCAATGAACTTTTAAGTACGCCTGACTCATTAAGTGTAAAATAATTTAGTACAAAGAATAATTTATATTTTGCTCTATATAATCAATTTCCATTTGAATAACAATTTCAGTCAGTCAGTCCTAAGCCTGTTGAAAGTACGAAGGAGAGTTCAATGAATTTATTAAAATAGTGCTAGGTATAGAGCTAGCTGTATTTCATATTTAAGTAAATAGTTACAATGTCTTGTTATTTTGTTGCATGGTGTTATCGCTAAGAGCGACTTCTACCCAGTAGTAACCTACACCTGTTAAAATTACTTTTTTTTATAATCTACTAGCGGCTCGGGTACCAGCTTCCTCTCGAAAATATATTCGTAAAAAAACCACAAGTTACGTACCCGGATTAGATCAGGGTCCTTGGCTAGAGGATATTATATCACGGTTAATTCACATCAATATCCAACAATGTGCTATTGTCTTATCGGATATAATTAAATGAAGCGATGTTAAGCTTCGTCTTAATGAAGTAAGGTTGATATATAATAAACAATTTGCATGCGTTTTTGCCTCAGTGCCTCTAGTAAACTGGCAATACGTGTTTAAAATGGAATGGAATATAGAAAACTTATTGTTTCGATTCATAGCAAAGTCTGTGTAAAAATAAAGCTAAAGACCATGGACCTATCGAATAGTCTATGCTATGGTCAAGAACAATCAGGGAATCCGGTTGTGCTGTAGGTATATCGTGTCCAGTGTGAGCTCACGTGAGCTTCATGTGAAAAGTCCTGGACTAAAGTGATAAATTTATGTTTCGAGGCATACACACACTAACCTAATAAGTAGGCAATAGGTATATTGTTACACTCTTAGACTTTATGCAAATTCTATACTTAAACGCAGCAAGTATCATTTCAAAGCGGCGTAAAAATTGACTACTCCTTCGGTATAAGTTGACATTGACATGCACATTCATCCCATGACATGCACACAGAATTTCACGATTGAGAAGTCTTATAAAAACTATAGAAGGTTTCGTGCCCTACTACTCCACAAAGCAATAATCCTTTGGCTACAGGTAGTCAATTCTTATAAGAGATTCTTGTAGTTCACTGAGTTAATGTTAAGTAGTGCATTCATGACTACGTACCCTGCTACTTCACAAATCTGCCCCCTAGACAAGTGGCAATACGATTGTAGATGATAATACGTGCCCAGTCCATATATTCATCACTCTATTTCACAATAATTAAAATTTAGGTAACTATTTAACTAACTAACTTTTAATGTAGAGCCTGCTACAGATGGGAGCTCCTTCGTTTAGTAGGTATCTACTACTCAGCTCATACTCTTGCAAACCGTTACTTTTATTTCATGCACTTTTCTAATTTCTATATGTTACTTTTGTAAAATATTAGCTCTAATGCCTGCGATGGAGTCCGGTTAGTACGTCTTTTGTCATGTCTCTGGTTCTACTCAACCAATTGCGATCGAACACATGTGAGAACTTAAGACTAACCGAGATCTTTCCAATAAAAACCGCAAGAAAATTAATTCAGTATTTATTATTTGTCATCCATCGCAGACATACAGACAAGTTTTCTTTAGCAAATATATTTTTGTGTTTAGAATCGTTAATATAACATAACGTGTATGATTGAATTTTATTATTCCCTGTACGTAGTTAGTATCTGTATAATCAAACCCTTTGTAGAACCTTGCAGCCAATTTGTAGAAAGATGAAGAGAAGATCCCATGTCACCTGCTACTCTGATAATGACCTTGTAATCAGGGGTGTATACAATAACCATGTAACACACCTGGTGACAAGGACTCTATTGTGTAGCACATTCATCTCAACATGAACAGGAAGACAACAGCCCGCATCATGAAACTACTGTAATACCTTGTGTTAATAATAATATAGCTAATTAATAAATATTCTAGGACTTATTTCTTTTTATAGCAAATTCTGTGTAAAAATAAAGCCTAGAACCATGTACCTATCGAAAAGTCTATGCTAAGATCAAGAACCATCAGTGAAGCGAATTGTGTTGTAGGTAGGTATATGGTCACAAAATGTGAGCTCAGGTTCATGCAGAACTTTTGACTTTTGGAAGCATACACACACCAACTTATCAAGTAGACAATGGGTATATTGTTGCACTCTTATACTGTATAAGAACTCTATACCTAAGCGTAGCAACTATCATTTCAATCCCATGATATGCACATACAATTTCATGATTGTGAAGTCTTATGAAAACTTTTGCAAGATTTCGTGCCCTGTCACTCCACAAAGCAATAATTCTCTAGCTACAGGTAGTCGGTTCCCTATTAGAGATACCAGGGGGCATACTACAACCGTGTACAAAACAGTCTTATTGCAGGAGTGTTTTGTTTCAAGCTTAAAGCAATCTTGCTTATATTCGTACCACAACCGTACATTATGCATACAATGTATTCCTGCTTAGTGCTTTTGTGACGTCACTTCAATTTTAGTTCATTCAATTCGTACCATGACGTGATTTTGGAGTAGTATTGTTTTTAACAATATTGTTTTTATGTCAAATTGAGCGATTTTAAAGAAGTTGCTAGGTACCCAACGGATATAAATACTGTTCAAGAAATCATTTTCATAACCCAAAAAGCAAGTGAACCGTATTTATACACATTAACTTATAGAATTTTCTATAAGAGAATGTTTTTTTAATATAATTTAAGTAACCTTTTTTCGTGTTCCACGGGAACCCCACTATGTGGTCAGCGAGGCCGTTATATCAAACTCAAACCGACTAAAACCGCACGCGATCTTATTAAAGTGGATCAATAAGGCAATTTCGTCACCCACGCTGGGTCATCTCTAGGCTTTAGCTAGACCCCTCGATGTGGGAACCATGGTATCCACGTCTTCTCCCTGCTTCTTTTAGGGTAGCGTCTACCTCAAGTCCGCACTCACAGAGCTATCTCCAACGCATGAGTCGCCTCCGCCGGACACCCATTTAGCGGACTCGATAAACGGAATTGAAATTGCCTTAATTTTCTCCCGGACCTCCTCCACCATCTTCTTCTCGAGCATTACTTGCCCGTAGCGACAACCTACGCGCTTACATTACCCACGGTAACTGCGGGCTTGTCGCCCATTGAGATTACGTACTCGCACCTCGAGATACGTCGATAAATGCAGGTATAAATTTCATAGTAGAGCTCATAGAAATTTATTCAATATTTAACAAAGAAATTTAAAAATAAAGTACCTAGAAAATACGAGTATTTTACTTCAAAGTAAAAACTTATTATCTAAAATCCTTTTTTGAAAAAAAATCTCCATGGTCTTTTAAAAAGAAATTACTGACATTAGGTATAGAGATTGACTACAGAGAAGATTTCAGTATCCGGTGATTTTCCCCCGGTTTTAAATTATCTTCGGTAGGCTCCGTGGAAACTCCGGTTATATCCAACTTATATTTAAAAGTCTAAAAAATATTTTTTTCCAATATTCATTCGTGAACATTAAAACTACCAATAGAGACACAGTGCTACTATTAGTATCATAATAAACTTATTAAAATATGTAAAACGTCCAAATATTCAAACAAAACTATATATGAAATGGTTAATAATTTTTTTTTTTTTTTTTTATAGGACACGTTAATTGGACTTCGCCTCGCCTGATGGTAAGCTGAAGGCAAAGTCCCAGAAAAGAGGGTCACCATTACTTACACATAATTCTTGTTTAATGATTATTACACCAACACAATCAACTTATTACCCACTTAGTGCCCGGAATACGGTAATAGAGTCATCCCTTATTGTGTGAAACCGAATATCATGATTGGTGACATGTGGATATTGATCCTCCGCTGCCTAACACTCCGAGGATTTAGGCGATTAAAATGTATTAATGTACATTTTAATGTACCTACTTATTTATAGTGTATTTATAAACAAAAAATATAATTGCATTGTATGAAAGCAAGAAAAATACTTGACTGGAATCGCCGGAAGATTTGAAAAATAAAAACCGAGTTTTCGCAAAAACTTACGGAGGAACTCCGACTTTTTTGTCTCCGCAGCACAGCTCTAATGTGAAGCAGGGAATAGACAACTATTATAAATAGTTCATTCATTTCTGTCAATAGGCAGGAATCAAACAAAACTTTGTTATACGCTCATGGTACCAATTTGAGTAAGGTTATTATTGAGCCTGTAAACAAGAAAAAGAGACACCGCTATACGTACTGTATAGCACCATCTCTTTTTGACACTAAATGGATCAACTTTTAAGAAATTTGTTAAACGTTCTAAGGAAATACTTACCTTTTTAAATAACTGGCAGAATATTTATTTAAAAACCAAGGGATTAAAAAAAAGTAAAAATAGCTGTCATCTGACGATTTTAACTCATGGACCTATAAAAATCTATGTAACATTTTATTTTCCACCGCAAAAATAGAGCCATTAGTTAGTAGGTAATTTACTATGTTTATGTTGTAGGCATTTATGAGCATGTCACGCAAATATTATAACAAAATGGTAGCAGAGAATGGTTGTAAGTTGGGAATCCAAGAAGCAAGGAGTAACTGCCATTTCAACTGCTGAAGCAGAATATATAGGTATATCGCCATCAGAAGTTGTGAATGAAGCTCTCCATCTAAAACATAAGTGAAGCAAGATAAAATAATGATATTCAATGACAACCAAGAAGTATTGAAGTTATGGGAAAATGCTATAATAAAGTATCAAACGAAACATCGCCCTTAAATTCATTGTTTGAAAGAGCATGTACAAAGTGGAATTATTAGTGTGCGTGAATTATTAGTGATAATGACATTGTCATAAACACTTCAATTTTATAAGTGGCCAGTAAGTTTTACTTTGGACACCTACCTACATAATATTTAGTCAAAAAAGATTGTACTTATAGAATTCACGTTTATTGATAGATAAAGTACACCAAAAGTTGACTTGATGCACCCACGCCCGCTCCCGAGTGCATCAAGTAAACTTTTAGTAATCTTGATGCACGTACTGGGTGCACAAAGTGAATAAAGGTTACTATTAGTGTAATTGATTCACCTAGGTGCATCAATCTGAGTGCTTTAAGTATACTACGGGGTACAAAGACACGTCAAATATATTGGCCAATGTGTTAACGAAAGGAGTACCAGGACCTCGACATCTGGAACTAAGTAAACGCTTAGGCTTATCATTGCGAGGAGGAGTGTTGTGTTGAACCTCTGTGTATATGTAACATTTTATTTTCCACTGTAATTTTTTTTCTTATACTTTATTAACTAAACCTTACAAAATATAACGCCATTAGTAATTAAATGTTTTTAATTGTCTGAGCATTTATAATCACATCACACCGACGCACGTCCAACATAAAACCATCCACAGGATTTCTATATAGGATGTCTATATTTGCACCAGAGTGAAGCCAGGGCGCGCAGCTAGTTTGGTAAATTATTATTTTAAAAAGATTGTTGCTATGGGAACCGAAGTCATGTCGATGACGTTAAAATATACATGCGCACTACGTCTCTGTCACATTACCTACTCACTTTGAGACCATGCATGCTTGAGACTTCATTGACTTTGTCTTTTGAATTGGCTTAGCCCTACCTCATTAAGGCACCATGGTATCGTCTCCAGGCGCAGGCCTAGTTACTCCCTGTACAATGCCCAGCCTCCGAAGGCCGTCAATTTGGTGATCATGGTGCATGTGTCTGGACATTTAGTTCGTTTACGTCTTGATCTTAGGCATCGAGATACTTCTTCGTTATGTACGTCGTTGAGTAATGGTAGCTGACTGGCGACTGAGTGAGCGAGGTGCAGTTCACACGTGTACATTATAGTGGTATCACTGGCAACCTCGCCAGGTCACCAGAGTATCCAGAAGTCACGTAGAGAGCTGTAGTACGTTGCCACGCTTCCAACTTTGCGGCGGCGGCGTTACCGTACCGTCGTCGCCAAGTGCCGGTGCATGATACGTAGCTGGCGACGTCGCCATGGTATCTTAATGAGGTAGAGCTCTTATAGATCATCGATATAATAGCTCGAATACTAATTAAATAAGCCTAATAGATATTTGCCATGAGCGGTAATCGAAACCGCGGCCGAACCTCAGCGGTCGTTAGATAATGATAATGTCCTCATAGTTTCAAATCATACACAGCTTGTACTTACGTTATTAGTTTAAAAGAACTTGTTAATTTAAATACAATAAAAAACAATTATATTTGTAAAATATTTAAATTAGTATCTGGATCATAATGCAGCCTTTTCACCAACCGCTGAACTCTTGTTATTGTTCTTGTTCCGTGGTTGTTCCCTCGGTTTGTCCTGTGACTCTGAATGTATCCGAATTCACTAATTATATCCGTATATTCGATTATTATTCGCTATTCATATTGTTATCTTCGAATCAAAATGGTAAATAAAATGGTAATACAATCAACACCTAAAAAAAATAACCATGTATAAGTATGAGTAGGTACATTATATATTTACAATAACAATAGTGGTTAATCTCACATTGCAATGCTTAAGTGTGTAGGTACTTAATTCAAGGTAAATATGGGCTTACCCACAGGGCTTACCTTAGTCTTTACGAAGAACTCTGTAGATTTTCTAGGGATTTTCAGAAGAGTGGCCTCTATTCATCACTCTGTGGGAGTCTGTTTTGCTTAATGAACCAGTATCGTGAAATGGAAGGAGTCGCATTCCTATCGTAACTCCATACGATGCCGATTACGTGAATTGGCGTAAAGTATTAAGTATAATATTATTTATTCAATGTTATTGTGTATATGTATAACGGGTGACTTTTTAAAGAATGTCATATTTGACGCTGAATGAACAAAATGAACAAAACCTATGGATGACGTCACAATACTGCTAGGTTTAAACGCCATTATTGTAATACTATTTTAAGACGTCGTGGTACCAAAACACGAAATAAGACTGAAGTAACACTGCTTTAAGAGGTTGTGGTAAGGCCCCTGTAGTTCACTAGGTTAATGTTGTGTACCATGCATGACTTCGTACTCTACAACTTCACAAATCTGCCCTCTAGACAAGTGGCTCGATAAATCGTGCATCCTTACAGCCAATCTGTGGGAAGATGAAGAGATGATCTCTTGTCACCTGCTACCTAAACAACGTCCCTGTAATCCGGATTGTTTTCAATGACGATTTAAACCTCCTGATTACAGGGACTTGATTGTGTAGCACATGCGTCTGAACACACCAGGACAGCAGAAGCACAGTAGTGAAGATCAGAAAACTAGTGTTATACCTTGTGTTAATAATAATATAGTTAAATAAAAAATATTCTAGGGCTTTTATATATTCTCTGTATAAAGTAAAGCTAAGTACCTACCATTTACCTATTAATTCATCAATATGCAATTAAATGTACCTATTTTAAACTTCACCTTAATGAAGTTAAATTGATATTTAGTTAACGCTTATTAAGTGCTCGAGCATTTTTAACATGATTTAAATTAAGAACTAAGCTTAAGCGATACGGCTGCCAAATGTATAATCACCTATACTCGTACTAGTTACAGTTAAATCAAGTTATTGTATCTCCTTGGTGTACTTAAGTGGTGTAAATTGTATGTCTACGTAAGTTCACTAAAATATTAGCTTTTTTATGTTACTAATAGTGACTAATGTAAATAAAATCAATGAACTTTTAAGTACGCCTGACTCATTAAGTGTAAAATAATGTAGTATAAAGAATAATATTTATTTTGCTAAAAATAATGAATGATCATTAAACGTTTCTATTGTAATTTCAGTCAGACAGTCCTAAGCCTGTTTAAAGTACGAAGGAAAGTTCAATGAATTCATTAAAATAGTGCTAGATATAGAGCTAGCTATATTTCGAATTTAAGTAGATAGTTGCAATATCTTGTTATTTCGTTCCATGGTTTTATCGCTAAGAGCGACCCCTACCCGGTACTAAACTGCACCAGTTATTATTTATTCAGAGTTAGGTAATCCTTTAGAATAACAGTCGTTTTAACGTCTTGGTGATTTTTTTTTACTGTATACTAACTTTTGTTTTCTTTTTGTTGCAGGAACAGCAGGAACAGACTATCAAACCCACATCCTGTCTTGCACCAGCACATACCCAGATCACTAGGCCAGCCAGATCCCAGAAGGTAAATTTCTGTCCCTCCTATGTAATCTTAATTAAAAACATCCATCAGAACGTGAGAAGCTGGGTTATCTTTTCCTAGAAGAATACACAATACTAGACACAATTATTACAGTATTACCTGGTACACTTTTTGCTCGCGATAAAATACAGGTAATCTTGACCTTCTTTAACATTGGTATGCCTTACTATCTCTGTTCACCCTCTGATAAATCTGTTTCATCAATTTTCAAGGCCCTCAGTCGAAAAGGTGCAGCTAATAAGTTGGGTTGGCTTGGATCCCAAACACCTTGGTTGATCTCCAACAAAATTAATGAGGCTAATGACGATTTTCAGTAAATATATACTGGAAATGATGCTCTTGCAAAAATCTTGTGCCCCTCAGACGTGTCTTTTACCTATGGTGCAGGGTGTGCGGTGCACATGGTCTGCAAGCCTGCGACAGTTTCGCATGACCAATTGCCTCCTGAATTTTTGTATTTGTCAGATGCGACTTTGTTGGTGACAGCGGTGACCGCTCAAACATGTGACAAAAATTAAAAATAGATAGATAGATAGATAATACTTTTTTGTACACCAATACATTTAAAACTGAGACAAGTAGGTAACATGCATATACAGTTTAATGTACAATGGGCAGCCTTATCGCTGAAGCGATTTCTTACAGGCAACCTTACTTTGTTATTTCCTCCCATGACACACTTTCCACTGCGGTATGGGCAGTTAACAACTTTTTTTCTTCCAGACATGGGCTAAACTGTAATTTAGTCAATTTTCAGCCGGAGGAAATGACAGATTTTTTTTCTTACATGTTTATGTGGTCACCGCTGCTTACCCCACCAACAAAATCGCAGCTGATAAACATGAAAATTCATAATGTAACGTCCTTAACCATTGTACGAAGTATTACTCGGAAGGAAGTCATTGACCAATTTAATACGTGGCGAGGGGTGCGGGGTGTCAAGAGACGCCATCAACTCGGGGTTATGTGACCACAATCTGTAGCCAAATAAATAGTAGCACCAGCCCTAATACTTGGAGCTTCTACAAGAATAAAAGAGACAATATATTATGTTTAATTGCAGATCTGGAGCTGTAATCAAGCAAACTGGTGGGCGAACGTTGGAACTGAGACTAGTGACAGGTACCTAGCGTACCTTGGTGATCCTAGTGTTTCTACTGTGTAAATCTTGAAGAACTTGAAGTTTGTGTTGTGAAATTGATCATTGATTACGATGGATCATACCAACGAATGTCAACATTTCCAGATTGTATTTTTGTATCTGTTATTACACGCCGCTGTATTCGCCCTATTGTGGCATGTATTAGAACAAATAAGTAGTTTCTTTTAAGAAATCGCTCCTTCTCTCTGATACAGTTAAGAGATAAAAGGAAAGTTAGTGGTCATGGTTACAAAAAATAACGTACTTCGAGGAGCATCACTGAAGTCTGACCGCCAAATTGAAATTGGCGAGGTTGCCGTCCAACATGATGGGGTCATATGACTGTTGGAGAGTTTATGCGGAAATCGTGCAGTTTATGGCCCTGTTATGGGTGCTCCATATGTGCGGAGGCCCCAAAGGTCAACAGGACTGGTTAGAGAGGTCACACGGAAGCCCCTCGTACCAGCTGAGACATTCGACCACCGGAAATGATTACCTGTATCGGATTTTGATGGAGTCAACTTCGGAGTATCTTCACTGTGATCAGAGTTCGAGATTGTGCTCGATTTAGAAGAAGCCGAGGCGAGTCCTCATAGCGGCCATAGTAGTAAGAGTTCTCTCATTCAGCACCTTGCTCACAGAGATGGTGTGGTCTGCCGCCGCCTCCTGTGAGCAAGTAATACTCGAGAAGGAGTGGGTTCGGAGGAGACTCAGATCTCTCCGGCGCGAGAAGTTCGTTATGCGCAGAGACTACTCGGCAATCGGATGCTTCGTAGCTCACTCAACGATCACCGTCCTCCATGAGCGGGGGCCTAGGGATGACAGATTGAGACCTCTGTCACCTTAGCAGAAATAGAACGGGGCGACGGCGCCTTGTGCACCTCTCCCTGTACAGGAACGAAATGGGAACACTGGTTCCCACACTCGAGAAAGCCATTTTGGACTTACCTCCGGCAGCTGACGACCTAAGTGGCTCAAGCGGCGTGCGGTTTTTGTCGGTTCGAATCCGCTATAATTGACTCTAGCGGGGTTCGAGGATAAATAACCCAGATTAGGGGAAGGACGTTCATTCTGCCTCATCTTTTAAAGGAAACTGGGTACGTCCATGTCAATAAAGACTTAGGTCCTTATTCCAGAACAACGCTCAGTTGGGAATTGACTCCCCATTAGAACTAAATGAATGAACAATTTTATTTTTCCTAACACATAATACAATTGTAGCATAAAAGTGATTGTAGGCTCTATTAGCTATTTACATTTAGAGTGTCCCTATATTACTGACTCTGAAACCAGGAAAACCTGTACTTTCAGAATCAGAAATGTCACATTGTCATCTAGAATATAATCTGTCCTCAGATCTAGTATTAAATTGAGATTCATGACTGAGTTTCTGTAATACGGGCTCAGTCCGATTCAAATAAAATAAGTTCAATAAATGTTAAAGTTATAGGGCGTAGAAAACCACGCAGTTAGGAGTAAATTTAATGTAGATGGGTTAGATCAGATAAGTTAGTGTTAACACCCTAATCTTTTCCTAATACATTTTGTCTCAAACCTACCGGACTAATTCCTATTGATGGGAATTAGTCTGATGGGTTTGGGACAACCTATCAAAAGCATTTCCCTTCTTCCTCTTAGCGTCTCGCAGTCTGGGGTCCGCTCTTACCACCACAGATTATCTATGTAGAAAAAATGCATTGATACCTCCATGACTCCAGTTAAAGTTCTTTTTTTAAACAAATTCATTCTAGTTGATTTTAATTTTTAATGTTTACATTTAGTATGAGAGTACCTACATATTGATTTAATAGTATTATTTTATACCCAAGTGTGTTGAATAACGTTGTATAATACACGTGTGTATTGATGGTTACCGTCTTCGATTCTCTTAAGATCAATGGCGCCTCAGTGGTAATCACCAACTTTACACACTCGTACCATAATAACTACTTAGTACAGTCCGTCAAATCTAAGAAGTACCGTTTGACAGTTCTGACAATTGAATGATAGGGATGGGATGAAAAAATCGATTACTATAATATCCGAACTTTAAGAGATCGATTACTATAATATCCGAATTTTAAGAAATCAATTGTTATAATTAAATAAAAGAAATGTTTAGGATATTTTTTTATTCACTACTAGTACTAGTATCGTCGTCTTCGTCATCATCGTCATTTAAATTAATGACCAGTTGATTGTCCATTACATTATCAAAGTGTACGTCTCTTTCGAAGTCGTCTATTATTATTTTCTTTGTTTTTTGTACTACTTTACTCCAATCTTCCTGTGTAACTTGGGCACATGCTTCCTTTAATAAACCTTCCATTTTCTTGACACTGAAGGGTGGTTTTGTGTTGTGTCTTGCTGCATAACCTGTAAAACAATAATGTAACTATTTGATAGCAGACGAAAACCATTGTTTAAATTATAAATGTTAGAAGTACTCGTGTTATTATTATAATATTATAAAATATTACCTTTAACTTGGGCCCAAATCAGTTCAATGGCATTATATTGGCAATGGTACGGAGGAAGTCGTATGACTTTGTGCCCGTGCTCTTCGGCCAATTGGTCAATTACATATGTCGGTTTTGGTGGTTTATGCAATTTCACTAACTGTAATAATTCAGCTTTTAATAGTGACATGTCGGCATCCACTCCTTTTCTTTGCAGCCATGCCACCAAATCTGCTTTCTTATTGGCTGACGTAGGTGCTTTATCAATTTGCACAGAGTGGTATGGGGCATTATCCATTATAATTGTGCTGTTAGGAGGGATATTCTGTAATAAATTTAAGAACCACTCTCGGAACCTTACTGCGTCCATTTCTTCATGATACTCTTTAGTGCTTTTGGATTGGAAAGCTAATAAAGAGTTTTCCACGAAGCCTGTAGACGCTGACCCAGCATGGCATATTATGAGGCGTCCACCTTTTCCTATCGGCACCTTCGAGCACGAAGCTTCAGAATCATCAGTCCATGTTTTCGGCACAGAATGGTTGGAATTTAGCCAAGTTTCGTCCAAAAATATTACATTATCCCAGTTTATAATTTGTTTAACTTCGCGCAGGAATGTTAGTCGCTGCATAATTATGTCATGTCGCTCCATAACAATTTTTCGTTTGTCAACTTTTTTGTATCTGAAGCCAATTCCTGTTATTACCGTTCTCAACGACTCTATGCTTCCCTTATACAGCCCGGCATCTTTTAAAGTTGCACATAACTTTGCCAATGTTGGAAATTCGCCTCTTGTAAAATACCCGTATATATGGTTTCTAATAGCATGACTATCGAATTCATCGATGCCTGTCACAGGTTTATTTCTTTTTCGTTTTTTCGGTGTGTGAAGTACGTTACTGTCACTCCCCGAAGGCCCATATTTTTCACTTAATATTTTGCCAACGGTGCGGCTACCAATACCGAGAGCTTCACCGACGCGATCCCGAACTTGTGTAACTGGCAGTAGAAGTCCACCATTTTGAGATTCACGCTCAAAATACTCGTGTAATTTCACCACCAATTCACGAGCCTGGCTGTTCAAAGTACGTCCTCTTTTCGACATTATTAATAAACACTTGCTTAGTTCGGAGTCCAGTATAAATATTGCCAAGGTAAACGGATAAAGAATGATCAGTCCAGAAAAGTAATAGCCAAGTCACAAATTGTAAAACACAAACGAGAAAGCAAGTACGCGCACAGTCAGCTTCCAAGATGGCGAGAGACTGCTGACGCCGAACCGACCGAGCGGACCGCGTGCGCTTGTAGTTGGCAGTGTTGCCAGAAAAAAAAAATTGTAGAGACTTGGACACCTGCGATTTTGCCTATTGACCTAAAAATAATTAAATTAATTTATTTTAGGGTATCTGTGTATTCAGTGCATAATGCGGTCGCGCAGTAACGTCGTTAATTTATAACATCAGGCAACAACATTTTTGTGAATGGGTTCTACATACCTTATTTTTATTAGTTTTAGACGTAGAAATAAGACTTAGAAGAAAAAATTGTAATTGTAAAATCAATGGATGTGCTTGTTAAAAATTTGTTTATTTCTCTGTAATATGCAAACCCATACTATCATACACAAAAATAAATGTAAAAAACACTATCCCTGACTCCATTTACTATTTCGACAGCGTTAGCGCGAGAAACCCCGACTTATTTGGGCGCGAAAATCAAAAATCGACAAATCGCTTTCGACAACTTTTTAAAGAAGCAAATATATTTGATTTATAAATACGTATTTTTGGTGAATGGGTTTTATCTCATATTTTACGATTACATAACTATTTAGTTATGTAATCGTAATATGTGAGATAAATCCCATTCACATGAAAAAATATTTGTTTGGTTGTCAAGTGTAATTTGTAAATAATACATTCGATTTTTCGTATATGTAAACGATTTTTTTGCATACAAGTGTATCCGAAGAGTCGCAACACTACGTGCAGTGACCTAACTACGTAACTTTGTAATGCGGTCAAGAATATAACTATTAGAAATTATTTACTGTGTAAATATGTGTTATTTTGCTTTGTTTGAAAGTTTTCAATTACATTTAGATATTAAGAATTGTACATTTTTAGATACAATAATGAAATCTTTCTAAATTCATGGTTTTATGAAAAAGGTTATCGAAACTGAATAATGTACGTATGAACAAAGTTGTTTCGGTTTGAAAAATATGAAACGTCAAACGGTACCTCTTAGATTTGATGGACTGTAATATTAATTTATTTATATCAATAAGAATATTAATATGTATTTTTAGTCTTAGACGTATTAATTTCTTGGCCCACTGTTGCTTCTCTGATTTGTGGATAACATATTGACGAATGTCATCATTATTGGTCGCCATTTTATAGTGCGGACAACGTATCTAGAGTCTAAAGTTTATAATACTTCATTGAAGACGTCACCATACTGCAGCTGATATAATCCACCCACGAACTAGGTACAACACTAGTTCGCCGGCCTTGGGGTGACAGGTGGAGCCGCCTGTCACCCTGGCAGAAGCAGGTCGCGGCGGCGGTGCGCCTGACGCGCCTCCCCGTTTTCCGTGAACGAGTTGGGGACTCTGTAGTCCCCACACACCCGTGGAGAGGGCCAGATCGTGAGAGATGGCCCTGGGTCAGCCGGGGTGCGAGGGATATGCCTGTCAACCTCACCTTCGGCAACCAAAACGACCCACAGGCGGCGTGCGTTTTAGTCGGTTCGAGTCCGACATAACCTCTCCCACGGGCTCCGGACGTATCTGTGGCGATTTTGCGCACGTAAAAAAAAAAGGTACAACACTAGTTACTATATCCACAACAACAAAATAAAACACTTGTTTTTGTGTAAACCAGTTTTTTTATTGCTTTTTTTGTTATTTTTTCATTATCGACCATTAGGTACACTATTGACAGAGTAGGGTTATACACTATTGAAGCGAAGGCAAACATCGTTTCACAATTATTATACTGCGCGCTGTCAATTAACTAGAAAGATCTTCAGTGATTCCAAAAACTACAATTTGATAAGAATGACAAGTTATTGAAATAAATTCAAGTTGGAACTAAAATGATTAAAATACAATATTACATGATCGGCATAAGTCGAATCGAGAATGGTTATTATTTATAATAGCACAGATTAATAATTGATTTCACGACGTGACAATCATTCGCCTTCGACCACATAGTGTGTACCAAGCATAAGGTAATGACAAACGGCGGCAAATGTCTAAAATCATCCGGCAAACTAATTCTAATTTTTATTTTTTTTTATTTTTTTTGGTTCAATAATATTAACTTAATATTTAATTTCAATAATCTTATACTACCTACGTGTGCGAGAAATTGTAAACAATAATTCAGTATAATTACTCGTGGGCAAAGTTATACTGAAATATTGTAAATACTAAATTGTGCAGCGTAATTCTACTTACAAATTTATAACTAATTTTTTTATTACTATTTTTTTTTTGGTTCTATATAACTAACTTAATATTGAATTTCACTTATTTTATACTACCTACGCGTGTATAAGTCGAAGTGTCCGTCGATTTTCACTCAAACAGGTACTAATAAAGTCATTAAATTTATGATTACACAATAACACTCTCAAACATTTCCTTATTATAAACCTAATTATTGTAAAGACTAAATTGTACAGCGCGTGCAGCGTAATTCTACTTACAAATTAATTACTAACATTTTTTTTTTTGGCTCAATATAACTAAATTAATATTTAATTACACTTATTTTATACCACATACGCGTTTATTAGCCGAAGCGCGATTTTCACTCACACAGGTACAAATAAAGGCATTTAATTTATGATTACACAATAACACCAGACATTGCCTTATTATAAACCTAATTAAGAAAAACTAACTTAATGTTTAATTTCACTTATTCTACCTACGGTTGCGTTAGCCGGACTGCCAGTCCATTTTCACTTATATAAGGTACTAATAAAGTCATTACATTTATAATTACACACACATATACCTAATTAAGAAATTGTAACCAAGGGTTCAGAATAATTTGGTGAAGTTACTAAACAGGAATTGTTTGAATTATTAATAGTTGCAGTCATTTAGTATCGATGGCAATGATGATTATAACCTTCTATTACCAGATGGGTTGGTAAAGGGTTTTATGTCGAGTTTTCCTTCTCTCGCAGTGATATCGTCTGCGTATTTCTCCGTTCGTCGCCTCTTACGACACCCTTCGGATGAGATGGGGTGGTGATACTTGTATTCTTTCTCCGTCACCACACAGATATTAAATATTACATTATATATTTAAAAAAAAATGGGTTTAATTATTTTGTTTGATTGACAGCCTCAGTGGCGGTAGTGAACGCAGCCGCTACGCAGGAGGCGCGTGTTTGATCTCCGCTCAGTGCAAATATTTGTATGCATGAATGTACCTAGATATTTGGATTGGTCTGGTCATGAGTCAGTCTCAGTGGCCATACCAACCATATGGCAGTCGTTATGGGTAGTTATAGCCCTAAAAAGGTCAACAACTGGTCTAGCTGCAATATTTTGATAACGCCTTTGGGTTGTGGAGGTCATATGGCAGACGCCTCACGGAAAATTTCGAATTTAAACCAAATCTACAGTTAGACTGGTAAGAGCGGACCCCAGACTGCGAGACGCTAAGAGGAAGAAGGGAAATGCTTTTGATAGGTTGTCCCAAACCCATCAGACTAATTCCCATCAATAGGAATTAGTCCGGTAGGTTTGAGACAAAATGTATTAGGAAAAGATTAGGGTGTTAACACTAACTTATCTGATCTAACCCATCTACATTAAATTTACTCCTAACTGCGTGGTTTTCTACGCCCTATAACTTTAACATTTATTGAACTTATTTTATTTGAATCGGACTGAGCCCGTATTACAGAAACTCAGTCATGAATCTCAATTTAATACTAGATCTGAGGACAGATTATATTCTAGATGACAATGTGACATTTCTGATTCTGAAAGTACAGGTTTTCCTGGTTTCAGAGTCAGTAATATAGGGACACTCTAAATGTAAATAGCTAATAGAGCCTACAATCACTTTTATGCTACAATTGTATTATGTGTTAGGAAAAATAAAATTGTTCATTCATTTAGTTCTAATGGGGAGTCAGTTCCCAACTGAGCGTTGTTCTCAATGATATTTCATAACAATATCATTGGTTGTTCTGGAATAAGGACCTAAGTCTGTATTGACATGGACGTGCCCAGTTTCCTTTAAAAGATGAGGCAGAATGAACGTACCTCCTCCCCCCCTCCCCCCCCAATCTGGGTTATTTATCCTCGAACCCCGCTAGAGTCAATCATAGCGGATTCGAATCGACAAAAACCGCACGCCGCTTGAGCCACTTGGGTCGTCAGCTGCCGGAGGTAAGTCTAAAATGGCTTTCTCGAGTGTGGGAACACTGGTTCCCACACTCGAGAAAGTCTCAAACCTACCGGACTAATTCCTATTGATGGGAATTGGTCTGATGGGTTTGGGACAACCTATCAAAAGCATTTCCCTTCTTCCTCTTAGCGTCTCGCAGTCTGGGGTCCGCTCTTACCAGTCTAACTGTGGATTTGGTTTAAATTCGAAATTTTCCGTGAGGCGTCTGCCATATGACCTCCACAACCCAAAGGCGTTATCAAAATATTGCAGCTAGACCAGTTGTTGACCTTTTTAGGGCTATAACTACCCATAACGACTGCCATATGGTTGGTATGGCCACTGAGACTGACTCATGACCAGACCAATCCAAATATCTAGGTACATTCATGCATACAAATATTTGCACTGAGCGGAGATCAAACACGCGCCGCCTGCGTAGCGGCTGCGTTCACTACCGCCACTGAGGCTGTCAATCAAACAAAATAATTAAACCCATTTTTTTTTTAATATATAATGTAATATTTAATATCTGTGTGGTGACGGAGAAAGAATACAAGTATCACCACCCCATCTCATCCGAAGGGTGTCGTAAGAGGCGACGAACGGAAAAATACGCAGACGATATCACTGCGAGAGACGGAAAACTCGACATAAAACCCTTTACCAACCCATCTGGTAATAGATATAATATCTGTGTGGTGACGGAGAAAGAATACAAGTATCACCACTCCATCTCATCCGAAGGGTGTCGTAAGAGGCGACTAACGGAGAAATACGCAGACGATATCACTGCGAGAGAAGGAAAACTCGACATAAAACCCTTTACCAACCCATCTGGTAATAGAAGGTTATAATCATCATTGCCATCGATACTAAATGACTGCAACTATTAATAATTCAAACAATTCCTGTTTAGTAACTTCACCAAATTATTCTGAACCCTTGGTTACAATTTCTTAATTAGGTATACAGGGTGTATTTTTGAAACGGGGCAGTAAGGGCAAGTACCTTAACCGTTGCAGTTACAGCAAAACGTTCTTAGAAGACCTTCCCTAACTTTTTGACATATTTTGAACTGCATTCACAGATTTTGTAAAAAACTTACAGTTGGCAAAAAAAAAACAAAAAGTCCAAAAATTTTTTTTTTACGCCAATCGATTCTATTTCATGTGGGGATCAAAAAACTCTATGAGACCATTTTAGCTTTCAGTACTAGGAAAGACAGAAATCGCCAAAAACGTTTCCCATACATTTCAGCAACAGAAACAAATTTCTACGATGGTCTAACTTTTTGTTATGGCCAGGAAGTGGGTAGAATTGACTGTAAAGTAAATAAAAAGAATTTTTACCCTCAAATTACGAATTTGATTCGAAAATCTGTGTGTTATACTTAGTTTCAGCTGAGAAACTTCGTATGAGTTATTAATTAAGGATTTTCGCTAAAATGTCTTCTAATCGTGAAAAAATTGACTTATTAGAAGCGTATTTTGTCAATAATCGAAATGCGGGAGCTGCATTAGTGTGGTACCGCAATAAGTATCCGTTGCGGCATGTGCCAACAAGAAAGGTTATTACAAATCTTTTGAAAAACCTGGAATGATCAAGGTCGGCAATTTGAGAGTAATCTATTTGCCCAATTGCTCAGAACCCTAGGCATAAAAAACAGGACTAGCCCATACAGACCTCAGTCAAACGGAATTTTAGAGAGAATACATAGAGTAATGAAAGGTGCGCTAACGGCGCGTCTGACGGATAGCTCATCGTGGTACGACGAACTGCCTACAGTAATGTTAGGGTTACGTACAGTCGCAAGAAGCGACAATGGGGTAAGTCTGGCCGAGTATATGTATGGTCAAACGATCCGGTTACCCGGAGATTTTTACAACGTCTTAGATAATAGGAACGTGATGGATGACGTGTTTTTGAATCTGTTAAGATATAATATAAATAGGTTAAAGCCGGTAGCTAAAGAGGTGCGGGACTCGCGGACATTATTTGTGCACAACGAGCTAGCTAAATGTAAGTATGTTTTTATTAGAATAGATGCAGTACGCAGACCACTCACATCACCATATGAAGGACCTTACCGGGTGCTGGAGAGGAAAGGTAAGGTATACACAGTACAATTGCCAAATAGAACGGTTAATATATCCATCGACAGGTTAAAGCCCGCATTTATATTAAACGAACAGGTAAACGATCAGGGAAGGGACGATTATTGTGACGAACCGAAAGCCAAGAATAGTAAGACAATAGTAGGAAGTAAAACTGTAAGATTTGATGATAATATAACGCACAATTGTAATAGTAAGAAAACAAGAAGTGGGCGAACAACAGGAATATTAGAGGAGGTATAATAGTAGTGACGAATGGAAGAGTTTGCAGGCGCTGTCGTGATGGACGCTGCCGGATCCTAAGGGATGTAGTTGAATACTGCAGAGCGGGTCATCACGGCAGCTACCATTAGATAAAGTATGAAAGGAGTCACTAGGTTAAGACATAGAATAAGGCTAGATAGTTTGCCACCTTAGTAGTGGAATAAAGTAATTTGAATGAACGAACTCGCATAGCAACGGGCGTAGGAGGCACATAGTGGGTTGAGCGAAAGTAGGTGATTGTTTTTGTTAATTATGCATTATCATGTAGTCTCAATAAAATGTAGAACATGTCATATGCATTGCATTGGAATGTTTGTAATAATGCAACATACGCAAATAGGGAATGTAGATCAAGTCGTAAGGTAGCCAATAATTAAATATATATTGTTAAAACGTTGGTGTACACGTTGAGAGCAACATCGTTTAAGAATTACTTGCATTTTATAAAATGGGTAAATCATACAGCAAAGAAGAAGTTATTATTGCTCAAAATGGAGCAGTGCAAGCGGAGATAAATAAATACAATACAGCCATGGTGGCAATAGCCATTGGCATGGGTGTAATCATAGTGTTAGCAGTAATGGTATACGGTCGTTATCGCCTAAGGCATTGGATGACTAAGACGGTTACAAGAATAACAAATGCTCAACCGGTGGCCCCACGTCAGACGCAACCTCAGCAACAAAGAGTGTAAAGTGATACAGTGTTTATGAATCGTATGTTATGAAATCGGTTGCGTTGTTTAAGTTAAGGTGTATAATTGTGTATGGTAACCATTGTATGTAATTTGTTAGTTTATAACTAGAAAATATGTGAAAATTTTTGCAAAAATTTGGGGGTTGTAGTGTAGGGACACTGTAGTGTGAAAGATGCAATGTCAGCGAATTCGTGAGCAAGCGTGAAGTATGTGTGAACCGAGCCAGTTACTGCGCGCTGTTCGGTCCGAGAGGTTAGCTTGGGGGACTTTTACGTAATAAACGTTAAGTGTGTATCAAGGTCACCCAAGTCTTTTATTCGCCGGTAACTCCCAATACAACTGGACCCCGTAGGGCGCAGAATCCCTAAAACTTTATTAGTACCTGTTTGAGTGAAAATCGACGGACTTATACACGCGTAGGTAGTATAAAATAAGTGAAATTCAATATTAAGTTAGTTATATAGAACCCAAAAAAAATAAAAAAAAATAGTTATAAATTTGTAAGTAGAATTACGCTGCACAATTTAGTATTTACAATAATTCAGTATAACTTTGTCCACGAGTAATTATACTGAATTATTGTTTACAATTTCTCGCACACGTCGGTAGGTAGTATAAGATTATTGAAATTAAATATTAAGTTAATATTATTGAACCAAAAAAAATTAAAAAAAATAAAAATTAGAATTAGTTTGCCGAATGATTTTGGACATTTGCCGCCGTTTGTCATTACCTTATGCTTGGTACACACTATGTGGTCGAAGGCGAATGATTGTCACGTCGTGAAATCAATTATTAATCTGTGCTATTATAAATAATAACCATTCTCGATTCGACTTATGCCGATCATGTAATATTGTTTTTTAATCATTTTAGTTCCAACTTGAATTTATTTCAATAACTTGTCATTCTTATCAAATTGTAGTTTTTGGAATCACTGAAGATCTTTCTAGTTAATTGACAGCGCGCAGTATAATAATTGTGAAACGATGTTTGCCTTCGCTTCAATAGTGTATAACAAGCATAATATCAAGTTCTAACCCTACTCTGTCAATAGTGTACCTAATGGTCGATAATGAAAAATAACAAAAAAAGCAATAAAAAAACTGGTTTACACAAAAACAAGTGTTTTATTTTGTTATTGTGGATATAGTAACTAGTGCTGTACCTTTTTTTTTTACGTGCGCAAAATCGCCACAGATACCTCCGGAGCCCGTGGGAGAGGTTATGTCGGACTCGAACCGACTAAAACGCACGCCGCCTGTGGGTCGTTTTGGTTGCCGAAGGTGAGGTTGACAGGCATATCCCTCGCACCCCGGCTGACCCAGGGCCATCTCTCACGATCTGGCCCTCTCCTCGGGTGTGTGGGGACTACAGAGTCCCCAACTCGTTCCCGGAAAACGGGGAGGCGCGTCAGGCGCGCCGCCGCCGCGACCTGCTTCTGCCAGGGTGACAGGCGGCTCCACCTGTCACCCCAAGGCCGGCGAACTAGTGTTGTACCTAGTTCGTGGGTGGATTATATCAACTGCAGTATGGTGACGTCTTCAATAAAGTATTATAAACTTTAGACTCTAGATACGTTGTCCGCACTATAAAATGGCGACCAATAATGATGACATTCGTTAATATGTTATCCACAAATCAGAGAAGCAACAGTGCGCCAAGAAATTAATACGTCTAAGACTAAAAATACATATTAATATTCTTATTGATATAAATAAATTAATATTACTAAGTGGTTATTATGGTACGAGTGTGTAAAGTTGGTGATTACCACTGAGGCGCCATTGATCTTAAGAGAATCGAAGACGGTAACCATCTATACACACGTGTATTATACAACGTTATTCAACACACTTGGGTATAAAATAATACTATTAAATCAATATGTAGGTACTCTCATACTAAATGTAAACATTAAAAATTAAAATCAACTAGAATGAATTTGTTTAAAAAAAGAACTTTAACTGGAGTCATGGAGGTATACATGCATTTTTTCTACATAGATAATCTGTGGTGGATTTTGGCGCTAAAAGTAAATTTGTAATTTTACGCAAATTATGTTAACTATTTCATGAGCAAATCGCATGAAATAGTAATATAATGTATATGTAATAATAATACACAATACATAGTGTATATTTGAAACTGCACGTAATCCCTTTATGTCAGTAGTACCATTGACCAGTACCATTGATGGTACTACTGACATACTTATACGTTACTAGTACCATTGATGGTACTATTGACACACTTATGCGTTATTAGTACCATTGATGGTACTACTGACACATTTATGCGTTACTAGTACCATTAAAAAAATACATTATATTCCATCCCGTGTTTACTCGCTGAAGTACCATTGGAAAAATAATATTTAATTATTTATTTATTTATTTATTATAATCATTGCAAATATGGGTTACATATAGTTGTTATAGGTAGCAGGTAGGTTTCACCATATTTTACCATAGTAGGCATGCAATTTTACAAGCTAAATTGGGAAGTGAATTAATTAATATGTTATATTCATGCTTAGAAAATTCAAATTATTAGAGTATCATAACATTATTTTGTCATTTTTATAGATTCTAGGATATAAATCAAAATGTCATATTAGTATTTTAGTATACATACTTAAAAATTTAAAATTAACAATGTCATAGTGCAATATCTTCTTAATTATTATATATAGATCAGTTTATAATGTCAGTTCAGTAATATAACAATAGTAAATGTCATAAATAATTAACTTAACTTTGTTACAATAAACATTTTATACCATTCTCATCAAGAGTGTATACTGAACACATCACTATTATGGGACTTTGTACTGAAGTAATGAGGTATCTGACAGGAAGTCATTTAACGAATAGTAGCATTTCTTCACTAATAATACACGGAGTTGCTTTTTGAATATTTTTAATTCTGGAATAAGTCTAATACACTCTGGTACACAAGACAAAAACGATAGCCTGTCTAGTGATATAAGTATTATACATATCTTTATATTGGTTTTGGCAAGCGGAAAAGGTCACCAGTATGTCTATATCTAACATTTATTTTTGGCCATTTATTTTTTAATCTTGCGGGATGAAAATAAGTCTGAGCAGACGCTTCGTTATTTTGTGAAGTGGCTATGAAGTTACAATGTATGGCTCACTTACAGTAAGTGGCTGAGTGCTCACCTAGTTACGTCATGAATATGATTAGGGTATGATGTTAGTATAATTAAAGACACTCCATGGACCACTTCTTACGAGTTCGACCCTAGTGAGGTACACCCGGCGGTGTAGTAATGAGATTCATAATGAAACAGGTGTTGGTTTAAGAAAAGGATGGTCATTTTTATCACATAATGAATCGTGGTTCACACGGCAAAATAAAGTAAATTAAAGAAATTAGAATAGGTGTGTAGACCTAACGTACATTGCCCTAACGTACTCGCTCGAATAACATTTAAAACACCAATGTATCGTACGCGGCTCATCCAAATGCTGAGTGTACTATCGCATCCTACATTATACGAGCAGAATGCAATGACTACCAGAATAGTGCAATCCTATAATGTAACATTTAGTAGTGTGGACCCATTTGTTACATCTAAAAATATTTTTTTGGCTAGAATTAGGGAGGTTTTGACCAACGCATAGTAATATATTGTGGAAATTATGTGTTTGTTTAGTTTAAAAAAATAATAATTTGTAGAACACTACATCGTAGTAATTAGTGTTCTACAAATTATTATTTTTTCTGCATCTACGTAGTTATTAGTTATTTGCATTGAATGACAGGGTATCTACCCTGTATATATCTATATAATACATTCGTGTATGTAGTACTCAATAGTGTGTGATACCACTTGCTGGTGATACTTGATGTCATTTGTTTATTGTAATAATAATGTTGTTTGACATTATTATTTTTCCAATGGTACGTCAGCGAGTAAACACGGGATGGAATATATTGTATTTTTTTAATGGTACTAGTAACGCATAAATGTATCAGTAGTACCATCAATGGTACTAATAACGCATAAGTGTGTCAATAGTACCATCAATGGTACTAGTAACGTATAAGTATGTCAGTAGTACCATCAATGGTACTGGTCAATGGTACTACTGACATAAAGGGCACGTAATTTGGAATAAGAACCCTTATGATGCAACACTTTCATTAACTTCTATTATATAGTACCTACTTAGATAAAAAGTTTATTTAGAGAAACAATTAGTAAATATGCAGTTGGTAAAATGCTATGAACTATTTTGATGGCGTAGTTTTGTTTATTAAGCAGTACTAGTTGAAATTATCAATTTAAATACGACGTTGCATAAAATGAGCAAGCTATAGGTATATTAAGTTAATTGTATCCTTGAACATGATCTTTTTTATAAGATTTTTTTTAAAACCAAGCAACTCAATTTAAAAAAAAAAAAAGCTATAACTCTCTAGTGAATAGTGCCATTATATGCCTAAATGCAGTGAAATTAGAGCCACTTTATGAGCAAGTGTGTTGAAAAATGTTTTATACTTAGCGTTTGCGCCATTTTTGAAAGCCGCCATGTTAGTGGATGACGTCATAGATATACTTATTCTCTTCGACCAAATCCGAATAATAGGTTCTGAGGCGTCTTCTGCTTAGTGGTTACGGAGTCGGCGTTACAATTGAAAGGTGCCGGGTTCGAATGCAGAAGTGTTTTTATTTACACAATAACATGGGATTTATTTAAATTTGAATATAAAAACAATACAGAATATACCTATTCAAAACTGGAGGTTCAGGCATCAACGAATTCCTCCCTACCGATGTCAACCGGGAGAGTGTCCAGAAGGCTGACAGCATTGCTATGTTGAATGGCAATACCAATCCTTTGAGCAAGGAATATACGAGCCCTCTGGTCAAGGGTAGCGTCTATTAAACGTTTAGAAATATCTTTAAATAAAAGACGGGCACTTGGCCATTGATATTCTCGTGCCGTGACAGCCTGCTTCCAATTTCTTCTGCCCAAGGCTACCAACTTCTTCTCCACAGCGACATCCATACGGAGAAACACCAAAAGTACCTAAACGAAGGTAAGTAGCAATACGGTAAGTCATATCGTCCAACATGGTAAAAATGTTAGGCAATGGTAAGGCTTAAAGCCAAACACCGGATTCTCTTTCCCCCACAGCCAAAAGGCCAACATTGATAGTAGTAGAAAATAGATGTTTTCTTACTATATTGCAGAGCAGCACGTCCCATTGTCTCTGGGTAGATGAGTTAGCTGGCAAATAAGCGTTTAGGCAAAACATTTTCCAAGTAATAAGTTCCTTCCGAATAAGTTAGGCTTGGGATTACTATTTTTCTAACTAATTCATCCATGCCATGCACCGAAGATAGAAATGCTGGCAGACTGACGTCAGTAATTTTGCGAACGCCGAGCCCGCCTAGACGCACAGGCATGGTTGCCTGAAGCCAGACTCGGTCGTTCATACACCTGGATGTGTTAGATGATGAAATTATATTGACTTTAAGTATGTTTGGATTCTTCCTTTGAAAGAATGCCTTTTCAATGTAGTCGGGGCCGTCAGGGGTAGACCACCAAAATCATACGAGCGTGATGATATAAGTGTCGCGTATGTCTAAACTCTTCATCGCTCAGATCGCTCAGAGCCAGCCAACTATCGACCCATAGCCGTCACCTCAGTGCTGTGCAAGGTCTTCGAGCACATCATTAACAAACAGCTCATGCGTCACCTAGAGGATCACTCCTTAATTAATGACCGGCAATATGGCTTCAGGCCGAAACGGTCAACGGGTGATCTTCTAGCATACGTTACCCATCTTTGGGGTGAGGCTATGGACAAGCACGGCGAGTCACTGGCAATTAGTCTTGATATCGCCAAAGCTTTCGATAGAGTCTGGCACAAATCGCTTCTCTCCAAGCTACCAGCCTTTGGTCTGCCTCCTAGACTGTGCAACTGGATTGCTAGTTTCCTGCGGGAGCGCCGTATCCGCGTCCTCTGTGATGGACGGGCTTCGGAGTTCTTGCAAATAAATGCTGGCGTACCGCAGGGGTCTGTATTATCTCCCGGTCTCTTTCTTCTGCATATCAACGACATGCTGTCCACCGGCAGCATACATTGCTATGCAGACGATAGCACCTTACACGGGAGTTATCACGGACAACCTGCGGCCAAACAATCTGATATCGTGGAAAAAAGACAGCTTCTTGTCACTGAACTGGACCGGATCTTGAATCACATTTCTCAATGGGGCTCTGAGAACATGGTCGAGTTCAATGCCAAGAAGACGCAGGCTTGTGCGTTCACAGCAAAGGTATCTTCTTTCCTTCCCCTTCCCACTCTTCAGAGCACGCCACTGCCACTGCAGGACAATCTCGATATCCTAGGCATGGATATTCGCTGCAAACTGAATAACAGAAATTACATCGAGAGCATCATCAAAACAGCCTCGCGGAAACTCGGACTCCTAAACAAAGTGAGACGTTTTTTCACGCCGGAGCAGCGGTGTCTTCTCTATAAGACACAAATTCGCTCCTGCGTGGAATACTGCTCGCATCTCTGGGATGGCTCCGCGAAATACCTACTAGATGCTCTCGACAGGTTGCAGCGACCAGCGAATTATTGGGAACCCTGAGGTCACGAACACCCTCGAGCCTTTGCAGATGAGTAGAGATATTGCTTCCTTGGCTGTATTTTACCGTCTCTACCACGGTGAGTGTTCTGACGAGCTCTTCCAACTAATCCCACCATCTCCTTTCCTACATAGGACAACACGTGCAGGCCTTAGATGTCACCCTCACACTGTGCAGAATATACGAGCAAGAACCAAGCGGTTCGGAGACTCTTTTCTTTGCCGCACCACCAAGACCTGGAATTCATTACCAGCACACGTGTTTCCTTCTTCCTACAGTCCCGGGGCCTTTAAGCGGGGCGTGAAAAAGCATCTGATGAGGCCGCCAAGCTGAGTGCCACCATTGTAGCACTTAGTGTCTGTAATGGTGACCCTCTTTCCTGAGACTTTGCCTTTAGCTTACCATCAGGCGAGGTGAGGTCAAGTTGGCGTGTCCTATATATAAAAAAAAAAGTTATCAAAGAAATTACCAACACTAAAAAAACAATCACTAGTCCATCTGACTTATTAAGCAAAGATGGAAATTACAAGACGTCCATAAATAGGGTATGCCACTATTTCAGTAATATAGGCCAGAATATGGCAGCACAAATAATATCCAAAACCGACACTCGTGCCACCAATAATACCACAGCAACTAACACTGTGCAGTCATCCCTCAACTCCCTAGTTTTATTGGCAGTTGACGAAGCAGAAGTAGAATCCTGCATTCTGCAATTGCGATCAAACTGTGCAATAGGTTGGGATGGAATACCGGCCTTAGTTCTAAAGCAAAACTGTAGCACACTTGTTCCACCACTTTGTCACATATTCAACAACTGCTTAGAATCTGGCGTATTTCCGGATAACTTTAAAAGGGCCATAGTCCATCCAATCTATAAAGGAGGGAGCAGAGATTGTGTCGGTAATTACAGACCTATATCAGTGCTACCCTGTCTTTCCAAACTCCTGGAAACTATACTAAACAGACGCCTGAGGTCATACTTAAATAGTTTTAATATCATAGCTGACAACCAATATGGATTCAAGCCAGGTGTTTCCACAGAAGAGTTCCACAGAAAAGTTTCAACTGGTGGTAGAAACTTGGTGGCACAAATTTGTCTCAAGTTTCGACCGGGTAGGTACCACCGTGCACTATTGCGAAAAACCCTCCATAGCAATTCAATCTCGGTTGGATTGTGTTCAGGGGTCAGCAAGTGCATAGCCGGGCAGAGGTGGTGGTTGTCGCAGCACTAGTGGGACCAGTGGGTCTTGGCGTAGTCTAGTGGGGATGGCGCGGGGCGATGCGCCGAACAGGGAGACCTGTAGAAACGGTGGTGCCGCTGGCCGCCCGCGGTATAGTACAGGGGCCCAACTGGGGTTAACCACCTTGGGAGGCTGCCTCACCAGGCTGCGCATAATCCCGATATGGTTCGTCGTGCCGGTTGGTGACCGGATTTGGGAGCCCGGCGACCATACTCGGGGGGGGTACGGGGGCCCTTCCGATCAGCGCGTCGGCTCTCGCCATGCCTCACATTCATAGATAAAACCAACATCCCGCGCTTTGTCACACGGTGCTGCGGCGGCAATCACCTCTTTTTTCACGCCTTCTCCCACCCAAACTCATGGCAGCGCAATTCAGAGAAATAGGCAACACAGCGGCTCGACACACTCCCAAAAGCTTGCTATTTGAGGTGGAGTCCACTAACATCTGTGGGCTCCATGCAAACCTCAATGCCGTCCACCAACACCTAGAGACGGCGAAACCTGCCATGTTTTTTCTAACGGAGACGCAAATACACCGCCCTGACGACACGACCTACTTGCTCTACCCTGGCTATGTTCTTGAGGAAAGTTTTCGTGCAAAAGCCGGGGTGTGCGTGTTTGTTAGGGCGGATGTTTGCTGTCGCCGTTTGCGCTGCCTAGAGGACCCATCCTTCTCCATCCTTTGGGTACACGTAGACCATGGCCCTACGAGTCAGATCTATGTGTGCCTCTACCGTTCCCATACAGGAGATGCTGAGACAACTCGACTCTTTGAATATCTGAGTCAGGCGGCAGATGATGCGCAGGAGCGATTTCCGAATGCCGAAATGGTATTTTTGGGGGATTTTAACGCCCACCACGAGATCTGGTTGGGCTCCTCCAAAACAGACCATGCGGGAAGAGCCACCCACGCATTTGCTCTGGCGCACGGCCTGACCCAATTGGTGCACGAGGTCACTAGGATACCAAGAAGGTCGGGCCTAGCACCTTCTCTGCTAGACCTTCTGCTGACGAGTGATCCGGACCGGTACAGTGTATCGGTGCGAGCCGCTTTAGGCAACTCCGACCACTGCCTGGTCTGTTCCACGGTGCCTATTATAGCGCCCCCACGACCCGTGCAGGGGAAGCGGCGTCTCTGGCACTACTCGTCAGCGGACTGGGATGGACTTCGTGACTATTTTGCGTCCATCCCGTGGGTTGAGCGCTGCTTTGAAGGTAAGAACCCATCAGATTGTGCTACTGCTGTCGCCGGTGAGATCGGTCTGGGTATGGAATACTATATCTCATACACCGATATCACCGGTGACCGCGGGGTGCGCCCTTGGTTCGGGCGCGAGTGCGCGGAAGCTGTTGAACAAAAACAGTCTGCGTACCGCGCTTGGGTAGGGGCGCGCGCCACGCGCCATCCCAATCTGGGCCACTTCAAGGCGGTGTACAACAGAGCCACAAAGGTCTGTAGAAGGGCCTACGTCAGAGCGGATGCCCTGCGCATAGCGCGGCTTGGTCAAGAGCTAGTGATGCATCCCACGGGAAGCCGTGGCTACTGGCGACTGGCTAAAGCCGTGCAAGCCAACTTCTGTCAGCCTTCGCTGCCTCCGCTGCGTAACCCTGATGGATCACTGGCCCATGAGCCGCAAGAGAAGGCAAATCTGCTGGCTAATCTCTTTGTGGCCAACTCCCGAATCGATGATTGTGGTAAGCAGCCACCAACACTACCCGACAGTGACCACGCGATGCCTGATATCCATATCAGGCAACGCGATGTCCGTGCAGTGCTGCAATCACTCGATGTCCGGAAAGTCAGTGGTCCGGATGGTATTCCAGCGGTAGTTTTGAAAAAATGTGCAGCGGAGTTGTCTCCAATGCTTACGCGCCTGTACCGGCTATCCTACAGTTCGGGTACAGTGCCTTTGCCTTGGAAAGAGGCGAATGTTCAGCCGATTCCCAAGAAGGGGGATCGCTCGGAGCCAGCCAACTATCGACCCATAGCCGTCACCTCAGTGCTGTGCAAAGTGTTCGAGCACATAATTAACAAACAGCTCATGCGGCACCTAGAGGATCACTCCTTAATTAATGACCGGCAATATGGCTTCAGACCGAAACGGTCAACGGGTGATCTTCTAGCATACGTTACCCATCTTTGGGGTGAGGCTATGGACAAGCACGGCGAGTCACTGGCAATTAGTCTTGACATCGCCAAAGCTTTCGATAGAGTCTGGCACAAATCGCTTCTTTCCAAGCTACCTGCCTTTGGTCTGCCTTCTAGGCTGTGCAACTGGGTTGCTAGCTTCCTGCAGGGGCGCCGTATTCGCGTCCTTTGTGACGGACGAGCTTCGGAGTTTCTGCAGGTTAATGCTGGCGTGCCCCAGGGGTCCGTCCTATCACCCACTCTCTTTCTTCTGCATATCAACGACATGCTGTCTACCGGCAATGTTCATTGTTATGCAGACGATAGCACTTTGCATGGGAGTTATCATGGACATCCTGCGGCCAAGCAGTCGGATATCGCGGAGAAAAGGCAGCTTCTTGTCACTGAGCTTGACGGGATCCTGAATCACATTTCTCAATGGGGCTCTGAGAACCTGGTTGAGTTCAATGCCGAGAAGACGCCGGCATGTGCGTTTACAGCAAAAGTATCTTCTTTCCTTCCCCTCCCCACTCTTCAGAGCACGCCACTGCCACTGCAGGACAATCTCAATATCCTAGGTATGGATGTTCGCTGCAACCTGAATAACAAAAACTACATCGAAAGTATCATCAAAACAGCCTCACGAAAACTCGGAGTCCTGAACAGAGTGAGACGATTTTTCACGCCGGAGCAGCGGTGTCTTCTATACAAGACACAAATTCGCTCCTGTGTGGAGTACTGCTCGCATCTCTGGGATGGTTCAGCAAAGTACTTACTAGATGCTCTCGACAGGTTGCAGCGACGTGCGGTCCGCATCATTGGGAATCCCGAGATCACGAACACCCTAGAACCTTTACAGCTGCGTAGAGATGTTGCGTCCATGGCTGTATTTTACCGTTTGTACCATGGGGAGTGTTCTGATGAGCTCTTCCAATTAGTCCCACCCTCCCCTTTCCTACACAGGACAACGCGTGCAGGTCTTAGATGTCATCCGCACACGGTGCAAAACATCCGATCAAGAACCAAGCGGTTCGGAGACTCTTTCCTCTGTCGCACCATTAAGGCCTGGAATTCATTACCAGCTCACGTGTTTCCTTCTTCCTACAGTCCCGGGTCCTTTAAGCGGGGCGTGAAAAAGCATATGATGAGGCCGTCAAGCTGAGTGTCACCATTGTCACACAGTATGTGTAAGTAATGATGAGCCTCTTTTCTGAGACTTTGCCTTCAGCTTACCATCAGGCAAGGCGAAGTCCAATTGACGTGTCCTATATATAAAAAAAAAAAAAAAAAAAAACAGAAGATGCCGTCTTGGAGCTGACACAATTTGTTGCACAAAATCTGGACCGCAATATTAAATGTACAGGAATATTTCTGGACCTCTCCAAGGCATTTGACACAGTTTCTGTTCCCTTACTTATAGATAAACTGGAGCGATTAGGTGTGCGGGGAGTGGCACTAAATATTTTCAAGGACTACCTTAAAAATCGCAAACAAGTTGTAAAGATTGATTCCTATCTCAGCAATGAAAATACAATAACGTGCGGCGTCCCACAAGGGGGCATACTATCTCCCACCCTATTTCAAATCTACATGAACGACCTTTGCAAACTGGTACTTGACAAATCAAAGCTATATGCATACGCTGACGATACTGCAATAGTGGTCCATGGCCCAACCTGGGAAGCCGTAAAAGCCAATGCTGAATCTGCCCTCACTAAAGTAATGGAATGGCTAACACGAAATCTGTTATCATTAAAATTAAAAATTCTTTATTTATAAAATCCTAGTTTATACATTGTTGGGGCTTCCCAGTAAGTAGTCATGGACACTTGTGTTGGGAATGCCTCACTCTTCCTGCGTAACATATTCTTGGATTTATTAAAAGTTATAGCTTAATCTAGACAGATGTGGAGTGAATACTAATTTATATGTGTATTTATTTATCTATTGTTATTGATATTTATATATGTATATATGCTTATTATATGTATGTATGTGTAGGTGGGTGTGTGTGTGCGTATGCGTATGCGTATACGTGAGTGTGTGAATAAGTGTTAGTGTGTATGTGTGTGTGTGTGTGTGTATGTGTGTATACGTGCAAATGTGTATTTACAAATAGAGAGATTAGCCATCTTACCTAAGTAATTCTTGTTAAAAGTTCTTCAACTTTTTCATAAGTAAGCGTGTTCAGCCATTTTGAAATGGAGACCTTGCAATCATGAAGTAACATGGGGTATAACTGAAGAATTTTATTTATCTTATTATATAAGTATGGGGCTTGGGCAACATACTGTCGTTGTGCAAACGCTGTACGCGTGGGGCAAGTGGTTTCTACCAGATAATTTCATCTCTTCCTTAAAACATTATGGTCGTAAGGTAGGTGTTTGTGGTAGTTTAAAATTATGCACTGATTATATAGTTTACGAACTGATAGTAGATTGCTAATAGTGTACAATTCAGTAGTAGGAAACCTGTATGGTTTGGAGTGCATAACTTTGATTAAAGATCTTTGAGCCCTTTCAAGCTCCAAAAAGTTAGTTTTATTTGCCCCACCCCATACTGAGATGCAGTATATTATCACTGATTGTACCATAGCTACATAAATATTTTTTAGTACGTCTATACTCATCAATTGTCTTAATGATTTAAAAATCCAATTAAGTTTCCTAACTCTGCTCATGGTTAGTTCTAGATGTGCGTGCCAGGTCAATTTCTGGTCTATTATAATCCCTAGATATTTTACACTATCAACCTTTTGGATGAGTGGACATGTACAGTTTGTGGAGCTTGTATGTTGGTGATTGTGTAGTGAAATACTGAAACCAGGACTTGGCTGGGAGTTTAGGTAAGGGCCGAAACAGATGTAATTTGTTTTGAGGATGTTAAGGGTTAGGAGGTTATTGTTTAGCCATTCTGAAACCTTCACCAGTCCATCTTCGGCTAATTTTCTTGCCTCATCCCAGGTTTTACCAGAGAACACAATTGCCGTGTCATCAGCATAGGAGACTATCCTTCCTCCAACGCCACGAAGATTACATAGCTCATTTATATACACCAGAAATAACATTGGACCAAGGACACTCCCCTGTGGGACACCAAAAATTACTTGCTCTTCTTCACTGGAATAACCATCAATTTTAACTGTCTGTTTTCTATTAGAGAGGTAGCTAGTGAACAAGGACAGGGCTATGCCGCGTATACCAAGCGATTCCAGCCTGTCCACAAGGATAGGTACAGAGACGGTGTCAAATGCCTTTTTGAGGTCTAAAAAGACTGTCAAGCATTTAAAACCCTTATCAGTCACAACAACAACAGTAACAATTTGAAACAAAAAAGTTGCCCTCCTGCTGTTTTCTGAATCAGCAACATATATTTAAATTCAGATTTTTATGAGAGTCTGGTATCGAAAAATGCTTACGATAAAGTTCTCCCGATCTCGTGATTTATGGTTGCATCGTCATTGATGTGACTTAAGTTTTATGGCAGTGACTGCTCCACCCGCACATCTATCAAACTCGAACCGACTAAAATTGCACGTGATCAAGGATCACATGTATTGTGTTTGTGGGTGAAAGGTTGCGCCACCTTTCACCCACATTCGCGATTCTCCCGCAACCCGATTGAACCTGGATCATGTACGGGACGCGTGTCGCACCTACACCCCAACCCGTTTCTGGTAAGGTCTTGTTACCTTGTCGCGGCTGGGAAATTATCATTTTGCGACACGTTTAACTGTAACTTTATTATTCAAAATATATTGGAAACAAAATGATTACCTTACATTTTTTTAGAATCGGTACCATATTCATTTACATTCACCAAAACGGATAAAATTATGAAAATTACACTCTCCAAAATTTTAATCGTGTCCTTGAATTACTACAGGTTTGTGTTGGAATAATCTGTATTATTTTTATATTTAAATTTAAATACATTATGTAAATAAATACATTTCCACATTTTATCATTCATACTTGGTAAATTTATGTACATATCATAAAAACATCCAGATCAATGACATGTGCTTTGAACAGAAATTTGTCTCCAATTCCTTTGAGTTATAAGTTCCTAGTACCATGGTCATTTTGGGACCTCTGGTCGTGCACTCTTTGCATTAATATTTATTGTTTAGAATAAATTTCACACAAAAAGTTGCTCTCCTGCTCTTTCCTGAATCGTATATTTACACATACGAACATCTATTTACATCCGAAAACGAAAGGAAATTTTTTTTTTTTTTTATAGTTGGTATCATATTTATTTACATTCAAATTCACATCATGAAAATCACTGCGCACGCGTGTCGCACCTTCAGCCTGGCTTGCTTCTGCTGAAGAGTCAGGTTTGTGCAGTGCAGTACAGTGTACACTATGGAGAAGATAATCTAAATAATTTGCTACGCGGTAACCTACTAACTAATGTTAACTTTTAAGATTGTCTGATATAAATTTTAACTAATCACATCCCTTTTCTTGTGCTTTGTCAATAGTCTAACGAGCTTCACTTGTTGAATCAAAGAATCAATCAAGAATCAAGAATCAAAGAATCAATTTCATTTATTCAGTTTAGGCACACAAAGAGCACATATGAACGTCAAAATTTTACAATTGGGTATGTCAAGAAATAATATAAAAATATTAAATAATGTAAAATTGACCATTTGAAAATTATTCTTCCGCTGGTTCGGTAGGTTAGTTCTACTGAGAAGATACCAGCAAGAAACTCAGCGAACTATATTTGGTTGCGCCGATGTAGAAGCTGTATTTCTTGACGCGGAAACACACTCCTTCTATACCCAGCTCCCCTCCCGCACTAACCATAGTATAGACTAGAGATAGTTTCCGTCCGCCATTTGTGATATATAGACACTCAGTCCCGCTTTGAACTAGCCAGCGTAAAGGCGGACCCGCGCACGCGTCTCTCAGAAATGAATAATATTTGTTGCATTTTAACCGCTTCATAGACCCTTTACCGATCGGATTGTGCCTCTCGTGTGTTCCTCAAGTGATCTAGTGATGCTGACGGTAGCTCCTGAGCAAGGAAGAGAAGATCCGTGTACCGGCTGCGATGAAAACACGTGTGTCGTGAAGGTTAGTGCATCCTCTCCTAATTTCTCGGGTTGCATTCATTGCTTGGATCACGCCCGCGGCAACCCGATCACCTGTCCTTTTGTGTGTAAGGCGTCAATGGAACAGTTAGCTACTTCCCCGCAATACAGTCCACTAGCGCACGTGGCCAATCGCGCCACCATTCTTTTTGGTCCTGATCGAACCGGATTCTTAGCCGTAGTTCGTATTTTGTTATTATTCTAATGGGAATAAGCGCACCGCACCTAAATGCCTGGTTATTTTAGTAGAAAACCCCGCATCCAGACATTTAGGCTTAGAATTTGTTGTCCGTTCGCCGCTGGCTCGCATTGTACCTACCTAATACATACATAGGTTAGGTATCGTATCAACACTTAGTCGTAGTTCGCAATTTTCGCACCGCGCCTAAATACCTAGTTATTTTAGTAGAAAACCCCGCATCTAGGCATTTAGGCTTAGATCTTAGGTATACTAGACACCCTAGTGCATAGGCACAGTGTAATACCTAACGCATTTGGCTTTGTTTTATTTTTTTTCAATTACGTTGTTCGCTCGCCGCTAGCTCGCATCGTATTTACCTAATACCTACGTGGGTAGACACGTGGTTGTACCTACCTACCTGCCGAGTATCGCTCGCGCCGCGCCGCTGCTCTGTACCGCTAAGATTAAGTCATTTCATATTTGTTGTTTACCGCACTTTAGTTTGAGATTTAATTGTAAACATGTCCCCAAAGGTTGATAAGACCGGTAAGGTTCAATTGAAACTTTTATACGCCAAAAAAGAAATGATTTACTCTCGCGTACAATCGATTTATGATAATGCACTTAAAACCTCTGATTTGGCCATCAGAGATTCGTTCTTGTGTTCTATAGAAAACTTAGATAGTCTACGCGCGGATTTCGAAACCTTAGTACATGACATCAACGTTTTAGAGTTGAATTTGGATCCCGATTACTCAGTGAGTTATCAAGCCTTGTCGTCGTTTGACGATTTGTATTGTCGTATCAAACGCGTCGCTAGGAGTTTGGAGAAACCGGCTGACCTACCCAACCCCACTCGCGACCGACCTAAGTTGCCACCAATTCAAATACCCGAATTTGATGGTAACATTCGCAATTGGTGTCTATTTATAGATAGTTTTGAGAATACAATAGATAAGAACGATTCGTTGACAGATCACGAAAAATTGCATTATCTCGTTGAAAAATTGACTGGTAAAGCTATAACCGTTTGCGCTGGAATTACGTTTAGTGCCGAGAATTATAATTTAATTTTAAATACTTTGAAAGCTAGGTATGAGGATAAAAGATCGGTAGCTAACGCCTATTTAGATCAGATGTTTGATTTGAAATCTATTACGGCATGTAACGATCAAAACTTAGAGAAATTTCTAGATACTTTCGCGTCAGCTGTTCGCGCCGTAAAGAACCTAAAGATCGATGACCTCTGCGACTTCGTATTTTTGTATATGGGTTTAAGGAAATTAGATTCCGAAACCATTCGTTTGTTTGAGTCGGATCATCGCGGCAATAAAATTCCTAAGTTCGAAGACTTAGAAAGTTTTGTTCGCGAGCATATAAAAGTATTGCAACGCTCTTCATCGAAACATGAAGGCGCGAAGATAGTTGTTGATTCTGCACGCAAAGTAGATGCGTCATCGAAGTCACTGAGGTCAACTCATACTTATGTTAGTACCGCACTAGCACATGTACAATCACCTGTTTGCTCTTTGTGTAGTACTCATCATTCGCAACTGTACAGGTGTCCTGGTTTTCTAAAATTGTCGCCTAGTGATCGTTATAAATTTGTTCGCGCTAATAATTTTTGTTTTAATTGTCTCGGTACTAAACACCGCGTTGTTTTATGTAATAGTAGAAATAGTTGTCGCAAATGTCAAGCGAGACACCACACTTTGCTTCATTTTGAGAATAGTAATGCCGCATCCAATGTGAGCACGGTTGGCTCGTCGAGCGGTGACACACGGCAGCCTGCGCCGCAGCCGCAGCCCGCGCTCGCGCGCGCTCCGGCCCGCCCGGTGACCGCCGCGGATGACGTCACCTTGTGTTCGTTCTCCGCTAGTGCTGCACTCACTACTGTGTGTCTTGCGACCGCTCGCGTTGTTATTGTTGATGCATTAGGTAAGCCGCGCATTGTTCGAGCGCTGTTAGATGGCGCTTCGCAAAGTAATTTCATTACTCAAGATTGTTGTCGGCGTCTTGGTTTCAATGTTGATAAGCGTTCAACCCGCTCAGTGGTGAAGGGTTTTGGAAGCTTACAGTCAGCTGTTCGTGGCACCGTTAAAACAAGGTTTAGATCTCGTTTTAATAATAATATTTGGTTTGACATGGATTCGCTCGTTATAGATAGAATAGCTGAACAGTTGCCTACCGTCCCGGTTGACACGTCTTTATTAACGAAATTTAAAGACTTGCCTTTAGCAGATGAGACTTACGCTGTTCCTGGAGTCGTCGATATATTGATCGGCGCTTCGATTCTCCCGCACCTCCAGTTATCACGTAAGGTTCAAGGGGGACCGACGTACCCCGCTCCGCACGCACTGGAAACAGTTCTTGGTTTTGTTATAATTGGTTCCGCACCCGCTTCTATAGATAGTTTTAGTCACTCGACTGCTTCGTTCTGTTGCACCGTCGAGCCGCCACTGGAGTCTACCATCCGCAAGTTTTCGCTCGGTGGCTCCCGTGTATCCGCTGAAAAACGCTTTCTTTGTTTGGAACGAAAGATGCAGGCGTCCCCAAAGTCGAAGCGGGCCTATGATGAGGTTGTTAACGAATATTTAGATAAAGGTTACATCTCACCTGCGCCTGCGGACACTGGCGGGACCCAGCCTTCGTACATTATCCCGCACCGCGGAGTTATTAGAGAAGATAAGCTTACTACTAAAACTCCGCGTAGTTTTGGATGGCAGTGCTAAGACTAGCACTTCCGTGTCGCTTAATGACATTTTGTATTGTGGTCGGAATCTTTAAGGTAATTTATTTGACATAATTGTAAATTTTCGCATTAATATTAGTAGAATTTTAGCTTTTAGGACTCAACAGTCGCTTTGTGTTGGGCCCACTCTTCGCCCCATCGTTGGGACACATTCGTCGCTAATAGAGTGGCAAAAATTCAATCTGAATTGGCGCCACATAATCTCTTTCACGTTGCTGGCACCGACAACCCAGCCGATTGTCTCTCTCGTGGATTGCTTCCTTCGCAAATTTTAGATCACCCGTTATGGTTTAGTGGACCGTCCTGGATTCATGCCGCGTTAGATAAGTGGCCAGTTAGTCAATTCAATCCCACTACGGTTTCCGAACCACCCGAGGAGAAGAAGCACTCGCTTGTTGTATCGGTCCCACGTGAAGAGACCCTTATTTTGTTGTTGGCTAATCGCGTCTCGTCTTGGTCGAGACTGTTGCGTTGTGTTGTTTGTTCGCCTCTGCCCTCTGCCTAGCCAGCAGTAGGCACGAGCTCCAATCTAGGTTTATATTTTAGTTGTTATTTCCCAAACCTAGATTTAGATTAGACTTTAGATTTGTTTCGCATTTGTCGTTTCGAAGGTAACCCTTCAAGCCGGGGGGAATGGTTGCGCCGATGTAGAAGCTGTATTTCTTGACGCGGAAACACACTCCTTCTATACCCAGCTCCCCTCCCGCACTAACCATAGTATAGACTAGAGATAGTTTCCGTCCGCCATTTGTGATATATAGACACTCAGTCCCGCTTTGAACTAGCCAGCGTAAAGGCGGACCCGCGCACGCGTCTCTCAGAAATGAATAATATTTGTTGCATTTTAACCGCTTCATAGACCCTTTACCGATCGGATTGTGCCTCTCGTGTGTTCCTCAAGTGATCTAGTGATGCTGACAGCAGCTCCTGAGCAAGGAAGAGAAGATCCGTGTACCGGCTGCGATGAAAACACGTGTGTCGTGAAGGTTAGTGCATCCTCTCCTAATTTCTCGGGTTGCATTCATTGCTTGGATCACGCCCGCGGCAACCCGATCACCTGTCCTTTTGTGTGTAAGGCGTCAATGGAACAGTTAGCTACTTCCCCGCAATACAGTCCACTAGCGCACGTGGCCAATCGCGCCACCAATATTAGAACTAGATAATTTTTCTTTTTCAAATTTGCTTTAGTTTACAATTTATTTTGTGCGAGCAAGCAAGAGACTTATGTTGACCACGCATTAACATCATTAAGATACTCATCCACTTCATAGTAACCTTTACTCATTAAAGTTTTTTTCACTTCTATTTTAAATTTATTTATTGGCATATTAATTGTTAAAGGGAGAAGAAGCTTCCAACCCCAGTTTTACTTTTCAACCTCTCTAGATATTAAGACATTAGGGTTGAGACCAAAACTATCAGTATCCACCAAAAACACCCTGCTTGGAGAACCCAAGATTGTATGATCATCTTCATACAAATCTGGGAGCGGGTAAAGGAGTTATTAAAGGCGATGAAGAATCGAAGGCATAAACATACTTCAGAACATTTATTTTAAATATGTGCATGATATTGAGTTCATCAACATATGAACACCCAGATCAATGACATATTTGTATTGGTCAGAAATGTGTTTCTAATTCTATTGTGTTATACGTTCCTAGTACTTGAGTGCGGAATGATCATTTTGCGACACGTTCCTGTTACACCTTGACCGACTTCTGGTCGTGGACTCTATACATTAAAATTTATTTAGAACAAATTTGGAACAAAAAGGCTGCCCTCCTTTTTCATGAATCAGCAACATATATTTACATCCAGATTATTATATTTACAACCTGGTTTCGAAACCTGCTTACGGTAAAGTTCCCCCGAGCTCGTGATTTATGTGACTGAAGTTTTATGGCAGTGACTGCTCTACCCTCACAACGGAATTAAAACATGAAAGCTGGTTCATCTGCCTAATAACAGGTGAGGATTGTTAAACCTAAAAAATCTTGATGAGGGTATTTATTATTTTTATGCCAGTGGGGTTGGTTATATCAAACTCGAACCGACTAAAATTGCACGTCATCAAGGATCACATATGTTTGTGGGTGAAAAGTTGCGCAATAAGGCAATTCTCTCACAACCCGATTAAACCTGGGTCATGTATGGTAGCAGGTTATCCAGCTCGGTAAAAACAACTTCGAGAAAGAACTAGCCAGTAGGATCCAGCTGGGTTGGGCAGCATTTCGCAAACTACGTCGAGTCTTCTCTTCACCCCTACCGCAATGCCTTAAAACAAAGGTCTTTGAACAGTGCGTCCTACCTGTTATGACTTACGGTGCCGAAACGTGGACACTTACAGCTGAGGCTGGTCCATAGCTTAAAAGTCGCGCAGCGGGCTATGGAGCGAGCTATGCTTGGAGTTTCTCTGAAGGATAGAATTCGGAACGAGGTTATCCGACAGAGAACTAAAGTTACCGACATAGGCCACAGAATAAGCAAGTTGAAGTGGCAGTGGGCTGGCCACGTTTGTCGGAGGACCGATGGCCGTTGGAGCAAACTAGTCCTAGAGTGGAGACCGCGAGAAGGTAAACGAAAGGTAGGACGACCCCTAGCCAGATGGACGGACAACCTGAAAAAGGTGGCTGGGACAGACTGCATGCGGAAGGTGGAGGATCGGAGAAAATGGCGCACATTGAGAGACGCCTATGTCCAGCAGTGGACTGCGGTGGGCTGATTGATTGATTGATTGACATGTATGGTATACGCCTCGGACCTTCAACCTGTTTCTGGTGAGGTGACAAGTGGCCTCCCTTGCCGCTTGTGCGAAATTATCATTTTGCGACACGTTTAACAGTAACCTTGACTGACTTCTGTCGTGGACTTAATACATTAATATTTATTATTCAGAATATATTGGAAACAAAAAAGTTCTCTTTTCAATTGTTTTTGGAATCGGTCATCACATAATTTATTTACTTCTAAATGTCATCTAACCAGCATACCTGTCTTCGGTCCGCAGTCGCGGTTTGCCTTCGGTTGGGTGCGCCGTGTAATTTCTCTGCATCGATGCCGTTGTGGAGGAGCAGTTGACCGATTTGGACACCAGGGCCTATCGTGCTGCAGGTATACTAGGCGAATTCCAAGGCACGCCAACCTCAACGACATAATCCGCCGTGCTCTTGTCACAGCCGGTGTGACAGCTATGCTTGAACTAAACGGTTTGGTGCGCGACTGTGGCAAGAGACCGGATGGTAGGTCATTAACGCCATGAAAAATGGGTATGACTCAGGTGTGGTACGCAACATGCGTCGACACCATTGTCCTCATCCTCACCCACATACCTGGTACGGCTGGCTTTGCCGGTGCTGCTGCAGCTTCTGCTGAAGCTCTTAAGCGGCGCAAATATTTATAAATATTTGCTGTTTGTAGTCGAAACGTTTGAGATGGTTGACATAATCTGGGGCCCGGTAAACTACTAACTAACGTTTACTTCAAGGTTTGTAGTATGACGCTAATTCAGACTTTGATTTGCCATAGTATAAAGAGTTTCATCTGATATTTCATGGACAAAGTGCCAGCCACAGTTTTCCTTTTGTACCCACTAGGTAATAAGCAGCTTGGGCAAAGCCCAGAACCACCAAAGTCCACCAGGGGCTGTTACTTTTAAGACGGTGGCCCCTATTTTGATATATACTTTTCACACTCCGCTTGGAGAACCCAGAATTTTGTGATTATCTTCATACAATTTCTGGGCGTAGGTAAAGAATTCCAGTCCAGTCTTTACATGGTACAAAGAATCAAAGGCATAAGCATACTTCAGCACATTTAAATATGTGCATGTATTTTACATAGAATCACACAGATCAATGACATGGTTGCTTTGAACGGAACTTGCCAATTCCTTCGAAGTTATACGTTCCTAGTACTTGAGCGCGAAATGATCACTTTGCGACACGTTCCTCTGTAACCTTGACTGACCTCTGGTCGTGGACTCAATACATTCATATTTATTGTTTAGAATAAATTTGAAACAAAAAAGTTGTACTCCTACTCTTTTCTGAATCAGCAACATATATTTACATTCAGATTTTTATGAGAGCCTGGTATCGAGACCTACTTACGATAAAGTTCTCCCGATCTCGTGATTTGTGGTTACATCGTCATTGATGTGACTTAACTTTTATGGCAGCGACTGCTCCACCCTCACAACGAAATGAAAACATGAAGGTTGGTTCATCTGCTCAATAACAGGTGAGGCTTGTTGGACCACAAATATCTTGATGGGGCTATTATTTTTACGCCAGTAGGGCTGGTTATATCGAACATTCAGTAGCAGTTCACCAGATTCTCGATTCATCACATTCGCAATTCGCCAGATTCGATTGATGTTACGAGGTAAAATGACTGATAATACGCATTTTCTGTTTGATAGTACAATATCTGGTTAACTGCGAATCTGGTGAATTGAGAATCTGGTGAACTGCTCCTGAGGGGTTTACTTTCTAGAGCCCAAATTCAGCTCAATAAAAACCAATAGATGGCGTGAATTTAAAAAAGTAACAGTCTGGTTATTTATATTACGTAGCTCGTAGTCATTAAAATTTTGTCTTTGGGGATAGGCAGAACTAAAGAAATATCAAGAATATTAAAATAATAAAAGTGCTTTTTGGGTGTAAACTATTAAATTTTGTAAAAAAATTATGTTTATACAAACTATATTACAATGGTTTTATTGCATTATCTTGCAAATTGATACAATGTACAATTATTATAAACTAGCTGTTACCCTACGGCTCCTAGGTTCAGCCTTTGGTATAAAATTACGAAATAATTTAGAGTAGGTATACCTATATAATCATGCAAATTATTACCAAAAAGTCAACTTGCGCACCTATCTAATGTAGAAAAGTGATAAAATGAATAGTCTTATGGAAAAAAGTGTCTATGTTTAGAAAAATGATGTTGGGTAAAGGTTTGGAAGGGCCCAATCGGAACATCCACCTTAATGGAAAGAATAAAATTATAAAAAAAATTGTATTGAATATTTTTAGTATTTATTCTTTATTGTACACTTATAATACATTTATTATACAGAAAAAGAAGTTATGTACAAAGGCGAGCTTAACTCAATGTTGAGTTTTCTTCCAGCGAACCCGGGAGTGCGCAGAGGAATTACAATGTATTGAGAGGTAAAGACTTGTGCATACATCAATGTCAAGATTTAATACATAATAATAAAAAAATGCTCCTGCACATATACAATAATAAAAAAACATCCTAAACAAAAACTCTGTTCTTACAGGGTCTGCAGCGCGAGTGTGACTTATCTGGTATTGCATACGCCCCGTATCGAGAGGTCACTAAAAATAGTCTATTTACAACTAACCTAACCTAAGTACTTAACCTATCAATCAGTTGTTCCCTGAGAGCTCGTCCCCTGATCAATTGAGCAGTATTTTTATGGTCTTGGTGGAATTCTTCCTGCTCAATGAACTCGTTGTTTTTATGTTGTTTTCTGTAATAAAAACTGGTTTAATTAGCATTTCTAGATTTCAAAAAAAGTTATGTGTTAGATCCACAATTCTTCATGAAACGTTTGAAATATATTCAATTACCGGGTTCGAAAGGTTCGAGGACACCATAGTTTACTGACGGGTTGTGAAGCACACAACAGGCTGTGATTACTTTTGAACATTTTTCTGGACTATAATGTAGTACCCTAGATAGGCACCTCCATCTGTTCTTTAGCCTGCCAAATGTGTTTTCAATCACCACACGTGCTATTCCGTGTTTGGCATTATAATTGGCTTCCCGAGAAGGTTGAGTAGGGTTATAATATGGTGTCATGAGCCAGGGTTTCTGTGGATACCCTGAGTCACCTGCTATTATTTAATTTATGATTTGATTTGAAAACAACTTTTAATAGCAGGCGGTACCAATGACAAATCATAAACCGAATGAATTGACATAATATAACATAAACTCACGCCTATATCCCCGAAGGGTAGACAGAGGTGCTAGCACCCACATTTCGCCAGTTTATGTTTAGGTCCCAATAGGTTGCGAGCCTATTGCCATTAACCGGGCACTTATAAACCTGCGATAAATACACACAACTTCGAAAAGCATCGAAAAGTCATTGGTGTGTGCCATGGTAAAACCTGGGATCGAACCCGAGACCTCGTCTCAGCAGTCCATTACCCATACCAATTTTTTTTTTTACGTGCGCAAGATCCCTACTGATACGTCCCCACCGGAGCCGGTGGAAGAGGTTATGTCGGACTCGAACCGACTAAGTGTTGTGACCGGGGACGAGTTGGGGATTCTGTAGTCCCCACACACCCGAGAAGAGGGCCAGATCGTGAGAGATGGCCCTGGGTCGGCCGGGGTGCGAGGGATATGCCTGTCAACCTCACCTTCGGCAATCAAAACGACCCACAGGCGGCGTGCGTTTTAGTCGGTTCGAGTCCGACATAACCTCCTCCACCGGCTCCGGTGGGGAGGTATCAGTGGGGATTTTGCGCACGTAAAAAAAAAAATACTACTCACGTTTAAGAACTCATGGTAGACCTACAAAAATGTGTTTCTAATTCTATTGTGTTATACGTTCCTAGTACTTGAGTGCAGAATGATCATTTTGCGACACGTTCCTGTGTAACCTTGATCGACCTCTGGTCGTAGACTCTATACATTAACAAAAAAGCTGCCCTCCTTCTCTTTTATGAATCAGCAACATATATTTACATCCAGATTTTATACATTCAGATATTATGAGAACCTGGTTTCGAAACCTGCTTACGGTAAAGTTCCCCCGAGCTCGTGATTTATGTGACTTTAGTTTTATGGCAGTGACTGCTCTACCCTCACAATGGAATCAAAACATGAAAGCTGGTTCATTTGCTTAATAACAGGTGGGGCTTGTTAAACCTAAAAAATCTTGATGAGGGTATTTATTATTTTTATACCAGTGGGGCTGGTTATATCAAACTCGAACCGACTAAAATTGCACGTCATCAAGGATCACATGTGTTTGTGGGTGAAAGGTTGTGCAATAAGGCGATTCTCTCACAACCCGATTAAACCTGGGTCATGTATGGTAGCAGGTTATCCAGCTCGGTAAAAACAACTTCGAGAAAGAACTAGCCAGTAGGATCCAGCTGGGTTGGGCAGCATTTCGCAAACTACGTCGAGTCTTCTCTTCACCCCTACCGCAATGCCTTAAAACAAAGGTCTTTGAACAGTGCGTCCTACCTGTTATGACTTACGGTGCCGAAACGTGGACACTTACAGCTGAGGCTGGTCCATAGCTTAAAAGTCGCGCAGCGGGCTATGGAGCGAGCTATGCTTGGAGTTTCTCTGAAGGATAGAATTCGGAACGAGGTTATCCGACAGAGAACTAAAGTTACCGACATAGGCCACAGAATAAGCAAGTTGAAGTGGCAGTGGGCTGGCCACGTTTGTCGAAGGACCGATGGCCGTTGGAGCAAACTAGTCCTAGAGTGGAGACCGCGAGAAGGTAAACGAAAGGTAGGACGACGCCTAGCCAGATGGACGGACAACCTGAAAAAGGTGGCTGGGACAGACTGCATGCGGAAGGTGGAGGATCGGAGAAAATGGCGCACATTGGGAGACGCCTATGTCCAGCAGTGGACTGCGGTGGGCTGATTGATTGATTGATTGACATGTATGGTATACGCCTCGGACCTTCAACCTGTTTCTGGTGAGGTGACAAGTGGCCTCCCTTGCCGCTTGTGCGAAATTATCATTTTGCCACACGTTTAACAGTAACCTTGACTGACTTCTGTCGTGGACTCAATACATTAATATTTATTATTCAGAATATATTGGAAACAAAAAAGTTCTCTTTTCAATTGTTTTTGGAATCGGTCATTACATAATTTATTTACTTCTAAATGTCATCTAACCAGCATACCTGTCTTCGGTCCACAGTCGCGGTTTGCCTTCGGTTGGGTGCGCCGTGTAATTTCTCTGCATCGATGCCGTTGTAAAGGAGCAGTTGACCGACTTGGACACCAGGGCCTATCGTGCTGCAGGTACACTAGGTGAATTCCAAGGCACGCCAACCTCAACGACATAATCCGCCGTGCTCTTGTCACAGCCGGTGTGACAGCTATGCTTGAACTAAACGGTTTGGTGCGCGACTGTGGCAAGAGACCGGATGGTAGGTCATTAACGCCATGAAAAATGGGTATGACTCAGGTGTGGTACGCAACATGCGTCGACACCATTGTCCTCATCCTCACCCACATACCTGGTACGGCTGGCTTTGCCGGTGCTGCTGCAGCTTCTGCTGAAGCTCTTAAGCGGCGCAAATATTTATAAATATTTGCTGTTTGTAGTCGAAACGTTTGAGATGGTTGACATAATCTGGGGCACGGTAAACTACTAACTAACGTTTTCTTCAAGGTTTGTAGTATGACGCTAATTCAGACTTTGATTTGCCATAGTATAAAGAGTTTCATCTGATATTTCATGGACAAAGTGCCAGCCACAGTTTTCCTTTTGTACCCACTAGGTAATAAGCAGCTTGGGCAAAGTCCAGAACCACCAAAGTCCACCAGGGGCTGTTACTTTTAAGACGGTGGCCCCTATTTTGATATATACTTTTCACACTCCGCTTGGAGAACCCAGAATTTTGTGATTATCTTCATACAATTTCTGGGCGTAGGTAAAGAATTCCAGTCCAGTCTTTACATGGTACAAAGAATCAAAGGCATAAGCATACTTCAGCACATTTAAATATGTGCATGTATTTTACATAGAATCACACAGATCAATGACATGGTTGCTTTGAACGGAACTTGCCAATTCCTTCGAAGTTATACGTTCCTAGTACTTGAGCGCGAAATGATCACTTTGCGACACGTTCCTCTGTAACCTTGACTGACCTCTGGTCGTGGACTCAATACATTAATATTTATTGTTTAGAATAAAATTGAAACAAAAAAGGTGCCCTCCTGCTCTTTCATGAATGACCAACATATATTTACATCCAGATTTTTATGAGAGTCTGGTACCGAAACTTGCTTACGATAAAGTTCGCCTGATCTAGTGATGTATGGTTGCATCGTCATTGATGTGACTTAAGTTTTATGGCAGCGACTGCTCCACCCGCACATCGAAATGAAAACATGAAAGCTGGTTCATCTGCTCAATAACAGGTGAGGCTTGAGCCTCAAAAATCTTGATGAGACTTTCTACTATTTTCACGCCAGTAGGGCTGGTTATATTGAACTCGAACCGACTAAAACTGCATGCCAATGATCTCATGTGTATGTAGATGAAAGACGCAGTAAGGCGATTCTCTCGCGACCCAATTGAACCTGGGTCATGTACGGTACGCGCGTCGCACCTACACCCCACACACCAACACACACACCAACTACTTTTGTTAGGAGGTAGGACACGACGGTATTCCCGTCCGAATTGAGCAGTCCGACTGGGGAAGTACCTCCACCCTACAGAATACCACGGCTAGAATAACCTCGTGTTCTGTTCCCGGCGGTGAGTAGGGTAGCCAGAGCTCACTGGAGAATTTTTGTGCTGTCAGTGGGAAGACCAAAGGCTTGTTCTGATTTTGTGTTCTGCACTGAAGGCACGGAAAATCTCTGTTCTTACAGGGTTGGCAGCACGAATGTGACTTCACTAATGTTACATACGTTCATAGGTCACGGTAACCACTTACCATCAGGTGGACCGTATGCCCAACTCGTTTCTGGTAAGGTTACAAGTGGCTTCCCCTGTCATGGGTGCGAAATTATCATTTTGCGATACGTTTAACTATAACCTTGACTGACATCTGTCATGGACTCTAATATTTATTATTCAGAATATGTTGGAAACAAAGAAGTTCCCCTTTCAATTTATTTTCAGAATTGGTTTCATATTTATTTAAATTTACCAAAATTGATAAAATTATGGAAATTACACTCTCCAAAATTTTAAACGTGGTCTTGAATGACTGAGCTTTATTCACTATAAGTGTCACTACCTATTCACTTGGGTGGGCTCGGTATTCGTAAAATATCAGATGTCAGCTTACCAGCATTCCTGTTTTCGGTCCACAGTCGCAGTTTGCCTTCGGTTGGATGCGCCGTTTCCGCATCGATGCCGTTGTTGAGAAGCAGTTGACTGACTCGGACACCATGGCCTATCGTGCTGCAGGCACACTTGCTCAAGGACATAATCCGCCGTGCTCTTGGCATAGCTGGTGTGCTAGCTGTGCTTGATGGGGTGGGGTCCGAGTGCCCGCAATCTGTTCAGGGAGCCTAGGTTTCATATAGAGTCCACTAAAATGGGGCTTGAAATTTTTATATACCCTTTAGGTGGCAGACAAGCACACAACCCACCTGATGGAAAGTGGTCACTGTGTCCTATGGACGCGTGCAAAACCAAGAGAGTCACCTTCGCTCTGCCAACCCTGCAAGCATTGAAAGTTTCAGTGCTGTCAGTGTAAAAGACAAAGCAGGACAAGCTTTTTGTCTTTCCACTGACAGCACAAAAACCCCGAAAAAGGACACGCCAACTTGACTTCACCTCGCCTGATGCTTAGCTAAAGGCAAAGTCTCAGGAAAGAGGGTCACCATTACAGACACTAAGTGTTACAATGGTGGCACTCAGCTTGGCGGCCCCATCAGATGCTTTTTCACGCCCCGCTTAAAAGCCCCGGGACTGTAGGAAGAAGGAAACACGTGTGCTGGTAATGAATTCCAGGTCTTGGTGGTGCGGCAAAGAAAAAAGTCTCCGAACCACTTTGTTCTTGCTCGTATATTCTGCACAGTGTGAGGGTGACATCTAAGGCTTGCACGTGTTGTCCTATTTAGGAAAGGAAATGGTGGGATTAGTTGGAAGAACTCATCAGAACACTCACCATGGTAGAGACGGTAAAATACAGCCAAGGAAGGAATATCTCTACGCATCTGCAAAGGCTCGAGGTTGTTTGTGACCTCAGGGTTCCCAATAATTCGGACTGCGCGTCGCTGCAACCTGTCAAGATCATCTAGTAGGTATTTCGCCTAGTATTGGCTCTCGATAAAGTTGAAAAATCGTGTAATGTGGATCGGACAAATTTATCCAATGATTTGGTTGTTCTACTTTTAGGGGACCTACTGCCATTTGACCACCAAGCGACGAAAGCCTTCGTCAGAACACGGGCTACACCCATGCCTTAAAGGTGCTATCGCGTGACTGATAGGTAACCTCCACGCGATGCATCCTTGGCAATTTTAAGAGTCGGTAGCTCAGTGGTTTAGGAGTCGGCCTTACGATCAAAAGGTCTGGGTTCGAATCCTAGCCATTACACTACCGACGTGAACCCACTCGTAACAACAACAATTTAGCTTAGCAGGAGGGGTTAGAGGCAATTTTATTAATTTCGGTTCTAATATTCTTATTAAAAAAAAAATGAAGACGGCAGCGCTATTAATCCAAGGTGAGGAGACTGTCCTCTGATAAATTCCGACCGGAGCGAGAGTAGCCTTGTAGATCACTGACCCAGTGAGGCTATCTACGAGTTCTTTAGACTAGCTGAGGAATCAATATTGTACAATATTGAAAAATGTTCAAATGCCGACACGTTTTATTGTTTGTCTGTTCTAAACAGACACAGTTTGTCAGGACTAATGTTTGGGTATCACGTGAAAACCACTCAATAGAAATTACTTATATCATCACGCTCGTATGAGCGTGGTGGTCTGACCCTGACGGCTCAGAGTACATTGAAAAATTAATTCAAAGGAAGAATCAAAACAAACTTCAATTCAATATAATTTCATCATAATAACACATTCAGGTTACCGAAACAGCTGTTCATAAGTATGATGAATGTTATTTATTTACCAAATTGAATGTTTGTGCTGATTAGTTATTATTACCAAAGCACAGTCACAGTAATTCAATGTATTGTACCCACACTCAAATAAAAGAAACAGTTTAATTTTCATATATTATAAAATTAAAAGTTTTAATTTTCCTTTTTTACGTTTTATAACTTATATTTTGTCGTAAATATTTGGTCATTGAAGTAACTGCTCATAATCGATCCGAAATTAATGACTTTAGAACTAAAGTTTATTTACGCTGTATTTTCCATAACACTGTTTCCTTTCTTTTGCTAACGATTGATGATGATTATTAGTTACTAATCTACAATAAAACCACACTCGCGGACACTGGTGTCGGTAATTACTATTTTAAATAAAATAAAAGTACGGTGCTGATGTTAATACGGCTACTAGTGCCATCTGAATCCTCCGCCAGTAGCTGTGGCTCCTGCAGCAATCCGAGCTGCTTTCCTTTTAGTGTTGTTTTTAAAATCGCTCCATGTCTATAATCAAGTAAGAGTTAGTATTATATAATTATATTAGTAGAACATTATATAAGTAATATGATTATAATAATGTCTAGCTGTTGCCAGCAGGGCCGCTCGCGTGCATTTCGGTATTTTTTTTTTGTTTATAGATATATATTATATATTCAATTTGCTAACTTATGTGTATCCTGCAGCAATATTATTGACATTTATTAGGACTTACTCTCCTCCACTTTTCCACATTTCTTGTTTGACCGGTAAATAAGTTTGTATAGTTGTTTACAACCTTTCCATGTACTCCACCATTATATCAAATTGACTGGAGCTGGTCCTCAATTTTTTTAAATTGTATTACACTTACGTCAATACTTGTAATATGATTGTATTCTCTTTGGTAATATGCTCCCACGAAGTGCTGTTGAGATTTCATGTCAAAATTATCACAATACATCAACATTTATATTCGGCTACATTCAAAAACCTATTAAAATAGGTTTTATAGCAATATCAGGTAATAAATCAATTCAATAATATTTTATAAATTAGTTTGTTTCCTGATCAATAGTGATATTCTATTGATCGGCGTGCTGTTTGTTCCCCTCTTCCTTCCATATGGAAGATACGCCGTGGATAAGATCGTAGGTAACAGCAGTTCTCTGCAGGCCGCACTCGCTTCGGTAGGGGGCAGCGTCTCCCCTACGGTAAAGAGATGCCGCTGCCGTTTACGTTGCCCAGGGCGCGCCCGCATGTATATTTCTAATTCCGGACCAAGCACCCCTGTATACCTACTGTGCCTGCGACTAAATACAGTGTATAAGCACTTAATTTTATGCAACTTTACTTTAAGTCTCTCTACCATTGATAGGTATATCTTTTAAAGGTATTTCTACTATTCTTTGTGTTCGCTATAACCGATATCTTCATTTTTAATAGCCACATTTTAATTAGAGCTTTTCATTAATATATGTGTAGAATATAACATCTGGGTCACTAGTCTTAAACTTGTAGTAAAAGTATTCCTGCAATTTCAAATTAGGAACATTTCTTCGGTGATTCTTCAGTTTCAAAGTTATCATAAATATTTAAAATATGTATATAATAAATAATTGTACAAACAAATTTCACGTGGGTAGTTGGTACGTTTAGTGCTACAATATTGTACTAAATTATTATTTCATAATAAAAAGAAGACTAAGCATTTCATTTTGTTACGAATCAGCTGTTCGGCTTCCTTTCAAAATGTGTACAGTAACATCCATACAGGAGCACGTAATAGTATCCTATTGGTTAAGCCATAATTACCATAAATCAAAACTCTTACGGTAACGTATCACTCATAATTCAAATTTTCAAATTGTGCAGTGACAGCCACACGAGAGCATGTAATGGTACCCTCGTAATGTTCACAGTATTGTGACATATAATAGGGTTTGTACTCAACTTGATATCTTCTTTGATAGCTTCAGTACTTTTAAAAAACATCTTTAATGTTAGCGTTTTGTTTTATTTATATATTATTTCTGTTGAAGATTTGTGTCAATGTAGCCAACCAACCTACGGTATAATTTGATTGTGTGTATGTTTACATATGTATACCACAGTCTTAACGAAGTTGTTTAACATTTGAACGTTGTGTACAAATATAATTGGATTTCAGGTTTACAAAGTGTACTTGAAGATGTTATATTGAATTATGTAATCTGTTATCTGTTTTTTACCTAATAAAAAAATAAAAAATACTAATATGGAATACTTTGGTAGGCAATTATTAGTGTTCATACTACACGATCTGAGAACAAACTAAACCTAAAGAAATTAATAGGGACAGAAGTCTTCTATTCTGTCCCTATTAATTTCTTTAGGTTCAGTTTGGACCCTGGGCTCCATAGTGCGAACTTTGGTTTGAATGCAACTGGGATTAGCACTCAGATGGAGAAGACGTCAGTTTTATTATTGTAAGTTAGGAAAGATACACGACGTAGATAGTCTTTAACATACCTCTATTAATAGATCTCAACCAGTCTTCTCTTAAATAATGCCAGATTGACTGAAAACAGTCTTTTTTCGTATAGGTTAGGTAGGTAGCATACATTTTCCAAATTCTTAGATATCTCAACGAACATCAAAAATCTTAGTTTGTATGTTTAAGCTTTGTGTTTAAGTGACATCTGGTGTCAAAATTTAAAAAAAAATCACCTCACCATTTATATGGCTACATTCATAAACCTAGTAAAATAGGTTGTATAGCAATATCAAGAAATAACCAAATAATACGGAAGCAAACATCAGCGAGTCTAAAAAGGCCACATTGAGCGATTCTATTTAAAACTAATAACTTCAAGAATTTCCAGTAGATCTAATAGATTTCTATAAAATTCGTTGAATGATTACTCATATGAGTCCAATTACAATAATTCATGTACTAAGCAGATTCTAATTTAGTGTATATATCGCCGTTAAGTTCCACCATATTTCAGCCAGATGGACATGCAATAACACCACACATGTTATGACGTAGAAGATAATTAGAAGCTAAGAATTTGCAATTTAATATAGAAAATTTCATAACATTAGATGTTAGTATTTCCGTGCTAAACATAATAAACACCTCCATGCAAAATATTCATTAAATTAGTCAAATACAATTTATATACCTAATAAGAAATGTCAAAGTTATGATTGAATTTAATTATTTACCTAGCATCTAGTGTTTTGTCATTTAAATATTCATTTAATAGTGTATGGTCATAAATTAAGATGTCAAAATAAATAATTATATTAAGCGGTCATTTAGGTAGTCTGTAATATTATAGTAACATTTTTCCGCAAGAAATTTTTTCATTTATTTCTTGAAAAGAATTAAATTTAGTTCCTTCAATTCTTTGGGCAATTTATTATATAGCACTGCAGCCATATGGAATACGCTTTTGTGCATTAAAGCTGTATTGGTCTTACGTATGCACAATCGATACGTATCTCGCTGCGATCTGTTACTATTTTGTGAGGCTAGCTCAAGTAAGTTTAGATTAAGTCTAACAAATAGCGTGTCCTCGTATATACACACAGACTTGCAACAGTTAAAATTTTATATTTCACAAATAGAGGTCTACAGCTTTCAATCGTCTGCAGCCCGAACATAGCTCTGATACACCGTTTCTGTGCCTTAAATGTAAGATCTACATTAGTGGAAAGCACTGAGACTACCAGGCCGTGATATGCCGTCAGCAACATACCTATACTTACCACCTGGGCCAGTACATGAAGAGCATAGACCGATTTATTAATTTTTTTGCATATTTGTTGTATGTGCGGTTTCCATGATAATTTCTTATCTATATGGATACCAAGGAATTTTGCTGTCTGTACTACATCAACTGGCTCGCTTTTGTATTTGACCTTAGGTAGGTACCAGAGCAGTTTCATTTAGATATTTCAATAGTTTCATAACAAACAGTTCAAACTATTATGTGTATGAACCCTATGAAATATTTCATAGTGCAAAAATTCATACAAGAACTTACCTTTTATTTCATAGCATTGAGATAAAAAAATCAAAACGCACACGGAACCAAATACAATTTTCAACGTAGTTGTCACATGTATTGTGTTATTATTATAAGAAAGCAAATTATAACAAAACGGAATAAAGCCTCTTTTATCGAAACTTGACTGTGCCTTACTTTGTATTGTTTTTGCAATCATTTAAACTGTACAGTATACACGGTACGGTAATGTCGAGACCGTAAACTGTAGGTCTACCATGAGTTTTTAAACGTAAGTCGTATACGTACACGAGAGTGGCAATGGGATCACGTGGTTACGTTTACGGTAGTTGGGCTGTCATGACCTTTGTAAACCGTAGTGGCCACATGAATAGATAAGCCCTAGTGGCTCTCGTGTTAACGGAACTAGCTTGATGTATATAATTTCCTAGAATACTTGACAGTTAGGTGTTTGTTTGAATTATGAGTGACGGAGTATCGTTACCGTAAAATGGCGGCTTTCTTATAATCAGCTGTTGGGCGTATGGTTTGGTACCTATTTATATTATTATATCCATGTTTTGTTGAAAGTGATTAGGTATTGACGAATTGTGACTATATAACGCTGGAGAACGATATAAAGGAAGTGAATACTGTGATTATACAGATGTTCACTATGCATGGAGAACCACCCTATCCTTTAGCCACCTTCTAACCCACGGGAAGAGATGGGATAGTCCTACATATTCTACACCACCGAGAACCAACACGTGTTACAATGTGTATAACAATACAATGTTCTAAGCCCCAAGAGGAGGCTACGCTAAAACCTCCTCCATTACTCAGCAGGTATAGAGACATATAGGTTCCTAACGCAAATTATATTGCCGCGTGGTTTCTGGCAGAGTAGAATTAGGGCCACCCCCACCTCTTCCCATGCGGTGTAGTACAAGGCTGTTTAACATCAGACAGATAGTAGGTACAGCCCTAGCTCAACTCAGCTCTAGATGCATGGCTCGAGGGCTCACCCCCTATTACGAGGGGCCAAATACAATAATTATTGATGAAATGTGGGTGTTAATTCACCTCTGCCTAACCCTCTAGGGATAAAGGCGTGATTATATGTATGTATGTATGTAAAGCAAATAAAGTTTGCTATTAGGAACCTATAATTTGAAGATAATGTTGTTAAAATAGATGTTTTTCAAAATAAAGCAAAGTAAAATAGACATTATTGTTATTTATAGCACACACATGTAATTATAAAGAATTCGCTATTGCAAAGGTTGTTCATCAGTATTGGCATCGATTTTGTTATCAATTGTTATTCAAATGATTTTCCTTTAATAATTGCTCCAAGCTCCAACTGTAAACAGAATTTATTATATATATTTCATATCTTTTAAAATGTGACTGTTTGCTAATATTAGATTTCATACAATGAGGTTTGAGAACACTTCTTCATTTTAACTTGGATATGTACCCACACATTGACTGGATATGAGCCCCAATAAATCATCGGGCCTAGGCTCTGGTACTGACTTTCCCTTCGAGGAAAAGAAGTCGGCAGTCACACAAAAGCCTTAAAAATCTAAAAGGAGGAGCAGAATAGTCGATTACGGGCTCCAAATAGCGAGATTGTCACTCGGATGAAGACATTATTTAAGTTAGGAGTAGATATTCTTTTACATACCTATTGATAGATCTTAGCCAGTCCTCGCTTAGCTATAATGAAAGATTTTTATAACAGGTTCATTTAGTACACATAGCATACATTTCCAGATTCTTCGACTTATTAAATATAATTCAATTCAATTCTTGATTAATGGCTCCAATGTGTCCCATAGTAGTTTATAAAATTATTAATGGCGAGACGCCAATGTCAAGTTTTTCAAGAAAAAAATTTCACCAGAGCCACGTTAGCCACGCCATTAAATTTGTTTCCGTGTGTCCACCCCCCACGAGATTCAGGTGGTCGATCAGGACGTTTATTAAATATAAATAATTCCAGACCGTCTTATCCTTATAGGACTGACATCTCATGTCAAAAATTAAAACCACCACCACTTCAACGTTACATGCGTATACATACTTGAAATAGGTTGTATAGCTAAATCACGAAACAAACAATTCTATCATCATCATCCTAGCGTATCTCAGTCGTATCCGAAGCTTCCTCGGAGTCTGAGGGCCACATTTATCATAATATGCTTGCATATATCGCAGAAAAAAGGCAGCTTCTTGTCACTGAGCTTGACGGGATCCTGAATCACATTTCTCAGTGGGTTCTGAGAACCTAATTGAGTTCAATGCCAAGAAGACGCAGGCATGTGCGTTAACAGAAAAAGTATCTTCTTTTCTTCTCCTCCCCACTCTTCAGAGCACGCCACTGCCATTGCAGGACAATCTCAATATCCTAGGTATGGATGTTCGCTGCAATCTGAATAACAAAAATTACATCGAAAGGATCTTCAAAACAGCCTCACGAAAACTCAGGAGTCCTGAACAGAGTGAGACGATTTTTCACGCCGGAGCAGCGGTGTCTTCTATACAAGACACAAATTCGCTCATGTGTGGAATACTGCTCGCATCTCTGGGATGGGTCAGCAAAGTACTTACTAGATGCTCTCGACAGGTTGCAGCGACGTGCGGTTCGCATCATTGGGAATCCCGAGGTCACGAAAACCCTAGAACCTTCACAGATGCGTAGAGATGTTGAGTTCATGACTGTATTTTACCGTCTGTACCATGGTGAGTGTTCTGATGAGCTCTTCCAAATAGTCCCACCCTCCCCTTTCCTACACAGGACAACACGTGGAGGTCTTAGATGTCACCCGCACACGGTGCAGAACATTCGATCAAGAACCAAGCGGTTCGGTGACTCTTTCCTCTGTCGCACCATTAAGACCTGGAATACATTACCAGCTCACGTGTTTCCTTCTTCCTGCAGTCCCGGGTCCTTTAAGCGGGGCGTGAAAAAGCATATGATGAGGCCGTCAAGCTGAGTGTCACCATTGTCAGATGGTATGTATAAGTAATGGTGACCCTCTTTTCTGATACTTTGCCTTCAGCTTACCATCAGGCAAGGCGAAGTCTAATTGACGTGTTCTATATAAAAAAAATATATTTGTTAATTTACTTTTAACCCCGAGTCTTATAAGCTTAACTTGTTTGTGTATATTTGTGTGTATGTGGCAACGTAGCTATTGCATGTATACCTACCGATTTTGAATAAAACCCCCGTCAAATAAATCCTTTGAAAAGTAGAAGATACATTTGTTGGTTAGTCCTTTAACTTTGATATACTGACTCAGTAATATAATTTGATTCAAGTGTTGCCATGTTGGGGTACTTTGGATTGTTCGATTGAGAAATCATTTCCTTGATTTTTGAGTCAAAAATCATCAAATTCCGTGATCCGTGATAATATAATAATAGCGCGGCACTTTCTCTCCCAATAATTCCTATGGCTATCAAAAAAGTTCTCGACAATAGTTGTGTTTTAAATCAAGGAACATGTGTGCCAAGTTTGGTGAAAAATAAACAAACAAACAGACATACGAATAAAAGCAAAATCAGCAACGTTGTCGAACGGCTCGCTTTGCTCTCCCGGTCAATTATTATTTTCACAATTTTTTTATGTATGCAACGTTAATCGCTTTTTTGATTAAAAGTATTTTTTGAATTTTATTGTTCAACATATATTAAACTAAATCACGTTAAACATTTTCAATAACTTTTTCATTTTTGATTAGGTACTACGATATTGTTTTTATTATTTCATAATAAACAGTCTAAAGATTTCAATTTGCTACGAAACAGCTGTCTGGCCTCCTTTCAAATATTTACAGTGACAGTAACACGAGAGTTCGTAATGGTATCCTATTGGCTAAGCCATAATATATACCATAAACCAAAACACTCGTACGGTAACCTATCACTCAAAATTCAAATTGTGCAGTGACAGCCACACGAGAGCATGTAATGGTACCCTATGGTTAATCCATAGAAACCATAAACAATAACCACTCTTACTTGACTTTTACTGTAAACCATAAACTTCGGAGTTTATGTGGAAACCATGACAATAACCTATAACAAAATCAAACAAAATAGGGATGAATTTCGTCGCAGATACCGGCTTACGAACGAAGCCTTTGTGCACCTTTGTGCTGAATTGCAGCAGATGATCCAATTAAAATCATCTCAGCGAGTGTCATTAGAGCTGAAGGTAAGATTGTTTCATTTCTAAACATATGTACTTCTTAATGAACATTACACCAAAACATTTTAAGCATATGTACTGCACAGTGAATTTTATTTTAGGTATTGGCAGCATTAATATTTTTCGCCACAGGATTATACCAACGCCCTATTGGTATGGCAGAAAATTTGTTGTGACAGATGCGCTGAACAATCACAACCAAATAAATAAATTTATTAAATTTCCTGCCACTCCAGTAGACAGAGAAGCCGTGGGAGAGAGGTTCGATTCTTTTCAGATATCCTATACACCTAAGTAATTTGTTTAATTCTGCTATATTATAATGTGCCGCGGTGACGGCGTGGTCTGCTGCTTCGATTGAATGATCGGATGACGCGGTTTTTATTTTGCTTTTGGTCCGACTAATAGTTCAATGCATACCTACTATTAATTCCCATCCGATCAGTCGTAGGAAACAGTTGAACCACGACGCGGTCACCTCTAATGTTCTAAATGCAATATTTTTTTTAGATTCTTCTCAAAATATGGAGTGCCCGGTGTAGTTAGAAGTATTGATAGGTCCCATTTTAAAATATTCACCCCAGCAAGAGATGTGGAACATCTATATTATTGTAGGAAACATAACCACTTTTTGAATGTACAAATTGTGAGCATTATTCATACTCATACTCATATCTTCTACTCCTTCCTTCCATTGTTTCGCTCATATTGGTTTTTATGGGAGCGGCTGCTGTCACATAATATGACGTCAATCACCAAGTGATCTGCCTAACAGGCTTTGGATACAGCAGGAACTAACGCTGTGATGATGATGATGAGAAACTAGAATTGGCAAAGCTGGTCGTCTACTATATAGGGATCAAATTGAACACACGATGATAACAGTACAACTATAATAGGTGGGTACATAACCGGGTCAGCTAGTAAATAAAAAATGAGTATAGTTAGATTTTTTGTTTTTCTTTCAGGTGTGTGACAGTGTTTACAAGATCCGTCAATGCAAAATATGGGGGTGCAACCCACGACTCTTTTATCTGGGAGAAAAGTCAGATAAACAGATATATGCAATCTTTACATGCAAATGGTTAAATTGTCTGGCTATTAGGTAGATATCTAAATATTAATTCATTCGGTATATAACCGCGGTAGCCTAGTGGTATGGGTAATAGCCGCGGCGGCGACGCGCCTGGCGCGCCTCCTCGTTTTCCGGGGACGAGTTAGGGACTATGTAGTCCCCACACACCCGAGAAGAGGGCCAGATCGCGAGAGATGGCCCTGGGTCAGCCGGGGTGCGAGGGATATGCCTGTCAACCTCACCTTCGGCAACCAAAACGACCCACAGGCGGCGTGCGTTTTAATCGGTTCGAGTCCGACATAACCTCTTCCACCGGCTCATAGGGGAATTTGCGCACTTAAAAAGAAAATTGGTATGGGTAATGGACTGCTAAGACGAGGTCTCGGGTTCGATCCCAGGTTTTACCATGGCACACAACAATGACTTTTCGATGCTTTTCGAAGTTGTGTGTATTTATCGCAGGTTTATAAATGCCCGGTTAATGGCAATAGGCTCGCCACCTATTGGGACCTAAACATAAACTGGCGAAATGTGGGTGCTAGCACCTCTGCCTACCCTTCGGGGATATAGGCTTGTTTATGTTTTGTTATGTTAATTCATTCGGTTTGTGATTTTTCATTGGTACCGCCGGCCAATAAAAGTTGTTTTCAAATCAAATCATAAATTAAATAATTGCAGGTGACTCAGGGTATCCTCAGAGACCCTGGCTCATGACACCCTGCATATTATAACCCTGCTCAACATTCTTGGGAAGCCAATTATAATGCCAAACACGGAATAGCACGTGTGGTGATTGAAAACACATTTGGCAGGCTAAAGAACAGATGGAGGTGCCTATCTAGGATACTACATTAGAGTCCAGAAAAATGTTCAAAAATAATCACAGCCTGTTGTGTACTTCACAACCCGTCAGTAAACTATTGTGTCCTCGTCCCTTCGAATCCGGTAATTGAATATATTTCAAACGTTTCATGAAGAATTATGGATCTAACTTAACTTTTTTTGAAATCTAGAAATGCTAATTAAACCAGTTTTTATTACATAAAACAACATAAACAACGAGTTCATTGAGCAGGAAGAATTCCACCAAGACCATAAAAATACTGCTCAATTGATCAGGGGACGAGCTCTCAGGGAACAACTGATTGATAGGTTAAGTACTTAGGTTAGGTTAGTTGTAAATAGACTATTTTTAGTGACCTCTCGATACGGGGCGTATGCAATACCAGATAAGTCACACTCGCGCTGCAGACCCTGTAAGAACAGAGTTTTTGTTTAGGATGTTTTTTTATTATTGTATATGTGCAGGAGCATTTTTTATAATTATGTATTAAATCTTGACATTGTTGTGTGCACAAGTCTTTACCTCTCATTGCATTGCAATTTCTTTGCGCACTCCCGGGTTTGCTGGAAGAAAACTCAACATTGAGTTAAGCTCGCCTTTGTACATAACTTCTTTTTCTGTATAATAAATGTCTTACAAGTGTACAATATAGAATACATTAAAAATATACAATACAATTTTTTTTTATAGTTTTATTCTTTCCATTAAGGTGGATGTTCCGATTGGGCCCTTCCATACCTTTTAAAATAAAAATATATAATAAAATAAAATAAAATATATTTTATTTCGAACGCATTGATTATATTTTGTTACTAACAATATACTTAGGACTATATTAGTAAACAAATTAAATGACATTTTAAGACTAAACTAAAACTATTTAGAGACCAATTGTACGGCAGTCATACATCTACGCGTACAATGATGGTTCAAAATAGGCGAGTCGTGCCTTTCAGCAAACTTTTACTCAACATCATTTTTCTAAACATACGACACTTTTTTCCATAGGACTATTCGTTTTATCACTTTTCTACATTAGATAGGTGCGCAAGTTGACTTTTTGGTAACAATTTGCATGATTATATAGGTGTACCTACTCTAAATTATTTCGTAATTTTATACCAAAGGCTGAACCTAGGAGCCGCGGGTAACAGCTAAAGTTTATAAAAATTGTACATTGTATCAATTTGCAAGGTAATGAAATAAAACCATTGTAATATAGTTTGTATAAACAAATTTTTTTTTACAAAATTTAAAAGTTTACACCCTTAAAGAACTTTTATTATTTTAATATTCTTGATATTTCTTTAGTTCTGCCTATACCCACAGACAAAATTTTCATGACTACGAGCTACGTAATAAATAATCAGACCGTTTGTTTTTTATATTCACGCCTTCTATTGGTTTTTATTGAGCTGAATTTGGGCTCTAGAAAGTAAACGCTCACGTCTATGTGTGTGTAAACGACCCTGTAATCAAAGGCGTATGTTTAAATACATCAATTTCTAAAATTGGTTGGATTTTGAGGCAATAATTCGACAAAGCTCAATAAAGTGTAATATCCTAGTATTGCAAATACCTCGCTAACACGAAAGAAACCAAATAAACTAATTTGTGAATTCAGCGCCATCTAGCGAGAAATGGCCGAGAACAGCCCGTAGCTTTCACTTTCATGGAACAGTCTTCCTTGCAAGTCAGGACTGCCGTTTGTCCCGTAGATGTAAGACGAGCACCGCTGCGATGAATCGATAACGTTTACCAGGAACCCATTGCTGGACCTCAAGTCGACTCAAGAATACGAGGATGTGGAAAACTATGTCAGTTGAACCAAGACGGTACTGGCGTAACAACAACTAAAAGAAAAGACTCAAACAGACTCGTGGTCAAACTGGTGTGACCACGAATCCGTCATCACTAGAACAGCTACTTGGATCGCTGCAGGAGTCACAAGCACTATTGCATATTTTAGGAAATCCGAGTCATGCAAGTAACTGGCATGCGATTTCTGCTACAATTCTACAGGCTTACCGTTCACAGCCAAAATTATTAATTACGTTTAACTCCTTATGCAGGACAACACGTACCAACTCAAGCAGACAGCAGCCTCACGGCGGGGGCGCCGTTGCCAGACATTTATACCCCACGTAACAAATGGTGGTTTCCGCAAACGCGATCACATCAGCAAAGACAATGTTTTTGTATTTTATTTGCGATATCACGGATATGAAGGCTGTTGCGGCAGCGGGGAACGATGTGTAGCATGAACATCTTGTTTATTAGGAGTACTATGGGACAAAATGGAATATGCAGTTCAAAAGGCTGGCTGATAAGTTACACCTTCCAAAGATTACCTACATATAAGAAATAATCACAATTATAGCGAGGAAACGTCTCTTTGCATGTTATGTTAAAAGATAGTTTTCTAAATTTTACACCATTTTGGGCGGACAAGGCCGTTCTGTCTCGGGGATTTTCTTCATAGGACACAGCTGATTCGTGACGAAATGCCGAGGCCTAGGTGATGAAATACCATGTGGTGCGAGGTGAAGTCAGAGGGGGTTTACGCAAATTATACTCATTGTACTAAATGACGATTCATCGTGAATTCGTCTGTGACAAATCGTTACATTTGACGAATCACTACATTTGACGAATCGCTACTTTTCACGAATCGCTACTTTTGACGAATCGCTACATTTGACGAATCTCTACATTTGACGAATCTCTACATTTGACGAATCGCTACATTTGACGAATCTCTACATTTGACGAATCGCTACATTTGACGAATCGTTACATTTGACGAATCGTTTCATTCGATGAATCACTACATTTGACGAATCGTTACATTTGACGAATCGTTTCATTTGACGAATCGTTTCATTTGACGAATCGTTGGAATTGGAAATAATAAAACACAATATCAATTATCACAAACGTTTAATACTACTATTATTCTGGTTCGTTACATTTGTTGAGCTTGTTTCCTGGTTTTAATATTATTTAATAAATCTTCCTGCGATAATTGTCTCGTTGAGCAATATGATCTATTATTATGTCATCGTTGTTAGCTGTATATTTACATAATAATTACTATAATTCATTTATGATATAATAAATAAAACAATAACATAAAACTGTGATCATTCTACTCATGTCTGTCTGCCTGTTCGATGGCACATTAGATTTTTTCTGTTTAGCACCTGTCATTGACGACTTGTACTAATTTTTAGTGTTCACTTTTAAATTATTTTGTACCATACATAGTAAATAATATATATATTTAAAAAAAAGATGTGGAACGTGACATGGGCGTTTATGGGACTTTTAAATATAGAATCCTTATAAAATAATTCTGTTTTAATCGTCTTTGTTTCAATTAAATACGTAATGTGCTCTACAAGACATTATTTATAACCAATTACGACTGCTGTTCTCCATACAATCACACAAATTAAAGCGTATTCTTAGTACAAAGAAAATTTTTATATAAAGCTTTAACTTTAACCAAACAAATTGTCCAACACATCCATTCAAATATCTACCATCACAAGTGCGTTCAAACTTCAAAATGACGTAACTGATTCAGTGTTGCTTATCTAAATAATTTATTAACAAAATTAATGTAAAATCAGACAGAGGGTCAATCCTCTTAATAAAAATCTGTCCAATCTATTCTGTCAAATGTCAAAAGCGATCAAAATGATAATGTTCTTTCGTGAAAACTCTTGTCACGAGAATACCATTTATTAACTTTGGGGGATTCAGAATTTATCACAGTGAATTTTGAACAGATCTTTATTAGAAGAATTGACCATCAGGAAAGTGAGAGCAGTTTAACAATGATTTACTTCAATCTAATCTTATGCACTTAATAACTATCGTAACTATATACATTTTTTTTAAACTGCTTATAAACTTATATATCAATTGGAAACTTGAAATTATACAATATGTATAAAAATATTAAGAAAAGATCAAGGTAATCATAGTTGAAGCAGAAAAGATTATTGGGTACTATGAAATTTTTCATAACTTTATATTTGTATAAATGAAATGTTAATATTTTTTATAGTGTGTCTGTGTACATATTCAGTTGAATAAAGACGAAAGTGCGTGTTCAGGACTCATAATGTATACAAATAATACTACCTGAAAGTATTTTTTAATCGTCTAAATTATACTGCCAACAGCCTTCTTGGTCCCATAACTAGATTTAGATTTTTTTAACTACAAGAATAGCATTGGGACTAACATTGGGATAAACTGGCGAAATGTGGGTGCTACTGCTAGCTCCTCTGCCTACTCCTTAGGGGATATAGGCGTGATTTTATGTTGATGTTATGTTAAGAATACCATATTTTATTAAATAAAATCATTGATGAATAGCAAAGACGCATTTATGTAATGTTCTACTGGACTAGCCGATTCAAAACGAAGAGTTGATCGAATAATGACGTATGTGTAAAATCATTTTATACCATTTTCCTTTTTATAATGCGTACTCTCTTTTTCACTTCGAATTGAGATTTCTATACCTTCATAGAGTAATTACCACTGTTTAAATTTCTGAAATATTAAAACTTTTACTTCGGTTTTAAGTACTCTAGATATGTATCAAGTGCACGCGCTGTGCTATAAAAAAGATATTCTACTTGCCGACGTGTCTATGATCAATTTTTTAGTTCTCTATAGCCTATCTAGTAGATAAACAACCGCCTTTGTAGAATAAGTGTGATCAGTGAACTCACGAAAAGTACCTAGTCTACATGAAATATGAAGGTTTCCTATTTGGTATGCTGGTTCATTATATCAATTATAAAATTCAATAGAATTCATTTTACGTGTTTTCCGATTTACAGAGTATAATATCTTAAAAATTAAATTAAATTACTAATGAAGTCCTCATTATGTTAAATATGTTATACAAATAATAATTTTAGGTTTCTATATAATAAAGTCACTGCTACATTCAACTTTTTTCACACGCTTTCAATTCAGCCAACTCGCACTTAATTAGAAAAAAGTATGCCATAATTTCGATAATTTAGCACAAATAGCAGTCTTCTTTTAATACCTAGGCTTATGATTATGGTGGGGGCGATGGGGAGAGTGCCAGTCAGGGTGCCTGGGCTCGCGGTGATGGTGATGATGATGATGACGTCGCTTGTCCCTCGCGTGAGGAGCTGGATATACATCAGAAACCACTAGTTCTGAACCGTCTTTAGGGGCCTCCCTGTCGTGGCGTCTGTGGCCGTGTTTGGCCCCCGCAGCTTCGTGGAGCTCCTCCCATGCTTGCCGGTAATATCTGTTGAGTCCACTCCTGGATTCTGATGAGGAGGAGTCCAGCGAGCCGACAGTGTTGCAGTCGGGGGAGACGTGGTGTCTGTAGCGCTTACCATCATTGTGTTTCCTGCTAACATAATTAGTTTATGTCAATTTAGTTTAAGAGTATTGATGATCTGGAAACCAAAATACACAGGATAGTAAAAAAGATAACATCCCTTCTAAACAAATGGCATACGTTTATAGAATGGAATAGAGTTGATTAATCAATTAGATAGTGTCCTAAGTCATCGAAATCTTACCAATACTACTTAATGTCTTAGTATTTCATCTAAAAATATGCATAGTGAACTAAGATATTGCCTAACTAAACTGAAACTATGACTTTCATTATCTTTAATTTCCAAAATAGCTCAAAATCGAAACAAAAGCAAATTTTACAACTTTTTAGATTCCTTATTAAATTTCAAATCGATCTTATTATGCACTGTATACGTGTAAACGCAACGTAGACTGAGATAAATGTGATATTCTCTTGCACTCCATACATTTTAACTACGCGCCAGCGCGCTGTGACGTCACCACGTGACACGATTTTGTATGGACCGTTTTTGGGCGGCTCGAGAAATTGAATTTTTAAAATCAAATATCTTCAAAACTATTTGTCATAAGAAAGTTTCACTTTTACAGTTCATTATATTATTGTAAAATGTACAGTTTACGTAATTAAAAAAATTGGACACAACCCTAGTTGATTACTGTCATGAATGTCATTAACGTCAAATTACGTGTCAAAAGCATACTTTTGTCATTCTATTAACAAATTGCCATTTGTCTACCACTAAATATCTATAGTATTTTAACTAAAAATTATATTCCTACCGCAATTCATACCTATTGTTGCAAATACATAGTTCTATATTATCTGGTAAAATTCTCGTAAAAATACTGCATATGGAGACACAGTACAGGATAATATCTAGTGTTATTAATTCTGCTTTAATCAAAGATCATGAATGAACGTAGTCTAGATAAGCTACATAGCGATCACTTTTGCCATAGACAATAGATTTTTACTTCATTCTAGTAGCGCTATTTAGAATATGATAGAGGATTTCATTATCTATTATGGCAATATAGATTTGATTATAGAATAGACATTGACAACAACGCTCGTATCTTAACATAGCTCTGATATATCTCTCGCTATTTAAATTTGTAATTAAAAGCGAGGTAAAAATGCATGTGGATTTACTATACCACTGGGTTCTTAAAATTAGCCCTCTAAACCTCTGGGCCCCTGGGCTTTAAAACACTATAGTTTTACGAGTCCAGAGGCTTTGTATTATACCTAATGTCATACTGTCGAACTATAATACAGTTGTTGATGAAACTGTTTTCATTATCTGTCTCCATCGCTCGCTTATTTCGCATACATTGCGGTGTGATTTATAAGGCAGGAAAACTGCCAACGGCGGTATTAGAGTCGTATATCAAAAAAAATGGATAGTCTTAACTTGTATTAAGTATTCTGAACAAAAATATGGATATTTATTTCTGTATTGACAAAATACTTAAGATAAAAGTTACTACAAAGTTCAAATATTATATACAAAAAAAACGGTGCATGTGCACATTGGTGATATATTTATAGTCTGTGTAATGTTTGTGAGTAATGGCGCGAAGGAGTCGCAGTGCATATTGTGGTTGACGTTACATTCAATGTGACCATGTGAAAAAAAATAAAGCTCGTTCATATATTTGACGTGTAGTGAAAAAAAGTATGAATGGTACTAAATATTGTCGGTGATTAGTAGCTGTGTATTAATTAAATTGAATCGTGTTTTTAATTTTTTTTTAGCCTGTGAACGTAAATTCCTATAAATACTGGGCGTGCGTTTCCAATACCGGTGCGTATAGCGATGACATGGTGGTTGGTAAATAGATACATATATATCCTGCTAAATATATAATTTACTACAATATAACCATTTTCCTTTACATTATAAACTGTTTGACGATATATGATAAAACTTATAGATCGTACTATTATGACGTCACAAATTTTTGTTTTTATCATCTCGGCTCATATTTAATACATTTTTGACACTATTCAAAATGTCACCCATAAATCCTGTTTAGTAGTTTCCTGGTGTTCGCGGGTGGTCAACCACCATGTCAACGTAGTACCTCAAAACAAACGCACTGGCTATAACGGGTTGGAGAAGTGTCCAGCACGATGCGTGTGACGATGGGTCCTGGCGAATTCGCGCCTGCCGACTTGCTGATCAGGGAATGGGAGCGCCAGGAGGGTGTACCACCGTGACGGCAGCTCCCGAACCGCCGGGGGTGGTCGCTTTGGACCCCCGCTGATGTATCAAGTTATTTTGTAAATGGCGGCCAATGGACCATTTCATATGCAGGTTTATTGAAAGAGCCAGGGTTCCGTTCAAGAAAATTATACATAGGGCAAATTGACTAAAGTTTATAAATAAGGTTATAGTAGAGGTAAAGGTTTATCCTCACATTAGAGGGTTTAGTCAGAAATCCAGTACTTCCAGCTTGACTTAAAATAATCATGACTTAAAATATTTTTTTAATTCCTATCTTTAATATCAGCACTCACTCACTCCCTGGGAGGGATAAGTATTGGTAAATTGCATCCACATTTCACTAAGTATTTTTTTTTCATCTATGAGAAATATGCAACACAAAATGTTTTTGTGTATCATCCTTGTGTAGCAGATGGTTGTTAATCTTCTTTTTATCATTATTTATTTCAATTTTGCCAATTATTCAACAAATTTTTATTATTATCATTGATGTCTCTCTTGTTGCGGCTTACTGTGAGGTTAGGTTAGTACTTTAGTAGTGTAGTAGTACCCCTCGTTTACACCACGAAACAAGTTGTAAAACTAGTTATAAACTTGTTTATAAAAAACTTGTTGAAGACTTGTAGAAGACTAATCAAAACACAATACTTGTTTTATACATGTATCTCAGATACTTCTTCGTTCACATAGGATGTATAGCCAACAAGTTGTAAACAAGTATAAAACACATTTGCGTTCACACTGTAACCTGTGACATAATGCAACTTGTCAAATACAAAGGTGTAAACGAGGGGTAACGATATGTGAAACGGCAAGATGTTAAAACTGACAGATGTCAAAACTGACAGTTGTCAAAACTTGCAACATAAAATAGACTACTTGTTGAAGGTGTAACCGCACTAGAACGACACTGCAGAGTAGCGGTGCGACGACGCATCGTAGCTAAGGGTGCTTATATAAAGAAATAATTTGTCGGTATCGGTGAGCTGGCGTCGATACTGTGCATGTTTAAACTGGTCGTAACCGACTGTAGCGTACACGGAGTAGGGTGTGTGTAAATAAGTTTGTATGATGGACTGTTTTTAAATTTCTTTATGGCACCTAAGTCTTGTTGATTTCCTTTCTTGTTGAAGTCTATATTATGTTTAAGTACATTAATATAACTGCAGAGTGTTTGCTTGAACACGCAAGTCTCAGTACAAGAACAGTAGGTTTAAATTTGAAAATATTTTGAAGTTGAATAGTCCGTTTATAAAAAACAAAAAAAAAACAATTAAAACCTACTGTTCATATACTAAGATTAGCTCGTCCCATCAAAAAAACACTCTGCAGCTCTATAATATTATCCCCCATTCAAACTCAATTACACACACCCTTTTATATTTAAACAAGCAGCGATCGCGCGGGATTTCCGATACCGGTAATCTTCTTTTCTATGTAAGCACCCTTAGTTGACTCGTGCCGCACTCGTGCCGCACTAGCGGGACACTTTAGCAGTAAGTGTCCCGCTAGTGCGGTTTCACCTTTAGACTGACTTACGTAATATAATAGGTCGTTACATTTGAAATTGCCGTTTTTTTTGTTTGTTACTAACATTGTTGTTACTAACATTTTTGCTTTTTTATTAGGAATAACAAATGCAAATTTTATGATTCTTTTGTGTATGAATGAGACAACATTAAGCTAATAAACACTTTTATTACGATTTTGAAAAGTGACAGCTGTAAAAAAGTAATACGAAATTTATCATCAAAATTGATAGTATTTCGGAAGTACTGTTTTTGAAGATCGAATTTAATTTATCAAGCAACCAATAAAATAAAATTTAATACAGATTTGAAAAATCTTGAATTCAACTTCCAAACAAAATATAAATAATGGAAATAGCTAATTAATTACAGGAATAACGAACTCATGAATCTGTAAGAAAATTTCGGCAATTTCATAGGTAAACACCTAATATATTACCATGTAACTTTACCCAAAAATAAGTGAAAATGAATAATGAAAATGTAGGAGGGGAATTCTTATTTCAAGGCAAAGTGATATTGGATATAATAAGAACGATAAATATAGATGGGTACGTAAACAAAAAGCCGGGATGCAGGAATTGTCTTTTTTATATGTATATGTATTTTGAGTGTGACAGTCGTGTAAATATTATCTGTGTAAGATGTGAAAGGCTAATGAGTAATTATAAAATTCATTCAGTCCTGTATGTGTAAAAAAAATATATTGACTCTTTTTGTAATATAATATGGCATCTTATTTGACATTTTTGTATCACATTACATGGCAACATTACAATGTCAGAAATAGTACAAAGGTCTAGTAGTCAATCTAAAAATATAAAGGTTATTATTTGAAAAGTGGTGAAAACTTGACATTGGCGCCATAAATAATTTTATAAACATTTACAATTAACTTGATATTGGCAAAATTGCAGCGCTTTGCTGCATAGGCCATTAATGAAAGAACGCTGAGCATTAAAAATATTGATAAAAATGTCCAAATAGTTTGGAATCGAGAATTAAATGAATAAAAGTAAAATGAAAGGTACCTACTAATGAATCTCGAAATCACTTTTCCTGTTTTAATTTATCACCTTAGTACATAAATATGGACAATGAGATGGTATGAGAAATTTTGAACTTTTATCTCCGTTCAATTCAATTTATTTATTTTTTTGGATTAGATTGCATTGGGACTCCTTTGTACGCACTTAGCCTTCATTTTTGGACCATTGTGCGTGCAGAGTTACTGGCTAGAGCAGCCAGCCTCAGAAACGCAGAAACGCCTTACTGGGGACATAATAAAATTGTACTCTTTTACGATCATTTTGTTACCCCTGAAAATGGTTTACATGGGTTTCAGTAGGGGACAAATGAGTAAGTAGTATATTTAGAAGTCATTGCTGATTGACCACAAATTGAGATACAAATTTTAACTAGAAATATTTGTCTATTAATTAATAAAACAGTCTATAGTTTCGAAAAGTCTGATATGAATTCTCTGCATAAGTAGTATGAATATATACCTACACTATCTGTCTATTTACTCAGTCAAGTCGAAAGCTCTCATTTGTAGGGTCAGCAGATAATAATATATCAATTCGGAAAGGGATCGTCACGGTATCTCATTTCTGCTAGGCGATGGTTCGCTTACTACTGGGTGACATAACAGTCATTAGAACCCCGATTCTAGACCTAATTAGTATAGATTTAAACTCAAAAATTAAATGAAAAAAAAATATAGTTTCATTTACAAAATGTTATATTTTACGCCGTTGCGGCGTCGGAGATCCGTAAAGTGCTTTTTCATTTCTTTATAATTTAATTTTCATTTTATTTTCGACGATTCATCGCCGAGTTGATATTTCTGCTATAACCTTTATTCACATCGTGATGAACTATGCATGTATTGTGTATTGTGTTGGGCAATGTACTTACAACGTTTATTAAGATATACAAAACAGAATCTCACCTTCGCACTAGGATAACTATGGTTGTTATGATTGCTATGAGGAACACTAGAGCCCCGAAGGCGCCTAGTGCGACGACAGCGCCGATGTTCAGCCGCGCTCCGACTGGGTCCCGCCGTTCACCGTCTACCGACTGCGGAACGTTTACGCGCGGTGTTTGTTCGGCGCGGATATTGTTTCCGCTAGCGAGGATCTGAGAATATGTACAATTTTTAATGACTTATATACTACACTGTATAGGTAAGCATTAAATAGTAGGTTAATAAAGTAGCGACAATGACCGAGGGTGTCAGAACTGCCGTCTGATTTCCCAGAGCATGCGCTAAAAACGCGTCCATCAAACAACTTGTAGGTCAAATTGACTTGGTAGGTAAGCTAATCCCATTCCCTACAGGTACACCATACCATAATAGGTACAGTCAGTGCCAGAACGATCTTGACTGCAAAGTCTCACCATGGTTTTTTTATACCAATTAGTTGGCAGACAAGCACACGGCCCACCTGATGGAAAGTGGTTACCGTGGCCTATGGACGTGTACAACACCAAGGGAGTCACAATCGCGCTGCCAACCCTGCAAGCACAAGAGTTTCTGTGTCGGTGTCTTAATCAAACTGTTTTTTTTTACTATTATAGGTAATTACTATATTTATTTTTGTAGATTCTTCACTAATTCATAAAATATATTTATTTTTGTAATTCTAACGTATTTTGAATATTATTAAATGTTAATAATTGTTAAGTGAAATATTGTAAAATTCAACATTTTTGTACGTTAAGAGAAGCCCAAATTATAAATATGCCCTTCTGAGATTCGCCGAATAGCTACTCTTTATCCAATCTAATAGAATACTCTAATTAAATTTATTTAAAAAAAATAACTGTTTTATTGATTTAAATTGTATTATTGTCGTAACTAAAGGTATGGACCAAATATCAAAATATTCAGTCAACGGGTAGAGGGAACCAAGGTATTAACATCATTTGGAGTACTTGCTTTGCTCGTCAGAATCGATTTTATGCTGACTGTACCTTTTTAAAACTACCCTCTTACCTGGTTTTCCCTCGGGTGACTCGCAACAATAATTTGTGGGATGTGGCTAGTCGAAGAGTCGTGGTTGTCAGGCACCGTCACCTTTCTTTCTGGTGGTCTTTCGTAACTTTTTGTGGTCGGCCTTTCAGTGGTCGTTTTATGTTTCAATCTGCGCGGCGGTTCGGCGGTCACGAACGGTGTCGGCAAGGAGAGTGGTCGAGGTGATGTACGTAGTTTCGTCGGGCCTGCTAGGATGAGGCGAGGTGTTGTCGTCGATATTAAGAGAGGAGGTGTGGTCGGCGCTGTGGTCGTGGTCGTGGTTGATGTTGTGGTTGCCGTTAGTGTTTCCACTGTTGGAAAAACATTGATTTTAATAAAGTTGTTGTTTATGAAAAAGCTTTGGGAGTATTTAAGGTGTATGAGTGAAGGCAATCGAATCATGACAGAAGCATCCATTCACCCCAAAGAAATGTATTTTTATACGCCTATATCCCCGAAGGGGTAGGCAGAGGTGCTATCACCCACATGTTGCCAGTTTATGTTTAGGTCCCAATGTAATAGGTGGCGAGCCTTCAACGTAAAGAGCGTGGTTCCTAGCAGAGCAGAATTTGGAACACCCCATTTCTTTCCATGCAGTATGGTACAAGGCAACTAAGGAATAGGACTATTTATCATCAGACAGATTTATACAGCCCAGACTCAGCCTCAGATGCATGGCTTGAGTCAACAACAGTTCCCGGAATACGGCAATAAAGTTCACCTCATATTACGTGAGACTAAATTCAATGATGGGTGAAATGTGGGTGTTAATTCACATCTGCCTAACCCTCCGGAGATAAAGGCGTGATTATATGTTCAACGACTTCTGACAGCGTCTGTACTATTTTTATTTAAACTTACGTTGACATAATGGTGCTGGATGATCCCATAGGCCAGTAGCCAAGCAGGCCAGCTTCTTAGCGCCTAGCATCACGAACCCTCTCAGGCAGGTGTATTCCACGGTAGCTCCGAACACCGAGGCGTTATGACTCATGGTCATACGCCCGTTGGTGACTTGGGGAGGGCCTCGGCATTGTACCACTGTAAAAGATAATTTTATGTTATCTCATATTGTACTAGCATCGACTCGCGGTTTCACCCGCGTAATTCCTAATCCTGACAATAACAGAATAAAATGTGTCCTATACATTATTCAGGGATAATGCAGCGTTCTAATGGTGAAAGTATTTTCGAAATCGGTTGAGGAGTTTTTGAGTTCATTCATTAAGAACAAATCAATCTTTCCATTTTTTTATTCATCTTAGGTGGCAGATTAGCACACGGCCCAACTGTTGGAAAGTGGTTACCGTGACCTATGAACGTGTGTAATACCAGAGGAGTCACACCCATGCTACCGACCCTGTAAGAACGGAGAGTTTCTATGCTGTCAGTGTAGAAGACTACAATACATCAGACTGCACTAAAACTCACCAGTGAGCTCTCGCGACCCTACTCACTGCCGGGGACACAATACGAGGTTATTATAGCCGTGGTATTCTGTAGGGCCAGTCGGACTGCTCAATATAAGTGTAGATTACTATTATAAAACCAAAAGATACTTGTAAATACATACATATTATACATAGATACACCCTGACTAATATTTGCACCGAGTGTCTGAATCGAACCCGCTTCCCCTGCGTAGCAGTCAAACCAAAGTTCTACCGCAACGCCATAGAGGCCGTCTAAGTAGTGTAATTTGTTTTATGTATGTTGTGTTCGCAACTACCCGCAGTAGGCCATATAAACATGTAACATCATAAAATGTTAAATTATGAGCATAATTATTAACTGTACTGGCCAGTTTTGTGAACCTTTAATTAAAAAAAAAACACGTATAGGTACAAGCGATGGATAGATGTCATTATTTGCATTGTCTGCACGCTTCGTATTCCGTTACACACATTCAACGTATGATTATCCAACGTGATGACAGTGGCGTCTAATTTCCTATGATCAGTCGCTATGTACACAGATCACACTTGACAAGCACTAACTACATATCTAGACCGCGAACACACCCACTTGAGCGTGACTGTTGGAGCCGCTTATTACCCTAGCAGAACCGTTTCCCCATACCAGGGAACGAAATGGGGAAGATATCCCAGCACTCGAAGAGGGCCGTCTCAGAAGAGACGGTCCTGGTGCGCTGCGAGGGATGTGTCTCAGATGATCTTATCTCCGACAACCTGCGGCCCACACAGTCGGCGTGCGTTTTAGTTGGTTCAAGTCTGACATAACCTCCCTCATCACCTCCAATGGTATGGTACCCGTGAGGGCACATAAAAAAAAATGCCTGCCGTTTATTAGACATCATTTTGGTATTAAAACCTTATTACAAGTGTTGTGTTCCCGGCGGTGAATAGGGTAGCCAGAGCTCACTGGAGAATTTGTGCTATCAGTGGGAAGACTAAAGGCTTGTCCTGCTTTGTCTTCTACACTGATGGCACAGAAACTCTGTACTTACAGGGTTGGCAGCGCGACTGTGACTCATCTGGTGTTACAAACGTCCATAGGCCACAGTAACTACTTTCCATCAGATGGGCAGTGTGCTTGTCTGCCACCTAAGTAGTATAAAAAAAGATCGTCTGTTTTTTTTATACAACAAAAAGTTTGAACATGAAGCATATATTGGCAACACTTACCATCACATCGCGGCGGAGGTCCGTTCCACCTCTCATCGATATCGCAGACGAGTCGCGATCTTCCCGCCATTTCGTATCCCTCCTTGCAAGAGTACTGAACGTGCGAGAGATAAGACACCGACGCGTTGATTAGCTCATAGGTACCGTGGGGGATCTCTGCTGGGAAACCGCAGTCGATACCTGGGAATTAAAAAATGTGTTAGTAAGAATACTATGCAGACGTTTGCAGTCTGTCTGGAAAGTGGCATATCTTTTTAATATTATAGATCAACTAGCGACCCGCCCCGGCTTCGCACGGGTGCAATGCTAATACTAAAAATACACTACAGTACCACCGCAAACGCTACGTCCCACAATTTTTTAATCTGAAATATCTTCGAAAATATTTTTTAAATCATATGCTGTAAAGCGCCATATATATATAGATCTACGTGGTAATCATGATATTGAATTGTAGCTTATATGACGCGTGAGCAGTGCCATCTATTGATTATTTAATCAATCCAGTCGAAAAGTATCGACATATGTTAGAATCTTTTGGAGTTAACAGATAATTGTGACTGTCAATTAATTATAGACCAATCATTTGTAATAAAATAAAATTGCGACTATAATTAAAGATCTAAGCTATCCTATCTCTTAAGTTGGACCAGACTGCTCGCGGTGTGCCAATTTAATTTTAAATCGGTTAAGTAGTTTATTAGTCCATCGCGGACAAACAAAATCGTGACAGGAGATTAATATATATTAAGAAGAAGATAGTATTCCAGATTATTTTGAATCTGGAATAGACGCGTTAAACTATTTTTTTTTTAAATGTAATAAGTAATGTACTTTGTATATTCAAACTAACAATTCTGTGAACTAAAAGAAGCCGCTACTTTCTCTTGCATATTGTTTTATCGTGCTAAATTGCCTTTGATTTGCATTAAAACAGTATGCATTTGACACTGACAGCTGTAGTTTCTATTTTTGCCATTTCACTGTATCGCTGGTTTTACTATACAAGCTGAAACTACAAATCTATACTAATAATAGGTCGTTACATACGAAATTGCCGTTTTTTTTTGAAGAAATGGGAGAAAACTCAACTTTCAGTACTAACATTTTTGCATTTTTTTAGGAATGACACATCCAAATTTTATTTTATTTTTTTCCTAAAAATGAGTCAACATTAAGTTTACAAACACATTTATTACATTTTTGAAAAGTGACAGCTGTAAATACGTAATAAGAAATTTATCATCAAAATGGATAGCATTTAGGAAGTACCGTTTTTGAAGATCGAATTTAATTTATCAAGCGGCCAATAATAACAAAATTTAATACAGAGTTGTAAAATCTTGAAATCAACTCTCAAACAAAATATTAATAATCTAAATAGCTATTAAATTACAGGAATAACGAACTCATGAATCTGTAAGAAAATATCGGAAAATTCATATGTAAGGACCTAATATTATAAAGCCAAAGAGTTTGTTTTTTTGAACGCGCTTATCTCAGAAACTACTGTTAAATAGCCCGTTTATCGACGAATGTTATAAGCTATATAACATCTCGCTACTGCAAAAGGGAGCGGAGCAGTAATCACAAATGTAAAAAAATCCGGCAGATTCCCATACATTATTTGTAAATTAATATGGCTTATGGTGATAAGGGGTTTTGAAGTAAGTCACGGGTGATGTAGGGGCGGGTCCTCTAGTCTAATATAAAAAATTCTCGTGTCGCGGTGTTTGTAGTTAAACTCCTCCGAAACGGCTTGACCGATTCTCATGAAATTTTGTGTCCAATAAACTGGATAGGTCTGAGAATCGGACGATATCTATTTTTCAACCCCCTAAATGTTATGGATAACCCCTAAGTTTTCTTTTCAATTTATAGATTATGTATTTTTTTATGACACAGCATTAGAAAATACATACAACCCTTTATTTTCAACCCTCTACGATCAACGTTCCATCGCGATTTTTATTTTCATTGTCTTACAATGCTTTCGATTATAAGTAAATCCCTGCACACTTATAGTAGATAGTTATTTTTATTGAACTAAAAAAATGTTTTCTAGGCATAATATAGATACATCGCAAAACAACGTTTGTCGGGTCAGCTAGTGTAGGTATATAAATTTAAATCAAATATTGTTACTAGGTATATTCTCATTTAAGCAGATATCCTCAACAGATGTTAATGCATTATTACTACTTTTCGTTACTGCTTGACAGTTTCCAACTTACGTTTGCACACAGGTGGGAACTCATCATAGAAGCCGGTGTCAAGACAGGTCCTAACTGTGGGGCCCACCAGCAGGTGTCCATCATCGCAAGTGTACTCCACCGATGCGCCGACTTCGAAGCTTTCGGTTGTCATCGTGGAGTTAGGAGGCTGCTCGGGCCGGCCGCAGGCCTTCGGCTCTAAAAAAGAGAGAGAAACATTATATTTTCGAACTATTAAAAATGCTATTGGTGATACATTCGCTGATAACAGAGCGTTTATCAAATTGCCTTCGTGTTTAAATTGTTAAATTCTTAAGCGAAACAAACGTTGTATCCTTTTTCAAAAGATATTGTCTCAATGTCTCCTTGTCCTATATTAATGCGATAAGTCACTGCAATCTTAAGGGGTCCTGGGGGTGACAGGTGGAGCCGCCTGTTACCCTGGCAGAAGCAGGCCGCGGCGATGGCGCGCCTAGCGCGCCTCCCCGTTTCCGGGGTCGAGTTGGGGACTCTGTAGTCCCCACACCCGAGACGAGGGCCAGATCGTGAGAGATGGCCCTGGGTCGGCCGGGGTGCGAGGGATATGCCTGTCAACCTCACCTTCGGCAACCAAAACGACCCACAGGTGGCGTGCGTTTTAGTCGGTTCGAGTCCGACATAACCTCCTCCACCGGCTCCGGTGGGGAGGTATCCGTGGGGATTTTGCGCACGTAAAAAAAAAAAAAAAAAAAAAGGGGTCCTGGCAAGTCTCCAAATAACAATGGGTTTCTTGGGGTAAAGACACGCGTACAGCCCCTCTGGGCAATTATCAATACGTTTATAGAATAAATTGACCAATGTAAGAGATTGATATACATTGACGCCTATCAATACATGCCCTTCCCTCCTCAATCTATTGTACAATACGCCGACCTTTGAAGGTTATATGACACCCTTGGACAACGAATATATAGAACTACTTATGCAAAGAGCGCCCTCCGTTAGAAGTACGACAAAAAGGGTTTTGAGGACCCTAGCAGAAACAATACTATGCTAAAGTTATTCTTTTTTTTACAGTACTTAGGTGGCAGACAAGCAAACAGCCCACCTGAGGGAAAGTGGTTTTCGTTCCCTATGCATAACACCAGAAGAGTCGCACTTGCGATACCGACCCTGTAAGCTCAGAGAGTTTCTGTACCGTCAATGTAGAAGACAAAGCAGGACAAGCCTTTGGTCTCCCCACTGACAGTATAAACTTTCCAGTGAGCTCTGGCTACTCTACTCACCGCTGGGAACACGCCACGAAATTATTATGGCCGCGGTATTCTGTAAGGTACTTCCCCAGTCGGACCGCTCAATTGGACGGAAATACCGTGGTGTCCTATATATAGTATTTCATCATTATAGAACTCTGTTGAGCCAGCCTAACCTGTCTGTCAAAAAAAAAAAAAATCTTGGATACTGAAAAGCGCAACAAAAGTGGACGTATGAATGATGGCTTAAAGAAAACAGTGTGATAAAGAAAAATCGTAATCAAACCATGGAACACGTCAATTTGAATTCACCTCGTCTAAAGATAAACTGAAGACAAAGTTTCACGAAAGAGGGTCACCTTAACTTAGACGACATATACGCAATTATTTTTATGGTAATAATTGATCATCGAAAATTGTACTTCTCGATTGCAAGTAGAATAACTTAGGTATTACACTGCCACCGCTACAATTATACTCAAACAAAGTTTGACTGGTAGAAAATGCCTGTGGCATTAAATCCGCCACTGTACAATCTTTGTGTATTTGCGCAAAAAGTTTTTGTAAATAAAAAAATAAACGAAATCTTCTTAATCAAGAGATATTACACTTCATACTAATACTGCTAACACAGAACTACAATAAATCGCATTAGCATCGCCAATATATCGCAACAATTTCGCAACGCATATAAATATGCAAACGAACACAACATTCAATCATACAACTGCAGGAGCAACTAGAAAAAATCGACTTACGGTGTTGACAAATATAGTTCATTCTTGCTACACACTCCGTGTCGGCCCACAGCCAGCCTTTGCTGCCGTCGAATCGTGCGCATTCGCCAGTCCCTCCTGGAGCGTTCCAGAAGGATACTGTGACGTCATTCCCGTTAACCCATCTCCAGTTTGTTTGGTCTTGTCGGTCGCGGACTGCACCCATCCAGTACTGGCTGCTGCTGTCACTCCTGTAGGATAATACTCAAGTTATTGATCAGGTAAGACCCATTTGTAGAAGTTCTCTAAGGACCAGAGGCGGATTTTCTATAAGAGCTTTTAGTCCGTAAGGGCGGGAGGTGATACTAAAGCCGGTGGGTTATCACCAAAAAATAGATACTGAGTTGAATTTCATCAGTGAAATAATTGCTATCAAGTACGACTACTGGGTTCTCCACATATTAGTCAGATATACTCTCAGGCTTTCAGATTCTCTATCAATGCAATAGAATCAATAAATCCCGCGGTTTCCTTCATACGCTGCCGCCGCCGCTTAGATATCCAAAATTAGATTTTTCTATTACATCTTGACTTTGAATTGAACATGCAGAAAAACGAACACAAATATTATAAAATCAAGAATATTATTTATGACAATTGTGAATTAAGGGTGGGTTATAAGACAGATATGAAAAAGTAAAAATATCTCGAACATCGCTTATTATTGAACTGGAACTTTGATTTTTATTTATTATTTAATTCTTTATTGCACACACACAGTACAGAGATCATAAATAAAAACATTCATACTGTGCCATGCGTCTAGAGAATGTGGTTGACAGCTCCTCCATGCAGTCAAATAAATTTGTGTAGAGATCTATTTTAGTTATCGAAGTTATTATGCAGTTGAGTGATTATAAATTAGAATTTATTATGTGAGAGGGTGCAATAGAGGATACAGAAGGCTTTTAACTGTAATGAGGCATTCAATTGTAATTAAAATACACAAGAGCTTTTTTAAAACGTCTTGACACTGACAGCTGATTTGATCATTTATTTACTACGATAGTTGACCTTCTGTTTACTAACTAGAGGATAAGAATAATGTTAATTCAATATATCTAAAATGTAAGTAAAAATATCTAAAAATATCTATGTGACATAATATTCTAACCTACATAATAACGTTATACAATCGAAGTGAAAATAGCGAGACTACTTCACGTTATTGCAACAATTTGCAATAAGTTATTGCAATAAACAATATGTTTTCAGTATATAAATATTAACAATTACGTTATGTGTGAAATTCGCAACGCATTTTATAGTTTTAGATTGGTAATGTAACACCAGCATTATTAGTTAATGGCACGATACAAAGAGTCCAAATTCGCAACAATTTCGCAAAGCTGATGAATCTGTGTCAGGTAGGTAAAGTAACATATAACATAACATAAACTCACGCCTATATCCCCAAAGGGATAGACAGAGGTGCTAGCACACACATTTCGCCTGTTTATGTTTAGGTCTCAATGTAATAGGTGGCGAGCCTATTGCCATTGACCGGGCACTTATAAACCTGCGATAAATACACACATAACTTCGAAAAGCATCGAAAAGTCGTTGGTGTGTGCCTTGGTAAAACCTGAGATCGAACCCGAGACCTCGTCTCAGCAGTTCATTACCCATACCACTAGGCTAACGCTGCTCTTTGTATATCTCTATGCAGTAGGTAAACTGTATTTAATAAATGCCTGTAATTATTACTGTAATTATTAATGTTCCTGCTAAGCTCAATTACTTGTGTTAGGAGCGGGTTCATGTCGGTGGTGCAATGGCCAGGTTTCAAACTTGAGACCTCGTTCGTAAGCTCTACTCCGCGACCATAGGTGCATACCAAACCGAAATGTTGTTAAGTCATTTCTTTATTGATATGTTTATCATATCAATAAAGGTAAAAATCAATAAAATTTATAGGTAATAATGTTTTGGTATTGAAAATGGTAAATCTACCACCAAATATGGCAGATGTCTCTCTTAATAATATCGATAATAGCCCACCGAATATGACACCGTTTCTAGCTAGATATTCTATTTAAGATATCTTAATTTAAATAGTGAAAATACTTATAAAATTTATACAAAACTATGTTAACTATACAATAAATACAAAAATGAAATGGAGAAAAAGAGGGAGACTGCAACTTTAGGCATCGAAAAATTCCTCCCCATCGATCCCTACTGGTACCGTGCCCAAAAGACTGGCGGGCACTACCACGCTGAATGGCGATGCCAATTCTTTGAGCGAGGTAAAGGCCAGCCTTATGGTCACGGGAAGCGTCGCTTAGTCGCTTCGCTATTTATTTGAATAGCGTGCACGCGCTTTGACCCCACGGACCCAACGTTTCGATTCCAAACGGCTCAAAAATATAATTACGAGTTAAATTGAGATATTAGGTATATAGGTTAGAAGCGATGACGATAACCTCTTATAGACTTCCACCGACTTCTTAGGTCGCTGAGTCGGCGTACGACTACAAAATATTTTGGTGACTTACTATTTTAAAATATTCTATAATTTCAGTGACAGCTCGAACCGCGCCCAAACCACAGCCAAAGTTTAATTTGAACTTTTGGGACCCCTTTTGTATAATAGGCGTCAAATGATTTTGTGGGGCCTTATACCCAAATCAAACATTGTCTTACGTTGGCCCAACAATTGCAACCTGTCATCGGATATCAGATATGTGAGCACCCATTGGAAGACACTTGCGATTATAATTTGCACAATACCCACAATTATTCTCAAACAGTCAACACATCCCTCCGTGCTGTTACTCGTTACCATCGCTTGGGTGCACGCTACATTTATTGTCAGGTCGGTATGGTTATTCATGACCATATTTTGAATAAGATATACGGACGGATAAGCAAATAAATATATTGTTAAATTGATGTTGTGTCATGAGGGGTTTGTATGAAGGATTTAATGACAGAAGGGGAGGTGCGCAAATTATGTAAATACATACAAGTTTATGGCGGGTTGTTGTTTTTGCTATCTATTAATAACAAACGGTAAGATTGAGTCATCATCATCATCATTTTATTATATGACCTCCGTGGCGTTAGCGGTTGAGCATTCGACTGCTATGCAGGGGGCGCGGATTCGATAACAATAAGAATAATTTATTTGCCTTTAAACATGGTAACATGGATCTTACAATATTATGTTAATGCACAGCATGCTTAGCTGCAATTTGCAGCATGCAAATTTTATTAGTTATCAATATTACAAGAAGTGTTATCAGTTCTTGCAGTCATCAATATTATGGAATTTAGTAAACAATATTACAATATTTCGAATGTTAATAAAATTATTACAGTTTGTCTCAATAAGTAATTAGTTTCAGTAGTCACATCTTATTCTAATTACTTTGATTAAATTTTTATTAATTCTACTTACATTATTTACTCCTATTTATTTTTGTGTCATAAATTATTTTACTGTGTAAAAACATCTATCCGTGAGCCACTTCTTTAAAGAATTCGGAGATTATAAAAGATTCCCGCTCAGTGCAAATATTTGTATGAATGAATATGTATACTTGCATTGGTCTGGGTGTTTCTATGTATAACATGTATGTATTTACAAAAAAAAGTGTCTAAGTATATTTATCCGCATTCTAGATCCCATAACACAAGGTAGTTAAGTAATGCTTACCATGGGTCTAGATAGCGTTGTGTAGAATGTCGTGGAATATTTATTTATTTATTATTATTATATTAAACACACGCCATTCATATTTCACTCACACGCACACACATACCCTCACAAATACACATACATTTCAAACAAAACAGGCTAATTTAAAATGTAACATTGCATTGTTTGAAAAGTCTTTCTGTATTCCTTTTTTGTACCAATATAATTTATTCTTTTCTTTTTTTACATTTTTTTCCACTTGGTTGACAGACAAGCACACGGCTCACCTGATGGAAAGTGGTCACCGTGGCCTATGGACGTGTGCAACACCAAGGGCACTCGCGCTGCCAACCCTGTAAGCGCATAGTTTAAGTGCCGTCACTGTAAAAGACAAAGCAGGACAAGTTTTTGGTCTTCTCACTGACAGCACAAAAACTCTCTTGTGTGCTCTGGCTACCCTACTCATCGCTGGGAACAGAACACGAGGTTATTATAGTAGAGGTATTCTATAGGGTGGAGGTACTTCCCCAGTCGGTATTTCATGAAACCATGAAAGCATATAATGGATTCCACAGTGTGAAACCTGTAATGTGGAAGATACTGTCTCCTGAGATACAGGTTGAGGACCTAGTTTGGAAGAGAGATTGTATGTAACAAAATGATACAGTAAACTTATTATTATTATTATTTCTTTTTATTATTATTAAAATCACAGTTTAGTAACTGTGATTATAATCGTGATTATGGCACGCAAAGGTTTTTAGAGGATGAAGGACACGAAGGCATTTCCGTCCAATTGAGGAGTCCGACTGGGGAAGTACCTCCGCCCTACAGAATACCTCGGCTATAATAATTTAGTGTTGTGTTCCAGGCGGTGATTAAGGTAAGCAACTGTAGAATTCTTTAAGCACACAGCGTCGAGTGCAGCGCTGCGACAGCGGTGATAGATAAAGTCATTGGTCGATATCCAGTGACGTCACCCACTCCGACCAATGAGAATCCCATCAAGACTGTCGCAGCGCTGTGAGCTTAGAGAATTACACAGCAGAGCTCACTGGAGCGAGTTTTTGTACTGTCAAGCCAAGCCTTTAGTCTTCCCATTGACCGCACAAATTCTCCAGTGACTTTCCTGGTGTTGAACACGTCCATAGGCCACGGTAACCACTTTCTATCAGGTGTGCCACGTGCTTATCTGCGACCTAAGTGATACATAAAAATTAGGTTGTAGGCACTTTGAATTCCTGATATTTTCACGTAAAACTAGCTCCATTAGTTTCTTAGATTACCCCGTCTATATAACGTTAACTGCTTGATTGATTGAACAATAGTCCACACACTTTTGCATAACACAATGTGTACATGTTTATGTCATACAATTTCTCCATTCCATCACAAGTGTAACAATCCAGTGTGAAATTACATATTTTCGTGTAAGGCAACATGAGTGCACTGTTATGTAGTTGATTAATGGTTTCAAAACGACAAACATACCTACCTATATGTATAAAGACACATCATTTTAAACATTTATTACGACGACCTCTGTGGCGTAGTGGTAGAGCATTCGACTGCTATGCAGGGGGCGCGGGTTCGATTCCCGCTCAGTGCAAATATTTGTATGCATGAATATGTATATTTGCATTGGTCTGGGTGTTTCTATGTATAATATGTATGTATTTACAAAAAAAAAAAAAGTATCTATGTATGTTTATCCGCATTCTAAATTCCATAACACAAGCTAGTTAAGCTATGCTTACCATGGGTCTAAATAGCGTTGTTGTAGAATGTCGTGGAATATTTATATTATAATGATGTGTGACGTGTGGTGATAGAGAATGATTACAAGTATCACTATCACATCTCATTCGAACGGTGTCGTAAAAGGCGACTAACGGCAAAATACGCAGACGATATCACTGCGTATATATTTGCCGCGTGGTTGGCGTTGGAATAGAATTTTGACCATTTTATCACTTCCCATGCGGTGTCCTACAAGGCGACTAAGGGATAGGGCTGTTTAGTAACAGACAGATATATACAGTCCAGACTCAGTCTCAGCTGCGGTTCGGTGACTCTTTCCTTTGTTGCACCATTAAGGTCTGGAATTTATTACCATCTCACGGGTTTCCTTCCTCCTACAGTCCCAGGCATATGATGAGGCAGTCAAGCTGAGTGTCCTCATTGTCACATAGTATATGTAAGTAATGGTGACGCTCTTTTCTGAGACCTTGCCTTCAGCTTACCATTAAGCAAGGCGAAGTCTAATTGACGTGTCGTATATATACCTTCGTTCTAGACTATCCAAGTTCATCCATACATATATCCGTCTTACGGATCCCGCCCGAACTGATTCAATTTTTTCTAAATCGTAATCGATTTGAACAAAGTAATATCATTTTTAATAGCATAGTTAATTAGGTACTACTAGACTGTTATTTTCGTAAAGATTAAATTCACTGTCACTGACAGAACTGATTCGACATAATACGGCTTTGCTGGAGTTCAAATTGACCACAGATTATTAGAAAACAATACACGCGCACCAGGACCTTGTTTGTTTCACGAGTAAGGTCAAAGATATATGTCCCCACATTAGAGGGTGAGTCAATCACATTTTCTAGCCGTATATACCATACGGCTAGAAAATGTGATTGACTCACCCTCTAATGTGGTGCGACATATTGACAAGTAAGTCTTTGAATAGACATACTAACGTGGGGTGAATTATATAGAAGAGCAAAAGGTATGGTTCCGAGGCCGACCGCTGACAGCAAAATTAGACGCGTAGCTTACTATCAAACTGCCTTAAATATGAAAATTTCGTTGCGGCTTCTCAATGGTATTGTTATACCATATCGAAGTTTAACAAGTAATATATGCGAAGAGCCAACACGACATCCAACCACACATAAATAGCCTATAGAAATAGTAGAACATAAGTCCTACAATCCGCGTATTTGTCTAAAATTATAAATAAGCTTGATAAATAAATCCTTTATCAATAAAATATATATAAATTAATTTCACATTAAACTATTATAATATACAAAATATATGTAATTACTTACAAAATATACACAAAACTATGCTAACTATACAATATTAAACAAAAATGAAATGGAGAAAAAAAGGGAGACTGCAACGTTAGGCATCGAAAAATTCCTCCCCATCGATCTCTAATGGTACCGTGGCCAAAGGGCTGACAAAACTATAAATTTATTTTTTATATTATATATTACTTGTTGAAGTTGAATATGGATAAACGGCGCCATTGAAAAACCGCAATGAATTAAAATAATAAACATAATTATCATTTTCAAGTCATTTTATGTACGCACCGCGTCTGCTGCTGTACAAAACTGCTGCGTGCTGCAGAGTTCGGAATCACACCTTTAAATACACTTAGAGCAAAATCGACGCAATCCCAGAGTAATTTCGCGTCGATACGTACGATTATGCTTTGATCATGCCTACAACTTACACCTTTTCGCATAATTCGCGGCTAAGCTAACCCTTCCCGAATTATCTGTTAATCTATCTAAATCTGTTCGCATCAGAAATCAGTTTCGCAAAATAATTTCGTCATGCTTTCAACGTGCCCGAATATTGGATCGCTTTCTATTTCTTTCACGATTGAAACAATATTAATTTTCTCAATAACGCGAGAACTCAAACCCGGTATTAACATAACGGTATTTTATACCAGTTTTAAACGTAAAACCTACGCGTAGAGAAGTTGAATATATAACGGTTGAAGACCAAGATATCCATCTAATATATCGACTACTAGCTTTGCACGCGACTGCGTTCGCATAGACTAGATTTGCGTTTAATTTTTTTAGAGAGAACCTCTTAGGCGGCACACAAAGTGGTCTCTGTGGCCTATAGAAAACCAAGAGAGTCACACTCGCACTACCAACCCTGCAAGCATTGAGAGTTTCTGTGCCATCAGTATCAAAGACAAAGCAGGACAAGCCTTTGGTCTTTCCAGTGACAGCATATAAACCAGTGAGCTCTGGTTACCCTACTCACCGCCGGGAACACAATACGAAGTTATTATAAATAAAAGTAGCCTAAGTTATAGCTTATAATAAATCATCAAAATCGGCTGAACCACTTCGGAAATAAAATAAAAAGACTACCAGACAAAAAAAAATATAGATAGCTTTTTTGTTACATGTGCCGTATATGCATTCATATGCATTAATTAAAAGATTGTTCTTTTAATGTTACAGACATGGTATTTTTTTATTTATTTGTATATATAACTATTTATATACATACATACATATATAAAATCACGCCTGTCTCCCATAGGTGCAGGCAGAGATCACAGATCTCCATTTGCTGCGATCATGACTACTCTCGCTTCATTCACTCGCATTACATTCTTCATGCATGCTCGTCGGTTTAGGGTACTCCTGACATGCCCCATTTCGGTCTTCCCTTTCCGACGGTACCATCCACACTTGCCTCATATATATACATATATATATATATATATATAATATGTAGGTAAGTGACCTACGTTCGATAGCCACCACTGACGCTACTAAACTGTCCGATACGGTTATTCCATTCAAGTTAAGCGATCTGCAGCAACGGGACAGCTACATATGACGCCATATTATCGTAGAATATACACAAATTGGCGAAGTCGAAGCCACTTTCTATGTAAGTAATAAATTCAATGCATAATTAATAAACATGTTGTTTTCTAGGTCAACGTTTGTGATACTACGGTAAGACTTTCTGCAGAAGTGTTTCGAGAATATCTAGACGTCATAACATTGTAAAATAGCTAACAAGAAGTGTTTCTTCGTAAGCGATTTCCATTGTCTTTCTTCCTGGTAATACATATTATTTAAAGCGTACCCTGGTAGACGTAGTTGTGTTTATATGGCTCCACTAATTTACAACTGATTGGCAGCGTCGATTATAGACCTACCTCATAAAAAGTATTTATGTTACATTACATAAATGGTTGGTGGACGAAACTTTTTATACAGTGGAAGACTGTTTAAAGAAATATGCATGTCATTCGTACCACTGCAGAAATGCGTTGTAGCGGTTGTGTTATTATACTGACTGCAATATTGTTAGTTGCTAAGTATATATTGCTTTGTATACCTAATAATCTGTGTTTGCATGCCTACTTTATGGCGAAATGTGCTTGATTACTTTATTTTTTATTTCCATCTTTTGTTGTACCAAATTACAAGCAAATAAATAAATGAATTATATTGTATTAAATTGAAAAACTGAATTCAGTAACTAAACGGAAAATAATGCTAAAGTGTTAACGGGAATTACTGCGATCATACACACCTTTGAATCCAGTTTTGCATTTTTATATCATAGAAAGCAAGAGTTTAAAAGAAGATTAATAGCATTGTTTAAGAGTATACCTAATAGTTATTTGTTCATAACGAGTAAATATTTTTATTGTAAGTAACATTTTTAGTCTCAATTACGTATTAAGAATTGTAATGGTTATTTCTTTTTACTGCATAATGCATACAATCCAAATTTATAAACCAAACACGGTAAGTAAAATTAATTACAGCTAACTTTTTCAAGGAATTTAGCACCTCCTCATTATTAAAAATAACTTATACCTACGAATTACGAAGAAACTATTTACTAAAAAGATCGCAGCAATTAGTAAACTCGCCAGCTAAGAAAAACAGACTCACCTGTGACGACGCCAAAGCTCCCAGCTGATGAAGCCTTGCAGTGCAGGGTTGCTCTCGTCCACCAAGGTGCCTCCTCGGGATCGGCAAAAACCCAGGGCATTAACAAACGTTGCTGGCTGCCGGTCGTAGAAAATATAGCATTTGCCGTTGTACGTGGCCGTACTGCCTGGAGGCTGGTCCCTGAATTGCGGACATCTTTCAATAGGCAATGCCTGATCTGTGTACACGAATGCTTCGCAGATAGAGAGCTGGCTTGGTGTGGACGCTTCTAGATGAACGCTGACGAATGCCCCTGGCATTGGAGGGTTGCAGGGCAAGAAGAGAGGCTGTCCTTCTTCAAGATAACCGGTGAAGCGATTGCATATCGGGTTGGTTCCAAGGTCTGGTCGGTTGTTGCCCACGCGGACGATTATGACTGCTGGTTTGTTTTCACCTAAAAATTTGGAAGATGTTAATTATGAAGAAATTGTATGTAGGGGAGACCGGGGCAAGATGAGGTCCGGGGCAGGACGGGAAATGTGCTGGTGTACGTGAGTTTTGCACGCTATTGAGCTACGGCAGCGCCATTAGTTCAAACTTCAGTCGCATTTCGCCGGTCAGCGGAAAAAAACGTGTCTCTGTTTGTTTTGGCTGCTTTGAACGAAAAAACTTAATACTTTGAATAATATTACGAAGTTGTACGACAAGTATCGATGTGTTACGAAGTAAGTAAGCACGTTTTTACAATATTTTTAACCTAAGCACCGTAAGGAAAGATCATTGTTTTATATTATGTACTGTTTATAACCTTCACAGTTTTAGGTTAGGAATGCTTTGTATTGTTGCAAAAAATGTTCGTTGGGGCAAAACGATCGGGGCATAACGGGATACTATCTCGTTTTGCCCCGTGTTTACGAATTATGTTCAAAATGTTGTAGGTATTGAATTTTAATTTATTTTTTCGTTTTTTTAGCCAAAATGGTTCGTAATTATAAACGTACAAGTGATCGCGGTAAATGGGAGGAAGAAGACATGAGAAGAGCTATTAGTGCTGTTATTACAGAAAGAATGGGATTTCTACGAGCCTCGAGCACATACAATGTGCCAAAATCAACATTAGAACGTCGTGTCAAAATGGCGCGAAAAAATGGAATTGAAGGTACAGATTCAAGTAGAAAAAGTTTAGGACGCTTTAAAACGGTATTCACTGAAGAGCAGGAAAATGAATTAGCACAGTATATCAAATCTATGGAAGCACGCCTATTTGGCATGACTGGCAAAGAGGTCCGTGTTTTAGCGTATCAATTGGCCGTAAAAAATCAAATTGAAAACCCGTTCAACGGAGAAAATGGAATTGCTGGCGAAGACTGGCTCAGTGGATTTTTGAAGCGACATCCAGATCTGGCATTTAGGCGTCCAGAGCCCACATCTGCCGCGAGAGCTATGGGGTTTAATCGAGTGGCAGTTAATGAATTCTTCACATTATTGGAACAGGTTGTTGACAAGTATTCACTGACACCTGACAGAATATATAATGTGGACGAAACTGGCATTAGCACAGTGCCAAAGAGCCAATTAAAAATTTTGTCTTTGAAAGGCCAGAAGCAAGTTGGCTGTCTTTCTTCAGCGGAAAGAGGTCAGTTAGTAACAGCCGAAATATGTTTTAACGCAGCAGGCACCTACGTTCCACCAATGTTAATATTCGCACGAAAGCGAATGAAAAATGAGTTACTGGATGATGCACCGTCGGGATTTTGGGGAACATGCAGTGACAATGGCTGGATAACATTGAAAATATTTTATGAGTGGTTCAAGTCCTTTGTACAGTTCACAAGACCGACGAAAGAGAAGCCAGTTTTACTTTTATTAGATGGGCATGCTTCACACACTAAAAATCTGGAGGTAATTGACTATGCGAGAGAACATCATGTTATACTATTATGTACACCGCCACATTGCACCCATAAGCTGCAACCTTTAGACGTTGCTTTCATGCGTCCTCTAAATACTTATTACAGCACAGAGGTAAAAAAGTGGTTGCGAGAGCACCCAGGACGCGTAGTTACGCCGTATCAAGTGGCAAAACTATTTGGGAATGCTTACCTTCAAGCGGCAACGATGCTTACTGCCATTAATGGTTTTCGAAAATGCGGGATATGGCCAGTAGATAGAAATGTATTTACTGAGGCAGATTTCATAGCCGCAGAGACTACCAATACTGAAAGAATTGCACCTATTCAGAATCAAGATGCTGTGGCAGAGTCCCCTTCTATATCTGTTCCTGTTGACAAAGAAAATGCTCCAGAGTCCCGATCTGTTGCTACAGCCACATACTTTTTAGAGGATTCCACTGCAAATAAGACCTTGAATAAAGAAACACCAAATTCAGCGTCATCTGAAACGTCATCTAAATGTAGACCCTCAACTTCAGCTATTTTAGAGAAGAGCTCTTTAATCTCAGTTCGTGTGGGCAAACAAAAAACTCCAGAACCTCAATCTATAGCTTTGGCTTCAGACGTTTTGAAGGATTCTACTCCAGATAAGACCTCCAATATACGAATACGACGTTCAGCTACCACAGAAATGGCATCTCAGTCTAGACCCTCAACTTCAAGTACTTTAGAGGAGGTCTTGGTTCCTATGAGCGAGAAGACTTCGGAAAACAAATCAGCAAATGTCACATTTATGGTTTCTCCAGCAAACATCATAGCAATACCAAAGGAAGTTAGAACTGAAGAAAGAAAGACTAGAAAACGAGGAAAGACTGCAATACTCACTGGTTCGCCGTACAAAAATGAGCTTAAGACTAATTTAGAAAATAAAAATGCCAAGAAGAAGACTGAAGTAAAAAAAGCTAGTAGTAACGCTGGAAAGAATAAAAATAAGAAGCGCAAGAAAGAAAGTGAGACTGATTCATCCCAAGAGGAAGATGAAAATGACTGCGCTTGCATTTACTGCGGGCACTTGTATTCACAGTCAGTCGAAGGATGGGTGATTTGTAATGTTTGCCTCGGCTGGGCTCACAATTCTTGTGCTGGGGTTGATGAGGATGATGAGGATGCGCATACTTGTGAGCGTTGTCAGCTCGATTAAAATGTGTGCCCGTTTTGCCCCGTGCAATTTCCCATTATGCCCCGGGCTAAGGGGCAAGATGGGAAAATTTTGTTCCTAATTGTTGTTCCTAATTAACCAAAATAAGAAGATTTAGCGAGTAAAACGAGTTGATTATATAATGTTGATTTATAAATGTTGCTGTCTATGTAAAAATTATACCAATAAACAGTTTAATTTTCTTTATATGATTTTTTTTTCCTTAGATATCCCGTTTTGCCCCGGTCTCCCCTATTATTGACTACATATACTGTACATGGACATAGTGAGCATCAGAGCGGCGGTGAGCCGCTGGAGTCACTGGAGAGTTATTGTGCTGTCAGTGGGAGGATCAAAAGCTTGTCCTGATTGTGTATTCTACACTGACGGCACTGAAACTCTCTGTTCTTATAGGGTCGGTAACACGGGTGTCCTCTAGTGTTGCACACGTTCATTGGTTACGGTAACCACTTTCCATCAGGAGGGACATGTGCTTGTCTGCCACCTAAGTTGTATTAAAAATAGTCGTACCAACAAATATGTGAACTGATAAATTACGCTTCCGTCTTTTCAATATTATCAATTTTATTGTTTGTATTCAATCCTCCTTTCAATGGCAATATCAGGGTAAATTGACTGTGATGTGCAAATAAAACAGTATGAATTGGACAGTCCAATTTCTTTGGTACATTTATAATTATTTTTGACCATATGTCAATCATGAATCAAAACATAGTATCCAATTGCCTCCGTTTAATAATAAAAATAATTTTGTTCTCGTGTGGCACACATTACTTTTCATTCCAGCAGCGAGAACACATAATAACTAACTAACTTTGAAGATAAATGGACAGCAATAGATAGAAATTACGTTTATATTTATTATTAATCAAAATAATGCTGGACATTTTAAAAGATAAAGGAGCAATTTACAATAATTCTGCAAATTTAAAGTTATAGTTTTATTTGGCATCGTTATAGTTGTATTGACTTGAGATTTAATTGAAACTTAATTCCGCATAAGTAACTTGCTATTCCAACTCTTCTGGTTTTAAAAAACTGTCTTCGTCGCTAGTATCGCTCATCTTTTATGATTATTTTAATCTTTTTAATCTTATTTAACAAGTTTAACAGTGAAATTTTATTCCCGCTATTTTAAGGTGCCTTCAGAAACAGCGTCCGTGACTTAAAAATACTTATGCATTAATTATTTTCGTATACAATAATACATTAACTATTAAATAATTAAAATAAAAACATGGTTATTCATTTCACAATATTTTTCAAATTTAGAATTTCGAAATTGGACCTTCAATTTACTAAAGTGTTTGTCACTCGCTCTTTTTTAAGGATGGGAAAGAGATAGAGTACAGTGTGGTTCGAAAGTTCTTCGCAGAACAATTCTTTCTAAATCTATGGTTGGCACTCTATATTGATTTTTTTTTTAAATTAAGAAGTTACTTTGTTTCATGCAGTGGGCAAAATCGCATTTTGCGCACTGTTTTTGCGGAGCAAAACTTACACTTTTAAGCTGCTGAAATGAAAAATTAATTCTCGCCTCACCCAGGTACCATAACACATTTTTTTTTCTAAATATGTTGTCATTGGTAATTATAGTCCTTACTACAAAAAGTTACCCAGTGTAATTATACAACTGTTAGGTCAAATATTGCATTGACATATTTAAATGAGAACTGTATATATCCTGTTTAATTAAACAATATTACCATATTTACCAGACTATTGGGAGTTTCACAAAAAAATATAAAGATACTTGCTTCGGGACAGATAATTTTAACACGAAATAGAAAGAAAAAGGAATATGGTATAAGACAATCCAGAGTGAGCCCCCTTCGTTCCCCCTGGTTTGATGACAAAGCTATATGTGAAACTTGCAGTAAGACTGCGCCGGACACTTTTCAAAGCAAAGTTTGCATTCGTCATGGAATAGGTGAATCAGCATTCACCGAACTGTGTCATATGCAATTGACTAGAGGATTTGCTGATGTAATGTCTGCAAAATATAACTGAAAGAGAATCAATCCTAACAGAATTTAATCTCAATAGATGTTGGACTTATCAATAGTATTTTGTCTAACCCAAAATCTGCTATAGACAAAAATTCTCTTTTTTTTTATACCACTCAGTTGGCAGACAAGCACACGGCCCACCTGATGGGAAGCGGTTACCGTGGTCTATGGACGTATGCAACACCAGGGGTGTCACACTCGCGCTGCCGACCATGAAGAAACCTTCTGATGCCCCTCTTGAAGAACCCCATATTGTAGGCGCTTGGGAAAACCGCAGCAGGGAGGTACACTCAAGCTGTGGAATGCACAGCTTGAGTGTGCGTGGGATGAAGTTTCTTTCATACCGCACAGTGCGCATCGTCTCAGGTCGCAATGTGTGAGGATGAATTCCCTGCCTATGGCGAGAGGTGCGATGATAGAATTCTGTAGCCTAGTGGCTATATAATATAGTATTTAGTATAGTCCTATTTTATTTATACACACATACATATGAAATGAGGGTATATATATCAATATACCCTCATTTCACCAATCATTGAATTCGATCCCACGTAATAGGGGGTGAGCCTATTGCCGTCTTCCGGGCAGTATTGTTGATTCAAGCCTTGTATCTGTGCCTGAGTCTGAGCTGTATATATATATATATACCTATATATGTCTGATGTTAAACAGCCCTATCTCTTCGTCGCCTTGCGACACTGCATAGGAGGAGATGGGGTGGCCCAAATTCTACTCTGCCGGGAACCCTTATTTAATATATATATATATATATATATATATATATATATATATATATATATATATATATATATATATATATTAAATAAGTAGTGGGTATTAAGATGCATTAGTTTATACCCCAAAATTTGTTCTGTTATTTTAGTTTAAGGTGCAATGAAGTTGACGTGCCCATGTGGCATAAACGCCTTAAAAACATAAGAATAAAAAAAATCCTGCGTAATTATTTATCAGTGAGGGCCTAAAGAATTAATGTTTCAATGGTATACATTCAATCAATTCAATTCATACCGACCCCTCCGTAGCGATCCCTCCCTCGGGCGCAATTTGATATTTCGTTCTTCAATAGCATAATCACCTAATTAAGGTGTTACAAAATAGGGGTAGGAAACTATTATTATCATTTATATATATATATATATATATATATATACGCTGATGATTTATTTATTTATTTATTATATACTTTATTGTACACCACTAATAAATATCATTACAAGGTCTATAACAAGGAATCTGTACAATGGGCGGCCTTATCGCTTTAAGCGATTTCTGCCAGGCAACCTTTGGATGGTGATTAAAGTTGTAGGAATGAGTGGTAGTTGTTTGGGGTACTTTTACAATACAAATATAATAAGTAAGTACATAGATATATTATATCTAATACATAAATATAACTGTATATGTACATAAATACATATAATAAAGTAATCCTATCTAATACATACAAATAATAAATATAACATTCATAAATATAATACATATACAATATATATATATATATATATATATGTGATAATAACAATGCCGGTGGGATATAATAAATTATTACTACAACCTTATTATATATATTATTACTTTACTTTTCATAGTAGGTAGGAAACGGCGGTATTTCCGCCCAATTGAGCAGTCCGACTGGGGAAGTATCCCCGCTCTACAGAATACCGCAGTTATAATAACTTCGTGTTGTGTTCCCAGCTGAGAGTAGGGTAGCCAGAGCTCACTGGAGAATTTGTCCTGCCAGTGGGAAAGACTTAAGACTTGTCCGGTTTTATCCTCTTGCTTTGTCGGTAGCGCGAGTGTGGCTTCTATGGTGTTACACACGTCCATAGGACACGGTAACCACTTTCCATCAGGTGGGACGTGCGCTGGTCAAAGAACTATATGTATACATATTTCTTTCTTCTTTCTTCTATATATAAAAGCAAAATACCACTTACTGATTATTATCAAATATCAAAAACTACAATAGCTATAAACTTGAAATTTGGTATGTAGGTTCCTTAATGAATGTAGACACTCGCTAAGAACGAATTTTCACGGAATTCCACCCCTAAAACGGGGGTTGGAATTTTGAATTAAAGTTATATGTTTTTGAAGTAAGAGACTTGAAATTTAATATGTATGAGAGAGGGTGTGGAGGAGTACTAATAATTCATTCTTAGAAATCAACCCCCTTTTGGTGTTAAAACAGGGGATGATAGTTTATATAAAAGTATAAACTATCATTTCCTGTTTAGAGGTTACCCCACGTTTTCCCATGCGGTGTCGTACAAGGGCTGTTTAACATCAGACATATATAAGTATATATATACAGCTCAGACTCAGCTTCAGATGCATGGGTCAAATCAACAATAGTGCCTGGAATACGGCAATAGGCTCACCCCCTATTACGTGGGACCAAATACAATGATTGGTGAAATGAGGGTGTATCTCACCTCTGCCTAACCCTCCGGGGATAAAGGTGTGATTGTATGTATAACGTCCGCGTGGCTTCACACAGAGTAGAATTTGGGCCACCCCATCACTTCCCATTCGGTGTCGTACAAAACGACTAAAGGATAGGGTTGTTTAACATCAGACAGATATATACAGCCCAGACTCAGCCTCATATGTATGGCTCGAGTAAATATTAGTGCCCGGAATACGGCAATAGGCTCACTTCCTATAACGTGGGACCGAAATGCAATGATTGATGAAATGAAGGTGTATATAACCGCAGCCTAACCCTCCAGGTACCCATAACTCACTCTACACATTGCAGGTCGCGGGCGCCCGCTGATTCTTTTATATTTTAGCATTTTTCTCTAGAATGTATAAAGACCGTAACAGCATCTTATTCTATGGATATTTCTCAGATATTACTGTTATGTCGCGAACTTGGAAAAAAAAAAAAAAAAAAAAAAAAACTTTCTCATCGCCAAGTGGCCACTTTCATTGCTGTCTAATATTTTGCACGCGTCGCTGCCCGCCGTTGTCAAACCGAGCGACGTAATCACAGTGCAAAAGGGTCGTTATTTTAAATTATTGTTAGAAAGTTTCATAAAATTAGTTATTCCGCTTAGTAGGATGGTGAGATTGTGTGGTTGTGTCGACTTTATATTAAACAAGCTGCCATTGAACTACGTAGATGTATAATTACTTATTGGATTTGCTGAGTTTCTCGACAGCCTCTGTGTGAGGGCTTAGATATATGAACTGGGAGGTAGGACACGGCGCCCAATTGAGCAGTCCGACTGAAGAAGTACCTAGGCCTACAGAATACCGCGGCTATAATAACTTCGTGTTGCGTTCCCAGCGGTGAGTAGGGTAGCCAGAGCTCACTGGAGAATGTGTGCTGTCAGTGGGAAGACTAAAGGCTTGTCCTGCTTTGTCTTCTACACTGACGGCACACAAACTCTGTGCTTACAGGGTCGGCAGCGCGAGTGTGGCTTCTCTGGTGTTACACACGTCCATAGGCCACGGTAACTACTTTCCATCAGGTGGGCCGTGTGCTTGTCTGCCACCTAAGTGGTATACAATATATATATATAACTTCGTTTCTCTTCGACTTCCTTGGTCGAACAGATAGATTTATTTCGCCATAAGACTATACACATATGTCTGCTTGCCAAAGTATTCTCATAGTAGGCTCGCGTTACAAATTGGTGATATATTTACTAAACATCAATTTAGTTTCTCTATTTGGCCATGTAAAAGCAGACTTTTTATTCTATCTTCCAAATTAAGTTGCGTACGCTTGTAGAAGAGAGTAAATTGATGTTTGAAACACACGTTAACGTCTGTCACACACGTAGAAATATGTATCATTCCTATACATTATATTCTACCATACAGTCAGACAATGAATTTCCACTTGTGTGGGGAGATTGTATAGATTTTTTTTTGTATTCGCCTAGTAATGTTGACAAGAGAGCTGGCTATAATATTTCTTTTAAATTTTGACCATCCTTATACCCTACGGTCTTATTATTATAAGTACTATAAACATTTACTTAACTTTATTAACTTACTTTGTATTTAAGTAGATAGGTATCTATTCTTATAATACTTTGTTTAGCCGTATGGTTCCCGACATAATAGAATTTGGCCCATCTCTTTCCATGCGGTGTCGTACAAGGCGACTAAGGGATAGGGCTGTTTAACACCAGACAGATATATACAGCCCAGACTCAGCCTCAGATGCAAAGCAAAAAAACAATAGTGGCCGGAAGACGGCCATAGGCTCATCCCCAATTGATAGGATTCAATGATTGGTGAAATGTGGGTGTTGATTCACCTCTGTCTAACTCTCCGGGGATAAAATCGTGATTATATGTATGTATATATAATATTTTGTTCCAGGTAAATCTTACAACTCAATTTTGATGCAGAATATTTTCAAACAATTTTGATTTAAAATTTGATTATAGGTGGGTGTAGATAATATCTAATAAGGGTAATGGACTACTGAGACGAGGTCTCGGGTTCGATCCCAGGTTTTATCATGGCACACACCATTGACTTTTCGATGCTTTTCGAAGTTATGTGTGTATTTATCGCAGGTTTATAAGTGCCCGGTTAATGGCAGTAGGCTCGCCACCTATTACATTGGGACCTAAACATAAACTGGCGAAATGTGGGTGCTAGCACCTCTGCCTACCCATTCGGGGATATAGGTGTGAGTTTATGTTATGTTATGTTATGTAGATAATACCTTTTAACAGTACCAGTAGCTTTTTGTAGTACAACTTGTTATATATGCTCTTTTACATAATGTTGATAGATTTAAAATATTAAATAATTTTGTGAAAATCCATTTATTAAGTTACACAATTCTATTGAGTTTATTAATTTATGTATAGCTAATAATAAATTACAATTTATTTACAAAACTTTATGCCAAAATTTATATCAAAAATGGAGACCGTAAGCTCAAGCATTGAAGTATTTTACTTACTATGACATGTTATAAAATGTGAGTCCCTCAAGCGAGAAAGAGAGACGGAGCTACAGAATGTATAGTTACATCCTTTTTACTCACTCGAAGAACTGAGTTTCAAAAGTCATGGTACACTCTCAGAAGAATTAACTGTTACATCAGCGGTACTAAAAAATAGTTAAAATTTGATAAATTCAGATGGCTATCACTTGCCGGAACGAGATTGCCACTGGCATATAGACCTGAAAATTGAACTGGTGGGGCCCAGGTCCCAGGTCCCAAATCAGTAGCTTTGAACACAGCCGGGATGTTATCTGCGCGACCTATTAGACAATACAAAACAATTGCCAAGGTTTGTTGAATTCGGTTTTCTTTTACAAAAAACAATTATGCATAATAAAAAGAAAATTACAGGTTTGCGCGCACGATAATACACTCATTGCTTACAGCATAGAGTCTAAATTCATCTACGGGGCTGTCTGCTTTAATGCCATATTTGAAATTCACCGAAATTATTAGAAATCGTTTCGGTACACCGCACTGCCGTCAACAGGTAATTTGTCGTTAATTCGGCGGTTGTGTATCGAATTTAGTTAACAACTACAATGGCAACTTTTTTTATACTGCTAAGATGGTAAACAATCACATTACCCCAGTTACCAATGGTGCCGATGGTGGATTGGGGTTCGAGGCTAAGTAGTAATTGAGTAGGTTAAAAAAGTAAGCTATAACCGGATTAGTATTAGGCTGGGTGATTATTTTAACACATAGAGACATATCTGTGTCTCGAAGGGCACATTATTTTAACCCTTCATTAATGCCAGTTGCCATACAATGAAGTTGAGTACGTATGAAGTCGTTCCGAGTGGTTAAAGTCTTAAAAAGTCCGACACGACCTTCCTACAAAATTTTGAATTTATTTAATATTCTTGTTCATTTACTACTGAACCAATTTTGATATACCTCTATATTATAAAACTCTTTGTAGAACCGGATATATGATAAAAAAACGACAGCAGAATCCGCGCAGGCGAAAAAAACATTATTTTAATTTGTGCAGAGTGCAGATGCATAGCTCGAGTCAACAATAGTGCCCGGAATACTGCAATAATATTCCTATTACGTGAGACCGAATACAATGTTTGATGAAATGTGGATGTAAACTCACCTCTGCCAATTTTTCTTTTTACCACTCAGTTGGCAGACAAGTCACGACACGACACGACAAGCCTATGGACGTATGCAAAACCAGGGGCGTCACACTTGCGCTGCCGACCATGAAGAAACCTTCTGATGCCCCTCTTGAAGAACCCCATATTGTAGGCGCTTGTGAAAACCGCAACAGGGAGGCCACAGCTTGAGTGTGCGTGGGATATCGGTAGCCTAACCCTCCGGGGATAAAGGCGTGCTAATGATCTTCCGTTCGTCAATGATTATAATGATTAACATACAAAGTCGTGTTTTATAATCATTGTCAGATAAAGTCCGTGCATCCGTCCTCTAATCACAACTCTGTTCCGTGAGAACTCGGAAGCGGCTTGTTAGACGCTGGTCTTTGTGTATGGCCTTGGGGTCTATTCTGTTGTACATTGCCACCAAACTTAAGTCTTATGTTTAAAACTGTTTTTTTATCTAGGACACGCCAACTTGACTTCATTAACCTGATGGTAAGCTAAAGGCAAAGTCTCAGAGAAGAGGGTCACCATTACAGACTCTAAGTAATGTTACAATGGTGGTACTCAGCTTGGCGGTTTCATCAGATGCTTATTCACGCCCCGCTTAAAGGACCCGGGACTGTAGGAAGAAAGAAACACGTGTGCTGGTTGTGAATTCCAAGTCGGATATTTTTGAATAATTCTGATGTTATTTTACATTGACATCAAACAGCAATATAATAAATGTTAAAGGAATCGCGAAGATGGTATGGGTACAGTCAGCGTCAGAACAATTTTGACAAGCAGTTCGGTAGGTAACTCTTTCCTTTGTCCATTAAGGCCTGGAATTCATTACTAGCTCACGTGTTTCCTTCTTCCTACAGTCCCGGGGCCTTTAATCGGGGCGTGAAAAAGCATATGTTGAGGCCGTCAAGCTAAGTGTCAGCATTGTCACATGGTATGTGTAAGTAATGGTGACCCTCTTTTCTGAGACTTGGCCTTCAGCTTACCATCAGGCAAGGCGAAGTATAATTGACGTGTCATATATAAAACAAAATGATCATAATACCAAGGCATTAATAATAATATAAACAGTAGGTATTTATAATTTAGGAGTTTTATGCTTCGCGATGTGTGTTTAGTTAGGCGATCGTTATTGCACACAGATTTTTTATTATTGAATATAAAACATATTAGGTACGAGTATATTCAAGCTGTCAAATGAATATAAAACATCAAAATTGTACAACAATCAATACTTAGTCCATGTACTTATCAGACAACCCGCCCCTGATCGCCCCCGGTGCAAAAGTGCTATGCACACTTGCTGCATTGCCACACTGGGTGGCAATAGCCAGCCTTTGCACCAGGCACGACCCGGAACTAATCGCCTCGATAAGCCTATGTCCTATTTCTTTAGTAAGGCTTTTAGCTTCCTTGCTCCCCTGAGTCTCCACAGTTATCGGCATGAAATGGCACAACGGCTTCCTTAAGCCTCTTCCTTGAGCTAGCGTCTTTCGCAGCGGTTGACGGGGAGTACATTGTTGTATAACTTAATTTACAGAGTCGGGAACAGATAGTAAGAACGTTACATTGTACCAAAATTGATAAAATCATCACATGTAGTGCCTTCATTTACGAAAATGTTAAACCAGTAAAAGGAGATCGAAATTTAATTCAATTTAGTATCAAAATAATCGGGATATTAACCATTTTGCATTGTTTCCTCCGTGATAATGGTGCTTGCAACAGCGCCGGAATATCGGAAACTCGAAACAATGCAACATGGCAAATATCCAGATTATTTTGATACTAAATTTTAGTTATGTTTAGTAAATTGTACAACAGAATTAACACCTGTAGTGGACAAAATCATTATTTCCTAAAGTTAGTGTGCAAAGCGTCTAGGTTGTGAATAAAACTTATATATACTCTTAAAGGCCATTGGTTGTTGAGATTTCATGGCTTCTTAAATAATCAATTAGAGCCTATGAGAAAATATTTCTATAGTACAAAACCTTGTATTGTATTGTATACATTTCCTTTTGAAATTTTGCTGGTACGTTTAGTCGGTAAAGTAACACGGTGACGTGATGACGAGGACGTAAGTCAAGTTGGCGTGTCCTAGATTAAAAAATAGATTGCTTTCTTGCTACCTTAGTAGTTAAGAAAAATAATATGAGTAGTGCATTGCATTGTGTCTTGTAGCGTGTTACAAGCATACAATGTTCGACAAAGACTTATAGACCGAGATCCAACTGCATGAAAACTGTGAGGGCAAAGTCATTGAACTGACTTAATTAAAATCTAGTGATTTTTTTTTAATTGACTTTAAAATGGATCCGATAAATTGTAGAAAAGAGAGCAAGGAGCTATCATACACACACACGCACACACAATCTCACATAAATATACTATATTATTATTTTTTTACTTTGTTAACTAAACCATTTTGTTATATATGGGCTATGAACGTATGTTATGTTTTTAGAGGCGATCGGCGCTGCAAGCCGAGATACAGGCCTGTCCTATTTCGGCTACAGATGCTACCTGTATTTATTAATTAATTACATAAACCTGCTATAAATACACATATAACTTAGAAAAGCATCGAAAAGTCATTGGTGTGTGCCATGGTAAAACCTGGAATCGAACCCGACACCTCGTCTCAGCAGTCCATTACCCATACCACTACCGCGATACAAATTATTATAATTAATTAGTAGCTTTAATTTATAAGATGTTTAATAAAATGAACTTTGTTTAATGTTTAGTAAAATAATGATTTTAAGCCCACACGAAAGGAAGGTAACGCGAAGATACTTCACTTTTTTTGAAGATAACGAAAAAAGATGACATCTTTTTTTAATAATGTTTATTCTATTTGACGGCCTCTGTGTCGGTAGAGCGTTCAACCGTTCAGTGCAAATATTTATATGCATGTACTTGTTTATTTTTATATGCATTTTTTTTTAAATATCAGCAACCGATATTACTAATTTTCCCTTTAACCCCTCCAACTAAACTAAATTGCTTGTCATAGGAGTCGAGCCGTAATTAGAGACGTCGGTAGTGTAATAGCTAGGATCGAACCCGGGATTTCTCTATCTTTTGGTTTCCATGTATGTATGCCTGCGCTGCTGCTGCGTCGGCAGAGTATACAAACGGCGCAAGTATAGTAATATAAGTGGTAATTACATATTTGAGCCGTTTGGGGTCGAGACGCTGGGATCATGGGGTCCAAGTGTCCGTCTTTTGTTTCGAGACATTTCAAAACGTTTAATTGACGCTACCCGTGACCAGAGGGCTGGTTTATTCCTTGCGCAAAGGATTGGTATTGCCATTCAACTCTCTCTCTCCCAGTTGACGTCGATGGGGAGGAATTCTTTGACGCCTGAACCTGCAGTATTGTTTAGGTATATTCAGTTTTTTCTTTTTTTTAATACTTTAATTTAGATAACTTCTGCATGTATGTATGTATATATTTACAAAACAAATATATCTCAATACGTTAAGTTCATCCGCTCTCTAGATTCACACACACTGATTATGTCTTCTGCACTGAGGGCATAAAAACTCTCTTTTCTAACAGGGTCTGTAGCACGGGCGACTACTGGTGTTGCACACGTTCATAGGTCACGGTAACCACTTTCCATCATGGGTCATGTACTTGTCTGCCACCTTAGTTGTATAAAAAAAAAAACTATACTTACTCAAGGTCTAAATTGCGCTGTCTAGAGAGTTGTAGAATTTTATTACTTAAACATAATAATCTTGCAGTCGGCTCCTAGGCTACAGCGATGGCGTGTTCATAAACAGATGTTACTTGTGAGCAATATACGTTTAGCACCTGTGTACGGTCTAGCGCACAACTGGGACAGGTATCTTATGTACACAAGTCTTGTCTTTCGCGAGAACTGATGGCGCTGATAATTATAATATTTGATCTTATTGGGATGGGAAGACTAAAGGCATGTCCTACTTTGTCTTTTATACTGACGGCATAGAAACTCTCTGTGCCTGTAAGCAGCACGAGTGTGACTTATCCAGAGAAGTGGCCTGTGGACGTGTATAACACCAGAGAAGCCACACACGCGCTGCTGACCCTGTAAGCACAGAGTCTCTGTGCCGTCAGTGTAGAGGACAAAGCAGGACAAGCCTTTCGTCATCCCACTGACAGCACAAATTCTCCAGTGAGCTCTGGCTACCCTACTCACCGCTGGGAACACAACACGAAGTTATTATAACCGCGGTATTCTGTAGGCCGGATGTACTTCCCCAGTCGGACTGCTCAATTGGGCGGAAATACCGCCGTGTCCTACCTCCTATAAAATGAGATTAAAACTTTCACCTAAAGAGTCTTAGGTCCACTTGTCCCTTCTCCGTCTTTTTATTTGATCTAAACGACTTTTATGGGATTGAATCTTAGAGATCTAGATCTTATCATATATTATATCCTAGATCTATCAACCCCGAGATTAAAATTAAAGAAAGACATTTTTTATACAACTTAAGTGTCGGACAAGCACACAGCTCACCTAGTGGAAAGTGGTTACCGTGGCCTATAGACGTGTGCAACACCAGGGGAGACACTCGTGCTGCCGACCCTGTAAGAATAGAGAGTTTTTGTGCCTTCAGCGTAGAAGACAAAGACAGCACAAAAACTCTCCAGTGAGCTCTTGCTACCCTAACACAATATGAGGTTATTATGGCCGCGGTATTCTGTAGGGCTGAAGTACTTCGGGGACGGGAATACCGTCATGTTCTACCTCCTGCTCACTAGGTAGTGAGCAGAGTAGTGGTCTACAAGACAAAAGCAAATACAAGAAGGGCAGTAGCAGGTTTCTACAAGGTTGATATATTTTTATATTATTTTTTTCACTTTCAATCTCCACGGATACCTCCCCGCCGGAACTGGGTGGAGAGGTTACATATTGCGAACTCGAACCGACTAAAACGCACGGCGCCTGTCATTGTTGGTTGCCGAAGGTGAGGTTGACAGGCATACGATTGCACCCCGGCAGACCCAGGGCCATCTCTCGTGGGGACCACTGTCCTCAACTCGTCCCCGGAGACGCGCATCGCTAGGGTGCCTGGTGGCTTTTTCAGTCTAACTAGAAACGAAATCATCCCATTCAGTGGAATTTTCCGCGACAGGAGTTCAGTAAAGTGTAGCGTTTACCTTACATGTGTTTTGTCATTTAGGAAAATATATTTTCTAAAGGAATAATGTTATTTATTTGCTGAAAGGTTACACGCGTCAGGATCGATTATGTTTTCATAACTAATAACATCGTTAGTGTAGTTTTTGTTCGAAAAAATTATGATTTATTTTTCGGTTACTTGATATTTTCTTCGCGTTGATCAATGTATTTGTATCTTATTACAAAAACATTCATACGAATCTCAATTTTAGACCCATTTAGATAAGGTCCACAAGAAGGTAAACGAGTTGGGGATTCTGTAGTCCCCACACCCGAGAAGAGGGCCAGATCGTTAGAGATGGCCCTGGGTCGGCCGGGGTGCGAGGGATATGCCTGTCAACCTCACCTTCGGCAACCAAAGCGACCCACAGGCGGCGTGCGTTTTAGTCGGTTCGAGTCCGACATAACCTCCTTCGCCGGCTCCGGTGGGGAGGTATCCGTTGGGATTTTGCGCACGTAAAAAAAAAAAAAAAAAAAAAAGAAGGTAAACGAAAGGAAGGACGCCCCTAGAAAGATTGCCGGACGACCTGAAAAAGGTGGATTCTTTTTTTTATGCAACTTAGGTGGCAGACAAGCACATGGCCCACCTGAAGAAAAGTGGTTACCGTGACCTATGAACGTGTGTAACACCAGTGCAGTCACATCCGTGCTGCCGACCCTGTAAGAACAGAGATTTTATGTGCCCTCAGTGCAGAACACAAAATCAGGACAAACCTTTGGTCTTCCCACTGACAGCACAAAAACTCTCCAGTGAGCTCTGGCTACCCTACTCACCATCAGGAACACAACACGAGGTTATTATAGCCGTGGTATTATGTCGAGCGGAGGTACTTCCCCAGTCGGTCTGCTCAATTGGACGGAAATACCATCGTGTCCTACATCCTTGTCAACTCACGGGAGTTGGCTCTCTGTGATGACCGAATATAGTCATATTGACCTGAGATCACTGTTATTTTCCTATCGTATCACTCAGAGATATCAATAGACCCCTCAAAGTCTCTATGTTTTCGTACATTATGACAAGAAACCACCAAGCAAACTTTGATTTATCGATATATTAATAAGTGAAGCGAAACTTTTGGATTTTCATAAGAATATTGCGTGCACGTAGCACCTTCCTACGTGGCACACATTTGGCATTTTTAGAGTTTATGCGGCAGAGAAATGCATTAGCCTAATATTTTATTTAAATAACGCAATAAAATACATTATTTTTGTGAAAATTAACGTTTCGCACACTAAAGCCAATTTTCGCAAACACAAGCATGTTACTTACGTGTTCATAAAATTTTATTAGGCTTATAATAATAATACGAGTAATAATCTTTATTTCTTCACCAATAAACTTTTACAAAAAATATTTGTTGAGGATTTCTTTTAAGTATAAAAATACCTGTGTCAGAAGACCACACTCTTCTCATAGCTAAATACACAATAACATAGTAGTTTGTTAGGTAAGTACGTGTCAATAATATTTAGCTAATTTTTCTATAAGTAGTTACATTTTTTTAATATTATTAGCTCATTTCAACTGCTGTACAAAATATTATTTCAATAAATCTAGAATAGTATAGATATTCGACATTCCTGTGTTAGGTGCGCTCATAATGTGTGAGTGTTTGTATGTGTGTATTTGTGCATGATATATGCATGAATGTAACGTGTATGTGTTGGTTCTATTTGAGAATATTGAATGAAAGAATGAATTGAATTTTCAAATTCCCATACCGATTAAAAAACAGGAAACATAAATCACGGAACAGAGAGGTAGGTACTAGTACTAACTAGTATAATGGTTTTTTTCTGTTCTGTGATATAAATAATATGTAATTAGTAAGGAGGTTTTAACTTAATATTATAATTGATTACCTCTCTTTACGAAAATTACGAATTTACCCACTTATTTGTTAGTTTGTGGTCAACTTGAGAAGAAATAATATTATTTGCACTATTTGTCTATAGTCATACATACCACTAACTTTGAAATAATATCTCAAGAAATAAAAATTAAGTAAGTAATTTATCTAGGTGAATTCATAGATTATAGAAGTTTGTGACAATAGACCTTTAACACTGTTCCAACTTATGTTTTTTTATTTATAAATTGTGGTTGAATTTAGACCACAAGGCGACCACATTTTGTTAGGCATTTGGTTATGTACCAGCGTTTAATTAACGGCCTACAGGTCTATTTATTCTGTCGTGGCATGCAGTCGACAGCTGCGTTAGGGGAGCAACTGCTCAGTGCAAATATTTCTATGCGTGAATTTGTCAATTTGCAACATTGATAGCACGTTATGCCGTTGGTACCGGCTGTCATGCAAATATCTACGACAGTCGTTATATAAGGGAATCGGGTGACTAGGCCTTTTTTTTTACGTGCGCAAAATCCCCACGGATACCTCCCCACCAGAGCCGGTGGAGGAGGTTATGTCGGACTCGAACCGACTAAAACGCACGCCGCCTGTGGGTCGTTTTGGTTGCCGAAGGTGAGGTTGACAGGCATATCCCTCGCACCCCGGCCGACCTAGGGCCATCTCTCACGATCAGGCCCTCTTCTCGAGTGGGGTATCAAGGCCTAATGATCGATCACCCATCCGGTCAACGGCATCGCCATTGGCAGAAGTAAGTAGTATTACAAGTATAATTAATAGCCTTATTTTACCCATATATAAAAGTTATTAATCCCAAGACCCAGAACTTGGCACAGCAACAGTACTCTCCGTTGTTCTACATAGGTCGTCGGTAGCGCCAGTGAAGGGGCACATCGAGCAGGAAAGCAAAGCCAAGTTCTGGGTCAATAAAATTTAAATACCAAACCATTATATGCCAGACCTAGCCATTGAATCAAAGAAGAAGTCCCAAGACTCAACCGTCTCCAACACACATTGTTTTGTTCTAGACCAGTGATGGGTAAGGTACGGGGGCCTAGACTGCTAGAATGTAAACGTGAAAATGTTAAAAATTATGTAAAAATGTAAGTAATAATAAATAAATAGCCAAATTATTTCACATCCCCGCTCCTAAATCCCACAGTATGAAAGGTATCGTGTGAAAGTGCGAGAGGTATACATGCGAGAACTGGTATGATAAAGAGGCTCAGAATGAATGCGTGATCTAATTTAATTAAAATATATATGGACCCTGAGAGGGTTGCACATATAGGTTCGCCTAGCAAAACCGACACGAGCAGAATAGGCTTCGACGGAGTCGAAGGCGCTAGTAATAATTAAAAAAAAAAAACATTTCCGGTCAATGAAAGCATTTAACTTGGTCCACCGACGGTCCTTTGACATGAGCGGTCTGCAATAATTATATGGAGGCGTCGGTAGCTCAGTGGTTAAAGAGATGGCCTTCTGATCGTGAGGGCCCGGGTTCGAATCTTGGCCATTATAGGTACTACTGAAATGAAACCACTCGTAACACAAGCAATCCTTTCTTGCCCGTGATACTACCATTCATACTACCAGTAGTAACACCGGTAATTAGTTTACCCGTGGTACTACTGCAGTTGAAAGTAATAACAACAGCAAAAAAAAATTACCCGTGTTACTACCGTAATAATAATAATAATAATAACGTTTCGAAATGAGACACAGAACAAATAATGTTCTTGAGGGCTATCATGCCAAATTAAATAAAACCATTAATAAAAACAGTCGAACATTATTGCGTCTTCTTAACGCTATCAACGATGATAGCCTTGTGAAAATTGTCGCACAGCAGTTTAATAAAAGGAGATCTCGTGATATTGCGAATGACGACAATATCAGACACATTCAAATGCAATTGTTAAATTGTGAAATCTCAATAGGCCACGCTCTCGAAAAATTACGTTAATTTTCATGTTGTTTTTTGTTCAAATGTAGTCTTTAATTATGTTGTTTTTTGTTCAAGTGAAGTCTTAATTTAGTTATAAAAGAAGTACTTAAATTTTATTTAAATAAAAAGTAACGACGATATAAGTAGTTACTTTGTTATTATTATTATTATTACGGTAGTAACACGGGTAATTTTTATTTGCTGTTGTTATTACTTTCAACTGCAGTAGTACCACGGGTAAACTAATTACCGGTGTTACTACTGGTAGTATGAATGGTAGTATCACGGGCAAGAAAGGCAAGCAATCTAGCATAGCTTTTTTCATTTTTTATTTTTATATAGGACACGTCAATTAGTTTCCGCCTTGCCTGATGGTAAGCTGAAGGCAAAGTCTCATAAAAGAGAGTCACCCTTACTTACATATACCATGTAACAATGGTGGCATTCAGCTTGACGGCCTCATCATATGTTTTTTCACGCCCCGCGTAAAGGACACGGGACTGTAGGAAGTTGGAGGATTTAGAGGGAATATTAGTAACACCGGTTCTAATATTCAAAGTCAAAGTCAAAGATTTATGGTTATAAAAAAAAAGTGACACAAATTTAACAAAAGGGAAGTAGAAAGATTCTTCTTATTAATTAATAGACGTAAAGAAGTCAGCAGCCACGCAGTTCATGATTGTTCTGGTGGTTGCGAGGTGGTGAAGTGATTGAATAACTAATGTTGATCTACCGATTTTGTAGTTTTTTATCAATTCGCTCGAATACTACAGCAAATTAAATTATATATTGCAAGGAGAGAATCAATTTATAGACGAGATTTGGGGTTGTCTAAATTAATTTAAAACTGAGCAGAAAGTTACATCGCTAGCTCGAACTAGTATCCGATAATCCACCACTGTTGTAGACTGTTTAGTATCGGTAATAATAAAGAATCTCTTACCGCAGCAAGGCTTCCCGAAGTCTAATCTGACCAGCTGCACCATATATGGCTCGAGGAGGTTGACGTACCACCACGGCACCCTTTCAGCCTTGGTCAGAGTACAAGTCTCAGGGTTGAAGGTGCCAGCAGTACTGCCATCTAGAGCTCGCTGGGGTACACCTCCATCTTCGGTGGAAGCCTGCATAGGAGCCTTCCCCGCGGCAACATTGAGCACTGAAACAAAAAGATAAATAGTTATAGCATAATGTAGTGGAGATTCGATGGCGAGTAGTTTTTCGATGCCTAAAGTGGCAGTTTTTTTTTTATTGTGCGCAAATTTCCCACAGATACCCACACCATCGGATCTGGTGGGTAGGTTATTTGGTTGGTTCAAGTACGACCACATGAACCAATTAAAACACACGTTGACTATTTGAGCCGCAGATTATCGGAGGTGAGATTATCTAAGACAAATTTATCGCAACCCGGCCGGGTTCAGAACTGTCTCTTCGGAGACGGTTCTCTTCAGGTGTGGGGAATTCGGAGTCCCCATCTCGTCCCCGGGTATGGGGGAGCACGCATCGCGCGTTAACGCTATCATGGTATAGGTACACAACATACCTTTGATTACGCCCGTGACCACGGCGGTCGAAACCTGGGTGAAACGTAATGCAAATAAAAGGTACCGGTATACCTACTAGCTAACTCGGCAAACCTTGTTTTGCCACATGAATTATTTCTTGATCAGCTATCGACCGGGGTTGAAAAATATAAAATGCCATCATAACATAGGGGTCGGTGGTAGGAGGGTAAAAATTTAGGACTAAATGTATTTTTCAATTCCATAGCATTAAAAAGTAACATACACAGAAATTTGTCCAAAAAGTAAAAAAAAAAAGTTTTTTGTGAACCTCTCTTAGCACTTAGGGAGTGTAAAAATTAGTTATAAACCTATTCTCATACCTACTGAATATACGTCAGGTCAAGCCGTTTCGGAGAAGTATAAACACTAAAATTGTGACACAAGAATTTTATATATTAGATATCATGGTATCTAAATGATCGCGTAAATTACCGTAAACATTACTGTATATTATTGCGGAGGTGAGTAAAAGATGGTTTACCAGTTGGAACAAGATTCCTTTATTTACTATTTACACACTCTTATATACTAATTATTCTACATGATTTTACTGAGATTAAGAGTGGGGTTTTACTCATATAAGTTTAGTGCTGACATTATTGTTTATTGATACGTGCTGTTTATATAATATTATTTCCTAGTTATAGTGTACTTTGCCTATGACGCATAGCACGTCATAGTACTCCCCCCTTTATAAAAATTCTAGTTATTATTTGCTGTGGTGCGTCGACCTTGTCCGTGCACGCTGTTTGCTGAGTTGTCTTTTTCTGCAGTTGTTTACACTTGTTGCATTTCCTTGATTATTTTGTTTATCTTTTTGTCCATGACTTTGTTAGTTTTCCGTACGAGTCTGGTGATTGTTATTATTATTGCTGCTAGTATAATTATAGCGATGAGTACTCCGATCCAGATTTTTATTTTTTCAATTTCTGCTGCCATGTGTGTGTTCTTTTCTGCCTTTTCTGCCAGGTTATTGTTCTGCACCATGTTTATTTGCTCCTTTTCGTGGGTTTGACTGCTTCCCATCTTGTGTGTTGTTTCTTGTGGCTTGCTGTGGAGTGACTTTTATTTTCATTTTGCCCTTTTTATATCATTGTTTGAAACGGACCGTGGGTCGTGATATTCTTCCCGAACGTGTTCTTTTTATGTTTTGAATTGGCTCTGCCTTATCTTGCTCTTGATTTTGAGCTTCTATCTTGTCGTCGCTCGTCGTGAATGCTGGCTTTAGCCTGTCAATCGACACGTTCACTTCCCTGCCGTTTCGCTTGATCGTGACTATTTTGTTGTCACGTTTGACTACGAGAAACGGTCCGTCGTAAGGTGTTGTGAGCGTAGGACGTAGCTTATCGCATCGTAGAAACACGTGTGTACAGTCGGCTAAGCGTGGGTGTACGAATATGTTTTTGTTTGAGCTTTGTCGTTGTGGAATTGACGTCATGTGCGTTATGTTATCTTTAATTTTCTCCACAAACTCTGCATACGTTGTGTTTTTAGAACAGTCGCCAAAATATGCTGCTGGTAATTTTATTGTTGTTCCGTAGACCAATTCGGCTGCTGAGTATCCAGTGTCTTGTCGAATGCTGGTACGTATCCCGAATAATACCGATGGTAATTCTTTCGTCCAATTTTCGGTATTTCCTCTTGCCATCAAAGCTGCTTTCATGGTTCTGTGCAGTCTTTCTACTTTGGAGTTTGATTGAGGGTGATATGGTGTAGTACGGATTTTTTTTATATCCAGGAATTTGGTTAGACTTCTGAATAGCTCAGACTCGAATTGTCGTCCTTGATCCGTTGTTATATAATTGGGGCATCCAAAACGTGTGATCCAGCCATCGTATAGGGTTTTGGCTACAGTTTCTGCTGTGATGTCCGAAATAGGATATGCTTCTGGCCATGACGTACAACGATCGATCATAGTGACGATGTATCTTTTGTTTTGTGATGTCGGTAGGGGGCCCACAATGTCTATGTGTATGTGGCTAAATCGTTCTGCTGGCATAAATTTGCCCAGGGGTGATACTGTGTGCCGCTGAACTTTTGATTGCTGGCATTGTAAACATGTTTTGCACATTTCGTAAATGTCTTTGTGCATGCTAGTCCAGATGTATTTTGCGGTTATCAACTTTTTTGTTGTGTTTTTCCCTGGGTGGCTCATGTTGTGAAAACTATCAAAAATTGTTTTTCTGAACTTTTGTGGTAGGTATGGCCTTGTTGTACCGGTGGATATATCACAATAAATTTTGGTATTATTGTTTTGTACTGGTACCTGTGTTATTTTTAGTGACCTATTTTGTTTTAGTTTTATTAACTCCGGGTCACAGTCTTGGTATTTTTTTACCTCTTGCCAGTTGAGAATTTGGGGTAGTTCTATTGTTTCTATTACCCGTGATAGTGCGTCGGCTACCACGTTTTCGCTGCCCGTGACGTGCCTTATGTCTGTGCTGAATTGTGCAATATATTCTAGGTACCTTATTCTTCTAGGGGATTCATCCACTGATTGCTTCTTGTCGAATGCATGAATCAGTGGCTTATGATCAGTGTATATTGTAAATGTGCGACCTTCTATTAGTCGTCTAAAGTTTTTTATTGCCATGTAAATACCGAGTAGTTCTCGATCGTATGTGGAATATTTTGTTTGTGTCTCGCTTAACCCTTTTGAAAAAAATGATATGGGTTTCCATTTTCCTTGAACTTTTTGTTGAAGTACGGCGCCTACACATTTTAAACTAGCATCTGTCATAATGGCTAGTGGTGTGTCTGTTTCCGGAAATGCGAGTGTTGTGACATCTCTTATGTCCTGTTTGCAGTGTTCGAATGCTTGGTTAGCTTCCGTATTCCACTCGATTGGCGTATTGTCATTCTTTTTGCAGTTTATTAAGTATTTGTTGAGCGGAGCTTGGTGTCCGGCGGCGTGTGGGATGCTACTTCTGTAGAAATTCATCATTCCCAAAAATCGACGTAGCTCCTTTACCACCTTTGGCTTTGGGTATTCGTTTATTACTCGTACTTTCTCAGACGTGGGGGTGATTCCTTGGCTCGTTATATGATAACCTAAGAAATCTATCTCTGTCTTTTCGAATTCGCATTTGCTCGTATTGATTGAGATGCCGTTTTTACTTAGGCGAGTGAATACTTCCTCTAGTTGAACGTAATGTTGTTCGGTATTTTGACTTGCTATGAGTATGTCGTCCACGAAAACATATATATAGTCCAGGTCTCTAAACAGGGAGTCCATAAACCTCTGGAACGTTTGGGCTGAATTTCTGAGGCCAAATGGCATGTAATTCCAGTGAAATAAACCCATTTGCGTGATTATTGCGGTCTTTTCTGGTTCCGCAACAGGGATTTGGTGGAACGCCTTCTTTATATCAATTTTGCTGAATATTGTTTTTCCACTTGCGATGTATGTAAAGTCTAACAGTCTTGGCAAGGGATATCTGTCGGGAACTGTTATTTTATTTAACGCGCGGTAGTCTCCGCATGGCCTCCATTCCCCATTCTTTTTCTTTACCATGTGGAGAGGCGATGCCCAAGGACTACTGGAAGGTTCTAATATTCCTAAGTTTATTAGCTCTTGGAATTCCTTTTTTGCTGCCTTATATTTGTCGGGTGGTAGTGGGCGCGCGCGGGCATAAACTGGAGGACCTTTTGTTATGATGTGATGCTGTATTCCATGTTCTGTGGGTTTTTTAAGTGGTGTTGGTCTAGTGACGTTTACGTATTTCTCTAGCAGGTGCTTTATATGTTCGGGTAATTTCGCGTCGATGGATCTAATTGAAGGCATGTGTGTTGCTCTTGCAATTTTCGCATGCGTCGTTAATTTTGTTTCTTGGTCGACCAGCCTTTTGCCGTATAGATCCACTAATAATCTGTGGTGCTCTAGGAAATCAGCTCCTAAGATAGGCATTTTTACATCGGCGATTACAAACGTCCAAGTAAAAGGTCTGCGTAACCCCAGATTTAGCGTTAATGTGCTTTCGCCATAAGTTTCAATAGTTGACCCGTTTGCGGCATACAGTTTGTAGTTGCTTGGGTTTTTCTTACCCTGTGCGTTTTGTAATACAGAAATATTTGCTCCCGTGTCTACTAAAAACCTATAACCACTGTTTGAGTCGGTTATAGTTAGACGGTTGGCGGGGTGTATGGCACAGAGTCCCGTCTTATTCTGCGCTAGTTCTCGTTTCCCGAATTTTTATCGGTTTTATTTATCCACGAGCACGGCTGATCGCATTTATATGCTTTTGTTTTGAATCGTCTGTGATAATAACATAGCCGTGTACGTGACCGTGAGCGTGATTGCGACCTTGCTCGGAATTTGCTGCGTTGCATCGGTCGGCGATTACTCATACCGCGGAGCTCGTTTATTTCAACTCGCATAGCTGCAATTTGTGACGTCAGCATTGTTATTAAGTTAACGTCGGCGGATTCCTGTGACGAGTTGTTTGTTTTGGTTTTATAGCGCATATTTTCATAAATTCGGTCCGCCATTTCGCATAATTTTGTGAGGTCGAGGTCTTCGGAGACTGCCAATATGGAGGTGATTGCTACCGGAAGCTGTCTGAACCATAATAATCTGATGGTATCTTCGGTCATTTTGTCGCAGCTGGCTTCTTTCATTTTTCTCAACAGCTGTGATGGTGTTGAGTCACCTAGGTCCATCTCCGAAAGCAATTTGTGGAAGCGTCGTTGCTCGCTTTCCTCATAGCATGCAATTAATCTTTCCTTGATTTTAAGGTACTTGTCTGCGTTTGGCGGTGACGTCAGGATGTCGCTGACTTGATGTATGACCTCTTTTGGTAATTTTGCGATGACGCTGTTATATTTATATTCGTCACCTTGTTTTTGGGAGGCTACGATGGCCTCGAATTGCGCGAACCATAAGCGCGGTGAATCTGTCCAAAACGCTGGTATTTTCTCCGTAATGCTAATTGCAGCCACCACCTGGCTGTCGCTGATTGATTCAGCCGATGTATCGGGGTTTTTTTGAGGTGTCCCTGGAATTATCGGTGCCATTTTTCTAGCCTCTTGATATTTCAGCTGGTTTGGACCCGCTTGTGGGAAGTCAACTGAAATGTGCTATTTCGCTATTTCGCTGATGGTGGTGGTCAGTAAGCTGGTGGGCTGTTGGGTAAATTTTTCCTTATATGGCTCCACCGTTTCTGTGATAGTTCCTAGGTTTGCTGCTGAAAACCTTTTCAGGGCTGCAGTTGGCCTGCAATTATATCAGCACTAGGAGATCACGTCGGGGTCACCAATATTGCGGAGGTGAGTAAAAGATGGTTTACCAGTTGGAACAAGATTCCTTTATTTACTATTTACACACTCTTATATACTAATTATTCTACATGATTTTACTGAGATTAAGAGTGGGGTTTTACTCATATAAGTTTAGTGCTGACATTATTGTTTATTGATACGTGCTGTTTATATAATATTATTTCCTAGTTATAGTGTACTTTGCCTATGACGCATAGCACGTCATGGAACGGGAGAGCCAAACAAACTCCAAAACGAATGAAGTGATGTTAGTAACTCTTTTATCATTAGAAAGATATTTTATTCAGAAGTAATTAAAGCTTCTTTTTATTCCGATATTCGAACGGAACAGAAGTTACGCTGGTGAATCCACAAGGCTAGTAAACTCAAAACATTTTTCTAACGAAATAAACTTTTTCCAGATCGTATAAATTTTTCTTTTGTATTTTCTGGTTAGGGAGACTTATAAAGCTGTATTTCTCAACTTCAAATTCTCACAGGTTCTCAAAGATTTTCTGCGAAATTCTATCGCAACAGTTCTAAAAGGCGAAGCCCTAAGTCTGCTCTGGTGTTAACAATCCTTCAGGGAGTTTTTCCGTACTTTAAGTACTATTATATTTATATAGGTTTAGAAGTAGTCTATCTGTTCATTGAAGATATTATATAAAAAATAAAATTAAAAATTTAAAAAACCCCGTCACAAACAACATATCCCCAAAAAGTCGAAAATAAATTTTGTTAGTTAGCCCTATAACTTTTATATACCTAATAATACATATTTGATTCAAGGGTTGTCATATCGGGGGACCCTAACTGGTAGAGCACTACGTCATATTATCGGTACGATCCAAGGTCTGCACTTATGCTGTGGAGATCATACTGCGACCTCCAACACTCGAGTTTGCGATTCTCGCTCGATTTGCGATTCTCCCAAAGTTTGCGATTCTCAATACACCCCTATCTAGTTTGGCATGCATTCAGGGTATTTTCCACACGAAAAAAAAAGTTCCAATAATTAGAGGCCTACTTATTGCCATGTGACAAGTGCCAATCAAGTAACGGGTGTCGTTGGTTGAACGCAGTGAACTAGCACGTCCAGTTGACGGTAATTGGTCAAATTGAGTGCTAAGTAACACTAACGGTTATTTTCTGATCCATACTAATAATAACGCTAGTTTTGTTTCGTGGTATCTTTTTTTTATATCACTTAGGTGGCAGACAAGCACACAGCCATCTGATTACCGTGACCTATGGACGTGTGTGACACACCAGGGGAGTCGCACTAGTGTAAGAACAGGGAGTTTCTGTGCCGTCAGTGCAGATGATAAACTCTTTTTACTAAACAAACTAATTTATCTTTATTCATGTAGGTTACAAACGTGACCAAACTAATTGAGCTTACTTTGGGTATAGGCAAGCTCTGAAATTATTTATTCCCTATCTTATTAATAATAATAATATACGATTGTATCGTACACCAAAGATGTAACAGAACAATTTGAGAGATAAATTGTGGTAGGATACGTACAAATGGCGGCCTTATCGCTCTGCGGCAATCTCTTACAATAAATAAAGAACATATAAATGTAAACTATATAACGTAAAAATTGAGAAATATTAAAGATAAGATTAGTAAATGCTCGATCCTGGCCTGAGAAAACTCTGACATAGACAAAGTGGCCTTTTTTAATTGTCTATCAATCAATCAATTAGCTTATCGCAATGCACTGCTGGACATAGGCCTCTCCTAATGTCGAGAGGCTTTGGTATACTCTTTGTACTATTTTAATTGTATATTTACAAACAATTTCTTAGTAGTGTAGTCTAAAACTCTAAATACAATTATTAGACTACTATAGTTAAGAGAACAACTCATTTCCAACATTGCACATCAAAATAATCTTGGATTTTTTAAAAGCCTTTAGGCAAAGTCTACTCATATTTACATTTTAAAATTTATTTACCTGTAAATCACTAATTTAATTAAGGAGCTCGTTAAAAAACAGTACCTATACATTGTGTAGAATGTCTTAGAATTTTTATTTAAAAAAAAACTAAAATGTTTTAAAGAGGGACAGATGTTTTGTAAACTCAACTGAGGGCCTGTCGGTCACTTGCCCTCCTCACCCGCCCACTACCCACCTCCCTACCTTTACATCGTTAAATTAGTGATCGCTTTGTCCGCCGGTGTTGCTAGGATACTCTGGGAGGGGTGATGGATGGTGGCCCGGGGGTAGATCAATAAGTCCCGCGTCATGCGTACTTGTGTTATGCAAATTTATTATCGTAAACTGAGATTGAATTGTAGATAGGTAGTGGTTTGATTCGGGCAATTTTTAATTGCAATAAAACTTGCAATTAAGTCGACTGCTGTCTAAAAGGTAGACACAAGTTTGACAGCAGATGGTACCCATTAATTTTTTTTTCGTTTTATTATTGGAAATAGTGTACAGCCAGCTGTCTTTATTTCGATCTTTTAGACAGCAAGTCAGAATTTTTAGGTTTATTTTTTTTTATCGGCGATACGGCGATAGCCTAGTGGCATGGGTTATGGACTGCTGAGAGGAGGTCTCGGGTTCTATCCCAGGTTTTACCATGGCACACACCAAGGACTTTTCGATGCTTTTCGAAGTTAAGTGTGTATTTATCGCAGGTTTATAAGTGCCCGGTTAATGGCAATAGGCTCGCCACCTATTACATTGAGACCTAAACATAAACTGGCGAAATGTGGGAGCTAGCACCTCTGTATACCCCTTCGGGGATATAGGCGTGAGATAATGTTATGTTATGTTTTTTATATGTTTTTTGGTTTCGGTTAATTAAGGATATCTCATTGTATTTACTCTTCAAGCCTCGGGTTAATAGGTTCCTTCTACCCATCACTTACCACCAGGTGTGATTGAGGTCAAACATACGTTTATAACTTATAAAAAAATAAAACTTGTTATTATAATAAAATGTTTTTCTCTCTCTAAACCTAAGTGTGTTACTGTGCTCTTGTCGGTGGAGTAATCGTCACTTTTCTCTCTCCTCCGCAAATCCTTTGACCCCTGATAAGACGCGACTTGCATCTTTTTTTTTATCTGTGTCATAAACGTTCCTCTTGGTCTACCTCTTCTCCTCTTTCCTTCTACCTTCCCTTCTATGATGTAAATAGTATGTAAATAGAAAAAATAAATAAAGTTACCTAATTGTACTATTCACAATTTTATAATAAAAATTTCGTAATTACCAGGATTTGATTAAAATATTCTTTTTCTTTTTTAATGTGAGAAGCCAGCCTCTCGTAGCGTTTATGATGCAATTACGGTAGTTTCCTCTAAGGTGTTTTGAGCAGTTTATCAACGTACAGCTCATGCGGTACCTTATTGGTGATAACTGGGTAACATTTTATTAAATTTATTGACATGCAATATTAACTGACATTTGAATCTGAATTCACTATTTTATATTATATACCTACTATACTTAAATAATGCTTGACTGATTTTTGAATAATGCAGTTGATAGAATAGGACTTTTTTTTTTTACGTGCGCAAAATCCCCAAGGATTCCTCTCCACCGGACCCTGTGGAGGAGGTTATGTCGGACTCGAACCGACTAAAACGCACGCCGCCTGTGGGTCGCTTTGGTTGCCGAAGGTGAGGTTGACAGGCATATCCCTCGCACCCCGGCCGACCCAGGGCCATCTCTCACGATCTGGCCCTCTTCTCGGGGATATAATAGGACTTGCATGTGGGGTATTTAGTATCTGTAAACCACATATGGTAAGACATAGCGTACGTAATATAGCTTTTAAGACATTTATCACTAACCTATGATGCACAGATTAAATTTTATGATTTATGAATTAATAGTATTTATATATTGATCAGTTATTATCATACTCCGATAGAGACGAGAACTGTAACGCCTAAACATAACATAAACTCACGCCTATATTCCAGATGGGGTAGGCAGAGGTTGTAATAATAAAAAAAAAATATATGTATTACATATTGTGTCTGTGTGTTGTATTTTTATTATTTGTTTACTCTTGAATGGAGCAAGTTAAATGTGACACAGTAAGTGTGTAATCTCCTATTTAAAAGAAATAAAAACAAAATTGGTTTGTAAGTACATTACCATAAAAGTTCGGGCGCCTTGGAGATACACATGCCTAGGATAATCAGCGGATATTGGAAACTTTTAATCTTCCGGTGGTGAGCTAAATGAAATCAAACTGCGAGGTTTAAGGTTTTATTGTCCACTCCAGTGTGCATTAGGAAATAAATTTAAGGACACATACCTAATATGTAATTAGCCTTAAATTAAAATTAAAGTTTTAGAAACTATGTCAAAATGATCCTACATCACCAATGCATTTTAAGGTTATTTTGAAGTTAATTTTAAAGTAAAATTAAAGTAAGCTCACGGCATCCCTCGGCGAGTATATGTAGGTAAACCCAGCAGCGAGAAAGCTCGTAGCAGGCGAAGTTCTCAATTTAAGCCCATGCGGTACATTAATGTTTGAGGTGAAAAGCCCAAATTTTCCATAAGGAAATGCAGATGAAACCCAAAGTAAGTAAGTGTGGGTAAGACAAAGAAAAGGCAAAAAGAAAAGGCAAGAAAAAAGACGGTTCCAATTGGAAACCTGTAACAAAATTGCATGTCATTAGAACAAACTCCAATATGAACACGAGGTCCTAATTTTTTATAAATTTGTGCGACTTACCGCCTTAATTCGCTGGAACAACACTAGTACCAAACGAAATCATTATATTTTCAAGTTAAGAGCTGAAACAATAGAATTTTAACAATTATTTTTCAAATAAAGAACGTGGCGAATTCCAACAAAGTGAATCTTATTAGAAAATGTTAACTCACCAGAAATAAATTATAATCCTACGTGAGGATCATTGTGAAGACACAATTTATTATCCTTCAGGCAAAAATACTCTCAAATTGATGAGATTTATCAAAATATAAATTACAAATCCATGAAAATCGACCGATCAGCCGGATCGTTAGGAAGAAAGGTGCCTTGACAGCGTACGTCAAAATGTCATTCACTCCGCGTTTCGAAACTTTTCGTTCAAAAATTAGAATTAAAACCGGTGTGACGACGTTCGAAAAGTGCGTCGTTACAAGGTGCTAGCACCCACATTTCGCCAGTTTATGTTTATGTCCAGCCAGTTTATGTATAGGTGGCGAGCCTATTCCCATTAACCGGGCACTTATAAACCTGCGATAAATACGCCTAAACACTAGTAACCTATCTAGAAGTACAGTGCAAAATACCGAAAAAATAATTCATCTGAATGAGTATTAGTAAGAGTGTAAACAATTTAATGACATGTAACTCACCATGCTAAATATACATACATACATATAACCACGCCGGTTTCACATAGGGGTAGGCAGAGATCACGTATCTCAATTAGCTACGATCCTGACATACTACTTTCGCTTCATTCACTCTCATTACATTCTTCGTGCATGCATTATTGATATTTATTAATAAATGAAAAACACACCAATTAAAAATCAGTACCCTTAATAAAAACCTTAACAAACAACACGACCGTATTCATCAGCCTACATTATTTGCTTTTAATTGTCGCCAATTCTAAATTTGCTACACTTAGGACTGAGGACAGTGTTGCGAATTTTTGATCATATCTAATGCACGACATTAGGCGTCTTTTGCCAAACCAAATTTTCTTCAAAATTCTTAAAATAACGAGTTTTCATCGAAAGTGTTCACTATTGGGTAAGTTTCCATTATTGGGTTAGTGTCCACTATTGGTGCTTCTACCTTACTCGTTTTTATATTTACTTTAATTTCATGTTTTTCAAATCAAATCAAATTATGTTTATTCTCAACCATAGGTATATTTCTAATATAGTGCGATATTTTTCATTAATTTTCAATAATTAGCTATAAACTAATATTTTCAAGAATATAAAATAGCAAAAGGATCAAATTAAGCATCGAAAAAAGCCTCCCCATCGATGTCGACTGGTAATGTGTCTAAAAGGCTGGCAGCATTGCCCCGGTGGATGGCAATGCCAATCCGTTGAGCGAAAAAGAGGCCAGCCCTTTGGTCACGCGAAGCATCGACCAGTCGTTTTGCTATTTCATGTTTTATTTGTTTTATTCGTTTCAAAAATAAATAGTTATTAAAGTCCATAGACAGACTAATAAGAGTCCATTTCAAAATTTTTTTAAAATTACATATAGAGGATAAGCATTGCCATTCACCGTGACAATTCTACCAGCCTTCTCTGAACGTTACCGGTCGGAGATGGTGCGGAGTAATTTATTTATTTATTTATTTTAGTACCCAATAATAAATTTTAGTTTTAAATTTCATTTAAGTTTTATTATTCATGTGTTTTACAAATCTTATTGAATAATCACATATACATTATATTGTTATTATATTATATATGAGACAATTAGGTACCTAAGTAATACACAATACATAATACATTGTACTAATACACCTTACATTTACTGCGTTCCATAGAGTAATACAGATGCCAGATTAAGATTCAATTACAGTAATGGACCGTGTGGGGGACAGCACAATGTTTGCAGAGAGGGAGGATTAGCTATTGTACACAGTCTCGTTTTAATTTTCTTTTATTAATGTTTATAAGTAATGATCTTTATTATATTCCTAGAGTGATGATATGATGATGTGAGCAGAGGTTTTAAATTAAATAAAAAGAAATGGATTAAATAAATTAAAAAGAAATGGATAAACTCTTCCACCGGCTCCAGTGGGGGGGGGGGGGGGGGGGTATCCGTGGGGATTTTGCGCTCGATAAGTCTCAGCGGCAAACTTGTTCATACAATATTGTGAGCCATTGTAGGCATCGCGTCGCTGTAAATTTATCAATCAACCCGAACATTATTTTATTATACACTTAAAAAATATTATATTATGAACACAGAACAAAAGTAAAATTATATTGTTGCACTACATATGTACCCACAATGTAACATATTTTTGTTGTGCAGATTTAATTTTGATATTGTTATACCTAGATTAAGTACTTGCCTACCTGATATATAGAATTAGAATTAACTTATTCTGTTTGAGAACGTAGTGTACGGACAAACCATTCTGGTTTTTGTTACACTACTAAGGCATTAGACCCAATGTATATATTACTGGTTAAATAAATTTAAAAAAAATTGTCAAGGCCCCATTGAGACTCGAGCCGACAACGGTAATCATTAATACACACGTGTATCATACGACGTTTTTCAACACACTTTCGAATAAAATAATACTAAAATATCACTTTATCTACTCTCATACTGAAATGAAAACATTAAAAATTCGACAGCTCGACGTCATCAATAAATATGACCTTTTGGAACTCAGAATAGTACGCATCAACGTAACTTCTAGCTACTTCTAAAAATCCCAGAAACATCCTTAAAAGCTTTATTTTTAAACTATCGCGGTATGAATTCATAATTAAACAATCGACAGAAATAGTAAGTTTCGTGATTTAATTGCGAAAAGTTTCCGAACCATTGTATAATTATGAATCCCTAAGAGCGATTTCGTAAAGATATTCGTTACTTAATCGCTCTTAAGGGATGTTTCTATATTGAAATATATATAGAAATAGGCACTTAGTCAAAAGTGTAAGGAATTTACTGTAAAGCAGTCACCATGTTCACACAACAGAAAACCTTCTGTCTGTTTGTCTATCTGTCAAGACCTTTCAAGGTCACGAACACCCTAGAAACTTTACAAATGCGTAGAGATGTTGCGTCCATAGCTGTATTTAACCGTCTGTACCATGGTAAGTGTTCTGATGAGCTCTTCCAATTAGTTCCACCCTCCCCTTTCCTACACATAACAACACCCGCACACGGTGCAGAATATCCGTTCAAACACCAAGCAGCACTCTTTGCTCTGTCGCACCATTAAGGTCTGGAGTTCATTACCAGCTCACGTGTTTCCTTCTTCCTACAGTCCCGGGTCCTTTAAGGGGGGCGTGAAAAAGCATATGATGAGGCCGTCAAGCTGAGTGTCACCATTGTCACACGGTATGTGTAAGTAATGGTGACCCTCTTTTCTGGGACTTTGCCTTCAGCTTACCATCAGGCAAGGCGAAGTCCAATTGACGTGTCCTATATAAAAAAAAAAGTATTAGCTTTATAAATACGTATTTTTTTGGTGTTACTAAAAACCCGGTCCATAAATACATACATATAATCACACTCTTTGTCCTCGGAGGGTTAGGCAGAGGTGATTTAACACCCACATTTCACCAATCATTGAATTAGGTTCCACGTAATAGGGGGTGAGTCTATTGCCGTCTTCCGGGCACTATTGTTGACTCAAGCCATGCATCTGAGGCTGAGTCTGGGTTGTATATATCAGTCTGATGTTAAATAGCTCTATACCTTAGTCGCCTTGTAAGACTCCGCATGGGAAGAGATGGGGTGTTCCAAATTCTACTTTGCGGGGAACCACGCGGATCCTGCGGAACCCGGTCAAGACTCGTTATTCGAGCAATTCTCTTACCCGGCTTTTAATATTATTTTTCGCACTGTGTTTGTATCTGTGTGTATCTATGTGTGCAGTGTACAACAAATCATTGATTACGCTTGTGAAAACTTTGCCGAGGAACATTTTTTTATACAACTTAGGTGGCAGACAAGCACACGGCCCATGGAAAGTGATTACCGTGACCTATGAACATGTGCAATACCAGAGGTGTCACACCCATGCTACCGACCGACCCTGTAAGTTTCTGTGCCGTCAGTGCAGAAGACACAATCAGGCTGGCCTCTTCTTAGGTCAGAGAATAAACATCGCCATACTTATTGTGGCAATGCTGTCAGTCTCTTGGGAACGCTACCACAAGAGACATGCGATGCGGAGGAATTCCACGACGCATTTTAATTATTGTTAGCTATAAGTTTTATAATAGTTATTTTAGTTTTATTGTATCTAATTTATGAATATTATAATGTGAATATTCTTACTTTAAAAAAACTAATGCGTACGTATATCAGGTGAAGTCTTTGGTCTTCCCACTGACAGCACAAAAACTCTCCAGTGAGCCTTGGCTACCCTCTGACTCTGACTCTGTGGTCCCCACACCCGAGGAGAAGGCCATATCGAGACAGATGACCCTGGGTCGGCCGGGGTGCGAGAGATATGCCTCTTAACCTCACCTTCGGCAACCAAATGCCTGTTAACCTCATCTTCGGCAACCAAAAACGACTCACAGGCAGCGTGCTTTTTGGTCGGTTCGAGTCCGACATTACCTCTTCCACCGGCTCCGGTGGGGGGTATCCGTGGGGGAAACCCTACTTTATGTTCATTACAATTACGTACGTTAAGTTCACAAGCCACCATCATCGTGAGCAATCTTGCACGTTTAATCCACAATGGTGCAGATTCTTTTGCGCATCCTGAACTATTACTGTATTGAGAAACTGAAGTATAAGGCACGTAGGGATTGACGAGACTCAACTTCAGTTTCTCAATTTAGAAACTGACTTGACAAAATATGTGAATGCAGTTCAAAATATCTAAGCAAGTTGGGAAAGGTCTCCTTAGAAGTTTAAAAAAAATAAAAGAAGTCTTTTTACAGGTTTAAACCAACTTATTATTATTAGCGAACGCTTAATGTAGTCCAAATGATACTGTCATAACATAACATAACATAAACTCACGCCTATCCCCGAAGGGGTTGGTAGAGGTGCTAGCACCCACATTTCGCTAGTTTATGTTTAGATGCCAATGTAATAGGTTGCGAGCCTATTGCCATTAACCGGGCACTTATAAACTTGCGATAAATACACACATAACTTCGAAAAGCATCGAAAAGTCATTGGTGTGTGCCATGGTAAAACCTGGGATCGAGCCTGTGACCTCGTCTCAGCAGTCCATTACCCATACCACTAGGCTACCGCGGTTGTGATACTGTCATAAGTGTATTATCATATGTGTATACAAAAATTTACTTGAGTATATGATATTATACTCAAATAAATTTTTGTATTTAGATTAAGTAGACTAAGCGTATGTTTGTAAATAGACCAATAAAAAATAGCCCGCTGAGTTTCTTGCCGGAGTCTTCATAGGTCGGGGCTACGTTTCGAACCGGTGGTCCATTTACTAAACTGATTTTCATGTTCCTATTGACGTTTTGTAAGTGTCGATTTAATGTTCTATGCCGTATTTTTGACTTTAACTTTGACATAGTTTACGCGAAAATACCTTATTAAAACTACTTTTTAAAGAATTCCTTCGTGATACATTTGGTATAATATGTCACATAGTTTGAAGTGTAAATTATCTCAATGTATCCGAAATAATACAACCGGTACAATGAAATACAATGATATCGCACAAAGATGAAGAAAGTGAAACAAATCGTTAACAACGATCGTTGGACGCGTCACAAAAACGCTTACTGCCGCTTTACACGACAAGTAGGGGGGGTTATGTGTTCAGAAGTCAATATACGAATATGTGAGTTAGGTATTTCGTACCGCAATAACTTATAAATGCGTACACAGCATCGGATGTCACAAAATAATATACTTAAGCTGAAGGAGGTAGGACACGGCTGAAGGAGGTAGGACACGGCGGTATTTCCGCCCGATTGAGCAGTCCGACTGGGGTAGTACCTCCGCCCTACAGAATACCGCGGCTATAATAACTTCGTGTTGTGTTCCCAGCGGTGAGTAGGGTAGCCAGAGCTCACTGGAGAATTTGTGCTGTCAGTGGGAAGACTAAAGGCTTGTCCTGCTTTGTCTTCTACTGACGGCACAGAAACTCTGTACTTACAGGGTTGGCAGCGCGACTGTGACTCCTCTGGTGTTACAGACGTCCATAGGTCACGGTAACCACTTTCCATCAGGTGGGCCGTGTGCTTGTCTGCCAACTAAGTGGTACTTATAAAAAAAATAAAAAATAAAAATACACTCGCTGTGGATGTTCTACCACCATTACAATGCTCAGATGAAATGTTTGACATGATGCCCACAGCTACATTCTATCATCGCACCTCTCGGCATAGGCAGGGAATTCATCCTCACACAAAGCGACATGAGACGTTGCGCACTGCGCGGTATGATAGAAACTTCATCCCACGCACACTCGAGCTGTGAAATGATGGGAATTCTTCAAGAGGGTATCAGAAGGTTTCTTCATGGTCGTCCCTGGTGTCGCATACGTCCATAGGCAACAGGAACCACTTACTATCAGTAGGGCCGTGACTTTGTCTGCCACATAAGTGGTATAAAATAAACACACTAAAACAACCCCGAGGAAACCGGCTTTGTCAAACATTAGTATGCTACCTACGTCACAAAATTTAGAAGAGACAAATCAAGTAACATTTTAAGGCTGCTTTTACTACGCTTACATTAATTAAGCAATGCAAAACATTTGGGGTACTTGCCAAAATATCAAGGTAAACTGAAACTGTCAGCTGTCACTGTCATATTGTGTCACTGCTGTCAAGTGCTGTCTATTCTTTCAAGCTCACTGGCTCGAGCCGCATATATTACTTTCATTGAATACACATGTTAAAACATCCATACCATTATTAGAATGACATCTGATGTTTAATCTGTGAAGCTGCCTCTACACGTTGGCGAACGCATTGGCCGACAGCCCTCCTAAAACGAGTCCTGTGGCAATAGTCCTGAATCATCGAATTCTTACCAATACTACTTAATTGTCTTAATATTTTATCTAAAAGTATGCATAGTAAACGAAGATATTGCCTAACTAAACTGAAACTATGACTTTCATTATTTTTAATTCTCTAAATAGGTCAAAATATAAACAACAAAAAAGTAACATTTACATCTTTTTAGACTCCTTATTAATTTTCAAATCAATCTCATTATGCACTGTGTACATCTAAACGCAACGTAGACGTAGATAAATGCGATATTCTCCTGCACCCCATACATTTTCACTACGTGCCAGCGTGATGTGACGTCAGCACGTGCTACGATCTTGTATAGAGCATTTTCGAGCGGCTCGAGAAATTGAATATTTAAAACCAAATATCTTTGAAGCTAGTCACAAGAAAGTTTCACTTTTTAGTTTATTATTTTAGTTTATATTTTAGTTTATTTTTAGTTTATTATATTATTGTAAAATGTACCGTTTACGATAATAAAATAAAAATAGTAAACAACCTTAAACATTGCAAAACAAAATAATATAATATTTGACGTTATGACAGTCTAATTCTAAGTCAATGCCATACACTGGTCAATTTTTTTTTCTATTCTAGTAACATAAGACCATTGTCTAAAGGAGCTGTTAGCAGGTGTTTGTGCCGTTCTTGATATGTGGCGAGGCGTCGTCGCGTCGGGAGGGTTGGTTGGCGTCACAGAACAGTTAAAGGAGGTTAGAAGGGCCTTGTGGGCGGGGAAGGCGCGCCGCGCATATGAGCAAATGCTCATATCCCCACCGAAATTTACTTAGCGGCCAACACAGTCGCGCTCTTATTGTGACAACGTAAGAAGCTCCGCGAAAAAAAAGAATTATGCCGTCTTGCGCTATAATAACGTGTCGGAAAAGAAGCCAAGTGTGTAGTGTAGCCCAAGAAGGGATTTCTTTTCATCGGTAAGTCAAAAAACCTTAAAATACAAGTAATATTTGTAATTATTACAAAAGTATTATGTAGTTTGTAGACAAAAACGACATAATCGCAAACTGATACAAAATTATACATTGCTTGCAATACATGAGTGCCATCTTGTACTACGTGAGCGATCGCGCAGTGTATAGCGTTCTTTGCGAGAATTGCGTGTGCCAAGCTAACGCTTGCAATGCCGCGATATCCATGCGTATCGATAGTGTTGGACAAAATGATCCGTTATAAACACTGTCGATATTATGTACGTACACAAATTATTATTATCAGTAATATTGTAATCAAAATACATTTGTTTATTACCGTCAATAATAATTGTAAAATTTTGTTTTATGTCAGCCGTTTATATTGAAAATACATTTATAATTTAATTTTAGGTTTCCAACAAATCCAGATATTAAAAAAATGTGGATTGAGGCTACGGGTAGAACTGAATGGATACCTACTAAATGCAGCACAATTTGTTCGAAACATTTTAGAGACAATGATTATATAATAAAATAATCTGGAAAAAGATACTTAAAACCAGGTGCTACTCCGCACAAAAATATCGTTGTACCTTTTTCAGTAAGTAGTGCGTAATTTATTCATAGAACTATACATATGAATTAAATCGAAGTGTTTGCTTGTAATGTTAAAACAACAGTTTTGTATAAGAAATGCATATGAATATAACCATTGATTCGGATATTCTCCGAAGTGGCGGAATCGAATTTAACATGATTTTGACAGAAGATAGTTGATGTTATAAAGCGTTACCAAGGCTACTTTAATTTTGGAAAAGTTTAGCGTTCTGCGCAAAAAAAATAAGAACCTATATCTAAGTCCACGCGGACAAGGTAGCGACAACAGCTAGTATTCTATAAAACTTTATTGGTGTTTTTGTGTAGTACTTAGCGTAGCCTTTTGTGAATATTACTATATTATTATGAGGCTACATTTATTGGGTTTATAGTTTTATACAACTATAAAACCAAAAATTTATGAATGAAATCTATATTTTCAAAACTGACCGATACACAGGTGGCGCGGGTCGACCACGACAGAGGCCACAGAACCTGGTTGTGTTCCTCTGTTTCACATATCCCTACTGATCTATCGCTACTGGTAGTTAATAAAGGATTTTTTTCCACATTTAGTTACTAGAGGGGTATTGTGTATTTACATTTAGCCAGACGGCTACTACGGCTACTTTTCACCTACTTTGTCAAAATACAAGAATTATGATGAATTGTTGATGTTACTAATAACGCAGAATGAGCTTACTCAATAAAGTTCACGACTTCTGTAAATTTCAGATAGTATCAAAATTACGGAAATTTTATCGATATCGAAAATCGACCTTTGGTCACCGTAACATGTATGAGAAATTTTTATTGCTTTTGTGCGTGTGTGAGTACACGTCAAATGCAGTATTTGCATTAGTGTGACAACCAACAGCAAACTCGTGATTTGAGTGTGCGTAAACCGCGTCGTATTGGTCTCTTTTTTATAGTGGAGTTAAAGAGTGGGAGACAAGTGGCGACACGCGTCCTAATACAAATTAGGAACTATTTCCTTTCTAACCTCCTTTAACTGTTCTGTGGTTGGCGTCACCAACGTGCAGAGCGAACATTAACACAAGGCCAAAATAACAACCGCCATGACAGATTCCCTTATCAATTCTTAGTAGGTATAAAGTTGTTTTTTACCTTCATCATCTTAGTGTTAATCCCAGTGGCAGGTTCGACCTTTCACCTCGGAGTTTGGGGTTCGCTTTACTAGTCTAACAGCTGATTTGGCTGAACTTCGATAGTTTCCGTGAAGCAAATGCCAACTGACCCTCACAACTCAATGACGGTATATAATGTTTGAACTTACTGTTCAAACTTTGGTGGTTATTATAAATGCATTTCTTTCGCATATTCTAGAACAATACAAAAATAAATCAGCCATACCGCCAGTCTTCTGGGAGGCGTTCCCACAAGAGGCATGCGATGTGGAGGAATTCCACGACGCATTTTAATTATTCTTAGCTATAAGATGTATAATTTAGGTATTTAAACTATCATGGTCACTCACATCAGTATCAAAATAAACGGGACATTTACCATGTTTCATTGTTTTGAGTTTCCGATATTTGGGCGCTGTTGCAAGCACTATGATCACGGAGGAACTAGAGTAGTGGCGGTGAACAGAGAAAAAGCTTTTTCCTAGGAGTAATTATATCGATCTACGCTCTTTCGAGTTCTTTTACTACGTGTATTTATATATAGTAAAAGCATGGTAAATATCCCGTTTATTTTGATACAGATGTATAATAGTTATTTTAGTTTTATTGTATTTAATATTTATATATTATTTCTTTACATGATTGTAAAATTTTGATGTTCATTTGTACTCTTTAAGCGCCTAAACTGAATAAATAAAGTAATCCACATCAATTTATTCGCTGTTTTATTTGAACGTTTATTTCGTTAGCGTTCAGTGACTTTTAAGTGCGGCTGTACAGCTCGAACACCTGGCCAAATGCTTATATTTTAGAACATCAGCTTTCAAATTCGCAATGTGACTTAATGATGATATTTATGCAATTTATTTCGCGTTAAGTCGAATCATCGCCGCCTTCGTGTGACGGTGTGCTACGAAACGCTTTTATTCGCGATTGCTCAATTAGGCAACAGCCCTCTAGACAAGAGATTATACGTTGGCCGGCATATTGCAGTTATTTTTTTTTATACCACTTAGGTGGCGGCAGACAAGCACACGGCCCACCAGATGGAAAGTGGTTACTGTGGCCTATGGACGTTTGTAACACCAGAGGCGTCACAGTCGCGCTGCCAACCCTGTAAGTAAAGAGTTTCTGTGCCGTCAGTAGAAGACAAAGCAGGACAAGCCTTTAGTCTTCCACTGACAGCACAAATTCTCCGGTGAGCTCTGGCTACCGTACTCACCGCTGGGAACACAACACGAAGTTATTATAGCCGCGGTATTCTGTATATAGTTCTGTATATAGTTTACGGGAGAGAGATATTTTACCACTTTTGGATTGGACTTGAAAATAATCACGCCTTTATCCCTGGAGGGTTAGGCTGAGGAGAACCAACGCCCACATTTTACCAACAAATGCACTCGGTTTCACGTAATAGGGGTGAGCCTATAGCCGTATTCCGGGTACTATTGTTGACTCGAGCCATGCATCTGAGGTTGAACCTGGGTTGTATATATCTGTCTGCTGTTAAACAGCACTATACCTTAGTCGCCTTGTACGACACCGCATGGGAAGTAATGGGTGGCCCTAACTCTACTCTGTCGGAAGCCACGCGGCAAAGTTTATAAAAGGACTTCTAAAGATAAATAGGCATGTAAAATAAAGTTTAATGTCTTGATTTTCATATGACAAATGGACAACGTCTTGTTTCTACGTTAGGTTAGATAAAATATAGTTTTTGCGAAGGTCTGCTAACGGTACAATTTAGCCGACAAGTCGTTTAAATTGTACCATAGGAATTTAAATTGTACCATATAGTAAAATACTACATAATAGCTAACTTTGGATCAGTTTTGCGTGCGGTTAGTTTAATTTACCAGAAACAAAAATATAGCCTACACACATACTCACCCTGAAAATCCTCAAAGGTGATGGCAGCAGTTTATTGGCAGCCGCATTTCACCAATTATGATTTTCAGTCCTATGTAACAGGGGGCGAGTCTATTGCCGTCCAGCAGGCACAAAAATATAACCAATTATTTATATTTGTCTTTTTTTCAATATGAGGAATTTCACAAATACTTTAAAATATTTTTAGCTATAAGTTATATAGGTATAAGAGTTCTTTTAGTTTTATTTTAATAGTTAAATTATATATATTTGTATGAAAATAGTCTACAAATATATATATATATAATATATATACACTACAAATAGATGTCGGGTAACAACTAATGGTGGTAAGATTAAACGAACCAGTTAAAATTTGAATTAAACAAATGCAACGACATAACTTCAAAACCTAGTCACACCACGCAAATGCACAAAAATATAGATTAAATTTATTAATTAGTTATTAAGCGTACACTGCAAAGTTTCAGTTTACGTATATCACTTTACAAACCAGTAGAAAAAATTCACAGCAAATTCCACTGAAAATTATTTTTCTCGCTCCCATATTGGGTATTTTTCCGTAATCCAAATAAATTACTTAATTGAGTTTTTGAAATTAAGAAGGGTAAAAGAGCGGTAGAAGTGGAGTTTGTTCTTCTTTAATCGTTTATATTAATTTTTAATCATCCACCGAACCGATAATAGGAAATAGGGTTTGACTATTAAATATTATGACGTCACAATAAATTATTTCATACAAGTTTCCTTGTAACCGTTTTGGCGTTTAGTAAAAAGTAACTAATTTGACTAGTGACACAAAATGGTGATTAGTTGGAGTCGACACTAAAGCATAATTTGGTGTTGCCAGCGTAGATAAAAAGTGTGATACGATTTAAAAGACGGCGATTTTCCCTTACGTCAAAAGTCATATATATTATATGTCATTTTATAGTATTATACAATACGCCGGCTGATGAATTGCCAATTGTCTAGAAGTACTGATGTGTCTAGAGTATTAGTGTTTAAACTACTACACTTAGCAGGAAAGTGTTGAATGCTGACTAATTAACACTAACTATAATTAAGACTTAGGAGACGGTCTTACGTCCGGCCTCGTGACCTAGAATCAGCTTGTCTGTGTAATATTGCAGGGAAGCAGACTAAACTTTGTAATTTTTTGTGCTGTAATATTAAAAGGTTAATAATTTTAGGAAGCTAAATAAGTTAATTTCGTGCATGTACGCTGGCGCTCGGACTGTGTGCTGTTTCATGTATATCGTATAGGCGGGAGAGAGAGAGAGAGAGAGAGAGAGAGAGCTCTGGTGGTAGAGCGAGCTGGCGGGCGCCGGGCTCTGTAGCCGGGTGATGCACCTATTAAGCTCGCCCGCCCTCTCGCTGGCCCGTATAGTTTCCATTGCCCACTAGCTCGTTCATCCGCCAACTCGCTTGCACGCTAGTTGGTATTGTTTATCTATAAGCTGACGCCGCTCGCGGTGTGAACCAGAGATAGAACGATATTTCGATCGCTTTCCCTCTCGCCTGCTCGCTCGTCCGCTAGCCTTCAGACACAACTGGGAAATTACTTTTTTTTTATACAACTTAGGTGGCAGACAAGCACACGGCTCACCTGATAGAAAGTGGTTACCGTGACCTATGAACGTGTGTAACACCAATGGAGTCACATCCGTGCTGCCAACCCTGTAAGAACAGAGATTTTATGTGCCTTCAGTGCAGAACACAAAATCTGGACTAGCCTTTGGTCTTCCCACTGACAGCACAAAAACTCTCCAGTGAGCTCTGGCTACCCTACTCAAAGCCGGGAACACAACACGAGGTTATTATAGCCGTGGTATTCTGTAGGGTGGAGGTACTCCCCAGTCGGACTGCTCAATTCGGACAGGAATACCGTCGTGTTCTACCTCCTCCGAAAAATACTAGGATGATAACATACGTAGAAAAATGCAGACCATTCATGGCTATCATATTACGGAGCGGGCCTATCGAACCGAATTTTCAATTTGTGCTTTTTAGTCGCGATTCCCCGGTTTCTCGATTTTAGCCTTAATAATAAGTATGCGTGATGATATACTCAACATTCTCTGAGCCATTTCCCACTTCAGTTGGGGTCGAATTTCCAGTCTAACTAGGATGGGGCTGACGTTCGATACTTTGTATATGTACGTGATGTAACACTTAGAGTATTAAAACCGATAAATATTTGTAATCTGAAGTTTTTCGGGGGTTCGCGAGTGGGGGAATCGCACCTCACCCTGCTGAGGCTGGAGTGCTCAGAGGGGACGGGTGCATTGCAGTATATAAATCTCTCATTTGAACCTCATGTATCTCTGTTAATATTGTACAGCTCCCTAAGTTTAGCATATATTAAGAGATTTACGCGCGAATATTCATTATAAATATTCATATACTTAAATTAAGATGAGGGAACACGTGTCAGAACGATATTTCACGGAATATGCACAAACACATTATTCCACTTGAAAGGAGTTCTTATTAACCCGTTATCTGCCGATCAGCCACAATCGACCCGAAGACGCTGTGCGGAATCTGTGTGCGGACGGGAAAAATTGGTCTTTTTCGCTGGTGCGGTACCGGTTTCTTGGGCATTTTTACGAGGATATCCGGGACAAATATAGTTTTTGATTTTTTTATTAAATATTTAGATATATAGCAATTTAATGAAATGCCAAGCCGTATCAACCGCCGACGCAAGTTAAAAGAAGTTGTTCCAGTGTGGAAGCTGTTTTGGTGGATGACCGATTGCTACCTTTTTTGATACCGCTTAGATGGCAGACAAGCACACGGTCCACCTGATGGGAAGTGGTAACCGTGGACTATTGACGTATGCAACACCAGCGGCGTTATACTCGCGCTGCCGAATATGAAAAAACCTTCTGATGCATCTCTTCAAGAACCCCATATTGTAGGCGTACGCATCCACATTGTGTAGATGCTTACGCCTCGAATAGGCAATAGTGATATGAGGATGACAGGAGGAAGTACTTGCGCTTGTCAGCTTAGTACAAGGTATTTTACAATGGCGCAATAAAAAATAATTTATGAGTCCTGCATAAAATAAAATAGGGAACGTATATGTATAAATGCAATCCTATAAAACTTTATATTACAGAAAATACTGGAGAAACAAAAACTTCTGGGTACGTTGTCGAAAGGCGTTAAAAGGGGTGTAATTGTGCACAGTACTATAATAAAGCTGAGGGTGAACTTAATTTGCTTTTAAGCTAAAAAGAAAGCAATATAAATAAGACTTGTTGCTAAGACAGGCACGCAAAGGTTCAAGTTTTCTTTCAGATGTATTTGCTTTTTATTGTGTCTGGCGTAATTACCCATTAATATTGGTTTGGTTTGTGCTAAGTTATTTTTTATAATAGAATTAATCTAATAATAAATTATTTTATACACATAAATATAAATTGAATTAATATAACTCGTTTTGTTTCTTTCCTTTCACTATTGAGGAGGTAGGACACGAAGGTATTTCTAACCAATTGAGCAGTCTGACTGGGGAAGTACCACCGCCCTATAGAATACCGCGTCCATAATAACCTCGTGTTGTGTTCCTGGCGATAAGTAGGATAGCCAGAGCTCACTAGAGAGTTTTCGTGCTGTCAGTTGTAATAATTAAAAAATATGTGTTATTACAAAGTAAAAAAAATTGGTTCGCAAGCGTCAGATGTAATAATAAAAAAATATGTGTCATATGACAATGAAAGAAAGTAAGTGTGTAATCTCCTATTTAAAAGAAATATAAATAAAATTGGTTTGTAAGTACATTACCATAAAAGTTCGGGCGCCTTGGAGATACACATGCCTAAGATAATCAGCGGATATTGGAAACTTTTAATCTTCCGGAGGTGAGCTAAATGAAACCAAACTGTGAGGTTTAAGGTTTTATTGTCCACTCCAGTGTGCATTTAGAAATAGTTGCAAGGATACATTCCTAATGTATATCTAACCTTAAATTTAAAATTAGATTTTTATAAGCTATGTCTATATTATCCTACGTCAATATGATTCTATGTCACCAATGCACTTTTAGGTCATTTTGAAGTTTAGATTTAAAATATAATTAAAGTAAGCTCACGGCATCCCTCGGCGAGTATATGTAAACACAGCAGTGAGAAAGTTCGTAGCAGGCGAAGTTTTCAGTTTAAGCCCATGCAGTACATCCATGTTTGAGGTGAAAAGTCCAAACCCTCCATAAGGAAATGCAGATGACCGAAGACAAAGGAACGCCGAAAAAGGTCCAAAGAAAAGAGAAAAGGCAAAGCCAAAGGGCAAAGGCAAAGGCGGTTCCAATTTGGAAACCTGTAATAAAATTGCATGTCATTAGAACAACTCCTATATATGAACACGAGGTCCTAATTTTCTATAAATTTGCGCGACTTACCGCCTTAATTTGCTGGAACAATGCCAATAGCAAAAGAAATCATAATATTTTCAGATTAAGAGCTGAAACAATAGAATTTTAACAATTATTTTTCAAATTAGGAGCGTGGCGAATTTCCATCAAAGGGAATCTTATTAAAAAATAACAACTCACCAGAAATAAACTATAATTCCACAAGAGGACAGTTGTGAGGACACAAACTATTATCCTTTAGGCCAAAATACTCTCATTTTTATGAGATTTATTGAAATTAAGTTACGAAGCCATGAATATCGACCATTCCGTCTCAATATAGGAAAAAAGGTGCTTTTGACAGCGATACGTCAAAATGTCATTCACTCCGCGCTCCGAAACCCTTCGTTCAAAAATAGAATTAAAACAGGTGTGACGACGTTCGCAGAGCGCGTCGTTACATTACATCCCTCCCCAAAAAGAAAAAAAGAAAGAAAGAAACTTCCTTTTCTAATGAAAATTATGAGAGTCCAGAACAAAATTCCAAAAAAAAACCTCAAAAGACAAAATGTCCCGCAACATTTTTCAATAAACAAAAAGGCAATGCGAAAGCATCTTGCAATGGGTATTGCAGAAACAATTATAAATTAAAGAATGGGAAAGCATTCCTAAAAATCAAAGAATGTGAAAACACTCGAAAAGTAAAGAATTAAGTTGAAAAAGAATTTCCAGTTTCAAAGGGAAACAAAGGGCACTATCCAACTTAATGGAATAACCGAAACCAAACTCAGAAAAGAGTAAAAACTTATTTCAACACAAAAGTGAAAATAAATCCTTCAATAAAACAAATTAAACAATCCCTACTCAATTCCATTCCAGATATCGATTAGGCAACCAACGCCGTCGAATCTAATCCTTGATCTTAACCAGCCTTCTAGCATCAATACAAAAGTGCGGTTGAGCTCCTACGCCACCGACTCTATACCAGCTATTCCTGAAACAAAAATATGAAACTAACAAGATATCGGTTAAGCACCAACGCTGCCGAATCTGAAAGAAAATCGGTAAAAACAATGAAGTTTTCCCACTGTCGGTTAGGTTGAAAAGCCGCCGACTTCAAATTCCTATTCCAACATCCAAAACGTCAAAACAAAATCACAACAAAAGTGTCGTAATAATATATTTATAAGCATTGTGATCGGCATAACACCACCAACTTTCCGAGCACAAGCAAAATATAAAGAAAATATGACAATTGTGACCAGTACAACACCACTGACTTTCTGAGCACAACCGCATAAGAAAAGTATGTCATTTGCGACCGGCACAACACCACCGACATCCCGTGCGCAAAGCATAAAAAAATGTAACAATGTGTATAAAAACACAATCGTACAAAAAGAGAAGAACGACAATTACGACCGGCTCAACACCACCAGCTTCCCGTGCGCAAAGCGTAAGGTGTGACTATGTGTATGAAACACAATAGCACAAAAAATTGTAAAGTCCAGTAAGACACAAGTTTCCCAAAAAATGGTATAACAAGGTGTGTAAAAAATGCATAAAATGCGTCCAATCTGAGAATCTTAATACTAAGAAAATAACCCAGAACTGTACAAAAATAAAGTTCAAGAAACTTAATTTTCCATTCCCTAAGTGAGTGGAAATAAGTCAAGTGAATTTAATGTAGAAAATGAATATTAAATTTCACTCCTATATTAGAGTAGAAACTAAATTCCTAAATTTGTACAAAATATACAATATTAAATATACAAGTGTATAAAAATATATACAGGAAAATAATCCTATACAACAAAGATAAATAAAAATATAAGATCCTTTGATGTGGAACAACCTGTTAATATGGAGTAGAGTTACACAATAACAAGTCCTAAAATGACCTAAGTTATTTTTGAAGGAAACTAAAATTGAAATTAATAAATTGTTGTGAAGTTCCTAACATACATCTCCTTTCAACACCCCTCAACCTTTCAAACATCACCTCATAGTGGGGTCATACTTCAAACAAAGTACCAAAGACAAAGATAGACATTGTCAAAACAAGAATAATTTTAATATTTAATTATGTCTTTAATATGATAACGACCAGTATAGTTTTTATTAAGGTCTTTTAAAACATAAACATTAGAGGAAATTTTATCTATTATTTCACACTTAACAAACTTAGGTGCTAACTTAGCCGAAAAGAATGCAGGAGCATTAGACTGCACAAAACTTCTCCTCCACACTATATCTCCCACCTCAAAAGAAATGACCTTCCTTCCTATATTATAATAACGCGCATTACGCTTATAAGCTTTAAGCAATGAAGCTTGAACTTTTATAAAAATATCACTAAGTGATTTAAGTGAAAAAGCAAATGAAGACCTATCAACAACATCAAGTTGATTGAGGTTATCAAAAGAATTACTAAAACGGTGCAATGAAGCATCAAAAATAAGTTCTCTACCGAACATGAGAAAATTAGGAGTGAAATCTGTAGCTAGATTCACACTACTATTTAAAGCTAATTGAACATGAGGCAAATATTTTGACCAAGTTCTATGATCATCTTTAACAAAACAAGAAATACATGTTTCGACTGTTTTGTTATATCTCTCTACAGGATTATTTTGAGGTGTATATAAAGTATTACAAAATATTTTACTAATATTATAACTTTTTAGAAAATCTACAAATTGCTTAGCTGTAAATTGGCTTCCATTATCACAAACAAAAACTTTAGGTGTTCCAAACTTAAGAAATATTTCCTTTTCAAGTATCCTACAAATTACTTTAGTGGTAGCACTAGTCATAGGAAATATCCAACAATATTTTGTAAAAACATCTATGATTGAAAGTATATACTTATGGCCAGAATAAGCTTTTGGAAGAGTTCCAATAATATCAATAGAAAGCATTAACATTGGTTTATCAACTTTCTTAGGATTAACCATAATTCCATGAGGTGGATTAGTAGAAGATTTATAAGCTTTACAAGTATCACAAGAAGAAATGTATTTTTGAACATCAATAAACATACCTTTCCAAAAATAATGTATTTTTAATTTATTTAAAGTTTTATGAATTCCTAAATGTCCTGAATTAACATCATCATGATTAGATTTAATAGTGTCTAAGATGTGTTCTTTAGGTATGACAATTTTCCAATTTAAACGATTATTAGGATTATATTTATCTTTACAAAATCTATACAAAGTATCACTTTCAACTTTGAAATTTTTATATTTTCTAGGAAACTTTTGACAATTTACAAATATTTTTCTATACCAAGGATCAACGATATCCTCATTTGGCATAACAATAACATTATTTACAGGAATATTAATAGCAGAAATTTCTATTCTGGATAAACAATCTGGAACTAAATGTAAAGAACCTTTTTTATATTTAACATCAAAAGTAAATTGAGAAATTCTAGCAGCCCAACGTGCAAGACGACCACTAGGATTATTAAGTTTAAGAAGCCAAGTTAAACTAGCATGGTCAGTGATAACTGTAAATTTCATTCCTTCAATATAAGGTCTGAAATGTTCAATAGAATCCAATATTGACAACAACTCTCTCTCAGTTGTACTATAATTACGTTCACATTTATTAAGTGATCTAGAATAATAAGCTACAGGATGTTGATCTCCATTATCATCATCTTGGCTCAGGACACTACCAATTCCAACAGAACTAGCATCGCAATGTAAAGAGAATGGTCTTTCAAAATTCGGACAATGTAAAACTGGTGCAGAAATTAATGCAAGTTTTAAATTATGAAAAGCAACTTCAGCTTCTTCATTCCAGAAAAGAGATTTTTTAGAATTCTTGCTTCCGGCCGTTAATTTGGTTAAGGGCGAAGCAATATCAGCAAACTTATCAATGAATCTACGGTAATAAGAACATAACCCAAGAAAACTTCTTAATTGTCTAACGCTTTCTGGGCGTGGGAAACTTTTAATGGACTCTAATTTAGCGGGGTCTGTATGTAAACCATTACTATCAACAATATAACCAAGATAACGCAGTTTATCTTTACAAAAATTACACTTTTTTAAATTAATAGTTAACCCAGCATCTTTAAGGATTTTATAAATTTTATTTAAATAATCTAAATGATCAGAGAATGTAGAATTTATCAATATGAGATCATCTAAGTAACAGAATGCCACATTATCAAATTCTGGTCCAAACAACTTGTCTACGAGTCTCTGCAACTCTGCAGGTGCATTAGTCAAACCGTACACCATCCGGGTAAAATGAAATAAACCTTTCCCAGGAACAACAAAAGCAGTCTTCTCTCGAGAAGATTCTTCTAAAGCGATTTGCAAAAATGCTTTAGACAAATCAATAGTAGTTATATAATTAGCACCCCGAAGGTTATCTAAAATTCTAGAAGGGTAAGGTAAAGGATAAGAATCTTTAACAGTAACTGAATTTAAACGTCTAGAGTCCAAACATAATCTTGTTCCACCATCGCGTTTTTCAACGGCTAACACTGGAGAACACCAAGGAGATTTAGAAGGTTCAATAATATTTTCCTTTAATAAAACTTCCACTTCATCATAAAGTTCTTTTTGTTTAGCAGGACTAAGGGGCCAATAACGTTGTTTAAAAGGTTCACCAGTAACATTAATTTTATGTTTAACTAAATGAGTAAGACCTAAGCCTCTCTTTTCATAAGAAATATTTTCAAAAAGTGAAATAATTTTATTTAACTCGTGTTTCTCAGAAGGAGAAAGTTCAGAAACAGAAGTAACTGCATTTACACAAGTAGTGGATTCATATTCAAAAGTAATATTATTCCATAAGTCTTTAGCAAGATTAAATTTCAACCAAAAGTCAAATCCCAAAATAATTGAAGGTTTAAAAGAAGGTATTATCAAAAAATCTACATTTTTAGTTAAGTTATCACAAGTGATAGGTAAAACCATAGTTCCAATAACATTGTGTGCAGAACCATCAGCAGTAACAGCGCTACCTTTATAAGGTTTAAATTTATAACCTAATTGCAAAAATGTTTGATGAATATTAGAACCGAGTACACAACTACAAGCTCCACTATCTAACAAACCTGAATAAAATTTATTATTAATATTAAAATTTAAATAAGGTCTAGTGTCTTTATGTTTAACAAACAAAATAGGAGCAGCCCTGATATTATTAAAGAAAACTTTCAAATAATCCAACCAATCATTAAATTCTTTCTTACAAGTGGCTTCACTCGGAGCATTGCTAAATTTTTTCAACATCGAGTCACCAGAAGTTTTATCAAAAACTAGGGCTCGATGGGACCTGATACGTTTTTTGACTGAACAGTATTTGAATTACAAACTTCGCAATTCTTCGTAGTGACGCCAAGCTTGTGACATTTAAAACAAATTACACCTGGAAATGTAGGGCAATTTTTATAAGAATGTCCAGAGGACTTACATTTTAAACAAGTTAAATCATCTGATTTAACATCACTAATTTGAGCAGAATATTTTTCTTTTTTAATACTTTTATTCTCACTCAAGTTCTTTCTTGACACAAAATTCTCTAATTCTCTGCTGAGGTTAATAAATTCGTCGATAGAAGAAATAGTTCTACCAAACACAAAAGGTGTGTAAATATTCAACATGTTATGTTTAATAATAGTTATGAGGGTAGCATCAAAAACAGGCATAGACAAACGGCTAGCCATATCCATTATGTCTGTAATAAAATCTGGTAATGACTCAGTTATCTTTTGTTTACGAGTACGGAGTTCCTGTTCCAAATGATAATCAAATTCAACTCTATCAAAACGTTTCAACAACGCAGCCTTCAAATCCTGCCAAGAAGCAATACGAATACGAACACTACGAAACCATTTAAGCGCAGTGCCTGACAAAAGATCAGAGAATGAACTAACCAAAAAATATTCATTAAAATTTTTAAACAAGAAATATTCTTCCACTTGAGTAATAAATTCCCTAACGCACGATTTACCATCATACAAAAGCTTACTTCGTTTTAAATCAGGCAACTTAGTAACAGAAGGCAAGTTTTTCCTCAAATTATCATTCAATAAAACATTCATAATATTAAATGAAGATGCGGCTCTTAGACTATGATCACCAGCTCCTCGACTATTCGAAAATGGATCAACAACTTCAGATAAATCAGCCATGACATGAGGCATCTCATGAGTAGAAGTACCAACTGGAACATCATTAACAATATTCTCAAACAAAGGCGGGACCTGTATTTCCTTATCCATGTTTGATTTATAAAAGGATGTGAAAATCTAATAAAAAGTTGTATTAAATACACTATAAGTTTCTAATTAAAGTATCAATTAAAGTTTCTAATTAAAGTTAATTAAATTATGAATGAAGTTAATTGCATTGATAGCAAAACGCTAAACTCAAAAGTCAAACAAACTCATAGAATGGAATGTTATTGTTGCAAAAGTTATTTAGGTCAAATGCCTATAAAGATAAAAATGCATTAGTGATTCACAAAATAAATTATCTATGTCTACTTAAGGTAAACAGCAAACACTCAAATATTACCACGCTTTCACACATGTGAATAAAGGTTAAGAACTAGTAATTATATAATATTACTAAGTGGAAAATCTTACCTGTAATAAACAAAAGCTATATAAGATAAAAGAATTATAACAATAACCATGTTATACAAATTGAAACATTCACCTGTAATTGAGAGATACAAACAATAGTACTAACTTGTAGTATGATTAGTTTTGCAAAGTAAACAATAACAAAGATTTACTGTAATACACAGTTATGTAACAGTAAAATACATGAAGAAAACACTGTTCTTAACATGTTAAAGTAAAAAATAATGCAAAGGTGACAAGGAATAAAGATATATGCACACTGTCATGTCCCTGTTCGCGAGTGCCAATTGTAATAATTAAAATATATGTGTTATTACAAAGTAAAAAAAATTGGTTCGCAAGCGTCAGATGTAATAATAAAAAAATATGTGTCATATGACAATGAAAGAAAGTAAGTGTGTAATCTCCTATTTAAAAGAAATATAAATAAAATTGGTTTGTAAGTACATTACCATAAAAGTTCGGGCGCCTTGGAGATACACATGCCTAAGATAATCAGCGGATATTGGAAACTTTTAATCTTCCGGAGGTGAGCTAAATGAAACCAAACTGTGAGGTTTAAGGTTTTATTGTCCACTCCAGTGTGCATTTAGAAATAGTTGCAAGGATACATTCCTAATGTATATCTAACCTTAAATTTAAAATTAGATTTTTATAAGCTATGTCTATATTATCCTACGTCAATATGATTCTATGTCACCAATGCACTTTTAGGTCATTTTGAAGTTTAGATTTAAAATATAATTAAAGTAAGCTCACGGCATCCCTCGGCGAGTATATGTAAACACAGCAGTGAGAAAGTTCGTAGCAGGCGAAGTTTTCAGTTTAAGCCCATGCAGTACATCCATGTTTGAGGTGAAAAGTCCAAACCCTCCATAAGGAAATGCAGATGACCGAAGACAAAGGAACGCCGAAAAAGGTCCAAAGAAAAGAGAAAAGGCAAAGCCAAAGGGCAAAGGCAAAGGCGGTTCCAATTTGGAAACCTGTAAAAAAATTGCATGTCATTAGAACAACTCCTATATATGAACACGAGGTCCTAATTTTCTATAAATTTGCGCGACTTACCGCCTTAATTTGCTGGAACAATGCCAATAGCAAAAGAAATCATAATATTTTCAGATTAAGAGCTGAAACAATAGAATTTTAACAATTATTTTTCAAATTAGGAGCGTGGCGAATTTCCATCAAAGGGAATCTTATTAAAAAATAACAACTCACCAGAAATAAACTATAATTCCACAAGAGGACAGTTGTGAGGACACAAACTATTATCCTTTAGGCCAAAATACTCTCATTTTTATGAGATTTATTGAAATTAAGTTACGAAGCCATGAATATCGACCATTCCGTCTCAATATAGGAAAAAAGGTGCTTTTGACAGCGATACGTCAAAATGTCATTCACTCCGCGCTCCGAAACCCTTCGTTCAAAAATAGAATTAAAACAGGTGTGACGACGTTCGCAGAGCGCGTCGTTACACAGTGGGAAGACCAAAAGCTTGTCCTGCTTTGTCTTTTACAATGACGGCACAGAATCTCTGTGCTTATAGAGTTGGCAGCGCGAGTGTGACTCTCTTGGTTTTGTATGTATTTACATCAGGTAGGCCGTGTACCACTGTCACCTAAGTGGTATAAAAAAATCTCATCTCTAAAGAAAGTAAACTTTAGTGCCATATCAGGCCTAGTCGACCTGACACTCACTATTGCTAATTTCTCAGTTTCTATTTGGAGAATTCAAAGGCGAAGCCGATGTGTAGAGTAGACAAGTGATTCATGACAATTGTAATGGTATAAAAAAATATTATGTTCGATACACCTTGACTAAGATAATTGAGTTTTATTATTAATCTGTGTCGTCGGGCCGACGAAGCCTGTTACTCACAATAAGAAAGTCAAATAGGGCACCGACCGGCACCGCACCAGCTGAAAGTCACTGATTATCTTACCGCAGTCAAAGTGTTAAAGTTGTGACGTCAGCATTAATCGATAGATTTAAATAAATATAAATATAAATATAAATATTCCACGACATTCTACACAACGCTATCTAGACCCATGGTAAGCATAGCTTAACTAGCTTGTGTTATGGGATCTAGAATGCGGATAAACATACTTAGATACTTTTTTTTTGTAAATACATACATATTATACATAGAAACACCCAGACCATTGCAAATATACATATTCATGCATACAAATATTTGCACTGAGCGGGAATCGAACCCGCGCCCCCTGCATAGCAGTCGAATGCTCTACCGCTACGCCACAGAGGTCGTCAAAATAGGCGAACATGGAATAGGCGCCACGAAATACTCGTACGTAAGTCCCTTGGCGGCGGCGCCGGCGAGGCAGTCGCAAAATGTAATGTTGCCAGTATCGTCTTTTTATTCTACCATCTGTTATTGTGCAGATATTAATGAATTGCTGAACTTAAGAAGTCCAAGGAGTAAAAGCTTCTTCGGAAATACCGTCGAGTCCTACAATTCAAAGCATTTTGTATATCTCTTCACTCGTGTAGCCTTCGGTTAAAAAAAATACCGCTCAATCGTATGGCCGACTGATTGACTAAGCTACAGACGGTTTTAACTACAAACTCTTGTGACGCATTTTGTTAAAAAGTTTGTGTGTATAAAAAATATGGTCTAAAAGTAGGTACATAGATCACCTGCAATGAAGCAATCTGTCCTCAAATAAATCGATATTCTAGACTAAATGTTGTTCTAGAACACAGGCATTAATGAGTAGGGAGGCTTTCAGAACTGATACCGCGGTTCTAGATTACACATATAAAAAAATATTTTTGAGGATTCTTTTGGGACCACGAATAAAATCAGTAAAGTTATGTCTTACAAAAATACAGCCAATCAAAAAAAAAGAAGTTTTTAGTGACTCCATGTGGATGGAGTTTGGAGTTTGGAGTGGCTAAATGTACATGCATACATACATGTAGTCACGCCACTATCCCCGAAAGGTTAGGCAGAGGTGAATTAACACCCTCATTTCACCAATTAATAAATTCAGTCCCACGTAATAGGGGGTGAGCCTATTGCCCTCATTTGGGCACTATTGTTGACACAAGCCATGCATCTAAGGCTGAGTCTGGCTGTTTATATCTGTCTGATGTTAAACAGCCCTATCCCTTAGTCGCCTTGTACGACACCGCATGGGAAGAGATGGGGTGGTCCTAATTCTACTCTGTCGGAAACCACGCGGCGAAATTTACAAAAATAATAATTATTTTTGAGGAGTCTTTTGAGCCAATAAAAAAATTTTGAAGTTTTTAGTGACTTTAGTGTTTTTAGGGAGGTAAGTGTGCGGTGGTAAATGTACGGTCATGAATATGAAAAATAGTAGAATTGTGGAATCTGAAGGTATAGTTTTTCAGATTCTATAAAACTCAGATCCCTTTCTGCAATTACGTGTAAATGACACCGGGATGATAATGTCTTTGCCGAGTTCATTTATTTTTATTATTTTTACATCTTATTGTTTATTTTATATGTTTTTTATTTTGTTGTAATTAATGGTGTAACACACAAAGTGTGTGTGTGGAACAAACGGTTCTATCTTTTCTTTATATTTATTTAAAAAACCTTTTCCCGAAGTTTCAATTGCTTTTTAGTAAGCATACAAATGTTTATTCAGACTGGAATCGAACCTTTGAATTAGCAGACGCTCTACTGAGCTATAAACAACCGTATAATGAACGTGTTCACGGTTAGCTAATCGGAATAAGGGGGCTTATTTGCTGCGCTAGTTAGCGTAGCAAACAAGCACTCCAATTTAGACCAGTGGGCTTAGTATGAAGTCTTAAAACAGGTTAATAATTGTACGGCTGTACTCAAATTCTAAATCAAATTCTTTATTTCTCAAAATAGTGTAGCGTAATTACATCTATTTGACGTAAAATTTTGCTTAAAACTAAGTTTACCACCACTTACTAGGCGCGAGTGGAGAAGAAACGGCGCAACAAATGCATAAATAATTATGTAATACTAGTAAACTCTATTCGACTTTCGTTCGACTGCTACGCAAGAGGCGCGGGTTCGATTCCCGCTCAGTGTAAATATTTATGCCTGAATATGTATGTATTTACAAAAAAAGTATCTAAGTATGTTTATCCGCATTCTAGATCCATAACACAAGCTAGTTAAGCTATGCTTACCATGGGTCTAGATAGCGTTGTGTGGAATGTTGTGGAATATTTATTATTATTTATATAAATACTAGGTTGTTACGTATGAAATTGCCGTTTTTTTGAAGAAATTGGAGGAAAGCCAATTGTCAGTACTAACATATTTGCATTATTTTAGGAATGACAAATCCAAATTTTATGTCTTTTTTTTGTATAATGACACAACATTAAGCTGACAAACCACTTTTATTACATTTTTTAAAAGTGACAGCTGTAAAAAAGTAATACGAAATTTATCATCAAAATGGATAGCATTTAGGAAGTACTACTTTTGAAGATCGAATTTAATTTATCAAGCGGCCAATATAAACAAATTTTAAAACAGAGTTGTATAATCTTGAACTCAACTTACAAACAAAATATTAATAGTGGAAATACCTATTAAATTATATGGATAACAAACTCATGAATCTATTGGCATTGTATTGCAATCTATTGCATTCTATTGGCACCATGCTGAACTGGCTCCTTTTTTGGTGCAGCTGGACTAATTCGTTCATTTTTTGTGTTTATTGTTTTAATGTGTATAGTATATAAGTATTTCTTAGCTGTACCAAAATAAAAAGGTTTTTCTTTCTTTTCTTTCTTCTTTTCTTTCATTAGAAAATTTCGGCAATTTCATAGGTAAAGACCTAATATATAAAATTACAAAGTTACATTTGCAGTTGGTAGTATGACATCAGTTCAATTATTGTCCTGTTTTAAGCGTTCATGGTACAGACCCTGGCCAGGGAATCAAACTCGTATTCGTGAGAACTTATAAGAACCATTTATGTATACATACATATAATATATGCTATATATATCGCGTTAGACGACAATTATAATAACATCGTGTTGTATTCCCGGCGGTTAGTAGGGTAGCCAGAACTCTCTGAAGAGTTTATGTGCTGTCGATGGAAAGACCAAAGGCTTTACGGCACAGAAAACACCTAAAACAAGGTATACAGAGCGTACATTGGAGAAAAGAGTGAGAAGATCGGCTTACTTCGATTTTGTAAAGCTTCCTCTCTATCGCACAATCTATAGTTTGATTTAACCCTGAAATGCATTTACAGTGCATTCTACTGCTTACTACGGGAAATCTTTTACGGTGAAGACTATTAGCCTATGGAATGCATTGCCAGTAAATATTAAAGAGGCACAATCCATTAATATTTTTTTAACATGGTAAAGAGTCATTATCTCTCTATAACGTAGTCATTGAAATTTCCTCATATTCACATTTTACATGATATAAACTCACGCCTATATCCCCGAAGAGGTAGGCAGAGCTGCTAGCACCCACATTTCGCCAGTTTCTGTTTAGATCCCAATGTAATAGGTGGGCGAGCCTATTGCCACTAATCGGGCACCTATAAACCTGCGATATATGAAATAAAATTATCGAAAAGTCAATGGTGTGTCTCATGGCACAACCTGGGCTCGAACCCGAGACCTCGTCTCAGCGGTCCATTACCCATACCACTAGGCTACCGCATTTTATTTATTTATCTATATTTCATATTTGTATACTATGTAATTATTCATGTAACACATTATTTTATAAATGTTACATGTTGCATGTTACACCAACACTCACTTATATGAATTTAATTCCTGTCCATTCTAAGGTTGCCTGGAAGAAATCACTTTTATAGATAAGGCCACCAATTGTACATTTAAATTCTAAAAAAATTCTTTACAATTTTTTTTAATATACGCCTTAGATGGCAGACAAGCACACGGCCTTCCCCATGGAAAGTGGTTCCCATGACCTATGAACGTGTGCAACACCAGAGGAGTCATGTCATACACATGCTGGCGACCCTGTAAGAACAGAGAGTTTCTGTGCCGTCAGTGCAGAAGACACAATAAGGACAAACCTTTAGTCTTCTTATGTTGTATTTTACTTTTCTATTTTTGCGTTCTGTGTTTTTTTTGTACTGTAATGCTGCATATCACAATAAACATTTTAACTTTCTTTTCTTTCTTTCCCACTGACGGAAAAAACTCTCCAGTGAGCTCTGGCTACCCTACTTACCGCCGGGTATACAACACGAGGTTATTGTAGTCGCGGTATTCTGTAGAATAACGAGAATACCGTCGTGTCCTACCACCCGATGAACATATACACTACCGTACAATCATGCACATACGATCTACGTACGTTGTAATTACAAACGTGTGTTTCATACATTTTTTCGAGAGCTTCCGAGATGTGCCACTAGTTATAAAAATGTTCATTTCTTAATAATTCAAAAGTGGCACCTTCAATAATGTATTTATAAACTGCTGTTACAATAATTGAAAGGAAATCTCACTCAGTATAGTAACAAGGTAAGCTCATTTGGGCTAATGGTGTTTAAATTGTTCCTATAGAAGGTAAAGTTGTCAAATATGAAGGTTTCGCTTTCATATCACGGCTGTGAGTTACGGGGCTGGGCGTCAATTTAGCTAGTTTACTTATTTTTATTTGTAGATCAGTGTTCCGTGGCAAGCGTTCGCTAATTCAGAGCTTACTGGTTCGAATAACATTTAGATGTTTGTTTGACTACACTAAAAAGCGACCGAAATATTCGTCCGCCACCAAAGTGGCTTAATAAAATAAAAATGTATTCTGTGTTCTTACATACGATCAATCAACTAGCCCATTGGGTGTATTTATATTGTGTAAATTAATTAATTAATAAATAGCCGCGTGGAGAGTAGAATTTGGGTCTCATTTCTTCCTTGGCGGTGTCGTACAAGGCAACTAAGGGATACGGTTGTTTAACATCAGACAGATATATACAGCTCAGACTCAGCTTCAGATGCATGGCTCGAGTCAACAATAGTGCAAGAAAGACGGCAATAGGCTCACCCATTATTACGTGAGACCGAATTCAATGAATGGTGAAATGTGGGTGTTAATTCACCTCTGCCTAACCCTCCGGGGATAGCGGCGTATTTATATATGTATGTATATTGTGTAAACGCAGTTGGGATAACGTTACAATAATTTTGCAGTAGTTATGAAGTCTAGTCTACCGAAAACACAGAAGTTATGATGTCACACCTATCTTGTGTACCTACTTACATGCGATTTATCATTCAGCCTACGCAGTCAAATGCTGGACATAGGTCTCTCCCAATGTGCACTATAGTATACAACACGAGCTTCCATTTTTGTTCGGTTTATTTAATACACCTTTTTTACGGATAAAAAATAATTCTCTAATTAATTAGAGAAAAAAAATTATCCGAAAAAGAGGTACATTCAGCAAATTAAATGTTTACAAACATTTTTAAAAGGGCTTTTACCCTTTTAAAAATGTTGTACCTCCTAATTAAAGGTAGTTTCTTTAAAAGATTTTTTCGTGTCTATTTATTTTGTCTAATGATTATTCGAATAGCAATGATTCGAATAGCAACGATACCATTCCTCGAAGAGCAATGATTCGTATTTTAGATCATTGCTCTTCGCGGCATAAAAACAAAACTAATTTTTTTTCCTCGAAGAGCAGGTTTTTCTAAGTAGCTGATAGAGATGTGGTACTAATATGAGTTATTTTGCTCGAATTTAATAAAAATATCGATAAAATCATCAACTCGTTTATTTTTCAAATAATAATTGATTACTACAGTGGAGCCAGTGGTAAGTAAGGTAGCCAGAGCTCACTGGAGAATTTGTGCTGTCAGTGGGAAGACTAAAGGCTTGTCCTGCTTTGTCATCTACTGACGGCACAGAAACTCTGTACTTACAGGGTTGGCAGCGCGACTGTGACTCCTCTGGTGTTACAGACGTCCATAGGCCACGGTAACTACTTTCCATCAGGTGGGCCGTGTGCTTGTCTGCCAACTAAGAGGTATAAAAAAAAATCTGTTGTTTAAGCTTGAAATGGCGCCCAATTTGCGTCACTTGGGTTTTCATTTTAAAAATCTTACTTAAAGCTTCATAAGTTTCATTTAATCGATCTGCAGAGACTATCGATAGAGATGACGATATACTAGTGTTAGAATCTGAAAACTGTAGGTATGTAAATTACAGAATTTTTATTTTTTGGTACTCTAATTTGAATTTTAAATTTAAATATAAACAAAAACCCGATTGAGACTAAAAAGATCGACGAAGTTTGATAGCAGGCATTACCCTTTAATTTTCATTTGGTTTATGATTTGCAAATAGCCGATAGTTTCGAGTGCACCACTAAACACAAAGCTGGTATCATTATTTCGCAATTTGACATTTGCACTTGTCAATTTAGTATCTGAGATAAAAAAAACAGACTATAGCTGACCCGGCGAACTTAGTACCGCCATATTTTTGATTCCGTGCCCGCTGCATATCTCTAAACTTATCAGTATTTCTCTACAATATTATGCATGTATTATACATATAAACCTTCCACTTGAATCACTCTATCTACTAAGAAAAACCGCTTCAAAATCCGTTGCGTAGTTTTGAAGATTTCGGCATACATAGGGACGGACAGACAGCGACAGCGACTTTGTTTTATAATAATTATGTAGTGATATTCTAAAGACTGGCTTAGTAACAATACTATCAACATGTTAATTAATATCCTAGGCTATATTCAAATAATGAAAGATCTGTAAAAGATTGATTTAATATTACGTAAACTTGTAAAAAATGGAATGATTTATATAAATCTTGTAAACACCAAAGAAACTGTGATTTAGACATATTATAATAAGCACAACAGTAAATTAATGTAAATGATTCATCATTCATATTTACGTGTAAAGTATAGCCGAATCCTAAAGTTACGTATGAGAACTCAACCCCTGGCCGCTATAAGCTTGTTACCGCTATTTCTTTTCTAATCAAAATTAAATAATACCATACCTCCCTAATTAATTACAAACAAAAGATATACATTATCATAACTCTAAACTAAAGTTTAGATATACATTATTATAACTAAAAACACTAGTTATACCAAATTGACATATTACGTTATACGTAACTTTAGGATTTTGTCGATATTTTTATTAAACTCGAGCAAAATAATTCATATTAGTACCACATCTCTATCAGCTACTTAGAAAAACCTGCTCTTCGAGGAATTAAATTTAGTTTTGTTTTTATGCCGCGAAGAGCAATGATCTAAAATACGAATCATTGCTCTTCGAGGAATGGTATCGTTGCTATTCGAATCATTGCTATTCGAATAATTGCTCTTCGAGGAATGCATCGAATTTCTAATCAAAACAAAGTTATTGGATTTCATGCTTTTCTTTTATTTTTTAGCAATGATAGAAAAAGCTTGTAATTAAATTAGAATTTGTTTGACTATTATTGTTGTTAGGTACCATTAAGTTGAGATTTTAAGTAAAATTTTTCTAAGTGTTAATATTTAATTAACACTTAGAAAAATTTTACTTAAAATCTCAACCTCATTGGAGAATTTGTGCTGTCAGTGGGAAGACTAAAGGCTTGTCCTGCTTTGTCTTCTACACTGACGGTACAGAAACTCTGTACTTACAGGGTTACAGCGCGAGTGTGACCCCTCTGGTGTTACAAACGTCCATAGGCCACGGTAACCACATTCCATCAGGGGGGCCGTGTGCTTGTCTGCCACCTAAGTGGTATAAAAAAAGTGCATTGAAAATAGTACGCAATCGTATGATAAGACTGCTGCATAAGCGTCTGTGGCTTTGTGGTTAAGGAGTCGGCCTTAAGATCGAGAGGTACCGGGATCGAATCCTGGTCATTAGACTACCGACTCGAATCCACTCCTAGCACAACCAATTTAGCTTAGTTGGAGGGGTTAGAGGGGATATTAGTAATTGCGGTTGCTAATATTATTTTACAAATATAAAAAATACTAGCTGAACCACCCCAGCTTCGCCCAGCGTATATTTTGAAGCTTCATATCCCTTTGAGCCCGTATGTTTTAGTCTTCAAAATATGTATGAAAAATTGCCGGATTTGTTAACATTTATTATCAATGCTCCGCTCCCTTAAGCGTGATGATATATAGCCTAAAACCTTGATAAATGGAATACCCAACACTGAAAGAATCATTCAAATCGGACCAGTAGTTCCAGAGATTACCGCGTTCAAACAAACAAACAAACTCTGCAGCTTTATAATATTAGTATAGATGAATTAAAACTTAAACGTGGCGATGGTGAACCACGTAGGAGGTGCAGCTTCGAACCTGGTTCAGTGCAAATATTTGTATGTATGAATATAGGTATTTGCATTGGTCTTGTCTTGCTTCGAAGAGCATGTTAAGCCGTCAGTCCCGGTGGCCATACGAACATCTATAATGGCAGTCGTTACGTATAGTTGCATACATATATATAATCACGCCTTTATCCCTGGAGGGTTAGGCAGAGATGATTTTCACTCACATTTCACCAATCATTGAATTCAGCCCTATGTAATAGGGGGTGAGCTAAATGCCGTATTCCGGGAACTATTGCTGACACAAGCCATGCATTGGAGGCTGAGTCCGGGCTGTATATATCTGTCTGATGTTAAACAGCCCGATCCCTTAGTCGCCTTGTACGACACCGCTTTTCTTTTTTTTTTTATTGGCAGGAGGTAGGACACGGCGGTATATCCGCCCGATTGAGCAGTCCGACTGGGGAAGTACCTCCGCCCTACAGAATACCGCGGTTATAATAACTTCGTGTTGTGTTCCCAGCGGTGAGTAGGGTAGCCAGAGCTCACTGGAGAATTTGTGCCGTCAGTGGGAAGACTAAAGGCTTGTCCTGATTTGTCTTCTACTGACGGCACAGAAACTCTGTACTTACAGGGTTGGCAGCGCGACTGTCACTCCTCTGGTGTTACAGACGTCCATAGGCCACGGTAACTACTTTCCATCAGGTGGGCCGTGTGCTTGTCTGCCAACTAAGTGGTATAAAAAAAAAAAAACCGCATGGGAAGAGACGGGGTGGTCCACATTCTACTCTGCCGGGAACCACGCGGTTATATATATTTGAAGTCATATAGTTGAAGTATAGTTATAGTTGAACATAACATAACATAACATAAACTCACGCCTATTTCCCCGAAGGGATAGGCAGAGGCACCCACATTTCGCCAGTTTATGTTTAGGCCCCAATGTAATAGGTGGCGAGCCTATTGCCATTAACCGGGCACTTATAAACCTGCGATAAATACACACATAACTTCGAAAAGCATCGAAAAGTAATTGGTGTGTGCCATGGTAAAACCTGGAATCGTACCCGAGACCTCGTCTCAGCAGTCCATCACCCATACTACCAGGCTACATTGAAGTCATAAAATATTTCGAGAAGAGGGCCAGATCGTGAGAGATGGCCCTGGGTCGGCCGGGGTGCGAGGGATATGCCTGTCAACCTCACCTTCGGCAACCAAAACGACCCACAGGCGGCGTGCGTTTTAGTCGGTTCGAGTCCGACATAACCTCTCTCACCGGCTCCGGTGGAGAGGTACCCGTGGGGATTTTGCGCACGTAAAAAAAAAAAGTCATAAAATATTCAAGAACTGCTTTAAAAGCAATGCTTCGATATTGCCTTTGACTTGATTAGGTCAGGTGGCAGTCACTTCACGGAAAATATCGTAGTTCAACCAAATCCGCAGTATGGTAAAGCGGACCCCAGACTCAGAGGTGAAAACTTCGGATACGACTGGAATTAACACTATGATGCAGAAGAAGAAGTATAATAAGACTGTAGCGCGTTATTATTCGGTAGAATGTTCGACTGTTACGCAGAGGGCGCGGGTTCGATTCCCGCTCAGTGCAATATTTGCATTGGTCTGGGTGTTTCTATGTATGATATGTATGTATTTACAAAAAAAAAGTATCTAAGTATGTTTATCCGCATTCTAGATTCCATTACACAAGCTAGTTAAGCTATGCTTACCATGGGTCTAGATAGCGTTGTGTGGAATGTTGTGGAATGGAATTTTAAGCTTCTCATCGATAAATATAGAATAAATTAAATTGGTTCAGGTGGGATTCGAAGCCGCTATCTTACCCTACCCAAATCTTAATTGATTTGATTAGTTTAATAGTGCTTTAAAATTTCAGGTCTGGAATTCATTACCAGCTCACGTGTTTCCTTCTTCCTACAGTCCCGGGTCCTTTAAGCGAGGCGTGAAAAAGCATATGATGAGGCCGTCAAGCTGAGTGTCACCATTGTCACACGGTATGTGTAAGTAATGGTGACCTTCTTTTCTGAGAGTTTGCCTTCAGTTTACCATCAGGCAAGGCGATGTCTAATTGAAGTGTTCTAAATATAAAAAAAAATCATTTAGTTATTTTAAGCTTTGTCTTTAACGAATAAGGTTGATATTTCATTACCACTTGTAAACTACTGAGCAGTCTACCTGTTTTGTAATGACCTTTAATTTTCCGTCAGTTAATTACGTGATGAAAGGTTTTAGTATTCGCTCGACGAATGAATCCATACAAAACAAACAAACTAAGTTGTCGAGGGGTTGTAGTACAGATATTTTTCGCTAAAGTTCAAATTTATAAATAAACCTTTGTGTGTAACCCCCGAGCACCCTCCAACCTACCCCGCAAGGACTATATAAGACGTCGCAGCTAAGGATTTTCGGGCGTTACGTCCAACGTGAAGCTTGAATGGCTGTTTACGTTGTGCATAACTCCCTATAAAGCAATAGCAGGCATAATGCCAACTCTCTTCTTCTGGGTGAAGTCGGGACTTTGAAGGATTGTGCTGTTTTCCATTTTTTTTAAACTACTCAAGTGACAGACTAGCATACGGCCTACCTGATGGAGAGTGGTTACCATGGTACCTCCGCCCTACAGAATACCGCGGTCGTGTTGTGTTCCCAGCGGTAAGTAGGGTAGCCAGAGCTCACTGGAGAATTTGTGCTGTCAGTGGGATGATTAAAGGCTTGTCCTGCTTTGTCCTCTACACTGACGGCACAGAGACTCTGTGCTTACAGGGTCGGCAGCGCGAGGGTGGCTTCTCTGGTGTTACACACGTCCATAGGCCACGGTAACCACTTTTCATCAGGTGGGCCGTGCGCTTGTCTGCCACCTAAGTGGTATAAAAAAAATTATGGTTGTGTGCATCACTAGGAGAGTCATACTCGAGCTTCTATGCCGTTAATGCAGGAGACGAAGTAGGAAAATCCTTTGGATTTTCAACTGCACTGACAGCATAAAAACACCCAGGTGAGCTCTGGCTACCCTTATCACCGCCAGGAACACAACACGAGGTTATTATGGCCGCGGTATTCTAAAACGCGAAGGTCTGTTTAATTGGGATGAAAGTACCGTCGTGTCCTATAGTAAACATCCAGCCTATGACAAAGTGCCCGCTTTCTGACATTAGGTACGCCTCCTATTATGTGGGAATGAAAATAATAGTTGGTTGAATATGGGTGTTAAATATATCTCTGCCTACCCTTTCGGGATTTTCAGGCGTGCATATGTTTATGGATGTACAAAATTTTACACTGAGCGGGAATTGAACCCACCTCTTCCAAGTCGACCTTATGATCGAAAGGTCTCGGGTTCGATTTCTGGTCATTACATTACCGTCGTGAGCCCATTCCTAACACAAGCAATTTAGCTTAGCCGGAGGCGTTAGAGAGAATATTTGTAATTTTGGTTCTAAGATTCTTGAAATAAAAAGGCTCTACCGCCACTATGCTATACACTTTATAGATATTACAAAACCGAGTTAGCTTTGAAGTTACAGCCCCTCCAAATTGGTTTTGGTTCAAAGGGGGGCTGTGAGGCTGCCATACATGCTTTATCAACCTACCTTGGCTCCAGTAAAGGTGAGGTCATTCTCAAGGTTGATGTGAAGAATGCTTTCAACTCGGTGAACAGGGACACCTTGTTGAACCAAGCTAAATTAGAAACACCCAAAATTTATAATTTTCTTTGGCAATGTTACAGATACCCCTCCAAACTATTATACAAGGACAACCTTTTGAAATCAGCTGTTGGATGTCAACAAGGAGACCCTCTTGGACCGGTAATTTTCAGTTTAGCCATTCAGCCCATTATTCGGCGGTTAAATTCTAAATTTAATGTATGGTATCTAGACGATGGGACTCTAGGAGGAGATGTGGAGACAGTTTTACAAGATTTGGTATTTATTAAAAATGAATTTAGATTAATTGGTTTAGAACTAAATGACAGCAAATGCGAGATTTTTTTAAACGACGTTTCGGACAAAATTTCTACTATTTCTAAATTCAATTCCGTAGCTCCCACCATCAAAATTTTAGAAAAAGACTCTTTACGTCTCCTCGGGTCCCCAATCCTAGAAGATGCCTACACCTCATTTATAGAGGAAAAAGTTCAAAATTTTAGTGACATTTCGGATCGCCTACTCAAAATAAATATACACTCGGCTTTCACTATTCTTCGGTATTGCCTATTCGTTCCAAAATTCACCCATGCCTTACGATCGACGCCATTTTTTAAACATATTACAATTTTGAAAAAAATGGACGAAATTATAGAAAATACCCTCACCAAAATTTTAAATGTGGCCTTGGATGACCGAGCTTTACTACAAGCGACTCTACCGATTCGCTTGGGTGGGCTCGGTATTCGCAAAATTTCAGATGTCAGCTTACCAGCGTTCCTGTCTTCAGTCCACAGTACGGAAGAATTAACTAGGAAAATCCTTGCACCTACACTAGTTAATTCTGAAGTATTGTGTAAGACTGATGCAGTGAACTCTTGGAAAATTGCATGTCCAAACACCGATCTCCCAAGGAACCTTTTCTCACAGCGTCAGTGGGACGGGCCGCTCTGCAGCTTAGTTGGAAAAAAATTACTAAATACATGTTCCAATGCTGCTGAGCGTGCCCGTTTACTGGCGGTTTGAGTGTGGGAATCGGGTCTTTGGCTACAAGCTCTTCCGTCATCTAACGTAGGGACTATGTTAGATGACACTACCTTCCGCATCGCAACTTGTCTCCGTTTAGGTGCGCCGTGTGTTTCTCCGCATCAATGCCGTTGTGGAGAAGCCGTTGACAGACTCGGACACCATGGTCTGTCGTGCTGCAGGAGCGCTGGGCGAATTCCACGGCACGCCAGCCTCAACGACATAGTCCGCCGTGCTCTTGTCACCGCCGGTGTACCAGCTGTACTAGAACCAAACGGTTTGGCGCGTGACGATGGCAAGAGACCGGATGGCATGTCGTTAATGCCATGGAAGATGGGTAGGACTCTGGTGTGGGACGCCACATGCGTTGATACCATGGCTCCTACCCATATAACTAGCACGGCTGGCTGTGCTGGTGCTGCTGCTGCTTCTGCAGAGGCTCTCAAGCGGCGCAAATACTCCAATCTCATCGGAGATTATGAATTTGTGCCGTTTGGAGTCGAGACTTTGGGGTCATGGGGTCCGAGCGCTCGCAACCTCTTCCGTGAGATTGCGAAGCGAATGGTCGACGCTTCTCGTGACCAGAAGGCTGGCCTCTTTTTAGGACAGAGAATAAGCATTGCCATACAACGTGGCAATGCTGCCAGTCTTCTGGGAACGCTACCACAAGAGGCATGCGATGCGGAGGAATTCTACGACGCATTTTAATTGTTCTTAGCTATAAGTTGTATAATAGTTATTTTATTTTTATTGTATTTAATATTTATAAATTATTTCTTGATTTGTTTATTAAACTTAGTACATTATATTAGAAAATAGATTTGAATCTGATTATTAAAATTAAATAATGGAATGCTTTATAATGTTAAGTTAATGTTTGTACCTAAGTTTTATAAAATACTAGCTTTTGCCCGCGGCTCCGCCCGCGTGGATGTCGGTTCCCAGGGTGGACAACCCTTGGGGTATGAAAAATAGATGGGACAACCCTTATCACTAAGGGGTATGAAAAATAGATGTTGGCCGATTCTCAGACCTACTCAATAGGCTCACAAAATTTCATGAGAATCGGTCAAGCCGTTTCGGAGGAGTACGGTAACGAACATTGTGACACGAGAATTTTATATACAAGATAAATATAAAGGAATTTTTGTTACACATATTAAGAACATTAAGAGCAATGTTATAATTCAATGTTATAAGAACAATGTTATAATGTAATGTTATAAAAGCAATGTTTATAGAAGAATGTTTTTAACTGTTATTGTCAACCGTTGAGGATGCCGTAAGGCAAAACCGGTCAGGTGTAATAAAAAATACCGTGGAAAAAGTACAAGTGTCTTCTTAATATGTGCGGATAAATAATAAAGTATCTATACGTTTTTCTTTTTAATCGAATTGAAATTATAACATAACATAAACTAACGCCTATACCCCCGAAGGGGTAGAGGTGCTACCCACATTTCGCCAGTTTATGTTTAGGTCCCAATGTAATAGGCGGCGAGCCTATTGCCATTCATTCACCGGGCATTTGTAAACCTGCGATAAATACACACATAACTTCGAAAAGCATCGATAAGTCGTTGGTGTGTGCCATGGTAAAACCTGGGATCAAACTCGAGACCTCGTCTCAGCAGTCCATTACCCATACCACTAGGCTATCGCGGTTTTCACGCGATTTTCGCTCAAATCACTAATTATAATTTATAGGCGGTGGCGCGCCTGGCGCGCCTCCCCGTTTCCGGGGACGAGTTGGGGACTCTGTAGTCCCCACACCCGAGAAGAGGGCCAGATCGTGAGAGATGGCCCTGGGTCGGCCGGGGTGCGAGGGATATGCCTGTCAACCTCACCTTCGGCAACCAAAGCTACCCACAGGCGGCGTGCGTTTTAGTCGGTTCGAGTCCGACATAACCTCCTCCACCGGCTCCGGTGGAGAGGTATCCGTGGGGATTTTGCGCACGTAAAAAAAAGAAAACAAAATTTTATTTATAACAAAACAATCCACACAGGTAAAGGTATTGTTTGTAGCTTGAGATATAAGGTACGTATAACCACGCTATACTCAAGGGAGTGGAGCAGTAATCATATTTTTTTATTGAAAATTAGTAAATTGTGAACAAATAATAGCTTTTAAAGTATGCCGCGGCCGAAGCCGTCAGCTGCGAGTCAACTAGTAAGAATATTATTATACATAATAGCAATCCTGTCAATCTTAATGATATTGATAATATTGATGTACAAACGTGATTCGTTCCTATTTCATTGGATCACGATACTGGATTGCGATATTTACTATACGCGACCTGCCCCAGAAGGTGGCAATTCGTTTTCCTGAGTATTTTGAAATAGAATAATTAATATATGGTATTTATTTCACAAAAAATAACAAATGTGCATAAAACGGAAATAGATTATTAAAAAGAAAATTGATGACTTGGCCGAAAAGATTTTATTCGTGCAATAAAAATAAACAAATATGCATAAAATAGAAAAAGAAAAAGAATTGGAAATTTGGTTTTTTTTAAATGTCGCTTTCGATTTGTTTGCATATTTTGCTGATGTTTAATTCATTTTAATGACAGCTGGCTTATCTGGTTATGTCAAGCTTCAATAATGGCCATATTGTATTTTAAAATTATAATTGTACATTCATACATATACACAAACAAATTAATTATACTGATAGCATTTGAACAGAAGGCCAATTTTATCGTAATTTGATAATAGAAACTTTTAATTAACTTTAACTTAGATAATAGAAACTAAATTTCAAAACGGCAATTTATAAGGGAACTTGTGTGTAATCATTTATTGTGACGTCATAATATTTTATGGTATTATAATTTACTATTGTAGGCCGAATGGATGATTAAAAACAACTACAAACGATAAAACAAGAACAGACAAAAATTTTATAACTTCTTTACCATTTTTAATTTCATGAGCTCAGTTAAATAATTTATTTTAACAATTGCCTGCAGATTTTTTATTTTAATCAAATAATCAATATTCTCAGTGCCATGTAAAGATCGCTTGTAAATGTCAATCTTGACATGTAAAAGGGGGAGAGGAGAGACATCCGAATTTCGTTTTAGTTGTGTTGTAATTTTGTATTGTAATCTAGCAGAAAATCAATGCTCTTGTTTTCAATTTTCCGTAACAATTCGATATAATTACATACATTACTTTCTACGTTGGATGTTGAAAAATTACCACGAAATCTTTATGACATGAAGATGAGATTGGAACTAAATGTAGACCATAATTTTATTACGGGAATTGATAAACAGAATATTATTATTTTTTATTTTTTAAAGTTTTTTATTATATAGAACACGTCAATTAGACTTTGCCTTACCTGATGGCAAGCTGAAGGCAAAGTTTCAGAAAAGACGGTCACCATTACTTACACATACCATGTGACAATGGTGACACTCAGCTTGACGGCCTCATCATATGTTTTTTCACGCCCCGCTTAAAGGACCCGGGACTGTAGGAAGAAGGTAACACGTGAGCTGGTAATGAATTCCAGGCCTTAATGGTGCGACAGAGGAAAGAGTCACCAAACCGCTTGGTTCTTGATCGGGTGTTCTGCACCGTGTGCGGGTGACATCTAAGACCTGCACGTGTTTTCCTGTGTAGGAAAGGGGAGGGTGGGACTATTTAGAAGAGCTCATCAGAACGAAGTGGAGCCAAAATAGCTGATAGCTTTTACGGATAAACAGACAAGAATCCCAAACAAAATAATTGGGTACAGTATGATTAAGTAATAACCAAGACAGACGGAGTATTACAAACACAACAACTTTACAATTTTACAATAGTACAGATAGTTTATTTTTATACCACTTAGTTGGCAGACAAGCACACGGCCCACCTGATGGGAAGCGGTTACCGTGGCATATGGACGTATGCAACACCAGGGGTGTTACACTCGCGCTGCCGCCCATGAAGAAACCTTTTGATACCTCTCTTGAAGAACCCTATATCGTAGGCGCTTGGGAAAACCGCAGCAGTGAGGTCATTCCACAGCTTGAGTGTGCGTGGGATGAAGTTTCTTTCATACCGCACAGTGCGCACCGTCTCAGGTCGCAATGTGTGAGGATGAATTCCCTGCCTATGACGAGAGGTGCGATGATTGAATGTAGATAGTTCTTATTACGGTTTTTCTTGTAAATTGTATCTACAATTTCAAGGACAAACTAAGCAAGACAAGGATGCACTAGAAAGCTAATAAATAAACATACAAGTAACACATAAATACAGCATGTATTTTGTTTGTATTTGCATTCGAATGGTTTGTGTTAGAGTGTTTTTATGTACACGGAAACACTCAACCAAATGCAAATAGACATTCACACACACATATTTGCATTGGGCAGGAACTGGGAATTTCATTAGGTACCTATTTTAAAAGTAGAATTTAACAGGATAGGGCTGTTCTCTATCCAACAGTTAACATGACGAAATACCCACTTGACGGTAGTAGGCTATTTATTATATAGGACAGAAAATCATAGTTGGAGAGTTAGGTGTTAATACATCTCCGCCTACCCTTTCGGGTGTTTACAGGTGTTAAGATATCTATACTAATATTATAAAGCTGAAGAGTTAAGCTAAGCTAAATTGCTTGTGTTAGAAGTGGGTTCAAGTCGGTAGTGTAATGGCCAGGATTTGTACACGGGACCTCTTCGTAAGGCCGACTCTTTTACAGCAAAGCTACCTTTCATTTTTGTGTGCGTGAAATCCCCCCGGGGCCGGTGGGGGAGGTTATCTCAGACTTGAATGTCTAAAACGCAAGCGGACTTTGTGGTTGTCGGTGGTGAGATTATCTGTACAACTAATCTACCAACGCTTTTAATTTCAGACAATAAACCACTCCTGGTTTCGAAGTAAGGCGTTTACCTCCAGGACACGACCTCCCATGGGCGATATGAAGGTCTCTCAATCGTCTACGCACAGTCGGTCGGTCGAGACAAAATCTATGCAGGTGGGGAATGCGTGACCCAGGATTAACCGCTTGTGACTGCGGTTCCCCCGTGCAGTCAATGGCGCACTTGATCTCGTACCCCTTGTGTCCTACCTCTAGCACTAAAGACGACTTGAATAAACCCGCTGATAGCGCGGTTGAGATGGCACAATTTTATTCGGAAAGAATTTAGCACCAGCAATGAATCATTGACACGAAAAGAAGAAGCCGAGATGAGTGTTCGTCGTCCGAGATCTTAGCGCACAAACAGCTGGCCGTGATTTTATTCTGTACAGTAAAGATGGCGTTACTTTCGATGTGAGGCAGCCCTACAAGTAACGGCCCGCGGAAGTGTGTCGGCTGTTGTCGCTAACGGTGACGCAGCGGCCGGCGCACGCGCCGCCCCCCGCTATACCACCTGCCTTACCTAATAAACAACTAATAACTTATTGTCTTTCAAATTACAATGTTATTGTTGGGTACATACGCTTTCGTTAGTTTTTGAGGTCATTGGCTCTTAGCACCTTTTGGAATCTAAATACTTGGAACACAAAATTGCCGAATATAATAATCTAAGTGTGACAAAATTCGATGTATTTTATAAACATAACATAAACTCATGCTTATATCCCCGAAGGGGTAGGCAGAGGTGCTAGCACTTACATTTCGCCAGTTTATGTTTAGGTCCCAATGTAATAGGTGGCGAGCCTATTGCCATTAACCGGACACTTATAAACCTGCGATAAATACACACGTAACTTCGAAAAGCATCGAAATGTCATTGGTGTGTGCCATGGTAAAACCTGGGATCGAACCCGAGACCTCGTCTCAGCAGTCCTTTACCCATACCACATAGGCTACAGCGGTATTTTATAAAATTTGCTGATAATATTTGCTAGCACACTGAGGTTTAATAAACAACAAAACAACTAGCTCATCGCAGTCCACTGCTGGGCTAAGCCTCTAACTTAACTTTTTTTTACGTGGGGTATCCCTCACGGGCTTCACGAATTAGGTACAATTACTTCGCGGTGTTTTGGTATATCGGCTGGTATTATTTTAAAACCAGGTACGACACAATTAGCCCGTTTAGTTTTTGCTGTAGCATCTGCCGTTTGACTCCCAAAAGGAATATTTACGGGTAAATTTCGTCCGTTGTTTAACTAGTAGGTTACAGGTGAGATAAGGTTATTTTTACGTGTGATAAATCACCCACCTGTGCCAGTGGGAGAGGTTATGTCGAACTCAAACTGACTAAAACTCACGACGCCTATGGGTCGTTTTTGGTTGCCGGAGGTGAGGTTAACTGGCATATCCCTCGCACTCAGGCCGACCCAAAAGGAGAGGTTAGTTTTATGAGGCTCATACACACCTAGCACTGCTCTTTAGTCTACCGACATTCAGTCATTTTCTAACCACTATCTTTGAGTACATATTTCCTCGCTGTGTGTGTTCTACTGCCTATACAATGGTTTGAGCTCAAATGAATTGTTTGACATGATGCCCGCAGTTACATTCTATCATCGCACTGCTCGCTGTAGACAGGGGATTCATCCTCATATATTGCAAACGAAAACGGTGCACACTGTGCGGTATAAAAAGTACGTCATCCAACGCCCAAGCTGTGGAATGTACTCCCTGCTCTGGTTTTCTCAAGCGACTACAATATGGGGTTGGCAACACAAGTGTAACGCCTCTGGTGTTGTAAACGGTCATAGGTCACGGTAGCCACTTCCCATCTGGTGGGCTGTGCTTGTCTGCCACCTTAGTGGTATAAAAAAATTAACGACCCGCCCCACTATGCACAATCATTTGTAGAATATGACAACATATTTTGACGCTTTACAGTAATGTTTATGGGAATTAACGCGATCATGTATATGCACATATATTTTAACCATTAGTCCACATGCATTGTTACTAGATGGCGACAATGTTTGGCAAACTTTTCTAATTATATTATTGAAAATAAACTATTATTGGAGTATAACTGAATAAAAGTATTCTAAAATTATTCTATTCTATATTAATTATCAAGTAATTGTTAAAGTTGTAGACAAAATCTATCATGCGCTAGCTAAAATAGCACTATGGTCACGAAATCTTTATTTATTACATTAACCAACGAGTTTTATATACTTACATGCTTACATTCTAAGTTCTGAAATAATATACTTGATTCTAAATAGGGAAATAAGCGTTTTCACTTTTTTATTTTCTTACAATCAGACTACTAGTGCCATCTATTAGCTTTGGAGTTTTACTAAAGAGATTTTATTCCTGTTGATACCGTGAAGTTGAATGTAGACGCTAAATGTTAGAGAGATAATAAAGGAAATCAGAATACAGTGAACCATTTTTAAATTCTGCAAATATGTAAACATACAAGACCTCGTTAAACTCGCTCATTTATCTGTTAGAATTAGAATAGAATAATATAATTCATTAATATTTATATCGTTAGGTTAGGTTATTCATTTAGAAAGTTGTATCCAACATAACCGGTGTAAGAATATATTTCGGAATTTATTCATTTATGACTGGTAATGCCTCGCGGGTTTACCGGCTGTTCACTTTTCCGCTATAATAAGCCTACGCGGTATTCAAAAGGATGTGAGCTAGCTTCGTTCCGAATTTCTCTCGATATTGTTGTGTCGTTATAGCTAGATTTGACGATCTCCGTGGCATATCGGTAGGGCATTCGCAGGGGGCGTGGGTTCGATTCCCGCTCAGTGCAAATATTTGTATGCATGAATATGTATATTTGCATAGGTCTGGGTGTTTCTATGTATAATATGTATGTATTTACAAAAAAAAAGTATCTAAGTATGTTTATCCGCATTCTAGATCCCATAACACAAGCTAGTTAAGCTATGCTTATCATGGGTCTAGATAGCGTTAAAAAAAAAAAATGTAAAACATACACACTATCTCTCATAATATCGGTTACGGTTGTCTAAACAAACCCGTAAGGGTTTTTTGTCAACCATGTAGGTACCTACATCAAATACCTTATTGGCCTTGTTTTTGAATACCGCGGTTATAATAACTTCGTGGTGTGTTCCCGGCGGTGAGTAGGGTAGCCAGAGCTCACTGGAGAGTTTTTGTGCTGTCAGTGGGACGACCAAAGGCTTGTCTCGCTTTGTCCTGACCACTGACGGCACAAAATCTCTGTTCTTACAGGGTCGGCAGCACGGATGTGACTCCACTGGTGTTACACACGTTCATAGGTCATGGTAACCACTTTCCATCAGGTGGGCCGTGTGCTTGTCTGCCACCTAAGTTGCATAAAAAAAACTAATAAAAAAATAAAATAAACTTTTGCTTTCATATACCTACTAACTTTACAAAAGTGAAATAAATACTAATGCCGGTCCTATTGAAACGTGATGAAACCTGTTCCTGAGGTTAAAGTAGCTTGATAGACTCCCTCTGTTGCATAGAGGTAGATGGATCGACGCGGAGGGCTTAATTCCCGCTCGTTATAAATATTTGTATGCATGAATAGGTATATTTGGAGTACCTGCGTTAGAGGGAGCAAGGTAGTTCGGCCGCCTGAGGCCCCGGATTTTCAGGGGCGACGCGCGACGCTTCACCCCGCGTATTTGGAGACTTGGTAACTTTTTATATTATAACATAATCGATCATAATAGATAATGCAGGACGTTTTGCCTTTGATTTAAGTACAGTCCAATGATCGATGTATGGATTTAAATGTATGTATTGCATTCCGAATTTTTGCGACTATGTGGAGAACGCAATTTTACAAAACTAAAACTAGGTAATAAAAATGTATCTCCGATCGACAACCTCTTAATCGAGAATTTCTAACCTGGCTACACTTTCGATTGAAAATGAAATCGCTGGACAATTAAATTTTTATAATTTGGTTCGTATTTGGTAGCCTAGTGGTATGGGTAATGGACTGCTGAGACGAGGTGTCGGGTTCGATCCCAGGTTTTACCATGGCACACACAAATGACTTTTCTATGCTTTTCGAAGTTATGTGTGTATTTATCGCAGGTTTATAAGTGCCCGGTTAATGTCAATAGGTTCGCCACCTATTACATTGGGACCTAAACATAAACTGGCGAATTGTGCGTGCTAGCACCTCTGTCTACCCCTTCGGGGATATAGGCGTGAGTTTATGTTATGTTATGTTTATGTTCGTATTTATAAAACATATGATTAAGCCGTCAAGCTGAGTGTCACCATTGTATCATGGTATATGTATGTAATAGTGACCCTCTTTTCTGAAACTTTGCCTTACCATCAGGTGAGGCGAAGTATAATTGACCTGTCCTATACATATATAAAAAGTTCCAGCTTTCACCCAGTGGGTTAATTCACGTGATAACAATCAATCCAAAATTATTTTCTGAGGTAGTTATTTCAATCTCCCAATTTAAAAATGGTGCTCTCGAAACACAAATTTCATTGAAATTGTAATTCTTTTTTACATTTGAGACGTTGAGATTAAATTAATATTGAATTTTTATTACGAGAAGCCCTTCTGATTCGTTCGGCAGTGCTTAAGTAACAGACATCAAATTAGATTACCAAGACGAATCAGCTAATAGGAACATTCTGCAGTAAGTATAAATTGATTGACAGCTCGCAAATTAAAATACCCTGACATTGTATGTTACGTATAACATTAAAGCAATGAGCCTCAAGTGACAATACAATACCTACCATTTGACAACAAGCGCATCCTCACAATGGCCTCCATTCAATGGTAATATCAAGTCTTAAAATGGCGGAACTCTTTTGTCAACCATGTTAAAATTGAAAGCAAACAGCTTTTGTAATAAATAAAATATATGATGGCATCTATTATAGTATGTTTACTGTCATATTATTATTAATAGTTTGTGCTTAGAAGTTCAAAATAGTGTTATTATTTTTTATTGGTAAATCGAACTTGTGTGGTGACAGAGAAAGAATACAATTATCACCACCCCATCTCATCTGACTGGTGTCTTAAGAGGCAACTAAATTGCTAAATACTTCGTATTGTGTTCCCAGCGGTGAGTAGGGTAGCCAGAGCTCACTGGAGAATTTGTGCTGTCAGTGGGATGACTTAAGGCTTGTCCTGCTTTGTTCTCTACACTTCTACACTGACGGCACAGCGCAAGTGCGACTCTTCTGGGACATAGGCCACGATAACCACCACCATAAACCTAAGTGGTGTAAAAAAAGAATAACTTTAGCATAGTCTTTTTTCTTTGGTGTTACACACATCCATAGGCCACGGTAACCACTTTTAATCAGGTGGGCCGTGCGTTTGTCTGCCACCTAAGTGGTATAAAAAAAAATACGCATACAATATCACTGCGAGAAAAGGAAAACTCGAAATACTGGAAGAGGCCTATGCCTATATAACAGCGATGGGTTAATTGATTGATTCGAAAAGTTTAATTCTTTATTGTACACAAGAAAATAATACATCAACAAGTAGTCACAAATCACCATCTTGGTGTACAAAGGAGAGTTTAAGATGGATGTTTAGGTATACCAATAATAAAATTACCTACAATAATACCAAGGTTTCACGGTGGACTGGGATGGGCTAATAATTGATCGCAGATAAGTACCTAGTTGTTTTTTTGAGAACGATTGCCATCTGCGCTGCTAACCCTGATAGCATAACCTCTGCCAGCGCCTCATTGGCATTTGTAATGGTGGCTTTCATTTTGTGAATCTCACTTCTTCTTCTGTCGACAGTATAAATCATGTCATATTTTGTTAGCTCAGTGTAACCCCTAGGGGGTAACCGAGAGTGGAAGTAGTAAGCTCTTTTTATTTTTTAACGTGCGGATATTCACTGCGATGCCCCCCGTCGAGGATAGAGGGTGGTTATATCGGGCTCGAACCGACTAAAAGCACACGGCTGTCTTGGGCCAACTGTTGCCGAAGGTGGGGTAGCCTCTGGCATATTCCTTGCGCGCCCCGACTGACCCACGGCAATAGAAGTCCCCATCTTTCCCCAGAAAAAGGCGGAGGGGCACTAATCGCGCCGCCGTCAAACTGGAAGTAGTAAGCCCACCCCGAATCCCGAAGAGCGATACCAATGCTCTGGTCGTCTCCGTGAGTAGCAGCACCACCGCGAAACCAATTACTACCAGCACCGCTGTAGTAATCCAATATTACTTATAGCTACTTATTTGTGTGGATGAAGCCGCCGGCAATAGCTAACTAACACATGAAATTATAATCTCAGAAACTCAGAGATCGATAACTCGTATTATTCTTCTTAAAGGCGGCTAGGCATAACGGGATTTCCCGTTCGGATCTATAGCCGCCGACCAGTACCTACCTAACAGTCGAAAACTGTGATTATTACGATTACACAACATTATTTTTATAAGTAATGTGGCTCAGTGGTGTTGCGGTAGTAAAAGCGACTACAAAACAGAAGGTGCGGCATCGTTTCCCGCTAAGTGCATATTCGTATTTATTTATTTTATAATTGTGGCACATGAGTCGTACAGAGATCTTAAAATAATAGATATAACATACGTACATACATATAATCACGTTTTTATCCCCGGAGGGTAAGAATGTTAGACCCACATTTCACCAATCATTAATTTCGGTTCAACGTAATAGGGAATGAGGATATTGCCGTTTTCCGGACACTATTGTTGACTCAAGCCATGCATCTGAGTCTGGGCTGTATATATCTGTCTGATGTTAAACAGCCCTATCCCTTAGTCGCCTTGTATAACACTGCTTTGGAAGAGATGGGGTGATATAAATTCTACTTTGCTGGGAACCATGCTATAAGTGCAATAGATATATGTCTTACCACTTAAATGACGTACAATTTAATATATAATGTTTGGTGGTTTCCGGCTGAGTAGAATTTAGACCACCCCATCTCTTCCCATGCGATGTCGTACAAAGCGACTAAGGATAGAGCTGTTTAACATCAGACAGACATATACGGCCCAGACTTATCCTCAGTTGCAAGGCTTGATTCAACAATTGCGCCCGGAAGATGGCAATAAGCTCACCGCCTATTACGTGGGACCAAATTACAATTAAATTTACACTTTTACACTACACATACATTTATTTATTTTTATAACATAACATAAACATAAACTCACGCCTATATGCCCGAAGGGGTAGGCAGAGGTGCTAGCACCCACATTTCGCCAGTTTATGTTTAGGTCCCAATGTAATAGGTGGCGAGCATATTGCCATTAACCGGGCACTTATAAACCATCATTATAATATCAATATATTAATTTGATACTTTTTAGGCATCTACTAAGTTTGTTTTATCAACTTTTGTTTTGTTTCCAACTGAAATTTGTGATATTTCTAAGTAAAGTACTACTGTCCCTAGCTTAAACAAGTACCTAACACTGTAAAATGCTTAATTAGAAATGATGATAGCAATGTATACCTTTTGTACACCGAACAATAATTTATACTGATAATGCATGAACGAAACAGGCACCCACAGGACAGGCTTGCCTAGTGTGGGGCCACTGGCAATGATTTTGTATTTAAAGTGTTTTTGGTAATAAATTATTTATTATTATTATTATATTATTAAATTCAATGTTTGGTGATATTTGGGTGTTAAATCACCTCTGCCTAACCATATGGGGCGTGATTATATGAATGTATGTTCTTCATACCTCTGCAGCTTTGTTGCCAAGATGGTTCTTACGCTAACTGTTGACAGTACATAGAGAATAGTGAAAGTTAAATGTTGTGCGAAGTGAGGTTTGTCACGAATTCTATTATAATCTAAAGATACGACTAGGATGTCACAATCTCTGCGTGTATTACTTACTCGACTAACATTTTCCCTTGGTTTTATTCCATCTCAATTCTCACGTTGACATAGGACAACACGTGCATTGCTTATGTCACCCTCACACTGTGCAGAATATACTCTTTAACCATTAAGCTACCGACGCTTTCTAATGCTACTTCAGGGGAGCTGGTAAGGAGTGCTATAATTTTCATTCTGAACACGTATCTATGTCACTATTGACACCATTGCCTTCTTATGAAGTGTTTGACACTCAAACAAAGCATAATTAAAGTGTGGCCGGTAAGTTATAATTTAGGCAGGTTTAGGTCATGGTATTGATGAGTTGTCGGTTTTATTATGGCAGTGGGTAGAAAATTAACGGGGGACCTAGTTTTAGGACAGTTTGGTGAACTCAAATTGGCTGTAAGGCCTCAGGTCATATCAGTTGATAACGGTTTACTGTTAATTTCTAATAAAGTGTTTTAATATATTTCACTGCTAATGGGCAAAATAAAGGTTGAACTCCTAAGGGAGTAAAATAAAATAATTAAATCTATATATATAAATGTTATGTTGGTTTGTGTACGCTTCAAAAACTCGAAAAGTTCTGCACCGATCAAGCTGAAATTTTAGCATGATATATAATCCGCATCAAGGATTGCTTTTATCTAATTTTTGCATCAGTCACATATCCGCGACCGCGAAAAACCAGTTTTTTTTAACGATCAGCTGTGTACCACTTTGTTTTGTTTCTCATTTCGCAACCATTCAATCACAATGTGCCACAGCGAAGCGTGTCAGGGTACAGCTAGTAAATAATAAATATTCTACAATATTCCACACAACGCTATCTAGACCCATGACAAGCATAGTTTAACTAGCTTGTGTTATGGAATCTAGAATGGGAATAGACATACTTAGATACTCGATTAAGATATAGAGAAAAATTAGGTTCAGGCGGGATTCGATCCTGTGATCTTTCCTTACAGGTTCCCTCTGTAACTAGTATACTAACTAATATCGATATGATAATACTACAAATCGATTAAGCTATAGAAATTATTAATCGGATCAAACGGGATTCGAATCCGTGATCTTTCTCTTACAGGGGCAACGCTCTGACCACTAACCTTTGCCCGAAACCATCCAAATTCTTCTATACGTATATCCGTGTTATGGTGACTTAGATAGTTTTTTTTTTTTAATTTTTTTTTTATATATAGAACACGCCAACTTGACCTCACCTCGCCTGATGGTAAGTTAAACGCAAAGTCTCAGGAAAGAGGGTCACCATTACAGACACTAAGTGCTACAATGGTGGCGCTCAGCTTGTCGGCCTCATCAGATGCTTTTTCACGCCCCGCTTAAAGGCCCCGGGATTGTAGGAAGAAGGGAACATGTGTGCTGGTAATGAATTCCAGGTCTTTCTGGTGCGGCAAAAAAAAGAGTCTCCGAACCGCTTGGTTCTTGCTTGTATATTCTGCACAGTGTGAGGGTGACATCTAAGGCCTGCACGTGTTGTCCTATGTAGGAAAGGAGATGGTGGGATTAGTTGGAAATGCATGCCTATTATACATATTCATGCATATAAATATTTGTACTGTGCGGGAATCGAACCCGCGCCCCTGCATAGCAGTCAAACGTTCTACCACTACGCCACAGAGGCCGCGCAAAGGCAATGATTTTCCAAGTTAGCACTTCTTAAGAAAGGTCACTCATTCGGAGATTGACGTGGCTAGTATTGCTTTACTTTGCAGTGTAATGTCAAGGTCAAGGTCAACGTCGGTGGTCCGTGTACTTGTCTGCCACCTGAGTAGTATAAAAAAAAATTTGTAAATTAGTTACCGTTCCGCTGTTTAGGTGTTTCATTTCATCTAGGTACATTTATATACGCACACCGTGCGTAGTAGGGCATGCAATATCGGTACCATTGCCAGCACCGGACAATTTTAGTTCGATACTGTTATACATCTGGGTACGCACAGTACTTTCAGTAATGTGTACTGTCCACATTAACCAAATTTAAGAATAAAAAGATATGATTTTCATAATTTATTTTCTTTTCTATACTGTTGATTAATGACACTTGGTGGAATTTATTGTTACACATATTGAAAACTCGCTTGTACTTTTCCACAGTGTGGAAAATACTGTAGAAAAGTACAAGTGAGTTCTTAGTATGTGTATTTTTTTATTCGATGTTTTCATCTTCTCTGTCATTGAAACATTGTGGATTCTATTCTATGTAACATTATTTTTTATATAGGAGCTCCACCTGTGACCCGGATTCTGTTAATTCTTAATCATTACCATGATATGATAACATTCTGCCAGATCTTGTCTAACGAAGTGTTTTGTTGAAAGTTTATAGATGTTGATATTTCTATTGACTCAATCTTATTCCTGTCTTATTGCTCTCAGCTGTTAACAATTTTGTTTTATATAACTGGTTGATATAATTGTGGAAGCTTGTAATTGGCGTGTACTAACCTAAATGTTGTGTATATGTGAATTTAGCTGTACGCTCCCCAAATGAAATAAAATAAATAAAAAATAAAAACCATACCACTGGTAGGTACTACAAAAAATGAATTAAACTATATTGTTAAAGTTTTATTCACTCTACAAAATGTTATTTGATTTTAAACTTTAACATAATAAGTAAAGATAATCATTATAATTACTACTTTTTTTTGTAATATTATTTTAGTATTACCTAGGGGAGGAATTTTCGATGCCTAAAATTACAGTCTCCCTCTTTTTCTCTATTCCATTTTTGTATATATTGTATAGTTAGCATAGTTTTATATAAATTTGTAAGTAATTGTATATTATAATAGAATATTTTAGTGTTATTAATAAGCATTACCTACTGGGAATGATACCAAAGTCTGGTACAGATAAGTGTTGAGATGGAAGTAATACCAATGTGTGCGTTAACTCATGTTATATGTATACAATATTGTCACAGTTTGTATGTTAAACAATAAATTATTATTATAATTCAAGCACAATCCCGGTTGAAACATAAGCTTGCACTTTGGAGCCTGACATCGGCGAACTATTTTCTACACGTCTTACGTGGCAGAGCCAAGCACACGGTCCACATGATGAAAAGCGGTTACCGTGGCTTATGGGCGTGTACAGCATCAGGGGGGTCACACTCGTGCACTTTCGTCTGATCTTTTACTGGAATGACTGACATTTGAACTAGTTAAGTCAAAGTCAAAGTCAAAAAACATTTATTCTGCATAGACCATTAAATCGGCACTTACAAAACGCCAATATAAAAAGACATATGAATAACCTCGGTTCGAAATGCTTTCCCAAGCGATATAATATGGGGTCCTTCATGAAGAGGAGAGAAGAGCATCCGAATATTTTTTCAGGGTCGACAGCACGAGTGTAACTCCTTTGGTGTTGCATACTTCTAGAGGCCACGGTAACCGCTTTTTTTTTATACCACTTACGTGGCAGACAAGCACACGGCCCACCTGATGGTTACCGTGGCCTATGGACGTTTGTAACACCAGAGGAGTTACAGTCGCGCTGCCAACCGTGTAAGTACAGAGTTTCTGTGCCATCAGTAGAAGACAAAGCAGGACAGGCCTTTAGTCTTCCACTGACAGCACAAATTCTCCAGTGAGCTCTGGCTACCCTCCCATCAGGTGGGCCGTGTGCTTGTCTGCTACCTTAGTAGTATGAAAAAGAAATGCTGCCCCGATCTTGACTCTGGCAAGAAACTTAGCTACAAGCTGTAGTCAGTATACAACTTCGGTTGCTAAAACCACTTTATGCTCGATATCTCGTCTGCATACACGCAAGAAACTCAGCGGCCATTTTTTTGGTCTATTCACAAACATTTAGGAAGCCTACTTAGTCTAAATACAATAATATACTTGAGTAGCATATTTGAGCTAACAGCTCATATCCAAGCTTGTTTATCATCTAAGTATTCTTGGATTTTATAATAGCCTAAAGCACATGTTTTAAGCTAGAGCATCTAGGAAGTGCATTGCTGCAATACTTTTATTTTTAATAAGTAGAAAAAGCAGAAGACAAAAAATAAAATTCGTATAAACGAATATCTAACAGAAAAACCATTTTAACATCCGGACATCGAACCCCGAATGACATGACGAGATGAGAGAGAAAAAAAAAGATATCAAAGATTATTACAGCTTACATTCACAATGGAACAACAAGCAACAAAATTAAAAATAATTAAAAAGAAGCACGCGGCAACCTTAGCATCAGTGACCCACTTTTACTTTCTTCGTGATAAAAACCACTTCACAATCTTCACATGCGCAAACGCATTGAATGCCTTCTAAAAAGCGGAAGAAGAGCAATTGTTGTATTCTCCCACAGCTCTCGCCACGAAAGTTGCGCCCTTTGTGCGCCATCATTGCAATCTACCATACGTCACAATTCCAGTTAGTTAAAATTGTATTGTATGACATTTGTTAAATAGAATGTTTTTGTTTTATTACATTTGTGTATATACGACGTTTTTATTTTGCAGAGTAAAGGACACGCAATTTAATGTGTAAAGACAGAGTTGCTTTTACTATGACAATAATACAGGCCGAGTTAAAGATTTTGTGCAGTTTCCATAGAAAAATCGTCTGATATAATTAATTTGACGGAAAAATAATTATCGTTATTTCGTTCACATGTAGGTACTTTCATTATTCGAATACATTATAAAAAAATTGAGATTTATTCATAAAAAACGAATATAATTATATTGATTAAGAAATAGAAAAATTTAATCGGTTCAGGCGAAAATTGAACCCGCGATGTTTCCCTTACAGCGGGAATGTTCTGGCCACTAAACCACAGAACTTTCGCTCGAATCCATCCAAATTATTCTATACATTTTTCTATTACTCAATCGATTTGAATACCTAATAATATTTTGATTCCAGCATTCGCCTCGCTACGTCCACAATTTGTATCTTATATTTCATATCTATACTAATATTATAAAGCTGCAGAGTTTGTTTGTTTGTTTGTTTGAACGCGCTAATCTCTGGAAATACTGGTCCGATTTGAATTATTCTTTCAGTATTGGGTAGTCCATTTATCGAGAAAGGTTTTAGGTTATATATCATCACGCTACTACTTAAGGGAGCGGAGCATTGATAATAAATGTTAACAAATTCGGCAATTTTTCATACATATTTTGAAGACTTAAACATACGGGCTCAAAGGGATATGAAGCTTCAAAATATACCCCGGGCGAAGCTGGGGTGGGTCAGCTAGTTTAATCATAAAATCCTGTAAGTATTGTTTGTCTGTAAGGATTAACTACTTACCACAAAACGGTATCCCATCAGGGATCCATTTCCCGTTGCTCTCGCAGACCCGCCTTGTGGGTCCGAGGAGCTCAAACCCCCTCTCGCATTCGTAGGTGGCCACTGTCCCCTCGGTCATTATGTCATCGGAGAACGACACTCGCGAGTGTGCCGGGGCTCCTGGGAAACGGCATGTGGACGCTGGTAATCCTGGAAAGAAGGAAAATGAGAATTAGAAGAAAATCAATCAAGAGGGGCATCAGAAGGTTTCTTCATGGTCGGCAGCGCGAGTGTTGCACGCGTATACTTGCACACGTATATCATTTATATATACATTTATATATTACATGCAGTAGGAATGGTAGACACAAAAATATAGACTAAACGTGGACAAATATAAAGTGTGTATGTGTGCATGTTTTATGACGATAGTAAGCTTTCAGAATGAATGTTCTATCAAGAACCAAGCGGTTCGGCGACTCGTTTCTTTGTCGCACCATTAAGAACTGGAATTCATTACCAGCTCACGTGTTCCCTTCTTCCTACAGTCCCGGGTCCTTTAAAAAAAGCGTGAATAAACATATGATGGAGGCCGTCATGCTGAGTGTCACCATTGTAACGTGGTGTATGTAGGTATGTAATGATGACCCTCTTCATTTAGAGTTTGACTTCATTTTACCGTCAGGCGAAGCAAAGACTAACTGACGTGCCCTACTTTAAAAAAAAAACATATTAATACATACAAATATTTGCAATGAACGATAAGAAGTCGCTGACTCTCGAACGTTCTAATAAAAAAATAAGAACCATAGAGAAAATCATAAGCCAACAACATAGAATAAATAAATCCACAGACTACACACATCCATGTCACTGTCACTCTGTCAGTAATGTATAGTTGATAAGTTCTAAATATTGCATTTATAACCATATTATCATATTTATTTTGTATAATATATACACAGAATGGGTAACAATAGATCAAAAGCTCTTAATATTTCCCCTATGAAACTTTATGTTAGAGTAAATGAATCTATATATTATTTTCAAGGAAGAGTGAGTACAAAATCTATTTGAGAACACAATTATTCATAGTTATGTACATGAACATTATTTAAATTAAAATATAAAAACAATGATTGGTGAAATATGGGTATTAATTCACCTCTGCCTAACCCTCCGGGTATAAAGGCTTGATTATATGTATGTATGTACATAATATACCTATATAAACTAGCAGATTCAGGCAGAGATACTCAAACGGCGCAAATATAGTAATTTAAGTGGTAATTACTTATTTGAGCCGTTTGGATTCGAGACGCTGGGATCATGGGGTCCAAAGTCTTTTGTTCAGAGACATCTCTAAACATTTAATAGACTCTACCCGTCACTAGAAGGCTGGTTTATACCTTGCTCAAATGATTGATATTGCCTTTTAACGTGGTAAGGAGCCAGTTTTCCAGCCAACCAGATGACATCGATGTAAAGAACATCTTTGAAGCCTAAACCTGCAAATTTAATATACCTACATTATGTATAACTTCAGAACGACAGCACTAATTATTCTTCACATGATGTGCACAGCTACTTTCTATCAACGCACTGCTCGCCATAGGCAGGGAATGCATCTTGCAACGTGCGGTATGAAGGAACCATCATCCCACGCATGCTCAAGCCGTGGGATGAACTCCCTGCTGTCCCAAGCGACTACAAGAGTTCTTCAAGAAGAGCATTAGAGCATTAGACAGGGTCAGCAGCGAGTATAATACCCCTGATGTCGCACACGTCCATAGGCCACGGCAACCACTTTCTAGCAAGTGGGGAATGTACTTGTCTACCCTCCAGGTGGCATAAAAAATGATTATTATTTTAATACAGAATCTGCAAAACACAGGACCCGCTGAAAAGATGCCCCTTCTAATACTCCGTTTGATTACCGTAATTCTGTTAGTGGTGTTGCTGATGACGCATATCCGGTCCGTGAGGGTGTTCCGGTGGGAGCAGTCCGTGACCGGAGGGGTACTCGTGACGTACCTGGTGGCGGTAATTGGACTCATACTGTGTTTTGGCGCCAATTGTTGCGGAGGAAAAGCCTTGCAAGTAAGCAATCATTCTGTATAATGACTGGTAATTATTTTTACAATACAGAACGCATTTTTATAGTTTTTGGCTGCCAAGGTCCGTTCGGGGTCCGCTTTTTGATATTTCCCGAAAAGACAATATCATCTGACTTCCACAACCCATAAACGATTTTGGAGCATTGCAATTGGATCTGTTGCTGGACTTTTTAGGGCTCCGTAAAGACGGCCGTATATGTTCGTATGGCAACTGGGACCAACGGCTAAACGTGCTCTTCGGGGCACAACCAGACCAATGCAAATACCCATATTCATGCATGCAAATATTTACACTGAGCGGGAATCGAAACCGCGCCGTTCACAACCGTCTCGCAACAGACGCTCTCGTACAAAGGAAAGGAACTAACTGTAGTTTATTTCTTTTAGGTGTATTTATGCAGTACGGGAACCGCATTCCTGGCTGCCAATAGCGCTGCCATTTATGGAAGATGGCGGTCCGCCAGCGAACTAACCAGGGCCATGGCAGAATTACTCTTCGCTCTTGGCGTGCCTTTACGGAGACAGGTCATGCTTAAAGTATGGCTGAGTGCTGCTGCCGCCTTAAGTCTGGCTATTGATCTGGCTTTAGTTGCATTCTTCGCTTCTATGGATCCTGATAGGACTGTAGTCCTATAGGCTCTGGTTAGATCTATCTTGATACGAGTCTCAAAATAATCTAAATAACGAGGTATTAAGAGCAAATCAAAGTGTATTTTTGACATACATATAATCACGCCTTTATCCTCGAAGTGTAAAACAGAGGTGAATTAACACCAACATTTCAGCAATCATTGTATTCGGTGACACGTAATAAGGGATGAGCCTATTGCCGTTTTCCGGGCACTATTATATCGAACCATGCATATGAGGCAGAGCCTGGGCTGTATATATCTGTCTGATGTTAAACAGCCCTATCCCTTAGTCGCTTTGTGCGACACCGCATTGGAAGAGATCAGGTGGTAAAAAATGCTACTCTGCCGGAAATCACGCGACTGGTTATTGATGTAATTTGTATTATAGGTCGAAATAAAGGAGTGTACTACATATCAGAACAATCAGTTAACAGGAAAGGGGGTAAACCAAGCCATTAGGATCATTTTGAGTACTTTTTTCTTTACGATCGATTTGATACAGACTGTACATATGACTAATGTGAAGTTTTTCCAAAGGGATTTCAATTCAATTCAATTCAATTCATTTATTTGCTTCGAATATGGTTACATTATAGGTCTTAAAAGCTAGTGAATACAGCATATTCTGTCATTAATACAATAATGACATTAAAATTTGCACGCTAATTTGCAAATTTTAATGTCATTATCTTTACAAGCATATTGTTTCAAAATTATATTATATTCAAAATTATTAATATATTCGATTTTATTTTCAATGTCAATATTACAGGCATAATGTCAAACAATAAATTATTCAGTTGTAAGTTTTAATGTCAGCAGGTACTTAAGCATAATGTCAAATATATATTTATTCGTCTATAATATTGTGGTATTCTTATCGTCAAGGTATTGTTGTACACTGTAATACATTTTGTTTAATAAAAAGTCATGTACTTGTTTTTTAAATTTTGTCAGTGGCAGTTCTTGTAGCGCTCGCGGGAGATGATTATAAATTGAGATTGCCATACAATAGGCATTACGTAGTAGGAATTACAGTAGGAAGACTGAGTATAAATTATGTAGGTACCTGACTTTATTAGGCACCATGCAATCTATTGGTTTGTTAGTTTTAGCTCTTACCACCTTCACTGTACACGTATTCAGAACCATTGATGCGAAGCTCAATATTACATGTAGAAAAAAGCGGGACAAACACAAGCCGAGGGGAATCGCTCGTCACAGACATATATACAAACAATATTGACGGCTTTTTTCTCTATGGAAGGCAAAAAAAGCCTGCTGTCTACTTTTAATCCATACACGCGGTTGTTACATATATCTGTCTTTTTTAATATCAATGTGCAATAAGTATTGAATGAAGTACATTAACACAATGACAAACAGTAGAAAAAGTTTCAAATGTATGCACGTTTGCTACGGACACGTGTCATCGTCAATCATCAACTAGCCCATCGCAGTCCAGTCCACTGCTGGACATTGGCACGTGTAGGCCACGTGTAATGTTATGTGTCTGGATTCATTAAAGTGAAGCCGTATATAAGTAGAGACAGGTAAAATGTTGTATTTGAATAAAAAGCACTACAATATTTATCTTACTTAGCTGATGCTCACGGCTCGGCCCGCAAAGATTGCTAGTCCCGTTCTGGACGGGATGGAGTTTTAGTTCTAAGCTACATCCTCACAAATTTTCAGCTGAATCGGTGCAGCCGTTCTCTAGTTATAAATAGTGTAACTAACACTACTTTCTTTAATACAGAGAATAAATAATTACGATACTGCGGAGATTATTTTTTAGTCAATTGAAATAAAACTATTTTTAAAGGAGTCTGTTTTGATTTATTTATTGCAATTTCCTTATTTATACTGTTCCTGTATCGGTTTTCTTTTCCAGCAGCCATGGTCGCGGGGAGATTACCCTTCTTAACCTCCAAGAATTAAAAAAAAAAAATGTTAACAGATTGTTTTGAAAAAAAGGCGGTCAAGTGGCAGGCGGACTCGCGCATCGAGAGTTCTGTACACAATTTAATTTAGGGACGAACGTATGCTACATAAACCGCAATATATTTTGCTATTTGCTATTAGTATTTCTCTACCGTCAGTGTAGAAGACAAAGCAGGACAAGCCTTTGGCCTTCCCACTGACAGCACAAAAACTCTCCAGTGAGCTCTGGCTACCATACTCACCGCCGGGAACACAACTCGAGGTTATTATAGCCGTGGTATTCTGTAGGGCGGAGGTATTTCCCCAGTCGGACTACTCAATTGGACGGAAATACCGTCGTGTCCTACGTTACTTGAGTTGGAAATCATATAGTTGAATACTTAGTTGGAGAGGCATTTTTTGTATAGGTATATTGTGTAGATTTATATTTGAATTCAATTACATAACATAACATAAACTAACGCCTATATCCCCGAAGGGGTAGGCAGAGGTGCTAGCACCCACATTTCGCCAGTTTATGTTTAGATCCCAATGTAATAGGTGGCGAGCCTATTGCCATTAACTGGGCACTTATAAACCTGCGATAAATACACACGTAACTTAGAAAAGCATCGAAAAGACATAGGTGTGTGCCATGGTAAAACCTGGGATCGGACCCGAGACCTCGTTTCAGCAGTCCATTACCCATACCACTAGGCTACCGCGGCATTAATTAAAGTACAAAATATCAATATTTAAACATAAACACACAAAATAGATGCGCGGTTATATCACGTCGAACAAACCACTTCGTATCGTTCCTGGTGCCAAGGTGCCTATTACTGCTGGCCGCGTTACGTCACTGAATCGCAATGGCCATCCTTTGCCCCAGGAACGAGCCGGAGCAGGAGTCACCGGTTAATTAATTATCATGTACCTACATACATACATATAATCACGCCTTTATCCCTGGAGGGTTAGGCACCGGTGAATTAACACCCACAATTCATTAATAATTGTATTCGGTCCCACGTACTCGTGAGCCTATTACCGTATTCCGGGCACTATTGTTGACTCGAGCCATGCATCTGATGCTGAATCTGGGCTTTATATATCTGTCTGATGTTAAATAAACACCCTTAGTCGCCTTGTACGACTAATTCTACTCTGCCGGAAACCACGCGGCATGCACCTACATTATATAAAATAAATAAATAAATAATAAGTATTCCACGACATTCTACACAAGGCTATCTAGACCCATGATAAGCATAGCTTAACTAGCTTGTGTTATGGAATCTAGAATGCGGATAAACATACTTAGGTACTTTTTTTTTTGTAAATACATATATATTTTACATAGAAACACCCAGACCAATGCAAATATACATATTCATGCATACAAATATTTGCCCTGAGCGGGAATCGAACCCGCACCCCCTGCATAGCAGTCGAATGCTCTACCGCTTTTCTGAAGACGTGAGACGGCGTGTGGTTCGAGGACGGAGTATGACATTACCACCGGCGAGGTGTGGAGGAATGAATTTGAGTATTCATGGATACGTTGGCATTTCCGCACCAAAAAAAGATGTGTGATCAAGTGAAAATCATAATCACCTATTAGTTAGTGCACCTCCTAAACAAAGCGAGATTCTATCCCAGCTTTCCTGATGTTTTAATATCTCGCAAAAATACTCACATAGCAATTAATAATAACCCCAGGATCCAAAGAGGAACCTCTCCGCTTTAGGAGGGACTTTGCTTCGCTGTGTGTGTTCTATCGCCTATACAACGATTTATGCTCAAATGAATTGTTTGACATGATGCCCACAGCAACATTCTATCATCGCACCGCTCGCAATAGGCAGGGAATGCATCCCCACACATTGCAACCTGAGACGGTACGCACTGTGCGGTATGAAAGAAACTTAATCCCACGCATACTCAAGCTGTGGCATGAACTTCTTGCTGCCCAATTTTCCCATGCACCTACAATATGGGGTTCTTCAAAAGGGGCATTAGGAGGTTTCTTCAGGGACGGCAGCGCGGGTGTGAGGCCCTCGATGTTGCATACGTCCATAGGTCACGGTAACCACTTCTCATCAGGTGGGCCGTGTGCTTGCCTGCCAACTAAGTGGTATAAACTGGGCAGTAGCTACGATAAGTTGATATAAATTCACAATTTATAACCTTTGTTCGTTGCCAGCGTTTATCGGGAGCTATCAAATGTCCGAGGCCCGGGCATCTGGGCTTGTGGGGTTAAATGCAAGGCTCCATCGATCGCTTCACTGCAGGTGGGTGGCTGGGTGGTTGACGCATGTCATCTCTTTACTTGGAGCGCTGTAGACACTTTTAGGGCGTGGTCAAACTTTAATTCATAAATCTATTTTGATAGAGTCTAAAATTGCTTATCATGTCGTAAAGGTTAACGAACTCAGGTGTAGGATTTGCTTGTAACAGTGGTGTGAGCACCACCCCCAGAGGCTTCCCAGGTTGCACCCGATAGTAAAATTTATGTCTGTAAGGTAAATATATCAGCTAAATGACGGACCAAGCTCTTTCCTCTCGGTATTGAGAGGATCAAGACAGAAGCTTCCAGAAAAATCGTATGAAACAAAATTAATAGGCGAAAATGAAGTAGGTAAGCGGACCCTGAGCTCAGAGATGGAAGAAGAGATGCCAACAGGATCAACGCTGAGATGATGATGACGATTACCACGCATAGGTACTAATCTACCTACGCATAAGTACATACAAATTATAGGTTTTGTTAGGAGGTAGTACACGACGGTATTCCCGTCCGAATTAAGCAGTCCGACTGGGGAAGTACCTCCCACCCTACAGAATACCACGGCTATAATAACCTCATGTTGTGTTCCCGGCGGTGAGTAGGGTAGCCAGAGCTCACTGGCGAGATTTTGAAGACCAAAGACTTGTCCTAATTTTGTGTTCTGCACTGAAGGCACAGAAAATCTCTGTTCTCCACTGGTGTTACATACGTTCATAAGTCACGGTAGCCACTTTCCATCAGGTGGGCCGTATGCTTGTATGCCACCTAAGTTGTATAAAAAAAAGGTACCTACCTACCCAAAAAAAAATCTTGGAAACACTAACAGCGGGTTTAAAAAGGCCACATTGAGCGTTTCTGCTACAAACTTGTAACTAACTTTATGAATTTGCAGTACATCTAAAAGATTCCTAGAAAATTCGTTAAATGGTCACTAATATGAGCAGAATCACGATAATTCGCGTACTAAGTAGATCCTCCCTCCCCTTTCCTACACAGGACAACACGTGCAGGTCTTAGATGTCACCCACACACGGTGCAGAACATCCGATCAAGAACCAAGCGGTTCGGTGACTCTTGCCTCAGTCGCACCATTAAGGCCTGGAATTCATTACCAGCTCACGTGTTTCCTTCTTCCTACAGTCCCGGGTCCTTTAAGCGGGGCGTGAAAAAGCATATAATGATGAGGCCGTCAAGCTGAGTGTCACCATTGTCACATGTTATGTGTAGGTAATGGTGACCCTCTTTTCTGAGATTTTATCTTCAGCTTACCATCAGGCAAGGCGAAGTCTAATTGATAGATCATCTTTACTTATATGAATAACGTGCAAATATATATGCTTAAAGGGTCGGCAGCGCGAGTGTGGCTCCCTTGGTGTTGCACACGTCCATAGGCCACGGTAATCACTTTCCAACAGGTGGACCGTGTGCTTGTCTGCCACCCTAGTAATATAAATAAAATTCACAAGTGTTGATTTGATCCTTTTTGAAGTTGATTGAAAACATTATGAAAATGTAGGTACTAGACTGGCAGTACGTAACAAGAGAATCAGGTGGGCCGTGTGCTTGTCTGCCGCCTAAGTGGTATAAAAAATAAAAAATAACTGTATCGTGAAAGACTTGTTATACAGATGAATTACAAGAAAGCTTGTAATATCATCAACTTTCTTTTGTTTTTAATACACCATGTATATAGTATACCCCTTAACTATGGGGACTCTGCAATGTGGTCCCCAGACCCGAAAAGGGCCGTCTCATAAGAGACGGTCCTGGGCCGGCCGGGGTGCGAGTATATCTGTCTCAGATAATCTCACTTCCGTGTACCTGCGGCCCACACAGACGCTGTGCGTTTTAGTCGGTTCGAGTCCGACATAACCTCCCGTTCTATATCCGTGGAAATTTTGTGCACAAAAAAAGTATAACTTAACCATATCTTTTGTTTACTAAATACACTACTGTCCATCTCAAGGTTGCCTGGAAGTAATTGCTTCCAAACCATTGTACATTGAACTGTATACATGCTACCTACTTGTCCTACTGTAAATCTATTGGTGTATAATAAAGAATTACCTATCTATGCAAATAAATTATTTGATAAAAAAGAACTATTTATCAACTGATTTTACACTATAATTTTGCCGCCAACTTTTTACAGATGGGTGCCCAAATTCATAAACATAATAATTTTATTGTATAGTCTGTATCCTGTAATCCTGTTCCAAATTCAAAATTCAAAATTTGTTCCCGCCATTGTAATCTTTTTCCCGCCGATATTTGACTGTCTAGTCAAATTAGTTACTTTTTTCTTTTTAGCAAACGTCAAAACGGTAAGTTCTTAGGAAACTTATATAAAATCACGAAGAACAGAATTATAAAATAAACAATTGTGAGGTAATAATTTTAATTGTTAAATAATTTGCTATTATTAATTGAGTACATGATTTAAAAATAAACGAAAATCATAAAATAAGAACAGACGAAACTTTTGCCGCTCTCTTAACATTCTAAGTATCCAAATTTTGGTTTTAAACAGTTTGTTTTGTACACAGAGAAGCCACAGGCTATTCTGCTTCTTTCTCTTCTTTTGACTTCTGCAGCGAATCGCCGCAATTTCGTCAATATCAAGCAAAATTTTAAAATTATTAATGGCGATACGCCAATGTCAAGTTTATCCAGTTACAGTCCTTTAGAATGATTGTTGACGATGAGTTGATTATGTTAATGATGAAGATTAATGAGATGATTACTGAACAAAGCTGTGGGGAACTTTACTAGAAGCTCCCTAGGGAGATTTGGAACCAATACGAAGTCACAATTCACTGTAATACGCCATTTTCCTACACTTGTGTGCGTTGTCAAAAACATTATGTCTAAAAATCCACCGTTTTTATCAATAAAAACTCGAATTCACAACAATTTCGGCAAATAATATTAAACCACGATGCGCCCTTTTTCGTGTTGGCGTTAAAACCCCACAGGCGATTATCTCTCCTCTGAAACGTTCAAGTTCAGTCGTGTGGGACTTGTTGCTGACTCAGCGTGAAAATCGGCCAAGTTCAATGACGCCATAAATCTTCAAGTTGGAGTTTAGCGAGCTGTCCCAGTGGGGCAGGTCAGTGTAACGTTGCCTTCCAACTTGTTGCATGTTTTTACTTCGTGAATGAACCGAAATTTACAACAGTTTTTGTTTGCTGGTAACTCTAACCGTTTAACAGTACCTATTCGGAATCAAAATACTGACACACTGTCACTTTCACTTGAAGATCTATGTGGCACGGCGGTACATCATTTGAAATTCGACTGTCAAATTCAGAGGTCGCGAATTTGATTCTCGCTTTTTTTTACGTGCGCAAAATCCCCACGGATACCTCCCTACCGGAGCCTGTGGAAGAGGTTATGTCGGACTCGAACCGACCAAAACGCACGACACCTGTGCGTCGTTTTGGTTGCCGAAGGTGAGGTTGACAGGCATATCTCTCGCACCCCGGCCGACATAGGGCCATCTCTCACGATCTGGCTCTCTCCTCGGGTGTGTGTGGTCAGAGAGTTCCCTCCGTTAAGCAAAGATCGCCGGTTCGAATCCCGCCTGAATTCACTTTTCTAAATCTTAATCGACTTGAAGAGTTAGTATACTAAATGCTTTAGTATTTCATTCAATAATATTGGAATTACGAGAATTGAAATATTTGAAAAATTGTAAAAAGGATAAAGGTTGGGACAGACTGGATGCAGAAGGCGGAGGATGGCCTATGTCCAGCAGTGGACTGTCGTGGGCTAATTGATAGATTGACAAATTAGTTATAGAGAGAGAAAATTATGAGCATGCATGAAGAATGTAATGAGAGTGAATGAAGCGAGAGTAGTATGTCAGGATCGTAGCAAGTGCAGATCCGTGATCTCTGCCTACCCCTATGGGAAACAGGCGTGATTTTATGTACGTATGTATGTATGTAAAATTAAGCCCATTCTAGAACAAATATCACAAAGCCATGCTTACATTGGATCACGATTTGTGTAATGTAATAGAACATTTATTTTTATTTGGTAAACTACAATGCTTACTCTTGTACTGTAAAGAAACGATATTAAAACAATGCTAGTTTATACTTAAAGTACAGTCAAGATTAGATAGATCTTGACGAACGAAGTACTCAAAATGATCTTAATACCTTGATTTTCATCCCTTCCTGTTGTCTGATTGTTCTGATATGTGGTACACGCCTTTAGTTTGAATAATCTATATATATATATATATATATATATATAAATGAAAAATGAACGAATGAATGAAAAATGAAATGAAAATAACCGCGGTAGCCTAGTGGTTTGGGTAATGGACTGCTGAGACGAGGACTCGGGTTCGATCCCAGGTTTCATCATGGCACACACCAATGACTTTTCGATGCTTTTCGAAGTTATGTGTGTATTTATCGCAGGTTTATAAGTGCCCGGTTAATGGCAATAGGCTCGCCACCTATTACATTGGGACCTAAACATAAACTGGCGAAATGTGGGTGCTGCTAGCACCTCTGCCTACCCCTTCGGGGATATAGGCGTGAGTTTATGTATGTATGTATGTATAAAAATGAAACCCGTTTTCCGTAGTCACGACATAGCATGAAAACCGCATGACCGATTTGGCTGATTTTTTTTGTAGTTTTCTAATACTCTGTACAAGGTTCTTACGGAAAAAAATATTAAGAAAATCTCGCAGAAAGATTGAAAAAAAAAAACAGCCATATCGGTCAAGCCATTTTCATGCTATGTCGTGACTACGGAAAACGGGTTTCATTTTTAAATACATAGATTATAGATTCCATTTCAAATTGAATAGGTTCGCATACATAAGATAGGTCAGCTATACAAAATAAAGTAGTGCATCAAATTTACGCTAAGGCGGTACGAAGTTCGCCGGGTCAGCTAGTAATACAATGTAAATCAATAAAACAGTTTAATTTACTCTTTATACTTTGAGACTTTTTACTCAAGATCAATCTCTTGCTGAATGTACAGCGGTATATATCTTTACGTCTTTGTTTCGAGCTACCAGCTCACTGCGCAGGTAAGCCCCGGGCATGCAGAGCTCGATTGATACCAATTAGGTGGTCTGCAGACGGAGGGACGGGAGGGTCTATTTGACCGCGAAGTATTAAAGATCGCGTCTGACCGTCGTTGCCCGCGCCTACCCTCACCGCAAACACAAAGCACACGTAAGACAGCTAATTCACTATGTTCGTTCTAATACGTTAGTGAAAATGGAGAACCAGAAAATTCGACATAACATAACAAACTCACGCGTATATCCCCGAAGGGGTACACAGAGGTGCTATCACCCACATTTCTCCAGTTTATGTTTTGGTCCCAATGTAATAATAGGTGGCGAGCCTATTACCATTAACCGGGGACTTATAAACCTGCGATAAATACACACATAACTTCGATAAGTATCGAAAAGTCATTGGTGTGTGCCATGGTAAAACCTGGAACCTACCCATACCACTAGGCTACCGCGGGCAGAAAATTCGAGTAGTTAGGTACTTATTTCATGTACGAAAAAAGAATGAGACACATACATAATAGAGAATACTAAGTACATCCACTACAATCGCAAAGGTTGACCAAAGGTCTGTTTTACATGAAAACATACGGGAAAAAAATTCTAGCCGGCCCGTGGCGCTGTTTTCGCTACTTCGTACAAACTGGTTTTTGGGATCCATGGCGGATAGCCACGGACATGCCACGCCGCCAGTGCCCAGAGGGCCCCTGCGGCGCGGTCTTTTAGCCCTTCATGTGCGTTGGTAGTATAGGATTCCCTATGCGCTATCGTTCGCTGTGAAATTGACCGGCCAGGAGGTACCTACGTACAAAAGGTCGTTACATATGAACATGATGTTTTTTGAAGAAATTGGAGGAAACCCAAAAGAAAATATCACTACTAACATTTTTGCATTTTTGTTAAGAAATACAAATCCAAATTTTATGTTTTTTTTGTGTATGAATGAAATAACATTAACCTAACAAAAACTTTTATTACATTTTTAAAAAGTGACAGCTGTATAAAAGTAATACGAAATTTATCATCAAAATGGATGGCATTTAGGAAGTACTGTGTTTGAAGATCCAATTTAATTTATCAAGCCGCCAATAAAAACAAAATTTAATACTGAGTTGTAAAATCGTAAAATCAACTTTCAAACAAAATATAAATAATGGAAATCTGTTAGAATATTTTGTCATTTTTTTATTTATTATATAACTTAGTTGGCAGACAAGCACACGGCCCACCAGTGGAGTCACATGCGTGCTGCCGACCCTGTAAGAACAGAGATTTTATGCCTCCAGTGCAGAACACAAAATCGGGACAAGCCTTTCGTCAGTTTCGTCTTCCCACTGACAGCACAAAAACTCTCCAGTGAGCTAATATAATGCGGATATTATATACCTACAGAGATAGCGGTAACAGAGTCGAGAGTTAAATTTTTTTTTTCATCTATATATGTCAAGATTTCACTTCAGGAATCAAAACATAGTAAATCTTTCTGTAAAATTCGATTATATATTATTGGTAAAGTAGTTACTAGTAACCTTAATTACTAGTATATCCGTTAAACCCTTCAGCTAAGCAACATTTGCTTGTATTTAGTACCTTTGTATCTAATAATTACTGTATTTTTTCTTTCAATGTTTATTTTTATTTGCTTTTTTTATTTTATTGTAATAAATGGCGTTTCAGTGTGTAATAGAAGGTTTCTTTTTTTTTTCTTTATAAATTCATGTTGCTATACTAGCCTGGATTCGATCCTATGATCTTTTAATCGTAAAGCCGGCTCGTTAACCACTACGCTACCCACTATAATTTAATATTCCTAATATTCTGTCGAAATTGTACCGTTTCCATCAGGTGGGCCGTTTGCTTGTCTGTCACCTAAGTTGCCAACAAAGAAAAAGTAGATAATTATAACAAAACTGGCATATTTTCAAAATCTCCTAATATGGTGAACTGAATATGCAATACAGTTCGCGTCTTTGTACCGGCCAGCTCGGCGCGTCCCGGGAATCCCGGGAAATCGGGGGGTAATGCTAGCTCTATCGACCCAGTAGCGCAGGCAGACAGGGTGGCTGCAGTGCCTATACAGGTTGTATTGCATATAACAAGGGTCGGGTTACCTCTAGACTCTTATTCTGATTGCCAGCCATAACGTAATTACGCACGTTCGTATTACCCGACAGATTTAAGTTAGCTCAATTTTACGACAGTTCTATCTTCTATTACTAACCAATTCAACAAATCGGGTGTAATTTGAGTTGTCACCTAAATAATAAAATTTAGTAATGCCAAAAATGTAATTAAATTCTGTTTCAAAATTGTGTAGCAAGATTTGACCCGAAAAGTTAACAAAAAAAAAGTAAAATATATTTGTCATTACAATCTACCCTCTACAAACGTTACGAGTGCGTTTGAAACTAATTGTCAATCAAAATAATGCTCCTGTCCGGAGATACACCGACATAATTACGCTGCGTATTCACAGATTTACAGACCCCTACCTACCTATTTTACTCGAATAAAATGTCATTGAAATTGCATGTGATGAAAGTAATTTTTGTGATAAAATGGCTTACATGCACATCAGTATGACTTAACTTCATATATTCACATAAACCTAACATTAACTCACGCCTATATCCCCGAAGGGGTGGGCAGAGGAGCTAGTACCCACATATCGCCAGTTGTCCCAATGTCCCAATGTAATAGGTGGCGTGCCTATTACCATTAACCGGGCACTTATAAACCTGCGATAAAATACACACATAACTTCGAAAAGCATCGAAAAGTCATTGGTGTCAGCCATGATAAAACCTTAACTTAACTTCACCCCTGAAGATGAACTAAAGAGGAAAGAGGACTCTCGAGGGATTTGAATAAAGAACGACACTAAAAAAAAACCACACTTGTTTCAAGATCAGAGGCGACATGCCTATTTGCTCTCTCAGTAGAGCAAAAAGTGTTACCATATAATGTAATAAACTCTAGTAATTGTATACATAACGAGGTCTTTAGTAGTTTGGAAAGCTGTAAAGATGGCGGATGTGACGAATCGCCCTGCCTTCTCATACCGTGTATTACGAACCGACGGCGAAAGCGAACTAATCGGATCATGCTCCGAAACTTGGAAAATAAATAAATAACGCTTAACATTCTCTGACAATGGGATCCTCTACCTTTATAAATAATGTTTCCGCCTCTTCAGCACGAAAAGCTTCGGCTTTTGCTGTCAATGACTTAAATTCTATGTAATTATAATAATATTATTATAAATAAACTGTCTAAAAAAAAAACACGTTTCTTGGGTAAGGCGGGAACAAATTTAAAATTTTGAGTTTGGAACGTGACGGGACACAAAAACTAGATAAATGAGTTTTGACGTATTTTTGACACCTGTCTGTGGAAAGGGAAAGCGCGCCTTTTTGTTATGTCATCTACTTGACAGATACATATAGCTCGATAGTTTTTTTTTATTCCGAACAGCCAGACTAGTATAGAAGACTTTTGACTTGGACTGCAAAATTGGACTTATAAAGATAAATAGGCATATATTACTCCACCGGGAAATAACATGACAAATCATATTAAGCGTCGCGTCAGTGGTGTAGTGGGTTAAGGAGTCGACCTTACGATTGAGAGGTCCAGGACTCGAATCCTGGCTATTCACTACCGACGTGAACCCACTTCTAGCACAAGCAATTAACTTAACAGTCGGGGTTTCGGTTTTCGGTTGAAATTTGTTTTTTTTTTTATGTAGGACATGCCAATTTAATCTCACCTAGCTTTGTAAGCTAATAGCAAAATCTCAGGAAAGAGGGTTACCATTACACATTACAGGAGGGTTGTCTAATGTTAAACAACCCTATCCTTTAGTCGCCTTGTACGACAACGCATGGGAAGAGATGAGGTAGTCCAAATTCTACTCTGCCGGGAACCACGCGCCTTTTTCTACACTCACACACACACACACACACACACACACAGAGACACACACACACACACACAGACACACACACACACACACAAACACACATTGTATTTCTATGTCAATAAACAATTTTCAATTTAATTTAATTTTTATTCTACTTTCCTGAGCAACCCTTAACGAGTATCGCTCTTAATATTTTAGTATTAAGATCGTTTTGAAACTTTGTAGTCAAGATTATTCTGACGCTGACGCTAATTGGTTCCGCTTTAAGTGCGGGACCCTATAAAATGTATTAAAACAACCTTCGTTTTTAGACAAAACAATGTTATTGCTGTTACGCCTGATTGAATCCGTTGAATAACAACAAAAGTCTGTGAATACTCAGATTCACATCAGTTCAAGGTCGGAACAGTCGCCTTGAGTTCGTCAAGTTCAAGATGCTTCCAGCCGCACTCGTCATACCAACTCATTAAGTATTTCGTATTGTTTTTCATCATTATTACAGCCTGTTCGTTAGTGTTTTTTTTTTAAATCTTCAGTTGTTATTTAGGTCTTAGTCACAGTGTGACTATGTCGCCTTATGTTCGTGTTGTTTATATGTTTAATATTATATTATACTAGCGACACGCCCTGGCTTGACACGGGTGCAATGCACTACATTTTTAAATCTGTAATATCTTCGAAAATATTCATTTAAATCTTATGCTGTAAAGGGCCATATAGATCTATATTAAATCAACAATGTATTTAAGGTATTTAATTGGATAAAGATTAAAACTGAATTAGTTAAAATTGTTTCGAAAAAATTAGTCATTATTTGTCGTAAAAAGTAAATGACAAAAAAATGTTATTGTGGGATATCCATAAGAGATAGACATATACCATCGCGGAGTTTTCTGTAGACCTTTTCAACGTGTACAATACTTAGTACATTATTTTGATAGATCTCAGCCTGCGTTTGCAATGTCAGCGGAAAAAATGTAATTTTTTACGACATCATATTAGAAACCTCAAAAATAACAGTATTTCTCCACTATTTAATGGAGGTTATTTTACATATAAACCTTCCTCTTCAATCACTCTATCTATTAAAAGAACCAAATCAAAATCCGTAGATTTAAAGATTTAAACATACATTGGAATATAGGGACAGAGAAAGCGACTTTGTTTTATACTATGTAGTGATAATACGTCTGTCAACTAGCTGTATAACATGAACTGTTATACGAAGACAGTTTGAAATGTTCACATTTGATATATTTCTTTTGCCGTTATAACAACAATTACTAAAAACAGAACAAAATAGGTACTTAGGTGGGCTCCCGTCTCCCATACCAACAACAAAAGTAATATTATACTATATTAATACGGGAGAGAGGAAACAAAAACAAAAGCAGTACTGATAATATACCGGACCCTCCATGTCCCTTCCGGCTTGCAATTGATCGGTTTATAATCATTTCCGTCGACATACCGCCGCCGGCTGCGACTTGCAGATGATTTTTGGCACGAAACTCAAAATAGGGCCCCTGAGTATGACGTTCCCCTCAGTATGACCCTTACAGCTAAGCTAAATTATAAAAAAAAGGCCAGAATTCGAATTAATATTCTAGAAGTATTTTTATTCAGAAATGCAATTAATTTTATTAGTATTCAAGTACAATGTTACAGCTACTATAATGAAGAATAGTTTTATTTTATTGATCGAAAATGTTTCAAAATAGAATTGATATCACATAATGTATAAGAGCACTAACGTAATGATAGTTGAAATTGAAAGATTCTAAAATAAAACTTACGAAATAAATAAAAACAAGTTCGAAATTCGAATATGAACAATAATAATTCATGAGGCTTGGATGTGTCTGGCAGCCGACTAAGAGTAAAAAAAAGTTTGCCAATTAATTAATTTTTATCTAAAAAGCAATAATTTTCTTTTCATGTATTTTTATGGCATCCGAAGCCAGAATGTTAGCTAAATTAAAAAATAATTAATGAAACATTTTATGTTTTGTAATTGCTAGCTCCCCATCATTTGTGAGGTCTCCACGTCTTTTGATGTTGCCCCATTCATTTCGTTATTGGTTTGCACAAAGTTAAGCAACGCTTTGTAAGTACTCAGCTTTGACACTTTTAGCTAGATGACATACAAGCGTATTTCTCGAGGCATATATCTTGGACCTTATATGTGCTCAAAATGATCCCTATACACATGCTGTACATGTATGTATTTTGGGTGTATTCTGAGGATAGCATGGGGTGCTATAGCAGTGGGCGAGCTCAAATTCGCTAAACATAGACTATTATAAAATCGAACGCGTCAGGACCTCGTTTGTCTGGCGTGCGTTTTAGTCGGTTCGAGTCCGACATAACCTCCTCCACCGGCTCCGGTGGGGAGTAAAAAAAAAAAGGGCCTCGTTTGTCTCGCGAATTAGGTCCTAGACACGTACGTGTCGTGTGTTTGTTTGGACGTGCTAATCTCAATAGCTACTGGTTCGAATTAGAAAATTCTTATTGTGTTGAATAGTCCGTAGTAATTTTATGCTATATGTGATCACGCTACTACTCAAGGCAGAGCGGAGCATCACAAATGTCAACAAATCCGGCAGTTTTCCATACATTATTTGAAAATTAATGAATTGCGAGCTCCTTGTGGTGATATGGGCTTTAAAAATATATCACAGGCGAAGCCGGAGCTGGTTGGCTAGTAAAATATAATAGGGTTGTGTCCTATTTTTTATTTATTATCGTAAACTGTACATTTTAATTCGAAAAGCATAGAAAAGTCATTGGTGTGTGCCATGGTAAAACCTGGGATCGAACCCGAGACCTCGTCTCAGCAGTCTATTACCCATACCAGTAGGCTACCGCGGTTCAATCAATATCTACTTAGCAACAAAAAAATATTGCAGTCACAATAATGGCGCAGTCACAAAAATGTCACACAGGAAGCTCTCAGTGTCAACGCGTTAGCAGCGCGATAAGTTTGCAGATACATTTATATCATTTTCTCTAAACATCTGCAGTGGATAGGTCATGCTTTCTTAAACGAACTAATAGCTAAGACCGTCTCTTATATACTGTTAATTTTCCACTTCCTAACGTTGTACGCCTCGTGTTGTTTGATGCAGTTTCACGGTTCGAGCGTGTCACTAAGGCTCGCCACCTATTACATTGGGACCTAAACATAAACTGGCGAAATGTGGGTGCTAGCACCTCTGCCTACCCTTTCGAGGATATAGGGGTGAGTTTATATTATGTTAGATATTGCTTTGTTTACCTAATAATCTGTGTTTGCATGCCAACTTTAAGGCGAAATGTTCTTGATTACTATATTTTTTATTTCCATCTTTTGCTGTACCACATTACAAGCAAATAAATAATTGAATTGAATTGAATGAATGACAAGGTGGTCGATTCTCTCCAAAGCTGCTTAATACGTTAGCTCGTTCCCGGCAGCATAGAATTTGGAACACCCCATCTCTTCCCATGCGGTGTCGACAAGTATACAAGGCACTAAAGAATAAAGCTGTTTAACATCAGACAGATATATACAGCCCAGACTCAGTCTCAGATCCATGGCTCGAGTTAACAATAGTGCCCGTAAGACGGCAATAGGCTCACTCTCTTTTACGTGGGTCCGAATACAATGATTGGTGAAATGTGAGTGTTAATAAAATTCACCTCAGGCTAACTCTCTGGGGATAAATGCGTGATTATATGTATATATGTGTATGTTATGAAAAATATCACTTGAAAAATAAGATGCGAACCAAACTGATACTATGACTTTCTATTCCCAAATTAAGTCAACAATCAAATTCAGTTCAAATTTATAATCATTTAGATTGTTCATTTAATTACATTTTTTTTGTGTACTTTATACGTGTAAACGCAACATAGACTGAGATAAATGCGATATTCTCTTGCACTCCACGCAACCGACGTGTGACGTCACTTACATACACATTCGATTTAAATGGAGCGTTTTCCGGCGGTGCGATAAATTGAATTTTCAAAATCGAATATCTTTGAAACTATTTATCGTAAGAATATTTTACTTTGACAGTTGACAGAATATAACCCTCGCACCCCGGCCGACCGACCGATTGCGGGCCAGATCGAGAGAGATGTTGAGAGATGTCCAGTTTCAATCGGTTTGATAAAGTTTATTATTCTTCGAACCATTTGATGCTCATTAAATTTATTCAAATTTCGCCCCACGATTATTTTTCCAATTTGAAAAAGTACAGAAGGAAAATAATTCTATTACTGTTCTGCATAGCCTGTAATGTTGATAATGTTTCACTAATTTATCCAAAACAACGTCGGGCCACATTTTCTAAACATCTAACAACTAAACAACTCGTGTGGACGGCAAAATTTTCTTAAACATTGTTCTGGTAAACATATGTCTGATGTTTTTGAAACTTGTGTATATCAAACATTCCATCTTTATCTGAACACTGCTCCTGTTTCTTCCTATCATCGTCGTAAATCCTTCATTCCATATTTAGTTTTTTTTTCTTTATACAACGTAGGTGGACAAGCATACGGTCCGCCTGGTGAAAAATGTGACACCAGGGTAACCATGTAAGCCTAATACTCCTACCAGATTTACCTAATTTAGATATATCTGTTTATGTAAAACTTAGTTAAGTTTGACCTAAGTAAAAGTAAGCGTTATAGATTTAATCCTAAAAAGATCCTTTTTTTTTATACACACTTAGGTGGCAGACAAGCACACGGCCCACCTGATGGAAAGTGGTTACCGTGGCCTATAGACTCGTGCAACACTCGCGCTGCCGACCCTGAAGAAACCTTCTAATGTCCCTTTTGAAGAACCCCATATCGTAGGCGCATGGGAAGACCGCAGCAGGGAGTTCATTCCACAACTTGAGTGTGCGTGGGATGAAGTTTCTTTCATACCGCACAGTGCGTACCGTCTCAGGTTGCAATATCCTTACAAAGAAGTTAATATTTACTTCTAACTTTCTATTAAAGTCGGTTAAGAATATAATGTTTAAACATCTGTTATTATCAAAGAATTCTATGTAAACTATTGTAGCATAACAGAAACGTTGGTCTGTTTGTCACTTTCCTGTAGTCAATTCATCTCATTTTAAGTTTGTTCAGCTGTCATCTAATAAGCCATGAAAATTGTATTAATTTATGAAAGGAAGGTGATAAAAGTGTGTTTGGAAATGTATGTAGAAATGTCACATAGAGTCTGATTTAGGTCCACAGTTAAGTAAGGAAGTTATTACAATATTCTGCGACAAACTAATAACGCTATATAGAACCATAGTCAGCCTTTTTCATTGACTTCTATTTAAATAAATAGACAAACTGTTTCAAACAATAATTGTGTCACGTTTCCTGGGTGACGCGTGAATGTATTTTGAATTCCGAATTTGGAGACTGAATACAAAAACTATCTCCAAATTCAAAATTCTTAAGTGTCAACAATTAGTCCCGTTCTCAACCATTCTAAATTCAAAATTAATACCTGCCTCACCCAGAAACCGTGACACAATTATTTTTATTCTAAACAGTTTGTGTGGCATACATTGAAGTAATGATTTGCCTTCAGTTGCTATACATCCTTTAGAACGCATACCTGTATAATAAAATAAAGAAGTTATCATATGACTCACGGGGTTATTGCCCGCACCTGCGCGATGACCTAATGACTTTTTTATACACCAGTGCCCGCCGCAGGGTAGAAAGTTTGAGAAAGGCGCCTGCGCAGCGACCTTGTGGATAGTAAACGTGTGTGAGAAATGTTGATTCAATCTCAACGCGTCCTTGATGGCACGATGTTTTATGGTGGGTGGGAATAACGGACCGCTTAACCGACTTCAAAAATAGAAATGTTATTTTCAACCCGTCACGATAAAATTAATTTTTTTTTCTATTGCATCCGAACGCCAAATCCCGGTTGTACGTACGGTAGCCGGTAGCCTAGTGGTATGGGTAATGGACTGCTGAGACGAGGTCTCGGGTTCGATCTCAGGTTTTACCATCGCACACACCAATGACTTTTCGATGCATTTCGAAGTTATGTGTGTATTTATCGCAGGTTTATAAGTGCCCAGTTAATGGTAATAGGCTCGCCACCTATAACATTGGGACCTAAACATAAACTGGCGAAATGTGTGTGCTAGCGCCTCTGCCTACCTCTTCGGGGATATAGGCGTGAGTTTATGTTATGTTATGAGTTTATGTTAAAAGTGTTACGTTCGTGTATCTATTACGTTATACAGAGAAGAGGGCCAGATCGTGAGAGATGGCCCTGGGTCGGCCGGGGTGCGTGGGATATGCCTGTCAACCTCACCTTCGGCAACCAAAACGACCCACAGGCGGCGTGCGTTTTAGTCGGTTCGAGTCCGACATAACCTCCTCCACCGGCTCCGGTGGGGAGGTATACGTGGGGATTTTGCGCACGTAAAAAAAAAACGTTATACAAAAGATTTTCTACTAGCTACACGCCCTGGCTTCCCTCTGATGCATTAGGTATAGCACCTTACCACCTTGTCTTTACAATGACAAAACAAATTAAAAAAAAAAATTGCTAAATTAATTGTTATGAAACATTACGTCATACAATTCGGCGATTTATTTTCATAGCTATAAGAAGTTTATATATTGGCGAACTTTCGTCAATGTTTGTGGTTCGAAAAATATTTCGAAGGAGTTTGGTAGGTACTGAAGAATATGATCAGTAACTCTTGTAATGTTCCCAGCAGTGGAATCTATAGAAGAAGATTAAAAACAACTTTGTATGATAGAATTTACACTTTATGTCCTATTGCCCTCGTCTAAGCGTTGAATGGTGTTAATTTACTTTGTTTTATGTACCAGTGCACTATCCACATCTTTAACATGAGTTCTATGTATAGATTAGACACTACAAGAGCTGTATAGAATAAATCAATAGGATAGAAAGACCACTACTTGATCAGGTACATTTTTTTTTCTTCTATGGCGATCTCAACGATTCCACCAACAACTCAGTTTTTATATATCGAAATAACGTGTGAAAGTACAAGTGTCAATAAACAAAATAAATAAAATATAAAAAAATACAAACAGTTGATTTTGAAAGAGGCCAAAAGGTTTATGGAGTGGTGAAATACCTGAAAAGAGGAGACATCATTAAAACAGACACAATGTTAAGTGGCAGAGCAGACGAGCACAGTTTTACAGGTTAATATTGTTAAGAAGATGAAGTAACATAATGTATAAATGAGTGGGGAATTGACATAAGTCAGGAGGGTGTTAAAGTTGACAGGAAGAGGGATATCGTTTGAGAGAATTGATCAGTTACGATGCATGACTTTTGTTGTTGTCAAATCAAATGACATTACAAAAAGGCGCGCTTTTTGTTTGGAAATAGATGTCAAAATTCATGAACTAACATTTAAAAGTCTCTTCGTTCCATTGCAAATTCGAAATTTGAAATTCATTCCCACCTCACACAGGAATCGTGACATAGATTTTTTTTTAATACAGCTTATACAAAGTATTTTTGATAAAAGTCATTGTTTTTTTTTTAAACATAGAATCGATTACGGCATAGAAGCTATATTTGCTTACCACGTCTAGAATGTATAATGCCGCGGTAAACTAGTTATTACTCTAACTGTAAACGCTCGTATGTATTTTAAAAAGTTATGAAAACTTAATAATACTTAATAAAGTTATAATGAGTAGGTTGATGTGGATTCTGTGTTGATGAATGAATAATTTAACAGTGAGTTGGCTAACAAGCTGATTATACAGTGACTTGTAGAACAGTTCAGACTTTACCTACCAATTTGTTACATCCATACATAATACATATCAACCCTTAAGTAGGCAGAGGAGTTTTAACACCCACATTTGGCCAAAATAGATTTTGTAATAAGGGGCGAGCCTATTACTGTCAAGCGGGCTCTTAGTCATTGGCTGTATTTGAACTGTTAGATTAAGAACAGCCCCTTTCTACTATGACACCCACACGAAAAGATGGAGTGTTCCAATTCTACTCCACCACCAATACATGTTCTTAATTTGAAAAATAAATCAAGCACCGGTCTATGTATCCATAGTTAGCGTAGACTTTTTTTTGGGAATTTATGACATGGTAACTAGGATCTTTATATCAAGTCTTATTTTGTATTATTGTCGTTGATGATGTTGATGATGAATGAGCTTATTGCTGCCTCAGTAAAGTTGTACAGACTTTACTAGAAGATACCTATGGAGATTTGGAACCAACATGAACAGACAATTCCCAGTAATATGTCACTTTCTTACACTTGTATGCATTATCAAAGACGTTATGTCTATAAATCCACAATTTTTATACATAAAGACTCGAATACACATCAATTTCGGATAATAAATTAAAACCGCGATACGCCATTCTTCGTGTTGCCGCCAAAAAACCCAAAAGCATAGACAAACAATTAAAAAAAATGCATAATGATTATCTTTTGGTTACATCCGCAATAGGCGAGCACACTGACATCACTGTTTTGTGCGATAAGACGGAGGTGAGTGACTGATTGTGGAGAAATTTAGTTGCAGCATCCTACCTAGGTGCTTATTATGTAAGTAGGTTGCTTATGAAGATAAAAAACCTGATTGTAACACCATCTATAGATATGAGAGAAGATAAGAACCACCTTCACCGTATGCCTTCCTTAGTGAGTAGGGTAGCCAGAGCTCATTGGAGAGTTTTTGTACTGTCAGTGTGAAGACTAAAGGCTTGTCCTGATTTTGTGTTCCGCAATAGCGGCACAGAAAATCTCTGTTACAGGGTAGGCAGCACGGGTGTGACTCCCCTGGTGTTGCACACGTTCATAGGTCTCGGTAACCACTTTACATCAGGTGGGCTGTGTGCGTCTGCCACCTAAGTAGCATAAAAAAATGAAGTTTGATCGTTGTGTATCATTTGTATATACATTTAAAAAAGAAAAAAAAAATTATTAGCCACATAAGTTGTACAACAATTGTCACTGCAATTTTACATTCGGAGTATCATCTTAGACCAATTTACAAGTGTTCAGTTGAATACTGATACCCATGCTAAGAAAAACCTTATGTTATGGGTATCAGAGCTTTTTTTTTTTTTTATATACCACTTAGTTGGCAGACAAGCACACGGCCCACCTGATGGAATGTGGTTACCGTGACCTATGGACGTCTGTAACACCAGAGGAGTCACAGTCGCGATGCCAACCCTGTAAGTACAGAGTTTCTGTGCCGTCAGTAGCAGACAAAGCAGGACAAGCCTTCCCACTGACAGCACAAATTCTCCAGTGAGCTCTGGCTACCCTACTCACCGCTGGGAACACAACACGAAGTTATTATAGCCGCGGTATTCTGTAGGGCGGAGGTACTACCCCAGTCGGACTGCTCAATCGGGCGGAAATACCGCCGTGTCCTACCTCCTTAATGCTCCTTAAGGCAATGCCACTCAATTTAAACTGTCACCTGTCAATAAGTGATAACTTTATAAGCACTTTTGTGCACGACTGTTTATCCTACTAATCACCTTACTAATCTTGCTTCATATCCTATCCTACTAACATCATAAATGAGGAAGTTTGTGAAGATGTTTGTATATTTGGTTGTATTTTTTTATTGAATCACGCCCTAACGGTTGAACTGATCTTGTTGAAATTTAGTACAGGTATAGATGACAGTCAAAGTACCGGTGGCCGTTGGAGCAAACGAGTCCTAGAGTGGAGACCGCGAGAAGGTAAACGGAAGGTAGGACCAGATGGATGGACGACCTGAAAAAGGTGACTGGGACAGACTGGATGCGGAAGGCAGAGCTCTCATGTTATTACATGCAGTAGGAATGGTAGACATAAATATAGACTGAACGTAGATTAAAAGTGTACAAGATGTGATGGATAAAATATTCCCATCAAGTTTTTGTTTCTAATCGAATTGGAAACATACGTATTTAAATCATTTATCAAAGAATCGAGCCTGACTTAAATTACAATAGAAGTATCGTTCTATACTTCAGACAAAAGATGCTGGCACCAATACATCCGTCATATCAAGAATAATACACGAACTATCAAGACAGTCCCACAGAATGTCTATACAATGATGCATCGGCAGTTGTACGGTAGTACAATAAAAGCTTAAACGAACAATAATGACATTTAAATTTAGAAAATCAGTATGTACAGTCAACGATCGAAGTGTTTTCAGAAATACTAATTTATTGATCGCTAGCGTGGCAACAGTAGGCCAAAGTCTCCCAACATTGGGAGAGGCCTAGTTTAGCTGTGGCCTGTGATGGGCTAATTGATTGATTGTTCGCCTTGACTCTTAAACTTTTACTATTTATTTATATATTATGTCACCCGCACACGGTGCAGAATATCCGATCAAGAACTAAGCGGTTTGGTGACTTTTTCCTTTCTCGTACCATTAAGACCTGGAATTCGTTATCAGCTCACGTGTTTTCTTCTTCCTACAGTCCCGGGTCATTTTTTTTATACCACTTATAGTGGCAGACAAGCACACGGCCCACCTGATGGAAAGTGGTTACCGTGATCTATGGAAGTTTGTAACACCAGAGAGGAGTCACAGTCGCACTGCCAACCCTGTAAGTACAGAGTTTCTGTGCCGTCAGTGTAGAAGACAAAGCAGGACAAGCCTTTAGTCTTCCCACTGACAGCACAAATTCTCCAGTGAGCTCTGGCTACCCTACTCACCGCTGGGAACACAACACGAAGTTATTATAGCCGCGATATTGTGTAGGGCGGAGGTACTTCGCCAGTCGGACTGCTCAATAGGGCGGAAATACCGCCGTATCCTACCTCCTAAAAACATTTAAGCGGGCGTGAAAAAGCATATTTGGTGAGGCCTTCAAGCTGAGTGTCGTCGTTGTCACATGGTATGTGTAAGTGATGGTGACCCTCTTTTCTGAGACTTTGCCTTCAGCTTACCATCAGGCAAGGCGAAGTCTAATTGACGTTTCCTATATAAAAATAAATAAATAGGATTATAAAGTTATATTTGTAGTTGGTAGTATGACGCGTGATAATAATTATCTCCTTTTTTTTAAACTGATTATTTAAATGTATTATTTTTCTTAATTTTTAGGGTTAACCAACTTTTGTCATTGACTGTGCATTAACTTTTAATAATACTATTTAATCCTATTGGTAGTTAACATTCCAATGTATTTTTTTAAACTAACTTTTATCATTGACTGTTATTCAACTTTTAATAATACTATTGAACACTATTGAAAAGCTAGTTAACGTCCGGTATTCTTCATCACAACCATTCTTTTAATTTAACCTGTCTTTTTATAACATGAGTTTGATCCAAAGACTAGAAATAGATGCTGTGTTCAATTAAAAATATGGTCACATGACGTAGTTGATGGCAATGCCACTCAATTTAAACTGTCACCTGTCAATAAGTGATAACTTTATAAGCACTTTTGTGCACGACTGTTTATCCTACTAATCACCTTACTAATCTTGCTTCATATCCTATCCTACTAACATCATAAATGAGGAAGTTTGTGAAGATGTTTGTATATTTGGTTGTATTTTTTTATTGAATCACGCCCTAACGGTTGAACTGATCTTGTTGAAATTTAGTACAGGTATATATGACAGTCAAAGTACCGGTGGCCGTTGGAGCAAACGAGTCCTAGAGTGGAGACCGCGAGAAGGTAAACGGAAGGTAGGACCAGATGGATGGACGACCTGAAAAAGGTGACTGGGACAGACTGGATGCGGAAGGCAGAGGATAGGATAAAATGGCGCACATTGGGAGAGGCTTATGTCCAGCAGTGGACTGCAGTAGGCAAAATGATTGATGACAGTCTGGATTAAAACATTGATTTTTATACTAGAAATTCGCAAAACAGATCGTTAGCAATAAAATGTCCCTAATATGAATTTATCACGTCAGAGCGTATTTCGTCGATTCATCCTACAGCGTGAATCGCTCAATAACACTTGTGAATGGTTCAAGTATGCTTGTGAATCGCTCACTAACACTCGTGAAAGGTTCAAGTATACTTGTGAATCACTCAATAACACTCGTGAATGGTTCAAGTACACTTGTCAATCGCTCTATAACACTCGTGAATGGTTCAAGTACACTTGTGAATCGCTCAAAAACACTTGTGAATGGTTCAAGTACACTTGTGAATCGCTCAAAAATACGTGCACTTTGTAGCCCGGTGTCCGCCTATTGTGTTGATTTGTATGATGTACTGCCGTCTGAACTCCCAACCTTTAGAGAAAATTATGTTGCAGTATTGTTTAGCAATTGCACATGAAATAACTACATAACTAAATAAAATGTCGAAACTATATTGAACAAATTAGGTGCATGTCAACGTGAGAGAGTGTCAAAAGTGAGTGTGCCTGGAGGGGTTAGAGGGAATATGAATGGCTGAGATAGGGAAGGAAATGGTGGTCAGTGTTACCGTCACAAAAAAAGTAAAAATTGTAATTCGTTTTAGGTTTTGTTGTATATTTTTACCCTTCTACGGCAAAGCCAATTAGAGTTATGATTATGAAAGGCTATGAATGTATGTATGTAAGTTCATCTGTTCCCTCGTAGCTCCTAAACTACTCATTAGAACTGGTCAAATGAGGTATCATTAGAAGCGTCTTGGTTGTCCGCTGGTTATAGGCTATATGACGTACTACTGAATCTAATGCAGCACTCTCTAGTGGTCATAAAGTACTGTGTTAAAAAATAAACTTGAGATCAATATACCGTGATTGGTATTATCTGAAATAGCTTAATAAGCACATTACAAATGTGGAACGGCTATCATTTAGATAGCCGTTGCTTGCCCTAAAATAATATACATAATATATTAAGTTTAAACTAAAACCAGACTAGGTACTGTAAAATCACACTTTAAAAAGTATTAAACAAGAAAATATTAAGAATAGCCGTGGTCGTATGCTACTTAGTCTAACAAAATAAACCATTCTAGAAAAAAGTGGCATACGACCACGGCTATCCTAGATATTTTCTTGTTTAATACTTCTGCGCGGTAGTCTAGTGGTATGGGTAATGGACTACTGAGACGAGGTCTCGGGTTCGATCCCAGGTTTACCATGGCACACACCAATGACTTTTCGATGCTTTTCGAAGTTATGTGTGTATTTATCGCAGGTTTATAAGTGCCCGGTAAATGGCAATAGACTCACCAACTATTACATTGGAACCTAAACATAAACTGGCGAAATATGGGTGCTAGCACCTCTGCCTACCCCTTCGGGGATATAGGCGTGATTTTTCAGTAATCGGGTTTTAGTTATAAACTTAATATTATGTAAGTACTGTTAGAAGACAAATGTTATGTGCTGCAGTAAGTTGAAATAAACATTTACCTTTCTTTATTTTCTTTCTTTCAATACTAGTAACTTTGGTTACTAATGATCCTTTTAAAACAAAAACAAAAACAAAAATCCCTGTGCCGTATCAGATTTCGAAAAGGCCCCTCGGGAAATTTCTTTTCCCCTAGGGACCCTTAAGTAACTAATGGGCTATTTTAGATAAGCCGTATTTGACGCGTTATTAGTAAAAAAATACCTTCCCCAGATAAAATTACACTGGGCATTAAATTTACTACCGTTGCGGTATTAAAGATATGTACAACAAAATTATATAAATATATAGTCACATTTTATGGGCAACTTTCCTTAGTTTATCTACTATAATAAATGTTAATAACTGCAGCGTAACTAAACGGAATTTCTCCAAGGTTACGACCCTCGTTCAGACCCAGCAGCGACCGGTCTTTGACCCGGTTACAACACCAATAAATTAATATGCTTTTAGGTTGTTTTACTGTTGTTGTAACATATTAATGTTTAAGGTTTTGCAGTTAATATGGAATACCTGTAATCATGTCCGACTGTCTGCAATTACATTAAATTTGCAACTGGTTATCCGCCTACGGCGAAGCAAAAGGAGGGTTCTTTTTTTATCTAGGACACGCCATGAGGAAACAGATGAATCTACATACATAGCCTGTCAAAATCATAACCTTTATAAACCTTCTTCCTACAGTCCCGGCTCCTTTAAGCGGGGCGTGAAAAAGCATCTGATGAGGCCGCCAAGCTGAGTGTCACCGTTGTAACATTATTTATTATATGTAATGGTGAGCCTCTTTTCTGAGACTTTGTCTTCAGCTTATCATCAGGCGAGGCGAAGTAAAATTAACGGGTTCTATGTAAAAAAAAAGATGTAGGTAATGTGCAAAGGCGAGCCTCATTCAAAGTTAAGTTCTTATTCAGCAAATCAGGGAGTGCACAGAGGAATTGCAATACAATGAAAGGCAAATTCTTGTGTACCTACATGAGTAGGGAGATTTTTAACATAATGAGGTACACAAAACGTATACCAAGGTAGTTATACCTTGGGTCACATATCATGGACATAAATCCTTTCTCCCATAGGGGTAGGCAGAGATCACGGATCTCCATTTGCTACGATCCTAACATACTACTCTCGCTACATTCACTCTCATTGCATTCTTCATGGATGCTCTACATACATAAAACAACACTTGTCTCCCAAAAGAGTAGGCAGAGATCACGGATCTCCATTCGCTACAATCCTGACATACTGCTCCCGCTTCATTCACTCTCATTACATTCTTCATGCATGCTCGTCGTTTTAGGGTACTCCTGACCTGCCCCTTTTCTAAAACTTCCCCGATTCAGTCCAGGTATGTGCGCCTAGATCTTCCCCTTCCGACAGTATCATCCACACTCGCCTCATACACCCGTTTCGTTAGTCTTCTTTCATTCATTCTTTCAACATGACCGAACCATCTTTACATTCCTCTCTCAATTCTCATCACTACATCTTCTATCACTCCACATCGCTCTCTTATCACGCTATTTCTCACTCTATCTCTCAAGTTAATAATTTGTCCGCAGTAACACTCCATATTATTCTCAAAAAAACACCCAAGAAAAACCTACTACACGTATTACAGAAAACATTTTAGGTCCCAGATTTATATGTCCCTAGGTTAGGCTAGGCTTATAGGGATAAGTACTTGTTCTATCCCACTGTGCAGCAATAATGAAGTTATTTCCTTAACTAAGACGTACTAGGCCGCGTATTCTAAGAAAACTTTCCTCCTATGAGTAAGATAATCTTGACGCAATCCCATCGAGAATTGTGAAAGCTTGATGACGTATACCATTGTACCTGCGTCCTTATGCGGTAGAAGATAAAGTTCGTTTTTGTGCAAAGTGTTACGGGCAGATTTTCTCAACGAAGTCATTCGGGTCAAAATTACCCACATTTAGAAAGGATTCGGTCTATTATGTGGTTTTTCAACACTGTGTTTACTAATAATTCTTTTTAATGTTCTGTGATTACATAGCCCTATTGATAGAGCTACGATACAGGATTTTGTTCGGTGGTTTGCGTAGCAAAAATACGAGATTTTAGTACCTATATGAAGAAGGGAAATTGAGAAATGATTGGAGATAAAGTTATCATTCTGTACACTGGAAAACTTCGCATAGCAGTGATCGTAAAGAACACTTTTCATAACGAGCATTTCGCAAAATGAGCCTTTTACAAAATGAGCACATCTCAAGATAGGCGCTTTACAAAATGAGCATTATGCAAAATGCAAAAGACTAAGTAAAGCTAGATACAAAAGTACTTAAATGACGCTTTGTGTTTTGACCAAGGTAAGTAAACACGACGGTATTTCCGTCCAATTGCGCAGTCCGACTAGGGCAGTACCTCCGCCCTACAGAATATCGCAGCCATAATAGCTTCGTGTTGTGTTTCCGGTGGTGAGTAAGGTAGTCACTGCTGTAGCACTGGAGAGTTTTGTGCTGTCAGTGGGAAGACCAAAAGTTTGTCCAGCTTTGTCTTTTACACTGACGGCACAGAAACTCTCAATGCTTGCACGGTTGGCAGCGCGAGTGTGACTCTCTTGGTTTTGCGCGCGTCAATAGGCAACGGTGATCACTTTCCATCAGGTGGGCCGTGTGCGTAGCCGACAAGGCTACCTGAGTGGTATAAAAAATAAAAATAATGAGCTGAATGTTTTTTGCAAGCCTACTCTTTACTTATTTTCTTTTTGTAATTTCCTAAGCTGAAAGTAACAGTTACAATAACCCACACAAACGCGCTAATCGATTCGGTAATTTGAGTAAACTGTTTAGAATTGTCCATTCTTTTATAGAAAATTCTAGATATTTAATATTAGATGCCATTAAGTCCACGGATTGCTTAACAGTTGTTTCAAGCTCCAAAAATCTAATTTAAGTTTCCTAATATGGCACTTTTACCATAAATGCCATAATAGGAATATTAAATGAAAAACTTTCTCATGTTCCTAAACAGCTTGCTCACATATATCTGTCCCCGGAATCGTGGGCTTTTTTTTAAACAACTTAGGTGGCAGACACGACCCACATGATGGAAAGTGGTTAGCGTGACCTATGAACGTGTGTAACACCAGTGGAGTCACATCCGTGCTGCCGACCCTGTAAGAACAGAGATTTTATGTGCCCTCAGTGCAGAACACAAAATCAGGACAAGCCTTTGGTCTTCCCACTGACAGCACAAAAACTCTATAGTGAGCTCTGGCTACCCTACTCACCACCGGGAACACAACACGAGGTTATTATAGCCGTGGTATTCTGTAGGGTGGAGGGACTTCTCCAGTCGGACTGCTTAGGTCTTTAGGTCTTAAGGTATTATTGGACCCTTCTTGAATAGCTTAACATCATCATCATTGGTGTATGCCATGGTGAGACCTGGAATCTAACCAGAGACCTCGTCTCAGCAGTCCTTTACCCATACCACTAGGCTACCGCGGTTGATTTACCTTCAGTTCCCATGACAAATATCAATAAAAACAAATAAAAAAAATTAATTGTTACTTGTTTTTAGTGAAAACAGGATGTTACCATGTAAACAGGCGTATTTGAAACGTCAAAAGAATGTATCTGTTAATCGGAGAACATTTATTAGTCAGTGAAGTGAAAACTATGTTAAAACAGTGTGTCATAACTTTACATAAGCGTGTGTTTAATACATATTCGGATATGACACATCCTTAAGTATTTCCCGTTAGAGGTATAAAAGTTAAACAGCCTAAGTACTATTACAAATTCCGTGGGAAAAAAGCATTCAAACTGTCAGCAGTGAAGCTGACCTATAATGTGATGAGAATGTTTAGGCTCAAAATGTCATTTTCACAAGATGTTCTCTAGTTTAGTCGAGAATGTACCTTTCTCAAATTTCCTCTGCCTAGAATGTCCGCAGACATTTTTTATGTCCGGTTGCCTTTCATTGTCAATTTTTTATTTGTTTTTTTTTTTATAGTAATGAACATTTCACCAATAATTAAATTCGGTTCCATGTAATAGGGGGTGAGCCTATTGCCGTCTTCGCGGCACTATTGTTGACTCAAGCCACGCATCTGAGGCTGAGTCTAGGCTGTATATATCTGTTTGATGTTAAACAACCCTATCCCTTAATCGCCTTGTATGACTCCGCATAAGAAGAGATGGGGTGATCCAAATTTTACTATGCCCTAATTTTGACCACCCCATCTCTACCCATGCGGTGTCGTACAAGGCGACTAAGGGATAGGGCTGTTTAACATCGGACAGATATATACAGCCCATACTCAGCCTCAGATGCATGGCTTCAGTCACACTCAGTCACAATACAGACTCAGCCATAGTCAACAAATAGTGCCCGAAAGACAGCAATAGGCTCACCCCCTATTACGAGGCACCGAATTCAATGATTAGTAAAATGTGGGTGTTAATTCACCTCTGCCTAACTCTCCGGGGATAAAGGCGTGGTTATATGTATGTATGTATGAATAAAGTTCATTTGTCCCATTTTTGACGCATTAATTATGTAGGTATTCATTACAAATTACAGTTTACAGTTAAACTAATTATTTATTCATAACAATTATTAGATATTGTAATAGAAATATGATGTACGTTGACCTTAATTTTTGTAATAATTCAAATTTTATATTTAGAATGTGAATGAACTATTTGCAACATTTGATATCAGGCACACTTATTTACAGTTAAACTAATTATTTTGTGAACTGTAATTAATTGGTATAATTAATTCTTATCGGTTCATTTATTACGACAAACGCATAGAGTCTTATTACATATAGCTGACCCACCCCAGCTTCGCCCGGGCTATATTTTGAAGCTTCATATCCCTTTGAGCCCGCATGTTTTAGTCTTCAAAATATGTATGAAAAATTGCCGGATTTGTTAACATTTATTATCAATGCTCCGCTCCCTTAAGTTGTAGCGTGATGATATATAGCCTAAAACCTTCCTTGATAAATGGACTACCCAACACTGAAAGAATCATTCAAATCGGACCAGTAGTTCCAGAGATTAGCGCGTTCAAACAAACAAACAAACTCTGCAGCTTTATAATATTAGTATAGATTATGTAGTTCTTAATAATAAACTCTTTATTGTGGCTATATAAAGTATCTTTATATTTTTATTTATTTATACATGTAATAAAATTTTGCAGCCGCGTGACTCCCGGCAGAGTAGAACTAGGACCACTCCATCTCTTCCTTTGCGATGTCGTACAAAGGGATAGGGCTGTTTAATATCAGACAGATATATACAGCCCAGATTCAGCCTTAGTTGCATGGCTTGAGTCAACAATTATACTCGGAAGACGGCAATAAGCTCACCCCTATTACGTAGGACCGAAATCAATCATTGGTGAAATGTGGGTGTTAATTCACCTCTGCTCAATCCTTCGAGGATAAAGGTGTGATTATACGTATGTATGTAATACAATTTTTGCGACATTTTAAAATATTTAAAATTATAAATAAAGGTCCGCGGTAGCCTAGTGGTATGGGTAATGGACTGCTGAGACGAGGTCTCGGGTTCGATCCCAGATTTTACCATGGCACACACCAATAACTTTTCGATGCTTTTCGAAGTTACGTGTGTATTTATCGCAGGTTTATAAGTGCCCGGTTAATGACAATAGGCTCGTCACCTATTACATTGGGACCTAAACATAAACTGGCGAAATGTGGGTGCTAGCAACTCTGCCTACCCCTTCGGGGATATAGGCGTGACTTTATGTTATGTTATGTTATAAAAAAAATATACATATTTATAAGTAAAATATGACCTCAAGCAAAACTATGACACTTAATTGACCTAGTGAACGCTTCTATTACAAAATTACCAACGATTTTTTCTATCACCATATTTCAATCCTACAAATTCCATCGAGAACACTTTTTTTTTTCTACAGTAAGATGATTCTAACCGTCTACAGACCCATTTAAATAAATTCCAAATTCCATTTAATCTTGACTAGCGGGTGGGGCCACATTCTTGAACCGTTACGGGTCCAATGCGCAGTTAGACCGCGCGTAATCGGGTCGCGGCGAGACCGCGCGCCGATGTAGATTGAGCTGTGCAACACATCCGCGTACTTGACAGATAGGGAGATACCGGAGCGAAGCGTTAGATGTAAATCTTAACACTCGTTGATGTAAATCAACACTGTTGTTAAAACGAAAATTTTAAACTATTGAATTACGATTTTTTATAATAATCAATAACCATTTTGAGATCAACAGAAACTGTATTAAGCGCATTATCAACTGAGTCGTTGATCCATAAATGTCAAAAAAGAACAATTGTCTATGATACACTATTAAATGAATATTTAAATGACAAAACACTAGATGCTAGGTAAATAATTAAATTCAATCATAACTTTGACATTTCTTATTAGGTATATTAATTGTATTTGACTAATTTAATTATTATTTTGCATTGAGGTGTTTATTATGTTTAGCACGGAAATACTGACATCTAATGTTATGAAATTTTTTATATTAAATTGCAAATTCTTAGCTTCTAATTATCTTCTAATAAACAAATATCGTCATAATATGTGTGACGTTATTGCATGATGCCAATCTGGCTGAAATATGGTGGAACCAAAATGTATTTACCTGTAAACTGTGTACCCATATATCGCAATAAATTGATTTGATTTGATTTGATATAGAGAATTGATTTATGGCCCATTGACTAATAAGTTGATGAGCGCGTTTACTATAGAATGGTGGTCCGTTACTTCTGTACTACACCTCAGTTTTTTTACCATCTAGCGGAGTGCAGTCAATGACTGTCTACATGTTTTTTTTATACCACTTGGTTGGTAGACAAGCACACGGCCCACCTGATGGAAAGTAGTTACCGTGGCCAATGGACGTGTGCAACGCCAAGGGAATCACACTCGCGCTGCCAACCCTGTAAACACAAGAGTTTCTGTGCCGTCAGTGTAAAACACAAAGCAGGACAAGCTTTTGGTCTTCCCACTGACAGTACAAAATCTCTCCAGTGAGCTTTGGCTACCTTACTCACCGCCGGAAGCACAACACGAGGTTATTATGGCCGCGGTATTCTGTAAGGCGGAGGTATTTCCCCAGTCGGACTGCTCAATTGGACGGAAATACCACCGTGACCTACCTCCTAGAATGTATAAGAAAGAATTACTTAAACAACATCTTAGCAACAATTCCGGTTATTTACTACACCCCGTTAGATGGTATAAGGCCGAGGTGCCGTTAAAAGGATATGGACCACCACTTCTGATACTATTGAACTTAAAATGATGGTCTCTAACTTGGCGACCTTGATAGATGCTTTATCACGCCTCGCTTGATGAACGCGGGACCATAAGAAGAGAGAAACGTACGCGGGCAGAGTATTCCAGCTCGTTATTGTGCGGCAGAAGAAGGAGGCCTCAAACTTGGTGCGAGACTGTATGGATTCCACCGTACGTGAGTGGCATTGCAGGCCAGCAGTAGTACTGGGGAAGTACCTCCGCCCTACAGAATACCGCGGCTATAATAACTTCGTGTTGTGTTCCCAGCGGTGACTAGCGTAGCCAGAGCTCACTGGAGAATTTGTGCTGTCAGTCGGAAGACTAAAGGCTTGTCCTGCTTTTTCTTCTACACTGACGGCACAGAAACTCTGCACTCACAGGGTTGGCTGCGCGACTGTGACTTCTCTGGTGTTACAAACGTCCATAGGCCACTGTAACCACTTTCCATTAGGTGGGCCGTGTGCTTGTCTGCCAACCAAGTGGTATAAAAAAAATAGTAGTTATGTTCAGACTGAGCTTCGATTTTTTCATGAAGCGATTCCCATCCGACCTCCATAACAAATTGGCGATATCAAATTCTGTAGTTAGACTAGAGGAGCTTCTTTAGAGTTCTAACTACCAGCAACAAGTGCTATAGATGTTCCGTTGCTTAGCGTGGTCTCCGAGGTACAATAATTTCCAGACCAGCGGGAATAGGACACGCGTCTCCACCGAAGCTGCCGCGTGCTTTACCGCCATGGCACTGAAGTTGTCTCCATTTTGTACGTCTCTCACCGTCATATTTCGATGCATGACACAAGTGGTTGAGAGATTATTGCACAATTTACGTTCAAATGTCATAACCACAAAAGAGTATCTATGTATGTGAGTACCGGCAGTTTGATTACCTCACAATTATAGAGGAAATGGTGACTGGTTTGAGTTATTAAAGTATAAGTACAGCCGTCGAATTGCATTATTACATTTCTCAGTACGTTTCTGTATATTTTCTTATTTAAATTCTACTATTCAAATATAACGAAACAGTTCTCGGTTTATACTCGACTTGACCCAAATGTCTCTGTTCATAACCTAACCCAATTGCTAGTTGTTTTAACTATTCATAAATTAACTTATTTTCCATACACTCGGGCGTCGTCACATCGGGCTCAAACCGACTAAAATCGCACAGCAGTATTGGGCCATCAGTTGCTGGGGACGAGGTTTGAACCGCGGCCCCAGCCTGAGAAGACTCAACAAAACTCAGCATTTCTATTAGGTTTATTTACAAAAATACACTTAGTCTACATAATATAAATACAAAAATTTACTTGAGTAGCATAGTTGAGCGAACAGCTCATTTCCAAGCTTGTTTATCCTCTGAATAATCTTGGATTTTATAATAGCCTTTTTGGCACAATTTACTTTTAAATTTACTAGTCTTCTACAAGTCTTCAACACGGTTTGTATCAACTTGTTTCTAGGTGCAAACGAGGGGTTTTGCTCACATCTGTGTGCAACTACAGTCCGACAGTTAAAACCCGCCTAAAGTACTATAAATCATGGTTAAACCAAATAAAAGTCATCCATACTATTTGCAACGTTCCTCTTTGTGTAAATTCATAAACTCACGCCTATGTCCCCGAAGGGTTAGGCAGAGGTGCTAGCACCCACATTTCGCTAGTTTATGTTTAGTTCCCAAGGTGGCGAGCCTATTGCCATATACCGGGTACTTATAAACCTGCGATAAATACACACATAACTTCGAAAAGCATCGAAAAGTCATTGGTGTGTACCATGGTAAAACCTGGGATCGAATCCGAGATCTCGTCTCAGTAGTCCATTACCCATACCACTAGGCTACCGCGGTATTCTTTATGTAGGTATAGTTTAATAATGTACCGACAGCAAATTAATTATCACTCTATGTACGTTTGCAACAGACAGTTAGTTCGTGGGTAATAACTTTCGTTAATTTTGCGTGCGTTACCTCAAAAGAACTCGAAACGTACGGAGTCGAACAATGAATTTCACATAACCGCGGTAGGTGGCGTTATAGCAGTTACAAAATAATAGATAACTAAGTTTAATTAAGCACTTTCTCTTTGAAACTTCAAAATTTACTTTTACTTACAGCTGTCTTTGTAAAGTGCATACTTAGGTGCGTATGTGTAACTGTATTTATAAACGCCCCTATATGTCCATATATTATTATGCAAAGAGAAAACGTTTTACCCCTTTTAGAGTTACTTGCAATATGTATGGAGTTAATGCACATAACATATAACATAAACTCACGCCTATATCCCCGAAGGGGTAGGCAGAGGTGCTAGCACCCACATTACGCCAGTTTATGTTTTGGTCCCAATGTAATAGGTGGCGAGCCTATTGCCATTAACCGGGCACTTATAAACCTGCGATAAATACACACATTACTTCGAAGAGCATCGAAAAGTCATTGGTGTGTGCCATGGTAAAACCTGGGATCGAACCCGAGACCTCATCTCAGCAGTCCTTTACCCATACCACTAGGCCACCGCGGTTGATTTACCTTTAGTTCCCATGACAAATATCAATTAAAATAAATAAAATAATTAATTGTTACTTGTTTTTAGTGAAAATAGGGTTTTACCATATAAACAGGCGTATTTGAAACGTCAAAAGAATGTAAATAAAATAAATAAATAAATATTTTACGACATTCTACACAACGCTATCTAGACCCATGATAAGCGTAGCTTAACTAGCTTGTGTTATGGGATCTAGAATGCGGATAAACATACTTAGATACTTTTTTTTTGTAAATACATACATATACGTTAATCGGAGAATATTTATTAGTCTCAGCAGTTCATAACCCATATAGTGATTGTGTTGTGTTACCGCGGTAATGCGGTAGCGCGGAGTTAATGGAGCTGGTGGAAGAGGTTATCATATCCCTCGCACCTCTCTCCACGATCTGGCCCTCTTCTCTGTTAATGGAGCCCTAAGAAAATTCCAATAACGGGTCTAACTGCAATGCTTTGATATCACCAATGGTTCGTGAAGGTTAGATATCCCGGGAAATATCGATGTTCAGACAAATCCAAAATGAGACTGGAAAAGTTGAGACCCGAGGTGATTGATAGCTTCGGATGTGACCGAGATTAACGCTAGGATGAATAAAAACAAAAAAAAACCGCGGTAGCCTAGTGGTATGGGTAATGGACTGCTGAGACGAGGTCTCGTGTTCGATTTCGATTTTAAAATGGCACACATCAATGACTTTTCGATGCATTTCGAAGTTATGTGTGTACTTATCGCAGGTTTATAAGTGCCTGGTTAATGGCAATAGGCTCGCCACTTTACATTGGGACCTAAAACATAAACTGGCGAAATGTGGGTGCTAGCACCTCTGCCTACCCCTTCGGGGATATAGGCGTGAGTTTATGTAATGTTATGAATAAGAAGACAAGTAAAGAGTGCTACAATAATTCTTGTAAATATTTTCATACATGTTCTCCGGTCCCTGGCAGAGTAGAATTTGAACCACCCCCATACGGTGTCGTACAAGGCGACTAAGGGATAAGGCTGCTTAAGATCAGACAGATATATACAGCCCAGACTCAGCCTCAGATGCATGGCTCGAGTCAACAATAGTGCCCGGAAAACGGCAATAGCCTCGCCGTGTATTACGTGGTGCCAAACAATGATTATTGAAATGTGGGTGTTAATTCACATCTGCCTGACCCTTCGCCGATAAAGGCGTGATTATATGTATGTATGTATATACATGTTTGCCGGTTGCAGATTGTCTGGTCTTTCTTTGAAATTTCACATATCGATGGTGTCTAGAAAACAAACATACTATTTACAGGTAAGTGAAAATTTTTGCACTTTGAATATTTGTCTTCTTTAACTTCATTTTAAGGTTCATTTTCATTATTAAACAAAATTGTTCAATACTATATGTATGTCTTCTAGAATCAAGAGCTAGACCTTAGATATGTACACACGTCCGCCTCGATCCTTGTTGGGTTACTCTCGTTTCATAAATCTTTTTAGTAAAAATTTTATTCATTGTTTGCTGGCTCACACACAAAAATTGTCATGTGTTAGTTAGGCTTCCGTTAAAGAATTCCTTACTTCCTTCGTTTCCCGTGAGAAAGAATGCTTCAAATTGTACTTACTTTTGTTTTCATGAAGAGAAACAAACATCAGTGGAAACTAGAACTTATTGTCAATGAAAAGTGCACGGTCGCCTTCAAGGTCAAGATTTGTCTGGGCCAAGTGCACAGAGAAATCGGTTAAGCTGCTTCAATTAGCTCTTCCAATTAGTTACACCCTCTCTTTTCTTATACAAGATTACACGGGCTTGAATATCACCCGCATACAGTATAGAATATTCCAACAAGAGCTAAACGGTTCGGTGATTCTTTTCTTTACCAGCTCATGTGTGTCCGGAGTCTTATAATCGCGGCGTGAAAAAGCATCTGATAATGCTGTCAAGCTAAGGGCTACCATTGTTACATCTTAGGTGTCCCTTCAGCTTTGCCAGGAGGAAGGACATGAAGATATTCCCGTCCAAATTGAGCAGTCAGACTGAGGAAGTACCTTCAACCTACAGAATACCGCGGGTATAATTATACCCGGGGTATTCTGTGTTGTGCTCCCGGCGGTGAGTCTCCAGAGCTCACAGGAGAGTTTTTGTGCTGTCAGTGGGAAGACTTAAAGGCTTGACCTGATTGTGTCTTCTGCACTGACGGTACAGAAACTCTCCGCTCTTACAGGGTCGGTAGCACGGGTGTGACTTCTCTGGTGTTGCACACGTTCATAGATTGCAGTAACCATTATCGCTTGTGCTGTGCTTGTCTGCCACCTAAATTATATATTAAAAAGCTAATCATCACCTTTATCGAATTCAAACAGCCTCCGTGGCGTGGCGGTAGTGATCGCGATGAGTTCGATCCCCGCACAGTGTAAATGTTTGTATGCATAAATATGGGCGTTGGTCTGGGTGTTTCTATGTATAATATGTATGTATTTACAAAAAAAAAAGTATTTAACTATGTTTATCCGCATTCTAAATTCCATAACACAAACAAGTTAAGCTATGCTTACCATGGATAAAAAAAGTAACTCTTCAGTTCTCTAAGTAATAACAAAGAATAGATAATTAGGTAGATGTTTAGCTGTCATCGCTATGTACCCCTGAAAATATATTACGTAATGTTTTCACACATAGCGTAGTACAGTAGTAGAAGCCTTGAAGTCGTGCAATATCGCCTTGGCCAAGCGATGCTATCGGCAATTAGCGTACCATTTCGTCACTGCACCGTTTTCTAAGGGAAGTTGCCCAAGTCATACATGCACCTGACATTTGATTATTCGTTGATTGTCTTCACGCTCCTATTATTTGGAGGCAGGCAGAGGTACCAGGTCAAATACTATTACTTTTAATATCATTATTAGTGGCTTTAATTAGCTATTTTGTAATTTTTAAATATGTTACTGTTATCGAATATTGAGGTTAAATGGCTACGCATTCCCGTTCACGATATTTGGTGCCTAGCTAACCTATTCTGCTAACCCGTAAGTAGACCAGGCCCTGATACTGCAAAAAATGTCATTACATTTTAAACTTTATCTTTATTGATTTAAAGTCCATAGTTAAATGAAAAATGTTTCATTATACTTTTTCATTCCCTCTGCAAAAAATCTTTTAAGTTTGCATTTTAACCGCATAGCTTTGAAGTCTAAAATTAATTGAATTTTTAGTTGTGTATATGGTATGACAGTAGAGTTTTTACTTTAGGAGCATCGAGACCCAGGCTTTGGTGGAAATTTTATCCTCTGGGTTGGAATATTTAAGAAATAAAATAAAGAAAGTTCAATATTGTATTAGCTTACCAAATAATCGTATCAAGTAAAGACATTGCAATTTGTTACTCTTTAATAGTACTGCCATGTAATTGTTTATATCGAAAGTTAACGCGAAGCTTACAATAAATAGAACTATGTAGGTATCTACTTATTTCTACTAAACTGTAACTGTAACTCAAACTATAGCGAGGCAGACAGATATATACAGCCCATTCTCAGCCTCAGATGCACGGCTCGAGTCAACAATAGTGCCCGAAATTCTTGCAATAAGCTCACCCCCTATCACGCGGGACTGAATGCAATTATTGGTGAAATGTGGGTGTTAATTCACCTTTGCCTAACCCTCTAGGGATAAAAGCGTGATTATATGTATGTATGTATATACAGCAACTCAACCACGACGGCAACACCTTAAACTTTAAAAGCGTTTGTAATCTGGTCGCGAAAGAGGGATAGAACTATATTGAATATATACTCCGTCCCTTTTTGGCTCAGGATACGGGCAATACTGTAACAGTCTTGTGTAAATTACAGAAACGTGAAATTACGTGCTGCAACAGCCTAAAGCTGGGGATACACATGCCCGTAGCTTGCACACTAGTATACTAGCTACTTGCACGTGCCAGCTTCTACCATGTGTATACGCTAACTGGCATGCCTGTAAATGGCTTACATGCAGCTAGCACGAAATTTTATTTACTTGTATGCCCGTTGTAGGAGCGGACGCAGGGGGTTGCCAAGCTGGCACGTGTGAACAGACGTGACAGCTACAGGCATACCAGTAGCTCTTTATTTAGCTTTTTATTTAGCTCTTTTTATCTCTCATTAATTTAGCTACACATTAAATTGCTAGTAACAACACGATTTTGTTTAATTCACTTCGATTGTTATCCATTTTTTGCGCGCAAGAATAGGTATGAGTTCTCTTACGAACTGTCTTTTGTATACGCGATGGTAATACTAGTATGCAAGGGCACAAATTGTATGCCAGTATTACTTCCAAATGTATCCGCAGTGTGCTAGTTACTCGTTCATGCCAGCTACTTTCCAGATTTACTAGCATGTGTATCCCCGCCTTAATGACAGTAGACAGGTGTAGGTAATCTTGTCACACATCAAACTACCTGCTCTGGACGATTCAATGATTGCCAATACGTTTCTCGAGGACGTGATGGTGTGTGTTACGAATTACCACACACAACCTAATGGTTATTTTAAGGTATATTTTTAAGGTTAGTCGGCTGCCATATCTGATTTCACGTGCCTATCGATATATACGAATGTCATTTTTTTTTATATGACGTTTGTGGCAGACAAGCACACGGCCCACCTGATGGAAAGTGGTTACCATGACCTATGAACGTGTGTAACACCAGTGGAGTCACATTCGTGCTGCCGACCCTGTAAGAACAGAGATTTTGTGCTGTCAGTGTAGAGGACAAAACAGGACAAGCCTTTGATCATCCCACTGACAGCACAAAAACTCTCCAGTGAGATGATATTCTGTAATTAGCTTAACAATTAAATGTCATTGTTATATACCATGTAATATGTAAATAGATCGTTGAGTTTCTAAGTAAATTTAATAATGACGAGTACAAGCCAATTTTTGGTAGTAAATGTGCATTTTGTTACTTATTAGATATGTATAAAAACAATTACTTGAGCTCTAGGTGACAGGTGGAGCCGGCTGTTATCGTATTTCAGATTTAGGTTCGAGGTTTTTTTTTTCATTTTCAATTACATTTATTCAAAACAGTGATCAGCTGCTTTCCCAGATAGGCTACAGGTAGCCTGTGTTAAGGATAAGCAGTGCCCTTCCCTTCGGTATGGTCGACAATAGTTTTAGCTAAACTCAAAATTAGATTCCTCTATAAAAATAAGATTCTTCCCTTTTCCTGGGTCAAGATGGGACCTCTGTGGTTCCCGCATCCAAGGGAACCATATCGAAATTGGAGTTAGCCCCGGGTCATTCAGGATGCAATAATTATGTCTTTGGCAATCATACACCCCGGTGGAGTATTAGTGCCGACTCTTATGTATGGTAGTGAAAGTTGGGTGTGGCAGAAAAAGCATCAGAGTAGAGTGAATGCAGTAGTAATGCGTGCGTTGCAAAGTATGTGTGGCTTGACCTTGAAAGATAGAGTGAGAAATAGCGTGATAAGAGAACGATGTGGAGTGATAGAAGATGTAGTGATGAGAATTGAGAGAGGAATGTTGAGATGGTTTGGTCATGTTAAGAGAATGAATCAAAGAAGACTAACGAAACAGGTGTATGAGGCGAGTGTGGATGGTACCGTCGGAAAGGGAAGACCTAGGCGCACATACCTGGACCAAATCGGGGAAGTTTTAGAAAAGGGGCAGGTCAGGAGTGCTCTAAACCGACGAGCATGCATGAAGAATGTAATGAGAGTGAATGAAGCGAGAGTAGTATGTCAGGATCGTAGCAAGTGGAGATCCGTGATCTCTGCCTACCCCTATGGGAAACAGGCGTGATTTTATGTATGTATGTATGCATGTACATCCCGGCATTTGAAGACTCGAGACGGCGTATAGTTTTAAAATTCAACAGGATATCCGAGGAGTTTCCCGCACGAAAAGAAAGATATAAAAACAATGTAGGAAAAGTTCAACATGTGTGCCAGGATCGTAGCATGTGGAACAGTAATCTCTGCCTACCCCACTCGGGAAGACGCGTGACTATATGTACAGACGTCATCAGATCTATCCTGACGAACGAAGTACTCAAAATGATCTTAATGCCTTAGTTTTCCCCCTTCTTGTTGATTAATTGTTCTAATATTTGTGACACAATTTTAGTTCGAACAATAATAATACAATTTAACATAAACATAACATAACATAAACTCACGCCTATATCCCCAAAGGGGTTATGTTTAGGTGGCGAGCCTGTTGCCATTAACCTGCGATAAATACACACATAACTTCGAAAAGCATCGAAAAGTCATTGGTGTGTGCCATGGTAACACCTAGGATCGAACCCGAGACCTTGTTTCAGCAGTCCATTACCCATACCACTAGGCTACCGCATCTTTTTTACATTTTTTTACTGCGATTTTAATACGATTTGAATCAATATTTTTTTTTTACGTGCGCAAAATCCCCACGGATACCTCCCTACCGGAGCCGGTGGGAGAGGTTATGTCGGACTCGAACCGACTAAAACGCACGCCGCCTGTGGGTCGTTTTGGTTGCCGAAGGTGAGGTTGACAGGCATATCCCTCGCACCCCGGCCGACCCAGGGCCATCTCTCACGATCTAGCCCTCTCCTCGGGTGTGTGGGGACTACAGAGTCCCCAACTCATTCCCAGAAAACGGGGAGGCGCGCAAGGCGCGCCGCCGCCGCGGCCTGCTTCTGCCAGGGTGACAGGCGGCTCCATCTGTCACCCCAGGGCGGCGCTCATGGGGGGCGGAGTTCGTTCATCGACCTCCGACGCCCGAGTTGCCTTCGTACGCAGGCAGCTTGGCTTGCGATCCTTCGTCGCTCCCGCTGCCGCTCTCAAAATGATCTTACTGTACACGAGAAAAGTAAAATTAACATTATATCGCATATAATTACTAACAATGGTAGGATAGAACAAAGCACTATAAACCTATTGACATTTCTAGAGAAAAATACTCGTAAAGTATAACAAAATAAGTGTAACAAAATCAACGAAATTACATCGCAACTTTCACTAACCGCCAGTACAGTACAGCTGTGTGAACTCTTTGCACAGGTCATTTGCCTACTGTACTAAGATTTTTTTTTCACACAGATAAAATATGAGTCAGTGTCAAAATTACTTTAATGTTTTTTTTTTTATAGTGGGAACATTGAAATAAAAACCATAAGGTGAATGTCAGTAATGAGGATTGTTAATCTGTGGTTTGTGTTGTTTATTCTGTGACATTTACTTTTAATTCATTCACCTTTAACTAAACTAATTGTGTTAGGAGTGTGTTTGAGTTGGTAGTGTAATGGCCTCGTACGAACTCGAGATCTGTCGATCGTAATGTCGGCTCCTTAACCAATACACTCTTCGCCAATTAAAGTTATGAATGAATGACAAAAATGATACATAACTGCACTTTGGCTGCCTGTTCCAATATCGTATTACTGCCTTGAAAAGTTCGCTCAATTCTTCATAGATTCCATCTTGAGAATTATTTGAGACGATTTTATTTAGTTTAGCCTTTTATTGAACTACTAATAAACATTAGCAGGTCTAATTTAGAAATTAAATATTGCCCCCTTGACTAATTCATCTGAGTCAGAATGCCATTTAATAAATTTAGTCAACAGTATCATTATAAATCCAAGATGGCTGCTACCACCAAATGGCGTATTTCAATTTTTTTACAACTCAATCAATAAAACCGTTTAACTTTAAAAAAAGAAGCACAGTACTTGTTTATTATAAAAAATGTCGTCTTCCCTGCTTATAGTGTGTCCCTAAGCGGAAGTGAACGAAACCCCTCGTTTCCGGTAGCCATTGACCTGCCGTGCAGCCTGCGTGACTGAGGTAACAACTCTAATAATACAGGTTCGAGTCTTATACCAACAAGTTTTTTTTAATAAGAAGACAATGAAGCACAGTTGACTAATTGGGTATTTGACTAACTAGTCAAATTGTCTGTCACCTAAGTTGTTTAAAAATAAAAAAGGTACTTCTCCAGTCAGACTGCTCAATTGGGACGTGAATAACGTCGTGTCCTACCTCCTATAACTACTTTATTTAATTTATTATAAACTCAGAACAGTACCTACGAAGTAAATTTCCCGCTATATTTTATAGTAACGCATGATAGTGGTTGACTATCCAGGTTACCTGAACCCACTAAGTATTTACTAAACATCCAAAATTATTACCGTGTCTTTTCTAACACCTGCAGCTAAGCTAAAAATTTCTTGTACCCTCGTCGATAATGTCCGGTTTCGAACCCAGAACCTCTCGATCCTTCGGCCGAGTCACCGACGCTAAGCATCAACTGACGCAGTGCTTGTGAGGTATGGCGTGTATTAACTGTAGTTCTACAGTTTAGAAACGGCGCCGAGTTATTTTTTAGTTCATTCATCTATTATTATACAGTTTTTGTTATAGCGGATAGTATTATATTTCTATAGCCGAGTGGTATGGGTAATCGACTGCTGAGACGAGGTCTCGGGTTCGATCCCAGGTTTTACCATGGCACACACCAATGACTTTTCGATGCTTTTCGAAGTTATGTGTGTATTTATCGCAGGTTTATAAGTGCACGGTTAATGGCAATAGGCTCGCCACCTATGTATTACATTGGGACCTAAACATAAGCTAGCACCTCTGCCTACCCCTTCGGGGATATAGGCGTGAGTTTATGTATGTAAAAAAAAATACTGTAAAAAAAATGCCAATAACAATTAATTTGGTATCAATTGGGATACTTCTTGTTCGAATCGACAATATCCGTTTAAAAATTTAGTTAACATTATCGAGTAGCGTCACACCGAATGTTTTTTGGTTCTTGATAATTTTAAATAGACCGGGTCTCAGGTAGGTCAGCTGGCAGAGCAACAAGACCCAACCTGTCTCATGTGCCCTTATATAGACCACCTGACCGTACCATCCATCGTTGTTTTTTTTAACTATTGAGTTGTAAGAAAGTTTTAACTTTAATAGTCAAAATCATTATAATAGGTCAAAAAAAAAAAAAAAAAAACTGTCAAAACTTTTACCGCTCTTTTATTGTTAGATATTAATAAGTTCAGTCAAATAATTGATTTTAACTATTCAACTATTATTGGTATGTACCTGTTGTAACACCTAGGTACTCACTTAGATATTCCATTAGACGGTTACTTTCTTAGACATGTGGTTCTCTAAGAGTTCCACAGTAACAATTTTTGTACCTGCAGTTCACTTAGGTGTTCCAAGATAGGTACATAATCTTATTAGATAGATGTCTTTAATTTCAGGCCAAGAATAGTGTCAAATGGACGAAACAAGACGGAAGAAGGACGTGGGGGTACATGTTGCCTTGTACTCGTATATTGGATGGTCTGCCTACCGAAATCCGTGACGTAATAAAGAAAAAAAATGTTTTATTAAATAAAAACCCTCTTTATGTAATTAGTAGCTAGATGAGTGTCAACATAACACTGGTAAACTTGGTTTGTGTTGTATGTACGATAATCAAACTGTACCATCTTTGCAATTTGGAAATAAAAACCTAAAAAAAAACTCAGTTGACAGAAAATAATGAAATATTTTAAAAAACGTTACAAGTTGACAATTTTATCTTCACTCTTTTTTTAAACATATTATAGGCCATGTTAATCGTTATAGAACACAAAATTCGGTTATCACAGCGGTTAAATCGCAGTACAAAAGGTGTCTCAGCCGCGATGCGACGCAGAACACCGTGTGTCCGAGAATACATTTTTTATGCCCATTCCGGGATGCCATTATAGGTGACGGACAGTAAAAAATGAACCTATAGATACGGCGATACGCTCTATTTCCTAGAAGACGTAATAATGCGCACTATATCGTACAACATCGTGTTGGTAAGCTTGATAATAACACTAACATAATATAAAACTAACGCCTATATCCCCGAAGGGTTAGGCAGAGGTGCTAGCACCCACATTTCGCCAGTTTATGTTTAGGTCCCGATTGGTGGCGAGCCGGGCACTTATAAACCTGCGATAAATTCACACACAAGTTCGAAAAGCATCGAAAAGTCATTGGTGTGTGCCATGGTAAAACCTGGGATCGAACCCGAGACCTCGTCTCCGCAGTCTATTACCCATGCCACTAGGCTACCGCGGTTTTTACGGTTACCTGGATCAAACAACGAAAATTCACATGGACCCCCACACGAACCTCGGGTACCACACACCCATGATTCGAGAGGGTCCACATGAATTAGACCTACATTAACATTATCATAAAGATCTTCATCTACCTGCCTGTGTCCCAATTGTTTGGGGTCGACGCAACACAAATAATATCTCAGAATGACACCTCTTCAATATATTCCTGTCAGATATCATTTCTGTAGTCAAACCCTTCTTTGCCATTATCACCTTTCTCGCAATACATATTCACAATACAATTCATCCATCACTTAAATCTATCAAAATGCAAGTGTTTTTGTTACTTTATTTATGTGTATTTATTACACAATCAACAAGTTTCGGATAAAGTAAAAGATGAAACTAATATCTTAGAAAAAGGTTCATTTAAAGTCTGCGTATATCAGTTGGGATGGCATTGTAACAATAAAAAGTCTCCCAAATGTAACAATAAAAAATCACAAATATAATACGATACCCAATAAAGTACGAAACTTGAACTAAGGCAAACGTGCAACGGTCATAGTGTTGCGGATGCTGCTGGTCTCGAGGAACGAGAGCGGGGCCTTGTGCGAATACGAGAGGAGAGTTGTTATCAAGTCAGGTGTCATGTCAATTTGCACAAGTTGGATATCCTAAAATAAATTCTATTCTGTCAACAAAACAAACTTCTATGTAAAGTTTATTGTGCAATGTGTTAAGATTCGCACTGTAAACATTTTCACCTAAATGTACCTAATTAGATAATATGAATTTCTAAACGAATTAGAAATTCAACTATGGTTATAAAGTAAGAGCCTAAAAAACGAACTAACGAATACTTTTAAATGTTGCTATGGTAAATATTCATTCAGGAATTAGATAATTTTCTTATATATACAGTTTTTTACGACATTCTCGACAACATACGAAGTGATCTTTGCAATTTCTATTCTAATCTAATCCTACAGAAGTACAGATCTTCGATATCGCTAATTAGTAGTGGAGGTCATATGGCAGTCCCATCTTAGTTAGAATAGAAAGCCAACCTCAACTTAGTTGGAAAGATGCTCAGAGAACGTTGAAGAGAATTACCAATTTAATTGCTGTCGTGTAACTCGGCACGTTTTTTATAAGACAGAAATTGGAATAAACGAATTAACACTCAACGATGTTAGTAACTTAGAGACAGAGACGCGAATGAATATTTGACCTACATTTCGGGAAAAGAAAGACCGAATGAAAGCTATACAAGCCTCGGGCGATACACATGCCGTTTTTACTTATTTTTCACTTTTAAGGCTTGACAGGAACACTCTCTATATTTATTTATTGGATAAACATGTTTCTATATTGACTTCAAATATCAATACACATTTAAAAAAACGCCTCAATGAATAGACGATATATAAATTTCTCCACTTGAAATCTTATGATTCTGTTTAGACCTAAGACATTCGAGTTTTAAGTGATTGGAGATCTGTGAGAGTGTAATATTAACATACATTCCGGTAACAGTAAGTAAATACGATACGAAATCCGAGCCTACAAGTACCGTAATCACGAGATTCACATCCCATGAAGTGTGTACCAACCGCAGACAATCGTCACCTGTGACTGGGTCTCATCGCGACCTCAATACCCATAGGAAATTACCCCACATACACAACCAACTGAGCGGGAAATCTTAGTAAACACAAAAACAATAAGATTATTCGTAAATGGAAATTATAGATAGAAAGTTGTTTGATTTTAATTATTGTATTAAATATAAATTACGAACCTTGTACGAGGGTGAAGAGAGCACAAATATATAAAACATCCATTTTTATTTTTATTTTCACACAATATTGACAATATACACTCGCGGCGTTTTTGTAGGGCGCACGATCATGGCGCGTGAAGCATGCACAGCGATCTAACGGCGACGACTGTGCGAACGGCGCACAGCAGGTGCGCACGCGCAGGCAGGTACTTTCTTCCCCCCCTCTCCTCTCCAGAGCTTTCGCGCGCTGAATAACCAATTTCTGTCGCTCCAGGGTACTTGTACGTGTTTTGAAATGCAAAGCTATTAGGTCAGTAGGTACAACTTAGTATTCTTATAGTTGGATTAAGTATATTCCATTGCTTATTGAATCGATGCTTCAGTAATTGGTGTTGTGCACTTAATAATAATTACTTGCTGAGATTTCATTGATGATATTCATTATTTTTACTGTTGATTATTACTTAAAGCTTGATGTAACGGTTATCTGTGGCTTTGATATAATTTAACCATATATATTATTACATACTTAATATTTTATAGCATGACATCACCAGAGAGTCCGCAGTATTTTATCGAATTTCAAAGTAAAGTAAAATCAACGTGCTATATTGTGTTAGATTTTCAATAAAAACAGCCTGTATTTAACAGTGAAAAAGTTACGACTTTAGCCACTTCACGGAATCGTTGGCTAAATCGAAACTACGGCTAAAGGTGAGTCAAAAGTGTCAATTCTGATAAATGTTCCTTAAAATTTGTTCCCTACCCTGTTCGATTTTAGCCACTTCACGGCATCGTTGGCTTTACGTATAGTAGCTAACATCGAAACTACGTCTAAAGGTGAATCAAAAGTGTAATTCTGACAAGTGTCCCTTCAAATTTGTTACCTACCCTGTTCGATTTCAGCCACTTCACGGCGTCGTTGGCTTTACGTGTAGTGACTAACATCGAAACTACATCTTAAGGTGAGTCAAAAGCGTCAATTCTAACAAATGTCCCATCAAAGAATCTCCACAGTGTTTTGGTGAAGTTCCAGATCATTATGTATATAATACCTTATAATACTATATAATATAAAATACCGATAGTTTTTCTTTATATCTCTTAGCTGACACAAACTCACGGTCAAACTAATCAGAAGGTGTTACCGTGCTCTATGGACGTGTGGAACACCAGAAGCTTCAGCGTGGACTTTATATAATCTTTGAATTTTTACTCGTAACCCTACTTTTTTAACTTAAAAGTGCCTTAGTACCTAATTACTTAAGTCAATTTTATTTTGACTTTTTATTCTACATATAGCAAATGAGTTATCTGCAGTAATATCCAGCAAAATGGGCCCAGCTCCTTCAGAGATTACCCGAAACAAACGGACGAAAGAAATTTTCATTTTGTTACATACATATAATCACGCCTTTTCCATTATTCTTATCAGATATCATTTCCGTAGTTACACCCTTCTTCACCTATATCACCTTTATCGCAATATATTCTACCATTCTACAGATAACTCATTAGAGTTATTTGTAGTAATATCCAGCAAAATCGGCCCAGCTCCTTCGGAGATTACCCGAAACAAACAGACAAAAGAAATTTTGGTTTTGTTACATGAATATAATCACGCCTTTTCAATATATTCCTGTCAATTATCATTTCCGCAGTCACACCTTCGCCCATATCACCTTTCTCGCAATATATTCATCCATTCATTTTTTTCTTTTTTTTACGTGCGCAAAATCCCCACGGATACCTCCCCACCGGAGCCGGTGGAAGAGGTTATGTCGGACTCGAACCGACTAAAACGCACGCCGCCTGTGGGTCGTTTTGGTTGCCGAAGGTGAGGTTGACAGGCATATCACCCGCACCCCGGACCCAGGGCCATCTCTCGCGGTTTGGCCCTCTCCTCTCATCCATTCATTTAGTCGTCTACTATCAATAAGTAATAATAAGCAGGTATTATTTGTTACTTTATTTTTGTTTTGTGTTTATTATACAATCAACGAGTTTCGGATAGATAAATCATCATCATCATCATCATATCAGCCACACATAGTCCACTGCTGAACATAAGCCTCTCCCCCAGACTTCCAGAATGACCGATCTAAAGCAAACGTAGCGTAGGACGCCCAAAGGCCAGGTGGAAGGACGACCTCATCAAGGTCGCCGGGAAGCGCTGGATGCAGATAGAGAAATAAATTAAATTAATACATTACATACTTACATACAGTCACGCCTTTTGCCCAGTGGGGTAGGCAGAGACTACTGTTCTCCACTTGCCACGATCCTGGCATACCTCTTTCGCTTAACGGGGTCATGGGGCTCCCACGTATCACCTCACCCAACTTCTCACGGGTCATGGCTGCTTCGCCAAGTACCTGTGGGAGGTGGTGGGGATGGAAGCGGAGCCCCGGTGCCGAAACTGCACCAGTGGCGACCCCGACACGGCACACCACACTTTGGCCGTGTGTGACGCGTGGGGCGGCCCTCACAAGCACCATTGGTGTGGACCTCTCGCTGTCGGCCGTAGTTTCAGCTATGGCCGGCAGCGAACAGTGTTGGACCGCCGTCGCCTCGTTCGCTAGCGAGGTGATGGCGGCCAAGAGAGAGGCACTGCGGGAGCGGTAGCGAGCTGGGCTCACTCTTCCGCCCCGCAGGTCCCCGGCGAGAGGACGCCGGCGAACGCAATTCGCCCGCGTCCCCGAATGAGAGTGGCCACGGGCAGTGGGTCGGGCGACCCGCTGCCCCTATGCTGATGTGGCGGAATGCGCCCCTGTGTGTTCCTGGGGAATTCTTGGGGTGAAAAGCCCCCATCATTCAGGCCTGATTGCCGGGATGGTGGGGTCTTGGTTTTGAGTAGCGGGCCTACCAAGGGCGCCCCTAGCCGAGTCGCGGTGAGCAGACTATCCCGCGGCTCGGATTAGGCGAAGGAGGAACACCGTGGTGGTTTAGTGGGTAGTCTGGCCTTTGTTCGAGGCCAGGAGTACCACACGAAGCGAGCCCCCTGCCCCCGCGGGGGGTAAGCGAAGTGCGTAAATGCATTCCACCACGTAAACAAAAAGAAAACCTTTTTCGCTTCTTCTACTTTCATAATTGTTTTCGTACATGTTCGCCGGTCTCGGGTACTCTTGACAGGTCCTTTCTTCAAAATGTCTTCGATTTGATTGACATACGTATGTCTACGTCGACCACTACCAGGTTGTCCATTCACCCTCGCTAAATTTGTTTAGCCAATCTTCTTTCGTCCCTCCTCTCCACGTGCCCGAACCATCTAAGCATCAATTTCTCTATCTTAGTCACTACATCTTCAAATACACCACAACGTTCCCTTATCATACTGTTCCTCACTCGGTTAGTCAACGTCACCTCTGCTATACTTCTCAGACTTCTCATTTCCACAATATTCAATTTACTTTCATACTTCTTCTTCAAAACCCAATATTCACTACCATACATAAGTGTAGGGACGAGCACTCCTCTATGTACCGCCAGGTGCCTGTTTGAATATGTCCTGGCTGCACATAAAATTATGCATATGAAACTAATACCTTAGAAAATGGTTCATTTAAAGTTTGCGTATATCAATTGGGGTGGCATTGTGTATTTAGCTCGTGCGCTCTAACTTGGCACCTGGCTACTCAAATGTAATAATAAAAAATCACAAATAAAATACGAAAATTGAAGTAAGGCAAACGTGCAACGGTCACAGTGTTGCGGATGCTGCTGGTCTCGAAGGAAGAAAGCGGGGCCTCGTGCAGGGATGCGAAAGGAGGGTTGTTTTCGAGACAGCTTATTTCGCATTCGTTTAGTTACATACATACAAACATATAATCACGCCTTTATCCCCAGAGATTTAGGCAGAGGCTAATTAACACCCATATTTCACCAGTGATTGAATTCGGTCCCACGTAATATGTGCCGATTGCCTTCTGCACTATTGTTGTCTGATGTTAAACAGCCCTATCCCTTAGTCGCCTTAGACACCGCATGAGAAGATATGTGGTGTTACAAAATCTACTCGGCCAGGAACCACGCGTCTTTGTTACTAATATATATTTATTCAAATTCCATTATTCTAACGTTAAAAACAAACACATCAGTTCTATTCATAGATTAACACAGACATGAAAACACTTCACTAATATAATAGAGTGGTTATTAAAATAGAGGGTTTTAATCTCCTCCGTGCTAAAAGCTCGAGAGGCGACGGCGGCGGGAGCTCCGGTCATTGAGGGAGAAATGCAGGGCTCTATCGACCCCTAATGCAGACAAAGTGTGATGCGGCTTACGTATATTGTACACACCTAATTATAAATATGATGTCTATACATTCTAATGAAATCTTGCTTCATTATAGGTACCGTAAACGAGGGTTACTTTATCACAATTAGGTTACTTTTGGACAATTTTAATTAGATTTTTGAATAAACAATATATAATATCAATCAACAATAACGAAGGTTACTTTCTTCAGAAGTGGAAATGTTATTTCTATCATTCGTCTGTTAGATACTTACGTATGCCTGTTGCTTTGGAAAAAATCGAATTTTAAATCGTCCAACACAAAGTTACCCAATTGGCACAAGGTTATCCTAGTTTACGGTAACTATGTGGTTACGATCTTATGTGTGATTACCTGATAGGGCACATTAAAATGGTTTGCCTATTGTTGATGAAATCGGTATTCAATCATTCAGCAAAAAACAATACAAATTTTTGTTTGAAAAACAATGTTTGACGGCATTTTACTTGATAAATTTATCATTTTTATAAACTATTGTTTAATAAACTACTCGTTAGACAAAATAAATACTTGGAAATTCATTGTGCCATTTCACAAATTGATTGTTTTTTTTTTAATGTTAGTTAAGTCAAAACTATCTTCTGAATATATAAAAATAACATATTTAAGTTCATAAGACTTTTATTTTTTATTTACATAATGTACATGGGAGTTACCTAAATTAAAATATAAAAACAATACAGAATATGGCTATGCAATCCTGCAGGTTCAGGCATCAAAGGATTCCTCCCCATCAATGTCAACCGGGAGGGTGGCCAGAGGGCTGGCGGCATTGCCACGTTGAATGGCAATACCAATCCTTTGCGAAAAGAATAAACCAGCCCTCTGGTCACGGGTAGCGTCAATTAAATCAAATCAAATTAAATCACATAATTTATTTGCATAACACAGGTTACAGAAAGCTTGTAAATGATAAATTTTCTTTAAATGTATATGTCCGCTGTATTACAACCTCTTCAAGGTGTGCAAATATTTAGGTATTGTTTATACATGCAACATGTCAATTAGAGAGCATTCATAATATGCTCATGTTAAAGAATTTAAATAATGTATTGAATTAGAATTAATAAATTACAATTTTTTTTGGAGGAGGTACTTCACGTCATACTAATTTTTCATTCAGTAGCTTCTTAGTGCCTGATTAAAAGTAGTTACGTTTGCCTCTTTTATGTTTTCGGTTAGTTTGTTGTATATTTTTGGGGCCATGGCGAAAGCACTATTATGCATTAGAGTAGTGTTTAACAGACACAGGCATAACCGTCTTTTATCTCTTTGTATTCGTCCAGTTGCGTCAAAGGCCAAAACAAATAAGTTAAGGTAGAGTTTAACAAATACAGCTACTTCGTGAATATATTTTTTTTACAACTTAGGTGGTAGACAAGCACACGGCCCACCTGATTGAAAGTGGTTACCGTGACCTATTAACGTGTGTATCACCAGTGGACTCACATACGTGCTGCCGACCCTATAAGAACAGAGATTTTATGTGTCCTCAGTGCAGAACACAAAACCAGGACAAGCGTCTAGTTTTCCCACAGACAGCACAAAAACTCTCCAGTGAGCTCTGACTACCCTACTCACCACCGGGAACACAACACGAGGTTATTACAGCCATATTATATATAGTATTTTGTAGTGTGGAGGTACTTCCCCAGTCGGACTGCTCAATTCGGACGGGAATACCGTCGTGTCTTACCTCCTCGAAAAATGTAATGGGAAGGCAATGATAATATATTATATTTTTTAAAATACGTTTAGAAATGTCTCTAAACATAAGACGGGTACTCTAAACATAAGTATTTTATTAGATATTTTATTTTCAGCTTGAAATCATGTTATTTATGGTAAAAGCACCAATAGTGGACACTATCGCAATAGTAGTCACTTTCGAATAAAAGCCTTTATTTTAAGAAAAGTAATTGTCTTAAAAGACGCTTAATGTCATCTATAAGGCATATTCAAGAATTCGCAACACGACTAGAAATTTGTGTTAAAGATACTAATTTTCAATAGATGTAATTATTTCATTTATTAATAATGTTTTTTACCAACTTTGTATGGATGTTTTAAATATGTAGGTTGTTAAGCTATTCAGACCATTGCCTATGTGTTTAGCTAGATTTGCTAGCAGTTTTAATTTTGCAGAGGTGCTAGCACCCACATTTCGCAAGTTTATGTTTAGGTCCTAATCTAATTATGGCGAGCCTATTGCCATTTACCGGGCACTTATAAACCTGCGATAAATACACACATAACTTCGAAAAGCATTGAAAAGTCATGGTAAAACCTGGGATCGAACCTGATAGCTCGTCTCAGCAGTCCATTACCCATACCACTAGGCTACGCGACTAAGCTTATAACAATTGTATCTAAAGTAAAAATATGTTTAAAGATCTTATCTGAAAAACTGAATGCCTAAATGTTGCTGTAACAATTAAAAAAGGATGTAACGATCAAAATTTTATAATCTATTATTAATTTCTTAAAAAATTATATAATTTTGCATAAATACGAAGAACCCATCGGATTGTGCTACTGCTGTCGCCGGTGAGATCGGTCTGGGTATGGAATACTATATCTCATACACCGATGTCACCGGTGACCGCGGGGTGCGCCCTTGGTTCGGGCGCGAGTGTGCGGAAGCTGTTGAACAAAAACAGTCTGCGTACCGCGCTTGGGTAGGGGCGCGCGCCACGCGCCACCCCAATCTGGGCCACTTCAAGGCGGCGTACAACAGAGCCACAAAGGTCTGCAGAAGGGCCTACGTCAGAGCGGATGCCCTGCGCATAGCGCGGCTTGGTCAAGAGCTAGTGATGCATCCCACGGGAAGCCGTGGCTACTGGCGACTGGCTAAAGCCGTGCAAGCCAACTTCTGTCAGCCTTCGCTGCCTCCGCTGCGTAACCCTGATGGATCCCTGGCCCATGAGCCGCAAGAGAAGGCAAATCTGCTGGCTAATCTCTTTGCGGCCAACTCCCGAATCGACGATTGTGGTACGCAGCCACCAACACTACCCGACAGTGACCACGCGATGCCTGATATCCATATCAGGCAACGCGATGTCCGTGCAGTGCTGCAATCACTCGATGTCCGGAAAGCCAGTGGTCCGGATGGTATTCCAGCGGTAGTCTTGAAAAAATGTGCAGCGGAGTTGTCTCCAATGCTTACGCGCCTGTACCGGCTATCCTACAGTTCGGGTACAGTGCCTTTGCCTTGGAAAGAGGCGAATGTTCAGCCGATTCCCAAGAAGGGGGATCGCTCGGAGCCAGCCAACTATCGACCCATAGCCGTCACCTCAGTGCTGTGCAAAGTGTTCGAGCACATAATCAACAAACAGCTCATGCGGCACCTAGAGGATCACTCCTTAATTAATGACCGGCAATATGGCTTCAGACCGAAACGGTCAACGGGTGATCTTCTAGCATACGTTACCCATCTTTGGGGTGAGGCTATGGACAAGCACGGCGAGTCACTGGCAATTAGTCTTGACATCGCCAAAGCTTTCGATAGAGTCTGGCACAAATCGCTTCTTTCCAAGCTACCTGCCTTTGGTCTGCCTTCTAGGCTGTGCAACTGGGTTGCTAGCTTCCTGCAGGGGCGCCGTATTCGCGTCCTTTGTGACGGACGAGCTTCGGAGTTTCTGCAGGTTAATGCTGGCGTGCCCCAGGGGTCCGTCTTATCACCCACTCTCTTTCTTCTGCATATCAACGACATGCTGTCTACCGGCAATGTTCATTGTTATGCAGACGATAGCACTTTGCATGGGAGTTATCATGGACATCCTGCGGCCAAGCAGTCGGATATCGCGGAGAAAAGGCAGCTTCTTGTCACTGAGCTTGACGGGATCCTGAATCACATTTCTCAATGGGGCTCTGAGAACCTGGTTGAGTTCAGTGCCAAGAAGACGCAGGCATGTGCGTTTACAGCAAAAGTATCTTCTTTCCTTCCCCTCCCCACTCTTCAGAGCACGCCACTGCCACTGCAGGACAATCTCAATATCCTAGGTATGGATGTTCGCTGCAACCTGAATAACAAAAACTACATCGAAAGTATCATCAAAACAGCCTCACGAAAACTCGGAGTCCTGAACAGAGTGAGACGGTTTTTCACGCCGGAGCAGCGGTGTCTTCTATACAAGACACAAATTCGCTCCTGTGTGGAGTACTGCTCGCATCTCTGGGATGGTTCAGCAAAGTACTTACTAGATGCTCTCGACAGGTTGCAGCGACGTGCGGTCCGCATCATTGGGAATCCCGAGATCACGAACACCCTAGAACCTTTACAGCTGCGTAGAGATGTTGCGTCCATGGCTGTATTTTACCGTTTGTACCATGGGGAGTGTTCTGATGAGCTCTTCCAATTAGTCCCACCCTCCCCTTTCCTACACAGGACAACGCGTGCAGGTCTTAGATGTCATCCGCACACGGTGCAAAACATCCGATCAAGAACCAAGCGGTTCGGAGACTCTTTCCTCTGTCGCACCATTAAGGCCTGGAATTCATTACCAGCTCACGTGTTTCCTTCTTCCTACAGTCCCGGGTCCTTTAAGCGGGGCGTGAAAAAGCATATGATGAGGCCGTCAAGCTGAGTGTCACCATTGTCACACGGTATGTGTAAGTAATGGTGACCCTCTTTTCTGGGACCTTGCCTTCAGCTTACCATCAGGCAAGGCGAAGTCCAATTGACGTGTCCTATATAAAAAAAAAAAAAAAAAATACGTAGGTATAATCGTCTTCTTTAGGGTTTTGTTATGTACCTATATGAATGTTTTTATAAAAATTATAGCAGGTAAGTATTTTTATCCACATTCTAGATCCCAGAACACAAGCTAGTCAAGTTATGCTTACTTTCGGTCTACTGGTTTAAACAGCGCTGCGTAGAATGTCCTAGAATATGATACTAAAGACTATTATTATTTGTTCTGTGCCTAGGTACTCGTACTTAATAAAACATAACAGCCCAACTCCAGTATAACTAGTACCTAAGCTGTGTTTTTCCGCATCTATGTATTTTCAAAGATGGCCGCCTTCTAACAAATAGAAACCAATGGTATATACAGAGAAATTGTTATTAAATAACTTTCTAGACGCAATTGATTCGACAGACTTGCGTAAGTTGCAAATGTGGAGCGACAGAGCGTCAGAGCCGGCGGCCATCTTTATGGCCGCCGGCTCTGACGCTCTGTGAAATGGATTATCATCACGCTAAAGCCCTTATCTGCAGTATAAATTATTTACTTGACAATTAATTAATTATCATTCAATAATTTTCTTTTTATATTGGACACGTCAATTAGACTTCGCCTCGACTAATGGTAAGCTGAAGACAATGTCTCAGAAAAGAAGGTCACCATTACTTACATATACCATGTTACAATGGTGACACTCAGCTTGACGGCCTCAACATATGCTTTTTCACGCCCCACTTAAAGAACTCAGTACTGTAGGAAGAAGAAGAAACACGTGAGCTGGTTATGAATTCCAGGCCTTAATAGTGCGTCAAAGGAAATTAATAATAAGTAACTAAATTAGGTACATTAAAATCATACAAATATAGTTCTGTAATACAACTTTGGTTTTACAATTTGGTGAGAAAGTTACTCCATCTAGCGATTTTTTAGCACAATTTTACTGAAATAGGTAACGATATGGAGCGATGTAATTTAGTGCAAATCCGATAGATGGCAAGTATGTACAGTAAACATCGAGCGGTGTGGAATCAACTAGTGTTTAGGTACGTGTTATCAAAACGCCGCTAACTTTAATTTAAAAAAAATTACACTGACGGCACAGAAACTCTCTGTGCGTAGATACAGGGTTGGCAGCGCCAGTGTGACTCCCTTGGTTTTGCACACGTCCATAGGCCACAGTAACCACTTTCCATCAGGTGGGCCGTGTGCTTGTCTGCCACCTAAGTGGTATAAGAAAAAAAAGTTGCAGCCCCGTCCTAAAATTTGATTTTATTATATTTATAATACTTATTATTTCAGCTCACAATTTTAATATTAAATCAAATTTTCATACTTTGTTCAGGACATTTAGTTCAACGGTTTTTTTTTTACCATAGTTAAAAACTTTATAAGTGTCCGGTTAATGGCAATAGGCTCGCCACCTATTACATTGGGACCTAAACATAAACTGGCGAAATGTGGGTGATAGCACAAAGTCACGCATATATACCCTTCGTGTTATGTAATCAACTCACGCCTAAATAAAACAACTGTTATGTTATGTTAATTATTGGTTTCCTGATTACATCAGGGTTTTAAAAATAATGTTGAGGAAGAAGTCTGGAGCAAAAGCATACAGATATTACTCAGATCGGCAAATGGAGTTATAATTATACCACGTTTCGGGACTTTTCGCAATTAAATCATAAAACTTACTATTTTTGCCGACGTTTCGAATGCGTTGCAGCACCCGTGATCCCGAACCGTTGTATAATTATAAATTCACACCGCGATAGTTCAAAAATGGAGTTATGTCTTTCTGATTTTCAAAACAGAACACTGACTCAGCGAGAAGCATCCGAAAAGTACAAAATTCCACGAAGTTCCATTATATTAAAATAAAAAGCTATAAGACACAACAGCGTGAGGGCTTCTGGACGCCAGTGTGTATTTAGCGAAGAAATAACTGCCTTCGTCGATCACGCTATGGCTATGTACCAATATAGCTTTCCCATAACCACTTTTTTTTATCTAGGACACGCCAATGACTTCACCTCGCCTGATGGTAAGCTAAAGGCAAAGTCTTAGGACAGAGGGTCACCATAACAGACACTAAGTAATGTTACAATGGTGGCACTCAGCTTGGCGGCCTCCTCAGATGCTTTTTCGCAACCCGCTTAAAGGACCTGGGACTGTAGGAAGAAGGAAACACGTGAGCTGATATTATTTGGACAGAAAAGGCACACAGATCCCACAGGTTAATATTAATTGCCCAGGGTGAACATGGGCACAAATGTTTCTACCAAGGCACAAAAAAATTTATCCTAAAGACTCGCTAGTAATATTAAACATGTAACTACGTAAATATTGTAGAATAAACTTTAATTGCACGAAACTTGTGGGTGGCAACTGAAAAACAGCGTTGGGTGTAACCCCAACATTATGCTGGGTTGTAACCTTTTCACAATCTCTTGAACGTGAATTGTGTCAAATGGTAATGGAGGTTGTAAAAAAACATTTTTCTTTGCTGCTGTTGACCAGGAAATTATCATTTTCTTTATTCTTTTTTGAAGATTGATACAGTGGGAGTTCCTCCAGGATCTATCTTTAATTACGACGAGTCTAATTTCGTGGATGACCCCGGAAAAAAAGATTCTAACTAAACTGGGGCCGAAATATCCCGTAGCCATAAAAAACTTCACTAAGGCTGCTTTTAGTTTGATGATGGGATCAATGGAATGAAGAGGCCCCTCCTAATACACGGTACAACAGGTCATAATCAGGGTGGTTTGACGCCACCGTTTTTGAAGATTGGTATACCGTAATGCCAATATTACGTAGACAGGATAGGAAAAAGATGATTATCGGTGACAATTTAAGTTCACACATTAGCTACAACGTCATACGGCAGCGGGAGCGACGAAGGATCGCAAGCCAAGTTGCCCGCGTACGAAGTCGATGAACGACCTCCGCCCCCCATGAGCGCAGGCCTGAGGGTGACTGGTGAAGCCGCCTGTCACCCTGACAGAATCAGGCCGCGGCGTCGGCGCGTCTCGCGCATCTCCCCATTTCCGGGGACGAGTCGGGGACTCTGTGGTACCCACACTTGAGGAGAGGGCAGGTCGAGAGAGATGGACCTGGGTCGGCCGAGGTGCGAGGAATATGCCTCTTAACCTCACTTTCTTCAACCAAAAACGACCCACAGGCGGCGTGCGTTTTGGTCGGTTCGAGTCCATCATGACCTCTTCCACCTAGGGCATCGAAACTCGGTTCAATTTTGAAAACCCGGGTTTTCGGGTCTAAGAGTAATCAAAACCCGGGTAGACCCGTTTTTTCGAGCATTTCGATCTTTATTATATTTTTATAAATACACCAATCTGCGTTTATATATCGATTTCCTAAAATGTGTACAAAATATAAAGGATGAGGAAGAATTTAAATAAATGAAACAGTACTTTACAAATACATACATACATACATAAAATCACGCCTGTATCCCATAGGGGTAGGCAGAGATTGCTACGATCCTGACATACTACTCTCGCTTCATTCACTCTTATTACATTCTTCATGCATGCTCGTCGGTTTAGAGCACTCCTGACCTGCCCCTTTTCCAAAACTTAGGCCTAGGTCTTCCCCTTCCGACGGTACCATCCACACTCGCCTTATACACCTGTTTCGTTAGTCTTCTTTGATTCATTCTCTCAACATGACCAAACCATCTCAACATTCCTCTCTCAATTCTCATCACTACATCTTCTATCACTCCACATCGTTCTCTTATCACGCTATTTCTCACTCTATCTTTCAAAGTCAAGCCACACCTACTTCGCAACGCACGCATTTCTACTGCATTCTACAAATTACAAAAACAATTTTAATATTTAAAGAAGTGATAAAGATTTATTTTTCTTCAGAATATCTTAAGACTTAGAAAGTTATCTAGTCTTTTTTAAATCACAGACTTGCAGAATTTAGTTTTAACATTCATTGAATTATTTTGGTAACATTCATTATTGTATTTACAAATAAAAGCTAATAAAAATAATATCTTCAAAAGACATTTTTGTAGTATCACAAATAATTTTAACATTAATAAAAATCTTCTTTGCATTAACAATTAGGAGGAATAGTTCTAGTCTTCAATTCTACTAGTCTAATATAATTTAAATTGCAGTCGTTTGGTTAATAATCAGTTATTTAAATAATTAACTAATATACTATGTAAAAAGTAGTTTTGCATTTGACACATTATTTCAACAACATAGTTAAGATATACCGTCTGACCATCTTACCACTTTAGAAATTTAGCATATTTGTACTTTGGCATAATTTGAATATTAAATTATGCCAAAGTACAAATTTGCTAAAGCGGTTGTCCAGAAATGGTTTTTTATTCTTGAAAAATTCCAGTAGCGATGAACCAAATATTTTTGAATAGTGTTACATTTAACTAATATTATAATTTGTAAAACGGAATTTTAATTGCCTGCAATTTTGAGAAAACATCGTTTTTAATTTGGTGTATTTTTTGGGCTGAATACAAACAAAACTTTTGCCGCCTGTGCCTAACAAACAAAATAAGTTTGACAACTTGTCACCGATGCGTCACGCGTGATGACAGATGGACGTCAGTTCTGTTTATGCTTTTGTGGACTGCATAATTTGATTTTTTGAGTAAGAGTTTTACAAATTTAAAGAGAAATTTATAGATTACACCATGTTCAAACAAAAAGCGTTATCTATTATTGTTTTATTTCTATAACTAAATAACGATCTCGTTCACGTGCAGTGTTTTAAAATTATTATACTTATATTGCATCATTGTAATCCTCATACGAAGCTGCTTGGTGTAATTAAAATGTAATATGTCGACTGGTTGTCAAAGTATGACCGTCGTTGATCGAAAATATATGACCTACATAGCTACAAGCTACTGAAACAATAGTAGTTCCAAAATAAAACAGGAACAATTTGCTTTTACCAAATATGCAAGTTAAAAACTGATCCTGTAGTTATGATGACCTAGTAAGAAGTCTTACATAGTGATAAAAAAGATAAAAATGTAATGTACACATTAAATGTACAATAGATATCTTACATTACAAAAATGAGCATGGTTCAAGAGAGATATATGCATTATGAAGTTTTTTTCAAACCCCGTCTCTTTCCAACCACGCAACTCTATGAACTCTGTCAAGTACTCACGGTAAGACAACTATTTGTTCTTTCCGTGATAGTCAGACAACACTCCCAAACAACAAACATTCTCTATTGCACGGGCAATAGAGAATCCTCACGTCGCAATCACCTGGTTGCTAGATCTATGCCCATACGCACGTCGTTTATTCGTAGCTTTTTTGCTTTTCTTGGGCCTTATCTCTATAACAGATTACACCATATCCTGACACTAAATAACCTCAATGTCTATAACTGTAAGCAGAGGGTTCGAGCATGGCTACTTCAGCAAAACTATCGAACAACAGAAGAACTGCTTGAAGTGCCTTCATAGTGCAGTTATTTATTACACCCTCCCCCGCCCCCCACATATACACACACCTTACACACACACATACACACACACACACACACACGTAAACACACTCTCACACATCCTTTTTAACTTTATTCGCGGAGTTTATGTTTTTCCTATGGATTTATTGGCATAACAAGCAAAGTATAAGTGGCTGTATCTAAGTTTTTGAATTGTATCAGTTCGTGGGTACCTGGTGACCTGTAATTCAGGTTTTTATTACCTACCACAGGCACCAGCGATCCACAACCCAATGTGCATACAGTAATCCTTTTGTGTCATATTTTGAATTTATTGGTTTGTGGTGAGAAATAAACAATTTTTATTATATTTTTTATTTATTATTATGAAGGGAAACCAGAGTTTTCGAGCATGGTTTGAAAGTGACTTTACGTGACAGTTCAATTCAATTTTTCTCTATGGCGAGTGATGTCGGTGACGACATAATTCCGCCAATGACAGACATGCGATAGATAGATAGAGTGGTTGGAATTTTGGATTCTTTCGTCCTGATCACCAGATGACCACCAGTGAAGTGACAAATACACGGACTACTAAATACCATTTGGGCTGGCCGTGTTATACTGTATTGGGCTACAAAAAAAAAAAAAAAAAAGTTAGGTTAGTAGTTAGTAGGTTAGGTTATTTTGTTATGTTGAGGTTAGTATAAGTTTGGTTTATATAATAGCTTCGGTGAAACCCTGGGAGGAACATATGCAAATATTATAGTTGTAATTAGTATACCACCCCAACATCACCTGCGAAGTCACTAAAGCCTGATATCATTGCAGCGAATGAAAGACATTAGCAGTCCAATGACCTCCGGAGATGCACGTGCCAGCAGGAAAGCCAGATTAACCGGGACAGGGACATTGATATCGATAAGGCAGGTGTACAAGTCGGGAGTTAACATATACATGGGGCAAGCGAAAAACATATGGTCTAGGGAACCCTCGTCCAATCCACACTCGCACAGTGATGAATCCCTCACGTGAATTTTGTGTAAGAAGACAGGAGAACAACAGAAGCCCAACCGAAGGCGACTTAGGACGGATATGACACGCTTGGAGACTTTTTTGTACCGGTAGAACCAAGGCTTTTGTGTTATGTTTAGTTGGATAGAATACAAGAACCTGCCCTTAACCCTACCGCTATGCGACCAGTGGGCCTGCCACGACGCATGCAGTTCCACCTGAGGTAAGCTCAACAGATCATATCCCTGATAAATCAAATGCTTAAGGTCAGATGATGAGGAATCAATAGCGTTTTTGGCAAGGCTATCCGCACACTCATTACCCTCTATACCAGAATGACTCGGAATCCAAACGAGCTGGACCGTTTTGCGACTGCTGGCACATGAATATAAAGACTTTTTAATGTCCAATAACAGGGAACTATGAAGGCTGCTATGATAGGGGCTCTGCTCAAGGGCCTTGAGACAACTTAGCGAGTCAGTAAATATGACTCCGTTATTGATATTATGTGAATCAATATATAGACAGGCCTCCAATACCGCAACACACTCCCCTGTAAATACTGAAGCCTCTCTGGGGCACCTAAACATCAGTATGATCTTGGAGTTATGGTAATACACCGTGGCTCCAGTATAACTGCTGTTATCCAACTTAGAAGCATCAGTGTAAAACTGATGCCACCCACCCCAATGTCTGGCCAATAGCGCTTTGAAGGCTGAGTTTGCCGATGGGGAGTTCTTTGATATCCCAACATCTAGAAGTATATTTGGTTTGTAGTACAAGACTTCAAATGTGTAATTGAAGAGGGGGAGTCTGTCAAATTTTACTAGTGGGCATTCCAAATTATGGGCAAATCTGTAGGCTTGAATTAATAGTGGGATTTCTTTATGCCTCCAGCAATTGGAGTTATTACAAATAGAGTGTAGATCATGAAGTTTTTGTTTCAGGGGATGAGATTCCCTGTTCAGCAAGCGGTACAGAAAGCGGGCCGCCAAATATTGTCGTCTCAACGCCAGTGGAGGCTCAGCACATTCCACCTGCAAAGCATTTGAAGGTGTGCATTTCATACATCCCGAGATGATTCGGAGACAGTTCGACTGAATTCTATCCAATCGCGCCAGTGCTCCCTTGTAGCAAGGTATTAATAGAAATGACCCATAATCCATTATGCTACGAACCAGGGCATTATACACCAGCTTCATAGTGAATGGGTGCGCGCCCCACCACACCCCAGTCAGAGCTTTCAGGATAGGGATGGTTCTCTCACATTTCCTAACTTGGTAGTCGAGATGCGGGAGGCCAGTTAGCCTCGAGTCCAGGAATACACCCAGGAACCTGGTTTTTTGATCAACTGGAATGATGAAGTCCTGGACACCAACCTGAACCTGTGGGACAGTTCTCCTACGAGAGAAGATTACGACTGAGCTTTTGGGAGCAGACAGGCTGAGCCCGTGGTCCTGCAGCCACTGGTTCAAAGAGTTCAGGGAGAGGGTCAATGATGTAGCAGCGTCAGTAATAGAGTGATTGGTGACATAAACAGCCAGGTCATCGGCGTATTGGAGAATATGGCAGTCATTATTCAAGCTTGTTCCAATGTCAGCTGTATACAGATTGTATAGCAGTGGGCTCAATACTGAGCCTTGAGGCAGACCTTTCCAAACCTTTCGCTGACCGAACTCCTCTCCCTGAACCCTCAGGGAAACTGAACGAGACATAAGAAGTTGGCAGATACATTGTATCATCCTCACCGGCAAACTCAGCTGTTGCAATTTATGCCTGAGGAGAGGGAGTAGGACACTATCATATGCCGAAGTTATGTCAAGAAATGCAGCCACCACTGATTGGTTTTGTGATAGAGCAGCACGTATATCGGTCACCAGCAAACCTACACTATCCACAGTGCCGAGCCCTTTCCTGAAGCCGAACTGGGAACTCGGTAGTAAGTCTCTTGACTCGGCCATCCACTCTAGACGGTTTTTTATTAATCGTTCAAGGATTTTAACCATAACTGATGAAAGGGCAATGGGTCTGAAATTATTTGAGTCATCTGAATGTTTGTGCGGCTTTAAAACAGGTATGATGATCTGTAGTTTCCATTGCTCTGGTATCCAGCTCTCCGCATAGCAATAATTTAAAATATTTAATAGATATTTTTTTGCTGTTTTTCCAGATTTGGAGAGGAATGAGTATGGAACTCCATCAACACCCGGGGAAGAATCCTTTACGTAGTTTAAAACCATGTCAAGTTCCTGAGAAGAGAATGGCATGTCAAGAGCGGCATCCGTTGGCTCCACAGGGGGCAGCTGGGTCTCTAGCAGTGAAGGCACATATGGAGGAGCTATTTTGTCAAAGAACATTTCAGCAGTCTGCCTAGACATAGGGAACACCGAAGAGGGACTACAACCAGATCTAAATGCATTTATGCGTTTCCATACCACTGAGGAAGGAGTGGAAGGGGACAGGGATGAGCAAAAGGTCACCCATCCTGTCCGCTTCTTCCTTCGGAGTAACTGCCTGGTTTTTGCACAAATATGTTTATAGTGTATTAATTTGAGGGTATTCATATCAGCATTGTATGCTCTTTCAGCCTCTCTCCTAGCTCTGATCATCCCTGTGCACTCGCTATCCCACCATGGGGGAGATTGTATCCTACCTCTTGCACTGTTCTTCAATGGGAAGGACAGCTCCGCACAGGCGTCAATAGCAGCACCGAATCCGTCCACACAACTCTGCACACTGCAATGATCACCACCACCAATGTTAAGATTTGGCAGACATTTGACCTGATCCTCTAACAGAGATGAATAGTGAAGCCAATCTGTGTTTGATAGGTTAAACCTAAGAAGTGACAGTTGACAGCGGCGACCAAGTGATGACAGTGGTAGTTGTTATTAAAATAATAAATTGTATTGCCATCCTCAAATTAAAATATCTACTAACATATAATAATTTTTAGTTTTTCTCTTAAATGCAGGATTTAAAAATATTATCTAACTAATGCCCGGTTCCTAATTTTAGTTACTATATATCAGTGTAATTTGGGCCATAATGGATTTTATTGGGAATAAATAACCAACGTCCATACAAAAAGTGGACATGTCCTTTGTTATGGAAAAAAAATTATGCATAAATATCATTAGTCTAAATTATCATATATGCCAAAATATTTTAAGGTTTTTTTTATGCAAATGTATAGTGAACCTTTTATATGGTCATATACCAGTGGTAGGTAACCCTCTCCCCTGCTCCACACTTCACTCCATTCATGTCCTAAGATGCACGCGCGCGTTCTATTTAACATCATGGCTTGTTTTATTGGTAGGACTAGTAAAGTAGCAACGAAGCTACTTTTTACGTAACAAATAATAATTTATCAAAGCGTGTTTTTATTCCAATTAGTTATTATTGCATTCAAAGTGGCTTAAACGTATTATATTTTCCACTATTAAGCGAACCAAAAAAGAGAAAACGAGCAAAACCATTCGTGCCAAAACAGCCATCATAGCGTGCCTCATCCATAGTAATATTTTGATTCAAGCATTGTCATGTCGGGGTCCCTAACTGGTAAAGTACTCCGTCATATTATTGGAACGATCCAAGGTCCCCTTTTGTGATTTTATTTGAATGTTTGATGATGTCACGTCTCTAACATCACGTTATCAAATTTAGAGCATGCGCATAACCAATTTAATAGATTTGTTGTAATCAGAATTGGTCGATTAATAACGATGCAATTATTTTTCTAGCCCATCTAGAGAAGTCTAAAAAGACGTATACCTAGCTACGTTGGTGTCCTGAAATATTAAAAAAAAGAGCTCGGAAATCTTGTTCGAATTGCGCTCTCATACTCTTATATCTTCTTTGTTACAACATGTGACTTCAAAGTTCGAAAAGAATGACTATTAATCTCATAATTGCTCCCAATGACGACTAGATGACGCTGTTCTCAACTCGACTCTCAAGTACGCAAAATAAGAATTTTATATAGTTATTACTTCCTCCTTTTATCTCTTTACTTTTTTTATAACAAAGTCCACCTTTACGATGCTTCAGCCAAAAATCATCAAGATCCATCCGTCCAACAAGAACGTGAAAGCAAAATTTCCCCGTTTTTTAATGGGCGCGAAAATCCCTCCTATCAAAAAGGCTCTCGACGAAAGTTGTGTTTTAAATCAAAGAATATGTGTGCCAAGTTTACCAACCGGAAACAAACAAAGATAGATATAGATAGAAGGTAACTTAGTATATAAGAAAACAAAAACAAAAAAAAAATCCATAATTGAAGAAGAGTAGTTAATAGAAAATATTTTGTCTGAACATTATACATATACTATGTGTTTTAAAGCTGCCGGTTTTTATATTACCTACAATAGAAACATCATGTTATTTGAGTAGAGAATCTTACCTCGCTGTAACACGGTCGTTTATCGACTAGCACGAGAGGTAATGATATTATATTTGCATACCGCCAACATTTTGTTGTTTGTTAAATATACGGACAAAAGTAAAATCGGCCATCTTGTCAAACCGTTTTGACAAGATGGCCGATTTTAGTAAGTTTTTAATTTTTTTTATACCACTTAGGTAGCAGACAAGCATACGACCCACCTGATGGAAAGTGGTAACCGTGGCCTATGGACGTTTGTAACACCAAAGGAGTCACAGCAGCGCTGCCAACCCTGTAAGTACAGAGTTTCTGTGCCGTCAGTGTAGAAGACAAAGCAGGACAAGCCTTTAGTCTTCCCACTGACAGCACAAATTATCCATTGAGCTCTGGCTACCCTACTCACCGCTGGAAACACAACACGAAGTTATTATAGCCGCGGTATTCTGTAGGGCGGAGGTACTTCCCCAGTCGGACTGCTCAATTGGGCAGAAGTACCGCCGTGTCCTACCTCCTCTCCCTCTCTAAGTAATTATTAAGCGATTTAAGTAATTATTAAGAGAAGCAAACGAGTCTCCGAAGAATCGTTTGCTTTGCTTAATAATTACTTGGCATGTCTAGACTTTTAGAGTCCTGATCTCCGGATTATTATGGTCAAAAAACGCAGAACCAAAATCGTTGGGGTTCCAAACTTGAAATTTTGACGGTTATAGCCTTTTGTGTTATAAAAATTCGCTAATAAAGAGATTGCTAATAAAAATATCAAGTTGCCATGGGAGCACATGTTTCACAAATAATAGGGGCTGGTACAAAAACTGTGTTTAAATATACAACGTTATATTGAGAACTGTACACGTGCCCAATGCGCAGATAATCCATCTTGGCTTTGACAAGGGACCAGTTGCATTCAGACGAGTGATCTGCATGCAGATGTGCATACGATAATAAGCTTCACATAAGGGTTGGAACAAAGCAGTACACTAGGTACTGCTTTGGGATTCATGCGAAGGGTTGAATTGAAATTGCATAATACTCGTAAGTGGAATGATGAAGGGTTATTTATCAAGGATTTGTCCCAGTATTATATTACAGCTTAGATAATTGCTATTACCCTAAAAGGAATTTTAATTATAACAAATCTATACTGATAGAAAATAGTATAAAAGTCGTATCTTTATTTTGGTGATATTAAAAATATTGGTTGGTATATTAAACGAAACTTAACAGAAATATATTTTTCTTGGAATTCTTGTCTTTTTCGTTTTCAGTTTGGTATGCAATAGACAATTATTGATGTTTTTATAGAAAGGTTTTATTTATAGAAAGGTATAACTTTCTCCCAGCAAGGACAAAAACTATGTTAACTCAAAGTTTAATCTATCCTCTGTTAGACTATGGTGATTTGTGCTATCTTGACCTAAATGCAGAACTTCTCGATAATCTTTGCCGTCTTCTCAATAACTGCATTCGATTCATCTTCAATCTTCGTAATCTTCTGTCATCTTTTTGCTGGAGCACCTGCATACCAGCTTGACCCCTTCGACTCAGTGCAAAGACGGGCATTGAGGCCGGTTGAAAATCCCATACTCACAGGTTGTGTGGAATATATTAGCCTTAGGAGGGATTTTGCGTCACTGTATGTTTTCTACCGCCTATACAATGGTTTGTGCTCAGATGAATTGTTTGACATGATGCCCGTAGCTACATTCTATCATCCCACCTCTCGCCATAGGCAGGGAATTCATCCTCACACATTGCGACCTGAGACGGTGCGCACTGTGCGGTATGAAAGAAACTTCATCCCACGAACACTCAAGCTGTGGAATGACCTGCTGCAATTTTCCCAAGCGCCTACAATATGGGGTTCTTCAAGAGGGGCATCAGAAGGTTTCTTCATGGTCGGCAGCGCGAGTGTGACACCCCTGGTGTTGCATACGTCCATAGGCCACGGTAACCGCTTCCCATCAGGTGGGCCGTGTGCTTGTCTGCCAACTAAGCGGTATAAAAAAAAATACGACCGCGTGTCTACATTCCGTTCGCAGCTTAATCGGTTAACTATTCGTCCTCGCCGTAAGTTACGCACACATACTACTCTCTACAATATCCTCAACTCTCCCTCTATCCCTACTTACTTAACTTCTTATTTTCAACTATTATGTTCCAGGAATGATAGAAATCTTCATTGTACGGGCAATTAGTTTCTTGCATTTCCATCTCATAGAACAAACTTTTTAGGTTTTTCGTTCTTTGTTGAGGCCGTTCGTCTGTGGAATGCACTTCATCAGGAGATCAGGAAGAGCACAAGCCGCGATGTGTTCAAGTCCAGGGTACGGCAGTTGATCACCACGGAATTGGCAGAGTTATCGGCTCAACAATAATGTTTTTACCACTCATGTATATTTATATATATTGTATTTATATTATATATGTATATTAATCAGATATGTATGATTTATGGTATGTAAGTATATGTACTGTTTATGTAAGTGTATGTAATTAATCTATAGTATAATCTACATGCTGTCGAACAATTAAATCGATTTACCTTATTGAACCTAACTTATCCCTCATTAATATGCGCCTACCACGTACTAGCTCTGCACCACCTAATGGTAGACTGGTAGAGAATACCTACGGCATTAAATACGCCAATGTAAATCGTGCATAAAGAATAAATAAATAAAAATAAAATAAAAAAACTCTTAATTATACTTAAAATTTGAATGATGAATGAATGAATTTGGACCACTCCATCTCTTCCCATCCGGTGTCGTACAAGGCGACTAAAGAATAGGGCTGTTTAACATCAGACAGATATAAACAGCCTAGGCTCAGTCTCAAATGCGTGACTTGAGTCATCAATAATGTGGGTGTTAATTCACCTCTGCCTAACCCTCCGGGGATGAAGACGTGACCATATTTATTATATGTAAGTGTGATCGCAATCGGTTGTGTTTGACCGGACATAGGGCTGGATTATATGACCAAAAGTCACGTTGACCGACATCCACGATATCGGGAGCTGCGGTCAACATAACATAACATAAACTCACGCCTATATCCCTGAAGGGGTAGTCAGAGGTGCTAGCACCCACATATCGCCAGTTTATGTTTAAGTCCCAATGGTGGCGAGCTTATTGCCATTAACCGGGCACTTATAAACCTGCGATAAATACACGCATCAATATTGCGGTTATCAATATTTATTAATATAGGTTTCACAGACCTTTCTTAATTCGTTTTCGTATTTTTTAATGGCTATAAACCTGGCCTGGCTGGGATTTGCCTTGGCTAAACATCTTGACGGCATGAATGGAATACTTCAAGTGGAAAATCCATATGGGGATTATAACTCGTGCGAATAAACATGGCACCTGGCTTCCCAAACGTAAGAATAACAAATCTCAAATAAAATCCGATAACTACGAAACTCAAACAAAGGCAAACGTGCAACGGTCACAGTGTTGTGGATGTTGCTGGTCTCGAGGGACGAGAGCGTGGCCTCGTGCGGGGATGCGAGAGGAGGGTTGATTTGAACAATTTGAACGAGTTGTAGGTATTTCGAGTCTAAGATGTGAGAAGGTTCGGGGAGCTCTTCTTTATACGCTTATGAAGGTGCCAGTGGACTTTAACAGTTTGCCGGCCAGATTGATGTCTCTCGAGGGAGGGAAAGTTATTATGTCTTTACCTATAAAATTGCCGAAATTTCCTTACAGATTTATGAGTTCGTTATTACTGTAATAGCTATTTTCATTATTTATATTTTGTTTTAAAGTTGATTTCAAGATTTTGCAACTCTGTATTAAATTTTGTTTTTATTGGCCGTTTGATAAATTAAATTCGATCTTTTAAAATTTCGTATTAATTTTTTACAGCTGTAACTTTTTTTTTTTTTTTTTTTATATGGGACACGTCAATTGGACTTCGCCTTGCCTGATGGTAAGCTGAAGGCAAAGTCCCAGAAAAGAGGGTCACCATTACTTACACATACCGTGTGACAATGGTGACACTCAGCTTGACGGCCTCATCATATGCTTTTTCACGCCCCGCTTAAAGGACCCGGGACTTTTCAAAAATGGAATAAAAGTGTTTATTAGCTTAATGTTGTCTCATTCATACACAAAATATATCATAAAATTTGGATTTATCATTCCTATTAAAATTAACAAATATTAGTATTGAAAATTGGGTTTCCTCAAATGTTTTAAAAAAAAACGGCAATATCTTATATGCTTACTCGCGCCTGTATACTTAACATACGATTAAAATTCCTTATATACGACTCAGTTGTTGAGATTTGATATTTGAAATTTGATACATGATAAACTATTTTTATTGTAAACCTCTTTTTATTGAATAGTACACTTGCGTTCACGCTCTTACTCCTCATTTTCACCTTAAGTATAAAACATGTATTTGACAAGTTGCAATTTTCAATTTGACATTTGGAGTTGCATTTGTTAGTCCTGAGTCATCGAATTCTTGCCAATAGATAGATATATAGATAGATTCATAGATAATTCTTTATTGTACACCAACAGATTTACAGTAGGACAAGTAGGTAGCATCTATACAGTTCAATGTACAATGGGCGGCCTTATCGCTGAAGCGATTTCTTCCAGGCAACCTTGGGATGGACAGTAATTTTATAACAACAAAAGATATGGTGTAGTTACCGACTAATCTTAAATAGATAGTGTAATAAAACAAAAGAAAGAGAGAAAAGTAAGTTAAATAAAATTAATATACGGCTTTACACAAAAAATATCAACATAAATACTGACATACAAATACATATACATGTATTAAATAAATATATACATAAAGTAGATAGTTCATACTAATACGAAGGGAAAATAGTGAGTGAGCACATAATTGTGAGCTATTACCTACTGTGCACAACATGATAGGTAGTGGTTCTTGACCATTAATTTAAATACATTTGGGGACTATGACTTAATGTCTTAGTATTTTATCTAAAAATATGCGTAGTAAACTAAGATATTGTCTAACTAAACTGAAACTATGACTTATCATTATTTTCAACTCCCAAAATAGGTCTCAATATAAACAATCGAAATAAAGCAAAATTTACAACTATTAAGATTGATAAATAAATTTCAAATCAATCTTATTAAACACTATATACGTGTAAACGCTACGTAGACTGAGATAAATACGATATTCTCTTGCACTCCATACATTTTCACTACGCGCCACTACGCTACGGAGACTTTCTCCTCAGCTTACCATCAGGCAAGGCGAAGTCTAATTGTCGTGTGCGATATTTAAATAAAAACGGACTGCTTCTGCCAGTGTGGCAGTGCCCTCGTCTAATTAATATAGACAGTTACTTTTTTCATACAACTTAGTTGGCAGACAAGCACGCGACCCACCTGATGGAAAGTTTGTATACCTATGTATCGAAATAAATAAAATTTTACCAGAAAAGTTAAATCGATTTCAAACAACAAAATACAAGCGTCCAAAAGCGAGAAATAAATGAATTTACAAATTTACTGATCTGTCAGAAGTTAGTGCCCCGCCCGAGAGGCGATATTTCAATCTGTTGTATCATACTAGTTCAGGTACAGCAAACAAAGCATGGCAATATCCGGATTTTTTGAATATATGATGGTAACTCTGAAATTATACCCTATTGAACATCACAAAAATAATAAAAGTAATTTTATAATTGGCGCGTAACAAACATACTTACATAAAAAAATACCGTAGTTTGAAGTCGGTTAATAATAAGAAGCCCTCGAATCGAATCGAATAGACAGGTACCTACCTACTATTCACTATAGGAATAAATAGAGTCAAGATGACCCAGTTGATTACCCAGTTGAATATCCCCCCACCCCACAGAAGCTGCCATTGCAATAAAATATTCTGTAGGGATTTACTGTCTTTAATAGAACCCAAGGTTGAATCCATGTGGGTACAGCTAAACCAATACATCAAATGAAAATATTGTAATCCTATTGCTATCTATTTCTTTTCATTGCAGATGCCAGCCGTTGTTTGTCACTCAAGTCAAGCCTGAGGAGAGGATACCCATAGCCGAAGCCTTAACAAAATGATACAAAATGAAGACTGAGAAAATTTTATTTTCTGTAAAGACTTAATAGAAACTCTTTGTTTTAAATACTTTAAAGTATAATATTCACAAGATATGAACCTATATATATATATATGTTTTATTTAATTTACCTATATAGAAATCTACTTACTACCTACCGATAGTCTTTGTATGAACTCTGCAGTAACTTATATTGTGTTAGTTAGTAGTCCTACTAGAAAAACATGACAGTTACAAGCATCCATCAGAATATAATTATCTATTTCATAGCCTTGGGAAGTTATTAAATATTAAAATTGAGCAATATAACATACACATTTCACCAAAAGTCAACAAATAATAACTTGAAGCTCAACGGAGTACACCAAATAAGCATCCACTATTTTATAATTGTATTTTATCAGCCATTTCATAACCTTAGAGATTATTAAATATGAAATTGAGCAATATAGCATACATATATCACCAAAAGTCAACAAATAATAATTTGAACCTCAACCAAATTCAGCAAATAAGTATCCATCATCATATAATTGTATTTAATTATCCATTTCATAACCTTAGAGATTATTAAATATGAAATTGAGCAATATAACATACACATATCACCAAAAGTCAACAAGTAATAATTTGAACCTCAACCAAATAAGCATCCATCATATTATAATTGTATTTTGTCATCCATTTCATAACCTTAGAGATTATGAAACATTAAATTTAACAATATAACATACACATATCACCAAAAGTTAACAAATAATAACTTGAAGCTCAACCAAATTCAACAAATAAGCATCCATCATCTAATAATTGTATTTTATCATCCATTTCATAACCTTAGAGATTATTAAATATAAAATTGAGCAATAAAACATCATTATCATCCAAATAATAACTCGAAGCTCAACTAAATTCACCAAATAAGCCTCCATTTATAATATATAATACTTATTTCCTCAATGTTGCACAATTTCATATTTAATATTCTATAAAAAATATCAACAAAATGTGTACAAATAATAACAAATAGTTAACGACGTTAACTACTTTGCGGGCTTTCAAGATTGCTCGCATTGTTTACGACGAAATTTGATAAGAAACCGACAATTTTTGTTAACTTGGAAGTCGAGACTTGTTAATATTGCCACCGTACCAAATACCGTCGTTAACTCGCTACCTCAAAATGTACAGACTTGGGTTTGACGCAAACAAACCGATTTTTGTTGTTATCTTTGCTTACGATTTCGTAAGATAAGTACGAGTATTAACGACGAATGTGCAGACTACGGCCCCAGGTGGAAGGACGACCTCATGAAGGTCGCCGGGAAGCTCTGGATGCGGACTGCTTTAGATCGGTCATTCTGGAAGGAGGAGAGGCCTATGTTCAGCAGTGGACTATGTGTGGCTGACATGATGATGATGATGATGATGACACAATAATAAACCGCCATAGCCTAGTGGTATGGGTAATGGACTGCTGAGACGAGGTCTCGGGTTCGATCCCAGATTTTACCATGGCACACTTTTCGATGCTTTTCGAAGTTATGTGTGTATTTATCGCAGGCTTACAAGTACCCGGTTAATGGCAATAGGCTCGCCACCTGTTACTTTGGGACCTAAATATAAACTGGCGAAATGTAGGTGCTAGCACCTCTGCCTAGCCCTTCGGGGAAATAGCCGTGAGTTTATGTTTTTTTTATACCACTAAGGTGGCAGACAAGCACACGGCCCAACTGATAGAAAGTGGTTACCATGGATTATGGACGTTTGTAACACCAGAGGAGTCACAGTCGCGCTGAAAAAGCAGGACAAGCCTGTAGTCTTCCACTGACAGCACAAATTCTCCAGTGAGCTCTGGCTACCCTACACAAGTTATCATGGCCGCGGTATTCTGTAGGGCGGAGGTACTTCCCCAGTCGGACTGCTCAATTGGGCGGAAATACCACCGTGTCCTAACTCCTAATAAAATGTTTATGTTTTATGATAATACACAGTACAGCGGTTAGCTGCTAACACGAGGCATTCAAAACTTCGGGACCGCACGAAATACGAACTAAAGGCTTAGCATTTAACAATATCAGTACCACCTTTGGTTATCCGTTGGTGACATTTAGGACAACTCAAATCAAGATATTCTTTTTAAATATGCCGTGATATAACAAAAAGCGCGGGAAAATGGCGTGTGTGTGTCTGCGGCGTAGCGTTAGAACCGCTCAGTGCAAATAATTGTATGCATGAATATGTATATTTGCATTGGTCTGGGTGTTTCTATGTATAATATGTATGCATTTACAAAAAAAAAGTATCTTAGTATGTTTATCTGCATTCTAGATTCCTTAACACAAGTTAGTTAAACTATGCTTACCATGGGTCTAGATAGCGATGCGTAGAATATTGTACAATACTTAAAATAACATTTATTGGGATCAATAAAATTCACATAGTGTAATAGTTTCCTGACTCAGATTGAAAAACATCTAAATATCAATATTTAAAGTACTTAATTACAATAGGCTATTTGACAAGGTCATCCCATTCTTCCCAATACTGCTTAATATGTAAGTTTGTTATCATAAAATATGCTTTGCAAAATAAGATATTGCCTAACTAAACTGCAACTATGATTTTTCATTATTTGTAATTTCCAAAGTTAGTCAAAATATAAACAATCGAATACAGATCCAAATTATGACCTTTTAGATTCCTCATTAAATTACAAATTACTTTTATTACGAACTATATATGTATAAACGTTAGGTAGACCGAGATAAATGCGAAATTTTCTTGCACTCCATACATTTGTACTAGTTGCGACTGGCGTGTGACGTCACTCACAAAAAACGATTTTACATGGAGCAATTTCGGGCGCCGCGAAAAATTGAATTTTCAAAACTCAAATATCTTTAAAACCATAATGTCGTAAGAACACTTTGGCAGTTCATTATATTACTAAAGAGTAGTCATTTTTCGATATTAAAAACATGACAAATAGCCGATTACAGAATCGTAGTGAATAAATCATTTTTACCAAAGTATGTATACATTATAGTAGATTTAATTAGTGAACATAGATAAATAGACAGATAAATATTAATGATTAAATAAAGTAATGTAATAGTTAACCGCGCGGTAGCCTAGTGGTATGGGTAATGGACTACTGAGACGAGGTCTCGGGTTCGATCACGATTGTACCATGGCACACACCAATGACTTTCGATGCTTTTCGAAGTTATGTGTGTATTTATCGCAGGTTTATAAGTGCCCGGTTAATATCAATAGGCTCACCTCACCACCTACATAGGGACCTAAACTGGCGAAATGTGGGTGCTCGCACCTCTGCCTACCCCTTAAGAGATATAGCCGTGAGTTTATGTTATGTTATGTATGACACTTAGGTAATTTAATTATGTATATCATGGAGAACAGTTTCAAAAGACACTCAAATTAAAACTAAAACCCAATTTTTAAACTACCGTGTTCCATGATATACAAAAATGTTAAGGGAAGTTACCTCTTCCTACAGTCCCGGGTCCTTTAAGCGGGGCGTGAAAAAGCATATGATGAGGCCGTCAAGCTGAGTGTCACTATTGTCACACGGTATGTGTAGGTAATGGTGACCCTCTTTTCTGAGACTTTGCCTTCAGCTTACCATCAGGCAAGGCGAAGTCTAATTGACGTGTTCTATATATATATATATTTAATTTAGTTCATCGTATATATATATATATATAACATAACATATAAACATAAACTCACGCCTATATCCCCGAAGGGGTAGGCAGAGGTGCTAGCTATATATATATTAAATATATATATATATATATATATTTCGGGGTTGATTTTCAAACCAGCTATGAAACGGTAAAGTTCGGCCTTTCTAACGGTAGAACTTCCCCATGGGTCGAAGTCTAAGTGATTGTGGATGGGATCGTTTACTTAGATACCTATAGAAGTACAAGAAAAGCTGCAACCGTTCGTATTATTACGTGTGAAAAATCCTCACGGCTACACCCATCCCCCTCTCCCCCGCCAGAGCCGGTGGAAGAGATTATGTCGGACTCGAACCGACTAAAACGCACGCCGCCTGTCGGTCGTTTTCGGTTGCCAAAGGTGAGGTTGACAGGCATATCCCTCGCAACCATTCATCATCATCCACTGCAAAATTATATTGAATTAAAAGTCGCTGTTCAATTTTGTTTATACCACTTAGGTGGCAGACGAGGACACGGCCCACATGACGAAAAGTGGCTACAGTAGCCTTTCGACATCTTCAACATCAGGGGAGTCACACTCGTGCTGCCGACCTTGTGAGGACAGAGAGGTTTTGTGCTGACAGCACAGAAGACAAAGCAGGACAGTTCAAAATCTCCCCAGTGAGTTTTGGCTGCTTTACTCACTGCTGGAAACACAACATGATATTATTAAGGTTGCGATTTTTCTGTAGGGCGGAGGTACTTGCTCAGTCGGCCTGCTTAATTAGAACGGGAATACCGTGTCCTACCTCCAACATAAACTTTTTTTTTATGTTACTTAGGTGGCATACCTGTAGGTCTACCATGAGTTCTTAAACGTGAGTCGTATACGTACACGAGAGTGGTATTGGGACCACGTGGTTACGTTTACGGTAGTTGGGCTGTCATGAGCTTTGTAAACCGTAGTGGCTCTCGTGTTAACGGAAGTAGCTGATGTATACGTATAATTTCCTAGAATACTTGACAGTTTGGTGTTTGTTTGAATTTTGAGTGACGGAGTATCGTTACCGTAAAATGGCGGCCTTCTTATAATCAGCTGTTAGGCATATGGTTTGGTACCTATTTATATAATATTTTATTTATATATATATACATATACATATATATATATATATAAATAAATATAATGAACTCACGCCTATATCCCCGAAGGGCTAGGCAGAGGTGCTAGCACCCACATTTCGCCAATTTATGTTTAAGTCCCAATGTGGCGAGTCTATTGCCATTAACTGGGCACTTATAAACCTGCGATAAATACACATAACTTCGAAAAGCATCGAAAAGTCATTGGTGCGTGCCATGGTAAGACCTGGGATCGAACCCGAGACCTCGTCTCAGCAGTCCATACCACTAGGCTACCTTTTTTACTAGGATACCTATTTATTATTTATTCATATTATTATATCCATGTTTTGTTGAAAGTAATTAGGTATTTTTTTTTTTTTACGTGCGCAAAATCCCCACGGATACCTCCTCACCGGAGCCAGTGGAGGAGGTTATTTCGGACTCGAACCGACTAAAACGCACGCCGACAGGCATATCCCTCGCACCCCGGCCGAGTAATTAGGTATTAACGAATAGTGACGTTATGATGCTGGAGGACGATATAAAGGGAGTGAATACTGTGATTACACAGATGTTTACTATGCATGGAGAACCACCCTATCCTTTAGCCACCTTCTAACCCACGGGAAGAGATGGGATAGTCCTACATATTCTACATCATCGAGAACCAACACGTCAAATACAATGTTCTAAACTCCAAGCGGAGACTGTGCTAAAACCTCCTCCATTCAGCAGGTATAGACACATATAGGTTCCTAACGCAAATAATATTGTCGCGTAGTTTCCGGCAGAGTAGAATTAGGGCCACCCCACCTCTTCCCATGCGGTGTCGTACAAGGCGGCTAAGGGATAGGGCTGTTTAACATCAGACAGATATGTACAGCCCCGACTCAGCCCTCGATGCATGGCTCGTGTCAACAATAGCGCCCGGAATACGGCAATAGGCTCACCCCCTATTACGAGGGACCAAATACAATAATTATTGGTGAAATGTGGGTGTTAATTCACTTCTGCCTAACCCTCTAGGGATAAAAGCGTGATTATATGTATGTATGTATGTATGTAAAGCAAATAAAGTTTGCTATTAGGCACCTATAATTATGAAATATGCAATTTGAAGAGAATGTTGTTAGAATGAATGTTTTTCAAAATAAAGCAAAGTAAAATAAACATTTTTATTGTTATTTATAGTACACACATGTGATTATAAAGAATTCGCTATGAAATAGATTAGAATATTGCAGAGGTTGTTCATCAGTATTGGCATCGATTTTGTTATAAATTGTTAGGTATTCAAATGATTTTCCTTTTATAATTGCTCCGAGCTCCAACTGTAAATAGAATTTATTATATATTTCATATCTTTTAAAATGTGACTGTTTGCTAATATTAGATTTCATACAATGAGGTTTGAGAACACTTCTTCACTTTAACTTGGATACCTATGTACCCACACATTGACTGGATATGAGCCCCACTAAATCATCGGGCCTAGGCTCTGGTACAGACTTTCCGGACAAGAAGACGGCAGTCTCACAAAAGCCTTAACAATCCAAAAAGAGGAGCAGAATAGTCGACTACAGGCTCCAAATAACGAGATATTTAAGTTAGGAGTAGATATTCTTTTACATACCTATTGATAGGTCTTAGCCAGTCCTCGCTTTAATAATGAAAGATTTTTATAACAGGTTTATTTAGTACATATAGCATAATTATGTTTCCAGATTATTAGACTTATTAAATATAAATAATTCCAGACTGTCTTATCTTATCCATGTAGGACTGACATCTCATGTCAAAAAATAAAAAAATAACATCACTTCAACGTTACATTCGTATACCTACTTGAAATAGGTTGTAGGTATAGCTAGCAGACAGATTCATTTCTTACATTTCACCGTGCCGGTGAGTAAAAATAAAATCAATTCTGTGACGGTAATGCCGCCCACGCATCCACGCATAGTGTATCTACAATTTTGATTTACTTTTTACCCGACTGCCAAGAAGAGTTATGCTTTTTGCGAGTGTCTTTTTATACCACTTACGTGGCAGTCAAGCATACGGGCCACCTGATGAAAATGGTTACCGTGGCCTATGGACGTGCAACATCAGAGAAGTCACACTCGCGCCGCCAACCCTGTAAGAACCTCCTAATGCCCTTCTTCAAAAACCCCATATTATATTCGCCTGGGAAAATCACGGCAGGGAGTTCATTCTTAGAGTGCGGAGGATGAAGTTCCAATCATTTGAAGTCGCAATGTGTGAGGATGGATTCCCCGCCTGTGGCGAGAGGTGCTATATGCAATGTTTTTTATTACCTACCTCATATCTTCTGAGCCACTGCACGCATTTCTTGGTATTTTTGTTCTCGGTATTCAAAAGCACATGAAATGTGAAAAAAGCTATATTGTAGAATTTTGACGCCAAAATGTATGGTATCAAAAAAATATTTTCACTCAAACTTATCGAGTGGGGTATCAAAGTGAAGGTAATAAGAAGGCAATCACAATAAAATGGGTGGAAGATTTTGACCTTACCTGGAAGGGAAGTAGGTTCTCTAAATACTGAAGATAACGAATTTCACTCAAAGAAAACATTAGTTTTTTAAAGAAATAAAGTTACTTTAACTTTAACTAAAATTCGAATAAGTAACATTCTCTATTTTTATGGCATCAATCGATAGTGTTTATCATAAAGATCAAATCTGTCTAAGACCTCTTTCCTGAGACTTTGCATTTAGCTTACCATCAGGCGAGGTGAAGTCTAGTTGGCGTTTCCTAGATAAAAATAAAAGAAGTAAAACATAGTAGCTGAAATTAAAGGAAATCCTCGAAATCTGAACTTATAAATTGTCTTGGCTTGTCTGCCACATAAGTGGTATAAAAAAATAAATTAATCACACCAGTACCTAAGTATTAACAATAAAATTCACTATTTAAATAAAAGTCCTCTCCACTTATCAAACTCGATCGATCTTTTCAGCATCTGTCGTGTTTTATATCTTTGAGAATTTATTTTTTGCTTTTAAAACTACCTACTTACTTACAACTTATAAATATAAACTTCTGAGTGTGGGTATTTTTTTTAATATGGAGCATCCTATCCTATCTTTATTAAGAATATTTGGCTCTGGGGCATTATTCTGAGTGACATCGAGTTTCAGACGCAGTCGTACAGTGAGTAGACGGCATATTACAATTGACAAGAAATAGAAAAGAGAAACTGCGTAAAACTAGACCAACTTAAATGTGGCGGCTTTTGCGAATGCTCGTAGTTACGAAATGGTTTGCCACTCTGAATAAGGTCCAATCAGACTATAAGTGATAATGAATATACGAATATACTATAAAATCAGTTCTTCCTACAATCCCGGGTTCTTTAAGCGGGGCGTGAACAAGCATAATATAATGAGGCTATCAAGCTGAGTATCACCATTATCACATGGTATATATTAGTAATGGTGGCCCTCTTTTCAGAGATTTTGCCTTCAACTTACCATAAGGCGAGGCAAAGGCTAATTGACATGTCCTATATTAAAAAATCGGAAATAACCTGTAATAATACAAGAAAATTACTAACTTTATACATAAGTTGATAGAATATAGAAACGAAAAGTGATAAACTTACTTCAGACATATTAAAGCGAGTATGCGTATGTAACAACGAAATATTTTCCATCGTAACAAATTGGATTCTACTTACAAAGTTATTTCTCACAAAATCGTTAGAGCAAAGAAGACCTTCATGTACGTTTATTCTGGTCTATTTATGTATAATTTGATTTCTTCCTGCTATTTATATTTGAATTACGTCACGAAAACATGTTACTTGGTTTTATTTCAAAGCCCCGTGTCGATGGTTTTTTGTTAATTTGATCTAGTAAAAACAAAATCCCCTCGGATACCCGGATAAACCGGAGCTGGCGGGTTCTGTACGTCGTAGGATCTCAGAGGTGAGATTGGCTGAGACATATCTTTTGGAATTCATCCGGTACTGGTTTTGACAGGGAATACATTCGTGAAACTTCCTATAAGCAGGTAACCCATTTTCAGTGTTATATTCCGCCTCAAAAATATAACTCAGAAGTAAGTAGTTTATCTTATCTTCTTTTTTTTACGTGCGCAAAAACCCCACGGATTCTCCCCACCGGAGCCGGTGGAAGAGGTTATTTCGGACTCGAACCGATCAAAACGCACGCCACCTGTGAGTCGTTTTTGGTTGCCGAAGGTGAGGTTAACAGGCATATCCCTCGCACCCCGGCCGACTCTCTCGATCTCTGGCCCTCTCCTCGGGTGTGGGGACCACTGAGTCCCCAACTCGTCCTCGGGAAATGGGGAGGCGCGCGAGGCGAGCCGTCGATGCGGCCTGCTTCGGCCAGGGTGACAGGCGGCTCCACCCGTCATCCCCAGGCCTGCGCTCAAGGGGGGCGGAGGTCATTCATCGACCTCCGACGCCCGAGTTGCCTTCGTACTCGGGCAGCTTGGCTTGCGGTCCTTCGTCGCTCCAGTTTATTTTATCTTGAATTTTTGAAGCTACAAACCATCTTAATAAAAATACATTTTATTAGTATCGTTCATAATCTATGTATTGTTTATTTACATACTGTACATTACACATTAAAAAAAACTTTAAACAGTCAATCAATCAATTAGTCCATCGTACTCTTCTGCTGGACACAGGCCTTTCTCAATGTTGGGAGGCTACGGCCTACTGTTTCCACGCTGGCCAGACTAGTCAAGTCAGTCGAATGCTCTACCGCTACGCCACGACTGCTATGCAGGGGGCGCGGGTTCGATTCCCTCTCAGTGCAAATATTTGTATGCATGAATATGTATATTTGCATTGGTCTGGGTGTTTCTATGTATAATATGTAAGTATTTACAAAAAAAAAAAAAAGTATCTAAGTATGTTTATCCGCATTCTAGATTCCATAACACAAGCTAGTTAAGCTATGCTTACCATGGGTCTAGATAGAGTTGTGTAGAATGTCGTGGAATATTTATTTATTATTATTATTATTTAGTGGACAGAGCGTTCCTCCTGTAAGGGAATGATCGCGGGTTCAAATCCCCCCTGAACCCATTTATTTTTTTCTAAATCTTAATAGTGTTGAACAGATAGCAAACTAAATTCTTTAAAATTTAATTCAACAAGCATATCGATGAAAGAATTAGTAAAATCGGCTATTACTCCAGAAGAGTGTATTGCTATAAGTAACAAACTCTTTTTTTTTTATACCACTTAGTTGGCAGACAAGCACACGGCCCACCTGATGGAAAGTGGTTACCGTGACCTATGGACGTCTGTAACACCAGAGGAGTCACAGTCGCGCTGCCAACCCTGTAAGTACAGAGTTTCTGTGCCGTCAGTAGAAGACAAAGCAGGACAAGCCTTTAGTCTTCCCACTGACGGCACAAATTCTCCAGTGAGCTCTGGCTACCGTACTCACCGCTGGGAACACAACACGAAGTTATTATAGCCGCGGTATTCTGTAGGGCGGAGGTACTACCCCAGTCGAACTGCTCAATCGGGCGGAAATACCGTAATTGAAATAAAACTCTTAATTATGTAGGTATAAATAATTTAGTGCCTGACTATATTAATATTCCTCTATTATTTCAAAATATTTCTAAGCGTCTAATAGACACTACCCGTGACCAGAGGACTGATTCTTGACACATATAATTGACATTCAACGTGACAGCCTCGTGGTAAAGACCCTCCAGTTGACGTAGATACTGAGGAATACTTTGACGCCCTAAAATAGATTTGTAGCAATAAGTATACACCGTTGGTCATCCCTGTGGTAACAGAGAAAGAATACAAGTATGATGATACGGTTGTCGTAAGAGAATCACGATATCACTGCGAGAGAAGGAAAACTCGAAATAAGACTCTGTATTGACCAGTCTGGCCAGCGTGGAAACAGTAGGCCGTAGCCTCCCAACATTGAGAAAGGCCTGTGTCCAGCAGAAGAGTACGATGGACTAATTGATTGATTGACTGTGTAAAGTTTTTTTTAATGTGTAATGTACAGTATGTAAATAAACAATACATAGATTATGAACGATACTAATAAAATGTATTTTTATTAAGATGGTTTGTAGCTTCAAAAATTCAAGATAAAATAAACTGGAGCGACGAAGGACCGCAAGCCAAGCTGCCCGAGTACGAAGGCAACTCGGGCGTCGGAGGTCGATGAATGACCTCCGCCCCCCTTGAGCGCAGGCCTGGGGATGACGGGTGGAGCCGCCTGTCACCCTGGCCGAAGCAGGCCGCATCGACGGCTCGCCTCGCGCGCCTCCCCATTTCCCGAGGACGAGTTGGGGACTCAGTGGTCCCCACACCCGAGGAGAGGGCCAGAGATCGAGAGAGTCGGCCGGGGTGCGAGGGATATGCCTGTTAACCTCACCTTCGGCAACCAAAAACGACTCACAGGTGGCGTGCGTTTTGATCGGTTCGAGTCCGAAATAACCTCTTCCACCGGCTCCGGTGGGGAGAATCCGTGGGGTTTTTGCGCACGTAAAAAAAAGAAGATAAGATAAACTACTTACTTCTGAGTTATATTTTTGAGGCGGAATATAACACTGAAAATGGGTTACCTGCTTATAGGAAGTTTCACGAATGTATTCCCTGTCAAAACCAGTACCGGATGAATTCCAAAAGATATGTCTCAGCCAATCTCACCTCTGAGATCCTACGACGTACAGAACCCGCCAGCTCCGGTTTATCCGGGTATCCGAGGGGATTTTGTTTTTACTAGATCAAATTAACAAAAAACCATCGACACGGGGCTTTGAAATAAAACCAAGTAACATGTTTTCGTGACGTAATTCAAATATAAATAGCAGGAAGAAATCAAATTATACATAAATAGACCAGAATAAACGTACATGAAGGTCTTCTTTGCTCTTAACGATTTTGTGAGAAATAACTTTGTAAGTAGAATCCAATTTGTTACGATGGAAAATATTTCGTTGTTACATACGCATACTCGCTTTAATATGTCTGAAGTAAGTTTATCACTTTTCGTTTCTATATTCTATCAACTTATGTATAAAGTTAGTAATTTTCTTGTATTATTACAGGTTATTTCCGATTTTTTAATATAGGACATGTCAATTAGCCTTTGCCTCGCCTTATGGCAAGTTGAAGGCAAAATCTCTGAAAAGAGGGTCACCATTACTAATATATACCATGTGATAATGGTAATACTCAGCTTGATAGCCTCATTATATTATGCTTGTTCACGCCCCGCTTAAAGAACCCGGGATTGTAGGAAGAACTGATTTTATAGTATATTCGTATATTCATTATCACTTATAGTCTGATTGGACCTTATTCAGAGTGGCAAACCATTTCGTAACTACGAGCATTCGTAAAAGCCGCCACATTTAAGTTGGTCTAGTTTTACGCAGTTTCTCTTTTCTATTTCTTGTCAATTGTAATATGCCGTCTACTCACTGTACGACTGCGTCTGAAACTCGATGTCACTCAGAATAATGCCCCAGAGCCAAATATTCTTAATAAAGATAGGATAGGATGCTCCATATTAAAAAAAATACCCACACTCAGAAGTTTATATTTATAAGTTGTAAGTAAGTAGGTAGTTTTAAAAGCAAAAAATTAATTCTCAAAGATATAAAACACGACAGATGCTTAAAAGATCGATCGAGTTTGATAAGTGGAGAGGACTTTTATTTAAATAGTGAATTTTATTGTTAATACTTAGGTACTGGTGTGATTAATTTATTTTTTTATACCACTTATGTGGCAGACAAGCCAAGACAATTTATAAGTTCAGATTTCGAGGATTTCCTTTAATTTCAGCTACTATGTTTTACTTCTTTTATTTTTATCTAGGAAACGCCAACTAGACTTCACCTCGCCTGATGGTAAGCTAAATGCAAAGTCTCAGGAAAGAGGTCTTAGACAGATTTGATCTTTATGATAAACACTATCGATTGATGCCATAAAAATAGAGAATGTTACTTATTCGAATTTTAGTTAAAGTTAAAGTAACTTTATTTCTTTAAAAAACTAATGTTTTCTTTGAGTGAAATTCGTTATCTTCAGTATTTAGAGAACCTACTTCCCTTCCAGGTAAGGTCAAAATCTTCCACCCATTTTATTGTGATTGCCTTCTTATTACCTTCACTTTGATACCCCACTCGATAAGTTTGAGTGAAAATATTTTTTTGATACCATACATTTTGGTGTCAAAATTCTACAATATAGCTTTTTTCACATTTTATGTGCTTTTGAATACCGAGAACAAAAATACCAAGAAATGCGTGCAGTGGCTCAGAAGATATGAGGTAGGTAATAAAAAACATTGCATATAGCACCTCTCGCCACAGGCGGGGAATCCATCCTCACACATTGCGACTTCAAATGATTGGAACTTCATCCTCCGCACTCTAAGAATGAACTCCCTGCCGTGATTTTCCCAGGCGAATATTATATGGGGTTTTTGAAGAAGGGCATTAGGAGGTTCTTACAGGGTTGGCGGCGCGAGTGTGACTTCTCTGATGTTGCACGTCCATAGGCCACGGTAACCATTTTCATCAGGTGGCCCGTGTGCTTGACTGCCACGTAAGTGGTATAAAAAGACACTCGCAAAAAGCATAACTCTTCTTGGCAGTCGGGTAAAAAGTAAATCAAAATTGTAGATGCACTTCAAAACAAAAGAATAAATACAAAATCTTGTTTTAATAAAATGAAAGTTTTTATTATTATTTTCATATATATGTATCCTCCATGGCAAAATTAATATTATTGAAAGTTGAGAGTCACTGTTCGCTGTCCAACTTACTTAATTTAACTTCAGACAGATTCATTTTATGAGGTAGGTTTACGATTTTATTTTTACACACCGTGCCGTTGAATCCAGTGACAGTGATGTGAAATATCACCATTTAGCCTCCTATTTGGATTACAGTATGGCAAGCGGGACCTCTACAACCCACTGTCGGCTTTACGTGCTCTCTAAGGCACGAAATGACCCAGATACGCGATGCGATGCGATTTTGTAAAGACCCTCAGTTGTAACTACCTAACCTCTGGTCGCTGAGCGATTTTCAACTTCTGAATCACCTCTGATTGCCGTTTTGTTGTTTTTTTTTAAAAACAACAAAGGACATTGTCCAACTTGTATGAGCACTTGGCCTGGTATGGACAGATAATAATTGGCCAAATATGATACAGGTTTGGTAGGTCATACTAGTAAGAAATAAAATAACATCATATGGTTGTATCAGAATTCATCATTTATATTATTTATTGACCATAGTATTTCGTCAACTTTTGTTAAAAGATTAGTTGTATTCATCATTTCTTTATTATTCAGTCATAAGTTATTAAAAAACATCCTGGGAATTGGGCAGGTGGGTTTACCCTAGGCACCTATTTAAGTTGGTATGTACCACACGCCAATAATATTATTAACTCTAAAAACAGAATCGGCTTTCGCAAGAAATTGAAAAATGTAGGTATTCACGAGTCAAAATGACAAGCGAATGACATTTTATAAGATTTCTTTCCAGTTGCCATATAAAAACACAAGCTCAATCGATTAAACATAAATTCGTTTTTGAATCGAGTTAAAAAGTTTTCGTTTCATTATTATAAAAACAATGTTTGATCAAAGACGAGACGACACCATTTTGTTTTGAGTTGTGAATCTTTTTTTAAACCTTATTAATATATTATTATTCTTTACTACTTTCTCGTATCTATACAATAAAAATAAATAAATATAATACCACTTTACAATTATGTAAATTGTAAAGTGGTAAGTATTATATTTATTTATTTTTATTGTATTTACATACACTATTTAGTGTTTAGGTTGACTGATAGAGAATGCTTGTTGAATTAAGTCCGCTTATGTACCTACTTGTGCATGAAGTCTAATAAATAAATAAATAAGCTCATAATTAACCGAATATAATACATAATTACTTACATATATTTTTACGTTTTCGTCATCGTTCTTATAATCTTACGTTTGATCGTTGAGTAGAACCGATTTCCACGCGGGCTTAACCGCAAGCGTCACAGTCAACGCGTACTCAATATCATTTAGTTTATGTATCTTTTTTAAAAGTATCAAGTAGTCAATCTATCAATTCCTTATTAAACTCCTGTGTCCCATACATTACTCTTTATCGATATATTCATAAGTCTTAAATAAAAATCGATTTCGATCTTTATTATAACTGGCAACATTTTATTATTAAGCAAAAGAGAAAGATGTATAGCCATGTTAGGAGAATGTACATTTTAATGAACTAATAGATTAAATACTAATTATTTAAAGATATTTGTTGATACTCCAAGAAATCATTATTAGTTCGGTAAAAATTAAACATGATTATTGATCAATAGCTACATTTGCGTACGTCGTGTCCATGAGAGGCCAGTTTTGGACATTGCCCTTTGCAAATTTGGCTAAACTTCGATATTATCTTACCCATATTCACGTACACAAATATTAGCCGCGTGGTTCCCAGCAGAGTAGAATTTGAACCATCCCTTCTTTTCCCATGCGGTGTCGTACAAGGCGACTAAGGGCTAGACAGATACACCAAGACTCAGCCTCAGATGCACGGCTTGAGTCAACAATAGTGCCCCCTATTACGTGAGACTTAATTCATTGATTGGTGAAATGTGGACATTAATTCACCTCCGCCTAACCCTACGGGGACAAAGGTATGATTATATGTATATACAAATATTTGCACTAAATGGGGATCGAACCCGCGCCTGCGTAGCGACCGACCACCACGTCACAGAAGTTGTAATGTTTTAATGGCCTAAAATCAGTTATTTTTTCTTTGACTCAATGAGGAAAATTACTGGCCTCACCGTGGTCGCATAGCAACGGATGGCACGTGCCAGTATTTTCTTCTCCCATCATTAAATATAAGACGAATGTTTTTTGCGAATAATATCCTTCCCCCTCGTACTCAGATCCGTATTGAATGAATGTGTGAATGAAATAGATAAACAACTATTGGGAATTAGGAGGATAATTTGGAGTATTGAATACCCTCCAAATTATTCTCGTAATTCGATAAGTAATAAATTACGTTCTTTGATAGGTAGAAATAATGGTATGTTTACTTAAAGATTTTTTTTTTATACCTACAACTTAGGTGGCAGACAAGCACACGGCCCACGTGATGGAAAGTGGTTACCGTGGCCTATGGATGTATGTAACACCAGAGGAGTCACACTCGCGCTGCCGAAGTAAGCACAGAGTTTCTGTGCCGTTAGTGTTAAAGACAAAGCTGGAAAAGCCTTTAGTTTTCCCATAGACAACACAAACTGTTTTATAAGGAGGTAGGACACGGCGGTATTTCCGCCCAATTGAGCAGTCCGACTGGGAAAGTACCTCCGCCCTATAGAATACCGCGGTTATAATAACTTCGTGTTGTGTTCCCAGCGGTGAGTAGGGTAGCCAGAGCTCACTGGAGAATTTGTGCTGTCCGTGGGAAGACTAAAGGCTTGTCCTGCTTTGTCTTCTACACTGACGGCACAGAAACTCTGTATTTACAGGGTTGGCAGCGCGACTGTGACTCCTCTGGTGTTACAAACGTCCATAGGCCACGGTAACCACTTTCCATCAGGTGGGCCGTGTGCTTGTCTGCCACCTAAGTGGTATAAAAAAAAACTCTCTAGTGAGCTCTGGCTACCCTACTCACCACCAGGAACGCATCACGAGGTTATTACGGCCGCGGTATTCTGTAGGGCTGAGGTGTAAAGGTACCGTTTTGGCTGTTCGAAGGGCACGTGAAGTCATTGTCTCCGGTTGCCATACGAACATATATGCTGTCGTTATGTGTAATTTGAGCCCTAAAAAGTCCTACGACTCACTACAGTTGTTTTTTTTTTTCACTAACGCCTTTGACACGAAGTCGGAGCCTATTTGCGCACAATCGTTTTTCTACTCTAGTCTCCTATTTTCACTGTAACCCTCGCAGGGTTCATTTTATTTAACTAATTCCTATTATCTTTTGTTATTCTCTCTTTCATTCTGGCCTCTTTTTCATACTAGTTCTCGCATTTATTCTTCTCGTACATTCATTCCATTCCTCTCATGCTTTAGGGATATGTGAACTACAGATGTTATCGCCAATGGGTTTTTTAAGTCGGATGATAATCACTCCCGATATAGCCAAAGAACTCAGGACGATCGTGACTAATGCAAGGATAATAATGTTGGATCCTTAACATGACTAGCCCGCGATGAACAAAGGCTTCTCGGGCGTTGATGATCGATGAATATCCCCCGTCTCCCCATGAATACGGGCCTGGGGGTGACGGGTGGTCCCGCCTGTTACCATAGCATGCTCGGGGATTGGAAGAGGCTTCCGCGGTCCCCACACCCGAAGAGGGCCAGCTTGAAAGAGATGGCTCTGGGTCGACCAGGGTGTGAGGGAAACTCTGGAAACTTACGACCCTCAGATGGCGTGCGTTTTAGTCTGTTCGAGTCCGACATAACCCCTCTCACCGGTTTTGGTGGGGGATTACCCGGGAATTTTTCACACGATAGTAAAAAAAGCTTAGGTAAACATGATTAACAAGTAATAATACAGGTTATCCTCACCTCACAATCCTTACCTACATAACATAACATAAACTCACGCCTATATCCCCGAAGGAGTTGACAGAGGCACCCACATTTCGCCAATTTATGTGTAGGTCCCAATATAATAGGTGACGCGCCTTTTGCCATTAACCGGACACTTATAAACCTGCGATAAATACACACATAACTTCGAAAAGCATCGAAAAGTCATTGGTGTGTGCCATGGTACAACCTAGGATCGAACCCGAGACCTCGTCTCAGCAGTCCATTACCCATACCACTAGGCTACCGCGGTTTTCCTTCCTACACTTACACTACGACCTACACTTACCCTTAATACGATATCATTGTTTCATATTTCATAGGGCTATGAGTTTAATAGGTATGAAAGAAACTTCATCCCACGCACACTTAAGCTGTGGAATGACCTCCCTGCTGCGGTTTTCGCAAGCACCTACAATATGGGGTTCTTCATGGTGGGCAGCGCGAGTGTAACACCCCTAATGTTGCATACGTTAATAGGCCACGATAACCACTTCCCATCAGGCCGTGTGCTTGTCTGCCACCTAAGTGGAATAAAAATAAACAAAAAATTGTCATAATTTTGAAAATTCCAAAGTTGTAGTATGTTGTGTTAAGAAAAATGAAGTTCTGTCTTAACCCGTGTTAAATGACAAGGAACCGTTATTGCAACATATTAATAAATATTTAATTTTTCTTTGGAACAAACAATATTTAAATTACACAAAGATTTATCTCCGTTTCATCTGATCTATATGTCTGTTGTTTAATGCATGTTTACATGCTTAGTATTGATTTATTTTGGCTATTGACGTCAATCCCAGACATAAAAAAATACACTGAATACCGAATAACCTTTTCAACAAAATAATATGGAAATTTAAATGGTGTTATAGAGGTGCTCAGCGGCTTTGCTTACTTTTTGGGATATTTAGAATAAAAGTTATTACTCGACTGCCAAGAAGTATCTTGTTTGTGTGTCTTTTACACTTAGTTGTCTGTGTGGTGACGGATAAAGAATACAAGTATCTCCAACCCATCTCATCTGAAGGGTGTCTTAAGAAGCGAGTAACGGAAAAATATGCAGACGATATCACTGCGAGAGAAGGAAAACTCGAAATAAAACACTGTAACAACCCGTCTGGGCAGCGTGGGAACTGTAGGAGGCTAAGAGGCCTATGTCCAGCAGCGGGAAGGCTAATGATTGATTTAACTTTTAAAAATACCGAAAATGAGCTGTCGTGTACCTACCTCATGAATCACAACTCATATATCCCCGAAGGGGTAGGTATACATAACATTATTATCAGTTACCACCCATATAGCGCTACCGTGATTTTCCGTCGTGTCTTCATTGAAATGTGTCGAAATATGAATTCGTGTGTTACCGTTAGACGAATTGGGTACAATATTCAGGCATTGTAACGGTACAGCCCAACAGGCGATGAACTTGTCATTTAAATCTGATCGTTTAATCATATATCACTAAATATATTACATTATAATCATGATTCTCAGAATGTTTTCTCAACTCAGTTTGGGGTCAGCTTTCCGGTCTAACTGTGATGCGAATGAACTTCAATATTTTCCGTGAAGCGACCCAATTGGAGATATCAAAGTTTTGTACTAAGACTTTTCGAACTATGATGGATCCAACTACCCTTAATGACTACCTTAGATGTTAGTATGGCAACCGGAACCAACGTCTTAATGTGCTCTCCGAGGCACGGAACGACCAACGAGTGGAAATCGAACCCGCACCCCCTGCGTAGCAGTTAGGTTCAATACCGCAACTTCATCGATATTCTTTTTTTATATAGGACACGTTAATTGGACTTCGCCTTGCCTTGCTTGCTGAAGGCAAAGTCCCAGAAAAGAGGGTCACCATTACTTACACATACCGTGTGACAATGGTGACACTCAGCTTAACGGCCTCATCATATGCTTTTTCACGCCCCGCTTAAAGGACCCGGGACTGTAGGAAGAAGGAAACACGTGAGCTGGTAATGAATTCCAGGCCTTAATTGTGCGATATATTTTGTTATAATATTGAAGTCAAAATAAAAAGCAAATGGCGGATACAATTTAGAGTTTTTGGTAGTGTACGCGCTTCAGGCATGCGGAAAGCATGCTTTCGGCTTCCCGTCAACTGTACTGCAAGGCACTAGCCCCAATCAAAAAATAATACCTGTTTTTATATGATGGAAAGTGGTTACCGTGGCCTATGGACCTGTGTGTTACTCGCAATGATAAGACGGCAATATTTGACGACCTCCGTGGCGTAGCGGTAGAGCATTCGACTGCTATGCAGGGGGCGCGAGTTCGATTCCCGCTCAGTGCAAATATTTATATGCATGAATATGTTTATTTGCATTGGTCTGGGTGTTTCTATGTATAATATGTATGTATTTACAAAAAAAAAGTATCTAAGTATGTTTATTCGCATTCTAGATCCCATAACACAAGCTAGTTAAGCTATGCTTACCATGGGTCTAGATAGCGTTGTGTAGAATGTCGTGGAATATTATTTATTTATTTATTTATTATTATTGCAAAGTAAAAAGATAAGTAGGTACGCCGAGCGGTCTTCGGAGTCGGTAAGTACGATTTTCTGTATTACGCTTAGGTATACGTGCGAGCGCGTACGTGAAATTTATACTTAAATTATTATTATTTTTCATATTGACATACAAACATAAATACATATAATCACGTGTTTTTTTCCTGGAGGGTTAGGCAGAGGTGAATTAACACCCATATTACATTAATAATTGTATTCGGTCCCACGTAACAGAGGGTGAGCCTATTGCTGTATTCCGGGCACTATTGTTGACTCGAGCCATGCACCTGAGGCTGAGTCTGAGCTGTAAATATCTGTCTGATGTTAAACAGCCCTATCCCTTAGTCGCCTTGTACGACACAGCACGGGAAGAGATGAGGTGGCCCTAATTCTACTCTGCCGGCAACATTTTTTGAATTGAATGTATAAGATTTCATTACATTTTGCATTTGTTCTACAAAATGCTATTTGATTTCAAACTTTAAGCACAAAGCAATCTAAATTAAATTCAATTGAAGTATTTTTTTTAATTTATGACACGTCAATTAGACTTCGCCTCGCCTGTTGGTAAGCTGAAGGCAAAGTCTCAGAAACGAGGGTCACCGTTATATACTTACATAATATACCATTTTACAATGACGGCACTCAGATTGAATGAAGCCCAGTTTAAAGGATCCGAGACTGTAGGAAGAAGGAAACACTTCAGTTGGGAATTAATTCCAGGCCTTAATAGTGCGACAAATTTATTCAATATTAACAACGATTAGGCTCACATTTTCCATCTTATAGTTAAAATTATATCATCATCATCATGTCAGCCCACACATAGTCCACTGCTGAACATAGGCCTCTCCCACAGACTTCCAGAATGACCGATCTAAAGCAGCCCGCATCCAGCGCTTCCCGGCTAGTTGCAATTATATACTGCTATGATTTACAATTATTAGTAACATGATTACATAAACAATTAATATCATAAAATTAAACTGAAGTAAGCGGATGCCCTGCGCTTTGAATGGCTTGGTAAAGAGCTAATGGCACATCCCACGGGCAGCCGTGGATACTGGCGACTGGCCAAAGCCGTACAGGCCAGCTTCTGCCTGCCTACGCTGCGCTACCCTTATGGATCCCTGGCCCATGGACCGCAAGAGAAAGCCAATATGCTAGTAAATCTCTTTGATACCAATTCCCGAATTGATGATTGTGGTATACAACCGTCGACACTACCCAAAGGTGACCACGTAATGCCTGAAATACGTATCAGGCAATGCGATGTCCGTGCGGTACTGCAATCGTGGTCCGGATGGTATCCCAGCGGTGGTTTCACAAAAATGTGCGTGTGTGAGTGAGTCCTGGTCATTGGTACCACTATGGCGACTCTTTAAGAGTCCCAATATCCAATGATGAAAAGGAAAATTATGGCCATACTGTTAGTATCGGCGGTCCAATCGCGTGGGCGTTAATCGATTGTGTCGGATAAATTACGGAAAGCGAACGATTTGTTCCACAAAAATGCCTGTATTTACCAATAGTCGATAGAAAAGGAAGTACGCAGTGGCGCGATACTTTTCCAATGTGAACATTAATTAGAAAATAAAATACATATATACATATAACCAGGTCTTTATCCCCGGAGGATTAGGCAGAGGTAAATAACACCCACATTTTTTTTATACCACTTAGTTGGCAGACAAGCACACGGCCAACCTGATGGGAAGCGGTTACCGTGGCCTATGGACGTATGCAACACCAGGGGTGTCACACTCGCGCTGCTGACTATGAAGAAACTTTCTGACGCCCCTCTTGAAGAACCCCATATTGTGAGCGCTTGGGAGGTCATTCCACAGCTTGAGTGTGCGTGGGATGAAGTTTCTTTCATACCGCACAGTGCGCACCGTCTCAGGTCGCAATGTGTGAGGATGAATTACCTGCCTATGGCGAGAGGTTCGATGATAGAATGTAGCTACGGTCATCACCTTTTTCCCGCGCACATACCGTTTGCACGGGCATATTTCACCAATCATCCAATTCGGTTCCACGTAATAGGGGGTGATTTCTTACGCGAATCTCAGCGGCAGCTCGCGTACTAGCCGACACCGCTCGCTCGCTAAGTAATTACTATTCCGTTATCTTGTTGTACGTGTACTTCTTCTTTTTACCCGACTACAGCGAAGCAAAAGGAGGGTTATAATTTTGACAGGCTATGTATGTATGTAATGCAGATTCATCAGTGCCCTCGTACGCAACCCCTAATTAAATGGACAAATGAGGTATCGTTAGAAGCATCTTAGTCATCCACTGATTATAGCCTATATAACGTGTCACTGAAACTAATGTGGCGCCCTCTAGCGGTCATAAAGTACTGTGATAAAAAAATAATTTGAGATAAATATGTCGTGTTTGGTATCAACATTTCAAATATGTATAAATTATACCTATTTTTTGCCCCAAAATAATATTAATAAAAAAGTAAGTTTAAAACTAAAACACGACTACTGAAAAGTATTAAACAAGAAAATATCTATAAGAACGATAGCGCCTTACACGGGAGTCATCATGGACATTTTTTTTTTATACCACTTAGTTGGCAGACAAGCACACGGCCCACCTGATGGAAAGTGGTTACCGTGACCTATGGAAGTCTGTTACACCAGAGGAGTCACAGTCGCGCTGCCAACCCTGTAAGTACAGAGTTTCTGTGCCGTCAGTAGAAGACAAAGCAGGACAAGCCTTTAGTCTTCCCACTGACAGCACAAATTCTCCAGTGAGCTCTGGCTACCCTACTCACCGCTGGGAACACAACACGAAGTTATTATAGCCGCGGTATTCTGTAGGGCGGAGGTACTACCCCAGTCGGACTGCTCAATCGGGCGGAAATACCGCCGTGTCCTACCTCCTTAAGTACATTTCCCTATGGGGCTCTGAGAACCTGTTCGAGCTCAATACCAAGAAGCCGCAGGGATGTGCGTTTACAGCAAAACTATAATCTTTCTTCCCCCTCCCCACTCTTAGGGTCCTTAATCCAAATTATGTGCAGCTGCTTCAAGAGGGTCGTCAGAAAGTTTCATCATAGTCATCAGCGCGAGTGTGACACCCCTGGTGTTGCATACGTCCATAGGCCACGGTAACCGCTTCCCATCAGGTGGACCGTGTGCTTGTCTGCCAACTAAGTGGTATAAAAAAAAATGTGGGTGTTATTTACCTCTGCCTAATCCTCCGGGGATAAAGACGTGATTATATGTATATATGTATTTTATTTTCTAATTAATGTTCACATTGGAAAAGTATCGCGCCACTGCGTACTTCCTTTTCTATCGACTATTGGTAAATACAGGCATTTTTGTGGAATAAATCGTTCGCTTTCCGTAATTTAAGGTTAACTATTTCATGAGATAAGATAATATAGCGTATGAAACTTTATACGCTATATTATCTTATCTCATCTTCAACACGAAGTTATTATGACCGCGGTATTCTGTAGGGCGGACCCCAGTCGGACTGCTCAATTGGGCGGAAATACCGCCGTGTCCGACCTCCTTGTTTTTGGTACTTTCTGGCACCTCTACTCTATAACTACATTAGTAAGGTTAAACCTCTAAGAAATTTGTCAAGATTTGTATGCAAAGCTGCAATACATGGATATCTGAGTAATTTGGATTAAGATCGGACAGAAAATATTATGGTAATATGTATGTAAATTTCTTACGATTAAATTATAGACAGAGATAAATACGATATTCTTTTCTATTTCTATTCTCGCACTCCATACATTTCAACTACGCGCTACTAGCGTGTGACGTCACTTTCAGGTACGATTTTGTATTTAGAGTTTTCGAGCGTCTCGAAAAATTTAATTATCTACGTATATATGTCGTAAATAATTTAATAATAGGAATTTTACATATATATTGTAATAATATTTTCTGTCTTATATAGATACTGTATTATATTTGTTTTATAGGCGAATTTATTGTAATTATAATTTTTGTAGAAGTATCTTCATATGTGTTGATGTATTATGCTGGTGCATTCTATTACTAGAACACCAGAAATGGAGACCCACAGAAGCTCTATACTGGACCTTCTGCTGACTACGCGCCCAGACGAAAACTCTGTAACTGTGGAAGCACCACTTGGAACTTCGGGCCACAGCCTCGTCCGGGCGCAAGTGACTCTCACGCGGCCTGAACCTCCACGGCCACCTCAATGGCGGCATGTCTGGCACTACAAGTCGGCAGACTGGGACGGACTGCGAGAATTCTTTGCGTCGTACCCGTGGAGGCAGCTTTGCTTCACTTCAGATGATCCAAGCTCCTGTGCAAAAGCAGTGGCTGAAGCGATCCTAGCGGGCATGGAATGCTATATTCCCAACCGCTGGATCGCAACAGGAGCGAGCAAACGCCCGTGGTTTAATAGGCTGCAGAGAAGCTAGAGAACGCAAGCAATCTGCATACAGGACTTGGACCACGGCTCTTGCCAACAAGGATCCTAACGTTGCTGAAGTGAAGCGGAAGTTTAATGCTGCCTCGAGGTCCAGTAAAAAAGCAACGGCCAGGGCTAAGTTTGAGTTCATTGGCAGAAAAGGCGAACGGCTTGCGCGCTACCCATCTGGCAGTCGTGCATTTTGGTCGCTTGCCAAAGCTGCCGAGGGAAACTTCTGCCAATCCTGCCTTCCGCCGCTGCAAAAACCTGACGGTAGTCTGGCCCATGGCGCTAAGGAGAAAGCCGATCTCTTGGGTAATCTCTTTGCGTCAAACTCGACTATGAACGACGGGAATGCTGAACCACCTATTCTTCCCAGCTGTGGTGCTTCCATGACCGAAGTAAAAATCACGCAACGGGTGGTCCGGCGGGAACTTCAGTCCTTAGATGTTCGGAAGTCGAGTGGTCCGGACGGTATACCGTCGACGGTGCTTAAACACTGTGCCCCCGAGCTGTGCCCTGTACTTACACGCCTTTTCGCACTCTCTTACTCCGCGAGACAAGTTCCGGCCTCGTGGAAGACTGCCTTTGTGCATCCTGTGCCTAAGAAAGGTGATAGGACAGATCCGTCCAATTTCAGGCCTATTGCTATCACCTCCCTTCTCTCGAAGGTTATGGAGCGTGTTATCAATACACAGCTCCTGAGATACCTTGAAGGAAACGATCTATTGAGCGACCGACAGTACGGCTTTCGCCACCGTCGCTCTACCGGTGACCTTCTTGTGTATCTCACAAACCGTTGGGCACAAGCCATCGAGAGTCGGGGTGAGGCACTAGCAGTCAGCCTCGATATAGCGAAGGCCTTCGATCGGGTCTGGCACAGAGGTCTTCTTACGAAGTTGCCATACTATGGACTCCCAGAGGGACTATGCGCATGGATCGCCAGCTTTTTGTCCAATAGAAGTATCCAAGCCGTCGTCGACGGTAGCTGCTCGGACCGCATGGATATAAACGCTGGTGTCCCACAAGGCTCCGTGTTATCTCCGACCCTGTTTCTGCTGCATATCAATGACATGCTGTCTGATGGCTCCATTCATTGTTATGCGGACGACAGTACCGGGGACACGTGTTACACGGGCCGTGCAAATATCTCTCGGTCCGAGGTGTTAGAGTGTCGCGAACAACTTGTGTCCGAAATCGAGACTACTCTCTCTGGAGTATCCGATTGGGGACGTCTAAACCTAGTCCAATTCAACCCCTCTAAGACACAAGTGTGTGTATTCACTGCTAAGAAAATCGCATTCATTGTGACGCTACAATTCCTGGGCTCACCGCTTACCATTGCCTCGAATATCGGGATCCTTGGTGTCGATATCTCCAGCGATGTCCAGTTTCGCAGTCATTTGGAGGACAAGGTTAAGTTGGCATCAAAGAAACTTGGTGTGCTCAAGAGGGCGAGACAGTACTTCACTGCGGGGCAGAGACTCCTTCTTTATAAGGCACAGTTCCGGCCCCACATGAGTAGATATGATGATAATCATCATGAAGATAATCACGCCTTCATTCCCGGAGGGTTAGGCAGAGGTGAATTAACAACCACATTTCACCAATCATTGAATTCGGTCCCACGTAATAGGGGGTGAGCATATTGCAGTCTTCCGTGCACTATTGTTGACTCAAGCCTGCCTGAGTCTGAGGCATATATATCTGTCTGATGTTAAACAGGTATACAGGTAAAATATTGTAACCGCGGTAGCCTAGTGGTATGGGTAATGGACTGCTGTGAAGAGGTCTCGCGTTCGATCCCAGGTTTTACATGACACACACCAATGACTTTTCGATGCTTTTCGAAGTTATGTGTGTATTTATCGCAGGTTTATAAGCGCCCGGTTAATGGCAATAGGCTCGCCACCTATTACATTGGGACCTAAACATAAACTGGCGAAATGTAGGTGCTAGCACCTCTGCCTACCCCTTCGGGGATATAGGCGTGAGTTTGTGTATGTATGTATGTATTATTATAGATAATACTCCCGCCCAACGGCAAAACAAATCAGTTAGATACCTTATTTATACTAACCTCCAGGTGCTTGTCACCGTAACGTGTGTCTAAAGCTTCCATCAAAGACTCCAGAGTCCTTCCTTCAGGCGGCCGGTTTTCCAGTATTATTAAGGCATCTCCTCGTAATGCAAGTGTCAAGGCCATGAATGAGTCCTCGTTGCTCCAGGCTTTAGTTTTTGCCAATATCTCGAATTGGTAATTGTAAGCTGGCCACGAGGAAGTTCCATCAAAGTGTGGTAGGTCGAACTTTGCTGAGGTGAGGTCACGGTAACAGGTTCGCAGGTTTCCAGCCTGACGATCTTCTTTTCGAGAACTTGCAAGCGGTCGTCCATGGTCCCAGACTTCAAAGCCACTTCATTACTCAGCATTTTTACTCAGCATTTGCAAGTCATCTTCGAGGTTCCTCACTTTATCTCCCAGTGCATGGATGCCTGCATCGATTTTACCCATGACGGCTTCCTGGTTGGCCTGCAGCATCTGCTGCATAGAAGCCTGCGTCTCTTGCCTGGAGGCCTGCATCATCTGCTGCATAGAAGACTGCATCTCTTGCCTGGAGGCCTGCATCATCTGCTGCATAGAAGACAGCAGCGTCATCATGTTGGTATCTGACGAGGTTCCATCTGGTGCTGCCGTAGTTCCCGCTGAGACAGCAGCATCAGCCTGACTCCCTTCCTCTTCGAGGGTCCGTTGACGTGCGGCATCCATTTCCACTTGACGTCTGGTCCGTGGAGTACGCCCTTCGTCTTCACGTGGTAATAACGGCATTCCGCTTCTGACACCAATTGTTACGTGCACGGGGTACAATTAAATGCCGTTTACTCAACGAAGAGATTTATTAGCTCACCACAAACTAGACAATTAAATCACTAGTACACACAGTACTTCTTCAACAGTTTCAGTCGCTCAGTAGTTCACAGTAGTCCACAGTCGTTGCTCAGGTCGCAGGTAGAATCTTCTTCGATCGCTTAAGCTCGCTTGTGTTCGATCGTTATCGATCTCAAAGACAGAATGAATCGTGTCGCTATGCGATCGTGTTTTTATACCTCTCAATTAGGAGGATCGAATTATCTAGAAAATTCGCGAGCGATAAATACCTTTTCTTTGAAGTTCGCCGCCGTCGCTGACCTTTCGAGTTCATTCTCGATATTTAGCTTGTTTGTTTTTATTCAAGAGAGTAGGTACTCGTAGGTAGGTTGTGACTTTGTGTTGATGATTCTAGATTTTTCTATGCCAATCGGTAGAGTACCTCGTCACTAACAATGCGTTTTTATTTCTTGACGATTCGATTATTAGTTTTCGAGATATCGACGTCAGTCGTAACAATATTATCAATTGATCAATTAATTAGCCCCCCGCAGTCCACTGATGAACATACGCCTTTCCCAATGTGCGTCATTTTTTCCGATTGTAAATTATAGCAACTCTAAAAATGTAAATGGTATAGTGATGAGAAAAATAAACAAGAAACAAGAATTGCCGAGGGTATTCATTTTTTTTACGTGCGCAAAATCCCTATGGATACCCCCCCACCGGAGCCGGTGGAAGAGGTTATGTCGGACTCGAACCGACCAAAACGCACACCGCCTGTGGGTCGTTTTGGTTGCCGAAGGTGAGGTTGACAGGCCGAGGGTGAGGTTCCTGTCTCATTCCCTCACTAAGGTGTATTCCGGTGATTCCAATGAAATAGAACCATTATTTCCGTTCAAGGTGGCTTAAACGGACTGGATGCGAAAGGCGGAGGATCAGGAGCTAAAACGCACATTGGGTGTGGCCTATATCCGGCGATGAACTGCTATTGACATTTTTTTTTCTTTAAGCGGGGCGTGAAAATGCGTATTTTTTTTATACTACTTAGTTGGCAGACAATCACACGGCCCACCTGATGGAAACTGGTTACCGTGACCTATGAACGCGTGTAACACCAGTGGAGTCACATCCGTGCTGACGACCCTGTAAGAACAGAGATTTTATGTGCCTTCAGAGCAGAACACAAAATCAGGACAAGCCTTTGGTCTTCCCACTGACAGTACAAAAAGCTGAGTGTCACCAAAGTAACATGGTATATGTATGTAATGGTGACCCTTTTTTCTGAGACTTTGCTTTCTGCTTGCCATCAGGCGAGGCGAAGTCTAATTGACGTGTCCTATATAAAAAAACCGGTCAAGTGCGAGTTGTACTCGCGCACCGATGGTTCCGTAACTTAAGCTACATAAACTGTGATATATTTTGAATGGGTTGACTTGGAAGTTTGATTTTTGTACAGTTTCAAGACGTTATAGACTTGAATATGTGATATGAATTTCAACTTAAAAGCTCCATGCATTCTTGAGAAAAAGGTCTTGACAGACAGACAGACGGAGAGACAACGAAGTGATCTTATAAGTGTTCCTTTCTTTTCCTTTTGAAGTACGAAACCCTAAAAAAGAATATTGGTAACTAACTAATCCCTCCAGTCAACTTTTATTAGGAGTAGGAACATCACATCGGTAGTATAATCACCAGGTTGCGAACCCAGAACCCCTCGCTCGTGAAGCCGACTCCTTAACCACTAAGCTATTATTTCTCAATTATCTGTCTGTATGTCTATCTACATTAGCTTCGTATATCAGTGACCGTAAATCGTCGTTACCCTTTGCTACCTGTTTGACATCCCAATCACGTCGCCCATTAAGCAACGGGTATAGGCAGTGATGCACCCAACGCATTAAGACATAAGTGACTGATATCCGACTAAAAGGTTTTAGAAACCAATGGCTCACTCCACTTCGTAAATGGACACTGCTTTTAAGGAATGTATGTCTGCACGTCAGTACGTTAACACTCGTTTTCTATCCTGGTTTAGGCTTATGGGAGCCCATCGTATTATACCCGACTACGGCAAAGCAAAAGGAGGGTTATGATTTTGACAGGCTATGTATGTATGTAGGTTCATAATAATATGTTCTCTCATAGCTCCTCAACCACTTATTAGAGCTAGACACATGAGTTATCGTTAGAAGCGTCTTAGTCATCCGCTAGTTATAGGCTATATAATGTGCCACTGAATCAATTGTGGCGCCCTCTAGCGGTCATAAAGTAATGTTTAAAAAATTAAATTGTATCAACTGAAAGGGCTTAATTGGCACATTTCAAATATGTATAAATTATACCTATTGCTTATCTCAAAATAATATAAATAAATAATTAAGTTTAAAACTAAAACCCGACTTCTGAAAAATCACGTTCGAATAAGTATTAAACAAGAAAATATCAAGGACAGCCGTGGTTGGATGACACTTCGTCTATCAAAACAATACATTCCAGGGAAAAGTGGCATACGACCACGACTATCCTTGATATTTTCTTGTTTAATACTTTTTAAAGCGTGATTTTTTAGTAGTCGCATTTTAGTTTTAAACTTATGTCTCTGTGTGAATCACATCCACCATTCTTTAAAGCAATTATGAGGGACTCATGCTTTTTTTTTATATAAGATGCACCAATTTGACTTCAACTCGCTTGATGGTAAGCTAAAGGCAAAGTCTCAGGTAAGAGGGTCAACATTTTTATTTTTTACATGCAAGAAATCTCCACTGGTACCTCCAACACCGGAGCCGGTGGGAGAGGTTATGTCGTACTCAAACCGATTAAAACGCACGACGACTGTGGGCTGTTTTTGGTTGCCGAAGGTGAGGCTCGCACCCCGGCCGACCCAGGGCCATCTCTCTCTATCTGGCCCTCTCCTCGAGTGTGATATAGACACATATCATGTTACAGTGGTGGCACTCAACTTGGGGGCCTCATCAGATGCTTTTTCATGAACCAAGTTGGTTAGCACATAGGTATCATTGCCAAAAAAGGCAAGTCAGGAGCATGATTCTTCGTCTTTATTTTAGCGTTATTCCCAGTCGCTTTCACCTCAGAGTCTGAGGTCCGCTTTACCAGTATAAGTACGTATTTAGCTTCGATATTAACAACAAACTACAACTTAGGATTCCTCGTACTAACTATGGCAAAAAGATATTATTGTTCGAAGGCGCACAGCTATACAATAAACTACCTAACCATATCAAAAACTGCGAGACCGTGAATGCATTCAAAGGTAAACTTAAGGCGTATGGACATACCCTTTAGCTTTACTTTCGAATGCACGTGTGTAAGTACATACTGTGCAATAAACGTGTGTTATGTTGACATCCCAGCTCGCCAGATGCAAATGTTAATACAATTTTTAAGTAATATCACTATGTATCTCATTTTAAGCGAACTATTGTTGTTCTTATCTATACTAATATTATAAAGCTGCAGAGTTTGTTTGTTTGTTTGAACGCGCTAATCTCTGGAACTACTGGTCCGATTTGAATGATTCTTTCAGTGTTGGGTAGTCCATTTATCGAGGAAGGTTTTATATCATATACCATCACGCTACTATTTAAGGGAGCGGAGCATTGATAATAAATGTTAACAAATCCGGCAATTTTTTATACATATTTTGAAGAATAAAACATACGGGCTCAAAGGGATATGAAGCTTCAAAATATACCCCGGGCGAAGCTGTCGTGGGTCAGCTAGTGAAAAATAAAGTTATTTAAACCGAATCGACTACCTCCTGAGCTTCACAACCGAAGAAGCATTGCAGTTGGACCAGTTGTTGAACTTTTTATGGCTCGAACTACCCGTAACGACTGAAATAGATGTTCGTATGGCAACACTGGAACCGTGCATACAAATATACCCCGCTTCGCGCCACTTCTATAGCGATAGCGGTCCTCGGAAGGAGAACACCGATTTAGATAGAAGCAAATGACATACTGTTATAATTTTTAAGCTATTGCATAGCTTTTATCGCGGACCTTGAGCGTGGGGACCGAATCCAGAAATTCCGTAACGAAAAAAACCTAACACTAAGACCTCGCACGAATCGAGTCGAGCTGCTCCGAAGTAGCTCCGCTTAACGTAAGTAATTATAATTGCATAAGTTGTTAGTTTTCAAATTCAAATTCAAATTCAAATTCAGATTCAGATTCAGATTCAGATTCAGATTCAGATTCAGATTCAGATTCAGATTCAGATTCAGATTCAGATTCAGATTCAGATTCAGATTCAGATTCAGATTCAGATTCAGATTCAGATTCAGATTCAGAGTCAGATTCAGATTCAGATTCAGATTCAGATTCAGATTCAGATTCAGATTCAGATTCAGATTCAGATTCAGATTCAGATTCAGATTCAGATTCAGATTCAGATTCAGATTCAGATTCAGACTCAGACTCAGACTCAGACTCAGACTCAGACTCAGACTCAGACTCAGACTCAGACTCAGACTCAGACTCAGACTCAGACTCAGACTCAGACTCAGACTCAGACTCAGACTCAGACTCAGACTCAGACTCAGACTCAGACTCAGACTCAGACTCAGACTCAGACTCAAATTATATTATTATTTATTATAATTGCATAAGTTCATAAATAATGCTATGCAATAGCTTTACCGCGGCAGTCCCCGAGTGCCACACGTCTTTTTTTTATACATGGCAGACAAGCACACGTGTTGGAAAATTGTTACCATGGCCTATGGACGTGTGCAACATCAGGGGATTCACACTCGTGCTGGAGACCCTGTAAGAATAGAGAGTTTCTGTAATGTCAGTGTAGAAATCAAAGCAGAACAAGCCTTTGGTCTTCCCACTCATCATCATCATATAATCACGCCTTCATCCCCGGAGGGTTAGGCAGAGGTGAGTTGACACCTACATTTCACCAATCATTGTATTCGGTCCCACGTAATAGGGGGTGAGTATATTGTCGTATTCCGGGTACTATTGTTGACTCGAGCCATGCATCTGAGGCTGAGTCTGGGCTGTATATATATCTGTCTAATGTTAAACAGCACTATCCCTCAGTCCCCTTGTACGACAAGACGGTAATTCAAGAGGGGCATCAGAAGGTTTCTTCATGGTCGGCAGCACGAGTGTGACACCCCTGGTGTTGCATACGTTCATAGGCCACGGTAACCGCTTCCCATCAGGTGGGCCGTGTGCTTGTCTGCCAACTTAGTGGTCTAAAAAAAAAAACCGCATGGGAAGAGATGGGGTGGCCCATATTCTACTCTGATGGGAACCACGTGGTCTTCCCACTGACAGCACGAAATCTCTCCAGTGAACTCTGGCTACCCTATCCACTGACGGGAAAACAACACGAGGTTATTGTGGCCGCGTTATTCAGCACTTTTTTTTTTTTTTTTTTTTTATATATAGGACACGTCAATTGGACTTCGCCTTGCCTGATGGTAAGCTGAAGGCAAAATCCCAGAAAAGAGGGTCACCATTACTTACACATACCGTGTGACAATGGTGACACTCAACTTCCCCAATCGGACTGCTCAATTGGGACGGCATATCGCAATCATCTACCTGCCCTTATTCCAATTATTTAGGGTCGGTACAACATTTCATTCTCATTCATACATTCCTGTCAGGTATCAATTCTTCAGTCACTCCCTTCTTTGCCATATCCTAACGCCACTTGCGTAGTGGTCACGTTCACACCAGCACGCCACATAGGTTGTCAGGAGCATGTTTCTTTTTTTTATATAGAACACGTTTTTTTATACCACTTAGGTGGCAGACAAGCACACGGCCCATCTGATGGAAAGTGGTTACCGTGGCCTATGGACGTTTGTTACACCAGAGGAGTCACAGTCGCGCTGTCAACCCTGTAAACACAGAGTTTCTGTGCCGTCAGAGTAGAAGTCAATGCAGGACAAGCCCTTAGTCTTCCCACTGACAGCACAAATTCACCAGTGCGCTCTGGCTACCCTACTCACCACTGGCAACACAACACGAAGAACTGTAAGGGCGGAGGTACTTTCCTAGTCGGACTGCTCAATTGGGCGGAAAAACCGCCGTGTCCTACCTCCTAAAAAACGTCAATTAGAGTTCGCCTTGCCTGATGGTAAGCTGAAGGCAAAGTCTCAGAAAAGAGGGTCACCATTACTTACACATACCATGTGACAATGGTAACACTCAGCTTGACGGCCTCATCATATGCTTTTTCACGTCCCGCTTAAAGGACCCGGGACTGTAGGAAGAAGGAAACACACATGTGAATTCATGCAAGCTTGCTAAGCTAAGCTGGGTTAAATAATTTATTTTAACTATAGTAAACCCAATTCCTTACCTTAATTTTATTGAGCATTCGATATGGCACATGCTAGAATACTCACTCACCAGCAGAGCTCATAGACCTAACAGCTATATTTTATGCTGTAGATTCGTATATTAGAGCCGATACATTCGAATTCCAGGCCTTAATGGTGCGACAGAGGAAAGAGTCACCGAACCGCTTGGTTCTTGATCGGATGTTCTGCACCGTGTGCGGGTGACATCTAAGCCCTGCATGTGTTGTCCTGTGTAGGAAAGGGGAGGGTGGGACTAATTGGAAGAGCTCATCAGAACACTCACCATGGTACAGACGGTAAAATACAGACTGAATGACATTAAGTTTCAAACGCTACCTAATGTGAGAAAACAGTAGATTTGAATTGATTAAAATAAAAGTTAGAACTGATGGAACTAGACTTACTTTGCTTCGAATGCGCGCATTTGCGAAACGGTTTGTCACTCAGAATAAGGGACCAGGTCCAGTCCAGGTGCACACTGAGTAAGAGAATTTGGGAGTAGAACTGCCGTCGATTCAACAGAAGAAGAAGTCACCAGGTTTGTCGGATAATCGACCTTTCCTAGCAAATTGAGACTCTTCCGGACCTCGAAGGGTATGTTAAGCCGCGTCGCGATTTAAAATTAATACCTACCTACTTATCTCTATATGTATAAAAATCAATTGCTGTTCGTTAGTCTCGCTAAAACTCGAGAACGGCTGAACGGATTAGTCTTATCTTGGTCTTGAAATGTTCGTGGAGGTCTAGGAAATGATTAAAAGGTGAGAAAAATTCGAATAATTGTCGGGACCGACATCAACGCTGGCGGAGCCACGGGCAAAAGCTAGTAAGAAATAGAAATGAAAAATAAAACGTAGATTATTAAAATTCATCCCACGCACACTCAAGCTGTGAAATGACCTCGCTGCTGCGGTTTTCCCAAGCGCCTACAATATGGGGTTCTTCAAGAGGGGCATCAGAAGGTTTCTTCATGGTCGGCAGCGCGAGTGTGACACCCCTGGTGTAGCATACGTCCATAGGCCACGGTAACCGCTTCTCATCAGGTGGGCCGTGTGCTTGTTTGCCAACTAAGTGGTATAAAAAAAATTAAAAAAAATCCCGACTCAGAACATATTTGACAACACCCATTTTAGGACCAAAAATCCACACCACAGCCTTTGTTGACAAACAATGCCCTATGATACTTGGAACATGTATTGTATATCTTTCATTTGAGACTCCATTCAACGAAATCGGTCCAGCCATTACGTCTTATAGAGGGGAAACAAAGAAAACTAAAAACCGCGATAGCCTAGTGGTATGGGTAATGGACTGCTGAGACGAGGTCTCGGTTTCGATCCCAGATTTTACCATGGCACACACCAATGACTTTTCGATGCTTTTCGAAGTTATGTGTGTATTTATCGCAGGTTTATAAGTGCCCGGTTAATGGCAATAGCCTCGCCTCGCCACCTATTACATTGGGACCTAAACATAAACTGGCGAAATGTGGGTCTGCCAACTCCATCGGGGATACATGCGTGAGTTTATGTTATGTTATGTCATGTTACAAAGAAAACTACACACATACAAACATGTGCCACATTACCTCCACTGATGCATACGGGTAAAAAGAAATTACAAGTAATGTTTTGGCCCATTGTCGCCAATCTAGGTTGTGGATTATGTACTTAGAAGTCACTGTCAAACAAGTAAAACCCGTGGATACTCGTATGTGAAGTTAAAACGGTTAATAGATTAACAATGGGGAGATTGGGGACTTAATCTTACTAGGTGGCGCTTAATGTATCGTGTTAATTGTTCTAAAGCCATCAGCGACCACTCAGACCAATGTGCTATATAATGACCCGTAAACTGACGAATACAATGTTTTTTATACTACTTAGGTGGCAGACAAGCACACAGCCAACTTGATGGAAAGTGGTTACTGTGGCCTATGGATGTGTGTAACACCAGACGAGTTACACTCGCGCTGCCGACCCTGTAAGCAGAGAGTTTCTGTACCGTTGTAGAAGACAAAGGCAGGGCAAGCTTTTAGTCTTCTCACTGACAACACAAACTCTCCAGTGAGCTCTGGCTACCCTACTCACCGCTATGTTTAAGTATATAGTACAATGTGTCTGCGTTCGACATTATAATGTAAGTACTTTTGTTTTAAAACTTTAATATTGTTTTAAACATTATAATATTGTAGAAAAACTACCTAAATGAAATATACAATATACATGAATATGTATATATATGTGATGGTTCCATTAGAACAAGCTAGCAGCGGGTCTAAAAAGGCCACATTGAGCAAATCCGCTAAAAACGAGTAACTTTATGAATTACCAGTAGCTCTCAATCGATTCTTTTAAAATTCGTAAAATGGTCACTTATGCTGAGCAGAATTACAACAATTCGTTTTACCAAGCAAATTCTAATTTCGTGTAAATGTTGCCGCATGCCAAAATCGCGTTGTTACGAGTTTTTTTTTCTGTACTGTTTTTACAAACTAAGTAGATTAATATTTGTAGAATATGTGTTATTAAAACGATGAAACATCAATAGCCCGCCATTTAATTATCGGAACTAAAATTATAAGAACGAAATCAAAGTTAAAGTGTTGCCATTATCTGTTAGCGTCAGCAGCTTGGCTTTAGTATTATGTTATCTATGATGTACTCTCGTGCTTAACATTGAATTACAGGAATCACTCTTTTTTTCACTAGAAGGTGCTGTAGCCCAGCTCATATATAAATGATGGTTTAAGTTAAGTAATAATGGTTTATTTGTGGTCAAAACATAATACAAAACATATTTCATTCTTTTTTTCTTTATATTATAGCGTAAAAACCGCGTAATGGACTGCTGAGACGAGGTCTCGGGTTCGATCCCAGGTTTTACCATGGCACACACCAATGACTTTTCGATGCTTATCGAAGTTATGTGTGTATTTATCGCAGGTTTATAAGTGCCCGGTAAATGACAATAGGCTCGCCACCTATTTTATTTTATTTTATTTTATTTTATTTGGAAAACAAACAGTATCTTAAAACTAAATAACAACTGCTTATAAAACTATAAACCATTGAAATTACATTGGGCCTATTACATTGTATATATACATACCTATTACATACCTATTACATTGGGACCTAAACATAAACTGGCGAAATGTGGTTGCTAGCACCTCTGCCTACTCCTTCGGGGATATAGGCGTGAGTTTATGTTATGTTATGTTATTATAGCGTATTTATTAAGAAATAAGCAAAAGGAATTGAAGATCTTGCTGCATTCGAATCTGTTAACTGATATCAAAGCAATTCACAGTTTGTGAACCATTTTACGGTTTCCATGCAAAACTGTCAACTATTTGAATTGCGAAATTAAAATTGAGTGCAGTGTGTGACCTTTTTAAGATTTTCTATATGACCTCATATTTATTATCCTAATACGATTCCATCCAAGTGACCTTTTTAGACCCGCAGGACCGAAGTCATTATTGAATTACTTGGAATTAATTTCCTGAGCCCCTAGCCAAATACTTAATTCTTAATTCGAAGCATTATTTTACACTAATATCAATTACTGATAGGGTAATTAATGTGATCGAGAGAGATGGCCTTGGGTCGGCCGGGGTGCGAGGGATATGCCTGTCAACCTCACCTTCGGCAATCAACAACGACCCACAGGTGCCGTGCGTTTTAGTCGGTTCGATTCCGACATAACCTCACCCAACGGCTACGGCGGGGGGGGGGGGGGGGGGGTATCCATAGGGATTTTTCGCAACACTCATAGTGGAGTATATAAAGAAACTGTTCATAAAAAGTTTCTTATTCATTGCATTTTTGCACTTACCAAATGTAACGGCTCACTATATTAGAGAGTTTAAGTTTATTGCAACGTTTTTTTAATATAATACAATAACACTACCCACCTGATGGAAAGTGGAACGTGTACAACGCCTGGGGAGTCACACTCACGCTGCCGACCCTGTAGAAGAAAAAGCAGGACAAGTCTACCTACTGAAAGCACAAACTCTGGAGAGTTCGAGAAAAGATCGAAAACCGTAAATATTTACGGTTTTCGATATTTGCCCTTTATTTGTGCTATAAGATCTTGCTTTTTCCCTAACTTCATGATTCTAATTCAACGGGAAGTACCCTAAAATCAAACTTCTAATTCAATGCAATCTAAATTTTATTACTTTGTAGCACAAGTACACGCTACTATTCAGTTTCTTACGGTATTCTTAGTGCGCGAGTACGCCTCGCACTTGACAAATTTTAATAGATAATAATTGAATGGTTTTTCAATTTGTCTTAGAGATTTTTTTAATAAAACTTTCTATTTGGTTGAAAACCGTGAAAACTCCGTTTTTAGGACCTTTCATACCGAACAAAAAGAAAATCCAGGCGTCGGCTCGATGAGGATGTTTTTATTATATTTCCTTTATGGCGGTGTTTTGAACAACCCTACCAACTTTCAGCTGGGAGCGAATTATTATACCCTTGGCTTTGATTATTGTCTTGAGCATAGCTTGAGCATGGACCAGGCCCCTCCTAAAATCCAAAAATGCTATAAATATGACACAATATTGTAATAGGCACTAACTTTCTACTTTATTCTATATTATCTTGACACAAATTATCTGCAGCGCGAGTGTGACGGCCATAATGCATATGTCCATAGGCCACGGTAACCACTTCCCATCAGGTGGGCCATGTGCTTGTCTGCCACCTAAGTAGTACAAAAAAAATGTACATTCGTCCATATTTAGTCTTAAGAAATCACTAGTAACTATTACACTATATAATTACGTTGCACGATTTTGAGAAATATGAAATTTAGAGTAGGTGCTTATATTTGAGTCATTTTAGCATGCGTACTTGAGTACAACTTTGTCATTTTGCCTATTTTTCAGATTACGAATTCTCAGATTTTTGATTAGTGGCAGAAATATCCCAAAGGGAACCGTAATAGTAGACTATATGATTGGCTATCGACGAAACATGATCTTGTGAATATCACGGCAGTATCAGCAACGGCAATCAAATTGACTATTATTATCGTTCAAATGCGTAGAAAATTGGAAAAGTACTGGGAAGCGCTGTGAACGTTTTCTGACTAAAAATTCTCAGTGTTTGTCTGAGAATTATATGTTCGGAGTACTCATCCACTACTCAGCAGCATCATCAGCAAGTAAGCTTCTGAGAATTATTTTTTACCTGCGAAAATCCCCACGGATACCCTCCCCCGGAACCGGTGGGAGAGGTTATGTCGGACTCAAACCGACTAAAACGCACGGTACCTGAGGGTCGTTGTTGGTTGCTGAAGGTGAGGTTGACCGGCATATATCTCGCACCCCGGTCGAATCAGGGCTATCTCTCTTGATCTGGCCCTCCTCGGGTGTACGGAAAAAGAAGTTCCCCAGCTCGTCCCCGGAATCAGAGAGGCGATTTCCCATCCATCACATCAGTGGATTTCACTGAAGCTAGTAAGAAAAATAATAAAAAAATATCTAAGAAAATATAATATTTTTATACATAAGTATATACATGTGCCAGCGTATGTATGGGTAAAAATCATTTAAAATGACCATTTTGATTGCAAAATTTGTCCACACCCGATATTTGATGATAACATTATTTTTACTATGTAAGAAGTACCTATTAGTACTCTGATATATATTATCTAGCTATAATACACAGATTTATATAACTTTTGTCTATAATAAACACAATATATTCTTCTTTTTTCATTGAACTCGGATAATCTTCATACAAAATAATTTGTCCCTCTTCACGGGCTGCGTAACAAAAATTATCTAAATAAATCTAATCTACGGTATTTAATTATATTGATGAACTTTTTGCCAAAACGTTGTTAATACCCATTGATTACGGTAAAACATATTTTATTTTAATTATTTAAAATATTAAAATTTTGGGTACAAAGTAATGTCCATTATTTTGTTCATTTTTGTTATTCGATTTTGTAACACCAAAATTTGGTATATTATTTACAATTTGTAAAATGGCAACCCTCAAACTATAACGAGCCAATCACATACCAGAATCTAATATGAGTCGGCCATTTTGTCTCCGAGTAGAAATAGGTGAATGACGCGTGTTTCGTAGTTGCGAGCAAAATTCCAATTTTAAAACATCAGTTTTGTTTTGTTCGAAACAACACAGGTAAGTGAGCACTTACATTATTTAATTAACCAATTAAGCATGTTATTGCTGACATTTATTGAAATGAAAGGTGGTTGGAACTAATTGAGATTTTTGTTTGGCTTATCATACTTGAAGTTACTTTCAAAGCATAACGGTTATTCATTTTTGTTATGATTTTAGTTACGTTACAAAAATGAAATAACAAAAATACAAAAATGAAATAACAAAAATGAACTAAAGTCGCAATCACATTGCTGGTAAAATGTTATTATTAGAGATTATAATGTTATAATTATATTTGAGTGTATTTTTTTTATAAAATATGGGTATGGGCCTTTTTTGTCTTTCTGTTCGCTTTCTGTTTTCATCAAATTCTTTTGTCTGTCTGACTATCTTTTATCCTTCGATTAATCTTTCACTATATGCTCGCCATCAATCATCACCTTAGTTTGTCTAGCTTCTTATTCGTTTGTTAATTTATGCATATTACTAGCCGGCTTATATATACATATATGTATACATATAGGTATGTATAAAGTATTTATTTTGATATATTCATAGGTTGGATCAGTGTAGACTACAAAAGTTAACTATGTAGCTTACGATCAATCTGAGAATAATGTCTGATAAGATAACGATATTACGTTGATCTCCTTTCATTGTCTCCAAAAAAAAATTTTTTTTATGAGAGTTAGGTATTATAAAGGTACGGAGGCTTGTATCTCCAATAGTTAATTAATAAAACAAATGGTAAAAAAAGTGTTATTATTGCGGAACACCTTATACGAAATCAATAAAATAAATAACTGTCAGACTATAATGTGCATTGTGAACGAGCCCTAATATTTCATTTTTGTTATTTTTTGTTACGCCGTTCATTTTTGTTACATTTTCATTTTTGTTTCATATTTGTCACAATGGTCATTTTAAATGATTTTCACCCGTATATATCTTACATACATACATACGCTGGCACAGTTGGGTACAAAGAGAGGTAATTCAATGTAAATCATTGCAGATTTCATCAAAATATTAATGTCTGGTAAAAATGCAAAAGGTTCTTCAGAAAAAGAATTTAGTGATGTGGAGTAAATAATTAGTGATTGTACTTATTTAACTTAATTATTAAGTAGTTGAACACTTATTGTTTTTTATTTTCACTTTTATTAAGTAGTTAAAACAAAATTGTTAATGAATCAAAGGTCATTTTTATCTTTGTGTTATTTATTTTACAATCATGTCAAGAAATAAACATCTCCTCCTATAGTCCCGTCATCTAGGTACCATATATTAAATTTAGAATTTAACTGCCGAATAATGGGCTGAATGGCTAAACTAAAAATTACAGGTTCAAGAGGGTCTCCTTGTTGACAACCAACAGCAGATTCTAAAAGGTTTGTCCTTATATAATAATTTAAAGTGGTATCTGTAACATTGCCGAAGATAATTATAAATTTTGGGAGTTTCTAGTTTAGCTTGGTTCAACAAGGTGTCCCTGTTCACCGAGTTAAAAGCATTCTTCACATCAACCTTGAGAATTACTTCACTTTTCCTGGAGTCAAGGTAGTTTGACAAAGCATGTATGGCAGCCTCACAGCCCCCTTTTGAACCAAAACCAAGTTGGAGGGGCTGGAATTTCATGGCCAGGTCGTTTTTGTAATATGCGCAGCAGAGTTTGGCTGCCATACGTCGATATGTGCATCCCACGGCAATGGGACGAATTCCGCCATCTCCCTTGCGTAGGGTAAATGTCGATGATGGCATCGTCCACACTACAGGAGAGCATCATATTCATGAGGGCTGTTAACCCCTCCAGAAGTGCCTCGCCAGCCTCCCCGGCACTCGACCCCAGAAAATCTTTTAAATGCTGTGGGTTCAATGCATCGATGCCGTCAACAGAGCCACTTCGAAAGGGGGTAACAGCTGCCAACACTTCCTTGGCCGTTACGTACAGGCAATCTGAGTCGGCGTCAGGCGTCTCAGGAAAAGAAAGGTCATCCGCAGGCGCCGGATGCTTAATCCGCAGACCCACAAGGGTTTCCAGAGAGCAAGGCGCCACTATATCGTTACTAAAAAGGAATCTCGATGTACCACTAATAGCATCATCCATTAATTCAGATGTTTATTTCTTTAGTTCAGGCACGTATAGAGGACAAACATATTTTTTTTTTATACAACTTAGGTGGCAGACAAGCACACGGCCCACCTGATGGAAAGTGGTTACCATGACCTATGAACGTGTGTAACACCAGTGGAGTCACATCCGTGCTGCCGACCCTGTAAGAACAGAGATTTTGTGCCGTCAGTGTAGAGGACAAAGCAGGACAAGCCTTTGGTCATCCCACTGACAGCACAAAAACTCTCCAGTGAGCTCTAGCTACCCTAGTCACCGCCGGGAACACAACACGAAGTTATTATAACCGCGGTATTCTGTAGGGCGGAGGTACTTCCCCAGTCGGTCTGCTCAATTGGGAGGAAATACCACCGTGTCCTACCTCCTCTGATACATACATACATATTGTTTAGCTTAGACCCTTGCTCAAAGATCACCGCAAACTAAGCAAACTTTCTTTTGCTAAGTATCATTTTGTAGGCGCCCTAATGCACAAAATAAAAAAAAAATTGTAAATAAGTAAATTTAAAAAAGAAAGATAATCTAGTTCTAATATAGTTCGCTGAGTTTCTTGCTGGTATCTTCTCAGTAGAACCAACCAACCGAACCAGCGAAAGAATCATTTTCCAATGGTTTATTTTTACATTATTTAATATTTTTATATTATTTCTTGACATACCTAATTGTAAAATTTTGACGTTCATATGTGCTCTTTGTGTGTCTAAACTGGATAAATGAAATTGGTTCTTTGATTGATTCTTTGATTATAATTTTTAATAATTTATAATTATTTAAGTATATCAAGTAATATACATACATAAATACATATACATAAACTCACGCCTATATCCCCGAAGAGGTAGGCAGAGGTGCTAGCACCCACATTTCGCCAGTTTATGTTTAGGTCCCAATGTAATAGGTGGCGAGCCTATCGCCATTAACCAGGCACTATAAATGAAATGAATGAAAAAAATAATTAAATAAAATTTATTCACGGAAAACAATGAGAATGAGCAATGTTACAATAATTTTTCTTCTGCCAAACTGTATAACAGTTTGTTGGCAGATGAAGCTCCATGATTTATTCACTAAATTTTCCATTAATTATTTACCAAAATTAGATACCTTATATAAATAAATTGCAATATATTTTATATAATTTTACATCAAATCAAGAAATAATTTATAAATATTAAATACAATAAAAATAAAATAACTATTATAAAACTTTTAGCTAAGAACAATTAAAATGCGTCGTAGAATTCCTCCGCATCGCATGCCTCTTGTGGTAGCGTTCCCAGAAGACTGGCAGTATTGCCACGTTGTATGGCAATGCTTATTCTTTGACCTAAAAAGAGGCCAGCCTTCTGGTCACGAGAAGCGTCGACCATACGCTTCGCAATCTCACGGAAGAGGTTGCGAGCGCTCGGACCCCGTGACCCCTTATATAAATTAGATATAAAAAATTAGACACATTATCATATGTATTATTATTATGCTTATTCATATGCCTGAATAAAACAGCGTATTACATTATTGTTAATATTTATAATTTATCCTGTATTAATTTATAAGTATTGTCTTTGTCAGCCGTATCCGAACGATACGGCTGACAAAGTAGGTACCTACCACAACAAAAGTACTCATCATACTCACAGTCAAAATATCCGATACAATGCATTCACGTGAAACGACAGAACTACAAAACTGTATGTTATTTCAAGTTCAAGTTAGTTCAAGTCGTGACCACGGGTGCTGCAACGCATCCGAAACGTCGGCAGAAATAGTAAGTTCCAAGATATAATTCGCGAGAAGTCCCGATACCTAGTATAATTATGAACAAAACTGTATGTTTACTTATACAATACTTTAGGTAGGTATGTGTTACTATAAGCATCTACAAGTGAAATCTGTAAGACACAGTGACTAGTGACTAGGCTAAACACACTTCTTGCAATACATTGCTATACAGAATGAATAATCACACCATACATACATTATAGGTCAATAGGTAGGTGGGTACATACCATACTAGTTATTCATATTCTGATGCACGTTCACACAAAGTTACATGGACACATTGAAACTATAGTTCCATCAACAGTTTTGATATAGGTTAACTAAAACAAACAGATTGTAATGATGCACCACAAGCACAATATTTGTTACTGTTCTCAGTTACTTACATACTTCCGAGTAGCACTCGCACTCAGCGTATTACGTTTTACTTATAATTTTTCCCAATAACAATTTATTTGTTTTATTTTTAAATACTTTAGTATATGTAGTACTTGACAAAGATGAGGGTAGACTATTAAATATTTTAGATACCAAGTAATGTCTATTCCTTTCGCCGAAATAATTATTACATGTAGGTAATTCTAACATATTAGTACATTGTCTCCTCGGGCGTTTTTTATGCATTTTTAACTCATCACTAGCGTACTGCTCAATAGCTAACAATAACAACACCTTCTCTTGCACTGGTAGCATTTTACATTCCATGAAAAGTTCCTCATAATTATGCTTACAAAGATTTTTTGTGTTTTTGTCTACTAGTAACTTAAGAAATCTTATTTGTATTAATTTTATCTTATCTAAGTAAGTTTTTGTACGACCATAGCTAGACAGTCTATAAGAAAGTATTGAATCTACGAGTGCGTAATACACGGTATACAACGTTGTCCTATGCAAAGTAAAACTAAGATGATGGAATTTCACAAGCACCGCTTTTAATTTATCACATACTGTCTTTATGTGTAACTTCCATGAAAATTTGGAGTCTATACACAGACCTAAGTACCTGTAAGACTCCACCACCTCAATGCTTGAGCACGTATATGCTGCTTCACTGTAATCAGGCAAACATTCGTAAGTATGTCCGACTATTATCGGCCACTGATCTATATTTTTAAGGTAAGGAGAATATTTATGCATACATTTAGTCTTACTCAGGTTTATAATTATTCCGTTGTCGTGCGCCCATTTTACTATATTAGAAAAGTCTTCCTGTACCTTATTCTCTATCACATCGAGATTCCTGTCGGCATACACCTGACAAGTATCGTCGGCGTACATATAGATGCGACAGTTCCTAACAACGTTACACATACTGTTCACATGCATTATGTAGCCGACTGGTCCGAACACGGAACCGGTCAGCACGCCACAGGTAACGCACGTGCTGTCGCCGCTGACGCCATCAATGACGGTCTGTAGTGTTCTGTTTGTGAGGTAGGCCCGGAGCCACTTGTTAAGCGGTCCCGCAATCCCACACTCTTCCATGGCTTTTCGGAAATCAATATATACTACTACCACCTGCTTCCGCTGGTCCAGACCCTCATTGATGTCATCAGTGAAACGCCCCAGTACTGTTGCAGTACTCCTACCCCTTCGGAAGCCATGTTGGATGTCAGTTAAAATGTTATATTTTTCTAGGAAAGTAGGTACTTATCTGACTTACAATATATTTTTCTACTATTTTAATAATTACCGACAAGATAGCTATTGGTCTATAGTTAGAGTAGTCACAATGCGATCCATGCTTAAATATAGGCCTAATTATCGCTGTTTTGAGTTTTTCTGGATATACCCCCAATTTCAATGCACAAATTAATAAAATAGGCTATTACGGGACTAATTTTATTCTTAATCAGTTTGATATCTTTTACTCTAATCAAATCCAACCCCTGTGCTTTGTCACAGCTTAGATTACATATATTTTTTTCTATATCTGACGGGTGGGCTTTTGGAAATCTTAAATATACATCACTTCTTACAACATATTCAGATCTGTCTAGGAATTTACGGTCGCATACATGTTTGATATTTATTATTTCCTGGTAAAACATTTGGAAAAATTGTTACATATATTTATTGTACTTTCTGTTCTACCTAAATATTCAATAATTATCTCATCTACACTTTTTGATTCCTTTCCAGTCCATTCATTAATCTTAGCCCATATTTTTCTAACATTTTTGTTACAATTTGCTATCTCATCCCTTCGATAGTTATTTTTAGCTTTATTTATATATTTGTTAACTTTTTAATTATACTAGGTATCGGGACTTCTCGCGAATTATATCTTGGAACTTACTATTTCTGCCGACGTTTCGGATGCGTTGCAGCACCCGTGGTCACGACTTGACTAGTCTTCGAGCGTCGCAGATGATCACCGAGCACGGGTGCTTCGGAAAGTATCTGCGTCGGATGGAGAAAGAGCCAACGTCCGAGTGCCATCACTGCGACGCGAACGAGGACTCAGGTCCGCACACGCTAACCGAGTGTCCGGGGTGGGAGACGCCGAGGCGGGAGCTTGTGGCGGCCCTGGGAGTGAGAGTTCTCACGCTCTCCACCTTGCTCGCGGCGATGGTCCGCTGCGCGGATGCGTGGGCGGCCGGCGCCTCCTTCTGCGAGCAAGTAATGCTCGTGAAGGGGAGGCGGGGCGGGAGCGGCAGTGGGAGCGACGAAGGATCGCAAGCCAAGCTGCCCGCGTACGAAGGCAACTCGGGCGTCGGAGGTCGAGGAACGACCTCCGCCCCCCATGAGCGCCGGCCTGGGGGTGACAGGTGGAGCCGCCTGTCACCCTGGCAGAAGCAGGCCGCGGCGGTGGCGCGCCTGGCGCGCCTCCCCGTTTCCGGGGTCGAGTTGGGGACTCTGTAGTCCCCACACCCGAGACGAGGGCCAGATCGCGAGAGATGGCCCTGGGTCGGCCGGGGTGCGAGGGATATGCCTGTCAACCTCACCTTCGGCAACCAAAGCGACCTACAGGCAGCGTGCGTTTTAGTCGGTTCGAGTCCGACATAACCTCCTCCACCGGCTCCGGTGGGGAGGTATCTGTGGGGATTTTGCGCACGTAAAAAATTAAAAAAAAAAGTCTTCGAGCGTCGAGATGTATGCGGGGAACATTTTTGAGCGCCTACCCACCATTACACTTATTATGAACGGTTAGGCTGGCGACAAACCACACTCACTATGTCAGTTTTTAACGGCACTGTGTTTTTTGGTTTTAGTATCTTAATCACTGGATTCCACGTTCCGGATAGCTTGTATCCATCTTCCCTATTGAATTTTTTATATTTTTTTATTTCAATGGCTTCACGCACAATCCGTGAATAGTAGTGGCGATCAGTGGAGAGGACTTTGGGTTGATGAAGCTCAATTGTTAACTTTATTTCTGTACCTATTATATTGCAATCGTACATTCATATACCTAGTCTAGCCATAAATATTGTTACGAAGAAAAAACATTTTTTTTTATTGCAAATAATATTTATTACTTTTACAGTGTGTTAGTTTAATAAATAAATATAAAACAATTTAAAATATAAAAGCTTATTCGAAGTGGTCTCCATTGCCTGCAACACAGTCCTATAAACGTTGAGGCCAGTTATCAATAGAAGCACGCACTCTTTCCATGGGAAAATTCTTCACTGCCAATCGTATGGATTGTTTTAGGGACTCCAAATTATCATGGCGTTTAGAGCAAGCCATACTCTCTAAAACTGACCATAAATCATAATCCAGCGGATTAAGATCGGGACTAGACGACGGCCAGTCTTCAGCACTGATGAAGTCCGAAACGTTCACTTCCAACTAAGACTGCGTGGACCGAGCTTTATGACCCGGCGCTGAGTCTTGTTGGAAGGACCATACTTGGTTATTGAACATGGTGTTGTTAAGGGGTTTAACTACCTTCTCAAGAATGATATCTTGATACACTTGTGCCGATGTTTTGATACCTTTTTCACAAAAATATGGCTCAGTCACTCCTTCATAGCTAACACCTCACCAAACCATCACTGAAGTCGGATAATGCCCACGTTGCACTCTGTCGACTAATTGGGAAGCTTCCCTAGAACTTTGAACATAAATACGGTCATTTTGTTTGTTAAAATGTTGCTCAATTGTAAAGATTTTCTCATCCGTAAACAAAATTTTTCTGTGACCTCCCTTTGCGTACCGCTTCAGTAGTTGCTTCGATTTCACCACCCTATTCTTTTTAAATTATCACTTAGAAAATGACCAGTGCGTCTCTTATAGGCTGCAAGTCCTAAGTCATTGTGAGCTATCATGTGGTCAGACTCCGTAGCCACTCTACTTTTACCTATTTTTTATTAAACACTCACGGTTTGCACGGGAATCGAACCCGCTACCAACTAATGTGTCCACGCTTAAAACAAGTGTGGGATAACTGAGGGATTATCACTATTACGGCACTAGTCCGACAGAAACACTTGGCTTGAATTATAAACTTGTTTACTATACGAATTGTTATTTGCTATAATCAAAGGCTATTTGACATGAAATATATTTTAGTAATATTTATTGTATTCCCCCAAATTACGTCACGCGATCTTTTGCAACCTAGCGCTCTGTCGGGCCATTGCACAGCAACTGTCCGACTCGACTCTCATGCGATCTAACTTGCACACACACACATGCATACAGCACACACATCTGTGTCCCTACATCATCTTTTAAAATGCGCGACATGGTTCTGGGTGCTATCTTCATCTCCCGAGATAAAATCTTTTGCTTTCGGACAGGATTTCTTCGAATTCTTTCCCTTACTGCTTTGACCACCTTTTTCGTACGAACACTACGTGGACGGCCAGATCTTTTTCTGTCACAAACAGAGGAGGTCTCATTGTACCTATTAATAGCCCAGTACACAAACATTTGACTAATACCAAGCGTATGGAGAGTTTTAAAAATTACATTCGGCTCCATACCAACTTTGTGTAATGCAATCACAGCGATTCGGTTTTCTTTATCACCCCACTCTATTTTAATATAGCAAAATATTGTACAATGTATTGGCACCAAAATTAGAAAACACAATAAACAATCGTATAAAAATGACAGATTCCAAATTCAAATGTAATATCTTTCTTATTTTAATTGTAACCGTATTTATGGCCAGACTAAGTAGTTTGGTTTATTTTAACGTAATCTGAACAGTCTGTCCCTATTTGCAATCATTTTATGTAAGCTGTCCGTTACCTAAGGTTTACATTTGCGTTTTTTAGTCACATACAATTGTAGCTTGGACTCGTCGTAGACACTGACAAACATTGAACACATCCGGTCATACAAGTGCAGAGGGCAGTTACAGTTCATTAAATGGTCCCCGGATAGTGCCGATAGCTTTTTGAATACTTTTTTATCACTTATAACTGTAATGTTTTGTTTTTCACTTACGGGGTTATTCACTACGCCGGCCATGCAAATGCCTATGAAATAATTGAGCAGAAATACCGCCATGTCCTACCTCCTACTAAAAGTGGTTACAAGCGTTACCGTCTTCTCACCTAGGCACCCTGCTTGACAACGACTCTCTGCGTGTGGCGGTGCCTTTCCGCCTGGGCTGTAAGGTGTGTGAACCCCACATATGCACCTCTGGTTTCACGGAGGCGAATGGCCATCACGCTATGAGTTGCCGACGGTGCACTGGGAGGTTTCAGTGACACCACGCTCTAAATAAACGATATCACCCGCAGGGCCCTTGTATTTGCAAACGTCCCCTGTGTCCTGTCGTCCTCCGGGTCTGAGCAGGTCGGACGGTAAGAGCACAGACGGACTGACTTTGGTACCCTGGAAGAACGGCAAGTGTCCACTTTGGGACGCAACGTATGTTAGCACGGTAGCTGCCAGCCACCTCAGTCGCACCATTCACTCACTGTCTGCCGCCGCAGAAGACGCCAGCTCAAGCAAGCTAATCCATATAGAAGCGCCAGTTCAAAACTTAGTATATGCTCCTGTAAATTACATTCTGTTTGGTAAGATCTCTGCGAAAGCGCTGTTATACCTACTGTGTCTGCATTAGGTTTACTTTGATCATGGCTAAAGGTTTTTAAAGACATGAATTTTGCGATCCTTTTAATTACTGTTTTTAAGAACTATTGATAAAGTTACATTGTCGGAGTTGAAATATCGGAAACATGGATTATAATCTCCAGCAAAAACTCATTGTTGGTTTTAATGCCGTTATTGATGGAGATGCACTATGTGACGAGCTCATAAGTCTGGAGCATTTCCTTCCGAATGATAAGTAAAGTAAATGTGTAAATGAATTATTAAAATAAATTAATATTTTTAAGGATAATATCTTATATCTAAGAAAGGACCTAAATCTTTTCGTAAAAAAATCTGACGTACTTAATTTTAATACGAGAAACAAGAATAAACTAGTTGTACCAAAACTTAGGCTTCACAAAGTAGGTAATAATTTGTAGGTAGTAATGAATTCACGTGAAACGACAGAACAACACAACTGTATGTTTACTTATACAATACTTTAGGTAGGTATGCGTTACTATAAGCATCTACAAGTGAAATGCGTGGTCAACATAAGTCTCATTATTGCTCGCACAAAATAAATTGTAAACTAAAGCAAATTTAAAGAAGAAAGATAATCTAGTTCTAATATACTTAGTTCGCCGAGTTTCTTGTTGGTATCTTCTCAGTAGAACTAACCTACCGAACCAGCGAAAGAATCATTTTCCAATGGTTTATTTTTACATTATTTAATATTTTTATATTATTTCTTGACATAATTGTAAAATTATGACGTTCATATGTGCTATTTGTGTGCCTAAACAGAATAAATGAAATTGATTCTTTGATGCATTGTGTAAACATTAAGTATTATAAACATACAAAACTATAACACACAAATAAAAATTAATAAAATACCATAAATAAAAATATTTTATTTATGCAATAAAAAAATACAATACAGTAGCTCACATATTAGGATTTTAAAAAATTACATTATAATAATATTCAAACAAGGGAAAACAAATCCCTACATACCCGCAAGGCAAAAAAATAGTATACAACTTTATTATAGCCGTTACCATTTGCAAAACAATGATAAAAAATACACACATACAAACATTACATTATACATTACATACATATAATCACGCCTTTATCCCCGAATGATTAGGCAGAGTAGAATTAACACTCACATTTCACCAATCATTGTTTTCGATCTAACGTAATAGGAGTGAGCCTATTGCGGTCTTCCAAGTACATTGTTGACTCGTGACTTGTATATGTGCCTGAGTATAAGCTAAATATCTGTCTGATATTAATAAGCCCTATTCCTAAGTCGCCTTGTACGACGCCGCATGGGAAGAGATGGGGTGGCCCGAATTCAACTATTATACATTTTCAATGAACTCAAAAACCGCGGTAGCCTAGTGGTAGAGGATGAGAGTGATCAGGCGAGGTCTCGGGTTCCATCCCAGGTTTTACCATGGCACAAACCAATGACTTTTTGATGCTTTTCGAAGTTATGTGTGTATTTATCGCAAGTTTATAAGTGCCCGGCAATAGGCTCGCCACCTATTACATTGGGACCTAAACATAAACTGGCGAAATGTGGGTGCTAGCACCTCTGCCTGCCCCTTCGGGGATATAAGCGTGAGTTTATGTTATGTCCAAAAGTATTCTTTGAGATCACGTGTAAATCAAAAATGTGTTTGCATAATTTCATGTTAGCGGGTAGACTATTAATAAGATGAGACACAATATATCTAAGCGGTGGTGTGTTCGCCATACATATTATACGTATGCTGTGTGTGTAGCTAACATAACATATAATAAACTCACGCCTATATCCCCGAAGGGGTAGGCAGAGGTGCTAGCACCCATATTTCGCCAGTTTATGTTTAGGTTCCAATATAAATAGGTGGCGAGCCTATTGCCATTAACCGGGCACTTATAAACCTGCAATAAATACACACGTAACTTCATAAAGCATTCGAAAAGTCATTGGTGGTGTGTGCCATGGTAAAACCTGCGATCGAGCCCGAGACCTCGTCTCAGCAGTCCATTACCCGCACCACAAGGCTACCGCGGTGTTACCATTGTCTGTAGCTAATTCTTGGAATTTGACCGATAGCGCACGGAATCTTCGTTCCGGTTTCTAAACGATTTAAAAAAATATGTTCTTTCAGGTTTGAAAATAGCACTTGGGTGTGGACTGGAAGAATTCGACAGTGCGTGCAAATACCAACACTATGATTTCACGCATTTCGCAGGTAAAACCCACAGTTAGACTGGAAAATACAGTCCTCAGATTTCAAAATGAAAGCTTTGCACGCGACTGGTATTAACGCTATATAGTAAAACCACAGAATAAATAAATAAAATAAATAAATAAATATTCCACGACATTCTACACAACGCTTTCTAGACCCATGGTAAGCGTAGCTTAACTAGCTTGTGTTATGTAATCTAGAATGCGGATAAACATACTTAGATACTTTTTATTTGTAAATACATACAAATTATTTTTTAAATATTTTTTAAATTTACTGGTGGTAGAAACTTGGTGGCACAAATTTGTCTCAAGTTTCGACCGGGTGGGTACCACCGTGCACTATTGCGAAAAACCCTCCATAGCAATTCAATCTCGGTTGGATTGTGTTCAGGGGTCAGCAAGTGCATAGCCGGGCAGAGGTGGTGGTTGTCGCAGCACTAGTGGGACCAGTGGGTCTTGGCGTAATCTAGTGGGGATGGCGCGGGGCGATGCGCCGAACAGGGAGACCTGTAGAAACGGTGGTGCCGCTGGCCGCCCGCGGTATAGTACAGGGGCCCAACTGGGGTTAACCACCTTGGGAGGCTGCCTTACCAGGCCGCGCATAATCCCGATATGGTTCGTCGTGCCGATTGGTGACCGGATTTGGGAGCCCGGCGACCATACTCGGGGGGGTACGGGGGCCCTTCCGTTCGGCGCATCGGCTCTCGCCATGCCTCACATTCATATATAAAACCAATATCCCGCGCTTTGTCACACGGTGCTGCGGCGGCAATCACCTCTTTATTCACGCCTTCTCCCACCCAAACTCATGGCAGCGCAATTTAGAGAAATAGGCAACACAGCGGCTCGTCACACTCCCAAAAGCTTGCTATTTGAGGTGGAGTCCACTAACATCTGTGGGCTCCATGCAAACCTCAACGCCGTCCACCAACACCTAGAGACGGCGAAACCTGCCATGTTTTTTCTAACGGAGACGCAAATACACCGCCCTGACGACACGACCTACTTGCTCTACCCTGGCTATGTTCTTGAGGAAAGTTTTCGTGCAAAAGCCGGGGTGTGCGTGTTAGGGCGGATGTTTGCTGTCGCCGTTTGCGCTGCCTAGAGGACCCATCCTTCTCCATCCTTTGGGTACACATAGACCATGGCCCTACGAGTCAGATCTATGTGTGCCTCTACCGTTCCCATACAGGAGATGCTGAGACAACTCGACTCTTTGAATATCTGAGTCAGGCGGCAGATGATGCGCAGGAGCGATTTCCGAATGCTGAAATGGTATTTTTGGGGGATTTTAACGCCCACCACGAGATCTGGTTGGGCTCCTCCAAAACAGACCATGCGGGAAGAGCCGCCCACGCATTTGCTCTGGCGCATGGCCTGACCCAATTGGTGCACGAGGTCACTAGGATACCAAGAAGGTCGGGCCTAGCACCTTCTCTACTAGACCTTCTGCTGACGAGTGATCCGGACCGGTACAGTGTGTCGGTGCGAGCCGCTTTAGGCAACTCCGACCATTGCTTGGTCTGTTCCACCGTGCCTATTATAGCGCCCCCACGACCCGTGCAGGGGAAGCGGCGTCTCTGGCACTACTCGTCAGCGGACTGGGATGGACTTCGTGACTATTTTGCGTCCATCTCATGGGTCAAGAGCTAGTGATGCATCCCACGGGAAGCCGTGGCTACTGGCGACTGGCTAAAGCCGTGCAAGCCAACTTCTGTCAGCCTTCGCTGCCTCCGCTGCGTAACCCTGATGGATCCCTGGCCCATGAGCCGCAAGAGAAGGCAAATCTGCTGGCTAATCTCTTTGCGGCCAACTCCCGAATCGATGATTGTGGTACGCAGTCACCAACACTACCCGACAGTGACCACGCAATGCCTGATATCCTTATCAGGCAACGCGATGTCCGTACAGTGCTGCAATCACTCGATGTCCGGAAAGCCAGTGGTCCGGATGGTATTCCAGCGGTAGTTTTGAAAAAATGTGCAGCGGAGTTGTCTCCAATGCTTACACGCCTGTACCGGCTGTCCTACAGTTCGGGTACAGTGCCTTTGCCTTGGAAAGAGGTGAATGTTCAGCCGATTCCCAAGAAGGGGGATCGCTCGGAGCCAGCCAACTATCGACCCATAGCCGTCACCTCAGTGCTGTGCAAAGTGTTCGAGCACTTAATTAACAAACAGCTCATGCGGCACCTAGAGGATCACTCCTTAATTAATGACCGGCAAAATGGCTTCAGACCGAAACGGTCAACGGGTGATCTTCTAGCATACGTTACCCATCTTTGGGGTGAGGCTATGGACAAGTACGGCGAATCACTGGCAATTAGTCTTGACATCGCCAAAGCTTTCGATAGAGTCTGGCACAAATCGCTTCTTTCCAAGCTACCTGCCTTTGGTCTGCCTTCTAGGCTGTGCAACTGGGTTGCTAGCTTCCTGCAGGGGCGCCGTATTCGCGTCCAGTGTGACGGACGAGCTTCGGAGTTTCTGCAGGTAAATGCTGGCGTGCCCCAGGGGTCCGTCTTATCACCCACGCTCTTTCTTCTGCATATCAACGACATGCTGTCTACCGGCAATGTTCATTGTTATGCAGCCACACATGTGAGCACGCCACTGCCACTGCAGGACAATCTCAATATCCTAGGTATAGATGTTCGCTGCAACCTGAATAACAAAAATTACATCGAAAGTATCATCAAAACAGCCTCACGAAAACTCGGAGTCCTGAAAAGAGTGAGACGATTTTTCACGCCGGAGCAGCGGTGTCTTCTATACAAGACACAAATTCGCTCCTGTGTGGAATACTGCTCGCATCTCTGGGATGGTTCAGCAAAGTACTTACTAGATGCTCTCAACAGGTTGCAGCGACGTGCGGTCCGCAACATTGGGAATCCTGAGATCACGACCTAGAACCTTTACAGCTGTGTAGAGATGTTGCGTCCATGGCTGTATTTTACCGTCTGTACCATGGGGAGTGTTCGAGTCATTCACTGAACAAATAATCATGTCAGCGAAATTGCGACACCGCGCGATATGCATTGAACATTTTATGTATTACCTAAGTAAAAACAGTCAGTACGCTTTCGGATAGCATATCGGGTGCGACTCAATCTTATCCCATTCACCTCATAAGTTTTAATCGTTATCCTAATTGTATTACTGAAATATACCATCCTTATAATCTTTAACCGTGGTTTACCTTGATCTCACCCCAAACATTGGTCCTTCGAGCTATCGGAGCGGGACAATTACGCGTCGCTTATATCTACTAAATGAGCCGTGTGAGTGTGTCGCTTGGAACTTGCAAACAGAACTGAGTGGATTTACTATCCAAAATCTCATCTTCCTGTGATCCCATTTTGATCTCGGCACTCCGGACGGAAACGTGCCATCATCCTGCTGAACCCGGTTTGTAGAACACATCGTGACATCTCAACGCGCTGTTACTCCAGGTTTGTTCTTGCTGACATCGCGAGGACATTTGATCTACAAAGAAGCCTTCAGTGCAAAGTAAGGTCTCCTTTTTATCTTTTAAAATGTCAGATATGGACGACATTTTATCAACCCAACAACAACTAATCAAAGCCGTAGATAAGCTATTCATCAGCTTTAAGAAGGATGGTGGAGAGCGCAAGACCTCAGACTACTTACGTCGTCGGTTAGCTACCTTGGAACAATACTTTACAGAGTTCCATAATAATCATATGACTTTGCTATCTTTTGGTGATCAATCTCATTCATATTTCAGTACTAAACAATACGATCAAATGAAAGAAAAATATAACAAAATAAAAAATGCTATTCAGAACTATAATCCTCTTACAAACAAACCGCAAGTCAGGCCCCTCTTCCCCACTGGGCACTATGGGCACGTGCCCAGGGCCCCGCGATCGAATGGGGCCCCCTAATTCCTGCCAGATTACCAAATGATAACCGATATTTAGGTATTACCGAAAAACATTAATTTTGAAAAATCTGATGATAATGACTTACTACAATACCTACGCTTATTATATTAGCTTTAGTTTGCCGCATGCAGATAGCTATACCTTGTACAACATAGCTTGAACTTTTTGACAGATGGGTCAGTGATGGGAAACAGAAAATATCTATTGGTGTAAAAAATGTGTTGGCTAAATATGTGGCTGTATGTATGTTTTAAACTATTCAAAATAAATAAATTCATTCGTCAATCAATTTTATTGCACTAGACATAAAAACATTGGGTAGGTACCATTGTTTTCAGTTTTTCTATTTAAATTTTACTTCGAAGCAATAAAAACCACTTAAGACTTTCGGAAAATGCTTGAGTCCTTAACAGGTACTCTTATGTTGTGTGTCTATTCTTATGATTATTATCAATTTTTAATATTATTAAAATAAGAAAATATTGTTCGTCGTTGCAAAGTTATATCGATTTCAGATTTGACATCCGTCAAAAAGAAAGATCAAACTAATAAATAAACAGGGTATAAGTACTCCACTCTCTCTCAAAAATGAGTTTTTCCGATATTAGTATATTTAGGTTAATTTAAATACCTATATGTAAGTATAAGAATACAATTAAAAGAAAAATTATTAAATTAAAAAAAGAAGAATTATTTGATGCGGTGTGGTTTATGTCTTTAAGAAACCTATTCGAACGTCATTCGTAATACCAAAGACAAAAAAGGGGAATTCCCGACTCCCGATCGTCGTTTGACTTGACGAACGGGAATTCCCTTCAAGTATTTGTCTGCGATGTTGTGGCGTTTGTTTTGTTTGTAGTTGTTAGTTTGTTACTGACTGTGCTTGAGCTCTGACAAAAAAATAGTATTGTTTGATTAAATCGTCGTTTGTCTGTTTTGTGTTAGCGAATATTTTGGTTATAAAATTAATTAAATACTGAATTATAATATAAAATGTCGAAACGGTCATATCCTAGTGGATCTGAAAAAAGGAAAAAAGCTCTACATCAGAAAGAAGTAATTGAAAAGTTACCAAAATTAACATCATATTTTACTACTACTACTGGAGAAACTTCTGTAAGTAGCAATCAACTCATAAATGTTCCACATGATGACTCAGCTCAATTACAAATTGCGGGAATTTCTAAACCTTCATGTTCCAATTTTGAAAAAGAGATTGAATCAGAAAGCGACTATTCCTACGACGAAAGTGCAACGACTTCAGTAACTTCACTAAAACCGACAACTCCAACTGTGTCAATTGAACAGCAGTTTTCCAACACAGAAGAATTAATATCGCACGATCCCGCCGATTATTTTCACGAAAAGTTTGTTGAAATAAATCGCGAAATTTTAATTCGTAAGGGACCAGTATATTTTCAAAATAAAGATTCTGACTTTTGTGAGGCATCCAGAACCTACAAAGATGGTAATAAATTAGTGACGAGATATTTCAACAAAGCATTATTTATTCGCAAATTAAAGAACAATGAAAGCGTCGAAAGAAAATTGTTGCTGTATTCGCCTTCCAAATGCTCTGTATTTTGTTTTTCATGCTGCTTATTTAACCCAACTGATGTTAATCTTTGCTCTCGGAATGGATGTAATGATTGGAAGCATATTAATCACATAATTTTAACACATGAAAATAGCCCAGCGCATAAGCAATCTATGATGACTTATCTGGCACGAAGTAAAGCGGTTGGTAGAGTAGATATAGAGTTATTATCTCAACATCAAAAGGAAGTGGATTACTGGAGAAACGTACTTAAACGGATTGTAGCTGTTGTAAAATTTTTGGCATCGAGAGGGCTTCCATTTCGCGGCGACAATGAAATCCTAGGATCTCCAAACAATGGAAATTATTTGGGTTGTGTGGAATTATTGAGTGAATTTGATCCATTTCTTGCAGATCACTTAAAAAAATTTGGGAATCCTGGAAAGGGTAACATTTCTTATTTATCAGCAAATATCTGTAATGAGTTTATTGAAGTAATGGGAAAACAGGTTCTAAAAAAAACTATAAATGAAGTTAAATCAGCAAAATATTTTTCCATAAGCGTTGACAGTACGCCCGATCTGTCTCATATTGACCAGCTAACTTTCATCATTCGATACGTAAAAGACTGTGTTCCTGTTGAAAGGTTTTTGAAATTTATACCTATTAAAGAGCATAAATCTAAGTATTTAGCGGAGACCATCTTAAATTTTTTAGAGATACATGATATTCCCATAAAAGATTGCAGAGGACAAAGCTACGACAATGCTTCAAATATGTCGGGAAAGTATAGTGGTCTACAAACAAGAATCAAGGAAAAATGTGAATTTGCCACCTTTATACCATGTGCAGGACATTCACTAAACTTGGTAGGTGTCCATGCTGCTGGGTGTGTACCGGAGGCATCACAGTTTTTTGAAATAGTTCAGAAAGTGTACAACTTTTTTTCGGGCTCTACCCACAGATGGAATATATTAACAGAACATTTAGGTTCAAAAAAAGTTGTTAAGAGTCTTTCACAAACCAGATGGTCAGCCCGAGCTGATGCAGTAAGTGCTTTGCATGGGGGTTATAAAAGAATATTAGAAGCTTTAATCACCATCGCAAACGATACTGAAAAGGCACGAGAAACAAGAGACGAAGCCCTTAGTCTGTCTAGAAAAATGGGAAATCTAGAATTTATTATACTGACGGAAATCTGGAGCACCATATTGGAAAGAATAGACAAAACAAGTAATTATCTTCAGAAAGAAACAATAACACTGGACGTTGCAACCAATTTGTTGACTTCACTTTATGATTTTATTACTAACCTCAGGGATAAATTTGATAACTTCAAATCATCTGCCAAAGAAAATAACCCAGAATCTGACTACAAAGATCTATCTCAAAGAACAAGACGTAGAAGCTCACGGCTGATTTTTTTTGATGGCTCTGCGCCATCAGTCCAATTGAATGGAAAAGAGCGATTCAACGTAGAAACCTTTCTCCCAATAATCGATACCTTGAGTGTTCATCTAAAACAGCGACAAAGTTCATATGAGACCGTCAGTCAACGTTTTAGTTTATTTTTTCACTTAAAAACTCTGAATTCCGAAGAGATACGACAAGGATGCAAAGAATTTTCTCAAATCTATCACGAAGATGTAAATGAAAAAGAGTTAGAAATAGAATGTCAACATTTAAAAGAATACTTAAAAAATGTTCAGAGTGAAAATGAAGCATCTAACAGTGTACAGGAAGTATATAATCTATTAAAGCAAAACAAAATTGAAGACACTTTTCCTAACGTAGAAATTGCATTGAGAATATTTTTAAGTATGATGGTAACTAACTGCAGCGGAGAACGCTCCTTCTCCAAATTGAAACGAATAAAAAATGAATTAAGAAGTACAATGCTTCAAGAGAGATTAACTAGTTTGTCGCTGATGTCCATAGAATGTGATATTCTCAATACCATAGATTTTGAAGATGTGATTAACGATTTTGCTCATCTTAAATCTAGAAGGGTACCTTTGCAATCAACATAGAATTAATCTAAGGATTTTATGTTAAGCGAGTTACTTTTGTAGATTATTTTTTATATTTCCTATTTTTTTATAGTTAGTAACTAAATAAAAATAAATTTAGAACCTTGTTTGTCTTTCTTTATCTATTGTAACTAAATAGTGTTTTCTCAAGGTCCTAGGGGCCCCATGATCCTAATGTGCCCAGGGCCTCAAATAGTTTAAAGACGGCCCTGCCGCAAGTCACTGATTTAAAACCTCCTACATTCCAACCTCTTGCGGTACCGCAAACCTCAAACCTTGCATCTCACGCTGCTTCTGAAACCCCAGCTTTGGAAGTGAGTAGAGCGGAAGAGCTGTTCAAAAGGCAAGCTATTAACTTTAAAGCATTCTTGAGAACTACTTCCGATATCGACCTTGATCTCGTCATGGAAAAATGGGAGTTTGAAGACATCTTGAAGTCGGTACAGTCTCGTTGGGTGGCTATTGATTCACTTCACTGGGAACTGGACAATGAGTTTGGCGGAATGAACCCCGAGTACGAAGAGCAATTTACTCATTATGAGAAATATTATAACAAAATCAAGAAAGACATCAATAAGAAAATGTGGTCTGTTGCGCATATAGAAAAAACTACCCCTAAAATCGAGATAATGACCTTCGAGGGAGGCTACAATAAGTGGATTTCGTTCAAGGATCTTTTTATCGAAGCAGTGCATAACAACCCGTCTTTATCAAATGCTCAGAAGATGCAATTTCTAAAGAGTAAGGTCAAAGGTGAGCCTGAAACAATGATCCAACATCTCCAAATAAGCTCTGATAATTATCTCGTGAGCTGGAATATCCTCAATCATCGTTATAACAATAAACGACTGATATTCACTTCTCATTTTAATAACTTTATGAATATCCCTACAAGCCAGCAGCAGTCATCAAATCACATAAAACGCATTCATGACACTACGTACGAGAGCGTGAATGCTATCAAGAATCTGGGAGTAGATGTATCTTCTTGGGATCCTTTCCTAGTATGTATATTATCTCAACGGTTGGACTCGAATACATACGAGGACTATCTACAATCTTTAAAGACCCCACGAGAGTTGCCCGTCCTGAATGATTTTCTTAACTTCTTAGAAACCAAATTTATGATGCTAGAAGTAGTGAGTTATTGGGCATTCTACCCCACCTAGTTCCATCGGTTATCTTCGATTACCTCAGTCACGGTGGGATAGAATGCCCAATAACTCTTTATAAAATCGTTTACCTAAGCCAACGTTCCACGTTTTATTGTCGTTCAATAAACTACCGTTCCGTGGACTCTCTGCGATCTCCTGCGTCGTAATTGTGTTGAAAGATGCTCTGTTAGTTAGCGATAGAGTTATTTCATAAACAGTCCTTAGTTCCATCGGTTATCTTCGATAACCTCTGTCACCGTGGGATAGAATGCCCAATAACTCTTTATAAAATCATTTACCTAAGCCAACGTAACACGTTTTATTGTCGTTCAATACACTACCGTTCCGTTGCTCTGTTAGTTAGCGATAGAGTTATTTCATAAACAGTACAGTCTTACGTTTACCTATTGCGTTGTCTGTAAGCAGTTTTGGTTTAACTATTCTTTTAAAATCTATCATACTAGTGGAACCATCTAGGGGCTTCCTATAGTAATATGGACTATGAATATTATAGTGTTGTAGCTTAGTAGTGACTGAGTATGACAGACAATAACGTCTTTGAATTTGAACATTCTAGAATTCTAATATAGCCAAAAACATAAACTTGTTCGTCATGATGATAGTTTTGTAAATGCTATAGGATATTAAATTAAAAAATAAAATAGAAAACTATATAATGATACATTTATTTCTTTTTTACAGTTTTACTTATTTTAGTCTATAAAAATAATTATAATTTGTTAAGTCTAGGTACTTATATAAGACAGGACAGCACGCTTAATTCTAGTTAAATCCAATAAGCTAGCAGGCCCGTTATTAGTAGACCTTAGTCCGATATAACGGGTCTGATCCCAAGACACCATGTCACAGGGCTAGTTACGTCACTTTCACACTACATTTAGGATCTCAAATGGTATACATTACAAAACTTTGTGTTTAGTACACATAACATGTGAATATTATTTGCTCATAATTTTTTGATTTATTACAGTTTTACTTAGTTTAGTTTATTAAAATAATTATAATTTGTTTGGTCAAGGTACAGTCAACGCTGAAAGTAGCTGAACACTAAAATATTTTCTAACCATTTTTAAGATGGAATACACTCATCAATAATATAATGTTTTTATAGTTTTAGGATTTTCAGAGGGCAAATTGAATACATTTAATGTTTTGTCACTTATTTTATGTCAAGTTTAGGAGCCGCAGTGGTCAATGAATCAGAATTTATTCAGCTACTTTTGGCGTTGACTGTACTTATAAAAGACAGGACAGCACACTTAATTCTAGTTAAATCCAATAAGCTAGCAGGTCCGTTATTAGTAGACCTTAGTCCGATATAACGGGTCTGATCCCAACACATCATGTCACAGGGCTAGTTACGTCACTTTCACACTACATATAGGATCTCAAATGGTATACATTTCAAAACTTTGTGTTTAGTGCACATAACATGTGAATATTATTTGCTTATTTTATGTTGAGTTATAAAAGGTACGTAGCTTATAAAAGCTCTGTAAGAAGAGCGGATTTTCCTGACACAAGCATGTATTTGTGCAAAAGGAGATCTCTCCCAACATTGCAAAATGTACTTAAAAGAAACATTTTTATTTATTAGTTAAAAATTAAAAATATTGGTATGACCCCATGCTCGAGTTGAAATCTTATCTTTTGCAATAACTCTTTTATCATCATCACCAGACAGCGCAATTTTTGTTACAGCACATGTAAATAGCTCATGTTTAATTGACTTAAATAAAACATTTGTTTTATGAACAATTTCACCATCATAAAGTGTTTTTTCATAATCAGTAACGTTAAGGTCACGTACAACATTCTTTTTAATACCCTTGGCTTTTTTAATTGTGCTATGAATGGTGTTGATACAATATAACTTCGATCTCAATCCAACAAATTCGCTTATTATTTTACCACCCATTTCATCTTTAAATAAGCCAGGTATTTTTTTGTTCTGTATGGGTAAAGTATACACATTATTTTTACAAAAATTGCTGGTGTCAAAGTAAGATAAAAAGTTATTCTTTATGTCTTCATAGAAATCATGGGTTTGTATATGATACACAAAACTATCTGTATCCGTGTAACACATCCGTATCCTATCCTTGTAAAAAGGTTGCATTACTGAATAGTGAAAATCATACATATGACTTTTTGATAATTCTAGAACAGCAAAGCCAATATATATTGGTTTGTTCAAAGTTATTTGTTCAGGATTTAACTGCACCGCTACTAGATTTTTAGTGAAAACCGTTGCACTATGGAAATTTGGACGAGCAATAAGGTTTTGAGCGCATTTTCTTCTTTTAGTTATGTTTTTGATATCTCGCCACTGAGAAACTAAATGGACATTAACCCTGTTTTCAGTGTTTTCTAAAGTTTTTCCAAATACACTATTATTCAAGAGCTTAAAAAAATCTTGTTCGAAAGTTGAAGAACTTTTTTGTCTCAGTTTGGTATTTAAATCAATATATTGTTTTAAATATGGACTTTGTCGAAACCTGATTATTCTATGAATCTTCTTCAACATTAACCCATGTTTCATGCAAGTTTGTAAATGCACGTAATGAATAACATATTTAAATTTATCATATAAATTAGGGATTAGCTTAGAACTCTTTCCCCCGGGGGGTATAAATTTTTCAGAACAAAATGGTAAATCGTTGTGTAAGTTATGCAAATGCTTAGGGTATACTATATCCACTTCCAAAATATAACCATAATCTGCATCAATTGCAATTTTCGTTATATCTAAATGGTTAAATTCTTGTTGAGTGAGAAATTTGAAGTTGGATAATGGTAAGTATTGACACATACTATACCCATACAAATTATTACAATCTATATAAGAGACATAGGAATCAGGTTCCGAAGATTTGTAATCCGGTAAGTATATATTATTTGCTTTCGCATGCCTGTGAGAGCAGAGGCACACTCCTCCTCTTATACCACTTTGTAACATACGTATCATAGATAAATCATTAATTAGTTCCAATTGAACACCTGTTTTTAATAGCATAGCGTCAAAAGATAAACTGGGTGCAGTTAAATAAAAAGCTGGATCTAAGTGATAATGTTGTTTACAAGTTTGTCTAAAATTTTCAAAAATATCCGCTAATAAAAGCACATCAGTTTTTAGGTATAGATCCGTATAACCACCTAAACTAGTAATTCTAAATGTTGAACAAACTAAATGTGCATACCGGTAATCATCTTCAGAAACATTTTCGTCATTGAGGGAACTATAAAAGTATTTCTTTGGAGACAAACATTTTTCATCATACCGTTTCCACGAATCTATGCATTCATATGGATAAATGCCTTTGCGAGTAAGTAATTGGAATTCATCTCGGGCAGGGAAGTGATTTTGTAAATTTTTAAACATTTCTGGTTTTAAAGTTTTACATAATTTGTCTAAGCTTGTTCCCAAAAATTTAAACGAATCAAGAAAGCGCATTTGAAAAACTTATTATTTGAAACAGATACAAATAGCGTAAATGAGATATAGTTTTCTTTATTTTTAGGTATTATTTTTATTTCACCAGGGACGTCACCCAATGCTTTAATAAATAAATGACAATCATAACCCGCTAAGTTATGAAAAAAAATGGTGACAAATGCAGGGCATTTATATTACGAAATTACAGAACAAATGTGCAGCTCCGCGATAGCGACCGGTAAGATGACAATGATCACGGACTTTGTTCCAAAAAAGAAAGTTTTGACAGATATGACAACGTGTTGCATTTTCAAAATCATACCTGTCCTCCGTGCAAAATATCATTGCAGCTGGTGACTTAATTATATCATAAATTTTTTGCACGTCTTTAATTATACAGTCAACAAACCGCTTATCACAGTCTGGACCTCGATATGACACGTAACGATTATAGCTAGGTTCATCAGAGCATACAATATAATAACCAAAAGCAACCGGTATGTGTTGGTGAAACATATTCGTATTTATACTAGAACAATTATTAGGCTCAGTACTTATTTGTAGCATCGATTCGAAATCTGCATAAATACAAAAAGGCATAGTTTGTTTCCGTTCATAGTTTTTAAACTTAATTACTGAACCTTTGTTTGGAAGGACAGTAACTACACCTCCACATAAATGGTTGTTAAGTTCGGCAGCGGTATTGAAAAATATCAAACATAAATCGCAAAGATGTAATCTGCTGTGATGAGATGTGACTTGACTTCTAAAAAGTTTGGAACAGTCTTTGATCAAGCAATAATGAGAAGAATTATTATTTTCTAAAAACAGAAGGTGTATAATTTTTCCGTTGTATTTAAGGTTGAATTCAGATTTATACAAAGGACCTACAAAAATTTTATGATTTTTTAAGCCATAAATTATAAACTTTATATTTGGATTGTTTTTTTCAAATGTTGTAATATCATTAAAGGTTACAGGAAAAAACATTCCTCTTAGGTTAAATATTTCTCGAAAATTAGGATAAGAAGACGTTCTTTCAGGGTGTTTCTTAGCTGGATATAAAGCCGCTGTTACACACCATAAAAAACAATAGCGATCATTATTCAAAATATTCAAACATGCTTTTTTAGCCTGAATTGGTTTGGGTAAACTGATATAACTAGAACCACCAAGTGGTTGGTATTTATTGAGATTCATCTCACCATACAAATTGTTTATAAATGTCCATCCACTATAACGACCTTCAAACTCTTCAATAGATGTTTTTAAATAATTAACTGTTTCAACATACAATTTTTCGAAATCGAAGTTAGAATATACTATTTTATTTTTGGTTCCAAAAGATTTCACTTCTTGTGAATTATCTTTGAATTTCAAAAATGTACCAAAATACTCAAAGTTTACTTTAACACAAGTATGCTTAGCAAGGAATGCACTTAAAAGAGATTTTAATTGGTCAAAAATACTTGAAAAAAAGGATTCAACTGACGCTCCTTGATGTTCATCACGAGCTAATATTTTATACGACTGCGAAACGCTGAGTTTATGATTTCTACACCATCACTATGTTTTATTGTTTGACTACTTTTCCTATGTGAACTACTTCGCAAATGCCCTACCCATGATTTACTGGGTACTGATGTGTTACACGCAGTACAAAAAGGCATTATTATTAAATAAAATATTTGCTCCTACAACACTAAGTTTGAAACATAAAAATTAAAGAAATTTATGTATTATAGATCTACACACTTAAAAAGCTTACGATCACTTTGAAAATTAGATACTTATATTTGTGGTACAGAAGAATTTATCTGATAAGATTCTAAAAATATTAAAAATTAGAATTAGAACGTGAAACAATAAAGTCGGATTTAACGTAGTTAAACATTTTCTCTTGATTGGGTTAAATTTGAAAATATATCAGCTTTGTAAGTGATGTCAAACTATTTTTGATCTGTGTAAATTATAATAATATACCTATAAAAGGTATATCTATAAAAAATTTAAATCTATTTTATAAAAATCTTATCTGAATAATGCACTGGTTCAGTGTCTTGAAATTCTTTGTATGTTTGTCCTAAAAAGTCTTGAAGTGACTCCCAAGACAGTGAGGACTCATCGCACTGTAATTTTACAGTCACCAACGCTGTCCTGTAGCGCACATCAGGGGCGTGTGATATGTAATCGTTGGTTTTATACAGTTTAAAATCAACCACTTACCCTCCTTCCGATTTCTTGGAGCGACGAGACGTCCCAGTTGACACACGACTTGAGAAACTGGAAGCAAAGTCGCGCCGTGGTTCACTGCAACTGACTTCTTCAGCCCGCAAAATATTTAATATATTTGTTTTATTCGTTCTGTAAATAGAAAAAAAGTGTTAATTATAAAAGTACTTATTCATAATAACTAAGAACTTGGGATCAAAACACAAAAAAGTTATAGTATTTAAACGTGTAAAGTATTGTCAAAAGATCTATCTATGTACAAAAATTTATTGTATGAGTGTCACTCATTTGAGTACAATTAAGTTAAAAGTGTAAACTACACCTTATTCAATTTTAATTAAAATGTAACGATGTTAAACTTAGTTGAACATAATGAAACCTACCTCTTTGTGGTGTTAAACTCAGGTGAAGTGTTTTTTCGCTGTACACTTTTGGCCCAGCTCGACTCCAGCGGAGATGAAGCGCGGGGCTTCGGTTGTTTTTGCTTTCGGTTGTTTTTGCAGTACGCAAACATGCTATACTGCCTGTTTGCGTTTCTTTGGTGCTACACACTCAGGCTCTACTACAGAAGAAGTTTCAAACTCCGAATCAGACCTGTTAAAATACAATCAAATTATAAACAATTAATTATTCCGAAGATTTTCCGAATAAATATATTGCTAGCATCACGGTTGATTATTATAGATAATGCAGCCGGCAGGAATTCACCAAGCAACTCAGCTGGATAATAAACTAAATAATAATTAATAATTATCAGCCGGCATGAATTCACCAAGCAACTCAGCTGCATAATAAACTAAATAATATTTAATAATTATCAGCCGGCAGGAATTCACCAAGCAACTCAGCTGGATAATAAACTAAATAATATTTAATAATTATCAGCCGGCAGGAATTCACCAAGCAACTCAGCTTGTACAATTTGTCAGATTTGTAGATGGCGGTATCGAAAGTCTCCGGAACCCTGTTAAAAGCTTCAGTGAATAAAATTGTTTTTGTCCTCGCTGGGAATGTGTGTTGGTTATTTAAACCCCATTCTAACTGCGATTTTTGGGACTGCGGTCCACAGCTGGATAATAAACTAAATAATAATTAATAATTATCAGCCGGCAGGAATTCACCAAGCAACTCAGCTGAATAATAAACTAAATAATATTTAATAATTATCAGCCGGCAGGAATTCACCAAGCAACTCAGCTGGATAATAATTAATTTAATAGCACTTACTCACATTTTATTGTTGGAGAAGATCACTGGAAGATACTGGAGCGAATGTAATTTATTTGAAAAATTGATGGGTTTTTATACAAAAAAAGTATCAATTCAGCAATTATCACCTCCTAACAAAATTAAAACTTAACTTCTTATTTATATAGGTGTATTAAGTAATTTATGTTACTTACGACTATTTAAATCAAAGTGATTGAAAACTCATTTCGTCTAATTCCACTTTTGTTATTACAATTGAAATACAAAACCATGTCTTTACCAACACCGCCAAAGCTAATTCCGACTAATACCGACGAATGTTATGATTTGTGTATGATACATATAAAATGTAATTATAATTTATGTATGTTCGTTGATCGTCGTCGATAAGTATATGATATGGTAACTATATAATTATGTATAGGCATATGAAAAGTATTCATAAAATATACTCATACATTGTGCAGAAGTAAAATTTATGTGGGTAAAGACCGTCGTCTATACCTAAATCACCAATATAAGCTTATTAGCATATTAGCTGACCGTTAATACACGGTAGGTATTTAATTATTTTTAAAAGGCAGACGCACCCTGGAAGTTACCTAGTTTGCGTCACAATTATATAAGTTTCAAATTGCTATGCACGGTTTGCATGTGTGTGTGTGTGTGTGTGTGTGTGTGTGTGTGTGTGTGTGCGTGTGTTGGTGTCAGCGGCAGCGATACAATATTAAACGACATCATATTAACCGACTTCTAAAAAGGTGGTTACTTTATTTGTCTGTAGGTATATTGGTTTATGGTTTTCAAATTTGATACAAGGTATGGTTAACGGTATTCTATTAAAAATCCTTTGGAATCGTTTAGATAAAAATATTTTTTACAAATATTACTACAAACTTATCCCACAAATATGTTAACAAACATTACAAAATAATCATTTAAAACAACTTTTAAATATTAGCAAATAGTTTTGGTAGGTATGTGCTTAAACTATATGGTAATACACCTCTTTTTATCCAAGTCGGTTAACAACGTACCTTCATACAAAGCTACGAACAATGTTAAGTCAGCAGTTTGTTCATGTATGCTCTACTTGTTTACCTATGTGTGTGTTACATCGTCACATCGTTCCCATACGCGAGGAATGTCTCATATTCTGTTCCCACAATTATCTACCATTTGCATCGAGCTACCAACCACGCAGTGCACTACGTCCTTCAGAGAATTAAATGGAACCTCAAAATAAAAGCAATGTCATGTAAGTAATTACTTATAATGTTAATTATTTGATATATAATTCTTTGTTAGTTTCTAATTTATTAGGCGACGTAGTTTTCTATGGAAGACCTTTAAATTTAAATTTATACGATTATCCTTAATTTCGTATAAAATTGAAGTTCTGTACAAAATTCAAAAAAGTTGTAAACAAAATAATGAACGCTGAAATACCTATTTAATCTCTTACTAGCACTTAATTGTACATAAAGTAGAATATTTTATCAATTTTGAATAGGCTCTGATGACTCAATTAGAGTAGCTCCCAAAGAAGTTGTAGGTTCGACATATTCGAACTACATTTGCCAATTTTCAATAATTAGACTTAAAACAATATATTTAATTTTATTTTCAGATATATAATCACCATAGAAGAAATTGACGGGGAGCCCTCATGGGCTGAACGGTGAACCACGCAATCAATTTGTAAGTAGATACCTATATATTTTGGTCATTCCAAAAAGTGTTAAATTAAAGTTGCATGTAGTTTTACATAAAGTAGAATATTTTATCAAATTTGAATAGGCTCTGATGACTCAATTAGAGAAGCTCCCAAAGAAGTTGTAGGTTCAACATATTCTAACTACATTTGCCAATTTTCAATAATTAGACTTAAAACTATACTTATTTAATTTTATTTTCAGATATATAATCACCATGGAAGAAATTGACGGGGAGCCCTCATGGGCTGAACGGTGAACCACGCAATCAATTTGTAAGTAGATACCTATATATTTTGGTCATTCCATGAAGTGTAAAATTAAAGTAGCACGTAATTGTACATCAATCGATCAATCAATTAGCCCACTGCAGTCCACTGCTGGACATAACGTAAAATATTTTATTTGAATAGGCTTTGGTGATTATTATATTGATGTTTTTACTATATTCCTTCCCTGATATTGATAACGAAATACGTCATCATTCACGTTACAACACGTTTGAAATTCATAAGAATTTCACAACTATAAGTAGGTACATAATAATCACATTATGCACATACGAATTATTGAATGGTTGAATTTCAAGTTCTAACTTGTTCAATGATCATCATACCATACCTAAATACTTTATGTCAACAAAATACTGAACTGTCAACTGTCAACCGTTACTTGTCAAGTTAAAATTTATCAATAAAATAATAAAATAAAAATATATATTTAGATTATTTGAAGATAATTTTTGCTAGTATGCGGTGACCCGTATGTGATCGTTTAGCACCGTTAAAATATTATAGTCAACTAATAATATTGACTTTACACGACGCTGAGAAAATCAATCACAATCCTATTGTAACGCTTCATAAATGAATTAATCCGTCAATCGTCGAGGTCACAGTTACGTCACGGATCTAATTTGATGTATTGAGGAATTGTATTGAGGCATATCATCTTTCTGCAATCCATCAAGTAACTCAAGGCAACGTAACCAAGAAACAGAATAAGCAACAGTACCAGTGCAACGCGGGGGTGTCGCTTCGGTCCCTCGCGTTGCTAGGATGCGAACACGCAAGCGCCGGCACTGTCAATTTTGTTTATAGCTTATTTTTCAGTTTTTATAATTTTTCGTGTACATTGTGTAGTTTTTGAGTTTTTAAGTGCTATATTGTGTTTTTTTAATGCAAAGCGACTGTAATAGCGAAGCGGAAATATGTTCAAGTCAACTTGTACAATGCCCAGATTGTTCTCAAGCCCGTTTTTTTAAAGGTTAGCGAGGTTTAAAAGTGCATTTTGGGAAAGTACACAAATCCCAAAATGCACCTTCAATCCAAACAACCCCTACCTCTGTCACCCAAATTCCCTTTTGGCAAACATTATCCAAATTTAAAAATTCGGTTCCAATTTTAAAGAGAGTTCCTCGTGGTGCTAGGCCATCCGTCGCACTGAACCTTACCCAATGTATAGCCGTGGTAGTCCGGGAGAACTCTCAAAGCGCTTGGGAACAATTACTCACCTTCCCTTATAGGATTCTACATGTTGCGAAAGACCAGGCCACCAAAAAGTCGCTAACTACACAAATAAAAGAGAACTGCTCTCAATCTCATACTTTTGATCCAAAATTCACCACCTTCCATAAAAATTCTATTTACCACTATGTAGAGTCCAAGTTAAGAGAAGGTGACATTAGGGGAGCTGCAAGGCTTTTATTCAGCAGTGATGTGATAGCGCCATGCTCGCCAGATACTCTGGCAGATCTGCAAAGCAAGCACCCATCACCTGCTGATAACCTTTCCTTCCCTGAGCCTCTGGAGTCAGACGCTGATTGTCTCAGCGTTTCAGCCAAGGACGTGATAGCAGCCGTTGGCTCTTTCCGGAGTGGGTCTGCCGGCGGCCTCGATGGCCTTACCCCTCAGCACCTCAAGGACCTTACCGGCGTAAGCGTCGGAGAAGCTGGCGACGCACTCTTGAAAGAACTAACGGCCTTAATTAACCTTATGTTGTCCGGCAATGTGGACGAGGGCATCATTGATTTACTGTACGGCGCTAATCTCTGCGCCTTGCGTAAAAAAGATGGTGGCATTCGTCCCATTGCCGTAGGCTGTACATACAGGCGAATAGCAGCCAAGCTGTGTTGTAGAGCATATAGAGACTCTCTCACAGTTAAATTCCAGCCCCTCCAGCTCGGCTTCGGCTCCAAAGGGGGCTGTGAGGCTGCTGCACATGCCTTATCTACGTTCCTTGGCTGCAGTGGAGGTGAGGTTATCCTCAAAGTTGACTTGAGGAATGCCTTTAACTCTGTTAATAGGGACACTCTGTTGACACAGGCCAAATTGGAAACCCCCAAAATTTTTAAATTTCTCTGGCAGTGCTATAGGCATCCTTCTAAATTACTTTATAAGGAAAATATGTTAAATTCAGCAGTAGGATGTCAACAAGGTGATCCTCTTGGGCCAGTCATTTTCAGCCTGGCTATTCACCCTATAATTCAGCGACTAAATTCTAAATTTAACGTTTGGTATCTAGATGATGGTACTCTCGGAGGCGATGTAGAAACAGTATTAAAAGATTTGGCGTTTCTAAAAGAAGAATTTAGTTCAATCGGCCTAGAACTAAATCCCACCAAATGTGAAATTTTTTTCAGTGATCAAATTGACAATCTTTCGGTTCTCTCAAAATTCAATGCTTTGGCTCCAAATTTAAAAGTTTTACAAAAAAGTTCTCTCCGCCTCCTTGGGTCGCCAATTCTTGAAGATGCTTACGAGTCTTTTGTGGAAGAGAAAATAATTTTTTTTTGTGATGTTTCGGAGCGATTGTACCAAATTAATATACATTCAGCTTTCACCATTATTCGGCATTGTCTTTTCGTACCAAAATTTACACATGCTCTGCGTTCAACTCAACTTTTTAAATTTTTGGAACTTTTAGGTCAAGTGGATAAAGTGCTGCAAGACACTCTATGCAAAATTTTAAACATAAATTTGAACGATCGAGTGTGGCTTCAGGCGTCCCTTCCAGTTCGTCTCGGGGGCCTCGGCGTTCGCAAAATTGCAGATGTAAGTATGCCAGCATTTTTGTCGTCGGTTCATGGCACTGAAGAATTAGTCAGGAAAATTCTATCTCCTTCACTGATTAATTCGGATGTGCCAGGTAAGGCCGAAGCTGTAAATGCTTGGAAAATGACTTGTCCAACTGCCGCCATGCCCGCCAACCCATCTTCCCAAAGGCAATGGGATGAGCCGCTCAGTATTGGTGTTAAAAAACTTTTAATCAGTACAGCTACCAGCGCTGCTGAGCGCGCTCGTCTATTGGCTGTGGGTGAATGGGAATCTGGTGTATGGCTCCAGGCACTTCCTTCGCCCAACATTGGAACAATGTTGGACGACACGACCTTCCGCATTGCGACTTGCCTCCGTTTGGGTGCACCGTGTGTTTCTCCGCATCGGTGTCTCTGTGGAGAAGCTGTCGATAGCCTTGGACATCACGGATTGTCTTGCAACAGGAGCGCAGGCCGCATGTCCCGACATGCAAACATTAACGATATTATCCGTCGAGCTCTTGTCACCGCCGGCGTGCCAGCTATACTTGAACCTGTTGGTTTGGCTCGCGACGATGGTAAGAGACCGGACGGTATGTCGTTGATACCTTGGAAGATGGGTAGGCCTTTGGTGTGGGATGCAACTTGCGTCGACACCCTGGCGCCTTCCCATCTTCCAAGTACGATGGACTGCGCATGCGCTGCTGCTGCATCAGCGGAGACTCTCAAACGGCGAAAATATACCAATTTAACTGGTAATTATATTTTTGAGCCGTTTGGAGTCGAAACGTTGGGTCCGTGGGGTCCAAGCGCGCGCGCACTATTCAAAGAAATAGCGAAGCGACTAATCGACGCTTCCCGTGACCATAAGGCTGGCCTTTACCTCGCTCAAAGAATTGGCATCGCCATTCAGCGTGGTAATGCCGCCAGCCTCTTGGGCACGGTACCAGTAGAGATCGATGGGGAGGAATTTTTCGATGCCTAAAATTACAGTCTCCCTCTTTTTCTCTATTCCATTTTTGTATATATTGTATAGTTAGCATAGTTTTATATTAATTTGTAAGTAATTGTATATTATAATAGAATATTTTATGTACTATGCTTCAATAAATCCCAGTCTTTGTTGACTTGTAATGAATTGTCAACATAATTTGATATATCAACTGCATTCGAAAAAACATTACTATCTAGTTCATTCTTTATTAAACAGTCGAGACGAGCATATCTAACAACATGGTAGGTATTTTATAACTTTTAATCTATTGAAAATTACAATCTATTTACAAAATAAGATTTATTACTAATGTATTAAATAATTTTCAGAATACCAACTTTTCAAACGGAACAGAAGAGTGCTCTCCTGAATATCTTCCAGAATTGCAACATCAGTTCGACTTGGACAACGCAATGAATAGACCTTGGATAATAACACCCAATGAAGAAGTAAAAAGAAACAAAAAGGAAACTAAACGAAGAAGACCAAGCAAATGTAGTCCTTTGAATTCCTATATTATTAACAGTGAAAGAAGAAAAGGTCGACGTTTAATAAAAGTTATCATCAAGGAACTCAGTGAGTCAAGAGACGACGAAAATGAGGCTAAGGAGATAATCACTGCACAGTATATTGTTCAAGATACGGTAGATGAGATATCGGATCAAGCTGAAAAAGTGCAAAAGGTGGAATTAAGGTATACCTTAACATCACGAATCTCACAATGATCAAAATGAGACATATCAGATGTAGCATTATTTTTTCTATTTGTCTGTAAACCAATAACGACAAATCTTGGTTTCTCTATTTGCGAAGATGTTTTTATTGACCAAGTATGTTTGGTGGTTTTAGGCAACATTGGATATTCATACAAATCCCAATTCCTGAATATCATCTGAAGTGGTCGATCTTTTTCTAACAATTTTAGAATGTTTATTTTTTCTCTATCAGATACTTTAACATGCGGTACACGCCATATTATTTTGTTTATAATAATATCTTCTACAATTTCACCAGGGTTAAGTTTTAGTGCGTTCAGATTGGTATTACTTCGTAATAAGATTAATTCATGTTTACTGTTTATTACTACTTTCTTAAAATCTTCTGCAAAACCAAGAATGTTGCAAAGTGGTATAGAAGCAGAAAAGTTACCTCCATTAGTACTTTTTATTCCGTCGATATGCCAACCCCAAGCATAAGATGTTTTAGCTTCGCTCTCATTCATTGATATAAATGATTTCATCGTGCTAGTTGTGCTAGTTATACCAGCATTTTTTATTTTATCTATCTCCACTCCATTTATCTCATACCTTATATCTTGAAACAAGTAAAGTAAACTATTGTTGGTGAAATGAACACTACTGACTCTCTCTTTCGAGTTTTCAGCCTTGTTTACAATAACAGTTCCTTCCAAAAACAAAGTGCTTTCTGATGGTAATATATACAAGTCTTGCTGATTAATAGGTATCCTGATTTCATCGCTTCTATTAAAACTTGTTACGTAAGGCTTGTAAGAGTGAAATTCAATTCCTTCTACAGAGTTGTCGTAGGCTGGAGCGGATAAAACATCTAGGATATTCATTTTAACAAGCCAATCGCCTTAAGAAATGCTTTATTGTTTTTATTTAACTTTATTCTCCTTTTAGGTCGAGCTCTTACTTGATTGAGGGAGTGAGTAGAACTGTTATTTTGAATTGGATGTAACATATTATATTTATTATAGTCAATCATTTTTTCTTTTGAGGTGTAGATACAACTGTACTTCTTCACCTCGCAAATTTATATTTTAACAAGCCAATCGCCTTAAGAAATGCTTTATTGTTTTTATTTAACTTTATTCTCCTTTTAGGTCGAGCTCTTACTTGATTGAGGGAGTGAGTAGAACTGTTATTTTGAATTGGATGAAACATATTATATTTATTATAGTCAATCATTTTTTCTTTTGAGGTGTAGATACAATTGTACTTCTTCACCTCGCAAATTTATTAAGTTATTATTTATATCCAAAAGTCTGATCTGTATGCAGCTGATGTTGGTTTGGTTGATTGGAAAGTAAATTGCGGTTTTTGGTATTTCTATAATTTTGTATCCGGGTGGGACATTAAGTGCGAATTCATGTAGAATGTGACTGGATTGTCCGTTTATATAGGAACCGCTAACTATATCACATTCAACTCTTATCACGGTTGTAGGCAAAATGTTGACTGGAAACTCTGATACATGATATTTATTGGCTTCCAAGACTTGTCGTTTAAACCCCAACAAACCTCCGAACGTACAATCTTTAGTAAAATCTATAGTTGATGTACAAAATAACATAGTTTTTAAGGTGTTATTGCAATGGAGTTTTATGGATGCATCCTTTACTTCTGATTTTAAATAATCACTGATATCTTGCAACTCATAAGTACCTTCAGGTATTTCAATAACATTCTTTGAACCATAGTATAACTTATTATTTGTTTTATCAATATTTGGAATAGAATTATATGTGGATAAATGTAATAATGCACATTCATACTCCCCGATTAATTGTAACGTATTTGGATAGAAGGTAGTTAATACCGATGAGTTTCCAGTTATAGACAAGGTGAGTGCCATCTTGCTAATGATTGAAATGAAAGAACAGTATAAAATTTATAGTATTTATTCCAAAAAGATTGTAAATATTCTAAACACAAATGTCCACAAATTAGTGTGTCAATTTTTTGATATCTTGTATAGTTATAATTAATATTGCAGTTCTTAAAATATCGTATCAATTCGATTGGTGGTCTTAAATCACCAAAACTATCAAAATATTCACAATAATTATTTACCTTAGCTACCCAATGCGTTCCATCGTTTTCTGAATTATCTAGGTTAACTATACCACATTCAATTCGTTTAGGGATTTTTGGTAACTGATCCTTCATGTAAACTCCTCGAAAATAAGGAATATCATATGCATAATTTTGAATATCGATATTAGTTAAGGCACGATTAGGTAGCTTAATATTTAGTTTTTTGACGATTTTATAAACAATCCTTTGCCTTTTTTATGTGGTTTAATGTATAGACCCTTACCTAATGCTATAGCTTCCATAGTCTTATTATGACGTTCAGATTCTAGTAATAAACCAGCAAAAATCGGGATTAAAGGCAGAATGCCTCCGGTTTTTGGTAAAGGTATGACTCGTGGTACTCGAAGTTTTGGAACGCACGGAACAATTTTTTTAGTAGCCATATAAGCTGCATGTATTAAAGATTTACTATCTTTGGGTGAGCGTTTCTTGATTTTTCTTTTAATTTTTGTAACAAAATTATGAAATGTCTTAACACCAGCACCAGATTTGAGTTTAGCTTTCATAACTTTTCTCACTAGCCACGAACTAAGCTTTTCCCCTTTACTAGCATCTTTTGCTTTCATTCTTTGTTTGGCCATATTTAAAAGTTGTAAATCGGCTTTGTGACGATTAGACAAATCCGTATAGTTTTCGTATGCAATATCGTGATACATACAAGCTTCGTCTAGCTTATTTACACCTTTGTCACCACGCAGTAAACGTTTTGAAAGTTTTGTTCCAGGTCCGCAATAATTATAGCCGGGTAAGTGCAGTTCAAATGGCAAATGATTAATAACACTATTGAGTAGTCCACCACCTTGCATAGCTCAAAGTATACCTAATGAACAAAATATTATAATAAAAAACTATTATGTATATTTATTCCACTATTGCAGTCTCATCAATCCAACTATTTTCTTTATTACTTAAGCCTAACCATTTTACGAACAGTTTATTTCCTTTCTTTCGTAAAACTTTTTCTATCAAATAGACACCTGGACAAGATGATTTTTGAAGTTCGTGTTTGTAAAAGGTTCCTAATATAACTTGTTTGTGTTGATCTTCTATGTGATATGTTTCTGGTACTGTGTTATTAATATTTTTTATGGTAAATAGTTCCGTTGACCAATTAGGTGTATAACCTTTCTCAAATAGTTGTTTATATTTACTAATTCTAACTCTATCACCAATCATAAACTTGGGTTTATGTCTATAGGATACCGTTTTCATAGAGTTCTTAATATTATTTTTAACATCTGCTTCAGTCAATTTATTAACATCAACGGGTGCTAATTTAATAGTGCTATGTTTCGTGTTGTTATATGTCTTTATAACACTCTCCAAACCAAAATCTATCCATTTATAGTGTCCGCTGAGACTAAAGTACTTGTACAATTTATTTTTAATAGTTTTGATAACACGTTCTACGATTGAAGCCTTTTTCGTTGAAAACGTTGAGTAGTGATTAATGTTATAGTTCTTTATAAGCTTTTGAAATGATGAATTATAAAACTCGGTACCCAAATCAGTTTGGAGATGAGCTGGTATCCGATGGTTAGTTGATATCAATTTCTCGAATGCGTTAGAAACATCATGCTTATTTTTAGTTTTTAGTGGTTCTATCCAAACATACTTTGAGAAGCAATCAATAACTATTAAAATATAGTTATAACCTTTATTAAATCTTTTCAAGTTTTGCATATCGATTAAATCAGCTTGCCACAAATCATCAATGCCTTTTAAAATTACAGATCGACGAGGAAATTTTTTTCGTGCAGCTTTATGTATTTCGTTAACAATTTGTTGTTTTGTCATTTTGATGAACTTTCAACCTTATACTTTTGATCTAATACAAATTTGACTGCGTTTTCAACTATCTCATCAACTGCTTTTCGACTATAAAATTTGCTTTCCAAGTGAACCACTGCTTCAGATACTATTGATTTTAAAGCTTTCTCCAGATGGCTCTGAACATCGTTTAAAACAGTGTTTTGCAACTTTTGTAAGTCAGATATTAGTTTACTTCTCAATTCATCTACATATGCTTTGTTTACTGCATCATCTGCATCTTGAGGAGGTTTTGCCCCCGTTAGCTTCGATGTCTTCAAATCGTAATCACCATTTTCAGATTTTAGCAATGCATTATCATAAAATCCAAGCAATTCTGATATACGTAATCGCTTATGAATATAATGACCAAATTTGTCTACATTCAAATTTAAGATGTATTGTGTTGAACGGTTTACAATACAATGATACAGATTTTATTAGTAAATCTATTTAATGATAGATATTATTTCATTATCTAATCCTGTGTTGCCAGCATCTCGAGAAGCAATTAATAACTTTAATCGATCAACCAATTCATTTGGATCATCCCAATATACAAAATCTGTGTTTTTTTTCCACATTTTTGTTAAAGGTAATCCTTTTCCTACTTTTGGTTCGCAGTTTGAACTTTTACTTTGTTGATCGAAAAGAGGTTTAATAACTTGCATATATTTTTGTCCTTTATTACTTTTAATTGGTTTTGTTGAATCAAAATCTCGACGATGTGCATTTGTTAGAAGTAACATCGACTTATAATTGTGCATGTCATGGTCTGTAACAAAGCTCAGATCAACGTCTTTTTTTAAGAGCAACTGTCGCAAGCCAGGTGTACATTTGTATTTGTGTCCAGCTACAGTAATAACGTTATCACCAATCGTTATACTAGAGGAACCTAACATTAACTTTCCACGTTCATTTCTTACACCAAATGGCACATCCGCTAATATTTCTGAAGATAATGACCAAGATGATACATCATGATCTGGATTAGTATCGACTAATGACTGAAATGAAGAGTCAATATCGGTTTCTGATTCGTCACTGGTATCATTTGTTTCTATTATATCTTGATCTTTCTGTGAGTCGTGGTTGGAAAATTGATCTTGAAATTCTCCTTCTTCTTCCTTTTTTGTTAGAGCTAGTTGGTTATTGGTATGTGCTATTAAATTAAGAGATTCAGTAACAGGCTTAAAAACTGTATCAAGCACTTGTCTGTTATTATCTTCAAAATCCTTCATGTTGCGAATTTTTTTCCTTACAGCTTGTGTTGCATCTACAATTTGTTTTTTCAATGATTTTTCCATCATAATATAGATGGTAATCGGATAAGAGTTGATTAAAGAATAACAAGAAAGTGAAAGAGGTCAAATTAAATATTCAAATTTTATCTAATTCTACAAAAGTGTCAAACTTTTTTCTATAGCAGCCGTTGTTTTTAGGACAGTCTTTATTAATCACAACATAGTCATAAGGCTCTTTCCATATTTGAGAACACATGGTACGTAATTCCAACCACGTCATGTCAGTGTTAACATGTTCTTCATAAACATGTTTCAAATTAATTTTGTCTTGCTTAAAAAGCACAATTAAGTTAGCGTTATCTCTTATTAGTTGTTTAGGTATTTTGCTATACGTTTGATTTAAATAAAAACTGTCTATCAATTTATGCCTCCCCATGGCAATATAATCACGCATATTACAGTCCATCAAATCTAAGAGGTACCGTTTGACGTTTCATATTTTTCAAACCGAAACAACTTTGTTCATACGTACATTATTCAGTTTCGATAACCTTTTTCATAAAACCATGAATTTAGAAAGATTTCATTATTGTATCTAAAAATGTACAATTCTTAATATCTAAATGTAATTGAAAACTTTCAAACAAAGCAAAATAACACATATTTACACAGTAAATAATTTCTAATAGTTATATTCTTGACCGCATTACAAAGTTACGTAGTTAGGTCACTGCACGTAGTGTTGCGACTCTTCGGATACACTTGTATGCAAAAAAATCGTTTACATATACGAAAAATCGAATGTATTATTTACAAATTACACTTGACAACCAAACAAATATTTTTTCATGTGAATGGGATTTATCTCACATATTACGATTACATAACTAAATAGTTATGTAATCGTAAAATATGAGATAAAACCCATTCACCAAAAATACGTATTTATAAATCAAATATATTTGCTTCTTTAAAAAGTTGTCGAAAGCGATTTGTCGATTTTTGATTTTCGCGCCCAAATAAGTCGGGGTTTCTCGCGCTAACGCTGTCGAAATAGTAAATGGAGTCAGGGATAGTGTTTTTTACATTTATTTTTGTGTATGATAGTATGGGTTTGCATATTACAGAGAAATAAACAAATTTTTAACAAGCACATCCATTGATTTTACAATTACAATTTTTTCTTCTAAGTCTTATTTCTACGTCTAAAACTAATAAAAATAAGGTATGTAGAACCCATTCACAAAAATGTTGTTGCCTGATGTTATAAATTAACGACGTTACTGCGCGACCGCATAATGCACTGAATACACAGATACCCTAAAATAAATTAATTTAATTATTTTTAGGTCAATAGGCAAAATCGCAGGTGTCCAAGTCTCTACAATTTTTTTTTTCTGGCAACACTGCCAACTACAAGCGCACGCGGTCCGCTCGGTCGGTTCGGCGTCAGCAGTCTCTCGCCATCTTGGAAGCTGACTGTGCGCGTACTTGCTTTCTCGTTTGTGTTTTACAATTTGTGACTTGGCTATTACTTTTCTGGACTGATCATTCTTTATCCGTTTACCTTGGCAATATTTATACTGGACTCCGAACTAAGCAAGTGTTTATTAATAATGTCGAAAAGAGGACGTACTTTGAACAGCCAGGCTCGTGAATTGGTGGTGAAATTACACGAGTATTTTGAGCGTGAATCTCAAAATGGTGGACTTCTACTGCCAGTTACACAAGTTCGGGATCGCGTCGGTGAAGCTCTCGGTATTGGTAGCCGCACCGTTGGCAAAATATTAAGTGAAAAATATGGGCCTTCGGGGAGTGACAGTAACGTACTTCACACACCGAAAAAACGAAAAAGAAATAAACCTGTGACAGGCATCGATGAATTCGATAGTCATGCTATTAGAAACCATATATACGGGTATTTTACAAGAGGCGAATTTCCAACATTGGCAAAGTTATGTGCAACTTTAAAAGATGCCGGGCTGTATAAGGGAAGCATAGAGTCGTTGAGAACGGTAATAACAGGAATTGGCTTCAGATACAAAAAAGTTGACAAACGAAAAATTGTTATGGAGCGACATGACATAATTATGCAGCGACTAACATTCCTGCGCGAAGTTAAACAAATTATAAACTGGGATAATGTAATATTTTTGGACGAAACTTGGCTAAATTCCAACCATTCTGTGCCGAAAACATGGACTGATGATTCTGAAGCTTCGTGCTCAAAGGTGCCGATAGGAAAAGGTGGACGCCTCATAATATGCCATGCTGGGTCAGCGTCTACAGGCTTCGTGGAAAACTCTTTATTAGCTTTCCAATCCAAAAGCACTAAAGAGTATCATGAAGAAATGGACGCAGTAAGGTTCCGAGAGTGATTCTTAAATTTATTACAGAATATCCCTCCTAACAGCACAATTATAATGGATAATGCCCCATACCACTCTGTGCAAATTGATAAAGCACCTACGTCAGCCAATAAGAAAGCAGATTTGGTGGCATGGCTGCAAAGAAAAGGAGTGGATGCCGACATGTCACTATTAAAAGCTGAATTATTACAGTTAGTGAAATTGCATAAACCACCAAAACCGACATATGTAATTGACCAATTGGCCGAAGAGCACGGGCACAAAGTCATACGACTTCCTCCGTACCATTGCCAATATAATGCCATTGAACTGATTTGGGCCCAAGTTAAAGGTAATATTTTATAATATTATAATAATAACACGAGTACCTACTTCTAACATTTATAATTTAAACAATGGTTTTCGTCTGCTATCAAATAGTTACATTATTGTTTTACAGGTTATGCAGCAAGACACAACACAAAACCACCCTTCAGTGTCAAGAAAATGGAAGGTTTATTAAAGGAAGCATGTGCCCAAGTTACACAGGAAGATTGGAGTAAAGTAGTACAAAAAACAAAGAAAATAATAATGGACGACTTCGAAAGAGACGTACACTTTGATAATGTAATGGACAATCAACTGGTCATTATAATCAGCTCGGCGAACCTTGATCCCTATGACAGTTCATACTAGTGACGGGTCGTGTCGATATATCGCAACTTTTTATAGGCAAAGGCGTGACTTGCATTCAGCCACATCGATAAACATGTTTTTAAAATATAATCTACATTACTATAATTATAATGCTTGTTATATTTACAAGTATCCGTGTATTTGTATATGGGGTTGCCAATATTCCGATGCAGAGGTAACATGGTCGGACTGTATAATTTTAATGTGAATTAAAATTTTAGTTATAGCAACACTATCTGATCTGTCACTACGCTAGTACTGTCAGTTCGCTACGCCAGTACGAGTGCTAACGCCTTGTATGCGCCACGTGTTTTCTTGTGTCAACGGAATCCTTTGTTTGTTACTATTGTTGTTTTCTGTTTTTGTTATTGTTGCTGTTTTGTGTTTGTTGGTGTTTCAAAATGCCGAAAAGACTGAGAAAAACTGTACTCAACAGTGAAACGCGGGAGTTTGTTGTACGCTTGCGTGACTATTTTGCTCGCGAACTACAAAATGGCGGACCTTTGTTGCCACTTGACAACGTACGCGACCGTGTTGCTGATGCTTTGGGAATTGGCAAAGCTACCGTTTCCCGAATTACAAAGGAGAAGTTCGGCGAATCGTCGATGGAGGAGAACAAATTATCAACTCCAAAGAAGAAAAAACATAATAGGGCACGACCCGTAACTAACCCCGATGATTTCGACATGGCAGCGATACGAAACCATATTTACGGCTATTATTTTCGAGGTGAACTGCCGACTTGCACAAAATTATTAGCGTCGCTGAAATCGGCTGATTTATTTAAAGGTGGATTCACTTCTCTCAGACAAGTTATAAAAAAATGTGGATTTCGTTATGGGAAGTGTGACAAAAGAAAAGTGATAATGGAGCGGAAGGACATTGGATTGATGAGGTGTGATTTTCTACGACAAATAAAAAACATCGAGAACTGGGACAAGGTGGTTTATCTGGACGAAACGTGGCTCAACGCCAATCACTCAGTCTCCAAAACATGGACAGACGACACAGAGAAATCCTGTACCAAAGCACCAGAAGGCAAGGGCCAGCGTTTGATTATCTGCCACGCTGGCACAGCCAAAGGTTTTGTACCTAACTGCTTGTGGGCCTTCAAATCCGTGAAAACAAGTGATTATCACGAAGAGATGAATTTTGAGAATTTCAAGAAATGGTTCACAAAACTATTAGACAATTTAAACGAGCCCCACTACATTTTAATGGACAACGCCCCATACCACTCTGTGCAAATTAATAAAGCGCCTACCGCGAACAACAATAAAGGCGAAATAATAGAGTGGCTGCAAAACAATGGTGTGGCAGCTAATACTCAAATGCTGAAAAAGGAATTAGTTAGATTGTTGAACCTTCATAAACAGCAAACAAAGAAGAAATATTTCTTGGATGAGATGGCAAAATCAAAAGGGCACACCGTGATTCGGCTACCGCCCTACCACTGCCAATATAATGCAATCGAAATGATATGGGCGCAGATCAAAGGTGGGTTGATTTGTATTTATTTTGACATGTTTTTATTTAGGTCACTGGTGACTGTCTAGTCGGCTAGTACTATTTAAAGCTATTTTATTTCACTAGCAAATTGCATTTTTATTTTTATCCATGTGCTTATATCAATTACACACTTTTAACGTACAAAATTATGTACTTATAATGTACTTACCCCGATCTCGCTCTTTGACTTTGCATCATTTTCAATCTAAACCATTATTGTTTCAGGTTGTGCAGCCAGGCTTAACACCACTCCACCATTCACAGCTAATAAAATGCTTACGTTGCTACAAGAGGCATGTAGTCAAGTGACTCCGGACAATTGGAGGAAAGTGGTTGAAAAGACGAAAAAGCTATGCTTAGATGATTGGAATCGAGACGTGCGATACGACAATATAGTAGACCAGCCGTTTATCATAAACATAGGAGAAAGCAGCTGCAGTTCGGATTCCGAGTCTGAGACGCAATCGGTGACACCATTGTCAGATTCAGATTAATGTATATTAAAAAATCATAAATAAACCGCTTTTGTTTTATTTGAGTAGGTATATACAATAAATTTGTTAAATCTCCTTTATTTTATTATCGCAAACAACTTAAATGATTATAAATCTGACACTAAGAGCGTAGGTGCTCTATTGATGTATTTTGTACACTCGTTTCCATTTTCGATATTTGTTTATCGATACTTTTCCGCACTAGTCGATATCTTCCAAACGGAGTAACTTTTGCAGGACGTCAACGTAAAGTCTGATTGAGATAATTTCTTGTAAGTGTTAATAATTATTATAATTCCAACGGGATATTATTGTAATTGCATATATCTGCCTAAAATTAATAAATATCATTTTTAGACACCGCCAATTCGATTATAATATAACGGTGACGCTACTACATGGTTGTGTCGTGGGAATAACTGTCAGTGTCATAGGGATCAAGGTTCGCCGAGCTGATTATAATTTAAATGACGATGATGACGAAGACGACGATACTAGTACTAGTAGTGAATAAAAAAATATCCTAAACATTTCTTTTATTTAATTATAACAATTGATTTCTTAAAATTCGGATATTATAGTAATCGATCTCTTAAAGTTCGGATATTATAGTAATCGATTTTTTCATCCCATCCCTATCATTCAATTGTCAGAACTGTCAAACGGTACTTCTTAGATTTGACGGACTGTACTTTGATTTTCACATGCTACATCGTCAAAAATAATTACTGAATTAGGTTTTGCATCTGACACTTTCATAACGTCATCATTTGCCTGATATTTCTTAAAAGTGATTCCTGGTACTCCTCGTAAAACCTTTTCTAAGAAAATGTACTTCGGTTGATATAGAGTTTTAGAATATACATAAACATTTTGAAATGTCAATCCATTTTCGTGTAAAAGGAGACCAATTAACAAATTGGTTTTTCCACAATTTGATGGTCCGCAAATGATGCAACGTACTGTATTCGGCAATAATTCTCCATGGCGTAACTTGATTTGTGGTAAATCATTACAGATTATATTAATCTGTAACGATTTTGATTGTTTAATGAATTTCATGTTCGATGCAATGCTGACGGACTGGTTATGAACAGATGTAATTATGACATTATGTATTTATAACCGTAGATAGTTAAACCAAACTGCTTACAGACAACGAAATAGGTAAACGTAAGACTGTATTGTTTAAGAAATAACTTTATCGCTAACTAACAGAGCATCTTTCAACATAATTACGACGCAGGAGATCGCAGAGAGCCCACGGAACGGTAGTGTATTGAACGACAATAAAACGTGGAACGTTGGCTTAGGTAAATGATTTTATAAAGAGTTATTCCATCGGTTTTCTTCGATAACCTCAGTCACGGTGGGATAGAATGCCCAATAACTCACTACTGCTAGAAACTTCGCGTAAGAAGATGGAAAATTCCACGCAAAAATCTCACCCCTCTCAACCCAGCAACTACAACAAAACATCATTTTCAAAAGGTTTCAATTTTAAACGTAACAATCCAAAGACGAACTATGCAACAAACCAAGTTTCGCAATCGTCAAAGTCTAAACGCAAAATTAGCAATCGCAAGCAATGCCCTATTTGTAACGCCAACGACCATCGAATTCATGCATGTCAAAAATTGCTAGATTGGCAACCAAATGAACGGAAAAATGCGGTTGCCAACTTAAACCTTTGCATCAATTGTTTACATTACCACGAAGGCAAAAAATGTCTCTCGGAAATAAGATGCAGAGAATGCAATAAGGAACACAATACCATTTTGCATGAAGCTTTCACGCCAAATCGACCTGGGTCAAACGTAGCAACGATTACGAAATCGCAACCACAGCAGCAAAAAGGTAGCATCGTGGCATCGCTTCTTAAAAAACCATCTGAAATATTGCTTGCCACAGCAATCATTGAAGTACAAGCTGCGAACGGATCATACCACAAAATGAGAGTTCTTTTAGGTCAAGGATCTCAAACATCCATCATCAGCGCCGCTCAGTTGCTTAAACTACCGCGACGTAAATGTAACGGGTATATCTCTGGAATAGGAAATAAGGAAAATAACTGTAAGGGCATGATCACCGTCAAATGTTCATCGTTGATAAGCGATTTCATCTTTGATACGGATGTGTATATAATGAATAGCCTTATAAATAACTTACCCACCTGCACCTTACCTAAGCCAGACTGGCCTACACTAAATCAAATAACTCTAGCCGATCCCGAATTCTACAAAAGTAGGCCTATTGACATATTATTTGGGGCCGATATCTATTCCACTATTCTCATGGATGGTATATGTCGAGTGGACGGTATGTTACCCATTGCCCAACAAACCCAATTAGGATGGATCTTAAGCGGTAACTATAAAACCTACCATTGCAATGTGGTCCTGAATAACATTCACGAGATTCAGCAGTTTTGGGAAGTAGAGGACATTCAGGAAGCTCCAGCGGTATCCGAAGAAGATAAAAGGTGCATTGAATATTACCAAGCTTCAACCTCTAGACGACAAGACGGAAGCTACATCGTTAGAAACCCCTTTAAAGAAAATTTTGAGAAAAATATAGGCGAGTCGAAAACAAAATCGATTGCTCAATTTTTCCAAATAGAGCGGAAGTTATGTAAGCAACCAACGTTGCAACGTGATTATAAAACGTTTATTTCTGAATACCTAGAACTCGGGCATACGACACCCGTTGAGACACATGTACAGCCGGACTGTTATTTATCGCATCATTGCATTCAACGAGCTGAGTCATCCACCACTAAATTGCGAGTTGTTTTCAATGCCTCAGCAAAAACCTCAAGTGGTTACAGCCTCAATGATCTTATGTGCCGAGGACCCAATTTACAACAAGACCTGCAGAGCCTTATCTTAAAGTGGAGGCTTATTTAAATACGCTTTTACAGCAGATATAGAAAAAATGTTTCGCAAAATCTGGTTACATCCCGATGATCAGAAATATCAAAAAAGCGTCTGCATTTATTGCCGCGCTTCGACGAATGTCGGCCAGAAGAGGAGTTCCTGGGCATATCTATAGTGATCAGGGAACCAACTTCATAGGTGCCAACAACATTTTAAAACAAGAGTTTGCCGAAATCTCCAACATCTTGTCTGACCAAGAAGTAACCTCGACCGTCTCTGAAATGAATATTGATTGGCATTTCAATGCTCCATCTTGGCCGTCTGCTGGCGGCCTCTGGGAAACTGCAGTAAAGAGCCTAAAACATCATCTCAAGCGTGTCGTTGGAGAACAAAAACTAACCTACGAGGAATACACTACCCTATTATCACAACTCGAAGCTTGTTTGAACTCCAGACCCCTGTGCCCTCTGACAGAAGATCCTGAAGATTTAGAGTTTTTGACCCCAGCTCACTTTTTGGCAAGCGGTCCCAACCTAACGATCTACGAAACAGAGCATGACCTCAGAACACGATGGCATTTGACTCAAAAAATCTATCAGGATATATGGGATAAGTGGAAAATCGACTACCTCTCGCAACTTTCTACAAGATCCAAATGGCGACAGCATCAGAAAGATCTCAACCTTAACGACATCGTTATTATAAAGGATGACAACCTTCCACCTGGGAAATGGAGTCTAGGCCGCATAGTAGCGCTGCATCCCGGAAGTGACGGACATGTGAGAGTCGTCACACTTAAAACAAAGAACGGTCTCTTAAAACGCCCAGTTGTAAAACTGTCGTTACTGCCAATAAATAAAAATGACCAAGACCCAAACGTCCGAAATGATGATAATACGCCGTCAGTGGCAAAGAAAAACCGACCTATATCATTCTCTGCTATAGTCCTATCCTTAACATTATTTTTGCTGTCACTAATAAGCACAGCTAATACATCCTACAAATTTACCCCGTTGACAAACAACAGGGTATACTTCGATAAATAAAATTATCTAATATGCATTTAATAAGGGATGATTGGCATTTATTATAGTATATCAAGTATCTTGAAACCTTATGCTCAACGATTAGAACACAAACATATTGCGACGGCGTCATGTTACAGCTCGAGCACGAGTTCGAAGAAATTAAGCATTATGATAATATTGTTATGATGAAGGACTCGTTCATGACTAATAAGAAGCGCCGGCGACGCGGCTTGATAGACGGAGTAGGCTACGTTGCAAATAGTTTAATCGGAGTGTTGGACCAACGATTTGCAGATAAATATGAGAAGGATATTGACCTTTTGAGGCATAATGAAAACCATTTATACAACCTCTGGAAAAACCAAACGTCCGTCGTTGAGGCTGAATTTAATCTCATGAAAAGAATGGAGAATACTATAAACAAACACCATAAGTTTATAAATCAAAGGCTTAATCATCTCCAAGACTCTTTAATAAATCTCACTCAGCAAGTGCAAAATATAACGGTCTTCACAGACTTCATAACCTCAGCTTTCACAGCAAACAACTTGTTGTATACCCTGAGGCGAATCCAGGACTCAATTTTGGATACAGTAATTGATATTTATAGTGGAAAATTAGATTTTCATTTGATATCTCCCAGGCAACTCAGAGCAGAACTAAGCACAATATCAGCACAAATATCCGGAGACTTGGTAGTACCTGTCGACAACTTTGACCTTAAATACCTTTTACTCAAAGTAAGAGCCAAATACTCTGCCAAGTACCTAATTATAGAAATAAGAATACACCTGATTGAAAGAGATCTTTACGAAATATACAATCTTATACCGGTCCCACGCATCGTGCAAGATAACATGATGATGAAGGTCGTAACTATCTCAGAATTGGCAGCAATCAACATGAGAAAGGATTCGTATTTACCTATGACAGAAACTCAACTGCAGTCATGCTTATTACAAAACTATTCTGTGTCACATCAGAAGACCAATTCACCACATGAAAGATGATCATAGTCTTTGTGTAACGATCACAAGCACAAGAACTTGTAAAACCGCAACTACCCCGTGCGTGAATGACTGGAGAGAATTAGCATCAGGAAACAAATATTATTATTTATGCTGCCGATCTTTCGCTTTCCGATTTGCATTGTAGCGATTCAGTTTAATTTGTAATGTTACTTTTATTTCATCATTTAATTAAACTACTTTAGTACTTTTGGAACATTGTTTTCACCTTGTTAGTGTTAATTTCATACCCCTTTAACTATATCTACTTACTAACTTTCCCTTTTTCTCCCTCGGGAGCATGTTCGAGTCATTCACCGAACAAATAATCATGTCAGCGAAATTGCGACACCGCGCGATATGCATTGAACATTTTATGTATTACCTAAGTAAAAACAGTCAGTACGCTTTCGGATAGCATATCGGGCGCGACTCAATCTTATCCCATTCACCTCATTAGTTTTAATCGTTATCCTAATTGTATTACTGAAATATACCATCTTTATAATCTTTAACCGTGGATTATCTTGATCTCACCCCAAACAGGGAGTGTTCTGATGAGCTCTTCCAATTAGTCCCACCCTCCCCTTTCCTACACAGGACAACACGTGCAGGTCTTAGATGTCATCCGCACACGGTGCAGAACATCCGATCAAGAACCAAGCGGTTCGGAGACTCTTTCCTCTGTCGCACCATTAAGGCCTGGAATTCATTACCAGCTCACGTGTTTCCTTCTTCCTACAGTCCCGGGTCCTTTAAGCAGGGCGTGAAAATTATGATGAGGCCGTCAAGCTGAGTGCCACCATTGTCACACGGTATGTGTGGGTAATGGTGACCCTCTTTTCTGGGACTTTGCCTTCAGCTTACCATCAGGCAAGGCGAAGTCCAATTGACGTGTCCTATATAAAAAATATAAAAAAAGAACATACATATTATACATAGAATACACCCAGACCAATGCAAATATACATATTCATGCATACAAATATTTGCACTGAGCGGGAATCGAACCCGCGCCCCCTGCATAGCAGTCGAATGCTCTACCGCTACGCCACTGAGGTCGTCAATAATAACAGTACTACGAATTGAACGGCGTATTGTAGAATATAATGACAAATGCATGGGACTCTTTCCTTTGCCGTACCATTAAAGCCTGGAACTCATTACCAGCTCACGTGTTTCCTTCTTCCTACAATCCCGGGTAGGTACTTTAAGTGGGACGTGCAAAAGTATAATTATGATGAGGCCGCCAAGCTGAGTGTCACCATTGTCACATGGTATCTGTAAGTGGTGACCCTCTTTTCTGAGACTTTGCGTTCAGCTTACCATCAGGTGAGGTGAAGTCTAACTGACGTGTCCTCTATAAAAAAATAATTGACGATTATGACATAGGGGAAAGTCGAGTAAAATGTACCGCCTTTAAAATCGTACCACCTTTAGATTTCTTATTAAATGACACTTTTTTTTTTCACCGATAATATCAAACTATGTTTCAGTGTTGCCATCGACTTCGCACTAACTTAGGTTTACATCTTACAAGAATTGTGTATTATAGCGACAAAACAGTTTTCCGTGAAATTTACGTTAATTTTCATACTCGTATTATATATACAAATTATATGTACAAATATATAGTAAACCCCGGTAGCCTAGTGGTATGGGTAATGGTCTGCTGAGACGAGGTCTTGTGTTCGATCCCAGGTTTTACCATAGAACACACCAATGACTTTCGAAGTTATGTGTGTATTTATCGCGGGTTTATTAGTGCCCGGTTAATGGCAAAGGGCTCGCCACCTATTACATTGGGACCTAAACATAAAGTGGCAAAATGTGGGTGCTAGCACCTCTGCCTACCCCTTCGGGGATATATAATATAATAATAACAAATATTCTAATACTTACCACACATCGCTATCTAGATATGGTAAGCATAGCTTAAGTAGCTTGTGTTACTATATACATAGATACTATTTTTTTTTGTAAATGCATACACATCATACATATAAACACCCAGATCAATGCAAATATACATATTCATGCATACAAATATTTGCACTGAGCGGGAATCGTACCCGCGAATGTTCGACCACTACGTTACAGAGGCCGTCAAATATTTTGGACTTCGCTTGATGGCAATAGGCACGCAAGACTGATCCGAAATAAGCTTTTTTATGTAGTATTTTACTGTTTAGTCCAATTTTACGTGCGCAAAATCCCCACGGATACCTCCCCACCGGAGCCGGTGGAGGAGGTTATGTCGGACTCGAACCGACTAAAACGCACGCCGCCTGTGGGTCGTTTTGGTTGCCGAAGGTGAGGTTGACAGGCATATCCCTCGCACACGACACGACTAGTCTTGTGTTCCCGGCGGTGAGTAGGGTAGCCAAAGCTCACTGGAGAGTTTTTGTGCTATCAGTGGGAGGACCAAAGGCTTGTCCTGCTTTGTCCTCTACACTGACGGCACAAAATCTCTGTTCTTACAGGGTCGGCAGCACAGATGTGACTCCACTAGTGTTACACACGTTCATAGGTCATGGTAACCACTTTCCATCAGGTGGGCCGTGAGCTTGTCTGCCACCTAAGTTGTATAAAAAAATAAAAAAACATAGTCTGCTAAATTGTACAATGGTGGCAGACCTTCGCAAAAACTGCATTTAATCTAACCAAACGTAGAGGCAACACATTGTTCTTTCCTCATATGATAATCAAGACATTCAACTTCATTTTACATACAAGTTTATATTTATAAGTCCTTTTATAAACTAAATATCTAAGTCCGAGTCAAAAGTAGTCCAATATAACCGACTCTCCCATATTGTTTGAACGTTAATTAATAGCTGTGTCACTAGATGGCGCTCATCTTATTTGTTGTGAATCGCACTAACAAGATCTGCCGCAAAGAATATAAAATGTCTTAGTTTTAGTTCACGTATGTGCCACTAGATGGCGCTCAGTACATATTGACATTATTGTGAATGGCGGTGTTAAGATCGGCAGCAAGCTATTTATAATGTAACCTTAGAAAATAAATTTTGAACTCGCTTGTAATGGTTGTTTCACTTCAACAATTCATTATAAAGGCGATTTTGGAGGATACGTCCTTACACATATTGTCATAAAATGTTAAATCCCAAACATTCATTATATGCTATTTCACAAAGTTTATTTATTTATTTATTTTTCACTACTTCACTATCTTTACAGGATAACCTAATACAATAGTGTTGTCCTTAAATATTATAATAACATTTAACATATAGTGAAATTTTTAAGAACTCACTCAGGGAACATATAAAAATATCTGTGCCGTCTGCTACTTCATTGAGTATATGTAAGGTGCGCGTTATTACAGCTTTGCCTAGTAAATTAGTTCTAGCACTGTGCACTGCTAGTAGACGCGGACGTCACCTACGCCATACGTAATTGTTGGGAACACATAGGTTAATCTCTTTCAAGACCCCCGGATTCGACGTCTTACCACGCAATAATTTAAAAATATACGTAGTAATAGTCACGTACCTCCTTGTCTCCTCTAATTTGTTGTATCACCATGCCTATCACAAACAAGCTTGGATACATCAATGGATAAAATGGGTATACTCCATACAGCCTTATCGTACAAGAACCTAGTAAATTTATTTTGAATACGTTCCAACATGAGACTATATTTAGCTTCATAAGGAGCCCAGATAATTGCGTTACTTTCTAACTGGCTTCTCACTAATGCATTATACAAGGTGGTTATCGCTGTGATGCTTGTGAACACCCTGGCTCTTCTGAGTACAAAGCCTAAGCTCCTGTATGCTTTTTTACATACATTTTGTATATGATTACGACATGTTAGCTCAGCGTCCAGGTTTACTCCCAAATCGCGCACTGTATCCGTCCTCTTCAGTACTGTCTTATTCAGGGTGTAGTTAAATTTGATAGGCTTTTTCATCCGGCTGAATGTTATAATTGAACACTTAGAGGTATTGAAAAATATTTTATTTTTCTAACTCCACTCATCTACCCTATCAATATCTAACTAAAATCGCTCACAATCTCCTTCTTCTCGTATGGCGGTGAGGAGTTTGAGATTATCCGCAAACAACAAACATGTGGCATCCCTGACCCGGCAAGTCATTTATCATAATAATAAAAAAAAGTATCTAAGTATGTTTATCCGCATTCTAGATCCCATAACACAAGCTAGTTAAGCTATGCTTACCATGGGTCTAGATAGCGTTGTGTAGAATGTCGTGGAATATTTATTATTATTTATTTATTAATAAACAAAAGAGGTCCCAAATTACTACCTTGACTCACACCCGATCTCGTATAGTAGGGTTCAGACTTATAACCTGCATATTCGACATACTGTTTCCTGTCCCTAATAATTTAGCAATTTGGGAGTGCATCCGACTGTTGCCAGCTTAGTCAATAAGATGTCATTATCAACCATATCAAATGCTTTTTGAAAATCAAAGTATGCAGTGTCGACCTGCACGCCCGAATCAACGTTATTTTTTTTTATTTTTTATTCTTATAATTGCCAATACAGGTATATGGGTTGTTATGTTCGTACAATTAAGTAACACTATATTCAGCCTTGCGGCGTGCAATATTTTGTCAATAAAAAAAAGAAGTTAAAGAATACAAAATTAATACATGTCAATATGGGAGTCAATAATAGGTATGTAGCAAATGTCAAAAAAAAAAATCATAAATAACTTAAAATGTCAATAGGTATACTTGTCTATATCAGTTCGTCACATAAATATTCCTTTACAGAATAATAGCACTTCTGCAACAATATTTTCTTAAGTGTATTTTTTTTTTTTTTTTTTTTTTTTTTATATAGGACACGTCAATTGGACTTCGCCTTGCCTGATGGTAAGCTGAAGGCAAAATCCCAGAAAAGAGGGTCACCATTACTTACACATACCGTGTGACAATGGTGACACTCAGCTTGACGGCCTTATCATATGCTTTTTCACGCCCCGCTTAAAGGACCCGGGACTGTAGGAAGAAGGAAACACGTGAGCTGGTAATGAATTCCAGGCCTTAATGGTGCGACAGAGGAAAGAGTCTCCGAACCGCTTGGTTCTTGATCGGATGTTTTGCACCGTGTGCGAATGACATCTAAGACCTGCACGAGTTGTCCTGTGTAGGAAAGGGGAGGGTGGGACTAATTGGAAGAGCTCATCAGAACACTCCCCATGGTACAGACGGTAAAATACAGCCATGGACGCAACATCTCTACGCAGCTGTAAAGGTTCTAGGGTGTTCGTGATCTCGGGATTCCCAATGATGCAGATCGCACGTCGCTGCAACCTGTCGAGAGCATCTAGTAAGTACTTTGCTGAACCATCCCAGAGATGCGAGCAGTACTCCACACAGGAGCGAATTTGTGTCTTGTATAGAAGACACCGCTGCTCCGGCGTGAAAAATCGTCTCACTCTGTTCAGGACTCCGAGTTTTCGTGAGGCTGTTTTGATGATGCTTTCGATGTAGTTTTTGTTATTCAGGTTGCAGCGTACATCCATACCTAGGATATTGAGATTGTCCTGCAGCGGCAGTGGCGTGCTCTGAAGAGTGGGGAGGGGAAGGAAAGAAGATACTTTTGCTGTAAACGCACATGCCTGCGTCTTCTTGGCATTGAACTCAACCAGGTTCTCAGAGCCCCATTGAGAAATGTGATTCAGGACCCCGTCAAGCTCAGTGACAAGAAGCTGCCTTTTCTCTGCGATATCTGACTGCTTGGCCGCTGGATGTCCATGATAACTCCCATGTAAAGTGCTATCGTCTGCATAACAATGAACATTGCCGGTAGACAGTATGTCGTTGATATGCAGAAGAAAGAGAGTGGGTGATAAGACGGACCCCTGGGGCACGCCAGCATTAACCTGCAGAAACTCTGAAGCTCGTCCGTCACAAAGGACGCGAATACGGCGCCCCTGCAGGAAGCTAGCAACCCAGTTGCACAGCCTAGAAGGCAGACCAAAGGCAGGTAGCTTAGAAAGAAGCGATTTGTGCCAGACTCTATCGAAAGCTTTGGCGATGTCAAGACTAATTGCCAGTGACTCGCCGTGCTTGTCCATAGCCTCACCCCAAAGATGGGTAACGTATGCTAGAAGATCACCCGTTGACCGTTTCGGTCTGAAGCCATATTGCCGGTCATTAATTAAGGAGTGATCCTCTAGGTGCCGCATGAGCTGTTTGTTAATTATGTGCTCAAACACTTTGCACAGCACTGAGGTGACGGCTATGGGTCGATAGTTGGCTGGCTCCGAGCGATCCCCCTTCTTGGGAATCGGCTGAACATTCGCCTCTTTCCAAGGCAAAGGCACTGTACCCGAACTGTAGGATAGCCGGTACAGGCGCGTAAGCATTGGAGACAACTCCGCTGCACATTTTTTCAAAACTACCGCTGGAATACCATCCGGACCACTGGCTTTCCGGACATCGAGTGATTGCAGCACTGCACGGACATCGCGTTGCCTGATATGGATATCAGGCATCGCGTGGTCACTGTCGGGTAGTGTTGGTGGCTGCGTACCACAATCATCGATTCGGGAGTTGGCCGCAAAGAGATTAGCCAGCAGATTTGCCTTCTCTTGCGACTCATGGGCCAGGGATCCATCAGGGTTACGCAGCGGAGGCAGCGAAGGCTGACAGAAGTTGGCTTGCACGGCTTTAGCCAGTCGCCAGTAGCCACGGCTTCCCGTGGGATGCATCACTAGCTCTTGACCAAGCCGCGCTATGCGCAGGGCATCCGCTCTGACATAGGCCCTTCTACAGACCTTTGTGGCTCTGTTGTACGCTGCCTTGAAGTGGCCCAGATTGGGATGGCGCGTGGCGCGCGCCCTTACCCAAGCGCGGTACGCAGACTGTTTTTGTTCAACAGCTTCCGCGCACTCGCGCCCGAACCAAGGGCGCACCCCGCGGTCACCGGTGACATCGGTGTATGAGATATAGTATTCCATACCCAGACCGATCTCACCGGCGACAGCAGTAGCACAATCCGATGGGTTCTTACCTTCAAAGCAGCGCTCAACCCACGGGATGGACGCAAAATAGTCACGAAGTCCATCCCAGTCCGCTGACGAGTAGTGCCAGAGACGCCGCTTCCCCTGCACGGGTCGTGGGGGCGCCATAATAGGCACCGTGGAACAGACCAGGCAGTGGTCAGAGTTGCCTAACGCGGCTCGCACCGATACACTGTACCGGTCCGGATCACTCGTCAGCAGAAGGTCTAGCAGAGAAGGTGCTTGGCCCGACCTTCTTGGTATCCTAGTGACCTCGTGCACCAATTGGGTCAGGCCGTGCGCCAGAGCAAATGCGTGGGCGGCTCTTCCCGCATGGTCTGTTTTGGAGGAGCCCAACCAGATCTCGTGGTGGGCGTTAAAATCCCCCAAAAATACCATTTCGGCATTCGGAAATCGCTCCTGCGCATCATCTGCCGCCTGACTCAGATATTCAAAGAGTCGAGTTGTCTCAGCATCTCCTGTATGGGAACGGTAGAGGCACACATAGATCTGACTCGTAGGGCCATGGTCTACGTGTACCCAAAGGACGGAGAAGGATGGGTCCTCTAGGCAGCGCAAACGGCGACAGCAAACATCCGCCCTAACAAACACGCACACCCCGGCTTTTGCACGAAAACTTTCCTCAAGAACATAGCCAGGGTAGAGCAAGTAGGTCGTGTCGTCAGGGCGGTGTATTTGCGTCTCCGTTAGAAAAAACATGGCAGGTTTCGCCGTCTCTAGGTGTTGGTGGACGGCGTTGAGGTTTGCATGGAGCCCACAGATGTTAGTGGACTCCACCTCAAATAGCAAGCTTTTGGGAGTGTGACGAGCCGCTGTGTTGCCTTTTTCTATAAATTGCGCTGCCATGAGTTTGGGTGGGAGAAGGCGTGAAAAAAAGAAGTGATTGCCGCCGCAGCACCGTGTGACAAAGCGCGGGATATTGGTTTTATCTATGAATGTGAGGCATGGCGAGAGCCGACGCGCCGAACGGAAGGGCCCCCGTACCCCCCCGAGTATGGTCGCCGGGCTCCCAAATCCGGTCACCAACCGGCACGACGAACCATATCGGGATTATGCGCGGCCTGGTGAGGCAGCCTCCCAAGGTGGTTAACCCCAGTTGGGCCCCTGTACTATACCGCGGGCGGCCAGCGGCACCACCGTTTCTACAGGTCTCCCTGTTCGGCGCATCGCCCCGCGCCATCCCCACTAGACTACGCCAAGACCCACTGGTCCCACTAGTGCTGCGACAACCACCACCTCTGCCCGGCTATGCACATGCTGACCCCTGAACACAATCCAACCGAGATTGAATTGCTATGGAGGGTTTTTCGCAATAGTGCACGGTGGTAGAATTGACTTGGGTAAGTGGTTATATATTCTGGGAGCCATACAGAAGATACTCTTGTTTAAGTAAGCTGCGGAGTTGGAAGGAATACAGATTTTTAAATTATGTCTACTGCTTTTCAATTTTACGAACATATGAGCATTCCTCTTCACAAACAGTACTGTTTCTAAAATATAAATACATGGCAGAGTCAGAATATTTAGTTTAATAAAGGAGGGTCGACAGCTATCTATTGATTTTATATTAGAAATGGCCCTTACGCATTTCTTTTGAGCTTTAAATGCATATTCTACATCAGTAGCGTTGCCCCAGAAAATTATACCGTTTCTTATGATTGAAGCAACATAACTATGGTAGGCGGTCAGGACTGTAGACGTACTTGATGTTTTCGAAAGTTTATAAAGAGCATAGGAGTACTGGTTTATTTTAGAACACAAACTTTCATAATGAATCTTCCAGTTCAAGTTCTCGTCAATATTTAGACCTAAAAATTTTGCTGCTGATACTTGTTTAATGTCCCTATTATTATACCGTATTTCCAAGTTCACTACTTTATTAACTCTATTGCTGAATGTCATTATGCTAGTCTTGTCAATGTTTATTTTCAAATTATTTCGTGTTATCCAACCTATACTAGTGCACAAAGTTTCATGAATTTGGTGTTCAATCTCTTGTTTTTTGTTTCCTTTAAATATAATAGTGCTATCATCAGCAAAGAGTACAGATTCATGGTGCAAGACCTTGGGAAATTATTTATATATATAATAAACAACAGTGGTCCCAATACACTGCCTTGTGGTACACCAAATACAACATTTTGCTGCTCTGAAGAGTAATTAATAATTGTTTTTTTAACAGGACATAACTTTGAGATTTGAGTGACTTGCTTTCTGTCTCCAAGATATGATTTTATTAAATCAAGTATGTTTCCTCGAACTCCATAGGCGTTTAGTTTGTCTAGTAAAATTTGATGATCCACATAGTCGAAAGCTTACGATAAATCCATATACAGAACACATGCTTGACTTTTACTGTCTATCGCAGTCGTGACTGTCCTAAGAAATTTGTAAATAGCTATATTTATATCCTTATTTTTTCTAAATCCTGATTGCTCTTCAACTAACATATTTTTATTTTCGAAATAATTATACAAGCACTCGTAAATCACCTTTTCGAATACTTTAGACATAACTGGGATTAAAGCAATAGGTCTGTAACAATTCATATCATGTTTGTTACCTTTTTTAAATATTGGTCTTATAATAGTTAGTTTGAGCTCAGTCGGAAATATACCATGAAATATGCACAAATTAATTACATGGCTTAGTACAAAAGATAGTTTAGAAGAGACGTGCTTTAAAATTTTAACTGATATACCATCATAACCGGTGCTATTTGTAGGTTTGAGATTCATAATTATTTTATTTATGTCACTGGGTAATGTTGCAGGCATGAACAAGGAATTTACATTATTACTATCATAGCTTTGTGTCAAGTCTGTATTCAATCTAATTACATGATTTATGTAAAAATTATTAAAGGAGTTGGCAATTTGATCTTTAGGTACGTTAAATTTATTGTTATTTATAATAGTCCAAGTGGCTTTGCATTTATTGCTTGATTTATTAATGAAATTGTCATTTTGGGCTTTCTGTGTCAGCTTAATGATTTGATTTAATCTGGACTTGAGGTCTGTAAAACTGTTTTTATTACGTTCAGTGCGATTAATACGATATTGCCACAAAAGATATCTTTTTCTTTTGCAGCATAGTTAAATTCCGCGGGTAATCCATTTAGGCTTGGTTTTTGCATGTATTTTTTTCTTGACAACTGGAAAGCAAAGATCATAATAAAGTCTGAATAGTTGGTGGAATTCTGTAAAGGCAGCACTTGGATCATCGCTTTCAAAGACTTCTTGAAAACTAAGGGCATTAATGCATTCTATGAATTTAATAATGTTTTCTTTGCGATAATCACGTGTTTCAATGTACCAATACCTAAGATTTATATGCTTTGATTTTACTGGAATTTGAAATAATTGAGCAGTATGATCAGACAACGCAAATTCAAAGACCTCATGATGACTACCTCGTATATTAGATAAAAAGTTATCAATACATCTGCCACTGTCCAGTCGTGTAGGCTCTTTGAAAACTATTTTTAGGTTATGCGAGTGTGACATATGTGTGAATACGTTAGATTCATGACTTTTAATAAGTGTATTAATATTAAAGTCACCACATACTATCAAATTCTTTCTACCATATACGTAACGACTGATTAAAGAATTAAATCTAGTGAAGAATTTTTCAAAGTCGTCAGAATTTGTTCTCAGTGGTCTATATACACATATTACTATGAGTCCATGATTCGTGAGTTCGATACCTGAGCATTCCATAATGCCTTCCATGCCAAATTTGCTGATTTCTTGTAACGGATTAAATGACAGTGAGTTGTGAATAAGGACACATGAACCACCTCTACGGATTTTCCTACAGAAAATAGAACCCAGTTTGTAGTTTGGAATATTAAGTAGCCATATATCTTCCCTCAATAGATTATGCTCGGTGACACATAGTACCCCAACTTGCTTTTTATCAACTTCAAGTTTATCAAGGACTAAGCTAAGTAAGTTAGATTTAGTCACTAGGCCATCAATATTCTGATGTAACAAGTTTAATTTAGTGTTCACGAAAAAAATCAGTAGGCTGACTAGACAATACATTCACAACATTCTCACTCTGATCATAATCCGATTGGCCGTGCAAGTATTCCATACATGTCTGTGTACTTACTGAACTGTATGATTTTTTAATGTTAAGGGTAGAATTACAATTACTCACACCTCTTTGTTTACTGCATACATAGTCGTTAAACCTATATGAATATTCTATTCTTAAGATTTCTTTAAGCAAATGCCCTGACACAACTCGGGCATAGAAACCGCGGTATGGTATCTTTACACTAAATCCCATATCAATGTAAGACACATTTACGAACCGGGAGCAAAGTAATTGCAATTCATAATTAATTTTTTTTTCATTCAGGTATTTATTATATGGGACTTCACAAAATAATACGTTCGTATTTCTAGTTAAAAATAAAACGTGGCTAACAGAAATTTTAAAATTACATGGTGACCTATCATTCATACCACCTAAAATAACAACATAATCCCTATCGGTTAGTGTGTTGATACAACAACGTTCCGAAGTCAGTCGAATCTTGCAGTGGTGCTCCCGATTTCCAGTAGCATGTCACTTGAAATTTTTCGCCCACCAGATATTGCAGTGTGCATTGTAATTGACGTCCTTGATCATCGGCGATTATGATTATCCTGCGTTTAGCAACAGTACGCGGACACTCACGCGCGGTCCGGGTTAGTGACATTGTTGCACTTGCCTTTACAATTGTTGCCTTTGCAATTGTTAGGAACCACATAAGTCATAAAATTTAGCAGGTTAGTAGTCATACCGCAATTATATCTGAACACATGCTGCGCGTCAGATAGCGTAACGTCAACCTGCTTCAAAACAGAATGATGAACTACTGTTTCAAATACCTTCACTGGCGCTGACAGAACAGCCACCGGCCTGTAACCGTTTACTTCCGATCCTCATTCACCCTTAGGTACTGGTATCACCCGTGTAAGTTTCCAGCGTTCTGGGAAACTGGCCGACTCAAAGCAAGTATTATTTATATAAAGAAGCGGGTACGTTAGAAAATTCCTACAGTCCCTAATGGTAGATGCCGGGATACGATCCGGTCCTGCGGAGCGCTTTGGTTTCACTTTATTAGTGCATCCCTTACTTGATTCGCATCAAAACTTGCAATATGTACTCGGGCACTGCTTACCCCACTCTCCGCGACGGCTGCCTCCCAGTCTAATTTAGCTATCCGCAGACTGTAAACAGATTTAAAAAAATTGCAAATACGTGCACACATTCAGACTCTGCTAAATTATTATCGTTTTTAGTAATCGTTTTACGATTAACAGAGCCATTTTTTGATCTTACATAATCCCAGAAAGATTTGGGATCCCTCGTGATATTGCGTTGCACATTGTCCTGGTATTTTTCATGTGTTGATGTTATCATCTGTTTAACCCTCGCCCTACACTGAGCGAACATTTCGTAATCACTTGACAGACCACTAATTTTGTATTGCTTGTGCAACCGTGCTTTTAATTTTATGTCACGAATAATTTCAGCTGTGTACCACTCTGGGTAATTATACCTAGAATTTACACTACATCGCTGTTTCATCGGAACACAATCATCTAACATACTATACATAACACTATAAAAATAATTCAGAATATCCTCTGTCTCCGCTATACTGTAGATAGGAGACCAGTCATGTATCATTAACATATAATATAACTTATTAAAATCTGCTTTATAAAAATTCCACTGCGGCCATAAGTCATCTTTTTGTTGCAAACTTTGCAGCAGTATAGATCTATCTGTTGTAGCACTAGTACTAGTGACTAGCGGTGGGTGGTGCCTATCTATCGACACTAGCGCCTCGTCTGCACGCTTGACACTCACACTCTCACCCAGACTCAATGAACACAGCACTGGATCCTATGCACTGCATACTTTGATTTTCAAAATGCATTTGATATGGTTGATAATGACATATTGTTGACTAAGCTGGCAACAGTCGGATGCACTCCCAAATTGCTAAAATTTTTTGCGGATCACATGAGGGACAGGAAACAGTATGTCGAATATGCAGGTTATAAGTCTGAACCCTACTATACGAGATCGGGTGTGAGTCAAGGTTGTAATTTGGGACCTCTTCTGTTTATTATTATGATAAATGACTTGCCGGGCGTGGTCAGGGATGCCACATTTGCGGATGACCTATTATTACCGTTTAGCACCTCATTTCTCTGTGTGAGTTCACAAAAAGAAACAAAATACTGATAGTAATTAGTTGTATGTGTATTAGATGAGTATAAATTGAAGTCCCCTATAATAATAATGTCTTAATATTTAGTATATAACTGTTCTAATAATCTATAGCATATATTCATTTTCTTTATCGTCAGGTGGTATGTACAAAACGCCACACAAAAATAAATATTTGTTATGTTTATGTACGGTCGCACAAAGTAGTTCAAAGGTACATCTATCTATTATGACATCCCCTGGTAAAGTCATCCGATTATACCCAATACTGCTTAAAATGTTAGTTAATTCTTAAAAAATATACCTTACAAAAAAGATATCGCCTAACCAATATATATTCTAATATATTTAATTTTCGAATAAAGTAAACAAAATCACCTCGATCTTTCAGTCATTACTTAAAAAAAGCAATTAAAAAAATCACAGAATTATTTTTTTTCTTCCGTTTTCTTCAAATCAGGGCTCTGCTGCTTCATATCATTCTTAATCTTAGTCAGTGCTTCCTTTGATTTGGTTAAGAAGTATAACTCCTCTTGAGCGGTAGCATAACGTCCCAACACACCACCAGCTTCTCTGATAGATCCACCTGCACCCCCACCTTTACCGGCACCTGCTCCTGGTATGCCTGCCGGCTTCGTGTACCATCTATTGTAAGTCGCACAACCCAACGAAGTAACCGCGGTAGTATCCACAGAATTCAGAACACATAATATGCGCATTGATAAACGCGACAATTTTGGAATCATTGTGATGTGACTCATTTTGAAATTTAATTACAAACTGAACTGAAATTACGATTATCTATAATTTTTGTATTTTGTTCCCAGAGTGAGTAGGGTAGCCAGAGCTCACTGGAGAGTTGGTGCTGTCAGTGGGAAGACTAAAGGCTTGTCCTACTTTGTCTTCCAAACTGACGGTAAAGAAACTCTGTGCTTACATGGTCGGCAGCGCGAGTGTGATTCCTCTGGTATTACACACGTCCATAGGCCACAGTAACCACTTTCTATCAGGTAGGCCGTGTGCTTGTCTGTCACCTAAGTGGTATAAAAAAATTTAAATGCCTAATTAAGTCAAAATATAAAAAATCAAATTAATTCACAATTTTAACTTTTTAGATTCCTCATTAAATTTTAAATTACTTTTTTTAGAACAATATACGTACAAACGCAATATAGAACGAGATAAATGCGATATTCACTTGCGCTGCGTGCAATTGGCGTGTGACGTCACTCACAAGTACGATTTTGTATGAAGCGTTATCGGGCGAAATTGAATTGTCAAAATCACATTTATTTAAAACTATGTGTCGTACTAATAATTGACTTCAGTAGGTATTTCATTATATTATTATTATTATTATTTTCATACCACTTAGTTGGCAGACAAGCACACGGCCCACCTGATGGAAAGTGGTTACCGTGGCCTATGGACGGACGTTTGTAACACCAGGGCAGGGGAGTCACAGTCGCGCTGCCAACCCTGTAAGTATTATACAGTGTTCATTTTTTGAGAATAACAAAAAAATAATCAAATAGCCTATTCTATTCTACACACATACATATAATCACGCCTTTATCCTCGGAAGGTTAGGCAGAGGTGAATTAACACCCCCATTCCATCAATCATTAAATTCAAAAATCTGTCCCCAGATAAATCGATATTTTAGACTAAATGTTGTTCTAGAACACAGGCTTTAATGAGTAGGGAGGCTTTCAGGACGGGGACTGCGCTCCTAGATTGCCCTTATAAAAATACATAAGTACACAAAATAATCACGCCTTTATCCCTAGAGGGTTAGGCAGACGTGAATTAACACCCACATTTCACCAATAATTGTATTCGATCCCACGTAATAGAGGGTGAGCCTATTGCCGTCTTCCCGGCACTATTGTTGACTCAAGCCATTCACCGGAGACTGAGTCTGGGCTGTATCTATCAGTCTTATGTTAAACAGCCCTATCCCTTAGTCGCCTTATACGACACCGCATGGGAAGAGATAGGGTGGTCAAAATTCTACTCTGCCGGGAAAAAACAGGAATCTACAATATATGTACACAAGACAAAAACGATAACCTGTCTAGTGATATAAGTATTATACTGATCTTTATATTGATTTTGGCAAGCAGAAAAAGTCACCAGTATGTTCTACATAAATGTGTGTGTAACAAAACTCGTTTCCTCACTCACACACACTTATACACTTGCAAATTACAATTGATTCAAAACCATTCGTATTTATTTATCATCAGTTACACTTTCTTTAGTAATAACAATAACTCATAAAATTCTTATTACTGGTATATGAACGTAGTTTTTGTTAATTTCTTGTAAGTCTCCGTGACCCTGGGGTTTATAGAATCGCTTTTTAAGAGTTAAAATCCGGCAAAGTTTTGAGTTCGAATCCCAGTCAAATTTTACTTTTTGAACCTTTAAATATTTGTATATCTTCATGTTAATTACTTACCTATTAAGGGAATGTTGAGGTAACATCACAAAAGTATCTTGATATTTTAGTTATTTTTTTATAGCAACTTAAATCAGTAGTATTTTTATTATTACTGAGCGAGTATTGTTGCATAAATTGCATTAATGTTTCTCGTATTGGAATTTATGCTACCCTCATTCTCATGATTAAAATAACATGATAATTTTATTTTTAACTGTCAACAATTGGATGCATTGTGCTTTCCACACGGTTAATTAACAACTTAAACGTTCTTTAATATCACAAACAAAATAAAGAACAAAAACAAAACTATTTATTAACGTCAACGACTACATCAATATAGTTGCGGTTCGAACTCGCTACCTTCGAAATGTCTTTACGCCTGTAATGCCACTTAACTACGTGAGCCTGTGCTAAAATGGTGAAATTTACCTTCTCATTCGATGGCAGGCAAATCACTCACACATATTCAATCGTTCACGATTCACGATCATGCACAATGGCACACATAAACGTATTACACTAATACGCCTTTAACGATGACGCACACATGTGACTTCAAATCAATGAGTTATTGTTGTGTGAACACACATATGTATAACATACGGGTGCTTCCACTTGACCCAGATCATAAATAGATTTTATTAGATGGATAGGCTATCGTTTTTGTCTTGTGTACAATAATGGTGCTACAAATGAATGAGTACAGATTTTAAAATCTCCAATGTACATTCACAGCTGCGTGGTTCGCGGTTGAATACAATAGTCAACGAGTTTCCACTTATCAAGTGGGGCTGTGTACGAATCATTTTTAGGTCACTATGGCGCCTAAATCATTATAACATAAACTTACGCCTATATCCCCGAAGGGGTAGACAGAGGTGCTAGCACCCACATTTCGCCAGTTTATGTTTAGGTCCCAATGTAATAGGTGGCGAGCCTATTGCCATTAACCGGGCACTTATAAACCTGCGATAAATACACACATAACTTCGAATAGCATCGAAAAGTCAATGGTGTGTGCCATGGTAAAACCTGGGATCGAACCCGAGACCTCGTCTCAGCAGTCCATTACCCATACTACTAGGCTACCGCGCTAAATCATTATTTTTGCCTTTATTTAAATTTGATAACGAGATAGACTACATCTTGGGCAAGAATATAAGTATAAAGTATGGTTTGTTCCTTTTATATAGGACCCTTCAATTAGACTTCGCCTCGCCTGATGATAAGTCTAAAATTTTTGAAAGATTGAATAAAGTAAAAGTTAAAGTAATAACCGCTGTAGCCTAGTAGTAATGGACTGCTGAGACGAGGTCTCCGATTCGATCCTAGGTTTTACCATGGCACACACCAATGACTTTTAGATACTTTTCGTAGTTATGTGTGTATTTATCGCAGGTTTATAAGTGCCCTGTTAATGGGAATAGGCTCGCCACCTATTTGGGACCTAAACATAAACTAGTGAAATGTGGGTGCTAGCACCTCTGCCTACGGGGATATAGGCGTGAGTTTATGTTATGTTATGATTAAAGTTAGACTTGTGCGGCATCTCAATTTGAATAAGGTATTGAATAGTAACCAGTACAGATACCAAAAGAATGTTAGTACACAAGACGCAATAGGCAATACGACGCAATAATTGAAGATGTAGTGAGTCCAATGAATAAAAAAAAGAAAGTTGCTGGGTCTTTCCTAGATTTAAGCGCCGCATTTGACACAATAAACCATGAGTTGTTATTGTTAAAACTTAATCACTACGGTGTAAGAGGCAAAGCAGGGACTCTTTAGCAATCGTACTTGCAAAATCGAAAAATGAATGTTGAGATCCAACCAACCACTAGAGAAATCAAAACTCATGGAAATGATACGTGTGAAGAATCTCATACGTCCAAAATGACACAAATAAGAACTGGTGTTCCGCAAGGCTCGACTCTAGGTCCAATACTATTTATAATTTATGTAAATGACTTAATTAATTACGTGACTCAAATGACGCCAATGGAAAGACAGTAATGTTCGCTGATGACACCAATGCAGTGATATCTGCAGACGACATAAACGCTATTAGTTCAAAAGCCAATGAAATTGCAAATCTATTCTTAACTTAGTTCTGAGTAAACAGTCTTAAATTAAATCCGAATAAAACCAAGGCCATATTATTCAAAACAACGGCCAAAAACAATAGCACTCTTAATTGTGTTCTAGACAACAGACGCGTTGATTAACGTAGATGTTGTTAGGTTTCTGCGGGTGAACGTGGATGAACATTTGAATTGGAAACATGAACTCTCATATTTGGAAGAGAGTATCAGCTTAGTCTACCTAAATGTAATGTAATATCTTTCACTAAAAAGAAGAATAAGACATCCTTCGATTACCTTTATCTTGCAATCCACCACGCTACAGGCCGTCTACTCCGTCCGGGATCTTGGCGTGACACTAGATTCTAAGTTACATTTTGACCAGCATGTGGAAAACATTATTAATAAAGCGTACCGAATGTAGGGCTTCATTATAAGAACCTCCAATAATTTTAAGCGCACTTCTATTTACTTGTTATTTTACAAAACATTGGTACGTTCTCAGCTGGAATTTGCAGTTACAATTTGGACTTCTTTCTACAGCTTCTTTCTAGGCTTGAAACGGTGCAAAAAAAAATACCTTAGGTCTATGCATTACAGATGCTGCCGCTCAAGATTGACGCTGTCCTATCCTGAGACCCTTGACCATTACATTATTCTTAGCCTGAAGTCTAGATGTAATCTCCTAAAAGTCTCTCCTAAAAATGCTGCATGGAATGTGTAATAACAGATTCGACTGTTCCAATATTTGTAACAATATATGCTACATAATACCAAGAACTGTAAAGATCATATTATAGCAAATTACCATAATCCAAAAAAACTGTGGAATTTAGTTAATACAATATGTGGTAGAGTACAGCAATCCATTGATAAATTCATCCTGGATGCATTCAGCTCTCAGAATTTAACGCCATTTGAAATAGCTAATAAATTAGCTAATAGTTTTGACAGCGCCGTGAAATCAAACATACCAGATTGTAATTCATTCCTCCTGACCAATAATTCTAAAACATGCTCCAATCTCAGCATGAGATTTCATATGGCAACACCAGAAAATATCCAAAAACTTATAAAGTCCTTAAATAGCAGAAAGTCCCCTGGTCTTGATAAAATAAGAGTAGTAGATATTCAAAATATAAGTCACAAAATAGCTTCCACTATTGCTAATTTAATAAATGTTAGTATCAAGACTGGCCGGTATCCAGATGTTCTGAAAATGGGTCATGTAAGGCCGGTGTATAAAAGGGGGGAACGACACAACGCAAACAATTATCGACCTATAACACTGTTATCATCAATTGACAAGATTGTTAAGAAATTCATTTGTAATCAAATTCATGACTTTTACAAAAAAAAATGCAAACATAAATGAGTCACAGTACGGTTTTCAACCTAACAAAAGCACTACCTCACTTTTGACTAACTGCACAGACCATGTCAACTCAGCTCCCAATGACCAAAATCACGTGCTCGCCTTATTTGTTATTTTTCTCGTGCCTTCGATACTCTAAATTATAACAAACTTCTAATGAAACTAGAAGACACTGGTCTAAGAGGGCTCTTTTACAACTGGTGTGCTAGCTATCTTAGGGACAGGACGTACCGTGTCCAAATCGCAAACGAACTCAGTGACACGCACTGCGTGATTCATGGAACAGCTCGAGGCTTCGTCTGTGGTCCCCTGCACTTCTTAGCCTATGTCAATGATATGAACTCGGTCTTTGATCACTGCAGGTCTTACCAGTTTGCTGATGACACTTGCCTTCTTATTACAGGCAAAAATCTTGAAGGAATCATGTCACTCATGCAGCACGACTTTGATAGGCTCAATATGTGGTGTAACGATGGAGGTCTCTTTTTTTTTTTTTTTTTTTTTATATAGGACACGCCAACTTGACCTCACCTCGCCTGATGGTAAGCTAAAGGCAAAGTCTCAGGAAAGAGGGTCACCATTACAGACACTAAGTGCTACAATGGTGGCACTCAGCTTGGCGGCCTCATCAGATGCTTTTTCACGCCCCGCTTAAAGGCCCCGGGACTGTAGGAAGAAGGAAACACGTGTGCTGGTAATGAATTCCAGGTCCTAGTGGTGCGGCAAAGAAAAGAGTCTCCGAACCGCTTGGTTCTTGCTCGTATATTCTCCACAGTGTGAGGGTGACATCTAAGGCCTGCACGTGTTGTCCTATGTAGGAAAGGAGATGGTGGGATTAGTTGGAAGAGCTCGTCAGAACACTCACCGTGGTAGAGACGGTAAAATACAGCCAAGGAAGCAATATCTCTACGCATCTGCAAAGGCTCGAGGGTGTTCGTGACCTCAGGGTTCCCAATAATTCGGACCGCGCGTCGCTGCAACCTGTCGTGCTTAATGCTCAAAAAACTAAACTAATGCATATAAAATCACCTCACCTGAAATGCCAACGCTCCGAATTGCAATTAGTAGCTCATTTCCATATTTGAAAAAAAAAATGAAAATCTAAAAATATTTATTGATGCAAAATGTTACATAGGTACACAATTTCATAACACAACAAGTATAGTCATTTTGGGTAACTCTGACGAAGTTTTGTGTAATAAGCATGTTATGATCTAATGAGAAACATTCTGCAGAAAACCCACTTAACTTAACCTAGATCTATTTGTGCTTTCCTCACTAGCCAAGCCTGTATCAAGGAAACCTATTTAAACATATAATTGCTTTATCACTATTAATAAATTGTCTCTCACCTCAGCAAACAATCAATTCTAATAGATTATTATCTACATAGATAAGCATAATTCAAATAATAGATTTCAACAAAAAGATTGTTATATGTGCTTACATACCAGCATGTTATTTGCCTACATAATTGCAATAATAATCACTTAGCAAACTGTGATACCACGTCGTGCTCAAATATTGAACAGGTGGACACTCATACTTATCTGGGTCTGGTAATCGACAGTAAATTTAACTGGGGACCTCACGTCAGTCGTGTCTGCGACAAACTACGTGCGATGCTGGCTAAAATGCATATAATAAAAAATGGCATGCCCTTTAAAAGTCGACTTCTGCTGTACAATGCATTTATTGACGGCGTCATTAGCTATGGCCTATCAAGCTATGGTAGAACCTACAAAACTTACCTCGACTCGATCTGCAGCTCAGAATATTAAAATTAATTGTGCCACCTAAGCTTAGAAACCAATGCACTGAGGATCACAAACTCTTTAAACTTTGTAAAAGCCTTCCAATACACGAAAAAGTAATAATGCTTTTATTTTCTCCCACAATAACTTCTACATATGCATACGTTTAACAAATTTACATTATAGAAACACATATTTTTCTTAGCACCTAGAACAACAGAGTGGATCCCGCCAGCAACAAGAACCGGGCCTAGCCGAACCGTAATCAGGCCCTACATGTTTTGCCCGATGATTTACACTGAGCAAAACGCGAGGACCCAGTCGAGCCGTAACCAAACCCAATTATTCCTACTAGCAAAATCCAACCCTATTTTACTTATAGTTTGTGGGAGTCAGGAACCCAAACTAGGATACCCTGTGCTATGGACTCCTGGCCCCCCTCTCGAAAATCGTGTTTTATACAGTTGTACCAAGAGCATCAACAGTTCTGTTTAGTTAAGAATTTCGAACTCAAGTATACATAATTAAGAAGTGATGAGTGAGTGAGTTACATCTATGCATGCAGTAGTGGGTGAGTAAGTAGACTATGTATGTGTGTGTGTGTGTGTGTGTGTGTGTGTGTGTGTGTGTGTGTGTGTGTGTGTGTGTGTGTGTGTGTGTGTGTGTGTGTGTGTGTGTGTGTGTGTGTGTGTGTGTGTGTGTGTGTGTGTGTGTGTGTGTGTGTGTGTGTGTGTGTGTGTGTGTGTGTGTGTGTGTGTGCGTGCGTGCGTGCGTGCGTGCGTGCGTGCGTGCGTGCGTGCGTGCGTGCGTGCGTGCGTGCGTGCGTGCGTGCGTGCGTGCGTGCGTGCGTGCGTGCGTGCGTGCGTGCGTGCGTGCGTGCGTGCGTGCGTGCGTGCGTGCGTGCGTGCGTGCGTGCGTGCGTGCGTGCGTGCGTGCGTGCGTGCGTGCGTGCGTGCGTGCGTGCGTGCGTGCGTGCGTGCGTGCGTGCGTGCGTGCGTGCGTGCGTGCGTGCGTGCGTGCGTGCGTGCGTGCGTGCGTGCGTGCGTGCGTGCGTGCGTGCGTGCGTGCGTGCGTGCGTGCGTGCGTGCGTGCGTGCGTGCGTGCGTGCGTGCGTGCGTGCGTGCGTGCGTGCGTGCGAGCGTGCGTGCGTGCGTGCGTGCGTGCGTGCGTGCGTGCGTGCGTGCGTGCGTGCGTGCGTGCGTGCGTGCGTGCGTGTGTGTGTGTGTGTGTGTGTGTGTGTGTGTGTGGTGTGTGGTGTGTGTGTGTGTGGTGTGAATGTGTGTGAGAGTGTGTGTGTGTGCGCGCACGCGTATGTGTGTTTGTGTGTTATTTATGATTTGTGTGTGTGCGTATGTGAATTTGTGTTGAAAGTATGTACCAGTTTATTTGTGTGCTTTGTATGTTTGTTCATAGACAAAAATTATGCTAGACTAGGATAAAACAGTGAGAAGTTTTTCTGTTACTTCATAGTCCAGTCCCAATAGCCATTCAGTTACTCTTTTTTTACATTCTACTTTTGATAGATTGAAAGTTGACAACAGCTGATTTGCCTTATTGTACAATTTACTACCCCTAAAATTAAAGAATTTTTGGGCAAACGATGTTTTCACTGCGTTTGTCTCACATACTTCATAGTTACGTCGTGTGTTTGGTTTGTCTTTGATTATTAGCCCATTTAGTGAGTTGTGTTTCTTCAAAATAGTGGCTAATATATAGAGCTTCCGAACCGACAGTACATTAGCTTCCTTGTAGAGACTATCTGTGGAGTATAGACGAGGCTTGAAGAGAGCAACTTTTAGTACTAGCCTTTGAGCTATCTCTATGTTTATGCAGTCAGTTTTGTTCAAACCTCCCCAAGCAGTGATTCCATACGATAGAATTGACTGGCAGAGAGACTCGTACACAGTTCTAATCAACTTCCAATCCGTAATGTACCTGAGCGTTTTAAAGATGTGGGTGAGTTTCCTAATCTTTTTAACTAGCTGCAGGGTGTGGTCTTTGAATGACAAGTTACGGTCAATTATCAGACCTAAGTATTTTGTTGAGTTGGTTTTATTTATTGTTGGACATGTAGTACAGTTTCTAATCATGTTTTGGTCACAAGTGTGAGCTACAATATTACAGTTATTGCGATGTGATTTAAAGTTGTATATTGAAAAGGTTATATAATTAGTTTTTGTGGCATTTAACGTTAATTTATGAAGGGCAAGCCAGTGAGTTACCAGGTCAAATCCTTCTTGGGCTCTTTTATAAGTTTCATCCCATGTGTTTCCATAAAATGTCAGAGTAGTGTCATCAGCATAAGAAATCACATGGCAATTCTTTATGTTTAGTTGACAAAGGTCATTTATGTAACAAAGAAAAAGAGTAGGGCCCAAGATACTACCCTGTGGGATTCCAATGTTAATAGGGTATTCGTCACTCAAAGTGTCACCGATTCGGACTGACTGAAATCGTTCCTGCAGATAGCTCTGGAACAATTGCAGCTGTGTATTTCTGATACCCATCCTTTCGAGGATTGAGATTAACATTCGCGGACAGACGGTATCGAATGCTTTTTGGAGATCAATGAAAATGGTTAGACATTTTAATCTTTTATCCAATTTATTTACAATAAATTCAGTAAAATTGTGTATGCAGTCAGTTGTAGATCTGCCCTTTCTAAAACCATACTGGTTATTTGAGAGTAGGTTTTTATCTTCTAAAAATTTCACGAGTCTGTTGTTTAGGATCCTTTCCAATAGTTTCGAAATGGTGGGAAGTAATGAAATGGGGCGATAGTTTGCTACATTATCCTTGGCACCACTTTTGTAGATAGGGACTACGACAGATTTTTTCAGCGGTTGTGGAAAAATACCTTCTACTAGGCATCGATTAAAGATGTAAGTGAGAGGAGGTACTAAAATAACTTTCAAGTTCTTAAGGACTTTAGAAGATATATTGTCCCATCCTGTTGCGCAATCAGTTCGTAAGTTGGTAATAAGTCCTTCAACCTCTTCCTCGGTTGTCTCTAAAAGACCGAAAGAGCCACACATTGAGCGGTATTTTATTATCTTTTGGAAGTGGGGGGAGACTCGTAGGGATCTTCTTTGCAAGTTCCAAGCCTACATTTACAAAATAAGTGTTTACGAAATTGACCGACTTTTGCGGGGAATCTTTAGTATTTAATAATTCTGTAGGTAGTGCATTAGGTTTATTGAGGTTGTTAATGGACTTAATAGCCGACCATATTATATAATAAAGTAAAACTTAATATTCTAAAAGAACAATTCTTTGATAAAATTTACAGAACAAAGTGGAGCATCCTGTATATACACGACGAGTCGCACAAAAAAAACTGGCCATTGTGAGGGCGAGGAACTGCTACAACGAGCGGACGAGTACATTCCTTGTACCGCGTCTTATCAATTCTTTGCCAACCAAATGTGAGAGAAAATTAATGTGAGGAACATTAAATATAAGCTCAAGTCTTATCTTTTAGCAGAATTGTAGGTACGACTTTGACTGCTTAATTGTAAACTGTGTAGGTGTTTTGTTTACGACGATTATGGTGTTTCTTTGTTTTTATTTCTAAGATTTGTAATGTGTTGTACTGAAGAGAGAATCGCATGTGTCGCATACAAGCTCCAGTAGCTTTAGAGGCACATTAAGTCTTTTTTTTTTTGTAAAATATGTATTCCGATAGTTAAATAAATAAAAAAAATATAAAAAATAAACCGGCGACAGGCGCGTGTGCCCGGGTTCCTTCCACACAGCGAAGTGTAGAACCAACGCCGGGATTCGCGCGCCTCTGCGTCGTGTTTTAGATAATTATAACACGCACTTTGTTCATTTAGATATTTTCGCACTTTCGGACAATTAATTTAGAATGCAAGCCATATCTTTATTTCTTTGATTCAATTTGAGGCAAAGGATTAGCACAATTTTAACTCTTTTAACTACTACATTATTTTGCGGACATAAGTGTGAGTTATTCATTTACCAAATTGTATAATTTATCTGTTTTGTGTCCAAATAAAAGAAAATAAAATAAATAAACTTAAATATAAGCTCGACTTGCTATGTCTTACGTAGTCTTCGAAATGAAATAAACTTGAAACACTTAAAAATGGTTTATTATACTTTAGTGGAATCAAGGCTTAGGTATGGTATTCTTTTTTGGGGAGGTAACTATGAGTATAACATTCAGCGAGCTTTTATTTTGCAGAAAAGAGCCATTAGAATCACAGTACACAGGACAGGACTCATTTCCAGAACTTGGGTATATTGACGGTCCCCAGCCTGTATATATTGGTTCTGTTATGCTATTTTGCTAAGCACATTTTTTTATACCACTTAGGTGGCAAACTAGCACACGGCCCACCTGATGGGAAGTGGTTACCGTGGCCTATGGACTTGTGCAACACCAGGCGCGTCACACTTGTGCTGCTAACCCTGAAGAAACCTCCTAATGTCCCTTTTAAAGAACCCCATATTGTAGGCGCATGCGAAGTCCGCAGCAGGGAGTTCATTCCACAGCTTGAGTGTGCGTGTGATGAAGTTTCTTTCATACCACACAGTGCGTACGGTCTCAGGTTGCAATGTGTGGGGATGAATATGAATCTAACGATGAGAAAAAGGGAAGAGAGAGCATATGTCGAAAAGACTTTCAGAGCAAATATTTGCCTCATGTCAACATTGTAATGCATACTACGGTTTATAGTTCTGTCAGAATATTCAACAAACTGCCTCTAAACTTAAAAAACATATTTTATGAAAAGGTTATTCTATTCTGTAGATGAAATGACAAATAATATAGGATAATAAATTTACTTATCTTAATAACGTTGACTAAATAAACTAGTGATGTACTTTAGTTGTTAAACTCATTTTTTGACATTTCGATTTCATTTGACATTTATTTTTTAATTTTTATATATTTTTTTATTAATGAATTATGGAATCGATATCGAAATTTTATATATTAAATTGCCGAAATTTTCTTACAGATTCATGAGTTCTTTGTTCCTGTAATTTAATAGCTAGGTATATTTTATTTTTCCACTGACCAAGGGTTTATTATTATTAATTTTACAATCATGTCAATAAATAATTTATAAATATTAAATACAATAAAACTAAAATAACTATTATACAACTTATAGCTAAGAACAATTAAAATGCGTCGTGGAATTCCTACGCATCGCATGCCTCTTGTGGTAGCGTTCCCAAAAGACTGGCAGCATTGCCACGTTAATTGCTATTTCCATTTTTATATTTCGTTTGAAAGTTGATTTCAAGATTTTACAACTCTGTATTAAATTTTGTTTTTAACGGCCGGTTGATAAATTAAATTCAGTCTTCAAAAACAGTACTTCTTAAATGCTATCCGTTTTGATGATAAATTTTGTATTACTTTTTTACTGCTGTCACTTTTCAAAAATGTAATAAAAGTGTTCGTTAGCTTAATGTTGTCTCATTCATACACAAAAAAAATCATATAATTTGAATTTAGAATTCCTAAAAAGAACTTAAAAATATTAGTACTGAAAATTGGGTTTCCTCCAATTTCTTAAAAAAAAATGGGCAATTTTATATGTAACGACCTATTATTATGGTACTTTTGTTGTGACATTAATGTATTGTAATTTGATTTAATTTATTATATTGAAGTGCCAGATTCCAGACAGACAGGTAAGCGACTACATTTATTTTTCGTAATCAGGTTAATCTTGGTCATTGAATGTTAATTTATTGTGTTGAATGTTTCATGCTTGCTTTTGTCTTGTTTACTTTTATAAAAAGTTCAAACACAATTTCAAATTTCATTTAATCCATAGTTATAATCTAGTGAACACATTACAATACGATTTGATGATAGTTTAACAGCATAGTTTGATGAAGTCTGGTACCCAAATTAAGATTAAACTTGTGTTTAGGGTACCAGGGTTACAATGTGAAAATTGTTTGTGAATAAATAATAAATCGGAGAAGTTTTAGAAGAGGTCAGGAGTCCTCTAAATCAACGAGCATGCATGAAGAATGTAATGAGATTGAATGAAGCGAGAGTAGTATGTCAGAATCGTAGCAAATGGAGATCCGTGATCTCTGCCTACCATTATCAGAGACAGGCGTGATTTTATGTCTGTATGTATGTATGTATGTATGTAATAATTAAATAAGCTGAAGATAAAGTCTCAGAAAAGAGGGTCAATCATATTCAGTGCAATCTCGGATAATAGCCAGCTAACTAATATATCCGCTTACAGCGACGCGACTGTGGGACCCATCTTGCGATGCTCGTAAGAGCTATTAGTACTTTAAAAAATATTTTAAATTCATTTTTAAACATGGAAGATGGGTAGACCTTTGGTGTGGGACGCTACGTGCGTCGACACTCTTGCGCCTTCACATCTTTCAAGCACAGCAGGGTGTGCCGGTGCTGCTGCTGCATCTGCGGAAAACCTCAAACGGCGCAAATACTGTAACCTGACAGGTGATTATGTTTTTGAGCCGTTTGGGGTTGAAACGTTAAGGACGTGGGGTCCAAGTGCTCGGTCTCTATATAAAGACTTGGCAAAGCAGCTGATCGACGCTACGCGTGACCAGAAGGCTGGTTATTATCTTGCACAGAGGATAAGCATTGCCATTCAACGTGGCAATGCTGCCAGCCTTCTGGGTACGTTACCGGTCGGTGATGATGCGGAGGAATTTCATGACGCATTATGTATGTAATTTTTATGTTTATTTTATTTTAGTGTATTTTAGTAGCTATCTAATAATAGTTTTAGTTTTAATTTTCAATTGCATTTTTAAACATTGGATTTTATTTATTTTATTTATTTTATTTTATTCTTTATTGCACACACGCAGTACAGAGATCATAAATAAAACATATCAAAGCAAATGTACAAAGACGAGCTTAACTCAAAATGAGTTCTCTCCCAGCAAACCTTTGAGTACCAGAGAAGCATATAGTAATGATTGGTTGTTGTGGGTTGTGAAGTGTACATTACAAAAAAAAAGACTTCGTCCAAACTAATGATTAAAATTTTAAAGCATTTAGTATGCTATCTAATCAAATCGCAGGCCTGGGGGTGACGGGTGGAGCCGCCTATCACCTGCGCCTCCCCGATTACGGAGATGAGCTAAGCAACTATGTGGACCCCAAATCCGAGAAGGGCCAGATCGATAGAGATGGCCCTGGTTCGGCTGAGGTGCGAGGGATATGCTCACCTCCGGCAACCAACAGACGCCGTGCGTTTTAGTCGGTTCGAGTCCGACTTAACATTCCCCACCTGCTTCGGTAGGAGATCATTCGCACCTAACAAGAAAAAAACTATTCAAATCTATTAGATTTAGATTATAGGAAATAATTAAGTAAGTCAGATATATATAAGAATATTTGTCAGTTCCCGCGTGGTTCCCGGCAGACTAAAATTTGGACCACCCCATCTCTTCCCATGCGGTGTCGTTAAAGGCGACTAATGGCTGGCTCAGATGAATGGCTTGAGTCAACAATAGTGCCCGGAAGACGGCAATAGGCTTACCCCCTATTACGTGGGACCGAATTCAATGATTGATAAAATGTGGGTAGATATTAATTCACCTCTGCCTAACCCTCCGGGGATAAAGACGTGAATATATGTATATATATGTATGTATGTATTTGTCAGTGGTCAGACCATTCCCCCTGTAAGGGAAAGATCGCGGATTCAAATCTAATGCATAATATCGCCAAGGCACAGCGACACGGGACGCTAATGGCTGGTGGCCACCGACGACGCGTTCTATCATTTTTGTATTCTACCTCCTAAATTCTTACAATTTCTCGCTTGTGTATAAAAATCTATTATTATTGTAATCTGTTTGAACATTGATGGCACTAATGCACGGAAAAACTCTAATAAGTTTATGTGGCATTTTTATGACGAAAGTGTATGTTTTGTACTTAATTAAATAAATAAAGAAATTAATAAAAATAAAAATAAAAAAAACTGATTCAAAATTAATAGTATACTAGCGTCTGGCATCCAGTGATCCGTGTGTTCTCAATAGCTGAGCAACTAAAATTTAAAACTTTTGTACATACATACATACATACAATCACGCCTCTATCCCCGGAGGGTTAGGCAGAGGTGAATTAACACCCACATTTCACCAATCGTTGAATTCGGTCCCACGTAATAGGGGGTGAGCCTATTGCCGTCTTCCGGGCACTATTGTTGACTCGAGCCATGCATCTGAGGCTGAGTCTGGGCTGTATATATCTGTCTGGTGTTAAACAGCCCCATCCTTTAGTCGCCTTGGACGACACTGCATGGGAAGAGATAGGGTGGTCCTGGGGGAGTGGCTAGAGAGGCCACACGGCAGCCTCTCGTACCGTCTGACGCAGATGATCACCGAGCACGGATGCTTCGGAAAGTATCTGCGTCGGATGCAGAAAGAGTCAACGTCCGAGTGCCATCACTGCGACGCGAGGGAGGACTCAGGTCCGCACACGCTCACCGAGTGTCCGGCGTGGGAGACGCCGAGGCGGGAGCTTGTGGCGGCCCTGGGAGTGAGGGTTCTCACGCTCTCCACCTTGCTCGCGGCGATGGTTCGCTGCGCGGATGCGTGGGCGGCCGGCGCCTCCTTCTGCGAGCAAGTAATGCTCGTGAAGGAGGAGGCGGGGCGGGAGCGGCAACGGGAGCGACGAAGGATCGCAAGATAAGCTGCCCGCGTACGAAGGCAACTCGGGCGTCGGAGGTCGATGAACGACCTCCGCCTAGTGATGGACGGAACTCGAGTTCTTTAAGTCCTAATTTCGGGACTGGACTCATTTTGACAGAGCTCGCAAGACTCCGACTAAAATGAGTCCTGAGTTCTGAGTCTTGAGTTCTTTTGTTGAGTCCTAATGCAAAAAGACTCGACTCATAGAACTGAGTTTTTATTATGAAACTCAAGCACTTCTAAAAAACTGAAGTCATATTGGAGAATTTAGGATTATCGAAAAGAATCGAGTCCTCTTAATTTTTTTGTAAATTATTGCCTTTAGTCCAATTCGCAAAATGTCCAACTGTCCAATTCTCAATAGGTCCAGTTCGCAATTGGTCCAGTTCGCAGTTGGTCCAGTTCGCTATTGGTCCAATTCGCAATTGGTCCAGTTCTCCTCCTTGATTACGAGAAGCGTTTTATTTTGTAAACGTGTGTATATATATTGTTGTGTGAGCATATGGATATGTGAGCTATGTCGACGGGATATATACGGATATATACGGATATATACGGAAATATTTCCAATTGAGTTCATTGCATTAATTTTCCCCCCAAACACAAACAAACATATTTTGAAAATTGTGAATTATGACAAAAAGAAAAACTAAGTTTAATCAAACAAATGCACATAAGATGGAATTCTACATTTATTGCTTTTAATGCCGGAACGAGCTTATGATCAAAGAGCAGTTTTAGACGAACTTTGTAAAAGCATTAAGCATTTTAATAAGTACTTCATAGAAAATTGGGACACTGTTAAAAAGATAGTTGAATTACTTAGACCTTTCTATGACGCTAGACTCTGTTATTGTCAGAATCAAAATACCCCAGTTTAATTTACGTTGTTCCAATAACCGACGTGCTATTGTATAAAATCACAGAACGATTTGAAGATGAACTCCTTCACGATTGTGCAAATGCGATGTTTTCTAAATTAATACAATATAAGCCCCTGTTACGTACAAATAATTCCAAATTCGCAGTGATTTTAGATCTTCGTTAAAAATTGATTATTTCACTGAAATGGGTGACACACTCACAATTCAAATAATGAAGAACTTCTTCAGTGAAAATTATCTAGCAAACTCTAATGATGAAGTACAGCCTGCTACAGTAATAGAACCGTAGAGAAATTTTCTTTCTTCACTATACCAACAGATAATAAGACCAAGTAATGAATTGGAAAAATACTTGTTAATGACAATGGAACCCGAACATACTGATGTACTGGCATGGTGGAAACACCAAGAATTAAATTTGCCGGTACTATCGAAAATGGCCTACCATGTTTTATGTATTCCGGCAACTAGCGTGCCCAGCGAGCAAGCATTTTCTGCATCGGGAAATTTCATAAACAAGAAAAGAAATCGACGTGGAAACAAAACTATACAGGCGTCTATGTGTTTAGCATCGTGGTTTTTTTTTAAAATAAATAAGCCAGTAAATAAGATCTGTGCACAATTAAAATAACAAGTTTGTATTCTAGTTTCTAGTTTCAAATAATATCTAGGCTATAGGTTCTTTATATTAACAACCTATAGCCTAAAAATGTATATCAATAGAAATAGAACTTACTTTTTTTAAAAAGACTTCGGCACTAGCAATGAACTCGAGCCTTAAAAGTCTCTTTAAATATGTTATGGTTAAAAGACTCAAGTTCGCGAGTCATATTGTGAGGACTCGCAAGTCTTTTCAGTGATAAAAAGGCTTGAGCTCTCTTTTATGAGTTCAGTCTCCAAAAATCGAGTCTAGTCCCTAAATTTGGACTTAAAGAACTCGAGTCCCGTCCATCACTACCTCCGCCCCCCATGAGCGCCGGCCTGGGGGTGACAGGTGAAGCCGCCTGTCACCCTGGCAGAAGCAGGCCGCGGCGGTGGCGCGCGTAGTGCGCCTCCCCATTTCCGGGGACGAGTTGGGGACTCTGTAGTCCCCACACCCGAGAAGAGGGCCAGATCGTGAGAGATGGCCCTGGGTCGGCCGGGGTGCGAGGGATATGCCTGTCAACCTCACCTTCGGCAACCAAAACGACCCACAGGCGGCGTGCGTTTTAGTCGGTTCGTGTCCGACATAACCTCCTCCACCGGCTCCGGTGGGGAGGTATCCGAGGGGATTTTGCGCACGTAAAAAAAAAAAAAAAAAAGATAGGGTGGTCCAAATTCTACTCTGCAGGGAACCACGCGGCTTACTACTTTTACTTTTGCACATTATTAATGTGGAAATAATAATGTGCAAAAATACAAGTGAGTTCTCAATATGTGTAAAATTTCAAAACCTGTCTCGATCCTGTGGGTATTGTGCATCGTAAACTTGGACGAGTGCAGTGCGAGATCGCATAAAGTAGCATTAGCGATGCGCGAAATAAACGAATGCGGAAGAGGGTAATTCAATTTGATTTGTACAATAACAACTAGCTCGGCGGTAGTCAGCACACGATATTTCGTCGCTGTTACTACGAGGAAACATCAGTTGCTTGGATGCACAATAAGTATAGTAAGTATCCCGACGAATATTGCATTATTAAGGTCTATTAAGGCGAGTGTGATGGGCACTTTGAGCCGGGAGCGGTTAGGGGCGGTTACTTGATTAATTTATATTGACATAAATTGTAATGACTTTGATTATTTAATATATACATTATTATTATTTTGAAAATTCATAAACAATTTATTCAAATCTATTTATTCCTTACAATGCTGGATATAGGCCTGTCCCAATGTTGGGAGACTTCGGCCTACTGTTTCCATGCTGGCCAGATGGGTTGGTATATTATGTTTATATATTATATATAGGACACGTCAGTTAATCTTCACCTCGCCTCATGGTAAGCTGAAGGCAAAATTAAAGGAAAGAGGGTCACTATTACATACACGTATCATGTTGTAATGGCGGCACTCAGCTTCTTCTGCTTTTTGGCGAAATGCACAGGAAGAAGGATACTTCTGAGCTGGTAAGGAATTCCAGGTCTTAATGGTGCTGCAAAGGAAACAGTCACTGAACCGCTTAGATCTTGATGGGTATACAGGTCCTATGTAAAGAAGGAGAGAGAAAATGTGTGGAAATTTATGATTACTGTTCAGCCAATAAGTGTGAACGATTTTAAGAACAAGATATTTGTAATTTATCCCTGGATGGTTAGGCAGAGGTGAATTAACACCCACATTTCACCAATAACTGTATTCGGTCCTACGTAATAGGAGGTGAGCCTATTGCCGTATTCCGGGAACTATTGTTGACTCGAGCCAGGCATCTGTACATTATCTGTCTGATGTTAAACAGCCCTATCCCTTAGTCACCTTGTACGACACCGCATGGGAAGAGATGGGGTGGCCCTAATTCTACTCTGCTGAAAACCACGCGGCATTTGTAATTAAATAAACATCTCAAACTCGGTCAGTAGATAGTTTTTGCGCCTAACGCAAACAAATAGAGTACCTAATACTTTTTATGTATTTTTTCATTCACAGCCGCGTGGTTCCCGGCAAAGTAGAATTAGGACCACTCCATCTCTTCCCATGCAGTTTTTTACAATGCAACAAAACATCAGACAGATAAATATAGCCCAGACTCAGCCTCAGATGCATTGCTCAAGTTAACAATAGTGTCCGGAATACGACAATTGGCTCATCCTCTATTAAGTGGCAATACAATACAATGATTGGTGCCTAACCAGGGGATAAAGGCGTGATTGTATGTATGTATGTATGTACATTCACAACTAATTTACAATTTCATAAAAAAAAGTAATATTAATACAATATTGTCAGTATTATAACTCCGCCATATGTGAATATATGTATATATATGTATGTATGTATTTGTCAGTGGTCAGACCATTCCCCCTGTAAGGGAAAGATCGCGGATTCAAATCTAATGCATAATATCGCCAAGGCACAGCGACACGGGACGCTAATGGCTGGTGGCCACCGACGACGCGTTCTATCATTTTTGTATTCTACCTCCTAAATTCTTACAATTTCTCGCTTGTGTATAAAAATCTATTATTATTGTAATCTGTTTGAACATTGATGGCACTAATGCACGGAAAAACTCTAATAAGTTTATGTGGCATTTTTATGACGAAAGTGTATGTTTTGTACTTAATTAAATAAATAAAGAAATTAATAAAAATAAAAATAAAAAAAACTGATTCAAAATTAATAGTATACTAGCGTCTGGCATCCAGTGATCCGTGTGTTCTCAATAGCTGAGCAACTAAAATTTAAAACTTTTGTACATACATACATACATACAATCACGCCTCTATCCCCGGAGGGTTAGGCAGAGGTGAATTAACACCCACATTTCACCAATCGTTGAATTCGGTCCCACGTAATAGGGGGTGAGCCTATTGCCGTCTTCCGGGCACTATTGTTGACTCGAGCCATGCATCTGAGGCTGAGTCTGGGCTGTATATATCTGTCTGGTGTTAAACAGCCCCATCCTTTAGTCGCCTTGGACGACACTGCATGGGAAGAGATAGGGTGGTCCTGGGGGAGTGGCTAGAGAGGCCACACGGCAGCCTCTCGTACCGTCTGACGCAGATGATCACCGAGCACGGATGCTTCGGAAAGTATCTGCGTCGGATGCAGAAAGAGTCAACGTCCGAGTGCCATCACTGCGACGCGAGGGAGGACTCAGGTCCGCACACGCTCACCGAGTGTCCGGCGTGGGAGACGCCGAGGCGGGAGCTTGTGGCGGCCCTGGGAGTGAGGGTTCTCACGCTCTCCACCTTGCTCGCGGCGATGGTTCGCTGCGCGGATGCGTGGGCGGCCGGCGCCTCCTTCTGCGAGCAAGTAATGCTCGTGAAGGAGGAGGCGGGGCGGGAGCGGCAACGGGAGCGACGAAGGATCGCAAGATAAGCTGCCCGCGTACGAAGGCAACTCGGGCGTCGGAGGTCGATGAACGACCTCCGCCTAGTGATGGACGGAACTCGAGTTCTTTAAGTCCTAATTTCGGGACTGGACTCATTTTGACAGAGCTCGCAAGACTCCGACTAAAATGAGTCCTGAGTTCTGAGTCTTGAGTTCTTTTGTTGAGTCCTAATGCAAAAAGACTCGACTCATAGAACTGAGTTTTTATTATGAAACTCAAGCACTTCTAAAAAACTGAAGTCATATTGGAGAATTTAGGATTATCGAAAAGAATCGAGTCCTCTTAATTTTTTTGTAAATTATTGCCTTTAGTCCAATTCGCAAAATGTCCAACTGTCCAATTCTCAATAGGTCCAGTTCGCAATTGGTCCAGTTCGCAGTTGGTCCAGTTCGCTATTGGTCCAATTCGCAATTGGTCCAGTTCGTAATTAAGGCTCCTCCTTGATTACGAGAAGCGTTTTATTTTGTAAACGTGTGTATATATATTGTTGTGTGAGCATATGGATATGTGAGCTATGTCGACGGGATATATACGGATATATACGGATATATACGGAAATATTTCCAATTGAGTTCATTGCATTAATTTTCCCCCCAAACACAAACAAACATATTTTGAAAATTGTGAATTATGACAAAAAGAAAAACTAAGTTTAATCAAACAAATGCACATAAGATGGAATTCTACATTTATTGCTTTTAATGCCGGAACGAGCTTATGATCAAAGAGCAGTTTTAGACGAACTTTGTAAAAGCATTAAGCATTTTAATAAGTACTTCATAGAAAATTGGGACACTGTTAAAAAGATAGTTGAATTACTTAGACCTTTCTATGACGCTAGACTCTGTTATTGTCAGAATCAAAATACCCCAGTTTAATTTACGTTGTTCCAATAACCGACGTGCTATTGTATAAAATCACAGAACGATTTGAAGATGAACTCCTTCACGATTGTGCAAATGCGATGTTTTCTAAATTAATACAATATAAGCCCCTGTTACGTACAAATTATTCCAAATTCGCAGTGATTTTAGATCTTCGTTAAAAATTGATTATTTCACTGAAATGGGTGACACACTCACAATTCAAATAATGAAGAACTTCTTCAGTGAAAATTATCTAGCAAACTCTAATGATGAAGTACAGCCTGCTACAGTAATAGAACCGTAGAGAAATTTTCTTTCTTCACTATACCAACAGATAATAAGACCAAGTAATGAATTGGAAAAATACTTGTTAATGACAATGGAACCCGAACATACTGATGTACTGGCATGGTGGAAACACCAAGAATTAAATTTGCCGGTACTATCGAAAATGGCCTACCATGTTTTATGTATTCCGGCAACTAGCGTGCCCAGCGAGCAAGCATTTTCTGCATCGGGAAATTTCATAAACAAGAAAAGAAATCGACGTGGAAACAAAACTATACAGGCGTCTATGTGTTTAGCATCGTGGTTTTTTTTTAAAATAAATAAGCCAGTAAATAAGATCTGTGCACAATTAAAATAACAAGTTTGTATTCTAGTTTCTAGTTTCAAATAATATCTAGGCTATAGGTTCTTTATATTAACAACCTATAGCCTAAAAATGTATATCAATAGAAATAGAACTTACTTTTTTTAAAAAGACTTCGGCACTAGCAATGAACTCGAGCCTTAAAAGTCTCTTTAAATATGTTATGGTTAAAAGACTCAAGTTCGCGAGTCATATTGTGAGGACTCGCAAGTCTTTTCAGTGATAAAAAGGCTTGAGCTCTCTTTTATGAGTTCAGTCTCCAAAAATCGAGTCTAGTCCCTAAATTTGGACTTAAAGAACTCGAGTCCCGTCCATCACTACCTCCGCCCCCCATGAGCGCCGGCCTGGGGGTGACAGGTGAAGCCGCCTGTCACCCTGGCAGAAGCAGGCCGCGGCGGTGGCGCGCGTAGTGCGCCTCCCCATTTCCGGGGACGAGTTGGGGACTCTGTAGTCCCCACACCCGAGAAGAGGGCCAGATCGTGAGAGATGGCCCTGGGTCGGCCGGGGTGCGAGGGATATGCCTGTCAACCTCACCTTCGGCAACCAAAACGACCCACAGGCGGCGTGCGTTTTAGTCGGTTCGTGTCCGACATAACCTCCTCCACCGGCTCCGGTGGGGAGGTATCCGAGGGGATTTTGCGCACGTAAAAAAAAAAAAAAAAAAGATAGGGTGGTCCAAATTCTACTCTGCAGGGAACCACGCGGCTTACTACTTTTACTTTTGCACATTATTAATGTGGAAATAATAATGTGCAAAAATACAAGTGAGTTCTCAATATGTGTAAAATTTCAAAACCTGTCTCGATCCTGTGGGTATTGTGCATCGTAAACTTGGACGAGTGCAGTGCGAGATCGCATAAAGTAGCATTAGCGATGCGCGAAATAAACGAATGCGGAAGAGGGTAATTCAATTTGATTTGTACAATAACAACTAGCTCGGCGGTAGTCAGCACACGATATTTCGTCGCTGTTACTACGAGGAAACATCAGTTGCTTGGATGCACAATAAGTATAGTAAGTATCCCGACGAATATTGCATTATTAAGGTCTATTAAGGCGAGTGTGATGGGCACTTTGAGCCGGGAGCGGTTAGGGGCGGTTACTTGATTAATTTATATTGACATAAATTGTAATGACTTTGATTATTTAATATATACATTATTATTATTTTGAAAATTCATAAACAATTTATTCAAATCTATTTATTCCTTACAATGCTGGATATAGGCCTGTCCCAATGTTGGGAGACTTCGGCCTACTGTTTCCATGCTGGCCAGATGGGTTGGTATATTATGTTTATATATTATATATAGGACACGTCAGTTAATCTTCACCTCGCCTCATGGTAAGCTGAAGGCAAAATTAAAGGAAAGAGGGTCACTATTACATACACGTATCATGTTGTAATGGCGGCACTCAGCTTCTTCTGCTTTTTGGCGAAATGCACAGGAAGAAGGATACTTCTGAGCTGGTAAGGAATTCCAGGTCTTAATGGTGCTGCAAAGGAAACAGTCACTGAACCGCTTAGATCTTGATGGGTATACAGGTCCTATGTAAAGAAGGAGAGAGAAAATGTGTGGAAATTTATGATTACTGTTCAGCCAATAAGTGTGAACGATTTTAAGAACAAGATATTTGTAATTTATCCCTGGATGGTTAGGCAGAGGTGAATTAACACCCACATTTCACCAATAACTGTATTCGGTCCTACGTAATAGGAGGTGAGCCTATTGCCGTATTCCGGGAACTATTGTTGACTCGAGCCAGGCATCTGTACATTATCTGTCTGATGTTAAACAGCCCTATCCCTTAGTCACCTTGTACGACACCGCATGGGAAGAGATGGGGTGGCCCTAATTCTACTCTGCTGAAAACCACGCGGCATTTGTAATTAAATAAACATCTCAAACTCGGTCAGTAGATAGTTTTTGCGCCTAACGCAAACAAATAGAGTACCTAATACTTTTTATGTATTTTTTCATTCACAGCCGCGTGGTTCCCGGCAAAGTAGAATTAGGACCACTCCATCTCTTCCCATGCAGTTTTTTACAATGCAACAAAACATCAGACAGATAAATATAGCCCAGACTCAGCCTCAGATGCATTGCTCAAGTTAACAATAGTGTCCGGAATACGACAATTGGCTCATCCTCTATTAAGTGGCAATACAATACAATGATTGGTGCCTAACCAGGGGATAAAGGCGTGATTGTATGTATGTATGTATGTACATTCACAACTAATTTACAATTTCATAAAAAAAAGTAATATTAATACAATATTGTCAGTATTATAACTCCGCCATACCTATAAATACTAATAACGATAAATGTTTTAACGTACGAATACAACGACGCTTGCTATCTCGATACATTGGTGGCGAACCCCATAGCTTTAATTTTCACCAGTGTGGCAGATGCGTGCGAATTTCCCAAAGTTTGGGGACTTTCAATCCGATTAGGGAAATTGTTGGGGAGCGCTTACGGCGGGGAATTTAGATATTATATACTATAAAATTGAACGGCAAACGTAACTACTTTTAAACAGGCACTAAGTAAGCTACTGAACGAAAAATGTTATTATGACGTAAAGTACTTCCTCCAAGATAAATTGTAATTTATTAATTCAAATTCAATACATTATTTAAATTCTTTGACATGAGCATATGACATAATATACTAATTGATATTATTATTTTAATAGACCTAGTTGACATTCACCATAATTATAACAATTTCCTTATTTCCTTCTGACATCATTAATTTTCTGACATTAACTCAATAACTAATTAATGCAATTAAAATATTATGAATGCTCTCTAATTGAAATGTTGCATGTATAGACAATATCAAATATTTGCACACCTTGAAGAGGTTGTAATACAGCGGACCTATACATTTATTGAAAATGTATCTTTTACTAACTTTCTGTAACCTGTGTTATGCAAATAAATTATTTGATTTGATTTGATTTGATTTGAACTAAGAAGTAATAAGTGGTAAGAATAATAAGTATTTATAAATTTGCCAACGTTTTTTTCTCTATACTATCCTGCATATAATATTATAAATTTTAAATAATTTATTCTATTATAAATAGATAATACATATTGCGAAAGTTTGTGAAGATGTTTGGATTTTTGTAATTCAATCACGATCTAACAGCTGAGCGGGTGAGGCTGAAATTTTACACAGGATTAGATTACAGTTTGGATTAATTACCATCCGGGAGAAGGTCTCCATAGGTAGCAGGAACATGGACAAAATTCAAAGAGGATGAATACGCTAGTTATTTTGGACGTTTACCCACTTTTCCCCGTAGACCTACTGCAATGTAGTGGGACTATGGGTAATTCGGCGTTAACCCCTGGACCCACGAGTACGACCCACTGGTGGGACCACGGGGATCGGTTTGCCTTTGACTTTGGGCTTAGAGAGATGATATCAACTGCATTGCAGTGGGAGTATGGGTAATGGTGAGATCACTATAGACTCATCTCATTAGAGATGTCCCGCAAAGATATTGTTAGCGACATCAGCTTGCTGCATTAAACGCCATAAGGTAATACAGACATGCAAATAACGATACCGATTCTTCCAGTGTATCTTCCGCCGCTGATGATTAAATTATACGAAGTCTTGTGCTCGTATTCTTATCTCAAAGAACTCAATTGTTAATGACTCCGCTTAATATGATGCTGAAGAAATAGCAAAAATAAATGAGCATAAAAATTCATATCACATCATATAAGGTATTTGCGTCCAATTGAGCAGCCCAACTGGGGTGATACCTCCGCCCTACAGAATACCGCGGTCATAATAACGTCTTGTTGTGTTCCTGGTGGTGAGTAGGGTAGCCAGAGCTCACTGGAGAGTATGAATTGTCAGTGTTCAAACTAAAGGCTTGTCCAGCTTTGTCTTCTACACTGACGGCACAGAAACTCTGTGCTTACAAGATCGGCAGCGCGAGTGTGACTCTTCTGGTATTACTCACGTCCATAGGCCACGGTAACCACTTTCCAATTTTTCCTAAAATACAAAAAAACGTCCGTCTATACCATCAGGCAACCATCCATGTTTCAAATAATAATAGATTCAAGAAAAAAAAGCATTGTCATGGTGTGATTTGTAATTAAGATTAGGGGCCAACAAGCTGACCCTTGTTTGCGGAAGCGATTACGAATGGTGACTTTGAGGGGTGATAACAAGGTCATAGTTCAATATATTCCTGGTATATCACTAGTATAGAAGCTCCTATTCCTTCTGCTTCCATCGCACGTGTGTAAATTTTGCTATCTTATTCATCTAAAGTTCAAAAACAACAAAAATCTATTTGTAAACCACATACCTATAATGTGTAGAATATTTATAACAATATTTTCATCTTAATTAGTTTTTATGTAACAAGCCATTTATAGTATGTGAGAAGTTACTATAATTATGAAAAAGAAAATGCTGATATTGGTGTTATTTATTGCGAAGTCCGCTCGACTAGTATTTAAAATTAGTATTACGTACCTATCTGTGAATATAGTTTACTTATCTAGGGTTAATTCAACTTGACACCTTCACGCACTTGCTTGTAAGAAGAAACAAAACATTAGACAGAAGGACAATGAAGTTCTCTTTTGAGGTAAGTAATATAAAAATGACCAACAGTTTACAATTAGGCATGTAACCTTTAATTTTTTTATAAACACTATTCGAGTAATTTTTGTGCGTTTAAACTCGCATATATTATTACAAGCCCATTTACATCAGTAATAAAAACGTTTTCTCATAGACAATACTTGCAAGCGGCTGCTGTATTTATAACTTTATCCAATAAAAGGTGACCCAAAAATAATACTAAGAGAAAATACTGGGTACATATAAAACCATGGTTAAAAAAAAGATTGGTACCTACTATGTGCGTTTAAAAATCTTTTGAAGTAGTTGAAAATGAAATACCGACACGGATTTTTCAATTTTTTTAAGAATGAATGATACAAGTTTTAAATTTATTCAAGAACAAGTTGCATCAATAACGATAGGTGATTTCACCAGCTGAGAAACTTATGGTCACTCTTCGATTCTTTATTTTTATAGGGTGTACTTCAAAATCTGTAATTAAAGTTTCTACCTCGTTTGGTGATCCGGTTTTATTCTGTTTTTGTATAAATGCCATTGTTTTGGAGTAAATTCTGAACTTATCGATTCAGTTCGATAAGCTGCGAGTTGCTTCCGTAAACAACACTCATAACATAACATTTTTGCATATCACTGAGTTAATATGATACCAGACCAACCTTTGAATTAAAGTTCTTTATTTTTTCAAATTGATTTTATAAGTTTAGATTTCAGGGATTACCCCTCATTTAATTTACCATATTAGTTAGAGTGATTTGTTTCTTATGATTGACACTATATATTGATGCCATAAAAATGCAAGGGCGAGTTTTTGAAAATTTATGAATGCAGTATTGTGTCTTTTTAAAAATAAGGCAATGTTCCCTTTCAGTGAAATTAATTATCTCCAGTATTAAGAGTAGGTACTTTCCCTCAAGGTGAGATTAAAATCTTCCACCCAGTATATCAATGTGAATACTTTTAGAAATTTCATACAATAGAGAATAAGTACAATAGTTTTTGCATATCTACCTTCATTTGGCCCTTGTATCTATTTCTTTAATGAAAATAATTTTCACCGTTAATTATTAACAGTGAAAAGTGAAACGATTACATGTTGTCCCCAAATTGGCAATTTTATTTTCGTATATTTTTTTAGGGACTTCAAACCGTTGACGTCGGCAATATTGGCGCTGACGGCAGGGGTGGTGTTAGCTGGCATGCGCAATTGCGCTGCGCAGATTCGCGGCTTGGCTTGCGTACGCATGTTTACAGTTTGGCGTCACCTCGCGTCGGAAACGGTCGTCTCCTCACTTTTGCGTACAGAGGACATTTTCTCTCTTCTTTTTCTCTTCTGCTTGTGCTTCTGAATCTTCCCGACGCAGTGGCGGTGGCTAGTGGAGTGAAAATTTGTTACAAGAAAATATTTTTTTGGCGACGACCGTAGACTTTTCTACATATGCTAAGTGGTGGCTACCGGGTACCTTCGATCTTCAACCCGAATAATGCTGAGCAACGAGCAAAACAAGGTAAGAAAATAAATTAATAAAATTATAAATGGAAGAATTACTACAACACTTACTTCATACGTTGGGAAAAATTGCGTTCAATTTACAGGAGCGAAAACATACGTAGACGCACCGCGCCCGCGGCCGTCCCATATTGTCCGAAAAATTGATAATTTGATTTTGATGTCTTCTTTATTACATTTTGAATGCTATATTCACTTTCAATGATAATATTAATAAAGAGAAATAATAATAATAATGTGTGTGTGTATGTCTAGCATATTAAATTTTCTTAAAAAGGCCTCTGCGTCTTGGCTTCGACCCGACGCACGCCTTCCAAAGGCCCGGGAGGAACAGGATTTTATCTCTTCTAAGCTTGTCGATCGCCCTATAGTGTTGATGATGCTGAAGTAGGACAATTTAGAGGATAAAATGTTGACGGACTGCTTTTTTTTTAAATAATAATTAGGAGTTTTTATCTAAGGAGGATATTAATTTGTCAGTAGGAATATGTATGTTATAGGACACAATGGAGAAAGGACGACAAAGTCCAACAAAAAATGTTCAACTTAGATAAATATCTCGACTGTTAATAATGATTTATGCCGTTGGAAGAATTGTTTTTTTTATACAACTTAGGTGGCAGACAAGCACACGGCCCACCTGATGGAAAGTTGTTACCGTAATCTATGAACGTGAGTAACACCAGGGGAGTCACACTTGTGCTGTTAACAGTTGTAAAAAAATATTCTAGATTTAAAAATAAATCATCATTCGACACATTTGCCCACAGTCAGATAACTGATTGCATGACTCGTGAAAAACAAAAAAGGATTCAAAAGTTATGTTAAAATATTAAGGATATGAATAATAATTTGCAGTGGAAATCCTTTTTTATACCACTTAGGTGGTAGACAAACACACGGCCCACCTGATGGAAAGTGGTTACCGTGGCCTATGGACTTTTGTAACACCAGAGGAGTCACAGTTGCGCTGCCAACCCTGTAAGTGCAGAGTTTCTGTGCCAGAAGAAGACAAAGCAGGTCAAGCCTTTAGTCTTCCCACGTACAGCACAAATTCTCCAGTGAGCTCTAGTTTCCCTGCTCACCGCCGGGAACACAACACGAAGTTATTATAGCCGCGGTATTCTGTAGTATTCTATCCCTAACTAAGATGAATATTTTTCACGTCCTGTTTGGAATTTTATGGACAATGGACCTGGGCCTGGAATTTTGTATATAAATCTAAAAATATTCTAAAGCGGTCTTGTTTGCACATTGAAAATATAAAAATATACCTACTTGGAAAACACAAAAATATTTTGAAATTCTTGTCTGTTTGTCTGTTTGTTCGTGATGGACGCAAAAACTTCTGGAAGGATATAGATGTGATTTTTTCGAAACAAAAAATACCACTTAGGTGGCAGGCAAGCACAAAGCCCACCTGATGGGAAGTGGTTACCGTGGCCTATGGACGTATGCAACACCAGGGGTGTTACACTTGCGCTGCCGACCATGAAGAAACCTTCTGATACCCCACTTGAAGAACCCCATATTGTAGGCGCTTGGGAAAACCGCAGCAGGGAGGTCATTCGACAGCTTGAGTGTGCGTGGGATGAAGTTTCTTTCATACAGTTCGCACCGTCTCAGGTCGCAATGTGTGACGATGAATTTCCCGCCTTTGGCGAGAGGTGCGATGATAGAATGTAGGTGTGGGCATCATATCAAACAATTCACAAAAAGTACACCTCGTGCCTAAAAAGATTTATCTTCTAAGATGGGCCACAAATACGACGAGATGTTATTATCCCTCAGAGTACATTTTATTGACCTCTCGACGTGTGTGTGTGTGTGTGTGTGTGTGTGTGTGTGTGTGTGTGTGTGTGTGTGTGTGTGTGTGTGTGTGTGTGTGTGCGTGCGTGTGTGTGTGTGCGTGTGTGTGTGTGTGTGTGTGTGTGTGTGTGTGTGTGTGTGTGTGTGTGCGTGTGTGTGTGTGTGTGTGCGTCTGTGTGTGTGTGTGTGTGTGTGTGTGTGGTAGATACGGATGAACTAGGCTTGTCTTTATTCAATCGAAACTCTGAATTAAATCCCAGGCTGAGTCGTCGACGGCACAATCGGAGTTGATAGAAGGGAATAAGGACATGGATGAACCAATTTGTATTTAGTTTTTTTCTATTGCATTTAACAGGCTACTTATGTATGTCTGTATGATCATCTGTTCCTTCATAGCTCCCGAACTACTAATAAGAACTGGACAAATGAGAGAGAAGAGTTTTAGTCGTCGGCTGGTTATAGGCTATATGACGTATCACTGATTCTAATGTTGCGCCATCTAGCGGTCGTAGTAACGTACCCACACGTCACTTACATATTTAGGACAAGTTTTAATTGTATTAAATTTTTTGTGTGTTTTGACATGTTTATTTTTAACTGATTTCTCTATTCTTTAATATATCGTCGTTTAAGAAGTGATTTTAAATATTACTTTTTGCGTTAGATTCGATGTAACTCCAAGTTTATTCTAAATAAATTTCATGTGTACTGGACTTTGGACACCGGAGATACACCTAATGACGTCTCGAAATCAAAGAGGAAATTGCTTATAAGATAGTTTTATAACGATCCTGTGACACGGTAGGCGACATTACGGTGGTCAATGGCGTGCTAGAATTGGGTATTGGACAACTTTTACAATATAATATGTAGTGTATCTATTGCATATGATATAACTAGGTATACAAATTTATTTTGACGTGTCTCTCGCTCTGTGTGTGTGTGTGTCTGTCTGTCTGTGACATCGTAACTCCTGAACGGATGAACCGATTAGGATTTAGTTTTTTTTTTGAAAGGTATATTAGTCGGGAATGCTTTTAGCTATGTTTGAAAAAAATCGGTCCAAAATGGCCGCCGCTACAAAATGACGGAGTACATATTTTTTCTCAACTCCCTCAATATGGGTATCAAATAAAAGGGCTTGACTAGTATAGAATACTTTCAAATTTCAAATCTAAGATGGCCGCCACCACAAAATGGCGATAAACACACGGCCCACCTGATGGAAAGTGGTTCCCGCTTCCTATGGATGTGCGCAACACACGTGCTGCCAACCCTGTAAGAACATAGCTTCTGTACCGTCAGTGCAGAAGTGCAATCCTTTGATCTTCCCACTAACAGCACAAATACTCCAGTGAGCTCTGGCAACACTACTCACCGCTGGGAACACAACACGAGGCTATTATGGCCTCGGTATTGTGTAGGGCGAAAGTACTTATTTGACTTTAATATAGAGTGATCACCTAATGGAGACATCTACAAGTCAAGTCTGCTGAATACAATATGCAGTTTGAGTATGTCAATTTGTTGCATAATTTTTGTGCAGCTGACAAAACACACCCAGCATCAAACGCATTGGGGTTGTTTCTCAAAAATATTTCTGGTACTTCAAATAAGTCTTGCGAAGTATTCCCATGGAGGTTTCTGTGGATCTCTTTATTGGTGACAAGCAATGGGGATTGTGTGGTCACGTTTTGCAGAAACCACCAGGCTACGTGGATAACAAATGCCTGGCCTGCTCCTGCCGGGTCTCGGTAGGAGGAATAGACCGAAGAAGTCCTGACTTGACATCGTTGAAGGTAACGCGTGCCAATGGTCTCATCAACATGGACGACAAAGTAGAAAGAACCCGAGACCTGAGTTTTGAGTTCAACATGGCCTCGGAAGCTATCATGAAAATACGTCTCCGTGATGATGATGAATGGGGCTTGTGATATTGTTTAAATAATAATAAATTGCCCCACAGATGTATCTCATACATTTAAATTAGTTTTAATATAGCATCGTAAACTAACTGTTTATTATATGTGGACAGCTTGCTGGACCAGCAACGTCAGTCGCAAGATAATCTACGTGCAACACTAGGTGTTGCGCGTCTCCATCTCTCCATTATAGATGCCTGTGACACCTACAGCTACTACCAATGGAAAACCCGTTGTCGGGATCGGCACAGCAGGATCAATCCTTATACCTGCTACAAAGTAAGTTTTTAAATTCAGTTTATATTGTTTGACTTATGTTTTAGTACGATACTACAACTATTACTAAAAGTGGGGACATCGTCGAACGAACGTGTGATCAGACTCTTAATTCTGCTAATTGTCATAGCAAAACCACTATTATATCACTAACACTGCAAAAAAATTACCCGAGGAGAGGGCCAGATCGTGAGAGATGGCCCTGGTTCGGCCGGGGTGCGAGGGATATGCCTGTCAACCTCACCTTCGGCAACCAAGACGACCCACAGGCGGCGTGCGTTTTAGTCGGTTCGAGTCCGACATAACCTCTCCCACCTGCTCCGGTGGGGAGGTATCCGTGGGGATTTTGCGCACGTAAAAAAAAACACTGCAAAAATTAAGTTTAACTTTATCCGTATAAACTTAATGTCCAAAATTAAATGAAAATGAGTTCATTAGATCTTTTTATTCACTCGGCAAGATGCCATTTTATTTTAGACTCGAGTCTAAAATTAATTGGCATTGTTTGCAGTCTTATTACTTATTTACCTATTTACACTTAATGTATTTTTAATCTAAGCTAATATTTACATTAACAAAAAATAATAATTAAATAAAACAAAAGTTAAAAGGCGCCGTGGAATTCCTCCGCATCGCATGCCTTTTGTGGCGCTTTCCCAGAAGACTGGCAGCATTGCAGTGTTTGTGGTTGCAAAATGCTTTTATTTTGAAATAAAATTAGCAGAATCGGGGCCCAACCCTTATATGTGGGTAATTACACCCATTTCCTTTATATTATCAACTTCCATAATTCTTATAACAACCAGGATTGACAGCTTATCGTGCTCTCCGAGGCACAATAACATCAAGCATTGGTCTGGGTGTTTCCATATATAATATGTATATATTTACAAAAATAAATATCTATCTCAGTATTATGTTTATCCGCTTTCTGGATCCCATAATACGCGCTAATCAAGCTATTTTGGGTCTAGATTGCGTTGTGTGGAATGTCATAAAATATTTATTTATATAATTCATCCACAGATTTAAGCCACTGACAATGACGGATACGAATAATCAATTTCAAATACACAAACGTACTGCGATTCTCCAACCTCTAAGTCAGTTATGACGTTTTGTTTCCGGTTAAAGCCCCGGCCACGTGGGCCCAAAGGCTAGTTGGAATGTAGGTAATTCCAAATGTGAGTATATATGTTATAGACTGAACGTAACCGCTGCACTGCGCCTTGGTACCTAAGTGCGCGGCAAGACGGGGGAGTATCAACTAACCGACCATTGATCAGTTCACCGCCCACAGTGGTATCTCGCTCGCTCTCGAGTCAAACTCTTTCTTTCTCTTTCTTTACTTCGTATCCCGCCTCGCCGCGCGTTCCTAGGACGTGGTATAGCTGTTGCGATCATACTATAACAAATCACGCTAACAGTTCAAAACTATAATGGCTGATGCGTTGCGAATTTTGCCATTAATATTCTAATTAATCCATCAAAATTCTTCTATTAAAATTCACGGGGTAGCTCCGGATATCCATTTTTGAGATAATGTCATTACATTATATTAATTAATCAATTGGTTAATATAATTAAATGTTAATTAATTAATTAACTAATTAGATATGATAATTGGAGTGTAACACCAGCTTGGCTGGGACCCAGTTATTAACTTAATTAATCCTAAGAAAAAGAAAAATGAAACAAGACTTAACGTCACAGTGAGCTCATTTTGCCTAAATAGTAACACCGACCATTCATTGTAATTCAGATACTTTAGGAAAACTTAAACTTCAAACTGTGTACCATGGCTGCTGAAAAGTAGCCGAAACGTCGGGCTAAATAATACCAAATAACTCGCGATAAAATACTTTAAAAAGTTATTTCAATTGAATAATGCCATTACAGTTTTATCTCAAATATGGATCACATTTTGAAACGTTATTGGCATTGTGAATATTTCACTACACACTATCACGTATTTTCTTATTTATTCATCTTAGAATTTCGACAAATATTTGCGGATCATTGATCAGAATTTTATTATCATATACCGAAGAGATATTTTTTTTACATCATCAAAGCAGTTCAGGGTTATTTCCTATAATAACTATGCCAAATCAACTAAGATTGTTTTAGTTTAAAATTATAAGTCTTACTTTGCATACGTGTTACTGTATATACCACATTTAAAATGCTAACAAACGTACAGATTTTTTTAGATATGAATTTGAGCAGCGGGTCTAAAAAGGCCACATTGAGCGATTCCGCTTAAAACGAGTAACTTTATGAATTGCCAGTAGCTCTCGATCGATTCCTTTAAAATTCGTAAAATGGTCACTTATGCTGAGCAGAATTACTACAATTCGTTTTACCAGGCAGATTCTAATTTCGTGTAAATGTTGACGCATTCCAAAAATAAGGATCGTGTTGTTACGAGTTGTTTCAATTACCCGCCATAGAATTATTGGAAATAAAATTATAAGAACGAAATCAAAGTTCAAGTGTTGCCATTATCTGTGCGTCAGCAGCTTGGCTTTAGTATTATGTTATCAGTGATGTACTATCGTGCTTAACATTTAATTACAGGAATTAATCTTTTTTTCGCTAGATGGTGCTGTACAGTGCTGTAACCCAGCTTATAAAATAATGGTTTACTTTAAGTAATTAATAATGGTTAATTTGTGGACAAATAATAATACAAAACGTTATTTTTGTCTTTATATTATAGCGTATTTATAAAGAAATAAGCAAAAGGAATTGAAGATGTTGCTGCCTTCGAATCTGCTAATTGACATCAAAGCAATTCACAGTTTGTGAACCATTTTACGGCTTCTATACAAAACTGTCAATTATTTGAATTGCGAAATTAGAATTGAATGCGGTTCATATCAGTGTGTGACCTTTTTATGATTTTCAATATGACTCATATTATTATCCTAATACCTACGATTTCAACAAAGTGACCTTTTTAGACCCGCTGAACACTTGTCAGCATTCCTTAGAGGTTTAGACCTAACCTCCATTTGGTTAGGTACATAACCTAAGATAAATAATCTTGATGTATTAATATTTAGATATTATATAACTCAATATATTAATAAAAGATTAAAAACTTTGTTTAATTATAAAACGTGAAATAAACCTCAATAGCTTAAGCAGTATAGTCTAGGATCCATGGTACATTATTGCACTTGATTAACTATCAAGCTATTTTTCCGTGAGTAGCTTTATTTTGATGACCCAATAATTTATTATGTTACAAATAGGAAAACGAAAAAAAGACAATTCTTGTCGTACTAGTGATACATACCTGTTATCTTGTAGGACGTTGTTTCATTTGTGCAGAGAATACATTAACTTATTAAGTAATATTTTTGTCCTACAGTTAGTTATGAGAAAAATGGTCTTGTGGGATCAACAATTTCTGAGCGTAGGACCGGGATAACGTACCACGCAATTGGTAGGACAATATGTCTGTTAAATTATATAAATATTTACTAAGTAAAAAAAGAAAATCAGCTGTTTAATAATCATTTATGATGACCTCATTATCGATGCATGTTGGAAAGAGGGAACTCTTTGATCAAACCATTGATTTTGTGGGACAAATTTTTTTTCTTCAATTATCTTGAGAATTAATATTTGAGAATCATCAAATCGACATATTTTATCCTTGATACCTCTGTTAGCTACCACAATCGAGAGTTTCGTACAGGAAATTATTGGGCGTCTCATCAAAATAAAGCTACTCACGGAAAATTGCTTGAAAGTAATCAAGTGCAAAAATGGACCATGGATACTGTACTAGTAGTTTATTAGTTTAATATAATGTTTGTTCAAAAAGCTACTTCAAGATTATTTACCTTTAGTTAAATACCCAACCGAACGGAGTGCCTATTCATAGGAACCTGAATGCAACCAAATCTCTAAGGCTTTGGTTGCATTTTATTTAGAACGCCCTTCGCTATAAACACAATATCGCCAGCTAACTTCTTTCCTTCAAGATATTAAGTTTACTGTAATTTGGCAAAATTATTCAACTAGGAGCAAATGACTGATTTTTTACGGGGTTTGGAAGATCACCTCTGCTTAACACCCCAAATAGTTGCAGCTGAGGACCAAGACCAATTCATAATACAACTTTAGCACTTCACGAATTATTAATTGGTTATTTAAATCTGTTGCTGGCTAGCGGACCACTCTTGATTTGGGAGCCCTCGATGGTAAGTGTGTGAGTTACTTGAGCGTCGCGGAAACTTATTCGAATTTGTAGATTAGATGATACCAAAAATAATGTTCACACAATAATAATGTTTCCTCTTTTAGTGTTGGGGGAAGCATCTACATGTATACATTTATACTTATTATGTTATAAATCCTAAGTAACATTTTGTGTTACTTTGACCTTATTTAAACTCTCAATTAAAATTTAAAAAAAATACAATCGTAGTCGAGTAAATTCAGACTTCGCTTTTTACCTCCATTTTAAATGTTCATGCAGGCTGGAAGAACTAGATATCCTCCCTTATATATAAATTTGAAACTGACGCGCTCGAGTAACTCTCAAAATTCCTTCTAGGGCTCCCCTACTATCTGTCTGGACTTTGTTTTGCTTGCGATACATTTCTCATCATCAAACTCTATTTCTGCTGTGCGCTTTACGTTTTGCGATCAATACGTCTGTATCAAAGTGTCATTCAACTCGAAACTTCGGTTTAACTCTAATTACGCCTATTCCGCTGCGCGGATGCGTGGGCGGCCGGCGCCTCCTTCTGCGAGCAAGTAATGCTCGTGAAGGAGGAGGCGGGGTGGGAGCGGCAGCGGGAGCGACGAAGGATCGCAAGCCAAGCTGCCCGCGTACGAAGGCAACTCGGGCGTCGGAGGTCGATGAACGACCTCCGCCCCCCATGAGCGCCGGCCTGGGGGTGACAGGTGAAGCCGCCTGTCACCCTGGCAGAAGCAGGCCGCGGCGGTGGCGCGCCTGGCGCGCCTCCCCGTTTCCGGGGTCGAGTTGGGGACTGTAGTCCCCACAACCCGAGAAGAGGGCCAGATCGTGAGAGATGGCCCTGGGTCGGCCGGGGTGCGAGGGATATGCCTGTCAACCTCACCTTCGGCAACCAAAACGACCCACAGGCGGCGTGCGTTTTAGTCGGTTCGAGTCCGACATAACCTCCTCCACCGGCTCCGGTGGGGAGGTATCCGTGGGGATTTTGCGCACGTAAAAAAAAAAAAAAAAAAAATATTACGCCTATTAAATCGTCTTATAGGTATAGTAATACTTCTAGTTGCAAAGCAAGTAAGCAACAATTGGGTATTGAACTGTCTAGTACACTAGTCAAATTAGTTACTTATTACTTCAAACGGAAAGTTCTAAAAAGAAATTATGATTTTTGGTTACAAAATAAAATAATTTAAGTTCTACATATAAGTATATATTGGTTGGATGATTTAAAATAAATAAAAGCTATAAAATCAAATCAACGAAACTTTTACTGCTATTAAGCCAGAGATTAAAAAAGTTAATTCAGAGAAAGTAAAAAATCGCATAGGGTTGAAAATTGGTGAGGATCTTAAATACACCTCAATAAAGGAAATATAAAAGTTCCCTAAAGGATTGGAATTGGTGTATCTTTTAAAATTCAAGCTCAAAGGTCAAAGGTCATATCTGAGGAGCGTCTAATACAGCTGTTCGACTGGGGAAGTACATCCGCCCTACAGAATACCGCGGTCATAATAACCTCATGTTGTGTTCCCGGCGGTGAGTAAGGTAGCCACAGCTCACGGGAGAGTTTTTGTACTGTCAGTGGGAAGACCAAAAGCTTGTCCTGCATCGTCTTTTACACTGACTGCACAGAAACTCTTATACTTACATGGTTGGCAGCGCGAGTTAGACTCCCTTGGTGTTGCACACGTCCATTGGCCATGTTAACCACTTTCCATCAGGTGGGCCGTGTGCTTGTCTGTCTTGTCTTTTTCATAAACAGTAAATGTTATCGCAAGAGTAAGTTAGACATTGTTGTAGATCATGTAATTATCTACAAAATTAGTATCATGCTTCATTTTGTACGGTACACCATTTCAGAGATATCACGATTACTAAATTGGAAGAATTCATATCATAACGAGTATATATAAAGTTACTTGTTTCCGTATTATGATTCACAAACGCAGAACCTGAACCGCACATTTTGACAGTAGATGCTCTTCATGTTGTTTCTAAGGGGCTAAAATAAGGGATGAACGGGAATATAGTTCTATTCAAACTTTCATCCCTTATTTTGATGATGATGATGCTTCCGATCGATTTTGCCCCTGGCGACAACTTCGACTCCTACTCGGCTAGGCGCTGATGCGCTCGAAGATGGCTAACATAGCCGATCTTCGCGGTGAACTCTCGTGAGAACACCACCCTAGCTACGAAATTTCTAAAAATCCTTTCTTAGTGAAGGACCAGCGGTTCAGGTCCTGCGTTGATGAATCATACTACAGGAACAAGTAACTTTAAATATATATATATAATACTAATTTCTAAAGCTGAAGAGTTTGTTAGTTTGTTTGTTTGAACGCGCTAATCCCAGGAACTACCGGTTAGAATTGAAAAATTCTTTATCTGTAGAATTAAACATTTATCGACTGAGATTATAGGCTATATAATACCACGATACTATAAAAGGGAACGGAGCAGTGATAATGAATGTCAAGAAATCCGTCAGATTTCCATATATATCTAGTATAATAATCTAGTTCTAATGTAGTTCGCTAAGTTTCTTGCTGGTATCTTCTCAGTAGAACTAATCTACCGAACCAGCGAAAGAAACATTTTCCAATGGTTTATTTTTACATAATTTAATATTTTTATATTATATCTTGACATACCTAATTGTAAAATTTTGACGTTCATATGTACTCTTTGTGTGCCTAAACTGAATAAATGAAATTGATTCTTTGATTCTTCTTTGATATATTATTTGAAGACTTCAAAATTAGAGTGGGTCTGACTTCTTCCAATTTTGTAATCGTAATGTCTCTGAAATGGTGATCCGCATTAAAAACGCATAAGACTAATTTTGTAGTTAATTGAGTATTTGATTAATTGATATTTGAGCCCTACAGAATACCGTGGTCATAATTTTTACTTTACTTGTCTATTAATCATTAACAATAACCGACTGGGGAAGTACCTCCACCCTACAGAATACCGCGGCTATAATAACTTCGTGTTGTGTTCCCGGCGGTGAGTAGGGTAGCCAGAGCTCACTGGAGGGCTGACATAAAGCCGACTCTTTAACCACTAAGCGACTAAGCTTCCGACGCTTCAAATAAGCCAATAAGCGCAGTTAAATAATGTATTTTAACAACAAGAAAATAATCATTACATTTTCTACAACTATGTGTAACTTACTTTTGCTGTAACACTTACCTTTTTTTTTTACGTGCGCAATATCCCCACGGATACCTCCCCACCGGAGCCGGTGATGGCACTCGGACGTTGGCTCTTTCTCCATCCGACGCAGATACTTTCCGAAGCACCCGTGCTCGGTGATCATCTGCGTCAGACGGTACGAGAGGCTGCCGTGTAGCCTATCTAGCCAGCTGTAACACTTACCTACTGTTTACGAGAAAAATGCGACAATCAATATATTTTATAGTTTAAAGAACTTGGATATAAAATGCACAAGTCTAATCAATATGGGGACATTTGATATTTTGTTTATAACAGAAACTCACGCCTATATCCCCGAAGGGGTAGGCAGAGGTGCTAACACCCACATTTCGCAAGTTTATGTTTAGGTACCAATGTAATAGGTGGCGAGCCTATTGCCATTAACCGGGCGATTATAAACCTGCGATAAATACACACATAACTTCGAAAAGCACCGAAAAGTCATTGGTGTGTGCCATGGTAAAACCTGGGATCGGTCTCAGCAGACCCATACCACGAGGCTACCGCGGCTTTTATTACGTTGTATTTAAGACCCCCCAACAATTTTCAGCTGTTTTTTTTTTTCATATAGTACACGTCAATTGGACTTCGCCTTGCCTGATGGTAAGCTGAAGGCAAAGTCCCAGAAAAGAGGGTCACCATTACTTACACATACCGTGTGACAATGGTGACACTCAGCTTGACGACCTCATCATATGCTTTTTCACGCCCCGCTTAAAGGACCCGGGACTGTAGGAAGAAGGAAACACACATGTGAATTCATGCAAGTTTGCTAAGCTAAGCTGGGTTAAATAATTTATTTTAACTATAGTAAACCCAATTCCTTACCTTAATTGAGCATTCGATATGGCACATGCTAGAATACTCACTCACCAGCAGAGCTCATAGACCTAACAGCTATATTTTATGCTGTAGATTCGTATATTATTAGAGCCGATACATACATACCTACATATAATTACGCCTTTATCCCCGGAAGGACAGCAGAGGTGAATTAACACCCACATTTCACCAATAATTGTTTTCGGCCACACGTAATACAGGGTGAGCCTTACATAATATATACATACATATAATCACGCCTTCATCCCCGAAAGGATAGGCAGAGGTGAATTAACACCATGTGGGTGTTCATCGACATCGTCAATCGTTGTTTTCAGTCACATGTAATAGGGGGTGAGCCTATTGCTGTCTTCCGGGCATCTGTGCCTGACTCTGAGCTATATATATATATCTGATGTTAAACAGCCCTATGCCTTAGTCACTTTGTATGACACCCCATCGGAAGAGATGGAGTGGCCTACATTGTCGAGAACTACGCTTATAAACGAAATGCATTGCACCCTGCACAAACCCCTCGTGGTTTTTTGTGTGTTAATTTATATTGTTTTTTTTTATATCACTTAGGTGGCAGACAAGCACACGGCCCACCCGATGGAAAGTGGTTACCGTGGCCTATGGACGTGTGTAACACCAGAGAAGCCACACTCGCGCTGCCGACCCTGTAAGCACAGAGTCTCTGTGCCGTCAGTGTAGAGAACAAAGCAGGACAAGCCTTTAGTCATCCCACTGACAGTACAAATTCTCCAGTGAGCTCTGGCTACCCTACTCACCGCTGGCAACACAACACGATGTTATTATAACCGCGGTATTCTGTAGGGCGGAGGTACTTCCCCAGTCGGACTGCTCAATTGGGTGGCAATACCGCCGTGTCCTACCTCCTATATATTTGTAACTCCTTGTCTATCCGCGTGGTGATGTAGAAAGAATACAAGTGTAACCACCTCATCTCATACAAAGGGTGTGTAAGAGGCGAACAACGGAAAAATACGCAGACGATATCACTGCGAGAGAAGGAAAACTCGAAATAAAACCCTGTACCAACCAACCAATTGGGCTCAAGTGTGTGTGTATTGTATGATAATAATTAAAATAAATTTTAATCGGAGGTAGGACATGACGGTATCTCCCGTCCAAAATTGAGCAGTCCGTCTGGGTAAGTACCTCCGCCCTACAGAATACCCCGGCTATAATAACCTTGTGTTGTGTTCCCGGCGGTGAGTAGGGTAGCCAGAGCTCACTGGAGAGGTTTTGTGCTGTCAGTGGGAAGACCAAAGGCTTAAATTGACCCCGCTGACTGGTGGGGGCGTGAAATGTTGGCGCGGTGGTCAGGGAGACCCGGTGAAACGGTTATCCGCTGGCCGCCCGCAGGTTGTACGGTTCCCGAACCTGGGGATTACTTAATCTCCGCCCCAGGAGGCTGAACCAGCAGCCTGTGTAAAGTTCCCGGTGCTGTAGCCGTGAGGAGGAAACCGGAGTGGACTCGGCTTCAGTATCTGGGAGGGGACCGGGGGCCCTTCCGCCCACCGCGCCAGCCAGTCACACAACCCCAACTTGTCTGTGAGGGTGGGACGCCTTGCTTTGTCTTCTACACTGGAGGCACAGAATCTCTTATTACCTTCTCCCCCCCCCCTCCCCCCAACTCAAACATGAAATTTAAAAAAGGCAAGAGTAACGTTACCTCAGCGGCTCCATCATCCACAGTTAATGTGGATTTCTGCAACATCAGGGGCCTACACTCCAACCTTAACGCGATCCATCTCCACTTAGAGACCGCGCAGCCTACCTTGCTTTTTCTGACGGAGACGCAAATATCATGCCCGGCCGATACAGCCTACCTAATGTACCCCGGGTACAAACTCGAGCACAACTTTATGAGTCGCGCCGGGGTATGCTTGTACGTCCGGGATGATATTTGCTGCCGCCGTCTCCATGGTCTTGAGGACAGAGACCTGTCAACTATATGGGTACGTATAGATCACGGTGGCCACACCCGTATCTATGCGTGCCTATACAGGTCTCATAGCGGTGACCTGGGCACGGCTCAACTGTTTCAGCATCTGCAACGGTCGGCGGACAGCGTAATTGAGCAGTACCCCACTTCGGATTTAGTATTCTTGGGGGACTTCAACGCTCACCACGTGGAGTGGCTGGGGTCTCCCAGGACTGATTTCGCGGGAAGGGCTGCTCACGACTTTGCCCTGACCTATGGTCTCTCTCAACTGGTACATTCTATCACTAGAACACCAGAAATTGAGACCCACAGAAGCTCTATACTGGACCTTCTGCTGACTACGCGCCCGGATGAATATTCCATAAGGGTGGAAGCACCTCTTGGTAATTCGGACCACAGCCTCGTCCGGGCGCAAGTGACACTCGCGCGGCCTGAACCACCGCGGTCACCTCAGTGGCGACACGTGTGGCACTACAAGTCGGCAGACTGTGACGGACTGCGAGAATTCTTCGCATCGTACCCGTGGAGGCAGCTTTGCTTCACTTCTGATGATCCAAGCTCCTGTGCAACAGCAGTCGCCGACGCGATTCTAGTGGGTATGGAATGCTACATCCCTAACCGCTGGGTCGCGACAGGAGCGAACCAACGCCCGTGGTTTAATAGGCCTTGCAGGGAAGCTAGAGACCGCAAGCAATCTGCATACAAGGCTTGGACCACGGCTCTTGCCAATAAGGATCCGAACATCGCTGAAGTGAAGCGGAAGTTGAATACTGCTTCGAGGTCCAGTAAAAAGGCAACGTCTAGGGCAAAGTTTGAGTTCATCGGCAGAATTGGCGAACAGCTTGCGCGCTACCCATCTGGCAGTCGCGCATTTTGGTCGCTCGCCAAAGCTGCCGAGGGAAACTTCTGCCAGTCTTGCCTTCCGCCGCTGCAAAAATCCGACGGCAGTCTGGCCCATGGCGCTAAGGAGAAGGCCGATCTTTTGGGTAATCTCTTTGCGTCAAACTCGACTATGAACGACGGGAACGCCGAACCACCCATCATCCCCAGCTGTGGTGCTTCCATGACCGAAGTTAAAATCACGCAACGGGTGGTCCGGCGCGAGCTTCAGTCCCTAGATGTCCGGAAGTCGAGTGGGCCGGACGGTATACCGGCGATGGTGCTTAAGCACTGTGCCCCCGAGCTGTGCCCTGTACTTACACGCCTTTTCGCACTCTCATACTCCGCGCGGCAGGTCCCAGCCTCGTGGAAGACCGCATTCGTGCACCCTGTACCTAAGAAAGGTGACAGGACAGATCCGACCAATTACAGGCCTATCGCTGTAACCTCCCTACTCTCGTAGGTTATGGAGCGTGTGATTAATACACAGCTCCTGAGATACCTTGAAGGAAACGATCTACTGAGCGACCGACAGTACGGCTTTCGCCACCGTCGCTCAACCGGTGACCTTCTTGTGTATCTCACAAACCGGTGGTCGCAAGCCATCGAGAGTCGGGGTGAGGCACTAGCGGTCAGCCTCGATATAGCGAAGGCCTTCGATCGGGTCTGGCACAAAGGTCTTCTTGCGAAGTTGCCGTACTATGGACTCCCCGAGGGACTTTGCGAATGGATCGCCAGCTTTTTGTCCAACAGAAGCATCCAAGCCGTCGTCGACGGTAGCTGCTCGGACCGCATGAACATAAACGCTGGTGTCCCACAAGGCTCCGTGTTGTCTCCGACGCTGTTTCTGCTGCATATCAATGACATGCTGTCTGATGGCTCCATTCATTGTTATGCGGACGACAGTACCGGGGACACGTGTTACACGGGCCGTGCAAATATCCTTCAGTCCGAGGTGGAAAAGAGTCGCGAACAACTTGTGTCTAAAATCGAGACTACTCTCTCTGGAGTATCCGATTGGGGACGACTAAACCTAGTCCAATTCAACCCCACTAAGACACAAGTATGTGTATTCACCGCTAAGAAAACCCCATTCGTTGTGGCGCCGCAATTCCTGGGCACACCGCTTACCATCTCCTCGAGTATCGGGATCCTTGGTGTCGATATCTCCAGCGACGTCCAATACCGAAGTCATTTGCAGGACAAGGTTAAGTTGGCATCAAGAAAACTCGGAGTGCTCAACAGGGCGAAGCAGTACTTCACTGCGGGGCAGCAACTCCTTCTTTATAAAGCACAGGTCCGGCCTCACATGGAGTACTGCTGTCACCTTTTTGCTGGAGCACCTGCATACCAGCTTGACCCCTTCGACTCGTTGCAAAGACGGGCATTGAGGCTGGTTGACAATCCCATACTCGCAGGTAGAGTGGAACCTCTTAGCCTTAGGAGGGATTTTGCCTCACTGTGTGTGTTCTACCGCCTATACAATGATTTGTGCTCAGATGAATTGTTTGACATGATGCCCGTAGCTACATTCTATCATCGCACCTCTCGCCATAGGCAGGGAATTCATCCCCACACATTGCGACCTGAGCCGGTGCGCACTGTGCGGTATGAAAGAAACTTCATCCCACGCACACTCAAGCTGTGGAATGACCTCCCTGCTGCGGTTTTCCCAAGCGCCTACAATATGGGGTTCTTCAAGAGGGGCATCAGAAGGTTTCTTCATGGTCGGCAGCACGAGTGTGACACCCCTGGTGTTGCATACGTCCATAGGCCACGGTAACCGCTTCCCATCAGGTGGGCCGTGTGCTTGTCTGCCAACTTAGTGGTATAAAAAAAAAAAAAAAAACAAAAATCTTTCGAAAATTGTTTTGAAATGTAGTTTCGTACGCTGCCGAAGGAGATAACACTAACTCTAGTCTGATCAGATTACCAGATGATATGGTTATTGTTAGACGCGTCGTTAATTGGAGAACAAGTATTGGCTATGCTGCGAAATACACTTGTACTTTTTCCACAGTATTTTGAAGCAAAAACTTCTTTAACGGCGCTGTGTACTTTTTTTGGAATGGGTAAAAATTTCTAAACTCGCGTCAGGACACGTGACCTGATCGAAAATTCGTAAGACAGATGGAGAGAGGACAGGCGGCGCAGGGCGCTTGCGCGAATGTCACACGACTGTCACATGTGTGATGGCGGTGATAAACTTTTTAATGTAAAATAATTGTAATAGTTCTGAAGTGTTAAATTTTTAATGTAATATAAATTGTCATGTTTGTGTACGATAGCGCAATAAATGAATATTGTATTCCACCACATAAATAATATATACTGATAATGAAAGCAATTCGTACAAAATTCTTCTCTAACCATTCCAAAATATAAAAAATGCACAACGTTAATATTCAAGTTTTCACTTCTGCCGGCACTCCCGGAGTGCAACCCGTCGTTTTTTTTTTATTATTACACCTTACAGCATCCTCAATTTTCCACAGTATTTTTAATTACTACTCCTTAAGGCATCCTCAATTTTTCCACTGTATTTTTAATTACTACAACTTAAGACATTAGATAGATAGATAGATAGATAGATAATTCTTTATTGTACACCAATAGATTACAGAAAAACTTGTAGTTAGCATGCATACAGTTTGATGTACAATGGGCGGCCTTATCGCTGGAAGCGATTTCTTCCAGGCAACCTTGGGATGGACAGTAGTGTAATAAAGCAAAAGATTTGGTTTAGTTAGCAAATAAACTAGAAACAAGGTGTATTTAAAAAGAACAAAAAGAAAGGAAGATAATATGAGAGAAGTTCAAATAAAGTAAAATAAATATACAACTTTAGCACATAAATAGATATACGAATTTTTCCACAGTATTTTTAATATTACACCTTACGGCATCCTCAGATTGATGCTGTAAGGTGTAAAAAAAGTACAAGTGTATTTCAATACGTGTAACAACAAATTCTATCCATCAATCAACATTATAAATAAAAAAATATCCCCGAAGGGGTAGGCAGAGGTGCTAGCACCCACGTTTCGCCAGTTTATGTTTAGATCCCCATGTAATAGGTGGCGAACCTATTGCCATTAACCATTAAACGTCCATGCATCTAATTTTATCCTAGTACATATCATCTGATAATCTGATCGGATTTAGTGTTATCGGCTCTAATACTACTAGATAGTTAAATACACCTTTCTGGTGGTTGGAGGTTTGCTACTTTGAACTTATTATCGCAAAACTGCTGAACAAGCCTGCTGTTGCGCCCAGACCGATCACTGAACTTAGAGACACGTATTATGTATCAAATATAGAAAGAAAGAAAGAAAAATATTTTATTCAGGCCCCCACACAGCGGGCACCCCACCAAATACAAACAGGCATTACTACAGTTAACAGGTAGGTACATCAAATAAAAAAAAAACAAAAATTAAAAAAAAATCAAAAAAACAGTACATTAAAATTAAACTACGGGTGCAACACTATGCGAGCCCAAATAGGGCCCCATCTCAGCATTGAAAGCTGCGCACACCCTTCGTTGGGTATGCACAGCGCTGGTTTTCAGATGAGGCCACATAATATGTTTAATAGCCCTTTAATAATGATTCATTTGCTTTTCATTTGCCTCGACTGATCCTTGACCTTGCACCAGTTCTGATGCATCAACTGATACTCGGCCTTACACCAGTGCAGATGACTGGACTGAACCACGGCCGAGCACCAGTGCGGCTGCCTCGAATACACAGTCGCCGAACACCAGTGCGGCTGCGGTGATTAAACCTTCGCTGAACCCCAGTGTAGATGACTGGACTGCAACTGCACGGAGCATCAGTGTAGATGACTGGGCTGCACTTCCTCTGAGCACCAGTGCAGATGACTGGACTGAACCTCGGCCGAGCACCAGTGCGGCTGCCTCGAACACACAGTCGCCGAACACCAGTGCGGCTGCGGTGATTAAACCTTCGCTGAACCCCAGTGTAGATGACTGGACTGCAACTGCACGGAGCATCAGTGTAGATGACTGGGCTGCACTTCCTCTGAGCACCAGTGCAGATGACTGGGCTACACCTTCGCTAAGCACCAGTGTAGATGACTGGACTGCACCTCTGCTGAGCACCAGTGCGGCTGCGGTGACTAAACGTTCGCCAAGCCCCAGTGCAGATGACTGGGCTTCACCTTCACCGACCACCAGTGCAGATGACTGGACTGCACCTCCGCTGAGCCCCAGTGCGGCTGCCTCGACTACACCTTCGCTGAGCACCAGTGCGGCTGCCTCGACTACACCTTCGCTGAGCACCAGTGCGGCTGCCTCAACTAAACCTTGGGCTTGCACCAGTGCGGCTGCCTTGACTGAATCTTTACCGAGCACCAATGCAGCTGCCTGGACTGACTCTCGGCCTAGCACCAGTGCAAATGCTTCGACTGAACCTTCACCTAGCACCAATGCAGCTGCCTGGACTGACATTCGGCCTTGCGCCTGTGTGGTTACCAGGATGTGCCCTAAGACTTCTATCAGTGTGGGTACCTGCACTGATGCTCAGCCTAGTACTAGTGCAGCTGACTGGACTGATGCTCAACCTAGTACCAGTACGGCTGCTATCGCCACAAGACGCAGGAAGTCTTTAATTACCACCAGCAGAATCAATTCCCCTAAGGATTCTTCCAAAGCAGGTTTGTTGAATACATTTTATTTATGTAGGCAATGTAGGACCACGTTGTCAAAAATGCAGAAAAATACTTGACTCGCGCCGTTTTCGCCCGTGGTATACTTCGGAACCATGTACTGTTTTCATCATATTTTTTTATGAATCTTCATATCACTTATGGAATCTACGGGATGTATAGATGATTTATCCACACCCTTGATTACTATGGTAATATAGGTAAACATCCAGTATCTTCCTCGATAAACGGACTATTGAACACAAAAATATTTTTTCAATTCTATCTTCAGCTCGTTGTGCGTATTATTATTCATATTAGCGCGTTCTACCAAACAAACTCTTTAGCTTTAAAGATACAATATGTCGCGCAGGCCTGGGGGTGACAGGTGGAGCCACCTGACAGCCTGGCAGAAGCAGACCGCGGCGGCGTCGCGCCTCACGCGCCTCCCCGTTTCCGGGGACGAGTTGGGGACTCTGAAGTCCCCACACCCGAGGAGAGGGCCAGATCGTGAGAGATGGCCCTGGGTCGGCCGGGGTGCGAGGGATATATCAACCTCATCTTCGGCAACCAAAAACGACCCACAGGTGGCGTGCGTTTTATTAGTCGGTTCGAGTCTGACATAACCTCTTCCACCGGCTCCGGTGTGGGGGGTAACCGTGGGGATAATGCGCACGTAAAAAAAAAACAAAAAACAATATATCAATATATGTTTTATTTTTTATTTTAGGTAAGAAGCACCGCAATACTGCAGTGAATATAATACAAGATTGTCAGCGTATAATTGTGAGACGACGGCCAATTGAAGATGAGTACTCAAAATCTGGATTCAGAAGACATCCGATGGTATTGCGACCTATGATAAAAAGCCCTATGAGGCTGCAATACTATATAACGATTACTGATGTCCAAAAGCCAAGAAGTTCAAAGAGATTACACACACCAGAAGTACAACGCCCCATAAATAAATATAAAATAGTAGCAGATAAAAAAAGAGTCCGGTTCACAGTAAATGATGAAGTGCCTTTAAAACGTTTTCTTCAAAGCAGGAGACCTTCAAATGTGGAGGAAGACATACAGCCACATGATTCTACAGGTACCTATGCATTCCTTTAGTCTATTAGTCTACTAATATGGTCCTACCGCGGCAGCCTAGTGGTATGGGTAATGGACTGCTGAGACGAGGTCTCGGGTTCGATCCCAGGTCTTACCATGGCACACACCGATGACTTTTCGATGCTTTTCGAAGTTATGTGTGTATTTATCGCAGGTTTATAAGTGCTCGGTTAGTGGCAATAGGCTCGCCACCTATTACATTGGGACCTAAACATAAACTGGCGAAATGTGGGTGCTAGCACCTCTGCCTACTCCTTCGGGGATATAGGCGTGAGTTTAAGTTATGTTATATTTATTCATCTAATTTCTAATACGTATTACATAGTCATAAATACACAGTAAACATCGTGCAAACAATTCTCCTCTGAAATGCGGTTCCTCTCGAAATCAGGAAGACCACTAACCGTGCAACGTTCAAGTACAAAGTACGTCAGTTCTACAGTAGCCCCTAGTCACAGTTATGTGTAAAACCTCAATATTAGATATATTTTACATACATAAATACATATAATTACGCCTTTATCCTTGGAGGGTTAGGCAGAGGTGAATTAACACCCACATTTCACCAATAAATGAATTCAGTCCCACGTAATTGGGGGTGAGCCTATTGCCGTGTTCCGGGCACTATTGTTGACTCGAGCCATGCATCTGAGGCTGAGTCTGGGCTGTATATATCTGTCTGATGTTAAACAGCCCTATCCCTTAATGGCCTTGTACGACACCGCATGGGAAGAGATGGGGTGGCCCTAATTTAACTCTGCCAGAAACCACGCGGCGAAGATATATTTTATCATTAGGTATTCATAAATAAGGATAAGATGATATTATACAATTATATAGATGATATATTTTAAAGTATGTGTATGTATTTCTTATGTATTATAGTGTGTATGTATAATATATGTATTATTATTGTGAACATAGATAAGGGTGAGATAAGGGTTCAGCCTGCGTTTGTAATGTAAGCTAAAAAAAAAAAATATTTTCGACATCACATTAGAAACCTGAAAAATAACAGTATTTCTCCACTATTTAATGAACATTTAAACCTTTCTCTTCAACCACTCTATCTGTTAAAAAAAACTGCATCAAAATACGATGCGTACTTTTAAAGATTTAAATAAATAAAATAAAATAAAATAAAATATATTTTATTTCGAACGCATTAATTCATATCAGTATCAGAATAAACGGGATATTTACCATGTTTCATTATTTTGAGTTTCCGATATTTCGGCGCTGTTGCAAGCACCATGATCACGGAGGAACTGGAGTAGTGGCGGTGAACAAAGAAAAAGTTTTTTCTTCTAGGAATAGAAGATAGAATAGAAATATCGATCTACCCTCTTTCGAGTTCTTTTACTACGCGTATCTGCACTACTATTGGTTTCACTCTCACTACAAACTCGAACCCGATCTCGATCACGTTCACGACATACGATGCTCACTGTATCCACTCGCGATTTTGTTTTAGCTTGTTCCCGGTTGTTTTTGCAAAGACGGACCACTGGATGCCAGACGTTCGGCAGTTGAAACCCATCCTCACGATTGAAATTTTTATACTTTTTTATTTCAATTGCTTCCCTTACCAGTCTTGGTATATAGTGGCGTTCTGTCGAAAGCATCTGAGGGTTATGTAGCTCGATCCAGTGGTTCGTACCGGACTCCAATAAATGTTGAGCGATTGCAGATTTATGCGGTTCATAGTTTTTGACTGCCCTGATGTGTTCCTTGATTCGGCATGTAACCGTTCTTTTTGTTTGTCCTATATAAGAACTGCCACAGCTACAGTCAATCTTGTACACTCCCGGTTTGTCCAATGGGGAGCCATCTTTGGGTGAGCGCAGGCATTGCGACAGCTTTTTAAAAGGAGTGAAAATAGTTTTGACAGATACCTTCTTCAGGATGTTAGCGATCTTATCTGTCACTCCTTTGATGTAGGGTAAAAAGGCTGGCTGTCTTTCCACCTTATAGTTCCGGGGTTTATTTGTGGTGAGTCTTGGTGGTCTTATCCGTCCATTGTATCTATCATTGTATGTATATTCTTTTGTAGAACGCCGCTTATGTGCTTCAATTCTTCCTGTAAATGTTCCTCGTCACATAAACTTAGCGGTCAGTAAGCGACGTCACTACCGAATTCAGATGGCGCGGATGATGATGTGAGTCGGCATGCAGGTAGCGGTCAGTGTGAGTGGGTTTCCTGTACACGGAGTGGCTACACGACCCATCCTCACGAACACCGATCCTCACGTCAAGGAAGGCAAGGGTTCTTTCCTTTTCCATTTCGTACGTAAAGCTCATTTTTCCATGGATGTTGTTGAACTGGGCCACGTATTGTTGTACAACATTCTCACTCCCCTCCAGTATACAAAAAATGTCATCAACATACCGTTTCCAGATTTTGATGCTTGGGGCGGTGGGTATGGCTATGGCTTCGAAATGTTCCATCCACAAGTTTGCCACAACTGGAGCCACTGGACTGCCCATCGCTACTCCATCTATCTGTAGGTAGTACTCATTTCTGTATACGAAGTAGTTTGTGGTCACACACATCCCGTTTATTCTGATACTGATGTCAGTGACCATGATAGTTTAAATGCATTAATTCATATTTTGTTAGTAACAATATACTTAGGACTATATTAGTAAACAAATTAAATTACATTTTAAAACTAAACTAATTACTATTTAGAGACCAATTGTACGGCAGACATACATCTACGCGTACAATGGTTCAAAACAGGCGAGTCGTGCCTTTCAGCAAACATTTGCAAAATACTGTTGGAGCTGGCCCGAACTCTGCAGAGCAAGGAGGCTGTTTTTTTGCGCCATATTGCAGCGAAATCATTTGTATGACTTTGCGCAAACATACCTGAAGCACTGCAGAAACGAGGCAACCCCATCAGCATTCTATAGCCATTATTATATAGGACACGTAAAGCGCTGACGGCACGCTGCGTATAGTTGCTCCACAAGCTGCACGTGTAAAATACTTGGCAGTATGTCTTAAACATGGTGACCCTAACTGGTTCACTACATCGTGCAAACCTGCGGGCCACCATGTTACATCGCACCGCCAACGCCCTACGTTCCCTCTCGATATCAGCTTGGTCCTTAAGGTTATCAGTAACATAATGCCCGAGGTATTTAAATTGATACACTCGCTTAAGCTCACACTTATTCAATATTATAGGAGGTATTGATTCTGGGCATATACCACCTCCTGCTTTAAAGACCAAGTACTCGCTTTTTTTAATACAATGTTTTGCCATGTTTTGCAGCGTAACACTCACAAGCCCCAAGTAACTCCCTGAGTGCCTTGATAGTTGGGCTCAGCAATGCCATATCATCAGCGTAGCTGATATTGTTAACGCTTATATCGTCAATACGACAGCCGATTTTTTTGTTACTGAGCTCAACAATCAAGTCATCCATATAGACATTGAAGAGCTTTGGAGATGTAATACCCCCCTTAAGCATACATAGGGATATTTGGACAGAGAAAGCGACTTTGTTTTACACTATGTAGTGATGATGATTAAATTGATCTGTTAAGCTGCCCCTCACTTTAACCGAGGCAAATAAAACGATCACGCTAAAGACGTTGCCCCGCTGAATAGCGATGGTCAAGTGGCCGCCCCTCTCTGTGGTGTAGCGGTAGAGCAATGGCGCAGGATCGATTCCCGCCCAGTGTAAATATTTGTGTACAAGAATATGAATACCTATTTATAGTACCTGTATGTGTAGGTATTCACAAAAAGAAATATATCTAAGTATGTTGTATGTTCGCATTCTAGATCCTATAACAAAAGCTATTTAAACTATGTTTAGTTTGGACCTAGATGGCTTTGTACAGAATGTCGTAGAATATTAATATATTTAGTGACCGCGTAATTTGCAAATTAAAAATATTTCATAAAACTTTGTATGAATTTTAGAATTGCTTAGAGCGAGCAGTTCACCACAGCCGCAAGTTCAGACAATTTCGACAGTCCTGAGAGAACAGGCGGTCCCTACAGCCCAGATGGTTCCGAGAGTCCAGACGGTCCCGAGACTCAAGGTGATCCCGAGAGTCCGGAAGAAAGCGGTTCGGACAGTCCAGGCGTTCCCGAGACTCCAGGTGGTCCCGAGAGTCCAGACGGTCCCGAGACTCAAGGCGATCCCGAGAGTCCGGAAGAAAGCGGTTCGGACAGTCCAGGCGTTCCCGAGACTCCATGTGGTCCCGAGAGTCCAGACGGTCCCGAGACTCAAGGCGATCCCGAGAGTCCGGAAGAAAGCGGTTCGGACAGTCCAGGCGTTCCCGACAGTCCAGGCGGATCCGACAGTCCAAGCGGTCCCGACAGCCCAGACTGTCCCAACAGTGCAGGCTGTCCCGACAGTCCCGGCGGTCCCGAGACTCAAGGCGATCCCGAGAGTCCGGAAGGTCCCGAAACACAAGGCGGTTCCGACCTTTCAGGCGGTTCCGACCTTTCAGGCGGTTCCGACAGTCCAGGCGGTCCCGACAGTACAAGCGGTCCCGACAGTACAAGCGGTCCCTATAGTACAAGCGGTCCCGACAATCCAGGCGGTCCCGACAGTCCAGGCGGTCCCGACCGTCCCGATAGCTTCCTCAACTCCGTCCAGTGACCAGGACACCCAGTTCATGTTAGAACATTTTTCGGATAATCCAGGAGTACAAGACGACGATGATGACGATGACGATTTAATTGTTGTGAGACCTACTCACTGTCCCGCACATAACTGGAACACGATAGAGAAAGCGGCGAAAAGTAATCTGATGGATTTTCTGACTCGATGCAAACAGTGCCAGCACTGTGAGAGGATCGACATGGTTGTCAAGTTATCGACACTTCTCAAAAGGCAAAAGAGGATTGAATGTGTTATTGACGAACCACTTGCCGGGCCGAGTTCTGAAGTAAAAGACGAGTCTGATATCTTCATAACAGAACTCTTGCCGCGAAATGCACATCTTATGATCAAGATACGATTAAGTAACGCACAAATAAAACAGTATTCAGCGTGCCTTATCCCCCGAATAGACCACAAGGACGCTGCGGAGTTCAATCTCGTGGAGTATGAGCATATTATTGAATCCCTCTGCCAAAGTTTAAACGACGCTCTACTGAATCTGGTGAGCGTGAATGAAATGGACGATGACGTACCTTACAGTAGACCGTTACATGATAGATTTGAAGTGCCAACTTTGTACCCAACTGCGATTGAGTTCAAAGTAAGTTTCTTTGTGTTTATAGGTATTTAAAATATAATGGTTTATCACATTAGTATTAAAGTTATCGGAATATTATCTCCTCTCCTCTGAGTTTTCGATATTTCGGCGCTGTTACAAGCATAGTGCTTTACTTTTTATTACAGTTAATGGTAAATATCCCGATTACTTTAATTCCTTTGTCTTTTTTAGTACATACATAGTATGTTAAAAGGAAGTTTAGTCCGATTTGAAAATAGTATATTATGATACGAGTGTGTAAAGCTACAGTTGTATCATACATCGTTTTTCAATACACTTGCGACGAAAATAATACTACAATAGAAATTTACCCTAGTAGTTTTCAGGTAATTAACTTTCCATAACGTTAAGGGCTTTTCACATCTTATATCGGGCGGTGAACAGCATAAATCATCTTCTTCATAACTAGTACTTGAACACAATATAATAAATAATTAACCATAATTTCAAAAGTAAAAACGAGTTGAGAATAATTTTCGCAATAGCGGGAAAAATTAATTAGTTTTCTTGCGTGCGCGCATCTTGCGTAGACCATAGACTAAAAGAATGAGTTTTATTTTAACGAAACGTAGAAAATGTGGAATTTAATGCTTTTACCAGTTTTTACAGAGAAAACATAAGTTATATTTGAAGGAAAATTAAACTATTTTAATAAACAAACAAGTTGAATTTATCTAGTTAATAGTAAGTTGCATGAAATGAGTTTTTAATTTATTTGTACTATTTTGAACACGTTTTTTTCTTTCGAAATTTTTTTGAGGACGAAGCAAATTATAATTCACTTGTGAATTATTGCAAGGAAAAGTCACAGTTTGATTATAGGTGCCATTATGTGCCTAATTGTGGTGAAAATAGAACCACTTTATGAACAAGTGTGTTGAAAAATGAAAACAGTTTTTTAACAAAGTATCCGTTGGCTCCACGCTAGGCAAGCCTGTCCTGTGGGTACCTCTTACGATTACACAAGTTTTTGGAATTGAAAAATAATTAAAATTCTTCTAACATAGATTGGTTAATATTCGAAGCACTCGTATGTTATGTTTTGTTAATGTAATAATGTATTTATGTTTTTCAGAATCCTTTTACATTCATCGAAAGAAATTGGCAGCAATTGACGGAGTTCGGGATGTGCAAAATCGTGCCGCCGGAAGGGTTCGTGCCGACTTGCAACGTCGCTGAAGAAATACGGTTCGCTGTTACGAACCAATACATTAACAGACTTTTCAACCGGTGGGGAGAAGCTAGCAAAACTATAGGCGCTATGAACTCGTACTTAAGGATGCATCACGTTGATTTAAAAGATGCACAACTAGTAAGTTTTTCCTTATACAATTCTTATGATTGTGAAATAACTAAAAATTATGTAATTAATAAAGGAACATTGTAGAATATATTTCTCGTGCTCATACAGGAAGTTCACGAATATACTCATATTTGTACGTCTCCTTTGACAGAATGTGTTGAAACGCGGAATGCATTGTAATATACTTTGTAACATCATCTGTACACATGTTTCTACAAATAAAAAATATATCTTTATCTTTAAGTGGCAGACAAGCACACGGCCCACCTGATGGAAAGTGGTTACCGTCACCTTCATTGAAATTTTCGTTATCGCGTGATATTTAGTTTGTAACTTATTTTTTAATATATATTACTTTGAGGCAATAGCTATAATTTAAATAAAATGTGCTAATTAAGCCCTTGGAATTGAAATGAAACACGGTATATTTGTAACAATTTTATTTTATAACAATATAATAACCGTGATAGCCTAGTGGTATGGGTAATGGACTGCTGAGACGAGGCACACACCAATGACGATAAGTGCCCGGTTAATGACAATAGCCTCGCCACCTATTACATTGGGATCTAAACATAAACGGGCGAAATGTGGGTGCGAGCACCTCTGCCTACCCCTTCGGGGATATAGGCGTGAGTTTGAGTTTTATGTATTATTTTATAATACGAGTACACTTCTTTATGACCGCTAGAGCGTTATAAGATTCAGTTATACAAGTATGTTGCGCCGAACCAAAATAAACTTGGGGGGGGTAAGGACAGAGGAATGACGAGAAGAGATTACAACTAGCCCATCGCAGTCCACTGGGAGGCTTTGGCCTACCGTGTCCACACTGGCCAGACGGGTTGGTACAGGGTTTTATTTCGAGTTTTCCTTCTCTCGCAGTGATATCGTCTGCGTATTTCTCCGTTGGTCGCCTCTTACACACCCTTTGTATGAGATGAGATGGTTACACTTGTATTCTTTCTACATCACCACGCGGATAGATAAGGAGTTACAAATATATAGGAGGTAGGACTGGGGAAGTACCTCCGCCCTACAGAATACCGCGGTTACAATAACTTCGTGTTGTGTTGCCAGCGGTGAGTAGGGTAGCCAGAGCTCACTGGAGAATTTGTACTGTCAGTGGGATGACTAAAGGCTTTGTCCAGCTTTGTTCTCTACACTGACGGCAAAGAGACTGTGTACTTACAGGGTCGGCAGCGCGAGTGTGGCTTCTCTAGTGTTACACACGTCCATAGGCCACGGTAACCACTTTCCATCAGGGCCGTATGCTTGTCTGCCACCTAAGTGGTATAAATAAAAAATGTATGTGAAAACAGCACATGGTGTCGGATATCGTTTATCGGCTTTTTTTATATAGAACACGTCAATTAGACTTCACCTTGCCTGATGGTAAGCTGAATGCAAAGTCTCAGAAAAGAGGGTCACCATTACTTACACATAAGAAAAGAGGGTCACCATTACTTACACATATCGTCCGACACAAATATCGGACAGTATAATGTGAAAACGGCCTTATAAGGCTTGACCTACCGTACCATAACCACAGAGCAGGCCGTGTGCTTGTCGGCCACATAAGTGTTATAAAAAAAAAATTAAAGCTTAAAATTATTGTTCTTTTAGGTTCATGGCGTTGAAATTAACGTCGTGAAACTCATGCAGGTTGTTGATAATAACGGTGGCATACAATCTGTTACCGATAACAAAATATGGTCTAAAGTTGCCGAAGATATGAACTTCGGCAGAAACCCACACGTGGGACGGAGCCTGCAAATCCTGTATTACAAAGCACTATTACCATTCCTTACACTCTCTGCCGGTAAGTTACCAAACGTATGTTTGTTTATTTAATTTCAGACACTATGATAATATCCATACTAAAATTATAAATTCGTAGTAACTTTGTCTGTCTGTATGTTACGCTTTCACGCTTAAAACGCTGAACGGATTTTTTTTTATACAGAACACGTCAATTAGACTTCGCCTAGCCTGAGGGTAAGCTGAAGGCAAAGTCTCAGAAAAGAGGGTCACCATTACTTACACATACCGTGTGACAATGGTGACACTCAGCTTGACGGCCTCATCATATCATATATTTTCATGAAATTTGGTATAGAAGGAAAGAAAGAAAGAAAGAAAGAAAGAAAGAAAGAAAGAAAGAAAGAAAGAAAGAAAGAAAGAAAGAAAGAAATAAATAAATATTTGGTGCAAGGTGGTCACAGATATAGTGGTAGATTGAACCTTGAGAAAAGACAGAGGCTATGTTTTGTCGAGTTAACCGACATACACGCGGGTGGAGCCGCAGGCAACAGCTAGTTTCGGCATAAAGGCAACCGTGACCACCATCAAACTCTGTTATCGGCCGACACCAAACCGCTGTAACATGCGTAATTATAATCGACCGCGTACCCACTTTGCTATAAAGCTTATATTTACTGTTTATACTGTTGATTGATAGCACTTGGTTCAACTTGCTGCACTTGTTGAATAAGGCACTTGTACTTTTCCACAGTATTTTTTTTTTATTGGGTCTGGCCTCACTGCATTCTCAATGACGATATACAACAAAAAACAAAATAAAATGCCGTAATACGAAACAGTGCAGTTTAAAAAAATGATAAAATGCTGTGGAAAAGTAAACATAAGTGTCTTATTTTCAATACATGCTCATACAGATTAATATTCCGATGAATGTCTGGTCTGGAGCTCTGAATACAATTATCTCGAAGATGCCTCCCCGAGGATACCTCCCCACCGGAGCCGGTAGAAGAGGTTATGTCGGACTCGAACCGACTAAAACGCACGCCGCCTGTGGGTCGTTTTGGTTGACGAAGGTGAGGTTGACAGGCATATCCCTCGCACCCCGGCCGACCTAGGGCCATCTCTCACGATCTGGCCCTCTTCCCGGGAAGGAGTAAAGTGACTTGAGAGTATTTGTAAAAATAAAATAACGAAGACATAATATTACACTTCTAAGCAAAGAATGCAAAAGATAACACTGCAAAGAAAGAAAGAAAGAAAGAAAAAATGTTTATTGTGATACACAACATAAAAGTACAAAAAAAAATACAGAACTCAAAAAGAACAAATTAAAAACAAACAATATTATTTTATATACTGTAGCGGGTGAGGTGCCACGTAATTTTGAACGTCACTGAACTTACAGATACACAAGGCGTAGGAACTGTTCGACTCATTGTCACCTGCTACCCCATAACGATCAAAGATATACTAATTTCAGTGCCGACTAGGCAGTTCTATATTGAAAAAACCCTGTACTTAGTAATAAATAAAAATATGGTGTATAAAAAACTTATTTTTGTTATTATTTTCAGAGGAGCGTGAACAGTACCGCAATACTGAGGATTTGAAATGTGAATCCCTTAATGCCAAGCTACTTAAGCAAGCCCAGGAGCCTTTATATCACCAGAAGCACATGCTGAGTAGCGATGCATCTCCTGACAGTGACTATGACATAAAAGATGAGGAGGCATTATGTGTCGTGCATAGTGGCACCACCATGAACGTGGCTTCGTTTAAAAAGGTAAATTCTTCAAAAAAAAGTCATACTCTTTTTTATACCACTTAGTTGGCAGACAAGCACACGGCCCACCCGTTGGAAAGTGGTTACCGCGGCCTATGGACGTTTGTAACACCAAAGGAGTCACAGTCGCGCTGCCAACCCTTTAAGTACAGAGTTTCTGTGCCGTCAGTAGAAGACAAAGCAGGACAAGCCCCCAGTCCTCCCACTGACAGCACAAATTCTCCAGTGAGCTCTGACTACCCTACTCACTGCTGGGAACACAACACGAAGTTATTATAGCCGCGGTATTCTGTAGGGCGGAGGTACTTCCCCAGTCGTACTGCTTAATTGGGCGGAAATACCGCCGTGTCCTACCTCCATCAGTCCTCCTTCTTATACTTTTAGGTAGTCAGTCACATGTGAGTGTGTATAACATCAACTTCGATTGCAGATATCCGGATTAGTACACGAACAGCTATTTAATACAAAGGCAAACTCCTTGGCGGATTACGAGCGTGATTATTGGGATCGAGTGCAATCGGCCGAAGATCATATATGCGTTAACTCGGCGTCGATTGACACAGGCCAGGCCGGCTATGGCTTCACAAAGAGCCCAACTGATGAGTACAGCAAACATCCTTGGAATCTAAAGGTACAGTGCCCTATAATAAACATATTTTTATATACTTTTTTTCACTAAATACATAGAAACATCCAGACCAATGCAAATATACAATGACAAGATTCAAATTCACCGAGACGAGTAAAAGGTGATTAGTGGCAATCAAATGGCAGTTGTTTTTTTTTTATATATAGAACACGTCAATTAGACTTCGCCCTGCCTGATGGTAAGCTGAAGGCAAAGTCTCAGAAAAGAGGGTCACCATTACCTACACATATCGTTTGACAATGGTGACACTCAGCTTGACGGTCTCATCATATGCTTTTTCACGCCCCGCTTAAAGGACCCGGTACTGTAGGAAGAGGGAAACACGTGAGCTGGTAATGAATTCCAGGCCTTAATGGTGCGACAGAGGAAAGAGTCACCGAACCGCTTGGTTCTTGATCGGATGTTCTGCACCGTGTGCGGGTGACATCTAAGACCTGCACGTGTTGTACTGTGTAGGAAAGGGGAGGGTGGGACTAATTGGAAGAGCTCATCAGAACACTCACCATGGTACAGACGGTAAAATACAGCCATGGACCCAACATCTCTACGCATCTGTAAAGGTTCTAGGGTGTTCGTGATCTCGGGATTCCCAATGATGCGGACCGCACGTCGCTGCAACCTATCGAGAGCATCTAGTAAGTACTTTGCTGAACCATCCCAGAGATGCGAGCAGTATTCCACACAGGAGCGAATTTGTGTCTTGTATAGAAGACACCGCTGCTCCGGCGTGTAAAATCGTCTCACTCTGTTCAGGAATCCGAGTTCTAGAATGATTTGGGAGTATAGTTTGACCATATGTATGTACAGTTCCTTATGTAAGTGTGTAGAGAAAGGGGTGGGAGGGATGTCTCGACCAATCGATCTGCAGCCCCACTAGACAAGTGGCAATTCTTTGGCCGGTGTATCGTGATAATAAAGTGACGAATGTATGAGATTTGTGGTTTTTGACATTCGTTTGGTCCCATACATCCCATACATTTTTTTCTATTCTACAATGCGCCGCGGTACAGATTTCGCTCTTTCTCTTTCATTACCTCGTCCCCCGCCGCAGCACGCGTCCCTAGAGTGCAGTACAGTGGTCGCATTGCATTGTGTTCCCGGTGCGAGTCGTCTTATGTATCACGCTATTTACGTTGTAGGTACTGAGTCAGCACTCCGGTAACATGCTCCGCCCCCTGGGTGAGGTGGCAGGCGTGACGGTACCTATGCTGCATCTGAGCATGATCTACTCCACTAGCTGCTGGCATCGGGACCCTCACGCACTGCCCAGGATTGACTACTTGCACCACGGTGAACCCAAAATATGGTAAGTAATGTCCAAGTTTCCCAAGTACTCGGTACCTGAGAGCCAGGACATGCCCTTCCGCCCCGCTACGGAGGCGCTGTGTCCCATTTCGATACAGAACAAGGCCATCTGCGATATATACATGGTTCATGTCTAGAATGTCACAACACTGCCAAGCTGCCCGCGTACTGAGTCAACTCGAGCATCAGAGGTCGATGAAAGACCTCCTCCTCCCATGAGCGTAGGCTTGGGCGTGACAGATAGAGCCCTCATCACCCTGGCAGAAGCATGCCACATGCACTGACGCGCGGACTCTGTGGTCCCCACACCCGAGGAAGATCAGATCGAGAAAAGTGTCCATGTGTCAGCTGGGGTGCGAGTGGTATGTTTGTCAACCAACCAAAAACGACCCACAGGCGCCGTGCGTTTTTGTCGGTTCGAACCCGACATGACCTCTCCCACCGGCTCCGTCGGGGGAGGTATCCATGGACATTATTCGCACGTAAAAAAAAGAAATGTCACAAACTACTCCCCGCAGGTACTCGGTGCCCGAGAGCCAGGAGGCGCCCTTCCGCGCCGCTACGGAGGTGCTGTGCCCCATCGCGGTGCAGAACAAGGCCATCTGGCTGCCGTCCGACTTCGCCATGATCCCGCCGCACGCGCTGCGCCAGCGTGACGTCACCGTGTGCCGTGCGGTGCAGAACGCGGGCGAGTTCATCCTCGTCATGCCCAAAGCCTACTCCTGCTCCTTCAGCACAGGCTACAGCATCTCCGAAAGCACCTACCTGGCCACCTGGCACTGGCTTCCCAATCTGATGGAAATCTTCAGGGTAAGTGTATTTTGTTTTAATCCAAACTTGCTAACAATGATTTTATTTCTACCTAATTGTGGGTAGTGTGCAAATTTCTACTATGTCTGTTTTTATTATGAAGGAAATCCGGGAGTCTGGCGAGCGAACTAAATTCAGTATGGAGCAACTGCTGAAGCTCACAGCGGAGGATAAGAAGACAGACCTATCAGATTTGAAGATCATTAAACCGGCGCTGTTGAAAGTGTTCGTGCAGGAGATCAAAAACAGACAGCTCTTGCTAGATATGCGTGTCAAACTGCAATTGGTAAATATGTCTCTCTATACTATTATAGAATTGTAAATTATTTATGTCTGTATATTGGAGATATTAAAAAATGGGTTATGTAGAATTAATAATAATCCGGAACAAAAAAAATTGAATAAATTCTACAACATTCTACACAACGCTATCTAATGGTAAGCATAGTTTAACTAGCTTGTGTTATGGAATCTAGAATACGGATAAACATACTTAAATACATACATATTATACATAGACCCAGGCCAATGCAAATACCCATATTCATGCATACAAATATTTGCACTGAGCGGGGATCGAACCCGCGCCTCCTGCGTAGCAGTCGTGATCACTACCGCCACGCCCGCCACAGAGGCTTAATGTTTTGTCTTGTTCGCTATGAATGCAAAAACTTGTAACCGGATAGACCTATGTCAAATTTGAAAAATTATCGAGTAGACCCAAGAAAACGGTGTTAAATTTAAAAAATCAAGAGATTACATTGACAACAAACAGAAATAACTGAGTTGATTCAATATTTTTATTTTTTAATTTTTTATTAGGTACCTACGCATTAAATCCGGCCTATACAGTAGGTACTAATGACATGTGTTTAAGCATTGTGTTTGCACTCATAAATACTAACAACTCTTACCGTGAAACAAAGTAAATCTCAATTTTATATTTATGAGTACTAATCACGACAGTACTTAGAGGACCTTTAATGAACATTAGGCACCGATATTTAAAAAAAAAACAATTATTACCTGTACTTCTTGAGATTAGCGCGTTAAAATAAACAAACAAACTCTTCAGCTTTATAGTATTAGTATAATAAATGTTTAATTGTTCAAATAAGGGACCCGAAGCACAAGAGGATAGGAACGTGATGGATGTTGATACAACACAGAGGGCGCCTGTGTGGAATGTGAAGAACTTGAAAGAGTGCGCTTATTGCAGGTGCCCGCTGTACTTGTCGGAGGTGAGTGTCGAAGGGAATCATTAACAGTATAATTGTAAGTCGTGTTTACCCATATCTTACCTTGGCACCGACTTCAAGCAAAGTCTTACACGTATTTTTATTTATTGAGGTATATCTGCAATTTTTTTTTACAATTCGGTGCATTTTTTTTAGAAGTCGATTTTTTTTTTCCTTTTTAGTGAAATTTGATTACTTAGTAGGTAGTGATTTCAAATGATTTTGATAGTAAACAACTTAAAAATAGACGATCGTAAATGCGAGGTTACAATTGAAAACTTTGAAACGGTACAAACTAGAAGACCAAGATGATAGATAGTTGGAAATACTGCATACTGCGGGCATCCATAATAAAGTAGCTATACATACATACAAACAATCACTCTTTTATCCCCGGAGGTTTTAGTTTTCTTCTGCCCTCGGTTAATTATCATAACTAATTATACACACCCTTGTACACGAACAAAATTTAAAATAAACTACTCTTAACTGTGATGATGGACACCAGTGAGCCAGTACAGACGCTGGTGAAAGAGTCTGTGCGAATTCGGAACTATAGGACTAAGCCCAAGAACGAATTAAAACTGTAATCCTCCGAGACCCCGTTGCCCTTTCCTGTTCCGCTGTATGGGTTCCATGACGAATGTTCTCAATCATAACCCCTCTTGCAGGTGAGAAACTTGCCAACCACGGGATCGACTCTGTGCGTAGAACACGCTCTGCTGCTGCTCAAGCAGCCCAAGTACTCGAAGGTGGACAGATCGAGCCTGACGATGGTGTACACATACAGTGTCGAGCAGCTAAAGAAGACATTGAAGACAGTGGAGAACCGATTGACGCGAGGTGTTAAGTTTTAGTGTCACGCAGACATCAGTCTGCTGGATTTTAACGCAGTAACTTAGTGTACTGTATCAGATATCAGTCAGCATCAAATTGATTTTGACTACAAAAGTACTGAAAATGACCAGAATACCAAAATTCGAATTTTATATTAGTTATTATAATGCTCAAATAGTTCTAAGCATCTAAAGACATCTTCCACTGTGTAGTACCAGTAGCGCCGTGTCTTTATATCCTCCGCTTGTTTTTATTCTCTAATTGCCATCCACTATGGCAAGTGATCCAAAAATGTGATGCCTAAATACTGTAACAAACTGCTGTTTCATAACAGCTATATAGAATATGTTATCTGGTTCTCGCTCGCTTATCGCGATTATCCCGATTCTTTGATTGTAATCAAAATTATACTGCATCTTACTTAAGAATTGAAGCCTGGTTTTTTAGCCAGACTTCTTTTTTTTTTTTATCTGGTTTTTGGGGGTTTTTATCTACATAGATATGTCAACCCCACGTACCCTGTACCAGTAACACATTCTTTGTTGTTTCCTTCCAATTGTTTCCAGTTCACGCCTAGTCTAACCTCACTGTTGGGAACTGTTGGCAGATGTGACCAAATGACATAGCCATTTGTTAACCTAAGTTAGATTATAATTTCAGTTACTTTTTTTAGAAACGTCTTGATCATACTTAAAATTTATTGGATTGATTGGACTTTAGTAGAACTGGTAATACGATCAAAAGTCGCGATAATCGATACCCTCACGAGCGAGCATAATCAAGTAAGAAATATGTCCACCTGAGAAGAGGGCCAGATCGTAAGAGATGGCCCTGGGTCGGCCGGGGTGCGACGGATATGCCTGTCAACTTCACCTTCGGCAACCAAAAACGACCCACAGGCGGTGTGCGTTTTGGTCGGTTCGAGTCCGACATAACCTCTTCCACCAACTCCATTAGGATTTTGCACATGTAAAAAAAAAGTAAGAAATATGAGTTTTGTTATGAAAACTTTATAATAATACCTTTTGTATAATGTACACGGAAGTTATCTAAGATAAATATTTAAAAAAAAAACCGAATATACCTAAACAATCCTGTAGGTTCAGGCGTCAAAGAATTCCTCCCTATCGATGTCAACCTGGAGTGTGGCTAGAAGGCTGGCGGCATTGCCACGTTGAATGACAATACCAATGGCAACACTTATCCTTTGCATTTGCCAGAATACAAGTTTCAAAATCATCCATTCGGTTCGAACACTACATACCTACTATTGTTAAGTGTTGTTATATATATATTTAAGATACTGAATTTTATCGATAAATTACCCATTTTCACAAAGAAATTTGCACCGTTAAAGATACCTTCGATATGTATTAATTTATGCATATCGCCGCGACTGTACTGCAGTTTTTCGTGTTAGAACAGAAGTGATAAAATGTTTCTTGAGTCCAACACTTCTATTGTGTTACTAAACAGTGGTATTGAACTATTTATCTCTGTTCCGTCCTCGCAAAGAGCTTTGTTAATTAGGTACTTACTGGAGCCGTCTGTAAAGCAGATGATGCCATCTATGACTATTTTGCAGTTGTATTTCTGTCCTATGTGTATATTCTGTATTTCTTGTCAAAAGTTCTATCTTTCTTGATTAAGTCGTTGTATGAGTGAATCATTGATATTTTATTTTCATCCACATTGATCCACAGGCAGATGCTTTTTAGTTTGACCCATTGTTCAACTGCTTTCTTTTTTTTTTCTATGCCTTAGTCTTAGGCTTAGTCCCAGTATTATCTATAGCGCAGCAGTGGGTGTTGTCTTCATTGCACCCGTGTTCAATAGTGCTGCCAGTCTTTAGACCTTGTCTAGTTCTTGTTTACTTTTCCCTATGTTGGATTTGTCTCACCATGCTAGGTCACCGTGCAGGATTTTCGGCATTATAATTGCCTTGCAGATCTATAACACTATGTCTGGTTTCATTCCCCAGTTTCTTCCTATAGCTCTTTAACATTGCGTCATGGCTATTTTGACCATATACCGTGAATTATTTATGTGGTTCTTAAACGTTAGTTTGCTGTCCAGTCTTATACTTCGAGGTCATGGCCATCCAGGTGTACTGGTTTAGCCCGTCCTTATTTTTTTTTCTTGTGAAGAGTACTAGTTTGGTTTTGTCGTTTATTGCCGTGTTACTACAAATATTACTTCTATTAGTAACACCGGTAATTGAAATACCCTTCTTACTACTTATCCGTGTGGTGACGGAGAAAGAATACAAGTATCACCACCCCATCTCATCCGACGGGTGTCGTAAGAGGCGACTAACGGAAAAATACGCAGACGATATCACTGCGAGAGAAGGAAAACTCGAAATAAAACCCTGTACCAACCCGTCTGACCAGCGTGGAAACAGTAGTCCAAAGACACCCAATAATGTCCGACAGTAATTTGAATTGATTGACTATGAATACCACCCTTACCTTCCTCCATCGTTTGGGGATGTATTCCCACTAAAAGGGTCACAAAATCTTCTCCTACTTTTTTACTGTTAGTTTATATAGTTTGTTTGTAAATAGCCTCGCTGCATCAGGATGCTTCTCAACTCCTTCGCAGTATGTTTTCCAGCTGTTTCCGTTCTGTATTATTTTTTGAAGATGTTTCTTTTTATTCTGTATATGAGCCAGCTTTCCTCGTCGCCCTTCCTGAGAGCTATCCTGTTCTTCTATAGTGTTGGGCCAAAGAATCTTTTAGGCAGACGTATCCATTTGGGTACCATCCGGATCACTGGCTTTCCGGACATCACGTGATTGCAGCATAGCACGGACATCAAGTTGCCTGATATGGACATCAGGCATTGCGTGGTCACCTTTGGGTAGTGACGGCGGCTGCATACAACAATCACCGATTCGGGACTGGCCGCGAAGAGATTTACTAGCATATTGGCTTTCTCTTGCGGTCCATGGGCCAGGGATCCATCATGGTAGCGCAGCGGTGGTAGCGAAGGCTGACAGAAGTTGGCCTGCAGGGCTTTGGCCAGTCGCCAGTATCCTATGCGCAGGGCATCAGCTCTGACGTAGGCCCTTTTACAGACCTTAGTGGCTCTGTTGTACGCCGCCTTGAAGTGGCCCAGATTGGGATCGCGCATAGCGCGCGCCCTTACCTAAGCGCGGTACGCAGACTGTTTTTGTTCAACAGCTTCTGCGCACTCACGTCCGAATCAATGGCGGAACCGATTATATAGGATATCGTATTCCATACCCAGACTGATCTCCCAGTAGCACTATCTGATAGGTTTTTACCTTCAAAGCAGCGCTCAACGGGATGGTCGCAAAATAGTCACGAAGTCCATCCCAGTCCGCTGACGAGTAGTGACAGAGACGCCGGAGTTGCCAAAAGTGGCTCGCACCGACACACACTACTGGGCCGGGTTACTCGTCAGCAGAAGGCATAGCAGAGAGGGTGCTAGACTCTGGGTGATTTCCTAGTGACCTCGTGTACCAATTGGGTCAGGCCGTGCGCCAAATGCGTGGGCGGCTCTTCCCGCATGGCCTGTTTTGGCGGAGCCCAGCCAGATCTCGTGGTGGGCGTTAAAATACCTCCATAAAATATTTCGGCGTTCGGAAATAGCTCCTGCACATCTTCTATGCTCTTTCATTACAGATCTTCCAATGTTACAAATACCTTTCAACTTATTTTATTACCTACGTTATTAAGTCATACTCTTAGTTAAGTATTAGGTATAGCATATTTATATTATTGTGGTTTTAATGACGCACAAACAAAACCAATCGGTAACGAGCTTATTGTGATTGCAATTCACTCCGATATGTATTTATATATAGTTATGTAGGTATGTAGTGACAAGTAACGATAGCGATGGGTTAAAATGTTACCTGTGTGGCGCTAATTCGATGTCATACAAGTCACCGGTGAATGTGACTCTCTAGGCAATCTATACCAAAAACTGAGGGGTTACTTTGGACAGCTGGGTTATTGATTTTATTCAAAAGCAGCATGCAAACGTAGGGATCGTACGAATGACCTGTCTATTCCTGAATAGCATTTCAACTTCTGAAGAAAGTGACGATATATTGGCCATGTCCAGCCTTCAGCATCTCAACTGTCACCTTATAATATCCCGCTGCATTTCCAGCTTTCATACTTCTTATTGCGTTCACTACTTCATTCATACTAATACCACTTTCATCAGTATTGACTGTTGTTGACGATTTATATTATTGTTTATTATTAAAACATACATACATACATAATCACGCCTTTATCTTATCCCCGGAGGGTTAGGCAGAGGTGAATTAACACTCACATTTCATCAATCATTAAATTCGGTCCCACGTAATCGGGGGCGAGCCTATTGCGTCCTTCGGGCACTATTGGTGACTCGAGCCATGCATCTGAGGCTGAGTCTGGGCTGTATATATCTGTCTGATGTTAAACAGCCCTATCCCTTAATCACCTTGGACGACACCGCATGGGAATAGATGGGGTGATCCAAATTCTACTTTGCCGGGAACCACGCGAGTTATTAAAAAAATCTAATTTCACACCATCCCAAAGTAACGCAGGTGTTCAAAGTAATCCCAATTTACGGTTATGTGTCGAAATTAGTACCTAGGAGTTATATTATAGTATTACCTAGTAGTTATGTTGTAGTATTACCTAGTAATTATATTGTAGTATTATTAAAAAGTACAGGGCTATATGAAATTAACGTTTCTTAATTCATAAATATTAGTTTTACGAATTCTCAGGGCTATATGAAATTAACGTTTCTGAATTCATAAATATTAGTTTTACGAACGTTTGTTAGCGATAGATAAAAAATGACAGTTCAGTCATTACGCATTTCGATGCAATTTATTTGTTAGAAAAGGGCTTGGTTAATTTTAATATTTGGGCATTTTCACTTTAGATGACACCTATCTGAAATTTTAGGATTTTAAATTTTTTATTAACTACGTCTGCATTAACTATTGATATAGATTTAAAAACTATCCTATTTTGTATTTTTTATAAAAGTTCACGTAATATATTCATATTTTTTGCAATAATTGATATTTATGTGAGACGGGTGACCAATAATTGTCCGCTTTGTAACGAAAATGATCTTCACATAAAAATGATATAAACCATTAACGAGACTGAACAATCAACTATTTGTTAAATTTAGAGCCCATAGAAAGATAATAACTCTAAATATTATGTAAAGTATTGAATTTGAAATTTCTATCATAACATTTCATTCTGTTTTGTAACATTTTGTACCAAATAAAGTTTTATTTTTAACGTCACAGTTTTAGTTTTTAAGGTACGTTATTGATTTTTACTGTTAGGAAAAGATTTGAATTTCTTTTTTATTTATAACAAAGATATTATTTAGTTTTTAAGAGCATTTCAGAAAAATCTACAGAAATCAAGTAAAAAAAAATGGGACAGTTACAAAATAGACAAAAATGTTACAAAACAGAAATTATAAGGCATAGTCCTAAATGTACCAATAAAATATGAAAAGGGACAATTAAACACAATTTTGTTTATATGAACTATCAGGTAAGTTTATTAAATCTTTGGGTGTCATTGCAAACAAGACACTCAAATGAAATTAAGATTCATCCAGTGGTTTATAAAATTAAAAATTAAAAAAAACAATGCAAGTAGGTAGTAAAAACCTTAAGAAAAAATAACAAAACTAACTGTCTCATGAAATATCTACGCTCAGTGTTTTGCTTCAGTAATTAAAATAATTATTAGGTAAATTGCATTCTATAACCAAGAATAACAAAAAAAAACACAAAATATAAAATAAGAATACAATTTACCTCAGATATTACCGAAACAAAAAATTACATACCAAATTTTCCACCCTCTTCTTTATACCTTTTATATAAATTTGCTAATGTATCAACTGTATACCTTATTTGTTCCTTTTTTTTTCAAAAGACCTACATTCTTTTTTCCCTGCAGTTGCTCTGGTGGTCTCATCTCTTAACCAAAACATCTCAATTTCTTAGCAACATGTCTGTCTCTTTTTTTCCTTTCTATTCCGTTGTTTACTACCAAGTCCCATTAGTTTTGCTACATATATTATGTCTTTTTACCAGGCTGAGAGTTATTTATTAACTTTTCAAAATCTGTTTGTCGATACGTTTTTCACATTGTGCATAAGTCCGCCGTAATGTCAGTTCCAATATCTCTTCCCTGGCTTTTTGTTTGTCAAGTAGGTCTTGCTGATTATTTATTATTATTGAAGTAGATTTTTTAAGGCGACTGTATCTTTTTCTCAGTCTGACGACGCATTTTTTAAGTATTGAATTTTATTTTAAAGCTATTTTATATTTAAGACTTAAAATTTGGTATTTTTGTTGATAAATGTTTACTTATACTAAGATTTTCTTTTAATCGATTTGTAGAAGGTGAAACTGCAGGGTTTGTATTAATTGAGGTTCCGGCAGTAGCATTTACTTGATTACATTTTGAAGCACGTTGTTTTCTTTTCTCCTCTCTCCAAGTTTGACGTTTTGTATTTTTTTCTATTTCACTCATCTCAGCAACTTTTTTTTTTAGTTCTAATTCGATCTAAATTTTTCTTTCTTATTTCTTCGGCTTTTTCTGGATTGTTTTTTAATTTTTATCTATACCTTCTAACCCCTTCTGCTGATGTGAACGCCATTGTTGCCTAAAAATTAAAAAGTGAAACTACTTAGTAAGTTTCGAATTAAACTAACCATCTAGCACCTAAGCACTCGTCAATACGAACCAAACGAGTCCAAACTCAATGGGATTGCGTTGTTTCACTATTGAGTTCTATGACCATCTTCCGGCTCCATCATTAGACCCTGGTTACCAACTAGTACCAAAGTACCTTTCAACACGAATCAAATGAGTCCAAACACGATGCATATTGTTGTTTAACTTCTGAGTTCCTATGGTCACGACCCTGTTCCATCATCGGAACAGCTCCGTGTCATTAATTTTGCATTGTCATCCAATTCACACATGCTTGCAAAATTTCCGCTCAATCTGTAACCGATAAGTAGATTAAATTTAACTTACAAGATTTGGTTACAGACAGACACCGAGACAGGTGAAACTAAATAAAAGCTTCAAGTAAAAAAATGCAAGATTATTAAAACAAATAACCCTCTTTTAAGCTTCAACGCAGTCGGTTAGTATTAATTTGCCTTTGTGCATTAGCCTTTACGTGTCCGTTTTGTAACGTTTTTAGTCCGCATATTGTAACGTTACAAAACAGACGTTACAAAATTGCGACCGTTAGAAATATTTAAAGAAAAAATACCAATTATAACGAATAATCCTTTCATGTTTAATGTTTTTCGCATGGAATACAGTCCAATGCATGCATTAAATATAACAGATATTATGATTAAACCCTAAAAAATAAGAATAAAGACGTTACTTACCAGACAAACACCGACGCTAAATTTGAAGCACAATCACGTTAACCTTCACAAAATATTTTTTGACACTGATTTCAAAATGGCTGATTCCCTATACTAATCGTAATGCCCGAAATTGCCAGATTAATAAAAAATATCACTTTTTGGTAAAAAATTGAATGAATAATTCCCGTTACAAAACCGGAAATGTCCGGAATGCAAAAAAGTGGGGGACAAGATAAAAAATAATATTATAAATAAATAATAATAAAAACTAATACAAAAAATGAGATAAAGTAACAACTAGCTTTCTTTTATATGCATTGCAATCATCGCTACATAATCTATCATATAAAAAATCATTAAAAACTCAATCCAAAGTTGACAGTTTACAAATGGGACAGTATGAAACTGAAAAATCTTGAAATTTCAAATATGTTTTATTTATAAATTAACTGTTCTATATTTATGTTAATAACAAATAGAGGTAGCCTGTTTCATATATTTTCAATGTGTCTTTAATTTATTACCGAAACAATTATTTAAATATTTATAAAAAATGCTAATTCCTAGGGACAGCTCCAAAACAGCAATGTGTCATTTAAAGTGAAAATGCCCATTTACCACAGTTACCTATATGTATTGCCTATATTTTTGATCTCAACTATTTGAATAGATTCTTTAAGATATCTAAATTGGGACCGAGTCGTAAAATAGGTTATATTGAATGCTCTCAACATGGAACATGTTCATTATTTTAAATGTGAATAAATGGTACGTGTAATAAATACATATTGCTTTTTATTTTTCATTTCTTACTAGTAAACAGTCACAAACCCTGTAAAAACTGTTACAATTCTAGAAGTTGTGTGTTGTCACCTCCAGTGGTACCACTACCTGAAATAGATGAGAAGGAAATAAATAGATGTCACACCTCCGATAGGTGCTAGCAGACTTTACAAAATACAAGGGGGCTACCACGTGTTGGGGACTCTGTAGTCCCCACACCCGAGAAGAGGGCCAGATCGTGAGAGATGTCCCTGGATCGGCCCGGGTACGAGGGATATGCCTGTCAACCTCACCTTCGGCAACCAAAACGACCCACAGGCGGCGTGCGTTTTAGTCGATTCGAGTCCGACATAACCTCTTCCACCGGCTCCGGTGAGACGTATCCGTGGGGATTTTGCGCAAGTAAAAAAAAAAACATCTGAGAAGTACTTCGGGCATGCACGAAACGTACCTATCTAATCTTCATGGGTTTTAAGAGACGGCCCGCCTTATGGAATCAAGAATCAAAGAATCAATTTCATTTATAAATTAGAAAATAATCTAGTTCTAATTTAGCGAACTATATTAGAACTAGATAATTTTTCTTTTTTAAATTTGCTTATATTTTGTGCGAGCAAGCAAGAGACTTATAGGAAAGTGGTTACTATGGCCCAAGGACGTCTGTAACACCAGAGGAGTCACACTCACGCTACCGACCCTGTAAGCACAAAGTTTCTGTGCCGTCAGTGTAGAAAATAAAGCAGGACAAGCCTTTAATCTTCCCACTGACAGCACAAACACTCCAGTGAGCTCTGGCTACGCTACTCACCGCTGGGAACACAACACGAAGTTATTATGGCCGCGGTATTCTGTAGGCCGGTGGTACTTCCCCAATCGGACTGCTCAATTGGACGGAAATATCGTCTTGTCCCATCTACAAAACCTGGTGTTCTTTTTTCATACCGCTTAAATGGCACTTAGACAAGATACTTACCTGATAGAAAGTGGATCGTAGCCCGTGGACGTTTCCAACACCAAAGATAATATTGTTACGTGCACGGGGTACAATTAAATGCCGTTTACTCAACGAAGAGATTTATTAGCTCACCACAAACTAGACAATTTAATCACTAGTACCTACACACAGTACTCTTCAACAGTTCCAGTCGCTCAGTAGTTCACAGTAGTCCACAGTCGTTGCTCAGGTCGCAGGTTGAATCTTCTTTAGTCGCTTAAGTTCGCTGTGTTCACTTTCGGTCTCAAAGACAGAATGAATCGTGTCGCTATGCGAGCATGTTTTTATACCTCTCAATTAGGAGGATCGAATTATCTAGAAAGTTCGCGAGCGATAAATACCTATTCTTTGATCTTGCCGCCGTCGCTGACCTTCGAGTACATTCTCGATATTTACCTATTGTTTGTTTTTATTCAAAAGAGTGTGTAGGTACTCGTAGGTAGGTTGTGACTTTTTGTTGATGATTCTAGATGTTTCTATACCAATCGGTAGAGTACCTCGTCACTAACAATGCGTTTTTATTTCTTGAAGATTCGATTATTAGTTTTCGAGATATCGGCATCTGTCGTAACAATATGTACCCTGTAAGAACCTGCGGCATCAGTTTTAGTCAAGCTCACAAGGAGTTTTTGCACCTAGGTCTCGTAACTCAAAACAATATTAACTAAAAAGGTGTATTATTTAACATCATCACATCATCTGCATCCCCGGCTGATGGTAAGCTGGGAAGCAGTTCAAAGAATAGTGACGGCGGTTGTAGATCCGCGGTCCGTACCTTCACGCCTTTTTTCGCGCACTGCTTAAAGAACTCGGGACTGTAGGGAGAAGGAAAAACGTGTGCTGGTTAACTTCGCACGCGGGTGACATCTAAGCCCAGGAGCAGGGCTTAGATATCACCCGCATACGATGAAACCTGCTTAAAGGACTCTCGATTGTAGGGAGAAGGAAAAACACATAGACTCTTTGCTTTCTCACATCATACAGTCTTAAAATTATTTGTCCTGTTAGTCCTTTCTGTATAGTAAATCTTACCAGCCTACGGTGTTTAATGGAAAACTGGAGACGCTAAGATCCGTGGCTCCGCTTCAATTTCACATCTGAGAGTCTCCTGAGCACGTGATCTACTTGTGACTAAACATGTAAGTACCTACTCAGACTAAAATAATAACATTTAACGCATATAACTCTTGTGTGAAGCCGCCTAAAGTAAAACACACAAAGAGTGCGAGTCACATTATAATTTTTACATAGAATAAATTCTTGCCGCGTGGTTTCCGGCAGAGTAGAATTATAATTTTGTGTTTGAGTGGTAGTTTGGCGTGTTACTGTTACTTAATTTACTTGTATTGTATTATTATTTCATAACAATTGTAAATACTGTTAGCTTGTTTCGAGTAGGTAAGCCTCACTATACCCATTTGTAACATCTACTCAAGGCATTCTTTCATTTAGTGGTAGTAGAGTAGAATTAGAACTACCCCATCTCTTCCCATGCGGTGTCGTAAAAGGCGACTAAGGGATAGGGCTGTTTAACATCAGACAGATATACACATGTACACATGGCTCGAGTCAACAATAGTGCTCGGCATACGGCAATAGGCTCACCCCCTATTACGTGGGACCGAATACAATTATTGGTGAAATGTGGGTGTTAATTCACCTCTGCCTAACCCTCCAGGGATAAAGGCGTGATTATATGTATGTATGTAATAAATTCAATAGATCTATACATGTAGCAACCACGGTGGCCTAGTGGTATGTGTAATCGACTGCTGAGACGAGGTCTCGGGTTCGATCCCAGGTTTTACCTTGAACGTTTACAATGACTTTTCAACGCTTTTCGAAGTTATGTGTGTATTTATCGCAGGTTTATAAGTGCCCGGTTAATCCTCATCCGGTTCTTGTGCTCGGGGACTTCAACGCCTGGTCAGTGATATGTGTGACCCGGGGGGTCCCAGCACACGAACCTGAGAGGTAGGGCTATGGAGAGCTGGGCCGCTAATCACGGTGGGAGACGCCGAGACGGGAGCTTGTGGCGGCCCTGAGAGTGAGAGTTCTCACGCTCTCCACCTTGCTGCGCGGATGCGTGGGCGGCCGGCGCCTCCTTCTGCGAGCAAGTAATGCTCGTGAAGGAGGAGGCGGGGCGGGAGCGGCAGCGGGTGCAACGAAGGATCGCAAGCCAAGCTGCCCGCGTACGAAGGCAACATTAACAAAATGAAGTAAATTTAATACTAGTGCTATCCAATTGGGAAAAGGAGTTTATTCAGTAAGATTTGTACAATAGATAAATGGAATTTAAAACTAGATACTATTATGTATTAGGTACGTAGGTACTAAAATAAACTAAAATACATTACTACACAAGATTTATAACAAGCATGCAAACTCGCTGATTTTGAGTGCTACTGACTTGCCCTTTTGGACTGCCATAATCACCTGAAATTATTTTTTTCATGTCTCAAGAACTTTATAGGGTCACTTAGTTATCCGTTTGTCTGTCAAGGTCTTTTTCTCAGGAAGGCGTGAAGGTAAGGTATCAATTGAAGTTTCAAAACACCTTACATGATTAGAAACTGTACTACATGTCCAACAATAAATAAAACCAACTCAACAAAATACTTAGGTCTGATAATTGACCGTAACTTGTCATTCAAAGACCACACCCTGCAGCTAGTTAAAAAGATTAGGAAACTCACCCACATTTTTAAAACGCTCAGGTACATTACGGATTGGAAGTTGATTAGAACTGTGTACGAGTCTCTCTGCCAGTCAATTCTATCGTATGGAATCACTGCTTGGGGAGGTTTGAACAAAACTGACTGCATAAACATAGAGATAGCTCAAAGGCTAGTATTAAAAGTTGCTCTCTTCAAGCCTCGTCTATACTCCACAGATAGTCTCTACAAGGAAGCTAATGTACTGTCGGTTCGGAAGCTCTATATATTAGCCACTATTTTGAAGAAACACAACTCACTAAATGGGCTAATAATCAAAAACAAACCAAACACACGACGTAACTATGAAGTATGTGAGACAAATGCAGTGAAAACATCGTTTGCCCAAAAATTCTTTAATTTTAGGGGTAGTAAATTGTACAATAAGGCAAATCAGCTGTTATCAACTTTCAATCTATCAAAAGTAGAATGTAAAAAAAGAGTAACTGAATGGCTATTGGGACTGGACTATGAAGAAACAGAAAAACTTCTCACTGTTTTATCCTAGTCTAGCATAATATTTTTCTATGAATAAACATACAAAGCACACAACAACAACTGGTGGTAGAAACTTGGTGGCACAAATTTGTCTCAAGTTTCGACCGGGTAGGTACCACCATGCACTATTGCGAAAAACCCTCCATAGCAATTCAATCTCGGTTGGATTGTGTTCAGGGGTCAGCAAGTGCATAGCCGGGCAGAGGTGGTGGTTGTCGCAGCACTAGTGGGACCAGTGGGTCTTGGCGTAGTCTAGTGGGGATGGCGCGGGGCGATGCGCCGAACAGGGAGACCTGTAGAAACGGTGGTGCCGCTGGCCGCCCGCGGTATAGTACAGGGGCCCAACTGGGGTTAACCACCTTGGGAGGCTGCCTCACCAGGCCGCGCATAATCCCGATATGGTTCGTCGTGCCGGTTGGTGACCGGATTTGGGAGCCCGGCGACCATACTCGGGGGGGTACGGGGGCCCTTCCGTTCGGCGCGTCGGCTCTCGCCATGCCTCACATTCATAGATGAAACCAATATCCCGCGCTTTGTCACACGGTGCTGCGGCGGCAATCACTTCTTTTTTCACGCCTTCTCCCACCCAAACTCATGGCAGCGCAATTCACAGAAAAAGGCAACACAGCGGCTCGTCACACTCCCAAAAGCTTGCTATTTGAGGTGGAGTCCACTAACATCTGTGGGCTCCATGCAAACCTCAACGCCGTCCACCAACACCTAGAGACGGCGAAACCTGCCATGTTTTTTCTAACGGAGACGCAAATACACCGCCCTGACGACACGACCTACTTGCTCTACCCTGGCTATGTTCTTGAGGAAAGTTTTCGTGCAAAAGCCGGGGTGTGCGTGTTTGTTAGGGCGGATGTTTGCTGTCGCCGTTTGCGCTGCCTAGAGGACCCATCCTTCTCCGTCCTTTGGGTACACGTAGACCATGGCCCTACGAGTCAGATCTATGTGTGCCTCTACCGTTCCCATACAGGAGATGCTGAGACAACTCGACTCTTTGAATATCTGAGTCAGGCGGCAGATGATGCGCAGGAGCGATTTCCGAATGCCGAAATGGTATTTTTGGGGGATTTTAACGCCCACCACGAGATCTGGTTGGGCTCCTCCAAAACAGACCATGCGGGAAGAGCCGCCCACGCATTTGCTCTGGCGCACGGCCTGACCCAATTGGTGCACGAGGTCACTAGGATACCAAGAAGGTCGGGCCAAGCACCTTCTCTGCTAGACCTTCTGCTGACGAGTGATCCGGACCGGTACAGTGTATCGGTGCGAGCCGCGTTAGGCAACTCTGACCACTGCCTGGTCTGTTCCACGGTGCCTATTATGGCGCCTCCACGACCAGTGCGGGGGAAGCGGCGTCTCTGGCACTACTCGTCAGCGGACTGGGATGGACTTCGTGACTATTTTGCGTCCATCCCGTGGGTTGAGCGCTGCTTTGAAGGTAAGAACCCATCGGATTGTGCTACTGCTGTCGCCGGTGAGATCGGTCTGGGTATGGAATACTATATCTCATACACCGATGTCACCGGTGACCGCGGGGTGCGCCCTTGGTTCGGGCGCGAGTGCGCGGAAGCTGTTGAACAAAAACAGTCTGCGTACCGCGCTTGGGTAAGGGCGCGCGCCACGCGCCATCCCAATCTGGGCCACTTCAAGGCGGCGTACAACAGAGCCACAAAGGTCTGTAGAAGGGCCTATGTCAGAGCGGATGCCCTGCGCATAGCGCGGCTTGGTCAAGAGCTAGTGATGCATCCCACGGGAAGCCGTGGCTACTGGCGACTGGCTAAAGCCGTGCAAGCCAACTTCTGTCAGCCTTCGCTGCCTCCGCTGCGTAACCCTGATGGATCCCTGGCCCATGAGCCGCAAGAGAAGGCAAATCTGCTGGCTAATTTCTTTGCGGCCAACTCCCGAATCGATGATTGTGGTACCCAGCCACCAACACTACCCGACAGTGACCACGCGATGCCTGATATCCATATCAGGCAACGCGATGTCCGTGCAGTGCTGCAATCACTCGATGTCCGGAAAGCCAGTGGTCCGGATGGAATTCCAGCGGTAGTTTTGAAAAAATGTGCAGCGGAGTTGTCTCCAATGCTTACGCGCCTGTACCGGCTATCCTACAGTTCGGGTACAGTGCCTTTGCCTTGGAAAGAGGCGAATGTTCAGCCGATTCCCAAGAAGGGGGATCGCTCGGAGCCAGCCAACTATCGACCCATAGCCGTCACCTCAGTGCTGTGCAAAGTGTTCGAGCACATAATTAACAAACAGCTCATGCGGCACCTAGAGGATCACTCCTTAATTAATGACCGGCAATATGGCTTCAGACCGAAACGGTCAACGGGTGATCTTCTAGCATACGTTACCCATCTTTGGGGTGAGGCTATGGACAAGCACGGCGAGTCACTGGCAATTAGTCTTGACATCGCCAAAGCTTTCGATAGAGTCTGGCACAAATCGCTTCTTTCTAAGCTACCTGCCTTTGGTCTGCCTTCTGGGCTATGCAACTGGGTTGCTAGCTTCCTGCAGGGGCGCCGTATTCGCGTCCTTTGTGACGGACGAGCTTCGGAGTTTCTGCAGGTTAATGCTGGCGTGCCCCAGGGGTCCGTCTTATCACCCACTCTCTTTCTTCTGCATATCAACGACATGCTGTCTACCGGCAATGTTCATTGTTATGCAGACGATAGCACTTTACATGGGAGTTATCATGGACATCCAGCGGCCAAGCAGTCAGATATCGCAGAGAAAAGGCAGCTTCTTGTCACTGAGCTTGACGGGGTCCTGAATCACATTTCTCAATGGGGCTCTGAGAACCTGGTTGAGTTCAATGCCAAGAAGACGCAGGCATGTGCGTTTACAGCAAAAGTATCTTCTTTCCTTCCCCTCCCCACTCTTCAGAGCACGCCACTGCCGCTGCAGGACAATCTCAATATCCTAGGTATGGATGTTCGCTGCAACCTGAATAACAAAAACTACATCGAAAGCATCATCAAAACAGCCTCACGAAAACTCGGAGTCCTGAACAGAGTGAGACGATTTTTCACGCCGGAGCAGCGGTGTCTTCTATACAAGACACAAATTCGCTCCTGTGTGGAGTACTGCTCGCATCTCTGGGATGGTTCAGCAAAGTACTTACTAGATGCTCTCGACAGGTTGCAGCGACGTGCGGTCCGCATCATTGGGAATCCCGAGATCACGAACACCCTAGAACCTTTACAGCTGCGTAGAGATGTTGCGTCCATGGCTGTATTTTACCGTCTGTACCATGGGGAGTGTTCTGATGAGCTCTTCCAATTAGTCCCACCCTCCCCTTTCCTACACAGGACAACGCGTGCAGGTCTTAGATGTCATCCGCACACGGTGCAAAACATCCGATCAAGAACCAAGCGGTTCGGAGACTCTTTCCTCTGTCGCACCATTAAGGCCTAGAATTCATTACCAGCTCACGTGTTTCCTTCTTCCTACAGTCCCGGGTCCTTTAAGCGGGGCGTGAAAAAGCATATGATAAGGCCGTCAAGCTGAGTGTCACCATTGTCACACGGTATGTGTATGTAATGGTGACCCTCTTTTCTGGGATTTTGCCTTCAGCTTACCATCAGGCAAGGCGAAGTCCAATTGACGTGTCCTATATAAAAAAAAAAAAAAAAAAAAAAAAAAAAAAATAAACTGGTACATACTTTCAACACAAATTCACATACGCACACACACAAATCATAAATAACACACAAACACACATACGCGTACGCGCGCACACACACACACTCTCACTCATTCACACCACACACACACACCACACACACACACACACACACACACACACACACACACACACACATACATAGTCTACTTACTCACCCACTACTGCATGCATGGATGTAACTCACTCACTCATCACTTCTTAATTATGTATACTTGAGTTCGAAATACTTAACTAAACAGAACTGTTGATGCTCTTGGTACAACTGTATAAAACACGATTTTCGAGAGGGGGGCCAGGAGTCCATAGCACAGGGTATCCTAGTTTGGGTTCCTGACTCCCACAAACTATAAGTAAAATAGGGTTGGATTTTGCTAGTAGGAATAATTGGGTTTGGTTACGGCTCGACGGGGTCCTCGCGTTTTGCTCAGTGAAAATCATCGGGCAAAACATGTAGGGCCTGATTACAGTTCGGCTAGGCCCGGTTCTTGTTGCTGGCGGGATCCACTCTGTTGTTCTAGGTGCTAAGAAAAATATGTGTTTCTATAATGTAAATTTGTTAAACGTATGCATATGTAGAACTTATTGTGGGAGAAAATAAAAGCATTATTATTAGAGCTGTGAAAAAAATCTTACTTTTATGTCAATGCAATCAAAATGATTCAGACAGTTTATACAACACCAGGTAGCCATCTTCCTTTTTCGACAATGTCATATCTATACATTTTATATTATTTATACATATTATTAATTTTGGTAGTGTACTTTGCAAAATACTGACAAAAATAAATTTTCTGATTATTACTGGTATTAATAATTACTGGTACTAATAAAAATCTAATAATATCTAATAATTTGAAGTATGTGCAGTTACTTTAGACACATATTTGGCTTCGGATTGCAATAACAATAAATAAAATTCACATCTTCCAGGGACTGCAAACAGCGCCTGCGCTGCTGCTGCGTCGGCAGAGACCCTCAAACGGCGCAAGTATACTAATATAAGTGGTAATTACATATTTGAGCCGTTTGGGGTTGAGACGCTGGGATCATGGGGTCCAAATGCCCGTCTTTTGTTCAGAGACATTTCTAAACGTTTAATTGACGCTACCCGTGACCAGAGGGTTGGTTTATTCCTTGCGCAAAGGATTGGTATTGCCATTCAACGTGGCAATGCCGCCAGGCTGGATACCCTCCCGGTTGACATCGATGGGGAGGAGTTCTTTGACGCCTGAACCTGCAGAATTGTTTAGATATGTATTCTGTTTATTTAACATAATTATTTTAATTTAGATAACTTCCGTGTACGTTATAAATAAAATATGATCATTTTAAGAGTAGGATAAGGTAAAAAAATATTTTATACGGGGCCAACCTATGTGCTCTGCGCAAGAAGGATGGTGGCATTCGTCCCATTGCCGTAGGAAGCACCTTACGACGTTTGGCAGCCAAAATATGCTGCAAGTACTATAGTAGGTACCGAACTTGCAACAAAATTCCAGCCCCTTCAACTCGGTTTCGGTTCGAAAGGGGGCTGTGAGGCTGCCATACACGCTCTTTCGACGTACCTTGTTAGCGGTGAAAGTGAGGTCATTTTGAAGGTTGACCTGAGGAATGCCTTCAATTCAGTGAATAGGGATACCTTGCTGAGCCAAGCAAAATTAGAAACCCCTCATATATATAAATTCCTTTGGCAATGTTATAGACACCCGACGATATTAGTTTACAAGGATCATCTTTTGGAATCAGCAGTCGGTTGTCAGCAAGGTGACCCTTTGGGACCAGTGATCTTTAGTCTAGCAATACATCCCATCATACAGCAGATAAATTCAAAATTCAACATTTGGTACCTAGACGACGGAACCCTAGGGGGTGATGTGCAAACAGTTTTACAAGATTTAGAACTTATAAAAAATAAATTTCAATCCATCGGCTTACAACTTAACTCGGACAAATGTGAAATTTTCATCAGCGACACGACAGACAGACCCTCGACTATAGGAAAATTTAACCTCGTAGCTCCAAATATCAAAATTTTGGAGAAAGCTTCACTGCGCCTCCTAGGGTTCCCAGTTTTGGAAGATGATGGATTTCATACATTTATCGAGGAAAAAATTCAAAATTTTGAATACATCACTGATCATTTGCAAAAAATAAGTGTTCATTCCGCCTTTACTATACTTCGGTTTTGCCTTTTTGTCCCTAAATTTACCCATGCACTTCGGGCATCCCAGTTTTGGCAACATTTGACACTTTTGACAAAAATTGACAACATTCTACAAAACACACTCAGCACAATTTTAAATGTGGCCTTGAATGACCGAGCCTGGCTCCAAGCGTCCTTACCAGTTCGCTTAGGTGGTCTCGGCGTTCGCAAAATTTCAGACGTTAGCCTTCCAGCATTTCTGTCGTCGGTGCACAGCACTGAGGAGTTAACCAGGAAAATTCTCATAAACACACAGGTTAACTCTGAGGTGTCATGTAATGCTTGGAAGGCTGCTTGTCCCAACACTGAGTTGCCTGGTAACCCTTTCTCCCAGAGACAATGGGATGCGCCGCTCTGCAGGCTGGTAAGAGATACCTTAATACACACATCTTCCCACGTTACAGAACGTGCGCGCCTTCTGGCTGTGGGGGAATGGGAGTCAGGCCTCTGGATTCAGGCACTTCCATCGCCCAACATAGGTACTATGTTGTTGGTGTGTGTTCTACCGCCCATACAATGGTTTTTGCTCAGATGAATTGTTTGACATGATGCCCGTAGCTACATTTTATCATCGCACCTCTCGCTATAGGCAGGAAATTCATCCTCACACATTGCGACCTGAGACGGTGCGCACTGTGCGGTATGAAAGAAACTTCATCCCACGCACACTCAAGCTGTGGAATGACCTCCCTGCTGCGGTTTTCCCAAGCGCCTACAATATGGGATTCTTCAAGAGGGGCATCAGAAGGTTTCTTCATGGTCGGCAGCGCGAGTGTGACACCCCTGGTGTTGCATACGTCCATAGGCCACGGTAACCGCTTCCCATCAGGTGGGCCGTGTGCTTGTCTGCCAACTAAGTGGTATAAAAAATAAAAAAATAGAGAAAATTAAAGATGAAATAATATAAACTGATAATTAAATCTTAAATAATAGGTCGTTACATATGAAACTGCCGTTTATTATTTTGAAGAAATTGGAGAAAACCTAATTTTCAGTACTAACATTTTAGCGTTCTTTTTTAGGAATGACAATTTCAAATTTTATGATTTTTATTATGTATGAATGACAACATAAAGCTAACACACACTTTTATTACGTGTTTGAAAAGTGTCAGCTGAAAAAAAGTAATACGAAATTTATCATCAAAATGGATAGCATTTAGGAAGTACTGTTTTTGAAAACAGAATTTAATTTATCAAGCGGCCAATAAAAACAAAATTTAAGAGTTGTAAAATCTTGAAATCAACTTACAAACAAAATATAAATAATGAAAATAGCAATAAATTACAGGAATGACGAACTCATGAACTGTAAGAAGATTTCTGCAATTTAATAGGTAAAGACCTAATATATGCTGATAATTAGATACACTATAAAATAATGTGAATATAGTGGTCTCATTGTAATGATGAACGACATCAATTTTAACCAAGGGTAATAATTTAGAAGAACGCTACCTATCGAATTATTGTAAAATCATTTAGACCCCCGAAATGATTTGGCCAGATTCCGATAGATGGCCAAATTATTTTATTTGTTATTTACAATTTCAGCCAAGTCTAATACGCTATTTAGTAAATAAAATAATACTTTTGGAATTATCTACTAAGTAATTAACTCGGGTGAACTTATTGTGGTGAAATTGCAGAAAGAATGTACTTACCTAGTTATTAAACTACTATTCTATGTACATGTAAGACAAGGTAAAGTACTTATTTCATCTCTCCGGTAGATGGTTCTGTAAACCACCGCGTGGTTCCCGGCAGAGTAGAATTTGGGCCACCCCATCTCTTCCCATGCGGTGTCGTACAGGGCGACTAAGGGATAGGGCTGTTTAACATCCGACAGATATATACAGCCCAGACTCAGCCTCAGATGCATGGCTCGAGTCAACAATAGTGCCCGGAATACGGCAATAGGCTCACCCCCTATTACGTGGGACGGAATACAATTATTGGTGAAATGTGGGTGTTAATTCACCTCTGCCTAACCCTCCGCGGATAAAGGCGTGATTATATGTATGTATGTATGAAAATAAAACTACTACGCTGACTTATTAATGAAATGTTAGACCATCAATACCTATAATTATATTAATTGATTATCTGTACTATTTTTACATTCTTGTACTGTACACTTCATTCATAAAGCTGCTTAAAGCTATTTTCGTATTTTTATACCACTAAAGTGGCAGACAAGCACACGGCCCACCTGATGGAAAGTGGTTACCTTGGCCTATGGATGTGTGCAATACCAGGGGAGTCACACTCGCCCCGCTGACCATTTAAGAACCTTCTAATGGCCTTATTGAATAACCCCATATTGTACCTAGTAGCTTGGCAAAACCATGGCAGTATCCTTAAGCTTTTGACCAAATATCACAACCGTAGGACGTAACTCCAGAAATTAAGGGAGGTGTCGTAGCGTCGGGCGGTGAGCGAGGGATATGCCTCCAGCAATCTTACCTCCGGCAACTTACGATCCTCAGACGGCGACTCAGTCGGCTCGAGTCCGACATAACCTCTCCCACCGGCTCCGGTGGGGGGTATTTCGCACGATAAAAAAAAACCGCGGTAGCCTAGTGGTATGGGTTATGGACTGCTGAGACGAGGTCTCGGGTTCGATCCCAGGTTTTACTATGGCATATACCAATGACTTTTCGATGCTTTTCGAAGTTATGTGTGTATTTATCGCAGGTTTATAAGTGCGCGGTTAATGGCAATAGGCTCGCCACCTATTACATTGGGACCTATACATAAACTGGCGAAATGTGGGTGCTAACATCTCTGCCTACCCCTTCGGGGATATAGGCGTGAGTTTATGTTTTATGTTAATAAAGGGTGGTGTCAAAGCTGGTCAGTGCCTAGGCTCAGTCATTTGACAATATGGAGGGCTCATGACGCAATTGCCTTACAATTTATCAATCAATCAATCAATCAATTAGCCCACTGCAGTCCACTGCTGGACTTAGGCCTCCCCCAATGTGCGCCATGTTCTCTGATCCTCCGCCTTCCGCATCCAGTCTGTCCCAGCCACCTTTTTAGGTCGTCCGTCCATCTGGCTAGGGGGCGTCCTACCTTTCGTTTACCTTCTCGCGGTCTCCACTCTAGGACTCGTTTGCTCCAACGGCCATCGGTCCTTCGACAAACGTGGCCAGCCCACTGCCACTTCAGCTTGCTTATTCTGTGACCTATGTCGGTAACTTTAGTTCTCTGTCGGATAACCTCGTTCCGAATTTTATCCTTCAAAGAAACCCCCAGCATAGCTCGCTCCATAGCCCGTTGCGCGACTTTTAAGCTATGGACCAGCCCCACTGTAAGTGGTGTAAGTCCACGTTTCGGCACCGTAAGTCATAACAGGTAGGACGCACTGTTCAAAGACCTTTGTTTTAAGGCATTGCGGTAGGGGTGAAGAGAAGACTCGACGTAGTTTGCGAAATGCTGCCCAACCCAGTTGGATCCTTCTGGCTAGTTCTTTCTCGAAGTTGTTTTTACCGAGCTGGATAACCTGCCCCAGGTAGATATATTTTTGAACAACTTCGAGCATCGCCCCTTCGATGGCAATCGGTCTCGGTGCAACATGTTCGTTGAACATAATTTTAGTTTTATCCAAGATTACACCGAAGCCGATAATATTGCCTTACAACAACTCCGAAAATAATTCAACGACGTCTCTCTGAATCTAAGTATGTATATTAAAATGCTAAGTTTACGTTGTTAATACACATTTTTTTTTTTTTTTTACGTGCGCAAAATCCCCACGGATACCTCCCCACCGGAGCCGGTGGAAGAGGTTATGTCGGACTCGAACCGACTAAAACGCACGCCGCCTGTGGGTCGTTTCGGTTGCCGAAGGTGAGGTTGACAGGCATATCCCTCGCACCCCGGCCGACCCAGGGCCATCTCTCACGATCTGGCCCTCTTCTCGGGTGTGGGGACCACAGAGTCCCCAACTCGTCCCCGGAAACGGGGAGGCGCGCCACGCGCGCCGCCGCCGCGGCCTGCTTCTGCCAGGGTGACAGGCGGCTTCACCTGTCACCCCCAGGCCGGCGCTCATGGGGGGCGGAGGTCGTTCATCGACCTCCGACGCCCGAGTTGCCTTCGTGCGCGGGCAGCTTGTCTAGCGATCCTTCGTCGCTCCCGCTGCCGCTCCCGCCCCGCCTCCTCCTTCACGAGCATTACTTGCTCGCAGAAGGAGGCGCCGGCCGCCCACGCATCCGCGCAGCGAACCATCGCCGCGAGCAAGGTGGAGAGCGTGAGAACCCTCACTCCCAGGGCCGCCACAAGCTCCCGCCTCGGCGTCTCCCACGCCGGACACTCGGTGAGCGTGTGCGGACCTGAGTCCTCGCTCGCGTCGCAGTGATGGCACTCGGACGTTGGCTCTTTCTGCATCCGACGCAGATACTTTCCGAAGCATCCGTGCTCGGTGATCATCTGCGTCAGACGGTACGAGAGGCTGCCGTGTGGCCTCTCTAGCCACTCCCCCAGTTGTTAATACACTTCAACCTACCCCATAGGAGATATACAAGCGTGATTAAAAGAGTTATATGTATAAATGAATAAATAATAATAATAAACGTTATTTCACAGAAAAGTTATACGATTAAGCACATAATGGTTTGCCACTATTTTAGAATTTAAATTAGGACACTCTGAATTCCAAACTAGGTATTGACCTGCATTCTGAAATTCAATTGTATGTATGTTAATTTAATGTATAGTTCAAACAGCGCGCCTCCCCATACCCAGGGATAAGATGGGGAGTCCGTGGTCCCCGAACCCGAAGAGAGCCGTCTCATAAGAGACGGTCCTGGGCCGGCCGGGCTGCGAGGGATATGTCTCAGATTATCTAACCTCTGGGAATCTGCGGTTCACACAGTCGGCGTGAGTTAAGTCGGTTCAAGACCGACATAACCTACCCCACCGACCCCGGTGGTGCAGGTATCCGTGGGGATTTTGCTTACATTAAAAAAAAAGACTATTTATACTGTAGATTGATGGCACTTGGTGGAATTTGTTGTTACACATATTGATAACTCACTTGTACTTTTCCACATTACTTTATTGCTTATTACACCTGACCGGTTTCGCCTTACGGCATCCTCAAAGGTTTATAATGACATTTAAGAACATTCCTATTAGAAACATTGCGAAACCGGTCAGGTGTAATAAGCAATAAAGTAATGTGGAAAAGTACAAGTGAGTTATCAATATGTGTTAAAAAAAAGGTATAGTTCAAACGAAGGCTTAAGAGTTAGGAGTGATAGCATTAGGAGTGATATACAAGAGGTATTTTTTTTTATCTAGGACACGCCAACTTGACTTCTCCTCGCCTGATGGCAAGCTAGGCAAAGTCTCAGGAAAGAGGGTCATCATTACAGACAATAAGTAATGTTATAATGGTGGCACTCAGCTTGGCGGCCTCATGAGATGTTTTTTCTCGCCCCGCTTAATGGACCTGGGAGTGTAGGAAGAAGGAAACACGTGTGCTGGTAATGAATTCCAGGTCTTGGTGGTGCGGCAAAGAAAAGAGTCTCCAAACCGCTTGGTTCTTGCGCGCATATTCGATGCTCCCAGGAGTAAATAAATATGCTTATGCTCATGCTATTGCCACAGTCATAATGGTATATCACGCCTATCTCTGTTCAATTATCAGGTGCGGCATTACTGTCTGGGGTAACTCTTCAGAAATCTCACGTAAAAAGAAGCATTAGAGCTATATTGTATATATATATTGTATATATATATTGTATTGTATTGTATGACACGGCGGTATTTCCGTCCAATTGAGCAGTCCGACTGGGGAAGTATCTCCGCCCTACAGAATACCGCGGATATAATAACTTCACGTTGTGCTCCCAGCGGTAAGTAGGTTAGGCAGAGCTCACTAGAGAGTTTGTGCTGTCAGTAGGAAGACTAAAGGCTTGCCCTGTTTTGTCTTCTACACTGACGGCACAGGAACTCTGTGCTTACAGGGTCGGCAACGCGAGTGTGACTCCTCTGGTGTTACACACGTCCATAGGCCACGGTTACAACTTTCCATCAGGTGGGCCGTGTGCATGTCTACCACCTAAGTGGTATAAAAATGAATTTATATATTTTAAAGTGCCATATTTGTGATAAATAATCTATCACTGTTCAATAAAAAGGACTACTTCAATAAAAGGAAAGTTACACTAATGCAACTTGAGATGCCAGTACCTAGGTTAGAAATATTTAGGCGTAGTTGTGTTTATATGACTCCACTAATTTACAACTCATTGCCAGCGTCGATTATAGACCTACCTCACAAAAAAATTGTGTTGCATTACATATATGGTTGGAGGACGAGACTTTTTATACAGTGGAAGACTTTTAAAGAAATATGCATGTAATTCGTACCACAGCAGAAATGCGTTGTAACTGCTGCGCTATTATTGTGACTGCAATATTTTTAGTTGCAATGTAGGTAGATATTGTATTGTTTACTTAATAATAGGTGTTTAAATGTGTTATGTGGCAATGGACTGCTGAGACGAGATTTCGGGTTTGATCCCAGGTTTTACCATTGCACACACCAATGACTTTTCGATGCTTTTCGAAGTTATGTGTGTATTTATCGCAGGTTTATAAGTGCGCGGTTAATGGCAATAGACTCGCCACCTGTTACATTGGGACCTAAACAACCTAACCTAAACACGGGGATATAGGTGTTATGTTTATATAATTGACAACTTTATGGCAAAATGTACTTGATTACTATATTATTACTAGCAAATAAATAAAATGAATAAATTAATGGAAAATGATATCCACGGAAAATGTAGGTAAATATGCTTTTTAAGAGTACCTACCTACCTACCAAACTAACTCCTACGTTAGTGAATTATAATGTAGAAGGTAAGTACTTACAAATGTTTAGTTGTGTTATAGACATAAAATTTCAGGATATTTTTTTTTGGATACGAAAATGCAGTGAAGACTGTTACGCCATCAGACATTAGCAAATAAACGTGTGAGCTGATAGGAGGCGGTTTTTTTTTTATATAGGACACGCCAACTTGACTTCACCTCGCCTGATGGTAAGCTAAAGGCAAAGTCTCAGGAAAGAGGGTCACCATTAAGTGTTACAATGGTGGCACTGAGCTTGGCGGCCTCATCAGATGCTTTTTCACGCCCCACTTAAAGGACTGTAGAAAGAAGGAAACACGTGAGATTGTCACCGTACCGCTTGGTTCTTGCTCGTATATTCTGCACCGTGTGAGGGTGACATCTAAGGCCTGCACGTGTTGTCCTATGTAGGAAGGTCCTATGTAGGTCTGCTGTAGGTTCTGAAGGCGCTCCACTCCGCTTAGGCAACGGCGGAACAGCTACGAAGATAGTGCTTACGAGCGTATACCTAAAGAAGCAGGAGTTTACCACTTTTTTTATACCACTTAGGTGATAGAAAACACATGGTCCACAACACGGACACTAGGTCACACTAGGACACACTACGTCCATAAGCCACAGTAACTATTTTCCGTGGTTACGTGGCCTATCGACGTATGCAAAACCAAGGGCGTTATACTCGAGCTGCTGACCCCTTTTTGTGGCACCAGCCTTGTTAATTCAGTTCCAGGCTTTAGCGGCTGCGACTGCCGCTGACCCCCTCAACCAGACGAGTCTATTTCTCTTGTTATTCCTAGAAAAAGAGGCTACTTGAAAACAAAATGGACATCACACCGGTTTTTTACGGAGTAGCGTCCTTTTGCGTCAATTGTACATGCGCACTATGACAGCGATTACAGCGCCGACGCGAATTGATTTTCTGTGCGTCTTTATAATACGGTGACCGCACAGACGACAGACTATATGTGGCACACTTTCTTAGTCTGTAAAATTAGAAGCATTTATAGGCTGTTAACACATACATTATAATTTATAGAAGGTAGGACACGGCGGTATTTCCGCCCATTTGAGCAGTCCGACTGGGGAAGTACCTCCGCCCTACAGAATACCGCGGTTATAATAACTTCGTGTTGTGTTCCCAGCGGTGAGTAAGGTAGCCAGAGCTCACTGGAGAATTTGTGCTGTCAGTGGGATGACTAAAAGCTTGTCCTGCTTTGTCCTCTACATTGACAGCACAGAAACTCTGTGCTTACAGGGTCGGATGCGCGAGTGTGGCTTCTCTGGTGTTACAAACGTCCATAGGCCACAGTAACCACTTTCCATCAGGTGGGCCGTGCGCTTGTCTGCCACCTAAGTAGTATAAAAAAAATACCGTGTAGCATTAGATCTTGACGAAGAAAGTACCTACCTACTCAAAATGATCGTAATGTCTTTGATACCTACACAACTTTAGTTCTGACAATAATACAATTAAAATTAATAAAACAGTTTGATTTGCTCTTCATATCCTTGATATTAGGATCATTTAGAGACTTCGTAGTCAATAATAAAAAAAATACCTACTGTTCTGACGCTGATTCAGCTCAGTAAAAAGTCCGCGATGTACTTTTGTTCGCCATTTAGACTGTGCGCCACAAATTCATCGCGCAAAAAGTGGGCCGTCTGTGTCGCACCAACGCCTACCCCCACTTCTAAACGCCCGTCCCTCTACTCCGCGCAACCCCCGGGAACCCTATATAAGTGCCCTGCAGCCACGAAAAGATGTGGTTTGGTCCTAGAAAAGGGCCTGATCGGACCTTTTTTTAGGTCCAAACCACGATAAGAAACATGAAACCAACTGGGGATGGAACTCCATCCTCGGTTCAACCAACGGAAGGCAAAGTCTATTTGCGTTCATGTGTTGTACAGATCTTAAAGACATTTTAGGTTTTATCATGAAGCCCTGTTGGGGTACAGATGTAATAATAATATATATTAAATGAAATTAAATCATCTGAAAATTAAATTCAATTGAAAATATATTAATTATCACTGAATACATTATTACATTTATTACTGAATGATGCAAATTATAGGTACTTTTTAATAAGATGCCATTAAATAAGTTCCCGGCAGAGTAGAATTTGGACTACCCCATATCTTCTCAAGCGGTGTCGTACAAGGCGACTAAGTGATAGGGCCGTTTAACATCAGACAGATATTATACAGCCCAGACTGAGCCAGATGAATGGCTTGAGTCAACAATAGTGCCCGGAAGACGCCAATAGGCTCACCCCCTATTACGTGGGACCGAATTTAATGATTGATGAAATGTGGGTGTTAATTGACCTCTTTAAACCTCCATTATGTATGTTATTCTAAATGCATAATCCTAGAATTGAGACCACGAGAACGCGACTGAAGGTGGAACGCCCCACCAGATGGACTAACAACCTGAAAAGAGCGGTTGAGAGACAGAATGCGGAAGGCGGTGAATATCTATGCCCAGCAGTGGACTGTAATCAGATCATAAATTGATTAAAAATATTTTTTGTTAGGTAGGTAGACATAAAAATGTAGGCATGGAGAAGGTTAAGCTGTACTCAAATACCACTTAGACATAAAGTTTAATAGTGTCTTATAATTACAGTAAGAATTAGCAGCATTTTGATTTTTTTTTTTTTGCTCACAATATAGGAAACATTTTTGGTGATTTCTGTCGTTTGTGTTAAATATTCATAGTTTAAATGGTTTAATAGAGTATTTTGATCACCACATGCCATAGGATCGATAGGCAATATTTTTTCAACTTATTACATTTTCCTTATTGACTGTACGATTTTGCTAAAATCTGTGAATGCAGTTTAGATTTCAGAATACCTTAAAAAGTTTTTTTTTTATTTCTTTTTTCTAGCGCCTTCGACCCCGTCGAAGCCTATTGAGTGAGGAGTGTGTTGTTATCTGGCGTTTATAAGCTGCCAACCCTCTTAGGGGTTTTTTCTCATTAAATATCAATGTTTCACGCATTCATTCTGAACCTCTTTACCTTAAAAAGTTAGGGATAGTATTTTAAGAACATTTTGTTGTAACTATAGCGGTTAAGGTACCTACCTACAATTATACTTCACGCCTCGTTCCTCGAGATTAGTATTTTATATTGTTACAAGTAGTATCGCATAGATGTCGCCACTGTTGCACTAGTTGAGAAATTATTTTACCTTACTTTTGGTTTTTTTTTTTTTTGTACAGGGTAGTCATATTTCTACTCGGTGACTACCATAACCGTGCTTCCTCATTCGCAATTTAGTGCTCGGCCACTTAAGACACTAATCTAAAACAAATTAATAGTTGTTGCTTAAAATATTTATCTCTAAAAATGCCTAAACGAAAAATAACTCGAACATGCGAAGAAGAACTACAACGTTTAATGCGGAAAGTGCGTAAGCTGGAAAAGAAAATTCACCCCAATAATACCATGGAATTAACAGAAGAAATTCCAAAGCCTGATGATGCAGATGAAGCAGGTACTTAATACTTTTAATATATATAAGTGAAAGTGAAAAAAATTATAATTTTCGTGTTATCATGGGTACCTACATATTACTATCATAATCCGCCGTTGGTGCAGGTATTTTCTTTTCGCTACAATTTTAAGGTGACGGTTAGCGTTAAATTCATTGAGGATTGCTACCTAACCTGTACACCGCTTGTTAACAAATAAAGTGTCTAAAAATCAATCAATTCAGTACATTAATGCACTTTATAAATGATGTATATTTTAACGTGTTTACGTTACGATGCTAAGTGTGTAACCTGAATAGTCATTGGGGCTATTTAACCGCACACAATATGACATAGACGTCTATGTTTTTTAACGTATTTACGTTACGATGATATTTCGTGCAACCTGAATAGTCACTGGGGCTATTTCACCGCACGCTTAAAAGTTTTAAAAAACCGATTATCATAACTGATATTCGTGTTTTATCCAGACACACCCACGGTATTTCAACCATCTGATTGGGGGTATGCAGAACATGGGCAAGATACGTTCGAAAACGTTGACAGTTATGCTATTGAGCAACCAACATTAACTACTGAGATTCAAAATGATCCAATGACTCCACATGAGCAACCTAGCACGTCTGCACAAATTGACATGCTGGCTACCCTAGATCAGCCTAACACGTCTACGCCTCCCACACTGGAAGAGCCTAAAGTACAGTCACAGACGTTAGACACAGATGTTCTGGAAATCCTTGGTGAAGACCCTTCACTTACAGAGAAACGTGCAAAGGACATCCGTGAGGAGATAGCCTCTCGTTTTACACATATAGCCACAGAGGGATTAAACAAAGACATCAGAAAAGAATTAATATTAAAATACCCGCTTCCTGCTAACTGCCTTAATATTGATTCGCCAAAAATAAATGCTGAAATAAAAGCCGCTTTGCCAGATAGTTGGATAAAACGCGATACAGGTATTGAAGCGAAACAAAAACAGATGGCTAGCGCAATTTCTTGCTTGGGTGACATAATTACAAACCAGTTGAATTCTGGGAGTAAAAAAAAAAAAAAAAAAAAAAATCCTTCTTCAAAAATTAATGGATCTCGGCAGACTATTGTGTGATGTCCAACACGCCGACTCCATGACAAGACGAAAGTTTATTTTGTTCACACTAAAGAAAGACATGTCTGAACATCTGTCGAATACAAAAATCGACAACTACCTATTTGGAGAGACATTGGCTGATACTTTAAAAGCAGCTAAATCCATTAATAAATCAGGAGTCGAGCTTAAAACTGATCAATCTACCAGCAATGTGTCAAGACGAACAAAATTACCTACACAGAGGAATTTAAACAGGAAAGCTTCCGGTCCAGCCTACAGACAGTCGGGCCATCATCAGAGGAGCCGCGAGTCTGCACTGAGAGCACGGGGAGCCCCGCCGCCGCCCGTGCCCTTATCGAGGCAGTGGCCGCATCAGCAGCAGCCGCCGCAGCCCAACCCTCAGTCACGACGCCGTTTTTAAATACAGTTGAGTATGCTGGCAGATTGCACTTCTTTCGAGACCAATGGTCACTAATCACTGAGGACCATACAATTCTTTCTTGGATAGATGGTTACCAAATCCCTTTCTCGAGCCCAGTATTTCAAACTTTCGTTCCGCCTTCCCCAACTCAGTCTAGTGTAGAAAAAATACAGTTTCACACAGCAATACGCAACTTTTTACATATTGGTGCGATATCAATGTGTGAACCCGGCGAGGGTCAATTCATATCAAGTATTTTTCTTATTCCAAAACCTAATGTCAAATCAAGATTAATATTAAATCTTAAAAAATTGAATCGTTTCATAAACACTGATCATTTTAAGTTAGAGGACTTGCGAACAGCTATTAAACTGATTACTAAAGATTGTTGGATGGCTACCTTGGACCTAAAAGATGCATATTTTCTAATAAAAATACACAAGGATTTCAAAAAGTATCTTCGTTTTATCTATGACCAGAAATTATACCAGTTTAATGTACATTTCTAGGCATGATAATCAACTCTCACCATCTCACTCTAAATTCAATGGTGGCTTAATCACATATGGAATTCAGTACGTTGCATTAGAAATGACGACTATCACACCGAAATATTTTCTGACGCCTCAACGACGGGATGGGGGGCAACCTGTCTGAACGATACCGCTAGTGGAAGTTGGTCAAATGATGAGCGTAAAAAGCACATCAACATTCTTGAATTGATGGCCGCTTTCATTGCCCTAAAAATCATTGCAAAGGATCTAACTGATCGTCAGATTCTCTTGCGCGTTGACAATTCGTTGCCTATATCAACAGAATGGGAAGTGTTCAGTATCCACACCTTACACAAGAGAAATTTGGGAATGGTGTTGAAGACCGAAGACTGCACATTTATGCATCTTATATTAAATCAAGCGATAACATCACCGCAGATGCTGAATCACGAAAAATTCACCCAGATATTGAATGGGAGCTAGCCGACTGCGCCTTCAACTATTTAACTAGCTGTTTTGGCCCACCCGCTATTGACTTATTCGCAAGTCGAATAAATAAAAAATGTGAAACCTATATCTCATGGCATAGAGATCCTGATGCAGTAGCCATCGATGCTTTCACAGTATCTTGGATCAATACTTAATTCTATGCTTTCCCTCCATTTTCAGTAATTTTAAAAGTTCTACGAAAAATAATTACTGAAAAATCGGAAGGTATTTTAGTTGTCCCTCTATGGCCCACACAGCCTTGGTATCCAGTCTTTCAAGCTCTTACGGTGTCTAAAATTATAACCTTTCCACCTCATAAACACGCCTTAATCTCGCATTCCAGCTCCAGTCGAATACACAAATCGATTACCCTGGTGGCAGCAATCTTATCAGGGAGGCGCTATCAAGAAGAAGCTTACCACCAACTTCAATGGAAATAATGATGGCATCATTATCGGCCAACTCCATTAAGCAATACGATACCTATTTGAAGAAATGGTGGTGCTACTGCAGGAACACTCACACACATGTGTTCAGTGCATCTGTCCCTACTATCATACATTTTTTGACTCAACTGTTCCAAGAGGGTGCACAATATGGCACCCTGAATTCTTGCAGGTCAGCCCTTGCAATTCTATTGGGCCCCAACATATCAAAAGATGACAGAATTTTAAGATTCTTTAAGGGCGTGTTCCGTCTTAGACCTTCCTTACCAAAATATAACCATACATGGGACACTAATTGTGTATTAGATCACTTAAATCAGTGGCAACCGAATAGTGACCTTTCATTTGAAAAATAAGCTAAGAAAACTATCACATTAATGGCACTTATAACTGCCCATAGGTTGCAAACCCTATCAAAAATAAATGTTAGGAACATTAATATCTCATCAAACCACATCAGCATACAAATTCCAGATATAATCAAAACTTCCAAAGTTGGTTCCAAACAACCGATACTTTTCATCCCCTTTTTTAATCAAAAACCTGCAATATGTCCCGCTGCCACTTTGCTCTGCTACATATCTAAGACAGCGCCTTTAAGAAAATCTGATTTACTGTTTATAGGTATAAAAAAGCCGCACAAAGCAGTCGGCACGCAAACCCTCAGCCGTTGGGTAAAATCCATATTAAGTGATAGTGGGATTGACACATCAGTGTTCTCTGCACACAGCACAAGACACGCCAGCACATCACACGCGTACTCACTCGGCGTAAACATCGCCGCTATCCACAACACAGCTGGTTGGAGCGGCAACTCAACTGTGTTTGCAAGGTTCTACAATAGAACCATCTTGAATAATGATGGTACATCTTTAGCTCAGTCGATTATTAGCAATAATTAAGTTTATAATGCAACTTACAGGTAGTAATTTATGTTTATCTTCTGCTACAATAGTTAATTATTATATAATGCAGAAGAAGTTTTAATTGAATATTTAAACGTTTTTGTGATATTAAGTTCAAATTGTTTAATAAGGAGGAATAAACATTAGATTATTTATCAAATTAAAAGGTGTTATCATTGACGATATTTCCTACTCTCAAAATCTACTTGTAACAATATAAAATACTAATCTCGAGGAACGAGGCGTGAAGTATAATTGATGATTAAACGAACTTACCTGTAAGTGAAGTTCTATCATAATTATACGAAACGCCTCGTCCGAAGAGATTAGTAACCTCCCGCCCTCCCTAACAATCCCGTTACTAATCTCTTAGGGAAATACATCAATGACATGAGGATGAAGATCTTGCTCTAAACTAAATGAGGAAGCACGGTTATGGTAGTCACCGAGTAGAAATATGACTACCCTGTACAAAAAAAAAAAAAACCAAAAGTAAGGTAAAATAATTTCTCAACTAGTGCAACAGTGGCGACATCTATGCGATACTACTTGTAACAATATAAAATACTAATCTCTTCGGACGAGGCGTTTCGTATAATTATGATAGAACTTCACTTACAGGTAAGTTCGTTTAATCATCAATTTTAGTTGTGATTTTTGAAACAGGGCAGTTCAAAAATACACCCTTTATTTCTTCTTATATAGTTATATTCTTAAATTCTATAATATTCTTGCAAACAAATATTTGCACAGAGCGGGAATTAACGATGGGAGCCAACGATCAGGAGTCAGGAAAGTAGACAAAAAATATACTATACGTATTTTTATGTATGTTATAGCTGACACGGCTTTAAGCAGGCTTTTGTAGGAGGTAGGACATGACGGTATCTCCCGTCCAAAATTGAGCAGTCCGTCTGGGTAAGTACCTCCGCCCTACAGAATACCCCGGCTATAATAACCTTGTGTTGTGTTCCCGGCGGTGAGTAGGGTAGCCAGAGCTCACTGGAGAGGTTTTGTGCTGTCAGTGGGAAGACCAAAGGCTTAAATTGACCCCGCTGAGTGGTGGGGGCGTGAAATGTTGGCGCGGTGGTCAGGGAGACCCGGTGAAACGGTTATCCGCTGGCCGCCCACAGGCTGTACGGTTCCCGAACATGGGGATTACTTAATCTCAGCCCCAGGAGGCTGAACCAGCAGCCTGTGTAAAGTTCCCGGTGCTGTAGCCGTGCCGGAGGAGGAAACCGGAGTGGACTCGGCTTCAGTATCTGGGAGGGGACCGGGGGCCCTTCCGCCCACCGCGCCAGCCAGTCACACAACCCCAACTTGTCTGTGAGGGTGGGACGCCTTGCTTTGTCTTCTACACTGGAGGCACAGAATCTCTTCTTACCTTCTCCTCCCCCCCCTCCCCCCAACTCAAACATGAAATTTAAAAAAGGCAAGAGTAACGTTACCACAGCGGCTCCATCATCCACAGTTAATGTGGATTTCTGCAACATCAGGGGCCTACACTCCAACCTTAACGCGGTCCATCTCCACTTAGAGACCGCGCAGCCTACCTTGCTTTTTCTGACGGAGACGCAAATATCATGCCCGGCCGATACAGCCTACCTAATGTACCCCGGGTACAAACTCGAGCACAACTTTATGAGTCGCGCCGGGGTATGCTTGTACGTCCGGGATGATATTTGCTGCCGCCGTCTCCATGGTCTTGAGGACAGAGACCTGTCAACTATATGGGTACGTATAGATCACGGTGGCCACACCCGTATCTATGCGTGCCTATACAGGTCTCATAGCGGTGACCTGGGCACGGCTCAACTGTTTCAGCATCTGCAACGGTCGGCGGACAGCGTAATTGAGCAGTACCCCACTGCGGATTTAGTATTCTTGGGGGACTTCAACGCTCACCACGTGGAGTGGCTGGGGTCTCCCAGGACTGATTTCGCGGGAAGGGCTGCTCACGACTTTGCCCTGACCTATGGGCTCTCTCAACTGGTACATTCTATCACTAGAACACCAGAAATTGAGACCCACAGAAGCTCTATACTGGACCTTCTGCTGACTACGCGCCCGGATGAATATTCCATAAGGGTGGAAGCACCTCTTGGTAATTCGGACCACAGCCTCGTCCGGGCGCAAGTGACACTCGCGCGGCCTGAACCACCGCGGTCACCTCAGTGGCGACACGTGTGGCACTACAAGTCGGCAGACTGGGACGGACTGCGAGAATTCTTCGCATCGTACCCGTGGAGGCAGCTTTGCTTCACTTCTGATGATCCGAGCTCCTGTGCAACAGCAGTCGCTGACGCGATTCTAGTGGGTATGGAATGCTACATCCCTAACCGCTGGGTCGCGACAGGAGCGAACAAACGCCCGTGGTTTAATAGGCCTTGCAGGGAAGCTAGAGACCGCAAGCAATCTGCATACAAGGCTTGGACCACGGCTCTTGCCAATAAGGATCCGAACATCGCTGAAGTGAAACGGAAGTTGAATGCTGCTTCGAGGTCCAGTAAAAAGGCAACGTCTAGGGCAAAGTTTGAGTTCATCGGCAGAATTGGCGAACGGCTTGCGCGCTACCCATCTGGCAGTCGCGCATTTTGGTCGCTCGCCAAAGCTGCCGAGGGAAACTTCTGCCAGTCTTGCCTTCCGCCGCTGCAAAAATCCGACGGTAGTCTGGCCCATGGCGCTAAGGAGAAGGCCGATCTTTTGGGTAATCTCTTTGCGTCAAACTCGACTATGAACGACGGGAACGCCGAACCACCCATCATCCCCAGCTGTGGTGCTTCCATGACCGAAGTTAAAATCACGCAACGGGTGGTCCGGCGCGAGCTTCAGTCCCTAGATGTCCGGAAGTCGAGTAGGCCGGACGGTATACCGGCGATGGTGCTTAAGCACTGTGCCCCCGAGCTGTGCCCTGTACTTACACGCCTTTTCGCACTCTCATACTCCGCGCGACAGGTCCCAGCCTCGTGTAAGACCGCATTCGTGCACCCTGTACCTAAGAAAGGTGACAGGACAGGTCCGACCAATTACAGGCCTATCGCTATAACCTCCCTACTCTCGAAGGTTATGGAGCGTGTCATTAATACACAGCTCCTGAGATACCTTGAAGGAAACGATCTACTGAGCGACCGAAAGTACGGCTTTCGCCACCGTCGCTCAACCGGTGACCTTCTTGTGTATCTCACAAACCGGTGGTCGCAAGCCATCGAGCGTCGGGGTGAGGCACTAGCGGTCAGCCTCGATATAGCGAAGACCTTCGATCGGGTCTGGCACAAAGGTCTTCTTGCGAAGTTGCCGTACTATGGACTCCCCGAGGGACTTTGCGAATGGATCGCCAGCTTTTTGTCCAACAGAAGCATCCAAGCCGTCGTCGACGGCAGCTGCTCGGACCGCATGAACATAAACGCTGGTGTCCCACAAGGCTCCGTGTTGTCTCCGACGCTGTTTCTGCTGCATATCAATGACATGCTGTCTGATGGCTCCATTCATTGTTATGCGGACGACAGTACCCGTGCCGTGCAAATATCCCTCAGTCCGAGGTGGAAAAGAGTCGCGAACAACTTGTGTCTGAAATCGAGACTACTCTCTCTGGAGTATCCGATTGGGGACGACTAAATCTAGTCCAATTCAACCCCACTAAGACACAAGTATGTGTATTCACCGCTAAGAAAACCCCATTCGTTGTGGCGCCGCAATTCCTGGGCACACCGCTTACCATCTCCTCGAGTATCGGGATCCTTGGTGTCGATATCTCCAGCGACGTCCAATACCGAAGTCATTTGCAGGACAAGGTTAAGTTGGCATCAAGAAAACTCGGAGTGCTCAACAGGGCGAAGCAGTACTTCACTGCGGGACAGCAACTCCTTCTTTATAAAGCACAGGTCCGGCCTCACATGGAGTACTGCTGTCACCTTTTTGCTGGAGCACCTGCATACCAGCTTGACCATTAGTGCATTAGAGCATTAGTGCATGCAAGGTCAATATTCTTGGAGCAGAAAATCATTGTGCTTCAGAATACGAGAAGCTGTCCCACCCCTTAAACCCCGTAATGTCTGTTTTGTCGCACACCGAAGTGTGCGATTACAAAAAGTATTGGGCTGAGAAGACACTAGAGTCGCCGGCAAAGCGATCTCCCTAGTTTCGACCCAACCACCTGCTCAGAAGATGAGCATGTTTCGGAGAGGCGAGTAGAAACCTTTATTTACAGAATTCCCAGTGCCTACCGAAGAACAGCAGCATTTTATGTGACTAACGCAACGTTTGAAGCTCTTGGCTTATATAACAGTCCCGAAACGAAACCCTAGCGCGATCTAAAAAATGGGCAATGTGTGCAATGTGTGATAAATTGTTTGTTGTGGAATTTGCAATTTTTATTCTTAATCTAGGAGTACTTCTAGTTCTTCGTAACTCAAGGTACTTAACCACTCGCTAGTGCGCATTTTACATTCGCGCCGAGTTAGAGGGTAGATCTGCAAAACTCTATTCACCCTATTGTACAGAACAGACCCCAGGAAGTAGTATTGTTGTCTCGCAACCCTCGTTGGAGCAAGTATGGAGTTACAAACAATGTCATATCTTCTCTTTTTTGATCTATAGTTAGGGTCAAAGGTAAGTTCCCGATGCTTACGCAGAACAGTATTCAGGATAAAAGAGTTTCTAACAGTTGGAAGTTTACATATCTTGTATAATTCCATAGTGGGAAAACTTATTGGTTTAAAGAGCATAACCTTTAAGACAACTCTTTGAGCTCTTTCTAGCCTTAGAAAAAGGGTTTTGCCAGCACTTCCCCAGGCAGTTATACAGTAAGTTAGAATCGATTGCCCTAATGCGAAATAGACCAGTTTAAGTGTGTTAAATTCAGCAGATGACCTTAGGTTTTTAAAAACATAAATTAGTTTCCTCACTCTCGGAATAAGAGAATTTATTTGATCATGCCACGACAATGTGCTATCAATAATTACTCCTAGATATTTAATAGCATTCGACCGGACAACCTCAACACAGGCACACTGATGCCGAATGGTTTGGTCACAACTGTGAGCCCTTAGTTCGAAAGATGCAGGTGGCTGAGACGACAGTCTCGGACCGAATGTTACAAAGTTAGTTTTTTGTAAATTTATTGTGAGTAGATTTTTAGTCAGGCATTGCATAACAATGTTCAGAGCCATTTCTGCATTCTGACGAGTTTGTAGCCAATTAGAACCATGAACCAGGAGAGTTGTATCATCGGCGTATGTGATAATTTTAGAGTGGGGTAGGCGCAACGTGCACAGGTCATTTATGTACAGTATGAACAAAGTAGGCCCAAGTACACTACCCTGGGGTACGCCGTAATTTAGATATTCTTCTGAGCTAGTGTATTTACCTATCTTAACAATCTGTGAGCGACCATTCAAGTAGCTGCTAAAAATTTGAAGCGGTAATCCCCTAATACCAATACATTCTAACTTCCTGAGCAAGAGAGGAACCGAGACAGTGTCAAATGCTTTGGAGAGATCCAGGAAAATGGCCATTGTCTTTAGGTTATCCTTAAAATTCTTTGCTATCAACCTGTCCTGTGCTCAGTCGTTATTCTATCATGATGCTTTGGTGGAGCTGGAACTTCACGACCTCGATTTCTCGAGGTTCGGGTTCCCGTCCCTGCTCCCAAGTCACTTTCAACACTAATGTAACAATTTGGGGACCAGACTTTGGAAAGTGCTCTCCAATGTCTTATCGGCCTCATTGTATGCATTTTCAAGCCCTGCTTAAAGGACGAAGACGAAGAATTAATCATGCGAGCTGGCAATGCATTCTAAGCCTTAGCGGTGCGACAAAGAAAAGAGTCTCCAAGGTTCTTGAACGGATATTCTGCACCGTATGATGATTGTTGTCTTGTGTAGGAAAGGAGAGCGTAGATTTAGAGTTAGATGCTGATAGGAATACCTTCCACTAAATTCTGGATTCCTCAGGTGGCGTGCTTCGAAACCCGTGGAAGAACACTGTTTCAGTTTTTTGCACAGCCACCTCGAGACCCAGCAAAGGTCAATTCGACGATTTGGGCATTAAAATGATTTCATGTGATTTTGCTCTTGGCCTTCAGGGTAGCTTCGTGGTGTTAGCACCGTAGGTACGCCGTCACGAGCATATCATTTGTTGGCCCGGTGGCACCATTACGAAGCGTCCAGTTGAATTAATGCCTCTCGCACTGGTATCAAGTCACTTGAAAATTGAGTTGTTCTTAGAACTTTATAAGAACTTGTCTAAATATAAATACCATTTTAGTACCTTAGTATGAAACATTTTCTTAGCAGGCCATGCAAAATCACAACAAATTATTGCCGTCGAAAAGCATTTTTCTTTTTTCCATGTTATTAAATTGATCCCCTTGAAATGGAATCAATCGATTGAAGATAAGATAAAGATAAATTTATTTGTAGAAACATGTGTACAGTTGATGTTAAAAAGTATATTACAATGCATTGCGAGTTTCAATACGTTCTGTCAATGTAGACGTACAAATATGAGTATTCGTGGACTTCCTGTATGAGTACGAGAAATATATTCTATAATGTTCCTTTATTAATTACATAATTTTTAGTTATTTGACAATCATAGGTTACTCAATTCTTAACTAGGTGAAATTTATCATTATCTGTCAATAAAGAATATGATTAATTAATTTTATGTCAGTTTAGAGATATATTTAGTCAGAGGGATATTATTACAAATCAGAAACAAATTGATGTCAAATAATACTACGAAATTTTATGTCAGAATCCCATATAAACTGATGTCAAAATCTTATAATTATTTAAGTATGTCAAAGTGCTGTATTACCTGGAGACCTCTATAAACGATTAAACCTACTCTCCACATTGAGGTTGGCAGAATCATCGGTATCTATATAACCGATGCAAGGCGCCATTTAAATAAAATAAGAAGAAGAAGAAAGTGCTGTATGTCAATTAAGTGTTAATAAAAACAAGATTTCATCAATAGATGTCCTAGATTATTAATATAATCTCTTATTGTGTAGTAGCACTTTCGAATTAGTAGCGTTTTTATTTTACGAACAATCGAATAAAATCATGTTCGCGATTCTATTTGTCAGATCAGAGCGCCCCGCGCTAGTGCGCCGCATCCGAATTGGCGCATCCCCTCCCTACACAGAAATTGATTGATTATTCAAAGAGAATACAATACTACGTAAGAAGAGACGGGACTTCCATAGAGCAAAATAATCTTACGAAATGTCAAATCAGGGCTAACTGAACGTAGCCAACCTAACAACTGTAACACATAGGTACAGAGTTGCCAACATAAGGGAAAATAGAGATGAGCCCTTAATATTGTTTGATTTATCGATATCGACTACATTAGTCGATATCGATAAATGGTGGTCTCTGATTTTTATAATATTATTTTATATTTTCACAGACGCTATACTCCATTTTTGAACTAAAGTACTGCGTCATAAAAGTTATATGTTGAAAATGAATAAGCGTTTAAATTCGCGGAGGCAGTACATTTAATTACAAAAACAGAATATAGGCTCAGTTGGGCTTATAAAATGATAAGTTCATAAAATTATTTATTTATTGAAAAACAATATTTTAAAAATATTTGTAATTTCTGCGCCGCATTTCTTCTTCAATCAATTCTGCAGCTCGTAGTAGTGCATTATGACCCTTTTTAATATCAGGACGCTTGCTTCATTATTGCCTTCGTCTTTAATCACTTTTGTACCTTGAACATATGGCAATTAGCTGAAACAAAAATAATGACATATTTTGTTATAGTGATGATGATTATTTTGCTGAACCCATTAATTGAGCAACTTCAGAAACTGAACTGGCAGATTCATTAAAAGCTTACACCTAAAAATAAAACATCGATATACAATTGCGAAAATACTACTACCACACTATTTTCCTACAGGTTATTATTTAAGATTATAATTTTTATTGTTTTTATCCTATAAAATCTACAAACCATTGATAATTTGAATAACATACTACTCACCGAAGCTCATCCATTGGAAATGCCATGAAAAACCGTTTTTTGCCGTCCTTTCTTCCAGATTTTAAACCACATATTTCACACTTTCTATACTTCATTGTAATAAATAATGTATAAAACAGTCTTTCCTAGAGAACGTCCTTAAAGAATTTGTAATAAAATTCAGTTATTATCACAATTATTTCACTAATAACATTCACAGAAAAACATTGACAATAACGATTAGACATTCAAAATACAATAAAATATTTATTAAAATTTAATATTTATATTATATCTAAACAGTAACAAAATATATATAACTGAATAGACGAATGCTAATAGTTTAAAATAAATAAATGTATAGACACCAAGCTGTACACGTTCAGTTTAAATCAGAATTTCATCAGACCTACCAGCTTATGTCATCTCTATCAGTTCTTATTTCATAAAGAAAAGCTGGCGTGCAATCTACATTGAATCAAAGAGCATTGCTGATTAATGTTTATATGATGGTATGAGCAATGTATGGAGAAGCAAGGTGCTGGTTTTTGTGACGGGACGCCACAGACGCCGCTCCCAAGGCAACGGGCTCCTTGGCAACCAGCTGCCACAAAAGTCAAACATTTTCTTTTCAGTGCTATTTTATTGTGACAGTTGGTTTTAATTTATAAAGTGTTTTTGTATATATAGTGTTTACGGAACTATGTCTTAGTTTTAAGTATTTTAAGTGCTCCATTTTCAGTCATCATATTACACATATGTTGCACGATAGTGATGCGGAGGTAAGTCAACCTACTGCTTCGCTATTGAATGTGATACGATGCCCTCACTGCTCCCAAGCCCGTATTTTTAAGAGTGAGCGAGGTTTGAAGATACATATCGGCAAAGTACACAAACCCCGACATGTATCTCCGAACCCTCCTCTGGTTATTCAACCCTCTACCAGTACAGTTTCGGAAAACATTATTGAAATTCCCTTTTGGCAAAGACTATCTCACTTAAAAAACTCTGTTTCGATCTTAAAGAGAATTCCTCGCAGTGCAAGACCAATTGTTGCGAAAAGTTTGTCAAACTGCATAGGTCTTGTACTTCGAGAAAATACTAAAACGGCTTGGGAGCAACTGCTCATCTTCCCATACAAAATTTTACATATCAGAACAGACAAGACAGACCGGACAGCCCACCGAACAACAACAAATTCATTGACGTCTCAAATTAGAAATAATTGTAGCGTCATAACGGAAAATTTAAACTCAACATACTCTTCTTTTCGGAAAAGCAATATTTTTAACTTGGTTGGATCAAAATTAAGGGATGGTGACATAAGTGGGGCATCGAGATTGCTTTTTAGTAGCGATGTAGTGGCGCCCTGCTCTCCGGAGACCCTTACTGGTCTGCGGAGCAAGCATCCAGCGCCTGCGGGTGGCCTTTCTTTTCCTGAGGCACCTGTCCCCGACCCTGATTGCCTGTGAGTAACGGCTAAGGAAGTGTTGGCAGCCGTTGTCTCCTTTCGAAGTGGTTCTGCCGGAGGTCTTGACGCATTAACCCCACAACATTTGAAAGATCTTTTAGGGCCAAGCGCCGGGGAGGCTGGTGAGGCACTTCTGAAGGAGCTAACGGCTCTCATGAATTTGATGCTCTCCGGTAGTGTGGATGATGCCATCACAGACATTTTGTATGGGGCTAATTTGTGTGCCCTACGCAAGGGAGATGGTGGCATTCGTCCCATTGCCGTGGGATGTACGTACCGACGTATGGCAGCCAAACTCTGTTGTAGATATTACAAAACCGAGTTAGCTTTGAAGTTACAGCACCTCCAAATTGGTTTTGGTTCAAAGGGGGGCTGTGAGGCTGCCATACATGCTTTATCAACCTACCTTGGCTCCAGTAAAGGTGAGGTCATTCTCAAGGTTGATGTGAAGAATGCTTTCAACTCGGTGAACAGGGACACCTTGTTGAACCAAGCTAAATTAGAAACACCCAAAATTTATAATTTTCTTTGGCAATGTTACAGATACCCCTCCAAACTATTATACAAGGACAACCTTTTGAAATCAGCTGTTGGATGTCAACAAGGAGACCCTCTTGGACCGGTAATTTTCAGTTTAGCCATTCAGCCCATTATTCGGCGGTTAAATTCTAAATTTAATGTATGATACCTAGACGATGGGACTCTAGGGGGAGATGTGGAGACAGTTTTACAAGATTTGGTATTTATTAAAAATGAATTTAGATTAATTGGTTTAGAACTAAATGACAGCAAATGCGAGATTTTTTTAAACGACGTTTCGGAAAAAATTTCTACTATTTCTAAATTCAATTCCGTAGCTCCCACCATCAAAATTTTAGAAAAAGACTCTTTACGTCTCCTCGGGTCCCCAATCCTAGAAGATGCCTACACCTCATTTATAGAGGAAAAAATTCAAAATTTTAGTGACATTTCGGATCGCCTACTCAAAATAAATACACACTCGGCTTTCACTATTCTTCGGTATTGCCTATTCGTTCCAAAATTCACCCATGCCCTACGATCGACGCCATTTTTTAAACATATAACAATTTTGAAAAAAATGGATGAAATTATAGAAAATACCCTCACCAAAATTTTAAATGTGGCCTTGGATGACCGAGCTTTACTACAAGCGACTCTACCGACTCGCTTGGGTGGGCCCGGTATTCGCAAAATTTCAGATGTCAGCTTACCAGGGTTCCTGTCTTCAGTCCACAGAACGGAAGAATTAACTAGGAAAATCCTTGCACCTACACTAGTTAATTCTGAAGTATTGTGTAAGACTGATGCAGTGAACGCTTGGAAAATTGCATGTCCAAACACCGATCTTCCAAGGAACCTTTTCTCACAGCGTCAGTGGGACGGGCCGCTCTGCAGCTTAGTTGGAAAAAAATTACTAAATACATGTTCCAATGCTGCTGAGCGTGCCCGTTTACTGGCGGTTGGAGTGTGGGAATCGGGTCTTTGGCTACGAGCTCTTCCGTCATCTAACGTAGGGACTATGTTAGATGACACTACCTTCCGCATCGCAACTTGTCTCCGTTTAGGTGCGCCGTGTGTTTCTCCGCATCAATGCCGTTGTGGAGAAGCCGTTGACAGACTCGGACACCATGGTCTGTCGTGCTGCAGGAGCGCTGGGCGAATTCCACGGCACGCCAGCCTCAACGACATAGTCCGCCGCGCTCTTGTCACCGCCGGTGTACCAGCTGTACTAGAACCAAACGGTTTGGCGCGTGACGATGGCAAGAGACCGGATGGCATGTCGTTAATGCCATGGAAGATGGATAGGACTCTGGTGTGGGACGCCACATGCGTTGATACCATGGCTCCTACCCATATAACTAGCACGGCTGGCTGTGCTGATGCTGCTGCTGCTTCTGCAGAGGCTCTCAAGCGGCGCAAATACTCCAATCTCATCGGAGATTATGAATTTGTGCCGTTTGGAGTCGAGACTTTGGGGTCATGGGGTCCGAGCGCTCGCAACCTCTTCCATGAGATTGCGAAGCGAATGGTCGACGCTTCTCGTGACCAGAAGGCTGGCCTCTTTTTAGGACAGAGAATAAGCATTGCCATACAACGTGGCAATGCTGCCAGTCTTCTGGGAACGCTACCACAAGAGGCATGCGATGCGGAGGAATTCTACGACGCATTTTAATTGTTCTTAGCTATAAGTTGTATAATAGTTATTTTATTTTTATTGTATTTAATATTTATAAATTATTTCTTGATTTGTTTATTAAAATAACTATTTTTTTTTCCTAATTTAAGTAGGCTTCTAGTATAATACAACATTTATTTTCACATTAAATATTTAAGTATTAACACTTAAATTGATTACATTAAATACAAAGTGACAAATACATGTCAGACAGATGACATTTCATTAAGGAACGAGCGAGACAGATTAGGAAGTTGAGTGAGACAAATATAGTCGCCATTAAAATAAAATTCTCCCCCGGTTCATAGTAGGTTTTTTTTGTACGTAGTTGCGACAGACAGACTGTGATTATTCTTGTCCAAACAAAACCGCCCAAAAATTCACAATAAATTATTAAAATAAGTTATTTTAATGTGAATATGTCCTCAGGACCTTTGTATAGGCTACAAATCACTATTAACTGATCTGTGCTTCAAATTATCTGCCGACGATTGTATAGCGTATGTACATAAGATTTTTTTTCTGTTACAAAATTAGGTCACGTAGTCCCAATTTTGTAAATTTAGTTCGTATTTATACTAATTATAATTGTTCTATAAACGTTTTATGTCACATTTAGTGCCAAGGCGGCGGCTTTCGCGAAAAATGTCGGCTATCACTTTGCCGGACGACTGTGCTAAGCAATGGGAGATTCTCTTGTTGCTGATATCATCTGAGGAGAAAAAAATCGATAGGACGAGTGAAAATGAGATAGATACTATGACTTACTTCTTCAACAATGATGGCATTGGGTAGGTTTACATTTAATTATACCTGTATTAATATTAATTCCTGTTCCCCGTGGCACACCATGACCTGAAAACGAAAATTGCACACTTATTTTTTAAGTAGTCAAATGCTTTTTAAAACTCTTGTGGCAAAGAGAATGAAGAAAATTATAATAGTGTATAGAATATTATAAAATTTCAGATTACCTATTTCGGAAATACGTATTTCACACTGGCGGAGCTGTGGATAACTGCTTGACTATTTAAACTGTAATTCATTGATATCTTTATTTATTCTATGATTCTAGAGCCATGTCCTATTTTAGTGCCACACCCTAATTTGACAATATTGTCTAAAAATAATTTCTTCAATGAGTACTTATTATAAGATAATATTTTCGCGTTCAGTAAAAATACTGATTGTGCATCTAATTAAGTTCAGAATGATCACCACCCACCCCGAAATGGATAGGTTAGGTTAGAAGACTAAGGCGGGAGCTCCGCTTTGCGTCGCTCCCGCCTTATGTCTTTGTGGTAATTTTTTTTATAATTTGTTGGTTGGTTGGTTGCTAACTAACTACTTACTTTTAGTAGTTTGTTGGTGCTCAATCAGTATTTTTGATGTGAATTTGGATTATTTTGTCGTACAAAATGTACTCTTTTTGATATACGTTTAAATACCATCCCTTATTATAACCTATTTATAAATAATAATAAAAATAATTTACATCATAGATAATAATATATCTTCTCACCCATAAGATCTGTAAGACATGAAAATCCAGTTAATCTAAAATCAATCATGGAAAGCTGTGGAAAATCATTCTTAGAGTCAGGCCCAACTTACTAATATATTATTATAACAGCCCCTGTCTATGGTATGGCAGTAGAGAACACAGATTACACTAAAGATGTCACTTCAATTCCCGCTCAGTGTGAATATTTGAACATATGAATATGAGTATTTTCATTGGTCTAGTCGTGCCTCATGAGCATGCCTCGAGCCTGTTAATCTGTCGGTTGCGGTTGCAGTACGAACATGTATGGTAGTCGTTATACAGGACAAATAGGTGAAATTTGTCGCACATTAGGACTGATCACAATGTCAGTCGTAGTAGTCATACTAATAACAATACTTTAAACGTTAGTAATGTATTGTAAAAAACATTTTCCAGACGTATCCTTACACAATGGCTCCAACAAATGCAACTCACATATGGGAGGACACTCCACTCAAGTGCGATGAAGTGTCTGTCCTCTGGAGGCACAGAGGGAATGAGAACTTCCGCACTAACCTGTTCGAGGATAGTTACAAATGTTACACGCAGAGTGTTATGTATGCTGAACAAGGAGGAGCTATGTACCCCCTGGCCTTGGCCAACCGTTCTGCTGCACTACGCAAGTTGAAACGCTACAAGGTAATGCTTAAATAATAATATATCTCTTTCACACAATGTATGGATACAGAAAAATAAAATAGTTGGTCTTATGGCATAACAAGTGGCGGCCTTATTGCACAAGGCAATCTCTGCCTGGCAACCATGAGATGGAGTGAGTTAGATAAATATAAAGTCGGTGCAAAAGTAATTGCCACGTGGTTTCCGGTAGAGTAGAATTAGGGCCATCCCATCTCTTCCCATGCGGTGTTGTACATGGTGACTAAGACACCATACAAATATATACAGCCCAGACTCAGTCTCAGATGCATGTCTCGAGTTAACAATGTGACTCGAGCTGAAAAAGCTCGAAAAATGTGGGGCGTTAATTCACCTCTGCCTAACCCTCCAGGGTGTTTATATGTATGTATGTGTGTATTTTCATGAAAGAACACCACACACCAGCTGAGAAAACCAGAGGCAGATTCTGAGTTCCAAGTTTTAGGGATACCATGTTTCTGATGGTGATGATTGTAAATATTATTATTAGTTATTGATTTTTTGAAGCAATGTGGTTCAACTGGAGAGGTTAAGGAGAATATTTGCTACTTTTTCACTATATATAAAAAAACACCTTTGCTGTTTTCAGGATTGTATGGAGGATGTGTCGTTAGCCATCGCCCAAGGGTACCCTCCAGAGCAAAAACACAAGCTCCTACTGCGTCGTGCAGACTGTCTCCTTGAGCTCAGTGAAATATCCAAGGCTAAGGAATCTATAAATGCGGCCATAAAACACGCTTCCACACTCAATTTACCGTCTTCACATGCTAGTAAGTTGATCATAAATGTCTGTACTCAGGTACTCAAGAAGCTTTGTCCAACTTTATGACCCCATATTGCTTACTTTGTGTCTAGATGGTGCATATTTCTTTATTTTAAGTTTTCACTGCTTGTAAAACCTATATAATTAGTATAACTATATAACTAATACCATTATCTGTATATATAATCTCTTCAAAAATTTTACTTTAAAAATAAATTATTAAAAAATAAAATAGAAACCCACTGCTGCAAGTTCGATAGCAGCCGTACCGATTTGCTAATTATAAAACGAATGAAACTTAATGGGCACCGCCTGCTATCCAACTTGTTTTGATAGTAGGGATTTTTTTGACAACACATTGTTGCACCAAAAATCCATATACTTTTTATTGACATTTATATATCCTGTGACACTCGGGAGATATCTTTGATTTGAGACCACACTCATCGAAATCCGTTCAGACAATAGGCCTGTAGAGGAGAACAAAGAAAACTACTTGCATACATACATACATACATGCATACATGCGTGTAACGTTACCCGTCTCTGGCGCAGCCGGGTAAAAATATGATTAATTGATGAATTAACGTAGTTTGTAAATCAATTCCAACTAAATCTCAAGTTCCAAAAAGGTTTAGGTTTCTCTGCCATAATAAATAAAATATAGTAATAATTTTTAAATGATCATAAATATATAAAACGTTAATGACATAAGTATAAACTTATAATACGAACCTATGCTCGCTGGCGCCGCTGTTACCTCAACAATTTGGCTATGGTTAAAAATATTATATACTTTAAATAATATACTGGCTTGAATTGAATTGGATTGTTGCTTTATGTTAAGCTGCGTGTAATATAAACAAATGTTTATTAAACTTAGACTGCAAGCTAATTTGTACCTTACCTCATAGTAAAAAGTGACTATTTATCATTATATTATTTCGTAATATTATGACTTAGTTATGTAAAATTTTAATTTTCACAGTCGCAATAGAATTGCAATTAATAGGCTATGCGTTCGAAACCCACTCATTGTGCCGCTAACGTGACCCCACTTCGATTACAAGCAATCTAGCTTAGTCAGAGGGGTAAAGAGCATAATTAGTAATGTATGACCCACACTACTAGCCATTTTTAAGAAATAGACTGCGCGTTATATCAATAAGCAAATGACTTATACATTATTTATATTTAAATAGATACATCAATTTTACGCGTTTGAACCCCGCTCAGTGCGCCGCTAACGTGACCCCACTTCAATTACAAGCAATCTAGTTTAGTCAGAAGGGCTAAAGAGCATATAAGTAATGTGTGACCCACACTGGTAGTGTTTTTTTAAGAAATAGGCTGCGCGTTATGTCAATAAGCAAATGACTTATATATTATTTATATTCAAATAGATACATCAATTTGACTATGGGTCCTGAATGGGTGGACCCCACTCAATGAGCCGCCAACGTGACTTCACTTCGATTTGAGTAATTTAACTTAATCGGAAGGCTTAATGAACATATTAGAAACCAGTACCAGTATTTTTTAAGAAATAGGCTGCGCTTAATGTCAATAAACATAGACCTTTATACATTATTTTAATTCTATTTATATTAAAATAGGTACATCAATAGGCTATGGGTTCGAACCCCATTTAGTTAGCCGACAACGTGAACCCACTTCTATTGCAAGCAATCTAGCTTAGCCGGAAGAATTGATGAGAATACTAGTAATGTGAAACCCACGTTACTAGTCGCTTTTATTACGCAATAGTACAATCAATAAAATTACTTTTATACATTTTTGATTTTATTTATATTCAAATGGGTACAAATCTGCGGTAACAGGTTGGATTCCCACTATGGACCCACCCCTAAAAACAAGCAAATTAACCTCGCTGAAAGATTTTACGCGAATACATTTTTTTTTAAGAGATAGGCTGCGCCTAATGGTCAATAAGCAAATAGCTTTCAAATAGGCACATTGAGATTGCGAACGTATTTTTACTTTATTACATAGAAATGAGAGTAGCTATTTATTATATATTTTGCACATGATTGCTATTACTTAGATTTTTGTTATTTAAATGGGTCCTTTAACCCAATTTCTAGTCGATTTCTTATTACGACTAAAAGCCTAAGGGTGCAGACCCACTCAGTATGTCGCTAACGTGAACCCACTCCTAAATACAAGCTAGTGGCGTTAAATGTAGTACTAGTAAATGTCGTTACTAGTGATCTTCATTATAAAAATATTATCAAGCTCAATACTAGTACGTAGCTACGCGTGATTTGAATAAGCAAACGTTTGGTAAATGTACTATGCGAGTTAATTTATACTTTATTAATGAATATAACAGTGAAAATTGATATTTGTTATAATAGCATATTTGCACATGCTTGCTGTGAGTTTGTTTTGTGATGATTATTTTTTAAAGGCTAAGTTTATAAATTGACCTGTTTTGGTTTATTTGTACTTGTGAACCCATTTTAGTACAAGTCATTCGGTTTAGATGAATGAATTAACGCGAATACTAGTAAAGTGTGGGTCACTGTACTAGTAATTTAAAGAAAAATCCATCTTGTGAAAATACAAAAAGGCTGCGCGTCTAAATCGATAAGCAAAAATGTATCTATAGGATTATGCGAGCTAATTGCTACTTCATTACACTGTAATAGTAGCTTTTTTTTGTTAAAAACTCCTTTTCACACTTGTTTATTTTGTAAAATATTTTAATTATTAACAAAAATATCTTGGCCCAATGTGCTGAGCTTTCAAAACCTGCAATTTGGAATATATCTTTATCGAAGTAAGACCTTTTGTCGTGAGCTGTTTGTTGGCAAATTATCAAAAATATATTCATCACATCATTTTTACCCGGCTTCCCAGGCTCTGAGCGGGAATTGAACCAGCTACCTCCGGCGTAGCAGTCGAACATTCAACTGCCTCGCCACAGAGGTGGTCTTGTTACATAACCTAACCTAGCCCAAGATCTGGGATATCAAATTAAAAACAAACTTTACCAATCACATGGAACTTGTCTAAGCTCAAATAACGTGCTCCACAACCTCCCTTGCGCACTCAAGTAAATTGACGATTGTTTTCGCATTTGTTGTTCAACTATGTAGTATTAAATTCACAGAAAGCGCGAGCGAGCGAATGCCTTGTTCTATACAATATATCAGCACTATTCCACACAGAGAGCGTACTCGGATTTATCACGCGACTTGTCGACCGATAGGTTCGGGTACACGTCATATTTCGTAAGTGGGGCGTGGTGTCATTTCAGTTTAGACAAACTTAAAGTTACAAACGTTAGCTCCACCCAAGTTTAAGCATAAAATCTTCTTGTTTGATCTTGAATAAGTGCTATATTAATGAGGGAATTTCAGATGAATTCCAGAAGAATATAAAGATCCTGGAACAGAAGCTGGAGGTTCTTTATGATACGGACAGGGAGGACGAGGATATCCTTCCGGAATGCTACAAAGGGTTGAATCCGGACTTCAATGCAGCATCCAATGCGCTTGAATTAAGGTAATATTTTATTAGCTTGGAATACCGCCGCCTCCTTCTGTGAGCAAGTAATGCTCGAGAAGGAGCTGACGATAGAGTTCGGGAGAGTCTCCGGTCGCCCCGACCCGAAGACCAGAGAGACAGGTGGAGTCGCCAGTCAACCTAGCAGAAGCAGGGCGGGGCGGTTTTGTGACGTTAGCGCCTCTTCCTATCTGGGGCAAGACGGGGTGTTTCCACACTCAGACAGACCATCTCATAACCGGAGTTGGTCTTGACTTAGTTGGAGAGTGAGGGCACATATTTTCATTCCCTCTCTCATTAGTCAATTACGTTTTGGATATCCTAGACATTGCAGTATAATTGAGCATTACCTACATCAGACGTGTGGTCTAAAAGCACACTCATTTTCTCTTCAGGCGCAATGACACAGCCGGTCGTCACGTGATCGTGAAGAGAGAAACTCAGCGTGGTGACGTCATGTTCTCCGAGGAGCCCTACGCGTGGGTGATCCTGCCTAACGAGGAGGCGATCTGCGACGGCTGCTGCCGCGCGCAAATCAACCCAATCCCGTGAGTTTGGCAGTGTGCATTATTTTTAACCCCCGACGCATAAACGACGGGGTGTTATAAGTTCAACGTGTGTGTCTCTGTATGTATCAGTTTGTATCAATGTGTGTCTGTGTGTGTTAGTGTGTCTGTGTGTGTGTGTGCCTGTGTGTCTAGTCTTGAGTACTAATTTTTGGTCCTTCGAGCCGGATCTCGAATCTTCTACGACATCCACGGTATGAGATGGAATATTGTATTTCACCAACACCGCAATGCAAAAGTTATGTTAACACAGCAAACTTCTCAAAAGTTATTATGTTTTTATTTTTCAGTTGCACCGTGTGCTCGCGCAGTGGTTATTGCAACGAGATTTGCCGCGAGATCGCCGCCGACTCCCACCATCAGTGGGAGTGCTCGGGCATTCGCGCCGAACTGTTCGCCACTATAGGCATCTGGCTTTGAGGTACGTTGAAATACTTATATATTCATGCTTGATAACATGGATGTGTTTCACAGCTTCTGAGGCGTTGCAGTAGTGAATGCAATTGCTTCTAACACCCATCCGTTCTACCTGTCTGAACAATCTTAAGTATCCCTTTCTCTATCTTGGTCACTCGCATCATCCATATCGATGTGGACAAAAATCCCCCAGGGTACTTAAAATCCAAGTAGACGGACCCTAAACGGACCATATAAATTCACCAGAGGATCGCAGTAATGGGATCGATGGGGACAAAAACTCTAAATAAATCTCCCAGGGGATTTATACAGGGGAACAAGTGAACGGACCGTATATGTCATGTCCATATAAATCCAGGGATCACAATAATTGGATTGATGTGGACAAAACCTCCAAATCAATACCCCCAACGGATAAAACCGGGGATACAACTGGAAGATACTATTACTTAATTTAAAGAAATTCAAAACTATGGTGAGGGAGCGTTGGTTCACAGTGACAAATGGTGATTTGTCATTGTGAAAATGCTCTTATATACCATGCTTACTATATCAAGTTATTGTCTGATATATATTGTATATGTATTATATTTACCTATGTATATTATATTTATTAATTGTATGTATCAGATATATATATATATATTTGTATGTACATACATACATACATATAATCACGCCTTTATCACTGGAGGGTTAGGCAGAGGTGAATTAACACCCACATTTCACCAATAATTGTATTCGGTCCCACGTAATAGGGGGTGAGCCTATTGCCGTATTCCGGGCACTATTGTTGACTCGAGCCATGCATCTGAGGCTGAGTATGGGCTGTATATATCTGTCTGATGTTAAACAGCCCTATCCCTTAGTCGCCTTGTACGACACCGCATGGGAAGAGATGGGGTGGCCCTAATTCTACTCTGCCGGAAACCACGCGGCAAATTTATTTGTATTGTTACGTGCACGGGGTACAATTAAATGCCGTTTACTCAACGAAGAGATTTATTAGCTCACCACAAACTAGACAATTTAATCACTAGTACACACAGTACTCTTCAACAGTTCCAGTCGCTCAGTAGTTCACAATAGTCCACAGTCGTTGCTCAGGTCGCAGGTAGAATCTTCTTCGGTCGCTTAAGTTCGCTGTGTTCGTTATCGATCTCAAAGACTGAATGAATCGTGTTGCTATGCGAGCATGTTTTTATACCTCTCAATTAGGAGGATCGAATTATCTGGCAAGTTCGCGAGCGATAAAAACCTATTCTTTTGATCTTGCCGCCGTCGCTGACCTTCGAGTAGTTTCTCGATATTTACCTACTGTTTGTTTATATTTGAGAGTGTAGGTACTCGTAGGTAGGTTGTGACTTTTTGTTGATGATTCTAGATTTTTCTATGCCAATCGGTAGAGTACCTCGTCACTAACAATGCGTTTTTATTTCTTGAAGATTCGATTATTAGTTTTCGAGATATCGACGGCGGTCGTAACATTACCCCCCTCTTAGTCATGCTCGTCCCGAGCATCATTTGTTCCATGATGACGCGTCAACCTATCCACATGGACTACCTTTGGTTTTCCCCGAACCCCCTTCCTAATGCGGTAGGTAATGTCATTGATCCTCGTAATAACCGTATAGGGCCCTTCCCAGCGAGCTTGGAGTTTTGGAGATTTCCCCTTCTTGCGTAGCGGATTATGAAACCATACCAGTGTTCCTTCTTCAAAGCCGTTGGTGTTTGCATTTCTATCGTACCGGGTTTTCATCCTTTCACCTGTCTTCAGATTGTTTTCCCGTACTATTCGGTGCACCTCGTCCAGTCGGGTTCGAAGTTCACTCACGTAATCCGTCACGGGTTTAGGACTATCAGGTGGCGTACCGGTTATTGCATCTACTGGTAGCCTAATCTCTCGACCAAGGTTCACTTTCGCTGGGGTGTGTCCCATACTATCATGTACCGCAGATCGATAGGACATCAAGAACAGTGGGATGTATTGGTCCCAATCTCTTTGGTGTTCATCGACAACTTTAGCCAAGTGATTTTCCAACGTCTGGTTAAACCTCTCGACCATTCCGTCTGACTGCGGATGCGCTGGAGTCGTACGGGTCTTGTTCATTCCAAGGAGTTTGCACATTTCTTGAAATAGAGCAGACTCGAAGTTCCGTCCTTGGTCAGAGTGGATCTCCATAGGTGCGCCGTACCGGCAGACCACTTCCTGAACCAGTTTCTTTGCCACAGTGACTGCTTCCTGGTTGGGTGTCGCAAATACTTCCGGCCACTTAGTGAAGTAATCTTGCACTACTATGATGTATTTGTTACCTTCTTCAGTCGTTGGAAAAGGTCCAGCAACATCAATGGCGATACGTTCCCATGGTGCTCCGACGTTATACAGTTTCAATTTTCCTTTGCTTCTTGTCGGCGGTCCTTTAACTGAAGCACATGCAGTGCATTTACGGCACCAATCCTCGACATCTTCCCGACAATGAAGCCAGTAAAACCGCTGTCGTACTTTAACTAGGGTTTTCTTGACTCCGAGATGCCCGCCAGAGACACCATCATGGCTGTGCCGTAAGAGAGTAGCCACCTTGCTTCGTGGTACCACTACTTGTAGGGTCACCTCTTTGCCGTCATTGGATTCCCATTTCCTATACAGCACGTCATCGATCAGAGTTAAGCTGTCCCACTGGGCCCAATAACTTTTGGTAGTGGAACTGTAAGCAGATATATCACTCCATTGGGGTTTGCTTCCAAGCTGCTTCCAGTGCAGTATAGGCTGTAGATCATCATCATCCTCTTGCGCCTGCTTCATACTGCTTCCGGTCCATTCGTCGTCAAGTCCATTCACCTTTATGACTTTAATATTTTCAAGGGCTTCGTTCTTCTGACAGTGCTTGCAATCTTCGGCACACGGCCTACGAGACAAAGCATCGGCATTGCCGTGCCCTTTACCACTTCGGTGTTCTATCACAAAGGGAAATTCCTGTAGTTGCTCGATCCACCTTGCTACTTGACCTTCCGGATTCTTGAATTGCAGCAACCATTGTAGTGCAGCATGATCTGTCCTTAGTGTAAACTCTCGTCCTATAAGGTACTTATTAAAATGCTGTAAGGACTTCACCACAGCGAGAAGTTCACGACGAGTGACACAGTAATTTCTTTCCGGCTTGGATAGCGATTTACTGAAGTATGCTATTACAACATGGCGATCTCCTTGCACTTGTGACAACACTCCACCTATACCGGTGTTGCTGGCATCCGTATCCACAATGAATCTTCCTTCCCTGGTAGGATAACCCAATATAGGAGCTTCGCACAACCGTTCTTTAAGTGTACTAAAAGCTTGCTCGCAATCTAAGTCCCAAACGAAGTCTCGTTTATCTTCCGTTAGTCTGTGTAGTGGTTTGGCAATATCCGAGAAATGCTTAATAAAGCGTCTGTAATACGCGCATAGTCCCAGAAACGCTCGAATCTCCGTTTTGTTCTTTGGAACAGGCCATTCCTGAACAGCTCTTATCTTCTCGGGGTCGGTTTTAACGCCTTCTGTGGAGATCACATGTCCAAGATAACTGACCTCCCTTTTAAATAAAGCGCATTTCTTTGGACTCAGTTTAAGGTTAGCCTCACGGATTCGAGTAAAAACTTTTTCTAGGTTCTTCAGGTTTTCTTTGAAGCTGCGTCCCATAACTATAACATCGTCCAGGTAAACCAGACAGACATCTCCGAGTAGACCCACCATTACTCTTTCCATGAGGCGTTCAAACGTGGCCGGGGCATTACATAACCCAAATGGCATAACATTAAAATGCCATAATCTGTTTCCGACTCCTGTACTAAAGGCTGTCTTCTCTTTATCTTCAGGACTGATCTCCACCTGCCAGTAGCCACTTTTTAAATCGATGGTTGAAAACCATTTCATACCACTAAGCATGTCCAGGGTATCATCGATTCTTGGCAAAGGATAACTGTCTTTCTTAGTGACATTATTTAACATTCGGTAATCCACACAAAACCTTGTGCTACCGTCCTTCTTTTTTACTAGTACTACAGGTGATGACCATGGACTCGTAGAAGGTTCGATCACTTTGCTCTCAGCCATGTCTTTAATCATATCTGCTACCTCCCCTTCTCTTGCCCATGGTAAACGTCGAGGTCTCTGTTTTATGGGTCTAGAGTCACCTGTGTCAATCCGGTGTTTCACGAGCCCAGTCCTTCCACAGTTATTCCCAGTTGCAAAGATGTCTCTGAATTGTAGCAACAGGTCTCTGGCTTGGTGCAATTCTGATGCTGTTAAATTTTCCTTCGAATTCTCAAGAAGTTGTTCGATGTGATCTTCGGAGATTTGTGTACCACCTTGTTGAGTCGAAGTGTTGTTCAACCGCCTCAGGCACTTTACTTCCTCACATCTTCCGACCACACTATTCTTCTTCAGGAGAACTATTTCATCACTGAGGTTAAGAATTCTTACTCTAGTGATTCCGTTCGGTATCAGTAAGGTTCTTGCTGTTATTAAATTTTGATGACTGCCGGCATCTTCCACCATAAGACATCTTCTTTGTTCAGTCTTCGCGGGAAACTTCACTTTGACTAATGTTTCCGATTTAGGAGCTAACGTTGTATCCGTTAAACAGTAAAGAGAGCACGGGTGCGATCCTTGTAAACAAACTTCCTGGTCAGGGAATCTCAGCACTCCTTTAGGTATATCCAAGACACATCTGTGGTTCCTCAAGAAATCCAGTCCCAAAATGCAGTCATCAGTAATATTAGCAATGAGCACTGACTGCTGGTATATTTGGTCGCCAATTCTTACCTCCACGTCTGTTTCACCGAGAACGGTCACTGGCTGGCCAGTAGCTGTCTGAAGCTGGCACCTCGGAAATCGTTTTTCCCACCTTATGGTGCGTTTCAGTAATTCTGGTCTAACAACTGTACGTGAAGCTCCAGTATCCACTGTTAAACTGCAAGGTTGATTGTGTAAGGTGGCCTCGATGATCAAACTATTGCCATTGCAAACTTGAGTTATAGTGATGGTTGGGGCCTCATGTCGACCAGCCAGCGCCCGCCCCGCGGCCCTGGCGGCATTTAGTTTAACGGAACCTCTTGATCCACTTGGGTCCCGGAGTCCGTGACCCTCCTCCGTTTTCTCGAAGGACACTCTGATTGAATATGGCCCCTTCCTCTACAGGAATAACATGTTGGGACATATCGTGGCTTCCTCTCTTCTGCAACCACCACTTTGATCTCCCTAACCTTACTTATTCCGGCATTTTGCCGTACAGTCTCCACCTCGAGAGCATAAGCCAGTGCTTCTTTCAAGGTCTGATGGTGACGCAACTGTACACTAGCTTTCACTTCTGCGTCTCGTATACCATTTAGGAAGGCCTCCAGCAGAGTGGTCTCGATCATAATGGGTGTCGATGAGTAGGCCCGACGAACGAGTCTTTCAACTTCTACAGCCCATTCCTGGAGGCTTTGACTAGATTTTTGTTTCTTCTCCCGGAGCTGCGCTCGGTAGACATTCTCCAGGTGCTTGTCACCGTAACGTGTGTCTAGAGCTTCCATCAAAGACCCCAGAGTCCTTCCTTCAGGCGGCAGGTTTTCCAATATTATTAAGGCATCTCCTCGTAATGCAAGTGTCAAGGCCATAAATGACTCCTCGTTGCTCCAGGCTTTAGTTTTTGCCAATATCTCGAATTGGTACTTGAAGGCTGTCCACGAGGAAGTTCCATCAAAGTGTGGTAGGTCGAACTTTGCTGATGATGGTGAGTTCACGGTAACAGCTCCGCAGGTTTCCAGCATGACGATCTTCTTTTCTAGAACTTGCAAGCGGTCATCCATGGTCCCAGTCTTCAAGGCCATTTCATTGCTCAGCATTTGCAAGCCGTCTTCGAGGTTCTTCACCTTATCCCCCAGTGCGTGGATGCCTGCATCAATTTTACCCATGACAGCTTCCTGGTTGGCCTGCATCTCTTGCCTGGAGGCCTGTATCTCTTGCCTGGAGGCCTGCATCTCTTGCCTGGAGGCCTGCATCTCTTGCCTGGAGGCCTGCATCATCTGCTGCATAGAAGCCTGCATCTCTTGCCTGGAGGCCTGCATCATCTGCTGCATAGAAGCCTGCATCATCTCCTGCATAGAAGCCAGCAGCGTCATCATGTTGGTATCTGACGAGGTTCCATCTGATGCTGCCGTAGTTCCCGCTGAGACAGCAGCATCGGCCTGACTGCCTTCCTCTTCGAGGGTCCGTTGACGTGCGGCATCCATTTCCACTTGACGTCTGGTCCGTGGAGTACGCCCTTCGTCTTCACGTGGTAATAACGGCATTCCGCTTCTGACACCAATTGTTACGTGCACGGGGTACAATTAAATGCCGTTTACTCAACGAAGAGATTTATTAGCTCACCACAAACTAGACAATTTAATCACTAGTACACACAGTACTCTTCAACAGTTCCAGTCGCTCAGTAGTTCACAATAGTCCACAGTCGTTGCTCAGGTCGCAGGTAGAATCTTCTTCGGTCGCTTAAGTTCGCTGTGTTCGTTATCGATCTCAAAGACTGAATGAATCGTGTTGCTATGCGAGCATGTTTTTATACCTCTCAATTAGGAGGATCGAATTATCTGGAAAGTTCGCGAGCGATAAAAACCTATTCTTTTGATCTTGCCGCCGTCGCTGACCTTCGAGTAGTTTCTCGATATTTACCTACTGTTTGTTTATATTTGAGAGTGTAGGTACTCGTAGGTAGGTTGTGACTTTTTGTTGATGATTCTAGATTTTTCTATGCCAATCGGTAGAGTACCTCGTCACTAACAATGCGTTTTTATTTCTTGAAGATTCGATTATTAGTTTTCGAGATATCGACGGCGGTCGTAACAGTATGTATTAGATTTACTATAATAAATAAATAAATAATTACAAAATTGTAAATTAGTCATACTTGAATTATGTTCTAATAAAGTTTCTGAACCCGAAAATGTTTTAAGAAGTAAAACTTCTTTATGCACGCCTGACTTGGGGAGTAAGCTAGTGAAAGCGTGACGAGAGCTTTACGAAAAATGTGATCGGGCGAGCCGAACGGACGTTGAGAGGGAGATATAAGTTAGTGAAGATAAAAGAGAGAGAGAGAGAGAGTGTTACGTTTCCTATACTGTAGAGACAGGTGTGAGTACAGATTTTCTTGCTCTCTTTCTCATATAGCCATGCAGGCCTATTAAGTTTTACTACAGTAAAGCTTTTTTAAATCGCGACCACCGAAATCCACTAGAGAAGCAGTCGGCATCAACAATCATAATGTGTCAAAATCGTTTTATTTTCAGGGTGTTGTTGGTAGGCGCCAAAGAAGGCTTCCCCAAGTTGCCAAAAAAGGGGGCTAAGCCTACAACAGCTATGGAGCTGTTCGCTGGGTATTCTGATATCGATGATATAGAGATATACAAGGAAGACACGCTGCCCTTCTTCAGAATGTTCAAGCTTGTCACCAACTTCGACAAGATGAATAACACTGATTATATACAATATGCGTTGGTGAGTGTTTTGAATATATTTATCTTGTACTAACCTTTTTTTTTATACCACTTAGGTGGCAGACACGACCCACCTAATGGAACATGGCCACCGTGGCCTATGGACGCGCCAAGAGAGTCACATTCGCGCTGCCAACCCTGAAATTATTGAGAGTTTCTGTGCCGTCAGTGTAGAAGACAAAGCACCAGCTTTTGGTCTTTCCACTGATAGCACAAAAGCCTGAAAGGTGAGCTCTGGCTACCCTACTCACCGCCGGGAACACAACACGAGGTTATTATGGCCGCGGTGTTCTGTAGGGTGGAGGTACTTCCCCAGTCGGACTGCTCAATTGGACGGAAATACCGTCGTGTCCTACTTCCTACCTCGATGCCCTCGGCTCTATATTCTATTTCAGACGCTCAGCAGTTGAGAGCTTGATTGAATAACAAACATCTGAACAGCCAAACATCTTCTGAAACCTTAACTTTTATAATAGAGACATATTTTCCTGTTTGCATGGCTCTTGGAGCTTAGGGTCGACCTTCCGACTCTTTTTCCTCCACTTCGCACTATCTTCGGCATCCATGATATTGAGATCACGACGACAAGCCAGAACTTCTTGGGCTATCACTTCTACCTGGACCCAGCGGAGGCGTTATTCCTAGAAATTTGTTATCCATGTAGCCTGACGGTTGCTGCAAAATGAGGCCGCACTAGCGACCACAGACATTAAACAGCCACCATTTGATTCATCGTTGGCCGCGCTTAACACGTTTGTCTTTGGGTTTCATGCGGTGGACCATTACAAGGAGTCGGTGTTGAGAAATGGGACTCTCTCCGGGTAAATCTCTCAGGCTACATATGCAGGGTGATTATGGTTTAGCTGAACGTGGATGGTGGTCGAATTCTTAACTATAAGGAGTAGCAAAAAATTTTTTAAGATTCCGGTCTGATTTTAATAAGACTGCATTGAATTTTAATTTAATTGATTTGAAAAAAATAAATATTAATATGGAAGGAATTTTAAAACATAATAACATACGTTTGGTTGATAGGCCCGCCTCCACCGTCATACCCCGCGCCTCTTACCAAAGAGGCCTAAAAATGCAGCTTGCACAACCTGTATGCATTGTTACGAAGTTGGCCGAACTGCTCGGTCCAAGCACTATGCATAGATGTGCTAGGTCTTTGATGAGGAGACTTAGGTCTCTTCCGAGGCGACTCGGACGTCGGAGTTCGCTTAATGATCTCCGTACTCCATAACCACGGGCTTAGGGGTGACAGGTGGAGCCGCCTGTCACCCTAGCAGTAGCAGGCCGAGGTGGCAATCAATACATGCGATGCCCGATTCGCCCTATTTAGGGCGAGAAGGGGACACAGTGAGACAATCTCACCCGCGGCGATTGATGACCCATCCGGCGTGCGGTTTTAGTCGGTTCGAGTACGAAATAACCTTTCCAGCCATCTCCGACCAGATTACTGCACTATAAATAAAAATATGTTCCCAGTGGTCTCGCCATTGCTTGAATATATATTTTTCTTTTTCAGACCGCAACAATGCAACGCAACATTCGTCCGGCGTGCGCGCTTGCGGTCGGATCGAGTACTGTGAATTCCGTGACAATGTCCGTGAAAAGTGTAAATACGCTGAAATGTGTGAATTGTAACATCGTTATAAGTGAATTGTTATCATTTATACAAAATAAAATTGCAGTGATAGACAATGAAAGTCTAATAAGGATTTGCGTGTCTGCCTTTTCTGAAGAGGAGATAGTATGTACAAAGGATTTGCTCTTTAGCTCTGTTAAAACAAATATGCGGAACATATCCAGGCGTAAAGAAGGTAAAACACAGAGAGATTTGGAAGATATAATATGTGTTTTTAAAGTTACAGAACCGGATTTAATACCAATCTTTGTGGCTCGTGACTTGCACAAACTACCGCCGCCGGTAACATTTGATCATGTCGACGTTACAAAATTATTAAAAGACCTGTTGATTATGCGAACTGAGCTAGATGAAATAAAAGGCAACTATGTTGGAATGAATCAATTCGATGAATTTAAAAAAGATTTGGAAAGCATTCGACCACAATCTTCGTTTCTCATTAACAATATAAATATGAAAAAAAGAGTAGGGTATCTGCTTGATAGTGGGCCTGTAGGACTATCTCCGGCTGCGAGCGGTGTCGGAACGCAACGATCTAAGGCGGAATGTAACGAGTCACCTAAGTATCGCTCTCTCGCTCGCTCCCGTAGCGATTTATCTGTGGCGGAGGCGAATGAAGTGTGATACATTGATTAATTCAACGTTTCTAGAGAGAGAAATGTGCACTGATTTGACAGATACTGTGAATTGTCATCCAGTAAATGTAAATATGAATGTGGAAATAAAGCGCTCAGCCGCAGATATTGTGAAACAAGGCGAATGGAAAACCAAGAATACTAATAGTGATGAATGGATAACAGTACAAAAAAGAAAACATAGAAATCGTTTCACTGGGAGAACTGGGAAAGCGCCTACAGACATGTCGGAGAAGTTTAAAGCAGCTGAAACTAAAGTACCTTTGTTTATCTCAAATGTAACCAGAGATACAGCAGAAGAAGACATTTCTCAATACATTCAACATAAAACATTTGAAAGTGTTTCACTTGAGAAAATCAAAATGAAAAAGGAAAGGCCGTATAATGCTTATAAAGTACTTGTAAATCGAAATAAACTAGCAATATACTTGATGACCAGATCTGGCCGGATGGTATCACGTTTCGGCGGTTTATTCACTTCAAGTACAGAAAACAGGAATGTAAAGTCCTTTCTCGAAGTGACATACCTATTGAACACAAATAATGGATAGCTCTGAAAAAATGAATATAATAACATTCAATTGTCAAAATGTGAAAACATCAGTGAAGGATGTACAATCACTGTGCAGAACAGCTGACATTGTATTGTTGCAGGAAACATGGTTATATCCACATGACTTAGGTTACCTTGCAGCTTTAGATTGTGAATTCAGTTATACTGCAAAGTCTTCCATGGACACATCAGCTGGTATCTTGCAAGGTAGACCACATGGGGGCTTAGCAATACTGTGGCGCAAAATTGCATTTAAGTGGGTGACTGTAGTACATAGTGATAATGATAGGGTTTGTGCAATAAAAGTTGTATTAGAAGACAGATGTTTTATGGTTATAAATACATATATGCCTGTGAATTGTAATGACAATCTGCCATGTTTTACAGAATGTCTTAGTGAGATATGTTCTATAATTGAAAACAATAATGTTCAATCAGTGTATGTGTTAGGAGATTTCAATGCACACCCAGGTGTATTATTTTTTAATGAACTTCTAAACTTCTGTAGTGAGCAGGATTTGGTGTGTGCCGACATCAGTCATCTGGGTATGTTATCACAAACAATTACATACATTAGTGATTGTTGTAGTCAAACAGAAACAAGAAACGGGACGGCCAAAATGTACGATATGGCGGTCCGACAGTCCTGCTTGACTTTGCAGTAGACTGTATAGATAGTTTGCATAGGACAGAGGTTCTTTCGACGCTGGCGGGTGGGTGAAGATGCCGATGGGAGCGTGGGTTCAGGACTTGCGTTTGCTGGCTTGAAAAGGGCTGAAGACGGGTGCTTGAATGAAACTATTAATTTCTCTCTTCTTTTATTCTGAAGTGTTCTTCGTAGGGCTGCTGGGTCCGGACTGAATTCGTCAGTCAGTCACTGGTCGTCACAACGCTCCTTGCGGAGCGTGTGGAAGCAGGTATTGGGGCTACGCCCCCTACTGCGGTGGTCCACTCTGCCCCTGGATAGGGTGCAGGTCCTTGTGTGCGGCCCTTGTGGCCTATGGTCCTTCAAGCGTAGGGCGCCGGCGCTGCCCTCCATGCCGACCGGCGGACGCCCCAGCCAGGTGAGATGGCCGGTATCCCAGCCAAGGCCCAGCTGAGGGCGTCCAGCGACGAGAACGGCAGGGCTGCTGGCGGCGCCCTGGACCAGTGTGCTAACACACGTGGGAAAGAAGAAAAGGAAAGAAAATAAAATAAAAATAAATAAAATAAATAACGGCAGACAAAAGTTGTCTGCCGGTGACATGTCCGGTAAGTGGCGTGAAGAGCCGGCACCTAAAGCCGGCTGTTCACGCGGACGCTGGGGGGCGGTGCCTCGCGCGAGCGGCCGGCTGTCGCCGTCCCGCTCGCACTCGTGGCCGACGCAGTAGCGCTGCGCTGTGGGCGTAGCCGTTGTAGCCGTTGTAGCGGTCGGGCGGAGCGCTACGCGGCCAGATGCGGCGTGCATGGGCCGCTTTAGCTTTAGCTGATAGCGGAGGAATGTTGCGGATTGCTATGCGCCGACTTTTACGGGGGCGACTGTTTGGCGCTCCCCGGCGGTCGGCGCGCGGCTAGACGCCGCAGCTCACTCCTCCGCCACCAGGTCTCGCGGCAGCCGGAGTCGGTCCGGGGGGCGCGCGTGCCAGGGCGCCAGGCCCTTGATGTGGGCCCACGCGGAGGCGTCGGCGCGCGCGAAAAGCTGCGTGGCCAGGCGGCGGATGAACGCGTCCAGGCTCTCCACCCGGAGGTCCCGGGCGATGGTGGCGTTCCGCACGTAGCGCGGCGCGCCCGCGACGGCCCGCAGCGCGAGCGACTGCTGCGCCTCGAGGCGGGTGCGGCCGGCCGATGCGAGCAGCCCGTACCACGCCGGCGCGGCGTATGCGAGCCGCGTGCGCACGTACAGCTTATATAGGCTCACCTTCGCGCGCAGCGGGAGCCTGGACGTGAGCACGGGCCGCAGCTGCGCGCTGACGGCGCGCGCCCGGCCCACGACGGCGCGCACGTGCGCCGCCATGCTCAGGCCGCGGTCGAGGGTGACGCCGAGGTACTTGGCCTGCGGCGACCACGGGATGGCCAGCAGCAGCGGCGGCGGGAGGTTGCGCTTCGGGGAGAAGGCTATCGCCTGTGACTTACCGGCGTTGGCCGACAGGCGCCAGAGCGCCAGCCACTCCGGCAGCAGGTCCAGAGTGCGTTGGAGCTTCGCGGCGGCGTGGGTGATGGAGATGCTGGTGCTGATGTACGCGGCGTCGTCCGCGTACAGCGCCAGCTGGACGCCGTCGCCCACGGGGATGTCGTCGGTGTACCTGCTGTAGAGCACAGGCGATAGACAGCTGCCCTGGGGCACGCCCGCGGAGATGCGGTGCGGGGCGGAGGTCGCGTCCTCGACCGCGACGCGGAAGGTCCTGTTCTGCAGGAACGTTGCCACGAGCTTGACCACGCGGCGGGGCAGCGTGGAGGTGGCCAGTTTGTACACTAGCCCCGCGTGCCACACTCGGTCGAATGCTTTTTCCATGTCGAGGAATACTGCAACGGCGTGTTCGTGTTTGTTCCGCGCCACGGCGACTTGGTGCAGTACCCTCGAAAGCTGGAGCGTCGTGCTGTGTTCTGACCGAAACCCGAACTGCTCCGGTCTCGGGGCGATGTGGGGCGTCATGTGACGCAGCAGCAGCTGCTCGAACACCTTCGAGGTGGTCGGCAGCAGGGTGATCGGCCGATAGCTCCCGGGCTTCAGCACGTTCTTCCCCCGCTTCGGCAGCATGATGATGCGCCCCTCCTTTTAGATGTCCGGGAAGACGCCCGTGCGCGCTATGCCCGTGTACAGGCGGGCGAGCGCGGCGACGGTGCGCGCTGGCAGGTGGCGCAGGGCGGCGTTGGTGATGCCGTCCGCGCCGGGCGCCTTCCTCAGCTGGGTGCGGCGTATCGCGCTTCGCACCGCGTCGGGGGAGAAGTGGATGGGGTCCTCGTCGGGGGCTATCGGCGTGGCGAAGTACTCCCGAAGGTGTTCCACGGTGCCTGCGACGTGCTGGTCGAGACAGGTCGGGTTCGGTGAGAACTGTGTCTCGAGGTGGCGCGCGAAGATGTCGGCGCGGTCTTGCGCTCGGTAGCGCGGCGACCCGTCCTCGTGCTCCAGAGGGCGCACCGGAGCTGGGGTGTTGGTAAAGCGGCGGCACAGGCGGTGCACGGACGGCCAGTCGTCCGAGATGGCGTCGATATGGTTCTCCCAGCTCTCGCTCTCGTACGTGCGCACCTCTGTTTTCACACGTTCCGCGAGCCGACTGAGCTCGGCCTTCAGCCTCGGGCATCTGGTCCTGATCCATTCCTTGCGGAGGCGCCGCTTGGCGGTAATCAGGGTCATGATGTGCTCCGGGAGGCGTCTGATGCTCTCCCGGGTCCCTCCTTGGATTCTAGCGGCGCCAAGGGCGCCTCTAATGGCTGCGGTCAGTTCCTCCGCGAGGGCGTGTACATCGGCCGCGGAGTTGACGGGTCGGGTCGGCGTGCTCGTCTGCAACGTTCCTGCAAACCGCGTCCAATCGACGCGGGGACGTGGCGCCGGAGGGACGGTCCGGGCGGGGCGGTTGTCTATTACGACAAGCACCGGCTGGTGGTCGGATCCCGGATTGTCGGCTAGTACCTCTTGGGAGATCTGGGTGTCGGGTGGGACGGTGTGGACTAGGATGTCCAGCACGTCGGGGCTATGGTTGGGTTGCTCTGGGTACCTGGTAGGGACTTCCGGTCCCGTGACCACGTAGCCCCGGGCGTCGGCGTCCACCTGCAGAAGCGCGCCTGCGTCGTTCTCGACCGCTGAGTTCCACGCTGGGTGCTTCGCGTTTAGGTCTCCCGCTATAATGACGGGGCACGGCGCCTGCAGCGGCTCGTGCAGGTCGGTGGGGTGTAGTCGCTCTGATGGGGGTTTGTAGGCCGCGTACAGGCGCAGTGGCGCGCCACCCATGTGCAGCTCCACACCCAGCGTCTTGGTGGTCACCCCGGATATGTCGGGGAGAGGTTGGTGAATTAGGCGTCGCTTCACCAGTACAGCCAGACCTCGGTAGCCCATGCCGCACGGTGTTGCCGATGTCTCGTCCCTCCGATAGACGAGATATCCCGGGAATTTTATTTTGATTGCAGGTCCCAGGTGCGTCTCGCTTATCAGCGCCACGTCTATCCTTTGTTCCTGCAAAATAAGCCTGAAGAGGGCGACCTTCTCTCTGAGGCCGCGGGCGTTCCAGTGGATGACACGGAGTGGGGCGTGACTATCCATTGAGGTATGTCAGTACCTCCGCTATTCCTACCAATAGGATCTTGCATATATCCTGCGTGCCCTTCCCCTCCATTACCGCGTTAAAAACGCTGTGGAGGGCACGCAGGACGACCTGCTTTATCGAGTTCCCGGTGGGGGCTGCTTTGGTCGTAGGTGGAGCGGGTTGATTGTCGGCCCGCGGCCTTTCGGCCTTCGCAGGCCTACGGGCTGCCTTTGCCTTCGCCTTATTCCCCACTGGCTCGGGGGCGGCGACCGGCATGGGTGCTGGGCCCGGTGCGGTCTTGGGCGGGGGATCGTTGATCCCTCACCTCCCTTGGGAGGGCCCTTCCCCCTTCTTCGGCCTGCGCGCCTCTTTTTGTTAGAGGCGGTGGTGGGTGCACCTCGTGCCACGGGCGCGTTCGCCGCCGCCATGAGCGACGACCCCTGGCCCTCTTCGCCCGTTGGGTGCGCTTTAATCGGCGCCGGGTCCCGGCGCGGTTCTCCCGTCCGCGCTACGAGCGCGGCGGCGAGGCGCGGGTCGCGCGAGCTCCCCGCCGACGAGCGGGAGTGCGCGGACAGGTCGCGGGGCGCGCCCGCGCCGGACGCTGATGGCGCCCTCGGCTGGCGGGAGGGCCCGCTGGGCTCGGCTGGTGCCCCCCGGGCCTCCACGCAAGGAGGGCTGGCAGTCCTCAGCGTTGGAAGGCTGGGGGCTCTTTTTTCTTTGGGTGTGGGTCCCTGAAAATTTTTCTGATTTAAGAAAAATTCGCTGTTTGAGCCCTTAGAAGGGCTGTTTTGGGCGCTCTTGGGCATGTCGATGCGCTGCACTGATCACCAGGCACACAACACGCGCGGATACACTGCACTGCACCGGGATGCCACTGTTCACTATACTGCACTGCACTTTATAACGGGCCGAGACCGCGATCGCTCAGTTCACGCGAACTGGGAGGCCGAGGAGATTTCACGTCGAGCCCCGACGCACCCGGTGCACATGGACGCGTCGAGAAAACCGACGCCTCCGCGAACACCGAGCGACGACAAGACTCGACGAAAAATTAACAAGACGATCCGTGCGGCGCCGCGGTACGAAGACGAATGACGAAGAAAACAGAAATACGTGACGTACGCGACGGTCCGTAGCCAATCCAGAATCGACTGAATTCGTGAGGAAATGTGCCGGCTTTTAAAGGTTGCGCCGGCCAATCAGAGCGCTTGTCTTAACTTACGACCAATCAAAGGCCTTGATTATTGACCAATCAAGGGCTTTGTTTACTTTAAGTTTGCCTATATTAATTTTTCCTCACGAGTTCGAGCCCGTATATTTTCCCTTACAGATATAGCCTTTACATTCATTATTTACATATTTTTAGCTACACGAAACATAGTAATATGGGCTTAAACACGAAAAATGTGTCGCGGCCCTCGTTACGGTAAAGTTTCGTAGTAGCTAAGCTTTCGTGGTGTTCCCCTACGGTGGCGCCGCCAAGTGGGACCGACCGGGACTCCCTTATTACTTAATCCTAACATGTGTTTTATTTACAATCTATTCTATTATCTATTCATTTATAATTATGTTGTCGTCGCTAACATTCTCCCCCACGGTGCGTAGCACTGCATCCTCGGGCAGCGACGATGTTGCAGGTACCAGCACGACGACTCGACGCGTCCTCGTTCTTCCGTCTGGTCCTGGAAACACCTTTATGACCTCGCCTCGGGGCCACGCGTTTCTTGGCAGCGTCGCGTCGACTATGAGCACGATGTCGCCTATCTTCGGATCGTTAGTTTCTTTACCCTGTATCTTTCTAGGCATTATGAGGGGTAGGTACTCTTTGACCCACCTCTTCCAGAAGTGGTCCGCGAGCCTCTGTGTAGTTTTCCAGCTGGGTCTTCCTATCAGCTCGGTGTCGTTGAACTCGCCTGGTGCTGACATGCCGCATGACCTTCCCAACAGGAAATGGTTGGGGGTCAAACTTTCTTCTTCCGTAGGGTCCATGCTGACGGGGGTGAGGGGTCTTGAATTGACGGTGTGTTCCACCTCGGTCATAAGCGTGTGAAGTATTTCTTCGGGCGGCGACTTTTCTTCAAGTACCGATGCCAACGCTGTCTTGACCGATCTCACTAGTCTTTCCCAAGCACCTCCCATGTTCGGGCAACCAGGGGGAATGAACTTCCATGTGATACCCCGCTCGTGTGCCGCTTGTTTCAGCTCTTTGTTCGCCCCGACGAAGTTCGTACCGTTGTCGCTGAAGATTATCTTCGGGGTTCCTCTTCTTGCTGCCATCCGTCGGAGTGCCATGATCATAGAGCTAGTGCTTAAGGATGGCACTAACTCCAGGTGTACGGCTCTGGTGGTGAGGCAAGTAAATAGTGCCCCCCAGCGCTTCTCTCTTCGTCTTCCCACGGTGACGTGCATTGGCCCGAAGTAATCCACGGCGGCGTTAGTGAACGGGAACTGGTGATGCTGAAGTCGTTCGCTTGGTAAGTCTCCCGCTGGTGGTATCCCCGGCGTACCCTTTCTTGTTTTGCACCACTGACAGCCGTGAGATATGGCTTTCAGTGTCGTTCTTAAGCCGAGGATCCAATAGTTCTGACGGATCTCGTACATTACCGTTGCGGTGTTGCCATGTAGAAACTTCTTGTGGTAGTGCTCGATGAGAAGGCGTGTGATTCTGTGCTTTCCATCTACCACGACTGGGTTCATTTTTCTTTCGCCCTCGTCACGGAACTTGTTTGTTCTGCTTCTTAGTTTGATGATGTCGTCTTCCCCTATGTAGACGTCAATCTTCTTTATTCGACTCGCTGACTCTAATGGTTTCTTAGCCTTCAAGTTTCTTAAGTCGGCCGAGAAGCTGTCGGTTTGACTTATCTTTAACAGCAACCTTTCTGCCCTTTTTATATATTCTTCGTCTAGAGGTATGTACAACCGCTTGTCAGCGCTGGCGGAGATTCGAAGCTTACTAGACTGGGTTTTTCTCTGAGGCTTCCAGGGCTCGTCCTTTTTACGAGCGGCAGTGACGGTTGCCTTGCGGGTTTTCAGGCGGCTGATGAAAGCGATGACTCTCGCAGTAGTGCGCAGCAGTCGCTCCCAGCTCGAGAACCGCTCTAGGTCGAGTAAGGCGTTCGTTGCTTTCGTTGCCATTGCCTTCAGTTGGTTCTTTTCCTCCAACAGCGTACCTCCTTGCTTGAAGTCTCGACGTGGCCACTCTTCTTCTGGCTGGCGGAGAAATGTCGGCCCTTGAAACCATCTGGCGTTGACGTCGAACTCAGCTGGAACACCCCTGGTGGCGTCGTCGGCTGGGTTCTCCTTGGTAGGTACCCATCTCCAGTCTTCGGGCTTCGTCTTCTCTTCGATCTCTGCCAGTCGGTTTGCCACGAACGTCTTGAACTTCCTTGGTTCTGAATTGATCCACTGCAGTACTGTGCTGGAGTCGGTCCAGTAGGTTTTCTTTAATACCTGGAGGTCCATCTCTTCCTCGATCGTTGCCGCCATCCTACCACCAAGCAAGGCTGCTTGTAATTCAAGCCTCGGGATGGACACTGGCTTCGTAGGTGCGACTCTGACTCTGCCGGCGATCATAGAGACGTGAACTCCTCCTCCGGGCTCGGTTGTTCTCCAATAGATGACCACTGCATAGGCTTCTTCGCTTGCGTCGGTGAAAGTATGCAGCTGTCCCCTTCGACTGCATGGTGAGATGCACCTTGGGATCTTCAGACTTGTCAGTGCTGATATTTCTTCTAGGTATTTCCGCCAGGTTGCCTCTTGTCTCTCGCTTATTGCTTCGTCCCAGTCCGTCTTAGTGCGCCAAATTTCTTGAATTAATTTCTTTCCTTGTATTAATACTGGCGCGGCGAAACCCAATGGGTCGAAGGTAGACATCACGGCGCTTGTGACTTCTCTCTTGGTCGGCGTCCGTTTTCCATTTAGCAGGTCTTCTGGCGTGTTACGTAGCCCAATGTTGAAGGCTAACGCGTCTTCCTTAACCAACCATCTTAAACCGAGAGTTTTCTCTTCCTTTGCAAGGGGCAGTGAGTCTTCTCTGTTTGTTTCTTCAGTGTCAGGCAGCGCACTTGAGTCGTTACTGGCCCAGCCCCTCAGATTGAAACTAGCTCTTGCATGGATTTCTCTCACTTGCTTGGCTATCTTCTTTGCTTCTTGGGTAGACTCGAAGCTTTGAAGATAGTCGTCCATGTAGTGGTTTCGGCTGATGGCCTTCACTGCTTCAGGTCGAGTCTCTTTGAAGTCTTCTGCGTTTTTTCTCATGACGTATATCGCCGTCGCCGGTGATGACGCTGCTCCAAAGATGACTGACGTCATACGGTATTCTTCAGGCTTGCCTGACCTCTTGTCGCCTTTCCACAGGAATCGAAGGCTGTCCCGATCCTCTTCTCTTATTTTAATTCGAAGAAACATATCTTGAATGTCAGCCATGACTGCCACTGGACCTTCTCTGAAGCGCAGCAGTACCCCGAACAACGATTGTAGTAGGTCTGGGCCTGGTAGCAACACGTCGTTGAGGCTCTTCCCATCGTACTTGGCGGCCGCATCGAAGACTATTCTCGGTTTCTTCTTGATCGGGTGCATCACGGCGAAGTGAGGCTTACCTCACTTCGCCGTGATGCACCCGATCAAGAATCGATCAGAGAAAGCTTCAGGCGTCACCAGTGAAGGGAGAACCTTCTACTTATAGAAGGTTCTCCCTTCACTGGTGACGCCTGAAGCTTTCTCTGCATACAAGGGGTATGCAGAGAAAGCTTCAACGAGATTCTGAATCTGCTCCTCGTAGGACTGTTTAACCTCGCTGTCTCGATCTAACTTCTTCTCCACGTTCACCAAGCGTCGTAGTGCTTGATTGAAGTTGTTAGGTAGAGACTCATTTTCGCTCTTCCACAGTAATCCTGTTTCGAACTGGCCGCTAGGAAGTTGCTTGGTTGTCTTCTGGAGGATTTCCAGGGCTCTTCTGTCGCTGTCGTTCGTCGGCAGCTTGTTCTGAATCCCAAGTGATTCCAGTTGGAAATGCTCTCGGATGACGTCTTCCATAGTTTCTTCCTTTGTCTTGGCTCTTCCGTAGTGGATGAAGTGTACCGGGGTATTGGCGCCCGTTTCACACCCGTGTAGCACCCACCCTAGACTCGTGAGTGAGGCTACGGGCTCGGATGGTTTTCCCTTCTTGAGTCTTCTTGTGACTATAAGTCCCCAGTTATCTTGGCCTATCAACATTTTCGGTTTCTCGGTTGTGTAGAGAAGTTGATCTTCAATCTTTTTCAAATGCTGGCAGCTGGTTACAGTGTCCTTTTCTATCCTTTGTTCTGATAGATTCAGATCATCGATGGTTCTCGCGGTGATACTCTTCTTGTCTTTTCTGAAGGCTCCTTTGATCTTCAGTTGTATTTTCCGGGAACCTTTGATGATCTTCGCACCAACTGTTTCGATAGTTAGTGTTTCGTCCTTCCCTTCAGCTCCAATCTTCTCCGCCACCGATTGGTCTAGAAGCGTGATGGTTGATCCTTCATCCAGCAATGCTAGTACCCGAGCTTGTCCCTTCGGTCCGTAGACGTCCACTGGCACGATCTTCAGGTACGCCTTTTCATTACCGACGGTGTTATGGATGGAGGCGACCTTCCCTTCTGATGAGCTTATTTCTTCTTTCTTTTCGTACGGCTTCGGTGGTTTGTCGGAGTGTAAGATGGTGTGGTGCCATCTTCCGCATTTCTTGCAGGTTGGAGCTTTGCAGTTGTTCCTAGGATGCTGGAAACGGAGACACTTAAAACAGGTTCTAGCTTTCTTCGCCATTTCCCATTTCTCGTCTAGGTTTGCTTCTTTCAACTTCTTGCATTCTATTAGGAAGTGCTCTTCTTCACATACGGGACAGCTCTTCTTGAACTTTTCTTGTGAAGTTTCATGTTGAGATTCTTGAATCGTATGCACGGGTCTTCTTGCGCCCCTCTTCTGTTCTGAAGGCTCTTCGATTGGGGCAAAGTCACCGCACATGTCTGCTTCGATTTCCAAAAACTCTTCAATGAGTAGAAGCTCTTGTAAGTCGTCCTCCCTTCGGCTCCTATGGTAAGCGAACCATCTGAATTTCATTGATGAAGGCATCTTCTCGGTGATCGCTTTCATCGTTTCAGGAGAGCTGAGGTACTGCGGCTTCTTCAAGGCTTTGATCGTCTGGACAGCATTCTTCACTTTACTCGCGAACGTGCAGATGTCGCTCGGGGTTTCACCGACTTTAGGTAGGTTCTTGATTTTTTCTAGTTCCGCTAGTGCTAATGCCCCAGGTCTTCCGAATCTTGATGCCAGTGCCTTGAGTACTTCGTACGGATCTTCAGCGGTGAACAGAAGGCTTTGAACAGCTTCTTTCGCTCTTCCCTGGATCGCTCTTCTGAAACGTGCCATGTTCTGTATGTTAGAGAACGAGGCAGCTGTGTCTTCGAAGGTTCTCTTGAACGCCAACCATTCGTCACAGGACCCGTTGAAGTGAGGGAGTTCAACCATCTTTGACGACATTGTTTCGTGCGACTTCTGAGAAAGCTCTTTAATAGCTTGAGCCAACTCCTGGATGTCGCTCTTCTTTTCCTCTCGTTCGGTGGACCTCCCTTCGGTGCTTGGCCCGACCTCTGTCTCGACGACCCATTTTTCCACTTGGGTTATTTCGTACGACTCTTCTCCAGCATCTTCTTCTTCTGATTCTGCGGCTATGAGTTCCAGTTTGGCCCGAGCTACTTTGGATCGCGCTTCTGCTATCTCGAGCTCCCTCAATGCCACTGCCATCTTCGCTTGCACTTCTGCTCTCTACCTATGCGACGAGCGGGTGGACGGTGTGTCCGTTTTGCGGGTCGACTTCTTAGGGTGAGGCCGCTGCAGACAGTCTTCATACTTCGATTCCGGTGCGCTTGCGTCCTCCCGGCGTGAAGTGACACTTCTATGGCTGTCTTGCAACGTTGTATGGCTGGCTGTGATGGTACTCTGCTCCTCAGAATCTTCATATTCCTCTTCCATGATGCTGGGCGGAGGCGCTGTGCGAGTCTGCTCCCCTTGCGCAGACTCTAGTCGTGACCCATCGAAGGATTGTGGTCTCGCTTGCCTTTGAATCAGCGGAACCGGCTTCTTTCTGCCGACTGTACTTGTACTTGCAGACCCTGTAGTACCCGTGCCCGATGAACCGGTGCTCGTCGTAGCTGTGCTTGTTTCACTCGGCGTATTCATGCTCCAGTCAGACGAGGTAGTTTCTTCAGAGGTCTTCGATTGTTCTGAACCTGCTCTTGTGGTCGGCATCTTCTAGTCTTGACCCAATCCGGCTCGAAGGACCAAAAATGTTGTAGTCAAACAGAAACAAGAAACGGGACGGCCAAAATGTACGATATGGCGGTCCGACAGTCCTGCTTGACTTTGCAGTAGACTGTATAGATAGTTTGCATAGGACAATAGGTTCTTTCGACGCTGGCGGGTGGGTGAAGATGCCGATGGGAGCGTGGGTTCAGGGCTTGCGTTTGCTGGCTTGAAAAGGGCTGAAGACGGGTGCTTGAATGAAACTATTAATTTCTCTCTTCTTTTATTCTGAAGTGTTCTTCGTAGGGCTGCTGGGTCCGGACTGAATTCGTGAGGAAATGTGCCGGCGCCGGCCAATCAGAGCGCTTGTCTTAACTTACGACCAATCAAAGGCCTTGATTATTGACCAATCAAGGGCTTTGTTTACTTTAAGTTTGCCTATATTAATTTTTCCTCACGAATTCGACCCCGTATATTTTCCCTTACAGATATAGCCTTTACATTCATTATTTACATATTTTTAGCTACACGAAACATAGTAATATGGGCTTAAACACGAAAAATGTGTCGCGGCCCTCGTTACGGTAAAGTTTCGTAGTAGCTAAGCTTTCGTGGTGTTCCCCGACGGTGGCGCCGCCAAGTGGGACCGACCGGGACTCCCTTATTACTTAATCCTAACATGTGTTTTATTTACAATCTATTCTATTATCTATTCATTTATAATTATGTTGTCGTCGCTAACAGTGATGTACATGGGTGTAAACGTTGGCTAGACCATTGTGTTGTGACACAGTCAGCTCTAAAGACTGTTTTAAAAATTGAGGTTATACATCAGCCATTTTGCTCAGATCACTTTCCTGTAAGAATGGTGTGTGATATGAATATAATTAGATCTCTAACATGTATCACCGAGGGTCTTTGTAATGATGTTCTCTGGGGTTGGAGAGGTGCGGAGGACATTCAAAGGTACTCAGAACTATGTAATGATATGCTGAAATATGTAGATTTTCCTAAAGAATTTGTACATTGTACAGACAAACATTGTAGCAGCTTGCACCATAGGATTTTACTAGATGATTTCTATAAAAATATAATGTGTATATTGTGTGAGGCCGCTTGTAACAGTAGAACCCGTAGGGGCATTGTAAAGAAAAAGGGTATCAAGGGGTGGAATAGGTATGTCAGAGAAGCGCACTTGCAGGCTCGAGACAAGTATAATGTATGGAATTGGTATAGGCAACCTAGCAGTGGGCCCATATTTGAGGAAATGAGATCAAGTCGTAGGTTATTTAAGTCAAAATTAAAATGGTGTCTTAAGAATCAGGAGAAGATGGAAATGGATAGGTTAGCCACACTGCATTCTAGTAAAAAATTTGCATCGTTTTGGAAAGAGACCAGGAAACTAAATAATAGTAACAGTAGTCTTCCAATTAGTGTGGAAGGTAAGACTAATTGTGTAGACATAGCAAATATTTTTAGGGAACATTTTAAAGTGGCCTCGTCTCATGTGGCTAAGCGGACGGTGATTGATGTTGAGTCTAGTCTATCAGAATCTCAGGTACGATTTAAATGTAAAGAGATAAAAAATGCAATTCAGCACATGAAGAGAGGTAAATCCGCTGGTCATGACGGACTCAGCATTGAGCACCTTCAAAATGCTGGTATACATCTGCCGAGGGTGCTGACAATGTTCTTTAATTTATGTATAGGACATGCCTACTTACCACAGTTAATGCTGGATACAATAGTTGTACCTATTGTGAAAAACAGGACAGGAGACACAGCAGATATAGGTAACTACCGACCTATTTCTCTTGCAACTGTAATAGCAAAAGTATTTGACAGTGTGCTTGATGATCACCTCAGTGGGTACATAAACTTGCATGATTCCCAGTTTGGTTTTCGTGCTGGGCTATCTACTGAGAGTGCCATTTTTGCTCTCAAGCACACTGTCAAGTATTGTACTGATAGGAAAACACCTGTGTATGCTTGTTTTCTGGACCTTTCAAAAGCTTTCGAGTTTCCCATGACCTCTTGTGGGAAAAGCTACGGGGGGAGGGGGTACCTACATCACTGATAACCACATTGTCTATCTGGTATGACAGTCAAAGAAATTTTGTACCTACTCTCTTTAAAATATTTACCTAATTTTAATCCTGTTGTTACTAACATAGTTTTTTAAGCAATTTTACTAACACACTATGAGCCCCTGTAGCTTGACAATAAACAATTTTTATTTTTTTTATTTTTTATTTTATTAATGCTGACAATATACTTGGAGAATTACACTTCTTTCTTTGAGTACTTCCCGTCCCGTGTACCGTACCCGCTGTCTGCTGAACAGTTGCGCCTATTCGCCCGTGCCATCATCCTCCGAAGCATGGGACAGCTGATCTGCAATGGCCATGCCATTTTTTTTAATAACTTAATTATTGATTTATTGCAGAGCTGGTCAAGAGTGAAGTGTGTAAGTAAGGATAGTATCAGACGACTGTCTGTGGTCTTTGCCTACCTCGGAGGCGTGAGTATATGTATCTGACAAACGAGTGTGTGGACCATACGATCATAGGAGCCTTTTTGTGGTGTAGGTAGGAAAAAATTTACCTTCTGGATTTCGCAGGCCCCGGAAGCCGTGTGCCTACGTAGAGAAAAGTAGTACAGTGGACCCCGGGCTCCAACCGGCTTTAAAGGACATTTACCGCTTTGATAATGGTGTATAATACGCGCCACACAACTTTGCGTCTATGAACTTCGCGCGAAAGGCGCAGCAATGATGCATTTATAGGTATCAGAGGGGTAAAACCTGCGAAGCTGAGGGGGACGGGTAGGCACGTGGCCGACCGACGCGATGCACCTGCACGTTGAGTCTTGCATCTCGCTTTGACGCGTTCGGTAATTTCGCCACTTTCGCTCTAACGTACTGTTGTGAACATAATTGTTAAAAGTTTTTGTTAATATTGTTCTTTGTTTTTGTTTGTAATCTGTGTTGTTTGTTATTGTGTTGTTTGTTATTGTTTTTTTGTTATCTGTTTTATTGTACCTACGGTGTTTTGAAAATGAGGCGAAACACAGTGTTAAAAAGGCAGGCCAGAAAAATAGTTTTTAACGTATATAAATATTTGAAAGCGGAATCGCAAGGAGCAAAAAGCAAATTACCTCCCTTGAAGCAAACTGCGGAAGCTACGGGTGTATCTGTTCGTACTATACAGAACATCTTGAAAGAAGGTAGGCAATGTGAGTTTGCTCCAGTATTTCGTACGCCTGGAAAAAAACGATCGAAACAGAGTGAGGTTACGAACATTGACGACTTTGATGCAGGTGTAATTAAACGGTGTATTCATAACTTCCATGTCACTAATAAGGAACTACCGACTGTCAATAAACTCCGCCTAAAGCTTCAGGCAGATATCAACTTCCAGGGGTCGAATACCAGCCTGAGACGCATTTAAAAAAAAATTGGGTTTAGATGGTGCAAGACAGAAAATAACAGGAAGATACTTATTGAAAAATCTCATATTCGCCTCAAACGTATACAGTACCTGGAGAAAATAGCCAAATACCGGTCAGAGGGTCGTCATATCGTCTACACTGATGAATCTTACATACACGTAACGCATACCAAATCCAAAGGATGGTCGGATGGATCAAACCAGGGCATAAAATAGTCCATCTCTAAAGGACAACGAATTGTTCTGGTACATGCTTGATCCGAGGTGGGTTTTGTGCCGGGTGCCCTTCTTATGTTTAAATCTGGTACTAAATCCGGCGACTATCATGACGACATGAATTTTATAAATTATTCAAAATGGCTAAAATCTCAATTAATACCTAATTTACCACCACAGTCGGTCATAGTTCTTGATAATGCTCCGTACCATAATAAGGAACAACAACTGGCGCCAAATTCAAATGCCAAAAAGCAAGATATGATTAACTGGTTGTCATCAAAAGGTATCGCACTTGATGAAAGAATGTTAAAACCAGTTTTATACGAGCTCATTATTAAAAACAAGGAGAAAAATAAAAAATTCGAAATTGATATTCTTTGATCTTGCTGCCGTCGCTGACCTTCGAGTACATTCTCGATATTTACCTATTGTTTGTTTTTATTCAAAAGAGTGTGTAGGTACTCGTAGGTAGGTTGTGACTTTGTGTTGACGATTCTAGATTTTTCTATGCCATTCGGTAGAGTACCTCGTCACTAACAATGCGTTTTTATTACTTGAAGATTCGATTATTAGTTTTCAAGATATCGGCATCTGTCGTAACAGTATCATCAAAACAGCCTCACGTAAACTAGGACTCCTGAACAAAGTTAGACCTCTTTTCACGTCGGAGCAGCAGTGTCTTCTCTACAAGACGTACCGAGACGTAACGAGTTCAGATTGTTTACTTGACGGTATTAGATTAATGCAATTAATGTGGCCGTCAAGTTGAGTGTCACTACCGTTACAAGGTACCTACATGTATGTAATGGTGACCCTCTATTCTGAGACTTTGACTTCAGCTTACCATCAGGCGAGGCAAAGTCTAAAATATATATTATTTTAAGAAGCGCATTTATTAACTTACAAAATAAATAAAACTAATAAAATGACTATATATCATATTTTCTCGTAAATTTGCTAACAATCTTATTACAGGCGCTGAGATGTATGTATGTAGGTACGTACCATCTTCCCCGGGTGGGACTAATTGAAAGATTTCATCGAAACATTCATCATGGTACAGACGGTAAAATACTGCCAAGGACGCAACATCTGTATGCATCTACAAAGGCTCTAGTGTGTTCGTGACCTCAGGATTCCCTACAATGCGGATCGCACGTTGCTGCAATCTGTCGAGAGCATCTAGTAGGTAGGTACTTCGTTGAGCCATCCTAGAGATGAGAGATGCTCACAGTATTCCACCCAGGAGCGATTGTTGTTTTGTAGAGAAAACACCGCTGCTCCGGCGTGAAAAACATCTAAGTTTGTTCTGAGCTTCGAGTTAGGCGAGTGAGGCTGGTTTGCTGATACTCTCGATGCAGCATTTTTTATTCAGGTCATTCTTAGGATATTGAGATTTTCCTGCAGTGGCGTGCTATGAAGAGTGAAAAGGGCAAGGAAAGAATATAATATCTTTGCTGTGAACGCACATGCCTGCGTCTTCTTGGCATTGAACTCGATCAGGTTCTCAGAGCCTCATTGAGAAATCTGATTTAAAGTAAAAGTAAAGTAAAAATTTATTTTGCCATTACAAAACTGCAAACAACTATTCACAAGATTACCAGGTGTGTACATAATAGTATTGAATAGAAACAATTCCGATATTGCCAAAGGCTTTCTACACTAGGCTAAGCCTGTCCTGTAGAAAACTTTTTTTTTTTCTAATTCAGTAATTACAATAGTAGGTAAAATATAGTTGATGTACTTATAAACACTATTACATAAAATTTATGCAACATGCAATCTATAAGGTTAAAACATACAACTTTAGACTTCACAACACATGTTTCAAAAAGCTTTCCGTGTACTCATGAGACCAGGTAAGCAAGGTCTTCAGTATAAGGTTCTTAGCTTCACACATTGACAATTTACCTATGTGGCAGAGTTTATTTATCCTGTTATACACCTGAGGCTTCATGTAGGCACTAAATCGTCTTGCAAATTCGGTTTTTACTATGGTAAGAGGAAGTTTATAAACCCGTTTCAAGACCATATGTCTCCATGGTAACCGGCGCTGATCACCTGCTTATGGGTTAGCAAAGTGATTCTTAGGATATATATCCTTCTGACGCTGAGTAGCTTACATTCCTTATACAACGAATTAGTAGGAAAATGAAAAGGTTTTTTCATCATTGCTTTTAGCACGGCTCGCTGAGCTCGTTCCAACTCAATCAGGTGAGAACTACCAGAACCCCCCCAGGCAGTGATACAGTACGATAAGATCGATTCGCAGAGAGAAATGTAGACTGTTTTTAGGAGGCTCATAGATGCCACGCCTCGTAGAATTTTCATTACATATATAATCTTTCTACCTCTTGCAGACGTGGCCACGATGTGCTCGCCAGAGGTTAGTCTCTCGTCTATGGTGATCCCTAGGTACCTCACCGATTCTGTTCTACTTACTTGTATACACTTACAACCTGGTACAGTATCAATGGTGGCGTCAGTGCTACAAGAGTGCACAAGAATTTTTAAACCTGACGGAGGTGCTGAAGCCGCTGTTTTATGAAAGGCTATTATACGCGTTTTGGTAGGGTTAAGTGCCATTATTCAGCCATTTTGCTACTCGATTGATACTGCTTTGTGCACTGTTAAATACTCCCTCCCATGTCCTATCGTTACATATAATCACAGTGTCATCAGCATAATTAATTATAGTAGCGTCGCCTATGTGAATACCACCCTGAGGTATTCCATATTTCACGCGCTGGGGGTTGCTAACAAGGCCGTTCACTTTAAGACATTGCCTTCGACCTGCAAGATAACTCTGAAACAGATTCAAACTTATACCTCGGACACCTAGTTGTTCTAATTTCCTCAATAAGATAGGATGTGGAACTGTGTCGAAAGCCTTTGCCAGGTCTAAGAAGATTCCCATACAGGCGCGTCCTTCATCCAGGTGTTTGCTGATAATATCTGTCAAAAGGACTACTGCCTGTACAGTAGATTTCCCCTGTCGGAAACAGAATTGGTGTTTGCAAAGCAACCCATGTGACTCTAGGAATTCTTTAAACTGCCTGTTAATTATTTTCTCCAGAATTTTTGAAAATGTGCAGAGGAGAGAAATTGGTCTATAATTGTTTGGACTATCTGTTCCTCCGCCTTTATGAATTGGGACCACAGTTGCCAGTTTCCATACATCTGGAAATATTCCAGAAGACGTGGATCTATTCCAGAAGATCTAGATATTCTGGATTTGGTCAAGCTCAGTGACAAGAAGCCGCCTTTTTTCTGCGATATGTGACTACTTGGCCGCTGGATGTCCGTGATAATTCCCGTGTAATGTGCTATCGTCTGCATAACAGTGAATACTGCCGGTGGACAGCATGTCGTCGATATGCAGAAGAAAGAGAGTGGGTGATAAGAGGCACCTCTGCGGCATGCCAGCATTTACCAGCCGAAATTCCAAAGCTCGTCCGTCATAAAGGACGCAAACACGGTGTCCCTGCAGGAAACTAACAACTCAGTTGCACAGCCTAGGAGGCAAACCAAAGGCTGGAAAGAAGCGATTTGTGTCAAACTCTATCGAAAGCTTTGGCGATGTCAATACTAATTGCCAGTAACCCGCCGTTATCCATAGCCTCACCCCGAAGATAGGTACTGTATTATACACGTAATTCAGGTGTAACACAGGCACCTACACGTTCTATTTCATATTCCTAGAATTTACCCAAATGTTCCAGTTGATTACGAAAAAGTAAAGTTGGGGCTCACTGTACCACATGTGTAACCGAAATGAAAATATGTTTTTTCCAGTGCAATATTTAGTTTTTACTATATTTTTTTCGTAACTTCACAACTTTTTATTGCCAACCACACCCTACATAATTTTTTCAGCTATGAAAAATAATAATTGAGCTTAGTAGGGTGCAGGGTGCCTTATACGTCAGTAGATAAAAAAATAACCTGTCAGATATGTTATTTGTTTATAAACTGTACTAGTATTTAAACTTTATACTATTCAATAATGGACCATTCAATGATTTGTTCTCATTATCATCATTCTGCCGTTCCACATCTTGAGCATTCGAAATTATGTTACAACATCTTAGGGCGACGCGATATTCATACGAACCATTTGCTACCTGTAGGCGCTTTTACTTAAACTTTATAAACATGGTTTCTACATTTGCGTTAAGAAATTGTTTCTAAGAAATAAAGTGATCAGTTATTCTAAATTTAGAATGGCTGACCACTTTCAATGTATCATTTTTAAGGTGTATTAACCGCGTTATTAATGTAAAAATTTATGAACATACTTGTTTTTAACATATCTTTATTTTTAAAAAGCGTATTTAAAAGAAAACTATTAAAATGCCTATAGGTACTTACCATATAATCACACATCATAATCCTATTTTCTCGTAAGTTTGCTAACAATCTTTTTGCAGGCGCTTAAGAAATTGCTGCTTTATTTTATACCAGTTAGGTGGCAGACAAGCACACGGCCCACCTGATGGAAAATGGTCACCGTAGCCTATGGACGCGTGTGAAATCAAGAGAATCCCACTCGCGCTGCCAACCTTGCAAGCATTGAGAGTTTCTGTGACGTCGGTGTCAAAGACAAAGCAGGACAAGCTTTTGGTCTTTCCACTGACAGCACAAAAACCCTCCAGTGAGCACTGGCTACCCTACTCACTGCCGGGAACATAACACGAGGTTATTATGGCCACGATATTCTGTAGGGCGGCGGTACTTCCCCAGTCGGATTGCTCAATTGAACGGAAATGCCATCGTGTCCTACCGCCTTTAAACTTGTAATACTTAGAGATACTTAGACGTCTGAGGTAAATCCTACTTGTAATGTTTAGAGTTGTATCAGCGCTTTAAGGAGGTAGGACACGGCGGTATTTCCGCCCGATTGAGCAGTCCGACTGGGGTAGTACCTCCGCCCTACAGAATACCGCGGTTATAATAACTTCGTGTTGTGTTCCCAGCGGTGAGTAGGGTAGCCAGAGCTCACTGGAGAATTTGTGCTATCAGTGGGAAGACTAAAGGCTTGTCCTGCTTTGTCTTCTGCTGACGGCACAGAAACTCTGTACTTACAGGGTTGGCAGCGCGACTGTGACTCCTCTGGTGTTACAGACGTCCATAGGTCACGGTAACCACTTTCCATCAGGTGGGCCGTGTGCTTGTCTGCCAACTAAGTGGTATAAAAAAAAACGCAGTCTGTAATGAATTATAGAAAATAGTGCACATGGTATTATGTTCATATCCCGTTTGGTACAACTCGCTACACGAGTCTAGGGTTGATGGTTGGGGCCAACCGTCGTCGCCCTTACAGTAGCAGAATCAGGGTGGGGACGCGGACGTGCACGTTTCTATAAAGGAGATGAATTTTGTTACCTATTTTGTTACACATATAAAAGTCAAGATCGGTCATGGCTTTGCCTCGGATGTTGCATACGTCCATAGACCACGGTAACCACCTAAATGGTATAAAAAAACTGTTGAACGAATTTTGATTTTACCTTCTGTACCATGGTGAATGCTCTTATGAGCTCTTCCAATTAGTCTCCTTTGTATAACTGATACTAATTTCTATTATTTGAGTAATATTCTTTGTTATTAGTTTCCCTTGCGTCCATAGATGGCGCTGTTCAAAAAATGTACATCGCGTTAACGATACGTTTTGGTTAGTCAATAAAATAGACAGATACTTTGAATAAACAACAATTTTTACGGCTACAACTAGCTGTTTCATTTGACTCCTCCTTGGGCACCTTCGGTACGAGTTTGTACATGGTCCTTGTGAGCCGGATAGTCAACCGCGATATTCGCGTTTCCAGGAACTTCAACTTCAACTTGCGGGCAGTGGATCGCTGTCGCAAACGCAAGTAACAGGAGCCTTCGAGGCTAAGTGCAGCATCGGCAAGCTTCAGACCGTGTCGTCAGTGGACAACGCTGGTCAGGTCACGGTGGGCGGCGCCCACCCATCATCAACAAGCAACACCAGTGGCGCTGGTACATCACCTGGACGTCGCAGTGCAGGATCCTGAGGTAGAAGGGGAGTCAGGGCTTCCCTCCCTCAGAGCCCGTCGCTTCAGTGCGTGAACGTTAACGTTAAGTGAAGTGTTTACTAGTGTAAAGTGTGATCATGGTGTGAGTAAACCAAACCTTCAGAAAAACCTGACTGCAGAATCTGGCAATGGGTTAAAGGATCTGGTCGATACCACTAACGAATGTCTTGCATCGTTGGAAAGTTTAGGTGTGAAAACTAGCGATTGGGACGTTATTGTCATCCACATTGTAAATTTAAAATTAGACCCAGAGACACGGCGACAGTGGGAATTCCACGTCACCGCGAAAACAACTTCTACTGAATTGCCTACTTACCAATTATTTGAGAGCTTCCTTAAAGAACGATTCTCCGCTATTAACCGCCTAGATTCAAAAACACAGTCTAATAACAAATCCAATGTAACTGCTAAGATAAAAACATTACACATTGCAACAAATTGTTGCGCTTTCTGTAAAAATGATCATAAAATTAACCAATGCACTCATTTTCACAAAACAACGGTAGATGACCGCCGCAAATTTATATTAGAAAATAAATTGTGCTTCAATTGTTTGGGCGGCAATCACTCTGTAAAAGAATGCCGCAGTAAAGTTAAGTGTAGAGTGTGCAAGCGCGCACACAACTCACTCTTGCATCCCGGGGGCGAGAACCCAACCGTAAAGAGCGATACAGATGAGAGTGTTGCCTTTTCCAGTCAGACTTCAACACAACTAGTCTCATGCGTGGCATCAAGTAGAATCATTCACCAGCGGGTATTGCTTGCAACAGCATTAGTCAGGGCAGCTTCTCGAAGCGGAGAGAACGTCATACTACGAGCCTTGATAGACCAGGGCTCACAAGCCTCGTTCATTACCGAATCAACGGTGCAGTACCTGGGGCTGAAAAAGGTGTCAGCCACAGGACGGGTAACGGGCTTGGGGGGTGGCGCAGCCGTCATTTCCAAGGCCATAGTTGACATTCAACTAAGGTCTCTTCATGATCCTAATTTTACCATGACTGTGAAGGCATACGTGATCAACAAGTGTATCACTTCCTTTGTACCCAGCTAAAGGGTAGAAATCCTACAATGGGACGAACTACAATCCCTAAACTTAGCCGATCCTGAGTACCATACTCCAAATAGGGTCGACATACTTTTGGGCGCAGAAGTGCATGCTCAAATCATTCAAGACGGTATAAAAAAGGGTCCGCTTGGTACACCACTTGCTCAAGCCTCAAGCTTAGGGTGGATCATATCCGGTGTAGTCAACGATTCTGAAAATCCAAGTGCTCAGTTAAAAACATTTCATTGTTATAGTACCTCAAATGAGGACAACAATTTCTTAAAGAAGTTTTGGGAACTTGAGACCGACATTCCAATGCCTAAGCAACGATTGTTACAGACGAAGAACAATATTGCGAAGAGTACTTTAGGAAAACGACTCGCAGAGATGTTGACGGCCGATACATCGTTAGGCTTCCATTCAAAACTGAACATCCTCAGGTCACATCATCTCGAGAAATTGCAGAAAAAAGGCTGAAATCATTAGAAAACAAATTAAACAAAGACGAAACTTTAAAAAGCAAATACACAGAAGTAATCGAAGAATACATAGCACTAAATCATATTGAACTTATTCCAGACAGTGAAATTGACACAGAAAGTGCAATTTATTTACTTCATCATGCAGTCGTACGAGATGATAAAACTACAACAAAGGTGAGAGTCGTGTTTGACGCCTCCTGTAAAGGAAAAAACAACTTGTCACTAAACAATCAATTGTTAGTTGGACCAACTATTCAACCAGAACTCAGACACGTCATCATGAAGTGGAGAATGTCACCTATTTGTCTGTCAGCCGACATCGTTAAGATGTATCGGCAGGTGAAAACAGATGAACGAGATAACAACTATCAGAGAATCCTATGGAGAAGAAATCCTAACGAAGAAATCCAACATTACAGACTTACTAGGGTTACATTCGGTACAGCTTCCGCACCATACCTGGCCGTTAAGGCACTTCAGCAAGTCGCTCATGATCACGGTGATGAATACCCTGCGGCAGCTCAAAAAACATTAAATGATTATTATGTAGATGATCTTATGACAGGAGTTCAAAGCGTAGATGAAGGGATCAAGCTATTTACTGTAATGAATGAACTACTAAACAAAGCAGGATTTGAACCACAGAAGTGGAATAGTAATAATGACGAACTCATGGAAGCAATGAAAGGGAAAGGAATGGATAAAGTGGCAACAAAGGGAAAGGATAAGGAAATAAGAGAAGATGAATTAATGAAAATCATGGGACTTACCTTTAACCGCAGCGAAGACAACTTCCGTTTCGTCGCAAATCTTCCTCCTTTATTGGAACCTGTAACGAAAAGAAAGGTTATATCAGACATAGCACGTCTGTACGGTACGACCCACTAGGATGGGTAGGACCTAGTATTATATTAGCTAAAATAATGATACAAAAGCTATGGCTTGCAGGTATAGACTGGGACGAAGTCGTGCCAGATCATTTATTAAAAGAATGGTTAACTTACCGTGATGAGCAGATAAAACTTTGCGAAATTCGAATACCCAGATGGGTTAGTGCTTCGAACAGCGATCGCGTAGTCGAATTGCATGGTTTTTGTGATGCGTCTAAGTCGGCTTTCGCAGCAGCTGTGTATATTCGAACTATTAATTCCGAAGGTAAAATCAACATTTCATTAGTCACTGCTAAAACCAGAGTAGCACCTGTTAAACAAGTGTCAATACCAAGACTCGAACTGTGCGGTGCAGTACTACTTACCAAATTGTTGATGGAGGTCGCAACGTTACTAAACATCCCCAAACACAACATACACGCTTGGACTGATTCTATGATCGTTCTGCCATGGTTAAACAAACATCCTAGTAAGTGGAGTGTGTTTGTCGCAAACAGAGTTTCAGAAATCTTAATTAACTTAGAACCACAAAACTGGTCTCATGTCACTTCAAAACATAACCCTGCGGATTGTGCCTCGCGAGGTTCATGTCCTTCCGAAATGGTTAGCAATACCATGTGGTTCAATGGACCAGAATTCTTATATAATGACACTATAATCTACAGTAAACCTAAATCAATAGATACAGAACTTGAAGCTATAAAATCTCATTGCACTACTTTAGAAGATGACAATTCATTGAACAGATTTTCCACCTTAACAAAAGCAAAGCGAGTAATGGCTTATTGCATGCAATTTATAAAGAACGCTAAGAGGACTACTACTAAAACTTCAACTACTTACCTTAACGCCACAGAACTAAATGAAGCATTAAACATATACATTAGAAATTGTCAAGCTATTAACTTTAGTGAAGAGATAAAGAAAATTAAAGAAAAACACGACTTACCAAGAAACTCTAAAATCAGGTCGCTTACTCCATATCTTGATGAAAACGGACTCTTGAGGGTAGGTGGAAGATTGAACCAATCTGGTCTGCTGACGTTCGATCGGAAGCATCCCATTTTGATTGCCAAACACTGTCAGCTAGCTCGGCTTATTGTAGCTGATGCACACAAAAACACCTTTCATGGCGGACCACAAGCCACTTTAGGCCACGTTCAGAGAAGGTACTGGATTATCGGTGCAAAACAGTTGGTCAAGGCACATTATCGCAACTGCGTAATATGCGTCAAAAACGCTGCCATTGTTAAATAGCCTTTAATGGGCCAGCTGCCTCCTGCTAGAATCACTCCATCACGAGCCTTTAGCAATAGCGGCGTTGATTACGCAGGTCCGATCCAAATTAGGACAACCAAAGGTAGGGGTCACAAATCGTACAAGGGATACATCGCTTTATTTATTTGCATGGCAACAAGAGCCATCCACTTGGAAGTCGTCAGTGACTTGACGTCAGAAGGCTTTCTACAAGCATTCAAACGATTTGTGGCCAGACGTGGTCATTGTTCGCACCTCTGGCTTTGGAGCGACAATGGCACAAACTTTATTGGAGCTTCAACGGAGCTCAAAAGGCATTGTATTGCAGAGCAAAAACGAATGCTTACAGAAGTTGCCAACGCATTGGCAAACAACCATTGCGAATGGCATTTCATACCACCTCACTCTCCCAATTTTGGAGGGCTATGGGAAGCCGGGGTCAAGTCGGTGAAATACCATTTGGCCCGGGTCATCGGTAACGCTACATTGACGTACGAGGAAATGGCTACAGTTCTCTCACAGATAGATGCCTGCCTCAACTCGCGCCCGCTGTCCGTTGTCATGGAAGACCCAGAAAACTTAACCGTTCTCACACCCGGGCACTTCTTAATCGGAGAAGCTCTCTTAACAGTGCCCGACCAAAATTTTGAAAACTCAAACGTGAGTTCGTTGAGAAGATGGCAACACACTCAACGTGCATTTCAATCGTTCTGGCGACAATGGTCTCAAGAATATCTCTCTAAGTTCTGACAACGGTACAGTTCAAAGTCGATAAACTCACATCAACCCCAGGTCGGCGACATAGTGGTTATAAAAGAGGACAACATGCCTCCTTGCCGTTGGCTCTACGGCTGAGTGACTGCCGTCCATCCGGGTTTAGACCAAATAGTGCGAGTAGTCACTGTAAAAACCAAATCGGGTTCCTTTAAACGACCCACATGTAAATTGTGTATTTCGCCAATTTCCACGGAATGATTCACAACATCCTTATGTAATATTGTTTAGTAATTAGAGTTAAGAAATTTTTAACACCTTAAACATTTTTTATATTATGCAGCTTGCACGATAGATGTAAGCTTTATACTTTTATACAGTCCATTTAACTTTAAGTAATGCATCTATAGTGTAAGGCCAAAGGTCAACTTTGCCCTTGGTGGGCGGTATGTATAACTGATACTAATTTCTATTATTTGAGTAATATTCTTTGTTATTAGTTTCCCTTGCGTCCATAGATGGCGCTGTTCAAAAAATGTACATCGCGTTAGCGATACGTTTTGGTTAGTCAATAAAATAGACAGATACTTTGAATAAACAACAATTTTTACGGCTACAACTAGCTGTTTCATTTGACTCCTCCTTGGGCACCTTCGGTACGAGTTTGTACATCCTTAGTTCCTCGGGTTCCTCCTCTTTCCTACACAGGACAACACGTGCAGGGCTTAGATATCACCCCCATACGGCGCAGAATATGCGATCAAGAACCAAACTGTTCGGAGACTTTCCTTTGTCGCACCATTAAGGCCTGGAATTCATAACCAGCTCACGTAATCCCTTATTCCTACATTCCCGGGTTCTTTAAGCGGGTCGTCAAACATATTATGATATAGCCGCCAAGCGGAGTGTGACCATGGTATATGTTTGTAATGATGACCCTCTTTGCTCAGACTTTGACTTCAGCTTACCATCAGGCGAGGCATAGTATAATTGACGTGTCCTATATAAACAAAAACCATGAAACATCTGAAACTTTGTACCCGCTAGTAACACGAACGAAAAATATAGCATTGAACCATGTAGGTACAACAAAAACCAGTGGCGTAGAATGATGAATTTTCAATAGGGAAACCGGTGGAAAAACATTAGTTTTGTCATGCACAATGCGACCGGCAGCAGACGACGGAAATCGGTGTATATTGACCCCTCGCCTCTGAAACTCACTTCATATTTCTTACGGCAGGGTTTAATCCAAACCGATGTGTACTTTTTATACCACTTAGGTGGTATACAAGCACACGGCCCACCTGATGGAAAGTGGTTATCGTGGCCTATTGACGTATGCAACACCAGGGGCGTAATGCCCCTCTTAGAGAACCTATATTGTAGGCGTTTGGGAAAATCGCAACAAGGAGTCCATTCCACAGTGTATACAGTCTTGGGAACCTATTTTGGTATAAATATGTTCTTACAGGGTCGGCAGTACGGGTGTGACTCCCCTGGTGTTGCACTCGTTCATAAGTTGCAAATACCACTATCCATCAGGTGGGGAGTGTGCTTGTCTGCCACCTAAGTTGTAGAAAGAAAAAGAAAATGAGGCCTGCCGTTCCACATCTATTTTTTTTTTTTTTTTTTTTTTTACGTGCGCAAAATCCCCACGGATACCTCCCCACCGGAGCCGGTGGAGGAGGTTATGTCGGACTCGAACCGACTAAAACGCACGCCGCCTGTGGGTCGTTTCGGTTGCCGAAGGTGAGGTTGACAGGCATATCCCTCGCACCCCGGCCGACCCAGGGCCATCTCTCACGATCTGGCCCTCTTCTCGGGTGTGGGGACCACAGAGTCCCCAACTCGTCCCCGGAAACGGGAAGGCGCGACACGCGCGCCGCCGCCGCGGCCTGCTTCTGCAAGGGTGACAGGCGGCTTCACCTGTCACCCCCAGGCCGGCGCTCATGGGGGGCGGAGGTCGTTCATCGACCTCCGACGCCCGAGTTGCCTTCGTGCGCGGGCAGCTTGTCTAGCGATCCTTCGTCGCTCCCGCTGCCGCTCCCGCCCCGCCTCCTCCTTCACGAGCATTACTTGCTCGCAGAAGGAGGCGCCGGCCGCCCACGCATCCGCGCAGCGAACCATCGCCGCGAGCAAGGTGGAGAGCGTGAGAACCCTCACTCCCAGGGCCGCCACAAGCTCCCGCCTCGGCGTCTCCCACGCCGGACACTCGGTGAGCGTGTGCGGACCTGAGTCCTCGCTCGCGTCGCAGTGATGGCACTCGGACGTTGGCTCTTTCTGCATCCGACGCAGATACTTTCCGAAGCATCCGTGCTCGGTGATCATCTGCGTCAGACGGTACGAGAGGCTGCCGTGTGGCCTCTCTAGCCACTCCCCCATGATGGGTCTTACCGCCGTTACTACGGCGTGCCCTGCGCTTGGTTGCCCAAGTCGTCTCTCCCATTCTGCCACCATTTCCCTGTGGAGCCGGGATCTCACGGCCCGAATTTCTTCGGGCTCGGGATCGTGACCCCGCTCCCGCGCCGCCCTTCGGAACCTGTATAGCGCCGAAAGGCATCTCGCTTCCAGGATCCATGGTGGCGATCCGGCGAGGAGACTCGCCGCGTTGAATGATATCGTGCGGTACCCCCTTATGATGCGGCACGCCAACTTCCGCTGCGGACGCTGCAGCAGAAGCATGTGCCGATCACTCAGGGTGTCCGCCCACACGGGACACCCGTACAGGGCCATGGACCGCACGACACCCGCGTAGAGTCTCCTGCAGGAGTCATCCGGGCCCCTCAGGTTGGGCAGTAGCCGCGCCAGAGCGTTGGCTGTGCCCGCCAATTTGGGGCCCAGACTTCGGAAGTGCTTCCCGAAGTCCCACCGGCCGTCGAGCACGAGCCCCAGATATTTCATCTGGGGCTTGATGCCGATGAGAGTGCCTCCCACTGTGAGACTGGAACCTGGTGGTGGCGTGCGCCGAGGTCCATGAAAGAACATGGCCTCGGATTTATGCAAAGCCACCTCAAGGCCCAGCCGCCGGATCCGTTCCACGACTTGAGCAACCGCGGTCGTGGCCCTCAGGATCGCTTCGCGGTGTGTAGCCCCGCTCGCCGTCACTAGCGTGTCGTCCGCATAGCACGTGACGGCGGCGCCGTCCGCAAGCTCACCGCGAAGCACCCAGTCGTATCCAATGTTCCACAGTAGCGGCCCGAGAACCGATCCCTGTGGAACACCGCACGACATCTCACGCCGACCGACGCCGGTCGCACTTGGGTAGATGACGGCTCTCTCCGTCAGGTACGCCCCGACTATGCGGCGGAGACCGTTCCACAACTTGAGCATTCAAAATTCTGTTACAACAGATTGGGGCGACGCGACGCGACGGTGGGCGCCATCTACCGATATTAATACAAACCATTTGCTACCTGTAGGTGCTTTTACTTACACTCTAAGCTTTATAAATATGGTTCATACATTTGTGTTAAGAAATTAGTTCGAAGAAAGAAAGATGTCAGTTATTCTAAATTCAGAATGGCTGAACACTTTCAGTTTATCATACTTAATGTGTATTAACCGCGTTGTTAATTTAAAGATTTACAAACATACTTGTTTTTAACATATCTATATTTTAAAGAAGCGTGTTTATTAACAAAGAAAAGAAAACTAATAGAAAAATAACTATAGTATAATCATTTTATTAGTTTTCTTTACGAGTATAGTCACTATACTCGTACATCATATTTTCTCATAAACTTGCTAACAATCTTTTCGCAGGCGCTTAGGAACTTACTGCTTGCAATACATAAAGTTATATCAGTGCTGTCTGTAATGATTATTAGAAAATAGTGCACATGGTATTATGTTTATATCCCGTTTGGTACAACTCTGTACACGAGCCTAGGGTTGATGGTTGGGGCCAGCCGTCGTCGTCCTTACAGTAGCAGAGCCAGGGGGTGCGGGTTGGGTAACCTCCACGATGGCTTACTTGTTTCTTCTCCCTCTGGACCGCGGTCCTGGACCATTGCGCCGGACAGGTCTGACGATATCGACGAGGAGGAGATTAAGCGGGTGAAAGCCGCGGCTTACAAGGAGCTCATGGAGACGTTGGAGCGGGACCCCTGGGGGGCGGCCTTACCTTATGGTAAGAGGAAAGCTGCGCCCCCGGGCCCCGCCGTTGACCCAGGTTCTCCAGCCAGCTCTGCTCGGTGAAGTGTTGGAATCCCTGTTCCCGGCGCGAGCGGAACATGTTCCGCCGCAGATGACTCCGTCACCTCGGTCGCCTGTGGCGCCCAGTGTGATAGTTGACGACGAAGTCCCCAAGGTATTTTTGAAACGGGGCAGTAAGGGCAAGTACCTTAACCGTTGCAGTTACAGCAAAACGTTCTTAGAAGACCTTCCCTAATTTTTTGACATATTTTGAACTGCATTCACAGATTTTGTAAAAAACTTAGTTGGCAAAAAAAATGCAAAGTCCAAAAATATTTTTTTTATGCCAATCGATTCTATTTCATGTGGGGATCAAAAAACTCTATGAGACCATTTTAGCTTTCAGTACTAGGAAAGACAGAAATCGCCAAAATCGTTTCCCATAGGTACATTTCGGCAACAGAAACAAATTTCTACGATGGTCTAACTTTTTGTTATGGCCAGGAAGTGGGTAGAATTGACTGTAAAGTAAATAAAAATAATTTTTACCCTCAAATTTCGAATTTGATTCGAAAATCTGTGTGTTATACTTAGTTTCAGCTGAGAAACTTCGTATGAGTTATTAATTAAGGATTTTCGCTAAAATGTCTTCTAATCGTGAAAAAATTGACTTATTAGAAGCGTATTTTGTCAATAATCGAAATGCGGGAGCTGCATTAGTGTGGTACCGCAATAAGTATCCGTTGCGGCATGTGCCAACAAGAAAGGTTATTACAAATCTTTTGAAAAACCTGGAATTGCAGGGTTCTTTCAAAAGAAAGCGGCAGCCTCGTGTGGACATGGACACGGAGATTGCGGTTCTGACTTATGTCGAAGCATATCCAGAGGTATCGTCCAGGCAAGTCGCCCTTGAAGTAGGTGTATCCCACTCCCTTGTGATAAAGATATGGAAGAAATACGGCTACAAGTGCTATCGATATGGGCGCATAGTTCAAGTGTTACATCCGGGTGATGATGTTCGAAGGCTTACTTTTTGCAGATGGCTAAGAGGAAAAATAAGCAGAGATCATGAATTTTTAAATTACGTACTGTGGTCAGACGAAACGAATTTTTCCAATAACGGTATGTACAACAGAAAAAATCACCACTATTGGTCCAAAGAAAATCCACTAAGAGTTACGGCAAGTCATAATCAGGTTCGCTTCTCATTCAACTGTTGGTGTGGTATAATATCCAATCGAGTCATAATGGTGGAATTTTATGAAGGGAAACTGAATTCTGCCATGTATAATGAAGTCATTTTACACCATCTTGAAAACGAGATGGACGAATGGCCCCTGTCGGAATTGCGAAAAGTTCATTTTCAACAAGATGGTGCTCCGCCACATAACAGTCATCTTTCACGTTCCAATTTGAGCCGCCTATTCGGTACACAGTGGATAGGTACACATGGTCCAACACAGTGGCCACCTCGTAGCCCCGATCTAACACCACTTGATTTTTTTTTATGGAGCTTCGTGAAAAACGAGGTGTATAAGACGACGTACGCCAGTGTTCAAGAGCTCAAGGATGCATTAATGACCATTTTACGTAATATTCATCCCAGAACATTATTAGCCGCCATTCGTTCAGTGCAAAAAAGGATAGACTTATGTATTCGTGAAAATGGAAATCATTTTGAGCAATTTATTTCATAAACCAATTTCTAAAATGTTTAAATGATTTTTTTATTTAAAAAAGTTCAAAATTTTACCTGACCTATGAGTTTCGAGTTGATTTATCATATTTCCGTACGAAATGTATGGGAAACGTTTTTGGCGATTTCTGTCTTTTCTAGTAGGTACTGAAAGCTAAAATGGTCCCATAGAGTTTTTTGATCCCCACATGAAATAGAATCGATTGGCATAAAAAAAATATTTTGAACTTTTTGCATTTTTTTTGCTAACTGTAAGTTTTTTACAAAATCTGTGAATGCAGTTCAAAATGTCCCAAAAAGGTAGGGAAGGTCTTTTAAGAACGTTTTGCTGTAACTGCAACGGTTAAGGTACTTGCCCTTACTGCCCCGTTTCAAAAATACACCCTGTATATGCTCCAACATTTATTGAATATAATATGCTATTACAACAATATAGTATACATTGTATGCTATTCTACGAAAGTGTTGTAACATACTGAGGTATCTAACAAGCAAAATATTTCCTGTCTAAAAACTACATGAATTAAGAAAATGTGTACGAATCGCCACCTCACAATACACTAGATATGTTGATTCAACCTCTAAAAACATCAATATAAAGAAGGGCCGCTTAACATTAAGTGAGAATTGACCACTAAACCGACATGATGACCCTATATATTGCCGCGTGGTACCCGGCAGAGTAGAATTTGGACCACCCCATCTCTTCCCATGTGTTGTCGTACAAGGCGACTAAGGGATAGAGCTGTTTAACATCGAACAGATATATACAGCCCAGACTCAGTCTCAGTTACATGGCTCAATAGTGCCCGAAATACGGCAGTAGGCTCATCCCCTATTACGTGGGACCGAATACAATCATTGGTGAAATGTGGGTGATAATTCACCTGTGCCTAACCCTCCGGGGATAAAGGCGTGATTATATTTATGTATGTATATATTATTTTGATTAACAATACCATCAAAATATCCAACCCTCCTCCATTTAATATACCAATTCTGATGTTAAAAACTTTAATGCCGTGTTTCCAAAAATTCACACTCGTTTCGCCATGCCGAACAGCCTCGTGTTGTTTTCCCGGCGATGAGTAGGGTAGTGTTATTGGAAATCCTGAGTTCACGAACACCCCAGAGCCATTGCAGATGCGTAGAAATGTTGCGTCCTTGGCAGTATTTTACCGTCTGTACCATGGTGAATCTCCTTATGAGCTCTTCCAATTAGTCTTACATGTCATGTCACCCACAAACGGTGCAGAATAGCCGATCAAGAACCAAGCTGTTCGGAGACACTTTCCTTTGTCGCGCCATTAAGCCCTGGAATTCATTACCAGCTCACGTGTTCCCTTATTTCTACAAACCCGGGTTCTTTAAGTGGGGCGTGAAACAACATATTATGATGTGGCCGCTAAGCAGAGTGTGACCATTATAACGTAGTATAGACTTTGACTTCAGCTTACCATCAGGCAAGGCAAAGTCTTATTGAGGTGTCCTATATAAACAAAAACCATGAAACATCTGAAACTTTGTACCCGCTAGAGACACGAACGAAAAATACAGCATTGAATCATGTAGGTACAACAAAACCAAGGACGTAAGATGAAAATTTTCAAGAGGGAAACCTGTGGAAAAAGATTAGTTTTGTCATGCACCATGCGACCCGGCAGCAGACGGCAGAAATCGGATTATAGTGACCCTAGTGACTTTCCTTCATGTTGGCCGTGTGCTTGTATGCCACCTAAGTTGTAGAAAGAAAAGAAAAATTTGTTCCATGGAACCGACTGCCTGAAACATCACTCCCCAATGCGGATGTTTCATGGCAGCCCTTCAGGTCTACAATGGAAAACGATTGATATTCTTGTTCAGATGTTGATGTACTTGACGGTATTAGATTAAGTAAGTGGGATTAGTTTTGCCTTAAGACGTACCGTATGCGAGAACAAACATTCTATAAGCTAATATATAGTTACATACATAACTACCTATATAGTCTAGTGCGTAGGAAAAGTCTAATTTTGTGCACTAGGACTATCATAAAGAAAACTAAGGAACAGGGCTCTATGAGCGCGCGCCTGGGTACCCGACAGTTTGACTGAACCAAAAGAGATGTATAAAAGACACCATGTGTGTTATTTTAAACCGTTTTTCTACCATTCGACTATTTGCTACCAAATCAAATGGATTTAGATAAGAAAATATTCGGACTTAGTCACTTGTAGGGAATGCTTTGACCACTGGCCTGCCGTTCCACATCATGAGCATTCGAAATTCTGTTACAATATATTATTATATAAGGGCGACGCGACAGTGGGCGCCATCTACCGATATTCATACGAACCATTTGCTGCCTGTAGGTGCTTCTTCCATAAACTTTATAAACATGGTTTATACATTTGTGTTAAGAAATTATTTCCAAGAAATAAAGATGTTATTCTAAATTCAGAATGGCTGAACACTTTCAGTTTAACATACTTAATGTGTTGATGTAAAGATTTACGAACAAACATGTTTTAGCATATCTATATTTTTAAGAAGCGTATTTATTAACAAAGAAAACTAATAAAATGAAATATTTTCTCGAAAATTTGCTAACAATCTTTTTGCAGGCGCTTAGGAACTTGCTACTATTTTATATACCAGTTAGGTGGCAGACAAACACACAGCCCACCTGATGGAAAGTGTTCACCTGTGGGCGCGTGTAAAATCAAGAGAGACACACTCGCGCTGCCAACCTTGCAAGCATTGAGAGTTTCTGTGACGTCGGTGTCAAAGACAAAGCAGGACAAGCTTTTGGTCTTTCCACTGACAGCACAAAAACCCTCCAGTGAGCACTGGCTACCCTACTCACTGCCGGGAACATAACACGAGGTTATTATGGCCACGATATTCTGTAGGGCGGCGGTAATTCCCCAGTCGGATTGCTCAATTGAACGGAAATGCCATCGTGTCCTACCTCCTTTAAACTTGTAATACTTAGAGATACTTAGACGTCTGAGGTAAATCCTACTTGTAATGTTTAGAGATACTTAGACGTCTGAGGTAAATCCTACTTGTAATGTTTAGAGATACTTAGACGTCTGAGGTAAATCCTACTTGTAATGTTTAGAGATACTTAGACGTCTGAGGTAAATCCTACTTGTAATGCTTAGAGATACTTAGACGTCTGAGGTAAATCCTACTTGTAATGCTTAGAGATACTTAGACGTCTGAGGTAAATCCTACTTGTAATGCTTAGAGATACTTAGACGTCTGAGGTAAATCCTACTTGTAATGCTTAGAGATACTTAGACGTCTGAGGTAAATCCTACTTGTAATGTTTAGAGATACTTAGACGTCTGAGGTAAATCCTACTTGTAATGCTTAGAGATACTTAGACGTCCGAGGTAAATCCTACTTGTAATGCTTAGAGATACTTAGACGTCTGAGGTAAATCCTACTTGTAATGCTTAGAAATACTTAGACGTCTGAGGTAAATCCTACTTGTAATGCTTAGAGTTGTATCAGCGCTGTCTGTAATGAATAATAGAAAATAGTGCACATGGTATTATGTTCATATCCCGTTTGGTACAACTCGCTACACGAGTCTAGGGTTGATGGTTGGGGCCAGCCGTCGTCGCCCTTACAGTAGCAGAATCAGGGTGGGGACGCGGACGTGCACGTTTCTATAAAGGAGATGAATTTTGTTACCTATTTTGTTACACATGTAAAGGTCAAGATCGGTCATGGCCTTGCCCCGGATGTTGCATACGTCCATAGACCACGGTAACCACCTGAGTGGTATAAAAAAGCTGCTGAACGAATTTTGATGCGTTTTTTTGCAATTGCTAGAGTAGGACCTTTATTTTTTTTATACAACTTAGGTGGCAGACAAGCACAAGGCCCACCTGATGGAAAGTGGTTACCTTGACCTATGAACGTGTGTAACACCAGTGGAGTCATATCGGTGCTGTCGATCCTGTAAGAACAGAGATTTTATGTGCCCTCTGTGCAGAACACAAAATCAGGACAAGTCTTTGGCACTGACAGCACAAAAACTCTCCAGAGAGCTCTGGCTACCCTACTCACCACCGGGAACACAACACGAGGTTATCATAGCCGTGGTATTCTGTAGGGTGCAGGTACTTCCCCAGTCGGACTGCTCAATTCGTACGGGAATACCGTCGTGTCCTACGTCCTCATGTGTACTTGTAAGCCTATGTTAATTAATTTTATAGTTTTGCCATTTTTTGCAGTGTCAGTCATTTTGCTAAGATACAAAATTAACAGACTCGAGGGCCTGGTTACAAAATTTGCACTCTGTAGCCCTTTGTACAACTTGCACTTTACTACTCACTTTACTTTGAGATGAATGACTGACAGCTTCCTCCGTCCCTCCAACTCCCACAGACAAGTATGTCACAGAGCCTCGTTTGTCAATCAACAGATCTGGAGAGCTTACAGAAAAAAGCCTCCGGCGGGAGAAGTTTTGTCGGACTCGAACCGACTAAAACGTACAACGCCTATGGCTCGTTTTTGTTCACTGAAGGTGAGGATGACAGGCATAGGTATCCCTCACGCCCCGACTGACCCAGGGCCATCTCTCTCGATCTGGCCCTCTCCTCGGGTGTGCGGACCACAGTGTCCTCAACACGTCCCCGGAAACGGGTAACCCCGCAATGCGCACTGCCTCCGTGAGACTTTTTTTTTTATGTGCGCAAAATCCCCACGGATACCTCCCCACCGGAATGTAGGCAGCCACGCAAGACAAACAAACAAAAATTTGTAAGTCTAGTTAGCGCAAGGTTTAACAACCTACAAAACCCCTCAGAAAACCTCAAAATTACCGACCTAGATTACTACACAAACGAAATCACATCAATTCTCATCTCAAGCTACGAGCAGTCCTGCCCCCTCACCACACCAATGGTTGGCAAAGGGCGACCCTGGTGGTGTTTATCCCTTGAGAAGCTACGACGCAAGTTGAGAAAACTTTTCAATAGGGCTAAGAACACCAGGGAACCGAGTGACTGGGAGATGTACCAAAACACAAAAAAAATATATAAAAAAGAAATACGTCAGAGAAGCGTAGAGTGCTGGAGACGCTTCTGCACAAACATCGAAACTAGCAACCAGGCAATCAAGGTCCAAGCTTGCCTCTCAAAAGAGCACGACCAATCAATTGGGTGCCTCAAAAAACCAGATAACACCTTTACAAAAAACGACGCTGTAACAAGCGAAATACTACTAACCGATTACTCATGGGTGGACACAAATGAGCGACCAACCAGTCACCAAGACTGGGAGGTGGCTCGAGAAACCATTAACAAAGAAAAACTGCTATGGGCAATCAACACCTTCCTACCCTTCAAGGCAGCAGGCTTGGACGGTATATTTCCAGGACTCCTAAAATGGAGCGGCCCCATAATAGCAGACGACCTTGTTAAACTATTGCAAGGTTGTCTCGCACACCGCTATATACCCTTGAAATGGCGGGAGGTAAAAATAATATTCATCCCCAAACCAGGTAGAAGTGACTACACTCAGGCAAAGTCATTTAGACCCATCAGCCTGACCTCATTTCTACTAAAAACACTCGAACGATTAGGCGACAGAGTGATTAGAAGTCAGATACTAACACTCAAACCTTTACATCCTAATCAACATGCCTACAGCGAAGGCAAATCCACAGAATCGGCACTTCACCATGTGGTGTCCCGAATCGGTGGAGCACTAAAATCAAAACAACCTACTCTTGGCGCATTTATTGACATTGAAGGTGCTTTTGACAAAACCAATTTTAACAGCATCAACAGATCACTTCTCGACCATGAGGTGCCTTCAACGCTTGTCGAATGGATCGACAATATGCTTAAACAGAGGGCGGTGCAACTTACAGTCAACTCCACCACACGAGGTATCGTAAGCAGAGGATGTCCACAAGGAGGAGTACTCTCTCCCCTATTATGGAACCTGGTGGTGGACGAGCTTGTAACGGATCTAAACGCAAATAACCTCTTCACTGTAGGCTTTGCGGACGACATTACGATCCTGGTATCGGGGTTGTTCGAGAGTGCCATATGCAACCGCATGAGACAGGCTTTCAAAATAATCGAAAGCTGGTGCGAAAAGCACGACCTATCGGTCAACCCCCAGAAAACGGAACTAATAATGTTCACAAACCGAAGAGTACTGGGCCCATACAAGCTCCCAAAACTCTTTGCAACCGAACTAACACTTAGGGAAGAAGTCAAATACCTAGGGGTTATTCTCGACAGCAAATTGCTCTGGAACAAACACCTTGAACACAAGCTGAACAGGTGCACAATTGCCTTTTACCAATGCAAAAGAATGATGGGCACTACATAGGGACTCTCACCCAAAATAATTCTGTGGTTATACACAGCAGTGATCAGACCCATGCTAGCCTATGGGGCTTTAGTATGGTGGACTCGAACAGAGCTGTCTACCGTGATTGCCAGGCTAAAATCCTTCCAGAGGCTGGCCTGCTCATCAATCTGTGGATGCATGAAAACCACTCCTACCGCTGCTATGGAGATTGCCCTCAACATAGTACCGCTTGACCTGTTCATCCAACAGGAGGCTACCATCAACGCTATTAGGTTGTGGCACCTGGGACTCTGGGGCAACTATTACGACAGTCCCCATACCACAATCCTTGGACGAGCCCTAAAACATCGGCCAATGATGGCCGCCCCCTGCGATAGAACTTTTAAACAATATTTCTGGAACAAAAAATACCAAATAACAAAACAGGCCGAGGAAAAGGACTACTCCGGTATTAAAGAGGTACGCGTATACACTGACGGCTCCAAAACAAAAAATGGCTCAGGAGCCGGCGTACACTCCCTAGACCTTGGCTTGAACATCCACCTACCACTAGGCAAGCACAGCTCGATCTTTCAATGCGAATGTGTTGCCATAACAACTGCTGCGACAGCAATAAGCGAACTGAAGGTGAAGGGCTTAAATATAAGATTCCTAACCGACAGCATAGCAGTTTTGCAAGCGCTGGAACAGCAAATAACCAACAGCACACTAGTAGCGGAGTGCCAAACAGCCCTGAACAGGCTATCCACCCCAAATGCAGTAACGCTGCAATGGATAAAGGGGCATAGCGGGTCCTACGGCAATGATGCCGCGGACGAACTTGCGAAGAGAGGCTCTGGTATGAGCGTCGATGGCCCGCTACCATTGCTACCAATCCCTTTCTCGCAACTCCGCACTTGGACACGCGAGAGATCCACGGAACTACATAACCAAAGATGGACACAAGCCACCGACTGCAAGCAGTCAAAAGTGGTTATGCCATCAGTAAACAAACGACTCACGAAACGTCTCCTAAAACTAGACAGAACAAGTCTAAGAACAATAATGGGGACTATAACGGGCCACTGCCCCCTCCACAAGCACCTATACACCATTGGTGTCACGGACAGTCCCCTTTGCAGGGGATGTTTTGCTGCCGAGGAAACGGCCGCCCACGTAGTACTGGAATGTGAGGCAGTAGCCTATCAACGATCACAAATCCTCGGTACAGTGAGGTCGCTCCGCGAAGCCTGTGAAGCCCCCAGTAAGCTTCTGCGCTTCTGGGCGGAGCTAGGCTGGCTACTCTAGCCAGTACTCCACACGCACAATGGCCCAAAAGGGAGGCTAAGTGCGGACAAGGGAGTCCCCTTTCCATTCCATTCCATTCCTCCCCACCGGAGCCGGTGGGAAAGGTTATGTCGGACTCGAACCGACTAAAACGCACGCCGCCTGTGGGTCGTTTTGGTTGCCGAAGGTGAGGTTGACAGGCATATCCCTCGCACCCCGGCCGACCCAGGGCCATCTCTCACGATCTGGCCCTCTCCTCGGGTGTGTGGGGACTACAGAGTCCCCAGCTCGTTCCCGGAAAACGGGGAGTTGCGTCAGGCGCGCCGCCGCCGCGGCCTACTTCTGCGCCTCCGTGAGACCTTAGAGGCTAGCCGATGGAGGTTTGAGCAACAAAGGTTCATGAGGGATACTACCCATTTCAAATTGTAAGCGATAAATATCTATAGGTGATAATAAAAACAAATGTATATATGCTCCAACATTTATTGAATATAATATGCTACTACAACAATATTACATTGTATGCTCTACGAAAGTATGGTAACATACTGAGGTATCTAACAAGCAAAATAATTCCTGTCTAAAAATTACATTAATTAAGAAAATGTGTACGAATCGCCACGACACAATACACTCGAGATGTCGATTCGACCTCTAAAAACATCAATATAAAAAAGGGTCGCTTCACACAACGTTCGAATTGACCACTAAACCGAAATGATAATCCTAAATATTATTTTGATTAACAATACCATCAAAATATTCAACTTACCTCCATTTACTATACCAATTCTGTTGTTAAAAACTTTAATACCGTGTTTCCAAAAATTCACATTCTCTTTACGCCATGCCAAACCTTATTATAAGTACTATAAGTTTCTAAATCTAATTCACATTTATATAATAATAATAATTGATTAAAATACGAGTATATTTTTAGAAAAAAGTATTTTTATATTATAAAGATCATCAAAAATGTTTGATTATGAATATTTTTATATGACAAAAGACAAATGCCTGTAGGTAATAAGTGCATTTTAATTGTAAGCTCGCTAGTCCCAGCTTTAAGTTTATTTATATGTTTGTGAATATAAAAAGAAGAAGGACCTTTTAAATGCAGTTTTGTTAAACTATCTCATTGGATATATTAAACTGAAATAAAATCATTCTTTCAAATAGTGTCGTGTGCACAAATAATGGGAACAAATCATAGAATGGTCCATTATTGAAAAGTACGAAGAAGCTACTAGTCTTTAAACAAATAATATTTATATGTTAGGTCAATTTTCTTTCATCTACTGATGTATAAAGCATCCTACACCCTGCACCCTACTAGGCTCAATTATTATTTTTCATAGCTGATAAAATTTTATAGGGTGTGGTTAGCAAGAAGTTGTCAAGTTACAAATATATGGTGAAAACTAAATATTGCACTGGAAAAAACATATTGGTTTTCAATTGTATTCCACATGTGGTGCAGTGAGCCCCAACTCTACTTTTTAGGCAATCAACTGGAACATTTGGGTAAATTCTAGGAATATGAATTGGAACCCGTAGGTGCCTGTATGTCTGTGCGAGGGTATACGAGAGTTCCCACCATGGTACCTAGAGGCGAGAGACCATTCACTACTACATTTATATCGGTGGTGAAGGAGGTATAGGAATGAGAATCCAAGCTTCGAGACATCAAGGATTTCACTTCCTCCACCACATATTCTTCGCTTCAGTTTGGCCAGGTCATCATGGTGGAGGGGAAACCGAGAGCAGGCCACGCTTTAGTAGCGGCGTTATGACCCCTCGTTGAGGACTGGCTAGAGAAGTAACACAGAAAACTTTCCGGAAAAGATGTTTCTGGAGCCACCTGTTTCGGATCAGGAGGGAGCCAACATCTGAGTGCTATCACAGGGATGCGAGCGAAGACTTGGGGCTACACGCTGTAGTGGAGTACCTGGCGTAGAAGACGTTGAGACGGGTCGTCGTAGTGGCTTTGGAGTGGGGATCCTCTGTGATTGTTCACAGTGTGCGGAGCGTGAGCGCGTGGAACGCTTTCTCCTTCGAGTAGCTCAGCGATTTCCATGCTCCATGAGGCTTGGGGTGACAGGGTAGAGTTATTCGTCCCACCCTCTTTCCGGGGGTAAGTTTAGGTGGGTTTCTAGTTATATTAGAAAAAGTGGTAGAAATAGATGATCGTCTTGTTTTATCTAGTGGTACCTAAAGTAGACTCTGAATCTCTTGGATTGGCATTTGCGAATATCCATGTTATCTGAAGACAAACTTCATGACGTTTCCAGGTCGCTGATTGGCTCCGTGAAGTGTTGTGGGTGCATCAGAATTTGAGTATGTAAACACCGTTTTCAACTTTCAAATGTTTTTCCTACCGAGATAATCTACATTTGATCTTCATGTAATTTAATCTTTGTATGTATATATGTTTATGCACTAAAACAGATAGTTGAAGCTCACGGAACGATTATTTGGAACACGGATAAAGTACCATTATACAATATAAATACTAAAGTAAGGAAAAAGCTAGCTTAGCTCTGTGTAATAAACACCTTTTCCATATCACAAGATCTTACTGCCCAAAAAACGTCAATTTATATTTTTTATGAATATGCGCTAAACTCGCTAATCATAAAAGTCATTTTCCCATTTAAAGCACTTAGTGCTCTGTAGGGATCAGACTGTACTTTAATAATAATAAAACGAAACTTCTTTTAAAAATAAATAAATGAAACAAGAATGTAAGTATGTTTTCCGTTATTCTAGATCCCATAACACAAATTAGTTAAGCTATGTTTACATTGGGTCTAGATCTAATGTTTAAAAAAAACGATAATAATAAGAATAATGTAACATAACAGACTGTTTATATGGTTAAATTAAGTTGAATTGAAATATATCTTGGAAAAATACAATTGTATTATTAATATGAGTAAAATAGACTGTATTTTAACAGTTGTTGTAGAAAAGTATTATATAATTTAAATATTAAGAAATAATTTAGAGAGAAATGCTAATGGCCATTTATTAATAGCCCACATTGGTATACTTAATTAGTATCAAATAGTTCATAAAAAATAATTCAGTCATTTTAGCTACCGTATACTTTAGACAAAAATATAATATTTTCCAAAACCTTAAATAGAACATAAAAGTACAAATAAACAAGGAAAAAAAATCAGCTACCACCATAATCATTCTAGCCTTGGTTAGATCTAAAATCCCTTCAGTCTCCTCAAATGAATTAACTGTGAACAAAACAAAACAAAAAAGTTGATTTACCAAATATTCTGATATGTATTAGATTCGTTAATTTTTCCACATCCGAGGAGGGCCAGATCTAGAGAGATGGCCCTGGGTCGGCGGGGTCCGAGGGATATGCCTGTCAACCTCACCTTTGACAACCAACAACGACCCACTAGTCGTCGTGCGTTTTAGTCGGTTCGAGTCCGACATAACCTCCCCTATCGGCTCCGGCTGGGGTCCGTGGGGAAACTTTGCCGTAAAAAATAAAATTATATTTTTATAAATTATTAAAAATGCAAGTATTTACGGCAAGATGCAATGAATGAAGTACAATTATAATTTTGAAAAATAGAATTTAAATATGTGTCCCTTTAAGATTCACCCGTATAACTAGGTATAAATTACACCTTTGCTAACACCCTTGGAATAACCATGGCTTTAAATGGAGCTGCAGAAGGAGTAGCCCCATCGATGTGGTGTAAGGATGGCACCGGTTCACCAGGAGCAGGTTCGAATGAGAATTTCTGAAGCATCGAAGTTGTGAAGACGAAAATGTTGCACTTAGCCAGAACGTCGCCCATGCAGCGGTGCTTGGCCAAACCAAAGGGGAAATAGTGATCAGGAATGGAGAGTTTCCCATTCGATATAAAACGTTCCGGCTTGAACTCGTAAGCATCCGAGTAGAATTCTTCGTTCATCAATATATTTGTAAAATTGCTGACGACCATTGTGTCCTGGAATCGAAATAATGCAATGTGAGTACAAAGAAATGAAAAATATGCTTTAAATAGTACAATCAAAAAATAATTTGTAAGAATAAAACATGTGTTACCTCAGGAATCTCATAACCAGCCAGTGTGGTGTTACGCAGGGCACGGTGTGGGACCCCGAAGGTACGCCCCATGAAATGGCGAATGGCCTCATGCACGATTGCATCGTTGTAGGGCATGCTGAAATGTAAAGCAATATATATTTTTTCGTTTCGAATATTCGTCTAATAAAATAATTCATAACTACCAAGTGCTCCACATGAAGGTAAGTTTACCAGTGGCTTATTCAATTTGAATGCTATTTTTTTTTGCTAGCACTTTCCACTGCGTGCTAGTACACTTTGTGAAAGTCTATTCTTTCCTTTTTTAATTAATTATGGGAATCTAGTCTGGCAGAATGCTTATTAATAAGTAATAAGCGTTCATATTGAATGAAGTCAATGGGTGGCGTGAATACAGAAATCTTACTTAGGGCGGTCCAATAGGCAAGGTGGTCGGTCTCCAATCACACTATCAATTTCCGCTTGAGCTTTCTTCTGGATTCCTTGTTCTCGCACCAAGTAACTGAAGCAGAAGCTCAAACTCTTGCTGGTCGTCTCTGTACCAGCCATGAACATATCCATACACATAGCCACCAGCTGCCCTTCCGAGTACGTATCCACTTCTCCTTTCTCTTTCAACACCCTGATGTAAGCGTCCATGAAATCCCTGTCTTCATCATCAGGGTTGAAAGTGTTCTTATGTCTATTAATTTCGTGTCTTAGAAAATGCCAGATCTGCTTATGGGTTTTCACAAAGTTTTTGTAGCCTGATACCGACGGAGCTATGACACTGAGGATAGGAAAATGGCTAAACAGGGTTCCTACCATATCAACAGCAGCAAATAAATCAAATAAGAGAGATTGTAAGATCTGCATCTGTGGATCACTGGCTCTGTAACGAATGCCAGCCATCATCGTCCAAAGTGTATTTAAAATGTAGGTGTTGAAGAAATTATGCATTTGGATTACAGAAGACATAGTATTTGTTCTACTGATCATGCCCATAACGTCATTGACCATGTGATAAGCCTCCATACGAGCAATCTCCTGCATACCTCGACGTCCAAATCCAAACTCTTTAAGATGGCGAATTAAGAAACTCCTCTGTTCCTTCCACAGTTCCCCGTCAGTAAGCAGAACTCCACGTCTTTCGCCCCATGTGCGAGTTTGGTAGAATATCCCTTTAGGCCTACCGTCAATGTCTTCGTTGAACAACATCTCTTTATTGGCTTCAAGAGAATTGACCATCACTATACGATCTTTGCCAATCCTCAGACCGAGAACAGGGCCGCCATAAGTTTGGGATAGAAGATTTACAGCTTTATACAAATAGCCATGTTTTTCCCGGAGTTTGTAAACTTCCATAGCACAGCCAATGAAGGGTGACCATCCTGGACCAGGCGGATACCGTTTCGGTTTTTTTGTATCGCTGCGCAGATATGCATATCCTGCTATAAACAACAGCAGCACTGCTATCCACATCTGGAAAGAAACAATAACATAGCTATAATAATGAAAAATAGAAGACACATCACAGAGCATTGCAACAGTTGATTTAATCTCCACCAAAGCCTGCCTCACATGGTACTTTGTATTTGATGTCATTTTAATTATAGCAGTATTTTAAAATGTCATACTAAAATACTGGCATACTCGAAACCTTCCGGGTTACTGTTCCCTTTCCCGTCCCAAATGAGCAGTCCGACTGGGGAAGTACTTCCGCCCTACAGAATACCGCTGCCTCTTGTTGTGTTTCCAGCGGTGAGTAAGGTAGCCATAGTTCACTGGAGAGTTTTAGAGCTGTCAGTTGAAAGACCAAAGACTTTTCTGGCTTTGTATTCTACACTGACCGCACAGAAGCTCTCAATTCTTATAGGGTCAGCAGCACGAGGATGACTACCCTGGTGTTACACAGTTTCATAGGCCACGGTAACCAGTTTCCATCAAGCGAGCCGTGTATGAGGTAGCTCTTAAAGTATGTAAGGATAGAGTCAAATTGAGGGCTATTGTGTCTGCCTATTCCGCAGAGAAATAGTCGTGAGCGTTTTTATGTATGTATTTTAGCATTTAATGGCGTCTAACAATCAAAAATGGACCAATGATATTTGATTCAACATTAACTGAGGTTCCACTATACTACACACGACTTTATTCGCTACAGAAAATGAAGCATAGCACGTAATCGTCAGCGAAGCGAGTCTCGCACCAGCACGTAATACACTACGTACTACCTGTTACATAAACTGCGTGTGAATAAAGGAAAAGTGTATTGCTAAAGGAAAATTGTGTTCGTATTTAGGTACAGTTAAATAACTTGTACATTGAAACAAGCCGCTCAGAATTGAGGACGAGATACTATATGTAAACGTTGATATATGATGCGATGGTTTATTTCCAATAGATCCACTTTCCTTTAAGATACACTTTTGGAAAATACCCGCTTTCCTTCCCGTTAGAAGCTGGTAATGCTAATAAAACTGGTAATCATATGTAATCGTTTATTCTTAGATATTATATTGGTCCAAGTTTAAGACAAGTCGGGTACATTTTCAGACATTATACTAACAATATCTAAACCTAAAATGATACTAAACTTGATCTGGCCTGGGGATAACTAGAATGTGTTTTTTTTTTGTAGTAAAAGTAGAAACATAGGCCTGAGAATAGGTGACGAACTTATGTCTTTTCGATTAGAATTAATCTAGATGGTATATAAAAGAATGAATCTTATTTATTTCACTTTAAAATGTACCGAAAAATATTTTAGAAATGTAAGTCTTATCTGTTCCCACAGATGTGCGTAGTGAAAATTTGGGAAAACGTACTCGTAGTTAATTCAAAAACTGTTGTGTTGCAAATAGGATACGTCATTTTTACTTCAACTCGCCTAATGGTAACTTGAAGGCAACGTCTCAGGAAAGACTAGGGTCACCATTATAGACATCTACGAAGTTACAATGGTGGTTCTCAATGGTTAAATACATTATGCGTCTTTTGCTAGAGGTGGACATTTTTATTGTTAGTATCATTGTAAAATCTTTAGCTGGTATAAGTGTACATATGATTGATTTAAAGTCGCTTTTTAAATTCATAATTCATGAATGTCATGCAGTAAACACATTTATCTGTGTATACAAAGATAAATGTGTTTACATGTTAGTGCGAATATAAAATACACTGTAAGTACTTTATTTTGCTGTTTCACTGTATTAAAATGGTTTTATTATGTACATATTTCAATCATTTTGTACATTTAAATGAGTAAATCCGTTTAAAGGTAAGAATAAAGAGGTGTTTTGTCTGAAATTTTCATAATTTAAATCTGAATTTGCGTCGTATGTCTACCTACGTACGTCATTGGTGCAGACTTGACCTAGCGGCCATTTTGTCGGTTATCAGGTCCTGTAATAGAAACCCGGTCACAAATAAGACATACAAAAATTATAAAATACTTTAGACCATATACAAACTTGGCCTTAGGAAAATTAACAAGTACATTGTGTTGATTAGCCATTCAACTTTAATAATATTTTGATTCAAGGATTGTCTTGTCGAGAGACCCTGGTAAAGCATTCCGTCATATTATCGGAACGATCCAATGTCCGCTGCGGCATCGGTAATCCGCCATCTTGGAACAATTTTCATCCAATATAGCTTAAAACACTCCTGACTAAATAACCTTTCAAACAAAGAAAACTAAATAAAAATCGGTTCATCCATTCGGGAGCTACGATGATACAAAGACAGATACATCAAACTTATAACACCGCTTCGTTTTTGCGTCGAGGGTAAAAAATAAGACTTACCTAATCACTTTACTATTTTTAATATTTTAGTTACAATACGTTTTTTTTAATGGGCACAAAATCCCCACGGATGCCCCCACTACCCACCACCAGAGCCAGTGGGGCAGGATCACAAACGAACTCATGAGAGGGACAATCACAGAACTAAGTTCGCTACTAAACAAAATATTTAACAAGATTCTACATACCGGTAGCACCCCTAGCCAATGGGCAGAATCCCATATAATACTTCTTCACAAGAAAGGCCCAAAAGACGATATCGGAAATTACAGGCCCATATCCCTCATCTCAAATGTATACAAAGTTTTCGCAAAAATCATTTTGGACAGAATCTCAATTAAACTCGACGAAAATCAACCTGTGGAACAAGCAGGGTTCAGGAAAGATTTCAGCACAATAGATCATATTCACACTATCAAACAGCTTCTAGAAAAATATAATGAATACAGAAAAACTATTTACATCGCCTTTATAGACTACGCCAAGGCTTTTGACAGCCTCAGACATGAAGTCGTATGGCAAAGCCTAAAAGAGCAAGGCATACAAAATACCTATATCAACATCATCAAAAATATCTATTGCGAAAGTAAAAGTAAGATAAGACTGGAATCAACAGGAGATGCTTTTCCAATAGAAAGAGGTGTCAGGCAAGGTGACCCACTGTCACCAAAGCTGTTTACAGCAGTGCTAGAACATATGTTCAGGAAGTTGGATTGGGAGCATCTGGGTCTAAACATAAATGGATCGAGACTCAATCATCTCAGATTTGCGGATGACCTGGTCCAATTGGAAGAAGATCCAAAACTACTGGAGTCCACGATACAAACCCTAGCAGATAAAAGTACAGAATTAGGCCTAGAGATGAACTCAAGCAAAACTAAGATGATGACCAATTCAATTCCTGTAGACGTAACAGTCAAAGGACAGAAACTGGAATATGTAGAGGAATACGTATATCTCGGCCAGATAATATCGCCTAGTGACCAGATGTCAAAAGAAATAGACAAAAGAATTGCAACAGGATGGAAAACCTACTGGGCTTTGAAAGAAATCACAAAAAGCAAGGAAATAGGCATTAAAATCAAGAAGAAGACCTTTGATACCTGTATTTTACCCTGCATTACATATGGCTGCGAAACCTGGGCTCTAACAAAACACCATAGGGCTAAGCTTGCAAGATGTCAGAGAAGTATGGAAAGAAGCATGTTAGGTATAAAACTAAAAGACAAAGTAAGAAGTACAGACATCAGGCATAAAACAAAATTAACTGATATCCTGGCTCGTATTGACCAACTTAAATGGAGGTGGACTGGGCATATGCTCTGGTGTAGAAAGGAGAAATGGAGCAAACAGGTGACAATTTGGTACCCAAGAGATGGCAATAGAAGCCGAGGTCGTAAAAAGAGAAGATGGGAGGATGACCTGAAAATGACTTTAGGTCCGCTCTGGACAAGAGTGGCGGCAGACAGAAAACAATGGAAAGAGTTGGAGGAGGCCTTTGCCGCAAGGCACACCGAACTGAGAGATCTTTTGTAATTTAGTGTAGATGTTATTTATAATTATGTTTTAAATGTGTAAAAATTTGTCAAAAGTTCGGAAATAAAGGTTTTATTATTATTATTATTATAGCTTAAAACACTCCTGACTAAATAACCTTTCAAACAAAGAAAACTAATTAAAAATCGGTTCATCTGTTCGGGAGCTACGATGATACAAAGACAGACACATCAAACTTATAACACCGCTTCGTTTTTGCGTCGAGGGTAAAAAATAAGACCTACCTAATCACTTTACTATTTTTTATATTTTAGTTACAATACGTTTTTTTTATTTTATTTTTTTGTACCACTTAATTGGCAGTCAAGCACACGGCCCACCTGATGGAACGTGGTTACCGTGGCCTATGGACGTTTGTAACACCAGAGGAGTCACAGTCGCGCTGCCAACCCTGTAAGTACAGAGTTTCTGTGCCGTCAGTAGAAGACAAAGCAGGACAAGCCTTTAGTCTTCCCACAGACAGCACAAATTCTCCGGTGAGCTCTGGCTACCCTACTCACCGCTGGGAACGCTGGTTAATGGGCACAAAATCCCCACGGACCCCACTACCCACCACCAGAGTCAGTGGGGGAGGTTATGTCGGACTTGAACCGACTAAAACGCACGCCGACTGTGTGGGCCGCTGGTTGCCGGAGGTGCGGTTATCTGAGACATATACCTCTCACCCCGGCCGACACAATACGTACCTACCTATGTTTAAGAAAAGATAATGTCAGACATTTTACGACTAAAGTATCTTTAATCAGAAACCTGAAAGCTCCCAAAAAGCCACCTGGCGGTAGTGAACGTAACTACTGCGCAGAGGGCGTGGCATTTCCTCCTAGTGTCAATACATAGGTTACACTAAAAGTTTCCGGAACTGGCCACTTACATAAACAATATTTAAAAATTTATTACAACATTTGAAAATAGAACTCTTTGGCTGTAGAATACAGTTTGTTTCATCTGACTGTCTTTTGTTTTTACCTTGTGGCGCCATTTAAAAAATTGTGTGTCTGATGCAGACACACAATTTACTTTTCACACATGGATTTAACTCGGGAAAATTTTCGTAGTATGATTTTCTACGATTTTAAGTGTAATTTGACGGCTCAACAGAGCATCGCTCGGCTTGAAACAGCTTTTGGCGATGAAGCTCCATGCAAGACGACTGTTTATAGCTGGTTTGCAGAATTCAAGCGTGGTCGTATCAATCTCAGTGACGAATCTCGCGATGGTCGGCCGTCCACCGCTGTGACCAACAAAAACATCGATGCTGTGCGCCGTATGATTGAAACAGACAGGCATGTGACCTACCATGAAATTCGCGCATCCTTAGAAATAGGCATGAGTCAAATACAATCAATCCTACACAAACATTTGGGTGTGAGAAAGCTGTGCTCGCGGTGGATCCCACATAACTTGACCGAGGATCAAAAAACGGACCGCGTCACTTGGTGCAGTGCCATGCTTACCAGATTCAACGAAGGTGCGTCAAATTTGGTGTGGGACATAGTAACAGGTGACGAAACATGGATTTATTGCTACGATCCCAAAACAAAGCAGCAATCGAGCGTATGGGTCTTTCAAGATGAGCCGAAACCAACCAAAGTGGCGCGCGTGAAAAGTGCATCTAAGCGGATGATTGCTTCTTTTTTTAATAAAACTGGACACGTGGCTACTGTTGCTTTAGAAAATCGTCGTACTGTGAATAGTGACTGGTACACGACCATTTGTTTGCCGGAAGTTATTGACGAACTCCGTAAAAATAACCGTAAACGCCGTATCATCCTGCACCACGACAATGCTAGTTCTCACACGGCCAGACAGACAAACGACTTTTTGAAGGCGAAAAATGTAGAACTCATGAGTCATCCTGCATACAGTCCCGACCTGGCACCTTGTGACTTTTATCTGTTCCCAAAAATTAAGAACCAATTACGCGGCCAACGATTTTCATCACCAGAAGAGGCTGTCGAGGAGTATGAAAAACACGTTTCAGAGGTCACCACAGAGGAGTGGCACAAAAGTTTTCAAAACTGGTTTGATCGAATGAAAAAGTGCATAGACGCCAAGGGAGATTATTTTGAAAAACAATAAATGAATTTTGTACCTTTAATAGTATTTTTTCATATTCATTACGGAAACTTATAGTGCGCCCCACGTATTAGTATGCGTGGTTCCCGGTAGAGTAGAATTTTAGGCTACCCCATCTCTTCCCATACGATGTCGCACAAGGCGACCAAGGGATAGGGCTGTTTAACATCATACAAATATATCTTGTATCTGTGTCTGAATCAAACACAGATACAAGACTCGAGCCAACGTAGTGGCCGGAAGACGGCAATAGGCTCACCCCCTATTACATGGGGCCGAAAACAATGATTTTTGGAATACAGGTGTTTCATTTACCTTAGCTTTATTAAATTTTTCAGTTTTTATAATTTTATCGTGTACATTGTGTAGTTTTTAAGTGTTATTGTGTGTATTTAAATGCAAAGAGACTGTAACAGTGGTAACAGCGAAGCGGAAATATGTGCAAGTCAACTTGTACAATGCCCAGATTGTTCTCAAGCCCGTTTTTTTAAAGGTAAGCGAGGTTTAAAAGTGCATTTTGGGAAAGTACACAAATCCCAAAATGCACCTTCAATCCAAACAACCCCTACCTTTGTCACCCAAATTCCCTTTTGGCAAACATTATCCAAATTTAAAAATTCGGTTCCAATTTTAAAGAGAGTTCCTCGTGGTGCAAGGCCATCCGTTGCACTGAACCTTACCCGGTGTATAGCCGTGGTCGTCCGGGAGAACTCTCAAAGCGCTTGGGAACAATTACTCACCTTCCCTTATAGGATTCTACATGTTGCGAAAGACCAGGCCACCAAAAAATCGCTAACAACACAAATAAAAGAAAATTGCTCTCTAGCTCATAATTTTGATCCAAAATTCACCACCTTCCATAAAAATTCAATTTACCACTATGTAGAGTCCAAGTTAAGAGAAGGTGACATTAGAGGAGCTGCAAGGCTTTTATTCAGCAGTGATGTGATAGCGCCATGCTCGCCAGATACTCTGGCAGATTTGCAAAGCAAGCACCCATCACCTGCTGATAACCTTTCCTTTCCTGAGCCTCTGGAGTCAGACGCTGATTGTCTCAGCGTTTCAGCCAAGGACGTGATAGCAGCCGTTGGCTCTTTCCGGAGTGGGTCTGCCGGCGGCCTCGACGGCCTTACCCCTCAGCACCTCAAGGACCTTACCGGCGTAAGCGTCGGAGAAGCTGGCGACGCACTCTTGAAAGAACTAACGGCCTTAATTAACCTTATGTTGTCCGGCAATGTGGACGAGGGCATCATTGATTTACTGTACGGCGCTAATCTCTGCGCCTTGCGTAAAAAAGATGGTGGCATTCGTCCCATTGCCGTAGGCTGTACATACAGGCGAATAGCAGCTAAGTTGTGTTGTAGAGCATATAGAGACTCTCTCACAGATAAATTCCAGCCCCTCCAACTCGGCTTCGGCTCCAAAGGGGGCTGTGAGGCTGCTGTACATGCCTTATCTACGTTCCTTGGCTGCAGTGGAGGTGAGGTTATCCTCAAAGTTGACTTGAGGAATGCCTTTAACTCTGTTAATAGAGACACTCTGTTGACACAGGCCAAATTGGAAACCCCCAAAATTTTTAAATTTCTCTGGCAGTGCTATAGGCATCCTTCTAAATTGCTTTATAAGGAAAATATTTTAAATTCAGCAGTAGGGTGTCAACAAGGTGATCCTCTTGGACCAGTCATTTTCAGCCTGGCTATTCACCCTATAATTCAGCGACTAAATTCCAAATTTAACGTTTGGTATCTAGATGATGGAACTCTCGGAGGCGACGTAGAAACGGTGTTAAAAGATTTGGCGTTTCTAAAAAAAGAATTTAGTTCAATCGGCCTAGAACTAAATCCCACCAAATGTGAAATTTTTCTCAGTGATCAAATTGACAATCTTTCGGTACTCTCAAAATTCAATGCTTTGGCTCCAAATTTAAAAGTTTTACAAAAAAGTTCTCTCCGCCTCCTTGGGTCCCCAATTCTTGAAGATGCTTACGAGTCTTTTGTGGAAGAGAAAATAAATTTCTTTTGTGATTTTTCTGAGCGATTGTACCAAATTAATATACATTCAGCTTTCACTATTATTCGGCATTGTCTTTTCGTACCAAAATTTACACATGCCCTGCGTTCAACTCAACTTTTTAAATTTTTGGAACTTTTAGGTCAAGTGGATAGAGTGCTGCAAGACACTCTATGCAAAATTTTAAATATAAATTTGAACGATCGAGTGTGGCTTCAGGCGTCCCTTCCAGTTCGTCTCGGGGGCCTCGGCGTTCGCAAAATTGCAGATGTAAGTATGCCAGCATTTTTGTCGTCGGTCTATGGCACTGAAGAATTAGTCAGGAAAATTCTAGCTCCTTCACTGATTAATTCGGATGTACCAGGTAAGGCCGAAGCTGTAAATTCTTGGAAAATGACTTGTCCAACTGCCGCCATGCCCGCCAACCCATCTTCCCAAAGGCAATGGGATGAGCCGCTCACTATTGGTGTTAAAAAACATTTAATCAGTACAGCTACCAGCGCTGCTGAGCGCGCTCGCCTATTGGCTGTGGGTGAATGGGAATCTGGTGTATGGCTCCAGGCACTTCCTTCGCCCAACATTGGAACAATGTTGGACGACACGACCTTCCGCATTGCGACTTGCCTACGTTTGGGTGCCCCGTGTGTTTCTCCGCATCGGTGTCTCTGTGGAGAAGCTGTCGATAGCCTTGGACATCACGGATTGTCTTGTAGCAGGAGCGCAGGCCGCATGTCCCGACATGCAAACATTAACGACATTATCCGTCGAGCTCTTGTCACCGCCGGCGTGCCAGCTATACTTGAACCTGTTGGCTTGGCTCGCGACGATGGTAAGAGACCGGACGGTATGTCGTTGTTGCCTTGGAAGATGGGTAGGCCTTTGGTGTGGGATGCAACCTGCGTCGACACCCTGGCGCCTTCCCATCTTCCAAGTACGATGGACTGCGCATGCGCTGCTGCTGCATCAGCGGAGACTCTCAAACGGCGCAAATATACCAATTTAACTGGTAATTATAATTTTGAGCCGTTTGGAGTCGAAACGTTGGGTCCGTGGGGTCCAAGCGCGCGCGCGCTATTCAAAGAAATAGCGAAGCGACTAATCGACGCTTCCCGTGACCATAAGGCTGGCCTTTACCTCGCTCAAAGAATTGCCATCGCCATTCAGCGTGGTAATGCCGCCAGCCTCTTGGGCACGGTACCAGTAGAGATCGATGGGGAGGAATTTTTTGATGCCTGAAATTACAGTCTCCCTCTTTTTCTCTATCCCATTTTTGTATATATTGTATAGTTAGCATAGTTTTTAGTTTTTAATTTGTAAGTAATTGTATATTATAATAGCATATTTTATTTAATGTAATCAATTAAAGATATTATAGACTGTAATAAATGTCCTTAGCTTAAAAAAATCCAGACTAATAAACCTTTTAAACAAAGATATCTAAATAAAAATCGCATCATCCTTTCGGGATTTGTGAAATGTGGATGTTAATTCACCTCTGCCTAACCCTCTGGGGATAAAAGTGTATTTATATGTTTGTATGAATATGTTAGCATTGGTCTGCGTCTATAACAGTCGTTACGGGAATTTAAAGCCTTAAAAACTCAAACTTCCCTAATAAAATTGGCAGTCGCTTCACGGAAAATATCGAAGATCAGTTGCATCACAGTTAAACCGACCCCAACTGAGTTGGGAAAAGACACAGGGAATGATAAAGAGGGGCAAAATAGGCGCTTAAGGTCGTGTTGAAAATTCGTCATTTTCGAAATAAATGGACTAACACTAACTATTCAATTCAATTAAGATATAGAAAACATTGAATTGGTTTAAGCGGGACGCGAACCTGCGACCTTTCCCCTACAGGGGGACATTTATATCTAACTAGTAATCCTCATCGTCATTTTCAAAGTATTGGCATTAATTTTTCATATTTAATTTGGTAATATCACTTGAACATAAAAAATTAGTGCCAATATTTCGAAAATTACGGATTTGTTTTTTTTCTTAAATGGCCTATGGATAATGTGTCACTAGTAGTTTTAACAATGTCAACGAAATGCCTTAAATTACGTGAATATCACCTGTCAAAGGCAAATTGTCTAATGGGTCTATATTACCCAAATCAGTTGAGATGGGTTTGTCTAGGAACGGGGTGGGATGTTCCTGTGACCAGGCAAGGAGATCACGCCTGGCGGGCCGCAGCCTGATTAGATATAAATGCCCCCCTGTAAAGGAAAGATTGCGGGTTCATATCTCGCCTAAACCGATTCAATATATTCTATATCTTAGTATTTAGCATTTGAATAGTTAGAGTACTAAATGCTTTAAAATTTCAATCAATAGATATAAATGAATCAATAGGACTTGAGGAGTCAAATAGCAAAAATCCCGTCTAAAATATCTATACATATATAAATATCTAAAATTACAAGTTTGATAGCAGGCGGTACTCATTTGCCAATCATTAACTGAAAGAAAATTAATGGGTACCACCTGCTGTCAAAGATGTTTCGATCTTTTAGACAGCAGTCACGTTCTTTATTTTTACCCGACTGCACCAGCTAGGGTAATGTGTTACGCGTGTATGCATGTATGTTTGTAGATATGTATGTAGTTTTCTTTGTTTCCCTCTAAAGGCCAAACGGCAGGATGGATTTTGAGGAATGGTATCTCAAATGAAAGTTACATAAAATGTCAAGAAAAACTATGGTGTGAATGTTTGGTCCTAAAAGGCGTAATTAGAAAAATATTATTTTATATTTTTTTATACCACTTATTTGGCAGACAAGCACACGGCCCTGATGGAAAGTGGCTACCGTGGCCTATGAGATTATATAAAATGTACAGTACCCTCGCTAATTATTGTTTTTAATACCACTTAGTTGGCAGACAAGCACACGGCCCACCTGATGGAAAGTGGTTACCGTGGCCTATGAGATTATATAAAATGTACAGTACCCTCGCTAAATTATTATTTTTTTATACCACTTATTTGGCAGACAAGCACACGGCCCTGATGGAAAGTGGTTACCGTGGCCTATGAGATTATATAAAATGTACAGTACCCTCGCTAAATTATTGTTTTTTTATACCACTTAGTTGGCAGACAAGCACACGGCCCACCTGATGGAAAGTGGTTACCGTGGCCTATTATAGGATTTTTTGTAAATTTATTCCGCGGCTAATAAGTATTACAAGCCATACAAACATCAATGGTGGTCGTTATGGGTAGTTGGAGCTCTAAAAAGCCCAACAACTGGTCTGACTGCAATACTTCGATATAGCCATTAGGATGTGGACTTCAAATAGCAGTCGTTTCGTGGTCGAAGTCAAAGTCAAAAATCATTTATTTTGCCATATATAATTAAATTGGAACTAATAAAACGTTAATATAAAAAGAAATATGAAAGACTAGTTTAGCAAATGGACCACCGGTTCGAAATGCGGCCCCGACCTAAGAAGACCTCTTCAAGAAACTAAGTGGGCATTTTTTTTGGTCTATTTTCAAATATTTACTAAGTCTACTTAGTCTATATACAATAATTTACTTGAGTAGTACTCGTATAGTACATTTTCAAGCTTGTTTATCATCTAAGTATTCTTGAATTTTATAATAGCCTACATAACAATTTACTCTTTACTACATTTTTAAATTTATTCACAGGTAAATCCCTAATTTCATTTGGTAGCTTGTTAAAAAAGTGTATACAGTTGCCCTGGAAAGAATGACTAATTTTTTTAAGTCTACTTTCACAGACTTCAAGATTGTTTTTGTTTCTGGTATTTATGTTATGGCTAATACAAACACTTATATATATTTTTTTAGATATTTTTTTTTACATACATCAGGTTTTCAAAAATATATTGTGATATTACGGTTGAAGAAGATCAGCCAAGCCCGCAGTTAGACTGTTCAAAGCAGACCCCAGATTCCCCAGAGTTGGGATACGACTGGGATTAACGCAAGGAAAAAAAACAATAAGTATTGAAAAACAAGCTGTTTAACATCAGACAGATATACTCAGCCTCAAATGCTTGGCTCGAGTCAACAATAGTGCCCGGAATACTGCAATAGGCTCACCCCTTATTATGTGGGACCGAATAAAAATTTTGGTAAAATGTGAGTGTTAATTCACCTCTGCCTTACCCTCCAGGGATAAAAGCGTGATTACGTATGTATGAAAATCAAGACTAATGTTAAAAAAATAATTTTCTGGTAAAAATTACCACTGACAGAAGGTGTATGTAATATACTATTAATTTAAAAAAATAGAATATTACAACCGAAATTATTAATATTCCCACTAACCCCTCCAGCTAAGGTAAATTGCTTGTGCTAGGAGTGTGTTCATGTCAGTAGTGTAATGGCTAAGAATCGAACCCGGTACCATTCGATCGTAAGGCTAACTACTAAGCTATCGACGCCACAAACGACGTTACACATTACATAACTTATATTAAACCTACCATATTTGGTAGGTACCATATTGATTTTGAATATACTTACCTACTTAAGAGACATTGCAACATAACATATAACATAAACTCACGCCTATATCCCCGAACGGGTAGGCAGAGGTGCTAGCACCCACATTTCGCCAGTTTACGTTTAGGTCCCAATGTAATAGGTGGCGAGCCTATTGCCATTAACCGGGCACTTATAAACCTGCGATAAATACACACATAACTTCGAAAAGCATCGAAAAGTCATTGGTGTGTGCCATGGTAAAACCTGGGATCGAACCCGAGACCTTGTCTCAGCAGTTCTTTACCCATACCGCTAGGCTACCGCGGTTAGACATTAATAGCATTTTATTAATCTAGACAGTTTTTAATAATAGCTATTACATTATTTATTTGATTAACTTTACTAAAAAATAGAGATAATCATGTAAGAAATCATTTGGATCAACAGGTAAAAGGTAATACCGGATTTCTGACTGCTACGAGTGGTAGGTAATCGCGAAATCTTAAAATATTAGCAAAATATTTCAATTCTACGCCTAAATATATACCTAAAGCTAAAAAAAAAGAAAATACGCCACAAACAAAAATCAATGGATTCCGAGTTGAACATTAAATTTTAAATTCTCTTTATTACAAGTAAAAATAATGAAAGACTTACCATGATGGTCTCGATCATACTTGTATTTTTTTCAAACAAGGAATAGATTTAAATTTATTAAATCACTTTAACCGGGCAGACAGCCGCCACTACAACGGTCCCGACTCAAAGTATTGATCGGAACAGGAATATGGGAAGCGGGAACTAAAAGCATCAGTGTGGCAATCTTGAAAATTCTCAGACATTTTTCATACAGATATCCAGTTTAGGTAAACATAAAGTAACATACTTATTTGAATGTTATTCGAATTTCGTATGTACTAAAAAGAATAACATTTAAAAATATTATAATGTATTTTTGAATTTAGAGTACCTTATATGTTTAACGCCCCCTGTCTTCAAATTTGATAACCAAGTAACTACGAACCCTCTCGTTGTTTGCGTTTCTATGTACTAGAGGGCAGAGGTGGCGTTTGAAATATTAGGTCTACATATGAAATTGCCGAAACGGACGACCTGAAAAAGGTGGCTGGGACAGACTGGATGCGGAAGGCGGAGGATCGGAGAAAATGGCGCACATTGGGTGAGGCCTATGTCCAGCAGCGGACAGCGGTGGGCTAATAAATTGATTGATCATGAGTTCGTTATTCCTGTAATTTAATAGCTGGTTACATTATTTATATTTTGTTTGAAAGTTGATTTCAAGATTTTACATCTCTGTATTAAATTTTGTTTTTATTGGCCGCTTGATTAATTAAATTCGATCTTCAAAAACAGTATTTCCTAAATGCTATCTATTTTGATGATAAATTTCAAATCACTTTTCAAAAGTGTAATAATAGTGTTTGTTAGCATAATTTTGTCTCCATTCATACACAAAAAAGTCATAAAATTTGGATTTGTCATTCCTAAAAGATGCAAAAATGTTATTACTTAAAATTGGGTTTCCTCCAATTTCTTAAAAAAAAAACGGAAATTTCATTAGTAACATTATAGAGGGAGACATATTGTTTTTTTTTTTCATTTGTACCTTTCGGAACCGGCTAAGGTGCTTATGACCATGCTGCCATGTCATCAGTTTATTCATTTCTTAGTAGAGATGGTTGTTGATGATTGTGAGTTGATGATGTTGATGATGATGATGATGATGATGATGATGATGATGATGATGATGACAATGGATGATGATTGCTACCTTAATAAAGTTGTGGGGAGTTTACTACAGGTTTTCTAGGCAGATTTGGATCCATCACGAGAAGTCACAAGTACCTAATATATAACTTTTTTACACTTGTGTGCGTTGCGTTGTCAAAGACGTTATATCTAAAAATCCACCATTTTTATACATTAGAACTTGGAAAATAAAATAACACCGCCATACACCCCTCTTCGGGTTGGCGCCAAAACTCTAGATTGGTTATAATTTAAGGAAGGAGTACAGTCAGCATCAGAAGGATCTTGACTAGCAAAGTACCTACTCACAATTATCTTAATACTAATAATTTAAGTATAGCTAAACTTTTTTTTATTAATTTAAATTGTGCCGCGTGGTTCTCGGCAGAGTAGAATTTGGACCAACCGATCTCTTCCCATGGGGTGTCGTATAAGGCGACTAAGGGATTTAACATCAGACAGATATATTGTCTGAGGAGGTAGGACACGGCGGTATTTCCGCCCGATTGAGCAGTCCGACTGGGGTAGTACCTCCGCCCTACAGAATACCGCGGCTATAATAACTTAGTGTTGTGTTCCCAGCGGTGAGTAGGGTAGCCAGAGCTCACTGGAGAATTTGTGCTGCCAGTGGGAAGACTAAAGGCTTGTCCTGCTTTGTCTTCTACTGACGGCACAGAAACTCTGTACTTACAGGGTTGGCAGCGCGACTGTGACTCCTCTGGTGTTACAGACGTCCATAGGTCACGGTAACCACTTTCCATCAGGTGGGCCGTGTGCTTGTCTGCCAACTAAGTGGTATAAAAAAAAATAAAAAAATACCGCCCAGACTCAGCCTCAGATGATAAGCTTGAGTCAACAATAGTGCCTGGAAGACGGCAATAGGCTTACCCCCTATTACGTGGGACCGAATTCAATGATTGGTGAAATGTGGGTGTTAATTCACTTCTGCCTAACCCTCCGGGGATTAAAGCGTGATTATATGTATGTATGTAAATTGTATTATCGTCCAAACTAAATGTGTACCTACCGATTATAAGAACAATCATTTAACAGGAAGGGAAGAAGGTATTAATATTATTTTGCGTACCTACTTAACTAGTTAAAATCGATCTGATGTCTGTACGCATGTTATGTACCCATTGCGTACCTTGTTACGATTTTGTCAAATGTCATTGTGTGTCTCATGTCGGTAGCTGGTTAAGGAGTCGGCCTTACGATCGGTCTAGAGTTCGACTATCCTGAGTCCTGGCAATTGTACTACCGACGTGAATCCACTCCTAACACAAGCAATTTTATTTAGCTTCGCTGGAGGGGTTAGAGGGAATAATAGTAATTTTGGTACTAATATTATTATTATTTATTATTAAGTAAGTATTACTTTTTTTTATACCACTAAGGTGGCAGACAAGCACACGGCCCAATTGTTAGGTGAAGTGAAAATTTTCCTTCCCTTTTTACGAAAACTGAAATGATTACTTAAATTAATCAAAAGTGCAGAATGCTAATATTTCTTTTAATTTGGCATAAAGTACATTAAATTAAATATAATTAAAATAATTTAATAAACGAGTATATTAAATTTAATATTTACCTTAACAAAGAATAGATAATAGTATTACGTAAGTAGTACTACGTGGTAGTCATAGAAGGTAACTTGGCACGATTGGGATGCGCCATGACACCATTATAATCTAAGTTAAATATATTGTAAATACGTAAAGTTTAAAAAATAGTAATATATTTCAGTTTAAATTACCACCTCTACTAGCACCTCTGGCTACCCCTTCGGGGATATAGACGTGAGTTAATGTTATGTTAAATTACCACAGTCTAACGACTCATACTTAAAACTGAATGTGTATGTAACTCGTTATACTGTGAAATTACTACAAGCAATTTAAACTATGACGTGATTCTGTACTCCTGAAGGAGAGTTATGATTTTGACAGGCTATGTATGTAGGTCCATCTGATCCCTCATAGCTCCTCAACCACTTATTAGATCTGGACAAATGAGGTGTCGGTAGAAACGTCTTAGTCGTCCGCTGGTTACAAGCCATATAATGTGTCACTGAATCTATTGTGGCGCCCTAGTGACGCCATAAAGTACTGTGTTAAAAAATAAATTTGATATAAATATGTCGTGTTGGGTATCAAAAGAAAGGGCTTAATTAGCACATTTCAAATAAGTATAAATTATACCTATTGCTTGCCCCAAAATAATATAAATAAAAAAAAAATTAAAACTAAAACCCGACAACTGAAAAATTACCCTTAAACAAGTAAATATCAGGGATAACCGTGGTCGTATGCCACTTAGTCGAACAAAACAATACATTCTAGAGAAAAGTGGTATACGACCACGGCTATCCTTGATATTTTCTTGTTTAATACTTTTTATAGCGGGATTTTTCAGTTGTCGGGTATGAGTTTTAATTAATTTTAGTGTTGTGGTTGTATTATTTTTGGTCGTTATATTTATATTTTTTTATATTTTATATTTTAATCGTATGGAGATTATCACTACTCGTTTCTTTTATGCCAGAATGTAACTTTTGTAAATTTTGCATTACTATTAGCCTTTCATATTACTCAACTTAAAATGTTGATTAGATGTTACTTTTGCCATTTGGCATAGGTACTAGAGACAATAAATTATCAGATCAGATCAGATTAGATTAGATCAGATTCAAATCAAATCATTTATATCATCATCGCTTATGATAATGAAAGCGAAAGTAGCCCTGAAAGTGAATAAATAATAATTATTAATACCCATTTTGTTTTCATTAATGCTAACAAGTATCCTAATAACAATACCAGATATATTAAGACGATTAATCGTTTGTTAACTGAATTGATTATTACCCCAATAGATTTTAGTCACTTTAACTGTCAAATTATATTCGACTATTTGAGGGTTGTTTTTTGTGACAGGGGTTTTTTAAATTCTTATTAAGTTATACATTTCCGTTGTACATTATTTTGTTCTATCGTCAGTTTTTTTATACCTTGGGTTATATTATTGAAGTTTTAGAGAGCACCCATTTTTTTTTGAAACTATAATATCGACTATGTTTGAAACTTTCTAATAATAAAATAATTTCGAAATCGATTCAGTATTTTTGAGTTTATTCGTTATACTCACAGAACAGATAAAAAATATTTGTTCCATACTACATACTAAAATACAAAACCTTTCTCTTTATAACAGAAGTATAGAATAATATAAACATTTCGATCTCTCACTTTTATACCCAGTTGTAGAATAAATTTCTGATATGTGGTGCTGATAGTTATTCAAAATAAAACAGCGCTCATTTAGTAATCTTTGTAGTCAAGGTTACCACAGCAAGAACACTTTTATTATGAAATCAATCAAGTGTCGGTAGCATGCGCGGGAGAGGACACAGGGGACATGACCCCTTCCCCCCAGAATCATAAAAATCTTCTAAAAAGTAATTTTTGAAGGAACTTACGCACTTAGAAAAAGTGACTCTTTCCCCACCTCACCCTCCCCTAAACTAACTGCATCTGATTGGTGGGTTAGTGGTTAAGACGTCGGCATTACGATCGAGATGTCCCGGGGTTTTATTCCAGTCCCGGGCCCGAATTATGCTCCTAACACAGGCGGTGTTACCGTCCCAATATTGAGCAGTACGACTGGGGAAGTACCTCCACAGTCCACCCTACAGAATACCACGGCTATAATAATCTCGTGTTGTGTTCCCGGCGGTGAGTAGGGTAGCCAGAGCTCACTGTAGAGTTTTTATGCTGTCAGCGGGAAGACCAAAGGCTTTTTCTGATTTTGTGTTCTGCACTGAAGGCACAGAAAATCTCTGTTCTTACAAGGTCGGCTGTCAGCAGGGGTGTGACTCCACTGGTGTTACACACGTTCATAGGTCACGATAAACACTTTCCATCTGGTGGGTCGTGTGCATGTCTGTCACCTAAGTTATATAAAAAACCCATTACACTTATAGACCTATACTTAATCGAATTACCGAGTCACATCACTCACATGCAAGGTCACCCCTTCGAACCCTGGATTTATACCCGTACTATATTTTGATGGAGGTAGGACACGATATTATTTTCACCAAATTGAGCAGTCCGCTTGAGGAAGTACCTCCGCCCTACAGAATACCGCGGCCGTAATAACCTCGTATTGTGTTCCCGGCGGTGAGGTTAACCAGAGCTTACAGGAAATTTTTTGTGCTGTTAGTGGGTAAACTAAAGACTTGTCCTCCTTTGTCTTCTACACTGACGGCACAGAAACTCTCTATGCTTAGGGGGTCGGCAGCGCGAGTGTGATTCCTTTGGTGTTGCACTTGTCCGTAGGCCACGGTAACCACTTTCCATCAAATGGGCCGTGTGCTTGTCTGCCACCTAAGTGGTATAAAGTAAATCTAATTTTTGCTTTCTTATGACTTTCACGGGAGAATTTCTTTTGATTTTTTTATTTGATGTTCTGTGACCGTTAAATTAAATAGATCTTAAATTTAAATCTAAATATATTCATTGTTTTTTTTTTCATTTTTAAAAATGGACTAAAAGTTAAAGTACCCAGTATTTTTATCATTTCCTAAATATACCAATATAATGTTAGAAATTCATACTAATATCAGTCTTGTATACTATGCAAATGTTATAACACTTATAACGCTAAACAGTTTTTTTAATGCGCTTTTCTCCGGAACTAGCTACTAACTATCACAGAACCGATAATAGTACTAATTCATATTGTTTTTGTATACACATATTTATTATTTTGTTTATATTAAGTAATCCGCTTATCGAGAAATGGTATAGGCTATCATCACGCTATTACTCAAGGGAGTTGAGCAGTAATCTTAGATAACAAAAAATATGGCAGATTCTTTTACATTATATAAAAACTATAGGGGTGATATTGGGTTCGGAATTATGCCGCAGGCAAAGTCAGTGAACCAATAAAATTAATTAATTCCTTCCGTGATTTTGCACACCCCAGTCGAAGCACATATTATGAATATTCACAATACGACTTTAACATTATACGTACACTTCACACGAGTATCTCATTCACTTTCAACTGGAGAAATTACGGGTCGTAAGGTCCCAGCTCTATCAGGATATGGCGAAGGAGTGGAAGCTACGATTTGAGCAAGATTTTTTTTGTCACATCACTACAAAAATAAACAATGAATGATATGAAAACAAACAGTTGACATAATATTGAAATAGAGCAGTTTGACTTGATTTGACTTTTAAAAAACGACACCTAGTATTGTTTTATATTTTTTAGTTTATTAATTTGTATCTAAATTTTAGCTCAAAATGAAAACATTTATTGTAAATTGGCTCCTTAATTGTTAATAATTATTAAATTTTTAATGTTATTAAAAGAAAGATAAATAAAAAATAATTAAAATTTTGTAGTAAATTGTACGTAACTTCAAAGTTACATCGCCCGTAACCACCAGAAACGCATTGTCTCATCTGCTGCACTGTACTCTACTTTTTAACTATCTATCGCGATTTAAATGTAATTATTTTTATTTAGACCAACGGCAACGTAACCTTGCGACAATGACCGCGTAAAAGAAGCCGAAACGTCGGGCTAAATTTGAATTACAACAAATAAATCATAGAATCCGTAAAAGAGTAGTTTTATTTTACCAAATTTTCATGTTTAGTATTGATAACATAACATAACACAACTTACTTTTTTTAAATTTCTCCAATGTACTAACACAATCACTTTACAATATAAAGGAATATTACAGATATATATAAAAATATTTCGCAAATATTAGAACACACGAGAATACAATTCGCAATGCACATTTAGAGGAATGGGTTACCTTGCAAGACGGCGAGTTCGCTTTCACTATTCCATGTGAAGTTACCTCAAACGAGTATAAGCGCACCCCTCCAGAGCAGGCCAAGGGGGCGCGCATCACACCGCGCAGTAACAAATTAATCATATAATAATCATCATCAGACACAAATTTGCTCCTGTGTTTCCACACAGGAGCGAATTCCACAGGAGCGAATCCCAGAGATGCGAGCAGTATTCCTACTGCTCACATCTCTGGGATGGTTCAGCAAAGTACTTACTAGATGCTCTCGACAGGTTGCAGCGACGTGCGGTCCGCATCATTGGGAATCCCGAGGTCACGAACACCCTAGAACCTTTACAGCTGCGTAGAGATGTTGCGTCCATGGCTGTATTTTATCGTCTGTACCATGGGGAGTGTTCTGATGAGCTCTTCCAATTAGTCCCACCCTCCCCTTTCCTACACAGGACAACACGTGCAGGTCTTAGATGTCATCCGCACACGGTGCAAAGCATCCGATCAAGAACCAAGCGGTTCGGAGACTCTTTCCTCTGTCGCACCATTAAGGCCTGGAATTCATTACCAGCTCACGTGTTTCCTTCTTCCTACAGTCCCGGGTCCTTTAAGCGTGGCGTAAAAAGGATATGATGAGGCCGTCAAGCTGAGTGTCACCATTGTCACACGGTATGTGTAAGTAATGGTGACCCTCTTTTCTGGGACTTTGCCTTCAGCTTACCATCAGGCAAGGCTAAGTCCAATTGACGTGTCCAATATATATTACAAAAAAACCTTCAGTCCCGGTGATATCCAAGGCCATCTATAATCTATATATTATATCATTAACATTCTCTGAGCTTCCTCCCAACTTAGTAAGGGTCGGTTTTCTAGTCTAACTAAGATGCGACTGAACTTCGATATTTTCCGTGAAGCGACTGCCAGCTGATCTCCACAATCAATAGGCAATATTGAAGTTTGGGTTCGCATAGTGTGGAATGTTGCACCCGTAGCTTAATTTTAATATACCTACTATTTTAATTTAATATACCTACTAATTATTATATTACCTACCTATTTGTACTTAGTAGGATGCCCACTGTGTGGAACTTAAATATTTTTTTTTTTTTTTATACCACTTAGTTGGCAGACAAGCACACGGCCCACCTGATGGGAATCGGTTACCGTGGCCTATGGACGTATGCAACACCAGGGGTGTCACACTCGCGCTGCTGACCATGAAGAAACCTTCTGATGCCCCTCTTGAAGAACCCCATATTGTAGGCGCTTGGGTAAACCGCAGCAGGGAGGTAATTCCACAGCTTGAGTGTGCGTGGGATGAAGTTTCTTTCATACCGCACAGTGCGCACCGTCTCAGGTCGCAATGTGTGGGGATGAATTCCCTGCCTATGGCGAGAGGTGCGATGATAGAATGTAGCTACGGGCATCATATCAAACAATTCATCTGAGCACAAACCATTGTATAGGCGGTAGAACACACACAGTGAGGCAAAATCCCTCCTAAGACTAAGAGGTTCCACTCTACCTGTGAGTACGGGATTGTCAACCAGCCTCAATGCCCGTCTTTGCAACGAGTCGAAGGGGTCAAGCTGGTATGCAGGTGCTCCAGCAAAAAGGTGACAGCAGTACTCCATGTGAGGCCGGACCTTTCTTTCTTTCAAGTTTTGTATTTAGACTAGTTGGAATTTTGAGGTCTCCAACTACCCGTAACAACATGTGAAAACAACAACAACATTATGCATGCCAATATTTGCCGAAAATGGAGTGCAATGTTCCTACGACCATTTTACGAACGAGCATTTTGATGCGCAGATATATCCAGTCAAAAACCTTGGAACCTCGGGACTTAGTAGGATGCCCACTGTGTGGAACTTAAATAAAATCCTCCCGCCTTCGTGGCCCTATATTAAACGGACGTGTACACATTTTTTCTGGATTAAGGTTCAAATTAGGACGAAATACCTGTTTTTATCTACCCGTCCTCTTCCCACTTTGCATCTCACTGCCGCGGACGAAACCTGCTACGCGGGAGTAAAACTGTTGACATAATTGCTCGCCCGCTTGCACCTATACAAGATGGCCGTGAGTACATTTGCCTGCGATAACATCTTCATAAATTTGAACATAAGCCAAAAAGAGACACAATGGCGATGCTGCATCTGCACCTCTCACGTTTGCCAGCAAGTACTCCTCAGAAGGTGATATACCTAATATCGAACCAGGCTCCGTTATGGACTACATGGCCACAAGACGACAAAAACGTTCTCGGATTGAAGACAATGAACAGGGTGCTTTCTCGAATAATGATAAAATTTGTGACCTACTTCAAAACTGGAAACCAGGACCACGCCCTAAAACAACTGTGTACTGACATCTCGGTGTTAAAACAACAAAATACCACAATACATAACACCATGACAGACCTCGAGAAGTCTGTGCAGTTTATTTCCCAGCAATACGAAGACATGAAAGTGAAATTGGAATTGATGGAACGTGAACGTAAAGACCACCTAACGCAAATTTCCACACTAGAGGGCAAGGTTGAGGACCTCGAAAAAAAGCTCAAGTCCACAGCTATCGAGTTCAGAAACTTACCTACTACTACGACGCAAGATGTTAAGACCGAGACACAACAGGACCTCTGCGACCTCGTTCATAAAACCTGCGGCACACTCAATGTTAACATTAATTGCACCGAAATAAAAGATGTTTTCCTATTAAAAACCCGAACGGGCTCCACCACTGTTGTGGCAGAATTCACAACGAACATAATCAAAAACAAAATATTCAAAAACTCCAAGGAGTATAACAAGAATAATTCAAATGACAGATTTTCAACGAAGGATGTAGGCCTCCTAGGGCCCGCTGCTCCAATATATATTTCTGAAAGCCTAACGATCAAGGGCCGTAAAATATTTGCACTAGCCCGTGATGCGGCCAAGGCATCCGGCTATAAATACTGTTAGACCAGTTTCGGACGAATATTCGTAAAAAAATGGGATGGAGACCAGCGGATAGAAATTAAACATGAAAATGATCTGTCAAAAATGAAGAAAGACTGACTAGGAATTGGTAACTATTGTCGACTGTATTCAAGTATTTCACAAGACCACCACACTGAAACGCGCCCGGTGTACCATCTTAAGAGCATTTTTTTGACATTGCCTTTTATTACTTCTACCTTCAATTATTTTTAGTTTTCTTCAACTTTGTATAAAAAAAATAACTATTTATATAAAAACACACACTTATAACAATAAGAACACTTATACACAAATACGATTTAAAATTAAAAAAGAGCCTACCCACATCATTCTTACTACGCATATATGTCGCGATATTTTGGATACAATTTATTTACTGTACATTAATTTTGATTTTTTGGGGTGTCTGTCCAGGGTCACGAGTGTAAATTTAAACAAAATTCGATAACCAACTTTATAACGTTATAGAGCACACGTGCACAATACCGTGTCAACTTATTAGGGATAAAAGTGACCTAGAAAAAGCACTTTAGAACACCTTCACATTAAGTAATCACCGATTTAATATCCTTACTTTCAATGTAAGAAGTGTACAAAAGAACCTTGACAGCTTTTTAGTGTATATTACAAAGTTTAACTTAAATTACGATATTCTGATTCTAACAGAGAGTTGGTGTGACGAGTTGTCATTCATTAAAACTTGACGGATTTAATGTGTATTTTACAAAACGAAGCTATAATCAGAATGATGGTGTAATAATGTACATTAAGAACCAGATAAATGCTTCAGTACTTGAAACTAACATAGCAGAGGCAAACTGTCTGTTGGCTAAAATTGGCAACATTTCAGTTTTTGGTATTTATAGGCCACACGGTTTTAAAAACCGTACTTCGTTCATAAATTCACTTGACATTGTACTCACTACCCACCGTTCGCGGAATGTAGTTGTAACAGGTGATATAAACATTGATATGATGTACTTAACAAAAAAAATGCACTAGATTATCCAGACACCCTAAATGCGAATGGACTTCAGCCTGCTATACATTTTCCGACACCTGCTTGGACCACTTTATGATACGGTTGGTTAGTAAAAGCGAAAGCTTTGTTTGTGACTCAGATGTAACAGACCACTTCCCTATTATGTTATCTATTATTGGCTGCCCTGCTCGTACGAATATAACAAATAATTACACACGTACTAAAATGCACTACGAAGCTATTCGCACGGCCATTAATGACATAGACTGGGTTGCATTCTTTAAAATAACAGATGTGAATCAAGCGGTAGACTACATTACGATCACATTACAAGACATAATTATAGCAAACACAGAAACCCTAATATATACCAAACGTAAGAAGCCGATTAAGCCATTACTCATAATATTATCAAAAGTTTCCGTAAAAGAGATAAACTACATATGCAGTCTCGAAAAAAACCCAACGATTTAGATTGTAGGAAAATATACATCTCATATAGAAACGCATGTAATAAATTAGTAAAATCATTAAAAAGGAACTACTATAGAGAAAAAATACTCAAAAATCTGGACAACAAAAGGAACACTTGGGAAACAGAAAAGGAAATTAGTAATATTAAGACTAAAAACACACAAGCTACAGACTTACTAAAACTGACTGATAACCCTGAAAGCTCACTTGATTTTGTCAATAAATTCTTTACAACAATTGGTCAGGATCTAGCAAAAAACATACTTATGAAAACAAACTCAACAGAAACGGATCTAATAAACAAAAGTAGACTAACTGAAAATCACAACATATGCCCTACGTTTATGCTTTTTCCTACTGATTACATCGAAGTAGATGAAAGTATTCTTAAACTAAAAAGTAAAAGTGCTCCAGGGATAAATACCATCTCTACTGATTTCCTTAAAAAATACCACACAATTCTATGTTCTCCAATTGCACACATCTGTAATCTTAGTCTTAGCCAAGGTGTCTTTCCTCAAGCATTCAAAAGGGCAGTTGTTATTCGTGTTTTTAAGGATGGGGATAGGGACACTGTATCGAACTACAGACCAATATCGCTGCTAAGTAGTATAAGTAAAATACTGGCGAAAATCGTCAATCACAGACTTGTAAAATACTTGGAAGATAATAGATTGTTATCCACCAAGCAATTTGGATTCAGGCCTTCAAAATCCACGACTGACGCGGTTCTTTCACTTTCCAACATGGTAGCAGATTACGTCGATAAAAAAGAGAAATGTGTAGGCGTTTTCCTCGACCTAAAGAAGGCGTTCGATACGGTGTCCTTACCCCTCCTCCTAAATAGACTGGATATGATGGGGGTGAGAGGTTTGGCCCTAAATTGGTTTTATGACTATTTGAACGATAGAGAACAAGTAATAAAGGTGGGGAATGCTCTAAGTAGTCTAACAAAAACAGCTTCATATGGCATTCCACAAGGTAGCACGCTGGGACCTACGCTTTTTCTTGCCTACGTCAACAACCTCGCGAATCTTAACATCTCGCATGGGCACATTGTTGCCTTCGCTGACGATACTGCCATTCTATTCCATGGTAAAACATGGCAAGATGCCAGAAATAGAGCAGAGGCTGGTTTAAGAGTAGTTACACGATGGCTCGAAGATAATCTCCTAACGATTAACGCCCAGAAAACAAAATACATATGCTTCCATAACACAATGCATTCGAAGCCCCCCGACAATCTTTCTATCCAAATCCACACATTCCCATGCAACAGACAAGACACACCGACTGACATTTGTAACTGTGACGAACTAGAATCAACACAACATATACGATACCTAGGATTAATTATAGATAAAAACCTTAATTGGAAACCCCACATATCTTCGTTAACAAAAAGAGTAAGAAAACTTATACCCGTCTTTAGGAACCTTAGGGACGTGGCTGAAACCAACCTTCTTTTGAACGTATATACCGCACTTTGCCAATCGCTTTTAACATACTGCCTGCCAGTGTGGGGAGGAGCAGCAAAAACCCACATGCTTGAGCTAGAGAGGGCCCAGCGTGCAACCTTAAAAATAATGCTAAGAAAACCGCGTCTACACCCTACTGATTCTTTATACAAAGATGCAAAGATATTAACAGTCCGACAACTGTACATAAGAGAAATAGTCCTCAAAATTCATTCCACCATACTTCCACCACCTCTTGGCAATAGGAGTAGGAGACCAGACATCCCTAACAAAATAACAAGATCAACATTTGCACATCGCCAATATCCCTTTCTAGGTCAACACATATACAAAAAAATTTGTAAATCGAGAGACATAGTAAGAAAAAGTAGGTTTTCCCTGAAAAAAATATTATTCTCTGAACTTACCGAATTGAACTACTCAACAACAGAAAATTATATCAAACCCATACTGTAAGTTAAGTAGGTGACACTTATTAACGTAGGTACACAGACACACTCACCTGACAGACACACGCACTCACACACAACCACGCGCGCATACCCACACACATACACACAGACGCATGCACGCACATGCGCACACACACACACACACACAAACACACACACACACACACACACCACACACACACACACACACACACACACACACACACACACACACACACGCACAAAAAGAACCACACACACAAAAACAACCACGAAGGATTGCGAGCCTGACTGCCACAGCACAGATCTGCAAAGATCTAGTTTGGTAGTCAGAGTATATGTAACTAGATTTAAGTACTTTTGGTCAATAAATGATTATTATTATTATTATTATTATTATTATTATTATTATTATTATCTTATTATAAATTATAATCGACAAATAGCTAGGTGTCTAGTTTTCATTAAACATTAATAGTTTACGGTGAAGTTAAACTTCACATTTAACTAATGCGTAGAATTAGTTACTATATTTATGTAAAGGTAAATTGAGTGTATTAAATTAGTAATATCTTTAAAAAAAAAAAAAAAAAAAAAAAATGGTTTTCGTCTGCTATCAAATAGTTACATTATTGTTTTACAGGTTATGCAGCAAGACACAACACAAAACCACCCTTCAGTGTCAAGAAAATGGAAGGTTTATTAAAGGAAGCATGTGCCCAAGTTACACAGGAAGATTGGAGTAAAGTAGTACAAAAAACAAAGAAAATAATAATGGACGACTTCGAAAGAGACGTACACTTTGATAATGTAATGGACAATCAACTGGTCATTAATTTAAATGACGATGATGACGAAGACGACGATACTAGTACTAGTAGTGAATAAAAAAATATCCTAAACATTTCTTTTATTTAATTATAACAATTGATTTCTTAAAATTCGGATATTATAGTAATCGATCTCTTAAAGTTCGGATATTATAGTAATCGATTTTTTCATCCCATCCCTATCATTCAATTGTCAGAACTGTCAAACGGTACTTCTTAGATTTGCCGGACTGTAAATAAAAATCACATCATCCTTTCGGGATTTGTGAAATGTGGATGTTAATTCACCTCTGCCTAACCCTCTGGGGATAAAAGTGTATTTATATGTATGTATGAATATGTTAGCATTGGTCTGCGTCTATAACAGTCGTTACGGGAATTTGAAGCCTTAAAAACTCAAACTTGCCTAATAAAATTGGCAGTCGCTTCACGGAAAATATCGAAGATCAGTTGCATCACAGTTAAACCGACCCCAACTGAGTTGGGAAAAGACACAGGGAATGATAAAGAGGGGCAAAATAGGCGCTTAAGGTCGTGTTGAAAATTCGTCATTTTCGAAATAAATGGACTAACACTAACTATTCAATTCAATTAAGATATAGAAAACATTGAATTGGTTTAAGCGGGACGCGAACCTGCGACCTTTCCCCTACAGGGGGACATTTATATCTAACTAGTAATCCTCATCGTCATTTTCAAAGTATTGGCATTAATTTTTCATATTTAATTTGGTAATATCACTTGAATATAAAAAATTAGTGCCAATATTTCGAAAATTACGGATTTGTTTTTTTTCTTAAATGGCCTATGGATAATGTGTCACTAGTAGTTTTAACAATGTCAACGAAATGCCTTAAATTACGTGAATATCACCTGTCAAAGGCAAATTGTCTAATGGGTCTATATTACCCAAATCAGTTGAGATGGGTTTGTCTAGGAACGGGGTGGAATGTTCCTGTGACCAGGCAAGGAGATCACGCCTGGCGGGCCGCAGCCTGTTTAGATATAAATGCCCCCCTGTAAAGGAAAGATTGCGGTTTCAAATCCCGCCTAATCCGATTCAATATTTTCTATATCTTAGTATTTAGCATTTGAATAGTTAGAGTACTAAATGCTTTAAAATTTCAATCAATAGATATAAATGTACTGGCGTTTTTCACGCGTACCTAGGGTAAGGACTTGAGGAGTCAAATAGCAAAAATCCCGTCTAAAATATCTATACATATATAAATATCTAAAATAACTAGTTTGTTAGCAGGCGGTACCCATTTGCCAATCATTAACTGAAAGAAAATTAATGGGTACCACCTGCTGTCAAAGATGTTTCGATCTTTTAGACAGCAGTCACGTTCTTTATTTTTACCCGACTGCACCAGCTAGGGTAATGTGTTACGCGCGTATGCATGTATGTTTGTAGATATGTATGTAGTTTTCTTTGTTTCCCTCTAAAGGCTGGATGGATTTTGAGGAATGGTATCTCAAATGAAAGTTACATAAAATGTCAAGAAAAACTATGGTGTGAATGTTTGGTCCTAAAAGGCGTAATTAGAAAAATATTATTTTATATTTTTTTATACCACTTATTTGGCAGACAAGCACACGGCCCTGATGGAAAGTGGCTACCGTGGCCTATGAGATTATATAAAATGTACAGTACCCTCGCTAAATTATTATTTTTTTATACCACTTATTTGGCAGACAAGCACACGGCCCTGATGGAAAGTGGCTACCGTGGCCTATGAGATTATATAAAATGTACAGTACCCTCGCTAAATTATTGTTTTTTTATACCACTTAGTTGGCAGACAAGCACACGGCCCACCTGATGGAAAGTGGTTACCGTGGCCTATTATAGGATTTTTTGTAAATTTATTCCGCGGCTAATAAGTATTACAAGCCATACAAACATCAATGGTGGTCGTTATGGGTAGTTGGAGCTCTAAAAAGCCCAACAACTGGTCTGACTGCAATACTTCGATATAGCCATTAGGATGTGGACTTCAAATAGCAGTCGTTTCGTGGTCGAAGTCAAAGTCAAAAATCATTTATTCTGCCATATATAATTAAATTGGAACTTATAAAACGTTAATATAAAAAGAAATATGAAAGACTAGTTTAGCAAATGGACCACCGGTTCGAAATGCGGCCCCGACCTAAGAAGACCTCTTCAAGAAACTAAGTGGGCATTTTTTTTGGTCTATTTTCAAATATTTACTAAGTCTACTTAGTCTATATACAATAATTTACTTGAGTAGTACTCGTATAGTACATTTTCAAGCTTGTTTATCATCTAAGTATTCTTGAATTTTATAATAGCCTACATAACAATTTACTCTTTACTACATTTTTAAATTTATTCACAGGTAAATCCCTAATTTCATTTGGTAGCTTGTTAAAAAAGTGTATACAGTTGCCCTGGAAAGAATGACTAATTTTTTTAAGTCTACTTTCACAGACTTCAAGATTGTTTTTGTTTCTGGTATTTATGTTATGGCTAATACAAACACTTATATATATTTTTTTAGATATTTTTTTTTACATACATCAGGTTTTCAAAAATATATTGTGATATTACGGTTGAAGAAGATCAGCCAAGCCCGCAGTTAGACTGTTCAAAGCAGACCCCAGATTCCCCAGAGTTGGGATACGACTGGGATTAACGCAAGGAAAAAAAACAATAAGTATTGAAAAACAAGCTGTTTAACATCAGACAGATATACTCAGCCTCAAATGCTTGGCTCGAGTCAACAATAGTGCCCGGAATACTGCAATAGGCTCACCCCTTATTATGTGGGACCGAATAAAATTTTTGGTAAAATGTGAGTGTTAATTCACCTCTGCCTTACCCTCCAGGGATAAAAGCGTGATTACGTATGTATGAAAATCAAGACTAATGTTAAAAAAATAATTTTCTGGTAAATATTACCACTGACAGAAGGTGTATGTAATATACTATTAATTTAAAAAAATAGAATATTACAACCGAAATTATTAATATTCCCACTAACCCCTCCAGCTAAGGTAAATTGCTTGTGCTAGGAGTGTGTTCATGTCAGTAGTGTAATGGCTAAGAATCGAACCCGGTACCATTCGATCGTAAGGCTAACTACTAAGCTATCGACGCCACAAACGACGTTACACATTACATAACTTATATTAAACCTACCATATTTGGTAGGTACCATATTGATTTTGAATATACTTACCTACTTAAGAGACATTGCAACATAACATATAACATAAACTCACGCCTATATCCCCGAAGGGGTAGGCAGAGGTGCTAGCACCCACATTTCGCCAGTTTACGTTTAGGTCCCAATGTAATAGGTGGCGAGCCTATTGCCATTAACCGGGCACTTATAAACCTGCGATAAATACACACATAACTTCGAAAAGCATCGAAAAGTCATTGGTGTGTGACATGGTAAAACCTGGGATCGAACCCGAGACCTTGTTTCAGCAGTCCATTACCCATACCGCTAGGCTACCGCGGTTAGACATTAATAGCATTTTATTAATCTAGACAGTTTTTAATAATAGCTATTACATTATTTATTTGATTAACTTTACTAAAAAATAGAGATAATCATGTAAGAAATCATTTGGATCAACAGGTAAAAGGTAATACCGGATTTCTGACTGCTACGAGTGGTAGGTAATCGCGAAATCTTAAAATATTAGCAAAATATTTCAATTCTACGCCTAAATATATACCTAAAGCTAAAAAAAAAGAAAATACGCCACAAACAAAAATCAATGGATTCCGAGTTGAACATTAAATTTTTTTTTTTTTTTTTTTTTTTTTTTTATATAGGACACGTCAATTGGACTTCGCCTTGCCTGATGGTAAGCTGAAGGCAAAGTCCCAGAAAAGAGGGTCACCATTACTTACACATACCGTGTGACAATGGTGACACTCAGCTTGACGGCCTCATCATATGCTTTTTCACGCCCCGCTTAAAGGACCCGGGACTGTAGGTAATTTTAAATTCTCTTTATTACAAGTAAAAATAATGAAAGACTTACCATAATGGTCTCGATCATACTTGTATTTTTTTCAAACACGGAATAGATTTAAAATTATTAAATCACTTTAACCGGGCAGACAGCCGCCACTACAACGGTCCCGACTCAAAGTATTGATCGGAACAGGAATATGGGAAGCGGGAACTAAAAGCATCAGTGTGGCAATCTTGAAAATTCTCAGACATTTTTCATACAGATATCCAGTTTAGGTAAACATAAAGTAACATACTTATTTGAATGTTATTCGAATTTCGTATGTACTAAAAAGAATAACATTTAAAAATATTATAATGTATTTTTGAATTTAGAGTACCTTATATGTTTAACGCCCCCTGTCTTCAAATTTGATAACCAAGTAACTACGAACCCTCCCGTTGTATGCGTTTCTATGTATTGTACTAGAGGGCAGAGGTGGCGTTTGAAATATTAGGTCTACATATGAAATTGCCGAAACGGACGACCTGAAAAAGGTGGCTGGGACAGACTGGATGCGGAAGGCGGAGGATCGGAGAAAATGGCGCACATTGGGTGAGGCCTATGTCCAGCAGTGGACAGCGGTGGGCTAATAAATTGATTGATCATGAGTTCGTTATTCCTGTAATTTAATAGCTGGTTACATTATTTATATTTTGTTTGAAAGTTGATTTCAAGATTTTACATCTCTGTATTAAATTTCGTTTTTATTGGCCGCTTGATTAATTAAATTCGATCTTCAAAAACAGTATTTCCTAAATGCTATCTATTTTGATGATTTTCAAATCACTTTTCAAAAATGTAATAATAGTGTTTGTTAGCATAATTTTGTCTCCATTCATACACAAAAAAGTCATAAAATTTGGATTTGTCATTCCTAAAAGATGCAAAAATGTTATTACTTAAAATTGGGTTTCCTCCAATTTCTTAAAAAAAAACGGAAATTTCATTAGTAACATTATAGAGGGAGACAAATTGTTTTTTTTTTTTCATTTGTACCTTTCGGAACCGGCTAAGGTGCTTATGACCATGCTGCCATGTCATCAGTTTATTCATTTCTTAATAGAGATGGTTGTTGATGATTGTGAGTTGATGATGTTGATGATGATGATGATGATGATGATGATGATGATGATGATGATGATGACAATGGATGATGATTGCTACCTTAATAAAGTTGTGGGGAGTTTACTACAGGTTTTCTAGGCAGATTTGGATCCATCACGAGAAGTCACAAGTACCTAATATATAACTTTTTTACACTTGTGTGCGTTGCGTTGTCAAAGACGTTATATCTAAATATCCACCATTTTTATACATTAGAACTTGGAAAATAAAATAACACCGCCATACACCTCTCTTCGGGTTGGCGCCAAAACCCTAGATTGGTTATAATTTAAGGAAGGAGTACAGTCAGCATCAGAAGGATCTTGACTAGCAAAGTACCTACTCACAATTATCTTAATACTAATAATTTAAGTATAGCTAAACTTTTTTTTATTAATTTAAATTGTGCCGCGTGGTTCTCGGCAGAGTAGAATTTGGACCAACCGATCTCTTCCCATGGGGTGTCGTATAAGGCGACTAAGGGATTTAACATCAGACAGATATATACCGCCCAGACTCAGCCTCAGATGATAAGCTTGAGTCAACAATAGTGCCTGGAAGACGGCAATAGGCTTACCCCCTATTACGTGGGACCGAATTCAATGATTGGTGAAATGTGGGTGTTAATTCACTTCTGCCTAACCCTCCGGGGATTAAAGCGTGATTATATGTATGTATGTAAATTGTATTATCGTCCAAACTAAATGTGTACCTATTATAAGAACAATCATTTAACAGGAAGGTAAGAATCCCAAGGTATTAATATTATTTTGCGTACCTACTAAACTAGTTAAAATCGATCTGATGTCTGTACGCATGTTATGTACCCATTGCGTACCTTGTTACGATTTTGTCAAATGTCATTGTGTGTCTCATGTCGGTAGCTGGTTAAGGAGTCGGCCTTACGATCGGTCTAGAGTTCGAGTCCTGGCAATTGTACTACCGACGTGAATCCACTCCTAACACAAGCAATTTTATTTAGCTTCGCTGGAGGGGTTAGAGGGAATAATAGTAATTTTGGTACTAATATTATTATTATTTATTATTAAGTAAGTATTACTTTTTTTATACCACTAAGGTGGCAGACAAGCACACGGCCCAATTGTTAGGTGAAGTGAAAATTTTCCTTCCCTTTTTACGAAAACTGAAATGATTACTTAAATTAATCAAAAGTGCAGAATGCTAATATTTCTTTTAATTTGGCATAAAGTACATTAAATTAAATATAATTAAAATAATTTAATAAACGAGTATATTAAATTTAATATTTACCTTAACAAAGAATAGATAATAGTATTACGTAAGTAGTACTACGTGGTAGTCATAGAAGGTAACTTGGCACGATTGGGATGCGCCATGACACCATTATAATCTAAGTTAAATATATTGTAAATACGTAAAGTTTAAAAAATAGTAATATATTTCAGTTTAAATTACCACCTCTACTAGCACCTCTGGCTACCCCTTCGGGGATATAGACGTGAGTTAATGTTATGTTAAATTACCACAGTCTAACGACTCATACTTAAAACTGAATGTGTATGTAACTCGTTATACTGTGAAATTACTACAAGCAATTTAAACTATGACGTGATTCTGTACTCCTGAAGGAGAGTTATGATTTTGACAGGCTATGTATGTAGGTCCATCTGATCCCTCATAGCTCCTCAACCACTTATTAGATCTGGACAAATGAGGTGTCGGTAGAAACGTCTTAGTCGTCCGCTGGTTACAAGCCATATAATGTGTCACTGAATCTATTGTGGCGCCCTAGTGACGCCATAAAGTACTGTGTTAAAAAATAAATTTGATATAAATATGTCGTGTTGGGTATCAAAAGAAAGGGCTTAATTAGCACATTTCAAATAAGTATAAATTATACCTATTGCTTGCCCCAAAATAATATAAATAAAAAAAAAATTAAAACTAAAACCCGACAACTGAAAAATCACCCTTAAACAAGTAAATATCAGGGATAACCGTGGTCGTATGCCACTTAGTCGAACAAAACAATACATTCTAGAGAAAAGTGGCATACGACCACGGCTATCCTTGATATTTTCTTGTTTAATACTTTTTATAGCGGGATTTTTCAGTTGTCGGGTATGAGTTTTAATTAATTTTAGTGTTGTGGTTGTATTATTTTTGGTCGTTATATTTATATTTTTTTATATTTTATATTTTAATCGTATGGAGATTATCACTACTCGTTTCTTTTATGCCAGAATGTAACTTTTGTAAATTTTGCATTACTATTAGCCTTTCATATTACTCAACTTAAAATGTTGATTAGATGTTACTTTTGCCATTTGGCATACTAGAGACAATAAATTATCAGATCAGATCAGATTAGATTAGATCAGATTCAAATCAAATCATTTATATCATCATCGCTTATGATAATGAAAGCGAAAGTAGCCCTGAAAGTGAATAAATAATAATTATTAATACCCATTTTGTTTTCATTAATGCTAACAAGTATCCTAATAACAATACCAGATATATTAAGACGATTAATCGTTTGTTAACTGAATTGATTATTACCCCAATAGATTTTAGTCACTTTAACTGTCAAATTATATTCGACTATTTGAGGGTTGTTTTTTGTGACAGGGGTTTTTTAAATTCTTATTAAGTTATACATTTCCGTTGTACATTATTTTGTTCTATCGTCAGTTTTTTTATACCTTGGGTTATATTATTGAAGTTTTAGAGAGCACCCATTTTTTTTTTTTAAATATAATATCGTCTGTTTGCAACTTTCTAATAATAAAATAATTTCGAAATCGATTCAGTATTTTTGAGTTTATTCGTTATACTCACAGAACAGATAAAAAATATTTGTTCCATACTACATACTAAAATACAAAACCTTTCTCTTTATAATAGAAGTATAGAATAATATAAACATTTCGATCTCTCACTTTTATACCCAGTTGTAGAATAAATTTCTGATATGTGGTGCTGATAGTTATTCAAAATAAAACAGCGCTCATTTAGTACTCCTTGTAGTCAAGGTTACCACAGCAAGAACACTTTTATTATGAAATCAATCAAGTGTCGGTAGCATGCGCGGGAGAGGACACAAGGGACATGACCCCCTCCCCCCAGAATCATAAAAATCTTCTAAAAAGTAATTTTTGAAGGAACTTACGCACTTAGAAAAAGTGACTCTTTCCCCACCTCACCCTCCCCTAAACAAACTGCATCTGTTTGGTAGGTTAGTGGTTAAGACGTCGGCATTACGATCGAGATGTCCCGGGGTTTTATTCCAGTCCCGGGCCCTAATTACGCTCCTAACACAGCCGGTGTTACCGTCCCAATTGAGCAGTACGACTGGGGAAGTACCTCCACAGTCCACCCTACAGAATACCACGGCTATAATAACCTCGTGTTGTGTTCCCGGCGGTGAGTAGGGTAGCCAGAGCTCACTGTAGAGTTTTTATGCTGTCAGCGGGAAGACCAAAGGCTTTTTCTGATTTTGTGTTCTGCACTGAAGGCACAGAAAATCTCTGTTCTTACAAGGTCGGCTGTCAGCAGGGGTGTGACTCCACTGGTGTTACACACGTTCATAGGTCACGATAACCACTTTCCATCTGGTGGGTCGTGTGCATGTCTGTCACCTAAGTTATATAAAAAACCCATTACACTTATAGACCTATACTTAATCGAATTACCGAGTCACATCACTCACATGCAAGGTCACCCCTTCGAACCCTGGATTTATACCCGTACTATATTTTGATGGAGGTAGGACACGATATTATTTTAACCAAATTGAGCAGTCCGCTTGAGGAAGTACCTCCGCCCTACGGAATACCGCGGCCGTAATAACCTCGTATTGTGTTCCCGGCGGTGAGGTTAACCAGAGCTTACAGGAAATTTTTTGTGCTGTCAGTGGGTAAACTAAAGACTTGTCCTCCTTTGTCTTCTACACTGACGGCACAGAAACTCTCTATGCTTAGGGGGTTGGCAGCGCGAGTGTAATTCCTTTGGTGTTGCACTTGTCCGTAGGCCACGGTAACCACTTTCCATCAAATGGGCCGTGTGCTTGTCTGCCACCTAAGTGGTATAAAGTAAATCTAATTTTTGCTTTCTTATGACTTTCACGGGAGAATTTCTTTTGATTTTTTTATTTGATGTTCTGTGACCGTTAAATTAAATAGATCTTAAATTTAAATCTAAATATATTCATTGTTATTTTTTAAATATTTAAAAATCGACTAAAAGTTAAAGTACCCAGTATTTTTACCATATCCTAAATATACCAATATAATGTTAGAAATTCATACTAATATCAGTCTTGTATACTATGCAAATGTTATAACACTTATAACGCTAAACAGTTTTTTTAATGCGCTTTTCTCCGGAACTAGCTACTAACTATCACAGAACCGATAGGTAATAGTACTAATTCATATTGTTTTTGTATACACATATTTATTATTTTGTTTATATTAAGTAATCCGCTTATCGAGAAATGGTATAGGCTATCATCACGCTATTACTCAAGGGAGTTGAGCAGTAATCTTAGATAACAAAAAATATGGCAGATTCTTTTACATTATTTAAAAACTATAGGGGTGATATTGGGTTCGGAATTATGCCGCAGGCAAAGTCAGTGAACCAATAAAATTAAGTAATTCCTTCCGTGATTTTGCACACCCCAGTCGAAGCACATATTATGAATATTCACAATACGACTTTAACATTATACGTACACTTCACACGAGTATCTCATTCACTTTCAACTGGAGAAATTACGGGTCGTAAGGTCCCAGCTCTATCAGGATATGGCGAAGGAGTGGAAGCTACGATTTGAGCAAGATTTTTTTTGTCACATCACTACAAAAATAAACAATGAATGATATGAAAACAAACAGTTGACATAATATTGAAATAGAGCAGTTTGACTTGATTTGACTTTTAAAAAACGACACCTAGTATTGTTTTATATTTTTTAGTTTATTAATTTGTATCTAAATTTTAGCTCAAAATGAAAACATTTATTGTAAATTGGCTCCTTAATTGTTAATAATTATTAAATTTTTAATGTTATTAAAAGAAAGATAAATAAAAAATAATTAAAATTTTGTAGTAAATTGTACGTAACTTCAAAGTTACATCGCCCGTAACCACCAGAAACGCATTGTCTCATCTGCTGCACTGTACTCTACTTTTTAACTATCTATCGCGATTTAAATGTAATTATTTTTATTTAGACCAACGGCAACGTAACCTTGCGACAATGACCGCGTAAAAGAAGCCGAAACGTCGGGCTAAATTTGAATTACAACAAATAAATCATAGAATCCGTAAAAGAGTAGTTTTATATTACCAAATTTTCATGTTTAGTATTGATAACATAACATAACACAACTTACTTTTTTTAAATTTCTCCAATGTACTAACACAATCACTTTACAATATAAAGGAATATTACAGATATATATAAAAATATTTCGCAAATATTAGAACACACGAGAATACAATTCGCAATGCACATTTAGAGGAATGGGTTACCTTGCAAGACGGCGAGTTCGCTTTCACTATTCCATGTGAAGTTACCTCAAACGAGTATAAGCGCACCCCTCCAGAGCAGGCCAAGGGGGCGCGCATCACACCGCGCAGTAACAAATTAATCATATAATAATCATCATCAGACACAAATTTGCTCCTGTGTTTCCACACAGGAGCGAATTCCACAGGAGCGAATCCCAGAGATGCGAGCAGTATTCCTACTGCTCGCATCTCTGGGATGGTTCAGCAAAGTACTTACTAGATGCTCTCGACAGGTTGCAGCGACGTGCGGTCCGCATCATTGGGAATCCCGAGGTCACGAACACCCTAGAACCTTTACAGCTGCGTAGAGATGTTGGGTCCATGGCTGTATTTTATCGTCTGTACCATGGGGAGTGTTCTGATGAGCTCTTCCAATTAGTCCCACCCTCCCCTTTCCTACACAGGACAACACGTGCAGGTCTTAGATGTCATCCGCACACGGTGCAAAGCATCCGATCAAGAACCAAGCGGTTCGGAGACTCTTTCCTCTGTCGCACCATTAAGGCCTGGAATTCATTACCAGCTCACGTGTTTCCTTCTTCCTACAGTCCCGGGTCCTTTAAGCGTGGCGTAAAAAGGATATGATGAGGCCGTCAAGCTGAGTGTCACCATTGTCACACGGTATGTGTAAGTAATGGTGACCCTCTTTTCTGGGACTTTGCCTTCAGTTTACCATCAGGCAAGGCTAAGTCCAATTGACGTGTCCAATATATATTACAAAAAAACCTTCAGTCCCGGTGATATTCAAGGCCATCTATAATCTATATATTATATCATTAACATTCTCTGAGCTTCCTCCCAACTTAGTAAGGGTCGGTTTTCTAGTCTAACTAAGATGCGACTGAACTTCGATATTTTCCGTGAAGCGACTGCCAGCTGATCTCCACAATCAATGGGCAATATTGAAGTTTGGGTTCGCATAGTGTGGAATGTTGCACCCGTAGCTTAATTTTAATATACCTACTATTTTAATTTAATATACCTACTAATTATTATATTACCTACCTATTTGTACTTAGTAGGATGCCCACTGTGTGGAACTTAAATAAAATATATTTTTTTTTTTATACCACTTAGTTGGCAGACAAGCACACGGCCCACCTGATGGGAATCGGTTACCGTGGCCTATGGACGTATGCAACACCAGGGGTGTCACACTCGCGCTGCTGACCATGAAGAAACCTTCTGATGCCCCTCTTGAAGAACCCCATATTGTAGGCGCTTGGGTAAACCGCAGCAGGGAGGTAATTCCACAGCTTGAGTGTGCGTGGGATGAAGTTTCTTTCATACCGCACAGTGCGCACCGTCTCAGGTCGCAATGTGTGGGGATGAATTCCCTGCCTATGGCGAGAGGTGCGATGATAGAATGTAGCTACGGGCATCATATCAAACAATTCATCTGAGCACAAACCATTGTATAGGCGGTAGAACACACACAGTGAGGCAAAATCCCTCCTAAGACTAAGAGGTTCCACTCTACCTGTGAGTACGGGATTGTCAACCAGCCTCAATGCCCGTCTTTGCAACGAGTCGAAGGGGTCAAGCTGGTATGCAGGTGCTCCAGCAAAAAGGTGACAGCAGTACTCCATGTGAGGCCGGACCTTTCTTTCTTTCAAGTTTTGTATTTAGACTAGTTGGAATTTTGAGGTCTCCAACTACCCGTAACAACATGTGAAAACAACAACAACATTATGCATGCCAATATTTGCCGAAAATGGAGTGCAATGTTCCTACGACCATTTTACGAACGAGCATTTTGATGCGCAGATATATCCAGTCAAAAACCTTGGAACCTCGGGACTTAGTAGGATGCCCACTGTGTGGAACTTAAATAAAATCCTCCCGCCTTCGTGGCCCTATATTAAACGGACGTGTACACATTTTTTCTGGATTAAGGTTCAAATTAGGACGAAATACCTGTTTTTATCTACCCGTCCTCTTCCCACTTTGCATCTCACTGCCGCGGACGAAACCTGCTACGCGGGAGTAAAACTGTTGACATAATTGCTCGCCCGCTTGCACCTATACAAGATGGCCGTGAGTACATTTGCCTGCGATAACATCTTCATAAATTTGAACATAAGCCAAAAAGAGACACAATGGCGATGCTGCATCTGCACCTCTCACGTTTGCCAGCAAGTACTCCTCAGAAGGTGATATACCTAATATCGAACCAGGCTCCGTTATGGACTACATGGCCACAAGACGACAAAAACGTTCTCGGTTTGAAGACAATGAACAGGGTGCTTTCTCGAATAATGATAAAATTTGTGACCTACTTCAAAACTGGAAACCAGGACCACGCCCTAAAACAACTGTGTACTGACATCTCGGTGTTAAAACAACAAAATACCACAATACATAACACCATGACAGACCTCGAGAAGTCTGTGCAGTTTATTTCCCAGCAATACGAAGACATGAAAGTGAAATTGGAATTGATGGAACGTGAACGTAAAGACCACCTAACGCAAATTTCCACACTAGAGGGCAAGGTTGAGGACCTCGAAAAAAAGCTCAAGTCCACAGCTATCGAGTTCAGAAACTTACCTACTACTACGACGCAAGATGTTAAGACCGAGACACAACAGGACCTCTGCGACCTCGTTCATAAAACCTGCGGCACACTCAATGTTAACATTAATTGCACCGAAATAAAAGATGTTTTCCTATTAAAAACCCGAACGGGCTCCACCACTGTTGTGGCAGAATTCACAACGAACATAATCAAAAACAAAATATTCAAAAACTCCAAGGAGTATAACAAGAATAATTCAAATGACAGATTTTCAACGAAGGATGTAGGCCTCCTAGGGCCCGCTGCTCCAATATATATTTCTGAAAGCCTAACGATCAAGGGCCCTAAAATATTTGCACAAGCCCGTGAGGCGGCCAAGGCATCCGGCTATAAATACTGTTGGACCAGTTTCGGACGAATATTCGTAAAAAAATGGGATGGAGACCAGCGGATAGAAATTAAACATGAAAATGATCTGTCAAAAATGAAGAAAGACTGACTAGGAATTGGTAACTATTGTCGACTGTATTCAAGTATTTCACAAGACCACCACACTGAAAAGCGCCCGGTGTACCATCTTAAGAGCATTTTTTTGACATTGCCTTTTATTACTTCTACCTTCAATTATTTTTAGTTTTCTTCAACTTTGTATAAAAAAAATAACTATTTATATAAAAACACACACTTATAACAATAAGAACACTTATACACAAATACGATTTAAAATTAAAAAAGAGCCTACCCACATCATTCTTACTACGCATATATGTCGCGATTTTTTGGATACAATTTATTTACTGTACATTAATTTTGATTTTTTTGGGTGTCTGTCCAGGGTCACGAGTGTAAATTTAAACAAAATTCGTTATCCAACTTTATAACGTTATAGAGCACACGTGCACAATACCGTGTCAACTTATTAGGGATAAAAGTGACCTAGAAAAAGCACTTTAGAACACCTTCACATTAAGTAATCACCGATTTAATATCCTTACTTTCAATGTAAGAAGTGTACAAAAGAACCTTGACAGCTTTTTAGTGTATATTACAAAGTTTAACTTAAATTACGATATTCTGATTCTAACAGAGAGTTGGTGTGACGAGTTGTCATTCATTAAAACTTGACGGATTTAATGTGTATTTTACAAAACGAAGCTATAATCAGAATGATGGTGTAATAATGTACATTAAGAACCAGATAAATGCTTCAGTACTTGAAACTAACATAGCAGAGGCAAACTGTCTGTTGGCTAAAATTGGCAACATTTCAGTTTTTGGTATTTATAGGCCACACGGTTTTAAAAACCGTACTTCGTTCATAAATTCACTTGACATTGTACTCACTACCCACCGTTCGCGGAATGTAGTTGTAACAGGTGATATAAACATTGATATGATGTACTTAACAAAAAAAATGCACTAGATTATCCAGACACCCTAAATGCGAATGGACTTCAGCCTGCTATACATTTTCCGACACCTGCTTGGACCACTTTATGATACGGTTGGTTAGTAAAAGCGAAAGCTTTGTTTGTGACTCAGATGTAACAGACCACTTCCCTATTATGTTATCTATTATTGGCTGCCCTGCTCGTACGAATATAACAAATAATTACACACGTACTAAAATGCACTACGAAGCTATTCGCACGGCCATTAATGACATAGACTGGGTTGCATTCTTTAAAATAACAAATGTGAATCAAGCGGTAGACTACATTACGATCACATTACAAGACATAATTATAGCAAACACAGAAACCCTAATATATACCAAACGTAAGAAGCCGATTAAGCCATTACTCATAATATTATCAAAAGTTTCCGTAAAAGAGATAAACTACATATGCAGTCTCGAAAAAAACCCAACGATTTAGATTGTAGGAAAATATACATCTCATATAGAAACGCATGTAATAAATTAGTAAAATCATTAAAAAGGAACTACTATAGAGAAAAAATACTCAAAAATCTGGACAACAAAAGGAACACTTGGGAAACAGAAAAGGAAATTAGTAATATTAAGACTAAAAACACACAAGCTACAGACTTACTAAAACTGACTGATAACCCTGAAAGCTCACTTGATTTTGTCAATAAATTCTTTACAACAATTGGTCAGGATCTAGCAAAAAACATATTTATGAAAACAAACTCAACAGAAACGGATCTAATAAACAAAAGTAGACTAACTGAAAATCACAACATATGCCCTACGTTTATGCTTTTTCCTACTGATTACATCGAAGTAGATGAAAGTATTCTTAAACTAAAAAGTAAAAGTGCTCCAGGGATAAATACCATCTCTACTGATTTCCTTAAAAAATACCACACAATTCTATGTTCTCCAATTGCACACATCTGTAATCTTAGTCTTAGCCAAGGTGTCTTTCCTCAAGCATTCAAAAGGGCAGTTGTTATTCCTGTTTTTAAGGATGGGGATAGGGACACTGTATCGAACTACAGACCAATATCGCTGCTAAGTAGTATAAGTAAAATACTGGCGAAAATCGTCAATCACAGACTTGTAAAATACTTGGAAGATAATAGATTGTTATCCACCAAGCAATTTGGATTCAGGCCTTCAAAATCCACGACTGACGCGGTTCTTTCACTTTCCAACATGGTAGCAGATTACGTCGATAAAAAAGAGAAATGTGTAGGCGTTTTCCTCGACCTAAAGAAGGCGTTCGATACGGTGTCCTTACTTCTCCTCCTAAATAGACTGGATATGATGGGGGTGAGAGGTTTGGCTCTAAATTGGTTTTATGACTATTTGAACGATAGAGAACAAGTAATAAAGGTGGGGAGTTCTCTAAGTAGTCCAACAAAAACAGCTTCATATGGCATTCCACAAGGTAGCACGCTGGGACCTACGCTTTTTCTTACCTACGTCAACAACCTCGCAAATCTTAACATCTCGCATGGGCACATTGTTGCTTTCGCTGATGATACTGCCATTCTATTCCATGGTAAAACATGGCAAGATGCCAGAAAAAGAACAGAGGCTGGTTTAAGAGTGGTTACACGATGGCTCGAAGATAATCTCCTGACGATTAACGCCCAGAAAACAAAATACATATGCTTACATAACACTATGCATTCGAACCCCCGGATGATCTTTCTATCCAAATCCACACATTCCCATGCAACAGACTAGACACACCGACTGACATTTGTAACTGTGACGAACTAGAATCACCACAACATATACGATACCTAGGATTAATTATAGATAAAAACCTTAATTGGAAACCTCACATAACTTCTTTAACAAAAAAAAATCAGAAAACTTATACCCGTCTTTTAGGAACCTTAGAGACGTGGCTGAAACTGACCTTCTTTTGAACGTATACACCGCACTTTGCCAATCGCTTTTAATATACTACCTGCCAGTGTGGGGAGGAGCAGCAAAAACCAACATGCTTGAGTTAGAGAGGGCCCAGCGTGCAACCTGAACTATTCATAGAGTTAGAATTGAACTACTCAACAACAGAAAATTATATCAAACCCATACTGTACACAGACACACTCACCTGACAGACACACGCGCACACACACATACACACACCCACGCGCGCGCACACACACACACATACACACAGACGCATGCACGCACATGCGCACACACACATACACCTCTATGAGACCATTTTAGCTTTCAGTACTAGGAAAGACAGAAATCGCCAAAAACGTTTCCCATACATTTCGGCAACAGAAACAAATTTCTACGATGGTCTAACTTTTTGTTATGGCCAGGAAGTGGGTAGAATTGACTGTAAAGTAAATAAAAAGAATTTTTACCCTCAAATTTCGAATTTGATTCGAAAATCTGTGTGTTATACTTAGTTTCAGCTGAGAAACTTCGTATGAGTTATTAATTAAGGATTTTCGCTAAAATGTCTTCTAATCGTGAAAAAATTGACTTATTAGAAGCGTTTTGTCAATAAGTATCCGTTGCGGCATGTGCCAACAAGAAAGGTTATTACGAATCTTTTGAAAAACCTGGAATTGCAGGGTTCTTTCAAAAGAAAGCGGCAGCCTCGTGTGGACATGGACACGGAGATTGCGGTTCTGACTTATATCGAAGCATATCCAGAGGTATCGTCCAGGCAAGTCGCCCTTGAAGTAGGTGTATCCCACTCCCTTGTGATAAAGATATGGAAGAAATACGGCTACAAGTGCTATCGATATGGGCGCATAGTTCAAGTGTTACATCCGGGTGATGATGTTCGAAGGCTTACTTTTTGCAGATGGCTAAGAGGAAAAATAAGCAGAGATCATGAATTTTTAAATTACATACTGTGGTCAGACGAAACGAATTTTTCCAATAACGGTATGTACAACAGAAAAAATCACCACTATTGGTCCAAAGAAAATCCACTAAGAGTTACGGCAAGTCATAATCAGGTTCACTTCTCATTCAACTGTTGGTGTGGTATAATGTCCAATCGAGTCATAATGGTGGAATTTTATGAAGGGAAACTGAATTCTGCCATGTATAATGAAGTCATTTTACACCATCTTGAAAACGAGATGGACGAATGGCCCCTGTCGGAATTGCGAAAAGTTCATTTTCAACAAGATGGTGCTCCGCCACATAACAGTCACCTTTCACGTTCCAATTTGAGCCGCCTATTCGGTACACAGTGGATAGGTACACATGGTCCAACACAGTGGCAACCTCGTAGCCCCGATCTAACACCACTTGATTTTTTTTTATGGGGCTTCGTGAAAAACGAGGTGTAAAAGACGACGTACGCCAGTGTTCAAGAGCTCAAGGATGCATTAATGACCATTTTACGTAATATTCATCCCAGAACATTATTAGCCGCCATTCGTTCAGTGCAAAAAAGGATAGACTTATGTATTCGTGAAAATGGAAATCATTTTGAGCAATTTATTTCATAAACCAATTTCTTAAATGTTTAAATGATTTTTTTTATTTAAAAAAGTTCAAAATTTTACCTGACCTTATGAGTTTCGAGTTGATTTATCATATTTCCGTACGAAATGTATGGGAAACGTTTTTGGCGATTTCTGTCTTTTCTAGTACTGAAAGCTAAAATGGTCCCATAGAGTTTTTTGATCCCCACGTGAAATAGAATCGATTGGCATAAAAAAAAAATTTGATTTTTTTGCTAACTGTAAGTTTTTTACAATATCTGTGAATGCAGTTCAAAATGTCCCAAAAAGTTAGGGAAGGTCTTTTAAGAACGTTTTGCTGTAACTGCAACGGTTAAGGTACTTGCCCTTACTGCCCCGTTTCAAAAATACACCCTGTATGTAACTAGATTTAAGTACTTTTGGTCAATAAATGATTATTATTATTATTATTTTAAACTTCTCAGCTTTTTTGGCTGGTATGTGTGAACCTATCACGGGCTTAAGCCAAGTGAGTCGGTTCATTTTGAATTGTGGTGGGTGTTTGTGTAGTGGATGTGAGGAATCGACTAACTATGGAACATGTATCTATAACAACTGATCTCTGTAATGAAATATATACTTTTTATGTAGACCTAATTCTGTGAGTGATGTGTGTAATGATTTTAAAATGAAACCTGTGGATGAGAGAATGATAGGTATGGAATGGATGACTGGAATGATTTTAACTGTGTGTTGATGCCACATTTGCCGTATTTCATCAGCAAGTGGTATGCATTTTTGTATTTTTTGTGTGTATTTTTTCTTTATGTTTTCAGAGTTAGGAATTGAAATATCTATTAAAGATGTGATTTTTCAGCTTTTAGCGTTAGTTTTATATCTGGTCTATTATTTGTAATTGTTTTATCTGTTATAATATCTCGGTCCCAGTAGAGTTTTGTGGTTTCATTATTCAAGACATCCTTTGGTTCATATTTGTAATACGGTTCTATTTTATCTACTAACTTATATTTTTGAGCTAACAGTGAATGTATTTGTTTGGCTATATTATTATATCGATCAGTGTACTGTATATTTGCGAGAAATGAAAGAAATGGGCAACCTCCCGTAATATGATCTGTAGTCTCTTGGTTGGTACAACACAATCTACATCTGTCTGATACTACTGTTGGATCCTTAATTATATATCTCTCGTAATTTTTTGTTTTTATTATTTGATCATCACATTTCCTGTATATAACCATGCGTTTGAAGCCTCCCTGTCTAGATGTTGTCGTTGTATTGATTGGGGTATTTTCCATGAAGAGATTTTTGTTTCCAGCTGGCGATTTTGTGTTCGTCTGTAATGTGTTCGTGTGTAATGCTAATGTTTCTAACGTTTAATTTTAATGGTGTACCTGAGGCGGTTATGTAAGTGAGTGCTTTGTGAATAGGGCTATTTTTTATTCTACTAAGTATGTGCGTATGTTATATATCTGCTTGTTGTGTAGATTTTTAATATCTATGAATCCTCTACCTCATAACTTCCTCTTTAGATTAAAACTTTCCGTTGCCGAATGAATGTGATGTATAAGATGTTTATGGCATGTGGTTCGTGTTAGTCTATCTAAATCAGTAGGTATCCATTTGATGATCCCGAAAGAATACGTCAGCACAGGAACTGCGTACGTATTGATAGCTTTGACTGTATTTCTACCTGATAACTCTGTCTTTAATATTGCCTTTATTCTATCTGTATATTTACTTGTAAGTTCTTCCTTTATTTTTTTATTATCTATACCAATGCCTTGTGAATATCCTAAGTATTTATATGTATCTGTTGTATCCATTCCATCTATTAGTGAATTTTGTTGTGTGTGTAGTATATATGGGTCTGTTGTATGATGTTTTCCTTTAATGACACTTTTTTTTTATTTATTTTTTATACGTGCGCAAAATCCCCACGGATACCTCCCCACCGGAGCCGGTGGAGGAGGTTATGTCGGACTCGAACCGACTAAAACGCACGCCGCCTGTGGGTCGTTTTGGTTGCCGAAGGTGAGGTTGACAGGCATATCCCTCGCCCTTTAATGACACTGTTTATTTTACACTTACCTAAACCGAAGCTCATTTTAATATCTGTACTAAAATTCTCAGTAGTTTCTAGGAGATGGTTCATTTGTTTTCTATTACTAGAGTATAATTTAATATCGTCCATGTAAAGTAGATGTGATATTTTTGTATTACTTTCTCTATGAATTGCCTTGACCAGTTTTATTGGAGGTGATATGACGGGTCCTGATTCTGTATTAATATTGAGAACTGTGGTCCATTTGTACATAACATGTTGTAGGAAGTCTAGTATCATCATCAGTATGGTCAGTATCATCATCATATAAGTTTAGTATCTAAACATTTTCAAAACATGAATTAGCCATGAGTGAGGAACACTATCATAGGCTTTTTGATAATCTATGTATGTAAAATAAAGATTTCTATCTAACTGTTTAACCTGGTTATGTATTTCTGTATCTATCGCTAACTGTTCCTAACACCCCTTTGATCCTTTCCTACATCCTTTTTGTCCTTCTGCTATAATGTTATTATGTATTAAATGTGAATTTATTTTGTGTGAGGGGTAGTTCTTCGAAGACAAAATTTTCTATTTCTATGGGTGTATTTCTGTAACCAACTAACATAATTGCCTGTGAATTTTTGTTTTGGATACTTTAGCTTTGTCCCTAACTTGGTAAGTGATATTTTAGAAATAGTTGCTGTCTAGGTACAAAATAAAAACATTTGAACTATGTTCTTCTGATTCATATAACGCGTCCGTTTGCCATTTTCCGGAAGAAAAAGTTTGATCTGGCGTTTTTCATTTGACAAATTCACATAAATAATATTTTTTAAGGAATAGAAATGAATTGTCCTTTTATAAAATAATGCGTAGTAGTTAAAACTACTTATACTTTTGTTATAAATAAGTAAAACATAAGTGTCCGGCGTATAATACTGACTAATATGGTGCAAGCTGCGCTTGACTATAGTTGACCAGGTAATACTGCTAGGAGAGTGATTTTGCGCCCGGGAGGAATCAATGGTGCAACGAACAAGCTAGGAGGTGGACATGCGGCTGGCAGCCAGAGAACCTGGTGTTACGAAGGTAAATATATGATTAATCTGTGCTTGGTTCAGGTGACATTCTGATTACAATGCCTACTTTATCAGATTTATTTCATTGTTTTAAAACCTCAATTTGCGTTTGCTGTGATGCTTTTAGGTAATATTTTAATGTGGAATTTTTTTATTACTGAAGCCTGTATGAATATGGAGTTATGCATAATTAAAGGCAAAATCCTGATTCCTCTGTGCCTGCTTCATATGGTCAAAACACCATATGGATTAGAAAGGAGCGGTTTTATAGCGTCAATTTGCTTTTATTAATACATATGTATAAAAAATATAGCTGCTACAAGTGTATAGCCGCTTGTAGAAACTCTACATTTTATGGTCCTTCGAGCCGGATTCTGTTAAACCTTATACTTTCATTTTTAAATATTTTAATTAGCATTTTTGTTACATTGTACTATAACTATTACGCCATTGATAAAATGGCAATTTTAAGATTAATTTTCCCTAATAAAAACATGAAAAGTTATTTATCTTTAAATATCTGTATTATTTTTGTCTTTTAATATTGTAGTTTACAACAATGCCACGACCTGAAGGTAAAAAAAGGAGAAAAAGAGATTGGCAGAACGCATTATGGAAAACATGAGAAAAGATCCAGACAAGTGTACTCTGTGCAAATTTAAATTAAAGAAACATATTTGAAAAGAAAGAGAGAAGGTTCTTGCAGAATTTAACACCTAAACAACAAAAAATAGCTAGCTAATGAAGGGTTGATCATCAGAAAACCTTGGACCACTCAGATTCAAACGATCGGGGTTTTTTTATATTGAATCGAACTCCATATAATAAACGGACAAAAGTGTCTGACACCATTGGGGAAAATACGATCACTCCATCTTCATCAAAAAATTCAGGATCTCGTCACCAAGAATTTTTTTGAGGATGAAATTGAAAGCAGGTCGCTCCCTTGCGAAAAGTCAAGAAAATATTTCTTTTAGTAATGTTATTAATTTTCTTACTTGTGTATGTTTGTTTTGATAGTTGGACACACGATACATTACTAAGACTGATGTCAAGTGCCATTACTAGAATTAGTTTATACTGTGATTTTTTAATTGTAAAATGATTATCTAATTGATGATAGCTTTTTATTTATCTATTTACATTTAATGTATTTTAAAAGATGAATTTTAAAAGATTCCTAGAAGATGCCTACACCTCATTTATAGAGGAAAAAATTCAAAATTTTAGTGACATTTCGGATCGCCTACTCAAAATAAATATACACTCGGCTTTCACTATTCTTCGGTATTGCCTATTCGTTCCAAAATTCACCCATGCCCTACAATCGACGCCATTTTTTAAACATATAACAATTTTGAAAAAAATGGATGAAATTATAGAAAATACCCTCACCAAAATTTTAAATGTGGCCTTGGATGACCGAGCTTTACTACAAGCGACTCTACCGATTCGCTTGGGTGGGCTCGGTATTCGCAAAATTTCAGATGTCAGCTTACCAGCGTTCCTGTCTTCAGTCCACAGTACGGAAGAATTAACTAGGAAAATCCTTGCACCTACACTAGTTAATTCTGAAGTATTGTGTAAGACTGATGCAGTGAACGCTTGGAAAATTGCATGTCCAAACACCGATCTCCCAAGGAACCTTTTCTCACAGCGTCAGTGGGACGGGCCGCTCTGCAGCTTAGTTGGAAAAAAATTACTAAATACATGTTCCAATGCTGCTGAGCGTGCCCGTTTACTGGCGGTTGGAGTGTGGGAATCGGGTCTTTGGCTACAAGCTCTTCCGTCATCTAACGTTGGGACTATGTTAGATGACACTACCTTCCGCATCGCAATTTGTCTCCGTTTAGGTGCGCCGTGTGTTTCTCCGCATCAATGCCGTTGTGGAGAAGCCGTTGACAGACTCGGACACCATGGTCTGTCATGCTGCAGGAGCGCTGGGCGAATACCACGGCACGCCAGCCTCAACGACATAGTCCGCCGTGCTCTTGTCACCGCCGGTGTACCAGCTGTACTAGAACCAAACGGTTTGGCGCGTGACGATGGCAAGAGACCGGATGGCATGTCGTTAATGCCATGGAAGATGGGTAGGACTCTGGTGTGGGACGCCACATGCGTTGATACCATGGCTCCTACCCATATAACTAGCACGGCTGGCTGTGCTGGTGCTGCTGCTGCTTCTGCAGAGGCTCTCAAGCGGCGCAAATACTCCAATCTCATCGGAGATTATGAATTTGTGCCGTTTGGAGTCGAGACTTTGGGGTCATGGGGTCCGACCGCTCGCAACCTCTTCCGTGAGATTGCGAAGCGAATGGTCGGCGCTTCTCGTGACCAGAAGGCTGGCCTCTTTTTAGGACAGAGAATAAGCATTGCCATACAACGTGGCAATGCTGCCAGTCTTCTGGGAACGCTACCACAAGAGGCATGCGATGCGGAGGAATTCTACGACGCATTTTAATTGTTCTTAGCTATAAGTTGTATAATAGTTATTTTATTTTTATTGTATTTAATATTTATAAATTATTTCTTGATTTGTTTATTAAAGTAATGTATTTTAAATCAATGCTAATATTAACATTAATAAAACCAAAGTTAAAATGCGTCGTGGAATCCCTCCGCATCGCATGCCTCTTGTGGTAGCGTTCTCAGAAGACTGGCAGCATTGCCAAGTTGTATGGCAATGCTTATATCTCTGACCTAAGAAGAGGCCAGCCCTCTGGTCACGAGAAGCGTCGACCATACGCTTCGCAATAGCCCTGAAGAGATTACGGGCGCTCGGACCCCACGGCCCAAACGTTTCTACTCCAAGGCACAAACTCATAATCACCAATGAGATTAGAATACTTGCGCCGCTTAAGAGTCTCTGCAGAAGCTGCAGCAGCACCAGCATAGCCAGCCGTGCCAAGTATTCGGGTCTAATTGATTAAGTATTAAAGTTTTTTAATTTAATTTTTTGTTTCTGATTTATCTGTTACCAATTCTGATTCCTCTGGGCACAAAATATTTGAATGTCAATATCTTGAAAACTACTGTATCAAAATGAGTCCCTCATTCAAATATATGATCTTTGGAATCCATATTTTCATATGAATATGTATAACAAAGCTTATAGTGTAATTTAATTTTGGCCAGATGAATCAGTTGAAGAATGAAATTTTGAAGAAATACCCTGAGATAACTGATGTAAGTAATTTGTATATTGTGGCTAAACATGTAATTGGTCAATATTTCGCTGGGTTTGTTGTATCTGAGTCCTTTGGTTTTAAGTAAGTATTACCTTGTGATAGGTATTTGAGCGTAGAATGTGGTTCTTGAATGATTGTATTGAAAGAATTTGCAATGTGTTCATGTGTCGATGTTAAGTATTTTAGCCAGTAGTTTTGTATCTTATCAGGTCCAGGTGTTTTCCAATTAAGTGTCTTTCCTATTGCTATTTCTATATCTACTTTCTCTACTTTAACTTCAGTCATCGGATCTAAATACTGGTTTGCCTCTATTTCTTCCATAATCCATTCGGCATTTGGGTTATGTTCTATAGGTTTGGACCAGATATTTTCCCAAAATGCTTGCACTTCTGTTATGTTAGGTGGATTTGTGATACTAGATTCTTTCATTAAAATTTCTGTAAAATAGTTTTTGTTAGTATTAAATGTTTTATTGTCATTTCTTCTTTGGTTTGATTTTCTGTATCTACGCAACCTTTTTGATAACGCCTGCCACTTTTGTGTTTTATTATCCATGGTTTCTATTGCTTCTTCTTTACTCTTATATAAGTATGTAGTTTAATTTGATCTGATTTTTCCTGGATAACCTATTCATCTTTTATGAACTGATTTAGTCTGCCTATTTCTTTTCTTAATTTTGATATATTATTTTCTAAACGTCTCTCCCATGCTGGTTTATTATCACTACTCTTTCTTTTACCTGCTTCGTTCTTTCTACTATTATTGTTAAAGATGGTGGTTGCTGTTATTGCTGCACAGTATATGAGATCATGTATTTCCTCTAAAGTAGCTTGGCTATTGTTTGCTAATTGGTTGCTGATTAACTGGTTAAGTGTGTTCACTGTGATTTTGGATCGACTAAATATTTTTATATTGGGTATATTTGGGCGTAATGTAGGGTCCGTTTGTCTATATTTAGTTAAATTCTCATTGAATATATATGTGATTTGTTCTAATAATAATGTGCCAACACTCCCTAACCAGAAGGATAGACGACCTGAAAATGGTGGCTGGGACAGACTGGATACGGAAGGCGGAGGATCGGAGAAAATGGTGCACATTGGGAGAGGCCTATGTCCAGCAGTGGACTGCGGTGGACTGATTGATTGATTGGATTAACTAAGATTAAACTGACTGAATAAAAGTAGGACTGAGTTCAATGTTAATATAATATTGTTTGATTCTAAAGAATATTGATTTGTTAAGATTTTATTACTACAATTATATTTTTAGAGTGATTTATTTTTAGTTATAAATGTTTACTTAGCAACCCTCCGATAGTACTTAGATTTTTGTTAATTTTAATTTTGACTGTTTATTGCAATAAACAATCACTGTGATTTTTTATCTATTTCATTATTATTTGTAACGTTATTGTGTAATGTCAATGTTGCAATATAATAATTAAGTTCCTATAATGAAAACTTTCTATTGTTGTAATATGTTTAATACTCAGTTATAATATTTTTCTACCGTTTAACTTAATTGATCATAAAACTAATATTTTTTATATACCTACCTTCTATTTTTTATGTCCAATAAATATTACATATCACACATACTACCTTAATATATTTAGTTATGATCAACGTATACTATAGTAATTAGCACATACAATTGAATGCAACATTTGTTTTCCAGTGTAAGTTGTTGGAAGTATCACATACAATATTTTTCTAAGTTACATAACGCATAATAATGTCGTATGAACAAAATCTCGAAAACGGGGGCTATTTTTATAAAGTATCTTTCACTGTAGTTACAAGTACCTAAATTTATTTATACATACCGAATTTTATAAATATGTATTAAAAAATGACAATTTTATTTCAATTTATATCTTTAAAATGCTCTACTGTAAAATTACGGTTGTGTGGTTACAAACGTGAGAGGTATGGATGTGAAAACAACAACAACATTATGCATGCTAATATTTGCCAAAAAGGGAGTGCAATGTTCCTACGACCATTTTACGAACGAGCATTTTGATGCGCAGATACATCCAGTCAAAAACCTTGAAACCTCGGAACTTTTCGCGATTAAATTTCGAACCGAACCATCCCGAACCGTTGTATAATTATGGATTCACACCGCGATAGTTTAAAAATAACATACTGTATATGAGTTGAAGTCATTAAAAATACTAACAAGTTTTTTTTTTTTTTTTTACGTGCGCAAAATCCCCACGGATACGTTACGTCGGACTCGAACCGAATAAAACGCACGCCGCCTGTGGGTCGCTTTGGTTGCCGAAGGTGAGGTTGACAGGCATATCCCTCGCAACAAGATATCTTTGGTTTTCGAAGCAAGAAAGTATGATTCAATTCCGGTACTATCAAGATTGTAGAATGCTTACTTATTTATGACTCGAGTATATACGAGTAATAGGTGGACTGGAAACTTGTGATTACGTAGCACGATCAGCAAGCTGGTAAAACTAGTGTCATAAGTAGCGATCATTTTCGTACACACATTCTTACAGTATCGCCTCGTTTTCCACTTGCTACGATCCTGGCATTCGTCTTTCGCTTCTTCTACTTTCATGAACTGTACTACTTTCATGGACTGAGTAGTTACGGGCGTACTTTTAAATCAAAAATAGACAGAATCTATGAACTACAGTTACGTATTCTGAAAACCATTGTTCCCTGGAAGGTAAGGGAAGAGTATAAAAATAATCAACACGAATTGTTCTCATACTGCTCTTTGATGCCAGTTTAGGATAAAATAAAATATAATATCTTAACGGAACAATACTTTAATGAGGACCTACAAATAGTTAATTCTCACAATAAATTAACCAGAAGCGTGACCAATAAAAAGTTGATAATACCAAGATTCAATAACCTACATGGAAAAAGAACATTGAACTATATAGTCCCTAACTTATTAAACAAATTACCTAAACATTTAAAAAGTAAAATAAATTGTAAAAATCTAAAAGCTACATTAAAAACCTACCTTATTAATACACTAAAATAATTAAGTAGCTAGAAAATAAAACTAAAAATCAAAGAAAAGATAAAATCGAAAAGTAATGAAACATCCTGTAAGCAGATCAGTAAGTCGCAGCGGCAACTTATTCATATTGTGAACCATTGTGCGCTGTAAATTTACCAATCTACCCGCACATTATTGTACTATACACTTAAAAAATATTATATTACGAACACAACGAAAGTAAAATTATATTGTTGCACTATATAATATATGTACCCACAATGTAACATATTTTTGTTGTGCAGATTTAATTCTGATATTGTTATACCTAGATTTAGTGCTTGCCTACCTGATGTACAGAATTAGTATTATATAGACTCGACGACGAACGTAGTGTACGGACAAACCTTTCTGGTTTTTGTTGCACTACTAAGGCATTAGACCCAATGTATGTTTTTCTGGTTAAATAAATAAATAAAAAAAAACAAAAAATGTTTTCATACATGCTCGCCGGTTTCGGGTACTCTATAGGATATAAGATATTTATATTTCAGATTTAAAGAATGTCCATGAAAATTATTATATCCATATAAATATATATAGTCCACGAAATATAGCCGCGGTAGCCTAGTGGGTATGGGTAATGGACTGCCGAGACGAGGCTCGGGTTCGATCCCAGGTTTTACCATGGCACACACCAATGACTTTTCGATGCTTTTCGAAGTTAAGTGTGTATTTATCGCAGGTTTATAAGTGCCCGGTTAATGGCAATAGCCTCGCCACCTATTACATTGGGAAATAAACATCAATTGGCGAAATGTGGGTGCTAGCACCTCTGCCTACCCCTTCGGGGATAAGTTTATGTTATGTTATGTCCTCAACCACACCACAATGATCTCGTATCACTCGGTCAGTCACCAACTTCACCATGGCTTCTCAGACTTTCAGTTTTTTTTTCATATTTTGTCTTCAGAACCCTACATTCACTACCATACATAAGTGTAGGGACGAGCACTTCTCTATGTACCGCCAGGCGTGACTGTTTTGATGATGATATGATTGTTCTGGCTCTTCATAAATTTATGCATTGCGCCATTCACTTGATTTCCAGCCATAACACTTTGTTCAATCTCTCGCAGACTTCGAATTCAAATACACAAACTCTTTCACTTGTTCTAATCTTTCTCCTTCAACCAGAACTGCGCAGTTTGTCATACTTTCTTCTCTTTCAAAAATCATCACTTTCGTTTTACTTACATACACTTTCAACCCTTTCCTTTTTAGGGCACCATGCATAATATTGACCTTCGCCTGCAGCTCCTCCGATGTCAATCAATCAATCAGCCCACTGCAGTCCACTGCTGGACATAGGCCTCTCCCAACGTGCGCCATTTTTTCCGATCCTCCGCCTTCCGCATCCAGTCTGTCCCAGCCACCTTTTGCAGGTCGTCCGTCCATCTGGCTAGGGGGCGTCCTACCTTTCGTTTACCTTCTCGCGGTCTCCACACTAGGACTCGTTTGCTCCAACGGCCATCGGTCCTTCGGCAAACGTGGCCAGCCCACTGCCACTTCAACTTGCTCTATTTCAAACTGCAAATAGACAATAACATTAAGGACCCTAAGACTATGTGGAGAAATATAAAAGCCAATCTTTACCCACATAAATGTACAGATATTCCTGCGCACCTAAATAACCCAAATGAGATCAACAAGTATTTTCTTGATGTTCCGGGAGACACTTCCGTCCCTTTATCTAGACTCACATATTTTGAGTACAACAGATTTAGTGAATTCACTTTTGGGCTTTTACCTGTTGACTCATCAGCGGTACTTAAAATAATAGCAGAGCTTCAGTCGAATGCGGTTGGGATTGACGGAATATCGCTGAAAATGATAGTCATGGTGGTCCCGAAAACACTAAATGTAATCACCACTATCATAAACAGGTCTATCGTGAGTTCAAAGTTCCCAACTAGCTGGAAGACAGCAATTGTTAAGCCAATACCTAAGGGTGGTGAGGTCCACGATACTAGAGACCTTCGCCCAATTAGTATTTTGCCTTGTTTGTCGAAAATATTGGAGAAGGTGGTTGCGACACAACTAGGGCACTATCTGGAAACACGTAACCTATTACCGGACGCGCAGTCGGGCTTTAGGAAGAACCGTGGTACAGCAACGGCCTTATTGGATGTTACTGATAATATTCTGACAGCCGAGGATAACGGCAAGGCAACAGTTCTGGTATTGCTGGATTTTTCTAGGGCTTTCGACGGACTTAACGTTGCCCTCTTGCTCTCCAAGTTGGCGTATTATGGGTTTGACAGCGATACAATACAGTGGTTTCATTCATATTTGAGTGGCCGGACACAGTTTGTGGAAACCCAACAAAGTGATGGATCCACACTGAGTTCTACTGTAGATAAGGTAGGCAGAGGTGTGCCGCAGGGGTCAGTTTTGGGGCCCTTGCTGTTTATCCTCTATAGTGCTGATATTGTTCAGGTCATAAAACACTGTCAATTCCATATATACGCCGACGACGTCCAAATCTACTTCTCCTTCAAAGCTAATGAACTACAGGAAGCCATGGTGAAGGTAAACGAGGATCTGTATAATATTTGTCGTTGGGCCCGTCAGAATACACTCGTATTGAATGCAAACAAGACCAAGTATTTAATACTTGGCTCCAAATATCAAATTACTCAGGTCAATAATCAACAACCAGTAATTTATGTTGATAACGTCCCTATTCAGCGTGTGTATGAGGCCAGGAATTTGGGTCTGTTGATGGATGAGAGACTGAGGTTCGAGCGTCATATAGCTAATAACGTGAGGAACTGTTTTTATAGACTGAAGCTGCTATACAGAATACGAAGCTACCTCAGTGTTGAACTTCGAGAGAGACTAGTCGACACCTTGGTACTATCCAAATTCAATTACCTGGACGTAGTCTACGGCCCTCGATTGTTGGTGAAAACAAAAAATTTGATACAGAGGGTGCAAAATGCGTGCGCGCGCTTTTGTTATAATATACCACCAAGAAGCCATGTGACACCATATCTGAACAATCACAACAAGCTCAAAATGAAGTATAGGAGGGAGTTACACCTGGCTACTGTTCTTTTTGGAATTATAAAGACAGGCAAACCTTTCTACCTGTACTCGAAACTGAAATGGCTTAATGATAGCAGTCGGTACTTGACAAGGGCATCGCGCATAAACCTTCATGTACCGAAACATAGAACTGCGGCATTTCAGGGTGGTTTCAGATATCGTGCAAGTAAGATATGGAATAATATTCCTCCGCCACTGAGAAGGCTTGCCGGAGTCCATGGTTTTCGCGTAAGGTACATAAATATCCTTCTCAATGTCCAGAAATCTAGTCGATAAAATAGGCTTGGTATGTATTTACTCAGTCAATACGGTTGCGGGTCGCCCTGGGGTGCTAATAATGCTTGCTGTTGTTTTGTTGCGTGTTACATTTTATTTTCTTTTTTGTATTTATGTTTTATTTTGTTTCTGTTGTATGATTCTCAAGGTATACAATTTGTTAGAAAGGCAATAGGGAAGGTAGTGGGGGATGTGCTATGTATATGATGTGCTATTTACATTGTGATTGTGACTATGTACTTGCTTGTTTGTCTTTGATTTATATTCTTTTGTTTTTGTTTATATAATACTCGGGGCTTATAAATGAATTAAAGGACGCCCTCCTTTGCGCTTAATGTGGGTATTGTTAGTATTGTGTGATTGTTGTTTGTAACTAGTACATGTTGTGTATATGTACAGTACGGGTACGTGAAAAATATACTTTGTTTTTGTTTTTTTCTTTTAATAGGAATAATGGCAAACATGCAGTAAGCTACCTGGTTTGGTTAGGCTACAGTTGAAAACCAGCGCTGCAGATTGTGCCTAATCTGTAGCATCAGCTGAACTGCGGCCTTTTAAACACACACTCCACACTGACACCTGTTATTAATGGCATTACTATTTTATTTTTGTGTGTGTTTAATAAACGTGTTTTCTTTTCTTTCTTTTCTTTTCTTATTCTGTGGCCGATGTCGGTAACTTTGGTTCCCTGTCGGATAACCTCGTTCCGACTTTTATCCTTCAGGGAAACTCCAAGCGTAGCTCGCTGCATAGCCCGCTGCGTGACTTTTAAGCTATGGACCAGCCCCACTGTAAGTGTCCACGTTTCGGCACCATAAGTCATAACAGGTAGGACGCACTGTTCAAAGACCTTTGTTTTGAGGCATTGCGGTAGGGGTGAAGAGAAAACTCGACGTAGTTTGCGAATTGCTGCCCAACCCAGTTGGATCCTTCTGGCTAGTTCTTTCTCGAAGTTGTTTTTACCGAGCTGGATAACCTGCCCCAGGTAGATATATTTTTGAACAACTTCGAGTGTCGCCCCTTCGATGGCAATCGGTCTCGGTGCAACATGTTCGTTGAACATAAGTTTGGTTTTATCTACGTTTACACCGAGGCCGACGCGTCGAGAAGCTCCATCTAGGCTATGCAGCATTTCGCCCAGTTGTTCCAACGATTCCGCTACTATGACGATGTCGTCGGCGAACCGAAGATGTGAGATGTACTCACCGTTAATGTTTATACCCCGCCCAGTCCAATCCAGAGTTTTGAAGACGTCCTCCAACGCGTTGGTGAATAGCTTGGGGGATAATAACATCTCCTTGTCTCACTCCACGTTGGAGGCTAATAGGTTTCGTCTTCTGGTCTTGGAGCTGGACGGACATTGTGGCAGTGTCCTACAAGCATCTCAGCACCTCGATGTATCGCCAATCGACACGACACCGCTGCAGGGCATCCAGAACTGCCCAGATTTCGATGAAGTCGAATGAACGAAGTCGATGTAGTCCACAAACGCCATACACAGCTGCTGATTGTATTCTTGGGCCTTTTCTACCATCTGCCGAACAGTATGGATGTGGTCCACGGTGCTATAACCTTTTCGAAACCCGGCTTGCTCCGGTGGTTGGAACTCGTCAAGCTTACCCGCAAGACGATTTGTGACGACTCTCGAGAACAGCTTGTAGACATGACTCAGGAGTGAGATGGGCCTGTATTTCTTCAGCAAGGTCTTATCTCCTTTTTTGAAGAACAGTATCACCGCACTCCCGCTCCATGCCCTAGGTGTTAGACCTTGTAGGATGACGGAATTAAAGAGGCTTGCCAGCTCTTTCAGGATTGGAGCTCCGCCTGCTTTCAGGAGCTCAGTAGTAATTCCGTCATCACCTGGGCACCTGTTGCCCTTCAGTTGTCTGAGAGCCGCCTCCAACTCGCATTGCTCGATATCGGGTATCTCTTCGGTGTAATGGCGCGTGAATGGCTCTGTGGTCTTCATCGCTGTGTCCCGTAGGTTTACTCGTCTGTGATGCATATAGCTGTCCATAGAATTTCTCGATCTCATCGAGAATCTCGAACCTTGAGGCAGTCATTTTACCATCCGCAGTTTTAAGTTTCGTCAGATGGGGCCTCCCCAACTGCTGAGCGAACACTTTCGACCCCCTATTTCGCTCAATCGCCTCCTGGATGATATGGGTGTTGTAGCGTCGGAGGTCGCGTCTAATCAGATTTTTAATTTGTCGGTTTAAGGCTCACTCATCTGACGAAGACGACGGTGTGGATGACTTCTCACGTCTCTTTCTCATAAGTTCGAGAGTCTCAGGAGAGAGCTTGGACTCTCGCTGTTTGCGTTTCCCGGGAAAAAACTTTCGAGACACTTGCTGTAATGTTTTGACCACTGCGTCGGTTTTCTCGTCAATGCTGTTTGTGGTTTCCAGTGTTGCGAAACGGTTTTGAAGTTCCAATTGGAATTTTTCGGACCCTAGAGTGACTTGGAGTGGCGTAGGTCGGAGAGTAGACCGTATCATTCGGAATCTTTCAGCCTTGATGTTGATATTTAGAGAGCCTCGGACAAGTCTGTGATCGCTTCCGGTTTTAAACTTGTTGATCACAGAGACGTCTCTAAATATGTGCTTACTGTCCGTTATCAAAAAGTCTATCTCGTTTCTTATCACAGAGTCCCGACGTTGCCAAGTCCACTTCCTGTGGGGTTTTTTCTTAAAGAAACTATTCATTAAGAAGAGCCCCTGCGCCTCGAGGAAGTTGTCTAGCATTTGTCCCCTGTGATTTCTGCACGCCACTCCATAAGGTCCGATTTTCGTCTCACCGCGTTCTTGTATTCCCACTTTAGCATTGAAGTCCCCCATAACAACGTTGTAAGTGGCCTTGGCGGTGTGATTCATTGCCTTAGCAATATCTTCATATACGGCCTCGCCACTTTCGTCGGGGTGAAGCGAGGTCGGCGCATATACCTGTATCACCTTCAGCGAACGACTGTTCGTGATTTTTACGATAAGGTACGCTACCCTGTTCGACACACTACCTATTTCAACAACGCTGCTAATGAGGTCCTTTTTTACCAGAAAACCGACACCTCTCTGGGAGTGTTGTTCACCTTCTCTGAAGTAGAACAGGTCGCCTGACTCAGTGGTTGTCGTGTCCTCCCCCTGTCTTCGGATCTCGGACAACCCTAATATATGCCAATTTATGCGACCTAGTTCTACCTCTAGTTCCGCGAGGTGCCCGTCCAGACGAAGTGTACTGCAATTGTACGTTGCCAGTAGTAGTCGCCGGTTTCGGTAGCCTCCCGTAGCCCGGAGATTCTTCGCACCCCCCGTCCCGCCGTTACCCGAACCGCTACCTTGACTGGGAATAGCGGGACCGCCGGGAACTGGGGGCCTTTTGTTGTGGCGTCTATTCATTTGGGAGGGTTTAGCCTACTATCGCCACGCTGGCCAGACGGGTTGGCAGGAGCCGCAACCGCCTCCGATGATGCCAAAATAACTTGATCATCAGCATATAAGAGACATTTGATGATCAGATCAGACTTTGACTTTGACTTCTCCTTCATCGTAATTTTTTGTAATTCATTATAAAAATATTAGCCAGCGACTAGCATAGTTAGTATAGTTTTATATAAATTTGTAAGTAATTGTATATTATATTAGCATATTTTATGTACCTAAACTGAATAAAGCGACTAGTGGGATCAACAACATATTTTTTATTTGAATAATTACATAACATAAACTCACACCTATATCCCTGAAGGGGTAGGCAAAAGTGCTAGCACCCACATCTCGCCAGCTTATGTTTAGGTCCCAATGTAATAGGTGGCGAGCCTACTGCCATTAACCGGGCACTTATAAACCTGCGATAAATACACACATTACTTCGAAAAGCGTCGAAAAGTCATTGGTGTGTGCCATGGTAAAACCTAGGATCGTACCCGAGACCTCGTCTCAGCAGTCCATTACCCATACAGGCTACCGCGGCTATATTTCATGGACTATATATATTTATATGGATATAATAATTTTCATGGACATTCTTTAAATCTGAAATATTTATAGGTACATAAGACACGACGGTATTTCCGTCTTAATTGAGCAATCTGACTGCGGAAGTACCTCCGTCCTGTACCTAGAATACCACGGCTATAATAACCTTGTATTATGACCGCGGTATTCTATAATCAAGTGGTATCCAAAAGAAGCAAAAGACCAAAGACGGCAAAAGAAGCAAAAGGCAACAAAAGAAACGCTGGGAAGACGACATTAAAAGAGTTGCCGGTCCAGAGTGGATGAGGATAGCGAAGGATAGAGATAGATGGATGTCTTTAGAGGAGGCCTTTGTCGCAGGACAAGCTGTTGATTTATAAAAGGAAAACCAAACCGATTGTCAACTTATTTAATAACTTGTGAATTGAACTGTAATATTAACAGCAATAAATGCTTATTTATTATTATTTATTCTATAGGGCGGAGGCAGTTCCCCAGTCGGACTGCTCAATTGGACGGAAATACCGTCGTGTCCTACCTCCTAAAATGTACGTATATACTTAAAATATTAACTGGGTGTTCGGATAGGTACTCCATTGGTTAGGTAGGTACTTAACTAAACTTAAGCTATGTTCAAGTGTCTTTTAAATTATGTTTTACATATTTGAAAGAAACTCAGATTATTAACATTTTTCTGATTAGAAACTCATTTAAAGACTAAAGACTGAAATAGAACCACTTGTTAGTCAGTCTAGTTTATTTATTTAATATATATTTTTATAAGAAGTTGCTACAAAATTATTTATGTTAAGTAGGTACCTGGGTTATCAAATGGAGTATAAATAAGCTATGTATGTATTTTTTTTATACCACTTAGGTGGCAGACAAGCACACGGCCCTGATGGAAAGTGGTTACAGTGGACTATGGACGTGTGTAACACCAGAGGAGTCACACTCGCGCTGCCGACCCTGTAAGCACAGAGTTTCTGTGCCGTCAGTGTAGAGGACGAGCACGAATTCTCCAGTGAGCTCTGGCTACCATACTCACTGCTGGGAACACAACACGAAGTTATTATGACCGCGGTGTTCTGTAGGGTATAGTAATTTCCCAGTCGGACTGCTCAATTGGGCGGAAACAACGCCGTGTCCTACCTCATATAAACTATATATAGACAGCCTCTGTGGCGTGGCGGTAGCGAGCGCTGTCGTTGCGCAGGAGACGCAGGTTCAATCCCCGGTCAGTTTAAAAACTGGTATGCATGAATATATTTGCATTTTTCTGGTTGTGCATCGGAGAGCATGTTAAGCCGTGGGTCCCGGTTGCCATACGAACTATGGCAGTTGTTAGGGGTTGTTGTAACCCTCAAAAGTCCAACTAGTTTAACTACGGAACTCCGATTCCAATTCTGTTTTGAATACCCAAGCATGCACTTACAGGGTTGGCAGCGCGACTGTGACTCCTCTGGTGTTACAGACGTCCATAGGTCACGGTAACCACTTTCCATCAGGTGGGCCGTGTGCTTGTCTGCCAACTAAGTGGTATAAAAAAAAAAATGCAAATGTCATTTAATGAAAGAAGAATTAAATAGAGCCTAAGCGAATATTTGCATGTCATTGAATGGTAGATGTGCTGAACTGTATCTAATCTTAGTTAACACCATGTATGACCACATTTCTGCAAATAAATGAATTTTGAATTTTTTGATATCGTTAATTGATTGTGAAGGTTTTTAAGCCTATTCTTAGACATTTCTTCTTATATAAGTTAGGCTAACCAATTATTTTTCAATTGGTTCAATATTAATTTACTTAAATACTAGCTGTGCCGGCAAACGTTGTTTTGCCATGTTGAAAAAAAATTAGGGTGGACTACCCTTAACATTTAGGGGGATGAAAAATAGATGTTTACTCAATATGCTCACAAAATTTCATGAGAATCGGTCAAGCCGTTTCGGAGGAGTACGGGAATGAACATTGCGACACGAGAATTTTATATATAACTAGCTGACCCACCCCAGCTTCGCCCGGGGTATATTTTGAAGCTTCATATCCCTTTGAACCCGTATGTTTTAGTCTTCAAAATATGTATGAAAAATTGCCGAATTTGTTAACATTTATTATCAATGCTCCGCTCCCTTAAGTAGTAGCGTGATGATATATAGCCTAAAACCTCCCTCGATAAATGGACTACCCAACACTGAAAGAATCATTCTAATCGGACCAGTAGTTCCATATATTAGCGCGTTCAAACAAACAAACAAACTCTGCAGTTTTATAATATTAGTATAGAAATGTAGTGATCTTAGTTATCTCGCTTTCATTCCTGTCCATGCATTCCTGACATGTTGACACTTGGACCCCATGATCCCAGTGTCTCGACCCCAAACGGCTCAAATATGTAATTACCACTTATATTACTAAACTTGCGCGGTTTGAGGGTCTCTGCCGACGCAGCAGCAGCGCAGACGCAGTTTGCAGTCCCTGGAAGGTGTGAAGGCGCAAGGGTGTCAGCACATGTTGTATCCCACACCAAATGCCTTCCCATCTTCCAAGGCACCAATGACATTCCATCCGGCCTCTTGCCATCGTCGCGCGCCAAGCCAGTGGGTTCTAATATGGCTGGAACGCCAGCGGTGACAAGAGCCCGACAGATTATGTCATTGATATACCCGTGCCGCGACAGCCGTCCTGCGCTCCTGCTGCAAGAGAGACCATGATGTCTAAGGCTACCAACTTCTTTCCCACAGCGACATCGATGCGGAGAAACGCAAGGAGCACCTAAACGAAGGCAAGCAAGCGATACGGAAGGTGTTATCGTCCAACATGGTACCAATGTTAGGCGACGGTAGGGCCTGAAGCCAAACACTGGATTCCCATTCCCCCACAGCCAAAAGGCGAGCACGCTCCGCAACATTGGTAGAACTAGAAATTAGATGTTTTCTTACCATGTTGCAGAGCGGCACGTCCCTTTGTCTCTGGGAAGCTGGGTTGGTTGGCAAATCAGCGTTTGTGCAAAACATTTTCCAAGCATTAAAAGCTTCGGCCATGCCTGGCACTTCTGAATTAGTTAGGCTAGGGGTTAAGATTTTTCTAACTAATTCATCCGTGCCATGCACCGAAGATAAAAATGCTGGCAGACTTACGTCAGTAATTTTGCGAACGCCGAGCCCGCCTAGACGCACAGGCATGGATACCTGAAGCCAGACTCGGTCGTTCATATCCACATTTAGAATTTTGCATAGTGTGTTTCGAATCACACTATCCATTTTACCTAAAAGAGTCGAATACTTGAACAGTTGAGTTGGGCGGAGATATCTCTGTTTTAAGATTGCGAGAAGCGGCTAATTGCTCCCGTATTTTGCGACAGCAGCTGTGTGTGACCTAGGGCGTGTGTGTGTTTCGCGTGTGTGGAGTTGTGTGATGTGTGTATGCAGTCGGGCACTCGGGTGCGCGACAGTCGATTAAGAATGGCACAGATAAAACAACAGAATAACTCCCAGAGTACGTCTACTTAAACTATATAAAACTGTGCTACCTCGATTGTAGCAGTCGTTGCAGTGTCAAGATAGTGCAGAAAAGTCAATAGTAGGTACTACTATTAAGTGTATACACACATATATATACACACAAATCAACTTAAAACTAGGTACATAGGTCAACTTAGACTACCAAAAAAGCAGACAGCATGATTTTTCTCGCCACCACCTTTAGTAGTCGTGACATACGTCAAATTTGACGGAGGTGTCAATCCTGTTATTACAAAAACTTAGATAAATGATTTTGACACTAATTTGTGTCCCCATCTTTGTCTTCGCTTCGGAGGAAAAATAGATGGCAATATATTTTAGTCAAGGCAAACTACAGAATCGATACCAAAAACAAAACACTACAATTAACCTTACTTTGAAAGTAGTTAAAACCGATTTTATTTCTAGTAGACTAGCTGTTGCTCACGGTTTCACTTCCATTAAATTTTATGAATTTACCATCAAAAGTAAAACTCATCTTCTTCAGTTGCACCTAAGCGCCAAAGAATGTATTGTGTCTTTATGCCGTTTGATGATTGTCAAATATTTTTACGACTGAAGTTCTTACACATAATCTGGAAATATCGTAATAAAGTAAGCAGTTACCTATTTCTTGTGTACATAATAATTATGTCATCACATACAATTGAAGAATATCTGACCTTTATTATGAATTTTGTAATGGGGTAGCATTGAAATTGTTCATCTACCCCCAAAATTTTAATGGGTTAAGACAGAAAGGGAAAACGATAGCTATATGTATGTGCAATGACTTTCCTAAGAATATAATTAATAACTAGAAATTCTAATAAAACACTCGTACCTACCTTTTTAAGAAAGTTACAGATCATGGGGTTAGATTGAAAATTTCGAATATTGTACACAAACGATGACTGAGGTAAGAGACGTAAGGACATGATGGACATGAATGTCACGTGCATCGTAAAAACCATGCTGAAACAGATGTTGTGTGCGATTGTTTGTGTTACCCCATTTTTGCTAATGTACATAATTATCAATTAATGAATTTTTAATTTAGAAGATAGATATGATACAGATTAGTGAATATCCGATCTCACACCGAACACTTCAATACACTTGTATTATGGTTTTAACTACTCTATGCCGTATACTTCGTATACTTCGACCGTCATTGACAGGTACCACCCCTTTTTTAACCCTTGAATGCATGGGATAATCTTTGTAGTGTTATTTGTTAATAATCTGTTGGCAATTTGATGAAATCATTATTATGACATTGACGGGAGTTTAGAATAAACAGCGGTATTATGAAACATCTCTATGTCATACATGGTATGGTATTCCATTGTTACCACTGGTTATTGGAAACTAGTGTAATAAAAATACTATATGACGTAAAGATTTTACGATAAGTTTTAAAGTTTGTGATCAAGTAGAAACTAAGATTGATACATATTCAATAATAGTACATTAAATTTTCATTTAGGAAATGTAGTTTTGTTTCTTTTTAAGAATAAGTGGGATTCGCTATCCCCCGTATTTAAAGTACTTTCCCTTCAAAACTACGACATCCTATCATCATCAACACATCGTTCTCATGCAAGAACCAATTGAAGGATAAAGGGAACAAGTCGTTATTATTTAGCTTACAATAGTAGTATTAGTAGTAAATTTTGGTCACTTTATACGGTACTTTGATATTATTCTAATTAACGGCTGCTCAATTCATTAAAATAAATTCTTTAATAATTATGACAACATAAATGCAAAAAATTATATCTTTATAAAATAAATCTGTTGGTCATTACAGAAGCATAATGGATTGGTAAGGGTTAAATTCTATCGCCGTCGCTTCTCGTCGCGTAAAAATCAAAAACGCACTTGAACGCGTTCGAGAAAACGATCACGTAGGACACACTGAAGAACAGCGAACATTTGATTTTCGCGTGCCGCATCGAAACGTATCGCAAAAAGCTCACGTAGGACAATGCCCTATGCAATGGCCTCGCGGCAAACAATCCGGTTGAAACCGGTTTCGGGCGCTCCCGGGTCGGTCACCTCCCAACCGAATCGACGTGCCAAGGGCAGTAAGTTTGGGTGGGTGGGCGAGGCGCGCGTTTCTTAAAAATGCAATTTGCCAAAAAAGTACGGACTCCAGCGAGTCGCGAGAGGTACCTACGGAAAGGTCTCGTCAGCTACACGGTGGTGCAATCGGTTAGGTAGGCTTTCCTGTAAAAATTTGGAAATATCGCCGAAAAACGGTTTGTTTACAATGAAAATTTGGATAAAAAGTTAATTTTCAGGCGAACTGTACCAACCAGAGAATCGGGAACGGTACCTACGGACAGATGACGTCCCAGTGGACACGTTCCAAGCACTTGATGCACAGGTTTGTAAAGATGGATGACCAAAAACGAGGAGGTAAGTCTAAATGGGTAGGCACTGAACGGGTCAGTCACTCCCTCGGGATCCCCTCGGAGTGTTTAAATGGTGCGGCGGTGAAGATGCCGTCTCCCTCGAACCTCCCAAGGTGCAAGAACCCCCCTGTACCTACGTGAAATTACAAAAATAAATGTTTTTAATAAATGTAATAAAAATTTTCAGGAATCGGCCTGGATATGCACGATACAGATGACGATGTATCCGTGTGGGTAGTCGGAAGACAGGTATTGTCCTCGTGCACCTGATGGTATGCAATTCGCACTATGAGTCACTAGTAAAAAAAATTGATAAAATACGAACAACTGATGGAAATCGACGAAAATCCCTATTCCGTATACGAAATACGGTCCTACGATGTACAGGTTCCACCTGATGTACTCGTGTATGGTATCGGACGACGCGGAACGTCGTCGCACACAACTTGTTATAGATATCGTATCAGAGGTCAGTACAAAAATTATGAGTGTCAAGCAATATGCTGTGGTAAATTGTCCAAAAATTTGCACAAAGCGGTGAAGTCAGTGAATTTTCGTGGAAATTTTCCAATTTTCCGGTCGCGCCGTGTAGCCGGCAGCGGTGCGAATCCAAAAATATATAGCACTAGTGTATTTGTATAGTAATTATGGTTTAAAAAAATTAAAATAAAGTTTCTATCAGTTCCGGTTATGGAGGTTAGGTGGCTGTCGCTTCAAGGAAAATATCGAAGTTCAGCCGCATCTTAGTTAGACCAGAAACCCGACCCCAACTGTGTCGGGGAAAAGCTTAGAGAATGATAATGACGATGATGCAGATTACGATAATTTATTCTCAGAATAACTCTCACTCTCAGTCTACAATATGGGGTACTCAAGGAGGGTATTAGAAAGATTTTTCAGGGTCGCGTCGGCACCACGAATGTAACTCTTTCTGGTGTTGCACACCTCCATAGGCCACGGTAACCACTTCCCATTAGGTAGACCGTGTGCTTGTCAGCCACCTATGTACCTAGTATAAAAAGAACATTCTTTCAGTTACTTAGTTTAATTATAATTTTTTATCCTTTTCTTCTTTTCTTCATGGTCATGGCAGCGCGAGTGTGACACCCCTGGTGTTGCATACGTCCATAGGCCAGGGTAACCGCTGCCCATCAGGTGGGCCGTGTGCTTGTCTGCCAACTAAGTGGTAAAAAAAAATCCAAGACGGAACGGGGACGGTGTTACCGTTTGGGGTGAGGGGATGTTTGTTTGTGCAAATCAATGTTTCCAGTTTACTCCAAAACTACCTAGTTTCATTTTGATGCAGTTTTCAGATATGGGTTCGGGTTTGATTGATTTATGATCTTAGATAAGTGTTACGGTGATAACTAACCAGGGTAAGCATTGCGCCAATGCATGATACCATTTTTCTACAAAACTACTAGACTTGTTTTGATGCAGATTTGAGTTTAAATCAAAATCAAAATTAAAAGTTTTGAAAGCACCCACGGTGCGACGTATAAGAAGTACTTTATTGCAAAAAAAAAGATATATAATTTCAAAAATAAACCCCCGACACAAAAGATATCTCCAAAAAAGAGAAAAATAAATCGTATTGTTTTGCCCTTTGTAACTTTGATATGGGTAGGTATCGTTGGTAAAATTTTGATTCAAGGGTTATGTTATCGGGGGACCCAAACTGTTAAACACTCCCGCACTAATTATTGATAGCATTAGATCTGTTGGACATGAAAGGAAATATGATAAAACCAACTTGAAATATAATATTTTAGGTGCACTGGGTTTTGATGGAAACAAAAGTCAAAATGCGCCATCTAGCAAAAGATTGCAGTAGCATATAGCGCACCAACACTTTAAGTAGACAGAGTAGTATATAATATCAATTCTAGATGGCGCTAAACACAGTTTATTAATGCAGGCATTGGCAGTGAGTTGCATAAATTTATTTATATCAATTATATTATTATAATTTAGGACAAGTTTTTGTTTGGACTACCTAGGCTAACTATTTTATTGGCCAATAGTTAAGCTAGTAGGTACGCACAGGCGGTCTAGAAGCTGATAAATATATAAAGAATGTAGTGTCATCTAGCACAACATTGAGGTACTAATATACCACCAACGTAAGTATCGAAATAACCTACGAGATGGCGTTAAATAATGAAAATATTTTAACACAATTATAAAAAATATAAAATCGTATTTTTCAAGCAATACTACCTAAGTACTAAGCTATTCTGAACACTAAAATACACTATTCATGTTTGTTTCTCATTGGATTACCTCTGCATTCGAAATTTCATGCACCAATAGTTGTTGCTCGGTCCGTTCTCCTAGGAACTCCTTCCTTTCCATGATTAAATGTGACTGGCTTTTACAGGACTGCCTGCCGTCTTATTCTAAAATCCAACATAGAGAAGCCTGCAGCAGAGCATCATCAAGCTGGTGAAGTCGACTTGAACCTCGAAGATTTTATTGAGGTCTTCATACACCTCACACAATCATTAGGTAAGTAAATCAAATCATTTATTTCTCAGATAAAATTGATCCATTATATTAGTAACGATTTATATTAGGGTTAATGTAGGATTATTAAAGAAGTGTGGACGCACTGTTAACTCTCAAACAAATATACTAGGTAGGTACGCTCTGCGCCTGTCAATAATTTCGTTAGATGGCGCTTAAAAGAGCACTCAAGCATCTGTAGGTTGCAAAAAGAGCTGTTAAAACCTTCTGATACCTGACAGAGCTCCTGTACAAATAGTGTGATGGTGATGGTGATGTAGTCTGTAAGATAGTTGTTCATTTTCAGGGTGGTTCTAAGCCACGACCGGGGTGCGAGGGATATGTCTCAGTTAATTTCACCTCCGGCTACCTCCGGCCCACACAATCGGTGTGCATTTTAGTCATGCGGTTTTGATTAGAGTTGCCACGAATAGTGATTTGGCCGAATACCGAATACCGAATATTCTGCAATGCTGTCGGCCGAAGCGCCGAATATTCGGCCGCCGAATATTCGGCACAAAGTACATGCGTGTCGAGCGCGTAAAGAGTAATACGACAAGTCGCGACCAGTCACACTCGTGCGGGCTTAAAAACTAAATTGTAATGATGATGAATCTAGTAGTACCGACGGAGATTCTTCTCCACTTCGTAAAAAATAAACTTGAATGACAATGATAAGACATTTGAAATACACGACAATTTCTGGAACCGCTTTATGGAAGTCGTTACAGGTAATGTGCGAAATGATAATGCTGAGGAGAAAGTGGAGAAGAATACTGCGGCAAATGAGATGGATTTTTATTTGAAAACAATTCGTCTTGATCGGAAAGCTTATCCTTACAAATGGTGGTCAGCAAACGAAAAACAATACCCAAACCTCTCGAAATTTGCTAAAGTTTATCTTTCTTCTCCCGGAAGTAGCGTGTATGTATAGTGAGAGGTTGTTATCTGAAGCTGGTATCGTTTATTAGACGAAAAGCGTAATCGTTTGCTACCATCAAATGCTGAAAAGCTTGTTTTTATCCATCACAACTTACCACTGATGAATTTTACTTATTAAAGTATTGTAATTTGGTAATAAATACAAATCTTGAGTACTATGATGTCTTTTTTGTCCATGATTTGGTATTCGGTATTCGGCCGAATAGTACCTATTATTCGGCCGAATACCGAATACTTAATAAAGTGGCCGAATAGGCCGAATACCGAATAGTAGCCGAATATTCGTGGCATCTCTAGTTTTGATGATGGAAAGTGGTTACCGTGGCCTATGAACGTGTGTAACACCAGTGGAGTCACATCCGTGCTACCGACCCTGTAAGAACAGAGATTTTTAGTGCCTTCAGTGCAGAACACAAAATCAGTACAAGCCTTTGGTAGTAGTACAAAAACTCTCCAGTGAGCTCTGGCTACCCTACTCACCGCCGGGAACACAACACGAGGTTATTATAGCAGTGGTATTCTGTAATCAAGTCCGATATACATCCCCACCGACTCCGGAGGTGGGGCCTATCCGAGGGGATTTAGCGTACAATAAAAAAAAGGATGGTCCTAAAACAACTTTATTTTTTCATTCCGCTTTAGACTATGGACATGTGCAGAGATGTTTATTATTATGATAAATGAATTTTTTATACATCTTATTTGAAATATTGTAGGTAATATAATAACAGAACTGAATTTTTTGTTTAATAAATTATTTGTATTTATATTGAAATAAAGGCGTATATTCGTCGAATATACGCCAAGAACCAAGCATTTCTGTGACTCTTTCCTTTGTCGCACCATTAAGGCCTGGAATTCATTACCAGCTCACGTGTTTCCTTCTTCCTAAAGTCCCGGGTCCTTTGAGCGGGGTGTAAAAAAGCATGTAATGAGGCCGTCAAGCTGACTGTCACCATTGTCACATGGTATATGTAAGTAATGGTGACCCTCTTTTCTGAGACTGCCTTCAGCTTACCATCAGGTAAGGCAAAGTGTAATTGACGTGTTCTATATGAAAAAAAATCGAATGGTCGTTTGTAAGAAAATCTGTTATAGCATATGTACGAAAGTGCAAAACAGTTTGACCCAATTACGTACACCATTGCCAATTGACCTGTTATTAACAATAACTATTACAGTACCACACCATGTTGATAAGAATTTCTTAGTGACCAGTATAGGTATGCATTCTAAAGGTGCTGATAGACTGCTTATAGTAAGCATCAGCATCATGCATGCGTGGTCCTAGATTGTTTCCACCTTCTCCTAATATAGATTTAGCTTGTAAGGCTTTTATGGAAGTAACTGCTGCTGAAAGAACGAGCCAGAAGGATCCAACTGGGTTGGGCAGCATTTCGCAAACTACGTCGAGTTTTCTTCACCCCTACCGCAATGCCTCAAAACAAAGGTCTTTGAACAGTGCGTCCTACCTGTTATGACTTACGGTGCCGAAACGTGGACACTTACAGTGGGGCTGGTCCATAGCTTAAAAGTCGCGCAGCGGGCTATGGAGCGAGCTATGCTTGAAGTTTCTCTGAAGGATAGAATTCGGAACGAGGTTATCCGACAGAGAGCTAAAGTTACCGACATAGGCCACAGAATAAGCAAGTTGAAGTGGCAGTGGGCTGGCCACGTTTGCCGAAGGACCGATGGCCGTTGGAGCAAACGAGTCCTAGAGTGGAGGCCGCGAGAAGGTAAACGAAAGGTAGGACGCCCCCTAGCCAGATGGACGGACGACCTGAAAAAGGTGGCTGGGACAGACTGGATGCGGAAGGCGGAGGAACGGAGAAAATGGCGCACATTGGGAGGGGCCTATGTCCAGCAGTGAACTGCGGTGGGCTGATTGATTGATTGAAAGTCTCAGGCAAAAGGGTCACCATAATAGACACTCAGCTTGGTTGCCTCTTCAGATGATTTTTCACGCTCTGCTTAAAAGGTCCGGGACTGTAGGAAGAAGGAAATACGTGAGCTGGTAAAGAATTCCAGGACTTAGTGGTAATGCAAAGTAAAGAGTCTCGGAAGCGCTTGGTTCTAGATCGGATACTCTGCACCGTATGAGGGTGATAACATAACTAAACTGCCAGATACGCGATGTTCTGTATAGGAAAGGACAGGGTGGGAGATGAATCCTGGAAGGATTCGTCAGCCTTCGTCCGAAACTGTGAAGTTTGGCCATTCACCCTCGAGACGGTCGTAGCCGCCCAAGATAAAATGATATGAAAAAGATGGCTGGGGTGAACTGGATGCGATAGGCGGAGAATCATTATTTTTTTTTTTATACCGCATTCGCACCGTACTCATTCGTTCTGCGTACCCAAACCACCTCAGTATAACCTTTTCAGTTCTCGTCACAACATTCTCTTTCAAAGCCACACCTATCTCTAATCTCATTATTCCTCTTTCTATCAATCAGCCCTACCCCACATATTCTGCGCAATGACTGCATCTCCACTGCATTCACTCTACTTTCATGCTTCTTTTCCCGTACCCAACTTTCATTACCATATATTAAGGTGAGGACACACTGTTATGAACCGAATACCAGGAATCAATAAAAGAACATTAGCAACCGAAATTACTAATATCACCTCTAACCCCTTTTGCTAAGCTACATTGCTAGTGTCAAGAGTGTATTCACGACGGTAGCTTTATAGCCAGTATCAAGGCCAACTCCCTGACCACTAAGCTATCGATACATAAAAGTTGATAATTTGCTACCACTAGTATAGTTTGCCTACATATTTAGAAAAATGATCAATTTTTTATTACGCCATCTTCAATTAATTATGCGATACTCTGAAGTAGGTCTGGTGGTTCAATACTAATTAGTTAGTCGGATTGAAGCGCTGGATAAACGATGATTCCAGAAATAGTCAATGGAATCGGTGAGAGAATGTGTCTGCATGTTATATCGATCGGGCAAACCCTAAGGAGTGAACATTATAAACTGATAAGGAATTTTGCATATTATTTTTTATTTTAGAACCTGACCGATTGCACCTCACAGCATTTTCCTTCCTTCTTCCTTTAACCTTCGAAATAAATCATCATCCTCCTGTCCTTATACCAAGTTTATTTGAGGTCGGCGCAACATGTGGTTTTTTTTTTATAAAGGACACGCCAACTTGACTTCACCTCGCCTGATGGTAAGAAGTAAAAAAGAGGGTCACCATTACAGACACTAAGTGGTACAATGGTGGCACTCAGCTTGTTGGCTATAGATATTGCGAGTACAGATTTTAATCCTGTCATGGTATTACGTGATGCGAACCAAGCAACTGACCTTTTAATAAAAACAATTACGTCTATTATTAGCGCCAATACTAAAATCTGTTATATCCCATCAAATCGGAGAATAATTAAGCCATGGATCACGAACGGTCTGCTTAGATGTATTCGAAACAGAGATAGCATGCATAAGGAACACAAAAAATCACCGGACAACTATATCTTGAAGGTTACATATTTGCGATACCGAAATTTCTGTAATAAATTGTTAAACCGACTTAAAAGAAATTACGAAAAGAACGAATTATACAAGGCAGGAAATAATCCTAAAAAAATTTGGCAAGCGATTAATACAATTAGCAATAAACACATCAATAAATCCCAGCCTACTGATCTCTTAACTAATTCCGGACCTGATGAAAAATCAGCAATAAATAACGTCAACCAATATTTCGCGGATATCGGTAAAAATCTAGCGGCTAAGCATCTGAATGAAAAATCAAATCTTGTGGATGGCTACCAGCTGAATTCCTTTGTGCTTTTGGCACCAGATTGTGCAGAGGTGGAGCGAGTAATTATGAACCTTCGTACTGATTCTGCTTCGGGTTGGGATGGAATCACGGCGCGAATATTAAAGGTGTGCCGGGAGACCCTAATACGTCCCATCACACATATTTGTGACATATGTATCTCCACTGGTATATTTCCGAGAGCCTTGAAGAAAGCAATAGTGTATCCTATACATAAGAATGGAGATAGAGGCAGTGTCAGTAATTATAGGCCGATATCTGTGTTGCCAGCGTTGTCCAAAGTGCTAGAAAAAATCCTCAACTCACGCATCTTGAAATTCTTGGAAGCACAAAACTTGTTATCGCCAAATCAATTTGGTTTTCGCAGAGGAATTTCTTCTGAAGATGCTGCAGCCGCTTTGGTTGATAAAGTTGTTGAAACTCTTGACAAACGGTATAAATGTCTGGGTATTTTCCTAGATTTAACTAAAGCATTTGACACTGTCTCTATTTCTGTCTTAATATCTAAATTGGAGAAGATAGGCATTAGAGGTACTGCACTGGCTATTTTTAAGAGTTACCTCTCGGAGAGGACCCAGTGTGTTAAAATAGGCTCAACTGTTAGCGATGAGCTTTGGTTGGAATATGGTGTTCCCCAAGGATCAGTATTAGGTCCTACGCTGTTTTTAATTTATGTTAACAGTCTGTGTGGTCTTTCCATCCCGAACTGCAGTATTTTTACGTATGCTGATGATACAGCCTTGCTCCTTCATGGGCGGAACTGGAAGGAGGTGTGCGACAGAGCAGAGTCGGCTCTAAAAATTGTCATGTCCTGGCTATCGGCAAATATTTTGACCTTAAATGTGGCAAAAACCAGTTATATTCCCTTTACTATAACATCAGTTACACAACCGGGCCCCTCATTTACCGTCAAAGCACATATATGCAACATACAAACAGACCAATGCACCTGTCTCTCCTTAACGAGAACCAATGCAGTCAGATACCTCGGCATTGTAATAGACAATCACTTATCATGGCAGCAACATACTAGTGCTCTGTCGGCTAGAGTCAGAAAGCTCATTTACATTTTTAAGAATCTGCGATACAGTGCTGATAAAAATGTTTTACTGATGGCATACCACGCCTTGTGTCAATCGGTTGTGTCTTTTGGTATTACAACTTGGGGAGGGGCTTACGAAAGTAATATCCTACAGGTGGAGAGAGCACAACGAGCTGTCCTGAAGGTCATGACTTTCAAACACTTTCGCTATAGGACTAAACAATTATATAGTGACTGTGGAGTCTTGACTGTGAGGCAGCTTTTTGTGCTCAAAACTGTGCTACGTAGACACAGTACCTTAAGGTATGACAGGGGACATCTGGCAAAACGCAGGTCAACAAGTATCTGTCCTGTAGAAATCCATCGCACCGGCCTTGCAGGGAGACACTTTAGGATCTTGGGAAACCGACTATATACAAATATTAACAAACAATGTTGTGTTTATGATTTAAATAGGTATAACTGCAAAGAGGCGGTAACTAAATACATTATGACACTAAATTATGAGGAGGTCGAAAAATTACTTAAACCAATGCTGTAAAATACAAACACACACACACAAACACTCACACACACACACACAAACTCACACGCACACGCACACACACACATACACACACACACACGCACACACATACACAACACTATACATAATAATGATAAAAAAAAATTGATCCAATTAATCATGGTGTGAATCTTTTTTTCTTTTCTTTTCTTTGTTATTACTCAAAAAGTCAAAATTAACGTGCGTAATTTGTAATTAACTTGTGCTATTAAGAGGAGCGTCCTGTCATCCATAACACAAGTTAAATCTTAGCTTGGATGGCAGAGATTCAACTAATAAATCACTTAAAACAATTTTTACATTTGCACTTTAAGATATTTATTATGTGTACACTGTAACTGTAATGCAAAATTTGTTAATGGTAATAAATATATATATTATTATTATTATGTGCTGTCTTTATTCTCGAAGTGTTTAAGACACTTCGGTAAATTTAATGAAATCACGGGCCTAAACCAAGTGACTTTCATGTTCTGGTAGTACGGGTTGGTTGTTTAAATCTTCTTGGAGAAATTTGCGAACTATGCGGCATGTATTTAATATGGCAGCCTTTTGCATCGTCATATATGTACTTTCGGCTATGTCTATTGATTTGAGGGCTTGTATTAAATGTTTGGGTATCACTCCCGTACCAGAGAGCACCAGAGGCACTATGTAGACTCTATTCATTTTCCAAATTCTAATTAATTCTTCTTTCAGTTCTGTATACTTGTTTATTTTTTCAGTTATGGTTTTATTGAGATTGTGGGTGTTGGGAACTGCAATGTCAATAAGAAATACTGTTTTATTTTGTTTGTCCATTAAAGTGATGTCGGGTCTATTGTTGTGAATGGTTTTATCTGTTAATATTGCTCTATCAAAGTATAGTTTATGGTTGGTGCTCTCTAGTACAGGTTTTGGATTGTATTGGTAGTATGGCGTAGGTTTGTTGGATATGAGTTTATGATTGATGGCAAGTTTCTGATGAATGATTTGTGCTATTTGATTGTGTCGGTGTGTGTAATCTGACTGAGCTAAGCTAGGGCAGGCTCCAGTAATGTGTTGAATTGTTTCAGAGTGACGGTGGCATTTCCTACATTTGTCATCTAAGGTTTTGGGGTCTTTAATTATGAATTTCCTGTAGTTTTTTGTATTTACTATCTGATCTTGAATACTTATCATGAAACCCTCAGTTTCGGGAAATAATGAGCCTAGTTTTAACCATTTATTTGATGCTTGGAAATCTATGTGAGCTTGTTCTAAATCGTGAATGTGTCGTCCGTGTAATTGTTTACTACGCCATTTGGTCAATTTCAGGTTTTCTGTATGTTGTTCAGTAGTAAAGTCTTTGCTTCTGTCGGTTAGATTTAGTGGTGTGTAATTTGTGTCGGATTCTACCGTTGCTTTGTGGATATTACTGAAGTTACATTTTTCATAAAAGAAATTTCTTAATTTTTGTACCTGCCCTTCCCAAAGTATTTTCAAGTCTATCATCCCTCTGCCGCCATTCTGTCTTTTTACAGTCATCCGTTCTATTGCTGATTTAGGGTGGAGGTAGAGGTGTTTTGTGAGTGTTGTCCTAGATTTTATTTCTAATTGGTTTATATCTGTGAAGGTCCATTTGACAATTCCAAAAGAGTAAGTCAGTACAGGTATTGCATATGTATTGATTGCTTTAAATAAGTTTTTTGAGTAAAGTGACCTTTTGCATATTTGGTTTAGTCTACGTATATATTCTTGGCTTAAATCTTTTTTAATTTCTGTGTGATTTATTGTTTTTCCTTGATGTAACCCTAAATATTTATATGTGTCATTTTCCTCCATTGTTGTGAATCTAATGTGTCCAGGTGAGATTTCATTACTATCACTTTGGTTGTTGTTACTTACTTTACCTTTGTGTAAGTGAAGTGTTTTGCATTTGTCTAAGCCAAACGCCATATTGATATCGGTGCTAAACTGAGATGTGATTCTTATGAGCTCATTCATTTCTTTTTCAGATTTGGTGAAAATTTTGATGTCATCCATGTACATAAGGTGATTGATTGTAGTGTATGGTGTTAATTTATATCCGTGATTTGTGTTATTTAAAAGGTTAGATAATGGATTAAGGGCCAAGCAGAACCAGATTGGACTTAGTGAATCGCCCTGGAAGATGCCATTTTCGATTGGAATTTCTTCTGTTGTGATCGTTGTTGAGTTAATAGTTAGTGACAGCGAAGTCCTCCAATCAGACATAACACCTTTTAGAAAATTTATTATGTTTGGATTTATTTTGTAGATTTGTAAGATATGTATGAGCCATGTGTGAGGTACACTATCAAAGGCTTTTTTGTAGTCTATGTAAGTCAAATGTAAGTTTCTATTATGAGTAGTTGCATGTTTTAGAATGGTAGAATCAATAATTAATTGCTCCTTGCATCCCATATGTTTCTGCCTGCACCCTTTTTGTTCTTCTGCCAGTATGTTATTAAGTTCTATGTGTCTATTGATTTTATGAGTAATGCAGGATGTTATTAACTTATAAAGTGTAGGCAAGCAAGTTATAGGGCGGTACTGAGATGGGTCAGAGGTGTTACAGCTTTTAGGGAGCATGTATGTTATACCTTTCGTTGTAAACTTTGGCAGGTCTTCTGATCCTTTTATGATGTTGCAGATATTTTTCCCAAGTATATCATGAAAAATGGTTAGTTTTTTGTACCAGAAATTGTGGACACCATCAATGCCCGCTGCTTTCCAGTTTTTCATCTTTTTTGTGACCTCTTCAATATCGGTGCCAGTAATATCGTCAAATTCCATCGGTTCAATAGTTTTTGATTTTTCTATTTCCTTATTTATCCAGTCAGCGTTCTCATTATGTAGACTCTGTTTCTTCCATAGATCAGTCCAGTAGTCTTTGAGTTCAGTTTCTGTAGGTAGGCCTGATAGTTTGGTGTTTGATTTTTCATTTAGTGATCTGTAGAATGATTTTTCATTAGTTGTAAATAGCTTGTTGTCAGTCTTCCTCTGCATTGATTTTTTGTACCGAGCTAATCTTTGTGATTTTAAACACATTATTATTATTATTATTATTCTTATTATTATACCACTTAGTTGGCAGACAAGCACACGGCCCACCTGGTGGGAAGCGGTTACCGTGGCCTATGGACGTATGCAACACCAGGGGTGTCACACTCGCGCTGCCGACCATGAAGAAACCTTCTGATGCCCCTCTTGAAGAACCCCATATTGTATTACAAGCTACCAGCGAATGTGGAAGTCTATTAGAGGCTTAACAGTAACAAAACTGAATATAATAGTTATTTTTACTATACTACTGTAGATAAAACTACGATAGTTCAATATACGTATTGGATTAGGGTTCATGTTATAATGGTGGACCGTAGTATAATGTGTTTCTATACATTTTCCGGTCCAGGAATATTAATTTGATATCGTTATTGATTGCGTATTAGTATTAAAAAGGCGGGTATATTGAAATACCTGCTTTCACATTTTATTTTCTTTTAAAAGATAATATATATTATATTCTTTTAAACGTCTACTAGGTTTCTATACAATTTTGACATCTTCGTTTAGGTACATTTTTGTAACAAAATTCATAGTCCACAAAATTAGAACAGAGGTAAAGAAAATTAAGTACCTACTCTGGGCGAAGATAGGATATGAATGTGTACCTATAGTAATGTAGGTATGCGCATTTTTTTTAGTCTGGCAATCCCCACGTATACTCCCTCGCTGGAGGTAGCAGGGGTGATTATACTGAACCCGAACCGACTAAAACCGCAATTCGTCTCGGGTCAGCAGTTTCCGAGGGGGCCTAGGGTGATCGAAGGCCCTTATGTATTTGCTTTTCTCACCGAAGAAGGAAAACAATTGAAGTTTACACTTCACAATAAATCACAATAAATGTCGGACTCAAACCGACTTAAACCGCGCGCCATCTTCAAACTTCAAACGCCAGGCAGTGAGATTGCCTATGAAGCATATGCCATACAACCCTAGTCCTACCTAGTTCGATTGTTTTGTAAATTGTAAATGTTAATTTAAAAAAAGGCATTGATTTGTCTTTATTGTCGCCACCCTATCAGTATTGTAGTAGGTACGGAAATACAGAATGACGCTAACTCTCAATGAGTATTTATCTGGCAGTTTAGTTGCGAACTAAAACTTTGAGAACTGATGACACATGTAAGAACATTTCGAGCGATCGAACGAACGAACGGAACAGCTGAATCTGCGATGAGATTTCAAATTCGCATACTGGAAATTTGATGACATCATGTTATCGAGCACAAGTCGACAGTGTTTATGTTGCGCCACGTGCGCCTCCCATTTCGGGAACGAGTTTCGGGACTCTGTGGTTCCCACACCCGGGAAGAGGGCCAGATGGAGAGAGTCCGCCGGGGTGCGAGGGATATGCCTGTTAACCTCACCTTGGGCAGCCAAAAACGACCCTCAGGCGTCGTGGGTTTAAGTCGGTTCGAGTCCGACATAACCTCTCCCATCGTCTCCGGTGGTGGAAGTATCCGGGATTTATCGCTCGTTAAAATAAAATAAAAAAGTGATAATTATGTTTATATGTTCGACAACGTGACGACACTAAATAAAAAACAAGAGGTAGGACACGACGGTATTCCCGTCCCAATTGAGCAGTCCGACTGGGGAAGTACCCCGTGTTGTGTTCCCGGCGGTGAAAAGCGTGGAGAGTTGTTTTGTTGTCAGTGGGAATACAAAAGGCTGGTCCGGATTGTGTCTTCTGCACTGACTGCACATAAACTCTCCGTTCTTCCAGGATCGGTAGCTCGGGTGTGACTCCTCAAGTGTTGCACAAGTTCATAGGTCGCGGTAACTACTTTCTATCAGGTGGGCCGTGTGCTTGCCTGTCACCTTCAATTCAATTTTTTTTTAATTTCATATTCAAAATCTGAGTCAACTATGAATGATTCTTTACCTAAATAAAACTTAGGTAATTTTTATTTTGGGCGATATTGAATATATAAAAATGTTTTTAGATTTTAATTAAGTATTAAATGATCGAATTGATGTCACGTGTTTCGATAACGTGGCGTAATTTAATGGGCCTTTGATTCCAGAACAGAGTACTCCTTGATATTAAATTGTGTGTAACAATATAATCCACTTGATTGAATAAATACATTTCATTAAATAGAGTGAACAACAAATTGTTTCGTCTATGTAATCTACAGGACAGATTAAATGAAAGACTAATATTTTTGTCATCTACTGTATCGAGTATTTATTCCAGATTCCATAATTAGGTACCTAGTATTTCAATAATACTTACTATTATTTCAATAAAAGATAGATAGATAGATAGATGAATAGATAGATAGATAGATAATACTACTCTCTACTACAATACTAATCTCTACTATAACACTAAATTTTTTATAGGTGGTTATTATTTATAGTTTTACCACAGTGTAACGAATCTTACAGTAGTATATCTTGCCTTTGATGTTTACGAAAATATACATTAGTTTTTTTTTTCTGCAATATTTATTTAACCTTTATTTATTATTGTTATTTATATGAATAACTAGTGGATGTCGGCTATTGCAACTTTTGGTCTTAACCAATTACGCCCATAACCTCACAAACCAATAAAACTGCATCAATATCTATTCAGTTATGCTAAGTTCGTGGCGATCAATCAAAAATAAATTCAAAAGAAATTAATTTCAGAATCGTTAATTCAAACAATATATTTCAATTCTTTTTTTAAACATGTACTTAAATTCAACTGAAAATTTCGAGTTCGCCATCTTTCATCGCTAAATAGATAATATATTAGCATTCAGCAACCCCGAAAACATCGGAAACGATAACCATGTTGATTCGTTATTCCGCTTTCGTCAAAAGACTTAAGACTGTGGTAGTACCCTTCACTATGGCATTAGGATTATTAAAATAGTATAAATTGATTATGGTAAAAGTAGACGTGGAAGAAAAAATGATGAAGGATGATCCTTAAACATCAAACAGGTCTAGAAGGACTAGCCCATCGATGTGATCTGAAGGCACTGTTTCACCAGAAGCGTCTCAAAAGAGAACTTCTACAGCGTCGGTGTTGTGAAGACTAGTGTTGCTCAGCTGAAAGGTCGCCCATGCAGCGATGCTTGACTAACCCAAGGTAAAAGCGGCCTCATTATCCAAAGCATTTGAGTAGAAGTTTTCTTTCTTCAAGGTATTTGAGACGCTGCTGACAATCATGCCTGGAAAGAAAATAAAAGAAATGTAAGTACACTATAAGTATAATGTAAGTGATCCCGGCGGTAAGTAGGTTAGTGTTGTGTTGTCAGTAGGAAGACCAAAAGCTTGTCCTGCTTTTTCTACACTGATGGCACAGAACTCTTTGTGCTTACAGGTGCATAGAGCACGGTAACCACTTTCCATCAGGTGGGCCACCAAAATGTTATAAATAGAAATATAAGTTTAAAACTGAATTTCGACTACTGAAAAAGTGTTAAACAAGAAAATATCAAAGATGTGCCGTGGTCGTATGCCACTTTTCGCTAGAATGTATTGTTTTGTTAGACTAAGTGTAATAATTTTCTTGTTTAATACTTTTTCAGTAGTCCGATTTTAGATTTAAACTTATATTTTTTTAAATATTATTTTGGGGCAAGCAATAGGTATAATTTATACATACATATTATGTGCTAATTAAACCCTTTCAGTTGATACCAAACACGATATATTTATTTATATCTCATTTTTTTACGCAGTTCTTTATGACCGCTAGAGGACCACTAGATTCAGTGACACGTTATATAGCCTATAACCAGCGGAAAACTAAGATGCTTTTAACGATACCTAATTTGTCTAGTTGTAATAAGTTGTTGAGGAGCTATGAGGGAACAGATGAAGCTACATACACACACACATAGCCTGTCAAAAGGCTCACGAGGTTGGTGGGCCAGACAGTAGTTACTATTGGTATAAGTTAAGCTAAGGTAATCCGAGAGTGGGTCCAAGGTTCCCAAGTGTAAGCTTGGTGCAGGATGATGATGATTATATTTGATATTGTCGATCCCGTTCCGACTTTGTCTATGGCATATTTTGAAACGCCACATCAAATAATGTATGGAAACCTGCTGAAATTGTTGACATTTATGTTAACTGCTCCGTTCTCTTAATAGTAGCGTGATAATATATAGCCTATAACAATTCTATATATATTATGCTGGAGTCGGTGGGGTTCTTGGACTAGAACGGATAAAAACCACACAGCGTCTTTTGGTTTTCAGTTACCAGAGGTGAGATGGCCAGAAATATAATATGCCGCTGCCTCAGCTTGCCTGTGCTAAGGTGTAAGGTGGCTCCTGTCACCCCCAGACCCGCACTCATGGAGGTAGTTAAGCGGCCTCCTAGGCTCGAATTGCCTTCATTTCGAGCATTAGCAATCCGCCTAGCCTGATCCCCTTCTGGACAGTTGCTAGGCGAAGTGCTTTGCAATAGCTCTCTCAAAGAGCTTGCACACCTCATTGAGCAACACTATGGGTCGGTAAGCGCATGGTGGGCCCGTCGGGCGCCCCGCATTTCGGATGAGGACTAGTTTACCCGTCTTCTGCAGTTTCGGAAACTGAGTATCAGGATCGGTATTGATATGTCCAGGGACGTCCAGTGCCGCAGTGGCCTCTAAAAAACTCTGAGTGCTCAACAAGGTAAAGCAATACTTCTCTGCAGGGAAAAGACTTCTTCTTTATAACTCGCAAGTACAGCTTAACATAGAGTACTTTTTACGCGTACCTGCTGACTAACTTGAACTCTTTGTCTCGGTGCACAGGTTCAAAGGCGGGTGCTAAGGATCAACGGTAATCCCATTCTGCATTCGAATTCAGAACAGACTTCCCTCCCTGTGATTGTTCTACCGCCTGAACATTGGTTGGTGTTCAGAATAATAGTTCAATATGATGCCTACGACAAAAATCTATCTCGAGCGGTCTGATCGTGATAGGCAAGGAAATCATTCTAACACGTTGTAATTGGAAACGATGCCCTTTGCGAGGCATGAAAGGGGGTCCATTCCGAGTACGCTCAAGCTTGGTAATGATTTCCCTACTGTGATTTTTCAAGTGACTACAATAGGGGATTCTTTAATAACGTCATTAGGAGGTTCTTACAGGGTCGGAAGCACCAGTATGACGCCCTTGTCGTATATACGCCACAGTACTATAGGCCACGGTTAATGCTTTCCATGAGCTGAATTGTGTGCATGTTTGAAATAAAAAATCGCGGGCCACAAGTTGCCGACCACTGCTGTGTAATATTCGGACTACGGCACAATATAATATTATAGCATAAATATTTAGTTCATAGCATAGCATGCATTAATAAAATTATAACTGCATCGACCTAGGTACTATTTTTACACTATATAGTATACAGCACTATTGTACTTATGATAAATTAATTAAAAGAGATTAACTACTTCACCACGGAGGTTATGTCGGAGTCGTACCGACTAAAACACACAGCGTCTGTTGGTTAGCGCAGATGTTACAAAGCATTGTAAGTAATACCTACTGTTGTCAACGTCAGTGACATGTTGTCCGGAACCAAATTCAATTACAAAGTGCAATTTCGCATGCATTTTACAAGTAAATTGAACTAACGGAACTATAACTAAGTACGTGTTTCATAGCTATTATAGAGAGCACTTATGTTTTACCTGTGAGCACAGACATCATCGGATCCATCTTGGAAAGTGATTAAAACTGATTTAAATTGTATTATTGTCAGAACTAAAGGTGAGTACCAAATATCAGAACGAACAGTCAACAAGAACTTTTTTTAATACAATTTAGGTGGCAGACAAGCACACGACTACCTTTTTTTTTATTTTTTACGTGCGCAATATCCCCACGGGTACCTCCCCACCGGAGCCGGCGAAGGAGGTTATGTCGGACTCGAACCGACTAAAACGCACGCCGCCTGTGGGTCGCTTTGGTTGCCGAAGGTGAGGTTGACAGGCATATCCCTCGCACCCCGGCCGACCCAGGGCCATCTCTCACGAACTGGCCCTCTTCTCGGGTGTGGGGACTCTGTAGTCGCGCCAGGCGCGCCACCGCCGCGGCCTGCTTCTGCCAGGGTGACAGGCGGCTCCACCTGTCACCCCCAGGCCGGCGCTCATGGGGGGCGGAGGTCGTTCATCGAGCACACGACTACCTTATCAAAAGTGGTTACCCGACCTATGATCGTGTGTAACACCAGTGGAGTCACATCCGTGCTGCAGACACTGTTAGAACATATATTTTATGTGCCCTCAGTGCAGAACACAAAACCAGGGCAAGCTTTTGGTCTTCCCACTGACAGCACAAAACTCTCCAGTGAGCTCTGGCTACCCTACTCTCCATCGGGAAAACAACACTGATCTGTCAACAAGAAGGGTGAAATACCAAGGTGTTAAAATAATTTAGAAGATTTTGCTAGTCAAGATCTATTTGATGCTGGCTAATGTTCAGTCAGACCAGATCGATCTTAAAGATTTGAGAATTTTAATAATACTAGTATTCTACTAATATTATATAATACTAACTGACCTACCCCAGCTTCGCACGTGACATATTTTGAAACCTAATAATCTCTCCTTTTAAAAAAATATAGATTTTTTGGCTGCCCGTTTTATTGAAATGTATGATCATTGCTTCATTCCCTTTAGTAATAGCGTGATGAGTCTTAATTTTACGCCGATAAACGGGCTATTCACAATAACAATTTTTTTTCGATACCAACCAGTAGTTCTTGAGAATAGCGCGTTCAGACAAACAAACAGCCAATAATTAGACCAACGAACGACTGAACGGAAGAACGAACAACTGAACGAACGAAATAAAGCACGAACGAACGCAAAACGGACATACGAACGAACAAGCGAACAAACAAACAAACAAAGAAAAAACAAACAAACCCTTCAGTTTTATAATATTAGTATAAAAATCTATGGTATAGATGTAAAAGTTTGTGAAGATGTTTAGATATTGGTTGCTCAATCACGCTCTAACGGTTGAACAGATCAGGGGCCTTACTCTTCAAATTAATTTCAATTTCAAAATGGAAAGAGGACTCTTTTGTCCGCACCTAGCTTCCTTACTTGGGCCGCTGTGGTTGATCCCAATATAAGAGTAGGTCAACCAATTCCGATGTTAATTTTATGGTCATGTAATTTGGTACTCTCGAAAATAATTTTCTCAACATTAGATTGGAATTGCTATTGGACTTGAAGTTAGCAGGCTACGTCATTGCCCGCATAAATATTGTTCTACACTAATAATAAATAAATGGGTGACCGCGGTAGCCTAGTGGTATGGGTAATGGACTGCTGAGACGAGGTCTTGGGTTCGATCCCAGGTTTTACCATGGCACACACCAATGACTTTTCGATGCTTTTCGAAGTTATGTGTGTATTTATCGCAGGTTTATAAGTGCCCGGTTAATGGCAATGGGCTCGCCACCTATTACATTGGGACCTAAACATAAACTGGCGAAATGTGGGTGCTAGCACCTTTGCCTACCCCTTTGGGGATATAGGCGTGAGTTTATGTTTCTAAAAAATAAATATAACAGAAATAAAATTGATCTGAAGATTACTTATAACGTTTTTAATTCAATTTTATAAATGTAAATTATCTAAATCATAAAACTATTTAGGTACGCCTTTGGCCGTATGTAGCAGAATCGTTGGCTATTAAAGTGTCAAAGTGTCAAACTTTAAAAGTAAATATATAAAGTGAGCCGATTTGAAAAATCCAAGAGAAAAATCCGAAATGTTTCAAGATGTCACCCGCATACGGTGCAGAATATCCGATCAAGAACCAAGCCAATCAATAACCTATCAAATTGGTAGGTAAGTAAATATTTATACAATTATGTACGCTGTTTTACATAGCACACATAACACGGGCAATTCATTATTTATTGTTTGTCAATATTAAAAAACGATTTTATTTATATTCATTAGTGGCAAGTAAAGTGTCATCTGATGGAAAGCGGTCTTTGTAATCACGTTTGCAACACACGCTCTACTCTCCCCAATCACCATAAATTAATTACAAAGAGGTAGGACACGACGGTATTTCCGTCTCAATTGAGCAGTCCGACTGGGGATGTACCTCCACCCTACAGAATACCGCGGTTATAATAACTTCGTGTTGTGTTACGGTAACCACTTTCCATCAGGTGGCAGACAAGCGCACGGCCGCGCTTGTCTGCCAACTAAGTGGTATAAAAAATAAAAAAACATTTCACCAATAATTGTATTCGGTCCCACGTAATAGGGAGTGAGTCTATTGCAGTATATAGTGCCCTGAAGGCACTATTGTTGACTTGACTCATGCACCTGAGGCGGAGTCTTGACTGTATAGGTATATCCGTCAGATGTTAAACAGCCCTATCACTTAGTCGCAGTGTACGACACCACATGGGAAGAGATGGGGTGGTCCAAATTCTACTCTGCCGGGAAACACTTTAAACATAATTAAATCCACTTAAAACCTGAAACAATTTCTACAAAGTTACACTTTTGTTATTGAGAAAATCTTGCGCCTGCGCTGCTGCTGCGTCGGCAGAGACCCTCTAACAGCGCAAGTATAGTAATATAAGTGGTAATTACATATTTCAGCCGTTTGGGGTTGAGACGCTGGAATCATGGGGTCCAAGTGCCCGTCTTTTGTTTAGAGAAATTTCTAAACGTTCAATTGACACTACCCGTGACCAGAGGGCTGGTTTATTCCTTGCGCAAAGGATTGGTATTGCCATAATAAAGGTATTTTGTTGTTGTTACAATTTTAATATATTTTTTTCATTCCCTTGCAATCATTATCGTCTTCAATTGTAATGGTTTCTTTATGTTACTCTTCTATAGGTTTCGTTTACATCATAAAGATTCATTGTAGTTATAGCATCCTCTTTTTTTCGTCCTTGCGTTAATCCCAGCCGAATCCGAAGCTATGTGCTTGGAGTTTGGGGACCCTAGTCTCCGAACTTTACCAGTCTATCTGTGAATTTGGCTGAACTTCAATATTTTCCATGAAGCGACTGCTATCTGATCTCCACAACCTTAAGGCGATATCAAACCATTGCATTTTTATTTTGAGGAGGTAGGACACGGCGGTATATCCGCCCAATTGAGCAGTCCGACTGGGGAAGTACCTCCGCCCTACAGAATACCGCGGTTAAAATAACTTAGTTGAGTAGGTTAGCCAGAGCTCACTGGAGAGTTTTTGTGCTGTCAGTGGGATGACCAAAGGCTTGTCCTGCTTTGTCCTCTACACTGACGGCACAAATTCTCTGTTCTTACAAGGTCGGCAGCACGGATGTGACTCCACTGGTGTTACACACGTTCATAGGTCATAGTAACCACTTTCCATCAGGTGGGCCGTGTGCATTTCTGCCACTTAAGTTGTATAAAAAAAAATGGCGTTAGACCAGTTGTTGAACTTTTAGGGTTACAACTATCTATAACGACAGCCATAGATGTTCGTATGGCAACGGGGGCTGACGGCTTAACGTCTTCTCTTAGGCACAGTCAGACCAATACAAAATACCCATATTCATGCAAACAATTTTTTTTTTTTTTATATAGGACACGTCAATTGGACTTCGCCTTGCCTGATGGTAAGCTGAAGGCAAAGTCCCAGAAAAGAGGGTCACCATTACTCACACATACCGTGTGACAATGGTGACACTCAGCTTGACGGCCTCATCATATGCTTTTTCACGCCCCGCTTAAAGGACCCGGGACTGTAGGAAGAAGGAAACACGTGAGCTGGTAATGAGTTCCAGGCCTTAATATTTGCTATAAGCGGAGATCGAACCGCGTTCACTACCCGTACGCCACAGAGACTGTCTATTTCATTTATAACATACTATCATCGCGTTAGTTTCAGTTGCTCCCGTAGTATTGGAGCATAGGTCTTTTCCTCTTTTGATTTGGTTTACTGCTGCCTGACCTCTCAACGCTGGTATGGAGACCTGCGCCAGAACCTCATCCGTTATCAGCTAGCAGCAAGTCTAAAAAGGCCACTTTAAAAAGACAATATTTTGTCATGCGAAATTAGGGTGGTAAAGCTACCTATTTACAATCTTTGTGTATTTGAGCGAAATATTTAAATAAAAACAATGGACCATGGGATCCTCAGATACAGTGGTACAGTTATCTAATGCATAAACTCTCATAAACTCACGCCTATATCCCCGAAGGGGTAGGCAGAGGTGCTGGTACCCACATTTCCCCAGTTTATGTTTAGGTCCCAATTGCGAGCCTATTGCCATTAACCGAGCACTTATAAACCTGTGATAAATACACACTTAACATCGAAAAGCATCAAAAAGTCATTGGTGTGTGCCATGGTAAAACCTGGGATTGAACCCGAAACCTCGTCTCACCAGTCCATTACCCATACCCACTAGGCTACCACTTTATGGAATAGTTGAAATTACGACCATGCTTGTAATCAAACTAATTTAATAGACTACCTATGCGACCCAGGCGCCGGAGATCAAGGGTCAGCACTCACCACACAGTTTATTAACCTGCCACAGAATTATAACCTCCAAACAATGAGGCAAAGACATACACAACCTTCTTTTATCTTTTGTCAACGAAAAAAGAAATCGTTATTTTAAAAATGTTGACGTAATATCATTGGCACTTGTAGCTTTAGAACAATCATTATGCTAATCGGGCTGTTCATGGTCAGACAGACTTTATGACGATAACGAATAAGTTATAGGTATATTTAAAAAATACAGGTAGAGAAAAGGATCTACTCTTGCACTCCTTATTCACATTATAAAAATTTAAAAAACCGCCGTTACTAAAAACAAGCCTCAAAATGTCGAAAATAAGTTGTGTTAGTAGTAAGCCCTATAACTTTGATATACGTAGTAATATTTTGATTCAAGCGTTGTCATGTCGAGGGAACCTAACTAGTAGAGCACTCCGTCATAATAAGGACACGATTCAAGATTCTCCCTGGTTCTACTTTTTTTTTTTTTTTTTTACGTGCGCAAAATCCCCACGGATACCTCCCCACCGGAGCCGGTGGAGGAGGTTATGTCGGACTCGAACCGACTAAAACGCATGCCGCCTGTGGGTCGTTTTGGTTGCCGAAGGTGAGGTTGACAGGCATATCCCTCGCACCCCGGCCGACCCAGGGCCATCTCTCACGATATGGCCCTCTTCTCGGGTGTGGGGACTACAGAGTCCCCAACTCGTCCCCGGAAACGGGGAGGCGCGCCACGCGCGCCACCGCCGCGGCCTGCTTCTGCCAGGGTGACAGGCGGCTTCACCTGTCACCCCCAGGCCGGCGCTCATGGGGGGCGGAGGTCGTTCATCGACCTCCGACGCCCGAGTTGCCTTCGTGCGCGGGCAGCTTGTCTTGCGATCCTTCGTCGCTCCCGCTGCCGCTCCCGCCCCGCCTCCTCCTTCACGAGCATTACTTGCTCGCAGAAGGAGGCGCCGGCCGCCCACGCATCCGCGCAGCGAACCATCGCCGCGAGCAAGGTGGAGAGCGTGAGAACCCTCACTCCCAGGGCCGCCACAAGCTCCCGCCTCGGCGTCTCCCACGCCGGACACTCGGTGAGCGTGTGCGGACCTGAGTCCTCGCTCGCGTCGCAGTGATTCCCTGGTTCTACTAGTCAAGCCCTGTCATTTTATACCCATACACACCATATGAAGGAATTGAGAAAAAATATGTCACACACACACACACACACACACACACACACACACACACACACACACACACATACACACATACACACACACACACACACACACACACACACATACACACACACATACATACACACACACACACACACACAGACAGACACTTCAAACTTATAAAACCCCGTCGTTTTATGTTCGGGAAAATGACGAGATACACTACTTATTTATCCTGATAGGTGGCGCATTGTAGCTGGTGTATTTTCATACAAACTACATATATACTTACATATAATCACGCCTTTACCCCGGAGGGTTAGGCAGAGGTGAATTAACACCCACATTTCACCAATCATTAAATTCGGTCCCATGTACCTAATAGGGGTGAGCTTATTGCCGTCTTCCGGGCACTATTTTTGACTCGAGTCACGCATCTGAGGATGAGTCTGGGCTGTATGTATCTTTCTGATGTTAAACAGCCCTATCCCTTAGTCGCCTTGTACGACACCACATGGAAAGAGATGGGGTGGTCCAAATTCTACTCTGCCGGGAACGAAGCGGCTCAAATAATACAAATTGTTCATCATACAAATTGTTAGTAAATAAAGGAAAAGTCATCTGTACAATAAACAATGAAGACGTGTGGTGCATTTCAGAGTCAAAAGATAGGTCCTCATCGTTTCCCTACTGGTAAGAAAAGACAGACGCTATAGAATAAAGCCCTGCACACCAAAAATGGATAACAAATTCGTATGCTAGAATATGTAGCGGCCATTTCGAACCTAATGATTTTTATATAGGTTGACAAGCATTTCTCTTCTTCAACTCTTCTTTTAAATTCGTCACTGTCATGCAGGAGTGCATGACAGTGACGAAGAAAGGAGGAGGAGTGCATCTGTTATATAATCTCAATGCAAATGTCAACGACAAGATTGACAAGCACCTCTGACAGTCAGAGTGTCATGATTTGTCGGATTATAGACTCTAAGACAAAATCGTTGGGATCGCCAAAGAAGAAAAAAAAAAGACTTGGACAAGCACCAGCGAATGTGGTGCCATCTGAGATTAGTTTTGCCTGTACCTCTCCATAGCCAAAAAATACTTAATCGCAATTCGCACTTCTCAGTCGTACGGTGAACAGCCCGTGTTACTTAAAAAAAGTTATGCAATACAAAACCGGTTGACCTTGACGAGTTTTTGCCTAAATAACGAATATTAGGTTCCAACGAATTATTGGTTAGTGCCAGTGAGGTATTTTTTAATGAAAAAGTCGGTCAAGGGCGAGTTGAACTCACGCACAGACGGTTCCGTACAAATTTAAAATTAATATTTTACGTATTTAGGTACACGTGCCAACGGAATCCTGAGAGCGTTTTTCCATTAAAGGATCCGATATCCGTGTTGGTTCCGATATCCGACATACGACTTCATGTATGAAAACTTATGTATCTGTCTTTCACAATGTCCGTCCTAATAGAGATATTGGAGCTGACACAGCTGTGTTCGCTCGATATCGGATATAATTAAAAAAAAACTAATGTCATGTCGTATTCAAACGTAGAGATTTCTAAGGAATCTGTGCTTGAGATATGGTAATTTTCTTCTGAGTCTGTGCTATCGAGCTGATGGACGTATCCTTGACATATCGGACCGATTTTATAGAATATATGTGAAAAATGCCCATGGTGTCGGCTATAGGATATCGGCTGCAGTATCCCCACGGTAGCTCCCGCCGGAGCCGGTGGGAGAGGTTATGTCGGAATCGAACCAACTAAAATGCACAGCACCTTTGGGTCGTTTTTGGTTGCCGAAGGTGAGGTTGACAGGCATATTCCTCGCACCCCGGCCAACTCAGGACCATCTCTCTCGATCTGGCCCTCCTCGGGTTTGGGGACCGCAGAGTCCCCTACTCGTCCTCGGAAACGGGGAAGCGCGCATTGCACGATGCCACCGCAGCCTGCCTCTGCCAGTGTGACAAGCGGCTCCACCCGTCACCACCAGGCCTAGTTTTCACGGTAACTGTGATTCCAAGATGGAGTCACAGTTACCGTGTTGCATGTTGCTACGAATTCGTCTGTACATTACATTAACGTAGAGGTTTTTTTTTTCACAACCTCAAGATATTGCAGACTTGAGTATTTTGTATCAATTCAAACCTCTGAATATTCTTGAGAAAAAGGTCTTGACAGACAGACAGATAGGCATACGAATAAACGAACAACGAAGTGACCTTATAAGGATTTCGCTTTTATTTAGAGGCACGGAACCCAAAAAAGGGCAACAAGACTACTTAATAGGTAGTGGAGAATTGCTTTTAATAATCTCTGAGTCCCTCAATTTTTTTTACTTTGAATATAACATGAAGACTAAGTGCCTTTTAACTTCTAGTAACCTTTTAGAGAAGGAAAACTTGAAATAAAATCCAACCCGTCTGGCCAGCGTGGAAACAGTAGGCCAAATCTTCCCAACACTGGGGCAGGTCCAGTCCAGCAGTGGACTGTGATGGGCTTGTTATTTGTTTAACCTTTCATTCTGTGCCTTCGGTAGTACATAATATGTTAATGTGGATATACTTGTATAAAGTATTGTCACATATTACCTTAATAATTTCTATTGTTGCTATTTAATACCGGTTCCCGGCAGAGTAGAATTTGGGCCACCTCATCTCTTCCCGTGCGGTGTCATACAAGGTGACTAAGGGATAGGGCTGTTTAACATCCGACAGATATATACAACCCAAACTCAGCCTCAGATGCATGGCTCGAGTCAATAATAGTGCCCGGAATACGGCAATAGGCTCACCCTCTGTTACGTGGGACCGAATACAATTATTGGTGAAATGTGGGTATTAATTCACCTCTGCCTAATCCTACGGGGATAAAGACGTGATTATATGTATGTATGCTATGGTGAACTGTCTCTATCCAATAACACAACATGGCCAATCACGGCTCACTTACCCATGAACATTTTTTCTTCTCATTTAGGTAGGTATAAGTAATTGCATATATTTTTTCTGTATATTATAATTGCAGATCTTATGTACCTAAACTGAATAAATAACTCATTTAGGTGCTTGGTTCTTATTTGTGGTTTTATTTTAACATTCAAAAGAAAACAATTAAAATGTCGGCTAGTAATTATTTTGCAGATAGTAAAATAATTTTATCTGTGTAAAAAAATGTCTCTAATACCTACCGCAGAATGGAAAGGTTTTATTTCCTTCTTCGATATAAGTAATACTTTCATTAAATGTCTTGAAAGTGAAATCAAAAGGAAAATCTTATCTATCGTGAAATGGTGAAAATACTACGGCCGGCTATGTCACCGTTCAATTATGTTACCTGTCAGCTGAGTGCTCCGAGTTTTCTGATTCTATTTCGACATTTTGAAAGTTAAATGTAACAAAATATAGAAAGTGACGCCCGCAATATTGTTCTAAAATGTGTAATTCGTTTTGTGTACCAATATAAAATTGTAATTCAGTTGTGATTGTGTCTGTACATTGGAGATGCTTTAAAAATTGGTTTATAAAATGTTAATTGAAGGCTAAAAAGCCCTATATTTTCTTGCGAAAAATGGCGGAGTAATAAAACCCTCACATCGCCGTCGTCTTGGGTCTTCATATGCCTGCTTTTGAATTCAAAAATATTAGGTCTTTACCTATGAAATTGCCGAAATTTTCTTACAAATTCATGAGTTCGTTATTCCTGTAATTTATTAGCTATTTCCATTATTTATATTTGGTTTGAAAGTTGATTTCTAGATGTTACAACTATGTATTAAATGTTGTTTTTATTGGTCGCTTGATAAATTAAATTCGGTCTTCAAAAACAGTACTTCCTAAATGCTATGCATTTTGATGATAAATTTCGTATTACTTTTTAACAGCTGTCACTTTCAAAAATGTAATAAAAGTGTTTGTTAGCTTAATGTTGTCTCATTCACCATAATAAGATTATGACCATAAATATATGACTATTGTTAATATATACTGTAAAGCCTTCTTTGATAAATAAATAAATTATTATTATTATTATTCATACACAAAAAAAAAATCATAAAATTTGGATTTGTCATTCCTATGCCTAAAAAATGCAAAAATGTTAGTTCTGAAAATTGAGTTTCCTCCAATTTCTTAAAAAAAAAGCCAATTTCATATGTTACGACCAATTATAATACTATTTTCAATATTTGTCCAGTTGTGCCTATGTATGCAAAAACTAATGTTCGATTTTTTACGCAGTTTATGTTATTAAAAGGTCATTCTCAGTCATAAGAACCAACCTTAGGTATATTTCATTACAATTGATTGAATACAATCGCATATACCTATGACCAAAATTGCGAGCACCGATATTCTCGAGTCACGGGCATCGTCACATAATTTAACACAGTAATGAAACCAATAATAAGAAAAAACTTCCTTTTTTTATACCAATAATAAAAATTCGTATTGTAGTTATAATTTTGTTTTTAATTATATCACTAACATTTTTTATCTAAAAAATATTACAATAGATAATAGTAAATAGTTGCGAGGTTTTCGGCAGGTTTGGTAGCCGTGTGGTTCTCGGCAGAGTAGAATTTGGGCCACCCCATCGCTTCCCATGCGGTGTCGTACAAGGCGACTAAGGGATAGGGCTGCTTAACATCAGACAGATGTATACAGCTCAGACTCAGGCACAGGTACAGGCTCGAGTCAACAATAGTGTCCGGAAGATGGCAACAGGCTCACCCCCTATTACGTGGAACCGAAAACAATGATTGGTGAAATGTGGGTGTTAATTCCCCTCTGCCAGTTAAGAGATTATATAGAAGATTGATTAAGAAGAAAAACCGGGGATAGTTATCCTTCATTTACAACTTTTAATTAGGTACATAGAAGCACACTGCGGGCTCGAAAATAGCTGTTACAAGTCATAACAGGGAACATATTGAGGAGCTAACACATAGTATGGAAACAGGAACAGGAAAGTTCTGATATAAAACCAACGAGATAGGAAACATGGGAAATAGTGTTATGAAACAGGAAAATCGAAAGGCAGCTCTATGAGCGCACATATGTTGCCTTTTTTATTTCAGGTTCTTATAGTGAGGCGTGAAAAGCATCTATCGAGGCCGTCAAATTAGCTACCACTATTTTAAGATCAACAGCATCTGAAGTGGCGGCCCCCATCTTTTGGATCATATCTCAGCTTTTTACCATCTAGCGGGGTCTATTTCGTCATTATTATTACTGTCCGCGTAGCACGATTATTGGTTTACCGTTTTAAACATCCACTAAGGTTCCCTGAAATAGGTTCCTTTGGGTTACGAATTCAGGATTAGTAACGCACATTGATACTGAATTTCATAGAGTGAAGGTGACTTACTCTTGGGTATATAAGAACCTGCAGCCTCAGCATGGCAGCATAGACCTATCTCTTCGTAACCAAATAAAGTCAAAGAGATATTTCTTGGGAACTCTGTGGTCCCCACACCCGAGGAGAGGGCCAGGTCGAGAGAAATGACCTAGAGTCGGCCGGAGTACGAGGAATATGCTTGTTAACCTCACCTTCGGCAACTAAAAACTACCCACGGACGTCGTGCGTTTTGGTCGGTTCGAGTCCGACATAACCTCTCCCACCGGCTCTGGTAGGGATCCGTATCCGCATACGTGGGGATTATGCGCACATAAAAAAAGAGATATTTCTTTTTGCTCACATGACACCTTTTTACATACATAGTGTTAGGCAGAAGTGAATTAACACCCACATTTCACCAATAAAATTGTATTCGGTCCCACGTAATAAGAGGTAACCCTATTGCCGTATTCCGGGCACTATTATTGACTAAGCCATACATCTAAACCTGAGACTGGGCTGTATATATCTGTCTAATGTTAAACTGCCCTATCCCTTAGTCGCCTTGTACGACACCGCATTGGAAGAGATGGCCGGTCTGCCGGTCGAAGAGAAATGTAGATTTATCGCTGTAACGCGATGCAGAGGCTGCAAGGAAAAACACCTCGACATTTTGCAATTGTATCATTGTTCATTTGAATGAGTGACATGTGTATAATGACGATTACGCGCAGAACCCACTAAGGTATCTCCTGCAGTGGCATTGTGGAAGGATTGTTATTCAACAGGAACTGGGTCATTATATTTTGAACGGAAGTGTAGCAAACCGTGCGTGCAGATTGTCACAGACAGGCCAAGTAGCCATTGTTATTCATATAAATACGTCAACCTGTATAGCATTTGCGGATTCGTATTACAAAAGGAAAATTCTATTTTAACAATATAGATATTTCTCTGTCTGTCTGTCGCTTACACTGTACGCTTTCACATCTCAAGCATTGAATCGATCTTGATGAAATTTCTTAATAATTTTTCAAGTTGGCCGCCACCACAAAATGGTGATATATATGTTTTCACAACTCGCTCAATATGGATTTCAAATCAAAGATCCAAAATTTAAAAAAAATACTCCGTCTCAAAAAACAACCTTCTAAAAGTTGAAAATAAATTGTGTTTGTTAGCCCTTTAACTATGATATTACCTAGAAATATTTTGATTCAAGCGTTATCATGTCGGGGGACCTTGAATCGTTACAATAATATGACGGAGTGCTTTACCAGTTAGGGTCCCCTAACATGACAACGCAAAATATTACTAGGTATATCAAAGAAAAAGGGCTTTTTGCAGGTTGTTTTTTTGTGATGGGGGTTTTTCATTTTTAAATTTATTTTTTATACCTATTATAGGTTCCCATAAGTATGAGTTCACACAAATATGATTTTATTAATATGTTCTGTATTTGTCTGCGGTTACAGACAAGTATAGAACATATTAATGAAATCTTTTCATTTAAGAGTTTGAATTCTTGATCATATTCATTTGAGCCTATACAGCTGATAGACTAGCATTGATGCTTTGTAAGCAAAATATAATTAGAAAATAATATAAGTATTTTAAAGTATGTACCTATGTGATATAGATAACTATTTAATTAAATACCCACAATTACCAAACAAGTACTCCAACCAAAACACATTTCCATCCAAAGGCTGCCTGGATGAAATTGCGTAAAGCGATAAAGCCGCCATTTGTACTGCTCTTGTCTTCTTAATTTCTGTATCATGAATATTGTAATTGGCGTACAATAAAGTATATACTAAATAAATATTTCTCAGTGTGAGAAACCTTCACGTTCGTGACTCAGGTGTCTAACTTTCAAATCAATATTGACGGGCGGCCGGTGCACAAAATTCGTTATTCATATAAAAAACTCAAGGTTATTGAGCTAAGTGTTCATCACTATTATTCTCTGAACCAAAACCAGCTATTCATGAGACTGTTATGAATGAATTATGTAACACTAGTTAATACTATAAATGGTGTAATAAAAATGTGTAGAATGTGTTCTATTTAGTTTATGTCATAGCACTGATACTGCGAAAAATTCCTTTAAACTCTATTTATATATGCTTAACGTTCAAAATTATATGAAAAAGAGTTTATTACATTTTTCATTCACTCTACAAGATACCATTATGAATTCTGCGCAAACACTTGTCACTGACTTACGACCCTACGTTGTTAAAGCATCATCATCATCCTCCTGCCTTTATCGCAAGTTTATTTGGGGTCGGCGTAACATGTGTTCTTTTTCCATTCATCTCTAGTTGCAGTCGTCTCAACATTCATTCCCTCCTTAACCATATCATCATTTACACAGTCAATCCACCTAATTTTAGGTCTCCCTCTCCCTTCCAGCCATCCACTTCCATAGTCAGAGCCTCCTTTACGACATTACTTTCATCCCTGCGTATTAAATGTCCGAACCAGGACAAACGATTTCCTCGTAGCTTATCCGTGATTGGTGTTACTCGCAAATTCCTCTAATATATTCATTACTAATCTTATCAATTCTTGTCACACCACACATCCATCTCAACATTTGTATCTCGGCTATATACAACCGTCTTTCATCCGTCACCTTTACGGGCCAGCTCTCCGGTCCATACAGGACGGCAGGCCGGATCATGCTCTTATAAATTTTACCCTTTAATCGAAGGGGCATTCGCGAGTCACATGTAGTTGCCGTAATCAGCCGCCATTTCATCCAACCAACGTTAATCCGGTTGTTAAAGCATAAGCGACGTAAATACCTCATATGTCAACCCGTCGTCGCTACAAGCACTGTTCTAGCGGATCAACACTATCCAAGTCTGAGCTGCCATCTCGAAAATACGGTAAACAAAACCTGTAACATATATCCCTACACAAAAAGAAAATGTAAGTGTTATCGCTAATTATCTCCGGAAGTTATTGTGAAGCTGAATTACGACACATAGACACACATACATACTCATACATGTTATGCTGAATATGCATAACGAAATATTCAAATTGTGGCTCATACGTTTACACTCATCTGCCCACCCACTGCCAGGCGAATACTGTAATGCGGAACAAAGCGCTGATGCGAGTGTGCGAATACTAGTCTATGAATACTATTCGCGCGAATAATTCCGGTAACACGCTGAGCAATGCGAGGTGCATAGTGTGGATGAGGGGTTAAGCTAAAATCTGAATTGAGTTTCAAAATTTAAGCCCCACCACCTGTCAGGCAAAATTAATCACACATATTCACATTGATTTGTATTGAAATTAGTGATCTAGGATTATCGTTCGTCTTCAACTTATGATAACGTAACCTTTTGTTAAGTATATCAAGTCAAATCGAGTGTTAACTATATCCCTTCGAGTGCAAAGGACCTTTCACATCTGATTGAAATGTTCTATCATCTGAAAATATGGTCACATTATTATCTCAATTGTTCGAAGTGATTTCATACAATATCCAAAGCTTCCACGGAATCCGGGGTTTACCTACTTATTCTACTGTTTTGGTTTTGATTTGTACAGCTTCTATGGGACTATCGTTTACCTTCCAACCCCGAGAGCTGGTTTAGTGTACATAGGAGGTATAGGTACACTAGGTAAACAACCTTTAATTTACTATCTGTCACAAATTATGTGTTCGTTTATATCAGAATACCAAGAAATAACCTCGGGTTGTGTTCCCCCCGGTGAGTAGGGTAGCCAGAGCTCACTGGAGAGTGTTTTGTGTTGACAGTGGGAAGACCAAAGGCTTCTCCTGATTTTGTGTTCTGCACTGAAGCCACAATAAAAACTCTGTTTTTATAGGGTCGGCAGCACGAGTGTGACGCCACTGGAGTTGCACACGTTCATAATTGTAACTACGTATCTTAACTAAGGTACCAGTTGCGAACTTTATATAAATAAAGACTACGGTTGAACATGTCTAAGCTATTTGCTTACTTGCTTAGCTAATCGTAATCTGCACACTTTAATAGTAGAAACAGTATAGTCGACATGTGCATGGCTAGACTTTTATTAGTTTGTTTGCCCCATTTTCTAAATGTAATAAAATAACTTACTTTAATAATGTAATAAATTTCACTATAACTTTCCTAAGATATCAGTATCTCTGTCTAGTTTAGTAAAAAAAGTCATATGACCTGCAATTGCTATACTGATTCTTGTTTAATTTTATAGTCAGATAACAAAAGACAATTTGGTATACCATGTAACCAAAACTATTTTGTATCAATTTTGTGTCAATTCTGTGTCAATAAAGGTTATTATTATCTGTTATCTCTAACCACTTTCCATCAGGTGAGTCGTGTGCTTGTCTGCCACTCAACTTGTATTTTAAATAAATAACACTCTGGATGTTGGAGCAAATGAGTCCTAGAGTGGAGACCGCTAGAAAGCAAGCAAAGGGTGAGACGCACTCTAAATGGACTGACGACCTGAAAAAGGTGACTGGGACGGATTGGACGCGGAAGGCGGAAGATCAGGAGCAATGGCGTACATTGAGAGAGGGCTCTTCAGCAGAGGACTGCAATAAACTAATTGATTGATTATGTGATTCGAGTAATATTTCTTGCAGTGAAAACACAAGAGCAACTACATGTAGCAAATAGCTGTATCTATTTGAATGTAGATATGCTAAATATTCAAATCGATTTAAATAGAAAAAAAGTAATCGATTCAACCGGGATTCGAATCCGCGATGTTTTCCTTACAGAGGCAATGCTCTAACTCCTGCGCCACCGAACCTCGTATGAAGCCATCCAAATTTTCCTATATATAAATATATATATATATATATATATATATATATATATCTTTTATATAAAATTCTCGTGTCACGGTGTTCGAACTTGAACTCCTCCGAAACGGCTTGACCGATTCTTATGAAATTTTGTGAGCATATTGAGTAGGTCTGAGAATCGGCCAACATCTATTTTTCATCCCCCTAAATGTTAAGGGTGGTCCACCCTTAACATTATATGGCAAAACGACGTTTGCCGGGACAGCTAGTATATATATATATATATCCGACTTGCGGCGACGGTGGGAGTTCGTACGAGTTTCGGTAGATAACTCCCACCGTCGCTTATTAGAGCATTCCCACTGTAAGGGAAAGATCGCGGGTTCGAACCCCGCTGCGATTCCAGCGGAGTTCAATTTTTTTCTATCCTAATCGCTTTGAATATTATTACTGTAATATAGTATGCTTTTTTATACCACTTAGGTGGCAGACAAGCGCAAGGCCCACCTGATGGAAAGTGGTTACCGTGGTCTATAGACGTGTGTAACACCAGAGAAGTCACACTCGCGCTGCCGACCCTGTAAGCACAGAGTTTCTGTGCCGTCAGTGTAGAAGACAAAGCAGGACAAGCCTTTAGTCATCCCACTGACAGCACAAATTCTCCAGTGAGCTCTGACTACCCTACTCACCGCTGGGAATACAACACGAAGTTATTATAACCGCGGTATTCTGTAGGGCGGAGGTACCTCCCCAGTCGGACTGCTCAATTGGGCGGAAATACGTCCATGTCCTGTATTCTTTTTCATTTCAATTCTCTCGTAATGTACGCTAAACGAATACAAAGAAAGTAGACAAAGAATAAAATATACGAATACAAAGTAGAAAAGACAAACAGATTTTGTAACAATCGGGCGGATTTCAATATTGCTACTATCTGCAAGCCAGTCGTACACCTGTTGATTGACAGACGGTATTCTGGCACATACTGTCCTCTCAGGGTTCGGAGGTCAGCTGACCATCGTCGTTGCCATACAAACAACAAAGGCCCAATATAAGGAGGAAAATTCTCATTCTCCTGATTTTATTTCCTTGTGAATGTGATATTTTATAGGGTTTCGTACGTCAAAAAGAATAAAACGGAACCCTTTTTTGCTGACTGTGTGTCAAGACCGTTTTATTAGGTATGCGTGAAGGTATCAATTTGAAATTCATACCATATACTCAGGTCCATAACGTCTTAAAACTGACCAAAAATTTAACTTCTAAGTCATCGCATACAAAACATATTACGGTTTATGTAGTTTACAAATTTCGTCATCAGAAAAGTGCTTTAATTATACTTGAAATGAAAAAAAGAATAACACAGAATAGATTAATAGAAAATCATTTTATTATAATCGGACGGATGGTTTCAACCAACTAGAACTCTCGTCGTCTGTGGGTTATTTTTGGTTGCCGGAGGTGAGGTTAGCAGGCATATCTCTCGCCCACGTCCCCAGGGAAATGGAGGTGCGCAACGCACGCGACCACCACGGTCTGCTTCTACTAGACCCATTCCCTATTCTATGTGACCGAATACAATGATTGGTGAAATGTGGTTATTAATTCAACTCTGTCTAACCCTCCCATAAAGGTGTGATTAAATGTATGTATGTATATATAAACCTCGTGTTTCCTGGCAGAGTAGAATTTGGACCACCCAATCTCTTCCCATGCAGTATTGTACAGTGTCGTGTGCGGCCGGCACCTCCTTCTGCGAGCAAGTAATGCTCATGAAGGAGGAGGCAGGACGGGAGCGGCAGCGGGAGCGACGAAGGATCGCAAGCCAAGCTGCCCGAGTACGAAGGTAACTCGGGTGTCGGAGGCCGATGAACGACCTCCGACCCCCTTGAGCACAGGCCTGGGGGTGACTGGTGGAGCCGCCTATCACCCTGGCAGAAGCAGGCCGTGGCCGCGGCGCGCCTAGCGTGCCTCCCTGTTTCCGGGGACGAGTTGGGGACTCTGTACTCCCCACACCCGAGGAGAGGGCCAGATCATGAGAGATGGCCCTGGGTCTGCCGGGGTGCGTTTTGGTCGGTTCGAGTCCGACATAACCTCTTTCACCGGCTCCGGTGGAGGGGTATCCGAGGGGCTGTTGCACACGTAAAAAAAAAAGTATCGTACAGCATGACTAAGGGATAGGGCTGTTTAACATCAGACATATATATTCAGCCCAGACGCAGCCTCAAATGTATGGCTTGAGTCAACAATAGTGCTTGGAAGACGGCAATATAATCGGTAGCCATGGCCTACCACGGCTACGTCGCCTCAGTTTTGAACTATGGTCTAATGATTTGGGTTAACTTCCCAGACGTAAATAGAGTCTTCATTTCCCAAAAAAGTGTCTAAGGTATGTGTGGAGCTGCATCATGGCATTCGTGTAGGCCTCTTTTCTCACAACTGAATATCCTTACCCTTCCTTGCATGTACATTTACGAAGTTGCGAAGTTTGTTATGCAATATCCGAGTTTCTTTTGGAAGGCACATGAGGTTTATCCGAGGAGCACCAGAAATCAGGATAGAATTGTTTTACCCAGAGTCCCGAATACAGCTATATACCTAAAAAACTGTTTTGCGATGTGTGGTAATATTTATAATGCTATACCGAAAAGTTTCAAGCAACTGCCAACCTCTAAATTACTGAAAGAATTGAAAGCATGGCTCCTAAAAAAATGCTTTTAAACGATAGAGGAATTCGAAAAGTGTAAGGGTAAACTATGAGTATTTTTAGCACATTATTGAGTCAACCCATTTACGACATTATTAATTTATCGCAATACATTGACATGTACCATTCTTCACAATTTTAATGACTTGTTTGTTTCATTTTATGTTTTGACATTAATTTTGTATTTAGAATTTCAATTGACTTATAGGACATGTGCTGAATTAATGTTATTTAATGTTATTATGTTTAATGATTGTATTCGATATATGTGTAATTAAATGTTTGCATGTCATAAAATGGTAAATGTGCCTCACAAAATTATTGGACCTGACATCTTTGTAACTACATTTAAGCAAATAAATGAATTTGAATTTGAATAGACACCCCCTATTCTGTAGGACCGAATACAATGATTGGTGAAATGTGGGTGTTAATTCACATCTGTCTAACTCTGTACACATATCATACGACAACACATAACTGTTTTACACAATTATTATGCAAATTAAGCTTAATTGCATGTTAATTAAGTATTTATAGAGAGGGATTTACTGACCGGAAATATTTATGTGGCAACACAAACTCTGATAGGATAGTTTATTTGTTTTAATAATAAGCTGCTGACGTAATACCGAGAGGAAGGGAAATTGTAATAGATTTAAAACTATCGATGAGTTTGATCTTTTTAGGGTAAGCCCGTATAGAGATTGAAAAATTATTGATAGTTATAAACGTATAAGTACTTATTCAAGATATTTAAGTTAAGTTATTATTAATAATATATCTCAAATATTTATTTTCGTATCGAAAACACGGCGGTCTCTGTGGCCTACATGTTGAGCGTTCGACTGCTACACAGGGGCGTGGATTCGCTTCCCGTTCAGTACTAATATTGGTATGTTTCAATATGTATGTCTACATTATGTGAGTGTTTTTGAATATAATATTTATGTATTGTTTATTTACTAAAGAAGTGTACCTAAGTATGTTTATTCACATTATATAACAAGGCAGTTAAGCAATTCTTACTTTGGATAGATAGCGCTGAGTGGAGTATCGTAAAATATCTATTATTACATCCCAAAATTATTTCGTGATTGAAATGCTAATTGATGCTAATAGATACAAACTAAATACCCTGATTGTATCGGTACACCGCGTGAACAGGAACAAATACCTCATGTATAGATAGATTTCTGTACACAATTATTAGGGAATTAGACCGTAAAAGTACATAACCTTAATTTACCGCTAAAATTACTCTTTGTACCAGCGCAGGGATGTGAATATATTAGGGTGTCCACTCGAGCAAAAAGTGAAAGTTCATCAATTATTATAATTAACTAGCTGTTGCCCGCGGCTCCGCCCGCGTGGATGTCGGTTATCGCTTAGTGTTGAACCAACACTATTGAGCATAAAAAATTCTAAAATAAAAGTAGCCCACGTTACTCTTTATTACATCAGCTACCTGCTGCTTTCCTAGATAGGCTACCTGTAGCCTATCTAGGAAAGCAGCTGATCACTCGCTATATCACTGTTCTGAATAAATAAAATTGAAATGTAAAATGCAAATGTTTAATGGCAAATAAAGGATTATTATCTTGACTTACGTACTTAGTACTTAGTTTGATAACGGTCAACCGATCGTGTTGACAAGGATATCAGCTCTGCAATCCTCTTGCTACCCTCCCCTGGGGGTTGTTATAAATAAAAGTGTGAGGGCCGGAGGTCTCGACACACTTATGTGCCTACCTATGAGTATATTTTATTGACAGGTGTCGATGCGATTTTCCGCTAGACGAGTGTTAACAGACAATAAATCCTATTTCCAACTAACGTTATATACTTATGTGAAAATATTTGAAAATGTTTGGATTTTTGTTATTCAATCACGCTCTAATGACTAAGCGGTTCTAGATGAAATTACGTAAAGGGATAGATTATAGTCTGGAATAACATATAGGCTAATATTTACCCCGGAAATGTGTTCTTGTGCGTAGCCGTGGTAACAGCATAATAAAATAAAAAAACATCCAGAACACCATCATTATCGGTGTCGAAATAATATAGGTTTCACTAGAGCTAATTAATATAACTTGATAATTTTCTGTCCCACCACTACGAAAAGTACACTTTAGTGAGGTAGGTGGCCTTGATGACCTAGCAATTTCGATTTGATAATCTCTCAGTTTATTTTTGGAGAATTTAGAGCCGAAGCCAATATATAGATAGATAAGGGGCCGTTCAAGCCCCCTTCCCTCCCCCTTGTCAGCAAATGTAAACAAAACTCTTACTCTCCCCCCCGCGCCATGCTTACGTAATCATTGGTATCTATATGCATATTTCTATCAATGTTTCTTTTTTAGGGAAATGTATGGTTACCCATGCTATATTACTCGTGATAAAGTAAATAATTACTGCTTACGTAATCATTATCTAGACCCCCACCCCCATATCATCAAAAATAAGCAATGCAAAGACCCCCCTCCCCCCTTTAGTGCTTATGTAATACTTGATCGGCCCCCAAGTTATTCATGACCATTTTAATAGTATAAAAAAATGTTTTATTCCATATATCTTGCTAAGATAGTACCGCGGTAGCCTAGTGGTATGGGTAATGGACTGCTGAGACGAAGTCTCGGGTTCGATCCCAGGATTTACCATAGCACACACTAATGACTTTTCGATGCTTTTCGGAGTTATGTGTGTATTTATCGCAGGTTTATAAGTGCCCGGTTAATCGAAATAGACTCGCCACCAATTACATTGGGACTTAAACATAAACTGGCGAAATGTGGGTGCTAGCACCTATGCCTACCCCTTCGGGGATATAGGTGTGCGTTTATGTATGACGTCGGGTTGATTAAGCCTGCTGCGCACAATTAAATAATGGAGCCATTATTTGACTACCACTGCACTAGATGAGCACCAGAACAGTTTGGCACTCGCCAATTTGCGATCTCAAAGTTCTGTAGATAGATTAGACGGACCGTTTATGGCTCCAATAACCCGTAACGACTGCCAATGCTAATAAAAATACAAATTGCACTGAGCGGGAATCAAACGAAACCTATGACGTAGTTGCTGTCGTACACTGCCGCCACGCCACACAGGTCGTCACCCTCCCGTAAAGACACCATATATCACACATAATTATTCATGAGATTACACATAAAATACCTCAAAACCACGACCGTGACTTCGAGTCTCCACAATAGTAAAAAAACTATCAAAACAAAGAACTACAGTAATTACAGGTCATCCTACGGTCCTTTACAAAAGTAATAATATAGTAGTAGCCCCGGAAACTGGGCGATGAATGAACGGTTAAAACTTGTAATGGTTGGCCGAATGCGCTTGCGCATAAGTACAGAGTAGGGTAATACAGAGGTAACATGTATACCTTTAAATTAATAAATATTTGTGAATATTGTATGATTGTTATTAAACATTTACTAAATGGCTGAACTGATTTTGATAACAATTTGTACGTATATGAATGGTTTCGATTCACAATTTGGAGATCCAATTTCAGTTGGATCTGGGGAAGTTTCCTCCTTCGCACAGAATACTCGTGTTGTGTTCGGCTGTTAGTAGGGTACCCAGAGCTCATTGGAGATTTTATGTGCTGTCAGTGGGAAGACCAAAAGCTTGTTTTAATTTTTCTTTTACACTGACGGCACAGAAACTCTCTGTGCTTACAGGGTTGGCAGCACGAGTGTTGCACCCTTGGTATTTCACACGTGGATAAGCCACGGTAACCACTTTCCATCAGGTGAGTGGTATGCTTAACTGCGACCCAAGTTATTTTTGCAAATTGCAGCACTGGTAAATTTTTTGAGGAGGTAGGACACGGCGGTATATCCGCCCAATTGAGCAGTCCGACTGGGGAAGTACCTCCGCCCTACAGAATACCGCGTTTATAATAACTTCGTGTTGTGCTCCCGGCGGTGACTAGGGTAGCCAGAGCTCACTGGAGAGTTTTTGTGCTGTCAGTGGGATGACCAAAGGCTTGTCCTGCTTTGTTGAGACACTGACGTCATAAAATCTTTGTTCTTACAGGGTCGGCAGCACGGATGTGACCGCACTGGTGTTACACACGTTCATAGGTCATGGTAACCACTTTCCATAAGGTGGGCCGTGTGCTTGTCTGCCACCTAAGTTGTATAAATAAAACCTTGGATATTACGGGAGCCGACAGCTCGTACCAGAGCTTTGTTCCTCATTTACCATTGCAGGCAAGGTTGGCTTGGGAACCAAAGATATGCTATTTCCAGAATAGAGAGGCACAGGCAAAACTAATTTCAGATTGTATCACCCTCTCTAGTGCTTTTCTTAGAGTCTATAATCCTATGATTTTTGCGTCAGAGGTACTTATCAACCTTGTCGTTGAAGGAGAGAAATGCTTGCCCCATAAAATCCAACCACACGATCGACCGCCTGAATTCCGTGGGGGACGGACACACGGTAACGAATTTATTGGTGTGGTTAACGTGGTTCTGATAAAATTTATTGAAAAACTTGACATTGGTGTCTCGCCATTATTAATTTTATAGAAATTTACACTTGACATTGGCAATTTGCAGCGATTTGCTGCAGAAATCATCGAAAAGAAGAAAATTTAGAAATGGTTCCCTATATAAAAGATATCAGGTTTGAAAGGATCACTACATATTCTAGCAGACGAATTTGTTATAAAGTTTTTGATGCGCAGGGCTTTAATCTACGGCATTCGTGTTTTCGAAGAGGACCTTCCTTTTTACACTGAAAAGCACTACACGGCGTCATTGGTTATTCTTCAGGAAACTTTTTCCTGTATCCTTATATATTACTAACAATTTGTAAGAAAGATAGCATTACAATACCAGCAATAAATAAATAAAATAAATAAATAAAATAAATTTATTTCAGGTAAATTTCACCCATATACGTAGCGATGTAGGACATGAAAACTGATAAATTTGGTTTTATAAAAATTTAGATTCAGTAATTTAATTAATTGAGTAAAAATATGGAATTAAATTGACACAATAATGCGCCACCTATCGGGATAAATAAGTAGTGTACAAAACTGGACAAGAATAATATTGTGGAAGCCATTGACTAGTAACTAAAATTGATATGAGAATTATGATGAATGTGTCCCTATACATCCATCTTAAACTATTATTAATAAAAATTCAATATATTATGTAATAACATTCGTGAAATACAAACCTTTAGTAATGAAACAGTTCACGGCGCAGTATGAATGATCTTGTATTGTGAAGGCTTGAAACATGATAATGATGGCTTGAAATACGAAATTGATGGCTGGAAAGGTGATATTGTAGGTTTGAACGATGATAAGACTTGAAGATATTCTTGAAGGCGTTATAGTTGAACTTAAACAAAAGTTAAGTCCTCTGAAACAAAAGAAAAGTCATTTTAGTACTGAAACTTTTTTTTTATACAACTTAGGTGGTAGACCAGCACACGGCCCACCTGATGGGAAGTGGTTAACGCGACCTAAGAACGTGTGCAACACCAACAACACTGATGGTGCATTATTATTTATCCAGAAATTAACCGGTCTATTGCTGGAATCTATAGTGCGGGTAGGCCTACCAACAATAGAACCTATTGCGGATAAAATCGAGTAATAATTTATTTTTTCTGAAGTGTGTAAGGGTCCAGCCGGAGTGAGAGGGATATTTCTTAGGCAATCTTACACCCTGACATCTGAACTCCCAAGACGAGGGTGCGGTTTTAGTCGGACTCGAACCGACGTAACCACTCCTTGACGTTGATAATTCTTTCTACTAAATCAAAGGTACTTTACATGGCACTGGACGCCACGGTACGATGCCTCATGGTGCCGGGAATTTCCATTGTCTACGGTGGGGCGAATGTTACACTGCCAAGCATTGACGCGGTCGGTTTCGCGTCGGTGGCAATAGTGTAGCCGAGTCCTAAGGGTCCATATCTACTGAGTGAGCAGCGGCCAGCAGAACGGATTGAATTTGTTACTCGTAATAGTTGCGAGAAACTTCATACAGCCGCAAAACGTCTAAAATATGTCAAGGTTTTAGGATAGACGTTTATAAAACATACTTCTATCCTACAATGTAACCATTTCCTGTGACTGCGATTGCATAGAACATGTTGACAAACAAATGTATTTAGGATTATTAATTGATAACCACCTTAACTAGAAGGAACACATAAACCAAGTGTGTAACAAGTACATATATATACAGTAAACACACATAGCATAGTACATACATAGCTATAGTATATAGGTATACCAGTATAGTTTATCTAAATCTATATAACTGAAAAGTGACTGATTAACTGACATAGTGATTTATCAACGCACAGCCCAAACAACTGGACAGATCGGGCTGAAACTTGGCATGCAGATAGATGTTATGACGTAAGCATCCACTAAGAAAGGATTTTGATTAATTCTACCCCCAAGAGGATAAAATACGGGATTAAAGTTTGTATGAAATTTATCAATTTTAAAGCAATCGGGCTGAGACTTTGCATGCATAAAGATACTATGACGCAGGCATCCCCTAAGAAAGGATTTTGAGATATAGGTTACATAAAATTAGTAACTTTTCAGTTTAAAATATACGAATTTCTGTTTGCTAGCGCCATCTACATTGAGCTATTTTGGAAAGAACTTTGAATTAACCATTTTTATGCATAGTGCATGATGGACATTTTGTCCATGGTGGGTGGAATGTATAATGCAGGTTGTTGCATTTACAAAACATTACATTATGGTTTCGTTACCGATCAATGTATTTATAGCTAATAGTTTTTCTATTAAATTATCTCTGTTTTGAAGAAAGTTGCTTGCGCATTATTCAGTCAGTCACCTTTGAGTTATATATATTTAGATTTTGGCTGTCCTTTCTAAGGGATATAAGGGGTAATACAAAATATATGAGTGGCGTAACAGTTTTGCTGGCCGGAGACTTTCGGCAGACTCTACCAGTGGTGCCAAAAGGAACCAGAGCTAACGAAATAAAGTCGTGCATTAAGAAATCTTATTTGTGGCCCCAGGTTAATATTCTTAAGCTCTCTAAACATATGAGAGCACATTTATGATGAAAGCGGGGATGAGTCTGCGGGTAGATTTTCAGATCTCTGTCTTAAAATCGGTAATGGTGCTTTTCTATCGTTTGACGGAATGATAACCATCCCGGAAGAATTGTGCACAGTTGTTACTACGGTTCAAGAATTGCTGTCTAAAGTTTATCCAGACATTATTCATATACATGACAAGCCTATCGAATGTTTATGTGAGCGTGCCATACTTACTCCAAAAAACAATCAAGCAGCAGCTATCAACGGTATCCTGCTCGTGTCGTTTGAGGGCGAAGAAAAGGTCTATATTTCGATTGATACGGTGGTTAATACAGATGACGCTACTAATTACCCTGTAGAATTTTTAAATTCGTTGAAACCGCCAGATTTGCCTTATCATAAGCTTATTCTGCGTGTGAGCGTTCCAATTATGTTGTTGCGAAATTTATAACCACCAAAACTTTGTAACGGTACGAGACTGCAAGCATTACATCGCAATATAGTGGAAGCCACTGTATTAACTGGGTGTGCGAAAGGGGAAACTGTATTTATACCATGAATCCTATTAATACCTAATGATATCCCGTTCGAATTTAAACGATTACAGTTTCCCTTAAAAGTCTACTTTGCCATGACAAAAAACAAGTTTCAGGGGCAAACTCTCAAATTTGCGGATATTGACTTGAGAGAACATTGCTTCTCTCATGGACAGTTTTATGTTGCTTGCTCACGAGCAAGTTCACTCAATAGCTTGATAGTTTTAGCGCCCAATGACAGATTAGTTAAGACTATTGTGTAATATTGTGTGTAGAAGTTTTATAGGCCCTAATTTTATACACAAACTAAACAAAAGTAAAGCCGCAAAAACTATACCTAATTAATAATAATACTTCTTAACGCGAGCGAAGCCGCTGACATACTATAATATGATAATAAAATATAAGTTTTTTTTCTAATCTATACATATAAATAAAAAAAATTGAGTGTCTATTTGTAATATTGAAATAACTGTTTTTTACTACATGCATATGCACCAATTATTATTTTTTACAATTTTTGTCTGTCTGTCTGTTTGTTCCGGCTAATATCTGAAATGGTTGGACTGACTTTGACGGGATTTTATTGCAAGGTAGCTACGAAGACTACTTTTATTTTAGAATTTTTTTATGCTCAATAGCGTTGACTCAACACTAAGCGATAACCGACATCCACTCGGGCGGAGCCGCGGGCAACAGCTCATCATAATAAAGTCACACACGACAATAGATGTGCCTACTGAGTGATGAAGTAGTCATATAATAACAAGCTGAATCAAAATAAAAAATATTTATGAGCACGATGTGCCTCTGTTCCTCTTTAGTCTAATTATCGTTAAGACGTGCATAATGGCCCAAAGGTTGGTTCTTCTTTGTGCTCTTGTAGTATATTGTGCTGTGAAATTTATTAATGGACAAATTTTGACAAATTTATTTATAACAGTATCGAAAACAGCTAATATTACAGCTGTCCCGAAGTTATCCGTGACACCTAAAACTGAACTATATACCGAGCTAAATGGAGAACCTGATATGCTAGAGAGGTTGTTCAAGAAAATTGACATGCCTATATATAATAAAAAAGTTACTGAAACAAAAGTAGTTGACACTTTTATGGAAGATTTCAATTCTGGAAGGTTTAATGCGGACATTAAACTGAGCTTCAGACAACTTGTACAGAAATACGGGTTTGAATTCGAACGTCACGAGGTTCTTACTAAAGATGGGTACTTATTACCTTTATTCAGGATACCTGGAAGAGGACCACCTGTAATGCTCATGCATGGGTTGCTTGGGAGCGCCGAAGACTTCATCCTAGCTGGTCCAGATAGTGGTCTAGCTTATCTTCTTGCAAAAAAGAAATATGACGTTTGGTTGGGAAACGCTCGTGGTAACAAGTTTAGCCAACGGCACAATTTTATGAATTCTTCAGAAGCCTTATTTTGGAATTTTTCCTGGCATGAAATTGGAATTTACGATCTACCAGCCATGATTGACTACGCGCTCGCTACAACAAATCGAACCTCGTTGAAATTTGTCGGATATTCACTTGGTTCAACAGCGTTTTTCGCGATGGCTTCGGAAAAAGTTGAATACAACAAGAAAATATCTTTAATGGTAGCATTATCGCCAGCAACATTCATGTCAAGAGTACGTTCTCCTATAATAAGACTTTTAGCACTAGGTTCGACATTATTGTACGAAACGGCGGGCAACATGGGCTTATATGAGTTTCAACCCAGCAGTAAATTGGAAAAGATGTTGAGACTGCTAATCTGCGGTAAAGGACGGTTGGCGCGATTGATTTGCAGTAATTTTATCTTCTTGATTTCTGGATTTAACTTTGAACAAATAAATGCAACCAATTTGCCTCTAGTTTTCGAACATTTTCCGTCTGGAGCGTCAATAAAACAGTTCGTGCATTACTCCCAAGGATTGCTGTATGAAGACTTCAAAAAATTTGATCACGGTAGTGTGGAAAATTTAGAAAGATACGGAGAAATTGTGCCTCCCAGTTACGCGTTAGAAAATGTAATGACTCCTATTGCCTTGTTTTACAGTAATTCTGATTGGTTAACCGATGTAAGAGATTTAGAAATGCTTAGTTATAAACTAAAGAATGTGGTAGACATTTACAGAGTGCCACATGATCAGTTTAATCATGCGGATTACATAATAGCTAGGGATGTGAAAAGGTTAGTTTATACAAAATTAATGACTGTTTTGAGTAAATTTTAGAGATTAACTAATGAAGACTTTAAATTAAACGCCCAAATATAGTTGAGCAAATCATTTTAAGCTAAGACGCTACACGTATGAAAAGTTATCTCAGTAATTATAAATATGATTCTGCGAAGGTAAACAACCACTTAATTTTTTTTTTAATCACTTTAGTTATTTGAACTAATCGTATATTTTACCAGCATTTAGACTATTGACATAATTTTTATTAATAATAATACAAAAATAACTGAATAATAAACACTGTCATACCGCATGTTAAACTGCATGGCTGTTTTAAATTAAAAGGCTTTTTGCAGTGAGAATGAAAGAGTGTAATGAAACACTTTTCATTTCATTTAGGACTTTTTTTTGTACAACTTAGGTGGCAGACAAGCACACGGCTCACCTGATGGAAAGTGGTTACCGTGACCTAAAAACGTGTGTAACACCAGTGGAGTCACATCCGTGCTGCCGACCCTGTAAGAACAGAGATTTTATGTGACCTCAGTGCAGAACACAAAATCAGGACAAGCCTTTGGTCTTCCCACTGACTGCACAAAAGCTCTCCAGTGAGCTCTCGCTACCCTACTCACCACCGGGAACACAACAAGATGTTATTATAGCCGTGGTATTCTGTAGGGTAGAGGTACTTCCCCAGTCGGACTGCTCAATTCGAACGGGAATACCGTCGTGTCCTACCTCCTCAAAAACTTTAAGGTTATAGAAACAAAGTAATGCCATTTAATGTCTTGTCTGAGGTATGACAGTGTTTTTGCTTTAGTAAAATGGGGCTGGTCACGCGAGTGTCAATTAGCTACTTTACCGAGTCTTAGTACAGAAAACGAGAACTTGGACCCCTAACGATTCAACCACACAAACACTTAACTGTGGTTTCAACAGTTTTCTTACCAGTGGGACCACCAGCGGTCGTACTGGTGGGAATACGGGTAAACGCTGGTATTATGACGTAATAATACAAAAATTTGATAATGAAGTTATTCTTTTGTTTTTACTAAATCGATTTGTTGACTGTTTGATTCATTATGTTGGGATGTTGAATGTTGTATCAAATGATATCTATCACGCAAATCAAACTGTTTTATTGATTAAAATTGTATTATTGTCCGAACTAAAGATGTCTGCCACATATCAGAACAATCGTCAATAGTAAGGGAAGAAAACCAAGGCATTTTGATTACATTGTTCGTCAAGATCGACCTGATGCTGACTGTACCTAAACAATATGTAGTAGAATACTTTTACAAATATAAGAGATTGTATATTTCTTGGTTTCCGGTAGAGTAGAATTTGGACCACCCCATCTCTTCCCTGAAGGCAACGCGGGCTTCGGAGGTCGATGAATGACCTCCGCCCCCCATGAGCGCAGGCCTGAGAGTGACGGGTGGAGCCGCCTGTCACCCTGGCAGAAGCAGGCTGTGGTGGCGGTGTACCTCGCGCGCCTTTCTATTTCCAGGGACGACTTGGGGACTCTGTGGGCCCCACACCCGAGGAGAGGGCCAGATCGAAAGAAAGGGCCCTGAGTCGGCCGGGGTGTGAGGGATATGCCTGTTAACCTCACCTTCGGCAACCAAAAACGACCCACAGGTGTCGTGCGTTTTGATCGGTTCGAGTCCGACAAAACCTCTACCACTGGCTCCGGTGGTGGGGTGTCCGTGCGGTGCCATACAAGGCAACTAAGTATCCCTTAGTATCAATTTATATTATTTTAGTATCTATAGCTTAGATTCAGCTTCAGATGCGTGGCTTGAGTTAACAATAGTGCCTGGAAGACCTGGGACCGAATTCAGTGATTGGTGAAATATGAGTGTTAATTCACCTCTGCCTGACCCTCCTGCCTGACCCTCCGGTAATGAAGGCACAATGATAAATATAATTATTTTCAAGATACAATTTTTTTTAATTATCATCATCATTATAACAGCGTTATGTCGTAATTGCATCCGAAGTCTTCACTTCGTAGCCCGAGACCCGCTCACTTCACTTCACATTAACTTGGATATCCCACCGAAATCCTCCGCGTGGAAGGCGCTTGCAATAATCTCAAAACATCAGGCATTTAAAACAACACTTGGTGCATATCCCAACACCTTTTTTTTTGTATAGGACACGGCAACTTGACTTCACCTCGCCTGATGGTAAGCTAAAGGCAAAGTCTCAGGAAAGAGGGTCACCATTCCAGACACTAAGTAATGTTACAATGGTGGCATTCAGCTTGGCGGCCTCATCAGATCCTTTTTCACGCCCTGCTTAAAGGACCCGGGACTGTAGGAAGAAGGAAACACGTGTGCTGGTAATGAATTCCAGGTCTTGGTGGTGCGGCAAATAAAAGAGTCTCTAATAGATGGTCTCTAATAATAGAAGGTAGTATTTTATTTATTTTTTAAATAAATGTCTTTAGAATGCACATATCTATACTAATATTACAGTTTGTTTGTTTGAACGCACTAATCTCAGCAACCACTGGTTCGATTTGAAAAATTATTTGTGTTAAATAGTCCATTCATCGGCGAAGGTTTAAGGCTATTTATCATCACGCTACTACTTAAGGGAGCGGAGCAGTGGGGCGAGTCAGATAGTGTGTCATATCCATATAATAAACATATTGCCATTACAGCATTATTAGCCAACTTTCAAAACTAGCCATATCTTTACAAATATAGAAATATAATTTTTCCTACGAATAACCCCCCCCCCCTCCCCTCCTCTTATGTCAGAGCCGGTTGCAAAGGTTATATCCGACTAAAACACACAGCGCCTGTAGGTCGTTTTTGGCTAGTGAAGGGAGGTTGACAGGCATATCCCTCGCACCCCGGCCGAACTAGTGCCATCTCCCGCCAAGACTCCTACCTCTCAAATAAAAATATTATCTCACCATTCTCCATTATCATAATTATTTCCCACCTTTACATAGTCATTGAATATCATACTACTTGTATCATAACATCGCCAGGAGAAAAAATGTACGCCATTTTTTCTATTCATCGCACGCATCTTGTTATCATTGCGACATGAAAATATGTATAAGGAACTAACCGGACGAGGATCCTATGTGTAGCAATACTTCAAAGGTGCAGATAAATTATTAATTATAATAGATTTTCTTGCGATATTTATAAAGGTACTTTTTTCCACAGACTCGTACGCCTGTAGGCCTCGGAGGTGTGGGCAGATGCGTAGTATCGTTCTCAGCATATTATGTTTTGTCCTCAAGTCGCAAAAGAAACGAGGTCTTGAATTGAACGAATTCCTTAGTCGACGTAGTAGGATGGAGAAAAAGCCAACGTGATTGAGAAAGAGCCAACGTCCGAGTGCCATTACTGCGACGCCAGCGAGGACTCGGGGCCTCACACGCTCACCGAGTGTCCGGCGTGGGAGACGACGAGACGGGAGCTGGTGGTGGGCCTGGGAGTGAGAGTTCTCACGCTCTCTACCTTGCTCGTGGCGATGGTTCGCTGGGCGGATGCTTGGGCGGCCGGCGCCTCCTTCTGCTAGCAAGTAAAGCTCGTGAAGGAGTAGGCGGGGCTGGAGCGGCAGCGGGAGCAACGAAGGATCATAAGCCAAGCTGCCCGCGTACCTCCGCCCACCATGAGCGCAAGTCTGGGGGGCGACGGGTGGTGCCGCCTGTCACCCTGGCAGAAGCAGGCCGCTTCATATATCACGGCTTTATTTCTGGAGTAGGGTTAGGCAGAGGTAAACTAACACCCACATTTCACCAATCATTGTATTCGGTCCCACGTAATAGGGGGTGAGCCTGTAGTATCTTTCTTAGTTCTTTTATTTATTATTTCTATTTTATTTCTTATATCTCAATAAGAGTAATAAGGAATTCCACTATAATTAGTGATATAATTGCCATAATATCTTACAATAACATTAAAATCCAGTATTTTTAGTTTATCGCATTTCCTGGCAAATTTACCCACAGAAATATTTGTTTTCTTAATATATAATAATAGACCATTTGACCAATATAAATAGGTACGCATTTTTTTATATAGCCATTTTTGACTTGGACATTTTTGTTTTAGCATCAAAATAGGGCGTAAATATAAATATATTGATTGATTGATGAAAAAGCAATTTGATTATGTTTGTAATATAAATAGGTAAAGTTTTACCAAACTTTGTGGTAAAAAGAGCTTTTGTGACAGATAACAACAAAAAAAGCCAAGAAAACCTTTTTTTCCAATTAATTGACGAACGATTGAAAAACGAATCATACAAAAGTTATAGACTTTGTTATTACATACAACTTTTTTACAGGAGGTTTAGTTACCGTGGCAGATAATTATCACTCTAAAAATACATCACATTACACTCCGTACTTCATAGCGAATTTAATTAATTTTTCCGTTGTTTTGCCCATATTTCTTTTCATTTGCTACAGGTCTCATACTGGTATTAATTAATTATCTAATATTTTTTATCTGCACCAGTCTATAACGCGTTTTAATCACAGGATTAATAAACGGGAGAGATATCTTGTATTAAGTATAAGAATAGAATCAGGTCATGTGCATATTTATCAAAATGAAAAGGCTTATTACTAAAACATTACGTTGAAAAATTTGCGTAATTTTATTCATGAGAAAAAGTTCATTATCACTTTTTCCGGGTATGGTATGGTATATTGTGTGGAGGGGAAGTGTCAAACGAGCGATAGTTTACTTTAATGTAAATGTAAAAACAATTACTGCAATTATTTTAAGGTATATGTATGTATAAGTGTATGTATTGTATGGTTATGAATAAATAAATATATTATGAATACACTTGAATACACTTGTACTTTTTCCAGAATATTTTTTTATATTAGAACTCACCGTTTTCGAATTACCTCATACTCTAAGGTTCACAATAACAGTTAAGATATTTTTTCTATAAACATTGCGATACTCAGCATCCTTATATGTAACAAATCCCATGCCATCGATCAGCAGGATAAATAGTTATATTATTATATATATTATACACATATATGTATATACCTATGTAAGTACCTATATCATATTCATAGGAGGTAGGACACGACGGTATTCTTCGGAATTGAGCAGTCCGACTGGGGAAGTACCTCCACTGTACAGAAAACCGCGGCTATAATAACTTCGTCTTGTGTTCCCAGCGGTGAGTAGGGCAGCGAGAGCTCACTGGAGAGTTTTTGTGCTGTCAATGGGAAGACTATAGGCTTGTCCTGCTTTGTCTTCTACACTGACGGCACAGAAACTCTGTATTTACAGGGTTGACAGCGCGACTGTGACTCATCAGGTGTTACAAACGTCCATAGGCCACGGTAACCACTTTCCATCAGGTGGGCGTGTGCTTGTCGGCCACCTAAGTGGTATAAAAAAAAGAATTATTTATATATGAAAAACTTATTCGGCAAATAAATGTGCAAAGCTTTTTTATAGTTGACCATTCGTCGAACCGGCGATACTACAAATGGTTGAGGTCACTACTCGTTAGTATCCCTAATTGGTCAGTGTAACAAAGGGTGTCGCTTTATACGAGTACGGATTTTTCCCTAAAAAACAGAACAAAACTCCATCGAAACAAAATTCTGAATACAGATTTTACTTACAGTCCTCCAGCAGATTCGTTATTTTTAGTCGACAGCAGCGAAGTAAAAGTAGTGTTATGATTTTAACAGGCTATGTATGTATGTATGTACGTATGTCTGTATGTATGTATGTAATATGTGTGTATGTATGTATTTATGTATGTAGGTTTATCTATTCCCTCATAGCTCCTCAACCATTTATTAGAACTGGACAAATGATTTTTAAACTTTCGCGGTGTGAAGAGTTAAGATAAATGAGGTATTGTTAGAAGCATCTTAGTCGTCCGCTGGTTATAGTCTATATAACGTGTCACTGAATGTAATGTGGCGCCCTCTAGCGGTCATAAGGTACTGGGTCAAAAAATAAATTAAAGAAAAATATGTTGTGTTTGGTATCAGCAGAAAGGGCTTAATTTAGCACTTTTAAAATATGTATAAATTATAACTATTGATCACTCCAAAAATAATATAAATAAAAAAATACTTTTAAACTAAAAGCTGAATACTGAAGAATCACGCTCTAAAAAAAAGTATCAAATAAAAAAATATCAAGGATTGACGTGGTTGTCTGCCACTTAGTCTAACAAAACAATACATTCTAGGCAAAAGTAGCATACGACCACGGCTATCCTTGATATTTTTTGTTTAATATTTTAGAGTATGATGTTTCAGTAGTCGGGTTTTAGTTTTATACATATATTTTATTAATATTATTTTGGGGCAAGCAATAGGTATAATTTATACATATTTGATGTGCTAATTAAGCTCTTTCAGTTGATACCAAACATAATATTTTTATCTCAATTTTATTTTTTAATACAGTACTTTATGACCGCTAGAGGGCGCCACAATAGATTCATTAACACATTATATAGCCTATAACTAGCGGACGACTAAGACGCTTGTAACGATACCTCATTTGTCCAGTTCTAATAAGTGGTTGAGGAGCTATGAGGGAACAGATGAACCTACTCACATACATACATAGTCTGTCAAAATCACAACCCTCCTTTTGCCACGCCGACTACGGCGTAAAAATACCATATCCACAACTACGATATGAACAACAATTTTGTGAAAATAAAATTCCAGAGTGACAAATTAATTTAAAATTTAAATCCGCCGGCGTTAAATTACTATGCTTATTTCAAAAGCTTTTCATACAAAGCTGGTAATGATGCACGGCACAGAGAAATATTTCAGTAAAATTCGTGTTCAGTTTAAATATAATTATTTAAACTGAAGAGGAATTTTTACTTATAATCACGTTATTGCGTTGTCGTCAGCGCGACTTTACAAATATTCAGCGTCAGCGCTGAATATTTGTAAAGTCTTTTGAGTTACACAAAATTTATTGTTATCGAGATAAAATAATATTCTGCATTCTACAATAAACTATAAGTATTAACCTCTTAGGCTTAGGAGGGATTTTGCCTCACTGTGTGTGTTCTACCGCCTATACAATGGTTTGTGCTCAGATGAATTGTTTGACATGATACATTCTATCATCGCACCTCTCGCCATAGGCAGGGAATTCATCCTCACATATTGCGACCTGAGACGGTACGCACTGTGCGGTATGAAAGAAACTTCATCCCACACACACTCAAGCTGTGGAATGACCTCCCTGCTGCGGTTTTCCCTAGCGCCTACAATATGGGGTTCTTCAAGAGGGGCATCAGAAGGTTTCTTCATGGTCGGCAGCGCAAGCGTGACACCCCTGGTGTTGCATACGTCCATAGGCCACGGTAACCGCTTCCCATCAGGTGGGCCATGTGCTTGTCTGCCAACTAAGTGGTATAAAAAAAAAGAATTCTACAACATTCTACACGACGCTATCTAGACCCATGATAGTAAGCATAGTTTAACCAGCTTGTTTTAGGGGATTTAGACTGCGGATAAACATATTTAGATTCTTTTTTGTAAATATATACACATTATACATAAAACACTCAGACCAATGCAAATATACATATTGATACATACAAATAGTTGCACTGAGTGGGAATCGAACCCGCGCCCCCTGCGTAGCAGTCGAACGTTCTACCGTTGCGCCACAGAGACCGTATATATGGGGTTGTCATGAAATGTACAGTCGACAAAGATGAAATGTACAGTCGACAAAGGATATCAAATGCACGTGGATTGGGTTAAGTACCTCCTGAGTTTTAATAATTAATGTAAAAAGTAGAATCTGCTATGTAGCGGTGTGCCGTGTGACACGTCACGTCCCGCTACTGACAGATATGACATTGACTTGTCAAAAGTCATATTTGTCAGTGTCATCAAAATGACGAGGCACCTCTGCCGCCACAGTATATAACATTTAATTATTTTTTTTATTAATTTATTTTCTCTTTTTGCGTTCTGTTTTTTTTTTGTACTGTAATACAACCACAATAAAAAACCTTTTCTTTTCTTTCCAAATGTATATAGTGTAAAAAATAAACATTTACCTACTTCAACCTCCTTTACATACACCTTAATATGAAAATGTACATATACCTTTGTCGATTGTAGAAGACTGCGAAAGAGATAAGTAGCTCCTTTACAAATAGCATCACATGTAAAGATACTTATCCCTTTGCGGAGACTCCTTTTGTTAAACGATCAGGCTGAAAGAAGTGTAACGTTACGTTTTCAGGCTTAAATGCAGATGTCTGACACCAACACTGAGACGAAAACATATGCAAGATCAATAACCTTCAAAGACCCTTTGTACAAAGTAAAATTCACAGGCCCTTTGTAGTAAAGGTAAATAGGACTTTTAAGTTTTTTCAGTCTCTTTATTCATAGATTTATAGTACTTAGACAAGGACCCATCATATAATTTCAATACATCGTCTCTTAGTAAATAAATATAGTACAAGAAATAAATAAAAAATCCGTGTATTAAGAAGATATTTTATTTCTATACACTCCTGTCTATCAAAAGATTGACTGGGAGAGATTGTTGTTTGCAATGAGGCCATCCATTGTACATTATTATGTATAAAAATCCATATTCACTTGTGTATCTTTTTTTTTTACATAGGACACGCCAACTTGACTTCACCTCGTCTGATGGTAAGCTAAAGGCAAAGTCTCAGGAAAGAGGGGTCACCATTACAGACACTAAGTGTTACATGGTGGCACTCAGCTTGGCGGCCTCATCAGATGCTTTTTCACGCCCCGCTTAAAGGCCCCGGGACTGTAGGAAGAATCAAACACGTGTGCTGATAATGAATTCCAGGTGTACAATAAAAAATGTTTTTATTATGATTATTATAAGTATCAAAAAATGACATAAAACTATTTAAAAAAAGGAAGTTAAGATAAATAGTCTACCATTCATTCAGACTGACGTTGTGTAAAATTAATTAGAGTTAGAAAACAATGCCTATTAAAATGAATCACACTTTAATCTAGAGTAAGTTAGGCTGACAGCCTAATTAGGACCAATTGTATTTTCCAAGTCGCTGCGACTTCTGCGGCTGACTTTTGCAATTTGCGAGATCATTGATAAACCAACTGAGGGAAATATAATCTGAGCAGTGGGAAAAGGCTTTTTCAAAGTTCTGAAATACCCAACCAGAGGGGAGAAAGTCCCAAGCAATTCAATTAGTTCCGTTTCTGAAGTGCGTTCACTGATGCAGCAACTTCATACCCCTCGCAGATTGACGCTATTCTATCATATTAAGATTTGAGCCTAAAGAAAAACTAAGTACTTATATTATATATTATAAGGCCTGCTTCACATCGCTATTTAGGAAATACATAATACGGCTATAATAACTCCGTGTTGTATTCCCAGCGGTGAGTAGGGTAGCCAGAGTTCACTGGAGAATTTGTGCTGTCAGTGGGATGACTAAAGGCTTGCCCTGCTTTATCCTCTACACTGACGGCACAAAAACTCTGTGCTTACAGGGTCGGCAGTGCGAATGTGGCTTTTCTGGTGTTTCACACGTCCATAGATCACGGTAAACGCTTTCCATCAGGTGGGCCGTGCGCTTGTCAGTCACCTAAGTGGTATAGTAAAAAAATATTTTAGATAGAAGCATAATTTTCAATCGATTATATCTTCCTTTTTTATACCACTCAGGCGGTAGACAAGCACACGCCCCAACCGATGGAAAGCGGATACCGTGGCCTATGGATGTGTGCAACAGCATAATAAACATAAACTCACACCTATATCCACGAAGGGGTAGGCAGAGGTGCTAGCACCCACATTTCGCCAGTTTATGTTTATGTACGTGCAACAGCAGGAGAGTACTTATAATGCACACTCTATGAAAATAGAGAGTGTTTATACCGTCAGTGCAGAAGACAAAGCAGAAGGGGCTCTTGATCTTCCCACTAACAGCACAAAAACTCTCCAGTGAGATTCTACTCACCGCCGGGAACACAACGTGAGGTTATTATAACCACGGTATTCTGTTGTACTTTGCTGTGCTCAATTGTACTTTTCTACTTCCTACAATCTTCAGGGTATGTGGCGCCATACCAAGATCTATGTAGCCTAAATCTACCTCACAGATATGCAAGCCGATACCTCCTCACGGAGAAGGGGCAAAAAGTAGGAAAATGATAGCAGAATCCCACATACAAAGTAAAAGCTTTGGATGGTACCATGTATTGGTGATCGATGTAGATTCCTCTGAATCTCTAACAACGGATCGCTAGTCAACGACTTTATCTCTGTAGAATTAACCCGGTGGTGGAAGTGACTGTAGTGCACATCTGCAGACAATGGACCACGTCCAATCGTGCCCACTGTGCCCCTACACCTGCACAATTGCTGACCTGAATGAAGCGGCAGAAGGTGCGGTCTATATCGCCGAGTTTTGGGCTGGGCGCATTTAGCTTTTTTTAAATCGTTGCCATTGACATGCTGAATATACGAGCAAGAACCAAGCGGTACGGAGACTCTTTTCTTTGACGCATCACCAAGACCTGGATATCATTACCAGGACACGTGTTTCCTTCTTCCTACAGTCCACGGTCCTTTAAGCGGAGCGTGAAAAAGCATCTGATGAGGCCGCCAAGCTGAGTGCCACCATTGTAATATTTAGTGTTTATAATGGTGACCCTCATTCCTGAGACTTTGCCTTTAGCTTACCATCAGAAGAGGTGAAGTCAAGTTGGCGGGTCCTAGTTAAAAAAAAAGAAGAATAAGACCGCAATTAGATCCTGTTAATCATAATAGATGACCTATTAACTAAGATAAATAGCACATTTTTTAGTAAAGGCATTAATTACAACCTTTCCTTTAATGCTATTTTGCAGCATTCAAACTCATTCAATTAAAACTTCATTAAAAGAATCGTTCGAATGCTGATTGCATTTAAAAAAAAAACTCTTTTTGTACTTCTCTAGGCAGCATTCTCTCGATTCCGCTTGTTCTGCTATCGTACAGTTAGCTGCAGGTCGATCGTGACGAACTCAAAATAATCTTACATACATACATACATATAATCACGCCTTTATCCCCGGAGGGTTAGGCAGAGGTAAATGAACACCCACATTTCACCATCATTGTATTCGGTCCCACGTAATTGGGGGTGAGCCTATTGCCGTTTTCCGGGCACAATTGTTGGCTCGAGCCATGCATCTCTGGCTGATGTTAAACAGTCCTATCCCTTAGTCGTACTATATATATATATATTACAATTAAATCAATAAAACAGTTTGATACCTTGGTATAAAGATTATTTCGAGACTTTGCAGTCAAAATGTTTCTGTCGCTGACTGTACACATTGAATATCGACTTTTTACGAAATAGAAGACCCGTACCGTGTTGAGTAAAAGCTTTTAGAGGCTTTTACTTTATGTTTCCACTTGCTTGTTACCGAACTAAATGGAAATTAAATGGAATTTAAACTTGTAACTATAGTTAGGGCACGCTATGATAGCCGTTCTGACACGACTGGTATTGCTCGTATTCTTTTTTTTGGTGCGCTTAATATTGGACAACGAACTGTGAAAAGGTTACTATAAAGTGGATGAGTACCTTAATGATGTTAATGCGTGGTCAACTTAAGTCTCTTGCTTGCTCGCACAAAATAAATTGTAAACTAAAGCAAATTAAAAAAAGAAAAATAATCTAGTTCTAATGTAGTTCGCTGAGTTTCTTGCTGGTATCTTCTCAGTAGAACTAATCTACCGAACCAGCGAAAGAATCATTTTCCAATGGTTTACTTTTACATTATTTAATATTTTTATATTATTTCTTGACATACATAATTGTAAAATTTTGACGTTCATATGTGCTCTTTATGTGCCTAAACTGAATAAATGAAATTGATTCTTTGATTGATTCTTTGTTAGACGAATAACTAAAGAAAAATATGGCGAGACTGGCAAAATATCAGCATCGATCATCATAGCGTGTCGCATCTATAGTTGTCTTCGCGGAACTATTTAATTCCAGGAGGTAGGACACGGCGGTATTTCCGCCCTATTGAGTATTCCGACTGGGGAAACACCTCCGCCCTACGGGATACCGAGGCCATAATAACTTCGTGTTGTAATCCCAGCGGTGAGAAGGGTAGCCAGAGCTCACTGGAGAATTTGTGCCGTCAGTGTAAAGACTAAAGGCTTGTCCTGCTTTGTCTTCTACATTGACGGCACAGAAACTCTGTGCTTACAGGGTCGGCAGCCCGAGTGTGGCTCCTTTGGTATTACACACGTCCATAGGTCACGGTAACCACTTTCCATCAGGTGGACTGTGTGCTTGTCTGCCACCTAAGTGGTATAAAATAAATGGATTTCTCAAGAAATTTGGAATACTACGATATGGTAAGTTCCTGCAAGGTCTGCAGCACGAGTATGACGCACCTGGTGTTGCACATGTCCATATACCACGGTGACCACTTTCAATCTGGTGGTCCGTATACTTATCTGCCACCTAATAGGTATAAAAAATATAAATGAAACTAATATTGTCAAATTCTTGCAATCACACAAATCTGATCAGTCATAATTTATGGTTAGGGCGAATGCAGATTGCAATTGCAGGCTTAATGTTTTTTACCTTACCAATCTTCTTCGTGTCAATGGCAACAATTTAAAAAGATAGAAGCTAAATGCGCTCAGCCCAAAATTCGGCGACATTGACCGCGTCGATTTGTTCAGGTTAGCAATGCAGACTATTTGAATTTTTTTTTTATTGTCGAAAACTAATCACTTTAGTATATAATATAAACCGCTAAAGAGAAATTTTCTTACGACAATAAGTTTTAAAGGAATTTGATTTTGAAAATTCAATTTCTCAAGCCGTCCGAAAACGCTCCTTTAAAATCGTACCTGCGAGTGACGTCACACGCCAGTGGCGCGTAGTGCAAATGTATGGGGTGCAAGAGAATATCGCATTTATCTCGGTCCACGTTACATTTACATGTGTAAAGTTCGTAATAAAAGTAATTTGAAATGTAATGAGGAATCGAAAAACTTAAAAATTGGGACTGAATTAGATTATTTTGACTTACTTTCGGAATTAAAAATAATGAAAAGTCATATTTTCAGTTGGGTTAGGTAATATCTTATTTTGCAAGGCAAATTTTTCCAGCAAAGACTAATAATATTAAGCGGTTTTGAGAAGAATCGGTCGACCTTGTCCAATAGCCTATTGTGCAGGTGTTGGGGCACAGTGGGCGCGACAGGAGGCGGTCCATCGACTGCAGAGGTGAACCACAATTACAGCCACCACGCCTGAGTCCAGGTAACCCCATTTTACGCGGTTGGTCCTACAGTAGAGGTGAATTAACACCCACATTTCACCATCATGGTATTCGGTCCCACGTAATAGGGGTTTAGCTTATTGCCGTTTTCCGGGCACTCTTTTGTTTATAGGGTTGGCAGTGCGAGTGTGGCTCCCTATGCATTGCACATGTCAATAGGCCACGGTAACCATATATGAATGTTATAACAATGTATGAGTAGAAAAATAAAAACATTTTGATCGAACCACTTTCCAGTAAAAAATAAATCTATTGTTGACTCGGACCATGGATTTGAGGCTGAGTCTGGGCTGTATACATTTATATATTTTTTTTTTATATAGGACACGTCAATTGGACTTCGCCTTGCCTGATGGTAAGCTGAAGGCAAAGTCCCAGAAAAGAGGGTCACCATTACTTACACATACCGTGTGACAATGGTGACGCTTGACGGCCTTATCATATGCTTTTTCACGCCCCGCTTAAAGGACCCGGGACTGTAGGAAGAAGGAAACACGTGAGCTGGTAATGAATTCCAGGCCTTAATGGTGCGACAGAGGAAAGAGTCTCCGAACCGCTTGGTTCTTGATCGGATGTTTTGCACCGTGTGCGGATGACATCTAAGACCTGCACGTGTTGTCCTGTGTAGGAAAGGGGAGGGTGGGACTAATTGGAAGAGCTCATCAGAACACTCCCCATGGTACAGACGGTAAAATACAGCCATGGACGCAACATCTCTACGCAGCTGTAAAGGTTCTAGGGTGTTCGTGATCTCGTGATTCCCAATGATGCGGACCGCACGTCGCTGCAACCTGTCGAGAGCATCTAGTAAGTACTTTGCTGAACCATCCCAGAGATGCGAGCAGTACTCCACACAGGAGCGAATTTGTGTCTTGTATAGAAGACACCGCTGCTCCGGCGTGAAAAATCGTCTCACTCTGTTCAGGACTCCGAGTTTTCGTGAGGCTGTTTTGATGATGCTTTCGATGTAGTTTTTGTTATTCAGGTTGCAGCGAACATCCATACCTAGGATATTGAGATTGTCCTGCAGTGGCAGTGGCGTGCTCTGAAGAGTGGGGAGGGGAAGGAAAGAAGATACTTTTGCTGTAAACGCACTTGCCTGCGTCTTCTTGGCATTGAACTCAACCAGGTTCTCAGAGCCCCATTGAGAAATGTGATTCAGGATCCCGTCAAGCTCAGTGACAAGAAGCTGCCTCTTCTCTGCGATATCTGACTGCTTGGCCTCAGGATGTCCATGATAACTCCCATGTAAAGTGCTATCGTCTGCATAACAATGAACATTGCCGGTATGGGTGATAAGACGGACCCCTGGGGCACGCCAGCATTAACCTGCAGAAACTCCGAAGCTCGTCCGTCACAAAGGACGCGAATACGGCGCCCCTGCAGGAAACTAGCAACCCAGTTGCACAGCCTAGAAGGCAGACCAAAGGCAGGTAGCTTGGAAAGAAGCGATTTGTGCCAGACTCTATCGAAAGCTTTGGCGATGTCAAGACTAATTGCCAGTGACTCGCCGTGCTTGTCCATAGCCTCACCCCAAAGATGGGTAACGTATGCTAGAAGATCACCCGTTGACCGTTTCGGTCTGAAGCCATATTGCCGGTCATTAATTAAGGAGTGATCCTCTAGGTGCCGCATGAGCTGTTTGTTAATTATGTGCTCGAACACTTTGCACAGCACTGAGGTGACGGCTATGGGTCGATAGTTGGCTGGCTCCGAGCGATCCCCCTTCTTGGGAATCGGCTGAACATTCGCCTCTTTCCAAGGCAAAGGCCGGCTATCCTACAGTTCGAGTACAGTGGTACTGATAGCCGGTACAGGCGCGTAAGCATTGGAGACAACTCCGCTGCACATTTTTTCAAAACTACCGCTGGAATACCATCCGGACCACTGACTTTCCGGACATCGAGTGATTGCAGCACTGCACGGACATCGCGTTGCCTGATATGGATATCAGGCATCGCGTGGTCACTGTCGGGTAGTGTTGGTGGCTGCGTACCACAATCATCGATTCGGGAGTTGGCCGCAAAGAGATTAGCCAGCAGATTTGCCTTCACTTGCGGCTCATGGGCCAGGGATCCATCAGGGTTACGCAGCGGAGGCAGCGAAGGCTGACAGAAGTTGGCTTGCACGGCTTTAGCCAGTCGCCAGTAGCCACGGCTTCCCGTGGGAAAATCAGCCCTTCTGTATTTGTCTGATGTTAAACAGCCCTATCCCTTAGTCGCCTTGTATGACACCACATGGGAAGATGTGGGGTGGTACAAATTCTACTCTGCCAGAAACCACGGTAATAAAGAATTTTACAAACATACATACAAGAAAAGCGCGAAAATCATAACCCTTTTTGGTAGTCGGGTAAAAATATTAGGTTTATGTAAAATTATTAATTATTATTAAATCCTGAATCCTGTTATGACTTACGTTGCTGAAACATGGACAGTTACAGTGGGGTTGGTCCATAGCTTAAAAGTTGCGCAAAGAGCTTTAGAGCGAGCTATGCTTGAAGTTTCTCTAAAGGATAGAATTCGGAACGAGGTTATCCGACAAAGAACTAAAGTTACCGACATAGGTCACAGAATAAGCAAGTTGAACTGGCCACGTTTGTCGAATTACCGATGGCTGTTGGAGCAAACGAGTCCTAGAGTGGAGACCGCGAGAAGGTAAACGAAAGGTAGGACGCCCCCTAGCCAGATGGACGGACGACCTGAAAAAGGTGGCTGGAACAGACTGGATGTGGAACACGGAGGATCGGAGAAAATGGCGCACATTGGGAGGGAAAATGTCCAGCAGTGGCTAAATTGATTGATTGATTGAAATTCTGAATCCAAATTTTTTTGTTTCTGTTGGACAATGGAAGCAGAAATTAACTGCTGAACGGATTTCGATGCGGTTTATTAGTTACAGTCGACCTGCAGGCAATGACATCAGCAGGTATTGAAGAGTGTTGCTTAGTATCATCCGTATAATAGCCTTATAAATAGTTTTCAATCAATCAATCAATTAGCCCACCGCTGTCCACTGCAGGACATAGGCCACTCCCAATGTGCGCCATTTTCTCCGATCCTCTGCCTTCCGCATCCAGTCTGTCTCAGTAAAAAAAAATATAAATAGTATTACTGTGGTATTATTGAGGCAGTTTTGCATTATTAACCCCTCGTTTACACCAGGAAACAAATTGTAAACTTATTTATAAAAAAACTTGTTGAAGACTTGTAGAAAACTAATCAAAACACAATATATGTACTTGTTTTATACATGTATCTCGGATACCTTTTCGTTCACATAGAATGTATAGACAACAAGTTGTAAACAAGTTTAAAACACATTTGCGTTCACACTGTAACCTGTGAGTTATTGTAACTTGTCAAATACATGTTTTATACTTAGGTGTAAACGAGGGGTAACATGTTTTTTTTTAAAGACAAGGAGAAGCTTATAACTGGACTGCTTATAAGTAGTGCTAAGGCTACTGTCAGTGGGGACGCCGTTGACCAGATGGGTACCGCCGACCACCGACTGCTATAGATGTTCGTATGACAACTGGGGCTAACGGCATGACGTGCTCTCCGAGGCACGGTAACACTACCAGTGTAAATAGACAATTAAAAGATGGGTATAAAAATATATAAAAGATGGAGACCCAGAGTAATTAAACTCACGTCTTTTGGCTACCGGGGAGCACGTATAAAAGATGCGCAGTTAAAGGCATCCTGCCAAATGAAAGACGTGTCTGCAAGTACCTTCTGACTAACGTTGAAGTGCGTCGATACATTATCCTTATTGCAATTTCTTAACCATAAGTCGGAAATTCACATTTTTCGGTACCATTGTTTATTTTTTGTTGCCTGAAGTTCGCTTTTGATTAGTATTCAGGGTTTTTGTAGGGATTTTTTTTTAATGTGCGCACACGCCCACGGATACCCGCACCACAGACACGTGTGGGGGAGGTTATGTCGGACTTGAACCGACTAAAACGCACGCCGTCTGTGTGGGCCGCAGGTACACGGAGGTGAGATTATCAGAGACAGAGACATCCCTCGCACCCCTGGCGCAGTTTTTGTCGGACCTCTTAACCTCTAGGAAAGCCTCCGTCGAGCCTTATTCCATAAAGGAATGTTTTCGAAGGCGACTGCATCGATAGCTGCAGACGCGGAGCATAGCAACACTTGAATATGATAATTATTGCGGCTAGTCAATGATGCCGTTTATCTGTATCGAAGATTAAGAAGTGATGTGATAAATAAGTTTAGAATCGCTTATTTCGGAACGGTATCGTATTGTTATTCATTTTGCAACTACATCCTTTATTTAATTCACAGATTATAACAACAATACTAGTGCAGATTTGTCAGCAGTTATAAATAGGTGCTCGATAGAAGGAAAAATACATAGTTTATTATCATAGGGATTAGTTTCCAAGCTGAAGTTACAGAATGTTTTGGTAAAGGCTTAGTCATGTAGTAGAGATACGAATATTTAAGTCGATAAATGGAGGCAGACCAGAAAAGATGTAATAAAGAACAAGTGCATTAGAGGCAGTTGGAAAGATACAATATTGAATGGATAGTTAAGAAGCGATGGATGCAAGCAATGTTCTTAAAATGGTTCGAAATATGAATTTAGAGAATTTATGAGCAAAGGTGAATACAAAAAAGGTATATACAATATGTGAAACCAAAGAAGGCAACGAAAGGAGTCACTGAGGAGGCAATGTTGGGCAAAATTTTAATTGCAATTAAACTAGCAATTAACCCGACTGCTGTCTAAAAGATCGAAACATGTTTGGTAGCAGGCGGTACCCAACAATTTTTCTTTCAGTTTATTATAAACAATAGGACTGCTGTCAAACTTATTTTTCAATCCTTTAGACAGCAAGTTGAACTTTTGATTTATGAATATCTTTTAATTGCAATTAAAATTTGCTTCTGTGAGGATATAATTACTTACTTATATAGTGACCGGTTTTGCCTTACGGCATCCTCAAAGGTTTATAATGACATTTTGTCATTATAAACCTTTGAGGATGCCGTAAGGCGGAACCGGTCAGGTGTAATAAGAAATAAAGTAATGTGGAAAAGTACAAGTGAGTTATCAATATGCGTAACAACAAGTTCCACCAAGTGCCATCAATCTACAGTATAAATATATAGTGACTTCTGATAGGGAAGTATGGTTAAGACCTCGCTTTAACCGATTCCAAATTATTGGTACAACGGCTATGTTACAACACAAATTAGATGTCACTGAATTATAAAGGAGGTCACTTGCTATTTCTTTTGAGGAAAGACATAGGTAAAGTATAACACAACACACACACAACTCTGAAACAAAGCCTTGTCAGTGCAATGATTACCGATATAGATATAAATAAACTGTCTGAACCACGAATATCGCTTTCAAATGTCAGTCACACATTGATATGAAATGTGATCAATTTTAATTCCACAATTCATACGGATATCCGTAAAAAGGTTCACAAATTATGAATAGTTTTGATGTCAGTTAGCAGAATCGAAAGCAGGCATTATTTATATGAGCTGGCCTATAGTAACATCTACGGCAATAATTCCGCCAATGTACATCGTACATAAAGAATAAATAAATAAATAAATAAACATCTAGCGAAAAAAGAGTAATTAAATATTAAGCACAAGAGAATATCACAGATAACATAATACTAAAGTCAAGCTGCTAAAGCTAATAAATAATAATGGTAACAGTTATCGGCAATAAAATTCTAAGAACGAAATCAAAATAGATTTCGTTCTTAGAATTTTATTTCCTGATCGGATATCGGAAATAAAATTCTAAGAACGAAATCAAAATAGATTTCATTCTTAGAATTTTATTTCCGATAATTCTATGGAGGGGTAGATAATTGATAATTCATCCTTTTATTGTCTTAATAGCACTTATTCTACGAATTCACACACTTGGTTTCCAAAAAACAGAACAGAAAAATTTCGTCTTTATTTTGTCATGCGGCAACATTTACACGAAATTAGAATTTCCTTGGTGAACGAATTATTGTAGTTGAACTCAGGATCAAGAACCATTTTACGAATTTCAGTCTAGGAATCGATCGAGATTTATTGAAAATTCATAAAGTTAATCATTTTTAAAAGAATCATTCAATGTGACCTTTTCGGACCCGTCAGTCCTAAACATCAATTCTAGTGAGACGAAGCTCGAGTGTACCGCAGACAAAGGCCTTATGTTGTGGCTGTAGTAATCTCGCCTTTATGAACAGTACCACGACGTGATCGAGTTGGCGCAAATTACAATCTCGTCTCTGTAGAATTTGATTGATAATTATCGGAAGGAATTGAAACTAGTTGCTAACTCTGCACCTAGGTTACTTAGGGCCAGATTTTGTGGTTAGAATTGCTATCATAATCGAAACTACCTAAAGCTTGACTTAGGGCTGTACATTAATCACGTGAGGCTTAACAGGGGGAAAAAATCACGAAATATCACCAAGGGGGGAGGTAAGGGTATAGTGAGATGTCACGTGAATTTATTTTTATCCCGGTACTTATTTTTCTAGAATTCGATAATAAATAAAAAATGATAATACTGTTTCTTTTTTATTTACTTGTATCTAAAAAATTATATACATGATTTTGGATAGTGAGGGGAGAGGGGTTGTCTAAAACCTCACCACGTATCACCATTGGGGAGAGAGGGTTAATGTAAGCTCGTGAACGACCTACAGGAATCCTAGCACCCATAATCATCATCACAGCTCTAGTAGTAGTTGCATCCAAAGCTAGATTTTTTTTATACCACTTAGGTGGCAGACAAACGCACAGCCCACCTGATGGAAAGTGGTTACCGCGGCCTGTGAACGTGTGCCGACCCTGTGAGCACAGAGTTTCTGTGCCGTCAGTGTAGACGGCAAAGCAGGACAAGCCTCCAGTTATCCCACTGACAGCGCAAATTCTCCAGTGAGCTCTGGCTACCCTACTCACCACTGGGAACACAACACGAAGTTATTATAACCGCGGTATTCTGTAGGGCGGAGGTACTTCCCCAGTCGGACTGCTCAATTGGGCGGAAATACCGCCGTGTCCTGCCACTTCATAAACTACTATTACTAGTACTATGGAGCCAGGGCCACGCGCCATTACACCGAGGAGATACCCGATATCGAGCAGTGCGAGTTGGAGGCGGCTCTCAGACAACTGAAAAACAACAGGTGCCCAGGTGATGACGGAATTACTACTGAGCTCCTGAAAGCAGGCGGAACTCCAATCCTGAAAGAGCTAGCAAGCCTCTTTAATTCCGTCATCCTACAAGGTCTAACACCTAGGGCATGGAGCGGGAGTGCGGTGATACTGTTCTTCAAAAAAGGAGATAAGACCTTGCTGAAGAACTACAGGCCCATCTCACTCCTGAGTCATGTCTACAAGCTGTTCTCGTGAGTCGTCACAAATCGTCTTGCGGGTAAGCTCGACGAGTTCCAACCACCGGAGCAAGCCGGGTTTCGAAAAGGTTATAGCACCGTGGACCACATCCATACTGTTCGGCACATTGTAGAAAAGGCCCAAGAATACAATCAGCCGCTGTGTATGGCGTTTGTGGACTACGAAAAAGCCTTCGACTCCATCGAAACCTGGGCAGTTCTGGATGCCCTGCAGCGGTGTCGTGTCGATTGGCGATACATCGAGGTGCTGAGATGCTTGTATGATACTGCCACAATGTCCGTCCAGCTCCAAGACCAGAAGACGAAACCTATTAGCCTCCAACGTGGAGTGAGACAGGGAGATGTTATATCCCCCAAACTATTCACCAACGCGTTGGAGGACGTCTTCAAAACTCTGGATTGGACTGGGCGGGGTATAAACATTAACGGTGAGTACATCTCACATTTTCGGTTCGCCGACGACATCGTCATAGTAGCGGAATCGTTGGAACAACTGGGCGAAATGCTGCATAGCCTAGATGGAGCTTCTCGACGCGTCGGCCTCGGTGTAAACTTGGATAAAACCAAAATTATGTTCAACGAACATGTTGCACCGAGACCGATGGCCATCGAAGGGGCGACACTCGAAGTTGTTCAAAAATATATCTACCTGGGGCAGGTTATCCAGCTCGGTAAAAACAACTTCGAGAAATTGGGCAGCATTTCGCAAACTACGTCTAGTTTTCTCTTCACCCCTACCGCAATGCCTCAAACCAAGGGCTTTGAACAGTGCGTCCTACCTGTTATGACTTACGGTGCCGAAACGTGACACTTACTGTGGGGCTGGTCCATAGCTTAAAAGTCGCGCAGCGGGCTATGGAGCGAGCTATGCTTGGAGTTTCTCTGAAGGATAAAATTCGAAACGAGGTTATCCGACAGAGAACCAAAGTTACCGACATCGGCCACAGAATAAGCAAGTTAAAGTGGCAGAGGGCTGGCCACGTTTGCCGAAGGACCGATGGCCGTTGGAGCAAACGAGTCCTAGAGTGGAGACCGCGAGAAGGTAAAAGAAAGGTAAGACGCCCCCTAGCCAGATGGACTGACGACCTGAAAAAGGTGGCTGGGACAGACTGGATGCGGAAGGCGGAGGATCGGAGAAAATGGCGCACATTGGGAGAGGCCTATGTCCAGCAGTGGACTGCAGTGGGCTGATTGATTGATTGATTGGAGCCAGGGGATTCAAAGTACTAGCTTTCTCTCCTACTCTTTCTTTTGGCTTTGATGGGCCTTTTCGTCAGGGCCTCGTTCATTAGTTAACAGCTGTATTTTTACAGTAACGTCGACAGCAGGTGCCCTTGACCTTAACCTCGATTCTGCTACAGCAAAACCACTGTTATAACAGTGAAAAGCAAAACCACAGACAGTATGACAGTAGTTTTACTTTAGCAGAAACGAGGCCCTGAGCCCGATTCACATCATCCAAGACTCTTTAATAGTGGCAAGGAGCCCTTTTAACTTGATTCCGACATTCCTTTGCAGAGATGGTAGATGAGAGAGATGAGTGTTTAAAATTAGGTCGATGAATGACCTCAGCCCCCCATGAGCTCAGGCCTGGGGGTGACGGATGGAGCCGCCTGTCACCCTGGCAGAAGCAGGCCGCGGCGGCCTCGGGCGCCTCCCCATTTCCGGGGACGAATTGGGGACTCTCTGGTCCACACACACGATGAAAAGGCCACATCGAGAGTGATGGCGCTGGGTCGGCCGGGGTGCGAGGTATATGCCTATTAACTTCGGCAACCAAAAACAACCCACAGGCGTCGTGCGTTTTAGTCGGTTCACCTCTCCCACTGGCTCCGGTGGTAGGGGTATCCGTGGGGATATTTAGTACGTAAAAAAAGTGTGTTTAAAATTGAAAAACTAGATCGAAGTGAGAAAATTATTCCAACGATTTTCCTTTTAAAAAATCTCACCCTTCGCTTCTCTACTGTCTATGAGTATATCAATACAGCAAGGCTTTCACTTCAAAAGTGATATCAATTATCAAGTTAGGATTGCTAACGTTCTCGTATTGATTACTCGTCGCCCATCCATCACTCCGCTACCCTCGGCGGGCTCAAAGTACGCGAAATTGTTGTGATTTTGGATGTGGGTCAGACTAAATCACAACAATGCTGCATACATACACAATACATAATAATCACGCCTATATCCCAGGAAGGTTAGGCATAGATGAATTTAACGCCCACATTTCACCAATCATTAAATTCGGTGCCATATAATAGGGGATGACCCTATTACCATATTCCAGGCAACATTACTGACTCGAGCCGTACCATCTGAGGCTGAGTCTAGGCTGTACGAGTATATATCTACATACATACATATAATCACGCCCTTATCTCTGTAGGGTTAGGCAGAGGTGAGGTTTGGGCTGTATAAATCACCTGTCTGATGTTAGACATCCCTATCCCTTAGTCGCCTTGTACAACTCCACATGGGCAGAGATGGGGTGGTCCAAATTCTACTCTTCCGGGAACCACTCGGCTACAATGCTGCAACCTATGCTAATAGGTACTAATACTAAGTACTATTACTAATTTAATATTACTATTTACTTAGCTATACTAATATTAATAATATTAATAATAATATTTATGTTATACTAGCTTTTGCCCGCGGCTCCGCCCGCGTAGATGTCGGTTATCGCGACAAAATATAGCCTATGTCCTTTCCCAAGATCTAATCTACCCCTGTACCAAATTTCAGCAAAATCGGTTCAGTGGTTTAGGCGTGAAAGCGTAACAGACAGACAGACAGACAGACAGACAGACAGAGTTACTTTCACATTCATAATATTAGTAAGGATATATGTATATATTTTATGTATAAGTATAACTATTCTGATTTATTTTAAATATTATAAGTAGGTATATGTACTGATTATGTTTAAGAACCTATATATAATTAATCTATAGTCCTTATAGAACCAAACGCATCTCTTGTTAATATGCGCCTACCTCGTACTAGCTCTGCACCACCCTATGGTAGACTGGCAGAGAATGCCTACGGCATTAAGTCCGCCAATGTACATCGTGCATAAAGTATCATAAAGTATAATAAATAAATATTATAAAGCTGAAAAGTTTGATTGTTTGAACACGTTAATCTTAGGAACTAATGGTTCGAATTTAATTTTTTTTTTTAATAGTCCATTTATCGACGAAGATTATTTATCATGCTATCATGAAAAGAAACAAAGCAGACATCATAAATGTCAACAAATCCTTCAGATTTCCATACATTATTTTGAAGACTATGAGGTATCAAAATGAGCAACGGGCGAAGCTGGGTAAGTTAGTAATACAGAGAAGAAATGTGGGTCGAGATGTTTCTCTAACATAATAGGTATAATTAAATATAAAAAAATAACAATAATTTATTTAGATTAAGAAATAGAAAATGTGGGTGCTAGCACCTCTGCCTACCCTTTCGAGGATATAGGCGTGAGTTTATGTTATGCAATGTTATGAAATGGAAAAAATTGTATCGGTTCAGACGGAATTTGAATTCGCGGGTCCGAATCCCGCCTGATTCTTATTCTCTCTATTTCTTAATCGATGTGAATAGTTAGCATACTAAATGCTTTAAATAGTTTTGAGCGGAGTCATCAAAAATCAATGTTTTTTTTTTTACGTGCGCAAAATCCCCACGGATACCTCCCCACCGGAGCCGGTGGAGGAGGTTATGTCGGACTCGAACCGCCTAAAACACACACCGCCAGTGGGTCGCTTTGGTTGCCGAAGGTGAGGTTGACAGGCATATCCCTCGCACCCCGGCCGACCCTCAAAAATCAATGTTTAAAAATGATTGCAACATCATTCATTTTTCATTGGTTTATGCTTTTTGTTTATGCTAAAAAAAAATTTAAATAAATATGATTAATTCTAAAAAACAATTTCTCATTTTAAAAGCCTTTTCCCCTTTGGCCCCACACTAGGCAAGCCTGTCCTGTGGGTACCGTGACGTTTGTCAAATTCTGTTCCAGTGCTCGGTTATCTAGTATAACGTTAGCAAGCACACTTGCAAAAGTTACAAGAAAAAGGAAATAGGATAATTATGTAATACTAACAAAATGTATCAATATTATCTCATAGGCCACGGTAACCACTTTCCATCAGGTGGGCCTTGTGCTTGTCTGCCAACCAAGTGGTATAAAAATGTAATATTTGGATATGATTACAGTACATAGTATGTAAATAATTATATGAATGTGGATCAGAAAAAATCAACAATGCTACATCCATACATATATCATAATAATCACGCCTTTATCCTGGGTTCGATTCCTGTCCATTACACTACCGACATGAACCCACTCCTAACACAAGCAATCCAGCTTAGCTGGAGGGGTTAGAGGGCATATTAGTAATTTCGGCTCTAATGTTCTTTATAAAAATAAAATAAAAAAAAGAATTAAAAAAAAATGCATACTATTACAAACTTCGGATATAATTGACGGCTTCTGTGGCATAGCGGTCGAACGTTCGATTGCTACGCAGGAGGCGCGGGTTCAATTCCTGCTTAGTGCAAACATTTGTGTACACGAAAATGTATATTTGCATCGGTCTGGGTGTTTTTATATATAATACGTACGTACTTATTTACAAAAACAAGTATCAAAGTTTGTTTACCCGCATTCTATAACACAAGCTAGTTAAGCTATGCTTATCATGGGTCTAGATAGCGTCGTGTAGAATGTTCCAGAATATTTATTTATTAATTATTTATTATTAACTAGTAGGTATTCGAATTTTGATGATACGATCGAGTGAAATAATTGCGGTTGTATATATGACTGGTATGTATTACTGGAAACTGCGGTAGCCTAGTGGTAATGGGTCTTAGGTTCGATCCCAGGTTTTACCATGGCACACACCAATGACTTTTCGATGATTTTCGTACTTATGTGGGTATTTAACGCAGGTTTATAAGTACCCGGTTAATGGTAATAGGCTCGCCACCTATTACATTGGGACCTTAACATAAACTGGCGAAATGTGAGTGCTAGTACCTCTGCCTACCCCTTCGGGGATATAGGCGTAAGTTTATGTTATGTATTACTGGCTGTTACCTGCAGCTGTTCCCGCGTGGATGTCGGTTAAGTATGTCATAAAATCTACCAAATTTCACCACCATCGGTTCAATGGTTAAGGTGTGATAGTGTAACAGACAGACAGAGCTAGTTTCGATTTAGTGGTACAGTTTCAGATCGATCTTAACTGTGAGTATGCTCATAAAGATTTTGATACCACGCTGACTGCACATATCAAATTAACTGCAAATTAACTTTGCATTCAGTCTGGGATTTATTAATAATTAATAATAATAAATCATTTATTTCTCAGTTAACATTAATCAATTTTGTTACTTAGTATTGTTAGTAACGATTTAGATTAGGGTTAGTGCACATTATTATAATTTTATTTTAATTTATTTATTAGATCTATTTTTCAATATAGCAATTATCTTAGTTATATTTTGCGAGGGGTCTCTCAGTATCCCAGTCAGTAATGTGCTCCTAACTGATGACGTAGCTACAATTAAAATCCGAAAAAGTAACATCTAATATAATATTCTGTGATTTAAAATATTTTATGGAACGAAGGACCAATAGTCACGCTTGTCCACCATCTCCAAAATCTATCTCTAAGTTTTGTACAAAATATTATCATCCTTTTTTTTAATGTGCGCAAAATCTCCACGGATACCTTCAACACCGGAACAGGTGGGGGAGGTTATGTCAGACTTGAACCAACTAAAATGCACGCCGACTGTGTGGACCGCAGGTTGCCGGAAGTCAGATTATCTGAGATATAACCCTCGCACCCCGGCCGGCCCAGGACCGTATCTCACGAGACGGTCCCTATCGGGTGTGGCGACCACGGAGTCCTCATCTTATCCCCGGGTACGGGGAGGTGCGGCCTGTTTCTACTAGGGTGACATGCGGCTCCACCCGTCGCCCCCCGGCCCGTGCTCGGACCTTTTTTTTTTTTTTTTATATAGGACACGTCAATTGGACTTCGCCTTGCCTGATGGTAAGCTGAAGGCAAAGTCCCAGAAAAGAGGGTCACCATTACTTACACATACCGTGTGACAATGGTGACACTCAGCTTGACGACGGACCTCCGATGCCGGAGCCGCCTCCGCTCGCGAGCGGCGTCGTTTACGAGTTTCCTTCGCTCCCGTTCCGCCGTCTCCTTCACAAGCATCTCTGCTCTGATCCTAAAAGTGACTTTCTTGGCACACGTACTCAAAGGGTAAAAATTGGAACTCTATCACCAGGACTCCTCTCTAATACCTACCCGGTTAACTAGTCTTTCATCAGGTTGTATCTTTTGAAAGACCGTTAAAATTTTCGCCAATGATGTATTTCTGTTGCCGCAACGCAATTAAAAAACCCTTCGTGCACGAGTGCGAATCGAACATGATCGGTTTTTTACTTTTTATATTCTGTAATAAAAGTGTGACAAGAAAATATACGAGTGTGTGCGTCGGTTCGTAATTATAGATGCGACCGACGATGTGGCGACGACAGCAACTTGACATCGATGAGTAATGCTAACGACATACTAGTGTTTATCTAAACCACAACCAGTGCAACTTTACACAAACAAAATGTGGCTGAATTCTCTTACCATCGTTAATGAATCAGTAGGCTTACCATGGAATGCATATCCGAAGTTACGGGCTGAAGTTTCGGGCGATTTGTATCGCTCCACCAAGCGTAAGGCCACACGTTGCATGCGGGTTGAGAAGAGAAAACAGGAGACTCATACCCAGCTCCCGGCTTAAGAGCAGAAGGAGCTTCCTTCGATGTACTATTTCTGTGGACTATCACCCCGAGAGTGTTGGGTACCAGAGGTGGCGCACAGAAAATACACCTCCTTTAGACAACATTCAGCCTTTGAGAGCACCCGGGCATGATCTTGAATGGTCCACCTGGAAGTTCCTAAACAGATTGAGGACTCAGGTCAGCTGTCTAAACTTCCGGGGATAAAAGCGTGATTATATGTATGTGTATGTATGTATCTTCCAAACTATTACATATATATAGAATCGTTAGATTCGTCTCGGTAACCCAAATGTTCTTAGATAAGTGAAGTGAAAAACCAACATGGCTGCTGTAATACCATAAAATTTAAAAGATAAAAAGTAAATTGTACACTACAACATAGGTATCAAATTTAAGGGTTTATAACGAAGATTTCGAAATTATAATATAATAAAAATATTATATGTAAAAGACCCGACTGATGCAGAAAAGATCGAATTAGTATTTGATAGTAGACGGTACCCATTAATTTTCTTTTGGCTTATGATTGGCATTGCTTGTTTCGATCTTTTCAGAATCAGACAGGTCTTTTAATTTATTTTTTTTATGTCTCCATTGTACAGAGAATTATATATTTCCACTGTAATTGTACCTATAATAGACGTAAAACAATACTAATAAAACAATATGTATAACATCTTGTTATCTACGAGGAATATCGAATTCAATGGAAAACACTCGAGACGTTACAAACAGATTAATTAATAGCGTATCTAGCAGTAGGTAAGTACCTTATTGAAATTCTAATAAATTATATTCTAGAGCCGTGAGTGGCAAAAGAACTAAGTCGAAAAGAATATTGAAATTTAATTTATTTTATTGCTCAATAAATGCGTTATATATAAAGTTATTTTATATATAATGAAATGTGGTGTGTAGTGAAATGTGGGTGTTAATTCACCTCTGCCTAACCCACCGGGGATAAAGGCGTGATTATATGTATGTATATATAAAGTCTAACCAAATGAACTCTAGAAACTTTGTGTGATTACTTGGTATCAGAAAATAATGCGTTGGTAAAAAATTTCAAAAATATTGTGTGAGAGACTCAAAAAATTTTCATCAAAGCATATGCTAACCGTACCACGTCGATATGTCCACCGCTTGGATTGCATTGAGCAGCTGACTTTTGGAAGCTAATGATCTATGGGTGCTTCGTAGGTAAGTTTCACGAGCCGACGCGCGTGTATCATGACTGGAGAATTTTTACTGTCAGTGGGATGACCAAAAGCTTGTCCTGCTTTGTCCTCTACACTGACGGCACAGAAACTCTGTGCTTACAGGCTCGGCAGCGCGAGTGTGGCTTCTCTGGTGTTACACACGTCCATAGGCCACGGTAACCACTTTAGTAGTGTTAGCATACCAACATCGGCATAATATTAAATAAACATATCGTTTTTTTTTTTATTTTTCTCGGACATAGTTAGGTACTTACCGATCCTGATCAACCCCCCAAAGTTCCGATAAACTAAACACTAATCATTAAAAACACAAAATTAAACAAGGTTTTTCGTTGCCGCGTGGTTCCCGGCAGAGTAGAATTTGGACCACCTCATCTCTTCCCATGCGGTGTCGTACAAGCCAAGGCGACTAAAAGATAGGGCTGTTTAAAGTATAAATACTGAATATAAATGTATTATGATGTAAATCGCACCCTTTTTTGAGCCCAACAAGGTTCTCCCATCAAAACTTGATGTTTTGTTCCTTCTCTTCGTTTTGATTTAGCTACGACTTTTATTAAGTTGACAGATCGAGTGAGACATAAACATAAACTCACGCCTATATCCCCGAAGGGGTAGACAGAGGTGCTAGCACCCACATTTCGCCAGTTTATGTTTAGGTCCCAATGTGATAGGTGGCGAGCCTATTGCCATTAACCGGACACTTATAACCCTGCGATAAATACACACATAACTTCGAAAAGCATCGAAAAGTCATTGGTGTGTGCCATGATAAAACTAAGATAGAGAAAGGGATGCTTAGATGGTTCGGACATGTGGAGAGGATGTACAAAAGAAGATTGACTAAACAAATTTATAAAGCGTGGATGAATGGAAAACCCGGTAGGGATCGACCTAGACATATACACGTATGCCAATCAAATCGAAGACATTTTAAAGAAAGGACATCAAGAGTCTGTCAAAACAATTATGAAAGTAGAAGAAGCGAAAGAGGTATGCCAGGATCGTGGCAAGTGGAAAACAGTAGTCTCTGCCTACCCCACTGGGGAAAAGGCGTGACTGTATGTATGTATGTATGTATGTTTTATTAAAGTGACTGCTGTCTAACCTCCAAACTACGCATGCTTAAGCTAAAGTCTCACCCATAGATCGGTATGTTTATCAGCATGCAGCAGCCTCAGCATGGTGACATGGGCATACGTTTTTAATCTTTGTAATTCAAGACGTTTACGACGTTTTTAAGTGATTTCATTGGTCGAAGAGAAACGAAGAGATATATATATATATATATATATATATTGTCTGTCGCCAGGCCGAGCTGACCACAAATAAATAATAATAGCTTAGTGGTTAAGGAGTCGGCTTTACGTTGGACAGGTCCCGGGTTCCAATACTGGCAAAATTTTGGACAAGGTTAAGTTGGCATCAAGAAAGCTCGGAGTGCTCAACAGCGCGAAGCAGTACTTCACTGCGGGGCAGCAACTCCTTCTTTATAAAGCACAGGTCCGGCCTCACATGGAGTACTGCTGTCACCTTTTTGCTGGAGCACCTGCATACCAGCTTGACCCCTTCGACTCAGTGCAAAGACGGGCATTGAGGCTGGTTGACAATCCCATACTCACAGGTAGTGTGGAACCTCTTAGCCTTAGGAGGGATTTTGCCTCACTGTGTGTGTTCTACCGCCTATACAATGGTTTGTGCTCAGATGAATTGTTTTACGTGATGCCCGTAGCTACATTCTATCAACGCACCTCTCGCCATAGGCAGGGAATTCATCCTCACACATTGCGACCTGAGACGGTGCGCACTGTGCGGTATGAAAGAAACTTCATCCCACGCACACTCAAGCTGTGGAATGACCTCCCTGTTGCGGTTTTCCCAAGCGCCTACAATATGGGGTTCTTCAAGAGGGGCATCAGAAGGTTTCTTCATGGTCGGCAGCGCGAGTGTGACACCCCTGGTGTTGCATACGTCCATAGGCCACGGTAACCGCTTCCCATCAGGTGGGCCGTGTGCTTGTCTGCCAACTAAGTGGTATAAAAAAATCAAAAAAATGAATGCATTTCATTTATCTATCACTGACTTGTCATTTCAAATTACAAAGTTTTGTGTGCGCCACATTCAGCAACGCAGACAGTCTCAATTTAATATTCGTACCACTTATTAAGATCTATAATAACGTCTTGAAACTGAGCAAAAACTGACAGCAGTCGGGATTTCTTCTAAGTCAACGCATCACTACATAGTTTAAAACACAGTCGCTTTCTCTGTCCCTATATCCCTATGTATGCTTAAATCTTTAAAACTACGTAACGGATTTTGATGCTGTTTTTTTAATAGATGAAGTGATTGAAGAGGAAGGTTTATATGTATAATAACATACATTTAATGGTGGATAAATACTGTTATTTTTGAGGTTTCTAATGTGATGTCGTAAATAATTACATTTTTTCCGCTTACTTTGGGCAGACTGAACCCTACGAGGTTTATCAAAATAATGTACCAAGTATAGTACACATTGAAAGGGTCTACAGTAAACTCCGCGATGGTATATGTCTGATGGATATCCCACAATAACATTTTTTTGTCATTTACTTTTTACGACAAATAATGGCTAACTTTCAAAGCGATTTTAACGAATACAGCATTCATCCTTATCCAAATAAATACCTTAAATACATTGTTGATTTAATATAGATCTAAATGGCCCTTAACAGCACATGATTTAAATGAATATTTTCGAAGATATTACAGATTTAAAAATTACTGGACGTAGCGTTTGTGGCGGTGATACAACGTCCAGTTTTATGTAGTGTATTAGCATTGCACCCGTGCGAAGCCGGGGCGGGTCGCTAGTTCAAAAATATTACGGTTTACGTAGCTGAAGTTACGGAACCCACGGTGCGCGAGTCTGACTCACTCTTGACCAGCTTTTATTTTTCGCGCCGTACACGAATACTAGGTCGACATGTGAAAAAGTAGTCTATTTTTCAATTTCGAAGTCATATACACTCCCGCAGTAGTGGTTTTATCTCTCTATTGTGCCACACGGAGGAAATTGTGTAGGTACAATACAATTTGTACAGGTAATTTTAATTCAGTTGACTGAAACTCTCTGTCAATGGTTGCTCACTAACCACAATCCGAGGTGAAAGTTTCAGTTGCGACCGAGATTATAGCACGGAGGAAGCTGAATTTAAATTCAATTGGTTCAATTGGTCTTATAATATTGTGGCAGTCTCTAGGCAGGTTACCATTTAATAAAGAGTTTGATTGTAAATTTTATGTTTTTTGTCCTATGTGTTATGTATATGCATGTAGAATAAAACAAATAATAATTAAGACTGCTGTTTAAAAGTTCGGTTTAAAGATATTTTATTTTCTCAAACTATTACATTTAACGAAATGTTCGAATACTGCATTAAACTATAACTATAGGATAGTACTAATGTTAGTAGATAAGTATTATAGCTACTTTCGCGAGTAGGTACATATCTGAAACCATCATCGCTTATTTTAATAAATAAAAAGAAAACTCAATTCCGAATGACACAACAAGTAGGTTAGTTAAATTTATTTTGTCCTGGTGAGTGTTCTGATGAGCTGTTCCAATTAGTCCCACCCTCCCCTTTCCTACACAGGACAACACGTGCAGGTCTTAGATGTCACCCGCACACGGTGCAGAACATCCGATCAAGATTTTTTTAATTATTCATTTTATTGGAGGCGACAGAGAACTGACGAATGTGTTACAGTAAGGTATGGAAGTAAAGCAATTGCTTGGTTCATACATACATACATACATAAAATCACGCCTGTTTCCCATAGGGGTAGGCAGAGATCACGGATCTCCATTTGCTACGATTCTGACATACTACTCTCGCTTCCTTCACTCTCATTACATTCTTCATGCATGCTCGTCGGTTTAGAGTACTCCTGACCTGCCCCTTTTCTAAAACTTCCCCGATTTGGTCCAGGTGTGTGCGCCTAGGTCTTCCACTCCTTCCATCTTCCATCCACACTCGCCTCATACACCTGTTTCATTAGTCTTGCTTGGTTCAACCATTCCTTATTTAAGTTCATCTTCAAGGACTTCAACAATCTCTGGTCTTTTAAACTGACTAGATTTCACAACTGTTTACACTTATTTAAAGTGAAGTACATCAATTAATATATGTATTTAAATATATACATTTTAATAACCTACTCGATAAAGAAAGAAAACTTCTTTTTCACTACACGGATTTTAACATTAAAAATCAAAAGCAGTTTCAACTTGACATTTTATGCACCCTATGACTTTCGAGAGATAAAATATCTTTCATTTGAGATCCGATTCATCATTTTTTGTAGAGGGAAACTGACACTACATATATATTATACACTATCGCTGGCACAGTCGGTTAAAAAGAAGTTTTGCTTTAACCGACTGTGCCAGCGAGGGTAATATGCTACGCGCGTATGTGTCTATGTAAACATGGTACACCCTACATCTGTACACAAAAATTGGTGTCAAAAAACTCACTATATTCTAGTTGCTGTACCCCGACCGAAATTAACACAATTTTTGTTTAGAACAGGTTGTGTAGGTATGTTTACTATAGTAAGTATATATTCGTTGTTTTTACGTGAGCGAGAATGGGGGTGTATGCTCGCGTTTATTATTTTTGTCAGTGACAATTAAACACAGTGATTGGCAACATATGAAGAGGGGTGCGCTCAGGTTACTTTTTAACAAGCGATACGCACGTATAGCCAGCGTCAGATCGATCTTGACTGGCGTGATATTAAGTTCTTGTCACCCTGAGTCACCCTGAGGCGTATATATAAGGGTATCTCGACTTTCTAGAATGTCTCCAGGTAAGATCAATGGTTAGTTAGGATATTCCTCTTCAATTTAGGTTCTGAAAAAAAAACCGGTGTAGCCTAGTGGTATAGGTGATGGACTGCTGAGACGAGGTCTCGGGTTCGATCCCAGGTTTTACCACGGCACACACAAATGACATTTCGATGCTTTTCGAAGTTATGTGCGTATTTATCGCAGGTTTATAAGTGCCCGGTTAATGGCAATAGACTCGCCACCTATTACAATTGGGACCTAAACATAAACTGGCAAAATGTGGGTGCTAGCACCTCTGCCTACCCCTTCGGGGATATAGGCATGAGTTTATGTATGTTAGGTTCTGTAAGTTGACTTTTTTAGATTAAAAAAAAATACTAATAAGAACAAAGGTGTTTTGTTTGAGATTGACATGGTCATTCACATTAATTGTGCAAAACTCGCCGGGATATTTATCATGTTTATTGCTTTTTCCAAGTAACCGATAGTTCAGCGCTGTTACAAGCGCCATGATCACGGTGTAGTAAACTATTCCAGTGAGTTTTACACTCATTAATAAGACCAGAGGTATTAATTTCAATTTAACGCCTAAATGAATACCGTTCAAGAATCTGTAACGTTGATGAATGTATTGAACGTGACATAGTACACGGCAATATTATGTAGTTTGTGGTAACATCAATCAATTAGCCAACCGCAGTCTACTGCTGAACATAGGTCTCACCCAATTTCCGCCATTTTATTCGATCCTCTGCCTGGCAGGAGCCTCTGAAACTTGGCTAAAACAACAGTGATTGTCTTCTCACTCCAAGAGTAATTCGCCAAAGCGTCAGTTTACCAGCTGGTCATCAGAATTTAAGATACGGATGCCCGTAACTCAAATTTTGTTTCAATTCTACTAAACTCTTCCCCAGTAAATCAACTTGTAATTGGCCATGAAAATATTCACTCTCAGAATGAAAGCGTATTTAAGTACCAGGGGTTCATCTTCTTTACCTATTTGTACTTAACATACATACATAGATACATATAATCACGCCTTTATCCCTGGAGGGTTAGGCAAAGGTGAATCAACACCCACATTTCACCAATAATTGTAATTGGTCCCACGTAATAGGGGATGAGCACTATTGTTGACTCGAGACATGCATCTGAGGGTGAGTCTGGACTGTATATATCTGTCTGAAGTTAAACAGTCCCATTCCTTAGTCGCCTTGTACGACACCGCATGGGAAGAGATAGGGTGGTCCTAATTCTACTCTGCGCAAACCACGCGGCACTTTACAAATTTCTATATTTATAATATCTACGAAAACCCATAATATATATATATCATAATCAATAACTTTACTAGATGGGATTACATGTTGCATATTATATAGTGTTACTATAAAAATTAATAACTTCGTGTTATGTTCCCAGCGGTGAGTAGGGTAGCCAGAGCTCACTGGAGAATTTGTGCTTTCAGTGGGAAGACTAAAGGCTTGTCCTGCTTAGTCCTCTACACTGACGGCACAGAAACTCTGTGCTTACAGGGTCGGCAGTGCGAGTGTGGCTTTTCTGATGTAACACACGTCCATAGGCCAAGGTATCCACTTTGCATCAGGTGGGCCGTGCGCTTGTTTGCCTAAAAAAATAATAATATTATATCTGTGGTGTTACGAACGTATCAAACACAGTAATACTCGTACGTTCATCAAATTGACATATAAGTCAATATAACGAGAAGCACACATCAATTTGTTAATCTACTAGAACCTACTCAATAACGATCCTATGACAGAGGCACTCTGAGCCAACATTTCTGAGCCAACATTTCTGAGCCAACATTTCTGAGCCAACATTTCTGAGTCAACATTTCCTGGTAACATGTAGGGTTAACACAGTAGAATATAATAAAAGCAATAGGCAGACAGGTCGTCCAATTCTTCCCAATACTGCTTAGTACATAGGTATTCATTATTTTTAATTCCCACTAGCGGACCCGACAGACTTCGTCCTTTAAAAAATATTTGTTCCTATCTATTTTATAGTAAATAGTAAGCTCAAATTGACTGTACCGTTCAATTAGTACGTTTGTATGGGAAAAAGAAATGTGCTGTTTTTAGAGCTTCAACGAACCATCCTTGAACTTCAACGAACATTAAAAAAAAAGAATTGGCTAAATTGGTCCAGGCGTTGTTGAGTTATGCGCTTACCAACACATTTAGCGATTCATTTTTATATTACAGAAGATAGTAAGTTAAAATATAAACAATAAAATTCTGTCCCAATTTTTTGATTTCTTCTCATTCAATATTGAATTACTTTTTTTTATTGATAATATAATATCACATTTATCTCGGTATACGTGTAAACGCAACGTAGACCAAGATAAACGCGATATTCTCTTGCACTCCATACATTTGCACTACGCGCGACTGGTGCGTGACGTCATTCGCAAGTACGATTTTGTAAGGAGCTTTTTTGGGCGGTGCTAGAAATTAAATTTTCAATATCAAATATATATATTTTTTATTATATAATATATATATATATATATATATATATATATATATATATATAAAACCATTTGTCGTAACCAATAAAAAAGTAGTCTAAAAGCCAATTACAATAAAATCCTACATTTTTTATAAACGTTAATATTTGGATGTTTGTAATTCAATCACGTTCAATCGGTTGAACGAATGGTTTTTTATTTTCTTTTATTTGGTCACAAAACAGTTATACATTATATAATATCATAAGGAATGAAAGTTAACATTATTTTGGAAAACGTATAATCCACACTTATTTTATTTTATTTGGTCACAAAACAGTTATACATTATATATAATATCATAAGGAATGAAAGTTAACATTATTTTGGAAAACGTATAATCCACACTTATTTTATTTTATTTGGTCACAAAACAGTTATACATTATATAATATCATAAGGAATGAAAGTTAACATTATTTTGGAAAACGTATAATCCACACTTATGTCCGCAATATAATATAAAATGTAGGTACGAGTATTTTTTTCCTGATGTCGTCGGTTGGAGTTTGTAGTTGAATAAGAGTTTATTAAATGACTAGACAAGACGATATACAATCTAATGTAAAGTAGTACATCTGCTACTTCGAGGAGATGGTCTGAATACTAGTAAAACTTCCAAATTTCTATCCAAATGGATGTTTTATAAACCTAATCGCCACTAACCTCATTTTCATTTTTTTTGTCAACTTAGAAGTCAGACAATCACACGGCCCACCTGAAGGAAAGTGGTTACCGTGACCTATGAACGCGTGTATAACCAGGGGAGTCACACCGTGTTGCCGACCCTGTAAGAACAGAGTTCCTGTGCCATCAGTGCAGAACACCAAATCAGAACAAGCCTTTGATCTTTCCACTGACAACAAAAACTTTCAAGGGAGCTCTGGCTATACTACTCACCGTCGGGAACACAACACGAGGTTATTATAGCCGTGTTATTCTGTAGGATAGAGGTACTTCCCCAGTCGGACTACTCAATTGGGACGGAAATACCATTGTGCCCTACCTCGTATCCGCCTCTAATCTATCCTCGTACCAATTTTCAACTATCCGTTGCATTAATAGTAAAACACTCACCGAGATATACTGTTATATGTATATTATATCATTCTCAAATCATATATCCGTTGAATATTAGTACAAGAATAAGATTATTATAATCTAGGATAGCAAGGGTACTATCTAGCTATCGATCTAGGTAAGAATCAAACTGGAAAAGAACTATTTTCTAATAACATTGGTCTCAATAAAATTCGCGGTTCGTTTGTCTACTTTTCCTTTTTCGGCTTTCACATTTCGTCAGTTTATGTTTAGGCCCCAATGTAATAGGTGGTGAGCCTATTGCCATTAACCGGGCACTTATAAACCTGCGATAAATACACACATAACTTCGAAAAGCATCGAAAAGTCATTGGTGTGTGCCATGGTAAAACCTGGGATCGAACCCGAGACTTCGACTCAGCAGTCCATTACCCATACCACTAGGCTTCCGCGGTTGTTAAAACGCGGCGATTAAAAATAGAAAGAGGTTAAAATTTCAAATACTTAATTTTACTCAGTTTTAAACATTTTACATGTCTACAGCTATGTCTCTTTCCCTCTATGTAAATCTTTGCTACGATTCTTATTTAAAATTTAAATAAATAAATAAATATTCCACGACATTCTACACAACGCTATCTAGACCCATGGTAAGCATAGCTTAACTAGCTTGTGTTATGGAATCTAGAATACGGATAAACATACTTAGATACTTTTTTTTTGTAAATGCATACATATTATACATAGAAACACCCAGACCAATGCAAATATACATATTCATGCATACAAATATTTGCACTGAGCGGGAATCGAACCCGCACCCCCTGCATAGCAGTCGAATGCTCTACCGCTACGCCACGGAGGTCGTCGAAACTAGGTATAACGTTTGCTGGTATACGGAACTAAACATATATAGTGTGATTGTACCTGTTCTGTTCCTATATTATCATCCGCCTTCGTTCGATAACGCATCAAATATTGAGAACAATAAACTTGACCGTGAAGCGATTTTGGGGAATTGCTCTTGACAAATAATATTCTAATCCGCTTAAGTAATAACAACGTAAGCTTCTGGAGCATTATTCAAGGTCTACAGTATGAATACACATACAGTAAGATATTTCAAATTGTTGTAAACATGTTGGTATTATAATCGATTTTGGCATCTCTGTGGCGTAGCGGTAGAGCATTCGACTGCTATGCAGGGGGCGCGGGTTCGATTCCCGCTCAGTGCAAATATTTGTATGCATGAATATGTATATTTGCATTGGTCTGGGTGTTTCTATGTATAATATGTATGTATTTACAAAAAACAGTGTCTAAGTATGTTTATCCGCATTCTAGATTCCACAACACAAGCTATTTAAGCTATGCTTACCATGGGTCTAGATAGCGTTGTGTAGAATGTCGTGAAATATTTTTTATTTATTTATTATTCGTTTATGGATTTACACACGTCTAATAGGCTACGGTAACCACTTTCCATCAGGTTGGCAGTGTGCTTGTCTGCCACCTAAGTGGTACAAGAAAAATACAATTTATTTACGTTTGGGCCGTGGGGTCCGAGCGCCCGCAATCTCTTCAGGGAGATTGTGAAGCGTATGGTCGACACTTCTCATGACCAGAGGGCTGGCCTCTTCTTAGGTCAGAGAATAAGCATTGCGATACAACGCGGCAATGCTGCCAGTCTTCTGGGAACGCTACCACAAGAGGCATGCGATGCGGAGGAATTCCACGACGCATTTTAACTTTTGTTTTATTTAATTATCATTTTTTATTAATGTAAATATTAGCATAGATTTAACAAAATACATGAAGTGTAAGTAGGCAAATTATTAACAAAGTAAACCGCATCGATAATCCCCTTTTTTATACCCCTTAGGTGGCAGACAAGCACACGGCCCACCTGATGGAAAGTGGTTACCCTGGCCGCCACCGTTGCGCTGCCAACCCTGTAAGTACAGAGTTTCTGTGCCATCAGTGTAGAAGACAAAGCAGGACAAGCCTTTAGTCTTCCCACTGACAGCACAAATTCTCCAGTGAGAATATATATAAATATTTTGTAAGTAAGCAAAAGTTAAATGAAATATAAAAAAATATATTCCCGAAATAACTACAGTACGCACTATTATTTCTTAAGGCAGGTTGTATGTAAATAGGAGTAATTCCTTCACTGTTTACACATTTTGTATCTCATTTATAAAAAGTTAATATATATTCTCATTTTTTTTGTTGTTGTGAGCTTTCGGTTTCTTTAATTTGTAATTATATTATTATTTACAGAATGTACATGATAGTTATTTAAATTAAAATATAAAAACAATATAAAACACCTAAATAATCCTGCATTATATTTACAATTTGATCTATTACTTGATCGTCCGTATTATATAACAACATGCACACATTTTGGACAGTATGTATTTCCCGGCAGAATAGAATTTGGACTACCGCATCTCTTCCCTTGCGGTGTCGTATAAGGTGAGCGAGCGCTGTCCCTTTGATTTCACTGAGAAGCACACAATACGTTTGATCGACTGCTCTGCCACGTTCGCTCGCTTGAATATTCTCTCCAATCTGATATAGATTAATGAAATAGTTTGGCAGTTTGATGCAGTTAGTTTCCCGTCTGGTAAGGCGGATTAATACGTTATATCACCTTTGGGTTCTAAAGCTCAGATGTTAGTCGCTTCACGGAAAACATCGAATTTTTGCACTCTTAATCCCCCAAAGGTGTGCTGAGAGAAAACTCAACTTTGTACATCAAGATGTATTTGTGATTACCTGTTGATGTATTATTTTCTTGTGTACAATAAAGAATTAGAGAAGTTTAGCCAAATTCGAATTTAGACCGGTAAAGCGGACTCCTAAGTGAAAGCTTCGGAAAGACTATTCCCACCCCCTTCCCATGGCCCTACCAACCATCTTGGTTATAACGGGCCGAATCTTGGGAGATGCGCACCCTACTGGCGTCTGCTCTCTTTCAGGCGCGCATTTCTTGACTCCCTACAAATTATTTATGTGCCTCACCATTTTTGCTCTCTCCCCTTTCTGGGGCAGCACGCCACACTAACAGGTTTCGTCGCCGTTAGAGACCTCACGAGCTTTGAGCCTCTCGTGCCAAACGCGCGCAAAGCTTCGCAGCCGTCCTAAGTTTTGGGGTGTACCTACAAGGTCCGAGTAATACATAGGCCCAGCCTCCGATCTTACCACACCTCCCATCATGTTGTCGCGGATGTCATCATACAGGGGGCAGACCCACAGGAACGAAACGACTGGGATTAACGCTAAGAGGAACAAGAGGGGTAGACTAATACGTAGGAACTTTTTTTATTGTGTGCAAAATCCCCTTGGTTACCCCCACCACAGGAGCCGGTGGGGGAGGTTATGACGGACTTGGACCAACTAAAACGCACGGCAACTGTGTGGGCCACAGGCTACCAGAGGTGAGGTTATCTGAAACATATCCCTCACACTCTTGCCGGCCCAGGACCGTTTCTTTTGAGACGCCCCTTTTCGGATTGTGGGACATATGAATACCCTTTGACAACTAGGTAAAGTAAACAGGGTTGACAAGACTGAGACTGACAACATTTTTGAAGAATTTGCTCTGTATTCTTGCAATAAAATAATAATACAGAAAAACAAACTGAGCTGCTCACCCCACGTTGATGGAGTTATATCAGTGGTGTAGTTTATAGTCTATTTTGATCATATTGATCAAAGTATTTTAGATTCAATTCAAGCAATTGCAACCAACAAAAGTACTTGAGTCTGAAAAAAGGCATCTAGCTCCGTTCAGTAATTTTTGCGTACAGTGCGAATAAACAGAAAAGGATTCCAAAAAAATATATTTTTGAGTGCTTGTTATAATCAAGAATCAAAGAATCAATTTCATTTATTCAGTTTAGGCACATAAAGAGCACATACATATATGAACGTCAATGTCAAGAAATAATATAAAAATACTTAATAATGAAAAATAAACCATTGGAAAATGATTCTTTCACTGGTTCGGTAGGTTAGTTCTACTGAGAAGATACTAGCAAGAAACTCAGAGAACTATATTAGAACTGGATTATCTTTCTTTTTTAAATTTACTTCAGTTTACAATTTATTTTGTGCGAGCAAGCAAGAGACTTAAGGTGACCACGCATTTACATCATCAAGATACTCATCTACTTTATAGTAATCTTTATTCATTAATTTTTTTCACTTATATTTTAAATTTATTTAGTGGCAAATTGATCAAATCGTAAGGAATTTTATTAAATATTTTTATACAACTGCCTTTTACAACTTTCTGAAGCATGAGTGTTGGTATAACTAATTTATTTTTGTTTCTCGTATTAAAATTATGTAGGTACGTGAGATTTTTTTCGAAAAGATTTAGGCTCTCAGGGATTTCAAGAAGGAGGTAGGACACGGCGGTATTTACGCCCAATTGAGCATTCCGACTGGGAAAGTACCTCCGCCCCACAGAATTCCGCGGCTATAATAACTTCGTGTTGTGTTTCCAGCTGTGAGTAGGGTAGCCAGAGCTCACTGGAGAATTTTTTCTGTCAGTGGGCAGAAAAACTTGTCCTAAAAAAAATTGTCCTGCTTTGTCTTCTACTGACGGCACAGAAACTCTGTACTTACAGGGTTGGCAGCGCGACTGTGACTCCTCTGGTGTTATAAACGTCCATAGGCCACGGTAACCACTTTCCATTAGGTGGGCCGTGTGTTTGTCTGACAACTAAGTGATATAAAAAAGGCTCTTTCATACATATAAGATATTACCGCCTAGTTTTTTTATACAACTAGTAGCTAGTTTATAGTTTTTTTATACAACTTAGGTGACAAACAAGCACACAGCCCACCTGACGGAAAGTGGTTACTGTGACCTATGAACGTGTACTTCAACAGGCGAGTCACACCCGTGCTCCCGAACCTGTAAAAACTGAGATTTTCTGTGTCATCAGTGCAGGAAACGCGATCAGGACAAGCCTTTAGTCTTCTCACTGACAGCACAACACCTGTCCAGTGAGTTCTATTAGCTACCCTAATCACCGCCGAGAATACTACACGAGGTTATTATAACCGTGGTATTCTGTAGGCTGGAGGACTTCCCCAGTCGCACTGCTCAATTCGGACGGGAATACCGTCTAATAGTTAATTTAACATTACCCAAATATAAGAATTGTAGCTTTTCGTGAGCGAACACAAGGCAAAAGTTTGCGGTCTAAGCGAAAAAGCATCCGTCATCGGATTGAGTTGCAATTTATTTTTAATAAAACCAAAATCACTTATATTCCCTCTAACCCATCCAACTAAGCTAAATTACATGTGCTAGGAGTAGGTTCACGTTTGTAGTGTAATGTCCAGAATTCGAGCCCGTGACCTCTCGATCGTAAGGCCGACTCTTTAACCACTAAGCTACCGAAGACCGCAATTAAACACGCATTGATCGGTAGCGGTTAAAATAGAACTACATGGATTCCACCGCAATTGGTTTAGCATACCCGAGACTTCGACATCAGTGTAAATAATTTAACCGGTGCCGACGGTTCGGTAATCGGTTAAATTCAGTTTTGTTTAATGCAAGACATTCGAGTAGTCTTGCAAAATCATTTACATAGTACAATAAAAGACTTGCCATTGTTTGCTTTTAGAAAAGTAATTGTGCAGAGTTTCCATTCCCGCTCTTCACGTGGCTGTTTGTGTTTACTATTGAGCGATTCATCTCCTTTCATTTATTAATGGCTTCTGCATCGAAACACCGCCTTGAGCGGTAAAAAAATTGACGTATATGCAAACACAAAATAATATCATACGCAAATACGAAGAGTCATTGTGAACTGGTATCATTAGATTTTCGATTTTCTATAGTTTGCAAAAATAGAACTCTCATCAAGTATACTTTATAATCATCAAGAGTTTGTTTGTTTGAACGCGATAATCTCAGAAACATCTGGTTCGAATTCCAAAATTATTTTTGGAATTCGAACCAGATTGAAAATTGAACTTGAAAAATTGAACCAGATTGATATTGAAAATACATAAGCCTCGTGTAGGATCGTTGATAATCCCACACTCACAGGAGGTGTAGGACCCCCTCGTAATAGTCAAGCTCTATGTTTTGATACCCATATTGAGGGAGTTAGGAGAAAAAATAATGTAATTCTCCAATTTGTGGTGAGGGCCATCTTGTATTTGAAATTTGTCACAGTGTATGATATTTTACTAGTCAAGTCCTTTCATTTGATAACCATATTGACGGAGTTGTGAAAAAATATTATACTTATCAAACAGTCTATTTAAAAAAAAATATGCTACGAGCACTTGTTACTGTTTCTGGCAGGGAGTTCCATGGCACCACCCGGTTTAATAAAAAGTGATATCTAGGGTTGCTGGCACACTGAGGTTAACTAAGTTTCATTGAGTGGCCTCTTAAGTGTCTGTTTGTGTGCTTGATATACATGCTCTCGATGTTTGTCACATGGTAAGAAGCATCTTGTATGTCTCAATGAGGTCTCCTCTCCTCCTTCTCTGTTCCAGGGTGGTTAAGTTCAGATCCAGGAGGCGTTCTTCATATGACATATTTTTCAGGCCAGTGACCATTTTGGTTGCTCTCCTTTGTACCCCTTCTAACAATAGAATATCAGTTTTAAAATATGGGCTCCAAATTTGGAAGGCATATTCCAACGAAGGTCGTATGTAGGTTTTGTACATGTTGAGAAACAATTCTTTGGCTATGACATAGAATGCTTTACGAATCATTTATAACATGGATTTCTATGAGGAGGTAGGACACGGCGGTATTTCCGCCCAATTGAGCAGTCCGACTGGGAAAGTACTTCCGCCCTACAGAATACCGCGGTTACAATAACTTTATGTTGTGTTCCCAGCGGTGAGTAGGGTAGCCAGAGCTCACTGGAGAATTTGTGCTGTCAGTGGGATGACTAAAGGCTTGCCCTGCTTTTCCTCTACACTGACGGCACAGAAACTCTGTGCTTACAGGGTTGGCAGCGCGAGTGTGGCTTCTCTGGTGTTACACTCTCCATATGCCACGGTAACCACTATCCATCAGGTGGGCCGTGCGCTTGTTTATCCTTTTGGTTATCCCTGCTCGTCCCACTTAAGATTATGAGTTATAGTGACTCCAAGGTCTCTTTGGGAGTTTACTGCATGCACTCGTCATCTTGTCTCATCTTGGACCGACTTGTATCAAACATAACGAAGAGCACTCCCGACTAATATAACTTTCGAACAAAACAAAACAAATTCAATTAGGTTCATCTCTCTATATCATCATCATTCATCTATCTAACTATGAAACCACAGACACAAACACACACACACATACACACACACATACATCAAACTTATAACACCCCGTCATTTTTGCCCCAGGGTTTTATAAAACCAACACCACCTGTAGCGACTGCAATCTATTTGTTGTTAAACACAAAAGTCGGGCAAATCAAAGGTATGTATTTACCTTTACCATGATCGCGTTGATTCCCGTTAACATTATAGTTATGGCTAGTTGTAAATTGTGTAAGGTTATGGAAGACTTTAAGTTAAGTTTGTCTAAGTCTAAAGTACAATTATGACGATGCTCTCATTACATAATCCCATCGAGGCTAAGAATATTAACGGAATACCGCCCTACAGAATACCGCGTCTATAATAATTTCGTGTTGTGTTCCCGGTGAGTAGGGTAGCCAGAGCTCACTGGAGAATTTGTGCTGTCAGTGGGAAGACTAAAGACTTGTCCTGCTTTTCCTCTACACTGACGGCACAGTAACTCTGTGCTTACAGGGTTGGCAGCGCGAGTGTGGCTTCTCTGGTGTTACACTCTCCATATGCCACGGTAACCACTATCCATCAGGTGGGCCTGCGCTTGTTTATCCTTTTGGTTATCCCTGCTCGTCCCACTTAAGATTATGAGTTATAGTGACTCCAAGGTCTCTTTGGGAGTTTACTGCATGCACTCGTCATCTTGTCTCATCTTGGACCGACTTGTATCAAACATAACGAAGAGCACTCCCGACTAATATAACTTTCAAACAAAACAAAACAAATTCTAATAGGTTCATCTCTCTATATCATTATCATTCATCTATCTAGCTATGATACCACAGACACAAACACACACACACACACACACACACACACACACACACATCAAACTTATAACACCCCGTCATTTTTGCCCCAGGGTTTTATAAAACCAACACCACCTGTAGCGACTGCAATCTATTTGTTGTTAAACACAAAAGTCGGGCAAATCAAAGGTATGTATTTACCTTTACCATGATCGCGTTGATTCCCGTTAACATTATAGTTATGGCTAGTTGTAAATTGTGTAAAGTTATGGAAGACTTTAAGTTAAGTTTACCAAAGTTTAAAGGTCAATTATACTGGTGGTAGAAACTTGACGGCACAAATTTGTCTCAAGTTTCGACCGGGTAGGTACCACCGTGTACTATTGCGAAAAACCCTCCATAGCAATTCAATCTCGGTTGGATTGTGTTCAGGGGTCAGCAAGTGCATAGCCGGGCAGAGGTGGTGGTTGTCGCAGCACTAGTGGGACCAGTGGGTCTTGGCGTAGTCTAGTGGGGATGGCGCGGGGCGATGCGCCGAACAGGGAGACCTGTAGAAACGGTGGTGCCGCTGGCCGCCCGCGGTATAGTACAGGGGCCCAACTGGGGTTAACCACCTTGGGAGGCTGCCTCACCAGGCCGCGCATAATCCCGATATGGTTCGTCGTGCCGGTTGGTGACCGGATTTGGGAGCCCGGCGACCATACTCGGGGGGGTACGGGGGCCCTTCCGTTCGGCGCGTCGGCTCTCGCCATGCCTCACATTCATAGATAAAACCAATATCCCGCGCTTTGTCACACGGTGCTGCGGCGGCAATCACCTCTTTTTTCACGCCTTCTCCCACCCAAACTCATGGCAGCGCAATTCAGAGAAATAGGCAACACAGCGGCTCGTCACACTCCCAAAAGCTTGCTATTTGATGTGGAGTCCACTAACATCTGTGGGCTCCATGCAAACCTCAACGCCGTCCACCAACACCTAGAGACGGCGAAACCTGCCATGTTTTTTCTAACGGAGACGCAAATACACCGCCCTGACGACACGACCTACTTGCTCTACTCTGGCTATGTTCTTGAGGAAAGTTTTCGTGCAAAAGCCGGGGTGTGCGTGTTTGTTAGGGCGGATGTTTGCTGTCGCCGTTTGCGCTGCCTAGAGGATCCATCCTTCTCCGTCCTTTGGGTACACGTAGACCATGGCCCTACGAGTCAGATCTATGTGTGCCTCTACCGTTCCCATACAGGAGATGCTGAGACAACTCGACTCTTTGAAAATCTGAGTCAGGCGGCAGATGATGCGCAGGAGCGATTTCCGAATGCCAAAATGGTATTTTTGGGGGATTTTAACGCCCACCACGAGATCTGGTTGGGCTCCTCCAAAACAGACCATGCGGAAAGAGCCGCCCACGCATTTGCTCTGGCATTATAGCGCCCCCACGACCCGTGCAGGGGAAGCGGCGTCTCTGGCACTACTCGTCAGCGGACTGGGATGGACTTCGTGACTATTTTGCGTCCATCCCGTGGGTTGAGCGCTGCTTTGAAGGTAAGAACCCATCGGATTGTGCTACTGCTGTCGCCGGTGAGATCGGTCTGGGTATGGAATACTATATCTCATACACCGATGTCACCGGTGACCGCGGGGTGCGCCCTTGGTTCGGGCGCCACTCGCAGAAGCTGTTGAACAAAAACAGTCTGCGTACCGCGCTTGGGTAAGGGCGCGCGCCACGCGCCATCTCAATCTGGGCCACTTCAAGGCGGCGTACAACAGAGCCACAAAGGTCTGTAGAAGGGCCTACGTCAGAGCGGATGCCCTGCGCATAGCGCGGCTTGGTCAAGAGCTAGTGATGCATCCCACGGGAAGCCGTGGCTACTGGCGACTGGCTAAAGCCGTGCAAGCCAACTTCTGTCAGCCTTCGCTGCCTCCGCTGCGTAACCCTGATAGATCCCTGGCCCATGAGCCGCAAGAGAAGGCAAATCTGCTGGCTAATCTCTTTGCGGCCAACTCCCGAATCGATGATTGTGGTACGCAGCCTCCAACACTACCCGACAGTGACTACGCGATGCCTGATATCAATATCAGGCAACGCGTGATTGCAGCACTGCACGAGTGCTGCAATCACTCGATGTCCGGAAAGCCAGTGGTCCGGATGGTATTCCAGCGGTAGTTTTGAAAAAATGTGCAGCGGAGTTGTCTCTAATGCTTACGCGCCTGTACCGGCTATCCTACAGTTCGGGTACAGTGCCTTTGCCTTGGAAAGAGGCGAATGTTCAGCCGATTCCCAAGAAGGGGGATCGCTCGGAGCCAGCCAACTATCGACCCATAGCCGTCACCTCAGTGCTGTGCAAAGTGTTCGAGCACATAATTAACAAACAGCTCATGCGGCACCTAGAGGATCACTCCTTAATTAATGACCGGCAATATGGCTTCAGACCGAAACGGTCAACGGGTGATCTTCTAGCATACGTTACCCATCTTTGGGGTGAGGCTATGGACAAGCACGGCGAGTCACTGGCAATTAGTCTTGACATCGCCAAAGCTTTCGATAGAGTCTGGCACAAATCAACTTCTTTCCAAGCTACCTGCCTTTGGTCTGCCTTCTAGGCTGTGCAACTGGGTTGCTAGCTTCCTGCAGGGGCGCCGTATTCGCGTCCTTTGTGACGGACGCGCTTCGGAGTTTCTGCAGGTTAATGCTGGCGTGCCCCAGGGGTCCGTCTTATCACCCACTCTCTTTCTTCTGCATATCAACGACATGCTGTCTACCGGCAATGTTCATTGTTATGCAGACGATAGCACTTTACATGGGAGTTATCATGGACATCCTGCGGCCAAGCAGTCAGATATCGCAGAGAAAAGGCAGCTTCTTGTCACTGAGCTTGACGGGATCCTGAATCACATTTCTCAATGGGGCTCTGAGAACCTGGTTGAGTTCAATGCCAAGAAGACGCAGGCATGTGCGTTTACAGCAAAAGTATCTTCTTTCCTTCCCCTCCCCACTGTTCAGAGCACGCCACTGCCACTGCAGGACAATCTCAATATCCTAGGTATGGATGTTCGCTGCAACCTGAATAACAAAAACTACATCGAAAGCATCATCAAAACAGCCTCACGAAAACTCGGAGTCCTGAACAGAGTGAGACGATTTTTCACGCCGGAGCAGCGGTGTCTTCTATACAAGACACAAATTTGCTCCTGTGTGGAGTACTGCTCGCATCTCTGGGATGGTTCAGCAAAGTACTTACTAGATGCTCTCGACAGGTTGCAGCGACGTGCGGTCCGCATCATTGGGAATCCCGAGATCACGAACACCCTAGAACCTTTACAGCTGCGTAGAGATGTTGCGTCCATGGCTGTATTTTACCGTCTGTACCATGGGGAGTGTTCTGATGAGCTCTTCCAATTAGTCCCACCCTCCCCTTTCCTACACAGTTTCCTACACAGGACAACACGTGCAGGTCTTAGATGTCATCCGCACACGGTGCAAAACATCCGATCAAGAACCAAGCGGTTCGGAGACTCTTTCCTCTGTCGCACCATTAAGGCCTGGAATTCATTACCAGCTCACGTGTTTCCTTCTTCCTACAGTCCCGGGTCCTTTAAGCGGGGCGTGAAAAAGCATATGATAAGGCCGTCAAGCTGAGTGTCACCATTGTCACACGGTATGTGTAAGTAATGGTGACCCTCTTTTCTGGGACTTTGCCTTCAGCTTACCATCAGGCAAGGCGAAGTCCAATTGACGTGTCCTATATATATAAAAAAAATGACGATGCTCTCATTACATAACCCCATCGAGGCTAAGATATTAACGGAATACCGCCGTACAGAATACCGCGGCTATAATAACTTCGTGTTGTGTTCCCAGCGGTGAGTAGGGTAGCCAGAGCTTACTGGAGAATTTGTGCTGTCAGTGAGAAGACTAAAGGCTTGTCCTGCGTTGTCTTCTAAACTGACGGCACAGAGACTCTACTTACAGGGTTGGCAGCGCGACTGTGACTCCTCTGGTGTTACAAACGTCCATAGTCCATGGTAACCACTTTCCATCAGGTGGGCCGTGTGCTTGTCTACCAACTACCTACTAAGCGGTATAAAAAAAACATAAGTTGTGCGAAGTAACTTTGCCCACTTAATTACTGTTCAGGTTTGATTATTCTCATTGATATGTTTAGAACATAAAACTGACACATATTTATTATATATGAATTACTATTATTATCATAATAATATATAAGCATTATTATAATATAGAAACATAAAATCTGAAACTATTAATTGCTATACTACCCTTGAGTGCCATTGGCTCTTTTCGGCACTATACCTACCAGTGCCGAAAGGCAGCGCGGTCGAGATCCCGAGCCTGAAAAAAATCAGCTGTGATATCCTACCACTATGTTCACAGTGACATGGTGAATGGGAGCTACGACTTGAGCGACCAAGCGCAGGGCACGCCGTAGTAGCGGCAGTAAGACTCATCATGGGGTAGTGGCTAGAGAGGCCACACGGCAGCCTCTCGTAGGCCTGGGGGTGACGGGTTAAACCGTCTGTCATCCCGGCAGAAGTAGGCCGCGTATCCCCGTTTCCGGCGATGAGTTGGGGGCTCTGTGGTCCCCACACTCGAGGAGAGGCCAGATCGGGAGAGATGGCTCAGGGTCGGCTGGGGTGCGAGGGATATGTCAGTTAACCTCATCTTCAGCAACCAAAAACGACCCACAGGCGTCGTGTGTTTTAGTCGGTTCGAGTCCGACATAAAGGTATTCTTGAAGATGTTTCGCAAGTAAAAAAGAAAGTTCCGTTGAATACAAAAAAGATTTTGATTTTTATTGATACTTTTTATCCTGATCACAAGAACATACAGAATCATTTCCTTTTCCATAAAGCTGATATTCTCACTAGATTAGGACGTACATGGGTAAAACTTCGTTCACTCTGAACTAGGTTTAAAGTTGTAAATTAGTTGTGTAATATAAATACGTGGGGCGCACTATAAGTTTCCGGAATGAATATGAAAAAATACTATTAAAGGTACAAAATTAATTTATTGTTTTTCAAAATAATCTCCCTTGGCGTCTATGCACTTTTTCATTCGATCAAACCAGTTTTGAAAACTTTTGTGCCACTCCTCTGTGGTGACCTCTGAAACGTGTTTTTCATACTCCTCGACAGCCTCTTCTGGTGATGAAAATCGTTGGCCGCGTAATTGGTTCTTAATTTTTGGGAACAGATAAAAGTCACAAGGTGCCAGGTCGGGACTGTATGCAGGATGACTCATGAGTTCTACATTTTTCGCCTTCAAAAAGTCGTTTGTCTGTCTGGCCGTGTGAGAACTAGCATTGTCGTGGTGCAGGATGATACGGCGTTTACGGTTATTTTTACGGAGTTCGTCAATAACTTCCGGCAAACAAATGGTCGTGTACCAGTCACTATTCACAGTACGACGATTTTCTAAAGCAACAGTAGCCACGTGTCCAGTTTTATTAAAAAAAGATGCAATCATCCGCTTAGATGCACTTTTCACGCGCGCCACTTTGCTTGGTTTCGGCTCATCTTGAAAGACCCATACGCTCGATTGCTGCTTTGTTTTGGGATCGTAGCAATAAATCCATGTTTCGTCACCTGTTACTATGTCCCACACCAAATTTGACGCACCTTCGTTGAATCTGGTAAGCATGGCACTGCACCAAGTGACGCGGTCCGTTTTTTGATCCTCGGTCAAGTTATGTGGGATCCACCGCGAGCACAGCTTTCTCACACCCAAATGTTTGTGTAGGATTGATTGTATTTGACTCATGCCTATTTCTAAGGATGCGCGAATTTCATGGTAGGTCACATGCCTGTCTGTTTCAATCATACGGCGCACAGCATCGATGTTTTTGTTGGTCACAGCGGTGGACGGCCGACCATCGCGAGATTCGCCACTGAGATTGATACGACCACGCTTGAATTCTGCAAACCAGCTATAAACAGTCGTCTTGCATGGAGCTTCATCGCCAAAAGCTGTTTCAAGCCGAGCGATGCTCTGTTGAGCCGTCAATTTACACTTAAAATCGTAGAAAATCATACTACGAAAATTTTCCCGAGTTAAATCCATGTTGATGCAGACACACAATTTTTTAAATGGCGCCACAAGGTAAAAACAAAAGACAGTCAGATGAAACAAACTGTATTCTACAGCCAAAGAGTTCTATTTTCAAATGTTGTAATAAATTTTTAAATATTGTTTATGTAAGTGGCCAGTTCCGGAAACTTTTAGTGTAACCTATGTATAATTAAGTTCGAATTACGTTAAATAGTCGATACCGAACCTTTTTTTTTTCTATGCAACTTTGGCGGCAGCCAAGCACGCAGCCCACCTGATGGAAAGTGGTTACCGTGGCGTATGGACGTGTGCAACACCAAATGAGTAACACTCGCGTTGCAGACCCTGTGAGCACAGAGAGTTTCTGATTTTATTCTTGTCTGTTAGTTCACGATTCACGATGAAAGCAAAAAATACGGCACGGACGTTGACGCAGTTTTTTGTACGAAAAGTCTTAGACATACTTAAAATTTGTCACAACTTTGCTTGATTCAATAGCATAAGAGTTTTCCCAAAAGTCGCCAAAGACGTCAACACTTCTAGAACCGTAGGCATTAGTTTAGTATTTCATGAACAAATTGATTATGGATTTTCCTTTTATCATAGAAAAATCTTCTAACATGAAACGCCATTCTATTAAAAAAATTGTTTACACTACTTTAGTGGTAGACAAGCACACAGCCCACCTGATGGGAAGTGGTTACCGTGGCCCAGTGTTGGGCAAATTTTATTTGCAATTAAACTTCTAATTAACCTAATTGGTGTCTAAAAAATCGAAACAATTTTGACAGCAGGCGGTACCCAGTAATTTTTGTTGCGGTTTATGGTTGGCAATAGAGTACAGCCTGCTGTCAAACTTGGTTCGATCTTTTAGAGACAGTTTACTTTTTTCGATTATTTTGGCAGCAAGTCGGGATTTATAATTTCTGAATATTTTTTAATCGTAATTAGAATCTGTCCAACACTGCCGTGGCCTATGGATGTGTGCAATACTAGATAAGTCACACTCGCGCTGCCTAATATAATAAGAAGCTTGTTCATTGTTGATTAAAAAATTGCAAAGAAACCAATTTTCTAAGAAAATATACTCTTTCATTTGATTGAAAACTGAAAGGCAAAAGAGAGCTGGTAATATTTCTTAGTGGTAGGTACTTTGACAACAGACGTAGAACTTAGTGATGTTTTCTCGTTACTAATTTATCACAAAGTCAAGGGATGACGTAAAACTATAATAGTATTTTCTTCGAACAACGCAGAGCTTATCTTCAAGATTCAACGTAAAAAAAATAGAACTATTAAATAATATTATACATACATACAATCACGTCTTTTTCCCCGGAGGGTTTAGCAGAGGTGAATTTAACACCTACATTTCACCAATCATTGAATGCGGTCCCACGTAATGGGGGGGTGAGTTTAATACCGTCTTCCGAGCATTATTATTGACACAAGCCATGCACCTGAGGCTGAGTCTGGACTGTATATATATGTCTGATGTTAAACAGCCCGATTCCTTAGTCGCCTTGTACGACACCGCATGGGAAGAGATGGGGTGGTCCACATTCTACTCTGCTGGGAACCACGAGGCTTCTACCGGGAACCACGCGGACCAATGTATCGTACAAATGGATACGATGAAATCTCCTCTCTTCAAATAATATTCACATTTGGTAGATTAAAAAAAATCAACCTACTATCGGGTAGGAAAAGACGTGAAAAATTTTTACTCATACATATTCGCGATAGCTGTCTGTGCTACATCAGGATAGAATCGAAAAAAAATACTTTATAGAGCTTTTATTTTCACTCCATTCATTCTCGTTGCATTCAAGTCATTCAACGCATAGACCTACGCTACGCGGCCTTTGTAATTATTTTCTTTTTCTCTCAGAAATACAATCGGAATTTTCAATAGACTGGCACAGTTATGTCTCTGTTAGTCTAGTGAAGGTAAGCAGACTTCTAACGTTTAGAAGGAATTTATGACGTACTTTAAAATTTATATTTTTTTATACCACTTAGGTGGCAGACAAGCACACGGCCCACCTGATGGAAAGTGGTTACCGTGGCCTATGGACGTTTGTAACAACAGAGGAATTACGGTCGCGCTGCCAATCCTGTAAGTACAGAGTTTCTGTGCCGTCAGTAGATGTAGTGCGCAAAATCCCCACGGATACCTCTCCACCTGAGCCGGTGGAAGAGCGTATGTCGGACTCGAACCGACTAAAACGCACGCCGCCTGTGGGTCGTTTTGGTTGCCGAAGGTGAGGTTGACAGGCATATCCCTCCCAGGGCCGTCTCTCACAATCTGGCCCTCTTCTCGGGTGTGGGGACTACAGAGTCCCAAACTAGTCCCTGGAAACGGAGAGGAACGCGAGACGCGCCACCGCCGCGGCCTGCTTCTTCAGGGCGACAGGCGGCTCCACCTGTTACCCCCAGGCCTACGCTCATGGGGGCCGGAGGTCGTTCATCGATCTCCGACGCCCGAGTTGCCTTCGTACGCGGGCTGCTTGGCTTACCTAGGTACCTTTAGTTACAACCACAACTAACGCATATATTACCTATAATATAGTGATACTTCTGTCTGAAGGTTTAAAGCCAAAATCTGAATTGACCTAAAACTAAAATCTACCATGGTGAGTGTTCTGATGTGCTTTTCCAACTAATCCCACACAGGACAACACGTGCAGGGCTTAGATGTCACCCTCACACTGTGCAGAATATACGAGCAAGAACCAAGCGGTTTGGAGACTCTATTCTTTGCCGCACCACCAAGACCTGGAACACACGTGTCTCCTTCTTCCTACAGTACCGGGTCTTTTAAGCGAGGCGTGAAAAAGCATCTGATGAGGCCGCCAAGCTGAGTGCCACCATTATAACATTACTTAGTGTCCGTAATGGTGACTTTGCCTTTAGCTTACCATCAGGCGAGGTGAACTAAAGTTGGCGTGTCCTAGATAAAAAAAAATTGAATTTAAAAATGCAGTCCCACCACCTGTCAGGCAAGGGTGGAAATGTGGTTGGAGAAAGGCGTTCAGGGAATGATGATGAATAATATAATATTGTGAAAATCATATCATAAACAGATAATTTCGATAATATATTATCATTTACTAGGTTATGTTTTGTGATTTTAAAGAATTATAATTAATTAAAAAAAACAGCCTACATCATCTGCAAGCCAAAATGTCCCACTAATGGCTAGACGCGGCAGTGGCGATGATTTTGCCTGTATTTGTTGGGGTCAAATGTTCAATCGGATTGCAGGCGGTGGTTGAGTTAGCCCCCAGGGTGTTGATGGGTCCCAAACACCTGATTATTATTAATGCATCAGTGAAAAACCTAAAACAAGTTTTGAGGTGTTTGGGGTTTAATTTTTGGTGACATGGGGTCCAAGTACCCGTTTTGTGTGTTTTATGTACCCGTTTAAAAAATGCCTCATATGGATAAATTTAGTCCGAAATAAAAGAAAAGATTCCCTGTATACTTTTTAAAATCCATATAAATTACATTTGAAAATAAATTTAATGAGTATATTTAAATTTTTATTTATTATTATTATAAAAGTATTTATATATTTATTTAATTATATTATTTTAGGTATAATTTTATAATATGTATACGTCATTTTGATCGAGGACTAGTTGCCATTTTGTCGAGTGCCATGATTTCTTTTCTGTAGAAATTTTGATATTCTGATAAAAAATACCTGACAAGTATTTTTCAAAGATAGCACCGATTTTATCAGTGACAGGATGTCCAGAGTGAACCACATCTTTCACACTAAAATTTCCAGATTCGAAAAGCTTGAACCACTTTTGTGCTACTGTAATTGATACCATATGAGGGGACCGTATACTGCACATATTTTATTCGCAGCGTTCGTCGCTTTTTACCTTTTTTTTTAAATAAAATATACCAATTTTATTTTTCACATAAATTCATTTTGCTTGCTTGAAAACAATTGAGAAATGGCGGGAAATAGACTTTTTATTTATTCTATCTTCAGAATGTCAACATTTATTTAATGGTATTAAAACCAGCCAGTTATATTCAGTACAATCAAAGAGGTTTGACTATTAATAATACATTCATACATAAACTCATAAACTCACACCTATATCCCCGAAGGGGTAGGCAGAGGTGCTAGCACCCACATTTCGCCAGTTTATGTTTAGGTCCCAATGTAATAGGTGGCGAGCCTATTGCCATTAACCGGGCACTTATAAAACCTGCGATAAATACACACATAACTTCGAAAAGCATCGAAAAGTCATTGGTGTGTGCCATGGTGAAACCTGGGATCGAACCCGAGACCTCGTCTCAGCAGTCCATTACCCAAACCACTAGGCTACCGCGGTTATTTCGTTCGTCGCATTTTACCTTTTTTTTTAAATAAAATATACCAATTTTATTTTTCACATAAATTCATTTTGCTTGCTTGAAAACAATTGAGAAATGGCGGGAAATAGACTTTTTATTTATTCTATCTTCAGAATGTCAACATTTATTTAATGGTATTAAAACCAGCCAGTTATATTCAGTACAATCAAAGAGGTTTGACTATTAATAATACATTCAATATACAAAAATACTTTTGCCCCAAATATTACAAATTTAAATACTTAATTTTATATATATATATATATCTATAGCTTTAAAATTTGTTTAACAATATAATTTATATATTTAGAATATAAATAAAGTGGAATAAGTAACTAATAATAATAATAATAATAATAATAATTTATTTGCGAAAATAGGTAGGTACAATTTGTGACAAAATATAATAATAAAGTTTCTCCATTTTCCACCCTAAGGCATGCAAATATCATTAAATTTAAAAACATACAATTGAGTTAATAAATATCAAACTGCTATTAAGAAATCCAAATATAGTAAGAGAAATCGACATTTTACACTAAATAATACACCATTCTATTTCAACCAACACAATAAATTCATTGTCAATAAATTAAATTAAACTTAAAGAATGTTAATTAAAGTAATAGAATAAGTCCAAACAAGAAATAATAATGTCAAAATTGTAAGATGTCAATTAAATTACATTATAATAAAATAAAAATACACAATTAAATATCGTTATGTCAAAACAATTTCATCACATAAATACTCACTGACACTGTAATACGCTTTTTCAATTAGTAGTCGTTTTAGTTTAGACTTAAAAAGCTTAAGGCTTGGAATTTCCAGTAATTGTTTTGGCAATTTGTTATAAACTTTGGACACCATACCAAAGATACTATTACCGAACAAAGTCGTTCTGTGTTGTGGACAGCAAATTTTGTGCTTGTGTCGCTCACCATTATAATTAGAAAATAAATTCGAATTAGTCTTCACAAAGTTAACTACTTCGTATATATATAAACAGGGCATAGTTAATACTTTCAATTTACTGAAATATGGTTTACAGCTGTCAGTCTGTTTTAATTTACAAATTGATCTGATACACCTTTTCTGAGCCTTGAAAACTCTATCTTTGTCCTTACAGTTACCCCAGAACAAGATTCCGTATCGCATTAGGGACTCAACGTTACTGTGATAAGCTGTTAGTACCGCGCTCTGGTTTAGTACCCTTGTTAACATGTGTAGAGCATATGATTGCTTACTCAATTTTAGACATAAACTCTCTACATGCGGTTCCCATCTCAAATTACTGTCAATAGTTAAGCCTAAGAATGAGGTTGTTTCAACTCCATGAATTTTACTACCCCCATAATCTATATCTATACTTATATCCTGTTCTCTATTTTTGAATGTCATTAAGTGGGTTTTGTCAAAGTTCATTTTCAAATTATTTGATGTCAACCATTGTATTATATTATCCAAAGTATTGATTATGTCAGTTATAAGGAAGTCTTTGTCTTTGCCAGTGATAATTATGGTGCTGTCGTCAGCAAATAATATTGTGTCATGGGTTGTAATTTTAGGAAAGTCATTTATATAGACATTAAACAAAAGAGGTCCAAGTACGCTACCCTGAGGAACACCTAGATTTACACTTTTATAAGAAGAATAGAAATGTTAATAATAATTATACGAACAAAATACAATGAAGTTACCTGTATTAATAATTACCTAAACTTTTTTTCTCTCTCTATACGTCCAATTAGAAATAATTCTTATAAGTTAGCCTACCCTACACAATTATTGGAATATAATAAGAATTACTCTGAACTACCTACTCTAATTATACCCAATTGCTTCACAAAAAATGACATTTTCATCTCACCTACTACGATACTATAAAAAATAAATTCCTTAGTACGGATCTGAACAGATCCGTTTTACTATAATACTAATCCTGGAGTGCCACCGGATAAAGAGAGAAATAGTATTATATCATGGCATCTCTGTTTTTACTGCGCTCTATGTGAGGGGGGGAGAGACGCGGAGGGCTGTTGATATCGTTCAGTCTGCCGCGGACCTTCGTCGGGGCACGTCACGCGATTCGCATATGCGAGGCTTCGGCGTTCACGTAAACGCGATGGACGTGCTGCCGAGTGGTAATTTATTTCGCGAACTTCAAGATGTCACCGATACCGGCTACTTTGAGTGGAAGCTGTCGCTGGAAGACTACTGGCAACAGGTAAGTGCTGCGCGTTCAAGTTTTTGAACTTTTTAATCGCTTCGCGAGCTGAGCGTACAAACTATTTAGAATTTGGTGCCGACTGTACAGAGTGACAGGAGTGACATGGCGCCCCGCGCCTGCGTAATGTTAATCGGGTCGATTTCTGTTACTACAGTAGAAAATTAGGTATAACACGTTTTAACGCTAAGCGTAAAATAAAATACGATAAGTATGCAATTCTCGCAAGAACGCGCCGTGACTAAAAATATCTGAGCCGAGAGCTACGTTCACGATCTCTGCCGACGCTGTATTGTAGAGTAGGATTTATGCAGTTCGCGGAAATTTGGTATACGAGGAAATGTGGTTCGGTAGTACCTACATACGACAGCAGGATCTATTGTTGTGTAGGGCCATTCACTCTCGACGCGAGTAAATCGATCTTGTTTTCACTTTCAGCGGAGTACTCGACACAAGTTCAAAACACCGGTATTTATCAACAAATTTACTTTATTTACTATGCATGTTTTTTTTTTGGCGAATTATAATTTTACGTTCAATGTTTACGTTATCCAATTACTTAATTATTTTATTGTTCACTTTTGTTTGTTTTTATTTGTGGCTACCCGTTTATTTTGAAAAAAGAATTTTATAGTAAATATTTTCGTAAACATGTTTCATGATCCTATTGGACTGGCTATTATAAACAGGATATATTCCAGTAACTCCAAATAGGCCAAGCGATGACCAATTAAATCGTCAACCAACATTACCGAACTGATATTGCCTACCTTCTGAATTGCATCCATAGACTGTATCAATGTCTGCCCCACTACAGTATCGATACAGTGGCGTAAATTAGATCGGTTAACACCGTGTCTTGATTACAGAGTACAGACACCGTGCGCGTAATGCGGATAAATTGTTCAATTGTTTGAATAATTGTAGTTAAAACGGAAAACTATGTTTATTTATATTAACTCTGTATTAGTCACCATAATTATACCATTATTTTCCTACATAGGAATGTCAATTTAATATCTTTTGTCATTTAGTTAGGGTACAAACGAAAATATTTGAAAGAAATAATTAAACTGAAGAGGCTGCAGGCTGTACACATTAATTGATGAGGCTTATCAGTACCCATTAAATCGGTATATTATATACCTACAGTATTTGCATCATCCTTTACGTCACTTAGTGCAGGACAAACAGACTGATTAAGCTTCAATAAACCATCCGAAAAATTTGCGTAAGATTAATTAAATAATATCGCACCTATATGACTCCAAAGGGGCAGACAGAGGTCGAAGAATCCAAAGGCACTGCAAGCTACAGAAAAACGCAATATCACTACCTACTCGATCTGGGACTCGCATACTCGGTCCAAAAAGACCTAAGACCAAACTTGCCCAATTATATGACCGACATTTATAGGAGGTAGGACACGACGGTATTCCCGTCCGAATTGAGCAGTCCGACTGGGGAAGTAAGACCCTACAGAATAACATGGCTATAATAACCTGGTGTTGTGTTCCCGACGGTGAGTAGGATAGCCAGAGCTCACTGGTGAGGTTTTGTGCTTTCAGTGGGAAGACCAAAGGCTTGTCCTGATTTTGTGTTCTGCACTGAAGGCACTTAAAATCTCGGTTCTTACAGGGTCGACATCACGGATGTGACTCCACTGGTGTTACGCACGTTCATAGACCACGGTAACCACTTTCCATCAGATGGGCCGTGTGCTTGTCTGCCACCTAAGTTGTATAAAAAAAGTAATGATGGGCTTATTTTGTATACGATACGTGCAGGTTTATTTTTAGTCAGTAGGTAGGTACTCGTTTAAACCCTAATATTGCAAATCATCATCATCATCCTACTGTCCTTATCTCAAGTTTATTTGGGGTCGGCGCAACATGTGTTCTTATTCCATTCATCTCTAGTAGCAGTCATCTCAACATTCACTCACTTCTTAACCATATCATCATTCACACAATCCATCCACCTTACTTTAGGTCTCCCTTTCCCCTTGTAGCCATCCACTTCTATAGTCAGCGCCTTCCTTACGACGTTATTACACACCGTGATCGGTGCTACCTTCAAACTTCCTCTAATATATTAGAATTATTATTATTCTTCCTAATATTGCAAATAGAAAATAAAACAAAAAATTGTTTCACAAACTTCACCTATAAACAAATTCATAACAAACCATGTGCCATACGATATAAAAACAAAATATTATTTTGAATTTCAATTACGAGATATTTCAGATATTCGCAACTATTTCCCGAGCTCATTGGTATTGAAATTAAATAAAACCAATAGCGGTGAGCAACTCAAACGGTTTTTAATTCACGATGAACGCTAAATGAAAGCTTTGAGTTCTTGTGGAGCGGTAACTGGAAGGATGCAATTTGAAGGGAAATTACTCGATTTTATATCGCGTTACAGAGTACCTAGTTAAGGAGAGCTATTCGATAGAAATTCATTATCGATGTCTTTTTTTTTCGAGAGTTTAGTTTAGATGTTGCAGCGATGAAATAAATTAGTCGTTGAATAATAAAATATATATAGCTAGATTCATTTCTAGCGCATTGGGCAGAGGTTGACTTTTATTAGATAGGTACATGGTACTAGTTCGGACAAGTTAGCTCAAAAAAAGAAAGTAATTCCAGAATAGCAGAAAATTTACATGACACCTGGTCAGCTTTACGAGTTCGAATCTACTGACCTGAACCCACTCCTAGCACACGCAATTTAGCTTAGTTGGAGGTGTTAGAGGGAATATGACTAATTTCGGTTGCTAATTGCTGCGGTTCAAGGTTGCCTGGAAGAAATCGCTTCCAGCCGCCCATTGTACATTAAACTGTATGTCCTAACTACAAGTTTTACTGTAATCTATTGGTGTACAATAAAGAATTATCTATCTATTTATCTATCTAATATTCTTTAAAAAAAATAATTGAAAAGTATTCTTTGATTCCATGTAGATATGCAAAAGTCATTCAAGGTCACAAATATCAGTTTTTTGCATTATACTGGTTGTGGGTATTTGACCTGACGTTTCCTTAAAACCTGATGATTCAGATACCTGCTACGTGCATGCTTCGTGACCAAACCATCTAAACACCTCTTTCCCTATCTTAGTCACTATATCTTCTGCCATACCACAAAATTTCATTATCACGCAGTGAAATTTATCAGATAAAATCCATTTTTATCTAATTTCTTTTAATACGGAGCGTACCCCGTATAGGTATAATTTGTAATACTTTTCTGCACGATATATGTAATATCTAAATCAGCTACATATCAATCAGATAACGCTAGTATTTCACTAAATCCAAACAAACGAAAACATTCCAAATAAATCATAGTAGATATCTTTACTATGTCTTTGCTTATCTACTATGTCATATCGTTCCACGTTCAAAACCTTGAAAGAGAAAAAATAAATAAAAAATAAAACCCTAAAATGGCATAGCGAAGATTTTCTCTTAATTTTTTATTTTGTGGTAAGTATTATACTAGAAGAAATTTAAGCTTGGATTAAATGGAAACGGTATGAAGTTAAGGTAAGTACACAAACAATTACGTATATGCATTCGTCTCAAACAATTACGTATATCATTCAAATGACAGAGAGAGATGGCTACAGAAATTTATTCTATAAAAAAAATTCACTGTAGGTACTTTGAAATCCTGCGCGTGATCGAGTCACTTTTGTTGATATTCATTAGTTAGTGGAAGAAGACAACGCTAGTGTGAACGCAATCTCAGAATAAAAAGTAAACTAATCTAAACTTGAATAAGTGGGATTTATAATTAACATAAGTAATAATTAATAACTTATCATAAAACTGAATGATAACCACCGATTCAGTTCCAATAGTATTCAGACCACTCTTAGGTAAAAAAAATAACCCGACCACTAAAAATCATTCATGCAACTTAGTCTAACAAAACAATACATTCTAGGGATAAAAAAATAAGTTTAAAACTAAAACCCGATTACTGAAAAATCACGCTCTAAAAAATATTAAACAAGAAAAATCTAGGATAGCCGTGGTCGTATGCCGCTTTTCTCTAGAATGTATTGTTTTGTTAAATGAAGTGGCATACGACCACGGCTATCCTTGATATTTTTTTGTTTAATTCTTTTTAAATCGTGATTTTTTTGTAGTCGGTTTTTAATTTTAAACTTAATTGTTTCGTTATATAATTTTGGGGCAAGCATATATATAATTTTAACATATTTGAAATTTATTAATTAAGCCCTTTCGGTCTTATTACAAAAAACGGAATTAAGTCAGGTTTAAACCTGAACTATAAAGTCTAGGCTTAATCTCAAGACCATGGTCTAAACTTCTCCTTATTACAAAAGCTGAATAATCCGTAGACTACTTAGTACCATAAATTTAAACCTTGACTTAAATAAAACCACAGATTACTCAAACTATTGTTCGTTCATTATGATACCATTCTATCGCAACGTTCCGTTTCCTCAGAAAACAAAAATTATCTGACATCATTAATAAATAATATATACTAAAAAAGGTGAAAAAAAGATTTAGATAATACATTTTCATTAAATTCAATTTTATGAATAATAGTTGTACTTTATTTTATAATAAAATATCATTTTGATGCCTTTATTTAGCAATCATTGTTATGTATGATATTGGAAGATCTATGGACGTGAAATGGAACGAACTTTTCCGTTCGCGCTGACTTGGTATCAAGTTTTTGTGTTATGTTTATGTTATTTTAAAATATATTTATTGCAAGTTATTTAAAACGTTTAGTAAACCTATACTTTTGCATAAAAAGCTTCTTCAGATAGTTTGATAAAGGGGTTTACTGGAATACGATGTCTGTTAGGTAAGCGTGGTATGTCCAATGACTCCACGATATTAATATCTGCGATATCCATCAGATCAACCGCGTCAATATCCATTACGAGCATAGTATTATAAGAAAGTAAACGAATTTATCTGACGCTAACCGGCTAAGTTCAAAATGGCAAGTTTGACATATTATTATTGTGATTTACACTTTAGACCAACGTTAAACTAGGGGTCACGCAGGTTTATCTTTAGACCAGAGATAGTCCATGGTTTAGTAATAAAACCCTTTTTGTAATAAAAATTTCTTTAGACCATGGTCTAAAGACGATTTAAACCTGGTTTTAGAGTTAGTCCGTGTTTTGTAATAAGACCGTTTCAGTTGATACCAAACACGACATATTTATTTCTACCAAGATCTTTAGGATCCAAGTCGACCTCACCAGCAAACCCACATCCATACGATTGACAGGTGAGATTCTGGCGCAGACGAGCAGTTTACGGGAATAAAAATCGTATAAAACTTCGGGGTTCGAGGTGTATGCGTCAGTTGATGATGACTCAAGAGAAATAACTAAAATATCTGTAATATAATGCTGTTTTCCAAGCACTATTGCCGTTTTCCAAGCACTATTGTTGACTCTAGCCACGTATCTGAGGTTGAGTAGGGGCTGTATATAAACAGCCCTATCCCTCAGTCGCGTTGTACGACACCCCATGGTAAGAGATGGGTTGATCCGAATTCTACTCTGCCGGGAACCTCGCGGCAAGTTAATTCAAAAGTCAAAAAGAATTAATGTAATTACTCAATAAAGTTAAAGGGAGTTAACACTACTATAGTGTTAGAACAAATACACGAGTGTTAGAACGGAATATCTATTTGCTCATTTTATTTTGCCATTTTTCCTGTTTGTTGAGAATTTCTTTCAACAGTTTTCGTGAGAACACTCTGTATAAGCACATCAGCCAGCGACTTTCAATAGCTATCAATAGGAGCTGTCTTTTTTTTAACGGCTATCGACGATTCCGATAAATCGTTCAAAGAAATGTAAATGTTTTATTTATTTTACCTGTTTTTTGTACAAACATATAAAATTGAAGTACTTTATCACTTTCTATTGTATTTTACTTAGATGAATATACATAACGCGGTAGATACATTACGAAGGTACTGTTATTGTCTGTCTGTCTTTCTTTTTTTCGTTCTTTCGTTCTGTCTTTTACGCTGTAGGTAACCTAGGTCATGAGAGGTAACGTAAGATTATTTTATTTGTTTTAGATTAGTTTTTCGAACGAAAATTACACAAATTCGCGGGCACAGCTAGTATAAATTATTGAAAAAAACATCATTGTAGGCAAAAATAGGAGTTGCCAGAATCATCCTTCAAAAATCGCAGCTGCGTAGATTTTTTTTTCTTTGAGTCGTATTTCTCTTGATGAGTAATCTCAGCAAGCCTCCTTGGGGAAGAGGATTGTGTAGGTGGTATTGTTTTATATGCTCACGGACAGGACGGAAAGACAAAAGTGTATAAGAATGCAGCCGACTGTAGTTTTCATCCCACAAGTAGATGCAAAGGAGATAAATATACGCATTTAAATGTTGACGCGTTCGTATAGGTGTATACTTATTGTCTTGGCCGAGTGTACCCAAAAGACTCATCTCTGGGATGGCTCAGCAAAGTACTTACTAGATGCTCTTGACATGTTGCATTATTGGGAATACAGATGCGTAGAATTGTTGCGTCTTTGGCAGTATTTTACCGTCTGTACCATGGTGAATGTTCTGATGAGCTCTTCCAATTAGTCCTACCCTCCCCTTTCCTACACAGGACAACACGTGCAGGGCTTAGATGTCAACCGCACGCGGTGCAGAGTATCCGATTAAGAACCAAGCAGTTCGGTGAATCTTTTCTTTGTCGCACCATTATGACCGAGAATTCTTTACCAGCTCACGTGTTTCCTTCTTCCTACAGTCCCGGGTCCTTTAAGCGGAGCGTGAAAAAGCATATGATGAGGCCGTCAAGCTGAGTGTCACCATTGTCACAAAGTATATGTGAGTAATGGTGACCCCCTTTTCTGAGACTTTGTCTTTAGATTACCTTCAGGCAAGGCAAAGTCTCATTGACGTGTTATATATAAAATAAATACAGGTGAACTTTTTGTCAACTTGATATGTTTATAGACTCAATACCGGTAGCTATTTCGAGGTGGAGTAAAATAGGACCACCCCATGTCTTCCTGTGGGTATCGTAGAAGACGACTAAGGGATAGTGTTCATCTCGGATGGAGAACAGCCCTATTCCTTAGTCAAGCGGACACTTAATCATGGGCTGTATGGTTATCGGAAAACAGTCTTTTTTTTAAAGAATATCGAAATTACTAATATTCCCACTAATCCCTCCAGCTAAGCTAAATTGCTTGTGTTAGGAGTGGGTTCACACGGGACCTCTCGATCGTAAGGCGGACTCCATAACCACTAAGCTACCTAACTAAACGAATAGTAAACATACAGCCCATGACTAAGTGCCTGCTTGACGGCAGTTTCGTTGCCTATTACGCGGGACCAACAAAAAATAGTTGACGAAATGTGGGTGCTAAACAACCTCTGCCTACCTCTTCGAATTTTGTTATAAAATGCTAATAAATCCGACTCAGAAATCAATCTGAAGATATCATTATTATAAGCAAACAGAGCATCCCACGGGATCGAAGAAATGATCAAATTAAATTATGAATTAATATTATAATACCAATGAATAGAATGGTGCCAAGAGAAGTAACTTAATTATTTATGTGACGTCAATTAGCATTTATGAAGATCGAATTAATTTCAGCTAACAGTTTGAGATTGATTAATAACTAATTTTAACTGATATTTACTTTGTTTAGTATTATTTATTTACGATAAAGTATTATTTCTTTCTCATATTTTCGTTATTTATCCTGTGGTACTCTAGGGTTGATTGATTGATGCTTCCGACCGATTTCGGCCATGGCGACCACTTCGACTCCAAGTCGGCAAGGAGCTGGTGCGCTCGAAGATGGGTAACATAGCCGATCTTCGCGGTGAACTATCGTGTACACTGAGGGCACGTGAGAACACCACCTATATAATTGTACTGAATGACAGCAGGTGGGCGGACTTTCAGCTCATCGCGTTTAGCGACGAGGTTTTCCTTTCGTTGTTCCTCGAAATCGCTTACTTGTCTTACTGACTTTTGGATGGTTGAGATTAGACCGAGACTGAATTTTGAACAGATTTTTATTAAAAGAATTGATCCACAAGTCACTTCGGAAAACGGGAACAGGAAAACTACATCGAGCAAGCCAGAAACTAAATGAAACTAACAATCGTGTAATTGAGGAAAATCTAAGTAGAACCAAACCAAACTGTAATTTAACTTATATCAAATATAATGACGTCACTACGATATAACTTGTACTAACCTATAGAACAAACTTGCCTAGTGTGGGACCACTGGAAACAAATTTATTTATAAAAATGTGTTATGAAATATGGGGTTCCTCAAGGTGGGCATGGGAAGGTTTCTACAGGGTCGGCAGTGTGAGTGTAACGCCCCTGGTGCCACCACTTCCCATCAGTGGATGTCTGCCACGTAAGTGGTATATTTTTTTTTTATTAGTAGGCAACCAATGTACCGAAATTTTCAGTCGTATTCTTTCTTCTAAATTATAGACTGTCTAAAACAACTGAGTTGTTCTTTCCGGTAGAGTAGAATTTGGGCCACCCCATCTCTTCCCATGCGGTGTCGTACAAGGCGACTGAGGGATAGGGCTGTTTAACATCAGACAGATATTTACAGCCCAGACTCAGCCACGGCAATAGGCTCACACCACCTATTACGTGGGACCGAGTACAGTTATTGATAAAATGTGGGTGTTAATTCACCTCTGCCTAACCCTCCGGGGATAAAGGCGTGATTTTGTGTGTGTGTTGTTCTTTCCTTGTTTATAAAAGAAATTTCTATCAAAAGCAACCACTGCTTAAACCCTTCAGAAACATATAATTATCTACCTAGCTGTGGTATGGGGACTGCAATTAGATTACGCAGTCACGTACATAATATTATAGAACTTAAGTGAGCGTTAGTTAAAGAGTTTGTACTTTTTATTTCAGGTGAATATTAAAAAAAAAACACAAAACATCCAAATTACATGGTATATGATATAGAAGACACGAACGCTACGCAGGATGTTCGGATTCAATCCCCGCTCTGTGCAAATATTTGTATCGGTCTGGTCGTGCCTCAGAGAGCACATTAAGCCGTCAGCCCCAGTTGCTATACAGTGAACACGAACGCTAAAGGATGTTCGGATTCAATCCCCGCTCTGTGCAAATATTTGTATCGGTCTGGTCGTGCCTCAGAGAGCACATTAAGCCGTCAGCCCCAGTTGCTATACAGTGAACACCAACGCTAAAGGATGTTCGGATTCAAACCCCGCTCTGTGCAAATATTTGTATCGGTCTGGTCGTGCCTCAGAGAACACATTAAGCCGTCAGCCCCAGTTGCTATACAGTGAACACGAACGCTAAAGGATGTTCGGATTCAATCCCCGCTCTGTGCAAATATTTGTATCGGTCTGGTCGTGCCTCAGAGAACACATTAAGCCGTCAGCCCCAGTTGCTATACAGTGAACACGAACGCTAAAGGATGTTCGGATTCAATCCCCGTTCTGTGCAAATATTTGTATCGGTCTGGTCGTGCCTCAGAGAGCACATTAAGCCGTCAGCCCCAGTTGCTATACAGTGAACACGAACGCTAAAGGATGTTCGGATTCAATCCCCGCTCTGTGCAAATATTTGTATCGGTCTGGTCGTGCCTCAGAGAGCACATTAAGCCGTCAGCCCCAGTTGCTATACAGTGAACACCAACGCTAAAGGATGTTCGGATTCAAACCCCGCTCTGTGCAAATATTTGTATCGGTCTGGTCGTGGCTCAGAGAGCACATTAAGCCGTCAGCCCCAGTTGCTACACAGTGAACACGACCGCTAAAGGATGTTCGGATTCAATCCCCGCTCTGTGCAAATATTTGTATCGGTGTGGTCGTGCCTCAGAGAGCACATTAAGCCGTCAGCCCCAGTTGCTATACAGTGAACACGAACGCTAAAGGATGTTCGGATTCAATCCCCGCTCTGTGCAAATATTTGTATCGGTGTGGTCGTGCCTCAGAGAGCACATTAAGCCGTCAGCCCCAGTTGCTATACAGTGAACACGAACGCTAAAGGATGTTCGGATTCAATCCCCGCTCTGTGCAAATATTTGTATCGGTCTGGTCGTGCCTCAGAGAGCACATTAAGCCGTCAGCCCCAGTTGCTATACAGTGAACACGAACGCTAAAGGATGTTCGGATTCAATCACCGCTCTGTGCATATATTTGTATCGGTCTGGTCGTGCCTCAGAGAACACATTAAGCCGTCAGCCCCAGTTGCTATACAGTGAACACGAACGCTAAAGGATGTTCGGATTCAATCCCCGCTCTGTGCAAATATTTGTATCGGTCTGGTCGTGCCTCAGAGAGCACATTAAGCCGTCAGCCCCAGTTGCTATACAGTGAACACGAACGCTAAAGGATGTTCGGATTCAATCACCGCTCTGTGCAAATATTTGTATCGGTCTGGTCGTGCCTCAGAGAGCACATTAAGCCGTCAGTCCCAGTTGCTATACGAAAGTCCAACAACTAGTCTAACTGCAATGCTTCGATATCGCCAATGGGTTGTGAAGGGTCAGATGACAGTCGCAAGTTCAGCCAAATCCGCAGTTAGACAGGAAAAAGCAGAAATCGAGAATCCGAGAATCCGAGGTGAGCTTCGGATGCGACTGGGATTATCGCTAGGGTGAAAAAGATACCAGACTGCTCGTAGAACTGTATCTGTGACCTTCCAACTATGTATAGAATACATAAATAAATATATATACATACATACATACATAAAATCACACTTGTTTCCCATAGGGGTAGGCAGAGATCACGAATCTCCACTTGCTACGATCCTGACACTACTCTCGCTTCATTCACTCTCATTACATTCTTCATGCATGCTCGTCGGTTTAGTTTACTCCTGACCTGCCCCTTTTCTAAAACTTCCCCGATTTGGTCCAGGTATGTGCGCCAAGGTCTTCCCCTTCCGACGGTACCATCCACACTCGCCTCATACACCTGTTTCGTTAGTCTTCTTTCATTCATTCTCTCAACATGACCAAACCATCTCAACATTCCTCTCTCAATTCTCATCACTACATAAATAAATATACTCCTTATATGACACTACTAATAAGGTCACTGTACAACTGGTAACTTGCAATTCAATGATTCCAAACTTTTCAAAGTATCTCAAACAATTCAACAAACTTCTGCTCGTCACAAGGGTCAATTATAACTCGCTGGAATGAGGAAACCATTCATCATAGGTATATATATAGGTATACATCAAAATCCTTTAAGGATAACTGTTGTGTAAACATATTAATGAATGTCAACTGGACACGATTACAGACGCTATTGAAAATTTTCTGACATAAAATATATGGTTCCCGGGAAGTCTACCAAATATGATCAGATAGGGGGACAGTGGAAGGGTTAATTGGTAAACGAGTAGTTGCAAGGTTAACCTACACTCAATAGGTCTGTCATAGAATAGGTGGCCATTCTTAACATATTGAGATCACTCCTTGATTCAGCGAGCACGTTAAATCGTCCATTCTTAACATATTGAGATCACTCCTTGATTCAGCGAGCACGTTAAATCGTCCATTCTTAACATATTGAGATCACTCCTTGATTCAGCGAGCACGTTAAATCGTCCATTCTTAACATATTGAGATCACTCCTTGATTCAGCGAGCACGTTAAATCGTCCATTCTTAACATATTGAGATCACTCCTTGATTCAGCGAGCACGTTAAATCGTCCATTCTTAACATATTGAGATCACTTCTTTATTCAGCGAGCACGCGAAATCGTCGTGCCCGGTAGTCATGCAAACATCTATGGAGGTCGTTGCGGGTAGTTGAAACTCTTAAAAAGTTCGACAATATTGTCTACCTGCAGAACTTTGTAAACGCTAGCGGGTTGCAAAGGTCAGAGGTCGTTAGTTAGGTTAGTTAGAACATAACGAAGTTTCGTCCGTCAACCGTTTCGTAGTAGCCCTCTAGAGATGTGTGAGCCATTCTTTTATTTGATCACCGTTAAATATTTTAAACGTACGTATAAAAAGACACGAGATAAGGTAATCGTTATTTATCCCACACGGGTGCAGAGGTGCAGCGTTTATCATCACTCATATTATTTGAATTACCGACAGATAAGTAATCTGATAAACATTTATTTGGCACAGCACAAGGTGATTTTTGGGCTATGATTGGAAGAGCAGAGCACGGTAAACACTGCCCATCAAGTGGGCCATGTAGATGTCTGCCACTTAAGTGGTATAAAAAAGCAGACAACGATCTTTCTTCTCAGTCCGAGTAAGTAAGTATTCTGTAGCTCCTATGTAGGACTTTAGGACATACAAATAATTAGGTAGCTTAGTGATTACAGAATCGGTCTTACGATCGAAAGATTCTGAGTATGAATCCTGGCCGTTACGCTACCGTCTTTAACCAACTTCAAGCTTAGATTCCTACAGCTACAATCTACTACATTCAATGGGCCTATTAGTAAATCCTTTCAATTACTAAATGTTATCTATACTAATATTATAAAGAGGAAAGATTTGTATTTTTGTATGTAACGAATAAACTCAAAAAGTACTGGTCCGATTTTAATAATTCTTTTTTCATTAGAAAGCTACATTCTTCGTGAGTAACATAAGCTACTTTTTATCCCGATATTCCCATGGGATCAGGATTTACGCGGGTGAAACCGCGACACGGTGCAAGTTTTTTATAAAGAAATTCATCTCTAAAGCATTGGAATGCAAAACCATCCTGTTTTGCAGTCAGCTAAGTTAATAAGACCACACGCAATCATTAGTCATCGTCTGAAGAATAACAGGTGTGGAGCGGGTGAGCGAGCGACACGAGACGATAATTATGCAATCGAGACTGTATAATCTTTCAAGGTATACCTATATCGTACGTGCCTACTAGCGAGTGACGTCACTACCTTGTTGTTCTATAGAGTGTATAGAAGGCCTCATCAAGATCTTTATTGCTCGATCCGTTTCACTGTGATTGACGGATGAACCTCTGATGCAGACTTTCTTCTCCACGTACAAGCCGATACATCCAATTAGCGAACAAAGCTCTAGTTCAGACTTTCCTCTTGAGGTTTGGAGGCCCGACGGCAGTCGCTATCGTAAAATTAAAGTCAGCGAACAAAGCGGCTTCATATTGCAAGTACTTACATACATACATTTATATGTAATGAATGAATATTTATATTATTCACGTCTTCATTACTGTAAGGTTAGGCAGAGGCGAATTAACACCCATATTTCACCAATCATTGAATTCCGTCCCACGTAATATTGGGTGACACTATCAACGTCTTTCGGGCACCATTGTTGACTCAAGTCATTCATCCGAGGCCAAGTCCGGACTGTATATATCTATCTGATGTTAAGTCCAATCCCTTAGTCGCCTTGTACGACACCGCATGGTTATAGCAAATAAATGACGTGACCCACTTTTAGTGAAACCTTTGTTATACAGGTTTCAGGGCTCTCAAAAGACAGATTTTTTATCGCTCACTAGCAGACTCATTATGGCACACGTGCGTATAATAACTATGTGTACAAAGATTGAATGTGCCAGTACTAGTAAATTACGCCCCAAGTCTGGGCAGGCAATGGGTTATACTACAATAAAGTCTTAGGATCATGGGTCCAAGTGCCCGTCTTTTGTTTAAGGATATATCTAAACGTTCAATAGACCCTACCGGTGACCAGAGGGCTTGTTTATTCCTTGCACAAAGGATTGCTATTGCCATTCAACGTGATAATACCGCCAGCCTTCTGGCCACCCTCCCGGTAGACATTTGATGCCTTAACCTGCAGGTTTGTATAGGTATATTCTGTATTGTTTTTATGTTTTAATTTAGAGTTAATATCATATTTATTTATTTATCTATTTACACTTAATGTATTTTAAATCTATGCTAATATTTAAAATGCGTCGTGGAATTCCTCCGCATCGCATGCCTCTTGTGGGAGCGTTCCCAGAAGACTGACAGCATTGCCATTGCCTTTTAATTTAGGTAATTCTGATGTACATTATGTAAATAAATTTTTGGTGTTTATGCATCATGCCTTAAAAGGAATTCCACCGACTATTATGCAATCATCTCAGCGCTGATCCTAATGGAGTCCACTGCTGGACATAGGCCTCTCCCAATGTGCGCCATTGCTTCATTTTTCGCCTGCTTTGATTGTTCCAAGGATCTCAGTTACATTTACTCAATATCGAGATTACGCAGGATTGACACGTTCAGTTCAGAACCGAGTTTAAGAATCGGCCACGGGATTTGAAAGCCCTAGTAGTTTATACTGAAACAAGAATAAGAGGAGGTAGGACACGACGGTATTTCCGTCCAATTGAGCAGTCCGACTGGGGAAGTACCTCCGCCCTACAGAATACCGCTGCCATAATAACTTCATGTTGTGTTACCGGCGGTGAGTAGGGTAGCCAGAGCTCACTGGAGGGTTTTGTGCTGTCAGTAGAAAGACCAAAAGCTTGTCCTGCTTTGTCTTTGACGGCACAGAAACTCTCAATGCTTGCAGGGTTGGCAGCGTGAGTCTGACTCTCTTAGTTTTGTACGCGTCCTTAGGCCACAGTGACCACTTTCCCTCAGGTGGGCCGTGTGCTTATCTGCTACCTAAGTGGTATAAAAATTTAAAAAAAGAATAGTTCATGCATCAATTATACCAACCATCTTTGTTTATATTTCATTCAGCAATTTTCAATAACATTTACAAGAATAATATTAATATTATACCTTACATTTTGATTTCCTACAATTTTTCGAACAACGGATTGTGTGGTGTGGATTAATAAAATATTTCGTTTATTAATTGGATATTGAAAAATATACGCAAATATTACTTGTGAGAATAATGGGAATCAACCTGTAATTACTTTAACTATGTTTATTGAATCAGATAAATGCAATAATTGCAGTGTAATTATGATGTTTTATAGTGGGTAATTTTAACATTATTCAATTTTCGTTCATCATTTTATGATTATATAACGGTTCGAAATTATTATTTTTGCCGACGTTTCGGTTGCGTTACAGCACCCGTGGTCACGACTGCAATCGCGAAAAGTCCCGAAACGGTATATAATTTATGAATTCACATCGCGATTGTTCAAAAATAACATAGTGTATGTATGTATAGTTTAAAATCTAAGGTGGTCGGTAACATATTTTGGAGACTGCACCATTAGAAATTAAAACCATTATAACAATTTAAAGTGGTTAAGCGTGCTAGTACTTCGCATCGGGCAGGAAACGTTTCGTAAATATTGTCTAAATTTAGACACGTTCATAGGTAAATACTAATTGTTTGACTTACGATAATAGTATGCAAGCATGTGTAACAAGCCTATTTTGGAACAAATTCCAGATGTAGGTACATTCAATAACAAAAGTAACTTCACACTTCGACATTATTCATCTTAAAAATCACCTTGCCTAAAAATCACGTTTCACAAAAAAGCATAAATTAAAAAGTAGTTTAAGTATTTAAGAGTATAGTAATAGAACTCATACACATACATTTATGCAAACATCAATCCTAAAAACATTATGGATGCACACACGTTACGAAAAATTTAATCATTATAATCACACTGAAAAGTTTGAAACTGCAAAGTTTGAAACTGCATCGATTAATAATACCCTCATGATAAAAACGGTGCATTTTTTGGTAGTCATATATTTTAATTTTCATGACTTCCAAGTATTATAAATAACTAATATCATTGAACAGAAGGCTTATCTTTAACAACGTTCAAACGAAAAACAACCCTGGCGACTATGTTATAAAGGACAATTTTGCACGACAAGGTAGATATGATTAAAGTTAGCATTTTCGAGCGCAGTCTAGTCACTATTATTAGTACTATTTATGCTAAATTTGTAATTTGATCATTGTATGAGTAATTTGTAATGAATGATATTATATTTTATCTTGGCCTTTTATAGTAGAAGATAATATTTCGATAACACCGCCGTATTTTTGTTATGAGTTATCAAACTCACTGCCTTCCAATGCAATTCCGAATGTGTACACTGTTAGAAGTAGGTACCTAGTATCTAGTATTTTTATATTACATACATACATACATATAATCACGCTTTTATCCCCACAGGGTTAGGCAGAGGCGAATTAACACCCATATTTCACCAATCATAGAATTCGGTCCCGAGTAAAAGGGAGTGAGCCTATTGCTGTCTTTCGGACACTATTATTGACTTAACACATGCATCTCAGGCTGAGTCTGGGCTGTATATATCTGTCTGATGTTAATCGGCCCTATCCCTTAGTCGCCTTGTACGACACCGCATGGTGGTTTGCGTTTATTAGGTTTAGGTGGTCCAAATTCTACAACCGGCCTGCCGAAAACCTACCCTCCCCTGCAAAGGGCGACCAAGTGGGGCATCAGAAGGTTTCTTCATGGTCGGCAGTGTGAGTGTAACGCCCCTGGTGTTGCATGCGTCCATAGGCCACGGTAACCACTTCCCATTAGGTGGGCTGTGTAACTGCTTTTACACCAGGGTCAACAGTAGTGACTCACACACAAATATTGGACCTAATTTGTATTATCGCATCGACTTGAAACTTTGTATGCATGTGACGTCAAAACTCATGACATCATCTGTGATGCCATATGGAGACACGTTATCAATAATGGAACTATTCTCTGGTTCGATCTCAGGTTTTACCATGACACACACCTATGACTTTTCGATGCTTTTCTAAGTTGTGTGTATTTATCGCAAGTTTATAAGTGCCCGGTTAATGGCAATAGGCTCGCCATCTATTATCTTGGGACATAAACATAAACTGGCGAAATGTGGGTGCTAGCACCTCTGCCTACCCCTTAGGGATTTAAACGTTATGTTATGTTTATGTAACTATTCTAAGGTGTTTAGTAAACTCCTTGAATTTTGACTTATTTGGTTATTTTAAACAAGTTAACTACCGCTATTTGTACCAGTGCCTCATGGTATCATCTGAGTACTGCTCGACGCCTAAGAGCAACTTGACGTTAATGCAGATATTATCAAATAAACAAACAAACTCATCAGATTTTTAGATTTACTAACAAACTTTAGTTTTAATAATTATGTATTTATCCTCAATGAGATAATAAAATATTTATCGTGACTAGCAAGAAATTTTTGCGCGTTGTAGAGAGATCCGGTAAATAAAATATATACATAATACATACCTAACATGAGGCGAGACATAGGCCTGATAACGTAGAGAAATGTCAAAATGAAAATTTATCGCTAAGGGTTTGCGCAGACGACGCGTGACGGACTTGTTGTTCGCGAAGTACGACAATGCGACTGAACTTGCCATGAACATACGACGCTCAAGAGCACAATGAATTGCAATGGGATGGGACACCTCTGTCCGCAAATAGACTCCCTTTTAGGCCATCGTGCGTGCACAGTTACTAGCTAGACCAGCCAGCCTAGCTCCGCTGACCTCACTGTGTCGAGGATTTGTGATCGTTGCGGGCTACTGAATCGCATTCCAGCATTACCTGCGCGTTTCCTCGACAACGAAGCATCCCTTGCAGAGGAGGAGATGACTTAGCTACATAAATAAATAAAAAAAAAGGTTAATTTGTTGTAAGCTCTAATCTTGACAATGGCTCGTAAGATTTGGATGATTTATTTTTATGTATATGTAATTGTTTAGACAAGGTTTACATAAATGCAAATTATAAAACCTGCGGTATAATCGGTACTCGGGTGACAATAGGGCGCACAGCTGATTTGTAATAAAAAATAGTGACTTGTGCGGTGGAAAGATATATCCGCGACTAAAAATGTATTTTGCCAAATACATTTTTCATTGTGCATCAGTCTGGAATATGCACTTGTCTGCCTGCCTGTCGACAGTTGTTTGGGGGATTTTATTTACAAGGTACTTTTTGTCCTCTATCTGCGTTATGATGAGAGGCATTAAAGTACGCCGCAGACTGTCTATTGTCTGCACAGGCCTTTAGCATGGTATTATTAAAATGTATATTTATCGAAGTAATAAATATCTGTACGTTATTCATATATAACATAAACTCACGCCTATATCCCCTAAGGGGTAGGCAGAGGTGCTAGCACCCACATTTTGCCAGTTCATGTTTAGGTCTCAATGTAATAGATGGCGAGCCTCTTGCCATTAACCAGGCACTTATAAACCTGCGATAAATACACACATAACTTCGAAAAGCATCGAAAAGTCATTGGTGTGTGCCATGGTAAACCTGGGATCGAACCCGAGACCTCGTCTCAGCAGTCCATTACCCATACCACTAGGCTACGTTATTATTAATAGTAAAAGTCGTTCGTGGATAGCAATAGTACAACTTTTGTGGTCAAAACATCCAATGCAAAATTGATAAAGAAGTAGGTAGAAAAAAAAATTGAGAACACTGAACGAGCTGGCTGTGATAGTGACAAGTAAGTAAACAATGAGAGAATTGAGGATGAATTAAAAAATAAACTTAGGCATGTTTTGAATACAAATACAATATATAAATTTGTTTGCAGTCGAATTTTACCCCAGCAATGTATTTCATGCAGTACATACCACGGCTTAATGACGTGACATAAGATGGTTAGAATTTGAAATTCTAACCATACCACGCCTCTGTAACATATTCCCGCCGTTTGAATGTCATTTGTTGAATCTAGGTTACGTAGGACACAACACAGGGAGGGGCAATTGGGCATGCCACCAATGTAATTAACATCGCCGACTATTCAGCAAATATTGAACGTTGTTGAGCTGTAAATACCGTAATGTATTGGTGAAATTTTGACAAATATGAACGGTAATAATTCAATAGATATAATAGGAATGCCTGTAATACCGCTCTCTAATTAAGTATTTACGTCAGTTATTAATTGCGAATGAGGTATCTGAAAACTGAAATTGTTTATCAGGGAACGCGAAAATTAAGTTAGTAAAACGGGTAAAATGCTATCATGAATAAAGTTGAAATTTGGTTTATACGAGGTGAATTTTAGAAGAATTATTTTAATTTTCGGCTACACTCTCAATGTTGCAAGTGCACACAATTTGTGTAAATGTTTGCTCAGACATCGTGATACGCGGCATACACTGGGCATCCGCACGTTAGCGAATTGTATGCGCAAATAATTTTTATAACTACCAAGTGATGAAAAATGATGGCACTTAGGCTGCAATATTCGAAAAATTAATTTCGTACACTATTTTACTGTGAATAAAATTAAGTCGCTCGTGTCTTTTGTATCCGTTCATTTGCTTATCAAGTTGGATTTGTGCTTCATTGACCCCATCTATAATGCGAAAGATTACCTAAACAAACTAAAAATGCAATCGTTTGGGCATTAACTTATAGAAAGTTTAATCTCATCATTTTAAGGCCTTTGTGTGGTGGTACTAATTGTTGTGACGTTTCTCAGTAAATTCAAACACTGATCAAATTAGATTTTGTGATAGATTTAAGTACTTGAACGGGTTCTAACGGACAGACAATTGCGTATTTTTCTTTTCTGAAATATAAGCACATTACAACATACTCAGCACTTCAAATATTACTATATTCAACAGGTAAAATGATGTATCGCATTTGTAGGTAGGTAAGATAACCTGACTATCATTTTGACTGTATTCTGTATTAGCTGTAAGTTTTCCATGCGTAAATAAATAAATAACTAGTAGCCTAGTGGTATGGGTAATGGACTGCTGAGACGAGGCCTCGGGTTCTATCCCAGGTTTTACCATGGCACACACCAATGGCTTTTCGATGCTTTTCGAAGTTATGAGTGTATTTATCGCAGGTTTATAAGTGCCCGGTTAATAGCAATAGTCTCGCCACCTATTACATTGGGACCTAAACATAAACTGGCGAAATGTGGGTGCTAGCACCTCTGCCTACCCCTTCGGGGATATAGGCGTGAGTTTATGTTATGTTATTATGTTATAAATCTCTATTTGGTTTTATTGCATTTGGCAGATTGCCTCAAATAAGTACATATTATTCAAAGATACCTATTGTGAGGTGGAAGGACGATCCCATCAAGGTCGCCGGGAAGCACTGGATGCGAGCTGCTTTAGATCGGTCCTTTTGGAAGTCTATGGGAGAGACCTATGTTCAGCAGTGGACTGTTTGTGGCTGATATGATGATGATATGATGAATCAAAGAGCTGCAAAGCAATAAGACAATAGTTAAAGGAATAAGATAGGTTACTCAATGAACTAATAAAATACGTCATAGAAGTTTAAATGTTGCATTCAATGCGCTTGACGAAACCACATTAGCAAGATATTCAGTCTACATTCAGAACTTAGATATTGCCAGTGGATTTTGGTGAGAATAAGAACCCAAACTCAAGAATTAAAAGCGTTTCATATGAAAATCGTATGAAAAAATAACTTGACAGTTGAACAGACTGAACACGGTAATAGCTGTCAATAAAGGACAAAATAAATGATTGATTACGGCTTTTAGCAATATGATTACAACACTGATTACGATAAATGGATTTACAATTGCAACTACTGCCAAAAAAAGTACTGTAAACACAAATTGTATCAACCGCATTTCGATGACCAAACGTGATCAAAATGGCCGATGTAAAATAATATCTTCTTGGCGTTGTTTTCGGTTGCATCCAAGGCTTAATAAATAAATAAAATAAAACAATAAAACTTTATCTAAGACCTTGAACCATAAAAATGTTTTTAAGTGATATGTACTAAAACATTTAAAAACTATGTCAATCACAAAATTAAAAAACACAAGATTACAAATATCTATTACCGACTTCGCCTGCCTGACACACTGGGCACATGCATATGTAGGTATGCATGACCTTCAGAATACCGTTGACGCTTCCACGCACCCTGTGCATCATAGATACATCCTCTTTCTCTCGGGGTCCGCTTACAAAGAGTTACATATACGCACTTTAGTTGATCGAGCGCGTCCCAAACTCCAGAGAAAGAAAAGTGGAAAGGCGTCAGAATCAAATTTGTCGGAAAAAAATGTCAAATAGGTTCTGGAAGTATAATTAAATATATATATATATATATATATATATATATATATATATACGTGGAAACTTGCGAATTGTATTGTTAATGAGGACTGGACCCGACTGTAGTTGACGACGCGAGGTCCACGATTGTTTGCTAACTCAACATATTCTATGAGTTATATTTCCTGTGAAAAATGCACAATACTGTTCATTCTAAAAATATTCACAACTCTTTTCAGAAAATTTAAAAATATATTCCATTGCAACATGAGAGCTATGCCACAACGTGACATAAAAATCGAATAAAAGTACTACCGAGTACTGAGGCTTTTAAAGTGTGATATTCAGTTTCTATCTGGTAATTGAAACATGTAGTTTTCATCGGAAAATAATAGCATGGTTTTTTCGGAGCTTTTAGATAAAAGTGGTTCATAATGCAATGCATCAATATTTCATAGGTTTTATTGAATACATATATGTCAGGAAAATTTTTTGAGAGCGTTTACTTGCCTAGGGTTTACTTCATTTTTTTATTCTTACTGTTTTTATAGTTTCGGCATACTGGGCTTTTACGGGAGTTAGGCAAATTCCCATACATTATTTGAAAAGGTAGGTTTCAAGATATGCTACAGGTGAAGCTGGAGCGTGTCAGCTAGTTTAATAATATAAGCCGGTCAAGTGCGAGTCAGACTCGCGCACCGACGGTTCCGTAACTTAAGCTACATAAACCGTAACATATTTTGAATGCGTTGACTTAGAAGTTTGATATTTGCACAGTTTCAAGACGATATAGACCTGAGTATGTGGTATGAATTTCAACTTGATATCTTCACGCATACCTGAGAAAAAGGTCTTAACAGACAGACAAACGGACAAAGAAGTGATTCGATAGGAATTCCATTTATTTTTTCGTTTTGAGGTACAGAACCATAACAATGAGCAACATATGATCTTACTTACGGTCCCCACACCTGAGGAGAGGGCCAGATCGAGAGGGACGGCCCTGGGTCGGCCGGGGTGCGAGGGATATGCCTGTTAACCTCACCTTCGACAACCAAAAACGACCCACAGGCGTCGTACGTTTTAGTCTCTCCCATCGGCTCCAGTGGTAGGGGTATCCGTGGGGATTTATCGTACGTAAGAAAAGCACCACACTCTGGATATGTATGTTATATAACATTAAAAAACAAAACATTCGAAACAATCTTGTAACAGTACACATTGTAGCAGACAAAAACATTGTTATCAACATACCTATATAATAGATAAACTCGCTGTAACGATTACGGTTCGTTTGAACCAATTAGTGAACCTCGATTTTAGAGGTGAACGCTTCGTGGAAACGAGCGACAATCGTTTCGAGAATCGTAAATCCGTATCAACTCGTTCTGTACTTACTACATATACTTACTATATTCTATACGTGTGCATGCTACATAGATAAACAATATGTACTTATGTAACTGATTGTACTACTCAATGACAAATCTTATTTCAAAGAATTGTACCCGTTTTACTGAACAGTGTTCGGCCACATCTAATTGCCACATCTAATTCTGAATTCCAATACGTAATTGGATGCGGTATCTCTCGGTACGCATCCGAATAACGGATATTCATGATACTGAAAAACGTGTACAGCTCTTGTTTATACAGTGACGTGTTATGCTGTCTGTAAGAACATGCTAGGGTTACTGAATGAATATTTATAGGTACTTACATCATACCTGAATTATGAAATGCATTAAACTGCATGCATCGAAGGATGCGACCAGCCATTGTAGGCAAGTGGCAATACTTTTGTACAATTGATTGATCATTGCATGAAATTGACATATGACGGCTGTCATACATACACATACACATAATCACGCCTTTATACTGAGGAGGCAACAGTGAATTAACACTCACATTTCACCAATCATTAAGAATAAGAAGAATAAGAATAATTTATTTCAATAGGTAGACCACAATTTTTTCCTTATAACAGTTCTAGAATGTAGGTAAAAGTTAGATGCTATAGATTCGGTCCCACGTAATAGGGTAATGACCCTATTGACGTCTTCCGGGCACTATTTTTGACTCAAGCCATGCATCTGAGCATGAGTCTGGGGTGTGTATTACTGTCTGAAATTAAAACAGCCCTATCCCTTAGTCGCCCTTAGTCGTCGTAACTAGAAAACTCTAACACTGGATGCACAGCACACCATGCTAACGAATGCGATCAGCAACGAATAAGTGCGAAACCCACGGTGTAAGGTAGTTTTTAGGGTTCCATAACTCTATAGGAAATATAACGAAACCCTTAAAGGATCACTTCGTTGTCCCTCTGCTTATAAGTCTATATGTCTGTCTGTCAAGATATTTTTTCTCAGGAATGCATGCAGGTATCAAGTTGAAACTTATACCACATACTCTAATCTATAACGTCTTGAAACTGTACGAAAATCAAACTTCTAAATCATTCTATATTTATTACGATTTATGTAGCTTTTTTTTAAATTGCCCAAGATCCCCACGGGTCTACGTGTGGATTTTGCGCAAATCCAACGTAACTGCAGCCGGTGGGTGAGGTTACGTTGGACTTGAACCGACTCTTATGAGACGGCCCTCTTCGGGTGTGAAAACAAAGTCCCCATCACATCCCCGAGAATGGGGAGGCACGTATCGAGCACCGCCGCGATTTATGTAGCTTAAGTTATACAAACCCTCGGCACGTAAATCCGACTCGAACTTGACCGGCTTTTTATTAATTCGACTAACCACTACAAATTTATTTTTGTGTTTGTCTACTTCGTTCACTATGTACAGTCGGCATGAGATCGATTTTGACGATCTTAATACTTACTAATGATGTTAATATAACTAAAATAACTATTATACAACTTATAGCTAAGAATAATTATAATGCGTCGCGCAATCGCAAGCGTCTTGTGGTAGCGTTCCCAGAAGACTGACAGCATTGCCACGTTGTATGGCAATGCTTATTGTCTGATCTAAAAAGAGGACAGCCTTCTGGTCACGAGAAGCGTCGACCATACGCTTCGCAATCTCACAGAAGAGAGAGTTAATATTATACTGTTTCATTGATTTAAATTGTATTATCGTCCGAACTGAAGGTGTGTAATAAATATCAGAACAGTCCGTCAACAAGAAGGGTAAGAAAACAAGACAATAAGATCGTTGTGACTACTTTGCCAGTCAAGAGCACACGGCCCATCTGATGAAAAGTACCGTGACCTTTATTTATTTTATGTGCGCAAAATCCCCACGGATACCTCCCCACCGGAGCCGGTGGAAGAGGTTATGTCGGACTCGAACTGACTTAAAACGCACGCCACCTGTGGGTTGTTTTGGTTGCCGAATCCCTCGACATATCCTCCCTCCGACATATCTCTCGCACCCCGACCGACTCAGGGCCATCTCTCACGATCTGGCCCTCTCCTCGGGTGTGTGGGGACTACAGAGTCCCCAAATCGCCGTCCCCAGACGCGCCGCCGTCGCGGCCTGCTTCTGCCAGGGTGACAGGCGGCCCCACTATTCACCCTCAGGCCTGCGCTCATGGGGGGCGGAGGTCGTAAGTACCGTGACCTATGAACGTGTGGAACACAAGGGGGGTCACAACCGTGCTACCGACCCTGTAAGAACAGACTTGACATATTATTTCAGACAGAGCTTAGTTCTGTTATAAACTATCCTATGAATAACTCAGGACTCATTGACTGTACTTATTTATAGAAGTTCAAGTCTGTGACATCTAAAGACTGTCCTTGAAATAGGCTATTTATAAAGCACTTGATACCGTTCGGCACGGAAAGGTTCAAGGTTGAATAAAATTGTGATAATTGCTCGAATGGAATGATTACGTTAAGTGATCATTATAGTAGCATATTCGGCATACAGCTATGCGTGTGCTATTGTCAGAATATGTAAAAGGTGATTCGTAATCATACAGGCTAATTGAGTTTACTTCGAAAATGTTAGCTATGAGCAAATTAACAATATCACCAGGTACATAGACATATAAGCCTGTCAACCTCACCTTAGGAAACCAACAAATACCCACAGGCGCCGCCGTGCGTTTTAATCGGTTCGAGTCCGGCATAACCTCTCCCACCGGCTCCGGCGGGGGGTATCCGTGGGTAAAAAGATAGTAATCACCAGTCCGGACCGACCCACCTAATTTTTATATTGAATGGTTCAGTTACAGATTGTGATGTTGGGGTACCGTGGACCAGTGAAACGATTTAGAGATGGTTAAATACTTCTATGATATGGTCGGGTTCTTGTTACATGCTTCCATGAATATAGTTCCTTTAATGGTCGCCGATTATCAGTTTACAAAACAATATCTTTTACAATGGTTTTAGGGTTCCATAGGAAACTACTGGGTTCTATACCTCTACTACAAGATGAAGGTTTTAATCACGCTAAGGTAAGGTAAAGGCAAAGTCTCAGGAAAGAGGGTCACTATTACATACACTAAGTAATGTTACAATGGTGGCACTCAGCTTGGTGGCCTCCACAGATGCTTTTTCATGCCCCGCTTATAGGAACCGGGACTGTAGGAAGAAGGAAACATGTGAGCTGGTAATGAATTCCAGGTCTTGGTGGGACTGAAAAAAAAAGAGTCTCTGAACCGCTTGGTTCTTGCTCGTATATTCTGCACAGTTTGAGGGTGACATCTAAGCCCTGCACGTGTGGTCCTGTGTAGGAATGGAGAGGGTGGGATTAGTTGGAAGAGCTCATCAGAACATTCACATTTGAAGACTAAAAAATTACGGGCTTAAAGGAGTGATCTGTTTCAAAATATACCACGAACGAAGCCGGGGGCGGGTCAGCTAGTTACTCATACGCATGCGGGGCTAACGCATATGCATGACTACAATCAAAACTCTAAAGTGAATTATGATCGTGCTGAACCATGCTAATACAAGTTTGGTAAAGAAACCGCGTACAATTAAAATTCACGGTGAAAACAGCTGGCAGCCTACACTATCTTTTGTCAACGAGATAAAGTATACGAATTACATTTATAGATAAAAATATTTATGTTTAAATGCATGTTGGTATAGATACCGTGTATGACGTAATCACTAATATAAATACTCTTTACGCAGAGATACGCAGTTTATACCCACATACAGAAGTGTACGGGGCCCCTCCACCCGCCTGTTAGAGACGGGTGGACCCGGCCTGTGACCCTAGCAGAAACCGGCCGCGCCGTGATTTGCGTGTCTCCCCAAACCCGAGAACAACTTGAGGATTTTTTTATACAACTTAGGTGTCTGACAAGCACACGGCCCACCAGATGGAAAGTGGTTACCGTGGCCTATGGACGTGTACAACACCAGAGGAGCCACACTCGTGCTGTCGACCCTGTAAGCACAGAGAGTTGCCATGCCTTCAGTGTAGAAGACAACGCTGCTTGTCCTGCTTGGTCTTCCCACTGACTGCACAAAAACTCTGCAGTGAGCTCTGGCTACCCTACTCACTGCCGGGAACACAACACAAGTCTATTATGCGTGGGGATTTATCGTTCTATAAAAACATTGTACGGAGCCCACGGAGCACAGAATATGATTAGACAGGGCCCTGCTGATATCCTTGAGGCTCAAGCCAAAAAGCTGACTAGCTAAATGTATGTGTTAATGAGGTAGCGGTAGAACGTTCGACTGCAACGCAGGGCGTGCGGGTTCGATTCCATCTCAGTGCAAATATTTGTATGCATTAATATATAAATATATATATATTTGAATTGGTTTGGGTGTCTCTATATATAATATGTATGTATTTACAACAAAAAGTATTTATGTACGAAATCCGCACTCCAGGTTCCATATCTGTTATGCTAGTCAGCTAGTTAAAGTTATCTCAAGAAGTATTTTTACTGACAGTACGAAAAGTCTTGCAACTACGTTCCTATTTTATTGTTGAAATGGAACGTATAGTTATCCGACTTCTTGTCAAAATTGGCTGCTTAAACTGCTTCCTTCGAAGAGCAAGTTTAAAAATCTTGAATTCAAATAAATATCCGTGGAAATTATGTTCGAATCTTTATAAACTGCTTCCTTTCAGCATGTTTTCTTATCGATACAAATTCTAAATATGCTGTTGCTAATGCTCGCAGCTGCTCTCCCGTGGATGGTGGTTATCGTTTTTCGGATTCTGTACCTCTAAAGGAAAAAATTAGAAACCCTAGAGGCTCACTTTGTTGTCCATCTGTCTGTCTGTCTGTCTGTCTGTCTGTCTGTCTGTCTGTCTATGAAGACCTTTTATCAGGAATGCGTGGAGCTATCAAGTTGCAATTCATTTCACACACTCATATCGATAATGTCTTGAAACTGCAAAAATTATACTTATAAGTCAACGCTTTCAAAATATATTACGGTTTATGTGGTTTAAGTTACGGAACCCTCGGTGCGCGAGTCCGAAGCGCAATTGACCGGCTTTTTTGGTCATATCGCGGGTTCTACACAACTAACTCTAATCAAATATACGCCATTTTTTAAGTCTGAACAATACCTTTCTATATCCGCATCAAATGCGTTCAGTAATTTTTGCCCCCATCAATATACACCTCTCCCAATGTTTGGAGACTGGGGCCTACTGTTTGCGTCCATCACGAACAGACAAGATATGAAAAAAAAGAATCGTCCCTTTTTTACTTAAGGTTTTTCTGCTTAAGCTTAAGCTACTTTCGCTTAAGCTATCATTATGCGGAAAATATTTAATGGCCATCGCTAGGATGTCCCACGCCAATGGCTAATCCATTTTAGTTGCTATCTTCTGTTCAATAGATGCACTTCTTTCGAGCTGCACTAGTTCCGTTGTGCCAGTATACTTCTCTTCTGCGGGAGTTACTAAAGAATCTAGTTACCTATACCTATAATTTAATGAGTCAACGTTTATAACGCCAACATCCTAGTATCGTCAATTTTGTAGAGTAAATACAAATTAATTCTTGCCACTGGTCCACAACATTTTGTACAAACAGAATTACAAAGCAGTGTTAATATGGGTTAATACCTATGTGTGTGTGCATTGCACAGAGAAAGCAATTTGTATGTTCAAATATTTGTTCAATCTAGTGCTGTATTGGACTATCAAATTATTAGGAGGCACGTAAATGTTACATCTATATGAAGGAAAAACGCATCACTAAAACATTGATTTAAAAAAATATAGTAGGTAGGTATGTCTAAATTTTTCTTTTTTATTTATTTATTTATTGCATACATGAATGCTACTCTTGGTTCACAAAACTGTTTTAAACATTGTGCTGTGCCCGACAGGGTCCATAACTGTAAATCTTAATCTGACATCTGTATAACATTATGGTATGCAATAAATGTATTGAGTATTGAGTATTAAACAGTTTGTCTGTGAACTCATTTAAGTCTCTGTTATAGGAACATAAATGCTTTATTTACTAGTAGGTATATTGATAATACCTATTGATAATTGTTTACAAATTATTCAGAAGAAATTTTCTTACCAGCCTTTTAAATTTACTTTTATTTGTCTAATGATATATAGTGTCTAATGATGGCTAGGCTTCAAATATAAACTATTAGAATAAAAAGAATACAATGAGATAAATTCGATAAGCACCTGTACGACCTTAAAGTTTGGACCTTATCTATAAATGGGTCTTCAAATAAACTTAACCAATGGCTGTCCTAAATAAATAAATAAGAAAAAATGAGGACAATAACACCTATACCAATGCTCTTATCCTAAGCAAAACACTTTGGTCTAGCATCAATATCGACTTTGGGTTATGGAGCTCATATGTCAGTCGCTTGACGGAAAATATCGAAGTCCAACTAAATCAGCAGTTAGACTGATAAAGCGGACTCCAAATTCCGAGATGAATTGAAATTAACGCTAGAAGATCCTAAGCAAAACACTATCCGTCTTATTAAAAAATTACACAGGACATATACATAGAAAGAAAGAAAGAAAGAAAAATATTTTATTCAGGCCCCCACACAGCGGGCACCCCACCAAATACAAACAGGCATTACTAAAGTTAACAGGTAGGTACATCAAATCAAAAAAACAAAAATTAAAAAAAAAAAACAAAAAAACAGTACATTAAAATTAAACTACGGGTGCAACACTATGCGAGCCCAAATAGGGCCCCATCTCAGCATTGAAAGCTGCGCACACCCTTCGTTGGGTATGCACAGCGCTGGTTTTCAGATGAGGCCACTAGGCAGCGCTGACGCCACGCACTATACCATATATACAGTACATTTTACATCCACACTTGTATTATCCCACACTCCCACGAACGTTACGAGCGTAAAGGACTTACTACCCACGTTTTAAGTCGCTTTCGCTGTTGATTTGTACATAGGTGGGTAGGTACATTATATTTACATAGATGTGTTCATCCAAAGTATGTAGTAAAAAAACCCCACAGCATTTCGCACCGTCATCTGTTATATCAAAATGTCTATTGAAAAGGAAGCGCGGTAGCCTAGTGGTATGGGTAATGGACTGCTGAGACGAGATCTAGGGTGCGATCCCAAGTTTTACCATGGCACACACCAATGACTTTTCGACGCTTTTCGAAGTTATGTGTGTATTTATCGCAGGTTTATAAGTGCCCGGTTAATGGCAATAGGCTCGCTACCTATTATTATATTGAGACCTAAACATAAACTGGCGAATTGTGGGTGCTAGCACATCTACCTACTTCTTCGTGGATATAGGCGTGAGTTTATGTTATGTTATTAAAAATGTTACAACAGCAATACTAACCGTCTAAGTAGATTAGACCTTGGGATGCTGGAGCAAGGAGGCCAAAATCCTTGTAAAAGATATCGGAAACAAGTCCATAGAGACAACAGGTGACTCCGTTCCGGAGCGTTCTTGCTGCAAAGGCTGGCCATCGTAATCCAGCGTGGAAACGCGGCGAGTGTGATGGGCACTTTTGCGCCGGGAGCGCTCATGGGCGGGATATTTTATTAATTTTAGTATAGTGACTTAATGTAAAAACTAGGTCAGAATTTTGAGTTAAAACATTTCTATCCGTAGGTATTATGTAAAAGCACCTGTAATACTGAGTCCGCGATAATTTAGCGTTATTTTCACGTTATCGTAACCCAGAAGTGTTAGTTTCTCTGTTTAAAGTGGCACTGGCAACATATTTGGACCGCAGTAAAATAGTTGATAAAACCACGGATAAAACGATAGTATCGGTAGATACAGATGTAAGTATACATACATACAGTTACGCCTCTTTTCGACTGGGGTAGGCAGAGCCCAAAACTTTCTATTTGCTAGGATCTTGGCATACAACTTTTGCTTCTTCTACTTTTATAATAGTTCTGCTCTCCGGTATCGAGTAATCTTGACATGTCCTTTCTTCAAAATAACTCATATAAACTCACGCCTATATCCCCGAAGGGGTAGGCAGAGGTTTATGTTTAGGTCCCAATGTGTGGCGAGCCGATTGCTATTAACCGGGCACTTATAAACCTGCGATAAATACACACACAATTTTGAAAAGCATCGAAAAGTCATTGGTGTGTGCTATGATAAAACCTGAGATCGAACCCGAGACCTCATCTCAGCAGTCCATACCCATACCACTAGGCTACCGCGGCTTCTTCTCTCTTGTTCTTTCTTCAAATTGTATGTACTTATACTTTTATATATATTATAATCCAATGTTTTTGTAATAAGGCTCACCATTAATAGCATATCTATATGCTGTGAAGGTCGTAAAAGCAATTAACTAAGTAAGTACATAGATATAGCAAATATACATGGTTGGCATAAGTAGGTCATACTGTATTTACTCATTGTAGGGGTATTGTTTTTGATAATGACCTAATTGTTATTCATTTATTTTACAAAAATAACAAAACGACTTCGCGACCCGCATCAATAAAATTAAGTTTTTAAAACATCCTTTAAATAATCTAATTGAAAACTCACGAACACGTAACTTTCGTTTATCCAGATAGCTAGTTACATCTATCTTAATAAATAATATATAATGTTAATATATATTAATATTTATCGATTTTCTTTCTAATTTACTAACACAAGCAATTTAGCTTAGATGGAGCGATTAAGGGGATTATTAGTAATTTTAGTTAATAGTATTCTTATAAAGAATATCTAGTCGAATTCAAATCACTTGTTTTAAAAACGCGGCGTTACTGAACCGGCAAGTGATTATCGAAAACTCTTGAAACGCCAAAGGCGCCATTCAGGTACCATCAATGAGGAACATCCATTCATACTTTCGCTTTAATAATACAAGTACGATACGATAATGCATTCGTAAAACTCTCAAAGCGATAGAATATTCCACACACAAATATTGATATCACATAAAACGCAAAAGATAGGTACTGTTGTATATTGTGGAAGCGGTGGCTTTATGGCTACGCGACGACATAACTGTACACATATTTTATCTGCGTTGTAGGTATATTCTGTACCGAGATACTATGTAATTTTTCACTCTTTTCGTATCTTTTTTTTCAATAGCTTTTAAGAAATAATTCCAAATGAAGTATTTATATATATATCTATTAATATTGTTGACTGATTGTATTTGTTTGAACTTGTAGGTACTTTTCCACATAACTTTTTCAAACTTGACCATCTTTACATCAGGGCATTATCAAGGGATTATATGATAATTCCTAAACCGAATAATTAAATGATCTCAATTTCATTTCATTACAATTTTTAGAATTTTATTAAGAAAATGTAATCACTCGGTGGTTTTTTTAGTTTGCAAACGAGCACATATTGGACTCGAACCGACCAAAACCGCTCGCCGTGTCGGGTCTAGGAATATACTGATATCTAGTATTGGGCAGGTTATCTATGCTAGTAGGTACTTTAGAGAGTATTAGACGTACAAGTATATCATGTTTGAATCATGTGTTTCCATTACGTAAGTCAAGTGACTTCACGTGTTATGGATAAATGAGGTGCTCGTATACTGTACTGTTCAGTCCTGTCAAATTTTTACAGATCGCTCCGAGAAGTGCATTTGAAAATTTCCCACTACTCATTTTTGTGATTGATCACAGAAATGCATTATAGAGAAACATCCATCATTTGTATTTTTGCATTATTATTTATTAATAGGTGCATTGTCAAAAAATTTGAAGTAATAATTTTGATTAATATTTATGTAGATGATACCTTGGTAGTGGAAATTGGTTATTAAAGCATTGACTATAGACTATATATGAAAAAGTTCAGAAACAGAAGAGGACACACTGGGAATAACCAGATGGCGTCAGACGATTGGGAAAACCGATCCCCCTAACGAGAAGAAGTTTCTGTAGATACAACGTTTGTTAAGAAATAATCTTAAACATACACGTAACATAACATAAACTCACGCCTATATCTCTGAAGGGGTAGGCAGAGGTGCTAGCACTCATATTTCGCCAGTTTATGTTTAGGTCCCAATGTAATAGGTGGCGAGCCTATTGCCATTAACCAGGCACTTATAATCCTGCGATAAATACACACATAACTTCGAAAAGCATCGAAAAGTCATTGGTCTGTGCCATGGTGAAACCTGGGATCGAACCCGAGACTCAGACTCGTTTCAGCAGTCCATTACCCATACCACTAGGCTACCGCGGTTATTATAATCTTCTTCTATTAAAATGAATGTTGCTAAGTACAAAAACCGAGAAAAACTTGACTGATTTGGCTAATTATTTTTCGTATGTTCCTTCCAGAATTTCAGAAGAATTACAAGTCTAAATGGTGCCATATCACAAACCTTTATTATATCTTAGTAGCTATGTAGTCTGAACCACAATGAGTAACCGTCTCGTACGGCGTGACGGTCAGGCCTTCGTTTGTGAGTCAAGAGTCACGGAATTGTGAATCGGCCGTTCAGTGCAAACACCTTTGTGCCTACATCAATTTGAATTGGTCCTATTTATGTTATCTAGTGATCTCGATTAGGGCGACAGTGACACCGAGATCTAAACATACAATACCTATATTTAAATGTAAAAGTTTGTGAAGTTGTTTGGATGTTAGCATGTTTACTATTCAATCACGCTATAATGGCTGAATGGATCTGGTGGGATAGTTTAAAATTCAATTAAATAATATGCAACTTTTAAAGTAGGTTTCCATGGGTATCGTAAAAGGGCTCAAATCAATTTTACGCTTGCAAAGCCGCGGCACCATATTAATAATATAGTGATGAAAAAGGAAAAAAAATAAGGTGCGATTTAGGAATTATGCATTTCAGGTGAAACTTATTAGGCGAATGCGGAATAAGCCGATCGAGTTATTGTAGCATACAAAACTAGGACAAACGTTTGTTATTAGATAATTTGTTACTTGAAAGTCATGACAACATATCCGTCAGTACATATTGCAACTGTTATTTGAATGATATACCTACAGATAATTATTCACTGTAAAATTTTACGCCTGCAAAGCCGCGGCACCAAATTAGTAACATAGTGATGTAAAAGGAATAAAATAAGGTGCGATTTAGGAATTTTGCATTTCAGGTGAAACTTGTAAGGCAAATGCGGAATAAGCCGATCGAGTTACTGTTGCATACAAAACTAGGACAAACGTTCGTTATTAGATAATTTAGTTACTTGAAAGTCATGACAGCATATCCGTCAGTACATATTGCAACTGTTATTCGAATGATATAGAGACAATGATTCACTGTAGTGAATCATTTGGTGTTCGTGCATGTCGAACGAATCGCTATTTATACAAATACCTATAATTACTTATCTGACCGTTGGAGGACACGAGAGGACATGGCTACCTACCTTTTATTTCGAAGAATCTATTACGATAATAGTCACGTCTCTTGCCCATTGAAGTGGGTAGAAACAAAATATAAAAAGTCCAAGCATTTTTTTTACAATAGGTGGGCAGTCATGTAACCTTTTTGGATCCAGATTATCTACAGGCTGGTTAAAAAAATTAACTCGATTGTGTTTTTTTTTTTTCATAAAATTAAAAGCTAACACAATGTTCCAATTTAAATAATGTACACGGAAGTTATCTAAATTAAAGGATTTTAAAAAAGAAAAAACTGAATATACCTAAACATAAACAATCCTGCAGGTTCAGGCGTCATAGAATTCCCCACCATCGACGTCAACCGGGAGGGTGGCCAGAAGGCTGGCAGAATTGCCACGTTGAATGGCAAGGAATAAACCAGTAGCGTCAATTTAAATGTTTTCTTATGAAATTTGGTATCGATTGAATTTTATAGTTTTAACCAAGTTTACATAAAGTTTTGAATTTCCAGTAGATCTCCATAGATTCCTATAAAATTCATAATATGGTCACTCATACGAGTATGAGCAGCAATACAACAATTCATTTACTAAGCAGACTCTTATTTCGTGTAAATTGTTGTAGACATAATATTATCCTTATACGATACAATAAAGTGGCCTTTTTAGACCTTCACAGTACTGTATAAATATCACAATTCTCTCGTCCAATTCTGTGTTGGTCATAAATAGATAAAGCATTGTTCGATCACTGTACCTACGCAATTTGGTAGCATTCAATACCTATATATCCCTCATGTAGGTAGGCATGTAATGTCAAGGCTTCATCGCACAATATTCTCCCCTATTTGCCGCGAAATCGGCTGTCAATTACTTGTATGAGACAGGTAATCAACAACATCAGCTGGAATCACACCCTTTATCAATTATAGAGATTGACACAATGGTTGGTGCTCGTGTAATATTGAGTTAATTATTAGGTAGCTACATAGGTTACACTAAAAGTTTCCGGAACTGGCCACTTACATAAACAATATTTAAAAATTTATTACAACATTTGAAAATAGAACTCTTTGGCTGTAGAATACAGTTTGTTTCATCTGACTGTCTTTTGTTTTTACCTTGTGGCGCCATTTAAAAAATTGTGTGTCTACATCAACATGGATTTAACTCGGGAAAATTTTCGTAGTATGATTTTCTACGATTTTAAGTGTAATTTGACGGCTCAACAGAGCATCGCTCGGCTTGAAACAGCTTTTGGCGATGAAGCTCCATGCAAGACGACTGTTTATAGCTGGTTTGCAGAATTCAAGCGTGGTCGTATCAATCTCAGTGACGAATCTCGCGATGGTCGGCCGTCCACCGCTGTGACCAACAAAAACATCGATGCTGTGCGCCGTATGATTGAAACAGACAGGCATGTGACCTACCATGAAATTCGCGCATCCTTAGAAATAGGCATGAGTTAAATACAATCAATCCTACACAAACATTTGGGTGTGAGAAAGCTGTGCTCGCGGTGGATCCCACATAACTTGATCGAGGATCAAAAAACGGACCGCGTCACTTGGTGCAGTGCCATGCTTACCAGATTCAACGAAGGTGCGTCAAATTTGGTGTGGGACATAGTAACAGGTGACGAAACATGGATTTATTGCTACGATCCCAAAACAAAGCAGCAATCGAGCGTATGGGTCTTTCAAGATGAGCCGAAACCAACCAAAGTGGCGCGCGTGAAAAGTGCATCTAAGCGGATGATTGCTTTTATTTTTAATAAAACTGGACACGTGGCTACTGTTGCTTTAGAAAATCGTCGTACTGTGAATAGTGACTGGTACACGACCATTTGTTTGCCGGAAGTTATTGACGAACTCCGTAAAAATAACCGTAAACGCCGTATCATCCTGCACCACGACAATGCTAGTTCTCACACGGCCAGACAGACAAACGACTTTTTGAAGGCGAAAAATGTAGAACTCATGAGTCATCCTGCATACAGTCCCGACCTGGCACCTTGTGACTTTTATCTGTTCCCAAAAATTAAGAACCAATTACGCGGCCAACGATTTTCATCACCAGAAGAGGCTGTCGAGGAGTATGAAAAACACGTTTCAGAGGTCACCACAGAGGAGTGGCACAAAAGTTTTCAAAACTGGTTTGATCGAATGAAAAAGTGCATAGACGCCAAGGGAGATTATTTTGAAAAACAATAAATTAATTTTGTACCTTTAATAGTATTTTTTCATATTCATTCCGGAAACTTATAGTGCGCCCCACGTATTTGGTAAAATGGATAAACTATTAAATAAACAACAGGTTAGAAACTGGTCTGAACTATAATGTGTTTTTAGTTGTATATTTTACATGCATACAAATAATCACATCTATATCCCCGGAGGGTTAGGCAGATATAAATTAACACCCATATTTCACTGGGCAGTTTTTGTGCTGTCCGTGGGAAGACCAGAGGCTTGTCCTGATTTTGTGTTCTGCACAGACGGCACAGAAACTCTCTGTTGCACGGATGTGACTCCCCTGGGGATACACGTTTATAGGTCACGGTAATCATTCTCCATCAGGTGGGTTGTGTGCTTGTCTTCCACCTAAGTAGTATAAAAAAAAAAATCACCAATCATTGTGAATGGTGAATTTTTAGATATATACAGCCCAGACTCAGCCTCACATAAATGGCTCGAGTCAACAATATTGCCCAGAAGACGGCAATAGGCTCACCACATTACGTGGGACTGAATACAGTGATTGGTGAAATTTGGGTATTATATCACCTCTGCCTAACCCTCCGGGGCTAAAGGCGTGATTATATGTATGTATAATAATTTGTTTGGGTAGTGGAATTTTCGCAAAATCTTTTCGGCAAAATGGTAAGCTGGCTTCTCTTTAAAAATATATTTCAATAATAAAACATTAAAAAGTCATTGTAACATGTGGAATTAATCCAAGTCTTCAATTTAATACAATGTTTTCACTTTCACACGGTAGAAATAGACTCATAGAAACGTTGATTGCCTAACAAGCACAATAATAGGGGCAGTGACGTCACATAGGGGCTAGGTCGTCCCTAAATTGAACCATATGGACAAATGTATTTATAGCTGTGATGGAATAGACAGTGTCTGTGAGTTTATGACACATGATATTGGACAAATGTCTAGTGAAATTTTGATGATATTTCTTTAATGTTTTAAAGACAATTTATTCGACATGGAGAGGCGAAATGAACTGGAACTATTGGATACGAGTCAAGGTCATAAATCTTTTATAAGAGGTCTTATTAATAATAACCATCTCCTTTCCTACATAGGACAACACGTGCAGGCCTTAGATGTCACCCTCACTCTGTGCAGAATATACGAGCAAGAACCAAGTGGTTCGGAGACTCTTTTCTTTGCTGCACCGCCAAGACCTGGAATTCATTACCAGCACACGTGTTTCCTTCTTCCTATAGTCCCGGGGCCTTTAAGCGGGGCGTGAAAAAGTCTCTAATGAGGCCGCCAAGCTGAGTGCCACCATTGTAACACTTAGTTTCTGTAATGGTGACCCTCTTTCCCGAAACTTTGCCTTTAGCTTACCATCAGGCGACGTGAGGTCAAGTTGCTTTTATTTACACCACTTATGTGGTAGACAAGCACACAGCCCACCTGATGGAAAGTGGTTACCGTGGCCTACAGACGTGTGCAACACCAGGGGGGTCACTGTATGCACCTCCTAATTATTCTTCTTGAATCTCATATTCTAGTCGTTTGGGAAAACCACGGTAGGGAGTTTATTACACAGTTTAAGCGTGAGGAGGATGAAGTTCCTATCATACCTAACTGTGCGTACTGTTTCAAGTCGCAATGTGTGGGAGTGGATTCCGCACCTGTGGCGAGAGGTGCGCTGATAGAATGTAGCTGTGGGCATCACGTTGAACATTTCGTTGAACACACAACATTGTGGCACACAGGCGGTAAAACACACACAGCGAGGCAAAATTCCTCCTGAGGCTGAGTGGTTACATACCGCTAGTGAGGACGGGACTATCGATCCTCAGCGTTTTTTTTTATATAGAATACCTCAATTAGACTTCGCCTTGCCTGATGGTAAGCTGTCCTGTGAGTCGATGGGATCCATTCATTTGGATATTTAATCATTTTTTTACCTACCGAGTTACAGACCGAGTGTATAGATATTCAGAATTTTTCGGTTAGTTCTTTATTGATTACCCCATGTTTAAGATTCTCCGCGTTCTCGTTTCCCCCCGAAAGTTTTTCGGCGAGAATAGGGGGAATCAAGACTAACCCGGATTTTCATCTTTCAAGATTTATTTACGGAGCTATATAGTTACAGGCGAAACCATAAACAAGCATATTTACTCTGTGGATAAAACAGATTACTAATAAAAGGTGTATTAAAAAGAGTGGCCGTAACTTTTATTAATGTTATTTTCTTGCTGGCACTATTCATAGAGAGTTTTATACAAGATATCTGACTTTCGTGGTAGTTGGTAATCTTTATGATTTTATAACCAATCCTGTCTATCCCCCAAGGGGTAGTCAGAGTTGTATTTCACGCCGACATTTAGCTAACTATATTTTTGATCCGAACAATGTCCTGGCACCGTTCCAGTTTCGGTGTTGATATGAGAATTTACGAATAGAAATTCCAATAACGCATTGCTCGATCACACACGTGTGAGCGTAAAATCATCGTAGTAGTCAATCTTATAACAAAAATCACATCACACTCGGCACAACCTAACCTACACTAGGCACTACACGATCTCGGATAATGAATATAGTGAATCTTTCAGTACCCCTAGCACGAAAACCTATCGTAGTTGTAATATAAACGTATCAAGAGTACGATGCACTGCGATTGGACGACTTCATTCACACACAGGTTCACAATAAGCAGACGGTCAATTGCAATACTCCGTTGTCTCGATACGTTTACGATACGATACGGTAGATTTTCGTGCTAGGTGTACTGATAAAGTCAAAGTTCCGCGTCCCGTTCCAAATTCGAAATTCGGCGGGAACTGCCTCACCCAGAAATCGTGACACAATTCTTTTTTCATTATATATATATCTATTTGAAAACTGTATCTTGTGCCATTTTGCTATCGCTTATAGAGGACTATAAGCGGCAGCAAAACAGCACTTTTCTGTTAAGAACTTTTTAACGAGCGGAAAAGTCATTTGAATTTAGAACATAATATATCATTCACTCTTATAAGGACGAATTTTTTTAGAAACTGAAGTATAATACCTATATTATTATTATTTAAAAAAAAATTGACTACATCCCAAGGCTGGCAGATGTAAATATATTTTAACTAACTACCCACTTTAATTTATAGATTTTTGGTCACATCCCACATAAAATACAGGTAACTCGTTTGAATTCTATATCGTGTGACAAAAAAACGAAATTGGTAGGGTTCTGACTACGTCATTGGATCATCGTCTTAATACCTACCATATTTCGGTACATTTCTATGTAGGTTCCTAAGTAGTCATAATCCTTTCGTATTCCAAGTGGACCATTTTCGATGGTGGAATAAATACGAGCACCAAAAAATTATGGATCAATGGTATTTATGTGATAATACCATTGGAATATTTCGAGAAATGTATACGTACGCCTGAATTATGCTCAGTGAATTATGAGTCTTACATACGTACATAAAACTCCTCGGTCCATATATTTCCTTATAAAAAAATGCTAGTACACCGCGTTTATTAGTAACTTATTGAATTTAAAGACCGCTCCACTTTATTTCCGATTTAAGTAATCTCTTTTCTAGTAACATAACATAAACTCACGCCTAAAAGGTGTAAGGGTAGGCAGAGGTGCTAGCACCCACATTTCGCCAGTTTATGTTTAGATCCCAATGTAATAGGTGGCGAGCCTATTGCAATTAACCAGGCACTTATAAACCTGCGACAAATACACACATAACTTCGAAAAGTCATTGGTGGGGCTGGGATCGAACCCGAGATCTCGTCTGAGCAGTCCATTACCCATACCACAAGGCTACCCCGGTTTTCTAGTACTCCTTTTTAATTATCAGTCCTGAATTGTAACGTTTGTTCTTCTTTTGCTTAATTCACAGTTCAAGCCAGTTCTTAACACCGGCAACATTGTACAGGCGGTAAAACACACATAGCGAGGTAAAATTCCTCCTGTGGCAGAGTGGTTCCATTCCGCTTTTCAGTACGGGATTATCAACGATCCTCAACACTCGCCTTTGCATCGAGTAGAAGGGGTCCTTCATTTGGAAGTTTCTTTTTTACCTACCTCGTTACAAATCGAGTGTATAGACGTTCAGAATTTTTGGGTTAGTTTCTAATTGATTCTCCATATTCAAAATTCCCCCCGTTCTCGATTCCCCCCGAAAGTTTTTGGCGAGAATAGGGGAATCATCTGCTTTTTATTTTAGTTCCTTTTTAGTAATCAGTCCTTAATTGTAACAAACATTCACAGCTCAAGCCGGCACTTAACACAAGCTCATTTATTTTATATAACAAAATCCATTATTCACATCACCAGGTGGCACTTAAACGCCACCGGCCAATAGAGAAACATAGCAAAGTCAACATCCACCTACGACAAACAACCCTTGTGAGTAAATCGCTTATATATTCATGAATCCATCGATAACATTTGATCATTCTCGATATAAAACAGAAAGGTGTGCTTAGGGTTAGTTCATATTGCACTTTTTTAAGTTGGTAACACAGAAAAGATATTACTACGTGCCTGCAGTACAATCGACATCGCAAAGGTACTAAAACTAAAACCCGACTACTGAAAAAGATTTAAACTAATGTAAAAAATAATTTAATTTATTTTTTAACATAATACTTTATGACCGCTAGAGGGCGCTAAATAAGATTCAGTGATACGTTATGTAGCCTATAACCAGCGTACGACTAAGACGCTTCTAACGATACCTTATTTGTCCAGTTCTGATAAGTAATTGAGGAACTGAGCGAACAGATGAACCTACACACATACATAGCCTGTCAAAATCATAACCCTCCTTTTGCTTCGCCCTAGTCGGGTAAAAATGGGACACTAGTAATAAAACTCCAATGTCGGACTGTCTGTCTGTTAACAGGTTGTATTTCATGAACGGTGATATTGCTCCGGAGTCTCAGGAGAGACAACGAGGCACTGATGCGAGTGATAGTGAGAGAGTTTTTGTGCTGTATTTTACACTAACGGTACAGAAACTTTCTGTGCTTACAGGGTTGGCAGCACGAGCGTGACTCACTTCATTTTGCACACGTCGATAGGCCACGGTAACCACTTTCCAGCAGGTTGGCGGTGTGCTTGTCTGCCACCTAAGTGGTATAAAAAAAACCCCCAAGAAACGTGAACTACGCATATAGACCATATTTTGAGTATATTTTAGGTCAAAGATATATACCCTGAGGTATAGGTATACATATACAGGTTCTGGTGCCGATTTAACAATGAAAAATAAATACAGAATACAATAAACCAGCACACGTGTTTCCTTAGTCCTACGGTCCAGGGTCCTTTAAGCGGGGCGTGAAAAAACAAATAATGAGGCCCTCAAGCTGAGTGTCACCATTGTAACATTGTATATGTATGTAATGGTGACCCTCTTTTCTGATAATTTGCATTCAGGTGAGGCAAAGTCTAATTGACGAGTCCTGTATAAAAAAAATATTTATGTGACCTCCTACAACATTTTTTTTATCCGGTATCCGTGGAGATTTTGCGCACGTAAAAAGAAAAAAGTATGCATGAATATGTATATTTATATTTAGCCATAAATATTGTTACGAAGAAAAAACAAACAACTCTGTCGACTAATTGGGAAGCTTCCTTAGAGCTTTGAGCATAAACACGGTCATTTTGTTTGTTAAAATGTTGCTCAATTGTTAAGATTTTCTCATCCGTAAACAAAATTTTTCTGGGACCTCCCTTTGCGTACTGCTTCAGTAGTTGCTTCGACCCTATTCTTTTTTAAATTATCAGTTAAAAAATGACCAGTGCGTCTCTTATAGGCTGCAAGTCTTAAGTCATCTTTTAAAATGCGCGACATGGTTCTGGGTGCTATCTTCATCTCCCGAGATAAAATCTTTTGCTTTCGGACAGGATTTCTTCGAATTCTTTCCCTTACTGCTTTGACCACCTTTTTCATACGAACACTACGTGGCCGGCCAGATCTTTTTCTGTCACAAACAGAGGAGGTCTCATTGTACCTATTAATAGCCCGGTACACAAACATTTGACTAATACCAAGCGTATGGAGAGTTTTAAAAATTACATTCGGCTCCATACCAACTTTGTGTAATGCAATCACAGCGATTCGGTTTTCTTTATCACCCCACTCCATTTTAATATAGCAAAATATTGTACAATGTATTGGCGCCAAAATTAGAAAACACAATGAACAATCGTATAAAAATGACAGATTCCAAATTCAAATGTAATATCTTTCTTATTTTAATTGTAACAGTATTTATGGCCAGACTAAGTATTTACAAAAAAATATATATCTAAGTATGTTTATCCTCATTCTAGATTCCATAACACAAGTTAGTTAAGCTATGCTTACCATAGGTCTAGACAGCGTTGTTTGATCCAGTATTTATTACTAGTATATGATCCATCAGCGTTGTGTAGAATGTTGTGCTATATTTATTTATTTATGTGAATGGTTCTATGTTCAGTCGAAGTGAATTTTCACATGAAAAGGTATATACTTATATAGTTTGTTGTTTGTACAATGTGCCACAATTTACCTGTAAAGACGTATCGTATATTGCAAAATAACTTGCAGGACTATGCCTTGTGAACGAGGCCTTATATAGGGGTGTGCCTTCACATACAAATTGTGTGATGTTGTCGTTGTGTGAAGTATATACATACATGTATACACTACACACACATACACACTGCTCTCGCTAATTCCATATGAATATTCAATAGCTTTTGTGATTTGATTATTAACAGAATATTAATCTCTATTAAATTGGGTGTATTAAGTTAACCTCGCTGTTGATTAATTGGTGGTTGGATTCTCAGTAGGCAATTAGCACCCTTTCAAATAATAGAGAGAAGAAAAGTCACCCGCAGGCTAATAAAGTAAAAAGCTAGAGCTCTATTGAATGTTACCGGGATCTAGATTTGCGTTCTGGTACTCGGATTAAGTTGACGTAAAAAAATACAAGTATCACCACCCCATCTCATCCGACGGGTGTCGTAAGAGACGAATATCAAATAAATACGCAGACGATATCACTGCGAGAGAAGGAAAACTCTCAAAAACCCTGTACTAACCCTCCTGGCCAGCGTGGAAACAGCAGGCCAAATCCTCCCAACATCGGGAGAGGCCAATATCCAGCAGTAGACTACGATGGGCTAATTGATGCTCGTATTAAGAAGATTGATCTATATTTATATGAACTAGACTTGTAGCAACTAACATTTAAGTAGCCACCATGTTGTTAACCGCTCAATGGAGCCGTGGTTAACTTTTGTAACCAATAGTTACATATTTAACTACAGGTTGTCTTACTATGGATCAAAAAAAATAACTGAAATTTAACAATTTGTTCTAATGTTTAACCAATGGTATCCTTAACTACGAATCAAAAAACCATCTCTTAGGCTAGATTTTACAGAATAGTTGTGATTTCCCCCATTCTGTTTTACCCTCGAAATCTTTGATTGATAATTTTTTTTTCGGGGGTAATCAAGAACGGGTGGAATCGCGACTAAACCCATTTTACCAACAACCTAAACTTCGATCTGGAAGACTCTAATAAACTATGAATTCTAAAAATCCGAAAATATGCCTCGTGGTTCCCGGCAGAGCAGAATTTGGACCACCCCGTCTCTTCCCATGCGGTGTAGTACAAGGTGAATTAGGAATAGGACTGTTTAAAATCAGATAGATATATACAGCCCAGACTCAGCCTCAGATGCATGTCTCTAGTCATCAACAGTGCCCGAAAGATGGTAATAGACTCACCCCTATTACGAATGACTGAATTCAATGATTGGTGAAACGTGGGTGTTAATTCACCTCTGCCTAACCCTCCGGGGATAAAGGCGTGATTATATGTATATTCTCAAAATGAATTACAGTAGAATATTTTCACAGGATAGATCTGGACTTAAGTTTTTTATCACACGAAACTATTTCGAAATACCTATATCGTACAAGAAACAACGCAAACAACCGTTTAATATATTCGTAGATCAATGACCTAATTTATAAATCAAAACATTATTATATTCAAAAATGGAATTAGGATATTCGATGGCCTAAAAGACAAACATACTAAGTGAAAATAATTTCATGTTCAATTATGAACCATATATTGATAGCAAAGAAGACAAATATGTACCAAACTTTTCACTTAGTATGTTTGTCTTTTAGAACATCGATATTAGAATTTATCTCATCTATAATTCAAGAAACACACGACGAGATCTATTACCATCGCGCACGTGGCCAGCAGCGACCCACTTTCAATTTCATTTATTTTTCATGCAAACCACATTACTATACAAGATACAAGGATATCACTCCGTTCAAAGAACTCGACAATATCTATACATATAAATAAAATTGGAGTGTCTGTTTGTAATATTGAAAAGCACCAAAATAACATTTTTTTTCAATTTTTGTCTGTCTGTCTGTTCCGGCTAATCTCTGGAATGACTGGACCGATTTTAACGGGACTTTTTCTGGCGGATAGTTTACGTAACAAGGTATAACATACGCTATTCCGGGATTTTTGCCGCTAGTATTGTATATATGGTTTAAATTGCTTTATACGTATACGCGTCACAGTCTCCCTATCATTTTTACTTCTGAAACTTTTAGGATCGGGTTTCTTTACTGGGCCCCGATTCTGCAAAGTTTAATATTGAATAAAATTTTGAAGCATTTAGTATGCTAACTATTCAAGTCGATTATGATATAGAAAAAAATTAATCGGTTCTGGCGAGATTAGAACCCGCGATCTTTCCCTTACAGGGGGAACGCTCTGACCACTAAGCAACAGAACCTTCCAGAAGAAGTTTAATATGAAATAAAAAACCACTGTCGCTACTACTGACACTGGAGAAAATGCCATGAAATTTTAGACCTTATTGTTGATTTACGCTTAAAGTCCAAAATTATACGAACAAAGTAAAAAACATCTGAATCACAACAATTAATTTAAACCGCGGTAGCCTAGTGGTATGGGTAATGGACTGCTGAGACGAGGTCTCGAGTTCGATCCCAGGTTTTACCAGTGCACACACCAATGACATTTCGATGCTTTTCGAAATTATGTGTGTATTTATCGCAGGTTTATAAGTGCCCGGTTAATAGGGCACGCCGTAGTAACGGCGGTAAGACCCATCATGGGGGAGTGGCTAGAGAGGCCACACGGCAGCCTCTCGTACCGTCTGACGCAGATGATCACCGAGCACGGATGCTTCGGAAAATATCTGCGTCGGATGCAGAAAGAGCCAACGTCCGAGTGCCATCACTGCGACGCGAGCGAGGACTCAGGTCCGCACACGCTCACCGAGTGTCCGGCGTGGGAGACGCCGAGGCGGGAGCTTGTGGCGGCCCTGGGAGTGAGGGTTCTCACGCTCTCCACCTTGCTCGCGGCGATGGTTCGCTGCGCGGATGCGTGGGCGGCCGGCGCCTCCTTCTGCGAGCAAGTAATGCTCGTGAAGGAGGAGGCGGGGCGGGAGCGGCAGCGGGAGCGACGAAGGATCGCTAGACAAGCTGCCCGCGCACGAAGGCAACTCGGGCGTCGGAGGTCGATGAACGACCTCCGCCCCCCATGAGCGCCGGCCTGGGGGTGACAGGTGAAGCCGCCTGTCACCCTTGCAGAAGCAGGCCGCGGCGGCGGCGCGCGTGGCGCGCCTCCCCGTTTCCGGGGATGAGTTGGGGACTCTGTGGTCCCCACACCCGAGAAGAGGGCCAGATCGTGAGAGATGGCCCTGGGTCGGCCGGGGTGCGAGGGATATGCCTGTCAACCTCACCTTCGGCAACCGAAACGACCCACAGGCGGCGTGCGTTTTAGTCGGTTCGAGTCCGACATAACCTCCTCCACCGGGTCCGGTGGGGAGGTATCCGTGGGGATTTTGCGCACGTAAAAAAAAAAAAAAAAAAAAAAAAAAAGTGCCCGGTTAATGGTTATAAGCTCGCAACCTATTACATTGGGACCTAAACATAAATTTGCGAAATGTGGGTGCTAGCACCTCTACCTGCCCCTTCGGGGATAAAGGCATGAGTTTATGTTATGTTATGTTATTTACTAAGCAGATTCTAATTTCGTGTAAATATTGCCGCAAGAAAAAGTATTATCATATTATGATTTCATTAAATTGGCCGTTTTAGACCTACTGGTCATCTACGCCTAGCAGAAATAGTAAGTTCCATGATTCAATCGTGAAAAGTCTACATTTCTCATAAAGTGAGTCAATTATCCCAGGAGGGAGTTATGTCAACGTCACGCGCTATTTGCAGAACGAACGTTATATATAAGTAGCACTTTATATAATGCATCTGATGTGTGGATGGCTGGGGACCCTTCTATGTCACATGCAGGCCGGTATACCGCTAATTGACGTACAAGCCTCTGGCTTTCCTTTTAGAATTGCGGGGTCAGGTGGCAGTCGATCCCGGGAGGCTGCGATACATGTGCTCTAAATAATTTGAACACCAAGCGTGTAATTTTACTCATCACGGTTCTGTTTTACAAACTTTTTAGTTTTTACACATTTTCGGTAGAAATCTGCATTATTTTTGGTTGGTTATAGTTTGACAATATTGAATATTTGTTAAGTAGGTACGTGGAAAGGAGACGAAAATGTTGCACTACCAGATTACATACATACATACAGTCACGCTTTTGTCCCAGTGGGGTAGGCAGAGACGACCTCCGTGGTGTAGCGGTAGAGCATTCGACTGCTATGCAGGGGGTGCGGGTTCGATTCCCGCTCAGTGCAAATATTTGTATGCATGAATATGTATATTTGCATTGGTCTAGGTGTTTCTATGTATAATATGTATGTATTTACAAAAAAAAAAGTATCTAAGTATGTTTATCCGCATTCTAGATCCCATAACACAAGCTAGTTAAGCTATGCTTACCATGGGTCTAGATAGCGTTGTGTAGAATGTCGTCGAATATTTATTTATTTTATTTTTATTTACATATATAGATACAATCCTGGCATACCTTTTTCGCTTCTTCTACTTTCATAATTGTTTTCATACATGCTCGCCGGTTTCGGGTACTCTTGACGTGTCCTACAAGATTATTGATACTTTTAGATTAATACGAACGGCCTGCGTACTGTTTAAGTAGGAATTAAAACCATTTAAATAATGTGTTAGTATGCTTACCTACAACTTACCATCACCTCTTAAAAGTATTTCAAACTTACTTTACTTTCACAGTGTGATTCGTACCGTCAGAAAAATTCAAATCGCTTAAGATAGGAAAAAATCTGAATCCGAATCCACGATCTTTCAATTACAGGGGATTCTCCTAACCACTAAGCCAACCGAATATTGCCTGAAATCATTATTAAAATGGGTCAAACAGTGCCTACTGTACACAAATAATACATTTACTTGTTTAATTTGTTAAAATTTACACTTGTGTTAAAAGACACAGTACACAAATAACGATTGACAACAACGATCCAAGTCCGAATCACACAATGAAAGTAAAATAAAATTGGAATTATATTACATTTAAGCGGTAAGGATCTATGGAAAATAATATAGCGCCTAAACCCAAGTGATAAGATTAGAAAGAGACGGAACCACAATTCAATGTTTCGTCTACTAATTTTAGATTCTCTGTTAGTACAGAATAACCATTGTGTCTCATACCCAAGCTCCTAGGTATTACAAGCACACTAAGCTACTGAAAAGATTGTCTTCGGAGCCTTTAAGAGCCTGTCTACAATCAAAAGATGGCCTAAAGCTGCTTACGCCACAATATTCTTTCAGACACTTCTAGTCTCTAGAGAGGTGTCGCTATTAAATAGCGAAATCTTTACACGACTTCAAAGAAAATAAAATAACTAAGTTGAATAGTTGAGCTTCGTTTTGAATTTTATTTTCACGGCGACTACAAAGGCAAAGTATAAAATTCTGTTTAGTACTAATACCGCCCATTGTACAACAATCTAACATGTATGTATCCCATGTTTGGTGTGCAATAAAGAGTATTTATTAACATAACATAACATAAACTCACGCCTATATCCCTGAAGGGGTAGGCAGAGGTACTATGCTATTTCGCCAGTTTATGTTTAGGTTTGGGTTGTTTTAGGTTTCTCAATGTAATAGGTGGCGAGCCTATTGCCATTAACCGGGCACTTATAAACCTGCGATAAATACACACATAACTTCAAAAAGCATCGAAAAGTCCTGGGATCGAAACTGAGACTTCCTCTCAGCAGCATTATTATTATTATTAAATAACTAGTTGCGCCCTCGTTTTAGTCTGTGGAACTTTAATCTGGGCCTATATACCTACAGCCCAGACTTAGCCTCAGATGCATGGCACGGCTCATCCCTATTACGTGGGACAGTGTACTTAATTGGTGAAATGTGGACGTTAATTCACCTCTGCCTAACCCTCCGAGGATATAGGCGTGGTTATATGTATGTTTAATTTTTGTACGTAGGAGCTGTGAGTTCGATCCCCGCTCTGTGCAAATATTTGTAAATATGAATATACGTGTTAGTATTGGTCTGGTCGTGCCCTTGAGAGCACGTTAAGCCGACGGCTCCCTGTTGCTATACGAACATCTATGGCAGTCGTTACGGGTTCTTGGAGCCTTATAAAGTCTAACAATTGGTCTGACTGCAATGCTTTGCTATCGCTCTTAAGTTGTGGAGTTTGCTTCACGGAAAATAACGAAGTTCAGCCAATCCCGCAGTCTTACTTGTAAAGCGGACCTCAGTATCCAAGGACCAAGCTTCGGATGCTACTTGGATTAACGCTAAGATGGAGAAGAATATTTCTAAAAGTAGCTTAAGTTACACTTATAACATAAGCTATCATTACTCTTGAATGAAAGAAGACTAACGAAACAGGTGTATGAGGCGAGTGTGGATGGTACCGTTGGAAGGGGAAGACCTAGGCGCACATACCTGGACCAAATTGGGGAAGTTTTAGAAAAGGGGCAGGTCAGGAGTACTCTAAACCGAAAGGCATGCATGAAGAATGTAATGAGAGTGAATGAAGCGAGAGTAGTATGTCAGGATCGTAGCAAGTGGAGATCCGTGATCTCTGCCTACCCCTATGGGAAACAGGCGTGATTTTATGTATGTACTTATCATTACTCTTACGGTAGACTCCAAGACCTTCAGACTTCGGATTTCCAATCCCTCAATTATTCTCATGTCAGAACATATACCCGATATTTAGACAAAATTATTTTGTGACCTATTTATTACTAAAACAATATTATCCGCTCAATTAATGGTAATAAAATAAATGTAGGTAGGTAGTACATCGCGTACAAAAACATAATACATTTGATATTATCTCCGAAATTATTATAGCTTTTCTGTTAATAAGGATCTACACTCGAGAGCAATGAATCCGGGTCACTTAAAGAATCCTAAAAATCTCGGAAACTAAAAATGCTAGGTTAATGCAATAAATTGTATTTAATAGACAATGTAATACTCCTTAAATGAAGGTATTAAAACTTCTTAGTTATTGTAAAGTTATATCATAAAAAAATCAAATTTGAAAAAGGGCCACTTTCGAAGATGGAACTACGAAATTACAGCATTTGGTGTTGCTTTTGTTTGTAATCTGTCATTTATGTGGGTACATAAACCATGTTGATAGTGCTCTATATTCATTAATCAAGCTGAAATTATGTCGCTTACGCCTGAAGAATGCACCAGAATACTTACAATGCTGGAAACCGGCCGGAGTCAGCGCGATACAGCCAGGACTGTCGGTGTGTCGCTGTCAACAGTACAAAGAGTTCTCCGACGTTACGAAGAAACTGGTTCTAACCTACGCAGACCAGGAACGGGCAGAACCAGGTGTACCACAGCACGAGAAGACCGATACTTGGTGAACACCATGCTTCGAAATCGCTTTCTCACAGGAACTGAACTCACCAATCAGTTTCGACGCCTCGGAGGAAGTAACCCAAGTGCATGGACAGTAAGACGTCGGCTTGCTGAATCTAACTTAAAACCCCTTAGACCTGCAAACGGCCCTAAACTGGAGCGTGGGCATCGTATTTCGAGACTAAGTTATGCCCAGAGCCACGTAAATTGGAGTATTGAAGATTGGTCAAAAGTTATGTTCTCCGACGAATCAAAATTTATGCTCTACAAGCACGATGGAAGACACAGAGTGTATCGAAGACCAGGGGAAAGATTCAAGCAAGCATGCATCGAAGAAAAAGTAGCCTACGGTGGTGGGTCTGTACTTGTGTGGGCCGGAATTTCTTCTGAAAGTCGCACAGAGCTGGTGATCATAGAAAACGGCTCTTTAACTAGCGTAAGATATGTGGAAGAAATCCTCAATGATCACGTTGGTCCATTTATGGTCAATTTAGGTGAGGATGCTATATTTATGCATGACAATGCCAGACCTCATACAGGTAGGATTGTGAATGACTACCTTCAAGAGATGAACATTACTCGTATGGAGTGGCCAGCGCGCAGCCCGGATATCAACCCGATCGAGCATGCTTGGGACGAGCTAGGCAGATGCGTAAAACAACGAAACCCTCCCCCAATCACGCTTCGTGAGCTCAAAATTGCTCTCACAGAGGAATGGGAGAATATTCCCCAAAATCGTATAAGGAACTTGGTGTACAGCATGCCAAACCGCGTAAACGCAGTAATGGAAGCACGAGGAGGCAATACGAAGTATTAAAATTCAAGAAAATCGTAATAAAGTTCAAAAATTTCATGTTTCCTATTTTTGTTTTAAGGAGAGATCAGCAGTTTTTTTCTTTATGTAATTTTGTGTTAATAAAATGTATGGTGACTCATATTTTTTTTTCTTTCATTTAAGGAGTATTACATTGTCTATTAAATACAATTTATTGCATTAACCTATCATTTTTATTTTCCGAGATTTTTAACATTCTTTAAGTGACCCGGATTCATTGCTCTCGAGTGTATTTACGGCTTTCCATGATATTTTTATAAAGACAAACTGTTATTTATGAGAGTTTGTAGAAGTACCTAACATTTCATTATCAATCAATCAATCAGCCCAGCACAGTTCACTACTGAACACAGGCTTCTCCCAATGTGCGACATTTAGTCAGGTAATACGCCTTCCGCATCCAGTCCGTCTTTTTTATACCACTTAGGTAATAAATAATTCAATAACTAATAAATACTGCGATCGATACATCGTATACGATTTTATATCTACAAGATATAAATTGTAGGCTTATCTGTGCTTCTACTACTGAAAGCTAATTCTGAAGAGGTTTGAAACTACAGGAATAAGCAGCACTAAAAGCACTATTACTAGGTAATCAATAGAAGCCTAACTTAATTGACCATCGTACTAATACGTAATATAATTATAACCGCGGTAGCCTAGTGGTATGGGTAATGGACTGCTGTGACGAGGTCTCGGGTTCGATCCCAGGTTTTACCATGGCACACACCAATGACTTTTCGATGCTTTTCGAAGTTATGTGTGTATTTATCGCAGGTTTATAAGTGCCCGGTTAATGGTGACAGGCTCGCCACCTATTCCATTGGGACCTAAACATAAACTGCCGAAATATGGGTGCTAGCACCTCTGCCTACCCCTTCAGGGATATAAACGTGAGTTTATGTTATGTTATGTTTTATGTTCATAATATTATCTATTTAAAGTAAAAATCTGGGGACAGAAGGCGCTCCCAATATATATCTAGCCGAAAAAACCAAGCCTCTTCATATTTAAGTAAACCCCGTTTTCGAGGTGAAGGCCTCCTATGCCTCCGGCGCTAACTCAAGAATGATGGTTAATGATGAACCAGACAAAATCTGTTATACCTTTTTTATATTGTGTGAAAAGTCCCCACGGATACCTCTCTCGTCAGAGCCCGTGGAGGAGGTTATGTTGGACTTGAACCGACTAAAACGCACGCCCTCTGAGAGTCATAGGTCATAGGATGCCGGCGGTAAACTTGCTGGAGGCAAACCTCTCGCACTTCGAGATTCGGGTATACCTACATTAGTGTACATTTATTGAAATTCAAATTCATATTCGTTATTTCTCAAAATACTCCAACGTAATTACATCTTATTGACATCAAATTCTGCTTAAAACTAAGTTCACCACCGCTCCACAGGCGCTAGTGGAGAAGAAACGGTGCAACCAACACCACTACGGTCTTAAAAAACTGTTGATTTAACGTTCCCATGCGGTGTCGTACAAGGCAACTAAGGAATAGGGCTGTTTAACATCAGAAAGATATATACAGCTTAGACTCAGGCACAGATACATAGCTCGAGTCAACAATAGTGCCCGGAGCACGGCAATAGGGTCACCCCCTATTACGTGGGACCGAAAACAATGATTGTTAATTCACTTCTGTTTAACCCCTCGGGGATGGAGACGTGATTGTATGTATGTATGATTTAACGTTACAACAAGACACTTAAATTTTATTTCTTTAATATACATAAATCCTTTTGTCTACGTTTATAAAACGAATGCAAGGACTACTTCTTTCTCTTTTCGAGAAAAGGACGAAACAGCACATCTTGAACAGTGAACCAAAAAAGGAATTAATCCGACAGAAAGGGTAATAAGGAACTACGAGTTCATCCTTTGTAATTCTTTTAATTAAGTTAGTACTACACAGACACTTTTGTTCTCAATCAACAGTCCTCATCAGCTTTTGCTGTGAATTTTTTGCTGTGAACGTCAGGTTAATTAAGACTAGGCTCGAGATTACCCCTTATTTCATTGAGACAAGGTAATTGCATTAGTATGAAAAGACTAGCATATTGTTGCATACTATTTTAAGTTTTGTCCTAATGGATTAAGGTTGATTTTTAACTACTATAACGACCGCCTGGTTCTAACCCTTAGGGAAATGCAACGTGAACCATCTTTATGGATTACTACATTCATTAGTCCATGTGCTTTTTAGCAATGGACGAAGGAGGTAGGACACGGCGGTATTTCCGCCCAATTGAGCAGTGCGACTGGGGAAGTACCTCCGCCCCACAGAATACCGCGGCTATAATAACTTTGTGTTGTGTTCCCAGCGGTGAGAAGGGTAGCCAGAGTTCACTGGAGAATTTGTGCTGTCAGTGGGAAGACTAAAGGCTTGTCCTGCTTTGTCTTCTACACTGACGGTACAGAAACTCTGTACTTACAGGGTTGGCAGCGCGACTGTGACTCCTCCGGTGTTACAAACGTCCATAGGCCACAGTAAACACTTTCCATCAGGTGGGCCGTGTGCTTGTCTGTCACCTAAGTGATATATAAAAATTAAAAATAAAAAAAAGCCGGCATGGAGTTTGTTACGCTTCGTTAAGTACAATGGATACTTATCAATAACCTAACAATAATGTCATTCATATATAAAAATGCAAGGTAACGCTTTGTTTTATTGTACAGCAACATTTAGACATGAATTTTTATTTTACTTTAAATATTATACACTTTGTCGTAGGAACCAATAGTGGACAATCACTAGAAAATTTAGTCTAAAAACATAGGCAAGGGTCTAAGTAGGGCAACAACTTACATATTTATAACATCAATACTTATCTGTTCTGTGTCCATAATCTAATTAGTAATAATCATAGTTAATAAATACAATTTCACATCTATTAAAAATCAGCACTTTTAATAAAAATCTTAAGAAACAACTATCGCCAATTTCAAAATTTATATACGATAGATGTTACGAATTTTTGAACGTGTCTTATAGATGTCATTAGTCATCTTTCAAGTTGATAGTCATGTAAACAAAATGGCTACTTTTCTAAAAATAAAGGGACATCGAAAGTGTCCACTATTAGGTTAGTGTCCACCATTAGTGCTTTTATTTTAACCCGCTAATTTCATGACACGGGCACAATCCACTACACAGGTTGACCTATTAGAAAATTCCTTCACTGTTGTTTAATGAAAGTGGTACGTAATATTGTTTGTAGTTTCTTTATTAGTCTATTTGTCTAATAAAATATAAACACAGCCACAACAGCTAATGTCAGGTATAAATTTAAAGATAAATCGGATGCGATATCTGATGATTTTACGTACGTAATGCCCCCCACATCAGAATGTAAGTAAACGCTTTAACATGTTTACTGTACTGCACTGTGCGGTATGAAAGAAACTTCATCCCACGCACACTTAAGTTGTGAAATGACCTCCCTGCTGCGGTTTTCCCAAGCACCTACAATATGGGGCTCATCAAGAGGGGCATCAGAATGTTTCTTCATGATCGGCAGCGCGAGTGTAACACCCCTGGTGTTGCATACGTCCATAGGCCACGGTAACCACTTTCCATCAGGTGGGCCGTGTGCTTGTCTGCCACCTAAGTGGTATAAAAACAAAACGTACACATTAATTTTAAAAAAAATTAAACCACTTAGGTGGCAGATAAGCACATGGCCACCTGATTAGAAGTGGTTACAGTCGCCTTTGGATGTGTGCACCACTAGGGAGCGTAACCTTCTATTACCCGCTTGGAAGAACCCCATATTGTAGGCGCTTGGAAAAACCACAGCAGGAAGTTCATTCCACAGCTTGAGCGTGCGTGGGATGAAGTATCTTTCACACCACACAGTGCGCGCCGCGCAATGTGAGGATGAATTAGCGGTGCAATGATAGAATGTAGAATGTAGCTGTTGGATCATGTCGGACAATTCATCTGAGCACAAATCCTTTGTTATAAAAATATTAGTTGTATTACTTCGGTGTAGGTATTTTATCAAGAGTGTTTATTAAAAATGTACCTACATTAATCAATGACACATTATAATATATAACCATATAGTTTAGGTATATATACAATTATTTACTCGTGAGGCTAAAAGGGGAATTTGAGGAGTTAAAAAGCTTTCGAAATCTTATTTAAAATATTCCCCATCTGAATCAAACTATTACCAGAGCCAGCTAGCAAAACGGTTTTTTTTATACCACTTAATTGGCAGACAAGCACACGGCCCACCTGATGGAAAGTAGTTACCGTGGCCTATGGACGCTCGTAACACCAGAGGAGTCACAGTCGCGCTGCCAACCCTGTAAGTACAGAGTTTCTGTGCCGTCAGTGTAGAAGACAAAGCCGAACAAGCTTTTAGTCTTCCCACTGACAGCACAAATTCTCCAGTGAGCTCTGGCTACCCTACTCCCTGCTGGGTACATAACAACACGAAGTTAGTAAAGCCGCGGTATTCTGTAGGGCGGAGGTACTTCCCCAGTCGGACTGCTCAATTGGGCGGAAATACCGCCGTGTCCTACCTCCTAAAAGAGGTTATATCAGAATCAAACCGACTAAAACAGCTCGCCCTAATAAAGACAATACCTACTTCGTTTTAATCAGATACTTCGATTATAATACACTACCTATTCCTTAATTTATATTAATACATTATATTGATAATGTGCACTAAAATATTCTCTGTACACGATATAAGGCTAATAGAGGCAGTATAATAAGCAATTACAAAACACTCACATCCCCCTAATCAGCGTAGCTACCGCCATCCCCGCCACCCCCAACGACCCCGACCCACCCACGTGTAATCAGCTAGATGAACAGTTACATAGATTCATTGTCCGGAATATTCTGCTCCAATTTCAAGATTTTACAAACAATAGTACCGTGTATTGCTCAGGGCACCTTTTTTTAACACACTCCCTGCTAAGGTTTTCCCATGCGCCTACAGGTTCTTCAAAAGGGGCAATAGAAGGTTTCATCAGGGTCGGCAGCGCGAGTGTAACGCCACTGGTGTTGCACACGTCCATAGGCCACGGTAACCACTGCCCATTAGGTGGGACGTGTGCTTATCTGCCACCTAAGTGGTATAAAAATGTTTGGATGTTTGTTATTCAATCACACTCTAACGGTTGAACGGATCTGGCTTATCGACTTTTTATCCCGGGAAGAGGTACCCATGGGTTGCGGGAAGTGATAGAAATTCAACGCAAGTGAAGCCGCAGGGATCAGCTAGTTTTGATATTTCGAAATAAAAGGTGTTATGAGTCGTTTTATGAAAATTACGAATTCAGTATTAACCTCTTCTAATTATATTTGTACTTTGACGGTTCATAGTGCACTTCTCGTAATATTATAAAAGTAAAAAATATATCTAGCAATCTTGTTTGTATAATGAAGATTTTAAATAACAAATACGTACTATAGCGACTTCGATTCCTTAGAACTTATTTTGAAATACAATTCTTGCACAGAATTCAAAATTCTTTTTTCAAAATTGCTGTTTTAAATTCATATTCTAATAGCCAATGTTACTCCTCATATAACACTATCTACGAATTCAATCAGCACAATCCACTTCACACATTAACGGATATAAATAAAAGTTCAATTCTATTATTCACATATTTAAAAATATTACACTACTCATAAAGTTACACATGACTCATAAATTCCATGTTAGCATTTTACGTTGTGTTATGATTCATGACTGATTAAAATACTGTAATCTTTTTCTTGTTCAATATGCTTACTTTACTACAATTTTACAAATACAATGTACGTACGTAATGTAATAACTGTTCATTCATCAATAGTAAACGTCGATAGCAACGTTATGTTGTAGCCGTAAGGTTGAATTTCGTTTGTTATCAAAATATCAAGTTATACCTCAGAGGATTATTTGGATTATTAGGATTACAATTAGATGTGTCTGTACATTTGAGATATTAATTATTAAATATATTAATTTATTAAAATATACTTGGGTTGGTAATTGAACGATTCTTATTTTAATTTTTTTTAATTCTTTTGCTTACTACTAATAAGAGTTTATTATCATTTTTCATTCACTCTAAAAGATGCCATTTTAATCTAAAAGCATAACATGAAAATAAAAATGGCACTTAGGCAGTGACTGTGGCACCATTAAGGTCTGGATTTCATTACCAGCTCACATGTTTTCTTTTTCCTACAGTCCCGGGTCCTTTAAGCGGGGCGTGAAAAAGCATAAAAGACAATCAACATTGTCACATGGTATGTGTAAGTAATGGTGACCCTCATTTCTGAGACTTTGCCTTCAGCTTACCATAGACAAGGCGAAGTCTAATTGACGTGTTCTATATTAAAAAAAAAGATAATTGCTTTGCTATGACTTAAAATAGTAGAATCGGCGATCATGCTGTCTTAACTAAATGGATTTTGATGTGGATTTTTGTTTAAAAGGTGTTGATTAGACAACATGCATTTGATTGAGTACAACCGGAGATATGACCAAGAGCCGCTTTAACTGAAATCTGCGTGGGCGCAGCTTCTATATTAAACTGATATCATCTATAATTTTATCGTGAATAATTTTAACATCAAGTGAAGTATTACAAAATAAGTAAATGATAGTACCTAACTAATTTATATTCAGTGCTCATGAATAAAGGCACTGTTTGGAATCCGCATTTCGACAGCGGAATGTTTCAGGCCGGGAATTTTGGGCATATATGAGGGAGATTCCAATGATTCCATTCTATACCTACTTGTATTTTGTTATTGTTAGATACGTAACAAGTACCCTAAAGATTAAGTAGATTATTGACTATTTTAGAATAATAGTCTGAGGGATATCTGACATGTATTAGCTTGTCTCCGGAGAGCATGTTAAGCTGTCACCGTCGTTCCCAGTTGACATACGGTAACCATACATCTATGGCAGCCATTGCGGGTAGTTTTCGCCCTATAAAGTTCGACAACTAGTCTAATTGGATTATTTCTTGTTTGTTATTGTTGTGGAAGTCAAATGGCAGTCGGTTCACGGAAAATATCGAAGTTCTGGCGCGTTGCGGTTAATCTGGAAATAGCGTATCCCGGACTCCGCGGAGGCCTCGGATGCGTCCGGAATTAATGCAAGAATAATGAACCATGACCAAGAAATCAGTTTAAGAAAGGTTGGTTCTTGCTAGGAACCTACAATTAGTAGCCTCGGATTTTCTCTCTCTGGAATTTTCGAGAATCTAGTTTAAATATGGAAAAATATTTGAAGAGTTTGTGGAAACAATCTTGTAGTCTGTGATATACCTTAAAAAATTAGTCATTCTTTCCATCGCAACTGTATACGTTTTTTTAAACAAGCTCCCTAATGTTATTAGGGATTTACCTGTACATCAATTTAAAAATGTAGTTAAGAGTAGGTAAATTGTGCCAAAAAGGCTATAATAAAATCCAAGAATACTTAAATGATAAACAAGCTTGGAAATGAGCTGTTAGCTCAACTATGCTACTCAAGTAAATTATATTACTTAAAATTAGTAGAAATTGCCCGTTTAGTTTCTTGCCGGAGTCTTCTCAGGTCGAGGCCGCGTTTCGAACCGGTGGTAAACTAGTCTTTCATATTTCTTATTATATTGACGTTTTGTAAGTGCCAATTTAATGGTCTATGCAGAATAAATGATTTTTGACTTTGACTTTAACTTTGACTTTGGTTTAACTTAGAATGCACTGAAAATGTTCTCAGCAAAACCCAACGCTAAGCTCGTTTTCACTGCATTTTACGTAAAACCATTCTATATAGGTCCCATATATATTTTTGTGGTGAGGACATAGGTACTTATCTAATATTGTCTACTTATGCGTGTGCACGGAAATATGCGCCCACAATGCAAACTGTTACTTGTGTTTTTTGAACGAAATTCGCTCACACATATGAGCCAGCCGGCTGAAGATAATTATGATTGAGCGCTTCGTACGTGACTCTGAAATATGTATCCGGAACCCAGACAAGGAACCGTTAATCTATGTTAGAACAGGCAGATTCATTGATGAAGGGCTGTCTGTAAGCTATCACAATACCCTGCACGCTATGCAACAAGTATCATCATTTATTTACATATATGTATGCAATGCCGGCAAAGGCGGTGTCTGTGGCGTAGTGGTAGAACGTTCAACTGACACACAGGAGGCGCTTGTTTGCTTCCCGCTCAGTGCAAATATTTGTATGCCTGAATATGTATATTTGCAATGGTCTGGATGTTCTTATGTATGATATGTATGTATTTATAAAAAACAGTATCAAAGTATGTTTATGGTTGCCTGTAAGAAATTGCCGCAGAGCGATAAGGCCGCCATCTGTACGTACCACGGAACTTGTATCACTTATTCTAGTGTAATGTGTAATTGGTGTACAATAAAGACGTCATTATTATTATTATTATTATTTATCCGCAATCTCGATTCCATAACACACAGCTACACAGTAGTCACATGGTAAATATCCCGTTTTTCTGATACTGATGTCAGTGACCATGATAGTTTAAATACCTATATAGTTTAGCTAAGCTTACAATGGGATAGCGTTATGTAGAATGTTGTGGAATATTTGTTTAAAAAAAATGTATTATATTATAAACTATAGACACGACACGCAGGAACATCGTGGCTTTCAAAAATGACACAATCACTATATATAACTGCTTACTCGTGTGAAAAATAATACGTCATTATTATTAATTTACATGAATTATATTGTTATTTAATTCAATAAATATTATTATTATTACGAATTTATTATTCTTCTTCTTTTTGATGGCTTCTGCAGCAAATCGCCACAAAATAGAATTATAATAAATTGTCTTTGATGTGCAATGAAAAAAACTGTATGCACAAATAGTCAGTAGTGACAACACTAGTTAGGATTTTAGCCACGGAACAGAAGTGAGATATTAGCAATTTTGCGCATTTTTCGCGGATTTGTTGGTCCATCTATACATCTAGAAATGCAGTCAAACCTGCCTGATACATATGAGGCAGCATGCAGATACTTACCTGAAAAAAAAAACGGAACATTAGTAAGTTTGCCCAACCAGCACGCGAGTGAATACAAAAAATACCAAAACACACTCAAAGTTCACATCGAATACAATTAGAATTGGATTTCAATATCTCAATATTTCATATATAAAACTTCTTCGGCTTTTTTCACCCCAACCACTACACCGCACCCCAATCCCAAGAATTAATATACTTGGAATTCATACAACATCAATATCAAAAGTTGATCAAAAGAAATGTTTCAATGGACTTATAGAAATGCGAACTCTTCAGGTCTCAGTAGCGAGCGGCGCGGTAGCGGCAGCGGTGCGACAAGCCCATGAGAGAGGAAGAGAGAGAGGATAAGTTTTCCTTGGCTTGCCGTACCGCTGCCTCAGTCGCGCCGTTCGCCGCTCATCGCTCGCTGCTGTGTCCGTGCCCGCGGCCTTAAATCTGTAATATATTTTAAGGTCAAACGGCTTACGTAGGACGAATGTCTAAGTTATTTGAGCGCGGTTGAAAAACTTCGTTAGACTGGGATATTGCTATGTGTGTAGATAATCTTTCAGCACAAGGAGGGTGTAGCCCAAGCCAATTCAACTTACACCTGCTAATTATCTGACTCTGATGAGAGTTTTCCTATCGGGGTTGTGTGGTCGCTCTCACAAAACTAAATCGGATGCAGCTGGGAATATCGCAAACAAGTTGATAATGATGATGTGTTAGGAAGTATCAATATAAATGAGCCATGACTTTTTTCGCACACTTCGTGTCTTAACTACGAATCCTACTTAAGATTATAACATTTTTACATACTTGACTTGTCCATAAGATTATTAATTTATTATTGAAGAAACGAAATCATTAATCAAATATTTGGAAACTGCATACAGCATACATCCAAAAATATGCAGCAATAACCTTCATGGTAATCATCGGTAAATACGCGAGAATGACATCAGCCATAGAGCTTGCCACTTAATTAGTTCATTCAAGACATTCCGGTGGGACGCCATTCAATTTCAAGTTTTAACGTATTACCTTAAAGTTTAGAATAGCTTACAGAAGTTTGAAGTTCGAATGCATTCAAAAAGTGAGCACTAGTGTTGTGACCTTGGTCGAATGGAGTTAAACGGTATTCGTATGATTAACCATCTATCGTAAAATGTGTACGTCTTGGTACAACATTGTAATACACAGTCTAACGAAATTTAATGTTAGAAGATTCGTTCTACTGCGATAATATTGTAGCGTTCCTTTTAAATTGTACTGAAAGTGGTAATTTTGTGAGTTGTCAATTGAAATTAAATACTCTAGTCAATAGACATATAATACATTCGCAATCCTAAAATAAGACATAATAAATTATTTATCAAACACAACGCTACAAAAATCAAGTATACTGCAACACACTGTAATGTCCTGCATCCGAGTATCCGGAGAACAAAAGATGTCTAACTTGTCTTCCTCTACCATAGTCATAAGTTCTAGGACAACTGTCTCTATGGACTTTAAAAGTGAAATCTGGATAGAGTTCACTGACGCAATGCAGTTCGACATGTCCTGCATACTCTCCGTCAGAGGACATCAACCTCCTGTAATCGCGGGCAGACGACATACGTATTCCATATGACGTATCACCAATTATGAAGTCCTTATACCGCGACCAATTGTTTTCAATCCTTTCTACCACGCGTAATCGAATTTCTCTATGTCGCTCTTGCGTTTCATAAATACAATAAGAAACAGAACGAAATAAACAGTTTCCGTCCCCTCGTATCGGAATCACATGTCTCGCCATCACTTTTCTTCGTTTCTTGTTCGGACGTCTTCGTTTCCTGGTACCAGTTTTGCTATATCGACTCATTGGTTACGCACATCACTAGTCGTAAGTGTTCGAAAATGGCGGATGAATTACCCAAAAACATGTTTCGTCCTGGTAATTTAAGTTTTGATGTTACCCATTCTTGAATTTTGAAATAGGTAAAGCAGGTATGATTGATACGACTCAAAAAAATCGTTATTGCCAATAGTTTTCGTAAAAATCTTAAGCAATTTTGAATATAATTTATTAATATTTGATATTTTATTTGACATGTTGCATTTTTTTTTGTCTATGTGATTTTGCGACCAGTCATAAGACCGGAGAACGGAAGAACGAAAAGTGATTCAGATTTTTTAGAATCTGTCAGACACTGTCATTGTTTAAAAATGTAAATACGCGTAATATTCAAAGGCTTTTAAATGAAAGATTTATTAGAAACTCTTGTTCAAACACAACTAATATTATAAATGCGAAAGTGAGTTTGTTTGTTTACTTGTTACTCAATGATGCCACATCAAAGCGCCGAAACGTATTCATTTTTTATTTAAGTTGTAGAGATATTTCTTTTGCGAGAAAATTGTATTATAGAAGATTGTAAAGTGTTTAGGTATCTAAACACTAAACACTTCGCTCTTTACTTGTCTGTGAGAACCAATAATTTGCATAATATAACTCGGTGAGTAAAGTAATTTATTTACTGTACCTAACTAAAACATACTTTTCATGCTACGTAATTTTTTAATAATTCTGTATACTTTTTCTGTTTCTCTTTAATACAGACTACGATGTATCAAATGGTATGATACCTACTATCTTAGTAGGTATATAAAGTTGCGCTAATTACAGTTATTTTATAATTGCAGCAGTGAAAAGTACCACCTTTACATGTAACATAAACTCGTAAAATATCTTCGAAAGGACATAACATAAACTCACGTCTATATCCCCGAAGGGTTAGGCAGAGGTGCTAGCACCCACATTTCGACAATTTATGTTTAGGTCGCAATGTAATAGGTGGCGAATCTATTGCCATTGAACGGGCACTTATAAACCTGCGATAAATACACACAGATGGGTAATGAACTGCTGAGACGAGGTGTCGGGTTCGATCCCAGGTTTACCATGGCACACACCAATGACTTTTCAATGCTTTTCGAAGTTATGTCTGTATTTATCTCAGATTTATAAGTGCCCAGTTAATGGCAATAGGCTAGCCACCTATTACATTGGGACCTATACACTACTAATTTTTAATTACCAGAGAAACTGCAGGGGCTGATATGGAACGTATATACTTCAATATATATGGAATAATACAAATACCCCACCATACAAAAAAACAAAGTTATTAACGTTTTTAAAATCTCACAATACGTGCTTAAAGAATAGACACCATTTTATTTACGCACGATGTGTGGATAGTAAATAGGTCATCAATGAACTTTTAACTTTCGTCGTGAACTTTCTAGTGGCAGTAATTTTTTAATACCGTGTTTAATACAAGTTTGGGTGAACTGAGTAAACTATGGTAAAACCACAGTAACTTTTAACGTAATTCAGTAGTTTTTTTAAGTACCTTATCAATTGGCAGGTAGGTGTAGGTACACTAGGTACCTACTAAAGAACTTGGAATAGTAAATTAGCTTAAGGATTAATTTCTGTACTTAACACGTGCAAGACTTACCCTACAAGTACTTTAATTGTTGCTCGAAATGTCCTCCGTTATTTTGAATACACAAACGAGCCCGCTTTAACAAGTTTGATTTTAAACTTAGGAGAATGTCTCTTTGTTGACGAATTTCATCGAAGGCGTCAATTGTCCTTTGTCGGAGGTCCTCACGGGTGTTGGGTTCACTGACATACACTCTACGTTTCACTTCACTCCACATGAAAAAGTCCATTGGCGTCAGATCCGGGGATCGAGCGGGCCACGCGACTGAAGCTCCCCGTCCAATCCACCTGCCTTCAAATTGCGTATTGAGGTAGTCTCTTACCGCGATGTGGTAGTGGGGTGGAGCACCATCTTGTTGGAACCAGAGGTCTCGCAAGCTTGCGAGTGGAATATCATCCAACATGGTTGATACCATGGTTCTCAACAGATCCAAATAGGTTTCACCCGTTAGACGTCCCTCGATGAAGTATGGGCCCACGATGTTGTCATTTAGGACTCCAGCCCAAACGTTCACGCTAAATCTGTGTTGAAACGAATGTTGTCGCGCCAACTTGAGATTTCTTATTGACCACCAATGTTCGTTATGTTGGTTGAAAAGCCCGATTCTTGTGAACAAACATTCGTCACTGTAAAGGACGTTGGTCTCCGGGTGAAGGATCACCCAGTTGCAGAATGTAATCCTGGGTGCTCGGTCGATTGTTGTCAGTTCTTGAACCTTTCTGTAGTGATAAGGGTGCATACCAGCCGAGTTCACAATTTTCCAAGCACAGTGCTGGCTGATGCCAAATCTACGTGCCGCATCGTTTGTACTTCGTCGCGGATCGTCCTCAAAAAACTCGAGTACTTCGTCGTACAAGTTCTGCGGATAGGCGGGTCTGCCCCGGCCTTGTGCGTGCGTCGGTACGTGAAATGAGCCGTGATCTAATAGACGTTGGTAGACGCTCAACATCGTGGAGTAATTTGGCTGTCGGGCATTCGGGTAGAGATCACTATACATCCGTAAAGCGGCACTCACATTTTCACCGGATAAAAAATAACTACGTAACATTAATGCGTATTCGCGGTCGGTAAATTGGTACGCCATCTCGATAGTGCCGATAGTATTGATTAGGATGCGTGCGCGAATCGAGACGTCACAACCGGAACTGCATTTAGCATTTATGATTTAAATTTTATTAACATCAAAGAGATGCCGCCGGCTTGACGACACGTGTAAGGCGGTGCGGGGAGGGGTGGTCGCACGCGCCGCCCGCCTTCAAGGACAGTAGTAGAATGATAGAAAGAGAGAGTGCGTGTTTATTATTTTATCAATGACTTCTTTGTGTGATTTTGTTTTCGTGAATTAGTCATATTCCATTGAGAAAAATTTTGTACGTCGTGAACATAATATTAGGTGGTTTTAAGAAAAAAACTGACATACATACTTTATTCATTTTTTTTTGCATGTATGTGTTTAGTATCGAATACCTATCACTTCGCCAAAATTTTTCTGGTAATTAAAAAATTTTCGTGTATATAAAATGGCGAAATGTGGGTGCTAACACCTCTGCCAACCCCTTCGGAGATATAGGCGTGAGTTTATGTTATGTTATGTTGTGTGGTGGAAGCGATGTTGAATGGACAACCTGGTAAGGGTCTACGTAGACATATTATGTATGTCAATCAGATCGAAGGCATTTTGAAGAAATGACATATATGTCAAGAGTACCCGAAACCGGCGAGCATGTATTTTTTTATACTACTTAGGTGGCAGACAAGCACACGGCCACCTGATGGAACGTGGTTACCGTGGCCTATTGACGTGTGTAACACCAGAGGAGTCACACTCGCGCTGCCGACCCTGTAAGCATAGAGTTTCTGCGCCGTTAGTGTAGAAGACAAATCAGGGCAAACCTTTAGTCTCCACTGACAGCACAAACTCTCCAGTGAGTTCTGGCTACCCTACTCACCGCTGGTCCTACCTCCTTAAAATAATTATAATGAAAGTAGAAGAAGCGAAAGAGGTATGCCAGGATCGTGGCAAGTGGAAAATTGTAGTCTCTGCCTACCCCACTGGGAAAAAGGCGTGACTGTATGTATGTATTATTTCTGGATGCGCATAAACTTGCACATTAGGGCACCACAAATACACCTACTAATTGATGGATGTGGGTTTTAACCGACTTCAAAGAAGGAGGAGGTTCTCAATTTAATGTGACGTTTGGTCACATTAAATTGAGAACCTCCTCAGAGTGTTCAGAAAATTTAAATTGCAATCAAACTTGCAAATAAATCCGACTGCTGCCATAAAGATCGAAACAGGTTTGACAGAAAGCGGTACCCATTAATTTTTCTTTTGGTTTTTGATTGACAATAGGCCTTGCTGTCAAAATTTGGGTTGACTTTTTCCATCTTTCATATAGTAAGTCAGAATTTTAATTTATTAATATTTTTAATTGCAATTGAAATTTGCCCAACACTGATACCGAATAAATAGTCTTTCCCCACCGGGATGGGGGTTCAAACTGCAGTTGCATCAGTAAAAGCCTATTTTTTATAAACTTAACATAAACTTATCATATTTTAATCTGTGATTTCCTACAGCCATACTAGTAGATCAATAATAATTATTATTATTCACTATGCCACAGACTATATCACTATACTATATCTACATGATGAGACTATAACTACACTTATTAAAAGTTTTCAGTACAATGAACTGATAGCCATTGTTCGTTCCATTTCTATAAAATAATATGCCATTACACCATAGCATAATAATGATGTCCAAATACAAGTCAACTTAGTTCATTCACTGGCTAATAACATTTTTTATTAGCCAGTGAATGAACTAAGTTGTCTTTCAATGTCATTCATGAACCGGTCGGTCGATATGAATACCCGGTGACCTAATGAGAAACAGCACCTTCGGCAACACTCGAGCTATGCTCCGAAGATGCACGAGCGAAAATTTGGGGATAATTGACGATTTTAACGTTATCTCGATATTGAATTTGTGTTCCGAATTTGGCTTGAAGCATCATTCAATATGTTCTTTGATTATTTTTTGTCATAGCTTAGAATTGTTTAATGGGTTTTATTTAAAAGTATATTATTATCATACGCCATTTATACTACAGTATATACAGTTTATGATTATTTTCGATTGTAACTCTACTTTAATTAGACAGGTTCGATACGACATTGCCCAAAGTTTGAAACAGTTGGGTTTATCTCAACTGCCCCTGAACTTTTTTTCGCTTTTAAAGAAGTCTTTGTTTTATCATGCTTTTGTAAAACAGAAATTTTCGTGCATATCGAAAACGGCGAGAATCGCGACTAACTTCATATTTTATTAACAATCAGTCTTTTGTGTTACTCAAACAAAAATTGCTCGTGAATGAGAAGGTTTATGGAATTTATAACGACACTAAACTGATGAAACCTGCTTGGAATATTTTATACGTTTTTTTTTATTTATAAACCTATTCATGTGAACATGTACCAGCTAAATTTTTGGGTGTCTTATGTAAGAATGATGCAAGAACTTTTGTTTTCTTAATGTGTTTAAAAAAAGAATGGGCTGTATTGTAATAAAATAAATCTTTAACGCATTCTATTTTTTTTTTAATGATTAAAAAAATTTACATTGGAAATTCGACATTCGAAAAAGACTTCCTTATACGACAAAAATACCCGTTCAATATTATATTAAGGCACATTTGGGACGTCTTTTCGCTTAAAAATATGTTAAAAGTTCAGAATAAAAATACCCATTTTACTTTTTACTAAAATAAGATGCTTTCATTGAAATACCTTTTCTTGACACTTTAACTAGCACTTTCTCGTGCAAGAACTACGGTCTTGTTTTTTCTTTGCTACCATTACACTCAGCGAGTACTCAGCTGTTTATGCAAGAGTTTTTGTAAGAACGTCTCTTGCTGCCATCGCTTTATTATGCGGTTAATTAATCGTAAACAAGGAATAAATTGAGTCCCCGGGCTCCCAATCAACGCTATCGATACTCTAAGCACACGTCACGGTAGCCACTTGCCGTTAGGTGAGCCGTGCGCTTATCTGCCGCCTAAGTGGTATAAAAAAGGGAAAAAAAGCATCATTCTCACCCTAGCTGTAGGTCTGTCTTGGCCGTTGGATCTAAAGGTTAGCTTTGTAGCCTTTAGTCCCTAATTTTCATGATTTTCTCAACCACTGAACATTCGCGCGCAGACATTCACTCGGTACATCGATATATTAAATACACACTCGATATATATTTTATGATAAAAATGCATGTGCACAAACTAGAACCAGTTAAAGATTTCACATCTGTAACCTCATTACGTAAAAGCGGAAAGAAATAATGTTCATGTTATAATTTTAATAGATCTACTTAAAAACTGGTGACATACGGATCACGAATATTCTGTGAGATACAAATTTGAAGTCGCTCACATGCTTTCGGATAGCAGCTTTCACAGAGCAAATAAGCTGTATAATATTAACTTGGATTTAATAATTTTATTTGTATTATAAAAATATGTCGAATATTTTTGCTGACAGTACTGTTGGCAAAAAATACATACATACATACATATAATCAGGCCGAGGTGAATTGACACCCACATTTCACCAATCATTGAATTCGGTCCCACGTAATAGGGGGTGAGCCTATTGCCGCCTTCCGGGCACTATAGTAGACTCGAGCCCTGCATCTGAGACTGAGTCTGGACTGTATATATCTGTCTGATGTTAAAAAGCCTTATCTCTTAGTCGCCTTGTACGACAACGCATGGGAAGAGATGGGGCGGCCCTAATTTTACTCTGCCGGCAGCCACGCGAAATAATTGTATGCATTTTCTAGCATTTTATGTATCATACTTTTTTTGTAAATAAATGTTGAAAAGAATCAATGAATCGAACCAATGAATTAAAGAAAATATATTTATTGTAATTTATGAATATATTGTGCATATTTTTAATAACGTTACTCTTTTTTTTTTCAGGTAAAGTACGAAAGATATCAAGGCGTTGGTGGTATGTACCTAATCGTCACGGGTATTTATTATGGTAACATAATTTTAGCCGCGTGGTTCCCGACGGAGTAGAATTTGGACCACCCTATCTCTTCCCATGCGGTGTCGTAGTAAGTAACTAAGGGATAGGGCAGTCTAACATCTGACAGATATATAAAGCCCAGACTCTGCCTCAGATGCATGCCTCGAGCCAACAATAGTGATCGGAAAACAGCAATAGACTCATCATTACATGGAACAGAATACGATGATTGGTGAAATTTGGGTGTTATTTCACCTCTGCCTAACCCTCTGTGGATAAAGGTGTGGTTATATGTAAATATGTATGCATGTATTTTTGTGTTGGTTAAACTCACGTTTAACCAACACATTTTTGTTTTATATACAACACGTCAATTAGACTTCGCCTTGCCTGATGGTCAGCTGAAGGCAAAGTCTCAGAAAAGAGGGTCACCATTACTTACAAATACCGTGTGACAATGGTGACACTCAGCTTGACGGCCTCGTCATATGCTTTTTCACGCCCCGCTTAAAGGACCCGGGACTGTAGGAAGAAGGAAACACGTAAGCTGGTAATGAATTCCAGGCCTTAATGGTGCGACAGAGGAAATAAGTGTCGATCAAAATTAATTTTACACAAAAAAAAACAAAGAGCGATGATTTTATTCTATTTTAGAAGATACAGGGACACCATAGGTTCGGATATCCTCATCTAATATTGCCTCAAATAAAAAACACTATACATACAGGCTTCCATCCTTAAAATGGTTAAAATGGTTCTAGGTATATCAACAATATTAATCCATGCCACTAGCGAATTCAAATTACCATAGAATGCTACACCGAAAATAAGATGATATGCCAAACCGGTACGTCTATCCCTTTCATTTAACATACGAGTGAGTAGCATAGCAGATATTCTCCATCTCTCTCTTTCTCTCTCAGTTTTATGCGCGTGATAAAGTCAGTAGGATAAGCCTACGCTTCTGACTTGATTAGGTAATTGCTGGTAATGGCAAAGAGAACCCAGGTGTTCCAATCGGAGTGTGATATAAGTAGGAATTTGTAATATATATACCAAAAGATTGCTGACTGAATGGCTAAGTGTTGTGCAAATATATAAATAAATAGTATAGGAAACATAACTTCAGAACCACTAGAGGGGAACACAAAGTCGAAATGTTTGGTGGAAACTCGGAAAGAGGTGTGTTGCAATGTATTGTTTTAAATATAATAGAATAGTGTCTCCCCCTGGATGTCGGTTATCGCGACTTTTGATCAAATCTCCACACAACTGATTGCGGCCAAACAAACGCAATATATTAAATCTGACTCAAGACAAAACACAATCAAAAGAATCGTATTAAATTCAGTCGTTTAACAATATATTTATTGGAAATCTTGTCTATCTTGGAACGTGCACAAATAGACAAGATTTCCAATAAATAAGTTGTGTTCAGCTGTACAATTCTCTAAGCATACAGTGTCGAGCACAGCGCTGCGACAGCCTAGATATTGGTCGGTTTCCAGTGACGTCACCCAGTCCGACCAATGAGAGACCTTATCAAGGCTGTCGCAGTGCTGTGCTCAACGCTGTGTACTTAGAGAATTGTACAGCAGTATCTTTAATATAGTTAACATAAGTGTAACCCAAGTATGATATAACTATAGTATAATTATATTATAATAGTACAAAAGGAACAGGTTTGACAGCCTCCGTGGCGGTAATGAACACGGCTGCTAAGCAGGAGGCGCGAGTTCGATCGCCGGTCAGAGCAAATATTTGTATGCAAGAATATAGGTATTTGCATTGGTCTGGTCGTGTACATCTATAACAGTCGTTACGGCTAGTTGGAGCCTTAAAAAGTCCAAATCCAACACGTTCATAGGTCTTCATCCCACGCACACTCAAGCTGTGGAATGACCTCCCTGCTGTGGTTTTCCCAAGCGCCTACAATATGAGGTTCTTCAAGAGGGGCATCAGAAGGTTTCTTCATGGTCGGCAGTGCGAGTGTGACACCCCTGGTGTTGCATACGTCCATAGGCCACGGTAACCGCTTCCCATCAGGTGGGCCGTGTGCTTGTTTTCCACCTAAGTCGGATAATATATTTTTTTTAAATTGGTCTAGCTGCAATGCTTAGATATCGCCTTTGGGATTGTGGAGGTCATATAGCAGTCGATTCACAAAAAATATTGAAGTTTAGCCAAATCTACAGTTAAACTCGTAAAGTGGACCCTTAGACTCCGAGGTAAAAGCTTTGGATTCGACTGGAATTAACGCTAAGAAGAAGAGGTGCAGAATAATTAGTTACAAAATTTTGCGTAGATACATTTATTTCAATAGGTACACAGTACAATGTCGTTACGTCTAGCGTCGAGGGTCGAGCCCACTGTTTGCACGGCCTCATTCAAACATAGACGTTTTGCGGTCGTTGACGGTTGGCGTCAGTAATTCGGTTGCGGCATGTCCAGACGCCGACAACCTTGACCGCCAATTATTATATTCATCGTAGGCGCGTGCTCATGCCCGTCTTTCTGTCATAAACGATGTCAAGATGTCAAATCGAATCTTGTCCTGCCTGTAATCTGTCTACAGCTTTAGAGCGTTTTCCCATTATCCGATACGATATCGGTGTCGGCAGACACATGCTGTAAGAACGATTCGAACGATCGAACGAAGTCGACAGCTGAACCCGCGGTGAGATTTCTATTTCTCATGCTGTAGATTCGGTGTCGTCGACCACAAGTCGATAGTGACGTATGTTTATGTGACCGACAACGTGATGTCACGTAATTAACAGCACGTGAAATTGAAATCTCAAAGCGGATTTAGCTGTCGATTTCGTTCGAAACGCAGGCACATGCTGGTGCCTGCTGCCCCGATATCCGACATGTGATAGCCGACAGGAAATAAAATGTATGAAATATGTATCTGTCTTTCACATTGTCCGGTCCTATATCGGAGCTGATACCGCTGTTTTCGCCCGATCTGTTTAGGTGGGATTGAAACTCGTGATCTATCGCTTATAGTCTAGGCTGGCTACTCTAGCCAGTACTCTGCACGCACAATGGCCTAAAAGGAGGCTAATTGCGGACAAGAGGATCCTTTTCCATTCCATTCCATTCTATCACTTATATCGTCCCATGATCGCCCCAAGACGGTTATATAAGAAGATTTGAATTGGCTTCGGTTCGCTGGCTCAGTGGTCAGAGCATTTCCCCTATAAGGGAATTATCTCGGGTACGAATCGCGCCTAAACCGATAAAAAATTTAATCGATTTTAATAGTTAGCTTTACTAAATGCATTAAAATTTCATTTAAAGTTAAAATATAAATTTTTGGGCTAACTTCCTCTTTGTGTAATTTGCCGTGTTACCGACGATTTTTCTCCAAACATTAATTAAGTAATTTCAGGCGCCAGCTATGTCGTATCAGCACGCTATAAATTTGAGTACACACGTCGAAATTCGCGCTCGGCAGATAAGTTACACTTGAGAGGGAGTGCGAGAGGTCTGTTGTGAAAACCCGACGAAGCGTTGGAATGGAATTAGGTCACCGGTGGGTGAGTAAGGAGCGCAGGAATTCTAAGGATCAACTGTAAGACACGTTCGCGTAAGTCAATAATTCTGGTTTGGTACAGACGTTTTGAAGTAATTATATAAACCTTATTCAACGTAGGTATTTCTGTCCAATTAAGCAGTCCGACTGAGGGATTACCTCCGCCCTACAGAATGAATACCGCAGATATTCCCGGCGGTGAGCAGGGTAGCCAGAGCTCACTGGATTGATTTTGTGCTGTCAGTGGGAAAATCAAAGGCTTGTCTTGCTTTGTCTTCTATACTGACACCACAGAAACTCTTCTGTGCTTACAAGGTCGAGTGTGACGCCTGTGATGTTACGTCACATATACACGTCCATAAGTCACGGTAACTACTTTCCATCAGGTGGGCCGTGAGCTTGTCCGCCACTTAAGTGGTATAAAATATTTTTGAAATAAAATATTGTTTCAATAATCGGATGAGCTAGTTAAATATATAATAGATATAAAACTGCTCACACTTATTTGTCGTCCGGGATAGACGGAGACAATAGCTCGCCATTTACTTCTATCATTACATACTTCACGAGCTTGTTAACACTTTTATGCTATCGAGCATCTTATTATACTAATGTTGAAAAAATTCCAAAAGTAATTTTAGTCTGTCTGTTACACTTTCACACGTACTGAACCGATTTTGATGAAATTGTGAAATAGATTAGACTTGAGAAAGGACGTAGGATGTTGGCAATAGTTAGTCTACAATATGCGGTATGTTCCCTCTCTGTTTGAAAAGTCACAATCAGAGCTCAAATTGCTGTTTGCCACGATCTCACGGCCAACATTCATAAGCAGAAATTTAACCCATAAGCAGTATAATTTAAGGTTTAAATTTAGATTGATAAACATAGATGACAAGGATTTAGAATTGCAATATTTAATAAAAATATCATTATGTAATATTTTTTGCAGATTTTATTTTTAATTGTTTACCTATACCTTTTACTATTTTATCTTTTTTATATAAACTTTCACTGTCGGTGCACCATTTAAATAAAATTTAATTCCGATGTAAGTTAAATAAAAATTTAAAACTGTCCGACCAAAAAATCGTAAAGAGTAAAAAGAATACATCTTGTTGTTGGGTAGCCAGTACTTAGTAACATTTTGAATGAAGCGTCGTCATGTCGACACTCCGACATGTTCGTCTCTCAATTCAGTATTGTACGGAGCCTTCAGTATCAGTGCTCGAGTCTAACTCGCACTTGACTGATTTTTAATAAATGGCACTGCAATCAAGTTCTAGGATTTTATCACGTTTTTAATCCCGGGCGACACTGGAACGCTAGTTATTTATATAAAAATTCGGTCAAGTGCGAGTCGGACTCGCGCACCGAGGGTTCTGTAATTTAAGCTACTTAAATTTGATTTTTTCACAGTTTCAGGACGTTATAGACCTGAGTATGTGGTATGAACTTCAACTTGATACATTCACGCACTCCTGAGAAAAAGGTCTTGACAGACAGACACACGGCCAACGAAGTAATCCTATAAGTGTTTAGTTTTTTCCTTTTGAGGTCCGGAACCCTAAAAATTAAGTAAGCATCCTTAACCCGTAAGGTTAAGGATGCTAGCCTTCCATCAATGTTATTATATTATCTTCCCTAAGATTCTATAAATCTTCTACGCGTTTTTAATGATGACATTCATAGATTTTGTCTAGCGTCTGAACTAACCTGTTTGAATACACAATTAATTCTTCAGTCCATTGACCTTTCATACCATTGTCTACTTTCAACCCACGTGGAATAATGTCATATCCCATAAATGACTCGTCTGTTACAAGAGTCTCGAGATGAACATTCCTGCATTATGAGTCATGGATAAGGTCATCGAATTATGCGAGCCTCACAAAAAACAAGATTGTGCAAAAATAACGATTTGGTCATAAGTTCTTTTTATTTAAAAAAAGAACGCATTTAAACTTTTATAAGTAACTTTTTTTATTTAAAATATATAGAATTTAAAAATAGAACATTTAATGTATCAAAAAAGAGGTTAGACATTTGCAATACTAGGCTAGTCACAAACGCCTTGGCAATGATAATTATAGAAATTAATTTATAGAAATCGTTCGAGAAACTCGTCCAATAGTTCACACGAAAAAGTTCCTGTTCCTATCAAAAGACATTCCACGACAATTCTTGTGTACATTTTTCAAGGTCGACATCGATCGACTTGCCCGTTCACGTTGGTCTTATGCCGGTTATAAACGTTTGGCCAACATTTGGCCAACGTACGCCAAGTGCCTATATTTAAACTGTTATCAGTACATTGAACTACCGTCACTTTATCGCTGTAATATGTGTAATGGATATTATTTGGACAACGTTGACCTACCATCATCATCGTCCTCTGTGCCTTTACCGATCTCAGTTGGGGTCGAATTTCCGGTCTAACTGTGATGCATCAGAACTCTGATATTTTTCGTTGAAGCGATCGCCATAAATCTGACCATAACATAACATAAACTCACGCCCATATCCCCGAAGGGGTAGGCAGAGGTGCTAGTACCCACATTTCGCCAGTTTGTTTAGGTCCAAATGTAATAGGTGGCGAGTCTATTGTCATTAACCTGGCACTTATAAACCTGCGATAACGCACACATAACTTCGAAAAGCATCGAAAAGTCATTGGTGTGTGCCATGGTAAACTTGGGATCGAACCCGAAACCTCGTCTCTGCAGTCCATTACCCATACCACTAGGCTACCGCGGTTATTTCACATTACATATCTGACCTCCACGACCAATTGGTGTTGCCAAAGTTCTGTAGTCAGATAGATACCCGTTTCAACTGCCATAGATATTTGTATGGTAACCGGAACCAAAGTGGCTTCATGTGCTCGCTGAGACAGAAATACCCAGACTATTGCAAATAGACATAGCCTCATATTGGGCCGATATTTCCAACCCGGCTTTATTTTACTCACACACACACAATGTATGAGTTTATCATTTAGGTTATAGACAGTGAAAGTGTTGATCACAAGATCGGAGTGCCGTCTCACGTCATCTGTTCAAGGTCAATGTCATATTACATGTACAGTCGCCATCAGATATATCGAAGTCGACAAGGTAAACAAATACTTGTGAACTGTCATAATGTCAATAAGTTGCATACCAACACTACGACTTAAACAAGAAAGAAAGAAAGAAAAGACTTTTATTCTACATAATTCAAGTATACAAAAACAAAAAGAGAAGTACCTACATACAAAATAAACGTAGAATAATGGCAGCCTCCTAAGATGAATTAAATTTTTTTTAAATTCATTCAACCTTTTTTTAATTCATCTAAGGCAGCCTCTCAGTGTGATGATATTCGCATAGTGGTGAAAGAAGACCGAACGGATTTTTAGAGGCGACCAAATATACTAATGATATCAGACATAAACATCACATACATAAACTCACGCCTAGGTATATCCCCGAAGGGGTAGGCAGAGGTGCCAGCACCCACATTTCGCCAGTTTATGTTTTAGGTCCTAATGTAATAGGTGGCGAGCCTATTGCCATTAACCGGGCACTTATAAACCTGCTATAAATACACACAACTTCGAAAAGCATCAAAAAGTCATATCAGAACTTGACTTACCAAAAATATGTATGTGTACAATTTTATAAAATCAAGTATACTGACATCAAATTACTTAGGTAAGTATTTTAAATTGTCAAAAGATCTCCTATTAAAAATCACAATACGCTTTATAAATGTTGTTTACATATTTTTGATAAGTTGAGCGTTAAGAAGTGAATGAAGTAATGATAGTTCAGATACCATTGGTAACTTGTAGTGTTAACTTATTGACATTTTGTCTTCACACAAGTGTTTGGTCAACTTGTCTGTTTCGATATATCTGTTGGCGACTGTACCCTGTTCATTCACAGAGCTCACATAATTAACACTATGCTATGTATAGACATGTCATAATAGTGTTATGTGACCGGTTTAAACTGTTTAATGCTACATTGGTGTCATTTTAAAGTACCACTTCAACGATGCGAAGATTCTTCCAGATGTTACGATGGGCGATCCGATGACTTTTTTTGTTACAGTTTTTAAATGGGAATATTCTAACCATGGTTTACTTTTAACAATAGGCTCACTTTATTACGTGGGACCGAATTCAATGATTGGTGAATGTGGGTATTAATTCACCTCTGCCCAACCCTCCGGGGATAAAGGCGTGATTATATGTATGTATGTTTACTTTTTACCCGTACCCAAGGGTAAACATTAGCCTATTACTAAGACTTGACTGTGTTCGTCTGTCCGTCTCTCTGTCTGTCTGTCTGTTTGTCTCCCTTCCACCAGACTGTATCTCATAAACCGTGATAGCTTAGCAGTTGACATCATTGATCATCTTAGCGTTAATCCCAGTTGCATCCGAAACCTTTGATTCTGGGGTCCGTTTTTCCCATCTAACCGGGGATTTGGCTAAACTTCAATATTTTCCGTGAATCGACTGCTAACTGACCTGCACAAACGATATCAAAGCATTGTAGATAGTCCAGTTCTTGGACTTTTTTAAGGCTTCAAGTACCAGTAAGGACGGGACCGACGGCTTAAAATGCTCTCCGAAGCACGATTGGACCCCAAATACCTAAATTTAAGCATAAAAATATTTGTACCGAGCGGGAATCTATCCCGCGCCAAAAGCGTGGCAGTCGCGTTCATTACTGCCTCGCCACTGAGTCTGTACGTGTACTGACAATCCCGAAAGACGTTGCATATTTACCTATGTGACTGTACTTATTAGAAATATTCCAATTTTGTATTATATATAATTAGGAAAATGAAGCATTCGGAAAATTAAGATTTGGTAAAACTAAGGATTTTCATAAAGAAAAATTCGTTACGATAATAATTTGTAAAATTACACACTTGGAAAATTAAGAATTAGGAACCAATCGCCGACATTGTTACCTCGGAACCTGGGAAAACCTTTCCATGTTTGGCTTATTTTGACTATATTACACAACCGCGATAGCCTAATGGTATGGGTAATGGACTACTGAGACGAGGTCTCCGGTTCGATCCCAGGTTTTACCATGGCATCATCGATGCTTTTCGAAGTTATGTGTGTATTTATCGCAGGTTTATAAGTGCCCGGTTAATGGCATTAGGCTCGCCACCTATTACATTGGGACCTAAACATAAACTGTCGAAATGTAGGTGCTCTTCTACCTACCTCTTTGGGGATATAGGCGTGAGTTTATTAAAAAAAATACACAAGGGCCGGCTAGACTAGCTAGACTAGCGTGAAGGTCGGTCGTCCTTCAACGGTGACCTCTAAAGATACGCGAGTATCTGTAGTTATAAAATTGGTGATGTAGAGTATATTTCGTTTATACATTGTTAAAACGTTCGTAACGTACCGTGAACCGTAACCAATCTTGTCGGACTATTAGATGTACCTACGCTTTTCGAATTTAACGATAGTAAATAGGTACCTGCTACGTTAAAATATTTATAGCGTGTGGGTACATTTTTTACATGTTCTTTTAAAACAAAATAAAAAAATGCGATGGTAAATATGTACCTACTACGCGAAAATATCAATAGCGTGTCTGTTATACATGTCCTATTAAAACAAAAAAAAATAAAAAACGAAACAAAAAAATTGGAGATATTTAAATGGGTTGGTATCATAAGATCCAGGATTACAAAAGGACCTTGTCACAATACAGACTAACATCTGTGAATTACTATGTTTATATAAAGAGATTTACATTCCGTGATGTAGTCTATATTGTGACAAGGGCCTTTTGTAAACCTAGTCATTTAAATAAATGGTTTATGTTATATTAACGATAGGTACTGATCGCAAAAATAGATTATATTTGGAATTCTTGTCTGTTTGAAAAACTACTAAACGAATATTGATGCGGTATTTTTTTTGTAAATATATCTTGGTTAGACTTATCGATAAAATCTATCGATAGTTTGATTGCGACCGGTCGATTGGAACCGGAGATATGACCAAAAGTCGTGATAACTGACACTGCAGAGTCACGGACTGAGGATAGTAAATTAATATTACATACATACATATAATCACGCCTTTATCCCTGGAGGGTTAGGCAGAGGTGAATTAACACCCATATTTCACCAATAATTGTATTCGGTCCCACGTAATAGGGGGTGAGTCTATTGCCATATTCCGGGCACTATTGTTGACTCGAGCTATGCATCGGAGGTTGAGTCTGGGCTGTATATATCTGTATGATGTTAAACAGTCCTATCCTTTAGTCGCCTTGTACGACACCGCATGGGAAGAGATGGGGTGGCCCTAATTCTACTCTGCCGGAAACCACGCGGCAAATTAATTTAAATAAATTATATTATTGAGATTATAGTTTTCAAATCGAGAAATTTGTTGGTCAACAAGTAATTCCCTAAAAATTCGATCAGTTTGGTAAGAAGATGCTCTTTTTTAATATTCTTATACCACTTAGGTAGCAAACAAGCACAAGGACCACCCGATGGAAAGTGGTTACCGTGGCCTATGAACGTGTGCAATACCAGAGGATTCACACCCGTGCTCATAAAACAGTACAATACAATAGGCTCATGTAGATGTACACTAAACTATTACTTAACAATAAATGACATTGTGCACTAAAGGCACACTAAATTCATCTGATTGTGGGGCGCACTTTCGAAGTCTGATGCTATTGACATTAGGTGTTTGAAGTAAGGTCAAGTCTAGTCGATAGCATTGTCTAGACTAGTGACAGGTTGTGCTGGGGTGGATGACCTCTGTCGCGATGTTCGTAGCTTTAGAAATTTTGCTATGACCTTGTAGGCATAGCTTTCGCGCGAATGTAAAAAGCACGACAGAAAGGATTAATTCTAAATAGTTTCAGTAGGTATTATTTTATTGTAATAAAATAATATTATACAGAGTTATGTATAACCCTGTATAATATGGGGGTGTTTATTGCCTAATATCTATCATTTACTACACAACACAACAACATTTACTATACAAATATTGAAGCTGCCCAACCTCTTCGTAATCTTGGATGTACTTCGCTAAGATTATACAAATATTAAGATTAGCTTAATCCGCACTAATACGGGATTATTATGTTCATGACCAGTTCCAGTCTAGTTTATTGGAATCGTATTAGGATAATATTTTATCTTGCATCGATATTTTCATGAAATTAGAATCGGCTTAGTGAAGGAATTGTTGTAATTCAGCTCATATACATGACCTTTTTACGGAGTTTAATGAAAATATTGAGATCTACTAGAAAATCATAAAATTACTAGTTTTCAGTGGAATTGCTCAATATGACCTTTTTAGACCCGCAGAATTCTTATTTCCTATATCAATTCAATTTCATCCTAAGGCCATATAAGATATTACTGAAATATGACTTCTAATCTAACTACCTACATAACTTCGATATCGCCTTGAGTTATGAATCGAACCGATGGCAGTCGATTCTCGTAAAATATCGAAGTTAACCCGTCGTCTGAAAGCAGACCTCATCTAAGTTAAGAAAAGTTATATTGCAGCATATTGAGACATACTTATATATTAAATTAGTTGTTGTTCATCAAATTGCAATAGGCTCGCCACCTATTACATTGGGACCTAAACATAAACTGGCGAAATGTGGGTACTAGCACCTCTGCCTACCCCTTCGGGGATAAAGGCGTGATTTTGTTATGTTATGTGTCATCAAATTAATTAACATCCTACTGTTACAGAAGTGACTGAATATTCTACTGTATTACAAGAATTAAAAGTTATTATAGTTGCAGCACGCTATGATGGCCGTTTTGACTGGCTTTGCTCTTTTTTTTTCTAATTTTGGTGCGCTTAATATTGGATAACGAACTGTTAGACGAATAAGTAATGAAAAATATGGCGAGACTGGCACAGAAGAAAATAAACTTCACACACCAAAAAAGAGAAAGCTAGCAAAACCAGAACCGTTAGACGAATAACTAAAGAAAAACATGACGAGACTGGCACAGAAGAAAATAAACTTTACACACCAAAAAAGAGAAAACGACAAAAACCAGAACTGTTAGACATAATAACTAAAGAAAAACATGGCGAGACTGGCACAGAAGAAAATAAACTTCACACACCAAAAAAGAGAAAACGAGCAAAACCAGAACTGTTACACGAATAACTAAAGAATAATAAGACGTGACTGGCACAGAAGAAAATAAAATTCACACACCAAAAAACAGAAAACGATTAAAACCAGTCGTGTCAAAATTGCTATCATAGCGAGTCGCGTCAATAGATGCAATTGCCTTCCCAACCGACACTCCAATATGCGCTGTTATCCAATTATACTAATGCAGTTGCTATCAGCCCTCAATTTCAGAACGATCGACCTAACCAATAATGTTCAGTAATCCGTCCGGAATAATTCTCGTCAAATTGTACAGAAACCTGGCGTTTATTCGGAATATGTTATGATTTCAACACGAACGGTGTAATTGAAACAATCTATATTTGCAATGTTGTAAATTTATTTATTGGTATGCTTGACAGGTTGAAATCCATGCATTGAAAGTGGAAATTAAGAAATAAATTCAAAGGCTTTAGATTAAAATTGAAGTTTTGATTCATATGACAGACTCATGTAGAATTGATGAGGTTGCTCACAGCGATAGAAAATACATTCATAAATATAATCACGCCTTTATCCCTGGAGGGTTAGGCACCCAAATTTCACCAATCATTGTTTTCGGTTCCACGTAATAGGGGGTGAGTCTATTGCCGTCTTCCGGGTACTATTGACTCAAGCCATGCTGGCATATAAAATACAAATTAATAATGTAAAAAAGTAAGACAAGTAAAATAAACGCCATTAAAATATATTGCAGTTTATGTATTACCTATAAGTTTAATCCCTGAATCCAATCTTGTACGAAACCTTCAAAACGCGGGTCTACCGTGCTTTTGGCCCCCTGTTATATAAGTACGGGCCAAGGAGCTGAAGGCGAGAATATTGCATCAAGCCTTTCAGGCGATCCATAAATAATCTCAAAAGGAGTCACTGAATGGATTAATGGCTCCTTTGAAATGTAAATCGTCTTTCGTAATGCAGTACTTTGATTTAAATACTAAATGATACAATATCTGTTTTTATGAAAAAATGGAAAGAAAGCCAGTTTTATTTAGCTTGTCATTGGTGGTAAGTAGAGTACGAGCGTATTCTATGATAGACGGGCAGTATTGGATTTTATTTCGCAATTTTTTCATTACATTAAAAATTTTTCTACCGCCGATGACAGCCTCTGTGGCATGGCGGTAGTAAACGCGACTGCTACGCAGGTGGCGCGGGTTCGATCCCCGCTCAGTGCAAATATTTGTATGCATGAATATGGGTATTTACGTTGGTCTGGGTGTTTCTATGTATAATATGTATGTATTTACAAAAAAAAAGTATTTAAGTATGTTTATCCGTATTCTAGATTCCATAACACAAGCTAGTTAAACTATGCTTATCATGGGTCTAGATAGCGTTGTATGGAATGTTGTAGAATATTTTCAACCGCCTCATAACGAGTTAGTAAAATTTTGTACTGCAATTCGTCTATAAATTTTCAATTAAACTACATCAAGTATATTTAGTTTCACTAAATTGAATTATTATTTTAATTCTTTTTGGATTTTTTCATTAAAACCGTTACTGCCAAATTCTTTTATCAAATTCAGCAATATAATAACGGACTTTGAAGCTTAGGGCCCGAATTCCTAAAACTTTTAAACCATTTTCGATTTTCGACTGTTACCTCGTCCATTATTGGGCAGGTGTACACAGTACAGTGTACAACCTCGCAGGTGAGGTGGTCTTGTTCAACTTGTAAATAAATGAATTAACACACTTACTGGTTCCACCACATCAAACGCTTTTAGTCGTGGTTAAACATTTTATATCGAAGAGTCCTATTGGTTCACTATTAGGCGATCATAAATTGATTTATGACATTGACATCAATTTTCATTATTCGCATTGTATGAAGAAGATGCGAGAACTTGTACGTGTGCGTTGATTTGATACCCAATGCTTGTGAAGTGGTACGCACTTCGCGCTCTATGGCCAGAACTTTTCTGCTGTACATGTAACTCGGTACCGATCCCTGTTGTCCTGTTGTTGAAATAATTTCGCCCTCAATATTACTTAATGTTTAGGACCAAGTAAAATGCCGTTGATACAATGACCAGAAAAAACGTTTAAAATAGCAATTATATTGAAAATAGTTCAGTTAGTTCATAGTTCATTTCATCGTGTACATGGAGACGCATTTTCCTGATTGGTCAGGTCAGGGTCCGAATAATCCGCCGAAAAATAGAAAGAAATCATTTATTACACACACACACCACATAGAAATAAAAACCATTAATAACAATAAAAAAATAAAAACAAGATAAAAAGTAACAAAATAACACTAATAGGTAAAAAAAAGATAATAACAAAAAAAACATCAATTGGTACATAGGGATGCGGCGCCCGCACCAACCCGGTACGCCCGCATGGGATAATAAATAAGAATTTAAATTCATGTACAGTACATACAGTAAGTAAAGTAAACCATTTAAAATTCACTTAGCAGCAACATTTTCTTTTAGGGCCATTAAAACAAGTTTATAAAATTGCCAGATGGGAAAACATAAAGTTTCATAACTTTGTGCGTAATGGCCCCAGCATGGCTCGGGCGAGCTGCTGTTTATATACCTGGAGTTAACACATATATCAGACTCGTGTTTCATACAATAGTATTAGCAGAACGTACAATCGACAAAGGAGATATCGCCGCATCGTTACATATAACTTTATCTAAAAAAGTGCAACTGTATCACCTTTGTCGTATGTACAATGTGCAAGACGACATAGCGATACTTCTATCATGAATGTACCAGCTTCAATGAGGCACTTAAGTACCATTATGCAATGTAAGATTCTTACCGTGGCATAGACTAGCAAAACTAGATGGTAGACACTTAGTTTTGCTAGAGATTTGCTTTTTAAAAAGAATATTAGAACCGAAATTACTAATATTCCCTCTAACCCCTCCAACTGAGCTAAATTGTCATATCGCCATATTGTTTTCATACTCGCTTTCCTCCCATAAAACGTCAGAAAATAGTCGATATCGAGAGAGACAGAAGAAGCGAAAACTAGATTGGTACCAGGAATGAGGCAATTGGAAAAATTACTTCTTTCTCTGTCTAACGGGGAAAGAGACATAATTGATTCTATACTAATATTAAAAAGTTGCGTTTGTTTATTTGAACGCGCTAATGTCAGGAACTACTGTTTCGAATTGATAAATTCTTATTGTGTTAAATAGTCCGTTTATCGACAAAGATTTTAGGCTAAATATCATCTCGCTACTACTTTAGGGAGCAGAGCAGTAATCATAAAAGTAAAAATATCCGGCAGATCCCATACATTATTTGAAAACTAAATACCTAAATAGGTGATATGACATTACAAAATATGCCACAAGCGAAGCTGGGGCCGGCAACTAGTGTTTATATAAAGAGAGAGAGAGAGATAGCAATATTTGTACTGGCCTATTCGTGCCTATAACCCAAATTATACCAAACCACACAACCTATCCATCCAGTTACCACCAGTTAGCAACGCTTATCGCCCCTGGTAGCACTGAGTGCTTTCTAATAGGATGCTACGTTAAGCCCATTAGGAGATTAGTAACTTGCCCTTTGGTATTGTATCCCTGTCAATACTGCAGGATATTCTCACTAGAAGGCGTATTGCTGGCTGTGTTCTTTTGCGGATCAGCCCGTGCTTTGTGAGAAAGAGAATGAACAATTTTTATTACATTGTGATCTCCATTTTGTATGGATCGTGTGTGTACGATTCCGGAGCAGACAAACTAGAACTTTGAGGATTTTTGAACATCAAGAGGATGTCCAAACAAATGGCAGCATTCCTAGTTTCCTTGGTTTCGTAATAAAAAATGTACATGCACAAAACTGGCCTACATTTTCGGTACAGAAATGAACATTTTATTGTATTGTTGGTCAGTCTGTTCATTGTGAGTACAACTTGTAGCAAGTACTCGTTATGTAACATGTACTATGGGAATTGCAAATGTTCGTGTTTTTATGCCTAGGGGTAGAGAAATCGAAACTCAATGCTTCTGCATTGCGCATAATAAAATGTACCAGAAATCTATTGGGCGGACGAAAATGGTATAATTCGATATTATTATTAAAAATAATACATTTTATCTTGGCTGAGATCTATACATACATACTTATAATCATGCCACTATAATTTTTTACCGTTATTTGTTGGTTAAACGTGAATTTTCTCTAAAAATACATACACACGTACATATAATCACGCCTTTATCCCCGGAGGGTTAGGTAAAGGTGAATTAACAGCCACATTTCACCAGTCATTGAATTCGGTCGCACGTAATAGAGGGTGGAGCCTATTGCCGTCTTCCGGGCACTATTGTTAACTCAAACCATGCATCTGAGGCTGAGTCTGTGCTGTATGTATCTGTCTGATGTTAAACAGCCCTATCCCTTAGTCGTCTTGTACGATACCGCATGGAAGGTGATGAGGTGGTCCACATTCTACTCTGCCGAGAACCACATGGATATCTATCAGCAAAATTAAATTGCATTCAGTGGATTTTGATAGTTGTATCATAGATAGTAAGGCCATAATGGTGGGACAAAATTGGTAGTACCACAAGTCAGAAATCGACATCAAATATACACAAATAAAACAGCATTAAAACTATAAACCTTTACTCCCTGTATTCATAGTACCTATAACTAAATAAAGGAACTAAATAAAAGTAGTTTCCATAAAATTCTATAAGCGTGGTGTCACAAATAATACTTGCCCAAGAAATTCATTCTTCAAAGTTCACACAGAGCACAAACAAAAATAAAACCTGCGCTCGCATCAACAAAGAGGGTTATCCTTAGGAAGAAGTTGTCCCAGGAAGCAGAAATACGTCTTTTAGTTTTATTCTGTGCAACTTTCTCATAGTTCTTATAACGGTTTAAAAAGTATAAAACTCCATATAAAGTAGGTGCTATGATCGCTAAAGGCGATTTCTTCCAAGCACCCTTGAGATGGAAGAGAAAGTACTTACAGAAAAATCAATAGTATGATTTTGCTTTGTAGATTATTTATGTCCTGTATGTATGTAAGACCGCGGTAGCCTAGTGGTATGGGTAATGGACTGCTGAGACGAGGTCTCGGGCTCGACCCCAGGTTTTACCATGGCACACACCAATGACTTTAGATGCTTTTCGAAGTTATGTGTGTATTTATCGCAGGTTTATAAGTGCCCGGTTAATGGCAATAGGCTCGCCACCTATTATATTGGGACCTAAACATAAACTGGCGAAATGTGGGTGCTAGCACCTCTGCCTACCTCTTCGGGGATATAGGCGTGAGTTTATGTTATGTTATGATTATTTATGTAAAGATCATTATTATGGGGGTGGAACTACAGCTTCTCACCATTCGATAGTAGTAGACTGCATCAGCATTACATACAGTCCGTCAATTGACTGCAATTGACGAATCGAAAATAAAATGTCGGTCAAGTGCGAGTTGTCGGACTCGCGGAACCGAGAATTACGTAACATAAACTACATAAAGCGTAATTAATTTTGAATGCGCTGACTTAGAAGTTTGATTTTTGCAGTTTTAAGACTTTATAGACCTGGGAAAGTGGTATGAATTTCAACTTGTATCTTGAGGAAAAGGTCTTGACAGACAGACAGACAGACAGACAGACAGACAGACGGACGGACGGAATACGAAGTGATCTTATGAAGGTTCCGTTTCTTTTTCTTTTGTGGTAACCCTAAAAAGAATTCAAATAGTAAATTGCTTATAATATAGGCATTTAAACTATCATGGTCACTCACATTAATATTAAAGTTATGGGATATTTACCATGTTGTATTGTTCTGAGTACTATCGGATGATAGTAATAGTGCAGATACGCGTAGTAAAAGGACTCGAAAGTAGGTAGATCGATATATTTACTCCTAAAATTCATTTTCACTGTTCACCGCCAATACTCCAGTTCCTCCATAATCATAGTGCTTGCAACGGCGGATATCGGAAACTCAGAACAACACAACATGGTAAATATCCCGATGACTTTAGTACTAACGTACTAACTAGTTATAATGTTATCACCCCTAAGGCTAATCGCGCTTATCTACAGAACTGGGATGTTAATGTATGTAATAATGGATTATACTGCTTAGGCAGGATGCTTTTACATACTTGATTTGATCTGAAAATCATATCGTATGCATTTGATCTGACACCGAAAGATTGAAAACAAACAAAATTTTTGGCGGTTTCATATAACTATGAATGTTTTGTAAGTTAGTACAGAGTCAAGTGGTTACCGTGGCCTATGGACGTGTGCAACGACAGGAGAGTCACACTCGCGCTGCCGACCCTGTAAGCACAAATAGTTTCTGTGCTGTCAGTGTAGAAGTCAAAGCAAGACAAGCCTTTGGTCTTCCCACTGATAGCACAAAAACTCTCCAGTGAGCTTGGCTATTTTACACACCATCGGTATCACAACACGTTAATATGGCCGCGGTATTCTGTAGGACGGAGGCCCTTCCCCAGTCGGACTGCAGATAACATGGTTGATGTCTCTACCTATACTAGAGGTAGAAAGTATAATAATTTTAAAAGCGTTATTATTATAGTGAAAAATTGGATAAAAGTATCATAAACTATGACAGTTAGAATCAGCCAATTTAATTTGTAAGCTCTATAGGTTAATTAATTAATTGGTTCAATTGAGTCATGCTTATACGAGATGGTAGAAATTTCTAGAGAGTTGCACTAATGTACAGTGTTTACGCGATAATTACTGCCACTCTAGGTTAACTTGATTACAATCTGCCGCCATACTTTGCTATCAGGAACATCGTAGGTTAATTACGTATCTATTCTTATGTTGTTACACAATATTCAGTGCCCATTATGTGTTGTAAAGTGTGACTAATGGACCATAATGATAATAAAGCATTCAAAAATATTCAAGGCCAATTTTTAACACGCTCCTCTGTCTGTTGCTTATCTCTCATATATGTCAACAGAACAGTTCTTACCTCAATCAACTTGCTTTGTTAAAGCGATTGTGTAGTCCAAACAAATGTTTGCAAACAGCAACATGTTATTCTTGTATCAATATGATTTTATCGTATAAGAATAGGGAACTAGAAGTAACGTAACATAACATAAACTCACGCCTATATCCCCGAAGGTGTAGGCGGAGGTGCTAGCACCCATATTTCGCCAGTTTATGTTTAGGTCCCAATGTAATAGGTGGCGAGTCTATTGCCATTAACCGGGCACTTATAAACCTGCGATAAATACACACATAACTACGAAAACCATCGAAAAGTCCTTGGTGTGTGCCATAACCTAGGAACGAACCCGAGACCTCGTCTCAACAGTCCACTAGGCTACCGCGGTAGAAGTAACAATGAGGTGGATATAATATATCAGACTCCCAATCAACTAAAGCCGTACAGCATTTCGTCACATGACGGTCAGATTATCAAAATCCGTATTAGATCTGCACGTGCCACTCTATCGGAGTAAACGCTCGCGGTTCCACTCTAGGCCTGCTCCTGCTCTCGTCGCGGCGGTAAGACCCGACATGGAGGAATGGCTTGAGAGGCTCCAACCCACTCTATACATAACGCAGGTAATCATGAAATAGCTCTTGGCTACCGAAAAAGCATATGAAATTTAAGTATCAACATACACCTTTGTTGAATACTTCGAGAGTTCAACAGTATGTAATAGGTAATTCAACAGTATGTAATTCAATAGTAACCTATACTCGTGCTTATTATGTATTAAGTATGTATGTATATGTAGAAATTTCAGCTAAAGCGCATCCGTTTATTTGCCTACGAACAGAGTCAACAATGAATTCGGCTACAACCTATGCAAATCTACAATAAACACGCTCTCCAATCATAGCTTTTGTCCGACTTGCGAAGCAGATATAATATTATCTTAGGATAGTCCGTAATTAATTTCCGTACATCAATTTATTAATAATTAAGCTTTTTTATTAACTTCAATAATAGACCGATGGAGATAAAAATATTAGAGAATTAATAACAGCATGAGACCTGTTGTAAATGAAAGTAAATATTGTCCAAAACGACGGGAACAATAAATCATTATGAAGTACGTGGGTGTAATAGGGTGAATTTTAAGGTTGAAAAATGATTCGCCACTATTTGCAGTGAAACTAAACCTCCTATCGAAAAAAGTTAATACAAAAGTAGTAGGTAATAACAAGGTCTACAACTTCCTAGATTGTATTCCAATTAATATTTTCAGTTTATCGCATTTCCTGGAAACCCTTTCACCCTCAAAATGCACCCTATTATACCCTCGTACTTCGTAACGAGTTTAATTTATTTTTCCTTTGTTTTGGCCATATTTCCTTTCATTAACACCTACTCATAATCTCATGCTCTTGTTATTTATTTTCCATTTTACTCATTGTTGACGTCACTAGAATAACTTGAAATTAAGTAATTTAAAGTAGAATTCTTAGAGAAGATATGAATATAATTGAAGAAAGTATCCTTGTGTGGTTTCCCGCACGTAGAAGGACTTGGCAGTTTCATATGCGTGAGTCCCCAACCAGTTAAAATTATTGTACAAACAGTAAGTTATTCAATGTTAATGTAATTTTCTGACCCGAAGTTCTTACGTCTGTCGGAGCCGCTTACTCAAGCTGATTCCGTCGGACCTACTTACCCAATCCGCTTCCGTCGAAGCCGCTTACTCAGTCCGCTTCTGTCAGACCGCTTACTCGCTTATTACCTTTTGGTTTGACTTTTTTCTTTTAAATTTTTACCGTCCGTCTGTATGTTACTGTATACTGTATACTGTATGTTGTACGTGCATGACCAGCTGGTTTACTATTGGTTTATTACTGGTTTACTATTGGTTTATTATTTAGTTAGGTACCTACTGTATATTTGGTTTAGTATATTATATACCTACTATTGTTTTGCATGATTGATATTCTGTAGAATATAATCATAATTGATTATATTGCATGAAGGCATGTAACATCTGAATGTAAACATGAGCTTAAAATTAACTTGCACTGAATTCCTTTGTTGACATGGCGATAAAAAAAGGACCCAAGCGTCCCCGCTCCCGCGCGGAGTTCACACTGGTATAAAAGGAAATCGGCTGATTTGCGGGGGACAGAGTTTGGTTCGATTGGTAGAAGCGCACAGACCATGCAACGGTTTCATTAAATTATTCTAGCCGTATTACGCCAGTGTAATTTGTGAGAAAGTGGCAAAAGTTCGGTGTGCGGAAACTGTGTCGGAACAACGCGCTTTCTGAATTATTTCGGAAGGTTCCTAATTATTTATATACCTATTCCAATACCCACAAATACCAAACATCCTTGAGACGTAGTGTTGATAAGTTCTTGTAGGTAAAGATTGCTTTAAATTTCGGGGCTGAGACTGGCCTTCGAAAGCGTCTCAATACCTTATCCTGGTCACCTAGGTTTCCGTGGTTTCGTTGTAGGAGAGTCTAAACGAAATCACTTCCCATTACCTTAGCTAGTTCACATTATTGCTTTACACAATTCACATCACACACACACACACATATAGCTGCAAACTCACCTATTAAGTTGGTAAGTCTTAATAGACCTAAGGTAAACACTAGGGCTCCTAGCTAGGTCTAGTTAGTTTTTCTGTTGCTACAGACATAGATTGTAGAAATTATATAAGAATTATAGGTGTGCACTGTACATAAGTTTGAAGTGAATCTGTTACGTTATCTTTGTATTGATATAATAACTGTTGGGGACATTAAACATGGTATTCGTAAATTATATCTTGGTTAGGTATAATACACAACTTGTATAGAGATTGAGTTGGGGTTTGTTATTTCCACATTTGACTGTAGCTGGAAAGAATTTACAGTTGAATTATTAATGCGAAAGACTTTATTTAGTGAGATCTTATTTAACAGCATACGTGCTAAAGTGAACTATTTATGTCCTGTTAGAATTACATTAGTAATTCATATAGGTCTTGCCACTGACAGCACAAAAACTCTGGCTAGCTACCCTACTCACCGCCAGGAACACAACACGAGGTTATTATGGCCGCGGTGTTCTGTAGGTCGGAGGTACTTCCGGACTACTCAATTGGACGGAAATAACGTCGTGTCCTACCTGTCAATATAATCTAACAAAAGTAAAAATTGTCAATCTTTACAAATTATTGTTGAATTGTGACTAACTCATCAAATGTTATGTTATTATATTTTTCTAAAGCGTCTCTTACTTTTCGTCAATTTAATCTCCCCATTTCAAAAACGATATTACGAAAACGTCACGATGAAAGTAATTGGTTTTTTGCTTCAAAGATTTGGTCACAGAAATTCCGAATATACATTTGAATTCAAACTTCCATCTGACGTAACGTATTTCACTGATAAATATTTTAATTATTTACTACTTCTGTTGTAGTTAAGTGAAACTTATTGACGAAAAAGACGTCTTGGGATCAAAGCAAACCGAGCGGCAAGTGGTAATGAAATATCAACCTTATTCCATTTAGACAAAGCATAAAATAATAAGCAACAAATTTTATCGGATATGATTTAATACTGCATGCTATTGCAGCCTCTCAGCACTGTCTGTGTTTACCCTTACGGGCTACGTAAAGTGACGTCACCCATCGAAACAGATCGCCTGAACTTAAGCCCTATTAAGAAAGAACGCTCCATCCATTCACTGTTTCTTTTATGGTTGGTAATGAGTTCCCCCGGGGGTTTAAATTGGAATGTTCATTCTATTTTTGAATTATGTAATCATTTTTTTTTTCAATGTAGGTCATGTTAGCTTGATTTACTTATACTCGTATACGAAACTTTTATTTATACCACTTTGGTGACAGAAACGCACACGGCCCACCTGATGGAAAGTGGTAACTGTGACCTATGGACGTGTGTAACACTAGAGAAGCCACTCTCGCGCTGCCGACCCTGTAAGCACAGAGTTTCTGTGCCGTCAGTGTAGAGGACAAAGCAGGACAAGCCTTTAGTCATCCCACTGACAGCACAAATTCTCCAGTGAGCTCTGGGTACCCTACTCACTACTGGGAACACAACACGAAGTTATTATAACCGCGGTATTATGTAGGAACTGTTTATATTTTAAATATTGCAAATGTTTTATTTCGACTGTTTTAATACTCCTAATAATTTATTATACAGTCGGTAGTCAGTAATCCTTATGTGCAAGCCCGCGGAATACATAGGTATGACCTACATTTATTTTTTATTATATTTTTTATTATGTTAATAGTTCTTCTGCTAAATCAACCCCAGCTTACTTGCCTACCAAACTAAGTTCTAGTCTATCTATACTAATATTATAAAGCTGAAGAGTTTGTTTGTTTGTTCGAAGCGCTAATCTTTTTGTATTGAACAGTCCACTTATCGACGAAGGATTTAGGCTATATATCATCACGCTACTACTTAAGGGTTAACGATTGTAAGTAACTGCATGTGCATTGGGTGAAAACGAACCCTATTGACGGTACATTGATAGTACAACCTCTAAAACATAGTTGAAACATCTACACTAGTAGTTTTAGGCTAATTGTTCAAATCGATTAAAATAGAAAAAAATAAATTGTTTCAGGTGGTATTAGAACCCTTGATTTTCCCTTACATTACAGGGGTTACGCTCTAATCACTGTGCCAGCCAATCTCGCCTGAAACCATTCAATTTTTTCCGCAATAAATCCCGTCTTGCGGAGACGCCTGCACCGGTTAAATTTTTTAACATATCGATCTCGTGAAACAAATTTCTAATAAAACCACATACATACATACATATAATCACGCCTTTATCCCTGGAGGGTGAGGCAGAGGTGAATTAACACGCACATTTCACCGATAATTGTATTCGGTCCCACGTATTAGGGTTTGAGCCTATTGCCGTATTCCGGGCACTGTTGTTGACTCGAGCCATGCATCTGAGGCTGAGTCTGGGCATTATATATCTGTCTGATGTTAAACAGCCCTATCCCTTAGTCACCTTGTACGACACCGCATGGGAAGAGATGGGGTGGCCCTAATTCTACTCAACCAGAAACCACGCGGCAGTATAATAAAACCACGTAATGTTTGCATATCATTCATTAATCTTGGCTGAAAGCCGATATTCTCGTGTTTCTTTTAAGGTTAATTTTCATATTCAAAGCTAACCCTGCAAATAATCCGGAGCCAGAAGCCGGCGAACCAGTATTGATCCAGAACACTAAGCCTCTCAGCGGCGTACGTGCGGTTGTAGGATCACAGCTTCAGTAATGTTGCTCGGGATAAAAAGAATTTCAATACACAGATAGAAAAAAGGTTTTACACATTTGTATTTTTTTTCTATATCCTGTAAACCTAATTAAGTAAGGAATTATTACTTGGTAAGACAGGTTTTTTATTTGGGAATTATAATTACAATATAATCGTTTATACAAGGAATTTGCCATTCAGCGTGGTAATGCCGCCAGCCTCTTGGGCACGGTACTAGTAGAGATCGATGGGGAGGATTTTACGATGCCTAAAGTTGCAGTCTCCCTCTCTCCCTCTATCTCATTTTTGTATATATAGTACCTATAGTTAGCATAGTTTTGGATGAATTTATAAGTAATTACATATATTTTTTCTGTATATTATACTTAATAGCATATTTTCATCATGATAATTATTCCGGGCACTATTGTTACCTCATTAAATGTAACAATAGTGCCCGGAATATGGCAATAGGCTCACCTCTATAACGCGGGATCGATTACAATGATAGGTGATATGTTGGTGTTAATTCACCTCAGCCTAACCCTCCGGGGATAAAGGTGAGATTCTTAATATGTATGTATGTATGTTAAGATTACCATCGGAAATTTTATATATGTTTGAACATCGATTTTGGCTTAATGCAAGTTTTTGTATGCAAATATATATCTATTTGCATGGGTTTGGATATATCTATGTATAAAATGTATGCAGATATTTACAAAAGAAAGTATCCATGATGATCCTTTCCATACACAACGCACGCTCATACACAAGTACACACAGATACACACGCTCACAAACACACACGCATGTATGTAAAATGTTCCAGATAATTCAGATGTTAAGATAATTTTATAAGAGTAATAATGTCGACCAAGCAATGTGTAACATGTGAAATCGTAAGAGGTACCCACAGGACAGGCTTGCCTAGTGTGGGGCCAACAGACACTTTGCTAAAAACTGTAACTCTTATTGATAATAAAATATTTTTCATTTTTCATTTTTCATCATGTCTAACTAACATCATTGTTCTCATAGTGATTCCAACTTCCAGCTGCGTCCAAAAATTACCATTTTACATTTTGATATTCCACTCGCTATTTTTAAAACCTTTTTCGTATTCGTATCTAATCTAGGAAATCTCTTTTAAACCACGCATGCGTATTAGGTCAGTGTGTGGTAGACTTGAAGAATTGAAAAGGCTAACTTTCAAGAAGCAATTATTGGCTAAAGCATTTAATCTCGTCTTTTCCGCCTATACTGCGTGTTTCGTACAAATATGTAAGTTACTCTAAGCACTTGCCCGGAACAGTACGTGCACACGCATAAAACAACGGATGGCCTAAATATTAAGGATAATACAAACGTGCGTAATCAAACACATTAACGTTTCAAAATATTCTCGCGGTGGTCCCCGATTATAAAGTTTATGCATACACTTATTAATTAGATAAGTTGGATTAATTCCAGTAACACAGGATTTCTATTTACAAAAGCTGTTAAAACAAACTTAATCATAATAAGTGGTACGTTCGTTCTTTTATTCCTTATATTGAGTGGATTTCTGTAGTGTTTATGGTCGCACTTCTCAGTAACAACTCGACGGATTTATATACGGAAAGACAATTTATATTCCACTTTGGACTGTAATATACTAAAGTGACATAAGTGAAAATATTAAAAATTGATTCTACATTTTATACCTACTTGATTAGAAAAAAAAATTGTTCCACAAGTGATATTAATGATTGTTTGTTAATACATACATATAATCACGCGTTTTATCCCTGGAGGGTTGGGCAAAGGTGAATTAACACCCACATTTCACCAATCATTGGACATTCTAACATTATTATAAGATCTGTAACTAACCTATGTTCCACAAATAAATTATGATTATGATTATGATTATGATTATGATTATGATTATGATTATCATTGTATTCCGTCCCACATAATAGGGGTGAGCCTATTACCGTCTTCCGGGCACTGTTGTTGACTCAAGCTAGGCATCTGAGGCTGAGTCTGGGCTGTATATACCTGTCTGATGTTAAACATCCCTTATTCGCCTTATACGACACCGCATGGAAAGATATAGGATAGTTAAATCTACTCTGCCGGAAACATATAAGGCATATTACCTACTGTTCTATCGTAGGAAATTCAACAAATTACCTTGCACTAAACATGCTCGGTGTACTGTACATACTCTTCTGTATGAGAACACGTCGTGTTGAATTTTGGAGTACTTAGAAGATCAAGAAAATGGAAATTCAGCTAATACCGTACATATGTGTTTCCATAAATATATCTAAAGGGAAAGAAAGCGAGGGTTTTTAAAAAGTATAGGTATCTAGAAGAAAAGTATATCTGAAAGGAATAAATACTTTACTTAATTCCTGTGTGCTACGAAAGGTACTATATCTCACTTTACATCGAAGTTTTGTTACTTTAACCTGGTGCTGTCTATTGGTTATATCCCCTACGAGTCTATTAATATCCGTTTTAATTCGGGAACTCTTTTGTACTCGGTATTTTTAGTCCCCCGTGCATGTTCGATGTCTCCTAATTCGAGGAGCCAAGGAGTTTGCGCTCAACTAACCCTCATCTGCGTTAACGGCATATCAAAGGGTATTTCGTGGGGGTATATTAACCCAAATGAATTGAGGTTACTTTGACTCTAAAGAGAGTGACTTTCGGTGAGTTAAAGTAGTTACGAGTTGGGTCCCTTTGATCTCAAATAACGCGAGTTTAGAAAATTCCGAACTTTAGTAGTTTGTACGGCTTGACGTCGTTGAAAAGTGCCGAACGGTATACTTCCAAAGAAAAATATATTTAATTGAATGGTGGATTTCTTTTGTGAATGCTCCTTTAGCGAGGTTTCAAAAAGGGGAGGTTTGGAAAACACAAGAATACTGACTGAATGGATACTAGACGATAGAATAATATAAATGGAGTCATTGTAGACCTCGAAAAACATAATTAAATATAATAATAATAATAAGTTCCTTTCTCTGGAGCCCTAACCACCGGTAGCTTGGTCCCTGTACCCTATAGGCACCGGTGGAGTGCTATTATTTATATTTTTAAAAAGATGTTTTTCATATGTATTTATAAATATAATTTATAAGTTAATCTTTTTATTTATCACATACAAAATAATTAAAACATCAATACACGAAATAAACTCGCGATCATGTCGCGTCATTTATAAGTTGTATATTTTAATAAAGAGAAATAATAAATAATGTATAATCACGCCTTTAACCCTACATTTCACCTATCATTGTATTCGGTCCCACGTAATAGGGGGTAAACCTATTGCTATTTTCCGGGCACTAATGTTGACTCGAGCCATGCATTTAGGGCAGAGTCTGGGCTGTATATATCTGTTTAATTATAATTATATATCAATCAAATTAAAAAAAAATCTATGTAAAAATTGAAAGAAAGCAGTACTAGTAGATTTATATGAAAAATCAAATGGGGCGTGAGGAGAGAAGGTTAATATCTTTTGACAAACTCAGAAGCAGTTATTATTTAGAAAATCACACATATAATTTTCCAGTTTCGAAATCAACGTGATACATAAATAGCATTTGATGAAGTGACTATATTATCAAACATAGATGTTTATTTGTTTCTAGAAAAAAGTAAAAATATTCGCAAAAGTTTATAACATGAAAAATGTTGGGAGGTAGGAAATTAAATCAATCAGTCATACTTATCGAACGCAGTAAAGATTGAACGAGGGAATACGGCGTCGTACAAAGATTTAAGATTTTAATGAAATACGGATTGTTTTTTTAAGTTGACTTTGGCCAATACAACTCAATGTCGTTTAAAACTTTAAAAACGTTGTGAGAATATTCTGTACAATATTTGTATTTATTATAACTTCATTAACTTATGTCAATAACTAAAGTAGATATTACTAAGAATCAAGATTTTATTATTTACATTTTGCTGGAATATATAGAATTCGGACCACCCCATCTCTTCCCATGCGGTGTCGTACACTAAAGGATAGGGCTGTTTAGCGTCAGAGATATATACAGCGCAGATTCAACCTGAGATGCATGGCTCGAGTCAACAATAGCGCACGGAATACGGTAATAGGCTATTACGTGGGACCGAATACAATTATTGGTTACGTGTGGGTGTTAGTTCACTTCTGCCTAACCCTCCGAGGATAAAGGCGTGATTATATGTATGTATATTGAAGCAGGTAACATACACGATAAAAAACATCACGAGATACAAAGCACGGAAAACAAAATGTAATTTCTAAATAAAAAACGTAGAGTACCCACATATTTTCTGAACAGAAAATTCAGAAAATGTGTACCATACGCTCAGACATTTTCAAATTTTAGTATAATCTCAAACGATTCCACCTACCCTTTGACGCAACATAATGTATCGCAGCTGCAAATTCGTCTCTTGCATCGTTTCCCCTCTGGTAGACAATTTCTTTGAGATTCAGCCCGCCTTTGAGAGCAAACGGTGTTACAGTGAAACCAATTACCAAGGCTGTTGTTCTGTTTAATTGGTTTTGTAATCTATATTTATCTCAGTTAATTAATAGTTCGAATTGTATTAGAATAACTTGATAGAATGTTTTGGTTCAGTCAGCGTCAGCTTAATATTGATGTAATAAAAGCAAGTCAAACTGTTTTATTGATATAAATTGTATTATAGTCAGAACTAAAGGTGTACCAAATATCAAAACCAGCAATCAACAGGAATTGGGTATTTTCCTGTAGTTAAAATCCTAGGAGGATTGAGCAGTCCGACTGGGGAGGTACCACCGCCCTACAGAATACCACCGGTTATAATAACTTCGTGTTGTGTTCCCAGCGGTGAGTAGGGTAGCCAGAGCTCACTGGAGAATTTGTGCTGTCAGTGGGATGACTAAAGGCTTGTCCTGCTTTGTCCTCTACACTAACGGCACAGAAACTCTGTGCTTACAGTGTCGGCAGCGCGGGTATGGCTTCTCTGGTGTTACACACGTCCAGTTGGGCCATGCGCTTGTCTGCCACTTAAGTGGTATAAAAAAATACATTATTTAAATAAGCTCATTAAATTAAGAATGGTAAAAGAGCATTCATAGGTGCGTCGTTTATTATTTTATAGTTTTTATTTATTTTTGATCAACCATCCAACTTATAATAGTAAACGAATTGACTATTAAATATTATGACGTCACAATAAATTATTGCATACAAGTTTCCTTATAATTTACCGTTTTGACGTTTAGTTAAAAGTAATAAATTTGACCTTTTGTATCCTATTTTATATTCTTGTAAATATTAGTTTATACCTTACATTAATTTACGTGTTGAAAAAAAATACGCTAAAAAAAAAGCTTATAAAACTAGTCAGTCAAATACTCAATTAGAGAATACCAAGGTATTAAGATCATTTCGAGCACTCTGCTAGTACTACTAACAAAAAGTATACTAAAAGTATAACCCCGTATTGCAGTATAAAAGCAATATATCTGTTGCTTCCTTGTGACTTCGCAAGTAATTATTAATTGGGTTAATACACGTAATCTGTTCATTACATGAGGTGATTACCCACGGCGGCGAGGATTTCTCTCTCGTATTTTATTATTAGATAATAATAATAACTTATAGAAGGCAGACGCCATTTTACTTTTTAATTAAACTACCGATCATTCTGTATGGACCAGTATTATTTTGCAGAGTTGGGCTTATTTTTACCTTCAACAATAATTAGACAAATTTGAGCACTTTTTACTCACGCAACTTATTTATAAGCACACAGGTGTGCATGCCACATATGAAGGAAACAAAAACGAGTACAATGTGTAATTATATTATACACATTCACGAGAATGTAATACATTCAATATTCATTGTTAGATTTCTCTTTATTAACGTATATTTTGACTCATAATTTATATTTGATTTAAGAAGATTTTTGCTAAGTACCTACTGTTTAAAAAGGTTTTTGTAAGCTTACGTACGCATGAGGTGAATAAATCCAAATTGCTTGATTTAATTGCTGATACTCCACGTAAATACCTCTTAATCTAAACAGAAGCTAATAATTTTTAGTTTGTTTATTTCGACGTACTCAACTCCCTCAGACAGAGGGGGGCAGGGGTGTAGCACTCACGTACCTACTTAATAAGCTACCTTATGTAGCGTTGACATTGAATTATAGGGTGGGAAAATGTTGTAGGCGTTCTTAGGTTACAGAAATACTTATTATCTCGTTTAGTCTAACTGCAATACTTTATTGCCAATGTGTTATGGAGCCCAGAAGGGCAGTTGTTTCATAGAAAATTTTGAAGATCAACCAAACCCGTCGTTAGGCTGGATAAAGCGGACCCCATACTCTGAGGTAACAGCATCGGATGCGACCAATTAACGCTAAGATAAAGAAAACGAAACACTTTTATTTACGTGCGAAAGATCCTCACGGATACCCCCCAAAGCTGATGGGAGAGATTATGTCGGACTTGAACCTACTAAAACGCACGGCGCCTGTCCCGTTGTACTTATCATCTCGTAGGTTATATAAAAATCTACACGTATGCTTTACAATAAGTGACCGTTGGGCTAATATTGTATGCTATAACCGTGACCTCTTAATACTTGCTATGCTAGAACTACGACCCGCTCACCGCACCTAGGTACAGAGGGCAACACGAAAGACAAATAGTGGTGAAGAGGTAATCCTCCAATATTCTCAAAAGCGATAAACACTACATAAAGCTACAAATTTCCTCAGTCCACTTGTCTTCTATCGAACTGACACCGCATGACGGTATCAATGAGACGCTATTAAGGTCACGACCCCCACGATTGTCTTAAGTAGCCGCTAATTGTAATGGAATTGAGCCAAATCTAGAGGTTAATCATCTTATTCAAGTGGTTGGTGTTTTGTAGACCCCTGTCACCTTACACGTACACACATCGTCATCCTCTTGGCGTCTTCCCAGTTAAAAGTTTGAATTTTGGAGCGTAGGGCTCGCTTGTTTTTACCCAACTGCGTTAGCGAGGGTAATATGCTAAACACGTACGTATGTATGTATTTATGTAGTTTTATTTTTTTGGTGACGAATTTCGAAGAATAGTGTCGAAATTCGAAATGAAAGATCTCAAGTTTCATAGGTAGCCTGTGACACTCGTGACACTCGAGAGTAGTATATACTAGTGTATACTATGAAACGTCAACAATAAAATAAATAATTAAAAAGTAAAAAACTCGACTGCAGTTTAAAAGATCGAAACATGTTTGATAGCAAGCGGTACCAGCGTAAAATCATCAACCAAATGAATATTAATGGGTACCGCCTGCTCTCAACCTGGTTTCAACAACTTGGTTTTTGCTTTTCATTAATTTATTTTTATATTGTCGGCTTGCCCAACTGCCGCTGACTTACCAATGCGAGGAGTTGTTTTACTCAGAATAGAATATGGGCATAGTTTATGAGAACAATAGGGCACAGATAAGTGAATTAGAATTTTACTCTGTCAGAAAGACCTTCGATCATAATTCTGTAATATTTCAATATATAACGTATGTGTATGTATGAGGCGTGGTTTCCGACGGTGTAGAATTTGAACCACCCCATCTCTTCCCATGCGGTATCGAACAAGGCGTCTATGGGATAGGGCTGTTTAACATCAGACAGATATATACAGCCGAGACTCAGCCTCAGATGCATGGTTCGTGTCAACAAAAGTGCCCGGAAGACGGCAATAGGCTCACTCCCTATTACGTGGGACGGAATTCAATGATAGGTGAAATGTGGGTTTTAATTCGCCTCTGAAATTTGAAATGAAAGTTTATTTGTCAGAATATAGGTGAGTGGGTACAGAAATTTTGGAGATTTGCATTTAGGTGCAAGCCATACTCTACCACTATGTGGCGTACATAAATATGTTATACAATGAAAATTAAATTGTTCGATAGTTAAAATTATTATATACATTATCATGCCTAAAAAAATACAATTATCACAATTTACCATTATTTAAAAATTCGTCAATAGTATCAAAAAATGTATCCATTAGTAATGTAAACAGTTTTCTTTTAAATGCATTATGTGTTGCCATACCATATATAAATTTTTACTAAAAACATTCGCTCTTTGTTTAGGAATTAAAAGCCTATGAATGTGCCTACTCGCTCGAACTACGGCATCATTGTGCTTGCAAAATAGATGCAAATGACTGCGTACGAAGACACAGATCTCGAAAATGTACAGACTAGATAGTAGTAGTATATTGTACATTTTAAAATATTCCTTACAACTGTCTATTTGCTGTAAACCATTAGGCCCTGGAATTCATTACCAGCTCACGTTTTTCCTTCTTCCTACAGTCCCGTGTCTTTTCAGCGGGGCGTGAAAAAGCATATGATGATGCCGTCAAGCTGAGTGCTACCATTGTCACATGGTATGTGTAAGTAATGGTGTCCCTCTTTTCTGAGACTTTGCCTTCAGCTTAACATCAGGCAAGGTAAAGCCTAGTTGACGTGTTCTATATTAAAAAAAATATTGCTCGTATAAATCCTCTACAGAATTGCCTCATATTATGAGTGCATATCTTAATTTTGACGAGACATATCCGTGATATGCACTGAGTGCAGTTTCTATACTTGATATTTGGCTCAAGCGATATAGTGCATAAACAAACCTGTCCAAACTTAGTCAAATATTTTCAATAAGCTGTATCCAATTACAATGTTTGTCAATAGTAATGTCCAAAAATGAAGCCGCTTCTACTTCTTAGACTATTTTGTCTTTATATTGTACATTAAGCTTGCTATCTGAAATAGTACCAAATGTGTCTTATTAAAATTAACTTTCAAGCAATTATGATCCAACCAATTAACTATATTATCCAACGCTTTGTTCCCCTTGTGCTTTAGGTCATTTTTATTGTTGCTTTCTATAATTAACATAATATCATCAGCATATAGTACGCAGTTATGTTCAGTCACATCAAGTAAGTCGTTTATGTACAAAATGAACAACAAGGGGCCAAGGATACTCCCCTGCGGTACTTCAGAACTATTTAATAATGTAAAGTCTGACCTGGCGGATAAATGGAATTTTCCAGATATCCTAAATATTTCTACACATGGATAGCGATTTTCTAGGTAGCTCTTGACCCAATCAAGTATTGCACTAGATTGACTGAAGAGTTACCTAGAAAATCGGTTTCCATATCTCTCGAGCTTGTGTAGTAATAGTTCATGGTTCACAAAATCGAACTGATCTGACCCTCTGGGGATAAAGTCGTGATTATATGTATGTATGATTGAGACCTATAAGTATCGTTGTTGATAGTCGTAAATTGTTAAGATAAGACGATAGTAAACATACGGTGCTCGTTTGTAATTGTAAATACTACAGCGCGTGAGTCATTCTCAAGCGATTTGGTTATCCGATGGATCCGCTTGCATAAGATAATACATATTTACAGGTAAATACTATAAAACAATATTTTAACTACAAAAAAAATGATTTTCTCTTAATGCCTTGGTGTTGAGATCGTTTTGGAACTTTGTGGTTGGGATTGTTCTGACGCTGACTGTACCTCGTATCTGTGTTACATATCTGTATTTTTATCTTTTTAAATTTCAATAGTTACATACTATTTATGTGCTTAAACGTATGCGTACTGAACTTCGCTTCACGGAAAATATCGAAGTTCAGCCAAATCCACAGTTAGAGAAGCAAACCCTATACTCCGAGGTGAAAGTTTTGAATGGAACTGGGATTAACGCTAAGATAAAGTATCTACCGTATCGTATCGTATCGTACTACCGAAAAAAGTTGCCGTTGTCCATGTACTGAATTTCAGCCAAGGCCTATTCTGCTAAAGCCTTGCCTCATATCATGAACTGCTAATATTCAATAATCTAATCTAATATTCATTTCTGTCGTGTCGACGGCGCTTCTATTCTCAAATTCTATGTTCCCAGTGTGCTGCTAAGTTCGGAGGCACGGCACGGAGGCGCTCATAAGTTCCTCTATTTAATTTTACACTCTAAAGCAATACCGTTGAAATTCAAAATTAAAAAACTTTTTGCAAAGTGAATGAAAAGTTTTCGAAATACAGACGAACGAGTTAAAAAATACTTTTCATTTAATTTTGAACTTTAACTGTATAGAAGTGAAGTCTTAAATTTAATGCCATTTTTTACAGTGTCTGTAATATGACAGTGGTTTTTTTTATTTATACCACTTAGGTGGCAGACAAGCGCACGGCTCACCTGATGGAAAGTGGTTACCGTGGCCTATGGACGTGTGTAACACCTGTTTTGCTTTAATAGAATCAAGGACCTGATCTCTTCAGCCGTCAGAGATGGATTGAATAACAAACATTTCCACTAACTTTCACGATAATAATATTAGTAAGAAATCCTACTTCTTACTAATGTTTTTCAGTTATCCCAGTTCGATCTTGAAGGTGAGATTTATGATCTCTACACAAAAATATACCTCATATTCTTAATTTGTCTCACCATCTGCCGTGTAATAATACATAAACCACAATGCCCTTAATATTAGATAAAACCACATAAAATGTCGAAGCGAAGCGCAATTGAAATAGATTTTTATTAACACATAAAACCATGACGCGGGCCGTAAAGGCATAAAGCTTTACTGAAGCTTTAAAGCACGTTACACACCATCTTGGTGTGGTTGAGTAGAAAACAATAAAAATAAACCCAGCTTACACTTCTTTAGCTTGAGACAATGACCCTCAGGCAATTAAGAAATACGTGAAAGCGTTACAGGTACAGACTGACCTATCGTATGTTACACTATGCGGACTCAGAGATGAAAGGTCTGAGATGTGATCGAGTCTAACGTAGGGTGCCACCATACGTAATACGTACAGTATATATTAATGACTATTTTAGGATACGTACCTCATGAGGAAAAAAGCCTGAATCTTTATAGGATCACTTCGTTCTCCATCTGTCTGTCTGTCTGTTAAGACCTTTTTCTTCGAAATGCGTGCGATATCAATATGAAATTCATACCACATAATCAAGTCTGTAACGTCGTGAAACTGCGTAAAAATCAAATTTCTAAGTCAACGCAATTCGTCCCTGAATGCAATTTTGCACGGAACCCTCGGATTGCGAGTTGTCCGATTCGCACTTGACCGACTTTTATATGACTGGACATTCTTTTGTTGTTTTTTCTACTTTACTTTTTATCGGCTGACTGGATTACTTACTTATCGAAAAACTACCAACATCGTAGTTTGCATTGCAAATGTAAAAAATTACAGCACCAATACCAACACCAGGAATTGCCAGTTCTAGAAGAGTAGATAAAAATTAAATATCCCAAATTAGTATAAAAGTTATCAGGATATTTACCATGTTGTATTGTTCTGAGTATCCGATATTTAGGCGCTGTTGCAAGCACCATGATCAGAAAGGAACTGGAGTATTGGCGGTGAACAGTGAAAAAGTTTTTTAGGAGTAAATATATCGATCTACCCTCTTTCGAGTTCTTTTACGCGTATCTGCACTGCTACAATCGGAAACTCAGAACAATACAACATGATAAATATCCCGATATATTTAATACTAATGTGAGTGACTATGATAGTTTAAATACCTAAAATGTCCCTAATTCCGAGGCGCGCCGACGTGTTACGAAACGCGAGTTGGTCCCGGACCCACGGACAACTTTTTACAAATATCCGGCGCTGCAAACCTACTCCTAGCCATTGTTAATAGTATGTTCCTATTTGACACAAGTTTTACGGCACAGCCGGTCTATTAATATTTACAGAAATCACTGCCGCTTTGAGTTGAAACCAGACATATTGGCTTTTCAATTTTATTACGAAATAAGCTTGTATAAAAATTATAAAGCTGTTGAAATATTGAACACTTTTGGAATTTTACACGCACCCGCAATTAATTCTGCTGAAAAATAACCGAAACGTCGGGTTAAATGCGAAATAATAATGATATTTTAAAAGGATGTTTTATTTTTCAATGTTGAAATATTAATGGAACACGGCTTCACTATCTCTCTTAACCCTGTAAAAATATACAGAAGCGAGTTTTGAAATCAAATAACTTTCGGCTCATGCCTACAATTAGTTCATTACATTTTGAACAGCACATCCATAATCGGTTGTAAAAGTTGTAAAAATGACTGTGTATGTTAAAATACGACGACGCGGCCTCGTAACTCGGTCGATATAATATAGTGTTCGACAAATCCCTGGAGGGAGAATCAGTACCAGTGAAGTTTCCCAATCGATATTCAAGTAGAACGCGGCAAACCGTAGGCGGAATGTTTTCTACTACAGAAGGATAGGTAAAAGTTCCGTACGGCTATACCTGCCTATTACCCTTTCCTTCGACAGACTTTTCATAAGATATATGATCGTATATCGAGAGAGAATGAAGAAACATTTGAGTCGGAAAATTACATACAGCGAATACTTGCTGCGATAGATATAGAAATTGTATCTAAAATGTTTGGCATTGTAGAAGATTTCCACAATTCAAATGGTCTTTATCAATTTCATGCATCAAAATAATTCTATACGTACTAAGAACTAATTCTCTATCTCAATTTTCTAAATCTCAAAAATGGTTGAGAGACATCGTGATCGTTTATAATATTTGTGTGTGATGATTTGGACGACATGAACTTTGAACGAATATACAAGAAGAATGAAAGAACCCTTTGATATCGGAAAAATAAGTTTAAAATGTTAACCCTAACTAGAGAGGGTTACTGAGACCCAAATCGAAAGGTATGGAAATTCTCGCCTTGCAGTGAGATATGACAGTAAGCGCATTTTCATGTAGCAGGTTCTACTAATATTGACAGATGGTGAGCTCGAGCTGGAACAATTTCTGATTGATTGACACCAGTAACACCTCGTGACAGTATTTTAAAAGTGGCGAGAATGCTTTCGTCGTTGATAAACTTTGCATCGGAGCTATTCTCAGCTATTGAATATTGTGCAACCATGTCACTGAAATCAAATTTTCTGCAAATAGAATATGTATTTTTAATGGTCTCTCGATATAGCTTTAACATGAAACGGGAGATGAAACAAATTCACAATGTTTTTATGAACTTTCCATACAATAACGTTAACGGTAATTAACGTGATCATGTTATAGGTACATTCATATCTTTAGTTGACCAATACGTGTCAGGAACACTTGTTTTTTTTTTGACACGTATTAGGTGAAAAATTGCATAATTCATTCGATGGCAATTTTACAATAAACACCCACACATTACCATACACATATTACCATTTTAAATGCGATTATAACATAAAACAAATATTTGAATTCAGAAGAAGTAACTAAAATTAAGAAAACAAAAACATACTTAATCAGACAAAAGATGTTATAAATTATTAAAAATTTAAGCAAGCTAACCTGGTTTTACGCAGTACTACACGAGACAAAATATTAACTGAAAAATTATGAATGAAATACTTCACAACTTTAACATTTGATAAAATGAAAAGAAATAAAATATCCAACATTTCTCTCACGAATTCAATTTCATGTAATTATAATTTTCATTTTTAACCACAGATGTTAAATTCAAATATGCTTTTGAAGCGAAAATCATGTTTTGGACAGTTTTTATCTAGAATTTTACTAATTGGCACAGACCGTACCTACCCGTTACGCGAACATTAATGTTTCAAGCACCAACCTTGAAGTATAAAGGTACTCTTCTACGGACTTCGAGATCGATCCATTTTAAACGAGCACCCATTTCTTGCTTGAAGATAGTTGAAAATATAGTAATAGCTGTTTCCTAAGGTTCACCCGCCGTCGTACTCAATAACTTTCCATCGCGTTGCTTCGCCCGCCAGTCTACGACTATAAGTTGACTTTTACTGTACTGTACTTTGCCTACACATTAAATATATCAATCAATCAATTAACCTATCACAGTTTTAAAACTTGATGGAGGATTTGACTTACAGTTTCCACGCCAACCAGAATGTTTTGTTCGGCTAAAGCTTTTGTTTCCTTCTCTCGCGGTGATATCATCTGCGTATTGTTCCTTTAATCGCCAGATGACATGGGATGGTGATACTTGTATTGTTTTTCCGTCACCACACGGATATATACGATTAAATCAATAGGCCAATCGCAGTCCACTGCTGGGTATGTCCAGCTGTGCATTGCGATAGGCTTCGCCCAATGTTGTTAGGCTTTGGCCTACTGTTTCTACGCTGGCCAGACGGTACAGGGTTTTATTTCAAGTTTTCCTTCTCTCGTAGTGATTTCGTCCTCGTATTTGCTGTTAGTCGCCTCTTATGGCACCCTTCGGAAGAGACGGGGTAGTGATTCTTGTATTCTTTTCCGTCACCACTCGGATATATACGATTAAATATGTAATGATATCTACATTCACACCCTTGTAGTGGAAATATTACTTTAAATTTATGATCGCATAACTCCTATACTGAACAGGAAACCAAATTCTGAGCTTCTCTAGTAATACATGGTTTATCATCACCATCATCCATGCGTTAATATATCCACGGGAAACTAAAAGGCAGACCGGATAGCTAAGGTAGCATCTGTAAACGGCTCTGATATAAATTATCTACCTGACCATTGGGAATTAATACCAAAAGTTAAAAAAATCTGTTACGAGGGGTGGGTCTCGCATTTTAACCATTCATCCATAGGCAAAGGTATCTGGTATAAGTCTATTCAGGCAGTACCTCCTCAGGTGCCTTGGTTTGATGATGCTCGATTGAGCAGACATTATATTAAATTAGCCTTTAGAATTAGATATGGTCACTATCCATCAGCAAAGTTTGCATATCTTATGAGAAAAGCTGTATGCCATAAAATTGAAGATGTGCAACATTTGCTGATGGATTGTGACCGGAATAAAAGCTCTGCTCCACGAATTAAAAGTAAATACTCTGGATGTGGGTCTAATAAAAAGTATTAGGAGTTATCCAAGCTCCGAAGCCGCCCAAAAACTATGTTACCTGATTACAATAGTTCAGCAATGATTCCCTATAATAAGTGTACTAGACTGTAACAAATAATGTAAGACTGTCCACTAGGAATTAAGTTACGATTGGGTCGGCATATCCTTACTGGATCAAAACCCCAAAATAAATAAAGATTAAATAAAAAAAAAGTTATCAACCGGCATCGACGACTTATTGTGCTCTTCAAAGCACAGATATACCCAGACCAATCGCCTCTTATGACACCTTCGGATGAGATGAAGTGGTAATACGTGTATTCTTTCATTCACACACCCCATTTTGCAAAACACTGTTTACCATGTAATTAATACGAGTCTTTTTTTTTATCTTGCAGGTAATTACTTTTGAATGAAAACGCTTCGGGGTTAATGACACATACAGCTGAACAAGTATGTATCAATAATCACATCAAGATTAACTTTTTTTTAAATATTAAGCTGATCCGTCTGATACGTGGCGGTAGTGAACGCGGCCGCTACGCAGGAGGCGTGGGTTCGATCCCCGCTCAGTGCAAATATTTGTATGCATGAATATGGCTGTTTGCATTGGTCTGGTCGTGCTTTGAAGAGCACGTTCAGCCTTCGGTCCCGGTTGCCATACAAACATCTATGGCGTTACGGCTAGTTGGAGCCTTAAAAAGTTCAACAACTGGTGTAACTGCAATCCTTAGACTTCGCCTTTTGATTTTGGAGCTCACATGGCAGTCGCTTCACGGAAAATATCGAAGTTCGACCAAATCTGCAGTTAGACTGCTAAAGGGAACCCCAGAATTCGAGGTGAAAGCTTCTAGGATAACGCGAAGAAGAAGAGTAGCTGATCCATCCTGGCTGCCTCTAACCATTACAAAATAGTAGATATCGCAAGAGAAGTCCGTAACTGCAAAAGATAAATTTAGATATTTTATACCACTTAGGTGGCAAACAAGCACACGGCCCACCTGATGAGAAGTGGTTACCATGGCATATGGAAGTGTGCGACACCAGGGGCATTACACTCGTGCTACCGACCCTAAAGAAACCTTCTTGAAGAACTAGGCACTTAGAAAGCCACAGACAAATGTTGTACTTAACTCCGCTCTTAAAGTGTATGTACTCATTTTCAAGGTACCTTGGTCTTTTTCGAGCCGTACGGTCTTCGTAGCTGTAATCCTCACCCGCTTGGAATTCTGACCCCGTTCCCGCAACTCATGGGAACCTATTCCCGGGATAATAGCCTATGTGTTATATCAAACTATAAAAATCTATTCCTGTATCAAACTTAAGCAAGATCTGTCCAGCCGTTAGAGCGTGTTTGAATGATAAACACCCAAACATCTTCACAAACTTGTACTCATTTAATTTTAGTAGGTTTATGTTCTTACATAAGTCCTTTTTGTTTCAACATTACCGTTGTCAAAACTTTCCAAGTCATAAATTAGTGCACGCTTTAATTTGTCCATCTTTTATCACAATCAGATTAACGATATGACAGCACACAAAATGCAAATAAACTAACATTGATTAATAAATAACATCGGGTTAAATAATCTCTTAGTATTGTGATATCTCCAAGAAACAGGATAATGTAAGAAAACAGAATACAGGACAGTGGTCCACAGAGAAGTCGGCGAGAGAACATTGAACGTTAATTGGCTTGAAGTTGCCAATTAATGTTTACTGAACTGCTACCGTCAGTTGTATTGTAACCTTCTGAATAGGACCATTCTCTCTCGCCCTGGGGATTTACCATTCTGCCTCAGGAACACTCAAAGTCAATTGAAATTCATTAATAAACTCAAGAGCGATATTTGAGTCATAGATACAGTCGTCCCACGAGATGAGCGACCCCGCATCATAGTGAGTTGACTACCGAAAGCTTTATATTGGGTGTATTTTTGAAATGGGGCAGTATGGGCAGCCACCTTAAACGTTGAAGTTTCATCAAAAAGTTTTTAGAAGACTCATTTATTTAAAAAAATAGTCCAAAATACAAACTAATACTTTACAATTTTATAAAAAATGTATGTGCTACTTCATAATGCAAGCAAATACTGTCCTGTGAATATTTGCCTTATAACTTAGCTATTTTTGCAGTAGCTTTCATAACCTAAATGCATATTTTGTGCATGTGGCCAGGAATGTCAGTACCGTGCATGCAACGTTAATGAATCAACAGCAAACGTAGACTCACTCTTGAATCGAATATGACAGACGCTTTTCGAAGCCGCTTGAAGAGGGTAGATCTACACATTCTGCAGTCTACAAATACATCATACATTTCGTTGCAGCCCAGGCGTACGTAGTGAAACAGTATTTTTATAGACATATAATAAGACTAGAATAGTTACTCTGATAGGCTGAATGTACACTGTACAGTGAAGAGTTACAATACCTTTGTAGAATAGAACAGAACAGATGGATTGGCATACGTTGACTGCTTTCATAAACGGCAAAATAAGTGTGAACCTCACACGTTCCTCATTCTATCTTACAGTACACCGGCCGACAAATTGCCACTTGTCTAGGGGGATAGGATCCTATTAGTAGGAGGTACACGGCGGTATTTCCGTCCAATTGAGCAGTCCGACTGGGGAAGTATCTCCGCCTTACAAAATACCACGGCCTTAATGACTTGTCGTGTTCCCAGCGGTGAGTAGGGTAGCCAGAGCTCACTGGAGAGTTTTTACTGTCAGTGGGAAGACAAAAGGCTAGTCGTGCTTTATCTTGTACATTGGCAGCACAGACACTCTGTGCTTACAGGGTCGGCAGCGCAAATGTGACTCCTCTGGTGTTACACACGTCCATAGGCCATGGTAACTACTTTCCATTAGGTGGGCCGTGTGCCTGTCTACCACCTAAATGGTATAAAAAATAGCAATTTAAGGTGAGTTGAAACCACCAGCAATATTATATCGAGGTGAAAGTAACCTTAATACAAGCATTTAAAATAATCTGAAATGTTATCGATGTCACCAACCGATGCATGGTCCTATTGTTCTTACAAACGCTTTTCGATATTTGCATTGGTCTAAAATACCACACAACCTTATATTTAAAGAATAAAATTATAAAAGACCAAGTTGCTATCGTAATATATCCGTTAGCTAATAACAAGTCGTCTAAGGAATAGGGCTGTTTAACATCAGACAGTCCAGATTCAGTCTCAACCTGGAATCAATAATAATGCCCGAAACACGTGGGACTGAATAATATTATTGGTAAAATGTGGGTTTTAATTCACCTCTGCCTAACCCTCCGGGGATACGCGTGAGTATGTATGTTTAACAATTCAATTCAATTCCATCCTTATTGAATGGCTTCTGTGTGTTGCCACAACTTGCTAATGTCAGGGTGTTGTAAAATGTTATTTAGTGAAAAGCTTGTTCTGCTATATGAAATTGTACGGACAAAAGAAAAACAATACGTTAATATTGTTTCTCAAGCAGAGTTAATGTGATGTGACATCTACAACAAACAGACTGTATGTATAACAAGATCTGACATACTTTGACAACTTACATGAACTTCAAAAAACATGTCAAACCCAAAAATTCGACCAATGAATTTGTCTAGGGGAGTTGAAACATATTTGAATTGTGCATTTGACTGAAATCCAATTTGTGTAGCGTCCATTATCAAGGTACCTATTGAATCGCAAGGCGTTATCAACACATATCTAGTGAGTACCATACACTACAGATGCTTTTGTATGATTGATCGTGTACGTTGGATTCAAAGCGCCTAGAGAAATTGATTGCTTGCATCTTGCTTACCTGCTCCTCCCTTTATTGGTTTGTTTTGTTTTGCAGTGACGGAGTGACTGCCACTTGATCTCCTTATCTTTTCTTATACCACTTAGGTGGTAAACACACGGTCCACCTGATAGATAGTAGTTACCGTGGCCTATGAACACGTTCAGCACTAACAGTAGGTAAGCAGAAACAACAACAGTTCACATCTAAAAATGAGAACAAATATTTAGGTGCATTAACTCTAAAAAAATATTTTAATGTCTTGTTTATGATTTTATTGTGGAACCAATACTTTCGAAGCCCATTTAGTTATAAATTCTTTCTTTATCCCTGCACGTTCGTTGTTTGCGAGCTACGTTCGCAGAAGGTGTAAGGTACGTTCTATTTAGACGGGGACCTCCTACTAAGCTTATACTAGCATCCACATGTTTGATCTAGTAACGCTTTGAACTGTAGATACACAGATATTCCAATCTAGCTTTGAACACATACCCATCAAGAAATATCTTAATAGGATCAGAAATACCGTGATGAACAGTGTGAAAAGAACTAACCAGGACGAATAGAAATTAAATAGTCACATAAATTTATCAGTGTTAGCTACTCTTTATGAGAAATATAATAATGTACATAATCATCAAATATCTGGTTCATTATCACTGTCTGACCTTCCCAATCCGAGAGAAAAGCCTGCGCTAAGCGTACCAGCAACCGGCGAGAAGTTGTGAAAACAGTTATAAAAGTCAAAGAAGGGAAGGGATGGGAAGACGTTGTCTTCATCTATTTTAAATGGAAAAGACGTGACTATTTATCTATGTATAGTAATGCTGGTGAATAATAATTCTCATGAACTGCACTTCTATACATGTTATAACATTTATTTATTTAAACTTTGTGCACAAACACACAAAGATTGTACAAAGGCGGACTTAATGCCACAGGCATTTTCTACAAGTCAACCTTAGGGTGAAGCAGAGATGTTTATATCAAAGGTAGATGCACGAAATGTTGTGGTTGGAGTTTTTCTCAGTTAGGTACACAAATAATAATTTGATATAATAAAAATTTCATCAGTTAATTAAAAATAAGTAAATAATAATATCAGTATCAAAATAATCGGGATATTTACCATGTTTCATTGTTTTGAGTTTGGAAGAAAAATAAAAAAAATTGTCAATATCCCGATTATTTTGATACTGATGTGAGTGACCATGATAGTTTAAATAAATAATAATATATCCATAATATTTCTAGAACAGAATATATTGACCAAAATATGGAACTGATAACTTTTTTTTTATACAACTTAGGTGGCAGGCAAGCACACGGCCCACCTGATGGAAAGTGGTTACCATTACCTATGTACGTGTGTAACACCAGTGGAGTCACATCCGTGCTGCCGACCCTGTAAGAACAGAGATTTTGTGCCGTCAGTGTAGAGGACAAAGCAGGACAAGCCTTTGGTCATCCCACTGACAGCACAAAAACTCTTCAGTGAGCTCTGGCTACCCTACTCACCGCTGGGAACACAACACGAAGTTATTATAACCGCGGTATTCTGTAGGGCGGAGTTACTTCCCCAGTCGGACTGCTCAATTGGGCGGAAATACCGCCGTGTCCTACCTCCTCAATTCATGTCATGAACGCCAAATTACATTCAACATTCATTCTCATACATTCAAACTTCACTCTCATACATTCAACATTCTATTCTACAATACACTGGCCAACGAATTGCCACTTGTTTAGGAGGATATCATAAAAATATAACTACAATTACTAGTCCTATGTGCCTAAGTAAAGCGTTCTACAGGTTATCGACCGACCGCCCGTGAGCATGGAATTAACCTCGTTCCTCGCTCACAGCAATCTGTAAAAGTGTACAATATGGCTGATTTTCAGTTTCATTCGTGAGAAAGTTAACGGTACGACTGCTGACCATATCGGTCGGAAATTGTTTAAAATCCCGGCAATTTTGTGTAAAATCATATTTTTGCTGTGTAACCAATTTTGCGAGTAAAACAATCTTTTAACGAAACAAAATTAGTTTACTTTTTATGTAGGACACATGAATTTTAAAACATAATAAATTATTTATTCCACATATATGCAATACAAATGTCACATCATTATTTGCAATCATAGATTTTGTCATATTATGTCAAGTCAAATAACCCGCCCCGTATCGTCCCCGGATCAAAGGTGCCCATGGTGGCGTTGCCCCACTGAATCGCGATCCTTTGCCCCAAAAACGAGCCGGAGCGTGAATTGTTTTTTTTTCTAAATTAGACTGCCTCACAGCTCCATATAACTTGCTTTGTTTCCCTATAACTTAATTCTACATCAATCAACCGGGATTCGCTCAGTCAGTTCAGAACCTCCTCCGGTATATTGGAAGCCCTGCAAACTAGTAAGTATTTTTACAGGAAAATTTGAACACAACGGCAAGGCGAATTAAATTATAATCGGAATTGAAATTGTGGGTTGTACTTTGAATTGATTTTTTGTGATAACTATACAGTTGTATGGTTCTTTGCTCATCTGATATTAAATAAGTGGTTTCAAGTTATAAAACCATCGCATCGACGAAGGTGAACATAAAGTAAAATAAAAAAATTGCGTCTATCATTTTGAAACTTTACTTACATAAATGATGAGTTAAAAAATATACCACATATTCTTCTTCACATAGGCTTCTTTTATTAAGAATTTACTCTCGAGTTTATCAGAGCCTTTTTTACTTGAAAAGGGTCTCTGTTTCAATTAAAATATAACTAACGAGCTGCTGCTCATATTCATTGAGATAATAAGAGTAAAAAGGCAGTTCCAAAAATCGTTACTTTATTCCAAAGTAAGATTTCGCTCTCAAATTGTCAGTACGTATGACGGCAGGAGATAATAGTATCATATTATTGTCTTATCATTATAACGCAAGTTATTTTTTTATACCACTTAGCAGACAAGCACACGGCCCACCTGATGGAAAGTGGTTACCGTGGCCTATGGACGTTTGTAACACCAGAGGAGTCACAGTCGCGCTGCCAACCCTGTAAGTACAGAGTTTTTGTGCCGTCAATACAAGACAAAGCAGGACAAGCCTTTAGTCTTCCCACTGACAGCACAAATTCTCCATTGAGCTCTGGTCAGCGGTGAGTCCCTACTCACCGCTGGAAACACAACACGAAGTTATTATAGCCGCGGTATTCTGTAGGGTGGAGGTACTTCCCTAGTCGGTCTGCTCAATTGGGCAGAAATACCACCGATATATTAATACCTCCTTAGTTATAAACTGCATATCAACGCTGTATTATAAATGATCCTAAAAAACCTAGCTCAATATTTCTTTGACTTACCCGACCAAATGCGTGAAAAATGAATTATATCAAGTGGAGCTTAGTTACCCGGGTATTTAATAGTAGAAATAGTATAGCCCGGACCTGTTTACTTCTTCATACGCTTAAAATGTTTTATATGATAGCAAAAAATTCGGACGAAATCGCAAACTGCGATAAGACTAAGTATTTTACCAAGTATTTTTCTACAAGTATTGGTCGTTATTTGTATGTTACTTGTTGTTTTACAATAACGCGTATCCTACGAGTATATGCTTGTTTTTCTTTTATATTAAGGAAACCACTGGCACTTTATGAAATAACTACCGTACAAACACAACACCGAGTGTATTGGCCGAGATTTTCTTTTCGGAGTTTATAATAAAAAATTCGAGACTCCTGTCACAATAGAAAACGCAATAAAAACGACATGGACAGAGGTTGGTATTCCTGTTATTCACGCGTAGTTCGTTTAGTTTAGAATTTCCGAACAGAATGGTAATATTGCCCTTGTTTCTTTTGGTATTTGCTTTATGGAATACTAAAAATAAATTGATTTTCCATGTTATAAACATAAAACTGCGATTGCTGCGATTGTTCACTGGAATAAAGAGAATGATCGAGTTATACGTACTTATAATAGGTATGAAATGTTATTTTAATTTTCATTCTTAGAAATAACTTTCCAGCTCGGACTAAATTATATATTTTATTCAATGAAAAATATGAGGAAATGCAAAATTAATTCAAAAATGGCAATTGTAAAGTTACGGCGGTAAAGGGTGGTAATGTGCCCGTGGTTGGGTACGGTAATTTAAATCGATTTCCGCTACAGGCAAAACCAATTTTACAAATTGTCGATCAAAAAGGACCTTTCAAGTCATTAGCAGCTCAGATTAAGGAATTACACAAAATGCTTTTTCTATGTAGAATTAGCGAGCTCGAAGCATTTCAGCGGTGATTGGAACCTCGATCAAGTCAATCTAAAGGAATAGAACTAATTTAATCAATTCATTACGTTGGGAAAAATAAGAGAACTCAATGTGGTTGAACTTGAGCGTAATTATTTTCACACGTGAAATCCAACCTACCTACCTATTGGGTATTACAAAGGTGTTGATAATTTTATTTATTTTGAAGTAATGTAATCATCTTATAAAAAAAAATTACATTGCGAAATTTATTGTAGGTAAGTATAGAAGTATGATACAAAATATGGTATAAACAATACTACTGAGAAAACCAGCATGTCATGGGCTACTACCAAGTATAAATAACAATCACCAGTAATCCAAAGTGTGTATAAAATATATTTTATTTATTATATCCCATCCAGGTGCTGTTATGCCTCGCGGGGAAGCGTCGATCGACTACATCAATTTGTCAGCGTCGCATCCTATTGAAGATGTACAAATGCAAAATTTGTCATGGAATGTGCAGCTCAATTCTTTGGAATTCAATGAAGCCAATGATTCTGTACTATTTAATAGTTTCGTTAAAGTATTACTTGAAGCATCAAGTCAACAATTAAAAAATATTAGAGCCAATGTAATGAACAATTATGATATCAATGAGGACGATATTAACGAAATTGAAAAAGCGTTTGCCAATATCGAAGTAACGTACCTTCAAATGGTACAAGAAAAATTAAAGAAAATGATTAATAGCGAAACTTTTACAGTCACAGACCACTTTATGATAGACTTCATGGATGTTTCAAATTCTATTCTGGAAAAGGTTTTGGAGCATAATTTAAAAGATTTGAAATATGAAGGAATGAAACAGCCTGCTACAAAATGGCACCCTTCGATGCTAAAACAAAAAATTGTACGACAGCAGATAAAAATAGCAACGAATTTTATAGAAAATCATATATGTGATACGTTACAAATTTGCAGAGATAGGTACTACTATAGCGACTATTTGAACGATTGGATACGAAACCTGATGAACTTAGGAAAACAGGATCTTAAACGATTCTTCGCCCCTATACCGGATGTTTTAGAAAAACACAAGCATTTCATTAAATCAAATATCAAATTTCGTCAGACTGTGAAATATCTGATTAATGCTGATGCTTTGATTAAAAGGGATACTTTAGACTTTGTGGATGAAATATTGACAAATCCAGACAGAGTTTTAAGTTTAGCACCACCTTCATTAAAAACTAGTGTTACTCTCTTACGTCAACTATTCGTTTTGCTAGATGGAGCGTATGATGTCAATGACCGGAATGTGGAAACTCTAGAAAATATAACAGAATGGCTAAAAGATTGGATAGAGGGTAATAGTTTTGATGTTCATAGGATCCTGAATGCCATTGTCGAGAATATGAAACTTAACATAAAAATATGGCCGCTGGATGTGCAGAATCAAATTTATTATGTGTGGTCTGATATTATAGTGTTGTGAAATTCATGGTCCAATTTTGATTTCTATAGCGTTGAGTATTGTCATAATGTAATAATAAATGATTTATATATTATTCAATTTCATTAAAAGCTATTTCTACCAGTAGGTTCATAAGTATGGGTGTATGAGTTCCAGTCTTCGTGGACTCCCATCGTAGTGCTATTTTAGAAGCAAGCTACTGTATAATTTTTACATTCTACTTCTCGTATGTGCATTCCATATATAACGTATGGGCGCATTAATTGCTTGCTGCTTTGGTGTACAACAACAATCAACTAACCCATCGCAGTCCACTGCTGGACTAGGCCTCTCCCAATGTTGGAAGGCTTTATCCTACTGTTTCCACGCTGGACAATGATGAATGTGGGTACAGGGTTTTATTTTAAGTTTTCCTTCTCTCGCAGTGATGTCATCTGCATATTTTTCCGTTGATAGCCTCTTACGACACCCTTCATATGAGATGGGGTGGTGATACTTGTATTCTTTCTCCGTCACTACACGGATAACATATATCAATAACACATTTTAGTGTGTGACCTCCTTTATTTATTAATTTAATAGAATTAACACTAGCAAACAATTTTGTGGAAAGATTCAATAGACTTCCGTTCAGTTTGGTGTATTAGGATGCTGTGTAGTCAGGGTTATGTATTGGCTACATGCAATTGTGAAATGCGGCTATACGCATCATTCATGCATGACGCACGGTGCACATGTAGTTGCAAAACAACTGCCTCACAATTTGTAACGTGAAACAGCTGTTGTCTTTTACGCATGCTGATTGCCCTAGTTGGCAGTGGGTTATAGTTCAGAAGTTATGTTACTTACAATGGTACTGTACAGTATATGGTAGACTCATGGGTTACATGTCTGTATGTCCATATATACAGACATGTGCACTTGCAGGCAGGCAGAGATGAAGTGTACCTACATTTAGAGAGCAAAACTTTTTAATTTCTGGCAAAGTAGATTACAAGGGCCACCCGTCTCCTCTCGAGGGTGTCGTTATACAAGGCGATTCAAGTGTGGCTCTAAATACTGGGTGATTCTATAGCTTATAGTTACGGATAAAAATAATTTGGACACAGTTTCGATAGTAAAATCGTCTGGAATTATTAATTTGGCGAAAAAATTACTTTTTTATAACCCTCATACATGCTTCCTTTTATTTGTACATCAGTCCCATTAATTATAATAAAAAAAATATTTTGCTCAATTATTACTTCTGGACGATTTTGCTTTCGAAATTGTGTTCAAAATCTCTTTATCCAAAATGACTGTAAAATCAGGATCAATATTTGTATTTACTAACTGTGGTTTACTTAGGTATGATTTTTTTCGCGCAGTGTCCATTATCCATTATCCAGTATGTGATTCGGTGTGAATGATCCCACAGTTAGTTATTCAATATAAGTTATAACTTAACTGGATGTTGCGAAACAATACCGGTAGTAAGTTATTCACAAAACATCGATATTCTGCACTTCTATTGCATAAGGACGTACAATATACGACCATGTTTGTACAACTGACGATGGCAGATTGTACCGTGTCGCTAGGAACAGTTGACTGATCCCCTTGGCCATCAGTACCACTATTATTGGTAGATTTATCCCATCCATAGTCATCATCATCATGTCAGCCACACATAGTCCACTGCTGAACATAGGCCTCTCCCATAGACTTCCAGAATGACCGATCTAAAGCAGCCCGCATCCAGTGCTTCCCGGCGACCTTCATGAGGTCGTTCCACCTGGCCGTAGGGCGTCATACGCTACGTTTGCCCGTAAGCGGTCGCCATTCCAGAACTTATTTGCTCCATCGGCCATCTGTTCTGCGCGCTATGTGTCCCGCCCATTGCCACTTCAACGAGCTTTTTTTTTTTTTTTTTTTTTTTAACTATCAGAATACATATTAAACAAAAAAATAGACTTAATGTGCCTCTAAAGCTACTGGAGCTTGTGTGCGACACATGCGATTCTCTCTTCAGTATAAAACATTACAATCTTATAAATAAAAAGGAGAAACCATAATCGTCGTAAACAAAACGATACAATGAAAGTTTACAATGAAGCAGTCAAAGTCGTATCTACAATTCCGCTAAAAGATAAGACTTGAGCTTATATTTAATGTTCCTCACATTAATTTTCTCTCGCATGAGGGTAGGCAAAGAATTGATAAGACGCGGTACAAGGAATGTACTCGTCCGCTCGCCGTAGCAATTCCTCGCCCCCACAATAGCCAGTTTTTTTTGTGCGACTCGTCGTGTATATACAGGATGCTCCACTAATCCTCCGCTAATCCGCTGGGCTACGTCGGTTACTTTTGTTCTCCTACGGATATCATCATTTCTGACGCGATCACGTAAGGAAATACCGAGTATAGCCCTCTCCATAGCTCGTTGAGCCATCCATAGTAACTCCCATAGTAACTAAAGCAAAATAGTTCGGGGTCTTTTTTTAACGTGCAGCAAACCTCCACGGATACTCCCACCACCGGAGGCGGTGGTAGAGGATATGTCGGACTCGAACCGACTAAATCGCACGACGCCTGTGGGTCGTTTCTGTTGCCGAAGGTGAGGTAAACAGGCATATCTCTCTCGATGTGGCCCTCTCGTCTGGTGTAGGAACCACAGAGTCCCCAACTCGTCCCCGGAAACGGGGAGAAAGTTCGGGGTCTATAAGTTAGTCGGTGGGTTATGTCCAATACTACCTTTCGTCTTTACCAACACTTCAATCTTGACTTAGCCACACCTGATACATCTATAGTCATGACTAGCGGCGGCCGCCCGCGACTTCGTACCCGTGTACCCGATTTACCTTATTAGCGGTGGACATTCGTAAATTCTGTTGTTAGTGGTTGTGTACACACTATAAGGAACCAACCTACCAAATTTCAAGTCTGTAGGTGTTATAGTTTTTTATTATACATATAGATTTATGTACCAATATGAAAGTAAAAGAGGAAAAAATGTATGCCAGTATTGGGTATTTTCCTGTAGTTGAAATAAATTATTTAACTGAGCTTATTGAATAAATAATGGTAAAAGAAGACAGTTAAAGTTGTGTTGGTTTTTATTTTATCGTTTACATATATTTTTAATCATCCACCAAACCTATAATAGTAAATGATTTGACTATATAATATAATGACGTCACAATAAATTATTTCATACAAGTTTTCTTATAACTTGCCGTTTTGAAGTTTAGTAAAAAGTAACTAATTTGACTGGTCAGTCAAATACCCAATTGTAGCTATTAGTTATTTCTGCCTACATTTAGTATGAAATAATCATATATTTATTATTTCACGATGTCCACATGTATTTAAAGAATCACCTTCATGTATTTAACAAATATTCAAACTAACGTCATTGAAATCTAAAATGGTAGCATTCAGTCATACCAGCAAGCCCTTTATGGTTCCATCTGAATCGCAACTTTAACATAATGGTGTAAGGCTCAATGTCGGTTGTATATTTGTTTGTACTCAACGCACGTACAAATATACAATGGGTGTCCATTCTGTGAGTACCCGTGAGGTATGCTACTTCTATTGTACTGTGAATAAATTGGTATGATTCAAGCTTCTAGTAGGTAATCACGAATATCACGTTTTACGATATTTTCATTGACATATCAGTGATTTAGTGATGGGTAATAATACTAATAATATAACCGACAGTGAATGTGATCAATAATTGTGTTCGTTTCTTCGTATTTACAATTACTGATATTAAATACGAATATATTACAATTGTAATGCCGCGTGGTTTACGGCAGAGTAGAAATTTGGACCACCTCATTTCTTCTCATGCGGTGTCGTAAATGCTACTAAGGGATAGGGCTGTTTAACAACCCAGATTTAGCCTCATATGCATGACTCGAGTCAATAATAGTGCTCGTATTACGTCAATAGGCTCACCCCAATTACGTGGGACCAAATACAATTATTGCTGAAATATGGGTGTTAATTCACCTCTGACTAACCCTCCGAGAATAAAGGCGTGATTATATGTATATGTATGTATGTAATGTAACGTAGTAAAATCCGAATAGTTTCAAATTAGATTTCTATGGTGAAAGAAGTTATAGAGACGCGTGGTCTGCAGCCCCTCTAGGTCTGATGCGTACCGTTTTTCTCGTGTCTTTTCTGTTTTTTATACCAACGCTAGCAGACAATCCACTGTAATTGGAATATAGAACCTCTCGCCATAGGCAGGGAATTCATCCTCACACATTGCGACCTGAGACGGTGCGCACTGTGCGGTATGAAAGAAACTTCATCCCACGCACACTCAAGCTGTGGAATGACCTCCCTGCTGCGGTTTTCCCTACAATATGGGGTTCTTCAAGAGGGGCATCAGAAGGTTTCTTCATGGTCGGCAGCGCGAGTGTGACACCCCTGGTGTTGCATACGTCCATAGGCCACGGTAACCGCTTCCCATCAGGTGGGCCGTGTGCTCGTCTGCCAACTAAGTGGTATAAAAAAATAAAAAATATAGAACTGTAAGTTGAAATAAACATTTATTTCTTCCTTCTATCAAAATGTAAATGAATATGTAATATGTATTTCTGTCCAAAGAAATCGATGTCATCCCGACATCGTCTCCTCGGCCGGCTTCCGCCTATTTACATTGGAGTGGAATTCTCAAGACATTCCCATTCCAGGCTGGTGGCTTTTTGCACTACTTCTGTAATCCGGCAGTTAATTAGCGTAGCTTAAAATTTGGCAGTCAGTCCGTCCACTTAAATCCGAGAGTGCTATGTTCCATTGCTCTTTCTAAATGGAATATCCTGCCTACCTCACTTCCGGCTACCGGTTACAACCCATAGACGGTGTGCATTTTAGTAAGTTGAATAGAGCGACCCCATCTCTTCCTTTGGGTGTCGTAATAGGCGACTCAGGGATAGGGCTGTTCTCTATCCGACTGTAAACATACGGCCCATGATTAAGTACCCTCTTGACGGCAATAGACTCGCCCAGAGTGCTCGCTACCCTCAATATTACGTGGGACCGAAAATCATAGTTGGCGAAATGTGGGTGTTAATACACCTCTGCCTACTCGTTCGGGGATTTACAGGTGTGAGTATATGTATGTATATACAGTAAATATTTAACACTGGGTTTAATTAACGCTGCCTTAATTAATATAAGTACAGGAGTGAGTCGATAATTGCATTTTTATTAATACCTGGTAAGCAATCCAGAATCAATTAAGACTGTTCAGGTCAAGGGCTGCCTATAATATAGCACTTGATTAAAAATAGTTCGGTGCTAAATATGGAATGTTCGTAATTGTTTTTACTAACAACTGAAAAAGCTTATTTAGCACTTTTCAAATATGTATAAATTATACCCATTGCTTGCCCCAAAATAATATAAATAAAAAATAAGTTTAAAACAATACAGTCTAGGGAAATGTGGCATATGACTACGGCTATCCTTGATATATTTTGTTTAATAATTTTTAGAGTGTGATTTTCAGAAGTCAGGTTTTAAACTTAATTAGTTTAAAAAATACACTATATAATAATAGTTTAGTAATAATTTCTGGTAATCGTTATCATATGTAGAGACTGTTTGGTATTTCTATATTGGCATACACTATACTCTAGAGACTTTTAAGCGGAGCGTGATAAAGCATCAGATGAGGCCGTCAAGCTAAGTGTCACCCATTGTATCAATGGTGACCCTCTTTTGACCATTACCATCAGACGAGCGGAAGTTTAACTGACGTGGCCTATATAAAAAAAAGTCTAGAACATTTTCATTTCATGTTTCTTGTTATTTTCATTTACAATTAAATTCATACGAGTGCTTGATTCTGAAACGAAACACGAATTTGTAATCAAATAAAGCGGGATTAATTATGTACCTAAGTAATTATTATTCCTTGAATCGTACTAGAATTCCTACAAATCAATTTAATGAGAGAATAAAAATTGTTGTGCATATTTTATTTCAGTACTAGCTGTTCAAAGGACTCTCCCTCTCTAGCTTCGCTCGTCGTGACATATTTTCAGCCCCCTATTGCCCTTTCGACCCATATAATACGCCTGTAATATACCAATATATCGTACTGTTTTTACATTCAAACGTAGAACGTAAGGTAGGCCATACCAATGTAGCAGTTGCTACGGACACAGCAAATTGCCAAGAAAAATACTTCTTGACAAGAGTATGTCATCCCTCGTTTTCAACTAAGTATAGAACATGTATATGACAAGTTGCAATATGTCACAGGCTACAGTGTGAACGCAAATGTGTTTTATACTTGTTTACAACTTTTTGGCTATACATAATATGAATGAAAAAGTATCTGAAATACATGTATAAAACAAATATTGTTTTAATTAGTCTTTTACAAGTCTTCAAGAAGTTTTGTATCAAACAAGTGTAAAACTTGTTTCGTAGTGAAAACGAGGATTGTGTGTAAGAGTGTGTATCCTAGGACGACACTCAGTCCCGAATCTCGATTTATCTGAAGATAGGTTGTTAGACAGGTTGACAGATTCGACAGATTGTCTATCTGTCTTCTGATAGATTCAGAACTGAGTACCTTTCTAGAATTAATACGGATCTTTGATGATTAGTTTCGGTACCTTATATAAATTTAGCTCTAATATCTTTTAAAGTGATCTTTGTAACAACATTGAGCAGATTATGATATTAAAGACTGCATATAAAAACATATTAATGACTTACAAATGGTTATGCAGAGTGTTAGCAATGTGTGAAATAAACATCTGTTTATTTTGTGTGAAACTGCATGATCCAATGTGGCACAACAAACTCCTTTGAAGTACGGTTTGGGCAATTCAATACCTTACACCATTTGAACGTTATCGATTTAGCAAGACGTTCTCTAACAAATCAACAGCAATTCAATGGCTATTTGTGATACATTTTGACTTCGAGCGTCTTGTCGGGTCGAGAGTCTTTCGCTCGCAGGGGTAAAGACAAATATTAAATTTCAAATGTGATAGTTGCTCCATATTTTGTTCTATTATTTCGTTAAATCATCCTATTTTCTATGAATATTATAAATGTACCGGGGTAGCCTAGAGGTATGGGTAATAGACTGAACCACGGTAGCCTAGTGGTATGGGTAATGAACTGCTGAGACGAGGTCTCGGGTTCGATCCCAGGTTTTACCATGGCACACACCAATGACTTTTCGATGCTTTTCGAACTTATGTGTGTATTTATCGCAGGTTTATAAGTATCCGGTTAATGGCAATAGGCTCGCCAACTATTGGGACCTAAACATAAACTGGCGAAATGCGGGTGCTAGCACCTCTGCCTACCCCTTCGGGGATATAGGCGTGAGTTTATTTGTGTATGTATGTTTCAGGATGTACTCAGCCTCAGATGCAAGGCTCAGATATCTGGAATACGGCAATATTGTTACCTCCCTATTACGTGGGACCGAATACAATTATTGGTGAAATGTGGGTGTTAATTCACATTTTACTAACCCTCCGGGGATAAAGCCTAAAACCTAAACATAAACTGGTGAAATGTGGGTGCTTGCACCTCTGCCTACTCCCTTCGGGGATATAGGCGTGAGTTTATGTTATGTTTTATTATAAATGTGAAAGCTTGTGAATATGCAATAATGTTAACGCGATCATAGTATACGTACATACATACATACCGCATTAGCCACAATATGGCTATGTCGCTTATCTTATTTGCCTGACGACCAGCTCCACTAGACAAATGGTAATTCAATGACCGGCGTATTGTAGAACAGAATGACAATTGACGTTCATGACAGTGGTGAACGCATGTCATAACCGTCAAAACCCATATATACATACGTCACTGTATTCTACAATACGCTGGCCAACGAAGTGCCAATTGTTTAAGGGGGAGATTACACTGGCCGTGATCACAAATTAACTCTTCATGTTCGCGTTAATTCCTCTTAACATTATTATTCGAGAACGCAATAGATTATAAAGTTATTTGTGAATATGTTTGGATGTTAGTTTATGCATACATTTATATAATCACGCCTTTATCCCCGGAGGGTTAGGTAGAGGTGAATTATCACCCACATTTCACCAATAATTGTATTCGGTCCCACGTAATAGGGGGTGAGCATATTGCCGTATTTCAGGCACCACTGCTCACTCGAGCCATGCATCTGAGGCTGAGTCTGGGCTGTATATATCCTTAGTCGCGTTGTACGACACCACATGGGAAGAGATGGGGTGGTCCAAATTCTACTCTGCCGGGAACCACGTGGCGGCTTGTTAGTTTATTCCTTTGTAACATATCTGGTTTTTATTGAATAAATATATGATCTTCAAGAGGGGCTTTAGAAAGTTACTTCAGGATCGTTATGCGTACGTCGATAGGCCGCGATAACCACTCATCAAGTGACTCGTGTGCTTGTCTGTCACCTACGTAATATAACAAAGCCGGTCAAGTCCGAGTCAGACTTGCGTACCGAGGATTCCTTAACTTAAGCTACATAAACCGTAATAATTTATTAATGCGCTGACTTAGAAGTTTGATTTTTGCATAGTTTCAAGACGTTATAGACCTGAGTAAGTTGTGTAAGTTATAACTTAATACCTCCATGCATTCCTGAGAAAAAGGTCTTAACAGACAGACATCTGATTTTGTGTTCTGCACTGAGGGCACATAAAATTTCTGTTCCTACAGGGTCGGCAGCACGGATGTGATCCACGGGTGTTACACAGGTAGGCTGGTAGGCCGTGTGCTTGTCTGCCACCTAAGTTGTATATAAAAAAAGAGACAGGCGGACAATAAAGTGATCCTATAAGGGTTTCTTTTTTTTTCTTTTGAGGTACGTAACCGTATAAACGGTACAGGAATAATTTTTAATCTGGAATAACATATAGACACTTTTTAACATGGGAACAGGATCCCACGGGTAGCGAGAAAGAGATCTGGTACATAGTAAGTATTTTTTTTAAACTAGCTGTTAGTGGTGGGATGTAGGTCTAAAGAGTACGTAGAGTGACAACTTGGTCTAATTAAAGAACTTCGATAACGCCAGTTGGTAGTTGAGATCAAAGGGCATCGCTGCACGGAAAATTACCGAAGTTTGATTATTTCTTAGTTAGACTAAAACCCGACCCACCTCCGATATCGAGTTGGGTTTTTTTTTATAAGAATATAACATAACATATAACATAAACTCACGCCTATATCCCCGAAGAGGTAGGCAGAGGTTAGCATCCACATTTCGCCAGTTGCCATCTAAAGCAGCCCGCATCCAGTGCCGCCCGGCGACCTTGATGGGGTCGTCCTTCCACCTCACAATACCAGGCAATCAGCCAAGTGCAATAGAACCAAAGAGAGATTTATAACATAACAACATAACATAAACTCACGTCTATATCCCCGAAGGGGTAGGCAGAGGTGCTAGCACCCACATTTCGCCAGTTTATGTTTAGGTCCCAATGTAATAGGTGGCAAGCCTATTGCTATTAACCGACTTATAAACCTGCGATAAATACACACATAACTTCGAAAAGCATCGAAAAGTCGTCGGTGTGTGCCAAGGTAAAACCTCGAACCCGAGACCTCGTCTCAGCTGACCATTAACCATACCACTAGGCTACCGCGGTTCTAAGAATATTAGCAACCGAAATTACTAACCTCCAACAAGCAATTTAGCTTAGTTGGAGCTACGCTAAATTGCTTGTGCTGTCAGTGGTTTCACGTCTATAGTGTAAGGGACAGGATTCGAACCCGGGTCCTCACGATCGTAAGGCCTTAACCAATAAGCTACAATGACGTTCGCATGTTCACGAAACAGAACTTATTCCTGGGAAGATAAACTTAGGCTCGTAATCCAGAACGATACTTTGTAATGAATCTCGATCTAAAACTAGATTTGAAGACAGATTGTATTCTAGATGATAGTTCTAATGTCATTGTGACTGTCGATTTACGTCGTGCGTACGGAACACGGGAATACGGGAACACGGGTCTTAATGCTATTTCCAGTTACATATACAAGATTTTGACTTCAGTGTCTGTGGTTCGGTTACTCTTTCTACTCCTTTTGGTTGTGTTTGAACCTCCCAGAGAGGAAAACCTCAGCCCGAACCTCGTGAGACCTACCCCTTAAAAGTACTATTGGTACAAGCGTGTTACATGTAAATTTAAAATGGCAGAATCTGTAGCATAATAATGATATTGTAGTATTTAAAAAAATGGAATCTCGGAGATCCATTTTGGGTCTAAAAGTTGGTCGTAGACGTTTGTTGTAGTAATAAAAAATGTTTACAAGATTATTTGCCGTAAGATGACACAGTTATTTTTTTGTGGCCGGCACTTTAATTTTTGGGTACGTTTTGAATGATGTCCTTTGTTTTAAATTTTCTTTTGTTAGACGTATGGACTAAGACAGCTTCAGGAGGCGTGGGTTCGATTGCCGCTCATTGTAATATGAATATTTGCATTAGTCTAGTCGTGTCTTGGAGAGCACGTTAGGCCTTCGGTCCCGGTTGTCTAATCACATCTATGGCAATCGTTAAGGGTAGTTAGAGACCTAAAAATCCGGAGGGATATTTCGCACGATAAAAAAAAGCACAGCAAAAGGCTGAGTGTCATTTTAAAATACGGGCTTTAGTTAGACTAGGAAGACGACCCCTACTGAATTGGGAAAAGACGCCGACAATGATGAGACTTATGGACTAACAATAGCTTTAACATACATATAATCACGCCTTTATTCCCGGAGGGTTAATAAGATGTGAATTAACACCCAAATTTCACCAATAATTGTATTCGGTCCCACGTAATAGAGGGTGACCCTATATTCCAGATATCTGAGCCTTGCATCTGAGGCTGAGTATATCCTGAAACATACATACATACATAAACTCAGCCTATTTCCCCGAAAGGGTATGCAGAGGTGCTAGCACCCGCATTTCGCCAGTTTATGTTTAGGTCCCAATAGGCGGCGAGCCTATTGCCATTAACCCGGCACTTATAAACCTGCGATAAATACACACATAACTTCGAAAAGCATCGAAAAGTCATTGGTGTGTGCCGTGGTAAAACCTAGACCCGAACCTGAGACCTCGTCTCAGCAGTCCATAACCCATACCACTAGGCTACCGCTATCCTGAAATAATGAAAAATTTATAGTCACCATTATTACAATGTTATTATGGAAACAATATTCCCTGCACTATTTATAAACAATAAATATGACGAACAATGCATAAATGCGACCTTTGTCCGACTGTAATTAGGTATTCAATTTTGCCGGATAAGTACCTTGGTATAATATAACATTACACCAATTTTGAAAGTTCATGTATTGTGTGCAAATTTTGTGTCATGTATGAAATTAATTTTCATATTATCTATACTAATATTATAAAGAGGAAAGATTTGTAACGATGTAACGAATAAACTCAATAAGTACTGGACCAATTTTAATAATTCTTTTTTCATTAGAAAGCTACATTCTTCGTGAGTAACATAGGCTACTTTTTATCCCGATATTCCCATGGGATCAGGATTTAACGGGTGAAACCGCGGCGCGGTGCTAGTATTCAATATAGAAAAATTGTTACGTGATTCATTTCGTGTCCTTTTAGTATTTATTCTTATCCCGACGTTTCGGATGCTTTTTACATTGCTTGTCTCACGGTTTGATGTGTAAATTTTCGTTAACACTACGTTCAGACTTAGTGAGTAGAGAATTACACTTCAAACCATTAGTCTCTCCGTTTTGACGAAGAAGATAAAAGAGAAAATATTGAAATAAAATCATTTTTTAACAGATTCTGTCACTATTTATTTGTTATTTAAATACATGTAATATTTACAAATGTTCCTCTACTTTTCAGCATGACGCACGCATGACTACCATTCAGACACCCTTTTTCAAAGTGCACTTAATCCCCACGGATACCCTCACCACCGGGGCCGGTGGGGGAGGTTACGTCGGATTCGAACCGACTAAAATGCACGTCAACTACACAGTTGGCATATCTGAGACATATCCCTCGCATCCCGGTAGGCCCAGGACAGTTTCTTATGAGACGGCCCTCTTTGTGTGTCGGGACCACGGTGTCCCCATCTCATCCCCGGGTATGGGGAGTCGCGCATCATCCAGTCACCCTGTGACTATGACTGCAGAAAAGATCGGGCTATATATAAATAATAAAAAATAAATCGTGATATAATCTGTTAGTGTTTTTAATTCAATGAGTGTTCGCGTAAACTTCAGACAGTATCAAAGAGAATATAATAAAATTCATCCCACTCCTGCCTTTATTCATGAAAAGAAGCAATAAAAACATAACCTTGCTGCATAACTAGAGGTTAAGCCGCAGACGGGTAAAAAAGTGTACACTCATGCGTTAGCAGACTTTATTGAAAGAGTCTGTGTAACTTATGTTAGGATAAAAGTGAATTAATTTATATAAAAAAATAAAGAAAATAGTAATCACACACAGTAAAAAGTCTTATTTTGAATGGAAATAAGTGTTGTTTGTAGAGTTTAAAATATCGGTTTTTCATACCGCACCCAGTTTTAAAATAAGTATTTATATATATTTTTTGACGACCTCCGTGGCGTAGCGGTAGAGCATTCGACTGCTATGCAGGGGGCGCGGGTTCGATTCCCGCTCAGTGCAAATATTTATATGCATGAATATGTTTATTTGCATTGGTCTGGGTGTTTCTATGTATAATATGTATGTATTTACAAAAAAAAGTATCTAAGTATGTTTATCCGCATTCTAGATCCCATAACACAAGCTAGTTAAGCTATGCTTACCATGGGTCTAGATAGCGTTGTGTAGAATGTCGTGGAATATTATTATTATTATTATATTATATATACATAACGTAGGACAAAATTTTCATGAAAGCAATGGTTATCTCACATGAATTTGATTAACTCCAAACTAATAAAGAAAACTAAAATATCACGAATGATCCTAATTCCTGACCATATATGTATTTATTTAATCAATGATCTGAATATTCAAAGAATTGATTTAATATCGCATTGGTCAAATTAGCTAGCCACTGATAAAAACACAGCCGTTTCTTTTACCTGCGAATACCTAACGCGAAATCCCGCATTCTTATGTCTGTGGGCGGAAGGCAGGTACAACGCAAATCTTACAATGACTCATGGGTGTATAACCTCCTCAAAACCTATATGGTAAGTCCATGGCCGTTGCACTTGTTTTCTTTTTCGTATTTTTTGCGTTTCCATATTTGTGAATGTTCCACAAATGTCACTGGTTTTATAAAAAAAAACTGCGAAGTGTTCAATACTTACAGCTAAACTGTCGATGTCGGAGCAGCGTAGCCATTTACTCGTATATGATGCGAATATGTATTTCTTCATAAAAAGAAATGACGCTTTGAATTTCCCATGCAGAGAAAACTAATATTTTCCTTTTCAAAAATGTTTCTTTTAAACATTTTGCTGATAGAAAGAAGTATTTAAAGTTTGTATCGGTGGTTAGAACTGCAAACGACTTCTCGTTATTTTTAGAGCTTCATATGTTCGTGGGCGTGTATTTGCTAACGTTTTTCCATCATAAATGAAAGCTATTGTAAAATGTGATTGGAAAAATACTACTCGATCATTTAATATCGTCTTTATATAGACGTAAAATTTATAGGAGTCCTTATCTTAGGTTGCTATTCCTATCGGCTGCCCGGCCCTATCAGCCTGCCAAGTTATAATTAGCTTGAGAAACTGCGACGGCCACTAGTAATCTCTTCATTTATTTTCTAGAAATAAAGGACTTATTTTCTATTAGTTGTCAAACAAGCTTCTGTGTACACAGTGAAGTGTACGTCCTAAGCCGGGTGACACTTACTACCTATATAACCCTTTCAAGAGCATTTGCAAAATATTTACTAAAGCATCTTTTATAAGTCACGACTCTATAATCGGTGGTAATATTGGTATTGCCTGTAAAAGAGTTAAAGAATTGTAAAGGTTTAAAAAACCTTTCAAGTTGGATAAATTTGGGAGGTCAATTCACAGTTGTAACATCCATGGGAAGAGGTTCTTTTCGAATTACACAGTACCTGTACTTTCTGATTCAAGAGCATGTGGGTGCACTCGATACCATGTTATGGAAAAATAAGTACTAAATCTCTGATTCTAACTTGTAAATAATATTGCTGACATTATTTACAAATTAGAATCAATTTGTATGGAAAGAGAAACTGTACTTAGTTTGGATAAAAATATTGCCTTCAGAGCTTAAATAGATATAGAACTCGATAGTAAATTGATTTGTTTTGCGAGCCCTCAAATATTGGATTTCTCAAGTGAAAAACCATTTTCTTAAACTAATAACGTTTCTCGTTATAATTCTTTTCCCGGCAGAGTAGAATGAGGGCCTCTTCATCTCTTCCCGTGTACAAAGCGACTAAGGGATAGTGCTGTTTAACATCAGACAGATATATACAGCCCAGATTCAGACTCAGATGCATGGCTCGAGTCAACAATAGCGCCCGGAATACGACCATAAAAGCTCACCCCCTGTTACGTGGGACCGAAAACAATGATTGGGGAAATGTAGGTGTTAATTCATCTCTGCCTAACCCTCCAGTGATAAAGAATTTTAACATATATGTATGTATGTTAAAATTCTTTGAGCACAAATATCCCAAAAGTGAAATTCCTTTTTAGAAATCAGTTAAAAATGTGCTGAGACGTCATCGATGTATTTCATCTTAAATCTACGTCTAAAACAGACTAAGTAAGAGAATTGTAAGCGAACAAAACATAATTGTAAAATTAAATAAAGATGTTCTCAACTCGTGCAATTCCACATTCGTATGCATGAATTTAACTAGCAAATTGATATCTTCGAACATTGAACCTTCGTCGTATGTCATTTATATTTACGTGACGGGGTTGACAAGCTAAGTGTACACTCATGAATGGCATTCCTTAGCATTGTTGCATAAACAATTCATAGTAATTGTCAGATTGTGTGCGATGTATGGAGTTAAAATGGCGATGCTCCTCGTTATTGAGCTATAGTTGGGACTTATTTAATTATCTCTTAGTTATATGTATGCTAAATGGTTTAGGTACCTACATTTGGTTTTATAACTACTTGCATTTATCACCGAAACGGTGTGCTTTTTTATTCCACGGATACCTCCACGCCCTCCCCTCGCCAGAGCCGATGGAAGAGAACGACCGAACCGACTAAAACGCACGGTGGCTGTGGGTCGTTTTTGGTTGCCGAAGGTGAGGTTGACAGGCATATTTCTCGCACCCCGTTCGATTCAGGGCCATCTCTCTCGATCTGGCCTTCCTTGGATGTGGGTACCACAGAGTCCCCAACTCGTCCCTGCAACGCGACCTGCTTCTAACTGGGTGACTCCACCCGTCACTCCTAGGCCTGCGCTCATGGAGGCGGAGGTCATTCATCGACCTCTGATGCTCAAGTTGCCTCAGTACTCGCCAGCTTGGCTTACGATTATATATAATTATCACACAAAAGCATGGTAAATATTTAGATCCAACATCTTCAACAGGAGACGAGCCATTACGAACCATGATAACATTTCCCGAACAAGGAACCGAATTTGGAATCTCGCACTATCAATAGAAAAATTTCATTTCTTAATTTTTTCTCTAGTGTACAATTGACAAAGGAGATATGGTTACACTTTTTCATTTAAAGTTGTATGCAAAGATGCAACTGTATCTCCGACGTCGACTGCACATTTACAAACGTATAGATTTTAAAGGAAATTTTCCAACAGTTAGAGTAATGACAATACATTCGATTTAAACTAGAAATAACCATAAATTAGCTGTCGGGCATGTTGCGATAAGTGCTTATCTCCTTTCCGCTGTTCCTTGAGTGACTCTTCATTAGTATTCCTATAAATGCCTAAGAATACTAACCAATAATTACCGATTATTTGAACTGGCTAACCCGAAAGTATGCCAAACATTGCATTTTGCATGTAAAAAGTACGATACAGAGAAGTGAAATAAACCGATATGAATGTCTCTCCTTCGTCTACGTCTAGTCGGCTGGTCGAGTTAAAATTTATGCAGGTGGGGTATGCGAGACCCGGGCCCGCCCCATAACTGCGGCGCCCCCGAGCAGTCCATGGCGAATTTTGGTCTCGGGTCCCTATTCTACCTCCTGCACTAAAGACGACTTGAATAAAGCCACTGATAGCGCGGTTGAAATGGTACAATTTTATTCGGGAACAATTGAGCACCAACAGTGAATCATTGACACGAGAATAAGAAGTGATGGCTTACATTTATGGGACAATAGACGTCACTGCTCAAATGTAGATAGATACTGCGTTACAATAGCTGGCATATATATATATATATATATATATATATATATATATATAACTACCAGGTATTGAAGGGGTAATAGATTACTACATATATAGGTGGTTTTTAACTTTCTTTGTATATCTAAGCTCACGCTCTCGCTACCCTACTTACCGCCGCGCCAGGAGCACAACATAAGGTTATTATGGCCGTGGTATTCTCTATAAGGTAGGTCTCTATAACTCCGCTATTAGATAAGCCATGTAGATTGATACGTTAAGTAATAAAAAGTGAATTACTAAATGTGGCAGACGAGCGGAGATAGTAGACATTAGGTAGTATTTTTTGTTCATATTTATAAAATATATGATAAATATATGATAAATATACATAGCTCCACAAAACCGTGTAATCGGTTTGTCTGCGAGATCCAATCTCCGTACATTTAATTGGTAGTCCGTAGCTCTTATGAAGCCCCATAAAAATAATAATCATAAAAATGTTAGGTTCATTCAAATAAATAGCTAGCATCCAATTCATCTATAAATAGAATTTCGCAGCCGACATAAGCTTGTAATGTGTTCTGGCAGTTGTCTCTAGAGCTTTACATGATGTACTATCAGTGTGTTGTTGCTCTGTTAATGAAACAGCCTAGTGTATAGGTCCTTAATGCCATCCATGCAATTATAAATCTAATTCCAACGTTTCCTATGTTGTTTCTGAAGAAATAGCATGCAGTACCTATGTCCAGAGATTTTTGTAAAAATAGGTGTGTTACCTTACCTACAATTTAACTTTTGAACCGCTATAGCTACTAATAGTACGTTGACTATGAATAATTTAATTTTTGAGGCAATGTTCTCCACAGATCTAGAATTTTATAACTTGATAGCACTTTTACTTGAGCTATGAATTTTGATCGACTACTCTAGTGTAACTGTGAATCAGAGAGGGATATACCAGTCAACCTCACCTTCGGCAATCAAAAGCGACCACAGGCGCCGTGCGTTTTAGTCGGTTCAAAGTCCGCCAACTGGCTCCGGCGGGAGATGTATCCGTGGAGATTTAGCACACGTAAAAAAACGTCTACCTGTGAATTAACACGTCGTCAGAAGTATTAATGTGCCTAGTAATTTTTAAAGGTGTAGTGGATAAATATGTAATCCCTCAAATCATTCAAAAATCACACGATTAGCTCGGAGTATAAGATATTTTCCTACGTAAGCGTCAAATGTGTCGCATTTGACGCTAGGAAAATGCCTTAAAATGCCTATGCGCGATGCGTTGCAACGCGGCGCGTATCCAGTCGTTGATCTATTATGTCCTACTTTGTGTCACGTCGATACGTCATGTGAAATATATGGAAGAATATGTCACGCTTCGCGTCGCGTTGCCGCACTGGCGCACTTGTCGCTAACGTAGGACAACACGGGTAATCATAATATCAAAGTACATCCATTGTGAGGTAAGCCGTCGAAGGTCGGCCCTCTATCAAAATGGACGAACGGCCTGTAAAAGAGTGGTGGCGTATGATGTCTATATCCAGTTCACTGCTGCATTAAAAATATTATATTAACGGAACCTTTCTGGTTTTACATGGAATTATTCTATAACCCTACTGCAGCAACACCTAGCGGAATATGTTTGACAAAGTTTTATCGCAATCGGATGTCGCACAGCAGCGCATAAAATATGAATATTATACGCTACAGTTAGGTACTTAATATTTATTCCATAACCTAGTAAGTTAGAGTTATATATATAATATAATAACAATATATAAATATATTATACAATATAATATAATATATATAATTAACCATTGTGTTTTATCAGGTCTTTATTTCAATGAAAAGGGTGGCTTTTTTTTCTTGGAAATTATTATAGCTTTTTTACGTTTGTCAAATTTAAATTAAGGGGTCCTCAAAACCTCCTCTCTACAGAGTACCGCGGTCATAATAACCTCATGTTGTGTTCCCGGTAGGGTAGCCAGAGCTAACAGAAGTTTTTGTGCTGTCAGTGAGAAGACTAAAGGCTTGTCCTGATATGTCTTCTACACTGACGGCCCAGAAACACTATGCCTAATGTTTCGGCAGCGCGAGTGTGACTCCTCTGGGGATGCACACGTCCATAGGCCACATTTTAATTGCAATTAAATTGCCAACCCTAACCCGACTGCTGTCTTAAAGAGCGAAACAAGTTTGACAGCCCGTTATTTTATATTTCGGCTTATGATTAGCAATAGGATACAGCCGGCTATCAAACTTGTTCTGATCTTTTAGAGAGCAAGTCGGAATTTTTCATATTTTTTGCCCAACACTGTTTTCCATCAGGTAGGCCGTGTGCTTCAGTGCTCTTGTTTGTATGTGAAGCCGACCAATCGCAATACTTCGTTCTCTCGTTACGTTTTCGATATAATTACGATAACTTTTCGTGCTCGGGCTACTGTTGAGTACTGTAGGTAAAGAAGCTCAAAATATGAATCTCGGTTCTTCTCGACTTATAATATTTGAATAAGATTTATTGTAAGAAAAGGTACAATATCCTCTTCAACTTGCTTTAACTTTTTATTGTTTTGATTCTCATAATATATCTTAAACAAAGGTTTTATTTAAAAAAAAAATGTTCACCGAATACAATTATTGGTGAAATAACCCTCCAGGGATAAAGGCGTGATTATATGTATGTACTGTTACAAGGTGTTACCTTTGAAGGTTATTTTTTAAAGAAGTTTCTTGTTATTTTTAAAGGTGTAGCGTCATCGCATTCCCTCTTTGTTATTGATATCACACAAGAAAAGAAAGATTTATTACCCTTAACTGTAAATATTTTCATACTTAACACGTTGGTCGACTCTTATAAACTATAACTACTTCATTCGGCTAGCTACTTAACTAAAGGTGAACAATTTTGTTGCGTCTTTTTATTAAAAAAAGACATTAAATAAATACACTAGGGTAACTACCTAACTTGAAATTTTATTTCGGCTTTTTTAGTCTTCAAAATTAGTTTCTACATACATACATACACTTTATCCCCGGAGGGTTAGGTAGAAGTGAATTAACACCCACATTACACAAATCATTGAATTCGGTCCCAGGTAATAGGGGGTGAGCCTATTGCCCTCTGCCGGGCACTAATGTTGACTCAAGCCATGCATCTGAGGCTGAACATGGGCTGTATATATGTGTCTGATGTTAATAAACAGAAAACTAAATAAACAGTAGAATATTAATAAACTGAGTTTTTAAACAAAATACATTAAAAATACTCATCAATATTGTTTACGTTTAGTTAAGTACCTATTTGCATAAATTATAGTGTGTATACACAGGTTAAAAGGTTTATTTCAGTCAAATTTTATTTTTAACTAGCTTTTGCCCGCAGCTCCGCCCGCGTGGCTGTCGGTTCCCGGCAATTATTCGATTTTTTTCTCACCTTTTAAACTTTTCCTAGACCTCCACGAACATTTCAAGACCGAGATAAGAAAAATCCGTTTAGCCGTTCTCGAGTTTTAGCGAGACTAACGAACAGCAATTGATTTATATATATATATATATAGATAGACTACTTAGAAGAATCGGATGACAAAAGTGTGGTGACGAGATATTTAATTTTTTATAATTATGCATGTATTAGTGTAACAAATAGGTACACTATTAGTTACGAACACATGAACACACGTATAAGAGTTATTATTAATACACCTCAACAATTACATTATAAAAACGAAAATTTCATCTTTGCGTATTGCAAAACGAAGTTCAGCGTACTTTGCGAACTTTCTGGAACGGAGCTGAGATAGCAACTCCGTTTTATTAATGTTGCAATTTTTGTTTCATTACATAAAACAAATATTTGCCTCGTACAAAGTTTAATATTAACAGACTTTTATTGTGTTAAGAAATATTGCCAAGAACTTTGGGAATAGTTCTCATTTTATTTAATCATTTTATTACTTTTTAAGGGTTAGTTCGTATCAAGCGGATAATGCTCGAGCCACTTAATTATATCTCAATCAGATTTAAAAGGTTGAAAAGTAAGAACGTGCTACTATCTTATCCGATAAGATTCTGAGAGAATTCTGAAGTCTGAATTTAATTAGGTCAATATTTATTTAACACTTAAAACGCCTGATTTGAATAAACCTTTAATTTCAATAAAATATACCCTTTTTTACGTTCGAAAATACCCTCCGCCGAAACCAGTGGGAGAGGTTATATCGGACTCGAACCGACTAAAACGCACGGCGCCTGTGGGTCATTATTGGTTGCCGAAGGTGACAGGCATATCCCTCGCATCCCGGCTGACCCAGGGCCATCTCTCTCGATCTGGCCCTCTTCGGAATATACCCTAATACATTTTAATACTTGTATTGAATAAGAGGTTAGTTTTCTGTCTCGAACAGTTTTTCATCTTTTACTGTCGCATTACAAGAAGTCCCTATGAATCACGATTAAGTATAAGCGAGGCCAAAATAGTTTACGGTTTATATTATAAGCTATAGTTGTGTATATATGGTCGAATTTAACCAATTTATACTTCGGTTTGATTTAATATTATCAATATTTTAAAATATACTTTGACTATATTATACAAACGTAAAGGGTGAGCAGTGCGAGTGTAACGCCTCTTGTATAAGTCACGTTTATAGACCACTGTAACCATTTTCCATCAGGTGGGCCGTGTGTTTGTCTGCCAACTAATTGGCCATACTCGCTATAAAAATCTGTTCAAAAGCAGTATCTCAATCGTCTAAATATTAAAAACGACTGTGAGATCAATGAATATTGTGTTAAATACATTGACATTTGGTAGATTGAAGATTAGAGCGACACTGAATTTTGAATAGACCCTCTGTTAAAACACTAATTAACTAACTGCAAAAAGGTTCTCAATTCGTCTGAAACTTTTTTCAACACCAACATGTTTAACCAACGATAAAGGGAAAGATTGGATAAATTACAACAAACTCTGCATTAGTATCTGATGGAGAGAATAATTCCCATTTGGGGAGATTTGCTTGGCAATTATCCTGTTTGATCGAGTACCGTACCCGTACGTGTAATTTAGTTTCGTTTCATTATTATTATTACCGTAGCGTAGTAATATCATCATAAAAACAAAATTTAATACGGAGTTGTAAAATCTTGACAACAGGAATAACGAACTCATGTATCTGTAAGAAAATTTCGGCAATTTACACGTACAAACTATATTGCAGCTCGTTACCAATTGTAAATATCTATATCGTTCAAATTAACAAACCACAAACAATCAAAACCCGTAGTACAAACAAAGATGTCCTATATATATATACAAATCTTGAAAGTTTTTCAATAGTGGCGGTCTTAGGTCTCAGTACAAAAAAAAAAGCAGAGACAACAACTCACCAAAAGTCATCAGCTTCTGTTTTTAAATATTACACTGAAAAATACGTCGCTATGTTCCATTTTATTCCACTGAAAAACGCATCAAGGATCTTCAATGTTTTGTTTTCAATTTTTGTTCGAGTTTCATCCATCAACGTATTTGTATCCACTTTTACTTTCGTTTCAATACATTGATGGAGTTTTATCTTTTTTTCTGACCGTCCCACAGTGGACGTTTATTGAGTGAAAAATTGAATGACGCGTGGCGGTTTTGTGAAAAATTCATATGGTGAAACTTTTCCTGGAAATTCGACCATGACTCGTTGTTGTAAATAAAACAGCTGTGAAACAAGAAGCCAATTTTTTTGTTATAAAATCTCACTATGAAAAATTCAAAATGCGGCAACCCTGAATTAACACTTCGACTTAAAATTGTCCTACTTGCAAATAGGTTAGTATCGAAACTAATTATTTTCTTGCGGCATCTAAAGCTTAATTGTAAACTAGTGAAGTGAGAGTGAAAGTGAAGCAACTTTAAAGCTTATTCTGGCGTGTATGTGTTCACCTTTGTACATGACTGTACGTCATACCGAACTAAGTTCGCAATTTCGGTATACCACGAATTTTAAGCCTGTGTCTTCTTAGTTCGAACAGAAGCAAGAGCAAGTTCAAATTACAGTTTAAACACATACAGGCTTCCGCCCCGAACGTTTTCAGTCGCTCATTTAATTAACCATTTTGTACACGTCTGTCCCTGTTTAAACAATCTCAACGTTTGAAGTTTGAACTAAGAGATTTCACCTTGAGAGGTGTGAATAAGATCTTATAATGTTTGCTATCATATTTATTGAAGTGAAAACTAAAGTAGGTGTTGAACGAAGTTTTAAAGCATTTAGTATGCTAACTATTCGTAATCGATTAAGATATAGGAAAATTGAATCGGTTCAGGCGGGATTAGAACCCGCGATTTTTCCCTTATAAGGGGAACGCCTTGACCACTAAGCCACAGAACCTTCGCCCGAAACCATCCTTACGGCGACAGTTAAGTCGCCGTTGCCGTAAGACTTGCCTGTCCCTGTTTACTCACTGGTGACCCGCCTGAACCGATTCAATCTTTCAATATCTTAATCGATTTTAATTTAGGTATGTTGCGCATTTTTCTAAGATTTTTTTATTTATTTAAAGGGCTCCTTGCATCTGTTATATAGGTAATGACAATTCTGCCAACCTCAAGGTGGAGAGTAGGTTTTTGTAATGGGCATAAACCATTGTAACCGTGACAATTTAAAAAAAAAGCAATGATCATGTCATTTTTTTGTTTCTTTTTTATGCTACTTAGGTGGCAGACAAGCACACGGCCCACCTGATGGGAAGCGGTTACCGTGGCCTATGGACGTATGCAACACCAAGGGTGTTACACTCGCGCTGCTAACCATGAAGAAACCTTTAAAAAATCAAAAATGGCAGTGAACATTATCAAATTCTAAAGTCGAATTCCAAATATCGTATTAAACTAAATTAAAGTTTTAAAATGTTTTTCATGGCACGTCTGATATTGTTCTTGCTTGCAACATTCCGGTAAGATAATATTGAAATATTATCCAACTTACAAGTTGTAATATTCTGTTAATAATGTAAAAATGCAGTTATTTTATATTTATCTGCAAGAAACATGCAAGTTCAACGAGAACTTCACAGAAGAAAATTTCCTTCGAAAAAGTTTTATATTAAAATTGCTTGCGATGTGCGAGTCCACGCTGGCGAATGGTGTGAACTTAAATGGCAAGTAGACAGGGCGTTATCGACAACGAGGTTTTAATATTTTATATTAAAGACTGTTGTTTACTAGCTAAACTAAATAAAATTGCTTGTGTTAGGAATGGGCACATGTCGGTGACATGTTGCCGAGAGGTTTTATTGCAAGACCCATATCTTTACCCATTACGCAACCAACTCTTCTCTGTTTTACAACATAAACTGTTATAAAATAACCCTTTTGAAGTTTAGTTTATGGGACACCATATAGGAATATTTATGTGTCGTTTGAGTGTTGATATATCGGGAATATTTCGATTAGAAAAATAGAGCTGTGAGAGCAAAGATAGCAGGTAGATTCATAAATTTGAGAAAATCTTTTGAATACAGTTTGACTGCGAAGTGAATAGTATTAATACATCCCTGACAAATCTTTTAGCGATATAACCTATGTCTACCTATTCATCAGTTCAGACGACAAAGAACGTGTTCGAAGCCGACTGCAAACAGCAGCTGCAGACGACGTGCCATCCAACCGCATGTATCAATCAATAAGCCTATTGCAGTCCGCTGCTGGACATAGGTCTCTTCAAATATGCCTCATTGCTCCTGCATTAATGGTTCATAGAAAAGAACAGTACAAGTGCCATAAGTACCAGTCCCGCGATCGGCTTATTGGTCTATATATATATAACTACACATTTTCCATCTCTTCACATACATTACTTGTTAAACTGTGATACGAGTAAACAACACTATTGAGAAGCTGCAATGAATTTAAACAATAACATTATAACATTTAGGATTATTCATTCGTTTCGATTGCGGTTTGCAGTTGCCGAATGCGGTCGAAATCGAATTTGTATCTTTATAGTGTAAATGTTCGTTGATTGGTGAAGATCATAGACATCTATTTGCTCTGTGGTGATTAGGTATTGAGGTTACCGAATCGTCACCATCGCGTTACGGTTAATTGATTGTGCGGTAGATACTTAACATTTGAACCCCATCTCTGTTCGCCTGAATATCTGGCTCGGCGACAATATTGGCTAAATGAAACTAGTAGACCAATTGTTATTCGAAATTTGACCTTAAGCTGCTATGATTTAAGTTTGAATGTTAATTGGCGTATTGGTTCCCGATGGAGTAGAAATTACAGTCCCATTCTTCCCGTGCGTGTCGTTGCAAGCGACTAAGGGATAGGGCTGTTCTCTGTTCGACATAAACTTACAGCCCATGGCCAAGTGCCTGCTTGACGGCAATAGGCTCGCCCCCTATTACATGGCATTATTACGAACATGTATTTTCTATTACACCATTTAAGATTATGCACACAAATAAACGCCTCAAAACTGTATAGGAATGTTTCAGTAATCTGTGGTCCCCACACCTGAAAGGGGTTAGATCGAGTGGAGATGGCCCATGGTCGGCCGAGGTGCGAGGAATACACCTGTCAAACTCACCTTTGGCAATCAACAACGACCTTTAGGCGCCGAGCGTTCTAGTCAGTTAGAGTCCGATATAAACTCTCCCACCGGCTCAGGCGGGGGATTTTTCGTACGTAAAACAAAATTGTATTCTAAATATGACTTAAATGTATTTTCGTGTATCCCAACCTTAATATAGTACCTACTTATACAAAAGCTCTGTAAATATAACCACAGAAAAGTTGATGTGTACGCTTTAATACAACGTCCAAGAATGCAAGGAAAGTTCCCTACACTAATGATTTGAACCATTTTGATAATAAGTATAATCAACGTTAGGTAATTATTGTCCTGCAAGATATTCCCTACGTTAAAGCGACAGTTGTAATGAAGATTCCGTTTAAATTTAGTATCTACGATAATCCTTACGATAATATGTCACTAATCACCTAACATACATACATTTTACTAACGCCCTCCCGGGTAAGCAGATGACGACGAATTTTGATGCGGTATTTATTTTTCTTAGTAAGGTCAGACTTAAAATCTTAAGTTTGTTTAATTGCGTTTAATTTAATATTAATTGGTTGAGTAGAACCGATATAAGAGTACCATGCACGCGGAGCTGCGGGTAGAAAGCCAGTATGTATATATCTTTACACATTTCACGAGCTTCCATTAATTTCATTAAAACTTACACCCAAATGCGCACTGAGTCCACTAAAACATGAACTAACAAAATCCTCGGCTCAAAGTGGTATCAAAACAGCAAAAAATTACGGCATAAAACATTGTTAATTTGTGTAATAAAAATATGAAAAAAATTGTTCAATTTCGGACCGGCTAGCTGGCGGCGCGTGGCTGTATCAATTTAAAATTCAAACAGTTTTCACTGATAATTTCGTTTCTGTATTTTCGTAACTAATTTTACACATATTTTGTGCTCGTTTCAACTTTTAATTGTATGCAAAAATTTTCTCGTTTGGAGTAGTTTTTGTTCAGAAAACTTTACGCAGATATAAAATTTTACTAATTGGGTATTTTACTGTCTAGTTAAATTAATTACTTTCTACTAATCGTCAAAACGGTAAGTTATAAGGAGACTCGTATGAAATAAAATATTGTGACAGAGGTCTTTATTTTATAACAGTAGTAGTATCGGGAAATAAATGTAACATGCAAGTCTTACTATCGGTAAGTCTAACGGGAAGAACATTCCCAGTAGTACTACGTGGTAGATTCGGTGGATGATATAAAAACACTATAAAACAAGAACAAATTCAACAGCACTTTGGCTATTTTTAGCTCAGTTAAATAGTTAAAAAAGCCGCGGTAGCCTAGTGGTATGGGTAATGGACTGCTGAAACAGGGTCTCGGGTTCGATCCTAGGTTTTACCATGGCACACACCAATGACTCTTCGATGCTTTTCGAAGTTATGTGTGTATTTATCGCAGGTTTATAAGTGCCAGGTTAATGGCAATAGGCTCACCACCTATTACATTGGGACCTAAACATAAACTGGCGAATATTGTGGGTGCTAGCACCTCTGCCTACCCCTTCGGGGATATAGGCATGAGTTTATGTTATGTAAATTATGATTGACCTAACGTTTTTTATAGCACTTAGAAGGCACGGTCCATTGGATGGGAAGCGGTAACCATGGCCTTAATCAAAGAATCAATTTCATTTATTCAGTTTAGTCACACAAAGAGCACATGTGAAACACAAAACTTTACAATTATGTCAAGAAATATTATAAAAATATTAAATAATGTGAAAATAAACCATTGGAAAATGATTATTTCGCTGGATCGGTAGGTTAGTTCTACTGAGAAGATATTACCTATTGACGTGTGCAACACCAAGGGTATCACCTTCCTGCTGCCGATTCCGTAAGAACGTTCTGATGCTCTTCTTGAAGAAGTCCATATTGTAGTCGGTTGAGAAAACCACAGCAGGGCATCGTGTCTGGTCTGATATTGCCAGCGCTTACATACATACATATAAACACGCCTTTATTCCCGGAGGGTTAGGCAGAGGTGAATTAACGTCAGCGCTTAGGGGCCGATCAAGTTTAACGTAAGCACAAAATATGGGGGGAGGGGGGGTTCTTTACATTGCTTATTATTGATGACATGAGTGTGGGGAGGGGTGTAGATAATGATTACGTAAGTATTAGTTATTTACTTTTTCACACCTAATATACATTATCCTAAAAAAACAAATACGAAAAGAAATATGCATATAGGTACGTATGCATAGGGGAGGGGAGGCGGGGAGGGGTAAGAGTTTAACTGTAGTAAAGCTGCTTACGTAATACTTTAACTGCCGCTTACCCGTAAATTTGTGCCAATAGGACTTCTATTTGCGCAAATCTCTTTACAAAACATACTTTGGCGCTTACGTCGTTCATTTCCATAATTAAGTATACATAAACTTTATTTAATAACTGACCATTAATCGGATGTGACACTCATTCATGAGTTCAGATGTATTCTATAACCACGGAACATGATACTTGCGGAGATAGTGGAAGCAATTTATCCAAAAATAGTAATGCATTAGCCCGCGTATGCTGTTACACGGTAAATATTATAATAAGTGATGGAAATGGGAGATGCGTAAGTGGTGAGCAGTGATAGTGACTAATATCTACTGTAACTTTGCTTAAGACTCCTAAAGCCAAGCTGACAATCTGCTAGATTTACAACGGTACACAGCGTTTAAACATAGGAGGTAGAACACAACGGTATTTCCATCTAATTGAGCAGTCTGACTGGGGAAGTACCCTACAGAATAACCACGGACATAATAACCTCGTGTTGTGTTGCCGACGGTTAGTAGGGTAGCCAGAACTCACTAGAGAGATTTTGTGCTGTCAGTGGGAAGACCAAAGGCTTGTCCTGATTTTGTGTTCTGCACTGACGGCACAGAAACTCTCTGTTCTTACAGGGTCGGCAGGAAGTGTGACTCCCCTGGTGTTACACAGGTTCATAGGTCACGGTAACCACTTTCCATCAGGTGAACCGTGTACTTTTCTGCCACCGCCACCACAAAAAAAAATACTCCCTAAAAAGTTTGGATGTTACAAATAGGCTGAACGAATGGGGTAGTACACTTGGAGTACCCAGCTGAATAGCACCTAAGCGAAAAGCTCCTAGCCTTTTCCACGAAGAGCACCTATAAAAATTATCATCGGAATGAAATTTGGCATAGGGATATATTGTAGTTCAGAACAGCACATATGACACTTTTATTCCAGAATACATTTCGTTATGTCGAGAGCTTAATAGCGGATGACGAAAGAAATCCGAATTTCACTATAAGCTAACAATCACTCGTTTCGTCCATTCAATTTCGAAGTAAGGCTGAATATTTTTGTGAATAAAACCGTACTTCGAATAAGAGCTTTTTCTAAATAATACCTCGATGTTTTATTTGTTACCTGCTCTTTTTTATCCAGTTAGTTGAAAATGGTTTTGTATATCATTTCAAAAATATGGTAGGTATGTAAAATATAATAGAGACCGAAGTCAAACACTGAGATAAAGAAGTTGTATGAGTGTTTGTTAGAATTTCAAGCAGAATGGTGAATGTATGGAATTATACCTACCTATATGATAGTCGTCAACTCATGTCATAAACTTGAATTCCGTAAATTCGTCATTCTACTCTACAGCTGTATAAGTGGAATAGCACTAAAATCATGGGACTGTAAGACGTGGTTATCATAACTTTCAGTGTTTTAAGGAAAGAAGAACAGTTCAATTAAAAGTATAAATAATGATAATGAATTTTAGACACAGTAAAATATACTTTTTTATTTATTTAAACTTTATACACACATGTACACAGGCAGACTTAATGCCACAGGGATTATCTACCAAATGTGTTACGGCTTGCGACCCTTCTAATCTTCCGAGAGATAGCTTGTTCCAAAGGAATATAGATTGTACAGGAAAGGAAGAGTGGATGAAATCGGAACGATGAGTAGGACAGCGCAAGACGAAGCTATCTGTTAAACGCAAGTTTCTGTCGTGTTAGTGTATTTACCACATAAATATAGGTATCAATTTTATATTAAAAGGCAAAATAATATAAGAATATTATCTATACTATAATATTATAAAGCTGCAGAGTTTGTCTGTTTGTTTGAACGCGCTAATCTCTGGAACTACTGGTCCGATTTGAACGATTATTTCAGTGTTGGGTAGTCCATTTATCAAGGAAGGTTTTAGGCTATATATCATCACGCTACTACTTAAGGGAGCGGAGCATTGATAATAAATGTTAACAAAGTCAACAATTTTTCATACATATTTTGAAGACTAAAACATACGGGCTCAAAGGGATATGAAGCTTCAAAATATACCCCGGGCGAAGCTGGGGTGGGTCAGCTAGTATTATATTTAAGGAGGTAGGATACGGCGGTATTTCCGCCCAATTGAGCAGTCCGACTGGGGAAGTATCTCCGCCCTACAGAATACCGCGGTTATAATAACTTCGTGTTATGTTCCCAGCGGTGAGTAGGGTAGCCAGAGCTCACTGGAGAATTTGTGCGGTCAGTGTGATGACTAAAGGCTTGTCCTCCCCCCCGGCCTGCACTACGACACAGTCACTATTAAGTCGCGCTCATTGTAAAAATAGATAAACAGTGTTTAAACTCCAAAGCAATTGTATAATAAGTGCATATCGTCTTGCTGCAGTGTTGTGCTATATTAATAAGTATTCAAATCCATGGAAAAAATACCAAATTACGCCTAAAAGTGGAAAAAACAATTGGATTTTACTGTGTATTTTGTGCTCCTACCCTGCAAATCTGTTATTAATAACTGACCCACGGCGGACCGCGGTCTATAGGCAGCGGCGGCGGCACTAACTTGGACTACTTATAATATTTTCTATTATCAAGCAAATAGTGTCCAATATTGGACTGCCTCCGAAGAAATATACTGCATAGTGACGAGGCGAACAACCGTTACTGCGAGACTGAGCGACAATTGAGCGACAGTTCCTTGATAGAACATTGTTTGGTGTAATATTGTTCGACCTGTACTACGAAAAACTTGGCTATAAGTGAACTGACAATTATTATAGTGCTAATATCTCTCAAAAACAGACACAACTGTGTTAGTGTTATGGATGCATCGAAAAATAATTCACTCTCGGATACGGAAATTGACCTGGTGAGTAGTGATAAAAAGACGCCTACTAACTATGCAATGGTCAGAGCTAAAAGACGCAGGGGTGACTTGGAATACGAATTAGAGGAATTGAAGGAGGAGGTGAGAAAAATGTTTACCAATTTCACAAACAAGCAAGAAAATGAGACAAAAAAAATTAGCTCAACTCTTGAACTAATCAAACAATCAAGCCTTAATATCGAGAACTCAATTGCATTTTTAACTGCGCAAAACGAGGAATTCAAACAGAAAATTAACCAACTAGAAGGTCAGGCCAAGGAGGATAGGAAGTACATGGCAGTTTTGGAGAACAAAATCGAAGAAATACAAATCGGTGATCGCAAAACTAACTTTGTTATAAAGAATGTTCCAAAGAAAATAAATGAAACTCAGGAAGACCTCATCCAAATGACTATGTCCCTTGCTGAAACCATTGATTGCAGGATTAACAAACAAGACATCAAGGACATTTACAGGGTTCGGGGAAAGAATATGGAGAACCAGAGTGCACCTATTGTTGTGGAAACGGGCTCAACAATTTTGAAATCACAAGTACTGAAGATGACTAAAGCCTTCAATATAAAGCATAAAAATAAACTTTGTTGCAAGCATCTAGGCTTTAAAACCCACGAAGAAATACCCGTATACTTATCAGACCACTTGACAGCGAAGGGGTCTCGTCTCCATTTCCTAGCCAGAGACTTAACCAAATCCGGATCCTATAAGTTTTGTTGGACCGCTTTTGGCAGGGTCTATGTGAAGAAGGATGAGCACTCACCAACCATTACAATTAGAACTGAGGAACAGGTACATAAGCTTATTACAATGAAATGACTAGCGATATATAATGGTGCAGCAGGCTATAATCTATGCATTGAGATGGAATATAGAGGAAACATATTGTCTGTATCTTATGTCACAAAATTACTTGTCATCACATCGCATGCTATGAAATATCATTCTTCAGGTTTTTATCATTTTTATTATTTTTGTGTGAAATTAGGTGACCTAAAGGTAACTTGCCCGATGATATATAGTATTCTTAACTGTAACACTCCCTACGCCAAGTACACACACGACTCACATGAACACACTAGTCAGTCCCATAACACAAAAATACACCACATACAACAAAAACTCACAACAATTACACAATCACATAATATATGGTACTCGTACATACATCACGCTCGCAATAGCTCTTTTTTGGCGTCAGTAACCAATGCAAGTTTGTTATTGACACTTGACGCTTTGTTATTCCGTTTACCTGTACAGTATGTATGTTCTTATCTCGGGACAACGATTATTCTATTAATTATCAAACGTTATGACCGATATACTACAAACAGTGACTGATATAGACAACATCGAAATTGCGCGTACTATCGAGTGTGATAGTTCTGAGCTTAAGAAACATATAAGTGTTAAAATTAATGATCTAACTATTGTCTCACAGAACATCGCGAGTATATACCGCAATTTTGACAGTTTAATAACAACATTATCTACTCTCTTGTTCGAAACAGATATAGTTATACTAACGGAATGTAGATTAAACACTCATAAACCTATTCCACAACTCAAAAGTTATAACTCTTTCACTACCACCCGCCAACTGAATCAAAATGACGGAGTAGTTATCTACGTGAAAAACACATTAAAAGCGAAGGTTAGAGAAATAACATTGTCCGGGGCGTCCTGTTTGCAACTTGATGTACTTAATAATATAATCTTGTGCATTTACCGATCCCCTTCCAACCAAAACGCTGAGAGTTTTATAAATTCGCTTGATACACATTTAAATACATTAACTTCACAAAAAGGTATTATAATAACGGGTGACATAAATATCACTATATTAAAAAAAATTGATGAAACGTCTTATGAGTATACAAATAGAGTGAAATATATCGATATGCTCGCCTTGCATGGTGTTCTGCCTGGGCATATATTACCTACAAGAAAGAGAAATTGTCTTGATCATTTCATGCTTAAATTAAACAAGAAAATTCGCATCCATATTTTTTGCATTTTGATTTTTGCATCCATAGCTGTTCTACATACTTCTATCACTGACCACTACACAACATTATTAGTATTATCCAAGATAAAATACATAGAACCTACTCAAAAAACTTCCACAACCATAGATTATGTACAGGCTCTAAAATACCTGCAAGATAATAAAATTCACGAATTATTGCGATGTAATGATCCAAATTTATTGTGCTCTCTTTTGATACAAAAACTCACTGATTCACTCAAGTTTAGTACGAGAACTGTAAACATTCCGAACAATAAGCGCATAATTAAACCTTGGATCACCAAAGGCATCTTGCGCTGTATAAAGAATCGTAATAGACTACAAAAGAAGCTGCAACAGGATCCTCATAATATTATATTAAAAATTACATACACACGGTATAGAAACTATTGTAATCACCTAATAAAAAAAATAAAAATAAAATATGAAAGGGAACTGTTATCAAATTCAATTACAAATAATAAATTGCTCTGGAAAAATATTAAAGATATAACTTACAATAATAATGATAAAAGTCAAAATAACGAACTATTAGGTGTTATGACAACCCCTATTGAATCAGCAAACTATGTTAATAAATATTTTGCTAACATCGGCACACAATTAGCTCAACAGATACAGCCCAGCGTAAGCAGTGATTCTAATCGGTCTGATAAAACTTGGGCTCAACTCAATTCTTTCGTACTTTTGGATACAGACTGTAAAGAGATAAATGGAGTGTTAAATAGCTTAAAACCTAACAGTGCTCCAGGTTGCGATAACATTTCAACAAAATTTCTAAAATATGTCAGCAATGATGTTGTTCCCATCCTAACACATCTTACTAACCTATGTTTTTCAAAGGGTGTCTTCCCCGCTCCATTAAAACAATCAATTATCATCCCGGTTCACAAGGGAGGCGATAGAGACGATATCAACAACTATAGGCCAATATCTCTTTTGAGTTCTATAGCTAAAATTATTGAAAAATTATTAAATACTAGACTACAAAATTATTTAAAAGCGTTTGACATTATATCTGACTCTCAATTTGGTTTTAGACAAAACATATCTACTGAAGACGCAGTCATTGCCCTAAGTTCTTTAGTAGCCGAACGTCTAGATAGTGGTCATAAATGCTTGACTGTCTTCTTGGATCTCAAAAAAGCCTTTGATACCGTCTCTATACCTAAACTTGTAAGAAAATTGGAACAGGTCGGGATAAGAGGTACTGCCTTGAATGTTTTTAAAAATTATCTAGCAGACAGGAAACAAAGGACTAAAATAGGTGGCTTTGTAAGTGAGGATGTAGAGGTAACACATGGCGTGCCCCAAGGTAGTGTATTGGGCCCTACCCTCTTTTTGATATACATAAACGACCTCTGCAATATGAAAATTAAGAGTGCCGAAGTATTTTGTTACGCCGATGATACAGCTGTAGTTTTCCACGGAAAGTCCTGGGTCGATGTTCAACGTAAAGCTGAAGCAGGTTTGAACTGTATTGCTGGATGGTTAAATTCCAACTTACTCACATTAAATACTTCTAAAACCAAATACATATGTTTCAGTATTTATAATAGTACCCAACCAAATTATGACTTTAAAATTAAAATACATTCATGTAACGATGCAAACGGTAGAAATTGTAACTGCCCAAGTATCGATAAAGTCACAGAAATTAAATATCTAGGCATAGTAATTGACCAAAGATTAACTTGGTATCCTCACCTGGAACAAATGACGGCTAGAGTACGTAAGCTGAGTTGGATTTTTAAGACTTTAAGACATGTGTTGCCGCGAATTAAAAGTGACAATGGTAACTCATCAAAAAATGTTTTATCACAAATATATTTAGCCCTTGTGCAATCGGTTCTGGTCTATTGCATTCCTGTATGGGGAGGAGCGGCAAAGACAAAAATTATAAAAGTGGAAAGAGCGCAACGAGCTTTATTAAAAATAATGTATTTTAAAATAAAGAGATTCCCTACTGATAAACTTTATCAAATCAGTGATGTGCTCTCTGTCCGAAAATTATATATATCCCAGACAATAATGAAAAAACATAAGACTTTAATTTACGACTCAAACATGAATAACTCTAAAAGAAGATCATATAAAGTGGTCCAAGTGCCTAAAACTAGAACTACCTTTGCTTCTATACAGTTTAACAAGAGATCGGCTCAATTGTATAATGCAATAAACAAAGAGCTTAATATTTATTCAAAAAAGTACTATGAATGTAAACAGAGTATAATGAAATGGATAAAGCTACTGACATATGAAGATACGGAAACACTTTTACAGCCTACTATTTAGATACACATATGCACGCTCACACACGAACACGCATACACACATACAGGCACACGCGTACACACACACACTCACACACACACACACACACACACACACACACGCACACGCACACGCTCACGCTCACACATACCTACTCATATTCCTATACACGGAATATTATAAACAAAATAAATTTAAGAAAATTGTAAGCAAAGAAATAAGAAAAATTAAAACTTTATAACTTTATTGATTAGCTTAACATTGTATTGTGTTAATAGTTACAACCTATGAAATGGAGGAGCGGAGGCTCCTAACACAGGCACTTCTTGCTTAAAAGGAGTCTTCAAATACCATCTATGTAAACCATGTTTATTGACACAATAAAATATTTTTTAATTTTTTTTTTTTAATTTTTTTTTTTGTCCTGTTTTGTCCTCTACACTGACGGCACAGAGACTGTGCTAACAGGGTCGGCACCGCGAGTTTGGCTTCTCTGGTGTTACACACGTCCATAGGCCACGGTAACCACTTTCCATCAGGTGGGCCGAGCGCACGTCTGCCACCAAAGTGGTATAAAAAAAAAATTCTTCAGAAATAGTAGCGCAAAATAATTTAAGGTGAATAAGTAAAGTATTAAACAAACTGTTAGCAATACGTTTATAAACAAAACTCAAGTTACTGAATACTCTCCATTCACAAAACGAAATTTCAAAGTCACTTATGTGGAATTCAGGCCGACGTGATATTTCAAACTTGAAAATAGTCGAGCGTTCACAGAATTACTAGAATGTCGACACTGACAAACAAAGTTTAGTCATGTTCATAACTAACTACATTAAGCTTATTCATAAAGGTTAACAAGTCTACGAACTTTAACATTGAACGTACACGCGGCCAGTAATGCAATAACCATCTCACAAAGCTCAATCATTAAATTTATTATTCGCAATATTTATGTCGATACAATAAAGTGAGGTGAGTGAAATGCAATAACCAATTACTTATAGTAATTGGTTATTATATTTGATTAAAATTAACCGGCATTACATTAACATTATCACTAGAGCCGTGATAATGTTTTAATTTCATCTTGCTAAGTAATTGTTAGTAATATATTATTTTCAATGGTTATTTACTATAAATTTAATTTCTTAGATTGATTTATAATATTTTATGCTTTAGTCGTTAATACTTTTGACATACATACATACATACATACATAAAATCACGCCTGTCTCCCATAGGGGTAGGCAGAGATCACGGATCTCCATTTGCTACGATCCTGACATACTACTCTCGCTTCATTCACTCTCATTACATTCTTCATGCACGCTCGTCGGTTTAGAGTACTCCTGACCTGCCCCTTTTCTAAAACTTCCCCGATTTGGTCCAGGTATGTGCGCCTAGGTCTTCCCCTTCCGACGGTACCATCCACACTCGCCTCATACACCTGTTTCGTTAGTCTTCTTTCATTCATTCTGTCAACATGACCAAACCATCTCAACATTCCTCTCTTGACATATTATATCCAACTTTTGACATATTTCTTTAATATACGATTTTAAACACTTGCTTGGATGTCGTTCATCACGACTTTTGATCATACATCACACAATCCCACCCACTCCTTTCCTACACAGGACAACACGTGCAGGGCTTAGATGTCACCCTCACACTGTGCAGAATATATGAGCAAGAACCTAGCGGTTTGGAGACTCTTTTCTTTACTGCACCACTAAGACCTGGAATTCATTACCAGCACACGTGTTTCCTTCTTCCTCCAGTCCCGGGTCCTTTAAGCGGGGCGTGAAAAAGCATCTGACGAGGCCGCCAAACTGAGTGCCACCATTGTAACATTACTTAGTGTCTGTAATGGCGACCCTCTTTCCTAAGACTTTGGAGAATTTGTGCTATCAGTGGGATGACTAAAGGCTTGTCCTGCTTTGACCTCTACACTGACGGCACAGAGACTCTGTGCTTACAGGGTCGGCAGCGCGAATGTGGCTTCACTGGTGTTACACACGTCCATAGGCCACGGTAACCACTTTCCATCAGGTGGGCCGTGTGCTTGTCTGCCACCTAAGTGGTATAAAAAAAATCATCAGGCGAGGTGAAGTCAAGTTGGCGTGTCCTAGATAAAAAAATCTCTGGTTCTAATCAACTAATTTTGATCAAACAATCGCAATATTTTAAGTCCGATCAAGACTTTTGTAGCAAAAAACCGAATGGAAATCCATTGCGTTCATGACAATAGCAATTACTGGTACTCAGCTTGGGCCACGAAGATTTTGTGTGGACATACACCTCAAAAAGTAGCTCAAAAGCTCAAATATAGCTCATCTAAATGCCACACACAATTGACTTTGAATAAGACCATTACACGTGTAAATCAGATGAATACTCCTAACACGTCCTTTATATAACGAACTAATAGAGCACAGTGTTACAGTATTTACGCTGACAGTGTTGAGTTCAACCGCTCAATAGACATGCCTCTATTTACGAAGTGGACCTAGCGTCACTGTCTCCATTCCCGCTGTATTTTAGAGGTAGTAGTTTCTCGAGCGAATTGCAACTATTGCAATGGGCGTGTACACACTAGTTCAAGTTAAGTATAAGTAGGTGTTTTAAAGGTGCGGCAATCTCCACGAATACTCGTTCCGACTTCCAGCTGGAGCCAACGAGTGTGATTATATCCGATTCGAACCAAATAAAAACCACAAGCCGTATTGACCTAAGCAGGAATCGCCCCTGGCATATCGGTTTTTTATATAGGACACATCAATAAGACTAACTTGTCTGATGGTAAGCTAAAGACAATGTGTCAGAAAAGAGGGTCACCATTATATACATATACCATGTTACAATGGTGACACTCAGTTTGACGGCTTCATGATATGCTTTTTCACACACCTCTTAAAGAACCCGGGACTGTAGGAAGAAGTAAACACGTGAGCTGGTAATGAGTTCCAGCCCTTAATTGTGCGACAAAGGAAAGAGTCTCCGAACCGCTTGGTCTTGATCGGATTTTCTGCACCGTATGCGGGGACATCTAAGCCCTGCACGTGTGTGGGACTAATTGGAAGAGCTCATCAGACCATTCACCATGCTACAGACGGTAAATTACTGCCAAAGGCGCAAGATTTCTACTCATCAACAAAGGCTGTAGGGTGTTTTATGCATGTATTGAATGTATGTATTGAATCGTGAATCACGCAAAGAAAAAAGTGTAGAATTGCTTGTACAAACGCGTGAATTCACGCGATGATGTACCTTTCCTCAGATAGCGATAAAAAAATTCACACTGCTGCTAGCAAATCCGTTTCACACGGTACTACTAGCAACTTTAAGAAGCTAATATAACATGTCACTTTTAGTACCAGTCTTTATGTATCATTTGATATCTACAGTACTTAAATGGATGGGAGTGAAATGTGTGCACTGCGCCCAGAGACGTTTCGTCTTCACCGCAGTTATGTGCGCGACTTCAGCCTTATAAAATCGTGACATGAATAACAATTCTAATATTACTCATAATCCTTACTTATACAAATTAAACGAACTTATAAAAAAAACTTCACGGGTAGTTCAAGGATATACAAACGTGGTTAAGTTTGTTGTTTTTAAAGATAATTTGTAACCGAAATTCTTGGTATTTTTGGCTAAATTTGCATTTTAGGGTACCGCGTCGGTAGTATAGTGTCAGATTTGAAACTTAGACCACTCGATCGACTGAACTACTGATTCGAATTTTCAATTTGAATATGGAATTTTCAATTCGAACTATTAGTTCCTGAGATTAATGCATTCAGACAAAGAAACAAACTCTTCCAGTTTTATAATATTAGTAAAGATATTTAAATTTGTAAATATGTTTAAATCTTTGTAATTCAATAACGCTCTAACGGCTGAATGGACCTAGGCTTGGAACAGAGATAGAATATAGTCTAGAATAAAACAGGATACTTTTTATCCCGTGAAAAGGTTCCGATTAGTAACGGGAACGAGATCAAAATTCTACGCAGATGGCTAATAATTCTATACTCTACTGAATGAATGAGTTAGCAAGCCAGATGAATCTTCCTGTAAGCCAACACTAATATACTAAAGCGGGATACGTCCAATCGGCATCGCTGACTCCGTGGCTGTCTAGTTAAATTCGTTTATTGGTGGGCCGAACCCGATAATCCAATTTGAGAGGTCCCTTCGCTTCGGGTTATATTCTTCTGAATTGGGCGATACGAGAGGCCTGAAGTCACAAAATATTAAAATATAGGAAGTATCCTATTATGGAATGGTTAAGCTAAATCGCAATTTCGGAATTAAATTATAATCCTTTAAAAAAAAAAAATATTACGCAGTTCTCAAATATTTTTATGTGAAATTAAGGTATGCTTCCGAACTCTGCAGCACACGGCTGTGTTGCATAGCAGCGGACACAGAGTGTATTACAAAATAGACTTGAATATGATAATTTTGTTTTAAATTTTCGGATGAAATAGGAACTCGTTTTAATTGGAGACTTTTTAATCTAGACTATTGCTAGAAGCTCTCTAATATTTAATTGAGACATAGTTTCTCAAATCTCCTAAATATACTTGAACCACGTCAAAAATCAACTCCTTTAACTAGTATTAGCGCCAGGATGACGTCATCGAACCTGATGTTGTACGCCCTGTGCGCATACCAGAGCTCATTATGATAATTCTAACAATTAACGCTCACACAGTGGTTTGTTGTACCAACGATGCAATGTTAGGCCTACGCGTGTTACTGAATGCAACGGTTCTCAGTCTTTTGCCTCTTTGTGTTATGTATGAACGAAACATTTATTAACACGGTAGGGTTGATACCAGACACAAACGAACACGATTCTCAATTCTAAATTGTAATACCTATGCACCTATTACAAATGTGGAAGTTTGTTTAGATGTTTGTTACTCAATCACGCTTAAACTGCTGAACAGATCCAGGTTGATATTTGATTTATATAGATTATAGTTTGAACGACACTTACTCCCCGGAATAGGTTCCAATGGATTGTCAAAATGCGATCAGAATTCCACTCCGGCGGAGTCGCGGGCTACAGCTATAAATAGATAAATTAGATGGAAGCTACCTTTAGTCAGACCTTATTTTACCTAGTGGAGCTACTTGTTCAATAACATCGAATAAAGTAGTTATTATTTTAGCAATCCAAAGTAGCTCAGGTGGGTAGAGAAATCCCCCAACCAATCGAATACAGTAATGTGTATGTCTGTATTAATTGAGGGATTTATTACGCCACTCTGTTTCATACGCAATGACATGTAACAGGGGTGGGGTTTCATAAAGTGTATTGGCAAGTTTAATAACGGTTGCAATTTTAACAGAAGGGGTTTAAAAAAATTCTAAACAAAATTATGACAGCAAAAGCTTTTTCTTTACCACTAAACAAAGAATAAAAATGTTTTTGCGTACAAAAAAGTTTTCTCGAGGGGAAAACTTTAACTTGTCAGGCTTCGTTCTCCCTAATATACGTAACTTCGGTTGAAGGATTTTATCCAAAACAATGGAAGCTGCTAAATAAGGTAACATTTTATTAAATAATTTGACCAATTAGGGAAAATATTACCCCATCTTACACGAATACGTATTACGCAGTCATAAATAAGGGGTATTACTTTATTTATTTATGTAATAAGTACTCAGTTTTTCTTAGGAAAGGAATTATGTTTGTTTTGTCGTAATACCACAGATTGCCATTAGTAAACTTTGTTAATATATTATCTATTAATAATAATAATTATCATTATTTATTTATTCACATATAAGTACAGGTACAAAGCAATAAGACATAAAATAATAAATTATGAGTTGTACAGAGATATATCATATATAAACTTGTATATTATTCTTGTGTTAGTTGTAAAGTTTCAAAATTATAAAATGATGTGTCCACTGGCAAGTAACTTCTGTAATCATAGATATTTAAACTATCATGGTCACATGTGAGTGACCATGATAGTTTGACCATGATTGTTTCGAGTTGCCGATATTATACAACATGGTAAATATCCCGATTATTTTGATACTGTACTTCTGTAATTTTTTGCAGAACTACTATTTCCACAGACTGCAATTTAATTTCACTTTAAACGAAATGAAGATACTGTACAGCTTCTTACAGACATTAAAACTCTTAGTGGCGAGACGTCTTCACACGTATGGCCACTAATATAGTTTTTAATTTCCTGGAAAGCGACTGTACCTTCCATGTAAACAAACCGATCTTCATATGTCTCTCCAAATAATGTTCTCCATGTGTTCCATGCAAGCTGTACTAATAAAACCGAGTATGCACTCTATGCGTGTACTACGCACGGTATGCATATTGATTTGGCTCGAGGCAATTGCCTCAAAGCAAATGCAATCAAAATCGTACCATCGTATAGGACTGGTTCGCCATCTCATGTCATCATTCGATGATGCGTATCGTACGGTGCGAATGTAAAGGTATCATGGTCGGTACATTTCTTGATAATATATTTTGGCACATGAGCGTTACACGGCTTTTTTGAAGGGTTAGGGCAAGAATCAAATTGTCGTGTGTTTTAAAATTCTTAACTTCGGACAGAGCAGAGTGGGGCAAGCGCCTCATGTTTCAGTCATTTCGGAGATTACCGATTATAAACAGACATACGAAAGTGTAAAAAATACTACTACCAGCTATTGTGTATACTCGTAGTGTATATAATAATATAATAATAATAATCATATAATCTCAGTCATCGGTCCATATGTGTTAGTAACAATGATCATTAAAAAGCTGTTATTACCGCGGTAGCCTAGTGGTATGGGTAATGGACTGCTGAGACGAGGGTTCGATCCCAGAAGTTACCATGGCACACACCAATGACTTTTCGATGTTTTTCGAAGTTATCTGTATATTTATCGCAGGTTTATAAGTGCCCGGTTACCGGTACCGGTACCTCTGCCTACCCCTTCAGGGATATAGACGTGTTTATGTAATGTTATTTAAACGTTACTCACACTCACACTCCCGTTTTATTTATTTGTATATATTAAACCAATCACGGATTCACTGATTCATTGTTTGATCAGACCTTTTATTGAATTTTTGGTTAGCCCATATGATGCACGTGCCCGTACTTTCTGACGTATGTTCAAGAAGTCTGCTAGTATCTATGCGCAATGCGGCACACGCATTGTAAGATTCATGCTTGACTAACAGCCCTAAGCATCTTACTGTATACAATATTCTACACATGCGCGTACGTGTGTGTGTGTGTGTTTTAAGTTGTCGATGAGTAACTGATGAATCACAGATAATGAGTGTTGCGATCGAAGTTAGTGTTTACAGTGTGTTTCTACCTACAACGTGATTTACTCATAGATGGCATTACGCTAACAATAAAGTTATAGTCACGCTTTACAACATTGACGCTGACTTACGTTTGGAAGGTCGTCATTTTTAAATTGATAAGTTCTGGTCAGATTAAAACACCGTATGAATCGGGGTGATTTAAAATTTCAACCATAATGAGGAAGCTAAGGCAGAAATGTTCAGAAAAACTTGATGATGTTGCTGTCCAATCCATAGCTGATTCAGATCCGATTCGATGTACCAATTTAATGTAAACTAAAGGTCGTATAAAGGTATGCTTATAAAGATAAAGCAATGGAGATGCAAAATATTACCATCTGCGTTATCCGCTGTAATATCAGGTTTTTTTTTTGAAAAAAACAATTTGCACAAATTGGATACTCGTGTTGATACGGGCTCATTTTACAAAACTAAATACTGTTGTAGAGTTCTGTACGAGATATTACATAAGTTGAAGTAATTAACTTATTATTCATACATACATTTAATCAAGTCTATAAATCCTCGAATGGTCCTGGGATAATTTATACTTACATTTCGCTATCATTTTTGGTCCTTCGTTATAAGTGTAATGATGTAGAAAGTATACAAGTGTCACCAGCCTATCTCATCCCAAGGGTGTCGTAAGAGGCTACTAATGCAAAAACACGCGGGCTATCACTGCGCGAGAATTTAAATAAAACCTTGTACCATCCTGTCTGACCAGCGTCGAAATAGTGGACCAAAACCTCCCAATATTGAAAGAGGCTTATACTGCGATAGGGTTTATTGATTGATTTGAATAGAGAACGAGTCTATTGTTGTCAAACGCGCACTAATTTACTAAATTTAATTATGACAATGAGCACTAAACCCCCATTTCATTTAGAATGTACTGAAAAGTTCTATATTGCGCTTGTTACGCAAGGTTTCAATTTATAACTTCAGTGGAAACCTGTTATTATTTCAGTATGCTGATGACATTTTAATTGCGTCAAATAAGTCTCGCGCAGACATCATATTGTTATTTTCGAATTGCTCTCTATTCAGTTAAATACACGGAGTATATTATTTGGATGAGATAATATTCTCTATTTTTCTTGACGCCTGCTGTGATGTTGAAGACATGTAGGTTAATTCAATTAATTCCGTTCAATCTAAGAATTCCTGCTGCTAGTTAACTAAGTTGTTGTTTATATCAATTAGTTAATTAATTTGTTAATTATATAGGTACCTACAGTTTATTCATTTATCTACTCTATTTTGGATTATTAATCAAATCAATCAAATCAAATCAAAAGCAAATGATCCTGCTTAATAACTTCGCTTTACCAGTGAAAATACTTCCGACTAAACTGTTTCCACGTATTTCACTCAAGTTAATTGATACAGTGAAAGATTATTACAGCGTCCGTTCAGATTTAATTTTTATTTATTTATTTCTTACATACATGAGTCATTACAGGCAACTATAACAATTTAAAAATATGTCAACAATGATAAGTTAATAATTTCTCATTTAAAACAATCATTGATAAATAATTCAATTAATAATTCCAATTTAAAGCATATATAATTGAAATAAATAATAATAATTTATTGCAGGTTTATAAGTGCCCGCTTAATGGCAATAGGCTCGCCCTATCACATTGGGATGTAAACATAAACTGGCGAAATGTGAGTGCTAGCACCTCTGCCTACCCCTTCGGGGATATAGGCGTGAGTTTATGTTATGTTATATAAATAATAATTTAATTGGTATAACATACCAATTTATATGTAATAAAAAAAGTTCGTACTCGTATAATTAATAAATATCCTTGTCCCATATATCCCCCTATAATCTAAGTACAAGCTACATATGCAAATCCAAATTGTAATTCCAAAAATTCCAATATCCATGTCGATAATAGGAAAAAATTCCAAGTATCCCAACTGATGGAAATTAAGTATAGTAAAGATAAATAAAATAGCCAGACTTATGAACTCAGTAATTAAGTTAGGTATTCATGATAAAACATGTCTCATCTGATACATTCATTTCATTAGTCGACAAGCGCGCGTAGTCAGGATCGTTAGGGTGCTTGCTTCTATTTATAATTTGTAAACAACTTAATGTAATACTAAACAGTACTTATATGGTTTTCTTTCTTTACAGGTATATTCTTCACGGCTGTTTTCCTATCGGTATCTTTAAGGCCATGGGTGGTCTGTTCGCCAAGGACACCAAGTAGGTAACGGCTGTGCGATAAACTAAAATTAGCATATAATATGCTAGCGTCGCGGATTACCGATTGTTTGATTTTAACTCTATAGGTACACACGCCATTATGTATTAGATTAACCCTTTCACGAGCGATGCTAATAACACCACCGATTTTGGTTTATATTGTACAGTTGCAAAAAAATATTTTGACGCAACTCCTAAAATAAAGTGATTTTGTAAATATATCGCCAATGCTCGTGAACGGGTTAAGTTTGCTGTGCGATAAATCTAAAGCCATAAATACAATACATGAGGTACTAAATCTATTATATCGTCATGTCCTATCTTCTCTAGACAAGTGACAATACGTTTGTAGAATAGAATATAATTGATCAATGTATGAGATTCATATACGTTGACAACTGTCACAAACGTCATAAACGTCAAAATACTTGTGAATTTCATACATTCATCCACAATCATCGTTCTTTTCTAGAATACGCCGGCGAACTAATTGCCACTTATCTAGGGGAAGGCTTCTGACGAATAAAAATAATACCTATAAATTTGCTCGCTCTCAAACCCAATCCGCTTTTGATTCGATTTGATAAATGGAATGAAGTATTGACGCCACTATCGCACTTCGTAACTAAGGGTGCTTACATAAACAGGTTGCCGGTGTCGGCGAGACGGCTTCGATGCGGCGTGAGTTTAACTGGTCGTAACCGGCTATAGCGTACAAGGGAGTACGGTGTGTGTAAGTGAGTTTGTATGATGGACAGGTTTCATATTTCTTTATGACACGTTTGTCTTATTGACTTCCTTCTTTGTTGAAATCTATATTATGTATCTTATTAATAAAAAGCTGCAGAGCGTGTTAGTTTGATTGAACGCGCTAGTCTCAGTGCAAGAACAGCAGGTTTTAATTGAAAAAATATTTTGTGTGTACCTATAACCTTGCTCAATTAACAGACTTTCCAACACAAAAATATTTTATCAATTAATACCTACTGCTCTTGTACTGAGATCAGCGCGTCCAACCAAACAAACAAAGAACCTCTTCAGCTCTATAGTATTAATATATATGTGCATATATTGTAGGTATAGATTTCAAAACGAACAGAAATCATCAAGACTGTCATGCAAACTTATTTACACACACCCTTCTAAGTTTAAACAAGCGCCGGTTGCACCGGCTCGTCGATACCGGCAACCTGCATCTTTATGTAAGCACCCTTACTTCGTAGGAACAAATTGCCATGATCGTTCATTTGTCAACAGTTGGCCCGTGGTGCTGTTAATGCTTACCATCTCAGGTCCGTATTCTAAAACGACACTCAGTTTTAAACCTCGATTTATCTGAGAACAGATTGTATAGACAGATTTGACAGATTGTCAATAACAGTGGTGTGCAAACTTTTTTTGGAGGACCCGAAAGTGTAAGAAATTTTAGAGGAGGGCCAGAATTCATATACTGGAATACACCCCCCTTACCACAAATACCTAAACTTCCTTCCCCCCACCCCCAACAGTGGGGTTGGTTAGGTATTTGTTGTAGTGTTCAGTAAAAAAATGCAAAATCCTTATTTCAATATTTTTCACACTTCTTTGCGCCAACGAACCGCTAAATAATCATGAACTACACGACCAGTACCTGGTTTCTTTACCCATTCGTGTATTATATTAATAATACAGAATCTACTTTATATTTCTGGACCGCCAAAATATAATTATCGCGGGCCATATCCCATACACTATTCATGTCAAAGGACCGTTGGCGGGCGGGATTAAATGCGCGGTCCAGGGCTAGCCGCAGGTCGTACTATGCTCATCACTGGTCTATACAATACCGTATTTTAGAAAATACGGTCTCTAGATTATATACAACGTACAGTATTAATCGATTTTCAGTTATACAAATAGGTACGTGATTAAGTTATATCAGGCGAAAATAACTTTTAAAATTTTCAATCGTACTCTTGTATACAAGACTCTTAAACGAATACCTATAGGGGTTAATATGTCGTTGTATGAATAGGCACGTGCTCTCCTAGCTTCTAGAATCGCACGGCAATCAGAAGGTGGATAATGATATAAATGAAACTTGAGATACTGTAACTGTATTTCGGTTGAGAAATTACAAGGCTTACACTGTTACTGTAACTGACGACATCTCTAGCGTTCTCTCATTACATGCCTCGATAGGAATATGCATACGTTTGCACAAACGCTGTGTGCATACCTATTATACCTTATTTACATCGTAGAAAACTCATTTTCTTTCTGAAAGAAGTGGTCCTTACGTCCTTTATAATATAGCGCGACCATTATATGTATGTGAAGCAAGTGGCGGACGTTTGTCTCTGCCTATCCCGGAGGGAAATAGACGAGAGCGTATACATGTAGGTTTATATGGGAAGAAATACGTAAATAAGTAAACTTCATACTTGATACGTCTTGCGTGACAGATACACTTTTATTTCTATGGACCAAATGTTCTGTCGGATATCGTGATAAAGAGATGTCACGACACATACATTACTTGTTAAACTTTGATATGGATAAACGGCAGTGTTGAGAAGCCGCAATGTACTAAAACAATATCATGAAATTCATGACTATATCACGGTACGCTGTATCTGCTTATTTTGCACGCAGGCTCCTTCCTATACGTATATTTGTTCGTGCATCAGAGAACACGTTAAGCCTTCCCCGTTGGTCCCGGTTGCCATTCGAACATCTATGCCACTCGTTAGAGACTTTTTTTTTTTACGTGCACAAAATCCCCACGGATACCTCACCACCGGAGCCGGTGGAGGAGGTTATGTCGGACTCGAACCGACTAAAACACACGCCGCCTGTGGGTCGTTTTGGTTGCCGAAGGTGAGGTTGACAGGCATATCCCTCGCACCCCGGCCGAAAAAAAAATGTTGCTTAGATATGGCAAAAAGCCTACAGCACGTGGTATTCCCAGGCGGTCACCCATCCAAGTACTAACCACGCCCGATGTTGCTTAACTTCGGTGATCGGACGAGAACCGGTGTATTCAACGTGGTATGGCCGTTGGCTTCGTTAGAGCCCTTAAAATTCGACTAGTCTAACAACTTGTGTTGTTAGACTCGACTAGTCGAACTTTTAAAGTTCTCATTTGGGTCGGCAATTGGTGATATCGAAGATCTCTCCGTTATCGCCAATTGCCGACCCAACTGATATGGGAAAGAAGCTCAGATGTGTAAGTAATGGTGACCCTCTTTTTTGGGACTTTGCCTTCAGCTTACCATCAGGCAAGGCGAAGTCTAATTGACGCGTCCTATATAAAAAAAAAAAGATATTGATACTTTTTTTTTTTTACGTGCTCAAAATCCCCACGAATACCTCCCCACCGAAACCGGTGTAGGAGATTATGTTGGACTCGAACCGACTAAAACGCACGCCGCCAGTGGGTCGCTTTGGTTGCCGAAGGTGAGGAAGATAATGATACTTATATTTATTTGTTTGCGTAACAAAGCTGAAAATAAAGATATAATAGGAGATAGGACACGGCGGTATTTCCGCCAAATTGAGCAGTCCCACTGTGGAAGTACCTCCGCCGAAGTACCGCGGTTATAATAACTTCGTGTTGTGTTCCCAGCGGTGAGTAGGGTAGCCAGAGCTCACTGGAGGATTTGTACTGTCAGTCGGATGACTAAAGGCTTGTCCTGCTTTGTCCTCTACACTGACGGCAAAGACACTCTGTGCTTACAGGGTCGGCAGCGCGAGTGTGGCTTCTCTGGTGTTACACACGTCCATAAGCCACGGTAACCACTTTCCATCAGGTGGGCCGTGTGCTTGTCTGCCACCTAAGTGGTATAAAAAAAGAGGAAAAAAAGATAGAGAATCGGTTCGTCTGTAAAGAACACTGGTGCATCCAGCGATGTGTGGAATATAAGAGATATGCAATTGCCAGTACAGACGCATTTGATTTTCAATACGGACTCTTGTATAGGTATCCGGTATTATTTTATATTGATGATAATGTTATTACCCGAAAAAAAATCTAGATTTCAAAATCTTTGTTCGCTTTAATAATATTAGTTAGATTGTTTATATTATGTAAATAATCTGAAACAAAATAAAAAATAAATGGTAATACCTTCAAATTTCAGATTTATAATATTAGTACTTCCCATGCGGTGTCGTACAAGGCGACTAAGGGTTAGGGCTGTTTAACATCAGACAAAAATATACAGCCCAGACTTAGCCTCAGATGCATGGCTCGAGTCAACAATAGTGACCGGAATTCGACAATAGGCTCACCCCCTATTACGTGGGACCGAAATGGTGAAATGTGGGTATTAATTCACCTCTGCCTAACCCTCCAGGGATAAAGGCGTGATTATATGTATGTGTGTAATGTTAGTACGATAATATTAGTGATATAAAATGACTTTTTTTCTCTTTTTGATGTCAAGTAGAGAATGAAGAGAGAAAAGAAAATAGAGTTTTATGAGTAAAGGAGTTTGATTAACTGTGTATGGACTAGTGGCGTCATTTATTTTTTCATCGGCCATCAATAATTTTGATACCATTTCATTGTACTGTGTCAAACACACGTATATCCCTATCTAGCTAAGTATATGCGTATAGTTTAGAGAAGTTTGTCCACAGTAACTTTATACTGTACCTTTATATTAAATGGGTTTCATTCATGGCTGTCCAATTTCAAAACGACGAAATCTTTGCCCATACCCCTTAGATAGATTCTCAGACTGTACTAAGATCGTGCGAGTATGCGATAGCCACAATCGCTAAGATCGAGAACTTGGCTGGTAAACGGGTCGGGCAATTTATATGCCAACCAGCTAAAATTGACCTTTGGTTCCGAAGTTAATTTGCGGAAAAGTAACAAAAAGAAACATGAAAGGAACATAATAACATATTAAATTGAAATTTCAGCCGGCCGTAATATCTGCTTGCGCTAGCCGCCGGCTTACTCGGCCTTATGGGAAATCTGCCTCTCTATATCTGAAATAGTGATTTACTTTCTACAAAGCCTATATTTTATAGTAATACTTTTTAACAATGCGGTAATACTCTTTTATGTTGTAATAACACCTACGTATCCTGGTCCTGGACGGTCTCTGTGGTGTAGCGGTAGAACGATCGACTGCTACGCAGGAAGCGCGGTTTCGATTCCCGTTCAGTGCAAATATTTGTATGCATGAATATGTATATTTGCATTGGTCTGGGTGTTTCTATGTATGATATGTATGTATTTACAAAAAAAAAGTGTATCTAAGTATTTTTATCCGCATTCTAGATTCTATAACACAAGCTAGTTAAACTCACGCCTATATTCCCGAAGGGCTAGGCAGAAGTGCTAGCACCCATATTTCACCTGTGGGCGGACACCCTGAATTGTGGGCGGACACCCTGAATGATCGGCACATGCCCCTGCTGCAGCGTCCGCAGCAGAAGTTGGCGTGCCGCATCATAAGGGGGTACCGCACGATATCCTTCAACGCGGCGAGTCTCCTCGCCGGATCGCCACCATGGATCCTGGAAGCGAGATCCCTTTCGGCGCTATACCGGTTCCGAAAGGCGGCGCGGGAGCGGGGTCACGATCCCGAGCCCGAAGAAATTCGGGCCGTGAGATCCCGGCTCCACAGGGAAATGGTGGCGGAATGGGAGCTACGACTTGGGCGACCAGGCGCAGGGCGCGCCGTAGTAGCGGCGGTAAGACCCATCATGGGGGAGTGGCTAGAGAGGCCACACGGCAGCCTCTCGTACCGTCTGACGCAGATGATCACCGAGCACGGGTGCTTCGGAAAGTATCTGCGTCGGATGGAGAAAGAGCCAACGTTCGAGTGCCATCACTGCGACGCGAGCGAGGACTCAGGTCCGCACACGCTCACCGAGTGTCCGGCGTGGGAGACGCCGAGGCGGGAGCTTGTGGCGGCCCTAGGAGTGAGAGCTCTCACGCTCTCCACCTTGCTCGCGGCGATGGTCCGCTGCGCGGATGCGTGGGCGGCCGGCGCCTCCTTCTGCGAGCAAGTAATGCTCGTGAAGGAGGAGGCGGGGCGGGAGCGGCAGCGGGAGCGACGAAGGATCGCAAGCCAAGCTGCCCGCGCACGAAGGCAACTCGGGCGTCGGAGGTCGATGAACGACCTCCGCCCCCCATGAGCGCCGGCCTGGGGGTGACAGGTGGAGCCGCCTGTCACCCTGGCAGAAGCAGGCCGCGGCGGTGGCGCGCGTGGCGCGCCTCCCCGTTTCCGGGGACGAGTTGGGGACTCTGTAGTCCCCACACCCGAGAAGAGGGCCAGATCGTGAGAGATGGCCCTGGGTCGGCCGGGGTGCGAGGGATATGCCTGTCAACCTCACCTTCGGCAACCAAAGCGACCCACAGGCGGCGTGCGTTTTAGTCGGTTCGAGTCCGACATAACCTCCTTCGCCGGCTCCGGTGGGGAGGTATCCGTGGGGATTTTGCGCACGTAAAAAAAAAAAAAAAAAGCACCCATATTTCACCAGTTTATGTTTAGGTCTCAATGTAATGGGTGGCGAGCCTATTGCCATTAACCGGGTACTTATAAACCTGCGATAAATACACATATAGCTTCGAAAAGCATCGAAATGTCATTGGTGTGTGCCATGGTAAAACCTGGGATCGAACCCGAGACCTCGTCTCAGTAGTCCATTACCCATACCACTAGGCTACCGCGGTTATACATATAGGTACATATCATGACTTTGTAAGTGATGTCTTCGTTGTCTGATTTAACCGACAGAGGCAAAATAAACATTTATAACTCATCACTTCTAGTGAATACTGCAAGTCTATTCCTTGTCACACGAATATTACAATAAATTTGATTACAATGTGTAGCTTCTCTATCAATATATGAATATAGCGAATATTAAACTGGTGAAATAGGGGTGCGTACTAGGGGCAACAGCCAGGTAACCGATTTCTCCATTTTGAGCCTGTGCTCAGAGCCGATATTTCAATGTAAGACAATATATTTCGGCAGTTTAAGCAATTATCGGTAGCTTTTATAATATTCGTGTAGGTACATCTAAATATATATAACTCAAAAGTGACTGACTGACTGACATAGTGATCAATCAACGCACAGCTCAAACCATTGGACGGATTGGGCTGAAACTTGGCACGCAGGTAGATGTTATGACGGAGGCATCCGCTAAGAAAGGATTTTGATTAATTCTACCCCCAAGGGGATAAAATAGGGGATGAAAGTTTGTATGAAATTTTGTCAATTTTAAACCGATCGGGCTGAGACTTTACATGCATAAAGCTACTATGACGTAGGCATACCCTAAGAAAGGATTTTGAGATACAGGCTATATAAGACTAGTAACTTTTCAGTTCAAAATATACGAATTTCTGTATGCTAGCGCCATTTCCATAGAGTTATTTTGGAGAGAACTTTGAATTAACCATTTTCGTGCATAGTGCAAGTTAATACAATTATGTCTAACCCTTCGAAGATATTCAGGCGTGAATGTATATAAAACTAAACAGCGTTGACTCAACACTAAGCGATAACCGACATCCACGCGGGCGGAGCCGCGGGCAACAGTTAGTTATAATATAAATAGACGAATGATTTAGTGAATCATATCCACTTTGAACCATGTTTAATGAAATTCTCTTCGAACCTATACACATTTATTTTTATAACCGTACAATAGTTCTAACAATCCTCATAAAATTAGCCTTCTAAAATGTATTTATTCTCTGCGCTCGGATACCGCGCCGTCTATTGGTGCTAGTGACTATCCCGTCATCATCAACCAATCACATTTTCTATTCATGTCGTGATACATATTATAATCGTCATCACACACTGTTGCAGTCGTCAAACGCTTACTAAATCCCTTGAACAAGATTTCCTTGTTCCAAGGAACTCATCAACACTCCCGTTAAATATCGACGTTTGTTTATTCTGAAGCTATATTAATAAACTGCTACGTTGTTTACGAAATGGTGGTTGCAATGGCGCATTACTTCTTCGTAAGCAATATGCAGGAAATTTTAAGATGTAATTATCATGAACCACATTTACAATTTAGTTTTGATCTTAGGATTTATATCAAACCCAGAGAGTTATTTCGTTATGTTGCTAAAGAACTTTATTTAATGATTCTCCGACTAGTTGAGACGCAGACGAGTTATGACAAAACATCGTAGTTTGTAAAAGATTAGCCAGATCTATGTAGTAACTGGTGAAGTATCGGATATCCGCAAGTATACGAGGATATACGAGTGAGAAGAAAGATTCATATCCGCAGATCTTGACATTAAATATCCGCCAGTAAACATTTTGTAAGTAACTAACTAAAACAAAGATTGCTTTTGTTAAGATGGGTAGGTAATACAACTATAGTTACCCTTAATGATTAAGTCCTGATCGGATAAAATGGCACCCATTGGAAGAGACCTATGACAAGCAGTGGGTTAAATGATTGATTGAAGAGTTAAGACAGCTTACAAATCACTAGGGAGCTTCTTAAAGCTAGTAGTATACGTTACGGATAGTCACTATTGATGCTGTAATCACGACTAAGCTCAACAACTTAAGACTTGATCCCGCCATCTTGACGAACGCCGACGATAATACTAGTATTTAACATTTTAATGCCAAAGTAACCGTGTCTGTCTATTTGCTTTCATGCCTAAACCACTGAACCGATTTTCACGAAATTAGGTACAGGGATAGCTTTAGACCTTGGAAAAGGACAGAGGCTGTGTTTCATCACGATAACCAACATCCACGCGAGCAGCAGGCAACTGTTAATATACCTATATAAGTACAATTATTTAAAAAATAAGCTATTTTTTTATATTTGACACGCCAACTTAACTTCACCTAGCTTGATGGTAAGCTAAAGGCAAGGTAGTCTCAGGAAAAAAAGGTCACCATTAAAATGGTGGCACTCAGCTTTGCGGCCTTATCAGATGCTTTTTCACGCCCCGCTTAAAGGACCCGGGACTGTAGGAAGATGGAAACACGTGAGCTGGTAATGAATTCCAGGTTTTGGTGGTGCGGCGAAAAACGATTAACTATTATTAATAATAAGATACATCGTAAAGAAGTTTCCTTACAGAACACACATTTTTCGTTTGAAATAATAACAAAAACTAATTCACTCGTCTGTTATAGAATTGTGTATATTCTATAAATTAGATAATTTTATGAAAGTCTCAGACATGCAAACTAGGCAGATATTAGCTTAGATCAGACTAAACCACCGTTTGGAATGCATGCAAATCGACTGGTGGTTTGTTAAAGTTTGCCTAGAACCGACATTGCAGGGTTGATCTTGTACCACAATTCAGTTGAAATTCTCTAAGGTTAGGCATAGTTAGTATACATTTTCGAAGCAAATATTTACCATTCTTTGGTGAACTATTAATATTCTGCTATTGAGATAAGATATACATAGTACGCGAATAGAAACTGGCAGCTGTGACTCATTATTGCGATCGGTTATAAATGCTATATTGATTGTATATTGCTTTGAGGTCGGCCGTATCTTATCAGCTCTTTTATATAGGTACCTATATAATTTCTCTTGCGGCCTTTATTGGTGCTCTTTATGTTCCCAAATTATCTCAGCATACCTTCTCGTCTCAATATGATTAATTTTCCTTATTATCATTATAACAATCACTAAAGGATATTTTTTTTTACGTACGCAAAATCTACACGGATACCGGAGCCGGTGGAAGTGGTTAGAAAACGCACGCTGCCTGGGGGTCTTTTTGGTTGCCGAAGGTGAGGTTAACAGGCATATCCCTCGCACCTACTATTTTCATCGCAAGAACCAGTAAAATGTTTACAAGAAAAACTTACATACATACATAGTAGGGTTAAGCAAAGGTGAGTTAACACCCACATTTCACCTAGGGGGTGAGCCTATTGCCATATTTCGGGCACTATTGTTGGCTCGAGCCATGCATCTGATGCTGAGTCTTGGCTGTATATATCTGTCTGATGTTAAACAGCCCTATCCCTATATATTAATAGTTTATGATCGCGTTAATTCCTGTAAACATTATTGTGTATCGTGTATCATGAAAGTTTAAAAAATAATTCATTCATAGATAGTCGTATTTATTTAATTCTTGAAAAATGGGTTTCCAAACATGTGTTTTACAAGACAAGATCAATAGAATGATTGAATTTATATTGCAAGTCATAAAAATACTTATTTGGTCAATAAGTATTTTCTCTTGCATGGGGTTTTGACAATTTTTCCTGTAGTTTAGAAATACTACTACCTCTGATTTTTCATTACTTTCAATTCCCAAAGTAAGTCAAAAGATAAACAATCGAATCAATCCCAAATTATATAACTTTTTAGATTCCTCATTAAATTACAAATTACTTTTATTATGAACTATATATGTGTAAACGCAACGTAGATGCATTCCATACATTTGCACTACTCGCGACTGGTGTGTGACGTCACTCGCTAGTACGGATTTGTATGTAGCGTTTTCGGGCAGCGCGAAATATTTATTTTTTAAAATCAAATATCGTAATAATATTCCACTATAGCAGTTCATTATATTATTATAGAGTGGTCATAATTCAATAGTAAAAAAATTTGTCAAATAGCCTATTCCACTTTACAGAAATAATTCTCATCAGTTGGCAATAGATTAATTTATGAACTACGCCTCACTGAGTAGACGATAGAATCATAATTCCGGTGTAGTACAATGACTCGTAGCCAGTCAACCATCGCATACCTCACGATTAACCGCAAAACGGTCTGTTAATTCATATATTGTATATTAAATATAAAACTTAGTATACATTGATAAACAAATCGTAAAAGTAAACAAGGTACAAGAAAGTTTGAGACGGAAATGCCGCACGCCGTGTGAAGCGCCGGATTAGAAAGAAAATGCTGCGATGGAAAGCAGGGCAATGGGTCTTGGAAAATTGTGTGTTTATACGCTTGTGTATCTTGTTAGTTAATCAGCCCCCCTCCTCAGAAAAGTGGTAATTTGATGACCGGCTATTGTAGAATAGAATGATAAATATTTGGGATTTGACGCATTTGACAGTCGTCAACGTATAGAGGGAAAGTCGAGTAGATTGTACCACCTTTTAAATCGTACCACCTCTAGATTTCTCATTAAATGACACTTTTTTTACACACTGGCAATACCAAACTATGTTTTAGTTTCGCCTCCAGCTACACACCATTTCAAATTGACATCTAACGAGAATTGCTTATGGGAACGGAAAAAATTGATTTCGGTGGAATTTGTTGTGAATTTTCATACTGGTTTGCAAGGTCATAACACGTGATATAGGTAAACTAAAACTATATACTTTATATAACTACGATTACAAATTAAATCTTGATTATATAACTACCAATTTAATCTAGATTTTTATGCATTTGCGTTGTATGACTAGGTTTTGAAATTACGTCGTTGCATCTGGTTAATTAAAAATTTACCTGGTTCTATAAATCGTACCGACTAGTTTGATATAAATACACATATTTTAATTATTATAAAAAATAATTAACTATATTTTTGTGTCCGCTTCACAGCAATAGGACCGAAAATCATAGTTGGTGAAATGTAGGTGTTAATATACCTCTGCCTGCCCCTTCGTGGATTTCCAGGCGTAAGTATATGTTTGTGTATGGTATTGCCTTTATTATTAAAGTATTATATATTATAAAGTATTAAAAAAGCATCTGATGAGGCCGCCAAGCTGAGTGCCACCATTGTAGCACTTAGTGTCTGTAATGGTGACCCTCTTTCCTGAGACTTTGCCTTTAGCTTACCATCAGGCGAGGTGAGGTCAAGTTGGCGTGGCCTATATAAAAAAAAAAAAAAAAAAAATTGTATCAGGCAAAGCAAACTAAACGCATGTAAGACTGATCCGTGTAGTACTTTACTGTCTGGTACAATTTAAATACCTTTGGTACGATTTGAACGACTAGTCTGCTAAATTGTACCGGTGGCAGACCTCCGCAATAACTACATTTTATCCAACCTAACGATGGAGGCCAGCCTTTCATTGTTCTTTTGTCATATGATAATCAAGACATTAAACTTTATTTTACATGCGTATTTATCTTTATATATAGCCTAGTGGTATGGGTAATGGACTGCTGAGACGAGGTCTCGGGTTCGATCCCAGGTTTACCATGGCACACACCAATGACTTTTCGATGCTTTTCGAAGTTATGTGTGTATTTATCGCAGGTTTATAAGTGCCCGGTTAATGGCAATAGGCTCGCCAACTATTACATTGGGACCTAAACATAAACTGGCGAAATGTGGGTGCTAGCACCTCTGCCTACCCCTTCGGGGATATAGGCGTGAGTTTATGTTATGTTATGTTATTTATCTTTATAAGTCCTTTTATAAACTAAATATCCGAGTCCAAGTCAAAAGTGGTCCAATATAACCGACTCTCCCATATGTGACAAATGTCATATCCCATATATCAATCAATAAATCAATTAGCCCACCGCAGCAGTCCACTGCTGGACATAGGCCTCTCCCAATGTGCGCCATTTTCTCCGATCATCCGTTGAAGTGGCAGTGGGCTGGCCACGTTTGTGGAAGGACCGATGACCGTTGGAGCAAACGAGTCCTCGAGTGGAGACCGCGAGAAGGTAAACGAAAGGTAGGACGCCCCCTAGCCAGATGGACGGACGACCTGAAAAAGGTGGCTGGGACAGACTGGATCTCATATATGCCTCATTCTATTCTACAATACAACAAATTGCCACTACTTAGGAGGGGAAGATTAATAATATCTCATACTTTGAAATTTAATACAAAGTTTTAATATCTAAATAATTTAGGAGATATGCGTGCAATTGACGTTTAATTAAACGTGAGTCCCTTGATCGTAGCGTTGGAACCACAGATTTTAACATAACTTTTCGGAAATTTGTCTCTGGTAAAGTATTTTTTATCTGTTTCTTTGACTATATCTATTTTACCTGTAACAGTTACGACAGGTCCTTATAATCAGATTCCCGCCCGCTTGTATTTGTCTCGCTTTCATCCTAGATGCAAGACATTGGTCTATTCCTGCTACATCAATGCTTTAAATACATATTACGTGTTTAAAGATGGCCCAAGTAGAACCATAGGTAAGTACTAGGTACAAATCAATGGTGCGTTACAAACTAGATTAAGCCTCGTAATGGTTTTAAGTCAATGGTTTTGCTTTTGATTCTCTGTAAAAGTGTAACTTAATTTTTATTCTAAATAGAATGTCTATCAGTTTACAGGTACAGTTGGACATACAGTCAGCATCTTAATACCTACTAATTATATTTATTAAAAATAACACTTACCATGCCCTTGAGCGCGCTGCAGTGGTTTCGTATACCATAGTCGGGGTGTTGGCACATCCATCGCCATTGGCCGCTGAAATCAAAACTTTCCATCATTAATGGATTCCTATGAGGAAAATATCAGGAGTTATGGGGTTTCGGCGGTAAAACCTGAAATACTAAAACTCAACTCTCACATGGTCAATACAAAAAGATTGGAGCATCTGAGTATAATAAGAGGAAAATAGTGTGAAAAATATTGTCAAAAAGTCACCTTTAAAATTATATTACTATTGAAACAGCGCGCTCTGTGCAGTATGAAAGAAACTTTATACCACGCTCAAGCTGTGAAATGAAGTCCCTGCTGCGATTTTCCCAAGCGCCTACAATATGGGGTTATTCAAGAGGGGCATTGGAAAGTTTCTTTAGGGTTGGCAGCGCGAGTACGCTCCTGGTGTTGAATACGCCCATAGGCCACCACTGTAACCTCTTTCTTTCTTTCTTTCTTTCTCTTCTTTCTAGTACGTATCTATTGCAAATAGTACCATTAACTATTACAAATAGTACATCGGGAGTAGATAGCGCTGTATAGTAATGTGTTTGAATATATTTATTTCTAATTAAAACTGATAGTCATTACCTCAAGAGTTATTGGTGGAAAAACAAGAATCAAATAAGTATTAACCTTTTTTAATATAGGACACGTTAATCAAACTTCGCCTCGCCTGATGGTAAGCTGAAGGCAAAGTCTCAGAAGAGGGTCACCATAACATACATACACGCTTAATGTACCCGGGACTGCAGGAAGAAGGAAAGATGTGAGCTGGTAATGAATCCCAAGCATTAATGTTGCGACGAAGGATAGAAGAATCCGAACCGTTCGGTTCTTCATTTTTATGCGTTATCAACACATTATTAATAAATAACTACATAAATATGTTATCAATTATACTGCGGTCTGTCATACTGTCAATTTTCCTCTATCACCGTCTCACTCTAACTCCATAACATTATATAGGTCTCTCTCTATATGACCGCGATTTCTCGAAAATAGACCACTCTATTTTGATGTCCTATGGTTTCAAATATTTTTCCCGTTACTTTGCTTTTATGAAACGAGGAATATTCTTTTATTACTGTGCACTAGCTGTTAATCCCGGCTCCGCCCGTGTTTACTTCATTTATCGCTACTAAACATAGCGTCTGTCCTTTCCAGAAGGTTCGATTACCATACGAACTTCTGTGACTCCAACTGCTTGTACAGTTGGAGCTCTAAAAAGTCCGATAATCTAGTCTGCCAGCAGTCAGATGGCAGTCGCTTCAGTGAAAATTTCGAAGTCTGACCGTTTAGTACTTTGCAAATAGTCTTTGAAAATGAGAATTGTTTGTTTATTTACACGAAACGCAAACCATACCTACTTCATACAAGCCCAGTGTAAAAGTAACGAAATATCTTTAAAATAAAAGGAGTTAGCTGTATAATACTGTATAATGTATTAAAGTTCATCCATCTGAACTGACCCTTGAGGTTAATGGCACCATGAACCTTTTAGCATGAGTGGTAGTACCCCCTAAAGCAACGAAGCTAGAATAAAGACCGAACGAAAACTTTCGATCAAACATTTTTGCGCAATCATTCATTGGTTTGAAGTTCACTAACATTGAGTACGATAAACTTTAAAAGACATTCAACAAGAAAAAAATAGCGAAAAAAAACAAAAGAATAAACTTCTACTTTTATTATAACTTTGTTTTTGATGCTCATGAACTCATGCCGTTTGTTATTGCCTTGATAGAAAAAATCTAATCAAACAAATAAGTACACACAAACAAAAAACCAAAGTAAATATCTAAAACGATCAAAAAGCAAACGCCTTTTCATTGTGCGTTTGAAGTACGAGTATTCAAAAGAAATAATCTGTTTGATGACACCAAAAATGAACTGTTTCTTATAGAAAGATTTTGCGTTTGAAAAAACACGATCAAAACATAGAAGTGTTTTAATATCTAAAAGAAAAAGAGGCACTTTCTTTTCTTTGGCTTCCAAGAATTTCTTCGAATAGACAGAATAGATATAGATTGATGACCAAGTCAGCCGAAGGTTTTCCTCTCAAAATTGAGAGGTTAGACAGTTGTCGCTCCTTTACAGGCTACGTAAGATAAACCAGAAGGACTGCAGAAAACCTCGGATGCAACCAACATTGCCAAAATGATGATGATGAGGAACTTGTGATCAAAATGATGGTGATTAAGTCTGGTAATCAAAATAAATATAATATTGTACTCCTTCTAAACATGATTTTATGAGGAGGTAGGACACAGCGGTATTTCCGCCCAATTGAGCAGTCCGACTGGGGAAGTAGTGTAGTAATAAAGTAGTAGTAGTGCTGTCAGTGGGATGACCAAAAGCTTGTCCAGCTTTGTCCTCGACACCGACGGCACAAAATCTCTGTTCTTACAGGGTCGGCAGCACGGATGTGACTCCGCTGGTGTTACACACGTTCATAGGTCATGGTAACCACTTTCCATTAGGTGGGCCGTGTGCTTATCTGCCACCTAAGTTGTATAAAAAAAAATATTCAGCAACCTACCTACGGAAATAATTTTTAATCAAAAATGTGAAAATTCAGGAATGGACATCCTATCCTGGATAGCTGAATAATATTCACGTACATACATACATATAATCACACCTTTATCCCCGGAGGGTTAGGCAGAGGTGAATTAACACCCACATTTCACCATTCATCGAATTCGGTCCCACGTAATAGGGAGTGAGCCTATTGCCTAAATTTCGGGCACTTTTGTTGACTCAAGCCATGCTGTTGAGTCTGGGCTATATATCTGCCTGATGTTAAACAGCCCTATGCCTTAGTCGCCTTGTACGACACCGCATGGCAAGAGATAGGGTGGCCCTAATACTACTCGGCCGGGAACCGCATGGCAAAAATAAAACGTTTAAATTTATAAATTTGATAATATAGTACCTTCAAAACATCATTCAGCAACCTAATAACTACATTTTAGCCAACCTAACGATGGAGGCCAGACTTTTATTATTCTTTTGTCATATGATAATCAAGACATTAAACTTTATTTTACATGCGTATTTATCTTTATAAGTCCTTTTATAAACTAAATATCCGAGTCCAAGTCAAAAGTGGTCCAATATAACCGACTCTCCCATATGTGACAAACGTCATATCCCACATATCAATCAATCAATCAATTAGCCCACCGCAGCAGTCCACTGCTGGACATAGGCCTCTCCCAATGTGCGCCATTTTCACCGATCATCCGTTGAAGTGGCAGTGGGCTGGCCACGTTTGTGGAAGGACCGATGACCGTTGGAGCAAACGAGTCCTCGAGTGGAGACCGCGAGAAGGTAATCGAAAGGTAGGACGCCCCCTAGCCAGATGGACGGACGACCTGAAAAAGGTGGCTGGGACAGACTGGATCTCATATATGCCTCATTCTATTCTACAATACAACAAATTGCCACTACTTAGGAGGGGAAGATTAATAATATCTCATACTTTGAAATTTATAAATTTCATAATATTGTACAACTTCAAAACATTATTCAGCAACCTAGCCATGGAAAAAGATTATACAAAAAGGTGAATATTCAGGAATGTATCCCATCATGGACAGCTGAATAATGTTGACGTCTCCATATTTTATACTTTTCTCGATTTAAAATTTATTATTATTATTTAAATAGATGCTAGTTTTGGATATTTTTATTGTATTATTGCAGATTGAAGCTATTTCATCTTAGAAGCTGTCTTTGTCTTCCTGTCTGCCACTGACAAAATTTAAAAAACAAGTACATGACTTATTATTAAACAAAATGTATTACAGTGTACAACAATATCTTGACGATAAGAATACCACAACATTATAGACGGATTAAATATATATTTGACATTATGCTTTATATACCTGCTGACATTAAAACTTACAACTGATTAATTTACTGTTTGACATTATGCCTGTAATATTGACATTGAAAATAAAATGATAAGAAAATCGAATATATTTATAATTTTGAATATAATATAATTTTGAAACACTATGCTTGTAAAGATAATGACATTAAAATTTGCTCGCTCTACGGGGCAGAATATGCTGTCACTAGTTTTTAAGACCTATAATGTAACCATATGCGAAGCAAATAAATGAATTGAATTGAATTTCTAAAAGGTAAATCGAGACGAGTACTATTTTTGTCAATGCAGAAAATGGAATAAAATCTATATCCATTTTCGGTTCAGACATGAAAACTATTAATAAAATGAAAAGCCGTTTCCATCTTTAGTTTCAACTTTGAAATCAGAATAGAACCAAACAAAAAGTACATATAACAGTGATTGGATCGAGCGTTGAAATAAGTCGGTCGAACCATTTAGATTTTAACGCAATGTTATATGAAAAATTCAGCTATCCAGGATGGGTCCGGATAGGTCAGTTGAACAAAATATTTACCTAGAAAGAAACTTTATTGGGTCAAATCCTGTGCAGGTAATTAACATTTTCAATTTATAATATAGGCTTATCACTTTTCTACACGAGGGAAGGTAATCTCCTGGTCGATCTATATTCAAGAAACTTCATAATTTAAAGATGTTCTTGTAAATACATACATGCATACATATAATCACGCCTTTATCCCCGGAACGTTAGGTAGAGGTGAATTAACACCCACATTTCACCTATCATTAAATTCGGTCCTACGTTATAGGGGGTGAGCCTATTGCCGTCTTCCGGGCACTATTGTTAACTCAAGCAATGAACAACATCTGAGGCTGAGTCTGGGCTGTTTAAATCAATCTGATATTAAAGTCTTAGTCGCCTAGTACGACTCCCCATAGGAAAAGATGAGGTGGTACAAATTCTATCCTCTTCTTTCACCATTTGGCAAATAAGGTGAGGAAATTGAAAGGGGGGGATTACTCTAATATTATAAAGCTAAAGAGTTTGTTTGTTTGAACGCGCTATCCTCTGGAACTACAAGTGCGAATTGTTTTTTTTTTGTATTAATTAGTCCATTTATCGACATAGGTCTTTGGTTATATATCATCAGTATACTGCTTAAGGTAGCGGAGCAGTGATCATAAATATCAACAAATCTGGAATTTTCCATACATTATTGGAAGGCTAAAAAATTATAGGCTCAAAGGGGTGAAATGAAGCTTCAAAATATGCCTCGGGCGAAGCTGGGGCAGATCAGCCAGTTAATAATAAATGAGAATGAACAATTTTATATGCCCGCAACGATTCCTATTAGAAAATAAAATTATCAAAGATATAAAATGAAGTGAAGTACGTACCTACTCAAGACTGGTTGGTATCAACGAGCGACCTATATAACTCCGAACTCCGAGTTGAATCCAAAGTTGCTCTCCTAAATATATTGATTGTAACTTGTGAGTTTGAGACCCCTACTAACTTAAAATCGACAATTTTTTTTTATACCACTTAGGTGACAGCCAAGCGCATGGCCCACCTGATGGAAAGTGGTTACCGTGGCCTATGGACGTGTCTAACACCAGAGAAGCCACCCTCGTGCTGCCAAAGCAGAGGACAAAGCTGGACAAGCCTTTAGTCTTCCCACTGACAACACAAACTCTCCAGTGAGCTCTGGCTACCCTACTCACCGCTGGGAACACAACACGAAGTTATTATAGCCGCGGTATTCTGTAGGGCGGAGGTAAAAGTTACAATTTACGTTTTATCGTCTTAGTTAAAAAATATATGCACTTGTTTTTCTTAGTTAACGTTTGTTACTGTTCATATATACCTTCATATGATCACGCCTTTATCCTTGGAGAGTTAGGCAGAGGTGATTTAACATCCACATATCACCAATCATTGAATTCGGTCCCACATAATAGGGGGTGAGCCTATTGCCGTCTTCGGGCCACTATTGTTGACTCAAGCCACGCATCTGAGGCTGAGTCTAGGCTGTATATATCTGTCTGATATTAAACAGCCTGCTAGTCGCCTTGTACGACACCGCATGGAAAGAGATGGGGTGGTCCAAATTCTACGCTGCTGGGGACAATGCGACTACTATAACACATTGTAATATCTAAGAACATGTGCTTTTTACATTGAGTGGGGTCCGCTTTACCAGTCTAACTCCGGATTTAGTTGAACTTCGACATTTTCTGATAGGCGACTGCTAGCTGACCTCCACGACCCAAAGACGATATCGAAGCATTGCAGTTAGACCAGCTGTTGGACTCTTTAGGGCTCCATCCGTAACGATCACGACACGATCACGACAATTGAGATCGACAGCTTAACTTGCTCTCCTAGGCAAGCCCAGATCAATTCAAATACCAATATAAATAAATAATAATAAATAAATATTTTTTTTTTTTTTTTATACCACTTAGTTGGCAGACAAGCACACGGCCCACCTGATGGGAAGCGGTTACCGTGGCCTATGGACGTATGCAACACCAGGGGTGTCACACTCGCGCTGCCGACCATGAAGAAACCTTCTGATGCCCCTCTTGAAGAACCCCATATTGTAGGCGCTTGGGAAAACCGCAGCAGGGAGGTCATTCCATAGCTTGAGTGTGCGTGGGATGAAGTTTCTTTCATACCGCACAGTGCGTACCGTCTCAGGTCGCAATGTGTGGGGATGAATTCCCTGCCTATGGCGAGAGGTACGATGATAGAATGTAGCTACGGGCATCATGTCAAACAATTCATCTGAGCACAAACCATTGTATAGGCGGTAGAACACACACAGTGAGGCAAAATCCCTCCTAAGGCTAAGAGGTTCCACTCTACCTGTGAGTATGGGATTGTCAACCAGCCTCAATGCCCGTCTTTGCAACGAGTCGAAGGGGTCAAGCTGGTATGCAGGTGCTCCAGCAAAAAAGTGACAGCTTTACTCCATGTGATAAATAAATAATATTCCACAACATTCTACACAACGCTATCTAGACCCATGGTAAGCATAGCTTAACTAGCTTGTATTATGGGATCTAGAATGCGTATAAACATACTTAGATACTTTTTTTTTTGTAAATACATACATATTATACATAGAAACACATATATAATATTCATGCATACAAATATTTGCACTGAACGGGGATTGAACCCGCACCTTCTGCATAGCGGACGTGTTTACTATCGCCACTCCACAGAGGCTGTCAGAATCACATCACATTTTTGACATTTTTAAGAAAAAAATCACATTGAATACGCAAAAATCAAACTCATGTTTTACTCGTGAAGTTTAATAGTAGGGGCTCAGGGTAGGGAAGCATACCCCGCCCTGAACCATAATCAAATTTACCTCATTTGACTTAATTTGGTGTGTACATGCGACAGTTTGTGTAGGGTATTCGGTGATTCGTGCGCTGTCGTCCGTTTGAAACTTTATTTCGTACCTTCAAAAGACCCTTTGGAGCCATAAGCTGTGACCAGTCATCCAGATAAATAAAATTAGAGACCGGTCGCAGCAAAGAGGTTTAATCAATTTTACAATTCTTTTTTAACGAATCCTCTCCCAATACGCACTCGGCCTTTGAAATTTGTCTCCCTACCCCAGATACCCTTTTCAATTTGTCAGTATATTCTCCTTTCGAACGTATCCCTTTTCGTACCCCAATTTGCGAGTTTCAACTCTTTGTCGGATAACATCATTTTGAATTTTTACATTCGAAATATGAAATATCATTCCCTTTTCATGCACGGTAACACATTGTTAAAAACGAAGCGCATTGCAAAACTAGTCTACAGAAAAGATACATGGAAAAATGCTACATAGACTTGTTACAGCTACCGAATGATACATGAAATACATTTTTCTGTGCTATTTTCTCATTGTTACTGAGCCTTTTTTTATGTGCAAAATATCCCCACAGACACCCCCTACCAACGGAGCCGGTGGGAGAGCTTATGTCGGACTTGAACCAACTAAAACGCACGACGCCTGTGGGTTGGTTTTGATTGCCGAAGAAACAACCGCGGTAGCTTAGTGGTATGGGTAATGGACTGCTGAGACAAGGTCTCGGGTTCGATCCCAGGTTTTACCATGGCACACACCAATGACTTTTCTATGCTTTTCGAAGTTATGTGTGTATTTATCGCAGGTTTATAAGTGCACGGTTAATGGCAATAGGCTCGCCACCTATTACATTGGGACCTAAACATAAACTGGCGAAATGTGGGTGCTAGCACCTCTGCCTACCCCTTCGGGGATATAGGCGTGAGTTTATGTTATGTTCGGAAATTAAAAAAACAACGTTGATCGAAATCAGTCATCATTTTCGAGTTATGAGTTACCATTACTAGTTATTATCAAATCAGTTGCGTGACCAAGGTAAATGGATTCATTTTAAATATATAGTCGATATTCAAAAATACTTATGATATTAGATATTAGGATATACGATATTTGTTGTGATTGAATTTCGATAGTTTGTTGATACCTAAGAGCTATGGTAACAGATGATAGACCATTCATTGGACGATACTGATTAATGATTCAATTCCGTGACGACCATGGGTATACTCGCATATGTAGCTTTATTATGTCCATACAAATATTACATGGCTTTTTTGTTTCAATATCGCCATCGCCGACATTTTCTAAATCATGTGCCTGCTTCAGATTGATGATTCTTATTCCAAGAAAAGTTAATATTCGTAATTAATAGATAATTTTATTAATTTATTTTTTATACCACTTAAGTGGCAGACAAGCACACGGCCCGCCTGATGGAATGTAGTTACCGAGGCCTATGGATGTTTGTAACACCAAAGGAGTCATAGTCGCGCTGCCAACCCTGTAAGTACAGAGTTTCTGTGCCGTCAGTGTAGAAGACAAAGCACAAGACAAGCCTTTAGTCTTCCCACTGACAGCACAAATTCTCCAGTGAGCTGTGGCTACCCTACTCACCGCTGGGAACACAACACAAACGTTATTATAGCCGCGATATTCTGTAGGGCGGAGGTACTTCCCCAGTCGGACTGCTCAATTGGGCGGTAATACCGCCGTGTCCTACCTCCTACCATTTATTGTACACAAATACATTTGCAGCTGAGATAAGTAGGTAGCATGCATATACAGTTTAATGTACAATGGGCGGCCTTATCGCTAAAAGTGATTTCTTCCAGGCAACCTTGTACTCCTTATGTCAGTTGATACAGATGAAGAATAAAAAAACAGAAAGTCCTTTTGAACAGCATTTTCTGTTAGAATTAAGAAAAGAAAAGAAAAGAAAGAAAAGAAAAAACATTTATTCACGAACACACAACGTACAGAGAGTCAGACAATATATATATACACAACAAGAAGATATCACAAAAGAACACTCTCACTGCACATCGTGCGCACCCAAATGGGCCACCATCTCAGCATGAATGCCCCGCACACCAGAGTATGCGAAGCGCTGGTTTTCAGATGGCGCCGCTAGTGGCTCCGCCGCCACGCAACGAGTCAGTGACGCATGAACACACGACAACAGATCTCTGATAGATTCAACTTTTACAAACGTTCGAAATTGTTTTTGTCAGTGATAAAAAGTCAGTTTGATTGCCACAGTTACTGACACAAAAAATAAAATACAAAATATACATCCAAGCTGTTAAATAAATATGTCACTTTCACATCAAAACTAACCGGAACAAATAGAGCTGATGAAACACGTAGAAAAGCTTGCAAAATGCAAACTTTGCAGGCATTGGGATGGAAAAGTTCACGAATTTCACGTACAATTTTATTATAAAAGCTGAATAATGAAATAAAGACCCGAATACACGAATATTAAATAAACAGTTTGCTTCTATGAAGAGGAATTATGAAGTTAGGACGTAGAATAAAATGAAATAATTTACTCAAGTTGGTCACAAAGTTGAACTTATGTTTATATTTACATTTTATTTTTTGTATTGTCTGGTTTAGAATATACTAGATAGAACTATGAGAAGATAGTCAATAAGACATATCATAACATAACAGAAACTCACGCCTATATCCCCGAAGGGGTAGGCAGAGGTGCCAGGAGCAAAAGCCTAGCGGTATGGGTAATGGACTGCTGAGACGTGGTCTCAGGTTCGATCCCAGGTTTTACCATGGCACACACCAATGACTTTTCGATGCTTTTCGAAGTTATGTGTGTATTTATCGCAGGTTTATAAGTGCCCGGTTAATGGCAATAGACTCGCCACCTATTACATTAGGACCTAAACATAAACTGGCGAAATGTGGGTGCTAGCACCTCTGCCTAGTCAATAAGTAAAGCCTGAAACTCAGTTTAATTAAACTAATCATCACTGGTGAAATCCAGCCTGTATAGAATCGGATTTAGATAAATATGAATATAATTTTTCAGTTCGATTAAGATATAGAATAAATTAAATCGCTTCAGGCGGGATTAAAACCCGCGATCTTTCCCTTACAGGGGAAACGCTCTGACCACTAAGCCACAGAACCTTCGCCAGAAAATTCCTAAATTTTCAGTATTGAAATTCAATCTAAGAATGGTCGGGTTATAATCAAGTTTATGTTACAATTGTTTTATAAGATCAAATTAAAAACAAATCTACTTATATTCTAAAAACTGAATGCAAAAATACGAAAAATAACCACTCGAATCAATTGTCTCCCATTTAGCTAAAGTATCTCATTATTTGTGATATCATAATAACATAACAAGACCTAATTGGAGCCGTCTACATTACCATTTAGACAGAAAAATATTGTGTACTTTTATAGAAGCATGCCTGTAAGACGATACCTAATAAATACTCTCCAATACATACATACATACATACATATAATCACGCCTTCATTCCCGGAGGGTTAGGCAGAGGTGAATTAACACCCACATTTCACCAATCATTGATTTTGGTCCCACGTAATAGGTTACACACTCCAATAATGTGAGTGTGACTTCTGCTTGCTTTGGAAATATATACAAACGAGTGTGTAAACATATTTTTTTCAGTCTGGCGTTTATTATATATTAATTTTAAGTAAAAAATGCTATAGAGCAAGAGCCCGTGAACGTCAGACGTACGGCATATTAATCTTCACTATCCGAGAGCCAATCTCAAATGCATCCAAAGCTTGGCCTTTGGAGCCTGGAGTTCAATCTATGTTTTCTTCGGCGCTTATGGATTGCATCATATAAACTTTTACGGAACGAGCACCTTATTTCGAGAGAAAAGTATGCACCTGGCTGATAAGGTTGGTTTTAGCTGACTTCCGATACACTTCAGACATAATGGCCATAGCTTTTTCACCTGCCTCCGGTATGAGGGGTGACCCAAGAAGCGTACACCAATGGTCTCAATGGAATGCCCAAAACCAGACATGGTGAAGTAGTAGAAGCCAGAAATCAGACCCCGAAATAAACGGAAAGTAATCTGATGCAACTGGAACTTAACTTCGCGATGATTATGACTAGCTAAACTTTATTACCTAATAAGGTAGTGCTAGCTAAATTACATTATTTTACTAGTCATCCAATGACCTTAGATGTTCAGAAGTTTGTAGCAATTTTTTTTCTAAATGGAAAAAGGTGAGGCAGAAAATTTCCAATCGCGAAGTTCGCAGCATCACCACGTTATGAATAGTTTGAATACTATCGTAAAATATACATATATGAGAGATTATTCAACAATATGTTGCCGTGCTGCCTTGTCGACATCCTTTATAAGATGAATATTTTATCGACAGAGATGCTCGACTTGTTCCAGATACGTGAAATTCTTGTGTGCGGTTTTGAACAACATGGCACAAATACGTAGGAAGCTTTCCAGGACAGGTCCAGGCGGCTATATACTTTACTATTTGCAAACAGATTTCGGTATAATTATATTAAACGTTGCTCGTTGAACACGTACTACAATAATGACTTTTTAAAAATCTGACGTGTTTAGTAAAAGGAACACTGGCAATTTAAGAAAAAGGATAGTTTTCAATGTTCTCATAATATTTTCCAAATTAACTTATTGATTAACGAATAATATTATCATTCTTGATGAACTTCTAAAATAACGTCCATGGATACTTATTTTATGGTTTTTAACCATTGAAATAAACATACTACGCTTACTTTGAAAATTAATATTAAAGTATTTTAAATTTCGTACAAGTTCGACAGTTAACCAAGCTGACATGTGATCTGACCATAGAAGACCTTATTTTTTATACCAATATATACCATGTGAAGTAAGTCTATTTTTTTTTTATAATATTAACATGAACTCACTATGAAATACTTGTTATTTTACGTTTAGCGCCGATTTATATGACTTGTGAATTTTTTATACAGATCGCGCCGACCGAGAAGATCGTTTTACTTTTCTACAAAACATTCGCCGACAAACGAAACATTGTTGAACAAGTTAGACATTGTTATAACGCATCCTTGGACCAGAAATCGTCATGACATGGATTTTATTTTATTGCCTAATTGAAAGATATTTTGACATTATACTACTTCCGCAATTATTTTACTCAAAGTACACCAAACACTGGATATTTTACTGGCCTCTAAGTAAGCCACTAGCACATTGCCATGTGCGTATGATTTCACAGGATATATTTCGCCCAGCATTGTGTTCGTTAGCTGATGTCTTCTACCTCCGAGCTCCAAAGCTATCCAGAGAGCTACCACTACGAAGCTAACCTCGTAAGGTATTTAATCAGTAGACTCGTAGCCCAGAGTCCACGATACCAGATAATATTTTCCTTGCTTAGCCATACCACTCGATTGCCACATTTGCACAATCACAATTCGTTAGAATGTATTAACGTAAAGCGCTGTCTTTGCTGCCTATGTCAAAATTTAGTATAAGTTTGCATTCTTTTTTAAATATTTACATAACAAATGCTTGATGACTGAGCGGGGATGTATACTGTTTCCTCGAGATACGTCTACTACCTTTAACTATAGTGCCTAGTCCTTAATACTTAAGTATAATAGCTTGTACTATTGTTATAGCTAATTGCATTATAGCTTGATCTAGACTAACGAAATGGTTTGATATCATTTTTTACAATAATTAATCACATTGGCTAACACTTGTAAATAACATTAACATAGTTGGCTTATTATAAGAAGTTATTAATTAGAAAGTCGAAGCTGTTAAATAACAATATGGCGGTAGAAATAGTATTGATTTCTTATAACAAGCTGATCGTCTAACAACAAGTAATCAATCATTAATATCAAGAATAATATCGATTACTAACTAAATAATGTACAAGTAACAGAGCTTTTTAACCCATACTATTTTACCCACAATATTTGTTGAAACATATTTTATTACAGTGTGTATTTCTTTATTTTCAGGCTCTGCTCATCAACGGAGAAGTGTCACTGCAGGTCTGATATCAATGTCTTTTAATATAAGTGTTATTTAAGTAATATATTATAAGCATGTTATAAGGTACAATCTCTGATTATATACATGTCTAGATACCGCGTCACCTTAACTAGAATCTTTTTGACTAGAATCTCTTTGACTAGAATCGCTTTGACTAGAATCTCTTTGACTAGAATCTCTTTGACTAGTGAAATGTTAATGAATCAATAATAACTGTCAATTTTGGTGGTCATACGTAGGTACACCGAAATTACGTCTATATTTTAAATCTATAGTAATATTATAAAGCTGAAGAGGTTGTTTGTTTGAAAACGCTAATCTCAAAAAATACTGGTACGAATTGAAAAAATATTTTTGTGTTGAATAGGCCGTTTATCGACGAAGGTTTTAGGCTTCATATCGTCACGATACCACTAATGGAAGCGGAGCAGTGTTCATAAATGATAACAAATCGGGCATATTCCCATAAATTATTTGAAAACTATAGAACTAAAGTAATACGGGTTCAAAATGATGATATGCGGTTTCAAAATACCACAATTCCACTGGCGAAGCTTTTGCGGGACTGCTAGTACAAAATAAACGATAAACGAGAGGATATTTTGTACTAGCAGTCCCACGAATCGGGGCTATTAACTTATAAAAGTGAAAAACATTATATTACAAGCTGTTCTGTCATAGGCAGTTCTGGCATATGACACACATTTCTACGCACAAAACTACTGATAATAAAGAAATGAAATTAACGGAATGAAGAAACAATATTTTTAATGTGGATATTTCACAACGCAATAACAACGGGTCTAAAAATGTCACATTGAGTGATTCTGCTTAAAACTTGTAGCTTTGTTTATTTCCACTAGATATCAATAGATTCTAATTATATTCATTTAATGGTCACTCAGTCAGCAGAATTATAGCAATTCAGTTACTGAGCAGATTCTAATTTCGTGTTAATATTGCCACAAGACAAAATATTATCTTAATTCGATTCCAATAAAGTGGCCTTTTTAGACCCTCAAGTACGCCTAGGTATTACTAGTGAAGAACGATTTGACGCCTACTATAATGCGTCAAATCGTTCTTCACTAGTAATACCTAGGCATTCTTTCCTTCTTGTTGACTGATTTTAGTGATTGTTCTGATATTTGACACACCTAGTTCTGACACACCTTCAGTTTACCAGACGATAATACAATTTAAATCACAAAAAACCGTTTGGTATTATCATCATTAGTAGGTATTAAGATCATTTTAAGTAAGATATAGAAAAAAAATAATCGGTTTAGGCAGAATTAGAACCCGCGATCTTTTTCTTACAGAGAACACTGACGACTAAGACACATATCACCCGAAACCATCCAAATTCTTGTATACATATATCCGTCTTATGGCGACGGTTTTCTCTATCTTAATTGAATAGCACTAAATGCTTTAAAATTTCTTTCAAATCGTTTTGTGTAGTTTACGATTATCGGTCTGACACTGACTGTAATACTTCATTAATATTGTTACTGTAGTGTTTGTATCTATGGAATAGATATATACACTATCTCACGTACACCAATAGTGAGGTTAGCTGTCATTGGGGAGTAGACCATTGACAAGACGGATGAGCGTATCCGTCACAGGGACACACACACAGACCTGCGCTATTGAGTGTAGTAGTGAGCCAGTGCGATTCTACTCATCATAATATTATATTACTAGGACTGTGTATCCTACAGTTACATTGTTAAAAATGAACAGAATTTTGTCGAAAAATTATCACCCTATGGGGTCACTTGTTTGTCATTGTTTTGCGAGTATACAATTCAGCTGCATCTAGACATTATATATAATCATAGATTCTAAGAAATTGATGACGAGGTTTAGTTCAATTTTGGTGGAAAAATGCTCATGCAGTTTTTGAGTGTTCATTGTAATCAACTTTATTCCATTAATACAAAGCTTAAAATAGAAAGCAACAACTCTCATCGGATAATATTTAATATTGCATACTATTTTCAGCCTTGTGTAAAAAGAATAAGTTGGATATTTAATTAACACTTTAAAACTGTACGAGCTGTTTGCCACCGGATTTGAATTAACCATAACATCAATTTTTATAATTACAATGAAATGTATTGATGTTGTTTAGATATAGTTTGTAGGTAGCAGTGGCGAAGGTTACAAATTTTCAAAAGGGAAGCCGGTAGGCAACCATTTTGTTTGCAATTCTGGATGTTGAAATACAGATTTGCAAAGCAAACCGGCAGGAACTGGGTTATAATAATCCCTCGCCACTGGTAGGTAGCGTATTATGGCACTGCGAATTTAATGCAATTTTCATTTTGGTTATATAATAACGAGATATCAGATGACGTGGCGGTGGGGATTTTGCGGTGTCGAAATTCATTAGTGAGTGCCATACGGGGCCATTGTAGAATTGAGCACACAAATGCGGTTCCAGGCAGCAAGTTCGAATATTCCGCAAGCAATCTACTATGGAGCGTCTGTAAGGGTCAATTTATACTATAACTGAATCGAAACCCATCGAAGCGTTTAATCAAACAGTTCATTCACGTTTATCTCAATAACATACTGCCCATAACTCTGCTGAGATAATAATTCGCACGCACTCTACCTAATTGGTCCGTATACAACCACTGCGAGCGACTGACGCCGATTTCGCAGAATTTAGCTTCGATGCTCTTGGACTCACCACTAGTATGAACTGACCCTAATATACGCTCCAAATGGCAATATGAAATATAATATCCTGTACTTAAAATAGTATCAAGAGTATTTAGTGGAATTTATTCCTGATATTGGCAGTGTAATTTTGATTCATTTCGGTGATTAAAAGTCATTTTATTTTGTTATCCGGCAAGCGGCAATAAACGGCTTAATTTAACTGCTGAATGGTTTAATTATATTTATTGGAATAAACTCAAAATATTGTTTAACGAATTCTGTCGTGATTTACTTTGTTATTTTATTATTTACACTATTTTCGATGGTTTGATTATTACTTTTTAGCAGGAAAAAGTGTAGTGTAAAACCTCTAAAGTTGCCAAAGTGCCTTGCATTGTAATTTTTTTCTTTTATTTGAGTAAATTAATATCTGCAGGGTAAGTTATTATGACGGTTTGAAACATCTAATTATTCTTTATTTTTTATTCTTTCCGTCGGGAACGGTGTAAGCAAGAATAGAATATACTAAATGCATAAATGATCGCGGTAGAATTCGCTTAAAAATAATGTATTCCAAAATTTTCGACGCACTCTTGAAATGCAATAATTAAACCTTATTTTCTTTCTTATCATTGTCGACGTATCTGATAAAATTCTCCGTGTAGGCTTAAAAATGTATCCTGTAAACGTCTTCAAAGATATCCTCGTTGAAACTTTCATTCTTGGTGGTGTTAAGACGTTTTAATAATTTTAAGCCTGAATTTTACGCATACTATTGTTTAATCTATCGTAGACAGCCGACAGAAATCGGTGAAATCAGAATTAAACTCAACAAAGGCCCGATACAGTGAAATTACGTTTTTATAACGTGTGATTTCAAAACATACGATGGAACAAAAAACATTAAAATTTCGATTAAGTTTTGAGACATTCTGAAAGTTAATTAATATTCTTACTAAAACGTATGTAGTTTATTTTAGAAACTCGATTCTACATAGCGAAGTTTGTTTAACGTTTTTGCTTATGATCTAATTATAATCATATGTTTTGAAAACGTTGGGTTACTGAATCGGCTTACAGTAAGTCTTAGAATCTAACTTTCTGCTTATACTGAGAAAGTCGGACGTCTACGATAAGAGCTTTTGATTCGATTTTGTTGTGAAAGTGTAAGAATTATTTCTGAAAATGTCGAATATTGTTAACGCATAATTATGTCTCCTTTTTGTTACTTTATGCCTGCTTCTGTACTGAAATAAATGTTCATTCTTTTGGCTTCTTTTTTTCTAATTGTACCTAATGTCTACCTACCTAAATATAATTTACAAAACCAACGCAATATTTTTATTTTTTCACTTTACCTTTACGTCTAATTTAATTTCATAACTTCCTTAAAATTTTCATTTTAAACCTCACTTTGAAACCATTTCAAAGTGATTGGTAAAAAGTTTTCAGTGTGACCTAAATTCATCTATGCTGCGATTGGAGAACAATTGGATTGAAGCTTTCCAGATAGTTCATTTGAAATCAATTTTCAATTGGACTCGATTCTGTCGTTCCTGTTCGTTGAAGATAAAAATTATATATTGGCTTGGTCTATTCTGTGGTATAATAACCGCGGTAGCCTAGTGTAATGGGTAATGGACTGCTGAGACGAGGTCTCGGGTTCGATCTCAGGTCATGGCACACACCAATGACTGTTCGATGCTTTTCGAAGTTAAGTGTGTATTTATCGCAGGTTTATAAGTGCCCGGTTAATAGCAATAGGCTCGCCACCTATTACATTGGGACCTAAACATAAACTGGCGAAATGTGGGTGTTAATTCACCTCTGCCTACCCCTCCGGGGATAAAGGCGTGATTATATGTATGCATGTATGTATCCGCTTTTTTTTAACAGTATTAAATTCTTAAAAGAATACAGCAAACTTCCCCCAATTTTTTCTCATCTGTATTTTATAATGAAGTTCACCTTGACGAGGTATGATAGATTTCAATAATCTATGGCAATCTTGTCCTTGAAGTTTCAGCCAATAATCTTCAAAATTCCCTCGCCTCCCCCATTTTTTCTCGTATCAAAAAAATCGCTTGACCACAGTTGTGTTTCAAATCAAAAAACATGTATGCCAAGTTAGATGAAAATCGGTTAAGAAATGTGTCCTCTAGGTCGGGACTGATAAACAAACAGACATACGAACGAAAGCGAAATCGGTCAACTTGTCGAAACAGAGACTCGCTTCGCTCGCTTGGTTCAAGAAAAGCTCGCGATAACCCTCAGAAAGCAGACAGAATCACTATTCTGCTGCATGGTTCTTGTTGTTAAGAATATCATTCTCCTATTATCATCCTCCGAGTCTCAGTTGGAATCAACTTTCCAGTCTTACTGCGAAGCGCCTGGTACTTTCCCTGAAGCAACAGACTTCCACAGCCCATTGGTGATATAGTCTGACTTTTTACGGCTCCAACTACCTATTACGATTATCATCACGACTTTAGAAGAAGCGCTACTACTCCCAGCTGAAGTAACTATTACTGCCGATACCTACAGGAGTGGTTAGGTTACTATAACTCTCTACGTGTCTCCCTGAATATAAAAAAGACAACTAAGGACGGGAAGTTTTGCTGAGAAACACCCAGATCGTAGAGGACACTATTTACGATCATCCTTGAGGTCTAAGCCAACCGTACCTGCAAGTTTGTGCACCTGCTTAACAACGAGCGAGGCTCAACGGACAGGCTTTCCTCCCATGGTTGAGAGGTCAGTCGGCAGTCGCTCCAATAAAATCCGATATACCAATCAAAAACAATAATCAGATCCTGATCCTCGAAGTGCAAACTTTGAATGCAACTGGGATACTCTGTCATATCGATGGATCTTTTTTATATGGGCCAAAATGTAAAATAACAACAATACTACAAGAGGGGCTTCCAAACTTTCAATTCGCTATTATTTATATTGATTAAACCGAAGCTGCCGACTCTATAAGAACAGAGATTTTCTATGCCGTCAGTGCAGAAGACAAAACAGGACAAGCCTTTAGTTTTCCAACTGACAGCACAAAATATCTCCATTGAGCTCTAGCTACCCTACTTACCGACGGGAACACAACGCGAGGTTACTATTTTATAGTGTGGAGGTGCTTTCCCCAGTTGGACTGCTCAATTGGACGGTTTTTGCACATTGGTCCTTTTACACTCAACTTTGTGATTGCTAAGTTGAGCGTAAGTTACACACCAAAATAGTAAGTTAGCACACAGCTATTTACCCTACATTTACGCAGCAAATATTTGTTGACAAGAAAAGTCAATAAGCATTTACTGCTTGCAACTTTGGTAGTGACACTGTTGATGTTCACGATGTAGATCGCTATATTTGCCCACTAAATACGTATCAACTGATACGTACACCATTCAATGAACGTTTATAAATAAAAACTTAGGCGAACGGGGCCCCTACGAGTATGCAATAAACAGTAACGCAGTCAGTACTAGATATTTTTAGACACAACACTATAACCCGAATCGAACGGTGTTAGTACGATTCCTCTTGAAATTTTTGGATGCGGCAGATTAAAATCTACCGTAATTTTATTACACATCGAACTTATTTGGATCTCGATTTTTTCTATTCAAGGCCAAAAGACACATACAGAATTGTTACTAATACATTTATTTACTTGAAAAAAATCTTAGAACCAAAATAATAATAATAATGATTCCCATAACGCGATGACAGCGCCTCTTGTCAGTCCCAATAGTTTTGTACTAGGTAGGTATTTTTACTTTAAGCTTTTTATCATTAGTCAGCTCATGAGTAACCTCTATTTATGATGCAACGTGTATCTAGAAGGAAAGATCTGAAGATACTCAGGTTACCGATCTCAAGATATACAGGTTAACGGCACGGCAGCACATAAAATATGAACAAACAAACATTATTTTACAGGTATAATAAATTTTCTTCATGAACAAAGAATTAAAGTATCAAACCTTTTGTCAATTAGTAAGATTTCCTTTGCGGCAGACGACTCATAAAAAAGTTCTTCGGAGCATTGTTCGCGGCAATGAAACATGACCCGTGTAATTACTTTTTTTTTAATTTCTACATCCGCCTAAACTTTGTTTAACTTTATCAAGGCATTGAACTACAGCCTACTTTACGCTTGAATATCTCCAAAGAGATTGACCTCTGTCGGTCTTTATTAACTATGAACACCTATACAGCACAGACTCAGCCTCAAATACATGATTTGAGCCCAATAGTGCCCGGTAAACGATTAATGATTGGTGAAATGTGGGTGTTAGTTCACTTCTGCCTAACACTCCAGGGATAAAGGCGTGATTGTATGTATGTATGTATATTTCGATAATATGAACATAAACTCATAGAAGTCACGCTAATGCCCTCTCCATAAATATTACGTTGTTTCTTAATCAATACAGTTCATGAATAGCTCTGTAATCATATGTATCGCATACACTTCATACGCGCTCCGTTAATACGTTAGTTATAAAGCCACGAAATAGTTCAAACTGAATTCGTTTTCTTTTCGAGGACTTTCTGTTTGAATTTAGAATTTAGCGAGGGCCGTTGCGAAAGTTCCTTGTAAAGGAGCATATTTTGATGACAAAATTGGACAGGGTTTCAGAATGTGGAGCCTTGAATTCTATTTTGTAAACAACAACAACGCTGAGACCTATGAACGTGTGTAACTCCCCTTGTGTTGCACACGTTCATATGTCACGGTAACCACTTTCCACGGCCCACCGTGTGCTAGTCAGCCGTCATTCCTGCTACCATCTAAACACTGCTAATCTAACACTAAATTTATATCAATCATAATAACATAACTAGTTCCACATTGTAAGTGTTAAATAGTTTACAGTTGCATAGTTATTTTGCAATCAAAACTACTCAGGCGTACTGAAGCAACGCAGAACCATTCGATCATTTATAGCAATCCTCTACTCAGCGTGCCCGTTACTTCATTCGGGTCAGTTACGTCAACTTGAAGCAGCTTTTGATTTCAATTAATCAAATAAACCTAATAAACTTGAACTATTAACCGTAAAATATTCCCAGCGAAATTGAACTCCGTTGACAAGATTTAACTATTACATTTTATCCATTTGAACATTTAAAACGTGCATACAATTCACTACGCTTTGCATTGTAACTTCATTACGCGTATTAGTAAAACTATTCTGGCTCCCTTCTCGAAAACCATGGGATGTTTTTTTTTTATTCCACTTGGTTGGCAGAAAGTGGCTACCGTCGCCTATGGACGTGTGCAATACCAAGAGAGTAACACTCTCGCAGCCAACCCTATAAGCACAAGAGTTTATGTGCCGTCAGTGTAAAAGACTAAGCAGGACTAGCTTTTGGTCTTCCCACTGACAGAACTCTTCAGTGAGCTCTGGCTACTAGCTCTGGCTCTGGCCGCCGGGAACACAACACGAGGTTATTATGACCGCGATATTTTGTAAGGTGGAGGTACTTCCAGAGATAATAAACCTATATGTGATGAGTGAGTTGGAGACTATTCGAGGTAGTTAGGTAAATTTTTGAACAAATTAAAAAAAATTATATGCCATCCCGTTTCAGCAAAATTTTATTTTAAAAAGTGGGTATAATTATTACGCCGCGTGGTTCCCGGCAGAGTAGAATTTGGACCACCCAATCTCTTCCCATGCGGTGTCGTACTAGGCGACTAAGGGATAGGGCTGTTTAACATCATACAGATATTTACAGCCCAGACTCAGCCTCAGATGCGGGGCTCGAGTCAACTATAGTGTCCGATATACGGCAATAAGTTCACCACCTATTACGTGGGACCGAATACAGTTATTGGTGAAATATGGGTGTTAATTCACCTCTGCCTAACCCTCCGGAGATAAAGGCGTGATTTTATGTATGTATGTATAATGTTTTTTATGAAAACTTAAAAATAATCTCAATGTAATTGAAAGCAAATCAATCAATGACTGATTCTAAAAGTTTAATAACCTCAAGAATATCTAAGTAAGTTCCTCTTGGCTGATAATCTATTTACGAGTCTTTGTCGACATAAATAAATAATAATAAAATAAATAATCCACGACATTCTACACAACGCTATCTAGACTCATGGTAAGCATAGCTTAACTAACTTGTGTTATGTGATCTAGAATGCGGATAAACATACTTAGATACTTTTTTTTTTGAAAAGCATACATATTATACATAGAAACACCCAGACCAATGCAAATATACTTAATCATGCATATAAATATTTGCACTGAGCGGGAATTGAACCCGCGCCCCATGCATAGCAGTCGAATGCTCTACCGCTACGCCACGGAGGTCAAAGAATCCCATAATTATTCGTAAGGTTCCCGGCAGACTAGAATTTGGACCACCTCATCTCTTCCCATGCGGTGTTGTACAAGGCGAATATGGGATAGGGCTGTTTACACCAGATATATACAGCCCAGACTCCGCCTCAGATGCATGGCTTGGGTCAATATTAGTGCCCGGAAGACGGCAATAGGCTCACCTTGCCGTCTGTGGGTGTTAATTCACCTCTGCCTAACCCTCCGGGGATAAAGGCTTGATTATATGTAGGTATGTATGTAATTATTGGTTTCACAATAACGAGAAATGTTTCGCGAAAATTGTATACAAACTCATTTACTAATAGCAGCAATATCTGTTACTAGAGATTGAAACTGAATTGTTATAGGAGATAATACTGTTATATCCGAAATGTCACTGATGCAAAAGCCGATTATCGGCGGTATAAACGGTACGCGAACCGAGTAATTCTCACAACACCGTACTGTGATACCACTACACACCCACTCGATATTATAGTCGTAGTGAACCATTTTGGGTACAGTTTCGATAGCAAAACAGTCTGTACGTGTGTAATATGTACATTATTCTCATCTTTAAAAACCGTAGTAGCCTAGTGGTATTTATAGTGGACTGCTGTGATGAGGTCTGCATGGCACACACCAATGACTTTTTGATGCTTTTCGAAGTTATGTGTGTATTTATCGCAGGTTTATAAGTGCATGGTTAATGGCAATAGGCTCGCCACCTATTACATTGAGACCTAAACATAAACTGGCGAAATGTGGGTGCTAGCACCTCGGTCTACCCCTTCGGGGATATAGGCGTGAGTTTATCTTATATTATGTTATTCTCATGTTTTTTTTTATGAAAGGTTATGTCGGACTCGAACCGACTAAAACGCATGGTGTCTGTGGCGCATGTTTTGGGTTGCCGAAAGTGAGGTTGACAAACATATCCCTCGCACCGTGCCTGACCCAGAGACCTCTCTCGAACTGGCCCTCCTCAGGTGTAAAAATATGGTCTCCATTAGTACTCGTGTGTACGCATAAGGAATAAATTGTATGTAAATAAAGTAAATATGTGTACTTATTGTACTTATTTTGACGACCTCTGTGGCGTAGCGGTAGTGCATTCGACTGCTATGCAGGGGGCGCGGGTTCGAATCCCGCTCAGTGCAAATATTTGTATGCAAAAATATGTATATTTACATTGGTCTGTGTGTTTCTATGTAAAATATGTATGTATTTACAAAAAACAAGTATCTAAGTATGTTTATTCGCATTCTAGATCCCATAACACAAGCTAGTTAAGCTATGCTTACCATGGGTCTAGATAGCGTTGTGTAGAATGTCGTGGAATATTTATTTATTATTATTATATTGTATTGAAGGTGTACGTCTAAAGATGTGCCTATTGTCATCAGCGTCATCAACAGTCAGAGCCAGAACAATGTTGAACAAAGTCTCAAAATAATGAGAGCAAATAAACTGTTTTATTGATTTAAATTGTATTATTGTGCGAACTGAAGGTGTGTACCGAATATCAGAACAATTAGTCACCAGAAAGAAGGGAGGATACTTTTTTTTTTTTTTTTTTTTTACGTGCGCAAAATCCCCACGGATACCTCCCCACCGGACCCGGTGGAGGAGGTTATGTCGGACTCGAACCGACTAAAACGCACGCCGCCTGTGGGTCGTTTCGGTTGCCGAAGGTGAGGTTGACAGGCATATCCCTCGCACCCCGGCCGACCCAGGGCCATCTCTCACGATCTGGCCCTCTTCTCGGGTGTGGGGACCACAGAGTCCCCAACTCATCCCCGGAAACGGGGAGGCGCGCCACGCGCGCCGCCGCCGCGGCCTGCTTCTGCAAGGGTGACAGGCGGCTTCACCTGTCACCCCCAGGCCGGCGCTCATGGGGGGCGGAGGTCGTTCATCGACCTCCGACGCCCGAGTTGCCTTCGTGCGCGGGCAGCTTGTCTAGCGATCCTTCGTCGCTCCCGCTGCAGAAGGGAGGATACTAAGGTATGCTGGCGATACCCTCCGTTTATGTTACTTACAAAGGCATCAATCTATACTAATATTATAAAGCTGCAGAGTTTGTTTGTTTGTTTGAACGCGCTAATCTCTGGAACTACTGGTCCGATTTGAATGATTGTTTCAGTGTTGGGTAGTCCATTTATCGAGGAAGGTTTTAGGCTATATATCATCACGCTACTACTTAAGGGAGCGGAGCATTGATAATAAATGTTAACAAATCCGGCGATTTTTCATACAAATTTTGAAGACTAAAACATACGGGCTCAAAGGGATATGAAGCTTCAAAATATACCCCGGGCGAAGCTGGGGTGGGTCAGCTAGTAATAAATAAAATAGCAGATAGGTTTTATCACAGCCTTACCACTAATCGTAACATTGATAAATATTTACTATTGCTCCAAAAAACGTTGAATATCCACGTTCTCATTTGCATTTTTTTTTTTAAATTATTAGAACTGAATTTGCTACTTTTACTCTATCCCCTCCAACTAAGCTAAATTGCTTGTTTTAGGAGTGGGTTCACGTCGGTAATGTAATGACCAGGATTCGAAACCGGGACCTCTCGGTCGTAACGCCGATCCCATAACCAGTAAGCTACCGACGCTTCAATTCAAATTTCAAACTATGATAACCCTTTCTTCGTTTATATTGTAATTAAGATGCTTTTATCGAACATTTTCAACATTCAAATTTCCCAGCAGACACGGAATGGGTTTTACTTCTCCGTGACGGCAAGCTCGGTGCTGAGCTTAGAGTTGGATAAACATGAAGCTCAGTGTCTGGAATTAATCTTACTTCGTTATACGTAACGATTGCACGATCACGCGTATTGCTGGCACTGACGGATAAATTGTGACGCTCTTCCCTAAATGCTCTCAAAGCGTCGTAATACGCTAAAATTGTAAGCTGAACGTAAGACCTATACAATCCTCATAATATTGATATTAATGAAACACTGAATTATTAATAATTGACTTTGGATACGGTGTCAGTGTTGCTATGGAAAAGTCATAGAATTATAGAGGACTCTTTTGTTCACACCTAGCCTCTTTACATGGTCCGTTAAAAAGTCATACATAGGATCCCGGCAGAGTAGACTTTTGACCACACCATCTCTTCCCATGCGGTGTCGTACAAGGCGACATAGGGCTGTTTAACATTAGACAGATATACACAGCCGAGACTCAGCCTCAGGTGCATGGCTCGAGTCAACAATAGTGCCCGAAATACGGCAATAGGCTCACCCCCTATTACGTGGGACCGAATACAATGATTGGTGAAATGTAGGTGCTAATACACATCTGCCTAACCCTAGGGATGAAGACGTGATTATATGTATGTATGTAAGATCCGTACTATTATTATAAAGAGATACAGATCTACTGAGCCGATTTTAATAATTCTTTTGCCAATAGAAAGCTGAGTTATTTGTGAGTCTCATTCTTCTTCATCCTAGTGTTAATCCCAGTCGCATCCAGCTTTCACCTCGGAGTCTGGAGTCCGCTTTACTAGTCTAACTGCAAATTTGGCTGCACTTCGATATTTTTCGTGAAGCGACAGCCATCTGATCTCCACAACCCAAAGACGATTACGAAGCGTTGCAGATGTCATAAGCTATATATCAGCTATTTATCCGGGAGGGTCAACAGCGAGTGGTGCCGCGGGCAACAGCTTGTTGATAATAATTTACCATTTTGTGACGATAATAACAGATGATGAAAATTAATCCTCAGATGCATGGCTAGAGTCAACAATAGTGCCAGAAAGACGGCAATAGGCTCACCCCTTATCACGTGGGGTCGAATTCAATGATTGGTGAAATGTGGATTTTAATTCACCTCTGTCTAACCATCAGGGATAAAAGCGTGATTATATATATTTATGAAAATTAGCAGTATTATTTACTGTACAAACATATAATTTCACAGCACACTACGATGAACAAATGGTTTATTATTTGATAGTATTTACGTAAATGTAGAAGGCTCATATTGTTAACATATAAAAGCAGAACACCGGTCAGATGGAAAGTAATTACCGAAGCCTGACCGCCATATTGTACACAAAAAAAATAAAGCGTCACTATACTGATAATGGCTTTGTGTGTATCTAGTGCAACGCATAATGAACAACACAATGGAGGTGTTAGATGAACTTCTGTTTCATTGACAATACTGTATCATATATCTCACAGTACTTCACTTTGATAGCCAGTATAATACGCACTATCCATTTGCTGTGTCATATCGAGAATGTACATTGTTCACACCTCTACTTGTTCTAAGTAGGACATGGACCGATGCGGCGGCGGCGCGTCGATTGGATAATGCATTTATGCACTCGCTAGTGCGACCACCGTTTAGTAGAAAATTGTCGGATGGGATGATAAACGGTTTTAAAATTATTCTATAACAATTTATGATTTCATCCTGCCTAGCAATAAGCTGTATGTGAAGTACACAGAATAAATAGGTCACCGTTATTGAAGAGAATAATGGGTACACTCCGAGCCTTTTCTCAGCATACCCACAACGAATTGGCAATATGGAAGTCCTTTAGTTAGACTAGTTGGTCTTTTGAGGGTTTCAACTACTTGTACCGACTGACATATATGTTCGTATGGCAAACGGACCGACGTGCTGTTTGTGGCACGGAAACTCCTAGACCAATGCAATTAGACATATTCATACATACAAACATACACATAGTCTCGTCTTTATCCATGGAGGTTTAGGCAGAGGTGAAATAACACCCACATTTCACTAATAATTGTATTATAGGGGGTGAGTCTATTGCCGTACTCCGGGCACTGTTGTTAACTCAAGCCATACATTTGAGGCTGAGTCTGAGCTGTATCTATTTGCCTGATGTTAAAAAGCCCTATCCCGTAGTCGCCTTGTACGACCTCGCATGGGAAGAGATGGGGTGGCCCTAATTCTACTCTGCCGGGAACCACGCGGCGACATATTCATGTATGCAAATATTTGCACTGAGTGGTAATCGAACCTACTTAACAGTCACTATTGCCGCGCTACTGAGGCCGATAATGATAAAGATATGATACATAGTTTGACGATAGGTGCTTAGATATCCCACCGATACTAAAATAACTAAACAGAAACTCGTGTGTTGGTAAAGAATTTTAAGTCTAAATCGTTTAAATTCTAATGTTTTTGTTCTTGCCTCACCCCTACACGTGCGGTTTTGGTCAGGCAAGAAGTGAGTGAGATTCATTGAAACAAACTATATGAATGTACAATGAATTCCGGAGAAAATACCTCATTCAAACTCATTCTTATTCATAGAAGTTATATTAAGTGCGCGATTCTACGGTGCATCTATTGTAGCTAGTACTGAACAAAGTGTATATTGTCTTGTTTTGTAAATAAGAGACTCAGTAAGCACTTGTTTACATAACACGCGGTTGATGTATCAGTGCGAATACGTTGAGGTAACACGATGTGCTCGGCGTGAATGTAATCGTTTCAATCGCAACGCGTCTGTCAGTATATACATTTTATGTTTTTACTCATATTACTACGAATTCGCCGCGTGGTTCCCGGCAGAGTAGAATTTGGGCCACCCCATCTCTTCCCATGCGACGTCGTACAAGGCGACTAAGGGATAGGGCTGTTTAACATCAGATATATACAGCCCAGACTCAGTCTCAGATGCGCGGCTCGAGTTAATTATAGTGTCCGATATACGGCAATACGCTCACCACCTATTACGTGGGACCGAATACAGTTATTGGTGAAATGTGGGTGGTAATTCACCTCTGCCTAACCCTCCGGGGATAAAGGCGTGATTTTATGTATGTATGTATGTACTACGGATTAATAAAACGTGGTTGTACTCCAGAAAGATACTCAGTCCTCTATCCCTATTTATAAGTAGATTCTGTAAGTTTGCATGTCCATAGATCGGCGAGACACACCATCCTTTCAGAAACCAATATAATGTAACATATTTCACACTATGTTTCATGCAAATAAAGTAGATAGTATGTCCGACTCCCCAGCCGCGGTATTCTGTAGGGCGGTGGTACTTCCCCAAGTACCACCGCCCTACAGAATACCGCGGCTATAATAACTTCGTGTCGTGTTTGCAGCGGTGAGTAGGGTAGCCAGAGCTCACTGGAGAATTTGTGTTGTCAGTGGAAAGACTTGTCTTGCTTTGTCCTCTACACTGACGGCACAGAAAGTATGTGCCGTCAGTATGTATATAATAATATACATATATATAATAATATACATATACACGTCCATAGGCCAAGGTCAGCCAACCACTTTCCATCAGATGGGCCGTGTGCTTGTATGCCACCTAAGTGGTATAAAAAAGATTTTTTAAAGCAATTCGGTGGCTAATGTTCTATGGCTTAGTGGTCAGACCATTCCCCCCCCTGTCAGGGAAGATCGCGTGTTCAAATCCCGCCTGACCGTTTAAATTTTTTCTTTTTAATCGATTTTTATTCAAATCGAGATCAATCTTATGCTAGTGATGGTCACTCATAGTGGTGTCCCAATATTTGAAGGTTGTGGTTAACAGAACCACTCACAGACGAAGTAATAACTCTACGTATTGAAAGCGCATTTCCTAATTACAAGAAACTACGTTAATCCGTTTGAATTCGCTTGAACATCTAAACGTTTGACTAGATGCAGGTTCTAAATTAGTTGGCGACTCGACGGTTGGAGAGGAGGTAATTACTCTTAAATGTGTTGTTAACTCCTAGAGTAAATGTTGGTCTGTTATTATATTATATTACTAGTTTACGCCCGCGGCTTCACCCTCGTGTATGTCTATCGATTATCCCGACTTTTTGATATCATATCAAATACATTGCAGGTTTAATCTCTGGCCTAGACCTTTCTTATAAAGGTGTCCATCTAGACTATAGGGGTCCCATCAAGACCCATGAGGTCAAATCAACATTATCTCCAAGCTAAGATTCGTACTGATTGACATAAGAGGCAATAACGCAGGCTTGCCCCTCAGAATTAAAAGGTCAGACTATCGACAAAAATGTATGATTACTGCTTCCCTACCTTTTTTTATACGTGCGCAAAATCCTCACGGATACCCCCCCACCGGAGCCGGTGGAAGAGGTTATTTCGGACTGGAACTGACCAAAACGCACACCGTCTGTGGGTCGTTTTTGGTTGCCGAAGGTGGGGTTGACAGGCATATCCCTCGCACCCCGGCCGTCCCCTCGCACCCCGGCCGACCACTGTTTCGTTACATTGAATAGTACTGTGATGATATATATAGCCTATGACACTCACTAATAATGTAGCTTTCTATTAGTCAAAGAATTATCAAAATCGGTTCATCGGATCAAGAGACCGCCCCCACGAATTGTACCTCATTTATATTATTGGTATAGATAGTGCAGATCATTCAATTTAACCTCCACGGTACCTCTGTTTCTCATTTATATATAACTTAAGCTTTAGTTTTGTCAGAACTAGGTACTAATAAGAGGAAATACACATATTATTAATTTTGTGGTAGATATTTGTGCAGGGAAACGTTATCTTAGTATGCCGTATGAGTACGTCACGTTCCGCGTGTACCCGACTGAGTCACTCTATTTCTTACGCACTGTAGGTATACCTAAATCGTTATGTGCTGGACTTCTTACAAATTAGTTATGGAACATCGACGATCGAGTCGAAGCTGGCCCCCTTATTCTGAGTGACATACCGTTCGTTAAATACACGTATTCGTAAAACCCGATACATTTAAGTTGGTCTAGTTTTACACCGTTTCTCACTTCTATGTTAACAAATTGTAATCGACCGTTTTCTCAAGTTACGACTGCGTTTAAAACTCGATGTTACTCAGAATCATTCTTCTGGGCATTTAATCTAGACAACGTGATATTTTATTATAATATAATATAATTTTTAAACTTACATTGTTCAGATCAGTGTACACGCATTGGGCATGTACCCAGCCGTTCCTGCGAAGTCTCTCGGCTTCAACTGCAAAGAAAAAAGACAATCATAAAATATCAATCAGAAGATAATCACTACGGACTCCGAGTCCTTGTGGAAGAAGGCTGGTCTAGTAACGGGAGTCCGGAATCCAGACTTACTACCTTATCCCATCCGGTGAGGAGGAAAATTGGCATCAATAGCTGAGGGACAATCCTCCCACTTAAACCGTAACTCCAGTTCAAATTTCGTTCACGGATTCGAAGGATATATTGTCCCTTCGTGAAATATTCTAGATTCTGGAAGTCTCCAGACAAACCAAATATTCTGGTATACATTATTATTTTATAATACAACGATATTAATAGACTCAAACACAGCGTACCTTCTAATAAGTATAAGGTCTTAAAATTCTTATAAACACACTTATATACCTAAATATGTAGGTAGAAATCAAACAGAGACATCCATAGAAATACTGAACGGCAATGTAATCATGCACTTTTCAGGCCAAAGTCCTCGTGTGAGCAGAACAGAGAAATTAAACAACCCACAAATTATATCTTTTGGTTTAAATATTCCACTTTGTTCACCCACGTGATATCACTTAGATGAAAAAAGTAGAAATATTAGATTTCTCAGTTCACCTACGATAACAATTCGAAGTATTCGGTTTTCACTTAAATCTAACACAACTAATAATTCGTTTACCTATGGTGGTGCAATCACTGAATTCTACTGGTTGGTCCAAAGGGCTTTTTTTGCCAGAGGATTAAGGAGTCGTCCTCACGATCGAAAGGTCTCGGGTTCGATTCCTGGCCATCACACTACCGACGTGAATCCACTCCTAACACAAGCAATGTAGCTTAGCTGGAGGGGTTAGAGGGAGTGTTAGTAATTTCGGTTCTAATATTCTATTTTATAAAAAAAAAACTAATGGCAATATTTTTGTCCGTGGTTTACTATTTATTTCTGGCATGGGTTTTTGATATTGTTACTTTTTTTTATATACCACTTAGGTGGCACTGGCACTGAGAATTACACGAATGACGCACACTTCACGAAACAGCTGTAATTCATTAAAATAATTGATAAAAGTCAGTGGTAAGTTTTAGTCACGAATGCAATACGACCTTGTGGCTTCGTAAGTGGGTGACGCTGACGTCTTAAGTATTAAGGAGGCAACAGAATAGCTGACGACACGCTGCGTTCTGAGACAAATCTTGTCATCGACTGGGGATGGGTTGTTGACTGATACAATAGGGAATTGAATATTTATACGTGTGACAGTTACGTTACGTTACGGGAAACCGTTGCTACAGAATAGGGTTTACGTTGTAAGAATAAGGTTCAAAATTGTTTTATAATTCTTGTCAGAGTATGATTGCTATGACATGATGTTTTCGTCATCGTTTTTATCGATACATTTCTTCAAGTACCTAAAGGTATAAATAAAAATTTTACAAAAATATTAAACTGATTTCAAGAAATAAAATAGAAACTCTGAAAAGCGAAAAGTAAATGAATTTACAGATTTACTAATCTGTTGGAAGTGAGTGCCTATCCCTAAAGACTATATTGCAATATATATGTGTGTGTGTGTGTTGTGTTGTTATCAAAGCCGGTACGAAACTACGGCTTCCATAAATACAAAACATATATATAATAATACGTAAGTGCTGTAAAGTATCGCTTATAGTTCTATCGCAGCTCGCAGCTTCTTGGCAGTCAATGAACAAGCCCTATTAGTTAATCGTGTGAATGGCACAATCATTTTAGTTCTGTCTGACTACGTGCCATATAAGTGTTAAGGGTTGTCACACTCATTATAACTCACACTCTCGTAGCACTTGGCTTTTTTTTAAATCTGTGTTTTTAAATCCTGAAATTTCTCCAACAAATAAGCAGTTTCCACAATTTATTCAATGAATTTCGTTGAGTAAAATATCTATTTCAATTTTCTAAAACGCATTTACATTCATCATAAAAAAACACTAAATGTGAGGTAGCTTGGTCGTCAAGGATATTAGTATTTTATAACTCAACGCCCCAGAATTACCTCTCAATAGGATGTTTTGCACTAATTTGTATAACCTACTTAATATTTTTAACCGACGTTATAAAAATAGGAGGTTATATATTCGACGAATGGAACGTTCATCTACGATGTATGTCCCAAGATTTCTCCGTCATTAATTAAAAATGGTATCAACCCTAAGCACAAGCCCTGTCATGTATGACTCACAAGCAGAAACACGCGATAACAGCACGTCCTTACGACTGCTTGTATCTTGTGTTTACCATTATATTCATATTATTTTTAAGAGTTCACAATGTATCTATAAAAATAGTGAAATATATATTTTGCGTTATATTAGATTAAACTGAATACTCGTTGTAAGAACCACGCGGACATTGAACTAGAACGAGTTGGTAATATTATTTCGCTATAACTTCTAATATAGAATCTGTTTAGTACAGCAGGCTGCAGCTGACAGCAAATCTTTGAGGGAAGAATGGATTTCGAATTTGGAACGGGATGAGACTATGTGTTAATGAATTTTGACAACTATCACCCTGCATAGACCTAGCGCGCCTTTTTGTAATCTCAACTGCATGACAGCTTCGAAGAGTTAGTGGTCAGGTTAGATCAAAAATCGAAACCTCCAAGGTGCAAGGAAAATCCCTGATTGGGCTACCTTACACCCCGGCATTTGAGACCCGAGAAATAGTGCGGTTAGAGCCAATTCGAGTCGAATGTACCCGATCACAAATCGATACAAATATTTATGTTCGGTAGTAGTTGTGTATTTGTTGTTATTTAACCGCGATTGTCGATATTTAATTTAATTTATTAAATTTAACTACGTGGTTACCGGCAGAGTAGAATTTGGGCCACCCCATCTCTTACCATGTGGTGTCGTACAAGGCGACTAAGGGATAAGGCTGTTTGACATCAGACAGATATATAGAGCCCAGTCTCAGCCTCAGATGCAAGGCTCGGGTGTCCGAATTACGACAATAAGCTCACCCCCTATTACGTGGGACCGATTACAATTATTGGTGAAATGTGAGTGTTAATTCACCTCTGCCTAACCCTCCGGGGATAAAGGCGTGATTATATGTATGTATGTTTTTTTTTAATCTTATTTATTTTGGGGTTTTGATCCAGTAAGGATATGCCAACCCCATCGTACCTTAATTCCTAGTGGACAGTCTTACATTATTTGTTACAGTCTAGGTAGTACACTTATTATAGGGAATCATTGCTGAACTATTGTAATCAGGTGACATAGCTTGGATAACTCCTAATACTTTTTATTAGACCCACATTCAGATATTTACGTTTAATTCGTGGAGCAGAGCCACACGCTCTCTTTTATTCCGGTCACAATCCATCAGCAAATGTTGCACATCTTCAATTTTATGGCATACAGGGCAGTTAGGTTATGTATGTATGTATGTATGTATTAGTAACCAAAATTACTAGTAGGTAAGTATTCCTTCTAACCCACTCCTAACAGAATCAATTTAGCTTGCAGGAGGCTAAGCTAAATTGTTTGTATTAGTACCACTACTAAAACAATCAATTTAGCATAGCCTCCTTGCAAGCTAAATTGGAAGCAAGTGGACCTACGTTCACTGCCGCTGACCGTACTATCGTGTTTATTGTACTGCTTTCAATCCGTAAACCCCGTTAAATCCAACTTCCTGTAAATTGTGTTATGGTATAACGGTAGGTCGCGTAAGCCCTTCCAACAATGCCCACGAATATAGGTACTAATAGAGACGAACATTTTGACGAGAAATTTAATGGCGAATTTCACTTTAGCAAGTTATCCAAACAGAAAGAAAAAGTTATGGAATTGTAAATTTGTAATTAGGTTATATTAAATAGACAAAATTATAAAGTAAGTTTTTTAAATATATATTTTATTTCTTTTATACCACTTAGTTGGTAGACCCTCTTTTCTGGGATTTTGCCTTCAGCTTACCATCAGGCAAGGCGAAGTCCAATTGACGTGTCCTATAAAAAAATAAAAAAAAAAAAAAAAAAATAAAAAAAAAAACCACCTGATGGAAAGTGGTTACCGTGGCCTATGGACGTTTGTAACACCAGAGGAGTCACAGTCGCGCTGCCAACCCTGTAAGTAGAGTCTCTGTGCCGTCAGTTTAGAAGACAAAGCAGGACAAGCCTTTAGTCTTCCCACTGACAGCACAAATTCTCCAGATTTCAGGTGAGGTTCTGTGGCTTAGTGGTCAGAGCGTTCCGTCTGTAAGGGAAAGATCGCGGGTTCTAATCCTTTCCTATCTTAACTTAACTATTTAACTTAAATTTGTAACTGTGTGTTTGTAAAACAATTTAAACATTATCACATTAGAAGGGAAACAATGTACCAGTATCTCGAGCTGCTACAACAACTCACGAGCTTCAAAACATGTTGAAGCTTGTAACGTATTATATTATAAAATGCCTCCTGTACCTACACATGTTGCCGTAAATAAAATTATCTTTATCATTATCTTTAACCGATTTGAATATGTAGTTAGTAGGTATACTAAATGTTTTAAACTTTCATTAAATAGTACTATGTATATGTATTTAAAAAAAATAATTTATGAGGTTTCTTAAAATAAGTAAATACGTATACACGATTTAGAATCTAAAATATTTTTTACAGAGATGTGGTTAAAAGCCAAGTTAGGTTAAAAGCTACCTACATAAAGAATTTTGATGAGGTTTTTTAAACATATGAAAATAAATACGTAATGCGCTTCACATAAAATATCTAGGTCTAGCGATATAAGACTAATTATTAGTTCGTACATACATATAATCACGCCTAATCCTAATCCTCGGAGGGTTAGGCAGAGGTGAATTAACACCCACATTTCAACAGTCATTGAATTCGGTCCCATGTAATAGGGAATGAGCCTATTGCCGCTTTCCGGGCACTATTGTTGACTCAAGCCATGCATCTTAGGCTGAATCTGGGCTGTATATATTTGTCTTATGTTAAACAGCCCTATCCCTTAGTCGCCTTGTACGATACCGCATGGGAAGAGATGGTGTGGTCCAAATTCTACTCTGCCGGGAACCACGCTGTACTAGTAGTAATCTTACAAAAATTACTAATAGTAGTGACTTTAATTCCACTGACTAGCAACTGGACCAATCCGCTTTATAACAACCCCTTTCGTTCCCCTTTCGGAGAATATCCCACCTGGACATGACCTGCCCTGGATCACGTGGAAATCCTTGAATAGACTTCGGACACAGGTTGGCCGACGCAACCTGGTCTATTGGGGGGATCTCAGGTGGCGTGGACCTGTAATGTGAAAGTGGAGTTGCTCCACCGACAATGGTCCACCTATTGACGTGTGTTACATGCCCATACACATGTACAACAAAGGAACTCAAGTGTGCCTCCGAGAACGCCATCTAGGTAGCAGCACACTGGAAGAACACGGTCTGAGAGTCGAGGCGCCATCGCCACGATAGTAGAAGTACAACAAAATAGTTCGTCAGTAATATTTATTTATACATAACGTTTTGAATTCATCTTCGTTCAGAATTTATCGTGGCATACATCTAATATAAATAAATATCCCACAACATTCTACACAACGCGAACTAGACCCATGGTAAGCGTAGCTTAAATAGCTTGTGTTATGGAATCTAGAATGTTTAACGTGCTGTTCGAGGCACGGAAACACCCAGACCAATGCAAATATACATATTTATGCATACAAACATTTGCACTGAGCGGAAATCGAACCCTCGCCTCTTACGTAGTGGTCAAATGTTCTATCGTTACGCTACAAATACCGTCTAAATGAACATAGTCTTGCAACAGTAATATTACAAAGTTTATAAATAAAACAATCATGTATCAAGATTAATCTAAAAGTTCCATTATGCCATTACAAATACTCGAAAGACCGGTTATCTGAATTTCGATACCGGTTACGCAGCTATGGTATCCGGTGAAATATTGCATCTGGGGACCCTTCCCCTCTCATCCTTCATGTTAGTTCAGTATGAGTTTGCGTTCACCATGAATACTGGCTGTAGTGTTTCATAGTTTCGTACTACTTTGCTAGGGTTGGCATTTACTTTAGTATTATGAGTAGATAATAAATGAGATTAATATGTTAAATATCCGAATTCATAACGTATAGCCATATATTTATTTATTAAATTAATTAAAATATACAATCAAGTTTGGAAATGAGCTTGCAATGCAAGACTTATCAATTTATCACTCGATTCTTTAATAATTCAAAAGGGCATTGACACTGTCACAAATCGTACCAAATGTCGCATACTGACAACTGTTACACATAGGTACTGTAACATAATATCAATATTAAGGAAGCAGGTGCTCTACGTTTAACCGGTTTTGGAGTAAGAACCATACCGCACATGTACCACACGAAACATTATACTGCTTAGATAACTTTACACCAGGTTTCCAATATTAGGTCAATAATATTTTTTTTTTAATAATTTGTAATATGCCACGGTAACCACTTTCCAACAGGTGGGCCGTGTGCTTGTCTGCCACCTAAGTGGTTTAAAAAAAAGTTACATTTTAATGATAAACTTTAATGATTTCGCATTGAAAGTTGGGGTAAGGGTCGACTTTTCATCTTTCAGTTCGACCCAAGGGGGTTAACTCTATACCGGATATGGGCCAAGGGCAGCTGGAGTGCGGGAGAAAGACCTAAGATTTGATAACCAAGATGGCGTACGGTTTAAGTTAGTTTTAGACCAACATAACAGCCCACTAACCGGCGTAGGTTAAGTATTGTTATATTTATTAGGAGGTTAGGTATTAAAACTTGAAACGAAACGCGATAAGCCCTGAACCGTTGTATAATTGTGAAAAATTCAAAGTGAACAATGAGGAGACAACCCTACGGTTATCTCGCTGACCGTGGCATGCTATAATCACACCGCGTGAGTCACCGACAGAAATACCCGTCCTCGTGTGATAAATCCCGCTAATATTTTACAAATGCAAACGTGCGGCTTGGTTGTGTTGTTACTCAATCATTCAGGTTCATTCTCTTTAAGAAAACACCAAATAATATGTATTTTATAGACATATTATTTGACATTTTTATACCTGTGGAAGCAGACAGTGGCGAAATTGAACTAAAACGATCAGAATCACACGATACGTCGAATATATCGCATATCTTTATATACTTATTCATTTAATATATAAGTTCACATATTTTTAGATACTTATTCATTTTATATATAGTTCATATATCTTTAGATACTTATTCATTTTATATATAGTTCATATATCTTTAGATACTTATTCATTTTATATATAGTTCATATATCTTTAGATACTTATTCAATATATAAGTTCACATATCTTTAGATTCTTATTAATTTAGGTCGAGCAATACTCGACCTAAATGAAATGAAAAACTCTTATAGCAGGTCTACTAGCCGAGAATTGAACAGTCACCTAATTTCGTATCACGAACACGAACAGCAGGTGAGCCAGCGAACTTCGGTCAGAGGTCACGTGATTAACCCTGCAGGTGCTCGTGTTCATGGTACAAACCTGGTAGAAAAGCTGCCCGGTTACCTTTTTTTCTACAACTTAGGTGGCAGACAAGAACACGGCCCACTTGAGTGGTTAACATGACCTAAGAACGTGTGTAACACCAGGGCAGTCAGACCTGTGCTACCGACCCTGTAAGAACAGAGATTTTCTGTGCCGTCAGTGCAGAACACTAAATCAGGTCAAGTTTCTTTCATTGGTCTTTCCACCGACAGCACAAAAGCTCTCAAGACAGCTCTGGCTTCGACATCGCCGGGAACACAAGACTAGGTTATTATAGCCGTAGTATTCTGTAAGGGGGAAGTACTTCCCCAGGAGGACTGGTCAATAGGGACGGAAATAACGTCGTATCCTACCTCCTATAACCTATCCAGTGGATCTGCTCTGCTCTTAAAGGTTATTTAAAAAGTTCGTGATAGAACTTCTGTTTCTATTTATGTCTGTTACATAGGAAATACTCTGGCAATAAAAATAGAGGTTCATTATTTTTAATCGTCTGTAATTAAAAAATTGAGACGGCCAGTACGATGCTACAACTAATACACCAACCATGAAGGAATGACATCATGAACGGATAGAGGAAATACCATTATTTATGTCCCCACTAGTAGCGTAAAAATAAATGTAAAAATGTTTTTACGACTGAAATTTTGTTGGTAATCTCGAAAACCATCTCATCTTCCTAGCTAGTTGGAAATTGGTCTTAATATTGTATTATCTACTTGCTGATCCATCCGGCTTCACTCGTGGTATATTTGGAAACCCGTAATCAGATAATGATATGCTCACGATGTGTTAATTTTCAAAAAATGTATGGAAATCTATCAGATGTGTTGACATTTATGTTTACTGCTCCGCTCCCTTAAGTATCAGCACGATAATTTATAGCCTATAACCTTCCTCGGTAAACGGGCTATTCAATATAAAAATATTTTTCAATACGTATCAGTAGTTCCTGAGAATAACGCGTTCAATCATACAAAATCTTCAGCTTTCAACTAAATACCCGGGCAAAATGTTACGTAATATTGATAGTATCGCCTTATCTGTGTACCTTACTCTAGATAGTGTGTCATGAAATACTAGGTACTAGTTGTATTAGAGTACACACCATCTGAATGAAGGTAAACAAACACAAACTAGTGTAGGGCTCGTGAATCATTATCGCACGCGATCGAGCGTGCCGCTGATGACGAATCCTGCAGGCTTGCTATCGCTGTGACGTCTAATGGTTGATTCTCGACGTTCTATAGGTAGGCACTTAACAAGCATTCGCCCTCGTACGCTCGATGTGTACCCGACATAAGGCACTTGTCCCATTGTTGACTTGGCGAGATAACTGTCAATTATCGATTTTTGTCTCGCTTGTGAATTTTCGTCCCGGATCTGAATAGTTGATCGCTATCTGTTCACACTGCTGCTGGTGAGTCTCAGTTTGCTAATTTCAGTTTACGATTCTTACTTGACGATCAAATTTCAAATTGCCTTGCTACCAAATGAGTTTTATTTTGTTCCGATAGTACATTTATTTTATGTGTAGTGTACGTGTGTGTGTATAATAAATGATTCTTTCTTTCTAAATGGGCAAGCTGCGCGCTTGTCGATTTAGAAAGAACGATCAGGCCTTACAGGAATGTACTGTCTCCATCGCTCCGAGCTCCGCCACACTAACAAAAATATCATCGCTAATCTTCTGCTTCAGAACGCCAAACATGTTCTTGCATATAAATCGGAGCTACCGTCATCTGTTTCTCGCTACTCGCTCGCTTTTATCGTTTATCGCCGTCAGTGGGACATATATCTCGTAGTTGTACTACAAACAACATGATCTCAAACTGAGCACTGTTTGCACACAATAAAAAGGCCAATTATCGTCAGTTAGCGCTGTCGTTTCGAAACTCATGACCCCTTTTCACGTTTAGTATACCTACTTTATGTTTTATAGTTCAAGTGTAGTGTTATGTACAATATATCAAAACTATAATTTCATAAAATGCAGTGTATACGCATTTGAGATGAAACAGTTGATTTTTCATTGAATATTCGGTCGTGTGGTTTCCGAGCATTGGAATACGAGGTTCAAAATCAAATTCAAAGTCAAAAATAATTAATTCTATATACACCATTAAATCGTCCTTACAAAACTTCAATATAAAAAGACATTTTAAAGACCAGTTTAGCAAATGGACCACTGTCTTGATCGCGGCCCCGACCTGAAAAGACTCCGGCAAGAAACTCAGTGGAATTTTTTTTGGTTTATATACAAACATTTACTCAATCAATCAGCTCAATCTCAATCCATATTTCGTAATCCAAGATTGATCATTTAAACTGATTCTTGATTTTACTATTTCAATATACAATCTATTTTACTAATCGATCTTTGGGAGGACGGATCGACACTTTTACGTCTATGGCCGTTTGTACCAATGTGACAGCTTTTTTCTTAGGGTATTTGTGGCGAGATAGACATATTGATATACCGATTCTGCGTCGATCGATCGATTGTCAAAAATCTGGATTGGAAATAATCTTATATACATACATATAATCACGCCTTTATCCCCGGAGGGTTAGGCAGAAGTGAATTTACACCCACATTTCACCAATCATTGAATTCGGTACCACGTAATAGGGGGTGAGCCTATTGCCGTCTTCCGGGCACTATTGTTGACTCAAGCCTTGTGTCATCTGTGCCTGAGTCTGAGCTGTATGTATATATCTGTCTGATGTTAAACAGCTTAGATCGACGTTCGAATATTGGAAACGACTGTTAGTCTACCGAAGGATATGCTGTAGTTCACTATCCAATAATAATAGGTACGTCTTATTGCGATAAACTGTCGACAGCACAGATATCTGTGGTCGACCGGCTGTCGACAGCCTCTGTGACGTTGCGGTAATGAACGCGCCCGCTACGCAGGAGGTGCAGATTCGATCCTCACTCAGTGCAAATATTTTCATGCATGAATATAAGTATTTATGTTTGATTGTTGGAGAAAGCCATGGCGCAGGGAGATGTCTAACTCTTACCTTCCTAATGGGGGCATGTACCTCATAGATGGTCAACAATTTGCTGGTAAGGAAAGTCACTTTCCCATCCAGGTCATTGCAGTCATAAACAGACGACCAGTCAGTACCATTCACATCAACCCCCAAGCGCTCCAGATCAATGTCTTTAAAATTACGAAGATATAGAAATTTACTCTTGCGTTACGGAGGACGAAGTTTATAGGATAGGTATACGAGATCATGATATGAAAAGGGAGCAGATAACTGTCCGTGTGAGGCTACTTTGTGAGGATCAGAGACTAGAATGAGATCCAGTAGCGAGGGCTGAGTATTGAGTAACCTTATGTGTGGCTTGTAGAGGAAGAATGTGCATGTCCACAGAAGAGACAAGGGAACTTACGGGTGCGATGATCATTCTTTAGGAGACAAGTATTGAAGTCCCCGAGGATAATTCTGTGCTCATATATTGACGAGAAATGTTCAAGTTGTAATTCAAAGGCAGAGAAATAACGGTCTGGTCGTGCCTCGGAGGGCACGTTAAACCATCAGTCTATTGCCATACGAACATCTATGGCAGACGTAATGGGCAGTTGGAGCCTTAAAAAGTACAATAACTGGTCTAGCTGCAATGCTTCGATATCGCATTTGGGTTGTGGAGGACAGATGGCAGTCGCTTCACCGAAATTATAGAAGTTCAGCCCCACAGTAAGACCTAAAGCGGACCCCGGACTCTGAAGTGGAAGCTTCGGATGCGACGGGGATTAACGCTCAGAATGAAAAACATCTAAACGTAGTTTTTAATGTATTAGCAAAAGAAATAGTGCAAGTGATAAGACATAGTAACCTCCTCCACCGGCTCCGGTGGGGAGGTATCCGTGGGGCTTTTGCGCACGTAAAAAAAAAAAGTATCGATTATCTCGGTATGCATTCAAAATATGTTCTATTTAGACCTAGGTCCGCTGTCCCACATTCCCTTGACTTATTTTGGCTTTTACTAAAGCACCTATTATCTGACCCCCAATGCTAGAGGCCCGTCCGTATATTCAGAGACATGAATACATCAATACTGAATCGACATTTTCTCTCTAACAACTGTTTACTACCAGCCTCCTTAGACAAAGGGGTAATTCGATGTCATAAACGTCAAATTTAATACATTCGTCGATGTATTCTACAATACACCGGTCAACGAATTGCCACTTGTGAGGGCAATAGTGGGCAATAGAGGGGCAGAACGGGCGATTACTTGCTTGCTACCTTAGCAATTTATAAAAAAAAAATACACTGAATATAAAAATCTTGAAATTTTCTGTTTGTGAGCGCGAAATTCTAATTCGACCTCCAAAACCGCTGAACCAATGTTGTGACCTTGTCATTGTTCCACTTTTGTTAGCAAATAATTTATAGCCTAGACAGATGTTGCATCTATACAAATAATAAAAATTTAAGTGTCTGTTTGTTATATTAAAATAATAGCTTTTTAATGTTTGTATTTATTAAACTTTGGTCAGTCTTGTCTGTTTATGTTCTGGTTCAATTTATTGACAGATAGCTGATGGTAGAAGGTGTTGCTTAGGCTATTATTATTTAAAAATAAAATATTAGAATTCCGCATGGGTTCCGCGCTAAAAACTATATTTATATAGATCAAATTCCACGTGAACGAAGATGGGTGCACAACTAGTTTTATACTATACTATGTTGAGATATTATTAATGAAGATTTAACTAGACATCTCAACAAAAACTATAAGAAATTAGTTAAAAATATTTTTGACACAGTGAACGACAAATCAGTATACTAATTACTAATTTATTTAATACCTTAACTCTAAAAAACACGAACTCTGTCCTCTGAGGATATTTCTTTGGTATAACTCTAGCGCATTAACATGGCGCCTGGCATCCCAAACGTAACAATAACAAATCTCACAATAAATTCGATAACCAATAACTACGAAACTCAAACTAAGACAATCGTGCAACGGTCACAATGTTGCGTATGCAGCTGGTCTCGAAGGACGAGAGCGAGCCCTCGTGCGGGGATGCGAGAGGAGGGTTGTTGTCGAGCTAGGTGCCATATTAATTCGCACGAGTTGTATGGATCAAATTGGGTATTTTCCTGTAGTTAAGATAAATAGTAGTAGGTAGTTTGAGACGAGATCTGGGGTTCGATCCCAGGTTTTACCATGGCACACACCAATGAGCTTTCGATGCTTTTCAAAGTTATGTGTGTATTTATCGCAGGTTTATAAGTGCCCGGTTAATGGCAATAGGCTCGCCACCTATTACATTGGGACCTAAACATAAACTGGCGAAATGTGGTTGCTAGCACCTCTGCTACCCCTTCGGTGATATAGGCGTGTGTTTATGTTATGTTTAAAATAAACTATTTAATTAAGCTCGTTAAATTAAGAATGGTAAAAGAGTGGTAAAAGTTACTTCGGTTCCTATTTTATCCTTTTTATATATTTTGAACCATCCAACCAACTGATAATAGTAAATTATTTGACTGATAAATATTATGACGTCACAAGAAATTATTTCATACAAGTTTCCTTATAACGTACCGTTTTGACGTTTAGTAAAAAGTAACTAATTTGATTAGTCAGTCAAATACCCAATTATTGGTCAACTGATATTGAAAGAGAGGCGGAGGATATGTGCCCGGGAAGACACATAGACCCTCTCTCAACAATAACGACATTCTTATCATCAGTCCTAACCCATCTGCCTATTGGAAGATAGATTTCATAATATCTAATTTCTGCACATGAATGCCTTTCCCACAACTTGTGATACACAATAAGTGATAAATACTATTATTTGTATCGTGGCAAACGTATGAGAAACTAAGAAAGGGGGCCGTGAAAGCCGCCCACGTATAAACAGCCTAGTAGGGTGACCAAGAAAACTTGATTAGGCGCTAATGAGTGGATAGTAATAAACTTCTCGTAAAAATGGGACGGTAATAGAATATGTTGTTGCCACCTGGACTTTCCAGTGAATAAAAAAATCTATTATTCCACTCCATTTTTTTTTATACCACTTAGTTGGCAGACAAGCACACGGCCCACCTGATGGGAACCGTGGCCTATGGACGTATGCAACACCAGGGGAGTCACACTCGCGCTGCCGACCATGAAGAAACCTTCCAATGCCCCTCTTGAAGAACCCCATATTGTAGGCGCTTGGGGAAACCGCAGCTCCATCACTCCATACTCAAAGATATTAAGCGCATATTCCAGGATAACGCTCAGGGCCACGATCCTGCAAATTTTGTCATAGTAGATTGTCATATAACTGATACTTCAAATAATGCTATTTATTTTTAGACTACTGTTATTGCATTATAATCTAAAATTAAACAGCATCTTGTAGAGTGAATAAAAACATGTAATAAACTCTTTTAAATTTAATTTTGAACTTTATGCCTATAGCAATAGAACGTGGTAAATATCCTGATTATTTTGATACATATGTGAGTGACCATGATTGTTTAATTACCTATATATCAATAGAATCTAAAATTTTATATCATTTTTACAGTGTCAGTTGTTTAACAATGGTTTTGCTAAGAAAAAATTAACAGAATCGGGGGCCAGTTGTGAATCGACTCTTACATTGCCATTAGAACTGTCATTTAGAATACAATCTGTGCTCAGATCCAGTTGTAAATCAAGATTCAGATCTGAGTATCGTTCCGGAATACGAGCCCTAATGGGGGTCTATATCTTTGTTTTCTAAATTGTATTAATTTTCGCATTGATGGTCAAAGCCAAAGTCAAAGTCAAAAATAATTAATTCTGCAAAGACCATTAAATCGGCACTTACAAAACGTCGATATAAAAAGAAATATGAAATACTAGTTTAGCAAACGTACCTTAGAAATGTATGACCTGAGAAGACCCCGGCAAGAAACTCAGCGGTAATTTTTTCTAAAGATTGAGTCTTGAGATTCTCGAGATCTTCCTAAATACTGAATTAGCAATCATTCAAACATATTGCAACTAGTAATGATGAATCATTTATAGGTATTTAGAGTCCTATAAAGTTCTAAAGTCTTCGAAAATGTTATTGTTGCAAAATATATACAAAAAAATGTATCTCAATATGTTTATCCGCATTCTAAATTCCATAACAGGACCTAGTTAAACTATGCTTACATGGGTCTAGATAGCTCTGTAGAATGTTGCAAAATACTTATTTATTTACATACATAGTACATCAAGAGTTTGTCCCCAGAGGGTTAGGCAGAGGTGAATTAACACCCACATTTCACCAACTATTGAATTCGATCGCACGTAATAAGGGGGAGCCTATTGCCATTTTCCAGGCTCTATTATTGTTGCCTCTAGTTATGCGTCTGAGGCAAAGTCTGGACTGTATATATCTGTCTGATGTTAAATTAAGCCCTACTGAATACTGAATCATTGTATTCGGTCCCACGTAATAGGGGGTGAGCCTTTTGCCGTTGTCCAGGTACAATTATCGTTGCCTCAAGCTATGCCTCTGAGGCAGAGTCTGTGCTGTATATATCTGTCTGATGTTATACAGCCCTATCCCTTAGTCGCCTTGAATGACACCGCATGGGAAAAAATGTGGTGGTCAAAATTCTACTCTGCCGGAAACTCTATCACTTTACTAAGAGAGTTTATCATGGTTCTACATTTATTAGGGCATCACCACGAATACCACAGTACAGGTAAACCAAAAGTGAATCATGACACTACCTACATAACTCAATTAAGCCGATCCGACATCCTTAATTGAACACCATTCAGGTTTCAGTGCAAATTCGCTTTACACTGTGATATTAATATTCATTTCGATGCTTTAACAAGGTATATTTTTGAACCTGTGATGAATAACATGTTTAATAAATTACTTTGTTTGGTTAATTTGTCTTACGTAAAAAAACTGAATCACGAGCGCCGAAAGTGGAAGGTCTTTATTACGCACCATTGTAATGCCACTTACTGTGTCTATAGCATTTGACTACAGTTGATTGGTTTATTAATATAAAACCAGCTATTAAATTACGTAAAATAATAATAAACCACTTTTATTAAACAAAGACGAGTATCGTAAGTTATGAAAACCACCATATTATTATAAAATCGTAATTGTCTGTTCGGGATAATCTCAAAAAATACTGAACATATTTTTATACGGTTTGCATCAGTAGATAGAATAGTACATGAGGAAGCTTTAAGTATACAATTTGTCAAGGTTTTGTGTTAATTGGTTGAAATATAACGATGGCAATAAATGTCATTTCATTTAGTTAGTCCAGGCACATAAAGAGCACATATGAACGTCAAAATTTTACAATTATGTCAAGAACTGATATAAAAATATTAAATAATGTGCTTTAGTTTACAATTTATTTTGTGCGAGCAAGCAAGAGACTTAAGTTGACCACGCATTTACATCATCAAGATACTCATCTACTTTATTGTAACCTTTATTTATTGAAGATTTTTTCACTTCTATTTTAAATTTATTTAGTGGCATGTTAATTAAATCCTTAGAAATGACTATTGGAAGTATTTTTTATTGATTACACGGTCGATTTCAGTCAGCAGCTGCATGCGGTCGGTCTGCGTGTCGCCAAAGTCAAATGCTACCCAACTTTGGGGTTGCGACTTTAAAGGCAACTGGTTGTTGCCTGCAGCCCCACCTGCGTGAATGTCGGTTATCGCGACCAATAACAACATATGTCCTTTCTCAAGGTTTAATCTACCCCTGTACCAAATTTCATCAAAATGGGTTCAATGGTTTAGGCGTGGAAGCGTAACATACAGACAGACTAAAAGAGTTATAATCACATTTATAATATTTGTTATGGAATGTTATAATAGACCACACATCAAAGGAGCATACAGCTAATTGTTGTACATTTGCGCAGCCCTTAAACGGCCAATTTTTGCCGCGCGGCAAAAATCAGATGTCTTTAGTCACCCGTGTAAACCCCGCTTAATCTAATGACAGCTGCGGTGATGTAGGTGAGCCAATTTCAGAGTAGATACAGACAGCTGATTCCTACTGGCCTTCTCCTTTTATTTAGCGACATAACTTGATTTACTTCGTCTGACTAAAATAAATCTCTGTAAGATTTCTTTATCAAATCTTTCAAAGTAATTTTCGTCAATGTCAAGAAGTCAGAAAATGTTATTGGATTTTTTTGGGCGATATTCTTTATTTTACCTTTTTTTATTTTTGTCAATACCTATGATTGAACTTGGCTGATCAACTTACGTAAAATACCATCACTGTTTCACAGTTGACTTTGAGGAAATATTTATGATGAATTATTCCAAGGCTAGGCCTATATGGCGAGGTGCGGTGGCTTAGTGATCAGAGCGTTCCCCTGTAAGGAAAAGATCGCGGGTTTGAATCCCGCCTGAACCCATTAAATTTTTTTCCTATCTTAATTGATAGAATAGTTAGCATACTAAAGTCTAAAAATTATTAGCATTTTTTAAATGTCAGTGGTTTGACAGTGATTTTGCTATGACATGAAATAAGCAGAAATGGGGGCCTGGAATACGGCTTGTCAACATGTTTATTCTATATATAATAAATATATCATCATCCTCCTACCCTTATCCCAAGTTTATTTGGGGTCGGCGCAACATATATTCTTTTCCATTAATCTCTTGTTGCAGTCATCTCAACATTCACTAACTTCTTAAACATATCATCATTCACACAGTCCATCCACCTCACGTTAGGTCTCCCTCTCCCCTTGTAGCCATCCACTTCCATAGTTAATGCCTTCCTTACGACATTACTTTCATCCCTACGCATTACATGTGAAAACCAGGACAAACGATTGCCTCGTAGTTTTTCCATGATCGGTGCTACTCTCAAACTTCTTCTAATATATGAATTCCTAATCTTATCCATTCTTGTCACACCAAACATTCATCTCAACATTCGCATCTCGGCTACATGCAAATATCTTTCATCCGTCACCTTTACAATAATAATATAAAAATATAGAATTGAAACCATTTTTTATTCACTAATGAACAGCCATTTTAGTTCGAACGTGAAATGAATTCCTCTCTTAAACTTTTAAAGACTTCTTTCAGTTTTGTTTGCACCTATGACAATGTAAATCCTTTTTATTGCCATATTTTTATATTGCCGCTATGCCATTATTATTTCATGCTATGCGTGCGATGAAATGTTTGCAATCCCTGCGACTTTATATCGTGAACTTATTAATAATTCATAATTTTGCTTCTTTAATGATTTCATGCACTGCAAATGTGTTGTGAATTTATTTAATAAAGATTCATGTTACGAAATTAAATTGGAATTAATGTAGGTAACCTACCTAATTTAACAATCTTAATTTTTATCATGAATGCGACATTCTTAATTTGTTTCATTTTAATTGTAAGTTAAAATAATAATACTAAATTAACAAAACTATGTTTCGTTGACAGTCTGATGATCCTGAAATTTGTGTAAAGAAACTAAATTCAAAGCGAAAATCGACGTAACTAACATCACAGTCATAGAATTTGAATCGATGTGGGTTATGTGCAATCGAACGCTGCATGTGAACAGTGGAGAGACCTCTACAGTCAATTAGCAGAATATAATATGGCAGAGGCCAGTGACGTCACAAAAAGTACTTTACCATATGCGCATACTCGGGCACGAGATGGTGACTCCATGGTCCGCACAACCGAATAGGGCCGCCTCAAAAGAGACCATCCTGGTCCGGCCAGAGTGCGAAGGATATGTCTTAGACAATCTCACCTCTGACAAACTGTGGCCTGTGGTTCAAGTCCAACATAACCTCCCCCACCGGCTCCGTTGGTGGGAGTATCTGTGGGGATTTTGCGCACAAAACACCAATCATACATAACATTCGCAAAAGACTCATTTTTCTAGCGACTTGGGGTCAAGATTAATCAATCAATCAGCTAGCCCATCGCAGTCCACTGCTGGACTAGGCCTCTCCCCATGTTGGGAGGCTTTGGCCTAGGTACTGTTTCCACGCTGGCCAGACGGGTTGGTACAGGGTTTTATTTCGAGTTTTCCTTCTCTCGCAGTGATATGGTTTGCGTATGTTTCCATGAGTCGCCTCTTACGACACCCTTCGGATGAGATGGGGTTGTGATGCTTGTATTCTTTCTCCGTCACCACACTGACAATACCGAGAACTATATTAGAGAGTTTGTGCTACTGAAACCAACTCTGCGCGAGAGAGTATTCGATCGTGTTTGTACGAACGCGCCTAATTCGTATTCCGATTCTGTAATGCAAAGTACTCACCGATGCAAACGTACCTTTAGTTTTCCATTTCGTCATCACAAGAGGTGCGTTCTCCGCATAGAAATAAATTAGAAGATGCCACGTGGTTTTTAAACAGCAGTGTTTTTGCAAGATTTTCTTTATCTTTAAATGTTTATTTATTTTATTTATTTTCGTGAATTAATTGTTTATTTCGTAATGTTAACAAATGTTCTTTTATATTATTACTAAGTCAGTTTTACAAAGAATTATCATCAATTATTTGACACATAAAATATACAACAGAACCTAATACTAATATTGACATTTTATTCATACTTTATTGTACACATAAATGACATTTATACAAAATGATGAGATGCAATGTACAAAAGCGCCAGCTTAACTCAAAGTTGAGTTCTCTTCCTGCAACCGGAGAGCACAGAGGAATTACAATACGAGAAGCAAAGTCTAGTGTACATGAAAGTGTAGATTTAATATAAAAAGGTATACAATACGAATAACTACTTGCATTTAGTTAGCTTCCCAACATTGGGAGAGGCCTATGTACTGCATACGACTGTGATTGGCTAATTGCTTGATTGACTAGTTTAGGTTCAGATGAAGTTTGGAGGAGGTAGGACACGACGGTATTCCCGTCCGAATTGAGCAGTCCGACTGGGGAAGTACCTCCACCCTACAGAATACCGCGGCTATAATAACCTCGTGTTGTTTTCCCGGCGGTGAGTAGGGTAGCCAGAGCTCACTGGAGAGTTTTTGTGCTGTCAGTGGGAAGACCAAAGGCTTGTCCTGATTTTGTGTTCTGCACTGAAGGCACAGAAAATCTTTGTTCTTACAAGGTCAGCAGCACGGATGTGACTCCACTGGTGTTACACACGTTCATAGGTCACCGTAACCACTTTCCATCCAGTTGTATAAAAAAAATAAAAAAGGAACTATTCAACACAATAAAACCGACACGAAACTTTAAAATATTTAACGTTGCCCATAATTGATTAGATCTAGGTTTTAATTGTATCGCGCGGAACATTGTCCTTTTAGGGTTCCGTACCTCAAAAGAAAAAAAAAACGGAAGCCTTATAAGAAGCCTTCGTTGTCCATCTGTCTCTCAAGTTGAAATTCATACCACATACTCAAGTCTACAACGTCTTGAAACTTTTTTTTATACCACTTAGTTGGCAGACAAGCACACGGCCCACCTGATGGAAAGTGGTTACCGTGACCTATGGACGTCTGTAACACCAGAGGAGTCACAGTCGCGCTGCCAACACTGTAAGTACAGAGTTTCTGTGCCGTCAGTAGAAGACAAAGCAGGACAAGCCTTTAGTCTTCCCACTGACAGCACAAATTCTCCAGTGAGCTCTGGCTACCCTACTCACCGCTGGGAACACAACACGAAGTTATTATAGCCGCGGTATTCTGTAGGGCGGAGGCGGAGAGGAAACTGTGTTAAAATCAAAGTTTCCAAGTCAACGCATACAAAATATGTTATGATTAATGTATCTTAAGTTAAGGAACCCTTGCTGCGCAAGTCCGACTCACACATGACCGGTTTTTTATTTTTCTAATAACATCAACTATCATCCGGTAAAAGGGAAGTAAATAAATAAGTATTGACTGCGTCCTTAGACCCAGTGGCCAATATGAGCACAATACACATCGTATTGAGGATAGGTAGGCTTGAGAATGAATTGGTCCATTTATCGAAATACGAGAGATATCATTTCAAAAGATTTTCTCGTTCATTTGCGGTCATTGTACTTCATTTGAATGAAAGGTACTAACAGCGCCCCCTACAGTCTTCCACGCTGACTTCCGCCCATGACGTATTTATCGTATTGCGACGATTCTATTGCGTGCGTGATGTGATTATAAACAGGACTGGCATTAATAGGGTTTATTGTTGATTGATTAGAGTAAAGTATCAAAATTATTAACGGCCTCTGAAGCCGAAGAGCGTTCAGCGTTTAACTATGCAGTGGCTATGAGTTTGTAGTCTGTTCAGTGCAAATGTTTGTATGCATCAAAATTTATATAATTATATATGTATTTAACTGTATATAAGTATGGTTATATTCAGTCTAGATTCCATACTACAAGCTAGTTAAGGTTAAATAGTCGACGTTGCTCGAGACTAGATTTGGCATCTTATTTGGATGGCATATACTATTTTGGCTGACATACAAAACCCTATTATTTTGGTGGCAACTTAAATTACACCAAAATTAACTACAAATTGTTTTATATTAGTTTATGCTCCTAAAGTTTCATCATCTACTCGGTAAAAGCCGCTGAGGTATCCACCGGCTAATGGCAAAGTTGCCGCTGTGGCATACTTCTGCCAAAGCACTTAACACACCGACTAATATTTGAGTGTGTTCACACTTGGCAGGATTGATTTTTCTTAACCTTAGACTCACCTCAACCTCAAAACACAAAAATTTCGTGGATAAATTTATTTACCATTTATTCATAAACAATTATTTACATAGAAAGATAAATGGATAATTTCATGGATAAATTTGTGTTTAATCTGTCCATACATATTTTAATAGTTAGGGAACATACACATCCCTTCGTAACTAGTAAATAGATGAATCAATTTCAAAAAGTGTGATGTCACTAAAAAATTGCAATAGTAATTTGTTGCCACCAATATTGTATGATTTATCTTAATATATAGATATAGGTATCAGAACTATCTGATGAAAGTTATTAAGGAAACAAATATAAATTTACTAGAGGTTGACAACTCCACTCTCGTGAAATACTGGTCCTGTCGTTACATGGACTCACATGGATTTAATTCTCGATATAAAAAGTATCTCACACAATATATCTTTGCCCATATTCACCAAGATTACTTTAACCATCTAGAGTAATTTATCGCATTTATAATACTAGTGAGGATAAACATTCATAACTTTATTTACTCACAAAATAAACATTTTATGACTTATAACGAACATGGGCAAAGTTGTACATAGATGTACGCCACCGTAATTAAAACCGAGTAACTGTGTCGACGGTGCGAGGGCGCAAACTCCTGCACCGAAGGGTTAATACAAATATGATTTACATAATATTATGCAGGTCGAGCTTCGAAAATTTACACTAGGTAACGCTTCGTGTATTGCCACAGTAACGATATACCAATTTAAACAATAAAACTGTTAAATAGTTTCTTTAAACTTTCAACAGTATTCTCTGAAAAGTGAATTTGTATTTTAGTTTTAATTGATCTCTGTTGCTATCGTTGGTGAAATTCGATCATTGTATTTTTCTGCAGAGTACGTGATGTTTTTTCAAACAACTTAGTTGGCAGACGAGCACACGGTCCACCTGATAGAAAGTGATTAACATGACATATGAACGTATGTAACACCAGGAGAGTCACACCCGTGTTGCCGACCCTGTAAGAACAGAGATTTTCTGTGCCGTCAGTACAGAACACAAAATCAGGACAAGACTTTGGTCTTCCCACTGACAGGACAAAAACTCTCCTGTGAGCTCTGGCTACCCTACTCACCGCCGGGAACACAACACGAGGTTATTATAGGTATTCTGTAGAGTGGAGGTGCTTCTCCGATCGGACTGCTCAATTGGGACGGAAATACTAATAGTCAAACTAACATTTTCATACTTCAATTACTTCAATATTGTCGGATCGTGCTAAATTGTACGTATTGCCTGCACAAACAGCGGCCGATTAAACTCAAGATCTCGCTGTTGTACTACGAAATTAGGTACTCAACGACCGTTTATGGTCACCGGAATACGGAATTAGCGCCTCACTTCTCTTTTTCCTATTGGTCCATATATACTTCTTATTTTCTATTTGGTGAAGTGAGTGACACGTAATAGTAACCTGTATAATGTAATAGTAACAAATCAAATTTAACCTAAGTTGTTGCTTCTATAAGTAGTTAATCTCACAATTGTTACAAATGCGAAAGTAATAGATGTTTGTTACTCAATGCCGACAGAAAGGCAGAACGGATCTGGGTAAAATTTCGCTCTGATATAGTCTGTAATTACGCAGCCCACTTTTATCGTAGGAATAACCTCACGTGCTATCAGTGGGAAGACCTAAAGCTTGTACTGCTTTGTTTTTAAACTTACGGCACAAGACTCTCTGTGCTTACAGAGTTGGCAGCGGGAGTGTGACTCTATCGGTCTTATTACAAAAAAACGGAATTAAGGTTTAAACCTGAACTATAAAATCTAGGCTTAATCTCAAGACCATGGTTTAAACTTCTCCTTATTACAAAAGCTGAATAATCCATAGACTACTTAGTACCATAATTTAAACCTTGGCTTAAATAAAACCACAGATTACTCAAACTATTGTTCGTTCATTATGATACCATTCAATCGCAACGTTCCGTTTCCTCTGAGAACAAAAATTATCTGTAATCATTAATAAATTATATTTACTAAAAATGGTGAAAAAAAGATTTAGATAATACATTTTCATTAAATTCAATTTTATGAATAATAGTTATACTTTATTTTATAATAAAATATCATTATAATGCCTTTATTTTGCAATCATTGTTATGTATGATATTGGAAAATCTATGGACGTGAAATGGAACGAACTTTTCCGTTCGCGCTGACTAGGTATCAAATTTTTCCCCATTTTTATACCTACTTTAAAATATATTTATTGCAAGTTATTTAAAACGTTTAGTAAACCTATACTTTTCCCTAAAAAGCTTCTTCAGATAGTTCCATAAAGGGGTTTACTGGAATACGATGTCTGTTAGGTAAGCGTGGTATGTCCAATGACTCCACGATATTAACATCTGCGATATCCATCAGATCAACTGCGTCAATATCCATTACGAGCATAGTATTATAAGAAAGTAAACGAATTTAACTGACGCTGACCGGCTAACTTCAAAATGGCAAGTTTGACATATTTATTATTGTGATTGACACTTTAGACCAACGTTAAACTAGGGGTCACGCAGGTTTATCTTTAGACCAGATATAGTCCATGGTTTAGTAATAAAACCCTTTTTGTAATAAAAATTTCTTTAGACCATGGTCTAAAGACGATTTAAACCTGGTTTTAGAGTTAGTCCGTGTTTTGTAATAAGACTGTATTGGTTTTGCACATGTCCATAGGCCACGGTAACCACTTTCTATCAGGTGGGCAGTGTGATGGTCTGCCACTTAAGAGGTATAAAAAACAATGTGAATCACGGAAACGCGTTCCGTTTTTACATTTATCAAACTTTATGACAAGTTTATATTTCATCGGTAGCTTAGTGATTATGGAGTCGGCCTTACGATCGAGAGGTTCCGGATTCGAATCCTGGCTATTACACTACCTACGTGAAACCACTCCTAGCACAAGAAATTTAGCTTACTTGGAGGGTGTAGAGAGAATATTATTAATTTCGGTTGCCAATATTCTTTAAAAAAAAACATCGTTAAGTTCTTTTTTTAAAATTCACACGATAATGATTCGAAATATGAAATATGGAAGCCTTAGTACAGTCAGCATCAAAACGATCTTAACTATTAAGTTGCAAAATTTTCAAACAGTTTTATTGATTTAAATTGTATTATTGACTAAACTAAAGGTGTACAGTGTAATAATCAGTCAGCAGGAAGGGGGAAAACCAAGGCATTAATATAATTTTGAGTACTTCAATCATCAAGGTCGAACTGAATTAGGCTGCACAAGCGATAACGTAGTGAACTTAAAAAAGTTAATAGAACAAAATATAATATAGCTCACTGGAGAATTTGTGCTGTCAGTGGGAAGACTAAAAGCTTGTCTTCTACACTGACGGCACAGAAACTCTATATTTACAGGATTGGCAGCGCGACTGTGACTCCTCTGGTGTTACAAACGTCCATAGGCCACGGCAACCACTTTCCATCAGGTGGGCCGTGTGCTTGTCTGCCACCTAAGTGGTATAAAAAAAAAAATAAGTATTCAATTTTTAATCACCGCTTATTTGGAAATAATAATACGGTGTTTCAAATATTAATTATTATGTCTGAACTATTTTAGTAAGTGATCAATTAAATTCTAAATTTAATTAAGGAGAATCTTGTCGAGAAATAAAAGGGTAAGCGGTTCTCTGAATTCCTTTATGATTTACCGTGTTGATTAAGTAACTATTTGCCACTATGGAGGTTAAGCCCCCTCGAAAACTAAATTGGGGATTGTGGTGTAGCGTCTTTGAATGGTTTTAGTGTGACATGTCAACTGTCACGGCAGCCATCTTCTTTTAATTAACAGCATCTTCATCGTCTGTCAGTTAATCCCAGTCAAACCTGAGGTCTTTCCCTCAGAGTCCGTTCTCTCTCTCTCTCTCTCTCTCTCTCTCTCTCTCTCTCTCTCTCTCTCTCTCTCTCTCTCGTTCTCTCTTTTCAGCCCGCTTGTTAAGTGGCTGAACTCCGATATTTTTAGTGAAGCCACTGCCATATTTGATCTCCACAACCCTTTAGCGGTATCACTTGGAAATTTTAATTAATGGCATGTGCAATCGAAACTATCACAACAATTTCCCCAATCTGAAGTAAAATATATAGTTTAAGCGTCGGTGGCTTAGTGGCCTTACGGTCGAGAGGTCCCGGGATCGAATCCTGGCCATTACACTACCGACGTGAACCCACTCCTAGCACAAGCAATTTAGCTTAGTTGGAGGGTTTAGAGGGAATGTTAGTAATTTCAGTTGCTAATATTCTTTAATATATAAAATATATATATATATATATATATATATATATATATATATATATAATCTATACTAATAATATAAAGATGAAGAGTTTGTTTGTTTGGTTGAACACGCTAATCTCAGAAATTACTGGTTCGAATAGGAATAAAACTTATTTATATAGAATAGCACTTTTATCGAGAAAGTTTACAGGCTATATATCATCTCGTTGCGTACCCTACATAAATGTCAATAAATCTGGCAGATTCCCACACATAATTTGAAAATAACATAACATAAACTCACGCCTATATTCTCGAAGGGGTAGGCAGAGGTGCTAGCACCCACATTCCGTCAGTTTATGTTTAGGTCCCAATGTAGTAGGTGGCAAGCCTTTTGTCATTAACCGGGCACTTATAAACCTGCGATAAATACACACATAACTTCGAAAAGCATTGAAAAGTCATTGATGTGTGCCATGGTAAAACCTGGGATCGAACCCGAGACCTCGACTCAGCAGTCCATTACCCTTACTAGGCTACCGCGGTTTTGTTTTTTTGAATTGAAAATGAAATTTGTAAATTATAGGAATAATTAAGCCATGGGTGGAGCCGGGGAGTCTATGATGGGTCAAATTTTCTCAGAAATCCCACCGTAGTCACCTTAGTAGCACCAGTTAATTTGTTTCCGAGTATCCGTCCTTCCACCTCTTCAGCCATATCCTCCCAATATTCTTGACGAAATTCATTGGCAATATTCGATTGGGTTGTATATTTCCCCGAAAAGGGACAGTAGTCTATTAGCTATAACGTCAATATTGAACTTCATAATATTTGCTAGGAATATTCAGTACCTACCTACTAAATTAAATATTAACTGTAATGAAAATACTTTTTCTCAAACTTGCGTACGTTAAATTTTTTTATAGGTCGACCGTGAAAATATTTTGCAGAACTAATAAGGTTTTATGTAAAACTACTATCTAACCCTAAAATAGTATATAAAATGAAAAAAATAATATAGGTATTTAAACTATCATGGTCACTCACATCAGTATCAAAATAAACGGGATATTTACCATGTTTCATTGTTTTGAGTTTCCGATATTTCGTTTCCTAGGAAAAAAGCTTTTTCTCTGTTCACCGCAACTACTCCAGTTCCTCCGTGATCATGGTGCTTGCAACAGCGCCGAAATATCGGAAACTCAAAACAATGAAACATGTTAAACATCCCGTTTATTTTGATACTGAAAAAAATTATAGTTATATAATGTGGTTATATAAATTATAAACATCAGCAAAACGGTTTAAAATATTGCAAGCGAGTGTGGTTACCTCCCGCACTCCCGCACTCACGCACTACACAAGAACGAATCGATACTCCAACCATAGAGCGTATCAAGTATAGAGAAGACAATGTACTTAAACTTAACAGTACGAAAACCGGGCGTATTATTTTTTTAGACTAACACTGATAACTTTCCGTAAGAAAGCACTGACGGCACAGAAACTCTGTACTTACAGGGTTGACAGCGCAACTGTGACTCCTCTGGTGTTACAAACGTTCATAGGCCACGGTAACCACTTTCAATCAGGTGGTCCGTGTGCTTGTCTGCCGCATAAGAGGTATAAAAAAAAATAGAAATATACCACTTAGGTGGCAGACAAGCACAGGCCTATGGACGTGTGCAACACTAGGAGCGTCACACTCGCTCTGCCGACCCTGAAGACACCTCCTAATGCCCCTTTAGAAGAATGCCCATATTGTAGGCGCATGGGAAAACCGCAGCAAGGAGTTCATTCCGCAGCTTGAGTGTACGTGTGATGAAGTTTCTATCATACCGCACAGTGCGTACCGTCTCAGGTTGCATTGTGTGGGGATGAATTCCCTGCCAAATTGTAATATAGACATTTTGCAATATAGATTGTATCATAAAAAGGTTTACCATATATATAGAATCGTTTTCGTCACAATTTTTATTATCTTCCGAATTTAGAACTTATCCTTAAAAAAAGGGCACGGAAATATACGAATATAAGTTATACATAATAATTATTATTACGTTTTTATATTCCGGTTTAACAAATTATAGGTTATTCTTCCGTTTTGTGAGGAGTCATTTGGCAGGCTCGCGTGGGGGCCACAACGCAGAGGCCCGTGAAAAAGATATTATTGTAATTGTTACATAAACATAACATAAACTCACGCCTATATCCCCGAAGAGGGGGGGGGGAAGGGGGCAGAGGTGCTAGCACCCACATTTCGCCAGTTCATATTTAGGTCCCAATGTAATAGGTGGCGAGCCTATTGCCATTAAATTATTACAATAATACATATATTAAACTTTTAATTGTTACAATAATACATGTATTAAAGTTTTAAATCTACATACATATAACCACGCCTTTATCCCCGAAGGGTAAGGCAGAGGTGATTTACACCCACATTTCACTAAAAATTAAATTCGTTCGTAATATTGCCGTCTTCCAGGCACTATGGTTGACTCAAGCCACTCATCTGAGGCTGAGTCTGGGCTCTATATTGTCTGATGTTAAACAGCCCTATCCCTTAGTCGCCTTGTACGACATAGCATGGGCAGAGATGGAGTGGTCCAAATTCTACCTTGCCGGGAACCACGCTGCTTTTAAATCTATGCAATGATAATGCGCGTATCAGTGTTCACGCTGGTGAATGTACGCCATTTTATTATTAGATAGACATGTCTATGAATAATAACTCCATGAATCTAATTTATTTTTTCCTGCTTACGCGTACTACTGTCTATATACAGTATTAGTCATCATACACTACGTTTTACAATAGTCAATTAAATATATACTTTGTTGCTTAGAAGATAAGGATTAATTTAAATCAGGAGACGGTGGGGACGTTGGTTAGTAAGGCGGTACCGTTAAAGGCCAGTCTGTAGGTACTTAGTTAGCCTTGGATGAGTTCAATAGCCTCTAGGCTATGGTAAAGGGTTATGCGTGCAGCGAAAGGGTAAGCAAGGAAACAGGTCGCGGTTGATTTTGTGTTGCTATTGTTTAGGTACAATTTTTTAGATTTTTCAAATTAAAAAAATGTTCGACTAATCTATCTACAAAACCTTGATATCGCCAAATGGTTGTGAAGGTCGGGTGGCAGTCACTTCACAGTATATATAGAAGTTCAACCGTATCTTAGTTAGACTAGAAAGCCGACCCCAACTGAGTTGGGGAAAGGCTTAGAGAATGGTGATGATTAGGATAAGTTTTATTTTTATTTATATATTTTTTTATACCACTTATGCAGCTGACAAGCACTCGGTATTGGGAGGTTCTTACAGAGTCAGCGGCGCGAGTGTGAACCTCCTGGTGTTGCACACGTCCATAGGCCCCGGTAACTACTTCCCAAAAAGTAGGCCATGTGCTTGTCTGCCACCTAAGTGATACAAAAAGGTAGTCGAGTGTTAATATTTCCATTGATTGGGTTTATACTATATGCAATTGCTTTTAATCTGAACGTTAACTTTTCCATCGGTAGGAATAAAACCACTATCTTCAACCGCTCATAATCTGAACGTTAACCTTTCCATTGGTTGGATTAAAACAAGCATCTTCAACCGCTTATAATCTAAACGTTAACCTTTCCATCGATTGGATTAATACAAACATCTTCAACCGCTTATAATCTGAACGTTAACCTTTCCATCGGTAGGAATAAAACAACCATCTTCTTCCGCTTATAATCTGAACGTTAACTTTTCCATCGGTTGGATTAAAACAACCATCTTCAACTGCTTATAATCTGAACGTTAACCTTTCCATCGGTAGGAATAAAACAAATATCTTCAACCGCTTATAATCTGGACGTTAACCTTTCCATCGGTATGAATAACACAACCATCTTCAACCGCTTATAATCTGAACGTTTACCTTCCCATCGATTGGATTAAAACAACCATCTTCAACCGCTTATAATCTGGACGTTAACCTTTCCATCGATTGGATTAAAACAAACATCTTCAACCGCTTATAATCTGAACGCCGATTTTCCCAACGATTGTTTTAAAACAACCGCATTCAACCGATTTCAAACTGAACGTGAATCTTTCTATCGATTGAAAAACCATTTTCATCTGTTATCAATCTAAAGTCTAAACGTTGACTTTTCTAAAAATTGGGTTAAATTTGGCTTAGCTGGAGAGGTTAGAGGGAATATTTTAGTTCAGATTTTCTTAAAAAAAATAATATATATCAATTAATTCAACCGTGTTTAACCCCTAACCTTCGTTCACAGACATGCTACGAAATGGAGAGGTATCTCCGGGAGGAGCCGCGTAAGCGCCGCGAGCCTCCCCAAGAGGAAGAGTGGGCAAGGTCATCATGCACCCCTCCGTCACCACCAGCCTCCCCGCCTTCGCCAACGCCACCGCTCTTCACTTTCGCCACAACAGTAAAGAGCGAGCCTGTCAGTGACTCTGATGAACCACGTGGTACGTATACTTTAGGGTCAATTCTCACTAAAATAGCAGCGGTCGGCTTTTTGAAGCAAAACATTACAAACCATGAATATTATCCACGGGAGAAAAGGGGAAAGCATCGATAGGGTTGGGCTATTGATTCTCGGATTCGAATCCTAGTTGTCACAGAATTGACGTGAACACGGGTAAGAGGAATCATTTGGGTTTCTAATATTCTTTTTTAGGGTTCCGTATCTCTTAAGGGAAAAAAAACACAGAACCCTTATAGGATAATTTCGTTATCCATCTGCCTGTCCGTCTGTCAAGACCGTTTTCTCAGGGAAGCGTGGAGATATCAAGCTGAAATTCATACCACGTACTCAGGTCTGTGTAACTGTGCAAAAATCAAAATTCTAAGTCAACGCATTCAAAATATATTACGTTTTATGTAGCTCCCACTTCATCCCACGCACACTCAAGCTGTGGAATGACCTCCCTGCTGCGGTTTTAGGCCACGGTAACCACTTCCCATCAGGTGAGCCGTGTGCTTGTCTGCCACCTAAGTGGTATAAAAAAAAGATTAAGTTACAGAACCCTCGGTGCGCGACTCCGACTCGCACTTGACCGGCTTTTTTTAAGAATATTTATCGACTTGCACTTTGTAGGCTAGGTCCCTACTGTATTTTCTCTACTCTACAATCCATTATTAATATTTGCAAATACTCCTTTCACATTTGCAAATGGGAAACCTTTGGGAATTGTGTTGTAGGTAGCATTCGTCGCTATTACTTATCTACAATTATGTATTATATACTGTAGCTATGCGTTATTTGCACTTCAAAATGGCGAAAAAACAGAGAAGATTTTCGTTATCATTTATGCAACCAATCTTCTGATTGTGAGTGTGAGTTTCTACGCGACAGCGCTTTTCGCAAGATTATTCAAGACTTTTGAATAATCAAATCGTAATATTAATGATATTAATTGAGATAAATAATAATGTAATTCATATAATTTAATAATATTGACGTACCATTAGTAATTAAATAAAGTGTAAAAAATAAAGCTATATTTTTTACACTTAGAGCTAGCGCCATATTTAAAAGCCGCCATGTTCGTGTATGACGTATCTATTAATATAAAACGTCATTACTTATTTATAGAAGTTTTTAAAAATATTTTGTTTACCTTTCTTTATTTTTCGAGAGAATCGATGGCGAGAGAACATCAGACAGATGTTTACAGAAAATACCTTGTGTACTTAGATCTTTATTTTCCGAGAGAACTGATGGCGAGAGAATATCAGACAGATATTTACAGAAATTGTCTTGTGTACTAAGTTCTTTATTTTCCGAGAAAACTGATGGCGAGAGAACATCAGACAGATATTTACAGAAATTGTCTTGTGTACTAAGATCTTTATTTTCCGAGAGAACTGATGGCGAGAAAGCATGAAACAGATATATACAACCCAGACGCAACCTCAGATGCATGGCTTGAGTCAACAATAGAGCCCGAATTACGGCAATAGCCTCATCTCCTATTACGTGGTACCGAATTTAATAATTGGTGAAATGTGGGTATTAATTCGCCTCGGGGGATAGAGATAGAGGCGTGATTGTATGTATGTCTGTAGAACTGATGGCATTTAGTCACGATAATACGACTAATATGGTGTTTGTATTAATTGTTATCAATTTGGGTCAATGAGCCAGACGTTTTCTTTGAATGGGAGATCGCTCTTTGCAGTCAGCAAACACACGTACGGGTTATAACAACATTGACATACATATTGCCACCCTGTTTCCTTTAAATGTCCTACAAATATCTCGTATTGATTTGTTTAACTCCCAAGTTGCCGTTTTTTTGAAGAAATTGGAGGAAACCCAATTTTCAGCACTAACGTTTTTGCATTTTTTTAGGAATAACAAATCCAAATTTTACTATTTTTTTGTGTATTAATGAGACAACTTTACGCTAACAAACACTTTTATTACATTTTTGAAAAGTGACAACTGTAAAAAAGTAATACGAAATTTATCATCAAAATGGATAGCATTTAGGAAGTAATGTTTTTGAAGACCGATTTTTAGTAATCAAGCGGCCAATAAGAATAAAATTTAATACCGAATTCTAAAATTTTCTAATCAACTTTCAAACAAAGTATAAATAATGAAAATTAAATTACACGAATAACGAACTTATGACTCTGTAAGAAATTTTCACCAATTTCATAGGTACAGACCTAATATAATGAGTAGCAGGCAACTAATATGAAAGTATAAACCTATATAAAGTTATCGAAGCCTTATAAACCGAACGAAATGGGGCATGGTGGTACTTAAAGTCGATAAAACATTAGAAGGTCATTTCCCTATAGAACACTATACTCTTTACATACACGCGGTTCGCCAGGACGCCTTTTTTTCTGAACAAACCAAATTCGAGTATTATTTGCATTTTAAAGCGTATTAAATATCATTGCAGCGTTTGATACATCGTGTAGGAAATTATACAACAGTTTACCTACACATAAAGGCGTAAAAATATGTATTTCTTCTTCGCACTCGGCTAAGGAGGGTTTCTTCAATGCTCAGTCCTCCGCTCCCTCGGAGAGCTTCGGCTCAACTACCGTGGCGAACGTTAAGCGTACGATACGAACCTTCTTCGTGTACCATGTCAACCAACTGCTCTGTTAGTTCGCGTCCGCCCGCTATAGCGCCAGGTCGGCGGTTATACGCGATCCCCGTTTCTGTTAAAAACCGCAGCGTGTCAACCGCAGTGCAGGTAACAAGACAGTGTGTATATAACCTTACTAAGCAACCCACCCCAGCTTCGCCTGTAGCAATTTTAAAACCTCATTTGAGTCCATATTTCTTTAGTTTTCAAATAATGTATGGGAATCTCTGCTCCTCTCTTTTACGTAATAGCGTGATGATATATAACCTAAAACGTTCATCACTAAATCAACTATTCAACTCAAAAATATTTTTTCAATTTGACAAATCTCTCCTAGACGTAGTATATGTACATGCCCTTCGTTAAAATCCTTGCCAAATTTGTAGAAATTAGTTCACAAAAAATTTAAGAAAACAATTCATTGTGACGATTCTTCGGGAATTATTTAACTACATACTCGAGTCCACCGAAGCTCTACTACATGACATTGGCGAAATTGATGTTAAGAGCACAGAGCCACAGGCCACGGTAACTACTTTCCATCAGGAGGGCCGTGCACTTGTCTGCGACCTAAATGGTATAAAAAAAAGCCATTCGAATAAAATACAACAAAATTTTCAAAATACGAATGCTGTTTTCTTTTTTAAATTGTATTGTGGTATTACAGATGAGCTACCGTGCCCGGCTCCGGCCCGTCGGCCGCCTGTGCACCGGCATCACCAGATCTCACACGCCACGGACCCTCGCCGTCGCGTACATCGCTGCGAGTTCCCCGCATGCGATAAAGTATACACCAAGAGCTCCCATCTGAAGGCCCACAAGAGGACCCATACTGGTAAGTTTATCTATCTAAGGTTTACTGTCCCTAAAGACAAGTGGCAATTTGTTAGCCGGATGGTAGAATTGAATGACGAATGCACCTGCGTCGACGACTGTCAAATATGTCAAATCCCATACATTTGTCATTCTATTCTACAATACGCCGGTCATGAATGACGTAACAGAATGATGAATATATGGAATTTGACGTTTATAAAAAATAATAAAAATAAAATAAATTTACTTCAGGTAAATTTCACCCATACACGTAGCGATGTAGAACATGAAAACTGGGATAAATTTGGTTTTATAAAATTTAGATTCAGTAATTTAATTAATTGAGTAAAAATATAGAATTCAATTGACACTAATAAATAATTAATACAATAATGACAATCAATACGCAATAATAAATCAATTAATACATTATGACATGATCAAAAATATATATAACATAGACAGTCAGTCAGTCAATCAAATAATGTCAAATTATTACATAGCCTTTACATCCGGCATTGCAGGGCGTGTCTTTGACAGCAATACCTCATGTAAGGGCAGTCCAACCTGTCAGCAACATTGCCAGGACGATGTTGGAGCTGTCTCGCACCCTGCGTATCAGCGAGGCTCCTCTTATGATATGCGTTGACGGCTGTCAAATATGTCAAATCCCATATATATGTCATTCTATTCTACAATACGCCGGTCATCGAATTGCCACTTATGTAAGGGGACAGCCCGTCTAGACAAGTGGCCATAAGTTGGCCGGCGTATTGTAGAATAAAATGAGGAATGTATGGAATTTGACGTTTATGACATGCGTTGACGACTGTCGTATACGTCAAACTCCATTATATTTGTCTTTCGATTCTAAAACACGCCGGTTATTGAATTGCCACTTGTCTAGGTGCGGTAGCGACGATGCCGCGATGGCCGACACCAAGGCGGACGTCGGTTTAATTTTTATTGATCGCGTTCCTGTCTGTTGTGAAAATCTCTCTTAGAACATTTTCAGTTTGTTTCTTTTCCTACTCATGTTTACCCGTTTGTGACTGTTTCACCCACAGTTTATTAGACAAAAAATAGAGGTACAGGTAACCAGAAAATAATTCGAATACGTGTTTTTTTTTTAATTTTGGACTTGATAATTTGAATTCATTTCACCTAATGTAAGCTGAAGGCAATGTTTCACGATAGAGGGTTAGCATTACAAACACTTAGCATGGTACAATGCGGCACTCAGCTTGATAGCCTTATCAGATGCTTGATAGATCACTATCTACCTCGTCAACGCATTCTGTAAGCCTTATCTCAACTGTAAGGGGACAGCCATTTTAGACAAGTGGCTATTCGTTGGCAGGCATATGGTAGAATAGAATGACGAATATATGGAATTTGACGTTCATGACAAGCGTTGACGACTGTCATGTACGTCAAATCCTATATAAGTACATTTGTCAGTATATTCTACAATATTCCGGTCATCGAATTGCCCCTTGTGTAGGGGGACAGCCCCTCTAGATATAGTCTACTGTGATGTGGTGGCACTTCGGTATTTTCAGTGAAGCGACTGCCAATTGACCAAGTGATCTTCACAAAAAATTGGCGATACTGAAGGTGTGCAGTTAGACTAGTCAGACTTTTGTAGGCTTCAACCACCTGCGACGACTGCCATTGATATTCGTATTACAACCGGGACAGACGGCTTAACGTGTAAACTCGCGTCTCCTGCGTAACAATCGCATTCACTACCGCCACACCACAGAGGCTGTGTACATATTTATTAAAAAAAAATTTCATTGTTTTTCAAAAATAATTTGAAAGCGAAAACCATGGAACTAATTAGTACTACGTACAACCGGAATGTGCACTGATCTAGAAAAACGGTCCGAAAGAGATAGCAACTAGGAAGTGCTTGTATCTCACTCTGCTAGGGTGACCAAATATTTTGCAAGAAATAGGAATTGACATCTCTCTTAATTTGCGTTTTTATTTCTTGAAGATTCGATTAATAGCTTGGAGTTTTGGAGATTTCCCCTTCCTGCGTAGCGGATTGTGAAACCATACCAGTGTTCCTTCTTAAAAACCGTTGGTGTTTGCATTTCTATCGTACCGGGTTTTCATCCTTTCACCTGTCTTCAGATTGATTTCCCGGACCATTCTGTGCACCTCGTCCAGTCGGTTTCGAAGTTCACTCACGTAATCCGTCACGGGCTTAGGACTATCAGGTGGCGAACCGGTTATTGCATCCACTGCTAGCCTAATCTCGCGACCAAAATTCACTTTCGCTGGGGTGTGTCCCATGCTGTCATGTACCGTAGATCGATAGGACATCAGGAACAGTGGGATTTTACTGGTCCCAATCTCTTTGGTGTTCATCGACAACTTTAGCCAAGTGATTTCCCAACGTCTGGTTAAACCTCTCGACCATTCCGTCTGACTGCGGATGCGCTGGAGTCGTACGGGTCTTGTTCATTACAAGGAGTTTGCACATTTCTTGAAATAGAGCAGACTCGAAGTTCTGTCCTTGGTCATAGTGGATCTCCATAGGTGCATAGGTTTCCTTGCCACAGTGACTTCTTCCTGGTTGGGTGTCGCAAATACTTCAGGCCACTTAGTGAAGTAATCTTGCATTACTATGATGTATTTGTTACCTTCTTCAGTCATTGGAAAAGGTCCAGCAACATCAATGGCGATACGTCCATCGTAACAATATGTTACATCCTGCCAATGTTTCACTGCTGCAACCTTTAGTACACCTTTTCACCATGATAGCAATACAAATTGGTAATAAAATTACTTTGAGACTACGAACAAGTCAGCGCATACAACCTATGCCATTAAGGATAGCTCATTGCGACGTTAATGTTCAAAATCCTACCATTGTACTACCAAAAGAAGTATATGTTTACAGTTTAGAACCTTGCGATGTTTTAATGATCATAAAATGTTACGTTTTTATTTCTACTTCATGACTGAAACGAGTCAAGAGCACACATTTTTTTTACTATAATATTTAATAATAGTTTTACAAATATCATAAACTACTAAAAAGTATTTTCATGTGTACTGGCAATAATAGAAAGGGACACATTGACCTCGTGCTAGCTGTCTCTATCGGCTCGCTTCCCCGTTCGTTTTCAATACAATTTTCACCCATTTCATTAAAGTCTTACATTGTGTACACGCTTATAGTGAGTGCACATTCCAGTTGTACGTAGTACTTATTAGTTCCATGGCGAAAACACTTGCGAATGTCAAACAGTAATATAGCTTTGAATTCTATAATCCAACTAGAGTCACTTCCAGAAAATAAGTCCCGCGATCAAACTCGGAACTAAAAATGACATCGCCGCCATACTCAGCTGTACTGTGTTGGTTAGTTCAGGCCATGATAATATGGTTTAGAGTTGCCAGCAAATTTTTTAATGATGTACTAGTGGGAATAATAGTTCCTGAAATATATATTAATTCCAATCTCGTTATAACATGTACACTATAAAGTACACAATGCGCATTTTTGGAGGATAGCATAAGGTGCTACGGCAGCAGAGGAGCTCAAACCCACCAATCACATTAAAGGTGTATTGTTAGGAGATTTCACAATACGCTTCAAGACTGGCTCTTGATACATTTTGACCTTTGGGTTTTTATTCCTTTAACTTATAAGTTTACCTGTTCAACTAATAATATTACATTCGTATCTGAACAATGAAAGAAAAGACGATACTGGCAACATTACATGTTGCGACTGCCACGCCTCGGCCTGAACGGCATTAAATATAAAACAAATTAGATACAACTGTTACTCTGGCGTGAATTTCTGAAAAAATTGTCATACAATTTAGTATAATGTACCCAGCATTTAGTTTTAAACATCGTCCGGTAAGCCCAACAACGAGCGGCTTGTTACGTTTTTGTAGAGCGTTGTCTCTATCACACATCAGACTGACATTTTAATATGAAGGTATCAAACAATCAATCAAGTACAAGACAGAGATACTACAAAATCTATCTGCCTTCTTCCCGACGATGCGTCAAATAGAAAGCCGGGAGTAGGGGATTGAGACTGCTGCTATAATCGAGTTTTCTTAGAGTGTTATCTCAGGTTTACATCGCACTGACAGTTTTATACCTTTATAGAGTAGTTAATACCTTATGTGTTTAATTAGATCTCTTCCCATGCTTAGTCGTACAATGCGACTAAGGAATAGTGCTGCTTAACATCAGACAGATATATACATCCCACACTCAGTCTCAGAAACATGACTTGAGTCAACAATAGTGCCCGGAAGACGACAATAGGCTCACCCCCTATTACGTGAGACCGAATTCAATGATTGGTGAAATGTGTGTTAAAACACCTCTGCCTAACCCTCCGGGGATAAAGGCGTGATTATATGTATGTATGTTTAAAAAATACTAATAAACTAAAGGTTCAGTTTAAACTACTCTAAATTTCATGCGCTGTGCGAGACGGATAACGATTTACTAAACAGAAACTTTCGTAGCGAGCTTTTCATAGCACGGAGGTCAACTTGTATAATCGCCCATCCTAACACTAACCTAATTAAAATTGCTTAACTTTGTGTTAATCTACAAAGTTGCCACTTAGCTAGCGCTACTAACGGACACCCAAGTAGCTCAAACTCGCACGGAAATAGCACAAAATAATTTATACTAAACGGTATACCGTCGCGGGGGTACATTCCCCGAGTGAAACATAAGATCGAAGTTTTAAGGAATCCAGTAGGCCTTGACCTCCTTTACAAAAGGGGGTCTCATCATAATGGGGCGCGGGGATTACTCCCCTCTGCCATAAGCGCGTTTTACGAGCAGAACGCTGCGCAAGGCATTTTATCAGTAGCTATCTATATCTAGTTGTTTTTAGGGTACCGTATCTCAAAAGGAATAAATACCCAAGTCTACAACCTCACACAGTTGTAAAAATAAAACTTCTAGATCCACGTAATAAAAATATATTGCCGTTTATATGTATCAATTCAGTTTTTAAGCGATCCAGACTCGCATTTGACCGGCTTTTAGTAAGAAATAAGAAAGACCATTTCTCGAGTCTTTTATTCTATTGAAGATAAAACATAACTTGATATACTTATCATCAGACCTTGTACAACTCGTTCAGTAACAACAGGATGGAAATAAAAAAAATATTATCTGATTCTTGCATCGTCGAAATATGAACGGCCTAAATCGAGGAAAGTAGGTACGAGTACCTTAATGTAAACATCGAGGGGAGAGTCGGGACTCTATCGATCGCCTTCACCCCTTCGCATGGGTTGCAATAATTTTAGGTCACTCGTTATATTGACAAGATGTTTATTACGCTATAAATATCATGTTTTGTGACAGTAAAAGGAGCTATTTACCGGCCCCATAGACAAGTAGATACATAATATTTTTGTGGAAAAGAATAGACTGATCAATGTCACAGATATTTTTTTTTTCTTTCTTTTATTATGGCTATCCCAACGATTCCGCCAACAACTCAGTTTTTATATACTGATTACTGATCGAAATAACGTGTGAAAGTACAAGTGCCAATAAACAAAATAAAAAAAATGTCGCAGATAACATAACACCAATGTATAGGATTGACATACGTAGATAACTGTCATAAACGTCAAAATACGCAGAGAAGTGTCAGATACCGTGGAGGGCCAAATCGAGAGAGATGGCCGGGATGGGTTAGCCGGGATGCGAGAGATATACCTGTCAACCTCATTTTGGCAACCAATAACGAGCTACAGGCGCAGTGCGTTTTAGTCGGTTCGAGTAAGACATAACCTCTCCCACCGGCTCCGGCAGAGCTGTATCTACCTATCGAATTTACGCACGAAAAAAAATCGTCAAAATACATTTCCATCCCATGTATTCATTAATCTATTCTACAATACGCCGACCAATGAACTGACACTTGTCTAAGGGGCGGTTTTATTGTAGTAATTTGTGATTTACAAAGTTATGGAGCGCGAAAGGATGGACGTACCTTTTGTGATAGAGCACCGTACACCATATTATGGTTCGCCGCTTGGTACCTGAGCCATTCAGAAAGTTTGTGAATTGTAATAGTTAATATGTTTTCAATATGAGCCTATTCTCAACTCACTAGACGCAGGGCCGTCTCATAAGAGACGGTCTTGAACCGACCGATGTAAGGTATATGTCTCAGATAATCTTACCTCCGGCAACATGCGCCCACACACAACGTGCGTTTTAGTCGGCTCAAGTTTAACAACCTCCCCCACCGGCTCCGGTGGTGGGGGTAATCGTGGGGATTTTTCGTACGATAAAAAACGTCAGACAAACTTCGAGACGATAGAACTTCGATATTTTCTTAGTCGGTTGCTCTCGTTCGTTCATTCGGTGTTACTACCATTGCCTCCGATGTTACTATTATTTTTGTCATAGTAAACCCACTTTTTTTTTTTTTTTTTACGTGCGCAAAATCCCCACGGATACCTCCCCACCGGAGCCGGTGGAGGAGGTTATGTCGGACTCGAACCGACTAAAACGCACGCCGCCTGTGGGTCGTTTTGGTTGCCGAAGGTGAGGTTGACAGGCATATCCCTCGCACCCCGGCCGACCCAGGGCCATCTCTCACGATCTGGCCCTCGTCTCGGGTGTGGGGACTACAGAGTCCCCAACTCGACCCCGGAAACGGGGAGGCGCGCTAGGCGCGCCACCGCCGCGGCCTGCTTCTGCCAGGGTAACAGGCGGCTCCACCTGTCACCCCCAGGCCGGCGCTCATGGGGGGCGGAGGTCGTTCATCGACCTCCGACGCCCGAGTTGCCTTCGTATGCGGGCAGCTTGGCTTGCGATCCTTCGTCGCTCCCGCTACCGCTCCCGCCCCGCCTCCTCCTTCACGAGCATTACTTGCTCGCAGAAGGAGGCGCCGGCCGCCCACGCATCCGCGCAGCGGACCATCGCCGCGAGCAAGGTGGAGAGCGTGAGAACTCTCACTCCCAGAGCCGCCACAAGCTCCCGCCTCGGCGTCTCCCACGCCGTAAACCCACTGTTATGCTACTGACACTGTAGAACATGACATTAAATTTTAGACTTTATTTATATAGCCGTAAAGTTCAAAATTATTCATTGCATCTTTTTATTCACTCAACAATATGCCATTTATTTTTATACTCTAACAGCATAACAGTAATGTCTAAATTAAATGACATTGTTTAGTGTCAGTAGTTTGACAATGGTATAATTATGACATAAAATTAGCAGAACCAGGCTGTCTGACGTTTTAGGGCTCTAAATTACTTACCATCATCATACTTTAGTTATTCCCGGTGGTTATCTGGGCTTCGCTTTTACCAGTCTAAGTAGTTATGACCACTGAAGCCACTACCAGAGAATCCATTGGCGATATCGGAATATGCCAGTTGTTGGATTTTTCAAGGCTCCAAATTACTTACTCGTAAGGAATACTACAGATGTTCGTATGAGAATTGGTACCGAAGGTTTAACCTGCTCTCCAAGGCAGGGAGTGTTTAACAATGGTCAATATGTTAAAAATGGTCCATCCCATCCCATCCTAATACTGACTTGGCTAGTATTGCTTAACCTGTACTAACAGCCCCTCCGCTTTTCACACAACTCACTGCTCAGGTGGTCTGAGCATAAAATCTTTTTACAGGCAATCTGACGCTAGATACTTACTGCTTATAATCGTATTTGTCATGTGTCAAAATTTATTCGAAATTAGAATCTGCTAAGTAAATGAATTGTTGTGATAGGAAACTATTAGGATCAATTAGATCTACTGGAAATTTATAAATTTACTTACCTACTTGTTTCTAGGAGAATTGCTCAATGTAGCCTTTTTAGACCAGCTTTTTGTGATAGTGTTGGTGGCGAGATAGTAAATACCGATTGTCGATCGATAGATTGTCAAAAATCTAAATTATAAATTATCTTAGATTGACGATCGAATATTGGAAGGCGGCCGTACCTTAATCAATAAAATAATAAGAGCTGGATAGTAAATCAACTGCAAAAGAAAACAGAAGGTGGATATTTTTTTTTTCATTTATTGGCGAAATGTTTGAAAATAACACCCCAACGCTGCAATATTTATATGTATCAGTTGTCTCTTGTATAAATAAAGATATAAATAATAATAGGTCACATATGTTAGTTACATATGAAATTGCCGTTTATTGGACGAAATTGGAGGAAACCCAATTTACAGTAGGTACTTACTAACATTATTGCATTTTTTAGGTATGACAACATTAAGCTAACAACCACATTTATTACCTTTTTGAAAAGTGACAGCTGTAAAAAAGTAATACGAAATTTACCATCAAAACGGATAGCATTTAGGAAGTACTGTTTTTGAAGATCGAATTAAATTTATCAAGCGGCCAATAAAATCAAAATATAATACAATATAAAATCTTGAAATCAACTTTCAAACAAAATAAAATGAATAACGAACTCAGGATTTGTAAGAACATTTCGGCAATTTCATAGGTGAAGACCTAATACTAAAGCGCTATTAAAATTTAAAAAAATATCATAATAGATTAAGCATATTTTGCTTGTTTAATTGTGATAACACGATTAGTTTCATTTTGACATTTCTGACAATGATCGTTTATCTATTCTATTTTAGACCCATTAGATAAATCAATCTCCCTTTGCTCTCCTGACAGACCTAATACCTTTATTCCTATAACAATTGGGTATTTTCCTGTATTAAAATAAATTATTTAACTGAGGTTATCAAATTAAGAACGGTGAAAGAGCGGACCTATAATAGTAATTGATTTGACTCTTAAATATTATGACGTCACAATAAATTATTTCATACAAGTTCCCTTACAATGTACCGTTTTGACGTTTAGTAAAAAGTAACTAATTTGACTAGTCAGTCATATACCTAATTGTCAAAGGGCGACAACAAGATAACAAATATGTGCTTGAAATGACATTGATATTCATCAGGGAGTACGAATTACCTCTGAAAACGGGCAAAAGGTACTAACCTAATCCTTACTAATCCTGCCAATTTAATAAATATGAAAGTTTCCGAACTCGCGGATATGTTAGTCTAATAATATTTTGAATATCGGGGGGTTGAACTGTGGGTTGAAGTCCCAAGGCATCCCATACTTACAGACGGATGGGCGACCATTTTTCATCTATACAAATGGACGGTAAATTAATTTTAGAAAGGCATATAACACATTTGAAGTTTTTAAATATATAGATACAATATTCCACTACATTTAACATGGCACCCATTTAGATCCATAGCATTTAAGTCTAGCACACACCGTTGCCGTTGGAAGTTAAAATTTATACTGTAGCAGTGCGCTGGCCCTTAGGCATCCCAACTATTTAGGTGTGTCCAAAGTAGGCATAACTTACTACCTTGTGTTATGGAATCTAGGATGAGGGTCGGATGTTCTAATGAGCTCTTCCCATTAGTCCCAGGATCCTCTTTCCTACACAGGACAACACGTGCAGGTCTTAGATGTCACCTGCGCACGGTGCAGAATATCCGATCAAGAACCAAGCGGTTCGGTGACTCTTTCCTTTGTCGCACCATTAAGACCTGGAATTCATTACTGGCTCTCGTGTTTCCTTCTTCCTACAGTCCCGAGTCCTTTAAGCGGGGCATGAAAAAGCGTATGATGAAGCCGTCAAGCTGAGTGTCACCTTTGTCACATGGTATGTGTAAGTAATGGTGACCCTCTTTTCTGACACTTTGCCTTCAGCTTACCAGTAGGCAAGGCGAAATCTAATTGACGTGTACTAGATAAAAAAAACAATGGTAGGTACTACGACTATTCAGTGTTGCAGTGTAGTTTTCTAAGACACGAAGATTTATTTAATGTTGATTTTAATTTTGTCAATATTAATCCCTATTTTGTAACTCATTCTTATTTAGTAGAATTATAGGTACCATTAAAACATCGTCATCACCACCATCATCATCATCATAATAGCGATTTTCCAGTTTGTCATCATCATAATAGCGATTTTCCTGTTTGTCATCATCATAATAGCGATTTTCCTGTTTGTCATCATCATAATAGCGATTTTCCAGTTAGTTTCCAAATTTTGTAGGTACTTTGAAGCTCGGGGCCCACTTATTGTTTTTAATTGGTACGTAGGTATATCGAATTTTCCGAGAACGACTGCCGTCTGAACTCCCAACCTCAGAAGGAAAATTATATTTTAATTACTGCAAACATTTAAGTAGATACCTTAGTACCTATCTGTCGGTTATCGTTATGGTCTAGTTCTAACAGGTAAATAAAAACTGAATTTAGTATATATATATGACTACAAAGAGTATTATATACGCACTATCATCTCCCTGTTTCTTTGCTGTCACCCAGTATATAAAACGATTAATCAATTATACTTAACATGGCTACCTACTACTAGATAGGTCCTACTCGTAATGTGTGCACTGAACATTATAAAGATTTTCGCTTTTTAGTTTTGTCATAATCACCACAAAAAGTGATAATCATTTCCATGAACTAATCAAATCAGGATCATAATTCATTAATTTCACTCTTAAAAGTTTCCAAGAGCTAAAAAGTTTGGCAAACTCAGCAAAGTTTAGAAGGGTATAGGTTGGTTACGTGAAGACATGGTAGCGACATCTAGGTACATTTTCACCAAATTTTAATCTCCGTGAAAAGTAACTAACTTAAAGGTGTTTCAGTGTACGCCACCTAGTGCAATTTTCCCACATCCAATGTCTGTATGTAGTCTGGAACAATACTTCCTGCCAGGAGAAATAGATGGCGCTGTGTTCAAAATATGAAAATGCGCGGCTAGGTACTTTTTATTGCCATCTAGTGGATGTTTTCTGTTTTCGAGATAACATCAGCTGTTGTCATAGGCAATGGGCACACTGTTCCGCATCACGCAGCGCGAGTGCAGAACTGCATCATCGTGCAAATTAGTCCGTAGTATACAGGATAGTATTTCATCAACTAGGATAGATGGCATTGTATGTTAGTAGAAGAATTTCTACATTTTGGTACTTTGAATCCCGCCAGAATATCCCAAAAACTAGCACGCAACAGTATTGATCAGTTTCAGTTGACCTATTTCAATTCCTAGAAAATAGCAGTGCGCAAATACGTAATTTACGTCAAAATGAATAGTTTTATCAACTTTACAGCATTTGTTCCGGTTGCATGTAATGCATGTCTTTGAGGCCCGGGATGCGCTTGCCTAATTTCTCTTTATTTGACTTATCTTGGCTTTTAGAAAAGTGGCAGGAGACTTTCCGCTCAAAATTATAGCCAATGCCAAGAAAGCAGTCTTTAGAAAGCTTCATTCGATAAATCAGATGTAGGTAGGTACAGACTACGTTTTTCATTTTACAATTCCATTAGCGATAAATATTTTTACCCGTCTGCGTTAGCGATGGTAATATGTTACGATTTACGATCGTATGTGTGTACCTTACGGACGGACGGGCTTATCGATGGATTTCGATGAATGGAGTCTGAAATTAAAGGTATTCATCCCCCGAGTCATAGGGTATAATTTTGTATGTCAATGGGTATACTCATATAATAAAGATTACAGAAACAATGCAGTGGATTTTTGGTGCTAAATGTGTGTTGTAAATGTTTGCTCATTCTAATTTATCGAGTATATAGTGTCGGGGCGGGAGCGGCAGCGGGAGCGACGAAGGATCGCAAGACAAGCTGCCCGCGCACGAAGGCAACTCGGGCGTCGGAGGTCGATGAACGACCTCCGCCCCCCATGAGCGCCGGCCTGGGGGTGACAGGTGAAGCCGCCTGTCACCCTTGCAGAAGCAGGCCGCGGCGGCGGCGCGCCTGGCGCGCCTCCCCGTTTCCGGGGACGAGTTGGGGACTCTGTGGTCCCCACACCCGAGAAGAGGGCCAGATCGTGAGAGATGGCCCTGGGTCGGCCGGGGTGCGAGGGATATGCCTGTCAACCTCACCTTCGGCAACCGAAACGACCCACAGGCGGCGTGCGTTTTAGTCGGTTCGAGTCCGACATAACCTCCTCCACCGGCTCCGGTGGGGAGGTATCCGTGGGGATTTTGCGCACGTAAAAAAAAAAAAAAAAAAAAAGTTGGTATATAGTGTAACAAAATAAAGGGAATTAGAAGATTACAAAAATTAAATATGTATATATATTATGTATGTCATATCTCAACTGAAAAGTAAAAATAAATAAAACAAAATAAAATAAAGTAAAAAAAATCAAATAAAAAGCCTAACTGCGGTCTAAAAAATCGAAAAAAATTTGATAGTCAGTACCCATTAATTTTCTTCCGGTTTATGCTTGGCAAATGGGTACGGCCTGCAATCAAGTTTGTTTCGATCTTTTAGACAGCAGTTGGGTTGTTTTATTAATTCTTTTCAAGTTTTTATTTAACTCGCAATGATGAGATGCCTTCTAGAATGATGATTCCTTGCTTCAGTCCCGGTCACAACCGGATGCCTTCACCTCGAAGTCTGGGTTCCGCTTTTTCGAGTCTATAAGTAGGTCGCAGCTCCGATGGTGATGTGACGTAGCAGACAATTCATCAATTAGGAGGCAGCGTCCCTATTACGATAAGACCCTCTTATCGTAATAGACAAACTATTACGATAAGAGGGTTACATATCAAAATCCCGAAGTTCATAATACCGATGTACGAAAGACCGAAGTGCAAAATCCCGAACATTCGTTCGGCCGAATGTTCAAAATACCTACCGAAAGAAAAGAAAACATTAGATATAGAATAGAAACAACCCAAAAGGTTGTTTTGTTTAGGTGGTTTAAAAAAATCACCAGGAGCTCCCGTCTTAGACTTTTAACCTAATCAATCCAAGTCGGATTGCGGGGGTGGATGCTGCGCGTCTCGACATGGAGTTTCTCACTGATTGTTAGATATATATTATAGGTAGGTACTCTGATGCACTAATGTATGACGAAACTTATAAATTGTTCTTAAGAGTACGTATAAAAATTAATCCAGAACATCTGCCATCATCAACGTACTTAAAAAAATGAAATTTTCGGAATTCTGATCTTCTGGATTATGAACTTCGGTATTTCGTACATTCGGGATTTTGAAATTCGGTATTTTAATACGTACACATTATTCTGTTTTTATATCATTATTCTGTTTTTACAAATGTCATTTATTTAATTTCAGGGGAGAAGCCATACAAGTGCTCCTGGGAAGGCTGTGAATGGCGCTTCGCTCGCTCGGACGAGCTGACTCGGCACTACCGCAAGCACACGGGCGCCAAGCCCTTCCGCTGCCGCCACTGCGAGCGCTGCTTCTCGCGCTCCGACCACCTCGCACTGCATGCGAAGCGTCACGCGTAGCCCGCGGTCGCCCCTGCGCCTCGCCCGCGAGCCACAGCCTCACGCAGCCGAGCGCGCAAGTAGACGGGCCTTTCTCAACCAATTCGTGTATTCCGTTTAGGTTGTATTTTGAGGAATTGAACAATTGTGATGAGTCTACTCAACCAGGAGCGTCAAGCCAAAGAATGCCGCTACTTTGTAGCCGAGTCAACACTCATTGCACCTGATGCTTTAAAGTTTATTAATTTGTTTTAAGTTTACGTATGTAAAATGGTGTTTTTATTCGGAAATCTCTTTGATGTTTCGGCAATTTATTACGGTTCTTTGTTGCTAAGAGTTCGATATATTAGCCGTTATCATATGTTCTAATTTTTAATGTTTCGTGAGCTTTTGCGCTGTCGCTAAGCGATAGCGATGTGTTGTGCCATCGCGTGGCTAGAGCCACTTGCATTTTATTCGCGGTCATATTATTTATTGAGACGTTCGGCTTATGATCCCACCGACGCCGAGCATAATCTATATATTATATCTCTAGGCTTAGAGCGTCGCGTTACCTGATTTGTCACGGTTCGAAACAGTTGACACCATAGATTACGTCTGTATAATAATTCCATGGCTTACGTTAACCACGACCATTGTTCAGTTATTATACCTTCGTGTGAATGTTCAATGAGAGCATTTAATTTTTATCTTTTGATAGCCAACTGTTTTGCGCCTCGACGCAGATTCGTATGTTTATTTTGTATAATTGTATTTTATTCAGTAATTTTAGGCTTCCTCTTTTACTCTTTCATTCCGAAATTATGCGGTAACTGACCTTTATTACGTTAGATTTAAGACTTTTTTAAGAATTATTTACTGCACATTGTCACGCCATTACACACATAGCGTAAAAATAAATTTTTAGCCTACAGGGAGGGTAACATCTATAGTACATAATTTTTTTGTATTTTTGTATTGTGACTACGCTAAGTGTGTAAGAGGCCTAAACTTGATTCTGTGGCGATACCATTCGGTAGGCCGCGACATCGCGTGTTCGCTCTTGATCTCAGTAACAAACAAGAACAGCAATACTTAAAGCCTGGGCCCCGATTCTGCTAAATCAATACCATACCACAGACACTGCAAATAATCCATTTAATTTTATATTTGTCAAATTTAAAAGGCTTTTGCCAAATGAATTAAAAAGTGTAATGAATATGTTTTCATTTAATTTTGAACTTCAATCGTATATATAATAAAGACAAAATTTTAATCTCATTTTGCTTTAGTAGAATCGAGAGCTAGTTGTGACTATATCGGAATAGGTGTCGCCAACCAACACACAGTCGCTATGTTTTTACATTATAAAGCCGGTTCACACGTTGCGATTGAACCGACCACGTCGCGTAACGCCTATAACTTTCGTATTACTTATAAGTTTGATGAGTAGGCTAGTTATTATTTGGTAAATCAAAGAAACATGAAACTTTGTAAGATTTATCGCCATCAATATTAAGTATATTTTTATTCTAACATCACAATAAATTATTTAATTAATAGTTTGATAATAATCCAAATGATTCCGCAAAGTCTCTTCTAGTCTTCTAGACTTAGCAGTATTTAGTTCGACTTACCTAAGTTGTGGCTGTTACGCGTATCATAACAATCATATAGGAACTACTCTAGTGCTATAACTAGATCTTAAGTAAAAACAACGACTATAAAATGATTAATTACTGCCATTAAAGCACAATAGGAGTGTTGACGTCAGTGACAGTGCGCAACCTTACTTATTACCTCCCGGGGGCCAATACATTAGTCTTCCCCTTTGATAAGTTATATTTGACTATTGCACAAATCACACGCACTCGATATTCAGAGATCGACTACCTATACAGACACCAGCAAATTTTTTGAACAAGTCTGAGAGTTCGCGCATGAGCACTATACGTAACAACCAAAAAAAATGGTCTGATCAACCAATGACGTGATAGCCCTTTGAGCCCGTGATTGGTTTAAAGCTCCTGAAGATGATGCTAAACTGGTTGGAGGAAGTAAAATAATATCGCAGTTAATGTAACTAGCGCGCACAGGCCACCGCACAACGCACTAACGCCAAAGAGACCTAAAAGCCGCTTTCTGCGCTAGTACGACTAAACTACCTAAATTATTTTTAGCGGTCACTATGCCCACTAAAGAAACCTTTCTATTTATATTAAAGGGTCTTTTGCTATTACGAAACAGAGCTTGGCATTCAATTTTTAAAGTCATTGAACTCTTGTCAAAAAGTTCACATGTAAGGATTACTTTTGCTGTTAAATTTTTCGGTGATGAGATGAGGTATTGTTTATCCCTTATATTTAGATGAGTGCGTGTGATACCTACTTCTAATGTTAGTGTCCTGATACACTAAATACATAACTGCATTTTTGCTTATTGATATAGTTTTTAATCGGTGTTTCGTCGAACCATGTACCTAGGGTATATTATTTTCTATTTATAGTTTAAGTGAACGTGTTGCTTTAGCAAAAAAGTATTTATAAATATTAAGCAAATTTGTTTTAATAGTTTATATGAAAAAATAATATTGTTTAACGCCTTTTTGAACATTTTTAAAAGTTTATTTGTATATTTATATATTGTTATATCTCAGCATTTTAAATTTATTTTATGAATGTTGTTGACTGTCTTTAATATTCATTTTTGAATGATATTACATGTGACAGTGAGCAGCTATTTAATTGTGTAATCAATGACAATTGGAAGAGTAAAGTTAATTTGAAACAAATAATTATGGCTCTTTTGAAAGTGTAGTCCTTTGGCTTAACTATGTTTATATGCTCTTGCGCAATCACAGAATAAGGAAGATGTTTATTTATTATATCGAGTCTAATTGCTATTGCATTACACAATTAACGCGGGCGTGTGTAAAGGGGGCTTTAATGTGTATTGCTCTTGTCTTTCCAAAGCCGATTAGCGAAAGTTACAAGACAGAGCAATGCTTTAGGTGGTGTGTCACACACGCACACACCCTGTATAAGCCCTCGATAGCCTACTAATCTTTGTATTCCATTCTTCAGTGTTAGGACAAATACGTAAAATCGACGATTAAATAGCTCTACGAATTTAGCATACCTATTATAAATGTTCATAAAATTCGGACAAAAAAACTCTTTATCGCATTTTATTTTTATCCTTGATCAATGTATAAGTGTATCGAAACGTGAAATCATAGGTTAAGAAAAAATAATAAAAAAATATATTAATGTGATTCATACATAAGTTTATTATATTATTAAAAAAAATATGGATATAGGTACATGTTTCATAGGTTATGTGTAACGGCTTTGTCATTGGATTTGTGTGTATTAGACATATGCACGACGGCTGGTAACTGCATATTTAGATGATTAGCTATGTGTAATTAATTGAATTGTACGTAATAACCGCTGAATGTGTTAAATAACCGTATTTCTGGGCTACATGTTCAACTTTATATATCGGGCGTTAGTGGTAATTTTTTGGCCCAAGGGAATCCAGGCCCGCAAGTATAGGATTCCGCGGACGCGGAATCAGTGATGCGGTAAATATTGTACCAAGGATTCGATGCGGAATGGGATTCCCTGCGCCCAACGATCGTAGTTAAACCATTTATAACCTAATCGTTAAATGTTATGTAGTAACTGTGTCAATACCGGGGTACCTTTAATAAATCCAAATCCAGGTACCTACTATTTAGTCAGCAATCGTCATATGTTATTAGAAATCGTAATTAATATAACAATATTTAATGAAATATACATTAGTAAATTTTTGTCGTTTAAAATTTGCGGCTGTGTTAGAAGAATCACCGATGATTTTTTACTCCACCGAATTGGGAGACGATTTCGATGAAATAATAGTTTGTAAGATACGATTTATCTGTTGTAGATCGATATTTTCGGTATCAAAATCAATTGATAAATAATGTCGCTTTTTATAGAAGTGTCGCCTGCTATATACTAAATATTTGCTACTATTTGCATTTTAATCGTATGCTTAATTTAAGTAAACGTTTAAAAATAACTGAAATTAAAAGAAGAGAGCAACCATTTATTCATAATATACATTTTGTATTAATAATAATGTTTATACATTTTCTGTTAATAAATAATGATTTCTTGTAGGTTAATTTTGAACGCACATCAAATCTTCCAACTATAAAATACACTTGCCAAAATAGTAATACTCCAATATTTTTAATGTAATCAATGAATCAATTTCCACATTCTCGGAAAAACAGATATATGACTCTGCTATATGCAAATGATACAAAAATTGTTGTGCAATAGTATATCGCAATTACGTCTTAGAGTCCATTGTGTCCACTCTGAATATGGAAATTGGTCCCATCAAATACCTAATAAAAAGAAACAAAGTAATGCTGTTACTGACCTTCTTCCGGGGTAGGATTAGACCTGGACAAAAAATCATGTTTTACAGTACATGTAAATTAATAATAAAACACAATAACATAATATGGTGGATATAAATTTATCTGAAAATCTAGCACTATGTCTACTTTGCTTTTATAAAGCAACATGCCATTAAAAATTTCTAAACTTTTTACAAAGTATATTTATAAAAGCAGCGTAAAAAGTATCACCAATTGATACCAGTCCAGTATCTATCGCCGATTCCAGTAAAGCGTCGCCATGTTCATGTCGATTTTGATTTTTAAAACCATATATATTTAAATAGAAACAAATCTACATTGAAATCATTAACTTGGTGGACTAATTTTTATGTTTACTATTTCAAGACCTATGTACTCACTGCACAGTTTTTCTGATTATATGGCCGCATCGTCATTTAGGCAGAAACATGCAGAACGGAGTAAAGATATAAATAATCAACGTCTTATCCTCAATTTTCCATGTGGCGGATTTATTTCCGCTTATCTCCGCTGCGCTTCGCTCATCTCCACTTCAGAGGCAATGCATTCTTATTCGATGATCACAATAAATTACCTTTCATTACAAATAAGTTAAATTTTATTATACAAATGATGCTACATTCCATACGCCTCCTGATTCGGTTGGATATTTTAAAATTACATAATTTAAGAATTTTTCTGCTTATAATCGACTGAGTGATTTTTTTCAATGCAGAGTTAAATATACTTATACAGTATAGATATTATATATTTATGACATACATATATCTATTATTGTATAACAGTTTTGTTTGTACAACATTAGAAAGCTTTACTCTTAAAGTTTTAATTTTCGATTTGTTGAACATAAACTACCCTAGTCCGCAGTCGGTTATAAGCTATTTACGTTAAACGGCTACGTCACCGACCAGAATGATGATGTTGCTAGTTACATCACCCAATTGCCAAATTACGTCATTGTTCTGATAGCGTTACGTGAGTTCGAAAAGGCTACACTTTTTAAAATATCTATATGTGACTATCACGCTCTGACTATCCGGATGAGTATATTGATGAGAACTCCTCTCGATGTTTGTGTATGAATGGGCTCAAACTCTATGAAAATATTTAGTAAATATATAAGCAAATTATACATTACATTATATTGTTACCTATTAGCTTATAAATTTATTAGCTTTAATACAATACTTACAATTACTTCCTGGTTGTATTTTGAGAATTTTTGATGGAACATCGGACAGTTTATTTAAAAACTGGATATTCTAGCTGTAATAAATAGTTAAGCCTAGCTACTGTATGCAATGTTCAATGTTCTGTTTTATAAGTGTAAAGTTGTGAGATTGTTTGTTGTGAATTCTATGTTAGCTATATAATCTCTAGGATATTTATGTCGATAGGATAATTCTCAAAGAATATCTTTTTTTCATTCTGTGTTAATAAATTGCATTTTGAAATTTATTGTTAGGCTACCGTTAGTAGAAAATTCTAAATTTAAATTGTGTGTTAATTTTAATATAAAAAATCTGTTTACATCTGGATAGTCATGAACTGATATATTTTGAAACCAATTGTCACGTAAGGATATTAAAAAGGTCAAGCTATAACATAAATATGTTATCTTGTAGTTTAAACGGCGTTTATACTTCCAATGGGCCGTACGTTGTATATAAAACTAAATATAATTACTAATCATAAATTTTACAAGAATAAAATATGAATAATAATAATAATTGTTATTATTATTATCATTATTTTCTCTTTTCCTTTCTGATGTATGTATGTAGCCCCATGGCAGGGACAGTTGCGTAGCATACATGTTTTATATTATTAAATTTTTCTTATATGTGGATATCTAAGTTTTATTTTTTAAGCAACCTACCTGACCCTGAAGAATTCGTCAAATAATATTTTAATCTGGATTGTATCTCAGATTTGTACCATCTAGAGGAGTGTACAGTGTAGTGTATCAATTGATGGAATATTTACCTAACCATCTCCTTTCCTACATAGGACAACACGTGCAGGCCTTAGATGTCACCCTCACACTGTGCAGAATAAACGAGCAAGAACCAAGCGGTTCGGAGACTCTTTTCTTTGCCGCACCACCAAGACCTGGAATTCATTACCAGCACACGTGTTTCCTTCTTCCTACAGTCCCGGGGCCTTGGGGCGGGGCGTGAAAAAGCATCTGATGAGGCCGCCAAGCCGAGTGCCACCATTGTAACACTTAGTGTCTGTAATGGTGACCCGCTTTCCTGAGACTTTGCCTTTAGCTTACCATCAGGCAAGGTGAAGTCAAGTTGGCGTGTCCTAAATAAAAAAAAACTATATACAAATAACAATCACAAACAAATATTCACACATCTCCGACCAAATGAAACAGTTGAAAATACGGTGTACCACAGTATTTTTCACTATGTTTCGAGTCCGCACGTATTTTTTTTTTTTATTAATTTGTGTGCACATAGGTATATTCAGCTGTCGACTGAAGGTATAAATATACTCACTGTAGTTTTAGCACCTCTGGATTTACTCTTATGCTGTATTGGACTGTGAAAATAGATGCTAAAATAAGTTATTGGATGTGAGACCTGACACTAATGCTGGGTGTCTATATTAAAAAAACACACTAGAAGTACATGGTCACGTCATTCCCCGTCGAAACTAAACTGTAAAAGAGGTCATATATCTACTCGACCGCCTAAGATTAATATATATATATATATATATATATATATATATACGGTTATGTACGTACCTATATCAATCTGAGGCGATCGAGCTCGCTTGATGCCATTATCATAGGGACCGTAGTGGAAGATTTCTTTAATCTGACGAATTTTGCTGAATTTGGAGACCGGAACACAGAAAGCTTCTCCATTAGACTTGGCGGAAACATCTCCATCAAAGAGTTATTCCTCATATCATCCAATACTTACAAAGGTCGGGGTCAGTTCTTCAACTTCTCAATGATGGGTTAATCTTGACTTTTGAGGTTTTCCATCATTCCCTCAAAAGTAAACTCTTAAAACTATGGTCAAGTAACCACTTACCTAAAGCAGCTAAATCCATATAATAGAACATCTGTGAGTGAAAAGTCTTTGCACAGGACTTTTACAATCAGTTTAACACACATGATGCTGCCCTGAAACAGAAAAAATGCTTATGTTTGATAAAAAATTATGGACAAAAGGGCACAGTGCGGGCAGATGTATAACAGGTACATGGTGTTATATGTGACTACTCTTGGAAGATGGATGGTATATATGACAAGAAGAGAAATAATATTACGCCATTTCTTGATGAATTGGGAGAACGACAGGCAAATAGGTAGAAAATGATTTAATGAAATACAAGTTTCCCAGGTTTACTGTGGACAGATTTCCGTAGTTCATCTGTATATATATATATATATATATATATATATATATATATATATATATATATATATATAAATCTTGAAGGACATGTTGCGTCCTACATGGCGTTATTTACCGATGATGCCGCGTCCGACTGACTTTGTGCGTCCGAAATACGGACGCAAGATTAACCGACTCTCATTTTCAGCCCAAATGTTCCTTATGATCAATAGAATGCTAGGGCGAAAAATTGGCATGGACGTAATTCCATCACTACAACGCCTTTTAGCGTATAATATAGTTCGGCCGTCGCCCGACTGAAATTTGGAGGGCACTAGTGTTCAGCGTATACTTTACCACGTATACTTTGAGTTCAGTTCACCGATCTTAATGTGTCCATTGAATATCGTACTTAATTTGTAAAGTTTTTATCATGTTTACGTGACAACAATCTTGCGTCTCTTAAATATCCTTAAACGGGCACTAGGTACGGTGTCTGAGGGGTCTATTCGGGGTTCACGAGGGACGGCGGGGCGGGCGGCGGGCTTCAGCGCGCTCGCGTGCCGAAGTTTTTAAACAAACAGACATGTGCGGGCCGTGATGTAAGTTTGTCACCAAAGTGAAAGCTTTAAAAATGGTTATTTATTTGATCTATTATTACCTATAGATAGTTTTTTTTTAATCTTCTGTTGTTATTGAGGATTGAGGTCTTAGTCATAGCGTGACTATGTCGCCCTCATTGGAATTGTTGAATACATGGTGTTCAATCAATGATCTATACAGCAAATCTTAGCTAAGGAATACAATTTTTTCGGCTCCTCAGAAGTTGGACTAGCGAGGATACTGTTACATAGGCCCATATTGTTATTACCGTTACCATATTGTTACGACAGACGTCGATATCTCGAAAACTAATAACCGGATCTTCAAGAAATAAAAACGCATTGTTAGTGACGAGGTACTCTACCGATTGGCATAGAAAAATCTAGAATTGTCAACACAAAGTCACAACCTACCTACGAGTACCTACTCTTTTGAATAAATGAAAACAATAGGTGAATATCGAGAATGAACTCGAAAGTTCAGTGACGGCGGCAAACTTCAAAAGAGAGTGGATAGTTATCGCTCGCGTATTTTCTAGATGATTCTACCCTCCTAATTGAGAGGTATATGAACACGCTCGCATAGCGACACCATTCATTCTGTCTTTGAGATCGCTAATAAACACAGCGAGCTTAAGCAACCGAAGAAGATTATACCTGTGACCTGAGCAACGACTGTGGACTACTGTGAACTACTGAGCGACTGGAACTGTTGAAGAGTACTGTGTGCACTAGGGATTTAATTGTCTAGTTTGTGGTGAGCTAATAAATTCCTTCGTTGCGTACACGGCATTTATTTGTACCCTGTGCACGTAACAATATAATTGCTTTCTTTGAGCCTCATTCCGGACACACTTCATCAAAATGTAATTGATTGACGTTACATAAGCTACAGTTAGGCGAGCCCAACTTATCCTTTAAAGATAGACTGTAGGCACTTGAGGTGGAAACGATCCAGAGTACGTTTGTGGTGCCGATACACACACCACATCTCAGAGGAATATAAGAGGTTTGACATCACAACTGCTATGTAAACAGATATTTTGGTGGCCAGCTTAAGGTCATTTGAGCAGAAAACCTTGGAATGCAGCTTCCCAAATATCGCAGCTGCGGCATAGATCCTGCTGCCGATCTCATCATCAAGGTCACACTTGGATGTTATAGTGCTCCCCAGATAGCAAAACTGGTCAACCTGCTTGAGCATGTCCTGACCTAGCTGTATAGACAGTGTCTCGTGACCATGTGTGTCCAGAGACATCACCTCCGTCTTCTTGACACTGATTTTAAGGCCGAACTTGCAGCAAGCTTGGTGACAACTGGACATTAGCTGTTGCAGGACATCAGGGGATTCTGCCACAAAGCATAAGCATACATGATTTCTGTAATCATTGTATGGGGAGACCTTAGTGCGCGCCTTAAGTCTGGCCAAATTGAAAAGACCATCCTCCGCCATCTGTGCGGAAGCGGATGCGTACTCCCTCAGAAAGAGTTCGTAAAACATCACTGACTATTACTGCAAAGTACTTGGCGAACAGTGTGGGCGCTAGAACACACCCTTGTTTCACCCCACAGGTAACGAGTAAGAAATTTGATTGTTCACAATCGACACCGACGCAGCATTGCATGTCGTTATGCAGGAGTCTAAGAAGTCTCACAAACTTCTCCGTGCACCCTAGCTTCCCAAGCATCATCCAGAGAGCTTCCCGAGGCACACTGTCGAATGCCTTCTCCAGGTCAACACAGCGGAGATAAAGCGGACGACCCTGTTCTCTGCTATTTTCTTGCAGTTGACGCACAGAAAAGATTGCTTCAGAGGTGGTTCGTTCAGGTCGGAAGTCAAACTGGGTTTCTGGCAGTATCTTTTCAGACAGAGCTTTTAAGCGGTTTAAAAGGACTCTGGCCAAGGCCTTTCCCAGGGCTGACAAAAGCGAAATACCGCGGTTAGAGTTGCAGTCGGAACGGTCACCCTTGTTTTTGTAGAGGGTTTTTTTTTTAATTTTTTATACCACTTAGTTGGCAGACAAGCACACGGCCCACCTGATGGGAAGCGGTTACCGTGGCCTATGGACGTATGCAACACCAGGGGTGTCACACTCGCGCTGCCGACCATAGGGAAACCTTCTGATGCCCCTCTTGAAGAACTCCATATTGTAGGCACTTGGGAAAACCGCAGCAGGGAGGTCATTCCACAGCTTGAGTGTGCGTCGGATGAAGTTTCTTTCATACCGCACAGTGCGCACCGTCTCAGGTCGCAATGTGTGGGGATGAATTCCCTGCCTATGGCGAGAGGTGCGATGATACAATGTAGCTACGGGCATCATGTCTAACAATTCATCTGAGCACAAACCATTGTATAGGCGGCAGAACACACACAATGAGGCAAAATCGCTCCTAAGGCTAAGAGGTTCCACTCTACCTGTGAGTATGGGATTGTCAACCAGCCCGTCTTTGCAACGAGTCGAAGGGGTCAAGTTGGTATGCAGGTGCTCCAGCAAAAAGGTGACAGCAGTACTCCATGTGAGGCCGGACCTGTGCTTTATAAAGAAGGAGTTGCTGCCCCGCAGTGAAATACTGCTTCGCCCTGTTGAGCACTCCGAGCTTTCTTGATGCCAAGTTAACCTTGTCCTGCAAATGACTTCGGTATTAGACGTCACTGGAGATATCGACACCAATTATCCCTATACTCAGGGAGATGGTAAGCGGTGTGCCCAGGAATTGCGGCGCTACAATGAATGGGGTTTTCTTAGCGGTGAATACACATACTTGTGTCTTAGTGGGGTTGACTTGGACTAGGTTTAGTCGTCCCCAATCGGATATTCCAGAGAGAGTAGTCTCGATTTCAGACACAAGTTGTTCGCGACTCTTCTCCACCTCGGACTGAGGGATATTTGCACGGCCCGTGTAACACGTGTCCCCGGTACTGTCGCCCGCATAACAATGAATGGAGCCATCAGACAGCATGTCATTGATATGCAGCAGAAACAGCGTCGGAGACAACACGGAGCCTTGTGGGACACCAGCGTTTATGTTCATGCGGTCCGAGCAGCTGCCGTCGACGACGGCTTGGATGCTTCTGTTGGACAAAAAGCTGGAGATCCATTCGCACAATCCTTCGAGGAGTCCATAATATGGCAACTTCGTAAGAAGACCTTTGTGCCAGACCCGATCGAAGGCCTTCGCTACATCGAGGCTGAGGCTGACGCTAGTGCCTCACCTCGACTTTCGATGGCTTGCGCCCACCGGTTTGTGAGATACACAAGAAGGTCACCGGTAGAGCGACGGTGGCGAAAACCGTACTGTTGGTTGCTCAGTAGATCGTTTCCTTCAAGGTACCTCAGGAGTTGTGTATTAATAACACGCTCCATAACCTTCGAGAGAAGGGAGGTTATAGCGATAGGCCTGTAATTGGTCGGATCTGTCCTGTCACCTTTCCTAAGAAAGGTGACAGGACAGATCCGTACCTCAGTACAGGGTGCACGAATGCAGTCTTCCACGAGGCCGGGACCTGCCTTGCGGAGTATGAGAGTGCGAAAAGTCGTGTAAGTACAGGGCACAGCTCGGGGGCACAGTGCTTAAGCACCATCGCCGGTATGCCGTCCGGCCTACTCGACTTCCGAACATCTAGGGACTTAAGCTCGTGCCGGACCACCCGTTGTGTGATTTTAATTTAGGTCATCGAAGCACCACAGCTGGGGATGATGGGTGGTTCAGCGTTCCCGTCGTTCATAGTCGAGTTTGACGCAAAGAGATTACCCAAAAGATCGGCCTTCTCCTTAGCGCCATGGGCCAGACAACCGTCGGATTTTTGCAGCGGCGGAAGGCAAGCCTGGCAGAAGTTTCCCTCAGCAGCTTTAGCGAGCGACCAAAATGCACGACTGCCAGATGGGTAGCGCGCAAGCAAAACTCAAACTTTGCTCTAGACGTTGCCTTTTTACTGGACCTTGAAGCAGCATTCAACTTCCGCTTCACTTCAGCGATGTTCGGATCCTTATTGGCAAGAGCCGTGGTCCAAGCCTTGTATGCAGATTGCTTGCGGTCTCTAGCTTCCCTGCAAGGCCTGTTAAACCACGGGCGTTTGCTCGCTCCTGTCGCGACCCAGCGGTTGGGGACGTAACATTCCATACCCACTAGAATCGCGTCAGCGACTGCTGTTGCACAGGAGCTTGGATCATCAGAAGAGAAGTAAAGCTGCCTCCACGGGTACGACGCGAAGAATTCTCGCAGTCCGTCCCAGTCTGCCGACTTGTAGTGCCACACATGCCGCCACTGAGGTGGCCGCGGTGGTTCAGGCCGCGCGAGTGACACTTGCGCCCGGACGAGGCTGTGGTCCGAATTACCGAGAGGTGCTTCCACCCTTAAGGGTATTCATCCGGGCGCGTAGTCAGCAGAAGGTCCAGTATAGAGCTTCTGTGGGTCTCAATTTCTGGTGTTCTAGTGATAGAATGCACCAGTTGAGAGAGCCCATAAGTTAGAGCGAAGTCGTGAGCAGCCCTTCCCGCAAAATCAGTCCTAGGAGACCCCAGCCACATACAACCAGAGCCCACAGACAAGTTGGGGTTGTGTGACTGGCTGGCGCGATGGGCGGAAGGGCCCCCGGTCCCCTCTCAGATACTGAAGCCAGGTCCACTCCGGTCTCCTCCTCCGGCATGGCTACAGCACCGGGAACTTTACACAGGCTGCTGGTTCAGCCTCCTGAGGCGGAGATTAAGTAATCCCCAGGTTCGGAAACCGTACAGCCTGCGGGCGGCCAGCGGATAACCGTTTCACCGAGTCTCCCTGACCACCGCGCCAACATTTCACGCCCCCACCAGTCAGTGGGGTCAATTTAAGCCTTTGGTCTTCCTACTGACAGCACAGAACCTCTCCAGTGGGCTCTGGCTACCCTACTCACCGCCGGGAACACAACACAAGGTTATTATAACCGGGGTATTCTGTAGGGCGGAGGTACTTACCCAGACGGACTGCTCAATTTTGGACGGGAGATACCGTCATGTCCTTCCTCCAAATAAAAATACAAATAAAGGTACAAATGCGAGACACTTTAAAGTCATCCGGGACTCGCTCTTCCTCCCACATACGAGCAAAAAGTTTCCAAACCAACATCTACAACTCCCCGCCGCCGTATTATAACAGCTCTCCCGGTATAAGGTCAATACCAACCGCTCGCTTCTGTTGCTGCCTGATAGCAGAGACAACCTCATCATATGACAGGGGCTCATCCAGCTCAATGGAAAGAGGGAGTTGAGGTATTAGACTCACATTTTGTAAATCAGATGATCGATCTACGTTGGACTTGGACTTGACCAGTATCTCTCTGCCTGACAAGTATAATCAATCAAGTGCCAGTGTTTCGGATCGAGGAAGCATCCACGTTGTCTTGTGCTTAGCGGCAAGTCTGAACATAGTGTTCGATATTGCAAGCTCAAAATGAGCACAAAGACTGAGTAGCAACTGACCATTGCTGTTCATGTTGCCGACTCCGTGTCTACCCAAGACTCCAGGCCAAGCCTCATTGTCCCGTCCAACTCTGGCATTGAAATTGCCTAGCAATATAACCTGCTCTCTGGCGTTTATGCTGTCAAGGCATAGAGATAGTTCCTCGTAGAATTTATCTTTGATGTCATCAGCCTTGTCTAGCGTAGGGGCATAGACACTGATGACATTAAGGTAATTGTCTTTGTCCGTGAAGGCGCAGTGTGGTAACGCGGTCTGAAGAATGCATAGGGTGCTCCTCAAGTCGCTTAGCTATGTGATTCTTGATGGCAAACCCTACGCCTGAACGTCGCGGTTCGGAAGCTGTGGTACCTTTCCAAAAGAAAGTATAGCCGCCACCTTCTTCTATCAGCTCTCCTTCATCGGCAAGGCAATCCACGTTATATCGATGAAGTTCCCGAGCTACTATGGCAGTTTTGCGTTCAGGGCAGGCGTTGCCATCGCGATCAACAAGCGTTCTCACGTTCCACGCGCCGAATGTCATTATAGGTATTGTCATTTTTGTATGCTAACTATTAGTTATTTAATATCTGTGCCTGGAGTCTTTATAAGCCCTTATATAGATGGAAGCCTCTTGGCTGATAAGCTGGATACAATAATTCAAAAACAGTATTCGGAACCAATCTGAATTCAATAGTAGATAGATGTCATGTAGTTATTAAATCATTATGATATATGCAGAGCATTATACGGAATTGATTTCAACATGCAGTTGGATGGAGGCGGGAATGTGCATGCAGTGTTTTGAACGTATACGGAGATATTCAGTGTGCAAGAAAGATTTAAGAGTGAACGGACGAACTAATTCAGTTATACGGAATCAATCTCAATTCAATAGTAGATGGATGTAATTTAGTTATTATAATCATTATGATATATGCAGAGCATTATACGGAATTGATTTAAACATACATTCGGATGGAGGCGGGAATGTGCATGCAGTGTCTAGTAGGTATACGCAGGTATTCAGTGTGCAAGAAAAATTTAAGAGTGAACGGACGCACAAATTCAGCTAGAAATATTTTATTTGAATATCACCATTTAACGTTTAAATGAAATTTGACGTCGACCACTGATATGATACTGATTAAAACATCTTACATACGCATTGAAAACATTAAAAATCTCACTACATTCAGTGGACGCCGCCGGGTGGTAGTTTGTAAAGACGCAAGAAGTCCTTCGCGATTTATATATATATATATATATATATATATATATATATATATATATATATATATATATATATAAATATATAAATCTATAGTTTGCTAGCGACAAAAGTGTGAAAAGTATTACTTTCCATTTTTGTTATAATTTTTATGCATTATAACAATGCATTATTGATAGAATTTGGAATAACCGATCGATGTGCTAGCTTAAAATCTTGTTGTTAGCGAACATGTACACACGAAATAAGTAAAAAACCTTTACAAGTGAACGTGTTAGTAGGTACATAAAGGTGTATACTAATTTCTTTACTTTTATCGTAAGTATACAACACAGCTATCAGCACAGAAATATAGCAAGCGGTTCGCAAGCGACAAACGTGTGGATACTGCGAGCGGTGCAGATGCGGCAAGGTATGTGGATTGCGGATCCGTGCGGTGAGCGGGGGGCGGTCGATGCGGACAGCTTTGCCAATGTGTGGGGAATTCCCCAAACTGTGAGGATTTTCAGTTCGCTTATATGGGGAAAATGTGGGGAATTTATACGTTAAATCTAGACCTAAACTCAAAAGTAATAAGTGGTAAGTACTTTAGACAAGTCAGTGCTATAAAAATATTTAAGTGCCTAGATGGTTTGCTATGATGAAGTTGTACTTCTTCACAGCTAACAGTTGCAAATTGTTTGATATAAATTTCAAGTTGATACCTTTACACACTCCTAATAAAAGGTTTTGACACATTTACAGATGGACAAGGGGGTGAAAAAGGGTCTGTTTGTTTCTTATGTTGAGGTAAAGGACAAAAAAATGATTCGACGATTTAAAATTTAGCGCCTATTATTCGCCATTTTGTATATTTTTTAAACACTTTGGTTTTTAAGACAAATCTAACAATATCCGATTGGAATAAAAAAAAAAAAAAAAGTTTACAAACAGCCTCAGTGGAGTCGCAGAAGTAAACACGGCCACTACGCAGAAGGTGTGGGTTCGATCCCCGCTCAGTGTAAATATGCATTGAGCGGGGTTGTATGTGGGTATTGTATGCGTGAATATGGGTTTTGTCATTGGTCTGGACCACGATTTTACTAAGTTTATGTCATAATAACACCACTGACACTGCAGAATTTGCCATTAAATCGTAAACTGCTTAAACTCAAACTTTAATCGACATGACAAAAAAACCAGAATCTGGGATACGAACATTAATTAAATTATTAAATTATTGCTCATTTTGTAATGTAATGTGGTTTGAATTCGGATTTGGTTCCGGATTTGGATTTGAGTTTGGATTTGGGTTTTGATTTGAATTTGGTTTGGATTTGGATTTGGATTTGGATTTGAATTTGAATTTGAAGTTGAATTTGTGTTTGAATTGGAATTTGATTTAATTTAACTATGGATTGAAATCCGTGATTCTCAATCAATTTCACAATTTCAATCAATGTAATTAATTTAGTAAATGTAATCAATGTTCAGTATATCGATGTAATTATTTTAATAATCAAATTGTTTATGATTTCAATGTACCTATGCAAATTTCACACTTTATTCATTCCATTATTTAAATTTTAATAGTCAGAATAAAATCGAATCGATGTATTATTAATAATCAAATTATTATTTGTCTAAATACTAACTGTACTAATAGTTTCACTCTTTTGTCTAACTAAATTCATACAATTATTATTTTAATGCATGCGAATGTTGTGTACGTCTCTAATAGGTATGCATATTGGAATATTTCACGGATGCAACTATTATAGAAAATGTATAATATGTATACTGTTGATGTACCTTAATAAATAAATAAATAAATAAATAAACATCAACTTCAGCCAAATCCGCAGTTAGACTAGAAAAGCAGACCCCCAAAACTCCGAGGTGAAAACATCGAATGCGAGTGGACTAAACGCTAGGTCAAAGAAGAAAGCAATTTAAATACGAACATACACATACAAGATGCGGTAACCACTTCCCATAAGATGGGCCGTGTGCTTGTCTGCCACCTAAGTGGTATAAAAAACACCGGGAAAAGCATGTTTGTAAAGATTTTTCTACTTAATAAATTTTTTTTTTCTAATGATTATTTGTGAGTAACAAAATTGATTGATTGAACACCAAATTGGAGACTTTCTGATAGGTTTGTGTGGAATCCAGATCGTAATCATTGAACTCATTGGTAATACAGAAATTACAGAATGCGGTTGCAACGAGCGGGTGGGACGGAGTGAGGAGAGGTGAGGATGCCGCGCACCTGCATTGCGTAATGCGTACACTTGCACAAATTTACATCGTTTTAGTATATTCATTCACTCTACTAGACTTAATTTACATGCACAAATTCAATACTTAAATAATCAGAACTCCTTACTGATAAATTATTGTAAATAACCTAGTTAAAAAATAACATGCGCATTACGGATATCTATTACCTATTGTGTACTTAGTAAGTTGAATGTAGGTACCAAATTATTCAATTATCATATGTATTACACACATTTAAAAAAAAAACATTCCATACGAAAATAATTGGAGGTTGGTTACGTAAAATTTTCTATATTTATTCCATTCTAAAAAGTAACGGATATAATAACGGTGCAACTAGGTATTTTTTATTACAAATAAAATATAATAATTTAAATTGGGTCGTTGGTAGCAGGTTAACAGGTGGCTGACCGGAGGTACAGGTGACCTAAATAGGTACCTACCGCTAGCGACCCGGCAACAGGGCCGTCATTTTGTAGGATGATTGTAACAAAGCCTATTTTCATATGGCTGTGATTCTCTCACTTTTTTCTAAACCCGCTGTCTAATTAGGTATGTAATAAAATAATTACAAAACAAACATATAATAAAACACGAAAATATGTAGCAGTATAGGGGAAGTCCGGGACAGTTGAACCACTTTTAATATAAAATATCATAATAACTTGTTTATTGGGTTTATAAAATCGATTATACACTTATGCGATGCCTTACTTTAGTAGGTACATTTGTGCTTAATTGTATTGCTAATAAATGCTCACCGTTAAATTTTATTGACGTTTTACTAAAAAATGAGATATGAGTCAAGTCTCCCCACCAGCAGGGACACTTGAACCGGGGTATGGGGAGAGTTGACCATATTATTTTTGTGGAAAATAAAAATAATTTTTAGCTTCAATCAGTTTTATTATTTTATCTAATACAATAATTTATTGGTTTTTAACACTGCCATCAAAGAAAATGTAATTTACAAACACATATTTGTAAAATAGTTCCAAAATAAACAAAATTTATTAAAATAAACAAAATCACAATACTTAGTAACTTTTTACATAAACAATTAAACATAATTAAACTTTAGCAGTGTTTGTAATATTAGCTTCTTTTTACCAGTCTTTATATAGTGTTAAATTTTGTTGTCAACAAATAATTGACGAGAAGCTTTTCCTCGGCTGTTGTAAATACCTATGATACTTTGTATTGATTATTTTTTTCTTCAAATTTATGAATTTTATTTTCATTTAATTTATACCGTCTCAAAGCACTTCTATCTATGCCATATTTATTTGAAGTTTGTCTCATAGAAGCGCCTCCCTTAATTTCATCTAGGTATGGCATTTTGCTACTCCACTTTTGTGTGTTTTTGTCGATTGCGTGCATTTTCAGGAGGCTTGTATTGAAACGACATAGTACAAGTTGCCACTGCAAATACAATAAATTATATTAAGACAGAATAAAAAAAACAATTAAACAAAATTTTGTATAATTTCCCAGCACAGGGAGACATAAACCACTGAGCAAGTCTCCCGCAACCACACTGGTGCAACTCTCCCGCTCACACTAATTTCTCATTAACGTTATGACAAAGAAAAGCCTCCGATCGGAGAGAAAAATCAAATAGCACACGTCAAACTACATTTGTCTGGCAATATAATAATAGCAATACACAGTACGTACCTCAATAAATACGACAGCAATCACAAAAGTACTTAAAACAAAAAAATATACTCCGCAACAACAAAAACATGTTTTACATTGTCATTTTCGAACAACACTGCTATGGTGCATAATCGCTGCATACTTGTGATTGGCCTCTTGCGTGTGATCAATGAATGCTTTGACGTTTCGTTCGCGCTAAATTTAGATACAATTTTGAAAGGTGGTTCAACTCTCCCACCTGGGCAAGTCTCCCGGTTTTCCCCTACCTATAGTTAAATCAAAGTCGCGTCTGTACTCTTTATAAATTACATACCTTTCCTTCCTCCGTCTACGGATGAATAAAACAGGAGAGCGGAAGCTTGAGATGCACAAAGTCGGAATAAGAACGTCTATTATTTATATTCGCCTGAGATCAAACGATTTATGAAAACCGCAGCAGCCGTTTATCTGAATAAGTGTTCAGAATCAAATCGAACCATAGACTGAGAAATCTACTCTGATTTTGTACTTTTGACAGTCTGACCTTACTGAAGTTAGGGGTTGATTTTGATAACGTGACGTACGCGTAAGTGCTCAGTGTTTTACCACCAAAAAATATCCCAAAATAATATTCAGAAAAGTATTTTTTTATATTTTTTCCATTGCTCAATGCTCACGCTCCCTTGTGCAGCCTTGTGTTTGTTTCGGGGAGTTTGAAATTCAGAGGGTATAAGAAAAAATAACAGCTATATGAAGGGCCGCGCCACCTGACCCGCCTCGCACTCGCGCCCGCCCTCCTCTCGGTCGTCCCCGCTCTCCTCCACAGACTCGTCGCTGCTTTAGTGGCCACACCGGGCGCGGTGGCCATGAAATAAGCGCATCTTTTATGTAGTTCGCTAAAGCTTATCGTTTGACCCCCCGTTTTCACGAAGTTTTAAATGTATTTGACAAGTTGCAATATGGCACAGACTTCAGTGTGAACGCAAATGTGTTTTATTCTTGTATACATATTATATGAGCGAAAAACTTCTTTTTCTTCTTCTTCTTCTACAAGTTCTTTATCGAACTAGTTAACAACTCGTTGCTTGGTAAAAAGGAGGGGTAAGCGCTGCTACTTTGTCAATGTGTGACACATGAAACTCGTAGGTGATATAGTGTTGTAAGTGTAATTAATGCAAGACTTGCTAACCTGCAAGGTAAAATTATATTTAATATGTGACTTTTTCGCCGTGGTTTACCCTGGTGGTTGCACCCTTTCTAGTTGTTGAATTGTGGAAATAGTAAATCAGATCTAATGATTTGTTTATGATAAACAAATTAGATTTGATCTTCCTTAATGAATGAAATGATCATGGGTATTATGTAATAAAACACTATTGTCTCTCCTTTTCATTGATGAAAAGAGAGACCCTAAGGTATAAACATTGTGTGAGTAATCTCTAGTTATAGTTAATTAAAATACCTGGTAGGTAGTCTAGTTTAACTTTTTTAATCATCATATGTAAATACTTGTGTTAGCATATTAGAGAAATCTAATTAATTGTTAAAAGAACATTAAAGACATCTTATTGGGTCAGGTTAAATTGCCTCTCCCAGCAATGTCTTTGGAAACGCCGAGTTTTACTTAAGCATTTCGTCGTGTCCTGTGATGAGGGTTTTGCCGTTGTATGCAACCAGCATACATAATCTGTTTAGTATAATAAATTCATTCATTCATCATTTGTGAAACATTATTTCCTATTATTGAGTAGTTTGTATGTAACTTATTTTTTGTCAGATGTTATTTGATACTTGTCTGGAACTATTGTGACCAACTATGTGTTGACAATAATTTAAAATAAATTAAAAAAACTCAATTTTGACGTGACAACGTCTTATAAATTGGTTTGCCGGGTGACACTTCAAGAAACTGCGTTACGCTCCGCTCACGTTATGCGCTCACAATGAGAGCGAGTGAGAGGCACGCGTCCCTTCCACTCGGGCATGGTTAGCCCGCCTAAGAGCGAGAGAGACAGAGCGAGAGAGAGAGAGAGTGAGAGAGATAGGCATACACACTGAGTGTAAATGAATTGCCAATATGTGTAAAGGTAAAAATAAAATTTTGTTAATATGAAATTCAGTGCGAGATTCTTTGTATAAATTAATGTTTTAAATATAATTCTTTGTATAAATAAATGTTTTAAATTGTTACTATTATTTCATCCTTCTTCCTACTATACGAATGAATATTCACATTAAAATTATTTTACCACTCAAAGTCGTTGTCACGTAAAACTTTCGCCCGTATACCGACTTTACAGGCAACCAATTTTTTAAGGAAGGTAATTTATGGTCCATATTCTGGCAACCATGACAGGTCGAAACTTAACGCCCTTGTCCACTAAGTAGGTACATTTATATATACTGAGACCTTTGTGTTAGAAGGATGTTATTTGATACCTACTTGTCTTGAACTATTGTAGTGTTGACAATATGTAAAATAAATTACTTTTTTATTCATGTAAAAAATACCAAAAGGTTGATGCCATACCTTCTAGACACCACCCGCATCCTATACTATAAGTTTCTTAGCATCCTGCTGTGGCATGCAGTCGATTGACGGACGTAAGAAAATATTATAACTACGGTGACTAACTCAAGGTGATGCACAGAATATTGCAATTAAATAAGATTCAAAATATAAAGAATGTTCTAAACATAAACCAGAAACCTTCTGTAAGTGAATCCCTATTGAAACTACACAAACAAGTATGGTGATGTCGTGAAATCATGATGTACCAAAGACAAAGCTCAGATTGGGTTGTTGTCAAGCCCTAGGAATTGTATTTGTCTTTGGGCTTTCAGCTTGCGGTGCGAGTTTCGCGGGTGTAGTTAGTGGGTAACCTAATATTAAACCTGACAACAGATTTCTGCCGTAATCGTTTGGCCAGCTTTTAAAAAGCTGTAGTGAACGACACCAGCTGCGCTAGTCCACCAAACACACAAGTAACTTTTTCTGAGTCAATTTTCGTTTGGGGCAGAATTTGACTGGATTCAACCATTGTAACGAGCGCTTTCGGTTATTAAACAGTATCAACTTTTAATCACAGTTATTGATTCGATTTAAATCCCCTCTCATCTTCCTTCATTATTGGGTCGGTTGAGCTAAGTAACACAGCAGTTGACGCGTGTTTGCAAGTTCGATTCACTCAATTCATGAGGTAGTCTTGAAGAAAAACTTGAACGATCAAGTTTTTTTACTTGCTCGATTAGCTTCAAGTGGAAGAATTCAGTTTTATAACTTACCCCGATGGTTCTAAAGATCTAAATTTCCAGAACGAAAACGTTGAAACCAAAACGTTACCGTACTTTCTTTGGCGACACCAGCATCGTACACTTCATTAAACCTTCGAGCTGTTTCTGCAGCATTGGTGCCATGGTAGAACTAGTACTCGTAAATATACCGATATTTCATGTTTTCCATTGTGCGGTAATAAGCGACGCCAAAGAAAAAATAATGAAGACTGTTTCCAAAACTCAAATGTACCAGCTAAATGAATTTATATTTTTGAATTTGGAATTCTTAACCAAAGGGGAATATTTCAGATCAAAGTGGTCAGTACCTACGACAAAACGCTAATTTCATATGTAAGAACCTAGTATTAAAATACATAATAAGACTTGGCACAAAGGTTTAGTAGCATTGCTAGAAGAAAATATTTTTGTTGTCTATGGTGTTTGTTTTGTTTACATGTCAGTTGTTACCACTCATTTTAGTTCTAAAAACTAAAAATTTTAGTTCTATGCCGGATCCTAGAAAATTTGAAAAATTATGAATTTCTTGATTTGTGAGCGGTTTATATTAATATAATCAAGAAGTAGAAGTTGAATTAAAATATATAAATAGCAAATATTATTCAGATCATGAATGTAATATTTGATACATACACGCACAAACACCTAAAAAATGTTGTTTACCTACTTAACAATGGTGAAATACGATATAATGTTGCAGAAACGATCAATAAAAAACATTACACAATGTTTTCCTTCATTGGGATAATGCTCCAGAGCCTTGACATGCAGTTTCAGTTTGAGTATCAATGTGGTATCCATCGGTTTTTATACAGAAGAATTCCAATGAGTGAGTACAGAAATTGCTTATCTTATTTCCACCAAGCCCCATCTTTCATTAAACAGATACATTATGGATTCCTCTCATCATCATCATTCTCTATACCTTTTCCCAACTAAGTCGGGGTCGGCTTTCTATCCTAACTAATCAATCAATCAACTAACCCATCGGAGTCCACTGCTGGACTAGGCCTCTCCCAATGTTGGGAGGCTTTGGCCTATTGTTTCCACGCTGGCCAGACGGGTTGGTACAGGGTTTTATTTCAAGTTTTCCTTCTCTCGCTGTGATATGGTTTGCGTATGTTTCCATTTGTCGCCTCTTACGACACAAGATGAGGCTGAATTTCGATATTTTCTGTGAATCGACTGTAATCTTATCTGGAATGAATTGCTCTTATACACACAATGAAGTGCTTTGCAAACGGCGGGGCAGGCCGGGCCGGTCAATTTCACGACAAACAATAGCACAAAGGGAATCCTATACTTACCAACGCACATGAAGGGCAAAAAGACTGTGCATGCACGTCTGTGGCTTTAGGCCATTGATCACACAAACCAGTTTGTATGAAGTAGCGCAGACGTAGGGGTGGGGCGGCTGGCAGTTTTAAGTCCACATGTTTTATGTGACACAAACCTTTGGAATGGAATGGAAAGGTACTCCCTTGTTCGCACTTAGCCTCTCTTTTGGGCCAGTGTGCGTGCAGAGTACTGGCTAGAGTAGCCAGCCTAGCTCTGCCCAGAAGCGCAGAAGCTTACTGGGGGGCTTTACAAGCTTCGCGGAGCGACCTCACTGTACCAAGGATTTGTGATCGTTGATAGGCTACTGCCTCGCATTCCAGTATTACGTGGGCAGCCGTTTCCTCGGCAGTAAAACATCCCCTGCAAAGAGGACTGTCCGTGACACCAATGGTGTACAGGTGCTTGTACAGGGGCAGTGGCCCTTATAGTCCCTATTATTGTTCTTAGACTTGTTCTGTCTAGTTTTAGAAGACGTTTCGAGAGTCGTTTATTTACCAATGGCATAACTACTTTTGACTGCCTACATACATACATAAAATCACGCCTGTTTCCCATAGGGGTAGGCAGAGATCACGGATCTCCATTTGCTACGATCCTGACATACTACTCTCGCTTCATTCGCTCTCATTACATTCATCATGCATGCTCGTCTGTTTAGAGTACTCCTGACCAGCCCCTTTTGCAAAACTTCCCCTATTTGGTCCAGGTATGTGCGTAAGATTGACACAAACCACCAACTGACTGCCTGCAGTCGGTGGTTTGTGTCAATCTTTGTGAATTTAGTAGGTGTACCCAGTATTCTCTATTTTGATTGCTCTTTATGTTTTGTATATGAAATAAGCAACAAATTAAAATTTTCTGGTGCTCCATTTTCACTAACATGCTAGAACATTGTGAACTAACTGCATCTGTCACTTGCGTGCTTAGTGTTCGCAGTCGTGTGCATCAATGTGCAGATGTGGTCTTTGTTACTTCACAGTCAAAAAGACCGGTCTGCCCCGCCGTCTGCAAAGTGGCTAAATGCTAGTGCATTTCAAAAACATATTATCAGTGGGATTATGGAATAGAACTCTGTGCCTGAGTATATTTCCATAAACCATTCTACATACACCTGTGGGGTTAAAATGGTATTGTGTGAATGCACCTTCATTATGAAGGTGGTTTAGGGGTTAGACACGGCAATCTACATCCCCACTGAAAGCTCATCTAGCTTCTCTTTTTAGTGCATGGCAATCAGAAAGAAAATAGAGATAAATGACTTCAGATGCTGTAACTATTTATAACTCATAATTCGCCGAAAGGGTGAGGCAGAGCAAAACTGAATGGCTATGTGCTATGGGAGAAACTGGCAAGCCGGACCGTTTGATCATACAATGCCGTGATCAGAATGTGCTGGGTCTGCCCAAATACTGTGTCCCTATCCTTAGAGTCATATTTCTTGAATATTGGTCATCTTACAATTTACAATGATATTAAATAAAGGTCTTGGTTAGACCTATAATTTTACACAAGTTTTCATCGCAATCAGTTGATACTAAATATTCATTATATTATCAGAAGTAAAGATATGTTGTATTCCAAATTTCAGATCAGTTGATGAACACACAAGATGCAAGTTGACCGACACCAGATGCAAGTTGACCGGCAACAAGATGCAAGTTGACCTGCACAAGATGCAAGTTGATGGTCAAAAGAACACTGGAACAAGGCTAGATATTAAAAACGAATCTCCCAGGTAAATATTTTTAATATTATATACAGTTTTTTTTCTTTTACCCTAGAAACAGCTAACAGTGCTAAAATTTGCTCCTAGTTAACATCTTAAAAATAGTAATTTGTGCTAAATCAACGTATAATTGCTCGTTCTGTGCTAAATCTACCTAATAAGTGTGTGCAAATATAAATTCATATAAAAAATACAAAATATTTGTTAGTTCCGCCATTTTGGAAGAAATAGCAGAACAGGAACGAAGAGCTCGCAATAGAATATAAAGGAGTACGAATTGGACGTTGACAGCGATATAAAGTCGCACGATGAGACATATGCAAGAAAGTTAGTACAGGACGTAACCAGTGAGAGTGGTCTTGGCTCAAAAGTGGTGGCAGTGCAGCATCTGGACTTACGCGAATTAGGTAAAAATAGACTATTAAAGGTGGTTTTGACATCCTGTCAGCCATTTGAGTACTTAAAAATAAAAACAAGGCAGGTAAAGAGGTAAAAATTTATGATGATAAAACACCCAAACAACGAGAGGAACTTAATCATCTTCGAGAAGCCCTTAAGTCAAGGATTGAAAGAGACGACCAACAATGCAGTTGCAGTGATACTGTTAGATAGCAGTATGACCAGTCTCATTACCACTTACTAATATGTAAACAAAATATATTTATATATTTATTGCATATTTTCCTTCAATAAAGAAGCAAAGTCTTCAATTTGTTCAGCGCTGAATATTCTTATTGGAGTACCTTGCTCCAAGATAAAGTCCCAGTTGTTGATCCATATATAACTTAGGCAAATTCTACAATTTGGTGGTATTGCAAAACAAATCTACTCACAACACGGTTGGAACAGAGAGCCGATTAGGTTCATGACAACTGGGTACAAAACATTGATTTTGTATTATTGCTGCTCTTGAATAATTAGGTAGCAAAATACCGTTAGTGGTAACACTATCTGCAAGTCTTTCTTGAAGAGGAATATGGGAATATTCTGATTGCCCTGGTTCATTTACTGAGATGGCTCAGTAGAATCTAATGTTGCTTGGTCAGTCCTTCGCCAGCAATTGAGACTAAGGTGAGCCGTTGGTGGGAGCTATAACAAAAAGCAAAGGTTAAGTTGTGGTTTAGTATGCTTTTGGCAAATTAGAATATTGTTGTAACATCAGTATGAAGTGTGTGGGTGTATGAGGCTCCAGCAAGACCTTTGGGGTCAAGTAAATATCACCTCTAAGCCAGTAGGATTGATAGTTGAGACTCTGGTGTGGGCTTTCATCTTAAGGTTGGGATATCGGAGGGCATTTGCAGACATAAAAACCATATAAGTTAAACCAATAGGAGGTGAAAAACCACCATAGAAACTGTAATATAGTGTTACCTCAAGTGGTACGATTTCATGGGTGATCTGCCACTGCTGATGCATACATGCCCATGACCAATTATAGGTATATCATGACTGATTAGATGACGTATATGATTCCATGCAACGGTCAACTGGCTGTCGCTTGATGCCTGTATCTGAAATTAAAAAGAAAATGTCATTAGTTACCAATTGAGATCACATTTCTTTTAGACTGAGGCTCAAATACATTAAAACATGAACATAAACGCCTACCTGTTGCCGCTGTCGCTGTATGAGATCTCGAACTTCTGCTATTTCCAAAACATGTCTACGTAGCCGGTTAATGTTTAAACCACAATTAATGCACCGTAAATGCCCTCTTAGCACTGTAGCTCCAGAAGATTGTGAAAAACGGGCCTGGGTTATTATTAGAGTATGCAGATGCGAGTTCACGTTCAAAGCAGAATATGTCGTGCCGACATACTCCAAATTCGTGCCGGGATTATCGTTAGAAGAAGTAGCGGAGTCCATGTTAAAGCCGTATCGTCGTGGTCCATTTATGATGCTTATTCGTTAATAAAAGATTTCCAAAAGCGAAATGCTAGTGTACAGTATTCAAAGCAAAGAGAATATAATATAATACGAAGTTTGAAAATCTTCTGACAGTTTATTTTCTAACTTACATGTCGATGTTGCAACATATAAAATAAAACATTTGCAAATCGGTATCATACACATAATCGATTCATTAAAAATATTTTGCAATATTTTTGTGTACAACTTTTTCAGTTATATTTTTTTTTGTAGTTATTATTCTTTCCTATTTTATTTATTGATTTTTTAATCAATTATTATTATTATTATTTAATACACTAGCAGCATAAGCTGATGCGTGTATATCACTGCACTTGTGTTTTGATTGTCCAATGTTTATCAAGACTATTTTTAAAAATATTCACATTAGGAGCTTTTATTACACTTTCCGGAAGGGAGTTCCACATTTGCACCACGCGGTTCGGCAAGAAGTGATACCTAGGGTTGCTGGCACATCGAGGCTTGCATAATTTCATTGGGTGACCTCTTAGATGTATGTTGGAGTTCATTGTGTAGATGTTTTCTATGTTTGATACATTATAATGTTTTGTCAGGATTTTGTATGTTTCAATGAGGTCTCCCCTTTTCCTTCTCTCTTCCAGTGTGGTTAGGTTTAGTTCCAGAAGGCGCTCTTCGTATGACATCTCTTTCAAATCATTGACCATTTTAGTGGCTCTTCTTTGCACCCTTTCTAATAGTAGGATGTCTTTTTTAAAATATGGGCTCCAAATTTGGAAAGCATATTCCAGCAGAGGTCGTATGTATGTTTTGTGTATATTAAGAAACAATTCCTTGGTGATAATATAAAATGCTTTTCTGATTATGTATATCATGGAATTTGCCTTTTTGGTTATATTCATGATGTGCTCCTCCCACTTGAGGTTATGTGTGATGGTGACCCCCAGATCCTTTTGGGAACTTACGGGTTGCAGTGCCACTGAGTCTATAGTGTACTGCAATTTGGGGTTGTTATTGCCAATGTGTAAGACTGTGCACTTTGCTGCGTTCAATGTAATAAGCCAGTCCTGCGTCCATTGCACTACGCGATCTAAGTCTTGCTGTATAATATTGTGACTGACAAGAGAATTCCCCATGGTATCATCAGCAAACAAGGACAAGTCTGATTTAATAGCGCTTCTGAGATCCGTAATGAAAATATCAAACAGAATAGGTCCAATCACAGATCCTTGAGAAACGCCGCTGTGTACACTGTGGGTTTCTGAGAGAATGTCCCCCACTCTAACCCTGAATTTTCTATTTGTTAAGAAGTCTGATATCCAGTGTAGAAGCTGTCCACGGATTCCAAAGTGCTCAATTTTTCCTACTAACCTTCTGATAGGTACTCGATCAAACGCTTTCTCATAATCCAAGTAAGTAGTGTCGGTCGGATGGTTATTATTCCAATTGTACGTCCATTTATCAAGACAAGTAAGTTGATTTGTAACAGTGGATCTTTTAGGCACAAACCCATGCTGTTCATCTATGATAATGTTCTCCTTACTGATAAATTGCCGTATTTCTGCTGCTACTATTTTTTCCATGGTTTTACAGACTATACTTGTGAGACTGATGGGACGGTAGTTGGTTGCCAGACACTTGTCACCCTTTTTGTAGATGGGGGTGACATGTGCCTCCTTCCACCCCCGAGGCAGTCTGCCGGTTTCAAGAGATAGATTCATTATATATGATAATTGACGGCAGAGTACCATGCTACACTGCTTCAAAACTATAGAAGGCAAGGAATCTGGTCCCATTGATGTGGTATCACTAAAGGTTTTGAGGGTTTTGCACACGATATCCTCTTAGATGCTCCACCATAGTATGAACGTGCCTGTTTTATCTGATATGTACCTAAATATATTAGAATTAAACCGCTTTCCTGAAAAAAAAGGGTCGTCACGTGAATTGCAAATTGCACTCAGATGACGTCAGTTAATGGCGCCGCCCGCTGAGTGACGACAGAGCTCGTATAAACAAAAAAACTTGTTGACGTACAGTACCAAGTAGCAATTGCCGTAGAGCGTGTTTTTGGTACTACAGTACCAAATAGCAATTTAGCGGATATCTGGGGTAATTGTGATGGTCTCAATGGAGGCAGCAATTGTTCATACCCAATGTTCTTTTCTAACTTTTTACTGCCTCACGGGATATTGCAACTTATAAAATAAAATAATCGATATTATGTACTTTTCCCAGTTAATAAAATGATTAAAAATGGTACTCAATACTAAAATCATTTTCATTTTCCTATTTTGTTTATCGATTTATAATCAATATTGCTAAATAACAAATATATTATAATAATAATCGATAAGTAGTTTATTACCGATTTTAGAATCGGGTAACATTACGTCCATGCCATTACGCTTTGCAAAAAGTAAACAGGAAATCATGACGGTACTTTACTATTTTAGAACATTGCTCCTAAGTTATGCTAATATACGAATATCTTGATACATAATTAAAAATAACGGCGGTTTTTTGCTATATAGCATATTCTTGGGCACTCGGCGATATAGGATGGCCATAATTGGACATCCCCCGTTGAAGGTAAGACCAGAGGTGGAGGCGTTGCCATGTATATAAAGGGCAGCCTGAATGGTTTTAAAATATTAGCCCAACTTAACCATAGATAGGTACATGTGTGAAGATGTGGAGGCACTCAATATAGACATACAGTATAGTTCATATTATTTTGTTATAGTGTGGGTATACTGTTCAGATGATGCCAATGAAGGAGCCCAGAGAAAGCACGACACTAAGCTATTCCAAAATCTGTCAACGGTGTCTGAAAATAACACGGTAATAATAGCAGGTGATTGCAATTATCCCACTATCAAATGGCCACTACACTTAGACCAAAATCTGACTGGATCAGCGGACCTATTTAAGAACATGTTTTTGACTGCAACCTATATCAACTTGTAAATAGTACCACAAGGTTCAATCTGGGTAATATACTCTCGCTCTTGAAATTAGTGTTGGTAAATGAGGAAATCTTAATAAAAGATATAACCTTCAAACCACCTATAGGTAAGAGCGACTATTGTGTTCTAGAGCTTTGGGTACAGGTCCAAACACAAATATAAAATAATCCACTCAAACTTAGACAACTATAATATATCACCATCGAATACGATTATTCAATGTAGATCCGCTAAATAATCTTGGAAGTAATTACATAACCCATCTGTCAACATTAAAAAAATATGGGCAGAAACCGTGGCGGCAATTAATAATACAATCGACTAACATACGCCACAAAAAACCAAGAACTTTAAGGCCAAAAATAGATCCTGGATTGATAAGGATGTTCTAGAACTAATAGCTAAGAAAAAACAACTATGGGATCCCTACCGTTTTCTCAGGGTCTGAAGAAGATTACAAGGTATTCCGAGACACTAATTAATAGAAACCTGATAATAGATCCAAGTGGTATAGCCGAGGTGCTTGCAGAGAAATTCCTAAAGGCATACACAGTTGAACCAGTTCTAGACTAACTACCTAAAATAACCAAGATCATGCGTGTGGAACACAGGTTGAGTGATATCACTTTCACACTTGAGGATGTGGAAAAAGCAATGAAAGGTCTACATTCTCACTCTTCTACAGGTTCAGATCAACTGCCAGGCTGTGTTTTAAAGAAAAGGTGTGCATATACCAACGCCTATATTGACACATTTAATTAATGAATCCTTTGTAGCGGGACACTTGCCACAGGACTGAAAACACGCCATAGTGACCCCAGTATTTAAGAAGGGGATAATTTTCGCCTTATCAGCCTCACCAGTATTGTAGTGGAGATGATGGGAACAATTATTTCGCACAGCTTGACCGGATTTTTGGGCCGAGAAGGCATTATATCAACCAGAAAGCACGGATTTGTTAGAGGAAGGTCAATAGTCAGTAAAGCTGACGTGTGTACAGGACTGGACCAGGGAACTTGACAGCCGCAACCCAATACATGTCATCTATCTGGATTTCGAGCGCGCATTTGATAAAGTTCCACATCAACGACTTCTCAACAAACTGGAGCATTTTGGGATACATGGTTCCTTGCTCAAATGGATAAAAAACTATTTGGAAGGCAGAACATTCCAGGCGCGTGTAGGTAGCTCCCTCTCCAAGCAGAGATCCGTTGCAAGTGATGTACCCCAGGGCTCGGTATTTGCGCACCACTTGTTTGTAATATACATTTCAGACTTAATCGAGGTGATTAAGTGCTGGTCTGTCTTTTTTGCCGATGATGGTAAGTTCTTTGCCAACCCACTTATACATAATGGACAGCTACAGGATGACTTGAATCGAATCCCGAACTGGACCAAAGATTGGGTTGTCAAATTAAATGCATCTAAATGCTACGTCCTGCATTTGGGGGGTAACAACCCAAGGGTTACGAATAGCCTTGAAGAAAGCATCCTGACCGAAACCTCCAAAAAGAACTGGAGGGGTTAATTACTCCTGATCTGTCGTGGGCAGAACTCATCTCCACTGTTGTAAAGAGGGCAAACTCATTTATATTATGTAGTTAGGAAGTCTTTACAAACCATGCCTGTCGATGTTTTCTGAAGAATTTTTAAAGCATATATTAATTAGACCACTCTTGGAATATGGATTCTAGATCTGGAGTTCTTTTTTTTTATATAGAACTCGTCAATTAGACCTTCACAAGGACATAAATCTGCTGGAGAGTGTCCAGAGATAGGCCACAAGAATACCACGGGCTCTACGTCGCATGCCCTATGAGGAGAGACTGCGTGCACAGAGACTGACCACTCCCGAGCAAAGACGACTCAGAGGCGATCTGATAGAAGTGTACAAGATTCTGACCGCACACTACAATCTGCCAAATATCCATAACATCCTCCTCAGAAGGGATGGGCAACGGCCGTCCCGCCGACACAGTCTACGACTGACACGGGCCCCCGCTGACACACTGGTCGCACATCACTTCTTTAGTAACAGAGTTGTCCACAATTGGAACTTACTGCCAGATAACGTTATTGCTGCAACCACAATGAACGGATTTAAAAATAGACTTGAACTGGCTACGACTAAGCAACACAGAGCGACTATACATTTTATCACTAGATTTGAACACATCAGCTTGTAGTTGCTAGTTCATAAATAAATAAATAAATATTTTTTTAGTATACATTAACCTACCTACATAAAAAAGAAACATTTATATCTTTTTTGAACAAACAATCACATGGCTTGCTATCCTACATGCATTATGTGACAGTATTAATCGAGAAACTATTATACAACATAAATTTATAGGGTGTCTAAAGTCTTTTATTGTGTGCTACAGCACTCGGAAGGTTGGAACCGTTCGAAAGTTTCCAAATAACCGCTACATGTTACATGCAGTAAATGAAGGATTTCAATTTTGTCATTTACGTTGCTGTTATATTTTCAAATTAATATATCAAAAATAAAATCAATATATAACTCGCAAACTAATGTTGTGAAAACGGCGGATTCACTAAACTCCAATAAAGACATCTTCAACAAAGCTTTGTCCATGAGTCACCTTTAACACTTGCTATCCGAACACTATACAAATAACTATTATGGTCTCATTTGCATTTCATTAATCTTCAGTCAAATAATATCATATATTTACATGTTAATTTAACTCGGTTTACAGGTTACAGGCTCGTCCATCAGATATGAGCATACCAATGAACCATCTTAACAAGACATATATATTGTATGAATATGATATCAGTTGCCACAGTTGCATCAGTGAGGTGTTGGAACAGATCGCACAGAGCTTAGGGATGCTGTCAACATTCAAAATCGGAATCTTATGGTAAAAATGATTTGAATGTAATTTGTAAAGTCAATAAATGTTTTGAATTTTCTAATATGGCCATTATAGCGGTGGTAGCTGGTTAGCAATGGTGATAGCCCAAAGATACTTAATAACCCGTTGGGTACATACCTATAACTACAGTCCGTCAAATCTAAGAAGTACCGTTTGACAGTTCTGACAATTGAATGATAGGGATGGGATGAAAAAATCGATTACTATAATATCCGAACTTTAAGAGATCGATTACTATAATATCCGAATTTTAAGAAATCAATTGTTATAATTAAATAAAAGAAATGTTTAGGATATTTTTTTATTCACTACTAGTACTAGTATCGTCGTCTTCGTCATCATCGTCATTTAAATTAATGACCAGTTGATTGTCCATTACATTATCAAAGTGTACGTCTCTTTCGAAGTCGTCCATTATTATTTTCTTTGTTTTTTGTACTACTTTACTCCAATCTTCCTGTGTAACTTGGGCACATGCTTCCTTTAATAAACCTTCCATTTTCTTGACACTGAAGGGTGGTTTTGTGTTGTGTCTTGCTGCATAACCTGTAAAACAATAATGTAACTATTTGATAGCAGACGAAAACCATTGTTTAAATTATAAATGTTAGAAGTACTCGTGTTATTATTATAATATTATAAAATATTACCTTTAACTTGGGCCCAAATCAGTTCAATGGCATTATATTGGCAATGGTACGGAGGAAGTCGTATGACTTTGTGCCCGTGCTCTTCGGCCAATTGGTCAATTACATATGTCGGTTTTGGTGGTTTATGCAATTTCACTAACTGTAATAATTCAGCTTTTAATAGTGACATGTCGGCATCCACTCCTTTTCTTTGCAGCCATGCCACCAAATCTGCTTTCTTATTGGCTGACGTAGGTGCTTTATCAATTTGCACAGAGTGGTATGGGGCATTATCCATTATAATTGTGCTGTTAGGAGGGATATTCTGTAATAAATTTAAGAACCACTCTCAGAACCTTACTGCGTCCATTTCTTCATGATACTCTTTAGTGCTTTTGGATTGGAAAGCTAATAAAGAGTTTTCCACGAAGCCTGTAGACGCTGACCCAGCATGGCATATTATGAGGCGTCCACCTTTTCCTATCGGCACCTTCGAGCACGAAGCTTCAGAATCATCAGTCCATGTTTTCGGCACAGAATGGTTGGAATTTAGCCAAGTTTCGTCCAAAAATATTACATTATCCCAGTTTATAATTTGTTTAACTTCGCGCAGGAATGTTAGTCGCTGCATAATTATGTCATGTCGCTCCATAACAATTTTTCGTTTGTCAACTTTTTTGTATCTGAAGCCAATTCCTGTTATTACCGTTCTCAACGACTCTATGCTTCCCTTATACAGCCCGGCATCTTTTAAAGTTGCACATAACTTTGCCAATGTTGGAAATTCGCCTCTTGTAAAATACCCGTATATATGGTTTCTAATAGCATGACTATCGAATTCATCGATGCCTGTCACAGGTTTATTTCTTTTTCGTTTTTTCGGTGTGTGAAGTACGTTACTGTCACTCCCCGAAGGCCCATATTTTTCACTTAATATTTTGCCAACGGTGCGGCTACCAATACCGAGAGCTTCACCGACGCGATCCCGAACTTGTGTAACTGGCAGTAGAAGTCCACCATTTTGAGATTCACGCTCAAAATACTCGTGTAATTTCACCACCAATTCACGAGCCTGGCTGTTCAAAGTACGTCCTCTTTTCGACATTATTAATAAACACTTGCTTAGTTCGGAGTCCAGTATAAATATTGCCAAGGTAAACGGATAAAGAATGATCAGTCCAGAAAAGTAATAGCCAAGTCACAAATTGTAAAACACAAACGAGAAAGCAAGTACGCGCACAGTCAGCTTCCAAGATGGCGAGAGACTGCTGACGCCGAACCGACCGAGCGGACCGCGTGCGCTTGTAGTTGGCAGTGTTGCCAGAAAAAAAAATTTGTAGAGACTTGGACACCTGCGATTTTGCCTATTGACCTAAAAATAATTAAATTAATTTATTTTAGGGTATCTGTGTATTCAGTGCATTATGCGGTCGCGCAGTAACGTCGTTAATTTATAACATCAGGCAACAACATTTTTGTGAATGGGTTCTACATACCTTATTTTTATTAGTTTTAGACGTAGAAATAAGACTTAGAAGAAAAAATTGTAATTGTAAAATCAATGGATGTGCTTGTTAAAAATTTGTTTATTTCTCTGTAATATGCAAACCCATACTATCATACACAAAAATAAATGTAAAAAACACTATCCCTGACTCCATTTACTATTTCGACAGCGTTAGCGCGAGAAACCCCGACTTATTTGGGCGCGAAAATCAAAAATCGACAAATCGCTTTCGACAACTTTTTAAAGAAGCAAATATATTTGATTTATAAATACGTATTTTTGGTGAATGGGTTTTATCTCATATTTTACGATTACATAACTATTTAGTTATGTAATCGTAATATGTGAGATAAATCCCATTCACATGAAAAAATATTTGTTTGGTTGTCAAGTGTAATTTGTAAATAATACATTCGATTTTTCGTATATGTAAACGATTTTTTTGCATACAAGTGTATCCGAAGAGTCGCAACACTACGTGCAGTGACCTAACTACGTAACTTTGTAATGCGGTCAAGAATATAACTATTAGAAATTATTTACTGTGTAAATATGTGTTATTTTGCTTTGTTTGAAAGTTTTCAATTACATTTAGATATTAAGAATTGTACATTTTTAGATACAATAATGAAATCTTTCTAAATTCATGGTTTTATGAAAAAGGTTATCGAAACTGAATAATGTACGTATGAACAAAGTTGTTTCGGTTTGAAAAATATGAAACGTCAAACGGTACCTCTTAGATTTGATGGACTGTAGTCCAGTCACTCTTTTGCATTTCAATAATCTTCAATCAAATTATAACCTATACTTATATGATAAATCTATTTTGATTTACAGGGTACAGTCTCATCTGTTGGACCAAGCGTAGCGATGGAGCAGCATCTCAACAAGGCAGATTTTATTGTATGGATATGTCAATTGTAGTAGAAGTCGTGCATCGGCGATGGTGCTGTTTTTGTAAGAACTGCACAGAGTTTAAGGATATGCTACCTACGTTCAATATACGGTAAATATAAAATGATTTGAATGTAACTTTTAATTTTAATATCAATATATAATATCAGCTTGTCTGGCAGTTAAGCAGTATTAAAAAAATTACTTTGGAATCTATTGCAGTATTGTTATAGCCATCATAGTGGTTGTAGGTGGTAAACGATTATCATAGCCCAAGTGATATTTACATCACTGGCTTTATTTATTCCAGCTCCTTAAATCCAAAGTCAAATATTTAAACACGCTGCTTATTTTAAGTACAAAATATCCCCACCGATAACAAATTCCCCCGCCGGAGGCGGTGGTGAAGATTATGTCAGACTACGCCTAAAACACACGGCGCTTGTGAGTCGTTTTTGGCTGCCGAAGGTGAGGTTGACAGGCATATCCTCGCACCCTTGCCGACCCAGAGCCATCTCTCTCGATGTGGCTCCTCGGGTGTGGGGATCACGAAGTCCACAACTCGTCTCAGGAAACCGGGAGGCGAATCACGCCGCTGGAGATCCTGGCACACCGGCACCATCGCCAGGCCGGTGTCCACCAACTAAGAGAATACCACCGTCTTTGCACAACGGACCAAACAACGCCACGGCATAATATTTATTACGAATCCATTCCCTGAGATTCATGTCTATTAATACCTAATGTTTATAACGTCTTTCCTTTACTCGATTATCATCATCTACATGGAGACGTATCTTCCTGATTGCATCCGAAGTCAAAGTGGTTCTTCCTCCTCCACTTCGCACGATTTTGGACGTCCATGATAGTGAGACCATTCGCACGCATGTCACCCTCTACGACGTCAAGCCAAGAATTTTTGGGTCTGTCCCTTCTACATGGACTCGGCGGGGGCGTCATTGTTAGAATTTTGCTACCTAAGGTTGCCTCAAGACGTGGCCGCAACAACGGAGGCGGCTCTCTTGCGTTTTATGAATGCTGCTGCGGTTGCGAGAGTTCCGCACGCGATCTTTACGCGTGACTCCGCTCATCCATTGCAGCATTTTCATCTCCCTGACACGCAATTTTGGCTTGTGTGTCTCCAGCAGCGGTCACACCTCACAGCCATGTAAAAGGACAGGCCTAATGACCGTCTTATAGATCTGCCCATTCAACCTGATGTGTATTTCAGGATCGCATGTGACGCCAGTCATTTCCCGCCACTTGGCCCACGCGGCGGCAATGCGTGACTTGACGTCGTAGTCGATTTCCCCAGTCACGTGGAGTACAGATCCCAGGAACTTAACCTGGTCCGTGCGCTCGACCAGATCATCATCGGTGTGGGATATGTTGAGTTTAACGCCAAGATTCTATCTTCGCCACGTTAAGCTTCAGACCGCCATTCTTCCACACTTTCACGCGTCTCACCAAACTGCTCCTATCCGCGTCCATCAGCGTAATGTCATCAGTATATATGAGCAACCATGGAGGCTGCTCATGTGTGTTTCTGTTGCTGTAAAAACAAATAAGGACTTAGGATAGATTCTTGGTATATCCTGATGGTGAAAAACTTCCCCCGGTTTTCGTGTCGCCAACAGCGGTCCGAACCACGGAACCGGACCATGTCTCGGATGGTATAGGTCCCTGGTACTCCCTTGAACCGCAAAGTCCACCAGATCATCGCGCGAGGAACACAATCGAAAGTCTTCTGCACGTCTAAAAATAGGCAGTGCAGGGCGTGTCTTCGTCCTGCGACAATATTTAGGGCGAACGTCGGATCCATGGTCCCGTGCTCGGGACGAAACTCATACTGACACTCCGAAAGTGCACTCTCCTGTCGGAGCCGAGAGTAGATTATCCTCTCATAGAGCTTCATGATGTGTGACATTATCTTTATACTGCGGTAACCACCACACTTCTGCACTGACCCCTGGCCTTTGAGGACTGGCGTTAACTGCCTCCACTGGTGCGGGATCTTACTGGTGAGGAGTATACGGTTATAAAGATTTGTGAGGATGCTCACACCATGGGCATCCGTTGCCTACCAAGCCTCGATGGGGACTTCGTCGGGTTTGACAGCTTTCCGGTTCTTCATGCGACATATGGTAGTCTGGACTTTTGCTATCGGCGATATCGGTGGCACTAGTCCTTGTTTTGGAGGGAGATCAGGTGGTTGCACTTTTTTATGCTATTTATTCAGCAGCTCGTCGAAGTATGAGCGCCATCCCATTCACCGCGACTTCCTTGTACAACAGATTGCCGCCCCAGGCCTTTAATGCAGTGGCACTTGGATAAATCCTGCGCCGCTTTGGCTGTGGAGCGCGCCAACTTGTAGCCTTAGTCGATTATATTTGTTATTAATTGTCCGAGCGGAGATTAAGCGGACCAAGACCGTGGCTTATAAACTTTATGGAGACTCTGGAGCGGGGCCCATGAGGGCTACCTTACCTTGTGGTAAGAGGAAAATCGGCTCAACTAGCCGTCACTGACGTGTTGTCCGCATAACACGTGACGGCGGCGCCGTCCGCGAGCTCACCGTGAAGCACCCGATCGTATCTGATGACGGTTCTCTACGTCAAGTATACCCCGACTATGCGGCGGAGGTAGAGATGCAACTCCAGGGCAAGGTATTGAACGTATTGGAGATATCCTAGGACATCGCCAGCACCACCGCGCCTCGAGCGACCACATCCTCCGTCAAAGCCCTCACGCGCATAAGGGCATCCTCTGTGAAACGCTACCGGCGGAAGGCGTATTGGGCATCCGCCAAAACCGGCCCATATCTAGAAAAGTGCTCAACGAGGCGCTTCGCAATAACTCTTTCAAAGAGCTTGCCCACCGCGTCGAGCAACACAGTGGTTCGTTAGCCAAACGGTTCGTCCGCCGAGCGTCCCTCCTTTCGGATGAGGACCAGTTTCCCTGTCGTCCACATCTTCGTAAACTGGCCCCGTTCCAAACATGCGTTGACGAACCCTCTCAGTCGGGGTTCAAGACCGTTTTCTTCCAGAGCTAGGACCCATGCGCGGACAGGAATGCCTTCGGGTCGCGGGGCGGTGTTTTTCTTGACTCTAAGCCTTTGCACCGCCAACTCCAAAGTGACCTCGGGCGTACCGCACTGTACTGCCACAGTCAACTGAGGTGGCGGAGTCATCTGTGGTGGAATGTGTTTCACCCGCGCTGGGAGCAGAGATTCGACCACTCCTCCGAATGGCGGGGCCCGGCCCAGTTTTCCTCTTACCATAAGGTAAGGTAGCCCTCATGGGTCGCACTTCAGTATCTCCATGCGCTCCTTATAAGCCGCGGCTCCGTATCTACGGGATGGCTACGCTTCCTACGAAATCTGGTCCACCGGCGGTGCGTGACCACGCAGACTTGCTCAGCCTTGCGATCTCCACTGACCACTGCCGAACGTATCGGTGATCCGCCAGTGTCTCCACCCCCAAAACGATACGCCAGTGCCGTACACGGTGTGACAGCAAAGCGTCTGCGAGCTAAAGGTCGATGGTCAAACTGCGTGACTTCGGCCCCGTGATTCTGGAGAACTAGACGGCCCTGGTCTCAGCGGCGTTACGCACCAGTGCCGCCGACCCGTCCAGGTCGTTCACCCAGGCAGGTCCGGGAGGCCGGTGAGCGGCCTTACTACCACCTCTTTGGTTGGCCAGCTTGCACTGCTTCAGGTGTGCAGCGGGGGTAACCTCCGACCATATGACCGGGTCGGCCACTGCGGAAGCAACCTATCCGACCGACAGGCGCCTGAAGCACCTAGCTGATCGAGCCTCCTGCAGGCCTATACTCGAACCACGTCTCCAATGGCGAGGAACCGCCTGTCGGCAGCCTTTTGGGCTGCTGCAATGTGGCAGCCGACAACTACCGCCCCCTGTCCACGGCGGTCGAAGCGAATCGTTCCGACCTTTAGTGACTCTAGGTGGCAGCCCCCGGCCTCCGCCACTGTGAACCGGATGTCCTTTGCCGTGATGGAGTCGTCTAGGTGCAAGATGTGTAGTTCTGCGCACTTGTTATTATTATTTATTTATTCATAACAACTTTTACATTGTGTTGAATTTTGAATTACATTGTATTAAATTGTAGGAAGAATAGCAATTAATGAGGCATGTCATGCAAAAATTATACAAAAAAAAAGACGTGTGGCACTCGGGGACTGCCGCGGTAAAGTTATTGCATAGCATTTTTTATGAACTTATGCAATTATAATAAATAATAATATAATTTGAATTTGAGTCTGAGTCTGAGTCTGAGTCTGAATTCTTCCTTTGCCGTGATGGAGTCGTCCAGGTCCGAGAAGTGCAGTTCTGCACACTTGTTGGGCCTGGACATCCGGAAGTCGGCTGCATCTAGCGTCTCCTTTAGCCTAGCCGCTAGGCGTTAGCCTGGGGACTGCTCGAAGCACCTGGGATCTCGATCCCGGCTACCTCCAAGCCCCCCTGTGAGGCAACCGCAGTCGGAGTCGAAGCTAGAACTGGGGCTGGGGTCGGAGACGTCTTCCCCTCTCCCTAGCCCTTGACCTAGGCGCCCTACGCACCTTGGAGGCTCCCTATCCCGCAGAGCAGCCGAAGCGGCAGGCGCAGCGGACGGGCTGCGAGGCGACTCCTACGGGGCCCTCACCACTGCCTAGGTGTGACAGGAATAATTTTGCCATCGAATATAATAGTCGATATGATCACGTCCTTCAACCTTCGCATCATGTACACGCTGCCCACTATCATACTCTGGCATTTGTCAGGGTTAACGGCCAGTCCAAATTGCGTTTACTTTATCGATAGCCTCCGAGATGTTATCCACAGGGGCTTGCCTATACAACTGCAGGTCATCGGCATACAAGTGATACGCACACTGAAGGTCGGAGGTTATGAAGTTAATAAATATGGAGAAAAGAAGAGGAGGAAGCATACCGCCTTGAGGGACCCCAGAGTCAAGATTACACCAACTCGATGACTCCTCATCGGCACAAACTAACTGCTGGTGGCCCTGAAGATATTAATGAAGAGAACCAATCCAGGTCATCAGATGAGATTTTAATATGGACAAGGATCGATAAAAGAATGTCATGGTTCACATAATTGAATGTGTTGGAAAAATCTACTAAGGCCATCACAGTAACTATAGTCTATTCCATTCCATCCCTGATGTCACCCGTTACCTTTAGAAGTGCATAGGTAATGCTGTGTCCTGGTCTGAATCATTGCGATGTCTCTATGCACACATGCCTCCAGCACATTGGATAGAAAGGGAAGGATCGAGATCGAATGAAAGTGGTTAGGTAAAATGGTTAGAAATTTTGGGAAGATGATGGACAAAAGCTTTGCGCCACAATATTGTATAATTGATCAGAATCTAGAGAAAAGTTGATTATGTGGGAATTATATTGTCACAACCCACTGCCCTAGATTTGATGGACAAGATAATTTTTTTGATCACTTCCAATGTAACTGGAGAAAACTGAAAAGGTGTATAACTGGGACTGGTCAGCTCGGCTATGAAGTCTATCGCTTGACATTTGGTTGTGCCATCAATTGCAAGAGAGGTGAAGAAAAAATGATTAATAGCATCTAACTCAATGGTCTTGGGTATCTCCAGCTGCCTTGATTTACCAATTAACAAAGTCCCGAGAAACTTCCAGATCTCTGCTGGTGATGAGGAAGTTATGTTATCGAAGATGTGTCGGCGTTTAGCGTTCCGTATCACCTGGTTACACCGATTCCTGACAGCCTTGTAAGTGTCCCAATTGATGTGCGAACGACTTTTTGAGATTTAAGAAATGCTCGGTCTCTGCGTTTCTTAGCAATACGGTTCTTAGGTCTTAGGTTCTTAGGTCACTATAATGTTCGGGCACGTTTCTGCATTTATGTGACAAATATTAAATGACTCCCGTGTTTTGTTCAAAACGCTTACGAAGTTTATTACCAACGGCTTTATTTGGGGTTGAACAGAAACCAATATTATCCATATCATCGGCAGAATAGTAGGAATCATTAGCAGACAAGTCATTATCACTCATATGACTCATAGTAATAATTATAATAATAACAACTTTTGGCTAAAATGGCTACGGAGTTCGCATGTTCTTTTGGCTTCACAATTTCAATCCGCTGTTGAATCTGGGACACTACCAGCTTTTATGACGATAGGGGTTGGGTAACCCCTATCGTCATAAAAGGGGTAGGGTGGGTATCTACTCCATAAAACAGGTAGTACTTTGGAGCCCAATAATTATAGACCAATTACATGTCTACCAACGGTCTATGAACTTCTTACATCCATTCTGAGAGTCAAAATTAACAATCATATAAATGATAATTCTATTATGTGCGCCTCTCAGAACGGATGTAGGAATGGAGCCCGGGGTACTAAGGAGCTTCTCCTTATTGATATGGCTATTAGCCAACAAGCTCGACGCAATCGTAAAGATCTGGCGGCATGCTGGATAGATTATAAGAAAGCGTTCGATTCTGTGCCACATACATGGCTTTTGAGGGTGCTGGAGTTGTATAAAGTGAATGCAACTCTATGTACCTTCTTAAAGTCATGTATGGAGTAGTGGAGGACAGTTCTTGTCTATCCAGGGTATCATCGGACTTTGGGTAGTGGCGAGCCGATAACAATAGAGCGGGGTATTTTTCAAGGGGACAGTCTGAGTCCCCTTTGGTTCTGCTTAGCCCTGAACCCACTCAGCACTTTGTTAGTGAAATCAGGGTTAGGTTATAGGTTACGAAGAGAGGGTCAGACGGTATCCCACCTGCTTTACATGGATGATTTAAAGTTATTCGCCCACACCAATCCTCAATTAATGGCTTTACTGAAAGTAACCGAAGCATTCAGTAACTCTATTAAAATGGAGTTTGGTGTGGACAAATGCGCAGTCGTTCATGTGAAGCGAGGTAGGGTGGTGGAGTCGGTCTACAACTCTCTGATTCCATTAACCTAAGATCACTCCTCGTAACTGAGACCTACAAGTACTTGGGTATGTCCCATGCGTTATGCATCAATGAGGCCGGTATGAAGCAAATGTTACAGGAACTTTTCTTTGGCCGCCTGAAAAAAGTACTTAACAGTCTTTTGTCAGGTGCTAACAAGGTGCGCGCTTGTAACAGTTGGGTCATACCACTCTTGATGTACTCCTTTGGTATACTCAAGTGGACTCAGACTGAACTCGATACCATTGATAGGAGAGTCCGGACTCAGTTGACTGCATTTCGAATGCATCATCCACGGTCGTCAGTCATGAGATTGTACATCCCGCGAAAATGTGGAGGTCGAGGATTTTTAAATATTAAGACTCTACATAATCGCGGGTGTGCAATCTCAGAGACTATTTTCTTAAGTCTAACGTGGATATGCATCGTGATGTAGTCAACGTAGATACCGGGCTCACCCCGCTCAGTCTGGCTAAGGAGAACTGGCGCAGACCTATAGTAGCTGGTACTGACAGCCGCAGAGAGGTATGGCAGAGTAAGGAGCTACATGGCAGGTGCTATCGGGTCCTCCACAGGCCTGAAGTAGACATACTGGCATCCGTGTACTGGCTACGTTTTGGTGACCTTTTTGGGGAAACTGAAGGTTTTGTCTGTGCAATTGCTGACGAAGTTATCAAGACGAATAACTACCGGAAGTATATCATGAGGAATGGCACAATTGACATCTGTCGAGCGTGTCACCAGCCTGGTGAATCCCTCAGGCATATTACTTCCGGTTGTTCTCGTCTTGCTAACGGCGAGTACTTGCATAGACATAATCAAGTAGCCAGGATAATCCATCAGCGACTTGCTCTGAAATACAACCTTGTGGAAGTTGAGATGCCGTACTACAGGTATGTTCCTGAGCCAGTTCTTGAAAATAGTCATATCACATTGTACTGGGATCGATCTATCATCATTGATAGGACTGTTGTAGCCAACAAACCTGACATTGTGGTGATAGACCGATCCGAACGCCGAGCATTGATTGTTGATATCACCATTCCTCATGACCAGAATCTCGTGAAAGCCGAGAAAGATAAACAGGTTAAGTACTTAGACTTGGCCCACGAAGTAGTCGACATGTGGAATGTTGACTCAGCAATCATTGTTCCGATAGTCTTGTCAGTCAATGGACTAATAGCAAAGAGCCTCGACCAACACCTAAAGAGGCTCGGGTTAGATGGTTGGGTCAAGGGCCAGATGCAGAAGGCTGTGCTTCTTGATACGGCGCGCATCGTGCGGAAGTTTCTTTCTCTGGAGCCCTAACCACCGGTAGCTTGGTGCCTGTACCCGATACCGGTGGAGCACTATTTTTTATATTTTTAAATAGATGTTTTTTATATGTTTAAAAATATAATTTATAAGTTGAATATTAAAATAAAGTAAATAATAATAAAAATAAATAATATATTAAGTAGTTAAATATCTAATACTGATATTTGGAATAAAAAAGAAAAACAAGATGAGAAGACCAGTAAATACTAAAAATACTAAAACAGCTCAACTGTTTTAGATCAGTTCAGTCTCTGCACCTCCCGCCAGCAAACAGTCACAATTGCTGTAAAAATAAAATTGAATTTAAACACTATAAATAAAAAAGTAATTAGACTTAAATATTTTTATAAATGCCCCTTGTGCCAGACACAGCAGTTATGATGAGTGAATCAAAACGTCAATCAAATGTGTCAAAGTGACATTGTTTTGTTATTTTATAAAAAATTATAAGTGAGTATGTACAATGGAATAATTATATGTAAAACTAACGCCATGACTCATTGAAATGCAAGATAATGGATTACACACTATTATAGGATTATAGACTAATGGCACAAGAAGTTATTTGTAGTATTAAGTATGTGATCACAAACAGTGCAGGATATGAAAAACTAGTTTATGATCAACACTCATAACAACACTAGTCCCTGGTTAATGCTGGTTTAGGATGGTTCACGTTAAGACGTTGAAGTTCCTCGGTAGTGGAGAGCTTGCAGCGCTGTCCAGTCAGCGTCAGCCCACTACTACGCCATTCTGTGTCCAGGAGCAACGCATTCCAAAGTGCAAGCGGGCTTTGACGAACACTGCCGGATCTTGGTCAAAAATTCCCTTACCGATATTGAGGACCCTTTCAGCCGTGTCTTCGTATTCCACACTGCGGATTTTATGCCAGAATGTTAAACCTCAATAGGATGGGACAATTGTGGCCTGTTCTAAGGGCTCCAAGACGATGACAGGTTTTTATGAAGGATGTTGTGATCCCCTTCAGGTCCATCTTGCTGTGTAAGATCCCCAATATGGTAGTGGTGCAGCTTTCTTTGTCAGTATCTGGAATCCCTGAGAATATGATGGCTTTGCGGCGCTGCCAATTATCCATGGAGTCTGTCGCCATGATGCATTCGGATATTTGTTTTCGAAACAGCCCAAGAATGTTGTAGTATTCATAGTAATGTTTCTTTTTTGCATTCCAGTAATCTTCAGTATCCTATATTTACATGATAATTTAACTCTGTTTGCAGGTAATAGTGGGTGTACAAGGATCTTCTGGACCCAAGCTTACATCATCTGCAAGCCAGTGCACCTGCTGCACGATGTACGCGGCTCTCGCGCTGGCACTCCTTTCGGAGTCAGGGTTCGAATGGCAGACGCCCCCAGGAAGGTGAAAAACACTAAATTGCTATGTATGGGATCACAACAAAACACAAAGTAATCCATACGTCTTGCCGCCTACAAGCTCGAGGGGCGCGTGAATCGCTCTCCCGAACCCAACAGGAGAGTGCAAGGATTGTGGCGTAGAGACACAAGGTGAAGAAAACGCTTCCGCACTGCCTACTTCTAGATATGCCGAAGATCGTCGTCTTCCGCTCCTTGCGCTGTGTCTGACGGGCACTGCGATCCAAAGGAGGTCCAGAGTCTTACATTGTTACCGTCGGAGACATGTGCCAGGATTCCGGCTCCGTGGTTGGGACCACTGTTGGCAACACGAAAACTTTCCCCATCACCGTCGGGGTACTCCAAGGATCCGTCCTTAGTCCTTACTTGTTTAACATGGTATTAGACATTTTCTTGGACAGCATCAGAAAGTCACATGAGCAGCCTCCATGGTTGCTCATATATGCTGACGATATTGCGCTGATGGACACAAACAAGAGCAGATAGGTGCGACGTGTGAGAGTGTGGAAGGAGGCGCTTGATAATGCTTCAGCCTGCGAAGCTAAATGTGGCGAAGACAGAGTATTTGGAGTTCAACTCAGATCCCACACCCCAGTGGCAGCCTGTAAGTCCGTGGCATCGCAGATAAAATAGAACTTGGGTAACTAAAGCCTGGCATTGGTGCCAGCGCCGAGCTCGGGCAGAAGGGGAAGGTCTAAGAAAGCTTGATGTTGTGTAGGGTGACATACGTGCAAACGGTATCACTGCCATGGATGCCCAAGATCATGCGAAGTGGAATCAGAAGAGCCAGAATGCGGTCTCTGACCTCCGAGGTGACCTTGGTCTCGGATGCAATCAGGAAAATGAGTCTCCATGATGATAATGATGACAGGAAACAGTCTCATCTACGGGATATAAGCATAGCGATGGAGTATTATCTCAATGATGAATGTTGATGTGTATGTAAAGATTGCACAGAGTTAAAGGATACTGCCTATGTACGATAAAAGAAATATTTTGATTTGAACGTCACTTGTACTGTCAATATATACTTTGGAATCTATACCGGCATTTTTTGATACCACAATCATATGGAAGGGAATAGAATTTATTTACTCATAAACAATGTAACAAGAGATTTCAGGGTATGTACATTCACCATCAGATGTATGACAAGCATCTGTGTTCAATAATAATAATAATAAGTTGTAGAATGGTAACACCGATTGTAGAATGGCAACACTGTTTTTGTAATTGGTAATTATTGTTCGAAGAAAAATTGTCTTGATAAATCTCTGCCTTTGTTTGGTCGAAATAAATTAGAAAGAAACTACAATAAGTCTTTTTATGATACAACCGAAACCTGCAAAAGAAAAGCTTAAAGAAAACCATTACAATATTATTAGTAACGTGGATATTCAACAACCGTGGTAGCCTAGTGGTATGGGTAATGGATTGCTGAGACGAGGTCTCGGGTTCGATTCCAGGTTGTCCCATGGCACACACCAATGACTTTTCGATGCTTTTTGAGTTTTGTGTGTATTTTCTACTACATTGGGACCTAACATAAACTGGCGAAATGTGGGTGCTAGCACCTCTGGTAGGCAGAGGCCCTTCGGGGATATAGGCGTGAGTTTGTTATTTTATGGATGTTCCTGATTGCATCCTGTAGTGAAAGGAACTTTGACATTCTAATCCACACAAAAGTGTGCATCTTGTTTGCCACGATATATCTTATGGTGACTCTACGAGCAGAACATGTTTAGCTGCAGACGTGCATGCAAATTTAATGATATTTATAGCAATTATTTATTTATTTATTCATTTAACCAAGTTATACTTACAGCTAACTAGTCATATAAGTTATAGGTCACATACATAATTTCTCATCCGATCACAGTCATCATTATAATAACAATAATATTCCATTTAAATATAGATTGCAAAAAATCATAATTTTTACCATCTTACATTAGGTGATAATTAGGATGTCAGAATAACATATTGTGTCAGTATAAAATAATAATAAAACTAAGTCTGAATACAATAATATGGATGTCAAACACTGATTATAGAGATCAATGATATCAAATAAATATTGTAAAGAGAATACATTTTAAATGGCAATGCGGATGTCAAAAAGAAAATCATTAAAAATAAAATAAAATAGCAATAACAATAATTAGGCAACTAAAAATATATAATGAAAATAATTAAATACTCCTCATTTGTTTCGGCACCTGTGAGATTGACTAGATGATAGTACTGCAAATGGCAATACCCTCCAAGTAAAGACCAGCCGTGGCCAGAAATTTAGGTTCAGTGTAAGTAAATATATCCAAGGTTTCATCACTCAGTAGAATATTGTTGATGTGGGTGAATTAAATAAATAAATATTCCACGACATTCTACACAACGCTATCTAGACCCATGGTAAGCATAGCTTAACTAGCTTGTGTTATAGGATCTAGAATGCGGATAAACATACTTAGATACTTTATTTATTTTTTTTGTAAATACATATTATACATAGAAACACCCAGACCAATGCAAATATACATATTCATGCATACAAATATTTGCACTGAGCGGGAATCGAACCCGCGCCCCCTGCATAGCAGTCGAATGCTCTACCGCTACGCCACGGAGGTCATATTCAAATCGAATAAGATATACAAAAAAAAATTACCGTTTCAACCGGGATACGAACCCGCGACCTTTAGTGATTCTATATCGGTTATATACAGGGTGTATTTTTGAAACGGGGCAGTAAGGGCAAGTACCTTAACCGTTGTAGTTACAGCAAAACGTTCTTAGAAGACCTTCCCTAACTTTTTCGAACCCGACCCGTGGTCCAACTGTGATGAACAACTGGTTGTTCTACTGGGAAGTAAAGTTACCCATGGTTTAACCGGTTGTTCTATGGGGAAATATCTTTACCAATGGTTCAACTCGAGTAAGTTGTTCTATCCTTGGTCTAACTAGTTGTACTACTGGGAATAGAACGTAATAAACAGGAAAAGTTTTATCTATCAACGCTGAAGTGCAATGCAATTACTACCTCTTTTGATTAATTGTCTATTGATGATTAAAACATTGATATTGACGGGTGGAAATTTGTCATTTTCTCACAATACCAAATTAAAATGTCGGAAAATTGTGAAATTACAATAATTGAAAGAAAAGGCGGAAATGTTTTATTATCAAAAGGTCGACAATTTTATAAAGTGAAAGCTTTCAAAGATGAGTCACGTGGCGCATATTGGCGGTGTTCTATGTACAAAAAACTCAAATGTTGTGGATCTGTTACAGTTAAGGTACGACCGGTACGACTTTTTACATGAGAATTAGTTAATGAAAATACTTCCCCCAGCTTCACGTCAGTAGAAACTCACCCTTATAAGTATTTACTGACATTATTGAAGTATGCTTTACTTTACTGTTGATACTATTCTTATGAATATCAATGTTTGTATTATTTTTAATCAGGACATGCAAATAATTAAAGAAAAACAGCACTCTTGCCAACCTAACTACGGTAAGAACGAAATAGCCGAAACAGTTGTATGTTTAAAAAATCAGGCAGCAAGTACAGATGTCCCGATGCCACAATTATACAAGAGACACGAGGCAAATTTGAGAGATAGAGGTTACGATCTAATAGACAGTATACCGAGTTTCGATAATCTGAAGCATGCCCTTTATAACGCGAGGCATAAATCAGCGGGAGTATCGAGAACAACTTTTTCAACAGTGGACGAAGTTGAAGTGCCTGACCAGTTTCTTGATTTTATGCTGGGTTGCGACACAGAAAAAAAAGTCCTTATATTCTGTACCTCCCAAGCAAGAAAAATTATTAATGACATTGACGAATTTTTTGGAGATGGCACTTTCAAATGTAGCCTGCACCCGTACGTACAGCTGTTTACTCTGCACGGTGATATTGGGAGTGATAACAAAGTTACTAATGTTGTTCCACTAATTTATGCCCTACTCTTGGACAAAAAAAAGAGACATACGTCACAATGCTTCGTATTATCAAAGCGCAATTGCCAAAATGGGAGCCTAAAAAATACCATTGCGACTACGAAACTGCCGCAATCAACGCAATGTTGGAAGTATTCCCACGTGTAGAGATAAAAGGCTGTTACATGCATTTTACTAAAAATATTTGGAAGAAGGCAAAGGTATTGGGACATTCAAAGTCCAAACCTGAGAAAAGAGTAGTCGGAATGTGTTCCATATTACCCTTACTACCAGTCAGGATAATCAATGAGGCATGGACATATATAAAGAACGAAGTAAAATCATTGGGATTTCTGAAAATGGGTAAATTCTTGAAGTACATAAGCCGCGTTTGGTTAAATAAAAAAATTAAAAGGTACATAACTGTCTTTGGAGAACGTCATAGGACGAATAATGTGGCCGAGTCCTTCCATGGCGACTTAAACAAGGCAGTTAACAAGAATAATGTAAATTTAATTAGGTTGTTAAATGCACTTCGTGAAAAAGGTAACTTATCCAAGGGACCTATGCCAAAGAAGCGTAAAGTCGGTAATAAAAGAAGGGCACAATATATACTGAACGATGATTATGTAAGACATGTACAACTGCAGTTACTGGATGGACAGATAACTATTGGGCATGCAATTGACAAATTGCGTTAGGCAGAGGCTATTAAATTTTTTTTTATTTTTTATACGTTTATTCAACATAAAATACACTTTTTTTTTCTTTACACAATTTCTGCCAAACTGCGAAACTGCGATGATTGTTATTTCCTCAAAAAATATTATTAATGAATAAATGTTTCTTTTTTCGTTAACATCTTGTTTGCACAAATCTCTTAAACCCACGTTATCTGATCACTTAACGATAGTCATTTGTTTTGTAGAATTTCATTTGTTTTAGGGACACGATCATCTTATCCCCGTGGTCTAACCAGTTGGACATAATTTCACCGTTGTACCACGGGTCATAATCAAAAATACAAAAAAAAATGGTTGGACCATGGGTAACTTTACTTCCCAGTAGAACAACCAGTTGTTCATCACAGTTGGACCATGGGTCGGGAGGGAACTTTTTGACATATTTTGAACTGCATTCACAGATTTTGTAAATAAATTACAGTTGGCAAAAAAAATGCAAAAAGTCCAAAAATTATTTTTTTATGCCAATCGATTCTATTTCATGTGGGGATCAAAAAACTCTATGAGACCATTTTAGCTTTCAGTACTAGGAAAGACAGAAATCGCCAAAAACGTTTCCCATACTTTTTGGCAACAGAAACAAATTTCTACGATGGTCTAACTTTTTGTTATGGCCAGGAAGTGGGTAGAATTGACTGTAAAGTAAATAAAAAGAATTTTTACCCTCAAATTTCGAATTTGATTCGAAAATCTGTGTGTTATACTTAGTTTCAGCTGAGAAACTTCGTATGAGTTATTAATTAAGGATTTTCGCTAAAATGTCTTCTAATCGTGAAAAAATTGACTTATTAGAAGCGTATTTTGTCAATAATCGAAATGCGGGAGCTGCATTAGTGTGGTACCGCAATAAGTATCCGTTGCGGCATGTGCCAACAAGAAAGATTATTACAAATCTTTTGAAAAACCTGGAATTGCAGGGTTCTTTCAAAAGAAAGCGGCAGTCTCGTGTGGACATGGACACGGAGATTGCGGTTCTGACTTATGTCGAAGCATATCCAGAGGTATCGTACAGGCAAGTCGCCCTTGAAGTAGGTGTATCCCACTCCCTTGTGATAAAGATATGGAAGAAATACGGCTACAAGTGCTATCGATATGGGCGCATAGTTCAAGTGTTACATCCGGGTGATGATGTTCGAAGGCTTACTTTTTGCAGATGGCTAAGAGGAAAAATAAGCAGAGATCATGAATTTTTAAATTACATACTGTGGTCAGACGAAACGAATTTTTCCAATAACGGTATGTACAACAGCAAAAATCACCACTATTGGTCCAAAGAAAATCCACTAAGAGTTACGGCAAGTCATAATCAGGTTCGCTTCTCATTCAACTGTTGGTGTGGTATAATGTCCAATCGAGTCATAATGGTGGAATTTTATGAAGGGAAACTGAATTCTGCCATGTATAATGAAGTCATTTTACACCATCTTGAAAACGAGATGGACGAATGGCCCCTGTCGGAATTGCGAAAAATTCATTTTCAACAAGATGGTGCTCCGCCACATAACAGTCACCTTTCACGTTCCAATTTGAGCCGCATATTCGGTACACAGTGGTTAGGTACACATGGTCCAACACAGTGGCCACCTCGTAGCCCCGATCTAACACCACTTGATTTTTTTTTATGGGGCTTCGTGAAAAACTAGGTGTATAAGACGACGTACGCCAGTGTTCAAGAGCTCAAGGATGCATTAATGACCATTTTACGTAATATTCATCCCAGAACATTATTAGCCGCCATTCGTTCAGTGCAAAAAAGGATAGACTTATGTATTCGTGAAAATGGAAATCATTTTGAGCAATTTATTTCATAAACCAATTTCTTAAATGTTTAAATGATTTTTTTTATTTAAAAAAGTTCAAAATTTTACCTGAACTATGAGTTTCGAGTTGATTTATCATATTTCCGTACGAAATGTATGGGAAACGTTTTTGGCGATTTCTGTCTTTTCTAGTACTGAAAGCTAAAATGGTCCCATAGAGTTTTTTGATCCCCACATGAAATAGAATCGATTGGCATAAAAAAAAAATTTGAACTTTTAGCATTTTTTTGCTAACTGTAAGTTTTTTACAAAATCTGTGAATGCAGTTCAAAATGTCCCAAAAAGTTAGGGAAGGTCTTTTAAGAACGTTTTGCTGTAACTGCAACGGTTAAGGTACTTGCCCTTACTGCCCCGTTTCAAAAATACACCCTGTATAGTTATATAGGTATATATGGCTTATTTACAATAGCTTCATAAATTGATAATTTGTAATATTTTTTTTTTATACTTTATTGTGGCAGATAAGCACGCGGCCCACCTGATGGAAAGTGGTTACCGTGGCCTATGGACGTGTGTAACACCAGAGATGCCACACTCACGCTACCGACCCTGTAACCACAGAGTCTCTGTGCCGTCAGTGTAAAGGACAAAGCAGGACAAGCTTTTAGTCATCCCACTGACAGCACAAATTCTCCAGTGAGCTCTGGCTACCCTACTCACCGCTGGGAACACAACACGAAGTTATTATAACCGGCGGTATTCTGTAGGGCGGAGTTACTTCCCCAGTCGGACTGCTCAATTGGACGGAAATACCGCCGTGTCCTATAAAATAAAATAATATTTTGGTGGTTATTATATTATCAAGTAGATAAGGATATCAAGAATTTGATTAACTTCATGAATAGTGAATAATTTTTATAAATTTAATTATATAATATATTAAAATAATAGAAATAATTTGAATACAGAATTACAAAACTAAAAGTACCTACCTACCTATCAGTAGAAAATACCGCATAAATAGTAAGTATACCTACAGCACATGAGTAATTATCTACTCATGTGCCTACAGTCTAAAGTTCCTTACAAGAGGAGTGCTCTGACTTCTGAGCACTGAGCCACGCCTTGAGCATTCGTAATTTTACTAAACAACTACTGACAATACAATGCTTTTCATAATCATACACTGTTCCAGATAAGCGCCTGATGGATTTTTAACCGCAACATAGGGCGATATGTGATATAAATATTCCACAACATAAATAAATATTCCACAACATTCTACACAACGCTATCTAGCTAGACCCATGGTAAGCATAGCTTAACTAGCTTGTGTTATGGGATCTAGAATGCGGATAAACATACTTAGATACTTTTTTTTTTGTAAATACATACATATTATACATAGAAACACCCAGACCAATGCAATTTTTTTTTCACGCCCTTTTCTCCTTTTCATCATGGCAGCGCATTTAAGAGTTTTGGGCAACACAGCGGCTCTGCAAACTCCCACAAGCTCGCTATTTGAGGTGGAGTCCACTAACATCTGTGGACTCCATGCGAACCTCAACGCCGTCCACCAACACCTTGAGACGGCGAAACCAGATATGCTCTTTCTCACGGAGACACAAATAGGCCGCCCTGATGACACGACCTACTTGCTTTACCCCGGCTATGTTATCGAGGAAAATTTCCGTGCAAAAGCCGGGGTGTGCGTGTTTGTTAGGGCGGATGTTTGTTGTCGCCGTTTGCGCTGCCTTGAGGACCCATCCTTTTCAACCCTATGGGTACACGTAGACCATGGCTCTACGAGTCTGATCTATGTGTGCCTCTACCGTTCCCATACAGGAGATGCTGAGACAACTCGACTCTTTGAATATCTGAGTCAGGCGGCAGATGATGCACAGGAACGGTTTCCGAACGCCGAAGTGGTATTTTTGGGGGACTTTAACGCCCACCACGAAACCTGGTTGGGCTCCTCCAAAACAGACCATGCGGGAAGAGCCGCCCATGCATTTGCTCTGGCGCATGGCCTGACCCAATTGGTACACGAGGTCACTAGAATACCAAGAAGGTCGGGCCTAGCACCCTCTCTGCTAGACCTTCTGCTGACGAGTCACCCAGACCTGTACAGTGTTTCGGTACAAGCCGCTTTAGGCAATTCCGACCACTGTCTGGTCTGCTCCAAGGTGCCAATTATAGCGCCTTCACGACCCGTGCAGGGGAAGCGGCGTCTCTGGCACTACTCGTCAGCAGATTGGGATGGGCTGCGCAACTATTTTGCGTCCATCCCGTGGGTTGAACGCTGCTTTGAAGGTAAGAAACCCTCGGATTGTGCTACTGCTGTTGCCGGTGAGATCGGTCTGGGTATGGAATACTATATCCCGTACACTGATGTCACCGGTGCCCGAGGAGTGCGCCCTTGGTTCGGGCGCGAGTGTGCGAGGGCTGTTGATCAAAAGCAGTCCGCGTATCGCGCTTGGGTAAGGGCGCGTGCCACGCACGATCCCAATGTGAGCCACTTCAAGGCGGCGTACAACAGAGCCACAAAGGTCTGCAAGAGGGCTTACGTCAGAGCGGATGCCCTGCGCATTGCGCGGCTTGGTCAAGAGCTAGTGGCACATCCCACGGGCAGCCGTGGATACTGGCGACTGGCCAAAGCCATGCAGGCCAACTTCTGTCAGCCTTCGCTGCCACCGCTGCGCTACCCTGATGGATCCCTGGCCCATGGACCGCAAGAGAAAGCCAATATGCTAGTAAATCTCTTTGCGGTCAATTCCCGAGTCGATGATTGCGGTATACAGCCGCCGACACTACCCAATGGTGACCACGTAATGCCTGAAATACGTATCAGGCAATGCGATGTTCGTGCGGTGCTTCAATCACTCGATGTCCGGAAAGCCAGTGGCCCGGATGGTATTCCAGCGGTGGTCTTACAAAAATGTGCAGCGGAGTTGTCTCCGATGCTTACGCGGCTGTACCGACTGTCCTACAGCTCGGGTACAGTGCCTTCGGCTTGGAAAGAGGCGAATGTACAGCCGATCCCCAAGAAGGGGGATCGCTCAGAGCCAGCCAACTATCGACCCATAGCCGTCACCTCAGTGCTGTGCAAGGTCTTCGAGCACATCATTAACAAACAGCTCATGCGTCACCTAGAGGATCACTCCTTAATTAATGACCGGCAATATGGCTTCAGGCCGAAACGGTCAACGGGTGATCTTCTAGCATACGTTACCCATCTTTGGGGTGAGGCTATGGACAAGCACGGCGAGTCACTGGCAATTAGTCTTGATATCGCCAAAGCTTTCGATAGAGTCTGGCACAAATCGCTTCTCTCCAAGCTACCAGCCTTTGGTCTGCCTCCTAGACTGTGCAACTGGATTGCTAGTTTCCTGCGGGAGCGCCGTATCCGCGTCCTCTGTGATGGACGGGCTTCGGAGTTCTTGCAAATAAATGCTGGCGTACCGCAGGGGTCTGTATTATCTCCCACTCTCTTTCTTCTGCATATCAACGACATGCTGTCCACCGGCAGCATACATTGCTACGCAGACGATAGCACCTTACACGGGAGTTATCACGGACAACCTGCGGCCAAACAGTCTGATATCGTGGAAAAAAGACAGCTTCTTGTCACTGAACTGGACCGGATCTTGAATCACATTTCTCAATGGGGCTCCGAGAACATGGTCGAGTTCAATGCCAAGAAGCAAAGGTATCTTCTTTCCTTCCCCTTCCCACTCTTCAGAGCACGCCACTTCCACTGCAGGACAATCTCTATATCCTAGGCATGGATATTCGCTGCAAACTGAATAACAGAAATTACATCGAGAGCATCATCAAAACAGCCTCGCGGAAACTCGGACTCCTAAACAAAGTGAGACGTTTTTTCACGCCGGAGCAGCGGTGTCTTCTCTATAAGACACAAATTCGCTCCTGCGTGGAATACTGCTCGCATCTCTGGGATGGCTCCGCGAAATACCTACTAGATGCTCTAGACAGGTTGCAGCGACGTGCGGTCCGAATTATTGGGAACCCTGAGGTCACGAACACCCTCGAGCCTTTGCAGATGCGTAGAGATATTGCTTCCTTGGCTGTATTTTACCGTCTCTACCACGGTGAGTGTTCTGACGAGCTCTTCCAACTAATCCCACCATCTCCTTTCCTACATAGGACAACACGTGCAGGCCTTAGATGTCACCCTCACACTGTGCAGAATATACGAGCAAGAACCAAGCGGTTCGGAGACTCTTTTCTTTGCCGCACCACCAAGACCTGGAATTCATTACCAGCACACGTGTTTCCTTCTTCCTACAGTCCCGGGGCCTTTAAGCGGGGCGTGAAAAAGCATCTGATGAGGCCGCCAAGCTGAGTGCCACCATTGTAGCACTTAGTGTCTGTAATGGTGACCCTCTTTCCTGAGACTTTGCCTTTAGCTTACCATCAGGCGAGGTGAGGTCAAGTTGGCGTGTCCTATATAAAAAAAAAAAAAAATACATATTCATGCATACAAATATTTGCACTGAGCGGGAATCGAACCCGCACCCCCTGCATAGCAGTCGAATGCTCTACCGCTACGCCACGGAGGTCGTCATTGCGATGATATTATGGCACGGCGTCGCTTGTTTTCAATGTTTTTCCATCTTTTGATGAAATTCTGTTGATGAAATAGAACTGTAAACAAATAGCACTACTGATACGAAAAAGTATTTAATCAATTGAACTGTTCCTTGAACTACTGAGAATAGGGGGTTTTTTACTTGTTCTTTTTTCTTGAGCAGCAAAGACTATAAATGTCATTACACGTACATCAATTAAATGGACCTAGTTATGCAGATACGTTCCAACCCACAGCATGTCGAATTTGAGAAAAACTAAATTTCGTGTTTTCGTTGTACAGTTTTTTATTAAAGGTGGTAACAACGAATACTGTGAGTTTTATTTTAGAAAATATAAATATTAGTTGATTAGTTACCTAATTTTTGGCTCCTTACTATTAAAACAAGAAAAAAAATGGATTATTGGGATAGGAACATTTTTGCTAAATTAAAAATTTGCGTTATAAAACGTTTCAAAACATATTAGGATTAAAATCCGTCTCTTATTTTAAATAAAAATACCAAAATAGCTAAAAGTTTATTAAAAAATCCCAAAATAAAAAGTACTTCACCATTCTAATACCCTAAAGGTAATTGCTTCTAGCTCTTTATTCATCCTCTTCTATCTCAAAATCGGGCTCTCCCCCAAATCCATCTACATCATCTAAAATATCGTCCGAACTCTTCAAACTTCTATAAAAGTTGAGACAGTACTCGGGAATGTATTGATACATTGACTGCAGGTCTATAAGTTTCGCTGGGGCAATTGGCTTTCCATCAGGCCACAGCAGGATTAAATCAGAATCTGTAATTTTTTGTACTTCTCCCTTGAATTTTTTTTGTATATTAAGTGCTTTAAAGTCTTCATCAAACGAGGTCCTCATGTAAATAGAATATATATCATCTTTTTGAATTTTTATTTCCTTGGTCATCAGCCAATTTACCTTGCTTTTATCAGTAAACTTCTTCCGATTAGTTATATTTTTTTCTACCTTTGCGCAGCTATAAAAATCTGTCTTCAGCATTCTTTGGACTTTCAAAGGTTTCTGTTTTTTACATTTTTCCATTATGTCAATGTATTCCTCGGCTGTATAAATACGTTGCTGATGTTTGAGTGCCGTTTCAATTTTTGAAAAATCTGTGTCGTTGGGTAGAAAGGTATGCCCCGACTCTAGAAAACGCATTGAAATGTCCTGCAAAGTTGGATGGGATGACAATATAGCTTTCAGCATCAAAACTAATTTAATATTTCTGTTTTGCCCACCGCAGCAGTCACTCCATAGGATCAGGTGTTCTACGGTGGGACGTAGTTTATTTTTAATAAAATTTATAAGGCACGATCCTACTTCCTGCGCACCTCTTCCCGCTTCTCCCTCTACCCACACGTAACAATGACCGATGTCATCGGAGGCACTATGGATTCCACTATTGTAGACCCATAGTTGCCTTTTATAGAAAACAATGTTTGTTGGAATTCGGGGCAGCGGCAGAGTCTTCTCCAAATCAAAGGTCAAGCATTCGACGGTAGTTGAGTTACGTGCTTCTTGAAAATCTGCGTTCATTCGGTTTCTCATGTTTTCAGCTTTTTCTATATGTTCTGTCTTCTCCTTCTGTGCTCTTTCTTTTTCTTCTAGGTTCCTGGCATTTTGTATATTTACAGTAAAGGCATCGCATTTGTTGCATGTATCTTTTTTTAGTGGTTTACACTTCAAATTAAATTTTGAGTAGAAAATGTGTTTCAAGGATGCGAAGGAAGCGCATTGACGCTCTGCGCCATATCTTTCTGTAAACTCATGCTGGTATATTTGATATATTTTTGCTAAAGTCATTCCGGACTGTAAATATAACGCGTCGCTGTTCCTGTCACGTCTATAGTGTGACTCGTATTTAGGTAGTTTTGAAATAGTCTCTACAATGAAGTTAAAATCCTCATCAGACAACTTGCGCCTGTTGCAGTTCAATCCTCTAGCATCCAATATCGGTCCACCACCCCTAATTTTTTTTAATGCAATGGTTACTTTTTGAGTGGTGATTTGCAAAGTATTTAAAAACATACCACGGCATACCTTTATACCGCTCAATGAATACACACGGGCAAATTGTCTTGGTTTTTTTCTTTCTATAGGAACATTAGTCATGGTGTAACTGCGTTTTTTATTTTCTTCCTTAACACACGATCCTATATATAAACACTGTGCATTGAAGGAGCCCAGTTGAACAAATTTTATAAACTCTTCTTTCCTTTTCTCTATTGGAACCAAACTAGCGCAATTCTTGATACATGTACATTGGTAATCCTTAAAAGCTTTCGGTGGTATCTTTTTGTTTTTATATGTGGTATACTCCAAGTTGTTGTATTTATTATATTTTCTTTCGGCTCTGAGCTGAGGATTAACTCGCTTACGGCCTCTTTTTGGTCTACCGGTATATTCTATTATGTCTTCACTAACAAGTGTTGGATTTTCGTTATTTATGAGGTTTTCATTAGTTGCTAAATTATTAATATTCTCAGTCATCTCATTATTATCATTACCATCAACAGACGAACACGAAGTATTTGACTCATCTATATGGGTTGGCAGGCTAGGTAAAATATAATTTGGATCCACAACACTATCATCGCTATCGCAATCAGCAGGTTCATCTACGATATTGTCATTCAATGTTCCACACTCTGTCAAAATATTAAAAATCTGTTGCGTCTCCGGGGTCATTACTCGAAGAGGTGATGATGGAGTACCATTGTTTATCGTTGTTGACAATAAAGATGGTGAAAAATTATTAGGTATTTCTGACAATAAAATGCCAGAATTCCGCTCATCTAAAACAACAAGAGAAGTACCGTCACCATCTATGATTTGGGAAGATGAAAATAAATAGTAAACCAGTAAAACCCTTGTTGGTATGTAGTTAAATCCCTGTGCAATAAGCTATTAATAAAAGTTTACCACTTTGAGGTATTTTTATGACGTGGCTGAGTTATTAAGAGTCGTTATGCTGAAGAAAGTAGGTACCTAGGTAGTTATACAATGATTAGTTGCCTCGTACGACACACACACAGGTGAGCAAGATGCATTTAGCGATGAATGTCTTAACATATACCTAATACCTAATCAGAATAATAATTTTACCTTGTAATTGAACATCATCGTTTTCTCTATTAGTTGCAATTAATGGAGTAAGCGGAGAAAAGGGGGGTGGAGATATTGAAGGTTGTGCGATTGAATATGGTGTAACTGGATTGGATTCACCTGAAAATAAAAACATGCATGAATTTTGCTGTGTCCTTCTCAGACTCTAAGCTATCTCTATACCAAATCTCAAACAAATTTATGAAGTGGTTTAGGCTTCATTGAGTGAGAACGTGCAGACAGGCAGAGTTACTAACTCATTTAAAATATTGAGAAGGTTAATGTACTTATTAAGGAAATGAATATTATAAATTGTGCACATATTTAAGTTAGTAATCTTCCGAGACTTGAAACAAACTTGTATCAAAGCAGTTCATAACAAAGCACCCTAACCAAGTACATGGACAACATAACAACACAATACATGCAGAAGAAATTATTCGCATTTTGTAACAACCATAACTAAAATTCGATACGTCACGCTTTTACCCTTCCGTAGTTATTCGCTCCTCTTGAACGTGTAACAGATTTGGGTTGACCTATAAAATTATTGTGATACAATGAAATTAATTAAAGTTAAAAATGTTTTCTACTCGTATGTTTTTAGAAAACGTAAATGTATTTATTATATATTATAAAACTTAGGTACCTCTGGAGTCCGCTGCTTGCATCATAAGCCCTTGAGAGGTCAATTTGTTTCTGAGATCTACTAATTTATGTCTTTTAGCCAATAACTCTTCTAATGTCTGCAATAAATAAAATGAATATTAAATTAGCGATTTTCAATAGTTTGAAGTAGTCTAATTTTAATGGCTAAGGTATAATAAGGTGAGTTGGGATCGTGAGCCAGAGTCGAGATAAAACACCCCATGCGATTTGCCGTGTATATGGTTGACCACTAATCCTATACAAACCCGTCTAGCCAGCGTGGTATGGTAGATCAAAAACCTCCTAAAACGGTGCCACAAATGTGGCGCATGTTAGGGGAGACCTAACATAGAATAGAATAGGAGTACATCAATACATTCATCGATACCCTAGTTATCTAACATAACAAAACTTACGCTATTTTTGTAAGAAATAATCAAATAAGTATAATTGCATACAAATTTTGTTGAAACAAAAGTTACTTACATTTTCATTGAATTCCATTGCTGCTGCTCGTAGTTCTTATTATCACTGTTCACAAACGTGTGTTTTAAACAAAATAACGTGGTTAACACAAACAAAACACGCTCAAACGTTATCAAAACTGTAGCACCTTTGACGAAGTACAGACCGTTTGACAGTAATAAAATAACGGACGTCTTCATTTGAAAAAGTAAATCTGTCTCGCTCGCACACGTACGTAAGTGTTGCCAGATCCGTTTAATTGAATTAGATCAATTTAATTAATTTCGTGCTCATTTACAATACGTTTTTCGTTTTTATGTTTGTCATAGTAATTAGTTTCGAAGGACTTTTGAATTAAGAATTTTTATGGAGACAAAAGATTTAAAAAAAATATTATTATTTCAGATTTAGTGTTTATAACTACTCTTTAGATCTGATTACAGTAAAATTTTAGCTATGTACCTTGCAATAAAACGTCTTGAAACATTATTAATACTATGTGAATTCTATTTTTGTCAGAAACTAAAGGTACCATAAGTTTTGAAACATTTATAATTCGAAAATTTATAAAAGTAGAAACGTTCCAACTATAATATGTGAAACATTTATTACAAATGACAGTGTTCAAATAGACTTGAATAAAACATTTCAAGATTTTTGTGACACTTTATATTAGGAAATGTTACCGAATCCTAAAAATTTAAAATGTTTCAGTTGGCCTATGATGTTTTGATAGATTTAAAAAAGCGCGAAGTGTAGATTCAACATTTTTTTTTCATAATTATTTCCGGATATTAAGGCATACACATTGAATTTTATTTGTTATAATACTCAGGGTATTAAAAAGGTAGACTGGCCACATTAACTTAATTTTAGTGATTCTGTGGATTGAAACGTTTCTTCTTCACTACGTTCATTTTAGCTAGTAACAAAAGGTTCCATACATTCTGAAACATTTTTAATTTGAAAATTTATAAAAGTAGAAACGTTCCAACTATGTGTGAAACATTTATACAAAAAATATCTCCCGAAAGATACTTAAGTTAAACATTCCAAGATTTTTGTAACATTTTGTATTGGTAAATATTTATAAATCTTTAAAATTTGAAATGTTTCAATTAGCATATAACGTTTTGTTAAATTTTAAAAGAGCTCGAGGTGTGGGTTGGAACGTTTGTGTCAAAATTATCTCCGGAAATATGCCATAAACAAGGATTTTTGTCTTTTAGGACGATGCAGGATGTCAAAAAACGTAGATTGATCGTAATATCTCCTTTTTTGGCCGACCTGTGGATTGGAACGTTTCTGCATAACTACGTCCAAATTATAAAGCACTTTGCTGGCTTTCATACCCTTCATCCATATTCGTAACTGAAATCTCTTAACTAGTTACAAAAAAGTGTTTTTATTTCATTTATTCAGAACATTGAAACGGTGAGTGGCCAGCTGCTTTCCTACATAGGCTACAGTTGGCCTGTGTTGAGGATAAGCTGTGCCCTTCCCTTTAGTATGGTCGACAATTAATCATTATTCTACTTTGGTAACTAAACTCACCTATACAGATTTTTCTATTGCTGTTTAATAACAAGTTGCAAGAAAATAATTATTATTCCACTTTTATAACTTTTTGTTAGTTACGAACATAAAATGAGTCACTTTTTTGTTAAAACCTCTTTGCTGGTCACAAACCACTTCTAACAAAGAATTATATTTTTTTATTCATAGGCGTACCCGAGAGGCTATGAGAGCGTTTGCCTCACCCTACCTTGGTCTACCCGAAGTTGGATTTTAAAACACAAGACAACCCCTTCATCCGATTTAGCTTTTAGCCCCATCCCTTAAGAAGGCTGGGTGCTTCCATGCTAGCTTTTCCTATATCTCAGTTCATCAGCGACAGGCAGCCTTGGCCACGGACATCCACTGTGGCTTGGCGGTAGTGAATGCGGCCGCTACGCAAGAGGCGCGGGTTCGATCTCCGCTCAGTGCAAATATTTGCATTGGTCTGGTCGTTCGTCAGAGAGCACGTTAAGCCGTCGTCGGTCCCAGTTGTCGTAACTGCTAGTTGGAGCCTTAATAGTCTAAGAACTGGTTTAACTGCAATGTTTCTTTGTCGTCGTTGTGGAGGTCTGATGGTAATCGCTTCACGGAAAATATAGAGGTTCAGCCACATCCGCAGTTAGACTAGTAAAGCGGACCCCAGACTCCGAGGTAAAAGCTTCGGATGCCATGATGAAGAAGAAGCAAACGTTCTTCAGAGCATTCCTCTTATCGGCTGGTCACGGATCCGTTTTTTTATACCACTTGGTTGGCAGACAAGCACACGGCCCACCTGATGGATAGTGGTTACCGTGGCCTATGGACGTGTGCAACACCAAGAGAGTCACACTAGCGCTGACAACCCTGTAAGCACAAGAGTTTCTGTGCCATTAGTGTAAAAGACAAAGCATGACAAGCTTTTGGTGTTTCCACTGATAGAACAAAAACTCACCAGTGAGCGCCGGCTACTTTACTCACCGCTGGGAACACAACACGAGGTTATTATGGCCGCGATATTCTGTAGGGCGGAGGTACGTAATCTGTCTTGGATTTTGATTATTTCCGACTTAAATCTATTATGCATGAACAGTTACAATTAGCTTTTATTTATATACCACTTAGGTGGCAGACAAGCACTCGGCCCACCTAATGGTAAGTTTTATTATAAGGACAGACAAGGAGTATGTGGGACTCCCAACAAAATCTTTGGGGTCAAGTTTTTTTTTGTTTAAATTTTATCTTATTACTAGCTGACCCACCCCAGCTTCGCCCGGGGTATATTTTGAAGCTTCATATCCCTTTGAGCCCGTATGTTTTAGTCTTCAAAATATGTATGAAAAATTGCCGAATTTGTTAACATTTATTATCAATGCTCCGCTCCCTTAAGTAGTAGCGTGATGATGTATAGCCTAAAACCTTCCTCGATAAATGGACTACCCAACACTGAAAGAATAATTCAAATCAGACGATCAAAATCAGATCATGTTATTATTTTTTTAAATACATAGAATATAAAAAAACATATCCAAACACATTAATTTTGCTTTTTATTTATTTTATTAATTCATTTTATTTTAAACAAGTCATTTAGTCTCATTTTTTCAATCCAATATTTGCAATCATTGTACTAGGCGAGCAGACAACCAGAAGAGATCGAATATCGTGTGTTTGGAATACATCGAGAAGATAATTTGAACATTATGAATACATGCGGGTCAAGCCAACACCCATTGCGTTATAAAATGAGGACACAGATACTTATGCAGCTCAGGTCTTGATAAAATGGGGTTTTTAAAACAATTCGTACTAAAAGATTCCTGGTCTAACATAAAATGACCTCCCTGGCTGAGATATAGTTATCTTATTTACGAGTCGGTGGCAGAGCAGGGAACGAACTGAGACAGATATATTTAATTATGTCTGTTTTGTATAATATATTATTATATGATTGTGTGGGGTGTGACTTATTCTGGGACGGACTGGGCCAGAAGTGGCCAGTTAAATATTATATTATTTTAAAAAGTTGGGCAGTTATTAATAGACTTGAACTACTATTATTATTATTATAAGTAAGTATTTAAAATTCGAACCAAATCGATTGAGTAATATCTTAGAAAAAATAAAATAATAATAAAAGCTCATCAGATTCTAATAATAAACATAGAAATAATAAACATAGAATAGGTTACATAGGACACAGGTTTTTTGTAAACACAAAGGGGTCAACAAATGCTCAACAAACGCCATCTAGCAGTTTTCATCGGTAAGTTCAAACTTAACCAGCCTAGTTTAAAGTATTTTTTTTAATGTTTTTATACCATTAATTGGCAGACAAGCACACGGCCCACCTGATGGGAAGTGGTTACCGTGGCCAATGGACGTGTGTAACACCAGAGGAGTCACAGTCGCGCTGCCAACCCTGTAAGTACAGAGTTTCTGTGCCGTCAGTGTAGAAGACAAAGCAGGACAAGCCTTTAGTCTTCCTACTGACAACACAAATTCTCCAGTGAGCACTGGCTACCTTACAGACCGCTGGGAACACAACACGAAGTTATTATAGCCGCGGTATTCTGTAGGGCGGAGATCCTTCCCCAGTCGGACTGCTCAATTGGGCGGAAATACAGCAGTGTCCTACCTCCTCCATTTCCATGGCTTCGGGTTAAAAAAAGCAGCATAGTGACTCAGATAGTTATAGGTGTAACGACAACACTTAATAGATTTATAGACTCGTAGCATTGTTTAGTATATCAAAGTTATCATCGTTTAAAAATGGATAAGTACCTAAATCGTTTTAAAATATCAGATATTTTACTTAATTATACCTACTTCCTTACTTCTATTATACAAACAAAAGTAATGGCCTTGATCTACATTATTTTTCAGAAATGTTCGAAAATAATTTGGATCAAATTGTTTTCGAGCGGTTTGATTTGAAATTATTAACGAAGATAATATACAGAATCACTAAAAATCTGTAATAGTGTGTGTTAAATCCGACCCTGGACTCGTTTGCATCTTTGTAGGTATTGTACAATGAATGTATTTTTTATCTCACCGGTTTGAAGGTGACGATCCGTCGACGCTGCGAGCGCTGATACAGCTCCCGATACTTCTGCGCTCCTAGTCTCGTTTGACACCAGTCAAGGTCCAATGTTGTAACTCGTTCGTTGAATCAAGGTTTTTTCCACACAGTATTTTTGTTTGTGTTTATTTTTAGTTCTTTGTGTTTTTTTTATTGAGCTGATTAGGGTATTATTCTAACCCAATTTGTTTGTTTTAAGAGTGGGTTTACACCGGTAGTGTAATGGCCCGGATTCGAACCCGGGACCTCTCGTTTAGATCTTTGATTATTATTACTAGTAACATACATACATATAATCACGCCTTTATCTCGGAAGGTTTAGGCAGAGGTGGATTAACTTAACACCCACATTTCACCAATCATAAAATTCTGTCCCACGTAATAGGGGGTGAGCCTATTGCCGTCTTCCGGGCACTATTGGTTACTCAAACCATGCAGAGGCTGAGTCTGGGATGTAAATATCTGGTGATATTAAACAGCCCTATCCCTTAGTCGCCTTGTACGACACCGCATGGGAAGAGATGGGGTGGTCCAAATTCTACTCTGCCGGGAACCACGCTTAAGTTAAAAGTTACTATTTATAAAACTGATGCGGCAAAAAATCAAATTGTATAGGTACATTAGGCCTACCTACGCTTAATTTGTCTTATCACGTTAATTTTCATCAAAGTAAGATCCTAACTTACTAACGCCCTAGTATTAACACATGTTTACCTAAATAATTGAATAATAATGATAAGTCATTAACATCTTATAGTCTTCAATAATTGCCCAATAGACCAACATGCTAAAATGAACCAAATAGTTTAGCACACCTATCCTCTATATAGCGCTATCTGTTATTTTGGAAAGTGGACTCAGTACCTACTAGTTTAGTAGTTTGCTGTGTTAATATTGTTATACATTGACGTTCCAACAGATGGCAGTGTTTCTTATACGTACATGTGCGTTACCTCAGAAAGATTTTATCAAAAATCCTTACACGAAATGTCTCAGTAGCCACACAGGACTCAGAACACAGGACTATACTTTTTTTTTTTTTTTTTTACGTGCGCAAAATCCCCACGGATACCTCCCCACCGGACCCGGTGGAGGAGGTTATGTCGGACTCGAACCGACTAAAACGCACGCCGCCTGTGGGTCGTTTCGGTTGCCGAAGGTGAGGTTGACAGGCATATCCCTCGCACACAGGACTATACTTGTAGAAGTGTTATTTAATGGAAGATTACGTCAGAATTTTACAATATACTATCATAACATCTGTTGTAGCCCTAGTAAATTTTCACAGTATCACATTTAACATACTGCTATAGTTAGCCATGTTATCGGCAGGGGCGCTGATAGCAAATCCAGGGAGACAAAATAAGAAATTCATTTTGTTTTTCAATTTGCTTTCTGCAAAAAAAATTAAACAATAATAAAATTGTCTGATGAATGTTGAGCGTTATAATATTTATAAAATAGTTCAAATACTTGAAAAATTTTAAGTCAAAAGATAATATTTTTTCACACTCTTCATACAAAGCTACGACTCCTATATTCAATCCTACTTCTTCCTATATTAAATTCAGGGCCATAAAAGGAACCTTCTGAAATCTTAAGAAATATTACATATCAGGGCTGATCTACTAATAAAACAATTCATTTTATAAATAAATATCCCATTCAACATATGTATCAATGATCAGACTCTCAACCAGTACATTCCACCGCGCAGTCTGCTGTACTCCATCAGCCCTTCAGTCGTACCTATGGCGACTACTGTTGGGCATTTGTTGTATAGGTATCGAGTACACACTTCGTGGACGTCTTTAGCATGTACGCGGTCGATGGCTGTGATCGTCTCCAACAAACTTGGACGATGTCCGCTGTATAAGGTCCACCTGAAAGACAAAAAGTGCCCTAAATTAGCGTGATAATTTTTCATGAAACGTGGCAAACTATGTTCTTTGATTTAAAACACAAATTTGGCAAGAGTATTTTTTTTGATAGGAGAGCAAGGAAGGAGAAATCGGTAGAAGTTTGCTATAAAAAACAGGAAATTGTTTTATCAACCGTGGATGTTAATAAAAAAATAATGACGATTCGTTCTTAAAAAAAACGCTAACGTAAACTTCCCCCTTTTTGTCATATTGATGATGATTGCGTCCAAGGCTGTATTTTACCGTCTGTACCATGGGGAGTGTTCTGATGAGCTCTTAAAATTAGTCCCACCCTCCCCTTTCCTACACAGGACAACACGTGCAGGTCTTAGATGTCATCCGCACACGGTGCAAAACATCCGATCAAGAACCAAGCGGTTCGGAGACTCTTTCCTCTGTCGCACCATTAAGGCCTGGAATTCATTACCAGCTCACGTGTTTCCTTCTTCTTATAGTCCCGGGTCTTTTAAGCGGGGCGTGAAAAAGCATATGATGAGGCCGTCAAGCTGAGTGTCACCATTGTCACACGGTATGTGTAAGTAATGGTGACCCTCTTTTCTGGGACTTTGCCTTCAGCTTACCATCAGGCAAGGCGAAGTCCAATTGGCGTGTCCTATATGTAAAAAAAAATAAAAAAAATATGTGTTTTTTTATAACGAAGTTCATTTTGGAGGTATGGCTTTTTCAGCAACCTGTGAGGAATCACGTCCTTGAAGTTTCAACTTAGGGGGAAGTTTACTTTAGCGTTTTTTTAAGAACGAATCGTCATTATTTTTTGAGAAACATCCAGGGCTGTTTAAAATAAAATAATTTCCTATTTTTTTGGGCATCAATCGATAGGATCATATATTATAAGCTCTCTAGTGGCACTACAGGAAAAAGTTTCTTAATTTGTTGGCGCTATAAGCTTACCTCCCCACCTCGTGGCAGGTTTTCACACTACTCTGCATTTTTGACAAATATATAGACTTGTAGATCCTCTTCGCCCTGTCGACTTCTGCCTCGGTGATAACGGCACAGAGGTACATCCACTCGTCTAGTACGAACATTGACATATCGTCAAGATCCATTTTATCGCTGACAAATTGTGTGCCCCATAATCCTGTGTCTTTATAGTTGATATTAAAGCTCTTGAAGGCATCACAGGTGTGCATTTCAGTGACACCGCGTGCCAGGCGCCCGGCCAAGTTGGACCCGCCAACCTGGGAGCGGTCCCATGATCCTATTGAGTTTCGTGCAACCTATTTATGGAAATATTTATTAGATTGTTTTGCGATATACGTTTAGACGATTGTGTTAAGCCTCAAACACGTAGATGAGTTATTTTCGACCGATAATACGGCATGTGTTATTTATTACGCATATGAATTCTAATTTATACAAACAATTGCGAGCGTTCGTTTATTATCGCAGTAGTGTGTCGTCGTAACTGCGTCCTTAAATCAGATATCGGCTCAAGACGATTGCAAAACTGTATGAATGCGAATGCGCAAAACGTGTATGTCTACAGCAATACGTCATTAATTCCAACACGTGAATGTTATACTAACGAGTTAATATTTAAAATAACTTCTTTTCATAGGATAAGTACGACATTTTTATTAAGACAAATCACATTGACAATGACAATAATAGGCAGAAAAGAAAACAAAGACAATTATTAATTACAAAAGAGTTTGTAATATTCGTCCCTTATTACATTTCTTCGATTAGACGGCGGGGCGGTTTCACCAACCGTCGAGCGCGTTGAGGCGTTTCATAAGCCATTGGTGATTCTAGTGATTTGGGATTATTTGAGTGCGATGTTGTATTTGAGTGTGATGTTGAACTTACAGGTGTTTTCTCATCTGTGGTTTGTATGACTTCCGGTACAAACTCGGTATTCTCGGTAGTCTCGGGGAATATCGTGAGCGAATGTGGTCAGCATGGCGATGTTTTTCATCTCCTTGAGGTGTTACAACAACGTACGAGTATTTATGTTTTCTTTCCATTATTATTTCAGGCTGCCACTTTTTCTCCAAACGTATTCGAGTGTAAACCTTATTTCCTGGTAAGTAATTAGAGGTGGAGTTAATTGCGTGGATGTTTTCTTTGACTTGCTTAAACTGTTCTCTTCTTTTATTTGGTCTGATGTTGGATATCAAAAAATTCAAGGGTCGTCCGAACATAATTTCTGCCGGTGATTTTCCGGTAGTTGAGTGAGGGGTGCTTCTGTAGCTGAAAAGAAACTCGAGGAGACATTTCCTGATGTCATTCCTTTCTTGTGATGACATTCTAGATTTGAATGATCTTACCAAGCGCTCGGCTAGTCCGTTAGTTCTTGGGTGATACATCTCCATATCACCCAAGAACTGTGATGTGTATGGTTCCTTTACTTTTACAGTAGTTTTTAAAATCGAATGAGGTGAATTGGGGCCCATTATCAGACACGATCATCTGAGGACATAAATGTCTTGTCGTAGTCCGTTTCATTGGCCTCCCGTCTATCCATTTGGATAAGGCGTTGCTCAATACAAGCCAGTAGGTGCCTTCAAATGGTCCGGCAAAATCAATATGAACTCTTTCCCATACCTGTTCGGAAATCGACCACGAAAACACCGGCAATTCTGAATTGCAAGGACGGTTCTCTTGGCATTTATGGCATCTTTTAACGTAACTGTCAATATCGTCCTCAAGTGATGGCCACCATACATAAAATCGAGCAAGAGCCCTCATGGCTGAGATACCTGGATGGCTTTGGTGTAAATGTGCTAGGATTGGTTTGCGGAGTTCGTTTGGAACGACTATTCGCCCATGCTACATAAGCACATTATTTTCAATAGATAAATCATTTCGTTTGCGATAGAAATGTTTCAATTCATCGCTGTATTGTATATGTGGCCATCCAGTTTTTAAATTAATCATAACTTTTGTTAAAGTAGGATCTCTGAAAGTGATATTTATTTAATCGATCCTTCAGGTTAAGGTCTGACATTTCTACGTTTAAGGCGATCGGTTGATCGATTTTGCCATTCCTGTGAAATAATACTGCGCCTAAGCCTTTTTCTGATATATTGCATGCTAAAAATAGGGGTCTGTCTCCGTTAAATGCTATTAATGGCTTTGATAGAACAATGCATCTTTTAGTGCTTTCAAAAATGTTTTGTTCTTCTGCAGTCCACCGCCAATTATGTCACTTGCAAATCAGGCCACTTCTGTTTCAAGTCAGTTTCTAATTCGGAGTGGTTTAATCCTGTGGCGAATCGATCCCGTAGTTGTGGCACTAAAAATTCATATTCGTAGCCACAATCTTTACTAAGTCTTTAAGCCTATTTGCATAATGTTCCATTGACTCGTTTGTCTGTCGAATGCAACCCCAAAATTCTGTTAACGCTCTATATTTTGTTTTCTTAATTCTGTATAAGTCTAATAATTTTCCTTTGATGTGTATGTATTGTATGAACTTGATTCGAATAATGGTGTTAATGCAATTTTTACTTCTCTGAAAATTTCAGGTGTAATGAAATTCAGTAACAGATCCTTTTTCAAATCTTCGTTTACATTGTAGATTTTGCATTTTGTTGCAAAGTAGTCCAAAATCTTCAATTCTGTAGCAATCTGGATTAAATTTTTCATTTTAAAATTATTCACGATCGTCATTTCATTGTGTTGTTGGGTGTTCGTCACGCCCGTTGTTGTGTTCTGTGTGTTGTCTTCACACACAGTTTCATTACTCTTTGATGTTATTTGAGATGCTAGCGTTTGAAACATAAGTAGCATTTGCTCTTGCTGCGTTTGTTGAACGCGCAAAAACTGTTCGTGCTGTACTTTGTTCATTTTTTAAAATCCTCGTCGCTAAATAAAGTTTCGTCGCTAAATAAAGTTTCTTTTCATAGGATAAGTACCAGTCTGTCGCAACTACGTACAAAAAAAACGTACTATGAAACGGGGGAGAATTTTAATGTCGACTATATTTGTCTCACTCAACTTCCAAATCTGTCTCGCTCGTTCCTTAATTAAATGTCATCTGTCTGACATGTATCTGTCACTTTGTATTTTGAATATCTAATCGTTATTTTCAATGTTTTTCTTTAAATGTTATTAGTGAAATAATTGTGATAATAACTGAATTTTATTATAAATTCTTTAAGGACGTTCTCTAGGAAAGACTGTTTTATACATTCTTTATTAAAATGAAGTATAGAAAGTGTGAAATATGTGGTTTAAAATCTGGAAGAAAGGACGGCAATAAACGGTTTTTCATGGCCAGATTTCCTATGGATGAGCTTCGGTGAGTAGTATGTTATTCAAATTATCAATGTTTTGTAGATTTTATGGGATAAAAACAATGAAAATTATAATTGTAAACAATAACCTGTAGAAAAATAGTGTGGTAGAAGTATTTTCATAATTGTATATCGATATTTTATTTTTAGGTGTAAGGAATGGGTGAAGAGAACAGGCAACGAGGATCTTGCTTATATACCCATATAGAAACTCCGTGAGCTAAAATTTGTTTGCGGAAAACATTTTACTAATAATTAAATATTTTTAAAATTGTTTTTTAATAAATAAATAATTTTATGAACTTATCATTTTAAAAGCCCAACTGAGCCTATATTCTGTTTTTGTAATTAAATGTACTGCCTCCGCGAATTTAATAGCTTATTCATTTTCAACATATAACTTGTATGATGCAGTACTTTAGTTCAAAAATAGAGTATAGCGTCTGTGAAAATATAAAATTATGTTATAGAAATCAGAGACCACTATTTATCGATATCGGCTAATTTAGTCGATATCGATAAATCAAATAATATTAAGGGCACATCTCTATTTTTCCCTTATGTTGGCAACTCTGTACCTATGTGTTACAGTTGTTAGGTTGGCTACGTTCAGTTAGCCCTGATTTGACATTTCGTAAGATTATTTTGCACTATGGAAGTCCCGTCTCTTCTTACGTAGTATTGTATTCTCTTTGATAAGTACGACATTTTTATTAAGACAAATCACATTGACAATGACAATAATACACAGAAGAGAAAACAAAGACAATAATTAATAACAAAAGAGTTTGTAACAGTATTCCAGGTTCATAGTTGCCAACACTCTAAAGACGCGGCGCGTCAGCGGAGCGGGGTGTCAAGAATAATATTCTTGCCCCTTTTTCTTATTCTGTAAAACGCACTATAACGGCACTGCAGTGTAGTGGTGCGGCGCATCATGGCATATATAATCGCGTCGCGCCGCGCCGCGACGCTTTAATATCGCGTTAGTGCGGTTTGACCTTAATATGCAAGTGGCTAAGTAACTAGTGATTCAATGAACGCAGACAAACTTGTTTTATTGCGTTCACTAATTAATCTTTCCAAATAAAACCCTAGTTGGGTTTGAGCTCGAGTCACAAATACACCTAGATATAGGCCTATAGCAAAGTATATCTAGAACGGTGGCGTGGGTTATACCTGATTGTACATTACCTGCATAACAATGTTATCATCTTCGCACCAACACGGCCCTTCCACCGCCATCATCACATTACATCCTGGCATTGAATCATCACGGTATCGAATCTCTGAAGCCGTGTATCGGTAAATATCGTAATCCACGCCTTTACACGGTTCTAAGTTATTTAGATAACAGTTTGCCAAAGATACAATTTGTTCATGTTTTATACCACCCACCGCGGCTAGCACTGTCCTCGTTGGTTTGAAGAATTTATTTAAATAGCCGAATATACTCTCAGCGTTGAAGTTGTACAAGTTACTACTCGGGCCTGCGACCGTCATTCCTAGAGGAGTGCCTTGAAATGCAGCACTGTGCAAAAAATCATCGAGTAACTCATTGACATCTTTGTCATGTTCCAGCATCTCAGCGTAGGCAATCTTTTTTTGGCATTCAATATCGGGCTTCGATAATGCATTGTTAAATACACTATCAGAAAGCAAGTCGATTGCAATGGGCACGTGCGAGGATTGGCACACGACCCAGTAGCTTAACATCTCTCGCGTTGACGAGCATCTGAAGGTGGCGCCAATGGAGTTCATCTCTGCCTCCAGGGCTGCTCTGTCACGGTTTCTTGTTCCTTTGAAAGCAATGTGTTCGAAGAAGTGGCCAATCCCGTTCTCGTATTTGCCCTCATATCTGGAACCAGCATCGATGTAGATCCCTATACAAGCCATTGGCGAGTTTTTGCGTTCTTCGGTCGCAATAGTCAAGCCGTTACATAGCTTCGAATACTGTGTAAGCTCTATATTATTTTGCAAAAAATGCGTAAAAGACACAGGATATGCATAGTTTCTGGTAACAGTTTTCATTGGACGCAATAATCGTTTCAGTAACTTAGAAGATGTAATCATTGTTATGAAAGTAAATTGATATCTAAAATATTAGACAAGCATAAATTGGCACAAATCATCATTTTTCTGAATAAGTATTGTTGTCAACTTGTCTATTGTTATCTGTAAACCTAAACTCAAGAAAGAAGTTTGAGTCTGTATCTGTACGTAGAAGAATACAGGTTTTACTTCAAGATATTATCGTTTAGATTGCATTGTGCCATTGCTTGCCAGATTCCAAGAGCAATATATAATAAACATTTTTGGTTAATCTACTGTTGATTATTCAACAATAGATTAATCAAAATTGTATTAGAGTCCACTGCTGGACGAACTTAGACTTCTCCCATTTGCGCCTCTCGTGCCTCTGCCGTACGCATCCAGTTGATCTTATTGGGGTGTTTCACGTCTTCAGTATCTAATTGGCATTGTTTTGAGATATGATTTGGAATAACCATGATTGGGTCTTCAATAGTTTTTATTTCTTTTAGTATTTGTATCAGTATCTGTAAATTGAAAACTTCATTGATTGACCTGCCACTCCTAACATATAACTGGATCTATGATTTCTTGTTAAACACGTATTTTATCACCTATAAAACTTGAAGCTTGACAAATTGTGTTTTTGTATTGTTATCGTTAAAAAGCAATAATGTTATAAAAGTAAATAACTAAGTCGCAAAATAATTTCTTCTAGTTTTTCAGTTGCATGGATACAAAAAGTAAATATAATTTTCAACCTTCATTCAATGAAGCTATACTAAGAATACTGTTACATTATTTACTATATATTTAATAAACTGTGTAAGCTTTGCAGATACAAATTAAAACATTCAGCTCTTTCAAGCTTACAAGTCGTTAGCAATTCCAATGGTGCTAGTGACATGTGCTTGGTATGCGTGGGCCCGTCAGGTTCCACAAGATAACCGAAGAGTGTACAACGGCGTCGACGTTCAAAAGGACAGCTATAAATACGTGGTCGCCCTACTTGTCTTGGAGCGCAGAATGTGCACCGGCACACTGATTGCATCGGATTGGGTACTTTCCGCTGCACACTGCGAAGTAGACAGCATTCAATATGGAAATATGACGATACAACCAGCCAAAGTTACTGCGGTCAGTAAGCTCTTGAAACGAATCCCACATCCAAGCTTCAGATATATCAAACATAGCGATCTAGCCATGTTACTGGTAGAAAAAGTTCCTTTAGAAAAGTTCGCTAAGTTGTCTTCGCTTGACTACCGATCCCTGTTTGGTCTTCACGTTGATTGGGTTGGCGGAGGGCTAACAAGTTGGAACTGGGATGCTTCCCACGTATTACATGACTACATGAGGCCAATGCAGAAGGGAGGTGGAGTTGCTACCTCGTGTGGTAAATACGAATGGAAACCCTCAGTCGGAACTCAAATTTGCGTGGCGGCGCCCTGCGCGTCAGAGCTACACGTCATGCCTGCTGATTCTGGTGGACCATTGTTCTTGAAAGATCGAGTGATCGGTGTTGCCTTCGATTTATTTAACTTTAATATACAAACAGTATCAGTTTTCACAGCTGTCAGCCCGCATTTAGATTGGATCTATAACATAATGAATAACCCCAATAATAGTAGACGTATTAATTAAAATAAACTTTTTATTAATTATTTGTTTTAATACTTATATAAATTATCTCATTTAAACAGATAAACTCCTATAAATATATAATTTTGCAAATATGGTGTTGTTCCAGATAATTTCCTTGGAGCGATTGTCTTCAGACTTTCACAACCCACTGGAGATTTCAAAGTATTGGAGTGAAACCAGTTGTTGCATTTTTAGAGCGCCAACTACCCGTAACGACTGCCAAGATGTTCGTATGACAACGGGCACGGGCGAGGCACGGAAATATCCGGATGAAAGCAATAGAATATTCATGTATTCAAATATTTGCATTGAGCGGGAGTCGTTCATGCCTCCTGTGCAATACAAGTTCGCTAACATGACAGTTACAATCAGAGAGAGAGAGAGAGAGACGCCCAAATTACATTAACGGTAAGAAAAAGAGGGATCTCTGGAGGTTTCTCTTTTACTACCTATATTATGGGTAAATGGCACAAACGCTCTAACGCTCGCGCTAGTCGTTATATTCTCTTTGATTCCTTTCACCTATACGCAGTATTGTATTCTCTTTACACCTATACGCTGATGACGTCTATAGAGGGTCTACAGTTTATACAAAAACAATATTTTGTCTTGTCAAATCTGTTTTATATATTTCATTACTGTAAATATTAATGATTATTTCTGCAAAATTGCATTGATATCAATTTTGGAATAATGTTCTCCCCTTTACTAAGGTCTGTTCTAAGACTTTCTACACGTTGCAAACGATTTTGTTCCTGCTGGTGTCCTGAAGAACCCTTCGACCCTAATACTAGAGTCACCTACTTACCTAATGGCGTAAGAGTAATGACTGAAGAGAATAATTCCCCACTGGCATGTGTCTCACTATTCGTGATAGCAGGATCCAGGTATGAGACGGCCAACAATAATGGTCTAACCCACTTTATTGAACACTTAGCTTATAAAGGATTCAAATCTTTAAAAAAAACCGTACTCGAGAATCGTATTCATAAAATGGGTGCAAAAATGTTAGCTAAAACAGAAAGAGAAATGCAAATATTCTCAATACTGCTCGCCTCGGACGAAGCGGCAGAAGCAGTTAGGTACCTATCCAAAATTATGCTTGAAATTACGCTCGATGTAACTGAAATGGAAAAGGAGAGATATAATTTGTGTCTGGAGGCAATTGATGTTGATAATGATCCTAAAGCCACACTATTCCATTATTTACATTCTACGGCTTTTCAAGGAACACCACTTGCGCAACCCATAATTGGACCTATGAATAATACAGCCAACTTCGATAAATTGACTACAGCAGCCTTCTTGTGTGAACATTATACAACATGCAGGCTTGTCGTGGCTGCTTCAGGATGCGTGTCTCATGAAACGATCTTGGGAACTGCAGGGGAAACTTTTGGATGTCTCACTGCATGCGGCGAGTGGCAAGCGGACAGTGGACCTATACGCTTTACAGGCTCCGAGGTCGTATACCGTGATGATTCTATGCCGTTTTGTCATGTGGCAGTTGCAGTTGAAGCTCCAGGGCACAATAACCCAGATTTCTATGCGATGTTAGTGATGAAACATTATATTGGTTCATGGCATAAGAGTCAAGGTCGCGTGGATAATCAACCGTTTTATACGGCACGCGGGGCGGGTGAAACCCACTGTGAGAGTTACCAGTCCTTTTACATCACGTACAAGGACATTGGACTATGGGGCGTGTATTTTCTGGTTGATAAGCATCATATAGATGATCTGCTATTTATTATTCAGAAATCATGGATGTCGATGTGTCTTTTGACTAATTCTAGTGAGCTTACGAAGGCGACGAATTTTGCGAAAATGGATTTGGCTAGAAGACACTACGGTGTTTTGAACTCATGCCGTGATATGGGCATTCAAATGACATATGCATGCAGAAGACACTCTCTTCAGATGAAGTTGGACCAGTTGTCGGTAGTACATCCTTATATGATTAAAGAAATGGGTTTGAAGTATTTGTATAATCGGAGTCCTGCTGTGGCAGCGGTTGGGCCTTCTGAATGTCTGCCCGAATACAACAGAACGGAGTCTGGTATGTACTGGTTGAGATGGTAGCTGCTTTAAGGAACAAGAGTGGAGTTAGTTCGTTATTATTATGTGGTATTATTTTTAATGGTCTACTATGGCAGTTTATAGTAATATTATACATGATAATTTCAAGAACTGTGTCTTAGAAGTTTGTGCAAATTAAATCTATGATACAGAGTAAATATTCATCAAAACGAGTCTTGTATCTAGGTAAGTATAAGGCGGAGCATCAGGCAAATGTCCCGATTCGAAAAAAAAGTTAATTGATGATGGAACAATAAAAACCTACGATACTGAAAAAAACAATACTCCTTACTTTAGATAATTGCTGGTCGTGCCATATCTTCCAAATAGACAAACGACTGTTTATATCCAGGACCGACTTAACGTGCCCTCAAGAGCACGGTACCGCTCTGATAAAATGCCACTTAGCGGTCACCCATCGGAATGGCAACCACATCGTTTGCAAAAAGTGCCCGCTCCCCAGTTATTTAATTAGATGCTGTCATTTCATGAACGGCCTAGGGGTTCAATTAATTGCCTGACTTAACGTGTTAGTTATGACATCAGTAGGTAATTGTGATTGTGGTGTTGTTCATAGGAAATGAATGCACGGATGTCGGATGGTGCCTTATGATGGCGCACTGGTTTAAGCGGTCGTCAATCTTATTACCCCCTGGTATTGTCTTCTATATTAATAAGAGGTATTTTTATGCAATGAGATAATTGCAATCTTGTTTATATGTAATGCAGTTGTGTATTCTCTTATCACATAGATAAGAAGAACAGACTACGTATGTAGGTACATGTCTGTCATTTATTGATAAATACAAGCGTGTTAAAACTTTTCATAATTACCATAGATAATAATAATTATGGTAATTATATTACATAATATTATTTTATAAAACGTGAAATAATTGATTGGCTCTATAATAAACGTCACTAATCTTTACAAAAAGAAAGTAATTAGAAAGAGAAGTACCAGGGCAGCATAAACGTTAAGAGGTGTTTTGATACCGGACAGAAGACAAAAGTACTAACCTCTTCATGTGTTCTGTTCTCTTGGCACAACACTTGCACTTTTTTTTGCATCTAGGTATTTAATTTTACTGCGTTTTGATGAGCGATTGGCAGTTCACATCTCGTATCTCCTACAAAGATTATTCGGCTTGCAATAGCATAAGTAATTGCGTACCAACCCCTCACTTTTTTTCAACCTCGCAAGGGATGACTGGGAATGCCTTTTTAATTTCCATACATAAAAAAAACATAAAATCACGCCTGTTTCCCATAGGGATAGGCAGGCATTTAATTTCCATCTGTATTCATTTTCATATTTTAAGGACAGTAAAGAGTTTATTATACATATAGGATCTGGTTTCTGTAAGTATCCGAATCAATATTTAAGTATTATTATAATAAGAAATACATTTAGCAGGCTAAAGAGAACGGGAAGGTACAGTATGTGCGAATCCCATGGTTAACCAATGGAGTGTTGCGAGATCATATTGATTCATCATAGTGATTAGGTCCACAAAAATGAATTTGTGCTCGAGAAGCAGACAGTGGAGCGGGCCCGGGAGAACCTCATGTCAGACACTTAATACTTTTTATAGCGTGATTTTTCAGTAGTCGGGTTTTAGTTTTATACCTAATTTTTAATATATTTTATTTAAAAATTCAGTTTATTAACATTTTAAACCACAAGTTTGTTAGTTGGCCTTTGTCAGTTAGTTTGTGTTTTTATAAAAAGTCACCACGAGATTGACCTTTGGTTAAGTTACATACTTACCGAATTGAGTATAGCTTCTTTTGCTGTCATTAAGTCTTTCATGCAAGCCCACCTTTTCGTTCCCTTTAAACTTACTGCTGCCTTACCCACACATCAAAAAAAATATCAAAGTAGTACAGTCAGTGAGAAGAGTGTTATTTTCCACGACATTCTACGCAATGCTATCTAGACCCATGGTAAGCATAGCTTAACTAGCTTGTGTTATGGGATCTAGAATGCGGATAAACATACTTAGATACTTTTTTTTTACAAATACATACATATTATACATAGAAACACCCAGACCAATGCAAATATACATGTTCATGCATACAAATATTTGCACTGAGCGGGAATCGAATCCGCACCCCCTGCATCGCAGTCAAATGCTCTACCGTTACGCCACGGATTTTAAACTATCGCCGTGTGAATTCATAATTAGACCACAGTTCGAAACTTTTCCAATCGCTAAGTCCCACTTGTTGGTCCTAGGACAATTTTTATTGCCCTTGGTTCTATCAATTGGAACATCATAGAAAAAATATTATTTTGAATTGGCACTGAACCAACTGCTTGAGTGGGAGGATCAAGAGCAATATTTTTGTTCATGGTACTAATTAACACTTATATCAAATGCCATGGCATGGACATATGAGTGGTAATAAAACTAATGTTGTAAAAAAGTATGAATATTGAGGACTTTTATAGGAAAGGTAGGCCCAAGGAAGTCACGATCAAGGAGAGATATTGGATTAGATGTTACTGTTGGGCAGATGACAGTAAGCTCTCTACGTAAGATACACCATGACTATGCGGCAAAGGTAAAAATGCACTTCGTAATACACGAGCGCCTCCCTAATGCAACTCCCATGCAATGTGTTGAACGCGTTGGAGATGTCCATTGCTATAGCTACCGCTAACATCACCTCGCCCCGAGCCACCGCATAACATTCACGGTGGAGCGCCTCCAGCGAAAACCGCCAAAGTGGCCCCGCTGAAGAGGTGCTCGACGAGGAGCTTTGCAATACCTCTTTCAAAAAGCGCACACCTAGTCTAACAGCAGCTTCAGGCCGGTAGGCCGACGGTTGTTCGTCAGTCCAGCCTTTTTATTTTACACTTTTTAAATTGATCTACTCGTCAAGCCCTTTGATTTGACAGCCATATTGAGGAAGTTGAGAAAAATATGTAGGTACTCCGTCATTTTGTGGCGGCGGCCATCTTAGACCGACTTTTTTCAAACATAGCTAAGAACACTCCCGACTTTTCAAACATAATAAACTAAATTCAAATCGGTTAATCCGTTCAGGAGCTACGATGCCACAGACACACACACACACACAGACACGTCAAACTTATAACACCCCGTCGTTTTTGCGTCGGGGTTTAAAAAGATATAAACACTATTTATTTATTTGTCGCCACCGGCCCCTTTAAGTTATAATAACGTTTTTATATAACCTTATGTTACACGGAACTTATATAATTGAAATAAGTTTAGAGAGTACGACACAATAGTTTTTGTCGTAGACCGATAAGCCTTTAGCCCCTTCTGATTCACAAGATCACATTTATATCCTCATACCTCAACATAGTACTACTTGAGTGACCATCAGTCTCGAACTATGACCGTAGTACTTGATCTAATTGATAGGACCACAGATAATTTTTTTTTTACGTGCGCAAAATCCCCACGGATACCTCCCCACCGGAGCCGGTGGAGGAGGTTATGTCGGACTCGAACCGACTAAAACGCACGCCGCCTGGGGGGCGCTTTGGTTGCCGAAGGTGAGGTTGACAGGCATATCCCTCGCACCCCGGCCGACCCAGGGCCATCTCTCACGATCAGGCCCTCTCCTCGGGTGTGTGGGGACTACAGAGTCCCCAACTCGTTCCCGGAAACGGGGAGGCGCGCAAGGCGCGCCGCCGCCGCGGCCTACCACAGATAATTTCATTTGCCCGTGATCCAATTAATAGAACCACGGGCAAATAATATGCCCTTGGACCAACTAGTAGGACTCTGTGATTGGACCTCGATTTCAGATATAAGTTGTTTGCGACTCTCATCCACCTCGGACTATTTAGGATGCAACATCTATGATCCAACATTCACATATCTCCAACTAGGTAGGGATGTTTGCACGGGACTTCGGGAAGCACTTCCGAAGTCTAGGCCCCAAATTGGTGGGCACAGCCAACGCTCTGGCGCGGCTACTGCCTAACCTGAGGGGCCCGGAGGACTCCTGCAGGAGACTCTACGCGGGTGTCGTGCGGTCCATGGCCCTGTACGGGTGTCCCGTGTGGGCGGACACCCTGATTGATCGGCACATGCCCCTGCTGCAGCGTCCGCAGCAGAAGTTGGCGTGCCGCATCATAAGGGGGTACCGCACGATATCCTTCAACGCGGCGAGTCTCCTCGCCGGATCGCCACCATGGATCCTGGAAGCGAGATCCCTTTCGGCGCTATACCGGTTCCGAAAGGCGGCGCGGGAGCGGGGTCACGATCCCGAGCCCGAAGAAATTCGGGCCGTGAGATCCCGGCTCCACAGGAAAATGGTGGCGGAATGGGAGCTGCGACTTGGGCGACCAGGCGCAGGGCGCGCCGTTGTAGCGGCGGTAAGACCCATCATGGGGGAGTGGCTAGAGAGGTCACACGGCAGCCTCTCGTACCGTCTGACGCAGATGATCACCGAGCACGGGTGCTTCGGAAAGTATCTGCGTTGGATGGAGAAAGAGCCAACGTCCGAGTGCCATCACTGCGACGCGAGCGAGGACTCAGGTCCGCACACGCTCACCGAGTGTCCGGCATGGGAGACGCCGAGGCGGGAGCTTGTGGCGGCCCTGGGAGTGAGAGTTCTCACGCTCTCCACCTTGCTCGCGGCGATGGTCCGCTGCGCGGATGCGTGGGCGGCCGGCGCCTCCTTCTGCGAGCAAGTAATGCTCGTGAAGGAGGAGGCGGGGCGGGAGCGGCAGCGGGAGCGATGAAGGATCGCAAGCCAAGCTGCCCGCGTACGTAGGCAACTCGGGCGTCGGAGGTCGATGAACGACCTCCGCCCCCCATGAGCGCCGGCCTGGGGGTGACAGGTGGAGCCGCCTGTCACCCTGGCAGAAGCAGGCCGCGGCGGTGGCGCGCCTGGCGCGCCTCCCCGTTTCCGGGGTCGAGTTGGGGACTCTGTAGTCCCCACACCCGAGACGAGGGCCAGATCGCGAGAGATGGCCCTGGGTCGGCTGGGGTGCGAGGGATATGCCTGTCAACCTCACCTTCGGCAACCAAAACGACCCACAGGCGGCGTGCGTTTTAGTCGGTTCGAGTCCGACATAACCTCCTCCACCGGCTCCGGTGGGGAGGTATACGTGGGGATGTGGCGCACGTAAAAAAAAAAAAAAAAGGGGATGTTTGCACAGCCTGTCTAGCACGCGTCTCCAGTATTGCTGTCCGCATAGCAATGAATGGAGTCACCTGACAGTATGTCGTTGATATGCAGTAGAAACAGCCAGTTTGCTAGATTCTTAACAACGAACCGACAAAAACGCACGGCGTCTGTGGCATATTGGTCGCACCACAGCCGACTCAGGACCATCTCGCTCGATCTGGCGCTCTTCGGATGCGAGTACCACGGAGTCCCTAATTCGTCACCAGAAACGGGGAGGAGACAATGCGCGCCACCCGCCGCGGTTTGCTTCTGTCAGGGCGTCAGGCGGCTCCACCCGTCACCCCCAGGCTTGAAAATTAAATAAATTGTGCTTTTAAATTTTGGGGGGAATGGAGAACAAACGTCTATACATATTTTTACAATATCTTTTCGGGGGAATCTGTGGCAGGAGGAATCAGGAGTGGTATGAAACGGGACGATAATTGATTTTCCCATAATGGAATATTGCTCGCACTTCTGTGACTGTTCAGTCAAATGCCAGCTTGAAGTGCTCGAGATAGAGATAAGAGAACCGAGCAAAGAGGCTCATCGATAAATATGCTTTAGTCGAGGCCCCACAACTTTACTGAATAAGCAATCATCTCATTTACCATCATCATCGTCATCGTCAATAATTATTCTAACTGAGATTTAACTAATTAAGATTTGCCATAAAGGTCCTAGTTTAATTTATGTAGTTATACTAGCTGACCTGCTTCGGCTTCGCTCGTGGCATATTTTAAAACCTCAATTATCACCTATTTGAGCCAGTTTTTCTTCAATTTTCAAATAAAGTATGGGAATCTGCCGGATTTATTAACATTTATGGTCACAGCTCCGCTCTCTTTAGTAGTAGCGTGATGATACAACCTTTGTCGATAAACGGATTATTCAACACAAAAAGAAAACAATTTGAGAAAAAATCATAATTAGGTAATAATAAAAAAAATAAAAATAAAAAACGCGATAAAAAAATATGGGTTGATCGTAGAGGGTAGAAAATTCAGGGTTGTATGTATTTTTTAATGCTTTATCATAAAAAAAATAAAAGAAAAAGATATATCTAAGAATTAAAAAAAAATTTAGGAGTGGGACAACCCTTATCACTTAAGGGTATGAAAAATAGATAGTAGCCGATTATCAAACCTACTGAATATGCATATAAAATTTCATAATAATCGATCAAGCCATTTCGGAGGAGTATACTAACTAACACTGTGTCACGAGAATTTCAAATCCCCAAAAAAAAATCGAAGCTCCCTTTATTTGGTGACGTCACGTGTCGAGCACATAAACATACATCAATATCGACTTGTGCTCGACGTCACCAAATTTACAGCATGAAAAATTGAAATCTCAAAGCGGATTCAGCTGTCGAGTTCATCCAATCGTTCGAAACCTTCTTACAGCATGTGCCCGCAGTATGCAAAATCAAGAACACTAATGTTCTTATTTGAAGTGAGCTGACTAGTCCAAAGAGAATACAATACTACGTAAGACTAGTCTGTGACTAGCTTTCGTTCGAAAAGTTAGTTATAGCCACCTGAGAGTATATAATAATATAAGAATTTGTATTCTGTTATCTGTGATAATAGTGAGCATGTGCCTGCAGGTTCTCCCGCAACCACACGTGAGCACGGTTTTCTGTGCCCCCTAAAATCCAAGCACACGTCCTGATCAACCAACTGAATCTCGTGGGGGGCGGACACACGGAAACAAATTTACCGGCGTGGCTAACTTGGCTCTGGTAAAATTTCTTGAAAAACTTTACATTGGCGTCTCGCCATTAATAATTTTATAAACATTTACAATTTACTGGACATTGGCAAAATTGTGGCGCTTTGCTGAAGAGGCCATTATCAAAAAAACATTGCACCACGATTTTCTGCTTCCCGCCGCGTCACGCGGAGCTGTCTGTCAACCGCCTTTGATAATGAAAATTAGAACCTGTATATACCGCCACCTAATGGATAAAATGGGAACTAAGCACTCTTTTGCACTGTTAACTGTTAAATTATAGGTAATGATTCCTGGTCGTACCAATAGATGGCAGTGTACGAAAATTATACAGAATATAAAATCAAGTTGAAGCGCCCACAAGTGTCAATTTTATGCGTCTTTTTTTTTTTTTTTTTTTTTTTTTTTTTTACGTGCGCAAAATCCCCACGGATACCTCCCCACCGGAGCCGGTGGAGGAGGTTATGTCGGACTCGAACCGACTAAAACGCACGCCGCCTGTTGGTCGTTTCGGTTGCCGAAGGTGAGGTTGACAATTTTATGCGTCTATACTGTTAATAAATTAAACATAACTCGCACGCTGCTAACTGACATCAAAACAATTCGTAATTTGTGGACCTTTTTACGCATTTACATACAAAACTGTCAACCAATTGAATTACGCCAGTTCCGGTCATTATATAATCAAAGGTTCCGGTCTAAAGGGCGCAATTCTCAACACAACTTTTGTCACAGCTTTTTTTGATAAGAGGGTTTGTTGTCTTGTTTTTTATGAATAGATTTTAATGCTTTTTTGCCTGAAACATAAAGAACCTCACAGGTTGTTGTGAAAAAAAGTTAAGGTGTTAAGGTGATCTTCGTTATAAAAAAACAGATGCGAATAAGGGGGGGGGGGGGGGGCAGTTTGATGAACCGTTTATTAAGGACGGTTCGTCATTACTTATTGTTGTAACATCCAGTGCTGTTAAAATTATAATAAGAAGATATGTATCGTTTTTAAGGATACTACCAGATTTGAAAGGGTGCTCGCGACGTCTACTGTTAAGTGGTCAAACTGGGCAAAACAGGTACCTATCGCTTAATATATAATCTGTGGACTAAAAAGGCCACTTTATTGGAATCGTGCTAGGATAATATTTTGTCGTGTGGCAATATTTACTTTAAATTTGTAGCTGCTTAGTAAATGAATTGTTGTGATTCTGCTCATATGAGTGACCATTTTACGAATTTTCTAGAAATCTACTGGAAATTTATAAAGTTACTCGTTTTTAGTAGAATCAGAATTTTAGACTAGCAGACGCTAGAAATGTGTGATTATTGAAAATGTGGGGACCGGCCCTCACATTTTGCTAACCCAGCTAAGTACCAGCGGCTTCGACCCTTGCTGTCACTATATCGAAGTCTAGGATTAGGAGGCAGTTATAGTTTATTCTGATAGTATGACTGCATACCCCGTCTTACAAGGGCATATTTAACAATACTCGAAGTGCTGTGGGCCCTAGTACTAAACTCATTCACGTAAACAGATAATAATTGTACAATTCAAACTCTTTTAGGTACGTGAACAGCGCTATAAGCGGCGGCTGCTCGTATTTCCTTTATCTGTTTATCACAAAATACACTGTAGGTATAAACTCTTTATTTGTTTTGTTGTTTTTTGGCGAACATCCAAAAAGCGTTTAACCTTGATTGTCCGTTCAATATTGGAACCCGTTTCTTTATCTACGTAGTGCATTAACCACAGATAATATAATATAATTCTTACATTAACTAACCAACAACAACCGCGGTAGCCTAGTGGTATGGGTAATTGACTGCTGAGACGAGGTCTCGGGGTCGATCCCAGGTTGTACCATGGCACACACCAATGCGTTTTCGATGCTTTTCGAAGTTATGTGTGTATTTATCGCAGGTTTATAAGTGCCCGGTTAATGGCAATAGGCTCGCCACCTATTGCATTGGGACCTAAACATAAACTGGCGAAATGCGGGTGCTAGCACCTCTGCCCACCCCTTTGGGTATATAGGCGTGAGTTTATGTTATGTTACATTAACGTTAGGTACCTACATTGTACTGGTTTAGACTATAGATTAATAAATAGTTTGTTTAGACAGACTCTGTGGCGTGGTGGCTGTGACTAGGCTCAGCCTCAGATGCATGGCTCGAGTCAACAATAGTGCCCGGAATACGACAATAGGCTCACCCCCTATTACGTGGGATCGAATACAATAATTGGTGAAATGTGGGTGTTAATTCACCTCTGCCTAACCCTCTGGGGATAAAGGCGTGATTATATGTAGGTCTGTATGTAATATCGCTATAAGTAATAGCAAAAATCCGAGTAAAGTCAACATCAGATCGATCTTAACGCCTTGGTTGCCACCCCCCTTCCCCCCTCCCCTCCCCCTCCCCCTCCCGTAAGAATAGAGTTTCTGTGCCGTCAGTACAGAAGAAACAATCAAGACAAGTCTTCCCAATGACAGCAAAATTCTTTAGTGAGCTCTGGCTATCTTACTCATTGCCGGGAACACAATACGAGGTTATTATAGCCTTGGTATTCTGTATGGTGGAGGTACTTCCCTAGACGGACTGCTCAATTGAGACGGGAATACCGTCATGTCCTACCTCCTGCTAAATTTGCTACTAATACCTTGGTTTAGAGATCATTTTGAAACTTTGTAGTCAAGATCGTATTGACGCTGACGGTATCTAAACACCTCAACATAGTCTAGGGAACAAGATGACCCCAATTTTTTTTTTCATGTAAATCTTGTTTTGCAAATAACTGGCAGCAAATCCTAAATAAAAATAGAATAAAGTAGATTACAGAGTTGTTCGAAATTTAAAAATAAATTTAAATAAGTAATGATTTTCGAATATGGAGGGAAAACTTTTAAAAGTGTTTGATTGTGCAGTTTCTCTGAGGCAAAATAAAAATTATTTTCTTTGATTGTAAATAACGTTTATTATCAATAATACGTCTTTTACGTATGGTTTGTGCATTTTTGTGACTGTAGTCATCATGTCACGTCGTCATTTAAGTCGCGAAGAGATGTTAAGGGCTGTTGGTATGCTGCAAGCTGGACGAACTCAACGCGACGTAGCGAATGCTGTCAACACCCAACCAAGCGTAATTTGCAGATTATGAGCACGCTACAGGTCTACAGGGGATATTGCCGAACGTCACAGGAGACGAAATAGGGTTACTACCCCGCGACAAGATCGTTTCTTGCAAAATTCCGCAAGGCGGCAACCCACGATTACTGCTCGTCGGTTAGTCGCAGGCCTCCAGTCTCAGCATCAAGTGGTTATTAGCGATCAAACTGTCAGGAGAAGACTACACGAAGCCAATCTTCATGCTCGCAGACCGCTTAGGGTTCCAGCTCTTCGACGTGGAAATCGAAGTCGTCGCTTATTGTGGGCTAACGCACATTTACAGTGGACCGACCATCAATGGGCACGGGTTCTGTTTTTCGACGAATCTCGCTTCGGTTTTCACCCTGATTCGAGAAGAGTGCGTATATGGCGAGTTCTTGGACGTCGGAGTCGTCTCTAGAATCCGCAAGAAGTTCATCCTTACCAAGGTGGAACAATCATGGTATGGGCTGGAATTCGCCTTGGTGGAAGGGCCGACCGACCTCGTTTGGATACGGGGCAATTTGAATGCAAACCAATACATTCAGGAGGTTATACACCCCATGGTAATCCCTCATCGACAGCAGTTCGGTCAAGATTTTATGTTCATGCAAGATAATGCACGGGCACACACCGCAAGGGTAGTGGTCAATGCGTTAAGCGAGCACAATATTACGACGTTGGAATGGCCTGCTCAGTCTGCCGACCTCAATCCCATAGAGCATGCCTGGGATTTGCTTGGGAGAAGAGCTTTCAGTGATTCTTTGGAAAATCTGAACACTGAAGAACAACTTTTTTACACCTTCGCAGTGTATGGAGCCATATTCCACAGACGATGATTGACAATCTCATACTAAGTATGCCACACCGTTGTCGAGCTGTTGCTAATGCTTTAGGAGGTCCTACATACATACAACTAGAAATGTCCTTGTTCCCTAGACTTTGTTGATGTGTGTATTTTACCATTTTACAAGCTGCCATCTGCATTGCAAATTTTTCTTTTATTCATTTTATAGGCAACATGTCACATCCCGAGGTGTTCACAAGGGACTGTAAATTCCCTAGCTCGTATTCTGTTTGAGAATTCATTAAATTAAAAATATTCCCATTGTCCTGTTATACGTCGTGACCTCAAATTACTTTGTGTAGTATACATACATACATAAAATCACGCCTTTATCCCCGGAGAAAGAAAGAAAGAAATTAAAATTATTAAAATTTATTTGGTGCAAGGTGGTCAAAGATACAACAATAATCAATACAAAAAAAAAATGTAAGAAAAACAAATAAAACAGAGTGGCTCACAGATACACCAAATAGGTGTCCAGTTCAGCATGTGCCAGGTATAAACCTGACGCTGGTTTTCAACTGGAACCTAATTTGCCAGTGACAAGGGAGGGTTAGGCAGAGGTGAATTAACACCCACATTTCACCAATAACTGTATTCGTTCTTACGTAATAGGTGGTGATCCTGTTGCCGTACTGTAGTACATATTAACGTAGGTATATCTATTTACCGACAGGCTATGTGGTGAAATGGCATACTATAAGCTCATAGTCTAGTACGAACCTCATTCATGTACTTATCTTGATTTGAAAATAGTTTTAAATTCATATTGGAATCTATAATTCAAACCGAGATAAGATGATATGAAAATAAATTACCCTATTTTTTGCGGTAAAAATAGGTTACCTTGTGTGACTCGTACCGATTAAAACAAGACGCTATCTTGGGATGCCGAGTTGTAAGTTTGCTTAAGACATAATTATCTTCCGTGGCACGGCGCAGCTAGTTTTATTACCCGATTACGGCGAAACAAAAGGAGGGTTATGATTTTGACAGGCTATGTAAGAATGTTTTTTTCTTTTTTTACGTGCGCAAAATCCCCACGGATACCTCCCCACCGGAGCCGGTGGAGGAGGTTATGTCGGACTCGAACCGACTAAAACGCACGCCGCCTGTGGTTCGCTTTGGTTGCCGAAGGTGAGATTGACAGGCATATCCCTCGCACCCCGGCCGACCCAGGGCCATCTCTCACGATTTGGCCCTCTTCTAGGCTATGTAAGTATGTATGTATGTAGGTTCATCTGTTCTTCTTATAGCTCCTCAGCCACTTATTAGAACTAGACAAATAAGATATCTTTAGAAGCGTCTTAGTCGCCCTCTGGTTATAGGCTATATAATGTTTTACTGAATCTATTGTGGCGCCCTCTCGCGGCCATAAAGTACTGTGTTAAAAAATAAATTTGATATAAATACGTCGCGTTTGGTATCAACTGAAAGGATTTAATTATCACATTTTATATATGTATAAATTATACCTATTGTTTGCCTCAAAATAATATAAATAAAAAAATAAGTTTAAAACTAAAACCCGACTACTGAAAAATCACGCTATAGAAAGTGTTAAAGAAGACATTATCAAGGACAGCCGTGGTCGTATGCCACTTAGTCTAAAAAAATAATATATAACCTCATCTTCGGTAACCAAAAACTATCCACAGGTGTCGTGCGTTTTAGTCGGTTCGAGTCCAACATAACCAATATATCATAGTAGGTAGGACACGGCGGTATTTCCGCCCAATTGAGCAGTCCGACTGGGGAAGTACCTCCGCCCTACAGAATACCGCGGCTATAATAACTTCGTGTTGTGTTCCCAGCGGTGAGTAGGGTAGCCAGAGCTCACTGGAGAATTTATGCTGTCAGTGGGATGACTACAGGCGTGTCCTGCTTTGTCCTCTACACTGACGGCACCGAAACTCTGTGCTTGCAGGGTTGGCAGCGCGAGTGTGGCTTCTCTCGTGTTACACACGTCCATAGGCGACGCTAACCACTTTCCATCAGGTGGGCCATGCGCTTGTCTGCCACCTAAGTGGTATAAAAAAAATAACCTCTTCAACCGGCTCCGGCGTGGGATATAAACAGTACACTTTCCTATATAAAGTTTTATGTAAATATGCAACTATCTTCTTTGTCGATTGTACATTGGATTGTGTCTAGATATAGCTTGACTTGTCCAGTGTTGTGTTTCCTTTCATACGACGATTAATTAAGACGACGGTCGTTAAACAACTGTCAACTCTTTCGTTGCGAACTTGACACGAGTGCGGCAATGAAACCCTGCCTGAAAAGGGTTAACGATGTTGTTGGTCGTTTTAAAATTATCCAGCTGTGGCATAAATTATACCTACTCAAAAAACTATAATAATTAGGTTCGATTAAACGGCGTGTTTTAGGATTTTTTTATTTCTTTTTTATACCACTTAGGTGGCAGACAAGCACACGGCCCACCTGATGGAAAGTGGTTACCATGGCCTATGGACGTCTGTAACACCAGAGGAGTCACAATCGCGCTGCCAACCCTGTAAGTACCGAGTTTCTGTGCCGTCAGTAGAAGACAAAACAGGACAAGCCTTTAGTCTTCCCACTGACAGCACAAATTCTCCAGTGAGCTCTGGCTACCCTACTCACCGCTGGGAACACAACACGAAGTTATTATAGCCGCGGTATTCTGTAGGGCAGAGGTACTTCCCCAGTGGGACTGCTCAATTGGGCGAAATACTGCCGTGTCCTGTGTGTGTGTGTGTGTGTATGTGTGTGATGAATGTGATAGATTTCTTTGACGTTCATGGCGTGGGTGACATTCGTCTTCGTATGTTAATCTCATACATAAACCATTTGTTTCTGAAATATGTACAAAAAAAGATATCTAAATAATAGTAAATTGTATTGAAAACTAAAAACTGTTATTGCAAAAGAAATAGAAATTGTTAAAAAAATCTACTTAAATAATTAAAGTATATATAAAATTAAAAAACTTTTTACGATGTGAACATCAGACTAGCGAAATCCTTAAACGTTTTTAAAATAATGGTAAAAAACTAATACTACTAGTCTAGTAAGCTATCACAGTTTTCACAGTGTATTATGTGTTTATGTTTAGGTCCCGATGTAATAGGTGACGAACCTATTGCCAAACCAGGCACTTATAAACCTGCGATAAATACACACATAACTTCGAAAAGCATCGATTAGTCATTGGTATATGCCATGGTAAAACCTGGGATCGAACCCGAGACCTCGTCTCAGCAGTCCATTACCCATACCACTAGACTACAGTCACATACTACTTGCTTTTACTTTACCTACACTTACCTTTCAGAAGAGTGACGTCACTTCGATCCAATCTCGTTGAATACTTGTTGATGTTAATTACGGTGCTTCGTTGCTGGTTGCAACAAAGTTTTGATATGGTGAAACATTACTTAATATCAAAGGGGAGGTGTCTAACTTGGCGTAAAGTTCGTGGCGATGTTTTAATAAAATTATTATAAAAGGAATACTGTAAAATGGGCAAGATAATTTTAAAAGATGTAGAGTATTTTTATAGTGTCAAGTCATTTGTTAGTGTCATTACTTTTTGAGAATGAACCTGAAGACAGTAAAGAAGCCATTCTATCCACATATTGATAACTCACTTGTACTTTTCCACATTACTTTATTACTTATTACACCTGACCGGTTTCGCCTTACGGCATCCTCAAAGGTTTACAATGACATTTTCAATGTCATTGTAAACCTTTAGTACCTAATGTGGCAAAGTACAAGTGAGTTATCAATATGTGTAACAACAAATTCCACCAAGTGCCATCAATCTACAGTATAAAAAGCCATTCTATTGTTTCAAATGGCGATTCCAACGATTCCGTCATCGACTCCGTAAATGATTATAAAATTCATGCCAAAGTTAAGTTTTGCAAGAAATTCTAGTTAGCCACGCCACGCAATCCACCCTAGTAAATTCTTTTTCGGTGTGTCCAACCCCACGAGATTCAGGTAGTCGATAAGGATGTGTGGTTGGATTTTTGGAGGCTCAAACGGTTTTGCTACAAAGAAGCATCAGCTGACGCTGTCATCCCACACTTTTGTTGCACTGTTAGCATCTAATCAGCTGAGGGTCAATGCTCTCGACGTTCATAAAGTAACAAGAGTCAGTTGCATACTATTTGCTAAGTTTGCTCATGGGTGTCTTCAGGAGGTACCCGGGAATGAACGTAGCGTTAGTTTTAACTTAATTAAGTGGCGTAGCTACATAAATTGTGTATTAATTTTGAAATGTACGCTCTACGTTTTTCGTATAGTCCTAAACAATAATTAGTTTTCATATTTTCTATGTACCGTATGTGTTGAAATAAGTTTTTTTTGTAGACACAAACGCACGACGCTCGTTTTAGTAAAAAAAATTCCTTTGTTTCAGAAAACGCTGTTTGATGGACTTAATTTGTTTGCGACGTAGCATTTCCGTGTCATGAATTGATTGGTTTTGATTTCACATTAGTATAGCCCATAAGTTTTTGACTCCCAAAGGCACAAATTCATAATCACCAATGAAATTGGAGTATTTGCGCCGCTTAAGAACCTCTGCAGAATCAGCAGCGCCAGCACAGCCAGCCGTGCTAGGTATATGGGTAGAGGCAATGGTGTCGACGCATGTTGCGTCCCATACCAAAGTCCTTCTCATTTCCCATGACATTAGTGACATACCATCTGGTCTCTTGCCATCGTCACGTGCCGAATCGGATGGTTCAACGTTCTTGTACATCGCAATCTAGATCCATACTAAGCATAGCTTAACTAGTTTGTGTTTTGGGATCTAGAACATTCATTATTCTTGGCACTAATTTTGGCACTACCACGGTAATATATGATCTAGAATGATTATATACATAGAAATATCCAGACCAAATATATATATTCATGCATACAAATATTTGCATTGAGTGGAAATCCAACCTGCATTCTTTTGTTTTTTTTTAACGTGCGGAAATATTGAATTTCCGGGTACCCCCTGACGAGGTCAGCGAGGCATAACCACCTCGCACCTCGGGCGCGAACCGACTAAAACCGCACGCCCATCTTAGAACATCAGTTGCCGTGGGTGAGGTAGCCCCCCGCACGCCCTGCGTTGCAATCGAACATTCTACCGCTACGCCACAGACACAGTCAAAGTCGTTATTCAGTAGGTACACCAGCTATCAGGCGAAGTTATATACCACTTGACAGACAATGGCAGACGAACACCTGATGGAAAGTGGTTACAATTGCCTATGGACGTGTTCGACGTCAGGGGAGTCACACTCTTGCTGCCGACCATGTACGAATCATTCCAATGCCCTTCTTGAAGAACCTCATATTGTACATACATACATCAATTTTAATTCTATATAACAATCACGCCTTTATAGCTTTAGGGTTACGCAGAGTTGAATTAACACCCATATTTCAGCAGTTATTCAATTCGGTCCCACGTAATAGGTGGGTGAGCCTATTGCCGTCTTCAGGGTACTATTGTTGACACAAGCCATGCGTTTCAGGCTGAGTCTGGGGTGTATATATCTGTCTGATGTTGTACGGTTGTACTACACCGCATGGGAAGAGATGGGGTGGTTCAAATTCTACTCTGTCGGGAACCACGCGGGGCTTACCTCATATTTTACTTACTATGTTATGATAGTCGAAACTGATATGCTAGTTATATATAAAGTCGAAAATTTTCAGCTATTCAGAATAGGGCCAGATAACTCATTTTGTAGAGTATTTCTTATAGAAATTCTGCGTTTTCCAATTCAAAATTATACGAAAAATTGCTTCAAAACTTAATTAATGTTCCGTTTATTTATGATTCTAAGTAATTATCAACACCGACCCAATTTATCTTAAATATTAATCACGTCAATTAATTGCCTGCCATTTATTTATAATCACTTTATTTCTATCATCAATTTTAATTTTAAACGGCAAACAGAGTTGTTTAAGTTTGTTGTAATATTAGTTAAGCTGTAATATGAATAATTTTAGAAAATTATACTCGATGAGTCACATAGTGATCTAAATCCAAACGATGACTTATATTTAGGTTTTTCTACCTGTGGGCCCTATCAATATCTAACTGTGTATAGAAAGAAAAGAAAGAAAGAACCATTTATGATACACACACACTTACACTACATAAAAAAAAATCCGCTATCGGAACAAAAAATAAACAAGTAAAACATAAAAATCCACTATCGGAACAAAAAATAAACAAGTAAAACATAAAAAGTCAGATGCAAAAAAACATAACATAAAAATAACGCAGAAATTAACATGTATTTCACGCCCCGTTTAAAGGACCCGGGATTGTAGGAAGAAGGAAACACGTGTACTGGTAATGAATTCCAGGTGGTGTAGCAAAGAAAAGAGTCTCCGAACTGCTTGGTTCTTGCTCGTATATTCTGCACAGTGTGAGGGTTAACATCTAAGCCCTGCACGTGTTGTCCTATGTAGGAAAGGAGAGGGTGGGCAATCCCACCCTCTCCTTTCCGTTGCAGATGATATTCATTTTATTACGTGTATGTATTGTGTATGGTGCAAATACACAATTATTTAATGATAGTTCCCAAAGTTATGCCAAATGAAACCTGTCAATCATCAATCAATCAATTACCCCATCGCAGTCCACTGCTGGACTTTGGCCTCTCCAAATGTTGGGAATCTTTGACCTGCTGTTTCCACGCTGGCCAGGCGGGTTAGTACAATGTTTTATTTCGAGTTTTCCTTCTATTGCAGTGATAACGTCTGGGTATTTTTTCGTTAGTCGCCTCTTACGACACCCTTCGGATGAGATAGAGAGGTGATACTTGTATCCTTTCTCCGTTACCACACGGATAATGCAATGTAATGCAATGTAATGCAATGTAATGCAATGTAATGCAATGTAATGCAATGTAATGCAATGTAATGCAATGTAATGCAATGTAATGCAATGTAATGCAATGTAATGCAATGTAATGCAATGTAATGCAATGTAATGCAATGTAATGCAATGTAATGCAATGTAATGCAATGTAATGCAATGTAATGCAATGTAATGCAATGTAATGCAATGTAATGCAATGTAATGCAATGTAATGCAATGTAATGCAATGTAATGCAATGTAATGCAATGTAATGCAATGTAATGCAATGTAATGCAATGTAATGCAATGTAATGCAATGTAATGCAATGTAATGCAATGTAATGCAATTTATGTGAGCGTAAAAAAAATATGAACACGGCAAATGAAATCTGTATTATGCAACTATAAGCTGTGCAATATTGGAAAATAATTAAGTTCAAACAACCAAATTACCAGTGAATAGAATTACTAAATAGGTGTGTTAAAATTAATGGAGCACAGAATAATTGGCTACGAAATTGCTTTTGGCGAACCACTATGATTTTGAGAATTGAAATGCTCTTGTATTAATTTAATTACAAACAGGCTGGACGGTTTTGTGGAAGCAGACGGCGGACTAGGCGACTGAGGGCGCTTCAATTTAATCAACATAATTAATAATATTTAAGTTAACTTGTGCAAATAAATTGGAATGCTTTAATTTATAACTGAATTTTAATATTACTATTCTCGTAGTTAGTCTCTTTTTACTGGGGGTGACGGGTGGAGCCGCCTGTCACCCTAGCCGAAGAAGGCCGTGACGGCGGCGGTGCGCATTGCGCGCCTTCACGTTTCCAGGAACGAGTTGGGGACTCTGTGATCCCCGCTCCAGAGAAGGGCCAAATCGAGAGAGATGGCCCTGGGTAGGCTGGGGTACGAAGGCTATGCCTGTCCACCTCACCTTCGGCAACCAATAACGACCAACAGGCGTCGTGTGTTTTAGTCGGTTCGAGTCCGACATATCCCTCTCCCACCGGCGCCGACGGGAGGGGTGGTCGGGTATCCGTGTGGATTTCGCAAGTAAAAAATCCACTTTTTAGCATAGTATAGAGTGCAAATGTCATTATGACTTATGTACAAGAAAAGTAAGACGTGTCCGAGTGTAGAAGATCCAACCAATATCCATGCGGTGACATTCTCATGTCTGTGGGTGACACCGACGTGCAGGTGAGATAGTATTGACGGATGAGACTCTGGCGCAGGCTTCCTTTTCAGGATTAGGAGATCAAACGGCCGTCATTCCCGGTGAGGTCTGAGGTCGTCATACTAATAAAAAAATCAAGTCTTGGTCTCAGAAGTACAAGCTTTGGATACCACTGTACGTTATGAGGATGATGATGAGGACGTGTCTGGGTAGCATATTTTAGAGCTGAGAGAATACTGATAAAAATAATGAAAAAGAAAGAAAGAATGAACATAAGAAAGACAGAAAGAAAGAAAGAAAATAAGAAAGAAAGAAAGAAAACTCATTTTATTATAAAAATACACAAATACACATGCACATTTATAAAAAATATATACAGTTATGCTTTCAATTCAAATATCTATGTTATTAATTTGAAATATGTGTTGCTGCTACAAGTTTGAAAATTGTTTTGCTTAAAATTTAAACTTTGCCTATATTTTCTTCATTTCAATTTGTTTTGCCCCAATTGCTATAATAACGAGTTGAATTCAGTTTCAAACTTCGTCTCTTAATTACCGACTTCAAACTAAGTCTAATAAAATTTCTCGTGTTACACAAAGCTTCTAGGAAATATGAAGCTATTTAAAAAATCGCGTTTGATATGTTGCCTTGTATACTGTTTCAACTAGCATACTGTGCCGTGGTGGTAGTGAACACGACTGCTACGCAGGAGGCGTGGGTTCGATCCCCGCTCAGTGCAAATATCTGTATGCATGAATATGGGTATTTACATTGGTCTGGGTGTTTCTATATATAATATGCATGTATTTACAAAAAAAAAGTATTTAAGTATGTTTACCCGTGTTCTAGGTTCCATAACACAAGCTAGTTAAACTATGCTTACCATGGGTCTAGATAGCGTTTTGTAGAATGTTGTAGAATATTATTTTTAATAATCAGCCATACAATTAACGGCCTGAATAGCATTCAGGCATTTGATTTTAATAGCTAGGCAAATAACGTTTAATTACTTGCCTAACTATTTAATCAAACAGCCAGGCAAAATCACTTCTTTATGCATAATTACTTAGTCTGGCCATAAATACTGTTACAATTAAAATAAGAAAGATATTACATTTGAATTTGGAATGTCATTTTTATACGATTGTTCATTGTGTTTTCTAATTTTGGCGCCAATACATTGTACAATATTTTGCTATATTAAAATGGAGTGGGGTGATAAAGAAAACCGATGATTGCATTACGCAAAGTTGGTATGGAGCCGAATGTAATTTTTAAAACTCGCCATACGCTTGGTATTAGTCAAATGTTTGTGTACTATTAATAGGTACAATGAGACCTCCTCTGTTTGTGACAGAAAAAGATCTGGCCGTCCACGTAGTGTTCGTACGAAAAAGGTGGTCAAAGCAGTAAGGGAAAGAATTCGAAGAAATCCTGTCCGAAAGCAAAAGATTTTATCTCGGGAGATGAAGATAGCACCCAGAACCATGTCGCGCATTTTAAAAGATGACTTAGGACTTGCAGCCTATAAGAGACGCACTGGTCATTTTTTAACTGATAATTTAAAAAAAATAGGGTGGTAAAATCGAAGCAACTACTGAAGCGGTACGCAAAGGGAGGTCACAGAAAAATTTTGTTTACGGATGAGAAAATCTTTACAATTGAGCAACATTTTAACAAACAAAATGACCGTATTTATGCTCAAAGCTCTAAGGAAGCTTCCCAATTAGTCGACAGAGTGCAACGTGGGCATTATCTGACTTCAGTGATGGTTTGGTGGGGTGTTAGCAATGAAGGAGTGACTGAGGCATATTTTTGTGAAAAAGGTATCAAAATATCGGTACAAGTGTATCAAGATACCATTCATGAGAAGGTAGTTAAACCCCTTAACAACACCATGTTCAATAACCAAGTATGGTCCTTCCAACAAGACTCAGCGCCGGGTCATATAGCTCGGTCCACGCAGTCTTGGTTGGAAGTGAACGTTCCGGACTTCATCAGAGCTGAAGACTGGCCGTCGTCTAGTCCCGATCTTAATCCGCTGGATTATGATTTATGGTCAGTTTTAGAGAGTATGGCTTGCTCTAAACGCCATGATAATTTGGAGTCCCTAAAACAATCCATACGATTGGCAGTGAAGAATTTTCCCATGGAAAGAGTGCGTGCTTCTATTGATAACTGGCTTCAACGTTTAAAGGACTGTGTTGCAGCCAATGGAGACCACTTCGAATAAGCTTTTTATATTTTAAATTGTTTTATATTTATGTATTAAACTAACACACTGTAAAAGTAATAAATATTATTTGCAATAAAAAAAATGTTTTTTCTTCGTAACAATATTTATGGCTAGACTAGGTATAACAACAAATATAAAAAAATTAAATAACAAAGACTTATACGGGAGCTCCACTCCGCTCTGCGACTGAATTAACCTTCTAACCTAAACTATCGAACTCGCATTGAGTTGATTTTGTCAATAAACCACGGCCCACCTGATGGAAAGTGGTTACCGTGGCCTATGGACGTGTGTGACACCTGAGAAGCAACACTCGTACTGCCGACCCGGTAAGCACAGAGTCTCTGTGCCGTCAGTGCAGAGGACAAAGCAGGACAAGCCTTTAGTCATCCCACTGACAGCACAATTTGTCCAGTAAGCTCTGGCTACCCTACTCACCGCTGCGAACACAACACGAAGTTATTATAACCGCGGTATTCTGTAGGGCCGAGGTACCTCTCCAGTCAGACTGCTCAATTGGGCGGAAGTACCGCCGTGTTCTACCTCCTATAAATTTTATATAAATGATCACTAACTTACTGTCTTATTTTCGGGTGGCACCCGATCGTACGAGTGGCTTAATTATTAGCCAGCCAGTTTATGAAATATTGTAACAAACGATGCGGCAGAATATCACTCTGGACGCACATCGAAAGGCAGTGTTTTGATAACAGGCTAGGCAGTTAATATAACGGCTGATTAATCTATATTTTTACAGGGTCAGCAGCATGGGTGTGACTCCCTTGGAGTTACACACATTCATAGTTTACGGTAACCACTTTCTGTCTGCCACCTTAAATGTATAAAAAAATTTGGTTGCAATGCACAATATTACACATCTTGCGAATTTAAAGCCAGAGAAGTAAGTGCAAATAACTTTTATTTGTTCGATTGTCTATATCAAATAGCTTTTGATATTGTTCGGTCATCCGTTATATTTATAGTTGCCACGTCATGAAATTAGCCTAAACTGATTAAAAAAGCAGTCTATTTATGTTCGTCGGCTCGGATTAGGGTCGGAAACACGAGTGTATCCACATTCCGTGTGGTCCGCCGCGTGCTTATCTGCCACTTAAGTGGTATAAACATTTCTAGATTATAATCTATCCTTTATCTAGCTTCTTCTTTTTCGTGTCAATGGCAACAATTAAAAAAAAAGCTAAATGCGCCCAGCCCAAAATTCGGCGTCATTGACCGCACCTTCCGTCGCTTCATTCATGTCAGTAATTGTGCAGGTGTAGGGGCACAGTGGGCACGACAGGAGGTGGTCCATTGACTGCAGAGGTGCACCACAATCACACGTCACCGCTGAGTCTAGGTTTACCCGGTTGGCCCTGAGTCCTCAATCTATATAGGGACATCCAGGTGGACCATTTCAAATCATGCCCGGATGGAAGGCTCTCAGCAGGCTGAATATTGTCTAAAGGAGGTGTATTTTCCGTGCGCCACTTCTGATACCGAACGCTCTCAAGGTGACCGTCCACAGAAATAGTACATCGAAGGAAGCTCCTTCTGCTCTGAGTGGGTGCCGTGCAACAGTCTCCTGTCTTTTCTTCTCAACCCCGCATGCAACGTGCTGCCATACGCTTTATGGAGAAAAGAATTTTAGCTCATCCGTTCAGCCATTTGAGCATGATTGAGTAACAAATCTTTCTTCAAATCTCTTCACTTCCTCAGCTATAACATTGAGTAGGATAGGCAAATTTATATCACGATATTACCTATGTCATTTTATAACTCGCTAACGGCGCTAACTGTATTTACTACTCACGAATGCAAATTTGAACACGAAATTTCTATTTCCTGGATCAAAGTATCTATTACAGAGGCAAATCAACATGCAAATTCAACTCGTAAATGAAAATGTTACAGCTTACTTGTTTGTTCAGTAAATATTTATAACATGCTGATATGAATTATTATTGTATCAAAGATTTCCATGTTCATAATTATGTATAATAATGTTGCCTACTAGCGTTCATACGAAATAAGATATAAAGTCAGTGATGTGTTCATTCAGAATGCTGTATAATCTGACTTGGATGGATTAGTTTAGAAGGCTAATGTGGGAGGGGAGCGGAGCTGACTTCTCGCATCAGCCTTACTAGCTATTTTTTTAATTAAATGGCTAGAAGTAAATAAACGTCATCAATCCTATCGATTCGCGCAACCGTTTAATCAAAAAGCGATAGACAGAGAGACGGAGATAAAAAGAAATTGAACGGCTCATTAAGCTGTTGGCTGCAACGTGAAAATGACGTGGTGAATATTCCAATGAGTTCTTCCAATTAGTCCTATCCTCTTCTTTCCCATACAAAACTAGTTGAAAAGACTGAGGTGACTATGAGGTGAAAGAAGGTTTAGGAAGAAGAAGGCACGTGTGCTGATAAATAATTGAAGGTCATTGTCACCATATTCCGATTCCAGTAATTCAGTTACTTGTCACTGTGTTTTTAGTTATTGCGGTGCAAGCAATTTCATCCTGAACCAAATTGTTTGGTTTTTTATACCATTTAGGTGGGAGACAAGCACACGGCCCACCTGATGGAAAGTGGTTACCGTGGCCTATGGACGTGTGTAACACCAGAGGAGTCACACTCGCGCTGCAGACCGTTTCTGTGCCGTTAGTGTAGACGACAATGCAGGGCAAGCCTTTAGTCTTCCCACTGACAGTGTAAACTCTCCAGAGAGCTCTGGCTAGCCTACTCACCGCTGGGAACTCAACACGAAGTTATTATGGCCGCGGTATTCAGTAGGGCGTACTTCCCCTGTCGGACTGCTCAATTGAACGGAAATACCGCCGTGTCCTACCTCCTTTCAAATTTTCTTTGGTACCGTGATGATATATAGCCTAAGATCTTCTTCGATAAACGGAAAATTCAATACAAAAAGATTTTTTCAATTCCTGAGATTAGCACGTTCAAACAAACAAACAAACTCTTCAGCTTTATAATATTTGTACAGATTAGGTATATTATGGTTCTTCTTTCAAAATTTAACAGTGTGAAACCGTCGCGGTATTTTATCTTATATCCTTTGGCCTACACTTTGAGAGAAGTGAATTCAAGATCTCATTATTAGAATCGCGGACTGAAGTTCCACATGTCTGACAGTTACTACTCCATTTGTAAGAGTAAATGAGTGGTAGCTATTGCATGGAATGAATTCCCTGCTGCGGTTTTTTCTACCTATGAGGTTCTTCAAGAGGGGCATTAGAAGGTTTCTTCAGGGTCGGCAGCGCGAGTGTAACGCTCCTGGTATTGCTCGCGTCCATAGGTTATTCTGTATTATTTTATTCATGTCTTAAACGGCTGTACTAATTTTTAAGACATTTTGTATATATTTGAAAATGTTCCTGACTATTCGAATTATTTTAATTGCACAGGACAATGTCTGTTATCTCCACTAGTTTGCTTAGGAGCAATAATATAATTGAAAAACTTGTGCCTTACGAAGTTCTAAGTATTGTTTATATCTTAATACAAGTTTAAAACGTTTATTGACAAGAAGCAAATTACAAATTAAATTTATAATTCGCCTGAAAGATGCAGACATAAAATTTAATCCAGGCTTGGAACATCATCATTAACTTCAAAGTTGTCTTAAAACATTTATTTAAACATTAACCACGTAATCCAATTACTCTGAATTAAACTTTATGAGTAAGAAATAACGTTCAAATTGGCAGTAGCACCTTAGTAATAGACTATTCTTACACGGTCGGTAAACGTACAATTTCCGTTGTCGTTGTTAGATCTAGATGATCCTTGGGCTATCCGCTGTTAGTACGGGTTGCGCCTCGAATCTGAAAAATAAATGATATCTACTTAATAGTTAAAAAAAGTACTACGAAACTAAAAATTGGCTTAAAAATATACACAATTTCTTTTCCAATATATTTTTATATCTTCTTCTAATTCATTCGAAAAGATGAAAACACGACAATGAAGGTCAGAAGCACTCGAAACCAGCTGGTTTGCCTTAAAGGCTTTATGGCAATAGAGGAAACAGATGGCGATCTGTTGCCTCTGCCTACCGCAACCCGTAGATTGTACTTACAACTTTTTCGCATTACTCTGTTACTGGTCAGACTCACGGTTTGGCTTGGACACTGCAAATTATCGTCAATACGGATGTTTATTATTAGAATAAAAATGTTGTTTTTGAAACAGGATCTCACTGTACCCATATTTTCCAATAAACAGACACCAGAATGAACAAATAATACCATATTTATTTAGAAGAATGCCAAGCTGCCGGAACTCCAGATTCATGTTTATGAACCAAATAAATAAATCATATTTGATTTCCCTTCGCGTTGCTTTGGAGCCGAGTTTTATAGATTATGTATGGGTTTTTATGTTTCTTCTTGATATATGTTTGTTTGTTTATCTATCAAGTTGTTATCAAACGAGAAATTTCGGGGATTAACTTGAAAATGGCTGTAGATCTCCTTGCTATAAATTTTCAATACAACTACTGAGGCTGTTCAATAATAGCATTAGAAGGTTTTTATAAGGTTGGCAGTACTACTGCCAATCTTATAAAAACACGATATGACGAATCTAAATGTCAAATTCAAATATAGAATTTGGCCCGTTTCGATTTTGTATCAATCAATTAGTCTACAGTTGACCATTGCATGATATTGACCTCTCCTAATGTGCGCTATTCCTCCAAATCGTGCTCATTAGCAGCGCATCGGTTGGCAGCGGGAGTGTGGTGTGGCACACGTCCATAGGTCACGGTAACCACTTCCCATCAGATGGACCGTGTGTTTGTCTAACCTAAGTGGTCTAAAAAATCTTATCTCTCCGCCTTCTGCATCTAGTTTGTCCTAGCCACCTTTTTCAGGTCATCAATCCATCTGGCTGGTTGGGCGTCCCACGTTCCGCTTGCCTTCACGCGGTCTCCATTCTAGGACTCGCTTACTCGAATGGCCATCGGTCTTTCAGCAGCTGTGGCCAATCCACTCTTGCTTCAGTTTACTTATTCAGTATACAGCCCAGACTTAACAAAAGCGCCCGAAATAGGGTAATAATCTTACTCTCTATTATGTGGGACCGAATGGTGAAATGTGGCTGTTAATTCACCTCTGCCTAACCTTCCGCGGAAAAGGTGTGTATATATGTGAAAAGTGAGAAACTTCATACTGAAACTTACCAATTTAGAACAACACTATGATATCACGAAACTACCATCGCACAGTACCCTATATTAATATATTCAACCATATATTTGCCAAACAGCACGGTGAAAGTTCTAAAGTATTTGCCACTAGGGTTGCCCCACGCGCCTGATTTGATCACGGCATATAATGTCTGCAGAAAGTACAGCTGTTGTATTTGATCCTGCTGTGAAGGTATTCAGCACAATTAAATACATTATCTATCGTGATTGGATATTCATTGATATTTAATTTTAGATTGTTTAAATACAATCTTCATAGGCTTTTATACATTTTTGATTGAAGAAAATATTGATTTACTTCAACGACCTGCTAATTTTGTAATTATATACAATACACCGAGCGAGACTAGCAGTAAAACTTTATTAAACTTCTGTCGACAGCTAAAAGAACATCTGACATTTATATTAAATCTAAATCTTCAAGTACACTAGACTTTGCCTCTCGTATTGCGATTCCTCTGTGCACTCCGGTTGCTGAAAGAGAACTCAACTTTGAGTTAAGCTCGCTTTGTACATTAAATCTCATCTTTTTGTATAAATGACATTTATGTGTACAATAAAGTATGAATAAATATACATCCACATATTTTCTTTTAACTCCCACGTGTATTATGGATAATTACTGAGTACTACACAGCGAAAAGGATGTTTTAATCCAGTTAATGTAGTATAAAGTATACTACTATTCATATTCACAACTTTTGTATGTTTTTATATTTAACTAGCGGACGCCCGCGGCTTAGCCTGCGTGAAAATGTTTTATGCTTCCCGATTTCCGCGGGGAAAATATCCCGGGATAACCTATGTTATACCTTTTTATATTAGCTATCCGCCAGTGAAAGTCCCGTTAAAATCGGTTCAGCCGTTCCAGAAATTAGCCGGAACAAACAGACAGTCAGACAGACAAAAATTGTAAAAACAATTATTTTGGTGTATGTACCGCATATATATTGATATACATGTAGATAAAAGCGGTTATTTCAATATTACAAACAGACATACCAATTTTATTTATATGTATAAATATAGATATTTTACTGTGGCTGATGTTTTCAGACTCATTTAACAATGCTGTCGGGAAATGTCGCGATTATCAGACATTAAAATAAAACCACTTTAAACAGATTCATTTATTCTGTATTTCAGTTCTAATATTTCAGCCAATTTCGGCCATGGCGTTTAAAAAGTAGCCGAAATATCAGGTCAAATAAACCGCAATATAATTCGTTACACTGTAGTTTTATTTCGATGCATTTTGAATGATGATATTATGTAAAAGGAAATTATTTCTCCAATTTTTGAAGTTGTAAATTCACAGCCCTATTTCGAGAACAGCGTCTCCTGGAACTTGTGACTAACTTGCTACCATAGTAGTGATAAAGTACACCCAAGTTTGGATCAAGTTTTGTACAGATTTTGAAAGGAAACGAAATATTTACTGCCATCAATACTAATATCTTGTGTAACCGAAATAATTATTGAAATTTTTACTGTAAAATAGCTGCTTTACGCCGACAATGAGACATATTTTTGAAATATCCTTAAACGACACAAAGATTATTATTAATCTATCAAAGTTAAGGAGTACACGGAAACCCGCACCAAATATTTTAACGTTCAATAGTTTTTGCTTCTATCGCAGACGAACAGACAAGAATTTCATAACAGAATCGTTAATGTAACTTATCCCAAGATATTATAAATATCTTCAAGGTACACACACGACTATTTAACACTTAAGTATAGATAGATTTTGTATCCAGAAACAAATTAGGCAAACTATCAAGCAAATTGCTGAATCGCAGTGGATTTGCAATATCGAACATGGAAGCTTAAACGTGTACCAAAGTGGATTGAATAGTTTGTGCAGTGATGTAGGTAAGGTGATTACTGTTGAGATGGCTGACTTTGGTCTTTGTGTACAAACGTGAAAAGATGTTTTAGATAGGTATACAATATTAAGAACTAAGATTTTAAACTGAAAAGACTCGTTTAAAAGTGTTGCAGTGAAATACATATATTATAATAGTTACGGTATAATAGTTCGGCCGCGAGGTTTCCGGCAGAGTAGAATTTGAACCATCCCGTCTGTACCCATGCAGTGTCGTACAACGCGACTAAGGAATAGGGCTGTTTAACATCAGACGGATACACACAGCCCAGACTCAACCTCAGATGGATGGGTCGAGTCAACAATAGTGCCCGGCAAACGGTAATAGGCTCCCTCCCTATAACGTGGGTCTGTATACAATGATGGTAAAATGTGGGTGTTAATTCTCCTCTGCCGTGATTATATGTATGTCTGTATGTATAATAGTTACAATTAATATAAAAGTGGACTCTAACTGAGTTGCGAAAAGACCCCGTTTAATGCCACAACTGATGTTTTTGAATATAAAAATGAACCTCAACTGAGTTGCGAAAGGACCCCGTTTAGTGCCACAACTGATGTTTTTGAATATAAAAGTGATTCCAACTGAGATCCGGAAAGACTCCGTTTAGTGCCACAACTGATGTTTTTGAATATAAAAATTGACCCCAACTGAGTTGCGAAAAGACCCCGTTTAGTGCCACAACTGATGTTTTTGAATATAAAAATTGACCCCAACTGAGTTGCGAAAAAACTCCGTTTAGTGCCACAACTGATGTTTTTGAATATAAAAATTGACCCCAACTGAGTTGCGAAAAGATTCCGTTTAGTGCCACAACTGATGTTTTTGAATATAAAAATTGACCCCAACTGAGTTGCGAAAAATCTCCGTTTAGTGCCACAACTGATGTTTTTGAATATAAAAATTGACCCCAACTGAGTTGCGAAAAGACTCCGTTTAGTGCCACAACTGATGTTTTTGAATATAAAAATTGACCCCAACGTAGTTGCGAAAAAACTCCGTTTAGTGCCACAACTGATGTTTTTGAATATAAATTACTAGCTGTTACCCGCGAATCCGCCCGCGTGAATGTTAGTTATAGTGATAAAACCTAGCCTATGCTCAAGGTCTAATTTACCCCTACATCAAATTTCATCAAAATCGGTTTTGCGATTTAGGCATAAAAGTGATACAGACAGACAGACAAAGTTACTTTCGCATTTATAATATTACATAAATAATCACGCCTCTATCCCCGGAGGGTTATCAATCAGCCCACCGCAGTTCACTGCTGGACATAGGCCTCTCCCAATGTGCGCCATTTTCTCCGATCCTCCGCGGGCTCCTCCCCGGAGGGTTAGGCAGAGGTGAATTAACACCCACATGACACCAATCATTGAATTCGGTCCCACGTAATAGGGAGTAAGCCTATTGCCGTCTTCCGGGCACTATTATTGACTCAAGCTATACATCTGAGGTTGATTCTGGGCTCTATATATATGTCTGATGTTAAACAGCCCTATCTCTTAGTAACCTTGTACGACACTGCGTTGGAAGAGATGTGGTGGTCAAAATTCTACTCTGCCGGGAACCACGCGGCGCGGTGATATGAATAATGAGAATATTCTCACACTTTTAAAAGAAGTGGCGTTCAATTTAGAAAATGAAGTAAAGTAATTACTTAAATGTTTTGTAGCCACGTCTCATTTCAAGTAGCGTTCTTGGAAGTTTCCAACTAAGTTTACGAAGGCTCGACTGTTTCTGCGTTCATTGTTGGGTTCTGGCAATTTGTTTGGTGTACAAGAGCTAGACAACAATTTTTACGTAACAATAAAGGGAGGGAATTATCATAAAAATTGCAGAATAAAATAAAATGTATGTCCTTAAAATTGGATCCACTTAGTCAGTTTTACGGATCTATTGTTTGATGGAACAACAATCTATTTTTAAAATTAACTCAATATTTGTTGAATAAGCTCTGATTATGAAGATAAATTCGTAAGGTATTAAGATATGTTTTTAAAATGTACTCAATATTTGTTGAATAAACTCTGAATATGAAGAAAAATTCCGTAAGGTATCAAGATATATTTTTAAAATGTACTCAATATAAGTTGAATAAGTTCTGAATATGACGAAAAAATATATACTAACTTGTAGATTCGTAAGAACAAGATACATTTTTAATGAAATTACTCGTCCTAACAAGATTATAACTAATGCAAGAATGATTCGTTTATCTATATTGAGTTGCTTGGTTTTTCTGGACATAATTATTCTACTGTTTATTTATTATGATTAAATGAGCACTGCCTAAAGCATTTATAAAAAGAGCATTGCTAATTTCGTAGATTAAACTAACTGCGCAAATTGTGAGATCTTTTATCGCTCATAACGGTTAACCAACAGCCAACGGCAGGGATTTTCATTCATCAAAATAACAATATTATTTTAGGACATATTGACATTATCATTTGTCCCTAACTTTCATTCCTGGTAGGTACAGCTTGTTGGGGAAGACGGGTGGAGCCGCCTGGTACCCTAGCAGGAGCAGGCCACTGCGGGGGCGCGAGTTGTGCGCCTCCCCATAGCCGGGGATTGGATGAGGACTCCGTGGTCACCTCACCCGAAGAGGGCAAGCTTGAAAGAGAAGCTCTGAGTCGGTAGGAGTGCGAGGGATATGTCTCTGGCAATCTCACCTCCGGCAACTTACGACCCTCAGACGGTGTGCGTTTTAGTCGGTTAGAGTCCGACATAACCTCTCCCACAGGCTCTGGTAGGGGGTAATTTTCGCACGATAAAAATAAGGTAGTACAACTTGTTTATATGACGCTTCCCACCACATTCCCTTCACCTGTAAACGACGATTATTTCGTGAGTAGTGAACCTTTCTGTCGACTAGTCTCGTTATATTATTATTTTGAAACTTCATATCACCCTTTTCAACCCGTATTTTTTTAGTTATTAAATATTTTTTTGTTTGTGTTGTTGACATTTATGATCACTGGTCCGCTCCCTTAAGTAGTAGCGTGATGATATATAGCTTAAAACCTTCATCGATAAATGGATTATTCAATACAAAAAGATTTTTTCAACTCGAACCAGAGTGCTTGACATTAGCGCGATCAAACAAACAAACTCTTCAGCTTTATAAAATTATTAGATATAGATTTTATTAACCACACACGTGGAGGCGGGGCGGGAGCGGCAGCGGGTGCGACGAAGGATCGCAAGCCAAGCTGCCCGCGTACGAAGGTAACTCGGGCGTCGGAGGTCGGTGAACGACCTCCGCCCCCCATGAGCGCATGCCTGGGGTGACAGGTGGAGTCGCCTGTCACCATGGCAGAAGCAGGCCGCGGAGGTGGCGCGCCTCCCCGTTTCCGGGGACGAGTTGGGGACTCTATAGTCCCCACACCCGAGAAGAGGGCCAGATGGTGAGAGATGGCCCTGGGTCGACCAGGGTGCGAGGGATATGCCTGTCAACCTCAATTTCGGCAACCAAAACGACCCACAGGCGGCGTGCGTTTTAATCAGTTCGAGTCCGACATAACCTCTTCCACCGACTCCGGTGGAGAGGTATCCGTGGAAAAAACCACCCACGTGGAATTCTGATCCTGTTTCCATTGCAGTACACATATATTTGAAGTTGAAAAGCCTAATCTATGTGTTATTTTAAACTGTAATCTATCCGTATATAAAATTTTAGCCAGATCCGTTAAACTGTTTGAACGTGATTACTTCAGAATAATTTAACCCCCAACGCAAAAACGACGGGGTGTTATAAGTTTGACGTGTCTGTGTGTGTAGTCATAGTTCCCGAACGGATGAACCGATCTGGATAGTTTTTTTTTGTTTGAATGGTATATTAGTCGGTAGTGTTCTTAGCTATGTTTGAATAAAGTCGGTCCAAAATGGCCGCCACCACAAAATAACGGAGTACCTACATATTTTTTCATAACAACGTCAGTATGGGTATCAAATAAAAGTGCTTGACTATTAGATCAATTTAAAAATGTTTAAATAAAAATTAAATTAAAAATTTAAAAACATTGTGTTCGTTAAACCTTAAACTTTGATGTGCCTAGTAATATTTTGATTCAAGCGTCATCAATAAAGCGTTGTAAAGTACTCCGTCACGTCCTATTATCGGATTTTTTTAGAAAACTACCCAAAATATTATTGTGGTGTTTATAAGGTCTATGTTTGCAATGTAAGTATGTAAGTTCGTTAACCTCCAAGCATCATAACACCTGCACTAACTTTCATATTTTATAATGTTAGTAGGAAGTAGGATATTTTCATAACCAAATGAAGGTAAATATTGTCACCACAACAGGTAAACATAAGCACAGGTGAGTATGTGGAGCGTCAGAAAAGTGAAACCTTTTGATAATGTACGATAAAAATCCCCCAAGGTGCCCATGTGAACAAAAAATCCAGAATAATCGCCCAGGGGATTTAAACAGTGGATCCGAGTGGACGGAGGGGAAAATTCCAACTTTCATTTGACATCAAAATTAAAAACGTTGCCGTTAGATTACTAGTCTGCTATTCTGTATATAATATCAAATAATAATGTTTCGTTTTGTTAGTAATCAATGTAGGGTACCTAAGGGTAATTTGATAAAGATAATATTTTCGCGTTCAGTAAAAATACTGATTGTGCATCTAATTAAGTTCAGAATGATCACCACCCACCCCGAAATGGATAGGTTAGGTTAGAAGACTAAGGCGGGAGCGAAGCGAAGCGGAGCTCCCGCCTTATGTCTTTATGGTAATTTTTTTTATAATTGGTTGGTTGGTTGGTAGCTAACTAACTACTTACTTGCAGTAGTTTGTTGGTGCTCAATCAGTATTTTTGATGTGAATTTGGATTATTTTGTCATACAAAATGTACTCTTTTTGATAACATAATAACATAACATAAACTCACGCCTATATCCCCGAAGGGGTAGGCAGAGGTGCTAGCACCCACATTTCGCCAGTTTATGTTTAGGTCCCAATGTAATAGGTGGCGAGCCTATTGCCATTAACCGGGCACTTATTAACCTGCGATAAATACACACATAACTTCGAAAAGCATCGAAAAGTCATTGGTGTGTGCCATGGTGAAACCTGGGATCGAACCCGAGACCTCGTCTCAGCAGTCCATTACCCAAACCACTAGGCTACCGCGGTTTTTTTTCTACTTTTTTACTCTTTTTGATATACGTTTAAATACCATTCTTTTTATTATAATTGGTTGGTTGGTTGGTTGCTAACTAACTACTTACTTGCAGTAGTTTGTTGGTGCTCAATCAGTATTTTTGATGTGAATTGGATTATTTTGTCGTACAAAATGTACTCTTTTTGATATACGTTTAAATACCATCCATTTGATAATCAAGTAGGTGCTATTTATTCAACTTTATGCACAGGAATTTTGTACAAAGGCAAAAAATCCATACACATACTTTTAAATATATTGTGCTACTTTTGAAGAATAAAAGGACTAAATGATTTTTTTTATACAGTAGATAGTAAGTATAACAAGTTTGGGGACTCTGTGGTCCCTACATCCGAGGAGAGCCAGATCGAGATATATGGCTCCGGGTCGGCTGGGGTGCGAGTGATATGCCTGTCAACCTCACCTTCAGCAACCACACAACGAACCACAGGCGTGCCTTTTAGTCGTTTCGAGTCCGACATAATCTCTCCCACCGGCTCCAGCGGGGGAGTATCCGTGGTGATATTTTGCATGTAAAAAAAAAGTAAAACAAGTGTCTTTTTAGTACATTTAGTTACTTAAATCAGTATAAATAAAACGAGTAATAAGCTAAGCTTTTACGTGAGAACAACTCCACTTATTAAGGTCATATTTCCTTTTTCTTTGAGTACATACATTGTCAGTAAAAGATTTATATGAAAGGAAAATAAATAGACGTCGCACGGACGAACAATTATTTTAAATTAATATTATTAGTAGGTAACATTTAACTCACTCTCTCCTAAAACTAGACAAAACAAGTCTAAAAACAATAATGGGGACTATAACGGGCCACTACCCCCGTCCACAAGCACCTATACACCATCGGTGTTACGGACAGTCCCTCCTGCAGGGGGTGTTTAGTTGCCGAGGAAACGGCGGCCCACGTAATACTGGAATGCAAGGCTCATCAACGATCACCAATGCCCCGGTACAGTGAGGTCGCTTCGCGAAGCCTGTGAAGCCCCCAGTAAGCTTCTGCGTTTATAGGCGGAACGCCAAGTTCCGCGTTAGTTAGTGGTTACTTTAACCAGTACTCTACACGCACAATGGCTCAAAAAGCTAAGCTAAGTGCGGATAAAGGAGTCGAATTCCATTCCATTCCATAGGTAACATTTATAACCTATAAAAGATACTAATTAGTATTTAAAACGTATCAAGACAATATTGTAAACACATGTAAGGTGTCTCAGAATGAAACAACGGAGAACCGGTTTACCAAACTTATTTATTACTACCATTTAAAAACTTAGGAATCGGGGTAGCCTAGTGGTATGGGTAATGGATTGCTGAGACGAGGTCTCGGGTTCGATCCCAGATTTTACCATGGCACACTCCAATGACTTTTCGATGCTATTTATCACAGGTTTATAAGTGCCCGGTTAGTGGCAATAGGCTCACCACATTGGGACCTAAACATAAACTGGCGAAATGTGGGGTTAGCACCTCTGCCTACCCCTTCGGGGATAAAGGCGTGAGTTTATGTTATGTTATGATTTAAAAACTTATTAGTAAGTATTGTAATCAAAACAGTGGACTGTGGAGAATATACGAGCAAGGACCAAGCGGCTTGGAGAATCTTTTCTTTGTCGCACCACCAAGACCTGGAATTCATTACCAGCACACGTGTTTCATTCTTCCTACAGTTCTTTAAGCGGTCCTTTAAGCGGGGCGTGAAAAAACATCTGAGTTTCACCATTGTAACATTACTTAGTGTCTATAGTGCTGACCCTCTTTCCTGAAACTTTGCCTTTAGCTTACCATTAGGCGAGGTGAAGTCAAATTGCCGTGTCCTAGATAAAAAAAAGAACTTGTGATGATTTATCAAACGTTATAATGGTTTTCAAAACTTAAAGTCGTTCGTTGATCAGCCAAAAATTCGTTCCAAAACTTATAACAACTGCAATTAGCTAATGCAGTAATCCATCATAAAGTATTCTTCCTTTGACCGCTTCAGTATCGATCAGTTGACCCAAATTTATGAGCCTCTGTTATTAATACTTGCTTCAAAAATGCACTTTGACAAAGTTTAGACTTACAATCGGTAAATTTGGCCCAGAATGGTGAACAACTTCATATTAAAACTTATAAATTGACAATTAGGTATATTGTGGAAATAGAATTTTTGTGCTGTGATACGTTACATTTACGAGACATATATCTCATTTGTACGTGTTTATGGAAAATTGTAATACCTATGCCATACCTAAGAATGTACAATACACAATGTAAACTATATCGATGAAATATTATTTAATTATTATATTCTTTATTATATGTACGCCAATTACAATATTCATATTACAGAAATTGAGAAGACAAGAGCAGTACAAAGGGCGGCCATATCGCTTTACACAATTTCTTCCAGGCAACTTTTTATTTTATACGTAAATACAAATTTGTTAATAGGTCGTTACATATGAAATTGCCGTTTTTTTTGGAGAAATTGGAGGAAACCTAATTTTCAGTACTAACATTTTTGCATTTCTTTTAGGAATGACCAATCCAAATTTTATGACATTTTTTGTGTGAATGAGACGACATTCAGCTAACAATTTTTTTTATTACTATTTTGAAAAAGTGACAGCTGTAAAAAAGTAGTACGAAATTTATCATCAAAATGGAAAACATTTAGGAAGTACTGTTTTTGAAGATCGAATTTAATTTATCAAGCGGCCAGTAAATTAACGCAACAAATTAACAGTCAGCGTTATATAGCCTCATCAAAAAACGCCTGCAAAGCTGCATGGCAAATGATTAAAGAAAAAAGTAACAAAAAGCAACAACAACCAAAGATTGATACGATAGTAGTGGGAGATACACTATATGAAGATCCCGTCGAACTATGTGAAATATTTAACGACTACTACATAACACAAACAAACACTCAAACGCATACCACGACCCATAATTACACAACTAGTAGTATACCTCATAACACCAAGAGTATGTTTTTGTCACCAGTGGATGAGATGGACATCTACAAAATAATAAAAAACCTAAAAGACGCTTGTTCCACGGGTTATGACGAAATAAGCACCAAAGTGTTAAAAAGATGTGCCCCATGTGTGGTTGGGCCACTCACTCATATTATCAACCTTTCACTATCAGAGGGAAAATTCCCGGACCGTGTGAAAATGTCTGTAGTGAAGCCCCTTTACAAAAGAGGGGACAGAACTAACATTAGTAACTACAGACACATAACCTTAATTCCAAAAATAGCTAAGATTTTGGAAAGATAACATCATGCGACATTCTTGATGACCGACAATACGGATTTCGAAAAGCAAGTTCAACTTCCCTGGCATGCTTCTCACTAATTAAGCAAATTACTCAAAGTCTAAACGATAAATCTAAAATTGCATGTATCCTTCTTGACATGACGAAGGCGTTTGACTTTGTATGTCACAAAACACTTCTGTCAAAATTATATAATTATGGAGTCTGAGGAACTGCCAATGTATTTTTAATTAAAAATTAAGAGTTATTTAGAGAATCGAGTGCAGTGTGTCGAAATATCAAAAATCGAACAACACCAGCAAACAACATTCAGGTCTGAGTATCGTCGAAACGGCTACGGTGTGCCACAGGGCAGTTTACTGGCTCCTCTTTTGTTTTTGCTCTACATAAACGACTTGCCGAAAGCTATAAATCGTGAATGCATTCTTTTTGCTGATAACTCAACTTTGATTGTCAAAGGCATGAACAACAATGAGCTTGAAATTAAAATAACGACTACACGAGTCCTGAACCAACCGTCTCAAGAAATTGCATAGGCAAACCCGCATGTTACGCTATACTGAGTGAACCAAATTGTGAAGACAGCAAGTACGAGTTGCCGAATCGGCGCCACGTGCAGCGATTGACCCCGTGTCTCCGCCTCGTGCCTCACCGTCAGCAGAATAGTGGCGTGATCGTAAATCGATTGCATCAATATGCGAACCGATTTATAATCTTTATTACAATAACGATACACTTCTGTTCTCGCATCGAACGTGGTCACTAGACTTAATTAGCGGTAGTAGTTAGAATGTAGTTCGCATCATCGAACTCATTCGCTTAGGCTAGTATGGTGTAATGTAGTTCCAACATCGAGTGCATTCGCCTTTAGGCTAGTTAGATTAAATTGAATAAGTGTTATAAATCTCGTTTTAAGTGATTCTAGTTTCCTTCTTGTACCCTCTGGCTGCGGAACACATAATTAACCTGCAAATAAATGCAACCAAAACAAATATCGTACAGTTCCAAACTCATAAAAGTAAAGTAGCAGACCTTGCAATAACACACAATAACAACGTAATTAATAACTGCAATGAGTGCTCATTCCTCGGCATTGTAGTAGACAAATTTTGTAATTGGAAACCTCATATAAATATGATATTAACTAAACTTGACCGCTTTGTATTTGTACTGAATCTCATGCATATGTATCCTCAGTACTTCGTTATGGAATTGTTGTGTGAGGCAATTCAGTGGAGGCAGACACATAGCCCAAAAAAACAACACATTCATAGCCCAAAAAAAGCATTCGCGCGATGTGGGGTTGATGGCCTAACTAGCTGTAAGCCACTGTTCAAAAAATACAGTATCCTACCACTGCCGTGCTTGTACATATTCGAAATGTGCATCTTTGTGAGGAAACATTCACATTTATTCCAGAAATTGGGAGACATGCCAAACAGTCGTACAAGGCATAAGACTAGACTGCAGATACCAAGGGTGACCTTAGAGGTGTCCAAGAAAAATTCATTCTGTATGTGCATAACACTGTATAACCATCTGCCAGAGTACTTAAAGGAACTAGAAGGACCACGATTCCGTAGGACATTATTTAGAATATTAAGCGATAAAGGCTACTGTACAGTGGCAGAGTACTTGGATGATAAAAAGATAATTTGTGAAAAAGACTAATACCTACCTACCTACTTAATGTACCTAGTCATACTGATGTTGTTGTTTAATTTAAAATTTAATTCATTTATAATTTATCTCATTCATTACACACGGACATTTAATTGTAATATTTATTTTATTCATAATGCCTATCAAATTTATTAATTTTTGACACGTCAATATTTTTGTTTGATAAGGACTGGACAAAGTCCGAATGCATAATTCAATTTTATTTTATTTTACCCCATGTATAAATATTTCCGCGCCTCACGGCAGAATGTGCTGCTCAAAAACAATATTTCAACACCTGTAATGTAACCATGTTCTATGGAAATAAAGTTTGAGTTTGAGTTTAAAAACATAATTAAATACAGAGTTGTAAAATCTTGAAATCAACTTTTAAACAAAATGTAAATGATGGAAATAGCTATAAAATTACAGGAATAACGAACTCATGAATCATGAAACATGTAAATACCTAATATTTAAATTAGTACTGTAAGTTTTGTCCAAAGTTATGAAACTATTACATATTATTATGTAGTTTTTTATTATGAATACTGTATAGAAATTTCGCCAAACTGACTGAAACTTGTTTGTCAAATTCAGAATCTCATTTATTTTCTACGTAAGTCTTGCTACTTTTATTATTTTCCTTAAAGAATGGAAGTAGAAATATAAATGCCTCGTGGTGTGCAACTGGGACAACCTAACAAATGAAAGATTTTTGTGGTTGTACAGTGTAATACAGCGGCCCATATTATACACGGGGTGGAAGATTTTGACCTTACTTGGAGGGAAAGTACTCTAAATACTGGAGATAGCGAAATTCACTCAAAAGAAATATTCACTAATTTTTAAAAAGAAACTAAACTGCATTTAAAAACATTTGAAAACTGGTTTGTCGCACCCGGTAATTGAACCGACTATAATGCGAAAAAACAACATACTGTGTTTTCTTTTTCTTTATGCAACTTAGGTGGCTGACATGCACACGACCCACCTGATGCAAAGTGGTTACAGCGACCTATGAGCGTGTGCAACACCAGGGGAATACTCGTGCAGGAAACTTTTAATGGCACTCAAGTTAATTTTGCGATGATTACAGAGCGTATTTCTTCCAACTTTGTTCCTAAATAAAGAGTAAATTAAATTCGGTAAAGTATTTCCAGTAATTACGGCATTATAACACCAGTTTCTAGCGTTGAATCAAATACGATCGCACTATATAGTTCAAAGGATTTAATTGCAAATAGCTGCGTGTGTGCTTGAGGTAATTAAAAAAATACTTAAAAACTAAAACCCGACTATTGAAATGAGCACGGTCTGAAAAGTATTTAACAAGAAAAGATCAAGGATAGTCGTTTTCTTATGCCCCTTTTCCCTATATTGTATTGTTTTTTAGAGTAAGTGGCATACGACCACTTACTCTAAAAAAAAAATACGGAACAAAGTCGGCTGTTCTCGATATTTTCTTGTTTAATAGATACTTTTGAGAGCGTGCTTTTTTCACTTGGGTTTTAGTTTTAAACTTATTTTTTAATTTATATCATTTTGAGGCATGCAATAGTATCTAATACGTGGGGCGCACTATAAGTTTCCGGAATGAATATGAAAAAATACTATTAAAGGTAGAAAATTAATTTATTGTTTTTCAAAATAATCTCCCTTGGCGTCTATGCACTTTTTCATTCGATCAAACCAGTTTTGAAAACTTTTGTGCCACTCCTCTGTGGTGACCTCTGAAACGTGTTTTTCATACTCCTCGACAGCCTCTTCTGGTGATGAAAATCGTTGGCCGCGTAATTGGTTCTTAATTTTTGGGAACAGATAAAAGTCACAAGGTGCCAGGTCGGGACTGTATGCAGGATGACTCATGAGTTCTACATTTTTCGCCTTCAAAAAGTCGTTTGTCTGTCTGGCCGTGTGAGAACTAGCATTGTCGTGGTGCAGGATGATACGGCGTTTACGGTTATTTTTACGGAGTTCGTCAATAACTTCCGGCAAACAAATGGTCGTGTACCAGTCACTATTCACAGTACGACGATTTTCTAAAGCAACAGTAGCCACGTGTCCAGTTTTATTAAAAAAAGAAGCAATCATCCGCTTAGATGCACTTTTCACGCGCGCCACTTTGGTTGGTTTCGGCTCATCTTGAAAGACCCATACGCTCGATTGCTGCTTTATTTTGGGATCGTAGCAATAAATCCATGTTTCGTCACCTGTTACTATGTCCCACACCAAATTTGACGCACCTTCGTTGAATCTGGTAAGCATGGCACTGCACCAAGTGACGCGGTCCGTTTTTTGATCCTCGGTCAAGTTATGTGGGATCCACCGCGAGCACAGCTTTCTCACACCCAAATGTTTGTGTAGGATTGATTTTATTTGACTCATGCCTATTTCTAAGGATGCGCGAATTTCATGGTAGGTCACATGCCTGTCTGTTTCAATCATACGGCGCACAGCATCGATGTTTTTGTTGGTCACAGCGGTGGACGGCCGACCATCGCGAGATTCGTCACTGAGATTGATACGACCACGCTTGAATTCTGCAAACCAGCTATAAACAGTCGTCTTGCATGGAGCTTCATCGCCAAAAGCTGTTTCAAGCCGAGCGATGCTCTGTTGAGCCGTCAAATTACACTTAAAATCGTAGAAAATCATACTACGAAAATTTTCCCGAGTTAAATCCATGTTGATGTAGACACACAATTTTTTAAATGGCGCCACAAGGTAAAAACAAAAGACAGTCAGATGAAACAAACTGTATTCTACAGCCAAAGAGTTCTATTTTCAAATGTTGTAATAAATTTTTAAATATTGTTTATGTAAGTGGCCAGTTCCGGAAACTTTTAGTGTAACCTATGTAATTTGCTAATATGCCCTTTCATTTGAAACTAAACATGGCATATCTTTTTCATATTTATTTTTTAACACAGTTCTTTATGATCGCTAGAGGACGTCCCATTATATTTAGTAACCAGCGGACGATCGAAACGATTCCAACAATACCTCATTACCTATGAGGGAACCGATAACCCTATATAGGTACATATAGGTATATATACACATAGCCTGTCAAATCATTACCCTCATTTGGCTTCCGTAGTCGGGTTAAAACTGTATATTATACAACTTTGGTGCCACTTAAGTTGTATAAATTTAGTTGTAATATAGGTAAGTATATTGTAGACGACTGTATGTTTAGACATCATAATCCTGATGAGAGCTCCGATCTTGAGCCTAGCTTGGGCAAGGCTCAAGGTCTGAGTTCTCATCAGGTAATTTGACCATTTATGTACTTAAAACTATAATGGATGCTCTCGCTTTCAATTTTTAAATTTAATTAACTGACTTAAGTATGTCTATAAGTACTTTGGTACCTTTCAGAACATTATATTATACGTATATATAAAGTTTAATAACTTGCAAATTAGACGCGGCATTGTGAAGTTGATTATATTTCAATTCGTGAAGGTTTAATGCTGACGTTTCGGTAGAAAATGAAACACTTCGAGCAAGTGGCTTAATGTTCCATTAATTCTAATGAAATGGCTGAAAGACTTTACCTATAGATATTATCTTACTCCATCTTAATTTTATTAATTTTCAAGTTTGTGAAGATTTTTGAATATTCAACCACGCTCTTACAGTTCTGTTGAAAGATACAGGCATAGATTATAGTCTAGAATAACACATCGGTTAGGTTATTTTTTATCTGGGAATGTAATCTTGTGAGATGCGGAAACGGGAACAAAATATATAGGTATATAAATAACTAGTGTGAATAATATATTATATTATATCTTATGACGGACGGACGACCTGAAAAAGGTGGCTGGGACAGAGTGGATGTGGAAGGTAGAGGATTGGATAAAATGGCTCGCATATTTTCAGTAGTGGATTGATTGATCTCTACGATTAAGTAAGTTTTAAAAGTGACCGTTAGTCCGGCTAGGCTAATCTCGGACCAGCTTTAATTTGAGACAAAGACGGGTGGAGCATCTGGGTGACAGATCGGCTTCACAACTCTTTTATTGAGACTACGAACGTCTATCACCAGCTACAACTACCACCACAATAATATATGAATAAAATATTTTCTTTCTTTCTTTCTTTCTTTCTTTCTTTCTTTCTTTCTTTCTTTCTTTCTTTCTTTCTTTCTTTCTTTCACACCTGGCCGCTAATAAGGAACAGGAGGCCGTTCACCAGTTCCGAACGGGAGACGAAGCTCAAGCCCGAGGACCGGACCGTGCCTTCTACGGGAGTCTCTGTCGCCGTCTCTATCTCCTAGTCAGCTCTATGGTGGTAGCTGACCTAAGCGCTGACGTTTTCGCTAACTGAAACTCCCGTTCTCCGTTCAGGCGGAATTCAAACCCACTATCTTACTCCTACAGGGGGAGCCACCGAACCTCGCTTTCAAATCCAAGTCATCCAAATTTTCCTATATATCCGATTAATTTTTTTCTGTCTTAATTGATTTGCATACTAAATGCTTTAAAATTTCATTCAATAATCAGATATCTGTTCCATGAGGTGTTTTTTTTTGTACTAACGCCTCTGACACGAGGTCGGAGCCTATTTGAACGCAAAATATTTATAGTCTAGTCTGCTAGAATCACGGTAACCCTCGCAGGGTTCATTTTTATTTAACTATAAGTTCTATTGGCTATTTGTCTACTCTCTTTCATTCTGGCCTCTTTGTCACTCTAGTTCTCGCATTTATTCTTCTCGCACATTCATTCCATACCTTTCATATTTTAGGAATATGTAGGGGGGGGGGGGGAGGGGATTGTTAAAATTTTACGTTTATTTTTAGCTTTCTTTAGAAATTTTACAATTACTTTTGAACCTCATGTAAATATTTATTTGACTGAGTTAAACTCAGGTGCCGTTTCTTTTGATTACTATGCCTGCAATTAGCTCCCAATACTCCAAAAAGTATTGCCTGTACTTTTTGGAGAGTAAAGTTGGTAGATTGCTATTTGTTATTTTTAAACTAATTTTTTGCTCCAGATTAAATCGTGCCCTTGCGTGGATGGGACAGTCCACTAGGAGGTGGACGACCGTCTCGTCCACTCCCAGCTCACAGGCGCATGATGGGTCCTCCTTACTCTTGAAACGGGCCAAGTATTCGGAGAACCCACCATGCCCCGTCAAAAGTTGGGTAGTGGTGCCGGAAATCTCCATGTTTCGGACGATGCTATATGCCTCCAGAGCGCAGGGGAAGAAAAGCCTAGTGACCGAAGCAGTTTCACCCGTCCTGTACCTTTCGTTCCATTCACGAAGCGTGGCCTGACGCAGACCACGCTTCACGAATGAGACCGGGCACAGGTCATAGTGCGGCGCTACCTTCGACCGCAGAGCCGCCTCTTTAGCGAGTTGGTCTGCTCGCTCATTTCCCTCCAACCCCGCGTGGGCCTTGACCCAGAACTGGGATATTTCCTTGCCCTGGGTTGTTCCATGAGGTTTACACAGCAATTCGTAATACATCTTAACCCATTTCAACAACTAGCTACTGTTTCCACGCTGGCCAGACGGGTTGGTACAGGGTTATATTTCAAGTTTTCTTTCTCTCGCAGTGATATCGTCTGCGTATTTTTACGTTAGTCGCCTCTTACGACACCCTTCGGACGAGATTGGGTGGTGATACTTGTATTCTTTCTCCGTCACCACACTGATAATTTACCCAGTTCACCAGTTTTAATATTTGAAAACTATAGTTGTGGCACGCTGTGATGGCTGTTTTGACACCACTGATTTTACTCGTTTTCTCTTTTTAATTTAATTAATATGTCCAATATGAATTAACGTTCGACAAACTGTTAGATGAATAGCTATAGAAGAAGAAAGTAAACTTCACAGACCAAAAAAGAGATAACGAGCAAAACCAGTCGTGTCAAAACGGCCATCATACCGTGCCGCAACTATAATGTCAAATCAAATCAAATCATTTATTGCTTACCAAGTGTACTTAGATCTTACAATTTATATGACAGTACTTAAAACTTAGCGCCTTTCCAGGCATTGCAACATTTAGGTCACATATTTTCTTTATTGAACTAGGTAGGTTAAATTAAAGTAAATTCGTTATGTTATTAAATATTTGCATTCTAAATATAGGTTTATTTATAAGTACGTACTCTAATTCATACATGTAGGTACCTACACTAGTTTTCAAATATTCATACTGATTGTATCTTAATAAAACGCAGCAATAAATTCTCTTTAAGTATGTCTCAAACAACAAAGCAGTTAATCTAACAGGACTATCCAAAGACTGATGTGCAATTAAACTAAGAGAAGATATTGCGAATTTGGAGTTTAAAGGATTTGGATGGCAGACGGCCGCAAAGCCGCCCATAGTTAGTAGGATGTCCTAGTTATATGTATTTATATTCTTACCCGACTACGGCGAAGCAAAAGGAGGGTTATGATTTGACAGGCGATATATAATGTATGCATGTATGTATGAATGTAGGTTTATCTGTACCCTCATAATTCCTAAACCACTTATTAGAACTGGACAAATGGGGTATCGTTAGAAGCGTCTTAGTCGTCCGCTGGTTATAGGCTATATAATATGTCACTGAAACTATTGTGGCGCCCTCTAGCGGTCATAAAGTACTGCGTTATAAAATAAAATTGAGATAAATATGTCACGTTTGGTATTAACTGACAGGACTTAGTTAGCATATTTCAAATATGTATAAATTATACATGTTGCTTGCCCCAAAAAATTATAAATAAAAAAATAAGATTAAAACTAAAACCCGACTACTGCAAAATCGCGCTCTAAAAATATTAAACAAGAAAAATCAAGGATAGCCGTGGTCGTATGCCACTTTTCCCTAGAATGTTTTGTTAGACTAAGTGCCGCGTGGTTCCCGGCAGAGTAGAATTTGGGCCACCCCATCTCCTCCCTTGCGGTGTCGTACAAGGGGACTAAGGGATAGGGCTGTTTAACATCTGACAGATATATACAGCTCAGACTCAGGCACAAGGCTTAAGTCAACACGGTGCCCGGAAGACGGCAATAGGCTCACCCCCTATTACGTGGGACCGAATTCAATGATTGGTGAAAAGTGGGTGTGTTAATTGACCTCTGCCTAACCCTCCGGGGGGATAAAGGCGTGATTATATGTATGTATGTAATATTTTTATAGACTATAGATATTGTTGCACTTCAGTCGATATTCTGTTATTAATAGTAAATTTATTCGTCCTAACTTTAATTCCAGTGCATATGAAGTTTTAACCTCGTAGTATGGGTTCCGGTTTTTCCAGTATAACTGTGAGTTTGGCTAACCTTCGATATTTTACCCGAAGCGACTGCCATCTGACCTCTACTAACGATTAAAGATATCGAAGCATTGTAGTTAGATCATTATTTGTTGGACTGGATTCCAACTATCCGCAACGACTGCTATAGTTGTTCTTATGACATCCGGGATTGACGGCGACGGTTTAACGTATTCTCTGAGGCACGACCAAAACAAATTCATGCGTACCAATATTTGCATTGAGCGAGAATCAAACCCGTCGAAATAATAGTAATCTAAATAACATATGCATTGAAGCAAAAAGTGGTATGTAGTTGAAAAAAAAAATAGTGTGGAAAAGTAAAAATGGTTTATTCAATTTGTGCAGCAAGCTCCAACAAGTGCCATCACCCTATAGTACCACCCACCCACTTTTCCATACTATTGTTAAAAAAATTCTAATGCAGATCAATGATTTATTTTATTTTATTTTATTTTATTCTTTATTGCACACACAGTACAGAGATCATACACAAAACACATCAAAGAAGATGTACAAAGGCGAGCTTAACTCAAAATGAGTTCTCTCCCAGCAAACCTTTGAGTAGCAGAGAAGCATAAAATAATGAAAGGGGATGTGAAGTGTACATTACAAAAAAAAAAAAGAAAAAGAAAAGATAAACAAAGAAAGAAAAGAAAATAAAAATAAAAAAGATAATAAGCGTACCTAATTTATCTTTCTTTTCTTTGTCGACTGTCATACAATGCAAATACATACGTATATGCGCGCCAGTAAATCACTGAAGGGTTAGGCACAGAAGTAGGTGTATTAACACATGCATATATCGTCAACTATGATTTTTGGTTCCACGTAATAGTGGACGAGCCTATGGCCGTCAAGCGGGAACTTAGTCATGGGCTCTATATTAATTGCCGGATGGAAACAGCCATACCCCTAACGCCTCTAACAACGGCCACAACAACATATTGATTGACTGTTCTTTTTTGTTGTCGAAAAATGATCACTTTTGTATAATATAATGAACTACTAAATACAATACAGCGAGGCAAAGTCCCTTTTAAGTCTGAGAGGTTCCACATCGCCACATGAGAGTGTCTACAAGCCTCAACACCCTTCTTTGCACCGAGTTGAAAGGGCCAAGCTGGTATGCAGGCGCTCCGGCAAATAGGTGACAGCAGTACTCCATAAATGGGGCCAGACTATTTACCTTATAAAAAAGGTTTTTTGATGCCAACCTAACCTTGTTCCCCAAATGACTCCGGTACTGGACGCCGCTGGAGATATCTACACCCTGGATTCCAATACACGAAGAAATGGGGAGTGGTGTGCCTAGGAATTGCGGCGCTACAATAAATAGGGTGAGAAATGAATACACATATTTGTGTCTTCGTGGGGTTGAATTGGACTAGGTTTACTCGTCCCCAATCGAATACTCCCGAGAGATGGACAAGGAAAAAATATCAAGGGTAGTCGCAGTCGTATATCACTTGGTCTAACAGAACAATCTAGGGAAAAGTGGCATATGACCACGGCTATCCTTGATTTCCAGTTTCAGATTATCCAGTAGTCGGGTTTTCATTTTTAACCTTATTTTTTTCAGAAATTATCTTATAAATCGACGAATTCGTTTTACAAATTTTGAGAAAATAAGTTGTATCAATGCAACACGTCGATGATATATTGACATATACAGAGCCTGCTGATGAATGTAGCACGGTACTGTCATGGCAGCGCGTGTATCTACCGCTCGAACACTGCTCCGAACAGAATGATTGATCTATCTTGTTAGGCAGTAACGCTTGTTGTGCGTCCGATGTATGCAAGGATGTTCAGTCATGTACGTACACTACGTACACGCATATCTATGTAGATACCTATATGTGTTTAACAAAAGGTAGCGTGTTATGGTTAATAAATAATGTCATATAGCATGTCCTTAGAATGATGAAATCCATTGTACAATACATACACATGTATACATATAATCACGTCTTTATCCCTTTCGGGGAGAGGTAAGGCAGAGGTGAATTAACACCAACATTTCATCAATCATTATATTTGGTCCCACGTAGTAGGGGATGAGCCTATTGCCGTATTCCAAGTACTATTGTTGACTCGAACCCTGCATCTGAGGCTGAGTCTGGACTGTATTTGTGTGATGTTAAACTGGCTAATATGTGTGGGCTCAGAGGACGATCTATCAATCTCATTTATTCAGTTACGTTCACGTAAAGAGCACATATCAACGTCAAAATTTTACAATAATGTTAAGAAATAGTATACATTTTTTTACATTGGCTTTAGTTTACAATTTGAGATGGGCGTACAAGCAAGACGCTTATTATGTTGACCACGCATTAACATCATCAAGATACTCATCTACTTTATAGTAACCTTTTTTCATCAAACAATTTGATACTTCAATTTTAAAATGAATAAATAAATTTAGTGGCAGGTTGGTTGGCATGCCACTAAATTAATTTAAAAAGCCTGAGTTTTAGTAGATGCGGTTTGTTTTTAAATATATAGGTAAGGTAAGCAAAGTCAGCTGGACGCAATTTTCACTAATATATTGCACTTTTACACACTACTATTTACACTTTTATCCTATTACATGTTATTTTGTGATGAATTTTAGCAATAATTATCGATGAAATATAATTATAAATTAAAATAATAATGGGACTATTTGCAATCAGTTGCCACAGGAAGGACACGGCGGTATTTCCGCCCAATTGAGCAGTCTGACTGGGGAAGTATCTCCGCCGTATAGAATACCGCGGCTATAATAACTTCGTGTTGTGTTCCCAGCGGTGAGTAGGCTAGCCTGAGCTCACCGGAGAATTTGTGCTGTCAGTGGGAAGACTAAAGACTTGTCCTGCTACGTCCTGACGGCATAGAAATTCAGTACTTACAGGGTTGGCAGCGCGACTGTGACTCCTCTGGTGTTACAAACGTCAATAGGCCACGGTTACCACTTTCCATCAGGTGGGCCGTGTGCTTGTCTGCCACCTAAGTGGTATAAAAAAAACGAGATGACGATGCAAGTTAACTAAACATTTTTTTTATAAAAAGAGATTCATCCTCCTTCCAGCGATTTTTCGATTGCATCCAAAGTTTCCATTTTGGAGCCTGGGTTCCATTAACGTATTATTTTCGATTGGTTTGTTGACTTAGGGCGACTGCCGTCTGATTTTCCAGTACCGAGAGCGTTTCTTAGCAGTTGTATCGAATAGTGTTAGTTTATCTGTGCAGTTGACCTGAGCCCCAAAGACATTGGTAGGGTTCTGTACACACAAAAATAAATAAAATAAAAATAATAGGGGAATAATAAAGAATATGACGCGGCGGTATTTCAGCCCAATTGAGCAGTCCGACTGGGGAAGTACCTCCGTCCTACAGAATACCGCGGTTATAATAACTTCGTGTTGTGTTCCCAGCGGTGAGTAGGGTAGCCAGAGCTCACTGGAGAATTTGTGCTGTCAGTGGGATCAGTGGGAGTGGGACTAAAGGCTTGTCCTGCTTTGTCCCCTACACTGACGGTACAGAAACTCTGTGCTTATAGGGTCGGCAGCGCGAGTGTGGCTTCTCTGGTATTACACACGTCCATAGGCCACAGTAAACACTTTCTACCAGGTGGGCCGTGCGCTTGTCTGCCACCTAACTGGTATAAAAAAAAAGGGTAATCATTATGATCTAAAACAGTAACAAAAGATACGCCCGGCCACACCGCTACACTAATGTAATGAATGGGATGCTGAATTTATACATACATTTGTAGAACCCAAATCAGAAAGGTTCTTACGGACTTTGTATTATTTGGAAAGTTAGTTCTTCTATCGAACATTGAATAAAATTTAGTACATTCCTATTATATTTACTTTTTTTAAAGATAAATTCTATTTATTTCACAAATTAATTTTACAATCATGTCAAGAAATAATATATAAATATTAAATACAATACAACTAAAATAACTGTTGTACAACTTATAGCTAAGAATAATTAAAATGCGTCGTGGAATTCCTCCGCATCGCATGCCTCTTGTGGTAGCGTTCCCAGAAGACTGGCAGCATTGCCACGTTGTAAGGCAATGCTTACTCTGACCTAAAAAGAGGCCAGCCTTCTGGTCACGAGAAGCGTCGACCATACGCAATATTAACTTAGATACCTACTTGATATTTTTAGGGTTTCGTACCTCAAGAGGAAAATATTGGAACCCTTATAAGATCACTTCGTTGTACGTCTGTCTGTTTCTGTCAGAAGCTTTTTCTCAGGAATGCGTGGGACTATATAGTTGAAATTTATACTACACACTAAGTCTGTAACGACTCGAAACTATATAAAAATCAAAGTTATAAGTCAACATAATCAAAATATATTAGGGTTTATGTAGCATAAGTTCGTCCTTGAATATAATTTTGCAATGAACTATCTTTTTTATCAACTTAATATCACATGACATATAATCACACCTTTATCCCCGGAGGGTTAGGCAGAGGTGAATTAACAACCAAATTTCACCAACCATTGTATTCGGTCCCACGTAATAGACTCTCTGTACGTTGTGTGTTCTTGAATAAATGCTTTTTTCTTTTTTCTTTCTAATAGGGGGTGCGTGCGCCTATTGCCATATTCCGGGCACTATTTTTGACTCAATGCCATGCGTCTGAGGCTAAGTCTGGGCTGTATATATCTGTCTGATGTTAAACACACCTATCCCATAGTCGCCTTGTACGACACTGCATGGGAAGAGATGGTGTTGTCCAAATTCTACTCTGCCGGGAACCACACAGCATCTATACATATATCCGTCTTAGAATTGTTAGCATATTAAATGCTTTAAAATTTCATTCAATAGATTGAGCGGAGTCATCAAAAATCAATGTTTAAAAATGATTGCAACATCATTCATTGGTTCCGATAGGTCGTACGAAGATCGGTAGATGGCTCTCAACCGTCGCCGTAAGACGGACATATGTACAGAAGAATTTGTATGATTTCGGGCGAAGGTTCTGTGGCTTTGTGGTCATAGCGTTCCCCTTGTAAGGGAAAGATCGCGTGTTCGAATCCCGCCTGAACCTATTAGATTTTTCCTATATCTTAATCGATTTGAATAGTTAGCATACTAAATGCTTCAAAATTTCATTCAACTGAACATCAATCACTGAATAAGCCCATCACTGTCCACTGCTGGATATATAGGCCTCTTTATATCAAGCTTTTGCCCACAGTTTCCACGTTAGCCAGACTGGTACAGGTTTTTATTTAGAGATTTTCATCTCTTCTTTTTCTTATACGTGAAGCTAGTGATATTAAAACACTAATGCCTTGTGAGGAGTTCATAAACCTTTCATGCATCTTTGACTTGCATAGCTTGAGCATGGTGCAGGCCCCTCCTAAAATGCAAGAAGAATACAGTATAACATTGTAGCAGGCACGCGTTCTATTTTACCATATTTTAATTTTATTCAATTATTTTAACGTATGAATTTATATTATAATGTTTTTATATAGCTTTAGTTATCTTGACACGAGACAAAAAGTATATTCTTCCATAAATAGACTTAAGAAATCAGTATTTATAAGCTGACGTCTCGAAAATGCCGCAGTGGAGTTTGTTGCACCGTTACTTCTCCTCTAGCGCAGGGAAGCAGTCTAGGAAGCAGTGGTAAACTTAGTTTTAAGTAGAAATTGACGTCAAAAAGATGTAATTACGTTGCACTATTTTGAGAAAATATAGAATTTTAAATTTGACTCTTAGCTTAACACAATGCACATTTACATCATGCTTATCTCTTTTTTTTTTATTGCGCTTCTAGTAGCGATTCAATAATAAAGTACGTACACCAAAATCACGTCATCTACGTAAAAGCGGGTGTCAAACGTGCTGGCCCACGATTCTGCTAATTTTATTTTAACAGACTTAAAGTTCAAAATTAAATGAAAAAGACATCATTTATTAAATTCTTTACACCCTTTCATTTACTCTACAAGATTCTATTTAATTTTACAGTCTAAAAGCATAACAGTAAGGCCGCCCATTGTACATTGAACTGTATACATGCTACCTTCTTGTCCTACTGTAAATCTGTTGGAGTACAATAAAGAATTATCTATCTATCTAACAGTAAAGTTTTTTTTTATACCACTTAGGTGGCAGACAAGCATACGGCCCACCTGATGGAAAGTGGTTACCGTGGCCTATGGACGTTTGTAACACCAGAGGAGTCTCAATCGCGCTGCCAACCCTGTAAGTACAGAGTTTCTGTGCCGGTAGAAGCCTATGGTCTTCCACTGACAGCACAAATTCTCCAGTGAGCTCTGGCTACCCTACTCACCGCTGGGAACACAACACGAAGTTATTATAGCCGCGGTATTCTGTAGGGCGGAGGTACTTCCCCAGTTGGACTGCTCAATTGGGCGGAAATACCGCCGTGTCCCACCTCCTTGGAAAGTCTAAAATTAAATGGCATTATTTGCAGTGTCAGTGGTATATATAAATAAATTAATTAAAAATAAGTGGCCAAGCTATTGTAATGAAACGAGACAGACCCTTTATTTATTTATTTGCTACACAACACAGAATACAATTGTGATTATAATGAAAATTGAAATCCACAACTTCCGTATATAGAAAAACCAAGGAGAATTGATTAACACTGAGTACTTAAAAACTACTCAAAGGTACTTAATTAAATAATTTTTCACATATTTATAGTATTTACTTACTTAGTTGGGATTTAATTTGGACTAGAGGACACACTTTTTTTACGTGCGAGAAATCCCCACGGATACGCGCTCCCACCGCCAGAGCCATTTATGTCTGACTCGAACCGACTAAAACGGGTCTCCTCACACACGGGGCACCCGTACAGGGCCATGGACCGCACGATACTCGCGTAGAGTCTCCTTCAGAAGTCCTCCGGGCCCCTCAAGTTGGGCAGTAGCCGCGCCAGAGCGTTAACTGTGCCCACCAATTTGTGATTTCGGAAATGCTTCTCGAAGTCCTACCAAGAGGACACCATAGTATGAACCAATAAACGTTGCGATTATATTAGATCTTTACCTATGAAATTGCCGAAATTTTCTTACAGATTCATGAGTTCCTGTAATATAATAGCTATTTCCATTCTTTATATTTTGTTTGAAAGATGATTTCAAACTTTTACAAATCTGTAATAATTTTGTTTTTAAAGGCCGCTTGATAAATTAAATTCGATCTTCAAAAACAGTACTTCCTAAATCCTATCCATTTTGATGAAAAATTTCGTATTACTTTTTTTACAGCTGTCACTTCTCAAAAATGTAATAAAAGTGTTTGATAGTTTAATGCTGTCTAATGCAAACACTAAATAAACATAAAATTTGGATATGTCATTCCTAAAAAAATGCAAAAAAGTTAATACTGAAAACTCGGATTCCTACAAATTCTTCAAAAAATAACGGCAATTGCAAATGTAACGACCTATTATCAAGTTCCGTTATTTTTTGATGTGCGAAGGAGGACTCGTACTTAGCCAGCTTGATTTATTTGTAACCATTCTTTTTAGGATCTTCAACATTCGACCTGACATAACCTCATACATATCTATTATAGGTAAGTACATAATGTAGTAAATGATTACCAATCATAAATGGTCGTCATTACATTTTTTTTGGAAACAGTAGGCCAAAGCCTCCTATCGCTGGGAGAGGCCTATGTTCACCAGTGGACTGCGATGGGCTAGTTGATGATGATACTGACATTTTTTTATATAGGTCCCGTCAATTAGACTTCGCCTCGCCTGATAGTAAGCTGAAGGCGAAGTCTCAGAAAAGAGGGTCACCATTACTTATATATGTGATAATGGTGACACTTCGCTTGACGGCCTCATCATATGCTTTTTCACGCCTCGCTTAAAGGTCCTGGAACTGTAGGAAGAAGGAAACAAGTGGGCTGCTAATAAATTCCAGGCCTTAAAGGTGTGACGAAGGAAAGAGGCACCGAACCGCTTGGTTCTTAATCGGATATTCTGTACTGTGTGCGACAAATTTAAATGATAAATACAGCTATTCACCTCATAACATACTGAAACGTTTCAGATTGAAAAAAGTGAATACTCAGAGGAAACTGTATTGTATTAAGTACCTTTTTTTCTCCGGGGTAGGCAGGGCAATAGCCCGATATAAGTTTTACACACTTCACGATTTGTCCCACATTGAGTGTTAGAATAATCGAGCGACTAACTTACCGTCTGACCTGCCAAACCTAAGAGTCCAAGCCTCATTCACCAATTAGTAAATGTACCGTCTTGTAGTTGAGATAAGCTTGGCCCCTAGCGTCTTGAGATGGCCTCATACATCTGAAACAAAAGCGGCCGCTACGCAGGAGACATACATACAATTACGCCTTCATCCTCGGAGGGTTAGGCAGAGGTAAATTAACACCCACATATCACCAGTCTTTGAATTCGGTTTCACGTAATAGTAGGTGAGCCTATTCCCGTCTTCCGGGCACTATTGTTGACTCAAGCCATACATCTGAGGCTGAGTCTGGGCTGTATTTATCTGTATAATGTTAAACAGCCCTAACCCTAAGTCACCTTGTACGACACCGCATGGGAGGAGATGGGATGGTCCAAATTCTACTCTGCCACGAACCACGCGCAGGAGACGCTGGTACGACCGATCCCCGCTCAGTGCAAATATTTGTATGAATGAATATAGGTATTTCTACTGCAATGGTCTGGTTGTGTCTCCGAGGGCACGTTAAGCCGTCAATCCCGGTTGTCATACGAACGTCTATGGTAGTCGTTACGGGTAGTTTAAAACCAGTCCAACAACTGGACTAACTGTAATGATTCGATATCGCCATTAATTTGTGAAGCTCAAATGTCAGTCACATCTCGGAAAATTTCGAAGGTCGGCCAAATCCGAAGTTAGACTGACTAGGAATAACGCTAGTATGAAGAAGAAGACACCTAAAACGAAGATAAATAACATAACTTTAACGTATTCAAATAAAAACGCCTGTTGTGTTGACCGAATTAAATTTACATGGTTTTGCAGGATTTATGTAAAATTATTTCAGTTTCTGACGTCAGTCCGTCTGAGAAGTATAAGAAATATACACCGCCAGTGTTTTATGAACGCCTGGTATCCGGATCTACTACAATGCGATTTTAGGATGTCGTGTGTCACGGACTTAAACAAATTATTCCATTTTCTGACGTCATCGTCAGTTTGTTTGGTAAGTATGAGAAATTTACACATCCAGTGTTTTCTGAATGCCTGGTATCCGGATCTGCCACAATGCGTTTTACGGATGCCGTGTGTCACGGGCTCATACAAAATTTATGTAAAAATTAAATTTTTCTGACATCTGTTTTTCTGGGACGTATAAGAAAAATACTTTTCCAGTGTTTTGTGAACACCGGCATCGCTATCTGTTACTATGCGTTATAAGAATGCACTGTGTGACGAATGCATGGTCGCAAACGCTGCATACTGTTTACATAATTTTCATATCATTAGCAATCATTCCAATAACACCTCGTGTTTTATGAGCACCTAGTACCGGGATCTGCTATTGCTTTTTGGGAGGCCCCCGTGATTTGTATGTGCCGAGTCAAATGGCAAATATTATGACTTTATAATTAATGATCTTACATGCGCTACAGATAATACAGCGTACAATTTATAGAATCTGTGGATCGAATCTCAAATCGAATTTCATTTCATTTAAGGATACATATATACAATCACGCCTTTATCCCTGGAGGATTAGGCAGAGGCGAATTAACACCCACATTTCACCAATAATTCGTATTTGGTCCCACGTTATAGAGGGTGAGCCTATTTCCGTATTCTGGGTACTATATTTGTCTCGAGGCATGCCTCTGAGGCTGAGTCTGGGCTGTATATATCTTTCTGATGTTAAAAAGCCCTATCCCTTAGTCACCTTGTACGGCACCGCATGGGAAGAGATGGGGTGGGACCACATTCTACGCTGTCGGGAAATTATGATTGCTCAAAAAAGAACAACAATTAAAAATGCGGATCTTGTCTTGACACTCAATATTTGTTAAATTTAATTTTTATCACTACCAAGCTGCAGAGTAAGGAGCTAAACATATCACATACATGCAATTATACTCCACGGTCCGATTCAAAACGCTACGTATGCAAAACGCGTGATTTCGTATTCATTTAGAAAGAAAATTGGTACAAAGTTCGATATTCAATTTGATCATACATAATTACTCAATCTCATCAATCTTTATCAATCAATCTTTATCCCCGGAGGGTTAGGCAGACTTGAAATGTGAATCAGTTAACAGTTAACTCAGCATTTTGATCTGTTGAAACAAAATCTGTTTACATTTTCGTGAGGTTCAAAACCATCCAAAGCGCTGTTAGTTTGATCCAATTTCCTTTAACTTTGACATTTTATTTATATAAGTTTTCGTAAGTATTGACAACGAACACGTGGTTGTACCGAAACGGGCCAATGGGTCGTAAAATCAATCAATTTGCTTAATTGCCACACAAAAGCTGGTTTCGATCAAGTTTGGACTATCGGGAAACTCAATAGTGCACTAGCGGCATTTAAATTTGTTGTTGTCGAACTAGCACTCTGAACAGATACATGGTTTGAAACTAATACGGCGACAATATATTGCCCCGATCATTTTAAGTTAACATGCATACAAGTAACCACCTGTTTTCACTTGCGTTGATTTTAAAATATACCTTTCGCTTAAAGAAGCGAAAGTAGCAGTAACTAATTTTTGGTTTTCAAGCCCCCGGCGCAAAAACAAAGGGTTGTTAAAAGTTTGACGTGTCTCTTTGTGTGTGTGTGTTTGTGTCTGCCTGTGGCATCATAGCTCCTGAATGGATGAACCGATGTGGATTTAGGTAGTTTCTTTTGTTTGAAAAGTTCATTAGTCGGGAATGTTCTTAGCTATGTTTGAAAAAAATCGGTCCAAGATGGCCGCCGCCACAAAATGCGTGCATTTTTCTCACAATTCACACACACACACACACACACACACAAGAGCTGCTTGACTAGTAGATCAATTTAGAAAGGCAATTTATTTTTTATTATTAGTAATTTAAAAAACGCCCTTCCCAACAAACAACCTCAAAACGTCCTTTAACTTTGATAAACCTAGTAATATTTTTATTCAAGCGTTGCCATGTCGGGGGAACGCTTGAATCAAAATATTACTAGTTTTATCAAAGTTAAAGGACACAATTTATATATATACTTTTTTTGGTTAATTTATGGGGGAAAATCACATTTTTGTCGGGTTAGCAAATTCATACTATATATTCTAGCCATGAATATTTTTTCCTGTTTCTACCCAGAGGTATTTCCGATTTCTACCCATAAACTCTCGCGTTCCACTACCCATGAAAAGTTATCCAGTATTGCAATGCGAATACTACTTCAAAATATTAAATAATCTTTAATGTTGGTAATACTCTTTGTGCCGACACTCCACGCCACGATTTTGTAGCAATAGTTACAAAGAAATATCATTGTAATGGAACGAAACAAAGTAGTCACACAACTTATAGGTTTAGTGCTAGTGCTGGTATCGTAAAATGTACACCTTCACCCACAATAGTGGGGCGGGAACTGAAGTGAGAGGGAGGTACTACAGTGGAACTTACTGCAAAAGGTATTTACTTTGGTTTTGCTGAATTTAATTTGGTTGGTTGAAAGCACTAATCTTTTTTTATACAACTTCGGTGGCAGACAAACTCACGGCCCACCTGATAGGAAGTGGTTACAGTGGCCTATGGACGTGTGCAACACCAGGGATGTTATACTCGCGCTGCCAACCATGAAGAAACCTTCTGATGAAGATGCTGATGTAGGTGCTTGAGAAAACCGCAGCAGGGATACCACAGCTTGAGTGTGCGTGGGATGAAGTTTCCTTCATACCGCACAGTACACACCGGTACCGTCATGAATCTTCTGAGATTCCTGTCCCTCTAGAGAAGTGGCATATTGTTGACCGGCGTATTGCAGATTAGAATGAGGAATGTATAGGATTTGACATTTATGACATACGATGATGATGTCATATACGTCAAATCCTATTTGTCATCCCATTCTGCAACACGTCGTTCAACGAATTACGACTTCTCTAGAGGGATTAGTGCTTTCTACCAACCAAATTAAATTTAGCTTTATAATATAATATCTCAGGAATCGAATCGAAAATCAAAAGGAAAGTTTGAAATGAAAATATCCTTTTGTGTTAAATAGTCCGTTTATCGTGCGATTCAGGAAGATTTCCATACATTGTCTAATAAATAGCGGGTAAGTGCCTGCTTGACGGCAATAAGCTCACCCCATATTACGTGAAATCGAAATCGTTGCCGAAATGTTGGTATCCTTCTGCCTAACACTTCGGGGATATATAGTCATGAATATAAGATGTATGTACCTATCACGTAAAGATCAAGACTTGCCACTAGTTTGGTTTGACCACAAAAACTAAATTTTGGAAATAATAGATGTGATATATTAAAAGATTTTTCGAAAATAACAAAGTGTACGTAACAGTTACAATACCGTTATTGTAAATTACTCATTTGTGTATGAAGGATGATATTCAATCTTCTCTCGAAAACGGATAAAATCGAATAGGAATATTACGAAGTATTGACAATCGAAATCGTATAAATATCGATACGAATTTGTAAATTTGCAATAATTTCGATACTAACATTGTCATAGAGATTTATGTTGTGAAAGTTGTTTTGCTTGGCAATTTATGTGATACCATTGTAAGTTGTAACAAAGGGGTTATTGTATTGATAGATTTGGTAATTTGCGCGTTGGGAGTATTGGTTTTAGGGACATAGTTCTATGTTACGTGTTGGTAAAGTCAGTGAATGTAGATAGATATATAGATAATCCTTTATTGTACACCAACAGATTTACAGTAGGACAAGTAGTAGGTAGCATGTATACAGTTCAATGTACAATGGGCGGCCTTATCGCTGAAGCGATTTCTTCCAGGCAACCTTGGGATGGACAGTAATGTTATAACAACAAAATTATATAATATAAAATAAATTAACACAATATAATTTGCTGAGTATTAGGAGCTAATTTAGAAAAAAATCCTAGTAGTTATTTTCTTTCGGAATTCGTTGAGGGAGGTTACTTGCAGTCTAAATTTCTATTTGCGTGGTTTTCGGTTAGTTGCGCTCGCCTCTATCTTGACTTTAAAGTTGAAATTTTATTTACTGATTAAATCATTTATTTATTTTTTACACGAAAAATATCTCCTAAAAAGTTGTTCAGAATTAAATTTTCTTAAATTTTGGTCTTAGTCATTTTTTTCTAGGATTGAATATTTTCGATTTAAACCCCCCATTCATGAATCTTTTTTTGACATACCTAAATATTGCTAGTAGCAATTTTCTGTCAGTAAATAGTAGTTGCGTCCTCCTCTATCTTGAATTTAAGGGTGATTTATATTTGCTAAATAAGTTGTTTATTATTAAGTTAACACAAAAATTACAATAACTAAGTAATTTAGAATTAAATTTCCTACATTTTGGTTTTCTAAATTTTGCCCTAGGATCGACATTTTTCGATTTATAATCCAAAAGGTGATGGTGAACCTTTGTTTAATTTTTTTGACATGGGAAACGTAACTAGCCGAAATTTTCTTTCAGAATTCTTTATGTGGACCGCCACGATAGGACAGAATACAATCGATTTGTTGTGTTCACCGCCATTTTGAATTTAAGGATGAAGTATTGCTTACCGAAGTCGAGAAAAAGTATGAAAATCAAAATGTAGGAAATTTTCAAACAACTTGATAATTTTCTAATTTCGTGTAAAATAAAAAGTAAATAAGTTATTCAGTAACTAAAATTTCACCCTTAAATTCAAGATTGTGGAGAATCCAACGAACCGAATACCACGCAAATCGAAGTGTAGACTGCAAATGTAGACTGAAAGAAAAGTGCTACTAGGAGGATTTTCCATGTCAAAAAAGTTAAATAATAGTTATTTATTATACAAGAGTGCAAAGTTGCTTTTAAACCGCGTGCTTAAGTTTGATGACCGAGCACACGAAGGATACGAAAATTTGAATCCTGAGCGTTAGCGAGGGAATCAAAAGAGCACAAGGTGAAAAATCTTTGCACTCGAGTGCAACACGTGACTTTTCATCTCACCTCAGCGAGGAAATGACTAAATGCAAAAAAAGTCAATAAAAAAAAATACACCATGCCATCGAGTTTCTAGTCAGAGCTTTTAACAAATTATAAACATTATTGTGATAAATTCGGCACCATAGAGGTTTTTTTTTTTTTTTTTTACGTGCGCATAATTCCCACGGATACCTCCCCACCGGAGCCGGTCCCTCGCACCCCGGCCGACCCAGGGCCATCTCTCACGATCTGGCCCTCTTCTCGGGTGTGGGGACTACAGAGTCCCCAGCTCGTCCCCGGAAACGGGGAGGCGCGCCACGCGCGCCACCGCCGCGGCCTGCTTCTGCCAGGGTGACAGGCGGCTTCACCTGTCACCCCCAGGCCGGCGCTCATGGGGGGCGGAGGTCGTTCATCGACCTCCGACACCCGAGTTGCCTTCGTACGCGGGCAGCTTGTCTTGCGATCCTTCGTCGCTCCCGCTGCCGCTCCCGCCCCGCCTCCTCCTTCACGAGCATTACTTGCTCGCAGAAGGAGGCGCCGGCCGCCCACGCATCCGCGCAGCGAACCATCGCCGCGAGCAAGGTGGAGAGCGTGAGAACCCTCACTCCCAGGGCCGCCACAAGCTCCCGCCTCGGCGTCTCCCACGCCGGACACTCGGTGAGCGTGTGCCGACCTGAGTCCTCGCTCGCGTCGCAGTGATGGCACTCGGACGTTGGCTCTTTCTGCATCCGACGCAGATACTTTCCGAAGCATCCGTGCTCGGTGATCATCTGCGTCAGACGGTACGAGAGGCTGCCGTGTGGCCTCTCTAGCCACTCCCCCATGATGGGTCTTACCGCCGCTACTACGGCGTGCCCTGGCACCATAGAGGTAGAAGTAATGGGTTTAATGATGTTTTGAAACACAACTTAAGGTTGCACACGATGTTCTAAATTCAAATTTACTTTACCCTCTAGAGGAAAAAAAACGACTTTTGCACTCAGAAACCGAAGAGCAAAATGACTCTTTCTGAGATGGGGGGAAGAAAATTAGTGTAAAATGAAAAAAAACGACTTTTTAATTTATTCTCTTTTATAACCAGATCTACGGCAACTGAAGCTCACATGTTAGGTACTCGATCCCGCACCCGATCATCCTGTCAAGGCAGCTTGACTGGGTGATCGTGAATAGGATTATGACAATCATGCCTGTTTTGTGACGTTTGTCTCCGCATTGTATCTACTTTTCTTTGTATGTTTGAGAAACGCATGTGGTATTCACGTCTAGAAGGACTTTACATAGCTTTCTGATGGATTGCTTATGTAATTAATATGCTCAATGTATCGACCAGTTTCGTGAGCCATAAAAAAAATCGTCCTTATATTATAGAAGGCGCAACGAACCGAATACCACGCAAAACCAAATGTGTATCAGTGACCTCCCTCTCCGAATTCTAAAAGAAAATTACTACTATAATATCACTACGATTGTTTTTGACATTTGAAAGTTTAAATTAACGAAGGCGAAAAACGCAACGAGCCGAATACCACGCAAAACCAAATGTAGACTGTCAGCGACCACCTTCTACGAATTCTAAAAGAAAACTGCTACTATAATATTACTACGATTGTTTTGGACATTTGAAAGTTTGAGGTTAGATCAAGACTGGATTTTGAAGAACTTTAAGGAGAATTAGCTTTCAGAACTCACATAACGTAGTGAGGTTCCAGCAAACAGCATTTATAGCACGTGTACCTTATCACATGCTCTCTATCTACATATATAGGTACCTACATATGTACATGTTGTTGTCATGGGGGAGTACAACTCAATTGTCACGTTGACATCTATCTTCGGCTGACTGTCAGGGCGACGGCACTGCGACGGTTACAGTAATTACAATGTCGTGTACGAGAATATCAGGGAAATCATTTAGGACAGTTTCTATGACGTCATATTTTATACAGTCAGGAAATTGTTCTAAATTTTAAATAAATAAATCCTAAATTGGGATAATAGTTACTAGTTTATGCCTTCGTACGATATCGGTGTTGCACATAACGCGGTTTCTGTACTCAAATATCACTTGCTTTATAATGAGTCTTTTGAATATTATAGTAAGAAGCAATATCATTAGCGAGAATTAAAATTTAAGTTGTTTAACCTTCACTCGACGGTTCATGTATAGTACAGCAAATTTCAATGAGCGCGTTTCAGTACAAGAACAATGCATTACGACGTCTTTTAATATTATTCGCATTATACAAGCGACCGTCTTCTAATTTAATGGAGTCGATTTTTTACTATCCCGCTTTTATATTTAATTAATAAATTTCCACATGTTTCACCATTTTTCAATTCAATTTATTGATATAATATACAAAATAGCATAGTATTGAATAGGCTTTCAATAGTGAAAAAGCTCATCAATCATATTTTGTATAGATGTTTTTTTGTATAGATATACTGTATTTATAATTTACTGAAATGATAAATATATGTAATTACATCATTTTAACTATAAGAAGCATCACTTATCACCACCAGCTTTGATTTTATGCATGTTATATTATTGAAAATATAATTGGAAAACCTTCACTACCACCACGCAATCACCTTAAACTAAATATCTTCTATAGTCACTGTAGTATGTTCTACCAATATCTTTAAAATGACTTAAAGCTTGATGTCTATAAAATCTATTCCTTTAAGAAAAAGTTAAAATCCTTGCTGTTGGAAAAGTGTTACTACACAGTGGAAGAATTGGTGGATGATGACTAAAATGTATTTGTGACTAAATGTAAAGTTTTAGTTAATTGTACCTAAAATTTTATTTTATTTTATTTCATTTTGACGTTATAGTGTATTTTCATTGATTGTATGTATTTATAAATTAAAATTGACATTTCAATACAAGCTATGTTTGTTTAGAAATAAATAAATTGAATTGAATTGAATTGAAAATAAAATATTTAATAAATGCATTTTAGCTGTTAACATTAGTTTCATTGATAAATAGATGTTCTACCCAAAAACAAATTAACAGTTAACATACTAACTCATTATAGTATAAAAAATTAAATAAAAATTTTGTCTCCATCTGTCTTGTTCTACCACTCACACTGGGTCGTAAAATTTTATTGCTGTAAAAAAAAGTCATGCGCGTAAGAATGAATTTGTCAAACACTATGTTTATAACATATCTATAACTATTTATGTAAAGATTTACATAACTAACTATACGTATACGTAGTAGGTGATGGTTTCGAGTGTTACTTTTGTTCGTGACTGTGTATCTTTGGTTTTTTGTATTTCAATGACTCAAACGGTCTCTTAGAGTCCGAGTCCGAGTCTTGTTTGTTCTCACATGAAATATGATCGATAGGCATAAAAAAATTGGACTTTTATAATTTTTCTTCTGACTACGATTTCGCCAAAATGATTCTGTTAATGCAGTTCAGAATATTTAAAAAAGTTATTGATGATTTCCTAAAAACGTTTTGCTGTAACTATTATGGTTGATTTAGGTATATACCCCGTTTCAAAAATTCACGGTATGTAGATAATACCCGGTATATAGTTTTTTTTGGCAGTTATCTTAGTTCTAATCATGAAATGATAGCGGAAAACTTGCCTAAACATAGATGGGTACACAGAGGACAGAAATGATCATTTCCTTCCCCATGGGTAGGTGCCATACGAACAATACAATTAATCATTTTGCCAGTGGTTTATTCAATAGTTAGCGCATAAGGCCCCGCTTATAATTTGATTAGTGATTAGTGTAAGTCATAAGTTTATTTTGCAAGATTTCTAGAAGGGGGAGGTATCATTATGGAATAATTTAACTAAACAATCTACTCGCATTAATTCGGTTTTAAGGTGAAGTAAATGAAATATTCGAACAGCGAAAATTAATTGACATTTATTCGTATTATAGAGACGAACTAACAACTGCTAGCTTCAAATTAGATAATGGAATGATAAAAGCAGCAATTTTAAACTACTCTGCAACAACTAGAGGGAACTGGCAATCGGGACATCAGGGAATTTGAGTCAGTGAAACACCGACGACTGTGTATTACTACAAAGTTAATCAGTATATACATAAAATACAACTAGCTGACAGACCCCGACTTAGCCTATGGCATATATTGAAACCTCATATCACCACTTTGAACCCTAAAAGCGCTTTCCAAAACCGCTAAACCAACAGTTTTCTAATAGCAGAATGTCAAACTGCTCCAAACAAGTTATCTACCCATCATGCAGTAACACTACAGTGAATAAAATGGCACGGTAGGTCCTACTGCGACGATGCCGCAGATGAACTCACAAGGAGGGGCTCCGGTATGGCCGTTGCTGGACCGCTACCATTACTATCGATCTCTTTCTCAAAGTTCCGCATTTGGACACGTGAGAAATCGGCGGAAATGCACAACCAAGGATGGCCATGCCGTCAGTAAACAAACGGCTCACGAGACGTCTCCTAAACTTTGACAGAATAAGTCTAAGAACTGTTATGGGGTAAATAATGGGCCACTGCCTCCTCAACTCAAGCACCTGTACACCATCGGTGTAACGGACAGCCCCATTTGCAGGGGGTGCTTCGTTGCCGAGGAAACGGCCGCCCACATAATACTGGAATGAGAGGCAGTAGCCCCCCATTCCAGTTTTACGTGGGCGGCCGTCCACACACACACACACACACACACAAACACACACAAACACACACACACACACACACACACACACACACACAGACACACACACACACACACACAGACAGACAGACACATACACAGACACACACATAAACACAGACGTCGAACGTGTCGGGGGTTAAAAATAAATCGCAGAAATGTATGTACGCGTATAACTTCTATTTTTTTAAATGTAGGTGATAGTTATTTTCAGTTTAAGCTTTTTGTATGGTTTCTTTTTTCAAAATCCACGCATAAGTTGTTATAGTTACAACTACCGGAGCGAAGACAGGGCACGCAGCTATTTAATAAATAAAGGGCGATTTTGTAAATATACCCGTTATACATCAATAAGCTCGCTTCCTATAACGTAGGACAGTAATGAGCGCAACGCGAGCGTAAAATTACGCGTCTGAATATATAGGTAAGTCTAATATATAGTCATATATCTATGTATAAAAAATATGTCTCCCCTCCGTAACGTTGGAGATATACGGTTCCTCTTTCGTTACGGAAAAGTTACGTTCATCATTATAAGTAATAAACTGACGTAATGAGAACATACAGTACTCCGTTTTATATTCTGTTTATCGAGATATATTTTGTTTGTCTTTATTTGTGTGACTGGTATTTACATAACTCCCCTTCCGTTGCTAATGAAATATATGTATCTGCTACGGCTCGTTAAGCTTTAGGCTCAAATGTTGCTCTACAAATGGGTCTTGTATATGTCAGAAGTCTCACGTTAGCCCGAAGTTTCGTAGTACTACGAAACTTCGGGCTAACGTGACTCAGGAACACGAAAAATTGACGTAGTAGCACGGATTAAGTAGATGCTAACCCATGAGGCCGTAATGATGACATGTAATATCACTTGTCCGTTACCTTGCCACTTTACCACTTGTGGTTATCGTGGCCTGTGGACGTTTGCAACACCAGGCGCATTACACTCGCGCTGCCGACCCTGAAGTAACCTCCTAATGACCCTTTTGAAGTATATTGCAGGCGCATGGGTAAACCGCAGTGAGTTCATTCCACAGATTGAGTGTGCGTGGGATGAAGTTTCTTTCATATCGCACCGTGCGTACCGTCTCAGGTTGCAATGTGTAGGTATGTATTTCCGGCCTACGGCGAGCGGTGCGATGATAGAATGATGCTGTGGGCATCATGTCAAACAATTCATCTCAACACAAACCTTTGTATAAGCGGTAGAACACACACAGCGAAGCAAAGCCCCTCCTAAAGCGGAGAGGTTCCACATCACCTACGAGTATGGGATTGTAGACCAGCCTCAACGCCCGTCTTTGTACCGAGTCGAAGCTGGTCTAGTGGCTAGTCAAGCTGGTATGCTGGCGTTCCAGCAAAAAGATGTCAGCAGTACTCCATGAGGGGCCGGCGCTTGAAAAAACCGCAGTAGGGAGTGTTAAATTCCATTCATAGTCGTACTATGAATGGAATTTAACACTAACTAACACTACTACATCATATCTGTGAACTGAAGGGTGGCGCCAACGTTCCTACGATGTTGTCAAATTGTGCTACTTTGACTTTATAGTGCTATTTAACAGTATGCATTTGTAAGCGATAACTGTTGTTCCGATTTTATCCAAGATTTTTCTTTTTTTTATACCACTTAGGTGGTAGACAAGCACACGGCCCACCTGATGGAAAGTGGTTACCGTGGCCTATGGACGTTTGTAACACCAGATTAGTCACAGTTGATTGTTGCGCTGCCAACCCTGTAAGTACATAGTTTCTGTGCCATCAGTGTAGAAGACAAAGCAGGTCAAGTCTTTTGAACATCTATACAGGGCACCGATTTCGCTAATTTAATGTCATATGTATATGGTACTGTCCTTTGAATATTGTCAAACAGTCATTGATTAGCAATAAAACACAGTGTATGGATAGTGATAGCCATTTCACGGATATGTCGGGACATCTGTACTATTCGTAGCGTTTTAAGTTATATGGTATTGTAATGAATTACTTAGTTCTAACAGCCAAATATTTTTTATCGCAGCAAGGTCAATTTGTAATAGTACTGTTCGTGTAAACCCTTGGGCAACCCTCCCAAAGGACCGAGTATTTTCCCAAAAAGAGGGATACCGAGGCAAACGATAGAAATACAATACTGTTATTCCTTGAGTCGTTTGAAGCTTGCTTCTTTTAGGTATTAAAATATTGTAATCTAAGACAGTATAATCTATCAGGTTACGCTTTTTTATGCGTTACCGTTTCTATGACAAAATTAAAGATGAAATCTGAGCACTCTAGGAATTGTTGTCATCACCGTCACTGCGATTTCCTAGATAAGCTTACGCTATTCCGGGAGTGATTACCGTCTGGTCTCCCAACTCTGAGACGTAAGAATACGCTAGGGACTCGTCCGTTATTTAGCAGGTGCACAGACTTGCATGTCAGGTGAGCTAGGACTTCAAGGTAATTGGTTCCTATCAATAACCTTGAATCTCTAGCCAACCTCGCCAACGAGTCAATAGCAAGGTCTGGCATATACTGGTCTGGTATTTCAATTTTATTAGCCCAAAATTTGGCCACAGCGTTTTTTGTTGCTCTACAGAGGTCGTTGGTAGAGCAAGTGAAGGGGCATAGTGAGTAAGAAAGCAAATGTGACAAGGACTGGGAAGGGGGCCCGCACTCGTAGGAATCTTGCAACCGGTCGATAAAGCCCTATTTTGCCATGTTTTACTATGTTGGCCACTGAGCTACAGGCGGCAGGTTTTTGCTTGGTCTGATGAAACCTGCTGCTGCTGGTGCTTGTCTTCCCCCCTTTGCTCTCTCTGTATACTGTAATCTGTAGTGACGTCATTAAAAGGATGTATTTATTATAAGATATGTAACAGTAAGCGCAAGTTTCGCCGCTGTATTATGTAAGTTATTATGTGTAAAATATAATGATTGATCAATGCAAATGATTCCGATTCAAATCATTGGTTCAACACTTCATTTAACATTCTATTTATACTGTTGATTGATGGCACTTGGTAGAATTTGTTGTTACACATATTGATAAATTACTTTGTATATATATAATACTATATTACTTCTTTAATATATGTTAGACCTGGCCGACGCATCTAGGAAATCGCTATGATTACTACGAAAACCGACGAATATATATATATATAATATGCGAAAGAATGCGAGATATATATATATATATATATATATATATATATATATATATATATATATATATATATATATATATATGCGGTATTGATACAGAATAAACATTAGTTCTGTATCGGTTCAAGGGATTCCACCATTGGTGAGTAGGGTAGCCAGAGCTCACTGGAGAATTTGTGCTGTCAGTAGGAAGACTAAAGGCTTGTCCTGCTTTGTCTTCTACTGACGGCACAGAAACTCTGTACTTACAGGGTTGGCAGCGCGTGAGGGTTCTCACGCTCTCCACCTTGCTCGCGGCGATGGTTCGCTGCGCGGATGCGTGGGCGGCCGGCGCCTCCTTCTGCGAGCAAGTAATGCTCGTGAAGGAGGAGGCGGGGCGGGAGCGGCAGCGGGAGCGACGAAGGATCGCTAGACAAGCTGCCCGCGCACGAAGGCAACTCGGGCGTCGGAGGTCGATGAACGACCTCCGCCCCCCATGAGCGCCGGCCTGGGGGTGACAGGTGAAGCCGCCTATCACCCTTGCAGAAGCAGGCCGCGGCGGCGGCGCGCGTGGCGCGCCTCCCCGTTTCCGGGGACGAGTTGGGGACTCTGTGGTCCCCACACCCGAGAAGAGGGCCAGATCGTGAGAGATGGCCCTGGGTCGGCCGGGGTGCGAGGGATATGCCTGTCAACCTCACCTTCGGCAACCGAAACGACCCACAGGCGGCGTGCGTTTTAGTCGGTTCGAGTCCGACATAACCTCCTCCACCGGCTTCGGTGGGGAGGTATCCGTGGGGATTTTGCGCACGTAAAAAAAAAAAAAAAAAAAGGGTTGGCAGCGCGACTGTGACTCCTCTGGTGTTACAGACGTGCAAAGGTCACGGTAACCACTTTCCATCAGGTGGGCCGTGTGCTTGTCTGCCAACTAAGTGGTATAAAAAAAAAAATGGATTCCACAAACGCAGAGAATATGTTTTCAACTTTTCACGTGTTTTTTTAAAACGATACTAAAGTTACTTACATTAATGTATGCTAGAATATTGTGGGCATCATGGCCGTATTTCTCAGCTACATATTAAAAGGAAAGCCGCGGTAAAGGTAATTACAGTAATTACTTCTCTATGAATCCAACATTAATCATAATATTTCTTGTTAAAAACTTGGCTTAATATTATGAAAGAATGGAAGAAGGAGGCTTCGGGCAAGTTTCCGTAAAAAAAGATATTTACTTTGTTAACTTTAAATGAATTTGTTTCGGGATCGTTGTTTTTAATTGTGAGTCTTTCTTTTGTTGAGAAAAATTGTTTTTTTTTTGCAATTCGGTCTCTCCCGAGGAATATATAATAATTTTGTGGATATGGTACATCTGTTTAACTTAAACGATATATAAGCGATGTAAAAATTGACAGTTCGATGACTCTACTAGATGACTACTGATGATACTAAGCGAAGTAATTCTCAAGGTTGATGTGAAGAAAGATTCGACTTGGTGAACAGAGACACCTTGTTGAATCAACTTAAATAAGCAACTCTCAAAATTTATAATTTCCTTTGGCAATATTGCAGATACATACATACATACATACATATAATCACGCCTTTATCCCCGGAAGGTTAGGCAGAGGTGAATTAACACCCACATTTTACAAATAATTGAATTCGGTCTGTCGTCTTTCGGTCTGAATTGAAGGGGGTGAGCCTATTGCCGTCTTCCGGGCACTATTGTAGACTCAAGCCATCTGCAGCTGAGTCTGGGCTGTATTTATCTGTCTGATGTTAAACAGCCCTATCCCTTAGTCGCCTTGTACGACACCGCATGGGAAGAGATAGGGTGGTCCAAATTCTACTCTGCCGGGAATCATGCGGCATTGCCGGAAACCACGCGGGAACCATGTTGCAGATATCCCTCTAAATTATTGTATAAGGACAACATTATGGAATCTGCTGTTGGTTGTCAACAAGGAGATCCTCTTGGACCGGTAATTTTCAGTTTAGCTATTCAGCCCATTATTCGGCAGGTAAATTCTAAATTGAATGATACCTAGACGACGGGACTACAGAGGGGATATCGAGACAGTTTCACAAGATTTGGGCTTTATTAAAAATTAATTTAGATTAAATTGATTCAGAACTAAGTGATAACAAATGCGAGATTTTTATTAATGACGTTTCGGACAAAATTTTAACTATTTATAAATTCTAATCGATAGCTCCCAACAACAAAATTATAGAAAAAGACTCTCTGTGCCTCTTCGGGTCCCCAATCCTAGAAGATATACCTCATTTAGAATTAAAATTTTAATGACATTTCGGAAGAAACAACTAGGAAAATCTTTGCACCTACACTAGTTAATTCTGAAATATTGTATTACACTGATGCAGTGAGCGCCTGGCTCCCAAGGAACCTTTTTTCACAGCGTCACTGGGACGGTCCGCTCTGCAGCTTAGTTAGAAACTAAAACTAAATATATGTTCCAATGCTGCTGAGCGTGCCCGTTTACTGGCGGTTGGAGTGTGAGAATCCTGTCTTTTGGTACAAGCTCTATGTTAGATGACACTAACTGCCGCATCGTAACTTGCCTCCATATAGATGTGCCGTGTGTTTGTCCGTATCAATGCCGTTGTGGAATAGTCGTTGAAAGACTCGGACACCCTGGCCAGTCGTGCTGCAGGTGCACTGGGCGAATTCACCGCCGATATGCCAGCTATATTTGAACCAAACGGATTGGTGCGCGACGATGGCAAGAGACTGTACGGCATGTCGTTAATACCAAGGAAAATGCGTTGGACACTGGCTTCTGCAGAGGTTTTCAAGCAACGCAAATGTTCTAATCTCATCGAAAATTATGAATCTGTGCCGTTCGGAGTCGAAACTTTGGGGTCATGGGGTCTGAGCGCCAGTAACGTCTTCAGGAATTTTGTGAAGCGTTATGGTCTATGCTTCTCGTGACCACAAGCCTGACGTCTTTTTAGGTCAGACAATAAGCATTGGTAAACAAAGTGGCAATTCAGCCAGTCTTCTGAGAATGCTACTACAAGAGGCATGCGATGTGGAGACGACGCATTTTAATTATTTTTACCTATACATAAGTTGTATAATAGTTTTCTATATTTCTGTTAATTTAAAGAATAAGGTAACTTTATTACACGTTACTCTTACCATCAAACATGTATTATTTATTGTATCTCAATAAATAATTGCATATTGTTAAAAAAGTTAGTAAATAATAATTGAACAGATTTTTTTAAGGTACAGTAGATTCATTTATTTACAGTATGGTTCGTTCGCCATTATTCTCCCTTTTAAATAATTATATTGTTCTCTTTATATTGTGATTGCGAAACATTAATTAAACTTCAGGTTTCTTAATTTACGGATAATGGTAGGAACTTTATGTTTATTTTATTTAGCTGTAAGACTTGAATAGAATTTGCTAGATATTATCAAGGCTAGTTTAAGTGAGTCTTCGTCTTCTTATGAACAGTCGACAATAATAGTTGCTTAACAAATTCTAATGTATTGGTCACTGCTAAACCGATTGTAAAATAAAAAACAAAACATGAATTATATTAAATTTGTTCTTGAAGGATTCTAAAACGACTTATACGCAAAGTGTGTTCCAATGTAAAAAAGGAATTATAATTATTTTTTTGTCAACCACCTGTTGTTGTTATCTGTATTTCTACACCAGGAGGTCTAAAAAGGCCACTTTATTGAAATCGTATTAGGATAATATTTTGTCTTGCGGCGATATATACACGAAATTAGAATCTGCTTAGTAACCGAACTGTTACAAATAAATAACTTTGACTTTGACTTTGTCGTAATTCTGCTCACAGGAGTAACCATTTAATGAATTTTCTAAGAATCAATTGAGACCTACTGGAAATTTATTAAGATAATAGTTTTTAGCAGAACTCTCAATGTGACCTTTTCAGACTCGCTGTATTTATACAATATCACAAATCCAATATATCCCTCAACCTCTGAACTCAAAGAAATCCCCACATACCGTGTACAAACACGGCACATTTTACAAGAGCCCTCACAACCTCAGCCCTTAACACCAAGACGGATGGGTCGGACTAAAGCATTTAATGCGAGGGGGTACAAATGCGACGTCGTTTGTACCACCAGCTATGTACCTACATTTGCATGTATTTTGTTAAGATTAGGGTACGATTTCATTGCACACATAGAGTTTCGGATTTTTCTAGTACCAATAGAACTCAAGTTGTGGAATGACCTTCCTGCTGCGGTTTTCCCAAGCACCTACAATATGGGGTTCTTCAATCTGAAGGTTTCTTCGTGGTCGGCAGCGTGAGTGTATGCATACGTCTGGTGTTGCATACGTCCATAGGCCACGGTACCACTTCCCATTAGATGGGCCGTGTGCTTGTCTGCCACCTAAGTGGTATAAAAAAATAATAGGAACTATCATTTATTCACTCTTATATCTGTCTAGATGCGGAGGGCAGAACAATGGTGCACATTGGTAGATGCCTATGTCCAGCAAGGGACTGAAATAGACTAATTGATTGATTGATTGATAATTTCACTCTACACATATGTCCGTCCGTATGTTGCTTTTTTTACAGTATCCTTTCAGTTCTGTGTTTTATTTTTTTGTAAGCAAGGAAATAATAAGAATAGTTGCTAGAACTTTATAAGCACAGAAGGAAAAGAATATATCCAAGAATATATCAAGTAGCCGTTTTCTACAGGTGTCCGTATCAGAAGAAAATGTGATTTTAAATACAATAAATGGAAATAGGTACTCTAAATAAAGTCTGTAATGACGTTAATTTTCAATTTCTACGATGTGTGGCAGATTACACTAATAAACATATAATCATATTCTGTCTTTGGTGACCTATAGTTCAAATACCGTAACCTACAAGATTTCTAACAGGTCTTATGTCTTACAGAATGGTTAAATTAATATTTCGCTAATCGCTCCGCCTGTCACTGTGTCTATACCTAAGGAACTGACATTTGTTGCACGTAACAAATGCTTTACGTCTACTGAGAACCGCGGCTAATGTCTTTGTTTTAACAAAGACTTCAATGTAATGGGTTGTGGTAATGAATAATCTGGCTGCACGAGTTCCATATTAGCTTTACGTTCTGTGTATGGGTCCTATCAAGATACTCGATCTTTACCTTACAGGGGGAATTCTTTGACCACTGAGCCATTGAACCTCGCCTGAGCCTTCGCCGCAAGACGGATATATGTAGGAAAATTTGTATAGCTTCAGGCCAGGTTCTGTAGCGGGTCTGAGCATTCCTACTGTAAGGTAAAGACAGCGGGGTCAAATTTCGCCTGAACCGATTTTTTTTTCTTATCTTGAATATCGATTAATATAAGAAATAATCGAATACGTTCTGGCGGATGTTGAAAATCTGAATGGTAATACGGTTATACATAAAAAAACGACGGGTTGCACTCCGGGAGTGCCGGCAGAAGTGAAAACTTGAATATTAACGTTGTGCATTTTTGATATTTTGGAATGGTTAGAGAATAATTTTGTACAAATTGCTTTCATTATCGGTATAAAAGTACTATTATTTATGTAGTGGAATACAATATTCATTTATTGCGCTATCGTACACAAACATGACAATTTATATTACATTAAAAATTTAACACTTCAGAACTATTACAATTATTTTACATCAAAAAGTTTATCACCGCCATCACACATGTGACAGTCGTGTGACATTCGCGCAAGCGCCCTGCGCCGCCTGTCCTCTCTCCATCCGTCTTACGAATTTTCGATCAGGTCGCGTGTCCTGACGCGAGTTTCGAAATTTTTACCCATTCCAAAAAAAGTACACAGCGCTGCTAAAGAAGTTTTCACTTCAAAAATAAAAATGTCTGTAAATCTTCGAACTGTATACAAAACACAGCAATTATTGTAACATAACTAGTAAGTAGGTAAATAATGAATCCTTCTTACTGTCAAACCCCAGCTACGCCCGTGGCCATATTAATTTTCAAATAATGTATAGCAATTCGCCGGACATTTTGGCATTTCTGAGCACTGCTCTGCTCCCTTTTGTAATAGCGTGATGTCATATAGCCTATAAGTTTAGGAGGTAGGACACGGCGGCATATCCGCCCAATTGAGCAGTCCGACTGGGGAAGTACCTCCGCCCTATAGAATACCGCGGTTATAATAACTTCGTGTTGTGTGTTCCCAGCGGTGAGTAGGGTAGCCAGAGCTCACTGGAGAATTTGTGCTGTCAGTGGGAAGACTAACGGCTTGTCCTGCTTTGTCCTCTACACTGACGGCACAGAAACTCTGTGCTTACAGGGTCGGCAGCGCGAGTGTGGCTTCTCTGGTGTTACACACGTCCATAGGCCACGGTAACCACTTTCCATCAGGTGGGCCGTGCGCTTGTCTGCCACCTAAGTGGTATATAAAAACGGACTATTCAACAGAAAAAGATTATTTTTAATTCGAACCAGTAGTTTTAGTTCTTAGGATAAGCGCGTTCAAACAAACAAACTCTGCAGCATCAAAATAAACGAGTCGAAATAAACCTAAACTCTTCAGTAATATAAATTTTCTCATCTAAACGAAGATGAGAAAATTTGTCGCAATGTTTAGATGTTTGTCACTCAATCACGTTCTGATTTCTGAACGGCTCTGGCTGAAATTTGATACAGGGATAGGTGGCTTATTCCCAATGGCCACCACTGATACGAATACCAGAGATGGTCGGTGAGACTACGTTTGAAAAAATGTTTCAACCACCCCGCGGGCGGCCGTTCGGAACCGAATATATATAGAATAGTGTGCAATACTCTTAACACATAGGCTTTCTATCCCGGGAATAGCTTCCCAGGGATTGCGGCAACGGGATCAAAATTACATGCGGCTGGAGGCACGGGAATGTTTTAATTTCCTTTGTTATGAGTTTTATTTCTGTGTTTCATTATTTATATGTCAATAAGAAGTAAAATATGCTTTTGATAGCTTTGATTGTCAAATAGGACACATTTTTTTATTGCTTTGTATTTATTTGGTAGCTTCAAAGGACGATGTATTTACTATTCATTTCCATGTTAAGCCTCCTCGCTTCCCTGAGAGAAAAGGTATTGACAGACTGACGGACAAAAAAGTGATTTTATTAAGACTTTTGTATATTTCTTTAGAAGTCCTTCTCACTTAAGTCTTTACCCTGAAAAGGAATATTGAAAATAAATTCTATTGAATCCTCAAAAAAAGTTATGTTTTTACTTTGTATTATGGTACTCAATTCAAGTACTTACTTATATTGAGTCTCGACCTCAAAGTCAATAAAATGGTACATTTTTCAATGTATAAGTACAGCTTACCTAACTTGTAATATTATTTTATGAATAAAGAAATCGCCTTATAAGCTGTATTCCACTGTTTAGAGGAGCTTTATGTACAGTCCAGAGGTTCGGAATCAGACCTAGAATTTACTAGTAAATCCACCACTTTGATTCCACCATTTGAAACCTAGTGTCTCTTAGGTGACATTGTTAAACCACATTGCATAACAATGACGCCCAGGAACGCGAATAATGTTATCTACCACAAATGATCAATCGTCAGATGTCACGTTCGCAGGGATTTGACGACATAGTACGAATTCTTTTAAAGTCCTTTGCTTTTTCGGTCTATTTCTTAATCTACCCGCTTGCTGTGCAATTCTCTAAGCTCACAGCGTTGAGCACAGCGCTGCGACAGCCTTGATAGGCACTCTCATTGGTCAGACTAGGTGACGTCACTATATCGACCAATTACTATTTCTATTATAGAATTGCACAGCAGGTGTTGCCAAACGTGGTCGTCCTTATTGAACATAGGAGGTAGGACACGGCGGTATTTCCGCCCAATTGAGCAGTCCTACTTGGGAAGTACCTCCGCCCTACAGAATACCGCGGTTATAATAACTTCGTGTTGTGTTCCCAGCGGTGAGTAGGGTAGCCAGAGCTCACTGGAGAATTTGTGCTGTCAGTGGGATGACTAAAAGCTTGTCCTGCTTTGTCCTCTACACTGAACAGGCTCGGCAGCGCAAGTGTGGCTTCTCTGGTGTTACACTTTCCATCAGGTGGGCTGTGCGCTTGTCTGCCACCTAAGTGGTATAAAACAAAAATCACCACGTTGTCTAATGTATTGGATACGTAACTCTATTCACACGCATAGCAAAAAACAAATGACAAATATTTGGATGAATACAAATAAAAAAAGAAAGAAAGGAAGAAAAATATTTTATTTAGGATAATCACAATGTTTATGCAATGAATACAATTTTTGACATTAGGTTACATAGGTAACACATTTCGCGAACCCAAATAATATATATTACATGATTATAATTAATATTACTAATATAATATATAATTTCTCAGCATTGAATGCCACACACACTAAAAAAAATCAGTATGTGCAGCGCTGGTTTTCAGATGGAGCCACTAGATAACATAGGTACATATTAATACAGCTATAATCTTAAACCCAAGACTAACAAAGAGACAGAAAAAGTGAACATAACACACATCGTATTGTGATACTGCCTTTACGTTTAACGGAATGTTGCTTATAGTACTGCAATTCTGTTTCTCTGTAAATCGTGCAATGTAATATAACTGGAAGTAACAAGGACCTAATTGACACGGCCACATTAGTGCTTAAGGGACGCTGATATGAAGTTGACTTGGAATTACTTGTTGCAGAAGTTCCGCTTGTTAGTGTTTGTTTCAATAGTGGTTTGAACTCAATAGTGGTTTGTACTCAATAGTTGTTTGTATTCAACAGTAATTTGTACTCAAACTTATGCTGGAACCTATGTTCTTGCTGTTTTAACGCAAATTGTGCAATATGTGTTCTTGTGTACATGTTTGTGTAAATAATAAACTTGCAATCTTTGCCTTTATCACTATTGAGTAGTATCATTTTTATTTTTTTGTTTCAGAACATCGTTTACCGGGTTTTTTTTACGTGCGCAAAATCCCCACGGATACCTCCCCACCGGAGCCGGTGGAGGAGGTTATGTCGGACTCGAACCGACTAAAACGCACGCCGCCTGTGGGTCGTTTTGGTTGCCGAAGGTGAGGTTGACAGGCATATCCCTCGCACCCCGGCCGACCCAGGGCCATCTCTCACGATCTGGCCCTCTTCTCGGGTGTGGGGACTACAGAGTCCCCAACTCGACCCCCATTTACCGGGTTAGATAAATAACGGGAACTTTTCTAGATGTACGATAATACAGATCACATATCTTCTGATAAGTGGTCCTCATTTCTCCATCTAACCAAGCTAAATTACGGGTTCAAAACGTAAACATATATTACATTACGTCTAAACTCACATATGTTGTTGGTAGCTTGGTAGTTAAAGAGTCAGCCTTACGATAGAGAGGTCCCGGTTTCGTATCCTGGACATTATTCTACCGGCGCGAACCCTCTCCTGGCACAAGCAATTTAGCTTAGTTGCAGGGGTTAGAGGGAATATTAGTAATTGAAACATTCTTAATAAAAATATGTATATATTATTTGGGTATGCTGACGATACGTGTCTACCTACAGTCAGCATCAGTACCGCTAGCATGAAAAAAATTCGAAATCGTAAATGTACGAGAGAACGGAGCATTGCGATTGGTCGGCTTCACACACACACACAGGTTCACAGTGCAGGCAGCCAATAGCAATACTCCGATCTCTCGATACGAATACGATAGATTTTCGTGCTTGAGGTACAGATCGATTTTGACTAGCAAAGTTCTCAAAATGATCTTAATGCCTGGGTTTTCGCCTCTGCCTGATATTTGGTACACACCTGTAGTTCAGACGATTATACAATTTAAATCAATATAACATAACATAACATGACAAGACAAGAATACTATAGTTATTGAAAGATAACATGACATGACATGACATGACATGACATGACATGACATGGCATGACATAGGTAACATGACATAACATGACATAACATGACATAACATGACATAACATGACATAACATGACATAACATGACATAACATGACATAACATGACATAACATGACATAACATGACATAAACTCACGCCTATATCCTCGAAGGTGTAGGCAGAGGTGCTAGCACCCACATTTCGCCGGTTTATATTTAGGTCCCAATGTAATAGGTGGCGAGTCTATTGCCATTAACCGGGCACTTATAAACCTGAAATAAATACACACATATCTTCGAAATATAACAGTTTGGTTTTTTAACATCATTAGTAGGTATTAAGATCACTTTCAGTACTTTGCTACTCAAAATAATTTATTAATTGTTCGCTCCCTTTGCGGTCGAGACAATGGGTAGTTGGGGTACCGACGCCAAGAATCTGGTGAGCGAATTAGGGCGGAGGTTGAGGGACAAAACCGGTGACTCCCGCTCCGGCTAGTACCTGGGGCAACGGTTGGCCATAGCTGTTCAACGGGGCAATGCCGCCAGCGTCATGGGCACCTTTGCACCAGGTACGATGAGGGGCGGGTTAATAGATTAGACTGTCACTTTGACTTTACAAAAATGTAGACAATATTATAATTTCATAATGTAATGATTAATATTTTAAACTTGGTAATATAAATCAATTTAATAATAAAAATTAATAAATTATTTATTAAAAACAATAATTTAAAAAAATGGCGACACTGTTCGATGTTTTCATTTTTTTATTTACATTTAAGATGTTAAATTGACTTGAATGTCCTCTAAAGTTGTGTAAAAGAGATGAAATTCAGTTCAATTATGGTTTTAACAGAAGCCAATTTACTACTGCAATTATCATTTTAAATAACAAAGCGTTATGAATATTCCAGAAAATATCTTAATATTTCGTTCTTTATTAACCTACAACTTGCAGATAATACTTTGCTTTAATTGTATTTATTGTCATTTAACACATTTGATATATGGATACGTACAAATATGTTAAAAGCGACATGATAAAATTATATTGAAGGTTGATTTAGATAAATAATTAGCTTTCTTCAGCATATTTTATTGCGACTCAGACGGAACTACTATATATTTATTAATCTATGGCAAGACATCCTGTACTCTTAGGGGTACAGACATTAGAACAATAATCTCCTTTCTTCAGAATATCTTCAAAGAAAGGCCGTCAAAGAAAGTAAGAAAAGTATTTATATTCCACACAACAAGTATCAAGCTGAGTGCCATCATTTTACAATGGTACATAACCTTGGCCTTTAACTTACCGTCAATAGGCGAGATAACATCAAATTGACGTCATATACTTATTAAAAAAAAGCGCGCGTGCGCTATTCAAAGAAATAGCGAAGCGACTAATCGACGCTTCCCGTGGCAATAGGGCTGGCCTTTACTTCGCTCATAGAATTGACATCGTCATTCAGCGTGGCAATGCCGCTAGCCTTTTGTGCACGGTACCAGTAGAGATCGATGGGGAGAAATTTTTCGATGCCTAAAGTTGCAGTCTCTCTCTTTTACTCTATTGAATTTTTGTATATATTGTATAGTTAGCATACTTTTGTATAATTTTTAAAAGTATTTGCTTATAATTTTTCTGTATATTATAATAGATTAATGTTAAATTATTTATTATATTGTGAACAATGTACCTAAAAATGAAAAAAACTAGCCACATTTGGAGGTAGGACACGACGGTATTTCCGTCCAATTGAGCAGTCCGACTGGGAAAGTACCTCCGCCCTACAGAATAGCGCGGTCATAATAACCTCGTGTTGTGTTCCCGGCGGTGAGTAGGGTTGCCAGAGCTCACTGAAGAGTTTTTGTGCTGTCAGTGGAAAGACCAAAAGCTTGTCCTACTTTGTCTTTTACACTGACGGCACAGAAACTCTCAATTCTTGCAGGGTTGGCAGCGCGAGTGTGACTCTTTTGGTTTTGCACGCGTCCATAGGCCACGGTGACCACTTTCCATCAGGAAGACCGTGAGTTTGGCTGCCACCTAAGTGGTACAAAAAAAACAGTATCATGTTCTCATACCAATATAGTTTTGGACGGACATCAATAAAGTAATCAGTTCTAATGTGCGAGAATTAATATATTATTGCCATTATTATCTCATTGCTTAATTTGTTAATACGTCTGACAGTAATCGACGTCAAGAGCTAACCTTCGTTTATTGTTTCATTAAGCCGATATTAATTCACATTATGGATATTAATATTTCTCTTTGATTTCTAATTTGGTTATCCCAGATCTAGGGTATTATAATAACATTATTGTCAATGGTATTACTGTACGAATTAGGCGAGGTTATTGTGCTCATTTAGGTGGTGACGCAAATAATACAAGCATCACCGAAGGGTGTCGTAAGAGGCGACTAATTGAAAATTACGTAGATGATATTACTGCAAGTAAGACCCAGTATCGATTTGTCTGATCAGCGTGGAAAGTAGGCCAAAGGCTCCCAACATTGGGAGAGGCCATGTCCAGCAGTGGACTGCGCTACGCTAAATGATAGTTTGAAGTGGACGTGGTTATTGTTATTGTGCTCATCAGCCTTAACGACATAACCCCCAGTAACCGACTTAAGGAACTAGTTTTTTATATATATAGATATACATATATATTTATATGTGTGTGTTTGTACATATTTATATGTTTATGCCTTTTTCCCTCCAATTACTTTTCATATAAGTCCATTCCACGTTGCACAAGAAGTTTTATAAAGGCATGTACAGAAATTTCAATAGCCCAGTCATGACCTCGTAGACAGATCGAATTAAACAAAATTGGAAAATGCAGTGAGTTCCTCGCTTCGTTTCGATCAGCTAATGCTCGTTGCGACATTCCTTTAAAATGTTTGCTAATAAATTTAATTAATTTAAATTTGTAGAATTCTGGAACACAACTTTCTTTATTTAATCTTCGAAACCGAATATAAAACAAACTCGCGGACTTCGGCGAACAGTATTGAAAGAGAATATTTATTACTTTTCAACTTCCGCAGCCAAAAAGTTAGATCAATAATATATTTTTGAAAACCACTTATTTATGAAGAAATCCATGATTCGGCTGCACGTATTTCCAAAGATTAAAAAGTTGTCTTAGAACGTATCCCGTCAAGGCAAACTAAATTGGTTTTCACTCAACGAAATTCATTGAGTGAAACGTTGGCACTTAGTTTAGATGGATTTTCACTGGCGAAATCAAGTCTTAGTGAGTTGAATACATATTAAACTTTGCATGCTCTTTGTATAGGCGAAAACTGGAGTACAATTAGCATACGCGTGTTCTAGCTAAGATTGCAGTAAGCCAGGGACAAGCTGCGACTGGCTGTAGCATTTAGATTTTCGAACAAAGTTACATTTAACAGAAAATGTTGTAAAGTGTTGTACTAAATTTGTTTACTTAAATAATTAGACAAAAGCTAACAGTGTTTTATTCTATTATTATGTGTCATCGTGAATAATTTTACTTTTAAATTTATTAACGTTTGTGTTTAGTAAAAAAATCTAATGAAGTTAATAGGTAGGGGCAAAAGTATTTTCGTATTTTGAATGTATTATTAGTAGTCAAATCTCTTTGGCTGTACTGATGATCTTTGGATGTGACTGGCTGGTTTTAAAACTATTAAATGTTGGCGTTGTAAAGTTGTAATAATACGATAGAGCTGGAAGATGGGCATAGGAACTTACTAATTAAACGGCATAACCTCATTGAGTATGGGCTCAATTGATTCGTCTTAAAAAGTAATTTAGTGCTAGATTCGGATCGGCCATGGCCATCATCAGACCTTGGTGGTCTAATGATGGCTATGGCCGATCTTATTCCAATTTCTGACCCTGAATAATAGGGGGTGAACCAATTGCCGTCTTCTGGGCAATTATTGACTCAAGCCATGCAACTGACGCTGAGTCCGGGCTGTATATATCTGTCTGAAGTTAAACAGCCTGATCCCTTAGTCGCCTTGTACGACAACACACGGGAAGTGATGGGGTGGCGCAAATTCTACTCTGCCGGGAACCACTCTAATCTGTATCTCAATGATATCACATAATTCACATAAGATCACATAAGCACCTGTCACTCATAATATTGCACAGGGTATTGGAGTTGGCTACGCGACTGTGAGTCCTCTATTGTTACAAACGTCCATAAGCCACGGTAACCACTTTCCAACAGGTGGGCCGTGTGCTTGGGTGCCACCTAAGTGGTGTAAAAAAAATTGTAATCTCGCATTTTTATCTTAAACAGCTAATGCTATCGAAACAGTAGGTTGGACAACGTTGTAGATCATGTAATTACCTACAAAATTGATCTCATGCTTTTTTTATACAGATCACCATATCGCAATTTTTAATTTGTTACAAACAAAGTTACTTGTTCCCATAGCATGATTCATCCACCCAGGGCCTGAACCGCTGGTCCTATAAACTTGAAATTTGGCTGTGGATAATTTTCATATTGCTAACATCCCTGCAAGCAGAGATGGACGGAATAAACACACTTTGCGCCGAACCCAAATGAATAGCGATAAGGGCAGGAGTATGATGATAATGCTAATGAGAAGAGAAAATATAATCTACTACAGTAAAAAACATCTACTGTGCTTTCATTTTTTCGTATTATCTTTGTATAGCAGCCTCAATAAGCGGCTATCAAAGGAGCTTACACTGTCAAAGAACACAAAATGAGGTCATAATATTTATGTAAATACGCCACCGCTTTTTACAGTCTTTACTTGTTATTATAAACCAGCTTTACACTTTAAAATAACCAAAAATATCATGAGAAATATTTTTTATTACATAGTGTGTGCAATGAATTTATAGAGCGTTTGACTGCGGTGCCATGTTGTCCCAAAATAAGAATAACTTTTTTTCACGTGCGTAAAATCCGCACGGATACCTGGTGGGAGAGGTTATGTCGGACTCGAACCGACTAAAACACACGGTGCTTGTGGGTCATTGTTGATGACAGAGACACCAAAGGTGAAGTTGACATGCATATCCCTCGCGCCCCGGTTGACCCATGCCATCTATCTCCATCTGGCCTTCCTCACGGAAGACCACAGAGTCCTCAACGCGCGCCTCCACCGCGGCCTGCTTCTGCTAAGGTGACAGGCGGCTCCACCCGTCACCCCAGGCCTGCGCTCATGGGGGGCGGATGTTATTCATTGACCTCTGACGCTCGAGTTGCCCTCGTACGGCAGCTTGGCTTGCAAACCTTCGTCTTTCCTGCCGCCGCTCCCGCCTATAAGAATAACTTAATCAGCTTCTTATATGAGTTCTAAGATGAGCATCTATAATCTATAATATTATAGCTGAAGAGTTTGTTCTTTGTTTGTTTTTTTTGTTTGCTAATCTGATTTGAATTGATTTTTTTTTGCTTTGAAAAGTTACCATTTATCGACAAAAGTCTCATCTCATCAAGGACTATCATCACGCTGTAGCGAATTAGTGAATATCAACCAATCCAGTAAATTTCCATTCGATACCAACCACGACATATTTATCTCAAATTTATTTTTTAACGCAGTACTTTGTGACCGCTTAAGAGCGCCACATTACATTCAGTGACACATCATATAGACTGTAACCAGCGGACGACTAAGATGCTTCGAACGATACCTCATTTGACCAGTTCTGATAAGTGGTTGAGGAGCTATGAGGGAACAGATGAGCCCATATACACACATACATATACATATAGGCTGTCAAAAAATAACCTTTTTTTTGCTTGTTTCGCTGTAGTGGAATTTCTTCTTCGTTATATCTTCTTTCGTTATATTTTTTATAACAGTTCATTAACCAGGCCAATTAAACTAAGTACCTACTTGTGTTACGAGGGGGTAACTTCAGTAGGTATTGTACTCAATGGGGTAAGAAAGGACTCTTCATTGAATGTTGGACGCCAGCCATTACCCAACCTTATTTATTTAGACAATTTGTAAGTACAGTGTAGTTCATACCTAAATAAATAAAAACGCCTCGTTAATCACCATTTACTCAAAGTCAGTGGCCAATCAACAAAATGTTCTGTTGGGAGATAAGAAAAATATATCTTCTCTGTTATAGAAAGAGAGAATTGCAAAATATTGTATAGTTAACAACAAGAATTGCTTAACAAATTCTAAATGATTGTTCACCTTAGCTCTTAAATGTTTCGTATACTGTTAAATAAAACATTACATTATTAACTATATCCCTTGAAGATTAAAAAACAAACTAAAGAATTAATTGGTACATGTTTGGATATGTATTTACAAAGGTTTAGTAAATATCAATAAAAATAATTAGTGTTAATCGACTTCTATCTTTGACTGTAGGTACAGGCAGCGTGAGACAGACCTCCATGAGCGCAGGCCTGGGGGTGACTGGTGGAGCCGCCTGTCAGAAGCAGGCCACGGCGGCAGCGCGCCTGGCGAGTTGACGGGGACGAGTTCGGGACTCTGTAGTCCCCACACACTCGAAGAGGGCCTGATCGTGAGATATGGCCCTGAGTCGGCCGGGGTGCGAGGGATATGCCTGTCAACCTCACCTTCGGCAACCAAAACGACCCATAGGCGGCGTGTGTTTTGACAGATTTATAAATTTATTTATCTTCACTATTAAGTCTCAAAATGATCATAATATCAAGTGATAAATAACATAAAACTGGCGAAATGTGGGTGCTAGTACCTCTGCCTACCCCTTCGGGGATATAGGAGTGAGTTTATGAGTTTATCAAGTTATTAAGAACAAATCAAATTGTATTTCTGATCGAACTGAAGGAAGGAGGTAGCATACGACGGTATTCCCGTCTCAATTGAGTGATCCGACTGGGGAAGTACCTCCACCCTACAGAATACCACGACTATAATAACCTAGTGTTGTATTCCCGGCGGTGAGTAGGGTAGCCAGAGCTCATTGCAGAGTTTTTGTGCTGTTGGTGGGAAGGCTAAAGGCATATCCTGATTGTGTCTTCTGCACTGACGGCACAGAAACTCTCCGTTCTTACAGGTTCGGCAGCACGGGTGTGACTTTTCTGGTGTTGCACACGTTCATAGGTTAACCACTTTCCATCAGGTGGACCGTGTGCTTGTCTGCCACCTAAGTTGTATAAAAAAGGTGTGTACCAAACAAATATCAGAACAATTAGTCATCAGGAAGGGGGAAAACCAAGGCATTAAGATAAATTTGAGTACCTTGTTCGTGAAGATCGATCTGATGCCTTCTATACAGTGTTCATCATCACCGAAATATCAATCGAATATTTGACGGACTTGTCAAATTAGATAAATATTTACTAAACGTCAAAACGGTAAGGAGACGGTAACGGTAACAAGGAAACATGAATGAAATAATTTATAGTGACGTCATAATATTCGGTAGACAAATCATTTACTTATTATTATAATCTCTATTTTCAAGATATAGATATGTTTGCATTATCTTCTGGCAAATTTAGAAAACTTGTGATAGAAAAGTTAAATAGTTTATTTAGATCTATAAGTTTACTAATTGTGATGTATAACTTTACACTGAGTAGGAAAAAGGCATATTATGTTTACTTTATGTTAAAATGTTGTTAGCCTCACAAAGATTTTTTTCTATTTTAAGTCATGTTTTGTAATCATCAATCATTTGTGTGACTGTTTATTTTCCCAAATACTAAAATAAAATATTATGGGTTGGGTGGATGATTGAAAATAAATAAAGCCGATAAAATAAGAATAACCCGCTCCTGATCGCTCCCGGTGCAAAAGTGCCCATAACACTTGCTGCGTTACCACGTTGGATGGCGATGGACCAGGAACGACCCGGAAAGAGTGTCACCGGTCGCCTCGATGTGCCTCTGTCCGATTTCTTTAATAAGGCTTTAAGCTTCCTTGGCCCAACTCACCAGAGTGTCCATCGCTACCGCTTTTAGTAAAACAGTTTAAAATTCCGGTTTTAAGCGTGTGTGGATAAAAACAACATATTTATTTTTTGGCTACCAACTTGCACGCAGGTGGAAAATGAATGAATGCCAAGTTTATTTCTCCAACCGTCATAACTTTTCATTGTACTAATGCTGCCTAGGTGCTTTCATAGTTTATGAACTTTTGTTATGTTCATTTACCCAAGTTTTAAATAAAAGTTTGTATGGAATCTTTGGGGTACCGTTACTGCCGTTGCTTTATAAAAAAATATTCTCATATTGAATATGGGGCTGTTTAACACCCCTGGTGTTGCATACGTCCATAGGCCACGGTAACCACTTCCCATCAGGTGGGAAAAAAATCTGTTCAATAATCTATTTATCGACGGTTACTACAAAAGAGAGCAGAGCAGTGATCATAAATGTCAACAATCCGGCACATTTACATAACATCTATTGAAGAATGAAGATTTGTATTTTTGTATTCGAATAAACTCAAAGACTATTGCACTGAGTTCAAAAACTATTACCATAAGAAAGCTGCATTATGACTGACTAATATTGGCTATATTATATTTTCAAAAAAATTAGGGATCCTTAGTAAAACTGGAATATGCAATCTAGGGTGTATAAAATGAACCATTACTTCCTTACATCGCATGCGCTGTGATAACTATTGATAATAGAACCAAATAATGTACTGCGGCAGTGTATAACATATGTATAAAAGTTTGCAATAGTATATATAGATATAGATTATATATTATTATATAGATCAAAATTGACATTCAAACTACATAATTACAATGAATAATGGATATCGCATTTTATAAATTTACCCGCAACGAAATAAATCCAAGCAGAAAAGCCGATCAAAATCAGACCATGTCATCTATACCTTTTATCTAATTAATATGCAATTAAATTGTTTCATATTCAAGACTGTTTAAACACCTGTTGATTACTTTTTGAATTATTCAAATATGACTTTCTATTGAAAAGATATTACCAAATTTAAATGTCAATTAATTCGGTAGATTCTCATACATTTATGAAAAAAGACTATTAGAATACGGGTGTGGTTTAAAGCGATACAACGGGGGCTTGAAGTATGTCAGTTGTAAGGAGGTAGGACACGGCGGTATTTCCGCCCAATTGAGCATTCCGACTGGGGAAGTACCTCCGCCCTACAGAATTCCGCGGCTATAATAACTTCGTGTTGTGTACCCAGCGGTGAGTAGGGTAGCCAGAGCTCACTGGAGAATTTGTGCTGTCAGTGGGAAGACTAAAGGCTTTGTCTTCTATACTGACGGCACAGAAACTCTGTATTTACTCTGGTGTTATAAACGTCCATAGGCCACGGTAACCACTTTCCATCAAATGGGCCGAGTGATTGTCTGCCACCTAAGTGGCATAAAAAAAATAATTGTCAGCTGAAATAGGAGGGTCTGCTGAACAGAAGATGCAGCGGGTACGGGATCCGAATACGTGGTCCGGAACCCCCATGCGATGCACCCTGGGCAACGAAGGCGTCAGCGCCTCTCACCCAGGAAATACCGGTCCAAACGTGAGAGATCCTGTTGATGGCTGCTCGAAGGCTTCCCACATATATCTCTGACCAGAAGGCACAGCACAGAGCAGACAAGGGGCGGGCTGGCCGTTTCAACTGCCTCGCCCTTCATGTACCGTCCCGGTCACCGTGCTTCCCATTTCTGAGGAGGTCATCTTAAACAGTAGATGACCCAGGGTCAGTCGGGAAGCGCATGATGCTCTAAGTAATCTCAGGTCCCGAGAGGGCATGCGGTTTTCGTCGCTCCGAGTCTGACATAACTACTCATGATGTACCGACGGGGTATGCGAGGGAACTTCCGCATGAAACATAAGTTGGAAGAATCCAAATTCCAAAGGACGGAGCCGCGGGCAACAGTTAGTACTTATATAATTCTTCAAAATATGTATGGCAGTCATGATCAGGTGACGTGATTTCTATAAGGAAATAAATTCAGTTCTTATTTGTGTCACATAAGAACTGAATTTATTTCCTTATAGAAACCACGTCACCTGATCATGACTGCCATATATGAATTACTTACGTTAGTACAAAATGATTATATTTATACCTAACTGGTATTAACTAATCATAAATTAAAAGCTAACCGGTCCCTTGAAAGGCTTAGCTGTGTACACAACGCAGAGGGTTCTAGAAGATTAATCGTACTATGATTAAAATTCTATTGAGGCTGAACTCAGTACACACTCAGATTAATAAATAGATGAATATATACGATAAATAATTGTAACTAATTTAAAATCTTGAGTTTCATTGGTGGATACATCGATAATGCGCGCCAAACCTCAATCTATGTCTGATCTGATGTGACCACGATGTATAAAACATAGTTAAAGTTCCATAAAACAATGAAAAAATTCAGAATCTAAGAGGTCGTGGCTTGTCAAAACTGTATAAGTTATTTAGATTACTAAGGTACATAATATTGTGAATTATAATGTTCGGAGATCTAAGAGTTGTGATAGATGCTGGCTCTCAAAATATCAAGGCTGGCTTCGCTGGGGAAAGTTCTCCAAGAGTCACCTTGCCCACTACCGTCGGCAGGTATTGTGACTTATTTTCAATGTAGGTATTAGGTGTTTTTTTATTCCGGATCACCGCATATTATTGTAGGTGTGATATGAGGTGTAGGGTTAGTAAATTACGGTACTGAATGAAAGAAAGTAATATAAATAAAGGCAAGTGTGACTTTGGTACCGACTCTGTTCAACCCTAATGTCGTTTTCACACTATCCGGTCCGATATCGGTGTTGAACGACGATAGCCGACACCATGTGCTGTTTTCACATATATCCGATAAAATCGGTCCGATACGTCAAGAATACGTCAATCTGCTCAATAGCACATAGTCAAAAAAAAAAATCATAACCTCAGCCACACTCCTTAGAAATATCTACCGCTGAATACGACATGACATTTGTTTTTATTATTATTTTGCTGTTGTGGTTATTGATTGACATTGATATTCAATATGTGGTGAACACAGCGGTGTCAGCTCTGATATCCGATATCGGGCCGGACAATGTGAAAGACAGATATAAATTTCATACATTTTACGTCCTGTCGGCTATCGGATGTCGGATATCGGAGCTAACGCCGATATCGCAACGGATAGTGGAAAAAAGCTTTAATTTACAGTTTTTTCTTACGGTAAATGAAAAAAGTGAAATTTGTGTTTACACTACAAAACTCACTCAGTGCGTAGCAGATTCTAACTGGTATTTTACATACTCGTAATACATCATCAAGATAAAGGATGTTTACCGATAAACACAGGCCTTGTGCAAAGACTGGTTACAATGCACATCGACGATAAAATAAACGAACAAATAATTAATAAGTAACCACGAACAAGCAATGCAAACATAAACAAAATAACTTGGTTTCGCTCGCCGAACTTTTCAAAAAGTGACTCATTCTATCATCAATTTTCAAATAGAATGGTAACAAGCTTGTTCGAAGTTGTTCCCTTAACATTATTTCGGCGGTTTCACTGTGGTTAGAACTTGTATTATATTATGGCCACGGGATTTAACAAAATAGTTGAACTTAATGTAGCTTTATGGGGGCAGAATTGTTTTCCGAACCAGTGCTACACTCACAATAAATATCATCAAGTAGCCTTTTTTTTGTTTCCCCATCATAATAACTTTAGTTTTAAATACGGTGAGCTGGTTGATTGCAGTTCCATCCACGTGAAAGACCGACCCTATTTCCCACATAAACCTGTTCTCGCGATAAGAACTAACAATGATTTCTGTGCCAAATTTTATTCATATCTTTAGCCGAGTTTTTACGTGTAAGATACACATTACAAATTGACGAAATATTATTTTCTCAATCTATAAACCTTTTCCTAACTCGGTTAGGGTAAGCTTTCTAAGTTAGACGCGGCTAAACTGGTAAATCATTGATATTTTCCGTAAAGTGACTGCCATCTGACATCCAGAACCAATTTTTTTCTTATATAGGTCACGCCAACTTGACTTCACCTCGCCTGATGGTAAGCTAAAGACAAAGTCTCAGGAAAGAGGGTCACCATTACAGGCACTAAGTGTTATAATGATGGCACTCAGCTTGGCGGCCTCATCAGATGCTTTTTCACGCCCCGCTTAAAGGCCCCTGGACTGTAGGAAGAAGGAAACACGTGTGCTGGTATATTCTGTACAGTGTGAGGGTGAATTATATCGTCGCGCCTCCCCGTTTCCGGGGACGAGTTGGGGACTCTGTAGTCCCCACACCCGAGAAGAGGGCTGCGAGGGATATGCCTGTCAACCTCACCTTCGGCAACCAAAACGACTCACAGGCGGCGTGCGTTTTAGTCGGTTCGAGTCCGACATAACCTCTTCCACCGGCTCCGGTGAGGAGGTATCCGTGGGGATTTTGCGCACGTAAAGATAAATAGGGTGAATTGTATATTATAATTAGAAATTAAAGATACCGAATTTCTGTACTTAAACCATTTGGACTTTTTAGGGCTCCTATTATCCGTCACGACTGCTATTGAAGTTCGTATTGCAACTGAATTCTTAATCCATTAACTTACCTATGTCTCCAGATTTCGCCACACCGGTCTAATAGATGGCATTCCGTTGATCTATTGCGGCAAACAAGCAATCAAGAATCGAGGTATTTGCAACCTGGTCTGGCCAGTTCAGGACGGTTTGATTAAGAACTGGGATGAAATGGAAAAACTCTGGCATAACGTGTTCTATAATGAACTGCATGTGCCACCAGAGAGCACGAGCGTTTTGCATGCTGTGCACCCTCTTATGCCAACAGCCAATCAGTAAGTTTTACTGGTTTCTATATTGTATTTATGATAAAGTATAAGCTTACTAAGTAAATTAGGGTTTTACTAGTTAAGGAATTAAAGAGTGTAATGAAGTGTAAACTTTGGCAAAAATTCTGAATGCCGAATTCAAGACTATTTAGATAACAAACAAACTTGGAAGTGAAATGTTTACTAAACTATGCAAATTTGTTTTTTCTTAGTTTAAAAAAATATTAGACGACCTCCGTGTCGTTGCGGTAGAGCATTCGACTGTTATGCAGGGGGCGCGGGTTCGATTCCCGCTCAATGCAAATATTTGTATGCATGAATATGTATATTTTGCATTGGTCTGGGTGTTTCTCTGTATTATATGTATGTATTTACAAAAAAAATTACCTATCTAAGTATGTTTATCCGCATTCTAGATCCCATAACACAAGATAGTTAAGCTATGCTTACCATGGGTCTAGATAGCGTTGTGTAGAATGTCGAGGAATATTTATTATTTATTATTATTAGAACTAAAATTATTAATATTCACTGAAACCCCTCCAACTAAACTGAATGACTCGTGCTAGGAGTGGGTTCACGTCGGTAGTATAATGGCCAGGAATCGAACCCGGTACCTCTTGATCGTAAGGTAAATCCTTAACCACTAAGCTACCGATACAAACAACAACAGATACTGTACTTAGATCGAGTCAACATGTTTGTAAATAGATAAAAAAATGGCTGTTTCTTACTGCAATAGGTTAGCGGTGCGTTTCGAACCAGTGGTCATTTGCTAAACATTTTTTCTGCTCAGTGCTCAGCTCAGTGGATAGAACATTCCCTCTGTAAGGGACTGGCTGCGGGTTCATTTCCCGTCTGAGCAGTTCACTGTTCCGATCTTATTTATACAGTATTTTTTTATACAGTATCTTTTTTTGTACAGTTTTACAGTATTATGTAAATTTACTAACAACTTCTTGTCATTCCAGGCAGAAACTAACTGAAATCATGTTTGAGACCTTCACCATAAATGGCCTTTATCTAGCTAAATCTCCAACACTCAGTCTCTTCGCCAGTGGAAGAACTTCAGGGATAATATGGGAAAATGGCTACGAATGTTCTTACGTGGCGCCGGTCTTCGAAGGATTTCACTTGAAACATTCTACTATAATCACTCCTATGACTGGCAAAGCATTGACACAGAGACTTCAAAAGCTATTACTAGACTTAGGATATTCGTTTACAACACCGATTGAAATTGATTTGTTGGATCAAATAAAGGCAAGTATCCCTGCATTTTAAGACTCCTCCTTAGATATACGGCTTGTGTTAACAATAATGCCTGGTAGACGGTCATAGGCTCAGTCTCCGTTACGTGGGATCAAATACAATGATTGGTGAAATGTAGGTGTTAATTTACTACTGCCTAACCCTCCAGGGATAAAGGCGTGATTATATCCCGTTTTCAAAAAACTAGTTACAGCCTATTACTTACAGGAACGATAGCTATTACCTTTATCTTCCTTTTTTTATATCTCCCTTATTTATGTCCGCACTGATTGTAGTATTAAGTAAATCAGGTACCTTATGGTAGGTACCGTTTCATTTAAACTGTTTATGTATGTGTAGTAAGTATGTATGTGTATGTGTATGTACATATATGTATATATATATATATTATATTATATATATATACAATTATTGGTGAAATGTAGGTGTTAATTCACCTCTGCCTAACCCCCCGGGTATAAAGGCGTGATTATGTGTATTATGTATAAATATTATATATATATTATATATATATATATATATATATATATATATATATATATATATATATATGTATGTGTATATATAGTAGTATGCATTAACTGTATAATATATCTGTTGGCGCGATTGGCCACGTGCGGTAGTGGACTGTATTGCGGGGATGTAGATAACTGTTCCATTGACGCTTTACACACAAACAAGACAGGTGACCGGGTTGCCGCGGATGTGATCCAGGCAATGACTGCAACCCGAGAAATTAGGAGAGGATGCACTAACCTTCACGACACACGTGTTTTCATCGCAGCCGGTACACGGATCTTCTCTTCCTTGCTCAGGAGCTGCCGTCAGCATCACTAGATCACTTGAGGGACACACGAGAGGCACAATCCGATCGGTAAAAGTCTATGAAGCGGTAAAAATGCAACAAATATTATTCATTTTTGAGAGACGCGAGCGCGGTCCGCCTTTACGCTGGCTAGTTCAAAGAGGGAGTGGGTGTCTATATATCACAAACGGCGGACGGAAACTATCTCTAGTACTATACTATGGTTAGTGCGGGAGGGGAGACGGGTATAGAAGGAGTGTGTTTCCGCGTCAAAAAATACAGCTTCTACATCGGCGCAACCATTCCCCCCGGCTTGAAGGGTTACCTTCGAAACGACAAATGCGAAACAAATCTAAAGTCTAATCTAAATCTAGGTTTGGGAAATAACAACTAAAATATAAACCTAGATTGGAGCTCGTGCCTACTGCTGGCTAGGCAGAGGGCAGAGGCGAACAAACAACACAACGCAACAGTCTCGACCAAGACGAAACGCGATTAGCCAACAACAAAATAAGGGTCTCTTCACGTGGGACCGATACAACAAGCGAGTGCTTCTTCTCCTCGGGTGGTTCGGAAACCGTAGTGGGATTGAGTTGACTAACTGGCCACTTATCTAACGCGGCATGAATCCAGGACGGTCCACTAAACCATAACGGGTGATCTAAAATTTGCGAAGGAAGCAATCCACGAGAGAGACAATCGGCTGGGTTGTCGGTGCCAGCAACGTGAAAGAGATTATGTGGCGCTAATTCAGATTGAATTTTTGCCACTCTATTAGCGACGAATGTGTCCCAACGATGGGGCGAAGAGTGGGCCCAACACAAAGCGACTGTTGAGTCCTAAAAGCTAAAATTCTACTAATATTAATGCGAAAATTTACAATTATGTCAAATAAATTACCTTAAAGATTCCGACCACAATACAAAATGTCATTAAGCGACACGGAAGTGCTAGTCTTAGCACTGCCATCCAAAACTACGCGGAGTTTTAGTAGTAAGCTTATCTTCTCTAATAACTCCGCGGTGCGGGATAATGTACGAAGGCTGGGTCCCGCCAGTGTCCGCAGGCGCAGGTGAGATGTAACCTTTATCTAAATATTCGTTAACAACCTCATCATAGGCCCGCCTCGACTTTGGGGACGCCTGCATCTTTCGTTCCAAACAAAGAAAGCGTTTTTCAGCGGATACACGGGAGCCACCGAGCGAAAACTTGCGGATGGTAGACTCCAGTGGCGGCTCGACGGTGCAACAGAACGAAGCAGTCGAGTGACTAAAACTATCTATAGAAGCGGGTGCGGAACCAATTATAACAAAACCAAGAACTGTTTCCAGTGCGTGCGGAGCGGGGTACGTCGGTCCCCCTTGAACCTTACGTGATAACTGGAGGTGCGGGAGAATCGAAGCGCCGATCAATATATCGACGACTCCAGGAACAGCGTAAGTCTCATCTGCTAAAGGCAAGTCTTTAAATTTCGTTAATAAAGACGTGTCAACCGGGACGGTAGGCAACTGTTCAGCTATTCTATCTATAACGAGCGAATCCATGTCAAACCAAATATTATTATTAAAACGAGATCTAAACCTTGTTTTAACGGTGCCACGAACAGCTGACTGTAAGCTTCCAAAACCCTTCACCACTGAGCGGGTTGAACGCTTATCAACATTGAAACCAAGACGCCGACAACAATCTTGAGTAATAAAATTACTTTGCGAAGCGCCATCTAACAGCGCTCGAACAATGCGCGGCTTACCTAATGCATCAACAATAACAACGCGAGCGGTCGCAAGACACACAGTAGTGAGTGCAGCACTAGCGGAGAACGAACACAAGGTGACGTCATCCGTGGTCACCGGGCGGGCCGGAGCGCGCGCGAGCGCGGGCTGCGGTGTGTCACCGCTCGACGAGCCAACTGTGCTCACATTGGATGCGGCATTACTATTCTCAAAATGAAGTAAAGTGTGGTGTCTCGCTTGACACTTGCGACAACTATTTCTACTATTACATAAAACAACGCGGTGTTTAGTACCGAGACAATTAAAACAAAAGTTATTAGCGCGAACAAATTTATAACGATCACTAGGCGACAATTTTAGAAAACCAAGACACTTGTACAGTTGCGAATGATGAGTACTACACAAAGAGCAAACAGGTGATTGTACATGTGCTGGTGCGGTACTAACATAAGTATGAGTTGACCTCAGTGACTTCGATGACGCATCTATTTTGCGTGCAGAACCAACAACTATCTTCGCGCCTTCATGTTTCGATGAAGAGCGTTGCAATACCTTTATATGCTCGCGAACAAAACTTTCTAAGTCTTCGAACTTAGGAATTTTATTGCCGCGATGATCCGACTCAAACAAACGAATGGTTTCGGAATCTAATTTCTTTAAACCCATATACAAAAATACGAAGTCGCAGAGGTCATCGATCTTTAGGTTCTTTACGGCGCGAACAGCTGACGCGAAAGTATCTAGAAATTTCTCTAAGTTTTGATCGTTACATGCCGTAATAGATTTCAAATCAAACATCTGATCTAAATAGGCGTTAGCTACCGATCTTTTATCCTCATACCTAGCTTTCAAAGTATTTAAAATTAAATTATAATTCTCGGCACTAAACGTAATTCCAGCGCAAACGGTTATAGCTTTACCAGTCAATTTTTCAACGAGATAATGCAATTTTTCGTGATCTGTCAACGAATCGTTCTTATCTATTGTATTCTCAAAACTATCTATAAATAGACACCAATTGCGAATGTTACCATCAAATTCGGGTATTTGAATTGGTGGCAACTTAGGTCGGTCGCGAGTGGGGTTGGGTAGGTCAGCCGGTTTCTCCAAACTCCTAGCGACGCGTTTGATACGACAATACAAATCGTCAAACGACGACAAGGCTTGATAACTCACTGAGTAATCGGGATCCAAATTCAACTCTAAAACGTTGATGTCATGTACTAAGGTTTCGAAATCCGCGCGTAGACTATCTAAGTTTTCTATAGAACACAAGAACGTATCTCTAATGGCCAAATCAGAGGTTTTAAGTGCATTATCATAAATCGATTGTACGCGAGAGTAAATCATTTCTCTTTTAGCGTATAAAAGTTTCAATTGAACTTTACCGGTCTTATCAAACTTTGGGGACATGTTTACAATTAAATCTCAAACTAAAGTGCGGTAAACAACAAATATGAAATGACTTAATCTTAGCGGTACAGAGCAGCGACGCGGCGCGAGCGATACTCGGCAGGTAGGTAGGTATTTACAACTGTGAATGCACGCTTGAACAAACGCGCATAGCAACAAGGTCGTACCTACGCGATGGTCGCTGTCTAGGTTCAACTATTATTTCAGAGATTAAGTATTGCGTAATATCTATTCAAATTAAAATACTTTCGTATGAATTGGAATGAGATGCGAGCGAGGTAGGTACAACCACGTGTCTACCCACTTAGGTATTAGGTAAATACGATGCGAGCTAGCGGCGAGCGAACAACGTAATTGAAAAAAATAAAACAAAGCCAAATGCGTTAGGTATTACACTGTGCCTATGCACTAGGGTGTCTAGTATACCTAAGATCTAAGCCTAAATGCCTAGATGCGGGGTTTTCTACTAAAATAACTAGGTATTTAGGCGCGGTGCGAAAATTGCGAACTACGATTAAGTGTTGATACGATACCTAACCTATGTATGTACTAGGTAGGTACTATGCGAGCCAGCGGCGAACGGACAACAAATCTAATCCTAAATGTCTGGATGCGGGGTTTTCTACTAAAATAACCAGGCATTTAGGTGCGGTGCGCTTATTCCCATTAGAATAATAACAAAACTACGAACTACGGCTAAAATCCGGCTCGAAGGACCAAAAAATGTTGGCGCGATTGGCCACGTGCGGTAGTGGACTGTATTGCGGGGATGTAGATAACTGTTTCATTGACGCTTTACACACAAACAAGACAGGTGACCGGGTTGCCGCGGATGTGATCCAGGCAATGACTGCAACCCGAGAAATTAGGAGAGGATGCACTAACCTTCACGACACACGTGTTTTCATCGCAGCCGGTACACGGATCTTCTCTTCCTTGCTCAGGAGCTGCCGTCAGCATCACTAGATCACTTGAGGGACACACGAGAGGCACAATCCGATCGGTAAAAGTCTATGAAGCGGTAAAAATGCAACAAATATTATTCATTTTTGAGAGACGCGAGCGCGGTCCGCCTTTACGCTGGCTAGTTCAAAGAGGGAGTGGGTGTCTATATATCACAAACGGCGGACGGAAACTATCTCTAGTACTATACTATGGTTAGTGCGGGAGGGGAGACGGGTATAGAAGGAGTGTGTTTCCGCGTCAAAAAATACAGCTTCTACATCGGCGCAACCAATATCTGAATGTAAATAATGGAATAAAGTAAATCATATACATTATGTACACCGGAAACTGCCCACTATGTCTATCTATTTATCTATTTCACTCCATCCCATGGTTGCCTGGTAGAGATTGCCTTGTGCAATAAGGCCGCCACTTGTTATGCCACAAAGATGTACCTATTGTATTTTTTCTGTATCCCTTCTTTGTGTACAGCACAAATTCTCCAGTGAGCTCTGGCTACCCTACTCACAGCTGGGAACACAACACGAAGTTGTTATAACCGCGGTATTCTGCAGGGCGGAGGTACTTCCCCAGTCGGACTGCTCAATTGGGCGGAAATACCGCCATGTCCTATGTATATATATATATATTTGCACTGAGCGTATGCATGTATGTATGTACGTATGCTAAATGTTAACGTATTTAAACATAGCTATTCTTAAATATTGAAACTTTGAATTACAGGCAGACTTATGTTATGTCGCACAAGATTATGAGACTGAACTGGCAGAAATTGCTGGTTATATGGCAAACAAGGTCAAGTATACACTACCTGATGGTCAGGATATATTTCTGGGAGAGGAGCGGTTACAAGTAGCTGAAGCGATATTCCAACCAGAGCTCACAGGTTGCAAGTCTAAGAGCTTAATCGACTCCATCATAGCTAGCATAGATTTGTGTGATCTGGATTACAGGTACGTGACATCTTATTAGTTGCTTTGTAAAGTGAAGGTATGTATTGAGCGAGCTAACTATTCAAAAAAAATATTAGTTTCATGAATATGTCTATTTGGAAAATGAGAAGAAAATGTTTATACGTAGGTTTACCTTTGTTTATTTGCTTTCTGGAAAGCCTAGTATAAACTACGCCTTTTTTTTTTCGTGCGCAAAATCCCCACGGATACCTCCCCACCGGAGCCGGTGGGAGAGGTTATGTCGGAATCGAACCGACTAAAACGCACGCCGCCTGTGGGTCGTTTTGGTTGCCGAAGGTGAGGTTGACAGGCATATCCCTCGCACCCCGGCCGACTCAGGGCCATTTCTCACGATCTGGCCCTCTCCTCGGGTGTGGGTACGACAGAGTCCCCAACTTATCCCCGGAAACGGGGAGGCATGCAAAGCGCACCGCCGACGCGGCCTGCTTCTGCCAGGGTGGCAGGCAGCTTCACCCGTCACCCCCAGGCCTGCGTTCATGGGAGTCGGAACTCGGCCTCCGACGCTCGAGTTGCCTCAGTACGCGGGCAGCTTGGCTTGGGATCCACCTTCACTTCCGCGGCCGTTCCCAGCCCGGTATCGTTCCCGCCCCGGTGCCGTTCCCGCCCCGGTGCCGTTCCCGCACCGAGGTGAACTGGCTAGCAGATGAGGTTGCCTTGACCCCAAAGGCCTTCGTGCGTCACCAAACAACCTGATACTTTGTCAGGAGGTCGGGCACGGCGGTATTTCCGCCCAATTGAGCAGTCCGACTGGGAAAGTACCTCCGCCCTACAAAAAACTTATTATAATAACTTTGTGTTGTGTCCCCAGCGGTGAGTAGGGTAGCCAGAGCTCACTGAAGAATTTGTGCTGTCAGTGGGATGACTAAAGGCTTGTCCTGCTTTATCCTCTACACTGACGGCACAGAAACTCTGTGCATACAGGGTCGACAGCGCGAGTGTGGCTTCTCTGGTGTTATACACGTCCATAGGCCACGGTAACCACTTCCCATCAGTGGTATAAAAAAAAAACGGTCCCAAATCCCTCAAAAAATAATTTATAATACATATAACCATTAAATTTAAATTCATAACTAAACTTAGTTTACTTTTGCCTATCTTAACACAAGGTTTAGTAAAATAATACTTGATTATACGGGATAGTTTAAACAATTTATAGACTAGTCCCATTTGTGTTAAATAATATTATTATATCCGTCCTCGCTGGTGCCATAGTTTACTTTAGTTCAGTACATAATTAGATTTCAGAAATATACATGAAATTCAATTAATATACCAAGCTTGGAAACCTCTTTGGCGTGATGGTTCCTACTATGTCGTAGGTCGTGGACTAGATTCTCGGTTGGTGTAAATACTTGTGTGCCTGAATATTTTACAAATGTATTCCCGGGTGGAGCAGGGGTGCAGACCACCGGTATATTTAAAATACTGTTATTTTATTGATTGAAATTTTTAAAGCATTTAGCTTCTATTCAAATCAATTAATATTCAGCTATACGTCGCCGTAAGAAGGATATATTTATAGAAGAATTCGGGCGAAGGTTCTGTGGCTTAGTGGTCAGAGCACTCTCCCTGTAAGGGAAAGATCGCGGGTTCAAAACCCGCCTGAACCAATTCAATTATTTTAAACTTAATTGAGCTGTTATTTTATTATTACGAATTTAATAAGTAAAGTAGGCAAATACATTTTTAATAAATATTATAGTTCAGACTATTGTCAAACGGAAATATCGACTACTATATTAGATGCTAGGGATATTTTCAGACTTCGTGCTACTACTGAATACTTCCGCCCAGAAAAGTCCAATAACGCTTTGTCCGGGAATCGCAAATAGGACCTCACAATTGTATGCAAATGTATGCCACGGTTTCAACGAGACAGTCTCGAAGTATAAAGCTATCGCCACACTCCACGGTATATCCAACAGAAAGTTTTCGTCACGGCAGATCCGTTATTAAATATTTCAATCACACTTGACGAAATGCCGCCGCGGATCTTCAGCTTCAACTTCAGATATATCCAGTTTATTTATCCTTCAAGTTACCGAAGGAAGTGCGATGCGCATAAATAAATAATAAATATTCAAAGAAAGAAAGAAAGACAAATCGTTTTTTTTTTCATTCACAATGCTATCTAGACCAATGGTAAGCATAGCTTAACTAGCTTGTGTTTATGGAATCTATAATGCGGATAAACATACTTAGATAATTTTTGCCGCGTAGTTTCCGGCAGAGTAGAATATGGGCCACCCCATCTCATCCCATACGGTGTCGTACAAGGTAACTAAAGGATAGGGCTGTTTAACATCAGACAGATATATATAGCCTAGACTCAGTCTCAGATGCATAGCTCGAGTCAACAATAGTGCTCAGAATACGGCAATAGGCTCACCCCCTATTATGTGGGACAGAATACAATTATTGGTGAGATGTGGGTGTTAATTCACCTCTGCCTAACCCTCCAAGGATAAAGTCGTGATTATATGTATGTATGTATGTAGATATTTTTTTTTTGTAAATGCATACACCAGACCAATGCAAATATACATATTCATACAAATATATCCCGCGGTACGAATCGAACCCGCGCTTCCTGCGTAGCAGTCGAACATTTTACCGCTGCGCCACAGATACCGTCAGTTACCGTTCTTACACCGACGGAAGATTACTCCGTGGAGGATGGAAAAGACGTAGTAGGTCTTCAGCGAAATATGTTTATTATTAGTAGTTTATACGAGCAATATTGATGTTCTGATGTGGAAAATCTGCGATGCTAAGTACGTCCAGTGTAACACTAGCCTAACAGTCAATGTAGCGCATATTTAGTTTGGTTCTCATATTTTTTTATACCACTTAGGTAGGCAGACATGCATGAGTTCCACTTGATGGAACGTTGTTACCGTGGCCTATGGACGTGTGTAACATTAGAGGAGTCATACTCGCGCTGCCGAACCTGTAAGCACAGAGAGTTTGTGTGCCGTCAGTGTAGAAGACAAAGTAGGACAAGTCTTTAGTCTTCGCACTGACGGGACAAACTCTCCAGTGAGCTCTGGATACCCTACTCACCACCGCCGGTAACACGATACGGAGTTTTTATGGCCGTGGTATTCTGTAGGATGGAGGTACTTCCCCAGTCGGACTGCTCGATTGGACGAAAATACCACCGTCTCCTACCACCATTTGACTAATTTCAATTTTTTAAAATATATTCTAAAAGAATATAGGTAAATATAGGTTATGAAAAAAAAAACATTAAGGATTATGATTGAAAGATTGATTACAAGGCATTTTGGCTTTTTGTACAAACTAATTATAACTTTATCTCCGGCAGGAAAATGTTCTACAGCAATATAGTTTTTTCTGGAGGTTCAACTTTATTCCCTGGTATTGTGAAACGAGTCAAACAAGATCTAAGTCTTAAATTCAAAACAAATATCAAACCTGTCATAGATGCGATAGCTTTGCGGCAGTACGCTGCCTGGGCTGGTGGTTCCATGATAGCGTCTATGCCACAATTGAAGGGGTTCTGGCTTACAAAGCAGGAGTATGAAGATGCTGGTGCGGATCAGGTCGTGTATAAGTTCTATTAAGTTGGGCAAGTTGGATCAATCCATTGGAAGTTCAAGAGAATCAGTATCGGATACCGGTTTCGTAGAAAATCGCAACTCCGATTAGAAAGTGAATTATAATATACTAGTACCGCGCCGCGGTTTCACCCGTGTAAATCCTGATCCCATGGGAATATCGGGATAAAAAGTAGCCTATGTTACTCACGAAGAATGTAGCTTTCTAATGAAAAAAGAATTATTAAAATCAGTCCAGTAATTATTGAGTTTATTCGTTACATACAAAAATACAAATCTTTCCTCTTTATAATATTAGTATAGATTATGTAATTACTGAATGAATGCGTATGTTTTTACAATATTTGATACTGTTGTTGTAAGTTTATTTTCTTTAATAAATAAATAACATTACTGGCAATGAAACTTTATTGTATTAAATGTTTTCAGTATAGGAATACTACATGGATTACTTAAAGACGCTTTTGTAAAACAGATTTCTTAGTTTCGTGTTCGATGAAGGTCTATTGTTTCTATGTATATTATATACTAGCTGACCTACCCCAGCTTCGCCCGGGGTATATTTTGAAGCTTCATATCCCTTTGAGCCCGTATGTTTTAGTCTTCAAAATATGTATGAAAAATTGCCGGATTCGTTAACATTTTATTATCAATGCTCCGCTCCCTTAAGTAGTAGCGTGATAATATATAGCCTAAAACCTTCCTCGATAAATGGACTACCCAGCACTGAAAGAATCATTCAAATCGGACCAGTAGTTCTAGAGATTAGCGCGTTCAAACAAACAAACAAACTCTGCAGCTTTATAATATTAGTATAGATTAAAGTGGTACATATACTTCATAGTCTATTAATTGATTATACGCTTGTTGTCCTGGTGCTTATTAGTGAACTAAGTATGGTAACTATTACCATTAACCACCTTACCACACCGCCACACCGCTACCATCCTGCGTCCTGACTTTTGGCCGACGGGGGTGAAGTTTCGGCGCTTCCGAGGACGCCTGCCGACACGCGACACCCCGCCCCGTGACACGTCGACGTCATTACGTGTGTTTTAGGTTAAGATATATTATATGTATTTTTAGTTTTGAGGTATATATTTATGGGCAGTAGAATAAGTTTTTAACATCTTGTAACTTTTCTATTATTGCCTGAAATAAATGATTTATTATTATTATTATTATTAAAATAGCGTGATTCAGTGTTTGCGCGGTGTGTAATCTTGTCTAACTTGAGATAAGCTTTTTTAACATCGGTAAAGGTCCTGTAGCTCATTTAAGTCCACTTAATTGGCTTAAACTGTTACAAAATGTACAATTTTGTATAAAAAACTCGCCAGTATGACTTCATCCCGCGTCATGAACAGCTGTTATTGAAGTCTAACCCCTTGTTTACACCACGAAACAAGTTGTAAAACAAGTTATAAGCTTGTTTATAAAAAACTTGTTGAAGACTTGTAGAAGACTAATCAAAACACAATACTTGCTTTATATCTCAGATACTTTTTCGTCCACATAGTATGTATAGCCAACAAGTTGTAAACAAGTATAAAACACATTTGCGTTCACACTGTAGCCTGTGACATATTGCAACTTGTCAAATACATGTTTTATACTTGGGGGAGCCACCTGTCACCCTGGCAGAAGCAGACCGCGGCGGCGGCGCACCTCGCCGTTTCCGGGTACGATGTGGGGACTCTGTAGTCCCCACACCCGAGAAGAGGGCCAGATCGTAAGAGATGGCCCTGGGTCGGCCGGGGTGCGAGGGATATGCCTGTCAACCTCACCTTCGGCAACCAAAAACGACCCACAGGCGGCTTGCGTTTTAGTCGGTTCGAGTCCGACATAACCTCTCCCACCTGCTCCGATGGGGGGTATCCGTGAGGATTTTGAGCACGTAAAAAAAAAATACATGTTTTATACTTAGGTGTAAACGAGGTTGTTTGTGTCATTTCCAGTATGCCTAAATGAACTGCTTCAACGCGTAACTGAGAGTACACTCTCCCTTTTGCCTCCTTATTAAGACAATATGTTATAATGACCGACACGAGCGACCATAATGAGCTTTCTGTAGGTATTTTTTTTAGTTTTCTACAGGGAGTGTATGTTTGTTTTCTTGTAGATCCGCGAGTCATATTAAAAAAATCTCAAATACCGCGAGCATGGGTCTGCAATACACCTGCAGTTGCAAGAATTGGACGCCAAAGTGGTTAACAATGTACTATTACCGCACAGAACATGACAAGCACACGGCCCACCTGATAGGAAGTGGTTACCGTGGCCTATGGACGTGTGCAACACCAGGGGTGTTACACTCGCGCTGCCGACCACGAAGAAACCTTCTGATGCCCCTCTTGAAGAACCCCATATTGTAGGTGCTATTTGGTGCGTGAGTTTATGTTATGTTAATATCAATACATTCTAGGAAAAAGTCGCATACGGTCACGGCTATCGTGACCGTATGCGACTTTTTCCTAGAATGTATTGTTTTGTTAGACTAAGTGTTGTACGACCACGGCTATTGATATTATCTTGTTTAATACTTTTTAAAGCGTGATTTTTCAGTAGCCGGGTTTTAATTTTATACTACATTTTTTTAGAGCGTGATTTTTCGGTAGTCGGGTTTTAGTTTTAAACTTAATTTTTTTTATTGTCTGTGGGATTTTTGTATTGTAACTGTTTTGTATGCATCTTGTCTGACATGAACTTGACAGAAACAAATAAAATAAATATCCGCGTTGACATTGACCAAACATTGACGTTGAATTCAGAGTACATTGTTAATATTTACGTATAGTTGGGCTTACAATGAGTTTTTCTGGACCAGAAATCGTAATAGAACATGGTAGCTACTGTTGCAAAGCTGGCTTCGCCTGCGACAACCATCCCGTTTCCATCTTTAGGACTGTAGTTGGAAGACCTAAAGATATTCAAGGCTTTTATGGCAAAGGGTATTATGATGTTTACGTAGGAGATGAGGCATTGTTACACGATAACTATAATATATTTTCGCCTATTGTAAAAGGAAAGATCGTGCATTGGGATAATCTGGAGCGAATTTGGCACCATATATTCTACAAGGAGTTGAAGGTGGCGCCAGAGGAACGAGCGGTTATTTTGTCTACTGATCCAAGGACTACTATGAAAGAGAAGTAAGTATTATATCCTCAATAAAATCATATATCATATACAAAAATATATTAACCCCATATTTCGCCAATTTTTGGTCGCACGTAATAGAGGGCGTCCTATTACCGTCATGCAGACAGTTGTGGGCTGTATGAATAATGATAAAAAGGCCTTACCTTTAACACCCACGGAAACAGATGGAGTTGCCATTTGATAGACCACGGTAACCGCTTTACATTAGGTGGATCATATGCTTCCACCTAAGTATAATAAATATCATCATCATCATCATGTCAGCCACACATAGTCCACTGCTGAACATAGGCCTCTCCCACACTACATTGGGACATAAACATAAACTGACGACATGTGGGTGCTAGCACCTCTGCCTACGCCTTCGGGGATATAGGCGTGAGCTTATGTTTAAATATATATTAATATATATATATATTAAATATATAAAATGAACAGTTATCTGTAATTCAGTATATTTATCACAGTATAAATATATATATATATATATATATATATATATATATATATATATATATCTACTATGAGAATATCGCGGACATACCATCGATCTGAGAAATTGCTTCAATATTTGATTTAAATTTATTGGCATGTGCGTAACAGCACTCGACGAAAAGGCGATATTCATTTTTGATTGGTTTAATCAATATCGTAAAAGAGAGAGAGAGATATTGAGAGAAGAGATAATATTCTGATAAACATAATAACTGCAAATAAACATGTCTACCGCGGTAGCCTAGTGGTATTGGTAATGGACTGCTGAGACTAGGTCTCGGGTTCGATCCCAGGTTTTACCATGGCACACACCAATGACTTTTCGATGCTTTTCGAAGTTATGTGTGTATTTATCGCAGGTTTATAAGTGCCCGGTTAATAGCAATAGGCTCACCACCTATTACATTGGGACCCAAAACATAAACTGGCGAAATGTGGGTGCTAGCACCTCTGCCTACCCCTTCGGGGATATAGGCGTGAGCTTATGTTATGTTTATGTTTACATTATAACAGATCCTCACACACACTCAAAAATCTTCCACCCTGTATAGGTATACAGGGTGGAAGATTTTTACCTTACCTGGAAGATACCGAATTTCCTCAAAAGAAACATTCTATTATTTTTAAAAAGAAACAAAACTGGTTTAAGTAATTTTCGAAAATTCGCTTGCCTACCCGGTAACCGACTAAAATCCGAAAAAATAACATACCATATATTTATAGCATCAATTGATAGTCCATCATAAGGAACATGTCTCTCTAAACATGGTAAATTAAATGACAACAGAGTTAACTGCGACTTATTTGTTGTTTTTTAATTATTTATACTGATATCATCGTAAAATCGCCAGAGAATCTGTTGAAAATAATTTTATTTCTGTATGTAAATTTCCTTAATCACAAATACCAACTTATCACTATTAAGTTAATAGTTAAAACTATGCGCGACTAAAGTATTCTCATGATATTAATATATTCTAATCTGTGTACCGGTAGAAGGTAAATACTATTAAATAAATGCCCAGATTGTAATCCAGAAAATCTACCCAAATTACATTTAGATCTACGTCAATCAAAATCTTTATAAGAATATTGTACAATGTGGCTATAACCATGAGGGGATTTTTGCATTAACTTAGTTCTTGCAAATCCTTGATGCACAGGCAAAACCTATTTGATAAATTTGTTACCGGCTTCAGTGAAAAGTTGCGGGAAAAAAAGACATTAATAGTAGCTTAGTCAGGCATCGCCGCCATGCCTTTAGATGAGGGAAGAACGACGCATTCCATTTTCAAATTGCCACTTAATGATTCGGCAAGTCATGATTAGACAATGTTCAATGTAAAAAAATAGTACATTGGGTAAGTTGGTACAAAACACGTGACTTTGATGTATGAAATGTCAGGATTTAAACTTGATGCTCATTTTTATAATGTCGTTGGTGGCGCGGCGCGGCAAAAAAAGTTTACTGGAATAAAAAATTGAGAGAGACATTTTCGTATATGCTTTCCTGTAATTCTAATCGACGTGACATTATAATTTTTCCCGAACATTGTTGATTTTTATTAAGTAAAAATTAGAGTGAAAAATATTTTGAAGCGATCTTTGACTAAAATAAAAATGAATATATCAGGATAACTCAATGTTGCTTATACAGTGCTATCTAGACCGAAATAACTTTTATCTCATTTAAACGTAAATATGTTATACCTACATGGGAACACCAAGAATAATACATAATAGACATACTAATAGACTAATAGCATAGATCGAACCGACGGCGTAACAGTTAAACTTCCCACTACTCTACAGAGGTCGGCTAAACAAATTAGTCAATATTCAACTCTTTCCCAATACCTATAAAGGTCAAGTTTCCACAAAGGATATTGTACGGTGCATTATAATTTTAATCTTCCCTACTTCTGATAAGTCAGAACTTTCTTATAGTTAATGGTTCAAAAATAAACGTGTACACCCAAGGAGCTGCCGATTAATGCGGCTATAGAAACTCCCTGATGTAATCAGAACCGAACTGTGCGGTCAACTCACCATGCAACGTTGTGACTATTTACATACATACATACATACATAAAATTACGCTTGATTCCCATAGGGGTAGGCAGAGATTACGGATCTCCACTTACTACGATCCTGGCATACTACTCTCGCTTCATTCAAACTCATTACATTCTTCATGAATGCTCGTCGCTTTAGAGTACTCCTGACCTGCCTCTTTTCTAAAACTTCTCCGATTTGGTCCAGGTATGTGCGCCTAGGTCTTCCCCTTCCGACGGTACCATCCACACTCGCCTCATACACCTGTTTCGTTAGTCTTCTTTCATTCATTCTCTCAACATTACCAAACCATCTCAACATGTGACTATTTTTTTGGATAAAATTATTTCTTATATCTTTTCCACAGTCCAGAGTTGGGGTCAACGTATATTTTCTTCATCTTAGCTTTTTAATCCCAGTCGCATCCGAAGCTTCCACCTCGGAGTCTGTGGTCCGCTTTTTCCTGTCTACCTGCGCATTTGGCTGAGTTTCGATATTGACCGGGTCAGGATAAAGATAATACACCGGGAACTGTAATAAAAAAATCAACATCTTTTTTCCGTAGATACGGAGTAGTTTGCAGTCATCTGCTTCTGTTCCTATACACTTCATGAGCTGCCCTTCTTAACTTCTATTAAATCTTTCATGCAATCCCACCGGGTTCGAGTGCTTTGGTGCAATATCTAGTGATTAATTGAACCTATTTCTTTCTTGCTACTTTATGATTTTGTTTCAGATTAAAATGCTGTGAGATCTTCTTTGAGACCTTAAATGTGCCTGCGTTATGCGTTCAACCGCAATGCGTGATGGCTCTCTACGGATCTGGGCTTACAACAGGCATTTCCGTGGACCTTGGTTACGATCTTACTGAAATAAACCCTGCCTACGAAGGAGGAATCATATCGTACGCTCGCCTTGAAACTTCCTTCAGCGGCGCTGAACTCGCCAAATACCTGAATGAGTGTCTCTTGAAAAAAGGAATAGTCTTAGGTGACAACCAAGATGACATTATAGATGATATAAAACGTCAACTTTTATGTATCAAAATGCACCACGAAAGTTGTCCTAAGGTTAGTTATACGCTACCTAGTGGGCAAGTTATAGATTTGGGAAAAGAAGTCTATTGCGCTACTGAATTACTTTTCAACCCCGATTCAATTCTGGGGGAGAATTCAGGAATTATACCCATTCAAGACGCTATAATAGAATCAGCGGATAAATGTGATGAAGAGCTGCGAGATGAATTGTATAATTCAATTGTTCTTACTGGAGGTCTATCAGCGATTCCAGGCCTTCGTCAAAGGTTGACCCATGAGCTTCAAGAAGCTACGGGTAGAACGATAAATATTGCTGAAAGTTCTGAACCGTACACTATTTCATGGTTAGGTGCAGCCGTTTTCGCTGGAATGGAGGATAGTAAGAAAGTTTGGGTACGAAAGAAACAATACGAGGAGTATGGTGAGAAGATTGTGAGAAATAAATTTGTTTAGGTTCAAAGCAAATAAATAGTTCGCCCAAAGCTTTATAATAATTTTCTTTAGTCTCATACATAACCTGTTTTTATCCTCTTCTTAGAATATAATTGTGTTAGGTAAAAACTTTATGAATTTTATTACAGTCTAGATCTTCGCTACAACTAAAACCAATGTTAGCTTTTGAATCTACATTTTAACAAAATCTCGCCGTGTCATGGTGTAGACCAAAGCGAGTTTATCCCCTTTAATAAAATACCCAATGCTGAGCCCAAAACGCGTTTACGAATTTACAAAAGAGAGAACCCTTTGGTACTCAAATTCAATTACTGTGATACTAACCCCTACACGCAATATACTCCCTTATTCTGTAGAATATAAGGTAGTCTTTGATCAGAGAAGTCAAGCAAAGAACGATATGATTTGTTTTGTACCCATTGTATGGATATTTCCCCAACGAAAGTATTTTTTGATGCGCAGCGGGAACAGATTTGTTGAAATACTTCAGTTTTCATATATCAAAGATATCAATCAGTAACGGATTTATAGTGCTATATTGTAGATATACATTCCTATATACGATGTGCCAAATAAGGATATGTTGTTGTATTATTAAGTTGCCTTATAATACAAGCAATTTATGAAAAGTGAAATTTAAGGAGAATACTGTGAAATTTTGCTCCCTATGGATTTCCCAAGTAAATGTATTGAAACTTACAAATGACCCAACATCAATCTAATAATAACAAATTAAGAAATATTTTTTAACATTCTACACAATGCTATCTAGACCCATGGTAAGCATAGCATGACTAGCTTGTGTTATGGAATCTAGAATGCGGATAAAATAGTTAGATACTTTTTTGTAAATACGTACATATTAAAAATAGAAACACTCAGACCAATGCAAATATACATATTCGTGCATACAAATATTTTCATTGAACAGGAATTGAACCCGCGCTTTCTATGAACATTGTATTCAATCTACGAGTATATACTCAAATCATAAAACAATGTAATTCGTAATAACGTATGCGGAAGGCAGAGGATCGGAAACAAATGGCGCACATTGAGAGAGGCCTGTGCTCAGTAGTGAACTGCGGTGGGCTTATTGATTGATTGATTGTTATGCACAATAGTTGTAAAAATTCTAACTCACGAAACGTTGTAAAAACAGGCAATGCAACTTATTATTTGTAGCAATTTTATTTTAAATACTTTTTAATCCTTCATCATTTTCCTGACTACTGCTACATAACAAGCAGTCTAAAAAAAGTTTAACAAGTTCCAGTTCCGTTTATCGTTCGGACTTCGGACAGAGAGTCGAAATTACTCACAACTTCTCACCGATATAGTATTATGATGCTTTTGACCCCGCTACAAATTGTCCAAGGGCACTTTAGTAATATTAATGAACGGAAGGGGTTCAATTGAAAATGTATGGATTTAAGTTTTATAGGGGCTTGTGGTTTTCGCTCGAGAACAAATCTCCGCGGTAAAATCTTTATGAGTCTACCGCAATAGTCTTTTCTCAAATCTATTGTGACGAGGGTACTATTAGATTGTGTGATATTAGGTCTAGTTTCGTATAAGTAATTATATGAACAAATAGAGCATTTAACAGATGATTTTCATTGTTAATTAAAAGTTAAATCATTCTGTTTAAGGCTGTATGCACGTGTTGTTCTTCTTCTGTCGTATTAACGGTATATCATTCGTTAGATTTTGCTTGTGTTAGATGTGGGTTTCACGTTGGTAGTGTAATATTCGTGGTTCGAACCCGCAATATTCTATATCCTATAAAGGCTTGTACATTGATGATCTCTACTCTTGCGATTATCTAGAGGTAAATAAAATATCAACATTATTAAATATTTTCATATAAAGTTTGCAAAACTAAAAGACTTCTTATCTTAGATAATACGTACATCTTTACGTCCTATCCTTGACAATCCACATGCTCACCATTAAATACAACCTTAGCACGATACGTTCCCAAGATTTATTATCTTCTCTACTCTTGGCAAGTTGTACTTTAGCACACAGGAAATTATTGTTGGAAAACCAGAACATAGTTATATGGACTTTACCAGGCAGACCAATATGTTATGACAACCCGTATGTTACACTGACCCGGTTTTGGCGTAACAGATTCTCGAGTAATTGCACGACCCGCTAAGTTTAACTTGAATCTATGATTGTGTTGTCTAGGTAGTTATGTTGACAAACACTATTCTATGCAGTATTAAGATCAGAAATGTGTCAATGTCAGCCAGAGCGTCGGACAGGAACGTAAATCACAATATGTCAAGTTACATTCTAAGGTCCGTATTTTATAACGTTATAAAGGCACTTAGTTTTAAATTGTGGTTTATTTGAAGCCAGATTGTGTAGACAATCTCAGATAGATCGAGATCCTGAATCTCGATTTATTTGAGGGCAGATTGTGTAGACAATCTCAGATAGATCGAGATCCTGAATCTCAATTTATTTGAGGCAGATTGTATAGATAATCTCAGATAGATCGAGATCCTGAATCTCGATTTATTTGAGGGCAGATTGTGCAGATAATCTCAGAGAGATCGAGATCCTGAATCTCGATTTATTTGAGGGCAGATTGTGTAGACAATCTCAGATAGATCGAGATCCTGAATCTCGATTTATTTGAGGGCAGATTGTGTAGACAATCTCAGATAGATCAAGATCCTGAATCTCGATTTATTTGAGGGCAGATTGTGTAGACAATCTCAGATAGATCGAGATCCTGAATCTCGATTTATTGGAGGGCAGATTGTGTAGACAATCTCAGGTAAATCGAGATCCTGAATGTCGATTTATTTGAGGGTAGATTGTGTAGACAATCTTCTCATGTAAAGCACCGCCTGTCACCCTAGTAGAAGCAGGCCGTGGAGGCGGCGCGCGGCTTGCGTGCTCTCCTCCTACTGGAGGACTAGATGGGGATTCCGTAGGCCCCACACTCGAATAGGGCCAGCTGGAATGAGACGGCCTTGGATCTGCCGGGATGCGAGAAATATGCCTCCGGCAAATTCACTTCCGGCATTCTATGACCGACGGCATGAATTTTAGTCGGTTCAAGTCCACCATAACCTTCCCCATCGGCGAGGGGGGCTTCCGTGGGGATGTATCGCACAATAAGAAAACTATATCTAGTGAATAGTATACCTGCGTACAAGGTGACTAAGGGATAGGGCTGTTTAACATCAGATAGATATATACAGTCCAGACTCAGCTCAGAGACATGGCTTGAGTCAACAAGTGCCCGGAAGATGGCAATAGGCTTACCCCCTATTACGCGGGACCGAATTTAAGGATTGGTGAAATGTGGGTGTTAATTCACCTCTGCTTAAATCTCTGCCAGCCAGCCCAGTGTAATAAGACCATGTTCACTGCGCTAGTCAAACAGCGTTTTGTCCAAACGGAACCGTACCATATGTTAATTTTTTTTATTCCACTAAGTTGGCAGACAAGCGCACAGCCCACCTGATGGAAAGTCGTTACCGTGGCATATGGACGTGTGTAACACCAGAGAAGCCACACTCGCGCTGCCGACCCTGTGAGCACAGTCTCTGTGCCCTCAGTGCAGAAGACAAAGCAGGACAAGCCTTTAGTCATCCCACTGACAGCACAAATTCTCCAGTGAGCTCTGGCTACCCTACTCACCACTGGGAACACAACACGAAGTTATTATAACCGCGGTATTCTGTAGGGCGGAGGCACTTCCCCAATCGGACTGCTCAATTGGGCGGAAATACCGCCGTGTCTCTTTCCAAAATACAGAATATCACGGCTATAATTACTTCGTGCTGTGTTCCGAGCGGTGACTAGGGTAGCCAGAGCTTACTGGAGATTTTGTGCTGTCAGTGGGAAGACTAAAGGTTTGTCCTGCTTTGTCTTCTAATGACGGCACATGAACTCTGTACTTACAGGGTTGGCAGCGCGACTGTGACTCTGGTGTTACAAACGTCCATAGGCCACTGTAACCTCTTTTCAACACGTGGGCCGTGTGCTTGTCTGCCACCTAAGTGGTATAAAAAAAAAATATCACTAAAAACTTTCACTTATAAAACAAACAAGAAAGTATTTCTGGAATCAGATACTTGACTATGAGATATTCCTATATCTAATTTTGACAGTTTTTGAATAGCAAAGTCAAAGTCAAAGTCAAAAATCATTTATTCTGTACAGACCATTATATCGGCATTTACAAAACGTCAACAAAAAAGGAACTAGAATATCATTTTAGTAAATGGACCACCGGTTCGAAACGCGGCCCCGATCTGAGAAGACTCCGGCAAGTAACTCAGCGGGAATTTCTTCTTTTTGGTCTATTTACAAACATACACTAGTCTACTTAATCTCGGCCGGGGTGCGAGGGATATGCCTGTCAACCTCACCTTCGGCAACCAAAGCGACCCACAGGCGGCGTGCGTTTTAGTCGGTTCGAGTCCGACATAACCTCCTCCACCGGCTCCGGTGGGGAAGTATCCGTGGGAATTTTGCGCACGTAAAAAAAAAAGTCTACTTAATCTAAATAAAAAAATTACTTGAGTAGCGTAGTTGAGCGAACAGCTCATTTCCAAACTTGTTCATCATCCAAGACTTCTTGGATTTTATAATAGCCTTGCTGGCACAATTTACTTGTAACAATAGTTTCAAATTTATATACAGATAAATTCCTAATTTCAATAGGGAGTTTTATGTGGGAATATAAAAATAACAGTAACGACACAATATCAACAACATATTTATTAATATAATAAGTTACTCTATAAAAGGAAACGGTAGCTGGAACAACCTTATAGAATAAACACTGATCAAGTCATATCATAACTTTTTGTCGACTTGTAACATGTACAAGATAAGTGTTCTTAACATAGTATTATAGAAATTTAGTTCTAATTGTTACATGTTTATTTTTCATTTTGAACAAAAACTCGACGTTTGACGGGTCATCAATTTAGATACATTTTTCACAAAGCTTTCATCAATCATTCTTTGTTCTGCGTTAACAGTTACCTAAAAATAATGAAGTACTATTTTCCTTTTAACATACAGAGTAACAATTTTATAAAAGTTTTTTTTAATAGATCCATGGTAAGCATTGGGTCACCATTACTTACACATACCGTGTGACAATGGTGACACTCAGCTTGACGGCCTTATCATATGCTTTTTCACGCCCCGCTTAAAGGACCCGGGACTGTAGGAAGAAGGAAACACGTGAGCTGGTAATGAATTCCAGGCCTTAATGGTGCGACAGAGGAAAGAGTCTCCGAACCGCTTGGTTCTTGATCGGATGTTTTGCACCGTGTGCGGATGACATCTAAGACCTGCACGCGTTGTCCTGTGTAGGAAAGGGGAGGGTGGGACTAATTGGAAGAGCTCATCAGAACACTCCCCATCGTACAGACGGTAAAATACAGCCATGGACGCAACATCTCTACGCAGCTGTAAAGGTTCTAGGGTGTTCGTGATCTCGGGATTCCCAATGATGCGGACCGCACGTCGCTGCAACCTGTCGAGAGCATCTAGTAAGTACTTTGCTGAACCATCCCAGAGATGCGAGCAGTACTCCACACAGGAGCGAATTTGTGTCTTGTATAGAAGACACCGCTGCTCCGGCGTGAAAAATCGTCTCACTCTGTTCAGGACTCCGAGTTTTCGTGAGGCTGTTTTGATTGTGGGGAGGGGAAGGAAAGAAGATACTTTTGCTGTAAACGCACATGCCTGCGTCTTCTTGGCATTGAACTCAACCAGGTTCTCAGAGCCCCATTGAGAAATGTGATTCAGGACCCCGTCAAGCTCAGTGACAAGAAGCTGCCTTTTCTCTGCGATATCTGACTGCTTGGCCGCTGGATGTCCATGATAACTCCCATGTAAAGTGCTATCGTCTGCATAACAATGAACATTGCCGGTAGACAGCATGTCGTTGATATGCAGAAGAAAGAGAGTGGGTGATAAGACGGACCCCTGGGGCACGCCAGCATTAACCTGCAGAAACTCCGATTACATAGCTTAACTAGCTTGTGTTATGGAATCTTGAATGTGGATAAACTTACTTAGATACTTTTTTCTCTAAATACATACATATTATACATAGAAACACCCTGACCAATGTAAATATACATATTCATGCATATAAATATTTGCACTAAAAGGAAATCGAACCCGCGCCTCCTGCGTAGCAGTCGAACGACATTCATCATTATTTTATGCACCAATTAGAGACGCAACAGCGCGCTACGGCAAAAAATACATATAAATAATCATATAATTAATAATATCGATGCATTATTAGTAAGTGGTTATAATATTTTATATGATATTTTAGCGCCACTTTTTAAAACCGCCATTATCTTGCATGATGTAACTATTAATAATACTGCTGCTGAACCGTTATAGTTACAGCAAAACTTCCTATATATAACGGCACATTTTTTGATGACAACTGTAATATATAATGTTGGCACTGAGCTTTATGCTACATTATGTGTAGAAAATATTAGCTTTCGCCCCCATTGGTGTTTTTGAACCTCCCATTCGCAAACGGGGGGTTGATTTGAATTTATGTTAGCGATAAATATTTTTGCTACCTACTGCCTAAGGAGTTATTGGGTACAATTTATTACTGTTCACTTGTAAAGGGTTACTTTTACATTAATACAAAGTATTTGGGAGACTAAAATGTTTAATGCTAATACTAGCCTTATTATCTACTGAAATCCACGTTTGTTAGGTATATTGTTAGACACACTGTGTAGATACAACATTGCTTACAAAAAGTCAAAGAAAACGGCTTGTGTAAACTCATGTCAATATTGTTTTTTAAACAGCAAATGTGTGCATGGTATAGGATGTATGTATATATCAACTTATACTGAAGTAGTATGGGGTCTCAAATATACCATAATAAAAGAAATATCTAAAGCTACCATCGATAGAACTTGTGCATTTTTTGAAATTTATGATATAAGGTCGAAATTATTGATATTCTTGTAATTAACATAACATAACAAAACATAAATTCACGCTATATTCTCGAAGAGTTGCTTGCACCCACATTTCGCCAGTTTATGTTTAGGTTCCAATATAATAGGTGGCGAGCCTATTGCCATTAACCGGACACTTATAAACCTGCGATAAATACACACATAACTTCGAAAAGTATCGAGAAGTCATTGGTGTGTGCCATGGTAAAACCTGGGATCGAACCCGAGACCTCGTCTCAGCAGTCCATTAGCCATACCACTAGAGTAAGAAAGTGCTATAGCAAAAGTTGGTACTGCAGAGTTGTATACATATATAATGTAATTACCTACCAAATTGCTCTTCAACTTTTTTGTATGGATTACCATTTCGGAAATATAGCATTTTCAAAATTAGAAGAAGTCATCTTATTACGAATATACAAAGTTACTTGTTTCCATAGATTGATTAATCAAAGAAGATTCAAACTCTTCTTATAAACTTGAAATCTTGACAGTAGATACTTTTTATTTTGCTTACATCCACCATGAAAGGATTGTTGAAAACTTTGTTACCCTGGGACTAAAATAAAGCATGAATGAGAATGAACTTCTATACAAACGTTCATTCCATATTTTACCTCCTTTTTATACCACTTAGGTGGCAGACAAGCACACGGCCCACCTGAAGGAAAGTGGTAACCGTGGCCTATGGACGTGTGTAACACCAGAGGAGTCGCACTCGCGCTGCTGACACTGTATGCACAGAGTTTCTGTGTTGTCAGAGTAGAAGACATAGCAGGGCAAGCCTTTAGTCTTCCCGCTGACAGCCCAAACTCTCCAGTAAGCTCTGGCTACCCTACTCACCGCTAGGAACACAACACGAAGTTATTATGGCCGCGGTATTCTGTAGGGTGGAGGTATTTCCCCAGTCGAACTGCTCAATTGTACGGAGATACCGCCGTATCCTATCTCCCAAGCACCTCCTTAGCAACAGAATTTAAAAAAAAATACATTTTTTATGGATGCTAGCATTATGAAAAGTATCTTCTGCCAAAATTTTGAGTTTATAGGACCGGCGGTTTAGGTTCTGCGTTGATGAATCATAAAGATATGATATCTTCTAATTTCGAAATCACAATATATCCGAAATGGTGGCACTAACAAAAAAAAGTTTGTCTAATCTACTTTTGTGATAGCAATTGCAGTTTTCGTGAAAAATAGTATAATACAATAATTTTGACCTTTGACATGCATAAAAAAAATACAATCGATGGGGAACTTTAATATTTCTTCTATTTTGACTGGATATCTATTATTTTCACCGCGTCGTAATGCCACTTATTGCGTCTTCAGAGTTTGCATAGAGTGTAAGGGCATATTATATATTTAACATGTTTCAAGTCATCACTACGTGGGAAAGTACCTCTGCCCTACAGAATACCGCGGCTATAATAACTTCGTGTTGTGTTCCCAGCGGTGAGTAGGGTAGCCAGAGCTCACTGGAGAATTTGTGCTGTCAGTGGGAAGACTAAAAGCTTGTCCTGCTTTTTCTTCTACACTGACGGCACAGAAACTCTGTATTTACAGGGTTGGTAGCGCGACTGTAACTCCTCTGGTGCTACAGACGTCCATAGGCCACGGTAACCACTATCCAACAGGTGGGCGGTGTGCTTGTCTGCCACCTAAGTGGTATAAAAAAAACGTGCATGCTTCACTGTTTCCGATCTGAATCTATAGGAGAGATTAGCATATTAATTGCTTCAAGACCTTGCATTAAATTGATTTAAGCCCCTTTATTTTTTTTTATATAGGGCACGTCAATTAGACTTGGACTTGCCTAATTGTAAGCTGAAGGCAAAGTCTCAGAAAAGAGGGATATTTAGTGTCAAGGGATCTTCTTGTCGTACCTATTAGGTACCTTTATTATACAAGACTATTGTGTCATCGACCTACATAGAGACTCATTTAATCCGATCAGTACTGGCATAGAAACTTCAAAAAAAGTTGGTAAAGAGTGATCGGGACAAAAACTTGGCAGTGATCCCAGTCAATTCCATTTTTATAGTATTTTCACATAAGCGTATCTCGGGCGTCGCATCTTTATGTAAGAGGGTATAAGAGAAGAAACTTCCAAAAATATCTACTTTCATCTATAAAGTTAGTTATTTTAAAGATATTAGGTCTGTGAGTGAGTATACTTTCAATCTGATAATTTCTTACGAAAACAGATAACTTTGTAACATTTCTATCTACAAAAACGTAAGTTTTTTTTGAAAATTAGAAAGGTATAGATAAATAATATTTAATACTATTTAATATTTACTTGATTTATGGCTTCTGCAATCGTTAGATTTTTTTATATCACTTAGCTTACTTACTCACTTAGCAGACAAGCACATCTGATGAAGAGTGTTTACCGTAGCCTATGGACGTATGGAACACCAGAGGAGTCACACTCGCCCTGCCGACCCTGTAGGCACAGAGAGTTTCTGTGCCGTCAGTGTAGAAGACAAAGCAGGAAAGTCTTTAGTATTCCCACTGACAGCACAAAAATAAAAATATATAATAAACCTAATAGTCTCAAGTAAAATATAATAAATGTTCAAACAGTTGGATACATTTTGGTTATTATTTTGTGATGTTCTACAGTTTACAATAAGTAATATATAGACGTAATGGTAGCACGGCAAATAAAAATTGCCCCAGTACTACAATGGTACCATCCAATCGTATCACAGTAAACATGACTACCATTCGAACAAAATATAAAATTTTTGACGACTATAAACACCACAAATCAAGCCTCAGCAGACATTAGTAAGTGGTTAGATTCTAATAACCGGAAAGTAAACTGCAATAAAACAAAATCTATTAGACACTTAACATATAATAACAAAGATAATGACAATACTTGAATACCTACAAAATTTAACAATAATAACATTGAACAAGTGAATGAAATTAAATATTTAGGAATAGTTATTGATAGATTTTGTAACTGGAAGCCCCAGATGGATAATGTATGCAAAAAAAACTAATAGATTCATAACTATTTGCACTTCGTAGAGTTAAAACTCCAACGAATATTCAGACTACTGTAATGGTTTATCACAGCCACGTATGCTCTGTTTCAAGATACAGTATTATAATATGGGGCAATTCCACTGATTCTCAAAGAGCTTTTATAGTCCAAAAGCAATGCAAAGAAATGCAAACAACCGCGGTAGCTGAGATGAGGTCTCAGGTTCGATCCCAGGTTTTATTATGGCACACACCAATGACTTTTCAATGCTTTTCGAAGTTATGTGTGTATTTATCGCAGGTTTATAAGTGCCCAGTTAATGGCAATAGGCTCGCCACCTATTACATTGGGACCTAAACATAAACTGACGAAATGTGGGTGCTAGCACCTCTGCATGGGGTATGCAGAGGTGCTTCGGGGATATAAGCGTGAGTTTAAGTTATATGTTATGTTAAGAAATGCATCAGATCTATCTTCAATTTAAAATGGACTGACTTGTGCTGACTCCTGTTTATAAAACACAAATTGCTAACACTTCCGTGTTTATACATTTATGAAATGTGCGAATTTGTCAAGAGTTATATTAACTTTTTCCAAGAGATGAAAATGCCATATTCAAAAGAAAAGTTGTACCACAGAATAGACTGATTTCAAGTGATAGAAACTGTTACACAATGGCGATAAAAATATATAATAAATTACCAATCCAATTCCGGAAACTGATGTATACATTTTAAATCAAATCAAATCAAATCAAATCAAATTCATTTATTGTTTATCACAGGTATTAGTAGATGTTATCATTTACATAGTTTAAGTAGGTATCACTGCAACATGCCTGGTAAGGCGTACAATAAGATTATACAATCAATCACAGACCTAAAATTAAATTTAACAAAATCATTGAAACAAGTCATTATTTAAGCTATTTTATAATAATTCTCATTAAAATAATTCAAGAATACAATTATAGATATATGAAATTAAAGTTATAAATGAATGTCAAAATTGTTTTAAATCATTTACATAGTCGTCAAGTAAAAAATAAATAAATGTCAAAATAAATGTAAAATAAAAAATTAAATATGTATGTATAATGTCAGTTCATAATGTTTTCATCATTTATAAATTCACTGATTGAGTAGTATACTTTAGTGACAAGGAACTCTCGAAGCCTTTTTTTAAAAACATTGATAGACTCGGAATTTTTAATAGTATCCGGCAGTTTATTATAAATTTTTGTACTCATGCCGAAGACACTATTTCGATATTTTGATATTTAAAAAGAACTCTGTTTGGCTATGTGACAGATGTTTTTATTCGATTGATGGAGTAATGGCATAAAGGAATCGTATTTATAGGGAGCAAACTTGAGACATTCTATGACCTATTAATAATATAATTAGATTTTCCCTTAATATTAATAGGTAATTGCTTTTACAATAACTGAATTATGTTCTTTAATCTCATTATTCCTAAGCATTATAATGTAAAACTGTTAAAATATTACTAATAAATAGTACTGACTAAATGTTTGACCACTTAAAATTAACCTCTGATAATTCTATATTTCTATTGACATTCTAATTAGTTATTTACATATATTCAATTAATATTTTAGACAAACAATTCAATTAAATAATGTATTCAATATTATTTGCTAATGATTATTTGAAAATTTTCATGCCACATTCTACGGCTAATGCTGTATTTATACTATTTACTCGTATCCTGTTGATTGATGGCAATTGGTGGAATTTGTTGTTACATAACATAACATAACATAAACTCACACCTATATCCCCAAAGGGGTAGACAGAGGTGCTAGCACCCACATTCCTCCCAATTCCCAATGTAATAGGTGGCGAGCCTATTGCCTTGCCATTAACCGGGTATTTATAAACCTGCGTTAAATACACACATAACTTCGAAAAGCATCGAAAAGTCATTGGTGTGTGCCATGGTAAAACCTGGGATCTAACCTGAGACTTCGTCTCAGCACTCCATTACCCATACCACTAGGCTACCGCACATTCATTTTGTTGTCATTGTTGTTACACATATTGAGAAAGTCACTTGTACTTTTCGATATTATTTTTAATACAGGTATATTAGACCGCGGTAGTCAAGTTATATGGGTAATAGACTGCTGAGATTTCTGCGGCTACACATGCTGTATTTATTTTATATACGACTTTGTTACCATGTTTATGAGCAAATATTTTTTTTCTTCTTCTTCGTCTTACCAGTAGGTAAATTTATTTCTAAGAGATCCAAATATTCAATCAGCAAGTGTGATTGGGTTTTAGGGTGAATATCAAATTAAATTCATTTATATAACACAAACAATGACAAGCAGGTGACAAATTACACAGTTAATCGATACACTCGTAGTCGCTAACGTAAAGGTGAGACCTATTCAATAGACAACGGCCTTGTCAACCACTATCGAAATTGAACAGGTGAAAAGCGTGAAAAGGGTTACAGGGTTATAGACATTCAACAAAACGTCACTTTGTCAGCAGTGCTGGCACTCCGGCCTTAGAATTCCTTTGTGACGAAATAAAATTGGCACATTTTGTTGTAGCAAACATTTTAGTCACTTTGCCGGTATTCAAACAAGTGGACCGGAAGCACACTAGGGGACCCAACAAACGAACTGTACCAAAGACTATGTACTCGTGATTATATGTGCGGACTATATCTACGTCTAGTGAGCTGTTCGCCCCCGTACACCAGATTATACACTGTACTAGAACCCGTACATGTGATGTGTACGCTGTACGCGTCTATTTTCATAGAGTTGTTAATTAACTATTACAAGGACAATACTAAAAGTAAGTATTTAGTGCTCTTTTTCTGCAGAGGGCGCGACTAAATCGAATTGACTTTTCATTACTTTATGAATATTTATTGTTCCTTATTTTAATATTAATTTGCTCCATAAATCCTAGATACTAATATTATAAATACAAAAGTTGGTTGAGATGACAGAGATTGATTGCAATCTGGATGGTTTCATGCGTCGCCGAAACGATCAGTTTTTATTCGGGTTGATCTACAGTATGCAGGTAAACAGTTATTACTTTATGAATCGTCGAAACATAAATAATTTGAAGTGTAGATGTAGAACACGACGGCATTTCCGTCCCTCTGGAGTGACTTGTCCACTGTTTCAACACACTGTGTCCAACACACAGTGTTTTGTCCACACGACGGCACAGAAACTCTGTTCTTACAGGGTCGGCAGCACGAGTGTGAGTCCTTTGGCACACGTTTATAAGTCACGGTAACCACTTTCCATCAGGTGGACCGTGTGCTTGTCTGACTTCTGAGTGGTAAAAAAAGTATTCGAGCCTAAATTAAAATCTTTAAACATTAAACTTGATAACAACCAGTCACTGTTATAAATGAGGCGTACGACGTTATTGAAAAATCTTTTTCATTTACCTTTGAGACGTACTCCACATAGTTAAAAGAATTTGTGCTGAGACTTGTAGTACTTACTTGGCTAAGATGGCAATTGAATTCATTTAATAGTTCGCTATGTCTTTTCAAAGTATGAGTACTGGGTCCCGATTCTGCTAATTTTATGTGTCATGTTCGAAACCATTGTCATACCTCTAACACTGCAAACAATGCCATTTAATTGTAGACTTTACTAGCATGCGGTTTGACTCTAAAATGAAATGACATCTTACAGAGTAATTGAAAAGATGTAATGAACTCTTTTTTATTTAATTTTGGACTTTAAAGACGATATCAATAAAGTTTAAAATTATATTTCATTTTTTGTCAGTGGTTTTGTTATGACAAAATTAATAGAATCGGGAGTCTGGACTGTAGCGAAATTCGCAATCACGACAACGATCTCATGTCGTAGGTCTTCCTATCTGTTTTGGGAGGTCAATAATAAATAAGCCGATATACCAAACCAAACAATAAGTATACCTCAGGTTATAAAAGAAACTTTGAACGCAACTGGGAATCATTAAGGATGATGAAGAGGTTTACCACCAGACCTTCCTCCAAATCAAGGACTAGTGGCGCCGATAACGCCTATAGAAATCTATACTGCCATTCGTCGCATAAAGAACCGGAATGATATCGGACTCGACGGAGTCCCATCTAGGTTTAGAAACCTATGGGGTGCCTGTGGTGTGAACGTGGTGTGAACGTGGTGTGATTTGTGAGTAACAAATCTATATAACTGCATACTCCTCACCGGTAAGATCCCTAGCCAGTGGAGGCCGAGTGTCATAACGCCAGTCTTCAAAATCTCTTGATCGGTGCAGGAGTGTGATGGTTACCGCGGTATAAAGATAATGCCCCATACCATGAATGTCTATGAGAAGTTAATCGACTCCCGGATCCGGCAGGAGAGCAGGAGATTATTGTCGATTGCGGTTATACTAGTTTGAACTTTTTAGGGCTGAAACTACCCGTAACGAGTGCCATAGATGTTCGTGTGGCAACCAAGGGCTTTACGTGGTTTCCGAGACCCGACCAGACCACTGCAAATACTCATATTTATGCATACAAATATTTGCACTGAGAGGGGTTCGAACTCGCGACTCCTGCTTAATGGCCACATTCACTACCGACACGCCACAGAGTCTGTCAGTGTGGGAGAATGTTTATGAATGCGAGAGTAATCATTATATTTGCATTGTATTGTCTAGAATAGAAACAAAATAACAAAACAAATTCAATATTTTATTCTAAATCGTTATTGTGAATCGTAGGTAGGTAACAATAAAAACTTTACGAGCTATAAAAATAAATTGTTAAATGTCAAACAAAATCCTGGCAGATATTTGTGGTGATTTTACATCGGGTTTAGGTGACGCGATGATATTCTTCTAACCACTTATTTTGTTTTCACTTATTTTATTTATACAGTTGATTGAGTCATGTGCGGCACATGGTAGAATTTTTTTTTACCAAAAATAGAGCATACTTGACCTTTTCCACAGTATTTATTATCGGACCTAACCGGTTTCACCTTACAGCATCACCTTTGACGATGCCGTGTTACGTATTGAGAAGTGTGTTCTTAATTTGTGTAACAATAAATTCCAGCAAATGCCATCATATCAATATCAATAGCGGTAGAATTTTCGACTGCCACGCAGGGCGCACGGATTCGATATCCGCTGAGTGCAAATATTTATTTGCATGAATATATATATTTGCATTGGGCTGGGTGTTTCTATGTATGATATGTATGTATTTTTAAAATCTTTAAAAAATGTATCTAAGTATGTTTATGTGCATTCTAGATTCCATAACACAAGCTATGCTTACCATGGGTCTAGATAGCTTTGTGTAGAATGTTGTGGAATATTTATAATGATGATAAAGGAAACCTTTGAATAATGCCGTAAGGCGAAACTGGTCAGGTCCAATAATACATACTGTGTACTGTGTACTGAGTACTGTGGAAAAGTACAAGTGTATTCACAATATGTGTATCAATAAATTCCATCAAGTGCTTATCAATCATCAATCAACATCGCGTCATCTAAAACCAATGTAAAATCACCACGAAGATCTGCCAGGATTTTGTTTGACATTTAACAATTTGTTTAAAGTTTGTAGGCCCAGGGTCCGTTTGCTGATTTGATTTCGGGATCGACTCAGCGAGAGGGCAAACTCTCACCCCCGAGAGGAAAGCCGAATCAAGACAAAACTTTAATGATAGCTCAAAGTATAGATGGTATTCCACTTAATGATGGCGTTCCGTAATCAATGCGCTATTTGACAAGGTCGTCTGATTATTCTCAATACTGTTTAATATGTTCGTTTGTTTTGAACTATAACTTCATTATTTTTAACTCCCAAAGTAAGTCAAAATATAAACAATCAAATTCTGTACCAATTTATTACCTTTTAAATTCGGTATTAAATATCAAATTACTTTTATTACGAACAATATACGGTAAACGCAACGTAGGCCGAGATATTTGCGATATTCTCTTGCACTCCATACATTCGAACTACACGCGATTGGCGTGTGACGTCATTCGCAAGTACGATTTTGTATGGAGTGTTTTCGGCATGCGCGAGAAATATAATTTTTAAAATCAAATATCTTTAAAACTATTTATGATACGAATATTGCACCTCAGCAGTTGAGTATATTATTATTAAGTGGTAATTTTTCAAGAAAAAATAAAATGTCAAATAATAAAATCTGTATTTATGAAGACGTCTTCAAGCTACTGAACTGGATAGGACGTGGCGTCAACATAAACGGCGAGTATATCACTCACCTTCGGTTTGCCGTTGATATGGTCATTATGGCAGAGTCGCTGGAAGATTTAAACACCATGCTCGAAGACCTTAATAGAGTATCCCAACAGGTGGGCCTTAAGATGAATATGGACAAGACAAAGGTTATGTCAAATGTCCATGTTGCGCCTCTACTGGTGCATGTTGGGGACTCAGTCTTAGAAGTTGTTGACAAATACGTCTACTTGGGTCAACTGATCCAGGTAGGAAATTCCAGCTTCGAGGACGAGGTACACCGATGAATCCGACTCGGCTGGGCAGCGTTCGGAAGGCTACGAGATGTCTTCTCGTCCGACATACCTCAGTGCCTGAAGACGAAAGTCTTTAACCAATGTGTGTTACCAGTGATGACTTACGGATCTGAAACGTGGTCCCTCACTATAGGTCTCCTAAAAATTCTCAAAGTCGCTCAGCGAGCTATGGAGAGGGCTATGCTCGGTATTTCCTTATGTGATCGCTTCAGAAATCATGATGATTGAGGACAAAAGTAGCCGACATAGCGCGCAGAACAGATGGTCGATGGAGCAAAAAAGTTCTGAAATGGCGACCGCGTACGTGCAAACGTAGCGTAGGATGCCCAACGGCCAGGTGGAAGGACGACCTCATCAAGGTCGCCGGGAAGCGCTGGATGGGGGCTGCTTTAGATCGGTCATTCTGGAAGTCTGTGGGAGAGGCCTATGTTCAGCAGTGGACTATGTGTGGCTGACATGATGAAGAAATCTCACAAACTATAACACCTACAAACTCTAAATTTAGCAGGTAGGTTCCATAAAGCGCACGACCTATGGGAACCAACCGAATCCACTAAGAACAGATTTTTCGAAACTCCACCCATGTAAAACGGCCTATAGTTATTATAATAAAATTACATTCAAAAAGAACATAGGTACATAAAAACGCTGGGTCGGCCGGGGTGCGAGGGATATGCCTGTCAACCTCACCTTCGGCAACCAAAACGACCCACAGGCGGCGTGCATGTTTTGGTCGGTTCGAGTCCGACATAACCTCCTCCACCGGCTCCGGTGGGGAGGTATCCGAGGGGATTTTGCGCACGTAAAAAAAAAAAAAGGTACATAAAAACGGATATGACTGTACATGCTAGAAATTCATAAGTAAGGAATAATCGCGACAAACTGAAATGTCTCTATTGTTCAAAATGATAAGATTTCGGTCTGGTTCCGATCCCGCGACCAGTTTGTGTGTGCGAAGACCGTAATTACAAAGACAAATAGTGAAACTTGGAAACAAATGGCTGCCGTGAGCCATATTGTTTTCTTGTTCGAACAGCATCGTTCGTTTATTTATCGTTCCTGTGTAAATACATTGCGTTGACTTCTTATAAATATTTTCGCAATTTGTGTGTGATGTTCGCCATTAATATTATAAGATGGAATTTCTAGTCTACTAGCAGCATTCTATCATCACACCACTCGCAATAGCCAAGGAATTCATCCCCACACATTTCAACCTGAGACGGTGCGCACTGTGCGGTATGAAAGAAACTTTATCCCACGCACACTCAAGCTGTGGAATGAATTTCCTACTGCGGTTTTCCCATGCGCCTAAATACAGGGTTTTTTTTTAGGAACATTAAAAGGTTTCTTCAGGGTCGGCAGCGTGAGTAGGACGCCCCTGGTGTTGCACACGTCCATAGGCCAAGGTAACCACTGCCCATCAGGTGGGCCGAGTGCTTATCTGCCATCTAAATGGTATAAAACAAATAGCCATAGGAAGCGGCTCTACGGCCTGTATTCTAGAATGGTACTCAGTGGGCTTACTATGAAGTCTTAAAACAGGTCAATAAATTGAACGGCTGTCATTTACTGGGTGCTCTATGTAATCTCTGCTCTATTTATGTAAAAACTATGTAATCCCATAAAAATACATAGGATTACTAAGTTACATTTGGAGGTAATGTGACAACTGTTCATTTATCGAACGAAATTTTAAAGCATTTAGTACGCAATCGATTAACATAGGCAAATAATTGAATCGAACCCGCGATCTTTCCCTTATAGAGCGGAATGCTCTGACCACTAAGACACCTTGCCTGAAATCATCCAAATCTTCCTACATAAGACGGATACCTATATATAGGAAGATTTGGATGATTTGGAACAAAAGTCAAGCAAGAAATGAAAGGGATGAATTTACAAGAAATGGATACAAAATATGATTAAATGACATTAAGTAAAGATAATTTTGAACACTATTTTAGATGCCACTGGGCAACCAGTTAAATATGAACACTCTGCTATCCTACATTAATACCTATGGAGAATTGATTGCTAAGATGTTTTAAGCACTCTGGATGCATACAACTATATATATTATATAGGTTATAACTATAACAGAAAAGATAAAATATCTAGGTATTATAATAGATGAAACACTTTCGTTTAAAGAACATAGGCGAACACTAATTAATCGACTACGGAAATTGATATTTGTGTTTAAAAAAATAAGACATATCAATGAACCAAAATTGATTAAACAAGTTTACTATGCCCTTTGCCAGTCAATATTAACATATTGCATAACATCTTGGGGGGGAGTGGGCAAGACATTGCTACTGCCGGTCGAGCGAGCTCAGAGAGAGATCCTCAAGGTAGCAACGTTCCGCTCTTTCTTATCGCCCACCGACCTCCTATACAAATCCTGCGAGGTACTAACAGTCCGTCAGCTATTTATACTAAGCACAGTACTAAAACAGCACGTAGCACTTCCCTATAGCACCGAAATTACTAACAAAAGGCGGAAATATATTGTTTGCACTGAAAGAATTGCGATAAAACACGAGTACACTGGCAAATTTTACTTGTTTTTAGGACCACTTCTGTACAAAAGGATAAACGCTATAACAAGCATTTATTCTTTAAATTATACGTGTTGTAAACGAGTCGTAAAGAATGTCCTCCAAAGATTGTCCTACGATGACACAGAGGAGTTATTGTCTGTTTTGAAATAGATAATTACTGTTAAGTTACATAATTAAGACATAACTTTAGTTAGTAGTAGTGAATCACCCTAGCATTGTAATATTCTTGGTAAATTGATTGTATCTGTAATAGTATTTATGAAATATTATTAATCTGCACTTGACGCCTGAAGCACAGGACTACCTAGTTCAGGCACAGCTTAGATAAATATCTCTAAGTAAAGACAATTAACTGCACAAATATATACTATATATACCTAATATACCTACCCATGCACAATGTAATAACGCACGATAGATTAAGAACCATGTAAAATACTGTACAACGATTATAAAATAAATTTTGATTTGATTTTGATTTGATTTAACTATTTGAGCTTTGTGATAGCAAATATAAAATTGGAATTTTGGTATAAAGAACATTTTAAATATTTTGCTAGTCAAGATCAATCAGATGCTAACTGGACGTGCAGATTAGGTATTATATTACTTTTGTGTTATACCATAAAAGTGCAAGAACTGAGCCGACGGCAACTCTATTGATGAGGGTGTTCTATTATATGGCGAATACCCTCATCATCAGGGTCCCATAAATACATATTCATGAGACCCAAGTAGCCAAAGTTAGACGGGATGATATTGTGACTACTACTAATGAAATATTATGAAAGCGGGTGATACAATATTGTGAACATAAGGGATCATTTATATTCAAAGTATATCGCTCACAAAAGTTTAATAACAATCTTCAATATATACTGACCAAAATGGTAAAGTCTTGAAAAATGGACAAGACCTCAATTTTACTAAAGTATAACCACTGTTATAACACAAACTGTTATTTAAATTCCAAAATGAATTGCAAAATATATATGTCACAAAACTATGAATATTATAAATACCATAAAGCATTTTTCAAAAAGGTTAATCCATTAGGGACATTCTAATCATTGCCAAACTTTTCTGTTAACTACACATTTTGGCACCGTATTCCCTTAATGTGAGCTGTTGAAAACTTTCTACTTAAAGTATACTAATTTAGTAGGCGGTTTGAAACACCCATGTTAGTATACCCCTGTATACATGGTTCGGATTACAGTTTAACTGATGTTATGGGTATTTACCTTTATTCATTAATTTAAAAATAGTTGATTTATTCAGCAATTGTAATAGAGTTGTTTGAAATAAATTTGTGGATGTACAAGCGCATTAAACGTTTGAATTGAAGAAGCGATTTACATAGATTTTTTGTTTTCTTTAGACTTCATTGTACACGAAGTAAGTAAAGAATACATGATACTTAAAATAAAAAAAAAAATGTTCACCATCACAATTTCAATAATAATTTAAATATAAATAGGTTATTATATAAAGTTATTGTAAAACAAAATAAAGGATAACCGTGGTCGTATATCATTTAGTCTAACAAAATAATACATTCCATGGATAAGTGGCAAACGACCACGGTTTTTCTTGATATTTTCTTGTTTAATACTTTTTAAAGCGTCATTTGTAGTTGGGGACTCTGTAGTCCCACACACCCGAGGAGAGGGCCAGATCGTGAGAGACGGCCCTGGGTCGGCCGGGGTGCGAGGGATATGCCTGTTAACCTCACCTTCGGCAACGAAAACGACCCACAGGCGGCGTGCGTTTTAGTCGGTTCGAGTCCGACATAACCTCTCCCACCGGCTCCGGTGGAGAGGTATCCGTGGGGATTTTGCGCACGTAAAAAAAAAGCATCATTTGTTGTAGTCGGGTTTTCGTTTTAAACTTATTTTTTGATTTATATTATTTTGAAGTAAGCAATAACTATAATTTACATATATTTCAATTGTGCTAATTAGGCCCTTTTACTTGATACCAAACACGGTATATTTATATGAAATTTATTTTTTACACCGTATATCATGAGTAGAGACACCACATTTAATTCAGTTACAAGTCATGTAGCTTATAACCAGCGGACAACCAAGACGCTTTTAACCATAACTTTTTTATCCAATATGAGGGAACAGATGAACCTACATACAAACATACATACATAGCCTGTCAAAATCATAACCTCTCCTTTGGCTTCGCCCTAGTCGGGTAATTATGTATTAACAACTACTATAGAGCTACAATCGTCCCAAAAATAATTTCGGTGTAGTTTCCTTTAGATTTACATGGGTACCATAATGTAGTAAAAAGTCATAGTAGCGAATAAAAATGTCAAAATCATTTTTAGTAATTTTAAGTAAACTTTTAGCAATGCCAAAACATATATTATCCTACATTAAATTATCTAAGTAAAACTAAACCTCAAAACAGAGGTTTCATGGACTTAATTTGACATGCCAGACATTTGCAAAATTTACCCATTCGACACCCAAATCCAAATTGTCGCGTCCTTTACATCTTGTCATAATGAACACAGTCTCGTTGAAAACATCAAAACACCCTTCAGCTTGCCCTGCATTCATATGTCGAACATATTTGAAAATAAGAGAGAGATATAGAACAAGTGGGTTGATAGAGAGTGAGGATAGATGTTCTGTCACATAAACCAGGTAAATCCCCGGTCCTGTAGAATACATAGTAATGGTTCGAACAAGGGAGTTATAAAGGTAATTAAATTGTTTGAAAAGATTTAGGTACCTATCGTTCAGTGCAAATTTGTGTATTTGTCTTTGGATTAAGGTGCGGCCAAGATTTGGAAAATTCAAAAGGGCTTTTGTGTTGTTTTTGAAAGTAGCAAAATTACCTTAATAGTTTTGACTATTCGAGTTTGGGCAAGTTGATTATGAATCGAAAGAATTCTTCGAAACCATAGAATTTTTTTAAGGTTATAGGGTTCTTCAGAAGTCCTTAAGTGTCCGATTTCTAAAGGACGAAAGAATATGAAGAATACAGCTGTATTTGATCCCGTTTTGTGATATTAAACTTCAAGGTAGTTCATAAAACATATTAAGAAAACACCAATCTTGGTCATCATTATTCTTCTTAGGTTCTTCAAATCAAATCAAATCAAAACGTAAACCTTTGAGGACGCCGTAAGGCGAAACCGGTCAGGTATAATCTATATTAAAAATAATGTGGATAAGTACAAGTGAGTTTCTTAATATGTGGTTGCGCCGATAGTAGAATTTGTATTTTTTTTCTCAATGGTAGTATTTCAAATCATTGACACTGAACACACGCTTCCTGTACCCATCTCCCTCCCGCACTACCTTTAAAGTGAGATAGCAATAGTTTTCGCCCCACTCAATTGTCAAAATAGCCGCATTTTCACTTCCGCTTTGAACTAGCAAAAAACAATGGCAGCGGCGCGCGCGACTCTCAGAAATTAATAATGTTTGTTGGATTTTAACCGCTTTCATAGACCTTTACCGATCGGATTGTGCCTCTCGTGTGTCCCTCAAGTGATTTAGTGATGTGGGCAGCAGCTCCTGAGCCAGGCAGAGAAGACCGGTGCACCGGCCCAGCCAGCACGTGGCGTAGTAAAGGTTAGTGCATCCTCTCCTAATTTCTCGGGTTGCATTCAATGCCTAAACCACCTCCGCGGCAACCCGATCACCTATCTTGTTTGTTGTGTAAAGTGTCATATGAAACAGTTAGCTTCACCCTTCGCGAAATACAGTCCACTAGCTCAGGTGGCATGAGAATCGCGCCACCATTCTTTTAGGTCCTGGTCGAGCCGGATACTTAGTCGTAGTTTCGCATTTTGTTATTATTCTATTGGGAATAAACGCACCGCACCTAAATACCTAGTTATTTTAGTAGAAAACCCCGCATCTAGGCATTTAGGTTTAGATCTTAGGTATACTAGACACCCTAGTGCATAGGCACAGTGTAATACCTAACGCATTTGGCTATTTCAATTTCTGGGTTGTCCGTTCGCCGCTGGCTCGCATCGTGTTTACCTGATACCTACATAGGTTAGGTACGTGGTTATACCTCGCTCGCATTTCTCTTATCGTATCTGGTGGCGCGTGGCCACGTGCGGTAGTGGACTGTATTGCGGGGATGTAGCTAACTGTTCCATTGACGCTTTACACACAAAAGACAGGTGATCGGGTTGCCGCGGGCGTGATCCAAGCAAAGAATGCAACCCGAGAAATTAGGAGAGGATGCACTAACCTTCACGACACACGTGTTTCATCGCAGCCGGTACACGGATCTTCTCTTCCTTGCTCAGGAGCTGCCGTCAGCATCACTAGATCACTTGAGGAACACACGAGAGGCACAATCCGATCGGTATAAGTCTATGAAGCGGTAAAAATGTAACAAATATTAATCATTTTTGAGAGACGCGAGCGCGGTCCGTCCTTACGTTGGCTAGTTCAAAGCGAGACTGAGTGTCTATATTTCACAAATGGCGGACGGAAGCTATATCTAGTACTATTCTATGGTTAGTGCGGGAGGGGAGACGGGTATAGAAAGAGTGTGTTTCCGCGTCAAGAAATACAGCTTCTACATCGGCGCAACCATTCCCCCCGGCTTGAAGGGTTACCTTCGAAACGACAAATGCGAAACAAATCTAAAGTCTAATCTAAATCTAGGTTTGGGAAATAACAACTAAAATATAAACCTAGATTGGAGCTCGTGCCTACCGCTGGCTAGGCAGAGGGCAGAGGCGAACAAACAACACAACGCAACAGTCTCGACCAAGACGAGACGCGATTAGCCAACAACAAATAAGGGTCTCTTCACGTGGGACCGATACAACAAGCGAGTGCTTCTTCTCCTCGGGTGGTTCGGAAACCGTAGTGGGATTGAATTGACTAACTGGCCACCCATCTAACGCGGCATGAATCCAGGACGGTCCACCAAACCACAACGGGTGATCCAAAATTTGCGAAGGAAGCAATCCACGAGAGAGACAATCGGCTGGGTTGTCGGTGCCAGCAACGTGAAAGAGATTATGTGGCGCCAATTCAGATTGAATTTTTGCCACTCTATTAGCGACGAATGTGTCCCAACGATGGGGCGAAGAGTGGGCCCAACACAAAGCGACTGTTGAGTCCTAAAAGCTAAAATTCTACTAATATTAATGCGAAAATTTACAATTATGTCAAATAAATTACCTTAAAGATTCCGACCACAATACAAAATGTCATTAAGCGACACGGAAGTGCTAGTCTTAGCACTGCCATCCAAAACTACGCGGAGTTTTAGTAGTAAGCTTATCTTCTCTAATAACTCCGCGGTGCGGGATAATGTACGAAGGCTGGGTCCCGCCAGTGTCCGCAGGCGCAGGTGAGATGTAACCTTTATCTAAATATTCGTTAACAACCTCATCATAGGCCCGCTTCGACTTTGGGGACGCCTGCATCTTTCGTTCCAAACAAAGAAAGCGTTTTTCAGCGGATACACGGGAGCCACCGAGTGAAAACTTGCGGATGGTAGACTCCAGTGGCGGCTCGACGGTGCAACAGAACGAAGCAGTCGAGTGACTAAAACTATCTATAGAAGCGGGTGCGGAACCAATTATAACAAAACCAAGAACTGTTTCCAGTGCGTGCGGAGCGGGGTACGTCGGTCCCCCTTGAACCTTACGTGATAACTGGAGGTGCGGGAGAATCGAAGCGCCGATCAATATATCGACGACTCCAGGAACAGCGTAAGTCTCATCTGCTAAAGGCAAGTCTTTAAATTTCGTTAATAAAGACGTGTCAACCGGGACGGTAGGCAACTGTTCAGCTATTCTATCTATAACGAGCGAATCCATGTCAAACCAAATATTATTATTAAAACGAGATCTAAACCTTGTTTTAACGGTGCCACGAACAGCTGACTGTAAGCTTCCAAAACCCTTCACCACTGAGCGGGTTGAACGCTTATCAACATTGAAACCAAGACGCCGACAACAATCTTGAGTAATGAAATTACTTTGCGAAGCGCCATCTAACAGCGCTCGAACAATGCGCGGCTTACCTAATGCATCAACAATAACAACGCGAGCGGTCGCAAGACACACAGTAGTGAGTGCAGCACTAGCGGAGAACGAACACAAGGTGACGTCATCCGCGGCGGTCACCGGGCGGGCCGGAGCGCGCGCGAGCGCGGGCTGCGGCTGCGGCGCAGGCTGCCGTGTGTCACCGCTCGACGAGCCAACCGTGCTCACATTGGATGCGGCATTACTATTCTCAAAATGAAGCAAAGTGTGGTGTCTCGCTTGACATTTGCGACAACTATTTCTACTATTACATAAAGCAACGCGGTGTTTAGTACCGAGACAATTAAAACAAAAATTATTAGCGCGAACAAATTTATAACGATCACTAGGCGACAATTTTAGAAAACCAGGACACCTGTACAGTTGCGAATGATGAGTACTACACAAAGAGCAAACAGGTGATTGTACATGTGCTGGTGCGGTACTAACATAAGTATGAGTTGACCTCAGTGACTTCGATGACGCATCTACTTTGCGTGCAGAATCAACAACTATCTTCGCGCCTTCATGTTTCGATGAAGAGCGTTGCAATACTTTTATATGCTCGCGAACAAAACTTTCTAAGTCTTCGAACTTAGGAATTTTATTGCCGCGATGATCCGACTCAAACAAACGAATGGTTTCGGAATCTAATTTCCTTAAACCCATATACAAAAATACGAAGTCGCAGAGGTCATCGATCTTTAGGTTCTTTACGGCGCGAACAGCTGACGCGAAAGTATCTAGAAATTTCTCTAAGTTTGATCGTTACATGCCGTAATAGATTTCAAATCAAACATCTGATCTAAATAGGCGTTAGCTACCGATCTTTTATCCTCATACCTAGCTTTCAAAGTATTTAAAATTAAATTATAATTCTCGGCACTAAACGTAATTCCAGCGCAAACGGTTATAGCTTTACCAGTCAATTTTTCAACGAGATAATGCAATTTTTCGTGATCTGTCAACGAATCGTTCTTATCTATTGTATTCTCAAAACTATCTATAAATAGACACCAATTGCGAATGTTACCATCAAATTCGGGTATTTGAATTGGTGGCAACTTAGGTCGGTCGCGAGTGGGGTTGGGTAGGTCAGCCGGTTTCTCCAAACTCCTAGCGACGCGTTTGATACGACAATACAAATCGTCAAACGACGACAAGGCTTGATAACTCACTGAGTAATCGGGATCCAAATTCAACTCTAAAACGTTGATGTCATGTACTAAGGTTTCGAAATCCGCGCGTAGACTATCTAAGTTTTCTATAGAACACAAGAACGAATCTCTGATGGCCAAATCAGAGGTTTTAAGTGCATTATCATAAATCGATTGTACGCGAGAGTAAATCATTTCTCTTTTAGCGTATAAAAGTTTCAATTGAACTTTACCGGTCTTATCAACCTTTGGGGACATGTTTACAATTAAATCTCAAACTAAAGTGCGGTAAACAACAAATATGAAATGACTTAATCTTAGCGGTACAGAGCAGCGAGGCGGCGCGAGCGATACTCGGCAGGTAGGTATTTACAACTGTGAATGCACGCTTGAACAAACGCGCATAGCAACAAGGTCGTACCTACGCGATGGTCGCTGTCTAGGTTCAACTATTATTTCAGAGATTAAGTATTGCGTAATATCTATTCAAATTAAAATACTTTCGTATGAATTGGAATGAGATGCGAGCGAGGTAGGTACAACCACGTGTCTACCCACGCAGGTATTAGGCAAATACGACGCGAGCCGAGAACAACGTAATTGAAAAAAACAAAACAAAGCCAAATGCGTTAGGTATTACACTGTGCCTATGCACTAGGGTGTCTAGTATACCTAAGATCTAAGCCTAAATGCCTAGATGCGGGGTTTTCTACTAAAATAACTATATTTAGGCGCGGTGCGAAAATTGCGAAATACGACTAAGTGTTGATACGCTACCTAACCTATTTATGTATTAGGTAGGTACAATGCGAGCCAGCGGCGAACGGACAACAAATCTAATCCTAAGTGTCTGGATGCGGGGTTTTCTACTAAAATAACCAGGCACTTAGGTGCGGCGCGCTTATTCCCATTAGAATAATAACAAAACTACGAACTACGGCTAAAATCCGGCTCGAAGGACCAAATGGTGGCGCGTGGCCACGTGCGGTAGTGGACTGTATTGCGGGGATGTAGCTAACTGTTCCATTGACGCTTTACACACAAAAGACAGGTGATCGGGTTGCCGCGGGCGTGATCCAAGCAAAGAATGCAACCCGAGAAATTAGGAGAGGATGCACTAACCTTCACGACACACGTGTTTCATCGCAGCCGGTACACGGATCTTCTCTTCCTTGCTCAGGAGCTGCCGTCAGCATCACTAGATCACTTGAGGAACACACGAGAGGCACAATCCGATCGGTATAAGTCTATGAAGCGGTAAAAATGTAACAAATATTAATCATTTTTGAGAGACGCGAGCGCGGTCCGTCCTTACGTTGGCTAGTTCAAAGCGAGACTGAGTGTCTATATTTCACAAATGGCGGACGGAAGCTATATCTAGTACTATTCTATGGTTAGTGCGGGAGGGGAGACGGGTATAGAAAGAGTGTGTTTCCGCGTCAAGAAATACAGCTTCTACATCGGCGCAACCAGTATCGATCCTTAGTCGTAGCTCGCTTTTGTTATTTATTCCACAGGGAATAAACGCACCGCACCTAAATACCTAGTTATTTTAGTAGAAAACCCCGCATCTAGGCATTTAGGTTTAGATCTTAGGTATCCTGACACCCTAGTGCATAGGCACAGTGTAATACCTAACGCATTTGGCTTTTGTTTTTATTTGTTTCAATTAAGTTGTCCGTTCGCCGCTGGCTCGCATCGTATTTACCTAATACCTACGTGGGTAGATACGTGGTTATACCTCGCTCGCATTTCATTCAAATTCATACGAAAGTATTTTAATTTGAATAGATATTACGCAGTACTTAATCCCTGAAATAATAGTTGAACCTAGACAGCGATCTAGCTCGCGTAGGTACGATCTTGTTGCTATGCGCGTTTTGTTCAAGCTTGCACGCGCAGTTATAAGTACCTACCTACCTACGGATATCGTTCGCGCCGCGTCGCTGTACTGTAGGTACCGCTAAGATTAAGTCATTTCATTTGTTGTTTACCGCACTTTAGTTTGATATTAGTTGTAAAAATGCCCCCAAAGGTTGGTAGCACCGATAGTAAAGTTCAATTGAAACTTTTATACGCTAAAAGAGAAATGATTTACTCTCGTGTACAATCGATTTGTGATAATGCACTTAAAACCTCTGATTTGGCTATTAGAGATTCGTTCTTGTGTTCTATAGAAAACTTGGATAGTTTACGCGCGGATTTCGAATCTTTAGTACATGACATCAACGTTTTAGAGTTAAATTTAAATCCCGATTACTCAGTGAGTTATCAGGCCTTGTCGTCGTTTGACGATTTGTATTGTCGTATCAAACGCGTCGCTAGGAGTTTGGAGAAACCGTCTGACCGACCCAATCCCACTCGCGACCGACCTAAGTTGCCACCAATTCAAATACCCGAATTTGATGGTAACATTCGCAATTGGTGTTTATTTATAGATAGTTTTGAGAATACAATAGATAAGAACGATTCGTTGACAGATCACGAAAAATTGCATTATCTCGTTGAAAAATTAACTGGTAAAGCTATAACCGTTTGCGCTGGAATTACGTTTAGTGCCGAAAATTATAATTTAATTTTAAATACTTTGAAAGCTAAGTATGAGGATAAAAGATCGGTAGCTAACGCATATTTGGATCAGATGTTTGACTTGAAACCCATTACGGCATGTAACGATCAAAACTTAGAGAAGTTTCTAGATACTTTCGCATCATCTGTTCGCGCCGTAAAGAACCTAAAGATCGATGACCTCTGCGACTTCTTATTTTTGTATATGGGTTTAAAGAAATTAGATCCCGAAACCATTCGTTTATTTGAGTCGGCTCACCGCGGCAATAAAATTCCTAAGTTCGAAGACTTAGAAAGTTTTGTTCGCGAGCATATAAAAGTATTGCAACGCTCTTCATCGAAACATGAAGGCGCGAAGATAGTTGTTAGTTCGGAACGCAAAATAGATGCGTCATCGAGGTCACTGAGGTCAACTCATACTTATGTTAATACCGCACCAGCACACCTGTTTGCTCTTTGTGTAATACTCATCATTCGCAATTGTACAAGTGTCCGGGTTTCCTAAAATTATCGCCTAATGATCGTTATAAATTTGTTCGCGCTAATAATTTTTGTTTTAATTGTCTCGGTACTAAACACCGCGTTGTTTTATGTAATAGTAGCAATAGTTGTCGCAAATGTCAAGCGAGACACCATACTTTACTTCATTTTGAAAATAGTAATGCCGCATCCAATGTGAGCACAGTTGGTTCGTCGAGCGGTGACACACGGCGGCCTGCGCCACAGCCGCTGCCCGCGCTCGCGCGCGCTCCGGCCCGCCCGGTGACCGCTGCGAATGACGTCACCTTGTGTTCGTTGTCCGCTAGTACTGCGCTCACTTCTGTTGTCCTCGCGACTGCTCGCGTTATTGTTGTCGATGCATTAGGTAAACCGCACATTGTTCGAGCGCTATTAGATGGCGCTTCGCAAAGTAATTTTATTACTCAAGATTGTTGTGAACGTCTTGGTTTCAATGTTAATAAGCGTTCAACCCGCTCAGTGGTGAAGGGTTTTGGAGGCTTACAGTCAGCTGTTCAGGGCACCGTTAGAACAAGGTTTGGATCTCGTTTTAATAATAATATTTGGTTTGACATGGATTCGCTCGTTATAGATAAAATAACTGAACAGTTGCCTACCGTCCCGGTTGACACGTCTTTATTAACGAAATTAAAAGACTTGCCTTTAGCAGATGAGACTTACGCTGTTCCTGGAGTCGTCGATATATTGATCGGCGCTTCGATTCTCCCGCACCTCCAGTTATCACGTAAGGTTCAAGGGGGACCGACGTACCCCGCTCCGCACGCACTGGAAACAGTTCTAGGTTTTGTTATAATTGGTTCCGCACCCGCTTCTATAGATAGTTTTAGTCACTCGACTGCTTCGTTCTGTTGCACCGTCGAGCCGCCACTGGAGTCTACCATCCGCAAGTTTTGGGAAATTGAAGAGGTCAATGTGCCACCTATCCTAAGCCCTGATGACCAGATGGCTGAGGAGATTTATTGTCGCACGACTACTCGTGATGAGCAGGGTCGTTATGTTGTCGCGCTCCCTTTCAAGGGAGATATTTTTTCGCTCGGTGACTCCCGTGTATCCGCTGAAAAACGCTTTCTTTGTTTAGAACGAAAGATGCAGGCGTCTCCAAAGTTAAAGCAAGCCTATGATGAGGTTGTTAACGAATATTTAGATAAAGGTTACATCTCACCTGCGCCTGCGGACACTGACGAGACCCAGCCTTCGTACATTATCCCGCACCACGGAGTTATTAGAGAAGATAAGCTTACTACTAAACTCCGTGTAGTTTTGGATGGCAGTGCTAAGACTAGCACTTCCGTGTCGCATTAATATTAGTAGAATTTTAGCTTTTTCGGACTCAACAGTCGCTTTGTGTTGGGCCCACTCTTCGCCCCATCGTTGGGACACATTCGTCGCTAATAGAGTGGCAAAAATTCAATCTGAATTAGCGCCACAAAATCTCTTTCACGTTGCTGGCACCGACAACCCAGCCGATTGTCTCTCTCGTGGATTGCTTCCTTCGCAAATTTTAGATCACCCGTTATGGTTTAGTGGACCGTCCTGGATTCATGCCGCGTTAGATAAGTGGCCAGTTAGTCAATTCAATCCCACTACGGTTTCCGAACCACCCGAGGAGAAGAAGCACTCGCTTGTTGTATCGGTCCCGCGTGAAGAGTCCCTTATTTTGTTGTTGGCTAATCGCGTCTCGTCTTGGTCGAGATTGTTGCGTTGTGTTGTTTATGTAGGCCGATTTTGAGAATTTTATCTACGCGCGGTCATATAACCGCCGCTGATTTAGATAAAGCTGAATTGGTCATACTTCGCGAGTTGCAGAAGTGTTATTTTGCTTCTGAATTTAAAAAAAAAAAAAAAAAAAAAAAAATTAGAATTTAACAAACCTTGTAGTCGTTTTTTCCGACACTTGAAACCATTTTTGGAAGATGGACTCATTCGAGTAGGTGGTCGTTTGAGAAATTCAAGTTTAGGATTTGAACAAAGGCATCCAGTAGTTCTCCCGCGTAAGGACCACGTATTAGATTTGTTAGTAGATTATCATCATAAGGTGAATTGTCACGCTGGTCCCGATTTGTTAATGTCTATTTTGAGACAGAAATACTGGATAATTTCCGCTCGTTATTTGATTCGCGCTAGAGTACACAGATGTGTACCTTGTTTTAAACTCCGCCCGCGTTTTATCGCGCCTGAAATGGCCGATCATCGCTCTTGTCGTGTTGTTCAATCCGCAAAACCTTTCGTACACACCGGCACAGACTTTGCTGGGCCTTTCAAAGTCACTATTGCTCGTGGTCGTGGCATTCGCTCCACGAAAGCTTATGTTTGTTTGTTCATTTGTATGACAACTCGCGCGGTTCATATAGAGTTGACCGGTGATTTAAGTACGCTAAAATATTTGCCCGCAATAGATGTTGATGACGATAGAATGCACCTTCTAGCTCGTCACGCTCTTTTAGATAGATTAGTCCAATCGTTTTGGAATCGTTGGAGAACCGATTGTTTGCACACGCTGCAGTCGCGTCAAAAATGGAATACTCCATCTAACCCAATTACTGTAGGTACGGTGGTAGTCCTTATGACTGGGAATGCGCCTCCTTTGCATTGGCCTCTAGGAGTAGTAGAGGAAGTTTTTCCCGATTCCCGCGGGATAACTCGTGTTGTACGGGTTAAAACCGCAACCGGATCGTATCTGCGCCCGGTTGTTCGCCTCTGCCCTCTGCCTAACCAGCAGTAGACACGAGTTCAAACCTAGGTTTATATTTTAGTTGTTATTTCCCAAACCTAGATTTAGATTAGACTTTAGATTTGTTCCGCATTTTTCGTTTTGAAGGTAACCCTTCAAGCCGGGGGGAATGGTTGCGCCGATAGTAGAATTTGTATTTTTTTTCTCAATGGTAGTATTTCAAATCATTGACACTGAACACACGCTTCCTGTACCCATCTCCCTCCCGCACTACCTTTAAAGTGAGATAGCAATAGTTTTCGCCCCACTCAATTGTCAAAATAGCCGCATTTTCACTTCCGCTTTGAACTAGCAAAAAACAATGGCAGCGGCGCGCGCGACTCTCAGAAATTAATAATGTTTGTTGGATTTTAACCGCTTTCATAGACCTTTACCGATCGGATTGTGCCTCTCGTGTGTCCCTCAAGTGATTTAGTGATGTGGGCAGCAGCTCCTGAGCCAGGCAGAGAAGACCGGTGCACCGGCCCAGCCAGCACGTGGCGTAGTAAAGGTTAGTGCATCCTCTCCTAATTTCTCGGGTTGCATTCAATGCCTAAACCACCTCCGCGGCAACCCGATCACCTATCTTGTTTGTTGTGTAAAGTGTCATATGAAACAGTTAGCTTCACCCCCCGCGAAATACAGTCCACTAGCTCAGGTGGCATGAGAATCGCGCCACCAATATGTCTAATAAAAAATTCCAAACAAGTGCCATCAATTAACAGTATAAAAAGTCTGTAAATAGACAAAAGTTAACAAATTGATACACGGATCTGAGTGTATACGAGGAGGTAAGACACGACGGTATTTCCGTCAAATTGACAGTCCGACTATGGAAGTACCTCCGCCCTAAAGAATACCGCGGCCATAATTACCTCGAGTTGTGTTCCTGGTGGTGAGTAGGGTAGCCAGAGCTCACTGGAGAGTTTTTGTGTTATCAGTGGGAAGATTAAAGCTTGTCCTGCTTTGTTTTTTACACCGACGGCACAGAAACTCTCTGTACTTATAGGGTTGGCAGCGCGTGTGTGACTCCTTGGTTTTGCACACGTCCATAGACCACGGTGACCACTTTCCATCAGACTCATTTAAAACTCTACTATCGTTTATCGGTTGAAAACGACCGGTGATATGACCAGAAATAAAAACAATAACGAAAGCTGACATCCACTCTGACAGAAGCAAGAGCATCAGTTAGTATTCAATATTATTAACAGAAAAGCATAATAAGAAACTATACACGATAGTACTAAAAGTGGCCGCTTCCCCAGTATTGTTAACCTTGAACTGCCGAGAGCCTCATTACTTACCGTAACCTGCCAGAATGTTATAGTAACAAATTACTCAAAGATACTTTATGCTAATGAAAATATCGCCCGTTATACAAACATAGTGTTATAATGCTACAGTATCACTTAAATAATCCTATTAGCATCCTTCAAGCTATTTTACCCCGTGACGAATGTTCTATGATTGCTAGTGCAAAATTTCTAAATGGACTATTGAGCCCCATAAAAGCAAAACAAACAAATGACGTTGATATTCGTAGAATTAATGTACGGTACATTAATTTACAACCAAACTATGCTTGTGTATAATATTACCATCAGCGATATTGTTTGAATTTTAAGCTTTGCGAGAATATCACGGTTTGCCTTTTTTAACTTTATTATACTAAAAATAGAGTTGAAAATCCTAAACATGAATTGAGTAAACTTCTTGTTTCCATGCAAAATTCACAAGATATTATTGTTTATTATAGTCTTTCTCATTTAAATAAAAATTTAAAATGCAATTTTTTATTACATAAAATAATATTTGTTAAACATTTTTTAGACTATTGAAGAAGCGGGGGCTAATTATGGTAAGCCATAATTAGCCCCCGCATTAGGGCTAAGGCCCTGAAGATCTTGGTACCTGTTAATCATGCTATGTGAATTTAGAATGTACAGAGCTTAAGTTTAAAAGACTATATATTCAAACTCTATAAACACAGTAAGTGGTTCTACACGCGGCGTAATAATATCTACTACTTTGATACAAGTTGATTTATGCATACATCTTATAACATTGAAAGTTTAAAAAACAATATTGACATTAGCTTACTCACAAATAACGCGTATTTTAAACCATTTTCTTTGATGAATTTTGCTACGTCTATCCAGTATTTGGTCAAAGTTGAAACTACACCGAATCTATACTAATATTGTAAAGCTGCAGAGTTTGTAACAAACAAATTGTTTGTTTGTTTGTTTGAATGCGCTAATCTCTGGAACTGCTGGTCCGATTTGAATGATTTGGGTAGTCCATTTATCGAGGAAGGTTCTAGACTATATATCATCACGCTACTACTTAAGGGAGCGGAACATTGATAATAAATGTTAACAAATTCGGCAATTTTTCATACATATTTTGAAGACTAAAACATACGGGCTCAAAGGGATATGAAGCTTCAAAATATACCCCGGGCGAAGCTGGGGTGGGTCAGCTAGTATAAATATATAACTCAACTTACACTCTGTCTTAACTTTCAACATAGGTTAACATGGAATTACCCAAGTTCCTAGACTTCCCGACGTCCTTCTTTGTTCGACCGTTAGTGTTCCACAGTAAACTGTAGGTTTGCGTCTACATTGAACTGTAAAGTGAAGTTTTTAATACAAAATAAAGTTTTTTTTATTAAAGATTAAAGAATATTAACTCATGTTTACAAAGTGCTTGTAAATCTGAAATTATCTTTTCGAAATAAAAAGCACTGTTGTTATGCAAAATTATAAGAAATTAATAAAGAAGAAAATGTGTTTAGACGCTGTTTACTGTGTATAAACAGTGTGTATGTATGTCTTTTCTGCATTCCATCTCGCCATATTGATACAATGAAGTAAATGACAGATATGAACCGACTGAAACGGCAACGTGTCTCCTATTGCTGGACTAAACTTGTACTTGTCAATACAAAAAAGGGTCTGACAAATTTGGTAATCTAGACTTTCACCATTTAGGTATACGTACAGTCAGTTTCCGAACGATCTTGACTGCAGTTTCAAAATTATCTTAATATTTCATTTATAAGTATTAAGAACAAATTGAATAGTTTTATCGACTTCTTTATGTCCGAACTAAAGGTGTTACCAAATATCAGAACAATCAGTCTACAAGAAGTGGAAACCAAAGTATTAAAATGATTTCGAATACTTTGTTCGTCAAGATAGATCAGATGCTGACTGTACACTAAATCTTTTATCTTCTTCTTATACTATGTCAAATCAAAGAATCAAAGAATCAATTTCATTTATTCAGTTTAGGCACACAAAGAGCTCATATGAAAGTCAAAATTTTACAATTGGATATGTCAAAAAATTATATAAAAATATTAAATAATGTAAAAATAAGTCATTGGAAAATGATTCTTTCGCTGGTTAGGTAGGTTACTTCTACTAAGAAGATACCAGCAAGAAACTCAGCGAACTATTTTAAAACTAGATTATTTTACTTTTTTAAATTTGCAATTTATTTTGTGCGAGAATGCAAGAGACTTATGTTGACCACGCATTAACATCATTAAGAAATAAAAACGTAAAGGATTTAGATAGACGATTCATGATTTAATCGGTTTGACCATTGCTAATTCTTGTGAAATAGGTCTTAATGGCGAGAATCTTCGAGGACCAATTATTTTATGTGTAGTATAGTTGCCACTTTACGCCACAGAGATGCGCTGACCATCAGCGGCTTATTTTGCGCAACACAGTGTAGATAAGAAGTAAGAGGGTCCAGATTGTTTTGTTATAATTTTATTATTATTTACCAAGACGACGTAGGCCCGTTTCGCGGTGCTTCTATTACTTTGTGCATTTTGACAAGGAAACCTTCTAACCTACTATCCGTCTTGAGACGTGTGATGTCCAGAAGTTCAATTCACTCGCTTCCGTGCATTGACCAAGACGTCGTGATTTATGTTAACAGTTACCGGTGAATGACAGAAATAGTCATGAATAGGATAAATAAAAAAGGATAAACGGTCCTTCACCAAAAATCTTGGTGGACGTTAACAGGCACCATAGTATCTTAACAAACACTTCATTTCAATCATTTACAGTAGCATATTTAAATATCAAATCTTAACTTTTAAACGTAATAGTACAACTGACATATTTTCTGCGCTGTGACATTTATGCTACGTAACATCATTTAAAAATATCTGGAGTATCCGGTTGGCATCAAGGAAACTTGGAGTACTTAAAAGGGCGAAACAGTATTTCACTACGGGGCAGCTACTTCTTCTTTATAAGGCACAGGTCCGGCCCCACATTGAGTACTGCTGTCACCTTTTTGCATACCAGCTTGACCCATTCGACTCGGTGCAAAGATGGGCGTTAAAGCTGGTTGACAATCCTATACTCGCAGGTAGTGTAGAACCTCTTAGCCTTAGGAGGGACTTTGCCTCGCTATGTGTGTTCTACCGCCTATGCATTGGTTTGTGCTCAGATGCATTGTTTGACACGATGCCCACAGCTACATTCTATCATCGCACCTCTAGCCATAAACAGGGAGTTCATCCTCACACATTGCGAACTGAGACGGTACGCACTGTGCGGTATGAAAGAAACTTTATCCCACGCACACTTAAGCTGTTGAATGACTTCCTTGCTGCAGTTTACCCAAGCATCTACAATATGGGGTTTTTTAAGAGGGGCATGAGAAGGTTTCTTCATGGTAGGCAGCGCGAGTGTAACACCCCTGGTGTTGCATATGTCCATAAGCTACGGTAACCACTTCCCACTACCGCTAGTGACTGACTGATTTTCTTAACGCTTTAACTCTTTCTTAAATTTTGAATTTTTCGCTATTAATTTATAATTTATGGGAATTATGATAACTGCATTCTCTTCTCCTATCAACGACATTGGTAAAAAAATTATTTGTCTAACTTGAGGACAACTCAAATAAAACTGTGAACCGATTCCGGTTTGACCTGTTTTTGAGAGCAAATTCTATCGAGGCAAGTAAAAGTCATTGTGAATCTAATAACCGAAAATTTTAGATTAAATGCCATCGAATAATATTAATGTATATAAATTTCAGCACTCAGGAAGGTGTAATTTTGAAATATCTTGCTTTAAAAACAGCATATTTCCGGTACCCCGCCCCTAAAAAGAATTTTAATTGTTCTTATTGTATCTTACTTTGTTAGTTCTGTATCATCGTCAAGTATAAGATTAAAATATTTTACTAAATTAACTTTCAGGTTAGACGTGGAGGTAAAACAAAGACCCATTTCGTCTAATTGGATGAGGGGATGATGTCATTTCGCTCAGTCGTCATATCCAGCCGACCGAGGCGCCATCCAACTGGGGCTTCCAAAAGTTAATTTAAGGTTCCAAAGTAAAATTTCACATGAATCTAAATGAAGATTAAGCTTTAATTATACTCGTACTTTGTAATGATTAAACTTATCCTAAGACCTTTTTCTTCTAGCGTATCGGCAGTGTGTTATCCATCAAATTATGTTAAAATTAATTTTAAGCTCAATGCCCCGATGACTTCTGGATTTACCCTATTATAACATATAATAACATACATATAATCACGCCTTTATCGCCAGAAGTTTAGGCAGAAGTCAATTAACATCCACAATTCACCATTCATTATATTCGGTCCCACGAAATAGAGAGTGAGCTTATTACCGTATTCCGGGCACTATTGTTGACTCAAGCCATGCATCTGAGACGGAGTCTGTACTGTACATATATGTCTAATGTTAAACAGCCCTATCCTTTAGTCGCCTTGTACGACAACGCATGGGAAGAGATGGGGTGGCCTTAATTCTACTCTGCCGGGAACTACGCCTATTATGCAAACATTAAAGATGTATTCCTGTCAAAATTAACTTTACCACCACTTTTTAAATCAGTATTTTCAAACATGTAACTCAATATAGTATAGTAAGCAAATAAACGATTGAATTGGATGTTTTCATTCATATTGCAGCGAGAAGCCTAAACCCATGCGGGACAACAGACCATGCGGGAAGAGCCGCCCACGCATTTGCTCTGGCGCACGGCCTGACCCAATTGGTGCACGAGGTCACTAGGATACCAAGAAGGTCGGGCCTAGCACCTTCTCTGCTAGACCTTCTGCTGACGAATGATCCGGACCGGTACAGTGTATCGGTGCGAGCCGCTTTAGGCAACTCCGACCACTGCCTGGTCTGTTCCACGGTGCCTATTATAGCGCCCCCACGACCCGTGCAGGGGAAGCGGCGTCTCTGGCACTACTCGTCAGCGGATTGGGATGGACTTCGTGACTATTTTGCGTCCATCTCGTGGGTTGAGCGCTGCTTTGAAGGTAAGAACCCATCGGATTGTGCTACTGCTGTCGCCGGTGAGATCGGTCTGGGTATGGAATACTATATCTCATACACCGATATCACCGGTGACCGCGGGGTGCGCCCTTGGTTCGGGCGCGAGTGCGCGGAAGCTGTTGAACAAAAACAGTCCGCGTACCGCGCTTGGGTAAGGGCGCGCGCCACGCGCCATCCCAATCTGGGCCACTTCAAGGCGGCGTACAACAGAGCCACAAAGGTCTGTAGAAGGGCCTACGTCAGAGCGGATGCCCTGCGCATAGCGCGGCTTGGTCAAGAGCTAGTGATGCATCCCACGGGAAGCCGTGGCTACTGGCGACTGGCTAAAGCCGTGCAAGCCAACTTCTGTCAGCCTTCGCTGCCTCCGCTGCGTAACCCTGATGGATCCCTGGCCCATGAGCCGCAAGAGAAGGCAAATCTGCTGGCAAATCTCTTTGTGGCCAACTCCCGAATCGATGATTGTGGTACGCAGCCACCAACACTACCCAACAGTGACCACGCGATGCCTGATATCCATATCAGGCAACGCGATGTCCGTGCAGTGCTGCAATCACTCGATGTCCGGAAAGCCAGTGGTCCGGATGGTATTCCAGCGGTAGTTTTGAAAAAATGTGCAGCGGGGTTGTCTCCAATGCTTACGCGCCTGTACCGGCTATCCTACAGTTCGGGTACAGTGCCTTTGCCTTGGAAAGAGGCGAATGTTCAGCCGATTCCCAAGAAGGGGGATCGCTCGGAGCCAGCCAACTATCGACCCATAGCCGTCACCTCAGTGCTGTGCAAAGTGTTCGAGCACATAATTAACAAACAGCTCATGCGGCACCTAGAGGATCACTCCTTAATTAATGACCGGCAATATGGCTTCAGACCGAAACGGTCAACGGGTGATCTTCTAGCATACGTTACCCATCTTTGGGGTGAGGCTATGGACAAGCACGGCGAGTCACTAGCAATTAGTCTGGACATCGCCAAAGCTTTCGATAGAGTCTGGCACAAATCGCTTCTTTCCAAGCTACCTGCCTTTGGTCTGCCTTCTGGGCTGTGCAACTGGGTTGCTAGCTTCCTGCAGGGGCGCCGTATTTGCGTCCTTTGTGACGGACGAGCTTCGGAGTTTCTGCAGGTAAATGCTGGCGTGCCCCAGGGGTCCGTCTTATCACCCACTCTCTTTCTTCTGCATATCAATGACATGCTGTCTACCGGCAATGTTCATTGTTATGCAGACGATAGCACTTTACATGGGAGTTATCATGGACATCCTGCGGCCAGGCAGGCAGATATCGCAGAGAAAAGGCAGCTTCTTGTCACTGAGCTTGACGGGATCCTGAATCACATTTCTCAATGGGGCTCTGAGAACCTGGTTGAGTTCAATGCCAGGAAGACGCAGGCATGTGCGTTTACAGCAAAAGTATCTTCTTTCCTTCCCCTCCCCACTCTACAGAGCACGCCACTGCCACTGCAGGACAATCTCAATATCCTAGGTATGGATGTTCGCTGCAACCTGAATAACAAAAACTACATCGAAAGCATCATCAAAACAGCCTCACGAAAACTCGGAGTCCTGAACAGAGTGAGACGATTTTTCACGCCGGAGCAGCGGTGTCTTCTATACAAGACACAAATTCGCTCCTGTGTGGAGTACTGCTCGCATCTCTGGGATGGTTCAGCAAAGTACTTACTAGATGCTCTCGACAGGTTGCAGCGACGTGCGGTCCGCATCATTGGGAATCCCGAGATCACGAACACCCTAGAACCTTTACAGCTGCGTAGAGATGTCTGTACCATGGGGAGTGTTCTGATGAGCTCTTCCAATTAGTCCCACCCTCCCCTTTCCTACACAGGACAACACGTGCAGGTCTTAGATGTCATCCGCACACGGTGCAAAACATCCGATCAAGAACCAAGCGGTTCGGAGACTCTTTCCTCTGTCGCACCATTAAGGCCTGGAATTCATTACCAGCTCACGTGTTTCCTTCTTCCTACAGTCCCGGGTCCTTTAAGCGGGGCGTGAAAAAGCATATGATGAGGCCGTCAAGCTGAGTGTCACCATTGTCACACGGTAAGTGTAAGTAATGGTGACCCTCTTTTCTGGGACTTTACCTTCAGCTTACCATCAGGCAAGGCGGAGTCCAATTGACGTGTCCTATATAAAAAAAAAAAAAAAAAACCCTATGCGGTCTATTTTTTTTTTTTTTTTTTTTTTACGTGCGCAAAATCCCCACGGATACCTCCCCACCGGATCCGGTGGAGGAGGTTATGTCGGACTCGAACCGACTAAAACGCACGCCGCCTGTGGGTCGTTTCGGTTGCCGAAGGTGAGGTTGACAGGCATATCCCTCGCACCCCGGCCGACCCAGGGCCATCTCTCACGATCTGGCCCTCTTCTCGGGTGTGGGGACCACAGAGTCCCCAACTCGTCAACCCTATGCGGTCTATTAGAGAACATGCGTCCCACAAGCCCTGCGCCTAACCGAATATCTTATTGGGTACTAAATTCATGCTGACACTACCCTTGGCTCAAAGTAATAAACTACCCAGCGTTACTACTTTTACTATCGAGCCAAAGCTTCATAACAAACATTTTCTTAAGTAATTTCCTTAAAATACTAGTTCTTCTTGTATATACTCAGAATTTGTTTTACATCCACATTGTTTATATTAAATGCCCAATCTTATATTCTTTAATAAAAAAAATAAAAAAATATCTATTGTTATCTACCAGGTAAGCCAGTTTTTATGCTTCTATTAAGAATAAACGCTATTTAAATGTGGTGTAAGTAGTAGGGCTATATAGAAACAAAAGATTTGGAGCCAAGACCGCCTTAGACGGCAACGCACGATGTCATATCTCTAGTGTTCCAAACGCTCATGAGCCACAGTAACCACTTATCGCTAAGTAGACCATATACTTATTTGCTAACTTAGCAATATAAAACGAAAGCCCTCCGATAAACATGTTTTCGGAGACCACATCTGGCTATTACGACCTCTAAACACGAACTACGTTACAAAGTAATAAATTACTAAGCTTCCCTCGCTTATATTTTTCACCAAAACCTACCCTATTTTTTAGGATATTATGTAAACTAGTCCTGGTCGTAAATTTTACTCGGTGGCGGTTAAATGGACAGAAGAAAATTTACACTTCTATTCCACCATTGCGTCAGCTAAACTAGGTATCTTTGACTATCAGATAATATAGGCATTAATGCAAAAGTTAGTTCGCTTAATACTCAATTTTAAACCTAATAGAAGCAATCTACCGGCCCACGCTCATGAGATAAGGGATCACGGGATCAGAATAAAATTATCGTTCTCACAACCTATGAGAACCTATTCTAGACTATAATCTATTCTTTCCCCTAGAAAAGTGGCAATTTGTAATCATATATTCGTTATTCTTTTTTTTTAATATCACTTAGGTGGCAGACATGCACACGGCCCACCTGATGGGAAGTGGTTACGGTGGCCTATGGACGTGTGCTACACAAGGGGTGTCACACTCGCGCTGCCGACCTTGAAGAAACTTCCTAATGCCCCTTTTGAAGAACCCCATAATATAAGCGCATGGGAAAACCGCAACAGGGAGTTCACAGCTTGAGTGTGCGTGGGATGAAGTTTCTTCATTTCTACATTATTCTATTCTATGACGAATTGACACATATTTTGACGTTTATGACATATGTTGACAACTGTCAAATACGTTAAAATATTGTCACATGTCTACAGTCCGTCAAATCTAAGAAGTACCGTTTGACAGTTCTGACAATTGAATGATAGGGATGGGATGAAAAAATCGATTACTATAATATCCGAACTTTAAGAGATCGATTACTATAATATCCGAATTTTAAGAAATCAATTGTTATAATTAAATAAAAGAAATGTTTAGGATATTTTTTTATTCACTACTAGTACTAGTATCGTCGTCTTCGTCATCATCGTCATTTAAATTAATGACCAGTTGATTGTCCATTACATTATCAAAGTGTACGTCTCTTTCGAAGTCGTCCATTATTATTTTCTTTGTTTTTTGTACTACTTTACTCCAATCTTCCTGTGTAACTTGGGCACATGCTTCCTTTAATAAACCTTCCATTTTCTTGACACTGAAGGGTGGTTTTGTGTTGTGTCTTGCTGCATAACCTGTAAAACAATAATGTAACTATTTGATAGCAGACGAAAACCATTGTTTAAATTATAAATGTTAGAAGTACTCGTGTTATTATTATAATATTATAAAATATTACCTTTAACTTGGGCCCAAATCAGTTCAATGGCATTATATTGGCAATGGTACGGAGGAAGTCGTATGACTTTGTGCCCGTGCTCTTCGGCCAATTGGTCAATTACATATGTCGGTTTTGGTGGTTTATGCAATTTCACTAACTGTAATAATTCAGCTTTTAATAGTGACATGTCGGCATCCACTCCTTTTCTTTGCAGCCATGCCACCAAATCTGCTTTCTTATTGGCTGACGTAGGTGCTTTATCAATTTGCACAGAGTGGTATGGGGCATTATCCATTATAATTGTGCTGTTAGGAGGGATATTCTGTAATAAATTTAAGAACCACTCTCGGAACCTTACTGCGTCCATTTCTTCATGATACTCTTTAGTGCTTTTGGATTGGAAAGCTAATAAAGAGTTTTCCACGAAGCCTGTAGACGCTGACCCAGCATGGCATATTATGAGGCGTCCACCTTTTCCTATCGGCACCTTCGAGCACGAAGCTTCAGAATCATCAGTCCATGTTTTCGGCACAGAATGGTTGGAATTTAGCCAAGTTTCGTCCAAAAATATTACATTATCCCAGTTTATAATTTGTTTAACTTCGCGCAGGAATGTTAGTCGCTGCATAATTATGTCATGTCGCTCCATAACAATTTTTCGTTTGTCAACTTTTTTGTATCTGAAGCCAATTCCTGTTATTACCGTTCTCAACGACTCTATGCTTCCCTTATACAGCCCGGCATCTTTTAAAGTTGCACATAACTTTGCCAATGTTGGAAATTCGCCTCTTGTAAAATACCCGTATATATGGTTTCTAATAGCATGACTATCGAATTCATCGATGCCTGTCACAGGTTTATTTCTTTTTCGTTTTTTCGGTGTGTGAAGTACGTTACTGTCACTCCCCGAAGGCCCATATTTTTCACTTAATATTTTGCCAACGGTGCGGCTACCAATACCGAGAGCTTCACCGACGCGATCCCGAACTTGTGTAACTGGCAGTAGAAGTCCACCATTTTGAGATTCACGCTCAAAATACTCGTGTAATTTCACCACCAATTCACGAGCCTGGCTGTTCAAAGTACGTCCTCTTTTCGACATTATTAATAAACACTTGCTTAGTTCGGAGTCCAGTATAAATATTGCCAAGGTAAACGGATAAAGAATGATCAGTCCAGAAAAGTAATAGCCAAGTCACAAATTGTAAAACACAAACGAGAAAGCAAGTACGCGCACAGTCAGCTTCCAAGATGGCGAGAGACTGCTGACGCCGAACCGACCGAGCGGACCGCGTGCGCTTGTAGTTGGCAGTGTTGCCAGAAAAAAAAAATTGTAGAGACTTGGACACCTGCGATTTTGCCTATTGACCTAAAAATAATTAAATTAATTTATTTTAGGGTATCTGTGTATTCAGTGCATTATGCGGTCGCGCAGTAACGTTTTTTTTTTTTTTTTTTTTTTTTATACCACTAAGTTGGCAGACAAGCACACGGGCCACCTGATGGGAAGCGGTTACCGTGGCCTATGGACGTATGCAACACCAGGGGTGTCACACTCGTGCTGCCGACCATGAAGAAACCTTCTGATGCCCCTCTTGAAGAACCCCATATTGTAGGCGCTTGGGAAAACCGCAGCAGGGAGGTGATTCCACAGCTTGAGTGTGCGTGGGATGAAGTTTCTTTCATACCGCACAGTGCGTACCGTCTCAGGTCGCAATGTGTGGGGATGAATTCCCTGCCTATGGCGAGAGGTGCGATGATAGAATGAAGCTACGGGCATCATGTCAAACAATTCATCTGAGCACAAACCATTGTATAGGCGGTAGAACACACACAGTGAGGCAAAATCCCTCCTAAGGCTAAGAGGTTCCACTCTACCTGTGAGTATGGGATTGTCAACCAGCCTCAATGCCCGTCTTTGCAACGAGTCGAAAGGGTCAAGCTGGTATGCAGGTGCTCCAGCAAAAAGGTGACAGCAGTACTCCATGTGAGGCCGGACCTGTGCCTTATAAAGAAGGAGTTGCTGCCCCGCAGTGAAGTACCGCTTCGCCCTGTTGAGCACTCCGAGTTTTTTTGATGCCAACTTAACCTTGTCCTGCAACGTCGTTAATTTATAACATCAGGCAACAACATTTTTGTGAATGGGTTCTACATACCTTATTTTTATTAGTTTTAGACGTAGAAATAAGACTTAGAAGAAAAAATTGTAATTGTAAAATCAATGGATGTGCTTGTTAAAAATTTGTTTATTTCTCTGTAATATGCAAACCCATACTATCATACACAAAAATAAATGTAAAAAACACTATCCCTGACTCCATTTACTATTTCGACAGCGTTAGCGCGAGAAACCCCGACTTATTTGGGCGCGAAAATCAAAAATCGACAAATCGCTTTCGACAACTTTTTAAAGAAGCAAATATATTTGATTTATAAATACGTATTTTTGGTGAATGGGTTTTATCTCATATTTTACGATTACATAACTATTTAGTTATGTAATCGTAATATGTGAGATAAATCCCATTCACATGAAAAAATATTTGTTTGGTTGTCAAGTGTAATTTGTAAATAATACATTCGATTTTTCGTATATGTAAACGATTTTTTTGCATACAAGTGTATCCGAAGAGTCGCAACACTACGTGCAGTGACCTAACTACGTAACTTTGTAATGCGGTCAAGAATATAACTATTAGAAATTATTTACTGTGTAAATATGTGTTATTTTGCTTTGTTTGAAAGTTTTCAATTACATTTAGATATTAAGAATTGTACATTTTTAGATACAATAATGAAATCTTTCTAAATTCATGGTTTTATGAAAAAGGTTATCGAAACTGAATAATGTACGTATGAACAAAGTTGTTTCGGTTTGAAAAATATGAAACGTCAAACGGTACCTCTTAGATTTGATGGACTGTAGGCTGATACCATTCAGCGTGATTGACTAACAAACCTCTTCACAATCTTGCATATTTATAATAGTAGTAGTCTGTTCACGTTTTTAGAAAACCGCCAACAAGATGTGGGCAAGACGCTTGTACAACACGATACGTACATTAGGTATCACTACCTAAATCCTAAGATATATTGTTATTATCGTTTACCCGAAATTGTAACGATCGACTTTGTGCACAATGTTTATCTATGGATCGTTATTGGGCCCCTCCGGTATTGGCAATGAATTTATGTTGCCTGTAAATAGGCCATCGATTTTCCGGTAATGGGTTGAATTTGATAAACTGACGCTAGTAATTTTAGTCGAAGTTCTAAACACGCATTTAATACAATTAGGAGAATTCGATTACTATGACTGTATGGGGATCTATGCCTATCAAGATCCTTGGGGATTAATCCAACTAGCTGACAGATGAGGTTCTGACGAAAGCTTTATTCTCAGGGTTTATCCCTCACCCCTGAGAAGAAATCCTTCCCCAGAATCTCATCTTGCAGCTACTATTGTAAATAGATTGACCGTCACATGAGGAAAGGGAAGTAAGAAGTTTAGATATAATACATTATTATTACGATTGGCGTGTGGATGGTGATTATTTATACCTCTATAGCAAGAAAAGAGGTTTGGAGATATGAATAAACGTGTTGTGTAAAATTTTACTCACTTGTTGCACAAATAACTATTAAAAATTATGAGCTAATTAGTAGTTGTGTACCATTTCCAGTAAATTATCTATTGTGGTGATAGGATTGGTCAGCCTTGATCCTGCTTTACCGAGTCTATATATATACATGTATGATGCAAAAAGGAGCCTCCCCGCGGTGCAACTGGAAGCAGCTAGACTCGGTAAAGCATATCAGTATACATATATATATTAACTCACGCCTATATCCCCGAAGGGGTAGGCAGAGGTGCTAGCACACGCATTTTGCCAGTTTATGTTTAGGTCCCAATGTAATAGGTGGCGAGCCTATTGCCATTAACCAGGCACTTATAAGACTGCGATAAATACACACATAACTTCGAAAAGCATTGAAAAGTCATTGGTATGTGCCATGGTAAACCCTAGGATCGGATTACCCATACCACTACGCTATCGCGGTTTTCCTTTCCTTTTGCAATCCTTCTTTAAATCGCCTGTGGACCTAAGTCGACCGCTGCAGGGAAAATATGGCAACATGGGGTTTTATCGACTGATCGAAAGTTTCGTGCGACCTCTGTAGAGCAACGGAGATTGCTGTTGCTGACCAAGTTTAGGGTCAATAAAATTTAAATACCAGAACACTATATGCCAGACTTAGACATTGACTCGAATAAGAAGAATAAGTATGTATGCACCTTTATTTCTTTTTTTTTTACGTGCTCAAAATACCCGCGGTTCCCCCCCCCCACCGGAGCCGGTGGAAGAGGTGATGTCGGACTCGAACCGACTAAAATGCACGACGCCTGTGGGTCGCTTTGGTTGCGCAAGGTGAGGTTGACAGGCATATCCCTCGCACCCCGGCCGACTCAGGGCCAGCTCTTACGATCTGGCCTTCTTCTCCGGTGTGGGGACTGCAGAGTTCCCAACTCGACATCGGAAAAGGAGAGGCGCGCGAGCCGCGCCGCCGCCGCGGCCTGCTTCTGCCAGGGTGACAAGCGGCTCCACCAGTCACCACGGGCCTGCGTTCATGGGGGGCGGAGGTCGTTTATAGACCTCCGACGCCCGAGTTGCCTTCGTACGCCGGCAGCTTGGCTTGCGATCCGTCGTCGCTCCCGCTGCCGCTTCCGCCCCGCCTCCTCCTTCACGAGCATTACTTGATCGCCGGCCGCCCACGCATCCGCGCAGCGGAGTATGTATGCACCTACTTACAATTACCATATTTATTTTAACTATCATGGTCACTCACATTAGTATTAAAGTTATCGGGCTATTTACCATTTTGTACTGTTCACCGTCAATAGTTCAGTTCCTCCGTGATCATGGCGCTTGCTACAGCGCCGAAATCTCGGAAACTCAGAACAATATAACATGGTAAATATTCCTATAGCATTAATACTAATAAAGACGTGTACACTTTTTTATATAAATGTGCTTTTTCACAAAAAGTCGTATGTAATTTTTTTTTGTTTTTTTTTCGTACCACTTTGGTGGCAGTCAAGCGCACGGCCCACCTGATGGAAAGTGGTTACCGTGGCCTAAGGATGTGTGCAACACTATGGGACAGTCACACTCGCGCCGCCGACCCTCTAAGCACAGAGTTTTTGTGCCGTAAGTACAGAAGACAAAGCAGGACGAGCCTTTGATCTTCCCACTGACAGCACAAAAACTCTCCAGGCAGCTCTGGGTACCCTACTCATCGCCAGGAAAACAACACGAGGTTATTATATGGCCACGGTATTCTGTAGGGCGGAGCTACTTCCCTAGACGGACTGCTCTTTTGGACGGAAATACTGTCGTGAACTATCTCCTCGAGAGTAATGTAATGGTGCGACCCTAACTCCTTTGTCACCTGTGCCTATGTATGTGATATGTAAGTATCTTTAATTTGGATATAATACGCTTAAAAGGCACGTACTTCCTTAATATTGCCAGCCTTTTTACTTATCTCACTCAGCTCGGTACTTACTTCATGTTTTAGATACGTATGTATTGAATTGAAAGACTTCATTTATTTCGTTTCGGGCTTTGATGTATTATGTTGTTATCGTATTTGTATTTGATATGAAAATCTGCTGTTACTAAGAGCGTATTTTCTTTTTATTGTATTCATGTATGTTCTCAACATTTTTGAATGAAATGTGTTATTGTCATGTTATTTTTGATGTTTGTCAATCCCTATGTTTATCGTCGCCGTCGGATCAATTTAATATTATCCAATTTCATTATTAAGTAATTGAAATACGCCGCAATGGAGCCACAATATTATTTTGTGACCATTACGGTGGAGACTATAGGCAGTTGGGGGTCGGAGGCGAAGGGCTTAATCGCTGAGATTGGTCGCCGTATCCACGAACAAGGTGGTGACTCCCGCTCCGTCTCGTTTCTGGGGTAAAGGATGGCCATCGCGATTCAGCAAGGCAACGTCGCCAGTGTCATGGGCACTTTTGCGCCGGGAACGATACGGGGCGGGTTATTTGATTTGACATAATATGACAAAATCTATGATTGCAAATACTGATGTGACATTTGTGTAAATAAAATGAATTTTATAATTAAGTGTTTATTATATAATGTGTAAAGAAAACATTATTTTTCCAAATATTGGCTTTCATTTTACACCCAAACCAGTCATAAATTAACTCGTTCATTTAAAACCTCTACGTTACCGGTCAATTGGCTTGAAACGACACCCACAGGGATATATATCCGGTCTGTTTTTATGCGGATACACACTTAATTTCACACATTGTCACTTTCATATATTCTGTTTAAATGACGCCCAAAAATGTGAAGAACGTGTTAGCGAAATATTATTATTTATTCTGTGCTGTACTATTATTCATTTTGTATAGTAGATACTATTATTTGCTTGCGTTAGTCCCGATTGCATCGGAGGCCTCTACGTCAGAGTCCGCAATTAGCTTTCTTCCCTAACAAGAAGCTTATGAAGAAGTTTATGAAGGCGCTATTTAATGTAGGTTCCTTTACGTTAAACATTAGTCAATACAATAGACGCTTGTCATGAAAGAGAAAAATAAGTATTAAAGCGAAATTTTGTAGTGAGTCTCTTCTTTGTATTACTGAGGTCTCTCATAAATTTTATAGGAGGTAGGACACGACGGTATTCCCGGTAGCCAGAGCTCACTGGAGAGGTTTTGTGCTGTAAGTGGGAAGAGCAAGAGCTTGTCCTGATTTTGTTTTCTGCACTGGAGGCACAAAATCTCTGTTCTTACAGGGCCGGCAACACGGATGTGACTCCACTGGTGTTACACACGTTCATAGGTCACGGTATCCACTTGCAATCAGGTGGGCCGTGTGTTTGTCTGCCATCTAAGTTGTTTAAAAAAAAATTAAAAGAAAATTAGAAAATAATTATTTTGAAAACGAAAGTATAATAGTAAAAGCCTATTTGGATATATGAGTTATTTTACTAAACGCAGATAGGATAGAAATTCGAAAGTGCTTGTGTGAATTATATCTACCTCAGAAGCTTAATATATACTAGTCTACCTATAGTTACATATGTAGCGTGCTCGTTCCAGAACAATGATAAATAGTTATCTTTGTGACATCTGTTTCTGTGGCGAAGGCGCTGTGCTGTTAACTGCTGACGTGTAATTTATCTTTTTCCCTTTCTTACATCTGCCCGGAGAATTCAAGCGTGTTGTAGTGGAAGTGCATTTATAAGCATAAAGGATAAATATATATAGAATCTCATTCCAAAAACAAATCAATAAAAAAAAGTTTCATTAATAAAAACCCCAAAAGAGTGAAAAATAATACGCGTTAGTTAGGGAAATTTGTGGTACAATTTCGATTCACTCGTCGCATTGTCGTCGGTGTTGCGTCGACGTGAATTGAATAGGACACACACCTCGTAATCGGTAAATCGTCAATCAATGAAACGGAAGCACTGCAGGAGGTCTAGCTTCGTATTTGAATTTCCATTCCGTCACTCACGCTGTGTGAATCCAACTTCAGATAGTCGCCTCGCTATGCATCAAACAGACATCGACATCAAACAGACTTAAAACATGCAATTTTCTTTGTAACTTTGGAGTACCAACAATTACTTGATGGCATTCCAAATCTATATCATTTCTTTTTTATTTTACTTTTGAGATAATATCTACAATAATTAAATGATAAAAAAGGTTTACACGGTTTTTTGAATATCTTTGGTGACCAGCTTTGCTGATTGAAATGAAATTAAGTTTATTTGCTTGAAGTACATATGGTAAATATATATTTTAGTGCGTTGGTATAAATCGATAATTATTTTTACATACTCCTACATGCATAATTAGACATTGATTTCTAACATTATTTGGTAGCTTTCATCCTAAATATAATTTTAACATTTGACATTTAAACATTTTAATTCTGTAATGATATTATCTTTACTCACGTTAAACAAAATAATATACATTAATAAATAGTGTCTAGAGTACAGAAATTGGTTTAAGCTACACAATAATATAGTTCGCAACTGGTACCTTAGCTAGGAAACGTACCTACTGGCCTGTACTATAAATAAATATACCAGTTTTCTCTTTTTATCTATTTACTATACAAGCAACCATAACTTAACGGAATTTAGCCAATAATTATAATTTGTAAAAAAAAGTTATTATACTTACATAATAAAAAGCTAATTGTCAGGATAATTTGGGGTGAAGACTTTTCTTTCACAGTCGACGTTCGAATGGAAGTCGGCAGCGAAAGTAAAAACCGAGATTATATCTATAAATAAACGAGGAAAAGAATAGGACAGTGGAAACCAGGCAAACTGCTTTAAATGCAAAGAGGGATGGTGCCTGGTTGATTGTCCGTGTTACTCAAATAAATAATACCCGGCGGTATTTATTAGTTGCCAGCGTGACTACAAGGGGCGATGTACAAACCTCATCAGTAAGGAAATAATATATACTTATTTACTGTGCGCAAAATCCTCATGAATACAACCGGAATCGACTAAAACGCACACTGACTGTGTGTGTCGTAGGTTGCCGGAACTAAGATAATCTTAGACATATCCTTCGCACCCCGGCAGGCTTTCGAAACGGGCCTCTTCGGGTGTGAAGCCCACGGGGTCCCCATCTCGTCCCCGGGGTATGGGCAGGTGAATATCCAGCAACTCGTCATTCAGTTCGATTTATTTGGAATTTACACTTTTACGTGAAGAACTGCCACCAAAACTGGCATCGCAACAATCATGCAGAAATTCTTCAATTCATTGATAAGTAAATAATTAATACGATAACACATATATTCACTTAGTTCTGAAATAATTCATTAAGTAATCTGCCAAATCAATTAGCCCACTGCAGTCCACTGCTGGACATAGGCCTCTTCCAATGTGCGCCATTTTCTCCGATCCTCCGCCTTCCGCATCCAGTTTGTCCCAGCCACCTTTTTCAGGCCGTTCGTTCATCTGGCTAGGGGGCATCCTACCATTCGTTTATCTGGGAGGGTTTAGCCTACTATTGCCACGCTGGCCAGACGGGTTGGCAAAGGGTTTGTTCTCGAGTTTTCCTTCTCTCAGGTCTTTCCGACCTCGGCAGAATATCGGCCAGGAGCCGCAACTCCTCTCCTAAATTTAGGGAGGAGTTGCCGCTTCTGTTGCCCAGGGTGCACCGCGTGGAGGTTTTCTAGCCCGCACTCTGTACTCTGTAAGTAATCTGTACTTATAGGTAATTAGCAAAATTATTACTACAAATTAAAATAAGAAACCGCATTGTAATTTCGATTGGACTTCATAACCACAGCCTTTCGAATTTACCATTGGAATACGAGTATATTTCATCTTCGACTTGCAAGACTATATATTTGCGTAACATATGCCAATTTTACTTGAACTCTCATGCAAACGGCCAAACCGTCAATGAAAGAATGAATATGAATAAATATTACTGAGTTACCTTTATTTCGGTATATTGAACCAGCTGCTTTTCCCACTAAGAGTTCGGCGTAAACAAATGTAACACTGAAGGTGTTCATAGCGAGAAGGGCAGCTGGTAAATTTTACATTTTTATATTTTATTATTAAGATATATTTGACAATTTATTTTTTAGATAATAATTTATATGACAGAAGAGCGTTTGCCGGATCAGCTAGTTTTAATATAATTTTCTTTTCTTCAAGAGTACTAGTCACTGAAATTGCTTAAAAGTTGGTTCATTTCGGTAGCGTAATGACCAAGATCCGAACCCGGGACCTCTTGATCCTTAGGCCACTTCTTGTTACCGTTCCGAAAATGGTTTTCCTTTTATCTGATTTTAATGAGCATGGGTTAGCGTATTGTACAGGTGTCTGGGTAACTTGAAACCTTTTAATCGTAAGTTTTGAAAATTGAATTATATTTTTTTACCTGTCTCTGTGGCGTGGTGGTAGTGAAAGCGGCCGCTGCGCAGGGGGTACAGGTTCGATCTCCGCTCAGTGCAAAGATTTTATATATATGAATATGGGTATTAGCATTAGTTTGGTCGTGCTTCGGAGAGCACGTTAAGCCGTCACAGTCGGTCTCAGTTGCTATATGTTGATATGGCAGTCGTTACGGTTACTTGAAGCCCTCAATATCCAATTAGTCTAACTACAGAACTTTGCTATCGCCAATAGGGTTGTGTCCTGCTTTTTTATTATCGTAAACTGTACATTTTACAATAATATCTATAATGAACTGTAAAAGTGAAGTTTTCTTATGACAAATAGTTTTAAAGATATTTGATTTTATATTCAATTTCTCGAGCCCACCGAAAACGCTCCATAAAAAAACGTGGCACGTGGTGACGTCACAGCGCGCTGGCGCGTCGTTAAAATGTATGGAGTGCAAGAGAATATCGTATTTATCTCAGTCTACGTTGCGTTTACACGTATATAGTGCATAATGAGATTGATTTAAAATTAAATACGAAATCTAAAAAGTTATAAAGTTAGCTTTATTTCAATTTTGACTATATTGCGCATTAAAAATAATGAAAAGTCATAGTTTAAGTTTAGTCAGGCAATATCTTAGTTTACTATGCATATTTTTAGATAAAATACTAAGACATTAAGTAGTATTTATTGGTAAGAATTCGATGACCCAGGACACTACCCCGTAGGCTGTGAAGGTCAAATTTTAGTCACTTGATGGAAAATATCGAAGTTCAGACGCATCTTAAGAAGCCGACCCCAATTAAATTGGATAAGAAAATGATGAGATGATTTTATATCTGACTTAAGTGAGATGTGGGTTCCGTGGTATAAATTTGCAACGATGTTTGTCGCAAACATGACGATGTTTGCGTGCGATCGTCGCGGTCGGGTCGGGAATATTGTTATTGGAATTTCCTGTTAGGAAGTTTTAGTAGCGACACGGCGCCGTGCCAGATTGCACTGAAATTGTCTCCCCTGTTATGTAGAATGAGGAGCAAAATTATGGAGCGCTGTTAAAATTATGACGTGAAATATGCGTGAAATACAGGCACAATATAGGCGTGAGTTATTTTTACCCCACTACGGTGAAGCAAAAGGAGGGTTATGATTTTGACAGGCTATGTATGTATGTAGGTTCATTTGTTCCCTCCCTTCCCTGTGGAGCTATTCCACAACCACTTTAGAACTAGGCAAATGAGGTATCGTTAGAAGCATCTTAGTCGACGGCTGGTTATAGGTTATATAACGTGTCACTGAATCTAATGTTTTGAGATAATTATGCCGTGTTTGGTATCAACTGAAAGGGCTTAATTAGTACATTTCAAATATGTATAAATTATACCTGTTACTTCATAATTATGCGTTAATTTCTCTTTAAGTACTTCATAACTCATTTATGCATAAGAATATTGCACGTCACATAAATACAGATCAGTACGTTTGTCAATTAAATATCTGTGCTTACTTGAGAGTTTTCAACACTCAATACGGTATGTAATGAGTGTTGAAAACTCTCAAGTAAGTGTTGATTTAAATTTCCAAAGGTAGAATAACAGATTTCCAAACATTTCATTAGTATAGTTACTTTTGGAGCAATCATAAGTTCCCGGCAGAGTAGAATTTGGGGCACCCCATCTTCCTATGCGGTGTCGTACAAGGCGACTAAGAAATAGGGCTGTTTAACATCAGACAGATATATAAAGCTCAGACTCGGCACAGATACAAGGCTCGAGTCAATAATTGTGCTCGGAAGACGGCAATAGGCTCACCCCCTATTACGTGGTATCAAAAACAATAATTGGTGAAATGTGGGTGTTAATTCATCTCTACTTACCCTATGATGGGATAACGGCGTGATTATATGTATGTACCTATGTATAATTTAAATGAAAAAAATAAAACAATGTAAGCAAATTATAATAATGATACTAAATTAATACTTACAGCCTTTGCCACAATTTAAAAATGTCAAGTTTCGCGTCATATTCGAACAAATTGTCTTTTTTTTTTTTTTTTTTATATATAGGACACGCCAACTTGACCTCACCTCGCCTGATGGTAAGCTAAAGGCAAAGTCTCAGGAAAGAGGGTCACCATTACAGACACTAAGTGCTACAATGGTGGCACTCAGCTTGGCGGCCTCATCAGATGCTTTTTCACGCCCCGCTTAAAGGCCCCGGGACTGTAGGAAGAAGGAAACACGTGTGCTGGTAATGAATTCCAGGTCTTGGTGGTGCGGCAAAGAAAAGAGTCTCCGAACCGCTTGGTTCTTGCTCGTATATTCTGCACAGTGTGAGGGTGACATCTAAGGCCTGCACGTGTTGTCCTATGTAGGAAAGGAGATGGTGGGATTAGTTGGAAGAGCTCGTCAGAACACTCACAGTGGTAGAGACGGTAAAATACAGCCAAGGAAGCAATATCTCTACGCATCTGCAAAGGCTCGAGGGTGTTCGTGACCTCAGGGTTCCCAATAATTCGGACCGCGCGTCGCTGCAACCTGTCGAGAACATCTAGTAGGTATTTCGCGGAGCCATCCCAGAGATGCGAGCAGTATTCCACGCAGGAGCGAATTTGTGTCTTATAGAGAAGACACCGCTGCTCCGGCGTGAAAAAACGTCTCACTTTGTTTAGGAGTCCGAGTTTCCGCGAGGCTGTTTTGATGATGCTCTCGATGTAATTTCTGTTATTCAGTTTGCAGCGAATATCCATGCCTAGGATATAGAGATTGTCCTGCAGTGGAAGTGGCGTGCTCTGAAGAGTGGGAAGGGGAAGGAAAGAAGATACCTTTGCTGTGAACGCACAAGCCTGCGTCTTCTTGGCATTGAACTCGACCATGTTCTCGGAGCCCCATTGAGAAATGTGATTCAAGATCCGGTCCAGTTCAGTGACAAGAAGCTGTCTTTTTTCCACAATATCAGACTGTTTGGCCGCAGGTTGTCCGTGATAACTCCCGTGTAAGGTGCTATCGTCTGCATAGCAATGTATGCTGCCGGTGGACAGCATGTCGTTGATATGCAGAAGAAAGAGAATGGGAGATAATACAGACCCCTGCGGTACGCCAGCATTTATTTGCAAGAACTCCGAAGCCCGTCCATCACAGAGGACGCGGATACGGCGCTTCCGCAGGAAACTAGCAATCCAGTTGCACAGTCTAGGAGGCAGACCAAAGGCTGGTAGCTTGGAGAGAAGCGATTTGTGCCAGACTCTATCGAAAGCTTTGGCGATATCAAGACTAATTGCCAGTGACTCGCCGTGCTTGTCCATAGCCTCACCCCAAAGATGGGTAACGTATGCTAGAAGATCACCCGTTGACCGTTTCGGCCTGAAGCCATATTGCCGGTCATTAATTAAGGAGTGATCCTCTAGGTGACGCATGAGCTGTTTGTTAATGATGTGCTCGAAGACCTTGCACAGCACTGAGGTGACGGCTATGGGTCGATAGTTGGCTGGCTCTGAGCGATCCCCCTTCTTGGGGATCGGCTGTACATTCGCCTCTTTCCAAGCCGAAGGCACTGTACCCGAGCTGTAGGACAGTCGGTACAGCCGCGTAAGCATCGGAGACAACTCCGCTGCACATTTTTGTAAGACCACCGCTGGAATACCATCCGGGCCACTGGCTTTCCGGACATCGAGTGATTGAAGCACCGCACGAACATCGCATTGCCTGATACGTATTTCAGGCATTACGTGGTCACCATTGGGTAGTGTCGGCGGCTGTATACCGCAATCATCGACTCGGGAATTGGCCGCAAAGAGATTTACTAGCATATTGGCTTTCTCTTGCGGTCCATGGGCCAGGGATCCATCAGGGTAGCGCAGCGGTGGCAGCGAAGGCTGACAGAAGTTGGCCTGCACGGCTTTGGCCAGTCGCCAGTATCCACGGCTGCCCGTGGGATGTGCCACTAGCTCTTGACCAAGCCGCGCAATGCGCAGGGCATCCGCTCTGACGTAAGCCCTCTTGCAGACCTTTGTGGCTCTGTTGTACGCCGCCTTGAAGTGGCTCACATTGGGATCGTGCGTGGCACGCGCCCTTACCCAAGCGCGATACGCGGACTGCTTTTGATCAACAGCCCTCGCACACTCGCGCCCGAACCAAGGGCGCACTCCTCGGGCACCGGTGACATCAGTGTACGGGATATAGTATTCCATACCCAGACCGATCTCACCGGCAACAGCAGTAGCACAATCCGAGGGTTTCTTACCTTCAAAGCAGCGTTCAACCCACGGGATGGACGCAAAATAGTTGCGCAGCCCATCCCAATCTGCTGACGAGTAGTGCCAGAGACGCCGCTTCCCCTGCACGGGTCGTGAAGGCGCTATAATTGGCACCTTGGAGCAGACCAGACAGTGGTCGGAATTGCCTAAAGCGGCTTGTACCGAAACACTGTACAGGTCTGGGTGACTCGTCAGCAGAAGGTCTAGCAGAGAGGGTGCTAGGCCCTAGGAATGTCACATGGTATGTGTAAGTAATGTTGACCCTCTTTTCTGAGGCTTTGCCTTCAGCTTACCATCAGGCAAACCGAAGTCTAATTGACGTGTTCTATATTAAAAAAAAATTACTTCGATTAATTCCTTCCAATGTGACTTGGGTAGCATCGATGTAGTATATTAATTACGTCATTTTTTAACAGAGAAACATTTACCGAAGTTATCAAATTCGTACCCGAGATCTTTCTACTGTAAGTCGCTCTTTAAACACTAAGTTATACTCGTAGGTACAACATACCATTAATTAACATGAACACAATTAAGATAATACCCTACTCTCCGTTTCGTGTCGATACACTGAAGTGGCAATTTATAGGATTATGCTACAATTTAGCGAAAGGAGTGCAAGGGCACGCCGCAATACCACAGCTGTTTGTAACAAGTACTAAGAAAATTATCGCATAACCTTGAACATGGAGCCTTTATTATTATTAACTAACTTTTACACACGACTTCGTCCGCGTGATTGATCTCTGAAACGGCTAGGTCGATTTCAACGGGACACTCACTGACAGACAGCTATATATAATATCTTTAGTGCTATAATAGATACAGTTCACCGCGAAGATCGGCTATGTTAGGCATCTTCGAGCGCATCAGCGTCGAGCCGACTTGGAGTCGAAGTGGTCGCTATGGCCGAAATCGGTCAGAGGCATCATATTACATAACGTTATCCATCAACCAAGGCTAAGTCTAATTGACGTATCCTATACGAGTATATAAAAAAATAAATTTTAATTAACTTGTTTTATGTATTCGTTTTCTGGAATCTATAATAGTTAATTAAGCATGTAATGCTTCTTTACTGTAATATCTTAATATAAGGCCTGGCCACTGTCTCGTAGAAGAAGAAGTTCAAGAATCATCACGTTACAGAGAATTCTGGTAATTTATGTTCCTATATAGTATATTAATTACAATTCTAAGAAACACCTTATCGGCTACGTTACACACTAGTTAATTAATTAATTAATTTTATATGAGACTTTTTCTCAATTATAATAAAGTATCAAATATACACCCAGCCTTCTGGCGGCGTTGGGCGTGGCGTATAAACACTTGCTGTAAGTATACCCTTCTAATGATGAACAGATTTTAGGAATTCTAGTAGTTCAATTATTTGGGTTGAATCATGACTTTTTTGCCTAATAATAATTGTTTTTTGTTTAACCCTGTTTTTGAGGATAGATACCTCAGTGTCTGAATAGTTGTCCCAACATGATGATACTAAGATAGACGCCTACAGTGCGGGATAGACAAAAGAAAGACGAGTATAAAACAGAGTATGTCTAGAATTTCTATTAATCTGTCTAGCTAAGCGAAATTGCACGTATTTGGATTTAGTTCAAGATAGTTTTGAGCCTGAAACCTCTCTACACTTTACTGTGGATGTAAGCCATTGAAAATACCGTAAAGCGAAACTAGTCTGTAATAAAATATTGTGGAAAAGTGCAAGTGCGTATTCAATATGTGTAACAAGTTCCACCAAGTGCCATCGATAAACAGTATAAGCAGTTGAAGACTTCTTAACCACACTCAGCAAATATTTTTTTATTAAAGGACATCAAGTGGCCATTGCCTGCTTAGATTGTCACAGATCCAAGATGAATACAGTCATGACTCTTTCCCAGTGGTGCAGGCAAAGATCACATGTTTCCACTTGCTAGGATTCTGGCATACAACTTTTGCTTCTACTTTCATAATTGTTTTCATACATGCTCGCCGGTTATTTTGACCTCTCCTTTGTTTAAGATACCTTTGATCTGAATGACATACGTTGACCCTTACTGGGTTGCCCATTCGCTCGCATCATTAATCTGTTAAGATAAACATACATTACATTAACATAAACTTACGCCTATATCCCCGAAGGGGTAGGCAGAGGTGCTAGCACCCACATATTGCCAGTTTATGTTTAGGTCCCAATTGCCATTAACCGGGCACTTATAAACCTGCGATAAATACACACATAATTTCGAAAAGCATCGAAAAGTCATTGGTGTGTGCCATGGTAAAACCTGGGATCGAACCCGAGACCTCATCTCAGCAGTTCATTACCCATACCACTAGGCTACCGCGGTGCCAGACCCAGATGAAAACATAAAATACTCAGTTAAATTAGTGTCAATACGGAACAATGAAAGACTTGGACTTGACTTATCTCACAAGTCGCACAACTCGGAGCAATTCAAATTGTTTATTTGCATTCGACGAGGAGTCGACGAGCGGCGAAACCATTAAATGGAGCGTGATATTTTTTCGTCGTGTTTCAATTTTATTAATCTAATTACAGATAATTATAATTTTAGTAAAAAAAAGGAATATAGGAACCGAAATTACTAATATTTCCTCTAATCCCACAAACTAAGCAAAATTAAGTATAATAAAGGAGGACTGAGCAGTCCGACTGGGGAAGTACCTCCGCCCTACAGAATACCGGGGCTATAATAACTTCGTGTTGTGTTCCCAGCGGTGAATAGGGTAGCCAGAGCTCACTGGAGAATTTGTGCTGTCAGTGGGAAGACTAAAGGCTGGGCCTGCTTTGTCTTCTACACTAAGAGCACAGAAACTCTGTACTTACAGGGTTGGCAGCACAACTGTGATTCCACTGGTGTTACAGACGTCCATAGGCCACGGTAACCACTTTCCATCAGGTGGGCCGTGTGATTGTCTGCCACCTAAGAGGTATAAAAAAAAATTGCTTTTGTTGGAAGTGGGCTCACGTCGGTAGTGTAACGGTCAAGATTCGAACCCGACACCTCTCGATCATAAGACCCACACTTTAACCACTAAGCTACCAACGCCTCATTAAATTCCAATTTCGAGTCGCGAATCCCTAAATATCTAGAAATATTATAAATCAATACCATAGGGAGATTTAGAAGAATTATTGATAAATTAGCTTGGTACTGTTTTGAAAATGTTCTGTTTTATTGATAAAATTAATTTGTTACACCCACTTTAGACAATCTGATAGATCTGTTATTAGAATTGTTTTATTGAAACGGTTTAACAGTTTAACTGAATGCAAATATTTCACACTTTATGCTCGGTGGATATGAAAGGAAAAAGAATCATATTTTTGGTGGAGGTTTGCTAAAACGTGTCCTGAATAAAAAAAGGCACCCTTATTGAATTGTGCGACTTTAGTTCATACACGTTTGCGAGATTTCTGACCCACACACAGATTTGATATTTATTCTAGAAGTTTCTAAAGGTCTACAGTTTTGTGCTGTATACAAATGGGTACCTACTGTATCATTGTGTGAGATTAAAAAACGAATTTCTTGATAATGCTTATATTCTATAAGAATAACTACCTAAAATGGTATTGTATAAATAATTCAAAACTTGCTCTCAAAATTAAAAAATAATTATTTCGACACTGGTTTAAATTAAATCTTCAAAACAAATATCATCTCACGCACACATTTTCACACAGATATTTCTTTTGAAGTGAGCTTCTGAGCCATTCAATTACAATATCAACATAATGATTTAACAAATGTTATATAACTCATGCATTTTTACAAACTATTGTCGACATAATATACTTAGATCAAGATACACATTAACGCGAGAATCGTTTATACTCGCAGCGTGACTACGACCGATGTTAAATGAAAGATTTACGTAGAAAGTATTTCACCGTCTTCGGAATGGATGGAGGAAATCTACTATTCGTTTAAAGTCGATCGAATATCGTCCGGGAGAAAGCCTGAAATATACAAAAATCGCCTTTTTGTAGAAACTATTATCAAATCTATAGTGTAGGATTGCTATGATTTTTTTTATGTCACAAAGAGTGAGATGGCGAATTTAAATTAACAACCAGCAATTTTTACTTTACTCGTGGTTATAGCGATGGACTTTAATAATGAAAATACCACATTATTTTCTTTCTGTAGCTAATACAATCATTAGATTATATAATTTTGTTTCAATATGATCTCACAAGTAGGATAATATGTTGAGTGTTTTAGTTAGATATAACATCGACCCGCCGCGTGGTTCCTAGCAGAACACCGCGTGGTTCCCGGCAGAGTAGAATTTGGACCACCTCATCTCTTCCCATGTGGTATCGTACAAGGCGACTATGGGATAGGGCTGTTTAACATCAAACAAATATATACAGTCCAGACTCAGTCTCAGATGCATGGCTTGAGTCAACAATAGTGTCCGGAAGACGGCAATAGTCCCCCTATTACGTGGGACCGAAAACAATGATTGGTGAAACATGGGTTAATTCACCTCTGCTTAAAAGTTGTGTTCCCTGAAAGAGGTAACAGAACGGACTGAAGATATCTTCGTGAAAGTCAGAATAGCGGGTGTACTTTTACGAAGCCAATATGTACTAAGTACTTGTTTGGTACTAAGTATACAATTGGATTTGTTAAAGTACACTGGCCAGTCTGGCTCCTAAGTTTATTAACGCCATATATTTTTGCCACAAAGAGATCATACTTGACCTACTACTTACTATTAGTCATAGAATAGTATGTCCTAATATAAAAAAAGTATTTGTGGGCTGACAACCTCTGTCGAAATACCGATGGCCGTTGGAGCAAACGAATCTGGAAGGTAGGACACCTCCTAGCCAGATGGACTGACGACCTGAAAAAGGTGACTGAGACGGACTGGATGCGAAAGGCGAACGATTGCACGAAATGGCGCATATTAGGAGAGAGATTATGTCCGGTACTGGATTGTGGTACGCTTATTGATTAATTGATTATTTTCAGTGAAATTAAGATAATGAATCTGAGAAATTAAAATCCAATAAAAATTTAAATGAGAACTACGAAATACTTTCGTTAACCATTAGTATAGGCTCCTCGGTGGGACTTCGGGAAGCACTTCCGAAGTCTGGGCCCCAAATTGGCGGGCACAGCCAACGCTCTGGCGCGGCTACTGCCCAACCTGAGGGGCCCGGAGGACTCTTGCAGGAGACTCTACGCGGGTGTCGTGCGGTCCATGGCCCTGTACGGGTGTCCCGTGTGGGCGGACACCCTGAGTGATCGGCACATGCTCCTGCTGCAGCGTCCGCAGCGGAAGTTGGCGTGCCGCATCATAAGGGGGTACCGCACGATATCATTCAACGCGGCGAGTCTCCTCGCCGGATCCCCACCATGGATCCTGGAAGCGAGATGCCTTTCGGCGCTATACCGGTTCCGAAGGGCGGCGCGGGAGCGGGGTCACGATCCCGAGCCCGAAGAAATTCGGGCCGTGAGATCCCGGCTCCACAGGGAAATGGTGGCGGAATGGGAGAGACGACTTGGGCAACCAAGCGCAGGGCACGCCGTAGTAACGGCGGTAAGACCCATCATGGGGGAGTGGCTAGAGAGGCCACACGGCAGCCTCTCGTACCGTCTGACGCAGATGATCACCGAGCACGGATGCTTCGGAAAGTATCTGCGTCGGATGCAGAAAGAGCCAACGTCCGAGTGCCATCACTGCGACGCGAGCGAGGACTCAGGTCCGCACACGCTCACCGTGTGTCCGGCGTGGGAGACGCCGAGGCGGGAGCTTGTGGCGGCCCTGGGAGTGAGGGTTCTCACGCTCTCCACCTTGCTCGCGGCGATGGTTCGCTGCGCGGATGCGTGGGCGGCCGGCGCCTCCTTCTGCGAGCAATTAATGCTCGTGAAGGAGGAGGCGGGGCGGGAGCGGCAGCGGGAGCGACGAAGGATCGCAAGACAAGCTGCCCGCGTACGAAGGCAACTCGGGCGTCGGAGGTCGATGAACGACCTCCGCCCCCCTTGAGCGCCGGCCTGGGGGTGACAGGTGAAGCCGCCTGTCACCCTGGCAGAAGCAGGCCGCGGCGGTGGCGCGCGTGGCGCGCCTCCCCGTTTCCGGGAACGAGTTGGGGACTCTGTAGTCCCCACACCCGAGAAGAGGGCCATATCGTGAGAGATCGCCCTGGGTCGGCCGGGGTGCGAGGGATATGCCTGTCAACCTCACCTTCGGCAACCAAAACGACCCACAGACGGCGTGCGTTTTAGTCGGTTCGAGTCCGACATAACCTCCTCCACCGGCTCCGGTGGGGAGGTATCCGTGGGGAATTTGCGCACGTAAAAAAAAAAAAAAAAAAAAAGTATAGGCTCCTCACTTTTACCTTCGGACAATACATCTTCGAACCGGTTAAGGCAATTCTTTATTCATTTTCGCAGAACCATTGTACATTTATAGTTAGTAACCAATGGTAGGTAATTAAATTCCATTTCACTTACTACTCGATGTTCATCGACCGTTCACCCGTAGGCCCCATAATTTGTAGACTTCTCCTAGAGATAAAAATTTGCGTATGTGTTATTTAAGAACATAATTTATTCGTGTATCATATTTCCATCAGATTCGTTTGATTAAGAAACTTAAAAATGTTTGTAACTCAATCGTACGTACGATAAAATAAAATACGTAATTGCCTGTAATTAAAATAAATTACATTATTCTAATGGTAAAAGAACAGTAAAAGTTGTGCCTGTTCTTACTTTATAGTTTTTATTTATTTTTAATCATCCACCCAACCTAAAATAGTAAATTATTTGACTATTGAATATTGTGACGTCACAATAAATTTCTTTTATACAAATCTCCTCGTAACATACCGTTTTGATGTTTTAGCAAAAAGTAAAATTAGTTACTTTGACTAGTCAATCAAATATTAAATTATATAAACGTAAAATACATATTATAATTTAAAATTATCTCTCTCTCTACTAACTACAATATAAGAAGACTACTCTACTAATATATTAGTTGAGTACAATTTTCATGGAGTAGAAGTTTCGAAACGATTTTTTCACAAATTATTTCCCCAACCGAACTTTTGTCCTTATTTCGATCACAATCAATCCAATCTCAACTTTCAACTACAGCTAGTTAATTGGGCTGCACGCCAGTAATACTTGTTAAACCCTCCAACTAAGTAGACTCCTCGAAGTAGAATTAGATTCGCGACAACAGTGAACGGAATTGTAAGCCACAACCGCAATTGCGAGCTGCCGAGGTCTATTCAGTATTTTGTGTTTTACTAAAACAATAGATTTTAATCCTAATAATATTATAAATTTGAAAGTTTCTGATTAGTTATTCAATCACTACTGAAAGGATCTAGTTGAAATTTGATTTATATTACAGTTTGGAATTATCAGCTACTTTATATTTCGGAAATTATTTCACACTTGTTATGGTGCCTTGAGTAACTGTTAGTACATATTATTAAAGTAAATTTTAGCAGACATTCCCCCCTCCCGCAATATCAGGCTTCTGTACAACTTAATTTTGATAAAGTTGGGCTGGATGGCTACCCTTTTTTTTAATGTGCGCAAAACCCCCACAGGTTCCGGCGGTTATGTTGGACTTAAACCAACTAAAACGCACGCCGCCGACTGTGTGGGCCGCAGGTTAGATTATCTGAAACATATCCCTCGCACCCCGACCGGGGCTGGTTTCTGTCTATTATGTCGGTAATAGGTTTATTGACGTTATCAGCATTGTGATTATATCACATTCAATGTATTAAACTGTATGAAGGAAAGTCGACATTCTTTACAAATACAAAATCTACATTATAAAGCTAAAGAGTTTGTTTGATCGCATTATTCTTTAGAACTACTGGTTCTAAATGAAAAATTATTTTTGTGTTTAATAGTCAGTTTATCGACCAAGACTTTAGACTGTACATATCATCACGCTACTGCTTAAGGGAGCGAAGCTGTGATCATAAATATCAATAAATCTGGCACTTTTCCATATATTATTTGAAGACTAAAATAATTACAGGTATAAAGGGGTGATTTCAGAATGTGCCATGGGCGAATATGGGGCCGGCCAGCTAGTATTTAATATAGTTAAAAAACTGTAATAGGTGAGTACTTCGCTCCACCTTATAAAGAATGGCATCCGAGTTTATACAGTAATTCAATGACGAGGAATTTTAAGAAGAATTTTCGTTGGAGAATTTAATTCTCTTACGTCTAAAAGAAAAAATAATGAATTATGAGCTATCCTATAGTATAAAATGTACGGCTTTCATCTTATTATTTAATTTAATTTTGTATGTATTTTCTAACTTCGTATCGAGTTCTTTTAAGCAAAAAAATACAAATGAAAAATTGTAGGTACTCCAGTGTTATTGGGAAACGAGCGCACGGCCCACGTGATTGAAAATGGTTACCGTGGCCTGTGGACGTGTGTAACACCAGTGGAGTCACATTCGCGCTGCTAACCCTGTAAGCACAAAGAGTTTCTGTGCCGTCAGTGTATAAGACAAAGCATGACATGCCTTTATTCTTCCCACTGACAGCACAAACTCTCCAGTGAGCCTATTTATATACCTTCGACATTTTTTTTTATATAGGATACGCCAACTTGACTTCACCTCGTCTGATGGTAAGCTAAAGGCAAAATCTCAGGAAAGAGGGTCACCATTACAGACACTAAGCATGGCGGCCTCATCAGATGCTTTTTCACGCCCCGCTTTAAGGCCCCGGGACTGTAGGAAGAAGGAAACACGTGTGCTGGTAATGAATTCCAGGTCTTGGTGGTGCGGCAATGAAAAGAGTCTACGAACCGCTTGGTTCTTGCTCGCATTTTCTGCACAGTGTGAGGGTGACATCTAAGGCCTGCACGTGTTGTCCTATGTAGGAAAGGAGATGGTGGGATTAGTTGGAAGAGCTCATCAGAACACCCACCATGGTAAAATGGACGGTAAAATACAGCCAAGGAAGCAATATCTCTACGCATCTGCAAAGGCTTTGACCCAACTGTCTAATATAATGCGAGCCTTTTGAGCTTGTTGTCGAGGCTCTTAGCAATCAGTCCGTGAGCAGATATTAATATCGGACTAAACCTCAGCATCTGTATTGTTAACTAACAATTCAGATGCTATAGCGTGACTCGATAGTTTATATTGATCTTTATGAGATCAGTCTTTTAAAAAAGAGATGACTTTTCTTGTAAGAAGCTTTGGGCCTGCTACAAATTTTGGTAAACAATAATGAAACGATATGTATTGATTTATTCGTAATTTTGTCGTTTCAAATTGCACTTGGCTTCTTAGCTAGTGTAATTGAAATATTGATATAAACGAAATTAAAACTGATACTAAAATTCGTATTAAACTGTCATGGCGCCGTTCTCATTAAACTGCTAAAAATATACCTTTATAAATATTTAATAATAGAAATTGTATGTCGTGTAAAAAGTATAAAAAATATAGTAAGTAATTAATAAATGAGCAGATAGAAAACTCAAAAGCCGCGTGGTTCCGGGCAGAGTAGAATTTGGCCAACCCCATCTCTTCCCATGCGGTGTCGTACAAGGCGACTAAGGGATAGAAGAAGAATCAAATAATCAATTTCATTTATTCAGTCTAGGCACATAAAGAGCACACATGAACGTCAAAATTTTACAATATGTCAAGAAATAATATATAAATATTAAATAATTTAAAAATAATGTAATGTTCCCAGTGGTGAGTAGGGTACCTACCTCACTGGAGAATTCGTGCTGTCAGTGCGAAGACTAAAGGCTTGTCCTGCTTTGTCTTCTACACTGACGGCACAGTTACTCTGTGCCTACAGGGTCGGCAGCGCGAGTGTGGCTCCTCTGATGTTACACACGTCCATGGGCCACGGTAACCACTTCCCATCAGGTGGACCGTGTGTTTGTCTGCCACTTAAGTGGCATAAAAAAAAACCATTGAAAAATGATTATTTCTTTTGATAGAGTTGTTTAGCTTTAGACAGACATATACAGTCCAAACTCAGCCTCACATGTATGGTTTGAGTCAACAATAGTGCCCGGAAGATGGCAATAGGTTCATCCCCTGTTACGTGGGACCGCATATAATGATTGGTGAAATGTGGATGTTAATTCACCTCTGCCGAAGAGAACTAAATTATTGTACTGTCTCAAATCAAATCAAATCAAATCATTTATTGCTTACCAAGTGTACATAGATCTTACAATTTATATGACAGTACTTAAAACTTAGCGCCTTTTCCAGGCATTGCAACATTTAGGTCACATTTTTCTTTATTGAACTAGGTAGGTACAATAATAATTATAATTTGTGACACAGTTAAATTAAATCCGTTATGTTATCAAATATTTTCATTCTAAATATAGGTTTATTTAAAAGTACCTACTCTAATTCATATAACTCATATCAAAATGTTAAATTAAATACAGAGAAAAAAAAAAATGTCAAATTCAAATAAAATAAATTGAACAATTTTGATTAAATGTCAATATACAATGTCAATATAAAATGTCAATTTACACTTTATATCTTATTACTTTAGTTTGCATGTTATTTAAATTCAATTCAAAAATACATATACAATAATTATAATGTCAATAAATGCTCACAAACAACAATAATAGCGTATAATATCTTAGTTTTTAATGTATCTAATATATCTTAGTTCTTATCTTCTAAATACTCATCGGTTGAATAGTAGCATTTTTCTATTAGATATGCTCTCTCTTACAGATACAGGTCGGGGAAGAAATAAATAACAGACTTAACACACATATAATACACACAGTCACACCTCTGTCCAAGTGTGGTAAGCAGAGACCACATTTTTCTACCTGCTAGGACCCTGGTAGGCATATTTAGCTTCTTCCACTTTGATTATTGTTTTGAAACATGCTCATCGGTTTCGGTTACTCTACAAATCTTAAATCTATCTTTATCTCATCTTACGTATTATATAACCTTCCGTTAAGAGCGAGACAACCGAGTATGCTCTACCACTCCTTAGTCTTCCCTTGAGAACCTCTTAATTAAGTTTTAGCCAGTAGAAAAGTTTAAAGATTAACGTAATCTAAACTAAGTTAAAAGAGAAATAAAATACCAAAATGGCTTAAGAGACTTGGCAAAGTTTTATGCATGTTGTTCAGAAATATGCACTGAAAACATCTCCTGGGCGTTGCTGTGGACAAAGTTGGCACAGAGTTCGCTTTTTTGGGGCCTATTTTAAAGAGAAGACTCACAGTTTTGTAATGTATGAGACAGTGGAAAGTTGTCTATTTTTTATATTACTAAGGCGGCATAATTTTATTGAGGTCTGTGATTGCCCTTTTGGTTGTATATGTTTTTTTTACATGTACGAAATCCTCACGGATACCCCCCGCCAGAGCCGGTGAGAGACGTTATATCGGACTCGAACCGACTAAAACGCACGGTTCCTGAGGGTCGTTGTTGGTTGCTGAAGGTGAGGTTGACAGGCATATCCCTCGCACCCCGGCCGACCCAGACTCGTCTCTCTCGATCTGGCCCTCCTCGGTGGTTGTATATGATAGCGGTTACTGGATCCATGTACTCAGAAATGGCATATGGATTAAAATTAACCTAACCTTATTGAATCCCAAAAAACAGGTAATACCGAATAAACAAACTATTGTGCTTTGCATCGATATGCTCACACTTGCTTAAAAAGGTAGGACACGACGGTATTCCCGTCTCAATTGAGCAGTCCGACTGGGTAAGCACCTCCACCCTACAGAATACCACGGCTATAATAACCTCGCGTTGTATCCCGGCGGTGAGTAGGGTAGCCAGGGCTCACTGGAGAGGTTTTGTGCTGTTGATAGGAAGACTAAAGACTTATCCTGATTATGTCTTCTGCACTGACGGCACAGAAACTCTCGGTTCTTACAGGGTCGGCAGCACGGGTGTGACTCCTCTGGTGTTGCACACGTTCATAGATCACGGCAACCACTTTCCTTCAGGGGGGCCGTGTGCTTGTCTGCTAAGTTGTTGTACCGTAAAAAAAATAGCAAACGTAGGTTTATCAATGTAAGAATTTATTAGTATTTGGTTTGATATTACTAGTATTAGTACTTACTTTTTAAGGTAAGTAGCAAATAAAAGGCTTGCAAAGTCGCCTTATCAATCGGCTGCTAGAGATAGATCTCCATTCTAACTCTAGGTATAGAAAAAAGGCAGTCCAGTTAGCGCTACTCATGATTGCGCCGTGTCGAAAACTTAATTTACTACTACTTACTTAATTACGCCTGACATGCGATGTAAGCAGTAGAAAACATCAGGTGTACAGGTGAGTACAAACTATCGAACGTTTCGATCCACTAGAAATTTCACTATAATGTAGTTCACAGTTTAACCGCACATAAATTATAAAGTACAGCCACTGACAGAAGTAGTTTGACACATTAAATCAAATTTCAAATAAAATTCTTTATTTCTCAAATTAGTGCTACGTAATTTACATCTATTTGACGTCTAATTCTACTTAAAACTAAGGTATATTTTAAAAAGTACAACATACTACCACTACCTAGTCTGTACGTCTTCGAGATCTGTGTCTTCGTACGCAGTCATTTGCATCTGTTTTGTAAGCACAATGATGCCGTAGTTCTAGCGAGTAGGCACATTCATAGGCTTTATTGTTCCTAAGCAAAGAGTGAATGTTTTTAGTAAAAATGTATATTGTATGGCAACACATATTTATGATAAGTTACCAAATAGTCTCAAAGAAGGTCGATCAATGCATTTAAAAGAAAACTGTTTACATTACTAATGGATAAATGTTATTATGCCATTGACGAATTTTTAAATAATGGAAAATTGTGATAATTGTTTTTTTTTTCTTTTTGCATTTCGTAAGCTAAAGGCAAAGTCTCAGGAAAGAGGGTCACTATTACATACACTAAGTAATGTTACAATGGTGGCACTCAGCTTGGCGGCCTCACCAGATGCTTTTCCACACCCGCTTAAAGGACACGGGACTGTAGGAAGAAGGAAACACGTGTGCTGGTAATGAATTCCAGATCTTGGTGGTGCAGTAAAGAAAAGAGTCTCCGAACCACTTGCTTGCTCATATATTCTGCACAATGTTTTCTTTTTTAATTGTGAATAATCCCCACGGATACCCCTCCGCCGGAGCTGGTGAGAGAGTTTATATCGGACTCAAACCGACTAATTCTCACACTCTCTCAAACTCACTGGCGAGTTTTTATGATGTTGGTGGGAATCCTAAAGGTTTATCCTGATTGTGTCTTCTGCACTGACAGCACAGAAACTCTCCGTTCTGGAGGAGTCACACGTTCATAGGTCACGGTAACCGCTTTTCATCAGGTGGGCTATGTGCTTGTCTATCACCTAAGTTGTATAAAAATAATAATAGCAAACGTAGGTATATCAATGTAAGATTTTATTTGGTTTTGCTTTGGAATTTACTTGTATAAGTACCTACTTATTAAGGTAAGTAGCAAATAAAAGGCTTGCAAAGTCGCCTTATCAATCGGCTGCTAGAGATAGATCTCCATTCTAACTCTAGGTATAGAAAAAAAGACAGCCCAGTTAGCGCTACTCATGATAGCGCCGTGTCGAAAATTTAATACGCCTGACATGCGATGTAAGCAGTAGAAAACATCAGGCGTACAGGTGAGTACAAACTATCGAACGTTTCGATCCACGAGAAATTTTACTATAATGTAGTTCACAGTTTAACCACACGATGTACATAAATTATAAAGTAGAGCCACCGACAGAAGTAGCTTGACACGTTAAATCAAATTTCAAATCAAATTCTTTATTTCTCAAAAATAACATCTATTTGACGTCAAATCCTGCTTAAAACTAAATATGAACGAATATACACATGTACATTTTTGTCTCGTGCCAAGATAATTATAGGTATATAAAAAAAGATCTAAGTTTATAAAATAGTTGAAAAAAAAATAACTTACTACTTGATGTTGTCCACCCGCTTGGATTTTTGACCCTGTTCATCCGTAGGCCCATAGTTTATGAGCCTATCCTTTAGATAATAATTAGCGTATGTGTTAATCCAGAACATAATTTATTTCTGTATCAAATTTCAATCAATTCGTTTGATTAAAAAACACGAAAATTTTTGTAACTCAATCTTACGTAATATAAAATAAAACACGTAATTGGGTATATAATTAAAATAAATTAGGTAACTGAGCTTAAAAAAAATATGGTAAAAAACTTCGCATGCCTACTACTATATTATGCTGTAGTTTTAGTATTTTAGGTGGGGCCTGCACCATGCTCAAGCCAGATACTTTTGGTGTGTCCTATAGTATGCTTTTTTACATAAGGTGATCTTAACAAAGGTTTTGAATTTATTGTCAGGCATACCAAGGACCCATTCAGACAATTGGCGAACATTGTGCTAAGTACGTGTTATTGTGGACAAAGACTTTTAACAACATTAATCCAAAAAAGAATAGAAAAAAGTACAACCAATACAAAATAGTTCAAATTTGTAAACATTAGACGTTTAAGGTGTGAATTAATTAAAAAATATTATTACTCAACCTACAGAATAATATTAAACATAAAGTGACATTAATATATTTACAGTTGTGTTGTGAAAAACTTTCGAAACATTCGTATTCGATTTCATAAACCGTTGAGAAAAAGTAATTTAAAATCGTACTACTAGTGACTCATAGTGGCGAATAGCAAAACTTTACAGTGTTGTAAAAGTAAAAATATTATAGTTCGAAAAAATTGACATATTGGTTAGTGACGGGTAACTTTGGCTCAAGTGGTTGGCGAACTTTGGCGATCAGCGCCATCTAGTGGTCAAAAGCAAACCTATTAATGATACCATTAACAAAAAATACCCTAAATTTGGCAGAAAAATATTTTATATCGGGAAAAAGTTTAAAATACAACTTGCCAATTGTTATTATTATTTTTTTTAAATCCTTGAAACATATTGAAGTGTACGTAAATAATAATGGCTAATAAATGCAGCACTTGTTCTGCAAACTTACAAGAGGGCGCTTATATGGAATGCACTAACGCAAAATGCAGGAAAACGTACGATATAAAATGCCTAAATATTAGCGTAGACGCATTTAAAGCATCTACGTTGGAATCTAAAAAATTGTGGATATGTCCCGATTGCGTGGCCATGGCTAATAAATGCGGCGCTTGTCACTCAAATGTACAAAATGGCGCTTATATAGAATGTTCTAATGCAAAATGCAAGAAAAAGTACGATGTTAAATGCCTAAATATCAACCTAAATGCATTTAGAGCATTTACGTTAGAACAAAAGAAAAAGTGGATATGTCCAGATTGCATGGCGATGACTCCTAAGCCAAGAAACAGTGACGATACCCCAGTTAGAGGTAATAATAAAGCTGAAACCTCTCCTAATTACGTAAACCTTGTGCGAGGTAGTCAAGCTAAATTTACGCGTACACGTACAAGATGTGACAGCATGGAGTTGTTATTGCTGGATGAACTCAGGGAACTCCGGTCAGATATGATAACTCGCATGGATAGCCAAGCAAAAACAATAAAAGAACTTAAATTACAATTTTCTGAAACCAAGGTGGAACTAGCTCGCTTGGTAAACATTATGACTATACTTGAAGAAAAAGTCAGTAAAAATCAATCTGAGAATTGTCGAAAGTTAGATTCAATAAAATTAATAGCTAAGACTGCTACTTCCCGGACTGAGGCCGAGATTGTAAATGTACCGCTTGTGTCTCAAAACAGTAGATTAGAATCTGAAGTATTATGTGAAGAATATATAGGAGAGGTCATGAAGTCTCCAAATAAACCTAAACCTGACTCGGAACCTAACTCTAACTTTGGGCCAGTAAGGGAGGAAGAGGCTTCTGAAGTAGATAAGAGTTATGCAAATGCGGCAAGACAGCCAGTACAAAATAAATTCAATTATAATAATAATACATGGATAGAAGAAGCAAAAAAGAACAAGAGGGTCAATTCGGTCAGGAAAGGGAATAATGCGTCCTCTGATTTGTTAAGAGCAGTGGAACGTAAAAAGTTCCTACATGTATGGAGACTCGAGAAAAGCACATCTGAAGAAAATTTGAGGAAGTATATACAAAACGTACTACAAAAAGATACGGAAATAATTATAGAAAAATTGAAACCCAAACTGGAACGTGATTACTCGTCGTTTAAGATTGGGGTTACGGAGGCCAACTACGAGAAATTGTACAACCCCCAGGTGTGGCCCCTAAATGTGGAGTTCAATGAGTGGACTTTTTTTCGGCGGTCAAGTAAAACAACCCAAATACAGAACTAATAGAAATATCAGTATAATGTATCAAAACGTAAGCGGATTACGAACAAAGATGACACGTTTCTTAGCATTTATTGAATCATCAGAGGCTGATTTATTTGCCATCACGGAAACTAGCTTAAATGAATCAATCCATAACGCGGAATTCGTGCTTCCGGGGTACCAAATATTACGATGCGACCGAGCGGACGGGCGAAAGCAGGGAGGTGTGTTGCTAATGGCCACACCGCGATACGAGTTGCGTCGAGTACCAGTTCCGGACGGCGTGGACATAGACAGTCACAGGTTTGAGCTTATTTGTGCCACAGTGTATATGCAGAGCCGGTACTTAATAACTTGTTGTGCAGTATACATTCCACCTAGCACAGATGACAGTGAATATATGATAATGTTTAATATACTAGAAAAATTATGTGTTAAATATAGGAATAATTTCATTATAATAGGAGATTTTAATCTTTACTCATGTAATGAGAATGTATGTAATTACTATGAATATTTTTTAGCCTTCTGTGAATTCAATCAGTACAACACAATACCCAACTGTAACGGTAGACAGCTGGATCTCGTACTGAGCGCGCGAGATGGGGTGTGCGTGAGCGAGGCGGACGAGGGCCTACGACCCGTCGACCGCCACCATCCGCCACTGACTGTGCGCGTCGAGATGGCAAGGGCGCCGCCGCCGCCGCCGTCGCCCCTCGCCTCCGCCCCTTCCGCACAGAGCCCTAAGGATTCGGTAGCATTTAAGCAATGGAATTTTAACAAGGCCGACTTCAGTCACTTATATTTCTTGCTTGCCACTATGGATTGGGATGAATTGTATAGTCTGAGCGATCCTGAACTCATTTTGAGACTTTTTTATAATAAAGTTTATGAAGCCTGTGATCTTTGTGTCCCTCGTAAACAAATCAGTACTAATGGTAGGTTTAGGTATATACATATATCCGGTATGGTACACACCTGAAATTATTAGAGATATAAAACAGAAACACGCACTTCATAAAAAATACAAAAGTAGTAAGTCTCGTAGTGATTACGAGGCGTTTAGTAGGGCCAGGGCAAAAGTAAAAGTGGAGACGGCACAGGCGCACGAGAGATACTGCGACCGCGTTCAAGCTAACCTAGTCAAGGACCCGCGAGCCTTCTGGGACTACATGAGGGCCAGGAAAGGTAAATCGAATAATCACAAACTTATAAAAGATGGCCGTACTTTATCAGACCACGAATGCGCCAATGAGTTTGCCAGTTTCTTCCAATCAGTGTATAGTCAAGAGCCCGCAGAGCTGAATGTGGCGACGGCGAGCGCGGCACCGGCGCCGGCGCCTGGCGCGCGTGTTTCGCTCACTCACGTACACGAGCGCGACGTCCTTGCTGCGCTGGCGCGCCTGCCTCCCAAGCGATCCAAGGGACCGGACGGTATACCTGCGTTTGTTTTGAGGGATGCTCGAGTGGTATTGGCTGAACCTCTACAGCATTTATATAATGTCTGTATTGACGCTACAACGTTTCCGGAATGCTGGAAAGTTACACGAGTCGTTCCGGTGCCGAAGGGGAGGGGAGGCACTGACCCTAGTAACTACAGGCCCGTTGCAATTCTTAGTGCTCCAGCCAAAGTTTTCGAGGCTACTTTATATAGTTGTATCTCTAAACAGGTTAATGCCCAGCTGTCAGACGCACAGCACGGATTTCGGGCTGGAAAGGGAACTACAGGTAATCTTCTCCACCTAATGACGTGTCTGGTGCCTGCGGTGGACGCTGGACGGCGGGTGGATGTAGCCTACTTTGATTTTAGGAAAGCCTTCGACATGGTCGATAACGACATTCTTTTAAGACGGTTGGCGGCAGTGGGCTGCACAACCCATACGCTGGCGTTCTTCGCGGGGTATTTACGGGACAGACGTCAATACGTAGACTATGGGGGGTGCCTCTCCGAACCATATTTCACAAGATCAGGTGTAAGCCAGGGGAGTAATTTGGGCCCGCTGTTTTTCATCCTAATGATAAATAGTTTACCGGAAGTGGTCTCGTACTCGACACCGCTACTTTTTGCTGACGATCTTAAATTGGTCAAAGAAATTTCGCAGGCTACAGATCACAACTTGTTGCAGGAAGATATAGATCGAGTGGTTGGGTGGAGCCAAGATAATAAGCTGTATTTTAACATTGCAAAATGCTCTGTGATGACTTTCAGCCGATCACGCAACCCTGATCACTATCAGTACCAAATAGAGGGGGTACCTTTGCAACGGGTAAGTGAGGTCAGAGACTTGGGCGTTCGTTTCAGAACCGATTTAAAGTTTAACGATCATATTATGGACGTATGTAAGAAAGCGTACCGCAATCTGGGTTTTCTGTTGAGGCACGCTAACGGGTTCTCGAATATCACGGCTCTGAGAACATTATATGAGGCACTGGTGAAAAGTCATATGGAATGCAACGCTAGCATTTGGGCTCCTTACGAGGCGAAGTATGGATTTATGTTGGAACGTATACAAAATAAGTTCATCCGATTTTTGTACCATAAAATGTATGGTGTGTACCCAGGTTACCCATTATTATATCCCACATTGTTTTTGCTAGGAATGGTCGGTTATTACCGTTTGGAGGTCAGAAGGGAAGTAGCTGTGGCCACTTACTTATTCAAGGTAATTCGTGGCAAAATACACAACCCAGGAGTACTGGAGACAGTAGCATGGTATGTTCCAAACGAATACGTGGGGCGGCGACGGCGGCCGCCGGTGCTGAGTGAGCCGCTCGCACACACCAACCTGCTGAAACTAGCGCCGCTGACGCGCGCGCTGCGGGCGCTCAATGAGGTGTCACAACATATAGACATATATAATTGTAGTCTGAGTGAATTCACAAGGGCCATCTACATGCAATTAACGTGTTGTAAGAGTTGATAAGAATATTGATTGTAGTGTATTTTATAGACTTTAGGACTTATTTTTAATAATATATATAAAAAAAAAAAAAAAAGCTTTATTGAATCAATTGTACTTTATGAATTTATTGAATTTTATTGTGACATTTAATTAATTGTGACGTTAAATTATAATTGAACTTTCTTAATTAATTTGACCTAAGATTGCAAGTAGCTGACATTTAATTATTATAATATTGGCATCAAATGATAAATTGACTCGCATTGTATATATAATTTATGTAAATATTTGTTTTTGACTATATTTAAATTTGTAATTTTGTAAGCCATTACTGTGTTGGGTTTATCCTGTTAAGGTGGTGGAAATTTTTAAATAAATAAAAAAAATAAAAATAAAAATAAAAAAAAATAATTTTTTTTTTATTGTAACCGCGTGTAGAAGGTATACGCTATGTATATATTATAATTTACGGATCATGTTTTAATGTGTAACTAAACAAGATATGTACATATTCATACTATCCCCCGAGGGTTACAAAATCTAATTATATGAAAGCGAAACACCACTCACTGATTAATAACGAAATCTCAGATACTATAACAGTTAAAAACTTGAATTTTGGCAGGTAGGTTCCCTCTAAGGATTTTACAAAACTCCTCCCTTAAGGGGGTAATACAAGTTCATGTGAAACGGGTTCATTCTCTTACTCTGTCTCTTGATTTAGCCTATATGGCTTTTATAGGAGAGACTGCTGCTGTCCTGCCAGCAGCGAGAAGAAATCTGAGTGATAGAGTCCCGCCCGTCCATCAGCAAGTACATCATTTGGCAGGAGAGCGGGACTTAGCCCCGGAGATAATGATAGGTGGTAGACAAGTACACGGCACACCTGATGGAAAGTGGCGTATGGATGTGTACAACACTAGAGGAGCCACACTCGTGCTGCTGACCTTGCAGAAGAATTGAAAACAAAGCAGAACAAGCCTTTGGTTTTCCCACTGACAGCACAAAAAACTCTCCAGTGAGCTCTGGCTACCCTACTCGCCGCAGGGAACACAACACGAGCTTATTATAGTCGCGGTATTCTGTTGGGCTAAGATACTTCCCCAATCGGATTTCTCAATTGGGACGGGAATACGATCATGTCCCATCGTATCTCCAAACAACCTTTTATATTGATAAAGGTTTGGAGATATTTTTTTAACTTGTGTCGACGGCTGTATTTACGTATCAATCAATAATTATAATTATCAGCTACGCATAATGGGAGTAATATTCCAAGAGTAGTTTAATTTGTAAACGATATAATATACGGTATATATATAACGGTACGATAATATATGGTTTTTAATTCGAGTAAACTATAAATTGTAGTGAAGACTTTTTACTATAAGCGTCAGATCGATCTTGGCCAGCAAAGTGCTCAATAAGGCTTAAAACCATGCTATGTACTAAGTAATGTGTGATGACGGCCTGCGTGGCGTAGTGGTAGGGCGTTGGACTGTTACGCCAAAAACCACGTGTTTGATATCCGCTTGCAAATATTTGTATGCATGATTTTTGCATTGGTCTGGGTGTGTCTATGTATAATACGTATGTATTTCCAAAAAAAGCATAACAACCAGGAGGATGAAAAATCGTACCCTGACTCCGTGGGGCGCAGACACACGTCAATGAATTTACTGTCGTGGCTAACGTGACTCTGGAAGAATTTCTTGAAAAACTTGACATTGGCGTCTCGTCTCCATTAATTATTTAACTGACTTATTGTACTTGACATTGGCGATTTGCAGAAATAGAAGTCGAGAAAAAGAAAAGCCAAACAAAAACAAATCAGTACAGCCGGTACATTTTCGTGGAGTCACAGTATTTCTTACAGTCGGCCAACCCAGTACTGGCGAGGGCCAACTATGAGGGGTACACGGGGAGTGAGCGGCAGGGTTGGCGAGTGTAAACTCAAGTAGTTTGCGCTTACTAATCTGAAGGGATGTGTTCCCGACATTTTTAGCGATTTTAAAAGGAGGAAGGTTCTCAATTCGTAGGAACCTTTTTTAACTTTTTTTATTAACGTGCTATGTATTTATACATATTGAGAACTCACTTGCACTTTTCCACAGTATTTTACGTTTGTTATTGGACCTGACCGGTTTCGGATTAAACCTTTGAAGATGCCGTAAGGCGAAACTGGTCAGGTTTAAACAAATAAAAAATACAGTGGAAAGTAAAAGTGAGTTCTCAATATGTGGAACAACAAATTCCACCAAATGCCATCATTCAACAGTATAAAAATATGCTATGTATTTCATGTAAATATGCATGTACAATGTTTATTGGGGTCAAATCTTGCATTGTGAACAAGATATCGTCAATTTTTATGAAATTTTTCAAACACTTTCCATTCGGATAGCAATGCAATATAGTACCATGGAACTGCTCTGCTAATGGAGTAGGAAGGTGACCATAAATATTAAAAAATGAATCATTTGTTCTGACAACCATGACACTTGACTGAGTTTGTACAGAACATCCTAAATATTGTGCTATATCAAAACTATTGTCGAACTTAGAAAATGCAGCTACTACAACATCCTGCCTTTGACGTGTGAACTATTGGAGAACACTATGGGGGCTCGGTTTGGTAAATCATTAAGTCATTATCGCTGTAAATTGGTGTAATAATCAAAATATGTTGCTATTATCCTGTTTGCATCGTATTAACAAAAATGACATCGTTTAATTCTCGGTTCTATTTCCTATCTTACCTTTTTTAAACAAAATTAATTAAGTTGATAATAACTTGAAATATCTTATGACAGTTGCCCTGATACAATCACATAATGGAAGTCAGCGAAATTGTATTTTTAAACATAAGTAAAAAAACTCCAGGTGCTTGAATTTATATGACAACTATTCACTTTTTGGTTTGATCAGATATTGAGAGATTCGATCCTTATGATTTGCATTGTCGATTGATGCCATAAAAATACAGGATGTTATTTTTTCGGATTTCAGTCGGTTCGATTATCGGGTGAAAAGAAATCGCTAGCCATAGCGATTTTTTGTAAATCAATGAATGCAGTTTTGTTTTTTTTTTTTTTAATTAGGGAATGTTCTCTTTGAGTTAAATTTGCTATCTCCAATATTTAGAGTACTTCCCCTTCAGGTAAAGTCAAAGTCCAAACTGTATATTGCCCACGACCCGTTCTCGGGTCTTTTACTTTTATCGACTTTTATAGACAAGGTGTACAACACGCTCTATGGCTGTAGTGAACTTCTACTAACATTATTTTAAAATATTTCAAACCTACTAATAATCTCAACAAGCATGTATACTCTGCTTTCAAATGCGCAGCTCCTTTGTTGTTCACACCGTCTAAATTCTTATTTCTGACATAAATTCAAAAGTAAGCAATAAGACCGCAGTTTCATAAACTCGGCAATTCGAAACATGAAAGCTAATTAAACTTGCTGCGGTTGAAGAACAGTTCCTATGTGTATTGCTCACACGCTGCTCTATATTGCTGGCATGCAGCAAATCAGACCAAACAATATTTGTACTTTCCTTACAAAATATAAGTACCGTTTTATTATCATATTATGCATGGTGTTATGAATGTATGAAACTTTGTCAAGTTAATCGAAGTCCGAGTCAACCTCTCGAGCAAACCAGTAGACCTGTTGGACGGACGAAACTTTGTTGCAGGCTTTATTCTTGGGTTTATATATTCTAATATTATAAAGCTGAAGAGTTGCTTTATTGGTTTGAACGCACTAATCTCAAGATCTATTTGTTCAAAAAAAAAATATTTTTGTATTGAATAGCTCGTTTATCGAGGAAGAGTTTGGGTTATAAATCTTTACGCTACTACTTAAAAGAGTGGAACAATAATCATAAATGTCAACAAATCCTGCAGAATTCAATATATTATATGAAGACAAAAAAAAATATGGGTTCAAAAGCGATATGAGGTTTTCTAAATGTGCCATGGGCAAGTTGGGGCGGGTCAGCTAGTAATATATGTCCCTTCCATTTTGCAAGTGGTAATTGTGGTAGCAAGGAAAAGAGATGAAAAAATTACTATTTTTTCATCTCTTTTGCCCATCATAACTTGCCCATCATACTTGATAGCAATATAATCATTTACAAAAAGTTCAATACAAGCTTATGATCGAAAAGAAGACACACACACTGACCACAACATCTTGAAAGTTGATTGTTGTTACAGCGCTTGCACAATAACGGTCGCCCGCATCGGTGCAGGTGACTATCGAGTTCAGTTTGAGTGCAGTATTTCTTGCCGCATCTATGTTACGTGCGATGTTATGAGTCTGTAGGAGGTAGAAGATGGTGACCTAGAGTCTCCTCTGTTTCAACGACTCAAACAAATCATCGCCGTGTCGAGACGTGCCAACCTTAGTGTTTTAATGCCACTTCTGTCTCACCTTGGCGCGCTCCTCAAAACCCCCTATCTTCATATCGAAACTGGGCATATCGCGTTTGTAGACATCCTTAAATCTCAGCATTGGACATCCTACAAGTCTCTTGACGTCCGCAATCTCACTCAATATCACTTGGCAGGGTAACCTCTCGGGATTCATACGGTAAACGTAACCGAGCTAACGAAGTCGCCGTTGCTTCAGCAAGGCTGTTATACTGAAGCAGTGCGTTCATTACTCTGTCAATCTAGTGAAGCCAAGTATAGTCCTCAAGCATCGCATGTAGAATGTGTTCATGCAGCGTTCCTGTTTTGCGTATGTAGTCCAGGTATCTGAAGCGTACAACAATGTGCTTAGTACGCATGTCTGATATACAAGAACTGATATACAAGATTGATGTTATTGGAGAGCCTATTGTTCCTCCAAACGCACGCAAAATGTTTGCCAAATATAGTTGAGGCTTTGCCAATTCGAGCGTTGATTTCTCTGTCAGTCACCAGTGAAGATGTGGTAGTGGAGCCGAGGTAGCAAAAGTGGAGGAACCATTCTGTATGATCCCAGGAGACCGGTTTACGTCTTGCACCATGATGAGAGCTTTGTTTTGAAAAGAGTTGACAGGCGTGTCCCAGTTTCGACGCCAACTCTTGGAGATCATTCTTGGAGTTCTCTGATAATCAGTTCGTGCCGTTTTTGTTTGAAAGAAAAGGAATTCGTGTTAAAAAAGTTACGGTTCTACCAGATATATTTATATTAATTTCAAAATACTTGCTTAAAATATCTCAAAGGCTTATTCCACTATTTTAATATTTCCTTTGCTACACAGATTCAGGGCAGCTTTTTAATATTCGTAGAAGGTTTGATATTTAAGCTTTGTTTTAGGACTCGGACCGGTGTTCGTACAAAAGATTTTAAAAATATAAAAGGTGAAAGGTCGAATTTTATACAAATTGAATTAGGGATGAGTACTCTACTATTCGTGGAAAATTTGGTCAATAATGTTGACAGGCAGCCGTAGACACCGTATGTTAAAAGGTTTTTAGGTACTGAATCATAGTGGTTATATGGAAATAAATGTAAAGAGAAGTGAAAATTATAATGTGATCACGCATATGGGGTTTCAAATTTATACAATAATTAATAAGTTAATTAAAATTAAACATTGCAAGATAAATAACAACAAGTAAAATAAATCTCAGTAAAATACGTGACATGATCTTTTGGCATAATATAATATATTCTACAACATTCTACACAACGCTATCTAGACCCATGGTAAGCATAGTTTTACTAGCTTGTGTTATGGAATCTAGAATACGGATAAACATACTTTTTTTATGTAAATACATACATATTATATATAGAAACACCCAGACCAATGCAAATACCCATAGTCATGCATACAAATATTTGCACTGAACGGGGATTGAACCCGCGCCTCCTGCGTAGCAGTCGCGTTCACTACCACCACGCCACAGAGGCTGTCAAATAATAACTTTTTGGCAAAGTTGCTTCTACTTGCCAGTGCAAATCGAGACCGAGGATCTGCTCTATTGATTTGTGCCCACCTAGCGACTTCTCCGCTTCTGCCACCGTCCCTATATACGTGGTACTTATAAGCATTAATGTAGTAACTCAATATCTTAGTACATGTAGGATAAAGGCGGAACAAAGATAAGCTGTTGGAAATTCGGTTACAGGGACCCTTCACCTTTGTTACCTGCTCTCTACCATGGTCATACTTAATAGTTTCACTACCATGGATGTCATGGAACCGAACCCTGGACAGAGAGGTGAGAGTCTTGAATGTGAAGATAATTATGATGATCTACTTACTCTTTGTTTAGCCTCTGACAAAAAAATTCTATTCATTGAAAATCTTCAAATTATTATATTTGACTCACTGTAACCAAATATTTTATCTTTTTCTAATTTCGTCTTCATTTCAAGACATTGAAGATATTTTTTTCAGAAAATTTCTTTAATCCGCTAATGGCATTAAATAGCTGTCTAAAAGTTCATTGGACTGTAGCTAATGTCGGTATTTTTGCCTCGCTGATTTGCGTAATTGGTGTGACTTAATTGGGTAACCTTAAGTTCGGTGGGAGCTGATGTTCGCTTGCATAGCTTTTAATCTATTCTTCTTATTATATAAATTATAAAGTGTTTATTATGTCTATACATTAGAAATATTAAAAAAATAGACTTGGCTTTTATTATGTTTACGATGCTGAATTTCATTGAGTTTTTTTTGATTGAAAGATCTTAGACAGACTTAAAACCTTACGTTTGTTTTTTTACAATCGGTTCAGTTAGACCGGTGATAGATCCAAAAATTGGGATAGCTGCGACGCGACGCGGGTGAAACCGTGTTCCGGCTAGTGGAAAATATAAATGAGAAATGTAACTTCGATATGAAAATATCGTATAAGTATATCTTATATAATCGATAATAGTCTAATCTATGATAATATTGAATATTTGTCATTAATGACGTGTTTGAACAGTATATTTGACAAAGCTTTATTGTCATTTTTACAAATATGACCAGTACCACTTGCGCTTACTGTGGGCTTGTCAATTTTTTATTTGGTTGCCATGTGTGGAATTTCATATTTGACGGTGTGCAATGTTTGCGTATACATCAAATATTTAGCCAATGACAACAAACGCCATGTGAAGTGCCACCACAAAATAAAATACGTGGGCAAATACAGAGTAAAATCAAAGTGACCATTTGCGTCTAGTTATGACGATTAGGTTTGAAATACTGCGTCAATTTGGCACAGAAAGTGCTCCCTGCACCAGCACCTTTGCCATTTTCGGTTCCAATTTGAGGTAACATGCTACTTATTGTGCCTAATGGAGTAATTTTATTGGCTTTTCTTCCTCGTGTGGAAGTGGCTAGTGAAGTGGCTGGTGTCATTATTATTTTTCATAACATAGTGGTGAAACAATTTTGAAAACTTGATTTTAAAATAATAAGCATTGTATCATAGTTTTATGTAAGAAGTACATAAGAGGCCCACACCACATCACAAATCATAGATATTAAGTAACATTAATTAATAATGAAAAATACGAAAGTTTTATTTTATTTCAATAAATTCAATCACTTAGACTATCTCAGTCCACTGCTGGATAAAGGGAGGCTTATCTCTCGCAGTTTTGTCGTCTGCGTATTTTTCCGTTATTCGCCTCTTACGATATCTTTCAGATGAGATACGATGGTGATACTGGTATTCCTGAGTTATTTTATTTATTGACCTTAATCATTTTCATCACGTTTTGTGTGGTGATGGAGAAAGAATACAAATATCACCATCTCATCTTATCCGACGGGTGTAGTAAGAGGCGACTAATGGATAAAATATTTATACGATATCACTGCGAGAGTAAGAAAACTTAAAAGAAAACCTTGTACTAACCCGTCTAGCCAGCGTGGAAAAAGTAGGACAAAGCCTCCCAACATTGGGAGAGGCCTAGTCCAGCAGTGGACTGCGATGGGCTAATTAATTGTATCATTGTCATCGTTGACCCGTTTTCAAACTCAGTTAGGGTCGGTTTTCATGTCTGTGTCCTTATAAGTCATATATGAGTAAAGAGAAACGTAATAATAATTCATTATTTACGGAATCAAATAATAGTCGATTTAAACTAGCTTGAAAATCAACAAAGACGTCATTAGCTTAAGGATTACAGTGAAACAACATTTACTAAGCCGTAGACAAAATCCACAACCGGGAATTATTCTTATGTAAATTTTGTTTGCCTGTTTGTAGTTCATTCAGAATCCAGGTCAACTAAATTCAGAGTGCACCTCTGTGTATTTTCTTAGATTGTTTGTCAAGCGCTTCAAAAGACGGAATCACAAATTGGATCCGATCAGTATTGAGTAGGATCCTCTAATTTTTTTACGAATTAATGTGGTTTATTATAGTATTACCATAAGTTTTACGCGAAAAAGGCACAATATACGTATCAGTATTTGATTATACAAATGTTCCTTATAAAAATCTGTGGATAACATATGTATTTATGTAGATTCGTTTTGATTATCAGCTGTCCCTTGAATCTGTCGAACGTGGCACTGAGTGAGGCTCAGAGAAAGGTAAACAGTATTTCAACCCTTATCGAATTTTATGGAAATGTTATTAAAAATATTGAAGGAAATGTAGGCAAAACAGGAGATAGAAGCAAAAAATAAGGTTTTTATATTTTGTGATTGTTTTTTAATTACGATTATTGATGAGAAGCAATACATCACATCAACGACTGTGTATCTGGAAAATATCTTGCTATATATTGATTTGTACTGACGAGTTGAGGTAGGCAGGTAATGACCTACCTAATTGGTTGAAATATAATAACAGGTACAACTCATTTTATCAACAAATAAAACTACAGTCTACTGCCTAATAATATTAACTGGCATCGTGTGTGCTGTACCTATTATATAAAGATAGGGGTTTGTGTGAATACAGGCTTGCCCTATTTAATAGAAATTCCCTATTCTACACGGAACAATGACTGACGCAAGTCACCTCTCAGCCCTATTTCCATTAACCTTCTGATAGTCTAAAATATTCATGAAACGTGGCTGCTTATCCTCACTGTTAGTTTAGTAGCTTTCTTTCACAGTAAGTCTGAGTTAGTAGTGAATATCGGTAAATTATGGTGTTTTATTGTAAGTAGGTTTTATACAACGGATTAGTTGATAGTTATACAGTGTATTTGGGTCCAAAATAATTTGAAAAATGAATGTATAATACGGCTCGTATATTTTATATATTTTTTAAAGATAGCTTAAGCCTTGCGAGGGATATGTCAACCTCACCTTCGGCAATCAACAATGACCCACCAGTGCCGTGCGTTTTAGTAGATTCGAGTCCGACATAACCTCTCCCATCAGCTCCGGCGGGGAGGTAAGTTTAACGTCAGTTCTAGTTCAAATAGTCGTTAGGTCAAGATGAAGGCGTATATGGATAATTTGAACAACTCTGTTTGTAGCCATTAACCACAACTTAGGCTGAAAGGTCAGCGGCAGTGAGGTGGGAATTCTTTTTCCTATCTTGATTGATTTGAATAGTAAGCATACTAAATGCTTTAAAATTTCATTCAACACTTTCTATGTGTGTATTGGTAAATACATATATTCCCAAGCGAACCAAATTATAACAACGATATGAAGTAAACAGGTTTATTTATAAACTGTATCCACAATATGAAATAATAATTTTCCGTTTGAGGTTCTTGCAAAAAAGGAATAGATATCCTTTGTGATGTTGCGGAGTCCTTGCTCGTCGAGCATATGCTCGGATTTCCTTTTGTAGAATTGCCAGTTCTCGGTACTCAGTGATATTTATGTAATATATTTATATTATATTAGGTGATACATTTTACTTAGTTATTACCACTTGTAACTTCCCATGTAAAATGCTCTAGAGTTACATCAATTATACTACGGTTTATACTTTTGACGTATAAACGCACAGTACCTTTTTCGCTCTTAAATACCCTTGGATAGCCCCGTAGTGGCATTGATGTCGGACTCGAACTGACTAAAACTGCACACTATCTTGGGTATTTAGGTACCGGGGTGTAAAATTGCCTGAAACATATACTTTGCACCCCGACTGACCCAGGGCCATCTTTGGAACTTTGATGTGAAAAATATATTGTTGCTCTACAGGGGTCAAATCAGTTTTTGTCTTGGAAAATGGCATGAACTTTTCTTATGCCTTCATTTGCCAACCATAAACCAAAAGAAAATTAATGGGTACCGCCTGCTGTCACACTTGTTTCGATCTTTTAAATAGCAGTTAGGTTTTTTATTTTCTCATAATTAATTTTAAACTTTTTAGTTATGACATGACATGTAAATATTTTTGTAATCTCCTACATATTCCCTTCATTTTGATATTCTACTTGATAATCATTTTTTTTGACAACTCGCATTTTAGCCCCAAAAGTCCACCCTACAACTTACCCTGGCAGAAGTAGGCCGCGGCGATGGTGCGCCTCGCGCGCCTCCACGTTTCCGGAGACGAGTTGGGTCCCCGGAACTGTAGTCTGTAGTCCCCACACCCGAGGAGAGGGCCAGATCGTGAGAGATGGCCCTGGGTCGGCCGGGGTGCGAGGGATATGCCTGTCAACGTCACCTTCGGCAACCAAAAATGACCCACAGGCGGCGTGCGTTTTGGTCGGTTCGAGTCCGACTTATCCTCTTCCACCGGCTCCGGGCAGGGGGGGGGGGAGGGTATTCGTGGGGAAATTGCGCGCAAAAAAAAAACCCTATAACTTGACATTTTATGTATTCCATGATACTCGGGACCTGAATATCTTTCATTTGATACCCCATTTATAGAAATCTACCGGAGCCGGTGGAGGAGGTTATGTCGGACTCGAACCGACTAAAACGCACGCCGCCTGTGGGTCGTTTTGGTTGCCGAAGGTGAGGTTGACAGGCATATCCCTCGCACCCCGGCCAACCCAGGGCCATCTCTCGCGATCTGGCCCTCGTCTCGGGTGTGGGGACTACAGAGTCCCCAACTCGACCCCGGAAACGGGGAGGCGCGCCAGGCGCGCCACCGCCGCGGCCTGCTTCTGCCAGGGTGACAGGTGGCTCCACCTGTCACCCCCAGGCCGGATATACGCGCCTTTTTTTACCGGAATCGGTGGGACAGGTTATGTCAGACTCGAACCGACAAAAATGCACGACGCCTGCGGGTCGTTTTTGGTTCCCGAAGGTGAGGTTAACAGTCATATCCCTCGCACCCCGGTCGATCCTGGGCCATCTCTCTCGACCTGGCCATCTCCCCGGGTATCTGGCCCTCTTCTCGGGTTATATATACGCGCCTAACACAGTACCCTCCCTGGTGCAGTCGGTTAATATCGCGAGAGTTTCATTTTAAACAAGAAACAAGGTGGAAAGACACTTCTTGCAGGACCTTTCAAAACACAAATACATAAAGAAATGAGTTAAGTATATCATCTCCTTTCCTTTCAACTACAGTAAAAATTCTTATGAAGATATGAACATGCCATGCGCTTTGAAATAACAGAGTTTTAATTTTCCTAACAAGACATTATTTGTTACGAGCTTAGACTATATACAAACTGTATAGACATAGTAATTGCCACTACAATGCCTCTGAAAAAAATTGCTATTACTTTGGTACAAGTCTAACACAATGTCAATAACACGCACACACTGACAGATTAAAGACGATATTGACATTTGCTTATTCACACTTAACGTGTATTTCGAGCCGTCTTTTGCGATGTATTTGTTAGAAGTACTGTGTCTATACTGTAGAAATCAAAGCAAATCAAAGGTAGTGTAGATTTGCCTCAAGCGTTAATTAAAACTAAAAATACTCTCATTAGAAGAATCCAATTTGAAACAAAAAGAAAACCAGTCGCTTTTACATTTAAATTATTGCCAATTTCTTAATTACTACGATGTTCTCTTTGCCTTTGAACGACTGATATTCATTTCAGTTAAAACTTTTGAAATCCTTTTATTCACACCTGCAATGTTTTTTTTTACGTATATTTCGAAAAATCCCCACGTCGGAGCCGTTGGGAGAGGGTATATCGGACTCGAACCGACTAAAACACACGGCGCCTGTGGGTTGTTTTTGGTTGCGGAAGGTGAGGTTGACTAGCATCTCATGTTGAGGCCATCTCTCTCGATCTGGCCCTATGTTGACCTCGGAGTCCACATGTTGTCTCTGGAAACGAGGTGGCGAGCAACGTGTGCCGCCGCCGCGGCCTATTGCACCAGTGTGACAGGCGGCTCCACTCATCACCCCCAGGGCGCTCATGGGGGACGGAGGTCATCCATCGACCTCCAACACTTGAGTTGCCTCAGTATGCTGGCAGCTTGCCCCTACTGACGTTACCACACCTGCAATGTTTAACTAATAATTACGAAAGTGTTAAGTAAGCAAAAAATATTTTAAAACCCAGGATGTGGTGACCTGGCAAACAACTTTTACAGTTTTTATTTTAACATACACTCTGCTTTCTGTTTACATTTAAAGGAAAACATTATGATTTTACTTTTAGAAGGAAAGCTATTCCAAGCTAATTAAATTTAAATATCATACCCAGAAAAATTTTGCCCACTTGGAACTACATTACCAGAGGAATTTCTTTCACATTTTGTCTACTATTTGCCTGAGAGTATTAACGTACTTTCTGATTAATTTTCCGGATATTTTCCCAAACAGATGCAACATAAAAAAATTGTCTACATGGTTCCTTATTAACACGTTTGTATAAAATAGGTTCTCACAATATTGACACAGACTATCAAATAACCCTATTAGGTAGTTTTATACCTTGTTTACTCGTATTATTTCAGTTGAAAAAGGAATTTCACCCAGATAAACTTATATTGGAACTCATAAAAACAATGTTGAGTAATAAAAATGCGCTCTTAGATAAAAAAAAATTATACCACTTAGGTGGCAGACGGCTCACCTGATAGGAAGTGGTTACCGTCCCATTTTGATTTCGTGAAGATCTGATGAAGGGTTTCAGTGACAGACAACAGAACTCTTCAATAAATACCAGGAATTCAGCCGCAATTGCTGCAATCTTATATTATTGCATTAATTATGTAATTATCACATCATAACATCACGCCTCTATCCTTTGAAATTCGTATAGATTCAGATTTGAGCTAGTCCTATATTAATTTCTTTGGTATTGGACCTTGGACACGGGAGATTCACAAGGAAACTCCTCAAAATTCAATAGAATGAGTGAAATAATAATAATCTTTATTTTCATTTTATTTTCACTAGGACTCATAAGGTTAGTAATAATTTATTATTCTTACTACTAAGTTAATATTATAATACGATAAAAATTAAAACAATTCAAATAGCTTAAAACAAATCATTACAATGGCATGGGCTGGGCGATGATAATAACAATGACCATTAAATTATCAATTTAAAATATATTAATAATTATTAAATGCTGGTAACATACATATTGATATTATACAGGGTGTATTTTTGAAACGGGGCAGTAAGGGCAAGCACCTTAACCGTTGCAGTTACAGCAAAACGTTCTTAAAAGACCTTCCCTAACTTTTTGGGACATTTTGAACTGCATTCACAGATTTTGTAAAAAACTTACAGTTAGCAAAAAAATGTAAAAAGTTCAATTTTTTTTTTTATGCCAATCGATTTTATTTCATGTGGGGATCAAAAAACTCTATGGGACCATTTTAGCTTTCAGTACTAGAAAAGATAGAAATCGCCAAAAACGTTTCCCATACATTTCGTACGGAAATATGATAAATCAACTCGAAACTCATAGGTCAGGTAAAATTTTGAACTTTTTTAAATAAAAAAAATCATTTTTTTTTATTTTTTTATTTATTTATTTAACCAGATAAAAATACATTGGGTCTGATGCCTTAGTAGTGTAACAAAAACCAGAAAGGTTTGTCCGTACACTACGTATTTAAACATTTAAGAAATTGGTTTATGAAATAAATTACTCAAAATGATTTCCATTTTCACGAATACATAAGTCTATCCTTTTTTGCACTGAACGAATGGCGGCTAATAATGTTCTGGGATGAATATTACGTAAAATGGTCATTAATGCATCCTTGAACTCTTGAACACTGGCGTACGTCGTCTTATACACCTCGTTTTTCACGAAGCCCCATAAAAAAAAATCAAGTGGTGTTAGATCGGGGCTACGAGGTGGCCACTGTGTTGGACCATGTGTACCTATCCACTGTGTACCGAATAGGCGGCTCAAATTGGAACGTGAAAGGTGACTGTTATGTGGCGGAGCACCATCTTGTTGAAAATGAACTTTTCGCAATACCGACAGGGGCCATTCGTCCATCTCGTTTTCAAGATGGTGTAAAATGACTTCATTATACATGGCAGAATTCAGTTTCCCTTCATAAAATTCCACCATTATGACTCGATTGGACATTATACCACACCAACAGTTGAATGAGAAGCGAACCTGATTATGACTTGCCGTAACTCTTAGTGGATTTTCTTTGGACCAATAGTGGTGATTTTTTCTGTTGTACATACCGTTATTGGAAAAATTCGTTTCGTCTGACCACAGTATGTAATTTAAAAATTCATGATCTCTGCTTATTTTTCCTCTTAGCCATCTGCAAAAAGTAAGTGTTCGAACATCATCACCCGGATGTAACACTTGAACTATGCGCCCATATCGATAGCACTTGTAGCCGTATTTCTTCCATATCTTTATCACAAAGGAGTGGGATACACCTACTTCAAGGACGACTTGCCTGGACGATACCTCTGGATATGCTTCGACATAAGTCAGAACCGCAATCTCCGTGTCCGTGTCCACACGAGGCTGCCGCTTTCTTTTGAAAGAACCCTGCAATTCCAGGTTTTTCAAAAGATTTGTAATAACCTTTCTTGTTGGCACATGCCGCAACGGATACTTATTGCGGTACCACACTAATGCAGCTCCCGCATTTTGATTATTGACAAAATACGCTTCTAATAAGTCAATTTTTTCACGATTAGAAGACATTTTAGCGAAAATCCTTAATTAATAACTCATACAAAGTTTCTCAGCTGAAACTAAGTATAACACACAGATTTTCGAATCAAATTCGAAATTTGAGGGTAAAAATTCTTTTTATTTACTTTACAGTCAATTCTACCCACTTCCTGGCCATAACAAAAAGTTAGACCATCGTAGAAATTTGTTTCTGTTGCCGAAATGTATGGGAAACGTTTTTGGCGATTTCTGTCTTTCCTAGTACTGAAAGCTAAAATGGTCTCATAGAGTTTTTTGATCCCCACATGAAATAGAATCGATTGGCATTAAAAAAAATTTATATTACGTAACAATGCTTAAATGAAATTTAAAACTAAAAGCTATTATTAGGTACTAAAATACACTAAACTAAAATAAAAAAGAATTACAAACATCACATAAACGTCATGAAATTCCTCCACATCATCACCGACCGGTAACGTACCCAGAAGACTGGCGGCATTGCCACGTAGAACGGCAATGCTTATCCTCTGTGCAAGATAATAACCAGCCTTCTGGTCACGCGTGGCGTCGATCTGCCGCTTTGACAAGTCTTTGTATAGAGAACGGGCACTTGGACCTCACGTTCCCAACGTTACTTCTTCCACCTCCAATCTGCAACCTGCGGCCCGAACCTTGCGCATTATGGATGTGCATCTTTTTCGCATCAATGCATAAAAGCAGTCGACTTGATTTTCAGCAAACATCCATGATGCACTACTGTACAATACCGTGGTAGACCCAACAGCACCCTGAAGGCATCATTGTACTGAACACGAAAGGCGCCAGCAGCCTCAATATTCATTTTTATAAATTCGTCTGCACATTAAACTAAACCGAAGCAAACTGAACGATCTTCTATAAAGTTCCAATGTGTAAATGCCATTACAAACTGTGCCTAACAACTAAATATCTTTGCCACAATATTCATCACTATGTTGGTTAATGTGTAGAGCCGTAGTAGTAGTAAGAAGGGAGAGAAGATCTTTTGATTGCGTTGACGTAGAAGTTTGATATTTGCGGTTTCAAGAAGTTACAGACTTGAGTATTTGGTATGAATTTCAACTTGGTACGTTGACGCATTCCTGAAAAAAGATCTTGACACACAGACAGACGGACAACAAAGTGATCTTATAAGGGATTTGTTTTAATCCTCTGGAGCTAGGTACGTAACCCTAAAAAACCACATAATTGACCAGGTTTTAGTTCTGTTGGCTTTTCAGGATTGGGACCGTTTTTTTTTCAGGTATACTTAGTAAGGTACGAGTATGTCCATGCCCCTCTGATTTTAAACTCTCTGTTCTTACAGGATCGGCAGCACGAGTGTGACTCCCTTGGTGTTGCACATGTTTATACGTCACGGTAACCACTTTCGATCAGGTTAGTGCGTGTGCTTGTCTGCCACTGTAATTGTATAAAGAAAAAAATATAGATGGCGTTAGTGAACAAAGTATAGTTCAAGGTTTCTATGTACTAGATTTATTTTTGAACACAAGCAATGACTGTGTGAAAGTAGGTACATTGTATGTTAATTATGTGCTAATTATATGCCGAAATGGACACAAAGAGCTATTAGTATATTATGGTACAAGTGTGTAAAGTTGGCGATTTCCGCTAAGGCGCCATTGAGAGATAGATAGATAGATAATTCATTATTGTAAAGCAACAGATTTACAGTAGGACAAATAGGTAGTATGTATATACTTCAATGTATACATGCTACCTACTGAGAGACTCGAAGACGGTAATCATCAATACACACGTGTATCATACGACGTTTTTCAACACACTTGCGAGGAAAATGTCATCTTTTGATTATAGATGCCATTAGATATGTGTCTAATTGAGGTGAAATTAGAGACAATTTATGAGCAAATGTGTTGAAAAAAATATTATTAAAACTACACTATATAAGAAATAGTCCCTGACCCACGTTTAAATTTGGTCTATTACTTCCTCTCAGATGATTTCCCTTTTTCACTTGTGAAAATTCCCTCCCCACGTATACCTTCCCGCGGCCTGCTTCTGCCAGAGAGAGATGAGCGTAGGCTTGGAGGCGATAGGCTCCACCCGTCACCTCCAGGCCTACGCTCATGGGAGGCGGAGGTCATACCTCCGACGCTCGAGTTCCCTCAGGTCGCGGGCAGCACGGTATATGATTCTTCTTGACTCTCACTGCCGTTCCGCCCCCCCAAAGATGAATTGTTTGTACTCAGATGCATTGTTTGAAATTTTGCCCATAGCTACATTCTATCATTGCACCACTCGCCACAAGACACGGAATCCATTATCACACATTGCGACCGGGAAGGGTGCGCAATGTGCGCTATGAAAGGAACTTCATCCCACGCACGCTCAAGCTGTGGAATAAACTCCCTGCTGCGGTTTTCTCAAGCAAATACAGTATGGGGTCCTTCAAAAAGAGTATTAGAAGGTTTTTACAGGATCGTCAGCACTAGTGTAACGCGTCTTTAGTTTTTTGTCATCGCAAAATTATGACCGCGAGACTCTTGTAGGATGTTAACACATCGTGTTCATTCAAATAGATAATCTAGGTGACACGTAAGAAAGGTTAAATGTGGAATTCTGAATATTCATAAGCAGTTTTATGCTATAAAAGCTTATGTTCTACATGAAGATGTCACATTTGAATCGCGCACCTCAAAGTAGTAATCACGAAGAAACCAGTCAAGACCCCCGCAACCAATATGAAATTGTCACAGATACTTGTAATGGTAGTGTTGGTTTGTGGTTACATAACAATTGAAGCTGCACGTATACACTGCAAGCACCAGCTTGCTAATCTACTGACGGCTATTTGTTGGAGCCCTGAGGTGGAGAAGCGAGATGCTGACTGGTGGATGTCGATGCAAGGTCTTGAAGAATGCTGCACCAAACTTTGCTCCAGAGATGAGTTGCTGAATTACTGTTAATATGTTTTACTTTATAACTGGGTAAGTAAACTATTTCATCCATACGTTTATTTGTGGTGACGAATAAATAAATATGTTACATTAAACATTTTTGTTATTTTACTCAATTTAAATTAGTGAGTTCTTCATATTTTATTTCGCTCTGGTGTTGTATACGTCCATAGGCCATGGTGACCACATGTGTGCTTGTCTACCACCTAAGTGATATAAAACAAGTATTTTTCAACAAAAAATGAACCGACTTTTAGAAAAAAAATGCACTGAAAAGTAAAAAATAATTGCAAATATACCTCAAAAGATGAAAATGTACGTAAGCCTTTTCTTGAAGTCGGTGCTAGCGATACGGTGAGATTTTGGCATGTAGGAATCTCCATAACCACAGTCAGGCCATAACACAAATGAAATTTGTAAGTGTGCGTGGTATTGGGCAAGCCAGCAAGACAACTCAAATGAACACATATTTTTAACTTTTGAGGTATATCTGCAATAGTTTTCAACTTTTCAGTGCATTTTTATTCTAGAAGTCGGTTCATTTTTTTTTGCTGAAAAATACTTGTTTGATAGTTTATATAAGCTATACCTACCTAAAAAATGAACTGATATCTCACTCTCAATGAAAAAAAAAAGACTCAAGACCTAATGGCTGGCACAGACTTTCCTCTCAGGGGGAGGTAGATGGTAGAACAAAGGCCGACATGCTATCCGACAATACACAGACGTATACGGCTTATCTTTGCAGGTAGGCGTAGGTAGGTACTCAGTACGAATCAATAGATGTGTGACAAACTACTGGCTACCGGCTTACGCTTTGAAAATTTTTACTCTTCGCCCCTGACGTATAAATAATTTGATTGCTATTAAGATGATATTGAGCAGATCAGATTGATATTATGTTTACAAATAACTGCAAATGCACACAGATGGTGCACTTAATTAGCTGCCTTGCGATTGTATGTTCCACTTCCCTCGTGTAGTTTTCTCCACATCGAGCTGCGCTTGAAATGAGACAAATATCCTGTATAACGCTGCTGCAGACACACAATTGCTATTGAATACTACTCGGATGTATTGATTGCGAGCTATTTGAGACTTCTACTGGAATATCGAACTATAAATAAATATTGTACATTTTCTAGATTGCTTCATGTTATTAGATACCGACTTGGGAAATAGACATACATATATCACGACTGTATATCTCGGAAGGGGTATGTAGAGGTGTATTAACTACGCTAACTATGATTTTTGGTCCGCCGTCCAGCCTTTTGCCGTCAAGTGGGCACTTGGAATGGAATAGAAAATTACTCTTTTGTCCGCACTTAGCCTCTTTTTTTAGGCCACTGTGAATGCAGAGTACTGGCTAGAGTAGCGGGCCTTGTCATGTCATAGAAACTAAAATGTTAAAAGTTAGGTTTTGCGAGGGAATGTGTGTTCATTTGGCACAATGATGATAAATAATGACAGTGCAAATTGTGTTTGCACAGTGCTACGCTACTCTCTACATCAATATCATACATACATAGACATCTGAAGTACCAGAACAGTGTGGCACACGGTTTTAATTGGTCTGAGTTCGACATAACCATCACACACACAAACACTACACTTTTTAGGAGGGTATCGGAGGTGATTGCCGCACGACAAAACAAGGTGCATACATACATAAGTATATACATTCATACTAACTTATATTTCCCTGTTAAATATACAGAAACAATACTATTTTATCTGCAATATTTTATAACCTTGGCTTACTCGTTTCTCCTCTGTTACAGTTTCAATTTGAACATCATCAATCTATAGTATTATTTTCATATATACGATTTAAAAGAATCAAAAATTTGTACGGTTAAAATTTTATCGAACGATACTACTGCTGCTTTGCGATGTGTGAAATAAAGTAATGTTACACGAATGAACACTGATTGATGCATAAACATTTAATAGTGACGACGATCAACCAACTTTTGCTGTTCATTTTTCAATTAAAACATTGCGTAACTTTGTAGAGCAATCATTTTACAACAATTGTTTACAACTTTTGATAAGGTAAGATAAAATAATTATTTATTCGCTTGTAATATCAAATATAGTTAAGGTAGTATACATTTTATTATAATTATCAATGTAATGGAAATCTTGATTACAAATTACTAAGTTTGCATTAATAAGTAGTAAATGAATATAGATTGGTAGGTATTCTATTATTAGAACGATGTTATTGTAAGCAATCGTAATGTATTCAAAGCGCAAACGAATTTGAAAACAATTTTGTTTTCCAAGTTTTCATTGAATGCTAATTTAACAATTTCAAATAATCACCTGCATTACCTTGGTATCAAACTGAAGAAATATGAAAAAAAAACAATGTTTGTTTTTTTATAACAGGTGCTCAGCAAATTCCAACTCTGAACTTTTTGAAATCGAAATAAGAGGAATATATTTACACAAACGCTATACAAAAGGACCATCTGTAAAATCTAGTTCGTTGAAAGCAACAACGAAAAAGTGTTGTACTAACAGTTATTGTTAGATTCACAACGGCATGCATAGCTAACCTGTGTAAAGCTTGAGGGACAGTAAATATAAACAAAAGTGAGTATTGTCGGCAGCTACAATAGTTTCTACAAGCCATCACCACTTATTCTAGCGAATGGCTTATTTGAGCATGTTTTAATAGGTACCTTTCTTCTTAGTAAGTATGTTAGTTGGTTGTTCCTACATTTATAATAGATTTTAAACTATATTCCCGAAGGGGTAGGCAGAGGTGCTAGCACCCACATTTCGCCAGTTTATGTTTAGGTCCCAATGTAATAGGTGGCGAGCCTATTGCCATTAACCGGGCACTTATAAACCTACTATAAATACACAAATAACTTCGGAAAGCATCGAAAAGTCATTGGTGTGTGCCATGGTAAAACCTGGGATCGAACCCGAGATCTTGTCTCAGCAGTCCATTACCCATACCATTACCAATTTATTTTCAGATAGGTAAATACATGAAAATACATTTATACAGTATCAATCATCAGAAATTAAAAGGTTGAAAGTATTCTCGTTCCTCGAATTCAATTCAATTCATTAAACCCCTCTAAACCCCATCTTTCGCGATAAACTGTAGGTTCCAAAGCTCTAATGCATCTCTGTACCAAATTTAATCAGGATATATGAAAAAATTACAAACCTGTCTACAACTTTCATTCCCTTTTTTTCACGATAAAGAGTAGCCTACGTTCGTTCTCAAGGTCTAATATACCCTTGTACCAAATTTTATCGTTATCGGTTCAGTGGTTTAGGCGTGAAAGCGTAACATACACACAGACAAAGTTTAAGTTCACTAGCTTGTGTTAAGTAATCTAGAATACAGATAAACATACTTAGATACTACTTCGATTACTTTTTTTGTTGATACATATATGTTATTCGTATAAATACCAAGACAAATGTTAATATACATCTTCGTACATACAAATATTTGCAATATTTGATAAGCATAAAAATATGAAAAAAAATTGCAGAACCTATCACGAGGTGGTTAACAGTAGTGGAGATTATTGAAATCCAATGAATGCACTGTGATACTCGTTTTCAACGTGTTTGCGGCTTACATCGATCAACACTCCGAGTAAGCCTTTGGTGGAAAACGTAAAATTCAGTTTTACCATTCAACGGAAATTGGTGTTTATTTATTTCAATATTTCTTTTACCGTATTTGTGTTTTCATTCCACATTCAGTCCATATATCACCTAGCTAAATACACAGAGCGCACGGGGGCAAATGATTGTTAGTCATGGTTGGTTGGGTCATCGTTTTCCACTGTTCCATTGGCAAGCGAACGGAGAGCGCACGTCTCAAGTCACGGTAGAATTATTCAGGGATGGTAGTAATTTTATTTAAGAATAGATAAATAGTAAATGTTTCGATGTAATTATAATGACCAAGTGAATGAGTAAATTTGTTTAAAAATACGTTGAATAATACAAGATTGTTCCCGATTTTCTGATAACAATTCTTTTAACGAATTTATCGAATTAATCTCCGTACAAAGAGCAGGTTATGGTGATGTGTTCCCGGTGGTGAGAAGGGTAGCCAGAGCTCATTGGAGAGTTTTTGTGCTGTCAGTAAGAAGACCAAAGGCTTGTCCTGATTTTGTTTTCTGCACTGAGGGCACATAAAATCTCTGTACTTATAGGGTCGGCTGAACAGATGTGACTCCACTGTTGTCACACACGTTCATAGGTCATAGTAAACGCTTTCCATCAGGTGGGCCGAGTGCTTGTCTGCCACCTAAGTTGTATTAAAAGAACCTGATTTATGAATACAAACTAAATAGATTAATTGATTAAGATAAGAAAAAAAATTAACCAGTTCATTCAATAGTTTGGGCGGAGTCATCAAAAATCAATATATAAAACTGAATGATGATGACTGAACTATTTATGAAGATTTGAATGATTTCGGGCGTGGTATAGTGGCTCAGAGGTCAGAGCAATGCCCCTATAAGAGAAAGATCGCGGGTTCAAATCCCGTCTGAACTGGTTCAAAATTTTCCTATCTTAATCGACTTGTATAGTTAGCATACTAAATGACTTACAATTTCATTCAATAAATAGATTAATTTCATTATTGATAACCACAGATATTTAGAATTGTAACTACACATCTGCTGGGTACCCATCTGTAACCAGTACAGTAGACTGCGGTGGACTAATTGATGTATTGAAGTATGGTTATTTGGTATTCACTACATTGTAATGTTAAATTAAGGTACGAATTCGTTGCCGACCTCAGACCGCACGGCAAATAAAGCGTTCCGTGAAATAGACTGGAATATAATAAATATTGTTTATTGTTTTAATTCATTGCGGCTTCTCAATGGTTCCGTTTATTTGCATTAAAGTTAAACAGTTTAAATGTGATGAGACGATACGTAATCCGACTGCACATATGGTCCATTATAATAAAATAGATCTATGTTTATCCGGTAGTAAGTACTACATTACTGTAGTTATCGTCTATCGGTGTTTTCGAAAATTTCACATTGACAACTTATAAAAAATAAATTAAGTATTAAGAACAAAAATACCGACTGATGCTGAAAAGAATCGAAAGAAGTTGGATAGCAGGCGGTATTCATTTGCTAATCATAAACTGAAAGAGAATTAATGGGTACCGCCTGCTTTCAAACTTATTTCGGTCTTTTTAGTTTTAGTCGGGTTTTACCTTAGAGTATACATAAAAACCATGTATACTCTAAGGGTTTTACACTTGTAATAATTTATTTTTTTAAATTAAAATGGAATCATGATTAACGATTTTGAAATCCCCTTTAATTTGATACCCATATTTCAGTATTCAATTATGACTTTTCGATGCTTTTCGAAGTTATGTGAGTATTACTCACATAACTTCGAAAAGCATCGAAAAGGCATTGGTGTGTGCCATGGTAAAACCTGGGATCAAACCCGTGACCTCGTCTCGGCAGTCCATTACCTATACCACTAGGCTACCGCGGTTGCTAATAATAATAATTGAATACTGAAATATGGGTATCAAATTAAAGGGGATTTCAAAATCGTTAATCATGATTCCATATTAATTTAAAAAAATAAATTATTACACGGTATCTACATAAGTCATCGTATCAGTACAGTTTCAATAAAATACATACCTATTAAAAATACAAAATTACAAACATGGCAAACAGAACCTCCAAAAATAACAACCAATTTATGTACTTCCAACGTTACAAGAAAAATACTTATCGAACGGCGTTCTTTTGTGTGATCGTGTTACTGAATAATTTTAAAGGATAGAATTTGAATATCAACGACGAGTCTGTTAAGGGGTGCAAAATAAATTTATTTTGAAGTTCTACATTTTGACAACCTACTTCGTTCTTTACATTATGAATGTGAAAGTTTGTATTTGGATGTTTTTTATTCAATCACGTTCTAATGACTGAACGAATCTGGTTGAAATTTGATACAGTATAGCTCTAGAATAACACATAGGCTACTTTTTATCCCGGGAGTAAGTTCCCGTGAGTGGGGGGAACGGTATCAAATTAACACGTTGGCAAAGCCACCGCTGTTAGCTAGTAATAAATAAAGATACTTATTTTTAAAGACCTAAAATGTTACAAATTCAAATATCGACAAAACAAATTGTTTTATTCCTTTTTTTTTTTTTACGTGCGCAAAATCCCCTCGGACACCTCCCCACCGGAGCCGGTGGAGGAGGTTATGTCGGACTCGAACCGACCAAAACGCACGCCGCCCGTGGGTCGTTTCGGTTGCCGAAGGTGAGGTTGACAGGCATATCCCTCGCACTGTTTTATTCCTTTTTCAAAGAATCAAAGAAGAATCAATTTCATTTATTCAGTTTAGGCACACAAAGAGCACATATGAACGTCAAAATTATACAATTGAGTATATCAAGAAATAATATTAAAATATTAAATAATGTACAAATAAACCATTGGAAAATGATTCTTTCGCTGGTTCGGTAGGTTAGTTCTACTGAGAAGATACCAGCAAGAAACTCAGCGAACTATATTAGAACTAGATTATTTTTCTTTTTTTTTTTAATTTGCTATAGTTTACAATTTATTTTGTGCGAGCAAGCAAGAGACTTATGTTGACCACGCATTGATATCATTAAGATACTCATCCACTTTATAATAACCTTTACTCATTAAAGTTTTTTTCACTTCTAATTTAAATTTATTTATCGGCATATTAATCAAATCCTGAGGAATTTTATTAAATATTTTTATGCTGCTTCCTACAAATGAATCACCAACCTTGTGAAGCCTAAGTTTAGGCACAACTAGCTTATTCTTGCCTCTCGTATTAAAATTGTGTACATCAGATAGTTTTTCGAAAATATTTAGTTTTTTACGTACATATATGATATTATCATAAATGTATTGAGAAGCAACTGTTAAAATATTAATTTCTTTGAAAACATCTTTTAGCGAGTCACGGGGTCTGAGGCTATAGATCGCTCGTATCGCTCGTTTCTGTAGTACAAATATAGTCTCAATATCGGCAGCCGAGCCCCACAGCAGCAGACCGTATGACATAACGCTATGGAAGTAACTAAAATAAACTAATCGTGCAGTTTCCTCATCAGTCAGTGACCTTATCTTTCTAACCGCATAGGCAGCTGAGCTAAGTCTTCCTGCCAAGGCCTTGATATGAGAGCCCCATTGCAGTTTACTATCTAAAGTTATTCCAAGAAAAACTGTGGTATTGATTATTTGGACAGATTCATTATTCATTTTAATATTAATATCTGTCTGTCTTACATTAGGCATAGTAAACTTTACACATTTAGTTTTCTTCGCATTGAGCAGCAAGTTGTTACTTGTAAACCAATGCAATATTTCAGAAAGGGCATTATTTACTTCGTCAAGTACTATTTTATGTCTATCAGTCTTAAACATTAATGATGTATCATATCATTTTGAAAATGGCATTTCACTTTTGCCTTAAGTTCCGTTTTTTTCTTGTGTTTGAAACTTTAAAATCAAGACACTTGATTTACAAATATTCAGCGGACCGGTCTCTGAGGTGAACCGTGAAAGCCTAGGACTCAACGCTAAGATGATTTTGAATAGGTACGCCCAGATACAAATTATCAACTATCTTATGAGAATTTATTTATACCTGACTGCCAAGAATGGTTATGTTTTTCGCGCGTATCTTGCATGTATGTTTGTAATATTCTTTATTACCACATTTCTTCTAAACTACTTGACGAATTTTCGCAATTAACATATCATTAGATTTATCTCGGTAACCCATGTGTTCTTAGGTAGGTAACGCGAAAAAAACAAACATGGCCAATTATTTAGGTCCCAATGTAATAGGTGGCGAGCCTATTGCCAATAACCGCACACTTATAAACCTGCGTTCGTACTCTAAGGGTTTTACACTTGTAATAATTTATTTTTTTAAATTAAAATGGAATCATGATTAACGATTTTGAAATCCCCTTTAATTTGATACCCATATTTCAGTATTCAATTATTATTATTAGCAACCGCGGTAGCCTAGTGGTATAGGTAATGGACTGCCGAGACGAGGTCACGGGTTTGATCCCAGGTTTTACCATGGCACACACCAATGCCTTTTCGATGCTTTTCGAAGTTATGTGAGTATTACTCACATAACTTCGAAAAGCATCGAAAAGTCATTGGTGATGAAAATGGAATCATTATGTTGATAATTGAATACTGAAATATGGGTATCAAATTAAAGGGGATTTCAAAATCGTTAATCATGATTCCATTTTCATCACCAATGACTTTTCGATGCTTTTCGAAGTTATGTGAGTAATACTCACATAACTTCGAAAAGCATCGAAAAGGCATTGGTGTGTGCCATGGTAAAACCTGGGATCAAACCCGTGACCTCGTCTCGGCAGTCCATTACCTATACTACTAGGCTACCGCGGTTGCTAATAATAATAATTGAATACTGAAATATGGGTATCAAATTAAAGGGGATTTCAAAATCGTTAATCATGATTCCATTTTAATTTAAAAAAATAAATTATTACAAGTGTAAAACCCTTAGAGTACGAACGCAGGTTTATAAGTGTGCGGTTATTGGCAATAGGCTCGCCACCTATTACATTGGGACCTAAATAATTGGCCATGTTTGTTTTTTTTCGCGTTACCTACCTAAGAACACATGGGTTACCGAGATAAATCTAATGATATGTTAATTGCGAAAATTCGTCAAGTAGTTTAGAAGAAATGTGGTAATAAAGAATATTACAAACATACATGCAAGATACGCGCGAAAAACATAACCATTCTTGGCAGTCAGGTATAAATAAATTCTCATAAGATAGTTGATAATTTGTATCTGGGCGTACCTATTCAAAATCATCTTAGCGTTGAGTCCTAGGCTTTCACGGTTCACCTCAGAGACCGGTCCGCTGAATATTTGTAAATCAAGTGTCTTGATTTTAAAGTTTCAAACACAAGAAAAAAACGGAACTTAAGGCAAAAGTGAAATGCCATTTTCAAAATGATATGATACATCATTAATGTTTAAGACTGATAGACATAAAATAGTACTTGACGAAGTAAATAATGCCCTTTCTGAAATATTGCATTGGTTTACAAGTAACAACTTGCTGCTCAATGCGAAGAAAACTAAATGTGTAAAGTTTACTATGCCTAATGTAAGACAGACAGATATTAATATTAAAATGAATAATGAATCTGTCCAAATAATCAATACCACAGTTTTTCTTGGAATAACTTTAGATAGTAAACTGCAATGGGGCTCTCATATCAAGGCCTTGGCAGGAAGACTTAGCTCAGCTGCCTATGCGGTTAGAAAGATAAGGTCACTGACTGATGAGGAAACTGCACGATTAGTTTATTTTAGTTACTTCCATAGCGTTATGTCATACGGTCTGCTGCTGTGGGGCTCGGCTGCCGATATTGAGACTATATTTGTACTACAGAAACGAGCGATACGAGCGATCTATAGCCTCAGACCCCGTGACTCGCTAAAAGATGTTTTCAAAGAAATTAATATTTTAACAGTTGCTTCTCAATACATTTATGATAATATCATATATGTACGTAAAAAACTAAATATTTTCGAAAAACTATCTGATGTACACAATTTTAATACGAGAGGCAAGAATAAGCTAGTTGTGCCTAAACTTAGGCTTCACAAGGTTGGTGATTCATTTGTAGGAAGCAGCATAAAAATATTTAATAAAATTCCTCAGGATTTGATTAATATGCCGATAAATAAATTTAAATTAGAAGTGAAAAAAACTTTAATGAGTAAAGGTTATTATAAAGTGGATGAGTATCTTAATGATATCAATGCGTGGTCAACATAAGTCTCTTGCTTGCTCGCACAAAATAAATTGTAAACTATAGCAAATTAAAAAAAAAAAGAAAAATAATCTAGTTCTAATATAGTTCGCTGAGTTTCTTGCTGGTATCTTCTCAGTAGAACTAACCTACCGAACCAGCGAAAGAATCATTTTCCAATGGTTTATTTGTACATTATTTAATATTTTAATATTATTTCTTGACATACTCAATTGTATAATTTTGACGTTCATATGTGCTCTTTGTGTGCCTAAACCGAATAAATGAAATTGATTCTTCTTTGATTCTTTGAAAAAGGAATAAAACAGTGCGAGGGATATGCCTGTCAACCTCACCTTCGGCAACCGAAACGACCCACGGGCGGCGTGCGTTTTGGTCGGTTCGAGTCCGACATAACCTCCTCCACCGGCTCCGGTGGGGAGGTGACCGAGGGGATTTTGCGCACGTAAAAAAAAAGAAAGGAATAAAACAATTTGTTTTGTCGATATTTGAATTTGTAACATTTTAGGTCTTTAAAAATAAGTATCTTTATTTATTACTAGCTAACAGCGGTGGCTTTGCCAACGTGTTAATTTGATACCGTTCCCCCCACTCACGGGAACTTACTCCCGGGATAAAAAGTAGCCTATGTGTTATTCTAGAGCTATACTGTATCAAATTTCAACCAGATTCGTTCAGTCATTAGAACGTGATTGAATAAAAAACATCCAAATACAAACTTTCACATTCATAATGTAAAGAACGAAGTAGGTTGTCAAAATGTAGAACTTCAAAATAAATTTATTTAGCACCCCTTAACAGACTCGTCGTTGATATTCAAATTCTATCCTTTAAAATTATTCAGTAACACGATCACACAAAAGAACGCCGTTCGATAAGTATTTTTCTTGTAACGTTGGAAGTACATAAATTGGTTGTTATTTTTGGAGGTTCTGTTTGCCATGTTTGTAATTTTGTATTTTTAATAGGTATGTATTTTATTGAAACTGTACTGATACGATGACTTATGTAGATACCGTTTACTCAAAGTCTGGACCTTGACGTCTATAGATATAATATAACATGTATAAATTTATTTTTATAGTCTCTTTTTTAATTTACCTTTCGTTATCTATATACTCGTATAGGTATATCTGTTTTCCATTACAATATCTTTAAATGAACATAAACAAAACTATGAACAGTTTTTTATGGATACATTTGTACTACAAAATTATACTATAAAAATAAATTTTCTCAAAATTATGAATCTAACTTATAAACTTGCAGAGTAGCGTAAGAGCACAGCTTAAACTTTGGAGAAATATGATCAGATAATTCAATTTTATAGACACTCTATTTATAAAATAAATGCTTCACCAGAAAATAGAATTCTTTATATCAACGTAAAAGCCTTGGACATCTAAGTGGCATGAAAATTTTATGGCCGTAATCAAGCAGTTTTTATTCGAGGTCGCCGACATATAAACTAGCTTCGTATCTCCTTTATATGTTACACTGACGTATTATTATGATAATATATGCATCCAGACTTCATTCTACTGTAGATTAAGTCGCCAAGTAAGCTGAATTTAGCGGACTCATAAGTCTTCCCTAATCTTGAGCTATGTCATGAGCCCAAATAGAAGTATTCTTGGTTAGGAGGCAGAAAAATTTGAGAGAATCTTTTACAATATTAAGAGCGTGTTTGTGTACGTTTATAACATGTTTTTTTTTATTCTAGGACATTGCACGGTGCAAGAAATACCGATACATGCACCACTACCCAACAATGTTAAAACTAATAAACATTATATGATCAAAATACAGCGTTCTTCATTTAAACCTTTAAAAAATCACAGCAATTGGATGATAGAAGACAGCATACTTTGAAAACAATGGAAGGAAAATTCCTTCCAGTTTCTTTCTAGACAAACATTCGAGTAAATAACACGTTTTTCCTATTTTTCTTCAACATAATTTGTTTCGTTAGGAATTTGCATCTATTTGATGCTCTACCATTTATTTTACTTAGGTCATTCCATTTCTTCACTTCACAAAAGCACACATACCGATAAAACTTCTTAAATTCTTTTGAGAAGTATATGCTTTTTATTCTCTGAGAAAAATAGTTTGATTTATACCAGTTAGGAGGCAGACAAGCATATAGCACACGGGCCGCCTGATATAATGTGGTTATACTGGCCTATAAACGTGTGCAACACCAGTGGCGTCACACTCGCGCTGCCACGACCCTGTAATAACATTCTAATCCCTTCTAGAAGAAACTCACGTTACAGCCGCTTGGGAGAACCAACGCAAGGAGTTCATTCCACAACTTAAGCGTGTAGGGATCATGTTCCTATCATACCTAACTATGTATACTGTTTGAAGTCGCAATGTCGGATGGATTTCCTGACTGTAGCGAGTGGTGCAATGATAGAATGTAGCCGTGGGCATCATGTCGAACAATTTATCTGAGCGCACACCACTGTATAGGCGGTAAAACACACACAGTGATGCAAAGTCTCTCCATAGGCTGAGCAGTTCTACACCAACAGTGAGTACGGGATTGTCGACAATCCTCAGCGCCCACCTTTGCACTCAGTCGAAGGGCTCGAGCTGGTAAACCGGTACCCCGACTAAAAGGTGACAGAACACATGACCAATAACACATGAACACAGACACCATGTGAGGCGTGACCTGCGACTTATAGAGAAGAAGCCTTTGCCCCGCAGTGACGGACTGCTTCGCATTATTAAGCACTCCGAGTTTTGTGTATGTCAGCTTGACCTGGTCCTCCAAGTATTTACGGTACTGGACACCGCTGGAGATGTCGACACCTAGGATTCCAATACTCGCAGATATATTGATTTACTGGTTATGTAGAATAAATTATTCTACAAATATACATACTTACATAATATAACGAGAGGGTTAGACAGAGGTGAATTAACACCCATATTTCACCAATCATTGAATTCGGTTCCACGTAACCTATTACGTGGCAGAGGGCCATGCATCTGAGGCTGAATCTGTGCTGTATATTATTATAAATATCTATGTTAAACAGCCCTATCCCTAAGTCGCCTTGTACGCACGGGAAGAAATGGAGTGGTCCAAATTCTACTCTGCTGGGGACCACGCGGCTTAATAAATTATTCTATCCACCTTTCTCCGTCCTACCACTTCCCTTTCACCTTCTTGCTTGATAGTTTCAAGTTATTATATTGCCTTTCATTATATTAGGAGACATTCCCAAGGCTTGTGCCACCACATTTAGCGTCGGCCGCCTAGCTTCGTGAGTAATTAAATTAATTGATTGCCGGATCCGCCGGGTCCCTGTAGGAGGCGCTAGTGGTCTCACTACCTGGGACGCTAAAGACCGCGTGCAGTGGAGGGGAAAATGTCTCAAAAGCGAACTGACCAGCTTTGAGATGATTACAAACAATAGTTTAGGTAAATCTGATTCTATATATATCTACAACCATCTGGGCAAGCTATTAACAAATTGTACCCAAATTGTTTGTTTTCATTCTCTGAGTAATCAAATAAGTCGGGCCAATATAAAAGATGCTTTGTACAGAGAACTTTAATTAGATCACTATTGATTTAAGACCTAAAGAAACATGGCCTTGTTAAATATTAAAACCACGGTCTGCGTAAGGCTTACTTTGAAACGGGTTAGAGCAATTTACTAATTAATTTTAGCTTACAAATAGGGTAACCACAATAGACATTGGTATGAAGACTTGTGTTATATTGAAGGTTTTGAATACAACAATACATTATTAATTGGTTACCTCGACTGACTAGATTTTATTGATTCAACAACGACGCTACAAACTTGAAATTATGGTAGTTGATATCTGTTATATTGAATCTTGCAAGTTACTAAGGAAGGATTTTTGAATCTGTTTTTGATTTGAAATACTATGTTGAAAGTTCTTCTTCATATCAATGGCAACAATTAAAAAAATAGAAGCTAAATGCGCCCAAAATTCGGTGACATTGACCGCAGCTTCCGTCGCTTCATTCAGGTCAGCAATTGTACAGGTGTAGGGGCACAGTGGGCACGACAGGAGGTGGTCCATCGACTGCAGAGGTGCACTGCAATCACAGCCATCACCCTCCGAGTCTAGGTAACCCCATTTTACGCGGTTGGCCCTGCAGCAGTTGACCTGAGTCATCAACCTATTTAAGGACAACCAGGTGGACCATTTAAGATGCCCGGGTGGTATGTTGAAAGTTGAAAGTGATAAAGAAGGAAAGTAGGTATTTATTACGCATTGAGTAAACCTGCGTTAAGTTCTTCATATCATTCCTATTATTAACTACTCTAGTTTCATATTAATCTGGAAAAATAAAATGTGTAACTTTCTTACATAATAACTTTGGCCATAGCGTTATCGCCGCAATTACTAATCCTATTCTTTGGGTACTTATTTGACTTAACATTTTGTCATTACTTCATACTTTCAATAATTTCCATTATTATGTGTTTTAATTATAAGGCTTCTTATCAAAACAAAAATTTGGGATAGCAAATACAGGTTTGCGTCTTTATAAATTCTTTATTTAGTACATTATCACGTAATTGGAGTTCTAAATAATAAATTTAAAAAGACCTATACTTGAGATGATATATTAATAATTTACTTGCACTGAAAGAGTGACTCTTACAAAATTTTCAAAATAAGTCTATAGCAAGATAAAAAAGCTACGTTCAGTGACTACAGGGCATATTAATTGTACAAAATTGAACAATATTAAAAGGACGTTAGCGCTATCCTTAAGTTCATGGAATTGCTGGTTCGACATTATGTGTTATTAATCAAAAGTTTCTGCGTACCTGTTTTATTAATATTAGTCCCTATTTTCACTAACACAGTATTCGCTTATTGTTCTATAAATTACATGTTTTATATTTTGTTGGACTTCGAAAACACCCTACATATTTGGTCATATAATATTGAACCTTATTACTACCCACATAAATTATTTAAGAGTTCTGCGATGGGGACAAATCTCACGTGGGCCATTAATGTCAATTTTCGGTGGACATCGGCCGACATCATGTAATATTGAATCGTGTTACCGCTCACATAGATTATTTATCAACTCTGGAACATCAATTCGATTCTCCTGTGAGTCATTACTGTCAATTTTTGCTAGACACGGGTTGGATAGTATTCAACAGTTCCTTAATTTTTTGTATTTTCACTGTCACTCGATTCCTGTCAAAGTCAAAATCATTTATTCTTGCGGCCGGCGCGTCCTCCTGCTAGCAAGTAATGCTCGTGAAGGAGGAGGCGGGGCGGGAGCGGCAGTGGGAGCGACGAAGGATCGCAAGCCAAGCTGCCTGCAGTTGATGAACGACCTCCGCCCCTCATGAGCGCAGGCCTGGGGGTGACAGGTGGAGCCGCCTGTCACCCTGGCAGTAGCAAGCCGCGGCGGTGGCGCGCTGGCGCGCCTCCCCGTTTCCGGGGACGACTTGGGGACTCGGTAGTCGCCACACACCCAAGGATAGGACCAGATCGTGAGAGATGGCCCTGAGTCGGCCGGGGTGCGAGGGATATGCCTGTCAACCTCACCTTCGGCAACCAAAACGTCCCACAGGCGGCGTGCGTTTTAGTCGGTTCGAGTCCGACATAAGCTGTTCCACCAGACTATAAAACTGTCCACGTGTTAAGTTCATCTAAAACGGTATAGTGTATGTAGAGTATATCAAACAGTACCTCTAGCACGAAAATCTATCGTGATAATATTGGCCGACATCACACACAACCAGTGGGCTTTCCATGAAGTCTTAAAATAGGCCAATAATCAAACAGTTATCATATACTAAATTACAAAGTTACATTGGCAGTCTGGAGTATGACAGCTGTTCAATTTGTTGTCCTGTTTTAAGCGTTCATGGTACAGGCCCAGATTCACTGTAGGCAGGCATCCCATCGCAATACTCAGTTCTCTACTTACGTTTACAATTTGATTATAGGCTTTAATTGTAATATTCTTCAGGATTTGGTTGACATACCACTTAATAAGTTTAAAATATAAGTGCAAAAGTGTTTATTTATTTATTTATTTATTTATTTAATTTAGTAGGACAGCCATTGGTTAATACATACAAAAACTTTGGCACTCGATATAACACATTATTCCCTACATGATGTTTAACCTTTTAAGGCAGCCACAGCATTCACAATATTATTACATCACTGACACATCAAATTAATTGTCTACTCTTATTTTTTATATAAATATCAGTATTATATTATATATATACATCAAAACAAAAACAAAAACAAAAACAAAACATTATTTTTCATATAAATCAAGTCAAAATCAAATTAAAATCAGATTAGGTAAAGCAAACAATAAGTTATAATTAGAAACACAGATTAAATAATAATTAAAATTAATTTGTGAATAAATTAAAAGCTTTGTAACGAAATTAAAATTAAATTGTGAAGTCAAATTAAATTATGACTTAAGATTAAATTATGAGTTAAAATAAAATAATGAATTAAATTTACATTATGAATTAAAATTAAAAAATGAATTAAAATTAAATAATGAATTAAAATTAAATTGTGAAATTAATTGAATTATGAAATATCCAAAATTGGGAATTAAAACTAAATCACGAATTCAAATTAAATTAAAAACAAATCATGAATTAAAATCAAATTAAAACATGAATTAAAATCAAAATTAAATTCTCCTAAGTCAATTTTAGTTTTGCAATTCTTTTAAAGGCATATAAAGAATCATGGTGGATATCCATTGACGCACCGCAGCTATTAAGTAATCGACTCATTCGTGGAACAATTGATTTTTTACCAAATTCTGTTCTCCTGAAAGGGGCTGTAAGAGGAGCAACAGCTTTCCTTGGGTACCTTGAGGGTACAGTCAGCGAGAACCTACCCAGTAGCTGTGGGCAGTCCATTAGTCCCCTGAAGATTTTGTACAGAAACATTATGTCCAAGTAGTCTCTCCTCTTCTCAAGAGATTGTATACCAAAGTGTTTTAGCCTCTCGTTATACGAGCCCAAAGCATGGTTTAATTCAACACTATGGCACAAATGCCATAAGAACCGCTTTTGCACCCTCTCCAGCCTCAAAGAGTGTACAGCATAGTGCGGCCTCCATATTTGACTACAATATTCTAAAATACTGCGTACTAAATTGTTGTACAACAAAATCTTTGTGGATGGCCTTCGAAATGCCCTTCCATTACGAATCACAAAACCTAGCATTCTCGAAGCACTCCTAATAGTTTGTTCTATATGTGGCACAAAAGTCAGTTTGCTGTCAAGGACCACACCCAGGTCCCTCACGGTCTTGACCTCCTCTACATTACTTTGCTGAATGCAATAGGACGATGCAATAGGAGACAGCTTCCTAGTAAACCGTACACAGCGGCATTTCTTGGAGTTCAGCTGCATGCCATTCACAGCGCACCATCTTATCACCTGATCTAAATCACTCTGCAATTCGGTTACATGGACAGGAGTGGTAATTTCTTTGGCAATTTTTAAATCATCGGCATACATATAAGGCACAGAGTAGTTCAAGCACGCAGGTAGATCATTTATGTAGATGTTGAAAAGAATAGGGCCCAAGTGAGACCCTTGCGGGACACCAGATGCTATCTCAAACGATTTAGATCTATAACCATTTACCACTACATAAAACCTCCGAAGACTCAGATACGACTTCAGCCACGACAAGAGATGGCCAGTGAAACCGTACCTAGATAACTTTTGCAGAAGTGATTCATGGGGGACTCTGTCGAAGGCTTTACTGAAATCTGTGTAAATAACATCCATCTGCCCCCCACGGTCGAGAACACTGGTTACATCATCAACAAAAGTTACCAGGTTAGTGCATGTTGAGCGAGAACTCACAAAACCGTGTTGGCAATCAGCAAGGAAAGACCTAAAATGTCTTAGTATAACCGGACACACCAGTGATTCGAAGATCTTGGCCATAGTAGATAATAGAGATATTGGCCGGTAGTTATCCACAGAATTGTCTTCATTACCCTTGTGTACGGGTACCACCTTAGCCTGTTTCCATTCCGTGGGAAATTGTCCCCGCCGCAGTGACGTGCCATAGATCAGCCATAGGGGAGCCGTCAGAGCCTTTGCACATTTTTTTATAAATATAGGCGCTATGTCATCTGGGCCAGCTCCTTTATTGATATTCAGCTCACGTAGCTTCCGATATATCGCTGACGGTTGCAAGTCGAAATCTGATAACACCTGAGAAGAGTCAGGGATGATTTCCAAGTACTCAATGGAAGTTATTGGCTGCGCATCTGCACTATATACCGATGCGAAATAATTCGCAAACATATCACAGATTTCTGTGCCATCTGTAGAGGTTTGAGGTCCACTTGTCATTGTTCCTGGGTAGGAACCCATATTACCTCGCCTACTCTTCACGTATGACCAGAAGCATTTTGAATTTTGTGCAATATTATTCTCAGCTGATGCAATATATTCATTATATGAGTCAACAGCCAGCCTCTTACACTGCCCATTGAGGATCTGCAAGTCGAGGTAATCCCTCGCATTGCCATATCTTTTAAATTTTCGATACAGTTTTTTCTTTTCTTTTAATACAGTTGTAAGTTTTTTGTTAAACCATGGAGGGTGTTTAGGCCTTCCAATAGTCACTTTCGGCACAAACTGCTCCATTGTAGTCTGCAAGATGGAGTATAGCTTCGCTACCATTGTGTCCACATCAGATTGAGAGTCCAATGTTGTTTTCCAATCAATTGAATTCAGGTGTTCATTTATTTGATCATAATTGGCCCTCGCAAAATTGTATAATAAAGTGTTTAATAAAAAAGGTTATTATAAAGTAGACGAATAAAAATAAAAATTCATTTTCATCCTTATCTGTTGCTTTTCGCACGATATAAATTGTTAACAAAGCCATATTAAAAAAACCAGTTCTCTTCTTCTTCTCAGTAGAACCAATCTATCGAATCAGCAAAAGAATCATTTTCCAATATTTTATCTATATTATTTAATATTTTTATAATACTTGTTGACATAAATGTAAAATTTTGACGTTCATTTATGTGCTCTTTATGTGACTAACCTGAATAAATGAAATTGATACTTTGACTGTGATAGTTTTTCAAAGTACCCCTAGAGTACTTTTTATTCTATTGTGGTACTACTGTATAGTATTAGAAATATACATTAAGCTAACTTGGTTTACTTACTCTATAATATTTGTTTTATATCGAGTTTATTCTCAAGATCTAATACAAAAATCCTCATCTTGATATTATAATAACGCTCAACCAGACATAAAATACTATCTTGAACGCTGACTTTTACGCTATAACAATAGTCAGTATTAAAATACAATGCATCAAGGGCCTCATCTTTCCCGGTACGGATATCTGCGAGTCTCTAATTGTGCCTTTTATGCTCGAGTTTCCTGCAGTGAATGCTGTCTGCAGATAACTGATTGACTATTAGTAATATTTAGCTAATTTGTTTATTATTTCAAATGTTCGCGTTCTTTAACTAGCTCATCTAATTTTGTTGGTTATTTGTTTATGAACTAATATTTACTAGAATATAAAATCACTACATAGTGTAAAACAAAGTTGCTTTATCTGTCCCTATATCCCTATGTATGCTTAAATCTTTAAAACTAAGCAACGGATTTTGATGCAGATTTTTTAATAGATAGAGTGATTGAAGAGGAAGGTTTATATGTATAATAACAACCATTAAATAATGGATAAATACTATTATTTTTTTAGGTTCGTAATATGATGTGGTAAATAATTATATTTTTTCCGCTTACATTGCTAACGCTGGCTGAACTCTTCGACATTTATCAAAATAATGTACTAAGTATTGTACACATTGAAAAGGTCTACAGAAAACTTCGATGTTATATGTCTATCTTATGGGTATCCCACAGTAACAGTTTTTGTCATTTACTTTTTACGACATATAATGGCTAACTTTCGAAGCGATTTTAACCAATACCGTATTAATTCTTATCCGATCAAATATCTTAAATACATTGATGACTTAATATAAATCTATATGGCTCTTTGCAGCATATGATTTAAATGAATATTTTCGAATATATTACAGATTTCAAAATGTAGTGTATTTAGTATTAGCATTACACCCGTAAGGAATTAATTTTTTTATTACCTGCTTTGTTCATCAACATCAAAGAACAAAGTGTAAAAGCAATTAAAAGTTTTGATAATTAAATTTTATCAAAAATATTCCATTTTTAACCTATTCGTTTTTAATATCATTAAAACGTGAGATTTTCTCACGTTTTAATAATAGATAAGAGAACATGAATATTCATGTGACAATGATATATTTCAAATTCAAATAGGATTCAGGTTCTTTTTCACTCAGCAGCTGAAATTAAGTAGAAGTTACGAGTTTAATCGACGAGGGTCAATTTTACTCATAAATAGCGGCTTTCCAGAATGTAAATTCACTAAATACATAGTTTGCCGTGTTATTTTCCGCTGGTGTAAAATAGGGTCCTTCTCTTCCTGTGGGTGTAATAGAAGGTAACTAAGGTATAGGGCTTCATCCTATGACAAAATGCCCGCTTGGTGGCAATAGGCCGGTTCCCTATTACGTGGGACCGATAATTTGTTGGAAATGTAGGAGCTGATACACTTTCCATACCATTTCGGGGATTTACAGGTGTGATTTTTTTTAAATCTAGGACACGCCAACTTGCCTTCACTTCGCCTGATGGTATGCTAAAGGCAAAGTCTCCGGAAAGAGGGTCACCATTACAGACACTAAATAATGTTACAATGGTGACACTCAGCTTGGCGACCTCATCAGATGCTTTTTCATGCCCCGCTTAAATCTGGTTGTATGTAATATATTATATATATATATATAGGTAGATTTTCAGCATGTGTAAACTACATACATTATGATATATTACTAGTATTTTTAGGTTCATTTATAATGCCTACCGGGTTGTTCCTCGGCAGAGTAGAATTTGGACCACTCCATCTCTTCCCATGTATCGGTATCGCACAAGGCGACTTAAGGACAGGGCTTTTTTTTTTTTTTTACGTGCGCAAAATCCCCACGGATACCTCCCCACCGGAGCCGGTGGAGGAGGTTATGTCGGACTCGAACCGACTAAAACGCACGCCGCCTGTGGGTCGCTTTGGTTGCCGAAGGTGAGGTTGACAGGCATATCCCTCGCACCCCGGCCGACCCAGGGCCATCTCTCACGATCTGGCCCTCTTCTCGGGTGTGGGGACTACAGAGTCCCCAACTCGTCCCCGGAAACGGGGAGGCGCGCCACGCGCGCCACCGCCGCGGCCTGCTTCTGCCAGGGTGACAGGCGGCTTCACCTGTCACCCCCAGGCCGGCGCTCATGGGGGGCGGAGGTCGTTCATCGACCTTCGACGCCCGAGTTGCCTTCGTACGCGGGCAGCTTGTCTTCCGATCCTTCGTCGCTCCCGCTGCCGCTCCCGCCCCGCCTCCTCCTTCACGAGCATTACTTGCTCGCAGAAGGAGGCGCCGGCCGCCCACGCATCCGCGCAGCGAACCATCGCCGCGAGCAAGGTGGGGAGCGTGAGAACCCTCACTCCCAGGGCCGCCACAAGCTCCCGCCTCGGCGTCTCCCACGCCGGACACTCGGTGAGCGTGAGCGGACCTGAGTCCTCGCTCGCGTCGCAGTGATGGCACTCGGACGTTGGCTCTTTCTGCATCCGACGCAGATACTTTCCGAACTTAAGGACAGGGCTGTTTAACAACATATACATATATATATAGTCCAGACTGACCCTCAGGTACATGCCTCGAGTCAACGATAGTGCCCGGAAGACGGCAATAGGATGACTCCCTATTTCGTGGGACCACCACCTAATTCAATGATTGCGAAAATGTGGGTGTTAATTCACCTCTGGCTAACCCTCCGGGGATAAAGTCGTGACAATATGTATGTATAATGCACCTGTGTCACAAATTATCCAATTTAATATTAATTGAGTGGAATTTAATAGGTACGTAAAATAACATGACGTGAATTTATGCGTAGTTAGGAATTAATGACTAGTACGAAATGTACAATAGGTTGATGCGGAATACGAATAAAATTAATTAGTGAATTTAAATATCAATTGTGCTGGTTCATACAGTTCGACATTGACAATTATAAATGTAGGTTTTCGTTAAATGTGAAAAGAAAATCACTTGTAATGGCTCATCTATAGATATCTATTATTATATCAGCAATGCTTTTTAAAAACTATTATATCAGTAATTTAAAAAAAAAATCAGTCGATCGTGTCTGTACATTTGAGATATTAAGAAAATGTTAGGTTATGTTACATTAACGATTCTGAACACAAAAACATTAACAGTTTTGTCAGTTTGTTTTGTAGACTTTAACGTGTTTTATTTCTTAAAGAGATCCAATTTCTGTCTGTGAGTTCAAACTTAAAATCTTACGTTTATTATATCGCTTTTGGTTGAATTGAACCGAAGATATGACTAAAAGTAGTTTTGTATTTATCTTTATTTTGGAAGAGGGTTTTATCACAAACTGAAAATGTCACCCTCATAGACCGTGTGCGGGTGACATCTAAGCCCTACACGATGTTATCCTGTGTAGTAAGTAAGTGTGTAGTAATTAAGTACTAGGTGGATTACTCTTTCAACACATCACTAGTTAGTAAAATTATATAACTATAAATAAATAAAACTGTGAACAATAATTAACATATCCAAACATTTCATCACTGTGCTTTGTTTAGCTATTGCTCTACAGAAAGCAACTCCTCTCAACCAAATCTAATTCTGGAGACCTTCATGAACCGTCTCCCGGGATCCATCGACAAACTTAGATAGAATTTGTTTAATTGTAGCCTCGTAAGAACTGTCTTAATTAAACTCTAGTAATTACCTTAGTTAGGAAGATCTAGTTAGATATATTATCTGGGAGGCCTGAAAGGAGACGGGCTTAAATAGATACTAGCAGAAGAAAATCAGTGATTGATATTCCAACCTGCAATAAAATGCGAATCCATAAATAGTGGTCCATACACACTCGGCCGGTTTTTTTTCTATATCACCTCGCATAATAGTTAGCCTATGGAAGTTGTATAAAATAAACTACGAGAAATATATATGCCTCAACTGCGCGTGTCTGGAAAACTGGCATACGTCCAAGCTCGTATGCGTCCCACTTAGAACTGAATCGACTATGAAGCAAAGCGCTTGAGAGGCTGTTCAGTGGATCTATCAGTATATACATATTAAATTCGGAGTAATATTCACTAATAATGAACCCGAGATGCTGAACTTCCGTCGTAGCGCTGTAACGCAGAACAGATAGTCATATCGGATAGACCTAAGTCTATCCTCTCCCAATGCGTACCACTTTGAACTTATGTACCTACGCTTAACTGTCCAGTAGTGAACAGCGATACGATAGAAGTTCAGTGCGATACGAGATGATAAACCTAAGTCTATCCTCTCTCAATGCGTACCACTTATTTTGAACTTATGTACCTACGCTTAACTATCCAATAGTGAATAGCAGCGATACGATAGAAGTTCAGTGCGATACGAGAGGATAGACCTAAGTCTATCCTCTCTCAATGTGTACCACTTATTTTGAACTTATGTACCTACGCTTAACTATCCAATAGTGAATAGCAGCGATACGATAGAAGTTCAGTGCGATACGAGAGGATAGACCTAAGTCTATCCTCTCTCAATGCGTACACTTATTTTGAACTTATGTACCTACGCTTAACTATCCAATAGTGAATAGCAGCGATACGATAGAAGTTCAGTGCGATACGAGAGGATAGACCTAAGTCTATCCTACGCCTAATTGGTAGCTGGTAGTTATTACTTGTTTAGGAAACTGGTTATATAAGTCCTCCTGACTATCTTTCGGGTTGGCATAGTCGGCAATCTCTACGTTGAAAAAAAACTTAAACAAACAAATCATGGAAAGGAAGAGCAGAGAAAACAGATCCCTAACTACAGAACTAAAAAACCGGAACCCTTAAAGAATAGCTTCGTTGTTCCTCGGTCTGTCACGACCTTTTTCCCAGGAATGCATATATGTATCGAGTTGAAATTCATAGCACATACTCAGGTTTATAACGTAATGAAATGTTACAAAAATCAAACTTCTAAATCAACGTAATCATAATATATTTCTGTTTTGTCCTAAAATTTTGTACGGAACCCTTAGGAATAAGAATCTTTATGCCTAGAATATGGTTGAAGTGCAAGTTCAACTCAAAATAAATGGTCGGCAAGCTACTTAAGTTAATGCTTCTGTTTTGATAGTCAAAACAAATAATTTAATTTAATAATTTCGAAAATTGATTCTACCCCTCGAAAGCCTCCGGCAAAGCCAATCACTCCAAAATCATTGTAACAGTACAAGTATCTAATTAAAATATTTGAAATTTGATACCGACATCAAAAAGCCCTTTTGTGCTTGTTAAGCCTTTTCACTTAGCAAATTTAAGGGCCGGAGTACAAGATACGATACAATCGTTATGATTATACGAGACGGGCTATTCATTTTAAGGTAAATTTCCTCTATATATTTATTAGTATGAATACAGAAGCATAGTTATTTCAGAAAGTCAATTCTCCTAATAAACATTTTTTTACTAGGCGGACTAACAATTATATTGTTATCAGTGTGATGACGGAGAATGAATACAAGTATCACCACCCCACCTCATCCGAAGGGTATCGGGTGTCTAACAGAAAAATTACAAAGACAATATGGTGATATCGTCTTCAGTAATCAGGCAGTGGCGAGAGAAGAAAATCTCCTTATAAAAGCTTGTACGAACCCATTTGACCAATGTGGAAACAGTAGGCCAGAGCCTCCTGATATTGGGAGAGGCCTAGTTCCAAAAATGGTTTTTGTTATCTTTCTCATTCATCACTCCTTTATTTATTACCTAATTATTTTCTCATGTCTACTTACGCCACACTTTAATTTTAATGTGTACCTTAATTTTTGGCGTACCTAATGTTTTTATATTCATGTATTTATTTCTGAACTGTAAGCTGTGAGGTACCTGAGGATAAATAAATAAATAAATAAATAAATAAATGGTTTGCAATGGGCTAATTTTCAATCAATCAATCAGCCCATCGCAATCCATTGCTGGACATAGACCTATCCCAATGTGCGCCATTTTATCCGATCCTCTGCGTTCCGCTTCCAGTCTGTCCCAGACATCTTTTTCAGGTCAGGTCAGGGGTGTCCTACCTTCCGATTGCTTTCTCGCGGTCTCTACTCGTCGAGTCGTTTGCTCCAACGGCCATCGGTCCTTCGATAAACGTGGCCAGCCCACTGTCAGCTTAGCTCAGCTTACTTATTCTGAGACCTATGTTAGTAACAGGCACATTGACTGATTGCTATTAGGTGGATTGGCCCACAGATTTTAAGGTCCGAATTATTTTAACTATGATGTATCTTTATATGAGACAACCCATGATGAAACCTTAACTTTAATGATTAAATAAAAATAACAGAATAGGTAGCATGTTAAGTTATTTGTGACAGGAATATAATGGTAAGATTGTGTTCATATTTTCCCTGGAGGATAAATAATGTAGGTATCTACAAACACATTGATTCTTCGTAAAATAAATTGTTTGTGGACACTATACTTAACAACGGTACGTGAAATATTTATTACTTAAACAAAATGAAAAGGATATCCAAATTTCAATCAGTATTAAATAAATAATGTAAAGGTTATTATAAAATCACAACTAGCAGAATATTAATTAACTTCTAGGTCATTGAAACTGATTTCATATGTAAAGAATACACCTGAATCAGAAAACAAATGAAATAGCTAAAACTAAAGTATTTAATTAATTATTATAATTTATTGCTATAACGTGTACTTTGTTTGAAATCTAAACATAAAATAGGTATACTAGCTGCCCTAGTAACCGTCTATCTGTATGTATTTGATCAGATCTAGACTTACATATAGTTGTATGTACAGTGAGTCCTCTATGCCGTCTCCACCTAGAGTCCCCGGGCACCAAAATTTCACTGCTCAAACTAATATTGAATTTTTTAAATCTAGGACACGCCAACTTGACTTCACCTGGCCAAGCTTAAGTCTCAGGAAAGAGGGTCACCATTACAGACACTGAGTAATGTTACAATGGTGGTACTCAGCTTGGCGGTGTCATCAGATGCTTATTCACGCCTCGCTTAAAGAACCCGGGACAGTAGGAAGAAGGAAACACATGAGCTGGTAATGAATTGCAGGTCTTTGTGGTACGGTAAAGAAAAGAGTCCTCGAACCGCTTGGTTCTTGCTCGTATATTCTACACAGTGATAGGATAACATCTAAGCCATGCACGTGTTGTCCTATGTAGGAAAGGGGAGGGTGGGATTAGTTGGAAGGGATCATCAGAACACTCACACCATGCTAAGTGAGAGACGATAAAATACAGCCATGGACGCTACATCTCTACGCATCTGCAAAGGCTCAAGGGTGTTCGAGACCTCAGGATTCCCAATAATGCGGACTGCGCGTCGCTGCAACCTGTCGATAGCATCTAGTAGGTATTTCGCGGAGCCATCCCAGAGGTGCGAGCAGTATTCTACGCAGGAGCGAATTTGTGTCTTATAGAGAAGACATCGCTGTTTTATAGCAATGCAATGAAACGGTTCCAAGTCGAATTGTGTGAACCCCGACTTAGATGGATTATTTTTTTATGACCAAAATATAGGAACCAACATCAATTACGATGGTGTAACTCCCAAACGGCTTTATTTTATTTTATGTAAAATGTGTTATTCTAACTGAAACATTTGCCTAAATACATATTGATGACACTACCAGTTGGTAAACATGTTTATGTATAAACGTTCACTACCTAAACATGACGTTTGTGTTACAATTATTTATAAAGAGATTATTTACTAAATAATAATTAGGAACTGAAATTACGAGGATTTTTTTTTAGTGATAATTTGGCAATTTTTTTTCTGTCAACTGTGTGGGACTCTCTTACAGACCTACATATAGATAGTCTGTCCCTGGTATTATAGCCACATCATTGGTACATTGGAATATAAATACCTTTTAATATTCCCAAAAGTCGATTCAGATAAAGACAAACCAATAAGCTATTATTATACTACCTAACTAGAAAAATACACAACATAGAGCATTGGCACAAAGTTGGCAGCGGTTTATCTGCCTTGTATCGAGTGTACTGTAGCGATTTTATAACAGAAATGCAATTTTGTTGTGCCCTTTCTATTCATCTGACACAGACGATTCGGCGCCGTTGCCATTGTTAGATATAGTAAGTTGGTAGGGTAGTTAGAGCCCTAAAAAACTCAACATCTGATCTAAAACCCGCATTTAGATTGCAAAGCGAACCCGATACTCCAAGGTGAAAACTTCGAATCTGACTGAATTTAACGCTAGGATGAAAAATAAGTAGGTATCATGTTTCGCATCTACCCCAATGAAATATGAGTAAAAAAAGGTATAATGCAATTGTTAAGACCTGTATTCAGGGTGATCGCATACAGGTCACCGGCCACAAACACAAAGTGCCATCACCGGTAAACATCGGCGGCGACAGGAGATATTTCCTGTATGTATGTGTGGCCTAATATAAAAATATAAAATTCGCAAACAATCACAGAGTGACCCCTCGATTTCTTGAATGGTTTCACCGATACACGCCTCGCGCGTAGATCAGTACAAACCAAATCGATTAATGTTTCGGATTCATCAGTGAAGTGGGTTGGTGATGTTACAAGTGCGATAAGTTCAGACAAACAAGAAATTCAATCACTCTTTTCGTATTACTGTTACATAGATCCAAAAAATTTGCAGTAAAATCGCCTAACAGTATACAGTGGTCAATCGACCCTACAGCCGTCATAGCATCAGTCACACCGTCAAGAAAAAGATTCAAATTGAGCCACGGTGGGCGATACGCAGTACTGTATTACTTTACTCTATGCGCAGTACTAATAGTAACTTTTTCCCGCCAAGCGTAAGAACCAGCCACATTTGTTCGACTGAGTCATAGATAGAGTCAGCTGGAATGGCAACTACACGAGCGCTTAGGCCACGCCTCAAAAAGAACCCCACTCCCCCCCATGCCCTGCTCGCACCCTTGCTGGGCGAGGAATATGTCGCAGTCTATAGCCCGGCACCGTCCGCACCGTCGGCGCACGCCAATCCTCCTGGGGATGAAGCGGTTTCTTTCAACCATGGCTATGAAATCTTCGTGATCTGTTCCTAGTGAACCCGCATTGAAAAAACCAAGCTTGAGGTTCCGTTCAATCATTATGGTTTGGTACTGATGTCATGATGACAGACGCAAGACACGGAATAATTATTATTAACTATAAAAAGGGGCCTAATGAAAAACAATTCATAAAATCGTAAGTAACGTGTTGGGTAGGCATAAATATATATAGATATACATACCCACACATACATACGTACAGAATATAACCTAAAAATATGTTTTTTCAAAGTAAAGGGTTCAATTACATATAAGTTATGGCTGCGTAAAAGTGCAACAAACGATCGGTTAGTTTCGCTGTAAGAAGGCGTGAGGTAAACAAAGTATGTTATATATAGCACGCTTGAAGTTATATACACCATCTCATAATACATGTTACATAAGTTAGAATATTTAGGAACGATAGTATGATAGTTTCTGCTCGTACACAAATATATATATATATATCCTAACAATTAAGCCCATTGTACAACTATCTAGAATGTATGTATCCATTGTATGTGTCCTATGTTTGGTGTGCAATAAAGAGTATTATTATTATTATTATTATTATTATTAAGAACAATAAAACAAGTAAGTAATAGAATTACTGCAGATTTAAGTTTAAGGGTTAAAAATACGTTCGATATCCGCTGTGCCTCGAATGACATCATGTGCCTGTTCCAGTTGATATTGCTGAGTTTTAAGGGACGCCCTGATGTCAGATATATCGTCTCTAAATAGTTGCAGATCTCTATTAATGGAGCGCAAAGTATCCCTAAATATTGTTAATTCTGCCATTATGTCATTTGTCAGCTCGGTGGTCTCAGTCTCAGTTGATTTATAGTGAGTTGTATCAGTCACGGGCTGAACACCTACAGTGTCTTGGGTAAGGGAAACTGACACGTGGCTTGCAGGCTTATTTTTCTGACCTTCAGGGCATTGCCAAGCAGGAGATATGTTACCACTAGGTGGGAGAGCGACGCATCGCCGGTGATAAGCGCCATGACACTGCTGACATCTAGCGGTTATGGCCGAATCCGATCCCTTTAAAAATCGACCACAGACAGCGCATTTCGACATAATTAGTCCGGTTAAGTTATAACAGTTTCACAACTATGCAGCTAGATGTCACTGTTATCAATATTTTAAATTAATGTTTTATTATGGTTGTTGCTTTATACTGATGTTAATACTATAAGCTTTGAAGTGATGTTTTAGTGGGGCTGCGCACACAATGAGATATAGTCACTACAGGATTTAAATTGTTTGATAAGAGTTCAATTAAAATATATATATGTTTCGGGTAGTTTAACCAGTGGTACTAATGTTAGGAGTTCACTATTTATCAGATGTATCAGTTTTACACTTCACAGAAACACTTGCGAACAACTTGCACCGTAGATAAGACTGTACTGTTCTTCGTCACAACAATCTTATTCTGATTAAAACAAGTTTAATATTTTTAATTCGGCAAAGTAATGACAGCTGATTTGCACTGATTGACATCCGCGACGTCACCCCAGTCAGTGCAGAATAAACAATTAGGACAAGCCTATAGTCTGCCCTCTGACAGCACAAACACTCTCCAGTGAGCTCTGGCTACCCTACGCACCGCTAGGAACACAACACGAGGTTATTATAGCCGTAGTCGGACTGCTCAATTGGGAGGGGAATACTGTCGTGTCCTACCTCGTCGAATAAGATATATATATTTTATAAATACTTACACAAAGTACATATTTCTTAGTGTCCAACACATTCGTTATTCTGATTCCTGGACTACCATCTGACCTCCACAACGCATACGTGATGTCGAAGTGTTGCGGTTAGACCAGTTGTAGGACTATTCAGGGCTTCAACTAGTATGAAAACCTAGACCGATGGCTTAGCGTTTTCTTCGAGCTTGATCTGTCCACAAATCATACTTATATTATAAATGCAAAAGTAACACTGTCTGTCTGTATGTTACGCGTTCACGACAAAACCACTGAACCAATTTTGATAAAATTTGCTACAGATGTATATTAGACATTAGGAAAGTTAGGCTATGTTGGAACCGACATCCACGCGGACGGAGTCATGGGCAAAAGCTAGTATACCATAAATTCACGCAATACGTACTATTAAAAAAATAATTCATGTCGGTTTAAAATACATCGCATCAGTTACTTTGTTATTTGTTCGATGTTTCTGTGTCACAATTTTGTCTGTAATAATTGTTCTGGAAATTGTATCGTTCAAATTATTGTACGATATTATTTTCAGAATGCCGCGGCCGGCGCTCGTGTCGGTGTTTACACATTTTGTATAGCTGATACCTGTCATTATCTCATTTGAAAATGTAGCAAAATAACGTTACTTACGTATAATAATATGAAAGGAATTTATATATCGTGGACATCAGGCCTTTGTTTCTATTAAAACAAAACCACTGTCACAACAAAGACACTGCAAAAAAGGCATTAAATTTTAGACTTTATTCTTATAAACTTAAAGTCCAACATCAAATGAATAAAGTTTCATTATACTTCGTTTTCGTTCACTCTGCTAAGTCTTTTCTTTTTCTTTAATTATGGACTTTAACCACATTAATTTAAAGTTTAAAATAAAAAAGATTGAAAACAATGGTGACACTCAGCTTGACGGTCTCATCATATGCTTTTTCATGCCTCGCTTAAAGAAGGCTGGACAGTAGGAAGAAAGAAACACACGAATTCCAGGCATCAATGGTGCAATAAAGGAAAAAGTTGCCGAACCGCTTCGTTCTTGATCGGATATTCTGCACCGGATGCGGGTGGCATCTAAGCCCTGCACTGCACACAGTTGTCCTGCGTAGGAAGGAAGAGAATGGAATTAATTGGAAGAGCTCATCAGAACAACAAAATATTACAGACGGTATAATACTGCTAAGGACGCAACATTGCATCTGCAAAGACACTAGGGTGTTCGTGTCTTCAGGATTACCAATAATGCGTACTGCACGTGGCTGCAACCTATCGCGAGCATCTTGGAAGTACTTTGCTGAGCCGTCCCAAAAATGCAACCAGTATTTCACGCAGGAGCAAATTTGTGTCTAGTACAGAAGACATCACTGATCCGGTGTGAAAAAACGTCTCACTCTGTTCAGGACTCCGAGTTTACACTGTTTTGATGATACTCTTGGGTTTCGTATGAGGATAGCATGACGTGGTACGGCTGCCGAGGAGTTCAAATCCACCAATCAAAACAAAATTATATCAAAACAAACCGCGCGCGCACAGACCTCGTGTCAATCGCGACTTAGGGCGCCAGAAACTAAAATAAAAAACTAAAGGTACTATTTTATTACGTCACTTGCAATTTACAATTTATTTGAAATCTGAATGCCCAATTTACCGTCTATGGGAGGAAAGGTATATTATCAAACTGTTTCACTTTTCATTTTCATCCTTCGACACTGTAAGATAATCTCACAAGTAGTCTTATAATTTAATACCATCATTGCTTTTACATATTAATGTGTAGTCTATACTATATAGGGCTGTTTAACATCAGACAGTTATATACAGCCCAGACTCAGCCTCAGATGCACGGCTGCATTCAACAATAGTGTCCGGAAAAGGTCCAATAGGCTGACCCCGATTATGTGGGACCGAATACAATTATTAGTGAAATGTGGGTGTTAATTCACCTCTGCCTAACCCTCCAGGGATAAAGGCGTGATTATATGCTATATAGTATGCAAAGGTTATTTCACACAATGAAGTCTTTTAGAACGGTGATTAGTCTATTATAGAACCCGCTATTGTTCAACAGTGTGAAAAGCTTTCATACGGTTCATTATTTTATATAAAATATTAAATTTCATTTAGCTGAACAGTAAAATTTTTAACGTTAGCAAGCTGAAGAATGATTTAAGTAAGTATTATTATGTATCATCATGATATTACTTTACTGTGCATTGAACTGTACTCATTAGTTCATGTCAGGTGATATCATTTTGCAATGATAATAATTGACGTTTTTGGGCTTCAACTGCTGCAGTAAGCACCGGCACAATAAAAAGTTGATTTTATGGTGACAACAGCAGCTGGGGCTGGCAGTTGTCGCCATAACATCGCCTGTTTGATTGTCACATCCAATTTGCAATAAACTAATGTTGATTTCGATCTGAAAATATGAGAATAATAAAGGTAGGTATGTATTGAGACAAAATATTCAACTTCTAGAAATTTGCTAAATAAACCTATTATACAAATTTATTCAGAACAAAAAGTATTCAAGTATAATTTTCATAATACTCAAAAAATAACGGGAGGTTCTTGGAGAGATAAACCCTGAGTTAGTACGTCAAATATTTGCATGGCAAGATTTATATCTTAGGCGCTCAGTTGCCTTTTGTGGTTGATGTATTTCGGTACTATCGAATCAAATATTAGATTATTTTAAATTACATAGTTATATTTTACTAGTTACAAAATAAGCGAGCTTGCATAAAAGGTTTAATGAATGACATTAGAGAAAACTCGTGAAGGATGTTAGCATAAGAGCAGATGGCAGGCTGTTATATGTTAGTATTTATTTTTATGTAGAACGAAGAAAGCGTCTGTCATCCGAAGTGGGCGATCTTAAACATAATAAAATATAGCTTAAAAGATTCAAGTTATGCTGCCAAGACGTGATGCTACTTTGATGTGTTCCGAACTTAACCCAGACAGAGCCGCAATTAAAATAAAAACGGTAACTTTTTTCTCATTTTCAGAACAAGTCTAAAACAAGTCCCCTGCACAAGCACCTACATCGTCCATCGGTGTTACGTTCTTTTGCAGGGGGTGTTTTGTTGCCGAGGAAACTGCTGCCCACGTAATACTGCATGCGTGGCATTAACGATCACAAATCCTTGGTACAGTGACGTCGCTCCACGAAGTCTGCCAAGCCCCCAGAGCCAGTACTCTACACGCACAACGACCCAAAAAAAGGTGCTAAGTGCAGACAAAAGAGTCCCTTTTCATTCCATTTCTCATTTTCAGACTCTTTTTTTTATCTAGGACACACCAATTTGACTTCACCACGCCTGATAGTAAACTAAAGGCAAAGTCTCAGGAAAGAGGGTTACCATTACAGACACTAAGTAATGTTACAATGTAAAATTTTAGGCTCACCCCCTGTTACGTGGGACCGAATACAATTATTGGTGAAATGTGGGTGATAATTCACCTCTGCCTAACCCTCCGGGGATAAAAGCGTGATTATATGTATGTATGTCTGTAAGAAATTATATTTCGCAGTACGCACAATAGCACTCCATTCTTCACGCCGACTGTACCTACATACCTGTTTGCATATAGATTGAATATTAAATGGTCTAATTTAGTTTGGTCTGCTTATTGGGGTAACTTATGCGCCTTTCCTGTTGATTGATTGAACTGACATTTTGTACACACCTTTAATTCGGCTGTCAGTACAATTTCTATCAATAAAAGGACTATTTTTTTGTATTACTTGTTGAAGGTACATAGGAAGCAAGTATTTACCATATCTATTTCTATATGTTATATTCTATTACTACATACTTGTTATAATACTGATAGGAAATTGGGCCAATTTCAATAAATAGATGGAAAAACAAAAAACCACATTTTCTGCGAGAAATAAAATTATAAAGGTATTTTTTTATTTAATTTTGGGGTATTTACTGTGCAAGTATCTGTCTAGAGAAAATCGCAGTCAAATATTACTCAACTATACAGGCCTGGGGGTGACAGGTGGAGCCGCCTGTCACCCTGGCAGAAGCAGGCCGTATGTAGTCCTCACACCCGAGAAGAGAGCCAGAGATAAGAGATAGCCCTGTGTCGTCCGGGGTGCGAGGGATATGCCTGTCAACATGACCTTCGGCAACCAAAAATAACCCGCAGGTGGCGTACGTTTTGGTTGGTTCGAGTCCGACATAACCTCTTCCACCGGTTCCGGGGGGGGGGGGGGGGGGGTGTATACGTGGGGAATTTGCGCACGTAAAAAATTACACTCAAACTATGATTTTGTGACTATTTACAGACAACAGAGGCTTATTCGTTTAACATAATTTTATATTTGCATGGAACTTTTAACCTTAGAGCTCCGAATGTCTCTCTCAAGCCCCCACACGATGTATTTTCAAGATATCCCATACCAAAATGTACAACACGGTTCGGTCATCGTTTCTCCATCGTATCGTAAATATTTGGAATTCTTTATCAACATACTTGTGTCACAGGGTTTTCTTACAATTCCGGCAATCTCCTTTAAGTGGGGCTTAAAATTGCATTTCATTTCTGAGGTCTACAACTCCACTAGCTGGGAACCACCATTCAAGGATTTACCATTATTGGCATCTATAATAATGAATGTCATTATTTAGACATCACTTACTGCTTGTCACCATCTAGCTGGATGAAATTTTGAAAGATGTTTGATACTAATACACATAAATATAACGATTCGTTTTTTAAAATGCCGCTTTTTTGAAGTCCGTTAAATCCATATAATGAATTAGTAAGAAAACCCTAAGAAGCTTGATGTTCATATTTACCATCATTACTTAAGAGCACTTCCGTTTTCTGAAGTTAAACATAACCCTTGTGTACTACAAGAATGATGAGATGAATACAAGGAAGATGCCCCAGGCCATTCCTAATAAAATGCCTTAGCCGTTATGATACCTCCGGGAAATGATAGGGCAGGCCATTCATATCCCCTACAAAACCACGGAACAGTTCAGAATACGTATGGCAGCTGAGTTGGTATAACAATTTATTACGTAAGCATTAGACTTAGGCCTGTTTTTTAGAATGATGTAGTCTTTAATCTCGATTTATAACAAGGGGGATTTTTGAGGATAGATTGTATTCTAGATGACAGTTATAATGGCATTGATTCACAATTGTACGTAGTTCTGGAATCTGGACATAATGTCGATTTTATTAAATACAAAGAAATTTTTGGTTTCAATTTCTACCTTTGATTGCATTTGTAATTTAGATCCAAGATCCGCGTGATGTTTTTGATTAATGTGTCAGCTTTTTTGGTAGTTGCTACCGTTTGACCTTCTAACCCTGGGAGAAAAACTTGCGTCAGAGAATCGTTCGTTGTTTAGCAGGTGCATCGATTTGCAGGCGAGGTGAGCTTAGGCCGATTGGTGCTAGGTAGGATCCTATACATCTCTCTGATTGTCTGATTATATTATAGTATTGTAGGAGTAATTCAGTTTTAGTTCAGTTATATTTCATTCAATTTATCAATTCTCATGATTCATCAATTTCATCTTTAAAATCCTCGTATAAGCTTGTTTTCAACTCGGCCTCTAATACGTTCATTTCCATGCTAAGGCAGACGCTCACTTCATAACGTTTTCATCACTGGTGCCACTTGATTTATTGTCTGTCTGTATATAATTTATCATATTCTCTGTGGTAATGAACAAGAACAAACTCAAGAAGCTCTCACAAGTGCGTCCTTTTAAAAATGGTCGCTGAATTATTTAGTTTATTTCTCGATTCTCTAGTTAAAAATTTCTATAGCTGGTGCTGTATTTTAATAAGCTGCTATTTGCTGATATAGTGTACCTATTGGATTTTGATCTACGTTCCATTTACAAATTTTCGCAATTCTGCAATTTAATAATCACCCCATCGGATCTTCAACAAAAAGAAGTGAAGAAAAAAGATACAGATTTTTCTATATTGAAACTAAAAAAGAAGTTACATTTTACACAGTCACCATCATCAATTTAGATAATTAGAGAAGAACAGACAGAAAAAAAAAATGTTGTATTGTGCATAAAGTATTTATGAAAACGAAAACATTGAAAAAATCTCAGAATACTGTGAATCAATGACATTTTTGCACAAAAGAAAATAGTAAAATTTGATAAATTGCGAAAAGCAAAAATGCTCACACAGTAATGAGTTACACAAATTGTAAAACATATTTTCCTTATAAAAACATAGAACACTTCATTACCTACCAAATCACAGACCTTGAATGCAAAGTAATAGATTCATAACATGGTATTTTTTTTAACAATTTAGGTGGTTACGGAGACCTACGAACGTGTGCAACACCAGGGTATTCACACCCATGCTGCCGACCCTGTAAGAAAATATAGTTTTTATGGTATAATAAGACAATAATTTTATACCAAAAACTGCTCTCTAAAACAGGCACAAATGGTGGTTACAAAATGGCTGATTTCACTGACATACGAAGCTACAGAAATTCTTCTACTGCACTAACAAGAATATTTGTAGAAATAACCGAAGTTTATAGTGAATATGATTAAGATTTGCCCAGTATTTATTTATTTATTTATATACATGCAAAATAAATATATTTACATATGTACAAGTTATATACAACTAGTACATACATTTATTACACATCCATTTATCTGTATCTTCTTCTAGCTTTTGTAAGTGTGATTAAATTAAACTTATGACCGAGCACTGAAATTAAATAAGGAAAACGTCACGGTACCCACAGGACAGACAGGCTTGCCTAGTGTGGGGCCAACGGAAAAATATATGTAAATGTGAAAATCTTGTTCTGGAAATAAATTATTTTTATTTTTTATTTATTTTTATACGAATAAATTTTTTTCTACAAATTGAAGTTGTAATGCGTGTACTCGTAGTATGCCTACATAAATACATTATAGATTAATGATATATGCTCGTAAATATGTGTATGAATAACTTTTCTGGCCTATTATTATTTCCAGCACGTATTCGATTAAATATCATAAAAAGGAGAAGATATATGGCGTTCGATGTCGGTGAAGACCGTCCGTTCGTGCAAAGTTTCTTATCTTTTGTTATTGTTTAAGATAATATTAACTCAAATTCTATTATCATCATCTCAGAGACAGATTTATCTGCCTCCTTTATTTTATGTTGTTACTTTAATCAAAGCAAAAGTTTTTTATCTTACTCAAGTAACTTTTTAGATTGAATAATCTTGATAATTAAAATACGGTTAGAATTTCAAAACAATGGTAAATATCTCTGACATTTAATATACTTATATCTCATTAATTACAGATGTAAGTCGTGTTAAAGATAATAAAATAATAGTAATCGCTTGTGGCTTCACCCTCGTGGAACATGCACAGGACATCCCATGGACCCATGAAAGCATGCCTTGGGGTGAGGGGTGGAGCCGCCTGTCACCCTAGCAGAATCAAGCACACCCGAAGAGTGCAGTCTTATAACAAACGGTCCTGGACCGTCCGGGGTGCGAGTCATATGTCTTAGATACTGTCACCTCCGGCAAACTGCGGCCCACACAGTCAGCGTGCGTTTTAGTCGGTTCAAGTCCGACATAACCTCCCCCACTGGCCCCAGTGGTTCTTTATTGCGCACATAAATAAATGGCACACCCGGAATAAAAAGAAGCTTATGATTATTCCAGACTTTCCAACGCGAATGAATAACGAACATACAAATGATAACCACACATAGGTTATTAGTGTAATACTTTTAATACAGCACACATTTCATTTCATAACATTACTGTTCATTTCAATAATGCTATTTTTCTAACAAACCAAAAACAAAAACTACCATCGAAGTAATCTCTCAAACTCTGTCGTATTCTCTCCACATCATGTTGCTTAATTGTTGTTTCTGAGTAAGGGTTGCAAGTTATTTATAATGAAATTTTCCGCATAAAGAAAATATCGAGTGTTTGACTTACATACTACTGATTAAACTTTAACTCCTGTGCTGATAAATAATGTCGGTTTTACGAGGGAGTTTGCGGTGTTTATTCTGAATAAAATATTATTATGTCGTTCCCTAAACGTGAGACAGACATCAGTAAACTTATGTGCGACAGCAGATGGTATAAAAATATAAATTTTATTGCATTAGCTAGTCACCGCCACTGTCGTTTAGTGTGTTCACATGGTTTCAATACAATTTTGAGTTATATTCCTATCATGGCTAAAGTCAGCATCAGACCGATCTTCACTATAAGTACACACATTTGTAGTTAGTTCGAAAGATAATACAATTTAAATCAATAAAACAGTTCCGTTCGGTTTTCTTTTTATACCACTTAGGTGGCAGACAAGCACACGGCCCACCTGATGAAAAGTGGTTACCGTGGCCTATGGACGTGTGTAACACCAGAGAAGCCACACTCGCGCTGCCGACCCTGTAAGCACAGAGTTTCTGTGCCGTCAGTGTAAATGACAAAGCAGGACAAGCCTTTAGTCATCCCACTGACAGCAGAAATTCTCCGCGGTATTCTGTAGGGCGGAGGTACTTCCCCAGTCGGACTGCTCAATTGGGCGGCAATACCGCCATGTCCTACCTCCTAGAAAAAAATCTCGGTATTGACATTATTAGTAGTAGGTATTAAGATCATAGGTATTAATATCGTTCTGATGCTGACTGTACTTTAAATATTAATATCCAAAATAATGATATTTTGCTTGATGACGCCTCGTCAAGCGAAATGGAAAACATGTGCACGAACCCGCCTTTGTTACACGCGGTTCTCGCAGTTCAGAAATGTTAGCAACTTCAAAAGTGCCAGTCATGCGTGGCTAATCCCCCCTACCCGATTGTTTTAAACCTATTAGTTACTCCTTACAAGCTTTTATCAAATTGTTAACTCAATTTTAAAATATAAAGAAGTCTAAGAGCGCGGATTTGAACCCCGCCTGAACCGATTCTATTTTTTCTATATCTTAATCGATTTGACTAGTTAGCTTATTAAATGCTTTAAAATTTTATTCACTAGAGAAGCCTTGGTCATCAGATTAATAAATTTTTGGATTTATAATATTTTCCATGAATGCAAGTATATTTTAATATAAACTAACAATTTAAAAAAAAACCCGGTCACAAAAACAACCTCCTAAAACTTGAAAATAAATGGTGTTGATAGATCTTAATAATATTTCGATTCAAGCGTTTTCATATCGGTGGACTGTAACTCCGTCATATTATCTCCCCATAAGGTGGGGACCTTATAATACGAATTATATTAAAGCCATCGTAAGTTATAAACCTTTTACTTATTTTTTTATTATGTCTTTTTTTTATATAGGACACGCCAACTTGACCTCACCTCGCCTGATGGTAAGCTAAAGGCAAAGTCTCAGGAAAGAGGGTCACCATTACAGACACTAAGTGTTACAATGGTGGTACTCAGCTTGGCGGCCTCATCAGATGCTTTTTCACACCCCGCTTGAAGGCCCCGGGACTGTAGGAAGAAGGAAACGCGTGTACTGGTAATGAATTCCAGGTCTTGGTGGTGCGGCAAAGAAAAGCGTCTCCGAACCGCTTGGTTCTTGCTCGTATATTCTGCACAGTGTGAGGGTGACATCTAAGGCCTGCACGTGTTGTCCTATGTAGAAAAGGAGATGGTGGGATTAGTTGGAAGAGCTCATCAGAACACTCACCGTCTTATTTTCGTCGTCGTCTTATTTTATTAATCCAAGATTTTGGCTTGCTGGTAGACACTAGTCATCGAACATAATAATTCATATATGAGAACTAGCCAAGTCAGACTTTAGGCAACAATATTATTATCCTAAGTTATAAGAAGAAATTAAATGTTTTATGTTGTTTGAAAGAAATTTCAGGACTGACCATTGAACTTGGCGCCCATTTAGATTTCACTTCTTTTGTCGTTGAACCACCAACCAAGGCATGTGTCCATATGTGCTCCATCATTTTGTGTTGGCGGCCACCTTGGACTGTTTTCAAATATAACTAATAAAACGTCCGATAAATATATCTTTCAAATAAAAAAAAAAACTAAATCCAAATCAGTGCACCCGTTCAGGGTCTACGATGAGACGTACACACAGAAATACACGTCAAACTTATAACACCCCATCGTTTTTGCGTTGGGGGTTAAACCATTCTATGAGAATTTCAATTCATTTATTTCTCAACAAACATAATTCGTTAAGAAACAGTATAAATACATGGCAATCAATAAAAATGACATAAATTTCGATAGTAATAAATACATGCAAATCAATAAAAATGTAAAATGTCAACCGTTACTTATGTCATGTTAAAATTGATCAATAAAATAATATAATAATCAATTCCAAGTCATGTTATATTATCATTCAAAAACCAATAAATTCTGTTCTGTTCTAAATATATTATTATTGATATTTAAAGGTATTTTTTAAATATTATTTACTTTTATCATTTTATGGTGGAACCATCTAATGCTAATCCTGATATGGCATTGCGCGTTAAAATTTAATGAAAAGCAAAACCAATTCTCCAGATAGATACAATTATTTTGAAAAGGGATACATTTTTTACTCCCCGACGCATAAACACGGGATGTTATAAGTTTGACAAGTCTGTGTGTTTATGCGTGTGTATGTGTGTGCGTGTGACTGTCTGTGGCGTCGTAGCTCCTGAACGAATGAACTGATTTGAACTTAGTTTTTTTTTTGTTTGAAAGATATATTAGTCGGGAGTGTTCTTAGCTATATTTGAAAAAATCGGTCGAAGATGGCCACCACCACAAAAATGACGGAGTTCATATTTTTTCAGAACTCCTTCAATATGGGTACCAAATGAAAAAGTTTGACTAGTAGATTAATTTTAAAAGTTTAAAATATAAATTAAAGGGAATATTTAAAATACCTCCAAAAACTTTTAAAATAAATTGTGTTGGTTAGCCCTTTAACTTTGATATAACTAGTAATATTGTAATTCAAACGATGCCATTCCGGATCGATCTAAGGTCCCCCACCTTAGATCGATCCGTTAATTTGACGGAGTGCTACAGCAGTTAGGGTGTCCTGACATGACAACGCTTGAATCGCAATAGGTAAATCAATGTTAAAGGGCTAACCTCAACAAATTATTTTAAATTGTTTTCGAGGTTGTTATTTGAGACGGGTTTTTGGCAATTTATTTTTTTATCACTTTGAAACAAGTAACTAACATACAGATATAGTTACTCCAATTTAGGACTATTGAAAGTAAAAGTATACAGCTAAAAAGTTATTCAGATCTCATTTATAAAGGGTCTTAAACCCACTAAAACACGGCGTTCTTTATGAAGAATTCATTGTTAAAATATTTCGTTACAGTCACCAAAAGTTACAAACATTGCAGGAACAGTACGTAAAGCACCAAACTCATGAAATATTCATGTCGTTTAGAAAATTCAGGTTTAAAATAAAAGGTTTTGTATTTCAAACAATGTAACGTTCGCTCTTAAGTGACTTTTAAAAGGGCTTGTAAAATACGCAGAATGGCATGCTGTTGCCCAAGCATTATTTTGGCCTCCACCCAATGCGGGCAAGTTACATAACTATGGTTACTATAACGATGGTTCGCTAAGCACAAAGCGTATGAAAAATTAATTTTATGCTTCACCTGTTTCTTTTCAGGCACACGGTTAAAATGAAGCATTTATTTCGCAGTTGTTCTACGAGTAGGAGCTTGGAAATAGTTACGTAGTGGTAGTTTTAATGTTTAGTTTAAAAACTTTGTAACAATTCTGACTATAAATTTAAGTATTATTTAAGAATGGTATGGGTTAATATTGGATCGAGCAAGAATACGCGTTTGTTATGGTTTAATAATGATATGAGTTTAAAAAATAGCTCCATTTGTATTCCGTTAGTATCTCTCGCCGATGGCAACATGGCTTTTTCTCTAAATATTTATAACTCAAAGGTCACTCAAAGGACTGACTGACATAGTGATCTATCAACGCACAGCCCAAACCACTGGATGGATCGGGCTGAAATTTGTCATGCTGGTAGTTGTTATGACGTAGGCATCCGCAGGATTTTGATTAATTCTACCCCCAAGGGGATAAAATAGCGGATGAAACTATGAAAGTTTGTATGACACTTTGTCAATTTTAAACCGATCGGGCTGAGACTTTGCATGCATAAAACTACTATGACGTAGGTATCCCTTAAGAAAGGGAAAGAAAGGGAAGAAAATTTCGGAAACCTATCTTAAAAGCTGTAGAAATTTATATAATATCTGTTACAATTCATTATTTACTCGTAAAACCTTATTAATTAGAAAAAAAACATATTTTCACGTTGTTAGCTTAAAAACTGCGCTAAAATCGGTCGGTCACGTGATATTCTGCACGTGACGTCATTAAATAATATCTACAAAGAGACCAACCAACGGAAGTTTCCATTACGCTAAGTAAAAATTTTATAGTTACGGCACGTTTTTCCTCATGTGAAGTACAGACAAAAAAATCTCAATTTATTTTGTAAAAATAGAATATTTTAATTCATCTTTTTTGTGAAATACATTTCTATCATACATAAGCTATCATATCCAATTAATTTCATTTTTTTTTGTAATAGTTGTCTTATACTCAATTATGTTGATCCATCATTCTAGCATTCCATATTTGAAAATGAATAAAAATCAACTTCTTTTATTTTCGGCATGCTTCCTATGTTATTAAAAAAGTCGAATAGTATTTTAGCATCAGGCCAATATTTTAGTCTTTTTTTTTATGTTTTACACCACTTAGGTGGCAGACACGGCCCATCTGATGGAAAGTGGTTACCGTGGCCTATGGACGTATGTAACACTAGAGGAGCCACCCTCGCGATGCTTACCCTGTAAGCACAGAGTTTCTGTACCGTCAGTGTAGATGACAAAGCAGGGCAAAACTTAAGTTTTCCCACCGATAGCACAAATTCTCCAGTGAGCTCTGTCTCTAGTCTAGTTAATAAGTGTATTTCAGATCATAACTTTTTCGTACTCTACGAAAATAGGCCACGGTAAGCACTGCCCATCACGGCACGTATTTTTTGACACATTTCATGTTCAGGTCGATGCACTAATTCGTTGATAAAGATAAAGAATATCTCGTTGAACTTTACTGTAATTTTTGTATGTTTTTTTTATTAAAATACATAGTAGGTTTCTAGGTTCGTAGTAAGTTTTGAGAACTAATTTTGGGGGGAACTCTAATTACATGTACTAACCAGGCAGAGGGCACATTCCAATATCATTAAACTTTTTATGCAAGCCCGCCAGTTCTGAGTGCAAAAAAATATTTCAATTTCGTACGGAATACGGCAGGCACTTGACTGGCTTTTTGTACTTAGTGTTAGCTCCATTTTTGAAAGCCGCGGTGTCCAGATTACACACGTACAGTTCCAATCGCTGCATTTTTATTTCACGATAATTCGGAGTCCAATCCTAAACAGAGGGTAGCTAGTATACCCAGTAGATCTCTAGAGAAATGCCTATGATTAACGTCAAAAGCTCAGACATTAATTTATTACCTCATTACACTTTAAGCAACAAAGTGCTTTAGGAACTGAGATCGTTGTAGGTAAACAAAACTTCTATAAGGATTTTTTCAAGGGGGTTATTGAATAGGCTTGAATACCTAATGTATTTGTTAATAATTTTAAGCAATAATAATAATTAATTAAGTTTCGAGCTTGGTAACATATTTGTGGCCTAAGCCAAATTCAGGTACAAGCCGGTGCACCTACTGGCTGACGAGCGAATCAGATTTTCCTCTCAGGTTCAGAAAACAATAGTTCCACTAAAAGCCATCGTAAACAAAATACACACAAAACATAGATGAGTTGGGAAACACTTTGAATAGATACATTGTGTGGTAAAAAATGTATTTACATATAATCATGCCTTTATCCCCGGAGGGCTAAGTAGAGGTGAAATAACATCCACATTTCACCAATCATTAAATTCGGTTGTAATACACAATAGGGGGGTGAACCTATTGCCGTCTTGCGGGCACTTTTGTGGACTCAAACCACGCATCTGAGGATGAGCCCGGGCTGTATATATCTGTCTGATGTTAAAACCCTATCCCTTAGTCGCCTTTTACGACACCGCATGGGAAGAGATGGAGTGGTCGAAATTTTACCCTGCTGGTAACCATGCGACTTATAAAAAATATACAATTCTACAATAATTATCTAACGTCAAGTTCTAACGCTAGTTGAATAATAGTTCTAATTCTTGTCGCTTCCAAAAATGGACATTAAACCACGCCAACCAAGCGACAACAGGTTATCTACGTCCTCAAGAATGAAATGGATTAAGTAGAGGACTCTTCCGACTTTTCCTTGAACGAATACGTTCAGAACTGTAAGTACCTCAACATGATTTCTTCTGATACCGATTTTGTTCGCGATAGAGCATCTTACCATCTGTTGCCGATCAAATTAGAGTGAGTGAATTTAAGCTCGCAAATCTCTGAAGGAGTAGGCAGAGGTATTGACATACCTATTTCGCCAACTATGATTTTCTGTGCCACGTAGTTGGTGGGGAGCTTATTGCCGTACAATGTGTCATGAGCCATGGTCTAAATATTTACTGTTGGATTTAGAATTAGTCACCTTCTCCGATACCCACTGGATCGGCTGGGGTGGTTCTATTCGGCAAAATTCAAAACTGTATTTTACCGTCAATATCACAGCGAGTGTTCTGATGAACGTTTCCAATTAGTCCGAAGAGAGGGTGCTCTCCTACACAGAACAATAGGTGCTTACAATGTAAGGTGTATTACAAGAATAAAAAATACAAAACTGTATTTTACCGTCAATATCATGGCGAGTATTCTGATGAGCGTTTCCAATTAGTCCGAAGAGGGGGTGCTCTCCTCTACAGAACAATAGGTGCAGGGCTTAAAAGTCACCCGCACACGATGCAGAATATTCGATCAAGAACCAAGCGGTTCGGAGACTGTTGCCTATGCCGCACCAGGAATTCCATACCAGCTGACGTATTTCCTTCTTCCTACAGTTTCACCATTGTAACATGTTACTTCTCTGTAATGGCAACATCTTTCTTGAGACAGCCTTTAGCTTACCATCAGGCTAGGTGACGTCATATTGGCGTGTTCTACATAAAAACTAACTTTTGGGACTAAAAGCTACTATTTTATTGTTTCCAATAATTGCAACATTCACCGGCTTCCACTGACCATGGGATGCCCAGTGGGATCTCCACAGACAATGGTCCACCTATTGTATATGTACACCGGAGGAACTTATGTGTGCCTCTGAGAACGCCATCCAGATAGTAGCACAATGGGAGAACACAGTCTAAGAGTCGAGGTAGCATCGCCAAGATAGAAGGAGAAGATTTTATGTACAAAATTTTAGCCTGATAAGTTCAGTCGTTAGAGCGTGATTATTGAATAATAAACATCTTCTCAAACTTTCACATTTATAATAATTATTAAAGTAGGATAGGATTAGAACATTGAACGGGTCTTTTAAAACGTAAACAGGTCTTTGTTTAGCAAATGGATTACTGGTATACAACACGACCTCGTCCTGTGATAGATAGGTACTCCAGCTAAAACTTCAGTGGTCTATTAACAATTTTATTTAATAAACCTAATTTACAATGTATTGTTTTAGTAACATAGTAAAGTGAAAAATTAATGCACATGTTTGTTTGATGTCTAAACATTTATGAATAAAATTTAGATAATGAATATGACTTTTAACAAAAGCAATAACCTTTTAGCAAAGTTTTGTATTGAACACTTTAGAATTTATAAAAAGGTAAACTCCGGATTTAATTAGGAAGCTTTTCGTAGAAGTGTATATTATTATTAACAGTATTAGAGTAACAGTGTTTTCAGTAAAATATTTTTTATGTATAGGGTATGATTTGACAACTTCAAATCGCCGGATAGTAAGTTGAAGACAGTCTTTTTTATACCACTTAGGTGACAAACAAGCATACGGCCCACCTGGTGGAAAGTGTTTACCGTGGCCTATGAACGTGTGTAACCACTAACGAGTCACACTCGCGCAGGAAAAAAGGGTCGCCATTGCCAGACACAAACAACGTTACGTCTGCTTGATGGCCTGATCAGATGTCTTTTCACGCCATGCTTACATCACTAATTTGAGAGAATTCTCACAAAAATAATAATATATAGACCAAAGTAACACAATTTTACCTACACTATAAATTAATGCTATGAGAGTAGTAAAATTTTATGACTACCATATCTACATTCTTGTCATAGAAGACGGGAAAGTAGTTTTATTGATAACTGGAAGCGTAGTGTGCTCGAAATCATAAGCGCGCGCTTAATTGGGTACCTATTTGACTAACTAGTGAAAGTTACTTTTTACTAAACGGCAAAACATTAAGTTATAAGGCAACTCGTATGAAATAATTTATTGTGACATCATAATATTTAATGGGTCAAATATATGCAATTATAGGTTGGGTGGACGATTAAAAATATATAAAAACAATAAAGTAAGAACAAACGCAACATTTGCAGCTTTATTACCATTGTTAATTTAAATCAATCTCAAATAAATAATTTATTTTAACTACAGGCAAATAGTTTTTTTTTTTTTTTTTTTTTTTTTTTTTTTTTTTATATAGGACACGTCAATTGGACTTCGCCTTGCCTGATGGTAAGCTGAAGGCAAAATCCCAGAAAAGAGGGTCACCATTACTTACACATACCGTGTGACAATGGTGACACTCAGCTTGACGGCCTTATCATATGCTTTTTCACGCCCCGCTTAAAGGACCCGGGACTGTAGGAAGAAGGAAACACGTGAGCTGGTAATGAATTCCAGGCCTTAATGGTGCGACAGAGGAAAGAGTCTCCGAACCGCTTGGTTCTTGATCGGATGTTTTGCACCGTGTGCGGATGACATCTAAGACCTGCACGCGTTGTCCTGTGTAGGAAAGGGGAGGGTGGGACTAATTGGAAGAGCTGATCAGAACACTCCCCATGGTACAGACGGTAAAATACAGCCAAGGACGCAACATCTCTACGCAGCTGTAAAGGTTCTAGGGTGTTCGTGATCTCGGGATTCCCAATGATGCGGATCGCACGTCGCTGCAACCTGTCGAGAGCATCTAGTAAGTACTTTGCTGAACCATCCCAGAGATGCGAGCAGTACTCCACACAGGAGCGAATTTGTGTCTTGTATAGAAGACACCGCTGCTCCGGCGTGAAAAATCGTCTCACTCTGTTCAGGACTCCGAGTTTTCGTGAGGCTGTTTTGATGATGCTTTCGATGTAGTTTTTGTTATTCAGGTTGCAGCGAACATCCATACCTAGGATATTGAGATTGTCCTGCAGCGGCAGTGGCGTGCTCTGAAGAGTGGGGAGGGGAAGGAAAGAAGATACTTTTGCTGTAAACGCACATGCCTGCGTCTTCTTGGCACTGAACTCAACCTGGTTCTCAGAGCCCCATTGAGAAATGTGATTCAGGACCCCGTCAAGCTCAGTGACAAGAAGCTGCCTTTTCTCTGCGATATCTGACTGCTTGGCCGCTGGATGTCCATGATAACTCCCATGTAAAGTGCTATCGTCTGCATAACAATGAACATTGCCGGTAGACAGCATGTCGTTGATATGCAGAAGAAAGAGAGTGGGTGATAAGACGGACCCCTGGGGCACGCCAGCATTAACCTGCAGAAACTCTGAAGCTCGTCCGTCACAAAGGACGCGAATACGGCGCCCCTGCAGGAAGCTAGCAACCCAGTTGCACAGCCTAGAAGGCAGACCAAAGGCAGGTAGCTTAGAAAGAAGCGATTTGTGCCAGACTCTATCGAAAGCTTTGGCGATGTCAAGACTAATTGCCAGTGACTCGCCGTGCTTGTCCATAGCCTCACCCCAAAGATGGGTAACGTATGCTAGAAGATCACCCGTTGACCGTTTCGGTCTGAAGCCATATTGCCGGTCATTAATTAAGGAGTGATCCTCTAGGTGCCGCATGAGCTGTTTGTTAATTATGTGCTCAAACACTTTGCACAGCACTGAGGTGACGGCTATGGGTCGATAGTTGGCTGGCTCCGAGCGATCCCCCTTCTTGGGAATCGGCTGAACATTCGCCTCTTTCCAAGGCAAAGGCACTGTACCCGAACTGTAGGATAGCCGGTACAGGCGCGTAAGCATTGGAGACAACTCCGCTGCACATTTTTTCAAAACTACCGCTGGAATACCATCCGGACCACTGGCTTTCCGGACATCGAGTGATTGCAGCACTGCACGGACATCGCGTTGCCTGATATGGATATCAGGCATCGCGTGGTCACTGTCGGGTAGTGTTGGTGGCTGCGTACCACAATCATCGATTCGGGAGTTGGCCGCAAAGAGATTAGCCAGCAGATTTGCCTTCTCTTGCGACTCATGGGCCAGGGATCCATCAGGGTTACGCAGCGGAGGCAGCGAAGGCTGACAGAAGTTGGCTTGCACGGCTTTAGCCAGTCGCCAGTAGCCACGGCTTCCCGTGGGATGCATCACTAGCTCTTGACCAAGCCGCGCTATGCGCAGGGCATCCGCTCTGACATAGGCCCTTCTACAGACCTTTGTGGCTCTGTTGTACGCTGCCTTGAAGTGGCCCAGATTGGGATGGCGCGTGGCGCGCGCCCTTACCCAAGCGCGGTACGCAGACTGTTTTTGTTCAACAGCTTCCGCGCACTCGCGCCCGAACCAAGGGCGCACCCCGCGGTCACCGGTGACATCGGTGTATGAGATATAGTATTCCATACCCAGACCGATCTCACCGGCGACAGCAGTAGCACAATCCGATGGGTTCTTACCTTCAAAGCAGCGCTCAACCCACGGGATGGACGCAAAATAGTCACGAAGTCCATCCCAGTCCGCTGACGAGTAGTGCCAGAGACGCCGCTTCCCCTGCACGGGTCGTGGGGGCGCCATAATAGGCACCGTGGAACAGACCAGGCAGTGGTCAGAGTTGCCTAACGCGGCTCGCACCGATACACTGTACCGGTCCGGATCACTCGTCAGCAGAAGGTCTAGCAGAGAAGGTGCTTGGCCCGACCTTCTTGGTATCCTAGTGACCTCGTGCACCAATTGGGTCAGGCCGTGCGCCAGAGCAAATGCGTGGGCGGCTCTTCCCGCATGGTCTGTTTTGGAGGAGCCCAACCAGATCTCGTGGTGGGCGTTAAAATCCCCCAAAAATACCATTTCGGCATTCGGAAATCGCTCCTGCGCATCATCTGCCGCCTGACTCAGATATTCAAAGAGTCGAGTTGTCTCAGCATCTCCTGTATGGGAACGGTAGAGGCACACATAGATCTGACTCGTAGGGCCATGGTCTACGTGTACCCAAAGGACGGAGAAGGATGGGTCCTCTAGGCAGCGCAAACGGCGACAGCAAACATCCGCCCTAACAAACACGCACACCCCGGCTTTTGCACGAAAACTTTCCTCAAGAACATAGCCAGGGTAGAGCAAGTAGGTCGTGTCGTCAGGGCGGTGTATTTGCGTCTCCGTTAGAAAAAACATGGCAGGTTTCGCCGTCTCTAGGTGTTGGTGGACGGCGTTGAGGTTTGCATGGAGCCCACAGATGTTAGTGGACTCCACCTCAAATAGCAAGCTTTTGGGAGTGTGACGAGCCGCTGTGTTGCCTTTTTCTATAAATTGCGCTGCCATGAGTTTGGGTGGGAGAAGGCGTGAAAAAAAGAAGTGATTGCCGCCGCAGCACCGTGTGACAAAGCGCGGGATATTGGTTTTATCTATGAATGTGAGGCATGGCGAGAGCCGACGCGCCGAACGGAAGGGCCCCCGTACCCCCCCGAGTATGGTCGCCGGGCTCCCAAGTCCGGTCACCAACCGGCACGACGAACCATATCGGGATTATGCGCGGCCTGGTGAGGCAGCCTCCCAAGGTGGTTAACCCCAGTTGGGCCCCTGTACTATACCGCGGGCGGCCAGCGGCACCACCGTTTCTACAGGTCTCCCTGTTCGGCGCATCGCCCCGCGCCATCCCCACTAGACTACGCCAAGACCCACTGGTCCCACTAGTGCTGCGACAACCACCACCTCTGCCCGGCTATGCACATGCTGACCCCTGAACACAATCCAACCGAGATTGAATTGCTATGGAGGGTTTTTCGCAATAGTGCACGGTGGTACCTACCCGGTCGAAACTTGAGACAAATTTGTGCCACCAAGTTTCTACCACCAGTAATAATTTCAATAGTAGTAATTTCCTCCATTAATGCTTTACGTTACATCATTTTTACTTACAGTGAAGTGGCTTTCTTCTGTTTTTGTGAAGTGCGAAGAACATCATGAAGTCTTAGAATTACTCCGAATTATTCTCCCAACATTAGGAGAGGCCTATGTCCAGCTGTGGATTGCGATGGGCTAATTGATTGATTGATTGATATTACTCCGATTTAAGGATCAGTACTGAGCCTCCAGTAACTTAAGACTCTCAGACGGCGTGTGTTTTAGTATGACACAACCTCCCCCACCGGTTTTGGTGGTGGAGGGGGGGGGGGGTTATCAGTGTAGATTTTTTACACGATAATAAAAGGGATCAGTATTGACCTAACTTTAGATTGCTCGCGGCGATGGTTCTCTGCGCGGATGCGTGGGCAGCCGGCGCCTCCTTTTGCGAGCAAGTAAAGCTCGTGAAGGAGACGGCGGAGCGGGAGCTAATGAGACTCGTAAACCACGGCGCCCGCGAACGGAGTCCCCATGAGCGCGGGCCTGAGGGTGACGGGTGGAGCCGCCTGTTATCCTAACAGAACCAGACTGCGGCAGTGGTGCACAATGCGAGCCTCTCCATACCCGGGGATGAGATAGGGACTCTGTGGTACCCACAGCTGAAGAGACGGATCTGGGCCGGCCGGGGTGCGAGGGATGTCTCAGATAATCAGACCTCCGGCAACCTGCGGCCCACACAGTCGTCGTGTGTTTTAGTCGGTTCAAGTCCGACATAACCTGGTGGTGGGGATTTGGCACACAAAAAGGAGGGGGGGGGGGCTGTCACAAGTGCATTGAGGAGATATGTTAGGATAAGAAATAGATATTTTAATTCATGTTATATCGCTCTTCACTTTACCAATTGGCCTACGATTAAAAAACAATTACTTAGACGTAGAATAGAAACCGTCTCTTGTAATTTAAAGTTTTAATTTCAAAATGGTTTCCACTAGTCTTAACAAGTAGGTCACAAGAATGTTAACTGTGTTTGTGCGTTTTACTTACTTTGACGTGTTTTACTTAGATAAATAAAGGTATGTAGAAAAGCAACAGCACTTTGTCTTGTATCTAATCAGAAATATTTCCACCATCCATAATATTTTAACATTTACAAATATTTGAATAACTGTAATTACAGTTTCTGTAAAGTAGAAGATTTTTATACCACTTAGGTGGTATACAAACACACGGCCCACCTGATGGGAAGTGGTTACCATGGCCTATGGACGTTTGCAACACCAGTAGCGTTACACTCGCGCTGCCGACCTTGAAGAAACCTTCTGATGCCTTTCTTGAAGAACCCATATTGTAGATGCTTGGGAAAACCGCAACAGGGAGTTCATTCCACAGCTTGAGCATGCGTGGGATGAAGTTTCTTTCATAGCGCACAGTGCGTACAGGTCGCAATGTCTGAGGATGAATTCCCTGCCTATGGCAAGCGGTGCGATTACATCATAAAGTCTTAGAATTCTCTCGTGTTTCCTTCTTCCTATAGTTCCGGGTATTTTGAGAGGCAATAAATCGAAATATGTTGGATATTAACAATAAAACGATCATCATCATCTTTACGTTAGTAGATCGCATCCGAGGCTCTCTCCTCGATTTCTGGGTTCCTCTTATTAATATGTTTCTTTTTTATCTAGGACACGCCAATTTGACTTCACCTCGCCTGATGATAAACTAATAGCAAAGTCTCAGGAGAGAGGGAGTAATGTAATATTATATATGGTAATATATAATGATACTACGTAGAATTAATAGCCTTCTACAACAAATATTCATACAGACAATCTTTCTCATTATAATATTCGTATGATAATAATCTTTTTTACTTGACTTCTAATAATTGAGCTCAAAGTCTTTTATTAAATATCTACTAAATAGTTTCCATTTCTTTTGATGTTCAAATATAAGTCGTAAAACGCTGAGTAAAGTTATCAAGACAGCTTAATACGATTTAATTAATTATATTAACATTTAAGAGAATTACAGTTAAGCAATTTGTTTAATAAGCTGCCTAGCTTTTAAGAACTAATGAGAAATTTTGATATGACTCGAAGACGGTCTAATTTAATATTTTCTTAATGACAAAAATCTTGTTGCTTAAGGGAATATGCGTAGGGCATGCAGTAGTAGCGGCGGTAAAACCATCATGGGGGAGTGGCTAGAGAGGCCACACGGCAGCCTCTCATACCGTTCGACGCAGATGATCAACGAGTACGGGTGTTTCGGGCAGTATCTGAGTCAGATGGGGAAAGAGCCAACGTCCGAGTGCCATCACTGTGACGCGAGCGAGGGCTCGGGGCTGCACACGCTCACCACTCGGTGGACACTCGTCCAGCGTGGGGGACGCCTAGACTAGGAGCTGGTGGCAGCCTTGGGAGTGAGAATTCTCACGCTCGCCACCTAGCTCGCGGCGATTGTACGCTGCGCGGATGCGTGGGCGGCGACTCCTTCTGCGAGCAAGTTATGCTCGTGAAGGAGGAGGCGGGGTGGGAGCGAAGGAGAATCGCAAGCCAAGCTGCTCGCGTACTGAGGCAACTCGAGTGTCGGAGGTCGATAACTGACCTCCACCCCTCATGAGCGCAGGCCTGAGCCGGCTGTCACCCTGGCAGAAGCAGGCTGCAGCGATGGCGTGCCGTGCGAGCCTCTCCTTTTCCGGGGACTAGTTGTGGACCCTGTGGACCCACACCAGAGGAGAGGGTCAAATTGATAGAGATGGCCCTGGGTCGACCGGGGTGTGAGGGATATGCCTGTTAACCTCACCTTCGGCAACTTAAAACGACCCACAGACATCGTGCGTTTTAGTCGGTTCGAGTCCGACATAACCTCTCCCACCGCCTTCGGTGGTGGGGGTATCCGTGGAGATTGTTGTCACGTAAAAAAGGGAACTTGCGTATAATGTTTACAAGAAGCTTTTAATTCATGCTGATATTAAGGTACCTACTTGGGTAGTTTTTACGAAAGCTACGTCGTAGGTATGACGTTTCAACGCTTGACGGCGTATGACATTTCCGTAGCACCCTTGAACTGTTCGCAGTTTACGCACCAACGCACCAAGTTCCCCAATACGATATACGTTGCTTCGTAGAACCTTCGTAGACAAACTGCTCGCGTACTGAGGCAACTCGAGTGTCGGAGGTCGATAACTGACCTCCACCCCTCATGAGCGCAGGCCTGTAAATGTCATTAGGGATTTGGGTGTAGTTTTTGACTCAAAATTATCATTCGATGACCACATTGACATTATTGTCAAAAGGCCGCCAAATCTTTGGGATTTATTCGTAGAATCTCAGTCGACTTCAGGAATATCAAAACAATTAAAATACTTTATTGTGCTTTTGTTCGCAGTCACCTTGAATATTGCTCGCATGTATGGAATCCTGTTTATGATATTTATATTAATAGACTGGAAGCAATATAAAGAAAATTCTTGCGTTACATCCAATTCAGATCCTGTACCTATTTACCTAATTATTTGAGCAGATGTAGGCGGTTCCACATTCTCCCATTATACGAACGTAGAAATATAGCTGATTTGACTCTTCTCTTCGACTAGTAAATCACTCTATTGATTGTTCTGAATTGCTAAGTAAGATTGGATTATGTGTATCATCTGTGCGTCTGAGGAAACCAAGGCTACTATATGTGCCACTAACAACCTGCACCTACAGACAAAATTCCTACCTAATCAGGGTGTGTCGAGCGTACAATTCATTATGCCATGAGTACGATTTAGATTTATTTTTCACCAGCACTAATCAACTTAAAGTCAAGTTGAGCAGGAAATTTTTTGATACAGTGTAATGCGAAGTAACAGTATAATGTGATATTATTACTATTGCAATACTATCTACCGTCTTGTACATTTTATAATATCTGCTTTAATTGCAAAAACTTGTAATTGGCCATTTTATGTTACAATTGTTTTTATTCTGTATTTTAGTTGTAAGTTTTTCTGAAAGAATAAAATAAAAATAAATAAAATAAACTTTACCACCCACAGTCGTAACCGCAGCTCGAATGAGATGTAATGCAAAGATAGAGAGTGTGACTGCGGTATTCGTCGAATCTTAGTTCGGGTAAAGTGTTATAAGATGTTTGTGTTTGGAAATTCCTCTAGTGACATTTCACTTGGCTATTTGTGTTTGCTATTGGGCGTTTGTTGATTGGGCAAAATATTTGACGTATTTGCAATATAGACAAACATAATTTGCCACGTGGTTTCCGGCAAAGTAGAATTAGGGCCACATGGGGTGGCCACAAGTTTTTGCAATTAAAGCAGATATTATAAAATGTACAAGACGGTAGATAGTATTGCAATAGTAATAATATCACATTATACTGTTACTTCGCATTACACTGTATCAAAAAATTTCTATACGGTGTCGTACAAGGCGATTAAGGGATAGGGCTGTTTAATATCAGACACATATTTGCAGCCCAGACTCAGCCTCAGATGCATGACTCGAGTCAACAATAGTGCCCGGAATACGCCAATAGGGTCAGCCCGTATTACGTGGGACCGAATACAATCATCGATGAAATGTGGGTGTTAATTCACCTCTGCCTAACCCTCCAGGGATAAAGGCGTGATTATATGTATGTATTTATAATTTACTTCACAAAAAGTATTCACTTCAAAGAGGTGTTACATGTGAATTGTCACATTTTGTCTACTGTTAAAGGCCGTAGAGAATTGAAAAAAAAAGTAAATAACTTGTCAATTGTACGTTTATGGTATTGTCAAATAGGCTATAAGGTAAATACTTTGTTAAATACATTGTCCAGACATGGTAATTGTTTGTCAAATACGTAAATACGTATAGCCATGTAAAGTATTACCATTAGAAGTGACATGTGACCAGGCAAATATGCTAAGATGATGTCATCTTAGCATATTTACTACTATAATTACTATACTAATATAATACCCTACTGATGTCAGTAGAGTATGAAAAAATTTTTGTAATACGTTGAATTTTCGCAAGGACATAAATCTATTGGATTATTGACAGGATTTCTAAGAAAAGAATGTATTCTCGTAAATTATAAACTATATTATTTACTTGCACAATCTTTTACAAGGTAAGAACACTGAGTGAGGTAAGTAATCAGTCGGTATACAAAAGGTGCCACGCGACAGAATATAATGTAACTAAACAAATGTGGCCAGTGTTAAAATTTTCTTAATAAGTTCAACAAAAACAATAAAACTATCATAGAGAATTTAACTTTGGATTTAAAATACATTAAAACATCGGCTCTAGTTACCAATTAAATGTGAACTGATTTCGAATATAATAGTAAAAATAATTACAGCCATGTGCAAATTCAAGAGCGTAGAATTGATATGTAAATTAAGAGTGTGGGGTGGGAGGAACACATTATATACATAACGTAACATAATATAAACTCACGCCTATGTCCCCGAAGGGGTAGGGAGAGTTGCTAGCACCCACATAACGCTAGTTTATGTTTAGGTCCCAGTGTAATAGGTGGCGAGCCTATTGCCATTAACCGGGCACTTATAAACCTGCGATAAATACACACAACTTCGAAAAGCATCGAAAAGTCATTGGTTTGTGCCATGGTAAAACCTGGGATCGTACCCGAGGCCTCGTCTCAGCAGTCCATTACCCATACCACTAGGCACATTATATGGCGTGGTTATTTTATCTTTTAAGTAGATATAAATACGAGATAATAACAGCATTATTTCCGTCTCGCGCCTCTGTTGCCACTGTTAGATGAAACGTGGTTCCGTAAGTAAAGGTCACTCAAACCCTATTATTAACACTTCACTGTCTGTCTGTTTGTCACCAGACTGCATCTCGTGAATCGTGATAGCTAGACAATTAAAATTTTTACAGATGATGTACCAATATTTGCTGGTGTGACAATAAATACTGCTGCTTTAGCTGAGACATCGCGCAAACCTTCTTATCTTAGACTTAGGCTTAGCTTCGGTCACTAATGATAGCCTCGCTACCTTAACAGTAGGGAAAAACGTTTTCGAATTCATTGCCAACTAACGTGTTTCCTTTTTCTTACAGTCCCGGGTCCTTTAAGCGTGAAAAAACATATGATGAGGCCGTCAAGCTGAGTGTCACCATTGTAACATGGTAAATGTACCTATTTGATGGCGACCCTCTTCTCTGAAACTTTGCTTTCAGCTTTAGGCGAGGCAAAGTCTAATTGACGTGTCCTATATAAAAAATACAAACCTTAATAAGAAAAATATTTATTCTCTATATAAAACGCAAAAATAAAACAACCATGAGGATAAATTTTTGGGTCGCCATCTGTACGTACCACAAAACTTGTATCTCTAATGTAATGTTATATGTTATTGGTGTACAATAAAGACGTTTATTATTATTATTATTATTGTTTCTCGGTTACATGACTCTCGGGACTATGGAGTCCCGGGCCTTTGGAAGGCGTGTGTCGGCCCGAAGCCAAGGCGTAGCGGCCCTTTTATGAGAATTTAATATGCTAGGAATACACACACATGGCGGATATCATCCCCGAACGCACAATATGTTACACCGGGAGATGGTCCCCGCCAGGTGCTGTGCAGTACTGTGGCCGCGATGGAAACTAAATTATGGGCTATGGGATTAAGATTTGGATGGACTGGTGAATAGGCCATGGGGAGAGACTAACGGATGCCTGCCGTGATAATAAGTCTCAAAATTGTAAAAAGGCAGGCGGTGACTTGCCAACTCATTGCATGGGCCCCATTAAAATAGCCACATATAGTGCGACCATGGAGCGACGTCCGTTAAGCTGCTAAGGTTGTCGAGAGGTGAATCTGCGGGGCGCAAGTTCCCGGTATACCAGTCAGCGTGCCTCCGGCGTTATGACATTTTACTCGTCTATCCTGGAGCATAGGTTCTGCTATTGCAACTCCACTCATGGCCGGCCAATAAAGGCAAGCACACAAGGTGAGGGGGAATAAATCCTAATCCTCGGGAGAGTCGGGGAACGTGGTGTCGCCACGCACCAACAGCTCGCCACAAACTGATTATTAAATTTTTCATAGTATTCATCTGAATCAAGAAATAAACATACCTTAATGAAAAGTTTCTGGCCTCAGTTCAAATGATTTTTTTTTTAATTTGTTATCTTAAATGTATTTATGCATAGATGAGAGCATTCATTCTCTTTAAATTGTTTTTTTTTTTCAAATAACTGTTGAATATTAAAGCACAATTTTTCACTAGCTGAACGCAAAATGAAGGAGAAATGCCACGTTCTACATTTACCACCATATTGCCACCCTTTCAGACACCCCTATCTGGATTAAATTTGCAATGATTATTCCAAAAATGAAGCGGAGCAATTTTACAGATGACTCGCTGACAAAATTACCGTGTGTGCGTGTACCCTATAGACAATAAGGAGACTACACACATTCAGAAAATATTTCAAATTCAAATCATTTATTTTGTGAAAAGGGTAAACAAAAAATCTTACAGGCACATTCCGCCTCAAGGCGTGTCAATATAATAAGGAGAGTACTTCAATATGGTCAATAAACAAAGTCACGAATAATAAAAAGTCATAATGAAAGTTACAATTTTTATGGAGAAAAAGCCATTAATAAAAAAGCATTTCATTTTTATTCGTTTTGTCTGAAAGTCAGATACATTTGATTTTATGTAATTGCTTAACATCTTTTAATATAAATTGAGTTCATTACTTGGAGTAGATTCAAAATTCTAATTCAAAATTCATTTAATCCATAGTTACAATCTAGTGAACACATTACAATACGATTTGATATATATTACATAATAATAAGTCGCAATATAGGCAATAACGTATTTAATTTTTAAAAATACAATAGCGCCTTTGATTTGGAGTTCTTTAAGAGGGGCATTAGAAGGTTTCATCAGAGTCGGCACCGCCCCTGGTGTTTCACACGTCCATAGACCACGATAACCACTTCCCATCAGGTGGGACGTGTGCTTGTCTGCCACCTAAGTAAAAACGTCTTGCACGAAGATGGTTGCTTCTAAAAATGGCGCAAGCTCTAAGTGTAATTACTAATAATATGACAAAGTTATTAAATTATATGAATTAGATTATTATTCATATCATTTGATATTATTCTTCAAAGTATTGAAACCTTGATTGATAGGTTCGTAATTATAATATTACGAAATTATTATTCAAGACTTTTATTGTGTAGCGCAATGTCGCGTTTCTGATTTATTTTTTTTATGCATCTTAGGTGGCAGACAAGCAAACGGCTCACCTGATAGAAAGTGATTACCGTGACCTATGAACGTGTGTAACACCAGTGGAGTCACATCCGTGCTGCCCACCCAGTAAGAACAGAAATTTTATGTGCCTTCAGTGCAGAACACAAAATCAGGACAAGCCTTTCGTCTTCCCACTGACAGCACAAAAACTCTCCAGTGAGCTCTGGCTACCCTACTCACCGCCGAGAAAACAACACGAGGTTATTATAGCCGTGGTATTCTATAGGGTGGAAGTACTTCCCCAGTCGGACTGCTCAATTCGGAGGGGAATACCGTCGTGTCCTACCTCCTTTACATTACATACATTACCTTAACAGTGAGCAGTAGCTTTGCTCTCGTAATGTATTTTAGGTACATATTATGTCTTGCAGTCTATCGTACTAGCTGGTATTACCACTCACTGTTAAACAATATCTGTTAGGCCTCTCAGATGTGACCCATGTTATATCAGTGTAATAAGCAACGACCGTAACACTATTGTAAAACAATTAAACGTAATTACATTGAGTAACTTATAGCTATACTGGTTAGGACAGGCGACATTGTGATATTAATTGATGTGTTCATTGATGCCAGCAGGTGGCGCTAACGAGCGCCTGGCGTAGTGAATATGTGGGTATATTATATCTATCAAGCATAATACAAGCTTGATTCACGCTATAAGTTTCATTCATTTCAATGCTGTACACAAAATATCACTCTAATAATGAATCAGAAATTTGTGAACTGACAGTTTTTTTTTTCAATTCAATTTTTTTTTTTTTTTTTTTTTTTTTTTTTTTTTATATATTTGTGGATCATTGGTTTTTTGTACAGTTCTTATTCTAGGTTACATTAAAGTGCGCTATGTCCTACCATGGAATATGGTGTCCAAATTAAATTTACAGTAACATTAATATAAATATGTCTTCTTAACATAAATATGTCTTTACAAAGTCATGCGAGAGAATTATCATTGAGGAATTCGTCAATGGTGTAGTAAGCCTTATCTGCTCAAGTTTTTATTAGCTTACATCTAAATACGGTTTCTTTGTTTACGTGCATTCTTACTTATAATCACGCCTTTACCCCAGAGGGTTAGGCTGAGGGAAATTAACACCCACAATTCACCAATCATTGTATTCGGTCCCATGTAATAGTGGGTGACCCCTATTGCCGTATTCCGGGCACTATTGTTGCTTCCAGCCATGCATCTGAAGCAGAGTCTGGGCTGTATATATCAGTCAGATGTTAAACAGCCCTATCCCTTAGTCGCTTTGTACGACACCGCATGGGAAGAGATGGGGTGGTCCAAATTCTACTCTGCCGGGAACTTTTTATTACATCATCATAATAATAATACCATAATATTTTTAGTAAAACCAGAAGTTACACTAGATAAAGCGGACCACCTTGAGGGGTAAGCATTAGATGCGACTAATCTTAACGCTAGAATGAATAAGAATAATTACGCAGTATTTTCGTCCTTTCGAAATAATCACAACTATTATAAAATAGATACGTACAAATATGTGAGCTACATTCAACATGACGTGAATAAGCTAAACATGGGCAGGGAATTTATCCTCATACATTGCGAACTGAGACGGTGCGCACTGTGCGGTATGAAAGAAACTTCATCCCACGCACACTCAAGCTGTGGAATGACCTCTATACTGCGGTTTTCCCAAGCACCATATGGGGATCTTCAAGAGGGGCTTCAGAAGGTTTCTTCATGGTCGGCAGCGCGAGTGTAACACCCCTAGTGTCCATAGGCCACGGGACGGGTCCTTTAAGCGAGGCGTGAAAAAGCATATGATAAGGCCGTCAAGCTGAGTGTCACCATTGTCACACGGTAAGTGTAAGTAATGGTGACCCTCTTTTCTGGGACTTTGCCTTCAGCTTACCATCAGGCAAGGCGAAGTCCAATTGACGTGTCCTATATAAAAAAATAAAAAAAAGTAACCACTTCCCATCAGGTCATGTGCTTGTCTGCCACCTAAGTAGTATACAAAATTAAAAAAATATTTTTACAAAATTAATACAATAGTTAAACTACTGCTTACATTTTATTTTTGATGAAGTGGTACACAGCATTAGTAGATATAATTAACGACCCTGCGAGCTATCAACCTCGTATATGGTGAATTCTTAGTACATACATACATATTATCACGCCTTTATCCCCGGAGGGTTAGGCAGTGGTGAATTAACACCCACATTTCACTATCATTGTATTCGGTCCCACGTAATAGGGGGTGAGCCTATTGCCGTTTTCCGGGCGCTATTGTTGCCTCGAGTCATACATCTCTGGCTGAGTCTGGGCTGTGTAAAACTGTCTGATGTTAAACAGTCTCATCCCTTAGTCGCCTTGTACGACACCGCATGGGAAGAGATGGAGTGGTCCAAATTCGACTCAGCCTGAAACCACGCGACTTCTTAGTAAGATTTGCGAATATACTTCTGAGGACCAGTGGATACGGTCCTTAATATTTATTTATTGATCGTATATTCTATAAGACACACATAGGTTTGTTCGTTGGAAGATTATTTACCAACGTTATATGTTCCCGTGTCGGCATACAGCTAAATTAAAGATTATGTGATTCTTACTTCTTGAATACTGTTAAATAACATTTTTATAGCTCGGCCAGAGTAGAACTCTGTTGATATAAATTGTAGATTGATATTGCGTGTAACAATTTGTCTGTTGGCGTCTGGAAGTCGGCCAACATACACGTGAAGGCATATCTATACAACAGTATTAATATATGCTGTAATAAGAAAATCTATTTATAGCTTTTGGGAAATTCAATATGGAACTTGTTGATAATGGAAAAGTTGAAATTAATGTTTGAGCTGATTCCAAATCTGAACTGATTATATTTTCATGACAAAATACTTGCTTGCTTACATATGATATTTAGGCCTGTAAATCTTCGAAGGGGTAGGCAGAGTTGTTTATACTATTACCTAGCTCTGTTTTTCGAATTCATGTAACAGGAAGCGAGTCTATTACTGTCAAACGGGTACTTTGTCATGAACAGTATGGTTATTATTGGATGGAGAACAACCCTATTAATTCGTTGACATTACATTTATACTACGAAAATAATGAGGTTCATACATTCAATTAAAAATTTCTACGTTCGTTTAGGTCTCTAAATTAATCAATCGTAGTCCACTGCTGAACATAGGCCCCTCCCAATGTTGGGATGCTTTGGCCTACTGTTTCCACACTGGCCAGATTGGTTGGTACAGGGTTTTCTTTCGAGTTTTCCTTCTCTCGCAGTGATATCGTCTGTATTTTGTCTGGTCTCTAAATATGGCGTGGTAATAATAATGTATGTACTGTTTAGTTTCCTACACTCAAAATTAATATATTATTAATTCTAAACCACACGATAAAGAAAGCACACGTGAATGATCTGTCATTGACTATTTACAGATTTTGGGGATTTCATTACACTGGTACATATATTTATACCCAATGAAGTCCAATACATACATTTGTAACATTTTCAAATCTAGATATTTTGTATCACTGATTTGACTTGACTTTTATTACACTGTACTGGAAAATATTACTCATGGCTAAACCAGTTAATCACCATGTAGAAGCTTTAAGACAAAAAGGAAGTAATACAACATGAAATAAGACAAAATTTAAAGTCAAGAGAAATCTCTTGTCATAGCAGATTCAAATATAAGTACTTCACTAACGCGAAGCAGATTACATGAATTAAATTTTGCAATCAAGCAGTTAAACTGGGATATAACAGGATTATGTGGAGTTAGGAGAGAAAGCCAAGTAATTGAGGAACATCGCAGATTCACTTTTTACAATGTCATGAGACAAAGAATAAACAAAGAGGAATAGAATCTGGATTTGTGATTAAACGTCTGTCTATCTCTCTATATACAGATTGATCTAGAAAGGATTATGAATTTGGAATAAATCATAAAAAAAAACCAAAATTTCAATACCAATCTTAAACTGTTTCGATGTACTGTTTTTAAAATCGTTCGCCTTTCTGTCCCACCACGTTTTTTTTTATACCAAATGTTTGATAGACACAAGGCCCACCTGATGGAAAGTGGTTACCGTGGCCTATGGACGTGTGCAACACAAAGGGAGTCGCACTCGCGCTGCCAACCCTGTAAGCACAGAGTTTATGTGCCGTCAGTGTAAAAGATAAAGCAGGACAAGCTTTTGGTCTTCCCACTGACAGCACTAAAACTTTCCAGTGAACTCTGGCTACCCTACTCACCGCCGGGGACACAGGGGAGAAAACACGGGAATTGAAATGTGTACATACATAACTTTCGAATGTCACGCATAACTTTCGAATAACTGCATCAAATTGGATACATCTTTTTTGTGTTCGTTGTTGTAAAAAGGTTTGTTTAAAAGAAACATATTTTGAACAGAAGGTGCAACAGGAGCGGGATCAGGATTATACGCGTCCCGAACCGCAGGTAACAATTATTAGTAAAATAAAATATTAGCACGATAACATATAAACCTAATTGTTTACAAATTTGTTAGAAATATAAATAATATTCGGATAGAAATTGTTTTTTTATACCACTTAGGGGCAGACAAGCACACGGCTCACCAAATGGAAAGTGGTTAACGTGGCTATGGACGTTTGTCACATCAGAGGATTCACACTCGCGCTGCCGACCCTGTAAGCAGCCGTCTCTGTGCCGTCAGTGTATAAAACAAAGCAGGACAAGCCTTTAGTCTTCCCACTGACAGCACAAATTCTCCAGTGAACTCTGGCTACCCTACTCACCTCTGGGAACACAACACAAAGTTACCATCGCAGCGGAATTCTGTAAGCATGCAAAGAAGTTTATGTTGAGACCTTTTTATCACTTGATACTTACGAGAGATTGACCACTCATTAGAGAATTACTTATTGTCTTACTAAGAGAGGGGTTTTAAAAAGGAAGGGATAACTGTGGTAATTTAACCAAAAATACTCAAATAAATTGAGATAATCTCTTGTAATGGAGCCAAATGTTTAAAATTTATAACATAAAGCCTCAAATCCATCTATTCAAAAACAGTTAAGAGAAAAAAAATGGAAATTTGCCCATATATTTGGTGGAAATCTTTATCTTCTAAAAGTTTTTGAACAAAAAGGTTTTAGTGATTGGATCGGTTTCAGATACCATTACCAACAGTATCGGTTTTCAATATTTACTTTTTAGTACTCCTTGGTTGAATGGTATAAATACTGTTGACTTCTTTGTAATGGCCGCAAGAAAAGTTAAAGTTCCTCAATGTCAATGAAAATAATGATTCATTAGCATGGAATCATTTGCTTACTATACATATATTGGTATGGCCTCTTTTCAGCGGAGGCGAAGTCTAACTTCACCTCGCCTGGTAGTAAGCTGAAAATAAAGTCTCTGAAAAGAGGTCATTATATACATATACCATGTTGCAATGGTGACATTCACGCCTCTCTTAATGGACCCATGGAAGAAGGAAAAAAAATGACAATAGATCAATTAGCCTAGCGCAGTCCAGACAAGCTGCCCGCGTACGAAGGCAACTCGGGCGTCGGAGGTCGATGAACACCTCCGCCCCCCATGAGCGCCGGCCTGGGGGTGACAGGTGGAGCCGCCTGTCACCCTGGCAGAAGCAGGCAGCGGCGGTGGCGCGCGTGGCGCGCCTCCCTGTTTCCGGGGACGAGTTGGGGACTCTGTGGTCCCCACACCCGAGAAGAGAGCTAGATCGTGAGAGATGGCCCTGGGTCGGCCGGGGTGCGAGGGATATGCCTGTCAACCTCACCTTCGGCAACCAAAGCGACCCACAGGCGGCGTGCGTTTTAGTCGGTTCGAGTCCGACATAACCTCCTCCACCGGCTCCGGTGGGGAGGTATCCGTGGGGATTTTGCGCACGTAAAAAAAAAGCCTAGCGCAGTCCACTGCTGGATATAGGCCTCTCCCAATGTTGGGAGACTTTGACCTACTTTTTTACGCTGACCAGACAGGTTGGTACAGGGTTGATATTTCGAGTTTTCTTTCTCCCACAGTGATATCGTCTGCGTAATTGTCCGTTGGTAGCCTCTTACGACACCCTTCGGATGAGGTGGGGTGGTGATACTTGTATTATTTCTCTGTCACCACACAGATAATATCCTACAGACTAAAAATGTGAAAGTTAGAAGAGTTTATTTGTTTCAACGCGCTAATCTCAGGAAATACTGGATTGAGTGGAAAAGTTATTTTTATATTGAATAGTCCGTTCATTGTCAAATGTTTTAGGCTATATATCATCACGCTACAGCTTAAGAGAACAGAGCAGTGATCGTAAATGTCAACAAATTCGGCAATTTTTCATACATCATTTGAATACTAAAACAGGGGGCTGAAAGAGACGATATGAAGTTTTAAAATAAGCCACGGGAGAAACTGAAGCGGGTCAGCAAGTTTGTTATAAATGAAAGTCTAAAATTCCAGTTGCACCCATTGTTTTCTAATACAATATCTATACAATACAATTATCAATAGCTCCTATAACCGTTTCCCTCAACATGGCCCGTTTCATGTTTCGTTGAAGACAGTAAACGGAACCAGACGTGCCGCCTCTACCAGTCTCCTCTATAAGCGAGGTCGACGTAATACAACCGTCAGGAACTTCCGATGTAAACTGGAAACATGTTTACTGGGACGGATAGCAGAATTAACCGATGTATTGTAGAGTAGCTGATGCCCGCGGCTCCACTCGTGTATTTTTTTGATCCTGTTCGCACAGCTCAAGGGAGCATAAGCATCCTATATATTATTCCAAACTAGACACTATCCCTATATCAAATTCTTTCAGCCATTATATTATTAGAGCGTGATAGAATATCAATCGATCAATTAGCTCACCGCAGTCCACTACTGGATATAGACCTCCCCCAATGTGCCATTAAGTTCGATACTCTGCCTTCCGCATCCAGTCTGTCCTAGCCTCATTTTTCAGGTTGTCAGTCCATTTACTTTTTTTCACAAAGAGAAAGTGGTTACCGTAGCCTATGGACGTGAGTAACACCAGAGAAGCCACGCTCGCGCTTTCGACCCTGTAAGCCCAGAGTTTCTGTGCCATCAGTGTAGAGGACAAGGCAGGACAAGCCTTTAGCCATCCCACTGACAGCACAAATTCTCCAGTGAGCTCTGGCTACCCTACTCACTGCTGGGAACACAACACGAAGTTATTTTAACCGCGGTATTCTGTAGGGCAGAGGTACTTCCCCAGTCAGACTGCTCAATTAGGCGGAAATACCGCCGTGTCCTACCTCCTTAGACCTTACAATTTTATTGTCTTCTCGCGGTCTCCACTCTAGGACTCGTTTGCCCCAACGAGCATCGGTTCTTTGACAGATGTGGCTAGTCCATTCCCACTTTTAATAATTATAATGAGTATAAAAAAGGCGGTCCAGTGCGAGTCAGATTCGCGCACCTAATGTTCCGTCACTTAAGCTACATAAACCGTAATATATTTTGAATACGTTGAATTTAAAATTTGATTTTTGCACACTTTCATGATGTTATAGATCTGAGTATGTGGTATGAATTTCAACTTGATACCATACCGTATTACTGAGAAAAAGGTCTTGACAGACAGATAGGCAGACAGACAGACAGACATACAGACAAACGGACGGACGGACGGACAACGAAATGATCCTATAAGGGTTCCGTTTTTTTCCTTTAGAGGAACGGAACAATAAAAAAAAACTACATACATACATACATATAATCACGCCTTTATCCCCGGAGGTTTAGACAGGGTGAATTATCACCCACATTTCACCAATAATTAAATTTGGTCCCACGTAATAGGTGGTGAGTCTATTGCCGTCTTCAGGGCACTATTATTGACTCAAGCCATGCATCTGAGGCTGAGTCTGGGCTATATATATCTGTCTGATGTTAAACAACCCTATCCCTTAGTCGGCTTTGTACGACACCGCATGGGAAGAAATAGGGTGATCCAAATTCTACTCTGCCGGGAACCACGCGACCTTGTACGACACCGCATGGGAAGAGATGGGGTGGATATAAGAAATAAGAACTACTCGAACTTAATAAACAGATATACTTTATAAAATATTACAAAAGTAATTACTTTTATTTAAAAGAGAATTAATGGGGATGATAAGATTCGAAAGTTTAAGAGTATGAAAGAAGACTATATATGATATGGTTTAGAACCAATGCATAATTTAAATAATAATTGACATAACCCCATTTTTTTTATACAACTTAGGTGGCAGACTAGCACACGGCCCACTTGATGGAAAGTGGTTACCGTGACCTATGAACGTGTGTAACACCAGTGGAGTCACATCCGTGTTGCCGACCCTGTAAGAACAGAGATTTTATGTGCCCTCAGTGCAGAACACAAAATCAGGACAAGCCTTTGACCTTCCCACTGACAGCAGAAAAACTCCAGTGAGCTCTGGCTACCCTACTCACCACCGGGAGCACAACACGAGGTTATTATAGATGTGGTATTCTGTTAATGCTGAAAAGAACAGTAATCAACTGTACCACTTTATTTTAGTTGGGCTTTATTTTAGTTGAGATTTGTCTCTGTCTGTCTAAACTACCGTCTGATATTCACAAGTAGGTAGTAGGTATATTGCTGTTGGTCTTAACTTTCTGGTTTAATGTCTCGACAATAATAAATGGTATTGCTGTTATTCGGCTTGACTAACGTTATTGTGATACTATTACAGAAAACTACTTTAACTAAGTATCTTTTGTAATTGTTTTATGTGTTTTTTTAATTTGACCAATTCGGCATCACCTCACCTGATAGATGGTAAGCTAAAGGCAGTCTCCGGGAACAGGGCCACCGTTACATACACGTGGCATGTTACAATGGTGGTACTCAGCTTGACAGCCTCATCAGATACTATTTCACGCCCCGCTTAAAGGACCCAGGATATAAGAAGAAGGAAACACGTGAGCTATTTATGAATTCCAGGTCTTAATGGTGCGGCAAAGGTAAGAGTCTCCGAACCGCTTGATTCTTAATGGCATATTCTGCACCTGTGAGGGTGACATCTAAGCCCTGTACGTGTTGTACTGTGTAAGAAAGGACTAATTGGAAGAGTTCTTCAGAATACTCTGCTTTTTCTACTTTTTGATGACTTCTGCAGTAAAACGCCGCAATTTGCTAATGTAAAGTATAAAAACTATTAATGGATGGTATTTCCGTCCCAACTGAGCAGTCCGACTGGGGAAGTACCTCCACCCTACAGAATACCACGGCTATAATAACCTTGAGTGGTGTTCCCGGCGGTTAGTAGGGTAGCCAGAGCTCTCTGGAGAGTTATTGTACTGTCAGTGGAAAGACCAAAAGTCTGATCTGATTTTGTGTTCTGCAATGAAGGCACAGAAAATCTCTGTTCTTACAAGGTCGGTAGCACGGGTATGACTCCTCTGGTGTAACACACGTTCATAGGTCACGGTAACCACTTTCCATCAGGTGGGCCGTGTGCTTGTCTGTCACTGAAGTTGTATAAAAAACGTCAATATTAAGTTTTTCAAGAAATGCCACACCCACGTTAGCCTCAACAAATTTGTTGCCATCTATCCGCCCCCATATCAGAACACTAACTATGGTAGAGACGGTAAAATACTGCCCTCCACTCCATTCCATCACTAGAACATGACAGAATATTCACCAATGATTAAGCGATAAGCCTTAACTTAAACGGGTCAATGGTTGTCTGTTATATTATTTGGAATAAGTCAGTCAACACACAATTTATTTATTTATTTTATTATTCATTGCAAATAGGTATATGTAGTTTACATATATACCTAATGAATGTAACATCTTATTCAACCCACCAATTCAATTTTCTTTTTTCACGAAATCTTTTTTTTTTACACTTGAAATAAATTGTTATTATCATATACATCCATAGTACATTTATTGTAAACTTAATATTTTAACGTTACAGGCAGATATTCCAACTTTTTTATATGTATGGGTAGATCATTCTTACTTTTTTGTACAAGAAATTACATAATAACATTATATGAAGAATTCCATTGGGAATCATTAACGTGATGTTATATATTTTGGAGAAAAATGGCAACATTGATTTGCACAAACAAACAAACATCCTCTCACCCCATACGGATATACCGTCTCCGTTCCGTAGTGGGGTTAAAAATAATAAGATTTCTTAAAAATATGACGTTGAATATTAAATATTAACAGTAGATTAAAAATAACATCATATTAAAGTACGTACAGTCGGCGTCAGAACTATATTGACCACAAAGTCTCAAATACACAATTCCACGGCCATAATAACCTCGTGTTGTGTTCCCGCCGCTGCTGAGTAGGGTAGCCAGAAATCACTGGAGAATCTTTGTGCTGTCACTGAAATCTTGTGATTGGAAGACCAAAAGCTTGTCCTGTCCTGCTTTATCTTCTACACTGAGGGCACAGAAACTCTCCATTCTTACAGGGTCAGCAGCGCGAGTGCGACTCCTCTGGTATTGCACATGTCCATACTCCACGGCAACTACTTTCCATCAGGTGGTTCGTGTGCTTGTCTGACACCTAATTGGTATAAAAGATAAATATCTTAAAACCAAGGTATTGGGAACAATATATTTTTTAATATTGATTAAAATAATAGTATTATCCGAATTAAAGGTGTGTACCAAGTATTAGAATAATTAGTAAACTGCAAGGGGGGAAAACCAAGGCTTTAGATAAATGGTACTTTGTTCGTTAATATCGATCTGATGCTGACTGAACACGTAATAATAACTAACTAGCAAAACAAACATTAAATGCGAATAATAATGCAAACAATTCACTTCTTGGTATTAAAATTTCAATTGCAAAACACCGACTACGTGAATAGCATTTTATCACTAAATTTTGTGAATAAGCCACCTGTAGAATATAGTGAGAGTTCTACATTAGTACTAAGTGTAGTGCTCTTATAGCTGCATCTGATATTCAACAATCTCAACGTGATAATTTGGCAGGACTAAGGGATAGGGTTGTTTAACATTCGGCGTGGGAGACGCCGAGGCGGGAGCTTGTGGCGGCCCTGGGAGTGAGGGTTCTCACGCTCTCCACCTTGCTCGCGGCGAGCGATGGTCCGCAGTGCGGATGCGTGGGCAGCCGGCGCCTCCTTCTGCGAGCAAGTAATGCTCGTGAAGGAGGAGGCGGGGCGGGAGCGGCAGCGGGAGCGACGAAGGATCGCAAGCCAAGCTGCCCGCGTACGAAAGCAACTCGGGCGTCGGAGGTCGATGAACGACATTCGCCTCCCCATGAGCGCCGGCCTGGGGGTGACAGGTGGAGCCGCCTGTCACCCTGGCAGAAAAAAAAGGGTTGTTTAACATCAGACAGATATACACAGCCCAGACTCAGCCTCAGATGCATGGCTCGCGTCAACAATAGTGCCCTGAAATCGGCAATGGACCGAATACAATGATTGGTGAAATGTGGGTGTTAATTCAGCACTGCCTAATCCTCCGGGGATAAAATCGTGATTATATGTATGTATGTAATTTGGCAGTAGAACATTTCTAAATAAAATATTAATCGCTATTGTAAACCTATCCGTAAACCGGTATAAACGGGATGTGTACAAACAGATTGGTGATACAAGTATCCACAAAGGTTGCTGAGAATTTCACCTAAACGTGGTGCGACTCTGCCCTAAAATTTCGCTTCTTGGGTAATATATTTTATCCCAATATTTGATTTTACTAAAATATTATACAATCGTGTCAAGAAATATTATATATATTAAATACAATAAAACTAAAATAACTATTATACAATTTATAGCTAAGAAAAATTAAAATGCGTTGTGGAATTCCTCCGCATCGCATGCCTCTTGTGGTAGCGTTCCCAGATTTTACTTAAATAGTATTTTCACAATGTTCCAGAATATTATATGTTGCTCGCCAATTATCAACTGCCAAGAAGAAGCTACCTCAGCTGAAATCTTATTTTAAAACCCAGATACTACATTACTTTATTGATAAGCTTTTACATTTTCCGTGCATACCTAATTATTTCTTGAGGGACTTGTTAAGGTCATTAGTGTGCTCGAATTCTTCATATTTTTCCGTAAGCCAAAAGAGAATCTCCTGCTTTTTGAAGCCTGCCTGCGTATTGGTATAATGAATGTACTAGGTACTCGTAAAGCCTTTGATATGCAAATATTTTCAATGGGAAAATACATTGTGCTAGACAAAGTTTAGTCATGTATATTTACTAAACGTGTGTTGAATTTTGTAACAGGTGATTAGAGGCTCATGTGTATCACAGTGTGTTGTTTTTTAGAATGCAGGTAGGTTAGAATGTTTTAATAATACTTTTAATTAGAATCTTTAGACTTTCTTTCAATAACGTATGTAAATATAATATAAAAACTTGCTACAAAAATTATAATAAGTTTTCACACATGCAAATAGTCCCGTGAATTTTATAATTCTGTATTGCAACAATTATTGTTAGAATGCTTAACAGTACTTTGTTGCACCTGACAGCATCCAGCCGGTTCGATAATTTTATTGGAGAAATGTTTTCTTCTTTTCAATTTTATTTTCTTTTTAAATAAAATGTTAATTGTGTTTTAAGTGACAGGTGGACTGTAAAATTTTCTGCCATGAAGATGAGTTCAAAAATCTTTACATTGGGCGCACTATAAGTTTCCGGAGTGAATATGAAAAAATACTATTAAAGGTACAAAATTAATTTATTGTTTTCCAAAATAATCTCCCTTGGCGTCTATGCACTTTTTCATTCGATCAAACCAGTTTTGAAAACTTTTGTGCCACTCCTCTGTGGTGACCTCTGAAACGTGTTTTTCATACTCCTTGACAGCCTCTTCTGGTGATGAAAATCGTTGGCCGCGTAATTGGTTCTTAATTTTTGGGAACAGATAAAAGTCACAAGGTGCCAGGTCGGGACTGTATGCAGGATGACTCATGAGTTCTACATTTTTCGCCTTCAAAAAGTCGTTTGTCTGTCTGGCCGTGTGAGAACTAGCATTGTCGTGGTGCAGGATGATACGGCGTTTACGGTTATTTTTACGGAGTTCGTCAATAACTTCCGGCAAACAAATGGTCGTGTACAGTCACTATTCACAGTACGACGATTTTCTAAAGCTACAGTAGCCACGTGTTCAGTTTTATTAAAAAAAGAAGCAATCATCCGCTTAGATGCACTTTTCACGCGCGCCACTTTGGTTGGTTTCGGCTCATCTTGAAAGACCCATACGCTCGATTGCTGCTTTGTTTTGGGATCGTAGCAATAAATCCATGTTTCGTCACCTGTTACTATGTCCCACACCAAATTTGACGCACCTTCGTTGAATCTGGTAAGCATGGCACTGCACCAAGTGACGCGGTCCGTTTTTTGATCCTCGGTCAAGTTATGTGGGATCCACCGCGAGCACAGCTTTCTCACACCCAAATGTTTGTGTAGGATTGATTGTATTTGACTCATGCCTATTTCTAAGGATGCGCGAATTTCATGGTAGGTCACATGCCTGTCTGTTTCAATCATACGGCGCACAGCATCGATGTTTTTGTTGGTCACAGCGGTGGACGGCCGACCATCGCGAGATTCGTCACTGAGATTGATACGACCACGCTTGAATTCTGCAAACCAGCTATAAACAGTCGTCTTGCATGGACCTTCATCGCCAAAAGCTGTTTCAAGCCGAGCTATGCTCTGTTGAGCCGTCAAATTACACTTAAAATCGTAGAAAATCATACTACGAAAATTTTCCCGAGTTAAATCCATGTTGATGCAGACACACAATTTTTTAAATGGCGCCACAAGGTAAAAACAAAAGACAGTCAGATGAAACAAACTGTATTCTACAGCCAAAGAGTTCTATTTTCAAATGTTGTAATAAATTTTTAAATATTGTTTATGTAAGTGGCCAGTTCCGGAAACTTTTAGTGTAACCTATGTAATCACGATTGTCCTAGACTATCAATATTCATTGAGAAAATGGCGACATGTTGATGTTATTCCAATACACAGAAAACATGCTGTGGACTGATGAGGTACATCAGTTTACAGTATGTTTACTGTGAGATGTTCAACTAGTTACTGACACCTTCCATTTGTTGTCAAGAATTCACCCCATATATCGCCTTAACATACCAAAAGTGAAAAGGATGTAGGTAATTTTTTTGCGTACAACACATTCCAAACAGAAAACTGGCTGAGTCAGATATGTCGAGCAGCGATTTGGTATGCTACGGGAAATATTCGATAATACTCTCAGTCATGCGAATGACATGAGTGCCCTCGAGTCTATGGATGCACAAGGGCATGTTCAATCAATCAAAATGTCGTTAAAATGATTTCGAATTTGTCCTGCTACTAATATGGTATTGGTTTGCTTATATCTCAATTTAGTGGAATTTGATTGTTTATTTTAAGAGGATCACGATTATATGCTACGTCCAGCATATAATCGAGATTCTCTCGACTAGGCTACTTGCCAAGGTCATCCGATTCTTCCCAATACTGCTTAATATGTTCGTTTGATATCAAAAAAAAAATACTTTACTAATTAAGTTATTGCCTAACTAAACTGCAACTATGACTTTTCATTATTTTTAATTTCCGAAGTAAGTCAAAATATAAACAATTAAATTATAACTTTTTAAATTCCTCATTAAATTACAAATTACTTGTATTATGAACTATATATGTGTTAACGCAACGTAGACCGTGATAAATGAGAATTTTTTTTGCACTCCATACATTTGCACCACTCGCTACTGAAGTGTGACGTCACTCGCAAGTACGATTTTGTATGGAGAGTTTTTGGGCGGCGGGTGAATTTTCGAAATCAAATATTTTTAAAGCTATTTGTCGTAAGAATATTTCACTTTAGCAGTTCATTATATTATTACAGTGGTCATTTTTCGTTAATAAAAAAAATAATCAAATAGTCTATGTGTGGTAATCGTAGCACGGGTGTGACTCTCCTGGTGTTTCATACGTTCACAGGTCACGGTTACTACTGTACTGTTCATCAGTTGTGTTCATCGTGTGCATATCTGCCACCTAAGTTGTATAAAAATAGTGGGAACATCATGTTCTGATTATGTCTTATGCACCAACTCTGTAATAATAGAGAGTTTCTCTGTCCTCCGGGGTTGGTACCATACAGGGTTGGTAGTACAAGTGCGACTCCCTGTTGTTGCACACGTCCTTATGCCACGGTAACCACTTTCTATCAGGTTGGCCGTGTGCTTGTCTGTAAGTCGTATAAAGAAAAGTGTGTATCGAAACGAAAGCTAACAGTTTAGCCTAAACTTTTTTCGCTTGTTGCTCCGACGCAAGGCAAGATTAACTGCATGGAATGTAGGTCTGGCATAATCCATTAAAACAACATGCTCAATCACAGTTGTGTCGTATAGTGCTGGAGATTTATATGGACGACCAACAGGAATACGCAGAACTAAAACGAATGTATACGATCAATCATATTTATTAAACGGATGACAATGAAGGATAGGCGCTCTAATGAACACGCAAGCTTAGGTATTATTTTAGGTATAATAGATGCATTTGATTTTGTGAACGCGTTCGCTACGCTTCTTTTGATTAGTTTCGATCCCCGCGCAGTGCAAATATCTGTATACATGAATATGGGTATTTGCATTGGTCTGGTCGTACCTCGAAGGGCATAACGTGCTCCCGTGGGTCCCGGTTGCCATAGGAACATCTATGATAGGCGTTACGGATTGTTGGAGCCCTAATAATGTCCAACAACTCGTCTAGCTGCAATGCTTCGATATTGCCTTTGAATTGTGTAGGTCAGTCGCTTCACGGAAAATATCAATACGGATTTGGATACTAGACTGGTAAAGCGGACGCCGGAGCAGCGATGTCTACTGAACAAGACACAAATTCGCTCCTGGGTGGAATACTGCTCGCATCTCTGCGATGGCTCAGCAAAGTACTGACTAGATGCTCTCAACAGGTTGCAGTATTGGGAATCCTGTGGTCATGAACATCCTAGTGCCTTTGCAGATGCGTAGAGATGTTGTGTCCTTGGGGGTATTTTATCATCTGTACTGTGATGAATATTCTGATGAGCTCTTCCAATTAGTCCCACCCTCTCCTGCCTACACAGGACAACACATGCAGGGCTTAGATGTTATTCGCATACGTTGCAAAATATCCGATCAAGAACCAAGCGGTTCGGAGACTCATTCTTTTGTCGGAGCATTAAGGCCTGAAATTCATTACTAACTCACTTGTATCCTTTTTCTTACAGTATCTTTAAGCGGGGCGAGAAAAAGGATATGATGAGGCCGTCAAGCTGAGTGTGACTCTGTTCTGTAGACTGTACCTTCAGCTTCCCATCAGGCTAGGTGAAGTCTAATTAACGTGTGCTATATAAAAAAACCCCAGACTCCGAGGTAAAAGTTACGGATGCGACTGGGATTAACGCTAGGATGTCGATGAAGATGCATTTCATTTCAGAAAACTAATGTGTTTGGCATTAGATGCCATGTTTGCCTGTTTACTACCTTGCTGGTCTCTTGCCCGGGGTCATTTCATCCTATTGATGAGTTTCTAATGCGAACAAATGCCATCTAACGTTCCTATCCCGAAAAGAAACCCTGGTCAATTAACTGGTGAATTACTTAGTTGGTTGGCTTGACCCTATAGGCCGAATTTTAATGTGTCGAAGTTTAATGAGTGAACATAAATACTTTGAGAGTATTTATTTCACATTTCTCCTTAGAGCTTCACAAGGAATTTGACTGGTTATTTTACGGATAAAGGGTTGGGACTAGCCGAGAAATGCGTGGACTGCTCAAGTACTCATACCACGACATGTTATATTTGTAACAAATTGTTGGCAAGGTCAAATTCTTGAGAACCTTATATATTTCTTAATTTAAACAGGCATATTTAAACCAATATCGCAACCGCGTAGGCTAGGAACGGTTGAGTTTGCTTTGATTCAGTTCAAACATTTTTGCTTTACAACCGCTGCCTGCGGGAGCCGGGAAACTTTGATTTCGTTTCCGTGACCCATAGGAACCTATATATTTATAAAGTAGTTTTTATTCAGCGAATTGGGTCTCTGGAATACGTTTCTATCGGTAGCGGGAACAGAAACAGAATGCTTCGCGGGCGAATCCACGGAACAGTTAGTATGGTATTAAATATTATATTACATTAAAATTTCAGTGAAGCAACATACCTTCACCTTGTTAGAAACGAATATATCCAATTAAGAAAATCGATATCATTACTGCCGTCATTCCTAATCCTTGTTAATTTAGAACATAAACATTTATGAAAACCTCTAGCAACAAGAAAACCTCTTCTGATTTGAATTTCCAAACATCTATAATTTTTTGTCGGACTTACCTTAGTGCCCTTTTGAAATATAATAAACTGAAAGGTCGTAAACAAATTGTCTATACATGTCTTTTTATGCTTTACGTTCCATTTGAAGACCCGAGTCGGCGCGCGGTCTTAGTTTAGTTGTGGTATGTTTGCGGAAGTCCCCATGAAAAAAGGGCAATCATTTTAGTTAGCTGCGGGTCTGGTATATGCATAGATTTTTTCATGAATAAAGCTACACATTGATAGCAATTTTCAAAATATATACAACTACCAGTAGAACAAACTATTCAACAAATGTTCAGTCATAGTTACATTACGTTTTTCTCTATATGCACGTAGAATTTGACATGATGACACTAACGTTGTTATTTATAAATCATAATTCTTTTTTAAAATCGTGCCATGAGATTCTGGTAGACCGATGTACAACAGTTCAAAATATTAAGGTTTCTTTAGGCAATTGGCAAATATAAAAACATCAACTGGGTTTGAGTTAGATGTAAGTTTGATGTGAGTTAGATGTATGTTATTAGCCTGGAGTCTAGACGTAATCTTCTAAAAGTCATGATGCTGCATGGAATGTGTAACAATAGATTTGATTGTTCCAATATTTGTAACAATATATGCTGCATTGTACCAAGAACTGTAAACCGGCGAGAGGCGCGCGTGCCCAGGCTCTTCCACACTGCGAAGTGCAGAACCAACGCCAGGGTACGCGCGCCCCTGCGTCGCCTTTTGGATAATTATAACACGCACTTCCCTAATTTAGATATTTTCGCACTTTCGCACAATGAATTTAGAAAGCAAGCTATATCTTCACTTCTTTGAGTCAATATGGCTCAGGATTAGCACAAATTTAACTCTTTATTTACTATATTATTTTGCGGACATAAGTGTGGGTTATACATTTACCAAATTTAACAATGGTAACTTTCATTTTGTATGACATAATGTGTAACTGTTTTGTGTCCCAATAAAAGAAAATAAAATAAATAAAGTAATAAAGTTACAACCATTTTTGCACAACATCCAAAAGCACAAAGTATTACATTTATGACATTAGTAGGAAAAATCTCGAATTCTCGATTCGCTGAACCCGATAATTAGGAGATGGATCACTGGACATATCTTTCTAATCAACTCACATACCGAATATATCGGACATCACGTGTGATTATTGTTTTTACAAGAGGCAAGATATATAAAAAGTCGGATACCAACGAAATATTGTTGTTACTTAGATATGTATTTATGAACGTCTTCTAAGAAACAAAAAAACTCCTCATAAAACCTATGTTAGTTAGTGTTAGTGTTACACGTCTATAGCTCACGGCAACCGCTTCATCTTAGATGGGTTATGCTTAACTAAACTACCTTTGATTTTCAACAAAAATAAGGAACCAACCTTCAAAACATATTTAATTAACCTATGAACATTCAAAGGCTTAATGACAAACGTATTGGTTTCATGTCTTAGAAATCTCATTAAGAATATTGATTTTGTCGCGACGTTACACTTAATCCTTCAAAGAATGGTATATAAGACAATCTTGGAAGTACAAACGTCGAGTAGTCTCCACTGCCTCGGCAGTCTCACCGCATTACGGGACTGGTTCACACTTAAGACTGAAGTAGTTCGTCTTACGATTTTCTTCAGTTCTTCGGTATCTCAGTGTGAAACTTCATTTTCTTCTTCTTCACGCTTGTTATAACTTCGACGAAGATGGCGGAGACTATGCACTTCGGGCCAACACGTCCTCAACCATCATGGAGCGCACTAGTTTCAGGATACGGTGCCAACGAAACCGTCGTCGATAAGGTGCCTGCAGTCATGCTCCACATGGTGGATCCACACTGGTACCAATTTCCACCTATGAACCCGCTCTGGCATGGACTTCTCGGTTTCACTATTGGTCTACTCGGATTTATTTCTATAATGGGCAACGGCATGGTCGTCTACATTTTTATGAACACCAGGAGTTTAAAAACACCATCTAACTTATTGGTTGTAAACCTTGCCTTCTCTGACCTTCTCATGATGTGCGCCATGTCCCCAGCTATGGTAATAAACTGTTACTATGAAACTTGGGTGTTTGGTCCATTCGCATGTGAATTGTACGGTTGTGCAGGATCCTTATTCGGCTGTGCTTCAATATGGACCATGACAATGATTGCTTTTGATCGCTACAATGTAATCGTGAAAGGCATTGCTGCTAAGCCAATGACCAATAAAGGAGCTCTTTCTCAAATCTTCGGAATTTGGCTATTTTCACTGATCTGGACTCTTGCACCATTCTTCGGCTGGAATCGTTATGTGCCTGAAGGAAACATGACCGCTTGCGGAACTGATTACTTGACAAAGGAATGGTTTAGCCGCAGCTACATTCTAGTTTATTCAATATTCGTCTACTTCTTGCCCCTTTTATTGATCATCTACTCCTATTTCTTCATCGTCCAAGCCGTTACAGCTCACGAAAAAGTTATGAGGGACCAAGCCAAGAAAATGAACGTTGCTTCTCTGAGATCATCTGAAGCTGCAAACACTAGCACAGAATGCAAGTTGGCCAAAGTAGCTCTCATGACCATTTCTCTTTGGTTTATGGCATGGACTCCCTACCTTGTAATCAACTATACTGGAGTGTTCGAGAGTGCACCAATCAGTCCTCTCGCCACCATTTGGGGCTCATTGTTTGCAAAGGCTAATGCTGTGTACAACCCTATCGTATATGGTATCAGCCACCCTAAGTACCGTGCCGCCCTGTACAAGAGGTTCCCCATGCTATCATGCCAGGTGTCACCAGATGAGAGTGCTTCAGTCGTCTCAGCCACCACCATTGTCTCCGAAGAAAAAGAAAAGCCTACTGCCTAAGAAACAACATCTAACAATAGCTCAATGGATCGGCAATATCATCTATTACAACTCAGGTGATATTTAAAAGTGACCATTTTGTTTACTGTATTCTATTCTACCTTATGTTACATTCAATGAAACTGGCAATGCGCAATGGATATACGATGAATAATAATTTTATAATGACTAATAAAGCAAATGGTTGATGACCAAATGAAAACCTACATTATTGTCTTGATTTATTATCCTCTAAATCAGCATCTAGATAAACCTATTTTCAATCAAAATTATACTATGAACATCTTTACTTTTAGCCTTTTAATCCGTTTCCATAGAGTGCAGAAACAGGAACATGAATCCAAGCGAGTGGGGCCGCGAGCAACAGCTAGCACCCACATTTCGCCAGTTTATGTTTAGGTCCCAATGCAGGTGGCGAGCCTATTGCCATTAACCGGGCACTTATAAACCTGCGATAAATACACACATAACTACGAAAAGCATTGAAAAGTCATTGGTGAGTGCCATGGTAAAACCTGGGGCCGAACCCGAAACCTCGTTTCAGCAGTCCATTACCACTACGCTACCGCGATTGTTATATACGATATTATATATACGATATTATATATACGATATTATACATATATACATATATTATATATTAGCTAGTATTATCTTGAGGATTACCACATACAAGTCACAAAGAAGTTTGATAAAAGTAGTCTATAAGAGTAATCAATTGATTGATGATCAAATAGAACATACTTTTTCCCGGCAAACATTCCGTTCCATGAATGAAATGTAGCTATTTGATTTATTGAGGGATGTAACCCACATTTCATGAACAAATATATCGATTACTTTAGACGTACATTACATGATCAAAGCTGAAGCCAAACCTTGTGAATTTGCTCTGTGAACAAAGCTAATTGAAATATTCACTCTAAAACATGTCCACTTCAAATTCTGTATAGAGAATGTATGTCTAATTAAAGACAAATAAATTTACGACGTTCTGTTGACGCTCCAGGGGCTAAGGCTTTTCGGTATTACGTGTATTACGACTTGAATAGGTGGTAATGAGTTTTATCTCCCTTTTTCTGATCAATTCCATGGACCTAAGATACGGCAATACTTCTAGAGACAATATTAAAAACACCATTAAATGGACAACTTTGTATTTTGGTTACTTATTTCTATCCAGAACAGTAGAAGTCTAATGTTATGGTCAGACAAGATTGAAATTATTAATATTTTTTATATCCAAATAGCATATTCATATCTGTCTCTGAATTATGTGACATAGCAGATATCTTTAAATTTTTATGGCCTGTTTGTTAGTAAAATATGTACGTGCAGCTAATTGAGGAAGTTGAAGACTATAATGACTGCTGTCTGCTGCCTGGAGCACAATATCGAGCAAAACGTATTTATGGCACGAAATTCCCACGATATGATTTGCACGTAACACCATCCGCATGCGTGCAGCAGACAGTCTATAAGTCAAGCTTTAATACGTAATCTAAATGAACGTCTTCCCATGTTAGAATAATTCTAGAGATCCTAAATTTCTCTGGGCTAAATTTCATCCAGATTCTGGCGTAATTGCGTAACATTAAAACTTTCGTGTCGATTTCTTAGTAAATATAGTTACAAGAAAAAATTAGAAGGTTTGCAGTAGCCATATTTTCCTGAAGTGGAGTCGATATGTCCGACCAAACTCGGCTTTATCTTTGTTAAGTTGTGACACAATCAGATTCCTGATTGACAAAGCGGATAAAATGAAATGTCGGCGATTTGTCCCTTAGTTTATTATACGATTGCCAAATCCATTCATTTCGCTATGGACTTGTGATAAAGTCGACAGTTTTATTACTGCGAGTTAAGAGAGGCATTTTTATTTATAATTATATGTCATAGTGTATTTTACAGACACGAAAAAATGAGTACTGGGTGTATGTCATGAAACACTGAATATTTAAATCAGGTACTCTCGACTCGCTTTTCAATACACGGACATCCAGATTTACATATTATAGTATCTATTTTCCAATAAGTTATCAAGACATTAAAAAAATTAGGTATCATGCAGGGTGGAACTGAAGATTAATAATATATGAAAAATACTCACAATAAAAATATTCTTTCAGTTTATACACAGCTAAAATTTTTTATATTATATAATCTACAAAAGACGCCTTTTTAATTAACCTTAATATTAAAACTGCAAGTCATTCGGACCATTACCAAAAAGTATCATTAATATTAGCAGCTTCGCTGCTCGATTTTTGGGGGTAATTTTCTGCCCCTAATATACTTATACCGCAATAGTAGGTACATTTAGCTAATTACTACTAACCACAAGGCTTACCATAAGGCAATAAAGTATAAGGTGTAATGTGAATTGTATTTGTAATATAGGTATTTCCTTACTTTATTTTCTTTCAAAAGTTATATGGTCTGTGCAAATGTTCCAAGGAAAACGTTCGACGAAATTGGTTTGGAATCAGTTCGATACAGTATTACATTTTTGAGCGGGTCAGACAATCAAAGTTTAAAAATCGAATCTTACCATAGGAATATTTCACTTTATTTACCATAGGAATATTTCACTTTAGTAGTTAATTTTAAAGTTGTTAATAATAACAACAATTGATTACATAATAGTATTTTTTATGTATTTAAAAATTTAATTTAAAAGTCCTTTAATTTAGTTAAGAGAAATAACAATTAGTCAACATTCTGTTCAGGCCGTACTCACTGCATTTAACCTTCATTTCCAAGTTATACACGCTCGTATATAATGTCTTTCTTTGTAACTCTCTTACTCTATGGGTAAGTGACATCCAAGAAGACATATTTATTTTTATGTTATTTCTTGCCCTTTTGTTCTTTTGAGGTCAGCTCTCAGCCTCATTAAGTAACGCAATGGATGGCGGAAATTAATTATTTTGAACCGCCTTCTTGCTATACCTTTTGTATGGAAAAGTCTTTAACATTAACTTTTGGCAGGGTAGTATATATTAGGTCTTTACCTATGAAATTTCCGAAATTTTTTACAGATTCTCATGAATCTGTAAAAAATTTCGGAACTCATGTTCGTTATTCCTGTAATGTAATAGCTATTTCCATTATTAATATTTTGTTTGATAGTTGATTTCAAGATTGTACTCTGTATTAAATTTTGTTTTTATTGGTCGCTTGATAAATTAAATTCGATCTTCAAAAACAGTACTTCCTAAATGCTATCCAGTTTGATGATAAATTTCGAATTACTTTCTTACAGCTGTCGCTTTTCAAAAATGTAATAAAAGTGTTTGTTAGTTAAAATTTGGATTTCTCAATCCTAAATAAATGCAAAAATGTTAGTACTGAAAATTGAGTTTCCTCCAATTTCTTCAAAAAAACGGCAATTTCATATGTAACAACCTATTAGGAAGTCTTTAGATTCTTGTTGAAAAGAATTCAATTCCTTATTAAAACACTTATGAGTATATGCCCTTCTGGGATCCACGTACGTATGTATGTATGTATTAAGGCTTTTGGAGCAGCAGTGTATTAATAGGAGTATTTTACCCTCATGTGTAAAGGATTTACAAGAGGCGTCGTGGATGCTTTTAGGACTTACGTTAATGTGAAATAATGTTAAACTCAGTAGTACAGTAGTACAGTACAATTATTATTTCTTAATGCTGCTGTAAAGACTTGGATAGACTTAAGTGAAATTTGAAGTTGTACTCTTCATTATGGTATCGAAGGTTTGTGAAGTCACCCTATCGATAATAGGTTAACCAGTTAGGCCACAAAACCCTTCTCACACTGTGGGAAGATTTTGGCACAGCTGAAAAACCCATTACATCGGCACTAAAAACAACAGACTCAAGTGTACCATTATTAGTCAATGTCATGGTCAGCTGGCGACCTTTAGTTGCAGATAATATTTTAGTACACAAAGCTGTACTACTAACCTCAAACACTGCCTATCCTTCATGAGTAAAGCCATACAAATTGTCGGCAGAGGCTCACATAATGAGCCTGCAGAACACACTATTAGTCACCTGTGGGAAACGGCGTATCTTGCTCATTTTACCTTATTTTTGTGACAATTTATAAATGATGTATCCACCAACTCGTTACGCTGGGAAAATGCTTAAGTGGTATACAGATGGGGCCTAGTTAAATTGGTACCCACTTAAGACGATTGATGTGCTTGCCAGAGCAAAGATAAGATAAACCAAAAATTCTTGGACTAAAATATCTTTCTCTACTTTTACGTTTTAAATAATTTGTAAGTCTTGATACTGTATTAATATATTTTTTTATATAATTTCTAAAACGGGCGGTTATTTTGGACTCAAACTCAAAAACTGGGGTATACGCTGCCCCAATAAGGCATTTCCCTCGCACCCTGCTGACCCTGGGCCATCTTCGGTTTCGAGACTATTCTTACCCCGGAAACTAGATGATTATTTACTTGACTGAGGGTACTAGTACTTACTTACATTATGTATTTTAAGTGAATTGAAATAAATTGTATTCCATTAATATTATAATATATAGGTATATTAAAAGGTGACTGGGATAGACTGAATGCGGAAGGTAGAGGAAAGTATAAATTGGCGAACATTGGGAGAGGCCTATGTTAAGCAGTGGAAAGCTGTATATCCTACTCGAACCGCATGCGTTTTAGTCGGTTCACCATGTGAGTCACTTATGGTTGCCGAAGTTGAGGTTGACAGGCATATCCCTCGCACCCCGGCCAACCCCGGGCCACCTCTCTTGACCTGGCCCTCCTTGGGATTGGAGACCACAAATGCCCCAACTCGTCCCCGGAAACGGGGAGGTGCGGAAATGCGGCGACTTCACCCGTCACCCTCAGGCCAGATAACATTATGTAGAATGTTCTAGAATAATTTTTTTTTTTTTTGTTTAAACATACCCGTTTTTGTGCGGAAATCCTCACTCGGTGCTAAATTCACATGCCTTCTTAGGTGCTAGGGTGTAACAGCTAGGTGAAAAATCAATACTTCTAACTACTGTAATAAAAATTCTTGAAGCTTTCCCTCCAAAAGTTTCATCGCTAACAAAAACCCAAAACAAAGTTGAAAGCTCTTATCAACTAGAGCGTGATTAATCTAGAGCGACGTTTACGTTTTATCAGGTCTCACTTTGACCCAAAGTGGGCCGCGCTGACCTTAAACTGTTTACCGGGTTTACATGAAGAAATATTTGGGTAGCAAAAACAAGAATGTTTTTTTTTAATACCGTATTCCCGTATTATAAAAAGGTAAATTTTTGTAAAATATTAATATTTATACGTAATCTAAACATTATTTACAAAAATATACAAAAAATTAAAATAAAACTAAAATTAAAACATTAGTAAATTTTTGTACACCGTTACAGACATAATGGTGATTGACCATCTAGTAACAATCACGATGCCTGGAGAAGTTGCAGAAATATCTGTCATTACGTACTATTGTATTAAATAAACCATTTAAATAATAAAACAACCACCTGCAGGAACACAAGTTAGGTGACGTCGAGCTCAAGTCGATAGTGACGTATGTTTATGTGCCCAACAACGTGACGTCACCAAATATACAGCATATGAAATTGAAATCTCAAACCTGATTCAACTTTCGAGTTCGTTCGATCGTTCGAAACGTTCTAACAGCATGTGCCTGCTGGTCTCAGTAACTCCTGGCCTCAAAAGACCGGACGGTATCATATCATGCTATTGGTGTGGAAAAATGGGAATGGCGCGTACTGTGGAACATACGTAGTGTGTGCACGATCGATCATACCCAACTGATGCATACTGTCCTGTCTCTAGCTAAATATACTTCCGTGGCGCCAAATATGCGACCACTCGCTAATGGGAGTACTAAATTAAAGATTAACTATATCAACTAAAGATTCTTTTCGTACCCCAACACCAGAATCTTTACAATTATACAAAGTGTATAATTATGAATTCACACCACGACAGTATAAAAATAACACCAGAATCTTTAGATGAAATGCGATTACATGGCATAGCAAACCGGTTAAAAGACTTATTTACGCATTTATTCTCGAGAAAAACTGCGACATGGATCGCTAAGAAATTAATATTCTAGTACATTGTACACAGCGCTACCTAAACCCTAAGTGAACATAACGAGAACCAGCTAGCGTTATGGGTAAACACAAATTCACATAATATATTCGAAATGAGACGTTGTAGAAAATTATCACTTATATTCCTTAATAAACAATATAAAAAAAACAATAAATTATTACTATACATACATACATACATATAAACACGCCTTTATCCCCGGAGGTTAGGCGGAGGTGTATTAACACCCACATTTCACCAAAAAATTTTTTATGGTCCCACGTAATAGGGGGTGAGCCTATTGTCGTTTTACCGTACATACATACATATAAGGTCGCCTTTACCCCTGAAGGGTTAGGCAGAGGTGAATTAACACCCACATTTCATCAATCATTGTTTTCGGCACCACGTACTAGGGGGTGAGACTATTACCTTCTTCTGGGCACTATTTTTGACTCGAGCCTAGTATTTGTACCTGTGTCTGGGCTTTATATATCTATCTGATGTTAAACAGTCCTATCCCTTAGTCGCCTTGTACGTCAAAGCATGGGAAGGGATGGGATGGCCCAAACTCTACGCTGCCGGGAACCTCCTCTAACTTTTGAACACAGTCTTATACAAACGTACATTTCTGCTTCATATTTTTCTTTTAAGAAGAAGAAACTGTAGCGTCTTTACCGATACTAACATAAACACAACACCTGATGTAGGTGAAAAATCTGTCATGACATCCCACAGGTCAACAGTTGGTACCCAAGGCACCACATGTAAGTGTCAATTAAGTGTCACAACAAAGGTGTTGACCTCGACTGCGACAGGTATTGTAGTGGTCCCCAAGGTTTAGAAACTTGTATAAACTGACTAACGGTTCCTCAATTTTACTTTTGGAATAGTAAGAATTTAGCCTGAATAGTTCTTGGCTTTGAATTTTTATCTCAGAATCAAATATATTTCGTTCATTCATTCATATTTCATTTATTCAGTTTAGGCACATAAAGAGCACACAGAGTCAAAATTTTACTATTATGCCAAGAAATAATGTAAATATTAAATAATGTAAAAATAAACCATTGTGAAATGATTCTTTTACTGGTTCGGCTTGAAACTTATGTTGACCACGCATTTACATCATCGAGATACTCATCTACTTTATAGTAACCTTTATTGATTAAAGTTTTTTTACTTCTGCTTTAAATTTATTTAGTGGCATGTTAATCAAATGTTGAGGAATTTTATTAAATATTTTTATACAGCTGCCTACAAACAAATCACCAACTTTGTGAAGCCTGAGTTTTGGTACAACTAGTTTATTCTTGTTCTCGTATTAAAATTATGTAGCGATGCAAAATCCCTCCTAAGGCTGAGAGGTTCCACATCGCCTGTGAGTATGGGATTGTCGACCAGCCTCAACGCCCGTCTTTGCGTTCCCGTCAAAGTGATCAAGCTGGTATACAGGCGCGCGAAGATGTCGCTGCCGCGTATTGAAGTACTGCTTCGCACTGTTGAGCAATCCAAGTTTCTTGTAATGCCAAGCTAACCCTGTCCTCCAAATGACTGCGGTACTGGATGTCACTAGAGATATCGATACCAATCGTTTTTTTTTATACCACTTAGTTGGCAGACAAGCACACGGCCCACCTGATGGGAAGCGGTTACTGTGGCTTATGGACGTATGCAACACCAGGGGTGTCACACTCGCACTGCCGACCATGAAGAAACCTTCTGATGCCCCTTTTGAAGAACCCCATATTGTAGGTGCTTGAGAAAACCGCAGCAGGGAGGTCATTCCACAGCTTGAGTGTGCGTGGGATGAAGTTTCTTTCATACCGCACAGTGCGCACCGTCTCAGGTCGCAATGTGTGAGGATGAATTCCCTGCCTATGGCGAGAGGTGCGATGATAGAATGTAGCTACGGGCATCATGTCAAACTATTCAACTGAGCACAAACCATTGTATAGGCGGTAGAACACACACAGTGAGGCAAAATCCCTCCTAAGGCTAAGAGGTTCCACACTACCTGTGAGTACGGGATTGTCAACCAGCCTCAATGCCCGTCTTTGCACTGAGTCGAAGGGGTCAAGCTGGTATGCAGGTGCTCCAGCAAAAAGGTGACAGCAGTACTCCATGTGAGGCCGGACCTGTGCTTTATAAAGAAGGAGTTGCTGCTCCGCAGTGAAGTACTGCTTCGCCCTGTTAAGCACTCCGAGTTTTCTTGATGCCAACTTAACCTTGTCCATCGTCCAGGAATTGCGGCGCCAGAATAAATAGGGCTTACTTAGCAGTGAATACATCTAGCAGTAGGTATTGTTTTTAATGACTTATTTTGAAGCCACAGCCTCTGTGGCGCTGCTACGCAGGAGATGCGCATTCGAACCCCGCTCAAGGCAGATATTTGTATGCATCAATACGGGTATTTGAATTGGTGAGGTCGTGCCTCGGAGAGTACGTTAAGCCGTCTGTCCTAGTTGCTATACAAACATCTATGGCACTCGTAACGAGTAGTTGGAGCCCTAAAAAGTTCAATAACTGGTCTAGCCGCATTGCTTCGATATCGCCTTTGGTTTGTGAAGGTCAGATGGCAGTTACTTCAGGGAAAATATCAAGGTTCAGCAAAATCCGCAGTTTGACTGGTAAAGCGGACCCTAGACTCCGAGGTGAAAGCTTTAGATGGAACTGGGATTAACGCTAGTATGAAGAAGAAGACTGAGGCCACACTACCTTACCGTCTACTGAGCTGCGTGGGAGACGCCGAGGCGTGAGCTTGTGGCGGCCCTGGGAGTGAGGGTCCTCACGCTCTCCACCTTGCTCGCGGCGTTGCGTGGGCCACCGGCGCCTCCTTCTGCGAGCAAGTAATGCTCGTGAAGGAGGAGGCGGGGCGGGAGCGGGGCAGCGGGAGCGACGAAGGATGGCAAGACAAGCTGCCCGCGTACGAAGGCAACTCGGGCGTCGGAAGTCGATGAACGACCTCCGCCCCCCATGAGCGCCGGCCTCGTGGTGACAGGTGGAGCCGCCTGTCACCCTGGCAGAAGCAGGCCGCGGCGGTGGCGCGCGTGGCGGACCTCCCCGTTTCCGGGGACGAGTTGGGGACTCTGTAGTCCCCACACCCGAGAAGAGGGCCAGATCGTGAGAGCTGGCCCTGGGTCGGCCGGGGTGCGAGGGATATGCCTGTCAACCTCACCTTCGGCAACCAAAGCGACCCACAGGCGGCGTGCGTTTTAGTCGGTTCGAGGCCGACATAACCTCCTCCGGTGGGGAGGTATCCGTGGGGATTTTGCGCTCGTAAAAAAAAAACCGTCTACTGAGCTGTTACCGCAGTAATTATGGCATTGTCAAGTGACAATGGCAATGTGAAAAACAAAATTGTCACTGTAAAATTATGGCCAAAATTATGCCAATTGTGGCTACACCTAGGCGTTGTTGAAATTATGGCAAAATATCTCGGTAGTGTATCCCTAGCATAACGGTGTGGCATTCTAACAGAACTGTGTGTACCAGATTAATTTAAATAAATTAACGAAACATTTAAAACGTTTAATAGACGCCACCTATGACCAGAGGGCTGATTTATTCCTTGCGCAAATTATTGGAATTGCCATACAACGTGACAATGCTGCCAGCCATCTGGCCCCTTCCCAGTTGACATTGATGGGGATGCATTCTTTGATCCCTGAACCTGCAGGTTTGTATAAGTATATTATTCATAGTTTTATATTTTAATTTCAATAATTCTTATGTACATTATATAAATATTTTGTTTTAATAAATTAACAGCTGCATCTTGTCCGTGAAAGTAATTTCTAAGCCAAGTACATTTTTTTAAGAAATTTCCAGTCACTACACACAGTCCGGCAATACACCCGGTAAATGGAAAACCGCTCACCGTTATTGTGTAGTTACGTTTTCGGGTCCATCCGCCCTCACAGACTTCCACATTCATATGATTAGTATACTGTAATGTGGGTTTAATATACCTCTCCTCAACCCTCCGGCCATACACAGACACTCATAGATGTAATTGATTTAATTTACACTACATTTACCATTATAGTGCCGTAAAATTTTACTAACGGAGGAACATTATCCTTATAGAAACTATCGTAAAATTTAACAGCCACATTACTAGAACTCTTGTTGACCCTTCCAATATGGCTACTTAAAGTCAGTAGTGGAATCACATTGGTAATGTGTATGTGTCTATGTATGTGTGTATGTGTAGTGGGAAACAATTTTTGTTGTCCCTGCAACCTCTTAATAAATAGTCGCGTAAATAAACTAAAACGAACCAAACTATAGCATATAGAAGCGGACCCCAGTGTTCAAATTGCTAACATTCGACGAACTGATAACAGTGAAATAGCTATAATGAATTGTACGTTATCTAATTAACTATTATTATTATTGATCTTATATAAAAATTTTAGCAATGACTTTTACAAAATTTGACTCCTATTAGAAACTGACACTCGTAAAATTTAATTCAATCAATCAATCAATTAGCCCACTGCAGTCCACTGCTGGACATAGGCCTCTCCCAATGTGCGCCATTTTCTCCGATCCTCCGCCTTCCGCATCCAGTCTGTCCCAGCCACCTTTTTCAGGTCGTCCGTCCATCTGGTTAGGGGGCGTTCTACCTTTCGTTTACCTTCTCGCGGTCTCCACTCTAGGACTCGTTTGCTCCAACAGCCATCGGTCCTTCGGCAAACGTAGCCATCCCACTGCCACTTCAACTTGCTTATTCTGTGGCCTATGTCGGTAAATTTAATTGATCTTCATAAACTATTGATGCAATATTGTGCAGTCACAATATTGCATCAATAATCCAGTGATTGAAACCTGTGAGACTATATTTTTGACATTGTTACGTCATTGATTTAATGTTTGTTATTATTAAAAATGGAAAGTTAAGTGACAAATATGCTGTAACGATTAGAAATGATATGTGACGTATAATAATTATCCTTATGAATAAATGAGTTATGGGTTAACCGGGATTGGCGCTCGGATCAAAAACAGGTAAGGCAAAAATACACCATTGGAGCCACGTACACTTATAATATACTGTACCAGCACTATGACATACCCCTCTAAGAATTGGCCTAAATTATTCATCCTTTGATATGTACCTGATCAATTTTTAGATACATTTTCTACTTCATATATCTTACGGTACAATAAAAGTTTCTTTCGAAAAGCTCCGTTTTCTCTAAGGGAAGATTTCGTACAAAAACAAAGAGTGGATCTAAGTGATACAACACATACCTAATAATAATATAATGTTCATTGTATCGATGTCAACCTTTCTGTACCTATTGTATCGTACCTTTTGAATTGTGTGATTATTGTCTCGATATACCTTCTGCTCGTAAGTTTGTGAGATAGGAAATGTTGTTTCGTATTTACTTTGTAACAAACTATAAAGGATGAGGTTTCCAATTCTTTCGAATATATATATATATACATACATACATACATATAATCACGACTTTATCCCCGGAGAGATAGGGAGAGGTAAATTAACACTCACATTTCACCAATCATTATATTAGGTCCCAGGTAAAAGGTGGTGAAAATTTTGCCGTATTGTGGGCACTATTGTTGACTCGGGCCATGCATCTGAGCCTGAGTTTGGGCTGTATATATATATATTTATATTTCTCTTTATTTATGCCACCTTTGTGGCAGACAAGCACATAGCCCATTTGTTGGAAAGTGGTCACCGTAGTCTATGCACGTTTGCAATAGCAGAGGGCACATAATGGCGCTGCTGATTCTGTAGAAACCTTCTAATACCCTTTTTGAAGAATCTCATGTTATAGTCGCTGCTTGAGAGAACCACAACATAGAGGTAATTCCATAGCTTGAGTGTGCGTGTGACGAAGTTCCTTTTATACTGCACAGTGCGCACCGATTCTGGTCGTAATGCTCCCACATTGAATTGCCTGCTTATCCAAATGGTGCTTGATAGAAAGTAGCTTTGGGCATCAATTCCCTTCTGTATGATTTCCCATTAAGTGTGTACTAAATTTACTAATTTAGCTCGTTGAATAAGAATGCCAAATTATTAATGGGCTAGTTATATCTGCCAAATAATCGAAGGTGATTGGAATTCTCGAGAATCCACCCTAGTTTTGGAGACTGCGAAAGTGGAGTGTAGTAACCCATATCCAGTCTGTGAATTTCTTATTGTTTTTCCCATTATTTGAGATCGACTCTTCTCGTTACTTGGCGCCAGGATACTCTACCCTGGGTTGTCTGGTTGTCAATATGAATCAAAGAATCAATTTCATTTATTCAATTTAGGTACATAAAGAGCACGAGCTTTTTAAAATTTTGCAATTATATCAAGAAATATGATAAACCTTTGAAAATTGATTCTTTCACTGGCTCTGCTGAGAAGATGCCAGCAAGAAACACAGAGAACTATATTAGAACTATATTATCTCTTTTTCAAAAAGTGTTTTGTTAACAGTTATTTACAAGTTGTGCGACCAAGCAAGAGACTTAGGTTGACCACGCATTTACATCATCAAGATACTCATTTACTATGCAGGATTTTGGCTGTAGACTTGGCTGTCTAGGCTGTAGACTGCAATAAGCTAATTGATTGAAGTCTCAGCATCACATTACTAACGTACACTTTACCACCAGACCCATCAAAAGTGGTTAAAAAGAACTTTAATGATTGCAGTGCTAAAGAAAATTCCTTCTTGATTTTATTCAGGACAAAACATCGAACTTTTTAAGTTTGAGCAAAATAATATTATAACGATGACCCATATTGCTTAGACCCATATAGCTTGGAATATAATATATAAATCCTATAATACAATTCCCTTTGAATTGATATCCGAGCAAAAGTTAGAAAAGCATGTTAGGAATTCGTTCGATAACGCAAACATCCGCATGTTGAAGTGGCCTGTTTGACCTCTACTTTATCGGCCTCGTAGATACTGTATCTGTGTACCTACACGTTCATTCTACAATTTTTTTTACTCTGACATTTAATTTTGCCAATTTGAATGAAAGCAGGCATATTACGACAAAATTGTTATTTTAGTTAGTCTAACAAAACAGTTGTATTATATCTACTACCTACTCATAAGCAGGAGTATTAAAAATATATGAATATTCTCTAAACATCATCGAGGTTATCATCATCATCATAACGATGTTCCCGGTAAAATTCGTGATTTTCACTTCGGAACCCGCGATTCACTTATTAACTTAAATCAAATAAATTTGATATCTTACCCGCTACTCATAAATGTATAAACACACGTTTTAAATCAAATCAAATCAATTCATTTTATTGTTGAAAATGTAACATTAATAATGATGTAGAAGAAATACAAGTTCTACAAAATTAGGCATGCAATACTTCACGAAGGCCACAATGATTTTACAAAGTTGACTAACTGGCTCCCAAAACAATGAGTTATGGAAGTCAGTGCAAGCTTCAGTGTAGTTTGGGAACCAGTACACCATTTAAAATGAACATCAAAATATGCCTCGGTCTTAAGAAAATATTTGTGAACTTACCTAATATGTTATTTTGAGTCAATAACCAATTATTTATTTTATTTTATTTCTATTCTTATTCAAACATTCAATTTTAAATTTCATTTCCGAAATGCATATAATATATTATAAAGAAATTTCATTCCATTTATAGGCAGTGTGGGAACGGTGGAAGTTCTAATATACTAGTACTAATATAACAATTACAATATTTTATAGTATTGTATACATACATAATATAACAATAGAATTAAATAGAAGAAAGTCAACAAATATGGATTTCCATTTTGATTTAGGAATTAAAAAAACTTCAGAGAAATGAAAACAGTTTAATGTAATTACTAATCAGTCATTTATTTATATTTGGAATTTAACAGTCTTTAATGAAATAAGATATTAGTTAACAAATTAAAATTTAGCGCAAAAACCGAAATCACAAATAAGTAACCAAATATGGAATAGGAATATATAATTTAATATATGGAATATAAGCATAAATCATCATATCAATAACAAAGATAGACATAAATATCTATGAGAACAAATAAAAGTAAATAACATATTGTGATTAATGAAAGAAGTTACCTAATTCACTTGCAAACGTCACAGATTCAAGTACTCAAGGCAGGATTAAATGTTTAATGTGCCAAGACTGGACCAGCACAATGCTAATATGCCCAGAGCCCTTAAGCATTTAATCCAGTTTTCTTCACTTTCATTCATGGAAAAAAATATTCAGTAGAGTTAGTAGCTACTTGGTCCATCAACTTTTCATGTCCCTACCTTTATCAAACTGGATAACGTCCTCTTCCTCAGAGTCTTCTTCTTCACAATCATTCCTATTTTTCTACGTTTGTTTGTTTCTCTTTGCAGTTACTTATTTTTCTTGTCTTTTTATATTTTTGTTCTTTATAGCTTCTGCCATATTGATTTTCATTATTATTTCGTATGAGAAATAGTAGTAAGTACCCATCATGTGAAATACATACATACATATAATCAGGCCTTTATCTCCGGGGGGTCAGGCAGACGTGAATTAATCCCCACATTTATGTGAAATAAAAAGACCAAATATTTTTTATAATTAGACACCAATGACTCCATATTTAGATTTTTGTATTAGTCCATACTAAGCTAAATATTTTATCAAGTCATAATATTTTAATGGCAGAAGATCAAAAAATGTTGCAATAAACATAATATTGATATTCTAAATAGTAGAAAACTTTTATATACATGTGTAATAACTGGCAATACTCATTTATAACTTTATATATATACTAGCTGACCCGCCCTTGCTTCGCTCGTGGCATATTTTAAAACCTCATAATATCACCTTATTTCTTCAATTTTGCAAATAATGTATGGGAATTTGTCGGATTTATTAACATGTATGGTCACTGCTCCGCTCTCTTAAGTAATAGCGTGATGATATATAGCCTAAAACCTTTGTCGAACGGACTATAAAACAAAATAAATTAATTTGAGAACAATCATAATTAAAGGAATTTATTAAAAATTTAGGGTTAAAAATTCAGGGTAGTATGTATTTTCTAATGCTATATCATAAAAATAAAATATACTTATATATGAGAAATAAAAAAAAAATGTTAAGGGTGGACAGCCCTTATGACTTAAGGGTATGAAAAATAGATAGTAGCCGATTCTCAAACCTACTGAATATGCATATAAAATTTCATAAAAATTGGTCAAGGTGTTTTGGAGGAGTATGGTAACTAACACTGTGACACCAGAATTTTATATATCAGATTTTAAATTAAGGTATTCGATCATTATCATCCTCCTGCCCTTATCCCAAGATTATTTGGGGTCGGCGCAACATGTGTTCTTTTTCTATTCATCTCTAGTTGCAGTCATTTCAACATTTACTCCCTTCTTAACCATGTCATCTTTCACACAGTCCATCCACCGCATTTTAGGCCTCCCTCTCCCCTTGTAGCCATCCACTTCCATAGTTAGTACCTTCCTTACGACATTACTTTCATCCCTACGCATTACATGCCCGAACCAGGGCAAACGATGTCATCGTAGCTTTTCTATGATTGGTGCTACTCTCAAACTTCCTCTAATATATTCATTCCTAATCTTATCCATTCATGTCACACCATACATCCATCTTAACATTCGCATCTCGGCTACATGCAACCGTCTTTCATCCGTCACCTTTACTGGCCAACTCTCCGATCCATATAGGACGGCAGGCCGGATCATGTTCTTATAAATTTTGCCCTTCAATCGAAGGGGCATTCGCGAGTCACATGTAGTTGCTGTAACCTGCCGCCATTTCATCCAACCAACGTTAATCCGGTGCTTTACGGCTCGATCTAATTCTCCATCTCTTTGCAGTAGTGAACCGAGGTACCTAAAATCGGAGCAGATTGGAATAGGAGCACTATCAAGCGCTATGACTGTGGGACTAGTGAGACCGCCGAAATCGCAGAACATGTATTCTGTTTTGGTTCTGCTAATTTTCCGGCCAACATTCTCTAGCCTTTGTTGCCACTTCACCAATCTACTCTGGACATCGGTTCCATCCTCACCAACAAGGACAATGTCGTCGGCAAAAAGCATACACCAGGGTGCCTCATCCTGTATATCCGATGTCAGGACATCCATTACTGACAGGAAGAGGTACGGGCTTAAAGCCGACCCTTGGTGTAAGCCAACAGACACACTAAACTCATCGGTGTTACCCGCGGCCGACCGGACATGCGTATGAGATTGCCGTTACATAGCACGGATTAACTCTACATACTTCACTGGCACACCTTTCTCCTTCAGGGCCCACCACAAGACCTTTCGTGGTACTTTATCGTACGCCTTTTTGAGGTCCACAAACACCATGTGCAGGTTTTTATGGGCACGTCTATATTTTTCACATAGTTGGCGTAATGCGAATACGGCATCTGTGGTACCCCGCCCTGTCATAAAACCGAACTGGTTTTGGGTGATCTCACTCTCCTCTCGCAGGCGTTTCTCTATTACTTTCTCCCACACTTTCAAACTACGTGACATGAGCTTTATGCCTCGATAGCTATTGCAGTCCTGTACATCACCTTTGGTTTTGAAAATGGGCACTAGTTCACTTCTGCACCATTCGCTAGGGATCACCACTTCCTGCAACAACTTATTGAAGAATAAAGTCAACCACTGACATCCATCTTCTCCCAATAACTTCCATACTTCCACTGGTATCTCATCTGGCCCTACAACTTTGCCATTTTTCATACTTTTTACCGCTCTTCTTACTTTCATCCACACCGATTTCTTTTACCAAACCAATATTCCCAGACTTATCTTCTAGCACTCGATTCCATACATTTTCTTCATTCAATAGTTTCTAAAAATATGTCTTCCATCGTTTTTTTTACATCATCCTCTTGCAACAAAATTTGTCCTCGTTCGTCTTTTATATATTTAACATGTTTAATATCTTTCGTACTTTCTTCTCTCATCTTTGTCATTCGAAAGAGTTCCTTTTGGCCGCCCGGTTCATCAAGCTGAATGTATATTTTATCTTGTGCTCTTGCCTTGGATATTGCTACTGCCTTTTTTGCTCTATTTTTACAATTCTTGTAAATCATCTTTTTTTTCTTCTCTTATACTCACATTTTCAACGGCAACTTTTTGCCACTCTTTGAACGCCTTTTTCTTTTCTTTCAGCATCTTTTGGACCTCATCATTCCACCACCATGTATCCCTTTCTATCACACCCTTGCCTTTTGTTTCACCGAAGATATCTTTTGCTTTTGCCCTTATGCAATGCGCCATTTCTTCCCAACATTCATTTACTGTTTTATCTTCCATACATTTCATATCTATCATCTTATCAACCACTTCTGTCTTAAATCTACTTGCATACTCCTTATTTTCTATCATACGCCATCTGGTCCGAGGTGGGGGCCTTCGCTTGTTATTACTTGGTTCAATTTTGATTTTAATTTGCATTAGTAGCAATCGGTGTTGGGTCACTAGGTCTTCCCCTGGCACTACTTTACAGTTTTTTACACTGCTAAGTTTATCCCTCCTAGTGAAGAAAAAGTCTATTTGAGTCGCGTGGGGGCCACTTTTATAGGTGATGAGAGGTATTCGATGAGAGCACTATTCCATATTTGGTGACATTTCTCTATGATTAAAAAAAGGACTAAAATTAAAATATGCAACTACAATATCAGAGAAATATTTATTTTATTTATGACATATGGCACTAATAAAACGTTTTACCTACAGATAACCTAAATAAAAGAAATATTTCAAACAGTTGGTATAAAGATTAACGTGACATTAATAGTTACCTCTCCACTAGAAACCTCGCCGCGATTTAATTGGCTCTGTTCTATTTTAAACTTTCAGCAAGCAATTTACTCCTTATATCATTTCAGAAGGTAAACAAGGGCGTAGAATAACGTTTCTCATTTAGGCCACATACGTTATTCATCCCCTGTCACCATGTCACATAACTTATTCAGGAGAAGAAAAGTGCATTACACTTTAATACCTTTTAAGGAACATGCTGAGTTTATTTCAGGTAGGCTTTGCGAAATTGTGCCTTTATATTATTAGGCTGACGTTTATATGCATACTGGGTTGTAACTATTATAATAATGGCTTTCTCACATTTTAATTTGTTGATGCTATTTTAAATATGAATGTACTAACACTGTAATACAGTTTGGCAGATGAAAAATTAGTGTAACAATGCTTGTTTTCCGTAAATAAATTTTATTTCATTTCATTTCAAACAATTCATTAGTTAAATAACGGTCGTGCCAGACTACAGATATAATAATACATTATTTGTAGTGTTGGGGATTACCGCTGAGGCGCCCATTGAGGTCTTAAGAGAATCGAGGACGGTAGTCGTCAATACATGACAAGGCTTTCATCAAAATATGTATTACGAGGTATATCAAAGTTATTGGGCGCTAACTAACACAACTTATTTTCGACTTTTTGGGGGTTGTTTTTTTTAAATTTTTAATTCTACATAGTCTGCGGATGCGGCGCAATACGTATGCGCGATCGGCAATTGGATTTTGATTCTAAAAATAACTTTGTAATTTTACGCAAATTATGTTAACCATTTCATAAGATTAGATAAAATAGTGTATGAAACAGCACGTAATTTGAATTAAGAACCCTTATTATGCAACTGTTTTTTCTACTACAGTTATATAGTACCTACTCAGATAATAAGTTTATTTGGAAAAACAATTAGTATATGTGCAGTTAGTAAATGTGTAATATAATAAACTGTTTTAATGGCATAGTTTGTTTATTAAACACATACTAGTTTAAATTATCTATTTAAATAAGAAGTTATATAAAATGAGTAAGCAGTAGGTATATTAATTTATTTGTACTATTGAAGATATGTTTTTTTGAACCGAGACTTTTTTAAGAACAAAGCAAATTAAACAATACATTAAAAAAAAAGCTATAACTTACTTGGTAATTATAGCAAAGAAAAAGTTACAGTTTGATTATAGGTGCCATTATGTGCCTAATTGCGGTAAACTTAGAGCCACTTTACCTTTCCGGCCTTTTTCTTCACGTTCACAAAATCCCCACGTATACTCCTCCACCAGAGCCGGTGGAAGAGGTTATGTCGGACTCGAATCGACCATAACGCACGCCGCCTGTGGGTCGTTATTGGTTGCCGCAGGTGAGGTTAACAGGCATATTCCTCGCACCCCGGCCGACCCCGACCATCTCTCTCGATCTGGCTCTCTCCTCGGGTGTGGGGACCACAGAGTCCCCAAGTCATCCCCGGAAATGGGGAGGCGCGCGAGACGCGCCCCCGCAGATCCGCCGGTTTACGGGTAATTTCTACCACTGCATCCCACGCCACATATATAGATTGTATAAGGAGTTCACTCAAACGTTACTATCAGAATTATTATGAAATGAATACAATTAAGAAAAAAACAATCCATTAATAATACAATTGACCACAATACCCTGACCATCTTTATAATAAAATATATGTAACAAATGAAAATTACCACAGAAAACAGGGTACTGCGATCAGTCATCGGCGGTAATGTCGGGGTAGACAGGGCACATTAATAATGTATTCCTTTGTACCCCTCACGATGCGTCGCTATGGGGGTGCCAGTGAACAAGGTTCAATTTCCCTTGGATATTTTTATGGTGTGAACCGGTGCAGATGAATTTTTCATCGTTTTGCGGGACCAGGTAAGGTGCCCCTGTCTATTCATAGCGGGTAATGTAGGTTATGAAATTGGGAAATTTGAGAGAATTCCTGTCTCTGGTGCTAGATGGTAATCATATTTTGGGTTGCAGTTTGAATGTGTTATACCATGTTAAATTACAGGCTGATGTTTCCCAAAAAATTATAGAGCAGTGCTGCATGATGCAAGTTGCCTATGACAGGATTATTCGAGATAACGTAACCACAGTATAGTCACAGCATTACTATCTATAAGAAATAATAATATAAATATTATTATGTTTATTATTACATAAAACTTATAAATAAATAAGACCCCACAAAACCGTTTCCACGGTTTGACTGTGGGAACAGAACAACAGAATTTGCTACAGTTGTATGCGTAAATTATTATATATCACGCAAATTTAAAAACACAATTTACAGTTGGTTTTTTAGATGGTCTCGAAGCAATTTGGTAAATTTGCTTTTCTTTCTTATATCTGCGGGCAAACTATTAAGTAGGTACGGTACTCGTTTGTCAAGTGTTCTGTCTCCAAAGTAGTTACATACTCTGGGTACTTCATATTTGCCCACAGATACCTTCCTAGTTACACTATTATGGGCAACCAGTGAATAACTCTCCCAACTGCCATGGCTATTAACAAGAAGTAGGTAACTAACGGGAAGAATTTTACAAGTTTTAAAGAGTTTATAATAATCGTCTTTACAGTTATTTTTGGATTTTCTACTAACTAACAGTTTCAAAAATCTAATTTATTGCAAATCGTATAGCTTTTGAATATAAGTCCATGGCAGTTGAGAGCATAGGCCAATATGGGTTCGATTAACTGTAGCATTAGGCATTTGAGCGTACTTTAAAGCTTAGGCGGTAGAATTTACCTAGTAGTATTTTAAGTTTATAACATATGCGCTTAATATGGTACGACCAAGATACATTTTCGTCCATTTTCAATCCGAGGTAGGAAACACATATTTCTTTTAATGGGTTTACAAGTACTGTGCAGTGTAGTGCCCATTGCGGGTAGACGCAATTATGTTAACACTAAATGTATACTTACATAAGTCAAATATCGTAAAGCATAATATACTCTAGAGGCCCGAATTCGTTCTTTCAATAAACAAAGGATGTGAAGTCACTCATCATGAATAACAATCAGCCAATCAACAGTAACACTCACTTGATTAACGCCAGAACACACTAGCCGGAATATTGGTGCAGAATATTCGATCGAATGGATACTTGAATAGTTAAAGGCCTTGGCAAAACCGTGCACACGTTAATACCCTTAGAGTATTTAAGATCGTTTCAGCATCGCTATAAATATGTTCATAGCTGATAAGAATGTATGTGAGTATCAACTTGCTTGAGACAAGAAATATTTATTTCCACTGTTGAAGTACATTTTACCCTGTCCGTAATATATTTTTACGTAAATATATTCCACGAATAGTTAAATTGTAGGAAAACAAAAACAGTGTTTACTGAATTCTATCTCGATTTATTTAGTATCAGTTACACACCCGACGTTTCGATTACTTTATTTTTATACCACTTATTTTATTTTTTTTATACCACTTAGGTGGCAGACAAGCACACGACCCACCTGATGGAAAGTGGTTACCGTAGCCTATGGATGTGTGTAACATCAGAGAAGCCACACTCGCGCTGCCGACCCTGTAAGCACAAAGTCTCTGTGCCGTCAGTGTAGAGGACAAAGCAGGACAAGCCTTTAGTTATCCCACTGACAGCACAAATTCTCCAGTGAGCTCTGGCTACCCTACTCACCGCTGGCAACACATCATGAAGTTATTACGCGGTATTCTGTAGGGTGGAGGTACTTCCCCAGTCGGACTGCTTAATTAGGTGGCAGACAAGCACACGTCCCACCTGATGAAAAGTGATCACCGTGGCCTATGGACGTGTGCAAAACCAAGAGATTCACACTCGCGCTGCCAACCCTGCAAGCATTGAGAGTTTACGTGCCGTCAGTGTATAAGACAAAGCAGGACAAGCTTTTGGTCTTACCACTGACAGCACAAAAATCCTCTAGTGAGCTTTGGCTATCCTACTCACTTTTCTTTCAGTAATCGCGATTGCGGAGTCAATGAGTGATAATCTATAATTTATTTACGTTTAATATAATTTAAATATTTTGAATAAGACACAGCCTGAAAATTTTACCAACCATGTTATGAAGTCTGCAATGAATGTCGTTTCTCTCATTTCAAACATCATACAAATAAAATAACTTCGTAACGTATATATCAGTGTTGACTGACTCTTGCTGATTCTTACCCCAATTCTTGTACCGATTCAATCTGAAGCCAATAATTGTGATGGAGGACTGAGTCAATAGAAGCCGAGATTGGAACGCAATCTATTTCGATCAGTTGTCGGCAGCAGACCATTGAATTGCCGACAGATATATCTTTCACGAGAATGCTGTTTTGTACATACGCGATTGATTTCATTGTTCTGGGGGATAGAAATATCAGTGATTATGTTTATTTGAATTCTTCTTTTTTTAATTCAACCCAATTTAGCAATTTGTCTAAATATTTATGATTGCGTTAAGAAGATTAACACATTAAACCCTAGAAAAAAAATATCTCTCTAAGTACTAATTTTAGTACAAGTACGTTTATTGAGTTTGTGATATCTCTACTCACTGCTCATATGTAATTAAATTAACTGAATAGAACTATTTTTCAAAACAAAAACCTCTACACGATGTAAGTACAATGGGACTCACGTAGCGCACTAGCGTCCATACTGTGCCTCTACTACGTATCGCGTGGTCCTTATCTCGCTCGATAACCACAGCTTAGCTTCAAATAAATCAGCACGCACGCAAACGTGTATGGTGAGAGCAGGGCGCAAGTCATAATCCTAGGGCCTAATCGGGTACATTTCTGTAGTTAAAACAAATAATTTTACTAAGCTCATTAAATTAAGACAGGAATCGGGGAAGTTTTAGAAAAGGGACAATTCAGGTGTACCCCAAACCGACAAGCATACATGAAGAAAGTAATGAGAGTGAATGAAGCAAGAGTAGTATATCAGGATCGTAGCAAATAGAGATCCGTGATCTCTGCCTGCCCCTGGGAGACAGACGTGATTTTATGTATGTATGTATGTAAGTATTAAATTAAGAATGGTAAGAGAGCGGTAAAAGTGGCGTCGGTTATTATTGTATATTTATTTTTAATCATCCATCAAACCTGTGATTTGGCTGTTAAATATTATGACGACACAATAAATTATTTCATACAAGTTTTATTATAACATACATATATGACTTATCAGTCAAATACCCAATTACAGCTATTTTTACCGAGGGTAACGTGTTCCGCGCGTATGTATGTAATAAGTATGTTTATATGTATTTATGTAGTTTTCTTTCCTCCCCGCTACAGGCTTAAGGATTGTACGGATTTCCATAAATGCGATCTTAAATGAAAGGTATAAATCTCTCACGTGTCATAGGGTACATAAAATGTTAACAAAAACTAACGGTGGCTTTTTGGTGCTAAAATGCGGTTTAAATTTTTTTATATTCAAATTTATCGAGTAGAGTATCAAAATGTAAGGAGTTTGAATGAGATCAAAAAATTTATAAGTCATATCATAACTAAAAATATTAAAATACAATAGATTAATAAAAATAAAAATCCCGACTGCTGTCTAAAAGATTGAAACAAATGTGACAGCAGACGGTACCCATTAATTTTCTTTTGGTTTATGATTGGCAAATGGGCACCACCTGCTATCAAACTTGTCTTCGATCACACACTTCACAGATAAGCACACCACTCTCCTGATGGAAAGTAGTTCCCGTAGCCTATTAATATTAACAACCGCATTTACTAATATTCCCTCTAACCTGAAGAGGTATACTAAGCTGAATTGTTTGTGCTAGGAGTGGGGTCACATCGGTAGTGTAATGACCAGGATTCGAACCCGGGACCTCTTGATCGTAAGGTCAACTTCTTAACCACTAAGCTACCGTCCTATGGGCGCATACTACAACTAAGGGAGTCCCACCCGTGCTGTCAACCCTGTAAGAACAGAGAGTGCATTTTGCAAAGCAGAGTATAAGCTAGTCTGGAAATTGTAGTTCTTGAAGAACCCCATATTATAGTCGCTTTGGAAAGTTTTAAAAGTAAAATTCTTAATTTCAGTGTTATTTTGTTCTAGTGCTTATATGCATGGTCAGTATTATATCGGTGTTGATGAATAAAGTACTCAAAATGATTTTAAAGGTTTAGTTTCCTTTCCTTCTTGTTGAATGATTGTACTGATATTTGGTACACACCTTTAATTTCTTTTTATAAAGAACTAACTGACCCACCCCAGCTTCGCCCGGGGTATATTTTGAAGCTTCATATATTTTTTTTTTTTTTTTATATAGTACACGTCAATTGGACTTCGCCTTACCTGATGGTAAGCAGAAAGCAAGGTCCCAGAAAAGAGGGTCACCATTACTTACACATACCGTGTGTCAATGGTGACACTCAGCTTGACGGCCTCATCATATGCTTTTTCACGCCCCGCTTAAAGGACCCGGGACTGTAGGAAGAAGGAAACACGTGAGCTGGTAATGAATTCCAGGCCTTAATGGTGCGACAGAGGAAAGAGTCTCCGAACCGCTTGGTTCTTGATCGGATGTTTTGCACCGTGTGCGGATGACATCTAAGACCTGCACGCGTTGTCCTGTGTAGGAAAGGGGAGGGTGGGACTAATTGGAAGAGCTCATCAGAACACTCCCCATGGTACAAACGGTAAAATACAGCCAAGGACGCAACATCTCTACGCAGCTGTAAAGGTTCTAGGGGGTTCGTGATCTCGGGATTCCTAATGATGCGGACCGCACGTCGCTGCAACCTGTCGAGAGCATCTAGTAAGTACTTTGCAGAACCATCCCAGAGATGCGAGCAGTACTCCACACATGAGCGAATTTGTGTCTTGTATAGAAGACACCGCTGCTCCGGCGTGAAAAATCGTCTCACTCTGTTCAGGACTCCGAGTTTTCGTGAGGCTGTTTTGATTATACTTTCGATGTAGTTTTTGTTATTCAGGTTGCAGCGAACATCCATACCTAGGATATTGAGATTGTCCTGCAGTGGCAGTGACGTGCTCTGAAGAGTGGGGAGGGGAAGGAAAGAAGATACTTTTGCTGTAAACGCACATGCCTGCGTCTTCTTGGCATTGAACTCAACCAGGTTCTCAGAGCCCCATTGAGAAATGTGATTCAGGATCCCGTCAAGCTCAGTGACAAGAAGCTGCCTTTTCTCTGCGATATCCGACTGCTTGGCCGCAGGATGTCCATGATATCTCCCATGCAAAGTGCTATCGTCTGCATAACAATGAACATCGCCGGTAGACAGCATGTCGTTGATATGCAGAAGAAAGAGAGTGGGTGATAGGATGGACCCCTGGGGCACGCCAGCATTAACCTGCAGAAACTCCGAAGCTCGTCCATCACAAAGGACGCGAATACGGCGCCCCTGCAGGAAGCTAGCAACCCAGTTGCACAGCCTAGAAGGCAGACCAAAGGCAGGTAGCTTGGAAAGAAGCGATTTGTGCCAGACTCTATCGAAAGCTTTGGCGATGTCAAGACTAATTGCCAGTGACTCGCCGTGCTTGTCCATAGCCTCACCCCAAAGATGGGTAACGTATGCTAGAAGATCACCCGTTGACCGTTTCGGTCTGAAGCCATATTGCCGGTCATTAATTAAGGAGTGATCCTCTAGGTGCCGCATGAGCTGTTTGTTAATTATGTGCTCGAACACTTTGCACAGCACTGAGGTGACGGCTATGGGTCGATAGTTGGCTGGCTCCGAGCGATCCCCCTTCTTGGGAATCGGCTGAACATTCGCCTCTTTCCAAGGCAAAGGCACTGTACCCGAACTGTAGGATAGCCGGTACAGGCGCGTAAGCATTGGAGACAACTCCGCTGCACATTTTTTCAAAACTACCGATGGAATACCATCCGGACCACTGGCTTTCCGGACATCGAGTGATTGCAGCACTGCACGGACATCGCGTTGCCTGATATGGATATCAGGCATCGCGTGGTCACTGACGGGTAGTGTTGGTGGCTGCGTACCACAATCATCGATTCGGGAGTTGGCCGCAAAGAGATTAGCCAGCAGATTTGCCTTCTCTTGCGGCTCATGGGCCAGGGATCCATCAGGGTTACGCAGCGGAGGCAGCGAAGGCTGACAGAAGTTGGCTTGCACGGCTTTAGCCAGTCGCCAGTAGCCACGGCTTCCCGTGGGATGCATCACTAGCTCTTGACCAAGCCGCGCTATGCGCAGGGCATCCGCTCTGACGTAGGCCCTTCTACAGACCTTTGTGGCTCTGTTGTACGCCGCCTTGAAGTGGCCCAGATTGGGATGGCGCGTGGCGCGCGCCCTTACCCAAGCGCGGTACGCAGACTGTTTTTGTTCAACAGCTTCCGCGCACTCGCGCCCGAACCTAGGGCACACCCCGCGGTCACCGGTGATATCGGTGTATGAAATATAGTATTCCATACCCAGACCGATCTCACCGGCAACAGCAGTAGCACAATCCGATAGGTTCTTACCTTCAAAGCAGCGCTCAACCCACGGGATGGACGCAAAATAGTCACGAAGTCCATCCCAGTCCGCTGACGAGTAGTGCCAGAGACGCCGCTTCCCCTGCACGGGTCGTGGGGGCGCTATAATCGGCACCGTGGAACAGACCAGGCAGTGATCGGAGTTGCCTAAAGCGGCTCGCACCGATACACTGTACCGGTCCGGATCACTCGTCAGCAGAAGGTCTTGCAGAGAAGGTGCTGGGCCCGACCTTCTTGGTATCCTAGTGACCTCGTGCACCAATTGGGTCAGGCCGTGCGCCAGAGCAAATGCGTGGGCGGCTCTTCCCGCATGGTCTGTTTTGGAGGAGCCCAACCAGATCTCGTGGTGGGCGTTAAAATCCCCTAAAAATACCATTTCGGCATTCGGAAATCGCTCCTGCGCATCATCTGCCGCCTGACTCAGATATTCAAAGAGTCGAGTTGTCTCAGCATCTCCTGTATGGGAACGGTAGAGGCACACATAGATCTGACTCGTAGGGCCATGGTCTACGTGCACCCAAAGGATGGAGAAGGATGGGTCCTCTAGGCAGCGCAAACGGCGACAGCAAACATCCGCCCTAACAAACACGCACACCCCGGCTTTTGCACGAAAACTTTCCTCAAGAGAATATCCCTTTGAGCCCGTATGTTTTAGTCTTCAAAATATGTATGAAAAAATTCCGAATTTGTTAACATTTATTATCAATGCTCCGCTCCCTTAAGTAGTAGCGTGATGATATATAGCCTAAAACCTTCCTTGATAAATGGACTACCCAACACTGAAAGAATAATTCAAATCGGACCAGTAGTTCCAGAGATTAGCCCGTTCAAACAAACAAACAAACAAACTCTGCAGCTAACTAACTAACTGGTGGTAGAGATTTGACGGCACAAATTTGTCACAAATTTCGACCGGGTTGGTACCACCGTGCAATATTGCGAAAAACCCTTCATAGTAATTCAATTTCGGTTGGATTGCGTTCAGGGATCAGCAAATGCATAGCCGGGTAGGGGTGATGGTGGTCGCAGCACTAGTGGGACCAGTGGGTCTTGGCGTAGTCTAGTGAGGATGGTGCGGGGCGACGCGCCGGTCAGGGAGACCCGTAGAAACGGTGGTGCCGCTGGCCGCCCGCGGTATAGTACAGAGGCCCAACTGGGACTAACCACCCTGGAAGGCTGCCTCACCAGACCGCGCATAATCCCGGTATGGCTCGTCGTGCCGGTTGGTGACCGGAAGTGGGGGCCAGGCGACCATATTCGGGGGGGTACGGGGGCCCTTCCGTACGGCGTGTCGGCTCACGCCATGCCTCATAATCACAGACAAAACCAATATCCCGCACTTTGTCACGCGGTGCTGCGACGACAATCACCTCTTTTTTTCACGCCCTTTTCTCCTTTTCATCATGGCAGCGCATTTAAGAGTATTGGGCAACACAGCGGCTCTGCAAACTCCCACAAGCTCGCTATTTGAGGTGGAGTCCACTAACATCTGTGGACTCCATGCGAACCTCAACGCCGTCCACCAACACCTTGAGACGGCGAAACCAGATATGCTCTTTCTCACGGAGACACAAATAGGCCGCCCTGATGACACGACCTACTTGCTTTACCCCGGCTATGTTATCGAGGAAAATTTCCGTGCAAAAGCCGGGGTGTGCGTGTTTGTTAGGGCGGATGTTTGTTGTCGCCGTTTGCGCTGCCTTGAGGACCCATCCTTTTCAACCCTATGGGTACACGTAGACCATGGCTCTACGAGTCAGATCTATGTGTGCCTCTACCGTTCCCATACAGGAGATGCTGAGACAACTCGACTCTTTGAATATCTGAGTCAGGCGGCAGATGATGCGCAGGAACGGTTTCCGAACGCCGAAGTGGTATTTTTGGGGGACTTTAACGCCCACCACGAAACCTGGTTGGGCTCCTCCAAAACAGACCATGCGGGAAGAGCCGCCCATGCATTTGCTCTGGCGCATGGCCTGACCCAATTGGTACACGAGGTCACTAGAATACCAAGAAGGTCGGGCCTAGCACCCTCTCTGCTAGACCTTCTGCTGACGAGTCACCCAGACCTGTACAGTGTTTCGGTACAAGCCGCTTTAGGCAATTCCGACCACTGTCTGGTCTGCTCCAAGGTGCCAATTATAGCGCCCTCACGACCCGTGCAGGGGAAGCGGCGTCTCTGGCACTACTCGTCAGCAGATTGGGATGGGCTGCGCAACTATTTTGCGTCCATCCCGTGGGTTGAACGCTGCTTTGAAGGTAAGAAACCCTCGGATTGTGCTACTGCTGTTGCCGGTGAGATCGGTCTGGGTATGGAATACTATATCCCGTACACTGATGTCACCGGTGCCCGAGGAGTGCGCCCTTGGTTCGGGCGCGAGTGTGCGAGGGCTGTTGATCAAAAGCAGTCCGCGTATCGCGCTTGGGTAAGGGCGCGTGCCACGCACGATCCCAATGTGAGCCACTTCAAGGCGGCGTACAACAGAGCCACAAAGGTCTGCAAGAGGGCTTACGTCAGAGCGGATGCCCTGCGCATTGCGCGGCTTGGTCAAGAGCTAGTGGCACATCCCACGGGCAGCCGTGGATACTGGCGACTGGCCAAAGCCGTGCAGGCCAACTTCTGTCAGCCTTCGCTGCCACCGCTGCGCTACCCTGATGGATCCCTGGCCCATGGACCGCAAGAGAAAGCCAATATGCTAGTAAATCTCTTATAATAATAATAATAATAATAATAATAATTTATTTCTAAGAATATGGTACATTGAGGTCTTTATGTTATTTCACTTGTTCAAACATATTCTACCATACCCTGGTGTAGAAATATTAAATTTTATAATAATAAATCTTAATAATATCAATTAAATCTTTGCGGCCAATTCCCGAGTCGACACTACCCAATGGTGACCACGTAATGCCTGAAATACGTATCAGGCAATGCGATGTTCGTGCGGTGCTTCAATCACTCGATGTCCGGAAAGCCAGTGGCCCGGATGGTATTCCAGCGGTGGTCTTACAAAAATGTGCAGCGGAGTTGTCTCCGATGCTTACGCGGCTGTACCGACTGTCCTACAGCTCGGGTACAGTGCCTTCGGCTTGGAAAGAGGCGAATGTACAGCCGATCCCCAAGAAGGGGGATCGCTCAGAGCCAGCCAACTATCGACCCATAGCCGTCACCTCAGTGCTGTGCAAGGTCTTCGAGCACATCATTAACAAACAGCTCATGCGTCACCTAGAGGATCACTCCTTAATTAATGACCGGCAATATGGCTTCAGGCCGAAACGGTCAACGGGTGATCTTCTAGCATACGTTACCCATCTTTGGGGTGAGGCTATGGACAAGCACGGCGAGTCACTGGCAATTAGTCTTGATATCGCCAAAGCTTTCGATAGAGTCTGGCACAAATCGCTTCTCTCCAAACTACCAGCCTTTGGTCTGCCTCCTAGACTGTGCAACTGGATTGCTAGTTTCCTGCGGGAGCGCCGTATCCGCGTCCTCTGTGATGGACGGGCTTCGGAGTTCTTGCAAATAAATGCTGGCGTACCGCAGGGGTCTGTATTATCTCCCACTCTCTTTCTTCTGCATATCAACGACATGCTGTCCACCGGCAGCATACATTGCTATGCAGACGATAGCACCTTACACGGGAGTTATCACGGACAACCTGCGGCCAAACAGTCTGATATCGTGGAAAAAAGACAGCTTCTTGTCACTGAACTGGACCGGATCTTGAATCACATTTCTCAATGGGGCTCCGAGAACATGGTCGAGTTCAATGCCAAGAAGACGCAGGCTTGTGCGTTCACAGCAAAGGTATCTTCTTTCCTTCCCCTTCCCACTCTTCAGAGCACGCCACTTCCACTGCAGGACAATCTCTATATCCTAGGCATGGATATTCGCTGCAAACTGAATAACAGAAATTACGTCGAGAGCATTATCAAAACAGCCTCGCGGAAACTCGGACTCCTAAACAAAGTGAGACGTTTTTTCACGCCGGAGCAGCGGTGTCTTCTCTATAAGACACAAATTCGCTCCTGCGTGGAATACTGCTCGCATCTCTGGGATGGCTCCGCGAAATACCTACTAGATGCTCTCGACAGGTTGCAGCGACGCGCGGTCCGAATTATTTGGAACCCTGAGGTCACGAACACCCTCGAGCCTTTGCAGATGCGTAGAGATATTGCTTCCTTGGCTGTATTTTACCGTCTCTACCACGGTGAGTGTTCTGACGAGCTCTTCCAACTAATCCCACCATCTCCTTTCCTACATAGGACAACACGTGCAGGCCTTAGATGTCACCCTCACACTGTGCAGAATATACGAGCAAGAACCAAGCGGTTCGGAGACTCTTTTCTTTGCCGCACCACCAAGACCTGGAATTCATTACCAGCACACGTGTTCCCTTCTTCCTACAGTCCCGGGGCCTTTAAGCGGGGCGTGAAAAAGCATCTGATGAGGCCGCCAAGCTGAGTGCCACCATTGTAGCACTTAGTGTCTGTAATGGTGACCCTCTTTCCTGAGACTTTGCCTTTAGCTTACCATCAGGCGAGGTGAGGTCAAGTTGGCGTGTCCTATATAAAAAAAAAAAAAAAAAAAATTATAGTATAGATATTAACCAAATAAGCTAAATTGCTTGTGCTAGGAGTGGGTTCGCGTCGTTAGTATAATTGCCAAGACTCGAACCTAGGACGTCTTGATCGCAAGACTGATTGCTTAACCTCTAAGCTACCGACGCTTACTTATACATTATAGTTTGTACAATAATAAAATTTAAATCAATAAAATAGTTTAACTTTGCTCTTAATACCCTGATTGGGAGAGGCTTATGTTCAGCAGTGGACTGCGGTGGGCTAAATCATTGATTGATTGATAAGAACATTTTGAGACTTTGTAGTCAAGATCATTTTGACGCTAACTGTACCTATTCATTTTAAACATGCGTTTAAATAATAACATTTTCTCTACTTCTCTTGTTTATTGTTTTGTATAACTCCCTCCTGATATGAAACTCGGCTTTGAAATTTAACCATTATGCGAAGACCCTATGTTTAGAACAGCACAATAACACGGTCTCCCATCACGCACGTCGTTTAATAGTTACACACTGACATACACACAATAAGGTACCGGACCCTTCGGGTACGCAATCGTGAAACCCATGTGGACAGAGACGCCTGTTAAAACTTTAATGTATACATATATCTTTAATATTATAAAGAGTGTTTGTTTGTTTGTACTAGATAATCTTAGAAACTACTGGATCGATTTGAAAATTGTATATTATGGTAAAAAGCCCATTTATCAAGAAAGGTTATAAGCTAAATAACATTTCGCTACCACTCAAGGGTGCGGAGCAGTAATGATAAATATCAACGAATCCGGCAAATTGCCAAACATTATTTGAAAATTTAATTGCGGGCTTAGCTATTTGAAGCGGTTTGAAGGGGTGATACTGGGTTTTGAAATATACCACGGGTGAAGCCGAGCGGTTCAGCAAGTAGTTATATATACCTACACACTTCTGTTCATTAGGAGAGAAGTTGTTCACTATTGAATGTTCAACAATACACAAAAGATAATTTACAATGTTCCGAATATTATCGTCAAGTTGAAACACCCTCCAATAGTTTCCTAGAAACTATGTCATTGACATTAGACCTTACGTCTATACTTTATTGTATTACAAAGAATAGATACATAAATAGAAGTGAGCATATATTAATATATTATATATGCCAGTGAGAAGTGAGTAGTCAATGTCTAAAGAAAAAGTGTATTTTACTATTTGATCTGGTTTTTTTTAGAAGAGTCACAGTTGCGCTGCCAACCCTATAAGTACAGAGTTTCTGTGCCATCAGTGTAGAGGACAAAGCAGGTCAAGCCTTTAGTTTTCCCACTGACAGCACAAATTCTCCAGTGAGCTCTGGCTACCCTACTCACCGCCGGGAACACAACATGAAGTTATTATAGTCGCGGTATTCTTTAAGGCGGAGGTACTTCCCCAGTCGGACTGCTCAATTGGGTGGAAATACCGCCGTGTCCTACCTCCTTTAAAAAAAAAAATGATTTGTAGAATAGACATTAAACACCTGAAATGGTGGTTCATACGTTCTAGATTTCACCTAAGCTTCTTATTATTTCATTATTATGTATCTTTATCAACGGATAATTACATAAAACTTATATATACACAAGGGCCCAGAAAATCGTTTCCACGGTTTGACTGTGGGAACAGAACAACAGAGTTTGCTACATTTGTATGCGGACATTATTATATGTTACGCATATTAAAAAAAAAAAATGTGCATAATTACTTGGTTTATTAGAAGGTCTCGAAGCAATTTGGCAAATTTGCTTTGCTAGTTTCATTTTTAATATCTGCGGGCAAACTACTAAGTAGGTACGGTACTCGATTGTCAAACGTTTTGTCTCCAAAGTAGTTGCATACTCTGAGTACTTCATATTTACCCTTCATATTTCATGCTATAATTGAAGTTTAATATGCTAATTATTAGTTTTTATTATTAGTTTTTTATTATTCATAGTTTAGATTATTACATGGACTAATCATTGCTTGTTGTACCATTTTGACATATTGTATTAATTTGACGAATTAAAAATAATAATTATTAGTTATATACACCTAAACTACTAGAATCGACTAATACAATAATAAGTAGCAAAAAATACAAAAACATTAATTTTTTAATTGCGTAAAAGTTCAATTTCCATATGACTAACATTTGTTACATTGTCCATGTACTAGTAACAAAACTAGTATTAGTAGGTAATATTGGCAAACGAAAATGTGTAATAATTTTGAAGTTGTTTAAAATTGATGTTACTCCTCAAACTAAACGAGAAAGAAACGGCTCTCTTAAGTTTAAAATTTCAATCCGGAGCACATTTTGTGGAAAATCTGGTCTGTATATAAATAGAGCAACGGCAAAATTCAACAAAATTGTTTCGTCATGATGTGGGATAATCAAAGTGTCACTTATAGCCGTAATGTAATAATGTTGAAGTTAGGAAGCAAATATCAGTTAATCTAGGATTGTATCCAAAACTACGCTCACCTGTGAATTGATCCTTACAATGACATAAGAACTGTCTTCTAGAATACAATATGCCCCCAGAGCATATGCATCATCTAGAGGACCTGAATGTTACTGCTTCAAGAACTACCAATTTCAATCGCCGTTTTTTCTTTACTCTTTTAACTGGAATTGTCACTTCCCTCAGGATTTGTCAATTTGCCAATAAATAAATTTAAATTAGAAGTGAAAAAAACTTTTATGAGTAAAGGTTATTATAAAGTGGATGAGTATCTTAATGATATTAATGCGTGGTCAACATAAGTCTCTTGCTTGCTTGCACAAAATAAATTGTAAACTAAAGCAAATTAAAAAAGAAAAGAAAAATAATCTAGTTCTAATATAGTTCGCTGAGTTTCTTGCTGGTATCTTCTCAGTAGAACTAACCTACCGAACCAGCGAAAGAATCATTTTCCAATGGTTTATTTGTACATTATTTAATATTTTAATATTATTTCTTGACATACTCAATTGTAAAATTTTGACGTTCATATGTGCTCTTTGTGTGCCTAAACTGAATAAATGAAATTGATTCTTTGATTGATTCTTTGATTCATGGCCTCTATGGCGTCGCGGTAAATAGTGCCACTGCTACGCATTTCCCGCTCAGTGCAAATATTTGCAGTAATTTGTTTCTATGTATAATATACGTATGTATTTACAAAAAAAAGTATCTGTGTTTGTTTACCTGTTCGCAGTCTAGATTTCATAACACAAGCTTGTTAAACTATGCTTAGTATGGGTCTAGCGTTGTATAGAATGTTGAAGAATATTTATTTTAATGTTTAACGACAGAAGAGGGAACTCGGGAAGTGTGTAAATATGATTCAAAACTTTGCACCACGTACCGTGAAATATAATTGTATACGATAGTTTTGTTTATTGATTGAATGCATTGCGGCTTTTCAATGGCGCTGTTTATCTGTTTCAAAGTATAACAAGTAATGTATGCGAGGAGACGACACGACCGCTATACATGGTCCATAGAAATAAAAGAAAATCATAGAGTTGGGAATCAGACCTAACTTGAAGGGAGAAAGGCGTTAGTAAGTTATGTGTTTTATTTATTTTTTTGTATTTCAAATATTATAAGGTTCATCGCCTGGTATAATATACAATAAATCTCATACATAACTCAGCGTCTGTGACGAGGCAGTGGTGAATGCGACCGCTACGCAGGAGGCGCGGGTTCGATCTCCGCTCAGTGCAAATATTTGTATGCATGAATATGGCTATTTGCATAGGTCTGATCGTGCCTAAGAGATCATGTTAAGCCGTCAGTCCCGGTTGTCATACGAACATTTATGGCAATTGTGACAGCTAGTAATAATAATAATAATAATAATAATAATAATGACGTCTTTATTGTACACCAATTACACATTACACTATAATAAGTGATACAAGTTTCGTGGCACGTACAGATGGCGGCCTTATCGCTCTGCGGCAATTTCTTACAGGCAACCATAGGATGGAGATAAGAAAATAGGAGAAGAATATTTTAGGGCAGTTAGGTGTACATAGAGAATATATAAAGAAAATAAAATAATAATAATGAAAAAGAAAACACAATAGCCATAGGTAAATACAATTATACATATATAAGCATACACACTTTATATATCTTAGAAAAAGTCACAATACATTAACACAAACATAGATATACTTCATTCTACCTTGTCATTCCACTCTTTCATAGAGACAGGTAGTATTCTTTGACGAGTCTTTTGAACACAGGCAAGAACTGAGCTCGCCTGACATTCATTGGCAAAGGATTCCACAACCGAGCCGCCTGAACCGAAAAGGATTTGTCAGCAAAGTAGGTGGAATGGGTCGGTATTTTCAACCTTAGATTCTCCGATGATCTCAAAACCTTTGAGTGAGTGTCGTGTAAGAACTCAAATCGCTGTTTCACGTAAGAAGGAGTTAGTGGGTTAAATAAAATGTTGTATAGTAAGGAGAGAATATGCGCATTCCGGCGAAGGCGTATAGGCAACCACTTGAGCTAGTTGGAGCCCTCAAAAGTCTGACTAGTTTTATTACCGAATTTCGTGATATGCAGGGGGCGCGGGTTCGATTCCCGCTCAGTACAAATATTTGTATGCATGACTAAGTATATTTGCATTGGTTTGGGTGTTTCTATGTATAATATGTATGTATTTACAAAAAAAAAGTATCTAAGTATAAGTCTGTTTATCCGCAATCTAGATTCCATAACACAAGCTAGTTAAGCTATGCTTACCATAGGTCTAGATAGCGTTGTGTAGAATGTCGTGCAATATTTATTTATTTCAAAAAAAGTTTTTATTGTACACCACATTTATTTCAATATCGTCAAATGATTGTGGAGTCAAATAACGAAGTTCAGCCACATCTTAGTTAGACTAGAAAGTTGACCCCAACTAAGTTGAGAAAAGACTCTGCGGCTTATGAGAGCCGTCTTTAACAAGCCGGACGTGTCGCTACTCATTTTTGCTTAGTTTAATGTCCAGTCACGTCACATCCCAGTTTCATTTTATTGGCGTTACAAAAACAGTCATTTATTTAGCTCTGAGTGCCTTCTAAACAAAAAAAGGGACGTCTATCTAATTTACGCGTGTTTATTCACATTCAAATGCTCTGAGAATATTAAGTACATAATGTTTTGGTACCTATCAAATGTGTGATGGATACACGAATTTGTTTAGATAGCGAATTGATAAAATATGGCATCATTACTAATTAATCAATAATCTTTCTGCCTGTAGAATATGGATATGAAGGATATACAAACATACATACATACAAGTAATCACGCCTTCATCCCTGGAGGGTTAGGTAGAGGTGAATTAACACCCGCATTTCACCAATAACTTAGTATTCAGTTTCACGTAATAGGGGGTGAGCCTATTGCCGTATTCCTGGTACTATTGTTAACTCGAGCCATGACTCTGAGGCTGAGTCTGGGCTGTATATATCTGTCTGATGTTAGTAGCCCCATCCGTTAGTCGCATTGTACGGCACCGCTTGGAAAGAGATGGGGTGACCCTAATTCTACTCTGCCAGAAACCAAGCGGCAAATATTATATATATGTGTACCTTTCCACATTACACAATTATTAAACTCACATTCTCACACTCACAGAATTAAAGAAGGATGTTAGAAGATGCTTACCGCGTCGGCAGTGTGACGCTTATGATGTGTAGTTGTACTACGAATGAGTGTTCGATGTACAGGCGAGGAAAATAAAAAGATCGTGAGTTTAAAAATAACAATTATAATATTCGAAAGAAGGTAGGTACACAGTCACACTAAGTACAGAAGAATAGGAAGCACATATACACGAAGGAATAGATACAGTTTATAGTTGTAAATAGAGTGCGAAGAAAGAAAAGGAAATAATCGTAAGCTAATTATTAAATCAAATAAATAAATTACCATAAGCGTCACACATTCATTAGGCACGATAACCACTCTCCATCAGGAAGGCCGTATGCCTGTACGACATTTAGGTGGTAGTTATACAAAAATACTACAAGAGATATTAGCGAAAATCTATCCAAGTCAATTTTGGCTCCTAATTTAGCAGCCGGAGGCCACAATCTCCAGTTAGTCCTTGACAGACGGATTGGCACAAGATTGATGCGTTAAGTAACCGGTTGAGCGGCGGTGATTAATATCAGTTATCAGTTACACGAAGACGTGGTTCCTTTCTTATGGATAGTATTAATGGTGGATACAAGGATTTGAACATGTAGTTTTAGATTTATTATAGAGGTACAATGACTGACAATCTATCTGCTAAGTATTGCTTTTAGATTTTCGAAACGAAATGAAACAGGGAAATATATTTATATTTTTAATCGTGGAGGGTTGTTTTCTCTCTATGATATGGTATGATGGCTGGTATGCTGGATACGCAACTCTACGTCATGGTGAGGTTTTTGGGTGAGGATGTTCTATGCATTATATATTTTGTATATAAAGCCGATTTGTAACCTAGTTAAACCATGCTTACTTTGGATTGAGATGGGTGTGAGTGTGTCCTACAATATTTTTACCTATTAATATTCTGTGCTCTACGGAAGCCATAATTGTTGATGATTTGCAGGCTTCACAAAGTGGTGATGTTGTTGAACTGATAAATGAGTGAATGTACGCGTCTAGACACAACCAATCTGTTAAACATTATTGTTCTTTATGTAGGTCATTGAGGAACAATAATAAACGTCATGATTTTTGCTTCTACCTTTAAAATGAACTTTCGATGAAAGACCTACGTAATAAAAAAGCATAATCATTAAAAAAACAAGAATATTTTTATGAGTACATATAAATACGGTGTTATTGATACGATTCTTAAAGACCTTGGGCTTACTAAGTCTCAAATACTCGTGCCGGAGCTTATTTTTAAGCTTCACTCGCTTTCAGGAGAAATGTTTAGAACAAGATTCAAATTGACAAATTCACTTTTCTAATTAAATTTTTTTTTTTCAAGTCTTAATGAAATTATGGCAGTCATGCAGTCATATTTATTTTTATTCTATTTCATTCTCGAATTTTCTATCGACAGGACCTGACCGCAGTCTTTTATTTTTTATTACCTATTCGTATATTTTATCAGAATTTTAATAAGTAATTTAATTGCGATAAGTCCCGTACCATTATAAAAACTATGAGTTTACATCGCGATAGTTTAGAAATAACATTAATAAGTAAATCATACAGTATAAACTCAGCTTTAGAAATTAATTATTGTATTCCTAAAGTGTATACTCAACTTTAGAAACTAATTATCTGTAAACTTATCCAGAGTCAGAAGCCTTATAAATTGTGTTTATTAATTAAAACCACACAAATCGTTGATGTTATATCATGTTGTCAATTTTCCAATATTAGCTTCTATTAACTCTCTCTCTCACAGAAACACACACAGACACACTCACACACTTACATACTAACACACATACACAGTCACGCATAAAATAAAATACAGTTTAATAAAATATAAGTACTAGTATAGTATATCCAATAAAAATTGTATTACATATACATGTACCTAATAATAATGTACAAGGAAAGGTCCTAACACAGGCATTATATGTTGCCTACCAGGGGTCTCCCTAATCCCATTATTTTAAAAGAATATTTGGTACATAAACTTTTTATTATTCTTATGTTTCTCTGGTCCATAACTCTCAGGACTATAAAGTTCTGGGCCTTTGAAAGGCATGCATCGAGTCGAAACCAAGACGTAGATGTCGTTTTAAGAGAATTTAATATGCTACACACACATGGCGGGTACCATCCCCGAGTGCACAATATGATACATCCGGAGATAGTCCCCGCCAGGAACTAGATTATGGGCTATGGGGTTGAGTGCTGAATGGACTGGTAAATGAGCTATGGAGAGAGACTAACGGACACCTGCCATAACAATAAGTCTCATTAAAATAGCCTCACGTAGTGCACCCATGAGGCAACATCTGTTGAGCGGCTAAGCTTGTCGAGAGATGAGTCTGCGGGGCGTAAGTTCACGGTATACCAGTCAGCATGCTCCCGGTGTTATGATATTTACACTTCCAGGCTGGAGCATAGGTTCTGCTCTTGCAACTCCATTCATGGCAGGCCAATAAAGGCAAGCATACGGAGTGAGGTGGAATAAATCCAAATCCTCCGGAAAATCGGGGTACATGGTGCTTACTAAGCTAGAAAAAGGCAGAACTTAGAAGCTAAATAATGAATATTCTAATACACTGATCGTGAATGTAATTTTTCGGGGTTGGGTCCATATATCTGGTTCTACCCGACCGAGGAGGTAGGACAGGACGGTATTTCCGTTCAATTGAGTCGTCAGATTGGGGAAGTACCTTCGCCCTATAGAATATAAAGAAAAACCGATTACAATCAAACGACACTTTTCTAATTAGAAAAATCACATGAAAATTCGTTTAGTAGTTTTTGCGGTCATCGCAAACAACGATTAAGGAAAAAAAGTGTTTTTTTAAGAATCGTGTTTTAATCTCTCCAATGTACATTTACCTACTCCATACAATTATATAATATTAACTTCAACTAAACATTAAATAATGAGTAGACTCTGTTATGTAAGCCCTAGAACACCCTTTGGGACCCAACTGCGACAGTATCTTCGCTCTCATTACTTCTAAAGATATATTTTTCTCTGCATTAAGCCAGGTAGTTTTAAAACTCTCGTGGGATATATAAAACCCACCTTCTATTAAATAACAAGGGCTGCTCCATGGATAAAAACCAGTGTAAATGTTCTTGAACTTCAGACCCTTTGTCCATTGAGATAAACAGAGTTGGTCACATTTCGTAACGAAAAATAACGCACTGTATTAGTGGAAGGAGAAAGTTTTAGAGCGCTTGTGTTATACATGAAAAATGAGAGGGCAAGAAAAGTGCTGAAATAGTATAAATACCTTTAAAAACGTATTTTTCAAAACTGCAATTTAACTATGAGTGATTCAGGAGATATAGTAACGTAAATCACAGATACCGCAAAAACTGGATGAATCCCCTAATCCCGTGATCCCTCCAAAAGATGAATAGAAATACAATGGTCGGCTAAATTCTGCAGCTATTTCATTTCAAGTGAAACTATGAACTAGTTCAATCTTATTAACATAATCATTAAAAATCTGATAATGCACATACCTACTTAATTTGTTTTAAATTATTTTTCTTAAAAGGTAATAACCATTTTATCTCTATTCACCCCGTTTTACTTAAATAGGGAAAACAGTTGTCACTGTCATATTATATAATCACAACTTTATCCCCGGCGAGTTAGGCAGAGGTGAACTTTTCACCAATTATTGAATTCGGTAGCCATTGCCGTCTTCCGGGCACTAATGTTGACTCAAGCCATGCATCTGAGGCTGAGTCTGGGCAACCACAAATGTCAAATGCATACTATTTTATTGCAAATCGAAGGCAATTTAGCACGATTTGACATTATCGAAGGCACCTATAATGTGCCGACATTATAGGTGCCTTCGATAATGTCAAATCGTCTTATCCCTTCCCTCCAAAATGTTACAAGTCGAATGATTATTATAATCAAGTTCAGATATTCATAAATACGGCAGCAAATTTACTGGCATGGCTAACGTGGCTATGATAGAATTGGTGGAAAAACTTCACAATGGCGTTTCGTCATTAATAATTGTATAAATATTTACTGAGTCGTTGGCGGAATCGTTGGAATCGCCATAAAACAACAAAAAAGGAAGATATCCATCTGCAGACAGAGAACGGACAGTTCCGCAGCAAGCCAAGTGAAGCAAATACTAGTTTATTATGGCCTATGTTCTGAATAATTGGGTACCTAAGTACTTTTATAAGTTCATTTAATTAAGAATGGTAAAAGAGCGGTAAAAATCTCATTATCCCGTTTTTATGTACTTTAAACCACCCACCCAACCCATAATAGTAAATTATATTAATTGTAAAAAATTATGACGACATAATTAAATTACTCCATACAACTTTCATGGGGATTCATGTCAGCATGTATGGAAACAATTATGCCAGTAGAAGAAGTGAAAGAGGTTTACCTGGATTGAGGCAAATGGAAAACCCCACGGGGGTAAGCAGAGACTACAGTAAGTAAGTACAGTAAGGGGTGACGTTTTGACGTTTAGTAAAATTGCAATAGGTCAGAAGTGGTCTTTTATTCTGTTTAGCTTCGAAATAACCGCTTCAAGTAATTTTCCATCCATATTCAACCAAAAAATCAACAAGAAAAAGTATCGATCTTCAAAACACCTATGTGATCCATTACTGATAATTCACATTCTTTAACAAAAAATCACAGTATCGATGTTCAAAACACCTATGTGATCCATTACTGATAATTCACATTCTTTAACAAAAAATCGCAGTATCGATGTTCAAAACACCTATGTGATCCATTACTGATAATTCACATTCTTTAACAAAAAATCACAGTATCGATGTTCAAAACACCTATGTGATCCATTACTGATAATTCACATTCTTTAACAAAAAATCACAAAATGTTAGAGATTATTACATTGCTAGAAGCAATTCTAAACAGGTACTTTGCAAAATTGTAGTTATGAGGTACTTATTTACAAAATATCGGCAGAAATATGATCGAATGTTCGCAATTTCGTGGGAATGTGACAATGTTTGTAAAATATGGAAATACAGTGTTGATTTCGTATCATAACCAAGAATAGTATTAACCTTCTACTACCGTTATGTGATATTATTATTTACCAATACCATTTTAATAAAAAATATCTACTAAACGGAATACCATAGTCAATTTACGGAATTTTGAGGATTGTCATACCATACCGATATGATATTCACTTGCGAGATTATATCTTAGGAGAGCTTTAGTTTTCTTATGTATGTGCTACCAAGTGTAAAAGATTTGGGTACTGAGAAATGGTTCTTGATTATCCACGCAGGAACCACTGGTTTCACAATCACATTGAAAGATTATTCTATTTAACATCTACTAGTATATCTGTGAAAAGTTTTATGTAGTTACAATTTTTTATTGCTTCCTTGTTTAACTTTCCCTATCAAATATCCCTAGGGCTAGTACATACATATAATCACGCCTTTATCCCCGGAGGGTTAGGCAGAGGTGAATTATCACCCACATTTCACCAATAATTGAATTCGGTCCCACGTAATAGGAGGTGAGCCTATTGCCGTATTTCGGGCACTATTGTTGACGACTCGAGCCATGCATCTAAGGCTGAGTCTGGGCTGTATATATCTGTCCAATGTTAAACAGCCCTATCCTTTAGTCGCCTTGTACGACACCACATGGAAAGAGATGGGGTGGTCCAAATTCTACTCTGCCGGGAACCATGCGAACAATACCATTATTATGGAATTACAGTGGCAATAACAACAACAGTATTTCACAATACTTGTTAATTTAATATACTTTTGAATAATTTATTAAGCGAATTGTTGAAAGTGAAGTTGGTAGACATTTTGACAGATTTAATCGCAGTTCATTGTTGTTTTGTAAACGTTTTATAATTACTACCTACAGTTTTTGTTACATTTGAACAAGAAAAATAGATAAAGATAAATAAAAAAATATTTGTAGAAACATGTGTACAGATGATGTTACAAAGTATATTATAATGCATTGCCAATTTCAACACGTTCTGTCAATGTAGACGTACAAATATGAGTAACCGTGATCTTAATGTATGAGCACGAGAAATATAATATTATATATAATATATTTGATATTATATATAATATATAAATATATAATATATTTGACAATCATAGGTTACTCAATTCTTAACATAGTAAAATTTATCATTATCTGTCAATAAATAATATAATTAATTAATTTAATGTCAGTATATAGATATATATTTAGTCAGAGATACTCAATAGTTTTTAATTGACGAAAGAGATAAAAGAAGTATGCGTGCATCTGTCGTGAGTTAGGACCTAGGTGCAGCACCATCGCACCAGGCATAGGAATAGCAGCTTAAAATACCATGTAACCTATTTTGAATTTTTATCACTAAATATACAGTATCCATATTATATGTATTGACAATTATTTTTTATTAAGGTAAATATTATCAGAGATTTAATTAATCATGATATATTAATAGTAGTTAGTTACTTACCCTAAGTTAAGTATATATATTTTGTTACTGTTCAGATATAATATAAATATTGACAATTGTATTCAATCTCATTGTAACTGTCAATATTGTGACAATCATTTGTTTACACAAATATTGCCATTGGTGGTCAATTAAAAGGTCAATATTGATCGACGTTTCCGTGACAAATATTTGCAGTAAGTGAACACACAACTGTAAATAGCATCGTGTCATGACGTCCTGTGCCGATTCACAGAAGCCTTACTATACCGTAATGAAATGTGCAAGCACTGGCCGAAATGGGTATATTTTATCAATCCGTGTTTGATAAATGTCAAAATAAATTTTTATCAAATCAAAATTATGGTACAATCACGTATTCATCTTTTTCTACTTACTGATTCGAAATCAACAGCCTGAAAACGCAATGTAATCTTTGATTAAAGCAGCTGTCAAGATCTTGCCCTGAAACGAGTCTCCCGTTATTGGCAAGGAGCCACCGTAAGAACGTGATTGAATGAATCTCCTGAATCAGTAGTCGATTGTGAACTGAACCATTAAAATAGTTTTTGGTAGTAAATAATCAAAGAAATTCTTGATACTACTTATATATTTTTAAATTTAGAGGGTTAATTTACAATGTTATGGTTTTGGTTATGGCGTATCAATATTTTATCTTTTGTTCAAATTAAATAAGAACTGTATTCAATCTGTAAATTAAACTATGGGAGTCCTCTGCTGGACATTGACCTCTCTCAATGTACGCAATTGCTCCCGATCCTTCTCCTTCCGCATCCATTCCATCCCAGCCATCTTTTTCAGATCTTCAGTTCATTTGACTAGGAGGCGTCCCACGTTTTGTTTGCCTTCTTGCAATCTCCAATCAAGAACCGATGAAGAACTGCATTATGTTTAGACAATTTTCACACAGAACAATAAGTGTTGTGGCTCTGCAAGCATTGCTTAATCGGAGGAACCTCCCTTTCTGTAGGAGGACTATCACACTCCGCTCTTTCACAGTGATATTCCTAACTTCATAGCCACCATCGTGCCACTCCTGCAGCAATGAGCGATAATCGATTTTAAATCATCTAGCATCTTAGGTCTACATAGAAATATCAGAAGCATATAAAAACATCTCTAACCTTCTCAACCCTACTGTTTGAGAAACTAGTGAAATTTCTCGACTCACTGGGCTTAAGGGAATCTAAGTCTAGCACGATGCGGTATTCAGTTCTGTCTCTAAGGGACTAGTACACTGGCTTGCAGTTAGTTTAGCCCCTAAAGGTCTTCATTGGGGCCTTACAACCAAAACATATACTACATATTATAGCTAGTGCTTATTAAGTTCAAACACGCACATGCCTTTCAAAAAACAGAGGCGCGTGAACATAAATCTCACTTACTAAATCGCTCGGCTATTACAGATCTGATGTATGATAAAATAAGGTATTACAAATAGTGGATACCGCAAAGCGCACACGTATTACATATCTATAGGAATAAGTCGGTACGTGCTTCGAATACTGATTGCTGTAACTTAGTAACAACTGCGTTACTTCCCGCAATTAATGTGAAGATAACTCAAGATCGTTTCAAATTAGCGCTTGGTTTTATAGACTGCTTATCTCAAGTACTTATGAGGGTTATACCAGATGATTGTGAAGCTTAGAATACTTCCGCACACTCGCAGATTTGGGTTAAGATGTTATAATCAGTATTCTGAACCTCTTGGTAGAGTTATTTTCGGTATTTGATGTTGCTTTTATGGAGTGCTAATTTTTTTAAATTATTATTAGGCCACATATTAAATATATTACAAAGTGTCTATGGTTAAAGAAATTATAATAATATATTATTATATATATAATATAAAATTAAAGAAACCATTCGCGGTAGTAATACCTTGGACGTCTTTAGGAGAAGAACAAGGGAACATTTCCTATCACAGTAATGTAGTTTGAATATATTTATGTGTCTAAATGTATGCATTATGTTTATGTATGTATGTATGTATATTTGTATGTATGTATGTAGGTGTAATATGTATGCTGTGTATTTATCTATGTTTATGTGTATATATATGTACCTGTTTAGGTACCCTTCTTTTATCTGAAAGTTAATGTACACTTCTCGTCCCTTTATTACTTTAACTGCTTCTCTGCTACTCAAAAGTTTGCTGGTAGAGAACTCATACTGAGTTAAGCTCGCCTTTGTACATATTTCTTATATATTTATTTTGTGTATGACCTCTGTACTGTTTGTGTGCAATAAAGAATTAAGAATTAATATCTTATAATCATTACGTAGACGTGTGTACTTCTTAGAACGGTTATTATTAATCTTTGCTAGTTCAGTAGTTTTTTTAACGTGCGCAAAATAATAATTAGGACATATATTTAACAAATCGACAGCCTCTGTGGCGTGGCGGTGGTGAACGCGACCGCTATGTAGGAAATAAGGGCTTGATCTTCGCTCAGTGCAAAGAAATTTATGTATGAAAATGGGTATTGGCATTGGTCTGGTCGTGCCTCGGAGAGCACGTCAATCCTGGTTGCCATACGAGTATCTATGGCAGTCGTTACGGGTTGTTGGAGCCCTAAAACTTCTAGCTACTGGTCTAACTGCAATGTTTTTATATCCAGGAGGTAGGACACGGCGGTATTACCGCCTAATTCAGCAGTCCGACTGGGGAAGTACCTCCGCGCTACAGAATACCGCGGTTATAATAAATTCGTGTTGTGTTCCCAGCGGTGAGTAGGTTAGCCAGAGCTCACTGGAGAATTTGTGCCGTCAGTGGGATGACTAAAGGCTTGTCCTGCTTTGTCTTCTACACTGACGGCACAGAAACTCTGTGCTTACAGGGTCGGCAGCGCGAGTGTGGCTTCTCTGGTGTTAGACACGTCCATAGGCCACGGTAACCACTTTCCATCACCACATTTCCTCAGTGCAAATATTTGTATAAATGAATAGGCCTCGGAGAGCTCGTTAAGCCTTCGATCCTGGTTGCCATACGAGTATCTATCAGTCGTTACGGGGTTAGTTGGAGTCCTAAAAATTCCAGCTACTGGTCTCACTGCAATATAAGCAACTTATAATCATATTCTCTAGGTGTGCGGCGTTGGGCGCGGTGTTGCGGCGGCCTGGTAGGGGTTGCCGTTGGTCGGACTGGGCGACGTCACAACAGATAGACCAATGGCAATCTCTGTCGGGGCTGTCGCGGCGCTGCGCTCGGCGCTGTATGCTTGGATAATTGCACAGCAGATCAGTAGGAGGGTGTGGGCATTCGTGATACAGGGTTCACCTAGTACGAATGCCTAAGCACTCCTTATAGCCTAATTTAATTGTATAGCATCTAGCTTTTACCCACACTCCAGGACTGCTATAAGGAGAAATTTATATTGTACCTTTTTGAAATAAATTATTCTTATTCTTATTCTTAATGCCTCGATATCACCATTGGATTGTGGCGGTCATATTCAGCCAATCCCGCAGTTGGACTGGTATAGCGAAATCTAGGTGAAAACTTCATTTGCGACTGGTATTTAACGCTAAGATGAAGATGAAGAAGATATCAAACAAAAGAAAAAATATACATACATTCAATCACGCCTTTATCCCCAGACGGTAAGGCAGAGGTGAATTGTCACCCACTTTGCACCAATAATTGTATTCGGTCCCACGTTATAGGGGGTGGGCCTATTGCCGTATTTCGGGCACTATTGTTGACTCGAGCCATGCTTCTGAAGCTGAGTCTGGGCTGTATATATCTGTCCGAAGTTAAAAAAAAAAAAGATAACGTAAGATATTAAAAAAAATTAAAAGTACCTATCTAGGACTAAATAAATAACTACCTATAAGCTACCAATATAGATTACATCAGTTAATAAAATTGACCTAGGGTTGATATATTATATATACTTTCGCCCGTAACTCCCCGAAGGGATAGGCAGAGGTGTCTTATCACCTACATTTTAATTTTTGGTCCCACGTAATAGGGGGCGAGTCTATTGCTGTCAAATTAGCACTTAGTCATGAGCTTACTGTTATTTTTAGTAATTGTATTTTTTATAGAATTAGGGCCACCCAATCTCTTCCCATGCGGTGTCGTACAAGGCGGCTAAGGGATAGGGTTGTTTAACATCAGACAGATATATACAGCCCAGACTCATCCTCAGAAGCATGGCTCAAGTCAACAGTAGTGCCCGGAATACGACAATAGGTTCACCCCTATTACGTGGGACTGAATTATTGATGAAATGTGGGTGTTAATTTACCTCTGGCTCACTCTTCAGGGATAAAGGCGTGATTGTATGTATATATGTAGGTATGTATTTTTAATTTCAGTTATTCCCGATTATTAAAACGAAATAAATACCTAGTTCAAATTGAATGAAATTTAAAAGCATTTAGTATGCTTACTATTCAAAACGATTAAGATAGACAATTCTGAATCTATACAGTCAGAATTCGAACCCCCGATCTTTCCTTTACAGGGGGAACGCTCTAACCACTGTGCCAGCGAAACTCGCCTGAAGTCATCAAACATCCGTTTTGTAGCATTCGAATCCCGCCTGAACCGGACCGCCATAGTTAAACAATATTCATTAAGTAAACAATTCATTGTTTGAATACATAGTACCAACAGTACAATCCCACCGATTAAGCATGCTCAAAATGAGGTTATGCAAATTTCATAGTAGAATTACTGCCCACAAGCTAAGTAACACGTGACTTTTTATAGAATCAATACCAAAAGTGAAGCTCTTCACTGAAGTATTTTCCTTATATGTTCAATGGAATTTAATCGGATCATGATATTTGCAGAAGAAAATATGTTCACAATAATGATTCCCTTCAGGATAAATTATAATACCTCTGATATTTTTTCTCCACACGTAAATCGAAAAGTACCTATAGCCGAAATATATATTATGTACGAATCGTACTGACTTGTACAGGTGTCAGTCAAGTAGTATATCGGCGAGTTAATACTTAACATAAATTGAATGAAATGTTTTTGAAATTATACTTTTATTTTTATTCACATTACGATATCGTTGTTTTTCGTAATGATATATAATCACGCCTTTATTCCCGGAGGGTTAGGCAGAGGCGAATTAACACCCACATTTCACCAATCACGTTATTCGGTTCCACGGTAGTGGGTGAACATATTACCGTATTCCGGACACTATTGTTGACTCGAGCCGTGCATCTGAGGCTGAGTCTGGGCTGTATATATCTGTCTGATGTTAAACAGCCATATCCCTTAGTCGCCTTGTACGACACTGCTTAGGAAAAGATGCGGTGGTCCAAATTCTTCTCAGCCAGGAACATTAATTATTGAACTAAATTGAATTAATTATTTAGCTCTTATTATGCATAAAGTAATGCCATTAAATATAGTGGATATTAAAACCCTAAAAAATTAATATCTCGTCACCTATCCTCATGCTCTCTTGGATTAAACATATTGAGAACACATTTGTACTTTTTCCACAGTATTTATTATAGGACCGGACCAGATCAAAATATATATTAAAATTAACGGACGGACAAGATATCCATTCAAACCATATACACGCCACATATCGTAGCAAGCCAGTCACGATATTCCCCAGTGATCATGTTAAGGCCTTTGGAGCTCCTGGTATCCCATTTTACTTAGGAAATTACCGTTCTGTAATTATAGACGAACGATTAAATAATCTACTGGGGAGGACTCAGCTGCGATGCTGTAGTAAACCTTTAATCCTGAATAATTGACGGTTCATGGACTAACTTATTCGGATACCTTAACTACATATCTGATTCGGTTCAAGACAAGCAAGAATAATTTCTTTTTGACTGTCAGTGTCCTGATTTCACCTCGTATGTGTCAGAAATGAGTCTCACTCGTCGTTCTACCTTGTGTAGCTCTCCATTTGGCGGTCCCGACTAATATGATAGTTATAAGTTCCCGCTAAAATGGGTTAGAAGGAAAAATATATTACTATGAAAATAATTAATGTGATATTTAATAAGTTTGTTTGTTTTATCGAGTTTCCGATACTTTACCACCGTTACAAGAGTTATAACTATGGTTGTATTAGAGTTCTGCGAACTAGTTGTTAGCATTTTACGGTGTGCGTATTGATATTCTGTCTTTCTCATTTATTTCTACCCTTGTCACCACTACCGCTGTCCGCGCTTTTGTTTCGTACTCGATCACGTTTTGGACGCAAAACTTATAACTACTCGCGTGATTTTCGGAGATGTAATTGATATGTTACGCGTGTAGTTTTCTTTGTACCCTTCTAAAGGTCTAACGGCTGGATTTAAGAATAATAGGAATAACATAACATAAACTGTATACAAATAAGAATAGATTATTTCAATAGGTAGACTACAAATTTCTCCTTATAACAGTCCTAGAATGTAGGTAAAAGTTGCATGCTATACAATGAAATTAGATTATAAGGAGTGCTTAGGTATTTTTCATTCCCTAATGAAAGGTATTCATCTCCCAAGTGGCATAGGTACTTAAAATGTCCACAAAAACTACGTGAATTTTTGGTGTTGAAATGCGGGTTGTAAATTTTATTTCATTCTAATTTATCGAGTAGGATAACAATGAAGAGATTAAATTAGATGGTTTAACAAGTTATTCATTCTTCTTCTACTTCTTCGAGACTAGGTCTGACATATAATGGTCTGGTATTTAAAATTTTATCGACCCAGAACTTGGCCACAGCAACAGCGCCCTCCGTTGCTCTGCATAGGTCGTCGGTATTGCAAGTGTAGAGGCACATTGAGCAGGAAAGCAAATGCAACATGGACTGAGATGGATAAAGCCCCATTTCGGCCTGGGGGTGACAGGTGAAGCCGCCTGTCACCCTGGCAGAAGCAGGCCGCGGCGGTGGCGCGCGTGGCGCGCCTCCCCGTTTCCGGGGACGAGTTGGGGACTCTGTAGTCCCCACACCCGAGAAGAGGGCCATATCGTGAGAGATGGCCCTGGGTCGGCCGGGGTGCGAGGGATATGCCTGTCAACCTCACCTTCGGCAACCAAAACGACCCACAGGCGGCGTGCGTTTTAGTCGGTTCGAGTCCGACATAGCCTCCTCCACCGGCTCCGGTGGGGAGGTATCCATGGGGATTTTGCGGACGTAAAAAAAAAAAAAAAAAAAAGCCCCATTTTGTCATGTTTTCTCTAAAGCGGCCAACTTGGGTCCGCATGCGGTTTAAAGACTTCCAAGTTGAGCACTGGAGATAGAATCCAGGTGGCAGGTCTTTGCTTGGTCTGATGAAACCTACCGGAGCTGGATGCTTATCTTCCCAGTTATTCATTTACGGTAGTGTATCATCATATCTATCCTCATATAATGGCTATTAGCATACTTACCATATTTATTTGTTACATCTAGTCACTGATATTCCAATACTGATAACCGTTTGGATGCATAGCTCGAGTCAATAATAGTGCCTGGAACACGGCAATAGGCATAAATTAGTGAAATGTGGTTGTTAGTTCACATCTGCCTAAGCCTACGAGGATAAATGCGTGATTATTTGTATATGTATATCCAACAAAACCTATCTAATTTAAGCTCAATCGCAGTTAGTTTAATCAACGCTAGTCGTTCCCGCACGTTCCCTGACCGCACTCGTACCTTGTCGCGCGTGAACTCATTGCTTCTCTTTGTCATTGTCAAATGCAGCTCATTTCGGGACTAAGCATGACGTATTGACTTCGGTTACGTTGAAACTTTGTCATAGCTTTCAACCGTGCAAATGTGGATAAATTTGATATAAGAATCATGAAAACAATTTTCTCTCTCGCTTTCTTTTGTTGCTTATTAGCCGATAACTACACCATATCTTTTGTTTTTATAACATTACTGTCCATCCCAAGGTTGCCTGGCAGAAATCGCTTCAGCGATAAGGCCGCCCTTTGTACATTGAACTGTATACATGCTACGTAATTGTCCTACTGTAAATATGTTGGTGTACACTAAAGAATTTTCTATCTATCTATGTATCTATACTTTTTTTAAATACTGCTGTGGATTTAGGTAAGATCCGTTCGTTTTATTTTTCTTTTTTACTTGTATGCTATAAAGACCATCTGTATAGCCTCCTAATGTAATTGTAGCGAAATATATAAATTAATAATAGGTATTATATTCAGCAAATATTCATGTTTCTGATAAAGGTAAACACCTTTATTCTTTGACTATTTATACGACTTTATTATTTATTAGACTTGTTACGACTGATGGTATTAGTCTTAACAATTATTATCGAGTATATACTATAAATTTAAAATTAAATTGGCATTTCAAAACTTAGTGCGCTCAATAGGGTAAATCAGAATTTCAATGCGAAGGAAAAGCACTGCTCACCAAAAGTATATCCTCATACTACAAAACATAAAGTGTAGTTTGAAAGAAACTTTTTGAAACTTTGCAATGACCCATGCCGCAAATGTCCCAAGTAACTATAACACAAAATTCTGTAAAAAATATTGAAGAAAGTTTTTGAAGGAAATTGAAGAACGCTTACTTGTATGCTACCACAATGGTAAGTTTTAAAAATTATATCTATTTGAGTCTTTATTTTCATTGCAAAAAGTTTCAACTACAAATCAACGAAAACAATAATACCATCTACTCATATCCACAACCTTAGTTTATACAAAGCCATTTGATGAAATTTTAAAAGCTACCATCGAACAACACAAAACAAAACATATTATCTACTGAAAGACGAAGCTTCATAACATACTATTTATTTAGACTATCCAAGTCGTCAGCAAATGCTGGGATATCATTTTTAAGAAAATTGTTTTAGGATGGTCCTCCAAATGTGTAACTTATATTAAACTAGGACCCACTCTGGTAGCACACGTGTACAATTTGATTTTCCGTTCTTCGAAAGCTTATATAGGATGTGCCGTAAAATGATATCAGTGAAAATCGTATTAGAATTAGTTGTGTAATTTAGAAGTAAAAGACAGGCGTATAAAACATGTGTGTATTTCAATACTAATAGTATAAATGACTTTTATAAATAATTGAATTTTAATATTATGTACATTAATTATTATACAATTTGGTCTGTATCATACACATCAAACATAAATACACAAAATTTACTCGCGATCATGTCGCATTAAACAAACATTTTTGTATATTTTTTATAAATTGTAATTTAATAGAAATATTTGAAAAAAGTACTAGGGGCTATTATATTATACTAACGATACTAAACATACTTTGTTTTTGATCAATTGTCCATTTCTTTTCATGAACGTAAAAACTGATTTCATTCTGTTTTATTGAAAAGGGATTTTTTTATTTTTTATTTATTTAACTTCATGCACAAAGTACAGTGGCGAACTTAATGCCGTAGACATTCTCTACCAGTCAACCATGGTGCAGAGCTATAACGAGGCAGGCACTAAAGAAGTCTAAAGTTAATGTTCAAGTAATATCAAAATTCGGGGGCGAGAGGGGGTCAACCTCACTTTCGGCAACCAAAACGACCCACAGGCGTCGTGCGTTTTAGTCGGTTCGAGTCGACATAACCTATCCAACGTGGTACGGTGGTCGGGGTATCTGTGGGCATATTCCGCACGTAAAAAAATAATAATATCAAAATTAATTACATACACCGAATACTACAGACCTATTGCTTTGCTATCAATATTCTCCAAAATTTTTGAAAAATATTTACTTAATGCTCTCAATGATTATTTGGAGTCTCACGACATTCTAGTCAAGGAACAAAAAGGTTTTCGCCGAGACAAGACTATAAATCTTGCTATTTATGATTTTTTGGAAACAATTATTTCTAACGTTGATAAAAGAATACCAATATGTGGTATATTCATGGACATGACCCAAGCATTTGACTATGTGGATCATGACATTATGTTGTACAAACTTGAGACTTACGGCATAAGGGGGAACATTTTGAAATTGATCGAATCTTACTTAAGAAATCGCACTCAATACACTCAATTAACTAGAATAAATGTCAAGACAAAGACGGAGAATACTTATCTCTCTAACGGTCGTATAATACAATATGGTGTACCTCAGAGAAGTGTTCTTGGTCCACTGCTATTTATAATATATATTAATGATCTCCCAAAAGCAACATCTAACCCAATAACGCTCTTTGCGGATGATAGCACGGTTGCAATCAAATGTCATGACGCAAGGACTTATGAGCGTGATATGAATGCCACATTGACCGCCATTGTCGAATGGTTGGACGCCAATAATTTGAAGGCCTACATTGGGAAAACTCAGCTGATGCACTTTAGCCAGCGTGAACCTGCTCTGGTACCTAAAGTCAAATACAAAAGCGAGTCAGTTGTTGTAGTACAGACAGCAAAATTCCTTGGTATCCATATAGATAATAAATTATCATGGAAACCGCACATACAACAAATATGCAAAAAAAAAAAAAAATCGGTCTATGCTCTTCATGAATTGGCCCAGGTGGTAAGTACAGGTACGTTGCTGACGGCATATCACGGCCTAGTAGTCTCAGTGCTGAGGTATGGTGTAATTTATTGGGGAAACTCCACTGATGTAGATCTTATATTTAAGGCACAGAAACAGTGTGTCAGAGCTATGTTCGGGCTGCAGACGATTGAAAGCTGTAGACCTCTATTTGTGAAACATACAATTTTAACTGTTACAAGTCTGTATATACGAGGTCACACTATTTGTTAGACTAGATCTAAAGTTATTTGAGCTAGCCTCACAAAATAGTAACAGATCGGTGCGAGGGATATGCCTGTCAACCTCATCTTCGGCAACCAAAACGACCCACAGGCGGCGTGCGTTTTAGTCGGTTCGTGTCCGACATAATCTCCTCCACCGGCTCCGGTGGGGAGGTATCCGTGGGGATTTAGCGCACATAAAAAAAAAAAAAAAAAAAAAAAGTAACAGATCGCAGTGACATACGTATCGATTGTGCATACGTAAGACCAATACAAATTCTTAGCTTCTAATCTTATAAACAAATATCGTCATAATATGTGTGACGTTATTGCATGCCAATCTGGCTGAAATATGGTGGAACCTAAATGTATTTACTTGTAAACTGTGTACCCATATATCGCAATAAATTGATTTGATTTGATTTGATTTGATAAACATGCAGAAACATATTTTAATAACAGAATATATATGAACGATGAGACGACTCTGCTATATCTTTGAAAAACCAAAGCCCAACTCTTCACTTGAAACATCACGGGTCGTGCTCATCCTGATCTCAGAAGACAGTGCATTCCAAAACAAGACAGACTGAACAAAGAAAAATGAGCCTAGGAAGTTAGTTCTATGGGACGGGCATGAGAGGACACGGTTGTTCGAAGAGCGGCGATGTCTGTTGTGGTTTGTACATAACAGTAGGAAGAAAGAAGTTAGGTAAGTAGGAGATGTAGGAGAGTAAAGCACGTTGAAAAGGGTAGAGAACAAATCCGAATTGAGCAGTCCGATTGGGGAAGTACCTCCACCCTACAGAATACCACGACTATAATAACTTTGGGTTTTGTTCCCGGTGGTGAGTAGGATAGCCAGACCTCCCTGGAGAGATTTTGTGCTGTCAGTGGGAAGACTAAAGGCTTGTCCTGATTTTGTGTTCTGCACTGAAGGCACATTAATCTCTGTTCTTACAGGGTCGGCAGCACAGATGTGACTCTACTGGTGTTACACACGTTCATAGGTAACCACTTTCCATCAGGTATGCTTGTCTGCCACCTAAGTTGAATAAAAAAAAAGTTGGGAACGGAAGGCGGATACGTGGACTTAAAAGTGTCATATGTACTGTAATGTTACCAAAGAATAAGCGTCAGTAGCTTAGTGGATAAGGAGTCGGCCTTACCTTACGATCGAGAGATCCTGGGTCCGAAACCTAATCATTACGAACCCACTCCTAGCACAAGCAATTTAGCTTAGTTGGAGGGGTTAGAGGGAATATTAGTAACTGCGGTTGCTAATATACTTAAAAAAAAGGAAAAGAAAAAAGCGGGTATTATTTCCCAGCAAGTTTCATACTATTTTGTTCATATTCTAAAAATATTTTAACAATTTTAAGTAGGGCACGTCAATATGACTTTACCTTCCCTGATAGATAGCTAAAAATAAATCAGGGCCCGTGTCATGAACGCTTAAACCAGGTCAATAATTGAACTACTGTTGGTAGTACCAACTGCAAATGTAACTTTGTAATCCTAAATATTTATACGGGATTACGTAGTTATTTATATAGTTCATGAATGACATCTGAGTGGTAACGGAGAAAGAATACAAATATCACTACTCTATCTAATCTGACGTGTATCGTAAGAAGCGTCTTACGGCGAAATATGCTCATCACTTCGAGAGAAGGAAAACTCGAAATAAAACCTTGTACCAACCCGTCTGGCCAGCGTGTAAACAGAAGGCCAAAGCCTCCCATCATGGCGATAGGCATATTTCCAGCAATGGAATGATAGGCTAATTGTTAGAAATTGATTGAAATGACAGCCGTTCAATTATTGAGCTGTTTTAAGATAAGATAACGAGACATAGGATACATACATAAAAGACAGTACATGGTAGTGAATTGTACAATGGGCGGTCTTATCGCGATCTGCGATCTCTTTCAGACAATCAGTATATGGACTGTATTGTAAGAATAGGTAGTTTGCGGTGTACATTAAATTACTTGTGTTTGCGGTGTACATCTACCGATTAAATACCTATATACATTAAAACTAAATACACCTAGGTAGTGTTCATTTACCATTCTTTTAAGGCGCTCTGCAGACGGTGGGGTGGGCCAGGCCAGTAAATTTCACGGCGAACGATAGGGCAAAGGGAATCCTATACTACCAACGCACATGAAAGGCACTGGCGGTATGTCCGTGGCTATCCGCCATTGATCACACAAACCTACCTAGCTCTACCTAGGCTATTAATTTTAAGCCTGCTTGTTTTATGTAAAACAGACTCTTTTTTTAAATGCGGAAAATTCCCACCACTGGAGCCGGTGGGAGAGGTTATGTTGGACACGAACCGACTAAACCGCACGGCGCTTGTGGGTCGTTTTGGGTGCCGATGATGAGCTTAACAGGCATATCCCTCGCACCCCGGCCGACCCAGGACCATCTATCTTGATCTGGCCCTCTCCTTGGGTGTGGGGATCACAGAGACCCCAACTCGTCCCCAGAAACGGGGAGTGACAGGCGGCTCCTCCCGTCGCCCGCTTATTGTAGGCGGAGTCCATTCATCGAGCTCCAACGTTCGAGTTGTCTCAGTATGTGAAACAGACCTTTGGTCAATCTTTGTGTATTTAGTGGGTGTACCCAGGAATTTCGTATGCGCCTCTTTCTTTTTTTGTACATGAAATAAGCAACGACTCGAATTTTCTGTTTATCAATTTTCACTAACGTGCTCTTCGCTAGAACGAACGTCGTGAACTAACTGCCTGCGTCGCTCCTGTGCTTTGTGTTCGCGGCGAGGGCAGTGGGGGGCATCGACAGGCAGATACGGTCTTTATTACTTCGCGGTCAAAAAGACCGTCCCGCCCACTGTCTGCAAAGTGCCTTAATGTAGACAGCGACTGTCCTTGTCTTATATTTGCACTAGAGTTTTCTTGACTCCGAGATGCCCGCCAGAGACACCATCGTGGCTGTACCGTAAGAGTGTAGCCACCTTGCTTCGTGGTACCACTACTTGTAGGGTCACCTCTTTGCCGTCGTTGGATTCCCATTTCCTATACAGCACGTCGTCTATCAGAGTTAAACTGTCCCACAGGGCCCAATAACTTTTGGTAGTGGAACTGTAAGCAGATATATCACTCCATTGAGGTTTGCTTCCAAGCTGCTTCCAGTGCAGTATAGGCTGTAGATCATCATCATCTTCTTGCGCCTGCTTCATACTGCTTCCGGTCCATTCGTTGTCAAGTCCATTCACCTTTATGACTTTAATATTTTCACGGGCTTCGTTCTTCTGACAATGCTTGCAATCTTCGGCACAAGGCCTACGAGACAAAGCATCGGCATTGCCGTGCCCTTTTCCACTTCGGTGTTCTATCACAAAGGGAAATTCCTGTAGTTGCTCGATCCACCTTGCTACTTGACCTTCCGGATTCTTGAATTGCAGCAACCATTGTAGTGCAGCATGATCTGTCCTTAGTGTAAACTCTCGTCCTATAAGGTACTTAATAAAATGCTGTAAGGACTTCACCACCGCGAGAAGTTCACGACGAGTGACACAGTAATTTCTTTCCGGCTTGGATAGCGATTTACTGAAGTATGCTATTACAACATGGCGATCTCCTTGCACTTGTGACAACACTCCACCTATGCCGGTGTTGCTGGCATCCGTATCCACAATGAATCTACCTTCCCTGGTAGGATAACCCAATATAGGAGCTTCGCACAACCGTTCTTTAAGTGTACTAAAAGCTTGCTCGCAATCTAAGTCCCAAACGAAGTCTCGTTTATCTTCCGTTAGTCTGTGTAGTGGTTTGGCAATATCCGAGAAATGCTTAATAAAGTGTCTGTAATACGTGCATAGTCCCAGAAACGCTCGAATCTACGTTTTGTTCTTTGGAACAGGCCATTCCTGAACAGCTCTTATCTTCTCGGGGTCGGTTTTAACTCCTTCTGTGGAGATCACATGTCCAAGATAGCTGACCTCCCTTTTAAATAAAGCGCATTTCTTCGGACTCAGTTTAAGGTTAGCCTCACGGATTCGAGTAAAAACTTTTTCCAGGTTCTTCAGGTTTTCTTTGAAGCTGCGTCCCATAACTATGACATCGTCCAGGTAAACCAGACAGACATCTCCGAGTAGACCCACCATTACTCTTTCCATGAGGCGCTCAAACGTGGCCGGGGCATTACATAACCCAAATGGCATAACATTAAAATGCCACAATCTGTTTCCAACTCCTGTACTAGCTGGCTGTCTTCTGTTTATCTTCAGGACTGATCTCCACCTGCCAGTAGCCACTTTTTAAATCAATGGTTGAAAACCATTTCATACCACTAAGCATATCCAGAGTATCGTCGATTCTAGGCAAAGGATAACTGTCTTTCTTAGTGACATTATTCAACATTCGGTAATCCACACAAAACCTTGTGCTACCATCCTTCTTTTTCACTAGTACCACAGGTGATGACCATGGACTCGTAGAAGGTTCGATCACTATACTCTCAGCCATGTCTTTAATCATATCTGCTACTTCCCCTTCTCTTGCCCATGGTAAACGTCGAGGTCTCTGTTTTATGGACCTGGAGTCACCTGTGTCAATCCGGTGTTTCACGAGCCCAGTCCTTCCAGAGTCATTCCCGGTTGCAAAGATGTCTCTGAAATGTAACAATAGGTCTCTGGCTTGGTGCAATTCTGATGTTGTTAAGTTTTCCTTCGAATTCTCAAGGAGTTGTTCGATGTGATCTTCGGAGATTTGTGTACCGTCTTGTTTAGGCGAAGTGTTGTTCAACCGCCTCAGGCACTTTACTTCCTCACATCTTCCGACCACACTATTCTTCTTCAGGAGAACTATTTCATCACTGAGGTTAAGAATTCTCACTCTAGCGATTCCTTTCGGTATCAGTAAGGTTCTTGCTGTTATTAAATTTTGATGACTGCCGGCATCTTCCACAATAAGACATCTTCTTTGTTCAGTCTTCGCGGGAAACTTCACTTTGACCAATGTTTCTAATTTAGGAGCTAACGTCGTATCCGTTAATCAGCTGATCAGGGAATCTCAGCACTCCTCTGGGTATATCCAAGACACATCTGTGGTTCCTCAAGAAATCCAGTCCCAAAATGCAGTCATCAGTAATATTAGCAATGAGCACTGACTACAAGGCCTAATAAATCACGGGCGTTTGCTCGCTCCTGTCGCGACCCAGCGGTCGGGGTTGTAGCATTCCATACCCGCTAGAATTGCGTCAGCGACTGCTGTTGCACAGGAGCTTGGATCATCAGAAGCGAAGCAAAGCTGCCTCTTGCGCCTGGACGAGGCTGTGGTCCGAATTACCCAGAGGTGCTTCCAGCCTTGTGGAGCATTCATCCGGGCTCGTAGTCAGCAGTAGGTCCAGTATAGAGCTTTTGTGGGTCTCAATTTCTGGTGTTTTAGTGATAGAATGCACCAGTTGAGAGAGCCCATAGGTCAGAGCGAAGTCGTGAGCAACCCTTCCCGCAAAATCAGTCCTAGGAGACCCCCAGGTTCTGAGCGTTGAATTCCCCCAAGAATACTAAATACGCAGTGGGGTACTGCTCAATTACCCTGTCCGCCGACCGCTGCCAGCTGTGGCCAGCGGATAACCGTTTCACCGGGTCTCCCTGACTGCGCCAACATTTCAAGCCCCACCAGTCAGTGGAGTCAATTTAAGCCTTTGGTATTCCCACTGACAGCACAAAACCTCTCCAGTGAGTATTTTTGTATTTTGTTATTCAATCACGCTCTTAGTACTGAACAGATCTGGCTGAAAGGTATCTCAGCAGATTATAGTCTAAACTAACACATAGAGTACTTTAATAGGTACTCTTTATTCTGTGAATAGGTTCCGATGGGTTCTGGGAAACGGATCTTAATATCCACGCGGGCCGAGCCATTAGCATCGGCTTGTATATTACTATAAGAAATATACAAAGAAGTAATATTACATTAATGGCACTCAGTAACTGCTTTTTGAAGGAGGGTTCTGCCAAAAGATGTCCAGTAATATTTATATCTTTATTGTTTAGTATCACGATAGGTAGTAAATGAGTCAAGTAAAAGCAATCTCTTGTAATAAATAGACTTCTATTTATTACAAGAAATTGCTGTTACTACACAGTAAATAAGTGTTTGACCAGCATTTGTAATTGTAGATGTGTGATAGCAATAAAATTCTTGTATTGTTGAAGTTTCGTAGCACGTTTGTATAATTTAGTATTTGAATTAATGCCAAGATTTAGCCTCAAATGCATGGCTCGAGTAAACCATAGTGCCGGAATACGGCAATAGGTTCACCCCCTACTACGTGGGACCGAAAACAATGATTGGTTAAATGTGAATGCTAATTCACCTCTGCCTAACCCTCCAAGGGATAAAGGCGTGATTATAACATAACATATGTATGTATGTACTAATGTACAATATACAATAATGTTAACGGGTATTAATGTAATCATGGTACATGCACACCTTTGACTTGCCTGACGGTACGACCGATTACACCGGCTGTGGTCACAGGCTGACTGACTCGGTGGTGTAGTGTTTTTTTTTTATACCACTTAGTTAGCAGACAAGCACACGGCCCACCTGATGGAAAGTGGTTACCGTGACCTATGGACGTCTGTAACACCAGAGGAGTCACAGTCGCGCTGCCAACCCTGTAAGTACAGAGTTTCTGTGCCGTCAGTAGAAGACAAAGCAGGACAAGCCTTTAGTCTTCCCACTGACAGCACAAATTCTCCAGTGAGCTCTCGCTACCCTACTCACCGCTGGGAACACAACACGAAGTTATTATAGCCGCGGTATTCTGTAGGGCGGAGGTACTACCCCAGTCGGACTGCTCAATCGAGCGGAAATACCGCCGTGTCCTACCTCCATTACCTACCGTCACATATAGCATTAATTTACAACATTATTGTATATGATGGAACGCGAGTGATTAAACATTAGTATTGAATTAAGTTATTATTTGCTATGTTCTTTCGGAATATCTCCAATACATTGTTGAACTAAATATATAGATAATAATTTTCGCTTTTCCCTCTTCAAGGCTTTGTTTAATTAAAAGGACACGTTGAACCCAATATCTTCTGTTATCTCGGTCCTCCTCCGAACCTTTTCCGAACAAATTTGGGTCGGCTTCCATTCAAACTATGAAACGGCCGAACTTGATCGAAACTCGACTAAACCGAGTTCGTAGTTTTCACCAATTGGCATGATGACAGATATTGAAAAACTACTTAATCTACGATGTTAATTTTTGTAATCTTGGTCTAACTGCTGCGACTTCTGATTTCAATTGCCTATCTGTCTTATACAAATGTCATGAAACTCTGTAATTAGCTTTAGAATTAAATTTCATTGCTATATACCATGCAGAATGTAAATAAGCCGTTGAGTTTCTAAATAAGTAATAAAATAAAATAAAAATAATCTACTTAATCCCAAAATAAATCCTATTTCAGCAAATAAATAAAGTTCACTAGGATATTTATCCTAGTCGCAGTCAGGTACAAAGATCATTTGATCTTTGTACCTGACTGCGACAGCGAAGGTAATGTGTTATGGGTATATTGTATGTGTGTATGTATCTAGTTTTTTCGTTCCCTTTTATAGGTCTAACGGCTGGACGGATTTCAATGAATGGGATCTCAAATGAAATGTTATCTCCGAGTGTCATAGGGTGCCTGTAATGTTGATTATCAAAATACGTCCATGGGTGACGGTAACCACTTTCCACCAGGTGGGCCGTGAGCTTGTCTGCCAAAAGTGGTATAAAAAAAAATATTTTCATTCAAATTTATCGAGTATCAAAATGAAGGGAATTTGAATAAAATTATTAATATACATACATGTCATACCATTACCTACTAAAAGTTTAAAAGAAAATGAATTATTAAAAAATAAAAAATTCGAATTCAAATATATATATTGTGAAAACGGGTTCGGTGAAAATTCGACTACTGTCTAAAACATAGAAACAAGTTAGCAGGTCTAAAACATAGAAACAATGTGGGACACATTAATTTTCTGTCGGTTTATGATTGACAAATGGGTACTGCCTGCTACCAAACTTCTTTTAGACAGCAGTCGGGTTTTTTATTTTTCAATAACCGAACAGTATTCGACAGGTCAATTCATTCATTATTGAGTTCTAAACTCAGCTCTTACCATCTATAAGGTTAAATAACTTCGGTAATTGCCGATATTCATCCAGTTTGCAAGCCTCGTTTACCGATATAACCATTTTGATTCCTATTAAACACTTCATACTCGTATAAAGCTGCAGCTCAATCCCCTTATAGAGTCAATATTAATCACCGTTCATTCCTGACATAATGTGATAATATGACCGAAGGGACAGGGACTCCTCTAACTCTAGCAAGGAGAAGGGGGGTGGGGTGTTAATTGCCGTAAAAAATAATATTAAATCTAAACGTATTAGAGCGTGGGAAAGTGATTGTGAGGATCTCTGGGTAGTACTGAATGCATCTAGTTCCCGTGACTTATCTCAAATAGCTCTTTGTGCAGTATATTTACCACCACCAGTACCGCGTTCATCTCTAGAACACTTTATTGATAGCTGTAACTCTGCAATGGAACAAATGAAAGACTCAGAACTGTGTATTATGGGTGATTTTAATCTATGGGATCTCGACTGGAAGCAAGGGGCGAGCATGTCGGACGTTGATGAGCTAAGTAATAAAAACCAACTGATGTTAGAATTTTTAATGATTAGTAGACTCACTCAATATAATTTCATTACCAATCATATGGGCCGAACACTAGACCTAATTCTCTCTACAACATCTGAATGCACTGTAAGCGAATGTTTCACTCCCATCAGTAAGGTTCACAAGCCTCACCCCCCTTTGGAAGTCACTATTTCACTTGCAAAGGAAGTTAGGCTTCCTTATAATGTCTCTAATAAAAGACCCAACTTCTTCAAAGGTGACTATCAGGCTATATGCACGTTTTTGGGTGAATTAAACTGGAATGAATTGCTTGACGATCTTGGTGACGTTAATGAGATGGTGAAGGTTTTCTATAACAATCTAGATATTGTGATGGGAAAGTTTGTACCGTCTTGTATACCAAAAGGTAATAAATTTCCACCATGGTTTAACAAAAATTTAATAAAATCATTAAATGAAAAAAATAGGCTTAGAAAGCGATATAAAAAGTATAAAAACCCAATGGATAGAGTAGGATTAAAATATATAGGCAAACGTTGTGATATTTTGGCTACTGAGTGCTACAATAACTATACTAGGCGACTTGAAGATGATCTTAAGCGAAATCCTAAACTGTTTTGGTCACACGTTAAAGTTAAACGAGGAGGATCTAGCCCATACCCTAAGTCTATGTCTAACGGGTCAGTTACAGCATCTGACGGCATTGAAATATGCGAAATGTTCGCTGATTATTTCTCCTCGGTATACAGCACCAATGATGCTATTCCGAATACAGCTTACATGTTAGAAAACCTACGGATTTTAAACCAGTACAGCTTATGCCTCAGTTTACCATCTATAAACCAAGACATGCTGCAGAACACACTGAAGAATATTGATACTAAAAAGGGGGCGGGTCCTGATGGTATACACCCAATATTCATAGCAAAATGTTACTCTGAGTTAACCAGGCCGTTGATGTTAATTTTCAATAAGTCTTTAGAGACCGGTGTATTCCCCGATAAATGGAAAACAGCTAAAGTCATACCTATACACAAATCAGAAGACGCTACAGCTATATGCAACTATCGGCCCATATCCATTTTGTCATCCTTCGCAAAAATTTTTGAAAGCATTATCTGTCCAATTATGCGAAACCATTTAAAGCTCTACTTGAGCGATCATCAGCATGGATTTGTAGCACACAGATCTACAACTTCAAACCTAGTCCCTTTCACAGAGCTACTGATCAATGCTGTAGATTCGGGCTGTCAAGCCGATGCCATTTATACAGATTTTTCAAAAGCATTTGATAAAGTGTCTCACAGTATTCTAATTGCAAAGTTACAGGCCTATGGCATCTCGGGATCCTTGCTTGGTTGGTTAGCATCGTATTTAAGTGAAAGAGTTTTCTCAGTTGTAGTTAATGGATATGAGTCAAATGTTAAGCATATTTCCTCCGGTGTTCCTCAAGGCTCGCATCTCGGTCCAGTCCTGTTCAATTATTTTATAAACGACGTTCCCGAATGCTTCCATTTCTCTGAGGTCTTTATGTATGCAGATGATCTCAAGTTTGTAAAAATAATAAAATCAGATCTAGATGTGGCTCACCTGCAAAGTGATTTGGACAGACTTGTTTCATGGTGCAAAAATAATGGGATGCTTTTAAATGCAAAAAAATGTTATCATATAACTTTTACGAGAAAACTTAAAATTCAAAATAACAGTTATTATATCGATGGTGACAAAATAACTGAGGTGGAGACTATCAAGGACCTTGGAGTACTGTTTGATAAGAAATTAACATTCACGCCACATTTAGACAAGGTCATTGCGAGAGCTTCTAAGTTGTTAGGTTTTGTGCTCAGAAATTGTAAAAGTTTTCGCAATACCTATACGAAAATTTTGCTATACAACAGTTTAATTCGTAGCACCATGGAATACTGTAGTGTTGTATGGCGGCCACATTTTGCGACACATGCATTGCGCCTCGAACGTATTCAGAAGCGTTTCGTTTGGCATCTGGCATTCTCGGTCGGTGTTACAAAAAAAATACGCTCTTATAGGGGTAGGTTGGAGCGGTTCCGCATTCAAACCCTAGAGTACCGTGCAAGGCTAAATGATGCATTATTTGCCTATAAAATTCTTCAACACCAAATTGATAGTCCTGGGTTGTTGGCATTGTTCAGGTTTAATGCTCCAACGAGATTACCTCGACGCTCAATTACTCCTCTTTGCCCACCGTTAAGGAGAACAGTTCTAGGTTCTAATTCTCCTTATGCTAGACTTAGCAAAATTGTGAACAGTGTCAGCGACCTGGTGGACTTCAATTTTGACCCCATTCGCAAGCTGAGCCTATCCGACGACGTCAATTAAATTAATTTTGGCGCATTTATCATTTTCTTTTAGTTGATTGATTTTGTGTTTCTTTTTAACTTTTTCATTTTCTCTAATTTGTAATTTGCATGTGGTGTTTATCTATAAGTAATTATTGCACTGTCCGTTGTTTATTTTTTATTGTAATTTGTAATTGTTTTAGTGTAAATAATTGTTGATAAACCAAATAAATAAATAAATAAAAAATAATATGATGTGATAATTTATGACCGACCTTTGAATTAACTAATATATTCTTCTTGGATGCAGATTGTCTGTGCCGCCTGTTACTATAGGTTTAACGCTTCAGTCCCCCCCCCCCTCTCCGTTTATTGTAGAATACAATGCATACATGCTCCAATAATTAATGTAATGTCATAAATGTCAAAATAAGTGTTAATCCCATAGGATTAACACTTAATTTGACCTTTATGACATACGTTGACGACAGTTATAAACGTAGTTGTTTTTATTTGATAGATCTTGGTTAAACCAAGAATCGTACATTTGTTTGATCGCAATAGCTTGATTAGAACCGGAGATAAGACCAAAAGTCGTGATAACCGACATCCACAGATAGATGGTCTTCTCCAAGATCAGCTCCAAGTATTCTCTAGCTTGTCTAGGTCTTACGAAGGTCCAGATTATTGAGTTGAGAACCTAAAAGTACTAGGATTTCAGTAAACAATAGAAGTAATTCAATCATTGAATTCTAGCTGGCTCATTAATTCAGTTAGGTCACACGTAAGTCTAGATTATTGAGTTGAGGACCTAGCTGTACCAGGAACTCAGTAAACGGTAGGAGTGATTCATTCAAACATTCAACCAATCTACATAATTCAGCTCATTTATTCAGTTTACAAATATCTAGGTGCGTCAGACTATATTATCTATTCTGTGACGTAGCCTAGGTCATACGAAAGTCTAGATCGTCGTTTTGTCAACCTAATAGTACTAGGAGCTCAGTAAACATTAGGAGTTTTATGGTTCCAAGAAATCTAGGTTGATTTATTCAGAACATTTACAAGTTTGAACTCCAAGCCGTTGATATATTCAGACTATTTCAGATGAATTGAATAAATAAATTTATAATTAAAATTCTACATATACCCAGGAAGTCTTACAATTACAAATCCATTATGGGTGTAGTTGAGATGGGGGGGGGGGGGTTAACCCTCCTCTCTTCCCCAAATACGATGTTGATTTTAAAGTAGATGTCTTCGTAGATACCCATGTTTCGAAATTTCAAGCAGATATACAAACAACAAACATAAGGTTCGTTTAATATTTCTCTAGGTTAGCAAGACAAGGGCAGAGAAGTTGACATCAGTTTTTATGAACTATCTAATATCACAATCCTAACAACGTGGTGTTGATTTCAAACTATGATAATAAACAGAAACGTATACGCATACGTTTAGTATTTCTGAAAGGATAGATTTTAAAAAGATAGCTTCGTTAATGTCTGTGCCCCTGGTACCTAGTCTCATGAATTCTAAGCCCCCAAGAGTACCCCACATGCATCTCTGTATTGGTGTGACGTAACCTCGAACTGAATTTATGCATATATCTTACGCGTAAGGTTACATTCCCACCGGAGGATTTGCTATGCAGCTATGCTACGAGGATACATGATCGATTCCACTGCTTTATGAGAGTATTGCAGCTAGGGCTTTGAGAGCTATATCAATCACATGAAAAATTAACACAGCACACATTCACAGCCCGCATCTGCAGTAGGCATCCATAGCATACATATTTGATGGTACCCATTCATTTTCTTTCGGTTTAGGATTGGCCTGCTATCAAACTTGTTTCAATCATTTAGACAGCAGTCGGTTTTTTTAATAATTGATTTTATTTAAAATGCATTTTAAATTTGGCATCATATCGCTAGAATAGTAATGGCGTCTGTCTATGACGTCACGCCTTCGTAAATTATCGTACACGTAGAACAATTTATTGTAAGGTTGCTAACACTGTCTGAGGATTCAATATCAACGATATACACAATGTCAAATTAATATTTACGAAAGCGTGACATCACACGTTTCTGATTAGTGTTTGACCTAATATGGCCTATTGTACATGGAACTGTATACATGCTATCTACTTGTCCTACTGTAAATCTGTTGATGTACAATGAAGAATTATCTATTTGTAAATCTATCTATTGTTATGATTTATACTTTCATTTTTTATTTAATTAAATTCAATTAATTTATTGGTTTCCATAATGTAGTACAGTTGTTCAGGTTAAAATTATTATGTTACAGTTTTGGATCCTGTTAGGCACAGCACAATGATTGGAGAGAGGAAGAGTTTGTCATACTTAGTTCTATAACATTAGATTAAATAATTTAGTGCATTCTAATATTATTTGTTTTATTTATTATTTATTATGTGAGTAGACTTAATGATAAATTATGAGAATAGCACTTGTACTTCTAAAATAAGTGCTTTTTTAGAATCTCTATCTAATTATTTAAATATTAATTTAATTAATTATAATAAAAATAATACTTTCAGTTATTGTTAGCGAATATCATCATGCCTATTGCCAAGTTTATACCGCACCATTAAGAAATGGAATTCCTTACCAGCTCACATGTTTCCTTCATCCTAATGTCCCAGGTCCTTTAAGCGGGGCGTGAATAAGAAAAGCATCTGATGAGGCCGTCAAACTGAGTGCCACCATTTTAATAAGCTACGTGTCTGTACTGTTGACCCTCTTTCTGTAGAATTTGCTAAGCAACTTTTGTTGTTAACTGTACCATCATAATAGTCATCGATAAACCGATATCGCATTTCAATATTTGTTTTGTCTTCGACATCTGCAACATTGCAACTGAAGTTTGAGTACGGTAAACGGCCTGTCCGTTTACCGTACTCACCTATTGTCTCTGACGTAGACTTGTTAATCATTTGCTGAATGTTTGTAAAGACTTCGATCTTGTTTATGGCCGAGTTTTAAGTTGAATGTTGATTTCATTTATTCACTTACCTCAATCATCATTTGTCAATATCGTTGTAAGCAATCGGTTGATATAAAGTAATAAAAAAATATTTTAATTATTATTTTGACAGCAACTTTGCATGACTGATCATTGTTTGCTGCTTTTCAATACAAAAGAAACTATAATATCGACTATCAGAAAATAAAGGTTAATAAACGTTTGAGTTTGATTTTAATTACAAAATTACACAAGTTTTGAGAATAGCTGTTAAGAATTTTATAACCTTGTTCTTCTTTTTGATAGCTTCTGCAGCAAACCGCCGCAATTTTGTTTATGTCAAGTAAATTTCTATAAAATTATTAATAACGAAACGCAAATGTCAAGTTTTTCAAGAAATTCTACCACAGTCTCGTTAGCCACGCCAGTAATTTCGTTTCCATGTGTCAGCCTTCCACGGAATTCAAGTGGTTCATCAGGACGTGCGGTTAGATTTGAGAAGACGAATAACTGTTATAACAAAGGAGAGTTGGTTCAGATAACCGAGCGCTGTCCTGACCACCTGTGGTTTTTAACCGACTTCAAAAAAGGAGGAGGTTCTCAATTCGTCGAAATATTTGTTTTATGTATTGTTCACCGATTAATCAAAGACGCCTGGACCGATTTGCAAAATTATTCTTTTGTTTGATAGGTTATATACTTCCCAGGTGGTCCCATAGTCATCAGGTAAGGTATCCTTGAGAAATTGGTGGGATTCTTAAAATTTTATGAGCGATTTAAAAGAAGGAGGTCCTTAATTCAATCGTTATTTTTTTAGATTTTTACACCGATTACTTTAAGACTTAAAATGCCCATTTTGGAGATTCTTTTTTAGTTCGATGCGAAAGAGTTACCATTTGGTTCCATACATTTTTTATATCGTTTAGACCAGTAGTTTTAATTTTATAAACATTTATGTGTGTTTCAACATGTATATTTTAACCAACTTCTTTCCTATGTTCTTCGATATTTCTGTTGTTATATAAACTGATTTAATTTTTCTTTTGCATTGGCTTCGGTATAACTCTCTGGTAGTTCCATATAAATTTCATTGGTACTGGACCTTGGATTCCGAAGATACACCAGAGAACTTCTTGAAATCAAATAAGAAATGGGAAATGATTACTTTTTAGCTAGTTTTATGATGATCATGTGCCACAGTAGGCAATTTACGATGGTTAAAGGCGTGCTAGAATTACCAAGTTTTGAACTACGAAGGCAGATAACAGAATTTCTTAATAATTATTGAGTTTATATCTAAAAATATGGTCGAAATGCTGAACTACCAACTAACAAGTAGACCAAAAATAATGAAATTTATAAACAACAACAACAACAACAACAACAGTTTAAAAAACCGACATCAGAAACTAAAAACTATAATATAACAAAATAAAGAAAGAGAAAAATTACTGAATTTATAGATATACTGATCTGTTAGAAGTCGGTGCCTACTTTGTTTTGCCTGAACTATTATGGTGCAATCAAATAAATAACAAGGCTTTAAACAGATCAGTAAATCTGTAAATACAGTAATTTTTTTCTGTCTTTATTATATCATCTTATAAGGAATATACAAATATCACTTCACTCAATACGAGAATGGAACCTGAAACGTCATGTATAGCTATTATGCTCATCTTACCTAATAGTAAGATGAAGATAAAATCTCGGGCAATTTTACAAATGTAATCGATTTTCCGTAAAGTGGAAATATAATTTTGGTACTTTAGTCTACAGTTTGGTCACGTACTTGCTCTGTCTTCACTTTATTCATAAAATTACTCCCCTCGGACTCATTAGAAACCATGGTTTGAATCCAACTTCGGGAAACTTGTCCCCCTTGAATCTCCAAATCTTAACTTGCCGAAATGAAAAAACACCTTGTGTTGCCGGAAATAATCGGCGGTGAGTAGGGTACCCAGAACTCACTAGAGAGTTTTTTGCTGTTATTGGGAAGACTAAAGACTTGTCCTGCTTTATTTTCTGCTCGGTCGGCACCACCTGTGTGAGTCCTCTGATGTTACACACATTCATAGGCCACTGCTTGTCCGCCACCTGGGTTGTATAAAAAAACCATCGAATGTCTAATATAAATATAAATATTTCATTATTTTCATGTCATCATGTTCTGAGCCTTTTCTCAACTCAGTTAAGGGCTTGCAGTCTAATTGTGATGCGGCAAAAAATGTATATCAAAAAGTTAGGGAAGGTCTCCTAAGAATATTTTGCTGCATCTGTATATACAATTCTTAAAAAAATAAAAACTACATGTAGATAAAAGTTAAAACGCGACCACATTCTATGGCAATACTTATTATCTGGCCTAAGAAAAGGCCAACCTTGAAGACTCTACCTGAAGAAATTGGGACGCGCGTTCCCCATAGCCCAAACACTTCGCCTCCAAACGGCACATATTCATAATCACAAATGAGATTGGAGTACTTGGGCCGCTTAAAAGCATCTGCAGAAGCTGCTGCAGCACTGGCACAGCTAACCGTGCCACGTATATGGGTGAAGTTATAATATTTAGTATAGATTTACACTTTTGATCTTATTCTATCAGGGCAAGTCTATAGACATCTATTAGATACCTTTCCAAAATAGATGTATGTACATTTTTTTTATTTTCATTCAACTCTAGTCTTACTTGTTTTGATTTGATTTGACTTTTAACAAACGAACGATGCGTCCCTAAAATTACATTTTCATCCCTCACTCACATGTTGCTAGTGAATATCCTGAGGCGCTAATGGATGCGCATGGCTGAACTATTTACTAACTTACGTGGCACAAAGGGACAGGATAAAATACAAATGCAATGCTTGCAGATTTTTGTTGCTCACTCAACCCGAATCGACTTTGGCAGACATAAAAGGAAGTTACAATACACACTTTTAGATCATTCGTAACTTTTATAACGGAATTTTATGATCTTTTATGCTATTTATTCGATGAACGAAGCGCACGATGGTATTTCCGTCCAAATGGGGGGAAATACCTCCGTCCTATAGAATAACCTCGTGTTGTGTTCCCGGCGGTGAGTAGAGTAGCCAGAGCTCACTGGAGAGTTTTTATGCTGTCAGTGAGAATACCAAAAGCTTGTCCTACTTTGTCTTCTACACTGACGGCACAGAAACTCAATGCGAACATGGTCAACAGCGCGAGTGTGACCCCCCCGTTATTGCACACGTCTATAGGCCACGGTAACCACTTTCCATTAGGTGGGCAATGTACTTGTCTGTTAAGTGGTAGAAAAAAAAATGTAATTTAATGAAATGTTTTCACCACGTCGCCGCAACACGGATATATAATTATTTGAAAATTTTGATGGCTTCAGGCGTGGTTCGGTGGCTAATTGGCTAGATCATTCCCCCTGAACCGATTAAATTTTTTCTATCTTCATCGATTAAATAAAACTACAAGTACAGAATTGAATATTAAACTAGCTGTGCCCGCGATTGCTTCCATGTGGATTTCGATGTGGGTTTAAAAAAAAAGTAACATAAGTTACTCCTTATAACATTGACTATCTACAGTAAAAATGCCCTTTGATTCCTCGTGGGGGAATCTAAAAACTTTAATTTTGCTACATACTTAAAGGTACAGTAGGTAACAAAATTAAAGCTATAAAATAGTGTAGCTTGACTTTCACGGGTGTAATTGCCGTTTGATCCCCAATCCCGAGGACTACTGGTACAAATTGAAAAAAAAAATTCTGAATTTCGAATAGTCCGTTTATCGACAGAGGTTTTAGACTTTATATCATCACGTTTCTACTGAAGGGAGCAAAACAAATCTGGAAAATATCCAAACATTATTTTGAAGACTAACAAATTACTGTCTCAAGAGGTTTCATAATATGCCATGAGCAAAACTGGGATAGGTTAGCTAGTCTAACATAAATAGCTTTAAGTAAGTTACTAAGTTCCTAATCGGAATTCAAAGTTTCTAAAGTCGGATGGTAAACAAAAGAAGGGAATGTTACCTAACAAATATTAAGTCGATAGCCTTTGGGACTTGCTCGAAGTCTTTTAAACGATATTTATATCTCAAAAGACCAGTATATTTTATTAAAGTGCCTGAAACTTCAAGGCATTTCAATAATAATAAAGAAAAGAAAAATGGTACAGAACCTATAGGTAAAATATATTAAGGAATTTCTCCGCAGAAGATTGGTAGCTTTGCCATAGCAATTTATAATATAATCTGTTTTGTGTTAGGAAAAAGTCAATTATCTGGTTATTTCCCTGATGGAACTACGAGCACTTGAATCATTCCTCTTCTTGTTTTTTGCAAATACAAATGTTAAATACGGCACAGAATCTCTCTGTTCTTACAAGGTCGGGAGCTTGAATGTGACTGCCCTTGTGTTGTGCACGTCCATAGGTCAAGGTAACCACTTTCCATTAGATGGGCCGCGTGCTTGTATGCCATCTATATCTGGTACACAAAATTTAAAAAAATGTTTTTGGTGCGGCAGTGGTTAGACTATTATGATAGGCTTAATTGATTGATTGATTAACATTATTCAAGATTATCTCACTTTATAAGAATATATTTTTATTTTTAAGGAGCTGTAATAATTTAATCAATATTAATCTTAATTTGGGTACCAGACTTCATCAAACTATTTTTTTTTTTTTAATTTTTTTTTTTTTATTTCAATTACATTGATTATTACAAATTACATTACACATTACACATTTATCATATTCAATCAAATATCTCATTCCATAGAACATCTGTGTCTGAACTAGATAACTTAATATCCGTATTTCAGACAACAGCTCATTTTTACAATACATAATACATATCCAAACATTGAATAACAATCATATAATATGGTATAGCAGTTGGTTTGGTTACCTTATAATTTTATTCATTTTAAGTAGTCTACCAATATCTACCAAAAGATTTTAAGAATTTTGTTCCTTAATCAAATGCAATACCATCAAAAAATACTTATGATAAAATTCTATTAACAAATATAATAATTAGTTATAACTGTTCAATTCAAAAATTCAATCCAGATTAAATTAAATCAAAATTAAATAAAACATCACAAAAACAAAATCCAAACAAATCCAAAACAAAAACAAATCAATTAAAATCAAAATTAAATTAAAATTTAATCAAAATTAAAACAATATTAAATCAAAATTCAATCAAAATTAAAACAATATTAAATCAAAACTATGTTGTTATACTATCATCAAATCGTATTGTAATGTGTTCATTACATTGTAACTATGGATTAAAGAGGATATGGAGGAGGAAGGACATGACGGTATCTCCCGTCCAAAATTGAGCAGTCCGTCTGGGTAAGTACAGTCAGAGCTCATAAGTGCATTAGCACAACAAGGCTCAAAATGGTGTGGCGTGCGGCTGCCGCGCGCCGGGCGTTTACATATGTGTGTGTGTGTGTGTGTGTGTAATGTCTCAATGCAATACGACGGGATGAAAATCACAAGTACAATACATGTATTTTTCAATCGGACTTTGTATTTTTCAATAAAATACAGAAACTTTCAATGAGACCTTACGATGTATCTTTCGAAAGTTTCCGTTTTTTACATGTATAAATTTTACATTGTATGTTTCGCTGTTCTCCCAACAAATTGTATTTGCACGATTATTCATTATTTTATTATTATAATGAAAAGGACAAAATATGGTACCTACTGATGTTTTAACGATCATGAATGACAGACTTAACTAATTAAGACACTTTTTTGTTAGTGGGTAGTTATAATTTATTTTCTTATGGATTCGCCTAATCATTATATTATTAGTAGGTAGGTAGTTGTAATTTATTTTCTTGTGAATTCGCGCAATCATTTATATGTTGCTGTAGTTACTGACTCACTAGTACCGTTGCATCGTGATAGTTGTTATCAAGTAATAATTTATTGATTCTGGATAGTTTATTGTGTTGCCTTTGCGCTCAGAATATTACTGAGAGAAGCAAGAGTTAATATGCCGTGAAGAAAAAGCAGTGTTTGGGAGCCAAGGAGTGGACAACTTTCTTGTTATAACACCAAAACCCATTTTTATAAAATGTATTTACCCCGGTACTAACAGGGAAACAAACGAATTTATAAAAACAGAAGTATGCAAAGTTATAGAAGATGTTGGTGCTGAAAAGTTTTCATGCATTATAACTGACAATGCGAGTGCGATGAAGGCTGCCTGAAGACTTATAAAAGCGGAATATCCGTACATAGATTGTGTTGGTTGTGCGGCCCATGCTCTTGATTTATTGTGTAAAGACATTTTATCTTTAGATTGCTTCAATACATTATTTAAAAATTGTAAGAAGATAATTTTACAAATTAAAAAAACCCACACACTTTTGGCTTTATTCGAACAAAAACAGAACGTTCAGTACGCCGTTCAAGCTAGAACTTTAATAATTCCATCCACCACAAGATGGGCCGGAGCTTATTTAGCGTTTGAATCACTTTTAGAAAACCAGGAAGTGTTACAAGCTTTATCAATTTCAAGAGAGGCAAATATGCAACCAAATTTAAAAAGATACTTGATGTGTAAAGAAACTTGGATCCATATTGGAAATGCTAAGAAGTTACTTTCTCCCATTGCAAATTCTATTGCAAAAATAGAATCTGATGACTCAGTTTTATCTGACGTTTTAGAGGCTTTCATCACTATAAAAACAGTATCAGCAGTCTTGAAGTCTGTGATTTTTTAACTACAGAAATAAAAGAAGAAATTTTAAACTATTGCTATAGTCGTCGATCATTCTGTCTGAAGCCAATCCATTTAGCAGCCTATTTACTTGATCCCACGTACCACCCTCTTGTGAACAATACATGTGTAAGCCTTAATGACGATGAATATTGCTCTGCTACATATTTTATATCAAAGGTTGCGGATGTATTGTCTATTGACAATACTTTAGTATTTCAGAATTTAGCGGAATATAGGGCACGATGTCAATTTTGGAGTAACGAGCTGTTGTGGAGTCCTATTAGGAGTATGGAAAATAATTCATCTTCGTCACGTATCAAACTTCACCCACGTGACTGGTGGCTAGGACTGTGTCACTCAAAGTCATTGTCTGCTGTTGCCGTAAGAATTTTGAGTAAACCACCATCATCAGCCGCTAGTGAGAGAAATTGGTCTTTGTTTGGGCGGACACACACCAAAGACCGGAACCGTTTGAGAGCTGATCGATTGAATAAATTAATTTTCGTTAACTGGAATCTAAAATTTGTCCATGCTAAAGACGGTATCAATGGTGTCCCAATTGATGAACCAGACGACGACGTTCAGGTTGACGATTGCAGTAGTGATATTGAAGTATAGAAACCTTTATTTTGTATATATAGTTATAGCCTCTGTGGCGTGGCGGTAGTGAACGCGACTGCTACGCAGGAGGCGCGGGTTCGATCCCCGCTCAGTGCAAATGTTTGTATGCATGAATATGGGTATTTGCATTGGTCTGGGTGTTTCTATGTATAATATGTATGTATTTACAAAAAAAGTATTTAAGTATGTTTATCCGTATTCTAGATTCCATAACACAAGCTAGTTAAACTATGCTTACCATGGGTCTAGATAGCGTTGTGTAGAATGTTGTAGAATAGTTAATAATAAATAACGTAAAATTATAATAAACACTGCCATTATCATTGTTCTTTTTTCATTCACAATGAAAAATACATTGATTAATACATGTATTATACACGTAAATTTCTATTTTTCAAATAGCCCTAAATTTGTATTATTACAAAGTTACATGTATTTTACTGGAAAGTTTCAAAGTTGCGAAAAAAACAAATGAGTATCTTTCGCCATTTTCATCCTTATACGACGCGACATGTCGTAGCGTAGACTAGGACAACAAAATATGAGTAGTTCGTGCTAGACAAAGATAACGATATATTTTTGTGTTATAGGTGTTTATGTTTTCATTACTGTATTATTCTTTACAACTGCTGTGAGTCATTAGATAGTATAACAGTAATTCGCCAACCTTAGTAAATTAGCTGATAGCTAAGTGGCAGAAGCAAGATACTATTGATTCACTGCGATTAGAGATACTTGTGGTTCGATTCCAGTCTATAACGATTTTTTATATTTATGACAAAAATATAATTTTATATATTGATAAAGTAATTTTGCATGAAGTTGGTTATTATTATTAGTTATTATTTATGGGGTTATGAAAAGAAATGATACAAAATGTTTGATTCGTAAATTAATTTATTTCATTTTTAATATCTACCAACCTGCTTATTGTAAATTTTATTGAGGTCTATAGCTTAAGTATTCGTTTTCTCAAGGAAAAGAGGATTGAAACTTAACCTCAATCTTACAATCTTAAACTAACTTGTCCTATAGCCAGCACGTCCCCTTTTCACCAAATTCACAAAAACTACTTCTTACTTAACTGAGCTTTTGAATATATTTTTGGTAATAAATGGAAAGATCATTAAGTAAGGTTTACTTACTTGTAAGTTATGTAACAAATGTATTCTTTCTTTACAGATTTAATATTTAGAACAACAAGATTACCTTTTTCCAAATACCTAATTAAGTATAATTAGTATTGTAGGCGGACAAAATATTAATAATTAATAATAGTTTTTGTGCTAACAATTATTAATATTTTGTATGTCCTCCGTTGTTCTCAATACAGCTGAGTAGACGTCGGCGCATGGATCCCACAACATTCTTGCAAATATCTGTCCCACGTAAATTGTCCCATCTTTGGACCATTATACCCCATATATTTTCTATTGGGTTTAAATCAGGGGATCGTGCTGACCAAAGAATAACGTTGACCTCTGCATGTTCCCTAAGCCATTCGAGAACTATGACGCCACAGTGTATAGGACAATTGTCGTGCACAAAAATAAAGTTATTTAATTCATCTCGGGGAAAAACATTGCGCACTATTTAAAACGTCCACATAACTGCTGCTGTTTGCTCGCGTTGGAATAAACTCTAGTTCGCCTGGTCCTTGCGCGCTGATCCATCCCCACATATTAACACTTATTCTACCTGACTCCGTGTTAGCAACAATGTTACTGTCAGACCAGCGTGTATTGTTCCTACGCCACAACTGCATCCCTCCCTTCTGACAGGACTTAAAAGTTTTTTCGTCCGAGAATATGGTCGTTTCCCAGTTAAAATCAAGGTATTCCCGGGCAAAATGTAACCTTTCGTCTTTATGCCGTTGCGTTAAAAACGGTTTGATTGCTGGCGTCCGGTGATGCAGGCCTTCGGCATGGAGTACGCGACGAACAGTCATCAATGAAGTGTCAAACTCATTGGCCCATCGTCGTGTGGTTTCATACTCTGCCACCATATAGCTCCGCTGGTTGTGGTTAATCAACGGCGGCCTTCCACTTCTTGCACGAACCTTCAGGCTACCCTCGTCCTCAAACCTCTTCACCCAACGGCTCACAGTATTCCTCTAAAAAGAACGTTTTTACACATTAATGGTTATTAACATATTTAAAACACCAGACCTATTTGAATAATTATCCTACTAATATTATAAATGTGAAAGTTTGTGAGTATGGATGTTTGGATGTTTGTTACTCTTTCACGCAAAAACTACTGAATAGAATTTTAATGAAACTTTACAATAATATAGCTTATACCACAGAATAACACATAGGCCATGTTTGGTCGCGATAACCGATATCCACGCGGGCGGGGCCACGGGCAACAGCTAGTATGATATAAAAATGAAATGCCACAATAATATACTTACGGATAAGCCAGTTTCATTTGCTATTTCACTTATATTTAACCCATTTATATGTTAAGCCACAATATTAGCTTTGACTTCCATACTAATATTACTTGTAGACATGTTAAAATTAATATTGAATCGAATCACGGGAATAACAAGACTCATAACTAAGTCCACCAACCAACAACGTTATTTTATTTTCTCTAAGCCAGAAATTATTACATTTTATTTCAAATCTACCTTCATACTTTTTATATTTTATGTTGATCTTTGCTAAAGTTTATCATATAATAAATTCTACTTAAGAAACATAGTTTACTCATCAACCTGATATTAATTTAAATAAATGAAACACAAAAAGTGTAATTATACACAGATTGTAGAATTTGAACCATCAACCTTTGAATTGCCGTAAACCTCATGCTAGAACCACTCGGTCACAGGTTACTTAAGCTGTATAAACGAAATGATCGATAATATTCCTACGGAAGAACAATTTATGCGTGTGTGTAAATTGTCTTAAAAGAAAAAGGTCACAAGGAGCGCTAGAATGTTGACGCTATAATTACGTAGGATTGCTACTGCACTTTTGAGTTCTACTGTACCTCCGCCCTACAGAATACCCCGGTTATAATAACCTTGTGTTGTGTTCCCGGCGGTGAGTAGGGTAGCCAGAGCTCACTGGAGAGGTTCTGTGCTGTCAGTAGGAAGACCAAAGGCTTAAATTGACCCCACTGACTGGTGGGGGCGTGAAATGTGGTCAGGGAGACCCGGTGAAACGGTTATCCGCTGGCCGCCCGCAGGCTGTACGGTTCCCGAACCTGGGGATTACTTAATCTCCGCCCCAGGAGGCTGAACCAGCAGCCTGTGTAAAATTCCCGGTGCTGTAGCCATGCCGGAGGAGGAGACCGGAGTGGACCTGGCTTCAGTATCTGGGAGGGGACCGGGGGCCCTTCCGCCCATCGCGCCAGCCAGTCACACAACCCCAACTTGTCTGTGGGGGTAGGACGCCTTGCTTTGTCTTCTACACTGGAGGCACAGAATCTCTTTTTACCTTCTCCCCCCCTCCCCCCATCTCAAACATGAAAACAAAAAAAGGCAAGAGAAACGTTACCACAGCGGCACCATCATTCACAGTGAATGTGGATTTCTGCAACATCAGGGGCCTACACTCCAACCTTAACGCGGTCCATCTCCACTTAGAGACCGCGCAGCCTACCTTGCTTTTTCTGACGGAGACGCAAATATCTATTTATTTATTTATTTATTTATACTTTATGCACGATGTACATTGGCGGACTTAATGCCGTAGGCATTCTCTGCCAGTCTACCATAGGGTGATGCAGAGCTAGTACGAGGTAGGCGCATATTGACAAGAGATGCGTTTGGTTCTAAAAGGACTATAGATTAATTATATATAGGTTCTTAAACATAAACAGTACTTATACCTACTTATCATACTTAAAATAAATCAGAATAGTTATACATATACATAAAAGATATACACATTATAACATAAATATAATACATAAATATAGATATCCATATCAATATGAGTAGAAATATCATTATCGTTAAGACGATGATTCTGCCAATTCCGCAGTGATCAATTGTCGTACCCTAGACTTAAACACATTGCGGCTCGTGCTCTTCCTGATCTCTAGAGGAAGTGCGTTCCATAGGCGAACAGTCTCAACGAAGAAAGAGGAGCCTAAAAAGTTTGTTCTATGAGAAGGAAATGCGAGGATCCGGTTGTCAGTAGATCGAAGATTTCTATCATTGTTGGAACATAAAAGCTGAAAGTATGAAGTTAAGTAAGTGGGGATAGTGGGAGAGTTGAGGATATTGTAAAGAGTAGTAAGTGCACGCAACTTACGGCGAGGACGGATGGTTAACCAATTAAGCTGCGAACGGAATGTAGACACGTGGTCGTATTTACGAAGGTTGAAGATGAATCGAATGCAGTTATTAAGAAGACGGTCTAATTTATCGAGAAGGTCTGCATTCAGGTCAAAATAGCACACATCACCATAGTCTATCAGAGGAAAAATTAAACTTTGGGCCAACATAACTTTGGTCCTTGTTGGTAGAAAGTTCTTCAGGCGGTATAAAAATCTGAGCCTACCCGTAATTTTCTGGCTCATGTTCGTTACCTGCACACGCCAGTCCATGTTGGAATCAAGGTAGAGTCCTAGGTCCTTAACTGAAGAACTGAAAGGAATTGTTGTTCCGTTGTAGGTAATTGGTGGCAATTTTGTAATATTGACTCCATTCATCAACCTGCCGCTGCCGACTATAATGGCCTGGCACTTAGATGGGTTTACGGTTAAACCAAATTTAGTGGACCAGTTTCCCAAAGCTTCCAGATCCCCATTCACGTTGCGAATGGCTCGTGAAACGTCATCAGCAGGTGCTTGAGCATATAACTGCAAGTCGTCTGCATACAGATGATACGCACATCGAAGATTATGAGTAGCAACATTAATAAAAATAGAGAATAATAAGGGAGAGAGAATACCACCTTGAGGGACACCAGTGTCGAGATTGCACCAGCTCGATGTAGATTCATCAATGCGTACACACTGCTGGCGCCCCTGAAGATAATTTGAGAAAAATTCCAGTGCATCCGATGAGATCTTAAGATGGGAAAGTATAGCTAACAAAATATCGTGATTTACTGTATTAAAGGCATTGGAAAAGTCCACCAAGACAAGCACTGTTACCTTAGTAGCATCCATGCCAGTCCTAATATCACCCGTTACTTTTAGAAGAGCAGTAGTAGTGCTATGACCAGGTCTGAAACCCGACTGTAGCGGGCTTAACAGGCTGTTCTGATAAATAAACGAAGATAGTTGTTTTTGTACACAGGCCTCGAGCACTTTAGACATAAAAGGGAGAATAGAAATGGGGCGGAAGTGATTGGGAAGAGTAGCATTGGATACTTTAGGTAAAGGGATCACGTAGGCTTTACGCCAAAGGGAGGGGAACATTCTAAAGTAGAGACAAAAGTTAATTATATGAGAGATAGCAGGAAGTAGGTGGTCGATTATTGTTACTATCATACGACGACTAATTTTATCATAGCCAACTGCATTGGATCTAATCGATAGCGTTATCTTTTTGATATCATCGGCTGCAACTGGAGAAAACTTGAAAGTGTCTATATCAGGGCTAATAAGGCCAGCGACGTAATTTAAGGTTTGACATTTGGTTTGGTAATCAATAGGAGTAGTAGAGGAGAAATGTTGATTCAGATCATCCAAACCACCTGGCAACTGATATTCCGCATGTTGTTTGCCAATACCCAAAGCACCAAGAAACCTCCATATATTAGTAGGTGATGACGACTTAATATTATCGTGAATATGTCGGCGTTTAGCGTTACGTATCATCTGGTTGCAGCGATTCCTTGCTGCCTTAAAGCGGTTCCAGTTCTCATCAATGCGGTTTTTCCGGAATTTCTGAAAGGCCCGATCCCTACGCCCCATTGCCACTCGAACTTCCGGCGTCATCCAAGGTGCTGGTGGACGTTTCAGTTTTACTCCACGGACAGGAGCATGAACATCATAGAGATTAAGCACAACATCGTTGAACACTGTAACTTTCTCGTCGACAGTGGTTGCAGCCTCTAATGCATCCCAGTTTAACAATGAAGCATCCCGGTGTAACTTATCCATGTCCATGCGTCCAAAACTACGCATAAGAACTACCTTAGGCCGAGGTTTGGGAGGTTTTATGTTATAGGAGATGTAAATAAGGTCATGGCGAGAAAAGCCTGGTGCTGGCATTTGGCCATGCCTATAAACATGAGCAGTGGATGAGGTTAATATAAGGTCAAGCCAGGTGTCCTCGACCAGGGTGTTGTGATGAGTAGCTTGTAAAGACAAAATATGGAGGCTAGCTGAATCGACAATGTTACGAAGTTTACGCGCCTCTAATGACTGAGAGTTTAATAGATTCGTGTTAATAGCACCCATGATGATGTGATGCATATAAGGTGACCCTAAAGAGTCCAGAACTGTTTCCAGACTGGAGAAGTAGTTGATAGAAGGAGGACAGTAAACAACCCCAAGAACCAGTTTGGTTCCACTGACATTAACTTCGAGAAATAGAAATTCAGCATCAGCACTGTAGTCTGGACATGAGGAGGCTAGAATTTTATAGGCTAGATAACTACGGAGGTAGATGGCAACACCGCCACCTCCTTTATTAATACGGTCATTACGTATAAGAATGAAACCAGGAAGAGAGTACGAAGTGGATGGTAATTCAGGTTTGAGCATACTCTCAGAGATCAGGATGGCATGGACGTTAGGGTTGGTAAAAGCTACCACCAGCTCACTATAGTGACTAGGTACGCTCTGTGCATTTATATGACACACATTTAAAAGGTTCTTAGATTTATTTTCAAAAGTCCTACGCAGGCGGTCACTCAGAGTTTCAGGTATGGAGCTGTAGCTGGTATCACTGTCTAAATCAGACAAATCGTTAGCAGAATTATAAGACTCATCATCTGTGGATAACATGAATACAATATAAAATAAGTATGAAGAATAATAAATATTAATAAATATTAATAAATAAATATAATAATTATGTATGCTATATCTCTACGAAAAACTATGCAGCGTTGTATCTCTGCACCACCCGCCAGCTAACAACACATATACAAACAAACAATAACAAAAAACAAGTAACAAGGAATGTCGCTCGTATAACAAAAATTCTAAATGTGCAATAAATTTAAGACGTGCTCTGGAACGCAACCCGTCGAAATACCACTATCTGTCACAATACTCACATTTTGACAGCGGGTTGTCAACGTGCAGAATTTGTTTTGATAATTTAAAAATAAGAGAGGTATATTAAAATAAAAACACGGAAGGTAGTATGAAGAGTACAGTAATACAAAGTGAGGTATTAGTTAACAAATGAGTTAAAAATAACTAAGTTGCATACCTGAGTGTTAATTCGACGGATTACGTTACGAAATGAACAAGAATTTATGAATGTTACACTTTGCGTGAGACGTTCTTGTTTCCGTTGGATGAAGCAACACCGGGAGGCCTAGGATACACCTTGGCCAGAGACTGCAACTCTTCAACGGTCGTGATCTTATGCCTGTTGCTATCTGTTGTTTTGATCACAATAACGCCGTCCTGCGTCCAGCAAGCCCGATTACCAAAGTGCAGCTTTGCCCTAGTGAACACTGCCTGTCTGGCCCGAGTTAGGAATTCTCTAATGGAGATGGGCGAGGCTTTGAAAGCGGTTTTGGCTCTCCATACGGCTGACCTTGTCATTAAACTGGAAAAGCGCACCAGGACTGGCCGATGATGTTCCCCACTAACTGCTCCAAGCCTGTGAAACGTCGTAATTGATGATGGTGTGCAGTCTTTGAGGCCCAGCCTTCCTTGGATGATATCTAGGATGACTCCCCGGCAGTCTTCGCTTGCAGACTCCTCAATCCCCAGAAATAGGATGGCTTTACGCCGGTGCCTTGTCTCCATGGTATCAATGGCCCTAGAGCATTCGGAGATTTGCTTGCGAAGTAATCCCAGCATACTGAACATCAGCTCCCTGAAGGTCCTGAACTCCTCAGCCACCTTTGCGACCGTATCTTTCGCCGTATTTCCACATTGCAGCTGTGCCTCCAACTCTTCCATTCTCTTGGTGAAGCACTCCTCCAAGGATTTCTGTGCTGCCTCAATATTGCTCAGTTGAGACATAGTGTAGTGCGTGCTGGCAGGTGGTGTAATTGAAGAACTTTTACATTAACCTTTGCTAACGTGAGTAGATGTTATTTAGGCAATTTACAACTTGTTTTATTGAAAATTTATTAAGTATCTACAGTATATCCAATTAAAATTTTATTTTAACTTTGCTCTTATATGTTAACTGTTTTACACCTACCGCCAATATCATGCCCGGCCGATACAGCCTACCTAATGTACCCCGGGTACAAACTCGAGCATAGCTTTATGAGTCGCGCCGGGGTATGCTTGTACGTCCGGGATGATATTTGCTGCCGCCGTCTCCATGGTCTTGAGGATAGGGACCTGTCAACTTTATGGGTACGCATAGATCACGGTGGCCACACCCGTATCTATGCGTGCCTTTACAGGTCCCATAGCGGTGACCTGGGCACGGCTCAACTGTTTCAGCATCTGCAGCGGTTGGGCGGACAGCGTAATTGAGCAGTACCCTACTGCGGAATTAGTATTCTTGGGGGACGCCCACCACGTGGAGTGGCTGGGGTCTCCTAGGACTGATTTTGCGGGAAGGGCTGCTCACGACTTCGCTCTAACTTATGGGCTCTCACAACTGATGCATTCTATCACTAGAACACCAGAAATTGAGACCCACAGAAGCTCTATACTGGACCTTCTGCTGACTACGCGCCCGGATGAATACTCCATAAGGGTGGAAGCACCTCTCAGTAATTCGGACCACAGCCTCGTCCGGGCACAAGTGACACTCGCGCGGCCTGAACCACCGCGGCCACCTCAGTGGCGGCATGTGTGGCACTACAAGTCGGCAGACTGGGATGGACTGCGAGAATTCTTCGCGTCGTACCCGTGGAGGCAGCTTTGCATCTCTTCTGATGATCCAAGCTCCTGTGCAACAGCAGTCGCTGACGCGATTCTAGTGGGTATGGAATGTTACATCCCCAACCGCTGGGTCGCGACAGGAGCGAGCAAACGCCCGTGGTTTAATAGGCCTTGCAGGGAAGCTAGAGACCGCAAGCAATCTGCATACAAGGCTTGGACCACGGCTCTTGCCAATAAGGATCCGAACATCGCTGAAGTGAAGCGGAAGTTGAATGCTGCTTCAAGGTCCAGTAAAAAGGCAACGTCTAGTGCGAAGTTTGAGTTCATCGGCAAAATTGGCGAGCGACTTGCACGCTACCCATCTGGCAGTCGTGCATTTTGGTCGCTCGCTAAAGCCGCTGAGGGAAACTTCTGCCAGTCTTGCCTTCCGCTGCTGCAAAAATCCGACGGTAGTCTGGCCCATGGCACTAAGGAGAAGGCCGATCTTTTGGGTAATCTCTTTGCGTCAAACTCGACTATGAACGACGGGAACACCGAACCACCCATCATCCCCAGCTGTGGTGCTTCGATGACCGAAATTAAAATCACACAACGGGTGGTCCGGCGCGAGCTTAAGTCCCTAGATGTTCGGAAGTCGAGTGGGCCGGACGGTATACCGGCGATGGTGCTTAAGCACTGTGCCCCCGAGCTGTGCCCTGTACTTACACGCCTTTTCGCACTCTCATACTCCGCGAGGCAGGTCCCGGCTTCGTGGAAGACTGCATTCGTGCACCCTGTACCTAAGAAAGGTGACAGGACAGATCCGACCAATTACAGGCCTATCGCTATAACCTCCCTTCTCTCGAAGGTTATGGAGCGTGTTATTAATACACAACTCCTGAGGTACCTTGAAGGAAACGATCTACTGAGCGACCGACAGTACGGTTTTCGCCACCGTCGCTCTACCGGTGACCTTCTTGTGTATCTCACAAACCGGTGGGCGCAAGCCATCGAGAGTCGCGGTGAGACACTAGCGGTCAGCCTCGATGTAGCGAAGGCCTTCGATCGGGTCTGGCACAAAGGTCTTCTTACGAAGTTGCCATATTATGGACTCCCCGAGGGATTGTGCGAATGGATCTCCAGCTTTTTGTCCAAAGAAGCATTCAAGCCGTCGTCGACGGCAGCTGCTCGGACCGCATGAACATAAACGCTGGTGTCCCACAAGGCTCCGTGTTGTCTCCGACGCTGTTTCTGCTGCATATCAATGACATGCTGTCTGATGGCTCCATTCATTGTTATGCGGACGACAGTACCGGGGACACGTGTTACACGGGCCGTGCAAATATCCCTCAGTCCGAGGTGGAGAAGAGTCGCGAACAACTTGTGTCTGAAATCGAGACTACTCTCTCTGGAGTGTCCGATTGGGGACGACTAAACCTAGTCCAATTCAACCCCACTAAGACACAAGTATGTGTATTCACCGCTAAGAAAACCCCATTCATTGTAGCGCCGCAATTCCTGGGTACACCGCTTACCATCTCCCCGAGTATCGGGATCCTTGGTGTCGATATCTCCAGTGACGTCCAATACCGAAGTCATTTGCAGGACAAGGTTAAGTTGGCATCAAGAAAGCTCGGAGTGCTCAACAGGGCGAAGCAGTATTTCACTGCGGGGCAGTAACTCCTTCTTTATAAAGCACAGGTCCGGCCTCACATGGAGTACTGCTGTCGCCTTTTTGCTGGAGCACCTGCATACCAGCTTGACCCATTCGACTCGTTGCAAAGACGGGCATTGAGGCTGGTTGACAATCCCATACTCACAGGTAGAGTGGAACCTCTTAGCCTTAGGAGGGATTTTGCCTCACTGTGTGTGTTCTACCGCCTATACAATGGTTTGTGCTCAGATGAATTGTTTGACATGATGCCCGTAGCTACATTCTATCATCGCACCTCTCGCCATAGGCAGGGAATTCATCCCCACACATTGCGACCTGAGACGGTACGCACTGTGCGGTATGAAAGAAACTTCATCCCACGCACACTCAAGCTGTGGAATGACCTCCCTGCTGCGGTTTTCCCAAGCGCCTACAATATGGGGTTCTTCAAGAGGGGCATCAGAAGGTTTCTGCATGGTCGGCAGCGCGAGTGTGACACCCCTGGTGTTGCATACGTCCATAGGCACTGTAACCGCTTCCCATCAGGTGGGCCGTGTGTTTGTCTGCCAACTAAGTGGTATAAAAAAAAAAATTGAATGTTTTTTTTTTCATTTGAATAAACGAAGCATTTAACACTGAAGGAATTACAATCATACATTAAAATTTCGCGAAGGTTATAATAATAAATAATATCAACTAGCTTCGGCCTGTGGCTTTGCTCGGGAGGAATTTTGATCCCGTTCCCGCTACACATAGGAACCTATCCCCAATTAAAAGAAGTTTCTTATTTGTTAATTCAGACTATAAAACCATCCCTGTACCAAGTTTCAACTAGGTTCGTTCAACCGTTAGAGCGTGATTGAATAACAAACACCCCAACAGCTTCCCAATCTTTCATATTTATAATATTGAGAGACTACATAAGATAGTAGAATGTACGATAAGGGAGCAAAATAGTATTATTACGGTGAAGGCGCTACTTTGAACCACGAACGAAACGAAAGATTCTAACCTAAAATCCTGAGCGAGCGAGTGATTCAAAGTACATCGCCCGCGGGAAAAATATTTTGCTCTCGAGTCATACTCTACTTTTTATCCCCTTTCTATGAGAAAATATGGTACCTACTGTTAGATTATGTTGTTACGGGTTACTAAGCTACGAAGTTGTTATTGTAACTACGTCCTGTGTATAATCAACCATAATTATCATCAAAAGAAATTAATTCATATGACCACATGACTTCCCCTCTGATTTATATATCCAAGAGGTTATATATCTACAGCTGTGAGTTTTTATCTTAGTTTTTTTATTTTTCTATTTTTTTTATACCACTTAGGTGGCAGACAAGCGCACGGCCCACCTGACGGAAAGTGGTTACCGTGGCCTATGGACGTGTGTAACACCAGAGGAGCCAGACTCGCGCTGCCGACCCTGTAAACACAGTTTCTGTGCCGTTAGTGTAGAGGACAAAGCAGGATAAGCCATTAGTCATCCCACTGACAGCTACAGCTACCCTACTCACCGCTGAGAACATAACACGAAGTCATTATAACCGCGGTATTCTGTAGGGCGGAGGTACTTCCCCAGTCGGACTGCTCAATTGGGCGGAAATACCGCCGTGTCCTACCTCCTATTTATAACATATATGTTATGGATCTGTACATATGAAAGCATCTAAACGAGTTCAAAGTTATTTGAAAGGACAACTCGAGTTAGAACTTACTCTTCAAAAGTCAACGGTGAAGTCTTACAACTTTATTTCAGGTTGCGTAGATGCTTACTGGGGAGGATATATTTAAGATAGGAAATCGTACTCAGAATATTTATTTAAAGTAGTGTTAACTTGATTGCCTGGAAAATTTAGAAACAAAAGTGTGTGGCTCTTTTTTTCAATTAAAGCGGAATATAATGCGATATTCGAAGCATCTAACCCCTCGTTTACACCTAAGTATATCACAAGTTGCAATATGTCACAGGCTACAGTGTGAATGCAAATGTGTTTTATACTTGTTTACTACTTGTTGGCTATACATACTATGTGGATGAAAAAGTATCTGAGATACATGTATAAAACATGTATTTGACAAGTTGCAATATGTCACAGGCTACAGTGTGAATGCAAATGTGTTTTATACTTGTTTACTACTTGTTGGCTATACATACTATGTGGACGAAAAAGTATCTGAGATACAAGTATAAAACATGTCTTTGACAAGTTGCAATATGTCACAGGCTACAGTGTGAATGCAAATGTGTTTTATACTTGTTTACTACTTGTTGGCTATACATACTATGTGGACGAAAAAGTATCTGAGATACATGTATAAAACAAGTATTATGTTTTGATTAGTCTTCTTCAAGTAATAATAAATGATAATAAAATAAATTTTATTTCTCACCAACAACCAAATTACAAAATATGGTGTTTGCACAAATTATGGTGAACAGAATCTGGTTGTGAATCGCTGGTGTCTGTTGTAGGTAATAGATTACATGTATTACTGGTCACCAGTAGGTAGGACGGTAGGACAACAAGCCTTTGGTCATCCCACTGACAGCACAAAATCTCTCCAGTGAGCTCTGGCTACCCTACTCACCGCTGGGAATACAACACGAAGTTATTATAACCGCGGTATTCTGTAGGGCGGAGGTACTTCCCCAGTCGGACTGTTCAATTGGGCGGAAATACTGCCGTGTCCTACATCCTCCAAAGTATATTAGATATAATTTTATTCGTCAATGTATGTCTAACAAAATTATTCGGATTGAATATGTTTCGACTGAAGATGTTTTGGCAGATGTTTTCAGTAAGTCGTTGGCTCACAATAAGTTTGAAAGGTGCGTGTCTGGTTTAGGTTTTTATGTTTGATGCTGTGTGGTTTTAGTCCATGAACGAAAGGTATTCCACAACATTCCACACAATATAGACTCATGTTAAGCATAGCATAACTAGCTTGTGTTATGAAATCTAGAATGCGGATAAACATACTTAGATACTTTTTTTTGTCAATACATACATATGATACATAGGAATACCCAGACCAATGCAAATATACATAATCATGCATACAAATATTTGCAATAAGCGGGAATCGAACCCGCGCCGCTCCTCCTGCATAGCAGTCAAACGTTCTACCGCTACGACACAGAGGCCCTCGATGGTTGTGTAGTTACGAGTTGCTAAGTTACGAAATTGTTATTGTAACTATACCTACATACATACACTTACATACAATCTCGCCTTTATCTCCGGATGTTTAAGCAGTGTTGAATTACCATCCACATTTCACCAATCATTGAATTCGGTCCCACGTAATAGGGGGTGAGCCTATTGCCGTCTTCCGGTTACTATTGTTGACTCAAGCCATGCATTTCAGGCTGGTCTTGTTACTATGTACAATCAAATTTTGTCATCCCAGAAATAAAAACATATTATCACCACAAGACTGCCTCTCAGATTTATATATTTATCACTATTTTTGGGCTCGCTAAAAAGTTCTTAGCAGGAAAGAGCTATTTTGCTTCCACTCATAGTGGAACAAAGTGACACTTTTCGAATGGAAAGGATGAAAATAATATTTCAACGTCAGTATTTCCACGACCTTAATGCAGCTTACTGTCTGTAGTTACACGAGTACACGAAGTGATAGGTACACAGCAAAACCTTTCCGGTGTAGCTGTCATGCGCACGCTGTTAAAACTACTCTCTCAACAAGAAAATCTACTGACCAAGAGAAAATTCAATTTCAATATATCAGAAAATATGCTACATTTTATCATAGCTGTAGGTAATCTAACTATTTTTCCTTAGAAGTTGATCATTTCTCCTTCACCCCAGCTCGATACTACGTTCATTCTCCCCTTCTAAGGTTCGATACAGACACCACGCTACCCTTACCCGAGGAGGGCATCTTAAAACCATTGTTTCATTTGTTCCATTAACAAAGTCCATGGAGCTACCGAGAAAAAAAACTCACTAGTTCCATGGTACTAATTGTTGGTGGAACTAGTGAGAATGACCCGTAAACTAGGGTCAACCTGGTGCGAGGGGCAATCTTACACCCTGGATATGAAAACCCGAAACGGCGTGCGAATTAACGAGTCCGAAATAACCACCCCATAACCGATGGGCATTCCGCACGATAAAAAAGAAGAAAAATTACTATAATACCTAATTTCATGACAATCAAAACTAACGAGCCTCATAAATACAACCTTTCCAATAAATATATCAGGAGTAGGACCCACCCATCCGGCATCTGACCGCGTAGTGCTACTTAATCATGGCCAGTGATAGATCGCCCTTGATGGCCTCCCGTTATCTTATTTATAAAACATTGTATACGAAATTACCACCATTTCTTCATTCACAACGAACTATTGCCATTTATTACACTCGTGGGTTTGTGATAAGGGCTAATGAATATATACATAAATACATTCACGCCTGTTAATATCTAAAATGGTAGCAGAAGTGTATTAACATCCACATTAATATAGATTTTTACCGAACATAGAGCGCATCTGGCCACAACCGCCTTAAGTGCTTAGAGTGTTCCCATCATAAACTTTATATACCGCTGACTTTATAGCCATTTCAGAGCGAAAGATTTTGGGCACAGTTTCTATAGCAAAATTTGCTGAAAGTATTATTAGCCTAAAAAAAATATATCATCAGCTCACCTGATATTATTTTTGTAATGTAGGGGCATTACAATAATAAATTTTCATTAAATTAATACCTCTAGTCGATTTCAGCATCAAATGCCCAAAATCTTTCGCTTCGCAACGACTAATAATTCACCAGATATACTACTATGCTTATAGTTCCCACAAACTACAAAATATAGCATGACGATACTAAAAGTCAATATTTAGTAGGTTTACAATTTAGGCGGTGAATCGAGTAGCTAGAACTCCCTGGAGAATTTTTGTGCTGTCAATGGAGACCAGAGACTTGTCCTGCTTTGTCTTCTTCACTAACAGCACAGAAACTCTATGCTCTTAGAGGGTCAACAGCTCGAGTGTTACTCCTCTGATGTTGCGCACATGAACACGCCTATAGGCCACGGTAAACACTTTCCATTGGATTGGCTTATCTGCCACCTAAGTTGTATAAAAAAAAATTGCAAGACGCTGTAACTTATAAGTCGAAGCTGGCTCATTAGTACTGGTAATAATACACTGGTGCACGAAGCGCAAAGTGATTTCTTGCTACTCTGGGTGTTAATTCAGAGCTCGAGCGTAAACCAGCGGGAAAAACGAGCGTAGCTGGGTTTATGACCAAGTTTTCTTCAACAAGAACACTAGTTTAACTATGAGTTAGGAGATTAACTGTAGATTTTCATGAAATTTTCAACAGAATTTCATTATTATTTTACTTTAGTATGTTAATTATGTTAACATACTAAATTGAAAGTAAAATGTGTAATTATATATACTATTTACCTGTTTTACGTTTAATTATATCCTGGGTAAACAAACAGCCTATGCAATTTAATCGCCATAACAGTGTACTCAAAGTTATACATGAAGCCATAAGCTTCTCAATAGCAAGAGCCCAAAAAGGATTGACGACAAACAAAAGACAAATCAACATTATAAAAGAAGGTTCAATTTCAACCTCTAAGACCAAGCCTTACTCAATCTTGGTTACCCAGGTTGAGGTATGTAGTACCTGACTGGACTATTTTAATGAACCGTGCCGAGAGAAACTAACATACCTAAAGATACTAACATACATAAAGTAGGAAGAAGGAAACACGTGTGCTGGTAATGAATTCCAGGTCTTGGTGCTGCGGCAAAGAAAAGAGTCTCCAAACCGCTTGGTTCTTGCTCGTATATTCTGCACAGTGTGAGGGTGACATCTAAGTCTTGCACGTGTTATCCTACGTAGGAAAGAAGAGGGTAGGATTAGTAGGAAGAGCTCATCAGAACACTCACTATGGTAGAGACGGTAAAATACAGCCAAGGAAACAACATCTCTACACAAATGCAAAGGCTCGAGGGTGTTCGTGACCTCAGGTTTCCCAATAATGCGGACCGTGTGTTGCTGCAACTTGTCAAGAGCATCTAGTAGGTATTTCGCCTAACCATTCCAGAGGTGCGAGCAGTATACCACGCAGTAGCGAATTTGTGTCTTATAGAGAAGCAACCGCTGCTGCGGCGTGAGAAAACGTCTCACTTTGTAGGAGTCCGAGTTCCCGCGAGTGCCATCAATAAACAGTATAAATAGTCTTCCACATTTATAATATTAGTTGGATAGCACTAGCCGGCACTCCCCGACTTCACCCATCCCCCCAAAATTAATTAATTTATCAATAATAAATAGTAATCTGAAAGATTTGCTGATATTCATGATTACTGCTCCGCTCCATTTGGCTGTAACGTGATGATAATAACAGTAAATAGCCTACAGTATTCCTCAATAAACGAACTATCAACACAACACACACAACGGATTATTTTACCGTTTGTATGTGTGAATGTTCCGATGCTATTCCAATTAATCCCACCCTCCCCTTTCCTACACAGGACGAAACGTGCACACGGTGTAGAATATCCGATCAAGAACCAAGCGGTTCGGTGACTCTTTCCTTTGTCGTACCGTTAAGGCCTGGAATTCAATACCACTTCTTCCTACAGTCCCGGGTCGTTTACGCTGGGCGTGAAAAATCATCTGATGAGGCCGTCAATCTGAGTATCACCATTGTAACATGGTATATGTATGTAATGGTGACTTTATTTACTGAGACTTTCAGTTCTGTTTACCATCAGGTGAGGCGAAGTCTAACTGACGTGTCCTATATGGAGCCTAGTTGCGGAATATCCTCCCTGCTGCGGTTTTCCCAAGCACCTATTTATTTATTTAATTCTTTATTGCACACACACAGTACAGACATTATAAATGAAAAAACATTTCAAAGGTAATGTACAAAGGCGAGCTTAACTCAAAATGAGTTCTCACCCAGCAAACTTTTGAGTAGCAGAGAAGCATATAGTAATTAGGTGGATTTGAAGTGTACATTACAAAAAAAATCAAGAAAAAAAAAAAAAAATATTAAAATACACTTGCAATATGGGGTTCTTCAAGAGCATCAGAAGGTTTCTTCATGGTCGGCAGCGCAAGTGTAACGCCCCTGATGGTCCATAGGCAACAGTAACCACTTCCCATCAGATGGGCCGTGTGTTCGTCTGCCACCTAAGCGGTATAAAAAAAAAAAGAATTTAGTAACGTTATTTTGCTACATTTTCAAACATCAACCAAACTAACATTATATGTAGATTTAAATAGAATACTAAAAAACCACATATATATCAAGGCAATAATATAGTAAACCTTGTATGAAATAATTCATTGTGACGTCATAATATTTAATAGGTTAGGTGGATGATTAAAAATGAAAAAATATATAGAAAAATTATAACTATATTATAAGTCTTATGACGATATGGTGGTAGTCCAGTAACATAATGGTTTTCCCTTTGACTCTTTACTAAGTCCCCTTGAAGCTTAGGGAACCTTTCCTCACCCCACCCTTTATGAAGTAAGCTGAAATAATCCGTACATCAATAGAATATCTGAACTTATTAGGTGCCGTGAATATGAAGAGTGAACTTCCTTATTTAGTGTCTTGAGGATTATTTCTTGGTCAAAATCATTTGACAGCCACATGAGAGGTCGCAAGTCAAATTTCCATTTAGTGTAAATATTTTTAGGTAAAAATATTCACAATATCTTACAAAAATACCTAAAATAATATTGTTAAGTTTTGCTTATTTTGTGTCTTGACAGCACTCACTGTGGAGAATATCCTAAAAATATGTATATTATTATAATACTAATTAAATAAAGGAAAGCAAATAGTTTGCCTAAATATACATAATCTTTTCAGCAATCTATGTTCTTTCAACTGAAATTGTGTTTAATAAAGCCTGCGGTTATATCTGTGGGCGGGATAGACTTGTACTTTGTGACATTGCGTAAGCTTGTCTACGAGAGGTCTATGTTGCTACGCTATGTATTTGGGTATCCGCCGCGTAGCGCCTAAGCGCTACGTCACTTTAATAGGAAAATATTATTTTGCCTCTACTACACAATTCCTAGGGGTGGGTGGGGAGGGCTTCCTCCTTTTTGTAACCAACATTTAAGAGCAGAGGATTCGTCTATGTTGCAAGCTTTCTCACATAACGGTAACCGATTGCTATCAATCAAACTGAGTTTTTGTTTACTACATAAAATCGGTTGTCTGTAACAAATCGCGCGATTGTAAAATGTAACTTTTTTGTGTATATGTTTATGGTGTACAATAAAGAAGATTGTATTGTAAAATCGAAATAAATAATTAGAAAAACATAAAACCTTAAAGTCCGACCTTTTGTATTAAGGAGCAACGTTAACTGACTATGTGTAAAAAATATTGCTGTGAAAATGCTTATCGATGATTTAACTGGTTAATAATAAAATATTTTTTCTCTAAGTAAAATCATTTATAAGAACACTTCTTGTAAGTTAACTATGTATTTAGATATTTTTAAAAATACTTCAGTATTAACTCTCCAATTCCAGTTCTTTTCGAACAATATTCAAAAAGTACTGACTACTAATACGAAATCCGCGCGCAAAACTTAGGTGTAGCATAACACAGGCGAACCCAGATAATACAATCCAGCATAACTTGAACTGGGATTTTTTTCTCAACGCCCTCATTGTATCTATTGTCCAAGGAGTGGGGGAGGGTTGGCAGTTCTTAAACTTTTGGCAGCTTACGCACGTGTTAACCTGCGCTCAACTTGCTGAATCAATCAACGCGGTTATTCTGCTGGGCAATCGTCAGAAGGGGGCACAGCGCAGGCGTGAGACGTAGTGATGTAAAAAGACGTTTTATGTCGAAAGACACTGTAGTAGAAAACGAGATGATCCAAGCGAAAGATATATAAAAGCAACCCATTTTCAACGATATTTAATTAAAAATATATTTTGTACATAAGTAAGTAACAAAAAAATTTTATAAAAATAGTTATATTAGTACAAACAACAGTTTTTATTTACTTATCAAATGAATATTAATTTTCTAGGATCTATCGTAATTGAAAAGCGAATACATTTAAATATAAATCGCTTTGCACCAAAATAAAAAAAAATCACGTTACCATATGCAGAAGTGTTAACCAAGACACTATATCACGATATGATGCGCAGAAACACTTATCGATAGTTCACGCGGTCAAGTTTATCGACAGTCGCGGCCCTATCATCAACAGAAGAATCCCGCCGAAATCACCCTGTTGGGTTCAGCTGACAGTATTCGCGCGCAACCGGTGTGCGACAGACGCACTCATGCCCTCGGTAACACCAACACGTCGTGAACCAGGTACGTAATTAAAAACTTATTTTTTTTATGAAAAAAAAATTATAATCACTGACTTCATGATTTTTTTACTGTATCGAATTTTACAGCAAAGTATAGTTTACATTTTTGAATTTTTATCTTCAGAAAAACGTCTTACATCGTCGAATGTTTACAATTTTTTTTTAATGTTTGATATCATTTATAACGATAGGGCTAAGATTTTCAGATGACATGTACGTATGAAAAGTAGATACAAAAATTTTACGTGGGCTATTTTGACATTACAGAGTATTTTATGTTTAAAAAATCACCATTTAATTACATACCTCTAAACAACTTAAAATTTCAGTGAGGATTTTATCAAAATATGTTTGTTAAACAAATTCTATTTAAATAAATCTATTCTTCTTATTTTTCCTTATGTAGCTGATCAATTACAACATTATAATTAGCTTCCTTGATTATCCTACGTAGCTTTTTATTTTTAAAATGAACAATGTTGAAACATTTAATAACAGTGAAAAATAAAATATACGATGAAATTTAATACAACCGGTGTGCTTAATTGATAATAAGTATATATTAAAAAAAATGTTGAAACATTGCAATACACAACAGCATTTGTATGTTCAGATAATTATTAAGAAACAATTTCTTGATAATTAAAAATGAAATACAGATAGATTTGAGAACCTCTTCTTTTTTCGAAGTCAGTTAAAAATAACACGTCTGTGAAGCTCTTCCAGATAAAATAATATTCATTACTCTTCATATAAGCAATATGTGCCTCACTAGGCTTTTACTGTAACTACAAACAAAGCTATATTTATTATGAATTACGGATGCGGTTACAGTAACACCTACAGGTTGAGGTTGTGTGTAAGTTTAGTTATAATACCGCCGTGTTATTGAATCACTATTTGCATATGCTTAGCCGCAGTGCACGGCTTTACACTACGGAGTAAATAGTGTTATCTTTTATGTGGTATGTTACATTAAAAGGTAACACTGATACTACATGAACTTCAATTATGAAAACTTGAGAAATTTTAGTTATTTTGTAATTAATCTTTTTAGTGCTCGCGGTCCATATATTCCTTCTACTCTGATTTACCAACCCCAAGAGCAAATTCTGCACCAGAGCCTCGTCTGATAATCAGTGGGTGTATCAGATTGTAAGTGGGTTGGTCTGGATTTGATAATCTTGAACCCCAAACAATAATGAGTCAACAATTTGCTTCAATTATGAGTTACAATTAGCCTAATGTTACAGCTAACAGAGTCATATCATGTGGTTATTCGTAATTGATGGGTGAAGCCACAAGGAACAGTTAGTTGTATATTGTTATTGTTGAAATACAGAAGAAGAAATACATAACATAAACTCACGCCTATATCCCCGAAGGGGTACGCAGAGGTGCTAGCACCCACATTTCGCCAGTTTATGTTCAGGTCCCAATTAATAGGTAGCAAGCCTATTGACATTAACCGGGCACTTATAAACCTGCGATAAATACACACATAACTTCGAAAAGTCATTGGTGTGTGCCATGGTAAAGCCTGGGATCGAACCCGAGACTTCGTCTCAGCAGTCCATTACCCATACCACTAGGCTACCGCAGTTTAGACCGAAGTAATAATCTGTTGAAAACATCATTTTATCAGAGAAAAATAACAACTATTTACATTCCTTTGTGTGAACAAAGGCTTTTATTTTTAAAAGGGATTAATCTCACTGAATCATAACAAGGTTTTAAGTTTGACCACAATCATAGAGCGCATATTTATTTGCCAGGTTATTACACGTAATACCTTTTTTTGGAAGCCTGCCGTTTAACGGAAACATATTTCAAATCACTATGTAATCAAATTTTGGACTAATTTTTTTACATCCATGCAATTCACATTACATCACATGCACTTTTACATTACATATTTTTTTTATTTGGCAGAATATTACCAAGCATAATATCATAATAGCATTTGAAACAGTTTTTAGGCAATAAAAGTTTTGTCAAACGATTTGCTATGACAAAAGGGTAAGAATTTTTAGAAATTATTTTAATAATGAATGCAATTTTATTTTAATATAATCATTTATTTTAGGCTCTAATAATTGCCAATTTTGATGGTGTAACTCCTAAAAGGTTCCTACTGTACTGCGCACCCCCATTTTTTTATAACCATGCAACACCAACATCAATTTCGATGATGTGATTCCGAAACGATTCAAGTCTTACTTTATTTTGCGTAAAATGTGTTATTCCAACTGAAAAATTTGACTAAATTAAAATTGGTAAAAGTACCAATTAGTAAATAAGTTATATATATTTATTATAACGTTCACTGCCCAAACATAACGTTTGCGTTTCAATTATTTATGACGAGATTTTTTGCTAAGTAATAATTTGACATATGAAATTATGCTGCACATTTTTATTAAGTGATAATTTGGTAATTTCTTTTCGTCAAACATATGTAACCCGCCTTTATTTTCTTCGATAATTTTATTACCGATTCGATATTTGTTATTCTGTTATTTTTGTACGTCATAGCAATTGGTGTTGATATCAATAAGTTTGACACAAATACACTTTCATTTCTTAGATGGGACACCTTATAATTGGGTATCTTATTTCCTCCTGACGAATCCATTTCCCAAAGTTGGAACACTTATAATTTCTTTAATCGACTATCGCGCAAACTTTTTTCATCACCCGGCCATGGTCATTTTAATATTTTTCAAATCTTACCGATGGTTTTTTAAGTGACTTAGCAAAACCATTATATGGGTTCCCAGTACCGGCAATTTTCTTTCTAAAGATGGAAAAGAAAAACACTGATGGGAAGGGACAGAAAGACCTGTTGCTGTGAAACCAAATACTCGGGCGATCAGTCTGATCAAGCTGAAAATTTATTATTGACAAAAATTAATTTATTTCGCAAGATCTAGTGACAAAAAATGTTTGTCAGATTTTTTAGAGCTTCAACTATCAATGCCACAGATGTTTAAACGGCAACTATTCAAATTGTATTTTGTTAAAGAAAATACTAAAGTGTACACACTTCAGGGAATTTTCTCATTATGCGGGGATTCCATAAATGTACAATCAATGAAAACAAATTACGCCCGTCTGGCCCTAGGAACATTTTTATTTTATTTTACTAATATGTATTTCTACTAAGAAGTCCCACACGAAAGAAGAAACCAACCAAATACATGCCAATAAGATGATTTGAGAAGATTGATGAATGATATACAATAGTTTTAAGTAGTCCAGTACACTTTTCAATGATAAATGATCAATTTTTATCAGGTATTTTTTCCCCAGTAGATGCCTGCATTCAGATTTTGCTGCCCAATATTTCGGCGAATAAACAAAAACTCGCATATTCCGCAATTAAGCCCGTTCTGTACATCGCAATAAAAGCAATAAAATTAAACAACTAAAATAACTTTATCCTGATCAGAAATTTAAATGTATACGAATAAAAATCTTTTGATAAATATAATTCATCTACTCGGAGTATCCGCTATTCCGAAATGTTTTCAGCTGCGTATGTAACATTTATATGCATTTACACTATGATGAGCCGGTGGGCGCATGAATAAGAGAGTGACAATGATCAAACAAAACAGAATGAACGGTAAACTTTTAAACGAGGAGGTAGGACTCGACGGTATTCCCGTTCCAATAGTACTTATTGAGTCCGACTCAATAAGTACATGCAGAATACCGCGGTCATAAAAATCTTGTGTTGTGTTCTCGGCTGTGAGTAGAGCAGCCAGAGCTCACTGGAGAGGTTTTGTGTTGTCAGTGGGAAGACCAAAGGGTTGTCCTGCTTTGTCTTCTACACAGACGACACAAAAACTGTTCACACAGAGTCAGCAACACAAGTGTGACTGACCTGATGTTACACACGCTCATAGGTCACAGTAACCACTTTCCATCAGGTAAGTCGTGTGCTTGTTTGTAAGTTAATACAATAAGCTATTACTACTATATTACTAGACTATATTAGTCCGACTAAAACATATTCTGTGAATAAGATAACAAGTATAATTACCTACTGATATAAAGCGTTGTGTGAAACCAGGTACGCCCACACTGTTGGGGATATAACAGTGTGAGCGCACCTGGTTTCACACATCAACATAATCACAATAGCTCATGGATCGATCCTAGGTTTTCAAACTAATACCTCTGTATTTATTGTCAGCTTGATAAATACAATTCAATTGAATTGAATTGTATTTATCAATTCAATTCAAATTGATAAATTGTATCAATCAATTTATCAAAAAACTGAAAACTATTATAGGTACCTACTAAAATACACTAAAATAAAATAAACATAAAAATTACATTCATAATGCGTCATGAAATTCCTCCACATAGAATAGAATCATTTTATTTGTTCAAAACATGTGTGTACATGCAATAGTATGCTATAAGTGATTGTGCAAATAGTCTAACCATGTTTTGTGTCATATAGCGGTGTACGCTTGATCATTATGTAATGTCAAATATATTTTAAAATACAATAAAAATGTCAACATCTCAATAAAAATGTCAAAGTTTATCATCAACAGAAGGGTATTAGATATTCTTCTGCTCATAAACTTCTTTTTTATATTCGTATAATATCTTCTTTACTCATCTCAATTAAATTCACAGATACAAGGTTCGAATCAATAATAGTACCCGAAAGACGGCATTAGGCTCACTCATCCCCTATTGCGTGTGGCCGAAAACAATGATTGGTGTTAATTCACCTCTGCCTAACCCTTCAGTGATAAAGAGGTGTTTATATGTATGTATGTAATTCAATTCAATTTAAGAAGGTCAATAGAAAGTTCTTACAATATCGGCCGCACGAGTGTGACTATCCTGATGTGTACACGCCCATAATAGGTCATGTGAAAGGTGGGTAGGTACTGGTACAATAAAAAAAATATTCATCAGATTTAGCAGCATAATTCATCTAAAGTGAAGTAGTAAAGTATAATAAACTCATTGATTGTATTATACGGTGACCTTTATGAGTTCATGAGATAATATTATACAATATTACATGTTTTGCTGATAAACATAACTATCTATTGTAGAATCCGTACATGGACTGATAGAAACGGTACTTCCCCAATTTATTTGATTTGATTAATAATTTAGATGACGTTTTACATTTTTTTATTTAACTTAGGGTGCAGACAGGCACCTCGGTAATACTGGTATATTGTTATAACGTCGCTATGCTGCTGCAAAGGCTCGAGTGTAATAGTAACCTCAGAATGCCTAGTAATTTAATTTGCACGCTGCGCTGCAATCTGTCGGGAGAGTCTAATAAGTGCTGTGGAGAGCCATTCCAGATATATGAGAATGTTATTACACGTTGGAACGAGGATACTGAATACCGGTGAACAATGTACTATATGTACCATGATTATTATCTAAAACGAACTGTCATGCTCTTAGAATAATCATAATGATATGGTTTTAAGCCATGAAAGCCAGCAGTAGCAGATCTGAAAAATCTGTCGAGACCAAGGCTAGCAAAATATTATTGAAACTGGTTTGAAAACAACTGTGTCTATCTCGACGCATGGCACCTGTGGGTCGTTGTTGGTTGCCGAAGGAGAGGTTGACAGACATATTCCTTGCACTCCGGCCAACACACCCCCAGAAGGTTAGGCATAGGTGAATTGGTACTTGCATTTCACCAATCATTGTTTTCGGTCCCACGTAACAGGAGGTGAGCCTATTGCCGTATTTCGGGCTCGACTCGAGCCATGCAACTGAGACTGAGTCTGGGCTATGTGTATCCGTCTGATGTTAAACAGCCCTATCCATTAGTCGCCTTGTATACACCGCATGGGACGAGATGGGGTTGGCTAAATTCCACTCTACCGGAAACCATGCGACAAAGTTGTATTACTTAAAAATTCAGTCTGATCTAACATGGACCATAAATTCGTCTATATTCACGATTGAAATTCAAGTACACCAATAAAAAACGAGCTAGTCTGATGCTGGTATCAACAGTTATGAGGGTATTCAAAAATGTTCAAAAAAATTGTTTTTGACGAAAGAACGTTTTTATGCTTGTGTTACAGTTTACAGTGAATTTTTATATTGTACTTTATATTAAGACCAAGCTTGCAAAGCGTGATCGGCACGACAATAGTTTTATTTCCGCCAACCTACCGCGGTCGGAATTAAAGTTTTATTCCATTCTATAGTAGCTTATTTTCTTGTTTTGTTCGGGCAATGGTCTACCCGTTTACAGGTAGTTTCATAATGCTCTTAGGTCGTATTTTAACCTGTGAAATTAACTGCATCCGAATCTCCAAATACACTTATACTGAGTTAAACATGTATTATATACTCAATGAAAAAATAGCCTCGTTGAGCTTGAATTGATTGTGATTCATAGATGGATGCGTCTTTTAAATGCTGGATTTTACATACTTAGTCTTTGTTATTTATACATACACACATACATTCACGCTTATGATTCCCCGAAGGGTTAAGCAAAGGTGATTTTTCCTTTTTTTTTTTGAGCGCAGTTTCTTAGGACGCACATGATTATTTGATATAGGTTTTTAAACTATCATGGTCACTCACATCAGTATCACAATAAACGGGATATTTACCATGTTTCATTGTTTTGAGTTTCCGATATTTCGGCGCTGTTGCAAGCACCATGATCACGGAGGAACTGGAGCAGTGGCGGTGAACAGAGAAAAAGTTTTTTCCTAGGAGTAATTATATTGATCTCTTCCGAGTTCTTTTACTACGCGTATCTGCACTACTATTGGAAACTCAAAACAATTAAACATGGTAAATATCCCGTTTATTGTGATACTGATGATTATTTGAGTTTTTGATTTATTTTTAAGATGGCATTCGATAGGATTTTCCATTTCCTTTGGAACATTTTTTCCTTTTAAAATAGTTTAATATTTATTATAAATATATCAATAATCTGTTTAGATCAAACTATTTTATTCTATTATAATCATAATTTTATTCAGAATATCAATATTAAAACAAAAATACACAAAATAGATTCGTGATTATGTCGTGTCGTAACCCACTGTGTATCGTTCCCGTTTGTATCGTTGCCCATGATGCCACGTTGGCTACAATTTCATTATTATAATAAACAATACTAAAAACCATACACTTCGCAATCTCCCTGATTGCCGGCGCTCGAACCCCATGGCCCAAAACTTTTTATTTTTGTTTCTACAGATAGTTCAAAGGTACATATATAAACCCATGTTCGCGTCAATTTTCATCAAGAACGTAATTGATATTACTTATCGGGATAACCCCAAATATCTATACCGCAACCCGTAATATCGATTGCGGGCCAATCACCCATAGACTGTTAGGCGAGAGGTCCAAATGATCGAATTCGACTTGCTGAACTATGCTATAGTTTGATGGTTAATTGAAGGGAGGAGTATAATTAATTTGAAATACGTTCAAGGATACAGCTGATAATTATAAATGAGAAAATAACACTATACTTGCGTTGTGATTTTAACATTATGTAGTTTTCTCAGACCAGTGGGTCTAAAATGGTCACTTTCATGGAATTGTATTAGGATAATAATATGAGTCATATTCGCCGCGTGGTTCCCGGCAGAGTAGAATTCGGACCACCCCATCTCTTCCCATGTGGTATCGTACAAGGCGACTAAGGGATAGGGCTGATTAACATCAGACAGATATATACAGCCCAGACTCAGCCTCAGATGCATGGCTCGTGTCAACAATAGTGCCCGAAATACGGCAATAGGCTCACCCCCTATTACGTGGGACCGAATACAAATATTGGTGAAATGTGGGTGATAATTCACCTCTGCCTAACCCTACGGGGATAAAGGCGTGACTATATGTATGTATGTATGTATATTGAAAATCGTAAAAATCACATACTGAATATGAGCTGCACGCAATTCTAATTTCACAATTCAAATAGTTGTCAGTTTTATATGGAAACCGTAAAATGGTTTACAAACTATGAATTGCTTTCGTATCAGTTAGTAGATTCGAAAGCAGCATCATCTTTTAGACCCTCAGAGCTGCTTTTAAACCAGTGGTTCATTGTCTGATTTAGTCCACTTAGAGCACCCAGCTGAATAGCATCCGAGCGAATAGTACCTAGACTGGTCCACGAAGAGCACCTATCAAAATTTTTGATAGCTACTCTTAAGCTAGCTTATAACAATATATTTTTTTAATTTAGACGTCTTGTAAGCTACTTGTTATGGGACTTTGAGTACGAAAATAACTGTGTTTACATTCAAAGGCCTATCAAAATGTTTACACACAAAGTGAGCGAGTGTTTAAGCTAACCAAGTTTACTTGCCCTACTCAATAAACAGAACCAATTACGATGAAAAATCTTTCAACCATTTATATACAAGTAACAGATTCAAGTTGTGTCTTGTAACCAATAGTAGAGGCTATGAGACTGTTTTTTTTATTGTTAACAAATAGTCACTTCAGTGTTATTACACTGAAGGGATTATTTAATGAACTGTTTGCTGGGAGAAAACTCAATATTGAGTTAAGCTCGCCTTTGTACAGCAAGATGTATTTGTGATTACCTGTTGATGTATTATGTTCTTGTGTACAATAAAGAATTAAAAAATTAAAGAAATGTTCTTATGACAAATAATTTTAAAGATATTTGATTTAGAAAATTCAATTTCTCCAACCGGCCGAAAACACTTCATATAAAATCGTACTCGCTAGTGACGTCAAGCGCCAGTTGCGCGTAGTGCAAATGTATGGGTGCAAGCGAATTTCGCAATCATTTTGGTTAACGTTACGTTTACATGCGTATAGTTAGTAATAAAAGTAATTAGAAAGGTAATGAGGTATCTAAAATGTTAAAAAATGGGACTGAATTTGATTGTTTATATTTTGACTTACTTTGGGAATTACAAATAATGAAAACTCATAGATTCAGTTGGGTTTTTTTTTTTATACAACTTAGGTGGCAGACAAGCGCACGACACACCTGATGGAAAGTGGTTAGCGTGACCTATGAACGTGTGCAACGCCAGTTGAGTCACATCCGTGCTGCCGACCCTGTAAGAACATAGACTTTCTGTACCTTCAGTGCAGAACACAAAATCAGGACAAGCCTTTGGCCTTCCTACTGACAGCACAAAACCTCTCCAGTGAGCTCTGGCTACCCTACTCACCGTCGGGAACACAACACGAGGTTATTATAGCCGTGGTATTCTGTAGGGTGGAGGTACTTCCCCAGTCGGACTGCTCAATTCGGACGGGAATACCGTCGTGTCCTACCTCCTATTAGTTATATTTTATTTTAGGGTTAGGTTATATTTTATTTTCCAAGGCAAATTTTGCCAGAATAAAGTCGACGAAAGACGACCTTGTTAAATAGCCTATTAGATGACAGTATGTGAGAAAAATCCTAATGAATATCTCGAACATTAGCCAAAAGTATTAATGAGTAAAGACATAACCAATGTCCTACTCAACGTGCACTACGGATCCCCCTAGTAATTACAGAGCCTTGCCAAAATCTATACAATATTCTCGTCTTGAGTGAACATTACCAAGAAGCAGTAATGCGTAAAGACATAGGCATTACCAATCTCTTGTTCAGCGTGCACCACTGTGCTCCCAAATAATTACAGAGCCGTGCCAAATTCAGTACAATATTCTCGTCTCGAGTGAACATTAGCCAAAAGCTGTAATCGTCTTACAATTATCTCTATATAGGTTGATATACCAATCATTTAATTGGGCACCACGAGATATTTTAAGCTGTAAATCGCCGAAGGGGTAGGCAGAGCAATCTGATTCTCATAATCTTATTTCTGACTTTATGCACATGTAAAGACTTAAATAGAGCCTAAGATAATATTTGCATGCCATTGAATGGTAGATGTGCTGAACTGTATTATTCTTTGTAACATCATGTTTGACCACTGCAAATAAATGATTTATGAATTTTGAATTTATGAGAGGAATGTTAACAGACACATTACGCCAACTATGATTTTCAGTCCCACGTATTACGGAGCGAGCCTATTGTCGCCAAGCGGGCTCTTTGACATCTACGCTATTATATAATTGAAAATTGGAAATTTTGTTCGCGATGAACGCAAAAATTACTAAACGAATTTTGATGTGTTATTTTTATTATAAAGGTCTTGGTCAGAATTAAAATCTTTCGTTTGTTTGACTGCATTCGGTTGATTAGAACGGGAGATAAGGGATGCCAGCGTGCAGAGACGCGAGTGAAAGACTAGTGGGTTATATGTTTAATTTTTTTTTTCTTTTTTTTTTTTACGTGCGCAAAATCCCCACGGATACCTCCCCACCGGAGCCGGTGGAGGAGGTTATGTCGGACTCGAACCGACTAAAACGCACGCCGCCTGTGGGTCGTTTTGGTTGCCGAAGGTGAGGTTGACAGGCATATCCCTCGCACCCCGGCCGACCCAGGGCCATCTCTCACGATCTGGCCCTCTTCTCGGGTGTGGGGACTACAGAGTCCCCAACTCGACCCCGGAAACGGGGAGGCGCGCCAGGCGCGCCACCGCCGCGGCCTGCTTCTGCCAGGATGACAGGCGGCTCCACCTGTCACCCCCAGGCCGGCGCTCATGGGGGGCGGAGGTCGTTCATCGACCTCCGACGCCCGAGTTGCCTTCGTATGCGGGCAGCTTGGCTTGCGATCCTTCGTCGCTCCCGCTGCCGTTCCCGCCCCGCCTCCTCCTTCACGAGCATTACTTGCTCGCAGAAGGAGGCGCCGGCCGCCCACGCATCCGCGCAGCGGACCATCGCCGCGAGCAAGGTGGAGAGCGTGAGAACTCTCACTCCCAGGGCCGCCACAAGCTCCCGCCTCGGCGTCTCCCACGCCGGACGCTCGGTGAGCGTGTGCGGACCTGAGTCCTCGCTCGCGTCGCAGTGATGGCACTCGGACGTTGGCTCTTTCTCCATCCGACGCAGATACTTTCCGAAGCACCCGTGTTCGGTGATCATCTGCGTCAGACGGTACGAGAGGCTGCCGTGTGGCCTCTCTAGCCACTCCCCTATGATGGGTCTTACCGTCGCTACAACGGCGCGCCCTGCGCCTGGTCGCCCAAGTCGTAGCTCCCATTCCGCCACCATTTCCCTGTGGAGCCGGGATCTCACGGCCCGAATTTCTTCGGGCTCGGGATCGTGACCCCGCTCCCGCGCCGCCTTTCGGAACCGGTATAGCGTCGAAAGGGATCTCGCTTCCAGGATCCATGGTGGCGATCCGGCGAGGAGACTCGCCGCTTTGAAGGATATCGTGCGGTACCCCCTTATGATGCGGCACGCCAACTTCTGCTGCGGGCGCTGCAGCAGGGGCATGTGCCGATCATTCAGGGGAAATTGTAAGCTCTTAGGAGGTAGAATTTATCCTGTGACTCACAACTCGTGAGTCCTTATTTTGACTCATATTCTAATGACTTTTTTTAAAGATTTCTACTAGATTAAATCAATCTTGCTATAGTCTTTTTTAGAGTCCATGTCGACGCTATCACAATGTGTAGTCTACCGTTTATTTTGTAGCTGAATTGATGGCGGGTATCGAATTTGAATATAGAACCGGTTCACGTATATTTCCATCTCTTCAGAATACCAACAGAAATCGATTCCTCGTGTGATCCAATTGAAATATCATCAAATGATAAATTGAATATGCTTAAATTAGACGCCTCATGACAATGCTTTTGACAACTAACTACTTTTAACAAAATTCATAACATAACATAAACTCACTCCTATATCCTCGAAGGGGTAGGCAGAGGTGCTAGCACCCACATTTCGCCAGTTTATGTTTAGGTCCCAATGTAATAGGTGGCGAGCATATTGCCATTAACCGAGCACTTATAAACCTGCGATAAATACACACATAACTTCGAAAAGCATCGAAAGGTCATTGGTATGTGCCATGGTAAAACCTGGGATTGAACTCGAGATCTCGTATCAGCAGTCCATTACTCATTCATAACAAAATTCAATGTACGAATTAATTGAACTAATACGATGTATTATTTGAGATTGACATTAATAGTGTAAAACTCACCGGGATATATTTGATTGATTTTATTGATATTATTGATTATCTAGTAAGATTATCATGATTGATTCCTTACAGTGGAACGCTCTAACCACTAAGTCATCGCACCTTCGCCTGAAACAATCCGAATTACGTCTTACGGCGACGGTTCCCCTGTAAGGGAAAGATCGCGGGTTTGAATCCCGCCTGGACCGTTTAATTTTTTTCTATCTTAATCGATTTTGATTAGTTAACATACTACATAACATAAACTCACTTCTATATCTCCGAAGGGGTAGGCAGAGGTGCTAGTACCCACATTTCGTCAGTTTACATACAGTTAACGTACTAAATGCTTAAAGTTCATTCAAAAGATTATCATGGTATTAGCATGGTATATTTACCATGCTAATGCCGGGATATTTCCCGGCAAGACCTAATGCGTGTAATGTCACCATTGTAAATGTTCGGCGCTCTTTGGTGGTATTCATTTATTGTTATTGGTTGTATCCTCTTAGTAATTTTCGATACCGGATTATACTATATAATTCAGTAACCCATAATAGTTTAATGTAACAATAAATTAATTTTACAATAGTTAATTAATTTTATGGCCGCGTGGTTTCCGGCAGAGTAGAATTTGGGCCACCCCATCTCTTCCCATGCGGTGTTGTACAAGGCAACTAATGGATAGGTCTGTTTAACATCAGACAGATATAAACAGCCCAGACGCACCCTTAGGTGCATCTCTGCCTAACCCTTCGGGGATAAAGACATGATTATATGTATGTATTAATTTTATTAATATTATTATACGTAAAGCGAAATTTCGAATATTGAATATTCTAGTAAATTCTACATAAAGCTATCTAGTAGCTTATGTAGCGGGTTCTAGAATGCGCATATTACTTTTGTAAATATATACGTGCTTTACATGAAAACACCCAAACAAATACAAATAGTTATTAATACATATTCATTAAGAATACAAATACATATTCATGCATACAAATATTTGTACTGAGCTGGCGTCGAACCCGTGACTCATTAAACTGCTTGAACTTAGTAGGTATATCAAACTGGCTGTATCATTTTTATTCCATTGGAATCAAAGAATAATAGAGAACGGAGAACGAAACCTACATCTACCTACAATAAACACAGATTGTGGATAAAATCAACTCAAACTCAACCGTTTCTATCGTACTGAAGAGTTTTAAAAAATACATTCGATAGAATGGAAACGGTTTGCCGCTCTTTGTAAATTCGAGCTCGAATTCTTCTGTGGCTTAGTTGTACTGAGAGAAAATACATTTTTCCAGACCTGGGGGCCTACTATCATCTCTCAAAGTAATAAATAAGTAGACAGATAAGCAGCTTGGTTCCCGGTGGAGTAGAATTTGGACCAGCCCATCTCCAGCCGAGTCGTACAAGGTGACTAAGGAATAGGGCTGTTTATCATCAGACAAATATATACAGACATAGACTCACCCTCCGATGCATGCCTCGAGTTAACAATAGCGTCGGAAAGACGACAATAGGCTCACCCCCTATTACGTGTGACCGAATTTAATGATTAGTGAAATGTGGGTGTTAATTCACATCCGCCTAACACTCCGGGGATAAAGGCGTGCTTATATCTATGTATGTCAAAGTAATATTATTTCAAAGTTACTTTAATTTCGTAACGTGAATCGGGGCTAGACCTTCTTTGTACGTCATGATGTGTGTTCTGTTTTTTTTTAAATAAATAGATTTAAAATATTCACCACGGATTATGTAGGTAGTAAGATATAGGGTTTAACCATATAACGCACTAAAGCAACATTTGCTGCGCACACAGCAAATAGGCTATTTGACAAGATTGATCGATTCTTCCCCATACCGTTTAATATTTTAGTTTTTTCTGAAAAAATGGTCCTTGAAAAATAAGATATTGCCTAACCCAATTGAAACTATGACTTTCCATTATTTTTAATTCCCAAAGTATGTCAAAATGAAAAAATGAAATTCAGTTCCAATTGTTACCTTTTTAGATGCCTCATTAAAATTCAAATTACTTATGGACCGAGATAAATGCGATATTCTCTCGCACCCCATACATTTGTAATACGCGCAACTGGCGCGTGACGTCACTCCCAAGTAAGATTTTGTATGGAGCGTTTTCGGCCGACTTGAGAAATGGAATTATCAAAATCAAATATCTTTAAAACTAATTGTTATGAGAATATTTCTTTTCAGCACTTCATTATATTATTATACTAAAGTGATGATTTTTCGACAATAAAAAAAATAGTCTAATAGCCTATTACCAAGAAAAATGTGCATTTCTAGTAGTACTTGCTGCGTAGGTAAATGTAGATATTTATTTTTAAAACTTATGCACTACAAAATTATCGCTCAGTGTAAATATGTGTATGTGTGAATATGTATATATTTTTTTATATAGAACACTACAATTAGACTTCGCCTTGCCTGATGGTAAGCTGAAGGCAAAGTCTCAGAAAAGAGGGTCACCATTACTTACACATAACATGTGACAATGGTGATACTCAGCTTGATGGCTTCATCATATGCTTTTTCACGTCCCGCTTAAAGGACACGGGACTGTAGGAAAAAGGAAACACGTGAGTTGGTAATGAATTCCAGGCCTTAATGTTGCGACAGAGGAAAGAGTCACCGAATGACTTGGTTCTTGATCGGATGTTCTGCACCGTGTGCGGGTGACATCTAAGACCTGCACGTGTTGTCCTGTGTAGGAAAGGGGAGGGTGAGACTAATTGGAAGAGCTCATCAGAACACTCACCATGGTACAGACGGTAAAATACAGCCTTGGACGCAACATCTCTACGCATTTGTAAAGGTTCTAGGGTGTTCGTGACCTCGGGATTCCCAAGGATGCGGACCGCACGTCGCTGCAACCTGTCGAGAGCATCTATATTTGCATTGATCTAGATGTTTCTATGTATAATACGAGATATGTACGCATTTACAAAAAAAATAGTATCTAAGTATATTTATCTACATTTTAGATTTCATAACACAAAATAGTAAAACTATGCTTACCACGGGTCTAGATTGCGTTATGTGAAATGACGTAGAAAAAAAAAATCATGCGTGTATCTGTTGCTGTTATTGATATCGAGCAAAATAACTGCAGAAACTCACTGTGCTCAAGGTCGGGAGCGCGATTGTGACTCCTCTGGTGTTACACACGTCCATATGCCACGGTAAACACTTTCCATTAGGTGGGCCGTCTGCCACCTAAGTGGTATAAAAAAAATCACATTTATTGCACGGGAGCCCCCTTAAATATTTTTTTGGGTTTTTAGTATTTGTTGTTATAGCGGCAACAAAAAAACATCATTTGTGAAAATCTTGGCTATTTAGCTATATAGTTCATTGGATAGAGGCTGGTGAAAGACAAACGGTTAGCAATAAAATGTTCGTTTGTTCCATGAGAGCCAGCCTAAAAAAATATTTTTTCTATTTTTAGTATTTGCAGTATAGGCAATAATATATGCTCGCCACCTATTACGTTGGGACCTAAACATAAACTGGCGAAATTTGGGTGCTAGCACCTCTGCCTACCCCTTGGGATATAGGCGTGAGTTTATGTTATGTTATGTTTTAGTATTTGCAGTTAAAGCAGTAACAGAAATACATCCTTTGTGAAAATGACAGTTTCCAGACAACTGAGATTTTCACAAATGAAGTATTTCTGTTACCGTTTCATTAGATAGAGCCTGGTGAAAGAAAAACGGACATCAATAAAAATAACGTTCGTTCTATGTGAGCTCCCACTTAAATAGCAATTTTGTTCTGTTTTTAGTAATTTCTTTCTGTCACGGTTCATGAGATACAGCGTGGTGACTGACAAACAGACATACGACAGCGAAGTCTCAGTAATAGGGTTCCCAGAGCCTCAACGATGGTATTTCAACTTATTATGAATTGGTATATACTCGTATAACTAAAATTATAAGGATTAAGAGTTTGTTTGTTTGATTGTTTGAACATGCTAATCTCGGGAACTATTGGTTCGAAATAGAAAATTATTTTTGAGTTAAATAGTCCATTTCTTGACAAAGGTTTTAGATTATTTATCATCACGCTACTATTAAGGGAGTAGAACAGTGAGCATCAATGTTAAAAAATTCCTATACATTATTTGAAAACTAGAGAAATACGAAATCAAATAGGTGATAGATGACGTTTCAAAATATGCTACGGGTGAAACTGGGGCGAGTCAGCTAGTGTTGATCTTCTAAGACTGTTCTTTTAACTCCCAATTGATGTTGTCATCATTTGTGTTGTCATAAGTGGAGTATGATTAGTATTGAGAAGTTTGATAAGTGGTTTCCTTGATATTGCAAACATGTTTCCTGATACGATATCTTATTGTAGGATTTGGATATGATCAATTGATATTTGATCTTATCTGCGGTTTGCGATCTGTGAATTATATCATGTATAAAACACTTACAGACTCACATCTTAACAGAAGATAATTTTACAGTATGAGTTTGATTCACGTGAAGTCTCGTCGTTAACAGTTGCAATCTAAATAACTAGGATTTTTGGTCAGACTTGGCTGTAAATTTCAGGTAAGACATTATTTATTTGTTCTTTCTTAACTACTTTTATGAAGTACCTATGTAGATATTAAAAGTAAAAGAAAACGTTTGAATTGATTTTACGGGTCGCACCGCAACTAGCACCGGTTACGATTTTTATTTTATGCCACTTAGGTGGCAGACTAGCACACGACCCACCTGATGGGAAGTCGTTACCGTGGCCTATGGATGTATGCAACACCAGGGGTGTTACACTCGCGCTGCCGACCATGAAGAAACCTTCTGATGCCCCTCTTGAAGAACCCCATATTGTAGGTCCTTGGGAAAACTGCAGCAGGGAGGTCATTGTGCAGAGGGGCTAATAATTATTGCAAGGGTCACCGATATCCAGCAGTAACTTACCTACACTACACTGTTATACATATTATACTGCGATATATATATGTGTATATTGTAATAGATCAAACGAAGCTAACGTTAGCAGTGGAGTGCTGTGAATTCGGATATTGAAAAAATATTCTCAGTGAAATATATATTATAGCGTAATTACGAACATTACTTCTAAATATTCGTTACCATATCATTAAACTTATAATAATAATTATTACATAACATAACATACATAAACTCACGCCTATATCTCTGAAGGGGTAGGTAGAGGTGCTAGCACCCACATTTTGCCAGTTTATGTTTAGGTCCCAATGTAATAGGTGGCGAGCCTATTGCCATTAACCGGGCACTTATAAACCTGCATTTAATACACACATAACATCGAAAAGTCATTAGTGTGTGCTATGGTAAAACCTCGGATCGATCCCGAGACCTCATTTCAGCAGTCCATTACCCATACCACTAGACTACCGCGGTTATTAAAGTATTATTATTAATAAAAAATTATAATAAATTTATTTCTCAACAACAACCAAATTACAAAATATAGTGTTTTTTATAAATTATGGTATACAGAATCTGGTTGTGGATCGCTGTTGCCTGCTGTAGGTAATAGATTGCCTGTATTAATGGTCACCAAAATTCGAATGAAAGTTCATGACCAGATTGTACTTGTAACATATTTTTATTTTAAACTCGCGTTCAATTGTTTATATATAACTCACATGTAACAAACGGTGCACCACACACTGGGGATTAGTTTCCAGTTTTATTGTGCTTTCGATAGCCATTAGTGAATCATTCATGACGGCCGGAGGTCATTTAACGCTCCATAGATTTAAATAGTCGCGACAACAGAATTCATCGTTTTAGTTTGTTGTAGTATATATATATTTTCCGACCAGTACAAACATACATACATAATGTCACGCCTTATTCCCCAGTGGGGTAGGCAGAGACTACTATTTTCCACTTGCTGCGATCCTGGCATATCTCTATAGCTTCTTCTACTTTCATAACTGGTTTCATACACATAATTGTTTTCGACAAGTACACATGAAACAACAAACAAACAGTTAGTCAGTCAATTTCATCAGAAGAACTTAACATAACATCAACTCACGCCTATATCCCCGAAGGGGTAGGCAGAGGTGCTAGCACCCACATTTCCCCAGTTTATGTTTAGGTCCCAATGTAATAGGTGGCGAGCCTATTGCCATTAATCGGGCACTTATAAACCTGCGATAAATACACACATAACTTCGAAAAGCATCGAAAAGTCATTGGTGTGTGCCATGGAAAAACCTGGGATCGAACCTGAGACCTCGTCTCAGCAGTCCATTACCCATACCACTAGGCTACCGCGGTTTCATTTTAATCAGAAGAATATATAAATAAATATTCTACAACATTCTACACAACGCTATCTAGACCCATGGTAAGCATATCTTAACTAGCTATGCTTACCACAAAGATGTAGCAGTATCTGTCAGCATCATCTATATCGACTTCACCAAGAATGGGCGATATAAAATCTATTCTCTTTCTCGTAATGTCACACTATGTGTGTTCACACTGCACAGAATATACAAGCAAGAACAAAGCGGTTCGGAGACCCTTTTCTTTGCCGTACCACCAAGACCTGGAATTCATTCCCAGCTCACATGTTTCCTTCTTCCTACAGTCCCGAGTCCTTTAAGTAGGGCGTGAAAAAGCATCTGATGAGACCGCCAAGCTGAGCGCCACTGTTGTAACATTACTTAGTGTCAGTAATGGTGACCCTCTTTCCTGAGACTTTGGTTTTAGCTTACTATCATGCGAGGTGAAGTCAAATTGGCGTATCCTACAAGACATTATAGTTAAGGTAGTACAAATAATGTTTAATATTATTACCAAAGCTGACGACTCAGAGTTTAAAATCCCTTCATTTCATGTATTAAACGTGAAAATAATCATTTACCATAAATTCTAATCCACAAGTTTTAAAGGGTGGCGTAAAGGGTTTATTTGTAGTTTAAATTAAACAGTTTAGACAGGTGTGTAAAGTAATTACCTCCGCAACACTTAAATTACTTACACTTGGTAATAGACTGACACTATTTTAAATTCAGAAGTTTTAGTTCTGTTACGTATTTCCTATAACCTTCTCTAAAGCTTTCGGTAGTTACATCATAATCCTTACATTAATGCCGGATTTATCCGAAGTTTTCACCTCGGAGTCTGGGGTCCGCATTCACCAGTCTAACTGCGTGTTGTAACAACAGTTCTGATACTTAAACGAGCTTAACATATTATATTAAGAAACATTTTAGGTAAACTATATTGAAATCGCACACAATAGCTCTTTTCTATAGTGAGATTATCCACACTGTTTATCGTTTAACAATTTTATTTTCTATAACACCAAAGATGTAATGTTCTCGTTTTCTAACACATTGGGTCACAACAACTTTGAATGTGTGTTTGTTGTTATAGCGTAGAAATTAAGCACTGTTGCTTAATTTGCTCGATGTAAAGCGATTATCGTAACTTGAACTGAAATGAAATTCAAAAAATCTTAGAGGAAGACACAACGCTAAGATGATGATGAAATAATAATATGTCGTTCAAACAAAGCTGGAACACAAATAAAGAAAGAAAGAATGTACCATAAATATTGAATATTATATTATAGGGAAATAAAGTAATCAGCTGCACAAAGCCAAGAGTTAGGATAAAAGTCCGTCCGTCACTCACATTACAGAAACGATTGCGACTAACTACAAAGGTAAGATACTCTTTTGAAGGAAAATCTTTTTACGTAAGGCCACAACTTTCCTTTGCAACGATGTTTAAAGGTTTTATATATCTCTACGTTTTAAACAAATGAACTATCAAATTATTCCTTTTTATAATTTATTTATTGGCCAGTAATTTGATACTAGAGAATGATTGTATTAAATCGTTAATTATCCATACTATCCTACTCACTAACGTATGCTCGCGGTTCTGTTCATGTGGAATACTGATTACGTTCTCGCGATCCACAGGCTAGAAGTCCATTCCTCCGGTCGCATTCCATCTGTGTGCGAGGATACAAGATGGATTTAGACGAATCAAACATAGAGCTAGAACAAGAACATTAGGTTTTAATATTTTATTGCAAATGAAACATTGATTTCAAATACACAACAACGAACGAATGTTCTATGACTATTTCTTATAGAATATCTGAAGTACCAAAAGAACATCGATAATTCCAGAAAAACGATTTCCTACATATGTCGATATTCAATGGTATCTATTTAATTAAAAAAAATATATATGCGCCGTGGTTGTACGTAGAATCATATCCAAAGAGTTATTGCGGTAACTTGCAAAGAGAAGTTCGCAAGGTCTATTTATTTCATCCATTATATTCCTTAAGATGTGATAATTACATATAAAGTCTAAGAGCTACCATGTAACGTATACGAAACTTCGGAATTCCACGAAAGTAACGAAAGACGTAGAAAATTGAATTGCCAGTGAGTTGCTTTGGAGTTCTTTTGGCAGGTCAAAAAAACATCACCTGACTTTTTTGTGTCCGAATAATAATTTTTTTAATATTATCGTCCAAAACTTTAGCTGATAAATTCGGAGGTACAATTCATGGTACTGTTATGACATGTTCAATGTCTTTTTACAACTCGTGTGTGTAAAATTGCACAGAGATACAATTATACTATCAGTCACTACTAAATATTGTCAATATCGTAATCTGTTTTGATCTATATACAAGGATATGTGGATAGATCCAAATCTATCCACATATCCTTGTATATAGATCAAAACAGATTACGATATTACCACTGCTACCAATAGCGAGTGTGTTTGCGTTCGATGTCCTAAGTTGAGTTCCGATTCCTGGATAGAACAAAAGTTTTACTTACATTGAAATGGAGTCTGGGTATACATACAAATGACACATACATCTCCTGCCTAAGTAAAGTGGTAAATAAATCGCATAGCAAAGTTTTGTGGAGATCAAAGCCACATCATAAAATTTTGGTAAATAGCATATCGACTTTGCTTAAAGTCGTTTAGACTTCGTTTACACTTCCAAGATTTATAAACTATAAACTGAACCACCGCGTGGTTTCTGGCAGAGTAGAATTTGGGCCAAACCATCTCTTCCCATACGGTGTCATGCAAAAGGATAGGGCTGTTTAACATCAGACAGATATAAACAGCCCAGACTCAGCCCCTCCCAGCCCAGACTCCCCAGATGCATGCTGGGGAGTCGGGGCTTTTTATGGGCTTTTGTTGATGAGCTGCTGGGCCAACAATAATACCCTAGGCTCACAATCCGAATACGTGGGACCGAATACAATTATTGGTGAAATGTGGGTGTTAATTCACCTCTGCCTAACCCTCCGCGCATGATTATATCTATATGTATGTATGTATAAACTGAAAAGGACCTAATGTTAAAATCAAATTACACAATCACAATAATAAACCCTGTCTCTTATACTAGTGGATCCTGTATCATATCATAAAAGACAGTGTACGCGTCAAAACAATATAACAATGTGTCTTGTCTTCTTAAATACATCTTTCTTCTATTTCAGTCAAGTGTATGTGTGTGTAGGTGAGAGCCTGAGTATGTATGTTTGCGGGTGTACGTGTTAAATTAGTTTAGTTTTGTTAGATATTTACATAGAGTGTTATCTGTTAGATATTACCTAACTGACCGGAACATCAAGATTGATAATATTATATTTTGCATTGTATTAAATAATGAATATGTTTTTCTTTTCACAGGTAATTATATAATTCTTACCACTCACTCCTGATGAAGGTGAATTCATGTAAGTCCTTTGAATGTGAATCTCTGACTCTCGGCTTAGTGTTATTCTTCATTTAGTAGCCAAAAAACTGATAAAGCAGCATAAAATTACAACAATGTAACTATTTGCACGCATTTGCACGTGTATTTTTCAAACATCTATAGATAACTACTAAAGTGTGTGAGACTGTAGGGGGCAACCCCTGAATCTACGAACTTATTTTGACAATTCTTTTACCAATAGATGGATATGTGAGTGAGTGTCAGAATAGGCTATACATTAACCCAAAAAGCTGGAAAAGGTTCTCATGGATTGGGGGAACGGAGCTGGCAACAGAGTTTTTTTTATATAGGACACGCCACCTTGACTTCACCTCGCCTGATGGTAAGCTAAAGGCGAAGTCTCAGGAAAGAGGGTCACCATTACAGACACTAAGTGTTACAATGGTGGCACTCAGCTTGGCGGCCTCATCAGGTGTTTTTTCACGCCCCGCTTAAAGGCCCCGGGACTGTAGAAAGAAGGAAACACGTGTGCTGGTAATGAATTCCTGGTCTTGGTGGTGCGGCTAAGAAAAGAGTCTCCGAACCGCTGGGTTCTCGCTCGTATCTTCTGCACAGTGTGAGGGTGACATCTAAGGCCTGCACGTGTTGTCCTATGTAGGAAAGGAGATGGTGGGATTAGTTGGAAGAGCTCATCAGAACATTTATAATAAGTTCGCCTTCTCTATCATAGTATATTTAACGTGTACCTGGGATCCCATCAACTTTTATCCCGGTACACATGAAGTAGCAACTAAAATCTCAAGATTTAATTCACATCTACAGTCTTCTATTCTTCGTTATGTACAGCATAAAACATGTAGAATTCAACCTGTTCTATTTTGACCCTTATTTCTTTAACTAGACACTGCTGCCGCTTGATTACTTCTGTAATAGTCTTGTAATCCAGCTACTTAACGCGAACTTCTAAGGTGTTTTTGAACCGTACTCTGAGTCTGCTACAGTCGAGTAAATACTAAAGTATTGCTGACTTTTATAGTGCCACCGTTAACATTAGAGGCTTTAAAACCCTAAAAACAAAGAGAGTGACTTTGGTGACACGATTCAGATGATAACAACAGTGCCATAGCCATTAAATTTCACGCAGTGTATCAGCATCTACGTTTTGCCAGCTATATTTTGCTGCTCCAAGTAATTGGAGCGCCTATTACGGCACTTCGGACAATTTTTCAGAATTTGTGTTGTTACTACGAATAGCCTAACAGAAATATCGACTATAGCATTTGCTGATTCACTGAGGTTAAAAGGTTTTTATTCCTATAAGTTATTTGTGCAGCCTTCGTGGCATGACTAAATTGATCTGACATGTTATTTCACACCTCCATAAATACCTACCAATGTATTTTTTATGACAAAATACTTACAAGTATTACAAATACTACAGATATATATAAAGGTATCCGCCTATATTTTTATATATGATCTGATCAGGTCTGATCTGATCGGTTACTCATATTTTAGCAGATTATTGGTGAAACTCGATCTGTATCTCAGGAATTTTTCGGTTATTAATTACCAAACGGTACATTAAATGTTACTAATTAATTGATTGTAAAAATTAAAAAACCTGCATGCAAATGAGCAAATTAAGTTTTTTTTTATACCACTTGGTTGGCAGATAAGCACTCGACCTACCTGATGGAAAGTGGTTACCGTGACCTATGGACGTATGCGAAACCAAGGTAGTCACACTCGCGCTGCCATCCCTGTAAGCACAAGAGTTTCTGTGCTGTCAGTGTAAAAGACAATGCAGGACAAGCTTTTGGTCTTCTCACTGACAGTACAAAAGCTCTCCAGTGAGCTCTGGCTACCCTACTCGCTGCCGGGAACACAACACGAGGTTATTATGGCTGCGGATTCTGTAGGGTGGAGGTACTTCCCCAGTGGGACTGCTCAATTGGACGAAAGTACCGTCGTGTCCTACCTCCTCTAAGTCAAAGTCTCTGTTTTTTGCCTCCGATGGCACCTTTTACTTTTTTAAACGTACATAGGCGCCTGTTGTTTTTTTCTTTGCAAACTGTGTCTGTACTAACCAAATCAGGCGTTATTACTTTCAACCATTTTTTTTAATGTTATCTGTGAAGAGGTAAACAGAGGACGAATAACAATCCTATTGTAAGTTGTGAAACTTTTTACGGTTCTACGTTACAGGAAGTGACACTATAGCTGTCATTCGGCCTCTTTTTAAAAAACACTCCCAATATCACTTTCATTCGATTCCGAAGTAGAACTTCAAATATTGTGCAGCAGCCGACCGAAGCACTCAATTTTAATAGACTTGAAATAAAAAGTGATCATGTCGGAAGCTTACGCGGATTTCACACATTGAAATAAAAGCAAACTTTTAAATATTCGAAACCAAGGGAATAATGTATTTTGAAAATCGAATTTTAATAAAATCCGTTAATAAATAATTTTGTTTCAATACTAATTACTTCGTTTAAAGTGAGTAATTTATTTTTAACTAGATTGTCTTGCCGCCCACAGCAGTTTAATTAAGGCGCTTGTCCCCAGCTTCGAATTGCGAAGAATCTTTTGAGAAACCTTTTAAATATGTGACCGTGAAATACAGTTTACAGGAATTATTGGCGATTTATTGCAGTTTTATTACATATAAAAAATAAAATAAATAAATAAATAAAAAAGCCTTATATTTCTTGCAACAAGTTACAATAAGTAAATCAGTACTAATCCTATTCCTAACCTAGTTTGTATATATAAATGTAAGTTTAGTAAAGTTTTATAGTGTAAAAGTTTAAAGAAAACTATGATGTTATACATCAATTTGGTCTGCAAGAACCCCTTTTCGGGTGAAGGCCTCCTCCAAAGAGTTCCACTTGTCCCTGTCTTGGGCGACGTGTAGCCACAGAGAGCCAGCCGTCTTTGTTATGTCATCGTCCCATTTCGTGAGCGGTCTACCTCTGCGACGTTTGCCAATTGGGCCGGTCCATGACGTCACTCTCTTGGTCCATCTCTCGTCTTGTAGACGCGCCACATGTCCCGCCCATTTCCATTTTAGTCTCTGAGAGTGATATAGAGCGTCTGTGGCTTTCGTTGTTTGTCTTATTTTTAAGTGACGTATTTTTTGTATCCTCCTTATATTGAGCATACTCCGCTCCATTCCTCGTTGGCAGGTAGTTATTTTGTTTCTAACTTCAGTTGTATACTTCCAGGTCTGACAGCCATACAATAGACATGGTAGGAGACAGGTCATCATAACTTTAGATTTAATTTGTATTGTTAAATTACTTTTAAATATTTCTCTCAGACTCCAATATTTGTTCCAAGTCATCTGAATTCTTCTCTCTAATTCTATAACACCGCTTCTGTTTTAAAAACCAATTTGTTTCCCAAGGTATATGTATTCTTTTGTATATTATTTATTACATATATTGTTTCTTTATTACAAAATTAGAGCAATTCCTTGAAACTTGCAAGTATGTTATAAAAGCTTTCCAAAACCAAGGGAATCGATACTAAGATGTGGACGAACGAATAACGTTACTGGAACTATAAATGTTCCATATTGACTACGGAATCCTAAAAACCATAAACCATAACAACTTGGGTGTGGTAAAACCCACCCAGCGAATTTTTTCTACTTATTTACGGCACGTTAACTGGGCCACTATAGCTTAAGTAGCGTCTTAAAAGAAACTGTGACGTTAAATAGACGTGGCTCAAAGCAATATTTCGGAGTAAGATGAAACGTTATGGACTTAAACACCTCGCTTTACGAGATTAAAGGAAGGCTTTTATGAGTTAGTGCGCCTTTCATAATTCTTATGAAACATCTAAGTAATGAAAAAACTATATTTGGTAGACTGTTGCTAGGCCAGTGTGTCGTTTACATTTACACGGACATAACAACACCATTGGGTACAAGTCAATGTCACATTGATTTTTCTGGACTCATCATCTTCCTTTTTTTTATGTAGGATACGTCAATTAGAGCATTGCCTGAAGGCAAAGTCTCAGAAAAGAGGGTCAGCATTACTTACACGTACCAAGTGACAATGGTGACACTCAGTTTGACGGCCTCATCATATGCTTTTTCACGCCCCGCTTAAAGGACGCGGGACTGTAGGAAGAAGGAAACACGTGAACTGGTAATGAATTTCAGGCCTTAATGGTGCGACAGAGGAAAGAGTCACCGAATCGCTTGGATTTTGCACGGATATTCTGCACCGTGTGTGGATGACATCTAAGACTTGCACGTATTGTCCTGTGTAAGAAGGGGAGAGTGGGACTAATTGGAAGAGCTCCTGTCCTTGGTCCAGTTATTTGGGGTCGGCGCTAGCTTCTCAATTTTTCAGTCAATAGTGCCACTTTCCGACTTCCTCTAATTTACACAATCATTATTCGGTCTATTCTCATCACACCATACATCCATCTTAACATTCGCATCGCTGCTACTTGCAGCTGTCTTTCATTCGTCGCTTTTAAAGCCGAATATTATAGTTACTATTACATAAAATACGGCAGCTCTGATCATGGACTTATAAATGTTTCCTTAAAGTTTAAGAGGAAAATTAGGATCAATGACTTGCCGCCATTTTATACTACTGTCATAGCACTGATAACATACATTTATCCCTGGCCTTTATCCCTGGATGGTTAGGCAAAGGTGAATTAACACCCACATTTCACCAATAATTGTATTCGGTCCCACGTAATAGGGAGTGAGACCATTTTCGTATTCCGGGACTCGTGCCCTGCATCTGTGGCTGAGTCTGGAAATATATCTGTCTGATGTTAAACAGCCCTATTCCTTAGTCGCCTTGTACGACACTGCATGGGAAGAGATGGGGTGACCCTAATTCTACTCTGCCGGAAACCACACGGCCTGTAGCTAATAAAAAATATTTAACTAAGCTCAATAAATTAAGAATAAAAAAATTGCAGTAAAAGTGACGTCGGTAATTATTTTATAATATGACTAAATATTATGACGTCACTATAATTTACTTCATACAAGTTTCCTTATAACTTACCGTTTTGACGTTTAATAAAAAGTAACTAATTTGACTAGTCAGTCAAATATCCAATTGTGGTTCCGCTAATTGGTACATCGAGGGACTGGTGCTGGCATTCCCTCTTGTGTCAAACTGCAGTCGTTTCTGAAAAAGTCAATAGGTAACTTTGGATGCATCTAGGAAATCGTTATGAGATAATACACCAATGTTTTCCTTTGGGGTCAAAGATTCCATTACGTTCTCTAAAGTTTTCTTATTGGCATGGCATTGTTCCAGAAAAACTTAAGATTTATATCGTGATGCCGTACTTTCTTAAAATATTACTCAGAAGAATTTGATAATTACGGGTCTAATTGGTATTTTAATTTCTATCTCAAATATTTATACTTAATGGTTTGACATTGTGATTTTTTATTAGCTACGGTAACTTTTTAAGATCAGGTGGATCATGTGTTCATTTCTTACTTCAGTTACATTACTAAGCACATTTGAACTATCATGGTCAATAACATTAGTATAGTAATCGGGATATTTACCATGTTGTATTGTTCGTGTCCGGAAAGGCACGACTGGCTGTACATGGAGGAGTATTAGTGCCGACTCTTATGTATGGTAGTGAAAAGAAAGAAAAAGAGTAGAGTGAATGCAGTAGAAATGCGTGCGTTGCGAAGTATGTGTGGCTTGACCTTGAAAGACAGAGTGAGAAATAGCGTGATAAGAGAACGATGTGGAGTGATAGAAGATGTAGTGATGAGAATTGAGAGAGGAATGTTGAGATGGTTTGGTCATGTTGAGAGAATGAATGAAAGAAGACTAACGAAACAGGTGTATGAGGCGAGTGTGGAAGGTACCGTCGGAAGGGGAAGACCTAGGTGCACATACCTGGACCAAATCGGGGAAGTTTTAGAAAAGGGGCAGGTTAGGAGTACTCTAAACCGACGAGCATGCATGAAGAATGTAATGAGAGTGAATGAAGCGAGAGTAGTATGTCAGGATCGTAGCAAGTGGAGATCCGTGATCTCTGCCTACCCCTATGGGAAACAGGCGTGATTTTATGTATGTATGTATGTATGTATTGTTCCGAGTTTCCGATATTTCGAGATCATGGCGCTTGTAATAGCGCCAAAATTTTGATAACTCAACATATCTTTATGATACTAATAAGCTCGTATTGTCACACTGCTGTATCCACCAATTCATTTTTCATGTTTCCCTATTTTTATCTACAACACGGAAGCCTACCATTATATCCAATTCATTCTCATTTTATTTCAAAGAGAAATTTTTAGTCTTCGGAGCCTATCACGGTACCGATATATAAAGTAGAATACAAGTACTCAGGGTCGCATGCTGTAATTGCTAGAGCCCGCAGCTCGATAGCAATCAGTGAATCGCAAGGCAGATATGTCCACTGCAATCCGGTTACAATTTTGTAGCTGAGAAGATTGTGTCTTCCTTTAGAGTTTTATCGACAAAAGCGATGATTACGTGGACCTATACTACTGATAGAAGGAGTATGCAGAAATGTATTATACTGCCATATATATCTACGTGTAATTTGGGTTCCACACATTACCATTAATCCTATCCTGTGAACTTTTGTGGTACTATTTCTGAGAAATTATCACACCTGTAGATTTGCAATTAAATGTAGTAAGTAATTTAACTTTATTTCTAGATGTGTTATCTGCCTAACCCCTTTCCAGCTAGAGGGAAGATTTTTCCCACCAACTTTTTTATTTTATGCATGGTAATCAAATAATGGTAGCTATTTTTTCGATTGGGTAACAATTAATGAACGAATGAAAGCATATTTTATAAATTGTTACATTGACAGGTGACATTATGATTTATGTCAAAAAAGTTGCTTGAAAATTTGAAATCAGGAGTTTTTACAACTGCGACAGAAATCGGTATAAATCTCCTCGTTTTACGTGTTCATATAAGGTAAGTTCTTCTAGATGTTGTAGATTTATGTATAATATCTTAGAAATGAGACATATTTTTTTTTATTTCACTTATTTTTTATTCTACAGCGATTTTTCTTGGTGGGAAGAATACTCCCTCTAACCTTGAGCAGAATGATACCTTACCTTCTTATTTTTACAGTTTGACGAAAATGAGCTGGAAAAGCCTGAAGATAGATGAAATAGAGTCGGCACTGGAGGATATGTTTGGTTTACCATCAGATCCAGACAATTCTGAGGACGATGAAGAATCGGATGAAGGTGTCACTTATAACGCTACAAAACTGCAGCAAATTTTAGAAGATTTCAATGAACCAAACCTCCGATCTAATAATGCAATAAGGGCTTCTCCTCAACCTTCCACATCGAGTTTAGAACCTGAACATGAAACGGCTTTATTAGTGCCTCAACCTTCTACGTCGAGTGCACGCCAACATAGTAGCACCTACCCTGATGAAACCTTACAACTATGCAGAGGACGGGGAAATAGACGAACGGGGCGGGGACGTGGACGTGTGACAGGGCGGAATGCTGGTCACGCAAGTTCAGATCTTATTGAAGATTCTACAGATGCAAGCGAGTCTTCAGAGAGTGAAGAAGAACCTGAAATAAATGCTTCTGATGAAGATGAAGATATATGGAAGAAAAGTTTGTGGACTAACATTAGATCACAGCCTAATGTCTTGGACAGTGTTCGGATGACTCCTACTCGTTTGCTTCCATCGAATTCTAGGCCTATTCGCTACTTTGATTTTTTTTTTACACCTGAAGTGTATGAGCTGATAGTCACAGAAACAAACAGGTATGCGGATCAAAATAAGGTAGTAGGTTGGACAGACATTGATTCCAAAGAATTGAAGGCTTTTTTAGGAATAATTATTATAATGGGATACCATATTTTACCTTCCTTAGATCATTACTGGTCATCAGATCCGTCTTTTAGAGTTGACGAAGTAGCGTCTACCATGCCATTCCGAAGGTTCAAACAAATCTTACGATGTTTGCATTTGAACGATAATTGTAGGCAACTCGCCAGATCCAGCCCCGCTTACGATAAATTACACAAAATTAGACCCTTAGTGACACTTCTCAATAAGAGATTCACAGAAAGTGCACATAATTCTGCTTCACAATCTATCGATGAATCTATGATTCTGTTCAAAGGGAGGTCCACTTTGAAACAGTATATGCCCATGAAACCCATAAAAAGGGGCTTCAAGGTGTGGTGTCGCTGTGACAGTGATACAGGCTATTTATACGAGTTTGATATTTATACTGGCAAAGATAATGACAGAGTTCAAGACAATTTGGGAGCAAATGTGGTCAAGAAGTTGACGGAAAAACTAATAGGAATGCCTGCCGTGCATGTCACGTTCGACAACTTTTTTTGTGGGTATGAAATCATGAACTACCTCTATACCCAAGGAATTCTAGCCACTGGTACTGTTCGGAGGCAAAGGGCCGACCTGCCCAGAATGGTGAAGAGCAAAAGGAAACTGAAGTTACGGAAGGGTCAGTATAAATGGAGAGTAAAAGGAGAAGTAGCTTTTGCGATCTGGCAGGACACAAAAGAGGTTCTGTTTTTGACTAATGCTTTCCACCCAAATATCAATGAAACATCTGTAAGTAGGACACAAAAGGATGGTACGAAGGCTGAATTTCGGTGTCCTGCATTGGTGAAGGAATACGCGAAAAGAATGGGGGGAGTTGACCATTTTGATCATATCAAAGGTACATATGCAATTGGAAGAAGGAGTAAGAGATGGTGGCTTCGTATATTTTACTTCCTTGTTGATGCATGCATCACAAACTCATTTCTGCTATACGGTGAAAACAAAAATGCTGCCAAACTCACAAATTTAGAATTCCGAATTGCTTTAGCCAGAGGTCTTATTGCAGGCTTTTCATCACGAAAACGTCGTTCTGTTGATGTAAACTACGTTGTCAGAAAGAAAGTAGCAGTTTCCGACAGTTATCAGAAGTCAGTTCATCTTATTGCGCCAGAAACTCGCTTTTCTAACGTCGGAGATCACATGCCCGTCGATCTGCCAACGTATAAAAGATGCAGATTTTGTAGTACGAAGGAAAAAGACAAGCGGTCCAAGATCGAGTGTGGCAAATGCCGTGTTCCATTATGCGTAACACCATGCTTTTGGAACTTTCACAAACAAGCTGCAGCATAATAATAATTTGCTTTACCATTTTTATATACTTATACTAAAATAATAAATGCGAAATTCGGGCGAAGCCGCGGCGGAAGATAGTGTGTGTATAAGTTTAAGTACCTACTGATTTTTTTTACCGTAAAATTACCGTTTCCGAATACGTGGTAAATTTATTTTTAGATATAAGGTATTTTGTCATTTCATTTAAGATCCCATCGTCAGCTAGAGGGAATATTTTTACCACCAAAAAAAAAAAAAAAAAAAAAATATTTTCATTTTATTTTTTTAGGCATCATAAATAACCCTAAATCGAAATCAGATTTCATTTATCATGTCTAGATCGTTATGACCGTTAAGGGGCTAAGCAGTAAATAGCCATTCCAAAAACTGCATATTACCAATTTTATGTTCATTGGATAGAATATAATATAAAACTACGCGAGAGCTCATCAAGCTCTTTCCTAATCCATGTTCCAGATTCATATAGTATTTTTTGTAGGTATTTTCCACTGGTATTACAACCAGTAAACTCGACCTCAATCTAGTAGTTTAATTTAACTCTATTCATGTATTATGACATGTGAAATAGGACGCGGTACGGGACATCTCGTCGCGTCCCATTTCATATGCGGAAAATGCACAATAGCTGCGAGAAATGCACCGGCTTGTATATTTTTCGTAATTTTGACGTTCGGACAGCTGTTACGTACAGCGCACCCTATCTATGACATAAACGATTTTTAATTAAAACCGGATTGGCAGCTCAGTGACGTAATTGCAATATGAAATTTTATTAATATAGGTACAGTCAGCATCAGATTGATCTTGACGAAAACGTACTCAAAAATATGATCCTACTGTCTTGACCCCTTTTTTGATAACTAATTGATCTGATATTTGATACACATCTTTAGTTTGGACAATAATACAATTTCAATTATTAAAACACTTTGATTTGCTCTTAATAATTTGGGTTTAAGATCATTTTGAGAATTTATAGTGAAGATCGTTCTGACGCTGACTGTACGCTATATATCCTGTCAACGACAAAAAAGATTTTTTAATTAAAACCCGACTGGCAGCTCAGTGACGTCATTATATGCAATATAAAAATTTATCAATACAAGTGCCATAAATAGCTTTAAAAAAAATTTCATTGTCTGTCGCCCTCTTTGTTATCGCTCAATTGGACAATGGGTTCGCCTATATTTCATAGATTTATATATTATATTTTATATTGCATATAAAATACAAATATATAGCAGTCGTTACGGATATTTAGAGCCCTTAAAAATCCGAATAATCTAACTAAAGAACTTCGATATCGAATAGATAAATAATTGGTTGGATGGCGGTTGAAAATATCGAAATTCAGCCATATCACAGTTAGACTGGAAAACCGACCTCAATTGAGTTGGGAAAAGGTTCAAAAAGTGATGATGTGTATAAAAAAATTAGATTGCAATTACCAAAATAATTGAAAAAATATCGGACATTGCTTTTCTTCCCGAGAAACAATTATCCCGGGGAAACGGTTTCCTTGCTGTCATACTATTAAAAGAAAATTATTTTGACATCAATTGATGCTATAGAAGAAAAAACAAAGGTAGAACAACAATTCGGTTCGATCTTCTTTTGTTCATTTTATTTGTCGGGTTATTAATTACGTAATTTTGTATTTCTTTTGTATAACTGAAGTAGTCACAAGAATATCAAGGTTTAAAAACATCAAAACATAAACATTCTAGGAAGGCAAGTCAAATAGTAGTTTTGTAACTTATTATTATTTTTATAAAATTTACGAGCAATACTAAAATTCATAGTTATTGTAGTTTATAACATATTTGGACATAAATGTTGAAAAAAAATGTCTCAAAATTGTGACCATCCTGCAATTACCGCAGGAATTTCAAATAATAATCGAATTGCTTGCGAAAAAACAAAAAGCAAAACTAGTTAACTAGTCTAAAAATAAATGTTTTAAAAATATCTACTTCATGTCAACAAAATGTAATTTTAAATTTATTTTTATTTGTTTGCTTTGTCACCAAAAACAAAAGCGATATGATATTCATCTGAATGTGACAGCCGCGGCATTAAAGGTTGTCAACCAATATCAGGGTGTGTTGTTGATTACATATTGCAACAAAAGCCTCTTGGTGCTCTGAGCAATCAACTTTCATTTTAAATAGGTATGAATCATATCTGACTTACTAGCTGACCCACCCCAGCTTCGTCTGGGGTATATTTTGAACCTTCATATATATCCCTTTGAGCTCGTATGTTTTAGTCATCAAAATATGCATGAAAAATTGCCGGATTTGTTAACATTTATTATCAATGCTCCGCTCCCTTAAGTAGTAGCGTGATGATATATAGCCTAAAACCTTCCTCGATAAATGGACTACCCAACACTGAAAGAATCATTCAAATCGGACCAGTAGTTCCAGAGATTAGCGCGTTCAAACAAACAAACAAACAAACTCTGCAGCTTTATAAGTCCCACATGTTATACATCCCTAAATTATAGACCTTGTCGAAAACCCCTAACTCATCGAAAATCTAATAAAGTCTTTAAAACATCATATTATCACGCCTTTATATTTTATTTTTAATGTGCGCGAAATTCCTTACGGATACCCCCACCACAGACGCCGGTATGGGAGGTTATGTCGGACTTGAACCGACTAAAACGCACGCCGTCTTTGTGGGCTGCTGGTTGCCGGAGGTGAGATTATCTGTGACATATACATCGCATACCGGCCGGTCCAGAACCGTCTCTTATGAGACGGCCCTCTTCGTGTGGAACCACGGAGTCCCCATCGCATGAATACAATAATTGGTGAAATGTGGTTATTAATTCACCTCTGCCTATACCTTCGGGGATTTAGAGGTCTGTGTTTAGGTATGTATATTATATATGTATGTATAGATTTAAGATACAATGAAGTTTGAAACTAATTCTCGTTATATTTCTTAGAAGTAACGCCACACCAAACACACATTACGCGCGGAATCATAAAATTTGTGATATGGCCGGTAATTATCAACGTGATGATGTATAATGTAGGTATATAAATGCCTATTGTTCCCCAGAACAATGGTCAACGGACGCGTTATGATGTTAACATATCTTTATTGTCTGTGTTTGGGTATAAAGAAGGGAAATCGACGAAAGAAAACCATTAAGTTATGAAAAAACTAGATTTATGATATCTCGATTTGATGTTTGATTCTTATAAGTTTCTAAGCTCATGTACTAAATTTATACTTACAATATATCATAAAGTAGAAGAGTTTGTTCGTTTTTATGTTTGGTTGAACGCGCTTATCTCTGTAACCACTTGCTAACTTGCATGCTTTATTACTACTTATTAAACTGTTGACGAAACATGTTTGATCTTATTGTATCAACCGTTAATAATGACTGCCCGAACGATAACTACAGGGGAACTGTGTGACATTATGGTAGTCAAATATCACAACAAACAATAATTACAAACTCTGTGACTGAATTGAGAGGGTTTTCCCCATCCAGGGAAACTTGATAACCTGCCCCACCGCGCTATTAATTAGGCCAGCGTATTGTGGAATAGAATGTGAAATGTATTGGATTGACACATATTTTGACGCTTATGATGTTATTGACAGCCGTCAGCGTATGTCAATCAGACTTATTGTCCTATGTACGCGTCAAGCGCGGAAACGCGACGCAATGCGTGACATATTCTTCCCTACTTCACATGACGTATTCACGCTACACAACGTAGGACACAATAAAGAAAAATGAACATTTTGATATTTACGCGCCGCGTCGTAACACATCGTGTTGTCGCACTTGTCGCCCACATAGGACAATGCTTTATTCATTAATCAATCTATTCTATGTTGCACCTGTCTACTTGTCTATCTATTACGCTGATGATGCACGACAACACCATCGTAATGAGACGTAAAACGTGGTAAAATAGCCATCGTTTCTGACCATGAAGTATGTAATGGTAGCTTTTCATGGTTACGGTAATGGCAAAGGCATGGTATCGATATCTTATTCCGCTAATGGGTTGTAATAATGCGAGTTTGGGTTGTATTAATGCGAGTTTGAACATAGCAATACAACAGTTTACGTAAGTTGCAATGGTAACATGAATTCTAATAAAGCAATACACTTTTGAACGATACTACTGTCCGCCTTGCCGCTTGCCTTCGCTTGGGAGCGCCGTGTGTTTGTCCCCATCATTGTCACTGTGAGCTGTCGACAGCCTAGGTCACCATGGCATTTGATGCAGCAGAAGCGCTGACGTAGATTGCGACACACCTGCATCAATGACATTATCCGTCGTGCTCTTGACACCGCTGGCGGGACGCAATATGGGTCGACACCCTTGCGCCTTAACATCTTTCAAGCACTGCAAGCTATGTCGGCAAAGCTGCTTCATCTGCAGAAAACCTCAAATGGCGCAAATACAGTAACCAGCCAGGTGATTATGTTTTTGAGCATATGGCATTGAAACGTTGGGGACATAGGGTCCAAGTGCCCTTTTCTGTACAAAATTTGGCAAAGCGGCTAATCGAAGCTACACGTGACCAGAAGGCTGGTTATTATCTTGTACAGAGGATAAGAATTGCTATTCAAAATGGCAATGCTATCAGCTTTTCAGGCGCGTTACCGGTCGATGGTGAAGCGAAGGAATTTCACAACGCAATATGTATGTAAATACTTTATTTATTTATTTTAGTTTATATTTTTCTAGGTTACTTATACGTAAAACCTATTCAGCGATAAGGCCGCCCATTGTACAATGAACTGTATACATGCTACCTACTTGTCCTACTGTAAATCTGTGTTTTTACAATAAAGAATTAACTAACTATCTATCTATCTATCTATCTAACATTACAAATAGATACTCCAATTACATTTTTAATATGTCTTAAATGACTAATAAGAACCGCATCCGGACGGCCACTACCTATAATAATATATGTTTATAATATTAATTATTTATTTATCTACATACGTGGGACCTAATACAATGATTGGTGAAATGAGGGTGTTAATTTACCTCTGCCTCACCTTTAGGGGATAAAGGAGTGATTATATGTATGTATCTACATAGTACATTAATATTGAAGACGTCTAGTTTCTACCTTAATTACATTATTAAAGACTCCCCTTTGAAAAGTACCCAGCAGGAAGTTTTGATTAGGTTTCTACAGCGAGGACCCTCTCAGAGCGGCGATGCTTGTAACTCATAGAAGTAATAAATTAACCTTACAAGTTTAATGAAAGGACTTGACTAGTAGAATACCATACATTATGACAAACTTCTTATTCAAGATTCCACGGATACACACCCCCCACCCCCTCCCCACCCCGCAGCCTGTAGAAGAGGTTATGTCGGACTCGAACCGACCAAAACGCACGCCACCTGTGGGTCGTTTTTGGTTGCCGAACGTGAGGTTGACAGGCATATCCCTCGCACCCCGTCCGACCCAGGGCTATCTCTCACGATCTGGCCATCTCCTCGGGTGTGGGGACAACAGAGTCCGAAGTTAGTTAGACAAGAAAACCGACCATATCTGAGTTGCGAAAAGGTTCAGAGATTGATGAGACAAGTTGTAAAATATATAGTAAAATAATAATAGTTCATTTTATTTGGAAACACAATAATAGTTGCTGAACTTTTTTTCACTCGTTACGGAAAATATATCATTTTCATCCATCCGATCTCTTTATACGAATTCGCGCTGAACTTTATTATTTCAATACATTTCGAAATATTTGTATAACATTTGTTGAATTACTACTTGTATCGAACTGCACGTCACTGCAATCTACTGAAACCCATCAACCCAGTGCAGAGCCATCCGAGAAATGAAATCCGAATACAATACGATCGGTATGAAGTTGCGCCATATATAAAAGATACTACTGCTTTGATGTATTATATACACTGCTAGTTGTTGTCCGTGACTCCGCCCGTGTGGAATTTGATTTAATCATGTAAACTTTTTTGTCGTGCGGGAATCCCCTCAGATGCCACTCGGACTTAAAAAAACCGCTCGCCGTCTCAGGTATTCAGATGCTGGGGTACAAAATTGACTAAAAATCATCCCTCGCTCCCAGCTGGCATTAGGCCATTTATGATTTTTAATATGTGGGAGGCATTTAGGTGTAGGATACTGGTGTCCCCATCGTACCCCGGAAACGGGGGAAGAAGAACTTCGTGCCACTGTAAGAGCGTGGGTGAAGTGGTGACAGGCGACTGCACCTGTAACCTCCACGCTTCGGTCGATGACCAGCCCGCCCCTTGCCTGATTTCCACTGTGCTGTCTGCTAGTCAGAGAGACATGTGTGAAGTCTTCAAGTAGGCCTCTACAGGGTCGCTCCCGTCGTGGCCAGTATTTGCCGTAGGCGGCAGCGTCTCCCCTGGGAAAGAGGTGCTTCCGTTTCTGTTAACCATGGGTCGCCACATGGAGGTCACGGCCCACACGCTCCGATCCTGTTCCCGCGTTCCTTCTGTTCAGGTTCCGTACCCGGTGGTGACATACTTTAAACTCCCGTTGCACCCATGCCGATAATTTAATCGTTTTCGAATAATGTACGGGAATTATTGACATTGATAATTCCGTAATATCTTTTGACTGGATATTTATAATTTAATATGTAATCAACAGGTAATGAAACAATCTTGAACACGAATAATTTATTTGGATAAGAATTAATATACAGTTAGAGATAACATGGCTTGTGATCGGCATTTCTGTCAGCCGCGCTTGAATTTATTCCGTTTGCGTGTAATCTACAATTTACATGTTGCGATATCTCATTAGATGTTCATTGTATTCTTATTTTTTGAAACACAATTATGATCTACATTAAATATATAACGTATCTAAAGTAAAGAATTAAAAAGTGTTGTTAGATCTTTTTAAGTTATACACTTCTGCAGTACATTACTTTGTTTAATTTTCAAAATCAATATAAAAAATGTTATTAATAATTTTCACAGTGCACGCGATGCAAGGAATTTTTAGGTTATTTTTCTGCCAGGGTGACACCCCCAGGCCTGCGCTCATGGGGGGTGGAGGACGTTCATCGACCTCTGACGTCCGAGTTGCCTTCGTACGCGGGCAGATTGGCTTGCGATCCTTCGTCGCTCTCGCTGCCGCTCCCACCCCGCCTCCTCTTTCACGAGCATTACTTGCTCGCAGAAAGAGGCGCCGACCGCCCACGCATCCGCGCAGCGGACCATCGCGACCATATTGTCGTAGTAGTGGTTTGCATCTCAGCAGCTTGCCAAATCCGCAGGACGAAATTATAATTGGCAAATCGTTTACTTGGACTTTTGCCAGTTGGATACCAATTTAAATAGCGCTATGGTACAGTAGACTAGGTGCTATGGCGTCTGAGCCAGATTAAAAAAGTACCTATAGTAAGAGCGTTTTCCTATTATACAATCCGATTTCGGTGTTCGCTCCGATATCCGACATCCGATAGCCGGCAGGAAGTAAAAATGTATGAAATTTAATATGTATCTGTCTAACACATTTTCCGACCCGATATCGGATATCGGAGCTGACACCGCTATGTTCACCCGACATCGGATATCAATGTCAATCAGTTACGATAACAGCAAAATGATAAAAAAATAAAAAGTCCTGTCGTACTCAATGGTAGAGATTTCTAAGGAGTCTGCGGTTGGCTATCGACCAAATGGACGTATTCCTGACGTATCGGTCCAATTTTATCGGATATATGTGAAAACAGATCATGATATCGGCTATTGGATATCGGCTATAGTCGTCCGACACCGATATCGGATCGCATAATGTGAAAATGGCCTTAGGCTTTCAGATAGTCAGGCACAAAATGTGGATGGTAATTTTCTAGTTACTATTACTGTTACTAATATTATTTTCACGTTTGATGACAACCGGAGGAAACCGGGGATGACCCTGGGTAAGCCGAAGTAAGAGGTTAAGTTCTAGGCAAAATTACACCTAAGGCCCAAGAGGTTTTAGTCGGTTCGAGTCCGACATTACCGCATTCAGAGGGGTGGGTTTACTCACATCACTGCGAGAGAAAGAAAATCCGAAAAAAAAAACCGTTTGGCCAGCGCGCATACAGTAGGCCAAAGCCTCCCAACATTGGGAGAGGCCTATGTCCAGCAATTCGATAGACTATTTGATTAATTGATTGACAATTTTATTGTAATCGGTCAGGTGCTGTATTCCAGTTTTCTTCTTACTTCTATCACGATAACCTGACTGCCAGATAAAACTGACCTGGCCTGACTCCCACCGTTGACGTCATGATCAAACAGAATCATTAGTCATCATTATTACGGGTAGACCTAGACCTCTGGTTAACTGTTAGTTTGCCGTATGTCTTCTGGCTGTTGGAAGTTATGGCCTGAAAGTTACAAAAACTTAAAAAAAAAAGTTTTTTAGCCTTCAGCTCTAACATTACCTAACATGTCTTAAGGTCCTCAATACACATCAAACAATCAACAGGTATCCAATCATCGACCGGGGTGCGAGGGATATGTTTTAAATAGTCTCACCTCCGGCAACGGCCTACAGAGTCGGCGTGCGTTTTAGTTGGTTCAAGTTCGACATAGCATCCCCTACCGACTCCGGTAATTAGGGTATCGGTGAGGATTTTGCGCATAGTAACCAGTCAGTGAACAGTATTAGACAGTGACCCATCAAATCTAGTAAAAAAATATTTACATTTAAAAGGCAACTATCGCCTTTCAAGTATGGCGTTGCTTAAAAAGCAAGTGACAATATTTGTGTATAGCTCTGATAACTCTATTAGATGGCCCATTAGTTTGCACTATCGTTCTTATATAGGTTTACTTTGAATCTACTCAACCTTTAGTGGTAATAGTGTTGCTATTTAATTATTAGATACCAAGTGCACGTAACTGAAAAACGTACTGCAATAACAATAAGCGAGATATATCTATGTTAATACTTTTTGTGCTTAATGATCCATTCAACGAGCATTGTGTGAGAAGCAGGTTTTTTTATTGCTAGTAATGTATGAAAACTAGAATAAAGCTAGGCCAGCAATACTCCATTTCCGGTGTTTTACGCGCCCTTTTTAAAAGTCACTTAAGAGCCAGGATTGCATTGTTTGAAACACAAAACGTTCTATTTTCAAACTGAATTTCCTAACCCACATGAATATTTTATGAGCTACTGTTTTACTCTTGCAATGGTTTCAACTTTCGTGAAATAAATTTTGCAAGAATCCCATTACATTTTGTGATTGAAGCCTGATGAAGCTTGGAAAAAGTTTTAACTACTTTATTACGATAATAAAATAGACCTTGAATGTCAGATACACGTCACTGCACTATACGATTTTATATATTACAGTTATTATTTGTTTAAAAATATAATGACCTTCACCGGTTTGGCCGGTCAAAGTATGTGCCCCAGTCTCGTGTGGTGACGCACATGTACTTAGCGTGACATTAAAGGTTTTAGTGCCCTGTACGCCCAATAGGAAGATAAATACATAACTTTGTCCATAATTGCATTTATGTATGCAAAATTAAAACATCAAATTGTAGACATTCGAATCAGACATGAGATCACCTGCAGTTTTGGCTGAATAAAATTTACATGGGTTTATGCAGGATTTACGTATAACATTTTCTGACGTCAATTTGTTTGGGACGTATAAGAAATATACACATCCAATGACTTATGAACGCCTGGTATCGGGCTCTGCTACAATGCATTTTTGGGGTGCACTGTGTCAACGAACTATGCACACAAGTGGCATAATAAGACAATACATATTGACTTCATCTGTAACATTATATTAACCTCCTGTATTTTATAAACTCCTAGTATCAAACAGATCTGCTGTTGCATTTTTGGGTACGAATGCATGCAATTGTGAACTTGTGACGATAATGGCAAATGTGACGTTGCATACTGCTTTGCAATAAAGTTTGTCTTCACCAAACATAAATATTAACATCCAGTGTTTTATAAGCGCCTGGTACCAAGATCTTGATGTCTGCATTTTTGGGAGGCCCATAAAATGTATGCAAATGTAAGTTGCATTCTGCTTCTATAATATGTTTTACTTAACGTTTTTCAGTTGATATTACTTTGTCTCCAAGATTTTGTTACGTAAACCAATGATAAAGAGCGTGTCTTATCGTACCTAGGTTCGTAGGTTATTATCTCGATCAATTATTTACACCTTTGCCCTTTGAAACAACCTAATTACTAACTTTTCAACTTAAGAGCATTTTTTATAATATGGGGACTATCAAAACCTTTCAGGTACAAAAAAATGCACGAAAGTCATAAATTAATATAATTATGTATTTTTGAATAAAAGCTCTTATGGCAGGCGATAGTGGCTTTGAGACTCAATGGAGCAATTTAATGCTAGGGAATAAGTGCGAAACGGAAACACTTTAATTTCCCGACTCTCGGGAGTACTGGACGATTATCGCGCGAGTACGCATTCACAACGTGTGTTATTCACCCACAAGTTCATATGGGCAATATTTTTGGTCAATGCCATTTCAGCCACGCTAAACAAGTGGCAATACGTTTGTAGAATAGAATTGATTGATGAATGTGTTGGATTGACATTGATTGGCGACTGTTATTAATGTCAATATAGGTTTTATTCTCATGTATTCATTATTCTATTCTACAGTACGCCGACCAACAAATTGCCACTCTTCTAAAGGGGGCTATTCTACACGGCGGTGGCGGTGTCTGGCTCATGGAGCATAATTTATATCCTTATATCTAGCTGCCCTAGATCAGATTATTCATGTCCATCTCACGTTCAGGCAGCGATGTAAATATGTTTTATTTACAATCCACATTGCAAGTTACCTCGTAAAACAAAGTTGGTTTACAAGTCCAAAATTTGATCAGTTGCAGAAGTCACATCCGTGAGATGAAATATGTCATGATCAATAACTTAGAAACCTTTTTAGTAGGTAAGTGGGTTATTGTTACTAATTATCATTGGTTGACTCTCTTGGATGTACTTTCTAATGTGATGTAAGGACTGACGGACTAACTAGAGGCTATATCGATGATTGATGAAAGCATCGACATTATAAATAAGTTATATATTTGACGACCTTTATGGCGTATCGGTTGTGTTTGATTGCTAAGTCCAAGGTCGCTTGTTGGATTCCCGCTCAGTGGAAATAAAAAAGTATTTAGGTTTTTATATTAGACACGTCAATAAGACTTCACCTAGCCAGACGGTAAGGTGCAAGCAAGTCTCACGAGGGAGGGTCACCATTACCTACATATACCATGTTACAATGGTGACACTCAGCTTGACGGTCACATCATATGCTTTTTCACGCCACGCCTAAATGACCCGGGCCTGCAGAAGAGCGAAAAAACGTAATAAATTCCAGGTCTTAATGATGCGGCAAAAAAAGAGTCTCTGATCCGCTTGCTTATTAATCGGATACATGCGGGTGACATCTAAGCCCTGCACGTGTTGTTCTGTGTAGGAAATAATAAGGTGCGACTAATTGAAGGAGCTCATTAGAACCGTTCCTTAGCACATAAACTAGCTATTACATTTACAATCTCATTGAATCTACAATATTGAAACATCAATTTTGCATTCTGTGTTGTTAAAGAACCCAAATTCCAAGACAGATATAATGGGTTCATCATTAACCTAACGTCAAGCCTAATTGCTTCCAAAGATTATTCTATTATTTTATGATTATTATATTACTTTAAAACTCTAATACGAGAAAAAGCCTTTGACCGTCCATCAGAAAGTGTATGGACCAGGGGACAGAAACTTGGTGGAGACCCCATATACACCTATCTCAGACTTTATTATTTTGAAGTAACGGATAAGTTGTTGTTAAAAATAATTTACTTACAGCCGTTTTCTGTAAGGCCTGTCCAATTATTGATCAACTAACGCTGCTGTTAATTTAACACGAATGTCAAATAAATTTGAGTTTCTAATGTTGATCAGGCCAAAATTAACTAGTATATTATTAGTTTATTTGACATACACAAAAACTCTCTAGTGACCTCTAGCTACCCTACCCACCACCGGGAACACAACACAAGGTTATTATAGCCGCGGTATTCTGTAGGGCGGAGGTACTACTCCAGACGGACTGCTCAATTTTGCACGGGAGATATCGTCATGTCCTACCTCTGTAAAAATGACTCTATTTTGGTGTGTAAAGTCTGTTTTCTTCTGTGCCAGTTTTGCCATATTTTTTTCTAGTTATTCGTCTAACCGTTCGTTGTCCAATATTAAGCGCACCTATAGTTTACAAAGCTTTTGAAACGAATATTAATCTACGATCAAGACTAGACAAGCATTTCTGTAACCCGAAATGGCGGTTGACATACGATTCTCGAGTGAAATTAGACAGCTATTTTAACTGACACGATGATCAAATTAAACTATTTAACCACACTTCTAGAAACCAAATTGGTACTTGACAAGAGATTCAACATCCGATTAGTTAATTTTAGCATTGAACAAATTAACTAATCTCTGATTTGAGATGGGCTGATCAACATCAGCTTTTCGGAAACTGGGTATTAGCTGATGGAAAAGATAATTTTACATTATTTGTTATCTTGTCTCTTTTTGAAGACATAATCATGTTTCTATCATTCTCGTAGATAGATATGATGTCAAAGGATTAACTATTACACTATACAATAAAATCGCCAGCTGAATTGCGAACAGCATGTTTGTTTATATTTATTTATGTAACTATTTGTTACATTATTAACGAGAATGATGAGTAGATAAAGTATCAAGCAGACTGTAAGAACTTGCTTAAATGCAATTAAGTAAGTTATTGATGACTGACTGTATGAGCTTCTGAATTTCGAGAGGAATCGAGAATAATCCGACCTACAATTCTCCAACTAACAACTGACTTTGTCACCATCAATGAAAAGACATCTGCCATAGACCTAACAAAGGTTTGTGCCCCCATTCACGAGATATCGGTTTTATCGGTTTATGTAAATATACCTTCATTATGCCGGTGTGTTGGCTACCTACTGATTTCAAAGTTGTAGGTAAAGTAGTAATTATTCATGGGTATCGTTAGGGTCTTATTATCTTAGATATTGTCTTCATATTATCAGAATTTTAAATAATTCGTGTGGTGACTGGAAAAGAACACAAGTATCAACACTACATCTTATATTTTTCTATTAGTCGCCTCTTACAACACCCCAAAGGATGTGAATAACTGAAAAACACAGACTGCGAGAGAAGGAAAACTTGAAATAAAACCCTGTATCAGCCCGTCTGCCCAGCATGGAAACAGTAGGCCAAAACCTCCCGACGTTAGGAGATGCCTATATCCAGCAGTTGACTACGATAGGCTAATTGATTGATATCTTAGATATAAAGAAAGCATATTATCTCACTCGCTTCCTATTAATGGCATGTCTCTCCTCAGAGTATGATTGAACTATTGTAGTCTTATCTTATTCATCAGCTTATAACGCAAGGTTGTGTTATTTGTAAGTTATCTCTAATATCAGTAGTAATTAATTAATGATCTGACATCGTGAGGTATGAAGGTAATATGTACAAAAGGCAAATACGCAGGCTTTTCAGATTACACTATTGATGTGGGAAGGGTATTTTGTCACCAGATTACGCAAGAACAATTGGCCAATGGTCTAGTGCGGGCTTCTCAACAGAGGGGAGTCTTTGTTCTTCTCTAAAAGAATAGGGTCACCGGTTATCGTGGCATAACCCACTTTGGACGATAGCCGGATATCATTGATATCGTGTGATCGTTTAAAACGGTTTATGGAGAAATGTTTCCGCAAGAAAAATAGTTTAACGCGCTCTAAAATTGATTATTTATCTAAATGAATTGAAGTTACAAAGAACATACTTATTTCTGCACATAAGCAAGTCTTAAGGCAAGTTATGTTCATTATGAATGAAAGTAATAATAAGTAGACAGATAATATAACTGGAGAATTTAAGCTGTCAGTGGGATGACTACAGGTTTGTCCTGCTTTGCCCACTACACTGACAGCACAGAAACTCTGTGCTAACAGGGTCAGCAGCGCGAGTGTGGCTTCTCTGGTGTTACACACGTCCATAGGCCACGGTAACAACTTTCCATCAGGTGGGCCGTGCGTTTGTCTGCCCACCTAAGTGGTATAAAAAAATAATTGAACACAACCAATTCAATACAATACAAATATGTCAATTTTATCAAGTAATCATCATGTCAACAAAGATCTCACTAAATAAAAGAAACAATATTAATATACCAATGAATGAAAAGTCAGGCGATAAGACAATAATAATAAAATTATGTCAAAGAATATTACTTAACTTAACTTAACTAATATTACTTAACCTTTTCTGTAAAGACAGCTCAATTGTGCCGTAAAATCCTCATGTATCGATGTATATAAGGATCTATATAAAAACAACACTATTACTTACGAAAGAATAGGTAAGTAATATATTAAGAAATCAGATATACCTATGACACATGATCACAAAAACTAAATCTACGAGGTCGTTAGTGGCTGTAAAGACAATATTATCGCCCCTAAGTCTCGCGCACACGTGTTAACGTTGGTAATTAAGGCTAAATATATTATACTAATGTAACTATCATATACGTTTGCTCAATCGCTCCTTACCGTATGAGCAGGCCATCCCATCATTTCCCAAAGGTATCGTAACGACTAAGACGTTATACTAAGTATGGTCTCGGGCATTTTGCGAGATACTTATAAAGGTTGGATCTGACCTCAAAAGAGAGAGTTTCTACCACATTAAATCTTGGTAGGCAATTATGTTGAACTAACCATAACATTAACTAATAAGGACATAACAGTCAGCGCCAGAACGATCTTCACTGTAACTCTCAAAATGATCTCAAAAGAGCAACTATTTTATTGATTTAAATTGTATTATTGTCCGAACTAAAGGTATAAAATATCAGAATAATCAGTCAACAGAATGGGAGGAAGGGAGATCATTTTGTGTACTTTTTCGTCATAATCCATTTGATACTGACTGTACAGTTATGTAAAAATTGAATACTCGACAAAGGTACGTATTCTAAGCAATATAATTTTTGCTTTTTTTGATACGTAGTGACTAAGAATACTCCCTTGGAACTATATGAACGTCGTCATTGATAATAATATTTCGAGTCTAGGGTCCTGGGGCACAGGTATCCGATAGTAGTTCTCTTATACCTCGAATAAAATTACTCTAACGGGACTTATTCAATGCGATTCTATTCTATTACCGCACTTTAAGAAACTGGTCTAACTGCAATGCTTCGATATTGTCAATGAGTAGTGGAGGTCAGATAGCAGTCATTACACGGAAAATGTCGAAGTTCAGTCAAATCCGCGATTAGACTGAAAAAATGGACCCCAGACGGAGTCTTAGGATACGACCAAGATTAACGCTATAAGAAACTGTTGAGTACACTGCTTAAATAAACACTTGTTTTTGTAAGGTGAATTCCCCATTTTCTTATACTACTTAGGTGGCAGACAAACACGCGGCCCACCTGCTGGGAACTAGTTACCGTGGACGTATGTAACACCAGAGAAGTTATTCATTACGTGGTTCCAGGCAGAGTAGAATGTGGACCACCTCATCTCTTTCCATGCGATGTTGTATAAGGCGACTAAGGGATAGGGTTGTTTAGCATTAAACAGATACATACAGCCCAGATCGACCAATAGTGCCCGGAAGACGGCAATAGGCTCACCCCTTATTACATGGGACCAAATTCAATGATTGGTGAAATGTGAGTATTAATTCACCTCTGCCTAACTCTTCGGAGATAGAGTTGTGATTATATGTATGTATGTATTCCCAGCAAAGTGGCTTCAAATTTCATTAGGTATGCTTAATCACGCTCAAAATCATTTTTACATTTACTTTGTTTTGACTAAACCAATATAAAAATATTCCTGGTATTCTTCCATTTGTTATTGAACTGAATTTAATTTCGTTATTTCTCCGATAATGCTTTTTTAATCCATCATAGTGACGTCAGCTTTGATAAAGATGAGAAGTAGGATTTGATTGCACTCACACTAGGAGAGGTCTTAATCAAGAAAAATTTATGACTGTTTCGCATTAAAATTAAGTACAAATTTTAATAATACTCAAGTACCCTTGATCATTAAGTGTTAACGCAACGTTTGGATAATTGGATCTATTCATGTTGTACTAGTAAAGTTTATACATACATACATATCGATACCGGAAATTTCAATTGTCGTAAAGGACAAAACACGACTTTTCAGGAGAGCAAAAAAACAAAAAAAAAAAAGTTTTTGCCTTATAACTTTTTTAAACAAACTCCTATAATTATCAAGTCAAAAGAGACCTATGCTATTTTTTCGTGTTCTATCCGTTTGTATTGACAAAATAAACTAAACTTAATTATTAACGAAAATGAAGGTCCTTTACAGCCCACAAAAACTTGAACTGTTGTACTTTACACCCGCGAAATATTGTTATCATAAAGTTCGATGTGCAGTAAAGGCCTTAATCTATTCATAAATGGGTAGTATAAGTTAAGTAAATCAAATATTATGGTCGTAAAGAGAGCAAAACCAAAAACGCTCTATTTAAAGATACCTACAATGGGTAGTAAAACTAAGTGAAATAAAAGATTTATTTTTTAAGTGAAATAAAAGGTTTATTAAGTAACGAAAATATTATTCTAATAGGAACATACAATTATAATGCCGTTTTTCTATACAGGGAAATTGAAAAAATACCAGCAACTTCTTAGGGCATGGTTGGCATGATGGTTCTGAACAATGTTTTAAACATTACTTTTACTGAACATTGCTCAGGACCATCATGCCAAGCATATATCCTAAGAGGTAGCTGGTATTTTTTCAATTTCCCTGTATAAAATTGTTAATATTTATTGTTGTTTTATTAACAAAATGCAATCATTATTTACCAAATCAGTCTTGAACTTAAACATAAAAATAATAAATTTAAGAATTTTTTCCTTATAAAGTATTGACATAATTATGACAAGTAACTTCAGTCTTTTCGACACATACAAGTTAACATAAACGTAAAATTATTTTTTATAACAAAATGGTATTTTAAAGTAACACAATTGTTATCAACTGCTTTGTAAGATACATGAATCTAAAAAACTAAAATTAAAACTCAATATCGTCTTCTTCATCTGTTTCAGGAAGAATATCCTTTACAGTTCCTAAAGACGGCAGTTCAAAATACTCTTTATGAAAACGCTTTGGTATAGTTCCATTAGTACATAAACGATTTAAATCGTTGTATTTAGCGACTGTTATAGGGTTAGGTTTGTCATAAAGTTTTTGTAAACCTGCTTCTACATTCTCAACTCCTTTCAGATCTTGGTTTTTTCCTTTCTTCCCTTTGCCTTTTCCTTTTGATCCTCTTTCTTTACATTCAAATGTTACAACTTGAGCTTCTTCTTTCTCATTCATTGAATATTTAACTTCCATACTTTTAGTGTTTTTCTTCTTGAATGTGACGATGCGCATTAATTTTAATTGTATTTGCTTTTGAGAATTACTGGTAAATTTTTGAGATACCAAGCTGTTCCAGTTGATAAAATCAGAGTAATCTAAAACATTAATTTTATATGGGTCAGGATTTTTTCTTGCAGATTCCATGTATGTTGGCCATTGACTTGGACTCCAAACAATAATTCGTCTAACCTCGCGTTCAATGACCGCATGCATTGAATCGACGGGCATGTAAGTATGCCCCGGGTACAAATAATTTATTTGTACCACTTGTATGTTCTTAGAATGCTGTATAAAGTAGTGGAGGGCTGTGAGAACAATCTTATTTTTATTCTGCCCGGGGCAAGAATCGCAATAAAGTAGCACATTTTTAATAGGACGTTTATCGATTTCAAGTAGAAATTTATAAATACAAGTAGCAATTTCGTTGCCACCCCTTTGACCATCGCTTTCACCCCATACATAGCAATGTCCCTTTTTAGTTTGACTTTCGTAGAATGTGCAATTATAGACGGCGTATTTTCTAGAGTAATATAACAACATGCTCTCTCCATGAGGAGTATTCAGCACTTTTTGCAGGTCGAAGCTAACGGTGAGCGTATCATTTGAAGTTAATTGCTGGTGTATTTTAAATCTTTGGTAGCTGGCCTTTTTTTCTTCTAGATGAACAGTCATGTCTTTGATTTCTTGTTCTGATAATAATTCTGTGTTTTCAGCTTTTGTACACATCACACACTTATCTTTTTTGGGTATGTGGAACCGAATATTATAATCTGCATTAAAAAGTTTAATAAAGATTTTTTCACTTAGGTGTACTTTGTTATTATTTTGGCAGTCTTGAAGATAAATCCTAAATAAATTTGTAGCATTTTTAAATTCTTGAGGTAAATACAGACATGAACTCTTGCTACGACAGTAATGAGAAGGAACGGCTGGAAGGCTTTCGATAAAAGTTTTGGCGTATGCTTTATCTTCATCGCTATACTTATCTGCATGACATGTTCTCTTTTCTACGCTTGCCATATTTTCTTGTGAATTTTTTACTGTATATAAAATAAATTTTTGTGTGATATCTAATGTATTAATTAAGAACTTTTGACAAACAGGTCTAGATCCTTCACCTTCGTTTATAACATATTCAAACGTTTGACCTCTTCTGCTTTCTACAGATTTAGTTTTTTTTCTTTTGATAGAAATTGGTTGTACACATCTAACAATCCAGTCTTTTCGACGTTGAATATCCAGAGACCAGAAATAATTAAATAGGCTAATTCTTCTATCCTCTGATATCTCATAACATTTTCTAGCACATACGCCAAGTAAGCATGGGTTTCCTTTCATTGTCTTCTCTTCTACCATACATCCTGATCTTCTTTCGTAAGACTTACCAGTATCTTTTAATTTTCTCCTCCGTTTACTTTTATTTTCTTTCTTGGTTTTTCTCTTAATTAGGTTTTCACTGGTTACTGTTTTATTGTTCTCAGCTATTATTTTTTGTTTCTTTTTAGTACACTTTTTCTTTTTTTTATCACTATTAATTGAACTATCCGACTCATTCATACTCCAAAGATCCGAACTACCAGCTGAAAAGTCTTCATTATCGGAAAGATAATCAACGTAGGATTTTAAAATCTTCTTACGATATTTCTTGTTAAGTTTAGGTTGTTCAGAAATCATAACATGATTATTGGGGTCAGTAGTTGGATCAAAAAAAGATGTATCTAAAACATTGATAATCGAAGGGGAACTCTTACGCTCTTCTATATCCTTAGGTTCATGTTCAAATACCACTGTTTTCAAGGAAGTGTACACCTGAGGTTGTTGAAATAATGCAGATTGGTCAACGTTGTTTGTTACTATTTCAGTACAAGAAATATCACGAGAATGATGCGCCTTTGGTTCATGTATTACATCAGAAAAAGTAGCCCAAGTGGTATTTATTTCAGGTTCAGGCGAAAATACTTCATCTCCTGGAGGTATGTCCTGGATGCCATCAGAGGTAAGTACGTCGTCAATAGAAGAACTTTGCGTTATTTTCTTTGTTTCAGAGGTACGTGTAAAGACAACATCTCCTGGAGGTATGTCCTGGATGCCATCAGAGGTAAGTACGTCGTCAATAGAAGAACTTTGCGTTATTTTCTTTGTTTCAGAGGTACGTGTAAAGACAACATCTCCTGGAGGTATGTCCTGGATGCCATCAGAGGTAAGTACGTCGTCAATAGAAGAACTTTGCGTTATTTTCTTTGTTTCAGAGGTACGTGTAAAGACAACATCTCCTGGAGGTATGTCCTGGATGCCATCAGAGGTAAGTACGTCGTCAATAGAAGAACTTTGCGTTATTTTCTTTGTTTCAGAGGTACGTGTAAAGACAACATCTCCTGGAGGTATGCCCTGGATGCCGTCAGAGGTAAGTACGTCGTCAATAGAAGAACTTTGCGTTATTTTCTTTGTTTCAGAGGTACGTGTAAAGACAACATCTCCTGGAGGTATGCCCTGGATGCCGTCAGAGGTAAGTACGTCGTCAATAGAAGAACTTTGCGTTATTTTCTTTGTTTCAGAGGTACGTGTAAAGACAACATCTCCTGGAGGTATGTCCTGGATGCCATCAGAGATAACTACGTCGTCAATAGAAGAACTTTTCGTTATTTTCTTTGTTTCAGAGGTACGTGTAAAGACAAAATCTCCTGGAGGTATGTCCTGAATGCCGTCAGAGGTAAGTACGTCGTCGATAGAAGAACTCTGCATTATTTTCTTTGTTTCAGAGGTACGTGTAAAGACAACATCTCCTGGAGGTATGTCCTGGATGCTGACAGCGGTAAGTACATCGTCACTTGCTTGTGCTTTAAATTGTTGTGATTTTCGGTTTTGATTTATTACAAGCGGAGGTGGTAATAATATTATGCTATGATTATCACTGGGAACTACAGAATTTTCACCAAACTTAGCAGATCGTAAATATTTTGTCAGTTCCATTTTAGAAACTTTTTCATCTCGTTTTATATTTACTTTGTTTTGCTTTTGATTTATATTAGAGAATGCGTTCACATTTTCATAATAATTACTTTCATCTGTATCATATATTATTTCACTACTATTAGCGGAAGATTGAAGAGAGCTTCCACTAGGACACCGTGTAGTATCCCTGAAAAACATAAACTTAGTAGGTAAATCTAGTTTTTAGGGTTTAAAGTCTGGTTAAAAGTAAACTGTTTTATGCTAGGTATTTAATCAGATGTCTATAGACCAAATTTCATAATTTCTTTAGCATTAATAATCATTCACAAACAAATCACACTTTCATTTTTATACTAGTAGATATATTCATTTATAATTGAACTAGCTATTGGGCGCGGCTCCGCCCACGTGGAAGTCTGTTATCTAAAAATTTATACCACGGGAACATGCTACCGGGATAAAAAGGGTTCTAGGGTGCCACCTATCTCCATACCAAATTTCATCGAAATCGGTCCAGCCGTTTGAGCGTGAAAGAGTAACAAACATCCATCCATCCATCCTCACAAACTTTCGAATTTATAAATATTAGTATGATTAACTAGTACGATAAGGATGAATATAATAATAATAAATATTTACTAATTATAACTTACGTGGCATTATTATTATCGATTTCGTGGTTTTTATTTTCAACGATTGTTTCTTCAGTATCATAATTGTAATGTTCAGCATCGACTCTAAAACAGTATTAATGTACTTAGTTAATTGTAGTCAATAATTATTATAGTAAATGTATAGAAGACCGAGCGAATAAGGACCAGTAGAAAGTTGTCAATTCGATTTTGGTGAAATTTAAATAAGCAAAAACAAAATCGTTTTTTACGAGTATGTTTCTAGTGGTTGACGCGCAAACTAACAAAGACTTACATCATAAAGTACATTAAAACAAATAAAATCGTATTATGATGTCCTTTAAGATGTATGTCTTTAGTGGTTGACGCGAGAACCACCAGTGATTTACGTCGTAAAGGACATCATAACAAATAAAATCTTGTTATAAAGTCCTTTAACACCAACCCAGCGCTCACCGATGGATGCGCAACGCAGCACATTTTGAAATGAACAATTTAATACTAAACCTTAACTACCTTAAAATAGGGTAAATTATTGTGTAAGAATAATAAATACGCACGTGACGCTCGTCGTATATTCTTAGTATACAATAATAGACCGTATCTTTAGGTAGTTAAGTTTATATTAAATTATTTACTTAATTATTTACTAACTAGTTTATTAACCAGTCACAAGTTCACTTATTTATAATAACAATTAGTGTGATGGTAAACAGATGAATACCTAAACTTATGTCTATTGTCTATTACTGCAATATGAAATGACAGAATTGCTATACGGAAACAAAGTTACCTACATAACTTGTCATTTGTCGTCTATTTAAGAGAGTAAGATTTTATAATTATCTATGTCTCGGGCTATCTACAAAAAATATCTTAATAATGATAATTTGTGATTATCATTTATGGTTAACTACAATAACTTAGTAAATCAAGTAAGTAGGTAGGTGGGTATCTAATTTTAAAGGTCATAAATTCACATTTAATTTGATTTTAGTCTATACTACGAGTATATCAAAATTCAAGTTTCGTAAACATCCTAGATACCTATTTTCACTTATCTAATAGATATAATTGATTTTTTGGGGTATGTACCTATTATACCTACGTACAAACATTATTTTACATTGGTTCTCTTTATTTTAACTATAATACCTAGATTTAAATAAATAATAATATATGAATTAATTACTTACCGTAACATTTTGCAGTGGTACTTTAATATTGCGTTAACTTTCCTCTTCCTTACTTCTAAAGAATTCAATTTTTTGGGTAATTTATGGTCCGACATTATTAGCATAAAACAAACAACACCAACTAACGTTTGCGCGCGAACTGACTTTGCAAAGTGAATCGTACGGGTCACGCTCCTCCCGCACCCGTTACTTACACCCCCGTTATCCTGCGCATCGCCTCGTGTCCGAGCCCGAGCGCTGCGCGCGCCGTAGGTATTAGAAATGATCGCTTAAAATTAGGGTCGTAAAGGACATCAAAATAACAAACGGCCTTTACACCATAATTACGAATATTATAATAAAGAATAGACAGGTCGTAATGGTTTCCGATTATCATATAACATAATTACAACCTCATAAATAATAAAAATGCACCTTTACGACGCCTACCAAAAAAATTTTTTACGATACGTCCCAAATATTTAAAAAAGTATATTTATAGCTACTGAAAATCTAGGTCGTAAAGGATTTTTTTTAAGAGATATGACAATTAGACGATAGAGCTCGCGACGCTGATTCCAAATATATAAATAACTCATTTTAGGTAAAATGTCCTTTACGACAATTGAAATTTCCGGTATCGATATAATCACGCCTTTATCCTCGGATGGTTTGGCATAAGTAAATTAACACCCACATTTCACCATTCATTAAATTCGGTCTTACGTAATAGGGGGTGAGCCTATTGCTGTCTTCCGGGATCTATTGTTGACACGACATATGCATCTGAGGTTGAGTCTGGGCTATATATATCAGTCTGATGTTAAACAGGACTATCCCTTAGTCGCCTTGCACAACACCGCGTGGGAAGAGATGAGGTGGTCCTAAGCCACGCAGCTTTTTTATATCTCTGTTGAATGAACAATCTGATCGTATAGTTTTTCCGCTAACTATAGCATTAAAAATAAAGTGCGTATTATACCCGTTAGAAATTTAAAGATAGACTCTCTAATCTCGTGGATGTTCTCTCTATTCTCCTTATGTTAGAATAGAATTTCTTTGGAGGAGTATGACTGTGCAGAACAGAGGCATCTGTAAGTACTCCACAGACAGTTATGGGCACCTCTCTTCGAAATGACGGAGTTACCAGCAATTGTGGGCCAAATCGCAAAAATAGGTTCTTACCAAACCTCTTTTATGGTGGCAAGTTGAAAATATCGTGGTTCTTCCATTCGAGGAGGTCATATTGATTTTGGCGATGACTCTGAGTCAGGTGGGTTGCGAGGGAAATACTCTATGGGCAATTTCAGTATCAGTTCGAGTCCTACTCCCTTCGGATACCCGTGATCGACTTAATAAAGTGAATATTCCAATCCACAGGAAAACCGCTTCTTACGTCAAGGACTATTATACACTTTTTGAGTATTTCAGTAAGTCTGTAAAATGTCAAAAGTTTCTACCACACTAATTCATATTCGTTTACGAAAAATCTTAAACACCTTTCCATTCAATTAACATTTTGTGCTCAGTGACTCTTTCATAAAGGGTATTTCGAAATACATATTTTTGTATAAAACATAATCAAATTTTCCAACCAGTGGTTTTACTGTACGAAAAATACAATGAAATTGCAGAACGCTTAATACATTTTGTCGGTAATAAACGAAATATCTGAAGTATGCCCAATGGGAAACACTATGACCAAGCAAATAGAGAATGTGTGGGTAACAATATGTTCCATAATTGTCGTCGCGTGTCAAATATAGATAGAAAAGTATTTTTTTAGTCATTATTCTAATTTCGCTTTACTCAGTTTTATTTATTCAGTTTAGGTACAAAAATATACTGTAATATACAGAAAAAAAAAATGCAATTACATTTATACAAAGCTATGCTAACTATACAACATAATAATATACAAAAATTAAATAGAGAAAAAGAGGGGACTGCAACTTTAGGCATCGAAAAATTCCTAATAGATTCCTTATTCTAATAGATTTGATTTTAAAAAACTTTTATTACTAAGACTGCTATTGTGAATGTATAAACATTCACAATCAAAACAAACTTTTTTTATCTTTTTACAATATGAGTAATGTACGGCAGTTCTAAATATCGTGAATATTCAAATATTTATTAATAGTATGATTACATTTATTGAACCACAAATTCAAACTACAATTTTCATAATAACATTCTACAATAAACTAATAAAATATTGAATGCATGTGTGGTAGGACATTTTGTGGTAAGCGTAGACGATATCACTACGAGAGAAGAAAAGCTCGAAATGTAAATAAAAATAAAATTCCAACATTGGGAGATGTCCAGCAGTGAATTGCGATAGGCTTATTGATTTGATGGATTAGGTGTATTGTGTGTTAACTATTTTTCATAAGATTATGTCGCAAACGAGCCCCCATAGACATACTCAATTATTCCAAATTATAGAAATATCCTTCCTAGAAATTGAGGATCTGACTCTACCGGTGCATAATCTTGTTAATACCCAGATTTAAAAACAGCATTATGACAAAACGTGCATCTGGAACGGATTTTCTGGAATCGCAATAAGAGAAAATGTTTTAGACCCTTCTCATCCGAGAGACTTACCATCCAACATTAAAAGAGTCCCGTTTCCTTTGAAAACAACAAGTTATGATCATAAATAAGGTGAAAGTAAAAACACTTGAAGTAGCAGGTGTACATTTGAAAATTACCGGATTTAACTTTGGCCAATTACATGTAACATGTTCAAAAGAATGCAACTCACAAAACCTTAAAGATAAATGTGGTAAGATCTGGGGGAACTGTATAAAAATATTTAAAACTTGTTCATTTCATTCAGAAAGTCAAAAAAGAATACTTACTAAGTCACTTGTAACAGCTCGATCATTTATACATAACGAATGCAATGAGTGTTAGTTAGAGAACTCAGTCTGCTCGTTACATTTCCGGGAACAGTCAGTGTGAGTTATAAGGATGCCATCCGGTCTACTATAGCTATTACTTTTATATTCAAGGAAAGATAAAACAGCTTTACATATTTATCTTTGAAAGTGATTACATTTTTTAGCATTTTAAATTTTTAGGTGCTTGCTGGGCCACCTACACAAGAGCAAGAATTTACATAGCTACTTAGAGATATTGCGCAACATTGTTACACAACAAAGATGCGCAGCAACGCGGAACAATGTTGGTATGATCAATTGTCTACAAATATCAAGCCGCGCGTCATTTTATTCGTCATCTAGCAATTTCGCACGTGTTGCCCAAAATGTGACAAAATTATTGAGTTGCCGAAATCGTTACGTATTACGTATCAAATATTGCTTAGTAGATAGAACACTCCAAAAGAACTACCTTTACCATTTTTTACATTTACCATTAAAGATAGAACACCCACATAGATAAAACGTACAGAAATATTGAGCAGATGGCGTTAGCTTAGTGGACTTGAATATAAACATATATTACATTACGTCTAAACTCACATAATATGTTGTCGGTAGCTTAGCAGTTAAGGAGTCAGCCTTACGATCGAGAGGTTCCGGCTTCGAATGCTGACTCTTACACTACCGACGTGAACACACTCCTAACACAGGCAATTTAGCTTAGCTGGTGGCGTTAGAGGCAATATTGTAATTTCGGTTGCTAATAATATAAACAAACATAAATAGATTGTCAAAGTGTTGAGAGTTCTCCTAGTACCGCTTGCGTTCGACAATTATGTTGATCGTTCGTTATCAGGTGGGGTAAATTCAACCCTAAAACTAAAAGAATAACATAAACTGAACTCATAAACTTATCGAGTGGAAGCCACGTAAGGTAATACTAAAGTAGTACCATCATAAATATATTTGAACTGACGACAGAGGTGGTGTTGTCGAACTTGAAGTACTCATATGCGCCACCGCCGAAGCCTGCTTATTATTGGCTAGAGTGAAAGGCGGTTACACACGTCACCCCCAGTCCTACGCTCAAGGGAGACGAATGTCTTTCTGCGACCTCCATCCCCCACATTCGAGTCGCCTTCACACGTCGCGGACTGTGCGTGCTGCGAGTCTCCTTCATTTCCACCCCGCCGTTTCCTTCTCGAGCATTACTTGCACGCAAGAGGAGGCGGCGGCAGTACACGCAATCGTGCGACATACCTTCGCCGTGAGCAAGGTGGAGAGAAAAAGGACTTCTTCCCATAAAACCGCCATTAGCTTCCGCCTAACAGACTGAAAAATAACTGTGTTAACTTTACTGCACTGCTAAGATTGTAGTTCAGTATAAACGAGTATACTTATTGACACTCCCATAATATTAACAACATTTGTTATTATATAGTTGACCACACACATATACACCCTAGGATCCCTTTTATTTTATACATTACCACGTAAATTGATATACCTACAAATAAAAAATTAAACAAATAACTATTACATTATTTTAAAAAAAAACTTTTATCTATGTTACTTCTAAGTATTATTATTGTGATCGGGGTTGTGTGTATCGATAGTAGTATGAATCCAATCCAGGTAAGGACTAATAGGCACATATGATGATACAACATTTTTACTCAGCGAGGCCAGAACTCCTATTATTTTATCGCCATATATCAATGGTCCACCGGTGTCACCATACCAATGCCTTTGTGCATTCTTCGTACATTTCGGTGCCACACAAATTAGTGGATATGATAGTTTTTCTAGGTATGTATTATCACATGCCATTACCACTCCTTGGCCTGTCTGCAGCTGTCTGTATTCATCAGCATTTGAGTATTCCGCTTGTTTCGTTTGTCCTCCACCAACGTATTCCACTTCAAGTCCATACAGAGTCTGGTAGTCCGTGGCTAATAGCTTGCCGTAACAATGCATCGTCACAGCTTTCACTTTTGCTAAACCTATATCATTCAAATCTATTTTGCCATTATTGTATGAATATATATAGTGCGGATGAATAAATACTTCTGTAACTTTTGAGTATAATTTTGTTTGTAGTGGCGATACAGTGAAATTCTGATACCAAATGTACATTAGTTCCAACTCCTTAGGCTTTTTATAACCTTCAACACAGTGGGCGGCAGTTAAAACCCATTTGCTGGTTATGATGGTAGCTGTACATTTTCTATGTACCACATTATCTTTTATAGTAGCTAGTAAGATGACGTATTCATAATCACCAGGGGCGATATCCTCAGCCTGTATGAGTCTGGCAGATTGTTTTGCAAATTGAGATTTTGGTGAAACACTTGTTAAAAAACACAATGTTGCAACCAGATTCGTAACTATTTTTAACATGATTTTGTCGTTCAAGTAAGAAAATAAAACTTTACATCAACATTTTGTAGTTGAACTACGCTTGTCATAAAACATTGCGATTTATATATATTGTTTATGATATTGATTTCTAAACATTTATTACTTTATAATCTTGACACGCATTGGCTGAAACTAGCTCATGATATTTGAATAACTTTTTGGTACTGAAATACTAATTATAAAAATAAAAGTACAAAAATCTTATTTACAATATATAGGTACATAAAGGATGAATGTCAAAATAATTTATTGAGGATTTTTTTATCCAGATCAATATTTCAATTGGACAATTTGATGTTCCACTTTTGTCTGCTCACTTCGTGTGGGACTCGTGGCCTCGGACAAAGGCCAGACTACCCACCAAACCACCACGGTGTTCCTCCTTCGCCTAATCCGAGCCGCGGGATAGTCTGCTCACCGCGACTCGATAGTCTGCTCGCGGGGCGCCCTTGGTAGACCCGCTACTCAAAACCCCACCATCCTGGCAATCAGGCCGAAATGGTAGGGGCTTTTCACCTCAAAAATGCACCCCAGGAACACACAGGGGCGCAATCCGCCACATCAGCATAGGGGCAGCGGGTCCCCTGACCCACTGCCCGTGGCCACTCTCAGCGTCCCCTCACCGGGGGCCTGCGAGGCGGAAGAGTGAGCCCAGCTCGCTCCCGCTCCCGCAGGGCCTCTCTCTTGGCCGACGACGGCGGCGGCCCAACACTGTTCGCTGCCGGCCATAGCTGAAACTACGGCCGACAGCGAGAGGTCCACACCAATGGTGGTTGTGAGGGCTGCTTTTTGGCCGCCAAACGCGTCACACACGACCAAAGTGTGGTGTGCCGTGTCGGGGTCGCCGCTGGTGCAGTTTCACCCCCTCCCACAGGTACTTGGCGAAGCAGCCATGACCCGTAAGAAGTTGGGTGAGGTGATACGTGGGAGCCCCATGACCCTGCTCTACCCACTCACGCAGGACGGGTAGAAGGGCCCCCACGAGCAGCAAGCTACTCATCGTCGAAGCCAGCCTATCGGCCCACTTCCGGAAGAGAACATCGCGAGCCTCCTGTCTCCAGCGATCGATCTCCTCCGGAAGCGACTGATCTCCTCGTAAACCCTCTTAAGGACGCCAGTCTCGAGTTCCCAGGAGATACTGCCCCCAATCAAATTCGCCGCTTCATAAGGGACGGTGTGATATGCCCGTGCGGCCCTCTGCGCGATGGCGCCGCAGCAGCACGACATTCGCAGGGCAGAGGGCCTCCTCCCAAATGGGCGCTCCATAGAGCCTTGGACATCACATCACGATGCGTGATGCCCTGCTCCTGCGCGCTCGGCTGCAGAGTTAAACACACTGCAGCAGTTTGCGGGACGCGCAGTTTTCGAGGCTTGCGGGCACCACGTTTCCTTTCCTTGGGGGCTGGCGTCGCCGGAGCCGCAGCTGTTGGCGGGGCAGCAGCCGCCCGGGCCGGAACCGGCCTCGAGGCCTTCGGCCGCGCCGCGATCTTATTCCATCCGCCAACCTCCTCTGATTCCGTGCGGGACCGAAGCACGTGCACTTTCTCCAAGATGGAGGAACATGCTAGCTTTACCGAATTTGATCTTCACTGTGAACAGACGTGGGTGTAGATATTAATATAATAAACATTATTTAATTAGCTGAATCGTGACCTAGTTTACGACAACTATAGGTAATCGTAAAATCTGTGTCAAATGCGAAGTGGTAAACATCTGTAAGGTGGACATAGAATGTGCTATAATTGAAAGCAGTTATTAACATGGCTGACAGTCCCTTTAATAAGGGTAGCAGGACCCCCCGCACGCCGCCCCCAACGTCTGCCCCCAATCAAAGGACAAATGTGACGAATCAAGGCGCACTTCAGGCGGAATGGGTATCGACGCCGGAAATCCAGAACTGGATGAGCTCTATTGAGCAGTGCCTTCATGAGGTATGCCATATTGCAACAGAAGGGAAACTGAATTCGGACCAGAAGCTGCGAATCAGTAGTTTGTGCAGAAAAGTGGCTAATGGAACCTCCCAAATGGCGGTACAATACCAGTCACTTAAAGTGAAAGCCGTCCAAGCTAGCTCAGCTGGCCAAGCCCTTCAAGACCAACTTGACATTGCAAAACAACTGCATGACCTAAAAGAGACCATCGTTGAAACAACAAAAAGCAAAACCACCGCAACATTCGCTGATATGCTGAAAAAGGGAAATAACCAATATATACCCAAAACAAGCCTAAGTTCAGTAGCGATCTATCCCAATGACAAGGATAAGACAAGTGACGAGACTAAGTCATTAGTCCAAAAAAATATCTGCCCTGAGCAAATAAAGTTGCAAGTAAGAGGACTACGAAAGACGAAGAACGGCGGCGTCACAATAAGCACTGACACAAAGGGAGACATCGAGAAGATAAAACAATCAGCCCAACTTACAAAATCAGGCCTTACCGTAGACGACCAGCTCAAAAAGAAACCACGAGTCATTGTTATAGGAGTACCAGCGACCATGCAGGAAAAGGAGGTATTTACCTGTTTATACCACCGGAACTTGGTGGACAAAATACACGGTTACAGCCTTGAAACATTCCTGGCTTCGATTAGACTAAGCCACAAATCGGGTAAGAGGGACGCAGAGGCCTGTGTGATTGAACTACCTGCAAACATACGTAAGGTCCTGATAACCAACGAAAGGGTTTTTGTGAACTGGTCATCTTGCCCTGTTAGAGATTTTACGCTGGTTACTCGATGTTTCAAGTGCCATCAGTATTGATCGTGAGAGATGGCCCTGGGTCGGCCGGGGTGCGAGGGATATGCCTGTCAACCTCACCTTCGGCAACCGAAACGACCCACAGGCGGCGTGCGTTTTAGTCGGTTCGAGTCCGACATAACCTCCTCCACCGGCTCCGGTGGGGAGGTATCCGTGGGGATTTTGCGCACGTAAAAAAAAAAAAAAAAAAAAAAGTGCCATCAGTATGGACATGCAGCAAAAACATGCAGGGAGTTGACACACACCTGCGGGCAGTGCGGAGAGCAAGGGCATACAATGAAGGACTGCACAAAGACGACAGAGGGAGCAAAATGTGCGACTTGCTCACGATTCAAGAAGCCGAGCAACCATACCACGGCTGAATGTCCGGCGAGGGTAATAGCTGAAAAATGGTACATAAATTCGATTGATTATGAAGGCGCCTAAGAGCGCCCTTAACCAGGATTTATTGACCTTCTTTTTTTTTTTTTGTTTTTAATTCTTTTTAATTTATTAAATTCACAAAGTAATGACACATAATTCAATTAATGAAATAGATAACTTCTCCGTGTCAGACTCCAGTACGTGTGATGCAGAAGAGTGCAAACAATATCTGACGTCGTTCACTAACCCATTAACCATATTAACCCAAAACATACGTAGTGTCTTTAAAAACTTTGAAACCTTTACTACATTACAACATAGACTAAATACTAACCTAGACGTCATTGTCTTGACGGAATGTAGGCTATTTTTACCATATAACATATCACTAATGCCAGGATATAACATGTACAGAACTAATACAATATACAATAAGAACGATGGTGTAGTAATTTACATAAAAAGCGATATTAATGTAACCGTGCCCGAACCAAATATGCAGGAGTGTAACAGATTAGTAATAAAAATAGGTACAGACGTGGCAATATTAGCAATATGCAGGCCTCCAGCCTTTAGCGATAAGTATACGTTCATCACGCGTTAAATGACACCTTGCAAAGCCTATCTTCATTTAAAAGTATAATTTTAATTGGAGATATTAATATTAATATATCGAAAGTAAAACCAGACGTTAAAGAGGATGCCCTACATTATCTTAACCTATGCGCATTCCATGGATTGTTCCCCACGCACTCTTTGATCACGCGCCCAGAAAGTGGCTCTTGCCTGGACCACGTCATGCTAAAATCGCACTATCGATCACAAACGCTTGTCATCAATAATCCTATAACCGATCATAATACTGCCCTACTAACCCTAAGTTGCAAGTTACCTAGATTAGAAAATGCACGCATAGTTAATAAATTAGACACTAATGGACTTGAAGGCGATTTACGCGACATCGACTTTGGCCCCGTTTACAATTCTGATGACCCGCATTTTTGTATGCAGTACATGACCGACAAAATAAAAAATGCTGTACAGAAAAATACAACTGCAACACGATTGCATATGTAATAAAAACTATAGCTTGAAACCTTGGATAACACCCGGCCTCATCCGCTGCATGAAACACAGGGATAAACTGCACTTAAAATGTAAACGCGACCCCAATAATTTAATAATACAGGTTTCATATTAACGATACAGAAACTTTTGTAATGATCTGTTGAGAAAAGTTAAAATTATTTACGATAAATTTAAACTCGAAAAAGCTGGTTCGAATAATATAATTATCTGGCAACATATTAAGAGGTATGCCATATTGCAACAGAAGGGAAACTGAATTCGGACCAGAAGCTGCGAATCAGTAGTTTGTGCAGAAAAGTGGCTAATGGAACCTCCCAAATGGCGGTACAATACCAGTCACTTAAAGTGAAAGCCGTCCAAGCTAGCTCAGCTGGCCAAGCCCTTCAAGACCAACTTGACATTGCAAAACAACTGCATGACCTAAAAGAGACCATCGTTGAAACAACAAAAAGCAAAACCACCGCAACATTCGCTGATATGCTGAAAAAGGGAAATAACCAATATATACCCAAAACAAGCCTAAGTTCAGTAGCGATCTATCCCAATGACAAGGATAAGACAAGTGACGAGACTAAGTCATTAGTCCAAAAAAATATCTGCCCTGAGCAAATAAAGTTGCAAGTAAGAGGACTACGAAAGACGAAGAACGGCGGCGTCACAATAAGCACTGACACAAAGGGAGACATCGAGAAGATAAAACAATCAGCCCAACTTACAAAATCAGGCCTTACCGTAGACGACCAGCTCAAAAAGAAACCACGAGTCATTGTTATAGGAGTACCAGCGACCATGCAGGAAAAGGAGGTATTTACCTGTTTATACCACCGGAACTTGGTGGACAAAATACACGGTTACAGCCTTGAAACATTCCTGGCTTCGATTAGACTAAGCCACAAATCGGGTAAGAGGGACGCAGAGGCCTGTGTGATTGAACTACCTGCAAACATACGTAAGGTCCTGATAACCAACGAAAGGGTTTTTGTGAACTGGTCATCTTGCCCTGTTAGAGATTTTACGCTGGTTACTCGATGTTTCAAGTGCCATCAGTATTGATCGTGAGAGATGGCCCTGGGTCGGCCGGGGTGCGAGGGATATGCCTGTCAACCTCACCTTCGGCAACCTAAGTTGCAAGTTACCTAGATTAGAAAATGCACGCATAGTTAATAAATTAGACACTAATGGACTTGAAGGCGATTTACGCGACATCGACTTTGGCCCCGTTTACAATTCTGATGACCCGCATTTTTGTATGCAGTACATGACCGACAAAATAAAAAATGCTGTACAGAAAAATACAACTGCAACACGATTGCATATGTAATAAAAACTATAGCTTGAAACCTTGGATAACACCCGGCCTCATCCGCTGCATGAAACACAGGGATAAACTGCACTTAAAATGTAAACGCGACCCCAATAATTTAATAATACAGGTTTCATATTAACGATACAGAAACTTTTGTAATGATCTGTTGAGAAAAGTTAAAATTATTTACGATAAATTTAAACTCGAAAAAGCTGGTTCGAATAATATAATTATCTGGCAACATATTAAGAATATGACCTACACCACAAAACAAAATGAGTCGCCTACAAGTTTATTGAGTGCACACTCGTCCCAGGTACAGTCAATAATTACTTTTTAAATGTTGGTAAGCGGCTTGCACAACAAGTGCAGGGACGCACACAGTACTCATCAAACCCTCCCTTCCCGTGCAAGACTACCTTATCATCTTTTGTGATGCTAGACACCGACGAGGAAGAGGTTGATGGAATAATAATGAATTTAAAAGAAGACTGCGCAGTTGGTTGGGACAACATTTCAAATAAGGTCCTTGAAAAATTCAGGCGTATATTAGTGCCTCCGTTAACCAACATCTTCCAAAAATGCTTATCAACTGGTGTATTCCCTAAATATCTTAAAAAAGCAGTAATTGTCCCAGTATACAAGTCGGGAGGAAAGGAGCAAGTATCAAATTACAGACCCATTTCTTTACTCCCTGCAATGTAGAACTTATTGTGGGAGAAAATAAAAGCATTATTATTATTATTATTATTATTATTAATGTCAAAAATACTTGAGAAAATTGTAAATAAGAGGTTGATGAAATATTTGGAAGATAATTCACTTTTGTCAAATACTCAGTTTGGTTTTAGAGCTAACAGGTCGACGGCCGATGCTGTACATAATTTGACTGACTTCATAGCACAAGAACTTGATAAGGGAAATCGCACAGTGGGAATCTTCCTGGACCTAGCCAAAGCTTATGACACGGTTTCTATTCCTAAGTTGTTGAAAAAGATGGAAAATATAGGGGTAAGGGGCGTACAACTAGCACTCTTCGAAAGCTATTTGAAAGAGCGTACGCAATGTGTAAAGATCGGCAATGTTCTCAGTGACGACCTGAAGTATCCTGGGAAGTACACTGTTCTTAATTTACATAAATGAACTTTGCAATCTAAAACTTGAGCATGGCGCGTACATATCATATGCTGATGACACTGCCCTCCTTTTTTCTGCTGAATCAGAAAACGAAGCGTACGGGCATGCCCAGCGCGGTTTCAATATTATTAATAAATGGCTTCAATATAACCTACTAACATTAAATGCAGAAAAAACCAAATATGTTGCTTTCTCGATGCGCAAAAGACAGACTACTCCCCGGACAGACCCGTTACTTTATGCTCACCATTGTAAAGACCCTAATGACTCAGGCAATTAGTGTACCTGCCCGGATATAGCTAGAACAGACAAAATAAAATACCTGGGTATTATAATAGACGAAACCCTGTCTTTTGCTCAACATAGCGAAGTACTAATTAAAATACTACGCAAACTAATATTTGTATTTAAGAAAATTAGGCACATTGCTGATTTAAAACTAATTAAACAGGTATACTATGATCTTTGTCAATCAATATTAACATACTGCATAACGTCATGGGGAGGAGGGGGTAAATCCTTGTTACTGCCCATCGAGAGAACACAGAGAGCGGTTCTAAAGGTTGCAACTTCCCGTCCTTTCCTATATCCCACTGACCTCCTATACAAATCTTGTGAAGTACTAACAGTCCGCCAGCTATTTATAGTAAGCACAGTACTAAAACAACACGCAGCACTCCCTTCAGCACTGATTTTGTAAATAAAAGACGGAAATATATTGTATGCACCCAGCGAATTGCGATAAAGCACGAATATGCAGCCAAATTCTATATGTTTCTGGGACCACTGCTGTATAATAGAGTGAATGCTATAGCAGACATATATCCTCTAAACTTCAACCAGTGTAAGAATGTCCTAAAGAATTTCCTACAAAAATTGACACACGATGAGACAGAGAAGTTGATAACGGTGGTGAAATGAATATTGTTAAGTAGTTTAGTAACTAAGATATATAAGTTTAGATTTAAATACCAATTCACTTTGTAAGTAACTTTTAAACATATGAATTAATTATTTGTTTATTTTAAACGTAAAAATTGCTCTACAAGCCTGAAAAATAGGATTACCTAGTTCAGGCACAATCTATGTAGCACAGCTTAATAATTATAACGTAAGATTGATATGACAAATATTGTAGAGTTTATGTATAAAGTATGCAATAAGTATAAAAGATAGCAATAGATTAGGAAACTATGTAACATATACTTTTGAATTAATGAAATAAATCATTATTATTATTTTATATTATTTAGGTTCCGCACGTACTGCCCCTTTAGGTTCGAGGACTTGGTGGCGACGGTTTGCACCACCGCCACCGCACCCGTCAGCCGCTCCGCGCTAAGGAGATCGGAGGTTGTAGTTGCCACTCCTGAGTTGGGCTGTTGGCTGTGCCCGGACTGCGAACTAGGGTACTTCCTTAGGTAAAGAGTCCTCTGCCGCTGCCGGTGCATGGCCTCCGTCATCTCCTTAGCTGCGCGGAGCTTGAACTCCCGCTCTGTGGCCGCATTTAATTCGGCCCCGCTCTGCGCCAGGCCGACGCACTCCCCCGCTATAGCAGGGCGACCACGGGGTTTTTTGGAAGCCTTCGTAGCCTCCTTCTCGGGAAGCCGCTTCCCCCAGGGGAAGATGAGCGGGAACTTCGAACACTTATGCTCGGAGCGTTGGTCTCCAACCGCTCCAGCACTACTACCGCCTCATTGAGAGAGCCGTGGGGCCTAGCGACCCCATCTCCATCTTTTCCTCCACGTTCGGATTTGAAGTTTTTGTGTTATCCATAACTTATCCCACGAGTAGAACCGTTAAAATTACACTCCCCGGGTGACGGCCATTCCGGGAAGCCGGGTAGCGGGGAGTCCCCTGGTATCCGTAGGTTTTAATTGACTTCGCTGTCGGGTTTTATAGACTTTTCATTGTCGCGGGCCGGCCAGTTAAGGCACGCCTGCTAAAGCAAGTTCTCCAAGATCACGGCTTCCCGAGTGTAGCTAGCACTCAGGTCGTTGTCGATCACTTGGAGACTACGCGACGCGGGCAGGCAGCCAACCCCCCCCCCCCCCCCCCAACTACGACGGTGGCACGAATGCCAGTCAGCCCCCGCGCGAGCAGCGGACCAACGCGTCACCTGGGCCTCTCGGATCGCTCCTCGCGGGCCTTGCAGGCCCGCCATCCCACGACCCCCTCGTGCAATGGGGTCAGCTTGCCGTAAGGTAAGCTTGCCGGGTTATTAGTCGACGGCTAGCAGAGCTCCTACTCCTTAGAGTCAGAGTCTATTAACCGCTGTCCAGGGTGCACCAGCCCCCCCGCTTCCGATCCCCAGGACCGTGGTCCAGAGGGAGAAGAAACGAGGAAGCCAACGTGGAGGTTACTCGACCAGCACCCCTGAACTTTTAGAGCCTCAGCCTTGCACAGGCTCGAAGCATATCCAGTGAGGGCGGAGGTGGCGAACGTCAAACCCTCACCGCAGATTGACGGATTGAGCGGGCATGCTGGCGTAGGTGGTAAAAGGTAGCGAAGTCTTCCTATAAAATTACTGTTTTAGGTGATTGATTGAAGGTTGACTAATTTTAGGTGAAGAAAAAAGCACGTCTGGTTGTTTTAGTGTGAGTCCCAAATAGCCATGACAACTTCACCATGTACCGATAATAAAACTATAAAATATTTAAAGTATTTATATAGGTACTGAGATAACTCTGAATGTGTTTCGATACTTCTTCTTCATCGTGCCAATGGCTAGGTCTGGTATATAATGGTCTGGTATTTAAATTTTATTGACCTTAAACTTGGCCACAGCAACAGCGCTCTACATTTTTTTTATATCACTCCACAGAGGTCAGTAGTGCAAGTGGAGGGGCACTTCGAGCAGGAAAGCAAATGCGACATGGACTGACATTGGGCCCCGCAGTCGCAGAAGTCTTGCGACCGATCGATAAAGCCTCATTTGGCCATGTATTTTCTGCAGCGGCCAACTTAGCTTTGTCTAATGAAACCTTTTTTCATACCACTTAGGTGGCAGACAAGCACACGACCCACCTGATGGGAGGTTACCGTGGCCTACGGAAGATAGATGCTTGTCTTCCCACCTTTGCTACTAACATTTGGATAGATATTCTTAAAGATTGAATATTTAAAAGTAATGATACCTACATAATATTTTGGAACTTAATTCAGTTATAATACCCACAGTATACCTATGTTATGAAGAAACAATATAATCTTTTACAATTAAACAGCATTCAATTTGTGTGGTGACGGAGAAAGAATACAAGTATCACCACCCCATCTCATCCGAAGGGTGTCGTAAGAGGCGACTAACGGAACAATACGCAGAAGATGTCACTGCGAGAGAAGGAAAACTTGAAATAAAACCCTGTACCAACCCGTCTGGCCAGCGTGGAAACAGTAGGCCAAAGCCTCCCAACATTGGGAGAGGCCTAGTCCAGCAGTGGACTGCGATGGGCTAGTTGTTGTTGTTGTGCAATTTATTCAGCAGCAAATTAACCTAAAACAAAATGGCCAGTCCACCAAAGAGATATGGTTGCACCTTTACATGCAACTGTATTATGCATTTTGGCTATTATTCATAACTGGTTTCACGATACCCTTGCTTCACATTGAAGTCCGCGGTCGGCTACTTTGTGAGCGTCTGCCATATAGCCTCCAAACCACTTCTTCTTCTTCTTCTTCTTCCCCTTAACGTTAATCCCAGTCCCATCCGAAGCTTTCGCCTCGGAGTTTGGGGTTCGCTTTACCAGTCTCACTACGGATTTGGCTAAATTTGGACATTCTCCGTGAAGCGACGGCCATCTGCACCTCCATAACCCTTAGCTTACCCCGACTTTTTAAGCACACGTAACGACTGCCATAGATGTTGGCATGGCAACTGAGACCGACGGCTTAACGTGCTCTCCGAGGCACGACCAGAGCAATGGAAATACTTGTATTGATGCATACAAATATTTGCAATGAGCGGGGATCGAACCCGCGTCTCCTGTGTAGCGGCCGCGTTCACTACCGCCACGGCACGAAAGCTCCCTACCAGCAACAGAGTTATTCAGGACGCCCATTTAGTTAAACCTAACAACTATAGACACCCATCAGCTTTGAAATACCACTAAGCGGTCATCCATTCAAATAGTAACCACGCCTAGTACTATTGGTAATCACTTACCAAACGGTGAACGCATCTGGCTATGAGCACTTCAAATAAAATGTCTGATTAAAATACCAATTTCATTAATAAAATGTTTTTAGTCCCTACTCCTAATAAAAAGATAAACTAGGCACATTAATCGCCACATACCTACTTAAATCGATACTTAAACAAGTTTCTACTTAAATCGATACCTTAACACGTACTCTAATATCTTTCTTGATAATAAAATTCTTCAGCATTCAGCCCTGTGTTGTGCTCGAGCTATTTTAACAATGGAATTTAGTGTACCAATGCTTTCAGAAGTATAAAAACATATTAGGTCTGTAATCCTATGCATTTGCTGAATTTTGATACTGATTGTGCAGTTTAGGGAAGCGTAAAGAGGGGTTTGAACTGAGCGTATCGAAAACAATAGATAGGTTTAGGTAGGAAATTCATCCTTCTGAATTACGACGGGAAACGGTGCTCACTGTGGGTGTGGTAGAAAAGGAACTTCATCTCACACACGCATAAGCTGTAAAGTAAACTCCTTTCCGTGTTTTTTTCTGCAATTACAATATGAGATTCTTCAAGAAGGTTTTAGAAGGCATTAGAAGGTTTTTATAGGGTTGGCAGCTCGTGAGCGTGACGCCCCCATATTGTACACGTCCACAATCCATGATAACCACTTTCCATCAGGTCGGTGTGCTTGTCTGCCACCTAAGTGCCATAAAAAAACAAATAAAGGGACATTTTGAGACGGTGGCTTTCTTGAAATTACAATGATAATTTTATTATACATAAGCTATATTGTTATCAAAGCTAAAAGTGTTCACCAAATTTCAGAACAATAGGTCAACAGTAGAAGGGGATAAAATTTTAAGCAATAAATTTGAAAGAACAGGATTAAGGTAAATAAAACAGTCTTTTGTTCATTGTTTGTCCACGGTTCAATTAATATTTGATATTGAAAAATCAAATCAATTTACCTTTAAAGAGTTCAGCGTTTCACGTTTCCCGGATTTCTGTGTAGTAGAGTCATCCACCCATCTCTTTATTTGTGCACGTGCGCAAAATCCCCACGGATATTTCTCATTATAACTACACACATCAACAAAGTCTAGGGAACAAGGACATTTCTAGTTTTTATTTAAAAACCCTTTCTTGTAATAGTGAGTGTTTTATATCAATAGAAGGGTATTTTTATACCGTTTTTAATTTTAATTTTAATAAAAACATTTTCGTACCAAATTTTTTTTTTTTAAGAAAGAACTGAATCGTGCCAATATTGAGTATTACAACCTTCTATGATTAGGCACAAAAATAACGAGGAAGTAAGAAATACAGTAATTAACCGTACTTTAAACGTTTTTAATAATCTGTAGGACCTCCTAAAGCATTAGCAAAAGCTCGACAACGGCAACGGCGTGGCATACTTAGTATGAGATTGTCAATCATCGTCTGTGGAATATGGCTCCATACACTGCGAGGGTGTAAAAAAAGTTGTTCTTCAGTGTTCAGATTTTCCAAAGAATCACTGAAAGCTCTTCTCCCAAGCAAATCCCAGGCATGCTCTATGGGATTGAGGTCGGCAGACTGAGCAGGCCATTCCAACGTCGTCATATTTTTTTTTTTTTTTTTTACGTGCGCAAAATCCCCACGGATACCTCCCCACCGGAGCCGGTGGAGGAGGTTATGTCGGACACGAACCGACTAAAACGCACACCGCCAGTGGGTCGTTTTGGTTGCCGAAGGTGAGGTTGACAGGCACCTCGCACCCCGGCCGACCCAGGGCCATCTCTCACGATCTGGCCCTCTTCTCGGGTGTGGGGACTACAGAGTCCCCAACTCGTCCCCGGAAATGGGGAGGCGCGCCACGCGTGCCACCGCCGAGCAGAAAGGGCTCTAGTTTGATCACTAACGCTAACATATATTATACGCCACCGCCGCGACCTGCTTCTGCCAGGGTAACAGGCGGCTTCACCTGTCACCCCCAGGCCGGCGCTCATGGGGGGCGGAGGTCGTTCATCGACCTCCGACGCCCGAGTTGCCTTCGTACGCGGGCAGCTTGTCTTGCGATCCTTCGTCGCTCCCGCTGCCGCTCTCGCCCCGCCTCCTCCTTCACGAGCATTACTTGCTCGCAGAAGGAGGCGCCGGCCGCCCACGCATCCGCGCAGCGAACCATCGCCGCGAGCAAGGTGGAGAGCGTGAGAACCCTACGTCGTCATATTGTGCTCGCTTAACGCATTGACCACTACCCTCGCGGTGTGTGACCGTGCATTATCTTGCATGAACATAAAATCTTAACCGAACTGCTGTCGATGAGGGATTACCATGGGGTGTATAACCTCCTGAATGTATTGGTTTGCATTCAAATTGCCCCGTATCCAAACGAGGTCGGTCCTTCCACCAAGGCGAATTCCAGCCCATACCATGATTGTTCCACCTTGGTAAGGATGAACTTCTTGCGGATTCTGGAGACGACTCCGACGTGCAGGAACTCGCCATATACGCATTCTTCTCGAACCAGGATGAAAACCGAAGCAAGATTCGTCGGAAAACAGAACCCGTGCCCATTGATGGTCGGTCCACTGTAAATGTGCGTTAGCCCACAATAAGCAACGACCTCGATTTCCACGTCGAAGAGCTGGAACCCTAAGCGGTCTGCGAGCATAAAGATTGGCTTTGTGTAGTCTTCTTCTGACAATTTGATCACTAATAACCACTTGATGCTGAGACTGGAGGCCTGTGACCAACTGACGAGCAGTAATCGTGGGTTGCCGCCTTGCGGAATTTTGCAAGAAACGTTCTTGTCGCGGGGTAGTAACCCTATTTCGTCCCCTGTGACGTTCGGCAACATCCCCTGTACACCTGTAGCGTGCCCATAATCTGCAAATTACGCTTGGTTGGGTGTTGACAGCATCCGCTACGTCGCGTTGAGTTCGTCCATCTTGCAGCATACCAACAGCCCTTAACATCTCTTCGCGACTTAAATGACGACGCGACATGATGACTACAGTCACAAAAATGCACAAACCATACGTAAAAGACGTATTATTGATAATAAACGTTATTAACAATCAAAAAAATAATTTTTATTTTGCCTCAGAGAAACTGCACAATCAAACACTTTTAAAAGTTTTTCCTCCATATTCGAAAATCATTACTTATTTAAATTTATTTTTAAATTTCGAACAACTCTGTAATCTACTTTATTTTATTTTTATTTATTTGCTGCCAGTTATTTGCAAAACAAGATTTACACGAAAAAAAATAATTGGGGTCATGTTGTTCCCTAGACTTTGTTGAGGTGTTTATCATTACAGGCTTAACCCCAATGCAATAGTGTAGCTATCTTGTAATGATCAACTATGTGTCTACATTCTATATAATACCTAGGTATATTAAATGTTGATAACATTGAACTTAACGTAGCAGATTATATGTAATGCCATCCTTGTGAACTCACTTTTTGCACAATGGAATAGATCAATCGCGGCAGCTATGAGATTCAATGTGCGAATCGCACGCGTCAGGGGCGCCTCCTGCAGGATGTTCGTTCGCCCTATAGGCTTCACCAGTAGGGGTGATTTTTAGGAGGTAGGACACGGCGGTATTCCCGTCCCAATTGAGCAGTCCGACTGGGGAATTACCTCCGCTTTACAGAATACCATGGCCATAATAACTTCGTACTGTATTCCTGGCGGTAAGTAGGGTAGCCAGAGCTCACTGGAGAATTTTTGTGCTGCCAGTGAGAAGACCTAAGGCTTGTCCTGCTGTAACTTTTACATTGACGGTACAGAAACTCTATTGTTACAGGGTCGGCAGAACCACTGTGACTCCCCTGGTGTTATAAACGCCCATAGGCCACGATAACCAGTATCCATCAGGTGGGCCGTGTGCTTGTCTGCCACCTAAGTTGTATAAAAAAGTACTATTATTTATTCTGTGCCATCAGTACAAACTTTGAAAGCAATCGAAATATCCCTCGGGCTGTAGTGTAATCATCTTGTATGCCTTTCAGAAATCAAAACTCGAAAATAGGTTACAAGATTATCATTGTATCTGAAAGACTGCTTCCTCAAGTACATATTACAAATAAAGTATTTATTAATATAGTGGTAGACAAGATAAATGTTGAAGATTACAGTAAGGTTACTAGAGCGCCTGAAAACAGATCCCTTGCGGTAGTACTTACTTGTCTTCGATAAAACCCACTTCGCCTTTATTATGATTAATGACAGCCTAAGGCTCATTATAAGTGCGCCAACGCGCGATCAGTTCAACTTACAACTTTTTTAAAAACAATATTTTTTCAACCAAAAAGTTCCTAAACCTTCAGAATTCTTATAAGGGAAGCATCCGCACTGGTGTTTAATAACTTTTAAAGTTTGCTCTTAGGAATCCATCCAATTCTGTGACTATTAATATAAATACTTCCTATCTAAATGTACGATTATTAAGGATATGTTTTTTATCCACGTGACCAAATCGTTTAAGTTACCATTTTATGTATATACCATATTCCAGCCATATATAAGTGGTCACTTTAGGTACATAAATTATGCTATTAATATATAGAAAAAATACTACTATGGCAACTATACAATATATACAAAAATGAAATAGAGAAATAGAGGGAGACTGCAATTTTACGCATCGAATAAGTCCTCCCCATCGAATTGTTTAACCTTCATTTATCTGCAATGTCAGTTCACATTTGATTTACCTTTATTACTTATATAGGGTGGCCACTTACCAGCGGTTTGAATGACTTCTACATTAAAAAGACAGAGGCAGCTTGAAATAATTAAACATCATGTACGAGTCGTCAATCACAGCACCCTTTATACTTCTGTTGAAGAAAAAAACTTACTTGCTTTTGCTACCCGTTTGCAATGACTTTTGGGTAATCTATAAGAGAGGCAGAAAAATACCTTTTTAGATTCAATCTAAGACCTTTACTATATCCGAGCTTACTACAAGTATCTGGATTCTCGATAACTTGTGCCTAATAGCGTTTGAAATGCACAAGAAGATTATTACCACTCGAGTATCTAATTGTATAATGCAAGAAACAAAGAGCTTAATATTTATTCAAAAAAGTACTATGAATGTAAACAGAGTATAATGAAATGGATAAAGCTACTGACATATGAAGATACGGAAACGCTTTTACAACCTACTATTTAGATACACATAAACGTGCACGCTCACACACGAACACGCATACACACATACAGGCACATGCGTACACACACACACGCACACACGCACACGCACACGCACACGCACACGCACACGCACACGCACACACATACCTACTCATATTCTCATACAAGGAATATTATGAACAAAATAAATTTAACAAAATTGTAAGCAAAAAAAATAAAGAAAATACTTTGTAACTTTGTTTATCATTTATTTTATTTATTGGTAGAAGTTAATTAAATTATTCTCATTCTAAGTAATCTATACAGAAATAGTTTATAAATATTAAATACAATAAAAATAAAATAACTATTATACAACTTATAGCTAAGAACAATTAAAATGCGTCGTAGAATTCCTCCGCATCGCATGCCTCTTGTTTATTAGTAACATTGTATTGTGTTAATAGTTACAACCTATGAAATGGAGGAGTGGAGGCTCCTAACACAGGCATTTCTTGCTTAAAAGGAGTCTTCAAATACCATCTATGTAAACCATGTTTATTGATACAATAAAATATTTTTAATTAATAAAAAAATCTAAATAAGCACTCCATTATCTTAGACTGGGTGTAGGCTATACCAATTTAATGCTATAAGTTGGACGGGTCAGGTCTATTTAAGTTTCGTATTGGGTGCATGCGGTCTTTTGTGAAGCTGATAATAAATCACGATTAAGGCGCGCAAGTAACGGACGCAACTTGAATCAAACGCTTTTTGTGCTACCGCCACGCCGCCGGTAAACTATCTGGCCTGTTAAACTAATCTAAGATTTTTCTAGACGAGTTTTAAATAAAACTATTTGATTGAGTTTTAGGTAAGTACACCCACTGCGCCTGCTATTTGATTTCTTATTGTTTATCATTACAATTTAATACTGATGATAATTTTTAAAGTCTACTATTATATTTATAATTCCCAGAAAACCCCTAGACAACTTAATCTCACAGATACTCTTTTTAAATCAGTAAACTAACCGGAGATTTAGAACTCTATGAAAGACGACTAAAAACTGGTCGAAACAATTGGATTTGTTATTAGCGAAACAAACACATAAATTGCAGAAAATAAAAACCAACAATAGCCACAAATTACATTGTAGGGTAATTCACCGTTGGGTTTTTTCACCTTTAGCTAAACCGAGTAGACGGATAGTAGTGATCTAAACGTACGACTCCCAGGAGGGTAATCGTGAGGGACCGGCCAATCCTGCCAATTAAGTCGGTTTAGTTCTGGAATTGTTACTTTTTTACTCAATCTCGAGTCAGCATTTAATTCCCGTATCACTTCAGGTGTGTCAGAATACTTGTTAACTAGTCCCATGGTCTAAGCAAGTTTTTAACATTATTTGAATTGAATCATGACCGCTTATCTATCGTGATATTGTGGGACCATGAAGTACAATTGGCTTAATTTTTCAAATGGCACTAATGCCAGGAATAGTAAACCAGATAAGCCAGAGACAGAGACTCGCTGTTGTGGCGAGAGGAAGAACCCATGATCTTTGACGTGCTGTGATTTTTCTGGAGCTGGAGCTTCGATTGCTGCTATGATTCAAAGATTTAGGCTCTGGGCAGCCAGCAGTCAGAAGTCCCTCTGACGTCAACCGGATCTCCCTAACCTCAACGCCAACATTGGACGCAATCACGAGTTAATCATTATCCGCTCGAAACCTCCCCAAGATGTTTTTAGATCGTCAATTCACTGTTTCCTTCATTTCGTTCTATTCTTTTGCTGAAATAGCCATTGGGCTAATTGTCAAATAGAAATTGGTCCAATATCTTCGATCCTACTTTATATAGGTACGAATACAGTTGATTGTCATTCTGATAGCAGATACCGTCGAAAACTTTTTCGTTTATATTAAAAGCATTTACGAATTGACATCTTAAGAGTATAAGAGTGACAGACAGTTTATGACAACTTATGAAATCATAGTTGTTACAGGAATGCGTTTCGAAGCATTCTATTGAGGGTAAATTTTTCACAAGCATCTGAATCCGTAAAATTCTTTTCAAATAATTCTTGCTAACACGAAGTCTCCGAGGAAATGTAGAGATAGGAAATTCAGCAAAATAATATTCAATGGTGAAGTCACTAATCTTTTTTATTATTCCAAAATAGTAAAATAGTCAAATTTATCAATAAAAAGAGTATTTAAATGTTTGTCACTTTGCTACCATACGAAATCTAAGTATTATTATATGCAAATATTTTCCCCGTTATCTTTGCAGTTCGGCATGTTGCCTAAAATCACGACATTTATGTACCTACCTACTCTGCCATGTTTGAATTACAGAGTCAATAGAACCGAAACGTGATCTTTTCTCAGCCTAGCGAATATCGCCCTATTGTTATTTTTACAATGTCCTGTTTTGTTTGTCTATGCGCCTTCATTTCTTGGTACTCGTATTATATGATAGAATATAATAAGTGAATGAGGTTGCTTTGCGGCTGCCGCGTTTCTGTAGTGCGTAGAGGGAATTCTCCCTCTACGCTGTAGTGCATCGACTATGTTCGCTCACGCACGTACCGATGGTTTCGCAGCGTTGTGGCGAAAAAAAATGACGTCGATGCTGCATGGAATGCGCGGCAGTGGCAACAGTATGCTCAATGTACTTGTGGACAGGGGCTATGAGTGCCATATATTAAGGCACGTCTATAAAATGCACCAATCTTTTGTAATATATAAATACTAACATAGATTTAAATATTTACTAACAAAAAATGGATTTTAATTATCTGGAAAGTAAATGAATTATTATTATTATTATTAATCCTCTGAATGTACGAGTACTATCTGCCTTTGATGTTTTTTTTTTAAATTACTTACTTACCTTAAAGTTTTGGAGGTTTCCCTATACACCTACACAAAATTTTATTTTGTTTTTAATTGAAGAGCTTGGTATATTATTCATACTTTTGTCTAAGATCCCCCTCGATAAACTACTATGTTCCATAATCTCGTCCTTTAAAAATATGACTGCTTATGTGCACAATTAGCACTTTGCACAACTGCTGCTCATATTTTTAAAGTATCATAAAGTCATAGCTGTACCACCCTTTAAGTAAATTATCTTAAAATAATGGTAAGTTGTATTTCGTACGGCCTGTGGCCTGTCACTACATTGTAGCTTTTGTTGTAGCAAATGTAGCAATGAAGCAAAAGCAAAACTGTTAACATGTTGATAAAACGGTATGTATGTACGGCAGATAATAAACAGATTAACATTTCAGACCTGGCAGTAGATAACCCTAGAACATGGCGTTAAATGACGTTTTCTACCCGTGAAAATGTAATATGTAATTTTGGTGGTGTATCAATAAACCCACACTGATATTTTTTGTTTCAGGTATGTGTGTGGTTCAATACAATTAGTGCAAGCCTGTTAATCGTGAGTATGAGCATTTCCAATGATAGAATCTTAAATCGTTACATTATTATTATTATTGAATATTGATTTAAACTTAAATTATCTTTTTATTTTGACGTTATGACATAAATGGTTTTACCCTAAAACCCTACATGTATGAGATACATGATACATTATGACATGATACATGAGATACATGATACATGATACATTATGTAAAGGTAATTTTGAACATTCTGCTATCTAATATTATTATGGAGAAACGATTGCTAAGATGTTTTGACCACTCTGGATTCTTACAACTATTTGAGCTCTGTGATAGCAAATATGAAATTGAAGTTTTAGTATTACGATCATTTTGAGTACTTTGCTATTAAATATTAATCTGATGCTGACTGTACCGTGGCGTGGAAAACTGTAGATAAGAATTAATGATATATGTACAGTATGTATTAAGAAATTTCGTATCTAAAATCTTCCTAATAAAGTATAATCTTGAAATAGATAGGTATTTAGTAACAGTCTAGCTTCGAGCGTGAATTAACGTACGTAACGGGAAACTATTAATATAAAATCGTTAAGAAAAACAATACTACTCGTAATTATATATTTTATTTATTCTTTATTTTATTATCTTGTCGTGGGATATTCTTTACTGGCTTCACACATAGCATATTTCAAAAAATGTTATACTTAAAATATTGTACTACACTGTAATCAGTAACTATGTATTTTATTTTATTTGTTTTTTCCTTTATCCTACTAATTCTTATCCAACAATTCAGAACTAGAAATGAATTAATAGACTTCTCAAAATGTTTGACTGTCACAACTACGTACTTAATTCTATCTAAGTTGGTTCCTAGATCCCGAGAGTACCTAGTCTGCGATTTATGGGCGGCCAGTAATAGAATCGGTGGAGTGGTTGCTTACTGCGGAGCGATATTTGTGCGAGTAGTTTCAAAGTGATAGTTGTTTTAGTAACTAATGTTAGAACAGTGAAATTTAGATGTACTAAGTTTTAGTCTGTGTTATTTCTAACATTTTTTATTGTTCTTACATTGATAAGCCTCGTGGTTACCGGCAGAGTAGAATTTGGACCACCCCATCTCTTCCTATGCGGTGTCGTACAAGGCGACAAAGTGATAGGGCTATTTAACATCAGATAGATGTATACAGACCAGACTTAGCCTCAGATGCATGGCTTGAGTCAAAAATAGTGCCCGGAAGACGGCAAAAGGCTCACCCCCTATTATGTGGGTACGATATTAATGATTCGTCTAATGTGGGTGTTAATTCACCTCTGCCTAACGCTCTGAGGGTAAAAGCGGATTGTATGTATGTATATTGATAAGTTTAAAAAATCCTGTAGCTCGATTATAGCTCCATATACCGACCTGAAAATGAACTAAGAATCACCTTTATAGCGGGTTCTCGTCTCTAGAGATGTCGTGTCAAAATTCGAATTACTCAATTACTGCAGAACTTTTGGGTTTTAAAACACACAAATCAGATACCTTCTTAAAAAACGTCTACCTCTAACTATTACTTATTAATCAATAAGTATTTAGTTTAACATAAAAACTATAGTAAGTACTTTTAACATAATTTTAGTATTTTATTACAGATCGTAAATAAACGGAAAATATTGATTGCTATTAAACCGCTGCGCTTGAATGATTGGCAACCAATTCGATTCAACAGTCCCAGACAGTTACAACGATAGCCGCAATTTAGAGTGCCTATCTTCATTTCAGCTTCGGATATCCAATTGTGAAGCCATTGTGTCAGAAGGACGGTCGTGGCCACAGCTGAGCTTGGTTTATCATAATTTTATTCGGTCACATGCCCAACCTTATTCGAATTAATATTCATAACTGTGTTTTGAGCTCCCTGAACTTTCGTTTTTTTTACTGATACCAGTATTCAAGACACGATATTATGTTTCATAGAGATCAAAGGTTTGTTCATGATCGTTTATTTCATATAGTAAAACTATTATTATGATAATCATTTCCTAGATGCGGCCAAAATTTTTGCTTTGGAGCTAGTGGTTCACTTATTTGATGGGTATATCGACTTTTCGGGGACTGACTGCTTGATAGAAAAACCTGCACCGGAGCATCATGTGCCGACTTTCAGATGAGGTTGGTTTGAGCCTCTAGGATATCGGTGCACCCTTTTTTACACAATATATTACAGAATTAATAATAGTACATAAATAATATATGTCGCCCACAGGTTATTTTCATTTCATTTATTTACAATCTCCAGCCAGAATTTTCTTTTAAAGTTTATTTTTAGAATAGTGAAGTTCTTAGAAGTAATTATAGGGACGCGGTCTCGCTGCGCCCCTAATAGCCAGTTTTGTTGAATTCTTTTCTTAATATTGTTAACATTTTTAATATTAATTAATATTATATATGTGGAGGTTTGTGAAGATGTTGTTATTCGATCACGCTCTACAACTGAACGGACCTGGTTGAAATTTCGTTCTGGGATATATTACAGTCTGAAATAACACATAGGGTCGGCAGCGCGAGTGTAACGACCCTGGTGTAGCATACATCCATAGGCTACAGTAACCACTTCCCATCAGTGGCCCACCGTGTACATACCGTGGTATAAAAAAATGTAAACAAAAATCGTACTAAGGCCATCGGTGCCAATTTAACGACTTTTGCCGACCGTACTAACAAATCGCCCGAGACATTTCTAGTTTAATCTCGGATCGCGTGTCCGGCTAGTCCGCCGGACGATGCTATATCCGGCCCGTGATAGCTAGCCGATTGTACCCGAAATTACCCGAAGGAACCCGAACTTAATTGAATATTTTGGGCATTTCATCTTAGTTCAATTGACTGAATTGTTATGAATTTTGGTTGTAACAATTACTTTTTTTGCCTCAGTCCTTTTGATTTAGATGGATTAAAATTAAGTATCTCAGTCAAAGAATAAAGAAATATTCTTAACATAGAAATCTAAGTTAGCATAATGTTTTTATGAACTCAATGGTCTCTCTGACCTTCTAAATTAAATTTTAGATATATTAGTTTAGAACTAATTTAATCTGTTTGTGGTATTATCAACTCTATAGCTACTCCACCACGTTTATAGTACGATGGTTTTATTTTCATATTCGCGTCACAACTTCGCAGGTTCGTGTGTCCACAAAGCCGCCGGCGATTACGAAAAGGCTCGCGAACTTGGCGGAAAATGATTGCATAGTCGTAAGATTTGGATTACTTATGTTTGACCAAAAAGAAATTGCCAAATTATCACTTCCCAAAAATATTTCAGTATCATTTCATTTGCCAAATTATTACTTAGCAAAAAATTTGTTCATAAATAATTGTAATACAAACGTTGTGTTTGGGTAGTGAACGTTTAAATAATAATTTGTTTACATACATACATGCATATAATCATGCTTTTATGCCTGGAGGGTTAGGCAGATGTGAATTAACACTCATGATATTACAGCCCCACGTAATTGGGGATGAGCCTATTACCGTATTCCGGGCACTATTGTTGAATCGAGCCATGCATCTTAGGCTGAGTCTGAGCTGTATCCCTTACTTGCCTTGTACGACACTGCATAGGAGGAGATGGGGTGACCTATTTTTATTTAGTCAAATGTTTCAGCTGGAAAAATACATTTTACGCAAAATAAAATAAAACTTGGGACGATTTCGTAGTTACACCATCGAAATTTGTTATATAATTCCCAAAAATTCTTCCTTTTTTATCAAAGCAAATCGTTTGACCAAACTTTTATTATCTATAGATTGTTTGCTGTAGATCAAATGCCAAAATAATATTATCCTTGGCAATATTTTGCGAAGTAAAAATTAGATGAAATGAAAAATTGCGTACTAAAAATTGCGTAAAAAAAAAAAAAACGTTGCACATATTTGTTTGGGTAGAGAAATTTTGGCAAAATCTTTGCGGTAAAACGGCAGGCTCTCGTATGATTGGTTTACTATCTTGTGGAATGTAGCGAGAAATTTGGAATAACTGGACTAATTTAAATTCACATCGCTCATGAATGAATTTTTATACAACAAGCACACGTCCCACCTGATGGAAAGTGGTTACGTACCGAGTACCGACGCTTATTCTTCTTCTTTGGTAACATTACAGTACATATGACACTTTTAAATCCACGTGTCCGCCTTCCGTTCCCAACTTCTTTTTTATCCAACTTAGGTGGCAGACAAGCATACCTGATGGAAAGTGGTTACTGTGACCTATGAACGTTTGTAACACCAGTGGAGTCACATCCGCGCTGCCAACCCTGTAAGAACAGAGATTTTAAGTGTCTTCAGTGCAGAACACAAAATCAGGACATGCCTTTAGTCTTCCCAATGATAGCACAAAAACTCTCCAGTGAGCTCTGGCTACCCTACGCACACGGGAACACAACACGAGGTTATTATAGCCGTGGTATTCTGTAGGGTGTAGGTACTTCCCCAGTCGGACTGCTCAATTCGGACGGGAATACCGTCGTGTCCTATAATATGAAGAAAGTGCAACTAGCGTATTGGAGCATCGGCTTTTCGATCTGAGAGCACCCCGGTTTGAATCGTGCCATTATACTGTAATTATACCACGGACGTAAGCCCACTTCTCACACAATCAATTTTCATGTCAATTCGCCATGATGTACCATAAATAAGTTTATTTACTCTGTTCATAATGCATTTATCCAATTCAATATACCTACGTATATTTTGTTAATTTAATTCAAATCCATTATGAAAATTCAATATTATATTTTTTTTATGAATTATCTAAACACCTTTTTATTATCTATTAAAATTAATACATTTAAATTAAAACTTAATTCAAATAAATATATTTAAATTTCTGATCCGAAAGAACAGAAATCACATCAACGTCCCCTCGCTCAAATGTGTCCACCAGGGTGACGTGATTTGAGTTTTAAAACTATTATTTTTATATTGAATAATTAACTCATAACTATTGTTTTTATATAATTTTATTTCAAAAATAATAAGATTATTGTAAGTTGACATAATTATTAAATTTTTAACGATACCACTCGCTAATAAGATAAATATAGGATATTTAAAATTTTGTTGTAAGTTGTACGTCAGTTCAAGGTTACATCGCCCATTTAATCACGACCTTTCATAAACACAAACTCTGGGAGGCAGAGGTATATGCGTTCAGAGGGCGGGAAGAAACTTTGTTTAACACTCTGTGAAGAAGGTTGAAATACTTTATAACAAAAATAAAGTAGAACATGATTGTATAGAACTAGTTATTCTGTCGTAATATCGCAGATACCTACTATGTACATTCGTTCAGTGATCGCAACCACCATAATGGACATGAACTTCATGAGCATATAATGTTTAATTAGTGTCACACAGAATCAAAGAATCAATTTCATTTATTCAGTTTAGGCACACAAAGAGCACATATGAACGTCAAAATTTTACAATTATTTATGTCAAGAAATAATATAAAAATATTAAATAATGTAAAAATAAACCATTGGAAAATGATTCTTTCGCTGATTCGGTAGATTAGTTCTACTGAGAAGATACCGACAAGAAACTCAGCGAACTACATTAGAACTGGATTATTTTACAGTTCACTGTGTAGCATAAGTTACTATGTGTATACATTACTATGTGTATACGTACTGTGTGGCACTGTGTATCACTGTGCGTCACTGTGCGTTACATTGCGTTATAGTGCGTCACTGTGTGTATTACTGTGTGTCACACTTTATATTCCAGTACACTGTACCGTAATATAAACGCCCTTTGATGTATCGTATTGAAATACCGACGGACTTTGTACAGTCTAGCGTTTACTATGTTTGGTATTTTACAACCGATTGAGCTTTATAACAATCTCAAAAGTTTTATGTACAAGAGGAAAAATATTCTACGAACGGATTGGATACAATAATAAGATTTTATGAAACCTGTGAGGTGTAGAAGCCCATGCTCCGCATATTTTACCGAAAATCATAGGTAATCCCGGTGTCATTGTACGCAAGGTGTATAAATAAAATTACTTGTGACATACTAATATTCAAGAATACAAATATTTGCAATGAACAGGTACTGACCAGCGGTAAGGAATGGATACTTTATCTTTACTGGCATTGCGTAGTTAAAATTAAAGGAAAATTAAAATATGCACCTAAAATAAATCTACTGTTAGTATTTATCGCAGGTTTATAAGTGCCCGGTTAATGGCAATAGGCTCGCCACCTATAACATTGGGACCTAAACATAAACTGGCGAAATGTGGGTGCTAGCACCTTTGCCTACCCCTTCGGGGATATAGGCGTGAGGTTATGTTATGTTATGAATAAAATAAAATCAAAACAATATTTTTGCAAAATACTAGTTCACTCAACAAATTCAATATTTTTTTTAAAAGTTCTTGGTAAAATAATTCCAATACAATATTTAAAGATGACATCAAAAGATCAATTTTAACTATTTTTAGTTCCATTATCCGGTGAATCAGCGACATGTGCACTGTTTTGTGTACCATGTCATTGTCATATCGTTTCGAACTTACTGGAGTGCGGTTGAGCGTATAAAATTAGCAAGAGCAAGCGTTTGTGACATCTAGTGAATTAAACATAATGCCGTGCTATCGTACGCACAAAGGGTGAAGATTAAGATAAAACACAATACAATCAGGGAACCTTAAAGGTTGCGTTTGGACTCATTTACCTTATCTTGGTTCGTGATACAGTCGTGTTTTTAGGGTTCAAGAGGAAAAAACGGAGACCTTAGGATCACTTCGTTGTCCGTCTGTCTGTCTGTCAAGTTTTTTTTTCTATGGAATACGTGGAGGGAGATGTCAAGTTGAATTTTCTACCAATTACTTAGATCTGCAACACCTTGGCGTAAAATATAGGTCAAACTTCTACGTCAATGTAATCAAAAGATAGAATACGGACGTTTATGTATATATCTTCCTTCTTCGACCATTCCATATTTGAAAATTAATAAGAGATAATTTCTTTTTTTATTTTTGGCAAGCGTTACTTACCTATTTTATAACATAACACATACCATAAAGTCACGCCTATATCCCCGAAGTAGGGTAGACAGAGGTGCTAGCGCCTATATTTCGCCAGTTTATGTTTAGATCTATTCCCATTAACCGAGCCTATTGCCATTAACCGGACACTTATAAACCTGCGATAAATACACACATAACATCGAAAAGCATCGAAAAGTCATTGGTGTGTGCCATAGTAAAACCTGAGATCGAACCCATGACCTCGTCTCAGCAGTCCATTATCCATACCACTACACAAACTAAATCACAAACTAGATTATTTTATGTAATTTAATACATGAAATAATAATTTCCAGTGTGTACGGAACCATCGGTGCGCGAGTCCAACTCGCACTTGAACGATTTTTTTCCCATAGTAAACAATAATGTACTCGTATTTATATACTACTTTTAAAAATGATAGTTAGCTACTTTAACCATAGTTGCATGGGATTTAGACAACGCTGTATAGAGTATCATAAAGTATATTTATTATTAGAGATATATTTTATTGTTATATAACAATTTTTTGCTATAATATATATACGTACGTAAAATATATCTTTTCTTAAGTTCTCACGGATATCTCCGATGAGTGTTGACGGGAATATTGAATTCGAATTGACTATTACCACCGTGTCTGATCTTCAAACAGCACGGTGTACATAAGACATTTCCATCGCTCCCGAGTAAACTTGTGTACCTAGTGCCAAATGCTCATCTCATTGCATTTAACTCTTGACTAACCGAGCGTATCTTTCAGGTCAATATTTGCATATACAATTAAAAATTCGTTAGACTTTGCTGAACGGAATATTCTTTACAGGATCAGTTAGTAAAGAGACTTTAATCTGAGAATAAATTATTAATAGTTAAGCAGATATCAGGCAGTTCAGTTTTTGTGCTATTTCGAACTTCATTTTTCATATGTTTCTAAAAACATAAAATGAATTATGAATGCCGATTGAATTCACAAATGAAAAGATCCAACAGTGTGGTTGGTTCACGTTTCTTTTTTTTTACGTCCGCAAAATCCCCACGGATACCTCCCCACCGGAGCCGGTGGAGGAGGTTATGTCGGACTCGAACCGACTAAAACGCACGACGCCTGTGGGTCGCTTTGGTTGCCGAAGGTGAGGTTGACAGGCATATCCCTCGCACCCCGGCCGACTCAGGGCCATCTCTCACGATCTGGCCCTCTTCTCGGGTGTGGGGACTACAGAGTCCCCAACTCGTCCCCGGAAACGGGGAGGCGCGCCGGGCGCGCCACTGCCGCGGCCTGCTTCTGCCAGGGTGACAGGCGGCTCCACCTGTCACCCCCAGGCCGGCGCTCATGGGGGGCGGAAGTCGTTCATCGACCTCCGACGCCCGAGTTGCCTTCGTACGCGGGCAGCTTGTCTTGCGATCCTTCGTCGCTCCCGCTGCCGCTCCCGCCGCTGCCGCTCCCGGGTTGGTTCACGTTTGGCATGTAGTGTCTTTCATTTTGGCTCCAATTGAATTGAAACACTGATTGAACATTTTCAGGTGTCATTTTGTCTCGAGTCATGCAGACCACAGTTATCATATGTCACTTAGATGTTTCTCTCTGTTGTGTTTAAACTAATTCCACGACGACACACTATCTCCGTCGAAGACTTATTGAAAGAAATGAAAAATGAATGTTGAATTCAGTCTGATATCAGCTTAAGCCATGTGAAGATATATTGAAAGAAAATTTAAGCATTAACCAAAGTGAACATCAAACAAGTGAACCGTTTGATATATGCTTAACTTAAAGATACCTAAATAATAAGCCCAACATTGTCTACTTTTCCAAACCGGTTACCTTCAAAGCTTGAGCTTTGAAGCCCACGATCCACTTTTTTTTTCTTTTTCTTTGGCGTATCTTCCGACTGAGCGACTGCCATCTGATTTCCTAACCTCGATAGGAAAGCTAGCCTCATCCGTTGCAGGTATACCGGCTATTTATACCAGTAAAGTGGCAGACAAGCACACGGCCCACCTGAAAGAAACTGATTACCATGGCCTAAGGTCGTGTTAACACTAGTTGAGTCACACTCGTGCTGCCAAAGAGTTTCTGAGCCGTCAATGTAGAAGACAAAGCAGGATAAACTTTTGGTCTTCCCACTGATAGCACAAAAATTCTTCACTGATACTGACCGCTGAGAACACAACACAATGTTATTATTGCCGCGGTATTCTGTAGGGCGGAGGCACTGCCCCAATCGGACTGTTAAATTTGACGAAAATACCGTCGTGTCCTACCTCTAAAGCTAGCAGACTAGCAGGTGGAATTGACTTGGGTTCCGTAGACCTCACCCACCCATTTCTGACTACACCTACTCGATTCAAATTTGAATCGATGAATCAGCGAAGCGATTATCGCCGTATCCTTTGTATGTTATAACATGGATATCGTATCGCTCTAACGTGAATTGCGCCTGTTTGACATCAGCTCGTTTGATGTCAGACTGGAGCACTTGCGATTATCACGTAATCACTTTGTATTAGGGTGAAGCCTCATGCGGGCACACAAATTTTTCGCAATGTGAATTGAAATTTCGTGTTCGTGTTTGTTTCGGTTACTACCTAATAGACTAGAATATGTTTCATTGATCTTGAATCATATTTACAACTTTTTGGTTGGTTGTTAGTACCTTTTTAATATTCTATACCAGTTTATTAGTTACGACATAGTAAAACCCACGAAAGACAAAATATGATTGGTTTAAACCATTTAGTGATTTGACACGGCTGCCAAAAAAGCTGATATATTATGCTGTCTGTGTAAATAAACGGACTTATCAGACATGAACATATTGTTATATGAGAAAAGTAGCAATTTAATCAAGTTTTGTAATGGTGTTGTATCTACTTTCTAGAAGTAATTGATAAATCAAAACTACAATACACGCACACGTACACGCACACACACACACACACACACTCAAGTACATACACACACACACACACACACACACACACACACACACACACACACACACACACACACACACACACATACTCATATTATTGTATAGGAATATTATAAACAAAATAAAAGCAAAAAAATTGTTTAAAACTTTATTGGTTATCTTAACATTGTATTGTGTTAATAGATACAGTCCTTGAAATGGAGGAGCGTAGGCTCCTAACACTGGCATTTCTCGCTTAAAAGGAGTCTTGAAATACTATCTCTGTAAACCATATTTTTCAATTGAAAAATATTTTTGTTTTTCAATAGACAGATTTGGTTCTAATTTTCTACAAGTTAACACCAAGACGAACTCGTTTACAATACGTACCTATTAAATATGTAACTGGTACTAAACGTCCACTTGTACCACACCACACTCGAGATAATATGGAACTCACAAAAAGTTCCCAATAAATATTTCGTCAAATGCCACCGTGAGGTAAAATCTTTAGGGTGGCAACAAGTCAATAAACCTTTCACATATAAGGCTGCTATTACACTGCAGCGCAGCGTGTATCCGCTTTGACTGTAAACGCTATTTAATGTTAGATGGTGAGAGTGTTTTAAAAGAATTTGCCGCTATAATAAAGTCAAGTTGACTTGAAAGCAAATTGTGTTGGTGCAAAGTCTATAGTAGACTGCTCACACTTAAGCATTAACAGTTGAAAAGCTGTTTCACACGATACGATAATGGATTTTGCAGAGTAATGTTTAGCTATTTAGAAAGGTTTCATATGGCAATAAATGATATACACAAAAAAACCTCAGGGTCAAGCCAACCTCGCCTGCTGATTGATTGACGAGGTACTGGCTCTGGCTTTGGAAGGTCAGTTGTAGATCAATTGCATATTTATGTATACAAATATTTGCACTGAGCAGGAATCGAACCCGCACCCCCTGCATAGCAGTCGAATGCTCTACCACTACGCCAGGGAGGTACTTAAATGGAATTTAAGCATATTGAGCAAACATGGAATTTACATATAAAAACGTCACATCATATAAAATACGATACAAAGCTTCAGCAATCCGCTATACGTTCCGCTATTCTCAATTCTAGGTCTAATCCATTGATCATCACCTAAAAGACATTAAGCTAGAGCACTTACATCGACCGCTAAAACGGTCCAATAGGCCACACACCTATTTCCTTACATACATGAACCCAGTTTACTATTTTTGATAGACACTTTGTTAAACCAGTTTCGCTTCAGACTTTTTAGAATTGGATTACGAAGGGTATTCAAATGTATACTTGAAGTCTGAATGTATAAATAAATAAATAAATAAATATTCTACAACATTCTACACAACGCTATCTAGGCCCATGGTAAGCATAGCTTAACTAGCTTGTGTTATGGAATCTAGAATGCGGATAAACATACTTAAATACTTTTTTTTTTTTTTTTTTTTTTTTTGTAAATACATACATATTATACATAGAAACACCCAGACCAATGCAAATACCCATATTCATGCATACAAATATTTGCACTGAGCGGGGATCGAACCCGCGCCTCCTGCGTAGCAGTCGCGTTCACTACCGCCACGCCACAGAGGCTGTCATCGCACTTACATCGACCGCTAAAACGGTCCAATAGGCCACACACCTATTTCCTTACATACATGAACCCAGTTTACTATTTTTGATAGACACTTTGTTAAACCAGTTTCGCTTCAGACTTTTTAGAATTGGATTACGAAGGGTATTCAAATGTATACTTGAAGTCTGAATGTATGAATTCTAAATAACTGTTATTATAAAATATTTTTAGAATGAAATTATAATTCGTATTGGACGCTGAGTAAATTTGAAAATGATGTACCTAATAACAATATAAGTGTATGGAAGTAATTTTTTTTTTTATGTCTCTTAGGAGGCAGACAAGCATACGGACCACCTGATGAAAAGTGGTTACCGTGGCCTATGGACGTTTGTAATACCAGAGGAGTCATAGTCGAGGTGCCAACCCTGTAAGTACAGAGTTTTTGTGCCGTCAGTTTAGAAGACAAAGCAGGACAAGCCGTTAGTCTTCCCACTGACAGCACAAATATTTACTCAGAGATTTACAGGGTGTTCAGTGTTAAACACTTGAATACCCGTAACTAGTCGGCCTGGGGGTGACAGGTGAAGCCGCCTGTCACCCTGACAGAAGCAGGACGCGTCGGCGGCGCGCCTGGCGCGCCTCCCCGTTTTCCGGGAACGAGTTGGGGACTCTGTGGTCCCCACACACCCGAGGAGAGGGCCAGATCGTGAGAGATGGCCCTGGGTCGGCCGGGGTGCGAGGGATATGCCTGTCAACCTCACCTTCGGCAACCAAAGCAACCCACAGGCGGCGTGTGTTTTAGTCGGTTCGAGCCCGACATAACCTCCTCCACCGGCTCCGGTGGGGAGGTATACGTAGGGATTTGCGCACGTAAAAAAAAAACCCGTAACTATAATATAGTTACTATAGTATATTATTACTATTTTTTCGTATAAAGAATATTAGAACCGAAATTACTAATATTTCCATTAACACCCCCAGTTAAGCTGAATTTGCTTGTTAAGAGTGGGTCCACGTCATCGTCGGTATTGTAATGGCTCGGATACGAAACTGGAACCTCTCGATCGTAAGGCCTTAACCACTAAGCTACCGACATTGTAAATTATTTAATAAAGATAGTAAATTATGACTAAAAAATATTGTTACTATAGTGAATAGCGAAAAACAATCGGTCAAGAAATTCTACTTTGACCGTTTTGATTGGTTTCTAATGATCACACTCGTTGATCCGTTTGTCCAAATGTCCAATACTCCAGATGATGAAATGCGATATTTGGAATAGGATAGAAAACTCTGATGTTAAAGTATCAGCTTCAGACGTATGGAACACTGGGATGCTGATGATAACACTAATTTGATCCCTTAGTTTTTTATACACCACCTGATGGGTCTCACACTGGTGTTACCGGATTATCTTCGTATGGTATGGTATCAAGAAGAAAATGCTATTTTTTACGTTAGTCACTTGAAATTCGAACGGGTGCAATGCTGATACTAAATACACTACTTTTAAATCTGTAATATCTTCGAATATATTTATTTAAACCATATGTTGTAAAGGGACATATAGATCTAAATTAAATCAACAATGTATTTAAGGTATTTAATTAGATAAGGATTAATGCTGCATTGGTTAAAATCGCTTCGAAAATTAGTCATTATTTGTCGTAAAAAGTAATTGACAAAAAATGTTATTGTGGAATATCCATAAGAGATAGACATATACCATCGCGGAGTATTCTGTAGACCTTTTCAATGTGTACAATACTTAGTACATTATTTTGAAAAATCTTGTAGGGTTCAAAAAAATGAAATTATTTACGACATCACATTAGAAACCTCAAAATTAGCAGTATTTTTCCACTATTTAATGGAAACCTTCCTCTTCAATCTATCTTTTTTTTTCTATTTTTTTATACCACTAAGTTGTCAGACAAGCCCACGGCCCACCTGATGGGAAGCGGTTACCGTGGCCTATGGACGTATGCAACACCAGGGGTGTCACACTCGCGCTGCCGATCATGAAGAAACCTTCTGATGCCCCTCTTGAAGAACCCCATATTGTAGGCGCTTGGGAAAACACGCAGCTTCTATTACTAGTATTATTATTATTAGTAATACTAAAATCTATTAAATAAACCGCATCAAAATCCGTTGCGTAGTTTTAAAGATCTAAGCATACATAGGGATATAGGGACAGAGAAAGCGACTGTGTTTTATACTATGTAGTGGTTAATTTCTATTCAATAGTAAAATATAAATCATATCTATTGGAGCTAGTACTAAAACGGAATTTAAACAGAAAGGTCCATCCACGTAGTGGTTCGCGCGTAAACACGTAAACGTAGTCAGTCAAGCGTAAAATTGAATGCATTTCTGTCGTAATATTTTTATATCTTACATATTATTTATTAAAACTAAATTTCAGTAATCCCCTAATACTAAAAAAAAGTTAAGTCAGCTTTTGTTCATTTAACAATTATTATACCTAATCTTACATGAAAAGTGGATGGGTTTCGATTTCAGCATATCAATTTAGTTGACAATTGAATGTATACTATAATATACTATTGGTTGTGTGGTTCCTGGCAGAGTAGAATTTGGTATACCCCATCTTTTCCCATGCGGTGTCGTACAAGGCGACTAAGGGATAGGGCTGTTTAACATCAGACTGATATATACAGGCCAGACTCATCCTCAGATGCATGGCTTTAATCAACAATAGTGCACGGAAAACGGCAATAGGCTCACCCCCTATTACGTGGGACCGAATAAAATGATTGGTGAAATGTGGGTGTTAATTCACCTTTATCTACAGAGGATTAGGCAGTGATTATATATATGTATGTATGTATATACTAGATACATTTTGGGTTCCACATAGTTATCTAGGTAGTGGCTTTATTAATAAGCTATTAATTGATAAAATGTCACAATAAAAGCGTTGATCGTAGCCAAATTATGTATTTTACTGCTTTGTTTATACTGTAAACTAGTTATATTTTGTATTTGTTTCGACATGAATTTGAACTACAGTATTAGGTACTGCTGCAATTAGCTCCACTTACGGACAGTAATATAACAATAGCATTCATCTAACAATATATAAATAAACTAAACTATTCAGCATTATTTATTTTATTAATGGATTCTATGTCCGTTTAACCGGCATCTACTAAAACATTCATCCCTAATTTAAACGTTATAAAACAATTTCAGAGTCTGTTACCCGTACAGTACGAGTAACAGATTAAAATAATATCTCGAGTATACGTGACTAGGGTTGTCAAAATGAACCATTTGTGAAGGACTCACCCATGTTTGCCATTTTGAATTAGTAAGGACTTTATTAACTTCACAGTGTCTGAAATAAGTGTCAGTTTTGCCTAGCGTTTTGTACCAGAATTATTGTATTTATTAATGAACAGAGTTGGGCACATTTTAATTGCAATTAAACTTGCAACTAATCCGACTGCCGGTACCAACTAGGTTTTCTTTTAGGATGTGATTGATATTAGGGTGCATCCTGTTGTAAATCTTGTTTCTTGTCTTGTTTCTTTTAGACAGCAGTCGGGTTTACTTGTTTCTATCTTAAAGACAGCAAGTCAGGGTTTTAAATACCCTACACTGTTATTGAAATACAATATTGGTTAATAAATACAAGTTCTCGATGTTGAAGCAAAATAAGAATGTAGAATTATTTTTTTTAGTTAAATTTATTTTGTTCTATGACTAATTATTATAATTGTTTTTAAATATTAAACTAAAACTAAAGTAATAAAGTAAAAAAATTACAAGAATTTAAATGATACATACAATTGTATTATTTGATTGAGAATACAAACCAAGCATTGTTCAGCCAGAATAGAACCTATAATTACCATTACGTAACCAACCCAAGCATATTACGACTTATCTATTTTTTTACAACTTAGGTGGCAGACAAGCATACGGCCAACCTGATGAAAAGTGGTTACTGTGACCTATGATCGTATGCAACACCAGGGGAGTCACATCCGTGCTGCGTACCCTGTAAGAACACAAAATCAGGACCGGCCTTTGGTCTTCCCACTAACAGCACAAAAACTCTACAGTGAGCTCTGGCTCTATTCTGTAGGACGGAGGTACTTCCCCAGTCGGACTGCTCAATTGAGACGGATATACCGTCGTGTCTTACCTCAATATACCAATAAATGTTGTCGTTGTGTGGCCAATGTTTGTATAAAAAATTGAACAGAAGGTGTAGCGGGAACAGGATCTGAGTTCCACGCGAGTGGAAAGAATTATGGCAGTAGGAAGTTCACCGGGTCAGCTAGTCTACATTATATAATAGCGGCCGCCCCTGTTTTACCCCCTTAGAAGTGGATTTTCGTAAAATCTGTTCTTAGTGAAAATCTTCACACTATAAGGAACCTACTTGCCTAAATTGAAGTTTGTAGACCAATAAACAATTAAATAATAATATTATTTCCTACCTAAAATAGCCTACCTTACATACATACATATAATCATGCCTTTATCCCCGGAGGGTTAGGCAGAGGTGAATTAACACCCACATTTCACCATCATTGTATTCGGTCCCACGTAATAGGGCGTGAGCCTATTGCCGTTTTCCGGGCACTATTGTTGCCTCGAGCCAAGCATCTCTAGCAGAGTCTGGGCTGTATATATCTATCTGATGTTAAACAGCCCTATCCCTTAGTCGCCTTGTACGACACCGCATGGGAAGAGATGGGGTGATCGAAATTCTACTTATCTCGGTAAAAGCCTTGGAAGCAAAACAATGATAATAAAACACACAGACGATAAATTTAATTACCTACAACGAAACTATCTACCCAAACTAAAATGTGCTTAAAAAAGACAGATACCCAATATCGTTGTTGTGAGCAGACGGATTCACACAACTATTACTCAGACTTATCGATTACGAGCCGTTTCAGAAATTTCACAATGAATTTCATGTATGAAATTGCTTTTATTTATTTATAGTCTTGCCTTCAAATACTGTTCTTGAGAGACCGGGATAATTCATACTATAAATACATATTCAGTTAGTTTCAGATTACCTTAATACACATTGACCAGCGTGGAAACAGTAAGCCAGAGCCTCTCAACATTAGGAGAGGCCTAGTCCAGCAGTGCACTTGATTTGACATTACCTCGTTACTGAAGTAAGGCTTTGAAGATAATTGGAGTAGATCGGCTCAGTACGAAGACTGCACCCAATATAGATAATAGCTAAGAGTAAGTTCTGAATGAAGGGTGTGCTATATCCTTTCGACACAAAGCGGATGTCGGACTAGGCCGTAAGGTAACGCTTGGTGGACCACAACCTAATTTATGATATTGGAATGCTAGATTTATATCTAGTAATCATCATGTGATTTCATCATCGAGATATTATGTGAATCATGTACACTGGAATAATACTAAATAACATTTTACGAAATTACCGCGATTAGCTATTCACGTCTGCTATGCAAGTGCAAGTCTTGATAAGGCATTTGTGATAACAGTGTATTGTGCCATCTTCTCGGATTACGCCTAAAGTTTATATGCTCATAGATATAAGTATTAATTTGTAACGGAAAATCGAGCATTTACCATTTTTTAAATCGAACTGAACAACAAGTATAGAGAAAACATCACTACGAACATTTTCATGATTTTTTTTGAGTTCAGAGTTCGCTAAAAAGATCATGAAATATTTTGTATCCTTTATGCAAATTTACTTTCCTTTTATGAGAATACTCGCCAGAACGCTCGCTAAAAAACTCGCTAAAACGCCCTCGTTCAATACCTTTAAACTCACTAAAACACTCTCGTCTTCATAATATAACAATTACCTTCAAACTCACCTTAAACCACTTAAGCATGCCTCAAGCACGCCTTTTGCCACTTCTGTAGACTTCACGCTTTATAAAATAAAATCAAACAACATTACATTATATAATAAAACAATAGCCTTGTATATAATGAAAAATGGGTGGTGTAAATCTGCGCCATTATAATGACTTACTCGCCGTTCTTACGATGTATCATACGCTTGCGACTGTGCGGTAAAATAAAAGTCGTGTTGGATGAACACGCAATGATTGATGCGTGAAAATTTAATGGCGTTGACGTCAGAGTAATGTTTCAGTTCTAACTTCTGTTCAGTCTCAATCACACCGCAGCGTATTTTTGTTACACTTGTACACTAGAAAAAAAAGGGTATAACAAGGATGAAATCGTGAAGTTAGGCCTAAAAATAGGTCTTATATAAAGTGAAGGGAAAAAATTAAAAAAAGTTGGTGGCTACATTTAAAAAAGGGTCAGAGGTCAGATGTGGCCTTATCACTTCAATTTGCTGCGAGTTACATTGGTAACCTCATTTTCCCAAAAGCAACAATAGCTTTTTTTAATGTAACAAATCACACTTTAACGGATTTTATAGTTAGTGTGTTTGTTCATACATACATATACAAATAGTTCCAGTGATATACAATAATGTTTATGGGAATGAACGTGATCATACATAGCTTTGTTTTGACTGACGTTTCAACCAGTTACACCGGTCAGGTTAGACTGGCTCAGTGGTAGTTAAAATCAATTAAAAACCAGCCAGCGTGATGGAGATACGGTGAGCGAAAAAAATTGTAAAAAAACTAAAATCTGTCAAAGCGGCACAAAGTTTGGTGTTAGTACAATCCCGCTTATAGCCACCATACAGAATGCATAGTGAAGTGGGAACACAAAAGTGAACAAAAGGTTCCTTAATACATAGATACGTCAACGATATCACAATATATAATGGTGGCACTTCACATGGCTATTTGTATTTGCCTATTGCATATCTGACAAAGCAATTACCTTATTGCCTATTTGACAAATATGACCATTACCTAATTGACAAGTTATTGTTATTATTGTTATTGTATTTTTAAATTCTTTACGGCCAGTAAAGTTCCTTCAATAGTAGATAAAAACGTGTGACAATTTACATGTGACACCTCTTTGAAGTGAATACTTTTTGTGAAGTAGGTAAATTGTATTTGTCTATGATTTGATGATCTGTATTTGCATGTTGCACGTCAAATATTTTGCCAAATCAACTAACTTCCAATAGCAAACACAAATAGCCAAGTGAACTGCCACTATAAGGTTGACACACAAACATTTTTTTTTTAACAATAGCTACACAGCCCCACGGTGCTCTTAACGTCTAGTTCCTCGTAAAGTTCAAATAAAAATACAGTTACTGTATTGCATATACAAAACAAAATCCTATACCAACCCGTCTGGCCAACATGGGAATCGTAAGCCAAATCAGCCCAACATTGGGAAAGGCCTATGTCCAGCAGTGGACTGTAATAAGATAATGAATGGATGATATTGCAAATTATAAAATTCAGCCATATTACGTAGAATGTTTTGCATGTGAACAATATGGTGTAAGAGGGACACACATTATTGTTTTATTTTCTATGTCAGTTCTAACGTTATTCGGAGTTTTGCAATTATTTCGCGACATAGAATGCAAATGGCTGTTTATGCTATCGATAAAGTAATCGTATATGAGTTTAGTTATTGCTCCTTCGATTTATTTACGAAAGCCGTCGGCACAAACATTATAGTTCAAAAATATTTTAAAGGAATTGGTGAATTTAGGCATTATTTTTTTCTCTACCTCCTAATACAGACAGTAGAAGATAAGATAATAGTAATATAATAATAAATATTCTTCAATATTCTACACAAAGCTTTCAACCCATGGTAAGCATAGCTTAACTAACTTTTGTTATGGAAGCTAGAATGCGGATAAATATACTTCGAAACTTTTTTTTGTTAGACATACACCTTATATAGATACACTCAGACCAATGCATACAAATATTTGCACCTAGCAAGAATCGAACCTACACCCTCTGCGTAGTAGTTGAACGTTCTACTTCTACGCCACAGAGGCCTTCGTTACCGTCATAGTATAAAAAAGTAATCCCATGTTTTTTTTTTTTTTAATTAAGAATATTAGCAACCGCAATTACTAAAATTCTCTCTAAGCCCTCCAACTAAGCTAAATTGCTTGTGTTAGGAGTGGGTTCACGTCGGTTGTGTAATGGCCAGGATTCGAAAGCGGGACCTCTCGATCGTAAGGCCGACTCCTTACCCACTAAGCTACCGACGCTCAAAAAATGTTAATCGCCCTAGGCATATCCTATATTAATGGCGTAGTATATTAAAAGTGTTTTACGCGCACCGGTTGAGGAAAATTTTTAGGTGGCAGACAAGCAAACGGCCCCCCTGATGGGAAGTGGTTACCGTGGCCTATGGACGTATGCAACACCAGGAGCGTTACACTCCTCTTGAGGAATCCCATATTGTAGGCGCTTGGGAATAGTCTAACTCTAATCTGCTCAAGAAAAGCCAAGCTTTTTACACTTTTATATTATTTGCCTTTTTTACAAAAGGAATCTAGTTTTCATTGGCAGTTAAACACAAACGTTGATCGAGTCATCTTCAAAAAATTGGCACTTTATTAATCTGTAATCTTGTCATCAGCACGTCATGTATTTGCCGTACTGACGCGCACCCTTGTCAAGATATCGTTAGCGTGTATGGTTACCGGTAATTCTATTTAAAACGGAAACAAAAGGTAATCCAAGATACGGTAGTTGCCTCCACCTGGGGTTCACAGAGGTTACACTGAGCTGACATTTAAGCCTCTCAGTGATCGCGGTGAACGGGAATTAATCTTAAATAAAATTGATGAATTTTTGAAAACAATTCGCAACTGAGGTCCTCTTATTCCTCCTTCTCTTGGTTAGGGCTTATACAGCTTTTATAAGAGCGACAGCCGTCTGACATTTCAACCCCCGAGAAGGAAGCCTGCAGCAAAGTTTCGTTCGTCAATCAGATATACTTGTTTAAAGGCGAGGTTGGTTTACGAAGAACGTCTTTATACCCTGAACACTCCACTTTTCGTCAGTTAACGGACAAATAATATTCACGTAATATCTAAATACAATCTTAATTGATCAATCCAATTACTGCTAATTACTTACAGGTATCTCTGTCGTCATCTGAAACCGACTGAGGTGATGAAACTGAAATTAAATTATGGGTATAATGGGATCACAGGAAATGGGCCTGGTATTCATTCGATGTGAATAATTAGCTAGCGCATTGTTAGCTAATTATTTAAATTTGAACGATATAATATTAGCACTGGGCGAATATTGTTGAAACTATCCCGACCTATCAAATATTAGCTATATTTAAAAGATACTTCTTCAATTAATTAGATAAATCTGAGAAATTATACATTTTAACCTAGTTTATGTAAGTACAATATTATTTGAAATTCATCATCTTCATTAGGACGTATTATCCAAATTGCGTCAGAGGCTAAGGTGCCCTCGGAGCTTAGAGTCCGCCTTCCGACTGCTCCTTCTTCATTTCGTACTGGGCGTCCATGGTAGTGAGACCATTTACATGCGTGTCACCCTCCACGACGGTAAGTCAGGATTTTAGTCAGCCTTTCCCCACGTTTCCGGAAAACGTGGACGCACCAGCGAAGGACACTCTCTCGTATTTTATCTACGATGCGATGCGAGAGTTCCTCACGCGATCTTAACGCACATTCATACGCACATCATTTTCATCTCCTTGACACGCATCTCCTGCTTGTGTCTCCAACAGCGGCCACGTCGCCGTGTAAAACGATAGGCCTAATTATCGTCTTATGGGATCTGTTGAGTTTAAGACCAAGTAATCTGTCTTCGCCACATTTAGTTTCAAATCACCATTTTCAAGCGCCTTCTTCGACACTTCCTTTGGATCGCTGTGCCCACCAGATCATCGCGCGAGGAATTCAGTCAAAAGCCTTCGCATGTCTAAAAATAGGCAGTGCAGCGGTGTATTCCTCACCTCATATTTCTCCGCGACAATCCTTAAGGCAAACGCCGGATCCATGGTCCCGTGTCCGGGACTTAACCAATACTGACACTCCGAGAATATACTCTCCTGTTGAATCCAGGAGTAGATTATCCTCTCGTAGAGCGTCATGGTGTGAGACATTATCTTTATAACGCGGTAACTTCCACACTCCTGCACTATCCAGTATCTTTGAAGATTAGCGTGATGACACTCAGCCTCCCACTGGCTGTTGTAAAGATTTGCGAGGATAATCATACCACGGGCACGGTGTTGTACGGTGGTGTACGGTGTTGTAAAGATTTGTGAGGATAATCATACCACGGGCACCTATTGCCTTCCAAGCCTCGATGGGTACTTCGTCAGGTCTGACTATTCAGTTCTTCATGCGGCGAATAGCAGGTTATCGGTGGCACCAATTCTGAGAAGAGGTCTGGCAAATGAATCCAGATTTGAGAAGAGGTCTGGCAACTGCACCGCTTTATGCTGCTATGATATTATTTCAAAATTTCATCAAAATGTTTTTTTTTTTTTTATACCACTTAGTTGGCAGACAAGCACACGGCCCACCTGATGGAAAGTGGTTACTGTGACCTATGGACGTCTGTAACACCAGAGGAGTCACAGTCGCGCTGCCAACCCTGTAAGTACAGAGTTTCTGTGCCGTCAGCAGAAGACAAAGCAGGACAAGCCTTTAGTCTTCCCACTGACAGCACAAATTCTCCAGTGAGCTCTGGCTACCCTACTCACCGCTGGGAACACAACACGAAGTTATTATAACCGCGGTATTCTGTAGGGCGGAGGTACTACCCCAGTCGGACTGCTCAATCGGGCGGAAATACCGCCGTGTCCTACCTCCTTAAGTGTTAAGTGGTCACTCATCTGGAATGTTCGTATAATCAACATTTCAGTGAAGTGTACGCTTCGTGAATTGCGACTACGTCAGTTATTGCGAGTTCTTCACTAAAATTATTTTATTATTTTGTTAACTTTGGACGTTTCTACAGTTCCCAAAATGTTGATTTAAATTTTATAAATTACGAAGTCGGTTAAAACGTGAACCCTTGTGCATTTATCTACAGTATTATAAGTATAAGCTTAGGATTTCAATATTTCAATACTTTCACAAAATATATCGGTTTTCCTTTTTTTACTTTTCATAAAACGTAGACGCACGACTTAAGTGAAATATTCCACTCTTTTCTTCGAAGACTTGGCGTCGTCGTTATTCTCATTTCTGTCCGTTAATATTATTCTTTAATATGTTCACACAAAAATACAAAAATAGACACCATCCCTTGAGTGGTTTGCTTGTTACGTTTGGGCGGTGGTTGTCGTTTCGTCACAAAATACTAGTTTAGGTTAGTTTTACAGGTACAAAACAGTTTTACCGTACTTTGATAACAAGGTGTCTACGCCACACATCTCCGAGATATGTGATATATATTCAGAAAGAATTTCGGAATTCAGCACTGTATGAAGAGCAAATGACGTGAATAAATGACATATTTACTACCTAATTAGGAGTCAGTGAAAATCAATTCATCTTGATATCTTGGTAATATATACATAATATAAAAAGTTACAAGATTGTTACAAACTTTTGAAGAGTTTGAGATGAATTGAACCCCGAAAGTTTGGATTCTATAAAAAAGTTTTATAACTTTCAATGCGACGGTTTTGTTACGTTAAAATTTTACGTGTGAATTCCAACTTGGCATCACATTTTGTTGCAAAGTTTGTTATTCCGACAAACGACACGGTGGATAAACCGTGTTATTAGAACAATAAACTTAAGTGATTAAAATTACTTGGCAAATGGAAACAGAAGTTTGAAAAAGAATCAATAAAATAATTAACACAAACCAAGTCAATACAGTGGTGTACACGTAACGTTTTTATACTAAATATATTCCAAGTAAATAAAAGTCCTTGTATTTTAGTGTAGCGATCCCTAAGGGCGCGGGGGATTTGTCAGTAGAGCCCTTATCTGATGTTCATTCTTTTAGCGAAGGTTCAGCAAAAATGCTTTTTATGTTACTGTCTGTCGTCACACTTGAATTTCGTATTGTTTTCACTATTTTGAGAGAAACTGTACTAACATTTCAGGTCCCTCAGCCTTTAAGTTTGATCGTAAACTTGCATATTATAACAAGAAATAGAGGACACCTTTTTATGTGCTTAAATAAAATATCAATATGAACAGAAATACGGATTACGGATGGCAAACTAACAAAAAATCATCTGATCGTATTTGCGCTTATTAAAAAAAAAAAACGGATCAGTACTCCTAGCATGAAAAACTAGTGTAATCGTTCAGTAAAGTTATCGATAGAATGGAGCATTGCGATTGGCAGGCTTCACACACACACAGGTTCACAGCAGGTGGGCAGCCAATCGCAATGGTCTTTTTCGTGCTAGGAGTACTAAGAAAAGAAACATTACGGGTATAGTGGTACGCATCTTAAACATCTTGTCCATTTTGTAAGCAAATACCTATAAAGAGAACTTATTGTAGCCATAAAAATACTTAAGCAAATTGTACTAAGACAATTTCACTTGGCTTGTTTACTCTTTTTGAAATACTGCTGAGACGAGGTCTCGGGTTCGATCCCAGATTTTACCATGGCACACACCAATGACTTTAGATGCTTTTCGAAGTTATGTGCATTTATCGCAGGTTTATAAGTGCCCGGTTAATGACAATAGTCTCGCCACCTATTACATTGGGACCTAAACATAAACTGGTGAAATGTGCTAGCACCTCTGCCAAGTCCTTCGGGTATATAGGCGTGAGTTTATGTTATGTAACATTATTCATAATCTAACAGCACAACTTATTAGTAACCTTCAATGTTTGTAAAATAAAACGTACACTACCATCAAAGAGAAGGAATCACGTTTGCTTATATTTACAAATGTATAAATATAACAACATTCTTGCAAAGCAAAGATACTAGTCTTCTGAAATAACAAGTAAATTATATTTACTTAGAGCACGCTACTCAAGTGCAATTAATTTTTCAAAGAAAATCTCCCCCGCCGGCAACGTGACGAGAGACGAGTATAATAATGTTATTTATTTTCAATATTAGTATAACATAGTTATACCTTGCTGACGTCAATCCTACTAGAGTTTATCAGTATCGCGTCGCTTTATTGATTGGTTTAAAGTTATACGCGTCAGCATTTGACAGTCAATGGACATGATAGACAGTCTAATGTAATCATGTTATAGTTAAATTGGGATTTATTTTATATTTGGTCAGTCAATTAACTACACCCCGCTAGATGGTAAAAAGCTGAGGAGCAGTCCAAAAGATACGGACAACCACTTCCGATACTATTAAACTTAAAATGGTGGTCCTTACCTTGACATGATGAACTCGGGTCTGTAAAAAAATGGTAACACGTGCGCGGGCAGGGCATTCCAGCTCTTTATCATAAGGCAGAGGAAGGAGGCATCAAACCATTTTGTGTGAGACGGTGTGGATTCCACTTTATTATATTATATATATATTATTTTATTTTATGCCGGAACAGCGGTATCTTTCTTACAAGACACAAATTCGTAGAATACAGTTCTCATCTCTGGGATGGCTCCACAAAATAGCTGTTAGCCGCTCTCGACAGATTCAGTCGTATCATTGCTGATCCTGAAGTTACTAACACCTTGGAAACTTTGCAGTTGCATAGGAACGTAGCCTTTTAGGTCGTATTCTATCGATTCTACCACGGCGACTGTTCGGAGAAGCTATTTCAACTTCACCCAGAAAAGAGGCTGGCTGGCGATGCGACTGGGATTAACGCTAGGATGAAGTAGAGAAGAAAAAGACATGGTAGAAACATGTATTTCCAACAAAAATGACAAATATCTCTTAGTTTAACATACCTACCTATTCATAGATGTTACATATCAGTATTCTTAGATGTTAAATATGCTATTTGTTAAAACGTCCATGTAATATTAGATATGGTTTTTATACTCGGAAAGAACTTTCATCTCTATTACGACTGTGGCGATATTATATCCCCGCGGTTTTAAAGCCTTGGGCAAGGACAGCATGGTGCCCGGCAGAAACAAGCCCAACAAAGCGACGTAATGTGTTCTGCGCACAAAAGGAATGTACTTACCAAAGGGCGCAACACTGCCTTTGACAGGTAGCCAAAGTATATACCCCGAGATTCTTGGTAATTTCTATCGTAAATTACACTCCCGCCCAGCCACACAAAAAGAAAATGTGTGTTTTCTTGTCGGAATCGTATCTTTATGAAAATTATATGAGCATCGATATGCCACTTTGTTACACAACCTTTTATTTAATCATGTCTTTTCCCTTAATATTAACATTTTCATACCGCGTTCCGAAGTCAAATACAAAATCATTTTCCTACAAAAAGGGGAAAGATGAATTGAGATAGGCACTCTACGGAATAAGGAAAATTATTTCGTACGCGTCCTTGGGGCGTTGTGCATTTTTGTTCATGTTTATCGGAAATAAGTGTACGTGAACTAGTATTAACTGATCTTATACAGTAATACAATAAAGGTTTTTATCAAAACCATTTATAAATTGATTTCTGCCATTTGGTCACTTTATAAACGTCAGTGTGAAATTGCGACACCAATCTAGTCGACCTGCACGCCAATTTAGGGAAACATTGATTGGGCTATTGATATCGTGCGCTGCGGTTCGTGCAGTCTATATATTTAGAAAATTATTTTAGTGTAGTGTACATGTGACCTAATAGCTGTTGTATCATCGCAAAAGGGGTGTGGAAAAGTTTGTCAAATTAAAAAATAGTTTGCTAAGAAAATTAAAACATTTAAAACAAACCCTCACATATTTCAATTCAGTAAATTTGTGCGATTTACTGACATATAGCGTTATATGTATTTTTAAATTTTACGATAATTTGAATAGTTATAGTTTACCGCTAAGAAAACCCCATTCATTGTAGCGCCGCAATTCCTGGGCACACCGCTTACCATCTCTTCGAGTATCGGGATCCTTGGTGTTGATATCTCCAGCGACGTCCAGTATCGGAGTCATTTGGAGGACAAGGTTAAGTTGACATCAAGCAAACTTGAAGTATTCAACAGGGCGAAGCGGTACTTTACTGTGGGGCAGCAACTCCTTTATAAAGCACAGCTCCGGCGCCACATGGAGTACTGCTGTCACCTTTTTGCTGGAGCGCCTGCATACCAGCTTGACCCCTTCGACTCAGTGCAAAGACGGGGGTTGACAATTCCATACTCGCAGGTAGTGTGGAACCTCTTAGTCTTAGGAGGGACTTTGCCTCGCTGTGTGTGTGTGTCTACCGCCTATACAATGGTTTGTGCTCAGATGAATTGTTAGACATGATACCCACAGCTACATTCTATCTTTGCACCTCTCGCCATAGGCAGGGAATTCACCCTCCCACAATGCGACCTGAGACGGTGCGCACTGTGCGCTGTGAAAGAAACTTCATCCCACGCACACTCAAGCTGCGGAATGATCTCCCCGTTACGGTTTTCCCAAGCACCTACAATAGGGGGTTCTTCAAGAGGGCATCAGAAGGTTTCTTCATGGTCGGCAGCGCGAGTGTTGCATATAGGCCACGGTAACCACTTCCCATCAGGTGGGTGGTGTGCTTGTCTGCCACCTAAGTGGTAAAAAAATACTTTTTTTTCAATTCAATGATGTAAACGTTCCACCGCTACACCACAGATGCCATTTGTACAGGTCTATTACTTACATAGACCATAGCGGCTCTACCAACACCTTTGGTATCTTGGATATTTTCTAGTGCGTGCACCTGCTTAACCATGGATGAAGCCTCTGAAACCGGTTGACGATTATTAAGATTGCTTTGTTAAATTTGCATTGAGTCGTGAATATTATATTAAACTCGTACACATATTTCCATATGGCATAAGAACATTTACCGAGTCAGCTAGCTTAGTTGTCAAAATAACTTTTAAAAATATTACTCTACAATTAAAACTGATTGTCTACATTCCACTGGTATCATTGCCAAAAAAAATATTTTTTTAGAGGGAATCTAGCGTGAAACAAAAAACTAGATAAGACTATACAGCACCAACAGTTACTTTTTATTGGGTTCCGTATCATTACTAATGGTTATCACGTAGACATAATAGTGTAATATTAGCGTAGTATGGATAATTAACAAAGATTGCAGTTATCAAGACATCAGCCTAGATTATAAAACATAGATGCAGTTGGAAAACACCCTTGTGTAATAAACTAATTTTCTATTATAGGTTAGGTGGAAGATTAAAAATAAGTAAAAACGAAAAAATGACTACAGACGCAACTGCCACCGGTCTTTTACCGTTCTTAATTTATTAAGCTCAGTAAAATAATTTTAATTTACAGGAAAATATCCAATTGGAAGTAGAAATTGCCCGTTTTCATTTATATCCAATCATTCACTCAACCTATAATAATTAATGTTTTGATTATAACAAATAATATGACGTCACAATAAATTATTTTATTTAAATTTCCTATTAAGTCACCGTTTTGACGTTTAGTATAAAGTAACTAATTTGAGTAATCAGTCAAATAGCGTCATAAAAAAACTTAAGCAATTCTGCAATTTTTTGGAAGAATTGTTCTCGTGTCGTTGAAGCTCTCTTTTATTTAGCCGTATGTCGTTGGAATGAAGTTTCATTGTGAAACACATTCATTACCTACCTTAAGTACTAGACACTGTTGGCATTACCTAGTTCAGGCAAGTAATTTTATTGCATCAAGGTTGTGTTTTTGTTTCTTACCTCAGTAATATATGATAGGTTAAATAACTAATATTTTGCCACTACCGCGTAACAAAACTCATAACATTTATTTTTGTACTAAAGGAATGCTAAAAATAAACCCAGCCAGCGTTATTATCAGCTACGCCTACGGAATGTTTTCAGCGAAAATTCCTGAAATACCTATAAATATGTTAGTCAAGTTTAATAAAGCCTTTATATTTTCACATTTCTCTATTATGTTGGCTATGAACCAGCCAACTGTGATCCTTTAAAAATATTTTTTAGAATGTTGGTTTTATTTTTAACGAATGTTTTAGTTTGTAGATTCTAAACTTAAATACTTGTATCAAAATAAACGGGATATTTACCAGGTTTCAATGTTTTGAGTTTCCGATATTTCGGCGCTGTTGCAAACACCATGATCACGGAGGAACTGGAACTGGTGAAAAGAGAAAAAGTTTTTTTTTTCTCCTAGGAGTAATTATATCGATCTACCCTCTTTCGAGTTCTTTTACTACGTATATTTGCACTACCACTGGTTTCACTTTCACTACAAACTCGAACCCGGTCTCGATCTCGATCACGTTCACGACAAATCCATGGTGAGTGACCATGATAGTTTAAATACCTATATTAAATACTTGTGTTGAATATACAGTTTAACTAAATGTATTCCCTTATAGATGAACTAAAATTATTCGAGAATAAGCCAGGTTTGATATTACAGAGGCAATCAGCTTGTTTGCAAATAATTATGTTAACCTCTGCAGTAATATTATGAGAGCTTAAAGCGACACACTGTAATGCATACAAAAGTAGTTTTATTCTGGTAATATTATGACCTTAGTTTAGATATATAGATAGTTACATAATTCTTTATTGTACACCAACAGATTAACAGTAGGACAAGTAGGTAGCATGTATACAGTTCAATGTACAATGGGCGGCCTTATCGCTGAAGCGATTTCTTCCAGGCAACCTTGGGATGGACAGTATTGTTATAAAATTAAATTAATTAATTAGTTTAAAGTTTATTCATAGCTCAACGAGACCAGCCTTTGATCCTACGGGTGAGGTTGGCTTGGCTCCATACGTTATTATTTAATATATCTGCTGCATCAGCGGAGACTTTCAAACGGCGCATATATACCAATTTAACTGGTAATTATATTTTTGAGCCGTTTGGAGTCGAAACGTTGGGTCCGTGGGGTCTAAGCGCGCGAGCGCTATTTAAAGAAATAGTGAAGCGACTAATCGACTCTTCCCGTGACCATAAGGCTGGCCTTTACCTCGCTCAAAGAATTGGCATCGCCATTCAGCGTGGCAATGCCGCCAGCCTCTTGGGCACGGTACCAGTAGAGATCGATGGGGAGGAATTTTTCGATGCCTAAAGTTGCAGTCTCCCATTCATTTCTCCATTTCATTTTTGTATATATTGTATAGTTAGCATAGTTTTGTATAAATTTTATAAGTATTTTTACTATTTAAATTAAGTTATTTATTAATTCAATTGTGTGTATATATACACAATTGAACTAAAACATATATTTGTATTAAAGAAATCTGTATAGGTTAAACCCTCACCATCAAAAAGTAAAACAAAACATTTATTTCACTGTAATATACTAAATTATCATATGTCATGTCATAATTTATAAAATGATGATTTTATCCATTTGTGTCGAGAATCCGCGTCAAGTTCCAACCAAAATACAGAAGAATAAAATTTCCGATAAAAATTCAAGCGTTGTAATACAGTTATATTCTGATACAAACTGTTTTGTCCTTAACATAGAAATATTGTTAAGTGAACCCAAAAATCTGGACCGAATTTCTTGGCACCAAGCCACTTCATATGGGATTGAATTAAATTCCTTTGTATTTAAGTTTCGTGTTTTGTACGTCTTCAGAGTGGGTTATAAAAATTGTTAAATGTATTAAACGATTAAGTCATCTAGACAAGTGGCCATAAATTTGCAGAATATAATATATTGATTGACAAATGTCATAAACTTCAAAGTGCGTGTTAGAGTATAGGAGGTAGGACACGGCGGTATTTCCGCCCAATCGAGCAGTCCGACTGGAGAAGTACCTCTGTCCTACAGAATTCCGCGGTTATAATAACTTCATGTTGTGTTCCCAGCGGTGAGTAGGGTAGCCAGAGCTCACTGGAGAATTTGTGCTGTCAGTGGGATCACTAGAGGCTTGACCTGCTTTGTCCTCTACACTGACGGCACAGAAACTCTGTGCTTACAGGATCGGCAACGCGAGTGTGGCTTCTCTGGTGTTACACACGTCCATAGGCCACGGTAACCACGTTCCATCAGGTGGGCCGTGCGCTTTTCTGCCACCTAAGTGGTATAAAAAAAGAAACAAAAAAGAGTACGCGCCGCGAAATAAGTCCTTTGGCCGCGGCGTGGCAGTCGCAACATGTAATATTGCCAGTATCATCTTTTTCTTTTACCAGATCTTTCATTGTTCAGATACGAATGTAATAGTCCTAAGTTGAACTGCTGAACTTAATAAGTTAAAGGAGTGAAAACTTCAGTCAAACTGTATCAAGGGACAGTCTTGGAGCATAATTAAATAAATATTCTACAACATTCTACACAACGCTATCTTGGCCCATGGTAAGAATAGTTTAACTAGCTTGAGCTATGGAATGTAGAATACGGATAAACATACTTAAATACTTTTTTTTTGTAAATACTATTATACATAGAAACACACAGACAAATGCCAATACCCATATTCATGCATAAAAATATTTGCACTGAGCGGGGATCGGACCCGCGCCTCCTGCGTAGCAGTCGCGTTCATTACCGTTACGCCACAGAGGCATGTTGTGACACCACCCAGTAATACACTTTTTAATGTGATAAATGGGTCTGAGCTTCTCCGCTACCGTAGCACCTCATGCTATCCTCCAAAAAAAACGCGAACTGTGCATATTAGTGTGTACATGTTGTGACGGGATTGGGATCATGCTTTGAACTATAATTCTCACTAGTACATCATAAAATAATATGCTGGCAACTTTTAATCGTACTGTCATGACTTGAGCCAACCAACATACAATATGGCTGAGTATGGCGGCGATGTCAGTTTTAGTTCCGAGTTAGTTTGACCATGGGACTTATTTTCTGGCGTTGACTCTAATCCTGTACATTGAACATTCGACCGTAAACGAATTGACATCTTGTCGAGGTGGCTAATAAACTAACCACCAAACAGAGTAAGTCGTTATTAGTGTTCTCAGTCACGTCTATTCCGTTGAATGGGTGTTTATTTATGTCATTTAGGTGGCTGTCAAGCACACGACCCACTTGATGTGTGTATGTAAAATTATATATAAAATACTACGAGTAGTAGTAGTATTGAATGTTAGGCAGACAATATAAGTATAATACTATGTTAAACTTAGCACATTACCATTAATCCTAACGACGTCGCCTCACATAAAGAATAATGGACTTCATGCACAGCGATTTTAAATGCAAATATGGCCAATACCAAATACGTACAATAGGGTAGTTGACTCATATCAAATTTTATGAAATAAATACTTATTTTATCTAGAAATAGGTTCAAGAAACCTTAAATATTACTTTCAGTTGATAAAAGAAGAAGGTGGCTGTAAAAAAGAAATCAAAATCAAAGTCATTTAATTTCAATATTGAGCAGTAATATTGTTTCTCATTGACGTCAATAATAATTTTACTTAAGCTAAGTTCACCACCGCTTTCTAGGCGCTAGAGGAGAAGAAACGACAAACTCCACTGCGGCAATTTTAAGACAACAATTCACAATCTTTCCTTAAGGTTTATAAGTGGGCGAATGAACATTTTGTTTCATGTTACAATAAACAATAATACATATATATTACAAAACTATATAATAAAATTGTTAATCGAAAGATAAATTTGGTAACAATAAGGAGCCTGCACCATGCTCAAGCCAGAACATGCCGCAGAGAAAGAGATGGATCCTTTTGGGCCACTCAATACAATAACTTTGACTCGATGATCCATACTCGTTACGTTATTGTTTACAAAAATTTGCAGAAGGTCAAGAGGCTTTGAGAGACTAGAGAAATCATCTTATTTAATTTGAAAATATTTATTTTTAATCTATAATTGAAAAGCCAAAAAAACTACAGCCATGATCATGACGTCAGTTCACATGTATACAATTAAACGTTATTGAATGGTTATTGAACATACAACACAATTCACAGCTCAACACACAGCACTGTTATTTTTACATTCTTGTGCAATACAAGAACGATAATTACTATATTTCTCGTGTAATTCACTAGAAATCATGGAAATTTCTGGAGGATAAAGAGAACATCGAGTTTCAAGTGCACTGGTGTATGTCTTAATATTTATCATAGGATAAGAGTGATTTAAAATTTCTGACATTTTAAATCAGAGAGGGACCTTTGATAAAGAATACCATTTGATTCGTTCCTTTTGCTTGCCAACTCGCATTCCTGGCTGTTTAAAAGTTTCTTCAAGAGTCGCTGCGAATATATAACATGCGCGAAAATCATCCAAGTGACTTAAAATTTACAGAAAGTAAAGTCTTTACCCGATTTAACGAAACGGGGGTTAAGACTGTAAGTACGAAAAGTAGAACCAATTAAATATATTGACAAATTAATGGTCTTGAACTCCTTTGAATTCTTCTGAACTATTTCCGATTGACCGAAACCCTTAGTAAACCCCACTCATCCGTTGTCGTGAAGTCGGTGAACTGTTTTCTACGTAAATCTTTTATTTGACGTCGTTGGGTCCTTCGCTGCGAGTATAACTGTCTCTCACATCTGTCTATATTTCGAGTACGGCAAATAGATAGAATGTAACAGTATTTAATACGTTTATAATATTTCTTAACATAATTGTAAATTTTTACGTTTAAATGTGCTCTTTATGTGCCTAAACTAGCTTTGAGAAATGATCCTAGCATAGATTCATAATTTCTTTAATATAAAATTGTTCATATTTATACTGAGAGTACGAACGACTTAGTGGTTAAAAATACTTAGTCCTTCCTAAGCGCCTTCCATCTTTAAACACGATTTAAATTTTTAATAAAACAACTGCAGAAGAAATCAAATGGAAGTAAATTTTATAAAAATAAATTATTCAATTTTTTGTGAAACTACCACTGTAACTATGCAATTCCAATGTTCTGAAATAAAATTCGAATTGTAATCCTCGTTTTCCATATTCAAAATAAAATTTTGACTTCGGAACCATTTATTTTTGTGTTGATCTCGTTAATATGATTGCATTGAGGCCTCTGATATACACGCATATTATAGGTACATATAATCACGCCTTTATCCCCGGAGGGTTAGGCAGAGGTGAATTATCACCCACATTTCACTAATATACACATACATAGGTACATATAATCACGCCTACATACACAACGCATACATAGGTACATATAATCACGCCTTTATCCCTTACATATATCCCATATCCCAAACATATAACAACGCATACATAGGTAAATATTATCACGCCTTTATCCCCGGAGGGTTAGGCAGAGATGAATTATCACCCACATTTCACCAATATTTGTATTCGGTCCCACGTAATAGGGGGTGAGCCTATTGCCGTATTTCGGGCACTATTATTGACTCGAGCCATGCATCTGAGGCTGAGTCTGGGCTGAATATATCTGTCCGATGTTAAGCAGTCCTATCCCTTAGTCGCCTTGTACGACACCACATGGGAAGAGATGGGGTGGTCCAAATTCTACTCTGCCAGGAACCACGCGGCGAGGTTCATATTATAAAAATACACATAAAATCTTATACTACTCGTATATACAGACTCTATACCTAATCGCCGTTAGGTGTCATATGAACGCAGGCTGTATCTATAAAGTATAATACGGTCTAAACCTAATATGTTACTCAATCGTCTATAATCGCGTTAATGGAAAACTAAAATGATTCGACTAACTTTGTAGTGCAACTATCACACTTCACAGTTGTAGTTGAATTTGCGAGCTTCAATATAATAATCCAGATGTCTGAATTGGACAGCACTTGCGACTGCGACTGCTTCTTCGAGCAGAAAGAATTATTGGATTTTCCGATTACAAATTTCTCGCTAACTTCACGGACTCACGTAAAAAAAATCTGTATAACGATAACAAGCAACGTTACTACATAGAGACTCGTACAAGATATCAAAATGTGAATATTTAATACACCTCTTTCCTCCTTCGGGGATATACTGGTAACAAATTCAATAAGCAATCTATATTCTAAGCGGTAAACATATTCACTAACACTGCAGCCAGTTACATTCTATTACTAAGATGTCCCTCAAAGTGAGAATGTGTGAATATTTACCTTAACGGGAATACTACGTGAGGGACCACGTTCTTTAGGGATTAGAGGACAAAGACGTTGAACGAAGATTTTACTTATATGTTGTGACAGATATTATGCTTGACTTACTTTTATATTTTAGCTACTATACCCTCTCAAGAGGGTTCACGATCAATCATATTAGTTTATGCTTTTTTAAAAGAAACGGGTCAATATTGTGACCTTATCCTCTTATGAAAGTAGCGTGACGAAAAATATACTGATACTTACTACAAACTTCGTTCAAGTATTACGTAAGCAGATTTATTACAATTATTTAGCCCCCCTCCCCCTTGTCAGCTAAAGTAAGCAAAACTCTAACCCCCTCACTCTTAGTCCTCCCGTTCACTCTTAGTACTTACGTAATACTTGTACGGCCCCTAAATGAAAAAAAGAGAGTAAACCCTGGGCTACTAAGTAGTCTATGCTAGCTTTGGATACAACCTTGATTGATGCTTGAATTAGAAAGATCAACATGAACGATAATTGTTAATGCGTTAGTGGCAAGGTCAAAATTTGGTCAGGTATATGAGTTATCTCGACTGGTTAAGTACTAGACCACCCTCTAACTTAATCCCAACATTAAGTAGCAGTACATTCACACATAATCAAAGCCTTTAACCACGGAGGGCTAGGCATAGACCCACATTTCACTAATAATTGTATTCGGTCCCACGTAATAGGGGGTGAGCATATTGCCGTATTCCAGGCACTATTGTTGACTCGCGCCATGCATTTGTGGCTGAGTCTGGGCTGTATATCTGTCTGATGTTAAACAGCCGTATCCCTTAGTCCCCTTGCATGACACCACATGGAACGCCGGCAACCGTGCGGCTAAGTAGCAGTATGCTGCTTTTTATAGTTTGTGATAGTGCTGAATTGTACCTTATCAAGATTTTTACCAGCCTAGTTGGAACCCGAAGATCTAAAACTTGAGCTCAGTATCTCAAGTTTAACCTGCAAGCTGATACATCTACAATTTCAACTATTACTGGTTCAACGTAACTCGTATATCACCAATTCTATGAAGAACGTTAAAACTTAACATACACTCACGCCTATATCCCCGAAGGGGTAGGCAGAGGTGCTATCACCCACATTTCGCCAGTTTATGTTTAGGTCCCAATGTAATAGGTGGCGAGCCTACGAGTTAAAATTTACTTTAAAAATATACAACGACCGAATCACAGTACCTATTTATTATTAACAAAACTATCTTTAAACAAATATTAAATCTGATTGTCAAATCAGAAATCTCGCTAACCCGCGTAAGAAGGTAGTAAACTCACAAAATTCAATAACGGCACCTTTTCTTATTCAGGGCACGTTTTAGCAAAGCTCCACCAAAAAATATAGTTTTTTCTCTCTTATCTACCGAGCATAAAGTATTGAATATTTGCATTCAATTACACTGTTTGTGGATTGTATTTTGAAAACATTGTTGATATAAAATTTCCTTCCCTGAGCCCGTTTCTACGTTCCACAGCCTTTTCAATAAATTATATTGTCAATGGTTTTATAGGCTTTCAAGGTCCACAATTGATTTCGTATTATTTTAAAAGTTTGAAGCATTTAAAAACTTAATCTTTTCTTCCGGGTAAATAGGTACTTGGCTTTTGATACTGTACAATATACATCCCGAAAAAAGAGTCCAGCTAAGATCGATATGCTTCTGTTAACTCAAAGAATAATTGCTTTACAGAAGTAAAGCAATTCTTCTTTGATTAAACACAAGTTAAAACGAGTAAATTTACAAACAGAATCTCTTATTTTTGTATTAGTTATTTTCATAATAATATTCTTAGTGTAATTAAAAGCATTTGCCGCGTGGTTTCCGGCAGAGTAGAATTAGGGCCATCCCATCTCTTCTCATGTGGTGTCGTACAAGGCGACTAAGGGATAGGGCTGTTTAACATCAGACAGATATATACAGCCCAGACTCAGCCTCAGATGCATGGCTCGAGTCAACAATAGTGCTCGGAATATGACAATAGGCTCACCTCCTATTACGTGGGACCGAATACGGGTGTGGGTGTTAATTCACCTCTGCCTAGCGCTCCAGGGATAAAGGCGTGATTATATATGGCGTGTATAATAATCTTCGTGAGGGACCCGGACACATCAGAGGCGTTCTCCGTCCAATTTTGCAGTCCGTCTGGGGAAGTACTTCCACCCTACATAATACCGCAGCCATAATAACCTCATGATGTGTTCCCGGCGGTAGGGTAACTAGAGCTAACTGGAGAGTTTTTGTACTGTCAGTGGGAAGACCAAATGCTTATCCCACTTTGTCTTTTATACTGACGGCATAGAAACTCTTGTGCTTATAGGGTTGGCAGCGTGTAAGTCCCTTGGTGATGCACACGTCCATAGGCTACGGTAACCACTTTACATCAGGTAGGCCGCGTGTTTGTCTGCCAAGCAAGTGGTATAAAAAAGGCCTCAGATTCTGAGGTCCGTTTCTCTACTTCACCCGCTATTGGTCATGTATGCTAGTGTACAACAATAAAAACTTAGATATTCTCTTTTCAAATCGATGCATCTTTCCTGACTGCAAAACTGCAAACAAAAATGACAGTCATAGTAATGTGTAAAACCTTAATGTTAGAAATACTTTGTCATTATGTATAATTATGTAAGTATATATTATATAAGTATATATTATACGAATATATGTAAGTACCTAATATATTTAAAAGTATGTGTATGAATTTCTTACGTATTATAGTGTGTATGTATACTGTATGTATTATTATTGTGAACATAGTGCACTGCACCTACCTCAATGTATCTCTGCATCACCCTAAGATTGACTGTTAGATAATGCCTTTGGCATTAAGTCCGCCTTTGTACAAAATTACTGTGCATAAAGTTAAATAAATAAATAAATAAATCTCTTAATAAAGTGAACAGACAGTTCTTATTGAAACCTCTGGCGGTCCGTGCCAACATATGTGTTTCGTATATCGTAATTTTTGTTTCAATTGCAATCGTGTACAGTCAGCGTCAGAACGATCTTGACGACAAAGGTTCAAAATAATCTTAAAACCTAGGTATTAAGAGCAAATCAAACTGTTTTATTGATTTAAATTGTTTTATCGTCCTAACTAAAGGTGTTTACCAAATATCAAAACAATCAGCCAACAGGAAGGAGGGAAACCAAGGCATTAAGATCATATTGAGTACTTTGTTCATCAAAATCGATCTGATGATGACTGTACCTACTCTGGCTTAGTAATTAACTAGCTCTGTATTTAATATTGTTGACAACATCAATAGCTTTGCATCTTTATATGCAATGGTTCCTTGGTACATGAGTAGTATAAACACTTAATTTTCATCGTGCTGTCTTTTTTAAAAGCTATATCAAAATCGGGAGCAACGATGCCATAGACAGACCCGCACATGTCCAGCTTATTACATCCAGTCGCTTTTAAGTCGGGAGTTAAAAATAATATGATTAACCTAACTGATGAGAGTTCATTAAAATGTCTACATCATTAAATGCTTTTATTTTACATATTTACATAATGTACATGAGATTATATATATATATATATAAATATTTATATAAACTCACGCCTATATCCCCGAAGGGGTAGGCAGAGGTGCTAACACCCACATTTCGCCAGTTTATGTTTCGGTCCCAATGTAATAGGTGGCGAGCCAATTGCCATTAACCGGGCACTTATAAAACTGCGAAAAATACACACATAACTTCGAAAAGCATCGAAAAGTCATTGGTGTGTGCCATGGTAAAACCTGGGATCGAACCCGAGACCTCGTCTCAGCAGTCCATTAGGCTACATGAGAATTATATAATTTAAAATATAAAATCAATACATAATATACCTATACAAAGCTGCAGGTTCATGTCAACCGGGAGGGTGGCCAGAAGACTGGTGGCATCACTGATATAGTTCTTTACTCGACAAAACTTTATTCCTCAAAATGTTATCACTCAATTGTGGAAAGGTTTCAATAGATCGCACTTAAAATGATTCCGCAAAAAATACTATCATATCTTGATTTATTTTCTTACTAGCTATTACCGGTCACTTTGTCAATATTGAGCAGAACTGGAAGTGGATAAAAAGGACAGTCTGTCTGGGATCGTATTTATTTTTCGAGGTAAATATATATGAAGTGAGTAGGTACTCGTCGTGAGTATAATAATATAGGGAGCGTTGCTAATCTCAGCTATTGCTACTGTCATCTTCAATCAGCGTTTGTTGTCTCGACCGTGACGTTTTACTGCATGCCGTGAACTTAGGAGTAAGGGAAAACTTAAATCTTCAAGTGAAGAATGCATTATTATTGACATCCTTGGCATAGCGGTAGAATATTCGACTGCTATGCAAGGGGCGCGGGTTCGATTCTATCTTAGTACAAATATTTGTATGCATGAATATGTATATTTGCTTTAGTCTGGGTGTTCCGATGTATAATTAAGAAAAAAAGTATCTAAGTATGTTTATCCGTATTCTAGGTCCCATAAAACAAGCTAGTTAAGCTATGTTTACCATGGGTCTAGATAGCGCTGTGTAGAATGTCGTGGAATATTTATTTATTTTATTTTATCCTTTAAAAGTTTTACTGAAGGATAGCATTATTTTTTATATCGTCGTCTCGTCAATTAGACTTCGCCTCCCCTGTTGATAAGCTGAAGGCAAAGTCACAGAAAAGAGCCTCACCATTACATACATATACCATGTTACAATGGTGACACTCAGCTCGACGGCCTCATTATATACTTTTTCACCGAGCTTAATAACAAATAAACCCGATAAAGAGTTAAAATAGCTGATATACTTTCCAAATTATGCAAGCTTATGGATGGGCCAGCCGTACATCTGCCAAAATCCTAATGAAGCGTCGGTGATTTACTTAGTGGTTAAGGAGTTCAAATCCTAGCCATTACAATGCCGACGTAAACCCACTCCTGACACAAGTAAGTTAGTTTAGTTGCAGGGGTTAGAGGGGATAATTGTAGTTTCAATAGCTGATATTAAAAAAGTACCTCTTTCGCATTTAATATCCTCATTTAACAGTGTAGCCTCAAAACTTCTTTCTGGTCTTTTTCCACTGTTTAATTTTGCCTACCCATTGTTTGGCAGTCGGCAATCTCCAAGTGATTATTTATATTGCAAGCAGGCATTGACCATTGTAAATACGACTGCTGTAATTGCAGTACGACAACAAAAACTACTTGCGGCTTATGTGGCGGTATATATATTGTAAATCTTTCATAAGAAAATACTGAAATTGATCTAATTATACAAATTGTTCATTTGTACTTTCAAACTTACTTCTTTCTAATGAAAACAGCAATAAATAAGTCACTTAATGCACTTCTGGTTGGGAAACAGTTCATAAGTAATTATTATTTGTTTATCAACAGTGTATTATGCAAGTTTCCTAATTAATAGAGCAACAAGTGCCTTAGTTATTACGGTAATAACTAGTAAACTTTCTTTTTACATACTAATAATACTAATCAAAAGTAGTTTTATTATTTTTTAATATCGAAAATAAATATATTTACAAATATAAAGTACTACATAATATTCTTTACATTTTTATCTAACAGTGGTAAATGTTTCAAGTCAATACCATGTTTAGTGATGAAGATACAAACAAATCAAAAAATAAATGTTAAACCGCGTTTTTCTCGAAAGCTACTTTTTCCTAGTTATTGCACTTACGTAAGGACGGCAGTATATAGGTAGGTATATTTTAGTATATCAGATCTCTTTCGGAGCAACTGAACGATATCAAACCTCAAATATTTTTCAAGAATATTTTCCAATAGTTCTAATCCTATATACGAAAATAGCAATATGTTTAGAAGAAGCTTTGTTGAGTAGGAAATTGAAGCGAATCTAAACGAAAGTGTTTAGAGATTTATAGTCGAAAGCGCGGTGTATTTCAGCGTTTGTCTTCTAACAATTTGGTACAAAATACAAGCTTAAACGAGAATATGAATATTTTTGATCATAATATTTACTCATTTAGGAACGATATATAAACCTAATTAAGATTAGGTGTAAATAGAGTGGCAAATGCATAACTTCACTTTTATTACGTAGGTATATGTCTGAAAGCATGTTAAATATTACTAAGTTTGTAAGTATATTACGTATACACAGTACAGAGTATCCGTTCAAGAATCAAGTGGTTTGGAGACTCTTCTCTTTGCCACACCACTAAGACTTGGAAATCTCTGCCAGCTCACGTGTTCCCTTCTTCCAACAGTCCCGAGTCATTTAACCGGGGCGTGAATAATCATCTGATGAGGCCACTAAGCTGAGTGCTACCATTGTAACATGCCACGTGTTTATAATGGTGACCCTCTTTCCTAAGACTTTGCCTTAAGCGTACCATAAAGCGAGGGGTCCAGGAGGGTTTATTATAAAAAAAAACTATATTCAACGTGATTCAACGTAATAGAGTGAGAGCCCATTACTATCTATCTCTTTAGTAGTCCATTACCTACATTAATTAATGAAAAGTATATTTATAACTTCATCAATAAATGAAATGGAAATCCTAGTTGCGGCTTAAATAAAATATTTTAAAAATATTATATTTCATAAAAAATATATTAAATAGCACTAATTTTATAAAAACATCGGTTTTATAAACTATTTAGAGCCGCCGACCCCACCCCCCTCCCTCTGTAGAGTAATAAAGAAAAAAAAAAGAATAGAATAAATTGATCAAGGTATAGGACTGAAATACGTTGACGACTGTCACAAACGTCATAAACGTCAAAATATGCTGTTTATACTGTAGATTGATGGCACTTGGTGGAATTAGTTGTTACACATATTGATAACTCACTTATACTTATCCACATTACTTTTAACATATGTTAGACCTGACCAGTTTCACCATACGGCATCCTCAAAGATTTACAACTACCCACATGGGAAATATGTTTTAGTTTCGCAATGTATAGAAAGGAATGTTCTTAAATGTCATTGTAAACCTTTGAGGATGCTGTAAGGCGAAACCGGTCAGGTCTAACATATAATAAAAGTAATGTGGTAAAGTATAAGTGAGTTATCAATATGTGTCAAAATATGAGTATTCATCAATTAAATTCATTCATATATTCTATTCTTCAATACTCCGGGCAACGGTTTGCCACATGTCTAGGGGTCTGTTTTCGTTTAATTCTCGACTATCTACCGTACTGAAATATATCACACTGCTGAGCTGGTGCCAGCTACTTAGGTATTGTCACGTACACCAACTTGTAACTAGGTGACGGGTTGTCTTGTGGCCACCTTGAATCTAGAACGCAGTTTGAATGTTTTAGAATAATTAAGACGTTAAATTAACTTGTCGTGAATAAATCAACAGGAAAGAACATGTATCTTACGAAAGTATAGAATAATAGCATGGTTGGTTGTTACCGGCAATTCGCCATTGGGACCCGAGCCCATAGACGAGGGTCTTCAGAGAATCAAAGATGATAATCATCAATATACACGTGTATCATACGACATTTTTTTTCAGTTTGGGGTGGTGGTGGCAGGGTGCGAGGGAAATGCCTGTCAACCTCACCTTCGGCAACCAAAGCGACCCACAGGCGGCGTGCGTTTTATTCGGTTCGAGTCCTACATAACCTCTTCCACCGGCTCCGGTGGGGGGGGGGGAGGTTACGCGGGAATTTTGCGCACGTAAAAAAAACGACATTTTTCAACACACTTGCGTAGAAAATAATACAAAAATAGAGATTTACTCTTGTAGTTTTCACGTAATTATCGTCCCTTAACTTTAAGGGCTTCACATCTTATATCGGGCATTGAACTGCATAAATCATTTTATGTTCAACTAGTACTAGTCAAATCAAAATCAAATCAATCAATCAAATCAAACGAGATGAGAATTATTTTCGCAATAGCGGGAATAATTAATTAACTCTATTTTTTTCAATGTGCAAACAAACGCGCATCTAGCATACATAGAGCACACATAGACTAAAAGAATGAGATTTCTTAATTGAAACGTAAAAAAGGGGAATTTTAAGTTTTTACAGAGAAAACATATTATATATTTGAATAAAAGTTTTGTTTATTAAACTGGTTTAATAAACAAAGAAGTTGAAATTATCTATTTAAATACTAAGTTGCATTAAAGGAGCTATTAATTTATTTGTACTATTTTGAACTCAACTCAACCAATAAAATTTAAAAAAAAGCTTTAATTAACTTCAATTATAGGAAGGAAAACAACTTACAATTTCAAACTGTAGTGTAGGTACTCAGGTTTTCTATTGTTATAGTAAACTAAAATGATAACAATTTTCAACATAAAAGAGAAAACTAGTACAATATCTCTCGTTTGCAGTTCTATTATACGGTTACTATAAGACTATAATATCATTTATTTTTATAATAACCACACATACATATACGTACATATAATCATGCCTTCACCCCCGGAGGATCTTCCTAAAGAGGTGAATTAACACCCGCATTTCACCATCATTGTATTCGGTCCCACGTAATAGGGGATGAGCCTTTTGCGGTTTTGATTCGAACCATGCATTCAGATGCATGGCTCGAATCAGATACAAATAGATACACACTTCTGATGTTAAACAGCCCAGACTACTGATGTTAAACAGTCCTATTCCTTATTCGCCTTGTACGACACCGAAACCAGTAATAATCAACAATAATAAGCACCAACGATTGGTTGTTATAATATATAAACTAGTATAAAGAAAGTAGAAGCTGTAAAATAAATATCAAGATGAAACTACTTCACAGATGAAAGCAAATGCTGCAGACACGCGTGGACCACTTACGTTCTAGACGTACCTAATTTCTATTCAGTTAACTGTCGTAAAATTGAACTTCTTTCACAGACTTAGGACAATGAATGCAAAATTTGTTTAATAAAGGAAATTAGAAGATTGCAATAATGTGTAGTACCCAACTTACGGCGTTTTTAAGAGTGAAAATCTGTTCATTAGTTTTAGCGTCTCGCGAACAAACATACAAAACAAATCAAGGCAAGGAATCGTTAATTCAACATAATCCAAACAACTTTTTTTTATATTGTACCACACACCGTGTTCACAGATTCATCTTCAGCGAAAAAACAAATTATTCTTTTCCCCTGGAATTACTTCTTTCAACATTTTACGCTCCATCCTATATGTAACTGTAGCGATACAAGTCTTTTACTTTGTGAAGCAATTTGTTCGTATTATACTTTCCGAAGTAGTCATGCATAAGATAATGAAGAATGAGACTTTTGTTTAGATTTTCAAGCAGATTTTTAAACTTTTCTCACGGCGCTATATAATTTATGTACGTTCTTTTTGTTTAGTGAATGTATTCTAGGAAATTATGTGGCGAATATTTGGGCTTATTAATACTTGCATTGAGCAGGAACCAAACTTACGCTACGCCACAGACATTAAAGAAAATATGCATTTCAAATTTGGTCTCCTTATTTTAAAAAAGACATCGAAATGTTGGAGAATGTCCAAAGGAGAGCAACAAAAATGGTAGCATCCCTTAAAAAGAAGTCCTATGAAGAACGCCTCCTGGAACTCAACTTGACAACACTCGAGCAAAGGCGGAATAAAGGAGACCTCATAGAAACGTACAAAATACTCAGCGATCACTACAACGTCAGAAACATAAAAGATTTGTACATGATGAACCAGAACACACGTCTTAGAGGCCATTCCTTGAAGTTAACCAAACCTCCATGTGCTAGCAACCCCAGAACACACTTCTTGCCATATCGAGTGATGAACTTGTGGAACTCTTTTCCGGAAACTGTAATAAGTGCTCCAACAGTGAACTGTTTCAAAAATAGACTTGACAAACATATAAATAATTAAGAACACAAGTGCAGTGATATACACATATCAGCTCGTAGAGCTGCTAGTGTATCAAATAATAATAATAATATGTAATCGAAACTTGGAAGTCAGTCGACTTATTTCTAATCGTCGTTATTAGAATGTTGCGCCGTTTCTTCTCCACTAGCGCCTAGGAACCGGTGGTAAACTTAGTTTTAAGCAAAATTTGACGGCAAAAAGATTTATATATTTAAATTTTAATTTGAACTTCATCAACCTATTCAACTGATGATTGAGCTAGACGATACATAGTAAAACTGTTCGACCGCCACTAGTAAATCTACCACCATCGAGCTCATATTGATTTGTATTATCAAATTACATATATTAGTATTGATATTCTTGATTTAATTATATCTACACTTTATTTAAATGATTTTAATCACTGGAATTACCAGTCCCATTAAAAAAAAAGTTCTAGCATTTAATAGTCTAAGTTTTAAGGAAGGTTATTTATCATTCCTATTTATCATCACAAATTTTTGCAAAGAAGAAATTAAATTTAAAAAAAAACAATTAATTGGACGGACGGGGGATAGGAAGCGATGCGGTGGCTCGGGCTGAGAGCCGAATACTGTCGCCCGACAGCATCCGAGAATGACCGAGATGTGCTCAAGGCTCTTGCCAATAAGGATCCGAACATCGCTGAAGTGAAGCGGAAGTTGAATGCTACTTCAAGGTCCAGTAAAAAGGCAACGTCTAGTGCGAAGTTTGAGTTCATCGGCAGAATTGGCGAGCGGCTTGCGCGCTACCCATCTGGCAGTCGTGCATTTTGGTCGCTCGCTAAAGCTGCTGAGGGAAACTTCTGCCAGTCTTGCCTTCCGCCGCTGCAAAAATCCGACGGTAGTCTGGCCCATGGCGCTAAGGAGAAGGCCGATCTTTTGGGTAATCTCTTTGCGTCAAACTCAACTATGAACGACGGGAACGCCGAACCACCTATCATCCCCAGCTGTGGTGCTTCGATGACCGAAATTAAAATCACACAACAGGTGGTCCGGCGCGAGCTTAAGTCCCTAGATGTTCGGAAGTCGAGTGGGCCGGACGGTATACCGGCGATGGTGCTTAAGCACTGTGCCCCCGAGCTGTGCCCTGTACTTACACGCCTTTTCGCACTCTCATACTCCGCGAGGCAGGTCCCGGCCTCGTGGAAGACTGCATTCGTGCACCCTGTACCTAAGAAAGGTGACAGGACACATCCGACCAATTACAGGCCTATCGCTATAACCTCCCTTCTCTCGAAGGTTATGGAGCGTGTTATTAATACACAACTCCTGAGGTACCTTGAAGGAAACGATCTACTGAGCGACCGACAGTACGGTTTTCGCCACCGTCGCTCTACCGGTGACCTTCTTGTGTTCACAAACCGGTGGGCGCAAGTCATCGAGAGTCGCGGTGAGACACTAGCGGTCAGTCTCGATGTAGCGAAGGCCTTCGATCGGGTCTGGCACAAAGGTCTTCTTACGAAGTTGCCATATTAAGGACTCCCCGAGGGATTGTGCGAATGGATCTCCAGCTTTTTGTCCAACAGAAGCATCCAAGCCGTCGTCGACGGCAGCTGCTCGAACCGCATGAACATAAACGCTGGTGTCCCACAAGGCTCCGTGTTGTCTCCGACGCTGTTTCTGCTGCATATCAATGACATGCTGTCTGATGGCTCCATTCATTGTTATGCGGACGACAGTACCGGGGACACGTGTTACACGGGCCGTGCAAATATCCCTCAGACCGAGGTGGAGAAGAGTCGCGAACAACTTGTGTCTGAAATCGAGACTACTCTCTCTGGAGTGTCCGATTGGGGTCGACTAAACCTAGTCCAATTCAACCCCACTAAGACACAAGTATGTGTATTCACCGCTAAGAAAACCCCATTCATTGTGGCGCCGCAATTCCTGGGCACACCGCTTACCATCTCCCCGAGTATCGGGATCCTTGGTGTCGATATCTCCAGTGACGTCCAATACCGAAGTCATTTGCAGGACAAGTTTAAGTTGGCATCAAGAAAGCTCGGAGTGCTCAACAGGGCGAAGCAGTATTTCACTGCGGGGCAGCAACTCCTTCTTTATAAAGCACAGGTCCGGCCTCACATGGAGTACTGCTGTCACCTTTTTGCTGGAGCACCTGCATACCAGCTTGACCCCTTCGACTCATTGCAAAGACGGGCATTGAGGCTGGTTGACAATCCCATACTCACAGGTAGAGTGGAACCTCTTAGCCTTAGGAGGGATTTTGCCTCACTGTGTGTGTTCTACCGCCTATACAATGGTTTGTGCTCAGATGAATTGTTTGACATGATGCCCGTAGCTACATTCTATCATCGCACCTCTCGCCATAGGCAGGGAATTCATCCCCACACATTGCGACCTGAGACGATACGCACTGTGCGGTATGAAAGAAACTTCATCCCACGCACACTCAAGCTGTGGAATGACCTCCCTGCTGCGGTTTTCCCAAGCGCCTACAATATGGGGTTCTTCAAGAGGGGTATCAGAAGGTTTCTTCATGGTCGGCAGCGCGAGTGTGACACCCCTGGTGTTGCATACGTCCATAGGCCACGGTAACCGCTTCCCATCAGGTGGGCCGTGTGCTTGTCTGCCAACTAAGTGGTATAAAAAAAAAAAAAAAGGTCAGCGTGGTATCCAGCGCGGCTCAGACGCGTGGTCGGCTCGCTATACCGCAGTCATGATCATGTCCCACACGGAATCCTTTGAGCGTGTCTACATTGATTGTATTTTTTATTCTAATTTTGTAGATACCTCGGTTCGGTTGAAAATTTACATTTTGCTAGCTGCTTTGTGCGTAGGAAGTTTTCTTTCGGTTAATTTATAGGTATCTGAATTTATATGTTCCATACATTTATTTTTGGTTACACAAATTACAAAAAACCAGCCGCAACTCTATTATTGAGGACAGTTAATTTTACTTCTCTTGCAACTTTTAGACTATTCCTTAGAACACTTCCCTTACTTGTAAGGGACAGTATGTATCTATACGTTATAAGAACTATCAAGGCATGGTCGTCGCGTCTTAAGGAGACCCTGGTTCGATCCCCGTTCAGTGCAAATATATATATATATGCATGAATTTGCATTGGTCTAGGTGTTTCTATGTATAATATGTATTATATAAAATGTATATAATATATATATATATATAATATGTATTTACAAAAACAAAAGTATTTAAATATGTTTATTAGGATTCTAAATTCCGTAACCCAAGCTAGTTAAGCTATGCTTACCATGGGTCCAGATAACGTTGCGTAGAATGTTGTGGAATAATGTGGAATAATATTGAATAATATTACTTAAACATAAAGCTACTATATTTCCACGCACCCTAATTAAATTCTTCTTGTATTGTTTCTGAAAGCATTTTTAATTAATTTATTATAATAATCGAGTTAGATGTAAAACAAGAGACCGAAGACGTCTCGTTCTTTGATGTCGAGAGCGGGTCTCGTAACAACATAGCTTTTGCTTACCAAATTTTTCCTTTATTTATGATATGTATGTATAAATTAGATACCATAAAACTAAAAGAACTATTATACAACTTATAGCTAAGATTAATTAAAATGTGTCGTGGAATTCCTTCGCATCGCATTCTAAATTAATTCATCTTCTGGATGGAAGTTCAGTATCATGGCAATTTTGGGATTAGCAGATCAATTGTAACCTGAACTATATTTGATTGGTTGGATATTCAATACTAAAAGTAGGCAGATGAGATTAGTAACCTTTTTTTGTATTATTGGTAAATAATAAGTGAAGAGAAAACTTTGAGCCGTTTTTATTATATTTGACAACACCCAGTTCTCTCATTTAATGATGTAGTTTTACGAGATTATAAGCACATTCTCTTACCACATACATACATATAATCACGCCTTTATACCTGGAGGGTTAAGCAGAGGTGAATTAACACCCACATTTCACCAAAAATTATATCCGGACCCACGTAATAGGGGGTAACTTGAGTCGTGCATGGGAAGATATCCGAACCCTTAATATTAAAAGATAAAAATTTTAATAATAAAATTAAATACCACTAGCACTTAACATTGAATTTAACACATTAGAAATGCATTATTCATCTTTATGTAAAAAAATGTTAAGTAAGTGTGTGTGCTTTAAAAATTCATGATATGCAATGCGCTTTATAAATTATTTATATACTATAATGATTTATGGATTACATTTCTCAAGTCTATCGATAGTGCTGTGATCTGGTTATAAGATTTTTTCGAATCAGTCAGTCCACAGGCTGGATCCACAGGTCTAGATTATTTCAAGACCTGGCTTTTAAGGCAATCCGAATTAAGATAAGATACCTAAAAATTCAAATTAATTGTCTGTATTAGCCATTTGAATCCTTGTCGAATCCTTTTGGACGTACATCTATACTGTAAAATGTAAGACTCATACCGTAATTAAGAATAATGAGCTGTCTAAGCTCCTTCAGTCATGACGTCACCGCTTCCTTAATTAATTATTGCTTTTAAGAATTGTTTACAATTCCTCGCCTATTTTACTGTTATTACGGTGCAGCGATGTTCTTTGTTTACAGCTTCTCCGATCCGTGTCAAAGGAAATGAGGTGTCAACTGTCAGTTTACATTATCACGAAATTAAGTCACGTAGACAGGTAAATAATAAAAGGTCACGTATAAAGAATATTTAGTACCCTGTTAAAATACTGTCAATACAGGAAATTAAAAGACTCGGTTACGGCGTAGCTTGCGAGCCGTGTAGCACGTAGCACCTAAAATGATAATTTGAATTCTACGGTGACGCTACGAGCGACGTGGCAATCAAACGGAGCGTGAAATTTTTCGCCCCGTTTCTGTTATTGTAGTGAATCAAAATTATCCATATTCTGTAAAGTTCAATAAAAATATTACAATGAAAATGAAAATGATCCTCAGAATCCTTATTAATGTTCTGAACATTGATTTTAGCTATTGGATATATAGGGACCCTCCTCTAAACATCATAGAGGCCCGTTTGATGACCTGCTTTCCTCTCAAGGTTGGGAGGTCAAACGGCAGTCGCTTCCGGAAAACTGCAAACTCTGTACGCAACTGAGAAATCTCTACTCACAATATGCCACTGTTTATTTTACAGACTTAAATATAAATGTACAGTGAAAGTTCACTGCTGCTCTCAACGTAACATGTAGTGTAGGAAACACAATAAGATCCTATCAGCCCTTCTCAAAGTGTCCAACATGTCCGGACCGGAGACAGATACTAACACAACTTATACCGATAATGTACGTTACGTAACAAGGTTATTTCTGTCTGACGCTGTTACACAGCAGGGGGCGAGTGGGACCGTACACATTTGAGGTGAAGAGTGGCTACAGTGCATTTAGGGGACTAGTGGGTTCGTCACCTACCACAACTAAGTTGTATAATAAAATTACTATTAGGAAAAATTTAATCGGTTCAGGAGGAATTTGAACTAACGACCTTTCCCTTACTCCTTCGCCACCGAACCACACCTAGAACCAACCAAATATATCTGTCTTCGGGCATCTCCCGGGTTTCGAATCCCGCCTGAACCAATTCAATGTTTATAGTTCATAAAATTGTATATGATATCATTAATTTTCCCTTTAATCAAATTCCCTTAATTCAAATCATAACATTACCTATTTGACCTCCACATCCATTCCACGCATTTGTATATTGTATGTATATGTAGGTACTTGTAACAAAATCGTTCCTTGACACTTTAAACGTTGGGGATTGTCGGGCATCGATTAAACTACAAAGTTTACGGATCATCTTATTAAGAAACTTTATGAAAGGCAAAATGCTTAACCTTTAATGAAGTTTGTTCACAACCCATTAGCATTTTCTAATGATAACTAATTAATTATACAGGATTTCATTAAACTTTATTAAATTTACAAAACTGTCCATTAGACCCGTCAACTAGACAAGTGGCGTATTGTAGAATAGATTAATTAATCTATGTGATTAAATTCAAATTTCAAATTCAAATTTAAAAAAATGATTTTTTTTTAAATATGTATATGTGTTATATATTTCTGTACTTGCTTCAGTAGCACATTAACTAAAATTAGAACAATACATAAAAGATTAGTAGTTTTGTACAAGGATGACACGCAAAATCATGAAGCGTTCTACATTTTTTGAAATCCTTGTCAAATTTATAGAAATTAACTCACTAATAATGTAAATTATTTTGATTTATACATATAAAAATACCCTCCTTTCTGTCGTCACATGATAATTTTATTCAATTTGTTTTTATAGTAGGATGCCCCAATATGACTTTTTTTATACCACTTAGGTGGCAGACAAGTACACGGCCCACCTGATGGGAAGTGGTTACCGTGGCCTAAGGACGTATGCAGCAGGGGTGTTACACTCGCGCTGCCGACTATTGAGACTATATTTGTACTACAGAAACGAGCGATACGAGCGATCTATAGCCTCAGACCCCGTGACTCGCTAAAAGAGGTTTTCAAAGATATTAATATTTTAACAGTTGCTTCTCAATACATTTATGAAAATATCATATATGTACGAAAAAACCTAAATGTTTTCGAAAAACTATCTGATGTACACAATTTTAATAAGAGAAACAAAAATAAACTAGTTGTACCAAAACTTAGGCTTCACAAGGTTGGTGATTCATTTGTAGGAAGCTGCATAAAAATATTTAATAAAATTCCCCAGGGTTTGATTAATATGCCAATAAATAAATTTAAATTAGAAGTGAAAAAAACTTTAATGAGTAAAGGTTATTATAAAGTAGATGAGTATCTTAATGATATTAATGCGTGGTCAACATAAGTCTCTTGCTTGCTCGCACAAAATAAATTGTATACTAAAGCAAATTAAAAAAAAAAAAAATAATCTAGTTCTAATATAGTTCGCTGAGTTTCTTGCTGGTATCTTCTCAGTAGAACTAACCTACCGAACCAGCGAAAGAATCATTTTCCAATGGTTTATTTGTACATTATTTAATATTTTAATATTATTTCTTGACATACTCAATTGTAAAATTTTGACGTTCATATGTGCTCTTTGTGTGCCTAAACTGAATAAATGAAATTGATTCTTTGATTCTTTGATTGAACCTTCTGATGCCCCTCTTGAAGAACCCCATATTGTAGATGCTTGGGAACACCGCAGCAGGGAGGTCATTCCATAGCTTAACTGCCTTGACTTATCCTCGACTGATGATTCTGCGGGGAGTATTTACAAACTCCAGTAACCGGTCACATGCTGGTTCACTTTTAACCCGTCATTAATTGCTCTACTACGGGATATTGGTAGAATTGACGCTAATAACACAGAGCTATTCATCAAGAATTGAATTAATTATTATATTTCTTAAATTTTGGATTGATTAATTTTTTATTTACGATATTCGTGTTTAAACCAAAACCTACACGAAATTTCAGTTGTTGTGTTTGAGTGGGTTAATACACTTCAGTCTACTAGGTATTACAAACGTGTGTATTTCAACAATAGCTACAATACAAAATACATTTTCTCTAATTACCTTTGGAGTACTGGCAAGCAATAATAAACTGTATTAACCCTGTACATATGTCCGATATTTGTAAGTCAGGGTATGTATAGTTTATTAAACTAGCAGCAGTTCCCAGCGCATGATTTTAAATCCACTTTCACACATGGGGAATGGATTAACGTTTTACGAACCCTGCTGTGAGAGAGCAGCTAGTCTGATTAAACTGTCAAATCACATTTAATTTTATTTATTTGTATATACTCGTATATTTTCCCTCTCGCCATCATTGACATTATACTGGCCATAGAGTATAAGAAATACAAATACCCAAAATGTCACAGTACTTTAACTTAAAGTATTTATGCTATTCGTATATCATAGCACCTATACTAGCCGCGAGAAGGCAAACGGAATATGGGACACACCCAGATGGATTGACGATCTGAAGAAAGGGGGCTGGGACAGACTGGATGCGAAAGGCACTCCGCCTTTTGCATCCAGTCTCTCCCAGCAGCGGCATCGGCAGCAATATCACACATTGGGAGAGACCTATGTCCAGCAGTGAACTGTAATAAACTAATGAGGAGACACACTTACTTATTTATCCCGATAAGTGGCGTATTATCGCTGGTATTGTATAGCTGTCAAATTCATACAATTTTTTAGTAAATAAAGGAAAGAGTCTTCTGCGGTGTAAACAGTGATGCTGTGTTGTGCATTTCAGTATAAAAACATAAATTAACTTTTAAACTTTCACGTTTCGTGATAATGTTTACTGAACCTGTAGTCTGCCTGTGACCACGGCCGGTGTAACCTGGTCGAAACGTCAGGCAAATCATACATATAATAACATACATATAATCGCGCCTTTATCCCTGGAGGGTTAGGCAGAGGTGAATTAATACCCACATTTCACCAATAATTGCATTCGGTCCCACGTAATAGGGGGTGAGCCTATTGCCCTATTCCGGGCACTATTGTTGACTCGAGCCATGCATCTTAGGCTGAGTCTGGGTTGTATATATCTGTCTGATTTTAAACAGCCCAAAGGTATGTATTTAGCTATACCATGATCGCGTTAATTCCTGTAAACATTATTGTATAAAAGATAGGTCCTTATCGATCCCCTACTGATAAGTAAAGACGAATGCTGTAGATCAAAGTTCTGTGCAAGAAAAACTGGATACAAAAATTCATCTACTAGAATATGTGGAGACTATTTCAAAACTGATGATTATTTTTTTTTATACCACTTAGGTGGCAGACAAGCGCACGGCCCACCTGATGGAAAGTGGTTCCCGTGGCCTATGGACGTGTGTAACACCAGAAAAGCCACACTCGCGCTGCTGACCTTCTAAGCACAGAGTTTATGTGCCGTCAGTGTAGAGGATAAAGCAGGACAAGCCTTTAGTCATTCCACTGACAGCACAAATTCTCCAGTGAGTTCTGGCTACCCTACTCACCGCTTGGAACACAACACGAAGTTATTATTAGCGCGGTATTCTGTAGGGCAGAGGTACTTCCCCAGTCGGACTGCTCAATTGGGCGGAAATACCGCCGTGTCCTACCTCCTAAGAGAATCTCTTGATTTTTATGTAGGAAAGCATTTCTCATCCTCGTATCTTCTTTTAAATTTGCCACTGTTATGCATGAGCAGATTTTTGTTGATAAATTCACAAATACTTTTAACTACTAGATTGACAAGCACCTCTGACGTAAGAAACATAGGATTATACTCTTAAGACAAGCATCAGTGGAGGTGACGCCATTTGAGATTAGTTTTGCCTGGGCCTCCCCGTTGATTGATAGATACTATTTGTTGTCGGTTGCATAAGTATCTAGTGGTGAAGGAGTCGACCTTACAATCGAAAGGACCCGGTTTAGAACGCTGGCCATTACTCAACCAACGTAAGCTGGAGAGGTTATACGGAAAATTAGCAAATGATCTTACTATCGCTAGTAAATGATAAACTATCGCGCTTCATGATATACGATGATGTTAACGGGAATTAATGCGATCATGGTATATGTACATTCATACCTGTTTTGTCCTGTCTTATTCCTGAAAATCTATTCTGGACCGTAAAGCTAAAGGAATAACAATAAGGTAAAAAAACAAAAATTTTCCGCAACTCTGTGCCAACTCAACTGGACGTTCAAGTACTGTTAATGTAGTTTTTATTAAAAATCGCAAGCGTTTAAACGAAAGCCACAAATCAGTGTGTACCATTTTGTTTACCATGAGAGACTATACCAGTGGAGAGTGTGATAGTAGGTAAAAATAAAACTAAGATTAATTTATAACGGTAGCTATGTAATGTATGGATGTATGATGTATTTCGACAGCCTCTGTGGCGTGGCGGTAGTGACCGCGACTGCTACGCAGGATCCGCAGGTTCGATCCCCGCTCAGTGCAAATATTTGTATGCATGAATATGGGTATTTGCATTGGTCTGGGTGTTTCTATGTATAATATGTATGTATTTACAAAAAAAAAATAGTATTTAAGTATGTTTATCCGTAACACAAGCTAGTTAAACTATGCTTACCATGGGTCTAGATAACGTTGTGTAGAATGTTGTAGAATATTTATTTATTTATTTATTTATGTATGGATCAATCTCACTAATATGCTGGTACACCTGTTTTCCACTTAAGGTCGGAAATCACATTTAAGATGGGGACACAATAGTTCCCACACGTGAAGGTTATCTAGAAACAAAAGAGATTTATAATACCACTTAGGTGGCAGATAAGCACACGACCCACCTGATGGAAAGTGTTTACCGTGGCCTATGGACATGTACTACACTAAGGGAGTTACACTCGCGCTGCTAACCCTGTACGCACAGAGAGGTTCTTTGCCGTCAGTGTAAAAGACAAAGCAGGAGGCTTTTGGTCTTCCCACTGATAGCATAAAAACTCTCCAGTGAGCTCTGGCCACCCTACTAACCGACGGGAACACAACACGAGGTTATTCTGGCCGCGGTATTCTGTAGGGCGGAGGTACTTTCCCAGTCCAACTGCTCAATTGGAGATAGCCTAGGGTGAGCCGGGGTGCGAGAGTTATGTCTTAGACAATCTTAAATCACGGCATCTGAAGATCCATGACAGCGTTCATTGTAAGTCGGTTCGAGTCCGACATAACGTGTCCGTAATGGTGACCCTCATGCCTGAGACTTTGCCTTTAGTTTACCACCAGGCAACATGAAGTTAAATTGACGTGTCCCACATTTTAAAAAAGCCACCACCGCCTGCACCGTTTTTCCGTGGGGACTTACCCATCAATCAGTACTATCATATCAATCAATCAAATCCATCGCAGTCCACTGCTGGACATAGGTCTCCCCCAATGTTGGGAGGCTTTGGCCTACTATTTCCACACTAGCTGGGTTGGTACAAGGTTTTATTTCGAATTATCCGTCTCTCGCAGTGATATCGTCTGCGTATTTTCCGTTAGTCGCCTCTTACGACACCTGTCGTTTAAAATAGGATGGTGATACTTGTATTCTTTCTCCGTCACCACACAGATAATAGTACCACCATATAATAATATTCAACAAAATATATAAATACTCGTAGATATTCGAATATACGCCTGTATCTCCCAATATAAACCGTCTCGCAGAAATTAATTACCCAGATGCTATGAAATTCGCCTGATATGGATACCGATCGATATTCCAACCTTGACATTAATTGCTTCGCACGCCCACAGTGTCAATCTGTCTGGCAGCCAGACGCCACGGGAGCTGTTAGCATTCGAATACGTGCCCAAATGTACACACATTTTGTTAGGTAGAAACTAATTTTGTTTGGCTACGTTCTCGTACGACCTCCAAGTTTGGACCCTCGCACACAATTCTTCTTACGATCTCATTTTAAGTACGTGTTCGATCCCAACAATTAAAGCTACTAAAAATGGCCTTGTTTGACCTCTTTTTTGGCAGGATAGGTACATTGCCTATGTATGTTATTTTTTTATGAAAAACTGCTAAAGTGTTCTGATACAGCTGCTTTGTGACGTAAGTAGCTTCTTAGCTACTTGGGAGGGCTACCTATAATTCGATTTTTGCCAGCTGCCTGATAAGTCGCATTGTGTATGACAAACTAGATCGAAGAAAGTTTATCGGCTTCCTTTTTATAAATTTTAACCCTTCGTCACTGGTAACTATTTTGTTTTAAATGAGATAGAGCAAATATTTCTGCCTCTATTAGTAATGGAATCCTTTTAAACAGAAACTGAAGTCTTCGGTATCAGGCAATACATTAAAGAGAATGGGTTAAAGCTATCTCTTCCCCTCGTTAACTGACTAAAATCGTCCACCGTCATGGGTCTACGACTGTGAGATTGCCAAACACATATATATCCACATATTGAGAACTCACTTGTACTTTTCCTCAGTATTTTTTATTTGTTACTAGACCTGACCGGTTTTGCATTACGGCATCCTCAAAGGTTTACATGACATTTCATTCAAACCTTTGAGGATGCCGTAAGGCGAAGCCGGGCAGGACCAATAACAAATAAAAAGTACTGTGGGAAAAAAAACGAGTTCTCCATATGTGTAACAATATATTCCACCAAGTGCCATCAATCAACAGTATAAATAGTACAACATCCAGTCCATCTAAATTGTAAATAGTCTGTTTTATTAGTTTGTAAAGTTTTTAATTCCTGTAATTAGTCATTGTCTCGACCTGAACTTCAGACGGCTTTACTTATTTTTTTCAACTGTCTGCTCAAAAAATAAAGTCAGGTAGTGTTACTAACGATTTTTCCAACATTTTTAGCCCTAGAGAAGTTTTATCTGTAAAGAGGCAAAGCCTGTAAGTAATCGGATATTTTAAGTAGGTTAAACTTTTATGAGAATTTATGTGAAACTGTAGAGGAAAATTTGTGATCAATGGTTCCATTATGGTTGAGTCTTGTTTATTTCAAATTGAATTAATTAAAATCGTGGGAAAAGGGAAATGGAAAAAGAATGGTGACAAGGCTAGCACTCTCACAAATCACACGAAATACTTAACATCAGTGATAAGTGAGAGGGAGATGACACCCTCCCTCCTCCTCCACCCTCTTTAATGATGAACGACAAATAAAAATGATTAATGATAAAAAGGTGCAATTACATGGTACTGATGGAAGTTTACGTTAGGACCACCCCCTATTACGTGGGACCGAATACAATTATTGGTGAAATGTGGGTGTTAATTCACCTATGCTTAACCCTCCAGGGATAAAGGCGTGATTATATGTTTGTATGTATGAAATAATACCATTTTTTAACCATGGCGGCTGAATATCGGGTTAAATGTAAATAAAAATGTGGTTTTATTTCAATAGCGTAACACGCAAATCTAATATTTATTTTCGTCGTTTCTACGGGTCCAGGTGTTAATTGAATTGAATTAATTGTATTTGAAAAAGGTTACAATAGTAACAAGTTAAAGTAATTAGATAAAAAGGCAAAGTCGTGAATGCCTCCCTAATGGTGGCACTTCACTTGGCTATTTGTGTTAGCTATTGGGAGTTTGTTGATTTGGCCAAATATTTGACGTATGTATATGCAAACATAGACAAACATAATTTATTACGCAAAAAGTATACTTCAAAGAGGTACCACATGTGAATTGTCACATTTTAGCTACTGTCAAAGGCACTCTATTGAACGTAAATAATTTAAAAAGAACTAAATTACTCATCCATTGTGCGTATTTGGTATTGGTCGTATTTGTCAAATAGGCAATAAGACAGGGGTGACAGGTGGAGCCGCCTGTCACCCTGGCAGAAGCAGGCCGCGGCGGTGGCGCGCGTGGCGCGCCTCCTCGTTTCCGGGGACGAGTTGGGGACTCTGTAGTCCCCACACCCGAGAAGAGGGCCAGATCGTGAGAGATGGCCCTGGGTCGGCCGGGGTGCGAGGGATATGCCTGTCAACCTCACCTTCGGCAACCAAAGCGACCCACAGGCGGCGTGCGTTTTAGTCGGTTCGAGTCCGACATAACCTCCTCCACCGGCTCCGGTGGGGAGGTATCCGTGGGGATTTTGCGCACGTAAAATAAAAAAAAAGAAAAATAGGCAATAAGACAAATGCTTATCAATACACTGACCACACATAGTAATTGTTTGTCAAATACGCAAATACGAATTGCCTATTTGACAAATATGAACAATACCAAGTTTTTTTTTTATTATTACACCTGACAGGTGTAGTAATAAAAAATACTGAGTGAAAAGTACAAGTGTATTTCAATATGTGTAACAACAAATTCCACCAAGTGCCATCAATCAACAGTATAAATAGAATACAGCGGTGTCACCGATATCCGAAATCGTACCGGACCATGTGAAAGATAGATACATATTTCATACATTTACTTCCTGTCGTCTATCGGATATCGGATATCAGCGCGAACAACGAAAGCAGATCGGATATTGGGAAAACGCTCTTATGGATACGGGGTGTTTTGTTAGGCATTACTCACACAGATGTAAATTTAATATACTTACAAACCCACAGCGACAATGGAAACTGTATTCTGTAAGAACGCAAACATCGTATAGTAATATGGAGACTCCCAATTAACGGACCACTAATATATAAGTATAGTTTCCAGCGATTTATTCCAAATTCTCCAGGTCCTATTCCGAATAAAAATAAGAAAGGCACTTAATTGCTGTAATCATCTGTCCTGTCGGACCGTCCTTCTTGGAAATCTTGAATGAAATTCCTAACAAATCCGGCTGGGTAGGTACATCTCTTCAAAAACAAAAGTGCTACAGTAATTATTAAGCTTATCTAGAGAGACAGAAGGTTTTCTTTTAAAAAGCCGTTATATTGTTATTTCAAAGTAATTAATCCGACGGTGGTAAGCCAAATGATGTCTCGACGGGAAACCATATTTTTATAATCTCTCTAAGCCATTGCCATTATACACCAGATAATATTTAATTATAATTGTAAAAATGAAAAACAGAAGTACGAATTTGGAGATAGCCATTTTGTCTCTCTTTTATAATCGATAAGTTCACCGGCAGTCTCTCCTGTAAAAGTCAAAATAAACTGAATTATGGAAAGAAGGACTCCGGACCTCTAAGCGCAAGTTGTGAATGTAACAGGGATTGAAACAGCTTTGATTCTCGCATAGATGTTTACAATACCCTTCGTACGTACATTATTATTTTAGCTGAACAGAGATATATTTATTTAATACGTAGTCTATATTTGCAGCTCCATTCGGGTGGAATATTGTACTCGTGTCTGTTACCCACGGTAACCTATATCCCTGAGATAAAAATGTGTATGTATTGGATTGTGAACTATCTGAATGTAATTTAACAAATCATTCAACCGATTTTGTGCTGTTCAATCAAGATTTCACATTTATATCTTCACAATTAGTAAGATACACTTTACATGCGATTAATACGTTTGCAAAGTAACCTCTTTCTCTTAACGTAGTGTAGATGATATCTTAGTGATTAGTGATTTTGTAGTTAAGCGCAATCACTTAGGTATTTAATTAACCCATCGTTTGTATTGAGTACTCATTTATGTGTGGGTCATATTAGTGCGGCTATGACGGTACCGTTAATATCTGGTGAAAACACGCAGCTCCTTCAAGAGTTGACAGACTGAAATACTTCATAAGTTTAAGACACGGTACTCAATTCAACAAGCCAACTTGTAAAGTTTAAAATTGCATAACTCAAATTGTTTCGATAGAACCGTTGAACATTCTATTTTGTTGGGTTTTATTTATTTTTAGTTTTTGCGCAAATATATAATAATTGCATGAAGCTGGACTTAGGGTTATAGGCATTTTCTTCATGTCAAACTTGACTGCAGAGATTTGGTTGAGAGTATGGTTTTCGTTAATTTATGTGAAATTTATAATTTAAATTGATTTTCTGACAACACTGCATTAGGGCACGGTTCTATAGCTACTTGAAGAAATAACGATAATTGATGACGAACCCGAGAGCCTGTCAACTGAATACGTTTCCCAAATCCGTAGTATTACTGAACAAGTTTGTGTTAGAGAGACGTAATAAAAGTTTTTATGAACCCCTAAAGTAGTGCGTAAATGAAACATGAAAAGGAAAAGGACAATAATACCATTGACGTCCTGACGTCCTTCCTCACTCTTTTTGGCCGTTAGTTAATTTGGCTGACGAGCGTCCCATCTTCCATTTTCAAATCAAATCAAAGTTCATTTATTTCAAGTATCAGAGACTCATTACATATTGATCTACTATCATTATTATAATACAATACACCTAAGATAAAGTACACAAATGTCATGAAAACAAATTTAAATTTGCGGTTTACACTCTAAGACTAGTTTGCTCCCACGCTTATTAGTACCTCAAAAAATGTGGCCAGTATATTGTCATTTCAGTTTGCTTTTTGTGCGAGCTGCCGGTAACTTTACTTCTTTGTTGGATGACTTTGTTACAAACTTTATCCTTTAAAGAAACTCCAAGCATAGCTCGCTCCATTATACACAACAAACTCCAACGACAAAATGTAGTAGGAAATACAGTTGTACAGAAACTTATATGTAACTTTGAATCAAAGCACGTTTGATTAACGACAGGTTTTGTTTAATAAACTAGAATCTGTATACAAAGGGCTCATTTATTTTTGAATCCCAATAATATTTCGTGAGTTTATTCTGAAATAATTTATTAAACGATTGGCCTTGAATTTAACGAGTACTCATTATAATGAAACCTATTATTATCTTTATCTCTTTATTGTGAATCTTTACAAATAAATATAATTAGAGTGAATATTTATAACGATAAAATATATACATACACATATTAGTACCTACAGGGTTAGGCAGAGATGTATTAACACCCACGTTTCACCATTCACGTAATAGGGTGATACTGTTGCCGTTTTCCGGGCAATATTATTGTTAACTCGAACCCATGCATCTGAGGCGGAGTCTAGAAATTCTACTCTACGCGGCTAACTATAGCGGTAAAATAACTGTTATTATTAGTGCATATAGGATTATTAGGTGAGAGCCAGTTAAATTGGCGTGTCCTATTTAAAAAAAGAGACCAATAACAAAATGCATTTTATTACATTTTATATACCTTTTTGTACATTTGAATCCGTGACGAATGTACAGAAATCTCCAAACACTGTGTCTATTTCATAACATAATATAAACTCACGCCTATATCCCCGAAGGGGTAGGCAGAGGTGCTAGCACCCATATTTTGCCAGTTTATGTTTAGGTCCCAATGTAATAGGTGGTTTCGACAGGATTTTTATGTAAATATGAATCTGACGTGAAAGGGTTAAAGTAGCTTAAGGTACTTTTATTGACGAAAAATAAATAAGATGGCTGCCCAAAAAACTAAAACCCAGATCGAAGTCAGCGCGGACTAAGACGCGCACAGTTAGTGTCTATCTAATAAGATATTTATAAATCTGTATAGAAACAACTCCACATATATTTTACTTAAAAGGTACCTTACTCTATAGAAAAGGATATAAACAGTAGCAAACTAATACCGATCACGTAGTAACACAATTAATTAGACGCTCTCTTGTTTCAGATCAAGGCCCTAAGAGGAAAATTAAGTTACTCGGCTTTTTAGCAAAAGGTAAGTGGAATAGATCCTTTTTACGCCTTTACTAATTTAATCTACGACAGCGTTACTTTACAAAAAGATTATTTACAATTATGAATTGCAATTGTGCTATCTGTACTTAGCCTCACTACATGCACAGATAAAAATATATCGCTCTAGGGTTACTAGACTGCCTCCATCCTACTAGTCTAACAACAGAGCTTAGATTTCGCCAATTGGGTGTGGAGGTCAGATGTCAGAGTCGCTTCACAGAAAATCTCGAAGTTCAGTTGTATCACAGTTAGACTGGAAAGCCAACTCAAATTGACTAAGGAAAAGGCTCAGAAAAGTCCTAGTATTAGGATTTTAAGTAAAACAGATTCTGTATTCTTTTTCATACATATTTTGTCGCCATGAGTTTTCAGGAACGAATTGAGTTTTGTGAATCATGTGACAGTCAAACTACTTGTCATGGTGGCAATTCACATGGTTATTTTGTACTTGCGTATTTGAAAATTTGGCAAACAATTGCCATGTGCAGACAGTGTATTTTATAAAGTTGTTGCCTTATTGCCTATTTGACAAATATGGCCAATGCCAAATATGTACAATTGACAACCTATTTCCTTTCTAAAATTCTTCACGGCCAGTAGAATTCACATGTGACACTTCTTTGAAGTGAATATTTTTTGTGGAGCAATTTGTTGAGTAAAATATAGATATTTTTGCATATTTATAAATATGTCAAATATTTTGCCAAATCAATAAACGCCCAATATCAAACACAAATAGCCATGTCAAGTGCTACCATTACACAAATGTCACACAACTACCCACAACTGCGCGGCAACACGAGAACATATTTATTCAATACGTCACAGTAATGAAACAGAATCTGTGTGGGACAATATGTGAAATTAAGCTTTCCCGGTAAAAATAGCTCGGTTATCCCTGTGTGTGTCATTCAAGGGCAATTGACCGAGTAAGCTTTGAATGAACGAGTTTATTTATGGTCCGGTTTGATGTAATTTTGGTGGAATAAAGCTAAATTGATTAACTGCAGGCGTTACACATTACATTAAGAGTGAACGATTTATAAGTTCTGATTTACAATTTACCTTTCGTAATATTCAAATCTGGAATATTTATAAATGAAATCGGAATAATAATAGTGTAGTTAGTTATACCTACGGGAAAATAAATGTGGTAATTGACGATCAGACCAAATAATTCGAGCAGTTTTGAAAGTTGGTATAGTTGTTCCCTATGGTGCCTAGATGAAAGTACTAAAAGTCCCCGAGGTAGGGACACGAGCTAGCAGTAGGGGAGGGAGGTCCCGTTTATCTTGTATATTTTCTTGTATATTAGGAATATCTCGTTATTTCTATCTACAAATTTGCCTTAAATTATGTGTGAACATTTTTATTGTAGGATCAATACTTTAATAAATACGAAATGTCCAATATGTAACAAACCGATAATTCGCAACAAGATCAACTCAGCTTTGGCCACAAATTGTTGTCGATTTATGTACCAATTACAATTCAGTTCTACGAGTAAAGTTCTACTGAGTAGTAGTGGCTAAGAAAATTTAAAGCTGGGCTCAGCACCAGACGCTAAAGTTTCACGTTATCATATAAGTTAGGTGAGCACAAGTAATCAGGTGTTTTAGCGTGATGGCACTCTCTTTAGGTGGAAAATGTCCTAAAACTTAACCCAATTTATCCTAAGTCTGTTACTGAAATTGCCAGATATTCGAATGTAGAATTGTACAACTCAAATTCTCGATTAGATTACGAGACATTAAATGTAAGTTTGCTATTAACGATATAATTTATACTTAAAAATCTATTTACTTACTGCATTACTGTGTGTAAAAACTTAAACTACAATTTTATAAAAAACATATTCATATGTGCTAGCCAAGTGTGAAATGGCACTTTCAATTATGGAACTATCATGCGGTTCCCTCAAGTAGAAGCAAGACGAATTTCGTCACAGCGGAAGATTGCAAATTAAGAATTTGAAGTACTTGCCTCTTATATAAGGTAAACTTTTCACTTAAACAGGAGGGCTACCATGAAACATTAAAAATTTCGAGTCCCCACGGAACACGAACGAAAGACGTAGTAATTAGTCAAGTAGGTACCTACTATGAAATCACTTCAGTTTTCTTCCAGTAGGGATTTTTTTTTTTATATAGGACACGTCAATTGGACTTCGCCTTGCCTGATGGTAAGCTGAAGGCAAAGTCCCAGAAAAGAGGGTCACCATTACTTACACATACCGTGTGACAATGGTGACACTCAGCTTGACGGCCTCATCATATGCTTTTTCACGCCCCGCTTAAAGGACCCGGGACTGTAGGAAGAAGGAAACACGTGAGCTGGTAATGAATTCCAGGCCTTAATGGTGCGACAGAGGAAAGAGTCTCCGAACCGCTTGGTTCTTGATCGGATGTTTTGCACCGTGTGCGGATGACATCTAAGACCTGCACGCGTTGTCCTGTGTAGGAAAGGGGAGGGTGGGACTAATTGGAAGAGCTCATCAGAACACTCCCCATGGTACAAACGGTAAAATACAGCCATGGACGCAACATCTCTACGCAGCTGTAAAGGTTCTAGGGTGTTCGTGATCTCGGGATTCCCAATGATGCGGACCGCACGTCGCTGCAACCTGTCGAGAGCATCTAGTAAGTACTTTGCTGAACCATCCCAGAGATGCGAGCAGTACTCCACAGCGAATTTGTGTCTTGTATAGAAGACACCGCTGCTCCGGCGTGAAAAATCGTCTCACTCTGTTCAGGACTCCGAGGTACTCTCGATGTAGTTTTTGTTATTCAGGTTGCAGCGAACATCCATACCTAGGATATTGAGATTGTCCTGCAGTGGCAGTGGCGTGCTCTGAAGAGTGGGGAGGGGAAGGAAAGAAGATACTTTTGCTGTAAACGCACATGCCTGCGTCTTCTTGGCATTGAACTCAACCAGGTTCTCAGAGCCCCATTGAGAAATGTGATTCAGGATCCCGTCAAGCTCAGTGACAAGAAGCTGCCTTTTCTCTGCGATATCCGACTGCTTGGCCGCAGGATGTCCATGATAACTCCCATGCAAAGTGCTATCGTCTGCATAACAATGAACATTGCCGGTAGACAGCATGTCGTTGATATGCAGAAGAAAGAGAGTGGGTGATAGGACGGACCCCTGGGGCACGCCAGCATTAACCTGCAGAAACTCCGAAGCTCGTCCGTCACAAAGGACGCGAATACGGCGCCCCTGCAGGAAGCTAGCAACCCAGTTGCACAGCCTAGAAGGCAGACCAAAGGCAGGTAGCTTGGAAAGAAGCGATTTGTGCCAGACTCTATCGAAAGCTTTGGCGATGTCAAGACTAATTGCCAGTGACTCGCCGTGCTTGTCCATAGCCTCACCCCAAAGATGGGTAACGTATGCTAGAAGATCACCCGTTGACCGTTTCGGTCTGAAGCCATATTGCCGGTCATTAATTAAGGAGTGATCCTCTAGGTGCCGCATGAGCTGTTTGTTAATTATGTGCTCGAACACTTTGCACAGCACTGAGGTGACGGCTATGGGTCGATAGTTGGCTGGCTCCGAGCGATCCCCCTTCTTGGGAATCGGCTGAACATTCGCCTCTTTCCAAGGCAAAGGCACTGTACCCGAACTGTAGGATAGCCGGTACAGGCGCGTAAGCATTGGAGACAACTCCACTGCACATTTTTTCAAAACTACCGCTGGAATACCATCCGGACCACTGGCTTTCCGGACATCGAGTGATTGCAGCACTGCACGGACATCGCGTTGCCTGATATGGATATCAGGCATCGCGTGGCCACTGTCGGGTAGTGTTGGTGGCTGCGTACCACAATCATCGATTCGGGAGTTGGCCGCAAAGAGATTAGCCAGCAGATTTGCCTTCTCTTGCGGCTCATGGGCCAGGGATCCATCAGGGTTACGCAGCGGAGGCAGCGAAGGCTGACAGAAGTTGGCTTGCACGGCTTTAGCCAGTCGCCAGTAGCCACGGCTTCCCGTGGGATGCATCACTAGCTCTTGACCAAGCCGCGCTATGCGCAGGGCATCCGCTCTGACGTAGGCCCTTCTACAGACCTTTGTGGCTCTGTTGTACGCCGCCTTGAAGTGGCCCAGATTGGGATGGCGCGTGGCGCGCGCCCCTACCCAAGCGCGGTACGCAGACTGTTTTTGTTCAACAGCTTCCGCGCACTCGCGCCCGAACCAAGGGCGCACCCCGCGGTCACCGGTGATATCGGTGTATGAGATATAGTATTCCATACCCAGACCGATCTCACTGGCGACAGCAGTAGCACAATCCGATGGGTTCTTACCTTCAAAGCAGCGCTCAACCCACGGGATGGACGCAAAATAGTCACGAAGTCCATCCCAGTCCGCTGACGAGTAGTGCCAGAGACGCCGCTTCCCCTGCACGATATGATAAGATTTAACTGAACCAAAGTGCTGCGTACTGACTTCGAGTCCAATTTCAGGTTACATGTTTCATAGTAGGCCTGGTAGATATTAGGGTCGGTCTTTTCTATCCGTGGCTATTCCTTAGGTTTATCTTTAACTAGTCTTTGATGTTTGTGATAGTTGAAAGTGAAGTTATTGAAGTACATCTTACCACGGAGCATATTTAATTGCTTCTAACCTACCCTTAGTAAAACTGAAGTATCTGGTATACAGAAGCACCTCATATATAAGAATTCGGCCCAAGTTTATAAGATTCTCACAGTACCTTTCTATTCCAAGCCAGATGTCGTATCTAGTTAATTTAGCACAGTATTACGTACGTTCATTTAGCAAAGATTGTAAGGACTCCTTGATGATAACGGGCAGTGTTAATAATTTATGGTAATTCAATATTAGTAGTTCCCATGTGTTAAAATTTTATTTCTGTTATCATACAACAAAAAACAGTCGAAGAGTTTTCTTTTTAATAGGAGAGATGCAAGAAAAACGCATCAAAATATTTTCAGTACTATCTTGCGGCCATCACAAACAAACATTACATATATTTTGTTTTGTGTTCAGGATTGTTAATTTTTCATAACATAAGTATTCTTAGACACGACTTATTTACATTTTATTATATCTTAAAATCATTATATGAATCATTTATACGATCAATAACATAGATCTAAATTGAACTATTTGCTACCAGTATGACAATGACGCGTTCAATATGAATTGCACCTTGTAGTATTAAATATTGCACTCATAGCTAAAATTTCACGCCAATAATGGTGGATTCCAATGCAACGGGGTCGTTGCACAAGTACTAGGAACTCATAGCCTGTAAGAATTAGAATGAAAAGAAATATAAACGTGGTTACGTTTAGTAAAGATTATTATAATAAAAGCAATATGCAAACTCGACATCATATCCCATATGAGTGCATTTCGACACGGTAGCGCGCCAAAACACATCACGGTATTAGGAGCTCATAAAAATGTGGAAGTAAATATGGAAACGTTGAGTAAAGATTTTATTTTTAAAGCATTCTGAAACGTCATATGTAAATTAGGTGCATGCGTTTGTTACACGGTGCATCGTAAAACGCAGAATAGCAGATCCCCGGTACCAGGCGTCCATAAAACACTGGATGTTTTTATTCCTTTTACCTCCAAGAAAATTCATACTTCAGAAAATCTAAAAAAATTACATAACCTCATGCAAATTTAATTCGGTCAATATTGCAAGTTGTGTTTCACTTGAATAGAATATATTTGAATTGTTTTTGCATACATACATGCACTGACAAAGTTATGCGTTTGTTTCCATTTTGTGTAATGAGAGAACCTGTAAGGTGGTAAGCTGGTTCCTCTCGGAGTTGCCCACCTGATGTAAACACATCAGGTGGGCCGTTTGCAGGTCTGCCACCTAAAAGGTTGTAAAAAAAATCAGACCAATATATTTCAAACAAAAAATCGTATCAAAATCCTTTATATGTTTTTTCCTGCAACGCGGTGGACAGATAAGAATTCAAAAAAATAAATCAGTCCAATATCGCTGACATAACAATATTAAAGTATTAATATCTCCAATATAGACCCGACCACTTTAAAATTATACCTATAACAGGATAAACTTCACTGTACTATATAATTGAGTAATAAAACACCTATAGCATTATAAAATAAGTTACAGCTCGCATAAATTTTATTATTTAAATACATAATTTTCGTATATCAATCACTATAAAACATTGATGTAAAAGCCTTTGGCTCCAAAATACAACATGTAGTGTTGGGTAATTTACTACTTTGAGCCAAGAGTAGTGTCAGTATGAATTTAGTATCAAGGATTTTGGGACGCTTACATGTCTAGTACAGTTTAAACTTACAGCAACAAAATAATGTGAAAATTGAGGTAAAGGTTGAACCGGACCGGACGTACTCACTAGCGGCGTGGAACCGCTGAGCCCCAGGAGGGACTTTGCCTCGCTGTGTGTGTTTAACCGCCTGTAAAATGGTGTGTGTTCAGACGAATTGTTCGACATGATGACCACGGTTACATTATATCACTGCACCTCTCGCCACAGGCGGGGAATCAACCCCACACATTGCGACTTGAAACAGTACGCACAGTTAGGTATGATCGAGGTAACGATGATAGAGGGTCGGCGGTGCGAGTGTGACCCCCTGGTGTTGCACACGTCCATAGGCCACGGTAACCACTTTCCATCAGATGCTCATAAATGGTATAAACATTTTTTTTTACATTTGGATACTTTTCTAAAACAGTCGTAAAAAATACGTCCATTCTTATTTAATCTTTTTGTTCGTTCTTTTTTAATCATCCACTCAAACACTTATAATAAACACTTACACGCACAAACACTAAACGCTTGTGTTGTGTAAGTATTTTTATAATTTTAATCGACGTTTATACCCTTGAAAATATTGATCACACATAATTGCAACTACGGTGCTTAAAACAGTGAGGCTTAACTGTTAGTGAATAACAAAATAATTTTTAAAGTGAGCGAATAAATGAAATATGGTATTTGCTGATGCTATGTAATAAGGTAATCAGCATCTTTAAATATTTTATCGCAGGGGTACCGTATTGGTTTAATTAATGACCTCGGCAAATGTTACAACGTAGTATTGTGGGTCCAACCGCACATTTATTACTGTAACTGGCAAAGAGTTGTTTTAACCACGGGTCCACTTTGTAGTCGCAATAATACTTACTGTATTACATATTAAATTTAAAAGTGTGCAGGATACTTTTGAATGAACCTTTCTTTCATATTGTGATGATGTAACATCTTGAGGAATTGTACCGTACTTTGGATTGCAATCTTAGAAGATGATTATTTTTAGGTACATAAGATTAAAAAGTCCTGAAAAGGTGTATTTCTAAACTTGTATAGAAACCCCGTCGTAGCCGGTAGGAGAGGTTATGTCGGGCTCGAACAGAGTAAAATGCTCGGCGCCTGTGGGTCATTGTTGGTTGCGGAAGGTGAAGAAACTTTAGTAAGTACTAAATATTATGGTTTAGAATTTCTCTCAATGTTTAAATAATAACTTTCAAATATTTACTTTATTCAAAAACCTTAAATTAACTTATGTAAGCCGCCATTGACTGTCGCCTCGGTTGGATGAATACGACAGCTGAGAAGCGACATCATCCTCCCATCCAATTAGACGAAATGAGTCTTTGTTTCACCTCCACATCTAGGCTGGTGTTAATTAAGAAAATTATTTAAATTTTGCGCTAATTTAAATTTTGAAAGTATTGACAGGCGACCCAAGTTTTAAGTAGGTCAACCTGAAGTTAATAAACTTAGAGTTGAAATAGCTACTTTTGAAGGTACTCATACCTTTTTCCCTCTAGTGTAGGCAGAGACATTAACTTGACAATTGCTCTGTGCTTACATATTGTACGAGCTTCGGTGGTGTTGCATGAAAGGTCAAGCTCATAAACACAATACAAAATATTGACTAAATTAATAGTCTGTGTATGTCCACTCTCACCAAATTGGATTCAATCTAACCGCTAATGAAAGTTTATTCAATCTGACCGACCAGCTAATAAATAAAGTCATCACTACTGATGAGTGTACCCGTACACCGTCACTTGAAGGTTAAAGGTAATATAGGGAGGAGACAAGCACACCTTAGGTTTATCCAATAATTCTTCTCAAGGTTTACTAATTCTACTCGTAATAATCCAAATTAGGCCCGCACCGCTATATTATGGCCTAACCCCAATAAGGGTGAACTAAGACTGTAACCTTTAGTCGCCCCAAGATTAGTACTATGCATTGGCTACGCAATCACTATGCTAATGAATATTAAGTGCGTGTAATATGTGAGTGTATTACTGTATAACATTTGCAAAAATTGCCTGTACTTGTATGATTCCCAAGGATGTCGTACAGATGAATTGTATGCGGAGTGTGAGAACATCATGCTCAATATTATACATATCTTGACATTATCAATTATAACTTGACCAGCAAGCCGTATAATAATACCTTTTCGCATTTAATACCTTAGACATTATTTAATACGCTAGGTATATTAAACTCTCCTGTACTATTCTTTAACATTGGATGAACAGTTCATTGCCGACGTCCCGTTAAGCGGAACGTAAACTTCAGCATGAAAATGAATGTCGTCTAAAAGTCTGGCAAGTTGGAAAATTTCGAGTTGACCTTTCGAATCGAACTGAGTCAAAGCAATAACTGAATATCGTATTTTAAGGTTAAAGCATCTGTAAATCTGTATTATTATTTTACCTTTAGCGCAAGAACACCTTTGTGGTGATAGGTTTGGACAAACCTTGTTAATATTACAAACTTATAAGATGAAACCATATTTCATTATAATATGTTATTTACTATACGGTAATTAATTGGTATCTGCCCAAATATTATTTTAATTAATTTAGTGCGAATAAAACAAATATAGACTAATGTGCGCATAACACTTTCTTGGTCGTATTCAGTTGAACAAGGCGAAATGCAAAGGAAGGCAAATAATGCAACGAAGTTTGCCATTATACATTTAAAATGTCGTTAGTAACAAAGATGGCCACTGACCACGTTGTAATTATCGCTCTCGGCAGCAAAACTTTCTAGACACTAATTTGAATAGCAAAAGAGACGTACTGAACGAATACCCGTCGTCTTGTGATAGAAGAAATTTTTGGTAGCTATTATTTTGTAGAATTCTTTGCTTTTATTATTGTGAAGTATTTGCTATTTTTTTCCAGAGCTCAGTGGAGAGTTTTTGTTCTGTCAGTAGGAAGACCTTCACCCTCGCCGTTGAAGTGGCGCGATATTCGCCCTCTCCCCCCGCCCCCCCCCCCCTTCCGGAGTTCAATGGGGACACCGTACTTCCCACACTTGAAGGGGCCACCTTAAAACCGTAGATGGCACAGGATCAGCAGGGGAATGCGGCATGTGGTCTTGGCACCCCGGCTGAAGACCCGAGACAGCGTGCGGTTTTAGTCGGTGCGAGTCCGTCATAAACACCCCTGATGGCCAACCCGAGCGGTATCCCAGGAGACTGCCGCACGAATAAAAGTAAGCGGCGCGTGAAAAAGCATCTGATGAGGTCGCCAAGCTGAGTGCCACCATTGTAACATTACTTAGTGTCTGTAATGGTGAGCCTCTTTCCGGAGACTTTGCCTTCAGCTGACCATCAGGCGAGGTGAAGTCAAGTTGGCGTGTCCTAGATTAAAAAAAGAAGTCCAATGAAATCCGAATTACACGTGGTCTGAGCCTCAGGCAACAGCTATCTAGAATATAATCACATTTTGTACAAAAATCTGTCGGTAAAGGCAACAGCGGAATTTTTCTTGTTGCAATAAGATCCAAAAGCAGTTTCTAATAGTAGCACAACTTTTGTATAAAACTGGTAACGTGAGCCATATCAATATTTATTTAACTTTCAATGTTTGTACGTTTGTTTGTTGAGTTCAAGTCTTGCAAGTCGAATTAAAACTATTTCCGTTTATCCTGCGTGAATCCCGATATCCGAACGCTGAGTCTAATAACAATTCATTTTTATGGCAAGCATGACCTGATTCAATAACCAAATATTTGGTCGACGGCAAAACTCGAAAGTTTATGTACGTATTTTAAAATATTTGATTACAAAATTGTTTTAATTTTTTTATGTACGCAAAATCCTCATGGATACCCCCTCCCACCTCTTGAGCCGGTGGGTTAGGTTATGTCGGACTAGAACCGACTAAAACGTGCACCGTCTGTGTAGATCTGGACCTCTTTATTTTTTTGGTTTTACTATTACTTCTTGGTAACTACAAGATTTTACTTACGTTCTAAGATTTAACTTTCACAAGCTAATATAAAAAATATTAGCTTGTGAAAGTTAAATCTTGGAAGTGTTGGATAAGTATAATAGATTTTTTATGCAACTTAGGTGGCAGACAAGATAAGACGTGTGCTTGAAACTTATTCCTAACCTAACCACCTGATAGAAAGTGGTTACCGTGACCTATGAACGTGTGAAACACCAGGGAAGTCACACCATTATAACCTTTCTAAACATTTAGTCGTGTCTACGTTAACTATATTTCTCATTTTGACACCGGCGGTGCTGTTGTTTTTACTGAAAAATTACACATTAGTTTTGTTCTGTGATCAGTTTATGTCGAAAAAAATACATAATGTATGATTCGAGATTGACATGATGATTCACATAAATAGTGTTTGTGAATTTATTGAAATATTGCTTAAACTCAATTGGAAGCTATAAATAAACACCTCAACAAAGTCTAGGGAACAAGATGACCCCAATTTTTTTTTTCGTGTAAATCTTGTTTTGCAAATAACTGGCAGCAAATAAATAAAAATAGAATAAAGTAGATTACAGAGTTGTTCGAAATTTAAAAATAAATTTAAATAAGTGATCATTTTCGAATATGGAGGTAAAACTTTTAAAAGTGTTTGATTGTGCAGTTTCTCTGATGCAAAATAAAAATTATTTTCTTAGATTGTAAATAACGTTTATTATCAATAATACGTCTTTTACGTATGGTTTGTGCATTTTTGTGACTGTAGTCATCATGTCACGTCGTCATTTAAGTCGCGAAGAGATGTTAAGGGCTGTTGGTATGCTGCAAGCTGGACGAACTCAACGCGACGTAGCGGATGCTGTCAACACCCAACCAAGCGTAATTCGCAGAATATGGGCACGCTACAGGTCTACAGGGAATGTTACCGAACGTCACAGGGGACGAAATAGGGTTACTACCCCGCGACAAGATCGTTTCTTGCAAAATTCCGCAAGGCGGCAACCCACGATTACTGCTCGTCAGTTGGTCGCAGGCCTCCAGTCTCAGCATCAAGTGGTTATTAGCGATCAAACTGTCAGGAGAAGCCTACACGAAGCCAATCTTCATGCTCGCAAACCGCTTAGGGTTCCAGCTCTTCGACGTGGAAATCGAGGTCGTCGCTTATTGTGGGCTAACGCATATTTACAGTGGGCCGACCATCAATGGGCACGGGTTTTGTTTTCCGACGAATCTCGCTTCGGTTTTCATCCGGATTCAAGAAGAGTGCGTATATGGCGAGTTCCTGGACGTCGGAGGCGTCTCCAGAATCTGCAAGAAGTTCATCCTTACCAAGGTGGAACAATCATGGTATGGGCTGGAATTCGCCTTGGTGGAAGGACCGACCTCGTTTGGATACGGGGCAATTTGAATGCAAACCAATACATTCAGGAGGTTATACACCCCATGGTAATCCCTCATCGACAGCAGTTCGGTCAAGATTTTATGTTCATGCAAGATAATGCACGGTCACACGCCGCGAGGGTAGTGGTCAATGCGTTAAGCGAGCACAATATTACGACGTTGGAATGGCCTGCTCAGTCTGCCGACCTCAATCCCATAGAGCATGCCTGGGATTTGCTTGGGAGAAGAGCTTTCAGTGATTCTTTGGAAAATCTGAACACTGAAGAACAACTTTTTTTACACCTTCGCAGTGTATGGAGCCATATTCCACAGACGATGATTGACAATCTCATACTAAGTATGCCACGCCGTTGTCGAGCTGTTGCTAATGCTTTAGGAGGTCCTACAGATTATTAAAAACGTTTAAAGTACAGTTAATTACTGTATTTCTTACTACCTCGTTATTTTTGTGCCTAATCATAGAAAAAACCGCGGTAGCCTAGTGGTATGGGCAATGGACTGCTGAGACGAGGTCTCGGGTTCGATCCCAGGTTTACCATGGCACACACCAATGACTTTTCGATGCTTTTCGAAGTTATGTGTGTATTTATCGCAGGTTTATAAGTGCCCGGTTAATGGCAATAGGCTCGCCACCTATTACATTGGGACCTAAACATAAACTGGCGAAATGTGGGTGCTAGCACCTCTGCCTACCCCTTCGGGGATATAGGCGTGAGTTTATGTTATGTTATGTCATAGAAGGTTGTAATACTCAAAATTGGCATTATTCAATTCCTTCTTAAAAAAAAAAAAATTGATATGAGAATGTTTTTATTAAAATTAAAATTAAAATTAAAAGCGGTATAAAAATACCCTTCTATTGATATAAAACACTCACTATTACAAGAAAGGGTTTTTAAATAAAATCTAGAAATGTCCTTGTTCCCTAGACTTTGTTGATGTGTGTATATTAGGACTAATACACATGATCATCACCGTCCTCGCGTAAATCCCGGCCGCACCCGAATCCACTTTTTCACTCTCACTGCATCGCGACTGAACTCCGATGTTTTCTGTAAAGCGTCTGCCACGTAAAATATCGAAGTACAACCGTGACGCAGTGTATTAAAATTAAATCTTGTAAGCTATAAAAATAAAAGACCAAAAATATGATCAAAATTATTTAAAACTCTTTGTAATAAGAAAACTTTGACAGCGCTATGGGACATTCAGTATCGTATTTACGTACCAATTATACAAATTACTGAAGTTCTAATTAAAGCAGTGGAATTACTGGGCATCCCTCCCAAGAGGTTTCGAACATAAGTCGCCATCTACTCCACCAATTCCATCGAGATTGGAAAACAAACTTTAGTATTTGGGATAAAGTCGTTTCGCTCCAATTGACAATATATTTTGGCATCATAGAAGTACATTAAAAGAAGGATGGAAGTAAACTTTGCCTATAAGACAGTGAACCTGGTGACTGACAGTTGGGGCACTAGCCCAGGTTCTCCTCTAGTTACGGACGGTTCCGACGGCTATTGCTCGGGTAAAAGACAAGTTTAATGATAAGGCCGTTTTCACACTATTCAGCCTGCAAGACGGTGAACCTGGTGATTGACGGTTGGGGTTCTAGAGCAGGTTCTCCTCTGGTTATGGACGGGTCAGACGGCTACTGCTCCGGTAAAAGACAAGTTTAATGATAAGGCCGTTTTCACTCTATCCGGACAAGGTGATGAACCTGATGATTGATGGTTGGGCCTCTAGTACAGGTTTTCCTCTGATTATGGACGGGTCAGGCGGCTATTGCTTCGGTAGAACACAATTTCAATGATGAGGCCGTTTTCACATTATCCAATCGATATCGGTGTCTGACGATGATAGCCGAAATCATGTGCTGTTTACACATATACATTTGACATCATAATATTCGCTCATAGGGTTAGTAGGTCAAGGTTAACCCTTTTATCAACCGCTAACCATTGCAGGATTTTGAACTTGCCTAATAAAGTAACATACTGTTGAGAACTTTCATGCCTTTCTAGTAAGTTACTAACTGTGTTTCAAACTACTAATGGAACGGTACGGGAAAATAGTATGGGGTTACCGGGGGCTATTGTCACACGTTGTTCACGTACTGCCACTTGCAGATAGGAAAGAGGACAGACATAGATATGACATAAAATGTTAATATAATAAGCTCCTCGCTCTCACTACTGGATGACAAGCATTCGTATTATTTAAGGCAATACACATGAGAAAGTGACACTGTCTGTGCATCGGAAATAGCTTGAATCAGCCGCTCACTAAATATTACATTGCAATAGTAAAAAAAATATTACGAATATTCTCTTAAATATGTTGGGAAATTACCAGTGAACTTGATTGTGTAATAAGAAATAATGTTACAGTATCAAATATTTTCATTACCATCTGTACAAAGTTTCAGGCTTCAAAACTAATTTTCGTAACACTTACGAATCCTCTTCAAACATGTTTCCTACGGCTTAATCCAAAGATGTGCTTTACATGGCCTCTTTAAGTTAAGGCGTTAGATCGATTGTTCATACATTCTTCTGCTCCATTATGCTCCATATCTGTTCTATCATGGATCTGATGATTTTCTAGAACTTTCTTCCTATAGTATGGCACCAGCATTGGCAGCATCAGAGGTCAGGTTCCGTAAGCTTGTCACAGTTATAAAAAAGTACACGAAAGCTACACTTGCAGCAGTATAAGAAAGAAATGATGATTTCCCGTTGATAGTACACCTCACAGCTGACTTTTGCTCAAAGTTTCCAGGTACTTCCTAGAAACCTTTCTAACCGCAATTTACATTAAAACGTCATGATGTATTAAACTCATCGTTATTCAGTGCCTACTTTCGCCATCACCTTGTTATATTTGCTACATCTAAATATAATTATTTTGCAAAACAACCTTAAAATACCCATTCAAACATCTACGTGCTGCCCGCACTAGATCATTTCTTAATCCAACGAGCGACACCAATTTAACGCAAAAAGATAATCTTTTCAAACAATTTAATTACTTTCAAAGCCCCCCTGTTAGAACCATTATTATGTATTCTACAGAAGCGAGGATTACCTGGTTTATGTCACAGAACATCAACCCTCTCTCTCAAGCCTGCCTGTTTATATCTATCTGTCACCCTCAAATGTGTTTGACATGTAGATGCAAAGGTACTCATGGAGTGTTTTGATGTTTTCCAACTAGATTGTACTCATTATGACGTGAGGTGAAGGATACGGGAATCCGTATTTAGGTGCTAATATGGGTAACTTATAAATTTTATATATCTCACATTAATAATTATCGTAGTTTTATTATTGGATTTTGTAGTAATGAAATATGTACAGCTACCATTATTCAGGAACATTGAAGACATTCGTTATCAATGCTATCCAAGATTGGACTAAGCGGTAAATGTTTATTGGACATAGGTCAAGCGTACACAGAGTTACAAGTCAAGTCTTGCGTCTGGCCAGCCTGACCACTCACTGAAGTCCCAGTCTAATTAATTATGCATTCTGTTCTTGGACTTTACAGTGTGGCCACTGTTTGTTTTAGACTATAAGTGTAGTATAGTTTTATGTATACGTCCTATGGTATATACATAAGTGTTAGGATTGTGTTGCAGACATCTGTCAGCCCCAGTACTTATTATTCAGTAGTTTCAACGCTTGTTTATCCCTCCATAAGTGTATGAAAAATGTATGCTCTAAATGTTTTCATTTTCGTTCACAGCCAGAATGGCGAACCCGTGTGAGCGCAGATCCATTGCGTGTATTCTACTGGCTATCATCGCGGTTGTCGCAGCCGCGTCATATGACCGCGAGAGGCTTGAAATTGCTAAGCAAATCTTGGAAGAAGTGCCGCTTACTGACGGGTAAGTAAACAATTTTGAAATCTATAAACCTATCTACTTAATTGATGATTCATGGTCAAATACAAAATTGTGACAAATGAGAGAGCATAATTCTCAAGCAGAACACATACAGGCTGAGCAACGTCAGCAGAAAATAAAAGTCACAAACTGTTTACCAAGGGTGTAGTACCCACCGCCTAATAAACTTCGTGAAGGTCCCTAACCTCCGACGCGACAGGAGGAATAACTTTGAAACTCCTGAATATTTAAGCATATGAAGAAAACTTACGAACTTTTACTATGAGCAACAGTCTTTTAAATTGTCGTCACTTTATTTCTTAATAAGTAAATAAATAAATAAATATTTCACGACATTCTACACAACGCTATCTAGACCAATGGTAAGCATAGCTTAACTAGCTTGTGTTATGGCATCTAGAATGCGGATAAACATACTTAGATACTTTTTTCTTTGTAAATACATACATATTATACATAGAAACACCCAGACTAATGCAAATATACATATTCATACATACAAATATTTGCACTGAGCGGGAATCGAACCCGCACCTCCAGCATAGCAGTCGAAAGCTCTACCGCTACGCCATAAGTGAATAATTTGACGGTGCCTGCGTATAGTAGTGAAATTGCATTTGATTTACAAACGTTTTTCATTGTATCTTTTTAGTTCCATGAAGCGTTAGCAAAATAAAATTGTTATGGTCCTACCACGTTGTTGTTAATAAATGTTTACAAACGTTAGTAGGTAAACATTGCCTATAAAACATTGAATCACAATGTTAGAAAACATTTTTTTATGATTTCATGTTAGATAATGTTAGTAAACTTTCTAAACAAAGTTGTTAGTAAACAAAAATCGTAATTATACAAAGGTTCAGGACTTTTAACGATTAAATCATTAACTAACTATTTCTGCGGACATTTCGGATGCGTCGTGACCACGGGTGCTACAACGCATCTAAAACGTCGGCAGAAATTGTATGAATTCACACCGTGCTATTTTAAAAATAACATTAACAAAATCTATAACAAAATAAAACATTTGTTAACATTTATCTAGATCTCAATGTCAAGTGCATATAGATATAGCGCTTAAATGCTAATCCAATGAGTAAATCTTCTTCTATTTCCGTGTAGGTAGACGCCTCGACTTCCAATCTTCGCCTCGAATCCTAACTGCGAGACGATGTGATGTTTTCAAATATTATAAAATGTTTATAAATATTTTCCATCAGTGTAGAAGCACTAAAAACATCTAACAATTCCTAAAAGAATTTTGTATTGGAAAATATTTGCAAACATCGTGGCAGCACCTTAAGCAGTAAAGGTGTACAATGCGGCTCCCACAAAAACCTTTTTTGCCAGAGTCAACTTAACCTTCAAGCCAGTACACTTGCTGGTCCATGAACAAGCCTATATAGCTTTAATTATGTATACAAACTAGCTGGCACACCCGGCTTCACCCATGGCATACTTCATAACCCCGTATAACCCCTTTAAACCATCTATGCCCGCAATACATTAATTTTCAAATACATACATACATTTAATCCTGCCTTTATCCCCGGAGGGTTAGGCAGAGGTGAATTAACACTCACATTTCACCAATCATTGAATTTGATCCCATGTAATAGGGGTGAGCCTATTGCCGTCTTCCGGGCACGATTGTTGACTCAGGCCATGCATCTGAGGCGGAGTATATATTTGTCTGATGTTAAACAACCCTATATCTTAGTCGCCTTGTACGACACCGCATAGGAAGAGATGGGGTGGTCCAAATTCTAATTTGCCGGGAACCAAGTGCAAACCATATAATGTAAAGGAATTTGCCTGATTTGTTGACATTTATGGTTACTGCTCCACTCCCTTTAGTAAGGGCGCAATGATATGTAGCATTCCTCAATAAACGAGCTATCAAACACAATAACACTTTTTCAATTTGAACCAGTAGTTTGGACCAAAAAACGCGTTCAAACAAACTCTTCAGCTTTATTAATATTACAATAGGTTGAAACTAAACTTAAAATACCTCATGGTATTCCTCGGCATCGCATGCCTCTAGTGGTAACGTTCCCAGAGGACTGTCATGTTATAGTTATGTATCTCTGTTGTTTATGGAGCGCTGTTTCTGCGACATCTCCACGTATAAAGGCATAGTTGTAACTAACCCACTTCATCGTGCAGTTTATCCGTTGGTCGCTTAGTTTGTTTAACTATAATTTACACTGAAACTAAAAATGGATATTATAGACTAAGGCGAGACTTGTTTGAGACTAAATTAATTTCTAGACAAAACTTCATTGGAATATAAACATTAACGGCACAGTAGCGGTTACGTTGTCATGAAAATTAGTTCTTTTTATTTCAAATAGGACCCCTGTTCCGTTTTTGAGATGTAGGTACGAAATTAAATATCACTAGAAATTTCGAAACTTGTCAAAAACAATTTATCTCTACATCAGTTAAAATTGAAATAATATTAAGACTGAGAAGATTCATTTACGCTGTTTTATTAAAATATATTATTATGTATTTACGTCAAATATTGTAGATCCTAGGATGATTTACGATGGTGCCCTTTCATACAGTATTAATAAGACTGCGGCTTATATCAACCCCAACGTACCCCGGATTATTGCCTCTATATAATAATAATATACGACTTCATTGTACATCAAAGATATAACACTACATAAGTGTAGAACAACAGTAACTAGAATCGCGATGTGGCTGAGGATAGATTGTATTGACATCTGTCAAAACTGTCAATTCGGTCTACACAATATGTCCTCAGAAAAATCGAGATTCGAGTGAGTCATTCTGGAATACGGGCTTTAGAGAGATACGATGTAATAGGATAAGTAGAGACAGCGGCTTTATCCCTCTCTTACAGGCTTACAGGCAACCATAGGATGGAAAGAAAACATATGAAAATAATGTCTGCATATTCAGAGTAAAGAATTATTGTAACTAAGATTTAAAAAATGTAAAGTATGTTACTCAAACACGATCAAATAGCTGGATGGTTTGACTTAAGATACAGGGAAAGCACAACAAGGAAAGAATAGTATATAGTCATACGAGTAAAGTCTTATTCCTCTTTACACCTATGACTTAGGTCATTTTTTACTATGTGGATAGGAACTAATGGGTTTTGAATACGGAGTACGGGATAATAGGGGAGAGTGGACATAGGCTAGTCTGGTTATAAGTATGAGATTATCATATGTTCGGTTAAATAATCAACCGCAACTATTACTACTCCTAAATAAAACTAGTTACAGTTGGGCTTATGAATAATGTACATAATATAGATGGCATAACTTAACATTATAATCCGTTCTCATGATGAAAAACCACACCCCTTCTGTTGATTAATTCCGGCCGCTTTCTTTCAACTTCTTGCTTTAATCTCATCAATTGTTTGCAGTAGAGTTCAGAATCGATGGTCCTGCCTGATGGTAACAGCTCATAATGAATAATGCTATTCCAATCCCACCACACACACACAGCATCACCTTGTTGCGAGTTAACCCGGGTTTCGTCACAGTCTGTGAAGCCTGACCGGCCTTTGACCACGACCTTTTTCGCACGTTCTTGTCGTACGTGATCCACTTTTCATCACCAGCTTCTTCAAAAATGGTTCGGTTTCATTACGTCATAATAAAGAATCACAAATGAGTACACGGTTCATTAGGTTTCTTTCAGTGAGGTCGTGAGGTAACCAAATATCGAGCTTTTTTGTGTATCCAGTTTTTTTCAGATGCGCCTAAACTATTTTGTGGTCAATTCCCAGTTCTTCAGCTACATGGTAACTACTGATATGCCGATCTTACTCCACTTTTTCAAAAATGGCATCCATTTTATCCGTAATAGGGCGACCAGAGCGACGTGCATCTTTGACATCAAAATTTCCGGAAACGCTTAAACCAAATTTGTGCTACTCTCACAGACACTGCACTAGGTCCATAAACATTGCAATTTTTTTCGGCTTGAGTTGCATTTACATTAAATATTTGGTTTTATATCTCTTTCTATTTTCCATATTTTAATTTTGGACATAATTTCCTCTTCCATTTTTGAATCGACGACCAGTTGATCTTTGAAAACATAATTATTCAACCAAAATAACTAATAAAAATGTAAATAAAATGAATAAATATGAAAGTACAGATACTTTGATCTTTGGAAAATAACTTTTGAAGGTGAATGCGGACGTTAAATATAATTAGGGGCATGTCAAACGTGGAAAGTCAACGGGGTGGTTCCTACTGACTGAAATTATGTGCTCTTGGCGCGTGGATACTTCGAGAAGTATCTATGTCACAACACTAGGATCCCACATTCTACTGACGCTGCTGCGAAAACTATCCGACAAGACCTGTAATATTTAGAACAGAATATTGAGTATATAGTGTGAGGCCAAACATACGTTGACCAATTTTGAATTAGTGATGCAATGACAAATAGGAAATGTGCTACCTTTTGGTGTCGGTCAATATAAATTATCATCTAAATTAGTGGCAACGTGAATCTTGACTAGATCTTAATCGACATTAGCTTGTTCTCTATCACGTGCAACCAAAAACATAGACAGGTAGGTGAAAAATGGTTTAAGGACACGGCGATATTTCCGTCCAATTGAGAAATCCGACTTGGAAAGTACCTTCGTCCTACAGAATACCGCGGCCATAATAACTTCATGTTGTGTTCCCAGCGGTGAGTAGGGTAGCCAGAGCTCACTGAAGAGTTTGTGCTGTCAGTGGGAAGGCTTTCCCTGCTTTGTCTTCCATACTGACGGCACAAAAACTCGGTCAGCAGCGCGAGTGTGATTCCTCTGGTGTTACACACGTCCATAGGTCATGGTGACCACTTTCCAATAGGTAGGCCGTATGCTTGTCTGCCTCCTAAGTGGTATTAAAAACAAACCCTTTCGGTAGTATAAATTAGCATGCACAACGCAACAATTTGATCTCATATAGTAATTTCTGATCATATACTCGGTAGTAACTTGTGTTTGGCTCCAGCGAACTGAACACATTTTGCAATATTAATATCTTCATCACAATTGCAACACATTCTGACAGTCTCATCAATGGCGGTGTAACGTCTACGTACACATAAATTAAGACTTTAGTCGCGTAAAATATGTTGTACAGTATTCTATACGATACACATTACAACAAAGATCTTAATGACAAAACCTTAAAGCACCTTCTTAGATATAATACATAACTAAAACACGATACTAGATTAATATCTCACCTCATCGTGAGATATTATCAATAACATCAAACCCCTTATTTCCAACAAAAGCAATAAGCGGTTATATCCGTTGTCCTACGAGAGCGGCAAGCGCGACAGCCCGGCAACACGACGCGATTCGTGACATATTCTTACATATATCACATGACCTATTCACGCGACACAACGTAGGACACGATAAAGTACAACAACCATTTGATAATTACGCGACGCGTCGCAACGCACCGCGTTGTCGCGTTTGTCGCTCACGTAGGACAATGCCTTAGATTAATATCTCACCAAGACTTGGTGCAGCAAACATAATAACTCAACATAAATCTCAGCCAACACTTCACTGCAGCCTGAAATATTACTCTTCTGTACAATCCGGCTCCCTTTAAATTGAATATAAATGCCCCTCAATTTAATTGACGGTTGACTTCGCATAAAGTCACAGTCCTAAACTAATTTGAGTTGATATCCGTCCTCATTTTCATATCTATTGTAACCATACTGAGCTACGGTAATAATTAAGCAAGGTAACGTAATACAACATTCAAAAAAGGAATAGCAATATATTTATGGAACAAATTCAAATTATTCTGGAGCCTCGTAGCATAAATAGTGTAAAACTCACCGGCATATTTACCATGTTTAATATTTTCGCTCGGCGGTATTCAGTAAACCGTGATCATGATGCTTGTAACAGCACCGAAATATCGGTTACTCAGCGAAAATAATAAACATGGTAAATATCCCAACGAGTTTTACGCTATTAATGTGCATGACCATGTCAATCTCAAATCATACCCTGTAGCATAATTTATTTTTGTTAACTTATATCAGAAGCATCGTTACTCGTTCAGAGAATAGATGCTTTAGGATTTTTCTGACAGTATATATTCAGTACTTAGTTTGCGGGACAAGGTTAAGTTGGCATCAAAAAAGCTCGGAGTGCTCAATAGGGCGAACCAGTACTTCACTGCGGGGCAGCAACTCCTTCTTTATGAAGCACAGGTCCGGCCTCACATGGAGTACTGCTGTCACCTTTTTGCTGGAGCACCTGCAAACCAGCTTGACCCCTTCGACTCAGTGCAAAGACGGGCATTGAGGCTGGTTGACAATCCCATACTCACAGGTAGTGTGGAATCTCTTAGCCTTAGGAGGGATTTTGCCTCGCTGTGTGTGTTCTACCGCCTATACAATGGTTTGTGCTCAGATGAATTGTTTTACATGATCCCGCAGCTACATTCTATCATCGCACCTCTCGCCATAGGCAGGGAATTCATCCTCACACATTGCGACCTGAGACGGTGCGCACTGTGCGGTATGAAAGAAACTTCATCCCGCGCACACTCAAGCTGTGGAATGACCTCCCTGCTGCGGTTTTCCCAAGCGCCTACAATATGGGGTTCTTCAAGAGGGGCATCAGAAGGTTTCTTCATGGTCGGCAGCGCGAGTGTGACACCCCTGGTGTTGCATACGTCCATAGGCCACGGTAACCGCTTCCCATCAGGTGGGCCGTGTGCTTGTCTGCCAACTAAGTGGTATAAAAAAAAAATTACTGGTTGATTACAAATAGTCAAACCGTCTATTTATTTCTTGGATATACCGAGACTTTGAAATAAATGTTGAAAAATGAATATGGAGATGAATTGGTTTATTGAATTATAGTAAAATTAAGGGAAAGATAAACTTAGCTTGAACGTTAGGATAATGCTAGGGAACATTTTGTAGACTGTAAAATTCTCTTCAAAAAAGTATGAATACTTTTGCCTCGCCGAGATTTTAAACTATGTGGAACCGCTTACACGTAATTCTATTTTTTTACAGTGCGGAAATTCTCTCAGATACCCTATTGAAGTCGGTTGTGGTGATTATGTCGGAGTCTAACCGACTAAAACTGCACAACATCTTGGATCATTAATTACCGAGGGTGAGATATCTCTCACGCTCCGGTTGACCTGGAGCCATCGATATGGTCCCCTCTGGTGAAACATAAGTAGCCTGTAAAGGAATAGTGTTAAGGTTATGGTACCGTGTTAGTATAGTTTATTTAACATACCTACTACGTCCCAGTGACCTGCCGACAGACAGTAAAGTGAAGTATACAAAGCCAATAATTAACAGTAGGTACACACACCAAAAACATTTTCTAAACATTGTATTTACTCTGTAGCGATCAATACACAAAGGGTCCGCATTCAATTTCCGGAACAAGAAAACAATACTGCCTACGGACCGATATTCGTGCCGAAGTGCGTGTTCCACTATTTGTCTTTGTAATTACGGTCTTCACACACAGTAAATATCTAGTTTTGGTGATACGAAGCGCACCTAAATCGAAATTCAACTTATTCAACAATACGGATAAGATTACAATCATTTTGTTTTCAACTTCAATATACTTATAAGATTGCCAATTAATATTGATAGAGAGTAACTTGTAACTGGTATTCATTATCATCCTATCTATGTAACAAGCAGATATTTTTAAGCGGGTTTTAGCTATGGTGGTCACCTTCTATCAGAGGTGGCCAAGACTATAGTCGGTGCGGGCTACCGAAAAGGGCCTCGCAAAAGCAAGGCACGCCACGAACTGCCCTTAAATTTTGCGCACGTTAAAAAAAGAGGGCCTCGCAAAATGTACTTTGCACACATTAGGTTTAGATCTCTATCTCTCTCTATCGACATCGACAATGTCTTCATTGTTACCGATGCCGATGTGTTTTCGCTCGGTCAATTTTAACTGCGATACTGAAAAAATAGTAAAAGTATGGCGGACGCGTACAAATAATGTATAAAACAAAGTTCTTACTAAAGTTTTACCTAAATATACATACATATAATCACGCCTTTATCCCCGGAGGATTAGGCAGAGGTGAATCAATACCCACATTTCACTAATCATTGAATTCAGTCCCACGTAATAGGGGGTGAGCCTATTGCCGTCGTCCGGGCACTATTGTTGACTCAAGCCATGCATCTGACTGAGTCTGGGCTGTAAATAATCCATTGCAATAAAACTACTTTTATCGGATTAACATCGCAATTTATTACAAAGGTTTTCAACAACAATGTTCACAGCGAAAGCCAACAAAATGTATGATATTGTGAAAAGTACAAAGCCAAAAATAACTTTTTATAAATCGCGATAATAAAAGCTCACTAGATGCAATTACCTTGATAGCCTCCGTGGCGTGGCGGTAGTGAATACGGCCGCTACGCAGAAGGCACGTGTTTGATCCCCCCTCAGTGCAAATATTTGTATACATGAATATAAGTATTTGTTATGGTCTGGTTGTGCCTCGGAGAGCACGTTAAGCCTTCGGGCCCAGTTGGGTCCCAACACCTATGGCAGTCGTTACTGGTAGTTGGAGCCTTGTAAAGTCCAACTAGAAAGAAAGAAAGAAAGAAAGAAAGAAAGAAAGAAAGAAAGAAAATATTTTATTCAGGCCCCACACAGCGGGCACCGCACCAAATACAAACAGGTAGGCAGTACAACAGAATAACAAATCAAAAACAGTAGATCAACAACTACTGGTCTAGCTGCAATGCATCGATATCGCCTTTGGGTTGTGGAGGTCAGGTGGCAGCCCCTTCACGAGAAATATTGAAGTTTAGCCAAATCCGTAGTTAGACTGGTAAAGTGGAACCCAAAATTCAAAAGAAGTTCGAGGAAAGAGAGAGATGCAATTACCTACCGTGTCCTTGGAATTAGGGGGCCTGTTATGTCAAAAAATTAATAACCACACCAAATAAGGAGGAACACTTCAAACACCGTTGGACGTTCTACTTGCCTACTATACCTTATTTAACTTACTTATATTATTGGGATGCCAGTAAAAGAGTATTCTGCCTTAACTTAGTGATTTACTTCATTATGAGGTAAATGATTCCGGGACCAGTTGAAAACCAACGCTAGGTACTCATGCCCGGCATGATGCTGTACAGGTTCCTTTCTTGGTGCAACATAGATGTACCCAACTTAGTTGTAGTTTAATTTTGTATTGTAGGTTATATTTAGTAGTAGGTGTTTACTATAATAAAATATTTTTTCTTTATTTCTTTCTTCTTCTTCGCGGATAACATAATCGCGGATAAAAATGCCCGTTGAGTTTCCTGACGGAGTCTTCTCAGGTCGAGGCCGCGTTGCAAACTGGTGGTGGTCCATTTGCTCTAGTCTTTCATATTTCATTTTATATTGACGTTTTGTAAGTTCCGCTTTAATGGTCTATGCAGAATAAATGATTTTTGACTATGATTTTGACTACTTATATGAGTGTTGTGATACCTGGAATTATTTATTTTTTAGTTTTTTTTCATATTTATTTTGATAAGTTAAAAATCATGCAATTAAAAAACAAAATGAGCTTAACATTCATTTTGAAATACAGAAATGTTATGAAGAGTTGTGTTTTCTAAGTTTTATTTCTTTCATTTCGTTAGAATTATGCTCCATTATTCGCAACAATGGCGCTTAAATGTCTGCTCGTAAATCATCAGTCATTAAACACAAATAAAAGTCGGTAAATACCAGATAAATAAAAGAAAAAAAAACAAAAATCTTAAGTAAGTATATTTATTTTCGGTTGTTTTACATCGGTTACCATAATTCAACGATATAATTTCTATTTTAGTAATACTTCTTATTAATCGAAGAGTACCGCGGTAGCCTAGTGTTATGGGTAACTGTTCTGCTGAGAGGAGGTCTCGGTTTCGATCCCAGGTTTTACCATGGCACACATTAATGACTTTTCGATGCTTTTCCAAGTTATGTGTGTATTTATCGCAGGTTTATAAGTGCCCGGTTAATGGCAATAGGCTCGCCACCTATTACATTGGGACCTAAACATAAAATTTCGAAATGTGGGTGCTAGCACCTCTGCCTACCCCTTCGGGGATATAGGCGTGAGTTTATGTTATGTTCGTCAAGATCGATCTGATGATGACTGTACAAGTATTACTATTTGCAATTATTTGAATATTGATCCCGTTCCCTCAACCATGGGAAGCAGACTATTGAGAGAGAGAGAGATTATTCAGACTATTATCTAAACCAGTACCGAGTTTTAGGCAAATCCTTTCAGTCTTTAAAGCAAGACTGAATCAAACATATTCACTAACTTTCTTATTTATTATGTTAATGGGACAGGAATAATAAATTAAATCTGATATAATATTAAATATACAAACAATAATAAACAATAGGATTACTTAATATAATTTCCTTCAGTAATAAATTATGTACTGTCATCACAAAATTAAAAGATCTGTTTTGACAATTCACGCCCATCAATATCTATTTTTTTCTGATCAAAATGTTCTAAAGGTAATTAATTTTTTTATTGACGGATGCCGGTCACTTGGCTAAGTGCTGTGCATAACGATTATTTCAAACTGTCCACAGATTATTAAGAATCAGTTAAGGAAAAAATAAACGATCAAAATATATATTTTTTAAGACTGGTTTGCACATGGCTGGTCCTATTTTTTAATATTATTGTTTAGATCAATTAATTTATTAATTTAAACTTCATGCACACGTGTACACAGGCGGACTTGATGCCACAGGCATTCTCTACCAGTCAACCCAATAGGTGGTGCAGAGAATAATAAGCTAGGAGCATTAATTACTGAAGTTCACCAGGTGTGTATTTACTGACAAATAATGAATTTGGAGTTCAAAGCCGTATGAAATCAAATAATTATGAATACAGGTGACGATGATATTACAAGAAAAATATTAAATTAAAGAAAATTGACCTTTCGTATTATTTTAAAATACTTACAACATTATCTAATCAGAACTTTAATCGAATACACTTTACAATACATATTTAAATCGATCAAATACTCATGCAAACTTGAATCGTTTAATCGTGAGTATCGAGTACCGAGTCGTATGGTTACATCACTAGTTATGTCACGAAGGCAAACTTCATAACCGGCCTTTTACTTTGTGATTACTATAGTAAGACCCAATGATTCCACCTAACATAAATATTCCACTTGCTCGACTTAAAGTACAGCTATAACCAGTAGTGGAATGGTGTTTCTTTTCCCTTGTTCGGTACTTTACCCTCTACTAAAAGTGAACCACTATAGTGGCAGTACTGTGAAGTACCTTTGCCCATTTTTAGGATTCCATTTCTCAAGAGGAAAAAATCGGACCTCTTATAGGATCGCTTCATTGTCCGTCTGTCCGTCTGTCTGTCAAGACCTTTATCTCAGGAATGCGTGGAGGTTTCAGATTGAAAATATCAAATACTTAGGTATGCAACAACTTGAACTGGTGAAAAATTCAAAATTTTACGTCAATCCAATCAAGTTGCAATGCGGGCGGAAATGTAGCAAAATCCAATACGATAACGGCGGCTCTGTTTTCCTTCTTCGAGCGATTCCATATTTGAAAATTAATAAAAACTAAACTTTTTTATTTTCGGCAAGCGCTCTGTAGTTACAATGTATATGTCCTATTTTTTAAATTAGTCGAAGTATCTGTTTTAAATTCGAAATTGGATAATTCCAAGTTTTTGACAGAACTTTTGAGTGGAAACTCGAATACGTAAAAGCCGTACGCCATTCACATGAACGTCCGGCATACATAAAATACAATAATCACTTCAAGTTCGTACGGAACCCTCAGTACGCAAGTTCAACTCGCACTTGATCGTTTTTAATAATTTGCACACAGGTGTTTAGACGTTATTTCAGATTCTACCCGACTCTGTCAAGACTCAAAAAGTACCCATAACACAATTTGTTCATTTATACATTAATAGCCTACCCGCCCCAATTTCGCCCATGGCATAACGTATAACCCCGTATCACCCTTTTCAGTCTGTAATTTTTAGTCTTCAAATAATGTATGGAAATCTGCCGGTTTTGTTGACATTTATGATCACTGCTCCGCTCCCTTGTATAGTAGGATGATGATATATAGCCAATAACCTTTGTCGATAAACTCTGAATATTCAACCAAACAAACAAACCCTTAAATTTCTGGCATTTATTGCAGTAAAATTGTTGCATTTGTAGTGGGCGTTTATACACAAGCCCGTTTATCTCTACACCTGTTTAATTATAATTCAGTGAGAACACTCTCGTCTGTCTCTGGTGGTACAAGCGACCAGAGCCTCGATTCTGCTAAAGCAAAACCACGGACATACCAACCACTGTCAAATATCCATTCAATTTTCGACTTTAAGGCTATGCATTTAAAATCCAAAATTAAGAGGCTTTTTGTAGAGTGAATGAAAAAGTGTAACGAAAGTCTATTATTTAATTTTGGACTTTAATCGAATAAAAATAAAGTCCAATGGCATTTTTTGTCTGTGTAGTCTGTGGTATGACAGTGGTTTTGTTTTAGTAGAAACAAGGGATCAGGTAGGAACTTAGTAGAACTATAAAACTGTCTGAACTTGACCAGAGAACCTTACCTGTGAAACAATACACATTGTGATTTGATTGTGAAACAATCTGTGTGGTTTTTCTAATGGGATTGGAAAGTTAGATAGCGGTTGTTCCTGCAAATATCAAGATAAACCAGTGCCCTAGCACCGAAAACTGTCGTAATCGTATGGAGAGAACGGAGCATTGCTATAGGCCGGCTTCATACAAACACAGGTTCACAGTAAGTAGGCGGCCAATCGCAATGCTACGTTCTCTCGATGCGTTTAGGACACGATTACGATAACTTTTCGTGTTCGAGGCACTGATGAAGAAGAAGATTAGGAGAGCGGACCCCGGTCTTCAAATAACCATCTTTTTTCATACAGAAGACGCCACGGATTTTGTAGGACTCGAATTGACTGAAAACTGCACCTTGCATCGGGGTAGCCCAATAAGGCAATTCCTTCGGCCCGGCTGACTATGGGCCATTTCTGGTTGATGGCCCCCTACAGATGCCCTGCGAAGAGGGGGTAAATTATAAAATAACATGATAAATGATGATGCCATCTCACAGCTGCTCAGAGGGCGTCTGGGGCGGGAGCCGAGTCCGCATTATTGCAGAAACATACCAAGTAAGCCGCCCTAGAGGCCGCGGGGTACAAATTCATTCCATTTGCTGTGGAGACGGCGGGTCCATGGGGCCTCAAAGCCAAGAAGATCGCGACCGGTCCCAAATCGGTGATAATCTTCTTGGCTTGTGCCACCTGCGGAGGGAGAGGCGAGATCCGCGCTCGGGCCAATATTTAATGCAGAATGTCTAGGGAGACATTCTGCATACCTACTATTCAGCGAGGAAACGCTGCCAGCCTAAAGGTCATATTTGGCATATTTGGGCGAGGGGACGTTGATGTGACTTGATGTTTTTGATCATGTATTTATTTGAAATTACATTAAGTATTATTTAAAAAAAGCAATATATTAATTTTAATAAATATCCAAATTATTTACAGAAGTTTAAAAAACATAAGATTAACACTTCAAACTAAACAAAATCTTGACCTGATAAATGACTGTTACTGCTGTAAGAAGAATCTGTAAGGAGGTACTCCATACCACTAGCGTCTCCAGAGCTCAATGTAAAGCCATTACGAACAGCTTCCAGGATTTTCGTTAATCTTTTGACAATTTGTTTTTATAGGTAGCTCGTAAAGTTTTTATTGTTACATTTCACAATAACGTTTTCACAATATTGAATTGGTTTTATTATCATTTCCTTTCCGATACCTACTCGTATGATACTTCTTATTTTTTTACTGAACAATAAAATACATCTAACATTTCGAATTGTTAAGTTTGCTCGTAGTTCTCTTTGTGTATTGATGTCTGGATATTTTCAAAAAGGTAGGTCAATTTCAAAGGGTGCATGAAAGGATCAAATTGTACACAGCTGTTTTTAATAATTAAAGAAGACAAACTTATCTTAACTGATGTACCTATTGACAGACGACGCTCTGTTACCGACTTTAGTCTCGAAATTAGAAGTTCAGAAGGCAGTCGTTCCCGTAAAAGTCAAGATAGACTAATCTATAAGGAAATAACGAGTAGGAGATCATAGGAGCTATACTTCAATCACATTAATTAGTTTAAAGAGTGTCTATGGTTCAATTGAGTACGTTAGTCTGAAAATCCTCATTCGTAGATACAAAATTACCCGTCATCCGATATAATAGCGCTCCTTAGCATCGTGTTGACATTCACATCAACAGTATCGTGTACAAATTGCACGAAAATGCCGAACTTTATTTTTATTGGACTTGCCGAAGTCGCTGAAACTTCGTGTAATTGGGCCCCTCGGTGCGAGTCACAAAAACGTACACTGTCACATCTCTCTATGTGCCTCTTCAGTCCTGAAGGTAAACTGTTACATCACTACTGTTATAAATGCGAAAGTTGGAATGGATATTCTTATACTGAATTATGCTAAAACAGGTCTAAATAAAATGCTGCACAGAAAAAGATTATAATCTGAAATTACTATATTATAAAATGCAATTTTGTATGACTTGGATAGCGAGTGCAATATAAATACTTATATTCCCAGAGGTCAGCGACAATAATTCAACCACTTTCGAAACGCTCATTTTCTTACATAATTATTATATTACATTTGATGTGAAGAGAAATAGTCTTAGCAATTATTTAGTATTAGCACAGATAATATAGTATAATTCTTATAGTATTAGCAGTTATAGCAATACAGCTTCTGTGGTGTGGTGGTAGTGAACGCGGCCTCTACGCAGGAGGCGCGAGTTCGATCTCCGCTCAGTGTTATTTGTATTCATAAATTTGGGTATTTGCGTTAGTCTGATCGTGTGTCTGAGAACATTACACAGTATTACCGCCCAATTGAGCAGTCCGACTGGGGAAGTACCTCCGCCCTACAGAATACCGCGGCTATAATAACTTCGTGTTGTGTTTCCAGCGGTGAGTAGGGTAGCCAGAGCTCACTGGAGAATTTGTGCTGTCAGTGGGAAGACTAAAGGACTTGTCCTGCTTTGTCTTCTAAACTGATGGCACAGAGACTCTACTTACAGGGTTGGCACCGCGACTCTGACTCCTTTGGTGTTACAAACGTCCATAGGCCACGGTAACCACTTCCCATCAGGTGGGCCGTGTGCTTGTTTACCAACTAAGTGGTATAAAAAAAAGCACGTTAAGTCGTCAGTCCTGGTTGTCATACAAACATCTATAGCAGTCGTTGCGGGTAGTTGGAGCCCTAAAATATCCAACAACTGGTGTAACTTCAATGCCTTTGGATTAAAGTGAATATAGCGACATATAGCGGGCATATAGCGACCTCCGCGTCCAATACAATAATGGTTTCAGGGCAGTGATGGGGCTGCCGTGGAGGTGTAGCACGTCGGGCATGTTCGCAAGCCACAACGTTGACAGCTTCGCGTGTATTATGCGCAAGCGCTGCACGTCAGCTCTTGAGCGCCTGCGCGGCTGCCCTAACGCTCTCCTGAAAGTGTTTGCGACGAGGTGGGACTCGCCTCTGTTCGGGAGGTGGATACGGATTCACGCCATAAAGGTGTGAATCTGTCTCCTCCTTCCGCGTATTTGTATTTTTATTGTTGTTCCTATTTTTGTTTTTCATTTTAATTCATGTCTTACTAACATTAGATCGTAAGGAAATTGTTACCTTTATGGACCCCGAAGTCCGAAATAAAAATATTTATTATTATTATTATTGTAACAGGCACCCACAGGACAGGCCTAGGCCTAGTGTGGGGCCACCGGAAATGAAACTGTATGTGTGTTTTTTGGAAATAAATTATTATTATTATTTATTTATTATTTATTATTATTATAATAAGTGAAATTATCGAAATTCAACCAAATCCGCAGTTAGACTGGAAAAACGAACCTAAGTGAAAGCCAACCGCACCTCTCAGCTGGTACATTTGTCGTTTAGTGAATGAGGTATCAATCCAGAATTTAATTTTTGAGCGAGAGTGGGCAATCGCTCCAAAAAAAGTTAAGATAGGTGAAACCGATTGACACGCTAAAGGAAGCTTTGAATGAATCGAGATTGACCCTGGGATATTTAATGTAACCAAGAATCACGAGGTAGGAAGAACTTGATCGTAAGTAGGTTTCGATGCCAGACACTCATAAAAATCTGTATGTAAACGATTCGGGAAAGAGCAGGAGAGAAACTTTTTTTTGTCACAAATGATATTCCAAACAATAAATATTTAATGTAAGTTCACGACGACATACAGAGGTCAGTGAAGGTCGCAAAACGATCATTTTACACTCAAGTACTAGGAACGTATAATGCCAAAGGAACTGGAGATGAACTCCCCGTCAGTGCAAATTCGTCATTGATCTGGGGACTCTATAATAAATGCACATATATGAAAATAAATAAATTCAGCACATTACTTTTATATTGATGTTATGATTGAGCGGCTGAAAACTGTTGGTATGTAGGCCTGTGGTCATCGACCTTTGGCCTCCAAGAGCGCAAGCTTTGAGGAAAGGAGGTAAGGCTACTTGTCACCTAGTCAGAATGAGGTCGAGGTGTAGGTACGCGTTCGCGCAGCAATTCCCACACACCGGTGACGCATCGCGTATACCGTAGATCCCTAGGCCTAACTACGGCGTGCCTCCCCGTTTCCGGGGACGAGTTGGGGACTCTGTAGTCCCCACACCCGAGAAGAGGGCCAGATCGTGAGAGATGGCCCTGGGTCAGCCGGGGTGCGAGGGATATGCCTGTCAACCTCACCTTCGGCAACCAAAGCGACCCACAGGCGGCGTGCGTTTTAGTCGGTTCGTGTCCGACATAACCTCCTCCACCGGCTCCGGTGGGGAGATATCCGTGGGGATTTTGCGCACTTAAAAAAAATAAAAAAAGGGCCTAAGGTCAATCGGGTTGCAAGAGAATCGTCTTATTGCGCCACCTTTCACCCACATACAAATGAAGAGCAGGAGAGCAAACTTATTTATTTGTAATATATTCTAAACAATAAATATTAATGCAAAGAGTCCACGACCAGAGGTTAGTCAAGGTTACTAATGCTAATATATACTAATTACTACGTAATGATACTTCCGCACTCAAGTACTAGGAACGTAAAATGCCAAAGGAATTGGAGACAAAATTTAGTTCAATGTAAACATGTCCTTGACCTGGGTGATGTAAGACATGTACATATTTAAAAATAAATGCGATGAAGTATGTTTATGCCTTACATTTTTTATCACACTTTAAAAAACTGGAATCATTTACGCGGGGTCTGTAAAAACAAGGTATGAGGCACGTAGCTCCTTGCTACAGGATTTTACCTTAGCTTGTTATCATCCAATAGTAAACAAAAGTCGGAGAGACGAAAGAAGAAGAAGGAAGAAGAAGGAAAAGACGAAGTTCCAGCCCCAGTGTGGGCTGGAACTTCGTCTGTTAAACATCAGGGGAAACTCATATAACATTAAAGCAGGAGGCAAAACAAACCTAACCCGGTTTCAACCTCGAAAATTATGTTGTGGCTACATCTAGTAACAATGGGTGTAACGTCATCTAAGCGTAGCGTCCAAGCCAATCTCGCCTGTTAGCTGGTACACCTATGGTTGCGATGAGCTATCAGTCTAGGCTTTCATTTCGTAATAACAGTTAATAGTGACAGAGACGAACAGTCAAAACAATTAAGACTCTTAGCAAACTTAAGATGGAACCGGGTTTAACCCTGGTAAATGATGTTACCATGAATTTCGAGATCGGAGGAACTTTATCGTAATCAGATTCTGTTACCATACTCTCATAACAATCGTGATGTAAATATATGTAGCCGATTTAGGAGAGAGCAGGAGGGCAACTTTTTGTTTCAAATATATTCCAAACAATAAATATTTAATGTATAGAGTCCACGAACAGAGGGCGATCAAGGTTACGGATAAACGTGTCGCTAAATGATCATTTCGCACTCAAGTACTAGGACCGCATAACCCTAAAAGAATTGGAAACAAATACCCGCTCAATACAAACATGTCATTGATCTGAGTGATTCTATGTAAATTACATGCACATATTTAAAATAAATAATGTGCTGAAGTATTCTATGCTTTCGATTCTTCGTCGCACGTAAACACTGAAATTCTTTACCCAGCATTGTTTTTTTATATATAGGACACGTCAATTAGACTTCGCCTTGCCTGATGATAAGCTGAAGGCAAAGTCTCAGAAAAGAGGGTGACACTCACCTTGACGGCCTCATCAAATGCTATCATATGCTATGAAAGACCTGAGACTGTAGGAAGAAGGAAACACGTGAGCAGGTAATGAATTACAGGCCTTAATTTTTTTTTTTTTTTTTTTTTTTACGTGCGCAAAATCCCCACGGATACCTCCCCACCGGAGCCGGTGGAGGAGGTTATGTCGGACTCGAACCGACTAAAACGCACGCCGCCTGTGGGTCGTTTCGGTTGCCGAAGGTGAGGTTGACAGGCATATCCCTCGCACCCCGGCCGACCCAGGGCCATCTCTCACGACAGGCCTTAATAGTGCGACAAAGAAAGAGTCATCAAACCGCTTGGTTCTTGATCGGATATTCTGCACCGTATGCGGGTGACATCTAAGCCCTGCACGTGTTGTCCGATGTAGGAAAGGGGAGGGTGGGACTAATTGGAAGAGCTCATCAAATCACCGTGGTACAGACGGTAAAATACTGCCAAGGTCGCAACATCTCTAGACATCTGCAAAGACTCTAGGATGTTCGTGACCTTGGGATTCCCAATAATGCCGACCGCACGTCGCTGTAACCTGTCGAGAGCATCTAGCAGTATCCTACGCAAGAGCAAATTTTGTCTTGTACAGAGGACACCACTGCTTCGGCGTGAAAAAACGTCTCACTCTGTTCCGAACTCCGAGTTTTCGCGAGGCTGTTTTGATGATACTCTCGATGTAGTTCGTTATTCAGATTGCAGCGAACTTCTATTCCTAGGATTTTGAGATTGCCCTGCAGTGGCAGTGGCGTACTCTGAAGAGTGGGAAGGGAAGAAAAGAAGATACTTTTTGATTCTTCGTCGCACGTAAAGACTGAAACCCTTTACCTAGGATTGTATAAAAATGATGAATTGTATCATCAGGCTAGGTTTACCAAGCGGGGTGTGAGAAACATATGTCAAGGTAGGCTTTTAAAAGCAACTTCTTCCGGTGGACTCTAGTAGCTCTTGACTTTGCTCTAGATTCTTACTATCTAGCGGGTATTGAACAGATAACTGTGACTAGCACCTCACCCATTGAGCAACAGGTGAAACTCATGATGCTATAGTCAATCAAAGCACATAAATACACAAGAGATATTCTTATATCGTTTGTTCAGTTCGACGATTGTCAAACAGCATTCAATATTAGTTTTAACTTTCCACCCGGAGTCCCTTGACTTTGTGAAAGAGAATTAAAAGATGTTTGAAAAGAACCTTCAAGTAACAAATAAGTCTTATTTAAGTCAACAGTAACTGTGTTTCAAAGTCAAACACAATGTTGTATTATTTCACGGTTAGCCTTGATTTTGATTCGTTCTCTTCCGACGTATAAAGTCATTAATAATAACTTTTAAACTGTCGCGTTCCATGTTATACAATAATGTTAACGGGAATTAACGCGATCGTGGTATTGGTACATCCATGCCTTTGGTTTCGACCTGGTTACACCGGCTGTGGTCACAGGCTGACTGGCTCAGCGGTGCACGCCCGCCGTCTTCGAGCTCGTGATGTAGAAGGTTCTTCGTCTACCCGCACACTCTCGATATTTTTTAGATTTTGTTTTCGCCATGTACCGTCACATACCACACAAACCAAAGGTATGTATATGTACTTATACCATGATCTAGATAATTCCTGTTAACCATATTGTATAAAAAGTCATTAAGTTTTAGTAAAATGGTGTGCTAATAGGTCAATACCAATCTGGATCCTCGGCGTTGATCATCATCATAATATTATGTTTTCTGGTTGCATTTGAAACTCTCACCTAAGAGTCCGCGGTCCGCTTACTCCTACTCGTCTATATGTGAACGGCTGCCATCTGAATTTCCAATCCTGAGAAAAAAACTGTGTCAGTGCTTGTTCTGTCAATCTACTGATTAAAAGAATAGGCACTGGCGCAGTTTGTTAACTGGTAATCAATGTCAATCTTTTAACCGGTACACCTATACCGGATAACAGATTAAGTTGGTTTGGGCCCGAGGATTTAGACTCAGTTATAAGAGTGTAAAGCTGATATTTATAGCCTGCCGGCCGAATGTTCGTAATTCTTTAATGCCTTAAATATGTGTATAATTAAATAGTAATTTGAGACTTTTCAAAATTATGTATAGCTCTGCAGAATATTACTTTAAAGTAATTTTTGTTTTTGCAGGCACAATGATCTGCCGTGGAACATCAGGAAATTCCTACGCAACCAGATCAATGAGTTCGAACTGGACACGGACTTAACTGTCGTAGAGCCTTGGTCTATCTCCAAGTATTCGCACACGGATCTGCCGAGACTCAAACAGGGCATGGTAGGAGCCCAGGTCAGTGAAACCTTCATTATATCAACTATTTAGAGTTAAAACATTAAGAGACGTATGACGTATGTCCGTTTGAAGTTTACGTGAATATCACGCATTAAACTAAAAACAATTTTTATTTATTTATTTTGTTGTTATTTACATATATCCCGACGTTTCAGCAGTCATGGTCGCGTTAGGACAAAAAAATCGCTATAGAATCCGTACCTGACAACTTTACAACCCACGACTGAGTTCAAATTGATCAAGTGAACTAGATTACATTTTATTATGTGGGTTAGATAAACGCCATTTGTTAAAACCATTTCGTTCAACCTCAACAAAAATACCTTGTTAGTACTTTTAAAATAGTTACATATCAAGCGACTCTTGTTTCTGAACATCTGTAATAAAAATACGGTTATTATGAAGCGCATTCCGCTGCCGTCAACTTTTTCCGGATTTTGATGCACGGCAACATCGTTCCGCTACAATTACCTCATATATCATTGAACCAATTTTGAAGCGACAACGAAGCGAAGATTTATCAACATTTTGTGAGAAATAACCCAATAAAGATTGATTTATTTAATTATTTATCACGAACAATATTTACTATATTGTTCGTGCTTTACCATAAACAATAGTTAACTATAGTTAATTCTAGTTCTAAATAGCGAAATATATTTTTACTTTTTAAAATTATACGCCAGGCTGTATAGACAAACAACAAGATTTCGCTATGATAATTTTAAAGTGGTCACAACGCAAACTAAATGTTCAGCATCTTGAGTTCACTACTCCAAAAAGCGTCATCTCAAGGCATCTAAGTAATAACGTTGAGAACTCGTTAAAACAAGCCTTTTTTCTTCTCCGCCATCCGAGAGCCATCCCGGTAGCATCCAATACCGTGATCGGGTTCCGCTTACAAACTCTTCCTTTCAAAGATTTGTTTTAGATGTGCGTCAGAAAAACATACACCAGAGTCATGATGAAATATGATTATCTTAGTCACACTAGTTTACTGAATATAGCAAGTCGCTAGAGAAGAACATACAATTTATTTGAACTATAAAATTATAATAGTGCAATACGTTAAACGATTACAACCCAATATCTTTCGGCTAACGAAAAAATAACCCTTTACAAGTGAACAGTAATAAATTGTGCCCAATAACTCTTTTGTAGACAGCAAAAATATTTATCGCTAACATAAATTCAAATCAACCCCCCTACGACTGGAGGTGCAAAAAACACCAATGGGGGCAAAAGCGAATATTTTTACCCTCTACATAATCCTTTCTAATGTGGAATTTGCGTTTGTTTCCCGTTCCCTAGTGTAATTAGAATTTTCTTTTGTATCTCGATGGCGGTAATGTGGTTGGACGGTTCGATGGATTGAAGGTCACGTAGGAAATTTAATAAAAGCTTTTGGTAAAATTTCGCTGTTGTACCGTTGTTTTGGGACGAAAATAGGAGACAATTCAATTTTTGTCAAAGTATCTAAAATCATACGATGAACTAATAGCTACTGGTTACCGGAATTTATAAATATTTCTCCTGTTAGACTGTTTTCTTATTTAGAAATTTTCCTACTCAGATTTTCTGATACAAGTATCACTGCTTAGGTCTGTTACCTTTTCTTCTGTCTGTTGGCAGAGAAGCTTTCGAGGCTTTGAGTGGCTGCTACCTCGATATGAATGTACACATCAATACATAGAAATATATGTTCAATCATCAAAAATAATACAATAACTGCGATCAGACTCTTCAATTGACCCGGACTATTCTAATTGTGCATAGTATACAACAATTGAAAACTTTAAAATGGTAAATAATGGTCATAAATAAATAATAAATAAATAAATATTCTACGACATTCTACACAACGTTTTCTAAACAAGTGGTAAGCATAGCTTGATTAGTTTGTGTTATGGAATCTAGAATGCGGATGCGAAAACGGCGTTACGAGTTTTCGTCGTGATAATAGTTACCATCAACGGGTTATTTTTCACTTACACTGATTATATTTCAATTCTAGTTCAATTAGTTCGGTTTAGCCATTTGATAGGATCCAATTAGCTTGCTACATAACCATATGGCTGCGACAATACTACTGGGAGACGAGGTCAGACCAGTTTATACAACTATTGTTAGAGGATTGCAAGGTTACTACAGTCCATCAAATCTAAGAGGTACCGTTTGACGTTTCATATTTTTCAAACCGAAACAACTTTGTTCATACGTACATTATTCAGTTTCGATAACCTTTTTCATAAAACCATGAATTTAGAAAGATTTCATTATTGTATCTAAAAATGTACAATTCTTAATATCTAAATGTAATTGAAAACTTTCAAACAAAGCAAAATAACACATATTTACACAGTAAATAATTTCTAATAGTTATATTCTTGACCGCATTACAAAGTTACGTAGTTAGGTCACTGCACGTAGTGTTGCGACTCTTCGGATACACTTGTATGCAAAAAAATCGTTTACATATACGAAAAATCGAATGTATTATTTACAAATTACACTTGACAACCAAACAAATATTTTTTCATGTGAATGGGATTTATCTCACATATTACGATTACATAACTAAATAGTTATGTAATCGTAAAATATGAGATAAAACCCATTCACCAAAAATACGTATTTATAAATCAAATATATTTGCTTCTTTAAAAAGTTGTCGAAAGCGATTTGTCGATTTTTGATTTTCGCGCCCAAATAAGTCGGGGTTTCTCGCGCTAACGCTGTTGAAATAGTAAATGGAGTCAGGGATAGTGTTTTTTACATTTATTTTTGTGTATGATAGTATGGGTTTGCATATTACAGAGAAATAAACAAATTTTTAACAAGCACATCCATTGATTTTACAATTACAATTTTTTCTTCTAAGTCTTATTTCTACGTCTAAAACTAATAAAAATAAGGTATGTAGAACCCATTCACAAAAATGTTGTTGCCTGATGTTATAAATTAACGACGTTACTGCGCGACCGCATAATGCACTGAATACACAGATACCCTAAAATAAATTAATTTAATTATTTTTAGGTCAATAGGCAAAATCGCAGGTGTCCAAGTCTCTACAATTTTTTTTTTCTGGCAACACTGCCAACTACAAGCGCACGCGGTCCGCTCGGTCGGTTCGGCGTCAGCAGTCTCTCGCCATCTTGGAAGCTGACTGTGCGCGTACTTGCTTTCTCGTTTGTGTTTTACAATTTGTGACTTGGCTATTACTTTTCTGGACTGATCATTCTTTATCCGTTTACCTTGGCAATATTTATACTGGACTCCGAACTAAGCAAGTGTTTATTAATAATGTCGAAAAGAGGACGTACTTTGAACAGCCAGGCTCGTGAATTGGTGGTGAAATTACACGAGTATTTTGAGCGTGAATCTCAAAATGGTGGACTTCTACTGCCAGTTACACAAGTTCGGGATCGCGTCGATGAAGCTCTCGGTATTGGTAGCCGCACCGTTGGCAAAATATTAAGTGAAAAATATGGGCCTTCGGGGAGTGACAGTAACGTACTTCACACACCGAAAAAACGAAAAAGAAATAAACCTGTGACAGGCATCGATGAATTCGATAGTCATGCTATTAGAAACCATATATACGGGTATTTTACAAGAGGCGAATTTCCAACATTGGCAAAGTTATGTGCAACTTTAAAAGATGCCGGGCTGTATAAGGGAAGCATAGAGTCGTTGAGAACGGTAATAACAGGAATTGGCTTCAGATACAAAAAAGTTGACAAACGAAAAATTGTTATGGAGCGACATGACATAATTATGCAGCGACTAACATTCCTGCGCGAAGTTAAACAAATTATAAACTGGGATAATGTAATATTTTTGGACGAAACTTGGCTAAATTCCAACCATTCTGTGCCGAAAACATGGACTGATGATTCTGAAGCTTCGTGCTCGAAGGTGCCGATAGGAAAAGGTGGACGCCTCATAATATGCCATGCTGGGTCAGCGTCTACAGGCTTCGTGGAAAACTCTTTATTAGCTTTCCAATCCAAAAGCACTAAAGAGTATCATGAAGAAATGGACGCAGTAAGGTTCCGAGAGTGGTTCTTAAATTTATTACAGAATATCCCTCCTAACAGCACAATTATAATGGATAATGCCCCATACCACTCTGTGCAAATTGATAAAGCACCTACGTCAGCCAATAAGAAAGCAGATTTGGTGGCATGGCTGCAAAGAAAAGGAGTGGATGCCGACATGTCACTATTAAAAGCTGAATTATTACAGTTAGTGAAATTGCATAAACCACCAAAACCGACATATGTAATTGACCAATTGGCCGAAGAGCACGGGCACAAAGTCATACGACTTCCTCCGTACCATTGCCAATATAATGCCATTGAACTGATTTGGGCCCAAGTTAAAGGTAATATTTTATAATATTATAATAATAACACGAGTACTTCTAACATTTATAATTTAAACAATGGTTTTCGTCTGCTATCAAATAGTTACATTATTGTTTTACAGGTTATGCAGCAAGACACAACACAAAACCACCCTTCAGTGTCAAGAAAATGGAAGGTTTATTAAAGGAAGCATGTGCCCAAGTTACACAGGAAGATTGGAGTAAAGTAGTACAAAAAACAAAGAAAATAATAATGGACGACTTCGAAAGAGACGTACACTTTGATAATGTAATGGACAATCAACTGGTCATTAATTTAAATGACGATGATGACGAAGACGACGATACTAGTACTAGTAGTGAATAAAAAAATATCCTAAACATTTCTTTTATTTAATTATAACAATTGATTTCTTAAAATTCGGATATTATAGTAATCGATCTCTTAAAGTTCGGATATTATAGTAATCGATTTTTTCATCCCATCCCTATCATTCAATTGTCAGAACTGTCAAACGGTACTTCTTAGATTTGACGGACTGTAATGGTATCACTGTTATTACATACGTTCGTAAGCTACAGTGACTTGGTTACTAGGCCAGTTACTGTACTGTTAAATATATTATGTTTGTAACAGTTGAAACCGAAGTTGAGTTAAAATACGTTTTAAAATTCAATTCAATTCAATCGTTTATTTGATTCGAATATGGTTACAGAGATTGTATCTTAAAACTAGTGCGTAGAACATAATTCTGCTCTATAGAGCGTGCAAATTTAAAATTAAAATATAATAATCTTTAATACAATATCAATCATATTCATTCCACTTGCATGGAATTATTATTAATATCCATGTCAATATCAAACAAATATATTTATTATGTGAGAAATTCAATATTTAATTTATTTTTTAGGTATGTTGTCACCCAGTTATTCTCTTTACATTGTAATACATTTTACTCATTAAGAAAGTTGGAACTTATTATACTAAAGGCTTTTGTTGAAACTAGAATCAACTAATACTCCGGATGTCTATTGCCGCTCTATTGTCTTTGAATTACGAAATTTGAGAATGCTGTGAGGTGAAATCGGTCATATTAAAATAAAATGCTATGGAAAAACAAACAAATTCCACCAAGTGGTGGGTGCTTGGTGGAATTTGTTTTTTTTCCATCGATCAACAATATAAAAAGTCTAATATTATATGTTAATTCTAGTTTTGACTAGGTAATTCTAGTTTTAACATACACATTTAGAAAATCTTTAACATTATTTAACAAGAACACCTTGATTTTTACTTTAGGAAAATGGCACTTCATTATTTCTTCCGTAACCGTTAACGTAGAAGGAATGATTGATTACTGCCTCGTAAAAAGTATGTACCTACTTAAATTGATGGCCCGTCCAACGTCGAGCTTTTTCTTCATACCAAAAACGATGTAACAATTAGGATTAAGTTTACATCAACAGTTGTTACTGCCGCTGAAATTTCTTCATTGCGGTCTCATTCTATCACTTTTTACCATAACTGAGGCTGAGCCTGGTCTATGTATATCTGTCTGATGTTAAACAGCCCTATCCCTTATTCGCCTTGTATGACACCGCATGGGAAGAGAAGGGGTGGTCCAAGTTCTGCCGGGAACCACGCGCCGGTTCTACTCTGCCTCGTGCCATTATTGTACGTTAACGATATTAATTCAGCGTTCGGAATCCATATTATAGGCCATAATGACTTTGGATCTACGAGTAGATGCTATGTTTTCAAAAATAGAATATTAATTCCATTACATAACTTCTGCCTCTTGATTCAAAAAGAGAAAACACATACGTTTTTCATTATAATATTTTATTTTTTAAAAATGTATTAGATTATTACCTACTAACTATAGTGATACAGCTAATATTATAAACACAGCATATTTCATAGATAGCACTAAATTCGATCATAAGGTTCCTAAACCGATATTATGAATATTCTGCGTATTCATTAGATACGGGATAATCTACTTGGAACCCAGCAGGTATGTTTATGTTAGGATTATTTCTCAGATCAGTAGTGAGAATATATTTGCTTTTAACGTAGCAAAACATCAAAGAATTGCTTTAAGGATATTTTTTTTGTTATGGTTACATTCAGAACAGTTAGAAAAATCACAAAGCAACATTGTATAGTCATCGTCAAATAGATGAAACATATTTGCAGACAGAACAGAATATTCTTAAAGAAAATACGGTTAATCCACTTAGTGTTTTTTAATTGAAATATTTTAGAGCAAACTATTTTTTTGAAAAAATTAACTGAACAATACACTTTTAAGGGTTCTGTACCTCAAAAGGATAAAACGGAACCCTTATATGATCACTTCGTTATCCGTCTGTCTGTCTGTCAAGACCTTTTTCTCAGGAATGTGTATCAAGTTGAAATTTTTACCACATACTCAGGTCTATAACGTCTTAAAGTTGTGCATACATCAAACTTCTAAGTCTCTGCATTCAAAATGGTGGCGCTTGGCCAACGTGCGCGAGTGGACTGTATTGCGGAGAAGCAGATAACTGTTCTATTGACACTTTACACACAAAACAAGACAGGTGGCCGGGCTGCCGCGGATTCGATCCAGGCAGTGAATGCAGCCCGAGAAATTAGGAGAGGATGCACTAACCTTCACGACCCACGTGTTTTTCATCGCAGCCGGTACACGGATCTTCTCTTCCTTGCTCAGGAGCTGCCGTCAGCGTCACTAGATCCCTTGAGGAACACACGAGAGGCACCATCCGATCGGTAAAGGTCTATGAGGCGGTTAAAATACAACAAATATTATTCATTTCTGAGAGACGCGCTCGCGATCCGTCCCTACGCTGGCTAGTTCAAAGCGAGACTGAGTGTCTATATCACAAATGGCGGACGGAAGCTATCTAGTCCTATTCTATGGTTTTTAGTGCGGGAGAGGAGACGGGTATAGAAAGAGTGTGTTTCCACGTCAAGAAATACAGCTTCTACCTCGGCGCAACCATTCCCCCCGGCTTGAAGGGTTACCTTCGAAACGACAAATGCGAAACAAATATAAAGTCTAATCTAAATCTAGGTTTGGGAAATAACAACTAAAATATAAACCTAGATTGGAGCTCGTGCCTACTGCTGGCTAGGCAGAGGGCAGAGGCGAACAAACAACACAACGCAACAGTCTCGACCAAGACGAGACGCGATTAGCCAACAACAAAATAAGGGTCTCTTCACGTGGGACCGATACAACAAGCGAGTGCTTCTTCTCCTCGGGTGGTTCGGAAACCGTAGTGGGATTGAATTGACTAACTGGCCACTTATCTAACGCGGCATGAATCCAGGACGGTCCACTAAACCATAACGGGTGATCTAAAATTTGCGAAGGAAGCAATCCACGAGAGAGACAATCGGCTGGGTTGTCGGTGCCAGCAACGTGAAAGAGATTATGTGGCGCCAATTCAGATTGAATTTTTGCCACTCTATTAGCGACGAATGTGTCCCAACGATGGGGCGAAGAGTGGGCCCAACACAAAGCGACTGTTGAGTCCTAAAAGCTAAAAATTACTAATATTAATGCGAAAATTTACAATTATGTCATTAAGCGACACGGAAGTGCTAGTCTTAGCACTGCCATCCAAAACTACACGGAGTTTTAGTAGTAAGCTTATCTTCTCTAATAACTCCGCGGTGCGGGATAATGTACGAAGGCTGGGTCCCGCCAGTGTCCGCAGGCGCAGGTGAGATGTAACCTTTATCTAAATATTCGTTAACAACCTCATCATAGGCCCGCTTCGACTTTGGGGACGCCTGCATCTTTCGTTCCAAACAAAGAAAGCGTTTTTCAGCGGATACACGGGAGCCACCGAGCGAAAACTTGCGGATGGTAGACTCCAGTGGCGGCTCGACGGTGCAACAGAACGAAGCAGTCGAGTGACTAAAACTATCCATAGAAGCGGGTGCGGAACCAATTATAACAAAACCAAGAACTGTTTCCAGTGCGTGCGGAGCGGGGTACGTCGGTCCCCCTTGAACCTTACGTGATAACTGGAGGTGCGGGAGAATCGAAGCGCCGATCAATATATCGACGACTCCAGGAACAGCGTAAGTCTCATCTGCTAAAGGCAAATCTTTAAATTTCGTTAATAAAGACGTGTCAACCGGGACGGTAGGCAACTGTTCAGCTATTCTATCTATAACGAGCGAATCCATGTCAAACCAAATATTATTATTAAAACGAGATCTAAACCTTGTTTTAACGGTGCCACGAACAGCTGACTGTAAGCTTCCAAAACCCTTCACCACTGAGCGGGTTGAACGCTTATCAACATTGAAACCAAGACGCCGACAACAATCTTGAGTAATAAAATTACTTTGCGAAGCGCCATCTAACAGCGCTCGAACAATGCGCGGCTTACCTAATGCATCAACAATAACAACGCGAGCGGTCGCAAGACACACAGTAGTGAGTGCAGCACTAGCGGAGAACGAACACAAGGTGACGTCATCCGCGGCGGTCACCGGGCGGGCTGGAGCGCGCGCGAGCGCGGGCTGCGGCTGCGGCGCAGGCTGCCGTGTGTCACCGCTCGACGAGCCAACCGTGCTCACATTGGATGCGGCATTACTATTCTCAAAATGAAGCAAAGTGTGGTGTCTCGCTTGACATTTGCGACAACTATTTCTACTATTACATAAAACAACGCGGTGTTTAGTACCGAGACAATTAAAACAAAAATTATTAGCGCGAACAAATTTATAACGATCACTAGGCGACAATTTTAGAAAACCAGGACACCTGTACAGTTGCGAATGATGAGTGCTACACAAAGAGCAAACAGGTGACTGTACACGTGCTGGTGCGGTACTAACATAAGTATGAGTTGACCTCAGTGACTTCGATGACGCATCTACTTTGCGTGCAGAATCAACAACTGTCTTCGCGCCTTCATGTTTCGATGAAGAGCGTTGCAATACCTTTATATGCTCGCGAACAAAACTTTCTAAGTCTTCGAACTTAGGAATTTTACTGCCGCGATGATCCGACTCAAACAAACGAATGGTTTCGGAATCTAATTTCTTTAAACCCATATATAAAAATACGAAGTCGCAGAGGTCATCGATCTTCAAGTTCTTTACGGCGCGAACAGCTGACGCGAAAGTATCTAGAAATTTCTCTAAGTTTTGATCGTTACATGCCGTAATAGATTTCAAATCAGACATCTGATCTAAATAGGCGTTAGCTACCGATCTTTTATCCTCATACTTAGCTTTCAAAGTATTTAAAATTAAATTATAATTCCCGGCACTAAACGTAATTCCAGCGCAAGCGGTTATAGCTTTACCAGTCAATTTTTCAACGAGATAATGCAATTTTTCGTGATCTGTCAACGAATCGTTCTTATCTATTGTATTCTCAAAGCTATCTATAAATCGACACCAATTGCGAATGTTACCATCAAACTCGGGTATTTGAATTGGTGGCAACTTAGGTCGGTCGCGAGTGGGGTTGGGTCGGTCAGACGGCTTCTCCAAACTCCTCGCGACGCGCTTGATACGACAATACAAATCGTCAAACGACGACAAGGCTTGATAACTCACTGAGTAATCGGGATCCAAATTCAACTCTAAAACGTTGATGTCATGCACTAAGGTTTCGAAATCCGCGCGTAGACTATCTAAGTTTTCTATAGAACACAAGAACGAATCTCTGATGACCAAATCAGAGGTTTTAAGTGCACTATCATAAATCGATTGTACGCGAGAGTAAATCATTTCTTTTTTAGCGTATAAAAGTTTCAATTGAACCTTACCGGTCTTATCAACCTTTGGGGACATGTTTACAATTAAATATGAAATGACTTAATCCTAGCGGTACAGAGCAGCGAGGCGGCGCGAGCGTTAACTATGTAGGTAGGTAGGTGCTTACAACTGTGAATGCACGCTTGAACAAACGCGCATAGCAACAAGGTCGCACCTGCGCGATGGTCGCTGTCTAGATTCAACTATTATTTCCGAGATTAAGTATTGCGTAATATCTATTCAAATTAAAATACTTTCGTATGAATTGGGATGAGATGCGAGCGAGGTAGGCACAGCCACGTGTCTACCCACGCAGGTACTAGGCAAATACGACGTGAGCCGAGAACAACGTAATTGAAAAAAACAAAACAAAGCCAAATGCGTTAGGTATTACACTGTGCCTATGCACTAGGGTGTCTGAGTATACCTAAGATCTAAGCCTAAATGTCTGGATGCGGGGTTTTCTACTAAAATAACCAGGCACTTAGGTGCGATGCGAAAATTGTGAACTACGATTAAGTGTTGATATGATACCTAACCTATTTATGTATTAGGTAGGTACAATGCGAGCCAGCGGCGAACGGACAACAAATTCTAAGCCTAAGTGTCTGGATGCGGGGTTTTCTACTAAAATAACCAGGCACTTAGGTGCGGTGCGCTCATTCCCATTAGAATAATAACAAAATACGAACTACGGCTAAGAATCCGGCTCGATCCGGACCAAAAATGGTGGCGCTTGGCCAACGTGCGCGAGTGGACTGTATTGCGGAGAAGCAGATAACTGTTCTATTGACACTTTACACACAAAACAAGACAGGTGGCCGGGCTGCCGCGGATTCGATCCAGGCAGTGAATGCAGCCCGAGAAATTAGGAGAGGATGCACTAACCTTCACGACCCACGTGTTTTTCATCGCAGCCGGTACACGGATCTTCTCTTCCTTGCTCAGGAGCTGCCGTCAGCGTCACTAGATCCCTTGAGGAACACACGAGAGGCACCATCCGATCGGTAAAGGTCTATGAGGCGGTTAAAATACAACAAATATTATTCATTTCTGAGAGACGCGCTCGCGATCCGTCCCTACGCTGGCTAGTTCAAAGCGAGACTGAGTGTCTATATCACAAATGGCGGACGGAAGCTATCTAGTCCTATTCTATGGTTTTTAGTGCGGGAGAGGAGACGGGTATAGAAAGAGTGTGTTTCCACGTCAAGAAATACAGCTTCTACCTCGGCGCAACCACAAAACATATTGAGGTTTATGTAGTTTAATTTAAGGAACATTCGGTACGCGAGTCTGACTCGCACTTGACCAGCTTATTTATACTCGTCATAATTATTGAAGTGGCAGTGGGTTAGCGACATCTGTCAAAGGATCGGTCCTTTGACAGATGTGGCTAACCCACTGCTGGGTCATTGGAGCAAACGAATCCTAGAGTGGAGACCGCGAGAAGACAATTGTAAGGTAGGGTAAATGGACTGACAACCTGAAAAATGTGGCTGGGACAGACTGGATGCGGAAGGCAGAGTATCGAACGAAATGGCTAGTTTATATAGCTTAAGTTATGGAACCCTCGGTGCACGAGTCCGACTCGCACTTGACCGATTATTTTTTTGAATCGTTCAATCAACGCCTACTTTGACATTGACTGTACTCTCTGTAGCAATATTCTGTCGTGTAAATAATACATGAGACAAATAAGCCGTGAGACTTCAATGGCATCACATTGGTCTCACTCATAAAGTTCCACAACGAGCAGTATTTCTTCAAGAGGGACATCAGAAGGTTTCTTCATGGTCGGCAGCGCGAGTGTAACATCCCTGGTGTTGAACACGTCCATTAGTTAATATATAATAGTACTGTAATAATAGTACTGTAGTATCTAAAATAATAGTATAATAGTTATATACTGTAGATTTTGCTTACAAAGAGTAATGAGTATTTAGCCTCTTTGCTTTTACTCTGTCTGTAATTTTTCGTATAAACATATATATTATATATGAACAATCCAAATATACATATTAATGGGCACAAAAAATATACAGATCGGTAATCTAACCTGCGCCTCCTGGGTAGCAGTCAAACGCTCAACTTCTCTGGTGCACCATTTGACTTCTTAAACTAAATAGTAAATTACTTTGTAAAGCGTGTTAAAGCCTCAGATTTCGCAGTCACAATTTTATTTAGACTATAGTGTGTTATACCAATACTCGAAGTAGTCCCTCAGGGTGTTTTGTATATCAAATTAGGTCACAGCACAGCAGTACACAGGTTGGATAATATGGTCGTAGAATGACCTCCGCCCCTCATGAGCACTGGTCTAGGGGTGACGGGTGGAGATGTCTGTCACCCTGACAGAAGCAGGCCGCGGCGGTGGCGCTCCTTGCGCGCCTCCACTTTTCCGGGGACGATTCAGGGACCCTACACCCGAAGAGAAGGCCCGAGTTAGGGGCTCCCGAGGAGGGCCAGGTCGAGAGAGATGGCCCTGAGTCGGCATCCCTGGTGCGAGGAAAAAGCCTGCCAACCTCACCTCCGGCAACCAACAGCGACACACAGACGCCGAGCGTTCTAGTCGATACGATTCTGATATAACCTCTCCCACTGGCTCCGGCAGTGCGGGGGGGCCGTGGGGATATTTCGCACGTAACAAGAAGGTTGTCATAATAATACACCGTGGCTCAAAATAACGTTGACAAAATTTTATAAAATAAATTCAAGAATGGAACGCGATTTATTCTCTTTTGTTTTTTTATATTCTTTGCTGGTTCCTTGGCGCCAAATCTGCATCGTTAGTTGGTTGAAAAAATTTTGCAATTAATTTATTTCGCTATGTCAGAGACGAGTGCACATACTTACTTTGCATGAGCGTGGAAAATGGCTGTGTGAGATAGCAAGCATTCAAGTTAGGTTTTGCGACAATTAAACTGTATAATGAGTTGGGCAACATTAAGGATCGTCCTGAAAGAGGCCGTAAGAGAACTATTCGAACTTCTAGGAACAGACTATATGTCTATCTCTTCGTGCTACCATCCATATAGCCATGCTCTCGTTTTCCAACAATAACTCACTGTATGCTGACGAATTTATGTAGCGAGAGTAAGGCAATAAATCTTGACGTGTGTAGGTTAAATTTGTACGAGGATATCAACTAAAATATCTCATCTTTTCGTTTTCAATCGCCGGTGGTTATACAACTTGTACTCCAACTGTGAAGAAATCCATACATATCTAAGCGAAAGTAGATCTGTCCGTCAATATGTTTGTTACGCTTTCACTTTTAAAATCTATAAAAAAGTAATCTTAAAATGATGGATTCCATTGTAACTTTATTTTAATGACTTTGTGATGAAACGGTAACCACTGTCCACCCCGTGAGCTTATCTGTCACCTAAGTGGTATAAAATAAAATGAAGAATGACATCATTTTAATTAAAATAATATATGTATACACTCTGGACACTGTCACTGTTGTTATTATTTAATAATATAATTTATTCAAAGACATTAAAAGCCGCGTGGTTCCCGATATAGTAGAATTTGGATCACCCCATCTCTTCCCATGCGGGGTCGTACAACAACTGTTTAATATCAGACAGATTCAGCCTCAGATGCATGGCTTGAGTCAACAATAGTGCCCGAAAGACGGCAATAAGCTCATCCCCTATTACGTGGGACGGATTTAAAAATTGGTGAAATGTGGGTGTTGATTCACCTCTGCTTAATCCTTAGGGGATAGAGGCGTGATTATATGTATGTGTGTACAAAAAATATTTAAATCGCTTTTTATAAAACATTTACAGTTATTTTGGACTGTCTTTAAGTATGTTGATGATTTCGTCAATCGGCCAGACAAAGTCTGACTAGTAAAAACGTTTGCGTTTACGTTCAACTAGACAACGTGATAATAAAAACGAACTGACATTATTACGTAATAATTTATGTCACTCAATTAAAATTTTAGCTTTATGCAATAACTTAGATGCAATAGTAATTTAACTACAGTGTTAGAATAACATATAAAGATATAAACTAAACTAATATTTACATGAATGTAAAATAGGATACGAAAGTTTCAAGCATCGAAATATGCCTCCCCATCGATGTCGACTGGTAATGTGACCAAAAGCTAGCGGCATTGCCCTGTTGGATGGCAAGGCCAATCCGTTGTGCGAAAAAGAGGCTACGAGAAGCATCAACTAGTCGCTTTGCTATTTTTTTATTACTCTATTCTATTTAATTTATATTTTCTTACTTTAAAGTATTCAGATATATGTAATACATAATTATATACATAGATCTATCTTAACAACTGAATAGAACAAAATATAAACAGAATGTTTTCGTAGATAACGAAAATAAACACAACCTAATACTGCTACAAGGTCCACTATGTTATTGTTCACTTAATTATTATTTACGAACAAAAGTAAAGCTAATACCACGCCACCTACCAGTGACCCTCATCACTATGGATTTGAGACAAGACAGTTATAGCCGACTCATAAACATTTCACCACCGATATTTTCTCTCAAGCCTCAATAAAACTTAAAGCTTTAAGTATATTTTCAATTTGACCCCTTCCCTTCATTAATATTACTAAAGCACCCTCAGGCAATTTGCAGTGGGGTCAACAGCATCATAATAATATAGCAGTGAAAAATTGCGGGTCATTTGACCCCTTAGGGTCTGTACGATAAAAGGAAACTTGAAACTCGTAAAACTTCCTTGAGAGTTCTTATCATGACGTCGTGGCCAGGAAAACGACTACTGAAAAATGTATGACATAAAGTACATTAAAATAAAAGAACAGCTCCCTAGATTCGTGGTAATTCGTTGGACGGCGTATTGTAGTATAAGAATGATGGATGTATAGAATTGACGCTTAGTTTGACGTTTATGACAGTTGTCAATTTATTACAATTCCATAAATTGATTTTATTCTACAAACGTACTGCCACTTGTCTGATGGGACATATCACAGACATATAACAACCGCGGTAGCCTAGTGGTCTGGGTCCCAATTTTTACCATGGCACACACCAATGACTTTTCGATGCTTTTCGAAGTTATGTGTGTATATATCGCAGGTTTATAAGTGCCCGGTTAATGGCAATAGGCTCACCACCTAAAACCTAAAACATAAACTGGCGAAATGTGGGTGCTAGCACCTCTGCCTACCCCTTCGGGGATATAGGCGTGAGTTTATGTTATGTTACATATCACATATCGATAAACACAATATATCTACGTAATTACTTAGTGTAATGGTTGTTATATTCGTTAACAATGGTGTGAAACCAACTGTTTAAATGTTGTTAGATTGTCGAGCAGGATAATCGGTTACCGTTTTGTCTGGAGGGGCATATCACAGATCGAAAAACACAATCTATCGATGTAATTAGGTACTTAGTATTATGTTCGTTGGTTATTACAACAATGGTTTGAAACCAACTTTTTAAATGTTATTAGGATACCGAGAGCTTTTATAGCTCTAGAGATGTTGCAATGCAAATTTATAAATAAAAACCTACAGAGCGCGTAAGTAGGGATTTTCAAAGTAACATATTATACTGTTGCGGTAATCTTATAGTACCTTATTAATATGTTATGCAATAAAAGGTTTTTTTATCCTGAATGTAGAAGGGGCCCTCAATGTCTACTTGGATTGTTTTAAAGGCAATTGTTTTTAGTAGTGTTCAATTCTATCCAAATTGGCTGCAATCCAGTTTCATTATCTACACCCTAGTCGGTTTAAATGAATGTAATTTATATTAATAGTCACTATAATTTATATTTTATTGACGTCATTACCTACTGATATGTATAATTTTGAGTATGTCACTGAAAACTATTCAATATTGTCTATACCTAATTAACTAGTGGCACGGATCACGGCCTCATTCCGGAATAAATTAAAAAACTCCTTTAACCGGATCACACCAAACATGTAAAATAAACAGTCCAGCGCCATCTATAAAATGAGATATGTACTACGTGTACAATTCAAGCTTAATCGATATAGAACTTGCCATTTTTATAGATATTACTAATATTGTAGATTTACGAATTGTATAAAGATTCCGCACTTTGTACCAGCCGTGATAACTACTGATAATTATCTTTTGTATTACACAACCGTTATGTCTATATCGTTTTAAGTCTCCTCTTGTCAGTGTATTTTTTTTATTGAGTTATCATTTACCAAAACTTAAATAAAAATATATATTAACAACTCTTTCCATGGCCCAACATCGAAGCATATCCTCATGCTACGGACTATTTCAAGTAGCAGAAACTAGAATGTCATTAGTGCAGTATTTTTACACTGATAATAAAATGCTGAAACTACTTTTTGATAACGAGCAGAAGTTAATAAGGAAAATATAATGGAAAAACATGTTGTGTGCAAGAGAGATAAAATACCATAGTAAGTGTGATCATATTTAGAAACATCATAAAAACTACTTTGAGAGAGTCGCGCATTGAACGAAATGTGTCATAGGTGACACTTGATCATTAAGACCCATATTCCAGAATATCGTCCCCAGTCCTAAATCTCGATTTATAGCTAGATCTGAGAACAGTTCTAATGTAATTGTGAGAGTCGATTCACAACTAAGCGTTGTTCTAGAATACAGTTCTTTTAAAGAGAAAGAAATTCATTTTTTAATAAATAGTAGGTACTCATCTAGTTGCCACGCGGCTTGACAGAGTAAAGACCAGTAGGTACATACTGTAAGAACGTTTAAACTAAACGAATTAAATTTTCTGACAGCATGCAAGACTCAAACCCGGCACATTTTGATAATAAGGCCGATATCTGAACCACTAATTGCATTGAATTGCTTCAAAGTGACTCTGCTCTAGCATAAATTGAACCTAAAAATAAGTATTTTGCTACTGTTCCAACTTTCCCTAACACATGATTACAAATACAAACTAAACCGAACCGAACCGAAAACGGAAAGGTTAATCCTTTTAGTAAATACACCTGTGCGCCACAGAATAGATGTGCGAAATCTCTCTGAGAAATCGTACCGTTACCGCCGTTGTTTGCATGTTGTGAAATGACTTTACGTGGGTTGGCATGGTGCAATCCATAAAATAATATCAACTGTATTATACTTAGTAACATAATTTACTAACAGACTCGACGGTTTCACCCGTGTTTCATATTTCATACCCCAGAATCACCTATTTACACCCACATATGCCCGCAAGTTATGAATTTCAATAATGAATAGAAATTTTCCGTATTTATTGACATTTATGGTTATTGCGCCGCTCCCTTGAGTAGTAACACAATGATATTTAGTATATAACCTTACTCGATAAACAGGCTATCCAACAAAAGAACAAATATTTAGAACCAGTAGTTCCTGAGATTAACGCCATCAACCAAACAAACAAAACTCTTCAACTTTATTACATTATAGTATAGAGATATATATACTACAAATATATATTGTACGTATAAACTGTATCTATTTCATTATACCTATATACAACAGAAAAGTAAAAAAACATTCGATCCATGAAATGTCATTAATAAGAAAGGTCTATAATCTAATCTGATCAGACCCGGATGTGGCAACAACGAGGTAACAGTAAATGAGTTCAACAGCGTCTCACAAAAATGGTTTATTGGAGCTGAAATAAAAGTGAACATACTATACGGTCATACTGAAATATGTTTTATAAACTTATGTCCTGATTTTTTTTTTATATAGAACACGTCAATTAGACTTCGCCTTGCCTGATGGTAAGCTGAAGGCAAAGTCTCAGAAAAGAGGGTCACCATTACTTACACATACCATGAGACAATGGCGACACTCAGCTTGACGGCCTTATCATATGCTTTTTCATCACATCTAAGACCTGCACATGTTGTCCTGTGTAGGAAAGGGGAGGGTGGGACTAATTGTAAGAGATTTAAACAGAGTTGAAAGTAGAAGACCTTTTATACCTCATAATAAAGTAATAATTCCCCATTAAGCGTAGCATTTAGATGCTTGCGTGGCATCAAAACGCGGGCTATCCGCGGGCAACAGTTAGTTCATATTAATCTGATGAACGTATGTTCAGATATCACAAAACCTGTCTTTTTCGTAAAGACCTTACTTGCTCTTAAGTCAAAATTACATTTCAGGAGTTAAAGAGAAAAGTTGCACAGTACTTACAAACTTGTCTATAAAATGATAAATGAATATCTATGGCAGATTTTATCTCAATTAGCGTCAGCAGCTTGGTTAAGGAGACGGCCTTAGGATCGAGAGGTCTTGGGTTCGAATCCTGACTATCACACTACCGACGTGCACTCCTAGCACACGCAATTTAGCTTAGTTGGAGGGGTTAGAGGGATTATTAGCAATGTCGGTTGCTAATATTCTTATTTTTTAAAAAGTATCTTTTATTTACGCTGCTCCCAAAATTTCCGTTGCTACAGAATAAACAATGTTTGACTTTAACTTTACCGTATTCGAGAATTTGTGCTCAGTACCAATAAAATTTGTACTAATTTGTCGAGCATAAATACAATTGAGAAATGGGACAGCCCTATCGTGAACATCTAACCACAGCTCTGCGGCAGCTGATCGGTTTCACTCACCCACCAAATTTTAATTATAAGCTTTAGATTATTAAGTTTCCTCCTGTTATAAAAACTCGCGGTGACGCACAAAGGCAACCATTTTTTGTTACTCCTACATTTAGATTTAATGCCGACATCCCTGCTTGTTTTACATTTTAATTATTATTTTTGTCACGTAGGATCTAAGCTGCGGGATAAAAATGCTTTGTTAAAATGTTTTAGTTTTTTTTTTTGGCGTTGGGATAATGATGCACAGATTTAAGGAAACGAATATGGTAGGTACAATCAGCGTCAGAACCATCTTGAAAACAAAGTCTCAAATCAAACTGTATTATTGTCCGAAGTTATAGTGTGTAAAAAATATCAGAACAATTAGTCAACAGGAAGGGAGAAAAACCTCTCTACCACCCATCACCAAACTAAGATCATTTTGAGTACTGTATAAAGTAACAAAGATAGATCTGATGCTGACTGTATTGGCAGCACTAATACTTTCTCATATGACTAATTATATTTTGCATCAGTCAATGTCTTCACTATGAGAAGCAATACTGGACACCCTTCCAATACTGAGAGATCATATATTCAATTTGCTCCCAACTATAAGGTAATAAGATTATTTTTGTTAGGCTGGGCAACCCTCGTAAGGCAACAAAATACTGTAACAATAGTCCAGTATGACAAATCGTACAATATATTTTTGTTAACAAGATATAATAGCTCCATAAATCTCGCCTGATTGATATTTTGATATGTGAAAACTGAAGTATTTCAACAAATCCATTTCCGTTGCGCATCAAAAAATATTTTCACTAGGAAAATGGGAAAATATTTCAACAATGGTTACAAAACAAATCATATCGCTCTATCCTTGATTTCCCTAACCAAAAACTAACTTACGTTCTACAAAATAAGGCTGGATATGGCGTGTGTACTTGATATCACAGTAATAGAATTTGAGTACCAAAGAGTTCTTTTATAAATTCGTAAACGCGTTCTGGGCTGAGTATTGGGTTGGCGGCCTTTAATAAAAGGGGATAAGCTCATGTTGGTCTGCGGTGATATGGCGAAATTCTGTCAAAATAGCATGAAAAAGATAACAACGGATCTGGTTGTAACATTACCCGAAGTGCAGAAGATACTATTTGGTAACACAAAAATTATTACAATTTGCCAATTGCGCATTGTACGTAATTTTGAAAAGTTGTTGTAAGAATTGTTGTTACACTAATAAAAAATTAGAAATTATAAATAAGAGATTTTCTAGATATTTCGTAAGGCTCTGAGAATTTTTTGCCACCAAAATACAGAAGCAGCAAGATTTTCACTTTATTCATATATTTAAAATTTGCACAAAGATGAATATAATGACAGTCATTTTCTAGCGCTAGCTAAATTTAAAAAAAAATGAATTATGAAATTTGCATTACCTTATATAATGAGCTGCTTGCTGCCAAGTCTCGTTTTAAGCTGAATGCAGGTTTTTTACCGAGAATTTCCTCAGTAATGGCGCATCTACAATAATTCATTCCCAGCCAGAGGCTTCAGTAGTCGTGATAAATAGTTCTTAAGATTGTCGATTTAAATTTACTTAGACTCATCTGTTAAACTCAACTGATATCGGTTGGCCATCTGTCATTTTCCTCATGATCAACATTATAGACACAGCATCCCGGTCTCCTACAAAGTTTATACTACCTCCTTACCCCAAGAGGAAGGAATGCACCAGATTCTCTTCGTCAGTCAGCTTGAAGGCGCGCTTGGCTTGGCCTCGAAGATCTTGGTAGGTCCTATTCACCCATAGCAATGCACAGTCGCCAAGTCACCGTACACCTTTCAACTATTAGTTTCATCGCATGCTAAGTAATTTAGAGTATAATGGAAATCATTTAAAAACTACAAAAATCCCTAAGCTGCCAATTTGACTACGTATTGGTACTACCTCGTAAGTTTCGACCCTATAATAAAAGCACTTATACAACCTCATTTTAAAACTCCTTCAAAATATAATAAAATCAATGCCTCCGTTGAACCTCTTTTATAATTTTCTACGTTCTAAAAATATTCTTAGCATATGATTTCTTCCTGACACATCTCAGGAAGCTATTCGGACACATATAAAAGGAATTTGTGGTGAAAATTGTAACGTAACGGTGGAAAAAATAATACCGAAGACGCAGCGTGATTATTCATCATTTAAAATTGGTGTACCGGAAAGTCTATATGAAAATATCGCTATAGCTGAGGTATGGCCTATAAATACGCGTTTAAGTGAATGGCGTTGGTTTCGGAGCCCCCGTGGACCCCCCACCAAAGAATAGGAAAAATGAAAAACCTTTGACAATTTATTATCAAAATGTGAGGGGATTGCGTACAAAGTTGAAAGCATTTTATAAAAGCATATTAGCCTCCACGTCGGATCTAATTGCGATTACTGAAAGCGGATTAAACGAATCTATACATGACGGGGAGCTGGTGCCGAACGGCTACACGCTGTTACGCTGCGATCGTGCTGATGGGCGGAAGCTTGGCGGAGTATTGTTGGCGGCGGCGGCAAGCAGTGGGCTGGAGTTGCGTCAAGTTTCCTTACCGGATAATGTTAATCTTGACAGACATTTATTTGAATTAGTCTGTGCGACTGTATTCCGTAACAATAAATTGTTATTTTTATGCTGTGTCGCGTACATACCACCGGGGACTGATGAACGTGAATATATGTATATGTTTTACTTACTAGAACAACTCTGTACACAATATGAAGAAGTTATTTTAACTGCCGATTTTAATATGTACTCTGCTACTCGGGACGTACAATGTTATTATGAATACTTTGTCACCTATTGCAGATTTCGCGAATGTAACAACATTATTAATTGTAATAATCGCACACTCGACGTTGTGTTAACAACAATGCAATACGAAGAGGTCGCCGTAAGTGAGGAGCCGGCGGTACTGAGTCCTATAGACATACAGCACCCGCCGTTGCGTGTGAACGTGAGTCGCGCGCGCTGCTTGGCGCCGGCCGTGGTCCCCGCGCCCGCCACCCCCCTCCCGCAGTCACCTGGGGGCGACCGCTCGCGCTGGAACTTCAATAAAGCTAATTTTTATACTATGTATAATGCGCTAGCGAATGCGGACTGGAGCACTTTGTTTGAGACGAGCAGTACAGACGAGGCGTATGACGCGTTTTATAATATATTTAATAAAATAGTAGATGATAGCACTCCCAGAAAAATGCCTAAAGCTTGCAACTCTCGGTACAATTACCCAGAGTGGTATACAGCTGACATAATAGGTGACATAAAACGGAAAGCATTGTGGCATAAATCTTATAAAGCTAGCGGACTTAAAGATGATTATGATAAGTTTTCTTACTATCGGTCCTCAGTAAAGAATAAAATTAATATTGCGTATGATGAGTATCAGAGACGTATTGAGACTCAATTCGTTAAAGAGCCAAGGTCCTTTTGGGGGTTCATTGGCCAGAGGCGTTCCAAGCGTTGCAAAACACGTATTACTAAGGACGGTAATACACTACCGGAGCATGAGTGCGCGCAAGAGTTCGCTAATTACTTTCACTCTGTTTACGGAACGTGTGCGCCGCGTTTGAATGCTGAAGCCGCTGCGCAGATGGCACCAGAGCGCGGGTCGCGGGTTCATGTGGGTGAGCTGTCATTACAGGACGTGTGTCGGGCTCTCGAGCGTCTTAAACCTAAGCGTTCAACAGGACCAGACGGTATACCTCCCTATTTAGTGAAGGACTGCAGGATGGTGTTGGCACAACCTCTTCAACATCTTTTTAATATTTGTTTGAAAGAGCGATTGTATCCTGAAGGTTGGAAGCTAACTAGAGTAACACCAGTGCCGAAGGGTGCTTCAGGCTCGTATATCAGCGGTTACAGGCCTGTGGCGGTGTTGTCGACGTTTGCAAAGGTTTTCGAGACGGCTTTGTGTTCGATCATAACGTCACAGGTCAGTATTCAGTTTAGCGATACCCAACATGGCTTCAGAGCGGGACGTAGCACTAATTCAAACCACATGTGCTTCATGAACCAGGCAGTACACGTGCTTGATTCTGAAGCTGGTGCTCAGTTAGATGTTGCCTATTTCGACTATCGGAAGGCCTTCGATAGTGTGGACAACGACGTGCTTTTGATGAAATTCGCGAGGGCTGGATTTACTCCAGATCTCCTACAATTTTTCGCGGACTACTTGAGGAACCGAAAACAATACGTTGAGTACGGGGGCTACAATTCAGACTCGTACAGTACCTACACGGGAGTGAGTCAAGGTAGTAATCTTGGACCACTGGAGTTTATCATCATGATAAATGATCTACCAGAAGTGGTCCAAGATGCGAAATGCTTGTTATTTGCAGACGACTTGAAGTTATCTCACCGGATTGCCAACGAGCAGGACTGTGAGCGTCTCCAACGAGATATAAACAGGGTGGTAGAATGGAGTTCAAAAAACGGGTTGTGTTTTAATATTTCCAAGTGTAACATAATGTCTTACACACGTACGGTGGTACCTATTCACTACAATTACGATATGGATGGGGAAGCAATTCCGCGTGTAGAACAGGTGCGAGATCTCGGAGTGTTGTTTACTAAAGAACTAACGTTCAAAACACACATAGTGGACGTATGTACAAAGGCCTTTAAGAACCTAGGTTTCATAATTCGGGAGACTAGGGATTTCGAAAACACCGTTGCCGTGCAATCGCTGTATAACGCGTTAGTAAGAAGCAGGTTAGAGACGAGTGCTATTATTTGGAATCCCTATGAAGCTAAGTATAACTCCATGGTGGAAAAGATGCAAAATAAATTTACCAGGTATCTTTACCTCAAACAATATGGGGTATACCCGTTCTACCCACTTATGTATCCAACTACTTTCGTGTTGGGGATGGTTGGATACTATAAGCTGGAGGTAAGACGTAGCTTGGCTTTGGCCAAGTACGTATTTCTGCTGTTTCGTGGCAAAATGACTAACCCGCAGGTATTGGAAGCATTGAGGCTGCGTGTTCCTAACACCAGGCTGCGGCTGGCGCCAAGGGAGCAGACATTTGAGGTTCCGGTACCCCGGACGAACTTATTGAAGCATGCTCCTTACGTGCGAGCCCTGAATATTTTAAATAGCATAGCACAGAACGTAGATGTATTTTGTTGTTCATTGGCGGAATTTGAGCGGGTGACACTCCAATGTTTAGAGTCACAAAGTTATTAATGTTGCCTACTATATATTAATAAATATTACAAGTATTATAGATAAATAATAATTATGTACTACATTGTTGTCTTGGATACAATCTGTAAAAACAATGTATGGTTATATTATAATAAATAAAATAAATAAATAAATGATCTGTACATAGCTTCTATAATTGCAAATTGATTACGTGTCAGTCACAAGCTTATATATTAATATTTAGTGAGGTATTTCACACAAAATAATCATTATGCTCGCAGCCTTCAGCGTAGATTAAACTTCCCCTATATAAATAAACATGTTCACCTGCTCCCACTGCCGCCTCCACTCACGGCATAAATTATTAGTTTCATTGGTCGATGGAGCATGGAGCTCACATGTGAGGTGTAAGGTGGGGTACACTTTTTTACGTATACCATAGGATCTAAATACGATTTCATTGAATTCTATTATATCTTAGGTTCTCATTAATTGTTCAGTACTAAGTAATAAAAATTTATCGCCATGAATATATTGGATAACATTTGTTCACGAAGGTAGGCACAAAAGTTATGCACAATAATTAAGATCATTATTTTGCCTATACCCTATGCCATAATGTTCACTACATACTAAATAATGGTATTGTACATATCAATACGAGTACAGTACAAATCGACGTGTAAATTACCATTATCTAGGTATGATATATGGGTGTGATATTCATAAATGAAATTGGACCGTAATAAATACTTTTGAATATTATGATATCATTCAGTTTATATATTTCGTGATAGCCATTAAGCAATAACACATTCATTGTTAACCATTTTATGTTGCGAAGAATGTTCTAGAAATAAGGAAGAGCCCACATGTTTGTTCAACAACAATACTTGTAAAAACGATTCATTCAAGGAGGCTTATTGACTAATAGGTACTTTACCTTATGTATACTATGTGGAAATATAATTACAGGAATAAATGTACTTAGCTTTAGCAATAATACTCCTATGAATTGTTCAGCATTCGAGAGAATTGTTAGCCGAAGTACAAGAAGCCTCCACGGATTTTGTCGTTATGGAGCTGTTCAGACATTCACGGGGATTTGGACGATAAATCCGACCGCGACTGTTAAACCCTTGAGCTCTAAATCGGACGAAAAACAAAGCTGCTGTACTGGACAATATTTGGTCAGTTGGGAGGATAGATTTATCAAAAACATGAAAGGTGAATTTTATTTGAAATAAGCTTTATTAACACTGTAATGGATGCTACCCATTGGCACTGCGGCTTGCTTGTCGTATATTATTTATTATTTCATCATAGAAAAATATTAGTAAACATTTCAAGTACAGTATTTCATTTGGATTTACTTAAAACACTATAAACTTTTTGTGACTGCACCAAAAAGTTTTGTTTCTGACAATAAATTACGGAAAGGAAAAAGTCTCTGTGAGATTGTTTGGTTCGCTTGTAGAAAATAGATATTCTCCAATACGATGAAAACGATATCGTAGATTAAGATGTTCAGTGAGACTTTTGCTAAAACTTTATTTCATTTTAAAAGTATTGGTAAACATTGTGAGAAAAACCATTTTATAACTTTAAAAAATGGTGGTTTAACTCCTCAAAAGCAGGTGTTGAAATAGAACGTCGCGTTGCGTCCTTACCTGTCCATTTTGTCAGGTAGCCCGCATGCTTACAGAATGATAACGGCCAATGGCAGCTGAGAGAGATTTAGATCTGTGCCATAATTGTGAGATTTATTTATAGCAGTATATTCACTGAAAAGCTTTTATTTCCATAAATATCTATCGTCGAAATGAATATGGGGAAAATAGGGAAAATTATTGTAATCCGCTGATTGACACCCACGGAATGTCAATAGACTATTGTATTCACTAAACATCTCAAAGGTTGTAATAAAATACTTTCTATTGTTAAAAGCTTTTGAACTAAATTCCGCATTTAAACTTAACAATGGGATCCATTGAGCTTCAAAAGCTATTGGGATCATAAAGACGAATGGTAAAAAGAAGTCACTATTTTTTATTGAATGTGCGACTTTATATTTTATCCGTTTATTACATTTATAAATCTTACATATATTCTCATTTCAATTAATTAAATAATCAAAAATGGTCTCAAGTATACATGAGAATTTAATCAAATAAAATTTTAAAAGCAAAAAAATTTTACGCAGTTCTTCTTTCGTGTCAACGATTCACTGCGTAAAGTTTTCGTTAGTAAAAATCTGCCATCTCAAGCGCGCTGTCATTGACTTTATTTAGAGCACCTTTGGTGCAGGAGGTAATACTTTTGGGTTAACGAAGTGCATAATGGACTGCACTTATTTTTTATTTCTCCGTTTAGGTGCGCCGTGTGTTTCTCCGCATCAATGCCGTTGTGGAGAAGCCGTTGACAGACTCGGACACCATGGTCTGTCGTGCTGCAGGAGCGCTGGGCGAATTCCACGGCACGCCAGCCTCAACGACATAATCCGCCGTGCTCTTGTCACCGCCGGTGTACTAGCTGTACTAGAACCAAACGGTTTGGCGCGTGACGATGGCAAAAGACCGGATGGCATGTCGTTAATGCCATGGAAGATGGGTAGGACTCTGGTGTGGGACGCCACATGCGTTGATACCATGGCTCCTACCCATATAACTAGCACAGCTGGCTGTGCTGGTGCTGCTGCTGCTTCTGCAGAGGCTCTCAAGCGGCGCAAATACTCCAATCTCATCGGAGATTATGAATTAGTGCCGTTTGGAGTCGAGACTTTGGGGTCATGGGGTCCGAGCGCTCGCAACCTCTTCCGTGAGATTGCGAAGCGTATGGTCGACGCTTCTCGTGACCAGAAGGCTGGCCTCTTTTTAGGTCAGAGAATAAGCATTGCCATACAACGTGGCAATGCTGCCAGTATTCTGGGAACGCTACCACAAGAGGCATGCGATGCGGAGGAATTCTACAACGCATTTTAATTGTTCTTAGCTATAAGTTGTATAATAGTTATTTTATTTTTATTGTATTTAATATTTATAATTATTGATTTGTTTATTAATAAAATTATAAATAAATAAATATTCTTCACTAGTATCTCTAAAGTAAAGAAAGCATTATATGATCTCTACTTTGTGGATTAAGTAATTTTCTTTTGTTATACTTGCTATAACTTTATCTTTTTTATTATAAAATACTTAGGTAGAAAGTTGTTACCGTGGCCTATAGACGTATGCAACACCAGGTCACAATCGTACTATCGACCCTGTAAGAACAGATTCTGTGCCCTCAGTCCAAAAGATAAAACAGAACCAGCCTTCAGTCTTTCCACTGACAGCACAGTAGATTTCAAATATCGAAGAATCCTGGATTACCGTCCAACATTTATTTATAGTATTAGCTATAAGTCAGTAAGTTGTATGTAAAGGTGTAACCGTGTCTCCTTTGTCGACTGTACTTGTACATGAATGAGCTAAACGAGCGTACTAAAACCTGTTACCGATTTCTTTTTTATTATCATAACAAAACATTACAGGTGAGTTTATATAACACAAAAATAACCACGAAGGTTTGTACTTGTGCTACTACAATACAGTCGCTAACGTGATATTAAGAAATAACTTTACATTACAATATAATCAAACAAGGTAAAATACAGTAGCATATATTGCACATCATCTTCCCTGGATATTCGAAGTCTTCATATAGGAGTTCAGTATCCTCTTTCTGGCTTAAATTCTTCACTTGGTACGGTATGTTTTATTGTAATGTTTTTTCTTAGAAAGGTCTTGATGAGACTTAAGATCTTACGTAAGTTAATAATAATAATAATAAGGGGCAGCTTGTGGCGAGCTGTTGGTGAGTGGCGACACCACGTACCCCGATTCTCCCGAGGATTAGGATTTATTCCCCCTCACCTTGTGTGCTTGCCTTTATTGGCCGGCCATGAATGGAGTTGCAAGAGCAGAACCTATGCTCCAGGTTGGAAGTGTAAAATGTCATAACGCCGGAGGCACGCTGATTGGTATACCGGGAACTTGCGCCCCGCAGACTCACCTCTCGACAACCTTAGTCGCTCAATGGATGTTGCTCCATGGTCGCACTATAAGCGGCTATTTTAATGGGGCCCATGCAATGAGTTGGCAAGTCACCGCCTGCCTTTTTACAATTTTGAGACTTATTGTCACGGCAGGCGTCCGTTAGTCTCCCCCCATAGCCCATTCACCAGTCCATCCAATCCTCAATCTCATAGCCCATAATTTAGTTTCCATCGCGGCCACAGCACCGCACAGCAATAGTCTCTGCACCTGGCGGGGACCATCTCCCGGTGTATCATATTGTGCGCTCGGGGATGATATCCGCCATGTGTGTGTATTCCTAGCATATTAAATTCTCACTATTACTACCTGTATTTTTATATTTTGACATACACATTTTTTTCCACCGATCTGATGGGACGTCGGATATCGGAGCCAACACCGATATCGAATTGGATAATGGAAAAATACTCTAAAGGTACGATTTCGTAGCTAAAATTCAATTCACGGTACACTGTGTCTGCTGCATGCGTCTGTTGTGGCAGGCTGCGGTCGGCTACGAATTCTTATCTTAAGCCAGTTTTTTATTCAACACAGACCAGTTTGCTTTCTGAAACCATAAATCACATTGTACATTACCATTCTATATCCACTTCGGCTGAGGCTGATAGGCATACGTCAGTCTGTATGAATAATTCAGTAGGTTAACGAACCGACAACCCGCACATTGGTGGCAATTATGTACTTGAACATGATTGGATTCAACGGGCGTGCTGAAACTAGCAATCGAAATATGTATTTAGAAGACGATACTTTTGCTTGATGATGAGTACTTACAAAATGAATAAATTGAATACCAATATTCTTCAATGTTCTATTTATAATCAGCATCATCATCTTCTATGCGTTTGTCCCAGTTGCAATTTAAACTTTCACCTTGGATTTCGGAGTCCGTTTATTTCAATATTTTCGTAAAGCGACTGCCACTTGACTATCTCCACAACCTATTGGAGTCATCGAAGTTCCCTATCTTTATTGTTTAGTTATTGTATAGATATTTGTATGATTACCGGGACCGACGGCTTAACGTACTCTCCAAGACGCGAAGTACTAACTGAGCTGAGCTGAGCTGAGTAGGTTCGAAATCAACAGGTATATAATCTTTACGAAGTATTCAGGTGCATTGGATACCATGAACTCTCTTGTCTCTTTATTTGCGATAGACAAACTACTAAACGAATTCTGATTCATTCTTTTTGTCTAAAAAATCTTGGTCAATTAAATACTGGGATTTTTGATATACCACTACCTGAGTGGTATAAAGATATATCGGCTCTCCTGATGGAAAGTGGCTATCGTGGCTTATTATAGACGTGAGCAAAATCAGTGGTGTCGTGCTCCCGATCCTATAAGAACATAGAGTTTCTGTGCCGTCAATGTAGAAGACTTGTTGTGAAGATTGTTAAATTGTGGGTGTTAATGCACCTCTGCCTAACCGTGCGTGGATAAAGGGATGATTATATGTATGTATGTATGTTAAGGACAAGTATTTCACGTAAATATCCCATAATATCATGAAGGATGGTTTAAAACTTGGGAAGAGAAAAATGTTTTAGAATTTTATGCAAAGAAAGTAAGTAATTATGGTGCTATCGGTAACGTGACTTTAGAGATAAAAAAAACTCAAGCGTAGGAAAATTAGTCAGGGGCTTAGTGGAATCTAAACGATGATATTTTTAGGTACTATGCTTAAACTGATGGCAAGATTATATAAGTTAAGGGGTAAGTTTTTATAACCAATTTTGTTCTAAAGTTTAAACTTTCTGAGAAATCGTTATGAGAATGATGATACTAACAGTTCTATTAAGGTCTAAAGTTATCTATAGTATCTAATTATTACATAACTACAGTGTATTCATTTAAAATATGTGTAGTACTTCCCATGATTACTTGAATTAGATTTAGAATCAATTAGAAGTGTTTGATCATCAAGGTAATAATAAATCATACGTTGCAAAAAGTATGGAAGAAGAGATACAGGAAAACTCAGCTGAAATTAAGGTTCAAATTGGAAGTTCTTGATTAAATAATGAATACCGAAGATCGAACCCAAACCATATTATATTCTTATTGCACGGCCTCTAGAGTAACTCACCTAAGTGCTATTATATGGTATGGTGTATAAATAAATTATTTTTGTAGTGAATTGAGCGTAATTTAACATAAAAAAAGTATGTTTTATGAACTGTTTCACTCGAGTCTCCAAAAGTAATGAAATAGCATTTATGCTGTCCTGGACTATTACTGAGTTATTTGACAAAACCAAGTTATGATTAGTCAAGACGTTTTAGAGACAAACGTACGGAGACAAAGAGTTTCATGTATTTTGTTACCTCCTCTACTTTATTATATAGATTACTTACAGACATATAATATAATATGGACCACTCAAGGTCCCACCAAGTGCTCAGAGTTGTCAACCACTATTTTACTGAAGTAGGTAACTAAATCCCGGTTTACTCTTTGATTAGTGCATGTGAGAGTGTTTCGTGCAGATGCTTAGTGACTAGTACTAAACACGTTTGGGCAACAATGCGAGTGTGCGTGCCGGTGCGAATAGTGATTAGGAGCAGGCTCTATTTTTTGTGTGTAGCCTCTCCCAGTCTACCCGCGCAACCCGCCTTAACCTACACTCGCAGTATACTCCACTCGCAATCCACTAAACAGGTTTGGATATGATTATGTTTAGTAGTCCTGCTGTTATGTTTGTTATGCAGGCAACAACAATTGTTGCTTGCATAACAAACATTTCAGCTTAACAGTATTGGACACTACAGGCACTCGCAATTACACTAATCAACTAAATACTCGCACTCGCACTAATCAAAGTGTAAACTGCGCTTAATAAAAACTTAGAGAGTAAACATAAAGGATAAAATTTGTTTTGTGTAGTAATTTCGTCTTATACTTTATTTTCTTGTGCAATTACTTTCATATTAAGCGTTTTGACATAAAAGTAGGACTGTAGGACATATTTCCTTACCACCCCTCCGGTCCTGGAGGCCAATGTTCCGAAAAAATAATGTCGCGATATTATGAGTTGGTAGGTACTATAACAAAATATACAACAATGTCTCTCTCTCTCAATGTTTTTATTCAAATTTACGTCATTACACCGCGTCGTCGCCTCAATGATATGTAAATATGAGAATTTCGGTCAAGCTTGTACCGTGATATACTACATTGTTTATTTTGTAACGTGCCTCGGTATTTTATTAAGTTTTTTTTTATACCACTTAGGTGGCAGACAAGTACACGGCCCACCTGATGGAAAGTGGTTACCGTGGCCTATGGACGTTTGTAACACCAGAGGAGTCACAGTCGCGCTGCCAACCCTGTAAGTACAGAGTCTCTGTGCCGTCAGTGTAAAGGACAAAGCAGGACAAGCCTTTAGTCATCGCACTGACAAATTCTCCAGTGAGCTCTGGCTACCCTACTCACCGCTAGTAACACAACACGAAGTTATTATAACCGCGGTATTCTGTATAACGAAGAAACCACTAAAGAGTGTGTCTTCGTTACGACACGATCAATATACTTATGTAAAATCAACGTGAAGAAGAATCTAAATACCCACAAACTCAAATTTTCATATAGAAAGCTATTAAGTATTTTCATCGAAGAGTCTTAAAATTTCTTCAATATAATTTAGTTTTAATAATGTGTGCGAGGCACTAAAATATACTAACACTCGTAGCTATAACTGGTACTAAGACGTACCTACACGCTGTAGAATCTTGGAATTTAATCTAATATCGCTATTGTAGAAAACTCATACAAAATTTCATAACAGGCAGTAGCATAAAGTGCAGCCGCATAAAATAGAAATATTGGCCTCGAGGGTTTTCAATGAGATTATATTGGTAGTAAAACTGTCTGTTGGCGTGGCCACACATCACGAGAGTCTCATAACTCTTCAATTCTGCGATATGGCCAAACTAAAGAGAATACGAATAAACGGACTCCGGGGCCCAGCTTCCGAGGTGAAAACTACGGTGCAATCAGAACCAACGCCAAAAAGAAGATTAGAAGCCCGTAGTACTTTCTCAATGGATCTTTGAAATATCCAATATTATTATCTAAAACACAATTACCATTCAAAACTTTGTAATCTTTTAATTTTCAAAGAACAATTAGAATTGTCTTAAGTTTTATGTTTTTAGAAAGTTTACTTTCAGTTTTGTAAGGAGCTTTTAATTATTGAATAAAAATCATGAAAGAAATATTTACCCAACTTCAAAATCATGAGTTTATTAAAATTGTTTAGTTAGTAAAGGTAGCCAAGAGTTGATAATAGTTACTACATTATTTATCAAAAAAACTGAACATTTTCATGATGTCACTATGTACGAGTACATATTAACCAAGACAAACAAGAGGAGGTTCTCCATTCCAGGCCTAGGCCTAAAGTGGGCCCATCGGAAATATAACTACAGTTATTGTTTATGATAATAAATATATATTTTATTATTATTATTCGTTTGCGCTATTTACAAATTATGATTTATGAATTGGTTTCAGTATGGTTTCAAGGTGAACTAATTTTAAGGTTTCCCATTTTAAGCGATCTAAGTCAATATTAATTCCAAGCCATAAAAATATGCTCTATAAAGAGTTGTAAAGAAAAAGTAACTGTATAATTTAACAATAGTATGGGTACTATTGTTAAATTATACAGTTACTTTTTCTTTATATAATATAATTCCTTGTTTCTTTCAAACAAAATAAGGAGATTGCTTCACGAAAGCGTTTTATTGCCAATTACAACACTTCCAAAGTACCGTAAAAAGTTTTTATATAATGAAGAGTTTCATTCATGCAACAGTTTAATCAGTTGTATGGCAAAATTAAATTTAAAACTTACGACCAAAGTTATACAGACGCTGCGACTATCGTTGACACAGATATTGCAAATAGGTTAACTATAATGTTTACGGGAATTAACGCGATTATGGTATAGGTCATCAATAAATCAATTAGCATACTTACATAAAATAATCAGGACATACCACTGATTATTTTTATTTTTAATTCCCGACGCAAAAACGACGATGTGTTATATATTTGACGTGTCTGTGTGTGTGTGGGTGTGTGGCTTGAATAGATGAATCGATTTGAATATAGTTTTTTTGTTTGAAAGGTATATTAGTTGGGAGTGTTCTTAGCTTTCTTTGAAAAAAATCGGTCCAAGATGGCCGCCGCTACAAAATGACGGAGTAGATATTTTTTCTCAACTCCCTCAATATGGGTATCAAATGAAAGGGCTTGACTAGTAGATCAGTTTAAATAGTGTAAAGTAAAAAAATAATTAAAAATTTAAAAACCTCCGTCTCAAAAAGCAACCCTCAAAAAGTCAAAAATAAGTTGTGTTAGTTAGCCCTATAACTTGATATACCTAGTAATACATATTTTGATTCAAGCGTTGTCATTGATAATATGACGTAGTGCTCTACCACTTAGGGTCCCCCGACATGACAAGGCTTGCATCAAAATATGTATCACTAGGTATATCAAAGTTATAGGGCTAACTAACACAATTTATTTTCGACTTTTTGAGGGTTGCTTTTTTGTGAAGGGGTTTTTTTAAATTATTAATTTATTTTTTTATAGAAACATTATTGTACATCACGGAACGCAAAATTTTGAAAGTTTTTAGATTTACTATTATTACATATTATAAATGTTTTATTTCAAATCAAAATCATTTATTTAAGATATAATAAATTATATCTTAAATATAATTACAGGATATATTGTATAACTTTATTTACCTTTTTTTAATTTCTTTGTTGCTATTAATTAACATTTCATTTATTCGCGTTCATTATTCGTTATTCATTATTACAGTGGGTTTAGTAACAACAGTAGCTTTCTATATGAAATTAATAGTTTGAGCTATATTTCTCTGCAGGTATTCGTCGATTAAATATTTGACTTACAGGAAGATTTATTAAGGTACCGCGTAAAAATCATCTAACAAACAAACAACTAACATATAACTGATCTTATCTTTTGAACAATTAATTAGAATATTTAAAGTTATTCAAAATTGTGAAATTACCAAGCTTGAAAATTGCCGTCTCGTACAATATTTTCTAGTTGAATCGTGTCTCATAAAAGATCTCGTCCTTAGTTTCATGTGGACTCATAAGTAATAGCCATTTGACAACTCAATCTACTGGAACGTCCTCTCCGTTGGTTTGTGAATTTATACTATTCAGCATTTTACTGCAGCCTAAATATCTAACAATATTTTGCCGCTTTCAATTTACCTTAAAATGTACAGCTGTTAATAACCAAGAGTACACGAAATCTATAAAAAATCTATGCTAAATATAAAAAAGTTAATCAAGTTACCTGTCGACATCGATGGGGAGGAGTTTTTCGACGCCTACACTTTTTAAATTCTCTTTTATATTCTGGTGAATATTTTAGTTTATTACATTCATTTTAGTTTAATATCACTTAATATTTGATACTTTATATGCTAGTAGTTAAGGCAAGCGAGAAAAATGAACTTTACAGTTCATGAAAATATTTTTCAAAATTTTGTGCACAAGATTACGTTTCGAGATAAATACGAAATACAAAATTGTGGTAGCATATTAGGCGAAGGAAAAATTGCAAACAATTTAGCTAGATATGACTATAGTAGAATGCATAACTAGACAGCAAAATAGTATTTTAACGGCGAGGGTGCTTCTTTGATCACGAGCGAACCGAAGGATTCTAGAATAGAATTCTGAGGATTCAAAGTACATCGCCCGAAGAAATATAATTTGCTCTAGATTCATATACTCTACTTTTCATCCTCATTCTATGAAAAAATATGTACCGATTACAAGAACAGAGATATAATTATAGAATATGGCACTTGTAGGTACTTTTCCAGATTTTTATTTTAAAAATAAAGTAAATATGATAAACTGGAAAAGTATAAATACTATATTCAATATGTGTAGCAAATATCAATTTCCAGTTTAAATAGCCAGAGACATAATTTACGCGCTTTGTTTTTTTTTTCTATATAGCCCGTGCCTCTGCGCTGTGCGTCCGGCACGAACCAGCCAGTAATGCTTATAATTTGCGTTCGATTTCCATGAATGATAATTATGTTCCAAATTCAAATCACTTGTCAATCACTTATAAAAGTGAAACTTTTCGAATGCCGCGTTACAATAGTATAGATTGTAAACACGGGAGCAAAGTAGTATATAAATACGGCGAGGGCGCTACTTTGAATCCTTAGCGCAGCGAAGGATTCAAAGTCCATCGCCCGAGGGAAAAATTATTTGCTCTCGAGTCATACATTCTACTTTTCATCCCCTTTCTATGAGAAAATAGATATGTACTGATTACGTGCAAGAACAGAGACAGAATTATTGAATAAGGCCTTGTACGTCTCCAGTCTTCTTATTTTCAAAATAAAGTAAAACCAAAAAGCTGTAGAAAAGTACGAATATGTGTAACAAGTTCCACCTAGCGCCATCAATCTCCAGTATAAACAGTCAGAGACATGAGTAACACGCGCGCTTTTGTTTTTTTTGCGTTATCACACACCAGCCAGTAATGCATACAATTTGCATTCGATTTCTATGAATGATAAACAGGGTGTATTTTTGAAATACGTAGTAAGGACAAGTACATTTCGGCGTGATTTGCGCACATCCCCATGCCCAGGGATTGGATGAGGACTCCGTGGTTCCCACACGCGAAGAGGGCCAGCTTGAAAGAGAAGGCTCTGGGATGGCCAGAGTGCGAGGGATATGCCTCCGGCAATCTCACCTCCGGCAACTTGAAAATGAACATGACCCTCAGACGACGTGCGTTTTAGTCAGTTCGATTCCGACATAACCTCTTCCACCGGCTCTGAGGGGGGATGGGGGGGAGGGTATCTAGGGGGATTGTTTGCAAGATAAAAAAGGTCAAGTACCTAAACCGTTCTACAGCAAACGTTCTTAGGAGACCTTCCCTAACTTTTTGAGATATTTTGAACTACATTAATTACAGATTTGGCAAAATACTTACAATTAAAAAAAATGCATATATCCAAAAAAGTGTTTGTGCCTTTCGATTCTATTTCATGTCAGGATCAAAAGACTCTATAACCAATTTAGTTTAGAGTACTAGGAAAGACAGAAGTCGCCCAAAACTTTTCCTTCTTTCCTTTTCGTACATAAAAAATCATTTAAAAATGTATGAAATTATTTTATGAAATAAATTGCAATTGCACAAAACGACTTTCATTTACACAAATACATAAGCTTATCCTTTTTTCACTGAACAAATGGCGGCTAATAATGTTCTGGGATGAATATTACGTAAAATGGTCGCTAACGCATCCTTGAGCTCTAGAACACTGGTGTACACCGTCTATACAACTCGTTTTTTCCGAAGCCCCATAAAAAGAAATCTAGTGGCGTTAGATCCGGACTACGAAGTGGCCACTGTGATTGACCATGTGTATAGGTACACACCACTATGTACCGAACAGGTTGCTCAAATTGGATCGTGAAAGTTGGGCTGTTATGTGGCGGAGCACCATCTTGTTGAAAATGAACTTTTCCCAATTACGACAAGGGCCATTCGTCCAACTCGTTTTCAATGGGGTAAAATGACGTCATTATACATGGCAGAATTCAGTTTCCCTGCATAATATTCCACTAACTATAATTTGTAACTATAACTGAAATGGAACATAATCGTATATTTAGAATATAGATTATTTTATCATTTTAAAACTCATATTTGAAGCATAAATACACAACACGAAACCATGGCTTTTTTTTTTTTTTTTTGGTAGAGCGTCCACTTGAACGCTATGGGAACGATGGCTAAATCGAATTCTTGGGATATTCTATTTTTAAACACATGTATGCAAAAGACTGTTATGATGCTAATATTATTTACGTGAACGAGTGCAATATTACATATAACAATATATTGAGAATATAATCATAATTGATATGGAATAGTATCATGATAAAGATGGTGGATTTTGATTATAATTAAGACGTCTTGTTATGCCACACATATTTGTAGGTTCATGCGAGTTTGACTCCATGGAATGATTAATCTTCGGATTAATCTTATAATTGGCACAAAGCATTACAAAATTACATCACAATAGAATTCTATAAAAAAAAAATAAGAGCTCCTCTTCACGGCGAAAGCGCAAATACAGTATGTTGATACATAAGTACGTGCATGACCAGCTGGTTTACTATTGGTTTATTATTGGTTTACTATTTAGTTACTGTATATTTGATTTACTGTATTTTATATACTATTGTTTTGCATGATTGATATTCTGTAGAATATAATCATAATTGATTATATTGCATGAAGGCATGTTATATCTGAATGTAAACATGAGCTGAAAATTAACTTGCACTGAATCCCTTTGTTGACATTGTAAAAAATCCTATGATAAAAAAAGGACGCAAGCGTCCCCGCTCCCGCGCGGAGTTCACACTGGTATAAAAGGAAATCGGCTGATTTGCGGGGGACAGAGTTTGGTTCGATTAGTAGAAGCGCACAGACCATGCAACGGTTTCATTAAATTATTCTAGCCGTATTACGCCAGTGTAATTTGTGAGAAAGTGGCAAAAGTTCGGTGTGCGGAAACTGTGTCGGAACAACGCGCTTTCTGAATTATTTCAGAAGGTTCCTAATTATTTATATACCTATTCCAATACACACAACTACCAAACATCCTTGAGACGTAGTGTTGATAAGTTCTTGTAGGTAAAGATTGCTTTAAATTTCGGGGCTGAGACTGGCTTTCGAAAGCGTCTCAATACCTTATCCTGGTCACCTAGGTTTCCGTGGTTTCGTTGTAGGAGAGTCTAAACGAAATCACTTCCCATTACCTTAGCTAGTTCACAATGTTGATTTACACAATTCACAACACACACATACACATAACTTCTAACTCACCTATTAAGTTGGTAAGTCTTAATAGACCTAAGGTATACACTAGGGCTCCTAGCTAGGTCTAGTTAGTTTTTCTGTTGCTACAGACATAGATTGTAGGAATTCTATAAGAATTATAGGTGTGCACTGTACCTTAAGTTTGAAGTGAATCTGTTACGTTATCTTTGTGTTGATATAATAACTGTTGGGAACATTACACATGGTTTTCGTAAATTATATCTTGGTTAGGTATAATACACAACTTGTATAGAGATTGAGTTGGGGTTTGTTATTTCCACATTTGAATGTAGCTGGAAAGAATTTGCAATTGAATTATTAATGCGAAAGGCTTCATTTAGTGAGATCATATTTAACAGCATACGTGCTAAAGTGAACTATTTATGTCCTATTAGAATTACATTAGTAATTCATATATTATACTAGATCTCATCATTTATACCATACTGAGGCCTAAATAGTAAAGTCATACATTTATCACCAACTGTTAGGATTCAATTCTGTGGCTCCTGGATCATTTTGATACAGTATTAGAGCAACTCTGATTGAAGATACCATTTTATTACCAATCAGAGCAGTTTGTAAAGTGTAGCGGTCCATAAACCTGCCAAAACTTATTAAATTAATTATGTATTCGTTAGTAATGACAGCCATTACAGCCGTGAAGGCATAATATCTTTTTCCATTGTTGAAATAATATTATATCACATTCAATCATTATTCTAATTGTTTTGGCATCGTTCATGAGATTCGTGAGGCGTTAACCCTTAACTGTAGTCGTGGGTCCACTGGACCCATGGTGATTTTTTAAACAAGCACTAAAAGCGCTGCGGGTGGTGGAGCTCCCCGCGCACCTCAGTACCTTCCGACAGTAAGCCGGCGCATACGCAGGGAGACGGACGTATTTCGCGCGCTACTCCAAAGGTACGTAAATGAATATGCATGGGTCCATTGGACCCACGACTATAGATACGTATTTTTTACAATTCTTGCATTCTAGTTGTTTTTGTGTTAAATTTCAGTTTTTCATCATGGAAAATAATAAAAATATATCAACCAATCGGGAAGACATAATAGAGCAATGGCTGAATGCTGATTTAGGCAGTGATGAAGAAGAAAATTCAGTTTCTGTGAGGAATGCACTAAATTCTAACTCTGACAATGAGTTTTCTGATAATGATGAAGATTTTGTAGTGGAAAGTGATCATGACACGAACTCTGAAATATCTGAAAATGAAGATGAATGCGAAGAGAATGAAACAAATAATTCGTCTGATTACTATTATGGAAAAAATAGGTTCAAATGGGCTAAAACACCGCCATCAAGAAATTCTCGTGTTCGAAACCATAACATCCTAAGATTGCCATGTACTACCTCAAGAGCAAGACCTACAGACCCATTCCTTCCAAATGAGGCATTCAATATACTGTTCGATGAGGATCTGAAAAACAAAATACTCTTTTGGACAAACAAGAAACTGGCAGCATTCAGACTGAAATATAAATCTCCAGATCGCACTGAACTAAGAGAATGCACTCACCAGGAGTTAAACTGTTTTATCGGTTTATTGCTCTATTCCGCTGTATTCAAGTCGAATCATGAAGCTGTGGTATCCTTGTTTGCAACTGATGGAACTGGAAGAGAAATTTTTAGATTATGCATGTCTTCTTTGCGATTTTATGTTCTTTTGCTGTGTCTCCGCTTCGATAACCCGGATGATAGAGAAGAACGTAAAAAAATGGACCCTGGTTGTATAACTACTGAGATCATAAATATATTCAATAAGAATGCTCAAGCAAATTATTCCATTGGTGCATATGCAACGATTGACGAAATGCTGGTAGGATTTCGCGGACGTTGTGCCTTCAAGATGTACATTCCCAGCAAGCCAAACAAGTATGGTTTGAAAATGCAATGTCTTGCAGATGCTAAGACACACTATGTGTATAATACCTATTTATATTGTGGAAAAAATTCTGATGGACTTACGCTGACAGATGAAGAAAAAAAACAACCGATTCCAGTACAAGCTTGTCTTCGATTATGCCAACCAATCCTGAATACTAACCGTAACATAACTACAGACAACTGGTACACATCAATGGAACTTCTCACTATCATGCTATCCAAAGGCCTCACTGTCGTTGGGACCCTGAAAAAAAATAAAAGGGAGATTCCTAAGGAGTTCTTACCTCATAAAGATCGCGAAATTCAATCTTCTCTGTTCGGGTTCACAAAAGACTTTACCATTGCGAGCTATGTTCCTAAAAAGAACAAATCTGTGATACTTGTGTCCTCTATGCATCACGATAATTCTGTGGACGAATCAACTAACAAGCCAGAAATAATCCTTCAGTATAACAACACCAAAGCCGGCGTCGATGCTGTTGATCAGATGTGCTCAGTTTATTCAAGTAGCCGCAGAACGCGACGTTGGCCTATGCCTATTTTGTACAGATTACTGGACATGAGCGCTTTGAATGCCTATATCATTCAGCAAAGTCATGAAAGAGCATCCAAGATGACACGTATGATGTTTTTGAAGGGGCTGGCCAAATCTTTATGTGAACCATATATGAAAGAACGATGCTACAATCAAAGACTGCCTACACAACTAAGAACGAACATTGCCACGGCCCTACAGATTCATCTTCCATCAAGTGAACCAGGTGAAAGCCAGAAATTGGACAGGAACAAAAGGAAGAGGTGCTCATTCTGCAAGCCTGCTAAGAGAGCTAAGACTGTTCACTTATGTACTAAGTGCCAGCAGCCTATTTGCATGACATGTGCAAAAGTTGTTTGCAGTACATGTTTGCAAGTAGGCTAAATGAAACTGGTGTCAAAATTTTTGTTTTAAAATTTATTTCTTTGTTTTTGGTATATTTTTGTAAACCATATATTTTTATTATAGAAAATATTTTTTGTTTTTACTTGGCGACCAGTTTCATATTATCTTTTTTTTTTTTCAAAACCTTGTTTTTAGATTAAGGAAATTTGAAGTGATTATTTAAAGTACAAATTAATGTTAGAAATGTATGTTCCTATAGTTGATTTTTTAGAACATAATGTTTGTTATATAAATATATAATAAAGTTAATAAACATTTTCTTAAAAATTCGGGATACTTTCATTTTTATTACCTTTTAAAAATACATGGGTCCAATGGACCCCACAACTATACAAACGTGATTATTTTTCACCACTGTAGTTAAGGGTTAAAGGGCTACTACATTTTATACTGGAACCAGAAGCCGAAACTGAAGGATTACAGTATACAGTGGAGTTTAGTGGAGGTTTTACAAACTGAATTAAATTAACTGTGACGAAGTGGAGGAGAGCCTTGATCTTTTGATCAACGCTATCAGTTCTTCGGAATTGATCATAATCTCACTCTTCGGGGCTTGAGATTCATATTCTCGCTCTTCGGGGCTTGAGATATTTAATTGATCCGGATCACATATCACAAATCATATATGATATCTTCGACATTAAAGGCCTATATAAAATATACAGCTGAAAAGATGCCACAAAGTTCAAACTATCAAAGACCTATATTGAATCTAATTTATATCTCATTAGAATAAAATATAAATCCACAGTCTTATCATCACACTATTCCGAATAGATAAAATCTAAGTTAGAATAACGACTTAAACTTTAGTGTCAGGATTATTAAAGTAATGAATGATAGATATTGGGTCGGGGTTTAAAGAATAGGTAAATAGACGATCACAGCTATAAGTATCGTGGGATTACCCCGGTAGTTCCCGTTACAGATTTGGCGCCGCGTGACCAGAATTCTGTTTAATGTATTAAAAATTCTTAATACACCGGAAAGAATCAGGCGATATTACTCTCAGAACCTTATACATATTCAGTTATAAGTTATTCATTAAAATTTCAATTCATTACATTTTACCTAAAATATACACAACGTAGATAGAATAGACAAATTTTTGAACTCCAAAACTGTTAGTAAACAACAAGTTCATTCATTATTTTGAAGCCGACACTACTGTTATAAAAATCATTTGTTCATTCACAAATTTTGTTAAAGTCAGGTCATAAAACTTGGAATATATTGTTTAATAAGGGTCATCCATTATAGTTGCATACAAACTGCAGTTCCAAAAGTTAATATTTTTTTAGCTTACGCAAGTTACGAGATAGGTACACGTGTTGAGTTAGACGATAGCTGTTAACAGAAAAAAATTGTTGCGCGTTTCACAAACTTGCCAAGTTAAACAAAAAAAGAAGGGTCAATACTTCGAATGCCAGATAACATAAACACAGAAATCTCATATTCAAAAACTTTAGTGTGACACTTCATATTACGTAAACATTGAAAATAATAACAAAGTAACCCAACACACTCAAATAGTCGTTCATTATAACACTTGAGAAATAGGTCGTTACTATCGGGTTTAAAATAACCAATTGGTTGAGTAGACATTTAGGTGATAAAGATTTTGTGAATACTTGACAAATAGATTACGATAAGCATAAGTTATTTAACACTTACATATTTTGATCCATTGACACACAGTAATAAGTAACATTTAAGTAGAAGGTTGTTAGTTTAGATTTATTAGCTTGTTATTTGAAGTTTTAAGATGTCTGGAAAAAAATAACAAACGCCGTATGCGTAAGTCAGGTAGCAAGAATCAGGACACAGATAGCGCGAAGTAAACAAATCAGTTACTTTCGGAGATTTTGAATAGGTTGACGAGATTAGAAAACGATCGCGATAGCGGTAGGAGTTCAGATTCAACGGTAACACCAATTGCTAGTGGGACAGAAATTAGTACTGTTAGTGAGATGGCGCGTGAAACGATTGTAGTTCAGGCAAAACAGAAGTTACCTACGTTCAATGGCAATAAGACGTATAATCCAATGACTTTTCTAAGGGATTTAAAAAACTATTTAATAGGACAGAATCTTTACTGATGAAAGGGCACTTTTATTTGCAATAGAGTCTTTAACTGGGGAAGCTAAATCTCGTATGAATATTTATAGAGATTATTGGAAAACTTTCAGTGATTTTGAAATAAATTTCAAAAATGTATTTTAGAGTTCATCCGAACAAGAAGTAGTGAAAAATAGGTTCATAACTTCTCAATATAATAGACAGGCTGGTAGTATGGAGAAATATTTTTGTGAACAGTTAGATAAAGTTTATGCATTACTTATCATTACCATTTACGGATGCGGAAAAGGTTAATACTATATTTAGAAAATTGCCAGACTACGTGCAGGTGGCGTACTTTAGCCGACAACAGCAGATGACAGTCAAGGAGGCGGTAGAGTTTTTACGGCATTTAGAACGTAACATAAACAAAGAAAAATCCGGTAGCTTGCAATCGCAGAGTACAACTGCTAAAATACATGAAAGACCGCGGGGTATTCATGTAAATACAAAACATAGTTCAGTACGTGTAAATACCATTAGAGATAATCCAACTAGTAACAATAGAGATTATCATAACCGAGGTCAGTCTTATAGGGGTTATAATAGGCGTGGTCGAGGTGAAACACGTGGTAGAACTTACTATAATATGCGAGGAGGCGTGAAACCTATTGAATTCAAACCTACGACCGAAACTCAGAGTACAAGTAGCGAAAATAATACTTCACAATCTACTAATAATATCAGTTCAAAAAAACTAAGTAGACCGGGTTGCTCTAACGTCACAAATATATCTTGAAGTTAAATGGTTAACAAAGTTCGAATTAAAATTGGATAAAATCAAATTGTTAAAGTGGAATTGTTAATAGGAATTTCAATGTTTATAATTATTATCTAATGAGACAGAAAATCCAATAAGACTAGCTGGACAAGAGGAGGTGACATATACTTACTAAACGACTTAATACATTCATTAATACATTAACAGAGAGTTATCCATTAGATTATGTAGAGCGTTCAAATAGATATTTGATATTGCCATTAGATAAGTTTAGGATAGGAGGCGTTAGTTAGACAGGATTTTTGACACAGGGTTAATGTAGACTTTAATTTACTTAAGCTTAGTTGTAGACACATTCAAGTTGAACTATTTTAAAATACCGAGACAGGTAATGACAATCGAACAATAGAACAGAATATGGTTTCAATCGTCAAGTCATGGGGATGTTGTGAATGTTTAAGGCTAACTAGGTTACAAATAATTATGATACTCTCGTGGAAAACAAATACAATAAAATAAAGGGTAATTATAACACTATCAATTTACCAAGGTATTATATAAAAAAGGGGTCAATGAAGATAAGTTTGATATATTTAGAGTTTTACCCTATAGACAGATCTTCGAAAGAAGACTGCTTCTAAACGAAACAGCTTAAGTATTTCAAAGTCTGAGGAGGTGACTGAAATGGAACATAATCGTATATTTAGAATATAGATTATTTTATCATTTTAAAACTCATATTTGAAGCATAAATACACAACACGAAACCATGGCATTTTTTTTTTTTTTTGGTAGAGCGTCCACTTGAACGCTATGGGAACGATGGCTAAATCGAATTCTTGGGATATTCTATTTTTAAACACATGTATGCAAAAGACTGTTATGATGCTAATATTATTTACGTGAACGAGTGCAATATTACATATAACAATATATTGAGAATATAATCATAATTGATATGGAATAGTATCATGATAAAGATGGTGGATTTTGATTATAATTAAGACGTCTTGTTACGCCACACATATTTGTAGGTTCATGCGAGTTTGACTCCATGGAATGATTAATCTTCGGATTAATCTTATAATTGGCACAAAGCATTACAAAATTACATCACAATAGAATTCTATAAAAAAATAAATAAGAGCTCCTCTTCACGGCGAAAGCGCAAATACAGTATGTTGATACATACGTGCATGACCAGCTGGTTTACTATTGGTTTATTATTGGTTTACTATTTAGTTACTGTATATTTGATTTACTGTATTTTATATACTATTGTTTTGCATGATTGATATTCTGTAGAATATAATCATAATTGATTATATTGCATGAAGGCATGTTATATCTGAATGTAAACATGAGCTTAAAATTAACTTGCACTGAATCCCTTTGTTGACATTGTAAAAAATCCTATGATAAAAAAAGGACGCAAGCGTCCCCGCTCCCGCGCGGAGTTCACACTGGTATAAAAGGAAATCGGCTGATTTGCGGGGGACAGAGTTTGGTTCGATTAGTAGAAGCGCACAGACCATGCAACGGTTTCATTAAATTATTCTAGCCGTATTACGCCAGTGTAATTTGTGAGAAAGTGGCAAAAGTTCGGTGTGCGGAAACTGTGTCGGAACAACGCGCTTTCTGAATTATTTCAGAAGGTTCCTAATTATTTATATACCTATTCCAATACACACAACTACCAAACATCCTTGAGACGTAGTGTTGATAAGTTCTTGTAGGTAAAGATTGCTTTAAATTTCGGGGCTGAGACTGGCCTTCGAAAGCGTCTCAATACCTTATCCTGGTCACCTAGGTTTCCGTGGTTTCGTTGTAGGAGAGTCTAAACGAAATCACTTCCCATTACCTTAGCTAGTTCACAATGTTGATTTACACAATTCACAACACACACATACACATAACTTCTAACTCACCTATTAAGTTGGTAAGTCTTAATAGACCTAAGGTATACACTAGGGCTCCTAGCTAGGTCTAGTTAGTTTTTCTGTTGCTACAGACATAGATTGTAGGAATTCTATAAGAATTATAGGTGTGCACTGTACCTTAAGTTTGAAGTGAATCTGTTACGTTATCTTTGTGTTGATATAATAACTGTTGGGAACATTACACATGGTTTTCGTAAATTATATCTTGGTTAGGTATAATACACAACTTGTATAGAGATTGAGTTGGGGTTTGTTATTTCCACATTTGAATGTAGCTGGAAAGAATTTGCAATTGAATTATTAATGCGAAAGGCTTCATTTAGTGAGATCATATTTAACAGCATACGTGCTAAAGTGAACTATTTATGTCCTATTAGAATTACATTAGTAATTCATATATTATACTAGATCTCATCATTTATACCATACTGAGGCCTAAATAGTAAAGTCATACATTTATCACCAACTGTTAGGATTCAATTCTGTGGCTCCTGGATCATTTTGATACAGTATTAGAGCAACTCTGATTGAAGATACCATTTTATTACCAATCAGAGCAGTTTGTAAAGTGTAGCGGTCCATAAACCTGCCAAAACTTATTAAATTAATTATGTATTCGTTAGTAATGACAGCCATTACAGCCGTGAAGGCATAATATCTTTTTCCATTGTTGAAATAATATTATATCACATTCAATCATTATTCTAATTGTTTTGGCATCGTTCATGAGATTCGTGAGGCGTTAAAGGGCTACTACATTTTATACTGGAACCAGAAGCCGAAACTGAAGGATTACAGTATACAGTGGAGTTTAGTGGAGGTTTTACAAACTGAATTAAATTAACTGTGACGAAGTGGAGGAGAGCCTTGATCTTTTTTATTTATTTATTTATTTATTTATTTATTTCATACATACAATGTCATTACAGGCAGACCCAATGCGACAGAGTAGCAACATAATTTTAATAATTTCATTTACAATATATATCATTTACATTATCATAATCACACATAATCATGCTTCAAAAACTAAATAATAATAATTCCACAACATATTATTAATTAAAGTATATATAAATTACCATTTCAAATATTATTCATGAACATGTCATATCAGAAATAATAATTATTCAGTTGATGATGTCAAAGTAAAAATTCAAATAATAATGTCAAAGTAATAATTAAGTTAATAAAGTCAAAATAATACTTCAATTCATATTGTCAAAATAATAATTCGAGCAATAATGTCACAATAGTAATTCAAATCAATTGTCAAAATTACATATTTAATGTCAAGTTCACAATAAATTAATGTCAGATGATGAAAATACAATTTAAATTATTAAATTATATTATTTAATACTGGCGATACATAATCAGATTATATCAACTTTACCTAGATTCCTTCGCTCAAAACACAGTAACTAGCCCTTGTGAATTCATTCAGGGAGCATGAAAACAAGCACAAATCTAATCTGTCAGCCATCATATTAAGCGCACGCAGCGCCCGTGTCAGCGGCGCCCTCTGCAGCAAGTTGGTACGCGCGCGACACACTCGCAGCAACGGGGGGCGCCGCCGTCTCAACGCATACTCCTCCGGTACACACAGCCCTACTTCCCGTAGGATAGCTGGGTTGTGTATAAGCCCACGAAACACTTTAAACAAATATGTGGCCATAGCCACCTCCCTCCTCACTTCCAGCTTATAATATCCTGTCATACCCAGAACGAACAACGTAGGATACAACCACGGATAGCCCGGGTAGACACCATACCGTTTCCAATATAAAAATCGAAGGAACTTATTCTGTGTACGCTCCAACATAACCTTATATTTGTCTTCGTGTGGAGACCAGATTAGCGCATTGAATTCTAGGTGACTCTTCACGAGAGCCTCATACAACGCCCTTAACGCCGCAATACTAGTAAACTGGTTTGCTTGACGTAAGACAAACCCTAAATTTCTGAAAGCCTTTTTATAGACACCGGTGATATGGTCGCGGAAATTTAAATCAGTGCTAAAGCGCACGCCCAAATCCTTAACCTCGGTTATACGACGCAGAGGGACATGTGATATTGGTAGTGACTTGGGTTGTGTGCACGGCTGAACGATATCACAGAGCACTTAGCTACATTAAAGTAAAGTTTATTTTGTAAGCTCCATCTCACAATCCTATTTACGTCTTGCTGTAGTTCATTATGATCTATGTGGTCCTTAATAACTCGTACCAACTTAAGATCATCTGCGAAAAGCAAGGGCACCGAATGTTTGACCTCCTCCGGTAAGCTATTTATTGTGAGTATGAAGAGAAGAGGCCCCAAGTTACTGCCTTGACTCACTCCAGATCTCGTGAAATATGGTTCGGAAAGGTGTCCCCCACAGTCAACGTATTGGCATCTGTCCCGCAAGTAGCTGGAAAAGAAGGACAGTGTATGCGGCGTACATCCAACGCTTGCTAGTCGTGATAAAAGCACGTCATTATCAACAGTATCAAATGCTTTCCGAAAATCAAAGTACGCCACATCTACCTGTAGACCAGCGTCCACCGCCGGCACCAAACACGACATTAAATGAAGCAGATTGCCCGTAGTACCCCGCCCGGGTCGGAACCCGTGTTGCGCATCAGATAGCTGAGTGTCTATCTGTCCGTATAAGCAGTTGTGAATGGTTGCCTCGAACACCTTAGCTGGAGTGCTAAGCACAGCCACGGGCCTGTAATTACTTGGGTTTGGGCCTCCACTACCTTTTGGTACGGGTATCACACGCGTTAGTTTCCAGCGCTCTGGAAATTTTGCTGTCTCAATGCAGGTGTTGAATAAATGCAGCAAAGGTTCAGTGAGTACCATGCGACAATCCCTGAAAATGAACGCTGGTATGCCATCCGGTCCCATGGAGCGCTTGGGAGGCAGACGAGCCAGCGCGGTCTTCACATCTCCCAAACGCAGGCCAGTAAGGTCCACCCACGCCCCTGGAGCCGGTGTCCCCACCGAGCTGGCCGCCGCCACGTTCAGTTCAGCGGGTTCCTGGTTGTACACCGAGTGGAAAAACTGAGCGAATTCATTCGCGCATTCCAACTCTGACAAGGTGCGGTCCTCTTTCACTAACCTGGGCTTACCTGTGTTACCCTTTCTACTTCTCATGTAATTCCAAAAGGCCCGTGGGTCCACAGCCAGATGATGCTGTACGCGCTCACTGTACTGGTCGTGAGCTCGCAGAGTCTCCACCTTCACTGCTGCCCTACACCTGCTAAAAGCTTCATAATCACTAAGAGATCCGGTTTTTTTATATCGTTTATGTAACGTATGCTTATAGCGTAATTCCCTAATAATGTGAGGCGTGTACCATACCGGATATATATACCTATTCCTATGTGTAGTGTTGATATTCTTATAAGGAACACATAGATCAAATATTTCGTAAATCTTATCATAAAATAAATCTAAAATAATTTCAGGGTCACTAGAAGAATATAAATCGCTCCAATCTATTCTTGTAAACAAATCATATAAATAGTCAAAGTTAGCTTTATTAAAATTCCATTGTTTACGTGGTAACGGACTCGGTGAGCACTGCATGGGAGAAGAGGGGGACTCGAGGGTCGGGGCAGGCACGTCACGCAGCGGCGCCCGCGCACCCAGCTCGAGGCGCACGGCGAGTGGGGGATGGTGGCGGTCTACCGGCTCCATCCTGTCGTCGGTCGGCGCCTCGCCCACTGACACGCCACCGCGCGCGCTCAATACGAGGTCTAACATTCTACCGTTACAGTTAGGTATTGAATTGTACTGAATGAATTCACAGAAGGCCATAAAGAAATCATAGTAATTAACTACATTCTGACTACACGAAAACAAATTAAAATCACCTAGTATTACTAAGTTTTGTTTATATTTCATACACAATTTTTCCAATACGCTGAACATTATCATGTATTCCTTTTCATCTGCATTTGGCGGAATATAAACAGTGCAACATGTAAATAAATAACGGTCGCGTACACCAACAGAAACACAAACCATTTCGAACACGTGACCGTCTATCTGCGTGTCCATGCCATCCGGCAACGGCACTCGTCGCAACTCGAACCGTGGCGTAGCCACCACAAGCACACCGCCCTGCTTACGCCCGTCCGTCCGATCGCAGCGCAATGTTTGGTAACCGGGAAGCACGAACTCCGCGTTTTGAATAGATTCGTTCAAACCTGTTTCCGTTATAGCGAATATATCAAACTCCGATGACTCGATAAAAGATAGAAATTGCAAAGTCTTCGTCCTAAGTCCCGCCACATTCTGATATAGAACATTTATGTTTCTACTAGTTTTGTAGTTTGCCTGGGACGGTTGAGCGACGAAAAAATATCCATTCGCTAAACTCGACATTTAGCGGCCATACTTGTGAGTCACAGAGCTTAACGTAGTTACTTTCTGTAACACCAATTTTAAACGAAGCGTAGTCTCTTTCGGTTCTATGTTTCAATTTTTCGACAATTATTTCACAGTCGTTTCCCAGTACATTCTTAACATAATTCTTCAACATATCTTCCGACGTGTTTGTATCGAGTCTCCACACATGAAGGAATCTTTTTCGTTCTACTGATTTCATTAGTACAGTCGACACATTACCCCCCCTTCTTATAGGGTTAGTCCTTCTTCTACTTATAACTTCTGTCCAGGTGTACTGCTTATTAACATCACTTTCAGTGTCCGAAGCTTTCTTAGCCGCCGCCGCTGCATAACTAACGCTAGACCTCTGCTTCGGCTGTGTCTGCTGGTTAGGGATGGCGTGCTTCCGTCCCGGACTATCGTCCACTGTTGATGTCCCTAAACCCACTGCGTTCTTTGAGCCATTAACAACCGTTTGACTTTGATTGATTGTCTTGTTTGCAGTGTTATTGCTAGTTGGTTTGCCTCTAGTTTCAATTTTCTCACTTTTTAAGGTTTTGATTTCCTGCTCATACGAATTGCATTTTTTATTTACCTCCTTTAATTCCTGTGCTAATCTACTGTTTTCCAGCGCCAAAACCTTTACTGTTTCCTTAATTTCCTTTATAATTTTCGATTCTAGGTCACTCAATTTTTCCATTACCATTTTATTTACTTTTGCCATTATACCCTCTACTTTGTCCGTTTCTTCATACGTTATCTCCTTAGTACCAATGTTTTCCAGGGAAATGTTTACATTTTTGGTCTGATCCTTTTCATAATCCATCGTCATCACCCGTTGGGAGCGTACGGGAGTGTCATCCGTAATTCGTATGCGCTGGGTCACGTTGGAGCAGGAATCACACTTGAAAGTGCTTCTAATCTGTACCTGGCCCTCCTTGAACGCAGCTGCCGTATATTTCGCACATTTATAATGGTATGCAGACTTGCATCCCGTGCATTTCAGCAGCTCCAAGGAATCTATTTTCCTGTTGCATACAACACAATTCATTTTCAAAGTCTTACAATGCAGTGCGACAGAGACGGATCTGGCCAATTCGCATGCGTGCGAGCGAGCGCGATGCGAGATTTCTTCACCACCCACAAAATGTTTTAATCACTAATGCACAGTCACTATATCACATATGTTTTTCTTTACAATAATGCGAAATTCTATGCTTTACAACTGTTCTCCACTTTGTAAATGTGCACTAACATCAAGGGTCTAATTTAGGAACATGTTTACCATGTCCTATTTCGATTTTACCACTTTAAACCATATTAACGTAATACCGAATATCGCAGCACCGTACCGTGCTATTAGATCAACGCTATCAGTTCTTCGGAATTGATCATAATCTCGCTCTTCGGGGCTTGAGATTCATATTCTCGCTCTTCGGGGCTTGAGATATTTAATTGATCCGGATCACATATCACAAATCATATATGATATCTTCGACATTAAAGGCCTATATAAAATATACAGCTGAAAAGATGCCACAAAGTTCAAACTATCAAAGACCTATATTGAATCTAATTTATATCTCATTAGAATAAAATATAAATCCACAGTCTTATCATCACACTATTCCGAATAGATAAAATCTAAGTTAGAATAACGACTTAAACTTTAGTGTCAGGATTATTAAAGTAATGAATGATAGATATTGGGTCGGGGTTTAAAGAATAGGTAAATAGACGATCACAGCTATAAGTATCGTGGGATTACCCCGGTAGTTCCCGTTACATAATGGTTAAGTTGTACTTGCCCTTACTGCCCCGTTTGAAAAATACATTCTGTATGTTCCAAATTTAAATCACTTTTCCGCCCGCTAAAAAGTCCTTAACAATAAAGAACTATTTTGCTCCCGCTTATAGAGGAATAAAGTAACACTTTTCGAAAAGAAGGGATGAAGAAATACATTCTACTCGATGGGTAGTAGTGAAAGTAGAGAGACTTTCGAACCTACACCTACACATAATAAAAATAGGAATAAAACAACATTTGGTTTGTACAATACACGGGTTTTAGGAATTTATTCCAAATTAGAAGTAAGTAATATTATTATCCTCAAGGAAATATGAAAAACATTTTATCGTAGATTTTCAAGAAACCACAAAAGTCTTAGATGTTTAAAAATAAATTATCATCGTCTTGTTCTCATTATAATATCTTTTGAATCATAGGAAAACGTTTCTTATAAAAACCGGTCGAGTACGACTCTGAGTCGCACCGAGTTCCGTACAAAATTGAATGAAGAGATTAATATAAGGTCGCTTTTGGTTTAAGAAGATTCACGGGTGCAAACTCGACTATCTGATAGTAATATCAACTTAATACCTCCACGTTCCTGAGAAACAATATCTTTACAGTCAGACAGCTACAGAGTTACAGATAGACGGACAATAAAGTGATCTTCTAAAGTATTAATTTATTCCTTTAGATTTGTAGAACCCTAAAATAACGATAAAAGCTTCCTCTTACATTTTTGAATTGTCTGTATTATTAAAATATGCTTTTGTCATGATTTGATTGTGTGTCTAAAAATGGGGGTTGTTTTTAAATACACAATCATACCAAGTATCCAAATTATTACAACTGCCCGAGATCTAGTATACATTTTTGGCTATGTAGAACTTCTCAAATTCTCGGGCTCTGAAATTAGTCGATACCCACCAGTTTGTCAGTGGCAGCTAGTTGCGGTCAAAGTGCATGACGTCTAAATACTACGTCTGTTCATAATGAGTATAATCACAAGTGGCAAGTTTGTCGGAACTCGTCCGTACGGAGTAGCCATTATCCCAATGTTGACTACGTTAAAATAACACCGTTTTTGGCCAAAATACGGTAATATAACTTCCATAAGGATCATGGAAAGAATCGTAATTGATTTCCAATCGTCTTTATGTCTGTCTAGTTCTGTTACAGCGTGCTTTGAATCTTAGGTATGTCGAATAGAACATTTATTATTTTAGTTCAATTTGTTCATTGAGTCTGACGTTAGATACTGTCTGTTTAACATTTGGTTACGTAATTTTGACATCTTTCGTTTCCTTACCAATGAGAATTGAGAAATTGTTTGTATTGAATCAATGAACCACTCTTAAGATTACTTTGTTTACTTCGTCACAATCATCTCGCTGTCTTTTCATTTTAAAAAGTAGACATGGGTCCACGAGTCCCTCGTGGGAATTATATTTTAATGTGAGACAGGGCACTCTCTGGAGACCCACCCGTTTTCTAAAGATGTATGGAAATTATCTGCCTGCATAGGTGCTAAACTATCGTACAAATATGGATGCTATGTAATATAATCGAGATTAAATTTAAAACTATGAATCGGTTATCAATGCGAGATGCCCCGAATTCTTTTCAGACCATGACTGAAGTTCGACTCATTAGATGATCGTCCTATGTAATGTGAACTACACAAGTGGTGTATTCGCAATGAGAGTACTTTGCCACACTATCACGTTAATACTTGTAAATATAATTAAAATTGATAATGAACGTAAGACTAATACTTTGCAGAACGACCTGACTCATCGTCTGGCTAAATCATAGTCCATGATCACAAGCTTTACAAAGTCCCACTATTTTCATGAAAGTTGTAGCTAAAAATATACAATCGTGGGTACCCTCCCACGATATCCAGACATGCGGTAAGCCCCATCATGGGGGAGTGGCTAGAGAGGCCACACGGCAGCCTCTCGTACCGTCTGACGTAGATGATCACCGAGCACGGGTGCTTCGGGAAGTATCTGCGTCGGATGGAGAAAGAGCCAACGTCTGAGTGCCATCACTGCGACACAGGGGAGGACTCGGGGTCGCACACGCTCACCGAGTGTCCGGCGTGGGAGATGCCGAGACGGGAGCTTGTGGCGGCCCTGGGAGTGAGAGTTCTCACGCTCTCCACCTTGCTCGCGGCGATGGTCCGCTGCGCGGATGCGTGGGCGGCCGGCGCCTCCTTCTGCGAGCAATTAATGCTCGTGAAGGAGGAGGCGGGGCGGGAGCGGCAGCGAGAGTGACGAAGGATCGCAAGCCAAGCTGCCCGCGTACGAAGGCAACTCGGGCGTCTGAGGTCGATAAACGACCTCCGCCCCACATGAGCGCAGGCCTAGGGATGACAGGTGGAGCCACCTGTCACCCTGGCAGAAGCCTGGCGCGCCTCCCCGTTTCCGGGGACGAGCTGGGGACTCTGTAGTCCCCACACCCGAGAAGAGGGCCAGATCGTAAAAGATGGCATTGGGTCGGCCGAGGTGCGAGGGATATGCCTGTCAACCTCACCTTCGGCAACCAAAAACGACCCACAGGCGGCGTGCGTTTTAGTCGGTTCGAGTCCGACATAACCTCTTCCGCCGGCTCCGGTGGGGGGGTGGGTATCCGAGCGGATTACGAGCACGGAAAAATAAAAAAAAGACCATGTTTTCGAAACTACTTTGAACAAACCAATTACCTTTCCATTTGAAATTAATGATAGAACAAGTTGTGCTTAGAAAGGTTTATTGAGGGCAGGGTAGTTAGGGGCAGGGGTACCTACTCAGTTAAAATGAAAGCCCGTAACTTTATAATATCATTTATTTATTCCATTCATTATATCTACGTATCAAGTCTTTGGAAGACAGGTTCGATCCCCGTTCAGTGCAAATAAATATAGGTATTTGCATTTGTCTGATCGTGCCTCGGAGAGGACATTAAGCCATCGGTCCCGGTTGCCATACCAACATCTATGGCAGTGGTCACGGGTAGTTGGAGCTTTAAAATGTCCAACAACTGATCTAGCTGCAATGCTTCGATATAGTCATTGAGATGTGGAGGTCAGATGGCAGTCGCTTGACGGCAAATATCGAAGATTAGCCAAATCCGCAGTTAAACTGGTTAAGTGGACACCAGATTTCGAGGTGAAAGCTTTGGATGCGACTGTGATTAACGCGATGAGGAAGAAGATCAAGTGTTTGGAAGAAAAATTAAATATTAATTTTTAAATACAAGTTGGCAGCGAGAGTGTGACGCTCCTGGTGTTACACACGTCCATAGGCCACAGTAACCCCCGGCCTGGGGGTGACAGGTGGAGCCGCCCGTCACCCTGGCAGAAGCAGGCCGCGGCAGTGGCGCCTGGCGCGCCTCCCCGTTTCCGGGAATGAGTTGGGGACTCTGTAGTCCCCACACCCGAAAAGAGGGCCAGATCGTGAGAGATGGCCCTGGGTCGGCCGGGGTGCGAGGGATATGCCTGTCAACCTCACCTTCGGCAACCAAAACGACCCACAGGCGGCGTGCGTTTTAGTCGGTTCGAGTCCGACATAACCTCCTCCACCGGCTCCGGTGGTGAGGTATCCGTGGGGATTTTGCGCACGAAAAATAAAAATAAAAATAAGGCCACAGTAACCCCTTTCCATCAGGTGGGCCGTGTGCTTGTCTGCCGCCTAAGTGGTATTAATAATTTTTTTTAAGTTTTGTGGTGGTCATACTCGGTATCACCGAGAACTTAGCATCAAAACCGTAAAAAAGAAATAAAGGAGAGAGCCACAAAATACAAAGAATGACTGTAACTGCACCCAAACATATTGGCTCACCAACTTATGGAGGAAATATTCCCAAGAGTGAAGAGACTAAAAAAAGAGTACCTCAAGACCTCCTATAAAATAAAAATAAAAAATTAGAGGGCGAGTCATAGGACTTGTACCTCACAGATCATCCATCACTACTTAAATATTGCTGAATGTCTCCTAGACAGATCGCAATAATAATAATAAAAAATAAAAATAAAAAGAAAGTGGTGGTCAGTTTTTGAAATGCGAAATTGAAGTTGTTTTCATATCAATGCAAACTCGCGCACAGTTTTGACAAATTTGACGAAACTCGTATGTATGTTACCGATTATGTCTCACTCCTTCGCAAAAAATATCTAACGTCATTATTACCTATATGAAAACAGCACACAAACCCAAGCCAAACCTTAAAAAAAAATTTTGTCCACAGTTTTGGTCGGCTTTCGTGCCCTGCGCCTCTCAAAATAAAGACGCTGTACAGCTGACTCTTGAACAAATCGATGTGATAAAACGACTCGTCGAAAAATACCCGCAACATTTTCAATTCGCTACTTCGGTCACAGGTAAGATATTACATTTTCTTTGCACGTTCGTTGAACAGTTTTATTGATTGGCAAGGTGATACGTAACTGTCATCATATAAATATTGAGAAATTAACTCATAATGCCTGTACTTACTACTGTAACACGTTTCAAATTACTATTCTACCTCCAAAAAAAAATTGATAAAGTAATTTTGCATGAAGTTGGCATTAGTTATTATTTATGTTATTAATTATGGGGTTATGAAAAGAAATGATACAAAATGTTTGATTCTTATATAAATATTAGCTGACCCAGCAAACGTTGTTATGCCATGTATTTTTATTTCAACAATAATAACTTATTTACTTATGTAAGTGTGCGGGGATTTACTAACAATTGAAAGATAAAAATCGCGATAGAAAAATAGGGGATGATCGTAGAGGGTTGAAAATTCAGGGTTGCATGTATTTTCTAATGATGTATAAAAAGTAATGAAAATATAAAATAACATCTAAAAATTAAAAAAGAAATTTAGGGGTGGACTACCCTTATCATTTAGGGTGATGAAAAATAGATGTTGTCCGATTCTCAGTCCTACCCAATATGCTCACAAAATTTCATGAGAATCGGTCAAGCCGTTTCGGAGGAGTTTAACCACAAACACCGTGGTTGCGCCGGTAGTAGAATTTGTATTTTTCCGCTCAATAGTAGTAAATTCAAATCGTCTCTCAATTGATTGACACTGAACACACGCTTCCTATACCCATCACCCTCCCGCACTGCCTTTAAAGTGAGATAGCAATAGTTTTCGCCCCGCCAATGGTTGAAATGGCCGCATCTTGACTTTCGTTTTGAACTAGCAAAGCAATGGCGGCGGCGCGCGCGACTCTCAGAAATTAATAATGTTTGTTGGATTTTAACCGCTTTCATAGACCTTTACTGATCGGATTGTGCCTCTCGTGTCCCTCAAGTGATTTAGTGATGTGGGCAGCAACTCCTGAGCCAGGAAGAGAAGACCGGTGCACCGGCTCCGTCAGCACGTGGCGTCATAAAGGTTAGTGCATCCTCTCCTAATTTCTTGGGTTGCATTCACTGCCTAAACCACCTCCGCGGCAACCCGATCATCTATCTTGTTTGTTGTGTAAAGTGTCATATGAAACATTTAGCTTCATCCCCCGCAAAATACAGTCCACTAGCTCACGTGGCCAATCGCGCCACCATTCTTTTTGGTCCTTATCGTACCGGATCCTTAGTCGTAGTTCGCATTTTGTTATTTATTCCATGGGGAATAAACGCACCGCACCTAAATATCTAGTTATTTTAGTAGAAAACCCCGCATCCAGGCATTTAGGTTTAGATCTTAGGTATCTTAGACACTCTAGTGCATAGGCACAGTGTAATACCTAACGCATTTGGCTATTTCAATTTCTAAGTTGTCCGTTCGCCGCTAGTTCGCATCGTATTTACCTAATACCTGCATAGGTAGGTACGCGGTTATACCTCGCTCGCATTTCTCTTATCGTATCGATCCTTAGTCGTAGTTCGCATTTTGTTATTTATTCCATTGGGAATAAACGCACCGCACCTAAATACCTAGTTATTTTAGTAGAAAACCCCGCATCTAGGCATTTAGGTTTAGATCTTAGGTATCCTAGACACCCTAGTGCATAGGCACAGTGTAATACCTAACGCATTTGGCTTTTGTTTTAATTTGTTTCAATGTCTAAGTTGTCCGTTCGCCGCTAGTTCGCATCGTATTTACCTAATACATACATAGGTAGGTACGCGGTTATACCTCGCTCGCATTTCATTCAAATTCATACGAAAGTATTTTAATTTGAATAGATATTACGCAATACTTAATCCCTGAAATAATAGTTGAACCTAGACAGCGATCTAGCTCGCGTAGGTACGATCTGGTTGTTGTTATGCGCGTTTTGTTCAAGCTTGCACTCGCAGTTATAAGTACCTACCTACCTACGGAATATCGTTCGCGCCGCGTCGCTGTTCTATACCGCTAAGATTAAGTCATTTCATTTGTTGTTTACCGCACTTTAGTTTGATATTTAGTTGTAAAAATGTCCCCAAAGGTTGGTAGTACGGATAGTAAAGTTCAATTGAAACTTTTATACGCTAAAAGAGAAATGATTTACTCTCGCGTACAATCGATTTGTGATAATGCACGTAAAACCTCTGATTTGGCTATTAGAGATTCGTTCTTATGTTCTATAGAAAACTTAGATAGTTTACGCGCGGATTTCGAATCCTTAGTACATGACATCAACGTTTTAGAGTTAGATTTAAATCCCGATTACTCAGTGAGTTATCAGGCCTTGTCGTCGTTTGACGATTTGTATTGTCGTATCAAACGCGTCGCTAGGAGTTTGGAGAAACCGTCTGACCGACCCAATCCCACTCGCGACCGACCTAAGTTGCCACCAATTCAAATACCCGAATTTGATGGTAACATCCGCAATTGGTGTTTGTTTATAGATAGTTTTGAGAATACAATAAATAAGAACGTTTCGTTGACAGATCACGAAAAAATGCATTATCTCGTTGAAAAATTAACTGGTAAAGCTAGAACCGTTTGCGCTGGAATTACGTTTAGTGCCGAAAATTATAATTTAATTTTAAATACTTTGAAAGCTAAGTATGAGGATAAAAGATCGGTAGCTAACGCATATTTGGATCAGATGTTTGACTTGAAATCCATTACGGCATGTAACGATCAAAACTTAGAGAAGTTTCTAGATACTTTCGCATCAGCTGTTCGCGCCGTAAAGAACCTAAAGATCGAAGACCTCTGCGACTTCTTATTTTTGTATATGGGTTTAAAGAAATTAGATTCCGAAACCATTCGTTTATTTGAGTCGGATCATCGCGGCAATAAAATTCCTAAGTTCGAAGACTTAGAAAGTTTTGTTCGCGAGCATATAAAAATATTGCAACGCTCTTCATCGAAACATGAAGGCGCGAAGAAAGTTGTTAGTTCCGAACGTAAAATAGATGCGTCATCGAAGTCACTGAAGTCAACTCATACTTATGTTAATACCGCACCAGCACATGTACAATCACCTGTTTGCTCTTTGTGTAATGCTCATCATTCGCAATTGTACAAGTGTCCAGGTTTCCTAAAATTATCGCCTAATGATCGTTATAAAGGGGGATGACCACTTACCATAGACACTTTGGCCATGTGGTGCCCACAGCAAAAACTGTATGCAAATGGTAGTATACCATACCACCATTAAAATACAATTGTAATATTTTAAATAAAACTTCGAGTTTAGAAAATAAATCAAGTTTTTATTTCACAGAAAAACACATATACAATCGATTTTAACAGCTGCTGAACATGATTTTAAAACTCAAACTACATACTCAACTACATATTGTTGTATTGATGGTACCAAATATGATATTTAAGTTCTCTTTATGACTATTTCTATGCTATAGCATAGACAATGAGAATAAAAAGAGAAATATAAAGAATAAAGAAGAAAAAAAAAAAGAAAAAAAAGAAAATAAAAATTAATATATTAATTATTCATAGATAATTAAAATATCATCTAAACATCCTGCAGGGGAGATATATTAACTTCATGCTGTGCCCACCCTAAATACCATATAACAGTCATGCACAGCATCCCACTGTTCGACGACCAACAATGCAGTTGCAATGATACTGTTGGATAGCAGTATGACCAGTCTCATTACCACTTACTAATATGTAAACAAAATATATTTTAATGCTTACATGCAATTCTTGCTCTAATTAATAAGCAGTTAGGACCAAAGCGTAAACCTTCCATAATGCATCTTCAATTTGTTCAGCGCTGAATATTCTTATTGGAGTACCTTGCTCCAAGATTAAGTCCCAGTTGTTGGTACGTATATGACTGGCAAATCCTACAATTTGGTGGTATGTAATATTTACAGTTGCAAAACAAATCTACTCACAACACAGTTGGAACAGAGAGCCGATTAGGTTCATGACAACTGGGTACAAAACATTGATTTTGTATTATTGCTGCTCTTGAATAATTAGGTAGCAAAATACCATTAGTGGTAACACCATCTGCAGGTCTTTCTTGTAGAGGAATATGGGAATATTCTGATTGCACCGGCACACTTACTGAGATCTCTCAGTATAATCTGATGTTGCTTGGTCAGTCTTTCGCCAGCAATCGAGACTAAGGTGAGCCGTTGGTGGGAGCTATAACAATAAGCAAAGGTTAAGTTGTGGTTTAATATGCTTTTGGCAAATTAGAATATAGTTGTAACATCAGTATGAAGTGTGTGGGTGTATGAGGCCAGCCAGTCTAAGCCAGTAGGATTGATGGTTGAGGTTGAGACTCTAGTGTGGGCTTTCATCTTAAGGTTAGGATATCGGAGGGCATTTGCAGATATAAAAACCATTTAATTTAAACCAAAAGGAGGTGAAAAACCACCATAGAAATTGTAATATAGTGTTACCCCATGTGGACGGATTTGATGGGTTACAGCATCTCTTATCCGGTTAACGTGTGGAGTCTCAGACTGGAGAGAGTGCTGATCTGTCACAGCTGATGCATACATGCCCATGACCAATTATAGGTATATAATGACTGATTGGATGACGTATATGATTCCATGCGGCGGTCAACTGGCTGTCGCTTGATACCTGTATCTGAAATAAAAAAGAAATATGTCATTAGTTACTTACCAATTGAGATCACATTTCTTTTAGGCTGAGGCTCAAATACAATAAAACATGAACATAAACGCCTACCTGTTGCCGCTGTCGCTGTAAGAGATGTCGAACTTCTGCTATTTCCAAAACATGTCTACGAAGCCGGTTAATGTTTAAACCACAATTAATGCACCGTAAATGCCCTCTTGGCACTGTAGCTCCAGAAGATTGTGAAGAACTGGAGCCTGGGTTATTATTAGAGTATGCAGATGCGAGTTCACGTTCAAAGCAGATTATGTCGTGCCGAAATACTCCAACCAAATTAGCCGTTAATTAAAGCCGTATCGTCGTGGTCCATTTATGATGCTTATTCGTTAATAAAAGATTTTCAAAAGCGAAACGCTTAGCGTATTCAAAGGAAAGAGAATAATATTATAAATACGAAGTTTGAAAATCTTCTGACAGTTTATTTTCTAACTTACATGTCGGTGTTGCAACATAAATGAAATAAAACATTTGGCAAATCGATATCACACACATAATTAATCGATTCATGAATAATATTTTTCATTTTTATTGTGTACAACTTTTTGCAGTTATATTTTTTTTTTTTATTTCTTATTTTATTTATTGATTTTTTAATTGATAGTGCAAAATCCAAATCATTATGCAAAAAATGAATTGTTCACACCCAATGTTCTTTTCTAACTTTTTACTGCCTCACGGGATATTGCAACTGATAAAATAAAATAATCGATGTCATCTACTTTTCCCAGTTAATCAAATGATTAAAAATGGTACTCAATACTAAAATCATTTTCATTTTCCTATTTTGTTTATCGATTTATAATCAATAATGCTAAATAAAAATATATTATAATAATAATCGATATGTAGTTTATTACCGATTTTAGAATCGGGTAACATTACGTCCATGCCATTGTGCTTTGCAAAAAGTAAACAGGAAATCATGACGGTACTTTACTATTTTAGAACATTGCTCCTAAGTTATACTGATATACGAATATCTTGATACGTAATTAAAAATAACGGCGGTTTTTTTGCTATATAGCATATTTTTGGGCACTCGGTAATTTAGTATGGCCATAATTGGACATCCCCCTTTGTTCGCGCTAATAATTTTTGTTTTAATTGTCTCGGTACTAAACACCGCGTTGTTTTATGTAATAGTAGCAATAGTTGTCGCAAATGTCCAGCGAGACACCACACTTTACTTCATTTTGAAAATAGTAACGCCGCATCCAATGTGAGCACAGTTGGTTCGTCGAGCGGTGGCACACCGTCGCATAGCGCGCCACAGCCGCAGCCCGCGCTCGCGCGCGGTCCTGCCCGCCCGGAGACCGCTGCGAATGACGTCACCTTGTGTTCGTTGTCCGCTAGTGCTGCGCTCACTACTGTTGTTCTCGCGACTGCTCGCGTTATTATTGTTGATGCATTAGGTAAACCGCACATTGTTCGAGCGCTATTAGATGGCGCTTCGCAAAGTAATTTTATTACTCAAGATTGTTGTCAACGTCTTGGTTTCAATGTTAATAAGCGTTCAACCCGCTCAGTGGTGAAGGGTTTTGGAGGTTTACAGTCAGCTGTTCATGGCACCGTTAAAACAAGGTTTGGATCTCGTTTTAATAATAATATTTGGTTTGACATGGATTCGCTCGTTACAGATAAAATAACTGAACAGTTGCCTACCGTCCCGGTGGACACGTCTTTATTAACGAAATTTAAAGACTTGCCTTTAGCAGATGAGACTTACGCTGCTCCTGGAGTCGTCGATATATTGATCGGCGCTTCGATTCTCCCGCACCTCCAGTTATCACGTAAGGTTCAAGGGGGACCGACGTACCCCGCTCCGCACGCACTGGAAACAGTTCTTCGTTTTGTTATAATTGGTTCCGCACCCGCTTCTATAGATAGTTTTAGTCACTCGACTGCTTCGTTCTGTTGCACCGTCGAGCCGCCACTGGAGTCTACCATCCGCAAGTTTTGGGAAATTGAAGAGGTCAATGTCCCACCTATCCTAAGCCCTGATGACAAGATGGCTGAGGAGATTTATTGTCGCACGACTACTCGTGATGAGCAGGGTCGTTATGTTGTCGCGCTCCCTTTCAAGGGAGATATTTTTTCGCTCGGTGACTCCCGTGTATCCGCTGAAAAACGCTTTCTTTGTCTAGAACGAAAGATGCAGGCGTCTCCAAAGTTGAAGCAAGCCTATGATGAGGTTGTTAACGAATATTTAGATAAAGGTTACATCTCACCTGCGCCTGCGGACACTGACGAGACCCAGCCTTCGTACATTATCCCGCACCACGGAGTTATTAGAGAAGATAAGCTTACTACTAAACTCTGCGTAGTTTTGGATGGCAGTGCTAAGACTAGCACTTCCGTGTCGCTTAATGACATTTTGTATTGTGGTCAAAATCTTCAAGGTAATTTATTTGACATAATTGTAAATTTTCGCTTATTCGCTGTTGCACTCTCTGCAGATATTCGACAAATGTTTTTGTGCCTTGAAGTGCGCAAATCCGATCGTAGGTTTCAACGATTTTTGTATAGATTTTCACCGCAAGAACCTTTAATGGTTTACGAATTTAATCGTGTTTGCTTCGGGCTTATATCTAGCCCTTTTCACACACTTCGCACCGTCAAGCAGTTGGCCGCTGACGAGGGCGATGCATTTCCGAAAGCGAGAGCCACCATTGAGACTGTCTTATACATGGATGACTTCGTGTATAGTGTAGATAGCGAGGCAGAGGCTGTCGAGACGGCCGCTCAAGTTATAAGTCTCATGAAGGCTGGTCAATTTGATCTCGTGAAATGGACGAGCAACTCGCAAACTGCGTTAGAGTCGATTCCACCGTCGCACCGATTGTCTTCGGTTAAGGAATTCGATGAAAGTGATACGCACAAGGTGCTTGGTTTAAGCTGGTCGCCCGCATCTGATATGTTTAGTTTGAAAATTAGTTCGACCCCGCAAACTTGTACTAAACGCATTATCCTGTCGTGTGTGGCACGGATATGGGACGTAATGGGATTCGTAGCTCCTGTCGTTTTGTACGCCAAGCTACTTATAAAAGAGCTTTGGCTTTCCAATTGTGATTGGGACGACACCGCGCCCGACAACATTGCTAAGTTGTGGGCTCGCTTTAGAAAAGAACTTTCTGTGCTTGACCAAATACAAATTCCGCGTCATGTAGGTATATCGCAACATAGTGTTGTTACGGTAGTAGGCTTCGCGGACGCTAGTGAGAAGGCGTATGGAGGAGTAGTTTATTTTCATGTCTCGAATGCAGGTAAGGTTTCAATTAGCCTTATAAGCGCGAAATCAAAGGTCTCTCCCCGTAAGGTCGTCTCTCTGGCGCGCCTCGAGTTATGCGCTTTACTATTGTTAGTTAGATTGATCACCTCTATCGTCAATGCTTGTAGTAGTCGCATTAATATTAGTAGAATTTTAGCTTTTTCGGACTCAACAGTCGCTTTGTGTTGGGCCCACTCTTCGCCCCATCGTTGGGACACATTCGTCGCTAATAGAGTGGCAAAAATTCAATCTGAATTAGCGCCACAAAATCTCTTTCACGTTGCTGGCACCGACAACCCAGCCGATTGTCTCTCTCGTGGATTGCTTCCTTCGCAAATTTTAGATCACCCGTTATGGTTTAGTGGACCGTCCTGGATTCATGCCGCGTTAGATAAGTGGCCAGTTAGTCAATTCAATCCCACTACGGTTTCCGAACCACCCGAGGAGAAGAAGCACTCGCTTGTTGTATCGGTCCCGCGTGAAGAGTCTCTTATTTTGTTGTTGGCTAATCGCGTCTCGTCTTGGTCGAGACTGTTGCGTTGTGTTGTTTATGTAGGCCGATTTTTGAGAATTTTATCTACGCGCGGTCATATAACCGCCGCTGATTTAGATAAAGCTGAATTGGTCATACTTCGCGAGTTGCAGAAATTTTATTTTGCTTCTGAATTAAAAAATTTAGAATTTAACAAACCTTGTAGTCGTTCTTTCCGACACTTGAAACCATTTTTGAAAGATGGACTCCTTCGAGTAGGTGGTCGTTTGAGAAATTCAAGTTTAGGATTTGAACAAAGGCATCCAGTAGTTCTCCCGCGTAAGGACCACGTATTAGATTTGTTAGTAGATTATCATCATAAGGTGAATTGTCACGCTGGTCCCGATTTGTTAATGTCTATTTTGAGACAGAAATACTGGATAATTTCCGCTCGTAATTTGAATCGCGCTAGAGTACACAGATGTGTACCTTGTTTTAAACTCCGCCCGCGTTTTATCGCGCCTGAAATGGCCGATCATCGCTTTTGTCGTGTAGTTCAATCCGCAAAACCTTTCGTACACACCGGCACAGACTTTGCTGGGCCTTTCAAAGTCACTATTGCTCGTGGTCGTGGCATTCGCTCCACGAAAGCTTATTTTTGTTTGTTCATTTGTATGACAACTCGCGCGGTTCATATAGAGTTGACCGGTGATTTAAGTACGCTAAAATATTTGCCCGCAATAGATGTTGATGACGATAGAATGCACCTTCTAACTCGTCACGCTCTTTTAGATAAATTAGTCCAATCGTTTTGGAATCGTTGGAGAACCGATTATTTGCACACGCTGCAGTCGCGTCAAAAATGGAATACTCCATCCAACCCAATGACCATAGGTACGGTGGTAGTCCTTATGACTGGGAATGCGCCTCCTTTACATTGGCCTCTAGGAGTAGTAGAAGAAGTTTTTCCCGATTCCCGCGGGATAACTCGTGTTGTACGGGTTAAAACCGCAACCGGATCGTATCTGCGCCCGGTTGTTCGCCTCTGCCCTCTGCCTAACCAGCCGTAGGCACGAGCTCAAACCTAGTTTTATATTTTAGTTGTTATTTCCCAAACCTAGATTTAGATTAGACTTTAGATTTGTGCCGCATTTTTCGTTTTGAAGGTAACCCTTCAAGCCGGGGGGAATGGTTGCGCCGGTAGTAGAATTTGTATTTTTCCGCTCAATAGTAGTAAATTCAAATCGTCTCTCAATTGATTGACACTGAACACACGCTTCCTATACCCATCTCCCTCCCGCACTGCCTTTAAAGTGAGATAGCAATAGTTTTCGCCCCGCCAATGGTTGAAATGGCCGCATCTTGACTTCCGTTTTGAACTAGCAAAGCAATGGCGGCGGCGCGCGCGACTCTCAGAAATTAATAATGTTTGTTGGATTTTAACCGCTTTCATAGACCTTTACTGATCGGATTGTGCCTCTCGTGTCCCTCAAGTGATTTAGTGATGTGGGCAGCAACTCCTGAGCCAGGAAGAGAAGACCGGTGCACCGGCTCCGACAGCACGTGGCGTCATAAAGGTTAGTGCATCCTCTCCTAATTTCTTGGGTTGCATTCACTGCCTAAACCACCTCCGCGGCAACCCGATCATCTATCTTGTTTGTTGTGTAAAGTGTCATATGAAACATTTAGCTTCATCCCCCGCAAAATACAGTCCACTAGCTCACGTGGCCAATCGCGCCACCACACCGCGATACGAGAATTTTATATTTAAGATATTTCATTTTTATTATCTACCAACCAACTAAGTATGTACTAATACAAATATGAAAAGTCTAGTAGTTTTAATCTTTAGGTACGTTCTCGTATATTATTAATGCTTCGATATCGCCTTAGGGTGGTGGAGGTAATATGGCAGTCGCTTCACGGAAAATATCTATGTTTAGCCAAATCCGCAGTTAGACTGGTAAAGCGGACACCAGGCTCCGAGGTGAAATCTTCGAATGTGACTGGGATTAACGCTAAGAATGAAGAAGAAGATCATAGAAATGAATTCGTAGAGCTGAACACTAATTGTTAAAACATCCTGCACCCACCGTAAACCTGCTTTCAAAGTATTTTAATAAAGTAAATTATAATAATATTTTAAAAGCGTGCGATACCAAGGAGCTTTATATATAAATAAAATGTTATGCTGGTTGCCAGTGAGAAATTCTGTATTCATTACAGTATTCCTCACTGAAAACGTTACCTGGCGTGTATTTACACATGAATATAATGACTTGACTTTATGTTATTTGATAGCGCTAGCTCCTTTGATAGCGTGCTGAGGCACTCCTATATTATGATATAATTAAGATTTAGTACGAGTAGATGTTAAATAAAAAACTTTAATAGAAAAATAAATGAATGTTTCGTAAACTTGACTGCGGGTCAAATTTCTTGTTCTTCATTAATTTTAAAAATATTGTATATGGTTATAATTAAATGCTTACCCACATTAGTATTCTGGATCAAATGTACTATTTGAAATATTTTTTTATATGGCGTGGTTCCCATAACAGAGTATAATTTAGGCCACCCCATCTCTTCCCTTGCGGTATCGTACAAAGCGACTAAAGGATAGGGTTGTTTAATATCAGACAAATATACACAGCCCAGATTCAGACACAGATGCATAGCAATAGGCTCATCCCCTATTACGTGGAACCGAATACAATGATTGGTGAAATGTGGGTGTTAATTCACCTTTGCCTAACCCTCCGGGGATAAAGGCGTGATTATATGTATGTTTATTATTTTTAAATTATTCATAGCACTCGGTTTGCCCGACAACAGTTAGTTTAAGTTATAGAATACAAAATTATATGAAGATGTTTGGATGGTTGTTAGTTCAGCTATGCGAATCTAGCTTCTGTTTTTTTAAAGAAAAGCCCCCACGGATACCCGTCCATCACCGGGGTCAGTGGGGGAGGTTATGTCGGATACGAACCGACTAAAACGCACGCCGACTGTGTGGGCCGCAGGCTGCCGTATGTGAGATTATCTGAGACATATACCTCGCACCCCGGAAAATAAATATTTTAACTTTTTGTCATGTGTGGGATTCGAACCCACTCTCCCTCTCGGGAACTAGACCTTAAATCTGGCGCCTTAGACCACTCGGAGCGAATCTGGCTCAAATTTTGTACGGGGATATATTATAATTAAAAAAAATATAGGTACGTAAGATTAGGGTGCTTTGCTTTTTTATATTACTTTAGTCATATTATTCTTTTAATTGAATTATATTTGACGCCTAATCTATAGACCTCCCTGAAATAAATTAATCCTATGCACTAACCTTGAATATCTCGTTGAAATAGTCTAAAAAACCACAACGCTAAATTCAATTCTCTACAGAACTTGAATTCGTTCAAACGTGGTACGGAATACAATAAATATTCCACAAATATTCTACACAACGCTATCTAGACCCATTCTAAGCATAGCTTAACTAGTTTGAATTATGGAATCTAGAATGCGAATAAACACACTTAGATACATTTTTTCTAAATACATAAACATATTAAACATAGAAAACACCCAATCGAATGCAAAGAAGCATATTCTTGCATACAAATGTTTGCACAGAGCGGGAATCGAAACCGCGGTCTCTGCGCAGCAGTTGAACGATGTACCGCTACACCGCAGAGGCCTTCAAAACAAAATAGTACTGCCGATTTGATTCTATTACTGTTTTAATCCATCGAAGTAATCACAATGTTATATTAGTTATACCAACTCTAATTAATAGTGAAACGAAGCTGACAGCTACTTTTACACTCTTCGGATGAAATTCTCTATTCGTTTATCAATACTAAAATCAGTATTTGTAAATAGATTTTGCTAGAGGTAATTATTTATCAATCGTTAGACTTCAAAAACCTCGATAATAAAAACATAAATTCAACTAACGTTGCCGAACCTATCTATCGGCCGGCCTAAGGCCATCTTCTTTTTTCATCTTTTTTTTTCATCTTTTTGTGCTGGACCTCTTTACATGTGTGCGTTTATGTAGAGTACCGAGTACAGTGACTGATTTAATGGCAAAATGGTTTGAGAGAGAGAGAGAGAAAACATATCCGCCTTCAGTGGGTTTCTAGATAAACCATCACCTTATTTTTCAGCACTACATACTTATTACAAAAGGGTTTTCAAAATTTGAAACACTTTTATTCACGGTCGCAATAAAATTATTTTTTACCCAAGCAATGTGCTCTTTTCACGCTTGAGAGGTGAAAATGACATTGTTTCTCTTTTCCGCAGCCGCAAATGTAACGTTGAAACGCTTTGGGCTTGACTTAAAATAAGAACTTATCACCACCAGTCTAATTACCAAATACGGGTCAAGATGCCTAAAATATGGCTAAATAGCGCCACGCTGCAAATATAAATAGGATGGTATTTAAACGTATATCAAAAAGAGTACATTTTGTACGACAAAATAATCCAAATTCACAACAAAAATACTGATTGAGCACCAACAAACTACTGCAAGTAAGTAGTTAGTTAGCAACCAACCAACCAACCAATTATAAAAAAAATTACCACAAAGACATAAGGCGGGAGCGAAGCGAAGCGGAGCTCCCGCCTTATGTCTTTGTGGTAATTTTTTTTCGTTCGTTTAGTCTTCTAACCTAACCAATCCATTTCGGGGTGGGTGGTGATCATTCTGAACTTAATTAGATGCACAATCAGTATTTGTACTGAACGCGAAAATATTATCTATATATATATAGCTGTTTTTAGACTGCAAATAAGATTTTCTATTTAACCATGATAAGCTCGCGTTTGACAGCCTTTTGTAGTGTAGTGGTAGTGAACACGCCCGCTACGCAAGAGGCGTGGGTTCGATCTCCGGTCATTGCAATTATTTGTATGCATGAATATAGTTATTTGCAATGGTCTGGTCGTGCCTCAGAGAGCTCGTCAAGCTGTCGGTCCCGGGTGCCATCCGGACATCTATGGCAATCGTCACGGGTAGTTGGAGCCCTAAAAACGTCCAACAACTGGTCTAGCTGCAATGCTTTGAGAGATGGTCTAGGATGCTAAGAACCTACAACCAGTTCTGGAAACTGTACGATATTGACGTTTTCGGAAACAGCGCTGCCGGGTATAAATGGAGAATAATGAGAAATTTCAAATCTAATAAAGATACGGGTGATAATGTAAGATTAGCTTAATTTTAAATTCATTACTATGTAGTATGTTAATTTTTCTTATATAGTGCTATGTACTTAGGCTTACGAATGCTGTGCATATCTGTAATTGGGTTATGTACTAGATATAAGTCCACAAAACCTGTTATTTAAGTTTGAAATGTACATAATCTGTTGATGTGCCTAATAAAAAAAATGAAAAATAAAAAAAAAAAGACGGTAGTTACTTCACTGAAAATATCGAAGTTCAGCCAAATCCGCAGTTAGACTGGTAAAGCAGATCCCTGACCGCTGAGAGACTGGGATTAACGTTCAGATGAAGAAGAAGGATAAAAAGAAGGCTCGCATTTGCCCATTTCTTATCTACTGGAATGTGACATTCTGACCAAAAGTATAGCACGCTTGCATAGAAGTAACCAGTTCACTCTAGACTTGGAGACTCTCAGGATATAGCTTTCCGGAAACAGAGTCAGGCAAGGCGTCCCACTCATTGACAGCACCCTAGTGCTTATGAGTGGACGGATATTCACCATATATCGTTGTCTCAGGCCCATTGTTCTATGATAGATTATACCTACTTGGGGATATTAGGTTGTGCAGCTTCAGCGCACGCTCTCCGATTTTATCTACTTTCGTTAGAACTTTTCAATACACACAAGACATGAACTTTTAAAAATCTATCACTGTTGGGTTGGTATATTAGATTAAATAGCTCATGGCTTCAACGCGATCAAATATGTAGGTAGGTATGTACGAGCAAACCTTTGAACATGAACTGCCTGCCGTTAATTCCTATAAACATAGTTATAATATTCCTGAGAGATTAAGTGAAATAATGTTGACTGAAAAGCACTTGTACCTCGAGGAGTCTCGTGATCTTGAATTAATTAATTTGTAGCTGTTAAGCCAGTAACAGAAGAGTGTACAGCAAATGTTTGAGAACATCTTTATTATTTAAATTCTTAAAGCCTGATTATAATGTTTTACCGTCCCTACGATTAAACAATTAAACAGTTAAGTATTTTCGAGCAAGGAGGAATCATTTTATATCGTTTAGAGTGTCTGTGCGATTAATATTCATCTATGTCACAGATTCGACAATACTTCTCTTCTTATCTTCGTCTTCTCTTCTCCTTCTTCCTATTAGTGTTAATCCCAATCGCAGTTAAAGATTTAATCTCAGAGTCCGCTTTACCAGTTTAACTGCGGATTCGACTAAACTTCGATATTTTCCGTGAAGCGACTGCCGTCTGATTTCCACAACGTAAAGATGATATCGAAGCACTGCAGCTAGACCAGATGTTGGACGTTTTTAGGGTTCGAACTACGCGCAACCACTGCCATAGATGTTGGTATGGCAACCGAGACAGGCGGCTTAACGTGCTCTCCGAGTCTGGTTGTTGGTCTGGTCGTGCCAGACCAATGCAAATATCAATATTCATGCATACAAATATTTGCACTGAGCGAGGATGAGGAAGAACAACGTACCTTTTCTTCCCTTTAGTAGAACAGCGGCTTGCATGGCATTGGGTCGAGCCGGACTATGAGCTGTCCCAGCTCCTCACTAGACATGGATGTTTTCGAAAGAGATTGTATGACCTTGGCCTTGGTAGCGAAAGTGTATGTTTCTGTGGTTTGGAAGATGAAGACCTGCACCATGTGCTGTGGGTCTGCCCCCTGTATGATGACATCCGCGACAACATGATGGGAGGTGTGGTAAGACCGGAGGCTGGGCCTATGTATTACTCGGACCTTGTAGGTACACCCCAAAACTTCGGACGGCTGCGGAGCTTTGCGCGCGTTTGGCACGAGAGGCGCAAAGCTCGTGAGGTCTCTAACGGCGACGAAGCCTGTTAGTGTGGCGTGCTGCCCCAGAAAGGGGAGAGAGCGAAAATGGTGAGGCACATAAAATAATTTGTAGGGAGTCAAGAAATGCGCGCCTGAAAGAGAGCAGACGCCAGTAGGTTGCGCATCTCCCAAGATTCGGCCCGTTATAACCAAGATGGTTGGTAGGGCCATGGGAAGGAGGTGGGAATAGGTGAGCGAGGATCGAACCCGCGCCTCTTGTATGGGCTGTCCATAGTTACTTCTTCTCTATGTGAACATATTTGTAGTTGTATGCTCCATGTGAGTTGAATTCTACTGTAGTTGGATGAATAGTAAATATTTCTTATTTCACAGAATAGTAGTACTTAACTATACAACCTTAAGCTATACACCCCACAACATGCACATACTGACAGTTTAAGGTTTTGACATTAGCTTAATCTAACATAATGCTGATTTCGAGACATCTTTTGCATCTATACAGCAAAAATTAGCTAAACGTTATTTAAATAATGTTAAAGGATTTCTACTTATCATCCTGTACACTGTGATAGCTCACAATTTATATCCTCACTATTTTCCCTTCTTATTATTATGTCCTTTGTATATCTATTTATGTGCTAAAGTTGTATATTTTATTTTACTTTATATCTACTTATCTCTATATCTTTGTATTTAATACACCTATTTTCTAGTTTATTTGCTAACTACACCAAATCTTTTGATTTTGTCACATTACTGTCCGTCCTAAGGTTTTCTGGAAAAAATCGCTTCCAGCGGTAAGGCTGCCCATTGTACATTAAACTATATACAAGCTACCTACTAGTTCTACTGTAAATCTATTGGTGTACAATGAAGAATTAACTATCTTTTTTTTAAATTATTTATTTATCATTTAAACAATTACATACAGTAAAAAGATTCATAAGCATTTACAAAACAAAACCTATGCGGTTTATAATCAATGCCTAAGCGGTTAAAAAAAAGTTAAACAAGTGATTTTAGGAAATGCAATTTGAGTCTCATTTTGACACTGCAGAGCCCAATGCTATCAACATTACTATCCTTATATATACCTATCTATATAGTCGAAGTATCTAACGTAAAGCCATATACATTACATGCCCTCACAGCCATTATCTAATACTTATGTATAATGTAATATGTATTTGAAAAAGAATAATATATCTACCTAATATAAGAATATACGAACAAAGTTCGTCGTAGGCTCCCACCATCTCGAACTTTCTCAATGAATTCAACCCTCTATTTTCTATTCATGTTTTTGTTAGTCAGTGCGTTCAACATTCGATCTTTCTAGAATATAAACTTATGGAGTTACTGTGATTTACATATACAGATACAGATTATTTCATATGAAAGCATTTTGATTTTATCGGCAGTAACATAACGAGAATAGTTTGATAGGGTTACTTTGGATACCTGGGTTACTTTTTGAACAATTTAAAACTTTATTTTTCAATAATAAACATTTTTTTTTATCTAGGACACGCCAACTTGAGTTCACCTCGCTACAATAATATTAATCCTCAGTAATTATCGTCACATTCTTCAGAAATAGAAATGCTAGTCTTGACATGTATCTGTGCTTGCTTGTTGCTTTTCAAATAATAAACTAAAACCTGACTACTAAAAAATCACTATCTAAAAAGTCTTAAACAAGAAAATGACAAGGACAGCCGTGGTCGTTTGCCACTTTTCTATAGAATGTATTGTTTTGTTAGACTAAGTATATTTATCCCAAATGTATTTTTTAACACAGTCCTTCATGACCGCTAGATGGCGCTACATTAGATTCAGTGACACGTTATATAACCAGCGGACGAATAAGATGCTTCTAACAGTATCTTATTTGTCCAATTCTTCTAATAAGTGGTTGAGGATAAACATAACCCTCCTTTTGCTTCGCCGTAGTCGGGTAAAAAACTAATTTAAAATTATCCTAAAGTTACCCCGCTATCCAAAGTTAGTTGAGTTTACGGTATCTAAATTAAGCAACTTTATCGCGTAAGTCATGTAACCGGATACGGCAACGTAAAAAACTCTGACGGTAAATCAAAAATCTATGAAGACTAAATATTTTTATGAGGTTCTTTTGTAGATATTATACCTTATAATATCTTCAAAACTTAAGAGACTTACTTGTAAACGGTTACATGTGATCTAAAGAAATAACGTACACCTCGGAACGTATATCTTGGATCTAAATCGCGAGACAAACAAGGACCTGGCGCTCGTGGATTGATTTGTAATAATCTACGCGTGGGGAATTATAGCTCGTCCACAGCCGAAGCAACCCGTGTTATTCTCAAAAGACACTCAAGATAACGTATACTGCCCGTATAGAGCATAGTTTAAGCATATTTTAGGACCAAGTCCCGAGAGGCACCTTACGGTCTGATGGTAGGTATATTCTTTTTTTCTTCTTTGCAGATATTCTGGAAGCCCATAGCGCTCGTCCTCGCAAGATCGCCTCCCTCATCGGCATCGAAGGCGGCCACTCCATAGCGAACTCCCTAGGAATACTCCGCAGCTATTACCAACTCGGAGTGCGATATATGACACTGACTCATACTTGCAGCACACCCTGGTAAGTAATAATTAAAAATGATTACCAACACTCAATGCTACATTACGTTTACCTGTTGAAAATGCTGTTGTCAAGAACGGACTTCAGTGCTTGCAAGAACTAGTAGTATTTTTAAGTAATCCTACAAGCCAGAAAGATATTTTGTTCCTGACGACTAGAAGTCCGATTGAAATAATAGGTCGTTACATATGAAATTGTCAATTTTTTTAAGAAATTGGAGAAAACCCAATTTTCAGTACCAACATTACATTTTTGAAAAGTGGCAGCTGTAAAAAAGCAATACGAAATTTATCATCAAAATGGATAGCATTTAGGAAGTACTGTTTTTGAAGATCGAATTTAATTTATCAAGCGAACAATAAAAACAAAATTTAATACATATAGACTTGTAAAATCTTGAAATAACTTTCAAACAAAATATATATATAATGGGAATAGCTATTAAATTACAGGAATAACGAACTCATAAATCTGTAAGAAAATTTCGGCAATTTCATAGTAAGTTAAAGTAAAGACCTAATATTTAAAAATAGAATGCAGAAATTTCGCGGGTAATTTTTCCACTAAAAGTCACAAAGCCATCCCATTTCAAACTTCTCTTTAAAATTATATTTCTCATCGATCATTTAAAATGTGATTGTCTCAATTGCTGGTTAATTATTTATTTGCTTTCGGCGATTGTGGCGTCGAGTGTTGGCTTTTACGTTATGAAAATATGTTTGGCACTTTTAGCGAAGGAAATATAAATATTTAATTTAAACTGACTTTACAAATTGCTGCGTTTTCATTATATGAATTGGTTTATTTTACAACAATTTCAGAAGTAAGGGTACAGAAAAAATAATAATACTAATATTATTACTAGTACTTACTATTATTTATTGTAATTAACATCATCGTGGTACCTTCTGTAGCAAAAATAATTGGCATAAATTAATTTTGAGAGCTAAATTTAATGCACACTATTTGAAATAGATGTACTTATCGTTTAAAATTTCAGTTTGAAAAGCTTAAAATTAATATAAATTTATTAAGATATAGAAAAAAAATTATTCGGTTCCGGCGAGATTCGAACTCGCGATCTTAACTATTCAAACCGATTATATATTAATCAATTTGAATAGTTCGTTTACTTTTAAAATTTTCATTCAATTAAATGATAGACTGTAAATTAATTAACAATACAAGTAAATCAATGGACTGTAATCACACTAATCACACATTATGAGTTGGCTTTTTGCTGAGATTCAATAATTTGAATGAACATCTTTAGCTAAACTTGCAAGACTTGAAGACTAACCTAAATTATCAACTAGATTTACTACAAACCTTCCATCGCATCTCAACGTGGCCTTTGTGTGACTCTTTCAAATAGGCGCGTGTCTGATGGCCTTTGTGTGACTCTTTCAAATAGGCGCGTGTCTTATGGCCTTTGTGTGAATCTTTCAAATAGGCGTGTGTACAAATAAATACATGCATAATTTCACTAGCTATCATAAAAACCTTTTTAATGTAAAGACAGATAGATCTGAAGGCTTTCATAAATATTTAAAAAGTAGTGATAACTATTTGGTAAAAGTTTGAACTTATAAATATTATCCTTCAATAATACACGTCTCACTTGAAGATCTTGTTTCATATTCGATTTTGAAGTATAATAAAGAAAATTTTGTTTCTAAATTTATTGTAATAATTTTTGCTAAAGTATATTATCGTTACTTTAGTTACAATATAACAATATAGCTAACGCTCTCCGGAGCTGAATCCAGCATTACCCCTTTAAATCATATATGCACGTAATTCATTAATTTTCAAATAATGTACTTGTGGGAATTTCCCAGATTTGTTGACATTTATAGTTACCACTCCACTGTTTTGAGTAGCAGTGTGATGATACTTAGCCTATAACCTTTCTTGATAAAAGGGCTACTCATAACCAAATCAATTTTTCAATTCAAACTAGTAGTTCCTGAGATTAGCGCATTCAACCAAACAAACAAACTCACATTGCATAGATTGCTATGCAATGTGTCCTCAGATAAATGGAGATTCAAGTGAGTGTCATTCTTGAATACGGACCTTAGCCTCGTATCTGAGGACATATTGTATAGACAGAGTGACAATGTCTTCTTTTTATACAACTTAGATGGCAGACAAGCACACGGCCCACCTGATGAAAAGTAGTTACCTGGATAAACGTGTGCAACATCAGGGGAATTACACCCGTGCTACCGACCCTGTAAGAACAGAGAGTTTCTGTGTCAGTGTAGAAGAAACAATCAGGACAGGCCTTTGGTATTCCCACCGACAGCACAAAAACTCTCCAATGAACTCTGGCTACCCTACTCACCGCCAGGGACACAACGCGAGGTTACTATAGCCGTGGTATTCTGTAGGGTGGTGGTACTTCCCCAGTCGGACTGCTCAATTAAGACGGGAATACCTTCTGTATTTAGATTAACCGAGATTTAAAACTGAGTACCAATCTAAACTTTTCTACTTTGTTTAATAAGTTCAATTAAACAGTATTATTAATTTCACCAATAGGAAAACACACCTAAGTGTTCTTCAGGACACATAAGTGTGCTTCAGGAAACCTAAATACACATTACACACATTGAGTTATAAGTATGGGTCTGTTCAAGATTTACAGCCTTAGTATTGCAAAAGTCCAAGATGTCAAAGTTTTCCACTTTACGTAATAAAAAAGTAAATGCTGTTAGAGGGTGGAATTTTATTCCTCTGCCGCAGCCTTAAGTACCAAAAAGTACCACACAGAAACGACATTTACGTACTTTATTGTATTAGTGGCTGAACCAGCGGCACGGGAAATGTGATTTTGGATGTTATCAGTGAACCCGTGACATAAAAACATATATTTTTTTATTACTAGCTTTTGCCCGCGGTTCCACCCACGTGGATGTTGGTTAACGAGACCAAACATAACCTATATCGTTTCCCAAGGTTTAATATACATCTATACTTACTAAATATCATCAAAATCAGTTTAAATTTCAATTCATAATTTTCATTATAATTTAGCTGTGTGGTTCCCGGCAGTGTAGAATTTGTACCACCCCATCTCTTACCATGCAGTGTCGTATAAGGCTACTAAGGGATAGGGCTGTTTATCATCAGACAGATATATACAGCCCAGACTTAGCCTCAGAAGCATGGCTCGAGTCAACAATAGTGCCCGGAATATGGCAATAGGCTCACCCCGTATTACGTGGGACCGAATACAAATATTGGTGTAACGTGGTTTTTAATTCATCTCAGCATAACCCTCCGGGAATAAAGGCGTGATTATGTGTGTGTATGTGTGTTATAATTTATTTTAATCATATAAAATAAAATCCTAGCTTATTGTGGGTAAATGAATCACATTCAATATAGACAAATACAATCACCCATATGTATATGCGAACTAATTACAGCTTGGGAGAATCCTTTGACGCCGATATCAATCACACGCATTAATATTCAGATAGGGTAATAATATCCGCGCCAATATAAGTAAATATCGTTAAATAATAAGAGACAAATATCCAGGATATTGGAATGACTGGTTTTATTTACATAGTTATATGTACTGTCAACAACATAAATTGATTAGTACATATTATAATAGAATTAGTGAATAATCATTGTAAGTACAAAAATATTTGCAACTCTTTTCTTTTATAATACATCTATTAATAAACTATCTATAAGTAGTTGTTCATTGTTTTATGCGTGATTTAGGAGTCACAGTGATGAATAAATTAGAATTTGTTAAGCTACTTTTATCATGAACCAAATTGGAAATGACGAATAATAAATACGTGGACCTATGTAAATAAACTATATCGTCCAATATAATATTGTTCGTATCCTTTATGGCAAAAAATATTTTTTCACCTAACCACTTCAGTAAGTTCTAGCTTAAGAAATGAGTTTAAATCGGGATTCAAACGCGGGTCTTTCAAATCGTAAGACCTGTTAAGACCTAGCTCTAAGCTACCGACGCGGCGACGACGCTTAGATGTTAAGAAGTATAAAACTTACATTTAATACATAGGCATTTAGTAAAACTAGTATTGCAAAAAAAAAAATTTTTCTTACATTAATATTGTTAAAATTTTTGAAAACTAAAGTTAAACCAATAGATTCAAATCACTAGCCGTCGAGCATTAAATCATTTTGCTATCTCTTTCACTTAGAAGTGTAACAATGGCCGCCTTTGTGTGTTTAGTGTTTCAAACTAAACTAATAATAATCTTACTACGCCTCTCGCAACAATGGCCGTCGGAAGACACAGTAATAATTTCTATTATTGTGTTTAAACTGTTTCAACTTTCAATCCTTTATACTAACATTATAAATATGAAAGTTTGTGAAGAAGTTGGAATATATTTTAATCTAGCTGAAATTTAATGCAAAAATACAATATAGATTACTTTTATCCCTCGAATGATTGCGGGCATAAGATCAGAATCACATGCGGGCAGAGCTACAGGCTATTACCCATTTACCAATGATAAACTGAAAGAAAATTAATGAGTAGGTATCAAACTTATTTCGATCTTTTACAGTAGGTTCCCTGTTCAAAAAATTCTACGACAATAAAAAATACAACACATTTAAGCACCAAAAATAGTTTGACACTCGGGAGATGAATACCTTTCATTTGAGACCCCATTTATAAAAATCCATCCTCACGTTAGGCATGTAGAGGGGAACAAAGAAAACTACACACATACATATATATGCGCGTAAACCATTACCCTTCCCTGGCGCAGTTGGGTAAATATATCAAAAAACTAATTGATGTCATCACAATTTCAAAACTGCTTAGCTCGTATATAACATATAATCTAGCAAACTAAACCGTAACAGAGATCCACAAATACAAGTAATGGTTACAGCAAAGTTCTAGTTGCACAATAAATTAGGGCGGGAATGTGTCACTGGGTAACGCCATAAATCTTCAAAGTGTAGTTCAGGTAACACCTTAGCTTTAGTGAGAAGCTCCATATGACTTTAAACTGTTATAAATGCCGCAACTTCGAGTAATATTATCAATAAATAGTTTTACTTTTAGGTAATTTACATCACAGTAAATTCATGTTTAAACTAGCCTATCAATATCAGCAAGACAGCTGCATAATGCAACAGTACACTTGACGGTACTATTGATCATATATCCGATTCTACGCAACCAATTGCTATCAAAAATACGGCTATATTTAAGTCTAACCATAATCTATCTAATAATAAATAAAAGTCGGTCAGTAGGTTTTCAGTTCAGACGTTTTGCCGAAACGAATTGGTCAAAATTTCACTACCTAAACAAATTTTTACAACCTTTTTTATACCAATGCAACGTTTGGAATAATTTTGGTATGCAATTTTTCATTTCGTAAAATTTATGCCAGATTATTACCAAGGTTAATGGCATTTGATCTTAAATCAAATGATTTATTACAGCAAACAATTAACGTTTGGTCAAATGATTTGCTATGACAAAAAATACAAAGGCAGTAAGAATTTTTGGGTATTTTATAATTAAATAATGCAACATTATTTTAATATAATGATTTATTTAAAGCTCCTATTCAATTATTAATTTTGATGGTATAACTGCGAAACAGTTCCAAGTCGAATATTGCGCGCTCCGACTTGGAAAGGTTAGGTTAAGATTAAATTGAAAATTGAAAAAGTAAATTAAACATTGGCGATAATGAATTATTTGCCTTCTTTTATTTTGCGTAAAATGAGTTATTCCAACTGAAACATTAGATTAAATAAAAATTGGTAAAAGTACTAGTTAGTAAACAAGTTATTATTAAAACGTTCACTGCCCAAACATACGGTTTGCGTTACAATTATGTGTGAAGAGAATTTGCCAAGTAATAATTTGCCAAATGAAAATATACGGCATATTTATTGTGAAGTGACAATTTAGCATTTTCTTTTCGATCAAACATAGGTCAGCAACTGAGATATTGTTCGCTTTCTTTTAAAATAAATATTCATTAACCTTACAAACTTACATTAGACAAATCATTTTTAACCTTCAAAATGGACGTAAGTGGTAAAGTATCGAACGCCATGTTGATAGAATTTCATTAGTAGGTACTTTGCTAAATCGACTAGCTTTCAACTCCGTTCGAAACAAATATAAGTAATTAAAACGGAAGAGTACTTGTTCGTCATAGCAATAAAGTAAATTAACTATTTGTTAGCACTTAGAGCTCAAATACCGTCTTGCTTCAAACTCTGGTGTAACATCAGTTGATTTAATTTATTCAGAAGGCACTGGAGTTTCCTTTGCTTATATAAAACTTAGGTAGATAAATAATACTCCACCGTTAACCCGATATTCCAATTAAATGTCGGAGTATTTATACTGTTAGTCGATGCCACTTACACATATTGAACATTACTTCTGACACATATTGAAAAGGTACATATTTGTTCATTTCCACAGTATTTTATAATTGAATCTAACCAGTTTCACCTTACAGCATTCTCAAAGGCTTTTTAATTTCGGCATGTCCGTAAGCAACTGAGTACCGAAGTCTTTTGTCTTAAAAATATTATTAGGTATAGATGAATTTCTCTTGTCTACCTAATGAACTATGAAAAGAAACGCAAGTATCTATGTATATTAAAATGTTTCTACTGAAAATTTACTGCTAAGTTACCGTTATTTATATAGATTTATGATAGAGTATTTATTTTTAATTAAATAATATCTGAAACATATTTGCCTTACAATAAAGCATAAAAGTAAACCTTGTTTCGGACGAATGCTAATTTGTAACTACGAACAGTACGAAGCTGAATGCAAGCGCTTAAAGCTATCGTTAAGTAGGTCTAAACCCCGCCAGATAACTGCGCCTCAGTTTTGTGTTCGAGACAATTACCACTACTGTAGTTACAATAATAATAATAAATGATTTATTTATCACCAACAACCAAGAAATTATAGTATTTAGACAATCACAGTTTAGGGTACACAGAATTCGGTTGTGGGTCGCTGGTGCCTGTCGTAGGTAATTGATTACCTGTATTACTGGTCACCAGGATTCCACGATAGCACAAAGACTACACTATAGGTACTAACTATACAAATCAAGTGCAAAAATCGAAATAGAGGAAGACTATAAACCATATTCATTAATTAACATTTCATTCATTAATTATTATAAATAGTATATGTGTGTGTGTGTGTTTGTGTGTGTGTGTGTGTGTGTGTGTGTGTGTGTGTGTGTGAGTGGGTGTGTGTGTGTGTGTGTGTGTGTGTGAGTGGGGGTGTGTGTGTGTATGTGTAGGTGTGTGAGGTATACGGATGACGATGACTGTTGTAGCACTGACACTGCAAAAATGACATTAATTTTAATGATACGGCTTAAAGTTCAAAATTAAATGAAAAATGCACTCAACAAGATTCTATTGAATGTTATACATAACAGTAAAGACCAAAGTTAAATTATCATTGTTTGCAGTGTTATAGTGGTATGACAATGATTTTAATACATACATACATACATATACTCACGCCTCTATCCCCGGAGGGTTAAGCAGAGATGAATTATCACCCACATTCCACCAATAATTGTATTCGGTCCCACGTAATAGGGGGTGAGCCTATTGCCGTATTTCGGGCACTATTGTTGACTCTAGCCATGCATCTGAGGCTGAGGCTGATGATGATGAATGATTTTAATATGACATAAAAATAACAAAATCGGGACCCTGCTTGTCCATCTCAGAATATGTTTTGACTTTTATTATCGTCTAACCTCCAAATCCAAGCTTCGTCCATCATCAGTGGGCTTATCATGAAGTCTTAAAATAGGTCAATAATTGAACGGCTGTTTAGTAAATGCTTATAACTTTGTATTCCCACATAAATATATAACATAACAAAATTATATTTGCAATTGGTAGTATGACGACAGTTCAATTATTGACCTGTTTTAAGCGTTTATGGTACGGGCACAGCACGTATACCAGCTTGCGCGGGATTAACTGAGGCCTGGATACCAAAAATTTTTGTGAGAATATATACCTACGCCCTTTAACACACAATTAACACATTTCATTATATTTTTAACACAACAGCAAAAAAATCAAACTAAAACTGACAGCCTTTGTGGCGTAGCGGTAGTAAACGCACCCGCTACGCAGGAGGCGCGGGTTCAATCCCCGCTCAAATATTTGTATGCATGAATAAAGGTATTGGCATTGGTCTGTGTGCATCTATGTATAATATGTATGTATTTATAAAAAAAAAAGTATTTAAGTATGTTTATCCGCATTCTAGATTCCATAACACAAGCTAGTTATGCTATGCTTACCATGGGTCCAGATAACGTTGCGTAGAATGTTGTGGAATAATGTGGAATAATATTGAATAATATTACTTAAACATAAAGCTACTATATTTCCACGCACCCTAATTAAATTCTTCTTGTATTGTTTCTGAAAGCGTTGTGTAGAATTTTGTAGAATATTTATTTTAAAAAAACAAAGTATGTAATAAAATACCTATACTTTAACTTTGGCCAGCGTTATTTACAGCACTTCGATAAAAAAAATATACCAAAATAGAAACGAACTAAATTACTAAAATACCTATATCGTTACACAACCAGCACGAAAGAGCACCTATTAAAAATGTTTATAGTCCTCTTCGTGGACAAGTCTAGGTCCTATTCAGCTGAGTGCTCTAAGAGGACTACACCGATCCAACTCCAGGTCTACATTGACAAAAAGGTTTTCCTCATTCTACAAACTTTGAAGCATCTATTTGAATGCTGTCCCACCAAATAAGTTGGAAGATCACTCAATAGGATTGAGGTCGGTCGGTGGACTGTACAGTGTTTTTTATTTCACGGAACACATTCATTACTGACCTCGCTGTTGGAAATTGTTTCGTGTTTTACCGTGCATAAACAAGAACTATTGGAAAAATAGGATGTAGTTACATTTTTAAGCCCTGACGCAAGAACAACGGGGTGTAATAAGTTTGACGAGTATCTCGTGTGTGTGTGTATGTCTGTGGCATTGTAGCTCCTGAATGAATGAACCGATCTAGTTCGATTTTGTTTGAAAGGTATATTAGTCGGGATTGTTGTTAGCTATATTTGATAAAAATCAGCCCAAGGTTCCGCCACAAAATGACGGAGTACATATTTTTTCACACCTCGCTCAACATGGGTTTAAAATGAAAGGGCTTCAATAGTAGAATACCATTCACTATGATAAATTTCAAATCCAAGATGGCTGCCACCACAAAATGGTGAAGCCTCGGTTAGCCTTTTAACTTTGATTCTCCTAGTAATATTTTGATTCAAGCGCTGTCATGTCGGGTCGGGATACCATGGATCGCTTTGATAATATGATGGAGTACTTTACCAGTTAGTATCCCCTGACATAACAAAGCTTGAATCAAAATCCATAATATGACATATGTCCTCATAAGCTATAAAGGCTAACAATGTGTGAGGCCTAAAAAAGTTTTTGAAGTACCTATCGTATCGAGTGTTCAAATTAAAGAGTTTGAAATCTTTAAGCGACCCAGTGTGGGTATACATAAAAGCTGTTCCATATTCACAACAGTTCTTCAAATTTAGATTACAATTTCAAAGCTATTATTTTTTCATATACCTAATATGAAAAAATAATAGCTCTTAGAGCATTGTGAAGAGAGGAAATTGCCAAGATTTCAATTTACTTAACAAAGAAGGCTCACAATTAAAAGAAAGGATCTTCAAACAATTTCGTACAAAGTTAACAAAGTAAATTTATATATTTTTGTTGTGAGAGGTGGAATCAGACATCACCCCCTGCAATCTTTAATAAAAGAATGGGAAAATTATTTGTTGATTCCTCACAGAGCGCGCTCGTATCATCTCCGCCATACTGCTAACAAATATGAGCGTCCTCTATGGACCAGAAAATCTGATAAATGTTAAAATATAACCATCATTAGGACCTCCATGTACAAATTTCGCTTATCGTTAGGATATCTATGTATATTTAATGTGTCTTGTTTACGATTCTATCAAGAATGCTCGTGGAAGCAATATTAATTGCATCCAATCTTCAAGAGATGATCAGTAGGTTCCTTCGTGGTCGGTAGCGCGAGTGTGACACCCCTGGTGTTGCATACGTCCATAGGCTACGGTAACCACTTCCTATCAGGTGGGCCGTGTGCTTGTTTGTGCGTAAGTGGTAAGTGGTATAAGAAAAAAAAAATCCACCTACCACGCATGTGCGACAGTACTTTCAGGAGCAGTGCAGGCTGGTTTTATACCTGAAATATGTGGACCTTAGGACTTGCTTTATTACGCCACAAAATAATACACATACAATATAATACAAACAAATAATTTTGACAATTATATCGACGTGAGAACTTAATTATACACGTATTATAGTTGATTTATTATAGATAACAACCTGTGTAGCACCATTCTAATATTAGATTAGCATTTCGCCAGTTTATGTTTAGGTCCCAATGTAATAGGTGGGCGAACCTATTGCCATTCACTTATAAACCTGTGATAAATACACACATAACTTCGAAAAGCATCGAAAAGTCATTGGTGTGTGCCATGGTAAAACCTGGGATCGAACCCGAGACCTCGTCTCAGCAGTCCATTTCCCATACCACTAGGCTACCGCAGTTTAACTTTGTTATTCTCTACACCACATATTAAGGTTGACTAATCGAGAATATCTGTGGCATAAAGTCCGCCTGTGCATGAGTGTGCTTGTAGTTTAAATAAATAAATAAATATTCCCAATGGACTCATCACTTAGTAAGTCCCTTCTATTCAGACGGTCAGTGTCGTTTATGGAGCTGTTCAGAATGTTCAGCCATTTGTAAACAATCTACAACAGCGGTGCTTATCCTCGTGGCTCTTACGGTTGAAATACAGGGGCGTCGTCTCATTATTTCTTCTGAAGCAACGGAATAGCTCAAAAATGCAGTCAAATGGAATTGAACAAGAGGCGAAAAGCCTTCGTCACTCAGAAATTTGTTGTGATCATTTCTGGGACCGAAATACAGGTGGTCAAATATAAATCTTAGTACACCACTGCTTACCTTTCATGTGCTTTTATTGAGAACGTTTGGCAGAAGAATGTAGTAGCTCCTTAAACGGCCTGCTAGTCTCATGCACATGAACCGCTCTCACTACTGTACATAACTATGTATTCTGAATTCATGTGTCTTCACAAATAAATAGAACGGAAGTGTCTTGTAGTAAAAAAAAATATAATCCGTTTGTGTCTTTCTGGCTGAGCTGTGTTTCACTGACTATTATTGACTGGTTTTTTGGTCATAGACAGCTGATATATTTTTTAGCTTTCGATAGAGTCTGGCACAAATCGCTTCTTTCCAAGCTACCTGACTTTGGTCTGCCTTCTAGGCTGTGCAACTGGGTTGCTAGCTTCCTGCAGGGGCGCCGTATTCGCGTCCTTTGTGACGGACGAGCCTCGGAGTTTCTGCAGGTAAATGCTGGCGTGCCCCAGGGGTCCGTCTTATCACCCACTCTCTTTCTTCTGCATATCAACGACATGCTGTCTACCGGCAATATTCATTGTTATGCAGACGATAGCACTATACATGGGAGTTATCATGGACATCCTGCGGCCAAGCAGTCAGATATCGCAGAGAAAAGGCAGCTTCTTGTCACTGAGCTTGACGGGATCCTGAATCACATTTCTCAATGGGGCTCTGAGAACCTGGTTGAGTTCAATGCCAAGAAGACGCAGGCATGTGCGTTTACAGCAAAAGTATCTTCTTTCCTTCCCCTCCCCACTCTTCAGAGTACGCCACTGCCACTGCAGGACAATCTCAATATCCTAGGTATGGATGTTCGCTGCAACCTGAATAACAAAAATTACATCGAAAGTATCATCAAAACAGCCTCACGAAAACTCGGAGTCCTGAACAGAGTGAGACGGTTTTTCACGCCGGAGCAGCGGTGTCTTCTATACAAGACACAAATTCGCTCCTGTGTGGAATACTGCTCGCATCTCTGGGATGGTTCAGCAAAGTACTTCCTAGATGCTCTCGACAGGTTGCAGCGATGTGCGGTCCGCATCATTGGGAATCCCGAGGTCACCAACACCCTAGAACCTTTACAGATGCGTAGAGATGTTGCGTCCATGGCTGTATTTTACCGTCTGTACCATGGGGAGTGTTCTGATGAGCTCTTCCAATTAGTCCCACCCTCCCCTTTCCTACACAGGACAACACGTGCAGGTCTTAGATGTCATCCGCACACGGTGCAAAACATTCGATCAGGAACCAAGCGGTTCGGAGACTCTTTCCTCTGTCGCACCATTAAGGCCTGGAATTCATTACCAGCTCACGTGTTTCCTTCTTCCTATAGTCCCGGGTCCTTTAAGCGGGGCGTGAAAAAGCATATGATGAGGCCGTCAAGCTGAGTGTCACCATTGTCACACGGTATGTGTAAGTAATGGTGACCCTCTTTTCTGGGACTTTGCCTTCAGCTTACCATCAGGCAAGGCGAAGTGCAATTGACGTGTCCTATATGTAAAAAAAAAAAATATATATAATTTTGTAAGGTGTAACTTATGGTACTTTTACTTAAAAAAATATTGAAGGTATCGCGCCAAATTAATAACACGAAGTCGCGGACGTAGCTAATGTCAAAATACAAGAATATTTAGATGTATATTCTCCCAGTATTCATAAAACGGCAACTCATTTGGGAGTAGCGTATAAAAAGGAACTTTGTCAAGAGATAAAAATATATATTGTGTTTGCTCATAATGAAAGAGGGAGGTAAATGAACCGACGACGATAGCTCAACGCAAAACGAAAGACTCATGAATTTGAATGGTGAAAAAGTGAAATTATGTGTCTAATACATGTTTACTATATTATATTATAAAAAATATCTAAGTTCAGCCGCATCGTGGTTGGGTCCGAAGAGACGCATACCGCACTACGAGGTAATGCCCTTGGTTTGGATGCGACCGGGATTAACGCAAGGATTATTGGTGTACATATTTTATGGAGGGTATTTGTAATAATAATATCACAGTAAAACGAGTAATCTTGCAGTACAGTCGCTATCAGTATCGAAAAATTAAGATGAATAAAATTAAATATCTTAAATAATTAGAAATGGAAAAATGACCCTTGAGCTGAGTACTTAAAAATATAGAAATCAATTCTTTAATTATTCAATTTCTAGATTTATTACAATGGTCGTAAGTAAGCTTATTAAATTTGCGGGACACTATGAAAGCCGTTTTGACACAAGTTATTTTACTCGTTTTCTGTTAAATTGTCTAATCAGTTTTATTAGAGAATAAGGAATAAATTCTGGGTAGGTAACAATCATATCAATTTTATCCCCTGCCCTCTGCGAGCGCGACGTTGCAATATAAAAAAATCGTTAATGCGTGATGACAAATTTCGAGGGAAAAGCCACCAGCTGACTCACCAAATACACAAATTTAGCATAATGTTGCGTCTATATAAAGGGAGGGAGGGAGGGGAATGATAAGTATGACATCCATCCATTCTACAATGTGTTAGGAAGTGTCTCGTATCTAAAGAATATAGACTGTAAGTAATCAACAGCTAAGTATGTGTAGGAGGTAGGATACGACTGCATTTCGATCCAATTGAGCAGTCCGACTGGGGAAGTACCTCTACCTTACAAAATATCGCGGCCATAATAACATCATGTTGTGTTACCAGCGGTTAGTAAGGTAACCAAAGCTCACTGGAGAGTTTGTGCTGTCAGTGGGAAGACTAAAGGTTTGTCCTGCTTTGTCTTCTACACTCTGTCTCTGTGCTTACAGGGTCGGCACGAGTGTGACTCCTCTAGTGTTACACACGTTACCACTTTCCATTAGGTGGGCCCTGTGCCCGCACCTAAGTGGTATGAAAAAAATATAGCTAATCTTTCAGCAGATTGACTGGAGCACCTATAAAGAACAAAAAGTTGATAATTTCAGATCTATAGTATTTGAGATTTTCATCATAGCAGCTTTAAAATTTTGAAGTTCTAAGTGACACAGCTATGGGTAAAATTCCACCAAAATAATGTGCCGTACATTTGCTAACAAATCTTTTATGCAATACAATAGTAGTGCACGTACTAAACCCGTAGCGCATTTGGCTTTCGACTCCACTGTTAAGACTGTTAAGGTTGTGCGTAACTTTTGCAAGCGCACATTTCAGCACACCTGTGCACGAACATATTCACTGAGCAGGATGGTTAAAGGTTGTACGCGTCGACGCAAGTCCACGACCTGCACCTATGCGCGCACAGAAGTAAACAGATGTGCACGAATATTTCTAGGACGATCACGTACAGTTTGTTATTGTTTGCTTGAATGAGTTGACCAGAATAAACATTTGTGCATCGCAGAGCCGCACCGTTCAGCACACTGGTGGAATTTCACCTTAATGTAACCTGTTTATCTATGACAATCTTTTTAAGCAGAGGGTAAATTCATCAACACATACTATAGTTGACATAATTTAATAGGTGCATTATGACTTTTGACAGATGCCCTAAGTCATAGAAAGTAACTTAGAATGATAGGAACGAAACATAACACTACTGTAATCTAAGGTACATCATTTGTGAATACGTAATATCTTATAACAGTAAATTTAAAAAATAATACTAGTAAATATGTTCAAAATGTGCTCTGTACTCGCAGTACACATGTCTTCAGTGTCTTTTGAAGATTGCAAGGGGTGCTACGGTAACAAAGATTATTATAAAACAATCGGTGCGCGCCAGGGTTTCGTTTGTCTTGCGATTTAGGGTCTAAGAAACGATCCTGATGTATACTAAGTTTTACTCTGCGAAGTTTTGGAAGGCAATACTTTCCTGTAAGTATCTTTATACAAAATAATGCAGCGTTATAGATAGCGAGAGTATGAAAAGACTTGAAATAGTTTTCAGGGAATACTTTATGAATTAACTATTCCTTTTCTACTTATGTTCCTATATATCAAATATACAGCGGTATATATAATTATATTATAAATTGCGACTCCTACCAATACAAGCGTGATTTTTCTTTGACGATGTTAAGTTCAAATTTATTACAACATACCAACCCTCTCGATATTTATTCGATTTCAAATGTCAATAGTCATATTTTTATTCGGATATATCCCTTCCGGGGGAATATTAAACATTGTGCTCTCCGTACCTGCATAATGTAATTTATTCTTCCGCTTTTATTTTTTGTCCATTTGAACATGTTGAAAATTTATGTAAATTCTTCAATATCTTACATGGTGATTTTGAAGCTGTTTAGGTATTAATTTTTTTCTGACGACAATGACCATCCTGGGGGTACGTGTTCCTAGATGAAAAATTAGAAAAAGCATTAAGAATTTGCTAAAATCTGGTTCATAATTGGTATAATTAGTATAGATTGCTAATTAGAAATAAGAATAGGAAGAGACTGAAGGTAACAGAAGATTTCAAAAAAGGACAGAGTAAGCTTTGGCCTTCTATGCTCACTTCAAACGACCGGAAAGCCAGTCATGTCGATAATAAGTGAGATAGCAGTAGGCATCCACATTGTATATGTAAAAAGCGGAACTTGATCATCTAAATGGAACAATTCAAGCAATTAGATATTGTCCTGTAGTGAAAATAAATTATTTAACTAAGCTCATTAAATTAAGAATGGTAAAACAGCGGTAAAAGTTGCGACAGATTTTTATATATTATTTATTTATTTTTAGTCATCCACCCAATCTATAATAGTAAAAGACTATTAAATATTATGACGTCATAATAAATTATTTCATACAAGTTTCCTTATAACTTACTGTTTAGACGTTTAGAAAAAAGTAACTAATTTGACTAGTTAGTCAAAAACCCAACTATTTTGTATTTGTACACTCAGCATCATTTATCGATATTGACGAACAAGGTACTCAAAATTACTCCATTCCTGTTGAGTGATTGTTCTGTTTGGTGCACACTTTTAGTTTGGACAATAACATAAACATAACATAACATAAACTCACGCCTATATCCCGAAGGAGTAGGCAGAGGTGCTAGCACCCACATTTCGCCAGTTAATGTTTAGGTCCCAATGGAATAGGTGGTGAGCATATTGCCATTAACCGGGTACTTATAAACCTGCGATAAATGCACACGTAACTTCGAAAAGCATCGAAAAGTCATTGGTGTGTGCCACGGTAAAACCTGGGATCGAACCCGAGACCTCGTCTCAGCAGTCCATTACCCATACCACTAGGCTACCGCGGTTCGAGTTTGGACAATAATATAATTGAAATCAACAAAACAGTTTGATTTGATCTTAATACCTAAAATCATTTTGAGACTTTGTAGTCAATAGCGTTCTGACGCTGACCGTACAAACAAAGGTGTCTTCAAATTAGGATTAGATTTATTGTGTTTTTCATCCGAACACTGGTATTGCGGTCGCGGCATTATGCTTAACCCAAAGCATCTCATTATTAGTTTCGAACATGTTAGTTAGCTTTAACTTTTCAAACAGTAAGTTCAACATCAGCACGCTCCCCAACTTCAATACACAGTGCATGTCTAAATTGACATAAGCCAACGCATACGCTACAGTTCAGTAAAGTTCAATAAAGTTCTGTTTACTTAAATTGCCCGTGATTAGGTTTTAAATGCGAACATAATATATTTAGGACACGTTTAGTTGCTTTCGCCGAATCAGTACCTATTAACAATGAAGGTAAATGAGCACATTAAAATGTAGAGAAGGATTTTAAAGCATTTTGTTCTCTTTAGCGTAGTGCGGGAGTGCGTGGTTTACGTTGCTTCTAAGGAGCTCTTTTTGTATTAAAAACATGGGTAGTGCATCACACTGAAGATGCTTTTGATGCTTAGTTTTTTCTTTTATAAAAATCGCGGCCAGGCCAGGGCCATACGGGGCAGTGTGCCAATCGCCTTAAATCAAATGTCATCAATTTCAAAATCAAATTAATAATGATAAAAAAATAAGTTTAAAACTAAAACTCGACTACTAAAATTAAGCTATAAAAAGTATTAAACAAGAAAATATTAAGAATAGCCGTGGTGGTATGCTTTTTTTGTGTGATTTGTTTGTTTGGTGGGTTTAAGTTTAAACTTATTTTTTTATTTATATTATTTTGTGGCATGCAATAGGTATAATTTATACATATTTGAAATGTGCTAATTAAGCCCTTTCAGCTGATACCCAACACGACATATTTATCTTAACTTTATTTTTCTTTATGGCTGCTAGAGGGCGCCGCAATAAATTCAGTGACACACTATATAGCCTATAACCAGCGGACGACTAAGACGCTTCTATCGATACCTTATTTATTCAGTTCTAATGAGTGGTTGAGAATCTATGGAGCTAGAGGAACAGATGAACCTACATACATACATACATAGCCTGTCAAAATCATAACCCTCCTTTTGCTTCGCCCTAGTCGGGTAAAAAGTAGTCACATAGCCATTTTTATATTTGCTCCTTATAACCTCCAAAGGTCGTAGATTTCCAGCTGGTATTGTCAACTTTTGCTTTTTGTCATAGATAAAGGAAAAGAAATCCTGTAGTATTAAAAATATTATTAATTGCAAAATATTGTTGATACCTTTTGTTAAAATACCAACCAAATTTTGTTATCCAGGGACTAACACTGATTACAACTGTGATCCATTACTCTCAAATGAATGAGAGTCATGTATGAAGTCAAAGTCGTTATTTTGATCCTGCCCGGCAATATTCCAAAAGGCTAGTTGAAATGCGATGCGTGCAAATAAAAAAAAATATAAATTCAAATTCGGAATCGAATTGTAGTAAATAGAGTGAGATAATGACGCACATCGGACAAATGCACATTGGATCTACTATATAGTAATAGACCGATTTTTTGAAATAGGAACTAATAAGCCGATGGAAATGAAACAAAAGGAGAAGACTGCTCCGATTCGCATCACCCCACTTCTCTAAGTGGGGTGATTGGATATATGTATATGAAATAGTGAATTTCACTAACAGTATACGTACCTAGTGGAGATGAGTTCCGATTTATAATAGCCTAGGTGTAAGTTATAAACGGTTCGGTCAGGTAGCCATGCATGTGAACAGAACAAAGTCGACAAAGCAGAAACGGTAACAACCTTTATATACAACTTTATATAAAAAGTGTAACCGTGTCTTCTTTATTTGTACATACATACATATTGTCGGCTTCTGTGGCGTAGCGGTAGAGCGTTCGACTGCTATGCAGGAGGCGCGTGTTCGATTCCCGCTCAGTGTAAATATTTGTATACACGAATATTTGCGTTGATCTGGGTGTATATGTATGATATGTGTGTATTTATTACAGATATTGTATCTGCGGCAGGACACGACGGTATTTCCGTCCAATTGAGCAGTCCGACTGGGGAAGTACCTCCATCCTACAGAATACCGCGCCCATAATAACCACGTGTTGTGCTCCTGGCAGTGAGTAGGGTAGCCAGAGCTCACTGGATAGTTTTTATACTGTCAGTGGGAAGACCAACAGCTTGTCCTGCTTTGTCTTTTACACTGACGGCACAAAACCTCTTGTGCTTACAGGGTTGGCAGCGCGAGTGTGACTCCCTTGTTGTTGCACACGTCCATAGGCCACGGTAACCGCTTTCAATCAGGTGGGCCGTGTGTTTGTCTGTCAACCAAGTGGTATAAAAGATTTAAAAAAAATCCGCATTCTAGATTCCATACCACAAGGTTAGTTAAGCCACAAGTTAAGTTATGCTTACTTAGTCTAGATAGCGTTATGTAGAATGTTGTGCAATATTTATTTATTATTCTAATAATAAAAATAATAAATATTCTAAATATTCTACAACATTCTACACAACGCTATCTAGACCCATGGTAAGCATAGTTTAACTATCTTGTGTTATGGAATCTAGAATGCGGATAAACATACTTAAATACTTTTTTTTTGTAAATACATACATATACATACACAAAGAAACACCCAGACCAATGCAAATACCCATATTCATGCGTACAAACGTTTGCACTGAGCGGGGATCGAACCCGCGCCTCCTGCGTAGCAGTCGCGTTCACTACCGCCACGCCACAAAGGCTGTTATTTATGTGCTAATATGTGGAAATATGTGTATATGTAGATTATACTATCAGAATTTAACACAATCGAATACCAGACATACGACACGTACTTGATGGTAATTACTGTCTAATGGTATTATCATTGGCGTGTTACCGCCGCCGCCAGCTGCTTACACCCCGAACCTCCGACATATGGAATTCATGTGCGTATTAGGGATTCACTAATTTTTGGGTAACTTCAACTAAAGTGATTAAATGGTAAAGTAAAATCTTTACCAAATCTCAAACATTCTGGAATTCTGGAAATTCCACTCTGGGTAAACAATCAGTCCATATATGGGCCTCTTTTCAGTATTAATTCAGTCCATGTATGAACGATTTCTTGCAGGCCCAAAGTCGGATGTTTCATGGTATCCCCTACAGACATTATTCTAAGTGACATCGAGTTTTAAACGCAGTGGTAACATAAGAAGACCATGGTTAGCATAGAAAAGAGAAATGCCGTAAAACTTGACCATTTTTTTTTATTATACCAATTAGTTGGCAGACAAGCACACGGCCCACCTGATGGAAAGTGGTTACCGTGGCCTATGGACGTTTGTAACACCAGAGGTGTCACAGTCGCACTGCCAACCCTGTAAGTACAGAGTTTCTGTGCCGTCAGTAGAAGACAAAGCAGGACAAGCCTTTTGTCTACCCACTGACAACACAAATTCTCCAGTGAGCTCTGGCTACCCTACTCACCGCTGGAAACACAACACGAAGTTATTATAGCCGCGGTATTCTGTATGGCGGAGGTACTTCCCCAGTCGGACTGCTCAATTGGGCGGAAATACCGCCGTGTCCTACCTTCTTAACTTAAATCTATCGGCTTTTATGAACGCCCGTAGTTACGAAACTGTTTGATACTCAGATTTCCTAATATTACACAGCCTCACACTGCACACATAATCACACCTAAACGTCACATGCCAGGAATATGTGAGACTATGCCAGAAATGTTAATAAAAAGTATTATACCATTTAGTTAAGTTTTATACTATTTAGGTGGCAGACAAGCACATAGCCCACCTGGATGGAAAGTGGTTACCGTGGCCTATTGACGTGTGCAACACCAAAGAAGTCACACTCGCGCTGCTAACCCTGTAAGCGCAGATCTGCCGTCAGTGTAAAAGACAAAGCAGGACAAGCTTTTGGTCTTCCTACTGACAGCACAAGAACTCTCCAGTGAGCTCCGGCTACCGCACCACCGGCACCGCCGGGAACACAACACGAGGTTTTTATGGCCGCGGTATTCTGTAGGGTGGAGGTACTTCCCTAGTCGGACTGCTCAATTGGACGGCAATACCATCGTGTCCTACCTCCTCGAGAATAAAACTAAATCCATAATTCTTACTCATTCAGTGTAACATAATATGAACGTTTTTGTTATACAAATAGATTTTTGTTATAGATATAGACTGATGTGATTTTACCATTCCAAACTACTATACAATTTATAAAAATCATATCAGTACACAGGCACATCCAAGAAAGTATACCAAATATCAGAGAACTGCCAGACACTTAACACAATAATAAACATGTTTATAGACCTACTTTTAAACATAGAACACGTATTTCAGTAAGCACAGACGGCATAAAAGATTATAACTTCACCTTTTCATACAACTTTATCAATATAAGATGTATAGGTGCCTATCTCCTTTATCGAATATACAACCCAGAATATTCTTGCATACATCACGCGTACAATGAGCGATACTCGCACTCTCAAACAACGGAGATCAATCATTTGGTTCCGAACGGTACACCCTGTAGCTGTGCTTCATTTATCACTCTCTATCTCACTAACATGTAATGTTTGTTTGTAAAATTGCTATACATAGACATAAGCATGCTAAATATGTGAAATGTCACAGAACTGTGAGAAAGTAGGTGAGTAGGGTAGCCAGAGCTCACTGGAGAATTTGTGCTGTCAGTGGGAAGACTAAAGGCTTGTCCTGCTTTGTCTTCTACTGACGGCACAGAAACTCTGTACTTACAGGGTTGGCAGCGCGACTGTGTCTCCTCTGGTGGTACAGACGTCCATAGGTCACGGTAACCACTTTCCATCAGGTGGGCCGTGTGCTTGTCTGCCAACTAAGTGGTTTAAAAAAAAATGACAATCAAAATTATCTAAATAAATTTTGAAAATTTATACAATTTCATAGAAAGATTTATGTGTCATTCAAAGTTAAGACCGACAGAAATAAAACATTCCCAACAAGAAAAAACGAATGCTGCGGCCTCAATGGTTTACCTGTATAGATAATCAAAAATATACTATAGCAAAATACTTAAGTATGGTGAAACAGTACCTATTGTTTCACCTTATGTTACCTAACAATTTGGCAACATATTATTGATATAATTGCAATAGTTCCCAAAATTACTGAATATTATAGACGAGATGTGTATAACGAAATAACAATAAATTACTTAAATTAAAATAAATAAAGTTAAACGAACAAAGAAATAGCAAGCATAACGAATCAAAATTTGAAAGTGTTCGTTAGACTGTGCTACGAGTATAAGTGTAGGTAGGCTGGTTTACGGATAGAATGGATTATATCTTAATAATAATTACCATTCATTTGTTCAAAGTCCATAACTATCAAACAGCACGTTAGTATGCATTAATTTTATGCGAACTGCACAATTTGTGGACCACAGATAATCAAGTTAATGCGGTATGTGATCAATATTTCATTTCCTGTTAATCGACACAAGGACACCTGTGATTAATTCCTATTACTGCCTTTGAATTCGAAGTTTTGTGTCGATTTACCTTTATTTACAAAATTGAGGTAAATATTACTGCATTTTCTATGCGTATTTGGAACTATACATCTTGCCAGCCCTATCCTTTAGTGGCCTTGTACGACACCGCATGGGAAGAGATGGGATGGTTCTACTCCGCCGGGAACCGCGCGGCTTTTTTTTAGAAGTTTGATATATATATATAGTATATTTTAATAACTTTCAAGATTTACCTACTATTTAAACGCTTCCTCCACATTATTCAGCAATCAGGCCCCATTAAAAAGCAAGTTTTGTTAGTTCTATAAAATCGGAACGAACGTGTGTAAAAACCCGCAGTGTGCAAAAGTCCTTATCATTCAAGCAGCAGTAAATAACGAAAATATCTATATTTCCTGCAGCCATGTTCCTATTCGGTTGCCAAAGCACAGCGAACTAACAAAAGCGAACGCAGTATCTTTTCCCTTTGTTTTTCTTTGTGCGTCATTTATTCCTTCTTCCAGGGCCGACTCGTCCAACGAAACGCCAGTCGTCAATGGACTGTCCGAATTTGGAGAGGTAAGCTGAATTCAACTTTATTGTTCACAAAATAAGTGCTTTGCGAATTGTTTTCACAATGTATATGTGTATTTGTTGTACTTAGTTTAGAATGTGTTGTTTGCTCAAAGGGGTTGTCTGGTCTAGTAGTTAATATACGCGAAGAACGTAATGATTATAAGAATTTGGGCTTGGCGCAAATCCTTTTCAATGTTATCAACTGGATATGAAGCTATTTCATGACTGGAACCAGATTTTCGAAATTACGAATTTCAAAATCGCTACATTATTTATGAATTTCGAAAAGACAGATTTTATTTTAACACACATAGGTAAAATTAAAAAAAAAAGATACAATAAAAATTACATCTCAAATTTTTGATTACATCAGCCTTATTTCTGTAAAATAAATTATATTTGTCGTTAATTTGTAAACCAATGTTTTAATAACATATTTTTGAACTGAGTTATAGCTTTGATTAATTTATAACTATCCAACCCCGAAACAATCTAAAAATGTAACTCAATTAAGTATCAGTATCACATCGGATTTTCCATTTCTTCACTTTTTGGTAAAGTATAGATTATATTTTAAAGACTGGCTTATATTCCAGAACGATACTCAGTTTTGAATCTTGATTAATAACTAGATCTAACGACATAAAGTGCTCTAGACGACAGTTCTAATGATACTGAGAGTTGATTCACAACTGAACGTCGCCGCGTCGTTCTGGAATAAGGGCCAATGACATTAGAACTGTCATCTAGAATACAATCTATACAGGTCTAGTTATAAATTGAGACTATTTATACTGTTGTTTGATGGCAGTTGGTAGCATTTATTGTTGCAAATATTGAGAGCACACTTGTAATTTTTTATTAGATTTCGCCTCAAACCTTTGAAAATGCCTTAAGGCGAAACCGGTCAGGTCTAATAAAAAATACGGTGGAAAAAGTACATGTGTGTTCTCAGTATGTCTTATAAATCGATATTCAGGGCGCTCAATCCTGAACCTCGCTCTGAAATACGAGCCTAACCTCACTAAAGAGTTACTGAATGTAGTTGATGGTCGATCAACATATCTTATACTTAATCATACTGAAATTGTATCCTCAATTCTTTAATTTTAGAACTGAATTATTGGATTTTCCTGTTAATTAATCCTCGATGGCTGTGCGTGGGTGGTTGTAAATGAGTTTGGGCCACCTACCCTTACCTACCCCCTTCATACTTTAATGGCTAAAGAATGAGCTTATTAGAAGCATTTCCTTGTGTCTGGCCGAATTATACCACGCTCAATTTACAAATCCGAGGCTTCAATAATTCGCACCATCTGAAATTGAATGGATTGTTTAAAAGTTTAAAATACCATCATCAATTAAATATAAAAAGTCTTCATCGATCCGATACCTAATTTTTTTTTATTAGGGTCATAGGTCAAAATTCTTGGTTGCCGCAATTTGCAGTAAAACAGTAAATTTTATCATAAAATGTCTTAGACAAAGTTAAAGATCATGCAATTCTGCACGAAGCTGAATTGAGGTGCGAACGTGTGCTACGTAAACGGCAATTTACTTTGATTGCGTTTAATTACAAGTTTGATCTTAGGGTACATACTTCCCGTTAAGCTAGAATCATGCAATTTGGGAAGACGCAAGATCTTATAGCCCAAATAAAGGAAAAAGACCGAATACTGTAAATATGTAGCTCATCACCATAATTCACCAATCCACGGTAGCAGTTTGGTATGGATGCGGGTAGCTAGGATTATTAATGGTGTATTGTCTGTTGTTGCAAAGTTGTTGTTTTTATTTTATTGAGGTACGGTACTGTACTGGTTTCCTGAAATGTGTAATGTCCCCTATTCTGAAGTACTTGTCCCCTGGCCCTCGTTTCTACTAAAAGAGAACCACTGTCACACCAAATTGGTATTATGCCTGCAAAAAATTGCATTAAATTTTTGACTTTATTTCGTTAAAAAGAGTTTCATTACAGTTTTCCATTCACTCTGCGAAAAGCCTTTTAATTTTGAACTTTAACCTCATTACTTTAAAGTTTAAAATTAAAAGAACTTTTTAGCAGTGTCTGTCTGTGGTATGACAGTAATTTTACTTGAGCAGAATCGAGACCCTCGTCTATTATTTTGTAATGTTGATTACAACCCATTACTTTTTCTACTACGTTGTAAAAGAAATAAATAAACATATAATCACGCCTCTATCCCGGGAGGGTTAGGCAGAGGTGAATCAACACCCACATTTCACCAAACATTAAATTCGCTCCCACGTAATAGGGGGCGAGCCTATTGCCGTCTTTCGGGCACTATTTGTTGACTCAAGCCAGGCATCTGAGGCTGAGTGTGGGCTGTATATATGGCTGATGTTAAATAGCCCTATCCCTTAGTCGCCTTGTACGACACCGCATTGGAAGAGATGGGGTGGTCCAAATTCTACTCTCCCGGGAACCACGCGGCATTACACGCGGCGACATAGAAGTAAATAAAGATACAGTCAAATAAACTCGCTCTACACCCAACGTCTCAATTAATTCAACTCCCTAATTCACAGATATTGGGGTTGCTTTTATTGTTATTGCAACTCCTTAAAGTAATTGAAAGTAGCATTAGCATTCGTTCGCTTTTGATTCGTGAAAAGATTGCTTTCACGGAGGTGTTGATAGATAATATAACTTGAAAATATATATCTCATGAAGGTTTAATGACAACTGAAGGAATATACAATTTCTTCAATTATTTATCAGTCAATATGTCCAAACAATGTGCGTCAGACGATTTAGATAGTTTAGGTAAAGTACATGTAAAGTGGCACTACACTTGGTTATTTGTGTTTCTTTTCTTTTGTGTTCTATGGCGATTCCGGTATTTCCGGCCAATGACTCAGTAAATCTTTATAAAATTATTAATGGCGTGACGCTAATGTTAAGTTTTCAAGAAATTCTTCAAGACCAACGTTAGCCACACCAGTAAAGTTTCCTTGGGTCCACCTCAAACATGAGATTCAGGTAGTCGATCAGGACATTTCAGGGGGCCTATTAGTGTTTTCTATTGGACATCTATTGATTTGGCAAAATCATTGAAGAATATGTAAACTTGCAAATATAAACAAACACAATTTAATTCACAAAAAGTATTCTCTTCAAGGAGGTGTCACGTGTGAATTGTGTCATTTTGTTTATTGTTAAAAGGTCTCCACTGGCCGTACAGACTTCAAAAAAAATAACTTGTCAGTTGTACGCATTTGGCAGAGACAACGCCGGAAAATAAGTCGCGCGGTCAAACTCGGAACTAAAAATGACATCGCCGCCATTCTGAGCCATACTGAGTGTTGGTTGGTTCAGGCCATGACATTACGGTTTAAAGTTGCCAGCACATTTTCTTATGATGTAGCATGAGTTGCTATGGCAGCGAAGGAATTCAAACCCACTAATAACATTAAAAAGCGTATTGCTGGGAGGTGGGAGGTTCCATAATATGCACAAAGACTATCTTTTGATAAACTTTGGCTAAAGTTTTCACTTCTTTATCTTCTTAAGTTCAACAATTCAACTAAGAACTATTACATTCGTATATGAATTTGGTAAAATATATGACGATACTAGCAACAATACGTGTTGCGGCTGCCACGCAGCGGCCAAGGGACATATATTTGGTCATATTTGTCAAATAGGCAATAAGACAATTTTTTTCTTAAATACGCTGTCCATACATGGTAATTGTTTGTCTAATTTTTCAAATACGCAAATACGAAAAGCCATGTGAAGTGCCACCATAGCGTCACGTAACATGATCCCAGTTGGCATACGAACATCTGTGGCATTCGCTACGAGTAGTCAGTTTTTCCATATTTCCATCAGGTGGGCCGTGTACTCATCTGGCACCTAAGTTGTATAAAAAAACATTTGGGGTGCGCTTTTCAGTCTAACTATCAGGTCTACCTGATATTAGACTGAAAACCGATCCGCCTGAAGCCCACCCCAAATGTTTTTTTTATATAACTTTGGTGGCAGACAAGTACACGGCCAACCTGATGGAAAATAGTTACCGTGACCTATGAACGTGTGCAACACCAGGGGAGTCACACTCGCGCTGTTGACCCTGTACGCAAAAAAAGTTTCTGTACCATCAGTGACACTGACAGTACAAAATCTCTCCAGTGAGTTCTGACTACCCTACTCACCGCCGGGAGCACAACATGAGGTTATTATAGCCGTGGTATTCTGTAGGGTAGAGGTACTTTCCCAGTCAGATTTCTCAATTGGGACGGCAATACATTCGTGTCCTACCTCCTGCAAAAAAGGGCTGGGAAAAGGCACAAAAGATAATAAATTAAAACATTGATATTTTTCTTTTACTTTATTTTTACTATGCGAAAATGCTTTACGTAATTGCATACTTAGAGTCTGGCCATCGGTTCTTTGCACAAGAAAAGAGCGGTAAATTCAAAAAACAAGGGGTGACAACACCGACTATAGACTGAAAAAATGCGTTTGATACTATTATTTTTTATATTCAATAAAAGTTATTTTATACATTTTTATTTATTACGTGTTATTCATACCTGTACATATATAACAAACTAAGTCGGATAAGCTGCACAAACTTTAAAATTAGCTTAGATATCATCATCATAGCATTTAGTCCCGTTTGTGGCCCAAACTTGCACTCCGGTATTTATGAATTAACGGTGACTGTAGCCTAATAGTTATGGCGTTGGACGTACAATGTTGACGTTGCAGTTTTGATCCCCAGTCATTGCACTACCGGTATGAACCCACACAAGCAGTTTTATACTAGTAATTTCAGTTGCTAGTATGCTTTTATTAAAAAAGAAATTTTCTACTTACACATAAAGTTAACATACATGCTTGCTCATCATGCAAATAATGATCATGTCCAGGATACAAGAAAAAAAATTACAAGTCATTAATATTTATAATTTTATTATGATTCATAATCAAAGTCTGATTCTATAAAGTCAACACCAGAAAATGAACTGTCACTATCGTCATCATCATCACGTACATTTATTATAAATCGTTCCAGTACTGTTTCTGTGATTCCATCTCTTAATTTGTATTCATTTTCGACGTGAATGACGTGATCTGTGCATTTCTTCCAATCATCAGCCGTTACACTAAGAAAGGACTCTTTAATTAAGTTTTCCATTTCTGCCCCTGGTACTCCTATATTTTTGCTAGCCACTTTTCGTTTAGCTAAACTCCATATGAGCTCAATAGCATTTAAATCACAGTGGTATGGAGGTAGTTTAAGCACTTCGTGGCCATGTTGTTTTAGAAGTTCTTCTGCTTTATACAAGGGTTCAGGCTTATTCTCTTTAACGAGGCACATTAATTCATCTTTAGTATAAATTTCTTCAAATGGAATGTTGTTTTCTCTAAGCCATTTCTGTATGTCACTTTTTAAGTTCTGCATTGTTGGTGGTTTATTTATTTGTGTAACATGATAACTAGCATTGTCCATCACAATCACACTAGGCTCTGTCAAATTTGGAATCAATTTCTCACCTAACCACTTCATAAAATTTTCTGCATTCATGTCATCATGATAGTCAGCTGTTTTTGATTTGGTACTAAATACTAACAGTGCATTGGGCACAAAACCCTTTTCCGATCCAGCATGTACTATAATATGTCTCTTGCCAGACGAAATTTTGTCTATCACTCAACTAGTGGAAGGACCTTGCCATGATTTTTTTACCTTATAATTTTGGTGAACATAGGTTTCATCAAGATAAATTATTGGTTTCCCTTGTTGTCGTTTCTCAGCAATTGTTCAAAGATATCTGTGTCTCCAAGCAGCTAGTTCAAAGTTCTCTATGAGCAAAGACCTTTCATTCTGGTTTTTCTTAAACTCGAAACCATTTTTTTTCAATATCTGCCGTAATGTTTCACGACAGCCGGTGAAGCCAATTGACTCTCTGAGTTCAACAAGTAAATTCCGTAGAGTAGGAACCTGTTTTTTTACACAGTAAAATTCATTAATCTTATTCCTAATAGCCGTTAAATCAAAATCATCCAGATTTGATACCGTGCCCTGACGAGGGCGTTTCTTGCCGGGTGTATTCCATTCTCCTTGGTTTATAGAACCTTCCTTCTTGATTGTTTTAATAGTTCTAACAGATATTTCTGCAAAGGAAAAATATATAAATGTAATTGAATGTAAAAAATATAAAAGCCTAACAATAATTTAACTGTTCCACTATTATACTATATATATCCACTATTATACTAAACCACTATTCACATTTTCCACTATTATACTATATTATATATTATATTATACTATGAAGAAAGATAAACTTGTATGCAAACATTGAAAATAATCGTACAAAGATTTTAAGACATTTTTCAAAAACATAAATTTACCTGTCATCGTAGAAATTGTATCCAAATATTTCGTTTCAGAGTTCAACGATTCCTTTTCCTCAAAACATTTTAACTCTTTCACTAACGTCTTGACTCTCGCCATGTCACCTTCTAAAACACATACAAGAAAAAAAATAGTAAATAGTATTCACATGATACCCGGACATAAATATCAAGCCAACTATCAAGACTACTTACCAGCAGCTGTAAGGATTTCGTCTAAGCGATGTATTTTTTCGTTCTGGATTCGTTCATTATCAAGTTTTATGTCTTGATACTTGCCGATCATGGTAAATATCAACTTTCTAACTACGCCTTTGATAGCTTTAGGCATTATTTTTCAATAATTTCAAAAGAATATTGATCGAGAAACACTAAACACAAAAACGGGTCAATCCGTTTGACAGTGACATGACAGTTCAAAAATATTGCCATGTATAGATTTAAAAAAACAGTCCAGTGCAGAGAACCGATAGCCAGACTCTAGCATATAATACAAATATGCTAATGTAATACCCAATAAAAATTAGTCCCTTCTAATTTACTAATCGCTTAGTATCATCATAGTAAAGACTGATCTTAGTATGACCTAAATAGCGCACTACTTTACCGAAGTGGGTCATGGTCTAAATCGAGACAAATATTTAACGCCCATACTGTATAGACTTATGTTTATCTTACTTCTATCTACGACTAAAATTGAACAAGTACATCCCACTGAAACATTCAACATAAGTGCCCATACAACACTAAAGATATCCTTACATGCTTCGTCTACCAATATTCAAAAGAAAGCTTTCCAAAAAAATCTAGTAGTTTCGGGTGATGTTGATCCTCCCTTTTTCATAACCATCCAAATTTAGTACCCATGATACTTCTATTTAATATATTATTTGTTAGCTTGTATCGAGTAGGTAAGCCTCAATATACCTATTTGTGACATCTAATCGAGGCATTCATTTAATCATAGATACTCTTTGATAGTACCTATTTCATCTATTATCTATGGTTTATTTTTGCCGCCAGAAAAAACACACACATACACTAGAGACGGACACCGACCTTTGTTTTTTTTCGCGTTTATTAAATATAAGTAATATATAATAGCAGTACATAATATAATTGAATATAATATTAAGAGGATTAAATATAATAATGTAATAATTATAATAATAGGATTGAATATAATATATAAAGAATCATTGTCATGAGCATGTATGTACCGATTTTTATTCGTAATATGTACCGGATATGCAAGGAGAAAGAAAGGAATAAATGCATTTATTTGTCCTATAATAAAAGGATTCTTTTTGATTAAACGCCAGTCCTGAGGTTTAGATAATATGTTCATATCGCTTATCGATATGACCATGATAGAACAATAAAACAGATGCTTTTCCGAAGGTATCTATTCAGTTGATAACTTGTTGTAGGGACCCCGAACTTATAATAATATTGACTTAAAATGACGGCCACTTGGTTGGAACCAACTTCAGATAGAAATTATAATAATTGCTCATTGCATTGAATGAATACCTAGGTATATAGAATTGGTATTGAAACCATCATGGTCACTCACATTAGCATTAGTGCTATCGAAATGTTTACCATGTTGTACTGTTTCGAGTTTCCGATATTTTGTCGCTGTTGCAAGCACCATGAATACGTAGGAACTGTAGGAACTGGTGGTAAACGATAAAGTTTTTAAGAGTAAATATCGAAATATCGGAGCCAAAATATCGGAAACTCGAACCAATACTGCATGGTGAACATACATGGTAACAATTCTAATATACAGAATTGCTTTGGATAAAAAACTATTTGTCTAAAACAAGTTCTAGAGACACTAAGCTGAGTTCAACCAAGTCAAGCTAAAAAGAACCTAAGAAACGCTGGCTTAACATCGTTAAAGATGACAATTGTGTGCCATGGTCTCACTGCCAAGAGCCCTTAGCTTCAAGGTGAAAGTCGTGAACACAGAAAGAAAAAAGAAAAAAAGAGAAATAATTTATTCGATTGTTTATTTAGTTTAAGGCTTAGCGAAATACTTTAAAGTACAGCAGAAATGTACCAAATAGTTTCTCCATTGTCAACAGAAAGTGGTGCGTGAAATGAACCGCCTGGGTATGTTGATTGACCTGTCGCACGTCGGTGATAATACTACCAGGGCCGCTATTCGCCTCTCCAAGGCCCCGGTCATTTTCAGCCACTCCTCGGTGTACAACCTCTGTAATCACAATAGGAATGTGCCTGACGATATCATTCAGTCCTTGGTAAGTATCTTACATATTTTTATCTACTCAGTCTGAGAGTAGACTTACTGTACCGTATACCGTGATATAAACATTATTTAAAAAATTCTATGCGCATAGAGTATCAAAATATTTTTTTAATCATGATGAACGAGGTCTTTATGTTCAACTGTATCACAATGTAACTTTCTTTTCATTACAATACAGCTTAAGCTGAGCATAAGAGGGTGTCATGCATTTTTTATCTACATAATCTGTGGACGTGGCGCAACGCGCATGCGCGATCAGCTAAAGGATTTTAGCGCTAAACTTTTCTTTTAAGCTTTATTAATTTTTCATGCGATAATATAAAGTAGTGTATGAAACTGCAAATAATTGGGTCTTAAAACACTTATGCGATACTATAAAAAATCTCGCCTACGGCTCGCTTTATCACCTCATACTCGTATTTTATGTACATAATAAGAACAAGCAACAGTTTTATAAACTAACTACTATTGATAATCGTAAGTAGTGTTCGTTCAGTTTAACTACATCGTAAGACGATCCACCAAAGTCTTTAGAGCTCAAGCTTATCTCACTTGCAAGAAGACATCCTGATTGACGAACGAGGCTCTGGTGCAGGGTTTCCATTCGGGTATGAGGGTCAGACGCAAGTTTATTCCGTAGTTATATAATATAAAATATAATATTAAAATACTCATCGAATTGAAAATCGAATTGAATTCATAAAAAGCGTATCGTCAACCGATACCTATATCATTAACTGTCTAATTAAGATGCGGCTGAACTTCGTTATTTTCTGCGAAGCGACTGCCACCTGACCTCCACAACCAATAGGCGATATCGAAGTACTGTAGTTAGACTAGTCAATATCATAAAGGTACCTACAATAAACTAATAAAACAATATTGTTGCTATTGCGGTCCTTTTGTGACGGTCTCCTGATATAAATACAGCCTTGGTATTCAATAGAAGCTCTCGTTCCAAAATTTCAGAATGTCTAATTCTACGAAACGATGTTCCGGTCTCTTGGGCGTGAGAAATTGGTCTTGTTCGTAGCCAACCTTAACGTCAGACATAAATTGGTAAATAACAATTGGTAAAATAGAGTGCTTTCTTGATATAACCACCTAGAGAAACTGCTACTTACATAACACGGTTATACCAAAATTGTACACGTATCAGTATCATATCAGTATGTTATCGGACAGTATTTTCGTATGTGAGATTAACAGCTATGCTAGATTTAGTACGACTAAAATATATATTGTTTTGTTGCAGAAAGAAAATGGCGGCCTCATCATGGTGAACTTCTACCCTGAATTCGTGAAATGCTCTCCTAATGCAACCATCTCGGATGTCGCTGGTAAGTTAGGTATCTCTAGTAACACAATGCACACATTGTTGTGAATAATAGATTAAAACAAACAATCAGTGCTATTATTACAATACATAATAGTACAGTATATGGAAACTTCTTCATCCTAGTGTTAACCCCAGTCGTATCTGAAGGATTTCACGTCTGTGAGGCTTGTCCATGCTTCTACCACGGTCTTTTTCGCATATTCTTATTGTAAGTGACCCATTTTTCATCACCCGTAATCAACCGTTTAGGAAACGGTTCCGTATTGTTACGTTTCAAAAAGAAGCGCATATGGAAACATATTGCATTAGGTTTTTCTCAGTGAGATAATGTGGTACCCAAATTTCAAGTTTTTTTCTTGTACCCAGACTCCTTAAATTCCTTCTAAATGACTTAAAACTGTTTTTTGATAAACGTACAGTTCTTCAGCAATATCTACTAATACTTTGATCTTGTTTCTTTTTTTTCATAGATGGCACTAATTTTCTAGAGACGTCTAGGAGTGGACCTCATTTTTCACACTAAAATTGCCAGACTTGAAACGCTTGAACCATATTTTTCCTACTCTTATTGAGACCGCATTAGGTCCGCAAACGCGTTGTCGTAAACCGCACAAATTTTATGGGCGACGTTTGTCGCATTTTATCTTTTTTGAAGTAAAACTTTAAAATGTACCGAATTTCTTCGTCACATACATCCATTTTGCTTGCTTGAAAAACAATAGAAAGTTGGCAGGATCTAGTTTTTTTTTTATTTATTGCATCTTTACAATATCAACATTTAATAGTATTAAAACCAGCCAGTTGCATTCAGTACAGCCAAAGAGATTTGACTACTAATAAATACATTCAAAATACGAAAATACTTTTGCCCCTACCCAATAGCACTATAGTCGTGGACATTCTAAAAAAAATCTTTAAACAGCAACGAAGACGGGGATTGAAATTGGTCGAGATCCCACACTCGCAGGTGATGTGGAACCTCTCCACCTTAGCAGGGACTTTACTTCACCGTGTGTCTTCTAGCGCCTATACAACGATTTATGATAAAATGTATTGTTTGACATAATGCCCATAGCAACTTCCTATCAACGCACCGCTAGCCATAGGCAGGGAATTCATCCCCACACATTGCAAACTGAGAGGGTACGCACTGTGCGGTATGAAAGAAATTTCATCCCACGCACACTCAAGTTGTGAAATGAACTCCCTGCTGTGGTTTTCCTATGCGCATACAATGTAAGCAACGATGCTTGTCTGCTACCTAAGTGGTATAAAAAAACTAAAAATCCAATTTTGTACAGTCGTTCGTAAATTATACGCGTACATACAGTCAGCGGACATAAGTAGCTTAACAAATATTAATTGTTTGATCACTGTCACATCTAAACCTTTCATAAAATGATAAACGTGACCTGAGATATACTAACTTATTCCTTTGAGGTTTTTAAAACTGTTTATATTCCAATATAAATAAGTTTTGTCAATATTTTACTGTTAATCAACTTTTGTTGCTGACTGTACTTTTCCTGTGATTTATTTTTATTTCATCATCATTCTCATAAACTCACGCCTATATCCCCAAAGGGGTAGGCAGAGGTGCTAGCACCCACATTTCGCCAGTTTATGTTTAGGTCCCAATGTAATAGGTGGCGAGCCTATTGCCATTAACCGGGCACTTATAAACCTGCGATAAATACACACATAACTTCGAAAAGCATCGAAAAGTCATTGGTGTGTGCCATGGTAAAACCTGGGATCGAACCCGAGACCTCGTCTCAGCAGTCCATTACCCATACCACTAGGCTACCGCGGTTGTCACTATTTTTATTTATACAGATAATATCATGAAACTAAAATCAATCAATTAATTAGCCCAGCGCAGTTCTCTGCTGGACCTCTCCCAATGTTGGTAGGCTTTGGCCTACTGTATCCACACAGGACAAACGGATTGGTACAGGGTTTTATTTCGAGTTTTCCTTCTCTCGCAGTGATATCATCTGCGTATTTTTCCGAAGGTCTCCTCTTACGACACCCGTCGAATGAGATGGGGTGGTGATACTTTTATTGTACCACACGGATAACATACTCGTACAACGCAAAACTGATAACATTTTCGTTGCATTAATAGGTCATTACGATCCGCAGTCAAGATTCTCACAAAGGTAAAGGTAGGTAGCTAGGTAGATGCGGTGGCTGCTGCACGTCCTCTTGACTGTGTGCCAAAGCTGCAGTTCCAAACTAAATCAATTTAAGTTCACATTAGCATCAGCACAATAATAGGCACTCTAACTAATCCTTCTAAGGTTCTCGTTGGTAGATAAATTAGTTTATCGTCTAGCTTATATTTAATATTGAACGGAACCAGCCTATGTTGGTAGAATGAAAATTTTATCTTTGTTCATGCAAGTGCAAGGGTCATAACAAAATGAACTCTCGAATTTTTTTGTGATTACTTGATACCGGAAAATATGTAACATAACAACATAACATAAACTCACGCCTATATCCCCGAAGGAGTCGGCAGAGGTGTTAGCACCGACATTTCGCCAGTTTATGTTTAGGTCTCAATGTAATAGGTGGCGAGCCTATTGCCGTTAACCGGGCACTTATAAACCTGTGATAGTGTATGCCAGGGTAAAATCCATATCACTTGACTACATATAGGAAAATATGTGTAGGTAAAAAAAAAAAATTATGGTGAGCCAATTCTTTCGAATTGAACTGCAAACCGTACCACATTGATATGTCTAGCACATGAGTTGCAGTAATCAGCTGGCTTTTGTTGCAACATGAAGTTATTATAACCGCGGTATTCTGTAGGGCGGAGGTAGTTCCCCAGACGGATGGCTCAATTGCGCGGAAATACCGCCGTGTTCTATCTCCTATGAATGGCTTGGTTTTCCCCCCCGTCCTGTAGAGTCTGTAGATTTCAATCACTAAAACAGCTTATCAGTTTATAGTGTTAGTGTAGTTAATAGTGTAGTTCTGACACTGAGTGTACAAAAGCGACCACGAGTAAATAGATTTATAATGATGGATGAATTATTTTGCAGTCAGAGAGTATCACTAACATTCTCGGTTACATTAGTCATTTATGAATGATGTAAGTAAATAATTCATTTCCTTTCGAAATCTATTCGAAACTTGATCTTAACTTAACTGTACTTTATGACTACCATGGGATCAAGTTGGTTGAAAGTTCTTGTTGAAACTGCTCGCTACTTAGGGCTGCGAATATACATCTCTGAATTTTACATGCAGATTAAATTCTAAGTAACATTATTGAGACAACAAAAGTAAAAATTTAATATATATCAATTGTTTAAAGATTTATAAAACTTGAAGAACTTGAATAAAATATATCAAAATTTCATAGTTGGCGATATATTTGGTTTAATACACCTCTGCTCACCCCTTAGTGATCGTCAGGTACGTGTAACGGAAGTCAAAAAAATGCAGTTAGATTTGTCTTGATCGTCTAATAAATATAACAAATTTATCACATTCAATAGTAACATACGTTGCGCAAAGCAAAACAGCTTTATAGATTGAATATTTTACTATAGGTACTGTTTGTACAAATATATTATGTAGGTATATACCTATACCGGATGATTTTATAATCGCTGCGGATTAAAAAAATTTAGATACACTTTCGATTGCAAAATCTTTTAATTCGCAACAACACAGTTAGCGATGCTAAAATGAGAAAACCTAGCAAAACGGCAAACAATTTTCGACCTTATTGACATGACATAGTATCGAGTATTTTTTCTTATATTCGTGATCTGGGTCATCTATTAACGCGAAAAGACACGTAATTAAAAGAATGTCATTAAGTCCGAAAGTCGCTTGCTGTCGCCGTTTTAGTCTCTGTGTGAAAGTTGTTGTCGGTTTGAGTCATATTCCATAATCCGATATCCGGAAAACACAACAATATTGGCTCTGATATCCGATATCGGATCGGATAGTGGAAAACCGGTCTAAGTGGCAAGTTTTAGCAAGAAGTTAGATACCTACTCACTTTATTACCTTTCAGTTGAAAACATTTGCGTAATGACCTTTTGTAAATTAAATGTGCTTACTTTGTTGTACATATGCAGGCAAGATGTAAAATGCTCATTAAACTACGCATACAAACATAACATATTCAAAAGAAGAAACATAAAGAAATGTACACATAAACCTGATCGCGGATCGCAAGACGAATTGAATCAGTTATGATTTATTTATTTGGTTTATAAACATATATTCAGAGATACGAGTCATCTGCAATCTTACAAATATAAGGGGGAAATTGAATTAGAATCGGTATGCAAGGAAATGACTTGCACACGAAAAAAAGTAAGCTTCATGTTTGTTTGTAAAGCAATATTTGAACTCGATTTTGGAGCACTTCAAAACAGATTGCTTTGATAGTTGACACGAAGAACCTCGCGTATGTTAAGTGTTTACTATCCTGCCTGTTCTCATTCTATATTTGTTTGAGGTCATTGCAATGCAATTCATACATTCATTCTCTTCCCGGGCACATCATCATTCACACAATTCATGACTCCATACGCCCACACACCTCTGGTTGCTAATGTAATAGTAGTGTTATTTATCTACGCTTATTATTACCTAGCTCTATTTCAAAAGCTTTCGAATACTAATGTTCGTAATCTAGATAAACAAGCTATGTTTATAAAACAATCCGCCTCTAACGAAACTTATTTAATGAATATAAATGTATCTATACCTTAAACTTTGGCTAACAAATTTATGTTTCTTTTTGTTTTCGAATTTATCTTAAGTTGTTAATGCAAAACTTATCCACTTATGTGTGTATATTGATTTCCTTTGCATAGATATTTGTCTTCAGAGTGGCTATTTGTTGCATTTTTATAAACTTTTACCCAACTATCAAAAGGGATTATTTGCCTTTTTCATTCAGGCATATATATGTAAGTATAATGAAATAGTGAGCTGAGGTTTATTATACGCCTATTAGTATTTCTCCAGCTATATTTTCAGACTCAAATAATATTGTCGAACCTGTTTAAAGAGGGGTAAATTATTATTCTTAGGTAAATCAAAATGGAAAAATTATCAAACAATAAGCCTTTTTCCTATTCATTGTAGCGCCGTAAATCGCAAGGTTATTAACACGTGTTTGGCGGATAAGAAAAATTACAGCCGATTAAAATTCTCGTTAATGACTTTGATGTTTAAGGCGATATGTTTTGTTCACAGAACATTTCCATTACATCAAGAGGATGATTGGCTCTGATTACGTCGGCATCGGTGGGGACTTCGATGGTGTTAACAGGTAACGAGACTACTTACTGATCACGGGACTGTGTAAACCATAATGTAAAGAAATTTTGGTATTGTACATGAAAATTAAGAACAAACATCACAAGCATAGAATATATAAATACATATTATTATTCCTGATATCCTAGGTTAAAAACAATGTCTATTAAATCTATTAAAGAAATGAAAGCAAAGAGAGAGTAAGAGAGAAATAAAAGTGAGTAAGAAAAAAATAAAACAGTTCAGAGAGATAGAAAAAGTATGACCAATTCATCGAAGTCACGCAACTGCGAATATGTATATTTATATATACCCTTCACTAAAAGTCGGAACCATTGTAACTTCTTCTAGGTATTTCAGTGAAGAAAATAATTAGTATTATTCTAAAATACCCCAGTGCTCTCCATAAATTTTACTTTTCTTTTCAAGATCGCAAATACGTTTATTATTCAAAGGTTTTCAATACATGAGCTGGAAGTGGACGAATTACTTATTATCACATAATTTTGTAGATATAATCACAGATTAAATCCTCTATTCTCTCTTACCAGGGTTCCTCGTGGTCTGGAAGACGTTTCGAGATATCCAGAGCTTTTTGCGGAGCTGCTACGCAGTGGGCAATGGAACGTGCAGGAACTAAAGAACCTCGCTGGACTGAACATGCTGCGTGTCATGCGACAAGTGGAAAAGGTGAAAAGACTTAATAACACTTAAAGCCACACCATTAAGAACTTGAATTCCTTACCAGCTCACATGTTTCCGTCATCCTACAGTCCCAGGACCTTAAAGCGCGGCGTGAAAAAGAATCTGACTAAGCCGTCAATCTGAGTGCCACCATTGTTACATGATAAATGTCTGTAATGGTGGCCCTCTTTCCTGAGACTTTACCTTCAGGCAAGATGCAGTCAAATTAACGAGTCCTATATAAAAAAAATGTAACACATTACTAATAAAATTATAAATGGTATTTATATTATAACAAAGCAACGTGACGTATAACGCGTATAGATATCACGCTAATGATTTGTTACTAGACTTACCAATAATATTATCGGTGTGTTACATTAAATTATTAATTTACACTTACACTTCATAAATCGTTCAACGTTTCATAGTTTATTATCAAAGCCAACGGAATCAATATCATAAACTGTATAGCTAACAACATGAATATTCAAAGTGTACAGCCTCCCTTAAATCAAATAATCTCCCTCACATCAAAACAGTAACAAAAGCAAGGATAATATGTAAATTCTGACAATCATAAGGCCGCATTCAAACGAGACGGTTTCTACGCGGTGTACCGCTGTGTGCCGTGTACTGCCGTCGCGGAAATCGTTCCATAGTGTGCCATACAAGACTGTCGACCGAACAAGGTTTGCTAGCTCGGGCGGGAGACGGTCTCGTGAAAAGGGCCTAAGGGTCACATTGCAACCGTCATGATTATTTGATTTTTTTTTTGTACTAAAATAAGCGAAGAATATGGTGAAAGAACTATAGTCAAAGCAGAACATTACTAATGCAAGCAAACTAGACTCATCGTGTACCCCGAAATTACCTTAAAATTCAAAAGATTCATAAGAACCCTGAGTATATCCAAGGCCAAAAATCTAAATTGTTCTGAATTCATACCGTACATCATTGTGTGCCGATCGCTGATTTATTCACTGTCGTTTAGTCCTCTAGTCATGCTTGGGACCCATACAATAAATCACTGTCTAGTAATTTAACTAATATAACTATTAAGGTGTTATTTATTTTTCAGGTGCGTGATGAGATGCGTACTAATGGCATCGAGCCAGAAGAGCATCCAGATTCACCCAACGACAACGGAAATTGCACCAGCAATGCTTTCTACACTGAATACGTGTAAATCAGCCCGGGCTGACACGCAACTGCTAATTTGATCCTTATTTCTTGAAAAATAAATTTTAATCCTGATTGAAATATAACTTAGTTACAACGTAAATGTTTTGAGGCAACTTCAGTTCAATTGACTTCTTGAACGTAATATTTTGAAAATGTAATCCAACGAACTCGCAATTATTTTATAAGTGTTTTGAGAGGCTGCAAAATAAAAATTGTTGATACTTATCGGCCTACATACAATAACATTTTATATCAAGTTTACAGCTTTTAAATAGTAAGTACAAGTATCAGTAACTATTAAAGCCAATTAATTAAACAAACGTAGTTAACAAAATTTGCCTCCACGCATACAGTTTAATGCTTGTGACATTCATCAACATGATTTATCAAATTATTACGTACTGAAGGGCCCAGACCACAACGAGGGGCGCGATTTACATAGATACAAATTAATATTTAAGATCTCATTCGCCATAAACAAGTTGCGTAAATGTCCATTCAATTTAGAAAGATTGGTTCAAAATATTCAAATGTAATATTGTAATTTTTGAAGTAATAGGCTCAGGTTTATGAAAACTGTAGACAGCAACACTAATGATATACTACTTACGACTGTCATAAGATTCCTTATATGTACGTATTCAGTAAATACAAATTGCGTGCTCAAATGTGCAGTTGCGTATAGTGTATACAGTTAGAGAGCAGATGGAGTATCTGGCAGTTTGATTCCAATTGATGTGTGTTTAACATTATAATTATTATATGTGTCAATATGAGCGTCCTTGCACACTTGCATAGTCATTTAGTAATTACTGCAGCAGATAGCTACTCAGCAATAGTTTGTTTGATTTGAACATTACAATATTAAACCGTAATAAAGTACATATTATATTTAAATGCTCAAAACTTTCAGATAAAATCAAAAATATCATAATAATAGTCACTTTAAAACTATACAAGTGTGAATAGACTAACTGAAGTCGCTGTAGTGTCACTGTGTCTGTTTAGTTGATATTCAAAGTGCCACTGGTCATATTTCAAATTATTTCGCAATAAAAATATCTGGTTTCGGTCAAAATGAGTTATAATTTTATTGCAGAAAACTAACAATAAACTATTTATAGTTATCCAGTTACTGAAAATGGAACAACTTTTGATCTAAAATACCTATCTATTTTTTCTAGTTTTGAAATATATATTTTTTCTATACATAGGAAAAATCAAATGTTACCAAAATTGAGATTATTGAATTTATTTTTATATACCCTGAACAAATAGAAATGAATAATGCAAAACATAAATAATTTATTTCTAATTTTAACTTTTAATTTAAAGTTAAGAAACTCGAAACCGAAGTGAACCAGTGTATGACTCTGCCAACTTAGTTACCTGACCCATTCTCGCAAAATTCTAACCTACATAATTGATGTTTATTTTTACAAAATTAAATTGAGATTTTTTATCTATATTTCACATGAGGCAAAACGCAAAAAATCTGTTGACGGTTCGCATAACGTAACTATAAAAAATTTACTTAACGTAACGGAAACTTTCGTTTCGTTGGTTGGAAAATCTTTGTCATTTAATGTCGTCACGCACATGACCGATCGCACACTTTTCTAATTAATAAGGTTTTACAGGCAAATGAAGAATTGTAACAAACAGGTAATAAACAAAGTTCAACATCTTTTAAAATAAATTTTCAAAATTTATTAAATACCCGATTCTTTCAAGCACAGTTAAAACAAGCTTCCTTTAACGTCAGTGAATGTCAAAAAGTTTGTAGGAATGTTGAACACATTCCATACACAAACAATTAACTTTATCAGAAATGAAGAAACAAAATAACTAAGTATGCTACCGAGGTATGAATACTATTCATATAACTGTGTTGGCAGAGTATACAACAAACATAGGTAAGCTAAGTTACTAGCAGTAGTTTCTTTTTAATATTTAAAGTATCACCTATTTTTCTGAAATATGACCAATTGCCTATAAGTGGTAACTGTTTTAGATAATCAAAATATATTAATCAATGTTGTAGATGCATGATAGGTGTTATAATATTGTGAACTGTGCACTTCTTTCTTCTAATACAAACGTTGTAGGTTGCGTTCACATATCACCGACTTAACAACTCCCACTCTATCTGATAATACGACTTTTCACGTGATGTGTCTCAATTCCTATTGATATTTTTTTCCCAAGGTGGCATTATCAGGACAGAGTAATTAGATAGAACTCAAAATTGGAATTAAAAGAAGGCTTTAGTACGAGAGAAAGTAAATTGTACTGCGTAAATAGAGCAAAAATAAACAAAAAAAAAACCAAAGATATTTTATTTTACTATTGTAATTTAAAATGTATAAATAAACGATTCGATCTAGGAGAGTAAAGAGTATGTAGGTAGCGAATAAAATTTTCAAAGATATGATAATAGTCTTTTTATTTTGTATTACTTGTGGTTTGAAGAGGTTTAATAAAAATAAAAGGATTTGAAAGCTAACAGATGGCACACTTGGGATCATTGATTTCTGTATATTATGTTTTAATCATCACTTCGTCCTTACTCCACTCTTTATTGCGGAGACAGGTATTGATAATCAATTCCTTTATTATTTCGTACATGTTCCTATTGTCATTGACAGCAATATATTGAGATAGGGCAAAGGAGGTATGGGATGCCATTATTATCAAGGTGAAGTTACACGCGTTTTACCCGAATGATAATGATTTCTATTTTGAAATGCATAAGAAAGTCAATACTCATACTACAGGTCAGGTTAATAAGTTAGGCGTTGAATCTTGGCCTCCAATCTACAATCTAAGCTAGTAAACTATTTCGTAAGTTGGAATTGTGATGTGCATTGTGCCAAAAAGACCTAATCTTTTATATAAACCTGTTTGCACAGTACTTTATTTAAGCTGTGAATTATACTTTCTATAATTTAGTATTTTAATATGGAGGGTAGGCAAGAAACCATAACTTCTTTTGTCATTGTGACAATAATACCATCCGATAAAAATGATGCTGTGAATTTCTTATTGATATATTAAAATGTAACTTAAAAAGCGACTATTTCTTATAAATTGTGACTGAACAATTTTTGACCTGTATTTGAACTAAACTTAGAATGTACCGTGTCTTATTTTGGTATTCATTTAAACACAACCACGTCTGTTTCTTAGGCGCGCGATTGGTTTCTATTCTTCTTTTTCAATAGGGTCTACAAAAGAAATATCCAATTCTAATATCGAATATACAATATTTAATCCAATAAATAAGGTTCTCGAGATTTTTGTCTACTTGAATATCTATTTATTACTTATGTACTGTAATAAAATCAATGTACATCTTTCTTTTATTTACTAAATATAAGATAAAATGTTACCGTGAAAGCAGTTTCAAAGTTACTCTCAGGAATAAAATGTAACATCGTCAATAAACATTATGACCTTTTAGGCCATTCAAATATAAAACGATTCCAGGTTGAACTTGAAATTGTATACAAATCCTATGAAATCATCTTGAGTCGAAAGTCTTTTCATTATTAAAATGTTTCTTTTATTTGTTTAAGATTCTGACTAAGAGGTATTTATGTAGTGTGATTCAATATCAATAGGATTTCACAAAATAAACAAATTAGATAGATTTAGAACCTTCGTGCGCCTATTTGTAAGTTGTTTGGCGCATTGCGTTATAGCTTTGATGTCGTAACAAGATGATGTGACGAGCCCTAGTATTTGAAGGGTGATTCCGCAAAGCGCCAATCAACGGTAACTCTAAGCTGTTCGTATATTTACTACACTTGATAACTAATAAAGACGTTGCTGTATAATACAGTTTGTTTTATTTCATTGGCTTCCTAAAAACATTTTTGTATCCCTTTAATTTCTTCTCTGCCAATTTACTTGAGGCTCCGAGAGGACCTCCTTTTGCAAAATATTCTGTCAGTATTCTGACTTCTGATAAGTGCTAGCACATTCAGGTGACCATTGCAGCTGGCATTACTTGAGTCTTCAATTACCCAAAGTCACTTTCGATAGATCAGTTTACTAAAAAAATAAAACGAATTTCCAAAATCATAAATACACTGAAAAATTAGTGAATGGTCTAGGTAGCCTTCGACATCCTAGTTTGGACTCTATCACAAAATCACCAAACGAACTTTAAAGGCTAGGCCCAAACTTGGGTGATGCACGGGTACAATAATATGACAGTAAGCGTGAACAAGTTTGGTTACCTTTCAAGGGGATTATTCTGAATGACATCGAGTTTCAAGCACAGATGTAACGTGAGGAAACGATGAATTACATACAATAAAATTGGTTACCTAGAACTAGATCAATTTAAATGTGTCAAGTTTTACGGACACGATATGGTGTCATATTTATTACAACGGTTCGGAATTTTTCGCAATTAAATCATGGAACTTACTATTTCTGCCGACGTTTCGGATGGAAGCTAGTCGAGTCGTGACCACGGGTGCTGCACCGCACGCGCAACGTCGGCAGAAATAGTAAGTGTCATGAATTAATCACGAAAAGTATATTTTGGGTATAATTATGAATTCACACCGCAATAGTTTAAAAATAACTTTATGGTTTGTTAGTCACAATACGCAAGGGGCCAGTATTTATATTCATGATAGAAATAAAGCCATTATAAATGATAGGCCATTTATCGGAATAATCAATATTGAAGATAAATTAGATTGTAGCTGGTAATTAATTAGAATCATAAGCAAACAGCGGGTTCTTTCAGGGATCTAAAAGCTTTTACTTACGCCTTTTCCCTGCCAGTTATAGGTACAGAGGATAGCGGTACGATTTACTGTCCTGTGATCTTATTTCAAAAGAATTTATTTATGATTACATCTAAGATGAAAAGGGCTTTCTTCAGCAAAGATAAGACCATTGAATAAGATAGATAATGTTTTTGATCTAATCCTGACTCTACTAGTATCTACTGTATCACATACAAAGAAATAAATAATGTCATTAGAACTAGACTAGATAACGAAATGAATTAGCCGTGTGGTTCCCGACAGAGTAGAATTTGGACCACCCCATCTCTTCCTATGCGGTGTCGTACAAGGCGACTAAGGGATAGGGCTGTATAACATCATACACATATATGCAGCCCAGAATCAGCCTCAGATAGCTTGAGTCAACAATTGTGCCAGGAAGACGGTATTAGGCTCACCCCCTATTACGTGGAACTGAATTTAATGATTGGTGTAATGAGGGTGTTAATTCATCTCTGTCTAACCCTCCGGGGATAAAGACATGACTATATCTATGTATGTATGTAGAGAATGAACTAAATACATCCTGCTTAACATCACAAGGTTTGACATTGGCGGAATTGATGCTAAAAGCGCAGAGCCATTCATCAAGAATTGAATTGAAGGCGGGGCACTGCAAGACGTTGTTACCCGACTGCTTCAGCGAAGGTTATGTGTTACGCGCGTATGTATATAGTTTTCTTCGTTCCCCAACAGGCCTAACGGTTGAACAGACATCGATGAATGGAGTCTCAAATGAAAGGTATTTCATCTTCAGAGTGTCATTACATATCAACAAAAACGATGTGGTGGATTTTAGGGCTAAAATGCGTGTTGCCAAATTATTTCATATTCTATAGTCTAATAGAATATCACCCTGCAAATTTTAAGTATGAGTAAATTAACTTAATTCTAAATACTTGGTATGGTTGACTTTTCAATAAGGAAGGTGGTATAATGATAAATTTAATTTAAGTATAAAGAAGTGGAAATGTGATTATTCGAAAAAAAAAATTTTTATACCACTGTCTGCCCCCAGACTTGCGCACGGCCCACCTGATGGAAAGTGGTTACTGTGGCCTATGGACGTGTGTAACACCAGAGAAGCCACACTCGCGCTGTAGCCACTCGACCCTGTAAGCACAGAGTTTCTGTGCCGTCAGTGTAGAGGACAAAGCAGGACAAGCCTTTAGTCATCCCACTGACAGCACAAATTCTCCAGTGAGCTTTGGCTCCCCTACTCCCTGCTGGGAACACAACACGAAGTTATTATAACCGCGGTATTCTGTAGGGCGGAGGTACTTCCACAGTGGGACTGATAGAAAGATATATTGTATTCAAAAATAAAGCGATGTAGATACGTATGTGTTGAAATCGAGCACTAGAGGCGCAGTGGAGTAAACCAAATAAATAATTGCCTTGCCTAGTCTAATCATGCTTGCGCCCCCAAAGTCTACACCCTGTGCCTGGGCACCGGTGGCACCGCCCTATTTACGGCACTGTTGTTAAGTACCGACTTCCCCAATGAGTAAAAAGTATCTAAATTATTTTGGCATGCCCCTATAAGATAAGATAAGATTTATTTCAGATGAAATCATCCATAATTTGTTAGTATGTTGACCTATAACTATGTTACTATTTCATTATAAAAGAATAGGTATTAATATTTTTTTAAATCATGAGGTATATAATAAGTTGATAATAATATAAATAATAATAAATGAAATTCAAACAAATTCAATTAAATAAATATTGTAAGTAAATATCTGTAAATATCAATAAATTAAATTGGTGGCGCGATTCTCGCCACGTGAGCTAGTGGACTGTATTTTGCGGGGGATGAAGCTAAATATTTCAGATGACACTTTACACAACAAACAAGATAGGTGATCGGGTTGCCGCGGAGGTGGTTTAGGCAGTGAATGCAACCCAAGAAAGTAGGAGAGGATGCACTAACCTTTATGACGCCACGTGCTGTCAGAGCCGGTGCACCGGTCTTCTCTTCCTGGCTCAGGAGCTGCTGCCCACTTCACTAAATCACTTGAGGGACACGAGAGGCACAATCCGATCGGTAAAGGTCTATGAAAGCGGTTAAAATCCAACAAATATTATTAATTTCTGAGAGTCGCGCGCGCCGCCGCCATTGATTGCTAGTACGATGCGGAGTCAAGATGCGGTCATTTCAACCATTGGCGGGGCGAAAACTATTGCTATCTCACTTTAAAGGCAGTGCGGGAGGGAGATGGGTATAGGAAGCGTGTGTTCAGTGTCAATCAATTGAGAGACGATTTGAATTTACTACTATTGAGCGGAAAAATACAAATTCTACTATCGGCGCAACCATTCCCCCCGGCTTGAAGGGTTACCTTCAAAACGAAAAATGCGGAACAAATCTAAAGTCTAATCTAAATCTAGGTTTGGGAAATAACAACTAAAATATAAAACTAGGTTTGAGCTCGTGCCTACTGCTGGTTAGGCAGAGGGCAGAGGCGAACAACCGGGCGCAGATACGATCCGGTTGCGGTTTTAACCCGTACAACACGAGTTATCCCGCGGGAATCGGGAAAAACTTCTTCTACTACTCCTAGAGGCCAATGTAAAGGAGGCGCATTCTCAGTCATAAGGACTACCACCGTACCTACAGTAATTGGGTTGGATGGAGTATTCCATTTTTGACGCGACTGCAGCGTGTGCAAATAATCGGTTCTCCAACGATTCCAAAACGATTGGACTAATTTATCTAAAAGAGCGTGACGAGTTAGAAGGTGCATTCTATCGTCATCAACATCCATTGCGGGCAAATATTTTAGAGGAGTCGTATTTAAGAAGTGAGCTGGCGTTAACGCTAATGGCTCTGACGGATCGCTAGATAGAGTCCGACACAGCGGACGCGTGTTCATCACCGCCTCTACTTGAGCGAGTACGGTACTCAACTCCTCGAACGAGAGAATCTGTTCGCCTATGACGCGAAACAGATGCGACTTAAGGCTTTTAATATTCGCTTCCCAATTACCACCAAAGTGACTAGCTGCAGGCGTGTTAAAGTACCATTCAATGCGATTTTCGGCTAAGATGTGAGCGAATTCACTTTGGTAGTACTTAGACCGTAAGAATGCGTGCAATTCCGAAATACTACGTCGGGCCCCTACATAGTTTGTACCGTTGTCCGAATACATGCGCTTAACCGGACCACGACGCGACAAAAAACGTTTAAAAGCGGACATAAAATTTTGCGTACTTAAATCACTGGTCAACTCTATATGAACCGCGCGAGTTGTCATACAAATGAACAAACAAACATAAGCTTTCGTGGAGCGAATGCCACGACCACGAGCAATAGTGACTTTGAAAGGCCCAGCAAAGTCTGTGCCGGTGTGTACGAAAGGTTTTGTGGATTGAACAACACGACAAGAGCGATGATCGGCCATTTCAGGCGCGATAAAACGCGGGCGGAGTTTAAAACAAGGTACACATCTGTGTACTCTAGCGCGAATCAAATTACGAGCGGAAATTATCCAGTATTTCTGTCTCAAAATAGATATTAACAAATCGGGACCAGCGTGACAATTCACCTTATGATGATAATCTACTAACAAATCTAATACGTGGTCCTTACGCGGGAGAACTACAGGATGCCTTTGTTCAAATCCTAAACTTGAATTTCTCAAACGACCACCTACTCGAATGAGTCCATCTTCCAAAAATGGTTTCAAGTGTCGGAAAGAACGACTACAAGGTTTGTTAAATTCTAAATTTTTAAATTCAGAAGCAAAATAAAATTTCTGCAACTCGCGAAGTATGACCAATTCAGCTTTATCTAAATCAGGGGCGGTTATATGACCGCGCGTAGATAAAATTCTCAAAAATCGGCCTACATAAACAACACCACGCAACAGTCTCGACCAAGACGAGACGCGATTAGCCAACAACAAAATAAGGGACTCTTCACGCGGGACCGATACAACAAGCGAGTGCTTCTTCTCCTCGGGTGGTTCGGAAACCGTAGTGGGATTGAATTGACTAACTGGCCACTTATCTAACGCGGCATGAATCCAGGACGGTCCACTAAACCATAACGGGTGATCTAAAATTTGCGAAGGAAGCAATCCACGAGAGAGACAATCGGCTGGGTTGTCGGTGCCAGCAACGTGAAAGAGATTTTGTGGCGCTAATTCAGATTGAATTTTTGCCACTCTATTAGCGACGAATGTGTCCCAACGATGGGGCGAAGAGTGGGCCCAACACAAAGCGACTGTTGAGTCCGAAAAAGCTAAAATTCGACTAATATTAATGCGACACGGAAGTGCTAGTCTTAGCACTGCCATCCAAAACTACGCGGAGTTTAGTAGTAAGCTTATCTTCTCTAATAACTCCGTGGTGCGGGATAATGTACGAAGGCTGGGTCTCGTCAGTGTCCGCAGGCGCAGGTGAGATGTAACCTTTATCTAAATATTCGTTAACAACCTCATCATAGGCTTGCTTTAACTTTGGAGACGCCTGCATCTTTCGTTCTAAACAAAGAAAGCGTTTTTCAGCGGATACACGGGAGTCACCGAGCGAAAAAATATCTCCCTTGAAAGGGAGCGCGACAACATAACGACCCTGCTCATCACGAGTAGTCGTGCGACAATAAATCTCCTCAGCCATCTTGTCATCAGGGCTTAGGATAGGTGGGACATTGACCTCTTCAATTTCCCAAAACTTGCGGACGGTAGACTCCAGTGGCGGCTCGACGGTGCAACAGAACGAAGCAGTCGAGTGACTAAAACTATCTATAGAAGCGGGTGCGGAACCAATTATAACAAAACCAAGAACTGTTTCCAGTGCGTGCGGAGCGGGGTACGTCGGTCCCCCTTGAACCTTACGTGATAACTGGAGGTGCGGGAGAATCGAAGCGCCGATCAATATATCGACGACTCCAGGAACAGCGTAAGTCTCATCTGCTAAAGGCAAGTCTTTAAATTTCGTTAATAAAGACGTGTCCAACGGGACGGTAGGCAACTGTTCAGTTATTTTATCTGTAACGAGCGAATCCATGTCAAACCAAATATTATTATTAAAACGAGATCCAAACCTTGTTTTAACGGTGCCATGAACAGCTGACTGTAAACCTCCAAAACCCTTCACCACTGAGCGGGTTGAACGCTTATTAACATTGAAACCAAGACGTTGACAACAATCTTGAGTAATAAAATTACTTTGCGAAGCGCCATCTAATAGCGCTCGAACAATGTGCGGTTTACCTAATGCATCAACAATAATAACGCGAGCAGTCGCGAGAACAACAGTAGTGAGCGCAGCACTAGCGGACAACGAACACAAGGTGACGTCTTTCGCAGCGGTCTCCGTGCGGGCAGGACCGCGCGCGAGCGCGGGCCGCGGCTATGGCGCAGGCGCCACCGACGCGGGCGAGCCATGCGACGGTGTGCCACCGCTCGACGAACCAACTGTGCTCACATTGGATGCGGCGTTACTATTTTCAAAATGAAGTAAAGTGTGGTGTCTCGCTTGACATTTGCGACAACTATTGCTACTATTACATAAAACAACGCGGTGTTTAGTACCGAGACAATTAAAACAAAAATTATTAGCGCGAACAAATTTATAACGATCATTAGGCGATAATTTTAGGAAACCCGGACACTTGTACAATTGCGAATGATGAGCATTACACAAAGAGCAAACAGGTGATTGTACATGTGCTGGTGCGGTATTAACATAAGTATGAGTTGACCTCAGTGACTTCGATGACGCATCTATTTTACGTTCGGAACTAACAACTTTCTTCGCGCCTTCATGTTTCGATGAAGAGCGTTGCAATATTTTTATATGCTCGCGAACAAAACTTTCTAAGTCTTCGAACTTAGGAATTTTATTGCCGCGATGATCCGACTCAAATAAACGAATGGTTTCGGAATCTAATTTCTTTAAACCCATATACAAAAATAAGAAGTCGCAGAGGTCTTCGATCTTTAGGTTCTTTACGGCGCGAACAGATGATGCGAAAGTATCTAGAAACTTCTCTAAGTTTTGATCGTTACATGCCGTAATGGATTTCAAATCAAACATCTGATCCAAATATGCGTTAGCTACCGATCTTTTATCCTCATACTTAGCTTTCAAAGTATTTAAAATTAAATTATAATTTTCGGCACTAAACGTAATTCCAGCGCAAACGGTTATAGCTTTACCAGTTAATTTTTCAACGAGATAATGCAATTTTTCGTGATCTGTCAACGAAACGTTCTTATTTATTGTATTCTCAAAACTATCTATAAATAAACACCAATTGCGGATGTTACCATCAAATTCGGGTATTTGAATTGGTGGCAACTTAGGTCGGTCGCGAGTGGGATTGGGTCGGTCAGACGGTTTCTCCAAACTCCTAGTGACGCGTTTGATACGACAATACAAATCGTCAAACGACGACAAGGCCTGATAACTCACTGAGTAATCGGGATTTAAATCTAACTCTAAAACGTTGATGTCATGTACTAAGGATTCGAAATCCGCGCGCAAACTATCTAAGTTTTCTATAGAACATAAGAACGAATCTCTAATAGCCAAATCAGAGGTTTTACGCGCATTATCACAATTCGATTGTATACGCGAGAGTAAATCATTTCTCTTTTAGCGTATAAAAGTTTCAATTGAACTTTACTATCGGTACTACCAACCTTTGGGGACATTTTTACAATTAAATATCAAACTAAAGTGCGGTAAACAACAAATGAAATAACTTAATCTTAGCGGTATAGAACAGCGACGCGGCGCGAACGATATTCCATAGGTAGGTAGGTACTTATAACTGCGAGTGCAAGTTTGAACAAAACGCGCATAACAACAACCAGATCGTATCTACGCGAGCTAGATCGCTGTCTAGGTTCAACTATTATTTCAGGGATTAAGTATTGCGTAATATCTATTCAAATTAAAATACTTTCGTATGAATTTGAATGAAATGCGAGCGAGGTATAACCGCGTATGTAGGTATTAGGTAAATACGATGCGAACTAGCGGCGAACGGACAACTTAGAAATTGAAATAGCCAAATGCGTTAGATATTACACTGTGCCTATGCACTAGGGTGTCTAGGATACCTAAGATCTAAACCTAAATGCCTAGATGCGGGGTTTTCTACTAAAATAACTAGGTATTTAGGTGCGGTGCGTTTATTCCCTATGGAATAAATAACAAAATGCGAACTACGACTAAGGATCCGGTGAGAGGACCAAAAAGAATGGTGGCGCGATTCTCGCCACGTGAGCTAGTGGACTGTATTTTGCGGGGGATGAAGCTAAATATTTCAGATGACACTTTACACAACAAACAAGATAGGTGATCGGGTTGCCGCGGAGGTGGTTTAGGCAGTGAATGCAACCCAAGAAAGTAGGAGAGGATGCACTAACCTTTATGACGCCACGTGCTGTCAGAGCCGGTGCACCGGTCTTCTCTTCCTGGCTCAGGAGCTGCTGCCCACTTCACTAAATCACTTGAGGGACACGAGAGGCACAATCCGATCGGTAAAGGTCTATGAAAGCGGTTAAAATCCAACAAATATTATTAATTTCTGAGAGTCGCGCGCGCCGCCACCATTGATTGCTAGTACGATGCGGAGTCAAGATGCGGCCATTTCAACCATTGGCGGGGCGAAAACTATTGCTATCTCACTTTAAAGGCAGTGCGGGAGGGAGATGGGTATAGGAAGCGTGTGTTCAGTGTCAATCAATTGAGAGACGATTTGAATTACTACTATTGAGCGGGAAAATACAAATTTTACTATCGGCGCAACCATAAATAATATAAAAACAAAAAAATTATGTGGTGGAATACAATATTCATTTATTGCGCTATCGTACACTAACATGACAATTAAATAAATAAACTAAAATAAATAATAAATATAAGGTCCTATTTGCACCTGATTACCGACTCGTTAGTCAGTGCATGAACCATACATAAGTGGTTCATATACTGACAGTCAAACCTATTTGCAAAGACACTTAGTATGCTGTTAGTGCCAACCCGTATCCTACAGTAAAGGGACGTGCACCGTTTGCGTATAGTCGTGTAAAAACAGTCTACACGTAACTAAGCGAACATCCCCGAAGCGCTGCAGTGTCGGGGCAGACCCAACAGCACCCTAAGTCCTTATTGTACTGCACGCTATGGGTGCTAAATTGTTTCTGCGTGTATGAGACCCACAGGCCGCCAGTGTAACGTGATGTACAGTATGCTCTAAAGAGTGTCAATTTGACGGTCTCCGAGCAACGAACAAACCGGTGAGCAACAATGTTGGCCGTTACAGATAACGTCCTTCGCTCCCGCGCCATGTCTGCATCATCTCTCAGGTCAGAGGTCACCAGGTGCCCAAGGTGTTTGAACACTTTCACTCTGTTTAATTCTGTTCCATTTCATTGAACAGGTGGAACTGTTTTTGGGCCCTTCCGGCCCCCACCCTGAAAGACCATGCACACACTCTTCTGTACATTATACACAAGGCCATGGCTGTGTACATACCTTTCACACTTCTCTAGCAGGGTAGGCAAAACACACACCGAGGCACTCAGCAGCACCATGTCATCAGCGTAACTAATGTTGTTTACACAAATACTGTCAATATGGCATCCGACACTAGTGCTACAGAGCTCCTCTATCAGGGCATTCACGTACAAGTTGAAAAGGTTTGGTGAAGACAGACTTTCCCTGCCTCACCCCGCATTCCAGCCTGTACGGTTCTGACTGTACATTCGTCCAACGCACCACATTTAACTGATTTAGATACCAGTATTTGAACATATGAACCAGCTCATCGGGTATGGACACATCAGCCATCTTTTGCCACAAAATGTCATAACAAACCAAATCGAAGGCCCAAGAGAGGTCAAGAAAACACGCATGAATAGACGTGCTCCTACCGGTGTAATACTTGACAGTCTGCTTTAAACTCATAATGGCTGACTCTGTTGATAGGCCCGCTTTGAAACCAAACTGATAGTCGTGGATATTAAAATATTTGCCTAGTTGAGTGTTAAGCAGACTATCAAGCACTTTCGATACTATAGTCGCCAGTCTCATCACGGTAAGTAAGAGTTTCCCAGGCAAAGATCAAACAAAAGAGTGAGAACCCTCGGCAGGTGTACACCCGCGTGCTTGAGATGTTCAATACTTAGGCTACTATGGACAGAAGACTTCCTTCTTGACAAAGAGTTTATAGTGTTTCTAATTTATTTTACCGCAAACGTAGTACTCGTTTCCTGCCCGTGACACCCACCCACCTTAACCGATCGTGGTGACCCCAAAGTCGACGCCAAAGTAAATTGTTCTCTAAACATATTCGCTATACATCTCTTATCACTTACACCGCTGATACTCACGGGTAAGCCAGGCTTAGTGTTCAACTTCCTTGTAGATTTACAAAAACTACGAAAATCGTGTCTAGAGTGTAGGAGGCGAGATTATCCATCCTAATTTGTTCGCTGTTATCCTGACACCATTTCAGGCGTGATTTAAATGCTACTCGACTTTCTCCCTAAGAACCCACAACTTGTATTTACACCTGGTCACCCCGTGAGCCTCACGGACATGCTTATTCCAGCCGAGTATAGGTTTTCTTTTCGTAGGTTGGGCATCAGCATAGCTGTCGCAAGCTGCCCTATTTATAATAATAATATAATTTCGGCACATTTCATCTATAATTTCCCTGTGGTCGGGAGCACTACATTATTTACCGCAACACTTTCGAAAATCAGATGAATAATCAGATTTAATTCTTTATTACACAATTTAATTATAAATTTATTATCTCCATTAAGCTACATTAAATTCGCCATGAGTCAATTGTGAAATATTAATGTCTACATTACATTGTACTATAAGTGGTAAGTGATCGGACCAGACGGGCTTATAATCTATATTATATACATTTCTAATAGTGGGTAGTGCCGACATAGTAACAACACAGTGATCCAACCAGCTCACAGACCCATTCGCGTCATTAATAAAACTATACGTGTCAGATGTTATATCTATTTTTTTACGCGCGCAAAATCCCCACGGATCCCCCCCCCCCTCCCACCGGAGCCGGTGGAAGATGTTATGTCGGACTCGAACCAACCAAAACGCACGCCGCGTGTAGGTCGTTTTTGGTTGCTGAAGTTGAGCCTGTTAGGCATATCCCTCGCACCCTGGCCGACCCAGGGCCATCTCTATCGATCTGGTCCTCTCCTCGGGTGTGGGGACCACAGGGTCCCAGACTCGTCCCTAGAAATGGGGCGCACGAGGCGCACTGCTGCCGCGGCCTGATTCTGCCAGGGTGACTGGCGGCTCCACTAGTCACCTGTGTGTGTGGATAACTGTGGTGAAGCGTAAAAGGTCTCACTACCGCTATCGGGGGTATGAAGGTGTATCTAAGGATATGGAGGGTAACTTTAAAGCTGCTGATAGAAAAGTCCCAATCTTTATCTCCAAAGTTCATAAAGATATGACGGTTCAAGACATAATAGACTATGTGTAAAAGAGAACTAAGGAAAATATACGTTTGGAGTACATCTCATTTAAGAAAGAAAGAGACCACAAGGCATTCATATTTTATGCATCTGAAAATAAAGTGTCAATATTCTTAGATGACAAACTGTGGCCGGTATTAGGTATATTAAGGCGGATTGTGAACTTCAAAAAAAGAAAAATGCGGACAGTAGTAATACCATATCGGCAACATACACATGCAATGATAAATAGTTACTTTATACAATTTTGTTAGTTTCAATTTTAAGAATAACCGCGGTAGCCTTTTGGTGTTGGTAATGGACTGCTGAGATGAGGTCTCGGGTTCGATCTCAGGTTTTACCATGGCACACACCAATAACTTTTCAATGCTTTTCAGTTATAAATATCCCAGCTTAGAACACTATTTAAGAAAACTTGTTCTTACAAGGTCCGTAACACGAGTGTGACTCCCCTGCTGTTCCACAGGTATATAGTCCATAGTAATCACTTTCAAACAAATGAGCCGTGTGCTTGTCTCTGCCACCTAAGTGGTATAAAAAAGCATAATAAAATAGGTAGAACTTTCTTATATAACCTGCTTAATTTTGACCACCATCGCTCATCGCTTACAATGTCACTTTTCAGTAAATAAGCGTTCATTTGTCAATGGAAGATATCGTGAATAGATATAACAGATAACAGGTAAAACATTATGTACATTGAACACACACTTGGGTTACTAATTAAAAAATTGCTTCCGTTAACAGAGCTGACCACACTGTAACGCAGCACACGCTTAATTGAAATCAGATTGGTATCAGCGCAATTTGGTTTGCGTTCGTGATTGGCTGCAGACGCCCGCGAGCTGAAAATGGACGGTAACGGCCAAAAAAACACAGTAATTTATTAGAGAGTAAAAGCTGTTGGTATTTGTTTTGATTAGGGAGTAACACAACGTTGTATAATAAATCTAATGAACCTACCTCAAAACTGCAAATGTGTACGCAGGGAGATTGCGGGACGTATTTCGCGGCGTTCCTTTCCTGTATGTGCTTCTCAGGGAGACGATGTCGGAAACCAACACGTCCACTGAACTCAAAGTTGCTATTAGTATCCTTTGTAATTCACCAGTCGCTTAAAGTAAGTACAGCTCCCAGGCTATCTACTTAACCTGATCCGGATTCAAGCGTAAGTCATCGCTTATACAGATAGCTGTGAAGTTGGGTCTTTTTTGTTATATAATACCTTTTTTATTAATTAATACTTTTTATTAGCATAACTAACTGTTTTTTGCATAACAGTTAGTAATGGGAAAATTTAGTAAAAAAAATTTTTTTTTATTTTTTATTTAATACATTTATGATATGATAATAATAAACATTCAAAGTCACATAGTCAATACAAACATCGAATCAATTAACCCGACCGACCCGAAGTGTGCCCATCACGCTGGCGGCGGTGCCCCGCTGAATAGCGATGGCCAACCCTTTGCCTCAGGTACGAAGCGGAGCGGGAGTCACCAGTTTTATTTCTCAACCTGCACCCTAATTTAATATTTTATATTATTTGAAACTTACCAGTTAATAACTTATACCGTACCCCCATTCGAGTCGATAGCCCTGTAAAGGGGAATAAAGAAATCTACATACATACAGGGTTTATTTTTGAAACGGGGCAGTAAGGGCAGGTACCTTGACAGTTGCAGTTACAGCAAAATGTTCTTAAGGGACCATCCCTAACTTTTTGACAAAATCGCATAGTCAGCAAGAAAATGCTAAAAATTCAAAAGTTCTCAAGGGGTACATATATGAACTTATATTAAGTATACTAATATTTTCAACACATTGTTAAGTTTGAGCAGCATTAAGGAAAATTATTAATTAGTCACAAACTGTATGCCAAGTCTTCCTATTTGACTGGAGTGTTTCACCGTCCAAAACTTTGCTGCAGCGAGGCAACGTAATGAAAATCGAAAAGTTCCGGCCGGTACGGAATCGAAGTGACGTATCGCTACCGAAAATTGAAAAACTTAGCAGTAATTGGATCCAAGTTAATAAGTGTAACAAGTTTAAGGTACTTTTCCCATCACTCACAATTACACTGTCGTCGGAAATTAAAAGTTTGCCCATAGCCATGTTAACCCATTTCTTGTCAAGGTTTTGCTGTTGACCAGGAATACAATAAAACTCAAAACAAAGGTCTTTAAACAATGCGTCCTACCTGTTATGACTTACGGTGTACAAAGTGGACAGTGGGGCTGGTCCATAGCTTAAAAGTCGCACATCGGGCTATGGAGCGAGCTATGCTTGGAGTTTCTCTGAAGGACAGAATTCGGAACGAACTAAAGTTACCGACATAGGTCGCAGAATAAGCAAGCTGAAGTGGCAGTGAGCTGGCCACGTTTGTCGATGGACCGATGGCCGTTGGAGCAAACGAGTCCTAGAGACCACGAGAAGGTAAACGAAAGGTAGGACGCCCCCTAGGCAGATTGACGAACGACCTGAAAAAGGTAGCTAGGACTGACTGGATGCGGAAGGCAAAGGATCGGAAAAAATGGCACACATTGGGAGAGGCCTATGTCCAGCAGTGGACTATGGTGGGCTAATTGATTGATTGATTGACAATGAACATCTCCATTATATGAAAGAAGACGCTGTGTCAGTTGGATACCTACTACAGACCTATGCCTGCCTGCATACCTGATCTCAAGGTCCTTTCTTTTCCCCTTCATATAATTTTATTTTCGACATGTAGGTAACAGATCAATGGATGTGTTTAATTTGGAGAATGTTTATTAAATACAATAGGTATACAAAGTAGAAAGTTTATTAGGTACGTTCGGCAATCCAAATCCCTTGTGATCACCTCGAAGTTGTTGTGACATGTTCACGTTACAAAGAAAATGAACAAATATAAGAAAAAATCGTGTGGATGGTCATGTAAATTGTTTTATTTTTATACCACTTAGGTGGTAGACAAGCACACGGCCCACCTGATGGAAAGTGGTTAGCGTAGCCTAAGGACGTGTGCAACACTAGATGAATCACACTCGCGCTGACGACCCTGTAAGCACAAAGAGTTTCTGCACCGTCAGTGTAGAAGACAAGCAGGACAAGGCTTTGGATTTCCCACTGGTAGCACAAAAACTCTCCAGTGAGCTCTGTGTACCCTGCTTACCGCCGGAAACACAACACGAATTTATTATGACCGCGGTATTCTGTAGAGCGGAGGTACTCCAGCCGAACTGCCCAATTGGGACATGACGATATATCCGTTCAATTGAACGGATATATCGTCATGTACTACCAAAAGTATTCTATTTTTTACAATTTACTATCCATAACCTACTAATATTATAAATGCAAAAGAAACTCGTCTGTCTGTATGTTACGCTTTCACGCAGCTAAGCAGCTGTATCTATTTTGATGAAATTTGGTATAGCGACAGATTAGACCTTGAGAAAGGACATAGTCCAGTTATGTTTAGTCGCGATTACCGACGTCCACGAGAGCGTAGCCGCGGGCAACAGCTAAGTAGTCTACTTTATAGGTACTCTAAAGTCTAACTTTTTAGAGGTCCTTGGAAGACCTTCCTTGCGTCCCCATAATAAATAAAAAAACTACATTTAAAAAAACCAACTTTAAAAACTAAAAACTATAAAATAACCTAATAAAGATAAGAGAACAATTATTGAATTTACTGATCTGTTAGAAGCCAGTGCGAGAGTCTATATTATTTCAATTGATGGGCATCATAATAGTTCAGGCACAACAAAAAAATTTGCACGTCTGATCAGTAAATCCGTAAATTCAGTAATTGTTCTCTTTTCTTTATTAAAGTATTTTATAGCTTTCAGTTTTTAAGTAGGGGTAGTGCTCTCAATAATTTAAACGAAACATTCATGCTATACATCATTAAGAAATTCAAGTTCTCATACTCATAGTTCAAGACTAATTCTCCCGTGACTAATTCGTCGGACGCCCGTGACCATCGTAAGTATGCCTACCATGTAATAGGATCGTCATAAAACTATCTTAAAAAGCAATGATTTCCCATTTCCTATTTGATTTCGAGGAGTACTCTGGTGTATCTCCGAAGTCCGAGGTTCAGTACCCATGATATTTATATGAAACTACCTGTGAGTTATATCGAACAAAATGCAAAAATATTTTTTTAAATCGGTTCATAAACGACAGAAATATTGGGGAAGATAAAGAAATCGATTAAAAATATACATGTAAAAACATACATAAATGTTCATAAAATGAAAGCTTTGGTCTAAACTGTGCTGAATTTTTATGGGACTAAATAGCAACTATTCTGCATCGAATTAAAAAAGAATCACGTAAATCGGATCATAAATCTCATAGTAATCGGTCCTCCTTTTTGGAAGTCAGCTAAAAAATAAAATGTTTACTTCTACTAATCTAGGTACTCAGGTACTAGCTAAAACTCGGGAGTTCATTTATTTGCACTAACGTCCCATTAAATTATACTTAAATAGGTAAGTATTCTACCTATTATATCACTTGAAAGCAACGACCATACTTGAAATAGACAACTTAGAAATGTATTATTGGGCAACGTTTTAGAATATTTGGGATAGTTGGTATTCAAGGAATTATTGAACCCTTTTCTTTAGCCTCTCTGGTAGTGACGTTTATGATATTCCACCTACTGAATCTTAGCACGATATGTCAAGATTAAATAAATTATTTTATATTCAAGATCGCGTCAGTACCTGTTGATTATTTTTAAAATTATGGAAATCGACCTTTCCATCTAAAGATATCACGAAATTATAAATGTCAATAAATTCGCCGCGTGGTTCCCGGCACAGTAGAATTTGGACCACCCCATCTCTTCCCATGTTTTTTTTTTTTTTTTTTTTTTTATATACGACACGCCAACTTGACCTCACCTCGCCTGATGGTAAGCTAAAGGCAAAGTCTCAGGAAAGAGGGTCACCATTACAGACACTAAGTGCTACAATGGTGGCACTCAGCTTGGCGGCCTCATCAGATGCTTTTTCACGCCCCGCTTAAAGGCCCCGGGACTGTAGGAAGAAGGAAACACGTGTGCTGGTAATGAATTCCAGGTCTTGGTGGTGCGGCAAAGAAAAGAGTCTCCGAACCGCTTGGTTCTTGCTCGTATATTCTGCACAGTGTGAGGGTGACATCTAAGGCCTGCACGTGTTGTCCTATGTAGGAAAGGAGATGGTGGGATTAGTTGGAAGAGCTCGTCAGAACACTCACCGTGGTAGAGACGGTAAAATACAGCCAAGGAAGCAATATCTCTACGCATCTGCAAAGGCTCGAGGGTGTTCGTGACCTCAGGGTTCCCAATAATTCGGACCGCGCGGCGCTGCAACCTGTCGAGAGCATCTAGTAGGTATTTCGCGGAGCCATCCCAGAGATGCGAGCAGTATTCCACGCAGGAGCGAATTTGTGTCTTATAGAGAAGACACCGCTGCTCCGGCGTGAAAAAACGTCTCACTTTGTTTAGGAGTCCGAGTTTCCGCGAGGCTGTTTTGATGATGCTCTCGATGTAATTTCTGTTATTCAGTTTGCAGCGAATATCCATGCCTAGGATATAGAGATTGTCCTGCAGTGGAAGTGGCGTGCTCTGAAGAGTGGGAAGGGGAAGGAAAGAAGATACCTTTGCTGTGAACGCACAAGCCTGCGTCTTCTTGGCATTGAACTCGACCATGTTCTCGGAGCCCCATTGAGAAATGTGATTCAAGATCCGGTCCAGTTCAGTGACAAGAAGCTGTCTTTTTTCCACGATATCAGACTGTTTGGCCGCAGGTTGTCCGTGATAACTCCCGTGTACGGTGCTATCGTCTGCATAGCAATGTATGCTGCCGGTGGACAGCATGTCGTTGATATGCAGAAGAAAGAGAGTGGGAGATAATACAGACCCCTGCGGTACGCCAGCATTTATTTGCAAGAACTCCGAAGCCCGTCCATCACAGAGGACGCGGATACGGCGCTCCTGCAGGAAACTAGCAATCCAGTTGCACAGTCTAGGAGGCAGACCAAAGGCTGGTAGCTTGGAGAGAAGCGATTTGTGCCAGACTCTATCGAAAGCTTTGGTGATATCAAGACTAATTGCCAGTGACTCGCCGTGCTTGTCCATAGCCTCACCCCAAAGATGGGTAACGTATGCTAGAAGATCACCCGTTGACCGTTTCGGCCTGAAGCCATATTGCCGGTCATTAATTAAGGAGTGATCCTCTAGGTGACGCATGAGCTGTTTGTTAATGATGTGCTCGAAGACCTTGCACAGCACTGAGGTGACGGCTATGGGTCGATAGTTGGCTGGCTCTGAGCGATCCCCCTTCTTGGGGATCGGCTGTACATTCGCCTCTTTCCAAGCCGAAGGCACTGTACCCGAGCTGTAGGACAGTCGGTACAGCCGCGTAAGCATCGGAGACAACTCCGCTGCACATTTTTGTAAGACCACCGCTGGAATACCATCCGGGCCACTGGCTTTCCGGACATCGAGTGATTGAAGCACCGCACGAACATCGCATTGCCTGATACGTATTTCAGGCATTACGTGGTCACCATTGGGTAGTGTCGGCGGCTGTATACCGCAATCATCGACTCGGGAATTGGCCGCAAAGAGATTTACTAGCATATTGGCTTTCTCTTGCGGTCCATGGGCCAGGGATTTTTTTTTTTTTTGTTTTTTTTTTTTTTTGTTTACGTGGTGGAATGCATTTACGCACTTCGCTCACCCCCCGCGGGGGCAGGGGACTCGCTTCGTGTGGGACTCCTAGCCTTAGACAAAGGCCAGACTACCCACTAAACCACCACGGTGTTCCTCCTTCGCCTAATCCGAGCCGCGGGATAGTCTGCTCACCGCGACTCGGCTAGGGGCGCCCTTGGTAGGCCCGCTACTTAAGACCCCACCATCCCGGCAATCAGGCCGGAATGGTGGGGGTTTTTCACCTCAAGAATGCACCCCAGGAACACACAGGGGCGCATTCCGCTACATCAGCATAGGGGCAGCGGGTCCCCCGACCCACTGCCCGTGGCCACTCTCATTCGGGGACGCGGGCGAACTGCATTCGCCGGCGTCCCCTCGCTGGGGGCCTGCGGGGCGGAAGAGTGAGCCCAGCTCGCTCCCGCTCCCGCAAGGCCTCTCTCTTTGCCGCCATCACCTCGCTAGCGAACGAGGCGACGGCGGCCCAACACTGTTCGCTGCCGGCCATAGCTGAAACTACGGCCGACAGCGAGAGGTCCACACCAATGATGCTTGTGAGGGCCGCTCTTTGGCCGCCCCACGCGTCGCACACGGCCAAAGTGTGGTGTGCCGTGTCGGGGTCGCCGCTGGTGCAGTTTCGGCACCGGGGCTCCGCTTCCACCCCCACCACCTCCCACAGGTACTTGGCGAAGCAGCCATGACCCGTGAGAAGTTGGGTGAGGTGATACGTGGGAGCCCCATGACCCCGTTGCACCCACTCACGCAAGACGGGCCGAACGGCCCCCACAAGCAGCAAGCTACTCCTCGTCGTAGCCAGCCTATCGGCCCACTTCCGGAAGAGAACATCGCGAGCCTCCTGTCTCCAGCGATCGATCTCCTCCGGAAGCGGCCGACCTCCTGCATCACGCCGCATCAGGGCGCCCTCCTCGTAAACCCTCTTAAGGACGCCAGCCTCGAGATCCCAGGGGATACTGCCCGCAATCAAACACGCCGCCTCATAAGAGACGGTGTGATACGCCCGTGCGGCCCTCTGCGCGATGGCGCGCTGTGGACGCCGCAGCAGCACAACATTCGCACGGCAGAGGGCCTCCTCCCAAATGGGCGCTCCATAGAGCGCCTTTGAGCGCACCACACCGTCGTAGAGACGGCGGCAGGCAGACCCCGGACCCCCAGTGTTGGGCAGCAATCGCGAGAGCATTCCGGCAAACGCTAGCAGTTTAGGTGCCAGCCGCCGGAAATGCTCCGCGAAACGCCACCGACTGTCGAGAACGAGCCCGAGGTATTTCAGGCTGCTCCCGACAGCGATGGAGGTGCCACCCACCACGATCGCCTGATCCCGAGGCGGCGGCCGCCGACGCCCATAAAAGAAAAGGGCCTCGGACTTTTCGAGGGCCACCTTCAGTCCCAGCGCCCCGATACGGCGCACGACAAGGTCGACACCTGCCGTGGCGAGAACGGCGGCATCGCTAAACGTTGGGGCCCGCGCGGTAACTAGGGTATCATCGACGTAACAAAGTACGCCGACCCCCCGAAGAGTAGCACCGCGTAGGACCCAATCGTACCCGACGTTCCACAGAAGCGGCCCAAGGACCGACCCCTGCGGAACGCCGCACGCCATAGTTCGGCGGACCACCCCGCATTGGGTCGGGTAGATGATAACCCGGTCCACGAAGTAGTCCGCCAGGATGCGCCTGAGGTACCACGGGACATTGTGGTACCTCAGCGCCTCCGCAATTGTCGCCCAGGGGAGGGTGTTGAAGGCGTTGGCTATATCAAGCGATACAGCCAACAACACCTCCCTCCCGGCGACCGCTTCGTCGATGCCGTCCCGCAGCCGGGATATGGCGTCGAGGGTCGACCTCCCGCGACGGAATCCGAACTGGCCGTCACTCAGGTTGGGCCCCGCCCCCTCAAGGTGACCAACGAGACGCGCAGCGAGCACCCGCTCAAACAGCTTGCACATCTCGTCGAGCAAAACGATGGGGCGGTAGGCCGACGGCGACTCGGCTGGGCGCCCGTGCTTCTTGAGAAGCACGAGCTTGCCGGTCTTCCATCGTCGCGGGAACCTCCCCGACGCCACACACTCCGACATGAGGGACAGCGTTTCCTCTTCTAGTGCCGGCATAACTGTGGCAATCACCTTCCCCGGGATGCCGTCCGGGCCCGGGGCGCGGTTCCTGGACTTGAGCGCCAGGATCGCGGCCCCTAACTCGGCCTCGGACACGGGAGGTATTGCCCCTTCGTCTGCCGGCACTTGGCTTGGTGCTACCATCCGCGGCGGGACCCACTCTTCCCTCACTGGGAAGAGGGAGCTGACCACTCGGTCCAGGAGGTTCGGCTCGAGAGTTTGGGTGAGGGGAGGCGCCCAGGGCCGAAGTTTTTGACTCACGACCCTGTACGGGCGCCCCCACGGGTCTCGGTCGAGACTCTCGAGCCACTCCCTCCAGGACTCCTCCTTGGCGGCTTTGATCGCCGAGCTCAGGGCTTCACGGGCGGCCCTGTACGCAGCGTGCAGTCGCTCCTCCCTGGCGAGATCTCGGACAGCCCGCCTTCGACGGCGAGTATACTGCCTCTGGGCCGCGTAACTTGCGGTACGCAGCCCGGCTAGGTGGGGACGCCACCAGTACACCCGCCTCCGAGGCGAGACAGGCCTCGCCCTCTGCATCGCCGCGTCGCAGACGCGAGTCAGCGCTCCGACAAGCCACTCGCACCTCGCGTCCACGTCCAGGCCGCCGTCAACAGCAGCCCATCGCTCGACGATAGCCGCTTCTTTGGCCAGCTCTCGGTCCAGAGTGCCGAGGCGCCACCGTGGACCTTGCCCCACCAAGGGGCGGTCAAATTCCACTCGAGTCGCCGAGGCGGCGGGGACGACGTCGAACCGGATGTACCGATGATCCGACGCGGTCTCCACCCCCTCGACGACCCGCCAATTGTTGACGCGTCGGGCCAGGGCAGAACTGGCGAACGACAGGTCAACAATCGAGCTACCCTGCGGCCGCACAAGTGTGTGGACCGCCCCCTGGTTTAGCAGCACCAAGCCTTGAGACACCGCCCACTCTATCATCATCTCCCCCCGGGCATCGGTAGCCGGAGATCCCCACGCCCGTGAATGAGCGTTGAAATCCCCGGCCACGACAGCCGGGGTGGGGTGCACTTCCGCCAGCAGAGCCCCGACCTCTGTGAGCAACTGCTCGAACTCGGCGAGGCTCCTGCTAGGAGGACAGTACACCCCAACCACTGCAGCACCGCCCAGCACAACGAGCACGCACCCACGGCCCCTTCGCACTCTGTCGAAGGGTGGGGTCGCTCGCTGGGCGACGATAGCCACCAAGCCGCTTTGGTCGCCGGCCCAGTTCGGGACGTCGCGAACGTAGTACGGCTCGGCGACTACTGCCACTGTTGTCTGCCACTGCGCCATGGACTGGGCCAGAAGGTCCTGGGCGATGACGCAGTGGTTGACGTTGGCCTGCAGTATGGAGATGGGATGATCCATTATCCTTGGGCGGTGTCCATCTCCTCCTCGCGTTGCTGGGTGGAGGGAGGGACAGGATTCCCACCACCAGCAACCGTACTCTTTCGGGGGGCCCCCCTTTTTCGGGAGGTCGCCCTGCAGTCACCGGATCCCAGCCGGTGACTCGACGCCACCCCCTCCGCCGCACAGACGGGGCAATTGGGCTCCGCGGAGCAGGTGGCCGACTTATGGCCCGCCTGCCCACATCGGAAGCACAGCGCACTGCGGTCAACACCCGCAGTGCACTTGGCCCCGACGTGCCCCGGCTCCAGGCAGCGGAAGCACCGCGCCTTCCTCGGCTCTAAGGTGGTCAGCCTGACCGCCGACCATCCAACTGTAATTGGTCGGCCATCGGTCAGGAGCTTGGCCGCCTCAATCGGGCACCGCAGCCATGCAGTGCCCTGGCGACCAGATGGGCGATGAATGTCACCCACCTTGATGGCGTCGGCAGAGCAGCTCCCCTCCGCTGCCAGCGCTGCCGCCACGCTCTCTTTTGAGGCCGTGTCGCTCAGGCCAGAGATGCGCAGCTCCACGCACCTCTCCGGCCTAGCGACCCGGACCTCCTCCAGTGCCTCCTTGAGCTTGGCAGCGAGGATGTCGGCCTTCTGGACTCTGTCGTCGCCAGCCACCTCCAAGATCCGACCCCCGGTAATCGCGGTGCGAAACCGGAGGCCGTTGATGCCCAGGGCCTTGAGGTCAATGACCCCTTCAGCCTTGGACATCACATCACGATACGTGATGCCCTGCTCCTGCGCGCCCGGCTGCAGAGTTAAGCACACCGCAGCAGTTCGCGGGACGCGCAGTTTTCGAGGCTTGCGGGCACCTCGTTTCCGTTTCCTGGGGGCTGGCGTCGCCAGAGTCGCAGCCGTTGGCGGGGCAGTAGCCGCCCGGGCTGGAACCGGCCTCGAGGCCCTCGGCCGCGCCGCGACCTTATTCCACCCGCTAAGGGGAGCCGACGACGACGCTGCCGGAGGCGCCGAGGATGGCGGCTCCCGATTCTTGCGGGCAGCTTCCGCCTCCCTAGCAGCGGCCGATTGCTTCTTGGGCTTCCTCCTCTTCGCCTCACTCCCTTGTCCAGAGAGGAGGGGGGGAGGCGACGGCAGTAGAGCCGGGAGCTCAGAAGTGAGCTGTGGCTGAGGCTCAGGCCGGGTGGCAGATCGGGCCGCATTTCTCCTGTCCGCCTCGAGAGGCGGACGGATGCGGGTCTCCGGCAACAGCCGGACCGCGATCCCCGCGAGCCGCGCGTCAATGAGAAAACCGATCTCATCGCGGCTCATCGGGGTAGGCGCAGATTGCGCCTGCTGCTGCCAGGCCCGCATCTCAGCCCGTACAGCGGCCAGCTCGGTCTGGAGCTGGGCCACCTCCTCCGATTCCGTGCGGGACCGAAGCACGCGCACGTTCTCCAAGATGGAGAAACATGCTAGCTTTAGGTCCCGCACGTACTGCCCCTTTAGGTTCGAGGACTTGGTGGCGACGGTTTGCACCACCGCCACCGCCTCCTCGATCGCACCCGTCAGCCGCTCCGCGCTGAGGGGCTCAGAGGCTGTGGATGTCACTCCTCCCTGAGACTGCTGGCTGGGTCCAGGTTGCGAACTAGGGGAATCTCTTAGGTAGAGATTCCTCTGTCGCTGCCGCTGCATGGCCTCCGCCATCTCCTTCACTGCACGGAGCTTGAGCTCCCGCTCTGTGGCCGCATTTGGTTCGGCCCCGCTCTGCGCCAGATCGACGCACTCCCCCGCTACAGCAGGGCGACCACGGGGCTTTTTGGAAGCCTCCGTAGTCTCCTTCTCGGGAAGCCGCTTCCTCCACAGCCTCCCAGGGGAAGACGAGCGGGAACTTCCCACACTTGTGCTCGGAGCGTTGGCCTCCAACCGCTCCAGCACTACTACCGCCTCATTGAGAGAGCCGTGGGGCCTTGCGACCCCCGTCTCCATCTCCTCCTCCACGTTCTGGTTTAAATTATTGCTATCCATAACTTATCCCACGAGTAGAACCGTTAAAAATTACACTCCCCGGGTGACGGCCATTCCGGGAAGCGGGGTACATACTACGGAGGTCCCCTGGTATCCGTAGGTTTTAATCGACTTCGCTGTCGGGTTTTATAGACTTTTCCTTGTCGCGGGCCGGCCAGTTAAGGCAAGCCCCACGTTCTCCAAGATCACGGCTTCCCGAGTGTGGCTAGCACTCAGGTCGTTGTCGATCACTTGAAGGGTACGCGACGCGGGCAGGCAGCCAACCCCCCCAACTCCGACGGTGGCACGAATGCCAGTTAGCCCCCGCGCGAGCAGTGGGCCAACCCGTCACCTGATCCTCTCGGATCCCACCTCGCGGACCTAGCAGGTCCGCTGCACCACGACCCCCCTTCATGGGGTCAGCTAGCCCTGAGAAGGGCTGTTGAAGTAGCCCTGAAAAGGGCTTGTCGGTCTCCCTATGGAGGGATTCCTCCTCGCGGGCCTTGCAGGCCCGCCATCCCACGACCCCCTCGTGCAATGGGGTCAGCTAGCCCTGAAAAGGGCTTTGGGTTGCCGGGTTATTAGTCAACGGCTAGCAGAGCTCCTCCTCCTTGGAGTCGGAGTCTATTAACCGCCGTCCAGGGTGCACCAGCCCCCCCGCTTCCGATCCCCAGAACCGTGGTCCAGAGGGAGAAGAAACGAGGAAGCCAACGTGGAGGTTACCCGACCAGCACCCCCCATGGGCCAGGGATCCATCAGGGTAGCGCAGCGGTGGCAGCGAAGGCTGACAGAAGTTGGCCTGCACGGCTTTGGCCAGTCGCCAGTATCCACGGCTGCCCGTGGGATGTGCCACTAGCTCTTGACCAAGCCGCGCAATGCGCAGGGCATCCGCTTTGACGTAAGCCCTCTTGCAGACCTTTGTGGCTCTGTTGTACGCCGCCTTGAAGTGGCTCACATTGGGATCGTGCGTGGCACGCGCCCTTACCCAAGCGCGATACGCGGACTGCTTTTGATCAACAGCCCCCGCACACTCGCGCCCGAACCAAGGGCGCACTCCTCGGGCACCGGTGACATCAGTGTACGGAATATAGTATTCCATACCCAGACCGATCTCACCGGCAACAGCAGTAGCACAATCCGAGGGTTTCTTACCTTCAAAGCAGCGTTCAACCCACGGGATGGACGCAAAATAGTTGCGCAGCCCATCCCAATCTGCTGACGAGTAGTGCCAGAGACGCCGCTTCCCCTGTACGGGTCGTGAAGGAGCTATAATTGGCACCTTGGAGCAGACCAGACAGTGGTCGGAATTGCCTAAAGCGGCTTGTACCGAAACACTGTACAGGTCTAGGTGACTCGTCAGCAGAAGGTCTAGCAGAGAGGGTGCTAGGCCCGACCTTCTTGGTATTCTAGTGACCTCGTGTACCAATTGGGTCAGGCCATGCGCCAGAGCAAATGCATGGGCGGCTCTTCCCGCATGGTCTGTTTTGGAGGAGCCCAACCAGGTTTCGTGGTGGGCGTTAAAGTCCCCCAAAAATACCACTTCGGCGTTCGGAAACCGTTCCTGCGCATCATCTGCCGCCTGACTCAGATATTCAAAGAGTCGAGTTGTCTCAGCATCTCCTGTATGGGAACGGTAGAGGCACACATAGATCTGACTCGTAGAGCCATGGTCTACGTGTACCCATAGGGTTGAAAAGGATGGGTCCTCAAGGCAGCGCAAACGGCGACAACAAACATCCGCCCTAACAAACACGCACACCCCGGCTTTTGCACGGAAATTTTCCTCGATAACATAGCCGGGGTAAAGCAAGTAGGTCGTGTCATCAGGGCGGCCTATTTGTGTCTCCGTGAGAAAGAGCATATCTGGTTTCGCCGTCTCAAGGTGTTGGTGGACGGCGTTGAGGTTCGCATGGAGTCCACAGATGTTAGTGGACTCCACCTCAAATAGCGAGCTTGTGGGAGTCTGTAGAGCCGCTGTGTTGCCCAATACTCTTAAATGCGCTGCCATGATGAAAAGGAGAAAAGGGCGTGAAAAAAAGAGGTGATTGTCGTCGCAGCACCGCGTGACAAAGTGCGGGATATTGGTTTTGTCTATGATTATGAGGCATGGCGTGAGCCGACACGCCGTACGGAAGGGCCCCCGTACCCCCCCGAATATGGTCGCCTGGCCCCCACTTCCGGTCACCAACCGGCACGACGAGCCATACCGGGATTATGCGCGGTCTGGTGAGGCAGCCTTCCAGGGTGGTTAGTCCCAGTTGGGCCTCTGTACTATACCGCGGGCGGCCAGCGGCACCACCGTTTCTACGGGTCTCCCTGACCGGCGCGTCGCCCCGCACCATCCTCACTAGACTACGCCAAGACCCACTGGTCCCACTAGTGCTGCGACCACCATCACCCCTACCCGGCTATGCATTTGCTGATCCCTGAACGCAATCCAACCGAAATTGAATTACTATGAAGGGTTTTTCGCAATATTGCACGGTGGTACCAACCCGGTCGAAATTTGTGACAAATTTGTGCCGTCAAATCTCTACCACCATGTGTCGTACAAGGCGACTAAGGGATAGGGCTGTTTAACATCGGACAGATATATACAGCCCAGACTCAGCCTCAGATGCATTGCTCGAGTCAACAATAGTGCCCGAAATACGGTAATAGGCTATTACGTGGGACCGAATACAAATATTGGTGAAATGTGGGTCATAATTCACCTCTGCCTAACCCTCCGGGGATAAAGGCGTGATTATATGTATGTATGTATGTAATAAATCCGGTAGATACCCGTACATTATCCCTCTTTCCTAACTGTGCCATTGATTAGTACTATTAATGGTACTACTGGGAATCTTTGTCCCGTTTAGTACTATTAATGGTACTACTGGGAATCTTTGTCCCGTTTAGTACCATTAATGGTACTGCTGGGAATATTTTTGTCCCACTAGTACCATTAATGGTACTACTGGGAATCTTTGTCCGACTAGTACTATTAATGGTACTAATCAATGGCAAATGGGAAAGAGGGATAATGTACTACTCGGAATATTTATATATATTTCAAAACGATTAAATTACCGGCATGGGTGTAATGGGAGTTCGAAGTATATCACTACCGAACCGGGGAAGGTCAGCTGAACAGAAGGTGCAGCGGGAACGGGATCGCTGTTGCGTAGTTGCGTTGCGTATAGACGGTAGTACCTCTCTCCCAGTAAGACGCCGCCACCTACGCCAAATACCGGCCGCGGCGGTAGCGGGCCTGTAGAGAGCTGCTCGAAGGCTTCCCACATGTCCCTCTGAGTACCAGAGGGCACGGTGGCGATCAGTCAAGGGGCAGACTGGTCGTCGAGTGCAGGCGTGGGGACTACAGATTCAGCTGCCAGTCACCACTTAGCCCCCACCGGTGCAGTGGCGCGATGTTCGCCTTCCCCTCTTTCCACGGTTAGATACCGGCTTCCTACACCTGGGGAGGCTTAAAACCATAGATGGCCCATAGTCAGCCGGGTGCTCGAGTAATGTTTTAGGCAATCTTATACCCTAGCATCTGAAGACCTGAGCCTACGTTTGGTTTGTGTGGGTCCCAGTGAGACATAACCACCCCCGAAGGAAGCCGGGATTGGTATCCGAGTGTATTACCACACGAAATAAAAGTTTACAGGATCAAAATTCGACGCAGTCGGGGCCACGAGCATCAGTTTTTCTTCGATATATTCCGTGATGTGATTGCCACCTGACCTCCACAACTATCGGTGATATCGAAGTAGGTAATGCAGTTAGACCAGTGAACTTTTTAGGGTTCCAGCTCCAAATACACTTAATGACTGCCATAAATGCTTTCCGAAACACGATTAAACCAACACAAATAACCATATCCATGTATACAGTAGGTACGTTCTCTTCAGATACGTAAAATCCCTCTTATTACACTTGTACTTTCCTTACAAAATAATTTAACAGATACTCACGGCAAAACTACGAAACCCAAATCCTATCCAACCGCCTACAGCACGAAAAGCCCAATTGGAAATTAAAAGGGCATTGTTGGCGCAATTACTGCTTCGTTATTAGCCCATAAACACAACAAAAGATTGCAACTACTCATCCCCTTACATTGTTGAAAATGGGCTGAAGGGGTGGCAGAAAATTGCTACCAACCTTCCCAACCAAATAATTAGGTACGTTCTTTGTAGCTATGGTATATGTACCTATACGTATACCAGTCTAACAAGAACATACAACACTAAAAACGACTTTGAACTAAAACGTATTATATTTTCGTGTTTAGCACAAAGAACTGAATAATTGTATCTTTAGTATTTTAATTTGAAAGATAAAACAATTCGTATGCTAAATTTTCCTGTTGCTATAGATCAGAAAAAGTAAAAATAAATAAATAAAAAACCATTGTTGCCCCAAGATGAATGCTATACATTCATCTTGGGACAACAATGGTTTTTTCTCGAACTTCGAATGTCGTCGTAGCTCAGTTGATCGTAGCCTTCCCTCTGTAAGGGACTGGTCGCAGGTTCCAGTACCGTGCATTTCTCCCAGATGAATATGATGAAAGCGCCATCTTTTGATTGTTACGAACAATGCTATAAATGAATGGAGTTGTACCCCGGGCTAGCCAGCGGAGGACCGGAGAGTCTGTGTAACTTATGTAAGATGGCGTTAATCTGCAAAATAAATTTTTATTTACAAAAACACCTTTTTCAATGTTTAAATAAATAAACGCTACATCATTGAACACTCAAGTGGGATTTTACTTAATTATGACTTATTTTTTAATGCAGGTACTTTATTTTTTTAAATAACTTATGACAGGCAACACGGCCCACATGATGGAAAGTGGTTACCAAGGCCCTTAGATGATATACCCTACCGCGGCAAGATCTTAGATCCAAGAATACTTAGCTGATAAACAAGCTTGGAAATCAGCTGTTCACTCAACTATACTACCTACTCGAGTAAAAATTTATATTTAGACTCTTTATACTAAGTAAATGTTTGTAAATAGACCAAAAGATTTCGCGCCGAATTTTTTGTCGGAGTCTTCTCAGATCGGGGTCGCCTCTCGAACCGGAGGTCCACTTGCTAAACTAGTCTTTCATACTTTTTTGTATTGACATTTTCTAAGTGCCTGGTTGCGCCGAGGTAGAAGCTGTATTTCTTGACGTGGAAACACACTCTTTCTATACCCGTCTCCTCTCCCGCACTAAAAACCATAGAATAGGACTAGATAGCTTCCGTCCGCCATTTGTGATATAGACACTCAGTGCCGCTTTGAACTAGCCAGCGTAAAGGCGATCGCGCGCGCGCGTCTCTCAGAAATGAATAATGTTTGTTGTATTTTAACCGCTTCATAGACCTTTACCGATCGGATGGTGCCTCTCGTGTGTTCCTCAAGGGATCTAGTGACGCTGACGGCAGCTCCTGAGCAAGGAGGAGAAGATCCGTGTACCGGCTGCGATGAAAAACATGTGGGTCGTGAAGGTTGGTGCATCCTCTCCTAATTTCTCGGGCTGCATTCACTGCCTGGATCGAATCCGCGGCGGCCCGGCCACCTGTCTTGTTTTGTGTGTAAAGTGTCAATAGAACAGTTATCTGCTTCTCCGCAATACAGTCCACTCGCGCACGTTGGGCCCACGCGCCACCATTTTTTGGTCCGGATCGAGCCGGATTCTTAGCCGTAGTTCGTATTTTGTTATTATTCTAATGGGAATGAGCGCACCGCACCTAAGTGCCTGGTTATTTTAGTAGAAAACCCCGCATCCAGACACTTAGGCTTAGAATTTGTTGTCCGTTCGCCGCTGGCTCGCATTGTACCTACCTAATACATAAATAGGTTAGGTATCATATCAACACTTAATCGTAGTTCACAATTTTCGCATCGCACCTAAGTGCCTGGTTATTTTAGTAGAAAACCCCGCATCCAGACATTTAGGCTTAGATCTTAGGTATACTCAGACACCCTAGTGCATAGGCACAGTGTAATACCTAACGCATTTGGCTTTGTTTTGTTTTTTTCAATTACGTTGTTCTCGGCTCACGTCGTATTTGCCTAGTACCTGCGTGGGTAGACACGTGGCTGTGCCTACCTCGCTCGCATCTCATCCCAATTCATACGAAAGTATTTTAATTTGAATAGATATTACGCAATACTTAATCTCGGAAATAATAGTTGAATCTAGACAGCGACCATCGCGCAGGTGCGACCTTGTTGCTATGCGCGTTTGTTCAAGCGTGCATTCACAGTTGTAAGCACCTACCTACCTACATAGTTAACGCTCGCGCCGCCTCGCTGCTCTGTACCGCTAAGATTAAGTCATTTCATATTTGTTGTTTACCTCACTTTAGTTTGAGATTTAATTATAAACATGTCCCCAAAGGTTGATAGGACCGGTAAGGTTCAATTGAAACTTTTAAACGCTAAAAAAGAAATGATTTACTCTCGCGTACAATCGATTTATGATAGTGCACTTAAAACCTCTGATTTGGTCATCAGAGATTCGTTCTTGTGTTCTATAGAAAACTTAGATAGTCTACGCGCGGATTTCGAAACCTTAGTACATGACATCAACGTTTTAGAGTTGAATTTGAATCCCGATTACTCAGTGAGTTATCAGGCCTTGTCGTCGTTTGACGATTTGTATTGTCGTATCAAACGCGTCGCTAGGAGTTTGGAGAAACCGGCTGACCTACCCAACCCCACTCGCGACCGACCTAAGTTGCCACCAATTCAGATACCCGAATTTGATGGTAACATTCGCAATTGGTGTCTATTTATAGATAGTTTTGAGAATACAATAGATAAGAACGATTCGTTGACAGATCACGAAAAATTGCATTATCTCGTTGAAAAATTGACTGGTAAAGCTATAACCGTTTGCGCTGGAATTACGTTTAGTGCCGAGAATTATAATTTAATTTTAAATACTTTGAAAGCTAGGTATGAGGATAAAAGATCGGTAGCTAACGCCTATTTAGATCAGATGTTTGATTTGAAATCTATTACGGCATGTAACGATCAAAACTTAGAGAAATTTCTAGATACTTTCGCGTCAGCTGTTCGCGCCGTAAAGAACCTAAAGGTCGATGACCTCTGCGACTTCGTATTTTTGTATATGGGTTTAAGGAAATTAGATTCCGAAACCATTCGTTTGTTTGAGTCGGATCATCGCGGCAATAGGATTCCTAAGTTCGAAGACTTAGAAAGTTTTGTTCGCGAGCATATAAAGGTATTGCAACGCTCTTCATCGAAACATGAAGGCGCGAAGACAGTTGTTGATTCTGCACGCAAAGTAGATGCGTCATCGAAGTCACTGAGGTCAACTCATACTTATGTTGGTACCGCACCAGCACGTGTACAGTCACCTGTTTGCTCTTTGTGTAGCACTCATCATTCGCAACTGTACAGGTGTCCTGGTTTTCTAAAATTGTCGCCTAGTGATCGTTATAAATTTGTTCGCGCTAATAATTTTTGTTTTAATTGTCTCGGTACTAAACACCGCGTTGTTTTATGTAATAGTAGAAATAGTTGTCGCAAATGTCAAGCGAGACACCACACTTTGCTTCATTTTGAGAATAGTAATGCCGCATCCAATGTGAGCACGGTTGGCTCGTCGAGCGGTGACACACGGCAGCCTGCGCCGCAGCCGCAGCCCGCGCTCGCGCGCGCTCCAGCCCGCCCGGTGACCGCCGCGGATGACGTCACCTTGTGTTCGTTCTCCGCTAGTGCTGCACTCACTACTGTGTGTCTTGCGACCGCTCGCGTTGTTATTGTTGATGCATTAGGTAAGCCGCGCATTGTTCGAGCGCTGTTAGATGGCGCTTCGCAAAGTAATTTTATTACTCAAGATTGTTGTCGGCGTCTTGGTTTCAATGTTGATAAGCGTTCAACCCGCTCAGTGGTGAAGGGTTTTGGAAGCTTACAGTCAGCTGTTCGTGGCACCGTTAAAACAAGGTTTAGATCTCGTTTTAATAATAATATTTGGTTTGACATGGATTCGCTCGTTATAGATAGAATAGCTGAACAGTTGCCTACCGTCCCGGTTGACACGTCTTTGTTAACGAAATTTAAAGATTTGCCTTTAGCAGATGAGACTTACGCTGTTCCTGGAGTCGTCGATATATTGATCGGCGCTTCGATTCTCCCGCACCTCCAGCTATCACGTAAGGTTCAAGGGGGACCGACGTACCCCGCTCCGCACGCCCTGGAAACAGTTCTGGGTTTTGTTATAATTGGTTCCGCACCCGCTTCTATAGATAGTTTTAGTCACTCGACTGCTTCGTTCTGTTGCACCGTCGAGCCGCCACTGGAGTCTACCATCCGCAAGTTTTCGCTCGGTGGCTCCCGTGTATCCGCTGAAAAACGTCTTTGTTTGGAACGAAAGATGCAGGCGTCCCCAAAGTCGAAGCGGGCCTATGATGAGGTTGTTAATGAATATTTAGATAAAGGTTACATCTCACCTGCGCCTACGGACACTGGCGGGACCCAGCCTTCGTACATTATCCCGCACCGCGGAGTTATTAGAGAAGATAAGCTTACTACTAAAACTCCGCGTAGTTTTGGATGGCAGTGCTAAGACTAGCACTTCCGTGTCGCTTAATGACATTTTGTATTGTGGTCGGAATCTTTAAGGTAATTTATTTGACATAATTGTAAATTTTCGCATTAATATTAGTAATTTTTAGCTTTTAGGACTCAACAGTCGCTTTGTGTTGGGCCCACTCTTCGCCCCATCGTTGGGACACATTCGTCGCTAATAGAGTGGCAAAAATTCAATCTGAATTGGCGCCACATAATCTCTTTCACGTTGCTGGCACCGACAACCCAGCCGATTGTCTCTCTCGTGGATTGCTTCCTTCGCAAATTTTAGATCACCCGTTATGGTTTAGTGGACCGTCCTGGATTCATGCCGCGTTAGATAAGTGGCCAGTTAGTCAATTCAATCCCACTACGGTTTCCGAACCACCCGAGGAGAAGAAGCACTCGCTTGTTGTATCGGTCCCACGTGAAGAGACCCTTATTTTGTTGTTGGCTAATCGCGTCTCGTCTTGGTCGAGACTGTTGCGTTGTGTTGTTTGTTCGCCTCTGCCCTCTGCCTAGCCAGCAGTAGGCACGAGCTCCAATCTAGGTTTATATTTTAGTTGTTATTTCCCAAACCTAGATTTAGATTAGACTTTATATTTGTTTCGCATTTGTCGTTTCGAAGGTAACCCTTCAAGCCGGGGGGAATGGTTGCGCCGAGGTAGAAGCTGTATTTCTTGACGTGGAAACACACTCTTTCTATACCCGTCTCCTCTCCCGCACTAAAAACCATAGAATAGGACTAGATAGCTTCCGTCCGCCATTTGTGATATAGACACTCAGTGCCGCTTTGAACTAGCCAGCGTAAAGGCGATCGCGCGCGCGCGTCTCTCAGAAATGAATAATGTTTGTTGTATTTTAACCGCTTCATAGACCTTTACCGATCGGATGGTGCCTCTCGTGTGTTCCTCAAGGGATCTAGTGACGCTGACGGCAGCTCCTGAGCAAGGAGGAGAAGATCCGTGTACCGGCTGCGATGAAAAACATGTGGGTCGTGAAGGTTGGTGCATCCTCTCCTAATTTCTCGGGCTGCATTCACTGCCTGGATCGAATCCGCGGCGGCCCGGCCACCTGTCTTGTTTTGTGTGTAAAGTGTCAGTAGAACAGTTATCTGCTTCTCCGCAATACAGTCCACTCGCGCACGTTGGGCCCACGCGCCACCAGTGCCGATTTAATGGTCAATGCAGAATAAATTATCTTTGACTTTTGAATTTTTGCTGACGATTCTGTAAAAATAGAGAATTTCTGTGCCGTCAGTGTAGAAGAAGCAGGATAAGCAATTGGTCTTCCAACTGACATGGACAAAAACTCCCCAGTGAGCTGGTTACTCTACGCACCGCCGGGAACACAACACGAGGTTATTTATTATAGTCGCGGTATTCAGTAGAGCGGAGGTACTTCCCCGGTCGGACGGGAATACTCTCATTGTTTTATATGTACATATATAAGGTTTTTGTTCGCCAAATTAACTCTGTATTAAAGTTATCCAATATAAGAATATAAAAATATAGGTATGTACAAACATGTGCGTAGCCAGCCTCCAGCCTAGTCGGGGGAGAGGGAGGGGGGTGGGGGTGTGTGGGCAAGTCAGATTTTTTTATTTCAATTGTGCAATTCTCTCAGCACACAGCGCTGCAACAGCCTTGATAGACTGTAATTGGTCGATCTCGAGTGGTGTCAGCCGATCCGGCTTCGGATCGGAAAATCACTAACAAGTATGTCGCAGCGCTGTGCTCGACCCTGTGTGCATAGAGAATTATATAACAGGTCATTCTCTGATGTTTTGTCTTACACACTACACAAATACCTACAAATTAGAATGTTTTAGTCATCTACAATTGATTTAGCCCCTTCAAAACAATAACGTGTCAAATAAAAAATAAATATTTAACTGTTTTAAAAACAAACTTTTATTTAAAAATTCAACTGGAAAAACTAACTTTATGCTGGGTTTTACTGATACGAAAAGTTAAAACAAAGAAAGTAGGTTTTTTTGTTAACTTTTCGATTTAGTACTTATACTCATGTAGCACCCGAGTGCTTGCAAAAACCAGCCAAACGCGCCCAAACTCTATAGGTTTGTCTTGTGTAGTTTAGGAGTTCTTAAGGGGCCTGAAGATGGAGTAGCAACACCTTGCAGACCCTATTAAATATACAATTTATCATCAGTGTTTACCAGGACAAAACAAATGAGCTCCAACTCATTAAGTGTTTATCTTTTTAAGTTAACGAGTCCTATAGCCACCCTCCTACTCCATTTTACCTGACTCTCATTTAACACAAGACTCGGTGTACTTGAAATGCATTTATCTCGTTTTGTTATGTCCCCTTTTAATTCTATATTCTAACCCTGAATACCATATAATATAGGTACATAGTGCTTACCAAAATAAAACAAAAATAAGTCCAAACTATATGGGTTAATCTTGTTAATTTAGGAGTTCCTTAAGATCCCGGGTCAATGAAGGCTGAGAATCATCACGCCAGTCTTGGTAATGTTCCTCACCATGAAACTCTACGAAAGGAAAATCGACTCCCGGATCTGACAGGAGAGTGCATTCGAGTGTGCTCGGAGTGTATAGGCGTTTCCCCTAAGGATTGTCACGGAGAAATACAGAGCGAAGAATACACCTCTGAATTACTAGTTGCTAGAGACGTAAACGGCCTTCGATGAGATTCCTTGCGCGATAACATGGTGGGTACTGCAGTCCAAAGGAGTTCCAGAGCCTTACATTGACGCCATCAAGACATGTACCACTATTCCGGTTCCGTAGTTTGTTGCTGACACGAAAACCATTCCTATCAACGTCGGGGTACACCAAGACAAGACACCAGACCTTGGTCCTTATTTGTTCAGCGTGGTATTAGAAACTCACATGAACGGCTTCCATGGTTGCTTATTTATACTGATGACATCACGCTGATGGACGTGGACTGGAGAACAGTGGTGCGAAGTGTGGAAGGTAGCGCTTAAGAACAGCGGTCTGAAGCTAAATGTAGCGAAGACAAAATACTTGTATTGTAATATCCACACCGAACATGTGACGGTTTTGTTCGGTTTGTACGGATTTGGTCGAGTGCACGGACCAGGTTAAGTACCTAGGATTTGGAATGGTGAGATTGACTACGACATGCGCTAGAACGCAAAGCACGTATTGCCGCCGCGTGGGTCAGTCAGTAGTGGGAAATTATTGGCGTTATATGTGACCCTAAAATGCCAGTCAGGTAGGTCTATGAAACGATCATGAGTCCTACCCTTTTACACGGCTGTGAAGAGGACGGAGCGACATAAGTAGGACGAACGTGTCGCGGAGATGAAAATGCTGCAGCGGATGTGCGGAGTCACGCATGTGATTCAAATATTGCGTGGGATTCAAAAATTGCTCGCGTCCGCGGCACTTCTCATGTTCGTGATATCGCAGATAAATTGCAAGAGAGTGGTGCTTGCTGGTGACCACCAGGCTAGGTAACAAATGCGTGACAATGGTGCTTCCGCCAGGCACCGATGGTAGGGGTAGGCCTGGCTTGGCATTGTGGAGACATGCGTGCCAATGGGGTCACTACTATGGACGCCCAAGATCGGCATATGCACGCCCTTAGTTCCGGGTTCACCTTGGCGTCGGATGCCATCTGGAAAATGCGTCTCCATGATGATGATGTTGATGAGTTTAAAATTTGCACCTTCAGACCCTGAATACTATGAAATAAGAGATTGTTTGCAAATACAAAACAAAAGAGACCATCTAGTGGAATTTATCTTTTTCAGTTTAGGAGTTCCATTGACCACCTCTTTGTACTCCCAGCTTCATGGTACCATATTACCAAGTTTCAGCTGAATTAGATACGTAGAAATGATTGGAAAATGGTTGGTCAATTTTGAAGGGACAATTGCCTAAACTTGACTAAAAAAGTTAAATCATTTTACCAGTGGTTTATTCAAAAGTTAAGTTAGCGAGCGCATAAGGCCCCGATTATACTTAGATTATGCTTCGGTTAGTGATTAGTGCGTGTCATACATGGTCTGATAGGTTTCCACACCCCTCCTGTCTACGCCTATGTGTACAAAGGTTCTAAATAAAACACATAATACAAAATTATAATTTATTGTTTGAGTAAAGCTAAAATATAAAAGGTATTTGAGTATGATTCAGCACGGTCGACATTGCTGTATTTCCATACTAATGTATCGATATAAGAAAAGACCGAAATTTGAGACAAAGAATTGTGGGTGAGTATTTTCGCACCAACCCAAGCACGTGGGTCAACTAGGGCAACTCTTACCGGGATTGTACCATTATAAATGTCGACAAATTATGCAATTTGGATCCAGAAATGTTTGTATGGTTTAGCATTTGTTGTTTTTTACGCCATGTTTCTTTGAGACTGCCTAAATTAATGGTGTTTTAGGGAAGAACTATGTACCTACATGGCATAACTTTACTTATGCTACAATTTCTGCATCTTAAACCGAAACAGTGTATGCAACCAGACAACGTTAACAATTTACTCCGTAGCTTATACTTCGCATAGTCAAATATTTATATTACTACACTGCCTTAAGACCCTGGTAGTCAAAGATTTTTCCTGGAGTACCTATAATTTCACTTTCCAGGACGTGTCAAGTCAAGCCATATGTCATATTTCTTTGGGTGAATGAACTCAGTCGTCTCTATTTATAATTGCATTAACGTTTATAAAATTCATGTTCGATTCAATTATACACACGTGTAAAGAAGAGCAAATTAAAAAAACTTATATTCTTCATATTTCATGACAATATTCATGTTTGATTCAACTATACACAAAAAACATGTAAAAGGAGAAACATAAAACAACAAAAACTAAAAAAATCAATATGAAGCTCAAAAATATCATTGAAAGAATGTATTTTGGTTCTAAATATTTTAATTGATTATAAATGGTTAATTGATTAATCTTAGACACATATCGACATTTATAAGCAGTACATAATATTTCAAAACTTAAATAAATATAAATCACAACGTAGAGAGCTTAAGGAAAGTGATGAATCAGAATCTTCGTTGTTTTAGATAGTAAATGAATTAAGATTTTGTGCTGTCTAGTGTCGAAGCATGCCAATCACTTTATTTTTATGAGTTCTGGCTAACAGTCAACAATATTGGTTTTCTGCTGAATAGTAAAATATTTTGCAATTTTTTAATAAAAATGTATGTTTAATTTTGCTGATTCTACGGAAACGGCTCTTTTTTATCATATAATTTATTTGGACATACCTATTGTCTGACTTGTTATTCTGATATTTAACTTCCTTTTATTTAAAAACACTGTTCTATAGAAAATTTTATAAAGAAAGCTACCATTAAAATTGCATTTGCTGTCCTATTCGATCCACACTTGTGAATATCATTAATTTTTATGGTGACTTAACTTCTAATCAATAAGCAAGATTTGGACACGTGTCTGTACTGTTGCCTATCTCTTTATAATTGGGTATTTGACAAACATCTATAAATAAAAATAAATATCAAAATGTATTGGATATGATAGCTTATACGTAATTATTAACTAGACAAAATGTATTCACAAAAAGATAAATTTCAATATTTTATATTGACAACATAAAATTGATATTTTATATCTGTATTTCACACGAGGCAAAACGCAGAAATCTGTTGACGTGATGTAACTATAATTTAATAAATTTTAAAATTTTCATTATGTGTTTTTTTCTAATTAATAAGGTTTCACGGGAAAATAATAAATTGTAACAGGTAATAAATAAATTTCTACATCTTTTCAAATAGGTTCGCGAAATTTGTCAAATATCCAATTAGATAAAGAAATTGTTCTAATGAATATTTGATAAAGAAAGTTACCATAAAAATTGCATTTCTGTCCTATTAGATTCACCCGTGTCTATATTGATTATAGTTATACTAACTAATCAATTAATCAAGCTAGCCTATCGCACTCCATTGCTGGACATAGGCCTCTCCCAATGTTAAGAGGTTTTTCTTCAATCGCAGTGGTTTCGTCTGCGAATCGTTCCGTTAGTCGCCTCTTACGACACCCTTCGGACGAGACGGGGTGGTGACACTTGTATTCTTTCTCCGTCACCACACGGATGATGTATGTATTTGGTAACTTAAGTTCTAATCAATAAGCAAGATTTGGACGTGGGTCTGGACTGTTGCCTTTGGACGTGGGTCTGAACTGTTGCCTTTGGACGTGGGTCTGGACTGTTGCCTTTGGACGTGGGTCTGGACTGTTGCCTATCTCTTTATAATTTAGCAGTGCCGTTGGTCACTACAACTATTATGTAATTTTTTTTTATTTCTAACACTTCTATTGAACATTTTATAAAGAAAGCCACCATAAATTCTGTCCAAAGTCAAAGTTGCCTATCTCTTTATAATTTAGCAGTGCCGTCAGACACTAAAATTATTCTGATATGTATTTTCTTTTATTTAAAAACACGGGACTATTGAAAATTGTATAAAGGAAGCTACCATAAAAATTGCGTAATCTGTCCCATTAGATTTACCCTTCGAAATTCATAAGGGGCTGTCCATTAATCACGTGACTTTTTAGCAATTTTTTAACCCCCTCTCCAAGGTGATGTTATGCGTGAATTTTGCCAACCCCCCAACCCCCTCTCCCTCCCCTGTTGAGCCTTACGTGATTAATGGACAGCCCCTTATTTTTTATGGCAACTTAACTTCTAATCAATAAGCAAGTTTTGGACACCTCTGAATTTTTCCAATCTCTTTATAATTTAGCAGTGCCGCCAGACACTAAAATTATTCTGATATGTATTTTCTATTCTTTAAAAACGCTGGTCAATTGAAAATTTTATAAAGCTACCATAATAATTGCATTTTCTATACCATTTAATGCACCGTTCGTTGTCGTCATTTTCATTAGAAGTATTTCAAATTATGATTGGTCATATTTCGACACTATAAACAGCCTTATGTTAAAAATATAATACACAGTTTTAGTAAACAAAATTCGAAAACGTGTTCAAAATTATTATGATCATGATATAATATTGAGCAACTCCAAAACCAATATGTCGTTACATGTCGAAATATATAGTAAAGAGTATAATATGTTTCTGCAACGCAGTTTTTACCCTAAATACATTATGCAATATTAGACAAACGGTCCCAAAATTATGTTGTAGACGTTGATTACACGCATCTACAATATTTTTCCAAAAATCTTTCTCATAGCAGCCTTTTCACGAGATTCGATCTCTTTAAGGACGAATGCATATCACTGCCTAAGTGCTCGCGGGCCCCAGCAATTCCTAATGTGAATCACAACACTTGTATCAAAACTACATCTTCTGTGCTAACGCCTCGTATAAAAACTCTACTTCTTTCATATTAGGAAGTTGCTAAGCGCCGCGAAACACTATACCATTCCACCTTCGAAGAATACAATACTGGCCGAATTGGCGACAATTTATTGTCAAATATTAAATACCTTTTTGTTCCAAATATACATATAGAAGAAATATAAATATCCTTAATTCTTATCAAACTAGCGTTGGAATGTCGATCGGAACTCCGATTATTACAGAAAGTGTTACTATGATATACGTAAAACTAAATCAATTGGTTATTTTGATTCATAGAAAATACTTAATATTATAATGTTTAAGACGGACAGTGTTTTAATTAATACGTTTGATTAGTTGCCTAAAACGTTTCGTATGGCTGAATGAACGTTGTGAACGAACAACTTCAAAATTAGGGTCCTTTTGAACTTCAATTTTAGCTAAATCTGAGCATTTAAAAAATAGCTGTACCAACCAAATATATATTAAAAAAGTTAATTTATAATTCAGGAATGAAAATGCCTAATCTTCCCACTGTGTTAAATGCTAAATCAATATTTGTTTTGAGTTCGATTCACGAGCCCCGGCCAATCCAATCTAAATGATTACTGTGGTCGACTTTGAGAGATATACAGATTAAATTGGAGCTGTTTTGAAAAATGATGGTACGTTAAAAGCACCTGATATGGTTGACATTGCATGAGAGTTTGACAGAAGAATTCATGATGTGAAAGTCGAGCAGCTACTGTTGCCTACTGCTAGCACGATAAGAGCAATGTATGCATGGTCCCGTAGACATGCCATGATACATTAAAAAGACTGTAAATATTAATTTATAGTGACTACTGGAATAAATATAATAAGTTGAATTGTATTCAACAGTGACTCAGATATCATAGCAGTGTAGATGTTAAATTGTGGGCGACATTGGCCAGGGCCTGGTCAGGCCTGTAGGGAGTTTTAAAAAAAAACACATATAATCGCGACTTTATCTCCGGAGGGTTAGGCAGAGAGGTGATTTTTTTCTTTTTTTTATACCACTTAGGTGGCAGACAAGCGCACGGCCCACCTGGTGGAAAGTGGTTACCGTGGCCTATGGACGTTTGTAACACCAGAGAAGCCACACTCGCGCTGCCGACCCTGTAAGCACAGAGCTTCTGTGCCGTCAGTGTAGAGGACAAAGCAGGACAAGCCTTTAGTCATCCCAATGACAGCACAAATTCTCCAGTGAGCCCATAATACACCAATCATTAAATTCCGTCCAGCGTAAAAGGGGGTGAGCCTATTGCTGTCTTCCGGGCACTATTGTTGACTCAAGCCATGCATCTGAGGATGAGTCTGAGCTGTATATATCTGTCTGATGTTAAACAGCCCTATCCCTTAGTCGGCTTGTACGACACTGCTTGGGAAGAGACGGGGTGGTCAAAGTCCATTCTGCCGGGAACCAAGCGGCTTTAGAAAATATGTAACCAACAAAGCAACAAACTCTGAAATGCACAGTTTAGCTTCATTTGAAATTCAAAGTGGACAGTCTTACAAACTAAGGAAATGTCATGGGCACAATCTGTACTTAAGATTCCTTGAGCACAGCTTAGAAATTAGAGATATATAAAGTTTAGTCTAAGTTAGTGTTTTTCAACCTGTGGATCGAGAAACTACGTTCTCGAAGGCTTCATCAAAGGGCTCCGCGTGAAAAATACGATTATTTCTAGGGCCTCTCAATATAATTACTGAATACAGTTTAATCATGTCACTGACGTGCCTGAGCCTGCCATTTAACAATTTCTCAAAACCCGATATTGTCCTTTGAGCACATTGTGCTCTTAAAATTTACTTGGAGTTTACTTATATTTTAGTCAATTTTTAGTCAATATAACTTTCTAAAGATTGTGAAATATATAAAGACAGTCTTTCAATTTGTTAACATTTTTATATACTTAATAAGATCGCAAGATTTTGTAAATATTTATGTGCCATATCGAAGGTTGAAAAACACTGATGTAAGTAATAAACACGGACACATTATTAGCAATCTGAAGACAGATATTACACACTAATGACATATAATATGTAAAGAATATAAAAAGGCAGACGCAATATAGAGGCTGCCTCTAAAGTACGATACATATAATGAAATTCATATAAACTACAAGACCTCGACGGTCATACATCCTTAAATATTAGACACGTCATAAACGGTAGCAAGCCGCCTCAAGCTGTTCACAACATACTACTGAAAGAACATCTTTTTGGCAACATAATATATTGAGTATTAAATAGAACTAAATTGAAAAACATTTTCTGAGCGCTATCATCGAAGGCGAAATTCTTGAGCGAGCTCGGCGCGCGCTGTTTTGAAGGCATTGGTAGTTAGTCCTCGAATATTACTGCCATAATAGTCACCACTTAATTCATTACTTGCAGGTTGCGTGCACAGTCGTGACTGCTAGTTTTGATGAAACATTTAAATTTTTAATTTTTTTGTAGATGTCAATTATCGCGACCAAAAGCAAGCTTACCTATTCTTAGAACTGCTAAAGATATCCAAAAAATCATAAAAATCGTTTAAGCCATTTCAGAGGAGTTTGATAACAAACACTGAAAATAACAGCTTATTGGACATGCTTACAGGTAGGCTACACTATCGTTGATGATTGCAACATGATAAATAATATGAAATAGTTAACTATAGCTGACCGAAGTTAAGATTTAAGAATAACTGTAGGAGTGAAATAATTTCTAAATCACACATATATTTATATATTAACTGGAGTTGTACGGGAGTTGTACGGTCAGTTTGAGCTACCACAAACATACACACCGCGCCAGTAAATAAGTCCCGCGGTAAAACTCAGAACTAAAAATGACATCGCCGCGCCGCCATATTCAGCCATATTGTGTTGCTTAGTTCAAGCTATGACAGGAAAGATTTTAGAGTTGCCAGCACGTGTTTTATGATGTACTAATGGGAATAATAGTTCCCATATTATCTTAACCCCGATCAAGTCACGTTATGTACACTATAGTATGCACAGTAGGTATGCGTTGGGATAGCATGAGGTGCTACGGTGGTGGAGGAGCTCAAGTTCACCAATCATATTCAAACGATCCACGACTGTCTCTTGATACACTTTGGCTGAAGTTTTAGCTCCTTGTAGCTTTATGACGTCTTTATAAGACACGTTCCATGAAACAATCGCACTAACAGAATAATGGCCATGCTGTACGTTTTTGACTACTTGTGCAGCTTCTTTAGAAGAGTGAGTGTACACTTTATCATATTGCTTATTGCAGTACAAATCAAGAGCGATTTTTTTTCCTTAGGGAAGGGGATATTTCTGTGCCTCACTCGTCTATACTTACATTCATAACTGAATAATAAAAGAAAGGTAAAATAAAAAGACGATACTGGCAACATTACATGTTGCGACAGTTACGCCGCGGCCAAAGGACTTATTTCGTGGCGCGTGCTTTAAGTATCCAACTGTCAAAAAGTAGTTTATTTTTCGGACGATGCGGTGGTAACACCAACTTCAGAATTTGAAATGCTTCTTTCATTATTTTAATTTCGGTACGATATTCCAATGCCTTCAAAAGAGCGATTGTACAACTAAACCAAGATTGGATTGGGAGCATGTCGATACCGACAGAGGCCACAATGGCTGCTGCACCTTAAAATCTCAAAATATACTATAAATGTAAATATAGCATTGGTATAAAAATAATTTGGTAAAAAACACATCATATATCAATAAATGCTAAAATCTACAAGAGCTACCGTCACTATGGAATGTTCACTTAATTCGTAATTCTTAATAATCTCTTTTATAATCCTTAAGATCGCTTATCGCTACTTAATCATAAATATAATATGTAGATAGAAAATGTAAAAAAACTTTTTTTTTTTTGAAGATTACGTAATCTTACACTAAATGGAATGTAAAACAAATTCTTTTCATTATCATAATGTTAGTCACATTACCCCTTAAATTTAATGGTTAGAACCCAAACCTTTGTGTTAAAAATACCGTAATTGGACGTTATAATTAATTACTTTTATATATATATATTATTTTTTCATGTTGGATGACAACGCGCGTCAATTCAAAAATATACAAAACAGAATAAGGGTCGGAAAGCGCCCTCCCATAGCGGGGCCGTATTGCACACCGCGGGGTCGCGCGCTGCCGTTGCTCCACTTCATTAATTCCAAGAGAGAGCTAATGACTATACAATACATTTCGACTTTATTACGATGGGACGATTCTTACAACGTTAAAGCTATAGTCGCTTTAAAGCCTGACCAGAAAGTTGTCACGAGTATCAACTAATTATAAAAACAAAACGGACCCGTGCGGTATTCCGGTCATACGACAATTTAATACCTTACCAAATTTGAATCAATGACGCCGAGATTTGGCGGCGTGCTAAGTGGACAGCGATATCTTACATAAACAGTCATTTGAATATTGAGGTATAATTTTTCATTTCCTTAAAAAACCTAAACAACCCTTGTATCTTATTTTAAAAAAAATGTATACATCGCTAAAACTATATTGTACGTATTAAATTGTTCATGTTAAAGACTAAATTATATGCTTAAATCATAAAAGTACTTAACACTAAGTAAAGCATACATAAGATGATTAAAAAACGATATTATTTATTTGTACTGTAAGGTTTTATGGTGACCTTTCCGTGGTGATCCCACGTTGAAAAATAATCAAGATGTATTTATTTTTTGTACACTCGTCATAGAATGGCAACGTTTATTTATAATCTAATCTGTTTTTGATCTATAGCTGCCTAAAGTAAACTTGTACTTAGCCATTTTTTATATTATGTAATATCCCTGTGAACCGGGTAATTTTATTTTTGTACTGATAACCTTTAAAACGTAATATTCTATTGGCTGAAAAGGTTTTGAATTGGTGGTTTGCACATTTATGTAGAAATTACCGACATAGTACAAGCTCTGTAAATTAATCTCTCAAATAAAGCGCAGGATTTCAATTTTGTAGCTGACTTACGTTTTGCGTCTTTATTTAATTTTTTTGTCTTAAACTATATCAAGTAAAAAAGTTAAAGCAGTTTAAAGAATATAATGGCATCAATCTCAGTCTTAGATCGGTGTATGTACTATTGCAAGTTGTCCAGTGTATCGGGAGCCTTACTTGGAAATAATCCTGCGCTTATAAAATACTACGTAAAGTTTCAGTCTTTGGAATTTGTGTATTGAAATGTAAAATATATAAAGAAAGAGAAGGTCGTACGACATTATGTATTTCCTTGATGTCCCTAATGAATGTCAATATCAAATAAGACATAATTGTATAAAATCGTCACAATACTTGTATCGACTGCTGAGATTTTCGTGAAGATAGTTAATCATTTTAGAAAAAAAAAATATTTTTATGTAAATACAATACCTAAAACATCAAGGAATCAGATCGATATAATTCGAGGTACATCCCTATAATACTTATAATAATTGATACAATGATTAGAGAAATGCTGCAATAATACAGATAGTGGGGAACGTGACATCAGAGCAAGTCATGAAATATATAAATATTATATCATAAATAGTAATGGATAAACAGACACCAATATTCTTATGATTATGTTACTACAATATAGACGAAAAGTGTACAATGTGTAGCAAAATAACCCTTTATGACTTGAAGTTCATAATGTAATCACATTATTGTTGACAACTATTGCTTTCAAGAAATTTCACAAATGCTTATAAATCAGATCAAACAGTATTATGCGAATATTGCACAGACTTATTTAGTTACACATTGCAATTACAACATGAAATGCATATTTCAATTGATAGTAATCAGCAGTAATCTACATCACTAATCAGATCGAGTATTCCAATTCCAAATTCAAAAAAGTTTCAATCAGCGAGCAGGCGAATCGGTCGTCATTGTAGTAAATCCAATCGTCAGTTACATCATGCCGAATCGGCGTACGAGGCTATCGGTGCTACAGAATCCCATAGAGTATACCAGTCCGTTCCAAGAGGTCAATTGGGTGAAGTTGCGGAAGAGTTGGGCCGGGTCGACAATGTCGTCATCGTTGCGACTCCTAGGCCGCATAACCCAGCATCATGCGCTCTCAGTATCCGTCTCCGACTTCAGCACAACGGACTCGTTCTTCGGTTCCTCTTCGCCGGCGATATTGTTCGTCTCTGCCTTGTCTGGCGGTGAAGAATAACTGAAAATTTTCGAAAAGAAATGAAACTGGTGTTCTGAGGAGAAGCAATAATGATTCAAGAATCTAAGAATCAATTTCATTTATTCAGTTTAGGCTGTCTAGTCGAAGTAAGATGCGGCGAAACTTCGATATTTTCGACTGCCATCTGACCTCCATAATCAATTGGCGATATCGAAGTTCTGTAGTTTGACTAGTCGGACATTTTAGGACTCTAAATACCCGTAATGACTGTTATAGAAGTTCGTATGGCAACCTGGTCCGACGACTTAATGTGCTCTCCGAGACACGACCAGACCAATGCATATAGCCATATTCATGTACACAAATATTTGCACTGAGCGGGATTCGAACCCGCGCCCCCTACGTGCGCGCTTACTACCGCCACGCCCCAGAGGCTACGACTACAGAGTAGTTTTTCGATTGAGCGTCAATGGCCAAATTCGAAAATATGAGGAAATTCTAAAAGGAATATTCAAAAATTATATATTATTGGATGGTATTTAAACGTATATCAAAAAGAGTACATTTTGTACGACAAAATAATCCAAATTCACATCAAAAATACTGATTGAGCACCAACAAACTACTGCAAGTAAGTAGTTAGTTAGCAACCAACCAACCAACCAATTATAAAAAAAATTATCACAAAGACATAAGGCGGGAGCTCCGCTTCGCTTCCTCCCGCCTTAGTCTTCTAACCTAACCTATCCATTTCGGGGTGGGTGGTGATCATTTTGAACTTAATTAGATGCACAATCAGTATTTTTACTGAACGCGAAAATATTATCTTATATTATTTTTAAAAACCCTGTCATTCTTTGGGGTTTGCTTCTAAATTTTATTTTAAGTTTTATTTAACACTTTTTAAATTGATGTACTAGTCGAGTTCTTTGGTTTATATGGGTATATTGAGGGAATCGTGAATAAAAAAAAATGAAATTCGGCATTTTGTGGTAGCGGTCATCTTGAATCTTTTCCCAACTAATGATCTTTTAATTAAACAACAAAATCTAAATCAGTTCACCCGTTCTGGTGCTACGATGCTACAGACAGATAGACAGACACACACACAAACACGTCATACTTATAACACCCCGTCGTTTCTGCGTTGAGGGTTAAAAATCCAAGCAGTACAATTACGGCAGTCGATAATGTCGCTAATAAGGAACGAATTCTGAAAAGTAAGTAATAACATAAGGTCAACTGAAAGACAGGATATCCTGAATAAAATAGCTAAGAAATACTCACGTGGGCCGCATAGCTTCGCCTTGGTTCATTTGAGCGAGGACCGCCTTGTTCACATCAGGATTCGAGCTAGCAGCGAAACTATTGACAAACCAGACGTCCAATTCAATACACACATTCGGATAAATTATATAATAATAAATCAGTAGTCTACCCACAAATTTAGTCAAATTATGATATCTTTCTCGCCTAGCTTCTACAAGTGCACATAAAGGCTAAAACCAAATAAAGTAAAATAAATAGTTATGCAGATGTCATCATTATTGCAATAGAGGTGATGGACTTAAATCCAGTTGCTGATTTAATATATTATTTCTGTTTGTATTTAGTACTCTATTTATTTCGAGGGTTTCCAGGGCATTCATTTTTCTGCCTTAGCCGCACAGTCGCAGTGCTTTAAAGTTGACTTTAGAGTCGAAGGAGTGGTTTTCATTAAGGAGGTGTTTTGCAAAATTTGAATCGGTTTTTTTAAGTCTCCAGCCACTAACATGTTCAGTGACCCTAGTTGCAAAAGATCGTCCCGTTTGGCCAATATATTTATTGCAGATGGAACATGTTAATTCATATATACCACTTTTTTGATCAATGGGAGTGACATCTTTGTTATTACATATTAACTATAGTATGTTGTGTGTGGTATAAAAAGCTGTTTTGCATTCGGATAAGAGTCCAGTCCAGTCCAGTTGTAGGTATCTCACCTGCAACTTTTTTTTTAAATATTAGAACCGAAATTACTAATATCCCATCTAACTCCATCTAACTCCTCCGACTAGAAACAACAGCTACTACTAATTGCTTGTGTTAGGAGGGGATTCACGGTAATGTAATGGCCAGGATTCAAACCCGGGACCTTTCGATCCTAAGGAGTCGTCCTTAAGCACCAAGTCACTGACACTTCATTTATTAATTTCAATTATAGATAGAGATACCTAGACTATTAGGAATACATATTCGTGCATACTATTATTTTCACTGAGCGGGAATCGAACCCGTACCGTGCCGAGCCCTTCGACGTAGCAGTTGCATGCATAACTTACAACAACTTATGTACTAGGAATCGTTTTTGAAGAGTTTAATGACAAGTAGTACTCTGCACAGCGTATTATAAATATTGTTAATCATTAGCCAATCAGCCTTCCTCATCCAGTCCATCCCAGACACCTTTTTCAGGTCGTCCGTCCATCTGGATCGGATGGTCCCACCTTCCATTTGCCACCTCAGACTCTTCGGAGTATCGGTTACTATAGCGCACATTGAGACAGGCCTATGTCCAGCAATGGATTGCAATAGGCTTGATTTAATAATTGATTAACTAGATGGACGTCGCCAGACGTAGTTTTGACCAGAACTACTATTTTCTTATTCAAAACATACATACATATAGTCACATTTCTTTCCAATTGGAGTAGGCAGATATAAAACTTTTCCATTTGGTATGATTGATAAAATATACGGCCTAAAAGTGCGCTATTTAATACATTTATATAAAAAGAACAAAGCAAATAAAAATAAATGAAAGCTAGATGAACAAGTACTATTGTAAAAAAAAAAAACAAAAAAAAGGAATCGCTGTTTTGCAATTACAATTTGCAAATAATGAAACAAAAAAGAAAATTGCAACACAAAAATAAATAATTTTGCTAACTGCTTTGGGACAATCGCTAAACACAAAAACGCTCAGCATGCAAAGGAAAAACAACTACAGTTACTATCACAGATATATACATCCTACATACATCGAAAATATAGAATAATGACATAACAAGCAGGAAGTATTTGCACTTTCAAAACAACCATGGGTTTATGAGATTATATATTTTAATTATATACCTATTTATTTAAGCAACAAAATATAAATGTAAACTAGTAGGAGGTGGCCTATTTGAAAAGTGTTTATAATTTTTTCGTGTTGTGTTGCTAATATTATTATTTACATTTCACCAAAATATTAGTAACGGCATACTATCAATTCTCTTATATATTAACTGCCTACTCGCTCAGCAATAAATAATATAATAATTAGATAACGCACAGCAAAAAGAAACACAAGTATGTATTAAAACAGGCACAGTAACAAGTATGGTGGAAAGTGGTACTTTTGTGTTTTATTTATTTATTCATTATTATATACATATAGATACATGATTATTTATAATTTAAATTTATACTATAAACCTATACAGGATAAAACCGTTAAGTATTTATTATTACTCGATGATAATATACGTTACATGAATATTAATACTTTTAAAAGTTTTTAATACTGACTGGTCAACGTCCATGGCAGAAGCAGACTCAGCACGCCATTTCCCTCCAACCATATTCTGCACTCTGAAAAGAATAATCAACTTAAGTATCATGCTACTTAATGCTATAAATTGTGAATGTTTATGAACATATTTCGATATGTGGATAAACAGCTGGCTCTAAGGGGCTGAACGAATCTGTATAAAAATTGTAACAGCGATAGATTACAGTCTGGAAGAACACATTTACTTTTATCCCGGGAATATGTTCCCATGGGTAGTGTGCCCATGGGAATTCACGCGAATGGAGACACAGCTCTAATTGTTCTTCTATAATCACTCTTTAGATTATAATGTGGTATTAAGAATCAAAGAATCAATTTCATTTATTCAGTTTAGGCACATAAAGAGCACATGAATGTCAAAACTTTAAATTATGTCAACAAGTATCATAAAAATATTAAACAAGGTAAATAAACCATTAGAAAATTGTTCTTTCGCTGGTTCGGTAGGTTCGTTCTACTGAGATGATACCAGCATACTCAGAGAACTATATTAGAATAAATTACCTTTTATTTTTTAATTATGGTTTTGTTTGCCATGTATATTGTCCCAGAAAGCAAGAGATTAGAATAACATTTGCATTGCATTTTTATCGTTTAGATATTCGTCTACTTGATAATAACCTTTTATCATTAAATACTTTTTCACTTTATTTTAAACTTATTAAGTGCCATGTCAACCAAATCCTGAAAAATGTATACAGTTGCCTACAAACGAATTACCAACCTTATGAATATATGATATACAAGGCCTTTAGACGTGTGATATATAACATTTATGTACATAATAATAATGAAATAGTCAAGTCAGAAGCGGAATCTTGCTAATATTATAGAGAAAGCGAAATAATGTTACCTATAATAAAACGGGTAGAATAAAACCGTGAAAGAAGGAAGCAAGCACCGTGCGTTTTCTATATAACTCGTGCGCATTAACATGGCCCCTGGCTTTCCAAAAGTAACATAACCTTTGTTTGGCGGAAAAGAAATTGCCATTTTATCACTTCCCAAAAAAAATTCTGCATAATTTCATTTGCCAAATTATTACTTGGCAAAAAATCTCTTCATAAATAATTGTAACACAAACGTTATGTTTGGGTAGTGAACTTTTAAACAATAACTTGTTTACCAACTGGTAGTTTTGCCAATTTTTATTTAATCAAAAGTTTGTTGGAATAATACATTTTACGCAAAATAAAATGAGACCTGGAATCGTTGGATGGTTAAATAAATGATTATATTAAAATGAAAATGCATTATTTAATAATATAATTCCCAAAAAATCTTACTTTTTTATCATAGCAGATCGGTTGACCAAACTTTTATTGTTGAGAGATTGTTTGCTATATAAAGTCATTTGATTAAAGATCAAATGCCATAATGATTTTATACTTGGTAATATTCAGCTAAATAAAAAATTGACGAAATGAAAAAGTGCGTACTAAAATTATCCCAAACATTGCATTGGTATAAAAAAGGTGTCCAAACTTTGTTTAGGTAGTGAAATTTAGGAAAAATCTGAAATAAAATCCGATAACAAATAACCACGAAACTTAAACTAAGGCAAATTTTGTTACGGTTACAATATTGCGGATGCTGCTGGCCTCGAAGGACGAGAACGGGGCCTCGAGCGGTGATGCGAGAGGAGGATTGTTTTCGAACCAGGTGCCATGTTAATTCGCTTTAGTTGTACTAATATTATACTTACGAAAGATTAGTTTGGAATCATAAAATCGAAATTACTGGACCAATTACAAAATTTCTTGTACATACATTGTCCTTGAGTCCTTGAGTAACATATGCTACATTTTTACCGATATTCCCACGAGATCAGGACTTAGGGTGCTTATATAAAGAAGCAGGTTACCGGTACAAACCGGCACCGGTAGCGCTCGGCGCTTGTTTAATCTTAGTACGGTGTGTGCACGGTGGCGTCATGTTGATTTCTGTTTTTCTTGAAATCTATATCTACAATGTATAATTATATTAATATTATAATGCTGAAGAGTTAGTTTTTTTGGTTGTATTGGTTTTTAATAGTCCATTAATCGAGAAATACTAAAATATCATTACACTGCTGTTCAAATAGCTGTTATTATAATTGTCAACAAATCCGGCAGATTCCCAAACGTTATACAATAATGTAAACGGGAATTAACGCAATCATTTTACAGGTACACTAACATAACTTTGATTTGAACTTTAGGCATCATGGAGTGAGTTGTAATCGCGAGTTCTCTAACCTACTGTTCCAGTACTGAGACTAGCATTCAATCATACAAACAACCTCTGCAGTTTTATAATAATAATATATATTTCAACAAGGAAATCAACAAGACATACCTTAGTACTATAAAGAAATTCAAAATTCATTTCATGAGAAATCATTTACACACACCCTACTCCGTGTACGCTTAACCGGAGCGGTAGCCGGTTACAACCAGTTTAAAGACGCATCGCATCGATACCGGCACGCCGATACCGGCAACTTGTTCCTCTATGTAAGCACCCTTACGCGGGTGAAACCGTGGTACGATAGTTTGATATAATATAAAAATGAAGAAAAATAGAAATAATTAAATTCTAAGAATTAAAACTGCTATTAAGACTATTAACTGCTAAGAATTAAAACTGCTTCTATTATAGTATGCTTAAAATAAAATACTATAAAAATACTAACAATAATATAATTCTATATAGTTACACACGTTACTGTTACCAGATGAACTAAGGGTATAAAATACAAACTACATTTTACATTTTATTGTTACGCGGACTTACCTTTAAGTTCGCTAAACTAAATTTTAGCATAAACTAGTTTTTATTTTAGCTTAGTCAGCATTTGATTTTCAAATTGTGCAGAATAAGTATATCACACGGGCAGACGGCTAGTAAACTGATAAAAAACCATGTGTAATAAAAAAAATAAGATAGCTAAGCTGGTTTCTATTCTCTCTCGCAGTTACGCACCTCCTGCGGCAACGACGGCATATTCTCTTCCTTTTGTTAGGCATAATTTAAAACATACATTAGAATAATCACAAATAAAATATTATATAAGTATATAATATAATATTTTTTGGATATTTTAGCAGTACATGATTATTGACATTTATTTTATTTTAATTATTATTTATGTTACAAATAAAAGAAAGTCAAATAAATGCAACGTCACATACAAAAATGTCAAGTAGCTAAAAAATCCTTTGTTAGCTACATAGCCCGACCCGAGTCGTATCTGGCGCAAAAGAGCCCTGAACACTGGCCGCATTTCCACACTGGATCGCAATTGGTTGATCTTTGCACGACCTGGAGCGAGAGTCACCTGTTTTTTCCCGATTCTTCGGGCTATATCTGCCACAAGTTAATGACAGAATATAATATGATATATAGACGTACACCAACAATAATTTTAGGTATTAGATCATAATTGTATTAGGATATAATATGCTTACATCCATACATTGTCGATCGTGCGGACATACCATCCGCACGAACCACTGAACCCAAAGACACATAATATGTTATAATACACGCCATATATCGCGATCACTCATAATGTATGTAATCGCAATATATTGGTGATATGTTCAAACAGCGTATGTGATAAATACATTGTTTTGACATAACCACCGCTTATATATTTTGGAAAGTACTCACATAAAGAGGAAATAAAAGTGAAGGATTTTTTATGAATTCGAATTGATTGTAAAATCATTAATTTCACCGACACGATTCAAATATCAGATTGACCACTAATCAATAATAAATTGTTAAAACAACAGCCAAACGCTATAAACTGCACCATCCAAAATAAGCTAACCATTAGGTCTCCCCAAGGTTCAGTCATCGTAATTGAAACTTCTAGGACTCACTATACAAAATGTATCATATCTCTCTCTACTTCACCCAAGCGCAAATCCCGGTTGAACCCAAAGCTTTCACTTTAGACCACTAGTTTTATTTGGGTTTTATCTGTCGTTTGCCCTCTCGAGCTCACCAAGAAAGTCGCTACCAGAACCTCGTTATTAATTGGTAATGTTCTCCCTGGAGCAGTTGACTCAGGCTATGAGGTTTTTGTTGGGATCCTAAGTACTCATAATTTCAAACTAATCAAAAACACGATACTATCTAAAGTTTACGATTATCACTAATTGAAATAACACCACTTTTTAACAGATTCTATCGCGATATTATTTGCTGCTATTCTGTATATGATGCTGAAAAGTAGCCGAAACGTTAGCCTTTATGTGAATAATAATAAATAAATCGCGATAAGAGCAATCAAAAACGGTGGTTTTATTTCAATAATCAAAATGTTTAAAAACATTAAATACTTACACGTGCTTCATCTGCTCGCCCTGTGTACTAAGCTGTGCGAGATAAGCGGCTTGCTTGCGATGATGGTACATGTGCACGCGCAAGCACGATGGGTTGCGCATGCGCTTCTGGCAGATGTCGCACTGCAGTGTCCCCTCGCGAGTGTCGTGTTTGTCCCTTATATGAACCTTCAGGTTGTAGCGATTGGCAAAATAACGATGACACGATGGGCACTTAACGCCGCCTGTTTTGCAGTTCCAGCCAGCTATTTGATACAGAAATACATTTAATATGAAAATAATTATATCATGTTTTGATTCATATTTCGTAAAAAAATTTTTATATGCAGTACAATTTTCGCTCCTTAATTTCACATAACACATATTTATACCAAACTACTTTTGCCGATATATCTCTTATCAAACTTTCTTCACTCCCTCAAGAAGTACCTTCTACTTTCCATAGTGCATGTTTACAACCAGTGATGGTCCATAGCATGCGCAACTGCAACGCATCATCATGTAAGTGTTACACATTCCTTAGGGCCAATCGAGCTAAATGTTTAACAAATGATTAAAACATCACTTACCAGATTCCTTGGCAGATTCCGGCAGGACAAGCACGCTATGAAATAAGTCGTTATCAAAGTCAATCAATGGTTCGCTGAAATTAACCAATACGTAACGTTAAACTAAAAACCGAAAAAACTGAAAATAAATAGTTTATAGCTTTAGGGAGATTTTTGTATAAAAACGTAATTATTATATTTCATTTGATTAGGTACTTAACAATTAAAGCTGAACAATTTTGTACCGACTTTATAAAAACACGTCATATTTAACAAATAAACTAGGCTAACTAACTGACCAAGTCGTGTTTCGATTTCGGATTTTAATCTGTACTTAGAATGAATTTCTAAACAACTTTTATTTAATAAACCGAGTTTTAAAATAAACCAAATTAAAAAGACACATCAAGATTATTTACTTTTAGTTAAATATATAACCAAATAAGTACAGATAACAATTTTTATACCAAGTATTTTACGTATATATACCAGGCAAACATAAAAAATATTTTATACTATTTAAACTTGAACAATCTAATAAACAAAGTAAGTTATACATAGAATTAAAGAAATAAATATTCGACCGAATGTACCGATTCGGTAAAACCAGGTCTACAAATAATTCGATACGCACTTACAATTAAGATTGAATTTCACTAGTCAAATTAATTGCTATCAAGTGCACTCTACTCGTAACGTTTTATGCAATATAGCCGCGTCCACGCCGAGCGAGCAGCATCGCCCTACTAATTCACGCGTTTAACGAAAGCAAATAAAATCGATGAGGTACCATAAAGAATGTTTTATCTGAACAATAAGTGCCTGTTTGTTGAAAATCACAGCGCACAAGGGCTGGTAGCTAAACTTGGTTCATATTAGTTTCGATTACAATACAATAATTGGGTATTTGCCTATAGTTAAAATAATTATTTTAAGAATGGTAAGAGCGGTAAAAGTTGCGTCTCTTCTTATTTTATCGTTTTTATACAACCAAACTGATAATAGTAAATTATTTGACTGTTAAATATCATGAAAAAAATTCATACAAGTTTCCTTATTACGTACCGTTTTAACTTTTAGAAAAAAGTAACTAATTTGACTTGCCAGTCAAATACCCAATTGTGTACATAACTACATTCAGATTTTAGATGCATTGTAAATCAAAGATGGTGGCCGCCATATACCGGCAGTTTTTTTTTAGAGTTTATGAATCCATTTTCACTAGCGGCATTAAGTTTTGACTTTTTAGTTCGTATATCTTCGGTTTAGATTAAACTTAGGACATAGATACATACCCGTCATAGGCGTACTCGGTGTTCTCAGCATGAGTAGGGCTATCTTTTATGGGGCGCGGCTTCTTCTTCACAGACTGGCTGTTCTTGTTGGGAGTATTTTTTAATAACCTACCAACAAATAATAAAAATTAATATAACAACCGGGCTCCCCTGCAGTGCGTGCATATCGTATTAATGTTTTGCACGATTTTGTGCAAATAAAATATCGAATGTAAATAACTGACCCACCCCAGTTTTGCCTATAAACCCCTTTAAGCCCTACATTATCTATTTTCGAATAATTAATGTCGGATTTGCTGACTGTTTTGCTCTCTTGACTATGCAACACAAAAAGATTTTTTCAAATCAAAACAGTTGTTCTTGAGATTAGCGCGTTCAACCGAATAAACAATTAAGCTCTTCAGTTTAATAATATGTATTCGTATAGATTAATTACTACAAAAGAGCCCAATAAATCCGTACCACCCTATAGGAAGGGGGTGTAAGATTGCTTTTATATTCCGTTCAGTTTGAATTATATCCATTCCCCTTCAAATGTACACAATGTCAACTAAGATCATAAGCAAATTACAAAGGAGTACTTTTCTTTTGAAGTTCTTTGTTCAGGATTTCGACTTTTTCAACATTGAAACATCAGAGCGAAGCTTTATAAGTCGAGGATATTGTTCACAATGGAACGGTCCTCTTTGAGTTGTAATAATAAAATGTCCATGTTTTTCCTTGGCTTCCACAATAGAAGTAGATGTGTAATATTATTTTATAATGCAGGTTTCACGAAACCTTTTAAAAAATAATGTCGAAGAAACGAAATATTTATTTCATGTCACAAGAATAGACTCGACAGTCGTTATAGCATACACCCTGTACAGGTTCACTTTGATCATTTTAACAATAAGAAATTAAAAGGAAAATTGTACAGGCGTGGGTATTGTGTACCCTTACCCAGCTCTTGGATAAATCCAACATAAGTAATTTGGTGCTACGAATAAATGATTCGATAGTGAAGAGGCGATTCAAAGCACATCAACCTGATCGATGTGAACTCACGTATGTTCTAATTATTTATCATTTAAACAACCTACTAACATAGCCCACCAGTATAAAGTAGACCTAACCAATTCAATCAATTAGCCGTCCACTGCTGGACAAAGGCCTCTCCCAATGTTTGGAGGCTTTGGGCCTACTGTTCCACACTAGCCATACGTGGTTAGTTCAGGGTTTTATTTCGAGTTTTCCTTCCCTTGCAGTGATATCGTCTGCATATTTTCCGTTAGTCGCCTCTTACGACACCCTTCGAATGAGATAGGGTGGTGATACCTATATTTTTACTCTATCACCACACGGTAAAGGTACACTGAATAAATTATTATTAAGTTTTAAAATTGCTTACATCCGATAAATACACAGAAAGTAAAAACGCCGAATAACCCGATAAACTAATTTCTCTATGTTTGCTTTATGAACAAAAACAAGCGAGTGCTGCCGCCCTAGATCATTAGATCTCGGTAGAGTTATCTTGCTTTAGAACTGATTGGTGACACTTTTGACGGAGTTCCGACATAAGCTGGTATACGTTGTAATTTCAACGTTAAATAGAAATAGAGGTCACTCACGCGCCTTCTTTCTCCGCAATCTCTCTCACTATATTGTTACACCTTATACAACATTCAAATATTTTCAATTGAAGTTCAATGTGTAATGTAAGTTATACCAGGCGAGCCTATGGGTTATGACAATTTTTTCTATTTGATATAAGTATAAACAAACAACATCATAACAAATCCGTGGATAATAAACTCATCCAATTAGTGAAACATTAAATAAAATCACAGCACATAGACACAAAAGATTCATATTCCATCGTCTGGCGTCAGCAGTCAGATGGGGTGCAGTGTGTAACAACGGCTAATTAAATTGGATTCTCCCTATATCACCTAGGCAACGCTCCCACATCACCTAGGAAACACCCTCGACAATTGAGCAAAGGGAATGGGGTAGGCGAATAAGCATGCGCGCCCGGAGGGAGACGGATACGCCAATAAGTCTACTGGAAAGCATTGAAACGAGATTGTTATTAAATTTGTACCTGTAAGTAATATTTGTTCAAATGCATGTTTATTGAAGCATGATGGTTCGCTTCGCATCATACTTCAATAAACTTGTTGTCTACGATGTATATGGAATATTGAAAATACTTAGGTACATTAAAAAGTCGACATATGAATTAAAAAAAATACTTTTGAATGAAATCTGTAATTCATTTATTTCTCACTTTTCAGTGCATCTTTGTTTTAGTAGGCCGTTTCATTTAATTATATGTTTCGTATAATGATATTTTAAAACAATTATTATGCTATTTAAATCGATTCCCAATCTTTTCCAATCTCTCCTCCTCCAATAACTAGTCCTCCCCAATAAAAAAAAGTTCAATCTAAATCAAAGTCAGTATTTGCTAAAAACGTACTTATTTTATTTCTCAAAATGTTGGTATTGAAGGTATAATAAGTACTCACCTTTTCAGCGGACTTCTAGTGGCTTCTTCCCTGACCGTAATGTTTTCAGTGGGCTCAGGGGGTGGCTCCGAAGAGGTGGTATCTTCGACGTTAGCCGTCCACTCTGGCACCGCATCAGCGGGTTCTCCCGGTGGGATCATGGCTTTTGGTAGCTCCTCCGGAACGGCTGTCGGCGATTCGCTACGCTATAGGAGGGAGTAAGTAATATTGCATTACATGTTTAAAAAAAACCGCGGTAGTCTAGTGGTATGGGTAATGGACTGCTGAGACGAGGTCTCAGCTTCGATCTCAGGTTTTACCATGGCACACATCAATGACTTTTCGATGTGTGATTCGAAGTTATGTGTGTATTTATTGCAGGTTTATTTTATATCGCCACCTACTACATTGGGACCTAAACATAAACTGGTGAAATGTGGGTGCCAGCACCTCTGCCTACCCCTTCGGGGATATAGGCGTGAGTTTATGTTTTGTTATGTCATGTTTAAAAAAGAAAGTAGGTAAGAATTATACAATTATAAATTATATAAAGGAAGTTTTATCATAATAAGCATTTCCTGAAAATGAATTCATTCTATGAAATAAATAAAATTTTCAAATTCCTTGTACTCACAAGTAAGCTAGAAGTCATCACGGTTATGTTAGATGAACCATTCTGAATATAAAAAAATATTTCGCGATAGACGCAAAACTACGGGACGGATTTTGATACGGCTTTTATTAGAAAATAAAGATCTGGTCACACTCAAAATAATACGTATCTTCATCTTCATCCTAACGGTAATCCCAGCCGCTTCCGAAGCTTTCATCTCAGTCTAACTAAATAGTCTCGGATTTGGCTAAACTTCAATGTTAGGTACTCAATATAATTATGTACTTTGTACTGTTCGTTTCGTTTTTTAAAGCCGCGTGGATCCTGGCAGTGTAGAATTTCGTACAAGGCGACTGTTTAACATTAGACAGTTAAATACGGCAGATGTATGGCTCGAGTCAACAATAATGTCCGAAATAGGGCAATAGGCTCACTCCCTATTACGTGGGACCGAATAAAATTATTGATGAAATGTGAGAATAAAGTTTGCAGTAAGTTTTGACAGTAAAAACAAATTTAAGTCTATAGACGGTAACCCTAAAAATTTAAATTTTGAGGTGAAAAACAATTAAAAACAATTTTAAGTATTTATAAAATTTTACATAAGACTTAAAATATGACTTATGTATTTGTTTGTATCTTTAAGATATTCTTGACACAATGGTGTAACTTTTTTTAAATGACTGAAATCATGACGAAATTGTTTAATTTCTTTATGTATTTAATTACAATAAGCGAATTATTTACTTTTATTATTTTATTTCAAATAAATACATTTTACCACTATATTCAATAATTAGAAAAAATGGGGTGTGGTGTGCAACGTGCAAAGAACCTGAAATGAAAAAGAAATGAAAATCACCAGCAGCGCGGCACCTTGGGTACGGTTTAGTTAACAGTAAAACTACGTAACATCTGGTCTCGATAAGAGTGAGAATGACTAAAATAATACTATTCTCTCAAGTCTCAGCAGCCTCTATGGTTGCTCATGTATGCTAATGATATTGCGCTGATGGGCGCGGATAGGAGCAGATTGGTGGGACGTGTGAAAGTGTGGAATTAGGCACTTGAGATGGGCGGTCTGAAGCTAAATGTGGCGAAAACAGAATAATTGGCGTTATACTCAACCGTTCGCATAGGCGAAGACTTGATAAGCACACGAACCACAATATGTACATAGGATCTGTACTTCACGTGACTGGTGATATCGACTGCGACGTCAGGAAATGCATTACCGCGGCGTGGACCAAGGTTTATAAAAAGATCATTAGGTCTATCCTTTAACACGGCTGTTAGGCGTGACCGCTGCTGGAGCGACACAAGCAGAAGCTGCGTGTCATGGCGATGAAAATGGTCCGGTGGATGCACTGTGTCACGCGTAAGGAGGAACTCTCACATTCGTGACATCGCAGATAAAATGCAGGAGAGTCGCTTAGTCTGGCGCGATTAACTCTTACGGAAATCGCCGGAATACGTGGGTAACAATTGCTTGGCAAAAGCACCCTCGCCAGGTCCAGGTAGAAGGGATAGGCCCAGGAATACTTGGCGTAACGTCGTGGATAGTGACATGCGTAAGAATGGTCTCATCATGGACGACCCAGATCGTGCAAAATGGAGGAGGCAGAGTCGGAAGTTGGACCCTGAGCTCCGAGTTCACCTTGTCCTCGGATGCAATCAGGCAATACGTCTCTATGAGGATGAAGATGATGCTCAGGTAAATTATTAGATGTAAAACTCAATCAATCTCAATGAACGAGAAGTAATAAATGCTATCGACCAATAGCCCATTTTCAATCGCGGCGCAAGACCTCAAGATAATGTGAATAAGGTATTTTTTTCTTCCCTCTGATGATAAGCGATTATAAAATAAAAATCACTTGAAATTAAACACTTATTAGTCATTGACAAACTAACCTAAAGTTAGACTTATATCTCTTTACTATATTGCTAAATGTCGTCTTAATATGTTTTGCGCCAAAAAAAATATCTGGCCAATCTATTTAGGCACTTCTTCGACGTAATCGTTACAATTACAATAATATATAAATAAAAATTACAATGAATATAATATAATGAATATAAATTAAATCTTGTCTCTATAAGTCCCTAAAATTCAGAGTATGGTACTAATGCTAACACCCGATATTTCAGATGTTTTTTGTATCATGTTTTTAAAAATTCGTCTAAAAAACCTGTAAAAATGAATTAGTTACTTTATTTAGTTATAAATAAACCTATATTTAACTATAGTAATTTTCAGCTTGAGTATTTTCTAAAATATCGGTAATAATATTTGTGTTACAAAAAGAAAGGTTAACTTGGGCGCCACGTAGCGCTGCAGTCTGTTTCGCTTCAGTGTGAAAAATGTTTAAAGTCCTAAGTAACCTGTCCAAACCAGTCGCAAGGTCAACTTGGTCAACAAATTTTATTCTCAATCCATTTGGCACCACCTATAACCACTTGTTTTTCTAATGTTGCTTCTATGTTATTATAAAATTGTCAAGTAGTCGTAGGTATCTATTGTACGAGAGTCATGCCAAATGAAAATAGATATTCAAAAATATTAATATTTATTCTTTATTATAAATAACAGTCTTCTATATAAATAAAGTATTCACCAATAGCACGTCTACACGCGAGTGCATCTTCTTTACTTTCAAATTTCTTTCCTTTTAACTTTTTCTTTTCGGAAACATAAAATTCACAAGGTGCTAGGTCAAGCTTTTCGTCAACATTTTCTTGAGTGCCCGCTATTGGCCGCCGACTAGGCTTCAACTCATCTTCAAAAAAAATTAACATACAAAAATACTTGAATCAATGCATGTTTCATATTTAAAATTATTACTCAATACCCGGCCTATACATAAAATTCTAATGTACCAGTGATAAATAAATCAGTAAAGAGTATCCAAGTTCTTTTGACATGCCCCTCGTAGATTGGAGATAATGAAATCGCTCACAAAATTGAATCACATTGTCATCGCCCTTTAAGCTACCACAATTGAGAAATTTTATAAGATAATTGTATGTCGTCTTGAGTCTCGCCCCGCGGTTTCGGTCTCATGTCTCCCCTAGGTTGGTGAGACATCGACTTAGTTTTAAATTATATTTGGAGTAGCTATTCGTATATCCTCTCGTAAATGAAGGGTCAAGAATTACGCAAAAGTGAAGTAACCAGTAGATATGTACAAACATGACAGAACTGTGTGATTTTTGAGGAGGTAGGACACGGCGGTATTTCCGCCCAATTGAGCAGTCCGACTGGGGAAGTACCTCCTCCCTACAGAATACCGCGGTTATAATAACTTCGTGTTGTGTTCCCGGCGGTGAGTAGGGTAGCCAGAGCTCACTGGAGAGTTTTTGTGCTGTCAGTGGGATGACCAAAGGCTTGTCCTGCTTTGTCCTCTACACTGACGGTACAAAATCTCTATTCTTACAGGGTCGGCAGCACGTATGTGACTCCACTGATGTTACACACGTTCATAGGTCATGGTAACCACTTTCCATCAGGTGGGCCGTGTGCTTGTCTGCCACCTAAGTTGTATAAAAAAAGGGGGCGATATACGAGTACTCTAAATACAATCATCATATCAACAATTTAAACTTGTAATAATACATCATTTTTTCTATGTATTGTAGATAGTACCTACATTAGCTTAGTCACACATAGCGCGTAATTTGAGCAATGATAGCATGATGAATCTATAGAGTATATGTACATTTATAGTCAAAGCAAATACGTGTTTTTAATGTTAATTGACTTCTGTGACCTAAATCAATACCAGTAAAATAATAGTAATGTAGCTGATCTGGTTGTTCATATTACTAGTGAGACTCGTTTTAGTACCCTATAGAAAATGAATGTGATCCTGAATAATAATAAGACTGTATTAACAAATTCGTTAGCAACTGCTAAATATAACATCATCAGCTGATCGCGTCTATGGGTCGACTCTTCAAATGGCAATTCATGATATAGATATTATTTATTTCTTCATTTTTTATACCACTTCGGTGGCAGACAGGCCCCTCTTCCCCACTGGGCACTATGGGCACGTGCCCAGGGCCCCGCGATCGAATGGGGCCCCCTAGTTCCTGCCAGATTACCAAATGATAACCGATATTTAGGTATTACCGAAAAACATTAATTTTGAAAAATCTGATGATAATGACTTACTACAATACCTACGCTTATTATATTAGCTTTAGTTTGCCGCATGCGGATAGCTATACCTTGTACAACATAGCTTGAACTTTTTGACAGATGGGTCAGTGATGGGAAACAGAAAATATCTATTGGTGTAAAAAATGTGTTGGCTAAATATGTGGCTGTATGTATGTTTTAAACTATTCAAAATAAATAAATTCATTCGTCAATCAATTTTATTGCACTAGACATAAAAACATTGGGTAGGTACCATTGTTTTCAGTTTTTCTATTTAAATTTTACTTCGAAGCAATAAAAACCACTTAAGACTTTCGGAAAATGCTTGAGTCCTTAACAGGTACTCTTATGTTGTGTGTCTATTCTTATGATTATTATCAATTTTTAATATTATTAAAATAAGAAAATATTGTTCGTCGTTGCAAAGTTATATCGATTTCAGATTTGACATCCGTCAAAAAGAAAGATCAAACTAATAAATAAACAGGGTATAAGTACTCCACTCTCTCTCAAAAATGAGTTTTCCCGATATTAGTATATTTATGTTAATTTAAATACCTATATATAAGTATAAGAATACAATTAAAAGAAAAGTTATTAAATTAAAAAAAGAAGAATTATTTGATGCGGTGTGGTTTATGTCTTTAAGAAACCTATTCGAACGTCATTCGTAATACCAAAGACAAAAAAGGGGAATTCCCGACTCCCGATCGTCGTTTGACTTGACGAACGGGAATTCCCTTCAAGTATTTGTCTGCGATGTTGTGGCGTTTGTTTTGTTTGTAGTTGTTAGTTTGTTACTGACTGTGCTTGAGCTCTGACAAAAAAATAGTATTGTTTGATTAAATCGTCGTTTGTCTGTTTTGTGTTAGCGAATATTTTCGTTATAAAATTAATTAAATACTGAATTATAATATAAAATGTCGAAACGGTCATATCCTAGTGGATCTGAAAAAAGGAAAAAAGCTCTACATCAGAAAGAAGTAATTGAAAAGTTACCAAAATTAACATCATATTTTACTACTACTACTGGAGAAACTTCTGTAAGTAGCAATCAACTCATAAATGTTCCACATGATGACTCAGCTCAATTACAAATTGCGGGAATTTCTAAACCTTCATGTTCCAATTTTGAAAAAGAGATTGAATCAGAAAGCGACTATTCCTACGACGAAAGTGCAACGACTTCAGTAACTTCACTAAAACCGACAACTCCAACTGTGTCAATTGAACAGAAGAATTAATATCGCACGATCCCGCCGATTATTTTCACGAAAAGTTTGTTGAAATAAATCGCGAAATTTTAATTCGTAAGGGACCAGTATATTTTCAAAATAAAGATTCTGACTTTTCCGAGGCATCCAGAACCTACAAAGATGGTAATAAATTAGTGACGAGATATTTCAACAAAGCATTATTTATTCGCAAATTAAAGAACAATGAAAGCGTCGAAAGAAAATGGTTGCTGTATTCGCCTTCCAAATGCTCTGTATTTTGTTTTTCATGCTGCTTATTTAACCCAACTGATGTTAATCTTTGCTCTCGGAATGGATGTAATGATTGGAAGCATATTAATCACATAATTTTAACACATGAAAATAGCCCAGCGCATAAGCAATCTATGATGACTTATCTGGCACGAAGTAAAGCGGTTGGTAGAGTAGATATAGAGTTATTATCTCAACATCAAAAGGAAGTGGATTACTGGAGAAACGTACTTAAACGGATTGTAGCTGTTGTAAAATTTTTGGCATCGAGAGGGCTTCCATTTCGCGGCGACAATGAAATCCTAGGATCTCCAAACAATGGAAATTATTTGGGTTGTGTGGAATTATTGAGTGAATTTGATCCATTTCTTGCAGATCACTTAAAAAAATTTGGGAATCCTGGAAAGGGTAACATTTCTTATTTATCAGCAAATATCTGTAATGAGTTTATTGAAGTAATGGGAAAACAGGTTCTAAAAAAAATTATAAATGAAGTTAAATCAGCAAAATATTTTTCCATAAGCGTTGACAGTACGCCCGATCTGTCTCATATTGACCAGCTAACTTTCATCATTCGATACGTAAAAGACTGTGTTCCTGTTGAAAGGCTTTTGAAATTTATACCTATTAAAGAGCATAAATCTAAGTATTTAGCGGAGACCATCTTAATTTTTTTAGAGATACATGATATTCCCATAAAAGATTGCAGAGGACAAAGCTACGACAATGCTTCAAATATGTCGGGAAAGTATAGTGGTCTACAAACAAGAATCAAGGAAAAATGTGAATTTGCCACCTTTATACCATGTGCAGGACATTCACTAAACTTGGTAGGTGTCCATGCTGCTGGGTGTGTACCGGAGGCATCACAGTTTTTTGAAATAGTTCAGATAGTGTACAACTTTTTTTCGGGCTCTACCCACAGATGGAATATATTAACAGAACATTTAGGTTCAAAAAAAGTTGTTAAGAGTCTTTCACAAACCAGATGGTCAGCCCGAGCTGATGCAGTAAGTGCTTTGCATGGGGGTTATAAAAGAATATTAGAAGCTTTAATCACCATCGCAAACGATACTGAAAAGGCACGAGAAACAAGAGACGAAGCCCTTAGTCTGTCTAGAAAAATGGGAAATCTAGAATTTATTATACTGACTGAAATCTGGAGCACCATATTGGAAAGAATAGACAAAACAAGTAATTATCTTCAGAAAGAAACAATAACACTGGACGTTGCAACCAATTTGTTGACTTCACTTTATGATTTTATTACTAACCTCAGGGATAAATTTGATAACTTCGAATCATCTGCCAAAGAAAATAACCAAGAATCTGACTACAAAGATCTATCTCAAAGAACAAGACGTAGAAGCTCACGGCTGATTTTTTTTGATGGCTCTGCGCCATCAGTCCAATTGAATGGAAAAGAGCGATTCAACGTAGAAACCTTTCTCCCAATAATCGATACCTTGAGTGTTCATCTAAAACGGCGACAAAGTTCATATGAGACCGTCAGTCAACGTTTTAGTTTATTTTTTCACTTAAAAACTCTGAATTCCGAAGAGATACGACAAGGATGCAAAGAATTTTCTCAAATCTATCACGAAGATGTAAATGAAAAAGAGTTAGAAATAGAATGTCAACATTTAAAAGAATACTTAAAAAATGTTCAGAGTGAAAATGAAGCATCTAACAGTGTACAGGAAGTATATAATCTATTAAAGCAAAACAAAATTGAAGACACATTTCCTAACGTAGAAATTGCATTGAGAATATTTTTAAGTATGATGGTAACTAACTGCAGCGGAGAACGCTCCTTCTCCAAATTGAAACGAATAAAAAATGAATTAAGAAGTACAATGCTTCAAGAGAGATTAACTAGTATGTCGCTGATGTCCATAGAATGTGATATTCTCAATACCATAGATTTTGAAGATGTGATTAACGATTTTGCTCATCTTAAATCTAGAAGGGTACCTTTGCAATCAACATAGAATTAATCTAAGGATTTTATGTTAAGCGAGTTACTTTTGTAGATTATTTTTTATATTTCCTATTTTTTTATAGTTAGTAACTAAATAAAAATAAATTTAGAACCTTGTTTGTCTTTCTTTATCTATTGTAACTAAATAGTGTTTTCTCAAGGTCCTAGGGGCCCCATGATCCTAATGTGCCCAGGGCCTCAAATAGTTTAAAGACGGCCCTGGTGGCAGACAAGCACACGGGTCACCTGATGGAAAGTGGTTACCGTGAACTATGGACGTGTGCAACACCAGGGGCGTTACACCCGCGCTGCCGACCCCGTAAGCAACTTCTAATGCCCTTCTAGAAGACCCAATAGGTATTGCATTAACTTAGAAAAACCATGGCAGGGAGTGCTTTTGCAGCAGGCAACCGTAAGAAACAGATGAATGATCGGAATAGCATTTCCACTTCTAAAGAAAGTAACGATAATTATTGGCAATTTATATTAATATTTATTATTAAAATCTCCGACAGCCTCCGTGGCGTGGCGGTAGTGAACGCGGCCATTACGCAGGGGCGCAGGTTCGATCCCCGCTCACTGGAAATATTCGTATGCATGGAAATAACCATTATTTCCATTAGTCTGGTCGTGCCTCGGAGAGCACGTTATACCGTCGGTTTCAGTTGTCATACAAACATCTACGGCAGTCCTTACGGGTAGTTGGAGTTCTAAAAAGTCCAACAACTGGTGTAACGGAAATGCTTCGATATCCCCCTTTGGATTGTGTGTTCAGCCAAATTCGCAGTTAGACTAGTAACGTACGAAGTGAAAACTTCTGATGCGACTAGGCTTAAGGGTAAGATGAAGAAGAAGATTATTAAAAGCTCTATTTTAAACTGTCATAAAGTTAACCAGTTGTCCAACGAAAAGTTGACGGTTACAACATCTGGAAAAATATTGATTTGCCTTACATTATAAATCGATTTTTCATTCTATTCAATGAAGAATGAGAAATCGAATGAAGAATTCAATTTAGAAGTGTTTTAGGCCGTGTACGGTTACCCGCAACGCGATCTGCCGCACGATCTTTATCCCGGCGGGTGACGACCAAACGGATGGTTGCTGTACGCTATGTACGGTTCAGTTTGCCGTAGTAAGCCCAGTAATATCATAAATGCGAAAATAACTCTGTTACGCTTTCACACTTAAACCACTGAACCGATTTAAACCAGCAAAAGTGAATGTCCAAGACGTGACTTGATGATTACGGTATGATGAAATTTGGTAGGTATATTTTAGTCCTTGGGAAAGGACATAGGGTATGTTTGGTCGCATGGACATCCACGCAAGAGGAGCCGCAGATAAGCTAGTATTCGATAACTCTTCAAATTCTTTAAACGTGTTTTCGCAGAAAACACGTTTAAAGAAAAAGAAAAGTTTTTCGAAAAATATTGCAGGAAAATAAAGGTTTGCTTTTATCTAGTGATGAGAAACAAAGATGCACCCAGATGCATTTCTTAATTTTTTTTCTTTTTATAACGGGTATTAATCTAGTAAACAGCTATAACTTCATCCACGGCCATCTTTAAGATGAATCGATAGGACCACAAGTCACAACGGTTCCCCAATCGTAGCCAGTTAACATTACCATCGGCAACCAAAAATGAACCACAGGCGTCATGCGTTTTAATCGGTTTGAGTGCGACATAACCTCTTCCACCGGCTCCAGTGGTAGGGGTATCAGTGGGGATTTTTCGCATGTAATAAAGAACCCGCGTGATGCGTATGAACCTTCATGGATTACTTAAATGTATGATTCCGAAGCCGACCGCAGACAGCAGCAGATGACGCAGAGCGTACCATGAAATATACTTGAATATAACATAAGCCCGAGAAGATAAAAAAATCAGACCAAATAATTAGAGTAGTTTTGAAATTTGGAACAGTTATTCCCTAACGTACTAAGATGAACATACTAAAAGTCCCCGAATGTGGGACACGAGTCGCCGGTGAAGAAGGGGGGTAAAGGTTCTTTTTTTTTCAATCGTTTGCTTGTATGTTGAAAACTGGTAATTATATACGTTTAGTTACTTCTACATTACATATTTACATTAAATTTCCTATAAATTAGATCTAAACTTTATCAATATTTAATAAATACGAGAGGTGAAATGTACGACAGCTTATAATTCATGACAAAATCAACTCAGCTAGGCTACAGAAAGACCGGCGCTTTTTCCATTAATTTTTTCGATGAAAAGATTAGACTTCCAAGTATACCGAGCACAAAGTATAGTAGAAGTGCCGTTAGATATTTCTGGATAGGTGTTCATCGCCGTTCATCGCCTATTTTACCCCCTTAGTAGTGACATTTTGAAAAACGACGATAAACGTGTTCATTTATTTCTGGCCAGACGTAGGTATACGAAATTTTGAGCTGATCACTTTAAAAATGACGGACTTACAAAAAATTTTCCCCTATTTTATCCCATTGTCAGTAAAATTTTCCAAAAATACTTTCCCGATTTTCATATACTTAAGGTATTTAAGCAACTGTATTTTCCAGTGGAATCACTTTAACGGGGAACTTAACAACACGTCAATAGCAGGAGAATCTAAAGTAATTGGTTCTAAGTTCACACATTTCAACACACATTTTCAACTCTATATTTTAGGGGGCAGTTAATTCCTAACCCACTTCTGCACTTGATAGAATATTCTGTGAGAGCGATATGCTGACCCTCTGGAATGGAAGAAGAGAATAAAAAAGGCAATGAATCGATAATTCTAATCTTATGCTGGGTACTGGGTGCTAGACACTTGAAAAACTTCTTTTCTCCAAAAAAGATAATGGAACAAGCGCCGGTTTCTCTGTGACCCAAAAAGTTGATGTCGTCGCGAATAATAAATTTTGTTACATCGCCTCTCGTATTTATTAGAGTAATGAAATCTAGAAATAATTTGTAGTAAATTTAATATAAATTAAGAAATAATGCAAATATTCATGTCGGTAAATATCTTTTTATTTTAATTTTTTTTTTGATGTCACGTTTGAACGCTAAATTTTTCTTTCTTCTTAATCAGCAACCCGGAAAACCTCAAAAACGATACCCATATTGATATTTTTGATATTTTCAGTTAGCCATCTTTTATCGCTAAATTAATAGCATATGCGTAATCAGCAACCCCGAAAACTACGTATTTACCCATATTTAAAATATATTCTTTAATTAATTAAAAAAATGAGATTTCAAATGAGATCGCCCTGAATCCTAAGTACATGTTAATACCGAGAAAAATGTATGGCTACTCGGTACGGCACACCGTACACCGTCCCCCGCCATCCAACTCACCCCGCCTGATTGCTCTGTCTAGGCAGGATGTATGAAGTATGAGTCTCTAGACTGTGCTAATAATATTGATTTATTGTCTTAATTCTATGCGTATTCTCAATGGTGTCAATTAACCCCTATCAACGTTTAATAAGCAACGCAAGTCAAGAGACGACACGTCCTCTGACCACACATAAATGGTCCATATAAATAAAATAAAATTAGTCCCGCAATCCGCTCATTTGTCTTAAACTATACATTTATATTTTTTGACATACATTACTACTTGTTAAACCTCTTTCCTGAAACTTTGCCTTTAGCTTACCATCAGGCGAGGACACGTCAAGTTGGCGTGTCCAAGATAAAAAAAAGAATACGGATAAATAGATAAAAGCCGGTCAAGCGCGAGTCGGACTAGCACTTAATATTCCGTACAAAATTGGTTTCAGAAACGAAATTAAGCTATGTAAACCGCAATACCTACTTAAAATAGGTCGTTTCATATGATATTGCCGTTGTTTTTCGAAGAAATTGGAGGAAGCCCAATTTCAGTACTAATATCATAGCATTTTTTGGGAAGGACAAATCCAAATTTTATGATTTTTTTTGTGTATGTAATACATTAAGCTAATAAACAGCAAGTATTATTACATTTTTGAAAAGTGACAAGCTGAAAAAAGGGAATACGAACTTTATCATAAAAATCAAATTTAGGAAATAGGTACTGTTTTTGAAAATCGAATTTAATTTATCAAGCGGCCAATAAAAACAAAATTTAATACAGAGTTGTAAAATCTTGACCAACAAAATTAGATAATGGAAATAGCTATTGAATTACAGGAATAACGAACCCTTGAATCTGTAAGAAAATTTCGGCAATATCATAGGTAAAGACCTAATACTTGATTGCGTTGTTGATTTAGAAGTTTCATTTTTGCAGTTTCTAGTTTGAGTATGTGCTATGAATTTCAACTTGAAGTCTGTCAAATGATGATGATGTCTTGACAGACCGACAGATGAAGAACTCACAACTAAGTTCCGTTTTTTTTCCATTTGAGGTACAGAAGCCTAATACGTGGGGCGCACTATAAGTTTCCGGAATGAATATGAAAAAATACTATTAAAGGTACAAAATTAATTTATTGTTTTTCAAAATAATCTCCCTTGGCGTCTATGCACTTTTTCATTCGATCAAACCAGTTTTGAAAACTTTTGTGCCACTCCTCTGTGGTGACCTCTGAAACGTGTTTTTCATACTCCTCGACAGCCTCTTCTGGTGATGAAAATCGTTGGCCGCGTAATTGGTTCTTAATTTTTGGGAACAGATAAAAGTCACAAGGTGCCAGGTCGGGACTGTATGCAGGATGACTCATGAGTTCTACATTTTTCGCCTTCAAAAAGTCGTTTGTCTGTCTGGCCGTGTGAGAACTAGCTTTGTCGTGGTGCAGGATGATACGGCGTTTACGGTTATTTTTACGGAGTTCGTCAATAACTCCCGGCAAACAAATGGTCGTGTACCAGTCACTATTCACAGTACGACGATTTTCTAAAGCAACAGTAGCCACGTGTCCAGTTTTATTAAAAAAAGAAGCAATCATCCGCTTAGATGCACTTTTCACGCGCGCCACTTTGGTTGGTTTCGGCTCATCTTGAAAGACCCATACGCAGATCCAGAAAGACGCAGACACACAATTTTTTAAATGGCGCCACAAGGTAAAAACAAAAGACAGTCAGATGAAACAAACTGTATTCTACAGCCAAAGAGTTCTATTTTCAAATGTTGTAATATATTTTTAAATATTGTTTATGTAAGTGGCCAGTTCCGGAAACTTTTAGTGTAACCTATGTAATAACCACGAAGGACACATCCAACCTAATCTCTAAGTCAAATTGCGCGGTATAGAACTGCGCCACGACCTGCATAGATATAAGTTAAAAGGCTAAGGCGGACGCGGAGCTCACGCGTTAGCCTTCTAGGTTCATTTTTTATAACGACCATTTGTTTTTGGATAACATTTCATAACAATGCCGGCTGGCTACTCAGTATTCTATTAATTTATATTCGGTATTTCAAAAGATAGATATATTTTCATGATCGCGGCGTGACACAGAGGTTTTGTTCAGTCAATTCAATATTTCATAATTATACAACGGTTCGGAACTTTTCGCGATTAAATCATGGATCTTACTATTTCTTTAAATAAATTGTCGTTTTTTTTTGAAGAAATTGGAGGAAACCCAATTTTCAGTACTAACATTTTTGAATTATTTTAGGAATGACAAATCCAAATTTTATGATTTTTTTTGTGTATTGTGTTGTGTATTAAACAGACAGCTTTAAGTTAACAAACGCTATTTTTTACATTTTTGAAAAGTGGCAGCTGTAAAAAAGTAATACGAAATTTATCTTCAAAATGGATAGCATTTAGGAAGTACCGTTTTGAAGATCGAATTTAATTTATCAAGCGGTCAAAAAAAAAATTAATACAGAGTTGTAAAATCTTGAACTCAACTTTCAAAGAAAATAGAAGGCGTGACCACGGGTGCTGCAACGCATCCGAAACGTCGGCAGAAATAGTAAGTTCCATGATTTAATCGCGAAAAGTCCCGAACAGTTGTATAATTATAAATTCACACGGCGATAGTTATAAATTCAATATTTAACTAGTCTTCCGCCTGCGGCTCTGCCCGCGTGGATCTCTTATCTTCGATTCTACCCAACCGATCGCAATCAAACAAACGTAAAATTTTAAGTCTGACTAAGACCTTTGTAACAAAGAAAACGCGACAAAATCCGTTCAGTAGTTTTGGCGTCCACCACGAACAGACATCTCCAAAGTTTAATTATATTGTAGTAAATAGATAAGTTTGTGTTAGTGTTGTATATTGTAGGTACAAATAATATTCTACTCCCATTGCATTGGGTTTTTAACACCTGCAATAAAAACAAATATTCCAAGCTTACATTAGTCAAACTAAAAACCAGTTTCCAAATATCGAAGTTCAGCCAAACCCAGTTAGAATGGAAAATTCCTCAAGTCAAAAATACCTGAAAGTTTCGGATGCGACCGGGACTAACGCAAGGATGAAACAAAGAAAAAATTGGTATGAAAAAATCATAGTTATTTAAAATGTTACTAACTTCACGTCCTCCCGTTAATCCTTTCACTTGTAGAAGTTCAGCGGTGTGCAAAAAGCCAGATAGCTCCTGCCTTCTCACGTGAACCTCTCCACGGTACATAAACTGAAGAAGCTGACGTAGTTCTTGGTGCGCGACGTCCTTTAGTATCACTATCGGATGTTCACATGGGTTCATCTGAAAAAAAAAAACTATATAATAATCTACTACATTAAAACGTTTTAAACGGAATTCCGAAGAAAAATAAAACACATCACACAGTAAATGTGAAAAAGTATAAAACGACGCGGCATTTACGCCTAAATATATTTTAGATCAGAGAGTGAAGTGAATAATTGAAAACTTACACGAAGATTAGAGTGCTCTTAACAACGTCGAACAACAGAATGACGCCGCCCCGGTGCAAGCTACAAGCCCCGTCCCCTTAACCCCTGGGTGGGTAGTCCATACCCCCAGGTGAATCCGAGCGGCGGTCGTCATGGATACCGTCAGTGCTCGCAGACACATAATCGAAACCTGAGAGCATGGAGGTAAATAGGGGTGGCAGGCAGACATATAAGGTCCATTGTGTGAGGATCACAGAAATTTGTTGAATGTAATTTATATTTGTGCGTTTTCTGTGCTTCAGTACATTTTATCGATCTCGGCTATGTTTAATGGGTATTTACATCGATGCGACGCGTCGTAGGGGACTACACAGCGGGTAGTCAATTATGCATAACTTTTCGAGTCATTGATTTGTACCTATTATCTAGTATACCTACTTTTATATCTGTACAAATATTATAAAGACAGACGAAAAAATGCAAAAACTTATGGATCAATTTCAAAGATTATTTTTCCTTTGATTGAAGGTACATTATTTCTAACATTTTGCTATACTTAGTCTGGCCATAAATACTGTTACAATTAAAATAAGAAAGATATTACATTTGAATTTGGGATCTGTCATTTTTATACGATTGTTCATTGTGTTTTCTAATTTTGGCGCCAATACATTGTACAATATTTTGCTATATTAAAATGGAGTGGAGTGATAAAGAAAACCGAATCGCTGTGATTGCATTACACAAAGTTGGTATTGAGCCGAATGTAATTTTTAAAACTCTCCATACGCTTGGTATTAGTCAAATGTTTGTGTACCGGGCTATTAATAGGTACAATGAGACCTCCTCTGTTTGTGACAGAAAAAGATCTGGCCGTCCACGTAGTGTTCGTACGAAAAAGGTGGTTAAAGCAGTAAGGAAAAGAATTCGAAGAAATCCTGTCCGAAAGCAAAAGATTTTATATCGGGAGATGAAGATAGCACCCAGAACCATGACGCGCATTTTAAAGATGACTTAGGACTTGTAGCCTATAAGAGACGCACTGGTCATTTTTTAACTGATAATTTAAAAAAGAATAGGGTGGTAAAATCGAAGCAACTACTGAAGCGGTACGCAAAGGGAGGTCACAGAAAAATTTTGTTTACGGATGAGAAAATCTTTACAATTGAGCAACATTTTAACAAACAAAATGACCGTATTTATGCTCAAAGCTCTAAGGAAGCTTCCCAATTAGTCGACAGAGTGCAACGTGGGCATTATCAGACTTCAGTGATGGTTTGGTGGGGTGTTAGCTATGAAGGAGTGACTGAGCCATATTTTTGTGAAAAAGGTGTCAAAACATCGGCACAAGTGTATCAAGATATCATTCTTGAGAAGGTAGTTAAACCCCTTAACAATACCATGTTCAATAACCAAGTATGGTCCTTCCAACAAGACTCAGCGCCGGGTCATAAAGCTCGGTCCACGCAGTCTTGGTTGGAAGTGAACGTTTCGGACTTCATCAGAGCTGAAGCGTGGCCGTCGTCTAGTCCCGATCTTAATCCGCTGGATTATGATTTATGGTCAGTTTTAGAGAGTATGGCTTGCTCTAAACGCCATGATAATTTGGAGTCCCTAAAACAATCCATACGATTGGCAGTGAAGAATTTTCCCATGGAAAGAGTGCGTGCTTCTATTGATAACTGGCCTCAACGTTTAAAGGACTATGTTGCAGCCAATAGAGACCACTTCGAATAAGCTTTTTATATTTTAAATTGTTTTATATTTATGTATTAAACTAACACACTGTAAAAGTAATAAACATTATTTGCAGTAAAAAAAATGATTTTTCTTCGTAACAATATTTATGGCTCGACTAGGTATATTATCATCACTCTACTACCAAAGGGATTTCATTATTTGTAATCTATCAAATTACGGACACATTAAATCAGTTAAAGGAGTGCGACGAGAAAAAGGAGTATGAAATAATATTTGTTTTATAATAATCTACAATGGCCTGCAAAAGAAGGTATAACAGTCATAATCGTGACGAGAATTTCTCTACTATTTATGTTAGAAACTTGAAATCAAACTTTTAACAACCACCTTTTAAAGGATGGTTGTAAAAAATTAACAAAACAGAAAAACGTTCCCTTTTCAAATGCAGTCATTTTTCACTATTAGCTTTCTGCTTTTGTTTTGATCATTTACATTTCATTCAACAATCAAAGTGCCTTCAAGCACGTAAACATTAATTATCATGCCTCTTTGATGCGGAAGGCAGAGGATCGAATAAAATGGCGCACATTAGGGGAAACATATGTCCAGCAGGGGACTGCGGTGGGCTAATTGATTGATTGCACTTGAAGAATGAGCAAGAATAATGGCACATATGGAACTAGGCAGCATTACGAGATGTACTACAAAAATGGTGAGTGTAACATTAATAACGGTCATCAAGGTGAAACAAAGTTACGAAGAAACTGGTAACCATGTCCGAAGATCTTTTAATAGCCGTCCGAGATACACAACATCTAAAGAAGACAATTTGACAGCACAATTTGGAGAAATCCTCACCTTAATACAGTTCAGGTCCACGGCAGCTTCTGATGAGGGATAAGAGCGAAGAAGTCACGGAAGCTTAATTTAGCGAAGACACGGTCAGAAGAAGACTTGCTGAGGTAAACCTAAAGCCCTATAGGACATCAAATGGTCCCAAACTTGAGGCAGAGCAACGGGTTAAGAAAATAAATATGCTCATGACCACGTACAGTGGGGTGAAGAAGAATGGGCCAAAGTCATGTTCACGGATGAGTCACGTTTCTCATTATTCACTCATGGCAGAAGGCGAAAAGTCCATAAGCGGCCTGGCGAGCGATACGTTGAAGCCAGCTTATCAGATAAAGTCCAAAACGGCTGGGGCTCTGTACACGTATGGGCTGGCACCTCTTCGGCAGGTCGCACAGAGAAAATGCACTCTGACCGAATGAAACATGCTCAAGAGATTCTTTATGAGAATGCAGGGCCACATCTGGTTAATATGTGTGATGGATCAATTCTAATGCAAAATAATGCCCCGCCACACACCACACTTGTCGTACAAGAGTACATTCCGGAGGTTGGTATTAACTTGATGGCCTAGCCACCAAGGAGACCTGACCTGAACTCGATCAAACATGCCTGGGATGACCTCGGAGGCCTTGTCAGACGACGCACCTTCAATGATCTTAAACAGGCTCTGATGGCAGAATGGGAGAGTATCCCAACATCGTCTCCGAAACCTCGCCTTCAGTATGCTAAACAGACTCGAAGTCATGATCAGAGGCAGAGGCCTATACCAGTTTATAAAAATGTGATTTTAAGACTACAAACACCTTTTTCATGGTATTTAAGTTTTTACCCATCAGTTAAACTGACTACGATTTGTTTTTATTTTTCATGTTAAAAAAAGGGTAGTATTTAATCTTACAACTGTAAATCCACATTTTTCTATCAAAGTATTCGAAATTGCTAACAAAAATACTGAATTGCACACTAAATTTGCCCATCAAATAAATCAAATATACTACACTGTTTGATGTTTAAAGCTAAACTATTGTACTAGTTTACTATCTGATAACTTATAGTAAATCTAATTATCCTTTCAGTGCAACGAAACATTTAATCTGTTTTTTTGGAATACGTCACCTATTAAATTTTAAAGAACATGAGTTATTCTAAATAAAACACCAGTTAATCAGTCATGTATAATAAATTATAGTTCTCAAAAAATCAAATAAGTGTTATCATCATAATCACTAATTATGGCACAACGGTAAGACTACTCAGACTTTTTTAACAAATTAATTAAAATATTAAAAAATATATATTTTTACTGTAAGATTAGGGCAGGTCTTGCTTTTGATGGACGTCCGCGTTTTCGCTTTATCCCGATAGGTTTGTTTTTAGCTTCTGCAGGTGGTGTGACGTATTTTAACCTGATAGCCAGTCCGAAACACACTACAATTTATACTGATTGAGCGCCAACAAACTACTTACTTGCTTATAAAAAAAATTACCACGAAGACATAAGGCGGGAGCTCCGCTTCGCTTCGCTCCCGCCTTAGTCTTCTAACCTAACCTATCCATTTCGGGGTGGGTGGTGATCATTCTGAAATTAATTAAATGTACAATCAATATTTTTACTGAACGCGTAGTATCTTCTACATGCGCACTAGTTAATTTGCTGTGCAGTTAGTATTTTTGATAAACATTTATAATTTTTGTATTTAAATAAATTTATTTGTATCGCATTATGAGGATAAAAGTAACGTAATATATTGATATGTGATTATTTATTTGATGTGCAATTAATAATATTCCTTACTTATATAGGTAATATACTAAAACTATGCACAAAGATATAGTTAATAAACTAATTTGCACTTAAACTCGAGCAAATTATGTTTATCTAATGAACGAAAACAATAATAAATGCACGCGACCATGCGCCGTGTACGACTGTGGAATAACATCACTCGATCTCTCTCACACTCGTGCCGCTGTGCCAGTGTGAAGGAGCGAGCGCGATGCGACTAGCGCGATGCGACTAGCGCGAGCATTGAGTGCGGTCAAAAGCCCGCCAAATATGTTTTCAACAAAACAGTTTAAAAAAGAAAAATATAGTTGGGTAAAAGGGATTTTAGTTCAACAAGTAGCAAATTAGTGTAGTCATTAGATAACCTAAAACATGTATTCTTTGTTATGCAATTTTAGATAATGATTTTAGTAATTCGGTGGTAATATTGGATAATTTAGTGTGCAAATCAGTATTTTTGTTATATGGCGAGTAATTTTGTTTTACAATGCTTATATCTGTGGTTTTAGCAAGATTTTCGTAGTAAAATTAGATAAATAAAGTCGCGAACTTTGATATATTTTAGACATTTTCTTATGCTACACATTTAGTTATACAATTATTTAATTTGATAAACAGTCATTTATTTGATATGCTGGTACATTATTAGTGGATAATTGTTGTTTGCTTAAATTTTAAATAGAGGTGCAATTAAAAATTCCCCTTAAAAAAATGTTCTAAATGTTTTTTTTTTCAAGTCACTAAAATTATTAGTTTACTTAAGAGGAAATTGAAAAACTATTATACCTTCTTTTACAGGCCAATGCATGGACTACTTTCTCTACCTGTTGTATTACAGTTGATGACTTGAAATGTCCTTAGGAGTATATTCTATGCGGAATCAATAACATTGGAATATTTAATGCAGTCTTGAGGTCTCGAATCCAGCTATGTATTGAATACAATGGTCTACATTTTGAACAATTAATCAGTTAACGTAAGAAAAATAAAATGTATTTTGTTACAGATGAGCTTTTTCCTTTATTTTGCCGTATGCCATTACTTCCCAGAATAAGATCCTTAATAGCAACACTATCGTATCGTGTAATAATATAGGGTGTTATTCCCAGCTAGAATTATTGGTTTTTCAAAAATCTAATGATGAGGTTTTAAGTATTATCAAAATCGGGCACGGGACTCCTATGAGCCTTTTTCGCTATTCCTAATAGTTTCGGATTGGGACATCCAATCCCTTTTGAAACATTTACACTAATACCAGTGAATAATGACGATATTTCAGAAACTATAACACCTACAAACTATTTTACGAAACTCCACTCTTGAAGGGGTCGTTTTACCCCTTCAAGGGTGGAGTTTCAGTCCACACGTACGAAGACATGGGCGGCCGCTATTTTTTTATATTTCATAATTGTACCTACCTATGTTGTTGTTGAATCCCTTTCTTTTTGTAATCTGTACTATGTATATGCGAAGAGACAATATGTTCTCCGACCACACAAATGGTCCATAGAAATAAAAGAACATCTGTACCGCAATCAGTTCATTTGTCATACATTTGCATTTTCAATTTTCATTTTTTTTCATTTGCATTTGCATTTTCACACACATAACTTGTAATGTATGAGAAAAAATGTTAGTGTATGTACAGAAATAAAATAATCCTATAATATCCCCCTAATAGTACATTATGGTACATGTGTGTAATTATTAGCTGAGGCACCATTGAGACCTGAACCGTTAGGTGAGGGTCTCTAGAGAGCCGAGAACGGTAATCCACAATACACATAGCTTGTATAGACATTTTTCAAAACACTTGTGAAGAAATTAATACTAAAAGATATTTTCCCTTGTAGTTTTCAGGTAGTAAACTTTCCATAAAGTTAGGGGCTTCAAATCTGTATCGGACGGTTTATCGGACAGCGTCGCCGTAAGACGGATATATGTATATAAGAATTTGAAAACGCGAAGATTCTGTGGCTTAGTGGTCAGAGCGTTCCCCCTATAAGGGAAAGATCACGGGTTCGAATCCCGCCTGAACCGATGAATTTTTTTTTATATCTTACTCGAAAGAATCATTTTCTTTATAACTATCTAGTACTTGTAGACAAATTATTTAATAATTAATTTTTCTATCTATCTTAATCTATTTAATTACTAATTACCTATAATCTCGAAAGTGAAAACGAGTTGAGGAATTTCTTTTTCGCAATAGCGGGAAAATTTAATGACTTTACCTATGCGCGCGTATCTATCTAGCAATGGTAAACGGCCATAGACTAAAAGAATGAGGTTTCTTTTATCAGAACGTAGAAAATAGGCAATTTAAAGTTTTTTACAGAGAAACGTAAGTTATATTTGAGTGTTTTGAATGTTTGAAATTGAAATTTATATAAAAAATCAATTTCAAACTTTCGTGACTATTAATTTAATTTTTGTACTATTTTTACTTCGTTTTTGTTTTGTATCGAAACTTTTTTAAGAACAAAGCAATTCAACCAATAAAATTTTAAAAATCTATAACTCGCTACTTTAATTACAGTTGTCATTACGTGCCTAATTGCAGTTAAATTGGAGCTACTTTATGAGCAAATGTGTTGAAAATATTATTTGATTTATATTTTTAAAATTTGTTGTTAAATTGCTGAAATACATCATCTGTGAAAATTTCACCTGTCTAGCTAGCACGGTTTATGAGATACAGCCTGGTGACAGATGGACAGCGGGGTCTCAGTAATGGGTTTTCAATGTTCCCATTTGAGTATGGAAAGGAATCCAATTGGAAAACTTGGAAAGCCATTTAAACAAATAGGTCTCTTTCAACAAATGGCTGTGGAGGTCATATGGCAGTCTCTTCATGGAAAATATCAAAGTTCAGCAGCATCTCTTATACTAAAAAGCCGACCACAACTGAGCTGGGAAATTGTCACATGAAATATGTTGGATACTCGAACAAATTTCACAAGATCTAATAATAAAGTTTATTTCAGTTCAAACATAATTTGTGTTAAAGTTTTGTTAATGTATTTTTTGTCAGCAGATCAATGAAAATGTCAATAATATCATAAAATGCATACAAAGATAGTGATAATAAAGAATATAATTTAGCGCAGAATGTCATTTATTTTAAATAAATCAGACCAAATTATTCGTGTAGTTTTAAAAGTACAGTTACTATCTAAGGTACCCACATGAACATTCTCAAAGTCCCCGAGTTTACAATATTCAAGTAAAAACTGAAACAGGGATCTTCCCCCGCCGCCGGCTCGTGTCCTACACACCTACCCTATTAGTGAGTACATCTGCTGGGTACCTTAGGGAATAACTAACAATTTTCAAAACTACACTAATTATTTGTATCATCAATTTTCCTGTACCAATTGGTTATGTCAAGTTAGTATACAACATAAATTAATATTTACTCTACATTATTAAAATATGAATAAAATCTTTTACCAAAATTTAGTCTTAATTTAATAATTATAATATTTATTTAATTGTTTTATAATTAAGTTTTCTTTTGGATTGAAAAGATTTTGTTACAAAATCAATTAAATCACAAAATGGAAGAACTGGGATAATGAATGTGTAGATACTTATGCTTTATGTATAGGCTTTGAAACATCTTGAGTAAAAGTTAAAATTCATAGCCATGTACAGCCATAGCAGATACAGGGTACCGTGAAATAAATGTGATTGTGATAACATTGTTCCTTGTTCACATTCATTGTGGGTTCTCAATAGATGGGGCCTAACCCTAACGTTGAGGCTGCTTAATGATGTATATAAATTCATACATATTGCAATGTTACAATATCTAGAACATGTAGTAATGTTCAACTAGAAAATTATACATCACTACTGCTTGTGATATTGCAATGCAATGAAGCAAGAACAACAGATATAGAAATTGTCTGGTTTTCATTCCACTACTTATTCTTTAACCTGGTGTTAATGCTGGTTGCATCCGAAGCATTCACCTAAATTCGGGGTTCTCTTTCTTCAGTCTTAACTGTAAGTTTGCCTGACCTTCAATATTTTCCGAGAAACTACTGGCATCTAACCTCTTAATGGGTTTTTAATTGAACCCGCACTTTCTGCTTGGCATTCGTTTTCATTACTACCACGCAACCAAAACTGTCATGGCTTTTATTATAATTTATAAAAATTAGACAAACGGATGTTTGTTACTCAAACTATATTATAGCACTATAACATATTTATTAGTTTTTGGCAAGGAACTCTAATACTTTCTGAAAACGAAAAGTAATCTAAGTTTTGTCCTATAACATCAGCTACCTTCAGTAAAAATCCAGTACAAACAGATAAAATTTAAAAATATTCTCCTTTGTTATAAGTTTTTAAATTAATATGAAAACGCTGTTATGTTAACATTACAAACCAATACTTACTATACAAATATATTAACTAATAAGGAACTCCTCAGAAGTAATGTTGTTCATTGTACAAATTTCGAATTTCAAGCAGAGTACATTACATTATATGATTACAGCTACTGTTAAGTGCAAGACTGTTCACTTATAATTTTGAAATAAGCAATACAAGTAGACAGCTGCACACAAAAACTAATATTTATATTTGAATATTTAAAATTTTAATACTTATCAACAAATCAATCACCTTCAAAATAATACATTTTAACAAGATGCATATCACACTCTCTCTCTCATCCTGGGTACCTATATAACCTCCATGAAGCAGGAGTAAGTGCATTCAATGTCAGAATCTGAATATTTACACATCTCTAAAATCTTATTACAGAAACTTATAATCATCCAAGCAAACAAGTTCTTGTTGACACTTGGCATTTCTGGGGATAAACATAATAATATGTATCATATAAACATAATTAATTGATACCAAACAATGGAATGGATTACATACATGTACTGTGCATTTTAAGTACTTTTTTTACAAACTATCAGTGTCTGCTTTGCATATACCTACATATAATTATGTTTATCCCCAGAAATGCCAAATGACAACCAAAACTTGTTTGCTTGAATAGTTACAAGTATCTGTAGTTAGCTTTTATAGATGTGTATATTCTGACTTCTTTAGACTTTTTTTAAAGTTAATTCTCAACATGAACAGATTTGTCCTTTGTAAGAAATACATTAGCTCTTCTATTAATGAAATATGAATAACTAAATGGGACAACCTATTTAGCTTGGACATTATCACATATTTAAATAAAATTGGTATCTAAAGACAACAAAATAACTAGAATTTAATTTATGTTCTGTTTACTTAATGTCCATGAATCAGCATACCATATATTCCAACCAAATAATTATAATTACAGATAATCTATTCAGGTTCTCAAAATGCTACTAACTGGAATTTTTCAGGAGATAATTAATCATGAGTACTTTTGTGGCATAGGTACAAGGATTCTGTGAAAGTTACCATCGAAAAAACATCGATCTTTAAAGCCAGTTAGATTCGGTTTTATAAAGCATCATCTTAGAGACCAAACCAGTCATACCTTGAACAGCTCCTTGAAGTATGGACTGCATACTGACAGGATCAATTTGTGAGCGTGCACGTACTGTCCTCCAGCTGCCAGAGTCACGTCCACCAAGTCCTCGCCTTCCAGTAACGCGTGAAATGATTGTGACAAATTCGAATGGAAATCATTCCAACGAAGGGAGAACTGTTCAGGCACAGCCATGCCGACGAACAACCCCAGCAAACAGTAAAAAAACACTTGACGCCCACCTAACACGGGCTGTAACACTTTCAGAGCAGCTACGCGTCCCAACAGTAATACATAACTGAAAACTCAAACGCGAATTACTGCCTACGTATACGATTCGGGTAGGACCCTTTTATTCCCATAACATTATTTCCAAAGCATCACTACGACGTTAAACGCGATTATTTATGAAAAATAAACAATTTTGACTGACATGGCAATACAATAGAATAATAATCAAAATGTCGCTTGGTTTGGTTTGTTACACGGATTCTTCACAATGCACCGTTCATTGTCCGACAAACAACATTATGTCAGATAGTATGAAAAAATACTGAAAATGTGTGAAAATATTAATTCTTTCTAATAAATATTTGGAATTTAAGGAATTTACTTTGGATGTATATAAACTAAAATATTATTTTTTTTATCTAACACAACATTACAAAAAGTTATATATAAAATAAATCCAAAGACAATTTTTTGTATCAAGTCAAAGCCTTACTTAAGTACCTATCAAAAGATCGAGCGTTATTAAGTTTTGGGCTCTTTGTAAACTTTTTGTATGTTCTTATGGGTGGCTGTCGTCAAAATAATAAGGTTTATCTGCAAAATGGGACTGTTGCTAAAATGGTTGTTGATATAAAAAGAGTAAAGAATAAAATGTTCAAGTGTAGAGCGAAACCAGTCTATGATCTTTCTGTAGTCTATACTCCAACTATACTCTATGATCTGAATATACTCTATGTCTGTCAATGGTTTCTGTTTGTAGTGTGTTGTGTTTATTGTTTAGATGCTCTTTGAAGGCTCAACAATTTAATGCTCTAAATAAGTTAGTCTTAAGTTAGGATCTAAGATGGGGTTTAAATTGGTAAGACAAGATAAGGGCGAACCACTTAAAATACAATTGCCAGTCGGTAAACATATTATTGGACGAGGAAGATTTCCATATGTAAGTATTTATTAGAATATATTATCGATTCTACGAAGAAGTTGAGAATTACATAATAATGTGTATGAATAAGTAACTGCTCCGGAATACGAATTGGAGGTATCGGTTTATCACCATCATCATCCTTGCGTTAGTCTCGGTCGCATTTCGGATGTTCACTTCGAAGTCCGGAGTCCGCTTTTTTCAGACTGCAGTCTGAGATGCGGTTCATCATCATTATTATGGCGTCAGCGTCATCTCAGAGTCTGAGGTCCGCTTTTCGGCTTTTGCTTCTTGACCCGGCGAGCGCGCCATCGCTGGACGACTCACGCAATCTGGCGATTTCCGCAAAACGTGGCGGCACCAGCGAAAACGACTGCATTTTATGTGCAATGTTCTGGACATGAAGGCTACTGCGGATGAAGAAATAGTCACGCCGCACATTCGCCACAGCAATTTTATCACTGTGATATGAGAAAAGGCAGATCTAAACGGGCAGGACAGGGGCGGGTGTAGGATCTGTGGAAGTTCTATAGTTAGACCCGTGGAAGGACTTTTAGGACTCCAACTACCTGCTACAACTGTTATAGATATTCTGGGGCATTTTAGGAGTTGTCACACTAGCCGAGTTAGGATTAACTCGGCTGTGTTGCTTATTCATGCAATGTGTTAACCACTTAGTACATAAATAGAGCCACACTGCCGCCTAAGGTCAATTCTGACTGAAGTGGATGTGGTCCTGTAAAGAGTAGTGGCTTGGAACTTGGGAGCACTCCATGTGTACATCTATTGTTTTATATGTACCTAGTACATTTTAGGTTAGGTTTAGGTTGGGAGGTCCTGGGATGTGTTGATACTCTAAACAATATATTCTAACATATTAGTAATACATTAACAGTAACTATTGTTATCATGCAAATTGATTACATCTTAATGTCATAGACTATTAGACCATAGCTCTTGACAATTTGATTTTACAAGTGATTTATTATTAAGATAATTTTCTGCAAGTAGTTTCATCTTACAAAAATTTTCACAGAAGTAAAATATGTTTTGACAATTTCCAATAATACATATAAGGTTATAACCGTGGGGCTTTTTATTAAATGTTGAGATAGTAATTAACATTTTAAAATAATATTTGTCCTACAATTTGATTAATAAATCCCCTCCTTCCAAAATGTATCAATGAGGTCGTCAAAAATGATCACCACCTGATTTTTTAATACATTGGAGATATTTGAAACATACTTGGGTTATTGTTACGATTAGATTAATGATTCTGCATGCAGATTTTTAAATTCTTGTCTGTTCGCGTTGTACGCAAAAACTACTGAACGAATTTCCATCCTTTTTTTTCTTTAAAAGCCTAAATCTTACATATATTTTATCAGTTGGTTGAGTAGAACCCAAAATATGACAGTCGTGAAAGCCAACATCCTTGCGGGCCCTAATCGTTAATACTTATTTAGGCAATTTAATAATAACATAGTTGTACAAATTGCTTGATAAATTAACCCAGTCCTGGTCTCAGAAATTGATTCCCATTAAACAACAATTAAGAATTTTTGTAAGACAATAGTAGACAATTTCAACAATCGTGTCTTGTTTCGACCCAATAGTCTCGGGAGCGAGACCTGAGACAGAAAAGAAAGAAAGAAAAGTGTTTTTGTTATACATAACTAATACAAATAAACAAAAACAGGACATGAAAAATAACGTGGAATAATGGTAGTCTCTTAGCGTGATGCTGTCCGCGTAGTGGATGACAGCTATGTACTTACAATTTGTATTGTCATCCGAGCTAATTGTGTGTACCAAATATCTGTCAATCAAAAGGAGTAATATTTAATTAGTAAATTGATTGAATTTAACGCTCTGAAAAACACCTTTGATAATAGTATATATGTATCTTATATTATTATTGACACTGTTTACAGAATGATGACGATTACTACAATGATATTCGAGTGGCCAGGAACCATGCAGAGCTGGAAGTGACTGCAGATACAATAATATTGAAAGCGGTAAGTTAGCAATGTTAACTATATTAACACTAATAAACCACAAAATATAATTCTCTGATGTGTTGAATATGTTTTTGTGAATGTCTGAAATACAGTGTATGCTACGAGTGAGAGACGAGAACTGCTTACTTACGTTCACCAAGGTTGTTGGTGAACGATCATTATTTATCCTTTTCATAACGATTTTGGCCTTTCACTGGTGACTGTTCATCATAGACCACAACGACTTGGACAATGTTCATTGCGAGCGAAACGGAGATGCATGGGAGCGAGCGGAGCGAGCTTGTATTCTCGCCGAAACCTTTGCCGTACCCTTTCTTGATTCGCTTGTGATAACGCACAAAGAAATATGGGCATTTTACTTCGGTCTCCATACATAACTATTTGTATATGAAGGAAACAATTATGTTGTGTTGAAAGAATTATGAGGCATTCCTCATAATTCTTTTAATATAACTTAATCGTTTAATTATTATGAACACAAATCGATAGTTCATAATAAAAACACCGGCGTTTGTTAACATTCACTGGTGTATGTCCGATTTAAGTAAAAATTAAGTGCAGTTTTTAAGTACACAGCATCTATAAGTCACTGTCAACATTTACAGTAACATTCACACTTAATATACATGTGTTGATTGAAAAGTATAGGCATTATATATATTATTATACAATGCTGCCCTTGTTTTGTTCATATACTCTTTGAAAAGTAAAGATTATTAAAAAGTTTATCCTGTATAAGTTGTAAAAAAATTAAACCAAAAGATAGTTTGCTATTTATATCTTCCAAGCACATAATCAAATCTTTTATTTCAGATACACCAAAACCCATGTTACACTACTAAAATAGTGTGTGCACATCAACCACTGGAACAAAACAAAACACGGCAGCTCGGTCATGGTGATAAATTTGGATTAACACCAGATAGTTTCTGGTATGAAGTCATATTTTATGCTGAACCCAATGACACTGAAACAGAGAGTAAGTTAAATATGCATTAAACAGACTTTCCGTTGTATGATAAACAAAAAATATGATACACTGGTTAATAGTATGTGGTCCATGGCCACTCTTATTACCAAAACTATGAATGTAGCCATGGCGGGATTTTGGGGTTCATATCTCTCCAACCCGGCAAATTATCATCCGCTCTCCCCCAAAATTATAACCTGACTATGTCCGCTATATAATCCAACTAATGTTGATAACCATCATGATACTCTGGTCTGTAATCATCATGTTCCTCAAGTTAAAAGCCTACTATGTGTCCAAAAACCATACTGAAGACATTAAACGTATGGTCAAATTATACATATAAAAAATAAAATATAAAAAATTTATTTTTAGGTCAAAATGAACCAGCACAGGCGAGTGCTGTCAACATTCAAGCAAGTGAATCCAGTTCTACCTCAAATAAAAGGCCTAATGAATCACATATTTCCAGTCCAGTAGTTTCTAAGAAGGGGAAAAGTAGTTCAAGACTAGCACCAGAAGTGGAGATGCCTATACCCAGGCCCGTCAGTAATGAGGTTCTAAAAATTTGACCTTGTTAGATAAGCTTTTCATACTTACTTTCTTTCACAGTGTGCCTAACAAATGTTACCAGACAACCTTATATACTAATGTAGGTACTTACTTCCAGCAGGGGACGCCGTGGATCAGGCGAGTAATCTGCCCTTCCGTGAGGGCCATTTCACCCAATTCCCCTATACCTCCCTTGCAGAGAATGAGGACCGTCCAGCAATCACGGCTTTGCGTCGAACCTACCTGTTTCTTTGCAGAATTTTACCATCTGTTCCACCTTCAGATCTTCAAGGTCTTGTGTTCCTAGTCCAGCACCTCTCTTCTTGTCTTGGTAACAAAAGTTGGTGTATTGCCTTCATTTATTATATCAAAGCCTGATGAGCTAATAAAGTCTAAGAGTAAGTCACCTTTTTTTATTGCATTTCGTGCTGCCCCATATCGTGTGACGGGCGTTTGCATCACAACCTAGAATAATAGGAATGTTCTTACCATTGCATTCCCTTATTATTTCTTCCATTTCTGGTGTCGGGGTTTTGTGGTCCTCCTCACTTGGTATGTATGCGGAGATTAGAAGCACCCTTTCTTTGCCGCCTGTGTGTAGCTGTACTATTGTTGTGGCACTATCTAAGTCACTGTAACAATATGCCTTTAATATTCCTAACGATCTTACACTATTGCTGGTATATACAAGCCCTGGGAGTTGACTCACCGCTTTCGTGGTATATGATTTCTCTTCGCAAGGTTCCAAGCGCCGAGATACGTCCTTTTACGACGTATGATTCTTGTATTAGTGCGATGTCTATTTTCTCTTCCACCACGTGTCTGCAGAACTCAATCATAGCATCGCGGCAGTGGTGGAGATTAACTTGAACTATTTATATTTTGTGTGTGTATGTTTGTGGTGTGTTGCTGTTTGTGTTCATGTGTTAGTGTTTGTGTGATTGTAAATTCTGCTCCTCCCTACGTCACGTTACGATGGCGGACTTACCCTGCAGCCAGTGCGGTTGCAGTTTTGCTACACTTTGCGGTAGGGGTTCCGTCACTGCATAACGTAGGGAATTGTGATCGTCTGTTCCTGGTGTATCTGCTGGTGTGGTATCCGTTTATTGGTCGGGGCCTCCTTCGAGGATTCCAGCGCGATACCTTCATTACCACCTTCAGACACTACCCTGCTTGTGTAGGACGCTTGTTGTGTGGCGCTTGGATTAGATCTCTGTTGGTACGATCTGCTGTCGTCAGTGGCTTTCCTCTGCGGAGTTGCCAGCTGAGTGTTGCTGCCGCTTTCGACAGTCTCTTCTCCCAGTGCTTTTGTGTGAGATGGTGAACAGAGGGCTTTTCTTGGGCAGGGTTTGTGGATCCTTTTCCTATTACCTGGGTGTATACCTGTGTCGCTTGTTAATTTAGCCACACGTGATCCCTTACACTTTCTTGAGGAATCCCTACCGCCAGTCGGATCCCCAGGGACATGGTTCCCTTGCGTATAAGGGTCCACTCGCTGATCCTGAAGCTCTGCCTATGTCCATTCTGGAGCTTAATGAAGCCCAGTGAATTGATACGTCGGCCCATTACGTTTCCTGATGGTGAGATTGACATCTTGTGGGTGTCAAGCTTCCTGGTAATAAGCTTGACGCCGTTGTGCTCCCCAAAATCGCAGCCGACTCATCGCCACTTCTGTCATCGGGCTGACTAGCCTTCGGCTACCAGCCCCAACGCCGCGAATGATAGGATCTGACCGCTAGGTCCTCTGATGGTTGCTTCCTCAATCTTATCCACTTGTCTTACCCTTATTTCAGTGGCCGTAGCTACGTCCATCTCTGAGGCCGTACCCCCGCAGGATGACGAAGAGGTCAATTTGACCGCGATGGGTCTCCGTGGTCTCTTGCTCTGATTTCGGTCGCTTTGATGGGCGTTGCTGCGTCCGTTCATCACGATCTGTCCCCTGTCGCTTAACCTTGTTGGCTTTGGGCCTGCCTTCTTCGCTCCTTGGTGTGGACCCCGCTGCGCCGGTTGATGTGTCAGGTGCGGTTAGGCCCGCCTTCATTACCTCCTTCTTCCTGCGTATGCGCTCACTCCTCCGTCTTGACCTGACGAGCCATCTCTGACCGTCTCTCTCGGGCACGACCTTACGCCCTTACTATACGACCTTAGAATCTACCGGAACGGCTCAGTTCGCTAGGGATCTTGTTGGTATCTTGTTTGATTTTTAGTGGTGGCGCTAATGTGCCACCCCAGAATACGAGGGGCAGCCTGAACCACTGAGTGATCCAGGGAGGGATTCTCCGGCCTTGCCGGTACCCTGCTGGGGTATATCTTCTTTGTGATTAGTGTTTGTGGTTGGTTTAATTAGCCGGGATAAATGTGCCTAAGAAAGGTGACAGGACAGATCCGTCCAATTACAGGCCTACCGCTATCACCTCCCTTCTCTCGAAGGTGATGAAGCGTGTTATTAATACACAGCTCTTGAGATACCTTGAGGGAAACGATCTGCTGAACGACCGACAGTATGGCTTTCGCCACAGTCGCTCTACCGGTGACCTTCGATCGGGTCTGGCACGAGAGGTCTTCTTAATACTATAAACTCCCCGAGGGACTATGCGAAAGGATCGCCAGCTTTTTGTCCAACAAGTATCCAGGCTGTCGTCAACGGCAGCTGATCGGACCGCATGGATATAAACGCTGGTGTCTCACAAGGCTCCATTTTGTCGCCGACCCTATTTCTGTTGCATATCAATGACATGCTGTCAGATGGTTCCATTCATTGTTTTGAGGACGACAGTACCGGGGACATGTATTACACGGGCCATGCAAATATCCCTCGGTCAGAGGTGGAGGAGAGTCGCGAAGAACTTGTGTCCAAAATCGAAACTACTCTGGAGTATCCGATTGGGGACGATGAAACCTAGTCCAATTAAACCCCACTAAGACACAAGTATGTGTATTCACCGTTAATAAAATCCTATTCATTGTAGCGCAGCAATTCCTGGACATACCGCTTACCATTTCCTCGAGTATCGGTGTCACCTTTTTTCTGGAGCGCCTGCATACCAGCTTGACCCCTTTGACTCGGTGCAAAGACGAGCATTGAGGCTGGTCGACAATCCCATATTTGCAGGTGATGTGGAACCTCTCCGGCCTAGGAGGGACTTTGCTTCACTGTGTATATTCTACCGCCAATACAACAGTTAGTGCTCAGATGAATTGTATGACATGATGCCCACAGCAACTTTCTATCAACGCACCGATCGCCATAAGCAGGGAATTCATCCCCATACATTGCAACCTGAGACTGTACGCACAGTGCGGTATGAAAGAAACTTCATCCCACGAAGCTGTGGAATGAACTCCCTGCTGCGGTTTACCTACCCATGCGCCTACAATATGGGGTTCTTCAAGAAGGGCATTAGAAGGTTTCTTCTGGGTCGACAGCGCGAGTGTGACGCCTCTGGTGTTGCACCAGGCCACGGTAACCACTTCCCGTCAGGTGGGCCGTGTGCTTATCTGCCATCAAAGTGGTATAAAAATAAAGATATGATATGAGGTTTTGGGAAGGAGAGGGAGAAGGGGGGATTGCGAGTAGAGTGTTTTGTTGCATTTATTTCTTAGGAAATCAGACCAACGCCATAACCTTCAGTAAACTCAAAAAGCACGGGATGAATGCTGAGAGTACGACTTCTCCTGGTTCTGGCGGAGTCCCGAGGCTTGGTCCACCCTTCATCCAATATACTAATGTAGCTCTTCCTTCTTGACCTGCGCGATGCGTGCCAGTGGTCTCACTAACATGGACGCCCAAGACCGTGTGTAGTGGAGAAGTAAAAGCCGGAAGGCGGACCCTGAGTTTACGTTGGTCCCGGATGCAATTAGGAAAATACATCTTCTTTATGATGATGATGATTAATTTAACTCTTCAACTGACTTTGACCCAATATTATTATAGGCTGCACCAGACCCTGCTGGTCCGCCGCCACCGCAAGCGCCCGTGAGGGAAAAATGTTTATACGGAGCGAATTGTTGTAGGTAAGTATTTATTTACCTGGGGTCCGATTCACGGCCACGTTTTCATGACACGTGATTTCATTTCGATTAGAAGCAAGAAACTTGTATTCTGTATGATAAAATATATGTTGTACGAATATAGATACTTATTGTATAGTTTAATGTAATTTATTAAAAAAAAATGTTACAGACAAAACGCGCAACACAGGGAGCAGTACAGCCATCCTTCGGACAACGACTGGGAACTGCCCCCCCACCTTGCTGCCGAGCGATTGGGTGAGGGGACCACTTGATGCTCACTGCTCACTAGCTATGAATTAAATTTCTTAAAAGTTATACAATTAAACTACCATTTACATACACACATACATAGTATCTACGCTTATTTCCTTCTGCGATAGGCTGAGACAATAGCTCGCCATCTGCTTCTATCCTTGCCTAGTTCACGAGCTCACACTCATCAAATCATTCATATAAACCCGCCGGTTTCGAATGCTTTTGACCGACCCTTTTTACCAACACATCATTCGCTTCATCAATTAAACTTACAGATTTTTAATTTTCTTGAAAAAATAATGGTTTTTAGTTCTAAAAAATAATTCAAGTTTGCTCAATTAATTCTAAGGGTGCGCGGATACCCTCAGTCATGTGACTCGTGTGACGTGTTTTGAGCAGTTATGTCATAATTGGGTATTTGACTACTATTACAAAAATATTAAATGTATTGGTATGATAACTTATACGTAAATAATAACTATACAAAATGTATTGCTGTGTGAATTCATAATTATATAATGGTTCGGGACTTTTCACGATTAAATCTTGGAACTTACTATTTTTGCCGACGTTTCGGATGTGTTGCAGCATCCGTGGTCACGACTTAACTGGCTTGCGAGTGTCGAGAGGTATGCGGAGAACATTTTGTGTGTGCCTACCATCCATTACTTTTATAATTAATGATAAGGCTGGCGACACACCACACTCACTATGTCAGTTTGTAACAACACTGTGTTTTTTGTTTTAGTATCTAAATCTCTGGATTCCACGTCCCGGGTAGTTTGAATCAATCTTCCCTATTTGAAACGTCGGCAAAAATAGTAAGTTCCATGATTTAATCGCGAAAAGTCCCGAACCGTTGTATAATTATGTATACAAAACGTATTTCACATAAAGATAATTTTTAAATATTTTAATTTTACAAAATAAAATTGAGATTTTTTATCTGTATTTCACATGAGGCAAAACGCAAAAATCTGTTGACAGTTCGCGTGACATGACTATAAAAAATTACTTATCGTAACGGAAACTTTCGTTGTTGATCTTTTCGAAGATATTATTTAATGACGTCACTTGTAGAATGTCACGTGACCGACCGTTTTTCGCGTACTTTTCAAGCTAACAGTGAAAATGTGTTTTCTAATTAAAAAGGGTTTACGGGCAATTGATGAATTGTAACAGGTATTAAATAAATTTCTACGTATTTAAAAATAAGTTTCCGAAATTTTTCAAATACCCAATTATATAAATACGACTGGCGCACGAAGGAGTCTTTGCACTTGAAATCCGGTTAAAAATATTTATGGCTGTTTTCCTTAACCGATTTCTTTTTTCTAATTTTGCGCACACGTTTAGTTTGAATGACACTACATTAATATGATACAATGGCGCTGGTCTGATGATGGAGTATGAAGGTGGCCAAATGAACTTCTAAACTAAATGAGATAAACCTATCAAGTTTGGGCTCCTTTGTTTTCCAAAACAAAAACGATTATAAAAAATCATTCATTTATTATTATACAATAATATAATGATATAAAAATCAGTCTTTCAACAGTCATGATGAAACTCCGCCAATAAGTTTATGGTTTTGGTGAAAAACTATGGCTGCTCCTTAATGTTTTCCGTTTTCGTCCACAGCTTAAACTTGCTCTCGTAGTTCTTTTGTTATTCTCCTCTTGCTGCGATCTGTTAATTGTTGAAAGGATTTGTTCGGCCGTCCTTTTTTGCTGGATAATGATCGACCAATTTTGAATGAGTATTTGACTGACAAGCCACTTTTCATTTAACTGGAGAAAACGAGCTTCCATGCTATGGACCAGGTTCCATTTTGATTTAAATTGTGCTCTAAAATGTTTTAAATCCCTCTTTAAGACTTCCTTCTGAGCATTTTGTAATGTCTAAGAGTTTAAGCTCCAAATCAGACATCTTTTGATCTAGTTTCCTTTAGTACTGTTTCTAATAAGCGAGTAGGTATAACATCCTTCTAGACATATTTGTAATTTTTGGGGATGAATCTAAAATTTGCAATGTATTGAAAAGCATAAAAGCTAAAATTAGTATAAAAAAGATAAGTTTACGAATTTGCTATAAAAAATGGGGGGAAAGGAGGGGATGTTTTTTTTACTAGAATGACATGCTACAAATATAAACTTTAGTCTGAAATAAAGAGATTCACTTGACCTTGCTGGGAATCATAACAAAAACACCAATTTATCTTAACAATTCTGTTAGAAATCTACACATACACTGCAAGTAGTTTGAATGCCTAAATTTGCATTAATACATCAATAAATCAAAGATATATGATTACTAAATTAAATGCATACCACAATCTCTCTTATCTATTGCGAAATTTATTTAATATTAAGTACCTACTTGAAATTATTAAAATACATTTCAAAGCTTTTGAAATTTATCCGCGTATCGAAAACTGCAAACTGCACTTAAAATAATGAAAAATTCAGATTATTTGTACTCCGAGTGTCGTTCGCGATTATTGTCACTCTAGGGTCCGGTTTATGATAGCACGATTACAAACGAATGCAAAAGAGTATAAATAGATATTTATTTTTTTTACTTTTGACCGGATTTTTGATACCAATACTCCTGTTTAAAAGTTATTAGAAGGTAACTTTATTATGCAAGACAAGTCTTTATATAGCCACAGTATCTTAAAATAAGGTATACCTACCATGAAATTGCACAACTTCAATTTCTTTATTTAAGGTATACCATGAAATTAGTGCAATATTATTACATATTTTTGACGTCAAATTCTGCTTAAAACTAATTTTACCACCGCTTCTTAGACGCTAGTTGAGGAGAAACGGCGCCACAAACTTCACTGCGATATTTTCGGGACGTCAATTTACAATGAGTAATTTCTTAAGATTAAATATGGACAAATGTACATTGATCTCGTGTCAAGATAGTTAAAAGGTGTATAAAAACCCTTGTAATAAAATAATTAACCTAAATGAAAATATGGTAAAAAATAGTCACGTTACTAGTACATCATTATGCCGTAATTACAGCGTTTTAGAAGGGGCCTGCACCATGCTCAAGCCAGACATTTTGTCTTTAAGGTAATCATCTGTCCTATAGCATGCTTTTTACATAAGGTGGTCTTAATTTATTTTCAGGCATACCAAGAATCGATTTAAATAAATTATTATGGAAGCTTATACCCCCTTAAAAGAATCACAAACTTTGCTAAGCCTAAGCTAAGCATAGAACGGCACTCGAACTGCCCTTTTTTGTAGTATAAAGATAATTTCTAAATCTGCTGCATTCCCCCAAAGTAGTATTCCATAGGACAACAAGCTATGGAAGTAACTAAAGTATACCAGCCAAGCAGTAGCTATATCTGTCAACTTCCTAATCTGAGAGCATTTTTTTATCTAGTACACGCCTACTTGACTTCACCTTGCCTTATGATAAGTTAATACATTTAATAAGCAGCAGAACTAAGCTTATTGGGCACATGAATGATATGGTTACCTCATTATAATTTTATTTCGAATCTATTGTAATTCCTAGAAATACAAATTCAAACATTTGCCCCTTCAGGGCGACATCAACATTGTGCTTGACTGACATCAGGCAGTGTAAACTTAACGCATTTGGTCTTTTCTGCATTCAACAATCGGTTATTTGTATAAACCAATTTGAAATGGCGTTATATTATTAGGTACTTTGAATATTAATGATGTAAGATCTGCCAACAATTACTATGCCAGTTTGAGCCTCGATTACTTACCTAATAGCCTAGTCATTTAAACTTAAATTAGGTAAGAATCTCGGAATTCGAGATACTCAGCTGTGAGTCTGCAAATACTTGTATATTGACACCCTAAAAATTGTCTCAAAACGCGTGTAAGCAACTATTAAATATCAAGGTCAAAGGTCGCAAAAATCGGTTTTATACGCTTTTTTTGGAAATATTTTATTTCCTACGGGTTTTTTTGCTATCTGTATGTATTATCAATATTGTAGAATACAAAATTCTCTACAAAATTTGTCAAATTTTTTTTTTATACGGTGAACCGTTTTCGAGATAGAAGGCGGAGAGCGCGCTGTCACAGCATCACTTCAGGCCAACCGGTGCCTCCGGTCGAAAACGCGCCATATATAGTTGATGAACTATCGATAAATCAATGATTATAAATATTTGTCAATTTTTATTTTAAAAAAGTTGGGAAAGGAAATGCAAAAACAGAGATATACTCGACTAAAAGTTTTTATAATTATCCTCATTCCAAAAAACATATTTTATTTCTGCACGCATTAAGTGGCAGTGACACAACTTCTGCGCTTTTTAAAAAGGGAAATAAATCATTTTTAAATGTTTTTGAGAAACTGACAAATTTGGATGAACTAGCTGCAGCATTTGAGGAAGAAAATTGTTCGGCCCAGAGATTAGAGAGTGGAATTCAAACCTTATTGGCAGTCTATAATGCTCCGAAATCTGTGAAAAGTCTCGATCATCTTCGTTATATGCATTACGTCAAGTCTACAAAACTTAATGAACCTGTGCAGCTTTCAAATATACCACCAACAAGTGCAACTGCTCATCAACATTTCAACCGTGTATATTATCAAGTTCAAACTTGGTTAAGACATGATTTGGAACCCCAGGTATGGGGTTGGGCAATGCGAAACGATTTTCTGGAGCCTATCATAACAATTTTACCACCTGCTCCAGAAGATTTGCTAAATACAATTTTCTGCAACTGCAAAAGTGGTTGTGGTTCGCGATGCGGATGCAGAAAAGCGGGCTTGCAATGCTCTTTAGCTTGTGGCCAATGTAATGGACAAGCTTGTCTCAATGCTCTACCATATCAGAGCGACATTAACGAAGATGGAACCTTTGACCCCGAAATCATGGAAGAAATTGAGACAAATGTCGTTGAAGACGACAATGAAGACCAGTTTGAAATTTACCAGCAGCCAGAAGACGACGATGAAGAGGAAGAAGATGATTAAAATTATAATTTGTAGTTTTTGTACTCTTTATTCCATGTTTTTACTTTCAATAAAAAAATGTATTCAATGATATTTTTTAGTAAAAAGATTAATTGTTTTTTTTTCATCATGCAAGAAGTTATTAATATTAATTACTTTAAAATTCAAATATAATTCCTACATTTTCATTAACAATTCTGCAATTATATGGGCAGGTAAGTGTTGTTAAATAAATTAATACTGAATAAAAAGTGGATAAATTGGGAAAAAAATGGTAAAATATAATATAATAGTTAATAAAAATTGACAAATTTTTATAATCATTGATTTATCAATAGTTCATCAACTATATATGGCGCGTTTTCGACCGGAGGCACCGGTTGACCTGAAGTGATGCTGTGACCGCGCGCTCTCCGCCCTCTATCTCGAAAACGGTTCACCATATAAAAAAATTTTTAAGCACAGTTTGTAGAGAATTTACATACATACATAAAATCACGCCTGTCTCCCATAGGGGTAGGCAGAGATCACGGATCTCCATTTGCTACGATCCTGACATACTACTCTCGCTTCATTCACTCTCATTACATTCTTCATGCATGCTCGTTGGTTTAGAGTACTCCTGACCTGCCCCTTTTCTAAAACTTCCTCGATTTGGTCCAGGTATGTGCGTGTAGAGAATTTTGTATTCTATAATATTAATAATACATACAGATAGCAAAAAACCCATAGGAAATGAGATATTTCCAAAAATAGCGAAATGAACCTTTAGTTGCTTACACCCTACCATATGTAGGTTTTGAGACAACTTTTAGGGTGTCAATAACAAGTATTTACAGACTTACAGCTGGGTATCTCGAATTCCGAGGTGAACTTACTATTATGACTGGACTATAAGGCAGGTCACAGGTGATACACATAAACTAAGAAGGGAAAATGTCCTAAAATTGATCCTCGGGGTTCGCCTATTGTCTTTACAAGACCATATAATATACTTCTTACCTACCTAAAATGCCCAAAGTGTCGAAGCTATTTTGAATTTAATTCTGTAATTTTAATTTTGTTAACAGGTGTACAAGTAATTCGGCGTCACGGGTTTGTATTCTACATACAAGCTCAATCTGTTAATTTCTTCGACAATCACATTGAAATCGAAGACGATGGTGAGACTGTCGATTACGATTACTAACTATGAATTGATTATTTTACAAACGTAATTATTGTTACTAATTTGATGTTACGTTTCTGAATTTAGATTAATTAGATCAGCGGGTCTAAAAATGCCGCTTTAAAAATGATAATATGTAATAGGTATGAGTCAAATTGAAAATCGTAAAAAGGTCACACACTGATAAGAACTACGCTTAATTCAAATTTTCAAGTCAAATAGTTAACAGTTTTGTAGATATGGAAACCGTAAAATGGTTCACAAACTATGAATTCTAAAAACTATGGTCAGTTAGCAGATTCGAAAGCAGCAATTTTCGAATCTGCTAACTGACATCAAAGTTCAATTCGATTCATTTTGTTTATATCTTAATAAATACGCGATAGTATAAAGAAAAAGAATAAAACAACGTTTTGTATCATGTTTTGTCCACAAACTAACCATTATGACTTAACTTAAACCATTATTTAAATGAGCTGGGCTACAGCACCATCTAGCGTAAAAAAGAGTAATTTAATGTTAAGCACGAGAGTATATCACAGATAACAATACTACAGATAATACTAAAGCCAAGCTGCTGACGCTAACAGATAATAAAGCTAACACTTATACTTTGATTTCGTTCTTATAATTTAATTTCCGATGATTGATATTTCATCGTTTTATTGTTATAATAACAAAGTTTCTACAAAGGGGGATGTCCAATTATGGCCATACTAAATTACCGAGTGCCCAAAAATATGCTATATAGCAAAAAAACCGCCGTTATTTTTAATTACGTATCAAGATATTTGTATATCAGTATAACTTAGGAGCAATGTTCTAAAATAGTAAAGTACCGTCATGATTTCCTGTTTACTTTCTGCAAAGCATAATGGCATGGACGTAATGTTACCCGATTCTAAAATCGGTAATAAACTATATATGTATCGATTATTATTATAATATATTTGTTATTTAACATTATTGATTATAAATCGATAAACAAAATAGGAAAATGAAAATGATTTTAGTATTGAGTACCATTTTTAATCATTTGATTAACTGGGAAAAGTAGATGACATCGATAATTTTATTTTATCAGTTGCAATATCCCGTGAGGCAGTAAAAGAACATTGGGTGTGAACAATTCATTTTTTGCATAATGATTTGAATTTTGCACTAAAAATTAAAAAACCAATAAATAAAATAAGAAATAAAAATAAAAATAAAAAAAATATAACTGCAAAAAGTTGTACACAATAAAAATGCAAAATATTTTTAATGAATCGATTAATTATGTGTGTGATATCGATTTGCAAAATGTTTTATTTCATATGTTGCAACATCGACATGTAAGTTAGAAAATAAACTGTCAGAAGATTTTCAAACTTCGTATTTATATTATTATTCGCTTTGCTTTGAATACGCTGAGCGTTTCGCTTTTGGAAATCTTTTATTAACGAATAAGCATCATAAATGGACCCCAACGATACGGCTTTAACATGGACTCCGCTACTTCTTCTAACGGTAATCCCGGCACGAATTTGGAGTATTTCGGCACGACATAATCTGCTTTGAACGTGAACTCGCATCTGCATACTGTAATAATAACCCAGGCTCCAGTTCTTCACAATCTTCTGGAGCTACAGTGCCAAGAGGGCATTTACGGTGCATTAATTGTGGTTTAAACATTAACCGGCTTCGTAGACATGTTTTGGAAATAGCAGAAGTTCGACATCTCATACAGCGACAGCGGCAACAGGTAGGCGTTAATGTTCATGTTTTAATGTATTTGAGCCTCAGTCTAAAAGAAATGTGATCTCAATTGGTAACTAATGACATATTTCTTTTTTATTTCAGATACAGGTATCAAGCGACAGCCAGTTGACCGCCGCATGGAATCATATACGTCATCCAATCAGTCATGATATACCTATAATTGGTCATGGGCATGTATGCATCAGCTGTGACAGATCAGCACTCTCTCCAGTCTGAGAATCCACACGTTAACCGGATAAGAGATGCTGTAACCCATCAAATCCGACCACTTGAGGTAACACTATATTACAATTTCTATGGTGGTTTTTCACCTCCTTTTGGTTTAAATTATATGGTTTTTATGTCTGCAAATGCCCTCCGATATCCCAACCTTAAGATGAAAGCCCACACCAGAGTCTCAACTATCAATCCTACTGGCTTAGACTGGCTGGCCTCATACACCCACACACTTCATACTGATGTTACAACTATATTCTAATTTGCTAAAAGCATATTAAACCACAACTTATCCTTTGCTTATTGTTATAGCTCCCACCAACGGCTCACCTTAGTCTCAATTGCTGGCGAAGGACTGACCAAGCAACATCAGATTATACTGAGCGATCTCAGTAAGTGTGTCGGTGCAATCAGAATATTCCCATATTCCTCTACAAGAAAGACCTGCAGATAGTGTTACCACACAGTTTGCTACCTAATTATTCAAGAGAAGCAATAATACAAAATCAATGTTTTGTACCCAGTTGTCATGAACCTAATCGGCTCTCTGTTCCAACTGCGTTGGAGTAGACTTGTTTCGCAACTGTAATTATTACATACCACCAAATTGTAGGATTTGCCAAAGTCATATACGTACCAACAACTGGGACTTAATCTTGGAGCAAGGTACTCCAATAAGAATATTCAGCGCTGAACAAATTGAAGATGCATTATGGAAGGTTTAAGCTTTGGTCCTAACTGCTTATTAATTAGAGCAAGAATTGCATGTAAGCAGTAAAATATATTTTGTTTACATATTAATAAGTGGTAATGAGACTGGTCATACTGCTATCCAACAGTATCATTGCAACTGCATTGTTGGTCGTCGAACAGTGGGATGCTGTGCATGACTGTTATATGGTATTTAGGGTGAGCACGGCATGAAGTTAATATATCTCCCCTGCAGGATGTTTAGATGATATTTTAATTATCTAAGAATAATTAATATAGCATAGAAAATGAGAATATAAAAATAGTCATAAAGAGAACTTAAATATCATATTTGGTACCATCAATACAACAATATGTAGTTGAGTATGTAGTTTGAGTTTTAAAATCATGTTCAGCAGCTGTTAAAATCGATTGTACCTATACATGTTTTTCTGTGAAATAAAAACTTGATTTATTTTCTAACCTCGAAGTTTTATTTAAAACATTACAATTGTATTTTAATGGTGGTATGGTATACTACCATTTGCATACACTTTTTGCTGTTGGCACCACATGGCCAAAGTGTCTATGGAAAGTGGTCATCCCCCTTTACCTACTTATTTTGTAAAAACAGTACAGAAAAAAAACTAGTAACAACGCGATCCTTATTTTTAGCTTGCGGCAACATTACACGAAATTAGAATCTGCTTAGTAAACGAATTGTTGTAATTCTGCTCAGGATAAGTGACCTTTTTACGAAATTTAAAGGAAAGTTACTCATTTTTGGCGAATGTTTTTGGACCCGCAGTTCTGAGTGTAGTATTCAAAATAATTTATTTCCTAGACCTGCTGAATGACAAAGAGGCAGGCTTTCCTATCGCGGTTGGAGGGTCAGACGGCTGTCGCTCCTTTATAAGTCAACAAAACTAATAAAAATAAAGAAGATAAGCGGAGCTCGTGAGCCCTAAAATTGCGAGCTTTGAATGCAACCGGGATTATCGCCCGGGTGAATAAGATTCTTCTTATATAAAATGCGTCGGAACTCATACGTGCGTATCATTCCAACTTTAAGTAGTCGGTAATAGGTATAAGAAACTATTGATAACTATAATGTGGTTATATTAACCCGATCTCGCACATCTCCCTAAGTACGGAGTAATTATATTTACTTGTTTATAATTTTTAGGGTAAATAATTCATATTGCAATTGAGTCGAACCGCTAATTAGCATGCGTTATCTCAGAAGAAATGTGAGCATTACATTGTTGAAATAAGGGGGAAAACGCACAGTAAATAAAAAAATCAAACATACTACATATTATAAACAGTGTACCTGAAGGACTACTCTAACTATTGGAGATAGCGGATGTGACTTAAAGAAAACGCGCGTTTATTGTTAAAAAGAGACAAAATTGTATTCGGCTCCTTTGGAAAACTTCGCATCTGCTGGGCCTTGTGCGTATCTACCACATAAGTGGTATAAAAAAATTAAGCTTTACCACACCCGATAATCGAAACCCATAAATTAAAATCCTGTAATTTTATAGCAATCGATAGTGTCAATTATAGGGATAAAATCGCTAACATACATAGCAAATTAAATGTAATGAACTGAAAACTAAAAATATCCTGTAAAGCACTTTGGGTCCGTTCAAGTAATGTCCGCCGATTTATTACAATAATTTAACCTCCCTCCCAAAAGTAAGCAAAACTCTTAACCTCATTCGTCGAAGCGTCGGTAGCTTAGTTAATATTTCCTCTAACCCCTCCAGCTATAATAACAAATATAAAAAATATGCATATTTCTTTTCATGTTTGTTTTTTAGAGTAATGTATAGGTAAAGCCTGTTCTATAATGCGTGAAAAAGTAAATCACTACTGTTTACAGAATCATTACCTAGACTCCCCACCCCCATGTCATCAAAAATAAGCAATGCGAAGATCCCCCACCCTTTAGTGGTTACGTAAAACTTGAACGACCCCTTTAACTCAAAAGTCCATCTGATGTCATATTAACAATAAATCTCCATATTTTCGTTCGGAGATCGGATCGGATATCGGACTCAGGCCTCATTACTTGAATTTTAGTCGGTTCGATTACCGGTTCGGCAAACGAGTTTCAAAAACGGTTGAATGCAGTTTGGTTTCTTAATAAAAATAAAGAAATAATTCTCTTTAGTTAAATTAGCTACCTCCAGAATTTAGAGTACTTTCTCTCCAGGTAAAGTCAAAATCTTCTACTCTGTACATGATTCATATACTTAGTGGAAGTTGAAAATCTTCCTTTAGAATCGCATCATACACAGTCAAAGGTCGATTGCTACCAGGGTCTTCTATTTCTAGAAGATAGCGATGTATGAGTCTAGTCCTGTAACCTTGTTTAAGGATCTTTATGATGCAAGCGAGAATCGTATCAAGCGTTAAGGAATGTACAATTTGACGCATAATGGCGTATTATCGTATTAAGTGGGTTCAACTGTATTTTAACTATTGTATTAGACGCGTAAATATGCGCTTCTACTCAGCTTTAGTATGAGTTTACCCTAAAGGCAATATATCAACGTGCTAGTTTGTAGTCGACCGCATACAGCAGCAGAAGACGACGTATCGTCGACGCTACTGCCGTCCTAGACAAGTGGCAATTTGTTGACCTGCATATTGTAAAATAGAATGATGAATATGTTTATGACAGTTGTCAACGTTTATGACAGTCGTCAACGTATGTCAATACCACACATTGATTAATCCATTCTATTTCACAAACGTATTGCCAAAGAGGATAAAAACACTACGTTTTAAGAGTCGGCACTTTCTTACAAGCCACTAACGGGATTATGAACGTACTTTGTACCAACTTGGCAACATAAAAGTAATACCAACACTGAAAGCCAATGCGCTATTAGGGCTTGACAAATATGAATCATGCTTTTCTATCGATATCGATAAATATTCGATTTTCGTAGTTGCATACCTACCTACTTTTCTCTGTGTGCTGGTCGTACGAAAATAAATATACGCCATTAATAATCGTTTATTTATTGAACATAATTTAACCTGTAGGTGCAGTCAACATCAGAAGTATGTTAATTCACACAAAATTTAAATTTAACAATTGCTATATTTATTTGACCATCCTAGCCACTATCATACTACTGATGCTGACTGTACCATTCTAGTCAAGTTTTACATTTGAAACATTACACATTACATTTGAATTGCAGTTCGAAACTATTCCGATTTTTTTCAAAATCTATGGTCGGCACTCTTCATTAAAAAAAATAATTAAAAAGTTACTTTGTCCCACGCAGTGAGCAAAATGCGATTTTGCTCACTGTTTTCACGCAGCAAAACTGACATTTTCGAGCTGCTGAAGTGAAAAGAAATGTTTTATGAGATTTTCACATACCTACTGATGTATATAGCACAAATATTATCAAAGTTAAGAACACGTACATTACTTAGCAGCACTTCGTAATTGAGCAATTTTCAAAGCATTAGCAGACTGTTCTTCCAATTTTATTGTATCTTCATTTAGGATTTGGCACTGCCTCCTGATTAAAATTTTTGCAATTATACAATATAATTGTTTTATCATTACATCCTGATGATCTATGCATTTCCACCAGTTTGTATTAATATTTCCCATAAAAAGTGTACAAAACATTAGCCCCACATTATTTTCATATAATATTTCTTTATTTTTATCAAAACAGTTTACTACTTCCTCAATGGTGCGACACAGTTGTATCGACGGGTACGTCAAAGATTTTTTTTCATGCCACCATTCCCGTAGGCTAATATATTTATAAATTGGATGATCTGTATAATCCTTTACTTTAAGCAAATCTGAACACATTTGACAGTTTTTGTTCTTCAACAGTCTGTAAGCGACATAGCCACTCAGATATACTATAGGTTGGTTTTCTATGTTTGATAAATCTGTTTCGAGTTTCTCTTCAAAATCATTTTCAGGTATCATCAGCAAAGGATATTCCTCATCTTGATCAGTGTGTTCTACAATGTCTGATGTTAAGTTGTCATCGCATGAAACTGGATCTTGTATAGAACTAACAAATAATAACTTATTCATGTCATTTTCGCAATTAGCCCCTCGGCTATGTGGTGCATTAATTCCAGAAATATGGATAGATTTTAGTGCACTAATAAAATGCGTGCAAGTTGGGTTTCGATTTGTAGGGCTACTCTGTCGTATTAGGCCGAACAGGTTTTCAAGTGCATCTTGATTAATCGACCGCAAATTCAAATATTTAAATCCTTGGCCTTGGCAATAACTCCAAATGCCTTTAAGCGCATTGATGGTCATAATATATATAACCTTAAATACATCTGACATTTTTCAATTTTATTCTGCTATCTGATTTAACGAACTCTATAGAGTTTAGTTTTTTCAAAAAAATATTCCATACACCTATGTGACAAGTTTTCTTAGATACATTTTCTCTTCGACCTTTGATTACATCTTTTGGATTTGCTGGGCCATTCGTCGCGTCAAACAAAGTATTTAAATCTCGTACTATCTCGGATGTCTCTGCCACTTCTTTACCATACTCTGTACCTTGATGTTTTTCAGCAATCATTTTTAAGATAGCTGCGAATGTATTACTTAAGGTTTGAACGGCATACTTCACCTTCATTTTAAGTTTTTGTTTAGGGTCTAATAATGTGGAAGAAATATTGTGGAAATATAACATTCCAGTATTAATGGCTTCTGCATCACGTAAGTGTTGCCATTTAGCAATTTTTCCGTCAAATTTCATGGTCCCTGCTTCATAAAAATTATTTCGGATGGATTTGAATAGATTTGGGACGTCGAAAAGTGTAAAAACTTTTCTCTCATTTACTATAAAGTGATTAGCATCTGGGGGTAAGTAAGAAAACTTTTTCAGTTGAGTTAACGCTCCACAATTAGTGGGTCCTTGATCACATACTGTAGTGAGGACAGTAAAACCTATTTCTTCAACAGCAGTGATAATTTCCTTGATAATACTAGCCAAATTTTGTGAAGAAATAGTGTCTTGTACAAAATAAAATGCCAATGGTTGTTTGTATTTCTTTCGAATTCCTTGAATCATAAAAACTAGCGCTTTATTCGCGATTTTGCTTTTCCTTCCACGGCTCTCTCCAGAACCCAAGTCAACGTAACCCTCAACCTTATCCGAATATTCGTTGTAAATAAGCCGTTTTTTTAGTGAAATTTCGTCAAAGACCAATGCGCAAATTTTATTGGCTGGTAACATTTCCGAAGCTTTCTGTTTTAATTGTTTCAATGTTGATGCACTAAGACCAGGATTTATATCAACAGCTTTCAATAAGCGTTGAATTGTCCGAACACTTGGCAAAGGCATTGTGTGCTGAAGAAAACGATACGTCTTAGGTGACCTTTTAAAAATTTGCAACGCAGAAATTTTATTCTTAAGATCCCATCGCTTTCCAGTAGGTTTCCGAGCTTGATTTTTTAAAGAGTCTGAAATAACATTTTTCAGAAAATCGGAATCGATTTTTTCTAAATTAACAGATGTTTTTGAAAGTGATTTTAATAAACACTGTGTCGTCTGCAACTTTTTAATGAGCTTTTTTTTGCGTGGAGTCATTTCAACACTGCTGTAGCCATATTTTAGCTGGGTATCTGCTGTAACAAACAAAAATAATCAGTCAACAATAAAATCAATAAAATTATTTCGACCAATGTCTTAATTAAAAAAAAAAAAACCAACCTGTTTTGTTTGATATCTCACAGATTGACTCTTTTGATGTTGATGGTGCACAATCTGGAGCATTATTTATTTTTTGTTCCACGTTTCTCACGGTACACAACTCCTGTGTCTTAGGTTCAGCGTAACGCAGTCGTTTTGAACACTGGGAATAATTTTCGTCTAAAACAAATTTTACAAGATTAATAAACTTGAATCCATACTTAATATTATAAATGCAAAAGTAACTCTGTCTGTCTGTCTGTATGTTGCGCTTTCACGTTTAAACCACTGAACCGATTTTGATGAAATTTGGTATAGGTATAGATTAGACCTTGAGAAAGGACATAGGCTATGTTTGGTCGCGATAACCGACATCCACGCGAGCGGAGCCGCGGGCAAAAGCTAGTAGGAAATAAAAGTAATAAAAAGATTTACCTCCTTGTTTTCGTTTTCTTCCAGTAAGTTCTTCCTGAACTTCAGCAGAAACATCTGTAATAAAGTCAATCAGTGGCTTAAAACATAGAATCAATTCGATCGTCGAACAATGATCGAGTATTGTATTGTATATTTAATACCTTTTGGCGATTTTTCATGGGTTGGAACAGAAATAGGAAATGATAAAAGGATTTCATCAGCCAGTGGCGTATTAAGATTTAAAGATGGTATGGCATTCCTTTTCAATCTATTTCTCTTTTTATTAAAAGCATTTTTTGTAAAATGATTGCCACATATAAATTTATTTTCGTTAAGTCTTTGAATGGGTAAGTATGCCAAGTCCTCGTTTCCTGTCAACTTCACCCATAAACGGCACCTTTATTAAAACAAAAAAGTTTATCGATAAATTGATCACATCACTATTTGTTTTTGCGCAAAGTATGATTTTTGTAAAAATAGTTCAGTTTACTTTTATAGTTGGTATTTACATGATATTTGCTACAAATATGAGTAAAAACAATGAACAAATACAAGCTTTAAAGTAAATTGGTAATGAAATACATTAAGTTTTACCTGGCTGGGTCAAGTGGAAATCGGGTTAAAAATATGCCAGAATATCTTCTTCAACACGCCTAATGCCACAAACTTCACATTTTCTTAGGGATTTACCCCCCACAATGCGTAATACACTCGAAAAGGAGCTAAAACACTGTAAAACACAATAATTCCGCAAAAATAAAAAACACAAAACGTTAATCCAAACTAAAATGTAAATAAACCATAGATTATAATAAGTAAATAACTCAACAAGTCTACCAACACTGAAAAAAGGTATAATGCGTCTAAATCAAATATACTTTAAGACACCTGCTACCCAAAGGAATCGGTACTCGTTTTAATTTTGTAGGATTATTTTTATATTACAATGTTGGTACAAAGTACGTTCCTAAATTCATCTTTGTAGGCAGTGTCGATGGGGTGCGTATTGCCACTTGTCTAGATGGGCTGGTTTCTATATATTTCTATGAAATACCTTCCGTAGCTAGCCACGGCCCGTACTTCATTGATATGAGTGTCACGGCGGCACGTGTGCTCTGTTACGAGTCGGCTACGAACTCGTACCTGCAGTTATCACTATATGGAAACATAGGATTATAGATTTGACTGACGTCTACTGTTACAAGGTACTGTGTATTTTTAAACTGTTAAGTTTGCAAGCCAACGGATGTATCTACAATGCGTATTTCTAAGGCATAAATGACAAACACGCTAAGCTGATATGCAAATTTGGTGGTTTTCACTAGGGTTCCTATTACAACGTGCATTATCAGTCACTTAGCATGTTTGGATTCTACACCATTAAATGATTAAGTGCACTAAGTATTTGTATTTAAACTATCATGGTCACTGACATCAGTATCAGAATAAACGGGATCGGAAATTCAAAATAATGAAACATGGTAAATATCCCGTTTATTCTGATACTGATGCACTAAGTATTTGTTATGAATTAGAATTATTTCATTATAAATCTAATAATGCCATTTATTTTCATCAAATTAAACATATTATTATATGATTTTAGATAGTTAATTTGGTTGATTGATTGATTGATTTTGTTTAACGGTTACTAAAATGAATGTTAGATTAAAGATAATTTAAATTTTTGGTCTTAGTTACGGTACTGGGTAGTGCAATTATTTTCTCAAACTAATTATATGATGATTAATTGGTATTATAGAGAAATAAGTTTCGGATATTAATGTGTAAGCATATTCATTGTAAGCACTACCGTGCCGTAGCTGTCCTTCTTTAGATTTTTGTAGTAGGTATTTTGTATTATATAAGTTCTCATAATCCCTCAACCGTATCATCAACTACCTACTCAGTCAAAAGTCGCGGGTTCAGTTAACGCTCATTGCAAGCAACCTATACTATTATAAATAGGTAAAGTGTGTGACGTTGTAGAGCATAATCTCTGGATTTTACTAAACCGAATTTGAAAATTCTTTTACCAATGGAAAGTTATATTATTTGCGGCTATATCATCATCGGGTAGGGTCAACAAAGAGAACGGGATCAGGAGTCAACGCAGTCTGAGTCGCGCGCAACAGCTAGTTATGTATATTTGAATGGGTCTGGGTGTTAATATTTATACCAGCTGTTGCCCGCTTATGTTCGTACCCCCTGTTACACACCTTTAACCCATATAATTATATGCTCTTAATTGAATGAATACTGCATCTCTCACTTATTTCTATAGGTAAAAGAATTTTCAAAGTTTGTTCAGTAGATTAGTGTAGATTGCGTAATTATTTATGAAAACGCACATACACATATATATACCAATATATTACTTATAAAAATAAACATTAATAAAATATATTTAAGTAAAACATAATTTTAATACCAAAAGTATAAAAAAAAATATCAAGCGTATTATTTTCTAAGACAATAATACAAATGTAACCGCAAATGATAATATTAATATTTTTTGGAACGGTATCTTTTTTAATTTTCGTTTGAAATCATGTTGATTGCTGATTGCTATGAATATTGTAATAAATTACACAACTATTCCTTGTTTATTATTTCCAGTTAGCCGCTTGTGACAGTGTCTACTAGATGTCCTACTAGGAATCCCACATTTCTATATCTCTTTCAAAACTGTTTTATGCATGACGCTGGCCAGCGCTAATGTGGTCAATCCCTTATACGGATTCTATGACCTCTCTATGCATCATAATATCGACTTCCCTGAATATGCCCTGCTGTTAAGGCACCCCTTGTGGTTAGCCATGGGTTTGGGGAAAAATGCTTCGGCTTTTTCGCCGGTATCCAGCCACTCGACTTCTGAACATCTAGGGACTTAAGCTTGCGCTGGACCACCCGTTGCGTGATTTTAACTTCGTACATGGAAGCACCATTTACGTCGTTCATAGTCGAGTTTGACGTAAAGAGATTACCCAAAAGATCGACCTTCTCCTTAGCGCCATGGGCCAGACTGCCGTCGGATTTTTGCAGCGGCGGAGGGCAAGACCGGCAGAAGTTTCCCTCAGCAGCTTTGGCAAGCGACCAAGTTGCATGACTGCCAGATGGGTAGCGCGCAAGCCGTTCGCCAATTCTGCCGATGAACTCAAACTTTGCCCTAGACGTTGTCTTTTTACTGGACCTCGGAGCAGCATTCAACTTCCGCTTCACTTCAGCGATGTTCGAATCCATATTGGCAAGAGCCGTAGTCCAGGCCTTGTATGCAGATTGCTTGCGGTCTCTAGCTTCCCTGCAAGGCCTAATTAACCACAGGCGTTTGCTCGCTCCTGTCGCGACCCAGCGGTTGGGGATATAACATTCCATACCCTCTAGAATCGCATCAGTAACTGCTGTTGCACAGGAGCTTGGATCATCAGAAGCGAAGCAAAGCTACGGGTACGACGCGAAGAATTCTCGCAGTCCGTACCTGTCTGCTGACTTTTAGTGCCACACATGCCGCCACTGAGGTGGCCGCGGTGGTTCAAGCCGCGCGAGTGTCACTTGCACCCGGACGAGGCTGTGGTCCGAATTACCGAGAGGTGCTTCCACCCTTATGGAGTATTCATCTGGACGCGTAGTCAGCAGAAGGTCCAGAATAGAGCTTCTGTGGGTCTCAATTTCTGGTGTTCTAGTGAAAGAATGCACCAGTTGAGAGAACCCATAAGTCAGAACGAAGTCGTGAGCAGCCCTACCCGCAAAATCAGTCCTAGGAGACCCCAGCCACTCCACATGGTGCGCTTTGCAGTCCTCCAAGAATACTATATCCGCAGTGGAGTACTGCTCAATTACCCAGTTCGCCGATCGCTGACTCAAACAGCCGTGCCCAGGTCACCGCTATGAGACCTGTAAAGGCACGCATAGATACGGGTGTGGCCACCGTGATCTATACGTTCCCATAGAGTTGACAGGTCCCTGTCCTCAAGGCCAACGAGACGGCAGCAGCAAATATCATCCCGGACGTACTAGCATACTCCGGCGCGACTCAAAAAGTTGTGCTCGAGTTTGTACCCGGGGTCTGGTAGGCTGTATCGGCCGGGCATGATATCTCCGTCAGAAAAAGCAAGGTTGGCTGCGCGGTCTCCAAGAGGAGATGAATCGCGTTAAGGTTGGAGTGTACGGACTTCTGCAACATCCCCCTGATGTTGCAGAAGTCCACATTTACTGTGGATGATGGTGCCGGTGTAGTAACGTGTCTCTTGCTTTTTTTTTTCATTTCCATGTATGAGACTGCTTAATTTTGGACGGGAGATACCGTCATGTCCTACCTCCAATTCCAAATATTAAGTACATATATGTTTATTAGTTCTCAATACCCAATAGTTATAATAATGGTCAATAATTATATTCAAATATGGGGCATTGATTTCATTATGATGTTAAATGTCTAGGCCTAATGTTTAATAGCGTCCTCCTGTTCCGTTTTTGTTGGCCATACTTTGTAAGGACAATTCCGACTAATTCACCTTTCAAAAATAGAACCAAATCAAAATTGGTTCATCCGTTCAGGATTATTCTTAAATTTAAATATTGGGGAATCTAAGTTATATCACCGGAACACCAATCAGGGTGCTACTACAGGGGGCAGAGGATGGCCGTAATCTTGATTTGATTTTGTAATGAGATGAATGAGTTTCGTAGGTATTTCAGCTTTAGCAGGTATCCGTCACTCGCCATTTCTACAGTAATAATACCTAAAGCGCGGGACAACTCGGAGCAAAGAGAATACAATACTATGACTCGGAGCTGTGAGAGAGTCGGGGACAAAGAGTAGGTATATAAGAGTTCAAACAAAAAAACCGAGCTCGGCTCGGCTATTTTTTTTTCTATGTCACGACGCCGACGTAGCTATACGCCTTTTTAGCCGTCTCTAGCTAAATAGGCTTAAAGAGCTGCATAGTTCCTTAATAATCGATTAATTCCGATTTCAAACAATCGGTTTCATACAATTGGAATCGATTGTTCGCTGGAAATATTTAGGAAACTGAAATAAAATTTCTGAACGAAAATATTTAGGAAAGCGAAATAAAATTCCTGAACGAATATGCATAATTTCTTTATTAGGCCTACTATAATATATATATATATATATATATATATATATATATATATATATATATATAGAACATATTATATATTTTAGTACTATTCACGTTATTACATATTCTAAGAATAGTCATAGTTAGAAGGCATTTTTAGTTTCTTTAACGTGAAAAATGTAATTTATTTGCTGTAAAAATACAATTATATGCTCTATTCACAACAGCTGATGATTTAATAATGTGTACTAACCGGTTAGGAATACAAACCTATCGGAGCTGATATAGCTAGGTCAAACACTCACATAAAGAAATAAAGAATCAACATCTGAGAACAAAATAGCGTCAATATCTTAAAAAACTAAATAAGAGTCCATGTATCGCCATAAACAGTCTATTTCTCACAAAACACAAGAGTCAATTTCTCACACAACACAAGGAGTCAATTTCTCACAAAACAGAATAAACTAGCAGTATTCAACACTACAGAGGAGTAGTCACTCAATTCAACGTAAGCAATAGATATTTAAAACAGAAATCTTCAATTTTAACAATATTTTCACCAACACGAAAACAGTAGAGAACCGGTAAAAATTCATAAATTAACAAGTAATCAAAACAAATATACAAATATGGCGTCTAGGAGCTAAATAACAGCGTTACAAACTCGCCAATCGCCACTCGGCGTCCCGAAAAATGAACCAATCAGCAGAAATGTCAAACACGTCAATTAACCAATCAGAGGAAAGGAAGTTTGCCTGTTGAAAGAAATCGATTTTTTTCTTTAGGCAAGTATACTTTTTCTGTAACCAATCAGAGAAAACTACTACTTTCCTCTGATTGGTTACAGAAAAAAGCTGATTGGTTGGAATTTCATGACGCCAAGTTCTGAGTCCAAGTAGGGAAGTGTCCCATGCCTGGTCGGGGACACAGAGTACATAGTCGGGGACGGCGCGCAACGACGAGCATTCGCGTGACGTTGGTCTTGACTAGTTTTGAGAGATCAGTAAGTACACTGCATTACACCGTTTGTAAAAATGACGAATCGTAATATTGGTACTATTCAGAATGTTTGGAACATTGAAATTAAATAACAGGTAAGTACCTAGGTATTTTAAAGGAGGTACAAAATCATCTGACACTACATAAAAGTCAATCTGTAAACACAAAGGTACGTCGTAAAATACATACATACTATTTTTTTTAAGAATATTAAATATTAGGAACGAAATTGCTAATATTTCCTCCAACCCATCCAGCTAAGTTGTGTTAGGAGTGGGTTCATGACTGTATTGTAATGTCCAGGTTTCGAAGCCGGGACCTCTCAATCGTAAGGACGACTCCTTAACCACTAATCTACTGCTAAAGCTGAAAGAGTTTATTTGTTTTGTTGGTTGAACACGTTAAGCTCGAGAACTACTGATCTAAATGAAAAGATAGTTTTAAAAAAAACTAGAAGCAATTATTCAAGGGAGTGGAACAGTATTCAAAAATGTTAACAAATACCAATACAATACTTGAAAACTATAAAAAATCTGTCATATTATTGTACAAAGGTAAAAACCAAAGGGTATAGTAATATATAGAAGGTAAAAACCAAGTACAAAAATACGAGATTACGAAGTATGTATGCCACGGAGATAGCCAGTATTTTGGCATTTTGGCCAGTACATAATATTTCTAAAGGTTAAGTTGTATTGTTCTATTTTAATTTTCTGATAAAGTGATAACCTTAACACCCGAGTTGGTGGCGTTGTATGCTAGGAACAGGTCTACAAAATTAATTGAAACGGCGGCTTTCTTCAAGATTATAGGAGTGCGTCTTCTGTAGGCAGTACTATTATTTATTATGTGGCTCTATTTTATACTCTATGGGCCAATTCGCCTAAACTCAAACTCCATTCGGTTAGGTACTTAGTATATTACGTTAGCTACTTATATAAAGGTAAACAATTTTGATATGTCTTTTTTATTTCATAAATAAAACATATTATTTTATTTGAAAAATAAGTTTACAAATATTTATATGTTTAGAAACTCATTTTAAAGACTAAACACTGAAATTTAACCACTAGTCAGTTGGATGGTCTAGTTAATTTGTTTAATACGTGTTTTTTATAAAAAGTTGCCACAAGATTGTTTACCTTTAGATAAATATCGAATGGAAGGAGTATAATATAAAATGATGTTATCTCTATCGATTCGAAAGTCGCGATCGACCCGATTTGTCGAAAGTCGCGATCGACCCGACTTGTCGATTCTAGTAACGTAATACAATTTTCAAGAAAGTTTTTAAAATTAGGTCCTGGCAAAATTAATAAATATTTTTTTATCACGAAAATTGAGACATCTTTTTTTTGATTTGAAATTATCAACGTTTTGATCAGTGAAACTTGTTAAAGTCAAAAACACTAATATTGAAACAATGGAGCCTAAAAAAATATAAGTTACAGTTCCATGTCCATGTCCAACTTCTATCACAATCACATTTTCAGTTTATGTTTCTTGTTCCGATCAGGCTAGCCGTCATTTGGTACTGTGTGTGTACCGCTGTGTTGTGCCGCAATGTACGCTTCGGCTGGCAGTGCAATCGAAGTATACTTAATTTTATTAGCCTTTACCTAAAAGATTAATGAATCAACCATGAAAGTGTAATATGCTTGAACGAATACCCATTATGTTAAATATCGTGACCGGTCGTAACGTTTTATGACGCGATTGTTAATGGATTGTGTTAGTTAGCTCATCGTTAGTTTAATTAAATACTTAGTAGTCACGATGTTGGGCCTCAGCATGCAGGAGCAGGCGGAAGCGGCTGACAGAGCGCAGCTTGTCAAAAAAATTGCCAGCGCCGCGTTCTACGCTCTCGCTTCTTTTATGATCACCGTGGTGAATAAAACGGTCCTGACGACTTACGCATTCCCATCATACCAAGTGCTCGGTCTAGGACAAATGGTGGCGACAATCATAGTGTTGTGGTGCGGTCGGTCCATTCAGGTTTTAGAGTTTCCACCTCTAGATAGCGGAGTGGCACGACGCATTTGGCCACTCCCGGTCATCTACCTCGGCAATATGGCTACGGGTCTTGGCGGCACTAAGGAGCTCAGTCTACCCATGTTTACTGCCCTGCGGCGCTTCAGTATACTCATGACGATGATTGGTGAGAGATTTGTGCTAGGCGTCAGAGCATCCTGGTCAGTGCAAGCAAGTGTGCTGACCATGGTTGCCGGTGCACTGCTAGCAGCTGCTGATGATGTCACATTTTCTTGGTCGGGGTACACATTAGTTTTACTTAATGATGGTTTCACTGCTGCAAATGGTGTTTACATGAAGAAAAAGTTGGATTCTAAAGAGCTTGGTAAATATGGCCTAATGTTTTACAATGCCTTGTTTATGATACTACCAGCAGGATTAATTGCTTGGGGCACAGGCGACCTACACCGCTCTGCTGAATATGAGCATTGGCATGACACATTATTTCTTGCACAGTTCTTTATGTCGTGTATAATGGGCTTCGTGTTATCATACAGTGTAATGTTATGCACACAGTACAACAGTGCTCTTACTACTACCATCATTGGTTGCTTAAAGAACATTTTAGTGACCTATTTGGGTATGGTCATCGGTGGTGATTATGTATTTTCATGGTTGAACTTTGTTGGCCTGAACATTAGTGTTTTGGCCAGCCTGTTGTATACATATGTAACATTTAAACGCAAACCCACAGCCTCTTATGTTTTACTTGGGACTGCTAAAGTGGACACTGTATAGCAGTTCCGGAAAAGAAGACCGACTCAGTGCTCTACATATTTAGTATAGTATTGAAGATGGTGCCAAAGATGATTGTTTATAGTGAGTACATAAAATGAACTTTTACTTGTATGGACTACATTGAGGCCACAATTTGCAAATGTTCAGAATATCATTATGACTTATGAACATTAGCTATATTTATTAATGAAACAAATATTGGAGCATTTATAAATTTAAGATGGTAAAACTCAACACCCATAAAAGGGCTGAACTCACAATATTGTTCATAGTACTGTTTAATTACCCTGCCTATTTGATATTATCCTGTTTTGTCAAATATAATATTATTATACAAATACAACTTGTGCTATAGCACATAGTCAACAATATAATTTAGTATCAATGCTATAACTTGAAGTCCCTCACAATGTTGATTTTGCCATTTTAAAACTATTAGTAAAGAACTATTAGTGTAAGAAGTATAATGATGTAATGGTATAATTTTAGTGCAATGACAATTTCATCGTAACATAATATTATATTTTTACAATTGTTAAGGTTGTAATGACTACCATTATGGTATGTTTGAGTTGACATTGAGTCATATATTTTATTTTATAAAATTTAGTTTTAAGTCTTAAATTTTTTTCCTAAAATTAAATTAGCTTATTGTATGAGATTGTAGGGATAACTTTTTTATGAGAAATTTTTTTGCTAGTTGCTTTTAGGATTTGACCTGGATTATTTAAATTATATTAATTATGGTAGTTGAATATGAACTAAATATATACTATAATCCATTTGGTTAGGTACTTTAATAAACTTAAACAATCTTGATGTGTCTTTTTAATAAGCTTTATTGAAAAACACAGTTCCTCTGCACTGCCTCTTTTCAGACATGCAGAAGGCCTTCGACTGTGTTCCTCCTTGAAAACGGCGGTCTAAAGCTAAATGTAGCGAAGACAGAATGCTTGGCGTTAAACTCAACAGTTCCCACACCACGTCCGCATAGGCGATGACTTGGTCGAGCCCACGGACCAGGTTAAATACCTGGGATCTGTACTAAACGTGGGAAATGACTGGCGTCACAAGCGATCCTTAAATGCCAGTCAGGTTGAAAGGGCAGTTCTATAAGACAATAATTAGGCCTGCCCTTTCACACTGCAACGTGGCCGCTGTGGGAGCTACACAAGCAGAAGCTGCGTGTCGCGGAGATGAAAATGCTGCTGTGTATGTGTGGAGTCACGCGTAAAGATCGCGTGAAGAACTCTCGCATCCGCAATAGCCTTCATGTCCGTGATATAAAATGGAAGAGAGTCGCCTTCTCTGGTGCGGCCACGTTTTCCGGCAACCGCCGGGCTACGCGGGTAACAAATGCCTGGCAATGGCGCCCCCACTAGGTCCAAGTAGAAGGGATAGGCTCAAGAATTCCTGTCTCGTCGTCGTGGAGGGTGACATGAGTGCAAATGATCTCACTACCATGGACGCCCACGATTGCGCGAAGTGCAGGAGGAGAAGCCGGAAGGCGGACCCTAAGCTCTGAGGGCACCTTGGCCTCGGATGCAATTAGAATAATATGTCTTAATGCAGATGATGCTTTAAAAACTCATCCTTAATATTTTCTATTTAGAAACTTAGTCTAATTTATTTGTGTTTAATAAATAGTAACTGCAAGATTGTTTGCCTTTAGTTAAATACCTAATGAAATGGAAATAAATATTATAGGACCAAAGTGTCTTTAGATAATATTATTTGCAACTACAGTTGTATACATGCAATACTCACATGGTGCTGTTCTGTATGACTATAAGGATCTCATGGCATTTGATAAAGCCATTTAAACTTTTTCTTGACATTTGGCTTACAGTTACTTTCCCAAGCACATGCACTAAAAATATTGCTTGAATGTATGAGTTGACTATTGTATTATAATTGAATTAATAATTAAGTCGATGTTGTGATAAATATTGTTTTTAAATAGATTTTCTAACGATTAGTAATAATATGTGTATTACCCTTAAAATGGACTGGTACAAACAAATTTATGTTATTCACTAACTTTGAATATATATTATCTACTTTACTTCTGCACTGTTAATTTTACTACAAATTAAAATCAAAAGTTAGTGAATCATATAATGTCTAGATATTGCTGGATACGGTGTTAGGTAGTATTGAGACAGAAAAGCAAGAGGGTATTTTTATATAGGTACTCATGTCCATAAAATGATAGGCAAATGTGTACTGTTTAATTAATATTCTAAGACATTGTATACAACGCTATCTAGACCCAAAGTATAAGCATAGTTTAACTAGCTTGTGCTGTGGATTCTACAATATGGCCTTCATAGATATGTTTTCTTTTGTAAATATATAAATATTTATCTATAGATATCCAGACCAATGCAAATGGACATATTCATGCATATAAATATTTGCATTGAGCGGGAATCGCACCTGCGACCTTTGACGTTGCAGTCGAACGCTCTACTGTTACACCGCAGAGGTCGTCGCTAAACACCCACGCAAACTAGTGAGTTTCTGGTTCGATTCCTAAAACGGGAAAAATGGCCAGTGGGCCATTTTACCCGTTTTGGGAATCAAACCAGAGACCTTTTGCACAGCCTTGAAAAACAACACAAAAAAAACTTAACGAGATCGTTTACCGGGTGCTTTAATTGTATGTAAGTTTCATCTTTCCCTAGCAATTCTTTTAATTGGATTTTTTTTTGTTTTTAATTACGCAGTTTTTAAAACTAACTACTTTAAGCCAAACTACTAAGTTAGTTTTAGCACAGTTCCATTATTGTGCTAAAACTATCTTTTGAACGATTCCAACTTGAAATTGATACCTGATTGTATTATTTACTGTTTACGTTTTCGTAAATTACCTATAACATTGTTTGTCGTGTAAAATGAATGTTGTTATTGTTTATTGTGAAGAAATGTATGAAGAAGTTATACGATTGCTAAATAATAATAAAAATGGATGTATTTTATAAAATATTGTGCAAATAATGTGTAGTTTTCGCTGTATTGAAATATGACACTGCTGCATTCTTTAAAAACTTGAATCACAAAAGGGCCGGTGCAACATTTTGCAAGAACTGGTTTAATTAGATGTTCCCTTGTATATGTAGAGGCTAAACTTATGGAAGAAATCGATATGTTATGTAGCTTGATTTAAAAGCCAACTAAGAGAGCCTCATATTCCAAAATGCAATCTCTAGATGCTAGTGGATGCAATCTCTGGATGCAAGTGGATGCAATCTGGATTACCGCTTGATGAAGAGATTGCCCTCAAAAATGCGGAGGACCCTACTAACTAATATAGAATACGATACCATACAACTATTGTTTTACTGTGGGTTTCTTTAGAGTGGAGGTAGTATTCAAAATGAACGACTCCGAATTTAACGGAAAATCCGTTTTTATAGAATAATGCCTAGTGACACCTTGTAAACAACCTAAAAGTCATCGAAGGGCACTAGTATAACATGAACTGAACGCACAATCGCCCAAAAAGGAGGCTAAGAGCGGACAAAAGAGTCCCATTCCTAATATAACATGAACCGGGAACAGTTTACGTCATAGTTATGTCTTTTTAAATTTGCTGTTTTGATAACTGTTTAGCTGAACGGATTCAACCGTCGACAAATGTTACTTGTTGGACTCTGCTGTGCAATTCTGTAAGCACACAGCGTCAAGCACAGCGTTGCGTCAGCCTTGATAGAGATTGTCATTGGTCGGACTGGGTGATGTCATGAAATGAAAACCTCTATCAAGGATGTCGCAGCGCTGTGCTCGACGCTGCGTGCTTAGAGAATTGCACAGCTGGTTCAGACCCGTAAAATGGCGTCAAATGAGCGCGCCAGTAGAATGCACCGACAATTTATTTTTATCAGTCAGATAAACAATGTTTACACGTAGAATAGAACTGCACCAATTAGTAAAAAATATTTTGTGAAATTGGATAATGCATCTGCATTGTTTGATTGCTTTCGCAATCAAAGGAAGCAGATGGTATGATTGAATTTCCTTTTAACACGGTGTCACGTGTATCTTGCACAAACGCATCATAAAATGAATGTGACATAATATTGTGATGGCGAATATTTCTTTTTTCTGTATGTTTTCGAAATATCGGAACTTATTATGTATGTATGTATGTCTTTGTAATAAATACATACCTATTCATGAAGTGTAGAAGACTTTTATTTATTAAGGTAATAGCTGGAAGGACTAATCTCGAGTTTTAAGTAGGTAGGTATTTAGTACTTTTTTATAAATATTAGCATCTGCAATTACTAATATTCCCTCGTAACCCCTCCAAATAAGCTCAATTGCTTGTGCTAGGAGTGGGTTCGCGTCGGTAGTGTAATGGTCAGGATTCAAAACCGGGGCCTCTCGATCGTAAGACCGACTCCTTTACCACAAAGCTACCGACGTTTCAAAGTAGTGCCAATGTATTATAGTACGACCGCTGTACCGTTCGCGTTATGACACGCGCGTGCTAAACAAAGAGCATGAGACGAGAGGGAGCGAGATATCGCCGCCAGCGCTCACGATCGATCTATACTCTATAGGTAGTTTTATTTAACAAAGATCATAGAAGAATGGATAGTTGGTAGAACTCATTCCCTCGTTTAACTCGACTGCAGGGGCAAGTTCATATCTTATTACCTTTGTGTAATCGAAGCTGGTGCTGTTCTAACTTAACCCAATCCAACCCCCATCGAACCCACCACGCGGCGAGTCTCCTCGCCGTTTCTCCACGTTCTCCTGAAAGCGAGAACCCTATCGGTGCTATATCAGTACCAAAAGGTGGGGCGGGAGCAAACACGAACCCAAGCTGGGAAAAAAAACCGGTCTCCACGGGGTGGTGGAGTGAGAGCGACGACTTTGGCAACCACGCGCAGGGCACGCCATAATAGCGGCGGTGAGACTCACCATGGGGGAATGGCTAGAGAGGAGAGCAGGCCACACGGCAGCTTCTCGTACCAGCTGCCGCAGGTTATCACCGGGCACGGGTCACGTGTGCTTCGGGGATTATCTGCTTCGGATCGGAAAAGAGCCAACGTCCGGGTGACATCACTGTGATGTGAGCGAATACTCAATGCGCCTGAAGAAGACGGTGGAGCGGGCACGGAGAAAATTAGTCAACTTCGCAGCCTACGACGAGCGGAGGCTACTCGGGCGTCTGAGGTCGCATAATGACCTCAAACCTCCATGTGCGTGGGCCTGGCTGGGGGTGACAGGTGGAACCACGTGGAGCTCTTGTTGTGGGGGGAAAACCTATACTAGAACTTGAAAGATGAAGCCACGTTATAAATGTAAATTTAGGTCACCTTCAAGAATTCTAATGAACAAAACAACAAAGATAACAAAACAAATTGGACATCTTTTTTTTTTCATTAAACTTTAAAATTATCTTAGCCAAGTACCTATTATGTGTATGCAAATCATTGATTAGGTACCTTAGTAACATTTAATTTTGAGTGTTAAATACTAAAAAAATGCAAATACAAAAGCAACATAAAATATATTAGAATATCCTAGCGGAAGTGATAACACGAAAATTAAAATGCGCTGCTTCTCTAAGTAGGTTAACATACCTTCTGTAAAATAGTGTTTTTTTTAAACTACTTAGTTGGCAGACAAGCACACGGCCCACCTGATGGGAAGCGGTTACCGTGGCCACACCAAGGGTGTCACACTCGCGCTGCCGACCATGAAGAATCCTTCTGATACCCCTCTTGAAGAACCCCATATTGTAGGCGCTTGGGAAAACCGCAGCAGGGAGGGCATTCCACAGCTTGAGTGTGCGTGGAATGAAGTTTCTTTCATACTGAACAGTGCGCACCGTTTCAGGTCGCAATGTGTGGGCCGGGATGAATTCCCTGCCTATGGCGAGAGGTGCGATGATAGAATGTAGCTACGGGCATCATGTCAAGCAATTCATCTGAGCACAAACCATTGTATAGGCGGTAGAACACACACAGTGAGGCAAAATCCCTCCTAAGGCTAAGAGGTTCCACTCTACCTGTGAGTATAGGATTGTCAACCAGCCTCAATGTCCGTCTTTGCAACGAGTCGAAGGGGTCAAGCTGGTATGCAGGTGCTCTAGCAAAAAGGTGACAGCAGTACTCCATGTGAAGCCGGACCTGTGCTTTATAAAGAAGGAGTTGCTGCCCCGCAGTGAAGTACTGCTTCGCCTTGTTGAGCACTCCGAGTTTTCTTGATGCCAACTTGACCTTGTCTTGCAAATGACTTCGGTATTGGACGTCACTGGAGATATCGACACCAAGGATCTCGATACTCGAGGAGATGGTAAGCGGTGTGCCCAGGAATTGCGGCGCTACAATGAATGGGGTTTTCTTAGCGGTGAATACACATACTTGAGTCTTAGTGGGGTTGAATTGGACTAGGTTTAGTCGTCCCCAATCGGATACTCCAGAGAGAGTAGTCTCGATTTCAGACACAAGTTGTTCGCGACTCTTCTCCACCTCGGACTGAGGAATGTTTGCACGGCCCGTGTAACACGTGTCCCCGGTACTGTCGTCCGCATAACAATGAATGGAGCCATCAGACAGCATGTCATTGATATGCAGCAGAAACAGCGTCGGAGACAACACGGAGCCTTGTGGGACACCAGCGTTTATGTTCATACGGTCCGAGCAGCTGCAGTCGACGACGGCTTGGATGCTTCTGTTGGACAAAAAGCTGGAGATCCATTCGCACAATCCCTTGGGGAGTCCATAATATGGCAACTTCGTAAGAAGACCTTTGTGCCAGACCCGATCGAAGGCCTTCGCTATATCGAGGCTGACCGCTAGTGCCTCACCCCGATTCTCGATGACTTGCGCCCACCGGTTTGTGAGATACACAAGAAGGTTACCGGTAGAGCGACGGTGGCGAAAGCCTAGGTACTGTCGGTTGCTCAGTAGATCGTTTCCTTCAAGGTACCTTAGGAGCTGTGTATTAATAACACGCTCCATAACCTTCGAGAGAAGGGAGGTTATAGCGATAGGCCTGTAATTGGTCGGCTCTGTCCTGTCACGTCTTCCACGAGGCCGGGACCTGCCTCGCGGAGTATGAGAGTGCGAAAAGGCGTGTAAGTACAGGGCACAGTGCTTAAGCACCATCGCCGGTATACCGTCCGGCCCACTCGACTTAGATAGATACAAATATATGCCTACCTATTTTTTTTTTTTATATAGAACACGTCAATTAGACATCGCCTTGCCTGATGGTAAGCTGAAGGCAAAGTCTCAGAAAAGAGGGTCACCATTACTTACACATACCTACTATGTGACAATGGTGACACTCAGCTTGTCGGCCTCATCATATGCTTTTTCACGCCCCGCTTAACGGACCCGGGACTGTAGGAAGAAGAAAACACGTGAGCTGGTAATGAATTCCAGGACTTAATGGTGCGACAGAGGAAAGAGTCACCGAACCGTTTGGTTCTTGATCGGATGTTATGCACCGTGTGCGGGTGACATCTAAGACCTGCACGTGTTGTCCTGTGTAGGAAAGGGGAGGGTGGGACTAATTGGAAGGGCTCATCATGACCTGGTACAGACGGTAAAATAGAGCCATGGACGCAACATCTCTACGCCTCTGTAAGGGTTCTAGGGTGTTCGTGACCTCGGGATTCCCAATGATGCGGACCATACGTCGCTGCAACCTGTCGAGGGCATCAAGTAAGTACTTTGCTGAACCATCCCAGAGATGCGAGCAGTATTCCATACAGGAGCGAATTTGTGTCTTGTATAGAAGACACCGCTGCTCCGGCGTGAAAAATCGTCTCACTCTGTTCAGGACTCCGAGTTTACGTGAGGCTGTTTTGATGATACTTTCGATGTAATTTTTGTTATTCAGGTTGCAGCGAACATCCATACCTAGGATATTGAGATTGTACTGCAGTGGCAGTGGCGTGCTCTGAAGAGCGGGAAGGGGAAGGAAAGAAGATACTTTTGCTGTGAACGCACATGCCTGAGTCTTCTTGGGATTGAACTCAACCAGGTTCTCAGAGCCCCATTGAGAAATGTGATTCAAGATCCCGTCAAGCCCAGTGACAAGAAGCTGCCTTTTCTCTGCGATATCTGACTACTTGGCCGCAGGATGTCCATGATAACTCCCATGTAAGGTGTTATCGTCAGCATAACAATGAACACTGCCGGTGGACAGCATGTCGTAGATATGCAGAAGAAAGAGAGTGGGCGATAAGACGGACCCCTGGGGCACGCTAGCATTTACCTGCAGAAGCTCCGAAGCTCGTCCGTCACAAAGGACGCGAATACGGCGCCTCTGCAGGAAGCTAACAACCCAGTTGCACAGCCTAGGAGGCAGACCAAAGGCTGGTAGCTTGGAAAGAAGCGATTTGTGCCAGACTATCGAAAGCTTTGACGATGACAAGACTAATTGCCAGTGGCTCGCCGTGCTTGTCCATAGCCTCACCCCAAAGATGGGTAACGTATGCTAGAAGATCACCCGTCCGGTCATTAATTAAGGAGTGATCCTCTAGGTGGCGCATGAGCTGTTTGTTAATTATGTGCTCGAACACTTTGCACAGCACTGAGGTGACGGCTATGGGTCGATAGTTGGCTGGCTCTGAGCGATCCCCTTTCTTGGGAATCGGCTGAACATTCGCCTATTTCCAAGCCAAAGGCACTGTACCCGAGCTGTAGGATAGCCGGTACAGCCGCGTAAGCATTGGAGACAACTCCGCTGCACATTTTTGCAAAACCACCGCTGTAATACCATCCGGTCATCGTGTTGCCTGATATGGATATCAGGCATTGTCGGGTCACTGTCGGGTAGTGTCGGTGGCTGCGTACCAATATCTTCGATTCGGGAGTTGGCCGCAAAGAGATTAACCAGCATATTTGCCTTCTCTTTTGGCTTATGGGCCAGGGATCCATCAGGGTTACGCAGCTGAGGCAGCGAAGGGTGGTAGAAGTTGGCTTGCACAGCTTTAGCCAGTCGCCAGTAGCCACGGCTGCCCGTGGGATGCATCACTAGCTCTTGACCAAGCCGCGCTATGCGCAGGGCATATGAGATTTGCGCACATACGGATGCGAGGGATATGCCTGTCAACCTCACCTTTGGCAATCAAAAACGACCCACAGACACCGTGCGTTTTAGTCGGTTTGAGCCCGACATAACCTTCCACCGGCTCCGATGGGCTTTTCGCACGTTATAAAACCTAGATATGTATATGAAATTTAAAAAATATTTCAGAACTCGTATATTTAGTTTCTTTGAATCATTAAATTTGTACTGAAGTACTTATTAAAAAAAACTACTTCATGCCTACTTAGATAGGTACTTATTTTTATAAATAAATTATGTTGCATTCCGAAGCACCTACCAAAAGTCAGTAGGAAAAAACTTAAAGCGAGCAACAAGCGTTTTCGGTACAACCCCAGATTAATAAATAATACAACGCAGTGTGGACACGCGCTGCGAAGTGCGAATGTTACATTCTACTGCACCGCACCGACCAGCCTTTAGGTACATTACGCCGCGCCGTGTAGTGGCAGTAAAATTATGGCAAGCTATGTTTGCACTAATAATATTTACGCGTACCTATTTAGATAAACCAATTATTCACCAAGGTCATGTGATTTTGTGTAAAAAGCAAACATATTTGCGTAATATAATACGAGTATACCTACCTAGCTGAAAGAATGTTCTACGAATAAATGCGATTATCGTTTCTTTATTTTCTAGAGAGCTTTCATCACACTTGTACGCCTTAGACTTTCATTTCACGAAAACGTAGCACCTATAGTCTATTCACGAAGCCGGAGAAAAATGGTAAACAAAGAAAACAGTGGCTGTCAAACTTTTTTAGCCGATTAGGGCGAAAAATGTATTGTGTGTTTAATAGATAAAAATGTGAAAGTAAAGTAAGACTAAGTAGACATCTTCGACATGCCGTCTACATTTAGTTTAGTGTGAAAAGTAATAAAAAAGGTAATAAACAGATGAGTTGTTTATTATTAATAAGAAGAGTATAAATAAAACAATTTAGGATTTGAAATTGATTTAGATTGCCTGTATGTTGGTGGTGGCGGAGATTCGAGACGACCTGTTGTCTTCTTTTCTTGTACAAACCGGTATACAGAGGCTCGTGATATTCCCATAATTTCTGCAGTCTTGTCCATAATATCAGTTTTGTAGGGATACGAATCTTTGGGCCAAGTCTCTTCTACATGTTTGAACACATTAATAACTGTCTCCTTATCCATAGAATGCATTGGAGTACGCTTGGAACGTTTTTTCTTCGGTGAAGTAAACGTACAAGCACCGCTCGGACCAGGTTCACCCATTTCCACCAAAATTAACGTTCAGAGAAAAGAAACTTAACAATAACTGAATATAAAAACTTAACACAACTATAAAACTTAACAAAAACAATAACTTTAACAACGAATAATAAAGAATTAACGAAAACAATCCGGGAAGAAACTCACGTCAACAAGTTGATCACGAGTAAAAAATGGCGGGTGTAACCCGGCTAAATACAGAAACTATTAATTGTACTTTCATTACTTAGTATTACTGTTCACCTTTATTTAGTAGTACTACAAATGCATTCAAAGTTTGATATTCACAACATTTATAGATCTTTTATAAGGTCAATAATTATGAATATTAAAATTTTACTTAAAAAATATGATAAGTGTTAAGGTGAATATTAATTAAACGAATTAATTAATATTCAGCTTGTATTAAAAAATATCACCTAAAATATGCCGGTTTGTTCATAATTTTATCTAGCTTCTTACATAGTTAAAATATTTATTAAATTCGTAGTTCAATTATTGATAAAAAACTGACACCTAAAAGAACCTTTTTTATGGTTTGTTTACCTTTTTTCGCACGGCTTCGTGAACGGACTATAGGTAGGTAGTATTATTTATGTATAAATACTAAGTAGGTATTTAATTTATTAATATCGTAGTTCTCAGTCAGGTAGATGATTCTGAGCTACGAGGTTAAGTCCGCGCATGCAACGGGACCCAACAAATAGATGATGAATAAATGCTACCTAATTTGTAGATACTTAGGTAGGTACCTACCTACCTATTATAATTGAGTTTTAACAACGTAATAATCCTGACATAAACAAACATTTGAGCTTGCATAAATTCACATAGAGCTGAAAATTGGTGCAGATCTTAAATTCACCATAATACCTAGGTACAAGAAATATCATCAAATTGTTGCATATATTTGCATTCTCTAACATCTCCTGCCAGGAATACGTCGAGATACCAGTAACAGTACCAGGGAAAAAGGAAAAATAAAAAATAGGTAAGATTTTTGTTATTACTAAATAATAGTGAGATAGGAGGAGGTAGGACACGGCGGTTTTTCCGCCCAATTGAGCAGTCCGTCAGGGGAAGTACCTCCGCCCTGCAGAATACCGCGGTTATAATAACTTCGTGTTGTGTTCCCAGCGATGAGTAGGATAGCCAGAGCTCACTGGAGAAAATTTGTGCTGTCAGTGGGATGACTAAAGGCTTGTCCTGCTTTGTCCTCTACACTGACGGCACAGAAACTCTGTGCTTACAGGGTCGGCAGCGCGAGTGTGGCTCCACTGGTGTTATACACGTACATAGGCCACAGTACCTACCTAACCACTTTCCATCAGGTGAACCGTGCGCTTGTCTGCCACCTAAGTGGTACAAAAAAAAAGTAAAGATCACTGTGTTTAGAATGTCATACTGGTAGTAGTGGTGACCGTGGTAATGAGAATCCTATATTGGCTAAAAACTCCACAAGTCCTGTTTTAGGAGCTAAGTGGAAATTCCCGCGGTTATCTCTGCCGCGTCGGCTACACAGTGTCCCTACACATTAGATGGATAGATAGATAGATAATTCTTTATTGTACACCAACAGATTTACAGTAATTGCATAACATTGCTAATTAAACATAAGCTTGCTGTAAAAATCGGAAAAAGTGACCCTTTCCTGTAATAATATTGTTCTTATCGCTGGTAACTAACACGTACCTACATACATGGGAGTACTTTATTCGTTTTAGTATTGTGTACGTAATTGTACTGATTAGATTGGAATACAGTACAAGTATTTGTACTTAATGTTCTCATTTACTTTACATTATAAATGGAAATAAATAAGTAAGTAGATAAGTAATAAAGTTATCAATTATTTTGAAATATGTAGGTATCTACTTTCTAATTACTAAGCTTGTCCTTCACCATCTCAGTGCCAAAATCCGAGGCATTCAGCTCAACCGGAACTCAGGATCCGCTTACGCTCGTTATTAGATTAAAAATATAATATTTTATGAGACATCTGCAGGTCTAAAAATGACACTTTAATGAAATAGTATTAGTATTAATGAAATAGTAATAGTAGCATTGACAACCTCTGTGGCGTAGCGGTAGAACATTCGACTGCTATGCAGGGGGCGCGGGTTCGATTCCCGCTCAGTGCAAATATTTGTAAGCATGAATATGCATATTTGCATTGGTCTGGGTGTTTCTATGTATAATATGTATGTATTTACAAAAAAAAGTATCTACGTATGTTTATCCTCATTCTAGATCCCATAACACAAGCTAGTTAAGCTATGGAATGGAATATTTGTCTTGCAGCGATATTTACACGAAATTAGGATCTGCTTAGTACTTGAATTATCGTGATTCGGCTCATATTAGTGAACATTTAAGGAATTTTATAGGAATCTATTAGATCTATTGGCAATTTATTAAGTTAATAGTTTTTAACAGAATCGCTCAATGTGGCCTTTCTAAACCCGCTGAACATCTGGGGCATTACCCCTAGGTAAGTACCTAGGTATCTATCACAAGAACATCACATAGTTTGGTATGTACTAATAAATAACGGACGGATTACACCACGACTTAAATAATAACTGAATAAATCAATTAGTTAAGTTTTTTTATACATATAGAACGCGTCAATATGACTTCTTCTATCTCGCATGGTCGTAAGCTCAAGACTGTCTCGGGAAAGAGACCACCATGGCCTATGCTCTATGATCGTAGTATCTACTATTATTTATTCTATAATAAATAATAGTAGATACTACGATCATGGTAACTATTAGTACAGTTTTGTGGCATAACAAATGGCGACATACGTACGTATAACTCAATGATTAGATACACAAGACAATCTCTTCCAGGCAACCATGGGATGGAGTGAGGTAGATAAATAGATATAGCAGACAGTTTCTGGAGTACTTTTTTTTAATATAGAACACGTCATTTGGACTTCGCCTTGCCTGATTGTATGCTGAAGGCAAAGTCTCAGAAAGGAGGGTCACCATTACTTACACATATCATGTGACAATGGTGATACTCAGCTTGACGGCCTCATCATATGCTTTTTCACGCCCCGCTTAAAGGACCCTTGTAGGAAGAAGGAAACACGTGAGCTGGTAATGAATTCCAGGCCTTAATGGTGCGACAGAGGAAAGAGTCACCGAACCACTTGCTTCTTGATCGGATGTTCTGCACCGTGTGCGGATGACATCTAAGACCTGCACGTGTTGTCCTGTGTAGGAAAGGGGAGGGTGGGACTAATTCGAAGAGCTCATCAGAACACTCACCATGGTAAAGACGGTAAAATACAGCTAAATTCATATATATTATTTATTATTAAGTAATTAGTACATATATATTATTTATTATATTATTATATTGTGTACCTAAACAAAACATTCCCTTGTGAATTTTAGTAGGTGTAGGTATCCATCGAATCCGTGAGGATTGCCGCACGAATAAAAAGTTAGGCTGCCTTTTGGATTTTGGATATACCTGAATCTCGATAGTCCAGCGGTGTTTCCGGTTGGTACACATTATAGGCATGTACTGTTATCGTTCTATAAACCAAACGGGATGTACAGTGCTTACTGTATCGGGATCGATCTTGACTAGCAAAGTAGAAAAAATGTTCTTAGTACCTTAGTAGGTATTACCCCCTTCCTGTTAATTGATTGTTCTGATATTTGGTGCACACCTTTAGTTAAAACAACAATTTGGCTTGACTCTGAAGTATTGGTATTAAGATCATTTTGAGCACATATTTTGCTAGTCAATATCGACCAGATGCTAACTTAAGTAGATATTTACCTTACTATATTACATACACATTATTAATTCAATATAATTGATAAATATCAACTAGGTAGTTAGTAATGCCTAGTAAACATTTATCGATTAGATAATGTGTAATGGCATTAGCAGGGTGTGTCTAGTTTACCACTAAGAGCTGATTACATCAATGTCGTAGTGAATAGCCAGCTATATCTTTTATGTTGCTAATACAGAAAATATATCAAAAATATTTGAAGAATTGTTGTCCTGGTATTGAATATGTCATAAGGGGTATCGAATATCGAATAAAGTTAAAAGTGTTAGTTATGTAAAAGAAATTGTGATATACCTACACTTCACTTCTTCTTCACTCAGAACAATCGAAACTTTAGTTTTTATGATATCTGTCCTAATTAAAAGTAAAAAAAACAGGAGAGTTTTCCGTCCTTGAAAAAAATCACATGATTATATAAAACTGGCAGTTTGGCCATTATAGTGGTAAACGAAAATTCAAAATTAGATTTTTTTTTTTTTTTTCTACCACTAAGTTGGCAGACAAGCACACGGCCCACCTGTTGGGAAGCGGTTACCGTGGCCTATGGACGTATGCAACACCAGGGGTGTCACACTCGTGCTGCCGACCATGAAGAAACCTTCTGATGCCCCTCTTGAAGAACCCCATATTGGTTATAATTTGGTTATCCTAGAAAATAAATGAACCATTATTTTGAGACAAATTTTAATGTGTTTTAGAAGTTGGAGTACATCTCACCTTTGAAACTAAAGATTAGCGTTTATTTTGAATCTTTTTCTTCTTTATTTGTTTACTGTGCCGCTGTGTGCTGTGTAAACCGCCCAAGTGGACATGCATGGACTGCATCTAAGTCTGTCCTCTGTTCATATAGGTATATAGGTAGTATACAAACGTTATCGGGAGACAGGTTTGTTCACCCGCCGTCCAGGATCTGGCAGAAATCGGGTCACTTCTGAGTTAAATATATTTACTGTTATGTAATAAATAACAACAGGGTATATTCTCAACTCGTATATTCATAAGTTAGATACATACAAAATATAACAACTGTGCTATAAATCGTTATTATAATTTTATTTAATTTTTTATATACTTTATTAACCAAACCTTACAGTTAGGTACAACTTTAAGAAGTACTAGCAGTTCTAGTACCTACTAGAAGCAGTAATAAAAGCCCGGAGAGGAAATACAAGTTATTAAATAAACGCTTTTTTTCATTTGTGTTGTTTTATTCACTTTCTTCATACTCCAAACAGGGTAAAAATTACTGGTTAATGGCTCGTTAACGGCGGCACGCCTTTCCATTTCCAGGGACGAGTTGGGGACTGGTCCTCACACCGGAGGAGAGGGTCAGATTGATGGCCCTGGGTCGGCCGGGGTGCGAGGGATATGCCGGTTAACCTCACCTTCGGCAACCAAAAACGGTCCACAGGCGTCGTGCGTTTTGGTCGGTTCGAGTCCGACATAACCTCTTCCACCGTATCCTGTTGGGGGGGTACCCGTGGGGATATTGCTCACGTAAAAAAACCTATGAAAATGTAATTTCAATACATTTTTTTTATATAGAACACGTCAATTAGACTTCGCCTTGCCTGATGGTAAGCTGAAGGCAGTCTCAAAAAAGAGGGTCACCATTACTTACACATACCGTGTGACAATGGTGACACTCCGCTTGACGGCCTCATCATATGCTTTTTCACGCCCCGCTTAAAGGACCCGGGACTGTAGGAAAAAGGAAACCAGTGAGCTGGTAATGAATTCCTGGCCTTAATGGTGCGACAGAGGAAAAAGTCACCGAACCGCTTGGTTCTTGATCGGATGTTCTGCACCGTGTGCGGATGACATCTAAGACATGCACGTGTTGTCCTGTGTAGGAAAGGAGAGGGTGGGACTAATTGGAAGAGCTCATCAGAACACTCACCATGGAACAGACGGTTTAATACAGCCATGGACGCAACATCTAATCAAGGTTCTAGGGTGTTCGTGACCTCGGGATTCCCAATGATGCAGACCGCACGTCTCTGCAACCTGTCGAGAGCCAACTAGTAAGTACTATGCTGAGCCATCCCAGAGATGCGAGCAGTAGGTATTCCACATAGGAACGAATTTGTGTCTTGTATAGAAGACATCGCTGCTCCGGCGTGAAAAATCGTCAGGACTTCGAGTTTTCGTGAGGCTGTTTTGATGATACTTTCGATGTAATTTTTATTATTCAGGTTACAGCGAACATCCATACCTAGGATATTGAGATTGTCCTGCAGTGGCAGTGGCGTACTCTGAAGAGTGGGGAGAGGAAGGAAAGAAGATAGGTACTTTTGCTTCAAACGCACATGCCTGCGTCTTCTTGGCATTGAACTCAACCAGGTTCTCAGAGCCCCATTGAGAAATGTGATTCAGGATCCCATCAAGCTCCGTGACAAGAAGCTGCCTTTTCTCTGCGATATCTGACTGCTTGGCCGCAGGATGTCCATGATAACTCCCATGTAAGGTGCTATCGTCTGCATAACAATGTCATTATATTATGTATATCATTAACAATTTAAAAACCTCATATTAATTAATATTAAACTATAACTAATATGACGTATATGCCTAAATATACAAATTTTCCTCACAATCCTTAGAAAACATTTTATTTTCATTTATTTATTTATTATTAATTTCATACATACAATGTCATTACAGGCAGACCCAATGCGACAGAGTAGCAACATAATTATAACAATTTCATTTACAATATATGTCATTTACATAATCATCATCATAATCACACATAAGCAATAAAGTAATGTGGAAAAGTACAAGTGAGTTATAAATATGTGTAACAACAAATTCCACCAAGTGCCATTAATCTACAGTATAAATAATTTCACAACTTATTATAATATTAATTAAAGTAGATATAAATACCATTTCAAATATTATTCATGAACATGTCATATCAGAAATAATAATTATTCAGTTGATGATGTCAAAATAATAATTCAAATAATATTGTCAAAGTAGTAATTCCATTTATAACGTCAAAATACACACATCAACAAAGTCTAGGGAACAAGGACATTTCTAGTTTTTATTTAAAAACCCTTTCTTGTAATAGTGAGTGTTTTATATCAATAGAAGGGTATTTTTATACCGTTTTTAATTTTTAATTTTAATAAAAACATTTTCATACAATTTTTTTTTTTTTTTAAGAAAGAATTGAATAGTGCCAATATTGAGTATTACAACCTTTTATGATTAGGCACAAAAATAACGAGGTAGTAAGAAATACAGTAATTAACCGTACTTTAAACGTTTTTAATAATCTGTAGGACAACGGCGTGGCATACTTAGTATGAGATTGTCAATCATCGTCTGTGGAATATGGCTCCATACACTGCGAAGGTGTAAAAAAAGTTGTTCTTCAGTGTTCAGATTTTCCAAAGAATCACTGAAAGCTCTTCTCCCAAGCAAATCCCAGGCATGCTCTATGGGATTGAGGTCGGCAGACTGAGCAGGTCATTCCAACGTCGTCATATTGTGCGCGCTTAACGCATTGACCACTACCCTCGCGGTGTGTGACCGTGCATTATCTTGCATGAACCTAAAATCTTGACCGAACTGCTGTCGATGAGGGATTACCATGGGGTGTATAACCTCCTGAATGTATTGGTTTGCATTCAAATTGCCCCGTATCCAAACGAGGTCGGTCCTTCCACCAAGGCGAATTCCAGCCCATACCATGATTGTTCCACCTTGGTAAGGATGAACTTCTTGCGGATTCTGGAGACGACTCCGACGTCCAGGAACTCGCCATATACGCACTCTTCTCGAATCAGGATGAAAACCGAAGCAAGATTCGTCGGAAAACAGAACCCGTGCCCATTGATGGTCGGTCCACTGTAAATGTGCGTTAGCCCAAAATAAGCGACGACCTCGATTTCCACGTCGAAGAGCTGGAACCCTAAGCGGTCTGCGAGCATAAAGATTGGCTTCGTGTAGTCTTGTTCTGACAGTTTGATCGCTAATAACCACTTGATGCTGAGACTGGAGGCCTGCGACCAACTGACGAGCAGTAATCGTGGGTTGCCGCCTTGCGGAATTTTGCAAGAAACGATCTTGTCGCGGGGTAGTAACCCTATTTCGTCCCCTGTGACGTTCGGCAACATCCCCTGTAGACCTGTAGCGTGCCCATAATCTGCAAATTACGCTTGGTTGGGTGTTGACAGCATCAGCTACGTCGCGTTGAGTTCGTCCAGCTTGCAGCATACCAACAGCCCTTAACATCTCTTCGCGACTTAAGTGACGACGTGACATGATGACTACAGTCACAAAAATGCACAAACCATACGTAAAAGACGTATTATTGATAATAAACGTTATTTACAATCAAAAAAAATAATTTTTATTTTGCCTCAGAGAAACTGCACAATCAAACACTTTTAAAAGTTTTCCATCCATATTCGAAAATCATTACTTATTTAAATTTATTTTTAAATTTCGAACAACTCTGTAATCTACTTTATTCTATTTTTATTTATTTGCTGCCAGTTATTTGCAAAACAAGATTTACACGAAAAAAAAAAATTGGGGTCATCTTGTTCCCTAGACTTTGTTGAGGTGTTTAATACTTCAATTCACAGTCAAAATAATAATTCGATAAATAATGTCAAAATAGTAATTCAAATCAATTGTCAAAATTACATATTTAATGTCAAATGATGAAAATACAATTTAAAATATTAAAATATATTATTTAATACTAGCAATACATAATCAGATTATATCAATTTAACCTAGATTCCTTCGCTCAAAACACAGTAACTAGCCCTTGTGAATTCATTCAGGGAGCATGAAAACTAACACAAATCTAATCTGTCAGCCATCATGTTAAGCGCACGCAGCGCCCGCGTCAGCGGCGCTCTCTGCAGCAAGTCACCGCCGCCTCAACGCGTACTCCTCCGATACACACAGCCCTACTTCCCGTAGTATAGCTGGGTTGTCTATAACCCCACGAAACACTTTAAACAAATAGGTGGCCATAGACACCTCCCTCCTCACTTCCAGCTTATAATATCCTGTCATACTCAGAACGAACAACGTAGGATACAACCACGGATAGCCCGGGTAGACACCATACTGTTTCCAATATAAAAATCGAAGGAACTTATTCTGGGTACGCTCCAACATAACCTTATATTTGTCTTCGTGTGGAGACCAGATTAGCGCATTGAACTCTAGGTGACTCTTCACGAGAGCCTCATACAACGCCCTTAACGCCGCAATACTAGTAAACTGGTTTGCTTGACGTAAATTTCTGAAAGCTTTTTTACAAACACCGGTGATATGGTCACGGAAATTTAAATCAGTGCTGAAGCGCACGCCTAAATCCTTAATCTCGGTTATACGCAGCAGAGGGACCCCTTCCGTTTGATATTGGTAGTGACTTGAGTTGTGGGCACGGCTGAACGATATCACCGAGCACTTAGCTACATTAAAGTAGGTAAAGTTTATTTTGTAAGCTCCATCTCACAATCCTATCTACGTCTTGCTGTAGTTCATCATGATCTATGTGGTCCTTAATAACTCGTACCAATTTAAGATCATCTGCGAAAAGCAACGGCACCGTGTGTTTGACTCACGATAAATAGCTTACCGGATAAGCTATTTATCGTGAGTATGAAGAGAAGAGGCCCCAAGTGGCATCTGTCCCGCAAGTAGCTGGAAAAGAAGGACAGTGTATGCGGCGTACACCCAACGCTATCTAGTCCTGATAAAAGAACGTCATTATCAACAGTATCAAATGCCTTTTGAAAATCAAAGTACGCCACATCCACCCGTAGACCAGCGTCCACCGCCGGCACCAAACACGACATTTAATGAAGCAGATTGCCCGTAGTACTCCGCCCGGGTCGGAACCCGTGTTGCGCATCAGATAGCTGAGTGTCTATCTGTCCGTATAAGCAGTTGTGAATGGTTGCACATAAAATTGCAAGGTGTTTCGATTTCGATTCGACTTTATAAGCAAAAGTTATTTCAGAATAGATAGGTACACTTGTTCATAAAGTGACTCTAATTTCACTGAAATTAGGCACATAATAATATCTGTAATGATCAAACTGTCTTTATTCTTGCTTTAATTCTTGTGTGTTATAGTTCTGAGAGGAAAGGAATGAAAGTGAATGTTAGTAAGACAAAAGTTATGGCTTTTGAAAAAGATGAATGCGTTGTCACGCATTCATCTTTTTCAAAAGCCATAACTTTTAACTTATATAATAACTTATCTGTCGAGTGTAGCATTTGTATAGATGGAGAAAAAGTGGAACAAGTGAATGAGTTCATATATTTGGGAACATTGTTTACGAGAGATGGAAAGCATGAAGAAGATGTTGAAAGGAGAGTGATGGCTACACAACTTTATGAGCAGCCGGAAAGTGTTCAAAAAGGCACGACTGGCTGTACATGGAGGAGTATTGGTGCCGACTCATATGTATGGTAGTGAAAGTTGGATGTGGCAGAAAAAGCATCAGAGTAGAGTGAATGAGTGATGAGAATTGAGAGAGTAATGTTGAGATGGTTTGGTCATGTTGAGAGAATGAATGAAAGAAGACTAACGAAACAGGTGTATGAGGCGAGTGTGGATGATACCGTCGGAAGGGGAAGACCTAGGCGCACATACCTGGACCAAATCGGGGAAGTTTTAGAAAAGGGGCAGGTCAGGAGTACTCTAAACCGACGAGCATGCATGAAGAATGTAATGAGAGTGAATGAAGCGAGAGTAGTATGTCAGGATCGTAGCAAATGGAGATCCGTGATCTCTGCCTACCCCTATGGGAGACAGACGTGATTTTATGTATGTGTTATAGTTTTTTATTTTAGTTTTTTGGTTGTGTTGCTTTGTTCTTAAATAAAAAAGTTTCGATGCAAAAAAGATCATTTTTAATACTTAGTACAAATAAATTAATACCTAGGTACTGCTTGCTCATTATATGCAACTTTGTATTTAAATATATAATTTCAGCTTGTACGTGTTACAAAACAAAACTATGCCATCAAAAACAGTTTATTACATTTACTAATAGTTTCTCTAAATAAACTTTTTATCTATGTAGGTACTATATATATACCTAATAGTAGGTAATGAAACTGTTGCATAGTAATTACCTGGTAAGGATTCCTAATCCAATTTACGTGCAGTTTCATACACTATTTTATCTCATCTCATGAAATAGGTAGTTAACATAATTTGCGTAAAATTACAAAGTTATTTTAGCGCCAAAATCCACCTCAGGCACTATAGGTATAGATATTATTACTGTGCCTCGGGCTACCTATCAAGAAAAAAATGCATTGATACCTACCTACCTCATTCCGTTCGGCATTGATTCAACTTTAACATGACTCAAGGTCATGTTGAAGTTGAATCGAAATCGAAAAAAAGGTTCAGTCTGTTTTTTAATTTATTTTGATACTGCGTAAACAATGTCATTAAAGTTGGTGATGATGATGATTTTTAAGTTTCAATGTTTAGGTACATTGCTAAATGAGAGTAGATAAATTGATTTTTTAGTATTATTTCCTCGCAGGTGTGTTGTAAAACTTCGTATGATACACGTGTGTATTGATGAGATTACCGTCCTCGATTCTCTTAAGACTCACGCCTGGCGGCTCGGGCCCCAATGGCCCCTCAGCCTCAGCGGTAATCCCCAACATTACACACCTGTTCTCAAGTAGCCATGAGTTGAGCAGGGTCTGCCTTCTTTTGCAACAATGAGCATATAAGCAGCAGCAATAAGGTACTACTGAGAGATATTAATTTATTTTTGTACCTGTTTTAGATATAACAATCATTAGAAATAAATTTGTCCAGCAAGCTTCTAGACAATTCACTGTGCAATGATAGGAACCGAGATCAATTGAAACTAAACTGTGTTATCACACTCATAGATACTCACGTTATACATGGTGATTTTATTTTTACCTATGTGTCTTCGCTCTAGTTATAATAATAATAATATATCTCTTTATTGTATGTACACAGAAAATAGTTTACTTACCTACGAAAAAACTCTTCCTTGTTTTTCCACTGTGCTCAGAAGACGTCAGTCATATCGTTTCTCGGGTCTCCAGCTAATTGATAATCGAATTTCAAAGTTTCTCTTGATATGGTATTTTAACTCACCTTTACCTATCATACTTCCTACTATAAAGGCTGTTTCTTAATCGTAAAATATACGCGTCATGGCTGAAAATCTTCAAGCACAGATAATAGGTATATTTTAAGTCTTTTACTTAAAGCTTGATGATGAAAAGATTGATTTTTAATTACTGCGCCCATAAGCTATCTCCTATCGTTATCGATTTTACTAGTAAGGAAATATTCACACTGCACCGCGACACGCGGCGATGCGTGTCACGTCACCTGACTACGGAGCTCTTTTTGTATGGAAAACACGTGAGACCCACACACTGCAAACGCAATCACGCGCGGTATGTCAGATGACGCGCGTACAAGCAGAAAACGCGTCCCCACACGTGATGGTTTATCACACTCAAATCTAGGCTTGGGTCCTCAGGATCTAGAGTGGCTGCGGGTGGATAGGTCGGGGAAAAAAACCAAAATGAAGGCAAAATGTAAGTCCGTAGTTTGTGACAATGCGGCCATTTAAGACCTGCTGCTCTTCCGCGACCATGCGCGTAGCCGGTTTTTTCAGCATTCTGCCGCGGAGTGCGGGGGAGTGTGTCAGTCGCCCAAGGCGATTTCATATTAGGGTTGCTAAATGTGAGATTCGTTTTGTAATACAGGGTTGCAACTGACTGTTGGAGCCGCCTGTCACCCTGGCAGCAGTCAGCGGCGGCGGCGCGCCTCCCCGTTTTCCGGGGACGTGTTGGGGACTCTATAGTCCCCCACACACCCGAGGAGAGGGCCAGATCGTGAGAGATGGCCCTGGGTCTTTGTCAACCTCACCTTCGCCAACCAAAACGACCCACAGGCGGCGTGCGTTTTAGTCGGTTCGAGTTCCAACATAACTTCTTCCACTGGCCCCGGTGGGGACGTATCCGTGGGGATTTTGCGCACGTAATAAAATTATAAAATAAGAAAGTGTCGCAACTTATTCATACCAAGGTTAGAAATGAAAAACACACTATAAATATCAATAGTTTATTACATAAATTATAGCCAAGCTTACATTTTCATTGTTTCTTTCACCTATACTGATTCATAGTAAAGATTTAAAACTGCGCTAACTTTATAACTATCTCTGTATACCACAGGTGCACGGTGTTTAAAATATAATCGCGCCGAACAAACGGCCACAGCCGTACACCCGCTTAATCTATATAAAAAGAATACTTATAAATAAAATCTAACATCACTCTATGTATTACAATTAATTAGGCTATGATTGGTGTTACTACAGTTACTATTCCAATTGTCGTTTCATAAAAATTATATCTAATTCGATTGCGTAGGCAATGTAAACTAATTAATGCATTAAGGTTATGGCTTAAGAGCGTATCACATATCGGGGTATCGATACTGGTCTGCGCTGTCATTTTAACAATAGATAACATAATAAAAATATAAAAGTGCAATGACAAGATGTTGACTTAATAGCCAATCAGTAATAATTTAATAGACTTTAATTAACATTAAGATAATGCATCGAATTAGGATTAAGTTGGTAAATATTGTCATAAGATAATTTTTACCAACTTTTACCCTCTAAAATGGCAATTTGCTCGGCTCTAATACATTTTATAATTTAAATTATCTAGACGGTTCGGGAAGTTTACTAGGCAAAGCACAAAACAACGAAGATAATTTTGTTTAAAGTAGAAGTAATTTGTTCAATAACAGCTGCCAAATCTTTTATACATTGTTTCGTACATCGAGATATCACAGCTGCAGTAGCAAAAATATAATGAGTAAGATTAGAAAATGAAATTGATTTTCATTTACTTCTTTAAAAACATATTGATCATGTACTAATTATATCCTTATTGTAAATTTGTAACATAGTTAATTATCAGTTATCTTAAATCTAGACTATTGGTTTAGGCACATAGGCTTATTTGTGCTACTTATTTGTAAATTGTAATGTTAAGCTAACTCTTCAGGTTTGCGTAGGGATAATATTATTTGTAAGCCATGAACGCCTGTAATATAAAAGCAACAAGTTGAGAGTATTTTTTATCCTAATACTTCTCTCTCTTTTATCTCTTAAACATTACAGGAGTACCACTTAGTAAAATAGTGTCAAGCACATTTGAGGATTAATCTCCGTTGTCTTATTAAAATGCCAGCGCATTCCAGTTAGAGAACACATTTTGTGACAGTTAACATTTCGAGATGGCAATTGCAACTTGTCCGACAGCATTGTCTACTCGAGGCGTCCTTTGTTACTTAACAAATAAGGTATTATTGCTTATGATATAAATGTCATTACGTATGTAATTAATTAATTATGTTCAGATTACAAGACATAGACAGCTAATAATTAGACCATTTTATTTGCTGTTTGTATTCATATATATATTCATTAAAAGACCGTCAGACGAGCATTCTAGCCCAAAAATGTGGACATATTTTAATCAACATTTCCATGTGTCCTAAGTATCAAAACTCTTATATCATTTATTTATACTAGCTAGTTCTTTACGTATAGTAAATAAGCAATATCTTTTATCAATTATAACTATTGTATGATCGGTTTGGTGTTTTGATTCATATGAGACCGTTGTCATCCACCTGCCAGAGACGCGGTCCGTATGCCCATATAATCTAACATTGCCTAATTGCATCGTTACATGACAACCTTGACACATGTAAAGTTTGCATTCATGAATTTTTGTTATTCAATTTCTACTTATTTTAAATTATCTATTCTATTTATTGCTATTTATGGCAGATTATATAACACATCAGCTGGTTCGTGTGTAAAAATTGCAAGATGTTATTGTTGCCTTAAAAACTGGAATATATAGTAAAAAGTGTAAATATGTTAAAAGAATATCAAAAATTCATGGAGGTACATACGCTAATCTACATACTATCATTATTATTTAATTGGTGTGATTTGTGGCATGAAGGCGTTTCTAGGTTTCTCTACTATAAATACATAAGATCACAGCAAAGTGGAAATACACAATGAACACGGTCACTCAACGAACTTTTGACAGAGCTCTCGTGAGTAATATTGATAAATTATTACTGAGAACCACCGCACTCATGTATGCTTTTCCGAAAATTCCATCTAGTTTTAAAACCAGTAGGGATTCTTTAGACAATCACTTGTACTACCGCGCGTTCAAACGATGAAGCAGTATACTTAAGGACAGCCCTGTTAAGTCTGTCACTGCCTGCCTTTCTGGAAATGCATACGTGAGTGCACCCGTATATTTTTAATAAAACAACAATGTTTCAATTGAATTTAACATACTGAAAAATATTGTTTAGTATAGTTATATACCAGTTTTGTAGTAAGTATTGCCAGTTTCTAATATCTTCACCCAAAAATGGAGCATGACCATAAAACAACCAGTAGATAGAAAAATACGAAGGTAATTATATTTATAATTTTGATTAGGATTCAATTTTAACGACTGGCAATACAAACATTAGTAGTTTGTCTTTATTAGTTGAAACTAATTATTAGGTCATGTCATCAGTGAGGTGGTGGTAAACTTCGAACGAATAAATCAATTACAGCAAGCACATGCTGAAAGACCGTTACGAACGATCAAAGGGGCTTGACAGTTGAATCCCCTGTGAGATTTCAATTTCTCATGCTATACATTTGGTGACGTCACGTTGTCGAGCATAAACTGACAGTAATGCATGTTTATGTGCTCGTGTCAATGTGACTTCATCAAATTTACAGCACGCGAAATTAAAATCTCACTATGGATTCAACTGTCAAGCTCGTTCAATCGTTCGGAACGTTCCTACAGCATGTGCCTGCTGCTCTCATATTTGGGAGACAGATAATGTGTAAGATAATAGATAATAGTTAAAATTAACTATTTTAGTTAATTTGAAATACATATTCGTGTATTTTAGTTATAAATACTTTGATAGCTTTGACTGCATAAATTTACATTAATACAATTCATAGTTACAAAATTGCAAAGTTATTCAACTGTTATTAGATAAATCTCAAAATCCGCAGTCTGAACCAATTTCCTGGAAGACGTTACAATTAATATGTTAATACATATGTGTTCCAAAGTAACAAATTTTGTACAGACCAAGATCTACGTGAAATCAAATTATAACTATATAATATCCTTTGCACAAAGGCTGAATAACACAATATGGATGCACATATATTTCGTTAGTAGTAGCTAATTCCTTACAACTGTGCCTAGTAGCTAAATGCAGTAAGTTGCTTAAATGCTAAATCAAGATTCGTGAACGGGACTTGAGGCGAGTAGGAATACATTTTAAATAGACATATGGACTCATTTTTTCCTTTAACCCATCCAAACTCTAACTACCAACCTGACCAACAAGCCAAATACGTGTGTCCTAGAACTAGCTCTGATACACCCTCTCATCATCGTTGCGTCTATTACAAATTATTCAACACTAAAAATTCATACAGTCAATTGTCTAATAAATATCATATTTCGCTAGAACGATGCAAAATGACCTACGCGCAGTGTCCAACATAGAATATAAAATGAGTGAATCTTTTAAGCTGCCTTAAGGTAGACGGAAATTAATGTAGGGGGTAGTTAAGGAACGCTAGAACTATATCACGGTACATTATTCGTCTTATTTAGTTAGCATAAGGTTGCTTTTTGGTTCCTTTTTACTACCCATAATGCACCTATGAGATGCCATTTCAACTAAATTACTCTTGAGACGCCTCTCGAGAAAGATGAGCGAAAGCTAGGACGTTACCTGAGTACCTATTGCGAGTTACACAAAAATATTTAACTGAATTGTTCCTGTCGCAAACAAATAGAAAATGCGAGATGGGCATAGAATAAATAACTGTATTAGTTCAGGTAACAGTGCAGTGACTACTTTACTGTAATCCGCTACTCGCATTTACAATTTGATATATGAACTCGGTAAAATTAGCTAGTAAGTAGAACTAGGTATTTTGAACTGCATTAAAATTAGACACAATTGTCTAGCATGTTGGCCAGTGGACTATAAATAAGGTATCTACTATGATTCTTGTAAAAAAAGAAAAGACAGCTAAATTTATAATCATAACGCGAATATTTCTATGAATATATCATTAGATCATGCAAAAAATCGAAGCTATAGAGTAGTAAAAGTAACACAGCTCAGAAAATATGATTTATATGTTTACTTAAACAGTGTGTATCAGTTGTATCAATAGAATTGTTATATTTACATAGGCCATTCTGGTCATTCTGGTACTTTTAGCAAGTATTTTTGGCATAAATATTATTAATATCCTATAACTGTATTCAATCTGACAAAATATAATTAGTATTCTACCGAGAGTCGGAACTAGATACATAGGCAGATTGCGACGACGACGGCGCGTGTTTGACGCTTACCCTTACCCGGGGGCTAGATGGGACTCCTTGGTTCGAAGACCCGAAAAGGGCCGACTCGAAAGACATGGCCCTCATTTGGTCGGGATGCGAGATATATGTTTTAGCTACTACGCGTTATACTTGGCGATTTTGCGCACGATATAAAAAAATATATATATCTACCCTAACACTCGCTATTTAAATTTTACATAATATATGATGTTAAGTGGTTTGATTACGATGCTGAGAGGAATGACGTGTTAAGCGTTCATTTTCAGGGCGAGAAAGATAGGGATGAATATACAGCTCAATCCCTCTTTTCAGCTAGAAAACGAATACTTATAGTCTGATCTTCGTGAGGAAAAAATAGCATGTACGAATAAGTGGTCAGCTTTAGAGTAAAATCCATGGCGAGCATGGCGGTGAAAAAGAGCGAAAACGTATTTTGTCGATTAGGAATAAAAACTTAAGATTGCCACAGCAAAAAGTGTAAATGTTAAAAAAGGGAATACTTTTTTACACTCTCGATAGAACTACGAAAACGACAATATCTCTAGTATTCGAAATATGAAAACGTTTAAATATTATTCCAGGTTGGGCAGAAAAATGCTTCATTTTACAGAGGCATATTTTATTTACTTAACTGCAGATAGGAATAGTTTTTAATTAAAACTTTCACGAAATGGACCTCAAAAGCTACAATTCCGTGCTAACTACAATTTTTTCTCTATATTTAATATATATATATATATATATATAACATGGATGCATTGTCGATCAGTCTATAGTAATACGTCATGGTAAGCCCACTGACCTTAACTTAAAAAGCAACATTTAATAAATAAAAGCTTCGAATAATTACAGGATCCTAATCCACGCTTGCTTTAGCTGTCAATATATAAAATAAATAAGTGAATTTTAAAATATTACGTACATCCGAATTGCAAGATTCTTGGTTTCAAATTAAATCATTACTTTTATTTGGGGTTCACAGTTAACTACTCTTAAATTTTACTAGAAACAAAATAGGTACCTATCATTTGTGACTATATTTTGTTACCTAATTCTTCATTAACAAGACCCGTCCACAAATCGCAAAGGCAAATCACACACATTTAGCCAGAAAGCACAAGGGTTTAGTCAACCGGCAAGTTTGAGCTATACAGATAAATTGGAACGCCTAACATTCTATTATGTACCAATGTGAATGTACAATGAAATGGAATTGAGCAATTTTAATGATAATGAAATGAGAATAACAAAATAGCTGCCATTAATTCATATCCAAGTATAAAAATGTTAAATAAATCCTTATTTATAATTACAAAGTAACATTATTTGCATGGCGGAAGTACTATGGACTTAAGAGTGGAGGTGCACAATCCCTTGTCATCTTTGTTGTAAGTATTCGTTTTATATCTTTTATTGCAATTAAGAAATATAGATATTTCCAATCTTAATTAGTTTCCACTAAACATATTTCTGTGACAATCTCCACCCTTCAATAAATGTACATATTACCACCTGTAAGTTACTTATACTAAACAACTGAAGGCCATTTTAATTCTCCTAACAAAACATATTCAAAATTAGATTCGCGATCACAATTTCAATTGAGAGAGGCAGAGAATACGCCATATTTGTATTTTCTTCCTCTTTTAATTGAAATTGTGATCGTTTTAGTAATCAAAGACATTGAGTGTAGATCAAAGCTAAATTTTGAACATATTTTTCTTAGGAGAGTAGGCCTTCTGTTTGAAAGTTGAAATTATATCCACTCAGCATGTCAGTCGCACAGCATAACACCTTTACAATAGCATCGCATCACAAGCTGGAAGCAAAGCCTTAAAACTATATTGGCATTTCAATAGGTAGGTACATCATTGAACAAATTTGTTCACAAAATAAGAAAGTTAACACTTGCATTGTTATCAAATACAGGCAGTGTAAAGCTGGGTATACTTGAGACTCTAATAATAATTTTGACCTTATAACCAGTAATATGATTTCTGTAATAGTATTTGTCATTGGGGTTCTGTGACAATGAGTAGTTGGCGATTACCAGTGTGTTGTATATTTCACTGGCAATAGCCACTGATTCAAGAGCAACAAACACCCACGTGAGTCATGAGTCAGACCTTTAAACCTTTAATGAATTTTATGTTATTCTTCTCTTAATATCGTTTTTGATCAGGTATATTACATGTAATGTTTGTGTATTGACCATCACTCAAACAGAAAATCACAAAATAATCTAGATGATGACATTTTAAAACATAACTTTAATACTAAATTTTTTCAGCCTTATATACATGCATTGTGATGTAAAAAGGAATAGTTATATATGAAAGGAAAGGTATCATTTTAGCAATCTATTATTAAATTAATTAAGTACTTTAATCACAATTTGAGTTTTATGCAAGTAATCTCGATTCATGTTGAGAATGCCTGAATCCAAGTTTTCTTTGCTGATTTTTGTTGGCTAAAGTTAATAACAATGCATGCACAACAATATGCTAGACAGCATACATGGTAATACTATCACAAGTGAGAAATATTATTAAAGCACATTTATACAATTTTGTCAATGACATATTTTTTGAATATACACACAATATTCTTGGAAAATTACAGGAAAATTGGCTAACTACCATTTAGAAACAATTTATTTATACATATCTTTATCTGACATCTTTGTGTGTACCCATTACGATTTTCATATTGTAGAATGTCATGGAAACTGATAAGATAAGCTTCAAAAGCATAAAGAGAATGTATAGTTTGTAAGTACAAAAAATTAAAATCACAACATACATCAGTCTACATAAATAATGCTGTCATACTACTCTGGCTAGCAAATAGTGAATTATAAATAAGTACATCACCATCCTCATAAATTTCATTAAATAAATTTTTAACCATTTATTACATTAAGGAGGTTAAATTTTTCATTAAAATAAATCCAAGTTTTTAAATATTCGTTGTATAGTACTATAATAATTATATTATGTGACGGTAATCATGAAGCTTTGTCAACAGAATGTTTATTAGTATAATATTTCTACAAATTAGGCTGGCAAATTCAATAACTGCCACAAGGTCTACTACTAAATAATTCGAACAATGTAATAAAAAATAGTAAAAAAAGAAATGTAAACAGCTCAATAAAATAGAAAAACTTCCTTACATTACTATGAAATGAAGTTCTCTTTTATTCCTATATCTAAACTCTATGGCAGTTTTTTAGAAAAATATACAAAATGCATTATTTGTTATCATTAAAGATCACTGTTAAAGTTGCCGCGCGTCGAGATCAAGTCCACTGATTATCACTAACACTGAGTACTCTCAGACGAGAAAGCCATAGGGCCCACTACCGCGTATTTGGGCGCGCATGCTATGCACGCTATTCATTATCTTCTTTTGATGGCCAACGAGTGTTACACCAAGAGAGGCGAGCTGAGCCACCGTAAGATCTACTACAGCATCCATGTCTGCGATTCCTGCCGCCCGAAACTTCTCGATGTATCGAGACATTTTAATACACTCCAGCCATTCCTCAACAGAGGAGAATTGGATCATATCAGGCGTGTCACCTGCTAAGGGATCTGCTGAACGATTCTGCGCTATCTTCCTTAGCGTTTCTGGACAGCGGATAAGCTTATCTAGTGTTTTCACAATACTCGCAAATGTAGGACGGTGCGTGCGTTCCTTTTGCCAACAGTCAAGCATCAGCTGGTATACTGCCTCGGGGCAATCCATTGGCGCCGGCAGTCGATATCCTTTTTCTATAGATTTAATGACATCTTGGTTGCTCCAGTTCCAGTATGGTCTCTCGCCGAAGCTCATAACTTCCCAGCAGACTATACCCATCGACCACACATCACTAGCCGACGTAAACTTTCTGAACGCGATGGCTTCCGGCGCAGTCCATCGCACCGGAATTTTACCACCACGTGTTGTGTATGCTCCATCAGCTGTTGACTCTATCTCCCGAGAGAGACCGAAGTCTGCAATTTTACAAACGAGCTGCGAATTAACAAGTACGTTACGAGCGGCAAGATCACGATGAATATAATTCATTTCAGACAGATATTGCATTCCTGTCGCAATGCCTCGCAACATTCCAACTAACTGCACTACGCGAAACTTTCCGTCATTAGCCCTCAAAAATGTGTCTAAGGATCCATTCTCCATAAACTCAGTTATAATCATTATAGGGTTACATTTCGTCACGACACCTTGTAAGAAAATAACATTGGGATGCTCAAACTGTCCCATTATTGAAGCTTCTGCAAGGAAATCCCGTCTTGCTCGTTCTGTAGAGCCTGGCTTTAGAGTTTTGATGGCTACATCAATCTCCTGTCCACAACTAGATGGCAGCTTCAACTTTCCTCGGCAAACATCGCCGAATTCACCACCTCCAATAATTGCTTCTATTGTAATGCAGGATGCATCAATTTCACGTGCAAACTCTCGAACTGCTTGATTGGGATCTTCATAAGTATGAGGGTCAATATAGGTCCGTGATCCAGTACCTGCGAATAATGGTGTCGTGGCATTACTGCTGGTTTTTGCTGGTCGTTCTGGTCCTGTGTAAACTTCACCATTTCTGTAGTTAAGTGCATTACAATCACTGGGCTGCTTTTTATCACATTCATCATCAGTACGCGAGCGTAAAAATAATACTGTAGCAATTATAGCAACAACTGATAACACAACAACTGCAACCATAACACCAGCAACTAGTCTCACTTGAGCCCCTTCCTCTTCTCCAACAAAAGTTGTCTCAAGCACAGATCCAGTTCGTGCATATACTGTAGTACTAAATTCTCCCCAACCACGCTTCATCTTTGCTCTAACTTGTATACCATATTCAGTGTCTCTTTTGAGGCCATTTATAGTCACATGTGGTTCTTTTGTTATCTTTAATGTTGCATTTGCACTCTTATCTAATTTATCTTTAGGAAAACACTTGATTTCATAGCTCTCTATTGTGTCATCAGGATCAGTCAAGTCTATTGGTGGAGGGTTCCATGCTAATAATAACTTGTCACTTTCCACACTCAGAACACGTAGTTTGGATACTACACTGACTACAGAGGCTTCAGTGACAGCAGTTATCTCTGCTTTTTTTGGTTCTTCACCTGTTTGTTCAGTTACACCATTTTCAGCATAAATTTGGAATTTATATTCAGTTACTGGATCCAAACCCATTACAATAACTCTAGTATTATTTAAACCGGTAGCAGCAGGTCTGTACTCTGTGCCTAAGCCACACATTGAGCAAACTATCCGGTAAGTGATATCATTTCGTCCTCCAGTTTTGTGGGGTGGTTGCCATGCAAGTGATATTGAAAATTGATCAGCAAATGTTACAGTTAAGTTTACAGGTGCTGATGGTGGCTGAGTGCAAGGTATATTTTTAGGATCTTTCTTGGCTCTAAAAAAACCTGGCACACATTTGCACTCAGCAGCAGCATAAGCAGTAGACTCAGAGTAGTCAGGACAGGTAACACAGGGGTCATCACCAGTATGTGACTTGAATTTCCCTGGTGGACATTCATTGCACACTTGATTGTTTAGATCAGATTCAAATCCAGCTCGACATTTGCATGAGCCACTAGGTAAGGTCCACTTGCCATCACCTTTGCATAAATAAACTGGAGGTGCCTCACCTGATGCAGTCTCAGCATTTTCTACACATGTGCCATTTGCTTGTTCTATAACTGTCACTTCACGCCCAGTTGGTGTGGCAGGAAACCTAGCAAAGTTTATTGTAACCTCTGGACATGTTATATAGTAAACTTTCACAGCCAAAATTGATATACAGGCTCCCTGATCTCTAAAGGCGAAATAAACACCTCTTTTAGTGACTGCAATACTTTTTACCTCAGTGTTAATATCCACTTCAGAGTTAGTGTTAAATCGACCCTCACCAGCAGCAATGCGGCCCACAAGTTTGTAGCTCTCAGGTTCCCAAGGAGGCTGCTCACGGGTCGCAACATCGAACTCGTAATACAGTAAACTGAATGTTTCCTTACAGCTCAAAGCATTACCAGGGAACAATGAACAATCTCTGATGGTAAATTTTATCTCAATATATATTCGATTGGCATTTCTGCGCTCGATAAAAGGCGTCCAAAGCCAGTTGTTAACGTTGTGGTGAGCAACATCGCAGACTACGTAAGAACGCCAGTTGATCTGTTTCTCGAAGTTTGTGTAAGACTCTTCAAGCCAGCCAGGTGTACTCGCCTGTGCGCCGTAAGGGAATCGAGTCCAGCCGAGAGTAGCTTCTGTAGTGGTGTCCAGAAGCAATACCTGCTCTCCGCGTACACACAACACCGTCACTACTGCGGCCGCGGCCACCGCTAATGACCACATCATCTCCTCCACATAATAAACACCTTCACTCCAAACGGCCCAATCCACTATACTGAGGCGAGGTCCCGACGATTACACTACATAATGCACCCTAGAGTATTCACTTTACATAAAACACTTCACTTCGTAGATAAAGGATGGCTCGGTCATTTTCTCTTTGCTGAGATGTATACAGAATGGTACGTAATTTAACGCGCCGTAATGAAGTTCGAAGGCAGTCACTAATATGGAAAAGTCATGTATAGATGTCCTAGGCAACGTTTGAACACAAATAACACTATTATGTATGAGGATTCCGCATTTTTATTTTATATTGATCCCATACTACACAGATGAAACTCACTTGACATGGACGCGCAGCAGTTTTACAGTCTTGCCACACGAGAAATTTATCAGTAAAAATGTGATTTAGAAAGTACCGTAGTACGTAACTGTTTATGTATGGAACTAAATATGGATGAACGCTACGTTCTATTGTCGATCAATAACTTTATAAAATTATATATTTAAGCGATAATATCTTATGTATAATAAATAATCCTTTAATTTTTTACGAGTAAATTAAACATAAACGAATACTTAATTAGGTTATTGTAGGTAGAACTATGTGCTCAAAAAAGTGGCGCTATAATCGGGTTTCATTGCATTGTAACAATATTTTTTGTTTGCTAAGGAAGTACTTATAACTAACTTTGGTAGACATCCTATGGATTTCGATGCAGTTTCAATAATAAAAAAACTGTTTTAAAAGCAAGTTTTTAGTCAAAAATCCCGTTGGACAAAAACAAAAATAATCTTTTCATGCAAAGATTGTGCTCTGGATTTTAAAAGCTTATAGGGCTAATATAATTCAGAAAGAAGCGATACAAGCGTTAAGATAGTTACCTTCATATAATTACAATGTTTTGTTTCCGTACCTAGCATTAATATGATAGATTTGAATTGAATTTTAGATTTGGACGGACATTGGCGAATGTCTGGGACATTCGCCAATGTCCGTTGTTAGAGAAATAAACGATGGAGGTTGACCGGTACTGAAAAATATGATGGGTGTGGATCGGTGTCTCTTGCAATAGACATCCCAGCTGTGGCATAATCGAAGTTGGTTTATGGTAATATTTTTCATTCATAAATTAGAAGTATCGCTCCGCGCTTTCACCAGTTGTTTTCATTCCATGCGAATTTCGAAAAAAGTTATACCTAGACTATTTAACAAAAGAAATATTCTCTAAAAATGTCCTCTTTATAATAATGTTCGTATGGTCCCGATCATTGATATTTTAGTGTGCTAGTTAACACTCCGATAAGATTTCTAATTAGGAGAAAAATAATTGTATCAGCGTATGTAGGTATGTACCTACCTGTCAAACCTGAATCCGAAATCATCCTAGGCCACAGAGATAATCTCTTGACGGCATAATGAGGTACTAAGCATTCTATATTGGTAGTCATATTTAGTTTAATTATATTGTTTGACATATACTTATGTTGTGAAGTCCGTGCGATGTGCGATGCGTCCGATGTGCGATGTCCGTGGACATCGCCAACGCGTTCAACACCTTGCCTTAGAGTTGCATTAGGGAGGCGCGTGTATTTGAGTTTGAAGTGTCTTTCTACTTTCGACGCATAATCGGGGTGTATCTGACGGAGAGACTCATCATCTACTCGATATTGACCAGCCTAGGACGGCCTGAAATGTCATGCGATATTCCGCAGCAACTGTTCTTGGGTTCACTTCTGTGGAACACCGGATACAAATGGATACTTCGCAAAGAGCTCACAGACGGTGCGACTGTCACGTGTTATGTGGATGATATGCTCGTGAGGGCGTGTGGTGCTACCACCACGAAGCGACCCAGAAAGCCATGACCGGTTGATCAAGTTGTGGCTGGGACTCGAGGTGGCTCTGCATAAAACTGAGACTGTTTCTCCATGGGCCTCGGAGCATGCTACCCGAGGAATCCAGACTCATAGTGGAAGGTAATTCTATTTGTCCCCAAATTGTAGGTGGTGGTAAAAATATGAATGGTGAAAGGGTTCCGAGTCCCGAGCATCTACAAATTAATGCCGTGAAGTTCCAGCGTCACCAGGATATCATGATGGAGTGTAAAGAAAGACTGAGGCGACCTAGCACGCTGTGTTATCGGCAGTACGACACATCATGAAGGACTAGCTATGGAGGCGACCATGTCGGCTGATGCAGGTAAACTTTTATTTTATTTTTATACCACTTAGTTGGCAGACAAGCACACGGCCCACCTGATGGAAAGTGGTTACCGTGACCTATGGACGTCTGTAACACCAGAGGAGTCACAGTCGCGCTGCCAACCCTGTAAGTACAGAGTTTCTGTGCCGTCAGCAGAAGACAAAGCAGGACAAGCCTTTAGTCTTCCCACTGACAGCACAAATTCTTCAGTGCGCTCTGGCTACCCTACTCACCGCTGGGAACACAACACGAAGTTATTATAACCGCGGTATTCTGTAGGGCGGAGGTACTACCGCAGTCGGACTGCTCAATCGGGCGGAAATACCGCCGTGTCCTACCTCCTTGTGAAGTGTGTGATCTCCGGGATAGTTAGTTTCGGGGACCACCTGTTCGGATCAGGAAGGAGCCAACGTCTGTGTAGGTCACTGTGATGCAAGGGAGGACTCAGGGCTGCACAGGGGTGCCCGGAGTGGAAGGTACCGAGGTGGGCCCATAAGATGACACTCAGAAAAGGAGTCCTCTGGATCAGCACTTAGCTCACAGCGATGGTGCGAAGCTCGAGCATATGCGCTGCCATCGTCTCCTTCTGCTAACAAGCAAAGCTTGAGAAGGAGATGACGGAGCGGGCACGAGAGAGACTCAGGTATTTCCCGATGAGTTCATGTGGCATGGCGGTGACTAAGATGTCGATCGACCTTCATGCATAACGAAATGCGTTGGCCACATTCCGGTGCAAAAAGAAGAGGGCCATCTGAGGCGAAGTATATGTCGGTTCCAGTTATAGGTTTGCGTAGGACTTGAATCCAAACAGCCCTCTCCCCCCAGATATACAATCTCCGTACGAAAAAAGTGAGTAAGCAGGTAGGTAGGGGCGGAGTTTAGCACCGCCTAAAAAACATGAAGCTGGCACGGGGTTGGCGTAGGTACTTCGGCATCCACGAAAAGTTACTGTTTGGTGCGAATTTTGGTCTGACGGCGTCATTGGTCCTTACTTCTTCGAAAACGATGTCGGCGATGCTATCACCGCCAACGGGGAGCGCTACAGATCAAGGATTAACAATTTCTTTTGGCTTGAATTGAACAATATGGACGTGAACGACATGAGGTTCCAACCATGAAAGTCAACATAACGCAGGCCATCGCTCAGATTTAGGGATCTATGCAGCAGAGTCATTGAAAATTGGACTGCTCGGCTTCGTGCCACCATACGAAGCTGCGGCGGACATTTGAACAATGTTATATTCCATCGATAATGGCATAAAAGAACCTTTCAAATAAAAAAAGTCTACTATCTCACACACAACTTGTTTCATGCCATTTTAACATCGACCCGTCCTTGTTGAAAGACCCTTTATTATCATAAGTACTTGGCATCATTAGTTTTAGAGCTTATCAATTACAAACAAATAATTCGACATCTTCATAATAATACATTCATACGATTCCCCTCCAGAGTAGGCAGAGTCAATAATATTAGTATATTATATATATGGATAAATAATAGTATATTTTGATATTAACTTTTTTAAATTAGTAAATGGGTTCATTTATAATTTAGACATGGAACTTGATGCTCGTTTGAGAAGCAAATCCTGGATAGAATTACTTATCATGTTAATGCATCGTAGTCGATTTTGAAATTATAATACTAGTTATTATCAAATTTTGTGCCTAGTTGCTTGAGATTTATTTCTCAGAGAGTCCCTTCAAGGATGTTTCTAAATGCCTCTACTGTATATTAACTTTGTATATTCACTGAATAAGCTTATTATACAGGATGTTACAGAAAGGTGTGGTCATAATTAAGGGTCGTTACATATGCCTGATAACCAGATGATATGCACCGACCAAAGAACAAAATTATAATAGAGTGATGCCATTGTTAATCATCTTACAAAATTGTAAAATTAGTGAAAATTTTCAGTACTTTATTAAAAGCGGTAGAATATTTTTTTAATCACACAAATGCATCCCCTGAATATGACCACACCTTTCTGTAATACCCAGTATAGAACAAATATCAAATAAAATACCTTGCATATACTTTTAGATTTATTAGTTGACTAGGTAACAATATATTAATTAATATCAATGTATTGTGAAGTTATTTCTTATACACCTTACAATTTCAGTGTCTTCAATTTTATTGCACCACATAATTCTTCTAAGCTATTGAATACATGATGAGGAGGAACTGTAGGTTCAGTTTTCATATTAGGATTGACCAGCAGAGCATGCCAACCCGCTGCTCTTGCTCCTTTATAGTCCTTTTCAAGATCATCACCAATATGCAGAGCTTCAAATGGTTTAATATCCTTCTTAGATAGTTCAATAGCACTCTTAAAAATTTGTTCATCTGGTTTGCTAAACCCAACATCATAAGATGTTACAATAAAGTCAAATTTATTATGTAAACCAATATTCTTCAGTAATTCATTCAGTCGAGGATCAAAGTTGGATATAACTCCAATCACTACATTAAGTTGTTTAATCTGATCAAGTAGATCAACTCCACCATCAGCGATAGACCAACATTTTGAAGTCTTATATTCATTTATCAATTTACCAGCAATTATATCTAAATCTGCAGTTAGCGGTAAATGATCTTTCAAAGTCATTCTAACCACTTGCGACCACCAATTTTCCCAGTTTATTGATGACTTGCCATAATTTGGGTATTTGCCCCGCATATCTTTGATGGTGACATTTAACTTGGTTTTAACTTCGTCTTCTGTGCCGATGAATCCATGATCTTTAGCTACTGAAGTATAATATTGCCATGGAGCCATACTGAATTTCAGCAAAGTGTTGGTTACATCAAATGTAATCAACCTTAAACTTTGTAAACTCATGATTATTACTGGTTCTATCGTTACATAAATATCGTTAGTGTTAATCTACTATATATGTACATATTTCAAACACGTATCCCAACAATGAAAGTGTTCATTACTAATGAACTTCTCGACAAAAACTTCTATGTTAGAGTAGAAATTAATATAATTGTAATAATAGAATTTCGGCGAGCTTGAGCTACATTATGTAACGAATCATGAGACGATAAATTAGGTACTTAATAGATATTTAAAATATTATTATGGTACGTTAGACGATACTATAGAACTTCTGGCCATGAAGGGAAATAAACATGATTCAATTCAATTCTTGATGAATGTTCTTCTTTATATTTTATTTAAATGGCTCCTTGCATCGGTTATAAAAACTGATGATTCTGCCAACCTCAAGGTTTAATCGTTCATTTGATGAATGGTTCTGTGCTATTTGACATCAATTCCGCCAAATAAACATAATAAACTACAGTTGTCCACTGTCACAAAGTGTCACTGTGAAATTTAATGTCATTGATTGTCACTGTTAGCTTTTTATATCTATGGTTCCGTCCCGTATCTTTTTTTTAAATTATTGGGTAACCTAGACATTCAAGTCAAGTTTGAGTGATTGTTACATTATTTTTTTATTTTTTTACTGTTACATTTTACCTTTTATACTAAACGTCAAAAGGGTAAGTTATAAAGGTGCGGCTACAGGTTTTATTTTTCGCAAAATTATTATTATTATTAAAAACACAACAAAATATTGTAGATTTACAGCTCTATAGGTTTTTAATAGTAGGTCTGTAATGACCCTCTTTCCTGACACTTTGCCTTTAGCTTTCCATCAGGCGAGGTGAAGTCAAATTGGCGTATACATATATAATTGGAGTATACATATTTTAATTCAAGCGTTATCATAGTCGGGGGGCCCTTGGATCGTTCCGATAATATGACGTAGTGCTCTACCAGGTTAGGGCCCCCGACATGACAAGGCTCGAATCAAAAGATGTATTACTAGGTATATCAAAGTTATAGGGCTAACTAACACAACTTTTTGTCGACTTTTTGGGGGTTGTTTTTTGTGACGGGGGTTTTTTTTAATTTATAATTTGATTTCTTTTTTTCGGAGTGGCTTCTTCTGAGCTGTAATATTGTATGTAAACCTTGGGCAGGTTCAAGTCTCAAACTTCTGAATCGAAGATACAAGGCGCCATATTACCCAGCTCAATTAAAATTCTGAAACCTTAATATCGTTCCAAGTACGTTTCATAACTAATTTGGGGGATTTAATTTCCCTATGTTTCACTCCACGCTACAGACTTATGAGGTTAGTGTTTTGGTCGTGGAGCTGGACACACATTGTAACGATGACATGTAAACATTAGATGTATCTCACCAGTCGACACGATATGGTTTCAGAGCATCCAGAACTGCTGGTCTCTATGGAGACTACAGTTTTCTCGTAGTTCACGAAAGTCACACTCTGGATCATTTGTATAATAAATCTACTAAATGGTATATACGTGGTTTTCGGCTCAGTGAAACCCAGTTGGTGGCTGAAACTCGTCGAATTTGCTCGTGGAATGATTATTGACTTGTAGACATGACTCAGGAGCGAGATGGGTTTATAATTATTCTTCAACAAGACCTTATCACTTTTTGAAAGAACAATAACACCGCACTCGTGCCCTAGGTATTAAAGCCTGCTGCATCATCATCCAGCAGGACGAGGAACCCTCTCGCTAGCTTTTAGGACCCTGCCCTCGTTGGAGACAAGTTTCCAAGAGCTAGCAAAAGGGATCCGCGTCTTGAAAGACCTAGTGATCCTAACCTACCTACCATCCTACCTGAGGTTATTCCCGTTGTTCTTCAGTTACTTGAGTACTACCTGATATTTGATATCTCTTCGACATAATTGCACGTGAATGGGAGTCTAAATTGCTGTGTCTCGTATGTTTTGTCATCCCTGATGCATTCAGCTATATCCATTTCTGCGAGAATCTCATACCGTAAAGTAAAGGTGCCTTTTTAATGTAGGCAAACTCTGTGCGAACGCCCAAGTCGCCGTCCGCTCGTCTGCGAGCTGAGAGTCTCCTTCGGATCCACTCCGCCTCCTGCATCTCGAGCGATAACCCACACACTCACGCATCGTAACATCGCCGTAAACAAGGCGGGGATCGAGTGAAATCCCATTCCTAGTGCCGTCACTAGGACCTGCCTCGGCGTAACCCCACGCCGGACACTCGGTCAGCCTGTACTAATGTGGACTCGGACATTCGCATCACAGTAATGGCACTCGTAATCCCCAAAGTTTCCATACCCAGTGATCACTTTCGTCAGCCAGTACGAGAGGCTACTGTGTGGTCTCGCTACCCCTTAATGGGTTTTAATGCGTGCCCTGGCCCTCGATTCTACTGTTACGACAGACGTCGATATCTCGAACTCTAGTAATCGAAATAAAAACGCATTATTAGTGACGAGGTACTCTACCGATTGGCATAGAACAATATAGAATTGTCAACACAAAGTCACAACCTACCCAACCTTACCGCCAAGTACCAAAAACAATAGGTAAATATCGAGAATGAACTCAAAGGTCAGCGCGGCGGCAATTTTCAAAAGAGTAGGTAGGTAGATATCGCTCGCGTATTTTCTAGATGATTCGACCCTCCTATTGAGAGGTATGAAAACACGCTTGCATAGCGACACTATTCATTCTGTCTTTGAGATCGACAACGAACACAGCGAACTTAAGCGACCGAAGAAGATTCTACCTGCGACCTAAGCAACAACTGTGGACTACTGTGAACTACTGAGCGACTTTAGCTGTTAAAGAGTACTGTGTGTACTAGTGACTGAATTGTCTAGTTTGTGGCGAGCTAATAAATCTGTTCGTTGAGTAAACGGCATTCAATTGTACCCCGTGCACGTACCACTATTAAAGCAAAACCACTGTTATACCACAGACACTTCAAAAAATATCACTAAATTTTGGACTTTATTTCTGTGTAAATCCAGAATTAAATGAAAAGAGTTTCATTACACTTTTTCATTTACTCTGCAAAAAACATTATAATTTTGAAATTTAACCGCATTGCATTAAAGTCTAAAATGATTTGACTTTTTAGCTGTGTCTGTGGTATGACAGTGGTTTTGTTTTAGCATCCATCCACAAATGTTTCGAGTTTGTGGAAGAGAAAATGTCAGTCCTTCGGGGTGGCACGGGGTGGCCCCCCCCTGATAAGCACGTGCCCAGTGTGTCCCTATGATAAAGATTAGGTACGTGTCTCTAAAGTGCTTGTTGTTTAACTTGTTGCTTCTAAGGTTTAACTAAGTTTGACTCCTTAGAAGAGAGTATTCTGGGGGGTGGACACATGATGGCGTGGCGAATATGGCTCTGGTAGAATTTATTAGAAAACTTGACATTGGCGTCTCGCCATTAATGATTTTATAAACATTTACCTACACTTGCTAAATTGCGGCGATTAGCTGCAGAAGCCATCAAAAAGAAGAAGAAGAAAGTCTTCTTCCCCTAAAGTACCAAACCTAATAAAAATATTTGAAAACACAGATATGTAAATCTTTATAACATGTAATAAGTTTGCCAAAACATTATTGCCATCTAGTAACAATGCATGCGGACTAAATGTTGCCTGCCTTTGAGCTACTCAACTTAAGAAGACAGCCTGGGATTGGGTCATGTTGTGGCAACAGCAGAATTAGCATCAGTGTCCACGTTTCAGCACTGTGAGCTGGAGCAGATTAAGGAAACAGAAAATATTATTAGGATAATTCAGTTACCTAAAGTGATTGTTATCTATGTTGATATCAAAAACACTCATAAATCTATCTACCTGCCATTTTTCCTAATTATTTGGGGTCGGCCCAACATTTTGTTCTCCTCCACACATTCCTCAGTTAGTCAGATGTCACTTTCTTCTGTCACTCCCTTCTTTGTTATATCCTCTTTCACTCAATCCATCCATATATTCTCGGACTTGCCTCTGCTCCTAAAATAAAAATACATACATATAATCACGCCTTTATCCCCGGAGGGTTAGGGAGAGGTGAATCAACATCCACAATTCACCAATCATTGTATTCGGTCCTACGTAATAGGAATATTCCGGGCACTATTGTTGATTCAAGCAGGGTCTGGGGTGCATATATCTGTCTCATATTAAACAGCCCTAACTTTTAGTTGCCTTGTGCGACACCGCATAGGCAGGGATGGGGTGGTCCTAATTCTACACTGCCGGAACCACGCGGCAGAGACTTGTCGTAAATGAATATCTAAAATCATCAAGAGGCCTACTACAACCGTGTACAAAACAGTCTTATTGCAGGAGTGTTTTGTTTCAAGCTTAAAGCAATCTTGCTTATATCCGTACCACAACCGTACATTATGCATACAATGTATTCCTGCTTAGTGCTTTTGTGACGTCACTTCAATTTTAGTTCATTCAATTCGTACCATGACGTGATTTTGGAGTAGTATTGTTTTTAACAATATTGTTTTTATGTCAAATTGAGCGATTTTAAAGAAGTTGCTAGGTACCCAACGGATATATTATTGTTTTGCAAAATACTGTTCAAGAAATCATTTTCATAACTCAAAAAGCAAGTAAACCGTATTTATACACATTAACTTATAGAATTTTCTATAAGTGAATGGTTTTTTAAAATCGAAGTACCTTTTTTTCGTGTTCCACGGGAACCCCCCTATATGGTCAGCGAGGCCGTTATATCGAACTCAAACCGACTAAAACCGCACGCGATCACATTAAAGTGGATGAATAAGGCAATTTCGTCACCCACACTGGGTCATCTCTAGGCTTTAGCTAGACCCCTCGATGTCCGCGGCGGTGGCGCGCGTGGCGCGCCTCCCCGTTTCCGGGGACGAGTTGGGGACTCTGTAGTCCCCACACCCGAGAAGAGGGCCAGATCGTGAGAGATGGCCCTGGGTCGGCCGGGGTGCGAGGGATATGCCTGTCAACCTCACCTTCGGCAACCAAAACGACCCACAGGCGGCGTACGTTTTAGTCGGTTCGAGTCCGACATAACCTCCTCCACCGGCTCCGGTGGGGAGGTATCCGTGGGGATTTTGCGCACGTAAAAAAAAAAAGACCCCTCGATGTGGGAACCATGGTATCCACGTCTTCTCCCTGCTTCTTTTAGGATAGCGTCTACCTCAAGTCCGCACTCACAGAGGACGGAGGTCACTGAGCTATCTCCAACGCATGAGTCGCCTCTGCCGGACACCCATTTAGCGGGCTCGACAAACGGAATTGAAATTGACTTACTTTTCTCCCGGACCTCCTCCACCATCTTCTTCTCGAGCATTACTTGCTCGTAGCGACAACCTACGCGCTTACAATACCCACCGTAACTGCGGGCTTGTCGCCCAGTGAGATTAGGTACTCGCACCTCGAGATAAGCCTATAAATGCAGGTTTAAATTTCATAGTAGAGCTCATAGAAATTTATTCAATATTTAACAAAGAAATTTAAAAATAAAGTACCTAGAAAATACGAGTATTTTACTTCAAAGTAAAAACTTATTACCTAAAATCCTTTTTTGAAAAAAAAAACTCCATGGTCTTTTAAAAAGAAATTACTGACATTAGGTATAGGGATTGACTACAGAGAAGATTTCAGTATCCGGTGATTTTCCCCCGGTTCTAAATTATCTTCGGTAGGCTCCGTTGAAACTCCGGTTATGTCCAACTTATATTTAAAAGTCTAAAAAATATTTTTTTCAAATATTCATCCGTGAGCATTAAAACTACCAATAGAGTGCTACTATTATTATCATAATAATCTTATTAAAATATGTAAAACGTCCAAATATTCAAACAAAACTATATATGAAATGTTTAATTAATTCTTGTTTAATGATTATTACACCAACACATTCAACTTATTACCCACTTAGTGCCCGGAATACGGTAATAGAGTTATCCCTTATTGTGTGAAACCGAATATCATGATTGGTGACATGTGGATATTGATCCTCCGCTGCCTAACACTCCGAGGATTTAGGCGATTAAAATGTATTAATGTACATTTTAATGTACCTACTTATTAATAGTGTATTTATAAACAAAAAAATATAATTGCATTGTATGAAAGAAAGAAAAATACTTGACTTGAATCGCCGGAAGATTTGAAAAATAAATACCGAGTTTTCGCAAAAACTTACGGAGGAACTCCGACTTTTTTGTCGCCGCAGCACAGCACTAATGTGAAGCAGGGAATAGACAACTATTATAAATAGTTCATTCATTTCTGTCAATAGGCAGGAATCTAACAAAACTTTGTAATACGCTCATGGTACCAATTTGAGTAAGGTTATTATTGAGCCTGTAAACAAGAAAAAGAGACACCGCTATACGTACTGTATAGCACCATCTCTTTTTCACACTAAATGGATCAACTTTTAAGTAATTTGTTAAACGTTCTAAGGAAATACTTACCTTTTTTAAATAACTGGCAGAATATTTATTTAAAATCCAAGGTATTAAAAAAAGGTAAAAATAGCTGTCATCTGTCAATTTTAACTCGTGGACCTATAAAAATCTATGTACTTAACATTTTATTTTCTACCGCAAAAATAAAGCCATTAGTTAGTAGGTAATTTACTATGTTTATGTTGTGGATATTTATGAGCATGTCACGCAAATATTATAACAAATGGTAGCGGAGAATGGTTGAAAGTTGGGAATCCAAGAAGCAAGGAGTAACTGCCATTTCAACTCCTGAAGCAGAATATATAGGTATATCGCCATCAGAAGTTGTGAATGAAGTTTTCCATCTAAGGCTACTGATGAAAAACATAAGTGAAACAAGATAAAATAATGATATTCAATGACAACCAAGCAGTATTGAAGTTATGGGAAAATGCTATCATAAAGTATCAAACGAAACATCGCCCTTAAATTCATTGTTTGAAAGAGCATGTACAAAGTGGAATTATTAGTGTGCGTACAAAGACACGTCAAATATGTTGGCCGATGTGTTAACGAAAGGAGTACCAGGACCTCGACCTCTGGAACTAAGTAAACGCTTAGGCTTATCATTGCGAGGAGGAGTGTTGTGTTGAACCTCTGTGTATATGTAACATTTTATTTTGCACTGTAATTTTTTTTCTTATACTTTATTAACTAAACCTTACAAAATATAACGCCATTAGTAATTAAATGTTTTTAATTGTCTGGGCATTTATAATCACATCACACCGACGCACGTCCGACATAAAACCATCCACAGGATTTCTATATAGGATGTCTATATTTGCACCAGAGTGAAGCCAGGGCGCGCAGCTAGTTTGGTAAATTGTTTTTTTTAAAAGATTGTTGCTATGGGAACCGAAGTTATGTCGATGACGTTAAAATAGACATGCGCACTACGTCTCTGTCACATCACCTAGGTACTCACTTTGAGACCATGCATGCTTGAGACTTCATTGACTTTGTCTTTTGGATTGGCTTAGCCCTACCTCATTAAGGCACCATGGTGTCGTCTCCAGGCGCAGGCCTAGTTACTCCCTGTACAATGCTCAGCCTCCGAAGGCCGTCAATTCTAGTGATCATGGCGTCTAGACATTTAGTTCGTTTACGTCGTAGACGAAGAGGCATCGAGATACTTCTTCGTCTACGTCGTTAAGTAATGGTAGCTGACTGGCGGCTGAGTGAGCGAGGAGCAGTTCACACGTGTACATTATAGTGGTTACACTGGTAACGTCGCCAGGCCACCAGAGTATCCAGAAGTCACGTAGAGAGCTATAGTACGTTGCCACGCTTCCAACTTTGCGGCGGCGGCGTTACCGTGCCGTTGTCGCCAAGTGCCGGCACATGATACCTACTTACGTAGCTGGCGACATCACCATGGTATCTTAATGATGTAGAGCTCTTATAGATCATCGATATAATAGCTCGAATACCAATTAAATAAGCCTAATAGATATTTGCCATGAGCGGTAATCGAAACCGCGGCTGAACCACAGCGGTCGTTAGATAATGATATTGTCCCCATAGTTTCAAATCATACACAGTTTGTACTTACGTTATTAATTTATAAGAACTTGTTATTTAAATACAATAAAAAACAATTATATTTGTAAAATATTTAAATTAGTGTGGTCTGGATAATAATGCAGCCTTTTCACCAACCGCTGAACTCATTGTTCTTGTTCCGTGGTTGATCCCTCGGTTTGTCCTGTGACTCTGAATGTATCCGACTTCACTAATTATATCCGTATATTCGACTTCGCTAATCATATTGTTATCTTGCAATCAAAGTGGTAAAAAATCAACACCTAGAAAAAATAACCATGTATTATATGAGTAGGTACATTATATATTTACAATAACAATAGTGGTTAATCACACATTACAATGCTTAAGTGTGTAGGTACTTAATTCAAGGTAAATATGGGCTTACCCACAGGGCTTACCTTAGTCTTTACGAAGAACTCTGTAAATTTTCTAGGGCTTTTCAGCAGAGTGGCCTCTATTCATCACTCTGTGGGAGTCTGTTTTGCTTAATGAACCAGCATCATGAAATGGAAGGAGTCGCATTCCTCTCGTAACTCCATACGATGCGGATTACGTGAATTGGCGTTAAGTATAATATTATTTATTCAATATTATTGTGTATATGTATAACGGGTGACTTTTTAAAGAATGTCATATTTGACGCTGAATGAACAAAATGAACAAAACCTATGAATGACGTCACAAAACTGCTAGGTTTAAACGACATTATTGTAATACTGTTTTAAGACGTCGTGGTACCAAAACACGAAATTAGACTGAAATAATACTGCTTTAAGAGGTTGTGGTTAGGCCCCAGATCGTAAAACTCACGTACAACTATTTTCAGCCATTGTCATATTATTATATCTTCTATATTTATTTGGGGTCGACGAAACACATGCCTACAATACATACTTCGATTTTCTCAATCATTTTTCATTCACTTCAGAGTTTTTGTGCTATCAGTGGGAAGACCAAAGGCTTGTCCTGATTTTGTGTTCTGCACTGAAGGCACAGAAAATCTCTGTTCTTACAAGGTCGGCAGCACGAGTGTGACGATCCTGGTGTTTCACACGTTCACATGTCACGGTAGCCAATTTTAATCAGGTGGGCCGTGTGTTTGTGTGCCACCTAAGTTGTATAAAAGAGTACGCATTAAATTCATACACGCATTTATACACACATATTCATCCACATTCCCTTTCTGGTCATGCACAGTTAATTTCCAAGTTCACAATCCACCAATCTCTGTCATGTACCCATATCCTAAAGTTTCAAGTCCATCCCCAAGAACTTCATTACCCCAAAAGAAGTTAAAGTACTAACTGGTGAACATAATCATGGAAATGGCCGAGTAGAGAGAGAAGGAGACGCTGTCGCTGATGGAGTTTTCGTCTCCTCGTTTTTTCTCCCAGTAGGGGCTGTGCGTGAAATTTGTGACAACGCAATAGCCATCGGATCTGGATAGAACAATTCGTATTATACAGCTGAATGCATTTTTTTAAACTAAACTTTGTCGTGTATATTAAAATGTATACTTGTAGGCGTTTAGTACTTTTTAGCATCAAAAAGATACCTATAAGTATACAGCCCAGACTCAGCCTCAGATGCATGACTCGAGTCAACAATAGTGACTGGAATACGTCAATAGGCCTACACCCCCTATTATGTGGGACCAAATACAATGATTGGTGACATATAGGTGACAATTCACCCCTGCCTAACCAGCCTAATCCTCTGTGAATAAAAGTGTGATAATATGTATGTGTAATGTGTATGTACAGTATGTACATATGTTTAACTAGAGTGATGGGATAAGATAGCACTTAGGAATGGTAGCATTCGCACGCACATTCAAACTACTGTAAGTTCTGTTTAGCAGGATTAACAGCTTCGATTTATGAACACACTGAGAAATGATACTCAGAAAGTTCTTGGAAAAAGTTAAACTGTCTTGGCATCCGATGTTGCATGACAGGTAGGACGCACTGGTTAAAGATCTTTGTTTTCAGGCATTGCGGTAGGGTGAAGAAAAGACCCGAGGTCCGAGGTTGATTGCCAAATGCTACACAACCCAGTTGGAACCTTCTGGCTAGTTCTGTCTCGAAGTGGTTTTTACCGAACTGGATAACCTGTCCCAGGTAGACATATTTTTAAACAACTTCCTCGACTCATTACTCGATAGTTATTGGTTGTCTTCGTTGCGTAAAGTTAATAAACAAAACTTTAAGAAAATCTGCCAGAAATCGATGCCTAGCCCGAGTGGCCATATTTCAATTGATTGCATCATAGTGATTCAGCTCAGCAAAAAAAGGCACCGACTTCTAACAAATCAGTAAATCTTTTCTTCTATCGACTTCAACAAGGAACTAAAAAAGCGCTTTCTTCTTTTTTGTTTCCTGAAGTCGGTTTAACTTTTTGCAAAATTGAATTGTATTGATTTGTAAATGTATACAGGGAGTATTTTTGAAACGGGGCAGTAAGGGCAAGTACCTTAACCGTTGCAGTTACAGCAAAACGTTCTTAGAAGACCTTCCCTAACTTTTTGACATATTTTGAACTGCATTCACAGATTTTGTAATAAACTTACAGTTGGCAAAAAAATGCAAAAAGTCCAAAAATTTTTTTTTATGCCAATCGATTCTATTTCATGAGGGTAATTAAAAATCTCTATGAGACCATTTTAGCTTTCAGGACTAGGAAAGACAGAAATCGCCAAAAACGTTTCCCATACATTTCGGCAACAGAAACAAATTTCTACGATGGTCTAACTTTTTGTTATGGGCAGGAAGTGGGTAGAATTGACTGTAAAGTAAATAAAAATATTTTTTACCCTCAAATTTCGAATTTGATTCGAAAATCTGTGTGTTATACTTAGTTTCAGCTGAGAAACTTCGTATGAGTTATTAATTAAGGATTTTCGAGAGATGGAAAGCATGAAGAAGATGTTGAAAGGAGAGTGATGGCCTTTATGAGCAGCCGGAAAGTGTCCGAAAAGGCACGACTGGCTGTACATGGAGGAGTATTGGTGCCGACTCTTATGTATGGTAGTGAAAGTTGGGTGTGGCAGAAAAAGCATCAGAGTAGAGTGAATGCAGTAGATATGCGTGCGTTGCGAAGTATGTGTGGCTTGACCTTGAAAGATAGAGTGAGAAATAGCGTGATAAGAGAACGATGTGGAGTGATAGAAGATGTAGTGATGAGAATTGAGAGAGGAATGTTGAGATGGTTTGGTCATGTTGAGAGAATGAATGAAAGAAGACTAACGAAACAGGTGTATGAGGCGATTGTGGATGGTACCGTCGGAAGGGGAAGACCTAGGCGCACATACCTGGACCAAATCGGGGAAGTTTTAGAAAAGGGGCAGGTCAGGAGTACTCTAAACCGGCTCGTCGGTTTAGAGTACTCCTGACCTTGTAACGCCGGAATGTTTGTGCGTTAATATTGTTTATAAAGTAACACAATTTATAGTTGCAATATATTTGGGATGTGCCAGTGGCGACATCTAAAAGGATTGCCGTGAATCTTCATTGATCACCTGTTGTGTTGTGGTGTTTGTTTTTCTAAGTTGACGATAGATGTCGCTAGAAATAATGCTAGTATTAATTAGCATTTTAGTATATTCTTATCATTAAATAATTGTGTGATTTTTATGGAATTAAATCACTTAATTGTTAATACTTTTATAGCATAATTTAAATTAATGATGCGGTGTTAGTGCAAACTACAACTGTCATATGTCAAAAGAAAGTATTGATATGAGGTAGAAGTTTTGTTTTGAGTGTTACGTGTTGTTGATTGGTGAAAATTTGATTTTTGCTAGAATCTTCCATGGAGAAGACTATAAATAGGCCTCTCCTGGTGAGACGAAAAAAAAGATCAGATCTCACGGAGTTACGTTCGACGAAGGTCGTAAATCTCTGTTGTTTCTTTGCTTAATATTCTCTGGAAGATTCTCTGTACCTACCTACATTTTACTATATTATCAGAGTGATAATTAGCAATATATTCCGGACTTCTCTGAGGTCTACTGGTACCTTTGGAGACGAATACTTGACCCATCCGCAAAGTGCGGTACTCGCATAAAGAAGCGGAGTTCCTTGGCTTGAGACTCGTGGCGCAGTACGGGAGGCGGTGAGCAGCGATCGGAGTTCCTGGTCTTGGGACTCGAGTGGCAGTACGGGAACCGGTGAGCAGGTCCCGTTTACGCAAGCCGACAACCTATGCTGAGGATACGCGAAGGTCCACCGAAAGGTCACGTATGCATTCCTCTGATTGTATTTCTATGTACCTATCTTGATATAATTTTGTAATTCTGTGTAACTCTGATAGGATCAGCTGTGCGTGCTACAAAGGATGCGCACAGGCAAACTATTTATTCTGTAGTACCTACCTAATTAACAATCTGTAAATTCTGTGTTTTTTTGGTCAAATATATGTATGTACCACCTAAGGTCGTTTCATTGAAGGTATCTGGAACACGCACACACACTGTGTCTGATGTAAAAGGCGCCCTGAGGTATTCTTAGAGTCTCAGTTCCTCAGCTCTTACCTGGGCGAACCGGTGGAGTAGCCAGGGGAAGTTTCCCGGTTACAACCTTCCTGAATGAAGGCATGAAGAATGTAATGAGAGTGAATGAAGCGAGAGTAGTATGTCAGGATCGTAGCAAATGGAGATCCGTGATCTCTGCCTACCCCTATGGGAGACAGGCGTGATTTTATGTATGTATGTATGTAATCGTGAAAAAATTGACTTATTAGAAGCGTATTTTGTCAATAATCGAAATGCGGGAGCTGCATTAGTGTGGTACCGCAATAAGTATCCGTTGCGGCATGTGCCAACAAGAAAGGTTATTACAAATCTTTTGAAAAACCTGGAATTGCAGGGTTCTTTCAAAAGAAAGCGGCAGCCTCGTGTGGACATGGACACGGAGATTGCGGTTCTGACTTATGTCGAAGCATATCCAGAGGTATCGTCCAGGCAAATCGCCCTTGAAGTAGGTATATCCCACTCCCTTGTGATAAAGATATGGAAGAAATACGGCTACAAGTGCTATCGATATGGGCGCATAGTTCAAGTGTTACATCCGGGTGATGATGTTTGAAGGCTTACTTTTTGCAGATGGCTGAGAGGAAAAATAAGCAGAGATCATGAATTTTTAAATTACATACTGTGGTCAGACGAAACGAATTTTTCCAATAACGGTATGTACAACAGAAAAAATCACCACTATTGGTCCAAAGAAAATCCACTAAGAGTTACGGCAAGTCATAATCAGGTTCGCTTCTCATTCAACTGTTGGTGTGGTATAATGTCCAATCGAGTCATAATGGTGGAATTTTATGAAGGGAAACTGAATTCTGCCATGTATAATGAAGTCTTGAAAACGAGATGGACGAATGGCCCCTGTCGGAATTGCGAAAAGTTCATTTTCAACAAGATGGTGCTCCGCCACATAACAATCACCTTTCACGTTCCAATTTGAGCCGCCTATTCGGTACACAGTGGATAGGTACACATGGTCCAACACAGTGGCCACCTCGTAGCCCCGATCTAACACCACTTGATTTTTTTTATGGGGCTTTATGAAAAACGAGGTGTATAAGACGACGAACGTACGCCAGTGTTCAAGAGCTCAAAGATGCATTAATGACCATTTTACGTAATATTCATCCCAGAACATTATTAGCCGCCATTCGTTCAGTGCAAAAAAGGATAGACTTATGTATTCGTGAAAATGGAAATCATTATGAGCAATTTATTTCATAAACCAATTTCTTAAATGTTTAAATGATTTTTTTTATTTAAAAAAGTTCAAAATTTTACCTGACCTATGAGTTTCGAGTTGATTTATCATATTTCCGTACGAAATGTATGGGAAACGGTTTTGGCGATTTCTGTCTTTTCTAGTACTGAAAGCTAAAATGGTCCCATAGAGTTTTTTGATCCCCACATGAAATAGAATCGATTGGCATAAAAAAAAATTGAACTTTTTGCATTTTTTTTGCTAACTGTAAGTTTTTTACAAAATCTGTGAATGCAGTTCAAAATGTCCCAAAAAGTTAGGGAAGGTCTTTTAAGAACGTTTTGCTGTAACTGCAACGGTTAAGGTACTTGCCCTTACAACCCCGTTTCAAAAATACACCCTGTATATTAAATAATTTTGCAAAATATTTAATGTTTCCTGTTTTAGTGAGTTTTAAGTTTATAACCGATCCATGCTCCATTGTTTGCTTAGGTATTTATTTATCATAAGTGTAACATCCTAAGAATAGTGTCATTTAGAAGAAATTTATCAAATTATGTAAAAACAACAAAAACAGTATTTTTGCCTACCTTTTGACCATTTCCTCAAATCCCGTGATTTGAAAAATGAAAAACATGTTGTATTAATTTGTGGCTCTACTGAGGAACATACTCCTTATAGTCACTTAGAATTTGTACTTAGACTATTAAAAGCCACCCATAATTTTCTATCGATTTATGATTGGCAAATGGGTACTATACCTATCAAACTTGTTTCGATCTTTTAGACAGCAGTCGGGTTTTTTATTTTTGAAAAACTTATTTAGAGTCGGTTCAGGAATGTCTAATAAATAATTTTATTCGTGACTCCGTTTGAATTACCTTTTTAAATAAATTGGTAAAGGTACTTCAAAAACTAAGAAAATACCGTTGTTATAAAAACTTAAGGCAGTAACGTAATTATTCCGTAATTACATAATTGAGGCAATAATTTTTTTATAACCAGTTACGTAATTAATAAATTCGTAATTTTGGAAGTCATATTTATGATATACGAACGCCTCCCTAATGCAATACCACGGCCAGGTTTTGAACGCGTTGGCGATGCTCAAGGACATCGTTAATATTATTTCACCCCGGGCAACTACACCCTTCCCTAACCTCACGAGCATGAAGCCCTCACGCGCACGAATACATCTACGGTGGAGCACCTCTAGCTGAAGCCATATAGACCATCCGCCAGCACCGCCCACACTTTGGGGGTGCTCGATGAGGTGCTTCACTATAACTCTTTCAAATAGTTTACACACCTAGCTAACGCTCTGGCGCGGCTGCTGCCCAACTCGAGGGGCCCGGAGGACTTCTACAGGAGTCTACGCGGGCTCCGTAGAGGTACGGCGTACGGGTGCCCCGTGTGAATGGATACCTTGAGGGACGGGCACATGACCCTGCTGCGCGGTCCGCAGTGGAAGATGGCCTGCCGGATCATCAGGGGATACCCTATCACAATATCGTTTGATGCGGTGAGTCTTCTCGGTGGATCGCTACTGTGGATTCTGGAAGCGAGATCCCTTTCGGCGCTATACCGGTTCCGAAAGCCGGCGCGGAAGCGGGGTGACGACCCCGAGTCTTTTTTTTTATACCACTTAGTTGGCAGACAAGCACACGGCCCACCTGATGGGAAGCGGTTACCGTGGCCTATGGACGTATGCAACACCAGGGGTGTCACACTCGTGCTGCTGACCATGAAGAAACCTTCTGATACACCTCTTGAAGAAATTCGGGCCGCGACATCCCAGCTACCCCATCCCAGCGACACAGTAGCGGAATGGGAATTACCACTTGAGCAACCAAGCGCAGGGCACACTGTAGTAGTGGCGGTGAGACCCATCATGGAACCACACAACTGCCTCTCGTATAGGCTGACGTAGACGATCACCGAGTATGTGTGCTTCGAGCAGTATCTGCGTCGGATGGAGAAAGAGCCAACGTCCGAGTGAAATTACTGCGACGCGAATTGAGGCTGCACACGCTTACCGAGTGTCCGGCGTGGAGGACGCCGAGACTGGAGCTGCTGGCGGGCCTGGGACTGAGAGGTTTCACGCTCGCCACCTTGCTCGCGACGATGGTTCGCTGCGCGGACGTGTGGGCGGCCGGCGCCTCCTACAGCGAGCAAGTTATGCTCGTGAACGAGTTGGGGACCCCCATACTTGAGGAAGGCCAGATCGCGAGAGACGGCCCCAGATCGGCCTGTCAACCTCACCTTCGGCAACCAAAAACGACCCACTGAGGACGTGCTTTTTAGTCAGTTGGAGTCCGACATAGCTCGTAAAAAAAAGAAGGAGGGGCTCGTAGTAGTTACTGGGTCATTTTAAGACTATTCTTAATACTTACTTTACAAAGAGTGTGTCTCAGAAAGCCCGTCAAGGCTTCGATCCCGATTGCCATAAGAACATCTGTGACATTAATTACGAGCAGATGAAACCCTAAAAAGTCCAGAATTTCTATGTCGCCTAATAGGTTGTGGTGGTCAGAAGTCGCTTCACGAAAAATTTGACAGTTTGACAGTTTCACAGTCGTGAAAGCTTGCCCCATTTTAGTTAGAAAATGATTCGGAGGATGATGCTTACCACTGTGTAGCTATTTATAGCTCAATTGCTTTTCCTTGACATTTTTATCACACTTTGTATTTTGTGAAGTCGTCATTTCAGCACAAATTTATGACATGTGTGGCACAGCAGCAGACATTGGAATGTGAATTCATGACATAAAGATAGCCAAAGCTTAAAAATAGGTACCTACCAAGGAGAAGGAAAATTCTGTCTCCGGTGGTCCCTACTTAAAACAACAAAAACCTACCTTAGATTTCATAATAAAATATTTGCAGGTATATAAAATAGTTATTAATATTTCAACATGAGTGCCGCCCTTCACATGTCAATACGATGTGCAGGTTTTGCGATGGCACCTCTGAAATATACGAAACCTACTGTATAAATTATCGTATCGCCAAAAATATTAAAAAAAAAATATTTATAAGCCTGCTGGAGTTGTTGGGGGTGGTTATATAGTACTCGTATCGACGCCGCGCGCCGTGTCATGCCCGTAATTTAATATTAGGTATTGGATAGGGTTTGGGAATTCCCGACTTTCATGAAGCTGGGACTCGAGACAACATATTCTAAAATATAAGTAATCCTTGAATTATCGTAATTTTGCAAGTTAATTCAATCTTAATGTCATCGACTCTTAGTCTAGGGGGATTGGATTGGATTGGATTTGATCATTTTTACAAGTGATTTTCGATCAAGCTAATTTACAGACTCTTATCATCAGATACTATAATCTAGAACCCAGCTATCCAACAGGGACAAAACATTTCAGTTTGACGAATTTTAAAAATATATAAAGTAATAACAGTGGTTACTTTTGTTTATTTAAAAAAGTAATTATGATACCAAATTAAAAAAAAAACTGAGAGTAAGTACCTAATTTTTTAATGTTGCTTCTAAACTTTTATAAAATTGTAAAGTAGTCTTCCCTTTCTCTTTACATTGGAGATATTTGAAAAATATTTGGGTTATTTTTGATTAATCTGAACATTTTAGTTTTTTTTTTAATTCTTGTCTGTTTGTTTGTGTCAAAATGTACTAAATTGATTTCGTCTTGCGTCTTTGGTCAGACTTGCGTACTGAAACATATTTTCACGCAATTAATTGAGTGATTTGGTTTTACCAATATATGACTAAAAGTCGTGTACTAATGACTTATTAACAAAATTTATCAACCACGTTGTCCTACAAATTGCATGATACGTTATTCCCGCAGAAATTGATTCACATTGCACATGAATTGAATTTTTTTTGTAATACAAAAGTATACAATTTCATAATCGTCTCTCGTCTCGAGTCTCGACCCAAAAGTCCCGGGACTTCGAGATACGACCCCAACGCTAGTATCAAAAAACGTATGGGAATCTACCGGATCTATCTTTCATTTGGTAGGTAGGTACCTATGTAATATCTTTTGAGTGGAACGTCCAATAATTCAAAGTATCAACAGGTATTGACATAATCTTGAATATGAAATAATTGATTTAGGGGATTTTGCGAACATAAAAAAGTAGTAATTCATGTAAAAAATAACTATCAAAAGGAAATCATTCGCGCTTTTGGTCCATAATTGGAAATGTCGGCCAAAGAAAAGAAATACGATATTCTGTTACAGCTTGTCCTCACTAATATTTTTTATTATGACGTCAAAGCTGATGGACCACTGCCCTCGGTTTTATTACAGTTTAAAAATCTTGTAAATATACATTTTCAATGAAGCTAAGACAGACCGTCAAAGTTGAGTGACCATTTCTCTCAGTTTTATTTGAGTTTTAATCACTTTAATTGAAGAGGAATGAAAAATATAGAAATTTACTAGCAGGCGGTACCCATTTACAAATCATAAACCGGATGAAAATAAATCGTTTTTTAGAAGGTTTTTTTTTTTTAAATATTTTGTTTTACTTATCCTTTTTAATTGTAATATAAATATATTTTGTAATTTCCTTCATTTTGATACTCCACTTGATAAATTTAAGTGAAAATATATTTTTGACAACATAGGTACATTTTTGCGCGAAAAGTCCACCTCTTCCAGCTTTTGTTCACATTTTATGTTACTCTGGAACACTTGAGTAAAAAATAACTTTTATTTAAGTATATACAAAATTACATACATACATACAAGATACGCACGAAAAGCTTGTTGGCAGTCGGGTAAATATACAATTTCTTTTTGTCTGTCGTTCTTTGTTCCGTATAATATCTAAACGACTCACCCTTTATGGGATTTTACTGTAAATGGTTAAGGTGTAACTCAGACTACTTTTATTTTAAAACAAATATTATATTTCCGCTTTAGAAAATAAAAACCCAGATCAACATACTCGCGGATGAAGTTATCAAGCAAGTCCCTGCCTTATTTATGTCGGACTTGAACCTGCTAAAAACAAACATAGCTTCGGGTGTAAGATTACCGCTATAGGAGGCTATAGGAGGTAGGACACGGCGGTATTTCCGCCCAATTGAGCAGTCCGACTGGGGAAGTACCTCCGCCCTACAGAATACCTCGGTTATAATAACTTCGTGTTGTGCGTATTGTGTTTCCAGCGGTGAGTAGGGTAGCCAGAGTTCACTGAAGAATTTCGGCTGACAGTGGGATGACTAAAGGCTTGTCCTGCTTTGTCCTCTACACTGACGGCACAGAAACTCTGTGCTTACAGAGTCGGCAGCGCGAGTGTAACCACTTTCCATCAGGTGGGCCGTGCGCTTGCCTGCCACCTAAGTGGTATAAAATGAAACCGAAAGCATATTCACCACACCCCGGCTGACCCAAGGCCATCTACGGTTCCAAGATGACGCATTAGCCCCCTTGGGTGAGAGCGCCAGAACGTCAGCTGTGTCCTTCAATTTGGGACTATTTTATTTATTAGATACTAATCAACAACACTTGAACGACGGTGACGAGTGATGCCACTTTTCACCTTACCAGTTACTCCAAGTAAAACCAGTTTTGATATTAGGCTATTCATTTATTTACCAACAACTATTTCACTGGGTTGATTTTTTTATAGTTTATTTTTTCAAAGATCATGTCATGATCGAGATGGTTCTTGTTCTTATGTTAGTTATAAATAAAATTATAACGACGTTTGACGAAGAATTCCTAGTTGACGAAGGGTTCTTATTTAATTTTGGCGCTCTTATTGTTTTGAATTAAATAGGTACACTGGAGCATTTCTATGACATAGTAAACTTGACTGCAGCATCAAGTGGTCTGGAGAATGACCTCTTCCTCAGCAACCTATATTAGATATATCGTGTTTGGGCTGATCAGATTGGGCTCAATGAGTACCTAGTAGTTAGACAAATACTTTTCGTGGCGCTAGACTGTATGCATAATTTAAAAAGTATTAAATGTCTCGAAAAATTAAAAAAAAATACCATTAGGTACTAGGTATATTTCAAGCGTTGTATTGTCGTTGGATCGTTCCAATAACTTGTTTATGTGCCTTTTAGAAATCGCTTTATGATAATATGAAACTATGAGAAACTAAAAATCAAAACGCAAATTTAGGGCGGTTACCGAAAGAACAGAAAGTACGATAGGGGTGTTAAAGGGGTGCAGGGGGGTGATATTGATTGCTGTTTGTGATTTACGCATGCGTAATAAGATGGCGCAGGGAACTAAGTTGCTACGCCCGCTACATTGATTTAACATTCTCAGTTGTGGAGCGTCCGCGAACACACTGTGGAGGTCGAATTACATTAAAAGTATAATTGCATTCATAGTCTATTCCATTGATTAAGTAAATTGAGTGTCCTGAGAAGTGCTTTTTATAAGGTGAGTGGATATGTGAAATTTGAATTCCTTTGTCATGTCTTACTATATACCTACCCATTGAATATTAGTTGAGATACAAAGTATTGACAACTGCGTGATTAATTCTTTATTAAATAAGCATTTTAAATTTAGTTTTCCACCGTACGTACTTGTCCTATTTTGTTCAGCAACATCTGTCCTGGTCCTTTGTTCTTGTTGCACAACTCTAGCGTGATGTTAAATAAGCTATAGTTAAGTAACCTTACCCAGAAACTGGACTATCAAATGCAAATAATTTTTACTTTGTATAGATAAACCGACTATTCGCGTTCAAACAAAGAAACTCCCTCGTTTCATTATTCATGTCGATACCTACATACCTACACTAAACGTTACACCAAATTTAGTATCTATCTAGTTTTTGTTTGCTGGGCACTGCTGGCGTAGTTCTTTATGACACAATTTTCTATACAAGTGTGAATAAGATCAATTAGTCTTTGTTCCTAGTGCTAACAAGCGATAATGGCCGCCATTTTATATCAAACTGTATACCTATACATTTTCAACTGCAAATAAATTGGTGTACAATAAGGAATTATCTGTTCATCTAAAATATGCGCATTTATTTTGTTACCTATTCATTATTCTTAATAAATGAAATACATAAGTCAGAAGTAGGAGAGGGGGGGGGGGTAAGCGCCCCATTTGCCCCCTCCCCCTTCCGCCCTTTGGTACACCCATGCATGGCACAGATCTTTGTCTTATTGTTTCTTGCATTTATAAGTTATTGTGAACTTTTATCTTTTTTCAATTCGAGATGAAATGAATAAAGGTACCTAATAAATCTGTCCCAATAGATATATAAGAGGAGCAGACAAAATGGCGGATGAGATGCGCACATGCGCAGAGTAGGGATGAAACTTATTGATCTAGTACCTACACCTACGCATTCACAAAAACATACGTAGGTACTTACCCACTCGCATAAAATATATAACGTGGTGGCAAAGAATAAGTTATTTACTTATTTGTGTTATATACCGGGTGATTTTATTGTACTTTCGGATAAAAAGATTTGAGACACAGTTTCAATAGCAAAATCGTCTGGAAGTATTAATTTTGCGATTCCATTTTAGTCTGCATTTGTTTTTAAGAAATCTAAAATTTGAACGAAGAGTGTTTTTTCTTCACGAAGCACACAAATTGCTCCACTAACGTTTTCAATTTTGATATTTTGAATTATAAGCTTACAATACTTAAGTAAGTTGGTCGATTTTGTAATCATTACGTTATACCACAATACTTAAAATGTGTGGTACCTATAGGTACCTACCTACCTAACGACTGATAAATTGTATTTCTTTTCTTGTGCTTTTTTCACATTAAATATCTATATAAATGTTAGGATATGCGCTTCTACGTATGTTTAAATAGTTATAAGCAGTCTTTTTTAAACTTTTGCTTTTGTTTCAGCGATATTAAATAAAACAAAACCACCTTTATACTTGGACATTATGGCTTATGTAAAAGAACTATACGTGATGTTGTCTTTGGTATATTTTTGCTTGAACCATTATATTGCTGATCCGCCAGTGACTCGCTTCTTAGGCGATAATGACAGCAATAACTTAAAATTTGCTACATCTGTCACTTTCGATCCGGATGATGTAAGTATAATCTACAAGTAGGTAGTTTAGGTTCTATTTAAGAATGTCAAAGTCAAGGCACTCCTTTCTAATTTCACACGTCTTCTTCTCTTAATACTCAATTGTGTTTTTAAATATTGAAACGTCGTTTTCGTATTTACTTATACTTACCTATAAAATTATTAAATTGCAGATAACTGGCGATCTGGAAGTGCCAAAGGCAAAAGGTCGCTATGCTATACGAAAAACGTTAGTATCTACATGTTAACTATATACCTAATATTTTTCTATTTTCGATAATTTTTACCTTTTAAATATAAATGATATATACCTAACTACATATAAACATATATATCTAGACATATTTAGTTTTCCAGTACATGTCACCCTATTTTTTATAATTTGATTAGGTGCAGCAGTTACTCATATTTTCAATTTTTATTTTTATTAAGTAGATATGTTATTTACCGGATCACAACACCATATTTTATTTATGTTGTATTATGTGTACTAGGTATTATGTGCATTTGTATAATTAAAAATAATACAAATATGTAGGTACTTACTTATATTTTTTTATAGGGTTGAGGAAACTACTTTGGAAATGAACGAGATAAAAATAATTCAACCAGTATTGGTTGAATATCCACCAACATTTAATAGAGTGGCAACTTCATCACAAGACAATTCACCAACTAATAAAGCAAAAGTCACATATCACGCAATGTAAGTATTTTCGAAGTATTTTTAATGGGCCTGCCAAGACGTGCTATTAAATCCATAATTTCCTGATGCAGAGGGAGATTGGTGAAGTTATATGGCTTTATCACGTCATGGCAGGCTCCCGGGGATTTCATAAAATGTGTTTTGTACCTACCTATCTACTTACGGCTTAAACGCGGTTCTCGATTAAACTGCAATTAGAAAACCGAAAATTAACCGTAGGTAGGTAATTTTTCTTTAGATTCTTGCGTTCGCCTACAATCAAATATTACTTTTACAGGACTGTGACAGATGTGAAGAATGAGGCTATTAGGGTGGTTGTCGAAGTTCAACCAATGATCTCACTAGGCGGTGTAAGTATAAGAATAGTCATTGCTTCAGTCTATCTGATAAAATTATTTAGTTCGTATCTGTTTTTGAAAAAGTAATGCCTACTGACTGTGGTTCTTGAATGTTTTAGTAATTTCTTGTCTAGTTATGATTGATTCTTATTCATTTATTCAGGTAACGTTATGTTCAACCAAAGGCGATCGATGGATGAATACTGATGGCGTAGAGAAAACAATTGCGGCTAGTCTGCAGACAAAGGGACGGCTCTTCCACCGTAACTCCGCCTGAGATGAAATTAACTCGGAGGAATCATCCTTGTCGGGTATGCCCTCCGAGCTAGTACCAGCTGGTCCCAGGCAGTTGTGGACTTATGATGACCAACCACCCACACCATCAAACGACAATCTCGAGACTCTTCCAGATGGCGATCTGGAAGAATTACTGCACGGCGATGAACCTATGGTATTAGACATACCTGTTCTTCCTGGGTCAAACTACGATACAGAGGCTGAAGGGTCATCATCACCCCCGTTACATTATTATTCTTACCTAGAACGTCATAGTACTGTAATTGGAATACGTTTGTTCCGACAAGATGTCGAGGAACTGCTCGAGAACTACTTTAATTTCGAGCTACCACACGACCGTATACATTTTTATGAACATATGTTGCAGTTCTTTGACGACCGAGACCACGAAAATGAAAATGACTGTGAAATTGTAGATCAGGCTTTTATTAACCTCTATATGATTGATGAGCAACCTGCTGTAATTTGTTATATTTCGCACAATCAAGATATTGTGCCTCTCCCCGCTTTTGAAGAATGTGGTATTGAACACATTGAGCCCCCGGAACCAACATTTTGGAGGGAAGACGAAGAGATGGATGAAGAGGAGGGCACGGGTTTCGTTGCACCACGTCTTTGGTTCAATAACATGATTGCAATCCAAAATGAAAATATGGCAAATGATAGGGCTCGAGCCGCAACTGAAGATAATGGCGTTCGATTTGAAACTCAAGAAGATAATGGAGTTCAAGACGAAAATCAAGAAGATGATTCACGTCAAGTCGAAACTCAAGTAGATGATGGAGTTTTAGACGAAACTCAAGAAGATGATGGAGTTTTAGACGAAACTCAAGAAGATGATGGAATTCAAGTAGAAACTCAAGAAGACAGTTATGAGGAGACAGAAAACCACACTACAGATAATGCTGAATTTTCTGATGCTGAAATACCGAACGATGAACTGGAAGGTGATGATCCACCAGATGATCAAGCACATGATGACGAGGATGTAGAAGATGTCGAAGATAACGCTTTGGAAGGTGTAGTACAAAATGAGGCTGATGTTAACGATGGCTCTGGAGATGCTCATGCTATCCATTCAAATCAAAATGAAGGGAATGATCATATGGTAGCTGACAATTTCTTACAGGACGAAATTCAATGTGAAAATGAAACTAATAACGGCTCTGGAGATCAACCAATTCTTTTGGAAGATGGAGTTCAACAAGTTGCTAACAACCAGGGTGGAGAGCATCACCACGGTATGCTTAGCGCGGAAGAGCTCGCTATACAGCAAAACTTCCTGGAAAATTTGGCTGGCTTGATGTTACAACATAATGACGTTATTCCTCAAGAAAATGAAAATCATCTGATACTTCAGGAATTATTGGAACGTTATGCACATCTTGATTTGCGCGTCATATTCATGATGTGTTCCCGTCTATTCCACTTGTAAACATACCATTTCCATTTACTCACTGAATCAATATTAACCAGTGGGATTTTATGTCATAGTATATAGATAATAATAATAATAATAATTATGTAAGTGTTCAAATTACACATTATTTATTTCTTTACATTGCAATTTCTCCAAATAAAAAAGTACTTACATAAAATTAAAAAGTACTATAATAATAATTATAAGTTTAAATATCCGATTTCTGAAACTAACGCTTTTCGCATTTAGCGACGAAACTTAATAGGGTAGAGGAGAGGTATTTTTCTCTCTTGTCACAAGACAGAAAAATCATTCTGCTGTCGAAGCAGATCTCTTGGAAAATGGAAAACCTGCTAATAACAATTGTGTAGAAAATAATGATCTTTTGGAAAATGAAGTATCTATGTTACTTACACGTTTTATATCGACCATGCCATTCGATTTAAATTCAATACAAAAAAGACCATCGAGATCATTAGATAATAATGTAACATTTGAGACTGTGTGTTTGGGAAACAGGGTACATTAAAAGTTCTGTAGAATATCATATCATCGAACTGTACCTACCATTCTTATTTAAGTTAAAAAGTTTATTACAATAAATACCCATGTTACTAAATCTAAAAAAGTGTGCATCGTGTTTCATAATAAGTATCTACCACTTTTTTGCAATTATCCATCCAGTACCTACAAACAATTGAATGATTTTTTACTGAATTAATTTATTTAACGTAATTAAAAAAAATACGGATATTCTGCGGAACTTTATAAAAGTGGCAGGATTAAAACGTACATAAATGTAAACCATTTACTTTTAGACGTCGGAAAAAGTAAAACGGGGTGAATATATCTTTGAATTATTAAAAAAAAAATTATTGCAACATCGTCAAATGATTGGTTAAGCACCTACATGTAAAAAAGTCTAGATTATTTTTGTTTTTATACACTCCGTTTTATCAATATGTTAGTTATTAATATTCTTGATGTAACTTAATGTATGCTCTTTACGAGCCCTTATCAATATATTTACTTAATCATAAATGTGCCAATCGTTAGTTTTCTTTTCAATTACTTACACGTTTTATAGCACGCGAAATACTTACCTACCTTGATCCTTGATGCCTTAACGTGATGACAATAGAAAATATAATAACTAAATTACCTTAGATTATTTCTCGTAACCGAATCAATCAAATGAAATCTATGAATACTTGAGTATATCACAGGCGTTTTACCTTAATGAAGCAGGCATGAAATGAAATGTTTCAAGTTTCTTTTTTTGATCACCTGAAGAAAGGTACACGCGTGTATCTAATAACTGACTCATGAAACTCTGGTTTCCATTAAACCATACTCAAGTGGACTTAGACGGATAAAAGAGTCCGAACTTTGGGCATTTGGAATGCATGACTAACGGAAATATGGTTGAGGATGTCGGGACATCCTAAGTTTAAAACAACGGGTTGTTTTTAACCTATTTCCTTTTATTTCCAACAGGGCTCATGCTGTAATTTTCTAAATTAAATCTATCTGCACTGGGTTAAAATATGCTGAGGCTTGAGGTCTACTTTAACAGTACTTTACCAATCTGTAAATTTTAAAAATTAGACGTTATCTGAATTTTAAATAAATATTCTAGGATGCTAATGTAATTATAAACAAAAACTACCTTGAGATCAAGAAAGAAAAGGTCATATTAAATAAGGTTTACATAAGGAAAATAGAGACTTAATCCGTTCACTAGCTAGGTAGATAATATTTAGTTGGGTATTTTAAGTTGAAACTAGCTGATCCGACTAACTTAGATTTTTTTTTGAAAATACATATCTTCATTTTGAACACTCTGAACAATGCAAATAAGGTCATGTTTACAAATAAGCGGTTATATAAATAAAAAATTAAATATCATTTTATAGATGGCAACAGGGCCCAATTTTTTAGTAACCCACGTACCCCGTATAGCATTCGAACCGCTTCCACCGCTATACCATATGCCCCAGAAGATCTCATACTGCAGTGTGATAATGGTGATCGAATAACTATAACTGGCAAGAGACCTTTTTATAATGAATACGTATAATGAGGCAACAAATTTCAAAAAGCAGGATTGCTTGTTTAGTTTCGGTGCCATAAACGGAAGAAGAGAATGAACTATGCTTGGAGATATCTTTAGTCTATTGACTCTATTGCATAGAAAACCATTTTAAATGAAAAAAAGCCAACACTTTAAAGTTGACCACTGTTTAACGCCATCTTATATAGCGGAATGCAAAGTCACAGAAAATAGGGTCATCATTACTGACAATGGCGACACTTAGCTTGACGGCCTCATCACAAGCTTGATCACGCCCCGCTTAAGGACCCGGGACTGTAGGAAGAAGGAAACACACCTTAATGGTGCGACAAAGGAAAGAGTCACCGCTTGGTTCTAGATCGGATACTCTGCACCGTCTGCGGGTGACATCTAAGCTCTGCACGTGTTGTCCTTGGAAAGGGGAGGGCAGGAAATTTGTGTGAATTAGAGTTTTATATATAAAAGTGGTGGTGGTATATATTAAACATAATATCTTAGATAACGCACACAATAGTATATAAAAATTAAAAAAACCCCCGTCACAAAAAACAACCCCCAAAAAGTCGAAAATAAGTTGTGCTTTTTTTTTCACTTCTGGCGATTGCGGTGTTTCCGCCAATGAGTTAGCTCGGTATTTAATTCATAGTTTCGACTTGGAGGAATATGACTTGTTGTAATCTCGGATCAAAAGTTCTATGAACGTACAAGAGATGATGCATTTAACATCCAATAAAGGCCGAAAGTCATGTAGCCCGCTGGAGTACCTGAGTCAAAGCAAAACACACTGGTTAGAGGTTATAGCAGACAAACACAGTTCTACAGGTTAATATTATTTGAGTTAATGTAGCTACAGATCAAATATATGAGAGGAGAATTAGTATAGGTCAGAAGAGAGTTAAAATTCATGGGTCGAGGGATACAGTTAATGGGGAGGATATCATATAAAGAACCATTCCTTCTTGTGCACTAAAAGAAAATATGACCCGTTGTGTGTTCATCTAAGCCCCGCCCCACTCACAGAGAGAGCTGTCCCTGATCCTGATTTTATTGATTGACCTAAACACAGACTATAAATGCCCGATGTAGCTCTCTTACTAGCTTCACGGAATTGGTAAAACCAAGGCCTAGTTCGAATATCAGGCTGGATGGAGGCATAGGGTCTACCCTTCACCTTACTGGACTTCTCCTAAAGAGTAGTCCATTTTGAGATCAAACAGGGATTGGCAAGTAAGAGGATATCTTGAGCATAGACTATATTGGTTGAGAGCACCATTGGATATTGCTTCCTTGGCCAGGGAATCCACAAAAGTGTTACCTGCTATGCCCGTATGGCCTGGAATCCGTACCAGTGAAAACAACAGACCCTTAGTCTGACACCTGAACAGTGATTGCTTAATTACCAATATCAAGGGGAACTTTGTTTTACTTTTTTTTTTTTTTTTACGTGCGCAAAATCCCCACGGATACCTCCCCACCGGAGCCGGTGGAGGAGGTTATGTCGGACTCGAACCGACTAAAACGCACGCCGCCTGTGGGTCGTTTTGGTTGCCGAAGGTGAGGTTGACAGGCATATCCCTCGCACCCCGGCCGACCCAGGGCCATCTCTCACGATATGGCCCTCTTCTCGGGTGTGGGGACTACAGAGTCCCCAACTCGTCCCCGGAAACAGGGAGGCGCGCCACGCGTGCCACCGCCGCGGCCTGCTTCTGCCAGGGTGACAGGCGGCTTCACCTGTCACCCCCAGGCCGGCGCTCATGGGGGGCGGAGGTCGTTCATCGACCTCCGACGCCCGAGTTGCCTTCGTGCGCGGGCAGCTTGTCTAGCGATCCTTCGTCGCTCCCGCTGCCGCTCCCGCCCCGCCTCCTCCTTCACGAGCATTACTTGCTCGCAAAAGGAGGCGCCGGCCGCCCACGCATCCGCGCAGCGAACCATCGCCGCGAGCAAGGTGGAGAGCGTGAGAACCCTCACTCCCAGGGCCGCCACAAGCTCCCGCCTCGGCGTCTCCCACGCCGGACACTCGGTGAGCGTGTGCGGACCTGAGTCCTCGCTCGCGTCGCAGTGATGGCACTCGGACGTTGGCTCTTTCTGCATCCGACGCAGATACTTTCCGAAGCATCCGTGCTCGGTGATCATCTGCGTCAGACGGTACGAGAGGCTGCCGTGTGGCCTCTCTAGCCACTCCCCCATGATGGGTCTTACCGCCGTTACTACGGCGTGCCCTGCGCTTGGTTGCCCAAGTCGTCTCTCCCATTCCGCCACCATTTCCCTGTGGAGCCGGGATCTCACGGCCCGAATTTCTTCGGGCTCGGGATCGTGACCCCGCTCCCGCGCCGCCCTTCGGAACCGGTATAGCGCCGAAAGGCATCTCGCTTCCAGGATCCATGGTGGGGATCCGGCGAGGAGACTCGCCGCGTTGAATGATATCGTGCGGTACCCCCTTATGATGCGGCACGCCAACTTCCGCTGCGGACGCTGCAGCAGGAGCATGTGCCGATCACTCAGGGTGTCCGCCCACACGGGACACCCGTACAGGGCCATGGACCGCACGACACCCTCGTAGAGTCTCCTGCAGGAGTCCTCCGGGCCCCTCAGGTTGGGCAGTAGCCGCGCCAGAGCGTTGGCTGTGCCCGCCAATTTGGGGCCCAGACTTCGGAAGTGCTTCCCGAAGTCCCACCGACCGTCGAGCACGAGCCCCAGATATTTCATCTGAGGCTTGATGCCGACTTTGTTTTACTGGTGAATTGATTAGCTAGGATGGCCATTAAGCAGCTCCTGGAATCAGTAAATATTACCGCCTTGCTTATATTATGAGATTCAAAATATGGTAATGCATCGATTATAGCTATCGATTCACCAGTAAAAATGGAATTGATATTTGGTGATTTATATGATAGTTTAATTTTATATTTTGGGATCCAAACTGCGGACCCCACGCAAGATGAGTCAGAAGTTTTAGATGCGTCAGTGTAAATGGCTAATCAATTTTTTTCACATTTATGGGAAATGTAGTTAATGTGTTCCATCCCAGATAATTTTGAGTCCAAAACAAATCCTAAAAACTTAACTTATTTACAGGGAAATTTTGATGATCAAGAGAGATTAAAAAATCTGGGATGAATCTACGACGGCTGAAAATTACCACAGAGCTTTTGGGGACTGAGAGTGATAGACCATGGTCAGTAAGCCAGATAGAGATATAGGAAATTGCTGAGTTCAATCTGGACACAGCATCTGCTATATGATCCACTGCTACATAAAGGGCCAAATCATCTGCATATTGGAAGATGTTGCAGAAACATGTGACTGAGAGATCCAAATCAGCTGTGTAGATACTGTAGAGGAGGAGACTTAAGACAGAGCCCTGTGGAAGGCCTCTCCAAATAATTCTAGGAGAGAGGGTTGAATTTTGAACTCTAAGACTAATGGTTCTTCCAGACAGGATAAGTTGTGTTAGTTAGCCTTATAACTTTGACATACCTAGTAATACATATTTTGATTCAAGTGTTGTCATTGTTCGGGGGGACCTTGGATCGCTCCGATAATATGACGGAGTGCTCTACCAGTTAGGGTCCCCCGACATGACAAGGCTTGAATCAAAATATGTGTTATTAGGTATGTCAAAGTTATAGGGCTAACTAACACAACTTATGTTCGACTTTTTGGGGATTGTTTTTTTGTGACGGGGGTTTTTATTTTTTTAATTTATACTTCGTATGTCCCAATCGTGAAGTATAATGTATCGTTTGATTTGTTTTAAAAACTCAAATAAACTTCTCAAAAATCCAAATGGATAATTTTATGGGCGCAAAATTTTAACTATACTTTGTAAAATGTAGCTTGGGTCCTATGACAGATGTTGAAAAGACATCACTAGTGATGTGAAAGTGTAATAGTCTAAGTCGAGAATAAGTATAGGTACAATGAAAATGCATGTATGTATATTATCAAAAGCTATTTATTTAATCTGAATCAGACAATGGAGTACATCCTAAATCATCATCATCATCGTCGTCGTCTTCTATATCCGACTCGCTGGAACAGTCTTGGAGATTTATAATAATTTCATTTTCTCGAAGGTTATCAAAACGAACGTCACGTTCCCAGTCTTCAATAATGAGACGTTTGGTCCTTTCCACAACACTTTTCCAGTTCTCCGGTGTTACTTTGGTGCAAGCTTCTTTTAATAACCCCATCATTTTATTTACAGTAAACGGCGGAGTGGTGTTGTTGCGTGCCGCGTAGCCTAAAAACAATTAAATATTCATTATTATATTAATAGTAAAATATGTATTACATGGGTCTTTGTTACTGAACTTAAAGTAACATATTTTTTGTAATTAGCTTTACCCTAGGACTTAGTCTGCATTATTTTTTTAGATAAAAAGTAGGCTATGGTCCTTCCAGCCTTTGTTGCTACATTGAAACGAAAAAAAAATTACAATCAAACATTTTTCAAAATTTATAAAATGTATCATATGACAGAATTTAATTTAAAAAAAAACTAAAAATAATTAAAAAATACGAACCTTTAATTTGAGCCCATATCATTTCTATACTGTTGTATTGGCAATGATATGGAGGGAGACGGAGAACAGTGTGACCAAAGGATTTTGCCAGTTCGTCGAATATATATTTTGGACCGCCGGGTGGCTTATTTAAGTTAACGAGCCTTAGTAGCTCCACCTTCAACATTGAGACATCAGCCTCAACACCTTGATTTTGGAGCCATTCCAAAATTTCGCTCTTTCGGTTAACTTTGGTTGGCGGTTTATCCATTTGCACGGAATGGTATGAGGCGTTGTCCATAACAATAACATGGGGCTCATTTAAATTGGCTAATAACGTCATGAACCACTCTTTGAATTTTTCATAATTCATTTCTTCGTGGTATTCAACCGTTTTAACTGACTTAAAAGCCAATAAACAATTGGGCACAAACCCTTTGGCTGTCCCAGCATGACAAATAATAAGTCTTTGCCCTTTTCCTTCAGGCACCTTTGTTACGGACTTCGCAGTATTATCATTCCATGTTTTAGAAACGCTATGATTGGCATTTAACCATGTTTCGTCCAAAAAAACAACTTTGTCCCAATCTACAATTTGTTTTGCCTTTCGTAGAAAATCACAACGTGCGAGAGCTATATCTGTCCATTCCATTAGTATTTTTCTTTTGTCTGCTTTTTGGTAACGGAAACCTACTTCTTCTTTTAATAATTTCGACAATGAGGGCAAACTTCCTTTAAAAAGGTTCTCTGAGAGTGGTACGCAATTTTCTTAATGTTGGCAACTCATTACGCGTGTAGTAATTGTAAATGTGATTACGTATAGCATCAACATCGAAACTGTCTGGTTTAGTCACTGGATGCTTTCGCCTCCTCTTTTTATTTGGTGTCGTTAGGACGTTTTCTTCCATTGAAGATTCCCCAAACTTTTCCTTTGTGATTCGATAAACAGTGGTTTTTCCAATCCCAAGAGCATCAGCTACGCGATCACATACGTTATTTAACGGCAAGAGTGGTCCGCCATTTTGTAATTCGCGTTCAAAGTAGTGTCGCAAATTAACCACATATTCACGCATTTCGCTCTTGATAACAGTTTTTCTCGTTCTTTTCGGCATTATGGCACAACAAAAAAATAAACACGGGAACAAACTTAACTATAACAAAATACACAACAAAACTTAACACTAACAAATAATAACAACCAACGATAATAACAAATGACTGGTGAAGAAAAAAGTTAACACTGGACGCATACAAGCACAAGGCTGAAGACATAGAACAATTATACTGAAGTGACCGACGCCGGCGTTTCACCAGGGTTGCCATAACACAGCACAAATGGATACTAGTGATTTGTTAAATTATTTGATTTCGATGCATGGTATCTAAGAAAGTTGTACCCAATATATTTTAATATTACTTTCAATCACAAACTCAACACGAACTACATAATATTTACATTCATTGAAGATACCTAACGTAAATCTATTAACTTCACATAATTTTATAAATTCACAACAGTTATATAATGTGTATCGATTATGCCTCATACAGTCGACTGAGTCGACCCAGTCGACCGATTGTGTCCCATCTCTAGTAATTTCTGCCGACTGACGGAACCTTGATAAAACGGCAAGATATTTTTTGTTGCGCATTTATTTTATTTATTGATGCTTGTTTTTCCAAATGATTATGTTGTTATTGTGTTATATTATTGTATGATAAATTTTATTTGTGAACTATGGTGGTAACTACGAAAAATAAAAATCTAGAAATAAATGATCGAAGAGAAACGCCGTTACAATGTAAAGTCGTCCTGAAAATGTTCAAATGTCATAGGACCCAAGCTACATTTTACAAAGTATAGTTATTTTTTTTCTGTATTTTTTATCACTTCGTCGTAAAACCAGTTCCTAAGCAGTGCGTGAAAGTATAAAGTTGAAATTAATGTCAAATACTCTGCAACTTCTTGCAGATGTGTAAAAATGCAACTGCTTCAAAGTCACTGCCTAGATATATAATGAGGATAGAGCTGTTTGCGCTCTCGCGAGTTGCAAGGAAAACAATATTTTAAGACATATAGAAAACTCGTCGTTGAGTTGTAATTCATAGCATGTCGCAGTAGATTTATATTATGTTTTCATTGTCCAGTAATAAATTTGGATTCAAGAAGCATGTTGCTGGATTCTGGAAATATAACATTTCACACATTATTTAATATTATCATATTTTTAGCTAAAAATATTTATTATACAAGAACACATAATGGTTGACGAAAAAAAGCCACGGTCTCGTTAGTCCCGCAGTTTAGGTCCAAGGTATGTGTCCCGGAGTACACACGAGTCTCAATAATACACAGATTAATAAGAGATACTAATAAGAGATAATATCACTTGTGTTTGGCGGGAAATTTTAAAAGAAGTTATAATGTTACCAATGTCTAAAATTTCAAAAATCTAACAAAGAGTTTTCTATAGTCTATAGGTATAGGTCTTGAATTCGAGATTAATTGCTACTCGCGAGTGCGCAAACCGTTGCACTAGCCATGATTTTCCATGACTGCATCCAGAGGTTTCTAGACGCAATTTCTGGATCTTTATCTCATCTTTAATTTATGTTGAAAGTACAGTGGTATCATCTTCAAATGTAGCCGTAATCATTTTATCAGATTCTGGTACATCTGCCGTGAATAGTAGATAGAATGAAGGCCCCAGTATCAATTTCTGAGGAACGCCTGCTTTTATGTTGTAGAACTCTGAGGTAGCATCGTTGATTTATACGTAAAAGATACGATTTCAAGAGAAGATACACAGAGCTCATTTGCAAAAAAAATATAATTAATTTATTCTTTAATGAAAATTTGTGCGGAGTACATATTGATTATATGAACCCGTAAATTTGGGATTGTCAGTCAGGTTTGTAGGGAATCATAATATATACTCTTTGTAGGGAATCCTGATCGTGGTCATTGGCAACACTGATAATACGAAATACGGATACTCTGTACCTGTGCCTGTTTTGCCATTTTTGGCGCCTATAATAAATAAAATCATATTAAAATAAACATACAAAGAGAAAAAGCAAAGTAATGGTTTATGTAAAAGGAGGTAAGCTCATACCTGCTCCATATCTTGTGTAGATATTTCTTATACGTTTTATCGCGAACCATTTTGTAGCATTATTGTAGATTCAAGGATTCAATGAGCCACGTCAGTATTCATTAAAAATATTGAGTAATTTATTTAGGAAATTGCATATAGTTTATTCTACCTATCCTAACCTAACCTTTTCGTTTATTTTATTAGTTAATTCTTCCTGGGTTGTGAGATGTAATAATTCTGCTATTGGAAATCTGTACATTTTTTTCGATTACTATTTGGCCGCGTTTGGTAATCTTAGATCCCACTGGGATGGCTAGTCCATCCATCTGTTGTTACATTATAATTATATTAAAACAGTTATTTATTACATATGACTATCAATCGTGGTTTTTTAAGTGGCGAGCACAGATTATACTATATTGAACATTATAATGGATTACTTGGGATTTATTTATTTATATTATGTTTAATATTTCAGATGGAACAGTGGTGCAGAGCACTCCATTTAGTGTGTTTGGATGGTTCTGGGGCATTGTCAACTTTATTTTTTTATTGTGAGTCTTGTAAACTATAGTTAAAGAGTTTCCATAGATTCCATTCTTGTGCTACAGAAAGGAAAAAAGTTTGGGAATGGAAAACTAAAGGAGGCTACAATTGGTTGAGATAACGTAATTTATGCAAGCAGAGTTAAACAGATCAATTGGAATTTCTACTCAATAAAAGATGATCATTTACTGATTTCAGGCCTCAAATCTTTAGTGTTAATTCTGTTGCATCCAAAACATTCACCTTAGAATCTGGGGTTTACTTTACCAGTCTGACTGCGAAACTAAACTCTGATATTTTCCGTGAAGTGACTGCCATCTGACCAACACAATCCAAAGGCGAGATCAAAGCACTGAAGGTAGACCAGTTGTTGGACTTTTTAGGGCTCCAACTACCCATATCAACTGCCATAGATGTTTATATGACAACCAGGACTGACTGCCATACGGCTTGACCTAACCAATGCAAATATCCATATGCTTAGATGCAAATATACATAGGAGGAATGGACTCCAAGCCGTGCCTCCTGCATATAGGCTGCATTCACTACTGCCAGGCTACATAGATTGCCTCAAATCTTATAGCATTGTTTTAATTAAGTAGGCTAATAGAGCAAATGATTCACGTCAAGCTTTTTTGTCAACAAAACATGGTTTATATAGAAATATAAAGGAGGTAGGACATGGCGGTATTTCCGGCCAATTAGTTTATTTATAGAAAATATTTGAATGTGTTTCAGGATTCAAACTTTGATTAATCCCAACTACAACAAGCATGGTGATAAGTATGTGAGAGACTTCAGGCCACCAGGCAGTGGGTATGTATCTATCTTAAATTGCAACTCTTGTTTGTATGTTTTTGTGAAGCTGACATAACAATTGAAAACATTAACAGAACTTCAGGCTCTAAAGTGCAAAATTTGTGTTTATCTAGCTCTTCCTAAATTTGAATATAACATAAACATAAAATAACATAAATTCACGCCTATATATCCTCGAAAGGGTAGGCAGAGGGGCTAGCACCCACATTTCGCTAGTTTATGTTTAGGTCCCAATGTAATGTGGCTAGCCTGGGGGTGGACAGGTGGAGCCGCCTGTCACCCTGGCAGAAGCAGGCCGCGGCGGTGGCTCGCCCAGCGCGCCTCCTCGTTTCCGGGGTCGAGTTGGGGACTCTTTAGTCCCCACACCCGAGACGAGGGCCGGATCGTGGGAGATGGCCCTGAGTCGGCCGGGGTGCGAGGGATATGCCTGTCAACCTCACCTTCGGCAACCAAAACGACCCACAGGCGGCGTGCGTTTTAGTCGGTTCGAGTCCGACATAACCTCCTCCACCGGCTCCGGTGGGGAGGTATCCGTGGGTATTTTGCGCACGTAAAATAAAAAAAAAAAAAGGTGGCTAGCCTATTGCCATTAACTGGGCACTTATAATCCAATTCAAATGACAACAGGTTCCACAATTGTTTGAATGGTCAATTGGACCCAGTAGGTGGTGCTGCTGTTGGTATGTGCTTTTCCGAGTAGGACAGCATCTGCTGAATTTCCATTACCATCATTTTAATAATTGTAATATAATTGGGCCTGTACATTTGAAATATTGAAAATAATTGTTACAAAAACAGGCTGTGCAAGCTATTAATAATTTGGGCCTTAGAGTCTCCCTCCGATGAAAGTTTAAGGAAATGGACATTCTAACTAGTGTTACAATATATTTTTGAGAACCTAAGTTAGTATAAGTATTGGTAGTATAAATTCCAGACACAATAACAATCTTATACTCTATAATAGTAGACTTAAAAAAATTAGTCATTCTTTCCAGGGCAACTTTATACGCTTTTTAACAAGCTGCCTAATGAAATTAGGGATTTACTTGAGAATAAATTTAAAAATTAAATTGTGCCAGAAAGATAATCCAAGAATACTTCGATGATAAACAAGCTTGGAAATGCTGTTGGCTTAACTATGCTACTCAAGTAAATTATTATATGTAGACTTAGTAAATGTTTGTAAATAGACAAAAAAGGTAAGGGCCGCGTTTCGAACCGGTGGTCCATTTGCTAAACTAGTCTTTCATATTTCTTGTTATATTGACGTTTTGTAAGTGACGATTTAATGGTCTATGCAGAATAAATGATTTTTAATTTTGAAATACTTACGTTATATTATGTTAGACTTGTGAATCTGAACATAAGATAATGTTGTTTTGGAATCCTTGAACAGATTTTAATGTGATGTGTGTTTTATTACAATTGGTGAGTCAGTTTAGTGGATCTGGAGCTGCTGAGGTATGTCGTAATAACTATAGTTGCGATAACACGTCCACGCAGTCACGGTTATCAGCTGTAATATTATTATTGTGTGACTGTTCAGTCCAAATTAGAATTTATTTCAATTTAACACTTTATCATATGCTATTCTACATAATATAAGATATTTTTCGTTTGGCAATTTCCGAGGTTGGAATCCCCCCTCCGCCTCCTGGAGGGGGTGGTTATGTCAGACTAAAACCTTATGCCGCCTTAGGAGATGGCGTCCCGTGTTGACCAGGAGTTTTAATAGGTGATGACTGAGATGGTTCTTAAAATTCTTAGGATTCAAATGAAGTTATGGATGGAGATGACATGTGATAGTGGGGAAGTCTCTAGTCTCTTAGCAATATACACTAATACTGTTGTTTTGACATTTTCAGCCCACCAAAGCCACCGTCGAAGAAATTTGGCGGCTTTGGACCATCAGGCTCCGGACCTTCTCCACCGCCGATGGGAGGATGCGGCTGCGGATAATGACGGGTTATTAAAAACTAAGTAATAATTTATCTAAATGGATTATTTGTCACCAAAATTAAAACTAACACCACATTAAAATTACTGCCTACCTTTTTCTTTTTTACCTGCGGAGATGCCCTCGGAGTTCACCTCATGAGAGCTAATGATGAGGTGGGTATGTCGAACTCAAACCGACTAAAACCCCACAGTATTTCGTCTCATCGACTTGTGTGGCCAGGGAATCTAACCCAATGTTTTAATGTTATTATTCGATACTAATACTGTGCTAATACTATAGAATGATTGGATTTGTTGCAATATCGTTTGATGATTTTAATGTATTATTATTTGAGTGGTAGTGCACTGGGCAGTAATTTTTTATTTTAAGTATTATAATAATATAAATTCCATACAGCTATATATTTTGGCATTGTTAACGTCATTCCAAAGTATGCAGCATAGATGCTGTTTGTATCATCTATTTAAGGTGCAAACGCCTGCTACAAAGTGTTGTATTTACAGTGGCCATATCAAATAATTTATGTTTATGATTTTATTTAGAGAATTAAATCAGAATCTTACTGATGGGGCAGACTTGACATTGTTTTAAATTACACTGTAGTTCGATTATGGATTGGTATATGGAAGGATTAATTGCATAAGTACCAATTAATTACCATTTCAGATAAATTGTAGTATAATCCCTTATGCAGTCCCAACGGTTATGCGTGCAGTGGTTACACGTGCCTTAGGGCCTTAGACATGGTGTGCCTTAGGCCCTTAGACATGGTGTGCCTTAGGCCCTAATACATGGCATGCTTTTGGGCCTAAGGCATGCCGTGCCTTAGGGCTTAAGACATGGCGTGCTTTAGTGTTTAGACATGATGTGTCTTGGGACTTTAAGACATGGCGTGCATTAGGTCCTAAGACATGTTGTGCCTTAGGTCCTAAGACATGGTGTGCCTTAGAACCTACGACATGGTGTGCCTTAGGGCCTAAGACATGGTGTTCCTTAGGACCTGGTTGGTGTTATTATAATGTCACTACTTAGTTTTGACATTAGTTAGTTGCATGTTTTATTTAAAAGAGGTCATATAATTAGAATTGATTTGTTCGAAATAAATATGTAGAAACTAGGTAATATATATAAAGTAAACTCAGTTTATATATTTTTTTCTTGTAATTATTTAGATTGATCTGTAGCACAATTACACATATTGACCGTGGGTGTTTTTTTATAAAGGTGAAGAAATTGTTGTGGTGTATAAGTGCATACCGTAGTATGTGCTATAACTAAGTGACCTAAAATCATCCGCCTGACTGACTAAGCTTTAAATTTAATACTTACACTATATTCTATAATTTTTATTTTAGCTACCCATTACTCATAGTGTTTTATTCAGATGTTAAAGAAAAAGAGTTAGAAGTAACAAGGAGGTCAGATTATAATATCTTAAACTTACTTAATCTTCTATAAATTCTGTATAATATATACTGTTTTTTTTTTTTTTTTTTTTTTTTTACGTGCGCAAAATCCCCACGGATACCTCCCCACCGGAGCCGGCGAAGGAGGTTATGTCGGACTCGAACCGACTAAAACGCACGCCGCCTGTGGGTCGCTTTGGTTGCCGAAGGTGAGGTTGACAGGCATATCCCTCGCACCCCGGCCGACCCAGGGCCATCTCTCACGATCTGGCCCTCTTCTCGGGTGTGGGGACTACAGAGTCCCCAACTCGTCCCCGGAAACGGGGAGGCGCGCCACGCGCGCCACCGCCGCGGCCTGCTTCTGCCAGGGTGACAGGCGGCTCCACCTGTCACCCCCAGGCCGGCGCTCATGGGGGGCGGAGGTCGTATATATACTGTGAGTGTGTATCCTAAAATTTGTTGTTATAGTCTTCAATTGACGTGATAAATCTGAAGAATAATAACTGTATCATATGAATACCGTTTAGATCTAAATCAGCAGGCGGTTACGTTTAGCGATATAGTATGTAGTATATATAATTTAAACATTGGTTAATGAATATATAAGTATATTATCTAATTGAAATACTATAATTAACTATGTAAATACTTCTAAATATTAAAAGATTAATGTGAGGCAAATAAATAGTTAACAAAACAAGTGTTTCTTTTCCATTAATTTAAAGTTTAATTTATTTTACTGTAACGGCACTTGGGTCTACCCAAGGCAAGTTCTGGAACCCGGCAAAACTAGGTAGGGCCTGAAAATCGTTCATTTGTGTTGTGTCGCGTGACATATACCCATTTCTATCTCCTTTATAAATTCTCCACAGAATCTTTACAGGACTATAAATCCTGCTTCGTACATTGAATTGAAAGTTCAATATCCATTAATCAGGTTAATAGTTACTATCGCAGTCCACTACTGGAGATAGGCCTCTCTCAATATTGGCTGGTTATTACTTGCTGTTTCCATGCTGGCTAGACGGTTTCGTACATGGTTTAATTCGATGATTCCTTCTCTCGCAGTGATATCGTCTAAATGTTTTTGCGTAGACATAATTATATGCAAAATTCTAACATCAATAGTGGGGCACTGTACCAAAGTCTTCTCGTGGTCGTAAATTGATATATTTGCCTCGTACAACTGTGTTTTAGGTACTCATTGGTTACTGTAGCGGTTACTTGGCTCGCAACCGTAGGTATATTATATAGTAGTAGTCGTAGATGTTATATTATTGTAGTACTTAGTTTTAGATAATTATGTAACATTTAATTGTAATTATATAGGGGCAATAACTGAAGGTTCCATAACTTATGTAGATAAGGATCTCTTACCGTCTTAGGCTATATAAAACTGTTTAGATAATAACTTTTTCTTATAGACAAGGAAAATAGAAATGACAATTGTCTACTCTTAATGTCATTTAACGTCACTGTCATTAAATATTCCGGATTTTAGAAAAAGTTGTAGAAATAATTATTTTGTAGTAAGTTATCATTAGTACAAAAGGGAAGGTGATGTAAAAGGTAATTATAGAACGACATTGTAGTTCCTTGTTGTTGACTAGAATATTATTCAGGGTATCATAGGCTGTTGTATTGCATATGCTGGAGCTTTTACGTGCATGCGGCTTAGTGATATTAAATTTGCAGATTCCATCATGTATACAATATTTTAGATATATTTAAACTGAAAAAACAACTGACACCATGTTATTGCTGAAAAATAACATTTCATCGAAATCGGTTGAGGATGTCTGCTTTAAAATCGAGTTGTATGACTTGACTCAAACAAATTAAATGAATAGCAAGTTAATATAAAAGCTTTTAATAAATAAACCACACATTTTGACATGATATTACTGTCTGTCATTAATTCAAGAGGGCTTATACTATTACAACCATGTAATGCATTATTTATTTATGCATTATTTAATGCCTTAATGGAATTAAAATCAGTCATACCACCGTAAGTTTCACATTCGTAGTGAGCGCCATAGGGATATGTTATAGTTTATTTATTTTTAATAAACTTTGTGCAATACATAAATAATAATACTTAAATAAAATTTAAAAAAAAAACTAAAATATATCAGAGCCCCCAGTCACACAGGCCTCGTTACTCGTTTGATCCGATGAGGAGAGGAATTCCGGACGAAGTTTCAATTTTTTGAAATAATAAATAATAATAATAAATATTCCACGACATTCTACACAACGCTATCTAGACCCATGGTAAGCATAGCTTAACTAGCTTGTGTTATGGGATCTAGAATGCGGATAAACTTACTTAGATACTTTTTTTTTTGTAAATACATACATATTATACATAGAAACACCCAGACCAATGCAAATATACATATTCATGCATACAAATATTTGCACTGAGCGGGAATCGAACCCGCGCCCCCTGCATAGCAGTCAAATGCTCTACCGCTACGCCACGAAGGTCGTCGTTGGTTTTATGCATATCAAATAGTACGTTTATTTTATTCTTATATAGAACATTTCGACCTTACCTGAAGGGAAAGTACTCTTATTACTGGAGATGGCGAATTTCCCCAGAGGAAACATACCCTTATTTTGAAAAAGGAAATAAAACTGTATTCAAGGTTTTCGCAAAAACCGCTTGCACCTGGTAATCGAACCCAATAAAATCCGAAAAAAATACATTCTCTGTTTTTATGGCATCCATCGACAGGGTTAAAGATAAAATTTCCCAGAACACTAAGCTAATAAATTTAACTTGATAAGGCCTCATTTGAATGAGACTTCGTACACACCCTTATCTCTCTATCAGACCATAAGAATAACTCAAAGAATTCCAGTCAGGAATCGATGGTGGCCTATCTTCCTTGTGGATGGTGCTTGTCAAATTGTTCTCTCATCGTCGCTTGGTAGCCTATTGTAGACTAAGTCTTGTGAGATGGTGCAGAGTTTGTATCACTTCAAAGGTTTTATTATGGATTTCAAGAGATTCATAGTGGTATAGGTGTACCAGAATCTCATGTTAAATTGGAAAATAATAAAAATTTGTAAAGTTCGTACTGAGGAAATTGGACGAAACTATCTCGATACTTTTTTTTTTTTTTTCAAATAACAGTAGACATAAGTATGTCTATTGTTATATATATGTTATAATATCTAAGTAGATATTAATTTGGAATATTGACTACTTTTTGTTTTCGAGTAAAAACCTTTCAAAAATATAATGAGCTGCTTAAGTGAAATATTCTTACGACAAATACACATTTCACCATTCATTAAATTCGGTCCCACGTAATAGGCGATGAACCTATTGCCGTCTTCCGGGCCTTATTTTTTACTGAAGCTATGCATTTGAGGCTGAGTCTGGGCTCTATATATTGGTCTGATGTTAAACAGCCATCCCTTAGTCGCCTTATACGACACCGCATGGAGAGAGATGGGGTGGTTCAAATTCTACTCTGCCGGGAACCACGCGTTATATAAATATTGCATAAATATTAAATGTGACAACCCTGCCAAAACCGGAAATGTCTTAACGGAGGTGGCATTTTCCAAACAATTGAAGACAAATACTTTTAAAAATATTTTATTTCCAAAGTCCATTTCTTGAGACACCCGTAAACGCTCCATAATCATTATAATCGTTGTTATTTGTTAAAATCATAATTATACTTGTTAGCATCCCGAAACCACGACGTCTCACGTCAGGTGCTTGTAGCGGAAGTAAATGGAGTGCAAAAGAATTAGCATTTTTCTCAGTCTACGTTGCGTTTACATAGGAACAATATATTGTTACGTGCACGGGGTACAATTAAATGCCGTTTACTCAACGAAGAGATTTATTAGCTCACCACAAACTAGACAATTAGATCACTAGTACACACAGCACTTCTTCAACAGTTCCAGTCGCTCAGTAGTTCACAGTAGTCCACAGTCGTTGCTCAGGTCGCAGGTAGAATCTTCTTCGGTCGCTTAAGTTCACTGTGTTCGTTATCGATCTCAAAGACTGAATGAATCGTGTTGCTATGCGAGCATGTTTTTATACCTCTCAATTAGGAGGATCGAATTATCTGGAAAGTTCGCGAGCGATAAAAACCTATTCTTTTGATCTTGCCGCCGTCGCTGACCTTCGAGTAATTTCTCGATATTTACCTACTGTTTGTTTATATTTGAGAGTGTAGGTACTCGTAGGTAGGTTGTGACTTTTTGTTGATGATTCTAGATTTTTTCTATGCCAATCGGTAGAGTACCTCGTCACTAACAATGCGTTTTTATTTCTTGAAGATTCGATTATTAGTTTTCGAGATATCGACGGCGGTCGTAACATTACCCCCCTCTTAGTCATGCTCGTCCCGAGCATCATTTGTTCCATGATGACGCGTCAACCTATCCACATGGACTACCTTTGGTTTTCCCCTAACCCCCTTCCTAATGCGGTAGGTAATGTCATTGATCCTCGTAATAACCGTATAGGGCCCTTCCCAGCGAGCTTGGAGTTTTGGAGATTTCCCCTTCTTGCGTAGCGGATTATGAAACCATACCAGTGTTCCTTCTTCAAAGCCGTTGGTGTTTGCATTTCTATCGTACCGGGTTTTCATCCTTTCACCTGTCTTCAAATTGTTTTCCCGTACTATTCTGTGCACCTCGTCCAGTCGGCTTCGAAGATCACTCACGTAATCCGTCACGGGCTTAGGACTATCAGGTGGCGTACCGGTTATTGCATCCACTGGTAGCCTAATCTCTCGACCAAAGTTCACTTTCGCTGGGGTGTGTCCCATACTGTCATGTACCGCAGATCGATAGGACATCAAGAACAATGGGATGTACTGGTCCCAATCTCTTTGGTGTTCATCGACAACTTTAGCCAAGTGGTTTTCCAACGTCTGGTTAAACCTCTCGACCATTCCGTCTGACTGCGGATGCGCTGGAGTCGTACGGGTCTTGTTCATTCCAAGGAGTTTGCACATTTCTTGGAATAGAGCAGACTCGAAGTTCCGTCCTTGGTCAGAGTGGATCTCCATAGGTGCGCCGTACCGGCAGACCACTTCCTGAACCAGTTTCCTTGCCACAGTGACTGCTTCCTGGTTGGGTGTCGCAAATACTTCCGGCCACTTAGTGAAGTAATCTTGCCCTACTATGATGTATTTGTTACCTTCTTCAGTCGTTGGAAAAGGTCCAGCGACATCAATCGCGATACGTTCCCATGGTGCTCCGACGTTATACAGTTTCAATTTGCCTTTGTTTCTTGTCGGCGGTCCTTTAACTGAAGCACATGCAGTGCATTTACGGCACCAATCCTCGACATCTTCGCGACAATGAAGCCAGTAAAACCGCTGTCGTACTTTAACTAGGGTTTTCTTGACTCCGAGATGCCCGCCAGAGACACCATCATGGCTGTGCCGTAAGAGAGTAGCTACCTTGCTTCGTGGTACCACTACTTGTAGGGTCACCTCTTTGCCGTCGTTGAATTCCCATTTCCTATACAGCACGTCATCGATCAGAGTTAAGCTGTCCCACTGGGCCCAATAACTTTTGGTAGTGGAACTGTAAGCAGATATATCACTCCATTGGGGTTTGTTTCCAAGCTGCTTCCAGTGCAGTATAGGTTGTAGATCATCATCATCCTCTTGCGCCTGCTTCATACTGCTTCCGGTCCATTCGTCGTCAAGTCCATTCACCTTTATGACTTTAATATTTTCACGGGCTTCGTTCTTCTGACAATGCTTGCAATCTTCGGCACACGGCCTACGAGACAAAGCATCGGCATTGCCGTGCCCTTTTCCACTTCGGTGTTCTATCACAAAGGGAAATTCCTGTAGTTGCTCGATCCATCTTGCTACTTGACCTTCCGGATTCTTGAATTGTAGCAACCATTGTAGTGCAGCATGATCTGTCCTTAGTGTAAACTCTCGTCCTATAAGATACTTATTAAAATGCTGTAAGGACTTCACCACAGCGAGAAGTTCACGACGAGTGACACAGTAATTTCTTTCCGGCTTCGATAGCGATTTGCTGAAGTATGCTATTACAACATGGCGATCTCCTTGCACTTGTGACAACACTCCACCTATGCCGGTGTTGCTGGCATCCGTATCCACAATGAATCTTCCTTCCCTGGTAGGATAACCCAATATAGGAGCTTCGCACAAGCGTTCTTTAAGTGTACTAAAAGCTTGCTCGCAATCTAAGTCCCAAACGAAGTCTCGTTTATCTTCTGTTAGTTTGTGTAGTGGTTTGGCAATATCCGAGAAATGCTTAATAAAGCGTCTGTAATACGCGCATAGTCCCAGAAACGCGCGAATCTCCGTTTTGTTCTTTGGAACAGGCCATTCCTGAACAGCTCTTATCTTCTCGGGGTCGGTTTTAACTCCTTCTGTGGAGATCACATGTCCAAGATAGCTGACCTCCCTTTTAAATAAAGCGCACTTCTTTGGACTCAGTTTAAGGTTAGCCTCACGGATTCGAGTAAAAACTTTTTCCAGGTTCTTCATGTTTTCTTTGAAGCTGCGTCCCATAACTATGACATCGTCCAGGTAAACCAGACAGACATCTCCGAGTAGACCCACCATTACTCTTTCCATGAGGCGCTCAAACGTGGCCGGGGCATTACATAACCCAAATGGCATAACATTAAAATGCCACAATCTGTTTCCAACTCCTGTACTGAAGGCTGTCTTCTCTTTATATTCAGGACTGATCTCCACCTGCCAGTAGCCACTTTTTAAATCGATGGTTGAAAACCATTTCATACCACTAAGCATGTCCAGGGTATCGTCGATTCTAGGTAAAGGATAACTGTCTTTCTTAGTGACATTATTCAACATTCGGTAATCCACACAAAACCTTGTGCTACCATCCTTCTTTTTTACTAGTACCACAGGTGATGACCATGGACTCGTAGAGGGTTCGATCACTTTGCTCTCAGCCATGTCTTTAATCATATCTGCTATCTCCCCTTCTCTTGCCCATGGTAAACGTCGAGGCCTCTGTTTTATAGGCCTGGAGTCACCTGTGTCAATCCGGTGTTTCACGAGCCCAGTCCTCCCACAGTCATTCCCGGTTGCAAAGATGTCTCTGAATTGTAGCAACAGGTTTCCGGCTTGGTGCAATTCTGATGTTGTTAAGTTTTCCTTTGAATTCTCAAGGAGTTGTTCGATGTGATCTTTGGAGATTTGTGTACCGTCTTGTTTAGGTGAAGTGTTGTTCAACCACCTTAGGCACTTTACTTCCTCACATCTTCCGACCACACTATTCTTCTTCAGGAGAACTATTTCATCACTGAGGTTAAGTATTCTCACTCTAGCGATTCCGTTCGGTATCAGTAAGGTTCTTGCTGTTATTAAATTTTGATGACTGCCGGTATCTTCCACAATAAGACATCTTCTTTGTTTAGTCTTCGCTGGAAACTTCACTTTGACCAATGTTTCCGATTTAGGAGCTAACGTCGTATCCGTTAAACAGTAAAGAGAGCACGGGTGCGATCCTTGTAAACAAACTTCCTGATCATGGAATCTCAATACTCCTCTAGGTATATCCAAGATACATTGGTGGTTCTTCAAGAAATCCAGTCCCAAAATGCAGTCATCAGTAATATTAGCAATGAGCACTGTCTGCTGGTATATTTGGTCGCCAATTCTTACCTCCATTTCTGTTTCACCGAGAACGGTCACTGGCTGGCCAGTAGCTGTCTGAAGCTGGCACCTCGGAAATCGTTTTTCCCACCTTATGGTGCGTTTCAGTAATTCTGGTCTAACAACTGTACGTGAAGCTCCAGTATCCACTGTTAAACTGCAAGGTTGATTGTTTAAGGTGGCCTCGATGATCAAACTATTGCCATTGCAAACTTGAGTTATAGTGATGGTTGGGGCCTCATGTCGACCAGCCAGCGCCCGCCCCGCGGCCCTGGCGGCATTTAGTTTAACGGAACCTCTTGATCCACTTGGGTCCCGGAGTCCGTGACCCTCCTCCGTTTTCTCGAAGGACACTCTGATTGAATATGGCCCCTTCCTCTACAGGAATAACACGTTGGGACATACCGTGGCTTCCTCTCTTCTGCAATCACCTCTTTGACCTCCCTAACCTTACTTATTCCGGCATTCTGCCGCACAGTTTCCACCTCGAGAGCATAAGCCAGTGCTTCCTTCAAGGTCTGATGGTGACGCAACTGTACACTAGCTTTCACTTCTGCGTCTCGTATACCGTTTAGGAAGGCCTCTAGCAAAATGGTCTCGATCATCATGGGAGTCGATGAGTAGACCCGACGAACGAGTCTTTCGACCTCCACAGCCCATTCCTGGAGGCTTTGACTAGATTTTTGTTTCTTCTCCCGAAGCTGCGCTCGGTAGGCATTCTCCAGGTGCTTGTCGCCGTAACGTGTGTCTAAAGCTTCCATCAAAGACCCCAGAGTCCTTCCTTCAGGTGGCAGATTTTCCAGTATTATTAAGGCATCTCCTCGTAATGCAAGTGTCAAAGCCATAAAGGACTCCTCGTTGCTCCAGGCTTTAGTTTTTGCCAATATCTCGAATTGGTACTTGAAGGCTGTCCACGAGGAAGTTCCATCAAAGTGTGGTAGGTCGAACTTTGCTGTTGATGGTGAGGTCACGGTAACAGGTCCACAGGTTTCCAGCCTGACGATCTTCTTTTCGAGAACTTGCAAGCGGTCGTCCACGGTCCCAGTCTTCAAGCTCAGCATTTGCAAGTCGTTTTCGAGGCTCTTCACCTTATCCCCCAGTGCGTGGATGCCTGCATCGATTTTACCCATGACAGCTTCCTGGTTGGCCTGCATCTCTTGCCTGGAGGTCTGCATCATCTGCTGCATAGTAGCCTGCATTTCTTCCTTGGAGGCCTGCATCTCTTGCCTGGAGGCCTGCATCTCTTGCCTGGAGGCCTGCATTTCTTGCTTGGAGGCCTGCATCATCTGCTGCATAGAAGCCTGCATCTCTTGCCTGGAGGCCTGCATCATCTGCTGTATAGGAGCCAGCAGCGTCATCATGTTGGTATCTGATGAGTTTCCATCTGGTGCTGCCGTGGTTCCCGCTGAGACAGCAGCATCGGCCTGACGCCCTTCCTCTTCGAGGATCCGTTGACGTGCGGCATCCATTTCCACTTGACGTCTGGTCCATGGAGTACGCCCTTCGTCTTCACGTGGTAATAACGGCATTCCGCTTCTGACACCAATTGTTACGTGCACGGGGTACAATTAAATGCCGTTTACTCAACGAAGAGATTTATTAGCTCACCACAAACTAGACAATTAGATCACTAGTACACACAGTACTTCTTCAACAGTTCCAGTCGCTCAGTAGTTCACAGTAGTCCACAGTCGTTGCTCAGGTCGCAGGTAGAATCTTCTTCGGTCGCTTAAGTTCGCTGTGTTCGTTATCGATCTCAAAGACTGAATGAATCGTGTTGCTATGCGAGCATGTTTTTATACTTCTCAATTAGGAGGATCGAATTATCTGGAAAGTTCGCGAGCGATAAAAACCTATTCTTTTGATCTTGCCGCCGTCGCTGACCTTCGAGTAATTTCTCGATATTTACCTACTGTTTGTTTATATTTGAGAGTGTAGGTACTCGTAGGTAGGTTGTGACTTTTTGTTGATGATTCTAGATTTTTCTATGCCAATCGGTAGAGTACCTCGTCACTAACAATGCGTTTTTATTTCTTGAAGATTCGATTATTAGTTTTCGAGATATCGACGGCGGTCGTAACAATATAAACAAAAACCAACTAAACCAAATGTACTAACTATACAAATTAAAATAAACTAAACCTAAAAGGCGTCATGGAATTCCTCCCTATAAGTTGAAATAAATATAAGTACGTACAATAATATCTATACAATAGAATAATAAAATGATTGTATGTTGATCTGTAATCGCTATAGCTATATCATCATCATTATCATCATCATCATTATGTTAAAGAAGTTTGACAAATAATAAAAATCTATTTCAAAATATCAAAATGGTAGAACCCAACTTACTGGTTATGTCGCAACATAGGCTCTCAACTTCGAAGGAATAAAATATTTAACATAACGATATATTACCAATGTCAATTTTAGAAATTCAATAGTTTGTCTTTCTGACACATGACATTGGAGAAGTTGTATTTACAAAAGCCACGTAAAAGTTGAAGCTATCTCTATGTGCTGGTCGAATTTGACATGATGTCATTAACGTTGCCATATAAAAATTATAACTTTGTTACTGGTAGACCATTAGTTATATTAACATAACGGTGGACATTCTTTGAAAATATTTCAAAGAATGTCCACCGCACCACACCGCATACATTTTAAATTAGTCGCCGTAAGACGGGATATATATTATATATACATAGGAAGATTTGGATGGCTTCAGGCGAGATTCGGTGCCTCTATAGGTAGGTATTCCCCCTATGAGGGATAAATTGCGGTTCGACGCCCGCCGGAACGGATTCAATTTTTTTCCTATCTTAATCGTTAAACTTTATTCTTCCGTCGGTTAAAGTTTTTTAAAACTGAGAAGATCTTCTCATCGGTAAAACATTATTTTTTACATCGCTTCTCTCCACGAGGTGCCAACGTCATTAAAGTCGCAATTTACGAAAAATTCCGTTAAAATTGAAACTGATCTGATCTGTCATGCGAGTAATTCAACAAACATAAGATTTTAAATTTTCAAAACCTTTCAAACAAAAAACCGTATCAAAGCTGTACTCTAATTTTGGCGTCCATCGCGAACAAACATACAAACAGACAAGCATTCCAAAAATCTTTTATCTAACGTAACCCAAGTATTTTTTTAAATATCTGTAATGTACAGATAAGAACACATTACAATTATATATATATATTAATATGGGACACCTAATCACTCTATGCTAACCAAGGAGTTGTTGGCGTCCACTATATTTCAAACTCTTTAATTATTCTAAATTCGAACTAAGCAAAAATATTGCTGTCAAATAGATTCTGTCAAACGTTAAATTCTTCAACATCGATACAAACGTACATGTGTAAAATTGTGAGAAATATTATTATTAATTTTTTTAAATATATTATGTAACATGAGACTTCCGTGCAATACAGTGTGACTCGTACTCGAATTTTCTTTTGGCTCGGAATTTCAGAATTGTAACACTTAGATTTCAAACGAAAATCATCAAGGAAAAACGTCACCATGGGGGATAAGAAAGATAAGAAAAAAGGAGGCGATACCCCAAAGCCGCCAAAGACAGCAATGTCCTTTGCCAAAGATTTTTTGGCTGGAGGAATTTCAGCAGCAGTATCAAAGACAGCAGTGGCTCCAATAGAACGAGTCAAACTAATATTGCAGGTGCAACATATAAACAAACAGATAGCAGCGGATAAGCGATATAAAGGTAACTTGATATCCAACAAAATAAATGACTGCTTTCAGATTTGTATGTTTCAAAAGTTTAATTATCGACGTGGATTAATCACTTTGTAACTAATATAAGTTTAACTATCTGCCAGGTATTGTCGACGCTTTTATCCGCATACCTAGAGAACAGGGATTTACATCGTTATGGCGAGGCAATTTGGCCAATGTGATTCGATACTTTCCTACACAGGCGTTGAATTTCGCTTTTAAAGATGTATACAAGGATATATTTCTTAAGGGAATTAATAAGAATACTCAGTTTTGGCGATATTTTGCTGGAAACTTAGCTTCCGGTGGATTAGCTGGTGCCACATCTATGTGTTTTGTGTACCCATTGGATTATGGACGGACGAGGTGAAAATTTTCAAGTAATTTATTTTTGAGCGTTACTCTACGCTAGTAGTAGCACCTACCCTGGGATGATTCTTCTAGTTTAGAATATTTATGCTTGTTTGCATCCGGTAGTGACATTGAGTTCAATTTCCAGTTTGGCTAAAGTGTCATTGAGCATAGCTTAAACAGAGACGAACCTTCTCTGTTAACAGAACTTATTTTTACTTTTGTTTATTTCAATGGTCGGTTTATCCTTAGTCTTATAATGATACTTTAGTTTATACAACTTAGGTGACAGACGCACACGGCCCACCTAAAGGAGAGTGGTTATCGTGTGAAACAAACACCAGGTCAGTCACACTCGTGCAGCCGACCCTGTAAGAACATTTTCTGTTCTGTCAGGGCTGAACACAAAATCAGGACAAGGCTTTTGGTCTTTCCACTGACAGCCAAAAACTCTCCAGTGAGCTCTGGTTACCCTACTCGCCGTCGGGAACACACATGGTTATTATAGCCGTGGCACGATATCACGTTGTGGAACTGCTTGATAAGTGCTTCTTTGCTACCTAATATAAATAAATACTACTAGCACTACTAACATTATACTATCTAAAGTTACGAGTGTAATCGACTATCCAATTAGTCCAGTAAATGTACGAAAATTAATGACATTTCACAGATTGGCTGCAGATATGGGTAAGGGTCCAAAGGACAGAGAGTACCAGGGACTGATCGACTGTGTGCTGAAGACGATTAAGGTAGACGGGATCGTGGGGGTGTACCGTGGTTTCATAGTGTCGGTGCAAGGCATCATCATATACCGAGCTACGTATTTCGGCGTATTCGACACAGCACGAGCCATGCTACCGGATCCAAATAACACTCCTCTCATTATTACTTGGATGATTGCTCAGGTAATAAAACTGTTTATTTTAATTTGGTGTTTTCGAATACATACAAGGTATGCTTACGCCAGGCCTGGGGGTGACTGGTGAAGCCGCCTGTCACTCTGGCAGAAGCAGAAGGCGGCGGCGGTGCGCCTTGCGCGCCTCCATGTTTCCGGGGATAAGTTGGGGACTCTGTGGTCCCCAGGTCTAGAGAGATGGCCATGGGTCGGTCGGAGTGTGCGGAATATGCCTGTTAACCTCGCCCTCGGCAACCAAAAACAACCCACAAGAGTCGTACGTTTTAGTCGGTTCGAGTCCAACATATCCTCTCCCACCGACTCCGGTGGTGGGGAAGAAAGATTTTCCTCACGTAAAAATAAGGTAGGCTTACGCCTATTTCCCTCTGGGGTAGGCAGCGATATTAGCCCACCATCTGTAGATGCAGATGATGGGCTAATATCGCTGATCGATATCGCTGATAGATAATATCCTTGAGGTATGATTCCAAAGCCGACCGCATGCAGCACTTACATTACATACATACATACATAAAATCACGCCTGTCTCCCATAGGGGTAGGCAGAGATCACGGATCTCCACTTGCTACGATCCTGACATATTACTCTCGCTTCATTCACTCTCATTACATTCTTCATGCATGCTCGTCGGTTTAGAGTACTCCTGACCTGCCCCTTTTCTAAAACTTCCCCGATTTGGTCCAGGTATGTGCGCCTAGGTCTTCCCCTTCCGACGGTACCATCCACACTCGCCTCATACACCTGTTTCGTTAGTCTTCTTTCATTCATTCTCTCAACATGACCAAACCATCTCAACATTCCTCTCTCAATTCTCATCACTACATCTTCTATCACTCCACATCGTTCTCTTATCACGCTATTTCTCACTCTATCTTTCAAGGTCAAGCCACACATACTTCGCAACGCACGCATTTCTACTGCATTTACTCTACTCTGATGCTTTTTCTGCCACACCCAACTTTCACTACCATACATAAGAGTCGGCACCAATACTCCTCCATGTACAGCCAGTCGTGCCTTTTCGGACACTTTCCGGCTGCTCATAAAGTTGTGTAGTGCCCCATTCACTCTATTTCCAGCCATCACTCTCCTTTCAACATCTTCTTCATGCTTTCCATCTCTCGTAAACAATGTTCCCAAATATATGAACTCATTCACTTGTTCCACTTTTTCTCCATCTATACAAATCCTACACTCTGTCACACATTCATCTCTTTCAAAAACCATAACTTTTGTCTTACTAACATTCACTTTCATTCCTTTCCTCTCAAAAGCTTCATGCATAGTTGTTACCATCTCCTGCAACTCATCTGCCGATGACGCCAGTAAAACCTGATCATCAGCATAAAGAAGACATTTGACGAGTAAATTCTTCATTCTTAAACCACATTCTTTATCTTTCAAATCTTGCAAACAACTGTCCATGAATAAGTTAAACAGCCATGGTGACGCTACACATCCCTGTCTAACCCCTTTTTGGATACTAAACCATTCAGTGTATGACCCATGTATCCTCACGCAAGCTCTGCAGTCCTCATAGAGAGACTTCACAGCTCGAATAAGGTTGCTGCTCACCCCATACATAGACAGTACCGACCAAAGTTCATTCCTCACCACTTTGTCATAGGCCTTTTCCAAATCCACAAATGCGCAATAGACCTTTTGACTCTTGGCCAAAAATTTCTCGGCTATGCTTCGCAATGAAAAGACCTGATCCGTACATCCCATTCCCTTTCTAAAACCCGCTTGTGCATCCCATATTTTCTCATCGGTTTCTTTCATAACTCTCTCAATCAACACTTTCGCATACAGTTTGCCGACGACGCTGAGTAGGCTAATGCCCCTGTAGTTTTTGCAGTCTTGATGCGAGCCCTTTCCTTTGTAAAGTGGAACTATAACGGCCTTACACCAATCCCTTGGTACACGACCGCTAACCCAACATATGTTGAAAAGGCGGCACAACTGACTTGCTACAAGGCCCTGTCCAGCCTTCAGCATCTCGACTGTCACCTTATCATATCCCGCTGCTTTACCAGCTTTCATACTTCTTAATGCACTCACAACTTCATTCATACTAATACCACTTTTATCAGCATCAACATAGTCATCCATCACCGAGGTTAGTGCATGTACACCATCCTCTCTTTCAAACAAGCTTTCAAAATATTCCTGCCATCTTTTTAACACACATTCCTCTCCTTTTACAATACTTCCATTCTGGTCTCTAATAGCGTTCAGCTCGGAGCTCTGTGTTTCTCCTCTGGCTAAACGAATGGACTTCCAAAAGAACTTAATGTTCGTCTGGAAATCCTCAGATAACCTTTCATCAAACACGTCTTTTTGTTCCTTTTTCTTTCTAGCAATCACTCCTTTCACTATCCCTTTCAGTCTTCTATATTTATCTTTCGCTTCATCCACATTCTCAATTGTAGCTTGCTGCATTCTCTCATTAGCTCTGACTGAGAGCCAATCAAGCCACGCTTTCTTTTTCTCACATACCAACTTTTGCACTTCTTTATCCCACCATGCATGCTTCACCTTTTGCACTTTACTTCTTTTACTTATACCACATACTTGGGAAGCCACACTCACAATCTCATCTTTGAATACCTTCCATAACTCCTCAATCTCACAAATACTATCAAGATCATGAAACCTTTCAGTTAATTTGCTTCCATACTCCTCTCTCACTTTATCTTCTTGCAAGTTTTCTACTTTTATTCTTTCTAGAACACTTATGGGCTCACGCCTTCTACGTCTCCATCCTTTAAAGAGATCACTTATACGGCACATAACCAAAAAGTGATCTGTATGGATACCCACACCGCGATATACCCTAGCGTCTAGAATATTTTTTCTCAATCTTTCATCCACTATTACAAAATCAATCATACTTTTACTGACATTCTTCGCTTCTCTTGTATACATATGAATCCTTTTGTGTCGAAACATCGTGTTTGACACACAAAGGTTCCATTCCAAACATACTTCAAGCAAACCTTTACCATTTTCGTTCACTCGTTCATCTCCGTACTTGCCAAGAACCCTTTCAAATCCATCTCGTTTCAGTCCTACCCATCCATTAAAATCACCTAGCATTATGATTCTTTCATTATCCTTACATTCTCTTAATACATCTCTTAAACTCTCCCAAAACTTTTCTCTTTCTTCTTGTACTTCCTGGGACGTATTCGTACCGGAGTCTACAGGAGCATAAACCCCTACGACAAAAATACGAGTGAGTCCCACTTTCATTCTCATCCACATCAGTCTAGCATTCACACATTCGAATATATTCACACACTCAGCCATTCTAGCAGATAGGATGACACCAACTCCCTGGCAAGCTCTGTCGGTATTGGGTACTCCCGACCAGTACGCGGTGTAGGGTCCGTGCTTGGTGGTGTCACATCCTTTCCTCTTCGTCTCATTCATACAAAGCACATCAATCCTTCTTTCATCCATCATCTTACAAACATCATTCATTTTTTCTTCCATTCCTCCTCCAACATTCAACGTAGCAAAACGGCTCTCCGTGAGCCACTTTTCGCCCCCACTGGAAACGAGACGTGACGGGTGGCGTACCGCGTCGCCGCCATGCGGATGATTAATTTTTTTTGGAATCATTGCGTTCCCACGAGTACTTACATTACTTATTGTTAATCTTAGATACGAATAAAGGGGACCATTGAGCAATGAATAACGCGTATCTGCTGCATTCGTCAGCAGTTGTCGTATGCAGTCGGCTTCGGAATAATTTATTTATTTATGAACAAGCAGCTACAAACTGATGTGTTCACATCTAGTGATAAAATGTGTAGTCTCTCTATTGAAGCCTTAACTGTCCGTCACTTTTTTGAGCTCTGTGTTGCCTAGTTGTAGCCAGTCATCAAGTCTATTTTTGAATCCATTTATTGTGGTTGCAGCAATAACGTTATCTGCCAGTAAGTTCCAATTGTGGACAACTCTGCTACTAAAGAAGTGATGTGCGACCAGTGTGTCAGCGGGGGCCCGTGTCAGTCGAGGACTGTGTCCGCGGGACGGTCGTTGCTCATCCCTTCTGAGGAGGATGTTATGGATATTTGGGAGATTGTAGTGTGCGGTCAGAATCTTATACACTTCTATCAGATCGCCTCGGAGTCGTCTTTGCTCGAGAGTGGCCAGTCTCAGTGCACGCAGTCTCTCCTCATAGGGCATGCGACGTAGAGCCTGTGGTATTTTTGTGACTTTTCTCTGGACACTGCAGCAGATTTATGTTCTTGTGAAGGTATGGACTCCAGATCTGGAATTAAAAAAAAATCTAAAAACGTCGACAGGTATGGTTTGAAGTTTGCCCTCTTTACAACAGTGGAGATGTGTTCTGCCCACTTCAGATCAGGAGTCATACACACCCGCAGATCTTTTTGGAGGTTGACCGAAGTCAGGTGGCTTCCTTCAAGGCTATATACAACCCTTGAGTTGTTACCCCCCAAATGCAGGACGTTGCATTTAGATGTATTTAATTTGACAACCCAATCTTTGGTCCAGTTCTGGATTCGATTCAAGTCATCCTGTAGCTGTCCATTGTGTATAAGTGGGTTGGCAAAGAAATTACCATCATCGGCAAAGAAGGCAGACCGGCACTCATTCACCTCGATTAAGTCTGAAATGTATATTCCAAACAGGTGAGACGCAAGCATCGAGCCCTAGGGTACACCACTCGCAACGGGTCTCTGCTTGGAGAGGGAGCCACCAACGCGCACCTGGAATGTTCTACCTTCCAAATAGTTCTTTATCCATTTGAGCAAGGAACCACGTATCCCAAAATGCTCCAGTTTGTTGAGAAATCGTTGATGTGGAACCTTATCAAATGCGCGCTCGAAGTCCAGATAGATGACACCTATTGGGTTGCGGTTGTCAAGTTCCCTGGTCCAGTCCTGAACACATGTCAGCATATTACTGACTGTTGACCTTCCTCTGACAAATCCGTGCTGTCTGGTAGATATAATGCCTTCTCGGCCCAAAAATCCGGTCAAGCGAAATAATTGTTTCTATATCTTCACTACAATACTGGTGAGGCTGATAGGGCGAAAATACCTTTACTGCATTGGAATAAGCATAAGATAAAAGTTTCACATACATACATATGCTGACTATTCCTAAGGTAGTAAGTAGTAAGGAGGTAACACTCCCTCATTTGACTCTACACCTCGCTCAAAGCTCACTGGAGAGTTTTTGTACTGTCAGTGGTAAGACCAAAAGCCTTGTCCCGCTTTTACACTGAGCGTATAGAAACTCTTATACTTACAGGGTTGGAAGCGCGAGTGTAATATTCTTTGGTTTTGCACACGTCTATAGGCAGCGGTAACCACTTTCCATCAGGTGGGCCGTGTGCTTGTCTGCCAACCAAGTGGTATAAGAGTAAAAATAAATATTTGCTTTTTGATCTAAATGTTTAAATTACTTATCGAATCTGAAGGTAACTACATAATTCAACTAAACAGTCATCTACCCAAAAGTGAATCTAAACCCGATTTTTAATCAAATCGCTATTGTACTTTTGCACAATATTTTATGGATTATATTTAGGATTAACATATAGCATTTTTCAAGCCTGAGAATAGATACCCATTAGATGAGAAAATGGTACGGGCAACAGCTAATAATATATGTATGAAATAGCTTATTTCACTCGCGTAGATGTAGGTTATCGCGACATTATTACCGCCGGTTCTATACACTACCCAACTGATTACGATCGAACATACTTAAGATTAGACATCTGACCCAGCTGAATGTTCCAAGCTAGGGCAGAGTGACATCAAAATCCACACGTGAGTGTTCTTGTTATTTAATATTATGCCTGGCGATTATTTATACCAGTTTTGAAATAGTAACATTGTTTCCAGACGGTGACAACTGTTGCAGGCATTGTGTCGTATCCACTGGACACGGTGCGGCGGCGGATGATGATGCAGTCTGGCAAACCTCTAAATGAACGTCCTTACAAGAACACAGCACATTGTTGGGCAACCATTATGGCCAAAGAAGGTCCTACAGCCTTTTTTAAAGGTGCCTTCTCTAATGTTCTCAGAGGTGCGGGCGCAGCTTTTGTTCTCGTACTGTACGATGAAATCAAGAAAGTTATATAAGAGATGATAGGGGTGATATTTCGTGGAGCAGTGCATTCCGTTCGTGACTTGTTGTTCTATATTTTACTGACACCTACGTGAATGGCGCTGTGTGGAACGATTTTCTTTAATTGAGAATGTAATATTGAAGAAGAATTTGATGTTGTGATATATGTATCTAATTTCTACTAAGGCAGTTCGTTTAACTGCTTTCTTTAGTTTTGGTTAATTTGTTTACAGTACAATTTTATTTGGCAAAAATTTGGTTTTATTTAACCATAATTTTCCTTGTGGACTTCAGATACTAAACGTGTGGAAATCCCCCTGACGGCGATCAATGACAAATGTCAGTACCAAATGGCAGACATACTAGGTTGCATTGGTCAAAACTAGATTATTTAGTTCCCTTTCTATCCCCTGTAGCCTTGACTGTTAGAAAAAAAGTCGTTACAGACTAAAACAACCTGTACGTACAAATGTGATCAATACAAGACAAGCTTGGCAGGTAGCTCCATTTGGTGAAAAATTTAAATACCCCTACTGTTTCGTAAGTTATTTACACTGATAAATGCTCAAAAGTGCGTTTAAGTGCAATTGTATACTTCGATAACAATACAATACGTATCACGATAGAATTTTATATTAGTCTTCAGTCATAAAACCTCCCTCCCGACCCGTGGTCCAACTGTGATGAACAACTGGTTGTTCTACTGGGAAGTAAAGTTACCCATGGTCCAACCATTTTTTTTTGTATTTTTGATTATGACCCGTGGTACAACGGTGAAATTATGTCCAACTGGTTAGACCACGGGGATAAGATGATCGTGTCCCTAAAACAAATGAAATTCTACAAAACAAATGACTATCGTTAAGTGATCAGATAACGTGGGTTTAAGAGATTTGTGCAAACAAGATGTTAACGAAAAAAGAAACATTTATTCATTAATAATATTTTTTGAGGAAATAACAATCATCGCAGTTTCGCAGTTTGGCAGAAATTGTGTAAAGAAAAAAAAAGTGTATTTTATGTTGAATAAACGTATAAAAAAAAAAATAACATTTTAATAGCCTCTGCCTAACGCAATTTGTCAATTGCATGCCCAATAGTTATCTGTCCATCCAGTAACTGCAGTTGTACATGTCTTACATAATCATCGTTCAGTATATATTGTGCCCTTCTTTTATTACCGACTTTACGCTTCTTTGGCATAGCTCCCTTGGATAAGTTACCTTTTTCACGAAGTGCATTTAACAACCTAATTAAATTTACATTATTCTTGTTAACTGCCTTGTTTAAGTCGCCATGGAAGGACTCGGCCACATTATTCGTCCTATGACGTTCTCCAAAGACAGTTATGTACCTTTTAATTTTTTTATTTAACCAAACGCGGCTTATGTACTTCAAGAATTTACCCATTTTCAGAAATCCCAATGATTTTACTTCGTTCTTTATATATGTCCATGCCTCATTGATTATCCTGACTGGTAGTAAGGGTAATATGGAACACATTCCGACTACTCTTTTCTCAGGTTTGGACTTTGAATGTCCCAATACCTTTGCCTTCTTCCAAATATTTTTAGTAAAATGCATGTAACAGCCTTTTATCTCTACACGTGGGAATACTTCCAACATTGCGTTGATTGCGGCAGTTTCGTAGTCGCAATGGTATTTTTTAGGCTCCCATTTTGGCAATTGCGCATTGATAATACGAAGCATTGTGACGTATGTCTCTTTTTTTTTGTCCAAGAGTAGGGCATAAATTAGTGGAACAACATTAGTAACTTTGTTATCACTCCCAATATCACCGTGCAGAGTAAACACCTGTACGTACGGGTGCGGGCTACATTTGAAAGTGCCATCTCCAAAAAATTCGTCAATGTCATTAATAATTTTTCTTGCTTGGGAGGTACAGAATATAAGGACTTTTTTTTCTGTGTCGCAACCCAGCATAAAATCAAGAAACTGGTCAGGCACTTCAACTTCGTCCACTGTTGAAAAAGTTGTTCTCGATACTCCCGCTGATTTATGCCTCGCGTTATAAAGGGCATGCTTCAGATTATCGAAACTCGGTATACTGTCTATTAGATCGTAACCTCTATCTCTCAAATTTGCCTCGTGTCTCTTGTATAATTGTGGCATCGGGACATCTGTACTTGCTGCCTGATTTTTTAAACATACAACTGTTTCGGCTATTTCGTTCTTACCGTAGTTAGGTTGGCAAGAGTGCTGTTTTTCTTTAATTATTTGCATGTCCTGATTAAAAATAATACAAACATTGATATTCATAAGAATAGTATCAACAGTAAAGTAAAGCATACTTCAATAATGTCAGTAAATACTTATAAGGGTGAGTTTCTACTGACGTGAAGCTGGGGGAAGTATTTTCATTAACTAATTCTCATGTAAAAAGTCGTACCGGTCGTACCTTAACTGTAACAGATCCACAACATTTGAGTTTTTTGTACATAGAACACCGCCAATATGCGCCACGTGACTCATCTTTGAAAGCTTTCACTTTATAAAATTGACCTTTTGATAATAAAACATTTCCGCCTTTTCTTTCAATTATTGTAATTTCACAATTTTCCGACATTTTAATTTGGTATTGTGAGAAAATGACAAATTTCCACCCGTCAATATCAATGTTTTAATCATCAATAGACAATTAATCAAAAGAGGTAGTAATTGCATTGCACTTCAGCGTTGATAGATAAAACTTTTCCTGTTTATTACGTTCTATTCCCAGTAGTACAACTAGTTAGACCAAGGATAGAACAACTTACTCGAGTTGAACCATTGGTAAAGATATTTCCCCATAGAACAACCGGTTAAACCATGGGTAACTTTACTTCCCAGTAGAACAACCAGTTGTTCATCACAGTTGGACCACGGGTCGGGTTCGTAAAACCTACACCCCAGACCTAAGTGAACCCTATATACGAACCAACCATTATATATTCCCTAAATTAAATGGAAAGACTAGACGAAAACATTAAACTTATCAAATTCAAAATATTAACAATTAATTTGGCACTTAACACTTCAAAGAAAGTCGAATCAAACCGAGATTGCGTTTTGTTGAGTTTTTATGTACGCCCTCGTCTACGTGTATTGATACAAGTAAAAAATAGCGTTGCAGTTTGGAACCCCCTTTGGCCGCCGACGAAACCATGCTATGCATGCCATGGTTACGTGAGAAAAAATATTTTTCTTGCTACGAAATCAGTTAGGCCCCTCCCCACGGCGACTTTTTGTAGCGATGCTGTAGCGATAATGTCGTGCATCGGTATCGATACAGCCGCGAAGCGGTCGCTTGCTGTGTGCCCTCGATATTGTCGTGATTCTGTCTCGATGCAAACGCGATACAAATAACGGCACAAAAATGCTTGAGTCAAACGACTCCATATTGCGCATGTGACTGACAACTGCACTCTCGACCTGTCTGTGTTGTACTGATGCTCGGTCTTCCACTCATGTAGCACCCTCTCTCCGTTCTTCCCCTGATGTCCGCCGACGCGGTCCTGTGTCGTTTGCATAGATACAGTCGCGATTCAATAGCACGTTGGCATCGCTATTGTAACGCGTTGCAAATACGACTAACGCTCGTTAGTAGCGATACTGTCGCGCGTTTAGTAAACCCGCGTCAACATCGCTACAAAGTCGCCGTGGGCGAAGGGCCTTACGTACAAAAAGGTTTTTTCTTCCTAAGGAACTGGTTACGTACGGGCACTTACGAAACTAAATGCTACGTTACCAGTTATAGTCCAGGATCCATGGGACATTTTTGCACTTGATTACTATCAAGCTAATTTTCCGTGAGTAGCTTTATTTTGATGAGACGCCCAATAATTTCCTGTACGAAACTCTTGATTGTGGTAGCTAATAGAGGTAGCAAGAATACAATATGTCGATTTGATGATTCTTAAATATTTATTACTAACTGAATTTTTTTTCTTAAATCTCAAGATAATTATCTAAATTATTCGAAAAAATATTTGTCCTACAAAATCTATGGTTTGATCAAAGAGTCCCCTCTTTCCAACATGTATCGATAACGAGGTTTTCATAAATGATTACTAACCAGCTGATTTTCTTTTTTTTTTACTTAGTTAATATTTATATTATTTAACAGAGATATTGTCCTACAAATTGCGAGGTACGTTATTCCGGTCCTACGCTCAGAAATTGTTAATACCACAAAACCATTTTTCTCATTACTAACTGTAAGAAAAAATAATTCATGAAAGGTTAGTGTGTTCTCTGCCCAAATGAAACAACGTCCTACAAGAAAACAGGTATGTATCACTAGTCCGACAAGAATTGTCATTTTTGGTTTTCCTATTTGTAACAAAAGATACTGTGAAAAAATCTTTTTTTAAATTAAAATAATTTAATTTTTTTGTAAATTAGGTACAAAAATTTGTGTATTTATATATTTATATATATATCATCAGATTCATCTGATAAATCTTCATCTATTTCACTTTCCTCACTACACCTCCAATAAATAAAAATAGTATTAATAGGGTACCTCCTTGTAAGTCAGAAGATAATTCTTCAAATGATGGACTTTGGGTACCATCAAATCAATAATATTCATATTTACCATCAATTATTGTCCATCCAAAATTTTCTGGTAATTTTTCCGTGGGGCACCGCATGTGTGCATTACACCATACATTGTAGATGAATACAGTTCTTTTAATTTGTTGCAACAATTCTTGTTTTGTTGGTGGCAAACTGGAACCTACGATTTTTTGTTTTAAAATGTTTTCATTTTCATTTTTTGATTTTTACTCTTTTTCAAATAACTCATACCGTCCTTTGTTCAGATCATTTTTTGTTTTTAATGAATACATTCTGCATACATACTCTTCAATAATTTGAACTACCTCATTCGACGTTGTTAATGCTGTATTTTTAATTCGTAGAAGTTTTATTTCATTTTGACGTTATAGTGTATTTTCATTGATTGTATGTATTTATTAGTTAAAATGGACATTTCAATACAAGCTATGTTTGTTTAGAAATAAATAAATTGAATTGAATTTAATTGAAATAAAAGCCTCTAGAAAATTTTCATTTTTCTTTAAAATATTGAAAGGTCTCTTTTTTCCTTCACGAAAGAAAGCAGGATTGTAATCATTCCCTGTAAAAATATGGCATATTGCGAGTGAACAAAATAATTGATCTCCAAGCTTGGCATAAATTTCATTTATGTTTAAGTACATTTTTTTATTCATGCTTAAATTAATTATTATTTGATTTGATCTTTTAAATGCTTAAAATTTGCCAACATTATTATTGGTATATCAGAATCTGTACAATGTATCTGTACACGATAGTTAGTATTAAATTGACAAATGTAATAAACAATTTTGGTATCAGCTTTTTCATTATAACAAGAAAGGTTATAGTCAATGACTCTTTTTATTTTATTTTCACTAGACACCTCATAAGTGTAACATTGATCATAATTAAGTTTAATAGTCTTTCCTGTGATCAATGTAATAAATTCGTCCCTTGTCCTATCTTCAATTAAAATTTAACAATTTTTTCTTTAAAATTGTTGCTCCTCCATAATTTGCAGAAATCTGAAAGACGATTATTGTCTTTACTTATAACGTCATATTGTGTGTCATCTTCACCTCTCAGATCATGTTCAAAATCTTTAATACTGGGTTTTTTGTATTTGTCAAATATAATAGGTATGTACTTCTTTTATGATTTTGTAAGACAAATATTTTCTTTAATAATTTAGATAATTATCTTGAGATCTAACAAATAAAACCAAGTTACTAATATTTTTTTGAAAATAATCTAATCGGCATATTTTATCATTGCTACCTTTGTTAGCTACCACATTTGAGAATTTTCGCATAGGAAATTGTTGGGCGACTCATCGAAACGAAGCTATTCACGAAGATTCAGCTTGATAGTTTTACATCAAGGATCTGTTCTACTACTTTTGAGTGTAGGACCGGAATAACGTACCACGCAATTTGTGGGACAATAATATGTCTGTTAAATTATATAAATATTAACTAAGTAAAAAAAAGAAAATCAGCTGGTTAGTAATCATTTATGATGACCTCGTTATCGATACATGTTGGAAAGAGGGGACTCTTTGATCAAACCATAGATTTTGTAGGACAAATATTTTTTCGAATAATTTAGATAATTATCTTGAGATTTAAGAAAAAAAATTCAGTTAGTAATAAATATTTGAGAATCATCAAATCGACATATTGTATTCTTGCTACCTCTGTTAGCTACCACAATCAAGAGTTTCGTACTGGAAATTATTGGGCGTCTCATCAAAATAAAGCTACTCACGGAAAATTAGCTTGATAGTAATCAAGTGCAAAAATGTTCCATGGATCCTGGACTATTACGTGGGAAGAATTTTTTCTTGCTACGAAACCAGTTTCTGACACATCATTACTTTTGAAGGGACAACACATTTTTGTATTTTTAAGCGTAACAAAGTTAGGGCATTGATATTGGCTAGGGGTCTAAAAATAAATAAGTAGTTTCTACGCCGATTTAATTTCCTACCTAATATCATGTGTGCAATTCAGCAATAACTCTTGCCCACTTAAAATTGACAAGAAAAAGAAATCAGCGTTAAAGTAAATTTACAAACCAATATTTACCACTGCTAAAACCAAACTTATTATTATAACTGCTAAGTTTGAAATGTACATAAGGTGTATATTTTAAAACTATAAATGAAAAAAAAAATCAATTTCCAAACAATATCCGACAGTGGTTTTGTCCACGTTTAATATCATCGGCTGAATTTTTAATTTCATTGTCGATCCCCCCTTGTAATATTCAGATTTCCTTCTGTGAGCTTTACTTTTTAAAAAGTCACCTTTTTTTTCTTTGCTCAAAACTTCTAACCTCTCTTTTTTGCTCAGAAACAAGTTGTAAACTTGTTGAAGACTAGTAGAAGTTTAGTCAAAACACAATACATATATTTTAGGATTAGGACGGTTTAGGCCCTTTCTCTTTACGTCCCGCTTATAAAATCTCTACGATTCGCGATATAGCCCGTTTGCGATTCAGGTCGTTCGCTATATGGCCCGTTGCCGGTGTGGACCCATTCGCGATTAGGCACGTTCGCTGTTTGACCCTTTCGTGATAAGGCAAGGCTTGTTCTCAGTATTTCTGTTTTCGTTCCGATGTGGTTGGGACAGTTGAAGTGTACCTTGTGCAGCAAAATAAAACGTTTGTATGTCCTTAACAGGTTAGCTGTCCGATGAGGCACATGTGCCTCATGGGTGATTGCACTGGTACGTCCATGAGGCATATGTGCCTCATGGCCAATGATGTAGATAATGCAATCGATCTATCCATGATTTTTTAAAATAATTATATTATTTGTAGCATTAGTAAATTATACTACAACCACACTCTACCAATCAATTTATTATTGAACTTATCAAAAAATAAATTTCACTTAAAAATTCACATTAACCTTATTCAAACACAAAATTATTCTTTCACCGATGTTACTATTATTGTGAGACCCTTTGAACTAGGGTTGCTAACAAAAATTAGGAAACTAGCCTATTATCATCAAAACCGAAATGGCGATTGTAGACCTGCGATAATATTCCCTCATATATGTTTTTCTTTAAAACATTGCATACAATATGAAATGTTACATATTGTACATTCAGTTGATACCATTTTAGCCTTTTTTCCAGCATCTTTGGATGATAAATTTTCATTGCGTTTCTTTGCGTAACATCCACTGCAACGTTTCCTTTTTATTTTATTATTACGCAGTCGTGGCATAGTAGACAAAAAATGACTTGTGGACGGATTTGCTGTTTTCATTAGTGATGACGATGACGTAGATATTTGCAATAATTCTTTGACAATTTGTTCTTGACCAGAAAGAATTGATAGTTTGTTACTGTCCTCACGAAACTCATTGTAAATCAGCACGGAATTTATAATCGAAATACAGAGAAGATCAGCTGCTATTTTTTTATACCAGATGATTGTTTTTCTTATGGGCGTATAATAGCTTGCCAGCTGATCAGATAAATCGATTCCCTTTTTGCCCTTATTATAGTCCAGTATCATGAGTGGTTTTGGTTTTGAATTTTGACCAGGCGTTATTGCCACATCGTGATTATGGCAGGTAGACAACATATGCACGTTTCATTTGTCTTTCCATTTTAAAACTGTAATATTTCCTTTTTGTTGTGCAGCAATTTCACCTTGTTTGAGTTCCGCAGCCATTACGTCTTTAGGAAGACCTTTTCTATTTGTCCTTATTGTTCCACACAAATCTGTGCCTCGGCTCTTCATGTACATCGCCAAGGGAATACTAGTGTAAAAATTATCAGTTATTATAAGACGACCTTCATCCAGGAGATCATCGCTTAATTTTACTACAATGCTCCCTGAAACATCAAGATTGAAAAGTTTTTCACTTTCGCCGGAATAAATCAAATAACTCCATGTATACCCTTCGGATCTACAAAGTTTGTAAATTTTTAACCCATATTTATGAGCCTTCGTTGGTATATATTGTCGAAAAAACAACCTTCCTTGAAAAGGCACCATTGACTCGTCAACCACAACAACAGCATCTGGTGTGTAAATTTTCCGAAAGTTTGCTATAATGAGATCAACAAGAGGTTGAATTTTGTAGAGTCTATTATTTGGATCTCTGACCGCAAGATTATCACAAAAGTGCCAACATCTCAAGATATTTGTAAACCTGTTGTACGACATGTCAATATTGTGAAAAAGAGCCTTTACGCCATGTAGGCATACATGGCGTAAAGGCTACGCAGTTCACCTACCTCGCGTTATGACTAAATGTCATTTTCAATAGCTTTTAGCCTAAGTATATGTTTGCCTAGGTCGCCATTTGCTTACTTCGGATGAGGACTACTTCGTTTTATGCCTTAATCTTACATGGTCTATATCGCGTTATGCCTAACCTTTACGCTATGTAGGCCTAATACGCAGTTCACCTACCTCGCGTTATGACTAGTCAAAAGAATAAGTAGGCATAACGCTAGTTAGACCTACTTCGATATAGGTTACAACAGAGGAAGGCAAAAAGAGTCAGACCTTCTGCATTACAGTTCAACAGCGAGGACATAGAGAGAGAACCAAGTTTGTGGTTCCTATAGGATATAGGTATACGTCCCTAATTTATTAAGGTTTCTGGCAGGTGTGTCCTTGGCTCTTAGTCTAAAAGGAAGGTGATGAAAAGAGTAAAACACTAGTTCTTTAAAAATATGTTAATATTGAAAACTAAACTTAAACGAACCACCACTCTTACTAGGACAACAAATAATAAAAAAACTAAATAATAAGATTCACTTTGCCAATATTAAATGTAAAATAGGTAAATGCTCACTAAACACATTTTGAAAAGGTTTTGGACATGCATGCATGAAAACTAAAAAATAATGAAATAAATGCGTTATATTTCTTATATTAATATTTTTATTTTTATTAATATTAATATTTAATGACCGTGAATATTAATGAGATACTTTTTAATTTTGTTAATATTTTTTAAGAAATATAACGCATTTATTTCATTATTTTTTAGTTTTTATATTATTTAATTTTGATATCCACTGATTTTCCATGTACTTGTTGAACTTGTCTGTATTTTCGGTATTTTCGTCATCTGCTAATATTTTGATTTCTGGCCAAACCTTAGTTATATAATTACTTGGTAGTAAAGGTAATAAAGAACAGAGAACAGTTTTTTTATACCCAATATTTGTACTCAAGATTCCAACTTTTCAGCTTTTTTGAATACCGCTTTTGAGTAATGGTAATAGCATCCATTTATTATTATTTCTGGAAATACAATCTTAAGTGCTTGAATCTGTGAAATTTCATAATCACATTTAAACCTGCCTATGCTAATTCCAATTTTGCTTTTAATCAATTCGAAAAGCCTAATGTAAGTATCCTGCGTTTTATTAGGCAATAGGCAATATATCACCGGAACAATATTTACAGTATCGCTGTTCTCTGTATTTATATTAACGTGAATAGTGTAAATTTGATAAAATATTGGCAAACATTTGAAAGTGCCGTCACCATAAAATTGTGTGTCTATATAATCTGCCAGTAAATAAATCAAAATCTTATTCTCGTCGTCACCATCATTGCAAACTAGAAAATTTTCGGAAATAATATTTGGTACTTGTATATCTTTGATAGATTTGTTAGTTTTATCAAGGTTTAAAAACTTGTTTCTTGTTCGACATATAGAGTCTTTTTTTGATTTATAAAGAGAAACCTCGTTTATATTGACATTGATTCCCATAACAGAGTCCTGAACATTTTCAGCCGATGTGTTATTCTCGGATTCCTGTAAAATTACATTTTCTAATATCTTGTTAACAGGCCCAAAATTTTTACACACCATATTCTTCGCTTTATCCACAATTATGGAAATTTTGTTTTTTGCATGGTTAGGGTCACAAGTGTGTTGACTGACTTTTACCGCTTGATTGTTTGAATTGAGTTTTAAAGAAGCACTGCACACCCTCCGGTTCGAACATCGCCAAAGTGAAGATTCATCTCTATTAGTTTTATTTAATGTATATCCGTAGCCGTCTTTCAATACATTTTGAGAACCTTTTTTATTTTTCACAAACACTACTTCATTAGAGTTCATTTTATTGTTTTCAAAGAGAATACAATACTACGTAAAATTATTTTGATTGTTATTGTTATTCTGATTGTTTTATGCAAAACACGACGTCCTATTGCAATAAAGGAAAATAAATTAAATTCCATAGGTAAAACCGCAATGACACAAGTCATATCGATTCATCAAAGTATTAGATTAAAGGATTTCAGATTCAAGTGCCAGTATCTACATAAGTGTATAGGTACTTATAAAACCACCGTAGATCAAGGAAGATTTAGGTATGTGTCGAAAAAGCCCTTATGCGAAAGTAGCAAAAATCTATTGAAATTACATTTAGTCATAACGCGAGGTAGGTGAACTGCGTATGCGTATTAGGCATAGGTACATAGCGTTTTACCAACCCGGTCGAGTTTTGCGTGTGAAACGTGCACAGAAGACTGGCAGCATGGCCAAATAGCAATACTTAATCTCTGTGCAAGCTAATAGCCGGATAACCAAATTCAAGTGTTGAGCTAAAAGACTAAATCTCAGTTGGTCTGGTTATTATTTGGCCTTTACAGCTGTTGGTCTATATCGAAGTAAGTCTAACTAGCGTTATGCCTACTTATTCTTTTGACTAGTCATAACGCGAGGTAGGTGAACTGCGTATTAGGCATACATGGCGTAAAGGAAAAAGAGGATGATAATACAGGAAGTCCTTTTTCCAATACGATTCTAATGACGGCATTACTATGATACCTGTTAATAAATAAATGCCAATGAATTTCAAAATTACGGTTTCATCAACATCAGTCCATCTATGTATGCGACTATGGGTGTTATGAGATCGATCTTCCTTTAAGTGTCTGGCATAATTATTTGTCTGTGTTATCATTAGCTGAATAACATCGTCATTTATAATATTTCGAAAAATAGTAAATATCGAAGTACTATGATTAAACAATTCTTGTTGATTACGTTGTGGTGATACTTTAAACACTTCTCGTGTTATATCTTTTATTTGAGTAGACCATTGATCCTCATTTTCATTCACTCGCGGCCCACTACTTGAAGTTGCATTTGTTGATGACAATGCTATATATTCTGAAATATTTTGGATTGTCTCAACTTCACTATCATAAGAGTCATCTTGCTCTATGCGTAAAGTATAATTACGCTCTTCTATAAAGTCAAAATTTTCCTCTGTATCGGATTCTTCTAGAATTCTACGAAGAACTTCGTTATCCATATTCTCCTCCATTTTCCAATGAATGACAACAAACAATGACAGGAGCGGCTCGATGCATACTAATAACAAGTTTTACTAGTAAGGAGTATTTATTTTAAAGAAAGAGGACTTTTTCAAGTACGTACGTACTTAGTTTTTATTTATTTATTTTATTTATTTATTTATCTTCAGGTACCTCACAGCTTACAGTTCAGAAATAAATACATGAATATAAAAACATTAGGTACGCCAAAAATTAAGGTACACATTAAAATTAAAGTGTGGCGTAAGTAGACATGAGAAAATAATTAGGTAATAAATAAAGGAGTGATGAATGAGAAAGATAACAAAAGAAAATGAAGCGCAATGCTTCGTGTGATGGTCTGAAGAGTGTGAATGTATGTAGGTTCTTGTGTGAAGATAGGTGTGTATATATGCAAGTGTGTCTGTGTGTGTGTGTGCATGTGGGTGTAGAGGAGTGCTAGGATGTATGGGTGTGGTGAGTGATAGGAACATTGGTGTTTGACAGTAGCTGAAGTATTGCAGCCTTATATGAGTTTCGAGAGGTGCTAAATGGATCCAGTGATGAGAAAATTAAAAAAAAAAAAAAAAAAAGAACGATTCATTTCCTATTTTACGAATATGTTGAGTGGTTTTACGATAGGCTGTCAAGAAATTACATCGTTTCCCTATTACATACTTCACATTTCAACATCTTGAAAAATAAATCTCCTGCACAACAGCGGCAATATAATTGTCGCCACTCAACGATATCACTAGGTAGGTGGTAACAAAAATGGTTCACACATTCTTGGCACCTTTTTGCAGGAATCATTCCTTCATCCCTGAGCGAAATCGCTTCATCAGGGATTGTTCTGAAAAATAATTCTGTAAATATGGTTCTTGGTAAATTCAACCGGTATAAAAGTAATTTAATATAATAAGCCTGAAAACAAACACAAGTGTCAAGTAGTAGCGCAGACAGTAGGTACTATTTTAGGTATTAGAATTTTACTAGCCGACATTGACATGTTCCGTTTAAAAAATGTAATATTCAAGACTGCGTTTCGTATTCGTACAAATAGCATCCTCGTTGAGGATTTTTTCTAATAAATTAGTGTAGAACCGAACAAAGTTACCCAAACCAAATACATACATTTTCCAGATCTGACTTTGAATAATCCTCCAAATAAGTGCCCACGCTGAATTTCATGAGATCCATGATATTCGACAGGCAAATTTCGTAAAGTGTTTTTGGTTTTTTTGAAAAGATCGAATTTATTATTATTGAACGGTTATTCATTATTTTTATGAGCTGATAATAATTCAAAAGAAACAAATGGTACTGATGACACCACAGACTTGAATAAATTCAATTAAGTGTCACTTTTGATAACTTTTTAAAAAAGATTTGATAACCTTTTCCAAAGAGATCGGTAATTTTTCCATCAATACAAGCCGTCCAGACAATAACGAAGCCAGCAAAGGAAATTAGCCTAATCGTAGGACCTTTCTCAAGTGAGGAACCGTCATAGATTTGATTTCTTTAAATTTTTTTCTTGTTTGGAAACTGGTGGCCGAAAGGGTACCTAATTGAATGGTGCAATTCAATAACAGAAGATTGTTTTCAAAAAGAAATTTTTCAGATGTCTCAAGTGTTACGAACATAAACGTACATTTTATCATTAAACGTTAATATTAAATTCTTTACATTAGCAATTATCGATATAATTAATTTCAGTCACTAGGACACATAAAGTATCATAAAATACTTGAAGAGAATGACGTAACTTAATACGAAACTTCATGAGCGTTAGCTGTCATTATTTACTACGAGGACGTGTACAAAGAAGATCGAAACTTGCTTCGGGACAGCTACAGTCCGTCAAATCTAAGAAGTACCGTTTGACAGTTCTGACAATTGAATGATAGGGATGGGATGAAAAAATCGATTACTATAATATCCGAACTTTAAGAGATCGATTACTATAATATCCGAATTTTAAGAAATCAATTGTTATAATTAAATAAAAGAAATGTTTAGGATATTTTTTTATTCACTACTAGTACTAGTATCGTCGTCTTCGTCATCATCGTCATTTAAATTAATGACCAGTTGATTGTCCATTACATTATCAAAGTGTACGTCTCTTTCGAAGTCGTCCATTATTATTTTCTTTGTTTTTTGTACTACTTTACTCCAATCTTCCTGTGTAACTTGGGCACATGCTTCCTTTAATAAACCTTCCATTTTCTTGACACTGAAGGGTGGTTTTGTGTTGTGTCTTGCTGCATAACCTGTAAAACAATAATGTAACTATTTGATAGCAGACGAAAACCATTGTTTAAATTATAAATGTTAGAAGTACTCGTGTTATTATTATAATATTATAAAATATTACCTTTAACTTGGGCCCAAATCAGTTCAATGGCATTATATTGGCAATGGTACGGAGGAAGTCGTATGACTTTGTGCCCGTGCTCTTCGGCCAATTGGTCAATTACATATGTCGGTTTTGGTGGTTTATGCAATTTCACTAACTGTAATAATTCAGCTTTTAATAGTGACATGTCGGCATCCACTCCTTTTCTTTGCAGCCATGCCACCAAATCTGCTTTCTTATTGGCTGACGTAGGTGCTTTATCAATTTGCACAGAGTGGTATGGGGCATTATCCATTATAATTGTGCTGTTAGGAGGGATATTCTGTAATAAATTTAAGAACCACTCTCGGAACCTTACTGCGTCCATTTCTTCATGATACTCTTTAGTGCTTTTGGATTGGAAAGCTAATAAAGAGTTTTCCACGAAGCCTGTAGACGCTGACCCAGCATGGCATATTATGAGGCGTCCACCTTTTCCTATCGGCACCTTCGAGCACGAAGCTTCAGAATCATCAGTCCATGTTTTCGGCACAGAATGGTTGGAATTTAGCCAAGTTTCGTCCAAAAATATTACATTATCCCAGTTTATAATTTGTTTAACTTCGCGCAGGAATGTTAGTCGCTGCATAATTATGTCATGTCGCTCCATAACAATTTTTCGTTTGTCAACTTTTTTGTATCTGAAGCCAATTCCTGTTATTACCGTTCTCAACGACTCTATGCTTCCCTTATACAGCCCGGCATCTTTTAAAGTTGCACATAACTTTGCCAATGTTGGAAATTCGCCTCTTGTAAAATACCCGTATATATGGTTTCTAATAGCATGACTATCGAATTCATCGATGCCTGTCACAGGTTTATTTCTTTTTCGTTTTTTCGGTGTGTGAAGTACGTTACTGTCACTCCCCGAAGGCCCATATTTTTCACTTAATATTTTGCCAACGGTGCGGCTACCAATACCGAGAGCTTCACCGACGCGATCCCGAACTTGTGTAACTGGCAGTAGAAGTCCACCATTTTGAGATTCACGCTCAAAATACTCGTGTAATTTCACCACCAATTCACGAGCCTGGCTGTTCAAAGTACGTCCTCTTTTCGACATTATTAATAAACACTTGCTTAGTTCGGAGTCCAGTATAAATATTGCCAAGGTAAACGGATAAAGAATGATCAGTCCAGAAAAGTAATAGCCAAGTCACAAATTGTAAAACACAAACGAGAAAGCAAGTACGCGCACAGTCAGCTTCCAAGATGGCGAGAGACTGCTGACGCCGAACCGACCGAGCGGACCGCGTGCGCTTGTAGTTGGCAGTGTTGCCAGAAAAAAAAAATTGTAGAGACTTGGACACCTGCGATTTTGCCTATTGACCTAAAAATAATTAAATTAATTTATTTTAGGGTATCTGTGTATTCAGTGCATTATGCGGTCGCGCAGTAACGTCGTTAATTTATAACATCAGGCAACAACATTTTTGTGAATGGGTTCTACATACCTTATTTTTATTAGTTTTAGACGTAGAAATAAGACTTAGAAGAAAAAATTGTAATTGTAAAATCAATGGATGTGCTTGTTAAAAATTTGTTTATTTCTCTGTAATATGCAAACCCATACTATCATACACAAAAATAAATGTAAAAAACACTATCCCTGACTCCATTTACTATTTCGACAGCGTTAGCGCGAGAAACCCCGACTTATTTGGGCGCGAAAATCAAAAATCGACAAATGGCTTTCGACAACTTTTTAAAGAAGCAAATATATTTGATTTATAAATACGTATTTTTGGTGAATGGGTTTTATCTCATATTTTACGATTACATAACTATTTAGTTATGTAATCGTAATATGTGAGATAAATCCCATTCACATGAAAAAATATTTGTTTGGTTGTCAAGTGTAATTTGTAAATAATACATTCGATTTTTCGTATATGTAAACGATTTTTTTGCATACAAGTGTATCCGAAGAGTCGCAACACTACGTGCAGTGACCTAACTACGTAACTTTGTAATGCGGTCAAGAATATAACTATTAGAAATTATTTACTGTGTAAATATGTGTTATTTTGCTTTGTTTGAAAGTTTTCAATTACATTTAGATATTAAGAATTGTACATTTTTAGATACAATAATGAAATCTTTCTAAATTCATGGTTTTATGAAAAAGGTTATCGAAACTGAATAATGTACGTATGAACAAAGTTGTTTCGGTTTGAAAAATATGAAACGTCAAACGGTACCTCTTAGATTTGATGGACTGTAACCTGTTAAGTCTATATTAAAATATAAATTGTAATGTAACTGCCAAACTTAAAACAAAATTAGATATTTACTTAAACAAATTATTAAAATCACAGCAATCGGCCAAAAAGCTATTTAAAAAAATGAAATGAAAATTAATTTAATAGCCAGATGACAGGCGTAGAAACAGTCTTGTAAGGTATTTATGTTGTTTAGCTTCAACGTTTTTCCATATTTTATGTTGAAAGATACGGCTTGTTTAATGTTGTTTGTTTTTTATGCCCAAATTTGTGTCTTGCCGAGGTGCTTCTGCATTTAGTTTATGTATGAATGAAAATAATGTTGGTCGTTTTTCAATTTTTTTTATACCACCTGGTTGGCAGACAAGCACACAGCCCACCTGATGGAAAGTGGTTACCGTGGCCTATGGACGTGTACAACACCAAGGGAGTCCCACTCGCGCTGCCAACCCTTACAACAGAAACCCTTTCTGTGCCATCAGTGTAAAAGACAGCAGGGCCAGCTTTTGGTCTTCCCACTGACAGTACAAAACTCTCCAGTGAGCTCTGGCTACCCTACTTACCGCCGGGGAGGTGATTATGGCCGGAGTATTCTGTAGGGTGGAGGTACTTCCCCAATCAATCCCCAATTGGACTGAAGTACCATTGTGTCCTACCTCCTTCAATTGGACGGAAATACCGTCGTGTCCTACCTCCTTCAATTCTATCCTTGTATTCAAATGGTGATTCCATTCTTCAACAACGTTATTAGTCCTATGTATTTGATTGGTACAGCTAAATACAGCTGGAGTTAATCTTGGGTACCACTGTCTCTGATAGAACTTAATAAACTCATTAAAACTTAATAATTTTTCAGAATATTACCCCATCCTTCAGTAACATATTCAGATGGTACAAGTACAGCACACTTAGATTATAAAAATTGGCAATCTGTCAATCTTCATCTACAACCGATCCATGTTCAGAAACGTTTAGGCGGTCTGTAACAACTTCTTGTGACGTCCTCTTCTGGATATGACTAATTCTGTTTTTGACCACTTTTTGTTTCGCCCGCTTCTAGTAATGCCCGTTTCTGTTTTGGACCATTTCGTGTTATGAACAAAATAGAAAAAGAGATATTCGTATATTTTTTTAATAATTATTAATATAACAACAAAGAGTAATTAATTTTCTATATGTGTGACGCAACTTAATGTAGATATTTTTTTTTAGGATTTTGATATCGGAAATCTCGTTCTGCTGAAGTTTTTTTAAATTCTTTATCGAATTTAATATCTGTAGCCCTTCGATTTTTTTTTGGACTTATTAAGTAGCTTCTTTTTATTATATGGTCGTAATGTAGTGCCTCCTTCTTCAAACTGGCCACAAATACAAATAATGCAGGTTTTCTTGGTATTCTTGCGTTTAATCGTTTGTGCCATCCTTCAAGTGGGTTTGTTGTGCGGTGTCGCTCATAAGCACAACTCAAAATTTTTGGATTCAGGTTTAATATCCATTGTTCTTCAAAATATTTTTTAAATAGATCAATTTCATCCGTTACAGATGCAGAATTGACTATAGAAATCCATGCGCTTGAAATTTTATTAAATGGTAACAGAGGCAACAAAGATGCCATTCTTGCTAAATTTCGGCCGTCAGAGCTGCCAGTCACATTTAAGGCTTTAGCATTTGTCCATACAGACGAAGAGACAGAAGAAGAGCTTTTGGGGAACAGTCTGAACTTATCAAAAAATATCTGTTACTCAAACATAATATCAGAATTAAAAAGTGAAATGGACGGTATTAAATTGAATCTTGAACTCACACAAAACGAGCTCGACAATGTTATCCTGGGAAATATGGACTTAAAGAAGCAAGTTACCCATCTGAATAAAGAAATTAATACACTGAAACAATTTTGTCAAAGTCCGATAACGACTTTAAAAAAAAAAGGGTCCAGCCGAAGAACCAGCAGCAAACGTCGTCTCACTGATAGCTTCGGTACAAGTCCGCAGACAGATAACTTAAAATTAGTCTCGCAAACCCCTCTAGGCCATAAAACCGACAAAAAGTTAACGCAAGAAAAGAACCTATCTCAAGAAGAAACAACGTCCCAACTAAAAAAGCTAGATGGCGATACTAGTCCCTCAAAAACGTTAAAAGTTACTTCTACGGAAATAAATAGCGTAACTCGGTCAGCTACAACAAGTAAAAAAATATACGTGTTTGGAGACCAACAAGCCAGGGGCCTCGGGAAAGCCCTAGTCAAAACGAGATTTAATAGGTGGAACGACGAGTATGACATTAGATCATTCATCAAACCGAATGCGACAACCAAGCAACTCCTGAGCAGCTGCAACGATGATTTCATTCAAGGTCTTCAACCAAACGATACCATCATATTAGTATTAGGTTCAAATGATAAATACCCTTATTCATTGATATCGGAATTGTGCGGTGTATTATATAAACTGCGTCAACACTCAGTATTTATTCCAAGTGTATTGCGAAATGCTTATCTCAATGAAAATATGATCAACAGTAACATAGAAATGATAATGAGTAATTTTAAGAATTGTAAATACCTAAAAATACCCAACACACATGATTTTTCTTCTAACAATAGTACATATAGTTCGAAATCCCATACACAGTATCTTATAAGCTTATGTCTTAAGTTAAATACCATGATCGATAGTTCCCGCTACGAAAATGAAATGCTCATGAAAATTATAAACAATCTGTCCACATCTACTAATCACACCTATACTATACCAAATAAACCGCCAACCACATTGAAAAAGGCAATACAAAAAAAGATAACGTCCTATTTCAACCCTAACGACACTAAGTCTTCTGCTTCCCCGAAGAAACAGTTTTTTCGTCGATAAAAATAATTATAAAACGATTACTTTAGTTCATCAAAACATAGCCGGGTTGTTAAGCAAACAAGAATTATTGCAAACTGCGTTAATAGATTTGGAAAAGGATATTGATATTGTATGTATAAGTGAGTCTTTTTTGAAACGAGGTGCTGAGCGCAACCTTAAGGTGGATAACTATAGACTGGTGGCGTCTTTCTCTAGAACAAACCAGCGCAGGGGTGGTACGTGCATCTTACTAAGGAATAACTTAGAATTTAAAGAGGTCAACCATCCGATCTATACGACTCCATTCCACTTTGAGTGCTGTGCTACTGAGTTAACCAAATTCAATCTCATTATAGTATGCATCTATAGGACACCTTCATCCGACTCAAAAATATTTCTAGACGAACTCGAACGACTTACCAACGCCATATGCAAAAGAGGGAATAAAAATGTAATATTATGTGGTGATTGGAATATTAATATGCTAAAAACTACTAAACAGTCTAGGGAACTAACTTCAATACTTCAAAATAATAATTTAACTAACCATATCAATGTGCCGACACGGAAAAGCGGATGTTTGGACCTAATAGTCAGTAATATAGAAAACCCTAACATAAATCTTCACTATCTTGCTCTCTCAGATCACGAAACCGCACAATCAATTACAGTTAAACTAGAAACGTGTAACAAATATAACAAGACGCCCAAATTTTGGTTTAAACATGTCCGAGATCTGAGTGAAGAGAATTTAAATAAATATAACAGTTATTTGTCAGCCCTCTCCTTTTCTGAAGTCTTCGAATGTAAAACCACAGAAGATTCTTTTAATAGCTTTCATGATACCATTACTCTTTTCTATAATCTGTGTTTCCCTTTCATAAAGGTAAAGTGTGCCACCAAACCAATGAAAAACAAGTGGCTGACAAAAGGTATAAAAAAATGTTGTACCAAAAAAAGAATTCTATACCTTAAGTATCACCTTAATAAATCTAATAAAAAATATAATAAGGCAATATACGAACGATACACAAAAACGCTGAAAAAGTGCATACTCTCCTCACAACATATTAACAGCCAACGTTTTATTGCTACCTCGAGAAATGTATGTAAAGCCGCGTGGAAACTAATTAAGGATACTACAAACAATACTACAAACAAATCGGAGGTTGAATCTATAAAATTTAATAATACATTATATAAAGACCCTTCACAGATTTGTGAACTTTTCAATCAGTTTTTCATATTAGAAACCAATGTAAATTTGAATAATACAAATAATCGACATTGTTCTATCCCAAATAATTCCAATAGCATATTCTTGACACCAGTAGATGAAATTGACATTAATAATATAATTAAATCTTTAAACAATACGTATTCCACCGGATATGACGATATCTGTACCAAAGTTATAAAAAAGTGTGCCTTGAGTATTCTTGGCCCACTCACATACATAATAAACCTGTCTTTAGTAGAGGGAATATTCCCATCCCGCCTGAAAAAATCTATAGTTAAACCTATACATAAAAAAGGGGATAAGACGAATATGAATAACTACAGACCGATAACCTTAATTCCGATATTGGCCAAGATATTTGAAAAAGTTATGTACAATAAAATAGAGAAATTCATATCCAACTGTAACATATTAAAGACTGAACAATATGGGTTTAAAAAACAAAGCTCCACTTCATTAGCATGCTTCTCCCTATTCAAACAAATCACAGAAGCCATAAACGACAAAGCCATGGTAGCCTGTATATTCCTCGATATGACGAAGGCTTTTGATTTTGTTCATCATGATACGCTAATGTCAAAACTATATAACTACGGACTGCGGGGCAACGCGTATAACTGGATTAAAAGCTACCTAGAAAATAGAGCTCAATGCGTGGAAATTACAAAATTTGACCAGAATGAGCAAAAGTGCTATAGATCCGCCTATACACAAAACAATTACGGGGTACCGCAGGGCGGTCTTCTCTCACCTTTTTTGTTCCTTCTGTACATTAATGATCTCCCTGACGCAATCGATCAAAAATGTATCCTTTTTGCGGATGATACAACTCTTATAGTTAAAAGTAATGACTTTAAAACTTTAGAGGCTGAAGTCAAAATAGCAATTAGTAAGTCAATAAACTGGCTAGAAGAAAACAATCTTAGAATCAACATTAATAAGACAAATATTGTACAATTTCAAACATGCAAAGCTAACACACCAAAGCTAGAAATAGCATACAATAATCAGCTCTTAAATAATGTTGAAGAGTGTGTATTTTTAGGTATCTCGGTAGACAAATATTGTACCTGGAAACCACATATACAAAAAACCATCAATAAGATTGATCGATTCATTTTTGTTCTAAAAAGAGTTAAAGAAACAATAGATGAAAAAGCTGCAATCATGACTTATCATGCCTATGTGTCCTCCCTATTACGATACGGCGTCGTAGTTTGGGGTAATTCAGTGGACATTGATAAATTATTTGTTGCCCAAAAGAAATGCATTAGAGCAATGTTCAAATGCGATCACCTCGACAGCTGTAAACCTTTATTTAAAAAATACCAAATTCTCCCTTTGCCATGTATGTATATTTTAGAAATATGTGTCTTTGTAAAGAATAACTCCTTACTTTTTAAAAAATTAGGAGATAAGGAAGGCAGCCGAACCAGACATAAAGATCGCCTGGAAATACCACAAATTAGCCTAGAATTATATAAACGTAATTCATATTGTATGGCCATACAAATATATAACCACCTGCCAGATAACCTAAAAAAGTTACCGTGTAAACGATTCCGTAGAGAATTGTGCAAGATTCTACAAGAAAAAGTTTATTATAACATTAAGGAATACCTTCAAGACCAATTAATTAATCAACTTTATAAAATGTAAGTAATAAATTGACATTGCAACCCTTGACATACTTAATATATTGTATTTTACTCCCGAAATTAATTCCAGACATTAAACTGACTCAGGGTTATATTGGCTACTACGTTATGTATGACTTATTGAATGTTATAATATTATTAGACCTTAAATTGACTCATTGTTATAATGGCTACTGCATAGTGTGTGACTTATTGAATGTGATATTTTTATGTTACTTAAATCTTATTATTTTAAATTACCGTATTGTACAATGTTTAACTCAGTGAAATATTTGCACGCCACACTTGGCAGAATATGCAGATCAAGAAAAATTTAACACCTGTAATGACCATGTTCTTGGAAATAAACGTTTCTATTCTATTCTATTCTATACATTTTTATTGAAATGATAAAAACATGTTGTTGTTTGGCAATTGGGATATATGATTTTTATTGTATTTATAACTGCAATTTCAAAGTCACACTTAAAATGCTCTATTTCAACTCCTAATCTCGATCTAATTAGTGTAAATAATCTAACATAAGTTGCTTCCGTTTTGTTCGGTAGCAAAGCATATATTATGGGTACAATATTCGTGGTGTGCTGATCTGAAAATAAATCAACATGGAGTGTGTACAGCTGATAAAATTGGTGACGGACGCATCTGAATGTCCCATCACCGAAAAAACACAGTTTTGTGATCGGGTTTTTCAAAGGTCTTCTAGACTGTATGGAACAAAAAATTATGATTTTATTGCTGGATCCATCTTCACAGATATTTTTTTCCTAACCCTTCTGGTACAGAAATTTCTTCAATTGGTTTATAATTTAGCCGGTCACATTGTAAAAACATTTTTCTGCGTAGATAGATAGCATTTTTCACAGAGCCAAATGTTGGTATATAATCAATTTCATCAGATGAACATTTATTTTTTAGACTTTCGAAGTGTTTCTCAAAAATCTTTTGTTTGGGTTCGAAGTTATAACAGACCTCCTCCTTGCAAGCACTTCATTTTCAATTCTCCGTGAAGGGCAACTATGATTTGTGTTCCTTAGAATACGCCTCTCTTTATTAATTGTAATGGTAGCGTTACAAATCCCTCGCTGAACACACCGCCATCGCGAAGTACCATTTTTGTTATTGGCACTTAAATTATATCTATATTTTCCGCTTAATAAGGTTTAATGGCCTTTTTTATTTTTGATGAACTCCGATGTATCCATTTTATAACGTAATAAGCTATGCAATTAATTATTTACTACAAAATGCGCAACCCCTTTGACGTTTAGGGACCAGTTCTTCATTCGTCTTTTTCTTGGTATGACTAGTTCTGGTTTTGACCACTTCTGCTTATGACTACTTCGTAATATGACTGTTTCTTGATTCGACCACTTCGTTTTTTGTCCACCTTCGGTACAGTGTGCAAAAGGATACAACACCACATAACGCAACTTACCTACTTGAAATTAAACTCCGAACATCCAATTGGAAATTAATGCTTTTTATTAAACTTAAAAATTATCTTACTACATATCACTTTTCAAATTATTTTAAACTAAAAATAAATAATAACTTACGATCTATATTACTACATGTCACTTTTCAAAATTATCTTATAATAGAGGGACTACATAAGTCGCGTTATGGCTCTAATAACGAAGCTTCAGATAAATATTTTTTTTTATGAATTATATGTTGGTGATTTTATTTTGTTCTAATTTTTGCAGCAATGATTTTAAATCTTCGTCAAATTTAATATCAATATTCCTTCTATTTTTTTCAGTGTTAAAAATAAACTTTTTTTTATTTTAAAATCATTATACTTTGCTTCTTTTCTTAAATACGCCACAAATGCAAAAAATGTGGGCTTCCGAGGTATTCTAGCATTTATACGTCTGTGCCATCCTTCAACAGGATTTGTGGTATGGTGGCGTTCATGCCTACAACTCAAAATTTTAGGGTTGAGCTTCATCCAATGTTCTTCAAAATATTTTGGAAATGACCTTATTTCATTAGTGTCTGGCACAGAATTACATATAGAATACCAGGTCTCCGAAATCCGGTTATATGGTAATAACGGCAACAAAGCTACAATTCTAGTAAAATTACGCCCTTCCTTGAAGCCAGTCAATTTTAATGTTTTAGCTTTTTTCCAAATATTTTTATTATAATGGTAAAAGCATGTTGTTACTTCACAATCCGGGTATACGGTTTGTACAGCATTTATTGTAGCTAGTTCGAAATCACACTTGAAATTGCTTAAAACTATATTCAACTTTTCCTTGAGTAAAGAAAAAAGACGAACATAGGTTTGTTCGCTTTTATTTGGCAACAAAGCAAAAACTGCAGGGATAACATTTGTAGTATTCTCATTGGAATATATATATATATATATATATATATATATATATATATATATATATATATATATATATATATAATTGGTAAAATTGACAAGGAACGCATCGGAATGTGCCGTCACCAAAAAATATTATGTCGTTAATGGTATTTTTTTTCAACATATTTCTTGATGTTTTTGAACAGAAAATGATGATCTTTTCCTGTACTCCATCAGCACAAATAAAAATTTTTTCTCCTAAACCTTCTGGCACTACAACATCTTCTATAGTTTTAAAGTTCAAGACTTTGGAATTCAAAAAACTCTTCCGACTTTTAAACAGACTATCTTTTATAGATGAAAACGATGGCACATACTCTAGCGCGTCAGATGAACATTTTTCCTTTAGTTTTTCGAATTGCTTTTCGTAAATTTTTTGAACTGGTTCAAAATTGCGACAGACCTCCTCTTTACATGCATTTATTGTTAATAATACATTATTTTCTATTTTTCGTGAGGGACAGGTGTGGTTTGGCGGTCTCACAACTACAGTTCTATCTTTATTCAAAGTAAGGGTTGTGCTACACTCATCACGCTGCACACACCTCCATCGAGACGATCCGTTTGCATTATTTACCCTTAAATTATATCTGTAATTACCACGCAGTAAAGTTTCTTGTCCTCTTTTATTTTTAGTAAATATGAATTCATTTTCCATGGCTTAGGTATTAGTATGCAGTTGTAATTAAATTCAAAATATTCAAATGAAGCTATGAAAAACCCACAATACTTGAACACAACAGTCAATGTCAACAGATAAAAGACAGACGATTTATTTTACCGTCTAATCGACTTTTCTAAGTGGCTACCTCTCCAAAAAGATTACATATCATTTATCCCTTTTGACGTTTATCATAGAATGAAACTAGAACTCTATATTATGTGGTGTTGTATCCTTTTGCACACTGTACCGAAGGTGGACAAAAAACGAAGTGGTCGAATCAAGAAACAGTCATATTACGAAGTAGTCATAAGCAGAAGTGGTCAAAACCAGAACTAGTCATACCAAGAAAAAGACGAATGAAGAACAGTTCTTCCAGTTACTGGTCCCTAAACGTCAAAAGGTGAGCAACATATCAAATTGACAGCAGAACGTCAATTAATATTAAATGATTTTATTAGTAGCCAGCATTACGACCAGAGATTGAATTACTATGTAGGTGTCTAGTACTTATACAGGTCAGTGGTGTAATACCTAAATGATAGAATTAATTTTTATATTACTTGTAATAGTTATAACACAAAATGGTCCAAAACAGAAACGTGCATTACTAAAACCGGGCGAAACAAGAGGTAGTCAAAAACAGAATTAGTCCTATCCAGAAGAGGACGTCACAGACCGCCTAAACGTTCGGAAAATACCTCTTCAAAGATTTACTGCACTGCTTTAAAACTGCACTGCGACAAGCCTTTTCTTTACATCTTTCTATATGAAACTGCACTTTATTTTTGGCCAAATTTCTTTCACAAGCGTGTCGGTTGATGCCACTTTTCAACACTGCCTCTTAGAAATTATTTAGTTTGATCGAAGCACTGTACTCTTTCCTGTTGGAACATCTCCAAAGGCTTAGAATAAGAAGAATAAGAATAATTTATTTCAAAAAAGGTACATTATAAATTTCTCCTTATAGCAGTCCTGGAGTGTATGGTAAAAGCTAGATGCTATACAATTTAAATTAGGCTATAAGGAGTGCTTAGGCATTCGTACTAGGGGAACCCTGTATCACGAATGCCCACACCCTCCTATTGATCAGCTGTGCAATTATCCAAGCATACAGCGCCAAGCGCAGCGCCGCGACAGCCCCGACAGAGATTGCCATTGGTCTATCTGCTGTGACGTCGCCCAGTCCGACCAACGGCAACCCCCACCAGGCCGCCGCAACACCGCGCCCAACGCCGCACACCTAGAGAATATTAGATTTATGTCTAAAATACGAAATGTCCAACTAGTATTAAAGTCCAACACGTTTTATGTCAAATACGATTTATGTCCAAAATACGAAATGTCCAACTAGTATTAAAGTCTAATACGTTTTTTTGTCCAACACGACTTATGACCAAAATATGAAATGTCTATCTAGGATTAATATCCAACACAAATTTTGTCCATCTATGAAAATTGTCCAATTTGAAATTTCAGTTTCTAAACTTCGAATTAGTGTTTTTTTATACCACTTAGGTAGCAGACAAGCACACGGCACACCTGATGGAAAGTGGTTATCGTGGCCTATGCACGTGTGTACCACCAGAGGAGTCACTCTCGCGCTGCCGACCCTGTAAGCACAGAGTTTCTTTGCCGTCAGTGCAGAAGACAAAGCAGGACAAGCCTTTAGTTTTCCCACTGACAGCACCAACTCTCCAGTGAGCTCTGGCTACCCACTCAGGCACAGCGGTGAGTACGCTGGGAACACAACACAAAGTTATTATGGCCGCGGTATTCTATAGGGCGGAGGTACATCCCCAGTCGGACTGCTCAATTGGACGGAAATACCGTCGTGTCTTACCTCCTATAGGGTTATGCTAACTTAAAGGAAAAAAAAAAAAAACTTAAACCAAACATTTTATTGAACCACAACTAATTTCTCATTCTTGAACAAAAAAACCTATTGATGAAATATAAATCTTATTAATTATTAATATACTTAAATAAATGATGTCTTAAACGTTATTCAGCATATTTCCACTATTTACTCACTCGTTTTAAGTAAATTAAATCTGCAGAATATCATTTTTCTCAAAAACTGTGATGAAGTTAGCGTCCCGTCTTCAAGTTTCTTCAAGTAATACTTATATTTTTAATCGTAAATTATATCTGAATTCCTTCAATTTTTTTTTGAAACAAAGAACAAATTATTTTCAATTTTATAATCGTTTCTTGTCGCTTCTTTAATAAGTTTGTGTAAAAAAGGTATACGTTTGGTTTTTTAGGAATTCTGGCAGCGAGTCTCCTATGCCAGCCTTCTAACAAATTGGTCGTACAATGTTTAGTAGCAGAACAGCTCAAAGTGTTTGTGGAAAATTTCGCCAGCCACTGTCTATCGTAATATGTTTTAAATAGTTTCATTTTATCGCTATTTTCACTTATCTCCAAAATGCTCAACCATCCGTCTCTAATGTGGCTTGCAGCTAGAAGTGGCAAATTGGATACCATTCTTATTACTTTTCTGTCCTCAGGTGTTCTGTCTATCTCAAATTCATTAGCTTTCTTAAAAATAGCCCTCTGGTAATGATATAAGCACCCAAAAACATTTGCCTCAGCTATTTCATAATCGCTTTTTAGAAATTGAATCTGGATTTGAGATGCTCTTTAATCAAGCTGAAGAATCGAACGTATGTCTCTTCTTTTTTATCAGGTAGTAAAGCAAACACAACTGCAGCTACATTATTAGACTCGTCAGTAGATCCCAGGTCGATGTGTAAGCTGATTAGCTGATAGAATGGCTGGGGACAAGTCTGAAATGTCCCATCAATGAGGTAAAATTCTAGATTATATTTAATATATCTTCTTGCCATTTTTGAAGCAAATATTAGAATTTTGTCTTTCGTTCCGTCTTCACAAACCAAAAAACGTTTTCCTAATGCTTTTGGCACTTCTACCTCTTCAACGTTAGTGAAAGTAAGTTTTCTACAGTTCAAATATCTCTTCCGTTTCTTATACATACTATCCTGAACTTGTTTCCGTCAGTGGTGGTAAATAATCTATCAAGCTTTCTTCATCCTCGTCATTTTCTTTTTGCAATAGAATATTAACATGTTTCTCGTAAATTGATCCCACTGGTGATAGATCTTCACAAACATCTTTTTTTATGCTATTCATCGTTAAATACACTTCTTGTTTAAGTAGACTTTGTTCGCATATATGGTTACTTCTACGCAGTACATTTAATTCATTATCAATGTAATAGAAGCCGAGCACTCTGTTCTATTTACACAACGCCATAATGTGCTGCCATTCTTATTAGTTACATTTAAATTGTAACGGTTTCCCCTTGGATTACTGTCCTGTTTCCCTTTTGGTTTATTGAAAATTTTAAATCCATTTCGACGAAAATATATTTGGGATACACACAATGGACAAAAGGTACACAGAATACAGAAATATGATGTCAAGGTGACACTTACTGAGGAATTTTATTATTTTAAAAGTGGCCATATCAAAAAGGTTTATTAGAAAAGGATAAACGTATCAGAATGTAGTTTGTATATGTATAGGAAGGTACTTGTCGATAAGGCAAACAACACAGTGCGAAAAGGAATGGATTTTTTTTTATATACAAAGGAACTAAGGTAGCAAGCAAGCAATCGGGCCAACTGATGGTAAACAGTTACCGTAGTCAATGAACATGACTGTGTTACCTAAGCATTATCAAAACATTGCTGAGGAAACCACCAAGCCGATGCCTATCGTGATGGAAAAGGGAAGGAGTAGGGAGAGGGAAGGGGAAGGAGTAGGAAGAGGGAAGGAAAAGGGAAAGGAAGGAAGTACAAGAACAACAACTCAACGAAGAGATTTATTAGCTCACCACAAACTAGACAATTAGATCACTAGTACACACAGTACTTCTTCAACAGTTCCAGTCGCTCAGTAGTTCACAGTAGTCCACAGTCGTTGCTCAGGTCGCAGGTAGAATCTTCTTCGGTCGCTTAAGTTCGCTGTGTTCGTTATCGATCTCAAAGACTGAATTTCAGCAAGGGGTGTCTTCATGAAGTTGGTAACCGTCATCTTTACTGGAGCGTCAGAAACAGGCTTGGATTCTTGAACTGTGCTGGATGAAGGAAGATCAGTCACAGCACCCTTTGCAATCAAAGGGACTGGAGATGGTCCTAATATTCCCTCCATTTCTTCATCTGAATCCTCTAATTGAGGATATAGATGAGAAGGTCCTGGATATGAAGGAGGAGCACTTGGAATACTCCTTTGCTTAGCCCCGTGGAATGTATGGTCAGGGGAATCATCACTATGAGGTCTCTTAGTCGGACCCCTAGGAGCAGGAGGAGGATTATCATCATCATTCCCTCCGGATCCTCCTCCTCCGAAGAATCTCTTCAAGTCATCTGAAGTTTCATCATCATCTGCTTCTTGAATCTTCTCACTCAGGAACTTGTTGAGAGTATCTCCTACAATTGGTAATTCAAAGAATTTTTTAGTAATATCATCTGTTTTCATCATCTCTGTGATGTTGACCGTAGCACCATCTGAAGCCAAACTATATTCTGTCGCCCATTTCTTAAACTTTTCAAGTTGGACCTTACCAATACTCTGCAAGCTTCCAACACCTTTATACTCAGTCAAAGTGTGCTAGTTCTTCACAACAATTTGCAGTTGGAGACAAAGACCAGCCAAGTTGGAGAAGGATGTTGCTGCCCCAGAGATTTGATATCCTATTAGAGTGTCATCACCAATAGCTCTTAAAATCTCAAAGACTCTCTGTGCCTCTACCCGGAGGGATGGCATGATTTTCAATAGGGGTCCCCACGGGAAGTCTGGAAACTTGGAGAGGCTCTTGCTAATGATGAATAATGCTGTTAGATTTCTGTAGGATGCTTGACTGACAAGAGGTTTAATTTTCATGTTGTTTGAATTCTCAAGTAAAATTGTAAAATATGATATAATCTCATTTGGTGAGATAATGCCCTTATCCATCTGACTCTTGATAATATCATAGAGTGCTTGACAATCTCCTGTCCCATATTCAGGAAGGGTTAATTTCTCTATTGTGAGGACATTAGTCAACCTTTTGGACAAATGAGAGCTTGTCACATTACCAGTTTTAATAAAACTCATTAAAAAGACGCCAGATAAGTACTCTAGCGTTGTTTTAATATGGGAGGCATTCTGAGGGTAGAGAGCAGCAATTAATCTAGGAATCATATCAGGAGTTATAACCCTCTTGAGAATCTCACGGTAAGCGGTGAGAGAAGTAGCTGTTAGTAATTCTTGATGAAAGGATTTGACTTCATCATTCAGCTCCATGTAATCTAACTGAGGATCACTCTGGATACATGTTATCAGGTGAATGACGATTTCCTCATGTGAAGATTCTCTTGGATTGTTCAGAACATCATAAAAATACTCTTTTACAAAATCTACTGAAGGATTTGATGATCCACCTGAGATCCATAATGCTAAAATCAAGCGAGTAAAAGCTAATTGTTCTCCAGATGGCTGTCTCCAGGTGTTTATTGCAATTGTTGTAATAAAATTAGTGTTCAGCCAAGTCTTGTGAGACTCATTTTCTACCTGAGATCTCATGACCTCCATGAACTCAGTGCACGGGACCAAAGAACGATTAGCTATTGCCCGAGATTCCTGGATTTTAAGCTTATTAGCTTTCAATTGTTTCAAATAATGAGACATTGTAACAGATAGTAGTGTCAAACGAAAATGAAAACAAAATAATCAACCAAAAGAAATAATAGAAAAGTTTAAAAACACCTAACTACTTTTAAAAATGGTTGGTAATTCCATTTTTATTATTTTAACAATATTTTTTTACTATAAGAATAAACTCAAGTTATACATGACAAAGACTTAAATTAACATGCAAAAGGAAAGACATGACACAATTTAAGATTAATCGTAAGAAAAACACATTATTTCGTTGTAGATATTATAAACATGAAAATACACAGAAAACCTGTGATGTCGTCAACTTTCTCAGGAAGAGCATCTTTCAACTGATTTCCGTAATAATTAACTCCCCTTGTTCCAGACACTAGAAGAGCATTATTCAGCTTATATGTTTGCTGTGTACAGACAACTCCAACTATAAGGCAGTATCATCATCTATAATAGATACCAAATGTTAAATTTTTAATTTAGTCGCTGAATTATAGGGCGAATAGCAAGGCTGAAAATGACTGGCCAAAGAGGATCACCTTGTTGACACCCTACTGCTGAATTTAAAATATGTCCCTTACAAAGTAATTCAGAAGGATGCCTATAGCACTGCCAAAGAAATTTAAAAAAATAGGGGGTTTTCAATTTGGCATGTGTCAACAGAGTTACCTCTTATAAACTTAATAAAACTAAACATCATTAATCATTAATTAGGTAACTTCAATTATGTCAGTTTAATATATACAATTTTTTTTTATTGTCATTGCTGAAATGTTGTTTTGTCAAAAATTATATTTCTGTTACGCCAATTTTTTTCTCTGGATTGAACAAAATGTTATTAATTTTTAATCATAATGCTTATATTCTTTTATTAAGCATTTAGTGAACAGAAATACCTCCAGGTATAGAAAGTTGAATTCCTTAAATGCTGAATTTGCATAAAGTTGAATCCTAACAAGTTGATTTGCAGAATGTTATAATATATTATGAAAAAAAAAACAGTAAAAAGGTTTAGTTATGAGGTTTATTGAAACTTACTAACCCAAACGACACTGACAATAATATCTTGTTTACTTCTTGAAACCCAGTTTCAATTTAAAGAAATTTATTTTTTAAGAAAATTTAATAGGGATATTGTTTTTCTTTCCAGCTTCTTTAATAACGATAAATATTTTTTATCGAAAATGAAATCTCTTCTCTTGTCCGTCTATTCTTCTCAAATGGCACAAATAACATATATCATTCGATTTTTCTGTCGTAATGTTGTATTTCTTTTAAGTGTGCATAATACTAAGTCCCACTGACTGTGGTAACCCTCACAACTATTAGTGGTTCGATGAGTGTCTGCCGCACAACTTATTATTAACACAGTGTGATTTTTGTCATATCTTGTATCTTTAGTATTTTAAAAATCTTTATTTTCGTTGTATCGGGTGCAGCGTTTTGAATAACATTCCAAGCTTGTGGCGTAGAACAGGGTGCGGGTAAAACAAAATTAGTGCAAATTCTTACAATATTTCGGGCTCTCCTATCTTCATCTGTAGGTTTTGGGACTTTTACAATTTTCAAATGTTTTGCCTTTCTGTAGACGGCTTTATTGAAATGTTAATAACATCCAGATAAATTAACATTTGGGAAAGTTGATTTAAGGTCTTGATTTTGGGCGACTTCATTATCACATTATATGATTTTCTTCGACGCGCGACGGACAGATTTTCTTTTATTACAATACTACTTTTACATAAAATTATGTGTAAGTTTGTGTCTTATTTGGAAGAAATGCGTATATAACAGGTAATACGTTTACTGTTGTATGGTCTGAAAATATTTCTAGATGAATTATATAAAGTTGACTAAAAGGACGTGGAGAAGTTTTGAAAGTACCGTCACTACTGTAGCTACACAATTTTGATGATTTTATCGCCGTTATTGCAATTTCAGAGCAGAGGCTCATAATCTTTTCTTTATCTCCATCTTCAATAACTTTGAAATGTTCAGGTATTTCCTACCTGGTCGAAATGAAGACGTAAACAATGTGTATGAAAGTGTTGAAGTTTCGTACTGCTGGTTTTTGTTTAACTACGTTGTGCAATATGGCTCGCGTCAAATGTTGTCCAGTGTACCTACACGATGCTTAAAATGCCAAGCTTTCAGAATTATGGTTGTCCGTTCGTTATAAACACCGTTATCATCATCTTTGCGTTAGCCTCGAGTCACATCAGAGGTTTTCACCTCGGAGTTCGGGGTGTTGTGTGGTCGTTATAAACCAACATTGCCTTTTGTTTCTTCCTTAAGCCAGTAAGACTGCAATTCTACTATTGTATTTTTTAAAATTTTGCTGTTGTTTATGGAAATACAGTTGTTGAAAATGCCTGGTTAGAATAATAAGTATAAGAAAATAAAAATGTCCACTACTAATAAAGTCTAAATGTACAAAAATAATTTCCAAAAGTATATATCAAATACGAATAATGTACAAAAATAAAATTGTCCAATACGAATAATGTCATCTATTTCATAATGAAAAACAAATCAGTTTACAAAATTGTTTTCTGCTCCGCCTAAAGTAGGATGTCTGGAAGAAATTCCTCTCAGCGTTTAGACCGACTATGTTGTCTAGCAAGCAACAACGCTAATTAGACCTAGGTATATTAACTTACATATTATGTAGCTAGGTAAATAATAAAAATTGTGTTGTAATCTAAAAGTAATATAAACTAATCATTATTTTTAAAAGATTACGAGTTAATTCCGTTAATCTGATTTACAGTTACTAATCAGCATTTACACTCACGGTGTAACAAAAAATAGGCGGTCAAGTGTGTCTGATTCTCGTACGAAGATTCCGTGAATTAAGCTGCATAAACCGTAATATATAGATAGACCCACCGACAAAGAAAAACTACTATGGTCAAAATAGCACCTGTAAACAACAAGTAGATCGCTGAATATTGATGAATGTCATGACTTGATATTCCAGTGTCTAAGGTGTTTTCAGATTTCATCTGGTCGATTTGTTGCTTGATATGCTGCAGTGAGATTTGCTGGCCCGTGATGTTGAGTTCTATTTGTGGCACAGAGACGTTAATGATATGATTGATAGGTGCTATTAATGGAGATTCCAATTCAGGAGACGTCTTCATTTCTGTGTATCGCAGTTTGTGTGAAAAAACTGTGAAGTCTTCGCCTTTGATTATACATTCTGAATCGAGAGCTATCACTCCGGCCTTCGTGATTCGTATAGCGGTAATCTGATGCTCACATATGATGCGGAGTGCACACTGCCCACAACAATAAAATAGGTAAGTGTTTATTTTATTCAACTCGATCCAGTTATTACGGCATTCTGCGATATTTGTCAGACATCTGTTTGTACTATTATTCTTAATACACAAACTGTCTGCCGATTTGAACTGAAAAATTGGCTTTTGGGCATTCCCAAAAGCCAATTTTTAGTACGACAAATTTACTCGTTTATGTCATTACATAAACGAGTAAATTTGTCGTACTGCACACACTGTTGTATGTCTCGTGCCGTTAACGCCAGGTATGTATCCTTGCGTAAATTAATTGCGATGTAATCTGATACCGGCACAATAGCCACTGTATTCGTATCATTTTGTTGTTGTTGTGGAACTGATATTAATTGATATAGATCATAACTTTCTCTGTTGACAAGTGGTATGCCGATTTCAAATATTATGTATTGTTTTGTTATTCTTGCTCTGATTTTTAACAGATGATACATTTTTGGCAGTTCAGTTTGTATGTTTTCTATGGGTAAGGATAGTTCACGCGACAGTTGGCCTGAGATAATGCTGAGCTGGTCACGCAATTGCATCGGTGAGAGTAAATGGACACTAAACATTCCATGATGGATATCTGTTATCGTGTCGATCAATGTGTCTTGCAATGACTTCAGTTTCGCCAGCATATTTGTTGCTATGATAGCTGAAAGTGCTAATTCGTTCATCACTTCCTGATCTTGTACATTTTTGTTCAAGGTGTTAGTTGCCTTCGTCAGATCATTTAAATACCTATTGATAGTTTTATGTTGGCTGTTTATGTACTCTTCAGTTCTTTTTAAAATATTGTATTCTGCTTCTACAACTGAAGTCTGATTTTTCCATAAAAGTGCCAGGTGATTTTGGTTTTGTTTAATCAAAGATATGTCTCTCTGGTATTGATCTGCGAAACGTTGGTCTAAAACTCCAAATAAACTGTTAACAACATAGCCAACACCATTAATGAGACCTCGCCGCTTACGTGTTCGTTCGAAACGTTGATTCATTAATATTTCATTGTAATAATTTAATTCGTCATATGAGTGACGTAATTGTATTAAGATGATGTCGCACAGTGCTTTGTTTCTTTCGCTTTCACAGACAGTATTTATTTGCTTCAGATATTTTTCAAGCGTTGCCGAACCTTCCCAGTATGGGTTCATGTCGTAATACACAATAAGTTTCCATTCGTCACGTATAAACTGCATGCTTGACATTCGGTCAAAGTATAATGCCTTGTTTATCGCTGTTAGACTATATGGTGATGATAACTGTTTATCACCAAAGACTGACATCATAAAGAAGAATAAAGTAACGAGTGTTGTTATTAAATTGGGCGTCGGGTCAGTTCGTCGTTTTGATCGCTTTTCCTTTGTTCTAATGTTCTGCTGGTTTGATGTATAATCACCTGCCGTAGGAGATTTATTGTCAGATACAAGTACTGTCAAGTTGATCACTGGGCGCTTTATAGTTCCATTTTTTGTCTTCAAGGTAACAACCCGGACTAATCCATCTGAACCGGGATGCACCTCAATTACTCTGCCTAGAACCCATTTTCCTGCAGGAACGTTTGACTCGTGAATGATGACAACGTCGTCAACTCTAATGTTCTCGTGTGGGTTCCGCCATTTACTTCTTGTTGAAAGCTGAACAAGATATTCGGACTGCCATCGCTTCCAAATATCTTCGAAAATCTTCTGAGTCTTGTACCAACGTGTTCTTTCATCGTGTTCTGAGTTCAATATAGTAAGTATCGGACCGCTGCTTAAAAAATGTGAAGGTGTCAGGTAATTTAAATCATCTGGGTCCTCCGTAAGCGCGCACAGCGGTCGACTGTTGAGGCATGCTTCCAGTTGGGATAGTAACGTATTATATTCTTCGAACGTAAGTTTTTGCTCACCAACAACACGTCGGAGATAGTGCTTGAGACTTTTTACCGCTGCTTCCCACAGGCCTCCTGCACTCGGCCAAGCGGGGGCGTTAAAATGCCACTGAATACCCAACTCATGGATCTCTGAATAAAATTCGTCACCAAATATATTGTGAAGGTTCTGTAATTCTTGCTGCAGTATTTTATTAGCCCCAACAAAATTCGTGCCATTATCGCTGTATATGTGCTGTGGCTTGCCTCGACGCGATGACATGCGTTTTAATGCAGCCAAAAAGGCTGATGAAGTAAGGTCTGATACGAGTTCGAGATGTACGGCTTTTGTCACCATGCACACGAACACCGCGATGTATCCTTTGCTTGTCTTAACACCCCGCCCTTTATTCAGTTTCACGTCAACATATCCAGTGAAGTCTACGCCAGTGTGCTGAAAAGGACGTGATGGGTTACTCCGAGGTTCAGGTAAGTCACCCATCATTTGTTTTTGCTTGTTTGCTTTGTGTTTTTTACATATGATGCATGCATGTAATCGTTTCTTTACAGCTCTGTTTCCACCCAATATCCAATGACACTTTCGAATGTGTGCGAGTGTCAACCGAGCTCCCGCATGAAATGATCGGCGGTGAGCTTGATCGATAATAAGGTCGGTAATGTGGCTGCTGTGTGGTATAATAAGGGGATGCTTCATCTCAGCGCTAATGTTTGCATGCTTGAGTCTGCCTCCAACTCTCAAAAGACCGTTCTCGTCTAAAAATGGGTTAAGATTCAAGATTTTGCTCTTGCTGTGCACTTGCTTGTGTAAACGTAGATTGCTTATTTCTTCTGCAAACTCTATTCCTTGAACATATTTTATAATCATTTGTTTTGATATAGTTAATTCGTTTACATTCAAGTAAGCTGAATGCTCAGTATTACGTCGTATGAAACGTAACACCCATGCCAGTACGCGCTCGGCTCGTGTCATGTTGCTGTGCCTACGTAATATGTTTTCTATGACATCATTACTATGAAGTTGACTACTGGTTGTGACGTTGATATGTGCTATTTTTTTCTCCTCTTGACTCGTGCTGTAGATAGGTTTTTCTAGCCCTGATGACCTTTCGAATTCCGGTAGGAATTTAGGGCCACTCCACCACAGTTGTTCTCGCTTCAAGTGTTCTACGGTAATACCACGACTAGCACAATCAGCTGGGTTATCAGCAGATTTTATGTAGTACCACTTGTCCGACTGTATGACTTGTTTGATACGTTTGACTCTGTTCGCTACAAATGGTGTCCAACGATTGATATCGCCTTGAATCCAGCCGAGAACAGCAGTAGAATCAGTCCATCCAAATACTTCAGTTTTGCGCCCGGTGAAGGCTTGTTGAATTTTGTGCATAAGTGTTGACAACAAATGCGCCCCACTGAGTTCTAGACGTGGTAGAGTCAGCTTCTTATTTTCCGGCACTAGTCTTGTTTTTCCGGCGACAAGAGTAATGCAGTTATTATATTTACAACATGCATACGCTTTTATCGACGCATCGCAGAAGCCGTGCAATTGAATAGGATCATGTTCTCCAATCTGGTACCATCTTGGTATTTTAAAGTCTGTTATGCCCTGTAGATCTACCTTCATTTTGTGCCACTCTGTACTTATATCAACCGGAAGCTGATCATCCCATTGAATGTTAGATAACCAAACTTGCTTGAATAAAAGTTTCAATTTAATTGTAACTGGAGATAGCCAACCGAGGGGATCGAATATCTTCGATATATCAAACAGTAATGAACGTTTGGTATATGTTGCGGTTGACTTTGGTTGATTTATCTTCAACTCAAATGTGAATGTATCTTCATGTGGTAGCCATTTTAATCCAAGGGTCTTTGTTGATTCCGCTCGCTTAAAGTTAAATGAAGATTGATTTGAGCACTCCCTGCTTACGTCTTGAAGTAGTTCGTCGTTGTTAGATGACCACTTCCTTAAGTTGAAACCTCCCGATTGTAATAATTGCACCAAATCGCGTTGCAATTGTTTGGCTGTTGATAATGTGAAGGCTCCACTTACAAGGTCATCCATATAGAATTCTTCTTGCAGTGCTTGAGCGGCTCTGCTGTTCTGATATTTGTGCCCTTCGTCCGCTGCCAACTGTTTCAAAGTCATCATGGCCAAAAAAGGAGCTACTTTCATCCCATAGCTCACTGTTGTGAGCTGGTATTCACGCAGTAGTTGATCAGGAGAACTCCTCCACAGTATTTTTTTATACTTTTGATGATCAGGACTGCATTGTATCTGGCGATACATTTTTTCAATGTCAGCAGTATACGCGAATTGATATTGCCTCCACCGCAAGATTAATAACATGAGATCTTGTTGTAAGTTCGGTCCACGTTTCATGAGATCATTCAATGTATAGCCCGTGGTTGTTTTGGCCGATGCGTTAAAAACTACTCTTAACGCCGTAGTTGTCGAATCTGCACGTTGAATACAATGGTGAGGTAAATAACAACTCGGCTTAGTGGGACTTGTACACTCGACCATATGATTTAATGACTGATATTCTTGAATGAAGTTATTATATGCTTCTGCTAATTGTGGTTGTCTGCTAAACTTTCGTTCAAGTTGTCGAAATTGTGCCAAGGCCATGGGTTTCGAAGCTCCCAATTTCTCTTGAATGTCTGACTCGAATGGTATCTCGAGCACGTAGCGACCTTCTCTGTTGCGAGTAGTTGTATTTTTATAGTGTTGTAGGCAATCTAAATCGTCCTGTGACATATTTGAGTTTTCTGCTATATCTTCAACAGACCAAAATATTTGGATATCATCGATATTGTTAATCACAACGTTGCAGTGGAATGTTTGCACGTTTCCACATAAAATCCACCCTAGGCGTGTTTGTTGTGCAACCGGTTGTGATTTTTCCTGCCTGATGATACCTTCTTGAATGATATTTGAATAAATCTCCGCTCCCAATAAAATGTCTACAGGTCGACTAAAATAAAATTCAGGATCAGCCAATGTTACATTTTCTAAAAATGTCCATGATTCTGGCTTCTCGAATGATTTGTTCGGTAAGTTATTTATCAAGTTCCGCATTATAAATACATCGGTATCAAATGTATAGTCGCTGTGAATGGCGTGACACGTGATTATAAGAATCACGTGTCTCCTTTACAACTATTTTCTTTAGCGCCGACACCGAAAATGACACCTTTACATCGGCCGCGTGGTAATCGTAACATTTGTGCGGCTTTTTCTGTAATTAAGGATGTTTGTGAACCCTGATCCAGGAGTGCTCGCAAAGTGATTAAGGACCCGTCACACGCTTGTACCCTAATCAATGCTGTTGTAAGGAGGGTTTCTGATAAATTTTCTTGGGACACGTGGTTGCTATTCACGTTTGACTTGCTATCAGTAACATTATTTTGTTACACTGATTTGCTGTTTGATGTCTGTCCATTCCCTTTACCGTAAGCGTCGTGAAGTAGTGTGTTATGATCCGAACTGCAAACGCGGCATCTTTTTCTTGACATGCATTCAATGCCCCGCGTATGAATATTTAAACAATTTTTGCATAAATTGTATTTCGCAACTGCCTTCCGTTTGTCGGGTTGTCATTCGAGAAATGCCTTGCACGCGAATAATTTGTGATCTTGATTGCAATGTGGACATTTTGACGTGTCTTCGTGGGTTTTTGAATTCGATTTAGAGTTCTGTTGAATGTTTTGATTTGCACTGTATGCTTTGTACGATGGATATCTCTTGTTAGTGGATGCTGGTTCAGACTGCTGCTTTGATGCTTCCGGCTTGCAACGAGACGACTCCCATGATACAAATTTGCTTTCTAGAAAACTAAGAAAATCTGCGATGTTCGGTAATTCACGTGGGTCTTTCAGGGACTCCAGGTAGTCATTGTGAGTGACTACATCCAATTTTTGACAAAGTAAGTCTATTATTAATGGATCCCACGACGAAACATCCACACCGAGATTTTTAATCGCGTTCAAACATTCCCTCGTTGTATCATGAAGTTTTTTGACCGAGGTTGCAGACAAATGTATAGTGTTGGGTACGCTAAACAATGACTTGATATATGATGAGAAGATCAACTTTTTGTTATTATATCTATGGTTGAGGATCTCCCAAGCTGTTTCATAATTTTCCGAGCTGATCGTTAAATGTTGAATAAGTTTCTCGGCTTCACCTCTTATTTTACTTTTGAGGAACTGCATGCGTTGAGCCTCTTATAGTGATGGGTTGGAATGAATCGTCTCAATAAACAAATCCTTGAATGAAGTCCAGTGCTGATAACTTCCACTAAAAGCTGGAATTTCGATCTTCGGAGTTGATTTTTCTCGGTGAGAAACTGACCACATTTTGGAGTTGATTTTTGTTTTCATCTCGTTGTAAATGAGTTCACACGTGCTGTAAGACGTCTCATGTTGCTCCTCAGCCTTGTTGGGCAAGCTGTCAAGGTCCCAATAAAGCGAATCAACTGCATTCCACCTTGATTCTAACACCTTTAATGCATCTTCAAACTGCCATTTATCTTTAAGAAGATCCACGTTGATGTTTGATGCTGTTCTTTGGAACGCCTTGAAGTTGCTCCTATGTTTTCGTAACATCTCTTCTGTTCTGCTATTAGTGTCAGACTTGACTACCTCAGGCACCTTTATTGAAAGGGGAGACTGAACTTCACGTTCAGCTTCACTAGTACCCATCTTTTGATAGTTTGGCTCTAATAATTTCGAAGTTGATGGGGCTGGATCGAATGTAAAGCTCGGTGACTTTACTACGGGAGAAGTTGGTTTCTGCTCTTTTTTGAAATACCCAGCTAGGAACTCCCTGGTACTTTCGTAAAAATTTCGTGTCTGTTGATAACTATCTTGCACGAAGTATGGGTGTGAAGAACTTTCGCAGTCGCGAATTTTCTCATGGTTTATTTGAAACTCAGCCCAATACTTATCCAGAAGATCTATTTTCTTCTGCACGTACTCTGGCGTCTTACGACCCTGACCATCCTTTTTAAAGTTCGTCAAGATGCTATTAATTGCTTCCATGATTTGATATTGGGTTTCTATTATTGCCTCCATGATAAAAATTGAATAATAAATACCTCAAATCACCAAATTTGCTTGGTGTTACTTGTTGTTGCTGGTCGATGTTTGATCTAAGTGATCCGTGTCCTATGTACGGCTAATGCGCCTTCTCAATTGGACTGGTGAGACCCGCTTCTGGGAGGCCAGTTCAACCGATTCGCCACCGCACAAAGAAACCTCGGAATACTTAAAATCTTCACTCTCGAAGGACCAAAAGTATGTCTGCGCTGTTGAATGTGGCGCACACACAACTTTGTTACTTGAAATGATAAGTCACTGATAGATAAAATGAAATGCGTTTATTGATCACTTAACTATCCCGTAACTAATGCTAAAATGGATTGATGAGTACCGCTTATTATGAACTGTGAATGCGTACTGTCGCGAAAACATACAATTTATGTAAGGCGACAGAAAAGTGCTGATGTGAATGATGCGCGCGTGCCATGTACGATATATGACTCGTACACCGACTATGTTGTCTAGCAAGCAACAACGCTAATTAGACCTAGGTATATTAACTTACATATTATGTAGCTAGGTAAATAATAAAAATTGTGTTGTAATCTAAAAGTAATATAAACTAATCATTATTTTTAAAAGATTACGAGTTAATTCCGTTAATCTGATTTACAGTTACTAATCAGCATTTACACTCACGGTGTAACAAAAAATAGGCGGTCAAGTGTGTCTGATTCTCGTACGAAGATTCCGTGAATTAAGCTGCATAAACCGTAATATATTTTGAATGCGTTCACTTAAAGTTAGATTTTTGTACAATTTCAAGTCGTTCTAGAACTTAATATGCTTTCCGCGGGGTATACCTAATACTAAGTTCCCTAGCTCGCGTTATGCTTAACCAGAAGTAGAAGTAGGCATAACGCGAGTTAGACTTACATCAATATAGACCAACAGCTATAAAGGCCAAATAATAACCAGACCAACTGAGATTGTCTTTTAGCTCAACACTTGGATTTGGTTAACCGGCTATTAGCTTGCACAAAGATTAAGTATTGCCATTTGGCCATGCTGCCAGTCTTCTGGGCACGTTTCACACGCAAAATTCGACCGGGTTGGTATCACCGTGCACATATGCGAAAATCAAATAATGATTGGATTGCGTTTAAGGGATCAGCAAGTGCATAGCCGGGCTAGGGGTGACGGTGGTCGCAGCATTGGTGGGACCAGTGGGTCTTGGCGTAGTCTATGGGGATGGCGCGGGGTGATCCGCCGAACAGGGAGACCTATAGAAACGGTGGTGGCTGCACGCGCCTTAATTTAGGGACCGAATTGGGGCCCCTATACTAACACACCTAAATCACCCGAGAGGCTGCCTCACCAGGTCACGCATAATCCTGATGTGGCTCGCCGTGCCGGTTAGTAATCGGACGGTGGGATCCCGGCGACCACATTCTGGGGGTATGAGTGCGTCAGCTTATTTTTTTTTAATGATACGATGTATTTAGTACGGTGTAAACTAATTTAATTCATCTTTTTTTTTAATGTACAAACTATAATACATCTATAATTTTTAAAACTTACAGCTATATCACTTATAAATACTAAATTCGGATACAGTACGGATCTTCGTTCATAGTCCAGTATTTCTTATATTTTTATTTTAACATTTAGTTTAGAAATTAAAACCCTCTTCCGGTCGATAACATGCCAACAAATAAAAAAAACTATAATTTACTTAATTCTACAGCTAGTTTTAGTGGGTATACATTTTTAGTAGTTCCTTTTTATTTTAATTAGGTTTTTAATGAAATATAGTCCCGTTATTTCATTGTTCTCCAATTTTGCCAGTTTGCCAATTAAATCTTATGTCTATTCTTCTCCTTCCGTTCCCTTCAAATAAGTTTTGTCTTAGTTTGAAACTTCGCCACAGTGCCTCTTTTTTAATTTAAATAAAAAATGTACAAATGATTGTTTGCCCTTCATCCGCGCATTCAATCGTCTATGATAGCCTTCTAAAGAGTTATTAGTACGATGGATTTGACTGGCGCAGCTTATAATATCTTGTAAATTCCCCATCCACTGCTTTTCCATATACTCATTAAATTTTTCAGTGGCTTCAGTATCATTCTCAGGTGTTAAAATCTTAATGTCTTGCCAGACATCAGATAAATACATCATGGGAAGCAGAGGAAGCTTTGCGCACAGTTCGATCTTTTTATAACCAGCGCGTGTAGCCAAAACACCCTAATTTTTCTGCTTTTTTAAATAATGCTTTCGAAAAATCTAAATAACAGCCACTATCGCTATCCCTGGAAAAACAACCTTAAGTGCTTGTATATGGGCGATTTCATAATCGCATTTAAAACGTGTAAAATTAATGTCAAAATGGGTTTTGATTTGCTGAAATAATCGAATGTATGTATCTTGACATTTGTCCGGTAATAAGTTGTATAATAGGAACTATATTTACAGTATCATTATAGAGTATAGAGTTGATAAAATCATAACGGCACAGATTTAAATGTACCATCACCGTATAATTCCGCGTCAGTACCTGCGGTTAACATCAAGGTCCTCTTAGCTGCTAGCGTAGAGACCATTAAAAATTCTACTTTTGCCTTCACCGTGATCACTAGCAAGAAAATTTTGAGTTATCATTTTCGGTAACAGTAATTTGCTTGATAATCCTTTTTCGAGGTCCAAAAAACTATTTCTTGCGCGACAAAGTGAATCCTTCTTGGTTTTGTATAAAGATACTGCGTTAATCTCGTCTTCTGTCAAGGGATATTCACCGACTTCATTACTATTTGATTGAATTTGAATTTGCCTTAATACTATTTTCTCAACTATTTTGGGTATTGTTCCAAGTTTACGGCATACTTCCTTCTTTACTTTATCAATAATTACGGCTATTTTATTTTTTACTTGATTAGGAGAACATGAATGTTCTTGAGCATTTTGAATATCACTATCCGAACCCAGTTTCAAAGAAGCGTTGCAAATCTTTCTGTTTGAGCAACTCCATAATGACGAACCATCTTTATTGCACTTGTTTTTCGTGTACGCATAACCATCTTTTTAATAAATTGTACGCACCTTTTTTATTTTTTACAAATTGACTGTTTTGTGAATTCATATTTTACAGTCCGTCAAATCTAAGAAGTACCGTTTGACAGTTCTGACAATTGAATGATAGGGATGGGATGAAAAAATCGATTACTATAATATCCGAACTTTAAGAGATCGATTACTATAATATCCGAATTTTAAGAAATCAATTGTTATAATTAAATAAAAGAAATGTTTAGGATATTTTTTTATTCACTACTAGTACTAGTATCGTCGTCTTCGTCATCATCGTCATTTAAATTAATGACCAGTTGATTGTCCATTACATTATCAAAGTGTACGTCTCTTTCGAAGTCGTCCATTATTATTTTCTTTGTTTTTTGTACTACTTTACTCCAATCTTCCTGTGTAACTTGGGCACATGCTTCCTTTAATAAACCTTCCATTTTCTTGACACTGAAGGGTGGTTTTGTGTTGTGTCTTGCTGCATAACCTGTAAAACAATAATGTAACTATTTGATAGCAGACGAAAACCATTGTTTAAATTATAAATGTTAGAAGTACTCGTGTTATTATTATAATATTATAAAATATTACCTTTAACTTGGGCCCAAATCAGTTCAATGGCATTATATTGGCAATGGTACGGAGGAAGTCGTATGACTTTGTGCCCGTGCTCTTCGGCCAATTGGTCAATTACATATGTCGGTTTTGGTGGTTTATGCAATTTCACTAACTGTAATAATTCAGCTTTTAATAGTGACATGTCGGCATCCACTCCTTTTCTTTGCAGCCATGCCACCAAATCTGCTTTCTTATTGGCTGACGTAGGTGCTTTATCAATTTGCACAGAGTGGTATGGGGCATTATCCATTATAATTGTGCTGTTAGGAGGGATATTCTGTAATAAATTTAAGAACCACTCTCGGAACCTTACTGCGTCCATTTCTTCATGATACTCTTTAGTGCTTTTGGATTGGAAAGCTAATAAAGAGTTTTCCACGAAGCCTGTAGACGCTGACCCAGCATGGCATATTATGAGGCGTCCACCTTTTACTTTTCCGATTACATAACTATTTAGTTATGTAATCGTAATATGTGAGATAAATCCCATTCACATGAAAAAATATTTGTTTGGTTGTCAAGTGTAATTTGTAAATAATACATTCGATTTTTCGTATATGTAAACGATTTTTTTGCATACAAGTGTATCCGAAGAGTCGCAACACTACGTGCAGTGACCTAACTACGTAACTTTGTAATGCGGTCAAGAATATAACTATTAGAAATTATTTACTGTGTAAATATGTGTTATTTTGCTTTGTTTGAAAGTTTTCAATTACATTTAGATATTAAGAATTGTACATTTTTAGATACAATAATGAAATCTTTCTAAATTCATGGTTTTATGAAAAAGGTTATCGAAACTGAATAATGTACGTATGAACAAAGTTGTTTCGGTTTGAAAAATATGAAACGTCAAACGGTACCTCTTAGATTTGATGGACTGTAAGTATTTATTATTAAATGAAACTAAACCAACAATTTATATTTTATTCAGGTGACAATTCAATAAATGAATGTGACAGTACCTATCATAATTTAATGATAGAACACTTAAAATTGTAAGTGGACAGATAAATACAATAAGAAGTTTGTATAGGTATCTCCTAGATACAAACCTAAATAAAAGGTATTTGGCATAACGCGATATAGACCATGCAAGATTTAGGTATGAAGCGAAGTAGTTCTCATCCGAAGTAAGCAAATGGCGACCTAGGCAAACATATACTTAGGCTAAAAGCTAATCGAAAATGAAGTTTAGTCATAATGCGAAGTAATCGTTCTGCGTATTAGGTATACCCCGCGAAAAACCTTAATATTTGGTATGAATTTCAACTCACCGACAGACTGGAGTTGAAATTACGTCGTTCGTCGCGACTAAGTCATTTCCTTTTGTGAGGTACGGAACCCTAAAATCATGCATTTTATAAAAATTATAATAGTAAGTAGCAGAAAATCATCTTTGTTTTATAATTGAAAAATAAAAAGACTTTGTGTATTTTTGATCAAATTTGATGTCTCTCACTTCATTCGATATATTTCATTTTTATTTAAATGAAAATATATTAGAATATGTCTTCTTTAGTGTTCTTATTGTATACCTTAATTCCCAGATAATTTTTGGATTCAACTACCGCACACTTCGTTGTTGAAACATGTTGACCAGAGAATCACAATCGAATGCAAAACCGGTGACACTAGAGAACTACGGGTTAACGTCAGGATGGACATCAGTTGGGAAACCTTTGTGGTACTGCATATATATCTCACCTTAATGTATGCAACTAAGAAAGCAGATTCCATGTCGAGAAATGTACTTGCTTTGCTTTTACTCGAGTCCATTATGTGCAGCAAACTCTTGTAAAAGTATATAACGTAGCAACAGGTGAAAATAGTCACTCCTGCGAACTTGAATGAACCGAATAATTGCGGTACTTGGCGATGTGTCCACTTGTCTTTTTTGATCTAATGACATTTTGAAAGTTTTCGGACGGGAATTTATTCCAAGGATATAAAGTAATAATATCCCTGAACATTTCAGCCACATTCGTTTACCTATTTAACAGTTGAGTAATAACCAATTTGTTTTTTCATAAAACTTCAAATTAAATATATTTACCTACAAGTTGCACATATTATAAAATTGTAAATCAGTTGTTCCACACTCTGGAGATAGTAAAACAACTCGGCTTCTCATATTATTGGGTCCCAAATGCAGTCTGGCGCAAGTTTCATCAGACCAACCTAAAACCGACAGTTTGGTTGCCAAGTTATCTTCTACAATACTTCGCAAACGTGCTGCTATTGCGGGTTTCCACCCCATATATCAAGATGTAAAGTTGCCTGTGGTAAGTATATTTTTGTAAATATCCTTTACAATAATGTGAGTTTAGCGTGAATGTGGTCGTAGGACTAGAAATAAAATGATGGAAAACGAAATATGCATACTTTATTTAATGTCACAAAGTAAAGCTACACCTCGTAGCGCCCAGTGTCTTGGATTACTGTCCGTTTCAAAGTCTATTGAACCGACATACTTAGCATCTGTTCTTTGAGGTTTTCTATAGATTGGGCATTCGTACAATCTGGGATCTTTACCGGCTGTAGTGTTGATCGCAAATATATAAATAACTGGCATCTGTTCATAAAGTACTTTGGGCTTTGATTCAATGAGTTTGCCTGTTTTTCTATCCAAAGAAGCTCCTGTAACAATATAACAATTTATTGAATATGATTTTATTGAAACATTGTAATTGACTCTGTTTTACAATGGCTAAGTCAGGGAAATACTTTTTATTTTCTTGTTTTTATCGTATCGTATTTTGTGTGAGACTAATTTCCAGTCATGGTGACTACCTGAAGGTTCATTAGATTTCTACCTTACAGCATTAAGTCTAAGACCCGTATTCTAGAATGGTTCTCTGTTTTAAGTCTCGATTAATCTATAGACAATCTATTAATACTGTCACTGTAAACAATCTGTCAGATAAATCGAGATTTAGGACTGAGTGTCGATCTAGAATACGGGCCAAAATGTCAAGCAAATTGAAAAAGTAAACTCAGATTATAAAAAGACTTACCAATTTTTAATAAATGGAAAATAATAATAGTAGACTTTTTATAAGTAGTTAACTTTAGCTATAGCCTCCTACCGCATTTTCTAATAGTTACCTTCTAGAAACAATCCGTAGACATAAACACCTTCAGCTGGTCCTTCGTGCACATCTTCTCTATTTAGTTTTGTGATGTGGTTTTGCAACACCACTGAGTCCAGTGCCCAACCCTTGTGGCTACGTGTCACCTCCTATTGAAAATCAATATAAATATAATAACTAATACATTGAAAATGCGTTGAAAACTGGTGTTGAAAATTCCTCGTCAGCGCGCCTACTACATCACATTAAAAGATTATTACAAGGTTAATGCTGGCGTACCTGCATGGACTCAGAAACCCAGTCACATGCACATGAATGCGCGTACATCATATACACAACAGTATATAAAACAGTGTAACAATGTATATTAGTATAGTGTATATTAGGTATGTTGTAATTGTTTGTAAGTGTCCATTTTTACCATTTTTCTTAAGTTATTTACCTGTCTCATGGCTGTGAGAAATCCTTGCGGGTTAAAGAAACCGGTCATCCAAAAAGTTGTTGGTCTTCCATTTCTAAGCCAAATTTTGTACTGTTGTTCTCGTTCTAGTAGCTCTGTGTACCAGAACCCTAGCGTTGCTGATTCCCAGGACACCTATATAGATAAAAAGATATTTAATGTCTTATTGCAGTTCCCAGTATGTAATCACTAGCTATCGCGCCCCGTTTTCGCCTTCGCCTGTAGCAAACTTCGAAATCTCTTATTACATACAACCTTTAATAAATGTCCGACATTTATTAATTTTCAAATAAATGGTCATCTGCTGATTTCTTGACATTTATAGTCACTACTCCGCTCCCTTAAAACACGGACTTATGACCGAGGTCACGGTGACTTCGGAGCTCAATCAATCATACAATTAAACAACCAAACCACCAAACAAACAATCAAACACACAATCAATCAACCAATCAAACAATCAAACTACGATTTTATTAATTTATTTTTACTTTAAGAATACTACTGACATTTGGATTAGAGTGACATATGGTTTGGCGTGACATTTAAAAAATTGAGATTTAGGTATTCTGAATGGAAAACTACGGACATACAATCAACGACAAATTTAATGTATTTATGTTTTTTATTCTCATTTTGTACTTACTCTGAGCCATTTGGCAGGTATTCGCGCATCGTACATGGCGTCGAGTGATTCCCTTAGACCCTGACTCATAACAATAGTGCCATCTATCGCCAACTTCAAATCACATAGTGTCGACTGAACAGTTTTGACGACTTTTTGAATCCTGTCAATTTCTTGCCTGGAAATACATATGCGGACATTTGAACATTTTAGTTGCAAATAAATATTTTAATGGTCTATAAATACTCACCTTAGAAAAATGTTCATCGGAAGAAAAGCACCCATTTTTTGTAGTGCTTCTTTAATCTCGAAACTGACGTACTGCTTTGGAAGTTTTTCTAGCATGTCTTCTGCCAATCGATACACGATACTTTCTCTAGTTTCGCCTCCTTGACTTCCACCTTCTTTGGGCTGAACATTTAAGATAGTATCTAAAATATCTTTAGCACTATTAATTTGATATGTTATGTCTGCATTGCCATGCAACCCAAATACTTCTGGAGTATCCGTTAAAGGTAACTGATTTATGTAATCTACATAGCCTTGGATATTTCTTGTAACGGGGACTTTATATCCTTTGTAGAATTCAAAACCCGGTCTTAAGAGAACGTCACAAAACCAAACGTTGGTGAACGTCGTTAGCAAGCGTTTATCAAAGTCGTCTGTTACTCGGCCACCATATTGAACCTCTCCAAGCATATAACATATTGTAGGCCAAGATATTCCTTTCTTAGGATCAATTTCATCCAAATGGTTCTGAACAAATTGAACACTAGCTGCGTAATCAGATTGGTTGAACTCATATGGAACATTCCAACCCAAAGGACCGAACTTTCTTCTTTCTTGAACTATAGTATGAAGAAAAGCTACGGCATAAAGTAAAGGAGGCCACTGTGGCAATGAGGAGTAATCCAAAGTATCTTGTGTTATATTTTGGTAGGTTCTCTTCATACTAGCTCGAATGCCTTGTGGAGGTTCATTCGTGAATTTTATTGCCATTTGTAGCAAACCGATCGGAAATTCAGTATGTACTTCTGTGGTTAGCCACAACCTAAATGTGTCTTGAATGTGTTCTGTTTCAATAAGTGCATCCATAGCTTCAACACAAAACGGTAGTGATAAATGTATGTTCTGAAGTAGTACCCAGCCGCCTTCGTTCATAGAATCTGATATCATTTTTCTTGCTACTATTTCTTGACCTTGACCCATGGACACTGCTTTTAAAACTAAAACAAAATGTTAGATAATTGTAAGAAATAATCATTTAATAAGATTTTAATGAAATCGATTAAGATAGGAAAATATGAATCACTTCAAGCGGGATTCGAACCGGTGATCTTTCTGTGTTTGGGTGGAGTAATTAAAAGTCAATGTTAAAATAACATCAAAAATTGGTTCCGATAGTTCATACGAACGTCGGTAAGATGGCTCCCATCGTTGCCCCAAGATGGTGGATATATAGGTAGATTTAGTGGGCCTGGTTTGGTGGCTCAGTGGTCAGAGTATTCCCCTGTAAGGGGAAGATGTGTGATCCTCCAATAAAAATGTGTTGATATAATTGAACGGAAATTTGGTGTAGATAAATATCGTAGTTAGTTAATAGTGATCAATAAACAAGTAAGAACTGAAAATAGGGTCCCTTCTCCCTGTCGTCCACCGGGCGGCGGCTTGTGTCCTACCCTTGGTGACTTTTAGTATGTTCATCTGTGTACCTTAAGGAATAACTGTGCCAATTTTCAAAACTTTTCACTTTATTTTTCCCGTATTATACCTTCCTTATATTTATTAATATTACGAATTTACATACCAATCTCCTTAGCTTTAGCAAGTTGACTTATTTGCATGGATGGATCGGATCCGATTGATAGAATGCAAATAAGTGGAGTACGAGGTTCAGATTCCTCCCAAGTCGTTTCCAAATTAAGAATGCGACCCTCACCATATTCAGGTCCAAGGGAATCTGTAAAATAACAGATATTGACCTACATACATACATATTTGCGAATAAAAGTAAAAAAAAAGAAAAAGAAGAAAGTAATTATTAGAAAAACACGCCTAAGATTTCTTTCATCAGATTCTACTTACCCACTATATACTTTCTGGCTTGCGACAGCGTTCTATCAGGACTCCAAGATCTAACGAGCAATAGTTTTCTAAATACATCAAGGCTGTCATTATAACCATTTGGGAACGTTTCTTCTTCAGGTTTAGCTTTTTCGTACCATGCGCGCCACTCTTTCTCAGTAGATGTTATCTGTATATAAAATGCAAGATATTGCTTCCACATCACATAAATAGAGCTCAAACATAGGTTTTCTACAATGCAAGCAAGACAAGAAGATACTGATCCATGTTAATATTACAAAAAAATAACTCTGTCCTTCTGTTACGCTTTCACGCGAAAGTCATCATAGGAAGCACCCATTTTGATGAAGTGTGGTATAGAGATATACTATTGTGGATATTTAAATGGGCCTGTTTCAGACTTGAAATTAGAATTAACGTCACCGCTGAATTCTGTTAAAACTATTGCAGTATTATATTACAGATACTGCAATAGTTTATAATAAACTAGTTTCAACTAAAATAATAAGCAACTTACCCTGCTAAGAATATCCTTAAAGATGTTTAATTTACTAATTTCAACTAAGTTTAGCCATGTAATGTCTAAAATCCATCTAAAGGGTTTAGGCGTAACAGCATTTAAATCCAGTGATGCGCCGCCTTTGATAAACGCCATAAATTCATCGTGCGATATCAGACCCCGCTGATAGTCAATTTTCATTGCCAACATTAGGGTAAACAAAGCTTTGTGTCTTTCGTACAAACTACGCAATGTGAACGCCCACACTTCATGTGTTAAATATTTCAGTATAATATTAATACGTTCTTCGGTTACATTGCTTTTTGTAGATTTAGTTATTGAGCTATCAAATATGTTTAAAAACTGCTTTAGTGAATTCTGATACATGATGTTTACATTACTCATTTCTACAATTAAGAAATACAAGATAGATCCTCTAGCAGCTACCGCTCTGAATTCTTCTCGAGCTTTGATGATTTTCTTTTCTGTTACTTCTGCTACTACGAGCTTTTCGTTAACCTCTTCCGCAGTAGTCTTTGTAATTTGTAGCACTTGAATTAATGCTTCGTCATCTACTAAAGAACCTTCAGAAGACGTCAGCCGGCTAAGTAAATTACTTTCCAACTCTTTCATACTCCTCTGATTCTTCATAACTGATTCAAACAAAGCTACTCTTTCTTCCTCCAAATCAGACTTTTCCATCAAGATTACTCTGCCTAGCAATTGGTCTTCTAGACCTTGCATAGTGACAGTAAAATCTATTATTGATGTTTTAGCACTTACTTCTGGAGAGTATGCTGGATTTGGTAGCTTTGTTGTTATGTATAACATAAATCCAGGCATAACATCACATTCTTTGTCACCAACAATCACTTTTTCAATAGAACCTGATTTGATAAAATTCTTTTCAAGTACATTATCTATGACAGGATCGAGTTCAACACCTACATCTTCAATTAGAAGCGGTCTGCCAAGAGATAAACTGTCTTCTAAATGGGTTCTAAAATACTTATGATTTAATGAAGTTATCTGTAATTCATTGGTGCTCTCTTTATTCTTTATCCAATTCTTCCCTTGACTTTGTGGATCAACTAAAAGTGGGTAAGAACTTGACTTGGTCACAATTAACGCATTTTGAACAGAAAGTTCATCATTTGGGAGACCCTGTAAAGTCCATTCCGAAATTGTTGCACTTTCTATCAACATATTAATAATGTTTAAATCTTGTGTCACGGGTATTTGTTTGCTCGTTAAAATACCCATCCATGTATTGAATAGACTATTTCTGAATTCTTGGTTATAAGGGCCACAGTATGACAGGAAGCCCGTTGCTAAAACAACATCACCTACTAACCGCCCAAGCTGTTCTTTGAAGTCTTTACTTTGTTGAGTCCATCTAATTTTTTCACCTCCCAAACCATTAATGAGAGCTGTTGCCGCAGTCATTTTTCTCAAGCACACATTAGCTGCGTCTGTTAGTTGTTGTTTTTCAGAAACAGCTGATTCATATTGTTCTTTAACTTTTCTTAGCGACATTTCCCGTTCCTCTAACTGTCTCTCAGCTGATGCTAAATCGTCCATTGCCACCTATGGCCAATATAATTAATGAGTTTTCTATATATTTACATACATAAAAGTTACGTCCATTTCCCGCCAGGCTAGACAGAAAACAGCCCGCCATTTGCTTCTCGTGACAATGACAACTAAATTATCATAAATGAAATATAATGTTGACTGACGTGTGAGTACAAACTTGTTACCTATTATACTCATTTGAAATGAACCAGCCTGGAGGAAAATTTCTAATAATTATTTCTTAATGGATGTAAGCAACATGAAAAGCATAACTGCTGAAATTTCAAGCTACCTTTAGGCCGGCAGTTCAGGCTACCTATATATAGGCCGGCAATTCAGGCTCTGCCTTGATAAATCATACTATGGAATCAAGTAACTTAGTATATAATAATAGATCTTCTGTATGTATGGTAATCCGTAAAACATTTTTACTTTGTTATTTACGAGAAAAATGCGAGAATCCAATATAATTGACGTGAATAAAAGAAATGCATAAGTCCGAGATGGGTTGAGTTGATGGAGATGGGTTTGATGGGATGAGTTTTAATTTTTTTAATTATGGTGTATTTAATCATTTACCCTTGCTTTTTGTTATTCGCTACGTACTCATTCGTTCTATGTGCCCAAACCACCTTAAGATACCCCTTTCAATCCTTGTTACAACATTCTATTCCAGGCCATTCCACGCAATACGAATTCTGAAACTAGTTCTATAAATTCACCTTCAATGGTTGTTTGATGTTTACATCACATAAATTTATAATACAAAATAAGCGTTTACCTTTAATCTTGCTTCTTGCAACAATAGATTAGCTTTTAGGGGCAGCACTTCTTTATTCACGCTATGAAAAAATGCCATAGCTTTGGTCCATGAAAGCAATCCAGCCACATCACCACACACTCGCTTGGCAGTATCCATATTGTAGTCTTCCATCTCGAAATACGGAACCAGGTGCTCCACCATTTCGTTGTTGATAATATCTTTTGGGTAGTTTTGAAGTTGTAATAAGAATGTAGTACTTGCCATCATCTAAAATATGAAAACAGTGATTTCTTTTGTATTATTTACTTGTTTGTTTCTGCGAATGTTTGACCCCTCGTAAAACAAAAAAGAAATAAAAAATGCAATTAAAATTATTATATTCTGCAGATGGGTCTAGCATGGCAAGAAAAGCATGTTTGTGTACCGGCACCAAACGCTACCACCGAAATTAAATATACATAGCTGGTAAGGTATTTTTGAGTAGTATTAGAATATCTATGGCATCGGTCTCTCTCTCTATTCACTGTCCTATCGTAGTAAGGTGTGTTTTATTAGTTACCACGTTTCAGTATGGTAGTATTGTACAGTTAAACTAAATAGAAGCACGTTTTATCATTAAATTCAACTGATAATATTCATTATCTAAAACGACACTATTTAAAAACATATTCGATTTAGTGAAACCTTTGTATCTAACATATCCTTAGTACTACATAATGGATACTCTGAGCACAAGAACCTACTGCGTGACATTCCATCCAACTATGTATTAATGATGCAATGTTTTTTTTTGTATTCAATAATTCTATTTTTATTACATTAGTAATAAAAATATTGTTTTGCTCGCACATGTCTTGATAGTATACGTGCACGCACAAACCACGCATCTTCTTGAATTGCGTTTTCGGTAATATCCTTCGAAGCAGCTTCTCTATATTTTTCCATGATATATAATAAAGAAGCCGTTGTTTATGATATCTTAGACGACTCACGGGGCTACTAATTTATAGATATTACTAAATATTGTTATAATTTAAGCAGATATTTTTGTTCCAGTAAATCGGGATACATTCAAAACATTGTTCAGATTAGTAATAGTTGCACTGCAACGTTTTTGAAAGTTCAAAACTATCATACTCTTTCGGTCTTATTACAAAACACGGACTAACTCTAAAACCAGGTTTAAATCGTCTTTAGACCATGGTCTAAAGAAATTTTTATTACAAAAAGGGTTTTATTACTAAACCATGGACTATCTCTGGTCTAAAGATAAACCTGCGTGACCCCTAGTTTAACGTTGGTCTAAAGTGTAAATCATAATAATAATATGTCAAACTTGCCATTTTGAACTTAGCCGGTTAGCGTCAGATAAATTCGTTTACTTTCTTATAATACTATGCTCGTAATGGATATTGACGCAGTTGATCTGATGGATATCGCAGATATTAATATCGTGGAGTCATTGGACATACCACGCTTACCTAACAGACATCGTATTCCAGTAAACCCCTTTATCGAACTATCTGAAGAAGCTTTTTATGCAAAAGTATAGGTTTACTAAACGTTTTAAATAACTTGCAATAAATATATTTTAAAGTAGGTATAAAAATTGGGAAAAATTTGATACCAAGTCAGCGCGAACGGAAAAGTTCGTTCCATTTCACGTCCATAGATCTTCCAATATCATACATAACAATGATTGCTAAATAAAGGCATCAAAATGATATTTTATTATAAAATAAAGTACAACTATTATTCATAAAATTGAATTTAATGAAAATGTATTATCTAAATCTTTTTTCACCATTTTTAGTATATATTATTTATTAATGATGTCAGATAATTTTTGTTTTCTGAGGAAACGGAACGTTGCGATTGAATGGTATCATAATGAACGAACAATAGTTTGAGTAATCTGTGGTTTTATTTAAGTCAAGGTTTAAATTGTGGTACTAAGTAGTCTACGGATTATTCAGCTTTTGTAATAAGGAGAAGTTTAGACCATGGTCTTGAGATTAAGCCTAGACTTTATAGTTCAGGTTTAAACCTGACTTAATTCCGTTTTTTGTAATAAGACCGCTTTATAAGACGTTTGTGTGTGTGTTTCATATGAACTAATCTGGTATCCCTAACTTTACCTTAAGTGATTCTGCCCATGATGGCTTAGGACAAGGAGCAGCAGTGTCTGATATTACTGGATGTAATCTTCTCTGGAATAAAATCAAAACGCAATCCATGATTCTCATAATAAGATGAGGTGGTCGCCCTAATTTTCTGACAGTAGCTATATGTGCAGGTTTGATTGTATTCAGCGCTGCTTCAGCTTCTTCTAATGCAGGTTTAGCAGCTTCCAGTTTCAGTTCAGCTTTTTCTTTTTCTTCTGCAATGTAAGCTACAAGCACTTCTGCTTTTTCCTTAACAATCTGGACTTGATTTTTTACAATTTCTGCCTGCATTGCTCTTTCTGTCACTTCAGTAAGTACTCTACCTGCTTTTTCAGAGGCTAAAGCTAAGTCTTGTTCCATGACAGCTAAATCTTTCTTCAAGACTTCCACAGATATTGATGCTTCTCGTAGTTTTTCTAGACCTGTATCCATCCTTATTGCTCCATCACCTAGTTCCTTTTGCTTCATCTGATATATAGTTTTATAGCCCCCTATGAAATTTAAATATGATTTAGGCGTAACGTGTGAAGAACGGCGAAATCTTTGGAAGTATTCTTGCGAGACTTGCGATACAACATCTTGCATTGTCCCTAATACCGTTACTAACTCTTTTTTTACTTCTTTAGTGCACTCAATTTCGAACTCTGATAAGAAATGGTCTGCTACAGCAACAAGGGCATCTTTAGGCCAAGGCTGAAACCAGTCTATTGTACAACCGGATATAAGCGCTGGAAAACGCATCGCTCGGTATCTGAATGCTTCACTCACCTGAAAGGGTCGAAACAATATTATTATTTCTTGCTGTAGAAGAATGGTATTATTTTCAATTATTTATAGCTAGGAAATTTTAAACCATTAATGATAATGAAACTATACTGCAACGCTCGACATAAGTGCTGGCTACTATTCTTTGTATATACTACATACATACTTATAATCACGTCTTTGTCCCCGGTGGGTTAGGCAGAGGTGAATTAACACCCACACTAATCATGAAATTCGGTCCCACGTAATAGGGAGTGAGCCTATTGCCGTCTTCCGGCCACTATTTTTGACTCGAGTCCCGCATCTGAGACTGAGTCTGGGCTGCATATATCTTTCTGATGTTAAACAGTCCTATCCCTTAGTCGCCTTGTACGACACCGCATGGGAAGAGATGGGGTGGTCCAAATTCTACTCTGCCGGGAACCATACTAATACTTGCTAAAATTCTCTTTTAAACGCATTTACAATAAACAAATATTTACAAATATAAAACATCAACAATCATTGCAAGGCCCTCTAATCGATCTATTACCACTGTTCGGCTTATTGGCGACAATAGTCATGTATATGATAATAGATCGATCAATATTATATCCTATTACGTGGTACCGAATATAATGATTGGTGAACTGAATGTGTTGATTCACCTCTGCCTAACCCATGAACCATGAAGGCGAGATTATATGTATGTATATATTATATGTGAACAGTAGATTTCATTTTAATATATCTTAGGTATTTTTAGAATAAGTTACCATATTTTGCATAACAATTACTTGATCGCTTAAACTTACAAGTAAAATAGTTACTTACTGGTGAGAAACACAATACAACATGTAGATATTGACAGGTTCTATTCAAAAAATATTCCATGACCAGTTCATTTGTTAACGTTCGTTTTTGGTTTTCACGCTTCATGATAGGAGTTAGTTCAGAAATTATTTCTTGTTGTTCATCCTTAGTAAATAAATTTGATATTACTCCAGACGAGAGTATGTTATTAAGGTACTCTAAGAAGCCTTCCTCTTTGATGTCGAGATCTGTAAATATAAATGTAGTACCCTTCCCTTGCACTCCGCAGGACCTATAGAGTAATTTTAAATCTTCGAGGAAATTGGCAACGTTATATGATCTAGTTAATGCTATTTGAAAGGATCGATAGCCTGCTATAAAGGTTGACAATTTGGTCAAAGATTGTTTTCCTGAACCGCCCACGCCTACGAGCATAACGTTTCCTCTAGGATGTCTAATAACTCTAGATATTTTGACGAGATGAAGCATAGCGTCGGGAAAAAATACTAAGTCCATTCCAGAGCCTCGCACCATCTCATTGAACTGTGCTAGAAACATATCTAAGCGTTCACGTAATTCACTATAATCGAATACTGGTTCATATACTTTAGGCAGTTCCATGTCGGTGTCTTCACCTTCCTCACCAGTTGGTTCAGGAGCATCTCTGTGAAAGAAATCGATAATACTAGGTGTATTTTTGATACGGGGCTGTAAGGACAAGTACCTTGACGTTGTAGTTACAGAAAAATGTTCTTAGGATACCTTACCTAGCCTTTAAAGAGATATTTTGAACTGCATTCACAGAATTTGCCAAAAACGTACTCGGCGAGAAAAATGCTAAAAGTCCAAAAATATTTTTGTGCCAATCGATTATATTTCACGTAGGGATCAAAAGACCCTAAGAGACCATTTTAGCTTTAAGTACGCAAAGCCAAATCCCTAAAAACGTTTCTCATATACTCAGAACGGAAATAGGATAAATTAACTCGACACACACACATAGTATTTTACGAAACCTCATAAAAAAATGAGTGGCGTTCAATCGGGGCTGCGAGATGGCCCTGAGTGCCGAAGCCGAGTGCCGAGCTATGTGGCGGAGCACCATCTTGTTGAAAATGAACTTATCACCATTCCGACAGAGGCCATTCTTTTAACTGGTATTCAAGATGGTGTAATGACGTTATTTTACATTCAAAATGTATTCAGTTTCCTTTAATAAAATAGCACCACTATGTCTCGATTAGACATTACACCTAACCGACAGTTCAATAAAAACGAACCTGATTGCGATGATTTTCTTTGGCCCAATAGTGGCAATTTCGTCTGTTGTACATATCGTTATTGAAAAAAGATATTTCGTCAGGCCATAGTATGTAATTCAAAAATTCACGATCACGTGTTATTTTTCCCTTAGCCATCTGCGAAATATACGCCTTCGAACATCATCACTGGTATGTAACGGAGTATGCGCCTGTATCGATAGCATTTATATATTTGCCGTATTTTCTTCATATTTTTGTCACAGGTGAGTGGAAAATCAAGAGCGATATGCTTGGACGATACCTCTGGATATGCTTCAACGTAAGTTAGAACAGCAATCTCCGTGTCTATGTCCAGCGTAGGTGACTGCCATTTGTTTTTTTTGGAAGAATCATGTAATTCCAGGTATTGCAAAAGGTTGGTCTTACCGAAATGCGTGGAAAATATATCAAAAGGTCAGGGAAAGTCACCTAAGAACATTTTATTGTAACTACTACGTTTAGGTATCTGCCCTTACCGCTTCGTTTCAAAAGTACACCCTGTGTATTCAAAAATATATTAGGAAGTTTAATTCTTTTAATATCTATTGTAGGACCTAGTTATCAAACCTACTTCAATGTACGTTGTTGAATATGGTTTATGTCCTCAAAATTTGTGTTGTTTTTGGCGTTAGGTTGGAGTTACTAATTTGAGACGTTTATGAGACCCCAACAAGATCATCGGGGGCTAGGCTTGTTTGGGTCGGGAGACGAACGAGGCTAAAACGGCAATCGCTCCCATAAAATAAGCATAAGTCAAATCTACAGGACACGAGGTTGTTGTGCGCACCCCGGGCTCCGAAATGAAGGCTTTAAATGCAACCAGGTATCACGATGACTATAGTGAAGTCAGTAGATCACTATGAAAATAGGTATGACATTGTTAGTACTAAGTGTGAAAGGTGGATATGCATGCTTATTGTGATTATAAAGTTCAGAACGAAAAATAATTGGTCAAAGTGGTAATAAATCAAATGTTTTCACTTACCTCATGAAATCAACAAAAACTGGATCTTTATCCATCATTTTTCTGTACTCTACTCCTAAGATTTTTTCCGTGATTTCAAACATCGCTTTATCAAACCAGTCCTTGTCTACTTGGTAAGTAAATCGATCAGAAAATACCCTTGAGCATTCATGTTTCCACAGCAACATCATACATCTTTCGGACTCTATTACAGTGGGTAAAGTTCCTACCATACCCTGCCAAAGTCTTGAAAGATCTCTCAAAGAAAAAACATAATGAAATTTGGCCGGGGTAGGTAGTAAATTCGCTCTTGTTATTGCCCATAATTCCCTTGTTAGAGGTATCATCTTTTTTATAAGCGACCTGACTTCCGAAGTAAATCCTCTTTTCATATTATAGTGTCCCTCCCCGATCACTTTAAATATTTTGTCGATAGAATCGTTGTTAGGCAGAGGACAGTTGAATATAGAGAATCGTCGTTTCAATCGTGATGGAATATCGTTCCTTCCGCCACCTGAAATAATGTAACTTGATAAAATTTAAATAATGGATACTGGAACTTGACATAGACTACTATAGACATAGACAAGTTCCTTACCAGGTTGCCCCATAGCAGCTAAGAACATTATGTCAACGACTGTTGTGAAATCGCCAGGCTTTTCCAAACTATAAAACCCGCCCATACTCATAGTCTGTCTTACAATTTCATTGGTTATCTGATCACCCCACTCGTTAATTTGTGGTAAATTTATATCATCAATGAAAACGAGCATTTTCTTTCCCCCTGGTGGCCCGAATGTCATACCACTACGTTTTTCCACATAACTTTCTATAGTTTTCTGGAATTGATATGGGCTCGTTGCTGAAGAGAAATTAAATGAGCGACCTATAAATTGTTCTGGATTTGTATTTTTCATATAGGCCTTCATCATTACCGTTTTAGCGGAGCCTTGTTCACCAAGAAGTAGTACTGCTTTTCCTTGTTTTGCGATACAGTGGATTAGATAATTAATTCTCACGTTATCAACTATGGGCACTAATATACTTGCATAATCTGGTGTAGCGGTGTCAGGATACTGGTAGTGCATCATCAAATCATCCCATAGTTCCCATTTGCCTGGATGTTTCACATAAAAGTCAAAAACTATAGATGGCTTGTTGTTGGGATGTTTTGGAAAATCTAAAGAGTCGCTGAAAGTTTTCTTTAGGTAGGCGTCGAAACGTTGCCTATCATTAGTTTCTAATAAAGATCCAAAGCCCCAGACTAAACTAAATACATATACCTTGTGTAGATGCTCATGAGTGAAAATGATTATTTCTTCAACCTTTTCTTTCTCTTCCTCGTCATCAATATCACCATTAACAGATTTTCCTGCTGCTGGTTCTTCAGTTTCCTCCACTTGAGCGGGGACTTGCCCTTCCAAAAGGTTTAACATTTGAAATATAATGTTACTTTGAAGGACTCGCATACTGAATATCAAATTCTGCGTGCACCACGTGTAGGTGAGTGAAAATGTTTGTTCAAATAGTGTAGTGAACACTTCTATTTCACGTGCAGACCTGGTTTTTAGCCAGGCGCGCAGTACTGAAATAAGACAACGTATATATTGGTGAGTGTATTATTTTTTGAAGTGTACAGTTATTTTTTGCTACGTAATTAAGTAGTATCACGAAAGTCTTCTAAAGTTACTCATTAGCTATGTCCACACTAAGTGCACGTTTGCCGCGCAACGTTTACTTTGAGTGCTTTTCTTTTTAGTTGACTTCGTATGCCATCATCGGGCTGTAAAATTGTTGCACGACGTTGCCGTGCGAGACAAACTGGAGCTACGGCGTAGTGGGAAAGACAGGACTTTTTATATGTGTACGTTTATATATCGGTTAAAGGAGTGCAACGGGGGCTCCAAATGTATCACGGGCGAAACCGTGGGGGCCTGCTAGTTTTATAACAAATATGCTACTAACAAAAAATACTACAAAGAAGTAATTTACCGGGATCCCAATCCAGTCCAGATGAACTCATGTATACCATGCCATTTCGGGACACAGTAGCTGGTGAAGCATTATCAACATTTTCCGGCTCAAAAATGATCTTCGAGGTAGGCGACATTGTCAGGCGATCACCATTAGCCAGAGTTAAAGTTTTATTATCGTCAAGCACTGAATTTAAATTTTCTATCCAGATACTGTCGACTGGACCATCAAGAACTAACCAAATGTGTTCTCCAGTTTTGATCTTAAGAGTTTTACGCCATAATGCAGAAAATATACCGTCGGTCCAGTCATTAGTAGCCACGTCCAGACGGCCAAACATCTGAGCTGCTGTTATTGCTTTTGGGTTCATTCTCATTTCCCTGAAAATTTCCATAAACTTGCATTCAATAAATTACAATTAAACACTCGATTGTTTCTAATGTACACGTAAAATGATTAGGATAGGTTAGGTTAGTTGACTGAATTGAAAATCGTATTTAGTGGGTAAATATAGATTACTAAAGTCATTTACCTGTGAGCGTTTTCAGTTTCAGTCAGTGCGTTCATGAGCGTGTGAATACAAGCTGTCTTTCCTGCACCTGGTGGGCCTAACGTCATAATTCCGTGACGAACCCGCTGAGTTTCGTAAAGCTATAAAAAATATTACGGAAACAAATACTGATAATGCAAAATACTAGGTATTGAAGATAAAAGGTATATTAATATTAAGGAATAAGAGTCGCTTAAGTCACCATGAAGACATTTTTATTCATAAATACTTATATTACCTGTATTATCTTCAGTAGCCACGGCGGATGACTGATTAAACCAATTTTCTCCACTTCCTTTTTTATAGCTTCTTCTAAGTCCATGTATGTTGTCTTATCTAATGCTTGATTTGGGAATAGATCAGCCACGAGAGATATAAAAAGCGGTTCATCTTCGTCTATGAGCTTCGACAGGTTCATGTCACGTAAAACTCTCATAACAATTGTACTCTCGTTGTCCTTTGAATTTACGCGCTTCACGGCGCCTAATGTTCGAAGGACAGATAGGATGTTTCGAAGTCCAAAATCGTAATGGACCTGTAAGTTGATTAGTGATGTACCTACCGGCAAATATGTAAAATAAGTTTGCGTGAAAACGCAGCGCCAGTGCAACGCCCTTGCTGTTGCACACGTCCATAGACCACGGTAACCACTTCCCATCAGATGTGCCGTGTGCTTGTGTGCCACCTAAGTGGTATAAAATAAAAACAAAAGCGTGTGAAATAGCGAGGGGTTCTAACGTTCTCCTGAGCGAGCGAAGGCACTCGTTTTTGCACAATTTCCACAATTTGCTATTGTTAATTGAATGAATTACCTAACAATACCTATTTGTACGAGGGCTGTTACTTATAGTACTGGCTAAACTGGCTAGTTACAGAACAATATTAAAAAAGTATTATAACATTTGAAAATGGAACTCTGGCTGAAGAATACAATTAGTATCATGTAGCTGTCATTTGTTTTCTTTTGTGGCGTCATGTTGAAAATTGTGTGTCTTTATCATTTCATCATTTGTATGCCGTGAAAATTTTTGTGCTGTTATTTATTGCGATTTTCAGTGAGCTAACTCAAAAACAGTGCATCGATATACTTACTTTGGCTTTTGGATATGTAGCACCATCGAAAACTACTGTCACTGGTTTAGTGAGTTTAATCGTAGGCGGTCTATACTCACGAACGAAGTTAAAGGAGGTCGCCCTAAATCGGTTATTCTACCTCAAAATATTGATGCTGTGCGAAAACTAATAATATAAGATCGTCATGTTACATATCGTTAGACAGAGGCGTATCAGGGCATAAGTATGACGAGTAATAATATATATACACGATTGATTGATGAAAAATTGTTCACGTTAGATTCCGCACAACTTTTGTAAGAATTGACCAAAAACGAAGTCGTGTCGATTGGTATAAAAATTTTACAAAAGTACAATCAGGATGCGTAAAAAGCTGTCTATAACAACTAAACTGGTTTATACCGTACTCAAAAAAACGTGACCCTCCAAAATTTCAGGTTGCGACCGCGCCTGGTGGCCGGTGCAGGAAGTAACGCTAATATACATATGTAATGCTAATATACGTATGTATATGACTTTGTGGTATTTGAGATTGATATTTGAAAACCGACCTGTTTAGTTAACTGTTCCTCACAGAGCTTGTAAAGTGTATAAAATTTCCTGGCAAGAGTAATGTTTTCTAAAAATCCACAGGATGCCAATTTAACCCTGATGATTATCTGTCTGTCAGGTACCATCATCGCTACCGTTCGAAACTGAATCTTCAAGTTTTCTGGCAGCTCCTTACGACCGGCATAGCCAGGATTCTGGGAAAAATAAAAACTAAATTATTGTACAGTACATTTTTTACATAATCTTTTCTTGCTTTGACTATTATTGCTGTTATTATATTGTGTAATTCAATTAATTACAATACAAATGTCCAATCATTATCTGCAATCATAGATTTGTCAATTGTTATGTCTAATCAAATACCTCGCCCCGTATCGTTCCCGGCGCAAAGGTGCCCATGACACTGGCAGCGTTGCCTCGCTGAATCGCGATGGCGATCCTCTGCCCCAGAAACGAGCCGGAGCGGGAGTCACCGCCTTGTTCGTGGATACGGCGACCAATCTCAGCGATTAAGCCCTTCGCCTCCGACCCCCAACTGCCCATAGTCTCCACCGCAATAGGCACAAAATAATATTGTGGCTGTCCATTGCGGCGTATTTCATTTTTTTCTGCTCGCTCCGCCGACGCAGGAGTATTTTTAGGTGATGACATGGAAGTAATAGAGACATTAATCTCATGACTTGGATGATGTATTCGAAATCAAGTCAAGTGAGTCGCGAGGGCTCTTACGTCAATAGTATCGGGTTCAGTCTGAGTTCAATTTAGTGCGCCTTGTTACGCCTTATTCGCATAATAGGGCAACTTCTCAGAATGGCAATTTCTCATAACCGCAACTTCTCAAAAGTGCAAATTGGCATAAAGGCAAAAGTATAATGTAAACGAAAAGTGTTTCAAATAAAAACTTTTACTGCAACAAATTACAATATAAACAATACTCAAACTACCTATTTTCAAAATAAGGGTCAAACACACATCCTTGTCAATTGGCATAGTGTCCAAAAGGCTAGCAGTATTACCACGTTGAATGACAATACTGAACTTTTCAGCCAAGAATTTATCACGGATACCATCAATAAAGCGTTCAGCCAGTGATCTGCATATTTACAACGTTTAAGGGTTTCAGCTTCTGCAGCAGCAACGCCAGCACGGACCGTTGCTGCTGCAGAGCTGAAACCCTTAAACGTTGTAAATATGCAGATCACCGTCCTTAAAATATGTAATTTATATTGAATGCAAGCAGACGTTCCAAACATTCCAAAACAGTAGAGGAACCATTTATATAATTATCGATTATTTTATTAATATTTTTGTTTCTTATCACCACAGTTACAACCCTTTTGATATATTTGAGTATCTTGTAGAAACGCTTCTTTTTTTAATGCTGCAATGGCTTGTAGTAATGAAGGTTTTGGTAGAATTTTGGTATTCAATCTTCTATGCCACCCTTCAACGGCGTTTGTAATCCTGTGATCTTCCACGTAACAATTAAATATTTCACTTGTGATTATTTTAATCCATTGGATTGTGAAGTATGTTTAAGATTCAGAAAATTCATTACTGTCAGGAGCCATTTCCTGAATGGTCAAATAAGCCTCAGGTATGTTATTTGGAGGTAATGCTATTTTTAGTATCAACCGAGTTACATGACGACCTACGCTAGAGTCGCAAAGTCTAAATTTTTTACTTGCTCTCCAAATGGCCTGATGGAAGTGGTTATAGCAACCACGCACCTCGACTTCAGGATATACAGTTTTCACCGCGTTCATAGCAGCAAGCTCGAAATCAGATTTATAATTTTGAAATTGATTTTTTATGATCATAAACATTCTTTCATATGTTACCCCTGTTTTATTAGGAAGTAAAATATAAAGTACTGGTACGAAATTAATATAGTCACTATCTTCTGCCAGATTCACGTGTAATGTGTATATTTGGCAGAACGGTTTTGGTGTGAACTTAAAAGTACCGTCACCGTAAAATCTATGTTTCTCACTTAATAATTTTGTCGATAAAGATGTTCCGAAAAAAATCATTTTCTCTTTAGTACCATCATCGTATATTCACATTTCTTAAAAGATGTCTTTAAACCCAAATACTTTTGTCGCGACCTGTACAAAGTATCTTTTTTCGATGGGAAAGATGGAATGGCATGTCTTATAGCAAGAACCAACGACGACGCCTCCTTATGGAAATTCTTCTCATATATTTTTATAACGGATTCAAAATTGTTTCGAACTTCTCTCTTACAATCATCCATGATACCGTCTACTATATTCTTTGTGATTTTTGGAATACAAGCATGAGTACTTTGATCTCCCTTTTAGTATTTAATGTAATTGAAGCATTACAAATGTTCTTCATTGAGCACCTCCACCTTGTATTACCAGAAGCATACTTGAAACATAGGTTGTAACGGTAGCCATTGTCAAGCATTACATGTTTGCCTTTACAACTCTCGATGAACTTTCTGCTTTGCTCTTTGTCTGATACATCCATATGGAAATATAATTCAATAATTTTATTTGTAGTGCTAATAAGTGTATAATACTGCAAACTCTTAGAAATACCACAATCAATGTCATTATCATGACAAGCTACTCAAGCCAAAGCTACCTATAGTGACAATGATTCTTCAAGTGGTCAGTCTTATCAAAACTCTTTGCAAATTCTTAACATTACATACCACTTATACTGAATAAACATCAGCGAACTCTTTTAATACATTTAATCAATACATTATATTTATTTAATACATTTAATAATGTATAAAAAATACTTCATAGTTAAGTAACTTATTATACTTAAGAGCTAAACTGTACCAAAACTACCTTTATGTGAATTTGCCCTTTGGAGAAATTGCCATTCTGAAAAGTTGCCCTTATGCGAATAAAGGCGTGTTACCACCTGACGAAAGACTTAAGTACTTCGTTTATGCGCTCAAAAAACGTTCTTGTAACATTTATTTCATGCCGGCCTCGTTGATCCATAATGCTTGCTAAAACTACAAAAAATAAAATAGGTATTTGAGACTAGCTGTTTGTTGCCCGCGGCTGCGCACGCGTGGATGTTTCGAAACATACCCTATGTCCTTTCTTAAGGTCTAATCTACCCCTATGCTAAATTTCATCAAAATCGATTCAGCAGTTTAGACGTTAAAGCGTAATATACAGACGGACTGACAGAATTGTTTTTCCTTCCCGGAATCTCGCCACACCTCGCCACACTTATACTTTATGATATGGTATTAAAGTTCAAATTGACTTTACGAATCTTTTGTATGGGAGTATATTAAAGTGTTGTTTTTTTTTCGTTAGAACCATCCTCGTACTTGAAGGAATATTCTAAAAAAAATTTTACCGAACTCGGTTCAGCTGCTCTCGAGATTTGCGCTTAGCAATTCAGGGATTCCTTATTATATTAAAGATAACGATGTGAACAATTTCGTATGGACTTTTCATTGCTGTCAAACTTGAGCGCATATGCGAGTAATGTCTTCTAAAAAGTAAGAGTTGTAACTCTATTTGCATGTCGAATTTGACATGATGACATAACGTAACGCGACATAAAATCGCGCCATGAGTTTCTGGTAGGCCTTTATCTGGTTTACTCACCATAGTTATGAAGATTCCAAATTCCGGACACATCTCAGAAATATCTCCATCAGTAAAAATAAAATTCTTTTTCTTCTCTTTTTTAGCAGCCAATACTACAGCAACTTGCTGTGCAGCTACTGAGAGAACAGGTAGTTCTATGCGATTGAATTCGTCAAAGCAACCCCATGAACCGGACTGAGCTAGACCTTTGTAGATACGGCCAAGGCCTCTGAGAAATTAAATAAATAAATTCGTTAGAAACCTACTTTTACGTAATGCTAGTAAGACAATCTATATGGCGAAGCCACCTTTCACTACGAGTCACTCCTGTAAAAGCCGAGATAATCCAAATAAAGGGAATGGTAGGAGAATGTCCTTCGGCTCCAAAGTGCAAGCTTTGAATAATAATCTATCAGTAATTATTTCATATTTTTTTAATATTGAAAAGTAAATTAGATGATACGACAACCACTTATATTATTGGATGTTTTATTACCGCCTCAAGGAAAGTAAATAGAATAAAATAGGATTTTAGATAAACAAAATGTACACCTATAGTCCATTTGATCGGAGCAGTTGAACACCACGACGTACTTAGCCAGGGTCTTGCCCATGTCTTTAACAGTCTCCGTCTTGCCTGTACCTGCGGGTCCACAGGGAGCACCTCCCATACTCATAGCTAGAGCTTGAGCAAGTGTTATGTAACACCTGGAATAAAGTCATCAGTCAAATCTTATACGCAACACACGTTCTTAAGTACTATTCTGTGAATACCCCCGAAAATGCCAACTATGTCTAAGTGTGATAATTGTGACAAAAGTATCTCCAAAAGTTCGCCAGGGATAGAGTGTAGTAAGTGTGAAAAAATAGTACATCTTAATACCAAATGTACGGGTCTAACAAACAAACAGATTGCTGCACTAAAAGCCGCGACTAGTTTGGAGTGGACATGCCCCGAATGCCAGCAAGAAACACCAAGACGTAGCTCGTCAATAATCGTACCAGAAGAAGAAGATGAAGACGAACCAGTCAGAATCAACGCCAAGAAGTTACTAGGAAATATAACAAAAGAGGTGGAAAGGGCAATCAAGAGAGAAATGTCCCAGCTGAACGATTCTCTGCAATTTCACAGTGCCAAGCTCGATGAAGTTATGGAGCATATGGAAGTATTTAAGAAGACAATTAAAGCACTGGAACGTAAAAACACTGAGCTGATTAACAAAAATAGTCACATGGAGACCCGTATCGGCGCCCTAGAACAACGTTTGGAAGAGTTAGAGCAAGATAAACTGGCCAAATACGTAGAGATTGCAAATATTCCTAACGAATCCAATGAAGAGGCCCAGCTACTTGTAGAAAATATTTCACGAAGACTAAAACAACCCAAAGAAGAAATTAAGAGTACAAAAAGAGTACATAGACGAAAGGATCAGCCAGCAAATATATTGATTGAATTCAAGGACGAACAAGCTCAAGAAAAATGGATCAACGTCGCTAAATCTTTAAAAACCATCGTAGCCGATATTCACCCAACGGAAAAAAACAACAAGAACACGGTATTTATTAGAGAAGCTATGACCAAACTTAACAAACAATTATTCTGGAATGCTAAGCAGGAGTTAAAGATCAACCAGAGTTACAAGTATGTATGGTTTAAGAGAGGGCTCGTAAAGGCTCGTAAGGATGATAGTGATAAAATCATTGTCATCAGGACATTGGAACAAATACGTTCCCTCTCTAACTTGTAATGACGTGCGATATATCAACGTAAATCTAGTACACATCATATTTAAATTTCTTTATGGATTACTGCCCTTATGATATCACTGAAATAACTGATTGTTTAAATGTGAATGAATTTCTCTCTTACCTACCAAATGATAATCTAAATTTACTATGCCTACACTTGAACATTAGATCTCTAATTAAAAACTTTTCTGCGCTTGAACACTGTATACAGGAGTCAAAAAAGTCCATAGATGTCCTAATCATAACAGAGGCTAATATATCTGAAAGTATCAGCTGTCTTTATCAAATCAATGGCTACTGTATGCACACAGCCCTACGAAAGACACGAAGGGGCGGTGGCATTATACTGTATGTAAATAATAAACACAAATGCAGCATTAAAAGGATAAAGACGCATCACTTTGAAAACATATTATGTACTGTAACCACCCCGTCGAATTATTCTGCGGGCTTGTGTGCTATTTATCGGCCACCTAGAAATAGTAAAAATCTCTTTACCAATGAACTTTGCACTACACTCAATAACTTCTCTAAAGACACTGATTTGTACGTAATAGGAGACACTAATATAAACTTAAGATCTAATAAACCTGCAACACATAAATACATCAATATGTTAAGTGACATGGGACTTATGTGTGGGATCACGGAACACACGAGAATAGAATTTTCAAATGGAATATTAAGCAAATCATGTATTGATCACATCTATGCTAGATCCCGCACACAGGACCTATTTACCGCTGCACTCGGGACCACACTGGCCGATCACCGCGCTGCTATACTTGCATGCACCGGAGCACAACTACAGGTTGCTCCGAAATATAAAACATGCATAAACAACAATAAATTTGTGAACTTATTGGATCAAGTGAGTTGGGATGAGACGTATGATATGAAATGTCCAATTTCATTATATGACTACATATATAAAAGATTCAAACAGTGCTACGAGCAATCAAAATATGAGATCAAGGTGAAAAATACAACCTCCCGCTGTAATAATATATGGATTAATCGGAAAATAATCACAGCCTGTGAGTACAAAGATAAATTGTATAAAATATGGATAAAAGACCCTCATAATATAATTTTAAAACAAAACTACAACAGAGCAAGAAATCATGCAAATACACAAATCAAAAAGGCCAAAAACAACAACATTAAATCTGATATTTTATCAAATATGTTTAATACAAAAAATCTCTGGCAAATTTTGAACCGAATAACTGGACGAATTAAAAAGTCCATCGATGACACTATTATCAATGCTTTTAAAAATACCCAAAACACTTGTCAAGACATCGCTAATAACTTCGCACGAACCTTTGTAAATAATGTTAAGGAAATAATCCCAAAATGCTCATTACCATTACTTAGAAAAGCAGACTATCAAACCACCGCTAACGTAACAATGCGCTTCAAACCAGCTGAGCCACAATCAATTAGCAAAATTATAATGACTTTAAATAATAATAAAGCTCCTGGTATTGACGGCATTAAGGCTATGAACATTAAACAGATTAGTAATAAGATCACTTTGACAATTTGTAATTTAATTAACCTATGTATAAAAAATGGCAAATACCCCTCTATGCTAAAAACCGGAATTATAAGACCTATTCATAAAAAAGGGAGTCGTACGGACTATGACAATTATAGACCGATAACTATCTTGCCCACCATTGACAAAATTGCTGAAAAATATATATGCAAACAAGTCTATGACTTCTATAATAAAAATAATATTTTATCTAATAAACAATACGGCTTCCAGCCTCACAAAAGTACTACACAACTGCTCACAGCTTTCACTGATAGTATATATAACCATCTTGATAAAAAACATCACGTTCTCGTCGTATTTATTGACTACAGTAAGGCATTTGATATGCTCAAACATACTAGACTAATAGATTGTCTCTCGGACAGCGGGATTAGAGGAAACATTTTGACGTGGTGTGAAGACTATCTCAAGGATAGAAGGTTTATAGTCAAAGTCGGTAACGCGTTTAGTCAAAATATCTTGGTAACGGGTGGCACTGCCCAAGGCTCTGTACTTGGACCTCTTCATTACCTGACATATGTCAATAGCTTAGAGAACATCATCAAAAATTGCGACATTTACCAATTTGCAGACGATACCTGCTTAGTCTCTGCGGGACCAAATGTAATTGAAGCCCAAAATCATCTTCAAAAGGACTTCGATATGCTATTAAAATGGTCGCACGATGCTGGTCTCGTATTAAATGCAAAAAAAACCAAAGTGATGTATATTAGTTCCAGTCAAAATAGAAGCACTTTTATACCTAAAATTACGGCACATTCTCACGAATGCCTACATAAGAATAATCAAGACAATCTAACCATTTCCTGTGACTGTGATTGCATAGAACATGTTGACAAACAAATGTATTTAGGATTATTAATTGATAACCACCTTAACTGGAAGGAACACATAAACCAAGTGTCTAACAAACTAAGAATAATTCTAGCTAAGTTTTCAATAATTAAATGTAAAGTACCCTATCAAATACTCCTACTTCTCTATAAATCTCTGGCAGAATCTATAATATCATACGGACTATCAAGTTATGGTAGAACATACAAAACCCATCTTGACCAAATATACACATTGCAACTAAGGATTCTAAAACGAATAGTCCCACACAATATCAAAGAGAAATTTAAAGACGATTACCACCAACTTTTTGATTTCTGCAAAATCATCCCTATACATCAAAAAATAGAATTAACATTACTAGTCGAGGAATACTTTAACGATGGCCTAAAAAATGTGAAATCATCTGATGAACATGGTATAATAACCCGTAGTATCAAAAACGCTAAATTATTACTGCCAAGATACACCAATCTATATGGGAAAAGAACATTAAAGTATATCATACCATGTCTAATCAATCAACTACCTAAACTTATAAAGAACTCAATAACCAATCGAAATATAAAAAAAATATTAAAACAATACTTCATAGAAAACAAAATAAATGCGTAAGAAGTTTTTGTTGGAGCAGCCTGTATGCATAATATCGCCAAGGCACAGCGACGCGAGGCGGGGCGGCGCGGTGTGGCCGCCGACGACGCGTTCATTCATTTTTGTATTCTACCTCCTAAGTTCTTACAATTTCTCACTTGTGTATAAAAAACTATTATTATTGTAATCTGTTTGCACAATGATGGCACTAATGCACGGAAAAACTCTAATGAGTTTATGTGGCATTTTTATTACGAATGTTTTTGTTGTTAATTAAATTAAATAAATAAAAAAAAAAATAAAAAAAAAAAAAAAAAGTAATTTCACAATTTATAAAAGTGAATTTTTGTAAAATCGCCTGACTAGCTTTTTTCGTGAAGATATGGACATGGATAATCGAACCAACTAAAACCGCACGTTGTAAAGAGCGTTATCGGTCAGAGAACAGGCTGCTCGCCAGTTATCTCTGATAAAATAGCTTTCAATTAATTTATATCTTACATACATTTTATACCACCATGCAATGCATCTGACTCTTTATTACATTTATATTTTTTAGATCTTCCGTTTATAATGACTTTACGTATACGTATACGTATATAATGACTTTTATATTGTTTGTTTTGTCTGTGTCACTCACACCGATAGCATAAAAACCCAGAGATAATCTCCTGTGTTGTCTTTGTTACCTGTCAGTCAAGGGTGTGATGACAAGCCTATCAGTACAACCCAAGTATTCGTTTTGATAGGTGAAGGTGACATCAGTTACAGAGATCCAGGTTTTGTCAGCATCTTCCTTGAAGTAGAACCGACATTGTTTCAGCCATTCGAAGTCATTAGCTGAACGTATATTTACACGGCACTGGAATAAATTAAAATTATCAATATGCTTGGAATAAATATTTGTTATCTATGTTTTCTGGTTCATCAGTCAGTGCCTTGATTGAAGAAAAAAAGTGTAACAATATTAAATAAAGAAAAATAATAAAATAATGTTTGTTGGACACTTTAATGTAAATGGTTATCTATTAAAATTCATAAAATGGGATATAGTTGTCTTTCGGGCATGTTTCTAATGTGTTCATAAAAATAAATAGCCTCGGTTAAATAAATAGTCTAGATTATAATTAGGTATATTTTCTATCCGCAAATCCAGACCCTAGCAGAGCTAGATGTTAGTCACTCTTTCAAGTAAAAACAACAAAACTAAACTAACGAACACTTGGATGTTGTTTGTATGGTTCACTTAAAAGCCACTTTATTAAATTAAAACACTATTTAAAATTTTTAATATACATTACAAAAATAAATTTCGAATACAAAAAGTTGAACCTACATGTGTAATAAAAATCTTGTCCAGTAGGTATAATTTAAAGGATAGGTGACTCTGATAAACAAAAAAAAGTAGTATTCTCAAAAATTCTAAATGTCAACTAACCAACATATCGAATATATCCCTTTGATGCACGTGTATGGTAATGAGTGTTTCAAACTTTATCCTTTCTATCTTTGTGAGGTCCCGGGTTGTTTGATCAATCAAAGTATTTAATAATTCCAAGAATTTGTTATTGGTTTCCATCATTATCTTCTTATCTTGACGAGCTTGCATCAGAGCCAATTCAGCATCTCTTGTCCAGATTATTTGGATCCCGAGCAAACCAATCTATGTCGCAAAAGAAGTTATACAAGATATTATTAAAAACTACTTGTAACTTTAAAATTTATCACCAATATATTAATATAAATATATTGTTTTAGTACTAATGTAGCAACGTTAGCAAGAGCATTTAATAATGTTAGCTATTACCTGTGCAGGCATCTTATCCAAGAAGAGCAGTAGATTAAAACCAGGATCGTTAATGACGGAAACAGCATTCCTTATGATTGAGTGTAAACTACTTTGAGCTGACTGAAGCAGGGATGTGAGCCATGTTTCCACAGATCCTTCAGCTCTAACTGGACGTTCTAATTTTATTTCTTCCCCCTCTGAAGACACTATTGCAATCATTTTATTGTATTCTGCAACAAAGTATTCATAGGTATCATCATGTTGTGTCATAACATTAAATTTATTTTTATAGAACTGTACCTATGTCGCAAAATGTTATAAAATCTGTATAAAAACTTAATTGATATTAGATTGATAAACAGTATTTAGTCACAAATAAAACTAATTAGAAACATTCTTACCAATATCATGAAATTTGACATATCTGATGTTGTCAAATATGGATAATAGATGATTTTGTATAGTATGAGAATCAGAAGCTTGACCAAGGATCTCAAGTAGTGCAGGATCGGATACGAAAAAAAATCTAGGAAACATGGTTCTTTTTCTCTCCAAATAACCACTGAGACTCTTTTGACACAATTCTAACTGTTCTTGAAGATGCGGCAACAATTGTCTGAGTAGATCGTCCCCAACACAACAGGATACTACGCCAGGTGTCTCATGAGCTCTTTGCATTATCTTCTGCCAGGATTTATCAATTTTTGAAAATCTTTTTGCTTCTTTTGGTAGTTGCTTAGCGATGTCACCGCCAACGAACACCGCTTCTAGATATACCCACATATTTTGTACCAAAAGCCATCTTTCTAAAATCTCGTTGGTACTTTGGAGGTCGTATAACCACTGTTGGATTTGTTTTCTGAACGGCGCATTATAACTGTAAAGATTTTTATTAAAGTAGTGAGGTTTATGATTAAAAACATATCAATTTACCTAGATTACTCTGTTGCTAGTAGAACGGTATTTATTTATAAAGATATGATTCTGAAGTCTGAAGCACGCTACAGTGCTATACGTCCTATACAATCTCTATGAGTTTATATGTCATTACATCTCGAGCTACGCAGCAATGTCATGACCAGACCAATGGATAGAACCCGCGCCTTCCACGCCGCCCGCCAATGACTGTCGGCGAACTCGATATTGACGGCCTCTGTGGCGTAGCGGTAGAACGTTCGACTGGTACTCAGGAGGCGTGGATTCGATTCCTGCTCAGTGCAAATATTTGTATGCATAAATATGTATATTTGCATTGGTGTGGGTGTTTCTATGTATAAGTATGTATTTACAAAAAAAAAGTATGCAAGTATCAGTATCCGCATTCTAGATTCCATAACACAAGCTAGTTAAGCCATGCTTACCATGGGTCTAGATAGCGTTGTGTAGAATGTTGTAGAATATTTATTTATTATTTATTATTACTGTTTAATTAATAACGTTAAACAAAGCTTACCGGTTAGATAATAGAGAGCCCAGTATCATAAGACTGTCTTCAAGCTGTCCAATAGTCTCAGCCGTGGTATCGCCCCTAAGTAACAATTCTCCTCTGTTGTTAAATGTTTGGAAAGTCAACTCATGAACTGACCACTCGTTAGTCACTTGACGCAGTTTTGCTTCTATATCTTTCTCTTTCATCGCAGATATACATATGTCCTGTGGGTTTAGTAAGTTCATAAATTCATTTCCATAGCGTGCAATGATTGAGATGGAAATAAAAATTCCATCAGTCGCCATAATTTATAAGCCAGTACGAAAGAAGCACAATTAATGATATATTAAATTTTAAATGCGCGTAGTTTGAAGTAAATCAGTTGATAACAATAAAATACAACCTCAAAACATTTATCACATATTGATATTGTAAAAAAAATATCTTATAAACCTTTAATGGAAAATGTATGGGTTTAGAGAGTCATTGTCAGAAAATCGTTTTCCATGATGGTCTTGTGTTGAGTTAGGAATCAAATCATAATCTTTTGAAGTTGAGCACTTTGAAACTACAATTCACCTCACAGGTCTGAAAACTCACTTATGTCACGTCACACTGACTTCAAACAGCTTAAGATTCTCCTCTAAAATTTTTCAGTTTTCAAATAGGCGTTTTATTACGCTATAACCAAAAAAAAATATTTCAGGGTGACTTGAACCGCCAAAACAACCTGTTACTTAATTTTTTTACACTCTTTCAGCCTTCATGGTCTAAAAGTTATGAAGTATTCAGTACTAGGTATTTAAAGGTTATGCGTATCCAAAAATGAAAAGTGCCTAGTTTAATTTATTGTTTTGTTCGGTATTGATTGATGTCAACATTCCGTCCTGTGTTCCATCAAGCTTGTTTATTGTTAGCATTTTTAGGTGACTATTAAAATTGATATTAAATACCTACTTGCTGACAAAAATTGTTGCTGCTACTTTAAGATATATATGAATGTTGACTTTTTCAAAACAGCACGGTCTCCCTACTCTCCACATAGTATTATGCGCCTTAGACGAACTGATTTCTTGTAGGAAAATAAACAGTTAAAGGAAATTCATATGAAACGGATTCACGCCAATTTACATTTCGGCAACTATTCAATTGGCACATCTCTCACACTGCTGCTACTACTTCTATTGAATGGCAAAATAAACGCCCGAATTGAATTTTAACCTGGAATCACATCACACACATGGCATTCATCCTCGCTACCGCTCACTGAATACACATATACCTTTTAAAACATGTATAACACATACTTTAGGAAAGAAACTGATTGCCAGCATTACGGCTTTACAGAGCATGCGCGTAAGTTGACTGCGGTGAATAGAAGTTTATGAAAAATAGTAATAAATCAAATCAAATCATGTTTATTTGCATAAGACAGGTACATAGGGTTGGTCAGTAGTTTATATAATTATGTGCAGTGCTCTGCTTATTACCTTTGATAGGTGTGCAAATTTTAATAAGTTAAATTATCATACAATATTAGAATGTCAAAAAAATAAAATTAAATATTACAGTAAAACAATAATAAGTATAGCATAATTAATAATGTCAAGTATAACAATTAATGTAATAATTTATAGTTTTTCTTGTCATTATTATCTCGGTTCCTTTTGCATTTCTGAATCAAAAATGTCATCACAAAAAAAAGGTTTCTGCACTTAAGAGTTATACGAACAATGTCATCATTCATAACTGGCGCCAACCTTTATGTTGTATCTGTAATCGGACCGCTGACACCCTATTGGCTCGGGCCCGGGCCGTATTCGCATTAGGGGTGAAGAAGATGGACAAAACGCTTTCAAATCTTTTAGGTTTTATTAATAAAATGATGTCTTTATATACAAGTGATAATGTTAATGATGATGCTGAAGATAAGTAATAAGTACATTTTATTTATTTCTTATTATATTTTATAATAACAGTTAAAGAATTAAGATTTAGCAATAAGGGTTGTTCGTTTGGTGTTTAGATACAACACGATTGCAGTTGTTGCATCCGGATATAGATGTCGTTTTATGAGGCTATAAAACGCGTTGTTTGTTCAGTTTACGTCACTCTGACGCGGCCAATCAGGCCGATTGGGGGTCCTAATTGACCGTGTACAGAGACTATAAACTATAGAATGTAAACTCAATTTATGAGTGTTCATTAACGGTGGCTTAATCACCGCTCTGTTGCCAATGTTTGTTCATATGATCTTTAATAGTACAAAAATGATCATACGGGTTCACATTGTTCTAAATTATCGCCCCACACAGAATGGTTTATTGATAGGGAGTGAATTTTAATTCGTACAGTGAGTGATTTAATCATTACCTACTTATAATAGAAAAATCATTCTTGTAACCGCGTATGATTGCTACATAATTTAATTGTATTTTGTAAGCTATATCAAATTATGGAATACAATAAATTTATTGAGTACTGAAAGTTTTATGTACGTATTCAAAACGGAGGATCGGCATTAATAGCACACATTGGGAGAAGCCTATGTGCAGCAGACTGCTATAGGCTAATTGATTTTAATGATTAAAAGCATCGGTGACATGTACCGTTTATATTCTTGTTCGCGGCTAATTACCAATATAGAATTTTGTTCGGAATATATTTAATTTGGGTTTCATTACATTTATGCATATCGTTGGTTAATAAACATACCTCAATGTCTTCTTTATTCGGGAGAAGCGGCGCTTCTAAAATATTCTTCAAGCAGAAATCTTCATTGTCTAATTCAAAAATGTATTTTGTTACTTCCATGATGCGTTGCCAGTGGCGTGGTTTCATGGCCTTGTTTGCCATCAGTTCAAGAAGGGGGCACATGTCATTGAAGTCGTCAATGGTTTTCTTAAGAGCGAAGAACGCTGGCCACTCTTTGAGCCTATTGTAGAGAATAATGTTTAAAACTGTACCGTGAAACCCTAAAATTACTTCATCCAAGATAAAAGAATGCAGCATTGCAGTCTATCACGACACATGTGAAATGTATTATAGAATTCATATTAACACTTTAAATTGTGCTATGACAAATAAAACAAAAGCTGATTTATATGTAGGCCTTTTGAAGAACCCCATATTGTAGGCGCACAATAGGGGGTTCTTCAAAAGGGGTATTAGAAGGTTTCTTCAGGGTTGGCAGCGCGAGTGTGACGCCTCTGGTGTTGCACACGTCCATAGGCCACGGTAACCACTTCCCATCAGGTGGGCCGTGTGCTTATCTGTCACCTAGGTGATATTAAAAAAGTTAATAATTTCAGTCATTTAAATCATAGCTATCATGAAAATTAGAATCCGTGGTGTGGATTGAAAATTATCTGTAGGTACAATGACGAATTATACAGGGTGTATTTTTGAAACGGGGTAGTAAGGGCAAGTACCTTAACCGTTGCAGTTACAGCAAAACGTTCTTAAAAGACCTTCCCTAACATTTTGGGACATTTTGAACTGCATTCACAGATTTTGTAAAAAACTTACAGTTAGCAAAAAAAATGCAAAAAGTTCAAAATTTTTTTTTTCGTGCCAATCGATTCTATTTCATGTGGGGATCAAAAAACTCTATGGGACCATTTTAGCTTTCAGTACTAGAAAAGACAGAAATCGCCAAAAACGTTTCCCATACATTTCATACGGAAATATGATAAATCAACTCGAAACTCATAGGTCAGGTAAAATTTTGAACTTTTTTAAATAAAAAAAATCATTTAAACATTTAAGAAATTGGTTTATGAAATAAATTGCTCAAAATGCTTTCCATTTTCACGAATACATAAGTCTATCCTTTTTTGCACTGAACGAATGGCGGCTAATAATGTTCTGGGATGCATATTACGTAAAATGGTCATTAATGCATCTTTGAGCTCTTGAACACTGGCGTACGTCGTCGTCTTATACACCTCGTTTTTCATAAAGCCCCATAAAAAAAAACAAGTGGTGTTAGATCGGGGCTACGAGAGGCCACTGTGTTGGACCATGTGTACCTATCCACTGTGTACCGAATAGGCGGCTCAAATTGGAACGTGAAAGGTGATTGTTATGTGGCGGAGCACCATCTTGTTGAAAATGAACTTTTCGCAATTCCGATAGGGGTCATTCGACCATCTCGTTTTCAAGATGGTGTAAAATGACTTCATTATACATGGCAGAAATTCCACCATTATGACTCGATTGGACATTATACCACACCAACAGTTGAATGAGAAGCGAACCTGATTATGACTTGCCGTAACTCTTAGTGGATTTTCTTTGGACCAATAGTGGTGATTTTTTCTGTTGTACATACCGTTATTGGAAAAATTCGTTTCGTCTGACCACAGTATGTAATTTAAAAATTCATGATCTCTGCTTATTTTTCCTCTTAGCCATCTGCAAAAAGTAAGCATTCGAACATCATCACCCGGATGTAACACTTGAACTATGCGCCCATATCGATAGCACTTGAAGCCGTATTTCTTCCATATCTTTTTCACAAGGGAGTGGGATACACCTACTTTAAGGGCGACTTGCCTGGACGATACCTCTGGATATGCTTCGACATAAGTCAGAACCGCAATCTCCGTGTCCATGTCCACACGAGGCTGCCGCTTTCTTTTGAAAGAACCCTGCAATTCCAGGGTTTTCAAAAGATTTGTAATAACCTTTCTTGTTGGCACATGCCGCAACGGATACTTATTGCGGTACCACACTAATGCAGCTCCCGCATTTCGATTATTGACAAAATACGCTTCTAATAAGTCAATTTTTTCACGATTAGAAGACATTTTAGCGAAAATCCTTAATTAATAACTCATTCGAAGTTTCTCAGCTGAAACTAAGTATAACTCACAGATTTTCGAATCAAATTCGAAATTTGAGGGTAAAAATTCTTTTTATTTACTTTACAGTCAATTCTACCCACTTCCTGGCCATAACAAAAAGTTAGACGAAAAGTTAGTCGTAGAAATTTGTTTCAGTTGCCGAAATGTATGGGAAACGTTTTTGGTAATTTCTGTCTTTCCTAGTACTGAAAGCTAAAATGGTCTCGTAGAGTTTTTTGATCCCCACATGAAATAGAATCGATTGGCATAAAAAAAAATTTTTTGGACTTTTTGCATTTTTTTTGCCAACTGTAAGTTTTTTACAAAATCTGTGAATGCAGTTCAAAATATGTCAAAAAGTTAGGGAAGGTCTTCTAAGAACGTTTTGCTGTAACTGCAACGGTTAAGGTACTTGCCCTTACTGCCCCGTTTCAAAAATACATCCTGTATATGTAGTTCGAACAAATAGCTGAATGTTAAGATGCTTCTGTTCACTTACCCTTTCGGTAGCTTTCTACATCTGTTCTGGAATTCCATAAGCTCATTATTGATCTCCTCAATGTTGACCTCTCCCCATGGGATGTCATAATAACTGCTGACCCTATCAATGACATCATTATATAGTTTGTATAGTTTTTGTAGTAAATTTAATTCTTTTCTGATTTGTGCCAGTTCTGGGTACTCTGTGTGAGGCAGGCCAAAGAGTTCTTCTCCGCTTTGATAGGTTTGTAATTTTCGCCACATGCCATCAAAACGATTCTAAAATGTTTAGTTAAGTATTATTTATTTTACATAAGAGATGTGATAAGATAAGATAAATTGTACTTACTTGGAATAATATTAGTCGATCAGAGGCTTCTCGAGGAGTCAACCCAGCTTGCATAGGTCCGGCATGCCTGTATTCATGTACATATTCTGAGTTATCTTCTCTGAATCGATCTAGATTACTGCTTAAATCCTCTTCGAACTGCGGTTGCATTTTTAGTAGCTGGACGTGAGAGGCCAAAGCAGTGGCCAAGAGTTGTTGCCATGTGTAACGGAGGTTATCAACTTGCTCTAAATCCTCTTTGCTGACGGGCAATTCATATCGTGTGATTACGTTGAAAGCTTCCTAAAATTTTAAATATTTTCATCATGTGAAATTTAAAACACTTCAACTGTAAGTTTTTGTTGAGGACTTGTTAATGAAACATGAGCCTTTAATTGGCACTTTAATAAGGGGTATCTTAATTGATAGGTGAAGACTATTATTTAGGATCACATTATCCATAATATGGGTATAAGTTAATTACAGTCTTATGGACTATGTTAGTAATAAGAAAATGGTATAGGTACATAATTGCAGAAATACTTATACTGCAAGGTAAATAAAAATAATATAATGGGCGAATATTATAAATTATGTGAACATTGCGGTTACCTCAATGGGATCAATTCGTAACTCCATATCAACCTCTTGTTCCCTTATTTTCTTGAGAGTCTCCATAACAGTCCGGACATCATCCAAATCTCTAATAGGTCTTTCTAGCTTACGTTCTAAGTCATTCATGATTGCATATACGTAGTCCATTTCCCGCTTGTATTTTTTACGCATGGCCTGGCTTATTCGGTGCGTACCGTCTAGAAGTAAAATAAAAATTTGCAAAAATTTTTGACTGCAATATCACTATATTACTATAAAGAGATTAACTGGATTGTAACACAAAATTGTTATAAATAGTAAAAACTTATTTGTACATCTCGTTATCATCATCATTGGCCACAACATTTCCGGGATGATTATTGTTGCAGCGCTTGTACATCTATTCTTATAAATTTTAATTAGTAATAACTGAATTATCTATGATACAGGAATGTTATTCAATCCTCACTTCTAAGTTCTGTTGTTAGTCCGAGTTTTAGCTTTTCAGTGGAGACGGCAAGACAATTGCCAATAATAAGGAATTCCGGCTCTAATTCAAGTTTCGTATCGAGCTCGCTGTGTCTTTTAAGTGCTGATTCAAAGTCATTCAAATTCCATGCAAGTAATTGACGCAATGTTTTCTCACATTTCCATAAATAGTGATAAGGACGCCACCTTTTGACTAACGTGTTCAGCTCCTGAAAGGATCCAGGTTTTATATTTAAATAGTCTAAATTGAGGCAAAATATAAGAGATTAAATTTAAAACACTTAATTTACATAATTACAGGTAAACCTTAAAGGTGCAATATTTAAAAGTCAAGTTCATGAGTAAATTTAAATGATATCTGCATGACTGCTGGTGGCGCGATTCTGACGCCACGTGAGCTAGTGGACTGTATTTTGCGGGGGATGAAGCTAAATGTTTCATATGACACTTTACACAACAAACAAGATAGATGATCGGGTTGCCGCGGAGGTGGTTTAGGCAGTGAATGCAACCCAAGAAATTAGGAGAGGATGCACTAACCTTTATGACGCCACGTGCTGTCGGAGCCGGTGCACCGGTCTTCTCTTCCTGGCTCAGGAGCTGCTGCCCACATCACTAAATCACTTGAGGGACACGAGAGGCACAATCCGATCGGTAAAGGTCTATGAAAGCGGTTTAAATCCAACAAATATTATTAATTTCTGAGAGTCGCGCGCGCCGCCGCCATTGTTTGTTCTAGTTCAATGCGGAAGTGAAGATGCGGCCATTTCAACAATTGGTCGGGGCGAAAACTATTGCTATCTCACTTTAAAGGTAGTGGGGGAGGGAGATGGGTATAGGAAGCGTGTGTTCAGTGTCAATCAATTGAGAGACGATTTGAATTTACTACTATTGAGCGGGAAAATACAAATTTTACTATCGGCGCAACCATTCCCCCCGGCTTGAAGGGTTACCTTCAAAACGAAAAATGCGGAACAAATCTAAAGTCTAATCTAAATCTAGGTTTGGGAAATAACAACTAAAATATAAAACTAGGTTTGAACTCGTGCCTACTGCTGGTTAGGCAGAGGGCAGAGGCGAACAACCGGGCGCAGATACGATCCGGTTGCGGTTTTAACCCGTACAACACGAGTTATCCCGCGGGAATCGGGAAAAACTTCCTCTACTACTCCTAGAGGCCAATGTAAAGGAGGCGCATTCTCAGTCATAAGGACCACCACCGTACCTATAGTAATTGGGTTGGATGGAGTATTCCATTTTTGACGCGACTGCAGCGTGTGCAAATAATCGGTTCTCCAACGATTCCAAAACGATTGGACTAATTTATCTAAAAGAGCGTGACGAGTTAGAAGGTGCATTCTATCGTCATCAACATCCATTGCGGGCAAACATTTTAGAGGAGTCGTATTTAAGAAGTGAGCTGGCGTTAACGCTAATGGCTCTGACGGATCGCTAGATACGAGTAGAGTCCGACACAGCGGACGCGTGTTCATCACCGCCTCTACTTGAGCGAGTACGGTACTCAACTCCTCGAACGAGAGAATCTGTTCGCCTATGACGCGAAACAGATGCGACTTAAGGCTTTTAATATTCGCTTCCCAATTACCATCAAAATGACTAGCTGCAGGCGTGTTAAAGTACCATTCAATGCGATTTTCGGCTAAGATGTGAGCGAATTCACTTTGGTAGTACTTAGACCGTAAGAATGCGTGCAATTCCGAAATACTACGTCGGGCCCCTACATAGTTTGTACCGTTGTCCGAAATACATGCGCTTAACCGGACCACGACGCGACAAAAAACGTTCAACCGGTCAACTCTATATGAACCGCGCGAGTTCTCATACAAATGAACAAACAAACATAAGCTTTCGTGGAGCGAATGCCACGACCACGAGCAATAGTGACTTTGAAAGGCCCAGCAAAGTCTGTGCTGGTGTGTACGAAAGGTTTTGCGGATTGAACAACACGACAAGAGCGATGATCGGCCATTTCAGGCGCGATAAAACGCGGGCGGAGTTTAAAACAAGGTACACATCTGTGTACTCTAGCGCGAATCAAATTACGAGCGGAAATTATCCAGTATTTCTGTCTCAAAATAGACATTAACAAATCGGGACCAGCGTGACAATTCACCTTATGATGATAATCTACTAGCAAATCTAATACGTGGTCCTTACGCGGGAGAACTACTGGATGCCTTTGTTCAAATCCTAAACTTGAATTTCTCAAACGACCACCTACTCGAATGAGTCCATCTTCCAAAAATGGTTTCAAGTGTCGGAAAGAACGACTACAAGGTTTGTTAAATTCTAAATTTTTAAATTCAGAAGCAAAATAAAATTTCTGCAACTCGCGAAGTATGACCAATTCAGCTTTATCTAAATCAGCGGCGGTTATATGACCGCGCGTAGATAAAATTCTCAAAAATCGGCCTACATAAACAACACAACGCAACAGTCTCGACCAAGACGAGACGCGATTAGCCAACAACAAAATAAGGGACTCTTCACGCGGGACCGATACAACAAGCGAGTGCTTCTTCTCCTCGGGTGGTTCGGAAACCGTAGTGGGATTGAATTGACTAACTGGCCACTTATCTAACGCGGCATGAATCCAGGACGGTCCACTAAACCATAACGGGTGATCTAAAATTTGCGAAGGAAGCAATCCACGAGAGAGACAATCGGCTGGGTTGTCGGTGCCAGCAACGTGAAAGAGATTTTGTGGCGCTAATTCAGATTGAATTTTTGCCACTCTATTAGCGACGAATGTGTCCCAACGATGGGGCGAAGAGTGGGCCCAACACAAAGCGACTGTTGAGTCCGAAAAAGCTAAAATTCTACTAATATTAATGCGACTACTACAAGCATTGACGATAGAGGTGATCAATCTAACTAACAATAGTAAAGCGCATAGCTCGAGGCGCGCCAGAGAGACGACCTTACGGGGAGAGACCTTTGATTTCGCGCTTATAAGGCTAATTGAAACCTTACCTGCATTCGAGACATTCTAACTCTAAAACGTTGATGTCATGTACTAAGGATTCGAAATCCGCGCGTAAACTATCCAAGTTTTCTATAGAACATAAGAACGGATCTCTAATAGCCAAATCAGAGGTTTTAAGTGCATTATCACAAATCGATTGTACGCGAGAGTAAAGCATTTCTCTTTTAGCGTATAAAAGTTTCAATTGAACTTTACTATCGGTACTACCAACCTTTGGGGACATTTTTACAACTAAATATCAAACTAAAGTGCGGTAAACAACAAATGAAATAACTTAATCTTAGCGGTATAGAACAGCGACGCGGCGCGAGCGATATTCCGTAGGTAGGTAGGTACCTATAACTGCGAGTGCAAGTTTGAACAAAACGCGCATAACAACAACCAGATCGTACCTACGCGAGCTAGATCGCTGTCTAGGTTCAACTATTATTTCAGGGATTAAGTATTGCGTAATATCTAATCAAATTAAAATTCTTTCGTATGAATTTGAATGAAATGCGAGCGAGGTATAACCGCGTACCTACCTATGTAGGTATTAGGTAAATACGATGCGAACTAGCGGCGAACGGACAAACGGACAACTTAGAAATTGAAATAGCCAAATGCGTTAGGTATTACACTGTGCCTATGCACTAGGGTGTCTAGGATACCTAAGATCTAAACCTAAACGCCTAGATGCGGGGTTTTCTACTAAAATAACTAGGTATTTAGGTGCGGTGCGTTTATTCCCTATGGAATAAATAACAAAATGCGAACTACGACTAAGGATCCGGTGAGATGGGACCAAATGAATGGTGGCGCGATTCTGACGCCACGTGAGCTAGTGGACTGTATTTTGCGGGGGGGGGGGGGCTAAACATTTCAGATGACACTTTACACAACAAACAAGATAGGTGATCGGGTTGCCGCGGAGGTGGTTTAGGCAGTGAATGCAACCCAAGAAATTAGGAGAGGATGCACTAACCTTTATGACGCCACGTGCTGTCGGAGCCGGTGCACCGGTCTTCTCTTCCTGGCTCAGGAGCTGCTGCCCACATCACTAAATCACTTGAGGGACACGAGAGGCACAATCCGATCGGTAAAGGTCCATGAAAGCGGTTAAAATCCAACAAATATTATTAATTTCTGAGAGTCGCGCGCGCCGCCGCCATTGTTTTGCTAGTTCAATGCGGAAGTGAAGATGCGGCCATTTCAACAATTGGTCGGGGCGAAAACTATTGCTATCTCACTTTAAAGGTAGTGCGGGAGGGAGATGGGTATAGGAAGCGTGTGTTCAGTGTCAATCAATTGAGAGACGATTTGAATTTACTACTATTGAGCGGGAAAATACAAATTTTACTATCGGCGCAACCAACTGCTTTAATATAGATATAGAAGGTTGAAAACGATTTTGCAAGTATCGATATGAGTTGACTGTTGTATGCTATATTTTTTTCTGAAAATAAGAATATTTGAATTATAGCGTCAGCTAAACTAGTATTATCATTTTAAAGCTCTTAAAATTACGATCCATATCTAATATTCTTTTAAAGTTGAGACATCTTTCACAAAAATTGAAAAAAAGGACTCGTATTTCTTAAAAAAAATCATGTCGTACAGATTCCGTTAGTTTCTTAGAAAGGCTAGAAATTATAAATACATAAACTAAACACCTCAACAAAGTCTAGGGAACAAGATGACCCCAATTATTTTTTTTCGTGTAAATCTTGTTTTGCAAATAACTGGCAGCAAATAAATAAAAATAGAATAAACTAGATTACAGAGTTGTTCGAAATTAAAAAATAAATTTAAATAAGTAATGATTTTCGAATATGGAGGGAAAACTTTTAAAAGTGTTTGATTGTGCAGTTTCTCTGAGGCAAAATAAAAATTATTTTTTTTGATTGTGAATAACGTTTATTATCAATAATACGTCTTTTACGTATGGTTTGTGCATTTTTGTGACTGTAGTCATCATGTCACGTCGTCATTTAAGTCGCGAAGAGATGTTAAGGGCTGTTGGTATGCTGCAAGCTGGACGAACTCAACGCGACGTAGCGGATGCTGTCAACACCCAACCAAGCGTAATTTGCAGATTATGGGCACGCTACAGGTCTACAGGGGATGTTGCCGAACGTCACAGGGGACGAAATAGGGTTACTACCCCGCGACAAGATCGTTTCTTGCAAAATTCCGCAAGGCGGCAACCCACGATTACTGCTCGTCAGTTGGTCGCAGGCCTCCAGTCTCAGCATCAAGTGGTTATTAGCGATCAAACTGTCAGAAGAAGACTACACGAAGCCAATCTTTATGCTCGCAGACCGCTTAGGGTGCCAGCTCTTCGACGTGGAAATCGAGGTCGTCGCTTATTGTGGGCTAACGCACATTTACAGTGGACCGACCATCAATGGGCACGGGTTCTGTTTTCCGACGAATCTTGCTTCGGTTTTCATCCTGATTCGAGAAGAGTGCGTATATGGCGAGTTGCTGGACGTCGGAGTCGTCTCCAGAATCCGCAAGAAGTTCATCCTTACCAAGGTGGAACAATCATGGTATGGGCTGGAATTCGCCTTGGTGGAAGGACCGACCTCGTTTGGATACGGGGCAATTTGAATGCAAACCAATACATTCAGGAGGTTATACACCCCATGGTAATCCCTCATCGACAGCAGTTCGGTCAAGATTTTATGTTCATGCAAGATAATGCACGGTCACACACCGCGAGGGTAGTGGTCAATGCGTTAAGCGAGCACAATATAACGACGTTGGAATGACCTGCTCAGTCTGTCGACCTCAATCCCATAGAGCATGCCTGGGATTTGCTTGGGAGAAGAGCTTTCAGTGATTCTTTGAAAAATCTGAACACTGAAGAACAACTTTTTTTACACCTTCGCAGTGTATGGAGCCATATTCCACAGACGATGATTGACAATCTCATACTAAGTATGCCACGCCGTTGTCGAGCTGTCCTACAGATTATTAAAAACGTTTAAAGTACGGTTAATTACTGTATTTCTTACTACCTCGTTATTTTTGTGCCTAATCATAGAAGGTTGTAATACTCAATATTGGCACTATTCAATTCTTTCTTAAAAAAAAAAAAATTGGTATGAAAATGTTTTTATTAAAATTAAAATTAAAAACGGTATAAAAATACCCTTCTATTGATATAAAACACTCACTATTACAAGAAAGGGTTTTTAAATAAAAACTAGAAATATCCTTGTTCCCTAGACTTTGTTGATGTGTGTATAATTCTATGGTTGTGATATTTGAACGGATCGTGCCCGAATTTCCATCAAGTTGTTATAATGTATCATTTTGGCGTATTACTTCGGCATTGATTAGCTTTTAGTAGGGAAACGAAAGCTACTTACAGTCGACACGTTTTCAACCATTATTGAAAAATACCTTACCATTTTTACGTTCTGCGTACACGAAGATAACAGAGACAAAGTCTTAATAATCTCTTTATTTTCCATTACATGGCTGTAAAAATTCTTCTGTTGGAAGGGGAATGTTGGTTTTTCTTCTGACTCCAACCTATAGTGTTTTTTCCGCTTCATCTTGGCCGCTTCCACCGTCTTGGAATTTTTCGGCCCCGTGATTGCTGCTGCCGTCACTGATTGTACCTGTTCGTCAAGCTTGGTGACAACATCTAAAAGCGGGTTTGACTGCGGCTTTGCTATTTTCTTCCAGCTAACCTATACACATCGAAGCATAGATGCGAAGCCATGAACGAAAATAAGAAGCCACATCGAGTGTAAGGAAATAAAACGGAACGGGCAAAAGCACACAGTCGCAGACGATTACAATGTCAAGTTCACAAAGTGAAAGTGCAATAGAACATCACAAAACAATTAACATCACAGATTGGGGAAAAAGAAATTCAGTTACATTAATTATCATATTATTATTATCTCTGAATAAGATAAGACTACCACAATTTTTTCTGTAATCTAAACGATTAGTTCTAAAGATTGTAGTATTTGTAGTGTTTGCCTAACCCTCCGGGGATAATAGCGTGATTATGTGTATGTATGCCGATCGCTATTATACTAAACAGTAGATATTATTTAGTTTATAATTTACTTCATATTTAGTTAAATTTAAAAGATATTGACACAGATAACATTACTTGTTTTCGCCTACAGTTTATTAAACTACAATTTCATTATCCTAAGATTGAATAATATATTGAACTATTCACCTCCGTACAAAATCCCACACAAAAAGACGTTGAATTTCAACATCTTGTATCTACATGGTGTACATTAAGTTGAACTGAAAAGGCTGATTAAAACACGGAAATTAAACATTTGATGCTATAGCTTATAATTTCATTATTTATATATATTCAGGGATTTCTTTACAACGTTTTTTTGTCTATCTTCATTTTTGCTTCTATTATCCCTTTTCTCCACCGTTTCTAGTTCTCTTGAAAGCTGCATGATTTGTTGTAGTCCTTGACATCACGTTCACTCACGAGACGATAAAACTCAAGAAGCCTTTTTGCACTTATCACATTTATATGATGGTATGACACAGACTCCAGAAGTTGGGATTGTAAAATAAGGTGGTTCATTATTTTTCCCTTTTTAAATAATGAAAACCAAACCAATTGGTTATTTTGCCCCAAAAGATCCGTAGTCATATTATGGTTTTCATCTTAAGTGTATGTTAAAAATTAAAGTCACATTGGTGTGACTATGGATAAATTAAATAAACCATATTCATGGTTACACCAGTGTTGCAATTTGATGTGACTACGAATCAGCGTTACCAGACGTCTCTCGCGGGACACTCACTGTCCCGCTTTTCGGCAACAACCCGACTGCGCGGTAGCATTTCAAAGAATACGCGCGTCCGACAGTGACGGTATAATTTTACAAATGAAAATGTTTTTTTCAACTTAAATTCGTAAACTTGGAGAGTGAAGTCAGTTTTGATACAATTGAAATTGCCGTGTCGCTAATAAAATCATCTGGTGATATTTCAGTTTAAAATGTACGAGTATATGAAAAATTTATCAAAACTATCCTGAGACGCATTAGTGAGAAATTCTTAAGATTCGACGACGATACAATTTCCAAAAAACAACACAAGAAATAAATTTAAACTAGTATCGTTCATATGAAGTATCCCAACAAAAAAATGTTATCTTGAACGCGTTTTTTCGCAGATAAACTTAAAATAGTCGCATGCGAGAAATCAATGGTCCTTAAATGGAATGAAATTAGAATTAATCATCCAATTTAATCTAGAGTAATCAAAGCAGAGTTCTTCACCTTAATTTTAATTAAAAGAGAAGAAGGAAAACGCTAATACAAAGATACATATTTTTCAAGACACTAAGTGAGAGTCACTTAATGAGCAAGTGTCTTGAAAAATATGTATCTTTGTATTTTAAATAGCAATTAGGCTCATAATTTGATTCCAAACTATTGTCATAATCCGATCTTTGGTATGGCAGCCTTCTCTACCGTGAATTCTCGGTAGTCCAATTTATTTATTTGGTAGACCAAAGGCTATAACGAAGGTATAGTGATTGAAATTAGTTACATATAGTCAATTACAGGTCCTCACTGATACAATTCAAACTGTAATCAAAATGCGGACTGAAAAGTTTGTGTCATTTGATTTGTGTCACTTGGACAATTATTGATAATCAAATGATCCAAAATTCCTCTTTGTAATTAGTATAGCTGCTAGTGCTGTGTAACTCGTACCACCATACAATAGAACATTCTCCAAAATTTTTTTTTTTAAAAAGAACAAAAATAGATTAAAAAGTAATGAATAACTAATAAAATTGTTGAAAGAATTCTAGGCTAAGTGACCTCCTGACTGATGCTATACTTGCGTTAAATATGTCGAAAATATGCTGCGAGCTTGCCGCGTTAATCGTGTAACACAAAACTCAACAAAAACGTTCTTTGGCGGTAATTGGAAGGCACAATTGGTACGAACAGGAGCATAAAGTTACGTAAGATTTTAACAGGTATATTGATATTTATTCTCGCAAGAAGTTGAGGGCTATCGATTCTGTTGCATAGAATTTTCTAAATGAACATTACGTCAGCAATTTTACGCCGATATGTTCATGGCAGGAGGTGAAATCTAGCGCACAATTTAAGATAATCATCGGACCTACACACAACTTTAGCGCGAAAGCACAGGTACCTGATGAACTTCCTCTGCAGACCCGTAGTCCAATACACTTCGAACATACGTACAGTATACACATGTGGACGCACCTATTGGCCCACCTTAGAGTTTAGGTTTCGATGGCCCCTACCTAAATATGATTGCTAGGTTGAACAAAAACTATTGATGCAGTTTTAAACCTAATACATTTTACCATCTTTTACGATCGTATTGTTTTAAATTTGAATTCTGAATACCTATAGAGCTACGCATAACAAGTCGGGTATGCGCCTTAATGAAGGCAGTTGATTTTTGAATAAAAAATATGTTTTATTAAATAAATATTTTTTTTATCAAATAAAGGTTTAATTCAATAACGCGTGTTGCCTCCATGGGCATCTACGACAGCTCTCATACGATTAGGCATAGAGTTTATCAACCGTTCTATGAAATTGGTTTTGTATCTCACGACGATTGTGACGATTTCTCAAGCTGGTCGTCACGGTGATTCAAGCCTGCCTTTCAGTTGTGACCCGAGATCGTGGCCTTCCTTGGCAACGAACAAAGCCGCCAGTCTCTATGTACCTCCGATGAACATTTCGGACCGCAGATCGACTAGTTGAGCACTGACATTTCTTTGGCTGTATCCGGCCTGGATACGTGCCACAGCTTGGGCGGCGACTTCAGGCGAAGTATCCATATATTATTGATAGAACCTCACCTTAATGTTAAGAATAAGTAATGTTTGTTGCAAAACCAAAGAGAAATATCAAACTTTCAAGAATCCAAGTAAACCAATCAAATCAAGTTTTCTTAGTATTCTATTGTTTGATATCAACGAACAGAATCCAAATTGTCTTTTATTTCTTTAAATTCTGTGTTCGATATTCAAAAAAGACTATTGAATAAACTTATGAATGTGTGATGCTCGACCTAATATCAATTATTAGCTAGGACTAAACGAAACTGAAAATGCAAGGTGGGTCAATAGATGTGTCCACAAGTGTAGTATTTTGATGGTCTTAACTTCCTCAAAATTGTTCGAAGTACGCATAATGAAACCTAAGGCTCGAAATGCCTTTTTAGCTATACTATCAATATGTTCGTCACAACACAACACCGAGATCACGTATTTGATCGCATTTGGTTAGCTTCTGTCCTATCAAAAAATATTTGGAGGTGATAACTTGGTGATAGCTTCGAGTGAAAGTGATCACGGAGCATTTTAAGGGGTTCGGATCCAATCTGTTTTGGGTGCACTGGTTGTCGAGCATCGCTAAATCGGCTTGAAGTGCTTCAACGTCAGCGGGGTCGAGATGGCAGCATATATGTTCATGTCGTCAAGCATTCTCCAATGTCGTTCACAAAGACTATAAACAATATGGGACCCAAAAGGGATCCTTGAGGAACACCGCTTGAAACAGTGACCCATTTAGATGAATAATTATTCAGTGCAACTGCTTGCGATCTGTTAGAAATTATGAGGTAAATCATCTTAACAGATCGCTACTTATCCCCGAGCGAGCTAGCTTCCAAATTAGAATGCAAAGATCAATCCTATCGAAGCATTTACTGTAGTTGGTGTAAACGGCATCAATCTGCTTCCCCTGACTCATATTATAGGTAATATAATCTGAAAACTATAGAACTATAGAACTGTAGAACCTGCCCTTAACAAATCCATGCTGGTACTGACTTATGACATTTTTGAGTGATGCATTTGAATGATCTTTTCGAAGACCTTTGCTATTAAACATAGCTTAGATACTGGTCTGTAGTTGGTTATACCAGTGACTACACCCTTCTTATGGATTGGTGTTACAAATCATCACTATTTTTCACTATTATACATTTCAGTAGACTCATTTGAGTATAATGCTAGTGTCAAGTAATTAAATTGAATTAAATTCAGTAGTCAACACGAAAATCACAATTCACGGTAATATAACACCTGTTGCTAGTGGTACAATCGCTGAGTCCTTATTTGGTCCAAGGGCATTTTTTTGCCCGTGGTTCTATCAATTGGACTTGGACCATCGCGCATCGTTTTAAATAAATGATATGGCTTTGACCCAACTCCTTGCGTAAGACCAAGGGCAATATCACTTGCCTACTCTCATGTGCGTTATCTAAAAATCAACCATTTTTACGCAACACGAATCTATATCATTTTTTTAGAAAATGAAATAGAGCCCCGAACCGTCATTTTCCGCGCTGGCAAAAAAGAAAACAAACTACTGGTTATTACTCTATGCAACGCTTTACTTAACTTTTAACAGTCAATTTAATTTTCCGTATGTTCCAATGTGTATTATCTTAATCTTAATAAACGTGAGATATTTTATGGAACAACTTTTTGCTGTTCGCTCAACTATGCTACTCAAGAAAATTTTGTATTTAAATTACGTAGACTAAGTGTTTGTTTGAAAATAGACCAAAAAAAAGAAATACCCGCTGAGTTTTGTGCCGGAGTCTTCTCAGATTGAGGCCGCGTTTTAGAGGTACATATACCTATAAAATGGCTATGTTAGCAGGTTTTATGAAATACTATCTCAATATACACATGATATCAATATAATAACCAAACCACCGAGACACGCTTTAAGTTATCCAACCTCAGTTATCAGAGCATTCCCCCTGTAAGGGAAAGGTCGCGGGTTCGAGTCTCGCGTGAACTGATTCCAGTATTTCCTATCTTAATCGTTTTGTAATTACCTTCGCGATGTATTTTTGGACAGGTTATTTATTGACAGTGAAAAAAAACAAGTTCTTACAATATCTGATGCAAAACTGATGACGTAAATTATTTGCCGTTTTGTCAAAGTCCATTACAATATGTGGGTTATTAACTGTAAAGAAAATATCTTAAACAACCATTACATGTGTCCTCATATAGTGCGCTCAAATAGTTCAATCGAACGTAGATGAATAAACAACCAGTTATCGAGTCGTCTAATATGCGTTTTAAACATAGGTGAATCAACCATAGGCGAAATTATACGTGACTCCTAAACGATGATAACTAAACCCAAGCGACTACAGTAGGAGATACGTCAAGAAATCACATGATACAGAAATGACAAGTATCAACAAATAAATACCCTACATGATAGTCACATCAACAGACATTATTATTTTCAAAATCTCTAATTCATACCCTAGATGTTTTGCCTCCAGTCCATTGCGCCACACCTTTTGACAATCCTGCTATATGTTTGCCAGCAAGTACTAACACTTCCTGAATGTCATCGAGAGTAGGAGTAACTGATACATTTGGTATCATGAGCGCAGCTTGCAACAGGAATATTGGTCTTTTTTGAGAATCTGAAACGGGCACATAACACTCGTGACAAATATTTAGGGATACGTGACTTAGAAAAGTGTAACACCGAATAACAGGTCTCCGTAAGTTTACGAATTCGAAACACTTAACAACTAATGCACGCTACTACGAAAAACTTAACGCCGTAGCTATGCGATCTCGAATAACTAAATCTCTAATTCACTTTTTCGAAACACTTTACAACAAATGCACGCTACCTCGAAAAACTTAACGCCGCCGTAGCCATGCTATCTCGAAAAACTGAACCTCATCATTCATCGTAAAAGTCTTTATTCATAAAACAATCAACTAAATAGAGAAAAAAAATGTAGGTATGACTTTTTGTCAATCAACCAAATCAATCGTTTGTCCATGATAATAAAATCAACCAAATCGAACATAAAAAAAAAACAGTTAACGTTTAAAATAGCACAAGTATGCAGGGCCATCTAAAAATGTGGTTAAGTCCATTGTTTCCTTTTTTTACAAATGTTTTTTAATATTTCTTCCCTATTTTCTTTTTTCTTTGCTCTTTTGGTTTCTTGAGACTGTGAATTTAATTTTTCGACCATTAATACTGTATGTTTTTGTTCCTTGTTTAATTCGTCAATGGTCTTATATAAATTCCATTTCTTTCTGCCCAATAGGGTGTTCTAGGGTTGGTGTCATGACTCCACCTCGTTTTGTGTAATTGGAACACAAGGGCGCCTCTAAAAGTCATCGTAAGACTTTTACGATGACTTTTAGAGGTTCAGTTATTTGAGATCACATGGCTACGGTGTTCAGTTTTTAGTAGTAGCGTGCATTCGTTGTTAAGTGTTCGAAAAAGTGAATTAGAGATTTCGTTATTCGAGATCGCATGGCTACGGAGTTAAGTTTTTCGAGGTAGCGTGCATTCGTTGTTAAGTGTTCGAAAAAGTGAATTAGAGATTTCGTTATTCGAGATCCCATTGCTACGGCGTTAAGTTTTTCGTGGTAGCGTGCATTCGTTGTTAAGTGTTTCGAATTCGTAAACTTACTAGGACATGTTATTCGGTGTTACACTTAAGCCACGTATCACACTCATATTTAGGGGACCGAAATATTTATTGATAAGTTACCCTCTCATATTTTATGCAAATTTATTTTTACATAAAGGGAGTCTGTGCCAAATGTCACTAGTATTAGTTATTATATAAATACTTAACATTTCATATTCTGTAACATACTACGAGACGAGAACTACATCTTAAAAGTGTAATTTTAATTACATATTCGCTTCTGTATTATTTCTTATGCATGCACAGAATTACTAAATATATTCTATTATTTCTATTTGAGCAATACCATTTTATATATGTATAAGTCGTTAAGTATCGTTAAATAAACATAACTATGTATTATCCAAGTGTCTATAACACAGATGCTAAGTATACGTATTATAATATTGCCTAATTTAAATGAAAGCACGTGCCTACACTCACCTTAAACGACAGACCATGAGACTGACTCTACATGACTTACCATCAATGGAAGTGACATCGGCAGTAAACTGCTTGATGATGACGTCTAGAGTGCGTCTAGTCACTTTGATTAAGACATCCACAACTTTTCGGCTATAATATCGCCGCATTTCATTCACTGCATTCTTCACCATTTCCTTATAAAATTAAATATATACAAAACATTATTTCGTATTTGTGATAATATATCAATTATCAAATATCAATACCATTATCAAAGGCAAGGTGTCTAGGGAGGGTACAGGCACATTTTTAGCACTATTAAATTATTTGATAAATAACTATTCATCAAATCTTTCCATACAGATTGACTTTTAGCTTTAATTCCTATATTCAAGATGAGCAAATATGGGAATCGTTATATTTTTCAAAACTTTCATTGCAAATATTATTATTAATAATGTCAGTAACACGAAACATACAATCGCATGCGTCCGACATACTTAAGATCAATTTCAACAAAATCAATTTGAGCTCTGGCAGAGCACGAACTTTAGCCGTGTGAGGACATGCATTGTTGTCGGACGTTAAAAAATCACCTAAGCGACCTCATAAAGTGATGGATAATATACAGCTGATACATTACCTGCATACTCTTAGAAAGGCCACCGGCAGGCATTGACAGTAATCTATGAGGGCTTTCAAAGCATTCCCAGACTGCAGACCAGTCCTGCTGACCACTAGACGACGAGTCGTTAATCGTCGATGCAGCGCCACTGCCGGTTTGACTATCATCTAAAAAGATTCACGAGATACAACCATCACATCGATAAAATGTTAACTTACTATAAAAAGGTCATATTGACACAGCCATATCATCCATGCAAAAATACAAGCAGAACAATTTAAACTTGGGTTGACAGTTAGGTAATAGAGGTGGTTACTGTACTAGAGTAAAAAATGGTACATTAAGAGCTAAACTATAGAAATTGATCAATCAATCAATTAGCCCATCGCGGTCCACTGCTGGACATAGGCCTCTCCCAATGTGTGCCATTTTCTCAGATCCCCCGCCTTCCGCATCCAGTCTGTTCCAGCCACCTTTTTCAGGTCCTCCGTCCATCTAGCTAGGGGGCGTCCTACCTTTCGTTTACCTTCTCGCGGTCTCCACTCTAGGACTCGTTTGCTCCAACACTGCCACTTAACTTGCTTATTCTGTGACCTATGTCGGTAACTTTAGTTCTCCGTCGGATAACCTCGTTCCGAATTTTATCCTTCAGAGAAACTCCAAGCATAGCTCGCTCCATAGCCCGCAACGCGACTTTTAAGCTATGGACCAGCCCCACTGTAAGTGTCCACGTTTCGGCACCATAAGATAGAACTTAAATGCTCTTTAATTTTGTAGAACCAAAACACTCATGAAGTATAAGTTGTCACAGTAGTTACCTTTCAAGACCTATATCACTGTATATAATAGTACTCTTCGGCTATAGAAGCTTATGCTACTTGGGTAGCTCTATAAGCTACTAAATTATAAAACGAAGTTCTTTTAATTGCAAGCAGTAAAATCTTCTCGGACCGTTAGGTTGAATTTTCAATATGTTGAATTCCTGTGAAGTTTTTGAAGCCCACAATGTTTGAATTTCGTTTATCAAAATGTTCAATTCTTAATTCGTTGAATCACATAATGTTGATAAAAAACTGAGGACTTCTATTAAATTTTAGTTTTATTGTAATTCTTGTCATGTATTCCATCGTAAATATTTCGCACCCAAAATACAATACAAAAAGTTATTCAGATAAAATTTTATTTAAAATAAACTGCCATAGAGGCAATGACGTATTGTCTATACGTTATTCATAACATAAAACCCCTTAATCCTACTATTATTTTAAATAACTGATGTGACTTAAAACTCGAGTTTCAGAAACTGCATGCATGGCAGTAATTTCTTTTCTGTCCAGCTTTTTAATATTTTTATGAAATTTTGATCAAATGAAACATCTAATTTACTGTTTTTCTTAAAAGGAAAAAAAGTGACCTTGTAAGTTTGCGATCTTTATAGGCAGCTTGTTTGATCAAGTTTTTGGAAACCAAAAATATATTAGGCGTTAATAGTTTTATTAAAAGTAGCCAATCAATACAAGTAAGTTTTAGTAAGGAGGTTCAACATATGAAAAATAAACATTGTAGGAATATGATTTTAACATTCAACAACACGAGACTTGAACATTACAGGAATTCAACATTCTGAGATTCAACTAACTGAGAATTCTACATTATGAGAATTCAACCTAACGGTCCGAAAGGAATAATGTGTACCTTCAGCAATAAGAAACTCAAAATCTGGATTAATCTCAGTCGGCTGGATCTGGTGTGCTGCTTTTCTCACTAGATCTAAGACTTCCTCTACAGCCTCCTCTACCATCAAGCTTTTGCGATGCAGCTCGACGCATGCGTTACTAGAACATAATATTTTTCACTGTTATCTTTGTTAAACAATTACTACCGGTTTTTTTCATCATCTTCCCATTGCTTTAGTCCCCGGTAGCATCCAATCTTTTCACTTCAGGGTCTCGGGTCCGCTTAAATATCTTGCGTCTTGGTTTTTCAGTTTTATAGGGAGAATCGCTGTCTGCCGTCGTTATCCAAGCCCTAATTGTGGTTATTACCCAACCAGTGACAGTTGTTCAGGTTGCATATTGTATGTATATTTTTAATTATTTTTTTGGACCAAAAGCAAGATAAGCAGACTCCGAGCTCCGAGGTGAAAGACTGATTGTAACTAGGAACACACTAAGATGATGAATCTGCATATCAAGTTAATGATTGCAAATTGAATATTTACCGACATCCAGTTTCGACGTTTTCGATGAACTCTTCAACTGACCAAGGAGTTTCCTCTGAAAAACGAATAATTTATTATGGTTTATGGACTGCACAGCACATAGCACAGAACTAGTGGTAATAACATCATCCATCCATTGCATTGTGCGGTTAAAGTTAAAATTTCTGAAGTATTTACTGCGCCCAATTAAGTTCTTGATAATTTTTATAGGAAATTTGTTAATGTCCAGCACGGATGGATTTCTACTTTTTAAATAAAGTACAGGTTTATTCCTGCTTGGAATTCTTTCTGTACTTGCTACTTATGAACTCTCTACAGTAAAGCATTTCCAAACATCGGATTGATATGAAATTTTTGTCAGTGATTTTTCTAAACTTTGCTGTGTCTAGTTTGTCTGTGTTAGTTCTATTAATCGATACTAACCTCATTACGCCACCTTGTCAGTCAGAGTATTATTTTGTATCGAGCAATGTGCATACGTCTAAAGTTCGTTGTGAATTAATAATTACAATAACATTGTTATCTTAATGCCACTATACGAGGCGAATTATGATGATATTTACTTCACATACCTGGCAAGCTGACAAGTGAAACATCTTGCATGCCACTCAACATATAAATAATTCTATTGGTGTATATATCATGAACTCTGGTCACTAAAACATCAAAGCTGTTGATAGCGGCATTTGCTTTGTCAATAAATTCCCTCCAGTCTTCACTGGTCCAGCTAACAGAGCGTAGGCCAGGTAACAAGAGAGAGGAGAGCCGGACCACTTGTGGTAAAAAAAGTGGACGTACTTCAAGTTTAACCCGGCGAACGGTGCGCAGATAGTCTTCAAGAAGAAACTGTAAAAGTATTAAACGAAAGGTGATTTTTATTTCAGAGATTCTTTTGCAAATAGTTTAACTCATCTGTGAATGTGTCTCTAACATACTAGGGTTTCTGGTCGCTACATTACTTACCTGTAGAGAATCATTGACGAGTGTAAAGTAGTTTTTCTTAGCGTACAAAGAGTGGCAGACGATGGGCAATTCAACGCCCATCTTCACTAGACAGTCGGACTCACGAATCAAAAGTCGCACTGTATGATCCAAGTTCACTACAATGCAACCGGCGTCATCAATCTTCAGCAATGTATTGTTTAGGCTATCGTCAACGTCCCATAACTGCAAAGAAAAAATATTATCTTAACATAATTTCATACAGCACATCTCTCTTTTTTATACATCCATCTATTACTGTTAGTACTCATACAATCCCGAGTTCCCGATAACACCAAGATGGAATCACCGTCATTTATAGGACAGGCTTTCAAATTAGAATTGTTGTGAAAAAAATGTAATATGAAGTATGTGCGTGTATATAAATAACGTGATGGTATAAAGTTTACGTTTTGGTTCATCCATACGGCTTTCATGGTTTCTTCGTAGTTGTGTATCAATGATCTGGTGTTGCTGTACTTTCTCATCATATCTGCCGACGCAGGTAAAGCGTTGAGCACTGGATGTGCACATACATTTTCGACTGTTTCAGTCATATTGTGCATTAGGCAGCGACACCATTTTATTCGACCTGGAAAGAATATAACACGAAATGACTAATAGGCAAATAAGAAATTTTTAGAAATGTGGGACTAACAAGTTTGGCGAATAAGGAATAATATCGGGAGGAAAACAGAAAAAATGTCACTATAATATATAAAATTCGAATGCCTATCAAGTATCAACCTATCATAGATATGCGATAGACACGCATACTATACAGCTTCGTTGCATTGTGATTTCAAAACTCCCTCACCATGTAAACATTATATATATAGTTTTGTAATTAACGTTGGTTTTGATTTTGTACTTTCCGTTTTCTACATCGACTGTTAACATGATCAAACTTTTTACATCTGTTTAGATAAGTGATAAGCAAAGTTCGGCCTTTGACATAAATAGTATATGGCCTGCGAAAATTACTTATAAAACTTCTTACACTTTCTGGCGTCTCATGAAAAATATTGCCCACCTCTGGTTTAGGTAAAGAAATCAGGGCGCTTCTAGTTGGCTCACAAGCTTATCATCTTAGTATTTTCTTTCAGTAGTATGCTACTGATTCCTATGGTATCAGAAGTAATACTAATATAATCAATCTCTCGTAAATATGTCATAGACCTTTGTCTATCTTTATACTATAGAGGTTGGTTACATTGTGATGTCAACACCATGCTATGTCCTACACCATACCATTGAATTAGTATTTTTTTCTAACAACTTATATCTTGATGAAGAATAGTTACCCGCAACGGGAGAGTAATTCCGTGGCAGAGGAGGATCTTCTCTCTGCCTCTTGAACATTTTTGTTATTTTGTCTACCTCTTTCTCACAGTACCTGAGGACTCTATCATACTTCTCAGCAAGTTTTGTTATTTGAATTTTTTTACTAACCTGTAAGAAATCTAGATTATGCTCAATGAACAATTAATTAAATAATATAAATGTTGATAGTTTTGGTGAGACTGTGGTTTATGACGATAATACTAATTTTAAATTAACCTCAAACTTAATTATCTTTTTACTGACTTACCTTCTCAAATCTGGTCAGGAATTTGATACCTTGTGGAGTCTCCCAAACAGTAGCAAAATTAGCTTCTATAGTGTTCCCGATGGATTCTCTAAGAGCGTTTGTTTTTACTTCAAATGTGTGATAGTCTTTGTCGAATTCATTATTCCTGTAGTCTAGATAGTCGTATTGGCATGTAGTTACCGTTTTCTTAGCTTCTTCGAAGATATGAATAGCCTCCTCTAGGTCTAAGAACAGGTATAACGAATGGTACACAGATAGAAAAGATGTAGATAAAAAAATATAGGAATATAGTTATGTGCTTGATATTCAAAATGCGCAATTTGACTATTGCATCGGAAACCTACAATAAATCGTATACTCACCTTCTCCTAGCAGTAAACCTTCCATCCTTTTTCCAAATAAATTATTGTAATCATCCATTAGATCGAACATCGTGATAATTTTATTCAATCTTTTACAAAAAGTATCGAATTTACCGAACACATAATTTTCTGAGAAGCTAAATTGTTCGGTGTTGGGAAGAAATGGCTGATTTTTAACAAACAAATACGTTTCTCTGTAGGTTTTATTTAAATTGATGCAGTGAATCAGTTTGTCTCTTACTAAAGGTCTCTCTTGGGACCATATTGTCTCCTTGAAACGACAGGTTATATATTGTTTGCAGGTTTCTATCATCTGATTAGTAATCTGTAAATAATTAATTTTTTGAAGCTTACCTACAAATACCTGGAGGTCTAAAAAGGCCACTTTATCGGAATCGTATTATGATAATATTTAGTCTTGCGGAGATATTTACACGAAATTAGAATCTCTTTAGTATATAAATATATATACCGGCTCATATGAGCCGAATCACATTAATTTATATACTTGTGGCCATTAAATGAATAATATACAAATCTATTAGATCTACTAGAAATTCATAAAGTTACTCATTTTTAGCAGAATTGCTCAATGTGGCCTTTTTAGATCAGCTGGTTTAAAATATGGATATTTTTATAGTAACGAAACTCTTTATTTAAGTATGTAATATAGACAACACATTATTACATTATACATTAAAGAGAACCGTGTCATGTAATACTATTTTTCGTACATGTATTGTATATATACATATATTTCGTATTAATAAATGATTTTAACGTAACGTATTTATCTAACAGATATTATTTAACACACAAAAATGGCTGCACACGATGTGGATTTACCTTGACCATTAATGATGAAATTCTCTCTGAAGTATTGTAGAACTGAGATACGCTATGTATCAATCTTACAGTTTGCAACAAACTCAGTATAGAGTCTTTTATTTTTACAGGATCATCCAAGTACAAAGAATGGCAGCACTTCTCCATCGCTTGAATAAATTTGGCATTATCTTTAGCCTCGTTGTAGCAGAATGTTATTTTATGGTCAGTTTCTCTCCATAACTTGATGATTTTTGAGTTAGTTATTTGTAGGCACGACAGAGTGAGTTGGACTTCATTATCCTGAGGAGTTATTTATTACAATTGCATGGAGATTAATGTTTGAAGAATATAAAATTGTAAATAAAAGATCCAGGCAACTTTTAGTATGTAGCACCAGTAATCAACATGACTTTTTTAATACTACCAATGCACTCTTGATTTGATGGGAATTAAATTCAGAAGCAACTTTTGTAAATATTTCTACCTGTAAGTACGACACAAGTTGTGAGAATTGTGCGCCCCTTTTCTTCCAGTATTCCAACTCATCCTGAGGACCGGAGGAGTCTACTTCACGTCGTAACTGCTCGCTCTCACTAAGTATCTGAAGATGAAAATAATGCAACGGTCCTTGATTCCATTACTATAAATATTGAACGCCAGCTCGACTAGCCTATTGAATTAATATTAATTACCTCCATCACTTTCTTGATCCATTCATTGACTCGTTCCTCTAGCAATGTTATAGTTGTTGGATTTTTTGCCAAGTCTTTCAATTGAGTGTGGTCTTGAAGTTCAGCCATAAGGGTTTGACCATCATCGAATAAATTCACCTGGTTACATACGTCTTCACATACTACCGAAAAAAAGGACTGATTACCCATTGGAACTTTGACTACTATTAGTAAGTAGATAATATAATTTTGTTTTCACAAAAATAATACAAAGAGCTGAAAGAGCATACCTTTTAAGGCACTACAAAAAGACCTTAAACCAGGAAGGAGTTGATTTTTTACTATGGGAAACCTGGTTTCGTCTTCGTCGCCATCACTGCTTGGATGTGCTAGAGCGTTCATGTATACATGCTCCATTACACGCTCTATTGCAGTAACAAGTCCTACCTGCTGAGCGTTCAGGATACCACAGAACCTGTTAAGATGATTGAAGATGTTAATATATAACACCGGTCAAAACAAAATTTTAATTCCTTCATACGGTGCAATACGAACTCTGTTTTATTACTACCCGTAGTGATAAAAAAATTACAGGTTTTTTTCACGTTTGTATAAAATGCATATTTCTCCAAAAATAAATGTGAACGTGTTCTACGAATGAAAGGTCTACTTTGGTCGAGAATATTCGGCATATGGTGGTTGATTACTTTTAATCATCCAGTTTGCTAACATCGTTGCACTTCATTTATTCTAATACCGCTTCTCTATCTTTAAAATGTCCTGTTGAAACCACTTATCAATCTGTCTAGAAAATAATGACATATTGCAAACCGAAGCTATATAATTTTGTCAATAGAAAGAAGCTCGTTAGTGCAATAAAATGTACTACAATTTGGTATCATATTTTTTCTTTATTCTCTTTAAAAAAATATATCAAGCACTGGTACTACGCTTTTACTTTGATCTAAAATAACACCTATTTTTGGGGTATAACTGTAACCTATTATGCAATATGAGAAATAAACTACTTGATGGTAGTAATACGTACAAATCTTTATGAAATCCTTCTTCAGGCAACTGCTTGCTCACGTTGATACGAAACATATAGATACACACTCCAGTAAATCTTACATCCCATCCGTCTGATAGAAACAGCTTCTTTTTCCACGTAACTTGCGGAGGCGGCTGTTTACCTTGACCCTGCTGTCTCGGCTTGACTCCTTCAGGTTGTGGTCTCTGTTCAATCTCCTCCACATCTTGGTAATACCAAAGGAGCTTGTTCCTCATGTGTGGTAAGAAGAGCTGGTTGATGTCGTCCAACTATACAACGAAAATGAGTTTAGGTATTTTGATTCACTTATCCTAAATGTGGTATCGAATGATAGCCATATTGAAAAAATACGCGACATATGTAATTATTTGTACACAATATCCCTGTAAAAAATTACAGGGTCGTGAGTATTAATATGATAGATATTATTGGGTGTTTAAGAAAACACCCATTCACAAAAAGTTATAAGTATTCATACCATGTTTCCTTCGAATACATGGTCCATTATGGCGTGCCGCGGCAACCCTGTGCCATCTATTAGAAGTTGGAAGGTGAACTCCAGTCTGGGGTCCATCTCCCCCCTTCTCGCCTTTCGTTCGCATTCTTCTCTTCTTTTCTGCAATAGAGAATGATTATTTTAACACAAGTACGTTTTATTTTTCTTCAGATCAGATTAACGGACACCACACCATGAGAATATCCATAACATCTTCCTCTTCTTCTTCCTCACTGGACCCTGGTTTAATGCCGTGGACAAACATTTTGTACTGAGTTAATTGCAGAAAATTATTCGCAAATAAAGATTTTAATTTAGTTAAAAACTAAAATATAACTTTCAGTTATGTTTTCTTGCAGTAGATGTGTCTTTGCATCAAATGTGTCTATTGTGTCTGTGACGGCGTCTGGTTGCGACCTGTCTCGTACTAGCCTAGAGCACTAAAGTGAAAATGTAATATGCAAATTAATGAACAGATAGATGGGTGTCATTAGGGAAAGGGTAGGGGGAGTATAGGGGGGTGGTACGGTACCGCACTTGCCTATAATATTAATTCAGACACGCAAATGATTTGATGGTTTCACTAGGCAACAGGTATTATAATAATTATTATAATAATAATTTATTTATTTACCAGATAATTAAAATCCATTTTTTTTGTTAGTAAGTATTTAAATCTATGTTAGTATTTATATTTCACGAAAGATTGGTGCATTTTATAGACGTGCCTTAATATGTGGCACTCATAGCCCCTGTCCACAAGTACACTGAGCATACTGTTGCCACTGCCGCGCATTCCATACAGCATCGACGTCATTTTTTTTCGCCACAACGCTGCGAAACCATCGGTACGTGCGTGAGCGAACATAGCCGATGCACTACAGAAGCGCGGCAGCCGCAACAGCGCTCTGAAAGCTTATTAGCGTATTAGCTAGAAATAGTATGTTTTTAATTATAACTTATATTTATTTTATTATTATAGATCTAATAAAAAACTTAAAAGCTCAAAAAGTTCATTGTATAAGTCTGACATGATATACAGCCCCCTTCAGGAATGTTTTATAACCGACTGTATTGGTCATGTCCCTAAAAAGCTGGGATGCCGGACTCATAGTCACACCAAGTTGTCACACCAGTGTGACAATCAGGAATTTCTTTCGTGTTTGTCACATCATAAATAATATAATACCTTTTATCACATGACAATGAGTGCGGATAGTAACACCATACCTCATCCATCGACATTTCATGACATTTAATTTATTCGAAAAGATTGTCTAGCCGTGTAGTCTTTTTGTTTATTCCACACATATCGAAATTATCGTAGCATTGCCACGTTCAATAGCAATGTTGATTCTTTGTGCAAGGTAAGTCCAGCCGTTTCAAGTTAGTAAGTTGGTCAAGTTTACAAAATGGGCACTTGGACCCAAAGACAATGATTAGACATTTTTAGTAGGCTGGACATATTTTCCGTATGTCATTAGTCGTGTAAATCGCCTTGAGATCCAAATTGAGGTTAAGAAATTATCGTCCAATTTCAATCGGCTCAATAACATCACCTGAGTGTTTACATTATTTGAAGCTTTCCGCAAATGCAGCAGCAGCGCCGGCACAGCCCACTGCGCCTTATTTTATATTTTTGACACGAGACCAATTCATCCACATTTTAAGCAATTGTTTATTTATAAACTTAATGTCTGGAAAAAAGCCACTGTGGAGTTTGTTCGGCTTTTTTTTTTCACTAGAAGATATCGATTGTAAATTGTATGATTGTCGTCACTTATATATTACTGTTACACTGAATTGAGAAATAAAGAAAATTTAACACAGTTCTCACTCCCATTTCCCCACAGCCAGCGAGTGCGTACGTTTTGAGACATTGGAGGAAATATTTCGAAGTCACCTTCCAAACTTTGCAAAATACTTAAGAATTAACCAGTGTTTTTCTTAGATTTTTTTTGGTTAACTGGTCAGTGGTATGGACCGACGATAGAAATGCTGGTAGGGTGATATCGGAATTTCACGAACATTGAGATCACTAAAGCGATCTGGTGAGGATCAGTTCTTCAAGATCACATTGAAAAAGTTGCTAAGGGTATTTTTCATAGCGTCAATTTTTGTTGTTGCTAGAATGCTGATGTAACAATTGCAGTAAACAAATTAATTAGGGAAAAAAGAAAAAACCAACACGTGATGAATATACAATGAATTTTTTCAAAGTGTTAAATGTTCTAAAATTTAATGAAATCCATCTTAGGAGACTGTAATGTAAATTATATTTAAACCCTAGCTAGGGTGTAAAATAATAACAACACAATAAAAATAAGATATAATTACAATTATTTATTATTGATGATTTAAAACAAAATTGAAATAATAAAAAACACCGTATCTGCCGAGAAGAAGCGGCTGGCAAGGAGCCCGGAGCGGTAGAGGCAGCCGAAGAAAGCAGTCGGTAGAGGCAGGCGAAAATGACATCCGGTAGAGACGGTTCCGGGTATGCAGGTGGTGAGGCGGCCGGAGCAGATGAGGCGGCGGGCGGATGATTGCTTGCTTCTTGATTGCTTGCGCCGCGTCGACAGACGCAATCAAGAGTCGAAACAAAACCAGAGAGGCAGATGAGGTACAGTCACAATAAAATAATACCGCAGTCCGAGAAATACTTGGAGAGACTCTAAAACCCATCCGGTTCATAAAGCACAAACACCAAAACACCCGAATCTCCTATTGGTCTTTTTTCAGAATGACTAATTCCCATAAATGACTGAATTGCAAAATGACTCATTTTCTCAATGACTGACAAGCAAAATGGCGCGTGATGTACATATATGCACAGAAACCATATGTAGTGTAAATATTTTTATTTTGGGTTTGTGTATTTAAAAAAACGCGAATGTTTAAATTCTAAGTATGCTTAAATAAATTTAAATCCAACAACCAAAACCTCAGTGACATATAACATAACAAAAATACTTTTATAACTAATAAAAATAAAATCGTCTAACATCAACACTTTCTTATTACACATATATTTAAATTTTCTGAAAACTTTGTGGTCTTTATTGTACCGTTGTTGAGGTCATCTAATTGCAGGGCCGTATAGCCGATCAAATAAAAATTGAAATTTTCGTTGTTTTGCTCCGCTGAACAACGAATTTTTTATTCTTGTCTCTCCTGGTACAGAGCTTCTTTTTTTAATTTAAATAAAAACCGTATTAATGTATGCCAGCCTTCGACGGCATTGTTGCTACGATGCCGTTCATCAGCGCAGCGCAGCTTATAATTGAATGGATGTTCCATTCAATTATAGCCCTTGTTTTCCACATAATTTATTAATTTATTTATTGCGTCAATATTCGGGGCTATATTTATTATGGACAATCAACAATTATATATTTTTTTTGGGGGTAATAATGTTAGAGTAGCTGAAAGCTTTATTATTCTACGGCCTTCTCCAGTCACATCAGCACCTGTGCTTTGTGCCTTTCTCCAGACTCGATTATAATGGTAATAGTACCCGGATAATTTGCAACTTGGAAAAACTTCCTTCATCGCATTTATTTGTGGAACTTCAAGGCACATTTATTTTTTCTATTTATACATTCTTCTTATCGCGCGCAATACCTAAATAATCTGTTGTAAGTGTGCTGTTTTTATTAGGCAACAAAGCAAAAATAACTGGTACGATGATAGTAGATATAATACTCGTACCGATATCATCGTGTACGGTAAAGAATCGATAAAATGGCTTTGGTACTCTTTTAAAAGTTCCGTCGCCAAAAAATGTAATATTATCTTTATGTGAATTCCTTAAAAAACATTTTTTTTATACCACTTTGGTGGCAGACAAGCACATGGCCCACCTGATGGAAAATAGCTTCTTTTCAATTTGTCCATATTAGACAAAATCACAGTAAAACGGTACGTAAAACTCACTGGCAGATGACGCTCCAATTATATTGTTTTTTTTTCCTTTATGGCCGGAATGACTATCAATTATTTATTATTATTTACGTAGCTATCAAGTGGTCAGTAATAATAAATGACAAAGGAGGAAAGAACACAAAAACCATAAAAGATTGCCTGGAAGAAGTTGTGTAAAGCGATAAGGCCGCCCTTTGTACTGCTCTTATCTGCTCAATTTCATGAATATTGTAATTGGCGTACATTGTAAACAAATATATAAATAAAAGCGGAATGAAATCGCGCGGGAACAGCTCGTTATCTATTAAATACGGAAAAGGAATGAATAACTTGTCCAATAACTATTGTCAGAAAATATTAGAAATATCTACGTCAGCAATTCAGTCATTTTTAGGAATTCTGAAAAAAACCAATCGGAGATTCAGGTGTTTTGGTATTTGTGCTTTTTGAACCGGAGGGTAAACAATTTTCTCCTTTCAGAACCCGTAATAAAATTCCCAGCATTACAACTGACTTCATAAAGAAAACTCGAGAGAAATTATTTGAATTTAAATAATTTTAGAATGAACAAAAAATTATGGAATGATCTAAAATGAGTCGCTATTACAGAATTGCTGGCCACTTAACCATAAAGTAAAAAACATACCAAAAAGTTTATCTAAAAAGACATGTCACACAGTGTGAACAATGAATTGTGCTAAAATATTACTGAAATACTATAATATTCTTAAAATAGCATACAAGTAAGTAATAAATGCATAAATTAAACTATTATCTACATAACTACGACATAAAAAGAAAACTTTCCAGGCATCTTAGTGCTAGGATATCCAAGATATTAAAATATTGCACGAACGATTAATGGAATGGAAAGGAAGTACTAACACGTATGTAACTTGATAAATTAAAAACCCTACTTTCCTCCCCAAGTAGGTAAATATTTATGCTTCTCGCAAAAAATTTGAGGTTTTAAAATAAACTAACCATCTTATGAGATGAGATAGTGAAAGATGTTTTACTAGCCACTTTCATGCAACTCAAACATAATCTAATATATCAAGGGGCTAGGGTTCACATTAAATGACGTTTACTTCAGAAATAGTACTTGCATTAAATTAACTTTAAGGCTTTTAGTAGTTGGAATTCGCACACGTCTAAAACCCAATAACAAAAAAATTAAGACCCACTGTTACGAGTACGTCGAGTAAGATGAGAGCTATGACCAGGGGCATCTGTTAAGTACATCGAGCAAGAAAGGGCTACGACGAGGGCATCCGCTAAGTTAGGATCTGAGTATATCGACCAAGAATAAGAAAAAATTGCCATTGAATTAGAAAGAAACACATGACTTTTTTATAGAGTAGTCATCCGCTTTAACGAGAGCTTATTGCTCATTTAGAGAGTCGTCACCCGCCCTGACGAGGGCTTATTTAGAGAATTGTCACCCGCTCTCCCGAGGGCTTATTTAGAGAGTTTTCAGTTTGGTAAATTCCCTTGTAGAACTTTTTATACTTTACCTCCTAGAGACTCGTGAATTTTTCTATTGCATGATCGGGAGGGTGCATTACAAGACTAAATATCGAGTTGGTCTGAACATTGACTTTGCACTAACATTAATGTATTCATTTGTGACTGATTCATTTATGATTGTTTCTGACAAAGGCACTGAGGCGCCTGCGCCTTAGTTACGCGAGGGCCTAAGGACATGCGTTGCTATAAATTATCAGAAGTCATCTGTCTGGTTGGAGCTTGAAGAGCATGGAAAATATTGCTTTCCTTTTCTAATTAAATTTCCTCTTACACACAGAAAATAGATATTTTTTTATAAACTATTTTATGTTAAGTTATTCAAAAAGTTATAAAATTCAGATAACATCGCTTCATAGTCTACTGTATTGAACCAAAAAATGATACGTATATTTATCTTGAAATACTCAAATACTGATTTGTTATTAACACTAGTCGCAATTTTATTTAAATATTTATGCAAAACACTCGTAAACAAATCTTAGTACTCACAAAGTTACTTATCGCTTTTCCCAGTAAGGTCATATCCATTTTGTTTAATTTTGATGCAACACAATGGTAAGAGGTTAATAAGGTGATGTAAATAGGTCGAAGGTATTGAAATATGTATACCAAGTAAGGTCACATGGTAACGAACAATGTGTCAACACATCTCGTTATCTATGAAAATTAGTTAAACCATAATAAACAGAAAATTATGATCTTAAGAAAAAATATACCCGTTGAATACGAATGAAAGAATGTAGAAGACTAAGCACAAAACTACGCGATACAGTACTACATAATAAGTATATATATATTCGTATTTTTATGCCCACATGTCGAACGATAAAAGTCATCGCGTTACTAGACTTAGTGTATGGCACACGAAAGTCGTAATTCAAAAAGTTTGATGTGTACTGTATTTTGAAGATGATCGTGCCACTAGATACCATATATCTAGCATATTACATTATTTATTTTAGTTACTTTAAAACTTCTATACGACCATTTATATTTATTTAGGTAGTATAATATTTTGGTATAAAATATCGTATACTATTTTGGTAGGCAACTAGATTTTTACACTCAAAGAATACGGGTTACCCGTACTCTTTGAGTGTAAAATACATGACGTACAGTTAAAAAAGAAAAAATCTATTCATTGAGATTCTTCTGGTCAAATCAAACACTAGCGAGTTGATGAACATTTGAACTCAAGCGGCATATTTTTTAAAAGCGGAAGTTTTTAATTCGAATGTTTTATATTTTTTGTATGACTCAGTCTTTTTTCGAAAGCTGTTTCCAAAATGATTACCATTTAAATTTTTTAAACATCGGATGATAGGTTTTGGAGACAAGCAATGAATAATAGTATTAAAACCCTTTATTAACAAACCATTACATTTTAATTACATTTATCATTGTATTGACACCTGTACGTATTAATGATTTTGAAAGAAAGAAAGAAAACTGCTTTTCAACATAGATATCCCCAAGGCCTACCCAGAGAGCTCTGTTTTGTGCTGTTCTCATTTATCAAGTTTTTATTATTTTCCTCATGTCATCTTTTCATCTGAGGTGTGGTCTCCTTATTTTATTAAATGTGGGACACCATTCCCTGCATTTAGCGTGTTCAAACAAACAAAGATACACACTCTTCAGCTTTATTTATTTACTTTTTTTTATACCACTTAGGTGGCAGACAAGTACACGGCCCACCTGATGGAAAGTGGTTACCGTGGCCTATGGATGTTTTGTAACACCAGTGGAGTCACAGTCGCGCTGCCAACCCTGTAAATATATAGTTTCTGTGCCGTCAATGTAGAAGACAAAGCAGGACAAGCCTTTCTTCCCAGTGACAGCACAAATTCTCCAGTGAGCTCTATATAATATTAATATAGATTTATCACTTTCTGTGTGAAATCTGTTGGAGAAATTATTTGCCTTAGATTTTCTATAACACAGTTGCTCAAAATTATAGGATTTTTGTTAATTAGACATAACTTTCATTTTTGTTGTGTTCGTTGCTAGAACGACTTTTTCGCTTAAAATCTTTAAGCATTATCTGCTAATTATGAGGTTGTTCACTGATTACTATGAAAGATCGCCTGCAAATTTTATGTGGTTTAGCAGTACGCCGTTTGTTCTAATACCATATTCACTCCAGTATGCGAATTTGAATACGTGTTCCAAAGTTGCAGAAAAAAGCTCAATGGCGATAAAATATATAAAAAATTACCAATCCAATTCCGAAAATTGATGAATACATTTAACAAAGAACTTTTGATGTCTTTATTCGATTAATGTTTATTTCAACTTTAAGGAATAATATTCATAAGGAAAAATACTTGTGACATTCTATGACCTAATAATATGATAATTGAATTTTGTCTTTATTCGGTTGTTGTTTATTTCAACTTTAAGGAATAATATTTAAAAGGAAAAATACTTGTGACATTCTATGACCTATTAATATTAATATTTATAATTGCTTTTACAATAACTGAGTTATGTTCTTTAATCTTATTATTTCTAAGCATTATGATGTGAAACTGTTAAAATATTACTGATAATGCAAATAGTATTGACTAAAATGTTTTCCACTTAACATTGACCTCTGATAGTTCTATATTTCTCTTGACATTCCAATTACAATTATTTTCATACATTCAATTAATATTTCAGATAAACAATGCAATTAGTAATTAGTATTCAATATTTTTTGCTAATGATTATGTGAAAATTAGCATGCCACAGTCTGCAGCTAAACTAGCTGTATTTATATATACGTGTAAGACCTTATGTTACTATGTTTATGAGCATTAGATAAATAGAGTTAGATAAATTAATTATTATTATTATTAATATCATAATCAATTTTAAAATGTCTGGACGCGCATCCGCGGTAAATAGATTTTGCCGCTCAAATTTTACGCAAATTATGTATACGAATTATTTCATGAGAAAAATACTCGGTGTGATAGCTTCAAAAGTCGCCTACGGCCCGTATTTTTAACTTGCACTCGTATTTTAACCCTTTTCCTTAAGTATTAAGAGTAACAATTAGTAAATGTACAGATAGTAAAATTTTTGATGGCATAGTTTTGTTTATTAAACACGTACAAATTGAAGTTATTTACGAAGTTGCATTAAATGATGCTCATATCAGGCAACTTCGGTTCGGTTCGGACACGATCTTTTTTGTATCGTCACTTTTAATTAAAAAACATGTATAACTCAATAGGTTCTAGCAATGCAAAAGTCAGTATCATTATGTGCCTAATTGCAGTGAAATTAGAACCACTTTATGAGCAAGTGTGTTGAATAGTATATAAGGATTACTTTTGAAAAATACCCACAGTTACCATGTTCCACGCCGTTTCAGATAAAGTATAGACATAAAAACAAATCGTAAACCTAAATACTAAATATACTAATACTAAACCTAATAAAAACACATTCTAGCTTCAGATTTAGGTAGTTATTCTTTACCATCATTGTACCCACAAGTAACAGCTTTGTAACTTATTTAAATAAACACAAATATCATATAACGTTGCTCTCATAAAGTAAAAACCTCCACATTAATATGAAATAGTTACATAATTATATCATAAAACTATAATCACCTGCACGGCATCTTCATCCATAGTTCTACACTTCACAATTCACAAATTATTGTCACAAACTTTTCTAACGACCTGTTCGCAAAATAAGTATTCAACTTTCGGTTCCCCGTGTACCTGTCGGCGCTACGAAAAAAACTTTTTTGACTGAATTGTGGATGTTGTCACATGTCGAAAGTATTTCTCATATAAAAGGCGGGTGATTTGCATCGTAAGGTTACGCTCGCGTGAGTCGTAATCAAACTTTTTTTATTACAACCATGTTACTCGTTACTACAGAAGTCTATATAGGGTAATTTGGTTTTTCTAGTAAGTATTGTCTTCTAATACAATTTCAGATAAATTGTCTCAATAAGTATCTAAAAGAAATGTTACTTAAAAAAAATATACGCAAAAATAGTCATTCGTTAATTCTAAGTTAATAATAGCTTCTGCTAGAGATACGGATAAATAGAAATTTAGAAAGAAAGAAAATTATTTATGCCTTGGAAATTGTAACACCAGTATTTACGCAACTCTACTCTTCTGTTAAAAATGTAGAGAAATACTGAAATGAAGAAATATACTGAGCAGTCAGTGGAATACCCATCGCGTTTTAATCGTCGGTGCATTTCAGTAAAAAACATTTTGGATTCAAAGTAAATGTTACTGTTAGTATCTTATCGTTATCATAATGTTAACTTTTAAAGCATTTGTAAGCATATTCTAGTTTATTGTATTGTTAGAGTAATGAAGACAAAACTGATCAAAGTTTGAAAAATACCTGTATAGTAAAAATTTTTTATGAATCGTATTTTTTGTGCTTCTAAAAATCTAAACAAAATCACAAATATCCCCGTCAATAAATGCGCACCACTGCCAAAATTTTAGGTACCCGAGCTGAAAGATAAAGGGGGTTTAATAAAATACAAACTTACATAAAAACAAAATAAATTCGTCGAGAGAGAGAGAGAAATAGATTTTAAAATTTTAAGTACTGGATTTTGGAGGCAAAATATAATTTAAATACTTTTTAAGCAGTTTTAATTTCACGATCGTCAGCGCCGATTTTAATCTATACCTACTTCTCAAGAGAAATATCTCAACTAATATTTAATTACAACGACACATAGTGATGCCACAACTCAAGTGTATGACTTTTAAATCTTCGAAAAATATTTTATTGTAATCAGTGTGTACCTACTTTAATTGTGAATATTATTTAATAATGTTTGTAGTTAAATAAAATATTGTGTAGATAAAAAATCTTCACTGTATGTTTGTTCAATATATATGTCGTTCTATTAACTCTTTTTATGGTAAGTATCATAAATCTACCTTTCTTATTAGGTACTAGCTAAATAGTATGTAGACGGACCCTACAGAACATGGTATTTAGTAGTTTTCTATTAAATACACGCCAATGGGTCTCAGCTTTAGAATAATAAAAGTTTGATTTATTCGATTGTTCGATTTTTTATGAGAAGCAAGGTTACTTCTTCCGTGTGTGTGTTTATAAATATTACGGTATATTTATAAACGCATGAAAACAGGCACGTACAACTTGCCCGTTAGAATATCGCCCTGTGGTGACATTTTGCATCTCGAAAAGAATTTCATCACAAATCAATCATACCATGAGCATTTAACGTCAATGCTAATATAGTCGAAAGCATAATAATTAGATCAAAGTTCAATACCTCTGAATTATCCTCCTCATCGTCCAAATGATCGTACTTCACGAAAGCGAAGCGCAATTGGTTTTCAAACTCTTCACGAGCTTCGGCCCTTGCAATTGCACTTAATCTTTTCATGGCACTTAATTTATCTGATTTCTACTAATACTTCTTAAAATATTTCACTCCACACAATATTAACGCTTTAAATATTTCAAACATTGAACGCTTGACGCTTAAGTGATTTTAGTTGCCCCTATGAGAAACACTAAAATGGTAAAGGTGTAAAACTATCGACAAAACATTCTATCTAGGTGTTCATAGGGGTGGAGCGGTAGGTAATTACTTTCCATCAAACCTGAATTGGATATAGACATGCATGCATATAATTTGTTAGATACTTTTTACTGGCACTGCTGTTTATAATGTTACTTGTGTTTTCAAATATATTTACTAGTCTTACAATAGATGTGTGCGTATTATTTGCCAATACTGCTTAATGTCGGTACTACAGTTTATTTAGATAGAAGTCATATACTTTAAAAAAAAAAATATGAAGAATATTATCAACCGCAGTTACTAATGTACCCTCTAAACCCTCTTCAACTAAGCTAAACTGCTTGTGCTAGGAGTGGGTTCACGTCGGTAGTGTAATAGCCAAGATTGGAACCCAGGTCCTCTCGATCGTAAGGCCGAGTGCTTATCCACTAAGCTACCGATATAAGTGGGTAAGTAATGTAATTTTTATTAGTACCTAGTCTAATTATTTTATCAAATGCTCATAGAGCAGGGTTTAGTACACTCTATTTCTCGACTGTTTTTAAAATTCTACTGTGTACATGAATATCAGTAAAAGTAATGCCAATATCCGCCATTGAGGGACGACTTAACGAGTTGTTGAATAGTAATAAGTAGAGGCCTACCTGATAGAATGCAATACCCCTGTTTAAACGTTTTAGAAAGCGTTTTAGTTATAGATAACCAAATGTGCCAATCAACGCTATGATACCTATAGGCAGCAAGACCAGGTGGTGAATACTCATTAGAATAATCTCCTAAAATATAACGAACAAAAGTCACAATAAAAATATAAAAACTAAAAGTACTTCAAAAGCAATGATAACTCATAGACTTAACCGAGTTTGTCTGGTCGACGTAAACTCACGATCACGTATTTCAGAGACATGAATACTGGTCTTGAGCCGAGATAGTCTAGTCTAGGTAGTCTCTATAGATCATGTACTTGAGTACCCAGAGACTAAAGCTACTATAAAAGATTTTTTAATTAAATTTCCCATTCGAATTTATTGAAGTATATTCTTAATTAGAACTTTTACTGCAACATTATACATATCGACGTAAGACAGCTGTAATTGCTTTTTTGCGTTATCAGATACACAAAAATGTAACGAATATACGATAGAGTTTAAAACAGGTAGTTCGGGGCTGATATCAAACTGCTGCCGCCTTCACCACGTCATGAAATTTATATATAAGTCTCGTGCTATACATAGCAAGTCACAAGCAAAATAAGATATTCGAAATGTACTAGTGAATCCCTTTTTATTCTTATTTTACGTGCGAAAAATTCCCACGTTTATCCCCCAGCACCGGAGCCGGTGGGAGGTTATGTCGGACTCGAACCGACCAAAATGCACGACGCCTGCGGGTCGAGTTTGGTTGCCGAAGTTGAAGTTGACAGGCATATACCTGGCACCCAGGCCGACCCAGGCCCATCTCTCTCAATCTGGCCCTCTCCTCGGGTGTGGGGACCGCAGAGTCCCCAACATGTCCCCGGAAATGGGGAGGCGCGCAAATCGCACCGCCTCTGCGGCCTGTTTCTGCCAGGGTGTCAGGCGGCTCTACCCGACACCCCCAGGCCTGCGCTCAATGGGGGGTAGAGGTAATTCATCGACCTACGATGCTCGAGTTGCCTCAGTATGCGGGCAGCTTGGCTTGCGGTCCTCCTTCGCTCCCGCTACCGTTCCCGCCCCGAGTGAATCCCTTTCTATTGATACCAAACACGGTATGCTTATCTTAATTTATTTATTAATCTTAGTTTTATTGTTAGCCTCGCATGTAGCATATTGGATTAGTGGCATGCCACACTCATCATATAATTGGCGGACAATTACGAAGCTTCTAAAGATACTTCATTTGCTATCTTCTGAAAAGTAGTTTACGAGATATAAAAGAACAGATAAATATACCATAGAAATTGTGAAACAATTGTCGAATAAATACGGAGATATATACAACGCTGTTTAATACTGTTTCCCTGTTCAATACTGTGAACCTATTCCCGCGAAAAAGTACCTGACCTGTGTGTAATTCCAAACACCCAGAATTCCTCTGTACCAAATTTCATCCAGATCCGTTCGGTATTTTTTACATTCATCCATCCAAACTAACTTTCACATCTAAAAGTATGGTTAGATCGGAACAAAGAGTATTGAAAATATATCATTGTCATCAGAAATATAAAATCGCTTTTTTATTTACCTCCATGTACCTTTGCCCGCGACTTCGTCCGAGTGGATTTAAACTTCATTTCGTGGAACGCTTAATGTTTCTATACTTTTTTTTAAGGTAATATTCTCGCGTTCAGTAAAAATACTGATTGTGCATCTAATTAAGTTCAGAATGATCACCACCCACCCCGAAATGGATAGGTTAGGTTAGAAGACTAAGGCGGGAGGCAAGCGAAGCGGAGCTCCCGCCTTATGTCTTTGTGGTAATTTTTTTTATAATTGGTTGGTTGGTTGGTTGCTAACTAACTACTTACTTGCAGTAGTTTGTTGGTGCTCAATCAGTATTTTTGATGTGAATTTGGATTATTTTGTCGTACAAAATGTACTCTTCTGATATACGTTTAAATACCATCCTTTTTTTTATACCACCCAGGCGGCAGACAAGCACACGGCCCACCTGATGGAAAGTGGTTACCGTGGCCTATGGACGTGTGTAATACCAGAGAAGCCACACTCGCGCCGCCGACCCTGCAAGCATAGACCCTCTGTGCCGTCAGTGCAGAAGACAAAGCAGGACAAGCCCCCAGTCCTCCCACTGACAGCGTGAATTCTCCAGTGAGCTCTGGCTACCCTACTCACCGCTGGGAACACAACACGAAGTTATTATGGCCGCGGTATTCTGTAGGGCGGCCTAAAAGCGGCTTTTTCAAATTCGACACATTTTTCTAAATTAACATACAGAAAATCATCAATATTAACAAGGGGAGTATCTGACGGTAACTCAGGATTATCAATCCAGACATTAGCAAGGATTGATTGCCTCAGTCTGATAGGACATGATCTTTCAAAAGTAACGACAGGCCACCGATTATGTTTAATGTAATACTCTTTACAAAAATTGAATTTCATTGCTGAGGGCAATGATGATACCTCTTCATGACTAACTGGATTCTCTTTAAAAGTACGTTTTCTTAATTTATCAATACCAAACAATGACTCAATATCTGGATGTCCTAATAACTTAGAAAGAGCAGATAATTCAATTAGTACATGAGGGAGTCCAACAAAGAGGGTTAACAATCGTTTAAGCTGATATCTTGATATCATCTTATCTTGAATTAATTCTTGCAACACATTTAAATACTGTTGAGAATTATCAAACAATTTCTCGTTACAAAGAATCTTACCACTAACTATTCCATCAAAGTTTTTAAAGAGACTATATGACTTATTGTGGTGCTCTATAACATGTTGGGTCATAAACTTCAAAATCCCTACAACACTGGAGTAAAATGATGATGGAAAGGTTGTTCCAGACAATTTATGGGAACTGAATAAAACATTAAAAATTTCAAACACTTTATTGTGAATCATTAACAGTTGGTCATTTGATATGAGATATATTAATCCGTTAACATCAATAACATGATTATTTCTTCCAAAGTACAAGCGGCTGCTTTTAGGCCGCCCTACAAGTTACTTCTAGTTTAGATTAATATTGGCTAATATTAATCTAAACTAGAAGTAAGTCAGAACAAGCTATCCCCTCAAAATCGACCTAGCCTTGTCTGAGATTACCCGATAAAAGCAGACAGACAGAAAGACAAACACTTTAAAACTTGTGTTGTTGTGATGAGTATATTTAGTATAGATTCTTTTTTCAGAGTCAACAGTCTTTTTAACGTTAGAAATTAGAAGTATTCGTGACTTCATTTTATTTATTTGTACTTAAGTACGCCTTAATTTGGATGAAAATTTAATTTATATTTAGCACTTTCGATATCCAGTGTACTTACATCTCTACTCCTACAAGCTTAAAAACATGCCTTACTTTCCTTGTAACGATATAAATATATGACCCAACTAAAATTAAATATTTATTGGTGCTTTCAAAAGTTTTCCACTTTGTAAAGTATGTGTGTAGTCGCTTACGAGTCGTAAATATGCTCCGTAACGACACGAAAGGTAGCGTGCGCTCATACGACTTCGTATACGTACCCTGTTGATCTCCTCTTCTGCCAATAGCATAGCTTGCGTTCTGTCCTTATCATCCATGGCCATGTGTCAAAGTAAACCGCTTATAACAATTAACAACACAAAAAATCACAAGAGAAAAAAACCATCCGACGTCAGGGCAACGTAAAAAACGACTGGTACACATTACCCGGGAATTTTTCCAAGGGCTTATTAAAAGAAGGAGAAAGTAAAGTAAATTAGAGCAATATGGTTTATTAATGTTAAAAGTAATTTAGTTGTGATGCGGAGTGGGCGGTGGCGTGCGGACACGCGACGGAGACATCGCGGCTTCGTACCCGCAGGCCCCGGCCTTCACGAAGCCGCCCAAGCACCACGATTTGTTTTAAAATCCATATAGTACAGCGAAACTGGTGACATTTCTGTGGTTATATTAGTCAATAACTGAACTGGCGTTTGAATTTTATTGTGTATTGTTATTTCCATTCTTCAAATGATTTAAAGGTTCTTATTTGTTTGTCTATTAAGATAGCTTATGTTGAAAGTTATACCAACTTACATATAATCAAAAGACCATTCAACGTGGCAATACCGCCAGCCTTCTGGTGACCCTCCTGGTTGACATAGGTAGATGGGGAGGAATTCTTTGATGCCTGAACCCGCATAATTGTTTAGGTTTATTCTATAATGTTTTTATACTTTAATTTAGATAACTCCCACGTACATTATGTAAATAACATCTGTCATTAACATTTAAAACTTGTAAATAGATAAATAATAACTCGTCTTTGAATAGTTCATAACTGGGAAGAGATTGACTTCTCGCACATTATTTTTGCCAGGCACATGACCTAATAAGGTTAATTTAATTATGGAGTCCTTTATTTCACAACTAGACATTTGAGCATACATACATCGAAAGCATTACAATATTGTACTGATTGTAATGAATAAGTCAAACATTGTCTGTCATAGGTTACATACATTTTATACAGATAATACCACTGTAACGGATATTATACCAAAATATGTATGGCCTCAAAAAAAGAAATCTTGGCTTGAAGTTGATTGTGACATGAAATTATAAAGGAGAAATTACCGAGTTCTAAAATATAGAGGCAGGAATGTAGTGTAATATTTAATTATGCAATATGCCAAGTGATTAAAATACAATGTTAAGCACTAAATTTTGAATTTTAATTCTCGATAAATAAATAGTCTTCCAAACTGGATATCCCAGGAAGCACAGAGAAAGATGCGTTTTACCATTTTTTTTGATTGAGAGTTAAATGCTAGATTAAGATTTACAATGTAGAATTTACTAACTGCCGCATTGGGGCAACCTGTAATGGTAGTTACATAATGAAAGTAAATAAATAAATAAATGATAATATTTTCCTATAGTCGAGGTTTTGGTTGTCTTGTTTTTTACATTGGTCCGAGTTGAGTTCTAACCCAATGGATTGAAATTAATTTTTGTAGGACTCTTGGTAGGTCACCCCCTAAAGTCCCATCGTCTTGGTACCAAATGTTGAATTTATCTGTTGTATGTTCTGAAATGTGAGTATCTCTAGACTAAAGATGACTGGTCCCAAAATAACAGGTACCTACCTAAGCAACCTTGCTACCTACCTAGGTTCTAACCCCTAAATAATATGATTATTTAAGGATGTTGACTTTTTTATTCTCGAAAAATGCTCACCTTATAATAATGAACTACTAAAGTTAAATATTCTTAAGTCATATTTTCTGTAGGTACATTTCACAACATTTACGCCTATCTTCTACACCAATTTGTGAAAACGTGAAAATGCTTCTTCTGTTTTTTAGTGTCACTTGCAGGTTTATTAATATTTTCTCTAACTGTGTGCTTCATAAAATGGGAGCCTTAAGACTTCATGACCGTGCGACTTTAATAGTTAATATATGGAAACAGATTTATTTTGTTGCATTGCTTCAAGAAGTCAGTACCTAGACTAGCCTCATCCGGCAAACATTCAGCAGCGTGCTCTATAATCTTTTCTATATTTTCACACATGTTATTATTAAGGTAGGAAGATATTAGGTTATTTCTACATTTTATTAGTCAAAATTCTGCATTAAGTAATAACCATGTTAGTCTTGAAATATTCTTCAGGAAACGTTAAAAAGTTATAAAAAATGAGAAAAAAATCTAGAAGAAAGAATCCGAAGACAGCGCCATCTCTTATCACAATCCTGGTGTTCCTCTCGAGAGACCATTGAAATATCCATAAAGGCTAAATCAAATTAGTTTTACACTCACTCACATGAACTGTAATTGCACCAGGGCATTTATTCTTTTTACGGCTGCAAATCCAACGAGTTCTGGTATTTCTATAAACCAATATTAGAGTAATCTATTTGATCAAATGTCAATTATTACGCTTTGTACATGGCCAGTATCTTAACAGTGGAATAAAAATACCTACTTACTAAATAAATCCTAACAGCTCCACCTATTTCGAACAATGGAGACACGAGTCCGTCACAATCCTTGTGGACCCACATGGAGACATAAGTACCGTCAAAATCCTGTTGGACCCACTCACCCAAATAGTGAGGACAAAAGGCACTCCGGCCACTTGGATCCCATGTCTATAATCCCATGGGATCTTAGTATAATCTTTTTTTGCCTTTGATCCCATATTCATAGGATTGAAATATACTAACGATTTTGTAGTGTTTATGGCAACTTCGCTCCTGTAGGTATATTGGAGGATCGTTAAGGCCAAAAAATATACTCGGATCCTATAAGACGTCGTTCCCATAGGATCCACAGTAAACGTTACGCCTTTTACTCCTGCATTAACGGATTGGAAAACGAGGCTCCCAATATGTCGTTCCCATGGGATCCACAGAAACTTGTATCGCTTCTTGGCTCCTATGTTATAGAATTAAATTTGCTGTTGGTCCTCCGACTAAATAAATAATAAAAAAAAAATTGTCTTACGTCTTGTGACCCATGGCCACAGTATATATATAGTGCCATGGCCGTTACAGAGGATCCGGAGGGAGTTATGTTTTATGTTATGTATAAAATGAAAACACAATAAAGAAAAGTAATAATTGTAATATATGGTAAACTTAAAATCTTTACTTAAAACTTAAAAAACTAAAATAAATTCCATTAGGCTACCGCCGCGCGCCGCTTCTATTCGCCATTGCCACTTGACGTGAAATATAAAAGAATCAGAACGAAAAAAGTATAATATTAAGTAGGTACTATTTTACTTGTTCTAAAAAGTGTCCAATTGTTATTTCCCCGTTTATTAATTCCATTTGTGATTCCAAAAGAAATTCATCATTTTCTATTTGCCTTTTCTTTCTAATATTCGCGACGCGGTTTTTTATACGTCTATTGTTATAATTTGCATCCGCTTTTATTATTTGTAGAAAATTTAAAATATTTCTGTTTTTCTTGCCTAATTTTTTATTCAACCTCGTATGCCACCCCTCCAAACAAAGGAACTAATAAGGTACTAATAAGGAAAATATAAAATGACTTAGCAGGTCACATTGTGATTTATAGGAACAAAGAGGATTGAAAAATTATTACAGGATCTCATGGGAGCCAAGAGGAACACAACATTATCTGAGGATCCCATGGGAGCCAAGAGGAATACAACATTATCTGAGGATCCCATGGGAGCCAAGAGGAATACAAAATTATCTGAGGAGCCCATGGGAGTAAAAAGGCGTAAAAGTTATCTGTGGGTCCCATGGGATTATATACATGGATCCAAGTGGCCGGAGGCACAAAAGGACTAGAAAATCCTGTTGGGCCCATCAATGGAACTTTCCAATGGAACCATCAGTCCTGAAGCACATTATCGCCAATGATTATCGAAGTGAACATTATGAGCAAGGAGCCATATTTTTTTTTCTAACATGATGACTGTGTACTTGGTACAATCGCTAGAGCCTACTCTAAACATACATACATATAATCACGCCTATATCCCCGGGGGGGTTAGGCAGAGGTTAATTAACACCCACATTTCACCAATCATTGAATTCGTAATAGGGGGTGAGCCTATTGCCGTCTTCCGGGCACTATTGATGACTCTAGCCGTGCATTTATGGCTAAGTCTGGACTGTATATATACACTGACGGACTCATAAACTGCATCAAAGTTATAGACGACTTTGAAATAAATATTTTAACCAAGTATGCATACTTTCTATGCAGATTTAAATTGAAACCTCTAGATTGGTTCGTGAACTTTAAAACAGCGTAGGGTCATATCTTTAAGTTTAAGTTTATGTACTGGAAAGGACCTTAAGACTTTTATTGAAGAAAAAACAGAAATTTAAGAAAAATTGGTTTAATTAAAAAATTGGTTTTAACAATAGACACAAACTTTATGCAAGGGTTTATTTGTGTTTTAATAAGGTGTATTACCCCCACGTGCCCTTATTACGGATTCTAATCGGTTCCGCATAGATTTTATAAGGGTTTTTAAAAGATCTTGCGGAATATTGTCCCATTCTTCTGAAAGTGCTGTTCTTAGTGCTGCCACTGTCGTGGGCGAAGGGTTTCTCGCATATACAGCTCTTTTTAAATTGTCCCAAACATGCTCGATGGGATTAAGATCCGGGCTGCGTGCTGGCCAATTCATTGTACGTATCCCAACCTCTTCGCAATAATGTTGAACTTGTGCAGCTGCATGCGGCCGGGCATTATCCTGCATTAAAGTAAAATTTTCGCCTATGAATCCCATGTAAGGCACCACGTGATCTTCTAATATCTCTGTTATGTAGCGATGTGCTGTCAAACCCCCTCTATTACCGTTTTGACGGACCATGTCTATGAACACAAGTTCGGTTCGCCCGTTCATCGATATGCCACCCCAGACCATACATGAACCGCCTCCAAAAGGAACACGCTCCTCAATGCAACTTTGAGCATATCGCTCCCCACGTCGACGATAGACTCTTCTGCGACCATCTGCACCATATAAACATGTCCTACACTCGTCCGTGAACAATACAGAGGCCCACTGCTCTTCTGTCCAATTCAGGTGATGACGCGCAAATCTTAAGCGAGCTTGTCTGTGAGCTGTAGACAACTTTGGACCATTTGCTGGTCTAAAAGGGGTGATATCCGCTTCCTTTAACCTTCTTCTTATTGTTCGTGCACACACGTTTACTCCACGCACTTCATTAAGCTCGGTTTTGATGTTAACTGACGTGAGGAAACGATTTCGCAGGGAAGTTATAACAATAAATCGGTCATCACGACCTGTGGTTGCTCGAGTTCTGCCTGTACCACGTCTCCTCCTGTAAGAACCTGTCTCTACAAACCTTCTGTATATTCTAGAAACCGTAGACTGGTTTAAATTTAAATTTCTACCAATCGTTCGTTGATCCAAGCCCTCCCGCACCAATGCTACAATTTGTGCCGCTTGTTCGGACGAAGTATCCATATTATGGTTCAAAAACTCTCGATGTGTTAAAAAACTAACCCAACAATTATGCTGGTAACAATAATTCAATTGACAAAACAAAAAAAATCAATGAGAATCAATTTAAAACTTTGCTATAAATAACACGCAAATCTGATACTACAAGTAAATTTTCTTTCCCGGCTATATTCATTTGTTTTACTGCAGTTCTATTTTTAAATTTAATTTTTTTTTAAGATTAAGAGCCAGTCTTTCCATATTTATATAATTTAATCTAAAAAGTTTGCATACTTATTATAAAAAATCCTTTTAGAGTAAACCTGAACTTTGATGCAGTTTATGAGTCCGTCAGTGTATATATATATATATGTATGATGGTTAACAGCCCTATCCTTTAGTTGCCTTGTACTACACCGCATGGGAAGAGATGGATTGGTCCAAATTCTACTCTGAGGGGGACCACGCGGCTTGTTTATCCCTAGTCTTATGACTGACAGTTTGAGAAACCCACTCGAGGCTCAGGGTTCTATACTTATTCACTTCTTATTATTTTTGGTAATCACGCTTTCATTCCAGTCCTCGTGTAACATACCAGTTCTCGCTTTTATTCCTCTCGTACTTTCGCGCTATACCTTTCATACTTCGGGGATAAGTGGAGGGGTGGATGTGTGTGTCTATTAGGTACGTATATCGGGTCCGTATCGGAAGGTCTATCAGGGAAATTGACGGTGATGGCAAAACAGCGACATGGTGTTTAGTTGAGGTAGGGAAGTTGACTTTAACGGCAGAACGACGTACTAGTAAAACGCCGACAATTTGAAATAGCCCACCATAGAAATAGTCAGGTACATTCATTGAAAAACACAAATACTTATTCAAATATATTTTTATCTATTTTTTTAAACTTATAAGTACATTTTAATGAACGAATTGATAGAAATAAAAATAAATTCACTCAGCACAAACAAACTAAAATAGGTATCTATATAGATAGTATATAGATAGTAATTATCCAAAGATAATTCTTTTCAAATGGGTCAGCCGTTGTAAGAACACAAACGGTGTAATCTCTCCCTGTAATAACTTTTCACTTTCTCTTTTATATTTTTGGTCAAAAGTTATGTCATTTTTTTTTTCGTTTCTGTGCATTAAATAATGCGCGTGTGATTTTTGATTCTTGCCATTTAGCTTCTTTACGTAACGCATTAATGAACAAAGGCAAAGCTCGTTTTCGGCCTACTCTCGCATTATACCTCCTGTTCCATCCTTCTAAGGCATTGTTTGAACGATGTCTTTGCTGAAAACAACTAATTTCTTCTGGCTCTCTATTTTTGATCCACTGTCTATAAAAATATTTCATCAATTCCATCAAGTTGCTTTTGTCTAAGCGAACAGCATCTTCACGAATCTGTTTCCATACTTCATGAATTTTTGCAGCTGGTAGTAGAGGCAAATTGGCTAGTAACCTGGTTATTGTTCTCCCGCTTTTTGAATCAGAAACTTTAAGTTTACGGGACTTTCTCCATACGGCGTTACTAAAGTGATAGTAACAGCCGCTTAATCTTGCTTCTGGAAAAACCGTGCGAAAGGCATTCACCTGTGCAGCCTCATGGTCACACTTAAAGTTTTTTATCGAGTGCTCGCTCGGTATTCGATCGAGATAGACGTGTGCATACTAGCTCTGTGTATTAATTGTTTACCGTCGAAGTGCGCGCTCGCACCCTATTGTTCTCGGTCGCACTAAGGTACCGTTATGCGGCTACCTACCTACTGTCGTCCGATTTTACAATAACAGCGAATGGATGTAATAAATATTGACTTGGAGGATGGCATTAGGCTGGAACTTCCGTTAAGCGAACAGGAGGAGTCGGAAGTAGAAATGGAACACGAGCAGAGAAAGAACTTAATAAACACAAAGGTAGAAGTACATGAAACAACCAGAGAGACTAGAAAAAGAGACAGGCACGATGATGATGATGATGAAGGAGAATGGAACGAGATAACAAGGAAGGAGAAAAAATTAAAAGCAGATAAAGTTCTAATATATATATCAAGCAATGAAAAACTCCCTAAGCAGTTTGCACTAGCTAGGTTGTTTAGTAGAAATGGTTTAAGTGAGATTGACTCTGTAAAATATATAAACCCGTTTAAAATCCGGGTTGATGTGAACGAAGAAAATGTGCAGAAATTAGAGAAGTGTAAAGAGTTCACAGAGAAGAGTTGGAGGATACAAAGGGCAATGGAAAAGAGTTTATCATACGGTGTCATAAAGGATGTCGACCTTGACCTATCAGAAGAGGAGATCTTGAAAAATATTTCCTGCGCAAGCCCTGCAGAAATAGTAGGTATATATCGCCTACCTCCACGTGTATATGTCGATGGTTTGAGTATCAAAGTTACCCCGTATGTATTTCCGGTGTCGCAGTGCGCCAAGTGCTGGAGGTATGGTCATATGACGAAACAGTGCCCTGCCAAGAATGATGTTTGTCCCAAATGCAGTGCGAACCACCATAATTGTGAAACACGTATATATAGATGCGTCAACTGCGGCGGTAATCATATGGCAGTGCTGAAAACATCGTGCCCAGTGTTCCACAAAGAGAAGAAACTAAGAGACATTATGGCAGAGTTCAACTGTACATACAGAAGAGCACTCACTATGTATGTGTCACCTGTGTCTCCAACTACCGAGAGGCCTACTTTTCAATCACAATCTTGCCCCGTACCTCCCGCTGCCACGCACCTACAACCGCATCTCGAACCATATGTAGATAACACACCTACTTTCGCGGAGATAATTAAGACAACACTAAGTACACGCACACAACACAGCATGAAGTCTTCGCCCTTAAGGAAGAAGGAGGTTAAACATAATAAGGATGTGAATTTACCGGACTTAGAATTCCTCTCGTCTTCACCAAAGCCAAATAGCGAGACATTTGAGCAGCGGCCCCAAAAGACCGTACATTTTGATGAACTATTAAGCAGGCTTAGGGAAGTCATATTCCTGAGAGGTGCCGGTGTAGAAGCGAAAATGAATGGAGTGATTAAGTGTTGTTTAGAGTGGTTAATTTTAGTTGTAGTAGATTATGTTTCGGACTGGCCCTTACTGAAGATCATTGTTGATTATTTCTGTTCTAATGGCTAACAATAATATTGATATAAAGTTAAATTTACTCCAATGGAATGCCCAAAGTATTAGGCCCAAAAAGCTGTTATTTGAGCAATTGTTGATACAGGAGAAGGTCCACATAGCCGCCCTCAGTGAGACCCCAATAGCTGTTTAAACCCCAATAGCTTATTTACGATAAACAACTATTGTTTGTATCGCCACGATAGAAGTGATTCACACGGGGGCGTGGCCTTAGTCACACATAACTCACTACGAACTCAGATCGCGTCGTTACAACTTCGTAACACAGGTATTCAGACAGTATGTGTTCGAGTGTTAGACTGCCCGCAAATTAAATATGTTGTGTCTGTTTACTGTCCGTCGACGGTTCACACCGTACAAAGTGACTGGGACGAACTACTATCTATGTTTACCGATAAGACTATTATTATGGGGGACTTTAATGCACACCATTCGTCGTGGTCTTATAAGACAAAGCAAAGAGGTAATCAATGGATTGATTCCCTTTCGTGTAGCAACTATATAGTATTAAATAATGGGGACATAACGCGGATTAAATTAGTTGACGGAGTTCTACAAAAAACTTCACCCGATAAATCTTTATCTACTTCGGATATCGCATTGAGACTTAATTGGCAGGTACTAAAAGAATCCCTCGGCAGCGATCATTTATGTATAAAAATTTCAACAAATTATCGTAGTGAAACTAATGTTTTAAATAAACGAAACTATAAACACGCAGATTGGTATTCATATAGAACAAGTTTGAGCCAATTATTTGATCACTATCAATTAACGGAGAATCCGCAAAGAGATTATAACATTTTTACTGATTATATAAATATTGCAGCTCATTTAAATATTCCATTAATAAAAATTAACAAGAATCCTGCTTCAAAATTTTTCCCTAAGCCTTGGTGGAACGCGAACCTGTCTAAGTTAGTAGCGGAACGAAGACTGGCATTGTCAAAGTTTAGAGGCAACCCCACTCCTCAAAATTATATCATCCTCAAACAAAAAATAGCCATTGCTCAACGTGAGATACGCCGCGCGCGGGACACTGAATGGCATAATTTTTGTTCTTCTCTTAACGAATCTGTCTCTTCGGCGGTGTTGTGGCAGAAAATGAGATGGATGAAGGGACGTAGAAGCGAAAGACAAATAATTGATACCGAAATGGCTGATAAGCTTCTTCACTCACTATCACCAGACTATACCATTCCAGCTCAACCATATTTCTCATCTTTCGCTCCTAAATTAGAAATTGAAGTCTCCATGCAGGAGTTAAATAGATGTATTAAGCACAAGGATACATCTCCTGGATGCGATGACATAACATATAAAATGATTATGCATCTCTCCGAGAATGGTAAACGACTGCTACTATCTCTGTATAACCGGTTCCTCTCAACAGGTTTTGTCCCGGAACAATGGCGAGAAATTTTAATTGCACCGATACCGAAACCTAGACGCGATCAGTCACGGATTTCTTCCTATAGGCCTATATCTATGATGTCCTGTCTTTGTAAGGTATTTCATTCCATAATTAACATGAGGTTAGAATGGTATTTAGAAAAGGAAAATAAATTCTCACAGAATGTCATAGGGTTTCGAAAGGGTAAATCTTGTCTAGATAGTTTGTTTTGAATGAATTTGAATTAGTCACTGGTGGCGCGATTGGCCACATGCGCTAGTGGACTGTATTGCGGGGATGTAGATAACTGTTCCATTGACGCTTTACACACAAACAAGACAGGTGACCAGGTTGCCGCGGATGTGATCCAGGCAATGTATGCAGCCCGAGAAATTAGGAGAGGATGCACTAACCTTCACGACACCACGTGTTTTCATCGCAGCCGGTACACGGATCTTCTCTTCCTTGCTCAGGAGCTGCCGTCCACATCACTAAATCACTTGAGGGACACACGAGAGGCACAATCCGATCGGTAAAGGTCTATGAAGCGGTTAAAATGCAACAAATATTATTCATTTCTGAGAGACGCGCGCGCGGTCCGCCTTTACGCTGGCTAGTTCAAAAGGGGAGTGAGTGTCTATATATCACAAATGGCGGACGGAAACTATATCTAGTGCTATACTATGGTTAGTGCGGGAGGGGAGATGGGTATAGAAGGAGTGTGTTTCCGCGTCAAAAAACAGATTCTACATCGGCGCAACCATTCCCCCCGGCTTGAAGGGTTACCTTCGAAACGAAAAATGTGGAACAAATCTAATGTCTAATCTAAATCTAGGTTTGGGAAATAACAACTAAAATATAAACATAGATTGGAACTCGTGCCTACTGCTGGCTAGGCAGAGGGCAGAGGCGAACAACCGGGCGCAGATACGATCCGGTTGCAGTTTTAACCCGTACAACACGAGTTATCCCGCGGGCATCGGGAAAAATTTCCTCTACTACTCCTAGAGGCCAATGTAAAGGAGGCGCATTCTCAGTCATAAGGACTACCACCGTACCTACAGTAATTGGGTTGGATGGAGTATTCCATTTTTGACGTGACTGCAGCGTGTGCAAATAATCGGTTCTCCAACGATTCCAAAACGATTGGACCAACTTATCCAAAAGAGCGTGACGAGTTAGAAGGTGCATTCTATCGTCTTCAACATCTATTGCGGGCAAATATTTTAGAGGAGTCGTATTTAAGAAGTGAGCTGGCGTCAGCGCTAATGGCTCTGACGGATCGCTAGATAGAGTCCGACACAGCGGACGCGTGTTCATCACCGCCTCTACTTGAGCAAGTACGGTACTCAACTCCTCGAACGAGAGAATCTGTTTGCCTATGACGCGAAACAGATGCGACTTAAGGCTTTTAATATTCGCTTCCCAATTACCACCAAAATGACTAGCTGCAGGCGTGTTAAAGTACCATTCAATGCGATTTTCGGCTAAGATGTGAGCGAATTCACTTTGGTAGTACTTAGACCGTAAGAATGCGTGCAATTCCGAAATACTACGTCGGGCCCCTACATAGTTTGTACCGTTGTCCGAATACATGCGCTTAACCGGACCCCGACGCGACAAAAAACGTTTAAAAGCGGACATAAAATTTGGCGTACTTAAATCACCGGTCAACTCTATATGAACCGCGCGAGTTGTCATACAAATGAACAAACAAACATAAGCTTTCGTGGAGCGAATGCCACGACCACGAGCAATGGTGACCTTGAAAGGCCCAGCAAAGTCTGTGCCGGTGTGTACGAAAGGTTTTGCGGATTGAACAACACGACAAGAGCGATGATCGGCCATTTCAGGCGCGATAAAACGCGGGCGGAGTTTAAAACAAGGTACACATCTGTGTACTCTAGCGCGAATCAAATTACGAGCGGAAATTATCCAGTATTTCTGTCTCAAAATAGACATTAACAAATCGGGACCAGCGTGACAATTCACCTTATGATGATAATCTACTAACAAATCTAATACGTGGTCCTTACGCGGGAGAACTACTGGGTGCCTTTGTTCAAATCCTAAACCTGAATTTCTCAAACGACCACCTACTCGAATGAGTCCATCTTCCAAAAATGGTTTCAAGTGTCGGAAAGAACGACTACAAGGTTTGTTAAATTCTAAATTTTTAAATTCAGAAGCAAAATAACATTTCTGCAACTCGCGAAGTATGACCAATTCAGCTTTATCTAAATCAGCGGCGGTTATATGACCGCGCGTAGATAAAATTCTCAAAAATCGGCCTACATAAACAACACAACGCAACAGTCTCGACCAAGACGAGACGCGATTAGCCAACAACAAAATAAGGGACTCTTCACGCGGGACCGATACAACAAGCGAGTGCTTCTTTTCCTCGGGAGGTTCGGAAACCGTAGTGGGATTGAATTGACTAACTGGCCACTTATCTAACGCGGCATGAATCCAGGACGGTCCACTAAACCACAACGGGTGATCCAAAATTTGCGAAGGAAGCAATCCACGAGAGAGACAATCGGCTGGGTTGTCGGTGCCAGCAACGTGAAAGAGATTTTGTGGCGCTAATTCCGATTGAATTTTTGCCACTCTATTAGCGACGAATGTGTCCCAACGATGGGGCGAAGAGTGGGCCCAACACAAAGCGACTGTTGAGTCCGAAAAAGCTAAGATTCTACTAATATTAATGCGACTACTACAAGCATTGGCGATAGAGGTGATCAATCTAACTAACAATAGTAAAGCGCATAGCTCGAGGCGTGCCAGAGAGACGACCTTACGGGGAGAGACCTTTGATTTCGCGCTTATAAGGCTAATTGAAACCTTACCTACATTCGAGACATGAAAATAGACTACTCCTCCATACGCCCTCTCACTAGCGTCCGCGAAGCCTACTACCGTAACAACACTATGTTGCGATATACCTACATGACGCGGAATTTGTATTTGGTCAAGCACAGAAAGTTCTTTTCTAAAGCGAGCCCACAACTTAGCAATGTTGTCGGGCGCGGTGTCGTCCCAGTCACAATTGGAAAGCCAAAGCTCTTTTATATGTAGTTTGGCGTACAAAACGACAGGAGCTACGAATCCCATTACGTCCCATATCCGTGCCACACACGACAGGATAATGCGTTTAGTACAAGTTTGCGGGGTCGAACTACTTTTCAAACTAAACGTATCAGATGCGGGCGACCAGCTTAAACCAAGCACCTTGTGCGTATCACTTTCATCGAATTCCTTAACCGAAGACAATCGGTGCGACGGTGGAATCGACTCTAACGCAGTTTGCGAGTTGCTCGTCCATTTCACGAGATCAAATTGACCAGCCTTCATGAGACTTATAACTTGAGCGGCCGTCTCGACAGCCTCGGCCTCGCTATCTACACTATACACGAAGTCGTCCATGTATAAGCCAGTCTCAATGGTGGCTCTCGCTTTCGGAAATGCATCGCCCTCGTCAGCGGCCAACTGCTTGACGGTGCGAAGTGCGTGAAAAGGGCTAGATTTAAGCCCGAAGCAAACACGATTAAACTCGTAAACCATTAAAGGTTCTTGCGGTGAAAATCTATACAAAAATCGTTGAAACCTACGATCGGGTTTGCGCACTTCAAGGCACAAAAACATTTGTCGAATATCTGCAGAGAGTGCAACAGCGAATAAGCGAAAATTTACAATTATGTCAAATAAATTACCTTGAAGATTTTGACCACAATACAAAATGTCATTAAGCGACACGGAAGTGCTAGTCTTAGCACTGCCATCTAAAACTACGCGGAGTTTAGTAGTAAGCTTATCTTCTCTAATAACTCCGTGGTGCGGGATAACGTACGAAGGCTGGGTCTCGTCAGTGTCCGCAGGCGCAGGTGAGATGTAACCTTTATCTAAATATTCGTTAACAACCTCATCATAGGCTTGCTTTAACTTTGGAGACGCCTGCATCTTTCGTTCTAAACAAAGAAAGCGTCTTTCAGCGGATGCACGGGAGTCACCGAGCGAAAAAATATATCCCTTGAAAGGGAGCGCGACAACATAACGACCCTGCTCATCACGAGTAGTCGTGCGACAATAAATCTCCTCAGCCATCTTGTCATCAGGGCTTAGGATTGGTGGGACATTGACCTCTTCAATCTCCCAAAACTTGCGGATGGTAGACTCCAGTGGCGGCTCGACGGTGCAACAGAACGAGGCAGTCGAGTGACTAAAACTATCTATAGAAGCGGGTGCGGAACCAATTATAACAAAACCCAGAACTGTTTCCAGGGCGTGCGGAGCGGGGTACGTCGGTCCCCCTTGAACCTTACGTGATAACTGGAGGTGCGGGAGAATCGAAGCGCCGATCAATATATCGACGACTCCAGGAACAACGTAAGTCTCATCAGTTAAAGGCAAGTCTTTAAATTTCGTTAATAAAGACGTGTCAACTGGGACGGTAGGCAACTGTTCAGTTATTTTTATCTGTAACGAGCGAATCCATGTTAAACCAAATATTATTATTAAAACGAGATCCAAACCTTGTTTTAATGGTGCCATGAACAGCTGACTGCAAACCCCCAAACCCTTTCACCACTGAATGGGTTGAACGCTTATCAACATTGAAACCAAGACGTTGGCAACAATCTTGAGTAATAAAATTACTTTGCGAAGCGCCATCTAATAGCGCTCGAACAATGTGCGGTTTACCTAATGCATCAACAATAACAACGCGAGCGGTCGCAAGACACACAGTAGTGAGTGCAGCGCTAGCGGAGAACGAACACAAGGTGACGTCATTCGCAGCGGTCTCCGGGCCGGCCGGAGCGCGCGCGAGCGCGGGCGGCGGCCGTGGCGCAGGCTGCCGTGTGTCACCGCTCGACGGGCCAACTGTGCTCACATTGGATGCGGCATTACCACTCTCGAAATGAAGCAAAGTGTGGTGTCTCGCTTGACATTTGCGACAACCATTTCCACTATTACATAAAACAACGCGGTGTTTAGTACCGAGACAATTAAAACAAAAATTATTAGCGCGAACAAATTTATAACGATCACTAGGCGACAATTTTAGGAAACCAGGACACTTGTACAGTTGCGAATGATGAGTATTACACAAAGAGCAAACAGGTGATTGTACATGTGCTGGTGCGGTATTAACATAAGTATGAGTTGACCTCAGTGACCTCGATGAGGCATCTATTTTGCGTTCAGAAGTAACAACCTTCTTCGCGCCTTCATGTTTCGATGAAGAGCGTTGCAATACTTTTGTATGCTCGCGAACAAAACTTTCTAAGTCTTCGAACTTAGGAATTTTATTGCCGCGATGATCCGACTCAAACAAACGAATGGTTTCGGAATCTAATTTCTTTAAACCCATATACAAAAATACGAAGTCGCAGAGGTCATCGATCTTTAGGTTCTTTACGGCGCGAACAGCTGACGCGAAAGTATCTAGAAATTTCTCTAAGTTTTGATCGTTACATGCCGTAATAGATTTCAAGTCAAACATCTGATCTAAATAGGCGTTAGCTACCGATCTTTTATCCTCATACTTAGCTTTCAAAGTATTTAAAATTAAATTATAATTCCCGGCACTAAACGTAATTCCAGCGCAAACGGTTATAGCTTTACCAGTCAATTTTTCAACGAGATAATGCAATTTTTCGTGATCTGTCAACGAATCGTTCTTATCTATTGTATTCTCAAAACTATCTATAAATAGACACCAATTGCGAATGTTACCATCAAATTCGGGTATTTGAATTGGTGGCAACTTAGGTCGGTCGCGAGTGGGGTTGGGTCGGTCAGACGGTTTCTCCAAACTCCTAGCGACGCGCTTGATACGACAATACAAATCGTCAAACGACGACAAGGCTTGATAACTCACTGAGTAATCGGGATCCAAATTCAACTCTAAAACGTTGATGTCATGTACTAAGGTTTCGAAATCCGCGCGTAGACTATCTAAGTTTTCTATAGAACACAAGAACGAATCTCTAATGGCCAAATCAGAGGTTTTAAGTGCATTATCATAAATCGATTGTACGCGAGAGTAAATCATTTCTTTTTTAGCGTATAAAAGTTTCAATTGAACCTTGCCGGTCTTATCAACCTTTGGGGACATGTTTACAATTAAATCTCAAACTAAAGTGCGGTAAACAACAAATATGAAATGACTCAATCTTAGCGGTACAGAGCAGCGACGCGACGCGAGCGATACTCTGCAGGTAGGTAGGTATTTACAACTGTGAATGCACGCTTGAACAAAACGCGCCTAGCAACAGCCAGATCGTACCTACGCGAGCCAGACCGCTGTCTAGGTTCAACTATTATTTCAGAGATTAACACCCAGTTTCCGATGTAGATTCCGAGGTAGATTCGTTAATTGGTGAAGTAACAGAGGTACTGAGAGCATCCAGCACCCATTATTGATAATATTTGTGCACCCACAGTGCCAAGGGCTGGTTTATAAAGATCACCACCAGTTGCCATGATACCCTTCTGAAAAAGAAAATTACATTAAATACGTGCAACTTTGAGTTATTGTATTTTAGCAAACTTTTTAATTTATAAAGACAAGGTGCAGTTACATACACACCTTATCCGCTATTTCATCTTTTTTTAATTGTTTTAAAAGAGAACCTAGCTCTGATATATCACTATGCATATTTGACTGAAACAAAATATATAATATTATTTATCAAGATAAGACTTCATGAGCATCATTACCATCTACTTCTCTGCTACTCATAGGTTTTCTGGGAGAGAACTCATTTTGAGTTAAGCTCGCCTTTGTACATGTTCCTTGAAATGTTAAATTTATGATCTCTGTACTGTATGTAAGTAGTAGTAGTAAAATATAAAGAATTAAGAACTGTAAACAAGTAGGCACTTAAATCTTACCTCTTCATTTAATGTGATCACTTGTGATGGTCCTGCTTCACTGTCACAAAGATCATTATTTTCATTAGCTTTATATTGTTGTACCTATAAAAAAATAAATTAAAGTTTATATAAAATGTATCCTGAATATAAAGTTTTATTTATAGACACTTTCCCCAAAATTGTGATGCCCATAATAAATAAAATTGATATTAGAATATCATTCGCCACTATGCAATTATTATTATTGGGTTAAATTCTTGGGTAATGGTTTCCCAAGCCTCATTTTTTTTAACCGTGGATACAGCATTTGTACATTTATTTTCTATTATATGTTTGTATCTGGAATAAAACAATGTATGTAATATAGTCACCACAGCGCAGGATGTGTAATGTAAACAATGATATTAAACAATAAAGATTATATTTTAGAACACAGTTTACGTACTTACTTCTGAACTAGTTCTAAAAGCTTTTGCTTTTCTTTTTCGGTAAAATTCTTTCCTCGTGAGGCCATTTTAAATATAGGACACAGTTTAGAAAGCACTTGAACACACAGACGCCACTTGAAAATATAAACTTGAACTTGAGATTTGAAATTCCCAGAATATTTCGTCAGAAATGACAGTCCGTAACTTTTTTTCATCCGGCTTGGAACCAGGCATATTGTCGTTTTTGACTGATAAGAATGAACTAATGAACAACAATGAACAGTGTGGCCACAATTTAAAACAAACCGCATGTCAAATCAAAATAATCATAGATTAGTTAATTTTGGCCTGATCATCGTTTCAGAAACTCAAATTGATTTGACATTCATGTTAAATTAACAGCCGGGTTAGTTGATCAATGGTTTGACAGGCCTTTCAGAAACCGGCCGTAAGTATTGCGTAATATCTATTCAAATTAAAATACTTTCGTATGAATTGGAATGAGATGCGGGCGAGGTAGGTACAACCACGTATCTACCCACGTAGGTATTAGGTAAATACGATGCGAGCTAGCGGCGAACGAACAACTTAATTGAAAAAAATAAAACAAAGCCAAATGCGTTAGGTATTACACTGTGCCTATGCACTAGGGTGTCTAGTATACCTAAGATCTAAGCCTAAATGCCTAGATGCGGGGTTTTCTACTAAAATAACTAGGTATTTAGGCGCGGTGCGAAAATTGCGAACTACGACTAAGTGTTGATACGATACCTAACCTATGTATGTACTAGGTAGGTACGATGCGAGCCAGCGGCGAACGGACAACAAATCTAATCCTAAATGTCTAGATGCGGGGTTTTCTACTAAAATAACCAGGCATTTAGGTGCGGTGCGCTTATTCCCATTAGAATAATAACAAAATACGAACTACGGCTAAGAATCCGGTTCGATCAGGACCAGAAAATGGTGGCGCGATTGGCCACGTGCGCTAGTGGACTGTATTGCGGGGATGTAGATAACTGTTCCATTGACGCTTTACACACAAACAAGACAGGTGACCGGGTTGCCGCGGATGTGATCCAGGCAATGAATGCAGCCCGAGAAATTAGGAGAGGATGCACTAACCTTCACGACACCACGTGTTTTCATCGCAGCCGGTACACGGATCTTCTCTTCCTTGCTCAGGAGCTGCCGTCCACATCACTAAATCACTTGAGGGACACACGAGAGGCACAATCCGATCGGTAAAGGTCTATGAAGCGGTTAAAATGCAACAAATATTATTCATTTCTGAGAGACGCGCGCGCGGTCCGCCTTTACGCTGGCTAGTTCAAAAGGGGAGTGAGTGTCTATATATCACAAATGGCGGACGGAAACTATATCTAGTGCTATACTATGGTTAGTGCGGGAGGGGAGATGGGTATAGAAGGAGTGTGTTTCCGCGTCAAAAAACAGATTCTACATCGGCGCAACCAGTCACGCGTATTCAGATCGGTTTTTCGGAAGGTCTATCAACAATAGGGTGCTTTTTGGACATTGATAGCGCTTACAACAACGTGGATGTCCTATCTTTATTATCAATATTAGATAAATTATACGTTGGATCAAAAATTTGCACCTACCTTTGGAATTTTCTTAAGGAGAGATATCTTAAAATAAAGGTGGGGGACGTTTATCTGACTAGGTTTGCGGGAAGGGGTTTGGCACAGGGAGACCCTCTGTCACCTCTTTTGTTTAATGTGGCGACCATCCATATTTGCAAGGATTTAGAAAAAGATGTGTTTATCTCCCAGTATGCGGACGACTTGGTCGTATCATACCCGTACGGATATTAGAACTGGTTAGAATAGAATGCAAATATCTCTAAATATGACAAAGACCCTACTTGAAAATCTAGGTTTAGACCTGTCAGCTGATAAGTGTCAACTATGTGTGTTTACCAACAAGCGGAAGAGGGAACCTTTACAAATAAGTATCAATAGTTTTAATCGTCCGGTTGTTGAAACTGTCAAATATTTGTGGTTGCGCCGATGGTAGAATTTGTATTTTTTTGTGGTTTTTGGTTGGATAGAAGTTTACGTTTTAGGAAGCATATAGTGGAGGTAGAGAGTAATATACCTAAATATCTTAACATATTCAAAGTTCTCGTTGGCCCTGCCTGGGGTATACATCCGTTACAATTAAGAAAACTGTACATTGCTGTTATTCGCAGTAGATTAGATTATGCATGTCAAATATATGGTAACAGTTGCGCTACAATCTTATTGAAGTTGACCAGAATACAGAACCAGTGTATGCGCGTTATAGGGGGATACATTAAGAGCACCCCAATACACGTCATGGAGTCAGACCTGTTGCTTCCCCCCCTTCATATCCGTAGATATTTTTTGGCTTGTAAATATTACCTAAAACAAAAATCTTGCGAGCAGTGTGATATGTTAAAGGATCTGCATAAACTATCACTATTAACAGAACAGACAATGTACTGGAGACGTAAAGAGAAGCCTTTATTAGTCACAATAAATCAAAAATTAAAATCTTTAAGTCAGACTAAAACGAAAAAGAACATGTTTTCACTGGACGTATGGGTTGGCCGTGTGGACTTATCGAATGTTATTCACCTAGATATAACCTCAATAACTAAACCGAAGCGTACCTACAATTTTAGTTCTTTAAGAATAACATGTCAGCAATTTATGAATGAGGAGTATGGGGATTTCTATAGAATTTTTACGGATGGGTCCAGGACTAGTGACGGAGTTGGAGCTGCGCTACTAGATAGTCAATCAGGAGATAATGTCCAGTTATGTTTGAGCCCAAAGTTATCGATTATGCATGCAGAACTAGTGGCGGTATCAGAAGCACTATCATACGTACAAAATGTTAGTTCTAAGAACGTTGTCATTTTTTCCGACTCTCGGAGCGCACTCCAACATATATCTCGGTGTGGGTTTTCTAATTTTAAGGGCATTCCAGTGGCATATACTATTTTAGAAAGTATATTAGCTCTAAAGAAACAGGAAAGGAATATTCGTCTCCAATGGATACCTTCTCATATCGGAATCCCGGATAATGAACAGGTTGATCATATGGCAAGGGGAGCAGTCTCTTCAGGCATCCTGACTGACTATCTTCCTTGCTATACTGATTTACTACGCGACGTTCGACTCGATTGCCGTAATATGTGGTCCGAATACTTTGATGAGCGATCACTGAGTAAGGGTATTTGGTACAAAGTAATTCAACCAAACCTACCGCATTCACTATGGTTTGGAGGGTCTGATGTGAGAAGGCACAGCATAGTCACAGCTTTGAGGCTGCGGTCAGGACACTTCCCCTTAAATAGCTTCGCATACATGATGCGCAAAGTTGAATCACCAATGTGTACCGCATGCGGTACCATAGAGGATGTCCACCACATACTCATGGAATGTGTCCGGAGCGCAGCCGAAAGAGAAGTGCTGAAGTTCAATGTTGAAAATGTGGGCGAATACTTCATGGCTTTGTCACTTCCTCAATCGAAAAGCGCCAAAGCTATCTATAATATGTTCATGGCAGTAGTTAGAAATAGATGATAAGTTTTCTGTGTATTACCTATGAGGGTGACATTATCATTATGATAAAACCCTCTTTCTTCAATAAAGATCAAAAAAAAAAAAAAGTTTTTTATATCAAGGCCAATGTTTTTAACCACTTCAAATAGTCTTTCATACGTCGATTGTTGCTTATTAGGCATCAACGCATACACAAATGGTATTACGCTGGTAGTTTCGGAACAACTTTGAATATCAACATGTATCGTATACATTTGATAAAACGGCACAGGAACTTTAAAAGTTCCATCACCAAAAATGACGGAGGCGTTCATATCAGCATTTTTCTTTGCAAATCTTTGGCAGCTTTTTGTGCAAAACACAAAAATTTTATCGTCATTTGTGCCTTCCTCACAAACTAGAAAATCGGTGGCAAGCAATTCCGGAATTTTAACGTCACCGACGCATACAAACTCAGTCTTTTCCATTTTCAAGAATTTCCTTCTAGTTCTATACAAAGTGTCTTTTTTCGACTCTACGCTTGGAATGATATCCTGATTGTAGTCACGAATATTTTTGGTATTGGGTAAAAATTTTTACAAACGTCTTTTTTGCATACATCCATGATACAGTCGATTTCATTTTTTCCTGTGTTTTTGTTACACGAATGCGCAGTTCCCCCTCTAATAATGTCAGTTTTGTTTTCGTTCAAAGTCACCGTAACACTACATTCGTCCCTTTTGGCACATCTCCATCGACTAGTTCCGCTTTTGTTTGTAGTTTCGTGATTATATCGATATCCCTTCCATAAAAGCACCTGCTTTCCCTTTTGACTATTTATGAAATGAAAAGAGTCCATTTTTTTAAGTAATCGAGAATATTCGTTTATATTATTTAAGAATTCTGCAGCGCAAATGTAAGAAGCCTTATTGATAAAAATATTACGTTTAATGAAATGTCAATTGTAAAAATAAATATACATTATATTACTCATAATTAGTCATATGAAGTGGCCAGTTGTTTACTAAGAAGGTTATATCCCTACTTAGCCTAGCGTATTCATACTCACTCAACTCACCAATATAATAAAATCAAAGAGGTTGCATCCTCCTTTCTGCCTTTTGGAAGAGGTTTTTAAACAGTGCAAGAGAGATGTGCTCATTACGCAAAACTAAAAAATGATGAACTTGACTGTACTTTACCTTCTTGACAATTTCAAATTGTCGGCGTTTTACTAGTACGTCATTCTGCCGTTAAAGTCAACTTCCCTATCTCAACTAAACACCATGTCGCTGTTTTTCCATCACCGTCAATTTCCCTGATAGACCTTCCGATACGGAGGGTGTATATCAACTTTTTTTTTCTAATTCTTATTAATTACTCATACATACTACTTGTATTTATATCTACTGTACATATGTATTCTGTTTCCTTATTTTTACATAAGTTAAAGAAAAACACTTATGACACTTATTTAACACTAACCATCTGTTAATCTTAATACTAACTTACAACTTCTTAGTTTATGTTCCTCCTTGGGATATTTTTACACAAATGTCCACTGGTGGCGACGTTATTGACTATTTCTCTTATTAACTATTATTACTATTTTCTCCCAATATTCTTAAAAGTATTCCCTATAGTTCTTTGTGAGCAATTTATTAATGAAAATCTTCAGCTGAATTTTCTCTTCTAAATTGTATCGATCCACGACGGTCTCGTCTATCCCCAGTTCGCAGCCACATGATGGGTACTCCTTAAATCTGAAACGAGTGAAGTATTCGGTAAACCCACCATGCCCCGTTAGCAGCTGGGTCGTTGTGTTAGCGACCATCTTGCGGACGATACTGTACGCCGCCATCGCCACCGCGCATGAAAAAGAGCTTGGTCACGGAAGCAGTGCCACCCAACCTGTACCGTTCGTTCCACTTGCCAAGCGAGATCTAACGTAGACCTCGCTTCACGGATGAAACGGGGCACAGACTATAATGTGGCACTATCTTCGACCGCAGAGCCGCCTCTTGGGCCATTTTGTTTATCAGCGATGCGGTGCAATGTTGACGATCAATTAATTTAAATTGTACAATGCTGTGCAAGCTTTACAAGCATTATCCATAACAGTTATTCAAGGTTTACACTAACAATTAGTTTTTCTCTAACATTGTTTGTAAAATTATGTTTTTATATTCATGTCGTGATGATATAGACAACAGATAAACTTTAGCAGACTAAAATTCAGTGCAAAACCATTTTCTCCATCAGGATGCACTGTGAATACTATTATCTGCCTCGCCCCAAGTAAAATATTTCGCTTCGGCTGATAATGTCTTATTATTAAAATACCCACTTCCCGTAATGTACACTTTCCCAAAATATGTATTCTCAAAATGACTACTGGCCCTTACGTACACTTCCCAAAATGACTACTATTCCTTATGTACATACACTCCCCAAAAAAACTATTTTTACCCAACAAGACTACTTACCTAATATATAGGTTTATGTTGTAGAAAATTGTAAATAATAAGATGTTGTAAACGTTGTGAAGAATTTTTATGAAGTAATTGTCACAGTAACAGCTGATTGTTCTATGTACGAATATTTTAAAATTGACATTGATATAAAAAACCAAAACTACAACACCCTCCCCTCACTGGAGATAAACGAAAATACACTAATACTTACATAGAACATAAAAGAAACAAAAAACTAAGTATTAGTTAAGCCCATACCTATGACACATCTTAGGTGAGCTGTTCGCCTTAAGGGCTTAGTTAGAACATCAGCTGTCATCTTATCTGACTGTAGATATTTAACATCAATAACACCATTGCTAATTTTCTCCCTTATAAAATGAAATTTGGTATCGATGTGTTTCGTCCTATTGTGGTTATTTTCTGAGCACTTTGGCTATCGTTAAAAAGTACAACCTTATCAGCGTTACCAGTGATTTCAAACACTAACCTCCTAAGAAACGTAGCTTCCTTTGCAGCGCTAGTTAACGCCATGTATTCGGCTTCAGTGGAAGATAACGCTACCGTTGGTTGCTTTTTACATCCCCAACTAATGGAACCGCCTGCTAGCGTGAAGAAGAAACCTGTGTATGACCGCCTGTCATACATGCAATTCGCCCAATCTGCACCCGTGTAGGCACACATATAGGTACCCGTTTTAGTATCTTTAAGATACTGCAAAATCCTTTTTGCGGCCGACCAATGTTTCTTTGTGAAACAATTATTAAACTGGCTTAAATAGCTCGTAGCATAAGCTATGTCTGGCTTGGTATTTACCGCTAGGAACATCAAACAGCCAATTAAACTTTGGTAAGGATAAGACTCATCGGATTCTTTACCTTTTTCGTATTTATTATTTTCCAGCGGAGTTGACATATGCTTACAATCCTGCATATCAAACCGTGTCAAAACTGTATGAATGTACGTCTTTTGACTAACGCATATTTTCCGGTCCGTACGTTTCACATTCAAGCCTAAACAGAAATCTAATTTTCCTAAGTCTTTTAAAGAGAAATATTTTTGTAATTCTGTTTTGACGGTGACAAATGTCGTTTCTTTTTTATAAAAGATGACGATGTCATCAACATAAATTGCCAGGATGACAGTTTCATCACCAAACTTTTTTAAATAAATACATGGTTCTGAAGAGGTTTGTATAAAATCTATAGAAGATAAGGTTTGATTTAATTTATTATTCCAGGCTCGAGCTGCTTGCTTTAAACCATAGAGTGATTTCTTCAACAAGCAAACTTTTTCTTCTTCGCCTTGTTTAATAAAACCTTGAGGTTGTTGCATGTAGACTTCCTCTTCCAGGTCACCGTTGAGGAACGCTGTATCCACGTCCAAGTGTTGCATTTTCCAATCCATTTCTGCTGCTAAAGCAATTAGTGTTCGCATGGATGAATTTCTTACAACTGGTGAAAAAGTTTCATAATAATCAACACCTGAAACTTGACTAAAGCCTTTCGCAACAAGTCTTGCCTTATACTTCACCACTCTACCTTAGGCATCCTTTTTTATTTTATACACCCACTTACATGGTATAACCTTTTTGTTAGGTTTTTCAACCAGCGTCCAAGTCTTGTTTTTAGTCAGTGAGTTAAACTCGTCTTGCATAGCAGACTGCCAGCTCGCACTATCTTCTGCTTTGATAGCTTCAGCAAAGCTTTGGGGCTCATCAGGTTCACTTGTAATAGCAGTATTGCCATAAAAAATACTCTGGTTTTTCTTAGCTATCCTGTTTCGAAGAGGATACCGTTCTTCAGGCTCTATCACAGTCTGTTCGGTTATAGTTTCTTCGTCAGAAATATCTTCGGCGCTAAGGAACTCTGAAGTATTGTGAACTTGTTCTGTTACTGGCTCCAAGTCATTAACTTCTTCTTCGTTTTCGGCTGAGACCGTGTGACTGCTCTCCTGAGAAGTCGAAGCAATGGACGGCATCGGATGCTGCTCCTTCCTATGAACCATGTCTAAAAAGGATTCATTATGGACAGCTAAAGGAACTGATGTGGTTTTAGCTTTTATGTCGGTAAAAGATTGTTCAAAGAACACCACATCTCGTCCTTTCACTAACCTTCTAGGACAACTTGGTTCGCGAAATAAATAACTTTGTTGATCGTCTGAATATCCGACAAAAACATACTGCGCGGCTTTTGGATCCAACTTCTTCCTCAGAGGATCTGGTATCTTCACCATCGCGCGACAGCCAAAGACTTTCAAATGAGACAGGTTTGGTTTTCTGTTGTGCCATAGTTCATAAGGCGTCTTCCCGTCGAGAGCTCGATGTGGACATCTGTTCTTTAAGAACACAGCTGTTTCCACAGCATCTTGCCAATATGCTTTTGAAAGAGAACTGTCTGAAAGCATACAACGAGCCTTTTCAACTACCGATCTATTAGTTTTTTCAGAAATAGCATTCTGTTGTGCGTTATATGGCACTGTGGTTTGATGCTTAATACCTTCTTTGCCTAAGTATTCAGAAAACTCTTTATTTACATACTCAGTTCCATTATCGGAACGCAAAGTTTTAACTTTGAATCCTGTTTCCCTCTCGACCATGGACTTGAACATACAAAACCTGCTAAAAACCTCATTCTTAGATGAAATAAAATATATAAAAATCATACGGCTAAAATCATCTATTAAAGTCAAAGCATATTTATTTCCCTGAAAAGAATTTTCAGACATTGGACCACAAAGATCCGAATGTTTAACTTCTAATTTGGATGTTGTCTTTTTGTGCGATACAGATTTAAAAGGATTTTTCGCCTGCTTACCTTCTATGCACGCGATGCAAGAATCTTTATCTACTTCGGTGTACACTACGCCTAGATTATCCTTTTTAAGTTTGTCTAATCCTATACGGCATAAGTGACCAAGCCGTTTATGCCATAAACGAAAACTTGCTACATCACTCTGTACTTCGAACGCTGATAAGGTGTTTGGGGGACTAACTGTACAATCCAGCGAATACAATCCACCACAACAGGATCCATGTAACACTGCATCACCTGTACAAGTAAAATTTTTAGAATTAAAAAATGTACAACCTTCCGTATCAAAAACAACACTAAAACCATTTTCAGTAGCTTTCTTAACAGAAATCAAATTAGTATTTAAATTAGGACCAAACACTACATTTGAAATCTTCGTAACTTTACTGCTACTTTCCGTTTTAAAATCATTTACTATAGGCACATTACCTATTCCTGCACTTGACATTATGTCTCCGTTGGCAATCTTTATCTGACCAGTGGAAAATTCCTTACAATTTACTAACCAGTCAGATCTTCCAGACATGTGTGCACTGGCTCCAGAATCTACATACCATTTATCAGACGACATTTCTTCAGTACCCGCATTTAGTGCGCCAAATAAACTTGAGAGTTTATTCTTCTCTTTGCTTGAGCCTTCTTCATTGGACTTGAGCTTTCTGTTGAGTGGACAGTCCGGTTTGACGTGTCCAGGCTTCTTGCAGTTGTAGCAAACTACTCCTCGTTTCTTCTTATCATTTTTCTTCATCTGTACGCGTAAAGCTGCGTCAGAACTAGAACCTTCATCATTTACAGATGATCTCGAAAATTCTGATAAAAGTTTCGTTTTAACGAACTCACTTGTAACTGTACTTGTAGAGTTCTCTAAAGCCATTATAAGAGGATCAAAACGAGCCGTCAATCCTCCTAGAAGAATCGCTGCGACTGAGGCATCTTCAATCATTTTGCCTATGTCCGCCAAGTCTTGGACAGTCGACATCACGGCATTAATGTACAACTCTATGTTATCGAAATCAGTCAAACTGTACCTGTATAGCTTACGCTCCAGGGCTAGACGACGACCCATTGACTTATCTTCATAAGCCGCCGCTAAAGCTTCCCACGCTTCTTTTGCTGACTTACTATTTCGAACATGTGTGATTGCTGGACCGTCTAAAGTTAAGCATATTTTGGCTAACGTAACTTCGTCATTTCTATCCTTAGTAGAACTATCAGAAACTTCGTTTATGTAGCCTGTTATACTACTCCACAAACCTTCGTGTATGAGGTACATCCTCATTTTGAACTTCCAAATAGGATAGTCTTGTCTACCGCTTAGCATAATTCCAGCAAGGGATCGTAGTCCCGATCCTTTATTGTGATCTGACATATTTCACACTGTTCACAAAAATATCGGAAAAATTCACTTTTAAGTGGTGAATTTAAATTTTGACTTCACTCACAACAACACCACACTTATACAACTTATTGCTCACTTTTACAGAGCCTTCGTGCTGATAACGTGTTGTAGAAAATTGTAAATAATAAGATTAGTTGTTTACGTTGTGAAGAATTTTTATGAAGTAATTGTCACAGTAACAGCTGATTGTTCTATGTACGAATATTTTAAAATTGACATTGATATAAAAAACCAAAACTACAACAGTTTATATCCTGGCAGACTATTATATTATTTTTTCTGACTTATATTTGGTAAGGTGTAAGGTTTTTTATAGTTAAGCCTTAGTGATAATGAATATATAAAATACGCCCACCATAGTTTCCCAAAATAATACTTCATTCGTGTTTCAGCTTAAAAGTAAACAATATATTTTATTCTTTGGCTCCTAAATACAAATTCAAAATTATGGTTCTAATTGAAAATTATAATTAAATTATTTGAAAATTATACTACTTATTTAGTGAAACTCACACCTAAATTTTTTTTCAAAGTTGTGTTTTTTTTTTATTAAATCCACACCCGACATATTGTTGCTCTTATTATATTGTTCTAAGATTTTAGCAAACTGGTAGTCAAAAAATTCCACTACTGAGTAATAACCCTGTTTCTTGTTCTACTGGGAACCAGACATAACACCCCTATTCCCAGTAGTACTACCGTATAGTCTTACCAGTAGTACTACTGGGAATATTCATCCCATTAGACTTACCGGTAGTAAGACTTACCAGGTATTATTTTTTCCCATTAGTCTTACCGTTATTAAATATAAACCTAGTAATGTCGCAAATGGGTTAGTGTAGTTAAGGTTTTACATAGAGTTTAATGTAATTGATTGGGATGTCAATGTCGGTAAAGTGTCGATTTTATGCTGGTGAATTTTGGTAGCTTGCTAATTATATTAATTTTAGAATTTTCGAGTGAGCCCACGGCTTTTCTATAGACCCTAGGTATCGATACTGTGTCTGACTCAACTTGTTTTTAACAATCATTCATCCTTATGTCAATTTCGTTTCGAGCATGATCAGGATAGCACGTTACAAGATGTGGTTTACTTTTCACCACAACATTATTAATAATAGTAACAGACCCGACACTGACTATTAGGTACGGTATAGATCACATCGCCATATAACTCCTGCGTCTTTATAACTTTTTAATTTATAGTACTGGTATCCATTCAGCAATAGTACCTGACCTCGTCCCCTTTTTATTATATTTATTTCAGACATTTCACTAAATTTAAAATAAATTACAAGTATTCTTCTATTTCTCGATTGTAGTTTATAATTATTTGACAAGATGTCTATCAAGCAAATGTTTTATCTTGGGTCCTAGATTCAAGTTCACTATGTAGGTTGTTTATCAATAACCTAAGTCTATGTTGACTCATATGTAAGGGTAGTACCATTGGGAATATTGTTTTACTGGTAAGTCTACTGGGTACAAAATTCCCAATGTTATTACTAGTAAATCAATTGGGAAGGAAATTCCCAGTAAACCAACTGGTAAGACTACAGGGAATAGGCCACATAACATAATATTAATATAAAATTATGTACTTTATTTTTAATCAACTCAACCAAAAGTTGATTTTTTATTACCACCTCCTTATGATTAACAATTTAAAAATTTGTAATGAGACTAAAACTTGATACTAGAATGGTGTCATTTGACACCGCTAAACAGAGTTAGTTCTAAAGGATTATGATCTCCACTAAATCTGTGTGAATATGTATGCTTCTTCTGTAGTCTGTCAACCATTTATATATTCTCTTTCTTCTAAAGAAACATCAGCTGTGCCGTGCAAACTTCTTGTTCGAAGAAACATCATCTGTCACCAGTGACTCTTCGATTAGCTCCTTCCGGCAAGATCATTCGATCGGATATTTTGATGAATCTCACGAAGAGTAAATTAGTAGGACAGTTGGACATTTTGACATTCAAACCAAACTAGATTGATTTTCTTCTGGGAAATTAATCACTGCCTGATCTGAGGTGACAGAAAGACTTCCTTTCACCGAGAGTCGTCGAATCTTCTGGTCCCGAGATTCTGTTGAATATCGTTTAGGATATCGTGGTGCTATCCTAGTAATAATCAAAAGACGCAGGTAATAACAGATGAAGACTTATTCACGACTGAGATGCGAACATGTTCGCGAGAGATTTGTATCAAAGGACTTATTCGCAAAATGACCTGCAGTCGTTTTTGGGCCTATTCGTGAGATACACTATTCGTAAAATACCCTTTTCGTGAAATACCCTGTACGTAAAACACCCTTTTCGTAAAATACCCTGTTCGTAAAATACTCTACTCGTAGAATACCCTATTCGTGAAATACCCTATTCGTAAAATACCCTATTCTCGATTTTGAAGATGTAGGGATGTGGTTGCGCCGAAGTAGAAACTGTATTTTTGACACGGAAACACACTCCTTTTATACCCGTCTCCCCTTCCGCACTAACCATAGATGTGGCTTCCGTCCGCCATTTGTGAAATATAGACACTCAGTCTCGCTTTGAACTAGCCAGCGTAATGACGGACCGCGCTCGCGTCTCTCAAAAATGATTAATATTTGTTACATTTTTACCGCTTCATAGACCTTTACCGATCGGATTGTGCCTCTCGTGTGTTCCTCAAGTGATCTAGTGACGCTGACGGCAGCTCCTGAGCAAGGAAGAGAAGATCCGTGTACCGGCTGCGATGAAAACACGTGTGTCGTGAAGGTTAGTGCATCCTCTCCCTAATTTCTCGGGTTGCATTCATTGCTTGGATCACGCCCGCGGCAACCCGACCACCTGTCTTTTGTGTGTAAAGCGTCAATGGAACAGTTAGCTACTTCCCGCAATACAGTCCATTACCGCACGTTGTCAAGCGCCACCATTTTTGGTCCGGATCGAGCCGGATTCTTAGCCGTAGTTCGTATTTTGTTATTATTCTAATGGGAATAAGCGCATCGCACCTAAGTGCCTGGTTATTTTAGTAGAAAACCCCGCATCCAGACATTTAGGCTTAGAATTTGTTGTCCGTTCGCCGCTGGCTCGCATTGTACCTACCTAATACATAAATAGGTTAGGTATCATATCAACACTTAATCGTAGTTCACAATTTTCGCACCGCACCTAAGTGCCTGGTTATTTTAGTAGAAAACCCCGCATCCAGACATTTAGGCTTAGATCTTAGGTATACTAGACACCCTAGTGCATAGGCACAGTGTAATACCTAACGCATTTGGCTTTGTTTTGTTTTTTTCAATTACGTTGTTCTCGGCTCGCGTCGTATTTGCCTGGTACCTGCGTGGGTAGACACGTGGTTGTACCTCATTCCAATTCATACGAAAGTATTTTAATTTGAATAGATATTACGCAATACTTAGTCCCTGAAATAATAGTTGAATAGACAGCGACCATCGCGTAGGTACGACCTTGTTGCTATGCGCGTTTGTTCAAGCGTGCATTCACAGTTGTAGGTACCTACCTATCTGCCGAGTGTCGCTCGCGCCGCCTCGCTGCTCTGTACCGCTAAGATTAAGTCATTTCATATTTGTTGTTTACCGCACTTTAGTTTGAGATTTAATTGTAAACATGTCCCCAAAGGTTGATAAGACCGGTAAGGTTCAATTGAAACTTTTATACGCTAAAAAGGAAATGATTTACTCTCGCGTACAATCGATTTATGATAATGCACTTAAAACCTCTGATTTGGTCATCAGAGATTCGTTCTTGTGTTCTATAGAAAACTTAGATAGTCTACGCGCGGATTTCGAAACCTTAGTACATGACATCAACGTTTTAGAGTTGAATTTGAATCCCGATTACTCAGTGAGTTATCAAGCCTTGTCGTCGTTTGACGATTTGTATTGTCGTATCAAACGCGTCGCTAGGAGTTTGGAGAAGCCGGCTGACCTACCCAACCCCACTCGCGACCGACCTAAGTTGCCACCAATTCAAATACCCGAGTTTGATGGTAACATTCGCAATTGGTGTCTATTTATAGATAGTTTTGAGAATACAATAGATAAGAACGATTCGTTGACAGACCACGAAAAGTTGCATTATCTCGTTGAAAAATTGACTGGTAAAGCTATAACCGTTTGCGCTGGAATTACGTTTAGTGCCGAGAATTATAATTTAATTTTAAATACTTTGAAAGCTAGGTATGAGGATAAAAGATCGGTAGCTAACGCCTATTTAGATCAGATGTTTGATTTGAAATCTATTGCGGCATGTAACGATCAAAACTTAGAGAAATTTCTAGATACTTTCGCGTCAGCTGTTCGCGCCGTAAAGAACCTAAAGATTGATGACCTCTGCGACTTCGTATTTTTGTATATGGGTTTAAGGAAATTAGATTCCGAAACCATTCGTTTGTTTGAGTCGGATCATCGCGGCAATAGAATTCCTAAGTTCGAAGACTTGGAAAGTTTTGTTCGCGAGCATATAAAAGTATTGCAGCGCTCTTCATCGAAACATGAAGGCGCGAAGATAGTTGTTGATTCTGCACGCAAAGTAGATGCGTCATCGAAGTCACTGAGGTCAACTCATACTTATGTTAGTACCGCACCAGCACGTGTACAGTCACCTGTTTGCTCTTTGTGTAGCACTCATCATTCGCAACTGTACAGGTGTCCTGGTTTTCTAAAATTGTCGCCTAGTGATCGTTATAAATTTGTTCGCGCTAATAATTTTTGTTTTAATTGTCTCGGTACTAAACACCGCGTTGTTTTATGTAATAGTAGAAATAGTTGTCGCAAATGTCAAGCGAGACACCACACTTTGCTTCATTTTGAGAATAGTAATGCCGCATCCAATGTGAGCACGGTTGGCTCGTCGAGCGGTGACACACGGCAGCCTGCGCCGCAGCCGCAGCCCGCGCTCGCGCGCGCTCCGGCCCGCCCGGTGACCGCCGCGGATGACGTCACCTTGTGTTCGTTCTCCGCTAGTGCTGCACTCACTACTGTGTGTCTTGCGACCGCCCGCGTTGTTATTGTTGATGCATTAGGTAAGCCGCGCATTGTTCGAGCGCTGTTAGATGGCGCTTCGCAAAGTAATTTTATTACTCAAGATTGTTGTCGGCGTCTTGGTTTCAATGTTGATAAGCGTTCAACCCGCTCAGTGGTGAAGGGTTTTGGAAGCTTACAGTCAGCTGTTCGTGGCACCGTTAAAACAAGGTTTAGATCTCGTTTTAATAATAATATTTGGATTGACATGGATTCGCTCGTTATAGATAGAATAGCTGAACAGTTGCCTACCGTCCCGGTGGACACGTCTTTATTAACGAAATTTAAAGACTTGCCTTTAGCAGATGAGACTTACGCTGTTCCTGGAGTCGTCGATATATTGATCGGCGCTTCGATTCTCCCGCACCTCCAGTTATCACGTAAGGTTCAAGGGGGACCGACGTACCCCGCTCCGCACGCACTGGAAACAGTTCTTGGTTTTGTTATAATTGGTTCCGCACCCGCTTCTATGGATAGTTTTAGTCACTCGACTGCTTCGTTCTGTTGCACCGTCGAGCCGCCACTGGAGTCTACCATCCGCAAGTTTTCGCTCGGTGGCTCCCGTGTATCCGCTGAAAAACGCTTTCTTTGTTTGGAACGAAAGATGCAGGCGTCCCCAAAGTCGAAGCGGGCCTATGATGAGGTTGTTAACGAATATTTAGATAAAGGTTACATCTCACCTGCGCCTGCGGACACTGGCGGGACCCAGCCTTCGTACATTATCCCGCACCGCGGAGTTATTAGAGAAGATAAGCTTACTACTAAAACTCCGTGTAGTTTTGGATGGCAGTGCTAAGACTAGCACTTCCGTGTCGCTTAATGACATAATTGTAAATTTTCGCATTAATATTAGTAATTTTTAGCTTTTAGGACTCAACAGTCGCTTTGTGTTGGGCCCACTCTTCGCCCCATCGTTGGGACACATTCGTCGCTAATAGAGTGGCAAAAATTCAATCTGAATTGGCGCCACATAATCTCTTTCACGTTGCTGGCACCGACAACCCAGCCGATTGTCTCTCTCGTGGATTGCTTCCTTCGCAAATTTTAGATCACCCGTTATGGTTTAGTGGACCGTCCTGGATTCATGCCGCGTTAGATGGGTGGCCAGTTAGTCAATTCAATCCCACTACGGTTTCCGAACCACCCGAGGAGAAGAAGCACTCGCTTGTTGTATCGGTCCCACGTGAAGAGACCCTTATTTTGTTGTTGGCTAATCGCGTCTCGTCTTGGTCGAGACTGTTGCGTTGTGTTGTTTGTTCGCCTCTGCCCGCTGCCTAGCCAGCAGTAGGCACGAGCTCCAATCTAGGTTTATATTTTAGTTGTTATTTCCCAAACCTAGATTTAGATTAGACTTTAGATTTGTTTCGCATTTGTCGTTTCGAAGGTAACCCTTCAAGCCGGGGGGAATGGTTGCGCCGAAGTAGAAACTGTATTTTTGACACGGAAACACACTCCTTTTATACCCGTCTCCCCTTCCGCACTAACCATAGATGTGGCTTCCGTCCGCCATTTGTGAAATATAGACACTCAGTCTCGCTTTGAACTAGCCAGCGTAATGACGGACCGCGCTCGCGTCTCTCAAAAATGATTAATATTTGTTACATTTTTACCGCTTCATAGACCTTTACCGATCGGATTGTGCCTCTCGTGTGTTCCTCAAGTGATCTAGTGACGCTGACGGCAGCTCCTGAGCAAGGAAGAGAAGATCCGTGTACCGGCTGCGATGAAAACACGTGTGTCGTGAAGGTTAGTGCATCCTCTCCTAATTTCTCGGGTTGCATTCATTGCTTGGATCACGCCCGCGGCAACCCGACCACCTGTCTTTTGTGTGTAAAGCGTCAATGGAACAGTTAGCTACTTCCCGCAATACAGTCCATTACCGCACGTTGTCAAGCGCCACCAGGATGGATAATCCATAGTCTAAGTGTATATGGAGTAAATATTTAAAGAAGTGGAATACATAATCATATTTATTATTTATTAAAAATTCAAAAATTTCAAAATATGACAAATAATCAAAAACCTACTGTTTATCCTCTTTTTTAACAATAATTAAATAAAATCACAATAATTATTTTTATTATTAATAATTTATGTTAGGTATACGAGTATAAATTTTGTTTCTACGGGGCTATTACACTATTACATGTATGATCTTTTAATTTATTATTATTTTTCTCTCTAATACTTAACTTATTAAGCTGAGAGAAAGACAGAGACATGATCCTTTGTAGGAACTTGATACTTAATATGGTAGTGTAATAATCTTATTACCTGCTATATTAACAAATATATGTGTTCATATATGTATATATTTATCTGTTCTATCTAAATTATTGATATCCACATACTATGTGGATATCAATAAATTATACCAGTATAAATAGATAATAAATGAAAGTTGCTCATGGTTTATTTTACATTAAAAGTTATAAATAAATAATCTTTTTAAAAAATTGTTTCGTTGTTATCTGCCGTATCTGTAATGCATTCAAGATTTTTTTATATTTCTTGTCAAACAGTATACTTATCTCTATTTCTTCTATTTTTTCTTAAGTTTTGAAATAGACTCTTGTTAATAATCACATCAAAATGCTTCGACTCCTCTCGAATTTTGTAGATGAAGTGCAATAAACTTGGACGTTTTGGTATTATAACGTTGAGTCGTCGGTGCCACCCTTCCAGGGCATTGGTGGTCCTATGACGTTGACCAGCACAGCTTAATAATGTTGGAGTCAGGCGATGCCATTGTCGTTCTAAATACGTTTGGAATTGTTTCATTGCAGGAGGCAATCGTTCTATCATGCCGTAAACAATTTGCCATCCTTCTAGTATGCAACATGATGGTAGAAGCGGCATCACGGCGGTCATGCGAATCACTTTTCGATTTTCCGTTGTAGTAGTCAATGCCATATCCTTAGCTTTTTTCCAAATTGCCTGGTGGTAGTGGAAATAACAACCGCTGACATTTGCATTTGGGAAAATTTCACTGACTGCATTCATGGTAGCCACCTCATAATCATATTTATAATTTCCCATATCCAGTCCTACTCGATCTTTGAGTATAGAGACTATATATAAATAGTCGACAATAAGTACTCTGCGTTTTATTGGGCAAGAGCGCGTAGATTAAAGGCACTATATTTGTTGTCTTTTTACTAGAATTAAGATCCAAGTGGATAGTATACAATTGGTAAAAGGGGTTTGGTACACATTTAAACGTGCCATCCCCATAGTAAAACCCTTTTTTTGTGCAACGAATAATCTTTTTTGATAGGTTGGAGGCAAACACTAATATTCTTTCAGTATTTTTCTTACAGAATTTTTCACCCAATGCAGCTGGTATATATATACATCTTCTAAATTTTTAAATGCTAGTCTTTCAGAGTTCAAATATTTTTTCGGCGCTTTATATAAACTGTCTTTTTTCGAGTGAAAAGTTGGGAGTTTAGTTGCACTGACGCTAGGCAAATTATCGAAATTCTTATCGAAAATTCCCTTTATTGGCTCCAAATTACTACAAACCTCTTTTCAATTTATTCATTTCAATATAGACAGCATTACTATCTTTGTCATACTCACAGCAATGTTGAGAAACTCTAAGAACTTTTTAATATTTGCGTCTGTTGTAAGTGATGCACTACACTCTTTCTTTTTTACACATCTCCAAAATACACTTTCATTCTTATTGTTTCTAACTTTGTTATATAAAGAGTAACGTTTTGTGGCCTTTTTGATTTTTAATAACAATAAACGCCGAATCTTCCATTGTCCATTGAGGGAATGCGAAGCAATACTTAATGAGAAATGTGACATAAAACAAATATACCCACAAACAGCTTGCATTATTTTACTCGACCATTTATCTACCCACATAGAAATAGAAACGGAAAAAGATAAGGAATATTAAATGCATAACAATTACAATAATAAATAATAAGCGGTATATCTACTATTTTATTATATAAATATTGTATTTTGTTTTTATTGTTTTCCAAGGAATTAAAAAAAAAAATATGTTAACAAAGCCATCTGCTGGATTTGCGGCGGACTAGTTGAATGGTTATTTATTTTAAGAATAACAATTTAAAAAATACCCAACTGTGAAGAGATTAAAACCTAAAAATTTAAACTATTCAACGATACCCCAGTTAATATTGTTCGTTGAAATTATTTTTTATTTTTTAAACAATATGGCGAATTTCGTCCGCCATATTGTTTTTTTTTTAAATTTTATACCTGTGGATGGTAACAAAGACAAATATATACATACCTATATACGCGCGAACAACATTGCCCTGGCTTTTTGCAGTCGGGTAAAATGGGTCATTTTAAGAATAGGTTTTTTTAAGAATAAATCATTTTGCGAATTAGTCTTAATAAGAATTAGCCAATTTGGGAATAGGTCTTTTTAAGAATAAGTCATTTTGCGAATTAGTCTTTATAAGAATAAGCCATTGGACGAATAGGTCCTCTTTTTAGGAGTAAGGCGTTTTGCGATTAAGTCCTTTGTCTACTAAGCCTCAGAATTGAACTAAAATAACAAAGGCATCATTGATTCCAATGTTCTACGCTTAAAAATATTAAAAATAAAAATTATTTTTTTACTTGTTTATCTACAAAGGTGCGTCGAAAAAGATTCAACGCCACTATAGCATTTTTCAGTGCCCGGGTGGGCTACCGCGTAGTGAAACTTGGCAAGCTCTTCATTAATTGGGTTAAACGCGAACTGGAACCTTTTGTTGTAGGTGTAACTCCTAGAGGGGTGGGGGGAGGGTTCAATCAAAAACATTTAAAAATATAGAATATAATGAGGAGTTCATTATATTCTTTTTTTTTTTTACTTCTTACTATAGAAAACCATAATCTAGACTTATTAAACATCCTGAACTAACAAATCCATCAATTATTCATCTACTTCCCAACAAGACTAGGATCTTCAAATCCACTTTTTAAAATTGCATAAAAACATCAAACCATAAACATATTTAAACTCACCAAAATTTTTTCGTGAAAATTTAGTGTACTTTTTAAAAATACCATATTTGGTCTCTTCATTACCTCTATTAAAATGTCAAATAAAAGAGCAATGCACCCCACGTGCTTCTTGTCTATGAATCTATTTATTCTACTCTGCCACCTACCACCACTTACATCGTTAGTGGTTCTAGTATTTTCCTGGTTGCAACTGGTTTCGAACTAGAAAGAAAACCCCTCCGTATCACAAGGGCCTAAAAGCAAATCGACCTAATAGCAAAACGACACGTTCTCGAAACGACCTATTAGCAAAATGGCCTATTAGCAAAATGACCTAGTCGCAGAATTCCCTATTAGTAGTACGTCCTATGAGCAAGTTGGCTTAGTACAGTGAGGGCTAACAGTGAACTTTAATATCCTTCGTGAGAAGGGGAATGGTTAGATGTGATAAGTGGAACACTTAATGAATGAAACACAAGCATAATCTTGAGGTTTTTACAATATTCACTTTTATTATCAATTTTATATAATACTTGGAAAATGGAGAGAAAATGAAAGAGAATGACATTTTACTTCGAAAATTGTTTTCGTATTTCGCCAATTCTTCCTAAAAATTCCAATGGCGTGTTAATTTTTTGTCGCAGTTTTTCCAATTCTTTATTGTAGATACAATTTTTCAAATAACATTTGAATTCTACGCCGTGGTTCTCTTTTGAACAAAGTACGTTTAAGTTCAAAATCTTGCCATTTTCCACGTAAGCATGTAGAGTAGTTTTGTTCCTTATTCTAGAGTTGAAGCGACGATTCCAGCCTTCGAGTCCATTATTATTTGTTCTGTGCCGTTCATGTGCACAGCTAATTGTAAGCGGAGAAAGATTCATCCATTGTTGGTCAAAATATTGTTCAAATTTTTGCAAACCATTATATTTTATATTTCGTTTAATTTCATCCCTAATACCAACCCAGAACGCTGTTACATGCTCTGGAGGTAATAATGGCATATTAGCGCATAATCGAACAATTTAATAAAATTTAAATAATTTAATTTTTTCGCTTTACGCCAGACAGCCCTGCTGAAGTGGTAGTAACATCCCGTAACGTGTGAGTTTGGGAATATTGACTTAAAGGCGTTTATTAAACCTATTTCATAATCACACTTAAAATGTTGTAATTCAATACCAAATTTCGTTTTTATAAGATTAAACAATCGTTCATACGTATGTTTAGATTTATTCGGCAACAATGCGTATAGCAATGGAACAATATTGGTAATTTAGTCAATGCTCTTAATAGCGGCGTGTAATGTGAATAACTGATAGAAGGGTCTTGGGACATGGAACGTCCCGTCTCCAAAAAAAAATTGTTTTAGTGGATAGATGTTTCAGTTTTTTAATTCTGATGGACGTACCAAATAATAGAATTTTATTATCCTCTTCTCCATCATCGCACAGGAGAAATCCGTCTGCTAAGATTTCAGGCACTTTTACCTCATTAAGGCTCTTGAAATCAGTTTTGGACATTTTCAAAAAGTTTCTCCGTGCACGATATAGTGTATCTTTTTTTAATATGAAGTCTGGTATAACATTAAGATCACTATGCTTCAAAAATTCGTTTTCATAAATTTTTTGAACTGCTGTCAACTTTTGACAAACTTTTTGTTTGCAAATTTCGATTACACTATCAACACGATTTTTAGCAAAATCAGCCCTGCATGTGTGAGAACTTTTCTTTAAAATAACGGTTTTCAGTTGATTTAATGTCACACTAGAGCTGCAGAGATGCCGATCAGCACATCGTCAGTTAGAAGTGCCGCTTTTGTTGACTAGTTTCAAATTATATCGATGTCCGCCGTAAGTAAAACAGGTTAACTTTTTGACATGTTTGTGATAAATTTGAAATTTTCAGTTTTAAAAGATAATTTACTTGATCCTGCGTCGTTGTTCATTTTAAATAGACTTTGAAAATTTCATTAGAATATAGGAGTGCTATTGACATTGAATTTTTGAAACCATACTGACAATAGTGACAATACTTCAGGACAATATGAACTCTCAAGTGCCAGTACCTACTACAAATATTATTGATAAAACTCTTTGGTCGAACTATATACATTGTCTTTGATTGTACTTCTGCATGCAGGACGTACTACTAATAGGGAATTCTGCGACTAGGTTATTTTGCTAATAGGCCATTTTGCTAATAGGTCGTCTCGAGAACGTGTCGTTTTGCTATTAGGTCGACTTGCTTTTAGGCCCTTGTGATACGGAGGGAAGAAATTACTGAAGTAGTTCAGTTTTACGGTGGATCATCAAGCAAAGCCCACCTAACCCACATATTTATTTCCCATAAGCCAATGAATTTGAATGAAAACAGATTTTATAGGCAAATATCTCCAGAATAAGTGCTGGTATAATCAACTAGGAAATTGTATAATCAAATATTTTGGAGAAAAAATTTACGTTTTATAAAAACCAGCCTTGCTGTGCTTCAAGCCTGTATGTGTAAAAGGGATTGTTGAGCTTCCATTGACATAATTATGTAGGTCCAAGTTGCAATATATCAAACTATGTAAAAGGTTTATAAAAACTAAGAACATTTATTATGGGTTATAGATATTATATTTATGTAGGTAAGTACGATATAAATAATAATAATCTTCTTTTTTAAAGTTAGTTCAAATCTGTGGTGGTAAAATTAAACACATTGATGCTTGTAATTGTATATATTTGAGCACTTCATCTGAACTCTTAAAAATAAAACTTAATGCTCGCAGAACCATTTTGAATCTTGAAACATTTCAACCATCATACAATACATAGGTATCACTTCTAGAATAAAGATAGGATGAGTTGCACACATGAACAAAGTGTTAAAATATTTAAATCTTGAGTAATTAATCAATGACATAATTATTAATATTTAATTTCATAATCCAAATTATACCAGAAGCATACAACGTTTATCATACTCTTAACAAACTTACGGATAATCAACAAAATATCAATTCAAAGTCATTGTTTGTGTATATAGGTTATGCCTACATGTTATATTAGTTGTTATATTAGTGTATATGTTATATATATAGTGTATATGGTATACACATATAACCTATAAATATTGGGAATGTGATAAGTAATGTAATGACACTAATTACAGAAGCTAATGGCAAAAATAACAGCATTATACTACAATAACAAACATACTCTTGTAAAAATTAAAACATATGCAACCATGGCTGTTTGCTTTTTCGCTATCAATATTCACTTACTTATTATGGTGAAAATGGTTAAAGAGAATAAATTTACATTACACATTAATATTTTACTGGGAGTTTTTTATACACTTCAATTTACAGCTGCGCTGTGAATACTTCCCTTTTATGCGGATATAATTTTCTTATAACAAAATAAACAATATAACCATCTGTCATGCTACGACCACACTACTTTACCGTCTACCGAAGCTGTTACCACAATAATTATGGTAGTTCCTAAACATGGCCATAAATTAGGCGGTAAAATATCATTTACAAGATGGAGACATGTTTTTTTAATATTTATTTATACGGTTTCAGTAATAATTTATCAAGAATCTAATCTAACTGAAAATGATACATTTCGGTTGATCTGACGTCAAGCATAATTTCGTGCACAGCGATTTTTATGGGCTTTCTATCAGGTATCCCATGGAGCGCTTTTTCATCTGACCACAAACGTATTAATTACTGCCTTAATCTTCTTTGATGTGCAAAAAGACCGTTACCGGAATTATTGTCTACTGCCAATTGCCATGCATCCCTATCAAGGGATTGTAAAATTATGGCCATCAATCGTGGTTACACGTAAGCGTTGTTGAAGTTATGGCAATAGAGATAGCATATTATAAGACAGACGATTACCTGAAGGATAAAAATGTCTGGCTTGAGCATGGCGCAGGCTCGTCATTGTTACCAAATTTGTGATTATAAAGTGTTTTATAAACCTATTGTTTATTTACACGACAATAAATGTACATTCGTCCACTTTAACCTTAAGGAAAGATTGTAAATTGACGTCTTAAAAAATGTCGCATTGGAGTGTTACGCCGTTTCGTCTACACTAGCGCCTAGGAAACAGTTTTATTGTTCAATATTGAAAATAAATGACTTTGACTTAAATAATTATTGGCATTTCACGGTACTGTGGCTGCAGTTTTATTGTTCAAAATTGAAAATAAATGACTTTGACTTGAATAATTATTGGCATTTCACGGTACTGTGGCTGTAGCATCACAAATTCATTTCATGTACTTGTGTTACACTCAAATTCCGACTTAAATTTTCCTGTTTTTAAATAAAGTACCTACAAAATTTTCAATTTTGAATGACTCGATAAACTTTTTCTTTATATCATATGAGCTCGACGATGGAAACAAATTCTTGTTCTATATTTATTTTGGTAAAATGATGGCTTGATAGTGGTTAAGTTGGACAGTTCAACAGAGTGTATGTGTGCGATGGTTTTATTGTATATATCTCTTTAGCATTATTAGCACTTTTAGACGGGCTGAAGTCATAAGCCTTAACCTAATATCGTGTGTTATGAATTTATTTTGTACAGTTAGAAAAATATAACCGAAATTCAAATATTTTAAATACTGCAATGGGTATGTATTTATGTATGCTCACTAGATTGTACTTGCGTGCCGAACCGAACTCGCGGCTATGTTCAGAGCGGCCAAGAATTTTGGCAGTAGGTAAAGTATAGTTAGCTGCTAATATTGCAGTAAAATAAAGAACGTCGGAGTCACAGCCAGAGGAGTGACGGAATAACCGGGGGCGTACCGGAATTAACCAGATATAGCCATAAAACCCTGCAAGAGATATCCACAATCAACGAGTCTTGTACTTTCTTTATTACAAACAGATGTTAGTTAAAAGTATTGTAATGTATCAATATCAATGATGAAACATTAAATACCTGTAATCACAAATTCTCAAACACGCACGAAGCCTCGACTCACACCTATATATATACTTATTATTTACGTTTAAACTTTCATAATTAACCATAATAAAAAATCTAATACCAATCTAAACAATTGACTCTCTTTCTACATCTTTATATACAAATTCACGTTCATCAAATTATTTCAAACATGTCAAATGTTTAAAAATTATAAATTTACATACCAACGTTTGTCTATGCAGAGTTGCATATAAATCCTTAACACGATGATGTCATGAGATTCAAGCTAAACAAAATTAATAGACACAATAGCTCAAATTGTACTCATAATTTCCTAGCTTTATTATTTTCGATGTCGAAACTGGCCTATACAACAGCAGCTTCAACAAATCTGGGCACTTCGAGTACTCCTAATTTGTTATTATCTAGAATCCGACACACAGGCTGACGGCGTCTAATACGTTAATTACATTTTTTGAGCCCAATACCGATTTGTATTTAGTATGGGCAATATTCCTTATCCATTTTGGTTTGCTTCAGCTAATTCAAAATGACGAAAAAAAATTTACAGGAGCTTGATAATGCAGAAGTTGAATTTGACAAATCATAAACTAAATTTATGTTTATTTCTCATAATTAATTCCAATATTAAACCTAATTATCACATTTTAGGACAAGTATTTATACTGAATGACTAATGAGCAATAATTACATAAAATCAACGCTGATTTCATTGATTACATTGGTGTAGGCAAGTACTAACGAGCACAATATTTTTATAATTGAACTAAACTTAGTCATTCTAGGATGACATTATTGTACTATAAAATATATATTTTATCACATCTCTGGGGTTGAATATTTACGCTTAAAACATATACACCATACTCACGTAAAGTATATTTTCATAGTTAATAATTGTTATTTATTTACATTATATTACGTACAAAATAATTTAGCCGTTTATTTTTAAACTTCTTTTTATTTCACTGCGCTAATTTGCAAAAGTTCAAGATGCAAATTAAAAATCCATATTCAGTAATTCTGACGTTGTGAACCGGAAAATATAACACAACGGTTACTAAACTTGAAAACATTTATATTGTGCTTAAAAAATAGGTCTGTGTTCTGCAGAGTGTGACTGAATTAGAACGCATACTTATTTATTGCAAGTAATTATGTCGTGTTAAAATATTTTTTTCTTTTACTGTCACATCTTGCTGTCCATTATTTTCGTGCACTGTGAACTGTGATATATAATATATAAAACAAACAAATGGTCAGAAAGATGGCATGAAATATCTAATTAGATCATCATCTTTTGCAGTTAAATATGTAACTTTTGTATAGAAGAAAATTCTTAGAAATTACGGAGCTAATTTTACAAAGCTTGTACCATGGTATTAAGGCCTATTATTGCAACAATAATATTTATTATCTATCTATAGGTAAAATTATTATGTTAATGGTAACACAGAATTAAATACTTTTATATAGTATACACATTCATATAGAATGAAGAACAATAACATTCAGCGTATATATATAGCTAGCAGGTTAGACCCCTTAGGTCACAATCGCAACTGTGGTTCGCAACCCCAGTTGCGAGGGAAGAATTTTTACCTTTGATGGCAACTAGTTGCGATAGAAGAATGTTTTCTCTTAATACGCAACCGGACTTTTATATCGGAGAACATAGCATCTGAAGTTTACGAATGACAAGTAATAATCATAAGCGGATGAAGGAGGTATGTTGAGATTTGTAAATATTGAGATAATAAATATATCTATCTATTTATCTAACTCACTCCATCCCATGGTTGCCTGGTAGAGATTGCCTTGTGTAATAAGGCCGCCATTTGTTATGCCACAAAACTGTACCAAATTTTGTCTTTCTGTATTCATTTTCTGTGTACATACAATAAAGAGATATATTATTATTATTATTATTATAATAGTTTTTTTTTTCAATTACGACTGTTAATTTAATTTTTCAACTTAAATCTTGTAACATAAATATCAAAAAATAATCTGTTTCTTTCTCCTAAGCAGTTTAATAAACCACCTAACGTAAGGAAGAAACAGTAGAAACTATTTACTCGTTCCTGTATAATAAACCCTTGATCACATAAACTTGAATAACATATTGGGTTCCTACTGTATATAAATTACTTTAATTTGATTTCAAAACTTATTTGTAATAAAACGATTTTCTCGAAGCAATGAGATGTATTGGTATCAAACAATTCCTACGTGATCATGGAGCGTTGAAATATCGGCAACCCGAAACAATACAACATGGTAAATATCTCGATAGCTCCAATATTTTTCTATTATATATGCGTAAAGGTTGCGTGGCAAGAAAATAAAAATATTTTTAGTAACTATGATGGATTACAGCTTGGCAACTGGTTGCGTATTAAGAGAAAACATTCTTCTATCGCAACTAGTTGCCATCAAAGGTAAAAAATTCTTCCCTCGCAACTGGTTGCGAATAACAGTTACGATGGTGGCAGAAGAGATGTTTGACACTATAATTATTATAACTGTTTATAAATAACCGTCAGATAATCCTACTGGTTAGGATTCGGTACTAAACTTTAGCTCTAGACGGAGAGTTAAAGGATATTTTATGATCGGATTAACGTACTAATAAACTATCAAAACTGATAATTTTCAGTCATAAAATTGTCTAAGTAAAATATAGATAAAATCTGATCTTACGTGAATAGACGTAGTTCAAGAATTTCTTTCAGGAATATCTCTATAAGCTGTAATGTGCGCGTTATGTGATGACGAGCCGCGGGGTCGGTAGCACCGTAGAATGTTCTGCAAACGTTAAGGCCGCCATCCACTTGAACTGGTCCTCTGTAACAGCACCCGCTATGGTGCAGCCGAACCATGGCCGATCTTTACTTCTGAAATTAATATTATTTATGGAGTTATTCAACAGTTGGGAAAAAAGTTAAAACTAGTTTTTCATTCTTATCTTATTGAAATCACGGCGTTTTCAAAAGTAGTAAAACTGAATTAGTATTTTTATGAATACATATTATATGTCAATAATTTTATCATTAAATACATACCGCGTAAACAACACAATGATTTTATCCTCTGTTTGCATGAAAATAAAAAGAGATATAAAGTTCATGGGTATGATTTCGCCCCCGATTCAAGGAAACTGTTTTGAGGAGATTGTTTTGACTCCATCCTACGCCACAGTATAAACGAATAGATATTAAACTTGCAAATATTTTTAACTTTTGAGATTAACTTCGCCAGAATACACGCCGATCAAATCGCTGCTGTTTGACAGAATGCGAAAAGTTTAATGATGGAAGAATCTCGTGAATTATATTGTAACCGAAATCGCGTGTTCTTACCGTTTTTGTTTATTTCTAGGTATAAAGGTGATGGCCCATCGAGACTGCGGGTTTCGCTTGGGCTCGTGGCCCATGTACCACAGGATGTCCTTGACATTCCACTCTTCTATCTTATGTGAACCCTGAAACAATGTATAATAGGTAAATTGAACGCATCTGAATACTTATTACATAATAAAATACTAAATATTTAGCTATTTAGGAATATTGCCAGCCGATGATGACGGAGGAATTTTATTAGCATTTATGTGTGCCAGCCACGCCTTTGTTCACTTGGATGAATAAATGATACTAAGTTTGTCGTATTGCTTCAATTGAATTAGTTAATTTCAAAATACGAACGTAATACATAAAAAAATCAGTACAGTATTTCTATATTGAATAAGACTGTACTTTTCCACTGTATTTTATTTTTCACCTGACCGGTTTCGTCTCACGGCATTCTCAATAATTTGTATTGGCGGTCACACCTTTGAGATTGCCGTGAGGCGAAACCGGTAAGGTGAAAAATAATATACAGTGGAAAAGTACCAAGTGCCATCAATCGACAGTATTAACAGTCACAATATTTCTAATTTAATGACTGGTAAAACTACTTTTTAACGGATTTCCATTTATTTATTTCAATGAGTGATATTTTTCCCAAGCGACTTATGGACTCCTTCAAGAATGGCTTTAGAAGATTTTTTCAGAGTCGGCAGCACGAGTGTAACCCCTCTGGTGTTGCATACGTCCATAGGCCATGGTAACCACCTCCCATCAGGTGGCCTGTGTGCTTGTCTGCCACCTAAGTAGTATAAAAAATATATATTCGCGTAAGCTTCAGACAGTATTACTGGCAGGTACTCACCTGTTTATCTTTAAAATAACATAAGCGTGAATTTTGAATTTCAAACATATGAAGTTTAAATGACTTCATGGCTTCTGTTGCCAATCTTAGTTCGCCACATACAGTAGCCGTCTGCTTGAGTCCTTCGATGTCTTGTAATAGTTTATTCTCTTTTACTATTAAATAGTTCTTTTTCCTATCGTCCTCGTCCCAGTAACTCCACCGTAGAACCACGTCCAAGACTATCTCGTCAATATGCACCATGCGACGCATAGACTCATCGCATATCACTTCTTCTAACATGAGAAGATGAGACTCCATGTTAGCTTTTTCGCTGAGTTCGATGCAAACATCTGAGCTTGTTTTACTCGGTGTCAGCTGAAAAATGTTTAAAATTAAAACCACTGATGATATCGGCAAATATAAATGCAGTTTATTAATCGAACGATAATGTCGGAATTTGGGTTTGTTGCGATTACACGGAAATAATTTCGGTTTCAATGCTTGACAAAAGTCCGGGTGATATATTGTAGGAGTACTTACAGTTACTTGGTAGCACGTGGTCCCATCGTGGACGTAAATCCAGGCTTTCAAGTCTCCAGCTGCTTTAGGAGGAGGCGGTGCAGTACTACTCATAACTCTCATGATAACACGCCTCACTGCGGCTTCTCGTCGTCTCTCGGCCTCTGTCGGCTCCCAGATAGCTTCGAAATTAGCTATGAGGTCCCGAACTACATACACCTCCTTAGAAGACCACGCTGTTTGAAGTGCGTTACTTGTCTAGAAAGTAGAAAAAGGATGTGTAATTTAGAAATAAAATTGCAATGAATACGCTTTACTATAATTTTGTTAAACAATTTAAATAACATTATTCACTGTCGTTTTGTAAAACTTGTATCAATGAGAACATAATTACGAGGCAATAATCACTACGGGGTTTTCCTTTACGCTTCTATACTAAAAATCGTTTTTTTTATAGTTATATCTACTTAAAAATGCATAAGTTAATCTGGCACAATGCCGCAGTTCTAACATAACCTGACCTAGTTATTTTGTTTCGGTTGACCTTAAATATATTACATGATTTCGTGCTAAAAATAAAATAACCTATATTTGTACTTATTAACTAAAAGTAAAATAGTTTGTCCAATATGTTTTAAAAATAATCAATTTGTGAAATGATGTTAAGGTATAATGAAATTTTTCCAAATAAATATTTTGTCTAATGAGTAGTTACAAATACATATAATCATACATATAATCACGCCTTTATTCCCGGAGGGTTAGGCAGAGGTGAATTATCACCAACATTTCACCAATATTTGTATTCGGTCCCACATAATAGGGGGTGAGCCTATTGCCGTATTTCGGGCACTATTGTTGACTTGAGCCATGCATCTGAGGCTGAGTCCGAGCTGTATATATCTGTCCGATGTTAAACAGCCACAAGTAACAGCATAAAAAAAGAATAAGCGTAAAAAAGTAACCTGTCACCTCGATGAATGATTTTTCTGAGTAGGTACTTAACCGATTAGTTGTTCTCAGGCCTCGATATCGCGACGATGAACTATCTCTGGTTTAAATAACAATTAAATAATCGCTAGGGCGTGTCGTTTAAGCAGTAATTTGTAAAATGATAAATTTATCAAGTATAGTTTGGTCAAACGTTCGTCAAATGAAAATTTGTTGTTTTTTGTTAAATGACTGGATACCAAGTATCTTATGTTGAGTCGTTTTGAGATGGGTATTTTATGTTGCATCGTTTTGTTGGGGTATTTTATGTTGCATCGTCTTGTTTGGTTATTTATTTTGCGTTTTCAATTAAAATTTATGGTATTGATAATAATTGATATACCCGCGAGTATGTGTATTTGTGAGGCAGTTGGTAACTGAAAGTAATTAAAACGCGAATTTAATTATACTAGTAACGGTAGCTTCACGTTGAAATCGATGAAGACTGCAATCCCTTTCTTGTGTCTTGGGCTTTGTTTGCTAATGTACTGGGCATCTCGTACGTCCCTTTTTTTTTTATACCACTTAGTTGGCAGACAAACACACGGCCCACCTGATGGGAAGCGGTAGCGGGATGCCGGTGATATGTATCGCCAACGACATGACATCCACGACCTTGTTTACTTTTAAGTACATCTCCCAGCGCTCAGCGTACAAGGTCCAATTCCCCGATTTCACATCGAAGTCTTGAATTTTACCGATGTTCCCTTTTGTCACTTTTATCCTATTTTTTTTTCTTTTTTAATCCTCGTCACCACTGATATGTATGTATTGGAGTTAATAAAACAAATTTGATTAGGTAAAGCAAAGCGTATAATGCAAAACTGACCCTAAAGAACCCGTTGCTAAAGTTTAAATGGTTATGGGTGGAATGGTGGTCGTGCATTCGAATGCTACGCTAGAGGCGCAGGTTCGATTTCCGCTCAATGCAAACATTAGTATGTATGAACGTCTATTTGCATTTTACATTACACACACTACATTACACTGGCAGTTGTAGTAGTAGTTGCTGTTTATAGGTTAGTAGATAGGTCCGAATTTTATTTTTAATCTGAGGACCGATTGTATGGACAATCTGTCAATCTATCTATGCAATCAAATCTGTGCTCAGCTAAATCGAGATTCGGGACTGAGTGTTGTTCTAGAATAATCTTCATGTTGCAATGGGAGTATAGTATAATAAAGAAAAGGAGTAACTCACTAATGCGGCTGGCATGATGGTAGGTGCCCATACGGAAGCCAGATTCTCGGCGCCCATCTTGTTCGCATGTGCCATCGTGTGCAAGAAATGGAGGTGTGCGAACAGTTTGCGTGCAGTGTTGCGGGGGACGAGCGGGAGTGATGACATTACGCGGCGGTATTCTGCGTGCCGGCTAGTTTCGTCCGATTGCGCTACAATACACATCACGATATTATTCAATTATAAATAGATTTTATTACAACACTATGTTTATTATTATGACCTAAAAGATGAGAGATAAAATTCAAGTACCCTGGAGCGAAGCAAAATGTACAGTAATATTAATTAAGAGTACGTTATTTAGAATGTATCCTTAAATTAGCCAAAACATATTACCTAGTGCCGATATCAACTCTTGGTGTTTCTCATGTGGCACTAAAGGCTCCGGCAAGTCTCGGAAAAACCTGAAAACATTTGATACAACTCAACAATTGTGATTTTAGATACGTTTTTGTTATTACACTTAATCAATTAGCCCATCGCAATGCACTGCTAGACAGTACTCTACCAATGTTTGGCTCATTGTTTTCACGCTGGCCAGACGGGTTGGTACACTTATTACCACGACGTAATATTTATTATTTTACAGCCCGCCTAATTGCTTCTGTTATTATTCGTGAAATTCTTCTATAATATTATAAAGAAGTTCCTATTACTTTTCTTTACATGTTTAGTGAGATATCTGCTCATTAGTATTACCGTTTGAGGACTCCAGCGACGTCATGCTCCGAGTGTTGGCTAGGGCTAAGTTGAACCGACCACGAGTCGCGTCTGAACCGAGCCAGGAGTTCCGATAGCACCGAACTACCGCCCGCACGACGATATATTCCTTCTGATAAACTGCCTGAAAAACATATAAAGAAGATTCAAATAACCTGATAATAAACAATATTTCCGGGATACATTATAGGAACTAATTAAATTATCAAACATACCGTGTGCATAAATGAAGCTGAGGCACTTATCGACGATGGCGGGCACATCTTCTTTTGTAAGTTGCTGGTGATGAATGTGGGCACCATTGTTGTGAGCTGCGAGCTTCACCATGTAACGCCAACCCTGAACGAATTTAACATAATAGTCCAATGAAAAGTTATATTTGAGGCTGCAATTGTCAGAGGATGGTATTCATTTTTTTAGATATCAAGAGAGTGCCAGTTTTGAAGTTATTGAGTTTGTGGGGTTGCAACTTGTAATCTTTATCCCACAGTCGCCATCTTCGAAATGGTCATCATCTAATGGCTATTATTCTCACAAAAAAACAAGTAATTAGTTAAAATTTTTGAATGATGTTGGCAGGTAGCAGCGTTACTGACCTTTTTGATTATTACCTTTTAAACGGACTAATGCATTTTTATATGAAAAAAAGTATTCTGTCAACATCTGTCAAAACAAAGGAAAATGGTGTAAATAAAATATATTTGTGTAATTCTCAAATAGTATTACTATTAAGAGATATTCTTAATTTGTACCTAGACCAACACTGAGATTTTCAATAACAATTTTTACTCGGCCTGTACTGTAAAAAAGAAAAATAATCTAGTTGTAATATAGTTCGCTGAGTTTCTTGCTGGTATTTTCTCAGTAGAACTAACCTACCGAACCAGCTATAGAATCATTTTCCAATGGTTTATTTTTACATTATTTAATATTTTTATATTATTTCTTACTACTTGTTTTATTAACTTCTAATTGTAAAATTTTGACGTTCATATGTGCTCTTTATGTGCCTAAATTGAATAAATGAAATTGATTCTTTGACTCCAGTTCTGCCACGGCATTTTCGCTCTGTGCTTGTATGCGGTCATGCTCCACTTCAATGCCGGCATGCCGACGAGCGTGCTAAGCTTTGACGGTTAAAATCTGGGTTTTTATCGTGCTTCCAGTGGCCTGATTGACTGTGCGGATTGATAAAGCACTCTCCAGCACGTGCTCGTCAATTTATCAATATGCCATTGCATGTATAATGCGTTATTTCCATTAGCGCTGCACGGCACCGGCGCGGTGGTGACGAAAAAATTTCATATACCTGATTCTGGTTAGAAATAATTAATAGAGTTGTTACGTGGTACCGAAAGTTATACACCTGTGCCTACACATTATAGCGTGAATGTTATGTATATATGATCCATTTGTACACCCTTTAAGTGCTTATCCTGAATCGAATTACATAATTTAACCTAATAGCCTTTTGGGGTATGCTAACAATGTTAACAGGGGTGACGGAGAGGGATCGGACCACACCAGATCTGACAACATGAGTCATATTGTAGCCTGGGACCACTGTAGAACATATCAGAGGTCAAATTGCAGTGCTTGAAATTATCGAGCCAATCGACCTTTGGCGCCCGCTCTAATATAATCAAAAAGGTCAGCAACGCTGCTGGACGCCAACAGATACAAATAAGAAAATTTTCTACAACTTACACTACAAAAATACAAGAAAATCAGACCATCTACAACTTTGATCAAATAACTTCTATGGTAGATCCGGTAATAGAAACAGACTGAGATCCTAGAAACAACATTCTGTATTTATATACTGTCCGTCGATAGGATGGTATATAAATTGTAGTTTTGGACTTGTAGATATTTTTATTCACAACAAAAAAATATACAATTTTTTATTAGTATAGATCTAGTAGATGCAGTATAGCAAATCCAAAAACTTCAAACTGACAAATACACGTTACGAACAAAAATTTTAAGATTTCAATGGACAAACATTGTTAAACATGTCGACAACCTCCTGAGCCATATCTATTTTTTTTAAATTATTTATTATCTGTTTCGGGTTTTACGAGATTCTCATTACCTATGTGGAAAGGCGATATGGAAAATTGCGCGCGACTCTAATTAGTCACAAACACTATATTAGTCACCAATATATTATTATTTATTCATTTCAACTCTTACAAATTATATTTTTACAATTTTGTCATTATTAGTTTTGTTAGCGATTTTGTTTTATAATACGTTTGCATAATAGGACTTACTTTGAGTTCTCGGTCGTTTGGGAATCGTAGGTATATGGTGGCGTGAGGACAGTCTAGCAGTAAGTTAGCGCTTCCGTCCGAAGGACAAACTGCTTTGGTCTCTTCGTCTGCCTCCTGTTGAGCTGGAAAAGAAAATTAAGTTTTGACCTCAGTGAGAGGGGTAAGTACTCCTAACACAATTTTGTTGTCTCGCTATAGTGTTGACTAGGTAGATCGATTTTTAGGGTAGTAAAATTATACGGCAAACTGTTTCTGGTTCGAACTCGCTACACTTGTCGAAATTTCATGAAACTGAACATAAATAATATCTAAAACTTCACTTGGAAGTCGACGACCACAAATCTGAAACTAAAGTACTAAATAAAATAGAAGTTTCGGTTTTGACCTTAAAAACCAGTTTCGATCGGACATATGTACATCTCAATCAATTAGCCCATCGGAATCCACTGCTGGACATAAGCCTCTCCTAATGTTGCGAGGATTTCACTATACCTACATCTAACATCAGTGATATTAGTATAACTCTTGTTGGATGTTTGAAGATAGTTTTAGGCTTTTTGCATAATTCAGTTTGCAACCCTAAAACTCGCATTGCAGCAATATTAGTCTGAACTGCTATCATATGTTACAAATGCTTCGTCGACATTAATTTCTGCGCATGTCACTTGTTAAATTTTGATATAGATGAGGCAACATTTGAAATCATTAGTGTGAGGAAAAACCCTACGATATCGAGATTAAATCTGCCGATAAAGCACAAAATATACCCAATGGCGAAATAAGATATCGCCACCTTAGAAAGCTGACCACTCTGTGCAAGAACGCGTCCATACATTACAGTCAGCATTAATTTTGGGCCACACAAGTTTCAGTCACCATGAGAACAGTTACCCGTATACCAGGATGGCTCTTGTCCGAAAAGCAAGAGTTTAATATGGGCGTAGATTTTCGTCCGAAGTGTCACAAAATATTACAGACTGTATTTACAAGAAAAGTTGTGTTTCAAGTATCAAGTAAAGAATGAAAAGCTGAATGTCACCATTTTGTAACATATTACGTGTCTGTAATTGTAACCCTCTCTCTTGAGTCTTTGCCTTTAGCTTACCATCAGTCGAGGTGAAGTAAAATTGGCGTGTCCTAGACAAAAAAAAACAAGTCAAGTGAAGTAAAAATAGTGTCACTGGAGTGTGAAAAAATTTTGCTATTTCACGTTCGATTCAAAATAAGCACTAAGGCCGAAGATGCTTAGTTTCGTCAGAGGTTACAAATAATAACTTTGATTTAAAATAAACCAAAATGCAAAAGTACAAAGCAACTTACCAACACATCTTGTCTTGCGAAGATCCAAAGTGCATACGGTAGAGTCTTTGGTGGTATAATATACCATGACACGACGGATTAGCATCACCCAAGCGCCGCGCCACTCGCCCGTGACACCTTCCTGTTCAAACAAATTTGAATTCGTATCACTTATTTATTGTCTATACCTATTTCCTATAATGTCTATATGAAAATAGCCGAATATGATGCTCAAACTCAAGCACCCTTCAACCTCCTTTAAATAACCTCATATTTATTTTTCTTTTATTCTATACGTTTGTAGGTTTGTACACACAAAATAATAAAGAAAATAGGGTAGGTATGTAATTAATGTAAATAAGTCTATCTAATGAAATAAGTAAATAGATGTAGAAATAAAAACATACTATCATCTTTCCCAAGAAATATACGCCCACACGCCAAAGTTGCAAATTAAGTAAAAGCTCCCAGGTCTCAACGTCATGTGTTGTTTCTCCCTCCATTGTGTTGTTCCCATTTCAACCTTCCCGTTCTGTGACCACGGTTGCAGTACCCGTGACCCTCTATTATGTTGTTCCCATCTCAATCTTCCCGTTCTGTGACCACAGTTGCAGATGAAGTAACAGCTCCCGGTTCTCAATTACCCGTGTCCCCTCCATTGTGTTGTTCCCATCTCAATCTTCCTGTTCTGTGACCACAGTTGCAGATGAAGTAACAGCTCCCGGTTCTCAATTACCTGTGTCCCTCTATTGTGTTGTTCCCATCTAAATCTTCCACTTCTGTGACCACAGTTACAAATGATGTAACAGCTCCCAGTTGTCAACTATCCATGTCCCTCCATTGTGTTGCTCCCATTTTAATCTTCCCGTTTTATGACCACAGTTGCAGATGAAGTAACAGCTCCCGGTTCTCAATTACCCGTGTCTCCTCCATTGTGTTGTTCTTATCTCAATCTTCCCGTTCTGTGACCACAGTTGCAGATAAAGTAACAGCTCCCGGTTCTCAACTATCCGTGTCCCTCCATTGTGTTGTTCTCATTACAATCTTGCCGTTCTGTAGCCACAGTTGCAAATGCTGTAACAGCTCCCGGTTCTCAACTACCCGTGTCCCTCCATTGTATTGCTCCTATCTCAATCTTCCCATTCTGTGAAAATAGTTGCAAATGAAGTAACAGCTCCCGGTTTTTAAGTTCCCTTGTCCTTCCATTGTTTTATACCCATTTCAATTTTCCCGTTAGTAGAGTAGTAACGTAATGGAGGAAGCTTACAGCTTGAAACAAGTTCCCAATAACTCTTATTGAAGCCAAGTGGAGATATTTTATTTTGGCTCAAAATTTCTAAGTCCTCCTTATATGAAATACGGCTGTGAAATACAATCTGATGAAGATTGTAAAAAAGGTACCTGTAAAAAAGGTTTTCATCTCCGTTGGCCTATTAGTTGCATACCAGCCCGGGTTCGTCAGCCAGTCCTATACCAGTGTATTCCAGTGGATCTAAAGAACAAACAAAATCTTTTTTTTTGTTGATCATTTCTCCAATACTTCCAATTAGTCCCACCCTCTCCTTTCCAGGTCAATACGTCCGATCAAAAACTAAGCGGTTCGGATACTCTTTTGTTTACCGCACCACTAAGACCTGAAATTCTTAATCAGCTCACGTGTTTCCTTGCAGTCCCGGGTCCTTTGTGCGGGGCGTGAAAATGCATCTGATGAGGCTGCCAAGCCGAGTGCCTCCAATGTAACATGCTACGTCTCTATTATGGTAACCCTCTTTCTTGAGACTTTCTCTTTAGATTACCATCAGGCGAGGAGAAGGAAATTGGCGCGTTCTAAATAAAAGAAATACTAAAAAATAGTACGGAGAAGAAACATCCGTGTTGCTTGTCTGTAGTAGTTACTAACAAATTTTCGAAAAGGCATATTGACTTTTTAAACTCCTTTAAGCATTTTTCATTATTCCCCAGTTTTGGATTTGACCTGTCACGCGCGGTTGGTAAATTCATTCCGTATATAAAAAAAAACAAAACTTTAATTAAATTATCTATAATGCATATTTTGTGAACATCAGTAAGTTAATCAAATCACCTAATAACAAAACTTGTGATTCAAATACAATGTTCATATATCATGCTGTATCCTCGGTCAGTTTATTAATTTCTGATTCGGGATGTCGAGTTCGTGCCACAGGCTGCGGTCATTCACCTATCGATGTCGATGAAAACGCCCAATGTGTAGGTAGGTATATCAACTGTGCTCCGCGGTATCACTCGCAATAATTTAGAGTACTTCGCCATGGTGTATTTTATTTTTTGTCTATTTTTACTATCATAAAATTGTACATTGGTCTGATGGAGATACGGCAAAAAAAACGCGATAACCGATATCCACGCTGGAGAAGTCGCGAGCATTAGTTAGTGACACAATACAATATTTATGTGATGCAGTAGAAGTAACTATGATAATACCATGATAGTAGCAATCTTGTTTTGGGTCTGTGATCCAGGGGGATAGGGATGGTGCTATACACATAGTTCCGTTCCTCTCACATGGATGGCGGTCCAAAAAACAAACACTATAACCATGTCAAGGTAAGCTCACAGGACACAGGTGACCTTAAAAGTATTACATGATAAAATGTGCATTAACACTCCACCGGCAGTGTCAATTAGGGCCCTTGCAATGATCTACCGGAGGATGTTGTTGCACAGGAAATTAGAAGTTAAGAGTTATTTTCGGTTTCAAAAATGATGGTAATCGTGCATGGTCTAATCAAAAGAAAAATCTATAATCTATTCTTGTACCATTTTTTAGACAGATCCGTTTGGTAGTTTGAGTAGGATTGCGTATAAGAAACATGAACATCTTCGCAAACTTTCACATTTAATATATTAGTAGGAAGTAGAATATGGTTGACAAAATCATATTTTTATATAATGCATGCCTTACAAATACCTGCCTAAAAGATTTCAGGATAAGACCAGCACGCAGTCCTGACCTCAACCCTATCAAGAACGCTTGGAATGAACTCGAATGGTATGGTCAACCCTTAATTAGACCAAAACTAAATACAATCTACCGTTATAATTTTATTATTATCGAACTAATTGTATCAAAGTAATAAAAACATTATCGTTGCTACGTGTTTATCTTTACAACTGTTTATCTTTATCTAATGTACTTATAGATTACGGTCGCATCACTAACATTTGGAAGCAGTGCAACAGTTTTTTTTAAAATACGGCACACAAGCAAAATTTATATTGAAATACTTTGAAAAAGTGCATCGATCATAACCTTTTATTTGACAACACCATCACTGCAAAATGTTATTTAAAAAAAAATATTTTGGCCGAAACGTTCTACTGTAACTGTTTTTGCGTACTTTGATTTTAAGTTACTATTATATATAATATAGAGATCGATTAAAACTGTATTTACACATTGCACTGCATTTTACTTTGATCCGCAAAGCTATCAGCCGTTTGTTTGTTTGGATACCATGGCAAATATCCTATTGGGCTAGCGCAAAAACAGCCGCTTTATTTGTGTTGTCGGACTTGCAGTCATTTTCAATTTTCCAATAATTGCTATGCTTTTAGTATTCCTATGCTAGGTTCAGTATGAAAAGGACTCATTTACTGAAGACGTTGATTTCCGGTCAGTGGAAGTTGGGTTTTCTATCAAGATGCAATAATTTTATCAAATCTTAATATTTGTTTATTAAGAAGTCAGAAATTTAGGTAGGTACATAAAATATTCTATTATAATATACAATTACTTACAAATTAATATAAAACTATGCTAACTATACAATATATACAAAAATGGAATAGAGAAAAAGAGGGAGACTGTCAGCATCGATTGAGATTATCACCATCTCTTGACCTGACTCGAGGATTAACTTCTCAAATTTTTGGATAAACACAGGATGGGTGATATCAGTCTCTCCCAAACAAAGATTTTTTTATACCTATAAGTCTTTCCGTGATATTGCATTGATCGCCTAAGAAAGCAGGGGGATCACAATTTAGTATATTACTTTTAATCTCAACCGTATCTGTCTGAAGTGTGTTATAGACTAGATCAGAATTGTCCCATATATGAGATAAAGTATGGAGTATTCCACCAGAACCTTCAGCAAGTGTAACAACTAAGCCTTTTTCCTCTTGTATACCCATGTAATTAGATAGTACATGCAACATCTTAGAGGCAGCAGTACTAATTCTGCCAATAGGTCGACATAAATGATGAATGTGACGAGTCCATATTGGAGGCATTTTGACGGGCCCTTCTAGATTCTTTGGGCTGAATAAGAAACATGCTTTTTTATCTTTGCTTTTAAGTTCTAATTTGATTGATACATCACTCCGGTTAACTCTCCTGTTCATTCTTTCCGATAAGGGAAGAGAAGGTCCTATCATTTGATTGATAAGCCCCTTAAGATCTCTCCAGACAGAAATCGCATCATTCTCATCATATGATATATAAACAGATAACATCTTCCTCTCGTCATAGGGCAATTTGTTATTCCATTCGACTGTAGTCTCTCCCCCCAAAGTTGGCAAAACTCTGATACCCATCGTTTGAATATTCGTTAATTTCCGATTCTCTCTCACTAAAGGAACTAAAAATGTTCTCCACCAGCATCGATTGAGATTATCACCATCTCTTGACCTGACTCGAGGATTAACTTCTCAAATTTTTGGATAAACACAGGATGGGTGATATCAGTCTCTCCCAAACAAAGATTTTTTATACCTATAAGTCTTTCCGTGATATTGCATTGATCGCCTAAGAAAGCAGGGGGATCACAATTTAGTATATTACTTTTAATCTCAACCGTATCTGTCTGAAGTGTGTTATAGACTAGATCAGAATTGTCCCATATATGAGATAAAGTATGGAGTATTCCACCAGAACCTTCAGCAAGTGTAACAACTAAGCCTTTTTCCTCTTGTATACCCATGTAATTAGATAGTACATGCAACATCTTAGAGGCAGCAGTACTAATTCTGCCAATAGGTCGACAAATGATGAATGTGACGAGTCCATATTGGAGGCATTTTGACGGGCCCTTCTAGATTCTTTGGGCTGAATAAGAAACATGCTATTTTATCTTTGCTTTTAAGTTCTAATTTGATTGATACATCACTCCGGTTAACTCTCCTGTTCATTCTTTCCGATAAGGGAAGAGAAGGTCCTATCATTTCATTGATAAGCCCCTTAAGATCTCTCCAGACAGAAATCGCATCATTCTCATCATATGATATATAAACAGATAACATCTTCCTCTCGTCATAGGGCAATTTGTTATTCCATTCGACTGTAGTCTCTCCCCCCAAAGTTGGCAAAACTCTGATACCCGTCGTTTGAATATTCGTTAATTTCCGATTCTCTCTCACTAAAGGATCTAAAAATGTTCTCCACCAATATGAATGATTAGATATAGTGGCACTTTTGAAGAATGTGAAACTGACTGCCCGACAAAAAAGATCATAATAATATCTTAATTATAAAACTAAACGTAATAATGTTAAGTTAATGTTGATTATTATACAATCTGATATATTTTATTTATTATTTTGATGCGGAAGGTTGAGGATCGAGAGAAATGATACACATTACGAGTGCCTTATGCCCCCAGTAGTGGACTGCGAGAGGGTTGATTGATTGAAATTTATTTTCAATCAATCAATCAATTATTGTATATTATATAATTATTATTTAGTATAGTTTTAAATATTTTTCTAAGTAATTCAAATAACGCTTACTGTATTTTAACAAATAAAATTGAATTTTAGTAATTACGGTGGGCAATCAGATCCATCAAAATATATTGTTTAATATCTCAGATCATCTGTTTATTTTAGTAACTTATTTGCTATGTTATTTAATGCTTTGTTTGCCACCGATATCTTTAGAATTGAATATCGAATTTCAATCTCTAGAGTTACCGGTGCCTCGAATAAAGCTCTTATCTCGTTATCCGCATATGGCAGTTGCAATAATAAGGACAGCCGTCAGCACGATTGTGCTGCATCATGCTGCTAGTCTCAGGAAAACAGTAGGTACTATTGTAAAATTGCAAATTATACGCGTCTGTTGTATTCAGTACACTATACATGGGAGATATTTAAAAAAAACCTGAATTATTTTAAATTGTTAATGTTACTTTAAACTATGGCGGTGTAAATCCATAAATATACAACTCCATGATACCATGATTCCATATAGTTAGATGATTCATCGCGAAAAGGCCCGAACTGTTATAAAAGTTTCTTCGCATTTTTAAAGAAAATTCAAAACATTTTTTAATACAGTTTATTTACATTTAACTAAAGTATGTAGGTACCATTTTGTTCGATAACTTTTTACCATCTTGTAGGTAGGGACATGATCCCACTGCTATAGAAATTTTGGGACTTCTGATCTGATCGGATCGGCGGATGCATTAACACCTACCAGCCAAACTCTCTTTATTTTTGCTGAGTGGCTAAGATGTGTGAGGTCTAGCGTTATCATGATGAAAAACCACACCCCTTCTGTTGATTAATTCCGGCCGCTTTCTCTCAACTTCTTGCTTTAATCTCATCAGTTTTTCGCAGTAGAGTTCAGTATCGATGGTCCTGAGTGGTGGTAACAGCTCATAATGAATAATGCCCTTCCAATCCCACCACACACACATCATCACCTTGTTGCGAGTTAACCCGGGTTTCGCCACAGTCTGTGAAGCCTGAACGGCCTTTGACCACGACCTTTTTCGCGCGTTCTTGTCGTACGTGATCCACTTTTCATCACCAGTTACCAGTTTCTTCAAAAATGGCTCGGTTTCATTACGTCGTAATAAAGAATCACAAATGAGTACACGGTTCATTAACTTTCTTTCAGTGAGGTCGTGAGGTACCCAAATATCGAGCTTTTTTGTGTATCCAGTTTTTTCAAATGCGTCAAAACTGTTTTGTGGTCAAATCCCAGTTCTTCAGCTACGTCGTAACTACTGATATGCCGAACTTGCTCCACTTTTTCAAAAATGGCATCCATTTTATCCGTAATAGGGCGACCAGAGCGATTGTGCTACTCTCACAGACACCAAATTTGTGCTACTTTTACAGACACTGCACTAGGTCCATAAACTACGCAAATTTTTTTCGCGGCTTGCGTTGCATTTTTACCTTTTTTGTAATAAAATTTTAAAATGTATCGAGTTTCTTCATTAGATTCACTCATCTTGACAGTACGAAAAACAAATGAAAATCACACATTTTCCTAATTTGAATTTGGAATTATGTTCTTTAAAGTTTTAACTTTTAATGATACCAAAACCAGTCAGATGCAAATAGTGTTGCCAAAGATATTTTATTACAAGTTCATACATACTATACTGCGAAAAGACTTTCCCCAACCTAATATAAATTATGTTAAATTAACGATTCCTGAACCCAACTAAATATAGAGAGGTCTTGGATTTCTCACGATGGATAACAGAGGGAACCCGGTTTACGGGGTCGTTGGTGCCGGTGAAGGTGTTTACCATCACATTCCATTGAAAATGCAACCTCAAATTGCAATTTAGGATAAAGAGACCCAATCCTCATAAACCGGGCAACTATGATACGTGAATCCACGATGTGATTACGTTCGCTGTTTTTTAATATTATATTGTGTTAGGTGCTAATACAACTAGGAATGGGAATAAAAAAGTAGACGATGTAACTATAAACGTTACTAAAGTGGTAGGTACATATAATTATGTTACAATAGTTTTATGTAGGTATGTTTGTTTTCCTTGCAGGCAATCTACGGATAAATTGAGTGGAAACTTGCTTAGTGAATCATCTGGGAGTGTAGTTGGTTCGCTCGTCCCGCCCCTCGCGTACTTTGACTCTGGTCAAACAAGGAGCGTCTAAACTAGACTATAGCACTATGCTCACTATCACGCTCGCGTCCAATCGTTATTTTTACTACTGAGTGAACTTGAATCAACCTGGGGCTGAAGATGCAATAGGATATAGACTGGTATCCGAGTGCCAATTCTTATTATTAGGTTGTTGCATTGTTATTTTAAGCAAGTCGTTTTCGGGTGACAGACTCATCAACGAACAAGTACCGAAGTTACCGTTAGTCCGACGAAATTAGAAAGTAGATTCCTACTCCTTCTATGGCCTAGAGTGTCTAGACAAACGCTAAGAAAGGATTTCGGGGCATTCCCTTCTGAAAAATACCTATGTATATACGATGGGTAACTTTTGACCTAAAACATGGACAAGATCAGCGAAATACATTCTGCCCTTTTCCTTATGTCTTCTTCTCGCGTCAATGATCAGTGATCGCGCTAAATTGTTCCCGAAAAAATTTGTGCCATCTCAACTGCGCTGTCATTGGCTTTGTCCAAATTGTCTTTAGTGAAGGAGGTAGGACATAAGGGCCATGAGACCAAGTGCGCCACGAACTGCACAGGGCACTGTAGTCACGGCGGTTAAGCCCGGATCTCGCATTCTCCATCAGCATAAATTCGACTGTGCGTAGACGATTGAGAGACTTCGATGTCAGCCATGGGAGGTTGTATCCTGGAGGTATTTTTTCCTGAGGAGGTATGAAATCAGAAGGTGGTGGGAGTTTCCCTTTCCATGGACAAATCCTTATCACCACAGGGTGTTCTTGTGCGGGTGCGGTGTTCGTAGTTTGCATGTAACTATAACGGCTCATTAAACGGGCTCTAGGCGGTTGATGTTCGTAAAAGCCTGCAGGTAGTGTCGAATAGAAGGTGCTGTGACGGTCTTCCTTATTATTAATATCATGATAATAATAGTCCAGATGTTGAATACAATACATTATATTATTACAATTTATTAGTATTTATACTCCAAGAACGAAAAAAGCACATATCATATTAGATTGGACACTATTTAAGTCGTCACATTTGCAAGCATAGATTTATTAAACCATTTTGACAAAATCAGAAATGAACGTATATATTTGTACTAGAGAGCTACGGTCTGAAATGTTGATTTAAAGTGGCCCTTGTTCAGCCAGCTATCGCGCAGATCATTATCAGCTATGCCAATCTCTTGTTGAATAGCAAATATATCCCTTTTTTTAATTCAGTGCTGTGTAACTAAATTAATATTGTAGGTAGGAAATACTACACATCGCTATCTGGATCCAATGTAATCATTGTGTTGTAGCATAACTAATTTCTTAAGTTGATATATTTCCCTTACTCAATTTAGACACTAAAAACTATCTGCACCGTCCCAACGAACAATTCCTTTGAACATTCTAAAATTGTGACAAATATACCAATTCTTGGAAAAATCTGGTCCGTCTATATTGCTGCCTCTTTTATGTGTTATTGAATGTAAGTGCGTCATGTTTAAGTAATGCAGGCGCGTAATCCAGCCATGTTTGTCAAGGGGCTTGCTGTACACGAGATTGTTCTCGTTCTTGAATGGCTTTTCGCGGGGTATACCTAATACGCAGAACGACTACTTCGCGTTATGACTAAACTTCATTTTCGATTAGCTTTTAGCCTAAGTAGATGTTTACCTAGGTCGCCATTTGCTTACTTCGGGTGAGGAATACTTCGCTTTATACCTTAATCTTACATGGTCTATATCGCGTTATGCCTGAATACCTATTATTTAGGTTTGTATCAAGGAGATACCTGCTTAGTTCTTATTGTATTTATCTGTCCACTTACAATTTTGAGTGTTCTATCATTAAATTATGATAGATACTGTCACATTCATTTATTGAATTGTCAGCAGAATAAAATATATATTGTTGGTTTAGTTTCATTTAATAATAAATACTTTAAATACGAATTCACAAAACATTCAATTTGTAAAAAATAAAAAAGGTGCATACTATTTATTAAAAGATGGTTATGCGTACACGAAAACCAAGTGCAATAAAGATGGTTCGTCATTATGGCGTTGCTCAAACAGAAAGATTTGCAGCGCTTCTTTGAAACTGGGTTCGGATAATGATATTCAAAATGCTCAAGAACATTCATGTTCTCCTAATCAAGTACAAAATAAAATAGCCGTAATTATTGATAAAGCAAAGAAGGAAGTATGGCGTAAATTTGGACCAATACCCAAAATAGTTGAGAAAATGGTATTAATTGAGGCAAATTATACATCAAAAAGTAATGAAGTCGATGAACATACCTTGACAGATGACGAGATTAACACAGTATCTTTATACAAAACCAAGAAGGATTCACTTTGTCGCGCAAGGAATAGTTTTTTGGAAATTGAAAAAGGATCATCAAGTAAATTACTGGTACCGAAAATAATAACTCAAAATTTTCTGGCTAGTGATGACGGTGAAGGCAAAAGTAGAACTTTGATATTCTCTACTTTAGGGCAGATAAGAGGACCTTGATGTTAACCGTAGGTACTGACGCGGAATTATACGGTGATAGTACATTTAAATCTGTGTCGTTAGGATTTTATCAACTATATTCAATACATTTAAACATAAATACGGAAAACAATGATACTGTAAATATAGTTCCTATTATATACAGCTTATTACTGGACAAATGTCAAGATACATACATTCGATTATTTCAGCAAATCAAAACCCATTTTGACATTAATTTTACACGTTTTAAATGCGATTATGAAATCGCCCAAATACAAGCACTTAAAGTTGTCTTTCCAGGGATAGCGATAAGTGACTTTTCCATTTTTCGAAAGCATTATTTAAAAAGCAGAAATATTAGGTGTTTTGGCTACACGCGCTGGTTATAAAAAGATCGAACTGTGTGCAAATCTTCCTCTGCTTCCCACGATGTATTTATCATCTGATGTCTGGCAAGACATTAAGATTTTAACACCTGAGAATGATACTGAAGCTACTGAAAAATTTAATGAGTATATGGAAAAGCAGTGGATGGGGAATTTACAAGAGATATTATAAGCTGCGCCTCAAATCCATCGTACTATACCATAACTCTTTAGAAGGCTGGCATAAACGATTGAATGCTGGGATGAAGGGCCAGCAATCATTTATACATTTTTTATTTAAATTAAAAAAGAGGCACTGTGGCAAAGTTTCAAACTAAGACAAAACTTATTTGAAAGGAACGGAAGGAGAAGAATAGACATAAGATTTTCGCATGTGCACGGTGATACCAACCCGGTCGAATTTTAAGTGTGAAACGTGCCCAGAAGACTGGCAGCATGGCCAAACGGCAATACTAATCTTTTTGCAAGCTAATAGCCGGTTAACCAAATCCAAGTGTTGAGCTAAAAGACTTAAATCTCAGTTGGTCTGGTTATTATTTGGCCTTTATAGCTGTTGGTCTATATCGAAGTAAGTCTAACTCGCGTTATGCCTACTTCTACTTTTGGTTAGGCATAACGCGAGCTAGGCGAACATAGTATTAGGTATACGCCGCGAAAAACCTTGAAAGTACAGTGCTGTTGCGAAACTTGCGAAACAACTGACAAGATTGAAGACAAGTCTTAGCGTAGAAACAGTTGAAACGAAACCAAGCATTTGCATTACAAGTTTTCCTACGACCAAACCATAATATCTTACGGGTGGTAGGAGACCACCCGTAAGATATCATGTGTAAAAACGTGCGTAAGTCCTTGGAATTATTCGATAATTGTTGCAGGTTTGGTCTGAACTTGTCCGTCTAGATGTTCGCAACAGTAGAATACTATAACTCGACGCTACCTACATTTGAGTAGAACTGGGTATCCTAACCGCTAACACAGCGACTGCACAGGAAGCGCTAATAAGCATTTATGTTATTGAACATAAGAGATTCAAACAATTGCGTCGCTAGCATACTAGACCTACGATCAAGCGCAGTGGTCGCCTCGTCTATTATATACACTAAAGAAATGACATTGCCCGAGACCCTGAAAGGAATATAGTGTATATTGTTGCTAAATACATAATACTTACTGGGTTTCTACACAAAAAGAACTAAATGATTATTAGTCATCCGAACGCCAAACGACAACGATTGTTTACCATCAAGAATGAGACTATGATGATTTTATGCGATTTGAAGTAGTAAGTAAAGAAAATAACCAGTCAGATAGATTTCTAAATCAAACAGACAGAACCCTATAAAACGCTCTTCTCCGAAATTCAATTGTCAAAACGAACAAGATCATTCTAATGGAGTTAGCTGTCCCATTCCAGCATTTTTATTCAGGATATAAATTTACCTAGGGACAAATATATGAAAAATTCCTTGAATACTTTTCATCATTAGTATCATTATAAACATATTCCGTCACCACATAACATACATGCCAAATAAAATTTTGGAGAGAAGACGACGTTTATGGCATAAGTACCTAAGTGAACTGTGAAAACTCACACAAGAAGTAGGTACTGTTTGTTCTGTCGTCAAGATAAACTAAAACATAAAAGTGTGTGCCTCCAACACAATGGATATTATAATACACTTAATATATTTCGTTTGTATAACAAGTTACTGACTGTTAAATTCTCATGGTCAAATCTCTCGTGTAGCCTAACTGTAAAATTACCGTACTTTCTGTGGCTAGTCTATGTAACATGATTTCAATCTATTGAAATTTCCTCAAAGGGGATGTTGTGGTATGTACCATTGACATATCTATTGAATGAAATTTTAAAGCATCTAGTATGCTAACTATTCAAATCGATTAATTTACAAAAAATTAATTGTCAATAGTTTGAGCAGAGTCATCAAAAATTATTGTTTAAAAATGATTGCAACATCATTCATTAATTCCAATTAGTTCTTACGAGTGTAGATGACTCAACCGTCGCGGCGAAGGTTCGATGGCTGTGGTCAGAGCGTTCCCCATGTATGGGAAAGATAGTGAGTTCGAATCAATTTCAATGACGTATTATTAATAGAAAAATCATGCAGGAACATCGCGGCTTTCCAAAATGTCGCAAACACTAAGTATACTTAAAAATATAGGCTAATTACTCGCATGAAAAAATAATACGTCAATATTATTAAATTATATCAATTAGACATGGAAATTATTTAGAGATGTTTGATCGATGGTACTTGATGGATATTGCTGCCCATATTGAATGAAGCACATGCACTTTTGCCCAATTTTTTTATTTTTGAACCTTATTGGTTTCACTTCCCGGCATTCTTAAAGGTTACCGCTGCAACCAACCGCCTTTTGCGATACGGGTCGAAAGTAACGTAACATGTAACAAAAGTTACATTCTGGCAACTCTGCGATTAATCCTATTTAACCCGAATCGGATATTCTCACAATCAAATGAGACAGTCCAACCCCATACTACAACTATTAAAGCATGTATTAAATTATTTCAACTATGGTCGCCTTATACCATACCGCATGGGAAGAGATGGGGTGGCCCAAATTTTACTCTGCCGGGACCTACGCAGCTCGAAATGAATTCAAAACCTTTTGAACAACAGGAAGGATTACTTACTACCGCTGCTAAATATACCCAAAGTTCATACATAACACAAAATAAACCTTAGATAGTAGACAAATTAACGAAACTTAGGTAAGTATTTAAACTTCATAAATACAGAATGGATTCAACCAACACACTTTGGACCTTGACTGAAGATTGAGTGCGTCAATACTGACAGCTTACCGTGATTAATAAGCATTGAATTTGTGCCTAATGCAATTTTCACATCACGACCTAAATGTATCTACGCATAGCAGTGCAAATTCACAGATCGACATTCAACAATTTAGTATGATCACGTTACTATTTGTTTCTAACCTATAAATATAATTATTGTTCGCAATTCGAGCTGAGCTGTGAAGAAAATACGCAAAGCACAATTACCTGACGCCCTATGTCACGTAGCGGTAGAGCGTTTGACTATTAAGGCGAAAGGTTCGATTCCCACTCGGAGCATTTATTTGTATGCATGAATATCTATCTGCAATAGTCTGGGTGTTTATAGGCATGACATTTACTGGTTTACATTAAATAAGTATAGAACCCATATTACTAGCTATGCTTTGATTACTTTAGGTTTAGATATAAGCTGTCCTAGAATAGCTGTTCTACCTGCAATGCTTCGATATGGTCTTTGGGTTGTGGAAAGTTTATCGAAATCCGCAGTTAAGACTAGTAAAGTCCATAGGTCACGGTAACCACTTTCCATCAGGTGGGCCGTGTGCTTGTCTGCCAACTAAGTGGTATAAAAAAAAAACCCCAGACTCAAGGTGAAAGCTTCGGATGCGACTGGGATTAACGCTACGATGAAAAATATGCAGATAAGCTATCCTAGAATATTATTCACATCGAAGAAATAAATATTTATATACCTACATAATCTAAATGTACTTTTTTTTTAAAAATTAAGTTTATATGGTTAGTTAGGTTTAAAAATATATTTTTTACAAGTTTTCACCTGGTACCTATTTTCGAACTCCCGCCCTGTGACTCATGGAAGAGGAGGTTCGGATTCCCCTGAATTTACAAATACTATATCCCCTAAATAAAACCTTACTTATTACTTTTGTTTTAGAAATATATGTATATATTAATGTTTGCATTTAGTTTATCTATGTATACTATTAGCTACTTCTCCTGTCGTACCTATTTCTATGGGTATGGTTTCTGTGTGTGTATTCGATAAATGGGTGATTTTTACTTTAAATGCATATTTGCTAAGTTTCTCTATTTCTTTCAGTCTTATGTTATAATCTGATGGAACAGTTCTAATAGTAAGTTTTAATATAAGGAAAGAAAAGAACAAGATCAATTTAAAAAGTTTTTTGGTGTTTACCCAGATATAAGTACATATATTTAAAATATAAAAAATAGTACTCTATAGCCTATATGGCAAGGGGTGGTTTGGGCTCTAGCGAGGCGAATCACCTCACAATAAGCTGTATAGTTGCCTTTTGCATCAAGTATTATTATAATAATTACCTTAAGGTAGCACCAGCCGCATCTTGTGAACTCTGCAGTGTACTTAGTAGCGAAACCGCAAGTCAAATGTTCGGCAATTTTCTGTGCCCAATTGCGACGTTCAGATGCGCTTGCACAACTGAAGAGGACTTTGCGAGGAGAACTCCTCGTACCTCCAGACGAAACCATCAACTCGAAGCAGTAGGAGTTGCTTGTAGTGCTGTTACAACAAATAAGAACTGATTACTAATATTATAAGGTATCATACAGAAACTAAATGGGCTGATGACTGACGAAGGGAGAAAATTAGCTGGGCTAGACTGGTTGCGGAAAACAGAGGAGTGAGTACTATGAGGTTCATTTAGAAAGACCTATGTGGAATCACAACTAAATAAATTAAATAGTAAAGTCCAAAATTCACAGGATTAAAAAGAACCGGAAACATTGATAAGATATTAATATTACAAACGAAAATAGAAATAAATTTAACTTAAAGAGAGAAAAGTATAAATTTTTGTGAATGGTACCAGCTAAGCTGATTAAGGTCTTCTACTTTGTCTCTACATATAAGGTCTACAATAGAATCTGATGTCAAGTAAACAAATCCTTGAGGAGAAAGAACACAATTGAATGAAATTTTAAAGCATTTAGTATGCTAACTATTTAAATTGATTAAGGTTCAGGAGACATTTGATTTTATACTGAAAATTACAAAAAATAATTTATAAAAAACCCTTTCCTCCATTCTGATCAGTAATTAATTTAACTAAAGGTATACAATCCTGTCGCTACTTTTTATAAAGTTACTGGTGGTTTGATGTGTCTGTGTGTCCATATGGGTAGTTTTTTTAGTCTTTAAAATGTGTTTCTAAACAGAAAAATATTAATAAACTGTGTTTTAAAACGACACATTAAGATTGTTTGTTTAGTTAAGTACCTAACAGAATGTTAACATATTAACCAAACTAATCCTGGAAATGATACAGATTGAGGTTTAAATTATTGTTTCATTAGTCTAGGACAACTGACACTATTTGTTTGGTTTTATGATTGGTATGTTAAATTTTCTTAATTGTAATAACACAATAGGTAATTATTACTATGCTTGAATAAAGTAATCTTACTTTCGGTACGCTTCGGTCATGTTGAGAGAATGAATGAAAGAAGACTAACGAAACAGGTATATGAGGCGAGTGTGAATGGTTCCGTCAGAAGGAGAATACCTGGCACACCAAATCGGGGAAGTTTTAGAAAAAGGGTAGGTCAGGAGTACCCTAAACCGACGAGCATACATTCTTCATTGTAATGAGAATGAATGAAGCGAGAGTAGTAAGCCAGGATCTAGCAAATGGAGATCCATGATCTCTGCCTACCCCTATGGGAGACAGGCGTGATTTAAGATATGTATGAATAAAGTAAAACAAACAAATAGTATCAATGGGTAGTAGTAAGTCAAAAGGATAGGTATGACAAAATATAATACGCTATTGTATCCCTGACAGGCAGGAAAAATATATGATATCCAATTTATAAAATTATACTTAAGAGATACGACTGCTCGGTAATTGGACATTTTGCCAGTTTCAAAAACAGACACACTGCTGATAATCCTTACTAATGCCAGATTCAGCCATTTTAATGTTAAAGAGCAATAAAACCCCATTTTTCCATCCTAGCAAATATTTCATATTTATCATATTAGAAGGATGTTATTTTATCTTATAGATCAGATGCTACTTACCTTGATGACAGCGGTAGGACAATTTGTATAGAATATATGCTATCCAGTACATAAGCTTCTTTTAATATGCAGTTTGTGGGGTCTGTGTAACACATCAGTTTTTGGTCAGACAGTACACAATATCTAGTTTGTGAATTCTTGAACAAATCTTCTACAACACCAGATACGATCTTTGTCAATATGCCGCTGAAATATGGTGCTGGTAAAGTGTTCACAGACGGCCTTTGAACTTGTTCTACTTTGACAGGAATTGGCTTTACAGTTTTATTCAGTTTATCAAATTTGAGAATATTTGAAAATCTGTGCCGAACCTTACTTGTTACCTTGGTTTCATCATCCAAACTGGTTTTTGCTTCTCCATCGCTGGCTACGAACCAATTAGAATTTCTATCTTTGTCAACTATTGATTTTTCTTCAGGGATCAGACTGTCCGTTCTCTCTGGAGGGGTGGGAGGATTGAAATATTCACTTTCATCAAAATCAAAACTCTCCTCTGTATGGTCTGTGGATTCAGTAGCCACTATTGTGCCATAAGTGTCACCTATTAAGAATGACTCAAGTAAAATGAGTTCATTACTAACTCCTTCATACTTCTGAGCTGAAGTACTAGACTGTAAGGGATCAAATTCATATATTGTACTTTTACTTGCTCTTGGTACCACTTCGCTATATAGAGAAGTATTATGACTGCCATTGTTGCTGCTGGCTTTAGGAGAAGATTGGAAACGAAGTGTCCAGTTTTCATACATTGAATTCTGTCTCATAACCTCGATGGCACTTTCCCTTTTTTTCCTTCGCTCTGGCACTTCTGGACAAGACCCTAATGATGTGGAGCTTAGTGAACTGATAATACTATTGGTCCTGGACTGCTTTGGTATATCATATGTCAATTGCTGTTCAGTATCAGAAGGCAAACTAGACATATTGTGCTCAAACTCTCTATTCATGTCATATGAGAAAGTACTTAGTGAGTCAGTGGTGTCAGAATTGTTAGAAAACAAAGACAAGTCATCGAAATTTGTGGTATTTAGCTGCAGATTTGGGTGCTCTTGAGATTTTAAGGCGGTATTAGTCTCATTGTGGAATTTCTTTTGTTCTAAAAGAGGAGAGTTGAACTGAATATTGTCAAATAATGTCACATCAACAGCTGGCATAGAAACACATCTCTGATTTTCAATATCATCAGTACTGTCTGATTTCTTTGTTTTTCTTAGCTTGAGACCTGCAGTCCTAGTCCCTTCTATCACAGATTTCGTAACAGAATTACGCACAGCTCGAGAAGTGGTTAAAGTTTTCTCTAATGTGTTTTTAGCAAACTTAGACCCATCTTGTAACGATTTCTCTAGTTTCTCGTTTGCACTCTTGGCAGAAAGACTTACTTTTTGTGCCACATCTTCTGTTAACTGCTTGGACACTGTGCTTATTGATTTGAGAATATCAGAAGCCGTAACTTTCTCAGAGGTGGTGGGCACCTTGGTGCGGGGTAGTGGTATCGGTGGTGTCAGAGGTTCATTTTGTGGTAACGCACTTCGCGGTTTCGGTACCGGAGGCGAATCCATTACTCCGTCGTAACACGAGGCTATTATCACCAAATAACTATACACAAGAGACAGATAACATTGCTAAAGCACTTTGTACGCAACACAAACAAAAAGTTATGACTCACAACACTATGAATCGATTAATATACATCACTCACTGTACTGTAACCTCATTAATTATTTTAGAGTTATTAACTAACATGAGCAGACATTTACAATTCAATAAAATAATATCACATAGACAGTCTGGTTACGTGTTAAAGTTTTAGACATAAATTAAGCTAAAACAAACTTGTTTTCTTTTGGGTCTCTATCGGCACTCTACTTTACACACAGCGAGCGGCCACAGACTACATAACAAAATAATCGTTTCATTATCTTCAATTTTTTTTAAGCATTTTGGTTTGGTTACAAGACTTTAAAGCCACATCTTATTTTGTATTAGAGTCTGGTCAGCGAAGGATGGTTAAAAGAGAGCAGAATTTTTTTAAAAAACAGCAACTCTATAGAATGTTTTGTCGACAAAACGGAGTTGATAATGTGTTTTTTTTGTTTTTTTTTTCAATTAGCACAAAAACTGTCTACAAGGAACTAATGACATGTGTTTATTATACTTTTTGCATTAAATCCTTACAATTACGATACAAGCACACGGCCCACCTGATGGAAAGTGGTTACCGTGACCTATGAACATGTATATCACCAGGGGAGTCACACACCCGCGCTGCTGTCCCTGTAAGAACAGAGCTTCTGTGCCGTCAGTGCAGAACACAAAATCATCATGGTCTTCCCACTGACAAAAATGTCTGTCAGTGAGCTCTGGCTACTCTACTCACCGCCGGGAACACAACAAGAGGTTATTATAACCGTGGTATTCTGTAGGGTGGAGGTACTCCCCGAGTCGGACTGTTCAATTGGGACGGAAATGCCATCGTGCCCTTGTTGATGATATGGTAATGATGATTGTTGATATGATGATTGCTGCCTCAGTAAAGTGGTGGAGAGGTTTCTAGGGAGAATTGGAGTTACACGAAAGAATATAATTCACTGTAATAGGCCACTTTCCTACTCATGTGTGCATTATCTAAAAAGTTGTCTATAAAATAAAACAGCGATGTGTCCTTCATGTTGGCGCCAAAACCACTCATAAATTTCATATGTTAACAGGGCTGCCAGTTGCGACAACTTTAAATTATACCACAGCATCTACTACATGCACTACAAAATCACATTTTAATACCAATTTGGTACGTCGGCAATCGGTTGCTGTGCGCGTACATACATATCTCGGCTTCTGTGGTAGGCGGTAGCTCAATGGTCAGAGTATCCTCACTAACTCACTGGTCGCGAGTACAAGTCACGCTTTAGTCGTTTAACTTTTTCCTATCTTAATTGAATCGTTGATATCAATTTTATTTTTAGGGTTCCGTATCTAAGGGGTAAACCCTATTACTAAGTGTATCTGTGTAATATTTTTCATATTAAAAACACCAAGATTAAAGAAAGTAGTTTGCATGAATATTTTAGCAAAATTAAAAACTAAAATCTTACAACAAACTCTTCTGAATAGCTCCTTTTCTGCTCATAATGGCCAAATCTTTTGGATTGCTGGTCAACCCAAAAAAATCTCAAGCGCTTATTGTTGGTGGTAGATACATGCTCCGCCTACTGGATCATGATTCTCTGCCTCCAGTAACATATGATTCTGTAGTAATTGGTTATTCCAAAAGTGTAAAAAATTTAGGCGTGCACATCGACTCTATGCTTGCCTGGGATGTTCACATCGCGGAGGTAAGTAGAAGGGTATACTGTTCATTTCAATCCCTCAAACGTCTCCAGAAACTCCTACCTCTTCAGACTAAAGTTACTCTTGCACAATCTCTCTTACTCTCTCTACTAGACTATGCTGATGTCTGTTATCTCGATGCATCGGAGGAACTGCTGAACAAACTCGAACGCTTGCAAAATCTGGGAATCCGATTTGTGTTTGGCCTTCGTAAATATGACCATGTCACGGAATATCGTAAAAGATTGAACTGGCTCCCTATTCGACAGCGCCGTGACCTACACATTCTAACTCTTCTCTATACTATTCTTCACAATCCTAATGCTCCAACTTATTTGCGGGAACGCTTCAATTATCTTGTGCCTAGGGGCCAACCCTGTCGTCTTTCTTCCTCTCTTCTGCTTCGCACACCTGCACACAGTTCCAGCTGTTATGATGGATCCTTCACGGTACAAGCTGTACGTCTTTGGAACGCACTACCTCACACCATTCGCAGTAGTAATACTCTGGACATTTTCAGAAGAAGAACAAGGGAACATTTTCTCTCACAATAATGAAGTCTGTATATTTATCTATGTATGCTTTGTATATTTATATATATTTATATTATATATGTATATATATATTTATGTATATATGTATATGTATGTAGGTATATTATGTATTATGTGTATGTGTAAGTATGTATTAATATAATACTATGTATGCTATGTTTGTGTAAATACATGTTATTATAGTATATCTTATTATCTTTTTTATTTTTATTTCCTTTTCTTTTTGTTTCTTTTTTTTTTTTTGTAATGTACACTTCACATCCCCTTTCATTATTTTATGCTTCTCTGCTACTCAAAGGTTTGCTGGGAGAGAACTCATTTTGAGTTAAGCTCGCCTTTGTACATCTTCTTTGATGTGTTTTGTGTATGATTTCTGTACTGTGTGTGCATAAAGAATTAAATAAATAAATAAATAAATCATATGCAATGGAATGTCCAAAATATAGGTAATTTTCGGGGTATATAAATCAGAGGAGCAGTCTTGTGGTGGTGATATATTATGATTTTATTTCTTTTGATGACAATAGTTGATTGTTTTGTTACGTGCACGGGGTACAATTAAATGTCGTTTACTCAACGAAGAGATTTATTATCTCACCACAAGACAATTTAGTCACTTGTACACACAGTACTCTTCAACAGTTCCAGTCGCTCAGTAGTTCACAGTAGTCCACAGTCGATAATCAGGTCGCAGGTATAATCTTCTTCGGTCGCTTAAGCTCGCTGTGTTCGTTATCGATCTCAAAGACAGAATAACTCGTGTCGCTATACTCGCTATGTGAACGTGTTTTTATACCTCTCAATTATTATTAGTCTTCGAGATATCGACGTCTGTCGTAACAGTATATAGTTACAATAACAACTTCGTAGCATAGCAACTGGTAACTACACAATCATTTAACACTCCCTCTCAGGCAACCTTTTGTTCATCAACCAGAACTACACAGCATCAAACACTAAAACATACCTAAGCCAGAAACGCACCTTTCAAACTTATTGCGACCCAACGACTTAGTAAAAACATGTGCCAAATTATCTTAAGTCGAAACACGAAATATGTTTGTAGTAGTAAGCTGAATAATCAGATGGCGCTATCTAGTGAAGACACAGTTTGAAGTAGCTCCGTATTTATTTAATTTTAAAAATAATTTACAGTATAAGTTTAAACCAAAAATGTTATAGAACTATTAATAACAAACAGTAGATCAACTGTGAGTGTTCGCGAAGATATTAATATACGCAGTGCAAGAAGCGAACGATTTTAAGATTGAACTTTAAAACCTATTACTATATCAAAAATCAGTGTCAAAACATTATATACGGCGATATAAAAGCAAACAAGGAATTCAAGGCAGACATATAAGTGAACAAGTGCAAAAATATTATATATTTTGTGACTAAATAAGTGATCCAGTTCATACTGAATGCTTGGAATGCGGAAAAAAATTCCAATCCAATGAGTCACAGAATCAAAGAATTTTGATTCTAACACTTCTGTTGACTCATATGATTGCAAATTTTGCACGAAGTTGTAACACCTCTGTGGCGTATTGCATTGGGTTGTGGACTTGTGTTTTGGTGGGCGGCAGTTCGAATCCTAGTTACTGAGCACTTTTTGTGTTTCAAAAATTCTTGGAAACAAATTAAGGAGACAGCGACATCTATCTACGAGAGTGGATTATAATTAGGTAATTTGCAACGACGTCATTTCATGAATAAACTGCATACGGATCTATAGATTGATCACTAGAGGGCGTTACGTGTTGAAAATAGATAAATAGCTATGGACTCCACAAACATTACAATTAGAAGGCAATGTATGTCAAGAACCATCTCACATGAAAGTCTATACGAAAACAGCTTGATGAATAATTCTTCAACATCTGATGATACATTGAATAAGAGCTTAAACCTGCCATCGCATAAGCACTGTTCTCTCGCTGAAGACTTGAAAGTTGAAGTCGAAGTATTAAAATCTAGTTTGGAAATTACTCAGAATGAGCTTGATAAAAACTATTCTTGAAAATAATGAGCTTAAAAGTCAGATAACCAAGTTAGCCCAGGAAATTGAAATATTAAAGCAAATATGTACAAGTCCACTAACATCAATTAGAAAATCTAAGTCAAAAAACAATAGACGCTGCTTAACAGACAGCTTTGACAATTATTCCCGTACACTTTTAAACTTCAACTCACCGTCCAATAAATCAATAATAGACCCACAGGAAAAACGCCTACCGAACAATTCAAATATTAGTGAAAGTAAAGTAAAAACCCCTGAGCCGTCGGTGAGCGATCATGGCCGACTACACATAGAAAATAGAACATTGTATAAGGGTGAAAATGGACAGTCAAAAAGTAATAAGAAAAAGGTATGTGTTATAAGTACCAACAAGACGAACAGCGTTTTACAAATAGCGAAGAATACGTTCAAGGACTCTCAGTTGTGCCATTATCTTCTACCCAATTGTGGCATCAGCAATATTCTTAAAAATCTATGCTAGAAACTAGTTGCTTTCACAAAGAATGACTATTGTGTAATTTTAATAGGGGAAGAAGAATTTAATAAGACCGCCAATTACTTTGAGCTCATATTAGAATTAAGAAACTGTCTACAGAAAATACGGCATACAAACATAATATTATGCCTTCCTACGTACAAATATAGCTATTATGCTGCAGTATATAACTGGCGAGTAGAGACTTTTGCAAATTTACTCTATCTTGACCTTAACACACACAACTATGCAACGCTGGTAGACTCGAATTTATTTTTATCAAATGACTATACAATGTTCTCTAAATATGATGGAAGACTGAATAATAATGGCTTTCGACAGCATACTATGGGAAATAGAACATTTTACGCCCGAAAGCATAGAAATACATCGAAATTTGACGATTGCTGACAACATAAATAAAACTACGTTTTTTCGACGATAAGCGCTTACATATACTTCACCAAAATATTGCGGGTCTGCTAAACAAGACTGACAGACTCGCCGTCAAATTGGAGGAGCTGCGCGACGAAAATGTTAACGTGGACGTTGTTTGTATAACAGAGCACTTCATGCTATCTGGTTGTGAAGATAGTCTAGCATTACCAAACTACCATCTAGCCACAGCATACAGCAGAGAAGATAAAAGAAGAGGCGGTGCGTGTATATTAATTAAAAAGGGACACCAATGGCAGGAAATACGGGAAGTACATAAACTAGCTGTTACTGGTGCTTTTGAATGTTGTGCTGTAGAGCTGACCGATTGTAAGTAAGATTATTATAATATGTTTGTATAGAGTGCCCGTTGCGGGTAACTTGAATATATTTTTTGAAAAGATGGACGTGCTACTAAAAATGGTTTGTGGTAAGCACAATAAAAATGTTATAATAGCAGGTGATTATAATATTAATGTTTTAGCCAACAATAGTATTACTAGGGAATTTGAATGTTTACTATCACAGTATGGCTTGCAACTAGCTTTACGTAAACCTACGAGACTTAAAACTAAAACATGCCTAGATAATTTTATGCATAACTTCAGGAAACAATGTAATACTCAAATCTTGGAATAACCCGTATTCCAAGATTTGAGTATTACATTGTAATACTCAAATCTTGAAACAATGTAATACTCAAATCTTGGAATACGGGTTGTCCGACCACACTGCGCAACTAATAGAGTGTCCAATCATGATTCAAGGTGAAATTAAGTTTTGGCGCATAAATAGGCGTAGATATAATCTAGAAAACATCAATAAGTTCAAGTCGTGTCTTGGTAGTCTATCGTTCTCTGACATATACTCAACCGAGGACCCAAATGTAGCCTACGACAGGTTTATGGATACATTTAATCTATTTTATAACTTGTGTTTCCCATATAAAATTATCACTATGAAATCTGTAAATAAGGTTAAATGGATATCTCGAGGTATAAAACTCTGCAGCAAGACTAAAAGAAAACTGTTATGGAATTATAGGTTAAACCCGAATGAAGCGAATAAAGTCAAATATAAAGAATATGCACGTAGATATAAAAATATAATAAGGTTGACACAGCGTTCTCGGAACATACATAGTATTAAAACCTCGATAAATGTGTCGAAAACCACCTGGCAAATTATAAATCAGGCCAAAGGGAACCATCCTCCAAATGCAATCTCTAAATTTAAAATAAGTGAAAACACCGTAATTACTAATCCACGGGAGATAGTCAATGCTTTCAGTGATTATTTTGTTGATAAAATTGTACCTATAGCCAATCGTGGTACAAACGTCACAACACACATCGATAGAAGAAATAAATCTATGTTCTTATCGCCGTGTATTCCATCGGATGTTGAGACTATCATATCTGCATTAAAAAACACAAACAGTGTGGGGTTTGATGGTATTTTAACTAAAGTAATTAAGTCTACAAGCCAATGTATATCGAAACATTTAAGTCATATAATAAATTTGAGCATTTTAACAGGTATCTATCCAAGTGGACTAAAGACTTCAGTGGTAAAACCGCTTTTCAAAAAAGAAAATAGAGAACTTATGGAATTCTACAGACCTATCACACTTACACCTGTTTTTTCCAAAGTCTTCGAAAAATATATTTATAACCAAATTAATAAATATGTAGAGAAAAATGAAATCTTAGCCATAGAGCAAAAAGGGTTTAGGCAGAATAAGAGCATAAATAGAGCGATATATGACTTTTTAAATATAGTTATGACAAGAATGGATATGGTACCGGTGTGTGCAATTTTCTGCGATATGACTCAGGCTTTCGATTATGTGGATCATGAAATCCTACTAGCAAAGCTTGACCATTATGGTATACGGGGAAATGTCCTAAGTCTGATAAAGTCATATTTGACTGATCGAAAGCAATATGTAGAGCTTATACGTGTTGATAACTTAAATAAACGTGAAGAAACACTTGTTTCACATATACGCTCAGTTAAATATGGCGTGGGTCAGGGTAGCGTCTTGGGTCCTTTATTGTTCATTTTATACATAAATGATTTGCCTAAAGTGACTAATCATCCGGTTACATTATTTGCAGATGATAGTACAATTGCTATAGAGTGTCAAAATAGAGAGGATTATGAAAATGAAATTAATACTGTACTATTGAATATTATAAATTGGCTTGATAATAATAACTTAAAGATTAATCTATCTAAAACGAAATTAATGCAATTCACACAAAGACTGCCCACTATATCAAATCTGAATATAAACTATGAAAATATAGAAATTGAAGAAGTTGACTCAACAAAATTCCTAGGACTTACTATAGATAATAAGATGAATCACACACGGAAGCATTATGTAAAAAAGTAAGCAGCTCGGCTTATGCCTTGTATAAACTTGCCCGAATATTAAATACTGATGCTCTACTTACAGCGTACCATGGAATGCCTGCGTCTTATCTTAGGTACGGTATAATGTTTTGGGGTAATTCGACACATAAGGATACCGTCTTCAGAGCCCAGAAACGATGTATCCGTGCAATGTTTAGCTTGAATAGGAGGGATAGCTGTAAACCATATTTTTCTAAACATGGCATATTGACATTACCGTCATTGTATATTTTTGAAACGGCTACTTTTGTAAAGTCGAAATACTGAACTCTTTGAGACTTTGGCAGATACAGTCACTCGAAACCGAAGAGCAAATACACGTAATAGGCTACGCATACATAGAGCAAATACGGCTCTATTGCATAAAAGTGTCTACTGTATGGCGCCAGTAATCTATAACAGAATACCTCCAGAAATTAAGACATTAAATATTAATCTATTTAAAAACCGACTACATGAGTTTCTGTCAGAGAAATGCTACTACACAGTCAGTGACTTTCTCGCAGGCAATTAATATGATGTATATCTGGATATTTTTATTTGTTACCTATAAATTTGAATTCATAATATACTTGACATTTATTTTGATAAATTAATTATTGTTATTTTGAATTACATAGTTATTGTGTTAATGGCCAGTACCTATAATTATGATTTTCCTTGACATATTTTTTATTTTTTATTGTTGACATGTATCTTCTGACTTCTTTGAGATCTTTGTTGACACTGATATATAACTGACATATTTGTATTTGTATTGAATTGGTTGTTTTATATTTTTTATTAGCATTTGATACATACATTTGATAATTTTTTAATTTTTAAAATTTTTAAAATTGATAATTTGATAATTTTATTTAATAATACCTAAGAAAATATATTATATTCTTGCATGCCAACAAGGTAGGCCGAAGAGGACTTTTAAAATGTACTAAATACCTTTGTAATACCTTTGGTCAGCAATAAATGATTTTGATTTGATTTGATTTGATTTGATTTATTTTATCAGATAATATATCTAATGTCAATATGCTCTAAGCATAGCAGTAGCATTGTTTGGCAACGTAATTGCGCTTTGGTCGTCTGCGAACAATGTGACCACTTCATACGTTACCGTAGCACCAAATACATCCTTCACTAATCTCTGCAGGTAAACTGCTTCCTTAGATGCTTCGGATATCGCAATATGCTGTCACCTTTTTGCTGGAGCGCCTGCATACCAGCTTGACTCCTTTGAATTCGAATCACCTCGAGACGTGCAATTGTGGTTGATCGACAATCCCATACTTTCAGGTGAAGTGGAACCTCTCAGCCTTAGGAAGGATTTTGCTTCGCTGTGTGTGTTCTATTCAGTGTGATTTGCGTGTGCTCAGATTTGTTTGACATGAAGCCCACAATCATCGCACCGCTCGCCATAGGCAGGGAATTCATCCCCATATATTACAACCTGAGATGGTGTGCACTATGCAGTATGGATCTCCTTGAGTTTCTGCGAGTGACTTATAACCGCCGCCGCTACGTACTCGTGCATAGAGTTATGCTTTTCCAAGTGTTCATCTAACAGGTTATCCGTACGATTTATGCGTCTATTAATCCCCTAGTACTAGTAAGTACTGCGGTTGCCTAGTGGTATGGGTAATGGACTGCTGAGACGAGGTCGGTGGCTAACACGAGCACTCTGCCTACCCCTTCGGGGAAATAGGCGGGAGTATATGTTATATATGTAACCCCCTTATCCTCAAAAATTGCTGCTAGCGCATTCCATACTTCCTTCGCAAATGTCAGTTACAAATAAATATATTCTATTCTATTCAGACTTTGTGCGTACGGATAAATGAGGCTCCAAATGCAGATAAATTATGGTATCATCTTTATTGGATAACTGTGATGTACATTTAAAACATTTTTCGCGAATTAAAGGCATTTTTATTGCAAATTTCCATTACGTGTAATCTTCTAGTTCACTCAATTTGGTGACAGAAAAGATTTTTTTATTACTTATATAAATACTCCTTTTTGACAACCATCCTTTTCAAAGCTGAAAAAATAAACAAAAAAGAAAAACGCTGCCATTTCAAATATATATTAACTCGCCTATCCATCAATATTTGAAATTAATTCACCAACATAATAAGCACAACATAATAAGCTAAAACTAAATTTTCAATTAATTACCTAAAACACCTTAAATCTACTTTTTCATTCTATGACCTAGTTTACAGACATATCACTGATCATTCACTGGTTTCTGATTCTATCTTAGGTGTTATTCCTGTAATCTCTTTATACAGACTCTGTACAAACTAAGTTCTAAATAGATTCTGCAGCAGAAATATATTCAGCCAGGTCTACTGTGAGTTATTAGAGTACGTACACGAGATATAGCTACGGGATCACGTGATTACGTTTACGGCAGTTGGGCTGTCACGTGATGAGCTTTGCAAACCGTAGTGGCTCTCGTGTTAACGAAACTAGCCGATGTCTATGTATAATTACATAGAATACTCGACAATTTGATGTTTCTTTAAATTTTGAGTGATGGAGTATCCTTACCGTAATATAGCCGTTTCCTTGCAATGAAGCAGAAAATAAAGCTGTTGGGCGTATGAATGAACATATTTGTTTGGTATTCATTCTTAATTCTACTTATTATTAATCCATGTTTTGTTAATAGTAATTAGGTATTAATTATTAGTGATGATACAACGCTGGATGTGTAAATGTGACGTGTAAATGAGGATATGGCTTGGCAGGGTGTGAATACTGTGATTATGTTAGTGTTAGAACTGTGATGTCCCACTTCTAACCAACGGGAAAAATTGAGATAGCCCTATTCTGCACCACCGAAAACCAACACGACAAATACAATGTTATAAATTGCAAGAAGATACTGCCCCGGAACCTCCTCAGAATTGAGAGCGTCCGGTTCATAAGAACTTAATTCCAAAATATCTAGTTAATCAATAAGACTGAATCTCATAATGCCGGAAATTGAATACGCATGCATTCTGTAACAACTGAAGGTCATAATGTCTTTTCTTCGTAACGTTCTAGTTCCAAAATAGCTGAATCCCAATATGTCTGAATGTCATCTATCAAACAATCAAGTGCTCAATAGACATTGTGGCGGATTGTGGAGGAGGTGTATATGCAACAGGTAGATAGGTAGGAAAGAAAAGGGAGGGCCCCATTTATGGTAAGGTTAAGTAAAATAATCAAAAAGTAAAGGAATAACAATTTACTTAACTCAAAATATGAATTTCCATTCAATAACAAAAAATATATTTGCTTAGCAATAAAATTAATAAGGCATGTCGTTTTTTTTCCATCAATCAACCTTTTAATAAAATTAATAATGAACTAAGTGGTTTTTTCCTTATTAACCTTAAAATAATATTAAAAAATAACTAAGTCGTTTCCATCTTATCATCCTTAAATTCTTCAAAAAATCAAGAGGAGTCATGTCTCCGTCATTAAGCTGGGTCAGTTGCTTGGAGTACTGATGATGAAAAAAAAAATTCGGTCTTCTTCTGGGAGCACCACTAAACAGTGAATTGTTTATACGGGCCTTTTGATACATTGCTTCTCTTCTCAATATATATATGAATCTCATCAAAGTTGAGTTATGCGGCATGCGGACGTTAAGCCGCATGTGCCATAACAGATGAACTTCGTCATTACGTTTGTCTCTGGGGCTATTTCTTTTATAGATTGCCAGGCTTCATTTATTTTGCTTACAGGCAATAATGGTAAATTTGAGTGTTTCCGTTCTCTACCCACGAAACTGTACCCACGAGTAAAAATAATAATATTTTTTCCGTCTTCTACCACCTGCAAAATTTCATTCCGAACTCTACCCTGACGTATTGTAGTTACGCATTTGTTTAACATCTATTTGAAGTGTTCTTCAGTACGCATCGTCAGCAAATAAAGTAATACTTGTTAAGAATATTTATTTTCATATCAGGGAAAAATTTGAAAATATGCTGTAGGAATTAATTTAAATAATAATACTGTGGTGGTAGATTACTAACAATCTTATGCATCTTGGAATTATTACTTAGACATTATTATTTGAATTATTATTTTGATACAATTAACTGAATAATTATTATTTTTATATGACATGTTCATGAATAATATTTGAAATGGTTATTATATCTATTATATTTATTAATATGTTGTGAAATTATTATTTAGTTTTTGAAGCATGATTATGATGATGTAAATGACGAAAATTGTAAATGAAATTATTATAATTATGTTGCTACTCTGTCGCATTGGGACTGCCTATAATGACATTGTATGTATGAAATGAATAAATATGTAAATAAATCTATATCTATAGATACATATAAAAACTCTGTAACGGATCGATGTCTGTATATGGAAAGGATATAAGAAAAACTTTGTTTGGGGGTCTTTATAAACGAAATAGAACCAAAAACAATGTTTGTTGGAATTTTTGTCTGTTTATCTGTGCATTTGTGCACGCTAATCTCAGAATCGGCTGAATTTGATTGTAGTTTTCACTAATTGATTGCGGTAGGCTTCACTTAACATTTAGTGTTTGTTTTATTGAAATCGGTTCATAAATAAAAAAGTTATGTCAGTAATACTCAATTACGCCTAACAATTTTGTTGTGTGAATAGATCTAATCAATAAAAGCATTATAAATGCTTAAAGGAAGAGCTCATTTCGATCATAGGAATCTGACGAACTTTGAAAGTCAGGCCAGGTTGCGTACTGCAGAATGTTCGGCTCAACAAGTCTCGACAGAATTCACATCTTTTTCCAAAGATATTCTTTTGAATCTAATAGAATAGTGAACAGCCAATTAGATAAAAAAAGCTCCTATATCTGGCATAATTAGTAATATTATCACGCCATTGCTATGAGGAATGAGGCAGAATGTATTATACTATATAATATATACATATGATATATAAGCATCTATTTCGAGCTATGTCTCCATGGTGATTGTGACTTAGTAGGTCTGCGGCGAACTTACATATTTACTGATCCGCGTTCGAATCCACCTTTATTAACCATGTTTTTTAATTTATTTTTATTTAACTTATTTTTTTTTATTAAGTATTAGTTTTGTTTTAATCATCATTATCCATAGGTAAATACATCATAAAATTGGGATTAAACTAGGTTCTGTGACTGGAATTCACTTGAACAACATCGATCTGAACTTCATATTTTTATAATTACAAGAAAGACAAGGAAGGTACTCCCACCAGCACGAGAATTAGTCAAACTTCACACGTCAATAATCAATTCCAAAAATGGAAAAGAGGCATTATCTTTTCCACCACCCAGGCTACGTCTGGCTACGTCTACTGTCGAAGTCGCTCGCAATTATTTTTATAGCGCGCGCGCGCTTGGACCCCTCGGACCCAACGTTTCGACTCCAAACGGTTCAAAATATACTTACCAGATAAATTGGTGTATTTACGCCGTTTGATAGTCTGCTGATGCAGCAGCAGCGCATGTGGAGTCTATCGTACTTGGAAGATGGGAAGGCACCAGGGTGTCGACGCAAGTTGCATCCCACACCTAAGACCTACCCAACTTTCAAGGCATCAACGATATACCGTCCGGTCTCTTACCATCATTGTGTGCCAAGCCAACAGGTTCAAGTATTGCTGGCACGCCGGCGTTGACAAGAGCCCGACGGATTATGTCGTTAATATTAGCATGTCGGGACATGCGGCCTGCGCTCCTGCTGCAAAATAATTTGAAATGTCTAAGGCTATTGACTGCTTCTCCACAGAGACACCGATGCAGAGAAACAAATGGCGCACCTGAACGTAGGCAAGTCGCAATGCGGAATGTCTGGCGAAGAAACTGCCTGGAGTCATACGCCAGATTTCCATTCCCCTACAGCACGCTCAGCAGCACTGGTAGCAGTACTGAGAGAGCAATTTTTCCTAAAACCAATACAAAGCGGCTCATCCCATTGCCTTTGGGAAGATAGGTTGGCGGGCATGGTGGCATTTGGACAAGTCATTTTTCAAGCATTTATAGCTTCGGCCGTACCTGGCACACCCGAATTAATCATTGAAGGAGATAGAATTATCTTGACTAATTCTTCAGTGGCATAGATCGAATACAAAAACGCCGGCATACTTACATCTGCTATTTTGCGAACGCCGAGGCCGCCGAGACGAACTGGAAGGAACGCCTGAAGCCACACTCAGTCCTTCAAATTTGTATTTCAACTTTGTACAGGATGTTGATCAACATACTATGTTTATCATACATAATTGTTCAATCCGTCTATATACGGTATCCCCCACTGGTATCACCACACTGGGACTAGCGCTGACGTGGCTATGTCGGAATCGAACCGAAACCTTGCGTGTGTAGCACGTCGCACCACAGTCTCGAGCCCTTTTTGGCAAGGGTGACAGGTAGCCCATCTCATCGACATCAAATTTGCGCTCATGGAGGAAGGAGGTTGTCTCAGGTTCTCTGACGCCCGTTGCAATTTTTTTTGGATGGGAGAGATGTTGTCTTCTTCCGTATACTTCCCGGCGGCTCTTTTGTCTTCATTACCACCTCACAAATCGAAATAGCACACCAAACCATAAGGCTACCATTCTAAATGCTGTCCATCCTGAAATACCTAGCTGTCCCAACTTTGACAGCCTTGCTTTTTGAAGCGTTGCGTCAAAGAACCCGAGATCATAAGAAGAAAGAAACACGAGTAATTTTGTTCTTTACCGTGCGATAAAGAAATGAAGTTCCGAACCACTTGGTTCAAGGCGGTATTATTTCATCCGTATTTGATCGCAGTCCAGCACGTGTTGTTCTCTATAGGAAGGAACACGGACAGACAAGTTGAAAGAGTCATAATGAGTTCATGTGTGTCTGTGTGTGTGTGTGTCTGTCTGTGGCATCGTAGCACCTGAACGGATGAGCCGATTTGAATTTAATTTTTTGTTTCAAAGGTATATTAGTCGGAAGTGTTCTTGGCAATTTTTGAAAAAAATCGGCCCAAGATGGCCATCTTGGGCCGCAACAAAATAACGAAGTACATTTTTTTTCAACTCCCTCAATATGGCTATCAAATCAAAGAGTTTAACGAGTAGATCAATTTAAAAAGGTATAAAATAAAAAATAAATTTAAAATTAAAAAAAACCCTCATCACAAAAAACAACCCCTAAAAAGTCGAAGGTGTGTTAGTTAGTCCTCTTGAAAAAATCTGTTTTAAAATAAGAAACAAGTATTTTCTTTACATAGGTACGTTTAATAGGTATATACATAAAAAAACAGAACTCAAGCTTAAACCACAGCTCGTGGCAACCAATGAACATGACTATATAATACAATGTACCCACAACTCACAACCATATTAAAAGTAAATATGTACATTACAAAAGAAATATGTACAGTACAAACACATGTCGAGACTCATGGTGGTAAGTCTGTGAGCTAAAACTACTATCGGTATAATAACATCGGTGTCCACATCCCACATACCTACAGCATATCCCGCGGTTGCAGTACAAAGATTGTGTTAATATCAGCGGAGTTACCCCAAAGGAGAATTCCGTCGTTCAGAATACTATGAAAACATCTGAACTAAAGTACTCTAACCGTATCCACGTCTGTTAAAGTCCTCATCTTTTTTTCAGCGCAGAAACAATTAGTCTTTCACAAGATTCTCGTCATGAAATCCAACACATCCACATACAGCCTAGCTCGCTTTTGCAAGACAAAGATTGTGTTTAAATCTGCAGAATTACCCCAAAGGCGAATTCTGTCGTTCAGAATACTACGAAAATATTTGAAATAAAGTATTCTAGCCGTATCCACGTCTATTAAAGTCCTAATCTTTTTTGCAGCGTAGAAACAACTAGTCCTTCACAAATTCTCGTCATGAAGGATGGTGCTATCAAGTATTGACAAGTGCAACCAGCGTTACACCAATTGAAACTAATAAAGCAAATAAAGTTGATTAACCAGAAACTAGGACAAGAGCTTTAACTTTTGCCACGCCATAAACAAAAAGATTAAGCACTTGCTCTGGCATAAAAATGCATTTGAAGAATCATGTGTTATAAATACTTACTTTTACCATTAATAACTAACTAAATGGTAGATATTTTTTACATATTAATAATAATATTAATAAAAACTAAAAATTACGAGAGATATATAATTAAGGACCCAACAGTAGTATCCGACAGATGTAGATTGTGTAGTACCAACCAAGAGACTATAGATCATATCACGGGAGGTTGCCCATTTCTCGCAAATAAACAGTACACCGATCGACATAATAATGTAGCCAAACAAATACATTCACTGTTAGCTCAAAAATATAAGTTAGTAGATAAAATAGAACCATATTACAAATATAAACCAAAGGATGTCTTGAATAATGAAACCACAAAACTGTACTGGGACCGAGATATTATAACAGATAAAACAATTACAAACAATAGACCAGATATAACACTAACGCTAGAAGCTGAAAAAATCACATATTTAATAGATATTTCAATTCCTAACTCTGAAAACATAAAGAAACAATACACAGAAAAAATACAAAAATACATACCACTTGCTGATGAAATACGGCAAATGTGGCATCAACACACAGTTAAAATAATACCTATCATTCTCTCATCCACAGGTCTCATTCCAAAATCATTACACACTTCAATCACAGAATTAGGCCTACATGGACTGGCAGAAGGCTTTAAAAAGAGTTATTTTAACTGCCGGCCAACATATTGCATCTGACAGCCAACACCCTCCGTTCTCTTTCTATATCAGCGTCATCTTTTAAATCGTCAGTGACTATATGCCCCAGGTATTTAAAATTGGAGACCCTCTCCAGGGCTACACCTCCCAGCATAACCGGTGGAATATGTGATAGCTTTTTGCGCTTCACCCTAAATACAAGCGTTTTACTTTTTTGCACATTATAGCAAAGCCCATGCGTTTCAGCATAAGCCTCGCAGACTGCCAATAGCTTCCTGAGTGCAGCTACTGATGGAGCCAGCAGCACCAAATCGAGACCCTTTTCTTTTAAAACTAATACTTTTTCCTCGTACTTTTGATGAATGGGACAACCTTCCGAAGAAGATTTTACTGTTTCTTTAATTTCGTTCATTGCGTCCTTGATTTGTATTTTGCATAATTTGTCTTGCAATTGGGGCTATGGTCACTTTTATTTATTATAATATCTTCTAAAACTTTTATTGCACCGTAACACGCCGGAGCTTTCGCACATCTCCATGTAGTGGAGTTATCTTTGTTAATCCGTCTTCTGTAAAACTCCCTGCCATCATACACCAAAATTCTATGATTTCTTTGAGAAGACCTAAAATACAATTCTGGAGCACTGCTGCACTGCTGGTTAACACTATTTTTACTCGTTGATGGAATTGGGTTTTGCATTTTTATTTATTGGGAAAATTATTAATTTTTACGGTCACGAATGGATGAAGAAAAAGCTAAGTGTCATTTTTCAAAGACAATGCCGTTTTTTTATGTTTGGATTCATTCGGGTCTTTCATTAGGCGTGTCCTATCTTTAAATTTAAATAAAACAAAGTGTGTGTGAGATATTATCGAAATTATTTATTTATTTGAAAGATATAGTGATGCCATTATATGTGGAATATGACATCATTCAAATCGGCTTCTCTGGGTGGAGCGCATGCGAGATATCCAATTTTCCATTACTTTTGCGCATAAATCAGGCTGAATTTGACCAATGGCTTTGAGGGCCGCTGGGGTTTGTGGTTTATTCGCATAGACCTGCGACTTAAGGAAACCCTACAAGAAAAAGTCTAGCGGGGTTAAGGCAGATAAATCTCGGTGGCCAGTTCACATCAGCTCCACGTGAGATGACCATACCCTTAATCTGATTGCCTATTGCCGTCTTCCGGGCACTATTGTTGACTCGACCCCGAGTCTGGACTGTCTGATGTTAGAGAGCCCAAACTCAGCCGCGTGGTTTCCGGCAGAGTAGAATTAGGGTCACCCCATCTCTGCCCATGCGGTGTCGTACTAGGCGACTAAGGGATTATTAAATGTGACATGGGTAAACTAGTAATAGAGACTATTCAGGAGAGTCTCGTTTTAGGGCTACGGCTTAGGGCTATTTTCATTGAATCTTACATTTTGGAGTTGGGCATCTTTATATAGAATTGTGAGAAATCAAAGCATATCAAACCTCTTTTAATATCTATCACAGTGATGACACTCAGACGTTGACTCCTTTCTAATCCGAAACAGATGGTCCTCGTATAAAATGGAGCCTACTGCACCCAGAGCATGTTAATGAATCAATTGACACGTCGTTACAATCAGTTCAGGATCTTAGGCGCTACAGTGGAACATAATTACATACATAGAATTAACCACACCACACCGCGTGGTTCCCGGCAGAGTAGAATTTGGACCACCCCTTCTCTTCCCATGCGGTGTCGTACAAGGCGACTAAGGAGCTTAAGGCTGTTTAACATCAGACTGATATATACAGCCCAGACTGTGCCTCAGTGCCCGGAATACGGCAATAGGCTCACTCCCTATTACGTGGGACCGAATTTAATGATTGGAGAAATGTGGGTGTTAATTCACCTCTACCTAATCCTTCGGTTATAACGGCGTGATTATATGTATACCATACCTACCGCGTACATAGCTATTAAGGTTATGTGCCATAATCTGGTAAATATGAATTGTCTAATCTTATGATTTTGATTTGATCATTCACCTCTGCCTGACCCTCTGGGGATGAATGCGTAATTAAATATATGTACCTATGTGTGTTTTCCACCGCTTTTGTTGAATTTTTCTCGAATATATTTTTTATAGGATTCATTTTTTCACATGCGTCTTTTTTGCAATTGTAAATAACAAGATCTCGAATATACTGGTCATAATGGGACCTGCTTTGTAGAATTCAATGTCACAGATGCATTGCATTCTTTCCTATTTACACAACGCCACATAGATGAACCACTTATATTTTTATTTCCTAGAGAATATTTGTGTCTGTCGTATAACAAACACGGGTATCCTTTTTGGTTTTTAACAGTTTGACATTTCATAACATAGGTACATATCGTAAGTATGTACTCTGTCTGTTTTGGAACATGTCATACAAAGTATGTAATTGCTTTTCAGTTCTAAAACCTGTTTCTGAGATACTTGTTTTTTGGCGTTGGTACACCCATCAGACTTCTTATTGTCGATTATGGACACAAACTTTTGGGCTACTTTAATTAGTAGTATCTTCTCTCTTTTAGTAAAATTTTAACTCCTTTTTAAAGATTCTATTTCAGATGTGAATGAATATTAGGTATTTACTTTCGGTCATACGACAGCAGGTAACTTGCAGGCAAGGCAAAACGCCTAAGTGACGCAAGTGAAATTTTTACACAGTCAGATTTAAGGAAGGCCACTGATTTATAAATTTTACCAGTACAAATAATGTCTGACAGTAGTTTATGAAGATAAACTAGTTTATTTTGAAATAAATTACATTTAGTAATTCATTTCAGTAATAAAAACGACATCACGGATGGATTTTTTACATAGAATCCCTTTCGGTGCATGTGGTCCATATTATCATTTCGTCTAAATTATCAAAAAGTCCATAGTATCATAACGACCAGTATCATTTCGTCTAGTTCATGAAATGGCCCATAGTATCTATTGGTCCATAACGCCAATTAGTCTAATTTCATGTAAAAATATTTTTATTAGGTAACTAAATCCCTAGCTTACATACAAGGAAAAAAACGCTTATACTTCTTCTATAAATAAAAAAACTTTCGTACATAAAATAAAATGTTATTATATGTTAAGTCTTATGTACACTATTTTTTTCAAGAAATTGATTAAGGTTATGTAACTACGGTCAAGTTCTATTAACAGATCCTTATATTTTTTATCAAAACTAATATCTTTATTTCGCCTATTTTTTTGCAAAGAACAAAATAATGATTGCTTAAATTTATAATCATAGTGTTTAGCTTATTTAATTAAAGATTTTATAAAGAGGAAGAAATTAAGAGAACGCGGTACTCGGCTATTAATCCTCCTGTGCCACCTCTCTAGACAATTAGTAATGCGATGTGCGTCTGCAGCACAACTGATAAGTTGTATATTACCATACCATTGTCGTTCAAAATACAATTTAAATAGTTCCATTTCGATATGTGATGATATTAATATTAATAATATTTCCGACCACGCCTCTGGTATGTGATATCCTGGTAGCAGCGGTAATTATGAGCACCTGGTTATATTCCTACCATTTCTTGTGCTATCAAGCCCAATATCCTTACTCGTTTTCCATATTGCATCGGAATAATGGTGAAAGCAACCAGATACAACAACATCTGAAAAAAACGTTTTTTACTGCCTTAATTTGGGCTCGCTCGTAGTCAGATTTGAATTTAGAAATATTAACTTCCAGTATTTCTTTAATTCATTTAAAAAAACGTGTATATAATAATAATAATAATCTTGACGTGGTGGGGGGGCTTATGGGCATTAGGTACTGGATTACTGGTAGTAACAACTCACCGCTATAAAATAACCTACCCACTTCGGGTATTAGGCACTGGAATATTGGTATCAACAACTCACCACTATAAAACAACCTACCCAAACTAACGATCCCACAAAGCACAAAGCCCATTTAATGGAGATATAAATATATGGAAGATAAGTCAAAGAGATATAGTTTACGGCCGCTACCCGGGGGCCGCCGGGGCGCATCTGGAGCCGACGCTGGATGCCACAGTATGCGAACCGTTGGCGACGGGGGACTGAGCAGGCGGGTTCCCCTCGAACAATATACTACAGCCGGATCTGGGGGACTGAGCAGGCGGGTTCTCCTCGAACAAAATACTACAGCCGGACCACCAATATCACCGTCATCAATTTCATCATCAGAAAGATCACTTTTTTCTCATATACCCTCGCCATCATCAACGCATAGCTATTCACGATCACTCACTTCATCGCCATTATCCACATGTTCATCTTATACAACAAGGTCTTCAGCTGTTGTGCAGGAGGCATTAGCCACTAGTCCTGTACCCACTGTTGACCATACCAGTGCGCGAAAGAAATGGACTGAAGATATGAACCGCTTTATCTGGCGCACATACCTTAAAATAACTAAATGTGAAACAACAAATATGAACAATTACTTAGAATCTTTACAACAAGAATTTGATAATCGATACCCAGAAATGCAAGCCACTAGACAACGAATAGGAGATCAAAAACGAGCCATATTAAGAAGAAAATTACTCTCTGACCGCATACTAAAGGAAATAAATACAGATGTTAAAGAACTTATACAGATAGAAAATACTAACCACTCACTCACATTTAATAATACACCATTGGGAAACACTAATACCACTATCATAAGCAGAATGAGATGGTCGGATGAAATTAATGAGGACATTATCAGATGCTATTTAGAAATAACTGAATTAGAGTCGAATAAGACAGCGTACCGACAAAATCTCCACAGACTATTCACAGAAAGGCACCCACACTTATCTTATCTCACTGAACAAAGGATTGCCGACCAAAGAAGATTAATTTTCAATAATAGGATATTTACTGACAAAATTAATACACTCAAAAGAGAAGTACAACTTAAGCTAAGAGATCTTAATATCCAACGTCTTATAGATAGAAATAACAGGCTCGATACAATAGAATACACACAACACACTCAAACTGAACATACAATAAACAACACACTCATGCACACACAGCACTCTTCATACAACAACAGTATAGACAGTACGCCAACACTCTCAGAAAACCTTACACAAACTAATCATAATGACTCCAATAATCTAGTCCATAGTTCCATAGAAATAAACATAATAGAACTAGAATTCAAGAACGCCGTAACACGATTTAATACCACTGCACCTGAAGCTCGACCATACATCCCAAAGCAAAAGTCTTCGCGAAAATTTGCTAATATTATGCAAAGCTTGAACAGCGAAATTCTCCCTAAATATTTGAACCATGATCTAGATTTTATCGCACTACACACGTTGATATATTCAGCTGCCTTTACCGCCGCATCTTGTAATGGTACCAAGTTTAACACAGAAATACAAAGTAGAATTATAAATACAAAAGACAGAAAACCTAACTGGCAGAAAAGAATTGAAAATAGAATTAAAAAATATAGATTGGAAATAGGTAGATTGACACAATATATACTAGGCAATAGAAGTCAAAGAATCCTTAATACTGTGGAAAAAATAAAGATCAACTATGAAACCCATTCTCAACATGAAGAACCTAACACGGATCCTGAACATTTTCTAGACACATTGAAACAAAAATTAAATGCTACTTCTAATAGATTAAAAAGATATTTAAACTGTACTAAGCGAAAACAGCAAAATTCAATTTTTATAAATAACGAAAAACAGTTTTATAGAAGCCTAGGCCAACAGACCCATATCACTCAAAACAACCACACATCATCATCCGAAAACTTACACAATTTCTGGGCTGGCATCTGGGAAAACCCTGTTTACCATAATGCTAACGCAGAATGGTTACATAAGATAACACATACACCACACATTAACCAAATGGAGTTTGAAAACATCCCAGTCGATACATTCATACAAATCATCAAACGCACACACAACTGGAAGGCACCAGGCACCGACAATATACATAATTACTGGTACAAAAAGTTCTCTTGCACACACCCATTCATTCACAATCACATTTGTCGGTTCATACAGTCACCACAAACAATGCCAAAATTCATTTCACACGGAATCACTTACATGCTACCAAAAGGTTCCGATCCAAAAGATCCGGCAAATTACAGACCGATTACCTGCTTACAAACTATATACAAGATAATCACAGGATGCATTAGTGAATTAATTTATAAACACCTTGAGCAACACAATACTCTAGCAGAACAACAAAAAGGGTGTAAAAAGAATAGTCAGGGATGTAAAGAACAATTAACCATAGACGCAATAGTTATGAAACAAGCTCTCACCAAAAATAGAAACATTCACACAATGTACATTGATTACAAAAAGGCATTTGACTCCGTTCCTCATAGTTGGTTAATTTACATATTAGAACACTACAAAATCCATCACAGTCTGATCTCGTTTTTAAGTGCAACCATGCTTGAATGTAAAACTAAACTGAAATTGATTAATAACAGTTCCATAACTACTGAACCGATTAAAATACAGAGAGGAATATTTCAAGGAGATGCTCTCAGTCCACTCTGGTTCTGTTTAGCTCTCAATCCTTTATCTGAACTCCTTAATAGCACTAATGTAGGATTTAAACTCAAACATAATAACTCACAGCATATTATATCACATTTACTATACATGGATGACATTAAACTTTACGCAACTAACAACACAGAACTGACAAAGCTAGCAGACATCACACAATCATTCTCAGCAGATATAAACATGCAATTTGGAGTAGATAAATGCAAAATTCATTCTATGACCCGGGGCAAGACACAAAATAATACTTATACTCTTGAAACAGGCGAAAACATCGACTCGATGGATGAATATAGTACATACAAATACTTAGGTTTTCATCAGTCCCAACAAATTCACCAAAAGCAAGCAAAATTAGAATTAACTAAAAAATTCAAAGCTAGATTGAACCAAATTCTAAGAAGTCAACTAAATGCACGCAATAGTATTAAAGCTATAAACACATTCGCAATACCAGTCCTTACTTATTCCTTTGGAATCATAAACTGGTCTCAAAGTGATTTAATCCGATTACAACGCACAATTAACACACATATGACAGGTAACCGAAAACACCACCCTAGATCATGCACACAACGCCTCACACTATCACGCCAAGATGGAGGGAGAGGACTCATTGATATACAGAATTTACACAACACCCTCGTAGACAAACTACGTAAATATTTTTATACTAAAGCTGAACAATCGGATCTTCACAAATATGTTACAGATATTGATAAAAAACTAACCCCTCTTAACCTAGAAAACAAAAACAGTGAACCAAAAATTCTAAGCAAACAACACAAAATAGATACATGGGCACAAAAGTCTCTGCATGGGAGACACCTCGCCGACCTCAGTCAATCACACGTCGATAAAGTAGCATCGAACGAGTGGCTGCGGCGAGGAGAGCTGTTTCCTGAAACAGAGGCTTTTGTCATAGCTATCCAGGATCAAGTTATAGATTCCCGTAACTACCAAAAACACATCATCCGAATCCCTAACTTACCCACTGATCTATGTAGAAGATGTCAAAGTAGTTCCGAAACAATTCAACACATCACTGGTGCATGTAAATCTATAGTCCAAACTGATTACAAACATAGACATGATCAAATTGCTGCAATAATTCACCAAAACTTAGCACACAAACATTCATTCGTTCCACAAAAAATAGCTTATTATAAATACAAACCCACCACTATTTTAGAAAACACCTCACATAAAATATACTGGGACCGAACAATTATTACAGACAAAACCATACACTACAACAGACCCGACATTACAGTGCTAGATAAAATTAATAAATCAGTACTCATCATAGACATAGCAGTTTGCAACACACACAACCTAAGCACTACACATTCAGAGAAAATGGCTAAATACATAGATTTAGCTACTGAAATCAGAAGTCAATGGCAGGTAGAAAGCGTAAAAATTTTACCCATCATCATATCGACTACTGGGGTAGTCCCTAAGACCCTTCAAACTAACCTCAGCACACTACAAATGCCAAAATCCACCCTTACGCTTATACAGAAAGCCGCCCTACTTAACACATGCCGTCAGACCCGGCAATTTCTTGCTTCACCCACATCACATTAACACTTTTGTTTTCTTGTTCTATGTTTCACACTTGGTTAAGACCCGTGTGTCTCTTACTGTACCCCTATTAACCAAAAGGGAGATGTTTTATAAAAACTATAAATATAATAATAATAATAATAAACATTCCACGACATTCTACACAACGCTATCTAGACCCATGGTAAGCATAGCTTAACTAGCTTGTGTTATGGAATCTAGAATGCGGATAAACATACTTATATACTTTTTTTTTTGTAAATTCATACATAGAAACACCCAGACCAATGCAAATAAACATATTAATGCATACAAATATTTGCACTGAGCGGGAATCGAACCCGCGCCCCCTGCATAGCAGTCGAATGCTCTACCGCTACGCCACAGAGGTCGTCGTATATGTTACCTCGGTTTTATTTGGTAATAACCAGTAAATAATAGGGTACATGTGGACTGACAAAACTGTTGATTTCTTATCTATATGCAAACCATATGGGTGATATAACTGGTAAAACGGTTTTGGAACACATTCGTATGTGCCGTCTGCATAAAAATCTTTTTCATTTTCTTTTACATATTTTAGAACAAAAGATCAAAATTCTTTCATCATCACATTTTTTTTTTTATACCACTTAGTTGGCAGACAAGCACACGGCCCACCTGATGGGAAGCGGTTACCGTGGCCTATGGACGTATGCAACACCAGGGTGTCACACTCGCGCTGCCGACCATGAAGAAACCTCTTGAAGAACCCCATATTGTAGGCGCTTGGGAAAACCGCAGCAGGGAGGTCATTCCACAGCTTGATTGTGTGTGGGATGAAGTTTCTTTCATACCGCACAGTGCGCTCCGTTTCAGGCCGCAATGTGTGGGGATGTATTCCCTACCTATGGCGAGAGGTGCGATGATAGAATGTAGCTACGGGCATCATGTCAAACAATTCATCTGAGCACAAACCATTGTATAGGCGGTAGAACACACACAGTGAGGCAAAATCCCTCCTAAGGCTAAGAGGTTCCACCCTACCTGTGAGTATGGGATTGTCAACCAGCCTCAAGACCCGTCTTTGCAACGAGTCGAAGGGGGCTGGTATGCAGGTGCTCCAGCAAAAAGGTGACAGCAGTACTTCATGTGAGGCCGGACCTGTGATTTATAGAGAAGGAGTTGCTGCCCCGCAGTGTAATATCGCTTCGCCCTGTTGAGCACTCCGAGCTTTCTTGATGCCAACTTAACCTTGTCCTGCAAATGACTTCGGTATTGGACGTCACTGGAGATATCGACACCAAGGATCCCGATACTCGGGGAGATGGTAAGCGGTGCGCCCAGGAATTGCGGCGCTACAATGAATGGGGTTTTCTTAGCGGTGAATACACATACCACACATACAACCATCATCACAGACTAAAAAGCCTTCAGCTAATGTCATTCACGTCTTTTAAATGTACAAACTTATGATTTTTCGTGTTTCAATATTGTTTCTTGATCTGTATAAAGTATTTTTATAATCTTCATAGGAAGGCATTTCTTAAATTTCTTTTATTTTCAAATATTTACTCTGTCGATCCTAGATTTTGGAAAACCTCCTTATAACATTGATGTTTTACTACTTAATTTTTGACAATATCACCTTTCCAAATGTGAAGCGGATTATTTCATTTTAGTTTTTTATTGTAATAGTAGTTGAACATTGTTCTCTATTTACACATCTCCATTGTACCGTCCCACCCTTATTTCTTACACTTACATTGTAACGAAACCCACCACGAATTAAAGTTTTATGGCCCCTGTATATACAGTACTTGAGATTTTCCGTTGCATATAGGTAATGAATAAAATTGTATCAATACAAACTAGCATAGCAATGTCACATTGCAAATAATAATTTACAAAATAATTATTAGTGTCTACAGAACTGAAGATGAGCATACCCATTATAAATAAAAAGGAAAGCCTACGTTACTGTATGAAGGGTTTAATCGAAATTCACGAAAAAACCAGAACCGTAACATATTATGGAGATTTGTCAAACGATCAACTTGTCCATCTATAATTACTGACAAAACGGTATCTCAGATACTGCCGGCGTCGAAACATTTGCGAATATAAGGCTATCGAAAATGAAGTGTTTATTGTAATGAGCAACATAAAAAAAGATATGTGAGATTTCAAATTTAAAGGTAATGATTTAGATACGTTCCAGTTTTCGAGTAAAAGAAACATATACAGAACCATACAAAAGTACCTAAACACAGAAAAACTGGTTTTTAACTCTGTTGATGACGTCTATGTGCCAGATTCCTTAGCATTTTGTTGTTAGTTCTCCTGAGGGTACTAATGAGATTATTGTTTTTGCAACATACTTATCCTTAACATTTATGAAATCGGGTCAATATTTTGAGTATGCCACTTTTCGAAGCGTCTCAATACCGTATTATAAATTATATACTGCATATACATTTGGACATAGATTCAGATGATCATACCACTAATGTGCTTCCAATTGTTTAGGCATTGATGGCAAATACGGACCAAAATAGTTATATTTGTTTATTCAAAATTATCAGTAGTCTAGGCATAGATCTGTCATCGTTCAAATGTGACTATGAAACTGTACTATTGAATGCATACTAAATTGTATTCCCCAACGGTAATCTTAGTGGCTGCTACCATCACTATAATATGTTTTCCTTTTTATTTATAATGGGTATGCTCATCTTCAGTTCTGTAGACACTAATAATTATTTTGTAAATTATTATTTGCAATGTGACATTGCTATGCTAGTTTGTATTGATAAAATTTTATTCATTACCTATATGCAACGGAAAATCTCAAGTACTGTATATACAAAGTGCACCCGGCACCGTCATTCAGATCGGCGAGTCTGAATACAATAAAATAAATCTACATCCACAACATTCCACATAACGCTATCAAACCAAAAAGTAAGCGTAGCTTAACTAGCTTGTGCATACAAACATTTGTACTGAGCGTTCGCGCTCTCCTTGCAAAGTAGTCGAACGCTCTACTGCTACGCCATAGAGACAAAGGCGCTACGCGACGCTACACTGAGCTCTGCTACGCGACCTGTTACGGACTGTTATAAAATGTACAGGCTGATGTAGGGTACTTCTTCTTCTTCTTCGAGTCAATGGCCAGGACTGGCATATAATGGTCTGGTATTTAGGGACTATTTTACAAAGATTACATCTATACGATACGATACTACATAATTTAAATTGTACATAATATCAAAGGTGAAATTGGCTTAGTAAAGTAAATATTTAATTTTGTACTAACTGGAGTTTTTATGAAACCAAACTTTAAAATTATTAGCTGTACATTTTTTCTCTAGTTATAGGTACATCCCCATGACGTTTATACAAACGAGAATTTTAACTATCCAGCACAAGTTCAGGTAGGTCAGTTAGTAGCGAATCCGCACTAGAAAGATACTTCCGCATGTTTATGATATCAGTTTGATTTACGGAGAGTTCCAAATTAAAAGTAAGGTGCAAGTATTTGTACAGGATGTGTAAATGTATAATCGTTAGACTATACATCCTGTACGTACAGCAAATACTAATTGACATCCGATTAACGCCCGCGTGAATTTAGTAGGGTTCTTTGAGATCTCAAAGATCTTAAAGAATTATGTGTGAATTATAAGTTTAACCAAGACCGAGTCAAAATCCATTCAGTAATTTTTGCGAACATTTCTTTTTTCTTTAAATATCTTCAATGTATGGACAGACAAATTTTACAATAGCATAGACTTTTATGGTAGATCCGCGTAATACGATCATTCGTGAAATAAAAACGAATAAACATAATAAACAACAGGTATATACCTACTAGTATTTGATCATACACACACACACACACACACACACATATAGCCATGGCCCTTACATCCACAGGTGAGATGAGAGTACAATACGCATGCGCATAGGAAGTGCATTCCTGCAAGCATTATACGAGTTTGGTAAGTTGGACATAAGAGTAAGTTCAACTCTGCACCGCAAACTAACAGGAACATAAATACTTATGTGAGTGCAAACATTTGGAAGTGAGGACTTATTTATCGCAGGATGGACAGTAAGTTGATTCATCTTCTACACACATACGGGCGATACACACATGGCTTGTACGCGGTTTTCTTTCAATTATTTAATACTTTAAAGTGGATATTTATAGCTATACTAAATCGTCAAGTTAAATTTATAAATCGTTTGATGCTTTATGTACTTTCTTTTTAAATATAGCCCAAAAGCCTCTTAAAATGTAAAATAGGTAATATTTGAAAAAGAGTGGTTAGATTTTGGCAAATGTTCTGTTATATATTATATTATAAGTCAACTTTATGCATGGCCCGGTTAAATTATCTAAGTTTTGCAAGTTTTCTACATAAATGAGATCCTGAAATTGAACTTTAGTAGATAAGGTTCAATTTCAGGATCTCATTTATGTGAAAATATCTCGTAGACTGTTCTGATACTAGGTGCGTCTCTTTACCAGTGATTTACAAATAATTTTGGGATAATATGTTATTTTTTTCCAATTCTTAACAGTGTAATATAATAAAAAAAAATTATATGATACGAGTACTGTTACAAATTAAGTTCTATTAACATTCAATCAATCAATCAATTAATTAGCCCACCGAATTCCACTGGTGGACATAGATTAAAAAAATACTATCAAAAAATTATTACGAATTACTAACTTAGAAATTATGAATTACTCATTTTGTGTTTGACCCAAATGTGAGCCCTTACGATCGTTCTAAAATTATCCATCACAGCGTGGCAAGTAAGCTCCATAATGCTTGTCATTTCACGTCAGATATTTTCTTTCAGGTCATCAATAGACCGAGGGTTGAAATCGTGTTCTTTACCGTTCAGATAACTCCTTAAATAACTCATCTTTGAGAAATCACTTTGCTAACGAAACGTAGACAGACATCGGGCATAGCATTGTTAAAAGTATGGGAAGTTTGCTCCAACCAGTTTGCTCAAACCAAAACTAGGTCGCTTATTCAAGCCTGGAAAATTATATTGTGCAAATTACGATTCCCAGAATTAACAAACCCGACAGAATCCAATCAATGCCTCGTCAATACTCGCGCATACAAAAAGCACTGACCGCGCCTGTGAAACACTGAATCTGAATTCCCAGAAAACACCTGTAACCCCCGCGACCGCGCTCTCCACTCCCGTGCGCTTTTTATTCAAAACTAACCGATCCGCCATGGTTTCGCCCGTAGTCTATTTTGAAACTCCGTATCACCCAAACAATATATTTTATATTTTATGCCAGCATTTCATTAACTTTGGGATAATAATGTATGAGAATTTGCCAGATTTGTTGACTTTAATGGTTACTTATCCGCTCCCTTGAAAAGTAGCTTGATGATATTTAGCCTCTCCTGCCTCAATATACGGACAATGCAACACAAAAATATTTTTTCAATTCGAACCTGAGATTTACGCATTCGACTAAACCAACAAACTCTCCAGAGTTAAAATATTAGGATAGATTCTAAGTTCAAACGACTATGAACTCTATGTAGAACAGAATATTTTTCATTATCGATACTAGATACAGTTCAAATACGTATGTATGAATATATAACATGTAGTAGGTATGTTCAATCTAGTTAAGCTATGCTTACTTTAGACACAATAGATAGATAAATCAATAACGAAACTGTTTAAAAAACTATCACAAGTACCTACTTGTCTAACAGTATCATCGCGTGAGTGTGACACCTCTGGGGTTGCACGCTGGAGGAGTGCAAGCGTGCAAAAGTCCACGGTGAGCACTTTCCATCAGGTGAACCGTGTGCTTGTCTGCCACATAAATGGTATAAATGAATACGATCAAAAGCTTCCTCATAATCACTTCACACAACGCAAGTTAACTAGTTTACATAAAAATAATACAAATGATAATAATATAATACATAATGATGATAATATAATCCATTTGCTAATAGTTATATTATAATCTATAAACAAGTATTATCATTATTATTTTGCATGTTGTCTATGAATTACAAAAACCACTGAAAAGATACTTTAAAATTATATTATAGTCTGTAACCGTCTAGCTACTTTACTTTGCCTAAACTTAGAATTTTGTTTGCTCGAGACCACTCGTTGTGATCGAAGAGCTCTCGTCAGGAAGGTTAATCCGCGAGTCCTACAAGGTACACTCATCAGTTCCAGTGATGGTTGTGGACGTCGATAGCATGTACACCTAGGAAATTGCGTACAGTCTATACGTTGTCATCAAATAATCTCAAAAGGCCGCCCTTCACAAAATTCGTCATGTAAAGAAACTCGACCTCAGCAAACCATCGCCTCACGGTGCTCAAAGAAGGTGCTTCTCTCCTAAAAGTATTTTGAAGACGAGCAGCAGTCTTGCGGAGAGAGAAAACTTTTAAAATCATTAGAAAATTATCGCTATAAAATCTTTTCGACATAGTTCCATTTTCGTTGCGTACGTAGAACTTTGATGTGTGATAAAAACAACTGATAAATGATTATCCACCAATCGTTTTTCGTTTTAAAAAATTTAACATTCGAAATTCAAATAGTTGCGACAAAGCGAAAGTACAAAACTTTTTGTGTGCCCCTTGCATTCATATCACGAAAATGCTAAATATTAAAAGAAGTAAATGGTACATAATGTCAGCCTTAATTTAGCTAGCTAACACTCGTGCTAATTAAATCAATACTCACACAACATTGTACGTATGACATGTTCTGATCATATATGCATTATGTCTAGTTAGTGTGACAGATAGGAATATGTAGCAGGCTATAACTTCTCTCTCTCTTTATTTTATGGGTCGGCATTTTTAGTTACTGGATACACACTTCCAATATACTTCAAAATTTTATTTCATTGATTTTTGTGGGGAAATATATTTTTTTAACTCATAAATGGCCATTTTGTCTTCAAAGATGACACTAGAATTAAAATTTTTGATAGAGGACATCCACAATGCTTCGTGGTTAGTAGCCCGGCAGGTTGCAATTTTATTAACAACAACTAAATTGTTGCGAATTATATCGAATAATTGAGCTAAACCATCTCCGCATAATTCCATCATATTTACAAACTTCATTTAAAAGATAAAAATATGCCTACGTTTTTTCTGCCTATTCAGTACTGGAAAATCAGGAAATTATCTTCCACAGCTGTACGTTAATTTTATTTAAAAAATGACAAAATATTACGTGACATTTGAGGAATAATCTTTTTCTTTATAAACAATATTGATAGGTAAAGATGACCGTAAAATGGGAAAAATTTTGAGATAGTAATCTTGTGATATTTAAGTATTTAGGCGCCTTAAGAACGAGTGGAATTCAATGAGGAGACACACTACTTATTTATCCCGATAGGTGGTGCATTATCAGCGTATTGCTGTCAAATTTCAAACATATTGTTGGTAAATAAAGTAAAAAGTCTGAAGTAGAATGAATAATGATGCTGTGTAGTGCATTTCAGTGTAAAAAAGGTCTTCATCGTATCGCTACTGATAAGAAAGACGGACGCTGCTGTAGATTTAATCCCTGCACATCAAAAACTGGATACCAAATTCGTCTATTAGAATATGTAGCGGCCATTTCTAACCTAATGATTTTTATGTAGGGAAGTATTTCTCTTCTTCAACTCTTCTTTTAAATTCGCTGCTGTCATGCAGGAGTACGTTTTTATTGACAAATTGTGTTATATACTCCCATTGTAAATGTCAACGAAAATATTGACAAGTACCTCAGACGGTTTGACGTAAGAAACTTAGGATTATAGACTCATAGACAAACACCAGCGTAGGTGACACCATCTGATATTAGTTTTGCCTATACCTCCCCCATTAAACTGTTATGAAGCATGTACAAAACACGATACAGTAGATTTCCCAAATCTAACTGTATGTTTGGTTAAACTTCAACTTTTTCGTGAAGCGACTGCCATCTGACCTCCACAACCCATTGGCGATATTAAATTGGCCAAACACCCACACTGACGGCAGATTCCCATACGTTAGTTGAAAATTAATGAACAAACTGCTTAAAGAGGTAATACGGGGTTTTGAAGTACCTATACGACATGTGAAAACGGTACGGGCTGGCTTGTAAACATATAAGTAAATTATGAATCTCAATAATAAAATATATTAGTCACATTCGAAATATTTGTGCTTTTTTATTCTGTAACAAGTACGTCCGTATTTTTGGCCCAAGAGTCTCTCTCTGAGATAAGTTTAAGGAAATAGACATTCTAACCGTAGTATTACAATATATTTTTGAGGACTTAATGTATGTAAGAAAAAATTGCTCTAAATTTTCAAGTGTTTGTGACAGGCATGATATAAATAAAAATGATATAGTAGACTTAAAAAAATTAGTCATTCATTCCAGGGCAACTGCATATGCTTTTTTAACAAGCTGCCTAATGATATTAGGGATTTACATAACATAACATACATAAACTCACGCCTATATCCCCGAAGGGGTAGGCAGAGGTGCCAGCATCCACATTTTGCCAGTTTATGTTTAGGACCCAATGTAATAGGTGGCGAGCCTATTGCCATTAACCGGGCACTTAATAAACCTACGATAAATACACACATAACTTAGAAAAGCATCAAAAAGTCATTGGTGTGTGCCATGGTAAAACCTGGGATTGATCCCGAGACCTCGTCTCAGCAGTCCATTATCCAGTACCACTAGGCTACCGCGGTTTAGGGATTTACCTGTGAATAAATTTAAAAAAGTGGTAAAGAGTAAATTGTTCTAAGAGTAAATTGTTCTAGAAAGGCTATTATAAAATCCAAAAATACTTAGAAAGTTTTGAAATAAATATTTGTAAATAGACCAAAAAAAATGCCCGCTGAGTTTCTTGCCGAAGTCTTCACAGGCCGGGGCTGCGTTTCGAACCGTTGGTCGATTTGCTAAACTAGTCTTTCATATTTTTTTATTTTGACGTTTTATAAGTGCCGATTTAATGGTCTATGCAGAATAAATGATTTTTGACTTTGACTTTAATTTCTTGTCCGTTTTAGCAAAATAATTGGCGTTATTTACTTTGGTGCAGTATTTGATACTATATATTGCTACTGTTACTTGAACAATAATCCATAATTCACTTTAATAAATCGGAGATTAACACAGGAAAAGATTTTCAGTGTCTTGTTCTTTTAAAAAATCTTGGAGGGTCTAACTTTCTTTTATTATAAAAAACAGCTGTGTAATCGAAACCCGTTTAAGCATGCATAACAGGAATCCCAATGTTAGAGCTGATTATATGCAATTAATGCAGTTCAAGTCATTGCTATTATATTTCTTTGTCATTGAACTTGTAAACCAAATTTCAGTCGCTATATCTGCTATAATGTCAAATCGTGCTAAATTGCCTTTGTATTCTATATTTGACGATAACTTGTTCCTATTTTCATCTTTTCACGGGAATTTACTAAAATAGGAACAACCTAACGGAAGTGGCGCACGCAGACAGCCTGTGCCCACGCGGCTCCCGTCTCAAACCCAAGGCAACTTGGGTAAAATTGCTTCTCAGTTTGGGCCAAATCGTCCATCGCGTCGCGCCGCGTCTCCGTAAAAAGGCCTCGAGAATTGAAATTGACCCTAGCCAAGGGTTCAGTTTGTTTGTTTGAACTTAAAACTCAAAAAGTAATTTTGTATTATAAGGGATTACCTTAATTCTAGGTGCATTATTGAAGAAGAGATGTATTTCGTTTTACAAGGTGCACGACTTTTCTTTATATTGTAATATATTCTTACCATATTCGTAATAGTCTACACGAAACTTGTAACTTAGGTGCTTGGAGCATACGTGACGTACAAGAGACCGTCCTAAGAAAGAAAACGCTTCGTATACATGGCGCGAGCGCCCTATCAACGAAGCGTTTTTAACGACAACGAACCTTTTGTAACAACGAAATTGGCGCCTTTGTCTCGTTATTGAACACTTTTTCTGATATTCCTTAGTTTCTATTTATATCAAATACTTACCCTTTATCACTACAATGCTAGTTCGGTTAACCATATCCGTAATAGGCTGTCTGAAACTTGCTACTTAGGTGTATACTGAACGTACAGGAGACTATTTTATGAAAGAGGACGCTTCGTAGAAAGGCGCCAGCGCGTCGTGGTAAATTTTTTTGGATAGTCTAAAAATATGTTCCTACTAACATTCCTTTTTGTAACAACAAAATTGAAATTGGCGCCTTTGTCTCGTATGGAACAATTTTTCTGAGATTCTATATTTTTTGTACTAAGATTAGTTTATTATTTAAAATATAAATACAACCAATTTATATATAAAAAAAAGGTAATTGACAGCCCTAGGGTCACATTAGTTAATGTTTTGTCTAAATTTAATAAAGCAAGCCACGGTTTAATGCAAATATTAGGTTGAAAAAAAGTCCTTTCAATCTGCCATGTGTCGTATAGGTAGCGTTTCACAATACTATAAATGTGAAAATATGGTCCCATACAGAAGCACATACCACAATAGACAATGACGTACAGAATTATATTCTTATAGTATCTTAACGCATTTATTTTCCATATTACTGTTCTTACAGATTCAGTTGAAATGAAGATTCTCCATTTGTATGGTTATACGCATCCTTATAATTATATTATGTCGCCCACACACCTTTTATATCTATGTGTAATAGAACAATTTCTAAAATACTACTATTGGTTGTAAGTAATTTCGTGTCGCGTATTTTCGTACTTGATCAGTTTAACTCAACAGAACTTCACTAAAAGCACTTGTTTGATCCTGACTATGCCATATATTTACCTTATAAGGAACAGATTTTCTTCCTGGAAATACACTCAATGAACACGACAAATTACTTTCTGCCTAATTTTCCTTTATATCTCAACGTGTGCACTAATTGATTTGCTAACTCATACAATAGGGTATTATATGCTCGTAATACATGTATGTATATACAATACACATACACAGTTATAATGGTTTTGTTTTTTGCTTATCAGTATTAATCTCATAAGTCATCTGATGTCTGAATAGAGTCGAAATAATATAAACTTCTCCATCAATATATAATCACCTTTATTCTTGTATATTTTAATCAATATGTCCTTGAGCCCCTTTTTCCACTCCGACCAACTAAACGGATCAATTAGTTGATCCGTTTGATACTCTTAAAGACACTTCGTTCCTAATCGGACCAACTAATATGATCTGTGTTAACTTATAATGAATGGTCTTAACGAATCAACTTACTTGGAATCCACATTATACTCGTACTCTATCGAAGTGAAAAATCTGACGAATGACAGTAGCAAACGAAATATCACGTGACATAAGTATATCATGTCACTGGTCTCAAATGAAATAATATACTACGATAAAAATTTACCTTTTTATTTGTCCTTAATAAACTTAAATCCTTAAACAAAAAAATTAACGAGTACCTATTTTTTCTTAATTTATATTTATCTTATTTTTTTTTTAATATCTTTATTTACAAAAAATACAAGCATGAAATATATCTAAGTATTTAAAATTATTATTATTATTTATTCTTTATCCCTATATTATTTTTTCTAATGCTTATCTTAATTTCTCCATTGCATGCCCAAGACTTATATTATTATTTAAAAACTGCATCATTATATGTCGAATAATTCCATCTTAGTTCGCATATTTTCTGTTCCTTTTTGTGGGTGTTTGTAATCTATTAAGCTTTACGTTTCTTAATACAAAATTAAGTAAACGTAACAAAGTCACGTTCTTGTTGAAAACTTTATTTAATTTCGAATGAAATGATTCCAAAACATTGTTGGTACGGTGGCGCTGACCAAACACACTTATAATTTTGAGGTAGTTGCGTTTTTTAAGTAAACGGTTTACATATGCCATAAAACTTGACATTCTCAGGTCACTTTCTTTGTACTCCGTTTTAATGTACTCCCAACCGTCTAATATCGAAGTTGCCGGTAATAAAGGAAGAATAGCACTAAGCCCTACAATTCTTCGCTCTTCTTTGCACTTATAGTTTAATCTTTTTGCTCTACGCCACATATTATGGGTCCAGTGATAAAAACAACCTTTAATTGAGACATCTGGATATGCTGCTGTTATAGCGTTACATAAAGCGACTTCGAAGTCGCAATGTAATATGCTAATTTTTAAGTCCGTTAATTTTGTTTTTAAAAGTTCGAAGAGTATTGAATAAGTTATTTGCTTTTTATCAGGCATTAAGGCGTAAATTAATGGTTTCGTTAGAACTGTGTCTTCTGAGCTGCCGAAGTCCCCGTGGATAGTTAACAATTGATAAAATGGTTTGGGGCAACTTTGAAATGTAGCATCTATGAAAAATTCTTTTGTGTTAGCTAGTTGTGATAGTGACTCCTTTGAACAAAAAACAAGCATTCTGTTATTTTCATCCTCATATTCACACAGAAGAAAATCTCTATGTATTTGTGGCACTTCGACCTCTCTGTAACATCTAAATACAGTTTTTGAAGCACCAATTGCTTTATGTCTGGTGTCATAAAGTCCGCTTTTTAACTTAGAGAGTTTAGGCATTTCGGCAACAAAATTTAGTCCCTTGTCTAACATTTCACAAAGAGAATCCTTATAAAGTCGAGTTATCGGTAAATCACTTTCAGCTGCTTTAATCTTTAATTTATTAATTTCCATTAAAATCTGATTTTGTGAGCCATCCATTACACAAGTATGGGGTGTCTGTTTTAATATGTTGGTATCCTGAAATCAAATCAATAAATGAAAGAATAGGTAAAAACTTAATAGGTCCCACACATAGGATTACGTAGTTAACAGTGAAGGGGTCAGGCCTTTGTCCACAGAACAGCAAGTGATAGTCCCAAATTTATTCTACGTCTGGGTGTTAATTTTATCTATAATATAATAAAAAAAAATCTATATAATATAATATGTATATCCGTTGTCTAGATCTTATACAAAAGTGTAAAGTATGTTTAATTTGGGCTAGATGGCGTTGTGTGACATGTCCCACAATATTTATTATATACCTACCTACTATTATTTCTGTACTAATAATGTAATGAGGGGAATGTGGTTAGTACTCACTTTAAACGTGATGCTCGCTTTGCACTTCTGTCGTTTATAATTGGTACATCTTAAATAAGCTGCACCATTTTTAAACATCCGTACTTTAGAATATTGGTAATTTTCATGTAAATAAATTATACCCCCGTTTTTCTTAAATTTTTCAAAAGGCAGATTCTCACTCATTCTTCTGGATCTCACTCACGGAAAACCTGTTATTAATTATTTTGTATTGATATAGAAAAGCAGGATGTACAGAAAATTCAATGACATACTTCAAATTAATCCACACTTACCTTTTTCACAAGTAGCCAGTTATATAAACATTAGATACTAAAGGAGTACGTACCATTCGTCGTATTGTAATGAACTATTTTATGATCCAAATTTTGTTACTAACGGATCAACTATAAGTTGTGCCGTTAGGATAAAAAAAGAGTTGACCCGTTTATTTCCTAACGAATCAACTGAATAGTTGATTCGTTAGGAATAAAAATAGTTGATTAGTTTTAGTTGATCAGTTTTAGTTGGCCGGAGTGGAAAAAGGGCCTTGAGCATATGACAATTTCAGCAATCTGGTCTTAATTCATACCTATGCTCTTTAGATTCAGTTTAGCATATTTATTATTTTGTCTTTTTCTTTGATCTCAATTCCCTTATTGAGTAAAAACTACTGGATGAATAGTTTGGCATCATCGGAGAATTATTGAGATTGGCCTAATTCACCTAATTTGCTATTGGTCCAATTCGCGTTAAGTCCAAACACACACCACACAAGAAGAAATACAAACTAGTTATACACTAATGCACAAAAATAGATTAAACCTACCCACCTCAAAACTGGAAATGTATTCTTCGGTTCCGTTCGTCATGTTAGTGAAAATATACAATAAATTGCCATATTTTTTTCTTTTTTTTTTTTATACCACTTAGTTGGCAGACAAGCACACGGCCCACCTGATGGAAAGTAGTTACCGTGGACCAGAGGAGTCACAGTGGCGCTGCCAACCCTGTAAGTACAGAGTTTCTGTGCCGTCAGTGTAGAAGACAAATCAGGACAAGCCTTTAGTCTTCCCACTGACGGCACAAATTCTCCAGTGAGCTCTGGCTACCCTACTCACCTCTGGGAACACAACACGAAGTTATTATAACCGCGGTATTCTGTAGGGCGGAGGTACTTACCTAGTCGGACTGCTCAATCGGGCGGATATACCGCCGTGTCCTACCTCCTTAATATACCGCCGTGTCCTACCTCCTTAAATAGCCCATAAAAGAACAAAAATGACACATTTTTGTATGCAAACTAAAAAACTTCCTATGAATCAAAACATACTACAGCATACAAAAATATCTAAAGAATAAAAACTAATCGCATACATAAATAAATAAATGTTCTACAACATTCTACGCAACGCTATCTAGACCCATGGTAAGCATAGCTTAACTAGCTTGTGTTATGTAATCTAGAATGCGGATGAACATAGTTAGACACTCTTTTTTTTGTAAATATTATATATTAAAACACTAGACCAATACAAATATACATATTCATGCATACTAATATTTGCACTGAGCGGGAATCAAACCCGCGCCCCTGCTTAGCTGTCAGACGTTCTACCGCTACGCCACAGAGGTCGTCGAGTCAACATATATACATATCTTAGGCAATTAAATTAATAAAATCAATCTGGAATCGTTAATCATAACCAAAATTTAAAAATTTAATTTAATTTAAGTACAAAATATTATTCTTTTGTCTTTAGGAAACTTATTTAAACGTGAATAATAGTTTCTTTCGGTCATATCCGTTTACAAAGCATATATTTGCTTGACTGTGTTTGAAAGAGAGAGCATTAACGCAATTTCTGGTGATGTGCTCTGTCTCGTAAATGCTAACCTGATAAGACTGCTGTCACCAGGGTAAGGATCTTCTGTAGATTTTACTATCAATAATCTAGGATCAGGTGAGAACACCAAGACCTCCAAACAAACGATGAAAGTTTTTTTTTTTCGCAAAAATACATTTATTACCATATTTAAATCATCCAAATTATGAAAGACGTATACCACATATTCTAGTCATAAAGAAATTGCTGTTAGACCGGCGCAAATAAAAATATTAGAGAACTAATTAATAACCTGTTGTAAATGAAAGGAAATATGGTTTAAACAATGGGAAAAATAATCTGCTCGTCTGTCCACACGTCGGCAAACGCCTATAGTCCATATTCTTAACTATGTTCCTTAACTATCAATGAACCAAGAATTTTTAAACTATGAGACAATTGACTTGATAATTAACTCCGTTTTGAGGACATGAATGCGAATATTATAACTGTTGGGCATTGTCTAGAGATTATTGCTCCTTATAGTTATTAGGAAATTGTTCTTTTTTTAAATTTGTCTCTGAAAATGTTGTTGTATACATTTACAAGAAAAAATAATTTACAATTTAATATCTATGAATATGAACTTCTTGTTTTGTTTTTTTTTTTTTCAAGCGTTAATACCATATAATAATCATTCAAATTACAAAGTTATTCATTCTAAAGATTCATAATTTAGTCTTTTTTATTTAATTTTTTTTTTTAATTAATTAAGTATAATTGCACGTTTATATATTATCTAAGATACAACATATTTACACTAATTTAATAAAATATAAACTAATATTTACAAGAATATAAAATAGGATACAAAAGGATCAAATGGATCAAATTAAGCATCGAAGAATTCCTCCCCATCGATGTCGACTGGTAATGTGCCCAAAAGGCTGGCGGCATTGCCCCGTTGGATGGCAATGCCAATCCGTTGAGCGAAAAAGAGGCCAGCCCTTTGGTCACGCGAAGCATCGACCAGTCGTTTTGCTATTTCTTTGTATAGCGACCGTGCGCTCGGACCCCACGAACCCAGCGTTTTAACCCCAAACGGCTCAAATATGTAAATTGTTTGTAATGTTATCATATTTTCGCCGTTTGAGGGTCTCAGCAGATGCCGCAGCAGCACAAGCGCAATCCGTCGTACTTGGAAGATGGGAAGGGGCAAGGGTGTCGACGCATGTTGCGTCCCACACCAAAGGCCTACCCATCTTCCAAGGCACCAAAGACATACCGTCCGGTCTCTTGCCATCGTTGCGCACCAAGCCAACTGGTTCAAGTATAGCTGGAACACCAGCGGTGACAAGAGCCCGGCGGATAATGTCATTTAAATGTGCATGACGTGACATGCGGCCTGCGCTCCTGCCGCATGATAGGCCGTGATGCCCAAGGCTGTCGACCACAGTGACATCGATGAGGAGAAACACAGGGAGCACCCAAACGAAGACAGGCTGCAATTCTAAACGTCGTGTCGTCCAACATGGTGCCAATGTTGGACGACGGAAGGGCCTGAAGCCACACACCAGATTCCCACTCTCCCACAGCCAGAAGGCGAGCACGCTCTGCAACATTAGAGGACGTATTTAGTAACTGTTGTCGTAATATGCTGCAAAGTGGCTCATCCCAATGTCTCTGGGAGCCTAGGTTGGTGAGCAAAACAGTGTTTGGGCAAAACATTTTCCAAGCATTTATAGCTTCGGCTTTGCCTGGCACTTCTTGTTTAATCTATCATAATTGGTTAGGAAATAAGATTTTTTGGTCTACTTTATTTATTGGTTAAGAAAACCAGTTAGGAAAATGGAAAAATATTCTTATTCCTTAACCAGTTAAGAGAAAGCGAATTAAAATTCTTGTTTCATAGATAGTTCATCGGCAGATTCATCTGTCTGTGTAGAGGAGCCTTTAGATGGACGCGTAAGCTATCGGCGTATAACGGATAAAATATATTTACTCAGTTATGAATTTAAGTAAAGGAGGGCCAAGCCATTTTACGTATTACAATCCCACTTTAAAATAATGTTAGCTCACTGGATAGAAATTCTGTAGTCTGATATCAAATTGAGTTTTTTATTCGAATATTTTATTTTCGCCTTGACTATATGGGCTATGTAAAAATTGTGATTTTACACTAATCTCGAAAGAAAAACCTTCTGTAGAGCCACGTCTATTGTTTAGCAGATACACCAACTAGCAGACGTGGTCATGTATTCCCATGTGGCAAAATATTTGGCAGTATGATCACAGCGTAGTAAGCTATTTATTTATTTTTAAACAGTATGATTTATCAAGTGATCAATAATAACACTGCTTTACAAATTAAAAAAAACACGAGTACCCACTGAAATTTTCCCTGCCTGCTTGTTTGTTTATAGTAATAATAATAATAATAATTTATTTGTTTCTCTCAATAAGGTATAGAAGAATCACAATAATTATAATTTGCATTCGTTCCTTAGAGAGAGCTGTACCTGATACTTTATCTGTAAGAATAAGTTCCTACCTGTTACGATGTGTCGACAATGTGTGTGAGTGTGTGTATGTATATGTGTGTGTTTTACTCATACAGGTAAGAAAGTGTGAGTTAGTTTAAAGTTTATATGTTAAGGGAACATATAAGTACATTTTTATATTGAATGGTAGAGAGAGCGTGTTGCTTGGTACAAGATGTAAGAGTTCTGAGTTTACGCCAGTTATAATTATGATGAATTTTCTAAAACTTTCTCCAATTGATCATGGCTCATCTCTAGTAGCCAGTTTGTGATGGCAATTTTGCATTTATAAATCGTCATTGGATATATGTATACATTTGTTTATTTTATTATACAAGAAGTGTTTGAGGAAGCAGAATTATAGACATCGCTTTTTAAGACTGCATCAGTAGTTTTTTGTATCACGTACTGTTTTGTAGGTATGGTAATTTTCATTAACAGTAAAATACTTAACACGTTTCTGAAGAAGCTTTTTTAAATTAACTAATAATCAGAATAAAACTGCCATTATAATTGATTATTCATTTTAAATACAACAAAAAATGAAATATACGGTAAAAGTATATACTGTACATATTAATGATACTTTCCGAAGTTAACGCTAAGAAAAAAATGTTTTAAGGGATTCCATGGCAATTTTTTTGGTAATGAGGCTTGAGCGTATCGCTTGCCATGCCGCCTATAGACCTTCACTTTCACCATTATCACGGAGGAACTGGAGTATTGGCAGTAAACAGTGAAAAAGTTCTTAGTATTAAACACGAACACATCAGGGCAGTCAAAAATGATAACCCACATGAATCTGCTATCGCACATTTATTGGCGTCCGACACCGACCACTCTCTACAGAACGTCTCCATACTAAGATTGGTTATGGAAGCGATGAAAATTATAAAGTACCAAAATTTCAATGGTGAGAATAGGTTTCAATTGCCTGACGTCTGGCATCCAGTGGTCCGTCTTTATATAAACAATTGGGAATAAGCCAAAAGAAAATCGCAACTGGATACAGTAAGCATTGTGTGTCGTGATCGAAATCGAGTTCAAGCTTGCAGTGAGAGTGAAACCAGTGGTAGAGGTGATACTACCAAAACAAATCGAAGATCTAGTTTTTTTATTCCTCATAATCTCACGATCTCGGTGTTTGCAACAGGGCTGAAATAGCGTTATCTCGAGGCAATACAAACGTTTATTGTTGTAAACGACTTATTCAGTAACTAAAATTCATCCTGAAATTCTAGATAACAGTGAACGCAACAAACCGAATGTCGAATACGAAATTCAGACTGCAAGTAACCTCCACTCTACGAATTCTGAACGAAAACTGCTACTATGGCTTTTTCCTATGTCAAAAAAATTATTAAACAGAGGTTCCGAAATCCCAAAATCCTTTTGGGACATTAATCGAAAAATATCGATCCTAGGGAAACATTATGAACACCTGAAACTTAGTAATTACCATTTTTCGTGTAAAATTAATAATAAATAACTTATTTAACAAATAAAAATTCACCCTTAAATTCAAGATATTGGCGACAATAGAAGGCGGAGAACGTAACAAAAAGAATAAGATGCAAAATCAAAATTAGACTGCTAACGTATGTATTCTAAAAATAGTTTAGTAAAGATTCTCCACTTTTGAAAAACAATTACGAAGATCAAAATTGATGGAAATTTAATTAACACGACAAGATTTAAAAGATCTGACCAAATAATTCGTGTAGTTTTGAAATTTGGTAGTTATTCCCTAATGTGGTCAGATGAACATACTAAAAGTCCCAAAGTGTGGGACACGAGCCGGCGGTAGTCGGTAATTTACTTGTTTATTTGAATACATGAACATATTTATTTAAATTGAATTGCATGTATTTAATTTCAATTGACATCCGATTTTAAAGGTGCCGCAACCGTGTTATCTACCTAATTCTTGCAAAGATAATTTCAAAGGATTTTTGTTTTTGTTTTTTTACTTTTGTTGCTTTTGTGCTCAAGCTGAGAGCATTCTTTTAATCACACCGGATTTCAACCGGAATGGTGGCCAGAAAGTAGCGGTATTGCCACGTTGAGTGGCAATTCCAATTTTCTGTTGAAATTTATAGATTGTTTACGAGTAGGTACCTGTTTCAAAATATTTTTAAGAAGAAAATGCATCATCCCGCTATTTATTTTTTATTCTGTACCTGTAGAAACTGTCTATCGAAATGCTGTTCACAAATACTAATACATCCATGTCTCTCAATAAGAACTTGATATCAGTGGCTTGCGGGTCTGTTTGCTGGTTGGGCGATGTCATCTTCGCAGGGGCTTTTACTGCTGGTAAACCCCTTCCTAGTCGATGTATGAGAAGTAAGAATGCGCGTGCACACGGTGCCACGTTTGAGAAATGACTTAGGTACGATGTTACAGATTAAGGTTGGCTTACCAAATATATCTGCCAGATACAGCTCAGTTCCGTAATCTCTAAATTAATTTATAAGGATGGAGTAAAACAACTCTCATTGTAGGCCATGGACCGCAAGATGGGCTGACAGTGAGAGAATGACTCCGATTATTAACACGAGATCTCAGCGCTGCACCACCCAGTTTGAGTCCTCGTTTCAGTGGTAGATAGTGATGACACGCGAGAATTGATCCCCTCCTGGTGACCAGAGTACAGAAAATTTCCAAAGCAGCCGTACCCGTAATGTATCTTTAGTCGACTAACTTGACTGACTACCTTCCGACTGGAAGGTAAGGTCTCGGGGAATTTTGTACATTATTCGCAGTAAAACGGTTTGAACCCAAGCAGATACCGATGCTCATGCCCATGCGTGGGTTTAGTTAGTATTATCGCATGCAGGTATTTTATAATGGAAACTCTAAAGATAGTGATAACATAAGTTTGTACCTCGTAACTAAAACACCAAACACTGACATTAATTTAAGCTTCTTCTACGCTGTTCATAAGAAAAACATATTGCAGGTATCGAGCACCCGTCACCGCGGGTCATTGTTAACCCACCGCCAGGGTTCGGCTGCCGATATCCTCCGCCCGGGTTTAAGTTCCAAAAGGTGCTGCTACCATTTCCACCGCACTACTCACTTGGAGCCCCGCGGTATCCAACACCAATAGGTAAGTCACTCTAAAGTTACCGTGATTCAAAACCGCGAAAGTTTAAGTAAAACAACGTGTTTATTCAATCGTATATCCTACGTGGCAAATTACGTACTTTCCAGATATTATTACTTCCTTAAAAACGTTCGTCCCTTATCTTACCCCTTGATAAAATTTCCGAAAATCCTTTCCTAGTCATCCACTACAATTACTACTACTACTACTACTTACAACATAAAAAGCATATTCTACCGAAATTGTACGTAAGGCTCTGCGTTGTCGAATCAGTCAGTCAGGACAAGTAATTATATTTGTTGTCCATCCTTCATTTCCTTTAGCGGAGTTTTTCCAAGAAATGACCTACTATAATATCAATATTCCCAGTAAGTAATTTCTTTTCAGATTTATGTATCTCTATTAATATATCTACTCTTCTATTTCCGGTCAATTGATACTTTCCTTGAAACAATATTTCCGTCGAAGGCGTATAAGTAACCTCGAGTTTTGCGCTAAATTCGGTCCAGTCTATTTTCGATACATAACTTGAGCTACCAATAATGATAACCTGGGTCTTAGACTGGTTAATTTTCAGACTACGATTTACTCCTGTTACATTTATGGACCATATCATTATTAATGATGCCAATTGCATCTCACAGTTAATCCGGAGTAGCAGTCGAGTAAATCTGTAGATCATCTGCGTATAGGTGGTAGGAAGAAGTGAGTTAGTTAGAGATGGAGTTAATGAATACCGTGAAGAGTAGAGGAGACAAAACGCCACCCTTAGGGACGGCAGCAGACGTTAAGCACCAAGAGGACACAGTGTCTTCTATACGGGTACGTTGCCGGCGACCATACAGGTAACTACGAAACCAGTCAATCACTGTCGGAGATATGGTAAGGGAGCACAATATCCCGAGCAACTCGTCGAAGTTAACATTATTAAACGCATTGGTAAAGTCTAACAGTGCTAGGACAGTAAGTTGCCCGTTTTTCATTCCTGATCTTATGTCTTCCGTAATATGAACAAGAGTTCATATTACGGAATGGTACTGTGACCAGGACGAAATCCGGATTGAGAGGGATTCAAAATAGATTTTTTGAAGAGAAAACTAATTAATTGAGTGTGTATCAGGCGTTCACGGGCTTTGGAATGCGGATGGAAAGATGCTGCTGGCAACCGAAAAGTTAAAAATATGAGTAATTATGGGGAGGATTTTGTCAATGATAGGTACGATAATATTATGGCTGACACACTACACACATATTGGAAGTGATCGACATTTTACTCTTCCTAACATCACAACTAGCGAATTAAGTGAAGACAACAATTAAGGGAATATAAATCTACATTTTTTGAAATGGTGTTTTGACTTTGTGACTTACCGACTTCCAACGATCGTAGAAACTTCCAGACATCTAGACCGAGTTATGAATATGTTGGCGTTGAGCACTCCTACACACCTTACCGCACCAATTTCTAATCGCTACGTATTTCTCTCTATTTAATTCAGTATGGCGACTTTTGTACCTAGACTTGGCTGCTGCTTTTTTAGATATAAGTCTTTTTATTTCATCAGTTAGCCAGGGCGATGGTAAATGTTTACCTTAATATTTCGTACAGGCGCGTGCAGATCGTACAACTGAGTCAGGTTGCTTGTGAACAATTCAAACTTTTCATTAAAGCATTTAAAGTCAAGAAGTGAACTCCTATCAATAGCATCCCTGCGCAGGGAACCGTGGTCCATGTCATGAAAATTGCGCTGCGAGAGGACTTTAGGTTTAGATTTAGTTGGGCGAAGTCGATAAGAGAGATATAGTAAGCCATGATAGGAAAACTGAACAGCGGTACATTTACCGTGCTTCCAACACGATTAGGGGAAGAGACGATGATGAGATCAAGTAAAAAAGGTGCACGAAATGATGAGTAGTGTCTGTAGAAAGAATAGACAAATTGATTATCGACTGCAAGCTAAAAGAACGAGAGTCTTTTTTTGAATTCACCTGTACTGTACAAAAGGTACCTACTTTCTAAGGTGAGTTCAAACGAAGGGTAATTAAATTAATTTTAGATGAAGGACAGTAGAAAACACCTAGCAGAGTTTTAGAGTGAAGGAGTTCAATTTCCAGGAAGAGATGTTCCCCAGACACTGGTGGCTGTGGAGACATGCTAATTACAGTGAAAGGTATGTGCGTCCGTAGATAAATAGCAACACCACCACCCTTACCAACTGCGCGATCATTCTTGATCAGATTAAAGCCAGGTATAGAGTACGCGGCAGTAGGCAAGCATGAATGCAGCCACGACTCTGAAATAAGAATAGCGTATATATTTACCGTACAGTCAAAGGTTGCTAGTATTGCTGGAAAGGGGGCCGGAATGCTTTGAGCGTTTATGTGGACTGCGTTAAAACACCTGGAATCGTCTGAGAATTGAGAAGCAAGAAATTCAGGAAGCGATGCACCTTCGTCATCGCTCACATCACTACCCGCAGAATAGTATTCACTATCACTGTCTTCACCATAGTCAGATAATGCCATTATATTATATTATTATAATACAAACCTAAAATATAAATAATTATGGATTAATATATTAAATAGATAAAGTTTAGTTAACTCCATCTGCCGGTGGCAAGTAACAAATTAAAAATTTTAGTTAAAAAATACAGAAATAAAAAATGAAAATAATAATCAGAGTGGATATTAAAAAAGAGTCAAAATAAATTATGATAATTCATATTTACGAGTGATAAACACTATGCGATTGTCCAGGTACTTACACAACAAAACAGTTTGCATTCAAACATATACCATACATTGACACTAGGAAATGGAACGCAGCCATAACACGGTTTACTTTAGAAAGAATGAAAAAAAAAAACTCTGTCATTCATATGTCAGTCTGTCACTGTTATGTCATAATTTGTATTATTGTATATTATATTACTTGTAATGTAATGAGCAGTTTAAAAAAAATACATATATGTAATTAGAGGAAAGGTTTATTTTAAATACCTTCACGTACATAGTTAAAAGATACTTATGATATATTAAAGTAATTGAAGGTATTGTTGTAAGCAAAACAGTGAGCTGTAGGTACAGCTGCTGTAGGGACTGCAATTTGTGAAAATCTTATGACTTTATTTTTTCGTAATCGTTACCCGTCTGACTTTTGTTGCCTTCGAGGCGACCCCGACCTCAACTGCTGTTGGTTTGGACTTCTTTTCTGCAAGAATATCTAACTCGGCTAACGACGCCACTCGATACCGCACTTCATCGGAGTCGATAGCAAAAACATTGCCGTCTTTAGTCCAGCTCTTAGTGATGCTGAAACGTTGATGCGCTGCCATGAACACGTCGTATCTGGGTTTTGTCAAGAACTCCGACATTGCCATACCTGTACCTTTCAACTTGATCTTGCTGAACCACAGCCTGTCACAAATGGCTGAATCATGTAGTTTAAACAAATGGGGCCTAGGTTTTTTGGAGGAAGTAGCGCGACCCATCCTCTGGCAACACCTAATGCTGCAAACTGGAAAGTCAGTCTGGCTGAGCTGTTTCTTAATGATGCTTATCACTGTGTGAGATTTTCCTCTTTCACTTCATTGACACCATGCAGCAACAGAATTTTGCGCCTCCTCTGCATCTCTATGCCATCCACAGTGTTAGCTAAGGCTTCTACTTGCTGTTGCAACTGCATCAGAACTTGAGTGACGAATGCTCTAAATTCATTAAATTCTGCTGCTAAACCAGAAGGACTGTGCGATGTATTTGTAGTCTTTTGCAGCTTTGCCTCAAATTCTTCCATCCTCTTGTTGATAGTGCTGCTCATGACTTCCATATTGGCTTACACGGTGTCTATGTTGATGGTTGTAAATAATATCCAAGTAAAGTTGTGTAAAAAGTGAGAAAAATATTTGAGAAGGATATTATTGCAGCCGGCAGATAAACACTTTAATTGTTTTTGATTACATAAGAATAGACTATATTGTGTTATTAGTCATTTTTACTACCTATTTATTTTTATAGAGCATTTTCCAACAAATAAAAAATAGACAAATTTTGATGTCTGTGCTTATGGCTACCCACAAATAATCATGATTTCGTTCTTATTATTTTATTTGCGATAATTCTATAGCGGGTAATTGATATTTTATCGTTTTATTGTTTTAATAACACATATTTTACAAATTAACATGCTTAGTTTGTAAAAACAGTACAGGAAATAACACGTAATAACACGATCCTTATTTTTGGCATGCGGCAAAATTTACACAAAATTTGAATCTACTTGGTAAACGAATTGTTGTAATTCTGCTCAGGATAAGTGACCATTTTACGAACTTTAAAGGAATCTATCGAGATTTACTGGCAATTCATAAAGTTGACCGTGCGCTTGTCTGCCACCTAAGTGGTATAAAAAAATAACTAAAACTAAAAAAGTTACTCGTTTTTGGCGGAATCGTTCAACGTGGCCTTTTTAGACCCGCTTATGATCTTTCCTTTGAATTTATCAATAATGGATTTTGGATTCTGCTAAAATTTTACGAAATGAAAAAGTGCGTACTATAATTATTCCAAACATTGCATTGGTGTAATAAAGGTGGCCAAACTTTGTTAAAATATCGGCAAAATCTTTTCAGCAAAACGGCAAACTTTCGAACCAGGCTTTAACTTTTTGTGATTTTAACAATGACAGAGATAAGACCAAAAGACAGTATGTTAAACATGTAATTTTTTAGTCGTTGAATGTATCCAAACGTCAAGTGAAGGAAACGGCGTCATTAAAATATTACTCAAGACTTTGTCATAATTATTTTATTTTATTCGGTATATTCAAAAAAGTAATTGTGCTGAAATGTCCTAGATAATTATTGCAATCTCAGTTTTTAGTTTTAACACCTACATTTTTAAGAGCTTTTATTGGTTGTGTCAAACAGTTTTGTTCAGTTCAGTTAAGCGCAGCAGAAGATTCACATTATTTGGCTTAAAAAACATTTCAAAAAACAATTTGTTTTATACTTCTTGTATTCTTCTTGAATAGTTGCTACTTGTTATGGATAAATGACGAAGTAATAATTTTGTACATCCTGAAAGTGATTCGTTCGTACGAATAAGCGATACAAAAAGATCTTGAAACGTTGTCCACTCCGAGTATTTTCCCGAAAAACTTGATGGCAATTATAGGTAACTAATACACTAATTTGCTCTGTACTATTTGCCATGTGCTGGGTAATTTGGGAAATCCTTGGTTTGGTGTACTAACCAACTAAGAATCATAAAAAAAATATTTTGTAGGTCACCCGACATTTACTTGCCTGCCGCTGAAGTTAGACAGCCGTGTTCACCCGTCTGGGTGTAACTACCAAACACAGCAACTAGCTTTTTCGATGCGCACTGCAAATGATACGGCAGTCGCACCTAGAAGAAACACCACCTCAGCCGGTAAGTAATAGGAGATAGTAAAAATGAGCTATAGCTTATAAGTGTTACTACCATTCTAGACAAACTATTATTTTTGGAATTATTTTTTAAAGTCTTGGTCCAACGTAAAATATGCCGTATGTTTTATAGCAATTGGTTGACTAAATTCTGAAATAATGTATCTATTTATTAAACTTGCGATAGCTAACATCCTCCGGACGAAACCGCGGCGCGAACCGCTATAAGATAATAATTTGTAATTGTTGCTTCTATAAAACATTTTTTTTTCTGTTTGATATTTCTACGTTGAAACGTTTATACTAAATCTTAATTGGGTGTGCTATCAAAACACAGATAATGCTCTGTACCCCTAGCACGAAAAACTATCTACGAACTATTATAAAAACTTACTTTCAAAACATAATTCATCTTCAGTGATTTCCCAGTTACATCCAAAGTGTATACTTAGGAACCCGGGATCCGCTTACTATATTTATTTAGTATATAGTATTCTATTCCGGAAGGTAGGGCCCAGGTACATACCAAACTCAACTATATATTCAAAACTCACCTTCTTCCTCTTATCCTCTGATCGAGATTCGCTTGATCCGTCACTATTTAATTTGGCTACTAGTTCTCATTTCATCGCGGTCAACTGCCGTCCACTTGAACCGCCTTGGGGCTTGGAGCGTAAACAAATGACAGGAACTCACTCCTCCATGAAATCTAACATCATAACATATTGGTTTGAACTCGTCCTCATAATGAGTATTCAAATGGATAAGTTTCATATTCTTTATACAAATACTGGAACAACTACGTAGTTTTGTCATTTATTTGCATACCACAATGACGTAACAGAGACTTCGGAAACGCGCTTTGTTCATATTTTATGTTTTGTTGATGATTTGGAGACGGCCTAAGTTTACAGGCTTGTATAACGTATTTCACGCTACCACTTTAATATAGCTATCGAGTAGTAAGGTATACGAATACCATAATCAGAACAATATTTTTTCGTGCTAGGGGTACTGACATCAATCTAAAACATATTCTTCATAGGTCATTAAAAAAATTGCAGAGACCCTTCCATCGCGGCGCAATACTAGCCTACCACCGAAGTTAAACAGCCACGTTCCTCCGTCTGGGTCTAGCAACCGAACACAGCTACTAACTTTGCCTCTGCACACTGCAAATGACACCGCAGTCGCACCTGGAATAAAGACCACATCAGCAGGTACCTTAGTAATAGAAGATATTAAATAAATGGGATACGGCATAGGTTACAACAATTTTGAACCAGAAATATATTTTCGAAATCTTGTTATTATAAAAGTTTCAGAGAACCGCAATTGGTTGAAAAGAACCTGAAATAATCTACGAGGGCTGCAATAGTTTGTAATTTTTGGTTACTACCACATTGACAAGTTTATTACAAATCTTATTTACAATATATAAAATAATTTAACATTAAAAATCTTATAAAATTTATACGAAACTATGCTAACTATACAATATATACAAAAATGAAAAAGAGAAAAACGCAAAGAAAAATGCAACGTTAGGCATCGCAAAATTCCTCTTCATCGTCGCGTGCCAAGCCAACAGGTTCAAGTATAGCTGCCACATTGTACCAATGTTGGGCGAAGGAAGTGCCTGTAGCCATACACCAGGTTCCCATTTCCCCACAGCAATAGGCGAGCACTCTCAGCAGCACTGGTAGCTGTATTGATTAAATGTGTTTCAACACCAATACAGAGCGGCTCATCCCATTGCCTCTGGGAAGATGGTTTAGCGGGCATGGCGGCATTTGGAAAAGTCATTTTCCAAGCATTTACAGCTTCGGCCTTACCTAGCACATCCGAATTAATCAGCGAAGGAGATAGAAATTTCCTGACTAATTCATCAATGCCATAGACCGACGACAAAAACGCTGCCATACTTTCATCTGCAATTTTACGAACGCCGAGACCTCACTCGGTCGTTCAAACGTATGTTTAAAATGGTGTATATAGTGTCTTGCAGCACTCTATCCACTCGACCTAAAAGTCCCAAAAATTTAAAAAGTTGAGTTGAACGCAGAGCATGTGTAAATTTTGGCACAAAAAGACAATGCCGAATAATGGTGAAAGCTGAATGTATATTAATTAGGTAGCTGAATGTATATAAAAAAATTGCGACGTTTCAGCCCCAATCGGGCTGCCAATTTTTTTATTTCATCTTCCACAAAAGACTCGTAAGCATCTTCTAGAATTGGCGGCACAAGGAGGCGGAGAGAACTTTTTTATAAAAAAATTAAATTTTGAGCATTGAAGAATTTTGAGAGTACCGAAAGATTGTATTTGATCACTTAGGAAAATTTCACATTTGGTGGGATTTAGTTCTCGGTAGATTGAACTAAATTCTTCTCTTAGAAAAGCCAAATCTTTTAATATTGTCTCTACGTCGCCTCGGATAGTACCGCCGTCTAGATACCAAATGTCAAATTTGTAGCTTTCTCGCTGAATTATAGGGTGAAGCCAGGCAGTAGGCCTGGCTTCACCCTATAATTCAGCGAGAAAGCGAGAAAGCTGAATTTAAAATATTTTTCATAAAGAGTAATTTAGAGGGATGCCTATACCACTACCAAACAAATTTTAAAAAATTGGGGGTTTCCAATTTAGCCTGTGTCATTAGATTGTCCCTATTAACAGAGTTAAAGGCATTCCTCAAGTCAACTTTGAGGATAACCTTACCTCCGCTGCAGCCAAAGAACGTAGATAAGGCATGTACAGCAGCCTCGCTGCCCCTTTGGAGCCGAAGCCGTGTTGGAGGGACTGGAATTTGTCGGTGAGAGGCTCTATATACTCTACAACACAATTTGGCTACTAATGCCTGTATGTACAGCCTACAGCAATGGGACGATATGCCACCATCTTTTTTACGCACGGCGCATAGATTAGCGCCGTACAGTAAATCGATGATACCCTCGTCCACACTGGCGGACAACATAAGGATAATTAAGGCCGTTGGTAATTTCAAGAGTGCGTCGCCAGCTTCTCCGACGCTTACGTCGGTAAGGTTCTTGAGATGCTGAGGAATAAAGCCATTGAGGCCGCCGGCAGACCCACTCCGGAAAGAGCCACAGGCTGCTATCACGTCCTTGGCTGAAACACGGAGACAGTCAACGTCTGACTCCAGAGACTCGGGAAGTAAAGGTTATCAGCTGGTGATGGGTCCTTGCTCTGGAAATCTGCCAGAGTATCTGGCGAGCATGGCGTTATAACATCACTGCTGAATAAAAGCCTTGCAGCTCCCCTAATGTCACCTTCTCTTAACTTGGGACTCTACATAGTGGTAAATAGAACTTATGGAAGGTGGTGAATTTTGGATCAAAAGTATGAGATAGAGAGCAATTTTCTTTTATTTTTGTTTTTAAAGATTTTTTGGTGGCCTGGTCTTTCGCAACACGTAGAATCTTGTAAGGGAAGGTGAGTAAATTTCCTAAGCGCTTTGAGAGTTCTCCTGGACTTACCCCAACTAGGCACGGGTAAGGTTCAGTGCTACGGATGGTCTTGCGCGAACTCTTTAAAATTGGAATCGAATTTTTTAATTTGGATAATGTTTGCCAAAAGGGATTTGGGTGGCAAAGGTAGTTGTTTGGATTGAAGATGCATTTGGGAATTTGTGTACTTTACCAAAATGCACTTTTAAACATAGCTTACCGTTTAAAAAACGGTCTGAGAGCAACCTGGGCATTGTACAAGTTGACTTCCACATATTTCCGCTTCGCTGTTACTACTGTTATAGTCTATTTCCGTGGAAACACCCTTTGAACACTTAAAACTACTATTATGTACATGATAAAATTATAAAAACTGAAAAGTAAAATCTAAATAAAATTGACATAGCCGGCGCACCTGCGTCTTAGCATCCTAGCAACGCGAGGGACTGAAGCGACTCCCCGCGTTGCACTACTACTATTACGATGGCTTCTCCTGTTTTATGTAGTCACGTTTAATGTATAACGGTTTTCTAGTAAATTCTACACATATATAGTTTTTTTTTTTACGTGCGCAAAGTCCCCACGGATACCTCCCCACCGGAGCCGGTGGAGGAGGTTATGTCGGACTCGAACCGACTAAAACGCACGCCGCCCGTGGGTCGCTTTGGTTGCCGAAGGTGAGGTTGACAGGCATATCCCTCGCACCCCGGCCGACCCAGGGCCATCTCTCACGATCTGGCCCTCTTCTCGGGTGTGGGGACTACAGAGTCCCAACTCGTCCCCGGAAACGGAGAGGCGCGCCACCGCCACACATATGTAGTATCAATTATGCGTATTGACAAGCTTTTTCTTTACTGTCACAACGATACCGCAAAAACGTGGAGAACAAAGATTGAAGAACTATTTTGTACAGTGATTTATCTGGGAGATTGATGCCCAAGCTGGGTAGTTTTCTGTATTTTATATTTGCGTTATATGCCTTTATTGTTGTATTAAAAATAATTTAATAATTTCAATTTCAACATATGACCATTTTGACGTACGGTCCGTTCCGAGTCACAGGTAGTTAGGTATAATATCAAAACAGAAACTTTAGTATTTTTTTACTTACACATTTACAAGTTTCTTTTTTTTAAATTTATTTATCACACACTACCATCTTTACAGGTTGTTACTCAATGCAATGGTAGTGGACCAAAATAATTAAAGTTATACAATTACAATTCATATATACATATATGTATGTATACATATATGTATAAGGTTGTACAATAAATAATTAGGTCACTATACTTTGTAAAATGTAGCTTGGGTCCTATGACAGATGTTGAAAAGACATCACTAGTGATCTGAAAGTGTAATAGTCTAAGTCGAGAATAAGTATAGGTACAATGAAAATGCATGTATGTATATTATCAAAAGCTATTTATTTAATCTGAATCAGACAATGGAGTACATCCTAAATCATCATCATCATCGTCGTCGTCTTCTATATCCGACTCGCTGGAACAGTCTTGGAGATTTATAATAATTTCATTTTTTCGAAGGTTATCAAAACGAACGTCACGTTCCCAGTCTTCAATAATGAGACGTTTGGTCCTTTCCACAACACTTTTCCAGTTCTCCGGTGTTACTTTGGTGCAAGCTTCTTTTAATAACCCCATCATTTTATTTGCAGTAAACGGCGGAGTGGTATTGTTGCGTGCCGCGTAGCCTAAAAACAATTAAATATTCATTATTATATTAATAGTAAAATATGTATTACATGGGTCTTTGTTACTGAACTTTAAATAGGTAACATATTTTTTGTAATTAGCATTACCCTAGGACTTAGTCTGCATTATTTTTTTAGATAAAAAGTAGGCTATGGTCCTTCCAGCCTTTGTTGCTACATTGCAACGAAAAAAAAAATTACAAAAAAACACTTTTCAAATTTATAAAATGTATCATATGACAGGATTTTATTAAAAAAAAAACTAAAAATAATTTAAAAATACGAACCTTTAATTTGAGCCCATATCATTTCTATACTGTTGTATTGGCAATGATATGGAGGGAGACGGAGAACAGTGTGACCAAAGGATTTTGCCAGTTCGTCGAATATATATTTTGGACCGCCGGGTGGCTTATTTAAGTTAACGAGCCTTAGTGACTCACTTACTCTTCTCTACTTACTCACTTAATGACTGACTTAGTTACTCCACCTTCAACATTGAGACATCAGCCTCAACACCTTGATTTTGGAGCCATTCCAAAATTTCGCTCTTTCGGTTAACTTTGGTTGGCGGTTTATCCATTTGCACGGAATGGTATGAGGCGTTGTCCATAACAATAACATGGGGCTCATTTAAATTGGCTAATAACGTCATGAAGCACTCTTTGAATTTTTCATAATTCATTTCTTCGTGGTATTCAACCGTTTTAACTGACTTAAAAGCCAATAAACAATTGGGCACAAACCCTTTGGCTGTCCCAGCATGACAAATAATAAGTCTTTGCCCTTTTCCTTCAGGCACCTTTGTTACGGACTTCGCAGTATTATCATTCCATGTTTTAGAAACGCTATGATTGGCATTTAACCATGTTTCGTCCAAAAAAACAACTTTGTCCCAATCTACAATTTGTTTTGCCTTTCGTAAAAAATCACAACGTGCGAGAGCTATATCTGTCCGTTCCATTAGTATTTTTCTTTTGTCTGCTTTTTGGTAACGGAAACCTACTTCTTCTTTTAATAATTTAGACAATGAGGGCAAACTTCCTTTAAAATGGTTGGCTTCTCTGAGAGTGGTACGCAATTTTCTTAATGTTGGCAACTCATTACGCGTGTAGTAACTGTAAATGTGATTACGTATAGCATCAACCTCGAAACTGTCTGGTTTAGTTACTGGATGCTTTCGCCTCCTCTTTTTATTTGGTGTCGTTAGGACGTTTTCTTCCATTGAAGATTCCCCAAACTTTTCCTTTGTGATTCGAGAAACAGTGGTTTTTCCAATCCCAAGAGCATCAGCTACGCGATCACGTACGTTATTTAAAGGCAAGAGTGGTCCGCCATTTTGTAATTCGCGTTCAAAGTAGTGTCGCAAATTAACCACATATTCACGCATTTCGCTCTTGATAACAGTTTTTCTCGTTCTTTTCGGCATTATGGCACAACAAAAAAGTAAACAAGGGAACAAACTTAACTATAACAAAATACACAACAAAACTTAACACTAACAAATAATAACAACCAACGATAATAAGAAATGACTGGTGAAGAAAAAAGTTAACACTGGACGCATACAAGCACAAGGCTGAAGCCATAGAATAATTATACTGAGGTGACCGACGCCGGCGTTTCACCAGGGTTGCCATAACACAGCACAAATGAATACTAGTGATTTGTTAAATTATTTGATTTCGATGCATGGTATCTAAGAAAGTTGTACCCAATATATTTTAATATTACTTTCAATCACAAACTCAACACAAACTACATAATATTTACATTCATTGAAGATACCTAACGTAAATCTAATAACTTTACATAATTTTATAAATTCACAACAGTTATATAATGTGTATCGATTATGCCTCATACAGTCGACTGAGTCGACCCAGTCGACCGATTGTGTCCCATCTCTAGTAATTTCTGCCGACGGACGGAACCTTGATAAAACGGCAAGATATTTTTTGTTGCGCATTTATTTTATTTATTGATGCTTGTTTTTCCAAATTATTATGTTGTTATTGTGTTATATTATTGTATGATAAATTTTATTTGTGAACTATGGTGGTAACTACGAAAAATAAAAATCTAGAAATAAATGATCGAAGAGAGACGCCGTTACAATGTAAAGTCGTCCTGAAAATGTTCAAATGTCATAGGACCCAAGCTACATTTTACAAAGTATACCACACCATCAGTATCAAAATTGTTTTGAGTTTCCGATATTTCGGCGCTGTTGCAAGCATCATGATCACGGAGGAACTGTTCCTCAGTTCCTCAAAACAATGAAACATGGTAAATATCCCATTTATTTTGATACTGATGTGAGTGACCATGATAGTTTAAATAGCTATAAGATAATCAGTCATTTAAACCACACAATGTCAAATTTCTATAAAGATTCCTAATGTAAAAGTTACAATAATTTAAGGTCGAAATAATTAAATTACAATCGCAATTACAATTACATATCTATTAACATTATCATAATAGTACTTGACAATAGCAATAATATTCATCTTTATAACATTATAGATGATCAAAACCTCACAATGTCAATTTCCTATAAAGATTTCTAATGTCAACGTTACAAGGTCTAATTAACTAAATTACAATCACAATCACCATTACAATTACATATAATTTTTTATGTTATTCTAACAAAGCTGAATAAAAAATAATATTTTTGAAATTTTTTGTACTTACGAAAATTTCGGAGAATCGCAATTGGTTAAGTACAATCTGAAATAATGTATGTACTTGTGACAAAAGCTCACGATAGTCAGCATCCTTCGAGCGAAGCCGCGTCGCGGACCGCAATTGTTGGTTTTTTGGTTACTACCACGTAGACAAGTATATACCAAAACTTAAGTAGGTATAATATCAAAACACAGAAAAATACACAATCTTCATAGTTCATTAAAAAATTGCAGAGACTCGTCCGTCGCGGCGCAATACTAGCTTGCCGCCGAAGTTTAAAAGCCGCTTTCCGCCATCTGGGTGTAGCAACCAAACACAGCCACTAGCTTTGCTTCTGAACACTGCAAATGAGATCGCAGGCGCACTTGGAATAAACATCACCACAGCAGGTACCTAAGTAATTGAAGTTAAGGAAACGGGTTAAAGTATAGATTACAACAAATCCAAACAAAAAATAATATATTTCAAATTCTTGTATTATAAAAAAAGATTTGGAGAATTAATTGGTTGAGTAAAATCTGCAATTAAGGTATTTATTTAAGACAATAACTCGCGATAGCCAACATCCATAGGGCGAAGCCGCAGCGCGGGCAGCTGTAAGATAACAGTTTGTATTTTGCTACTTCCACATTGACAAGTTTACATCAAATCTTACATAGGGTTGCGATCAAAACACAGAAAATAAATATGCTACCAACATCTAACACACACTGCAAATGACACCGCTGTCGCACCTGGAATAAACACCATCTCAGCAGGTACCTAAGTAATTGAAGATATTAAAAAATGGATTACGGTATCGATTACAACGCTTCTAGTCAGTTTTGATAGATTTTGAATTCTAGTCCTTATAAAAGTTTTGGGGACTCGCAATTCTTTGAGTAGAATCTGAAATAAGGTATTTACTCATGACAAAAACTTGCGATAGCCAACATCCGTTTGCGCTGCCTAGAGGACCCATCCTTCTCCATCCTTTGGGTACACGTAGACCATGGCCCTACGAGTCAGATCTATGTGTGCCTCTACCGTTCCCATACAGGAGATGCTGAGACAACTCGACTCTTTGAATATCTGAGTCAGGCGGCAGATGATGCGCAGGAGCGATTTCCGAATGCCGAAATGGTATTTTTGGGGGATTTTAAAGTCCACCACGAGATCTGGTTGGGCTCCTCCAAAACAGACCATGCGGGAAGAGCCGCCCACGCATTTGCTCTGGCGCACGGCCTGATCCAATTGGTGCACGAGGTCACTAGGATACCAAGAAGGTCGGGCCTAGCACCTTCTCTGCTGGACCTTCTGCTGACGAGTGATCCGGACCGGTACAGTGTATCGGTGCGAGCCGCTTTAGGCAACTCCGACCACTGCCTGGTCTGTTCCATGGTGCCTATTGTAGCGCCCCCACGACCCGTGCAGGGGAAGCGGCGTCTCTGGCACTACTCGTCAGCGGACTGGGATGGACTTCGTGACTATTTTGCGTCCATCCCGTGGGTTGAGCGCTGCTTTGAAGGTAAGGACCCATCGGATTGTGCTACTGCTGTCGCCGGTGAGATCGGTCTGGGTATGGAATACTATATCTCATACACCGAGGACCGCGGGGTGCGCCCTTGGTTCGGGCGCGAGTTCGCGGAAGCTGTTGAACAAAAGTAGTCTGCGTACCGCGCTTGGGTAAGGGCGCGCGCCACACGCCATTCCAATCTGGGCCACTTCAAGGCGACGTACAACAGAGCCACAAAGGTCTGTAGAAGGGCCTACGTCAGAGCGGATGCCCTGCGCACAGCGAGGCTTGGTCAGGAGCTAGTGATGCATCCCACGGGAAGCCGTGGCTACTGGCGACTGGCTAAAGCCGTGCAAGCCAACTTCTGTCAGCCTTCGCTGCCTCCGCTGCGTAACCCTGATGGATCCCTGGCCCATGAGCCGCAAGAGAAGGCAAATCTGCTGGCTAATCTCTTTGCGGCCAACTCCCGAATCGATGATTGTGGTACGCAGCCACCAACACTACCCGACAGTGACCACGCGATGCCTGATATCCATATCAGGCAACGCGATGTCCGTGCAGTGCTGCAATCACTCGATGTCCGGAAAGCCAGTGGTCCGGATGGTATTCCAGCGGTAGTTTTGAAAAATGTGCTACAGTTCAGGTACAGTGCCTTTGCCTTGGAAAGAGGCGAATGTTCAGCCGATTCCCAAGAAGGGGGATCGCTCAGAGCCAGCCAACTATCGACCCATAGCCGTCACCTCAGTGCTGTGCAAAGTGTTCGAGCACATAATTAACAAACAGCTAATGCGGCACCTAGAGGATCACTCCTTAATTAATGACTGGCAATATGGCTTCAGACCGAAACGGTCAACAGGTGATCTTCTAGCATACGTTACCCATCTTTGGGGTGAGGCTATGGACAAGCACGGCGAGTCACTGGCAATTAGTCTTGACATCGCCAAAGCTTTCGATAGAGTCTGGCACAAATCGCTTCTTTCCAAACTTACTACCTACTAGGCTGTGCAACTGGGGTGCTAGCTTCCTGCAGGGGCGCCGTATTCGTGTCCTTTGTGACGGACGAGCTTCGGGGTTTCTGCAGGTAAATGCTGGCGTGCCCCAGGGGTCCGTCTTATCACCCACTCTCTTTCTCCTGCATATCAACGACATGCTGTCTACTGGCAATGTTCATTGTTTACATGGGAGTTATCACGGACATCTTGCGGCTAAGAAGTCAGATATCGCAGAGAAAAGGCAGCCTCTTGTCACTGAGCTTGACGGGATCCTGAATCACATTTCTCAATTAGGCTCTGAGAACCTGGTTGAGTTCAATGCCAAGAAGACGCAGGCATGTGCGTTTACAGCAAAAGTATCTTCTTTCCTTCCCCTCCCCACTCTTCAGAGCACGCCACTGCCACTGCAGGACAATCTCAATATCCTAGGTATGGATGTTCGCTGCAACCTCAATAACAAAACTTACGTCGAAAGTATCATCAAAACAGCCTCACGAAAACTCGGAGTCTTGAACAGAGTGAGACGATTTTTCACGCCGGAGCAGCGGTGTCTTCTATACAAGACACAAATTCGCTCCTGTGTGGAATACTGCTCGCATCTCTGGAATGATTCAGCGAAGTACTTACTAGATGCTCTCGACAGGTTGCAGCGACGTGCGGTCCGCATCATTGGGAATCCCGAGATCACGAACACCCTAGAACCTTTACAGCTGCGTAGAGATGTTGCGTCCATGGCTGTATTTTACCGTCTGTACCAGGGGGAGTGTTCTGATGAGCTCTTTCAATTAGTCCCACCCTCCCCTTTCCTACACAGGACAACACGTGCAGGTCTTAGATGTCATCCGCACACGGTGCAAAACATACCCGGACCGGAGCCGGTGGAGGAGGTTATGTCGGACTCGAACCGACTAAAACGCACGCCGCCTGTGGGTCGCTTTGGTTGCCAAAGGTGAGGTTGACAGGCATATCCCTCGCACCCCGGCCGACCCAGGGCCATCTCTCACGATCTGGCCCTCTTCTCGGGTGTGGGGACTACAGAGTCCCCAACTCGTCCCCGGAATCCCCCAGGCTGGCGCTCATGGGGGGCGGAGGTCGTTCATCGACTTCTGACGCCCGAGTTGCCTTCGTATGCGGGCAGCTTGTCTTGCGATCCTTCGTCGCTCCCGCTGCCGCTCCCGCCCCGCCTTCACGAGCATTACTTGCTCGCAGAAGGATGCGCCGGCCGCCCACGCATCCGCGCAGCGAACCATCGCCGCGAGCAAGGTGGAGAGCGTGAGAACCCTCACTCCCAGGGCCGCCACAAGTTCCCGCCTCGGCGTCTCCCACGCCGGACACTCGGTGAGCGTGTGCGGACCTGAGTCCTCACTCGCGTCGCAGTGGTGGCACTCGGACGTTGGCTCTTTCTGCATCCGACGCAGATGCTATCCAAAACTCACGTGTTTCCTTCTTCCTACAGTCCCGGGTCCTTTAAGCGGGGCGTGAAAAAGCATATGATGAGGCCGTCAAGCTGAGTGTCACCATTGTCACACGGTATGTGTAAATAATGGTGACCCTCTTTTCTGGGACTTTGCCTTCAGCTTACCATCAGGCAAGGCGAAGTCCAATTGACGTGTCCTATATAAAAAAAAAACCTCCGGGCGAAGCCGCTGTAAGATAACAGTTTGTCATTTTTGGTGCTACCACGTTGGCAAGTTTATACCAAATCTTAAGTATGTATGAGATCAAAACACAGAAAGAGGCGCTGACATCAACAGCTAACACACTCTTCATAGTTCATACAAAATTGCAGAGACTCTTCCATCGCGGGGCAATACTGGCCTGCCACCGAAGTTTAACAGCCACGTTCCTTCGTCTGGATCCAGCAACAAAACACAGCTACTAACTTTACCTCTGCACACTGCAGATGACACCGCAGTCGCACCTGGAATAAACACCATCTCAGCAGGTACTTAAGTAATTGAAAATATTTAAAAAATGGATTACGGTATAGATAGTAACGATTCTGAATAAAAAATAATATTTTTGGATTTCTTGTCCTTACAAAAGTTTCGTTAAATCGCAATTGATTTAGTACAATCTTTAATAATGTATCTACTTGTGACAAAAACTCACGATAGAGCCTGCGTGCTCCGAGCGAAGCCGCGGCGCAGGCCGAGATAGTTGTAATTTTTAATACTTCCACGTTGACAAGTTTATACCATATCTTGAGCAGGTATAATTTACACAGAAGATACTCTGACATCAACATCAAGCACACTCTTCATAGTTCATAAAAAATTGCAGAGACTTCTCTTCCATCGCGGCGCAATATTAGCCTGCCGCCGAAGTTAAACATCCACGTTCCTTCGTTTGGGTCTAACAACCAAACACAGCCACTAGCTTTACCTCTGTACGCTGCAAAGGCTACCGGCTCACCTGGAACAAACACCACCTCATCAGGTACCTAAGTAATTGAAGATATTAAAGAAATGTATTACGGCATAGGTTACAACAATCTTGAATAATAAATATTTTTCGAATTCTTGTTATTATAAAAGTTTTTGAGGGTCGCAATTCTTTGAGTAAATCTGAAGTAAGGTATTTTCTTGTGTCAAAAACTCGCGATAGCCAACATCCTCCGGGCGAAGCCGCTGTAAGATAACAGTTTGTAGTTTTTGGTACTTCCACGTTGACAAATTTATTCCAAATTTTAAGTATGTATGCGATCAAAACACAGAAAGATGCGCTGACATCAACATGTAACACACTCTTCATAGTTAATAAAAAATTGCAGAGACTCTTCTATCGCGGCGCAATACTGGCCTGCCGTCAAATTTAAACAGCCACGTGTCTCCGTCTGGGTGTAGCAACCAAACACAGCAACTAGCTTTGTCTCCGCACACTGCAAATGACACCACAGTCGCAACTGGAATAAACAACACCTCAGCAGGTACCTAAGCAATTGAAGATATTTAAAAAATGGGTTACGGCATTTTTTAAATTATTTTTATACCACTTAGGTGGCAGACAAGAACACGGCCCACCTGATGGGAAGTGGTTACCGTGGCCTATGGACTTGTGCAACACCTCATGCTCGTGCTGCCGACCATAGGTTATAACAATTCCAAACAATAAATAATACTTTTGTACTTCTTATTATTATAAAAGTTTCGGAGACTGCAATCGGTTGAGTAAAATCTGAAATAATGTAGGTGTGTCAAGTTTATACCAATTCGAATTAAAAGACAGAAAGATGCTTTGAGATTCCTTCCGGCAACGTAGTTTGATCGCATAGTTTTATTAATCGCATAAAGAGAATTTAAACATCCTAATTGTTCGATAGATCAGTCGAAGAACGAGCTGGCAATATTTAAAAGTGCTCGTTGTTGGATGACCAAGTCTGGCCAACGAAAGATGGTTCGAGGAAACGGCGGTATTTCTTAGTGGTCAACCTATATAGCCAAACTGATTTGGCTAAGAAGAATTCCATTTCCTTATTGCCAAATTAGTTTCAAAGATTAAATTGTTTATTTTGTTTAAAACATATATGGTGTACGAGTTATATGGTTCAAGAAATTTCTGCCAAAGAAATGGTAACCGTAATACTTTGTTACAACGTCATTTGGATATAAAAATATTTGCACAATTAGTTTATTTCTTTTATATTCCTAAATTGAATACAGTTCCCAATCATTTATTCAGTAAAACCTGTAAATTAAATAATAGGTCGTTACATATGAAATTGCCGTTTTTTTTTTGAGTAATTGGAGGAAGCCTAATTTACGGAACCAACATTTTTGCTTCTTTTTTTGAAATGACAAATCCAAATTTTATGATTTTTCGGCATTATTACATTAAGCTAACAATCACTTTTATTACATTTTTGAAAACTGACAACTGTAAACAGTAATACGATGTTTATCATCAAAATGGATAGCATTTAGTTAGTACTGTTTTTGAACATCGAATTTAATTTATCATGCGGCCAATATAAACAAAATTTTATACAGAGTTGTAAAATCTTGTAATCAACTTTCAAACAATATATAAACAATGAAAATAGCTATTAAATTACAGGAATAACGAACTCATGAATTTGTACAGTAAGTGTTCCCGTAAAATTAAAACCATGTCACTAGATAAAGGTTAAAGAAACTTCTGTTAACCTACGTACAATGCATGGAGCAAACCTCATAACTAACACCAAAAGAATAGTTGCACTACATACCATGCTTCCATTATTACCTGTAGATTTTATTATCAGGTCATATATTATTATTATCTAAAAAGATAATATAAAAAGCACTTTTTTTCAGAAACGGCAAATATTTAGTACGTGCTGTGCACTGCAGGAGTGTTATATAGAGACCTATTTAGAATTATGTTTTTTGTGCGCTGTAATAAACATATTGAAGGGATATTAAAAAGATCCCTTTTGAAGAAGTACTATACATTTAAAAACAGCAAAAAGCAATAGCATTTTGTATTACTTATAATTAATCCAATTGATGTGACCAGCAATAGGCGCAAGTTATTGGATGATCAATTAGGAAGAAAATACGAGTCAACTTACGTAAATGTAAATATTGATTAATAATACTGTAAAAATCACTAATGACAGTTGGTTGTGTGCTTTTACATACATACATACTTATATTGATATGGATATCTATATTTATGTATTATATTTATGTTATAATGTGTATATCTTTTATGTATATGTATAACTATTCTGATTTATTTTAAGTATGATAAGTAGGTATAAGTACTGTTTATGTTTAAGAACCTATATATAATTAATCTATAGTCCTTTTAGAACCAAACGCATCTCTTGTCAATATGCGCCTACCTCGTACTAGCTCTGCATCACCCTATGGTAGACTGGCAGAGAATGCCTACGGCATTAAGTCCGCCAATGTACATCGTGCATAAAGTATAAATAAATAAATAAATTATATACATATAATCACGCCTTTATCCCTGGAGGGTTAGGCAGAGGTGAATTAACACCCACATTTCACCAATAAATTGTATTCGGTCCCACGTAATAGGGGGTGAGCCTATTGCCGTGTGTCTTTTAATTATGCGATATAATTATAGTACCTACCATAAAAAAATGATCTGATATTTTTTGAACCAAATATAAACTAGGAAACTTCCCTTCTGTGAATAACAATTTAAAATACATATTGAAAATCAAATACCTTCATTCCGTCTGCCTTGCAAACCTATCATTTATAATTAAGAATCAATTTCCTATATTTATTCTTATTATCACAATTTAATATCGCGATTAATGCAAAATAATAATCGAGACTAGCTTAAAACACCAACATATGAAACGGTTTTGCCCCTGTTCGCCCGTGGTCCACCTACATAGTTCACCTGGTTGTACCACGGGTATTTTTTTTTCCCCGTAGTCCACCGCAGTTTAACTGGGTGTACTATGGGAATTAATGTTTTCCCATAGTCCACCTATGCTGTTATGAAGTATATGTTTTTAATTTATATTGCCCGTAGTTCACCTATATCGAAAAACAAAAGACATTCGTAAAATATTTATTTTTACTATTTTTTTAAGGTTGAAAATCGCGTGCATCTTCAAAGTGAAATAAATTGTCATACATATTACAGTATAGTATCATAGTGGCGCTCATTGGGAGAGGCCTATGTCCAGCAGTGTACTGCAATAGACTAAATGACTTGACTTATTACAATATAATTAAACATAAAGATAACATAAAATAAACAATAATTGAACCTGTAGGCCACTCGTGTAACCTCAATATTTCACTGACTTTATAATACGTGCATACAGCATCCTAGATATTAATGCCAATATAATATCAATGTGTTATTTTGTAAATATAGCAATTAGTTAATATCTCTAATATAGACACACTCACACATGTGAATATAATTTGTACTTATAAGACAATAAAGAAAAGATCACTCATTACTGATCACTGAGAACACGCAAACGTAGTTTCACTACAAACCCTACATTTCCTTATCTCAGTTTTTCTAACGCTAATCCTACGCAAATTTCTTTATTTATTAGTTGCATTTGTACACATATTATGTCATCATCATTGTCTAGATATATAATCCTTCTTCTTGTTCCAAAAACCGATTTGCTTTCGATGTCTTTTAATACCGTTAGCAGACGTACGACAGTGGCTTCGGTTTTTCTTAATCTTTTATTTAACTGTTAATGGTATGATTCTGTTATATTGTTTGTACGATGTCTCTGCCCAAACACGCACAAAATTTCAACGAAGTTTTTTGTCATCCAAAAGCTGTGAATATATTTTAATAACTTTTCCATTTTTGGTTTATTTAAACTTTCTATTTTGATGTATTCTAAACCTTCTGTTATATGCTCTTTTGGTAAAAGTGGCAGCGCTGAAACAAGCCCGGTTAACCTTTTTTCTGTTTTACTTTTAAGGCTAAGTTGTTTGGCCTTTTTCCAGATTGCTTTACACCAATGATAGTAACATCCAACTAGCTTAATTTCAGAAAATATTTCTTGTGCGGCATTAATAATGGCTTTCTCAAAGTCACAGTGTAGTTTAGAGGGTTTAAAGCAAGGCAGTTGCGACTTTATCAATTCAAATAATATTTTATAAGTTTCTTGTTTTTTGTCTGGCAATAACGCGTAAATCAATGGCAAAGTTTTAGTTGTAGTTATAGTACTTCCAACATCACCGTGGATTGTAAATAGCTGATAAAACGGTGGAGGACACGTATCGAAAGTGCCATCGGCGAAATATTCATCAATTTCATAAAGCTTTGCTCTATTGACACGTGAACAAAAAACAATTATACGTGTATCTGCATGATTATAATCTGCTAAAATAAAATTGTTAAATTTAGGCGGCACGCTAACTTCTTTGAAATTTTTGTAAACAGATTTTTTGTCGCCTAATGATGTATTCCTGACCGTGTATAGACTATGCTGGCAGCTAGTTAATGACGGTACATTAGCTACCATATCCATAGTGCTACTTTGAATTTTTGATAGCATTTCGTTGTATAGCTTGGGGACTGGGTCAATACTATTTTTGACTTTGTCTTTTAATTGTTCAAATTCCTTTGCAATAATATTTTTCGCTAAATTGGGTGAACAAGAATGCTCTCTAGTTTTAATCTTAAGGTTATCCTAAAACAAAAAGTTAATATAGTAGGTAGGTACCTATCAAAATTGTTTAACTAATCTCAAAAAAAATAAAAGCGCCGTGTGGTGGCGGCTTAGAATACAAACCACCTCCCCTTCCATATCCCGAGGGTGTCGTAAGAATCGACTAAGGGGCTATGCAGATACTATCACTGCGAGAGAAGGAAAACTCGAAACTAAACCCTACACCAACCCGTCTGGCCAGCGTGGTATAGTAGGCCAAATACCTCCATAGAAGAGGCCTATGTCCAGCAGTGGACTGTGATAGGCTGATTGATTGAATCTCAAAAATTCAAAAGATATCTTCATGCAGGAAATTTAATTGTAGGTACATTTTAAATGCTTACCTTTATGATTATGTTTCCTCTGCACTTATCTTTTTTGTAATTAGAGCATCGCCACAAACTTGAAGCATTTTTAAAACCTTTTACCTTGTAAAATTGGAAGTCTTTGTATAAGAGGATAGTACCTCCCTTTCTTTTAATGAATACAACATCTTCTTCGGTACTCATTTTAACTAGTTACAATTAATTGTAAATTAATAAAACTACAAGGAAATATATTTCAACTGATAGGTACTATGACATTATAGATGACATTGTCATTATGAAAAAAATAAGGTAAACAATTAGTTGGTATGAAGTTTGTATGCCTATACAATATTATATCTTCTACAAGTAGACCACGAGGAAAAACAATTACCCATGGTACAACCAGGTGAACTAAGGTGGACTACGGGAAAACATTAATTCCCATAGTACACCCAGTTAAACTGCGGTGGACTACGGGGAAAAAAAATACCCGTGGTACAACCAGGTGAACTATGTAGGTGGACCACGGGCGAACAGGGGGTTTTGCTTCTTATTTGAATAAGTTTTGATTACTATGCGTATAAAAACTAAATAACCTACTATTAAGATAGTCTTGATTTTAATTTTTTTCCCGATTAAACAAATGGAACTATACATTGTGAAAAATATACTTATGACTATAATTTAAAAACCTACTATGAATCACACTTTGAGATCACCGTTATTGCAATTACTATGTTAATATCAAGTAGGTACTTACGAAACTTTGGTATTTCACTCTTATTTTTTATAATCTACCTAATGAGCTAGTTTAGAAAATAGATAAGGTCAGGTGGGGTAAGAGAAACATACTTTATTTTTATATTTCTTGTAAAGAGCTGTAAAGATTTATAGATACTTGTTGATTAGATTAGTTCAATTCACGCCGCGGGTATTTAGCTTTGATTGATATTAATTTACGGTACCTACGGTTTCTGCGTAAAGCAAATAACTTTTGATTAACTAAAACGATTGCTTCTTGGCAATTGTCCCTCTTACCCTGAAGATGGGGTAAGAGAAACGGTCATCATAATCTACATAAAACAGCAAGGGACATTTTAACAAATGTGGAGATGGCATCATATCAATACAGAATAATATGGACGTTATTCTTTAATGATCTAAGGTTTATTTTTGAATATAGACGTAAAAATCGGATTTTGGGGTAAGTGGAACATAGGCAGTTAGACAGCGGTTGCAAACATAGTGCTACAGATTATGAAATTTGAATTAAAGCACAATCAAAGAGAACAGTTTTATATTTTACAAAATAAGTACTTATACTTAATTTTAACCTTAATGTGAATTGAGCAGCAGTCATACCGGTTGTCACATTTATAATAAATGCGTCAATAATATTAGCTACGCGGACGATATGGTGCTGCTGGGACCATCGGTGGGGGCTGTTCGTAAACTGGTGGTGTTCTGCGAGATACTTGCGGCGGAACATAGTCTTACATACAACACCGCAAAAAGCAAAAATCTACTGGACGTTGTAGTTGTTGAAGGATAATTTAAATATAATTTGGTCTCTTACGGCCTATTGTCGGTTTTGGTAGTTTTAATTGAATGTCTTCCATATGAAGAACTTCAGAGATGTTCTCAACTATGGGAAATGTAAATACATTCTCACTCCCTTTATTCCATAAAGTCTTTCTGACGTATTTTACTACCGGACATCCATCGTCGTTTATTTCTAACACTACGCCATTAAAGTGTTTTACCGTTTTTTAGTTGCGAATTTGACCAAAATCCAGTCACCAATGGCCATTTGGTTAGAGGATCGGGCTGTTTTGTTCATATAATTGTTTATTTCGTAATAATTTTCAACCTTCACTTTACCTCATAATTTCGCCATCATTTTTCTGAATTTCATTACAAAAGTCTTCAAAATCAATGTTACTGTCATCGTCATAGTTAATCTTAGACTCATTTTCATTTTAATTTCTCTTGAGGATGTATGTATATTTTTTGTATATTTATTTTTCTCTTACGTGTTAAGTTTTATTCTGTCTCTAAACTTTGCTTTTTTTTTGCTCTTTTGTTCAATTTTTCCTTCTTTGTCGTTTTTTTTTTTCTTGGCGTTATTCTCTTCATTTTTTTGTACCTTTTTGCTTTTCTCTAGCTCAAGTTGTTTAGTCCTTTCATATACATCATCATGCGTAATGACCTCAGCACCAGTGGTCACCTTTTTTCTTTTCAATGTGTTGCTAGGTTCTGCTTTTACTGTCATAAGAAATAACTCATCGATTTTCAAGAATTCGTATGTTTTTGGTTTTGGCTTGTCTCGTTCCAAAATATTTATGTCTTGAGAAACGATGTTTTTACTTGTACGAAGTCATGTCGGCTTGTAATATTCATAACTAGCTGCAGTGTGGCAGAATGATAAATATATGAGCTTAAATTGATGCTAGCTAGTGTCAACTAATGATTCCGGACTAAATTGTTTGAGTTTGTGTTGATTTTGAATTAGGAAGACTGAGTCGTCATTAGTGCTTCATCTAATGTCAGCTGTTGAATTGGTAATGCTACAGGTTGCTTGTGGACAATGCAATGTTATTTTTTCCATTCTCGCAGTTCAACTTCGTAAATTTTTTTCAGGTGCAGCATTTTTGTTCAGAGGATATATTCCCGCCTTCCTCTCGCCTCGGCTCTATTAAGGCCCAAATTTGTCCTAATATTTTTGCGAATTCCCTTTTTGATAAAGTTTTGCCGATATTTAATCTTTGCCATTTTACAAACATAACGTCCTATTTATCTTTGAAAGATTTGTTAACTGATAGATTCATTGGTTGTAACAAAAGGCTCGTATGTAATATCCGCTGCTCGGACTTTCTCGATAATATTGAGGCCGAAATGTGTGGAATGCCCATCGAAAATTAACGAGTATCGGTCGCTTCCATCCCAACCGCGGGTAAAAAAACTTTTTCAAAAATTGCCTCAAACACCGGTGCTTCCATCCAGCCGTCACTTGTGGCTGCATAAACCGTCCCAGGATAGTTTTCTTCTGTTGTCCAACTGTCCTACATATTTTTCCTCTTGAAAACAATCAAAGGAGGAAGATTTTCACCTAAAGCATTAGACCCCAATAAAACGGTTGTATTATCTTTACCTGGGGATGCTATAGTTCTCGTTGAAGTATATGCATAGTCCTTTGAGACCAACTACCTTAGATTTTGGTGAATCCTTGCTAAAGCTGGTTTCGTCCACGTTATATATATGGGACGGTTTGTCACCCAGCTTTTGGTTGACAATTGTTTCTTCAAGCAAATCAAAATAAGGGTAAATTAAATTATATATGAACTGCAAGCTTTCTTACGAGCATATTCAACTGGTTGGGGTATTTTCACCGAAAGATTGAGCCGATTTTTGAATGCTAGGAACCAATCTTCGCCGAGTATACCGTTTTTGAAAGGATTGTCAATTTTATTTTGTGAAACATAGTGTCCTACCATTTCTAATTTCCTTTCTAGTAAGGCTGAAACCATATTTTTCTCGGGAAATGTATTCGATTTTAAGCCTTTCCGTTCATAAACTTGATTTATTATAGTTGACCTTGGAATGTTATAAATTTTTGAAGTGGCATATCCTGATAAAGTACCACTTTTACTGGCCTTACGGCTTCATTTAACTTTTCTTTTGGGTAATTGGCTCTGTCACTTTTTCTTTTATAGTGACGAGGCATTTTTTATCGTTCTGTAATAAATTCAAACAACATAAATTACATTATCTAGTTTATAAGCTTTTTCAGGTTAAAATACATTGTACTTCTAATTCATAAACTCTTATTTATTATTCAATAAAAAGATTAGTTATTTTGCGATTAATTTATCAATACTTTAACTATAATGCATTAGGTATTATTTTAGGGGCCAAAAGAAGTAAACTCGGTTATTTATGTTAAGATAAACAACCACCTTAAATATTTTAAGTACACCAGACTGTCAAGAAATTTCTGTTCGTTAAATTATACCTATTCGATTCGATTTCGTTCCACGCGGTTAATACAAAATTGTACAGTCATTCTGGGTAAAAATGGACTGGATAATATTTGTATGAATGAATATCTAAATTTGCTTTTGCCTAGGCTGGGTGTTTCTAATATGTAAGTATTTACGAAAAAAAATCTAAGTATGTTTGTCCACATTCATGATCCCATAACAAAAGCTTCCTAGTTAAACTATGCTTACCTGGTCTAGATAGCGTTGCGTAGAATGTCAACAAAAATATTTTATATTAAGTAATTCAATTTATTGTTATTAATATTTTAATTTGTCTTTGTTTTTTAACACGTACAAAATAATTAAAACATAAATACACGACACAAACTCGCGATCATGTCGCGTCAAACAACCCACTCCGCTTTATTGTTTACTTAAATAATAATAAGCGATAAAAACCTAATCATAATCTCGATAATGTGACGTCTGTCACAGTCACAGAATGCTACGTAAAACAAATGGCATAGAGTAATGAGAAATGGATCATAGGTAGCCTTAGCCAGACTCTTTTAATCTCTTAGATGACAAACCCCTAAAAAATTTGATCATCAATTTGATGATCATAAATTGCATAATAAAAAAATATTTCTTATCCCTGACACGGGGTAAGAGAAATATATGACCCTCTTTACCCAGTATTGATGGAATCTCTTCCCCCACTTAACATTTTTGACATTAGAATATTAATCACATCAAAACAGTATTTTACAGATGGTTTTCAACAAAAATAACATATAGACCAATAACATTAAAGTTTAAACATAGTACTTACCAATTTGATGTATGAGATTCACTTGATTTACGCATTAAATAAACACAGTCAGATTACACCAACAACGCGGTATTTGTTTATTTGTTTGACAACCAATTTTTTAATTCTGTTTTACTCTAACAGTGATGTCGTACTGACATCTGTGTTTTAACAGGGGAACTACATTGCAAATACTGTTTCATCGACGGACGACTTAAGCCGCTAAACTCGTTCGTTTTTCATAGACAACCCCATGACCCTCATCCCCCTCCGTCCCTTTTACCCCACCTGACCTTACTTCAATAATAATAATGCGGCTATTCGTCATTATTGGTTATAACATAGGTATCTATAGTAAACGTCATAATAAGATTTCCGTATTGCATTCTTCTCAATCAATTCTTGTATGTCTCGTTATTGCATCCAATAATGCAATATGTATTAAGTCAATTGAAAATAGCGGTTGACCTACATCTGACCCGGATCCCCTTCTTTGGACAAGTTTTTTTTGCACACAAGCTTTTATGTACCTAACTAAAACCCAACTAAATTTATAACTTATTTTAGTAAAAGAGGTGTTGTAAAAAAAGGCTTCAGTTTTCTTTTTCAACTCTGAGTTAATGTTATGCCACTTGGATATTGCCAAGACAATGAAACACACCGCCCGCCAAGGCTATTTATAACGTTGTTATAGGCGACTTTTGGAAGTAGACGAACGCGACGAGATAAGAATTGGACCTTATAGAGTTGGGCGCAGAAATCATATGGGGCAAATGCCAGTCAAGTTCCTCGAGTCACAGGAACTCGTCTTAATGAATATCTTCTTTAAGAAAAATCCCACAGGAAGTGATATAATCGTCATTATCTATAAAGTTCGCCCATTTCAGCCCTTGTTCATTTGTGATCTTTTCATCTTTGTGGTCTGGATCTCTCTCTGTACTTTTAACAGTCGTGGTAACATGATTGAACCTGTCGTCACCTTTTTATTATTTTTGAAGTGCCAACCCTAGCATTTTTTATTTTAGATATAGCATTAACACTCAACATTATAACAAGGGAACAGTATAATGGGCGGCCTTATCGCTCTATACGACTTCTGCCAGGCAACCTTTGGATCGTAATAAAAGTTGTAGGAATGAGTGGTAGTTGTTTGGCGTATTTTTACAATACAAATATAATAAGTAATTACACGGGTATATTATATCTAATACAAACATAAATATAACCATATATGTACATAAATACATATAATAAAGTAATACATACAAATAATAAATATAATATACATACATATAATACGTATACAATATATATCAGACAATAACTTGATATAGTAAGGATGGCATATAAGAGCATTTCACAGTGACAAATAGTGCTCCCTTCCCTCACCATAGTTTTGAATTTATTTAAAGTGTAGGTACTGGTTGCTTATTCCAGATACGGATTGCCCGTGCCGTAACTGTGAAGGATTTGTCGTAAAATGTTGTTTTATGTGACGGCATTCTTAACCTTAAGTTTTCTGTTGACCTTAGATGTCACGAATGAGTATCATGTAGGAACTCAAAACGTCTCTTAAGGTAAGACGGAGTTGTAGGTTTGAATAATATGTTGTACAGTAAAGAAAGAATGTACCTAAGCATTTCGGCGAAGTCGAATGGGAGGCCACTTAAGTTCTATTCGAAACTACGAAACATGATCATACTTGCGTAAAGCAAATGTTAATCTTCTACAGACGTTTTGGAGGCGCTCAAGTTAATCTAGCTGGCTTTCGGTTGAAACAAGATAACTGACGTCCGCATAATAAAAAATGGGGAGTAACAATTACAATATGTTTGCAAGCGAAATAAATACTATTCTTTATACACAATAACTACCAACATATATTCACCACTTGGCAGTTGTGCTACAAATTCTAAAATGTACAACCAACTATAATAGAGAACAAATCGAGAACAACATAAATAAGAAACTTGTTAGAAAAAGATAAAATATAAATAAATTACATTAATGGATGTTCTAAAAGACTTGTAAAGTACTCATAAACGCACGTCTATTGTAATGACAGCGATGACAGCTTTGACAATTGTCAATTTATAGTGACAAGTGGTTTATTGTCATGTCGAAAATAAATAACAAACAAACATTGAATATACACAAATAATAAGATTAAAGACGGTAATCCAAAGCGAAGAAAAAAACTAAGCATAGAAGGTACTAGTAAATATTTATGAAACATAGTGAAGGTGAAAATAATAGCGAACATAAATACGTAAATGCAATATTACCCGGCCTATGGAAATAACCTATTTCTTCTTCGGAGCAACCCTCTTGGCCTTTGCAGTCGTCTCCACTTCTGAATTGACCTTTTCTATATCTTGAGGCCCGATCCTATGCAGTTCACTGAGACTAACTATGCGGTGCCGTATTCCATCGTGTGCGATAATATGAATGAGGCCCTCCTTACAATATTTTTCACGTAGCATGGGTACGGTGACGTTTGGGATTTGAAGTTACTAGAGATGTAGTCAAGATAAAATCGCATGAAATAAAATCGATTATATATCTTATCGAGATCATTTATTAATGAAGAAGAAATCGATTCTATTAACTAATAATTTTGAAGAAAAAAAGTAAAACAAAATTGATAACCTGTTTAATTATTTATTAAAAATCAAACATGTTCATCATCTTCATCATCATCATCATCATCATCATCGTCATCTGACTCGTCGACGTGAATAATTATTTGGGAATCAATTATGCAGTCTATTCTAATGTCTCGCTCCCAGTCATGTAAGATTAGATTTTTGGTTTTCTCCACTACTTTCTTCCAGTCATCGCCAGTGACATTTTTGCATCCCTCTTTCAATAACCCCATCATTTTTGTGGCTGTAAAAGGCGGAGCTGTATTTTTTCGTGCAGCGTATCCTGAAACAAGATAAAAAACAAATTGAGTCATAGAATTCAAGTAATAAACATAATCATATTTTTGTCAGTATGTAAATAGACTATGGTTAAACAAGTTACCTTTGATTTGGGCCCAAATTAATTCAATGGCATTGTACTGACAGTGGTACGGTGGAAGCCTCAGGACTTCGTGACCATATTCGTTTGCCATCATATCTAATTTGTATGTCGTTTGGGGCTTGTGCATTTTTACGAGCTTCACTAGCTCCACCTTTAATTTCGTCTCATCGGCTTCCACATTATTGGCTTGGAGCCACTCGATCAACTCGCTCTTCTTATTGGAAGAAGTCGGCGGTTTGTTCAATTGCACGGAGTGATATGGGGCATTGTCCATAATAATTGTGCTGGGTTCTTCTAAATTGCTAAGCATATTTTGAAACCACTCCGTGAATACTTCCGCATTCATATCTTCGTGATATTCTCCCGTCTTTTTCGATTTAAAAGCAAGTAGCCCATTTTCTACAAATCCTTTCGATGTGCCTGCGTGACAAATAATCAATCTCTCCCCTTTTCCTTCTGGCACTTTGGTCGAGGCATGAGGTGTATCGTCAGTCCACATTTTACCGACCGTATGATTGGCATTCAGCCAAGTTTCATCCAGGAAGACGACATTGCTCCAATCGGTAATCGCTTTAGCCTTTTTCAAAAAGGTAACCCGCGCAAGTGCTATATCGCCCCTCTCCATGACAATTTTTCTTTTGTTTACTTTTTTGAATTGGAAACCAATGTCCTTCAATACGCTCCACAAGGATGTAGGACTTCCAGTAAACAAATCAGCATCTTTTAAAGACTTGACCAGCTTTAGAAGCGTCGGTAATTCTTTATTCTGGTAATAGTTATAAATGTGGCTCCGTATAGCATCGGCCGCAAAACTGTCTACATCTGTTACAGATGCCTTTTTGGTTCGCTTTTTATTAGGGGTGGACAACTTATTTTCTTCTGTATCGTGAGCACCATATTTTTCTCGAGTGATTCGAGAAACCGTGTTCCGCCCAATGTCTAACGCATCTGCCACTCGATCCAAAACGTTGGACACAGGCAATAGCGTTCCGCCATTCTCACGTTCCCGCTCAAAGTAATCCCGCAATCGAACTACAAATTCACGGGCTTGGCTACCAAGCACAGTCTTTTTCGTTCTTTTTGGCATTTTGCCAAAAAAAACAACAAAACAAAAGTCAATAACAAAAAACGGTAACGAAAACAACAAAGCACAACGATAGTCAATAACAAAAACAAGTAACAAAAACACCACGCAAGCTCAAAACAAAGAAAACAGACCGCATACAAGGCAGACGCACTCGTACTGAGTTGATATAACAAGATGGCTGCCAGCTCATGCTTAAGCAGTGTTGCTATATTATAATAAAGCTCCACAAAGACAAAAATGCTTTGTTTAAAGTTTATTATTACATAATTATATTTTATAATCGTATTTTAGTTAAAAATACAACTAACGATTTATAATAATTTATTCGACAATTTATCGATTATAACGATTTTACTATGTCAGTCTCTAACGCAACCTGTTCCGATTCACGCATCAAGAATTATGTATTTGGAATGTTTATATTTAAAGTTTAAATAATTACGGAGAAATAAAAATAGTTTTAAGTTAAAAATGCAAAATAAAACAGTTTTCTTTTTATCTTCGTATTAAGTGTTGTTTCCTGTATTCCGCGTTAGGTAAATTGTTTCGAAATGAATCATGCATGAAATGGAATTAGTCAAATGTCACCGTACCCATGCTACGTGAAAAATATTATAGTCCAACATTGGGATAGGCCAAATTTTGACGGGCAGTCATAAAAGTAATGGCGCTCTTTAGTAAAAGATTGTGATATTATTGCACCCATGCCCTTGAACTTAGCTTTGTCATACCACAGTTTGTCCCGGAACACTGCGCTTATGAACTTGACCGCAAGGGGCCTCGGTTTGTGTTCCACTGATGGGCACCTCATTCTATGACAGCGTCGAATGTCTCCAACAGCCAAACTTGAACCAAGGTATTTATTGGCAAACTCGACTACCTCTTCAGCAGTTTTCTCCTTTTGCTCCTCGGGCCTACCATGCAGCAATAACATTTTCCTCTGAGTTTGCATCTTCATTGTGTCCACAGTTCTTACAAGTAACTCAATTTGTTTTTGTAGATTACAAAATAGCCGCTGTGATGAATGTTTTAAATGAGGCATATTCTGCTAACAAATTACCCAGGGAAAGAATGTCCTGGACATTTGGAAGCTCTGCCTCGAAGGTGGCCACGCATTTGAGGAACATATCTTTCATACTGCTAATCGACTCTTGAAGTGATTCAGACATGACTTCTGATTAGTGTAATACTGTGAATATGAAGTGGAAAGAAAGTGTTATCTTACACTACACTGGCAGGTATTTTACAATTATTTTTTTTTGTGTTTATGCCACTACTACCCACAATCAAGTCCAAAGATTATTCTTTGAGCCAAAAACGTTCTACAAAATCAAACAAGTTGTGCAGGCCCAACTCCTGACTTCTTTCACATATTCCCAACGCACTATTTCTTAGGCGGTTCACTTATTTATTTATACTTTATGCACAATGTATATTAGCCGTAGGCATTCTCTGCCAGTCTACCATAGGGTGGGGCAGAGCTAGTCGGAGGTAGGCGCATATTAATAAGAGATGCGTTTGGTTCTATAAGGACTATAGATTAATTACACATAGGTACTTAAACATTAACAGTGCATATACCTACTTATCATATATTTAAACCCATTAAGTACTTGGGATTTTTTCCATATGGCTCTTGACATTGACGGCATTGGTAAAGCCTGCTCCTTTTAGATGAATGTCGGGGAAAACTTCTGTAGAAGCATTGATCGCTGCCAATTCAAAATCATAGTGGAAGACATTACTATAGAAGTATCAAGGTGACATAATACCCCGCATGCCAAGATTAATCTAATTTTCTTGTGAAACTACTGGATTTACTGTAGTGTCACAGTAATTTTATTTTTAATCGTGGCACTACTGGTGTGCCAACCCGTAGTGCCAAAAATAATAAATGATTTTAATTGCCAGCTTCTTATAAAGAAGTTAAACAATCAAGAAGTTAAATGATGATACATAAAATGATGGTACTAAAATAAAAGTAAAATATTATGTTGTTTTATGTAGGTATTTAAATGAATAGCAAACATATGTTAACAAGCGTACAATATGCAATGTACATCAAATACCACAAGCATTTTTTTGTAACCCATAGGCGATCAATCAAACAATGTGAAATCTAAAATCTTCATAGGATTTCATAAGTGGTTCATAAAAATTGCAGGTACCCACCTGTCATCTCAGCGAAATACTGACCTGCCGCCGGAATTCGACAGCCGCTTTCCTCCGCCTAATTTTAGCTACCAACCACTGCTTTGCACCACCAAGGTCGCACCTGGAATAAACACCACCTCATCAGGTACTTGAGTAATTGAAGATATTTAAAATAACTTGGATTATGTACACGTACATACCATATTAAGAATTTTGAACAATAAGTAATATTTTTGTAATTCTTGTCTGTTTACGTTTTATTACGTTACGTACTTACTTACGTTTATATAAACGTATGTTGACCAGCGTACAACATACACTGTACGTCAAATACAACAAGCGTTTTTCTAACTCATGGGTAACTCATGGGCAATCAATCGAACAATAAGGATTCAAGAATCCTAGTAATGCAACTGATTGAACAAACATATCCTCATAGTCCGATCAATCGAACAATGTGGATTGTAGAATCCTGGTAAGTCGCAGAATTGTGCAACCAATCGAATGATGTGGATTTATAAATCTCTATAATTTAGTTGGTCGCACTATGACGATTTTAAATCCTCTTTGTGTGGTTATTATAACTATGCGATCTAACTGTGTTGCCGGAAGTCTGACATAAACCTCAAACTTCATAAAAAAATTACAGGGCACCTGTCATCGGGGCACAATACTGACCTCCCGCCGAAGTATGACACCTGCGTTTCTCCGCCTAAGTTTAGCTACCAAACGCAACAACTAGCATCTCCGTCGCACACTGAAAGTGACAACGAAATCGTTTCTCAAGGAAACACCACCCCATCAGGTACCTATGATGTAATTAAATATATTTTTTTCCTTACAGCTAGTATTTTAACGTCTTGATACTCATAAAATATTATCATTTTTGGATAATTACAAAAGTATGATTCATAAATTAATAGTTTTAAATATTCAATATTTAATAGTAATTTGTCACCTCTTTTTTTAAAATCTGATGTTCATATAACTTTATAGGACCGCATACCTGACCTGACCTGACTTTTCTTTTTCGACTTAGACGATTCATAAATATCTAAAAAATAATTTGTTCAAATTGTAGAGTACAAACACGTAATTATTTCGGTTGTTTTTGCTGCATAAATATTTCTTATATTCTTTTTTTTAAAGACTACACAAAAAGTACACAAAGCAAATGTTTTTAGGTACGCATAAAAACCAGCCTACATGGGCTTGTAGCATGGGCTGGTTTTTATGCGTACCTAAAAAATAATTAAACAACAAATTAAACTATCAATTTTGATTCGTCGGTGTATAGTCAGTGTTGCAACCAGTTGATTTTTCCAATTTGCGGTCGTTTTCTTGATCCATCTTTCTTTTATGAACAAATATATTCATTTTGAAATTCTTGTTTGATTCTTCGCGATCAACGCAACCATGTCCAATATAACAAAGGTATGCGATTATAACACAGACAAATTCTCTGACATTCTCAAACACACTCTTCATTAGTGGTTCATAAAAAATTGCAGATCACCTGGCTTCGCGGCGTAATAGTGACCTTCCGCCGGAGTTTGACAGCAGCGTTCCTCCGCCTAAGTTTAGCTACCAACCACAGCATTGCGCCACCATAGTCGCACCTGTAAGAAACACCACCTCAGCAGGTACCTGAGTAATTGAAGATACTTAAAAAAAACATGGGTTATGTACAGTCAGCTTCTTATATAAAGTGACAGATAGCATATCCATATACGAGGGTGACACTGAAAGTTCTTAGAAAAACAGAACAAAATAGCAAGTTTTAGTATATCTTTTTAAAATAGTGTCCATTTACATCAATACATCGATGCATCCAATAGAACCACTAAGAAAACTTTGCACGCTCGTCCTTGGGGGTCTCTTCTACGGCGTTTTGAAACGCAGCCACTTCTTCCTCAGCGTTCATAAAACGTTTTCCTCGAAGTTTTTCTTTTATTTTCGGAAGTAAAAAAATCGCAAGGTGCGAGTTCGGGGCTATAAGGGCGGATGACCCAGTAATTCCACGTCTGACGTCGTCAAGTAGTCAATTGTTTGCTTGGCGGTGTGCGACGAGTCGTTGTCGTGGTGAAGGAGGATCCTACTGCGAGGTCGTTTCTCCTGAACAAGTGGCAAACAATTTTTAGTGTACCACTCTGCAGTAACTGTTTTTCGATCCTCTAAAGTAATTGTTAATTGTTGCGTAATAACCTGTCCTTCCGAAGAACGAGGCCACCATCTTTTTCTCACGCTCTTCGACCTCTCTTCACTTTAGTTGGCAACTCATCGGAGGGAAACATCAGCTTTCGTCACCTGTAAGTATGTCGAACACAGCATTTGAGTCACCTCCATTAAATCTTTGTACCATTTCACGACACCTATTAACACGACAGAGTTTTTGGGCCTCTGTCAAATTATAAGGTATCCACTGGGCACAAAGCTTCCTCACTGCTCATGGAAGATTTTGTGCACTTGACTCATACCGATGCCTAAGCTTGTCATAATTTGCTGATAAGTCACTCTTTTGTCAGTCTCTATCATACGCCGCACAACACTGATGTTATCTTCAGTCGTCGCCGTAGCAGGCCGTCCTTCACGCAGATCATCGGTCAGATTAGTTCGACCACGTTTAAACTCATTAAACTCAGTGGCACGCTTCATCGTGAAAGGCCAATCGAAGTCTATCACAACTTTCTTGCTGACTTAAATGACATCGACAGTCATAAAAAATCATTACACGAAAATTTTCTCGCGTTATATTCGTGCTGACGTACCACAGACAATTTTTAATATGCCGCCAAATCGTAACAACGTAAACAAATGAATAAAATACATATACAATAAAATTGCCAAATAGTTGCATTTTCAAAATTTTAACTTATTTATTTATTTATTCGTTTACAAGTGACCAGTTCTAAATCTTCCACTGTCGCCCTTGTATATAGGAACTACTTAAGTGACCAATAATATGAATACTACAAAATCTTTTAATTATGTAAAGCACCTATATATAATCATAGTAACAAACATAGCGCCAACGGTTTCTAAGCATCCAAAATATCCAAAAATATGAAGCATATATTTCGCAACATGAACATCGTCAAATATATGAGTAAATACAAAGCGTCATAATTATAGTAACAAACACAGCGCCAATGGTTTCTAAGCATCCAAAGTATCCAAAAGTAAGAAGCATCCATCTTGCACATATATTTCGCAACATGAATATCGTCAAATATATGAGTACATTTAAAGCGTCATAATTATAGTAACAAATACAGCGCCAATGGTTTCCAAGTATCCAAAAATATGAAGCATCCATCTTGCACATATATTTCGCAATATGAACATCATCAAATATATGAGTTCATTAAAGCGTCGTAATTATAGTAACAAACATAGCGCCAATGGTATATAAGCATCCAGTTTCCAAAAATATGAATCTTCCATCTGGCACATATATTTCGCAACATAAACATATTCAAATATATGAGATCATTCAAAGCGTCATAATTATAGTAACAAACAGCGCCAATGGTTTCTAAGCATCCAAAGTTTCCAAAAATATGATTCATCCATCTGGCACATATATTTCGCAACATGAACATATTCAAATATATGAGTTCATTCAGAGCGTCATAATAAAAGTAACAAACATAGCGCCAATGGTTTCTAAGCACCCTAAGTTTTTTTTAACCGCTGAGGCATTGATTATAAACCGCATAGGTTTTGTTTTGTAAATGGTTATGAATCTTTTTACTGTATGTAATTGTGTAGATGATAAATAAATTAAAAAAAAAGTATCCAAAAATATGAAAAGCCCATCTTGCACATATATTTCGGAACATGAACATCGTCAAATATATAAGTTCATTCAAAGCGTCATAATTATAGTAACAAACATAGCGCCAATGGTTTCTAAGCATCCAAAGTATCCAAAAATATGAAGCATCCATCTTGCACATATATTTCGCAACATGAACATTTTCAAATATATGAGTTCATTCAAAGCGTCATAATTATAGTAACAAACACAGCGCCAATGGTTTCTAAGCATCCAAAGTATCCAAAAATAAGAAGCATCCATCTTGCACATATATTTCGCAACATGAATATCGTCAAATATATGAGTACATTTAAAGCGTCATAATTATAGTAACAAATACAGCGCCAATGGTTTCCAAGTATCCAAAAATATGAAGCATCCATCTTGCACATATATTTCGCAATATGAACATCATCAAATATATGAGTTCATTCAAAGCGTCGTAATTATAGTAACAAACATAGCGCCAATGGTATATAAGCATCCAAAGTTTCCAAAAATATGAATCATCCATCTGGCACATATATTTCGCAACATAAACATATTCAAATATATGAGATCATTCAAAGCGTCATAATTATAGTAACAAACAGCGCCAATGGTTTCTAAGCATCCAAAGTTTCCAAAAATATGATTCATCCATCTGGCACATATATTTCGCAACATGAACATATTCAAATATATGAGTTCATTCAGAGCGTCATAATAAAAGTAACAAACATAGCGCCAATGGTTTCTAAGCACCCTAAGTTTTTTTTAACCGCTGAGGCATTGATTATAAACCACATAGGTTTTGTTTTGTAAATGGTTATGAATCTTTTTACTGTATGTAATTGTGTAGATGATAAATAAATTAAAAAAAAAGTATCTAAAAATATGAAAAGCCCATCTTGCACATATATTTCGGAACATGAACATCGTCAAATATATAACTTCATTCAAAGCGTCATAATTATAGTAACAAACATAGCGCCAATGGTTTCTAAGCATCCAAAGTATCCAAAAATATGAATCATCCATCTTGCACATATATTTCGCAACATGAACATTTTCAAATATATGAGTTCATTCAAAGCGTCATAATTATAGTAACAAACATAGCGCCGATGGTTTCTAAGCATCCTAAGTATTCAAAAATATGAAGCACCCATCTTGCACATATATTTTGCAACATGAGCATCGTCAAATATTTAAGTTTATTCAAATTGTATAGCGATTATAGTAACAAACTTAGCGCCAATGGTTTCTAAGCAATCAAAGTATTCAAAAATATGAAAGGTTAATTCTAATCGTTTTGATATTCAGCTCTGCCTACATCCTACGGATCAATTACTTAATTTCAGGATAAAGTAATAAATCGTAAAATAAGACTTTAATTCAATTAAAATATGTTTTTATTATCTTAGCTTATTAAATTATTAAAAACGTGTGTATCGGCAGATTATTTTATTATTCAGCAATAATAACGTCGCTAAGTCGCTGACGCATGTATTGTACAGCGCTGTAACAAAATCAGTTTCCTCTTAACAAACCCCATACGTTTTCAACGTGTCTCATTAAGTTTTCTGCTTATCTTAGTATTATTGCATAATTGGATCATTTTACCCCACAAGTTCTCTATTGGGTTTAAGTCAGGACTTCGTGGAAGAAAAGTTGTTCTCTCGAAATGATTGTGATGATTTAAATAATTTGTCACTACCCTGAAATCATAAACAGAACTGTTGTCCTGTATGTTGTAACGGATTCTTTTATTTGGATAAAATACTCTGGCCGTAGGCAACAAAATATCACTAAGGATATTCTTATAACTTTGGCCGTTAAGTTTACTGCCAACCTCAGCTAATTCTCCCAGACACGCTTTGGGTCTTCCAACCCCAAAACCCGAGTGTGATACGTCCACTTCTGTTACCAGGTAATACGTTTCATTCTTGGCATCTGATCGTTTCGGCCGCCATTCTAACCGAGGTTTAGTAATCACTTACCTATGAAAAAATTATGCTCTTTCCTGGTAATCCTGTTATAAACGAAGATTTTTCGGCCTGCTTTCGTAATTTTTCCGTAACCAGTTACCAAAGAAGAAATTGTCCTCTTCCCCTGTAACCAATTACCAAAGAAGAAATTGCCTTCTTCCCCCATAACCACGAAGAAATTATTATTCGCAAGTGGCAAACAATTTTTGTCATAGTCAGATAGAGGAGTGATCCTATAAGAGTAAATTTTTACGTTTTGAGGTACGGAACCTTAAAAAAACAACATCTCCATTTTCTTATCAGAAAGTAGAGCGAATATCAGGGGACCAACTCTGCCGGTCTCTTCATTAAATCCATGTATAGTATAGAGTTGTTTAAAGCTGGATGGGCATGATAGAAAAGTTCCATCTGCTAAGACATGATTATAATTACCCAAATTATTTCTGATTTCTTCGTTGAAAAATACAAGGATCCGGGTTTTATCATCATTCGTGTCCTGGTAATCTGCGAGGAGAAAATTATTGATATTTTTTGGTACAACCATTTCACAGCATTCAGAGGGATGATAGCGCAATTTAGGGGCACCAATAACCTTATTGCGTTCATTGTACAGACCGGTTTTTATGTTTTTGAAGCCTGGTACTTTGTGTAGTAAGGCGACCCCTTCATCTTTCATATCACAAACCATTCTGTTGTATTGTTTTTCAATGAGTTCGAAGTTGCAACTCGTTTTTTGTTTCAGTTTATCCCATCTTTCCCGAAAAATATTTTCACCCACGTCTTCGCAGCAATAATTATGATGATCCGTTTCTTTTATTATTTCATTTTTAGTGCTTAGCTTTAAACTTACTTTACAATCGATATTGCTGCATAGCCAAAAAGAACTACCATATATCCTCCTCCGATGAAATCGTCGGCCATTATAGAACAACACGCCACCTCTACGTGAGGAGATGAACTTAATTGGTTGCGGGCTCATTATAGAAATACGACGATTTTGAACAACTACTTTATTATTTTAAAATTATTTTTTAATTATTTAATTTAATTATTTTCACACAATCAAAAGAAATTTAAACGCAAATGAAATCAGAATTATATTAAATGTCAGTATCAATTCAATGACAAGTGGTTATATTCATAAAAAGAAAGACTATCTATGAAGTACTAATTGTCATTCAGTAAAGATAATTTAATCTGATTTACTGCCTCTTCAAATAAGAACAAGTTTCATTATGTTAAAGTCTTCGTTTGCAACAGGACTACCAGGAAAGAGCAAAATTTCTTCATTGGTAACTGATTACCAAACCTCGGTTACAATGGTGGCCGAAAGGCATCTGATATTATTTAACCTCCACAAAGACAGGCGACCACGGCCCGTAGAACAAAATACTATTTGAAAACTACATTTTCAAAATTATAGTCTATATAACATCGCGCAAATTCTAAACGATGTGCTTTGTACCTCGGTGTAAGTGCAGGTTTATCGGCGTGTATTCTATTATGTAAACCTTGCTCATGAAATCGTCTTCTTATAGCCTGTAATACTCTAAATTCAAATGGCAAATTACGCGTGTTCATAAAATGATCGCTCCGAGCTTTCTGCACTATTCTCCAGTCTTGATCGATATTTTTTTTTAAACAACTTAGGTGGTGGCAGACAAGCACATGGCCCACCTGATGGAAAGTGGTTAGCGTGACCTATGAACCCTCAGTGCAGAACACAAAATCAGGACCAGCCTTTGGTCTTCCCACTGACAGCACAAAAACTCTCCAGTGAGCTCTGGCTACCCTACTCACCGCCGGGAACACAACACGAGGTTATTATAGCCGTGGTATTCTGTAGGATGGAGGTACTTCCCCAGTCGGACTGCTCAATTCGGACGGGAATACCGTCGTGTCCTACCTCCTGCAACTGTTTGTACGGCGTGGGCGCCCAGTCCTTACGTGATGCCGTAGAATACTCTCAGTATGCCATCTCTCGATAAACCTTATACCTCTGTAAAAATAAAACTGAATCATTACCTAACATGAAACAATTTATGCAATACAGAATAAATATAAAGTACTTAGTGTGTAGTAAAAATAGAAATCAACTTACGGATGTCCCCAGTTCGTTAGCAATCTCTGTCACAGAAATACCTTCTTGGTGCAAGTGAATGATTCTGTGTTTCCTTTCTTCATTAACTCTAAATGTGTCCATGTTTTTACGTTTTTATTGTATCTAATTATATTACTTACTTGACATTGAATTGTGAAAACAGTAGTTGCATTATTTATGAAATCTTCGAGTATTTATTGCAGACAAATACTACTCTTTGACTTTTAATCTGTATTCTTGACAAATGAGGTTCACTTAGTATATTTCGCTTCACATATCATAATATCACAATTCTAAATCACAGACATGAACTATTTGCTGTGTGTTTTGGCAATAGCGTCATGTTTAAAATGAAAGGAACAACCAGTGTTTTATATCTTCATTATTTTTGACAGTGTTATGAGTATTTAGACTATTTATACTGTAGATTGATGGCACTTGGTGGAATTTGTTGTTAAAATATTTATACTGGTATACATAATTTTACAACTACCACGTGTAATATGTTTGAGTGTCGCAATGTTTCTAATAGGAACGTCCTTAAATGTCATTATAAACCTTTGAGGATGCCGTAAGGCGAAACCGGTCAGGTGTAATAGGCAATAAAGTAATGTGGAAAAGTACAAGTGAGTTATCAAAATGTGTTATGAGTATTTTTTCGGTCGAAATTATCAGTCTACGGTGATATAAAAGGGTATCCAATGGACGTAGATTTAGAGTTCTTTTTAATATATTGGTTCATATTTTTGGATACTTTGGATGTTTAGAAACTATTGGCGTTATGTTTGTTACTATGATTATAACACTATGAATATATTTTTACATCCATGTTGCAATATATTTGTACAAGATAGCATCCATCTTGTATTACATAATTAGAAGCCTTTGGTGTTGTTCATATCATTGGTCACTTAAAGAATTCCTTTATATCTGGATATGCTATCTTTCATTTTATAAGAAGCCGACTGTACCATATTAATATTTCTGAACAACAATATTATTTTAGTAATTCTTGTCTGTTTATTCGTGATAAACGCAAAAATGTGCCATGTACCAAATCTAAAAAAGTAGGTATGCTATCTTAACACAGAAAGATTCTCTGGCAAAATCAAGCGCACTCTTCATAAGTTGTCCATAATTGCAGAGCACCTGACATCGCGTCGCAATACTGACCTGCCACCGGACCTTGACAACCGCGTTCCTCCGCGTAAATTTAGCTACCAGCCACAGCATTGTGCCCCAACAGTCGCACCTGAAAGAAACACCACCTCAGCAGGTACCTGAATTATTGAAGATACTTTTAAAAAACATGGGTTATGGCACCATATTAATATTTATGACAAAAAAATATTATTTTTGTAATTCTTGTCTGTTCGTTCGTGATCAACGCAAAAATGTGCCATGTACCAAATCTTAACTAAGTATGCTATCATAACGCAGAAAGATTCTCTGACATAATCAAGTGCACTCTTCATAAGTGGTTCATAAAAAATTGCAGAGCACATGACATCGCAGCGCAATACTGACCTGCCACCGGACCTTGACAACCGCGTTCCTCCGCGTAAATTTAGCTACCAACCACAGCATTGCGTCACCACAGTCGCACCTGGAAGAAACACCACCTCAGCAGGTACTTTTGTAAGCTTTACGATAAATAAGTCTTGTTGTAAAATGTCTAATTACACCCTAAACGTCTATACGATACGTCCAACTCGCAAATCGTCTTTGTAGCAATATGACTCACTATTGAAACGTCTATGTAGGAAAACGTATAATTAACAAATTGTTTAAAAAATACGAGTACAGTCGCAAACATATTTTATTAGAAAAACAATGCATAAGGAAACTTTTTTTTAAGTACTGTTCTATAAGGAAACTATTTTTTTAAATACTGTTACTTATGAAAACAATTTTTTAAAAATTACAGTTTATGAATTCAGGATCCGCTTAATATGTCCAACATTTTCCAAAAAATCCATCATACTATTTTTTTTCTGTTAACTTTTTCAGCTCTCTTTTGTATTTTTCATTGAATAATATATTAATTTTCTTCGTTTGTTGCCTTCGAACATAACATTTTTAAATTTGCGATCTTGCCTATGGGTTTTTTTCCTAAGAGCTTGAAGGAAAAGCAGCTAGGTTGGTTTTGATTTTATAAACGTATTTAACCGCCTATGCCAACCTTCTAGTGCATTGATTGTTCGAAAGTTATCGATGTATGAATAGCTAATTATATCTGCAATAGCAACCATTGTTTTTCAAAATAAACTAAAAAAGACATCATGTTCTATGGCACTTTCAATAATGGCAGTCCAACATTCATTAATATATTGAGGGTAGCAAGGGAATATTGGAACATACTCTGACGGTTCCTCTACTCTCTCGGTTTTCTGTTAGACTCAATGCTGATGCTCTTTTCCAACAGCTTTATTAAAGTGATAGTAACAGCCTGGTATTTTTGAGTGTGGTAACTCATTTTTATGGCATTGATTTTTATTTTTTTCATTCGTAGTCACACTTAATAGTTGTAATTTCCATTTGAGTTGCCAGCTTTTTATCCGGGAGTAACGCATAAACTATTCCCATAACGCTAGTTGTATCATCACAACACAACTCAACACAAAATATTTAAATCAATGTGTATAGATAATAATTCGTAAAATGGCTTAGGTACAGCCTTAAAAGTTGCATCATTGTACTCATGCATTTTCTACTCACAGGTGTTGTAAATATTAATATTTTATTGTTCTCATACTCTTACCATCTTCACATACAAGGAATTTATCAGCCAAAATTTTGGGAATCACAATTTCGTTCAAGTTTTGGAATACAGTTTTAGGGACATTCAAAATACTGCGCCGAGCTCTAAATAAAGTGTCTTTTTTTAATTAAAATGTGGAACCTGATTAATTTTATCACTTTTTTTCTAATTCCTTTTCAAAAATTTTCTGAACTGGTATCGTTTTTTCACATACTAATTTATTGCAATTATCCATCACTTGATCAATTTTTTTTTTCCAAAACAGCTTTGCAACTGTACTTTCAACGGACGTAGTACATTATCTTCATCTTTATTGATTGAAATAGAAACACTACATTCATCGCGCTTAGCACACCTCCATAGTGTTTAGCACGCGACCCGTCTTTATTAGTCACATTCAAATTGCACCGATAAACATTTAACAGTAGCATTCGTTTTTTTTGACTTGTAGTAAAAACAAACTCTGGGTACGGATTCATTTTAAGCTAGGTGACTCTAGTTCCTGACTCAGGAAATGAATAATTATTCCCGTATTTATGTATGTAATGTGGTGACTAATTATCAAAGAAAATTTTTATTCTCATGACAACTACAATGTCATAATTAATAGGTAGGTACTTTTAATGATCAGTACTATTAAAATAATATAAATTAAACCAATGAAACCTAAAAAATATTGGCGTAAAAACAGTTAATATTTTTATACTCAAGTGTCCAGGCGTTATGAGAATTAGACCTTTTTGCTACATAGATATTTCAATAGTTATACTCTGTCCATTCGTTTATTTTCTTTTTGACAGCTTACGCATATGAATTACTGTTTTTATTTTCGGAATAATGTAACGCCCACTTAGTGAAGTGCCCTGTGCATAACAAACAGACACAGACTATAAAACAGCGTCTTGAAATAAGATAAATCGATCAATTGTCTTCAAATCGATTATTTGTAAATTGATTTATTTTCTTTTCGACAGCTGCCTTAGATTGTAAGTATGCACGTGTTAGTGAAATTTAATTTTAAAACGCATAGTTAATAACGTCTACGTCGTGTTTAAATCAAGAGTTATGAACAAATATACTTGGAAAATCACATATATTTATTTAACAAACTAGCTAGGTTATTCGGTATACAAATTAAACAAGTAAATTTATTAATATTATTTATTATACTGATTCATCAGACTCTTCTTCATAAGTTACACTAGAGTCCTCAGTTACACGAATAATCAATTCTTGTTCTATTATATTGTCAATTGCAACATCTCGATCCCAATCAGATATTATTATTTTTCTTGTTCTCTCCACGACACTGGCTCAGTTTTCAGGAGTCACATCACCACACGCACTATTTTATAATCGCATCATTTTATTCGCTGTAAACGGCGGCGTTGTGTTGTTTCTTATTGCCATCCCTTTTATTTGTGCCCATATTAATTCGATGGCATTGTACTGACAGTGATACGGTGGGATTCTAATAACAGTATGTCCATATTCAGCTGCCATTTCATCGACGACGTATCTTTTAGGTTGACGTTTCGAATTTAAAATTCTTATTAATTCTGCTTTCAATAATGAATTAGTCACATCCTCGCTTCTAGTAATGTCAACATTTCCCTGAACCAATTTTCATATACTTCTGAATTCATCTCTTCATGATAGTCGCCAGATTTTTTGGATTTTTTTTTTTTTAACGTGCGCAAAATCCCCACGGATACCTCCCCACCGGAGCCGGTGGAGGAGGTTATGTCGGACTCGAACCGACTAAAACGCACGCCACCTGTAGGTCGTTTTGGTTGCCGAAGGTGAGGTTGACAGGCATATCCCTCGCACCCCGGCCGACCCAGGGCCATCTCTCACGATATGGCCCTCTTCTCGGGTGTGGGGACTACAGAGTCCCCAACTCGTCCCCGGAAACGGGGAGGCGCGCCACACGCGCCACCGCCGCGGCCTGCTTCTGCCAGGGTGACAGGCGGCTTCACCTGTCACCCCCAGGCCGGCGCTCATGGGGGGCGGAGGTCGTTCATCGACCTCCGACGCCCGAGTTGCCTTCGTACGCGGGCAGCTTGTCTTGCGATCCTTCGTCGCTCCCGCTGCCGCTCCCGCCCCGCCTCCTCCTTCACGAGCATTACTTGCTCGCAAAAGGAGGCGCCGGCCGCCCACGCATCCGCGCAGCGAACCATCGCCGCGAGCAAGGTGGAGAGCGTGAGAACCCTCACTCCCAGGGCCGCCACAAGCTCCCGCCTCGGTGTCTCCCACGCCAGACACTCGGTGAGCGTGTGCGGACCTGAGTCCTCGCTCGCGTCGCAGTGATGGCACTCGGACGTTGGCTCTTTCTGCATCCGACGCAGATACTTTCCGAAGCATCCGTGCTCGGTGATCATCTGCGTCAGACGGTACGAGAGGCTGCCGTGTGGCCTCTCTAGCCACTCCCCCATGATGGGTCTTACCGCCGCTACTACGGCGTGCCCTAGATTTTTTGGATTTGAAAGTGAGTAGAACATCTGATACAAATCCTTTTGCACTGCCTGCGTGGCAAATTATCAGGCGTTCGCCCTTCCCTACAGGTACAGCCGCAGTAGATGCTGCAGTGTCGTCAGTCCACGATTTCGAAGTAGATTAGCATTGAGCCAAGTCTCGTCGGTGAAAACCACATTCGACCAGTCTTCGATTTGTTCAGTTTTTCTTAGGAAGTCACATCGAGCCAGCGCTATGTCGTGGCGTTCCAATAAGATTTTTCTCTTATCAGACTTTCTGAAATAAAATCCAATTTGTTTCAGCACTTTAGCTAGCGACGATTTTTGGCCACGGAACAAACCACTATTCCTCAGTGAAATTACCATTCTTCTTAGAGTCGGAATTTCTTTACATTGGTAGTACTCGTATAGTCGTATAGTTGTGCCTAAACTTAGGCTTCACAAGGTTGGTGATTCATTTGTAGGAAGCAGCATAAAAATATTTAACAAAATTCCTCAGGATTTGATTAATATGCCGATAAATAAATTTAAATTAGAAGTGAAAAAAACTTTAATGAGTAAAGGTTATTATAAAGTGGATGAGTATCTTAATGATATCAATGCGTGGTCAACATAAGTCTCTTGCTTGCTCGCACAAAATAAATTGTAAACTAAAGCAAATTTAAAAAAAAAAGAAAAATAATCTAGTTCTAATATAGTTCGCTGAGTTTCTTGCTGGTATCTTCTCAGTAGAACTAACCTACCGAACCAGCGAAAGAATCATTTTCCAATGGTTTATTTGTACATTATTTAATATTTTAATATTATTTCTTGACATACTCAATTGTATAATTTTGACGTTCATATGTGCTCTTTGTGTGCCTAAACTGAATAAATGAAATTGATTCTTGATTCTTTGATATATGACGAATAGCATCGGCGTCGAAATCGTCAATGTTTGTAACTTTACAAGGGCTGGCGTTTTTTCTTGAGTGTAGAGAGCTTATTATGCTGCATACCACTGCTGCCGTAGGCTTCTTTGGCAATTTTTGTAACTGTTGGAACACTGATTCCTAAGGCGGCAGCTACACGGTTTCGAACCTGCGATATTGGTAGTAGCGGTGCACCATTACGACATTCCTTCTCAAAGTATTCTTGAAGGCGTCTCACAAACTCCCTCGATTGTCCTTTTAACACAGTTCCTTTCGGCATATTGAGAACTTAAGTATGCTCAACTGAAGAATTTACGTATCGATAAGGAGGAATATAAATACTCAACTCAGCTTATGATATTGTAAAAGAATACACAATGAACCGAAAAACAGTGACTGTGACACAAGCATCGCATGGCAAGTAACAACAATATGGCGTCGCCGGGTCAGTGACGCAATGTGTTATGATATTGCTAGTGATAACCTGTTTATAATGCGCTTATAGCTTATATTTTTTATATGTATAAATAGTATAATTTTATTGATTTATTATTTATTTATTTTTCATATAATTTTTAAAAACCTGATATATGCTAGTTAATATTTATATTAAATTATGTCAATGTATTAAATCAATTGAAAGTTGTTCTTAAATAAAATCGATAATTATTTTGCATGGAATCGGTAACGTGCGAGGGCGTCACTAATTTCGAACTGTCTCAAACTGTCAAAAAGAAAATAAACGAATGGACAGAGTATAGACATTTTGCTTCAAAGACGATTTGCGAATTGGCAGTATTGCTAATTAGACGTTGAGGGTCGTTAGACATTTTGCAACTTAGACTTATTGATCGTAAAGCTTTTATAATACTTGTCTGTTCATTCGTGATCAATGTAAAAATGTTCCATGTACAGTCCGCGTCAATTTTTTTCCAATATCCTGACTAAATTCTTTTTAATATTAATCACTTGCGTTATGGCTTCAAAATAATCAAAATAAGCCGATCCATATATATTTATTGTGTTTTTAAAGTGACTAATATTTAATTATAACAAAATAGTCTTGCGTGCAGCAGGAATGCTGCTAAGACTTATTAGCAGTATTTAAAAAATGGTAATTTGAAATTCCTTTCTACTTGGATACCGGAAAGGTTAAAAAGTTAGCAAATCACTTAATTAAAGTTAAGGTTTTGAATGGCGCCTTTAGAATCGGGTATATCCTGCATTATCTATAATACACAGAAAACGTTCGTGCTTAGACATGACCTTGTTCTTGCATGTATACATTCCTCTTTAGTGTTCCCATAACTCGAAGATTATGAATAGCGCTTCCAGTGCGAGTAGTTGACGGATCCCAGTTTTGCACCATTAATTCCCACATGTTTTCAATTGGATTTATGTCCGGAGATTTCGGTGGAAATGACAAATCAATAATTTCGTCGTTGTGCTCTCTAAACCATGCTTTGGTCAATCTTGCAGTTTGTACAGGTGAATTGTCCTCAACAAAATTAAATGGATCGGTGCCTGGATAACAATTTCTAACAGTTGGTATCAAAACGTTTTCTATAATATCAACGTAACCTAGAGGATTCAATCGTTCACCAATTTCTATTAATTCTCCAGGCCCAGCAGACGACATCTGCATGAACATTGATAATATTTCTTTCAAGATACCTGAATGTATAAATTCGCCACAAGGTGACCCTTCCACTTTCATCTGATGTAAAAGTTTGTCATCATTGAATATGACATTTTCGAAATTGAAGTTTAGATAGTCTCGTGCAAATTTCAATCGTTCTTCCTTGTATATTGCATTCAGAGCTAACTTTCTGGCGGGTTTGCGGTGATGTACTCCTGCTTTATGCAATACATGTCGGACTGCTGACCGTGAAATATTAAGTTTAATATATCACGGTCAGCAGGTTGGCTACTGAGTTCAGTAGCCAAGTTCCGTCTTGAGTGAACCCATTGTGTTTACTCCTTCTGACAATTTTCGTTACGTGTAGAAGCAGATGTATGATTTCTGATACTGCTTCACTTTTGATGAATACTTTTTTTGCCTTATGAAAATATTAATGTACCAAACTATTGTCATATATCTTGCAATGCATTTCTTTTGAACAATTCAGATACTACGTTTCTATTGACGTTGACTGTACCAAATCTTTGCAATGCATTTCTTTTGGCAATTCCCCTTCGGCCAGATTCGAAACCAGGGTTTGGAAACCTATTTTCATAACAGAATTATTTTTCTTTTAACGCAATCTGGTTATAAGAAAGAATAATTATGTTTTCGTAACTGATTTCCAATACAGAAAGTTGGATCTTCGTTCGTAACTCAAACAAAAAATTCTAATTTGTATCTATTCTTTTTATCAATAATATTATAAAAATCATCTAAATAATAATAATAATAATAATAATACTCTTTATTGCACACCAAACATAGGACACACATACAATGGATACATACATTCTAGATAGTTGTACAATGGGCGGTCTTATCGCAATCTGCGATCTCTTCCAGACAACCAGTGTATGGACTATGCTGCCAGTAATCAGGGTAGTTTGCGGTGTACACTAAATTAAAACTAATTAAAATTTGTATCTAGTAAAGCATTTAAGAACAGAAGTGAAGAAGAATAAGAGATTATATTATTTAATTAAATAAATACCTACCTATATATACAGATACATAAATACATACCTAAAATATATACCATATATAAACATACATATACTATAGTTACATATATACATACACATGTTAAATATATACCATATAAGTGAATTACACACAAATAAACACCAATTACATAATATACAGCTGCTAGAAGTAAATAAGAAAAAGGAAAATAAACAAAAAGCAAAGAGTGAACATACATAACAACTCATAACGCTAGGTAGTGCTCCCTTACCAGTCTCTGAAATGTTGACAGTGACTGTGCTCGTCTAATATTTACAGGCAACGCATTCCACAATCTTGCAGCTTGAACTGTGAAAGATTTATCGCAGAAGCTTGTAGAATGCGTCACAATTGCCAGGGTTAAGTTTTCCGTGGATCTTAAGAGTCTGGAATTGTTCTCGCACAGAAATCTAAATCGATTTTTTAAATATAAAGGAGTAGTCGGGTTAAATAAAATATTAAAAAGAAGAGAGAGAATATGAGTATTCCGGCGAAGGCGGATTGGTAACCACTTGAGTTTTTTACGAAATTCAGAAACATGATCATATTTGCGCAAGCCAAAAATAAATCGTACACAGAAGTTTTGGAGTCGCTCAAGTTTATCAAGTTGGTCCTCGTTAAGATCAAGATAGCTGACATCGGCATAGTCCAGAATAGGTAGAAGTATGGATTGTGCTAGCTCAATTTTAGTTGCGGTTGGAAGGAAATTACGTAGTCTCCTCAGCGATCCACCGGTGGCGAAAATTTTACGACTAACGTTCTGAACCTGAGCCGTCCATGACATGGTTTTGTCAAGATATATGCCCAAGTTCTTCACTGTATCACTTATGGGAATGGTAGTACCTTCAAAGCAAATTTGGGGCAGTGCCGACCAGTCGACCTTAGCTAAAAGTCTTGAGCTACCAATTACAGTGACCTGAGTCTTTCCGGGATTAACCTTAAGTCCATGCATAGTAGTCCAAGCACTAAGGTTAGCCAGGTCAGTATTAATCGTGGCAATACCTTGGGACAGCCCGTCCACATTGGTCTGGCAGTAGATTTGTAAATCGTCTGCATAAAGGTGGTAGGAAGAGAGAAGTTGATTAGAGATAGAGTTAATAAATAGTGAAAAGAGCAAAGGAGATAAAACGCCACCCTGCGGCACACCCGCAGCAGTGTCAGACCAAGATGAATAGGTGTCATCCAGTCGGACCCGCTGCCGGCGACCAGACAAGTAACTACGAAACAAGTCAATAGCCGATGGAGATATGTTGAGAGAGCTTAATATGGCAAGGAGAACGTCGAAATCCACCGTGTTAAATGCGTTGCTAAAGTCAAGTAAACAGAGTATTGTGAGATTTCCATTCTCCATACCGAACCGTATGTCGTCAGTAATATTAATAAGGGAGGTTGTGGTGCTGTGTCCCGGACGAAACCCGGATTGAAACGGGTTAAGTAGGTTATTTATACGGATAAATGCACTAAGTTGGTTTTGGATGAGGCGTTCAAGGACTTTGGATAGGAATGGTAAGATAGAGATAGGACGGTACTCGGTAAAAGATGTAGGTTTAGGATTTTTTGGTAACGGAAGGATTTGGGCATCTTTCCACGTTGTAGGAAATGTACCTTTGGCAATGGAGTGGTTCATTATGTGGGTGATAATGGGCAAAATGTCACTAAGGACGGGCAGCACCATCTTGCGGCTGATAGAATCAGAGCCAACTGCATTAGATGATATGGACTAAATTGGTATATTAGAAAAAAAAGAAAATGTAGAAATAATTTATATACAGTGTCCAATCCTGTAATCTTTCTTCTTTCCTTGAACAGTTTTATGGAAGCCTTGATTTCGTTATCAATTCCTATGTAGTTTTTGCTTCTATTATTATTTAATTTACTTATCTGCACTTCATTTAACAATATTGTAACGGAAATAAACAAATGGCAACATTGACTGGTGACGTGTTGGTGCGGAGAGGTGGGAGCGATGGAGGGGCGAGCCGAGGAGAGGAGAGGTGTAGTGTGGAGTTTATAAAAGGGGTGTGATTTGGTGTCTCGGGGCATTATTATTGGAAAAATCAACTGTTTATGTTTAATAAAAGTAAAAAGAATTATTGTGTTAGCGGGTATTTATTTCACTTCCAACAACGTCGTAACAATCAGAAGTGGGATTTACGGAACTTGGCAGAAGACAACGCAAGATGAAGAGGTTCCAGGACAGGTCTAGCTGTTCTGAAAACAGCAAAAGGAGCAGAAGTAATAATTCTCACGTAAGTGGAAATAATAATTCTCCTTCATGCTCAGCAAAAGACATAATAAAAAAGAAAGTAGAAGCTGCTGTAGAAAGATGTTTAAATAATGACGATAATATATTACATAATCGTATGGCCAGAATACAGAATACTGCTAAATTAGTTCCCGATTTTGATCCGGATAATCGTGATTTAAATATAAAAAGTTGGATTAAGAAAATTGAGCAGTTAGGCTCAATTTACCACTGGAACGACGAAACTAAATCATTTATATTACAATCAAAATTACAAGGTCAAGCTAGACTATGGTTTAATAGATTAGAGTCTTACGATTATTCGTGGGTAGAATGGAAATCAATGGTCATAAGGACGTTTCCGCGCTATATTGACTACGCGTCCCTATTAGATGAACTAATTGATCGAAAAAAACTCTCAACGGAAACAATGACTAAGTATTTTCAGGAGAAATTGGCCATGTGTTATAGATGTCAACTTAGCGATCAAGCTTCTGTGTCGTGTATCGTTCGGGGACTGCCGACCGAATTACGTGCGAACGCACTAGCGTTTCAATGCTCTACTCCAGATGAGCTGTATGAGGGTTTCTTGTCCGCTTTTGATTCCTATCAAACTAATGCGTTGAAAATCCAAAACTCATCCGTGAAGTCGTCCGTAACACGTAAAGATAGCGAAGGATCTAATAGCCAGCCCCAAAGAAGTATTGATGGAAGGAAACCGCCTATTTGCTACCGATGCAAGGAAGTTGGGCATGTGGCAACCACATGCAAGATGCCAGATGAACGCAAATGTTTTAGATGTGGAAACGTGGGCCATGTGGCAAGTACATGTATCACGGTGGAGGATAGTCAGGCTAGCATCAAGAAAGTCCAGTTACTGTCGCAATTGAATGATATGTATAAGAAGCAGGTTAAGGTCAATGATGTATTTATGAAGGCTTATTTAGATACAGGAAGTGAGCTCAACGTGATTTCTCAAGAAGTTTCTAATGCTTTGAAATTGAAAAAAGAACCCTCTAATACTGTCTTGAAGGGGTTCAATGGTTGCTCGGTGCCGACTTCTGGGGTGGTACAATTTAATTTATTAGTAGACAACGTATACATTACGACTACTGCTGTAGTGACTGATGTAGACCTGGGTGACGTCGTTTTGATAATTGGGCAGACAGTCATTAATAGGGAAGACGTCATGCTTAATGTGTCGAAGCATGGTGTCACCCTATGCAAAATACTGAACTCCTCAGATGACCTGATGAGTATTGGCACTTTTAATGAAGCGACTAGTTTCAGAGTCCAACTTACCGAAGATACAACCATACCTGTCGGAGACAACCTTGTAAGAGTGTTAGTTCAGGGAGCTGACTCCGGAGACTACTGCACTAAACCAAGGCGATTCTCTATGGGAAACGTCGTGTATGCAGTCGCCAGTGCGGTACTACGAAGAGGCGGAGGCTATGTCAGAGTTTGCAACATCGGTGTCGGCCCCATCATTTGGAAGAAGGGGATGACTATAGCCAGAGCCGAAAAATGTGAGGGATCTGAATGCAATTACGATTAAAGATCGATTTCCTATGCCTCATATCGACGATCAGTTATCACAATTAGCGGGTAAGTCTTATTTCACCAATTTGGATTTATTTTCTGGCTACCGTCATATTAAAATAAGTGATGATTCAATTTCTAAGACTGCCTTCGTTACCTCAGACGGATTATACGAGTATATGAGGGTCCCCTTTGGATTAGCTAATTCCCCATCAGTGTTTATGCGGGTCATCCAAAAATTAGTGAAACTTGTGGGTAGTGATGAAATAGTTACATTTATGGATGACATGTTGTTATCAACGTCCAGTATATCTGACGGTCTTAGTTTACTCGAAAAAGTGCTTGTTCAGTTACGTAATGCTGATTTGAAGTTGAATATGAAGAAGTGTGCATTCCTTAAATCCGAGGTGACATTTCTCGGACATGAAATCAGCGCTAAAAGGATTAGGCCGGGTAACCACAAAATAAGCGCGGTGATTGATTTTCCTAAGCCAACAAATTTGCATCAGTTACGTCAGTTTTTAGGTTTGTGCAGTTATTTAAAAAAATACATTAATCAGTTTGCCTTATTGGCGAAACCGTTAACCGATTTAACAAAAAAATCTACCGATTGGTTCTGGTGAGACGTACATGACCATTGCTTTTGTATGTTAAAACAAACTTTGTGTTCTCGCCCTGTTCTTGCTTTATATGACCCTTCGTTACCTTGCGAAATTCACACTGACGCGAGCAAGATGGGTATAGCCGGTATACTATTTCAAACGAACGAGCAAAGTGAGTTGAAGCCTGTGTTTTACTATAGCCGAGTAACGTCGCGTGAGGAATCAATGTATCACAGTTATGAACTTGAGACATTAGCGGTCGTAGACTCTTTGAAACATTTTCGCGTTTATGTACTGGGGACTAGAGTCAAAGTAGTTACAGATTGCTCAGCGGTTAGGTATACCTTGTTAAAAAAAGATTTAGTCCCACGTATAGCTCGTTGGTGGCTTACGATTCAAGAGTATGATATTCAAATTGAATATAGACCGGGAGATCGTATGAAACATGTGGATGCCTTGAGTCGTAACCCAGTAAATTGTACTAATGAGGTAGGTCAGGTAGGCTATGATGAGTTAGAATTTCACACTGTACATTTAAATATTATATCGAGTGATGATTGGTACTTGAGCATACAGTTACAAGACGACAAATTGCATAATATTATTTTACAATTATCGGAGGGTAATGTTTGTACAGACGTTCAAAATAATTACAAAATTAAGAATAATCGATTATTTAAGAAAACATTGCATGGTGATCGGTTAGTAGTACCTAAATTCGCTAGATGAAAGTTTATGCAAAAGTTTCACGATCAGATAGGGCATGTGAGTATTAAACGTTGTGAAGAATTAATAAAATCTGATTATTGGTTTCCTAAGATGACCCGTTTTATAAAAAAATATATTACTAATTGTTTAGAGTGCGCATACGCGAAAGGAAATCATGGTAGGCCAAGTGGTGAGTTGCATCCTATCCCTAAGCCTTCAGCCCCTATGGAAGTAGTACACATAGACCATCTAGGCCCCTTTTGTAAGACTAATAAAGGTCATCAATATGTACTAATGATTGTCGACGCCTTCTCAAAGTTTATGTTAGCTCGACCAACTAGAACTATTAACTCTTTTGAAACTGTCACTGTACTCAAAGATGTATTTAGTTTATTCGGTTTTCCTAAACAAGTCATCTCTGATAGGAATTTGGCATTCACTAGTAGAGTTTTCAAAGAATTTTCTATAAAATATCAATTTCATCATACCTTAAATGCCATAGCATGCCCACGTGCTAACGGTCAAGTCGAACGATATAACCGAACGTTGTTAAATGCTATGCGTACTCGTAATATAGATCCGAATATGTGGTCTGAATGTATACCGGATGTAGTTTGGGGTATAAATAAAACCATAAATGAAAGTTTGGGCTATCATCCCTATGAAATTATGTTTAGCTGTAGAGGTAGACTTTTGCCAAACCTTGTTGGGAATGAACAAAATATAACCAGTAGTGAAAAGCGTAAAAATGCTTCTCAGCGACTGAAGTTGCGAGCAGAAAAGATGAAGCGAAGTTATGATAAACGTCATAGGACCGAACAAGTTTTCAATAAAGGAGACTTAGTTCTATGGAAACAAGCGCCCTCTGGGGGGGGAAGTTAAAAACGTAAATAACAAACTACAAGTTTTGTATTCTGGGCCCTATGTCATTCAGCAGGTTCTTAATAATGGTAGATATGAAATCAGAAGTGTGGAGGGTATGCGTGGCTACAAAAAGTTCACCGGCATAGTGGCTGCAGATGCCCTCCGTGCATACAAAAGTGGCCCAGATTGTAGTGAAAGTAGTAGCGACGAGGATGTAGTTACTAGGGACGATTTAATTGATTTACTTGAGAGTTAACATATTGTGTGCACCAATTGCGGTGCAATTGTTTCAGGATGGCCGACTGTAACGGAAATAAACAAATGGCAACATTGACTGGTGACGTGTTGGTGCGGAGAGGTGGGAGCGATGGAGGGGCGAGCCGAGGAGAGGAGAGGTGTAGTGTGGAGTTTATAAAAGGGGTGTGATTTGGTGTCTCGGGGCATTATTATTGGAAAAATCAACTGTTTATGTTTAATAAAAGTAAAAAGAATTATTGTGTTAGCGGGTATTTATTTCACTTCCAACAACGTCGTAACAATATACAACACCTGTGCTGGTGTGGGCTGTCGGTCGACGGCCAATGTACCTATTTATTTTTGAATGCCATCCCTCAAAAAGGTTTGTGGTTCTGATATGTTTATCGCTGCAGCAACAAACTTTTCAATTTAACCTCCTTTAGGGCATTTTTCAAAACGTATTTAAATTCCTTGTTTGTATATGATGGAAGTAAGCGGACTAAGCCTGCACAGCACTACCTGTTTTTTCTTGACATGCGAATTGAGATTTTTTGCATTTCGTATATGCGACTTGTTGTAATGATAATAGCACTACTTTATGTATTCGTTCTTTATTTTCTTATTTTGAAGCGCCGCAAATATTAACGGTATAACCGATTGTGTTTATTCATCAAATCCGTGTACAGAATATAACTGTTTAAAAGATTGTGGGTAAGACTTGGAGGTGCCGTCGCACTAAATATGTTTAAATTTATAAATCATGCATCGACCATTCTTAGAACAAAATTATTTAATTCGATTTTCTCAATCTACTAAAGTCAGCTAAAACAATATATTGAAACTTCTTAAGTGCGAATTAAATTTTAATTTTGCTGCACCCAATATACGCTAATTAAATTACGCTCTCGAACCTTGGTAGATCATTACCTAAACTAAACCTGGCATTATCTATGAAAAATATCATATCCTCATATTGTTTTTATACATACTCAAAATTTGTACTAACTGTCTTTCAGCTTATCGAAGTGTTTCAAATATTCGCTTCACAGAAACAAATGTGGAGAGTTTTTTTAATAATCACGTTTTCATTATTTAAAGTTTATAAAATTACCTTTGCAGCCAATTTTAAGTTTGTCACGGTACCAAAATGTTTGTCACAGTTACCTGTAGTATTGTTACGTCCACGGGGTACAATTAAATGCTGTTTATTCAAAGAAGACATTTATTAGCTCGCCACAAACTAGACAATTGAATCACTAATACACACAGTACTCTTCAATAGTTCCAGTCGCTCAGTAGTTCACAGTAGTCCACAGTCGTTGCTCAGGCCGCAGGTAGTATTCTCTTCAGTCGCTTAAGCTAGCTGTGTTTGTTATCGGTATCAAAGGCAGAATGAATCGTGTTGCTATGTGAGCGTATTTTTATACCTCTCAATTAGGAGGGTCGAATCATCTGAAAAATACTCGAGCGCTAACTACCTACTTACTCTTTTGTAAGTTGCCGCCGGGTTCACTAACCTTCGAGTTCATTTTCGATTCTTACCTAATCTTTTGTACTTGGCGGTAGGTAGGTTGTGACTAAGTGTTGGCGATTCTTGATTTCTCTATGCCAATCGGTAGAGCACCTCGTCACTAACAATGCGTAATTTCTAGAAGATTGGATTACTAGTTTTCCGAGATATCGACGTCTGTCGTAACAGTATATTTTTTCTGTGATATTTACTACCACTAAACAATGCAGCCACCTCACCTCTTTTTGTAGAAATGAATTCTATCACTGTACTCATTCTAATACAATTTCAGAAATAAACCAATGCTCGAACTAAATATTTAATTCAATCTATTTAGCAGTAAACACATAATACACATGACGGATAGTGACGTCTTGTTAATGATACTTGTAAGTGGCCAGGAAATTATATCTCGCTGAACAGAGTTTTATTTCAAACGAAGATCCAACTTTATTTTTTTGGAAATCAGTTTCAAAAACAGAATTGGAAACCAGGTTTCGTTAAAAGAAAAAAAATTCTGTTTTGGTAATCGGTTTCCAAACCTTGATTTCCAATCTGGCCGAAGGGAACAATTCAGATACTACGTTACTATTGCTGATGACTGTACCAAATCTTAATTAGGTACGCTATCATAACACAAATAATCCTCTGACGTAATTACGTTATTATGAAGAGTGTACTTAATTAAGTACACTCTTCATAAGTGGTCCATAAAAAATTGCAGGGTACCAGACATCGCGGCGCAATGACGACCTGCCGCCGCGGTTTGACAGTCGCGTTTCTCCGCGTCAGTTTATCTACCAACCACAGCAACTGGCAGTTCCGTTGCCCCCTGCACGTGACTCAATAGTCACCTTGCCCGCGCCTTCAATATACTCAACCTTAGCTGGTAAGTCCACAAAGTTATTTGTCAGTTACTAAATTCTGTGAAGCTTATAAAATAGAAGATTTTCTGTGACTGCAATTGATACGAGGGAATTAAAATTTCTTAACAAAAAGTATGAGAAAAAATAATAGTTATCACTATTATGTAAAATGATATCAGTTATGCATGAGACTCATTTTCCGGCTTATTAGGACTTAAATATGTAAAAAATGCGGACCCTACCTACCTACCTACTTGTTTTTATTACTAAGTTCTGTGATTTGCGTTGTACTAACGATTTTAACTAGCAAATCAAGGTTGACGTTTATATTGTATTATTTTACACAGGTAACAAGGGAGTTCAGCTGGCCGACCTAGCATACTTGGAACCAAGATTATTTCTAAATATGCCGATATCTATAACGGCGTTCAACTTACTAAGAAGTCGTCGGCTTCCTCAAATCGACATGCGCATACCTGTGCAAACATGTTACATTGAGCATAGCAATAACTTAGCCTGCAAAGAATGCTATGCAGAAAAATTATTTTGCAAACGCTCGAAAATTTATACTCGAGCTTTTATTTGGCATTAACTAAACTGCTTGCTCAATAAGGTAAAGATATCTGACTATTATGTATTACTTATTTATATCTACATAATTATTACGTATTATACGTCATAACGTAGGTACCTGTCCCGTGGGGCAATTCTGATTATAAAGTAAGTCAATTTAACACTTTCTATTTATGTTAGGTAATAGATGTCAATGGAGAAAGACCACGACTGTTTGAACCACCGAACGGTATTGTTTCAACTCCAAAGTTATTATAAAAGGTTTATAAAAAAACCAAATATCATTTACAGTTGCCATTTTTAGGTATTTAGCAAACTGTTTTAGCAACCATAGCATAACCTCAGAAATAATATTCACAGAATTTATTCCGTTTTAAATAAAAATATAAGTAATATTAAATGTGCCAAAAAGACAAACGTACAGTATTATTGAAGAAAGATGTAGTTACACTCAGCAATATAACGCTATGATGATTATATCCGTAATTGAAAAAGAGCTTGGTTTTTATAATTATCATTATATTTGAATAGGCTTAATTATGATATCTTGCATGTATTCGGGTTAGCTGAACATTCTTAGAATATAAGGTAGGTACATATGTAAGAAAACAAAAAACTACGCGAAGATGATTATTGAACGAAACGAATTATTTTGAATTCAGCATATTATATATTCAGTATTCAGTATATTAGAATTATTTGAGTCGTCACGGCGTCCCTCTCTGATTATAATTGTCATTTATAATAAGTTTCTAAGTATAGACACTTCAGCTATTTATAGGTAATAACATCAAAACAATCTTATATATTTTAAAACGAAATCTCGATTCATAATTACCATGCGATGGTGGAATGCTAATTCAAAATGAAAAATAAAATCTATAATAAATAATAGGTCTTTACCTATGTAATTGCCGTTCTGCAGTACTGGAAAATGAACTTCACAGTCGTCCGAAGAATTTGGTCGATAATGGCGAGTTAAATGCAATTGTGGAAGCCGACCCACCATTACACGTATTATGAACGGTTAGGCTGGCGACACACCACACTCACTATGTCAGTTTTTAACGGCACTGTGTTTTTTCCCTATTGAAATTTTTATATTTTTTGATTTCTATGGCTTCGCGCACAATCCGGTCAGTGGATAGTTTCGGTCAGTGGAGAGGATTTTGGGCTATATATATTTAATATAATTAATATAATTTTTTTTTCATACATAACATTTTCATAGGTAAAGACCTAATATTATTTTCATCTTGTGAACCATGAGATAAATCAGTACAGTACTTAAAGTTCATGATCTCTTTGTGATAATATTTCTATTTTTGGAAGTTGGTTACTTAATGAAACTAAATGTCTGGACAGATCTAGCTGAAATTAGGTGTAGTAATACATTATAATATATACTAGAATAAGGGTGGGTATGTAACATATTACTGTATGACAACATAATACTTAACTTTTTGTATTATCAAAACTCCGAATTATTATTATAATCTAATTCCTATTGTTAAATTAAGTATTCGTTTAAAATTGTCATAATACGTAAAGAAATACATCGACATTGGTCCCTAATATTAATAAATAAAATATACCACCGAAAATGGATATTTCATTACCTGGTTAGTAAGTTGATCGATGTTGTACCCGAACTCGGAAACCAAAGAGAGCCGGACGTTACTTGCAGAATGGCGGATTCCGAATTGTACACCACAGCATAAAAGAAAGCAACACAATATTGAAAAACGCAATAAAAAGTTGACTAAGGGCTTGCATTGCTTGCCTTCCTTTAGGGCAATCTCGTCAACTCTATCAAAATGTCCACCGTATAAAAATGTCCTCTGTATCATAATGACCACTGCAAGATGTCCTATTATCAAAATGACCATTGTATCAAAATGTCTACTGTATCAAATTGTCCACTGTATCAGAATGGTCACTGTATCAAAATGATCACTTAATGTAGACTCTCATACTAATTTCCGAATTACTGAACCTAGAATAACGCTACAACGAAAAAATGCAATCACGAATAATTAGTCTCCGAAATAACTTTATCACGAATTTTTATACAACGAAATAATGTTGTAACTAACATTTATACATCGAAAGAGCAATATCCCTAATATCGGCACAACAATTTTCATACAACGAAATAATGTTGTAACTAACATTTATACATCGAAAGAGCAATATCCCTAATATCGGCACAACAATTTTCATACAACGAAATAATGTTGTAACTAACATTTATACATCGAAAGAGCAATATCCCTAATATCGGCACAACAATTTTCATACAACGAAATAATGTTGTAACTAACATTTATACAACTAAACAGCATTATCTCTGATATCAGCCCATGGAGCCCAAATAAAACACCAGGAAATAATAATATTAATTCAATAATAATATTATATTAATAATTATTAATATATTCAAAAATAATATTAATTCAATGTTTTAAATGACACAAAAACGCAAGACCATTCAGAAATTCAACTGTGTCCATAGTTTCACGTTTTTCGAAATGATATTTTATTTTATCTTCTCTTGATTTTTCCGCTTTGCTCTATTTGTATCCTGTGCTTGAGTTTGAATCCTTTCTATTATAATCTCAGTGTGTCGTTGTTCCTTTTGTACCTCTTGCAAAACCCGATATATATTGCATTTCTTTCTGCCGAGGAGCCCGTTTTGCGTTGTTTGGAACACATGTTCCTATGCAAGAGTGGATAGACCATTTTTGTGGCGGGAATCTTGGAGGCATTTTTTTTAATATCATTCTGTTGGTATTACTGCACATTTGCTTTTTATAATCTCCATGTACAAAATATTTTGAGAACCAAGTAGTTACTTCTATTGCCTCACTGGGCAAAACGTGACTTTGTAGAATGTCAAAAGCTCTAGGTATTTCTTCCGGTTTTAGGTATGCCAAAGCCGGTAAATGACGCATTTTGTGTGCAAAATCCGTGGAACTTCCGTACATCTTCGCTAATCCAGCAGCTTGGATGTGTCTCCAAATTATTTGAGTTAAGTGGAAAAAGCAACACTTTTGTTGAATTTCCGGGAATACTCGCTTCATAGCTTTAATAGCTGCCACTTCAAAATCTGATATAATAATCTGCGGACTCAAATCAATACCTGAATTTGCAGCCGCGGACTTTAGAATTTTAAAATATAAATAATATATTTCTTCAGTCTTACATGACACTAATACATAAATCAGTGGTACAACTTTCTGCTCAGTCTCGTGTTCACCAATTATACCATGTACCGTATAAATTTGTAAGAAAGGGTAAGGGCATGTTTTAAAAGTACCATCAACTATCCAGAAACGAGAACGTTGCAATAATTTTAAGTTTTGAATAGTACCAAATAATATAATACTATTGCCCGCAAAAGAATAATGCGCCAGTAAAATATGGTGAAACTTGTCTGGTACATTTAATTCATCAAGAGTGGGAGGTAGTTTTGGGATTCCCTTTGATCTTGATCTACTTATCACCATTCTCATTGCGCTAGTACTCGGCAAATAGGGAGAACTCGATTGTGGAACTTTCTGTAACTGACTTTGTATGATTTGGGATGGATTATCCAAACTGTTTATGACCCTTGATTTTAAACCATTCAATAACTGTAAATTACAAACTTTTTCCGGTTCAGGGCTGTGACAGTGGTCACTATAACTTTTATGCATTAAGTGTACACCATGTTCATTGATTTTTGTAATCGCTCTGGAATTAAAATTAACTGTCCATTTTTTCGTGCAGCACCAGTAACACACACTATCCACTTTTCTGTCCATACTGAACAAATATCCATCTAGAACAAGCTGTTTTTTATTTTTCTTCGAAAATACGAAACTTAACTCCGTCATTTTACAAAATAACAGAATGAATGACACGGACAACAATTGTCATTGGAATTTTATTTTTATTTTTCCCTGTACAATAAGACTTCATCATATACCATAATGTGGTTCAAAAAGGTTATGCTACAGTTTGACCAGGAAGAATGTTAATATTAGGAATACTAAATATTCATTACAATATTATTTAAATTGTTGTGCCGATATTAGGGATATTGCTCTTTCGATGTATAAATGTTAGTTACAACATTATTTCGTTATATAAAAATTCGTGATAAAGTTATTTCGGAGACTAATTATTCGTGATTGCATTTTTTCGTTGTAGCGTTATTCTAGGTTCAGTAATTCGGAAGTTAGTATGAGAGTCCAATTTAATAAGTGTTTTTCCGGCATCAAAACCAATGCTGAGGACATTAAGTAATGCTCTACATTTTATTTTACCAACAATCATTAAGAAAAACACAGATGGATATTCCAGTAAACAATGATCATGATATCAGAAGTAATTAAAAATTAATTCTCCGCAAAATAATAAGGTCGCGCCTGTCATATCTGTCACCGCCACAAAAATTAAATATGTTTTTATTTTTAATTCCTGGTGTTTATAGTTTTAGTGTAAGTATATATTATTATTATTCAATGTATAAGTGGATTTTGATAAGTGCATGTCACTACATAATTGCGATGCGGAGGTAAATCAACCTACTACATCATTATTGAATGTAGGGCAAAGCCCTCTCTGTTCCCAAGCCGGTTGTTTTAATAGTGAGAGAGGCTTGAAAAGCAATGTTGGAAAAATACACAAGCCCCGACATGGGTTAGGGGACAACCCCTCTCTGTCAGCCGTCACTGCTACAGTCTTCGACCCCAATCGTATTGAAATTCCCTTTTTGGCAAAAATTGAGTCAATTAAAAAAATCAATTCCGCTATTAAAGAGGATTCCTCGTGGTGCAAGACCTATCGACGTAACGAGAGGTCTACGTTGCTTATACAAATGTCTTGTAGTTTGAGAAAACTCTAAAACGACTTGGGAGCAGCTACACACTTTCCCATACAAAATTTTACACATCAGGACAGAAAATCGATCAACTGCAAATTCGCTCACAAAACATATTAAAAGTAATTGCAACGATTCTTTTGATATTATTCAGATCCAAAATTTTCAATTAAAAAATATCTACAATTTAGTGGAATCTAAATTAAGGGATGGTGATATTAGTGGTGCATCGAGATTACTCTCCTCCGGCATTCCATATGGAGCTAATTTGTGTGCCCTACGCAGTCCCACTGCCGTAGGATGCACATATCGACGTATAGCAGCCGAACTTTGCTATCGATACTACAAAAACCTTTCGGCCGCCATTGTAACCGAGGTTTAGTAATCAGTTACCTATGAAGAATTTATGCTCTTTCCTGGTAATCCTGTTACAAACGAAGGCTTTAACTTAATGAAACTTGTTTGAGAAAACACTAGCAATAAATCAGATTAAATTCTCTTTACTGAATGACAATTAGTACTTCATAGATAGTCTTTCTTTTTATGAATTACCACTAGTCATTGAATTGATACTGACAATTAATATATTCTGATGTCATTTGCGCTTAAATTTCTTTTGATTGTGTGACAATAATTAAATTAAATAATTAAAAATCTCCCACGTAAAGCAATTGTAAAGCTTACAACACTCATCAATGCCACATTTAGATTAAAACATGTGCCTAGTACGTGGAAAGTTGCTGAAGTTATCATGATACCTAAACCAGGAAAACCACCTCATGAAGTAACATCATACAGACCCATATCACTCTTGCCAATTATAGCAAAATTGTTCGAAAAACTACTACTCAGGCGTTTAAAAGTTATTATTGAAGATAAAGAACTGTATCCTAACTACCAATTCGGTTTCAGAGAAAAACACTCCACAATAGACCAAATACACAGAATAACCAATATTATCGAAAAAACATTAGAAGAAAAGAAAGTTTGTTCTACAGTATTTCTGGATGTAGCTCAGGCATTTGATAAAGTATGGCATAGAGGTCTTATATATAAATTAGGTAAAATGATCCCTAAACAATTTGTGGACATTTTAGAATCCTATTTAACTAAGAGGACATTTAGAGTGAGACATGAAGATGCTTATTCAGATATCAAACAAATAAAAGCTGGTGTACCGCAAGGAAGTGTTCTTGGACCTATCCTGTACCTATTGTATACCTGCGATATCCCTGAAACAAACAACAGCGTCATAGCTACATTTGCAGACGACACAGCTATCATGGCTACGGGTATCAATCACAAAGAAGCAGTGGAGAAGGTACAAATTGTTAGTTGCAACTCAATGCCATCACCGACTGGACAAAAAAATGGAAAATCAAACTCTCTCATTTTGAGTCAAAATCGACACATATTGATTTCACAAACCAAAGAGCTGAACATACATCAGTATACATTAATAATCGTGTAATACCATACGAAAATACGGCAAAATACTTGGGCATGACGCTAGATGCAAAACTTCGCTGGAAGGCTCATGTCAAAAAGAAACGACAGGCGCTAGACATACGTTATAAAAATATGTACTGGCTACTTGGCAGACATTCCACCTTGTCAGTGTATAACAAAGTACTTTTATACAAGCAAGTACTCATGCCTGTATGGACATACGGCATTCAACGTACGTCAGAAATGAGGACATCCACCGAGACCTTGGAGTGGATCTTGTAACTGATGTTATAAAGAAACACGCTGAAGCACACGAACAAAGGCTTCTTCATCATGTGAACGTCGAGGCTATTCAGCTACTTGACACCACGGACATAGTGAGAAGACTAAAAAGAACTAAACCTTTTGAGTTACTTTAGTAAAGTCAGTGTAACTAAGTACAGTGAGTGCTACGTTTAAAGAACACAAGAACAAAGTGTCTTTTAATTTCAATAGAGACTATAAGAAAAGTGTCAATGGATACATTCTTAACTTGTAAGTGTTGGTAAATTAAGTTAAATTTAAATTACTTATATAGCCTCAAGGTCTAGATTGTAATTGTATGAGTAATCGTTTAACAACGAGTACATCATAATGAAAAAAAAAATATTAAAAAATAATTTTAAAATAATAAAGTAGTTGTTCAAAATCGTCGTATTTCTATAATGAGCCCGCATCCAATTAAGTACATCTCCTCACGTACCAGGTGGCGTGTTGTTGTTGTATATTGGCCGAGGATTTCATCGGAGGAGGATATACCGTGATTGGATTGACACAAGAGTTGCCACGAATAGAGATTTGGCCGAATACCGAATATTCTGCAACGCTGTCGGCCGAAGCGCCGAATATTCGGCCGCCGAATATATACTGGTGGATAAGATACATGAGATGGATTTTTATTGGAAAACAAATCGTCTAGATCGGAATGCTGATGCTTACAAGTGGTGGTCTGCAAAAAAAAAAAAACAATTTGAAGAGGTAGGACATGGCGGTATTTCCGCCTCATTCAGCAGTCCGACTGGGGAAGTACCTACGCCCTACAGAATACCGCGGTTATAATAACTTCGTGTTGTATTCCCAGCGGTGAGTAGGGTAGCCAGAGCTCACTGGAGAGTTTTTGTGCTGTCAGTGGGATGTGTCCTGCTTTGTCCTCTACACTGATGGCACAAAATATCTGTCCTTACAGGGTCGGCAGCATGGATGTGACTCCACTGGAGTTACACAAGTTCATAGGTCATGGTAACCACTTTCCATCAGGTGGGCCGTGTGCTTGTCTGCCACCTAAGTTGTATAAAAAAAAAAAAAAAAAACAATGCCCAAACCTCTCGAAATTTGCTAAAGTTTATCTTTCTTTTCCCGGGAGTAGCGTGTATAGTGAGAGGTTGTTTTCTGAAGCTGGTATCATTCACGACAAATCACAATAAGGTTTTATCCATAACAACTTACCACTGATGAATTTTACTTATTAAAGTATTGTAATTTGGTAATAAATACAAATCTTGAGTAATATGATGTCTTTTTGTACATGATTTGGTATTCGGTATTCGGCCGAATAGTACCAATTATTCGGCCGAATACCGAATACCTAAAAAAGTAGCCGAATAGACCGAATACCGAATAGTTGCCGAATATTCGTGGCATCTCTAATTGACACTCTTTTTGGCTATGCAGCAAAATCGATTGTAAAGGAAGTTTAAAGCTAAGCACTAAGAATGACATAATAAAAGAAACGGAACATCATAATTATTGCTGCGAAGACGTGGGTGAAAATATTTTTCGGAAAAGATTGGATAAACTGAAACAGAAAACAAGTTGCAACTTCGAACCCATTGAAAAACAATACAACAGAATGGTTTGTGATATGAAAGATGAAGGGGTCAGCCTTACTACACAAAGTACCAAACTAAAAAACATAAAAATATACGAGACATATATAATATTATACCTATTGATATTAAAATTATGAAACCGCCGCAATAAAAGCGGTTAAAGAAGTGTTTCCGAAAATTATCACAAAAGGTTGCTACTATCATTTTAACCAGTGTCTATTCCGCAAAGCTAAGAAAATAAAAACTAAAGTAAAGCAGAGGCATGTTGCACGGTGCGTCGGATTAGTTCGTTCGTAGATCGTTTGCCTGAAGAAAATATAGAAATAGGATATGAATATGTGATGAAGAAAAGTTCAAAAGGTCAAGATGTTGAACAGTTCAATAGATATTTTAATAAAACATGGTACAATAAAAGGGCCACTGTATTTGCAAAAAAATAATATGGTTGCGAAAAAGAAAACATAAGAACAAGAAATCACCTCGAAGGGTGGCATAATAAATTAAATAAATTCATCGGGACAAAAAACCCGAATTTAGGCCTGATATTGGAAACATTGGAGATGGAATCAAAATTATGTTACATTAACAAAAGATTCAAATATAACAGGAGAAATAAAAATTATGCAGAGATTGACGAAGAAATTAATGCAACTATTAATGAACTTAAGGCAGATAAAATTTCAACAGGACACGCTTAGAAATTATTTACCCCTTTACATTTATTTGGAGACCTAAAGCATATAATTAGCTAAACATAAATGTCATATAAGAAGTTGATCTTCAGTTTTATTAATAAGTTTATTATTTTAAGTTTAAGGAAATTAATTATTATTAGTACCTACCTGTTCTTAAAATTGCTTTATTTTACAATAAATTTCAATAAAAAAAATAGTTGTATGTTTAAGGTTCCGTACCTCAAAACGAAAAAAAATACTCTTATAGGATCAATTCTCTTTCTGTCTATGAGAAAAATTGTTTGCCACTTGCAAATAATAATTTCTTCGTGGTTATGAGGGAAAAGGGCAATTTCTGCTTTGGTAATTGGTTACAGGAGAAGAGGACAATTTCTTCTTTGGTAACTGGTTACGAAAAAATTACGAAAGTAGGCGGAAAAATCTTCGTTTGTAACAGGATTACCAGGAAAGAGCAAAATTTCTTCATAGGTAACTGATTACCAAACCTCGGTTACAATGACAGCCGAAAGGACAAAAAAGACCTATCCATTAAATTCCAGCCCCTCCAACTTAGTTTTGGTTCAAAAAGGGGCTGCGAGGATGCCATACATGCTTTGTCAACCTACCTTGACTCCAGGAAGTGAGTTAATTCTCAAGGTTAATGTGAAGAATGCTTTTAACTCGGTGAACAGGGACACCTTGTTGAACCAATCTAAACTATAAACGCCCAAAATTTATAATTACCTTTGGCAATGCTACAGATACCCCTCTAAGAAATTATATAAGGACAACCTTTTAGAATCTGCTGTTAGTAACTAACAGCAAACCTTCCTTCCAGAATCATGGACCGGTAATTTACAATTCAGCCCGTTATTCGGCAGTTAAATTCTATATTTAATCGGTACCTAGATGACGGACGAAAAAAAAATGAACAAATATAGAAACCAAAATTTTATTTAAATGTGGCCTTGGATGACCGAGCTTCACTACAAGCGACTCTACCGATTCTGTGTTAACGGTCAGAATATGTCATTTTGCGAGCCAAGGGGTTGATGGTACGCAGGAATTTTTTTCGTAACCCGTACATTCAGGACACGATGACATGGCTGCTATGGTGCGACTTTGGTGAGTCTAACGGCATCTCTGGTATCCATTTTAATTTTAATTTATTTTTTATTGTATTTTAGGAAGAGGATAACATAATAGGAAATGATCAAACGTGCATTTCGGACGAGATAGGGAACGATGAGAACACAATAATCAATAGGAACCAGAACCCAAAATTTATAGAAAATATTTGGTAGAGATAAGAAATAAAGGCTTGGATTTAGCATCACGAAACTCGATCCCATCTTTCACAAAAAGAAACATACAATTTATTGGAACATCCGAAAAAATGGTGGGTTACAAAACAGTGCAGTACAGGTTCCGTCACTGTTACCAAGTCCTTTACTGGCAAATTATTGTGATGATGACATGAGAATATTAATTTTTTATTGCAACACTTACAATGTGTTCCAAATATCAGTGAACTTTCTCATAATTTGGAGTTTAGTGCTTTATTGACTTTAAGTGTTCATTAAAAAAATATTATACCACATAGCTGACAGAGGGCGTGTACCGATGTGCAGATGCACCGTATCAAAATGTCCACCGTATCGAAATGTCCACAGTATCGAAATGTCTACTGTACCAAAATCTCTACTGTATCGAAATGTCTAATGTATCGATATGTCCACTGTACCAAATATTTTGTAGTACTTTACAAGCCTTCAGGACCATTACGTTGAATTCCACATAATGAGAATTCTCTGAAAGTTCGATTAACTCTAGATTTGGTTTTTTAAATTTTTATAATTTTTCCACCATATCATCACTTATTTGTTGAATTAGATTCAAATTAATACACACCTCCTGCCTCATATCACTTAATAATTTTTATATTTAAATTTTTTCTCAGTTGACTTGTCAAGTATGTTTAAATTCTCGCATTATTGATTTGAAATAAAATAGATTTGCAATAATAATTATTACCTACTTTGGCATGGCGTGTTTTAAAATTATTGAGAACCAAAAAGAGAACGAAACGCGGCTTCGTTGCGGCTTTCAGTATAACTTACACAAAAAAAAACTGCGACGATTCCACATTATGGAGATGTGTGAATAGAGATTCATATTCAGCTACTGTAACAGTAGATGCAAGAAAAGTGAAGGTGCTACGTGACGTTTCCATCACTACAATGAGGCGATTATTAAAAAAAGCAGAGTACGACTAACTCTCTCGAGGGTTGGCACAGAAGGCTGAACTCAAGGATATCTAAATCTCTCAATTTATTTCACTAAGTTAAATCTTTATTAAAGGAATCTGTACACTATGATTATAAAATTAAATACATTTTGTTTAATTCGCTGAAAAATAATATACAAAAAATATAAGAGATATTTAACCAAGCTACAGGCAGAAGTTATGTTACCCTTACAATTCTTAAGGAACATTATCTATTTAAGAACTAAATGTTAATAATTACACTATAGTTTATTCTTCTTCATCTTTGCGTTAATCTCAGTCGCAGCCGGAATCACACGGCATCTCAATCTCTTGTACTTGTCTTTTGTAAACAGTATTGACGAAAAACAAAATCCGATAGTCTTTTATTTGTTAAAAAGTATTTTTTTCTTTGTATAAATGTTTAATTATTTCAAGTTAAATGTTTAAAAAAGTTAAATGTTAAATGTTTACCTATTTTATTCGTACTGGACATTTTTAATTTATGACATTAGTCTACCGACCCTTTAAATGGGTCGGTAGACTAATGTCAAAAGAATCAATTTGCGATCAATTTGCAACTTGCACATAATGCTATGAATCGACCATAATACATTATTTCGTTGTATAAAAATTCGTGATAAAGTTATTTCGGAGACTAATTATTCGTGATTGCATTTTTTCGTTGTAGCGTTATTCTAGGTTCAGTAATTCGGAAATTAGTATGAGAGTCATTAAATTGGTAATGATCATGTCTATATCAGATTCAGTTTGTGTAGACTGGTTCTTTGTTTTCGAATTGGTTTGTGTTGCGATGCATATTAATATTTCGGAACCGGACTAACAACCGGACTACTGCGACTTTGCGAGTGCAAAGTAATTAAAGTTTAGATTTAATAGTCTGGATAGGGCAGAATGGCGGCAAATTTGAAAAATTGACAGGTTGCAACACAGATTATATATCGACATAACGGAGTTGATACTATGGTTCATTTTTATATTTTTTTATTAGGTATGTATTAAAACTGATCTACATGGTACTTATGACATGTGTTAATTATACTTTTTATGTAAAGTCCTTACAATAAATTAAAGGAAACAAAACATGTGTTTATATAGTTCACACTAGCAGACTTGTGTTAATGACAAAAACTGACGTGTTTGTACAATACAAACAATTTTTATTGGATATTCATGAGGAATGTAATAAATGAGGACCTTTGAATTTAGAAAGAAAGAAAGAAAGAAAATATTTTATTCAGGCCCCACACAGCGGGCACCCCACGTACAAACAGGTAGGCAGTACAACAGAATAACAAATCAAAAACAGTAGGCACATTAAAATTAGACTACGGGTGCAACACTCCACACTATGCGAGCCCAAATAGGGCCCCATCTCAGCATTGAATGCTGCGCACACCCTTCGTTGGGTATGCACAGCGCTGGTTTTCAGATGGGGCCACTAGGCAGCGCTGACGCCTCGCACCATCCCATATATACAGTACATTTTACATCTACACGGGTATTATTATATTATAAAGTCGAGTCGCGCTTGCAAATTTACTAATTTGAATATCTCTCTTAATGATATTCACAATATAAATATACCTAAAAAGATTGGATAATTAATAAAATATTGAATGATTATTAAAAATCAATAATTTATCATTCTCACAATAATAATTGGCCAATATTTACAATAATCATTCACTTTGAGAATTATCCGCAAATGATAACATTATATGAGTATCAAGAAGTTTTCAAAGACTACAAAGTATGAACTGACAGCAAAAACACTGTTGCCCTATAAAAGTTTTGAAAAAAATATTTGTATCTTTTGTTGGCCTGAGTCTAATTATAAGTCATGGCTTCACATCGTAATTTAGGGATACGATAGAATATAAAATATACGTAATAACTAGTAAATTACCCCTTATAACGTTATTGAAAACGTATAGTGTAAGTAAGTTTAAGCGCGCCTGGATTTCAAGCGCCCGGTTTCGGCAACGCCTATTCTTCAGTATTTGTTCTGTCCGGAATTGCCTCCACTCTCGATCCGATTCCAAGAAATGTGAGGCTGCTCTGTCTGCTTGAGTTTCATGTATGGGCGTTCTTGTGCGACCTATTGGTGTGTCCTGGGCGTCCAGCACCACGTCGACGGTGAGATGTCGACTGCGGTGTGGCCCGTGCACAGTATATTATTTTGCCTCACTAGCGACTTTCCCTTTTGCCTTCTTTTTATGTTTTATGATGGACAACTATTTTTGTTTATTTTTTTAAAGACGTATCCTTGGATTGTCGCATGTTTTTAGTACCAAATTGTTAACTGCAGTTATTACTACTACCACAAAAAAAATTAGACACTACGAGCTTAGGACAGCTGCGATACTCAGTTTTAAAGTTTTTAGTTAGGGTTGTCGCTTAAGTCTATGGTATAGTTCAGTTGTCATTATATTATTTTTTATTTGTTATTATTTTGAATCAAAACTGATAGCCTCTGAGACGTGGTGTGGTAGTGAACGCGGCTGCTATGCAGGAGACGCGGGTTCGATCCCCGCTTGGTGCAAATATTTATATGCGTAAACATTGGGTATTTTCATTGGTCTGGTCCCGGTTTCCAAACGAACATCTACGTTACGGGTAGCTGGAGCCCTAATAAGTCCTCAACTAGTGAAATGGCAGTCGCTTCACGGCAAATATCGAAGTTCAGCCAAATCCGCAGTATCTAAAGCGAACCCCAGACTCCGAGGCACAGTATATTATTCTGCCAGCGGCCATCGTCTTTTTATTTTTTAAGGTGGATAACAACCAAACTAAATTTGTAGTAAAACTCCTAATTTTTTATCTCTCATGGTTTCAGAGAATTGTGGAAATCGAAAAAAAACCATAAAAGCCATTAATTTCCGTTGTTATTCGTTTTTATTCGTGGATTTTTTTTTATATGATACTGTTATAATTTAGGTACCGATTTATAAAAAAAAATGTGAAATAATCTTGTCTAACTTTTCTAATTTTTATTTTCAATTTTTTCTTTTATTTTTTTAAAGACGTATCTCTGTTCTGTCGCGTATTTTCTAATACCAAATAGTTAACTGCAGTTATAACTACTACCACAAAAAAAAATGCTAAGAGCTTAGGACAGCTGCGATATTCAGTTATTAAGTGTTAAGTTAGGGTTGTCTCTCAAGTCTATAGTATAGTTCAGTAAAGAAATATCAAAATCACGTAATAATTCGTTGAATTATGACGTAAAAACAAACAAAAGCACAAATTTTAACGAAAAACCTTTAACCTTAACGAAGAAGCTTCTTTTTAGTATTATTTTTTTACAGACTGGATGATGAAAGTATCAGAATATAGTGAAAATCTGCCGCCAACCTTGGTTATCTGGCCCAAGATTTATGAAATTTTTGTTGATCTGAGAATGCAGTTTATGTGCCCTCGTTGACGGAAATTATTAATAGTTCATTTGTGGTCAACTCCACCTCTTCAAATTGGACATCTGAGTCAGCGGGGTAATACTGAACATTATCAGTTGTTACTTCTAATAAAGTAAGAACTTTAGGGGGTAAAGGTATCTTTTGTTTGCGACGTTTGTTGTGGGGTAATGACGATAAATATGTCGGATGATTCGCGTCCACGGTGAAATAAATCAGTGATAGTGGTTTTCCGATCTAACTTGCGCGTATGATGCTCACGATCATAACGCCAAAATTTATTTCTAGATTCCCCGGCTTGCTCTGACAACATACCTATTGGTAAAGAGCTGGAAAGAATTATTTGTCTACCGTGAATTTATATTTTGTGTAATGTAACAGACATATAATACCTAATATGTTTGCACATATCTGGCAGCAAGAGATTGGCAAAACTCGTCAAATTTTTCAGTGTTGATTTTTAATCCACTGGATAAACGTATCAAAATTGTGTGTAAATCTTCCGCCAACCACGGTTCTAGGCCCAAGATTTCTGAAAATGTTGCACGATTTTGATCGGATAATGCAGTCCGGGCAGTATTTCCGTCATTCGTTGTACCTGAGTTTGGACGTACAATATCCACTAAAAGACCCATCCTGTTTCTTATTTCAGACTGAATACTCTTTTTGCGACTTTCTGGATCATTTTTATATCCCAGATATAGCAAAAACTCGAAAATTCGAATCCAAGCATGCAGTGGGCTCAATCCGTGGTTGAACGCTTCTGGATTTATTATGGGCCTATATTTAAAAACATTCAGATTATTAAAATCGGATGCTGATGCACCGCAACATGCACAGCGAAGTTGGGAAGTTGTCCCCGTAATAATATTAAAAACCTTACTATCTTTTTTTTTTTTTTTTTATATAGGACACGCCAACTTGACCTCACCTCGCCTGATGGTAAGCTAAAGGCAAAGTCTCAGGAAAGAGGGTCACCATTACAGACACTAAGTGCTACAATGGTGGCACTCAGCTTGGCGGCCTCATCAGATGCTTTTTCACGCCCCGCTTAAAGGCCCCGGGACTGTAGGAAGAAGGAAACTATCTATCTATGATAGTAAGGTGTAATTTAGGTTCAGCTATGATGCTATGTCCAGCCTGTGTTTCTGCATATAGTGGAGTTGAAACTTTAATTTCATTTTCAACCCGTTTCTTTTCTTCCAGAATTAATTCTTTATTTTCTGCTCTATATTGTATTTTTAAAAGGCGACAAAATCTGAATGATTGTGTACTCGGATTACACCACAGCACAAATCCGTCCTCTGTTCTTAAAATCAACGGAATAAAAGTGGTGGCAAATAAACAATTTTCATTATCATCAGTACCACTTAAAAAAAATTGTTTATAGAATGACTGCCCAGTACTGCCATCGAACCCCCAGGAACCCTCAAAGATACAGTGAACAAGATCTTTTTTTTGAATGAAATATTCTGTTGTACTTACATCACACACTTTAATGACGCGACGAATTGTGTGCAATAATAAACTTTGCAATGAAACTTCTGCTTCCCTTTCTGTTATAATTAACTCCTCATCTAGATAGCACATTGCCTTTACTAATTGCACTCTATAATCTGGTGGATAAGCCGGAAAACCTCTTTCTTTTAATTCTTTTTGCATAGAAATATAGTCATCGACAGTCAATTTCCTATCAATTATCATAGCAAGTGCTTTCTCGGGACTAAAGGGCTTGGGTTCCGCTTTGGATGTTAAACTGGATGTAACCTTTTTAGACCGAGTTGGAGACTTTAAGCATACACTAATTACTTGCTCCAACTTTCGAGCGGAACTTGATTTGAGTTTTGCACCTGTTTCATCAGTGACAATTTTTGATATGACTTTAATAATTTTGGCATTTAATAATGTTGTTGACGAGCGCTTAAATTATCATAAGATTTTGATATTGTCATAGGAGTTCCAGACTCTAGTCTAGATGGCACCTCTTGAGACGTTGAAGCATTAAGCTCAAAAACTTCCAACGGCTTCAAAGATGTTGGTGGTTAAGGTTGAAGCATTTTTAACGTCTCATGAGATGTTACAGGTCTAGGTGCATGAAGTGCCTCATCAGATGTTGAAATGTTGGGGAAAGTTGCCGAAAACTGTCTCAACCTTTTATAAGGAATTTCAAAATTTGTGTTGGATATAACGTTCGTAAAGCAGTAACAGACCGTTCTTCTTTGTCAAGGTCAAAGGGTCTTTTATTAAGACCATATAAACGCGCCTGATTAATTATAACTTCATACATTTTCCGTTTCGTAACCTTGATCGGATCGGCATTCATGCCTTGACCAATATCAGAGTTGGCACCGTCACAACCCTCTTGCATTAAGTCCTCCGGTTGAGGCCCAGAAAGACGTTCTTCAGCTGAGCATATCAAGCTCTTCTGATTTATAGCATGGAACTTGTCCGACTCCATGATTACAAACAAGTTCGCTGTAGAAGAGTCAAGAAGCACAACAAGACAAACTGTTAGATGGCGGCTGCTCCCCTGCGTTACCGGGTGGGCTACTGTGCCGCCAAATAAATTTATACAAAAGGACAACGTAAACAACATAAGGCATTAAAACACACAGAAGTAATACTCCGGCAAGGGTTTGGAAGACATGTCTTCATACTCGTCGTCCCAATTGCTATCCAAATCAATACGGTCACTCTCGCTAATGGTTTCCCCATTTGGTTCACCATCAAGAGTGACGGCAATAGACGTACTGGCCCTAGCCACTGGCGGTTGAGAGGGACACCGGAACTCCGGCAGCGATCTTCTGATATGGTCGGGGTTCTCCAGAGCTAGCTCCTCAATGTCATCTTCTCGACCCGACTCGATCCGGTTTATCACGTTAGGTTCACTAAAAAAATATGCGTTGTAAATGATCATCAAACTGCTTCTAAAAAGACTTCGAGAACTAAAAATACACTTGTGAACACATCCATTAGAGTTTAGGTTTCGATGACCCCTACCTAAATATGATTGCTAGATTGAACAAAAACTATTGATGCAGTTTTAAACCTGATTCATTTTATAATCTTATCGTATTGTTTTAAATTTGAATTCAGAATACCACACGACATGGAGCTACGCCCAACAAGTTGGGTATGCACCTTAATAAAGGCAGTTGATTTTTGAATAAAGCACATGTTTTATCATATTAAGGTTTAATTATCAAATAAAACACGATGCCCATGTAGGCCATGGGCATCTCTGACAGCTCTCATACGATTGGGCATAGAGTTTATCAACCGTTCTGTGAAACTTGAGGGATCACGTGAGGTTCTAAGCACTCACGAATGTACCTTTCAGCATTTAATGTTGGCAGCCGTGGTCTCGTAACAATCTAAAGTTATGCCGCTCGCGGATATACCGCCCGAGACAGTCCATGAGCCACCGCCATAAGCAACCCTCTCTTGAAAGCAGCATTGTGCAAAACGCTCTCCCTTACGTCTATAAAAACAAAAAAAAAAGGGTGGCGGTAACACTATAATTTTTGTTGTTACATTTAAAATCAAAAGATAAAAAGTTAGATCTGCAAGAGTCTCTGGAGAGCAAGGTGCCACTACGTCGCTGCTGAATAGTAACCTAGCTGCACCACTGATATCACCTTCTCTCAATTTTGATTCTACATAATGGAAAATAGTATTTGTACGAAAAGCAGTGAATTTAGGGTCGAAAGTACTGTTCGAAATACAGTTGTCTTTAATTTTTGATGTTAATCTTTTGGGGGCTGCCTGATTTGTGAAATGTGTAAAATCCTATAGCAGAAGGTGAATAATTGTTCCCAAGCTCCGGTAGAATTTTCCCGTACTACAAGGCCAATGCAGTCTGCCAGATTTTGCGCCACTAAAGGCCTTGCACCACGGGGAATCCTCTTTAAAATTGGTATAGAATATTTTAATTTTGCGAGGTCTGCCAAAAGGGAATTTGGGGATTGGACAACTGTGGTGGCGTTGCGCTTGGAAGCACATTTTGGGGCTTATGTACCCTTCCAAAATGTATTTTCAAACCACGCTCACTTTTAAAAAACGAACTTGAGTACAATGTAGGCAGCGTACTAAAGCATTTTGCGACGCAGAAGGCTGACTTCCGACTCTCAAAATTGTAGCACTGTTGTTGTTTTCTTGGGACATAAAACTATTTAGAAATAAAACTTATCTTAGTTAAATATCTACACATACACACGCACAATATATACATTTTATAAAAATTCGATAAAAACACTGAAAAAAAACCACCAAAAACGTCAAATCTGTTGCTACAGCAACGGTTGTCGTAGCACCGGGGCGGCGGCGGCGTCGCTATCCATAAAGCACCATAAGGTAAACCCCCGCAAACTGCAGACTTTTTGAACTGTTTTACTATTTCGAATAAATTAAATGTTGCGACGGCACAGGCATCTGTTCCTTAGAAGGCTCATTCTGCCATCTGAGGCGATATATTATTGGCGTCTTTGATTTATATTTTGTTATACATGACATATATTGAATATTTTTAGTTGAGATATTATATATTCAAACTGTTGCTGATAAAACCACTCCATTTGCGTTAAGCATTAAGTTTTTTGGACCTACAAAATTTTGCAGTTTTGGTGTCTTTGAACTATTTATAATCTATTTATACTATTTACAATAACAATTGAATTGCATCTACTCTGATTAAAATCGGAAAAGAGATCAACTTTTAGACAACAATAACAATGTACTGCCTTTTTTTATTTTTTTTTTACATGCGCAAAATCCCCACGGATACCTCCCCACCGGAGCCGGTGGAGGAGGTTATGTCGGACTCAAACCGACTAAAACGCACGCCGCCTGTGGGTCGTTTTGGTTGCCGAAGGTGAGGTTGACAGGCATATCCCTCGCAATGTACTGCCCTTGATCTGTGTTGTAGGTCAAAGTTGTCACAGAGTAATATCGCGTTCCATGTACTAGGTCTAAATGTAACAAGAAGTGAAGCTTTTGTTTGTTTTTTTTTTGTAAGTATTAGCCTTATTAGTAGTTCATGCTTCTACTGTTAATGCTATTTTGATACCACATTTTTGATACTTGGATCATTTATACGAATATTTTGTTGCCCGGCATGAATTCAGTTAGTTCCTTACTGCTTTATTTATCAGTATCCTTTTAATAACTATCTATAAATAGTATTCGATCAAACATGTTTCTCTTTCTAATTTTGTTTCAGTTGTTGTTATAAATCCTTTCCAATATTGTAACACGCAACTAGCGGGTGGACAGACTGCAGGTATTCTTGTGTATCTATATATATATATATATATATACAAGTATTATTGTAATTTATTTTTATTCTACTTACTGTATTGACACACATACACACGCACACACACACGCACACACACACACACACAAACACTATTAATGGTTGATTTAAATAATGATAGCTTATTATTTACCCGGATCGCAAGCCAAGCTGCCCGCGTACGAAGGCAACTCGGGCGTCGGAGGTCGATGAACGACCTCCGCCCCCCATGAGCGCCGGCCTGGGGGTGACAGGTGGAGCCGCCTGTCAACCTAGCAGAAACAGGCCGCGGCGCCTGGCGCGCCTCCCCGTTTACCGGGAACGAGTTAGGGACTCCACACCCGAGAAGAGGGCCAGATCGTGAGAGATGGCCCTGGGTGCGAGGGATATGCCTGTCAACCTCACCTTCGGCAACCAAAGCGACCCACAGGCGGCGTGCGTTTTAGTCGGTTCGAGTCCGACATAACCTCTCCCACCGGCTCCGGTGGGGAGGTATCCGTGGGGATTTTGCACACGTAAAATAAAAAGCTTATTATCTACCGGAAGCTTAAACGATAGCACTGTAAGCCACCGGTCACCGTCACTCGCAGACACTCTTCGGTCTCAATTTTTGGATGTCCCGAGGAATGTCAATGTAGTGTACATAAATGCTCAAAGCATTCCTGCTCATTTCCCGGATATGCTGGTGACCTTTGACTGTGAAAATATTCACGCTATTGTGGTCACTGAGTCTTGGTTAAAACCCTGTCTTCCAACTATTTCTTACTCTCTCCCAGGTATCAGGAATGATCGTTCGAATAACACTGGTGATGGTTACGGTGGTGTGGCCATATACCTGCGGTCTCAAATTCCTTTCGTTGTTGTTGGTGCCTCACCACAACCACCGCCATCCAACTCCGGTGAATATTTACTCTTAGAGCTGAAACTCAATCATACAAAAGTTTTACTTGGTGCATTCTATTCTCCACCAAAACGCTTGAACTATTTTGAGGCTTTTGAAGATATGCTAGAAACATTTGTACCTTCTTACGAGCATGTCATCTTAATGGGAGATTTTAATACCTGCCTTCTACTTAATGACTCGCGTTCTTCTTCCCTACGGCGCATTGCAGAATCATGTAATCTATCCATTCTTCCTCTGAATGCCACTCACCATTTTCCTAACTGTACCCCGTCTCTTCTCGATCTGGTCTTAGTTTTTTCACCCAATCATGTAGCTAAACATGGCCAGTGCAATGCTGACGCCTTCTCTTATCATGACTTAATCTATCTTTCTTACCGAATCCGACCGCCCAAACCAAAACCTAAAATTATATTACAACGCAATTTCAACGCCATTAATTTAAAAAATCTCCATGAGGATGTTGTCAAGATAGACTGGGGCACTCTTTTAATGTCAAATTGTGTCGATACTAAAGTGAAGATCTTAACATCTAAAATATCACAACTTTTTGACATACACGCACCCATGCGAGCCATTAAGTTAAAACATTTGCCCTGCACCCTGGCTTACCCAGGATATTAAAGATCTTCTATCTAAAAAAGCTGCAGCTAAGACCAGGTATAAGTTTCGTTCCACGCAAGTGAATTGGGATAAATATGTGACCATTAGAAATCACTGCAACAAGATGTGTAGGAATGCACAACGCCAACACATTCATACCTCGGTTGAGAATGGAGATCCAGCTAAAATCTGGAAGTTTCTTAATACATTAGGAGTTGGAAAATCACGGTCAGATTCTATTCCTAAAGACTTCGATATAAATTCACTCAACGTACACTTTTCTGCTGCGCCCAATTTTGATGGGCCTATAAAAACAAATACATAACAACATCTTTCATCTGTTCCAACTCCTAAATACCCACCTTTTAGCTTCAATCAATTAACCGCGTGTGATGTTAAAAAGAGCATAGTAGCATTTCATCCAATGCTGTGGGCAACGATTGTGTCAGCAGGAATAGTATATGATCTTGCCTATTCTTGATGAGATCGTGGACATTCTCTGCCATATTTGTAATCACTCATTATCCTGCGGCATTTTTCCGTCTGCGTGGAAAGATGCTCAAATAATTCCTTTACTCAACTTAGTTCTTTTCTGAATGAAAATGAACTTCTCAACCCATTTCAATCTGGTTTCCGACGCGGACACAGTACGACCACAGCATTGGTTAAGATAACTGATGATATAAGAAAGGGCATGGATAGTGGTAGACTTACTTTATTATCTTTACTTGATTTCAGTAATGCTTTTAATTCTGTAGATTTCCACATCCTGCTTGGTATACTCAGCTCTATTAACATATCTCCAACGGCTATTGAATGGTTTCGTAGTTACCTGTTCGGTCGCCGGCAACGATGCGTATGCATCGAAGAATCTTATTTTTCTTGGTGCAGTACTAAGCTGGCGTACCGCAGGGTGGCGTTTTATCTCCCTTACTCTTCGCAATTTTTATAAATACCATCTCTGAAAAACTTGTTTCATCCTGCCACCTTTACGCCGATGATCTACAAATCTATACGCAAGCTCCCTCAAGTGACTTAACTAGAGCTATTTGTACGATCAACATGGATCTGGAGCATATTTCCGAATGGAGTAAAAATTATGGACTGACGGTGAATCCAACAAAAACACAAATAATTGTAGTAGGTGGTCAGCAACTGATCTCTAGAATCAACTGGTCACAATTGCCGCAAGTTCAATTTGCAGGAGCTATTTTACCAATTAACACTAATATAAAAAATCTGGGTATCTATATTGACAGTACCCTCTCCTGGAGACATCAACTACAACAAACAAGTCGGAAACTCTTTGCATCAGCAAGGGCTTTGCGTCGGTTACGAAATTTCCTTCCAACTTGTACAAAAATTTTGCTTGCTGAATCTCTTCTTCTTCCTGTACTAGATTATGCCTATGTCAGCTATCCTGATCTGACTGAGGAGCAACTTGATAAGCTTGAGCGTCTTCAAAATTTTTTCATTAGATTCATATTCGGCTTACGTAAATATGATCACGTTTCTGAATTCCGTAACAGACTTAAGTGGCTCCCAATTCGTCTTCGCAGGAATGCTCATATTTTAGCATTATTATATAACGTTCTCTTTAATCCAATTACTCCCTCTTATCTTAAAGAACGTTTTACATTTCTCCATGACACACAAACGAGATCCTTGAGACCGTCTAGGAACCTGACGCTGGGATTGCCAGCGTATTATACTGTTTACTATGGCAAATCTTTTACGGTGAAGGCCATTGGCCTATGAAATGCATTGCCAGTAAATATTAAAGAGGCACAATCCATAAATATTTTTAAAACAATGGTAAAGAGACATTATCTCTCTTCAGCGTAGTCGTTGAAGTCTTCTCATATTCACTTATTATTTTATTTATCTAAAAAAAAAAATATATATTTTATTGCGTCAAAAACATGGTTTACAGAGATATATATTTAAGTAGGCTTCTAGTATATTACACTATATTTCTGTACAAAAAATGTTTCCTAAACTAGGCTATTGCCTGTATTTTAGGTAAATAGAGTTCATTTCATATTATTTATTATCACTGTTTCTACTTTGTTTTGTTTGCACACAAAATAGTCTTTGTGGTTATTTGTTATTATATAATGTGTGTGTGTGTGTGTGCGTGTGTGTGTGTGTGTGTGCGTGTGCGTGCGTGTGTGTGTGTGTGTGTGTGTGTGTGTGTGTGTTTGACTTATCTATATTTCATATTTGTATACTATGTAATTATTCATGTAACACACTATGTTATAAATGTTGCCAAATTACACCAACACTCACTTATATACTTTAATTCCTGTCCATCCTAAGGTTGCCTGGAAGAAATCACTTTAAGTGATAAGGCCGCCCATTGTGCATTTAAATGTAACTTTAATTATGTCTGTAATTTTTTTTTATAATATTGGTGTGCAATAAAGAATTATCTATCTATCTATCTAGACTATCTTCCTTCCATCATTGCCATATAACGCAATTCTAGACTTATCAGAAAAGAGCACACGGCTATTGGAGCCGTGCTGCTGAGTCCAATTTGATTGAGTGCGCGCGAAAAGGGCTTGCGTTAGTTTGGAGCCATTAGCTGGTTTGTGTAGTACCATATCACGTTCTTTTAACCTTCTCTGAACAGTTCGAACGCTCACAGATACTCCGAGGAAGTCGCGAAGTTGGTTTTGTATCTCAACAGAGGTAAGGTGACGATTTCTCAAGCTGGTCGTCACGATGAATCGAACCTGCCTTTCAGTTGTGACCTGAGATCGTGGCCTTCATTGGCGTCGAACAAAGCCGCCAGTCTCTAGGTACATCCGATAAACATTTTGGACCGCAGATCGACTTAAATAAAGTTGAGCACTCACATTTGTTTACCTGGATAAGTGCCACAGCTTGGGCGGCGACTTCAGGCGAAGTATTCATAGATTATTGATAGAACCACACCTTAATGTTAAAAATAAGTAATGTTTGTTGAAAAACCAAAGAGAAAAATCACACTTTCTAGAATTAAATCCAAGTAAACCAATAAAATCAAGTTTTCTTAGTATTCGATAGTTTGATATCAACGAACAGGCTCAAATTGTCTTTTGTTTTATTATTAAATAAAATTATGAATATGCCTGGTTCAAAACCGCATATAAACTTTTTGCTCGACTAAACGAAACTAAAAATGCATGGTGGGCCATTAGGTGTGTCCACAAATTTATAAACGTAAACAACTCACCGAAGCAGCTCAAACATACCGCTGCGTCTGTATTTCAAAAACAGCGCCAATGAATGAATATCACACTCCTGACAGATTTTATTTTTTTCAATTGTCAACCGTATATAGTATAGTGGCGTTCAAAACCCGTTTAGTTCACGTTCAGCCCCCACAATCTCTACCCCCGGCCATGTTCAACCCCTAAACGCTGTCCACGTTCATCCCCCAGGAGTAGAACGTGGCTTTCAATACATTGGTCATTTTTTCATTGTCCATTTTCAACCCCAAGATATTAGGTACCTAAAATTAAAAATAAAGTATAAGTGATAATAAAGGATAAGTGAGAATAAGTGTATTTTTGTGACAATTAATATTTTAAAACTATTCACACGACATGACTTTTGTAAATGACAAAGGCGATTCCTTGACACTCCATAAAATACGATGCGTGTGAATAATTTAAAAAATAAATGGACACAACTTCTCCAGACACCGATCTACCATTATTTCACCACTTGTAAAACATTTTACAATGTTACTTATCCTCTTATCATTTTATATTTGATCTGAGTCTTCTTTAATTACTTTTTTGCTTACAATTTTTTGATAAATAAAAATAAATAAATATATGCCAAAACATTCTACACAACGCCATCTAGACCCATGGTAAGCATACTAGCTTGTGTTATGGGATATACATGCTTAGATACTTTTTTATTTGTAAATACATACACATAATACATAGAAACACCCAGACCAATGCAAATATACATATTCATGCATAGTGCATGCATTCGGAATAGTCTTAAATCTTCGCTAACTTTTGTTATGCAAATCGAAATAGCCTTCTTGACTTCATTTTTCGCAATACTTTTTTGGCATTTATGCACTGTTGATTTCATGATTTTATTCTTTGTTAGTATAATAGTAGTAGTTCCATGAGATTTAGGCCAATTAATATACCGCCAATAAGAAGAACCATTCTTATATTCTTTTTTCTGGTAATATTGATGACCTTCTAAGAGTAATACACATCCTCCACGCCTCGAAGTCACAAAATCAAAATGAATCAAACCACTACTCATAGACGGAATATCAGCCATTATGATAAGAAATGACAAATAGAAGTAATGCACTTGATAAAGATTGGTTAAATTTCAAGGTCAAGGGTGCAGCGGTTACAATTAATTGTCCAATGTACGATCAAGGGAACAGCCAAGATTACAAAGGAAAATAAGGTGCATAAATTGTCTCACTGAACAAAAATATGATAACGGTTTAGTTTAGACGATGCCAGTCATTTTTGCAATGTTGTTGTAGGTGAAGAAATTTGAATGTAAATCAACCTTTATGGTAGGTTTGTATTGTTGATTTATTTATACGACTTAGGGGGTAGACAAACACTTGGCCCACCTGATGGGAAGTGGTTAACGTGGTGGCCTTTGGGGCGTTATACTCGCGCTGCCGACTCTGAAGAAACCTTCTGATGCTCCTTTTGAAGAACCCTATATTATAGGCACTTGGGAAAACCACAGCGAGGAGCACACGTCACTTTGTACGCTTGGACCTGTTTTTCTACCTTAGGCGCCAAGTTTCGTAAAATCCATTTTTAGCGGATGTTTACACCCTATAAGGAACATACTTGCCAAATTTCAAATTTATAGGTGTTTATAGTTATTTTAGTTATATGAGAGATTTTGTGATTAATCAATGAGTATTTAGTTTTTATAAATAAAGATTAGGTATATTACTTACTGATGACGACAAGGAGTCTTTGCTCGGGTGAAATAGGGTAAACATCCAGATACACCATTGCTTAGGTTTAAGTAAACCTTTATGGTAGATTTGTCTTGTTGATTTCTATTCACGCAATCGCGGATGCATCTATTTATTATTTTATTCATATTATATTACTTACTGATGACGACTAGGAGTCTTTGTTCGGCTGAAATAGGCTGAACATGCCAGTTACCATTTATTCCCCGTGGTCCCATGTCGTAATTATTAGTAAACTGATTTAAAAAATATTCGTTATGAGGAAAAAATACCTTGTTTTTAGCAGTCTCAACAATTGGCAAATGTGTTTTGGGTGTTATCAATGGTGTTTATCAAAAAATACTGCGAAAAATATAACTAATGATAATAACATAGATAGATAGAATTTAAGAGACATTAGTGATAGAAATAATTAATTAATTGAAATAAAATAAATAAATTAAAAACTTATCGTAATTTATTAAGTGCATAATTAGTTCTAAAATAATATGACGAATAACATCGTCGTTCATTGTTATTTTACTATGTTATCGACTTTTTGATTTCTTTAGCCAGTATTAAATGGTTTACGACATCTATGTCTCGTAATACATTCAAAAGACGCATTAGATTAACTGTGTTTTTGTGATTTTTTGCGTTCAGTCCTTCGGCCACATTATTTGTTCGGTGTCTTTCACCAAATACACTTGTAGTTTATGTATTTTGGTCTCAACCAATTTTTTGACATAGGTCATAAATTTCAGCATATAAAAAATGTTCACGGCACATTCTGCATTTATGAACTCCACGAATGGGGTTCTTCCAGAGGGGCATCAGAAGGTTTCTTCATGGTCGGCAGCACGAGTGTGACACCCCTGGTGTTGCAGGCCACGGTAACCGCTTCCCATCAGGTGGGCCGTGTGCTTGTCTGCCAACTTAGTGGTATAAAAAAAAAAAAAAAAATGTCGGGAAACACTTTTAAAATTACTTTAATTGCACCTAATTCATAACCACAGTGTATTTTTAAAGATTTCCACTCTTTTAATCGTACCTTTATTACTTCAAACATAAAATAGAACGTATGTTCTTTTTTGTTTGGCAATAGTACATATAAAAGTGTGCTGCCGATGTCTCCAAGTAGCAAGTACAATTGGGAAAATGGTGCCGGGCAGCTTTGGAATGTTGCGTCACCAAAAAATTCTTTTACGGACTACAAAATATAAGGATACGTTTGTCTTCGTTCTGGTTAATATATTCAGCTAAAAATAAGTCTATGAACTTTTGGGATCTTCTACTGCAACATTAGCTTTATATTGCATCTCACGGACACCTGCTTCTTTATTTCTTTCATTATACAGCGAATGTTGCACATATGACAATTCTGGAAAAACATCTGCTACATCATTTCGTCCTTCGTTCAACATTCATTCAATCAGTTCAGCCAAATTTTATTTTATAATCGTTGGACAGTATTTTACTTGGGTTCTTAATCGTACGTTATTACTTTGTGCATGGGTAGGTATATTAGGTATGTATAATATATATTTGTACAGTTAATTGTCTTACAGAGGTCTTAACTTAAGGATATTTATCTAAGCTGTGCCTGAACTAGGTAGTTGTAGGAGTTCTGTCGTATAACTTTGGTATTAGTTCATCGGAGATCTTTACTTCATTCATTAATAGTTAATCTAATATATTAGTTAATCTAATCTGATATTTCACTTTTCACATTCAGATTACGGCCCTTTTTCCATATAGCTCTGTTATAATGATAATAACATCCAGTTACGACTGCCTGTAGAAATACTGTTTTAAATGCATTCATTAGAGCTAGTTCAAAGTCACATTTAATTTTATTAATATGAAATTTAGTTGTCTATAATCAAAGAAAAGTCTTTGGTATATGGCTTCCGATTTGTTTGATAGCAAGGCGTAAACGATGGGCACGATATTTGTGTACTTTGGAGAACTATTTAAATCCACGACAATAGAAAAATATTATAAGATGGTTTTTGGGCATCTTTTGAAGGTCCATCACCAAAAAAACATTTATTCCCCCAAAACTTTATTGATTTCCTTTCAGTTTTGGAACTAAATAACAGTTTTCCTCTTCGCCATCATTTGCAATTAAAAAATCAAATGCCAACATTTTTGGTATTCGCACATCTGCTAATTTATTAAATTCAGTATTTTTATGGTCCAACTTTTTACGACAAGCACTATACAAGTTATCCTTTTATTCGTAATAGTAATTTGGTGCTTTAAATCATACTTTTCAAATATTTTTTTGACCGGTTCCATATTGCTGCATATTTCTTACCGACAAGAATCCATCATCAGAGCTATATCATTATCCTCCTGATGTGCTTCACAAATGTGAGAACTTTGTCTGATAATCATCTCTTAATTTTTTATCTAAAGTCACAGTCGCCGAACATTCATGCTTGTTGATACACTTCCACAGGCTCACGTTTTTATTATTTTCCTTTTTGATTTGTAATAAACTTTTAATTATTAACAATTTTCACTGCATTGAGCAAATAGAAGAACAAAATGAAATATTATACATACATCAACATGACATATTAACGACCAGCTAGACAGGTTTTCCTTATGTATTTTGTGTAAATAGTTCGTATCTAACTGTACTTATTTTGAAAAATTAGGCATTTTGCTACTATGTGATTGTGCGATTTAGTTATAATGCGAAGTAGAGAATTTGATATGTGGATTATTTACTACGTAGGTTTCTTGTATTGTAGGTATTGGCAACCGGACGCATATTTCCATTCAATTGGTTCGACGAGGGAAGTAACTCCGTCCTACAGAATACCGCGGCCAGCATAACTTTGTGTTGTGTTTCCTGCGTTGAGTAGGGTAGCTAGAGCTCTCTGGAGAGTTTGTGCTGTCAACGGGAATACTGAAGGCTTGTCCTGCTTTGTCTTCCATACTGACGTCATAGAAACTCTCTGTGCTTACAGGGTCAGCAGCGCGAGTGTATTCACTTTCCATCAGGTAGGCCGTGTGCTTGTCTGCGACCTAAGTGATAAAATAAATAGGCGGGAGGTTGATTGCGACAATTCCTTAGCTGCCTTATGTTTTAAAGAGCGCGCAATGCCAGTGATGGGTAGTTTCAATGATCCGAAATTTGGTGCATTCTTCATTTTCAACTTCGTAACAGCATTAAGGTTTTCATGAACATTGTTTTCATTTCAGAGATTATGTTCACAAGTATTTCAGAGATTAAGTTCACATTATTTCGAGACTGGTGGTCACTCAAATAGCACCACCTTGTTGAGGTAAAAGGATATAAATGTGATCTCATGTGAACCAGAAGGCTTTTAGGTCTACGACAAAAACTATTCTATCGTACTCTTTACATTTTTTCAATTATTTTAGTTCCGTGTAACATAACAACACACTAATCTGTGTTGTTGCCCTGTGTATAGTCATTTAATTCAAGATAAATATGAGCTTGCCCATAGTGCTTACCTTAGGGGTCTCATCCTCTCGTAACTGCATGCGGCATTAGTGTTATGCCAATTCACGAAATCGTACGCAGGCAGCTTTTGGAAACTGATAATATCCTTGAATATTATTTAGTAAATAGTATTTTGCAACGGGTGACTTTTTAAAGAATGTCATATTTGACGAATGAGCCAAAAGGATCAAAATGAATGGGTGACGTCGTAAAACTGCTGGGTTAAACACGTTAATGTAATACTGTTTTAAGATGTCGCGTCGTAGTATCAAAACACGTAGTAAGATTAAAATAATACTGCTTTAAGAGGAGGTGATAAGGCCTCAGAAGTTTCTGAAGTCAGTTATTGTTATTTTTAAGTAGATAACTAATTGGTCTTTCAAGTCTGTTTCTTATTTTTTTTATTAAAAGAATTTATTTTTATTTTACTCAAATTTTTATACAGACATTGTAAAATGGACAAATACTTCTTAAGTATTTGAATTGTATTGCCTGTATTAAAATCTTCCAGGCATATCCAGAAACCGGTTCAGCGGTCCTGGAGGTCAAGCGGCCGGTTTCCGGCACGCCTAATCTTCATTATTTGTTCTGTCCGGAATTGCCACCTCTCTCGATCCGATTCCAAGAAATGTGAGGCTGCTCTGCATGCTTCAGTTTCATGTACAGACTGTCTTGTGCGAAGTATAGGTGTGTACGGGCGTGCAGCACTACGTCGACGGCGCGGTGTCAACTGCGGTGTGGCCCTTGGTGAAACAGGTAGAGAGTCCTGGAGTGCTTCAGATTTCCCAGCCTCTGCCTTTGCACTTATATGCCCAACTTCATCATTGTAGAAGTCTAAAAATATACAAAATCCTTTATATAAGAAGATTTTTTTAAATGATAGCATACAAAACAAAAGTGTTAATAACTACCTAGTACTAAAGGCATGATTCTGCAATAAAGATGTAGACTCTCCAGTACTGGTACTCTCTGACGAAGGTGGAAGCTTGTGGGTCAATCTGTAATTAAACAAAACGAACTTCTGATAAATAAACTTTTACACTAATCTTGTTATGTAAATCAATGTAAATTATAAAAGTAATTCAAATAAGAATTAACAAAACTAACATATATTGACCAACGTACAGAATAAGCACAATTTCAGGAATTGATGGTAAGCCTGTAGCATCGTGCACGCCAATAATTTGCATGACCCGGCTTTCTAAATGCGTGATCTGCAATAAGCATGCAGGCCTTTCGCCAGTATCTGTAGCTCCTGCAGCATACGGAGCTGCTTTCCTTTCAGTGTTGTTTTTAAAATCGCTCAGGTCTGTAATAAAGCAAGAGTGTTTTTATTAGGACTTATTCTCCTCTACTTTTCCACATTTTTAGTTTGGGTAGTTCCGTCCCGGTTAAGGAGGCCGCGTAAACCGTCCCACATCGTCGTATTATGATTACGACCTTCAGCTTCAGCAGTGAGGCATAGATGATCTAATTGACATTTAGGATACAGTGATTTAGCATGCATTAATATAAAATAGAAGTGAAAAAGATTTAAATAAATAAAGGTTACTATAAAGTGGATGAATATAAAATAGAAGTGAAAGAGATTTAAATGAATAAAGGTCACTATAAAGTGGATGAGTATCTTGATGATTTAAATGCGTGGTCAACATAAGGCTCTTGCTTGGTCGCACAAAATAAATTGTAAACTAAAGCAAATTTAAAAAAAGATATAATCTAGTTCTAATATAGTTCTCTGAGTTTCTTGCTGGTATCATCTCAGTAGAACTAATCTTGACATAATTATAAAATTTTGACGTTAATATGTGATCTTTGTGTGCCTAAACTGAATAAATGAAATTGATTCTTAGATTCTTTGATTGAGACTTTCCATCAAGCCCCGTGGCACAAGAAGACGATGCACACCACGCAACCGAGATGTGATTATTTATCGACGTTCCTTGCATAGAAAACACGACATCGCCTTCTTTTCTTTGCCCCGGGATTGAATAGTGGGGTATGGAAAACATCCTGCCTTAGCCTCATGAGTTGCCTTAGCCTTCTGCAACTTCCTGAATGAATACTTGAGATTTGTTGTTTCAGCAAGCGTGTAGCGGAACTCACGATGTGTCATCGTCAGTAGGTCGCGACGTCCCCAGGAGCAATTGTAGATATTCAGACTTTTCAAAATACTTACGTTTATCAACCTTTTAAAAACTTTATTGCACCATTTTACCCCTCTTTTGCGCTCTAACAAATACATGGCGAGTTTTTGATCTTTCTTTTATACACACTGGTTTCACACAACTTTTACCAGACCTCGAAAGGTGGATATTATTATATCAACTATTTTGGAGTCCTTCCACGACACGATTGGAGTATCTCTACATTGGCATGCGTTCATAGTCCCCTTCGGCACATTAGCGGGTACTATTTCATTTCGCTATTTCATTGGGCACATAACCATGATGTGTACGAAGGATCCCAAAGCAATCAACGCCTAGCGTCTTGAGGTTTAAATCCATCGTCACACGATGACCTCGTCGTTCTAAGCCTCGTAAAAGCTCAAGGACTGTCTGCGTACTTTAGAGCTCTAAATCAGCTCTGATTTGCGTATCAGTTAAGACCTCATTTAATTTCTCTGTGTACATTTGAGATCGAGCTATATAGCCAGTCTGCGCTTCGCAGAGCTAATATGATTTGATTCCAAATCACGCAACCTTTGACCTTATCGTCTGGGACTAAGAAAGGCGACTTTTGAATAAGGGCAAATACTTGTCAATGAAAATATTAAGCCGTAATTAATACAGCGAATCAGATTTGTATCCTAAATGTTCAATCAAAGGGACCAGTTTAGCAAGTCTCCGGGATAACACTTTTGTTGAACCTATTGTTCCACTCTAAAGCATACTCTGACCTGGGTCAGAATTGTCAACAAAATGAAACGATTATAGGACATAAGGCTCCCAAAGGCTGTCATGCCTAGGATCTCTTTTTTCCAATAATCGTCCATTGATGTCCGCGGATCGATGGCCATAAGTTGGTACATGGCACATAGGAGCATTACCTCATCTGCATCAGTGAGCTTCCACCTGTGCAGACGAGATGATCGTGTCAAGATTTCCTTTAATTTTAACTCCTCGATCGTCTGTTGGACATATCGATTTGTTTCGCAGACGATATGATTTATGATGCCTATGTCCTAGATCAGTCTTTGAGTGGTCCAGGCGTAGGTCCTGAGAATTGCTTACGGACACATCTGAACAACTCAACGTCTTCGCGCCATGCGAAATTTGGCGACGTACCCAAAAGTCGATAGTATATTTCATATTTACCTCGAGCAATATTTTGCTATAATCTCCCTTAGCGGTGCCTCCAGATATTTGTCATCTGGAATATCTCTCCCAGTTCCAGCGTCAAGGGTTTGGATGGTCATGTCTTCATACTCGTCGACCCAATCGCTATCCAAGTCAATGCCGTCACTCTCGCTAGTGGTTTCCCCATTTGGTTCACAATCAATAGATACAGCAATAGACGTACTGGCCCTAGCCACTTGCGGTTGACAGGGACAACGGAACTCCGACAGTCAACTCCCGATATGGCTGGGGTTCTGCAGAGCCAGATACTCAATCTCATCTTCTCGACGTTCACTAAGAAAATGTGCGTTGTAAATGTTCACCAAACTGCTTCTGAATAAATAGACTTTGAAAACTAGAAATATAAACTTAAACAACTCACCGAAGCAGCTCGGTTGCTCTGCGTAGACTGCCACCAGGTGTTTTTCAAGGATCACATCCAACCCTGTTGCCCCCCTGTAAGAGCCCCCCCCCCTCCCCCTCGGTGTACAGTCAACCGCCATTGCTCGGATTTTCCTACAAAAGAACAAATTATAACTAAAATATAATAAATATAAAAATTATACCTACATATTCAAAATTTATAAAAACAGTTTATGAATTGACATACCTCAGAGTGTCGATCCCCGATCGAGCTGCTGTGTGCAGGTTGTTGGCACTTGGTTCTGGCCTGGGAGTGGCCGTAGTAGTAAGGCTAAAAAATATTTATAATTTTAATGTAAGAAACTCCCTAATTTTATGCATAATTGTAAGCTAATTATTATAAGCGAGCAGTTAGCATAATATGATCAGTGAACCAAGCGAGTGCGGGTCTCCACACTATATATAAAAAGAAATGGCTGTCGTGTCGTGGGCTTGTTTGCTACTTGACTAGAGACAAAGAATTATGTTAATCGGATCTCACACCTAATAACCGCCTATCTAAATATCGGTTCGCACTATTCTCACTGCGGCTGATGCGTTGTGCTGGTTTGCCACTTTACTAAAGACAAAAATCTTTAATCGGTCCTAAATTTCATAAAAGACAATCAAAGTACTCAAAGAAATGGTAACTAATTATTTTTGAAGTTTGTTATTTTTTTATCAAACATACTTTTTCACTATCATAAAACATAAAACTTTCTTCTATATAGCAATCAAAACACAATTTAAAAAACTCATTTTTTATCAAACATGTCGAGATCTGATTTGCACTTTAATAGTAAAATTAAAATCTTTCCTATATTACAATCAAAACTCAATTTCGGAATATCAGTATTTTTTATCAAATATGTCGAGAATTATTTGGCCACCTTATTAGTAAAAATAAATCTTTTTCCAATGTTCCAATCAAAAAACATTTTTAAAAAATCAGCATTTATTTTCAAAGATACCGCGAACTTTTTGCCAACTTATTAGGCCCATAGCACACGGCGTATTTTATACGAGCAGACGACGCGCAGATGACGCACTTGTACGCGCTTCATACGAGATTTGAACGCAATCTTGTAACCTAAGCATACGGGGCGTTTGTGAAACGCGCCTCTCCTGCGCGTATACGCGCTGTAATCGCTCGTAGTTTACGTTTTTGAACAGAGACTGTTCGCACTTCAGTTGTACAATGGCGTCAGTTGAGACAGCACTGCTTACACTGGCTTTAGTACTTCTTTTAAAAAGAAAAAAACGTAAAAAAAAACGAATTTATTGGATAGACCCTTTTACGAGTGAAAAAAGATTGATGGCTTCAAACGCGCGTATACGCGCTTCATGCGCGCGCGTGTATCATTAATGCAAACGCAACAATCAGCGTCTACGGCGCCGAAAACGCGCGATCCTAATACGCGCGTCGTCTGCGCGTTAAAAATACGCCATGTGCTATGGGCCTTAGTGAACATAAAATATTTAAAAAAAAAACATATTTTTTAATCAAATGTACCATGAACTTTGTCACCTCTTTGCAGGCATAAAATTCTATCGATAATGATATCGACATTCGATGGTCAAGCGTCAGTGCCTAGTGCATGGACACGCATAATGACTATTAGTAAATTCTTGTATTTACTAATACGCGGAACGACTAATACACTTAACGGCATATACGCAAAACATCCAATGCTCTTAACGTCGGGTTAGGTTCACATCAACTGGGTTGTAAGTGGTCTTTATTAGTACATTGACTAAATTGTAGAATGACTTGGGTAGCAAAACGTCTTGAGTGCTAATTGCCTTACTCTGATTAGCAAAACGCTTTAGGTTCATATCAACTGGGTTGTAAATGTTCTTTAATAGTACATTGTCTAAATTGTAGAATGACTTGGGTAGCAAAACGTCCTTATTGCTAATTACCATTACGAATCGTCTCGCAAGCACGTTTCACGCCTTCCAGCCTTCCGAACAAGCCGGTTTCCGAAAAGGGTTTAGTACCGTAGACCACAGAGAAAACTAAAAAAACAGGAAAAATAGAAATGGTTATTTTCGGGAGTTGTCGTTCTCAGCGTACTTAGTTGCTTTTTTTATACAAACAAGCCCTTAGGTGTACATTCTGCGTTGTGTACATTTTGCGTGTGCTGCTCATTTTGTGTTTTGTACATTCTGCTCCGAAGGGAATTAATTTGAATCATTTAATTAAATGTATTATTAATTACACATTTTTTGTATGTATAAATACAAAATTATATCACATGTCAAATCATGTCAAACATTTGGTCGTTTTTCTTTCTGTGGCCATAGGAAAATAATTTGTTTTTGAGTTTTGGTTTTTGTAATTTGTAGTCTCTTTTAATTTTATAAAGAAATAATAATAGTGAAGATTTATTTGGCATGCGTGCGCTCAGCCTCCTGTGCCATGCTTCTGGAGCGTTGTTTGAACGATGGCGTGACATGCTACAAGAAATTGTATTCGGAGGCAGTCTCCACTGACGTTCAAAATAAGCTATACAATTTGTCATTTCTTCTGATTTGGGACCATAAGACCTGATGGCCAGCCAAGCGTCATGTATGTGGTCTGATGGTAAATACGGTCATTTTTGTAATTTCTAAGCTTTTATTAGTATTAGTGAGATCGATATCCTTTGCATGTTAACAAATTGCCCTGTTATAATGGTAATAACAGCCCGATATTTTACCTACAGGAAATATTTCTCTAAATTCATTGTGTAACGACAGTTCATAATCACATTTAAACTATGATATATTAACACCCAAGACATCACGAATTACAGTAAACATTCTGAAATACGTTTGTTCTTGCTTGTTTGGGAGCAAGCAGTACAACACCGGTACTATATTTGTAGAATTGTAGCTGCTGTTTAAATCCAGATGAAAAGTAAAAAGTCGGAAGAAAGGTTTTGGAACGCGTTTAAAAGTACCGTCACCCAAAACTTTTTAATAATTCAAACAATATTTGCTCCCGAAAAAAAATCTTGGAAGAGAGATAAGATGTGGAATCTTCACATCTTCGGATCTCATAAAAACTTGTTTTCAACCTTTAAAAATATTCCTCTAGCCCGGAACCACGTATACTTTATTGATTCAAAAGGTGGTGCATGCAAATTTTTTTCGCATTCAATAATACTGTTTCGGGATTATTCCAGTTGAAACCATAGTCTAGATCCATTTTGGTTCCAGTGAGATTTTTTTTTCTCCGTAGAACCAAATATGGAGTTGTTGGTTCTACTGGGAACAATAATAAGTAGCTGGATCCATTAATGGTTCTACCGAGCATGATTTCTTCTCATCAGAACCAATTTTTATATTTGTACCTAGGCCTATTTTTTGGGAAAGTAGACATTTTAATAATAAATCATTATCATTCCGTAAAAGAGGTTGATCATCAATGAACTAAGTTGAACTTTGTATAAAATGTCTCTGTTAACTGCTTCGCTGCCAAAAGGGCCCGGGCCGGGCCAAAAGTGTTTTTTGTTTGATTGACTTTTAAAGTGATTGATTAAGATTAATAATATATTAATGTGATATATTTGGGTATTTTAGTGTATGTTGAGGGAGGTGAAAGACTGTGCTTGGCACTGGGAATGGAATGGGCATGCCCTGTGCCGTCGAACGCACGGGTGCGTTGAGAGTTATTGTTATGGTTTATGGTTAATTAAGAATAAAATGCAGTTATTTGTTAAATAAATGAAATATAATAAAAAACTAGCACTTCTATTACAGGTAACTTCTACTTTGTTAACTGTAAGCACAATTTAATCTAGAGTAGACTTTTTAGTAGTAAAAAGCTTATTTTAATTTTTCAAGGAAATGACCAATACTGATCTCGCCATTTGTGAGCTGCTTTTGCGCCAGCAAAATGCGGTCGTCACTCTCCATAGTCTTTATACGGCGTTTAGGAGAGGGATTTTTATTAAATCGTTCTAAACGGTTACAATTAAGGGAAGTTATCGATGACTCTTGTTGTAATATATGTAATATTTGACTAAATTGTACTTCATTTTTGTTTATATTTGTATTAAGATAGTGATTTCATCCTTCAATACAATTGTTAGTGCTATGATGTACACCAAACACGCACCAAATCTTAAAATATTCGTCTTTCATCCAATATCTTTCGAAATATCTCACAAATATGGAAAAATTCTCTAAAGCATTGTAAAGCAAAATTTCATTTTATATATATTTCCAACCCTCTTCTATGTTAGTTTCGGGTAGTAATGCAAGGTTACAGCAAAGTTTAATTATTTGGTTATTGATTTTAGTTTTTTTAATTCCTAATATCTTTGCTTTCCGAATGATAGCATTACAAAAATGGTAATAGCAGCCATTAACTTCTATGTTCATTTTTGTTAATGCAAACATGACGGCTTTCTCAAAGTCAATTGTGACTGTCCTGGGGTGCCAATCTCGAATCTGTGCTTTAATAATATCGAATAATATCGTATACGCTTCCGATGTTTGATGTGACATAAATGCAAATACCAAAGGAACTATGTTGGTATTATGTAGCATTGCTACCAATATCACCATGAATGACATATAGCTGTCGAAATGGTGCTGGACAGGCTTGGTAAGTCCCGTCCATGAAAAAATCTGATAACGTTTTTAACCGACTTCGACCTTCTTCTGATGTAAATACAATAATCCGTATTCCGTTACATGAATAGTCGGCTAGCAAGAAATCTATGTACTGTACTGGTATTTCTACATTTTCAACAGTATCTACTCTTATTTTTTTAACCAGGGTCAAACTATTCCTTTTACGATAAATTCCTGATTTTCTTTTATAAAATGTAGGTTTATTTGTAGCTAAATGCCATCCGTTGCTCTCTATTACAGCAAGAGCTTCTTTGTACATGCGAGGCGCTGGTTCATGGTTATGTGCAATGTTATCACAATACTCATTTATAGTGCTTTCTATAAGATTATGAGCAATATCAGGCCTGCAGATGTCGCAATGACGTTTATCTTTTATTATCATAGTATGAGCCTAAAATCAACAAAAGATTCATCCAATAAATTACAATTTACAAAAAAAATAATCCTCTAATCAAATATTGTTTATGAATCAGAAGTATAATACTTACTAAAACAATTATTGATCCGGTACATTTCAATTTGGTTGGTTTGTAATTTTCACAGCGCCATAGCGTATTTCCATTTTTGTTGGTTACATGCTTGTGATATCTATGACCCCTACACAATAATATTGTACCACCCTTAATTTTTTATTAATTTTAGTTCTTCTCTCATTATTTAACTGTGTTTAATTAAATTAATTAATATGTATGCACAATATTATTGAAGTGAAAACTTCTTTAGCGGCGCTGTGTACTTTTTTTGGAATGGGTAAACATTTCTAAACTCGCGTCAAGACACGTGACCTGATCGAAAATTCGTAAGACGGATGGAGAGAGGACTGGCGGCACAGGTCGCTTGCGCGAATGTCACACGACTGTCACATGTGTGATGGTGGTGATAAACTTTTTAATGTAAAATAATTGTAATAGTTCTGAAATTTTTAATGTAATATAAATTGTCATGTTTGTGTACGATAGCGCAATAAATGAATATTGTATTCCACCACATAAATAATAGTACTTTTATACTGATAATGAAAGCAATTCGTACAAAATTATTCTCTAACCATTCCAAAATATAAAAAATGCACACCGTTTTCACTTCTGCCGGCACTCCCGGAGTGCAACCCGTCGTTTTTTAAAATATACCATTTGACATAAAGAAGTCTGATAAGCGTCATAATGACAGTCGGTAATTTATTATTATTAAAGGTCGCCTGCATTATGAAGAAGTTCGCATAGTATCGGAGTATCTACTAATGAGCATTCACATAATACTTTGATTTGGAAACACAATTGGACACGGCGGTATTTCCGCCCGAATGAGCAGTCCGACTGGGGTAGTACACAAGACAAAAACGATAGCCTGTCTAGTGATATAAGTATTATACAGATCTTTATATTGATTTTGGCAAGCAGAAAAAGTCACCAGTATGTTCTACATAAATGTGTGTGTAACAAAACTCGTTTCCTCACTCACACACACTTATACACTTGCAAATTACAATTGATTCAAAACCATTCGTATTTATTTATCATCAGTTACACTTTCTTTAGTAATAACAATAACTCATAAAATTCTTATTACTGGTATATGAACGTAGTTTTTGTTAAATACTTGTAAGTCTCCGTAACTCTGGGGTTTACAGATTCGCTTTTTAAGAGTTAAAATCCTGCAAAGTTTTGAGTTCGAATCCTAGTCAAATTTTACTTTTTGAACTTTTAAATATTTGTATATCTTCATGTTAATTACTTACCTATTAAGGGAATGTTGAGGTAACATCACAAAAGTATCTTGATATTTTAGTTGTTTTTTATAGCAACTTAAATCAGTAGTATTTTTATTATTACTGAGCGAGTATTGTTGCAGACACATTGCATTAATGTTTCTCGTATTGGAATTTGTGCTACCCTCATTGTCATGATTAAAATAACATGATAATTTTATTTTTAACTGTCAACAATTGGATGCATTGTGCTTTCCACACGGTTAATTAACAACTTAAACGTTCTTTAATATCACAAACAAAATAAGGAACAAAAACAAAACTATTTATTAACGTCAACGACTACATCAATATAGTTGCGGTTCGAACTCGTTACCTTCGAAATGTCTTTACGCCTGTAATGCCACTCAACTACGTGAGCACGTGCTAAAATGGTGAAATTTACCTTCTCATTCGATGGCAGGCAAATCACTCACACATATTCAATCGTTCACGATTCACGATCATGCACAATGGCACACATAAACGTATTACACTAATGGCCTTTAACGATGACGCACACATGTGACTTCAAAGCAATGAGTTATTGTTGTGTGAACACACATATGTATAACATACGGGTGCTTCCACTTGACCCAGATCATAAATAGATTTTATTAGATGGATAGGCTATCGTTTTTGTCTTATGTACCTCCGCCCTACAGAATACCGCGGCTAAAATAACTTCGTGTTGTGTTCTCAGCGTGAGTAGGGTAGCCAGAGCTAACTGGAGAATTTGTGCTGTCAGTGGGAAGACTAAAGGCTTATCCTGCTTTGTCTTCTACTGACGGCACAGAAACTCTGTACTTACAGGGTTGGCAGCGCGACTGTGACTCCTCTGGTGTTACAGACGTCCATAGGTCACGGTAACCACTTTCCATCATGTGGGTCGTGTGCTTGTCTGCCAACTAAGTGATATATAAAAAAAACAATTTGAGTGGATTGATCGCGCAACAGATAGATACCCCCTAGTATCAGTAGTTCAATTGTACACATCGTTGAAATATCGTCTTGCGTCTGTAGTAGTTTCCCAAAAGTGGGAAAAGTAGGCCTAGGTACAAATATAAAAATTGGTTCTGATGAGAAGAAATCATTCTCGGTTGAACCATTAATGGATCCAGCTACTTATTATAGTTCCCAGTAGAACCAACAACTCCATATTTGGTTCTAAGGGGAAAAAATGTCTCACTGGAACCAAAATGGATCTAGACTATGGTTCTAAGTGGAATGATCCCTTTTTCGTAATTATACTTTTTAGATTTCATATTTTCACGCTTCTTAGCATACTGTAAAGGAAAATCACTGCTACGTTGCCAATCATAATCTATGCAAGCATGCACACTTTGCCTTATTATTTTAGTTTTCTTTTAATCCATTGTTATGGAAGCACTACACTCGTCACGTCTTGAATATCGCCAAAGCGAAGTACCACTTTCATTGTTGGTTGCTAAATTATAGCGATGGTTTTTGTACAAAAGAACAGGCTTGCCTTTATGACTTTCGAAAAACACAATTTTTTCCATGGTTGATTCAATAAAGCAAGCAGATTTGCAATCTAGTCAATATTAATCTAGGACTATCAGCTATTCCGCAGTTAAGCAATCAGGACGTTTTGCTACCCGAGTCATTTTACAATTCAGTCAATTTATTAGTAAAGACCGTTTGCAACCTAGTTGATATTAACCTAACCCGCAATAATACTATAGACTTTATGCTGCTATGAACATTTTGATACTTTAGACGAAATGATAATATGGACCACATGCACCGAAAGGGGCAGCGCTAGTATAACGCCCTTGGTGATGCACACATCTATAGGCCACGATAACCACTTCCCTTCAGGTGTGTCGTGTGTTTGTGTGCCACCTATGTGGTATGAAAAGCAAAGGCACGTGAATTAGCGAGGGTTTCTAACATAGAATCCTGAGCGAGGCACTCGCCATAAAAATACTATTTTGCACAATTTCCACAATTTGCTATTGTTAATTAAATGAATTACCTACCACTACCTATTTGTACGAGGGCTGCTACTTATGTATTCGGATTATACGAGCCCCAATGCAAAATAGCCCTCCGGCACATAATGACCACTTCTCAAAAAGACCACATCTCGAAAAGACCATATCTCAAAAGACCACTTCTAAAAAAGACCACATCTCAAAAAGACCACATATCAAAAAGACCGCTTTCCTGTCCTTTTCCTCCCAAGACTTTTAAACTGCTCACTTCATCACTTCTTCACTAACCTACTTATCTCATAACAACCGCTGAGCAAGGCTGTTAATAAATGGAACTGAAGTATTTGAAGTAATTTTATTTCAACAAAAACAAAATAATATACAAAAAAACGGTTGTCATTACACACTAACATAACGAAATTCTGAATTAAATAAAAAGTAGTATTTCTTACGTACTAACGAACTCCCCGCTTAGATTAAAATATTAATATCTACTATCTACTACTATCGATCTTACTATCCTGACTCTGACCCCAAAGATTTAAACTAACTAAACTTCTTTGATGACTTTACATAACATAATAACATTTAAAAAATATTCTAAAAACATAACTGCTCTCTTTTTTTTTTTTTTTTACGTGCGCAAAATCCCCACGGATACCTCCTCACCGGAGCCGGTGGAGGAGGTTATGTCGGACTCGAACCGACTAAAACGCACGCCGCCTGTGGGTCGTTTTGGTTGCCGAAGGTGAGGTTGACAGGCATATCCCTCGCACCCCGGCCGACCCAGGGCCATCTCTTACGGTCTGGCCCTCTTCTCGGGTGTGGGGACTACAGAGTCCCCAACTCGTCCCCGGAAACGGGGAGGCGCGCCACGCGCGCCACCGCCGCGGCCTGCTTCTGCCAGGGTGACAGGCGGCTTCACCTGTCACCCCCAGGCCGGCGCTCATGGGGGGCGGAGGTCGTTCATCGACCTCCGACGCCCGAGTTGCCTTCGTACGCGGGCAGCTTGTCTAGCGATCCTTCGTCGCTCCCGCTGCCGCTCCCGCCCCGCCTCCTCCTTCACGAGCATTACTTGCTCGCAGAAGTAGGCGCCGGCCGCCCACGCATCCGCGCAGCGAACCATCGCCGCGAGCAAGGTGGAGAGCGTGAGAACCCTCACTCCCAGGGCCGCCACAAGCTCCCGCCTCGGCGTCTCCCACGCACATAACTGCTCTCTATGATAGCTTTAATGACCAGAGACATATGTAGTTGCATCTAACGCTGCATACTTCTCAGCCAAGAGCCTTTAAGTCGCTCTTCGATCTTGATGGACTTACGGAGAACTTTTTTCATTATCCGCCATAGGGTGTCGATCGGCGACAAGTTCAAGCTATTAGATGACCATTTGATTGTAGGGATGTTTTCCGCCACGTCATTGTTGTCCTAGGAGCACGCAGAGGAAGCACCATCCTATTAAAAAATGAAGGAATCTTGATGCTTGAGTGATGAAATAGAGGGCAGTAAACTCTCCAAAGGTGTTGATACCTAGCAGCATTGTTTTTTTTTATACCACTTAGGTGGCAGACAAGCGCACGGTTCACCTGATGGAAAGTGGTTACCTTGGCCTATGGACGTGTGTAACACTAGAGAAGCCACATTCGCGCTGCCGACCCTGTAAGCACAGAGTTTCTGTGCCGTCAGTGTAGAGGACAAAGCAGGGAGCTCTGGCTACCTTACTTACCGCTGGGTAAAAAAAACACAACATGAAGTTATTATAACCGCGGTATTCTGTAGGGCGGAGGTACTTCCCCAGTCGGGCTGCACAATTGGGCGAAAATACCGCCGTGTCCTACCTCTTGAAAAATCACTGACATACTTATACATATATAACCTTGATAAAACCATCCAGAAACTGCAAACTACCAACACCTTGTGCAGACATGCAGCCCCATATTGTAAGAGACACCGGAAACTTCACTTTTCGTTTGAGACAATGACTATGAAATGCCTCATTTTTGTTCCAAATCACTCTTTTCATTTCATCGCTGATAGTCACTTCATATTTTGTACTCGTCACTCCAAATAATACAACGCCACTGATCGGAAGTCCAATTCAAATGATCACGAGCAAACTTCAATCTCTTTCTTTTGTACAGCAGTCAACAGTGGTTTCTCCTTAGCTGTATGAAATCCGTAACCCATTCTGTTTTAGACTCTTTATGAACCTTGTCCCTCCATTGCACCGTGAGTTCTCCAGTTCGAGTACGACGATTATTTTTGATAATTTTCCTCAGGACCTGGTTCCATTCTTTTTATTGTGCTGAATGATGGACAGTAGATGTGGGAAGTATCAAGTCTTTAGATATTTGGTAACTTGATTTACGTGAGGTAACGCGACATGCGATAGTAGAGCTGCTTAATATTTTATATTGACAGAAAAAAATAATGAAGTTCTTATCAAGAAAATTTCCGACTAGTCTATTTTGCATTGTGGCTCGTAATATTAATATTGCCTGTTCTGGAACTGGCCAATTACAAAAAAATAATAAAAAAGTGATTATAACATTTAAAAATCGAACTCTTGCTGAAGAATACAATTTATTTCATGTAGCTGTCATTTGTTTTCTTTTGTGGCGTCATTTTGAAAATTGTGTGTCTTTATCACTATGAATGTACGTCGTGAAAATGTTTTGTGCTGTGATTTATTACGATTTGCGGTGAGGTCTAACTCAAAAACAGTGCATCGATCAACTCACTTTGGCCTTGGATATGTAGCTCGAAAACTACTGTGTATCATCGGTTTAGTGAGTTTAATCGTGGGCGGTCTGTGCTCGCGAACGAAGTTAAAGAAAGTCGCCCTATATCGGTTATTGTACCTAAAAAGATAGATGCTGTGTTGTGCTGAAAAACGTATCGTGAGATGGAGGCGTCTCTAGGCATAAGTACGACTAGTTAATATAATACACGAACATTTAGCTGTACAAAAATTGGTCACGTTGAATTCCGCACAACTTGAGAATTGACCAAAAACGAGCTCGTGTCGATCGGTATAAATAATGTTACAAAAGTACAATCAGGATGCGTCAAAAGCTGTCTATAATATCTACAGTGGTAGTTATTCCGTTCTTAAAAAAGCATGATCCTCTCTAAAATTTCAAGCTGTGCCCGCGCCTGATAGCTGGTACAGGAAGTAACGAAAATATATTATAAGAGTTTTTGTGGCATTTGAGAAACCGACCTGTTTACTTAACTGTTCCTCACAGAGCTTGTAAAGTGTATAAAATTTCCTAGCATGAGTAATGTTTTCTAAATATCCTCAGGATGCTAATTTAACTCTGATGATGATTATCTATGCGTCAGGTACCATCATCGCTACCGTTCGAAACTGAATTAAGTTTTCTGGCAGCTCTTTACGACAGGCGTAGCTGAGAAAAATAAAAGCTAAATTATTGTACAGTACATTTTTTACAAAATATTTTCTTGCTTTGACTATTATTCCTCTTTTATTTTTTTTTAATAATAAATTATATTTTTAGGTGATGAGATGGAAGTAATAGAGACATCAATCTCATGGCTTGAATGATGATGCATTCGAAATGAAGTCAAGTGAGTCCGGGCTCTTACGACAATAGTATCGGGTTCAGTCGGAGTTCAGTTTAGTTCATCAACCAAGACGTTCAGGTAACGATCGTACGTTTCAGGTTAAGTACTTCGTCCAGGCGCTCAAAAAACGTTCTTGTAACATTTGTTTCATGCCGGCCTCGTTGATGTGACATACACAAGTATTTATAGCTCTCAGTTACAAGGAGTGATCTCTGCTTAACATTTTTTTTATACCACTTAGGTGGCAGACAAGCACACGGCCCACCCGATGGAAAGTGGGTAACCTCTCCAACTCACCGCCGCGAACACAACACAAGGTTATTATGGCCGCGGTATTCTGTAGGGGAGAGGTACTGTTACTGTACTGTGACCCCAGTCGGACTGCTCAATTGGACGGAACTGCTGTCATGTCCTACCTTCTTTTATTGATTTTAACATTTACATGAATTTGTTCACACCAAATCCCTCTTTAATAAAATCGTAAGTTTTCGGTTACCTTCAGTAAAGTCATTAATTTAAAATCGGTGTATTGATGACACCCTGAATAGAGAAGAACCGTCCTCCATTGCCACATACATAACTGTAACAAGGTACAAAGTTACATTCACTTCGTACTACTCCAGCCCCCTCAAAAGCCCTGCATATGGCACGGAATCGAAGGCCCTCTTGTAATTTATCTAGTATGCCGCCAGATCTTTACAGTTGCGGCGAGCTTGTTGGCTAATATTATAATAATTAATAAGGGAGAGCTCCTGAGTACCCCGTATGACCCAAAGATTATTATTATAGTTTTAGAGTTATCAAGGAAACAGTTCGCAAGAACCTTGCATTTTGCAACCTGAATAACAAAAATTACATCGAAAGTATCATCAAAACAGCCTCACGTAAAGTCGGAGTCCTGAACAGAGTGAGACGATTTTTCACGCCGGAGCAGTGGTGTCTTCTATACAAGACACAAATTCGCTCCTTTGTGGAAGACTGCTCGCATCTCTGGGATGGTTCAGCAAAGTACTTACTAGATGCTCTCGACAGGTTGCAGCGACGTGCGGTCCGCATCATTGGGAATCCCGAGGTCACGAACATCCTAGAACCTTTACAGATGCGTAGAGATGTTGCGACTATGGCTGTATTTTACCGTCTGTACCATGGTGTGTTCTGATGAGCTCTTCCAATTAGTCCCACCATCCCCTTTCCTACATAGGATAACACGTGCAGGTCTTAGATGTCACCCGCACAAGGTGCAGAACATCCGATCAAGAATCAAGCGGTTCGGTGACCTGGAATTCATTACCAGCTCACGTGTTTCCTTCTTTCTACAGTCCCGGGTCCTTTAAGCGGGGCGTGAAAAAGCATATGATGAAGCCGTGAAGCTCAGTGTCACCATTGTCACATGGTATGTGTAAGTAATGGTGACCCTCTTTTCTGAGCTTTGTCTTCAGCTTACCATCAGGCAAGGCGAAGTCTAATTGACGTGTTCTATATAAAAAAAATAACTAGAAATGTCCGTGAAATAAATAATATTACATATGGCTACGGCCGCCAGTTCTTTTTTCTTATGAACTTGCCTGGATTATGTACGCCGCTTGTCTAGATATTGTGCGTTGTTATAAATGTTATAGTTGTACCAGAAACTAATGGGAGATTGGACTATATTGATACCTTTTGATAAGTCTTTTTAACTTGTTTTATTTATAAAACTGTGTTAATTAATATTTTCTGTTTCTTAACTCATTTTAAAGATTATAAATCAATACGACACGAGTTTATCAATTAGACGGCAATACCGTCATGTCTTACCGCCGTATAAGAAGAAGATATTATTTAGGGATGTCGACTACTTTTTACCCTCGAAAAATTCTGTAGTGAAATATTCTTAAAACAAATAATAAAATTTTAAATGCACAAAATTCAGTTTCTCGAGGCACCCGAAAACGCTTCATGCAGAATCATAGTAGTCATTGTCGTCATCTCTCAATGTAGACACATTGCGTTTAAATAGGAACAAAAGTTTAAAAACCCCACTAAAACAACTATGCTAACTATACAAATTATATATAATACGGCCAATTTACATAATTATTTCTAAATAGTCAAAATCACATAGTCAACACAAACACAATGCGTCATGGAATTCCTCCGCATAAGTTGAAATAAGTATACAATAATATCTTTAGAACAAAAACAATGTATGTTAATCTGTAATCGCTACAGCTATATAAAAATTGTCTGAAAGAAGTTATAATATATGCGTTATAGAATAAAAATCTAAATAAAAGTATCAAAATGGTACAAACCAACTTACTGGTCAACTCACAACATAGGCTGTATCCACTCCAAAAGAATAAAATATTTGAAACTAGCTGTTGCCGAGCGGTCCCGCACGCATGTCGGTTATCGCGACAAAACATAGCTAAAAAATAATCGTGAATGTCCTTTCTCAAGGTTTAATCTACCCCTGTACTAAATTTCATCAAAATCGTTTTCGCAGTTTAGGCGTCAAATCGTAATATACAGACAGACGGACTGGCAGAATTGTTTTTCCTTCCCGGAACCTCTCCACTGACACTTTATGGTGTGGTGCTAAAGTTCAAATTGGCTTTACGAATATTTTGTATGGGAGTATATAAAACTGTGTTGTTTAGACTTTTTTAGGCAATTTTTAAGGGTTGTACTCTATGTGCTTGTCGAATTTGATATGATGACATTAACGTTGTCATAAAAAAACATAATTATTATTTAAAATCGTGCCATGAGTTTCTGGAAGGCCTTTACCTAATTTACTTTTCTGCATATTTCACTCATGAACTACATTTACCATAGTTATGAATATTCTAAACTACGGACACATCTCAGATATATCTCCATCAGTAAAAATAAAAGTCCCTTTCTTCTTTTTTCAGCAGCTAATACTACAGCAACTTGCTGTTCAGTTACTGAGAGAACAGGTAATTCTATGCGATTGAAATCGTCAAAGCAACCCCATGAACCGGTCTGAGCTAGACCTTTTTAGATACGGATAAGCGTTTTTTTCGTGCGGAAATGCACATGGATAATCGAACCAACGTAAACCGCACGTTGTCTAAAGCGTTATTGGTCAGAGAACAGGCGAGAAGCCAAATAAAAAGGCTTTCAATTAATTTAGATCTTACATACATTCTATAAATCCATGCATCTGAGTCTTTATTATATTTATATTTTTTAGATCTTCCGTATATAATATTGTTTGTTTTGTCTTTGTCGCTCACACCGACAGCATAAAAAATCAGAGATAATCGCCTGTGTTGTCTTTATTACCTGTTAGTCAAGGGTGTGATGACAAGCCTATCAGTGCAACCCAAGTATTCGTTTTGATAGGTGAAGGTGACATCAGTTACAGAGATCCAGGTTTTGTCAGCATCTTTCTTGAAGTAGAACCGACACTGTTTCAGCCATTCGAAGTCATTAGCTGAACGTATATTTGATGGGATGACCAAAGGCTTGTCCTGCTTTGTCCTCTACACTGACGGCACAAAATCTCTGTTCTTACAGGGTCGGCAGCACGGATGTGACTCCACTGGTGTTACACACGTTCATAGTTCATGTTAACCACTTTCCATCAGGTGGGCCGTGTGCTTGTCTGTCACCTAAGTTGTATAAATAAAAAATATTTAGACGGGACTGGAATAAATAAAAATTTCAATATTCTTGAAATATTTGTAATCTATGTTTTCTGGTTCATCAGTCAGTGCCTTGATTGAGGAAAAAATGGTGACAATATTAATTAGAGAAGAATAAAAATAATAAAATAATATTTGTTGAATATCTATTGAAATTCATAAAATGGAATACAGTTGTTTTCCTGCCATATTTATAGGTGTTTATAAAAATAAATAGCCTTGGTTAAATTAAGTCTAGATTATAATTAGGTATATTTTCTATTCGCAAATCCAGACCCAAGCAGAGTTAGATGTTTGTCACTCTTTCAAGTAAAAACAACCAAACTAAACTAACAAACATATGGATGTTGTTTGGATGGTTCACTTAAAAGCCACTTAATGAAAATAAAACACAAATTAAAATTTTAAATATACATTACTAAAAATACATTTCAAATATAAAAAGTTGAACCAACATGTGTAATAACAATCTTGTCCAGTAGGTATAATTTAAAGGTTAAGTGACACTAATAAAAAGATAATTAAATGTAGTTTTCTTAAAAATTCTAAATGTCAACTAACTAACATATCGAATAGATCCCTTTGATGCACGTGTATGGTAATGAGTGTTTCAAACTTTGCCCTTTCTATATTTGTGAGGTCCCGGGTTGTTTGATCAATCAAAGTATTTAATAATTCCAAGAGATTGTTTCTATCATTATCTTCTTGTCTTGACGAGCTTGCATCAGAGCCAATTCAGCACTCTTGTCTAGATTATTTGAATCCCGTGCAAACCAATCTATGTCGCAAAAGAAGTTATAGAAGATATTATTAAAAACTACTTGTAACTTTAAAATTTATCACCAATAAATTAATATATATATTGTTTTAGTACTAATGTAGCAATGTTAGCAAGAGCAACTATTAACAGCTATTACCTGTGCAGGCATCTTATCCAAGAAGATCAGTAGATTAAAACCATTGTCGTTAAAGACGTAAACAACATTCCTTATGATTGAGTGTAAACTATTTTGAGCTGACTGAAGCAGGGATGTGAGCCATGTTTCCACAGATTTTGCAGCTCTAACTGGACGTTCTAATTTTATTTCTTCCTCCTCTGAAGACACCGTCCCCAACACAACAGGATACTACACCAGATGTCTCATGAGCTCTTTGCATTATCTATTGCCAGGATTTATCAATTTCTGAAAATCTTTTTGCCTCTATTGGTAGTTGCTTAGCGATTTCACCGCCAACCTTCAAGATATACCCACATGTTTTATACCAAAAGCCATCTTTTTAAAATCTCGTTGGTACTTTGGAGGTCGTATAACCACTGTTGGATTTGTTTTCTGAATGGTGCATTATAACTATAAATATTTTTATTGAAGTGGTGAGGTTTATGATTAAAATATATATATACATATATATATATATATATATATATATATATATCTAGGTAACTCTGTTGCTAGTAGGACAGTATTTATTTATAAAGATATGATTCCGAACTCTGCAGCACGCAGTGCTACATGTCCCATATAATCTCTATGATTTTATATGTCATTACATTCCGAGCTACGCAGCAATCTCGCTGCAGCTGTGCTGCACAAGTCATGACCAGACCAATGTATCGAACCCGCGCCTCCCACGCCGCCCACCAAGGACTTCACAAGGTTCACAAGGTTCACAAGGTTGGTGATTCATTTGTAGGCAGCTGCATAAAAATATTTAATAAAATTCCTCAGGATTTGATTAATATGCCAATAAATAAATTTAAAATACAAGTGAAAAAACTTTAATGAGTAAAGGTTACTATAAAGTGGATGAGTATCTTAAGATGTTAATGCGTGGACAACATAAGTCTCTTGCTTTGCTCGCACAAAATAAATTGTAAATTAAAGCAAAAAGCGAAGCAAATTTAAAAAAGAAAAATAATCTAGTTCTAATATAGTTCGCTGAGTTTCTTGCTGGTATCTTCTCAGTAGAACTAACCTACCGAACCAGGGAAAGACTCATTTTCCAATGATTTATTTTCACATTATTAAATATTTTTATATTATTTCTTGACATTTCCAACTGTAAAATTTTGACGTTCATGTGTGCTCTTTGTGTGCCTAAACTGAATAAATGAAATTGATTCTCTGATTTTTTAACTATCGGCAAAATCGATATGTTGTATCATTCATAATGTTAAACAAGCTTACAGGTTAGATAGTAGAGAGCCCAGTATCATAAGACTGTCTTCAAGCTGTCCAATAGTCTCAGCCGTGGTATCGTCCCTAAGTAACAATTCTCCTCTGTTGTTAAATGTTTGGAACGTCATGAACTGACCACTCGTTAGTCACTTGACGCAATTTTGCCTCTATATCTTTCTCTTTCATCATAGATATACATATGTCCTGTGGGTTTAGTAAGTTCATAAATTCATTTCCATAGCGTGTAATGATTGAGATGGAAATAAAGATTCAATCATCGCCATAAATTATAAGCCAGTACGAAAGAAACACAACTACAATCGCAATGCAATTATCACATCTTGATATTATAAAAAAAATCTTATAAACCTTTAATGGAAAATGTATGAGTTGAGAGAGTCATTGTCAGAAAATCGTATTCCATGATGGTCTTGTGTTGAGTTAGGAATCAAACCACAATCTTTTGACGTTAAATCCGAACACTCCGAACTATGGGGGGTAGGAGATTGAGCACTTTAAAACTACAATTCAACTCACAGGTCTGAAAACTCACCTATGTCACACTGACTTTTAACAGCTTAAGATTCTCCTCTAAAATTTCAAATAGGCGTTTTATTACGCTATTATCAAAAAACCGTTCAGGGTGACTAAACCGCCAAAACAACCTGTTACTTAATGTTTTATTGTTATGAAGTATTCAGTAGTAGGTATTTAAAGGTACGCATAGTATCCAAAAATGAAATGTACCTAGTTTAGTTTATTGTTTTGTTCGATATTGATTGATTTCAATATTTCATCCCGTGTTCCATCACAATTTCTTGTAGTAAGTAAAAACAGTTACATTTCGGTAACTATTCAATTGGCACATCTCTCACACTGTGCTGCTACTACTTCTATTGAATGCAAAAAAACGCTCGACTCGAATTTTAACCTGGGATTAGATTTCACCCATGGCATTCATCCTCGCTACCGCTCACTGAGATACAAATATACCTTTTAAAACATGTAAAACACACACTTTAGGAAATAACAAACTGATTGCGAACATTACGGCATTACGGGCATGCGCGTAAGTTGACTGCAGTTAATAGAAGTTTATGAAAAATAGTAATAATTTTATAGCTTTTCTTGTCATTATTATCTTGGTGTCTTTTTCATTTCTGAATCAAAAATGTCATCGCTAAAAAAGGGTTTCTGCACTCAGGAGCTATACGAACAATGTCATCATTCATAACTGGCGCCAACCTTTATGTTGTATCTGTATTCGGACCGCTGACACCCTATTGGATCGGGCCCGGGCAGTATTCGCACTGGGGGTGGGGAAGATGGACAAAACGCTTCAAATCTTTTAGGTTTTATTAATAAAATGATGTCTTTATATACAAGTGATAATGTTAATGATGATGCTGAAGATACGTAATAAGTAAATTTTATTTATTTCTTATTATATTTTATAATAACAGTTAAAAAATTGAGATTTAGCAATAAGGGTTGTTCGTTCGGCGTTTAGATACAACACGATTGCAGTTGTTGCATCCGGATATAGATGTCGTTTTATGAGACTATAAAACGCGTTGCTTGTTCAGTTTACGTCACTCTGACGCGGCCAATCAGGCCGATTGGGGGTCCTAATTGACCGTGTACAGAGACTATAAACTATAGAGTGTAAACTCAATTTATGAGTGTTCGTTAACGGCGGCTCCATGACCACTCTGTTGCCAATGTTTGTTCATATGATATTTAATCGTACAAAAATGACCTTACGGGTTCACATAGCCTTCACATTGTTCTAGATTTACGCCCCACACGGAATGGTTTTTTGATAGGGAGTGAATTTTAATTCGTACAGTGAGTGATTTAATCATTACCTACTTATAAAAGGCAAATCATTCTTGTAACCGCGTATAATTTATTTATTTATTTATTTATTTATTTATTGGGAACAAAAAACGGTTACATGTTACAGTTTAGAAAAAAAACATTTGGATAATAGAATTATGTAAACACATAACCCACAACATTGTTCACAGATTAACAAAAATGTATAATAGCGAAGAAACAGGTTATAAATAGTGATATTACCTAAGTACAGCAATCAAACTATGAAACTATGTAAAATTTTAAGACTTACTGATACCAGCCTAGTTTGACATAATGGTTAATATTTCAACAGCATGACTTTTGAATTGGTTATAAGATGCAGCAAAGATGTCAGTGTCATTGAAATGCTTATTGTACGTTTCCACAAGTCGTCGAAGAGGTATGCGGACACCGGCATTGGTCTTGCTAGATGAGATATGAAAAAGCTGATATTGGCGTGCCTTTCGCCGAACGGTTGTTCTAGGTACAGTGTAGCATATGTCGTTAGTGATGGCCAAACAGTCAAATCTATTATTACATAGGCCATGCAACATCATGACATCAAGAAGTAGACGTCTAGATTCCAGGCTCAATATATTAAAGTGGGTTAACAACTCAGAGTAAGGTAGTCTAGACCGCGTACATTTATAATAAGTTGAGCGGAGAAATTTTTTCTGTACTAACTCCAGTCTAGAAGAATATTTAGTATAGAGAGGGTTCCATATCTGTATAGCGTATTCAAGTTGAGATCGTATCAGTGTTTTATAAAGCAATAAAAATGTGGAGGGTCGGACGAAGTCTCTAGATGATCTTATGACAAATCCATACATACGATAAGCTTTGTTTATAATATTATCTATGTGTTTGTCAAAATGAAGTGAAGGATCCAATAACACCCCCAGGTCACGAACCAAGTTCACCTTGTTTAGTAAAACATTATTAATGGAGTATGCAAAGTTAATTTTGTTGAGATTTTTAGTGAAGGAGATAGTGTGACATTTAGGGAGACTTAGAAAGAGCTTATTTATAATACAATAGTTTTCCAATCTACATAAGTCTAGCTGAAGTAGCTGACAGTCTTCAGTATTTCTACAGGCTTTATAAATTTTAATGTCGTCAGCGTACATCAAAAAGTTAGAGTGCCTAAAACATTGTTTTATATCATTAATAAATATTACAAAAAGAAGAGGGCCTAGTATTGATCCTTGAGGTACTCCTGAGCTGGCAACAATTGGGTTTGATTGGTATCCATTAATAACAACTCTTTGTGTTCTATTTGCAATATACGACATGAACCATCGAAGTAGATTGCCCCGTATTCCGTTGTAGGCAATCTTGTCTAACAGCAGCGAGTGATCCACCTTATCAAATGCTTTCTGGAAATCTGTGTAGACGGCATCCACCTGCACCCGCCTATCCATATTAGCGAATAAAAACCCAACAAAGCTCATAAGGTTGGTGCAGGCCGAGCGTCGCTTCACAAAACCATGTTGTTCAGGTAAAATAAGCTTGTGGATATGGGGATATACTGCATCGTGGACGAGTCTCTCAAAGAGCTTAGACAGAGTAGATAAAATTGAAATCGGGCGATAGTTTTCAACACTATTTTTGTCACCGTTCTTGTAAATCGGTGTTAGATATGCCTGTTTCCACACGGACGGGAAGACTGACTCTTCCAGACATTTGTTAAATATAATGTGTAAGGCACATGAAACATTATCTGCAGTTTTTACAAAGAAGAACGGTGGAATGCCGTCAGGCCCAGCGCCTTTGGAGGAGTCTAATGAATTGATGGCTTTAAGGATAGAATCTTCAGAGAGATCAATCTGAGATAAGCATGAAGAGAGCTCCGAGCATTGAACAGGTGGTTCCCAGTTACCTAGGTCGAGACTGGAGTGTTCGTAGACGGAGGAGAAAAATGTGGAGAACAGATTGCATATGTCAGTGGGATCGTCCGAAGAAACGTTGTTGTGATACATTTTATGAGGAAAGTTAGATTTATTATTCTTATTAGCAATATAGGACCAGAAATATTTGATGTTCTTAGGTATGCTGTTTTCAACAGATTTCATGTAACTACGAAAAGTCTTGGCCGTTTCATTCTGAAATAGTTTACGATAGCTCGAAAAATGATTGTAATCTGAAATATTTCTGTATACTTTCCATTTCAGCCACGCGCGTTCCTTGTTTCTAAAGATTCTAATCAGATTCGGAGAGAACCAAGGAGGAAAGCGAGAAGATTTAGCTTGAGTCAAGGGAACATGTTGTCTGATCACACCGTACAAAGTTTCGTAAAATATATGGACGGCTTGTTCGGCGGGTTGATGCAAAAGTAATGATGTCCAGTTTAGTTTGCCCAGTTCCTTATTAATGATGTCATAATTTGCTTTGTAATATCTATAAGTGGATATTGTCTGACGTTTCATAGGAGTGAACTCAGTGTTCAGACTAGTAATCACAGAGTACGGGGGATGATGAGGAACAGTGTTCAGAATAGCACTACAAGAGACTGACTCACAGTCGACATTCGATATATACAAGTCAAGTATTCGGTTTAGGGTATTTTTCAATGTATTGTACTGCATACCGTTTACCAATGACAAAAAATTAATCAAAGTTCTACTGGGCGCACTAACCGAGGCCGAGACCAGATTCGGTATAACGTAATTATTATGATCAATCCAGTCAATGTCTGGCCGATTAAAGTCTCCTGTGACAACATAAGATTCCACGGACGAACTCATGACAATGCTTTGAAGCATGTTCAAGTATTCAATGTATACTACGTCACTAGAGCGAGGTGGAATATAAACAGTACTAATTATGTGACGAGTGTTATCTTGTGATGCTGGGAGCTGCACAATGATATGCTCAATCGATGAGCTGTCATATGGCGTCGTAAGTCGACTAGGGCGTAGTTCACGCCTAACTGCCACGAGAACACCCCCGCCCTCCTCTTTCGAGGTAGCTGTCCTGTCGCGATCACATCTGAAAACTAGGTAGCGGTCATCTATGAGCTGATTGTCAGAGATGTCCGGAGTAAGCCAAGTTTCAGTTAGAACAATAACGTCATATGAATTTGCCAAAACATTCATATATAATGTTTGCAACTTCGTGCGAATGCCTCCACAGTTCTGATAATACACAACAACACTATTGGCCATTTAGTTTAAGGTGTGTAATTTATATATGCATTTTACTTTACGATGATATAATGATCTCGAATATAAAGCAATATGGAACCCAACCCAGCCAATGAATCTGAGTATAAAAATGACAGAATCTGAACTTTTCTTAATAAATAGCACCACATGGACATGCTTGACATAATATACTGACATAACGCAAAGATATAAAACAAATTTTGCTAAGACAATGTTATTGTATACAATAATATGAAAGTAGCAGACATTTAAGACAATGACAGGGCATAGTATGTATATAGTATAAATATTACAAAAGTGTATATAGTGCATAACAAATAAGACAGTTATAGTGGCGATTATCAGAGTGAGCAGGTGTTTGCAATCGATCCTACAGATACGACGAACCAGCCGTATGTTTACGAGCATTTTGAGTGAACTTCTTGAGATCCTCTTCAGAGCGAACAGCAAACGATGGGGCCCCGTCGCGCTCACGCACCAGCACAGTCGAATTTGAGACCCACACGTATTTGTATCCGTTATCGCGGGCAACTTCCCTGGCCTTTCGAAACAACGTCTTGTTTTTTAGAGTTAGGTGTTCATTAATATATATTGGAACAGCAGCGCCTGAAATTCCCAGTTTGTCAGATTTGACACCCTTATTTTTCCGGTAGGCGCTAATCAGGTTATCACGAGTAATCTTTGTTTTAAGTTTAACAATAACATTTTTCGGCTTACTATCGTGCTGCTGTGCATGTGGAACCCTATGAACAGACAGGACATCACCCGCAGAAATCGGAAAGTTCACTGACGTACCAATAGACTCCAGTATAGTAAGTAGGTTTTCGTTTCTCTTTTCCGGTAAGTTACATATTTCTATGTTGCACTGACGTGCCTGCTGCTCCATAGAACCGATCTTAGCTTCAAGCTCAGACATTCTTACATCACTGAAGCGCTTTTCCTGAACGACATGGTTCCTTTCTAACAACTCAACTCGGTTTCTGATGTCTTCATAACCATTGTTTATAAAAGACATAGACTTTTCAATGTCTAAATTACTCTTTTGAATAGATATATTTTGTAGCTTCAAGTCAGCGACGTCCGAGACCAACCTGTTGAGAATAACATCCTGCTCTGCCTTCCAGGATTGTAGCATGCTTTTAATCTCATCGAATTTATCTTGCTGTAGTAATAAACTACCTGGAGAAGCAGTCTCAAGTCGACACCGTTTATTAGGTCTTGTAGATCCCTTTGAGTCAAAGGGGCTATACTGAGAGGTTGGGGTAACACTGGCCAACGGGATATCCGGCTCGGATTGAGTTTCATGAAGCTGATTGCCAGGTGGCGAGCGAGTGGTTCGAGACATGATAGTAATTTTTGTGATTACAAATGCGTCGAAGTGCTTGCCAGCCGTAGTGTTGTTATCTCGCAAGTAACGATGGACTCGGGGGCTTCGTGTTACTCCGCCGCTTGTCGGGACCCGTCACCGCCGCGCAGTCTCGAGTGGTGGCCGATTGTGCACAAATGGATGTACTTAATGCACCGAAGATAGCCGAACGAACGCCAATCGTTGAGCCCGCTACGTGACTTTGCTAAATTCGTTGTCCTGTAGTTATAAAAATCGTGATTGCTTCTTGATATCTTCGCCGAAGAATAAACCAATCTATGCACTGTGTAGCCTGTGTGACGCCCTACACAACGGTATGTGGTTTTGAGCAGAACAACTATTTTTACAACGAATTAATATTATTACACGTAAGCGCAGTACAAGTACGTGTCGTTGCGCGTATGCCCGGGGGGGTTTTTGACTTAATTTAATTGTATTTTGTAAACTATATCAAATTATGAAATACAAAGTTATTGAGTAGGGTAGGGCGGGGCTAGTTGAGCAAATTTTTACTTGAACGGATGTAGCTGCTTAATGATACGTCTCAATAAATTGTTATGCGGCTTGATGGATTTGTTGTTTATCGCTTAACAAAAGTGTCAATAGTATTTTTTTGTAATAAGTAAAATTTAAGAGCTACAGCTGTTTTAATGCAGAAAGTCAAGTATGCTCAATGTACCCCATAGGTGGGGTAAGTTGAGCAATGGTATGGGGCAAGTTGAGCACTAAGAAAGTATAATGAAACTATAGGTTCAATGTTGACTAGTGATGAAATAAAATAAGTGTTTAACAATCAGTTCTTTATTTATAGTCTTTTAGTGACAAAGACAACAAAACTTATAGTAATTTTCTTTGAATAATTAACCAAAAGTAGAATCAACAAAACAATAACGTAACGTAACGGAGCGAGCAAACGCCCGTGGTTTAATAGGCCTTGCAGGGAAGCTAGAGACCGCAAGCAATCTGCATACAAGGCTTGGGCCTCGGCTCTTACCAATAAGGATCCGAACATCGCTGAAGTGAAGCGGAATTTATTAGCACATTCGTAGGCAAGGCGACCGACATCTTTTGGAGAATATCTGTAGAAGATTGATGCCATTTGTAGCAAGTATTTTTTCAATGAATCTTCCTGTGTAGAAGAAAATACTTGTCTCGGTGTTGCATAGCCCATGGATGAATCGACACCTTCATTTAATTTTTGTCAAAGTCATCCGTTTGATACCGAATTCTGTATCGGTGGCATTAACACTTTTACCTTCATCGTTTACAGCCTTTTGCAGCATTTTTTAAATATTCAGTAGTGTTAGAACATCTTGTAGTTTTTCTCTTGTAAGTCCGCATCCTAACAAAAAATAAAACATTTATTAGTTTAGTTGTTTTAATCATGGGGTAAGTTGAGCAACTATGCTCAACTAACCCCAACCCAGAATTTCAAAATAAAAGTGATTTTATAAAAAAACCGTGAAAATTATACCCAGAACCTCTCTGCATATCAAAAGTACGATAATTATATGGAAGATTAACACTTACCTGAATAAAAACAAATAACATTTGACTAATACAGACGAAAACTTGCGATAAATGACGTTTTTACTTTTTGGTCTTAAAATAAACGAAACGTCCGTGCGCCTCACTCGCTTACCCAGCGGCCACTAGCGATCGCGTGATGTTTACCCCTCCCGCGCCACCCTCTTTCCGCCATACGATGCCAATACATACGGTGAATAGTTTTCGAGATATTTCGATTGCCCAACTTGCCCCTATGCTCAACAAGCCCCGCTCTACCCTACTGAGAATTTTATGTACGTATTCAAAACGGAAGAGCGGCATCAATGACGCAAATTGGGAGAGGCTTATGTGCAGCAGATTGCAATATAAAAATAATAATTGATTAAAATCAAATCGAAAATAATTATCATTTTTAAAATCATCGGTGACATGTACATAATCACTTACTGTCTAAATCTTAAACTCCTGAAGCTTTTATATTCTTATTCGCAGCTAATTACAAATATAGAAGAAAAGATAGTCGTTTTGTCGATTCTGAATATATTTAATATGGATTTCGGTACATTTATTTATATCGTTGGTTAATAAACATACCCCAATGTCTTCTTTATTCGGGAGAAGCGGCGGTTCTAAAATATTCTTCAAGCACAAGTCTTCATTCATAAATGTATTTTGTTAATTCCATGATGCGTTGCAAGTGGCGTGGTTTCAAGGCCTTATTCGCCATCAGTTCAAGAAGGGGGCACATGTCTTATAATTGTGCTAAGACTAATAAAACAGAAGCTGTTTTATATGAAGGCCTTTTGAAGAACCCCATATTGTAGGCGCACAATATTGGGTTCTTCATAGGTTTCTTCAGGGTTGACAGCGCGAGTGGGACGCTCCTGGGGTTGCACACGTCTATAGAGCACGGTAACCACTTCCCATCAGGTGGGCCGTGTGCTTGTCTGTGTGGTGTGGTCGTAAGGTGTTATTGGAATAAGACACGACTTTACTTGCTGGTAGCTCATTTATTACTGGAGTAAATATAATTACTACACACACCTCATTACAGGGGTAGATAAAAAGAAAAAAAATTATAATAGTAATGTTTTTTCTTCAAAAATAAAATAAAAGTAAACTACATAACTTTAAACTAGTTACACAGTTTGGATGCTTACGAATAGTTGCACATATATTAAACAGTTATACATACCCATAAGTAGTTACTTAATTTTAAATTGTTATACAGCTGCATAACTAAATAATGTTTTCTTAATCACTAGTTACATAAAGTTTAGTTCTATTCTTATGTATTATTTCGCGCTTTCCATTTTTTAAAATAACAACATTTGGTTCGATGTCTTTCAAAACTACATAGGGTCCTTTGTAGAGAGTTTCTAATTTGCTACAGGTTTCATTCTTAACTAATAGTAAATCATTTTGGTTGTACTTCACTGCATTCAATTTATTGTCATGTTTACTTTTTCTATTCACTTTCACTTTCACTAAATTTTCACATGCGTCCTTATGTGCTAACTGTAATCTATATTTCAGTTCTACACTGTAGTCGTCTATGTTATACAATGGTTCTACGTTACTTATAATCCTACAAGGAATATTACAAGATTTCCCAAATACTAATTCAAAAGGAGCATACTTTGTTGCAGTATGTATGGTATTGTTGTATGAAAAACACCAAAACGGAAGCCAATAACTCCATGTGTCAGGGTGCTTTTCGCATTGAATTCGAAGATAAGAACCTAAATGCTTATGAGAATTTTCTAGTGCTCCAATTGTTTGGTGATGATATGCTGTAGAATTAAGTTTTTCTATTTCTAGCAACTTACAAACTTCTGTCATTGTATTAGATAAAAACTCAGTCCCTCTATCTGTCACAATACATTTCGGAATACCGAACCTTAAAATATAATTATGAACCAATGCTTTAGCTATCGTTACAGTCTCCTTATTTACTAATGCATATGCTTCTACGAACTTACTTAATTCACACTGAATGGTGAGAATGTAATTATTACCTTCCTCATCTTTGCTTAGAGGTCCCATCACATCTAAATATATTTTTTCAAGGGCAGACGTGGCGGTTGTCGTCACAACCATAGGCTCTACCGTATGCCTTGAATGTTTCATTCTTTGACATTTATCGCATTTACGAACAAATTCGCGAACGTCCTTTTCCATATTTGGCCAATAAAATCGTCTTTTAATATTGTTTACCATTCTGCGTACCCCAGCATGTCCGCTAGTGGGCAGCAAGTGATAATCGTTAATAATAAACAATTTATCACTGTCTCTGTCTATACGTTTTACCCCTCTTAAGACACAAATTTTTGGTCCTTGGTAACTAATAGTACTATTTATTTCTTGAATTAATTCTTTCATAAATATTTCGTTCTTATCATTTTTTATTAAACATATTTCGTCGACGTTTATTAATTTACAGAAATTACTCAATTTAAATACAAATACGTCTCGCGTGAAATGTAACTTATAATTGAGATCTATAAATAATATCTTCTTGCTAGCGCTATAATGAAAACATTCTGATTTTGTATCAATCAGTTTGCCTAACTTACTCAACTCATCATTTTCTATTAATACCATCTCCACTGAACTAGTTGGTATCCTTAGTATTTCTACGACGCGCGGATGATCAGGCCGTTTATCATTAAAAATACAAGGGCTTACGCTCCGACTCCTGTCAATTCTACTTTTCTCCTCCTCTATTTTCTTTTGTGCTCTCGTCATTATCATAATTTTGTTATGCATGTCGTTAAGTTCTTCTGATGTAACAGATATTCGAAACAACGCATCGGCTACGGCGTTATCTTTTCCTTTGACGTACATGATCTCATAGTCATACTCTTCTAAGGTTAATCTAAATTTTAATAATCTGCTACTGGGATCTTTTATGCTAAATAAATATATCAAAGGCTTATGATCTGTCATTATAGTGAATTTTTTTCCAAATAAATATGGTCGAAAATATTTTACCCCCCAAATAACAGCAAGTAATTCTTTTTGAATAGTTGGATAATTTTTTTCTTTCTTATTTAAAGGTCTGCTAGCATAAGCTACAGGGCGCGAATCATTGTTACAAAGTACAGCACCAATTGCTATACCAGATGCGTCTGTTTGTAAAATAAATCTACTTTCTGGTGAAAAATCTGGGTATTGAAGTACAGGTGGTGACATAAGAGATTCCCTTAACTTATGAAATGACAGATCACAGTCCACTGACCACACAAAAGGTACATTTTTTCTACAAAGTTTATTCAATGGTAAAGTTAATTCGGCAAAGTTTTTTATAAACTTTCTATAGTAATTACTAAAAGCGACAAAACGTCTGACGTCATCAGAGTTTTGCGGTATAGGATAATTTTTCAAAACTGTTATTTTATTTGGATCAGGTAAAATTCCGTTCTTTGTTATTGTATGTCCTAAATAAACTAATTCTGTTTTCAAAAATTGACATTTATTCGGATTAAGCTTCAAATTTACCTTTCTTAATCGTTCAAAAACATCTAATAGGTTATTATTGTGAATTTCTAAATTTCGCCCCATAATCACAAGGTCATCGAGATAAATAAAACATTTTTCGTAAGTGAGTCCTGACATTGCAACAGTCATAATCCTTGAGAACGCACTTGAGATTATTTTCATCCCCATTGGTAATCTTTTCATGTGGTACTGACCCGTGTTAGTAGTGAAAGCTGTGATTTTTCGACTTTCTGGAGTCAAGGTCACTTGATAATATGACTGACTAAGGTCAAGGTGACTAAAGTAGACTGCTCCTGATAAGGAATCCAATATTTCGTTAATATTCGGTAGTGGGAATTTATCGTCCTTAATTGTTTCATTTAATTTACGATAATCTATTACTAATCTCCAATTTTTATTACAATTATTTTCTGACTTTTTCGGTACTAATAAAATAGGACTGGACCATTCGGAACACGTTTCTTCTATAATATCATCATGTAACATTTTAGATATTTGCTTTTCTAATTCGGGCTTTAAACTGTTTGGTATACGGTACGGTTTAGTGTACACAGGAACCGAGTCACGTTTTAAAACAATTGATTGTTCATACAGGTTAGTTGTAGTGAGCTTATCGCCTGGTAATTGAAATATGTCAGCATATTTGGAGCAAATAGCCTCAATGGTTTGTCTTTCGCTCGAGTGCAAATGATCTAATTTTAATAGTGATAATAAAGTATGCGCTCGATTGGAGTTCGATTCGCATTTATGAAATGAACATATTTTATAATTATTTAATAGTTCTAGATGAGGTTGGAAAACTGGTAAAATAACATTGTTTTCGCTAGTATTCAAAATTCGAATAGGGATTACATTATGCCTAGGTGAAACAATTAAACTTGCCAAAAATATATTTTCCTGAATTTCACTAGGAAATATTACACAATCTTGGGTAATGTTTCTATCTAACTGTATGTAATGTATTGATTCACATCGCGGCGGAATGTTTAGAAAATTCGAAATAACCGCTGGTTTTCTGTACAAGGTTAAAGAGATCGTCTTGTCGTGAGTTTCTAAACTTAATAGAGATTTTTGTATATTAAATGTGACGGATTTAAATTGATCAAAAAAATCTTGACCTATTATACCATCTGATTGACACGGTATCTTCTCAAATATATAAAATTTATGCTTAAAACATATACCATCACATGTTCTAACAGTTAAATAAACATATCCATTAGAAATTCCTTTTCCCCCTATTCCATTTATAATAATTTTATCATCGTATAACGGCACATTTCTTGGTAATATGTCAGCACTTATAGCCGACAAAGAAGCACCGGTATCCAATAGCCATGAATACCTGACATTATTTACGAATAATGCGATATAATTTGCGTTACTTAAATCACATGTTAATATGTTATACTCTTTAGGATCGAAAAAACTGCTGATTGTTATTAACACTTTGAGATGCTAATTCATTGCTATCGTGAGTTTGATTCTCGGTTGTTGCACCAGCACGTTGAATATAATGCATATTCTGACCTCTACCTCTACTATGATAAACTCGACCTCGATCCGTTTGCGTGTGGTAGCCACGAGTTTGATTTCCTCGAAACCCACGAGTTTGATTTCCTCGAAAACCACGAGTTTGATTTCCTCGAAAATTGTAATCATTATATCTAGGAGGACTGTTGAAATTATTATAATTCCCCCTATTTTGGTTCACATATCCCCGAAAACCTCTTTGAAAATGACCTCCACGCGCTCGAAATGAAGGTGTATAGACCTTACCTCGCATATTCCCTCGCAAGTGCATAATCGAGTTAGAGGACGATGGTTGGGACAATTCCTCGTCCTGTGCCGCTCGTACGGCGTCCTTCAGCTCTGTATAATTTCTCGCAGAAATTATTGTGCTTAAGCGCCTATTTCGTAATCCATCTGAAAACTGTTTTATTGCAAGTTGTTCATTTATAGGTTTTAAAATTTCATATGCTTTTTCGTTGGTATTATCTTTGCAATGGTTAAATCGACAAAAAGTTCTTCGATACGTGTTGCATATTGGGCAATCGACATTTCATTTTGTGAGATTTTATTAAGTTGCGTTAGTAGCGAATTAGGTGACTTTTTTGTAAGCAAATATTGTTTCATGTCCTTAACTAAATCAATACATGAGGCATACTCTGGCTTTAACTTGAGCTTGGCTGACTTACTTAACCTAGTTTTTAAGACAAAAGTGGCTAACAACTTTTTACATGCTGTCTCAGCTAAACAACTATTATAAAGTTCAATGCTATCAATAATTTTTTCGATAGTCTCTTCTTTACCATCCATGACCGGCAACAAACTAGCCGCAGTTTTCAAATTAAATGTCTCCATTTTTACGATATTAGTAATTTGACAATACTCCTTAATCTTTAAAAATGATTCCTCTATATTTTCTACTAAACTATTAAAAGTAGTTTCTAAAAAAATTTCTGAAAACAATTTTTCTTCTAATATTAATGCACATAATTTTTGATGAAATTGATACAGCTCTTCCGCTTTTAAAAATTTTTCCTTACAATATTTCTCATTTTTCTGCCTTTTGGTTGGACCTAATTTTCTTAAACCTACTTTAATAACTTCTAAATCTTTACTTATACTAACTAATTCTTCTGCCATAGGACAGGTTAGCATAAACAAAAGGGTAGATACATACCTCTAAAACATCTTATTTTAAAAGAAAATAATTAATTAAGAAATCCAAGGTTAAAGAAAAAATAAAAACGAGCTGGCTACGTAGCTACACATCCAACGAAGGTTTTGGTTATCCTTGCTTATCCGTGGTTACGCTGGTTGCTGATCTTCACTATCCCTGGATCCTCGACCAGACAGCCTCATTCTGATCCGACGAAATGCGTCGCCTCGTAATTCATTTCGCACCACTTCAACATGACATTTTTTGTACTGCCTGTACAAAATGTATAGTACTGCCGCTCCACACAACGCCAAAATCGTAGATAAAAGAATATTGTTGGTGTAGAAGTGTGTAGATGTATCCGCTTCTACTTGTCCGTTGATACCATGTTGATTTACAATGATTTCTCGATTCTCACACGCACATTTTGCACAGCGCGATCCCATTTTTATAGAAAAAAAGTAATAATAATTATATTTGGTAACTTGTTGAAATTATAATATAAAGTCACGTATGCCGACGCTAACGACGTCACAGTCAGGATCGAATGTTTCATACTCGGCACGGTAACGAGTCCACGGCTATCTTATTCTGCTGACGACGCGAACTCGTGAGAACCGACTGGCAGGGTCGCCATGTGGTGTGGTCGTAAGGTGTTATTGGAATAAGACACGACTTTACTTGCTGGTAGCTCATTTATTACTGGAGTAAATATAATTACTACACACACCTCATCTGCCACTTAGGTGGTATTAAATATTATTTTAAATTTCAGTCATTTATCATTCGTAGCTATCATGAAAACTAGAATCCGTGGTGTGGATTGAAAATTATCCGAATTATATAGTTCAAACATATAGCTGAATGTTAACTTGTCAAGAAACAAAAAATTGACAAAAAAATGAGAGCAAGGGCGGGTGATGACATCGTGACGTTGTCGTACTATCTTTTTGCAAAAAAGGAATTATTCTACAACCATACCATATTTTACGATTCTGTAAACGGCAATAGGTTTATAAATATTTTTTTTTATGATCAAGCCACAAAAAATGAATAATAATGCAAAAAAATATTTATTCTAATAGTCCAAAAGGAGATGCATTCACTTTCATACATTCTTGGGCCTCAATTGAGAGCTTATTTATCATTAAACCATCCCTGAAAAATCTGCAGATTTTGAACATCAGAGAACAGAGTTATAAGAGATTTAATAAGTGAAGTTATGCAAGAAATTAACATTTTTGAACTGCCATTTCTATGTGTTTTTAATAGAAAGTATTTGTTTTAATTGTACCAATTAATTGACATTTTGTGTGCGCAGCAGCCTACAGTAATGTAATTCGTTTACCTACAATACAGTTACAGTAATGTCCGAGGATTGCTTCTCTACCTCGTAGAGCAATTGAAGCATAAGATTTTCTAGACAGTTTGAGAAATAATTATGTACAGAATTTAAGTACAAAACCTATTCAGTATATGATGACCTTAAAGGAAGTTATTGAGACAAGATCACTTCATTTTCAGAGTATAGGTGATATGGATGATCATGTTGTACATACATGGTTTGGGCTAAATAAAGAACAATTTCATCGAATGTTCACTGAAGTTCCGCGGTTATTAGAAATATCAGAAGCAACTTCAGCTTTAACAGCCTACTTGATGAAGCTTAGAACTGGGGATTCCAATGGGTGATTGGAAACAATCAGAACGCAGAAGCCAAGTGATCATTGGATATTGTCACAGCACAGATTAATACGACTTATACAGTTGATAAACACGAGAATTAATTGATCGATTAACGAAAATCAATTAATTATTTATTATAATTACATTGTTATTATATTTTTTAAATGGGTACTTTTTTATTATTATGTTTTTTCACTTTGACTGAAATAATGCTACGATGAAAGTGTTTTTATTGACAATATTGTTTGAATAGATCACAGTAATTGATATTAATTCATATTCGTGGAATAAACTTAGTTTGAGGATTTCTCGTCTTCCAGATGTTCCAATGAGCTGTTATTTTAAAATTTTGAATTAGAAAAAAATACCACTTTTTTAAGTCTTGTCTCAACTCATCACAATTTGGTCCAGAAATCCCCGTCTCCTTTGGAAACCACGTTGTTAGCTAAATTTCAAGGAATGAATGAAAATTCAAATGAATTTCAAAGAACAAGGACCTATGCTATCTAATAACGGAAATAATTTGATAAAGATCTCAAGATATTTATAATAACACCACATAAAACTCGACCCGCCGAAACATAAAATCAACTAGGGATGTGCCTACACATTTTAGAATTTTATCGATAGTTGTTCTTTTTGTAAGGTACCTATGTAGTATACTGAATTAACAGGTTAGCTATCCGATGAGGCACATGTACCTCATGGACGTACCAGTGCATGCATTGGCCATGGCCAATGATGTAGATAATGCAATCGATCTATCGATGATTTTTTTAAATAATTATATTATTTGTAGCATTAGTAAATTATACTACAACCACATTCTACCAATCAATTTATTATTGAACTTAAACAAAACATAAATTTCACTTAAAAATTAACATTAACCTTATTCAAACACAAAATTATTCACCGATGTTACTATTATTGTGAGACCCTTTGAAGCAACCCTATTGCTAATAAAAATTAGGAAACTAGCCTATTATCATCAAAACCGAAATGGCGATTGTAGACCTGCGATAATATTCTCTCATGTATGTTTTTCTTTAAAACATTGCATACAATATGAAATGTTACATATTGTACACTCAGTTGATACCATTTTAGCCTTTTTTCCAGCATCTTTGGATGATACATTTTCATTGCGTTTCTTTGCGTAACATCCACTGCAACGTTTTCTTTTTATTTTATTATTACGCTGTCGTGGCATAGTAGTCAAAAAACGACTTGCTAGATTTTTGCAATAATACTTTGACAATTTGTTCTTGACCAGAAAGAATTGATAGTTTGTTACTGTCCTCACGAAACTCATTGTAAATCAGCACGGAATTTATAATCGAAATACAGAGAAGATCAGCTGCTATTTTTTTTATTCCAGATGATTGTTTTTCTTATGGGCGTATAATAGCTTGCCAGCTGATCAGATAAATCGATTCCCTTTTTGCCCTTATTATAGTCCAGTATCATGAGTGGTTTTGGTTTTGAATTTCGACCAGGCGTTATTGCCACATCGTGATTATGGCAGGTAGACAACATATGCACGTTTCGTTTGTCTTTCCATTTTAAAACTGTAATATTTCCTTTTTGTTGTGCAGAAATTTCACCTTGTTTGAGTTCTGCAGCCATTACGTCTTTAGGAAGATCTTTTCTATTTGTCCTTATTGTTCCACACAAATCTGTGCCTCGGCTCTTCATGTACATCGCCAAGGAAATACTAGTGTAAAAATTATCAGTTATTATAAGACGACCTTCATCCAGGAGATCATCGCTTAATTTTACTACAATGCTCCCTGAAACATCAAGATTGAAAAGTTTTTCACTTTCGCCGGAATAAATCAAATAACTCCATGTATACCCTTCGGATGTACAAAGTTTGTAAATTTTTAACCCATATTTATGAGCCTTCGTTGGTATATATTGTCGAAAAAACAACCTCACATGGCACCATTGACTCGTCAACCACAACAACAGCATCTGGTGTGTAAATTTTCCGAAAGTTTGCTATAATGAGATCAACAAGAGGTTGAATTTTGTAGAGTCTATTATTTGGATCTCTGACCGCAAGATTATCACAAAAGTGCCAACATCTCAAGATATTTGTAAATCTGTTGTACGACCTGTCAATATTGTGAAAAAGAGGATGATAATACAGGGAGTCCTTTTTCCAATACGATTCTAATGACGGCATTACTATGATACCTGTTAATAAATAAATGTCAATGAATTTCAAAATTACGGTTTCATCAACATCAGATCAAATCAAATCAAATCAAATCAAATCAAATCAAATCAAATCAAATCAATTTATTGCGATATATGGGTACACAGGTTACAAGTAAATACATTTAGGTTCCACCATATTTCAGTCAGATTGGCATGCAATAACGTCACACATATTATGACGATATTAGTTTATAAAATTAGAAGCTAAGAATTTGCAATTTAATATAGAAAATTTCATAACATTGCATATCAATAAAATAAACACCTCCATGCAAAATAATCATTAAATTAGTCAAATACAATTTATATACCTAATAAGAAATGTCAAAGTTATGATTGAATTTAAATAATACCTAGCATCTACTGTTTTGTCATTTAAATATTCATTTAATAGTGTATGGTCATAAATTAAGATGTTAAAATAAATAATTATATTAAGCGGTCATTTAGGTAGTCTGTAATATTATAATAACATTTTTCTGCGAGAAAATTTTTAATTTTTTTCTTAAATTGAATTAATAGCAATGCAGCCATATGGAATACGTTTTTGTGCATTAACGCTGTATTGGTCTTACGTATGCACAATCGATACGTATCTCGCTGCGATCTGTTACTATTTTGTGAGGCTAGCTCAAATAAGTTTAGATTTAGTCTAACTAATAGTGTGACCTCGTATATATACAGACTTGCAACAGTTAAAATTGTATGTTTCACAAATAGAGGTCTACAGCTTTCAATCGTCTGCAGCCCGAACATAGCTCTGATACACCGTTTCTGTGCCTTAAATATAAGATCTACATCAGTGGAGTTTCCCCAATAAATTACACCATACCTCAGCACTGAGACTAATAGGCCGTGATATGCCGTCAGCAACGTACCTGTACTTACCACCTGGGCCAATTCATGAAGAGCATAGACCGATTTATTATTTTTTTGCATATTTGTTGTATGTGCGGTTTCCATGATAATTTATTATCTATATGGATACCAAGGATTTTTGCTGTCTGTACTACAACAACTGGCTCGCTTTTGTATTTGACTTTAGGTACCAGAGCAGATTCACGCTAACTAAAGTGCATCAGCTGAGTTTTCCCAATGTTGGCCTTCAAATTATTGGCGTCCAACCATTCGACAATGGCGGTCAATGTGGCATTCATATCACGCTCATAAGTCTTTGCGTCATGACATTTGATTGCAACCGTGCTATCATCCGCAAAGAGCGTTATTGGGTTAGATGTTGCTTTTGGGAGATCATTAACATATATTATAAATAGCAGTGGACCGAGAACACTTCCCTGAGGTACACTATATTATTATCGTACCATATCGTATTACCGTATCATACGACCGTTAGAGAGATAAGTATTCTCCGTCTTCGTCTTGACATTTATTCTAGTTAATTGAGTGTATTGAGTGCGATTTCTTAAGTAAGATTCGATCAATTTCAAAATGTTCCCCCTTATGCCGTAAGTCTCAAGTTTGTACAACATTATGTCATGATCCACATAGTCAAATGCTTGGTCAATCCATGAATATACTACATATTGGTATTCTTTTATCAACATTAGAAATAATTGTTTCCAAAAAATCATAAATAGCAAGATTTATAGTCTTGTCTCGGCGAAAACCTTTTTGTTCCTTGACTAGAATGTCGTGAGACTCCAAATAATCATTGAGAGCATTAAGTAAATATTTTCAAAAATTTTGGAGAATATTGATAGCAAAGCAATAGGTCTGTAGTTTTCAATATCTACTATACTATTTTTTTATGCACGGGTTTAACAATGCCTACTTTCAAATTATCAGGGAAAGTGCCAGTTTCAATCGATGAATTTATAATGTGACAAAGAGGACTTTGGATATAGTCAATAACGTATTTAATTGCCTTAGTACATACGTCATCATGTCCGACACTGTTAGTGTTTTTTAGGGATTTTATAATAAGTTTTACATCATCGGGTACACAGGGTTTCATAAACATTGAATGAAGTTGAGTGGTCAAATATTGTCTATACTGGAACTTATGTATTGTATTTAACGGTTTGATTTTGTCAATATAATAATCATTAAAAGCATTTGAGATGTCAATAGGATTAGTTATAGTATTATTATTGAGTTGAATGCGTGATACAGTGTCTGGAGGGTTAGTGTGCTTCATTGTGTTTATAATTTGCCATGTAGTTTTTGATTTATTTTTAGAAGTAGTTATTCTATGATTGTTTTGTGCTCTTTGAGTCAGTTTCATAATTTTCTTTAGTTTCTTACTATATTGCATCAATTTTTCTTTATTGGTTCTATTAGCACGCTTCCTATATCTCCATAGGAGTTCACGTTTCCTAGCACAGCAGAGCTTAATGCCATGAGATACCCATTTAGGTGTTTTATGTACGCGTACCGTGATATATTTATAGGGGAAGCACAGATCATAAAACAAATAAAATGCATCGTAGAAAGTATTATAAGCTATGTTCGGATCACAAGTTCCGTACGTATCTGCAAAGGTTAACTTACTAATACAGTACTTAAATTTTTCCAGATTTTCTGCACATAAATTACGTCGCCTTATTTTCCAATGCTTCAAAATACATATTCTTTTAACGGTACATCTCAAAAGTTGGGCAGTGTGATCAGACAAACCAAACTCAATCACCTCTGATTTACACTTATTTCCAAAGTTATGTGCAAAATTGTCAATACATGTTTTACTTATTAGTCTCGTGGGTTGTCTTATCTGTAATTTTAAATTATAATTGAGGAGCAGACATTCAAAACTACGTGTTAGATTATTTTCCCTAAGAATATTAATATTAAAGTCTGCGGCCATAATAATATGATGCTTTTTAAAGTTTTTGTTTAGGTAAGTTAATGCATTATTCAGCTTATCAAAGAAAATGTCCAAGTTACTAGTTAAAGGTACTCTATATATACAGACTATAACAATTTTGTACTCTGTCAGCTCTATTGCGCAACATTCAAAAGCATAATATAAATATATATATATTATTCCAGTTGTGTCCTGCCTTTACAAGAATACAAGCCCCTCCTCTCTTTTTAGTCCTGCAGTAGTTTGTCGCCATGTTGTAGTTGGGAATCATGCAAGAGCCTTCCTGCTCCACAACCATGAGATGCTCAGTCAAACAGATAACATCTACTTCTATGTTTCTATCCATGAGATTCTGCACGGAAACTGTCAATTGGTTCGCCTTTGATCTAAAACCTGCAATATTTTGATGTAGAATGCTTAAATATTTAGACACGAAAAAGCTCGTATTGTGAGAGATCTTCCTGCGGCGGTACTTCTTCTGTACTCTTGATTGAATTATTTTCCGAAATATCCAGGAGCAGATAATAGAGGTCTTTGAATATAATTTTCATGCCATGGTTATTCAGTGCACCACTGCGCATGTATAAAGTGTGATGATAACTCAAATTCAGGTTTGTGTCTAGAACATAGGCATGTTCATGGGTGATAATGTCCAGGTACAGCATATTGTTAAACATTTCCAGTCTAGAGTTAAACAGATTATTGTGATTATTATTCAATTGGTAGACCAATAATAATATTTATATTTTTAATGTCTTGTAATATATCTCTCATGTATGTTATTATGTCGAAATAATTATTTGTAGTTCTGAAATCCTCCTCACCAATCAGTATAATACAAAAATCATTCAATGTATAGTTTTCAATTTTATTTTAATATCACGTAAGAGATGTTTGATTCCAACATTTGGTGTTAAGTAGTGACATATATGGTAGTGTTCCTGGAAATATTCTTGTGCCAAAGTCAGTATGTTTTTATTAGTTTTATTTGAGCTTAATATACATATATTATTTTATAATTCGCTCCTTTTCTTCGACTTTATATCTTCTGCCGCCATCAATGTATTAGAATATTGATTTTTTGTCTGTGTATACATATTTGCAAAATGGAATGTCCTGGCAGGGTCTGTTTGTGTTTCCTTATCAAGGGGACCCGTTCCCTGGATAGTGCAGTGTCCTAACGTTTTGGGCCTATTTGTTGGTGTTTCAGCACAAGTAGATAAGGGATACTTAAATGATGATGATGTATTCTTCTGAATCAAATCTTGGTTTTCCTTTTTTAGTTTTTAATTCTCAAATATTTGAGAATCAATTTGGCTATTTGCACAACTCAGGTTGTATTTGAGGTTTTCAACAATTTTCCTAAGTTCTATTATAGTTTCAACATCTTCAGTGTGTGAAACATCTGGCACACTGTGCATTGTGTCATTTAATGTAAGATCAAGGAAGTTGTCATCATCATTGTCAGTGTGTGACTGCGTACGTCCGCGTCTAATGGTAATATTATCATATTCGTTCATAGTTAACCGTATTTGTTGCATCTAAGTACATAGTAGTTATGTACTTAGATGCAACAAATAGGACAAGAATATTCAGTTATTATGCAGACAATATTTCTCAATGGTAGAAAAATAAACTGCAAAATTTTACATTTATTTTTTTAATATGGTATCCTTTTAGCTTTGGTACTGTCTGAACCACAATAATGGCAGTAGCGGCCGCTTTTATGTTTTTGTCGTTACGACTATTTTTTTCTGTTTACCCATACGATAAGTCGTGTCGTTCATAATCTAAAAGCGCTCATTTGTAACTGGTTTAGGTCTTTTATATTACCAATGAATTTTTTAAAATCTCTTTGGATTGGGTCTTTCTTATTTCCGTGGAAAAAACGTACAAGTATCGGTGTGAGTCTGTGATGGGGGCAAAATAAAGGCCCGCTGGTATATTTTGCAGGATGGACTCCGAAACCGGTGAATCCTGCACACCCGCGCCTATCTGGGGAGATTAGAAGGCAAATATATTTATATCACAAATAATTAACTTAATTCTCTGCCTCTGTGCTTTAGTAGGCAGTCCTAAATGTTAAAAAAATATTTTACAATAACAATTGATAGTAAATATGTAATTGTTTTTCTTACCTCTGGAAAGGGTTCCACACCAACACCAGATGACCCCTGACCGAAATCTACTCCCAGGATTTGAAGAAACTTCTCCTCGATTTCGGTCAGGGGCCTTTCAGTGGAAGGCCCTCCGCCAGTTTGTGTCTGATTGGTGCGGATGGTAGCCACTCTTTTTTTTTTAGTTTAGCTTTGAAGTCCACCCAGTACTAAAAAATGTACAAACACATTAATAAAATGACTTATGTACTTACCAAGTTATGACTTGAGAAAATTAGAAACTATGGATTATTACTTTGCACCACCCGGCCCATCCTTATGGACGCCATCGCCCTGGGCATTCAATAGGTCGGCAACTTCCCGCCACTTCCTTTGTGCGTACTGCTTAGCATTGTTGGTTCTATTGTACGCTGTTGCTATGTCTCGGTTCATGTTCAAGAACTCCCACAGGAGTTCCAGCTGATGCCCCGAGACACGGCTTCTTTGGCTGCAAAATACATTACAAAACCCTTGTTATAAATGTTGTATGAATGTATTTGATTATATTAATAATAGTACATTAGTACTATTAGTATTACTAGTAAGAATAGTAGAATATTAGTAAAGAATATAATTGATTTTAATCAATAATTTGGTACTTTTATGTATTGTATTTTTATACGAATTTGATTATCTAGTGCTCTTACCTTATTTCCATAATTCTTCACTTGATCACTTGAACACAATCACAGAACTAAACGTATGAACCTTCGCAAAGAAGAAGAAAAAATTGGCTACCAGCAGTGTTTTGTTTCCTTTTTTTCAAAGTGATTCCCATTTTGAAAAAAAGTAAACAAAACACTGCTGGTAGCCATTTTTGCTACTTTGAAAAGGAAACATTGGAAACATGTTATATTTTTTTTCTAATATACGAAACTAGTTGCGCGCCTTGCCTCCGCCCCTGGAGCAATTATAAAATCCTTTCATATACAAACCTTGTCCTTTTTTTTAGAATTATACATTTTTTTTATACCACTTAGGTGGCAGACAAGCACACGGCCCACCTGATGGGAAGTGGTTACCGTGGCCTATGGACGTATGCAACACCAGGGGTGTTACACTCGCGCTGCCGACCACGAAGAAACCTTCTGATGCCCCTCTTGAAGAACCCCATATTGTAGGTGCTTGGGAAAACTCCAGTAGGGAGGTCATTCCACAGCTTGAGCGTGCGTGGGATGAAGTTTCTTTCATACCGCATAGTGCGCACCGTCTCAGTTAGCAATGTATGAGGATGAATTCCCTGCCTATGGCGAGAGGTGCGATGATAGAATGTCGCTGTGGGCATCATGTCAAATAATTCATATGAGCACAAACCATTGTATAGGTGGTAGAACACAAACAGCGAGGCAAAGTCCCTCCTAAGGCTAAGAGGTTCCACGCTACCAGCGTGTATAGGATTGTCAACCAGACAAGTTGTTCGCGACTCTTCTCCACCTCGAGGGATATTTGCACGGCCCGTGTAACAAGTATCCCCGGTACTGTCGTTCACGTAGCAATGAATGGAGCCATCAGACAGCATGTCATTGATATGTAGCAAAAACAAGGTCGGAGACAACACGGAGCTTTGTGGGACACCAGCGTTTATGTTCATGCGGTCCGAGCAGCTGCCGTCGACGACAGCTTGGATGCTTCTGTTGGACAAAAAGCTGGTAATCTATTCGCATAGTCCCTCAGGGAGTCCTCAATCTTCGTAAGAAGACCTATGTTCCAGACCCGATCGAAGGCCTTTGCTAATTCGAGGCTAACCGCCGAGAATCGGGGTGAGGTAGCGCCTCACCCCGATTCTCGATGGCTTGCGCTCAACGGTTTGTGAGGTACACAAGAAGGTCACCGGTAGAGTGACGGTGGCGAAAGCCGTACTGTCGGTCGCTCAGTAGATCGTGTAGGAGCTGTGTATTAATAACACGCTCCATAACCTTCGAGAGAAGGGAGGTTGCCTAAATGGAGCTTGCCTAGAATTATTTATTGTACTAGCTGATGCTAGTGAATAAATAGTTATGTAGAAAAGAATATTAATTAATATTAATTTCTTAGTCCTAAATTCAATCTTAACATTACCTATTTTTTTTAATAACTTCAATGTATAGACATGACTACTGTACAATTATATAATTGTATAAAGTGCAAAATGTTATAAACTGCCAATCATATTTTTTGTAATTCTCAAAAGAGGTTCTACTAAAACAGCCGGCGAAGTCAACGAGCTCTATCGTATCCTTCTAGCTCACCTTCGGGAAGAGATGGGTTGGCGCTATTCAAGTCCAGCGGGCACCAACGTTAACAAATGAGTATGTTCCGAGGCGCCAAATTCTATCGATTCGATTTTATTCGATCGTAGTGTCCTACTTCTGTACGGCGCTCAAGCCGATATCATTTTGAAAGAGCTTGCACACCTCATTGATGTTGAACAATTCAATGAGCTGGTAGGAGGACGGCCGTTTTCCCCTTTATTCCATCTAGTCCTACCAGTAGTTCGACAGTGGAACTGTTTGGATTTTTTAAATTCAAATTCCCCGACTTTATTTTCGAAAACTGTCTATGGGTAGCATGGTCTAAAAAACTATCGTATCTAATCTGTACCCCAGAGCTTTTAGCTAAGGCTTCTAATGCCGTCAAGTGCCGAAGCGGTAGTTCCTACTTGAGTGAATTCGAGTGTAATATCACCTACGTACCGTACATGAGTCGGTGCTATTGATGTGGTGAAATAAAACCTGAATATGCCCCTAAGAACCTGAAACCCGCACCCCTTTATTTACATGATGTGATTGATGCCAAGACAATTAAAAAACAAACATTATATTACGAATGGTTTTGTGTTTGCGGTGGAAAATAAAATCTTACATAAGTACCTGAAATACAATGTGCAATTGTTTTAAGTTACAAAGATGTTCAACACAATTCTCCTCCTCACAATGATAAGCCTAAGCGTTTACTTAGTACCAGAGGTCGAGGTCCTGGTACTCCTTTCGTTAACTCATCGGCCAAGATATACGCACACTAATAATTCCACTTTGTAAATGCTCTTTCAAAAAATGAATTTATGGGCAATGTTTCGATTGATACTTTATGATAGCATTTTCCCATAGCTTCAATACTGCTTGGTTGTCATTGAATATCATTATTTTATCTTGTTTCACTGCTGTGTTATGTTTTTTATCAGTAGCCTCAGATGGAGAGCTTCATTCACAAATTCTGATGGCGATATACCTATATATTCTGCTTCAGCAGTTGAAATGGCAGTTGCTCCCTGCTTCTTGGATTCCCAGCTTACAACCATTCTCTGCTACCATTTGTTATAATATTTGCGTGACATGCTCACAACATAAACATAGTAAATTACCTACTAACTAATAGCTTTATTTTTGCGCTGGAAAATAAAATATTACATTGATTTTTATAGGTCCACGAATTAAAATAATTTTGTCCATCTGACAGCTATTTTTCCTTTTTTTTAATACCTTGGTTTTTAAATAAATATTCAGCTAGTTTTTAAAAAAGGTAAGTATTTCCTTAGAACGTTTAACAAATTACTTAAAAGTTGATCCATTTACTGTGAAAAAGAGATGGTGCTATACAGTACGTATAGCGGTGTCTCTTTTCCTTGTTTGCAGGCTCAATAATAACCTTACTCAAATTGGTACCATGAGCGTATAACAAAGTTTTGTTTGATTCCTGCCTATTGACAGAAATGAATGAACTATTTACAATAGTTGTCTATTCCCTGTTTCACATTAGAGTTGTGCTGCGGAGACAAAAATGTCAGAGCTCCTCCGTAGGTTTTTGCGAAAACCCGGTTTAAATTTTTCAAATCTTCCGGCGATTCAACTCAAGTATTTTTCTTTCTTTCATACAATGCAATTATATTTTTTTGTTTATAAATACACTATTATAAGTAGGTACATTTAAATGTACAATAATACATTTTAATCGCCTAAATCCTCGGAGTGTTAGGCAGCGGAGGATCAATACCCACATGTCACCAATCATTATATTCGGTTTCACGTAATAAGGTATAACTCTATTACCGTATTCCGGGCACTAAGTGGGTAATAAGTTGATTGTGTTGGTGTAATAATCATTAAACAAGAATAAATTAAACATTTCAAATATAGTTTTGTTTGAATATTTGGATGTTTTACATATTTTAATAAGATTATTATGATAATAATAGTAGCACTGTGTCTCTATTGGTAGATTTAATGTTCACGGATGAATATTTGAAAAAAAATATTTTTTAGACTTTTAAATATAAGTTCGACATAACCGGAGTATGCACGGAGCCTACCGAAGATAATTTAAAACCGGGGGAAAATCACCGGATACTGAAATACTGTAATAATATATATATAAATAATAACCATAAGACTGTTTTGTACACGGTTGTAGTAGGCCCCCTGATTATAATTTTCAGGTATGTAGTACGTGTAATATTATTACTTATAAGAGTGTTTTTATGTTATTAATTCACTATCATATACGTTCTGGACTTTAAATTGGAACTTAAAACTTCACAGTTCTATTTTTGTACATCACTTTTATATGGTGCTCATAACATTCCTACACATGTATCACACACACTTTTCATCAATGACACAGCACTTATCGTTCTTAAATGATTATTTACTATTTTCTGTAAATTTATTACTAGATCTTATGTTTACATTACGGCCTCGGTGTTGCCAGAGTCAGTCTATCTATGTATGCGACTATGGGTGTTTTGAGATCGATCTTCCTAGCATAATTATTTGTCTGTGTTATCATTAGCTGAATAACATTGTCATTTATAATATTTCGAATAATAGTAATATCGAAGTACTATGATTAAAAAATTCTTGTTGATTACGTTGTGGTGATACTTTAAACACTTCTTGTGTTATATCTTTTATTTGAGTAGACCATTGATCCTCATTTTCATTCACTCGCGGCCCACTACTTGAAGTTGCATTTTTTGATGACAATGCTATATATTCTGAAATATTTTGAATTGTCTCAACTTCACTATCATAAGAATCATCTTGCTCTACGCGTAAAGTATAATTACGCTCTTCTATAAAGTCAACATTTTCCTCTGTATCGGATTCTTCTAGAATTCTACGAAGAACTTCGTTACCCATATTCTCCTCCATTTTCCAATGAATGACAACAAACAATGACAGGAGCGGCTCGATGCATACTAATAACAAGTTTTACTGGTAAGGAGTATTTATTTTAAAGAAAGAGGACTTTTTCAAGTATGTACGTACTTAGAACGATTCATTTCCTATTTTACGAATATGTTGAGTGGTTTTACGATAGGCTGTCAAGAAATTACATCGTTTCCCTATTATATACTTCACATTTCTACATCTTGAAAAATAAACCTCCTGCACAACAGCGGCAATATAATTGTCGCCACTCAACGATATCACTAACAAAAATGGTTCACACATTCTTGGCACCTTTTTGCAGGAATCATTCCTTCATCCCTGAGCGAAAACGCTTCATCAGGGATTGTTCTAAAAAATAATTCTGTAAATATGGTTCTTGGTAAATTCAACCCGTATAAAAGTAATTTAATATAATCAGCCTGAAAACAAACACAAGTGTCAAGTAGTAGCGCAGACAGTAGGTACTATTTTAGGTATTAGAATTTCACTAGCCGACATTGACATGTTCCGTTTAAAAAATGTAATATTCAAGACTGCGTTTCGTATTCGTACAAATAGCATCCTCGTTGAGGATTTTTTCTAATAAATTAGTGTAGAACCGAACAAAGTTACCTAAACCAAATACACACATTTTCCAGATCTGACTTTGAATAATCCTCCAAACAAGTGCCCACGCTGAATTTCATGAGATCCATGATATTCGACAGGCAAATTTCGTAAAGTGTTTTAGGTTTTTTTGAAAAGATCGATTTTATTATTATTGAACGGTTATTCATTATTTTTATGAGCTAATAATAATTCGAAAGAAACAAATGGTACTGATGACACCACGGACATTGAATAAATTCAATTAAGTGTCAGTTTTGATAACTTTTCAAAATTTAATAACCTTTTCCAAGGAGATCGGTAATTTTTCCATCAATACAAGCCGTCCAGACAATAACGAAGCCAGCAAAGGAAATTAGCCTAATCGTAGGACCTTTCTCAAGTGAGGAACCGTCATAGATTTGATTTCTTTAAATTTTTTTCTTGTTTGAAAACTGGTGGCCGTAAGGGTACCTAATTGAATAGTGCAATTCAATAACAGAAGATTGTTTTCAAAAAGATATTTTTCAGATGTCTCAAGTGTTACGAACATAAACGTACATTTTATCATTAAACGTTAATATTAAATTCTTTACATTAGCAATTATCGATATAATTAATTTCAATCCCTAGTGATTGAAATTAATTATATCGATAATTGTACACATAAAGTATCATAAAATACTTGAAGAGAATGACGTAACTTAATACGAAACTTCATGAGCGTTAGCTGTCATTATTTAGTAAATAATGACAGCTAACGGAGGATGTGTACAAAGAAGATCGAAACTTGCTTCGGGACAGCTAACCTGTTAAAATACAAAGAAGTCAAAAGTCATTTATTTTGCGTAGACCATTAAACGGCACTTACAAAAAGTCAACACAAAAACAATTATAATTATAAAGTAGTTGAGAAAATGGACCACCGGTTCGGAACGCAGCTCCGGCCTGAGAAGACTCCGGCAAGAAACTCAGCGGGCTTTTTTTGTCTATTTACAAACATTTACCAACTTAAGTCTAAATACAATTATTTTATTGAGTAGCATAGTTGGGCATACAGCTCATTTGCAAGCTTCTTTATCATCTAAATAACCTTTAATCTTTAATAGCCTTTGTGGCACGATTTTCTTTTAATTACATTTTAAAATTTATGAACAGTAAGTTATCTAGGTACTCAAAATATTGTATCAATTTGGTGTACAATAAAGGGTTATCTATCTATCTATCTATCAGACAAAAAAACAAAAATCATTTTATTCATTTAGGTCACAAAGGTCAAAATATCTGCCAAAACTACCACCACATTGGAAGATGAGTAGTCATCTTGAGTAAGGCTGTGAGATGAGAAGTGTTCAAAGAAACTCCGGTTACTCTTTTCAATTCCTATTATTTGATTACAATTAGTTAAATTAATAATGTTTATTAATTTTAAAACTTACTATGTATCTTTAACAATTTATCATATACTGTTGTACTGAAACACTGTTGCATGCTTTCATTAAATACCTATCACAATAGAAATTATGAATAATTGGGTGTAATTGATATGGTAAAGACTGCATTACTGTGGTGATGTATGATATGATTTAAAGCAGTTTTTTATATACACAGTGACACGCGGCAACTTTCGCATTCATAAGGCGATTTTTGAGACTTACGATTTTCTTTAAGACAAACAACACATCGTTTAGCAAAATGACTGTTACGCGCGGTACTACTCTCTGTTGGTTCCAGTAAAACGGACCAATGTGTAGAATTAACTAACCTATTGGGTTGTTCATGCGTAGACCTACTGATGGCAACTGTATGCCTACGGTTTTGGGGACAATATGAAAGATGATTTGTGAGGATGGAATCAACAAGCTGAAGGCGAAAAAGTAAATGTTCGCACCGTTTCTGTAGCGATTACTCTAGAAGAATGCGAGAGATAAGAATGGAAACATTGAGTAAAAGTTTAAATAGTTTCGTGTACGGCTCGAGCATCACATCGAGGATCACATGATCCTTCATATCAACCCCCCTCCCCCCTTTCTCATGAATTTATTGCAGTCCAGTACCAATTGTACTGGCTTACATGTAGATGAAACTGTAGGCAAGGCAGTAGAGGAGTCATGACCAGTGGAAATCATGGCTACGCTTTGTCTTGCCACTAAATACTGAGACATCCCCGGTATGTCTCGCAATCAGCTCTCCCCTTTGAAGTGGAGCATTATTTAGAATAAAGAAAACGACACTACGTGAAGCATTGAGCTTCAGAAATCTAGCTAATAGAGGTGAATTGTACCAATTATCCATAAATAATCTATAACCTTTATGTAACAGAGGAACAATGAGCTTCTTCATTGCAGCTGTACTTTTCAGATCACCGGGCGAATGGTCAATTTCAGTCGCAGATTGTTTACAATAAACGACCACAAATATCCTGTGGCACTCTCACAGAGCTTAAAGATCTTGATACCAAACTTAGAAGCTTTGTTCGGGATATAGTGTTTAAAACTCAATCTTCCTTTCCATAGGGTTAGAATTTCGTCTATGCAAATATCTTTATTTAAAATATTATTGGACTGAAAACGATCGATGCTTCTATCGCCAGTATAGGAGGGATAAAGTTCGTAACGGGGTCTGAATCTACAAAATGTAATGCTCTTGACAGCATTTCATACCTTCTTCGTATGAAAATTTTACAGAAAATTTCTGTTTTCAGAAGAGGATCAACAGAAAAACAATAACTAAAGTTGGCATTTTAATGATCCCCAACATCATCCAGAACGTAAAGAGGCATAAAATTTCGTGACAATTAGTGGGCTACCAATCAGACTGGTAAGAAGGAGATACAATTTTAGTCGCATACAGGTTCATTTCAGTCGCAATTAGGTCTAAGACGTCATCGCTCCAATAGTGACGAAAAGCATCATAGGCCGAATTGGTATCATGAACCGAACCAGTACGGGCGGGGCGAAATGTTTCCTCTTCACCTTGAAAAGTATCCATTGGAGACTATTCAAAGTGCAAAGTGGAGGTAATATCCATCCGCACCCTTACTAGCGTCGAAAAATTCCCTCAGGCTGAGAACGACAACTTCCGAAAACGACTACTTCCTAAAACATCTATTCCAAAAAGACAAATTCCGAAAATGACCACTTACGAAAACTACCACTTCCGAAAACGACTACTTCTAAAAACGAACACTTCCGAAAATGACCACTTACTAAGAGGGGAAGTGTCATGTTGCTCGTGTTACATCAGTAGTAATTAAATTAAAAAGTTGTCATTCTCACCCTGAGGGCTTCCTACTGCAGTTGGGAGTTGTTGGAGAAAAAGACGGGTATTTTTACCCGACTGCCCCAAAAGAAGGGTAATGCTTTTCGCGCGTATATATGTATGTGTTTGTGTCTGTCCCATTGTTACCTTCTGTAGCCTAAATCGATTAGTCAATGTTGAATTGTGAGGTGTCAATTAGAATCGTTCTCCCTCAAAGACTAAGTCATGATGGCCGAAGATTTGTCAATTTTTTTTCTATCAAATCTATCATGTGGGATATCAAAATAAAGGATTTTAAAAGGAATACAACATAATAATATATTATTATATATTTAACAATGAATACAACTTCATAACTAAAACTTGACTTACCTAATACAAAGTATCCACTTAACAATTAATAACTTAATCTAAACTTCTTTGAAACTAAAACTAAAATTTATTTTATAAAGGAGATGTATTCGCTTTCATACATTCTTGGGCCTAAATGTAAAAAGTTGAGAGTGGCCTCAAGTGAGAGCTTATATATTATTAAACCATCCCTGAAAAATCTGCAGATTTTGAACATCAGAGAGCAGAGCTATAAGAGATTTAGTAAGTGAGGTTAACCACCCTGCACACTTCTATAATGAAGCCTTCATTGCCTCTTAGATGCTCACCATAGTATGAACGTGCCTGTTTTATCTGATATGTCCCTAAATATATTAGAATTAAATCACTTTCTGTAAGCTGAGGAAAATCATTTAAGTTATCATTGTGAACCATAATTGTAATAACTGATTGACTGAAAGTCAGGAAGCTGTCAGTTGTCACAGCACAGATTAATACGACTTATACAGTTGATAAACACGAGAATTATTTAATCGATTAACGAAAATCAATTCAAAATGTATAATGTAATAATTACACTGTTATTATATTTTTAAATGTGTATTATTGTTATTATTATGTTGTTAGTTGTATGTTCACTTTGACTGAAATAATACTACGATGAAAGTGTTTTAATTGACAATATCGTTTAAATCGATCACAGTAATCGATATTGAATAATATTCGTGGAATAAACTTAGTTTTAAGATTTCTCGTCTTCCTGATGTTCAATTGACCTTTTTTTTTCAAATTTTGATATAGAAAAATATACCGCTTTTTTAAGTCATATCTCAACTCATTACAATTTGGCCCAGAAATCCCCGTCTCCTTTGGCTTATGGATATAGAAATCGTCGAGTTCGTTGTTTACTTAATGTTGTTGATTTTAACCTAAAGTAAATAATTTGCTATGTCACTATATTTTCGTTTTTTTTTAATCCATTAAAATAGCTCCTTTTAGTTTTTAAGTCGTAATGTTTAGCTTCTTTTTTAAGTTTTTTGAAGATGAAAAAAGTTTGGCTTATGAGGAACCTTAGCATTAAGGCGTCTATGCCAACCCTCAACCGGGTTATATGTCCTGTGTTTTGAATACGCAACACTTAGGGTTTTTTTTATTTTTTTCTTACCATTGTCCTTCAAAATAACATTTAATTTTTTAAATTTTGGATCGTCTTTAGGCATCATATTTTTTATCTGTAACCAGGCGTCGTTTATATAGGTAGAGGGTAGTAAGGCTATTGTAGCACTTAATTTTGATACAGTTCTACCTTCTTTGGTAGTTTGTAATTTTAAGGCCTTCGCTTGCTTAAAGACTGCCTTATAGAAGTGCTGATAACAACCTGTTAAATTTACACCAGGAAATACACGAAGGACAGCATTTATTTGAGCTTGTTCATAGTCACATATTGTGTAATGTTAATATCCAATTTATCTTTCATTCAGTTAAAAACGTAAAGTAGGTTTCTTCGGTTTTATTGGGCAGTAGGCCGTATACTATTGGTATAACATTTACAGTTTTCAAATTTGAGAAATAATCAAGGTGTACTGTAAATATCTGGTCTGGGTACACTGTAAAACGTGTCATCACCAAAGTACATTTTATTGCTCTTTGCAACTTTTTTGATTGTTTTTCTGGCTTTAATAGACGAAAGTATTAAAATTATTACAGAATCTCCATCATCGGCTACAAGAATTTTTTTGGAAAAAGCATTTGGCACCTTTACGTCTTCCAAGTGTTTGTATTGCAAAACGTCACTCTCTAAAAAATCTTTATGACACTTGTATAGTGTAATTTTAATACTTTAAAATGTTGGTATATCAGATATGACATTTTTATGTTTTTTAATTATTTTTTCCACATTCTCTTCATAAATTTGCTGAATCGGATCAAAATTGTTCTTTTTACAAATATTTTTCAATTGTAAAATAGTATTATTGGAAACATCAGGTAAACACACATGAACACCATTTCATAAAAACTTGGCTCTCGTACTATCTAAAGTTATAGTTGCACTACACAAATTCCTATTAGCACATCTCCATAACGATGTATCATTATTATTTTATTTTATTAAATTGTATTTATACCCATTATTTAGTAAACAGCAGTATTTCCCTTTTTGTGATTTTATGAATTGCATCGTAGCGTAAGCGTTAAGTATTTCATGAAAAAATTAACACCGGATTTTAGGATTGTCAAACTGACAAATTATATTTTTTTTTTTATGTCCAAAAATAAATCTTAGAGGAATATTATAAAAGTCTAATTATGCCAGTGACAAGAAATGCTGGACAAAGGAGTTTATCAATGAGGTGGTAATGAGGAAGTAGCATTCGAGAAAAGTGAAGTGCATTACACTCGAGTATGAATATAATTGTTTGATAATTTGTAACAAAAAGTGGCCAAGTGCGAGTCGGTCTCAACTATGAAGAGTTTCGTGGTAGTAAGTAATATTTAACTGGAGTGTATAAATGACAAAGTTGTCATTTTAGGAAGTTGTCGTTTTCGGAAGTTGTCTTTTTAGGAAGTTATCTTAAGGTGTCTTTTTAGGAAGTTGTCGTTCTCAGCCAGAGGGCAAAATTGGCATACGCAATTCTTTTATTTAAAACACAGCACTCACTTTCGTCAGAGCTTTTTTGATCAGGGAGAAAATAGAAGAGGAAAGAGGGGAAGTTTACTGTCGCGTTATTCATTAAATGATCTTGATGCTCAAAAGGCAACCAAAATCTTTAGCATCATTTTAACACCGTTTTAGTAGATTTTTCATTCATCTTTATAGAAACACTGATTGTGGCGATGTCAGTACATCTGTCATATAGGGGGAGAACCATCTCTAATGAGAAAAATATCCACAGTGTAAAGCGTCATCTTTTATTTGGGAGTAAGTAACCCGCCGGACCCGTTCAAACAGGGCCCCTATTATGCTAATTTTATGCATGTTAAAGCCACTGTCATGCCACAGACACTGCAAACAATTTAACGTTAACGTTTAAAATTGAATGACATCTTCAAATGAAAAATGTAAAGAACTTTTTTCATTTCATTTTGTACTTTATTAATATAGGGAATGTCAATAAAGTCTAAATATTGATGGATTTTTTTGCAGTGTCAGTGGTATCATGCCCACAGCTACATTCTAACATCGCACCGCTCGCCATAGGTAGGGAATTCATTCTCACACATTGCGACCTGAGATGGTGCGCACTGTGCGTTACGAAAGAAACTTCATCCCACGCACACTCATGCTATGGAACGAACTCCTTGCTGCGGTTTACCCAAGTGCCTTCAATATGGGGTTCTTTAAAGGTTTTTTGGTTAAGGTTTATTCAGGGTCAGCAGCGCGAGTGTAATGCCCCTGTTGTGGTACACGTTCTTAGGCCACGGTAACCACTTCGCATCATGTGAGCCGTGTGCGTGTCTGCCACCTAAGTGGTATAAAAAACGATAGTGGTTCTAACATGACATAAAATAGTAGAATCGGGGCCCAGGTAATGAATAGTACGGTAGGTAGAGTTAGTTGTCGGAACCATCTAAGTGGGAGTGCTGCAGTCGTCTGCCAAAATGGAATGTATTGAAACTATACCCCCACAGTACATTGAATGAATCCTGATTATTGTTTTAACTATGGGCAGGTATACTGCTTTGTTACTAGAAAATTCGTATTTTCGAATTTTTGCTCTACAAAATCTTCAGAAACGTAGAAGAATGACAACAAATAAAAAATATATTTAGAGCGAACCAAATTTGGAGAATTTCATCATTTATATCCCAAACTAAGAAATAATCCACGATTGTTATCCAAGGGTATTGTGGCTTATTACCAAGCACTTTCGACTATATTGTTGCAGCTATTAAACCGTGTATTCAACTTACAATAACGAATTTTCAAAAACCTATTTCTATTGAGGAAAGGTTGGCACTAACTTTAAGGTAAGAAATAAAGCACTAATATAACATAACATAAGCTCACACCTATATCCCCGAAAGGGTAGGCAGAGGTGCTAGCATCGACATTTCGCCAGTTTATGTTTAGGTCCTAATGTAATAGGTGGCACTACTAATTTCATTAATGATTAATTACCTAATTATTAATATATACTAATATTATACAGAGGAGAAATTTGAATGTTTGTTTGTTTAACATGAATAGGCTCCTAAACTATTGGACCGATTGGAAAATATAACCTCACCTGTAAGCTGTTGATGTCAGGAGTGGTCATGCTGTTGGATGAATTAGCAAAACTTGAGACTGGTGTCTCGTGTTTTGCTAATTCCTTCAACAACATTTCTTGTACTTTGGTTCGAAATTGGAGTTTACTAAATGGCGGTAATTTTTTTAAATAAGGTCTAATAATAGACTTAAACCAATTAATATCTTCATCATCCTGAACATCTAAGTCCCTTAACAAGCAATTTTTTTCTTTTTCCAAATTTATAAATAATTCAGAAAAATCGTTTTCACTTTTCTTCTTTTTGGGACTTTGGTTATTCTCTGGCTCTGGAGTAAACTTCCAAGCAACTGGAGCATGTTCATGATGACTGCTTGACTGTCTTTCAATTACTGAAGAATTTGATAGTATAGACATAATTGTGTCATCCGAATCATTAATTATATTTGTATCATCCAGCAGTGTGTTGGGAATACTCGTGGCAACTTTTCGCGGACAAACAACTCCTTCTAAAAATTTCATTGTATCAAAATATGGCCAGTCACCACTATACTCCCCACTGCCCTCTTCCGCACCAGCACCTGATCGCTTTTTCGGGATTTTCTTATATTCTTTTGTAAAAGTAACCCGTAGATACTTCCACTTTTTTTGGGCATCTTCACCTGTAACACTTTATTCCCACCTCCTTCCCATGGCCCTACCAACCATCTTGGTTATAACGGGCCGAATCTTGGGAGATGCGCACCTTACTGGCGTCTGCTCTCTTTCAGGCGCGCATTTCTTGACTCCCTACAAATTATTTTATGTGCCCACCATTTTCGCTCTCTCCCCTTTCTGGGGCAGCACGCCACACGCTTCGTCGCCGTTAGAGACCTCACGAGCTTTGCGCCTCTCGTGCCAAACGCGCGCAAAGTTCCGCAGCCGTCCGAAGTTTTGGGGTGTACCTACAAGGTCCGAGTAATACATAGGCCCAGCCTCCGATCTTATCACACCTCCCATCATGTTGTCGCGGATGTCATCATACAGGGGGCAGATCCACAGCACATGGTGTAGGTCTTCATCTTCCAAACCACAGAAACATACACTTTCGCTACCAAGGCCAAGGTCATACAATCTCTTTCGAAAACATCCATGTCCAGTGAGGAGCTGGGACAGCTCATAGTCCGGCTCGACCCAATGGCATGCAAGCCGCTGTTCTACCAAAGGGAAGAAAAGGTACGTTGTTCTTCCCTTCTCTTCTGTATCCCAGCGTCTCTGCCAGGTTCGTAATGCCTCAGCCCTAGTGGTCTCCCTCCACTGTTTAAGCTCCTCCTGCAGCTGCCTACTCGATTCCCCATGCTCAGCCAGAAGACTCAGCCTAGCTTTCTCTAGCGAACCAGCACGGATTACCTCCAGGTCAGCCGGCATCACTCCCGCAAGTACCGCTAGCGCGTTCGTGCTAGTCGTCCTATAGGCCTTTGTGAGCAGCATTAAACTGGACCGCTGCGTTCGTAACAGGGGGCTGCGAACAGCATGCAAAAGGGCTCGTTCGTACCAAACGGCCGCAGCATATGTGACCGTGGGGACATAGGTGCCCCTATACACCGTGAACAGACCCCAATATTTAACACCCCATGATGATGCCGATACCCTACTCATTTTGCCAAAGCATTTGGCTGCTCGTTCGCCAATATCAAGGGCATGTTGTGCAAAGGACAGGCCAGAGTCCAGTACCACCCCTCGAACCTTTGTGGATTGCACGGACCCAATCGTGGTGCCATCCATCTTGATAATGGGAGGCCGTAGGAGCCTGCCGCCCAGTGTCATCGTTGATGACTTGCTGGGCGAGAAGGACAATCGATTTCGCGAACCCCAATCACTGAGCAAGCCCATTGAAACGGCGCTTTTACGCTCAATTTCGGCTCGCGATGTCGCCTCGACCAGGACCGTGATATCGTCGGCATATGCAACGATAACGATGCTGACCCCCAGCCCTCCTGATCATATTACCTAAAAATCAAATTAACTACGAAGCAGGAGTGACTAATTTTTAATTTGTCTATGAAGCAAAATGCCTAAATTGTTAAAATACTTGTTTTCAGAATGACGTTAAAGTAAAAAGACTAATCTGTAGGAAGACTATAACCTGAAATGACTATGATATAAAATGACTAAAAAGTAAAATTACTACTATTTAGGCATTTTGCTTCATAGACAAATTAAAAAATTGTCAGTCGTGCTCTTGCCCGCTTTATAATACGGTCATTTTTCCTATGTGATATGAAAAGGCATTATAATAGTGACTGCGACCGTTTGCAGCTGTAGCTATATTCATCACATCACAACATAATGTGCTAAACGGTTACTTGGGGAGGTACCTACTTAAATATTTATTGTAACATCTACTAATAAGAGAACGTGTGTATTTATTTCATTTTATTTATTTCTAATTTATGTTGTTTTACTAATTAAATCGAACTAAATAATCATTTTATTTTAGGTATAAAGGAAAACTTACAGCTAATCAATATGAAAAAGTTAAGAATACATAGGCAAAGGATTATGTTCTTATTTATTATAGACTATCATTAAATATACGTTTTTTCAACCAGCGCACTTTGCTTAATAGTTGTAAGGGCATTATGATGCCTTCATTTAACTTATTTAATTGTTCATGATATCTTTTATTAAATAAAACATCTGCTTTATTCCTGTTATTATTGTCGAATAAATAACTTTTTAAGCGACGCGCTTGCCACAATGCCTCTTTTTGTAATTTAACTAAAAATTGTATTAAAGTAGAATTCGGTGGGACACGAGCGTTCAGTCGTCGATGCCACCCTTCCAGACCATTGTTAGTCCTGTGTGTCTCTCCAGCACAGCTTAACATGGTAGGCAATAATTTTTTCCATTGCCTTTCAAAATATTGTTGGAAGCGTGCCATTTCTTCGCTTTCCGTAGAACTTTCCAATATCGCTGTCCATCCCTCCATTATGCGTGATTTCGGTAGAAGAGGTAGGTTTGCTACGTTAATTGTAGTAATTCGTCCTTCAGCTGTCCCGGTTAGACCAATATTTTTTGCATTCTTTTTAACAGCTTTACTGTAATGATAGTAACACCCGGTTACAGACACGTTCGGAAAAACTAGTTTCATAGCTTGATATTGTGCAGGTTCAAAGTCGCATTTATACTTGTTAATTGTTATTTTGAAATGTTCTTTTATGAGATTGAAAAGTCTTTCGTACGTATTAGTAGACTTGTCGGGAAGAAGGGCATAAATATATGGCACAATGTTTACTGTCTCATCATCACTGAACATATCTATGTGTATGGTAAATAACTGTTTGAATGGTTCTGGCACCCTTCTTTCTGTGCCATCACCAAAAAACTGAGATTTATTAGCTAAATTGCAAATCATCTTTTGAGCAATTGGTGTGCAGAATAACAATATTTTGTTGTTGTCATCTCCATTATCACAAACTAAAAAATTTTGGGCTATCATATCAGGTACTTCAACTTCATTTAAATATTTAAACTCGGTTTTTGTACTCTTTAAAAATTTTCTTCTACATCTAAGTAAGGTGTCTTTCTTTGCTTTAAAAACAGGTAATAGATTATCTTCATCGTCAGATTGAGAAAGGTTTCCAGTAAAGACTTCTTCAAATATCTGCTGCACCGGAACAAAATTTTTAACAACTTTCCTTTTGCATTTCTCCATTAAAAAAGAGACTTTATTCCGCGACGGATCCGGTGAACACACATGAGTTGTCGCACGCATAATAGTATTATTTTCTTGATTTGTTTTCAACGACGCATAACAATATTTTCTATTACAGCACCTCCATAGCCTAGTTCCGTCAGCGTTAATTTTATTTAAAGTATACCTAAATCCCTTACACAACAATAACTGCCCCCCTTTTTGATTAAGAATGATCTCGAAAGCGTCCATTTGAAAAGATCTTTGAACATGAAAACTATCCAAAGGAAAACCAGGAAATAATTAGATATTATAAGTATTTCTAAGTTGACACTGTCACTGCATTTTATCTAAATAAGACACTTGAGAGTCAAGTGGCCAGTAATTTTACAATAGGTAGGTAAACGTATATAGTCAAAGGAGTTTTAATAGATATTATTTTAGGCATTTTGCTTTGTAGACCCCTTGCTCCTTAGGCACGTTTAGGCATAATTAATTTTAGACAATCTGCTTAGTGTACTTTTTGCTTCATGGGCATCATAATCATGAGGCAAATTACTGTTATGGCATACTGATTTTTAGGTAGTTTGATTTATAGGGATTTAGCTTTTAAGACATGACATGTAGGCATTTTGCTTCGTAGTTAATTTGATTTTTAGGTAATATGATCAGGAGGGACCCCCAGCGGCAGTGGCAAGCGCATACTATCATCCATTAGAATATTCCACAATGTGGGGCCCAGCACCGATCCCTGAGGGCAGCCCATCGTCAGGTCCTTCCACACCACCCGGTCACCAAGGAATAGACCCACCCGACGGTTGATGAAATATGATCTCACCACGTTAAACACATTTGGGGCACAGCCCCGTCCCTTTAGTTTGATTAGTATCATTGGCCACCAGGCTTTGTCGAAGGTGCCTGTTATATTTAGGAAAATAGCCTGGACATACTTAGCTGGACTGTCTCTTACAGTGCGGAGGATTGTCATCAGCGCCGTGACAGTTGACTTACCTAATGAAAATCCATGCTGGCTCGGGGAGATTTGACTGCTGATTGAAGGGGCGCATTGTAGAAGTGCGCGTTCTAAGACTTTTTGGGTATTTGGTACTTGGTACGCCTTTTAGAAAATTAGCATTTAGTTTTCGTATATCCAAGACAGCGACGGCCAATGTAGTTAAACAAGTTTGCCTTACTATATGGAATACCCTGGTGCAAAAACATATGCCACTACCAACAGAAGATTAATTTAAGAATATAGCTAATGATTTTTGGCATAGATGGCAATTTGCAAACTGCATTGGGTGTATAGACGGCAAGCATATCCGGATTAAAAAGCCGAAAAAAGTGGTTCCATGTACTATAATTACAAAGGGTTTTATTCAATCAATTTATTGGCTATTACAGACGCAAATTATAAATGTACCCCCCTATGATGCGAGAATTTGACTTTGACTTTGAGTGGCCACATTTTCTTTACGGCGTTTTATTATAATAGAATAAAACATGCGTCCGGGTCACTAGTCCCTTAAACTTGTAGTACACGTATTCCTGTAATTTCATATAAGGCACATTTCTTGCGAAACCGGTCAGGTGAAAAATAAAATATAGTGGAAAAAGTACGAAGTGTAGCAGGTTCGACCAAACGACATCAATCAACAGTATTAACAGTATATTTCTTGTTCGGCGATTATTCATCATTAATATTTAAAATACCACATAATCGCACAAACATAATTGACGGGTGACGTGACACACGACCGGTCAATCTCTCGTCCGACCAACAAAGCAAAAGCAACTTTTAGCTAAACGAAATAAAGTCTCTTTTTTCGAAATATGACTGTGTCTTACTTTGTATTGTTTCTGCAATCATTTATACTGTACAGTATACCACGGTACGGTAACGTCGAGACCGTAAACTGTAACGTGAAATAATCTCATGGTAGAGATGGCTGGACATGTCAAAAAAAAAACCGTAACCACGTGGCCCCATTACCACTCTCGTGTACGTTTAAGAACTCATGGTAGACCTACTGAAGGGCCAACAGTTTCTGCTTACGTTTGGGATTTCTTTGAATTCGCGCCTTCACAGCTTTTATCACTGCTGGAGTCCTAACAGACCGAGGGCGACTACTTCTTGACTTGTCATCTACACTAGAGTCTCCATTGTATCGTTTGATGGTACGATAAACGAACGATTATATTCAAATTTTTCAGTATATCAAAAATTTGAATTGGCGCGTAACCGCAACGATGCAACGCAATAACTGTGACACGGTCTTCTTTAAGCGTCCACTCCATATTTAAAAATTAAAAATTCTAATTAATATACATTTTTATTTTCATGAACAATTCGAAATTCGAATTCTATTTTGTGGCCAGCGTTCTAAAAAAGTCTCAGAAAAGAGGGTCACCATTACTTACGTATCGACAATCGATCGAATCGAATGACAATCGTGACACTCAGCTTGACGGCCGCATCATATGCTTTTTCACGCCTCGCTTAAAGGACCCGGGACTGGAAGAAGGAAACACGTGAGCTGGTAATGGTGCGACAAAGAAAAGTCACCAAACCGCTTGGTTCTTGAACGAATATTCTGTACCGTGTTCGGGTGACATCTAAGCCCTGCACGTGTCCTGTGTAGGAAAGGGGAGGGTGGGACGGGACTAATTAGAAGAACTCATCAGAACATGGTAAAATACCGCCAAGGACGCAACGTCACTACCCATCTGCAAAGGCTAGGGTGTTCGTGACCTCGGGATTCCCAATAATGCGGACCGCATGTCGCTGCAACCTGTCGAGAGCATCTACGAGGGCCACACCGAAAAGATTGGGAGTGGAATACTTTTGAATAAATTAGACTTAAAATCTTTTTAGTATTTGAAATTTTGTGCTCTTTCGCATCGCCACGCCGTGGTGAAATTTTGGTGTCCGTTTAACGAGTTCCTATGCCTATGGAAATAAAGCTGTGACGCCATTTATTAAGTATATGTAAATACAAAGATAAGATAAAAAAAGCATGTAGGTATTACCCGTGGTACACCCATTGATACAACTGGTTGTACCACAGGGCTTTTTTTTCCCGATGGATCAACCGTACGGTGGCACAACTAAAACAATTCACTGTGGTACAACTATAATTTAAAAGGATAACGTGGATAAGAATTAAAAATTAAAAAAATTGATAGTTATATTATTATTGTTTATTTAGTGTAATATAAAAAATAAAGCTTATTAATTGCTATTTTTTTTGCATAAATTAAATAAGTCGCAAGACAAATTCCTATTTAAGTTGACATGTTGAATTAAAAATAAACTTACTAAAACCAACAAGGGGACTCCGGGAGTACCAACTTAAGTGAAATCTTGAAAAATATTTTTACTTACATATATACAGAGATGTCGGTAACGGGTTGCGAGTTCAATTGTTTCTACCCATCTCAAAAATGCCTAACGCGCCTAAAGAATTAGGTAAGGTAGCTTTCCTAAGTTTTTTTTGATATCTTTTTCAAGTTTATTTAGGCTAAGCATGCAATTTGCTCTAAATGTTTCTTTTAGGAGTCGTATTAGGTTTACTGTGTTCTAATTGATGTTTTTACTGAGTTCAGAATGATAAGATTCAGCCACATTACTGCGATGTCTCTCTGCAAAAACACTGATCAATTGGTTAATTGTCTTAGGATAATTGTTTATCCAAGTACGTTGAATATAAAGTAATAAATTTGACCTTTTATTGGGACATTGTTTGTCACATTCAGACTTAATATAATTCCAACCTTCTAAGATTCTGTCAGCTGGCAGCAATGCCAATACTGAGCAGAGAGACACAATTCGCTTTTCAGGTTTGTTTTTTGTATGACCAGAATCTTTACCTTTTCTCCAAATAGCTCTTGACCAGTGATAGTAAAAAAAGTAATAATACGAGATTACCACACCAGGAAATACTTCAGCCATAGTTTTAACTGCCGCAATTTCAAAATCCGAATGATATTTTTTAGGTTTCCAATCAGGAAGTTGTGATTTGATTATATTGAATAATGTTTCATACGTTTGTCTCTTCTTGTCAGTTAATAAAGCGTGAAACAGTGGCACTACGCTAGTAGTGTTATTAAAGCTGCCCATTTCTCCATGTATTGTAAATAGTTGTACAAATGGAGAAGGACAACACTTAAATGTGCCGTCCCCAAAAAAATCTGCTATATTTGCAATATTTTTTCTTGTTTCACTAGTGCAGAATACCAGTATTCTAGATCCATAGATAACAGAAATTGGTAATGCTGTACAGGAATTTCTACTTCATAAGCCAATTTATATATGGTTTTGCCCATACCGGCTGCTTTGTTTCTGGTATCATATAAAGAATATTTTATACGTAGGGAAATTTGAATACCAAATCAAATCCCGAATTTTTCAGACGCTTTAGTGATTTTTTATAAATTCTTGAAATTGGTTTAACAGATTTTGTTATTTTCTATTTCATTTCATAAATTTTTAGAGCGACATCATTTCGAATAAAATTAGTTTCACAAGAATGGTCACACTCTTTGATGATGTTATTGCTGCTCTGTTAACAATGGACACACATAATTATACACATACGTAAAAAATATTCTTTATGCGCATAAGGAAAGATTTTCAAAAATACAGGTTCAAAAGGACAGAGTACCTACATGTAGGCAGACAATTAACAACAAGATTTTTTTTTTTCAAGAATTTATTACTTTAAAAAATAAAAGTGGATAATGATGCAAACAATTCTATGGTTGAAGTAAAAAATGGGTGAAAGCCTACTAAACTGTAGAAAACAAATGACTCCGTCTATCAAATAAAACCGCGTATTCCCAATGTTCAAAATAATGAATCGTTATTTTAGACTTAGACAAAGCAACAGAGCTTATGTGAAAGTAGCAATTGAATTTACCCATTTTTGTCAAGCTAAAAGATAGTCCAAAATGTGGGTGTAAGCAATTTTTCGAGCGTACTAACAACATTCTAAAACGTACTTTTCGTATTATGTAGTATGCGATATCTACTGATCATGACGATTGAAAAATAATAGAAAAATTTTACTATCGATAGGGTCCAAAATTGATCGATGATCCCTTGTTTCACAATGTTGACTTATTTTTTCATTTGTATTATTAAATAAAATTGAGATTTTACGATTCTTTTATTATGCGAATTAAGGTAAAATTCCATTCCATTCGCTAATGTGTCATTAGAAAATATATAAAATAAGTACTTACATCAATCGTCACCGACCCCCTGCACTTCTCTTTTTTATATAGAGAACAACGCCAGAAACTCGAACAGTTCTTTTATACTTTTATTTTATAAAATTGCCGTCGATTCAAAATTAATACTTTCCCTCCTTTTCGGTTTACAAACCTTAATTCAGACATGTTAGTTAAATTTGAACAATTATTGCAAAAGAAACAAAATTGAAGGTTATAGAAAAATTTGACACAAAATTAATACGACGACCTCCGTGGCGTAGCGGTAGAGCATTCGACTGCTATGCAGGGGGCGCGGGTTCGATTCCCGCTCAGTGCAAATATTTGTATGCATGAATATGTATATTTGCATTGGTCTGGGTGTTTCTATGTATAATATGTATGTATTTACAAAAAAAAAAAAGTATCTAAGTATGTTTATCCGCATTCTAGATTCCATAACACAAGCTAGTTAAGCTATGCTTACCATGGGTCTAGATAGCGTTGTGTAGAATGTCGTGGAATATTTATTTATTTATTTATTATTTAAATACTTCAATTTGAATAGAAAAAAATCATTAATAAGATAAAAAAAGGTTTGAAAACTCTTTGGTTTGCAACTATTATGCACCCTATGACTATAAATGGAAGTTGATCCATAATATTGATAACCTTTTATATAATATAAGTTCTAGGCTAGATTGGTAGCACCACAGGGAATGCTTTTAGTTGTTCCACCGTACGGTTGATCCATCGGGAAAAAAAAGCCCTGTGGTACAACCAGTTGTATCAATGGGTATACCACGGGTAATACATGAAAAAAAGTTTAATGAAATTCAGCGTTTATGATTATGAGCTTATAATTCTAGGGAGAACAATACTTATTTACTGTGAAAGTAAAAAAAAATAGTTAAAACAAAAACGGCTGACTTAAGCAATAACATACCTATATCTTTTAAGTTATATACCTACTTTATAAATAATTTGTATTTGAGCTGAGAAATATTTTTAAGAAAATCGAGAGTAGTTATTATCTCATTCTGCAGATTACTTAGCTCTTGCCGGTATTGTCTGTCAAAAAGTATATCTACTTTTTTCCTATTTGGTGATTTAAACATCAACCCTTTTAATTTGATAGCCTGGAATCTCGACTCCCTTTTTAGTTTATATAAAAAAAATGTGGAATGTTGATTAATTCGCACACCAAGACAACGATGCCAAGCTTCTAAGGCATTAGTAGTGCGGTGCCACTCATAGCAACATATTAGTGCTGTATTTTTGAGCCATTGCTTTCCAAAGTAATCTATAAATGAATGCATACCAGTGCAATTGCCTGCATAGTCTACTATGCAGTTCCAGCCATTTATTATAAATGACGATAATTCCAACCTCACAATACTCCTTTCTTTTTTGGTACTAGCTAGTCCCAATTCTTCTGCTTTTTTGCAGACCGCTTGAGAAAAATGGAAAAAGCATCCAGTTACCTTTCGCAGTAGGGAATACTTCTTTGAAAGCATTGATTTGTGCCATTTCAAAGTCACATTTATATCTAGCGATGTTGACCCCCTTCACATCACGTATTAATGTAAATAAGGCGGTATACGTGTTCCGAGTCTTATATTTGGCAACAGTGTATAGATTATAGGAATAATATTAGTATGGTGTTCATTGCTCGCCTCGTCTAAATTTACTGTGAAAAGTTGGATAAAAGGAGCAGGAACCGTCTTGAATATGCCATCATCAAAGAAAACTGCCCGTGGATTATATTAGACTTCGCATATTTTTTACTTATATTCGAAGCAACTTCTTCCACTTCGGTTTATTTATTAGGTTTAGAGGTTGTCAATAAAACATTCCGTGAATTTAATCATCATCATATATAAAAAAATAGAAAGCAAAATTGCAAACAATTGTCACTTAAACAATTTTTGGGCGTTTAGGTATTTTAACGTTAAGCCGATGGTGCCAACCCTCAAGAACATTGGTGGTCCGGTGTCTTGTTTTTGAACAACTTATTACTGTCATAGGAAACTTTAAAAGCTATTGATTTTGAAAATATAATTTAAACTAGCAAACCCGGCGCACTCCGTTTCGCCACCAGATGGCTTCGTTTTATGTAACATTTTGTTTGGTGGTTAAAAAATGAAGAATTTTTTTTTTGTTTTATATTTGTAAAGGAAAAAAATTATTTCATTTCACAACAGTAATGAATTCATTTCGATTACAAAAATTAAGTGTTATTCAGTTGAACTTCTCTAAGTAAAAGCGAAGCATTATACATGTCCGCAAATTAAAAAAAAATGAAAATGATTGCTGAAAAATGATTTTCCCGCTTTTCTGTTGAAATTTTTTCTGAATTTTCTTTGCTATAAACCTCACGGAGCCCAAGACCTTTCCAACGAATGCAAAACCGTGGAAATCGGTCCAGAACGCATCTGGAGTTATTGCGTCAGGAAAGAAAACCCGACTTATTTTTATATAGTAGATTTAGCCAGTTCTTTGCTTTGAGGGCATGTATCTAAAATAGAAGTCAAGCAGTCTCTTATTAGATCCTCAGGCAACAGAGGTAGGTGAGCAACCGTTCTTGTAAATTTCCTACCTGCTCGTGTTTCGTACAATTTAATTTCTTTAGATTTTTTCTTTACGGCTTTCTGAAAATGGAAGTAACATCCTGATATTTCTGCAGTAAGAAATACTTTCTTGACATTACTTTTCTTTTCTTGCGATGCGCGACGAAAATACTAAAATCCTATCCTTACTCCCATCATCGCAGATGAAAATCTTTTTTCCTAAAATATTCGGAACTTGCACGTCAGCCAAATTATATAAAATATCAAAATAATTATCAAAGTGCAATTTATTGGTACCGAGGAACCTTTTTCTAGCCCTATATAATGAATCTTGAGTTTGTTTTAGGATAGGTATGTGATCCACATAGTCACTTTCTTTGTTTTTTAGTTAATCAAAGTTTTTTCATAAAAACGACGTTTGTGAGGATATGGCAGGCGTGCAGCATCGCCTGCCATATCCTCACAAACGTCGTTTTTACATTTCCGCAAAGCTATAAAAACTTCATTTTTTTTGTATCCGCAAAACATGTTCACTTTTCCGAATTATTTGATCTTTTGCAACATTTAACTTATTTGATGCATTGCAGTCCGACCTATTAATGCAGCGCCAGTTCCACTTTTGTTTTCATTATTTAGGTTTTAACGGTAACCACTATGTAACAGTTTTTTTCCTTTTTGATTTAGTGCAAATTGTAAATCTTCCTGAACATCCATGTTTTGTGACAATTATATAAGAACAATAAATATCTATACCACCGATTAGTACGAAGCAATAAATTGTATTTTTTTTTCAAAATACCCACATCAATACGTTAAGAAAATCAAAGAGCATTTATGAAGACTGATGGGATTGTTTATATGCAACATTATAATAATAATTATTAGTAAATTGAACAACAATATACTTACTGTTATATAAAATCAAGATTGGCTGGGCTTAGTCAAGAAAAATGTTCTTATAATAATTAGTAGGTACAACAACAATTAACAACTAATAGATGTTGCATATTGAAACTATAGTGACATGTAGCGGTCGATATGTAAATAAAAAGTCAGTGAATTCTGAATTGCGCATTGCAGTTCTATTACTGCATTATTGATTCATTAACATTTGAAGTTGTTGAAGACGACGCCGAATTGATGTTTTCGGGTTTTCGGCGACACTATCATTTACAGCAGCAATGTTTTCAAGAGATCAACCGGTACGTTGACGCAAAGGATTCTTATTATCCAAAATGGACCCAGTTTCTTCAAATTTATTGAACACTGTTCGAATGATTGACACATTAGGTGCACTTTCTGGACTGAAAATTTGGCGAAGTTTGCAAGCGGTTTCAGCGTAACTTTCCCCATTTTTGTAATGAGTTTTCACAATTATAACGCGTTGTTCTTTCGAAAAGCGCTCCATTTTTAATAATCAGAATAAACAGAGGCGACAGACAAAGAACTCTGTAGATTTTCTACTCCAGGGCTTTTCAACAATGTGGCCTCTATTCATCACTCTGTGGGAGTCTGTTTTGCTTAATGAACCAGGGGCCTTAGAAAATGTTAATTCACTTCGGAGCGAATCTACGGCGACATTCAACATCGCTTTGACGTTCACGAATTTCGACTGGTAGACAACGTTAGTCACATTTCGTATTCTTATATGCGATTCGTTGGGTCGACACTCTCTACTTTTTGTCTATGAACTTTCGTTTTCATGTGATCAATTCCATTTGTATTGTCACTGTCAACAGCATTTTTTCAACGCAGGAGGTTCAAAACTTAATAAGTAAAAAAATACTTACATTAGAAACGTGAAAGTTTGTGAATATACCTAAATAAACGTATTCCACATAAAGAATTCGTCTTTCTCCCATTTTCAGAAATGGCCTCAAGCTATAGACCAAGAGCAAGCGCAGAACAATATTCCACTCTCTTGGAGTATATGGAAAGGTGCAGTAGTTTAATCAATGAAATATAGCGGTATTACTTAAATTAAAACAGTTATTATGTGCCAAAAGAAAGACAGAATCTATGACGTAAGTAGTTTAGGGTATTTCTTCGAAATTTCATTCTTCAACTGATTCATCTGGCCAAAATTAAATTACACTATAAGCTTTGTAACACATATTCATATGAAAATATGGATTCCAAAGATCATATATTTGACTGAGGGACTCATTTTTATACAGTAGTTTTCAAGATATCGACATTCAAATATTTTGTGCCCAGAGGAATCAGAATTGGTAACAGATAAATCAGAAACAAAATATTAAATTAAAAAATTTCAATACTTAATCAATTAGACCCATATACCTGGCACGGCTGGCTGTGCTAGTGCTGCTGCAGCTTCTGCAGAGACTCTTAAGCGGCGCAAGTATTCTAATCTCATTGGTGATTATGAGTTTGTGCCGTTTGGAGTAGAAACGTTTGGGCCGTAGGGTCCGAGCGCCCGCAATCTCTTCAGGGAGATTGCGAAGCGTATGATCGACGCTTCTCGTGACCAGAGGGCTGGTCTCTTCTTAGGTCAGAGATGTAAGCATTGCCATACAACGTGGCAATGCTGCCAGTCTTCTGGGAACGCTAACACAAGAGGCATGCGATGCGGAGGAATTCCACGACGCATTTTAACTTTTGTTTTTTTTTTATTTATTTTTTTATTAATGTAAATACTAGCATAGATTTAAAATACATTAAATGTAAATAGATAAATAAATAGCTATTATCAATTAGATAAATATTTTACTATTAAAAAATCACAGTATAAACTAATTCTAGTAATGGCACTTGACATCAGTCTTAGTAATGTATCGTGTGTCCAACTATCAAAACAAACATACACAAGTAAGAAAGTTAATAACATTACTAAAAGAAATATTTTCTTGACTTTTTGCAAGGGAGCGAGCTGCTTTCAATTTCATCCTCAAAAAATTTCTTGGTGACGAGATCCTGAATTTTTCGATGAAGATGGAGTGATTTTCTCCAATGGTGTCAGACAATTTTGTCTGTTTATTATATGGAGTCCGTTTAAATATAAAAAACCCCGATCATCTGAATCTGAGTGGTCCAAGGTTTTCTGATGATCAACCCTTCATTAGCTAGCTATTTTTTGTTGTTTAGGTGTTAAATTCTGCAAGAACCTTCTCTCTTTCTTTTCAAATGTGTTTCTTTAATTTAAATTTGCACAGAGTCTGGATCTTTTCTCATGTTTTCCATAATGCGTTCTGCCAGTCTCTTTTTCTCCTTTTTTTACCTTCAGGTCGTGGCATTGTTGTAAACTACAATATTAACAGAAAAAAATAATACAGATATTTAAAGATAAATAACTTTTCATGTTTTTATTAGGGAAAATTAATCTTAAAATTGCCATTTTATCAATAGCGTAATAGTACAAGTAACAAAAATGCTGATTAAAATATTTAAACTAAGCACCAATGAAAGTATAAGGTTTAACAGAATCCGGCTCGAAGGACCATAAAATATAGAGTTTCTACAAGCGGCTATACACTTGTAGCAGCTATACTTTAATACATATGTATGTATAAAAGCAAATTGACCCTATAAAACCGCTCCTTTCTAATCCATATGGTGTTTTGACCATATGAAGCAGGCACAGAGGAATCAGGATTTTGCCTTTAATTATGCATAACTCCATATTCATACAGGCTTCAGTATTAAAAAAAATTCCACATTAAAATATTACCTAAAAGCATCACGGCAAACGCAAATTGAGGTTTTAAAACAATAAAATAAATCTGATAAAGTAGGCATAGTAATCAGAATGTCACCTGAACCAAGCACAGATGAATCATATATTTACCTTCGTAACACCAGGTTCTCTGGCTGCCAGCTGCATGTCCACCTCCTGGCTTGTTCGTTGCACGATTGATTCCTCCCGCGCGCAAAATCACTCTCCTAGCAGTATTACCCGGTCAACTATGGTCAAGCGCAGCTTGCACCATATTAGTCAGTATTATACGGCGGACACTTATGTTTTACTTATTTATAAAAAAAGTATAAGTAGTTTTAACTACAACGCATTATTTTATAAAAGGACAATTCATTTCCTTGCCTTAAAAAAATTATTTATGTGAATTTGTCAAATGAAAAACGCCAGATCAAACATTTTCTTCCGGAAAATGGCAAACGGACACGTTATATGAATCAGAAGAACATATTTCAAATGTTTTTATTTTGTACCTAGACAGCAACTATTTCTAAAATATCATTTGACCAAGTTAGGGACAAAGCTAAATTATCCAAAACAAAAATTCACAGGCAATTATGTTAGTTGGTTACAGAAATACACCCATAGAAATAGAAAATTTTGTCTTCGAAGAACTACCCTTTACAATAAAATATTCAGTGAAATCTTTTATCAATCATATTCCGGCCTCGGCGATCTATCACGACCACAGCCAGGACTTCAAGGTCGCATAAGGGCGGACCAACTTTGGTTGGAGTTGAACGTACAATAAATTCCATTGGCAGTGGTGTTAATAAGACACCGGATAAATGGAAAAAGGAATGTACCATTCTGAAACTAGAGTATGTACAACCAGTTTTAATATATCCTCCCGTATTTAATAATTACTTAAGAGTAACAGACTAAACATCATTTGGGGGACTAATATGTATGTTTATGAATACTTTTAACAATAATCAGTGTTATATAAAATTTTGGTAATAATATTGCAATTTATCATTTTAAGGTGTGGGCTGACTGGAAGTCAAAAACAAAAAAAAAGCTTTAATAATCCGTCAGCATGCTGGCGGCACTGGAGGTGGTTCCCAACAGCCGATTTACCCTTTCCAGTCTCGAGACAAGGGTACTGGCACTAATGGGTGTGTTGGCAGTCGAGGGCCAGCCCGATGCGGTTTTTCCCATTGGTTAGATTGATGGTCAGATTAGTCTGACCAACGGGAATTTTTTTCCCGCTGGACAGATTTATTTGACAACTGGAGAAGACGTAGAAAAAAGTACAATGAAATACAGTTTAGACTTCGGCAAAGTTAAATAATATAATAATTACAATTTTATCTTAAGCGTTTTAAAAGATGACCAACGTTTAATTCTCCATTAGTTAACTTCATTTGTGAATCCATTATGAATTCGTCTCTCACTATATTTTTTTTCGTCCGTTTATTTGTGATTTTACTAAAATCATTTTTCAGTAAAATCCGCAGTAAGTTGATAATTCCGGGTCCTTTTCTTGTTATTTTTTTATTTAACTCTTTATGCCAACTTTCCAAAGAGTTTGTAGAGGAACAGGGATTGGATGTGAGTTTTTGTGTAACTTTTTGTTCAATGTAGTTCGAAAAGAATTTATTAATACATTCGTTACATAATATATAATATTATTTTGTGGTATATTTATTTATCTTTGTATTCTTTCAGACACCAGCAGCTGTATTATCATCTCATATTGAGAATCAAGGCATTGGTGTTCAATATGGTATGTAAAGCAAATACATACATATCAACTATTCATTTGAATAAAGACTCTTCTGTTCTCTCAATCTAAATGAGTATTGCAATTTTTTTGCAGATATGGTACAGTCGCAGCCTCTGTCACCACCATCACCTCTATCAATACTACCATCAATGTTAGATCTCCTCTCCACAAGTGAACAGCCACCAGTAGTCTCGACCCCAAGATCTCCACCACATTCGACCACACCTACAACTCTTCCCGCTGCTGCTAGGCATGACACCCCATTTGTATCTCCTATTTCCATGTCGCAGCGCAGGCGTCAAAGTACGCGCCGAAGACGGTCACAACAAACTCCTTTTGATCGGGCAGCACGCGAGTATGTGGCCATTGAACAACGTCGGCTCCGACTAGAAGAAAAGAGAGAGCAGAATGATGCTCGCAGAATAGAGGTGGAAGAAAGGCGGGAGCGAAATGAAGCTCGTAGGATAGAGGTGGATGAGCAACGTAATAACGTACTGAGTCGCTTTGCAGATATTGTTGAATCCTGCCTTCAGCTTTATTTGCAAAGTAGGGAACAAATGCATTAAACAACAGCCTGCCATCTGCTTCTATCCTCGGATCGTTCATTGCCATAATTGTAGGAGGTAGGACACGACGGTATTGCCGTCCGAATTGAACAGTCCGACTGGGGAAGTACCTCCACCCTACAGAATACCACGGCTATAATAACCTCGTGTTGTGTTCCCGGCGGTGAGTAGGGTAGCCAGAGCTCACTGGAGAGTTTTTGTGCTATCAGTGGGAAGACCAAAGTCTTGTCCTTATTTTGTGTTCTGCACTGAAGGCACTTAAATCTCTGTTCTTAAAGGGTCGGCAGCACGGATGTGACTCCATTGGTGTTACGTACGTTCATAGACCACGGTAACTACTTTCCATCAGGTGGGCCGTGTGCTTGTCTGCCACCTAAATTGTAAAAAAAATAAGAAATAAAAAATTACCAGCTCACGTGTTTCCTTCTGTTTTTTAAATATTAAAAATGGTTTATTTAACTTTTAATCATGTCATGTTTTATTTACATAATTACGACAAATTTACAACATTGTTATATTACAAATGGAATATATATAGCCCTTTTTAAAAGGATTTGGCACTTTATAGTCTGCTAATCAAGTGATTGAGCATCGTCCTTCCCTGAATTACCTCATTTTCGCTACCATCGGAGGGTACAGGTTGTGAGTAGTAATCTGCATTACCGTCATTCATAGTCACAGCTTGGATATCACTTGGGCCTGGTAATGCAGCCTTAATCGCAATGTTGTGCAATACACAGCATGCAAGCATTATCCTGCTAGCTTGGTAGGGATCATAATGCAGTACCCTGTGTTTCAACAGGCATCTCCAACGTGTCTTCAATAACCCAAAGCATCGCTCTATGATGTTACGAGGCTGGACATGGCGCGCTGTATATATTGCTGCTTGAGACCCAGGTGCAGCATTTAATATTGATGTCATCAGCCATGGACGTTGTGGATACCCGGAATCACCTAAAACAACCAAGGTTTAGGTCCAAGATATATGTCCCGAGTGTATATATAGAGAATATTATGTCTTGTCTTACCCAGTAACCACACACGTTCTCCACTTTGATGGAGACTCCGCATGTATGGCTCGACTTTGCTTGTGGACCATATATAGGAGTCATGAGTGGCTCCACCAAATTTAGAATTAACATTCACTATTTCAAAGTTGTGGTTGCAAATCTGTTAAAGAAAGAACTTATTAGGAATTATTTTATAGGTATCGCATAACCAACTTAAAATAAGCTTAACTTATATCCCACATGTTTACTACCTATTGCTTAGGTACTTACCATCTGAACGTTAAGGGAATGAAATCCTTTCCTATTGAAATAAAGGTGCTCATCATTTCCGGGCTTAACGATGGCAACATGCGTGCAATCTATGCACCCTATTACACCAGGCAAATTGTATTTCCTTTGGAATCTGTGCAAAAACATGCACGTTACTTAAGTCTGGTAGAGTGAATTGAATGAATATGAATATTCACAATTCTCATGAAAACAATACATAATACCATGAAAATAATTCCACTTACCCTTTTTTGATATGTGCCCGTTCTTGTGGCATTTGTCGGAACACTAAGTACTTCCCCATTATTGAGTTGTGGTTGAGGGGCATCAACCACTTGTTTGATGCACCGGCTCGTAGTTCGTTGGGTCAGGTATTGACTTACACCCACGACCCTTTGGTACGAGCCAGTGGCAAAAAAACTAAGGGCACAAAGCACCTGAAATAAGATGAATAAGTATAATAAGTAAATTCAAATCATAACCATAAAACTTACCCAGTGATATTGTTCAATTCCGCACTGTCTTACCTTTATTTCCAAAGGGGTCTCACGAGACCCTCTCAATGGAGTGGAAGCTCTTTATTCCACGCAAAGATTTTTAAATGTTGACTTATTAAGTCAAATGCTCGATGAATAAGTTTTCTGGCATCTCATCAACCTTTTCTAAGTCTCGCCGGGATATATAGCGCTTTTGCTGTCTCTGCCAAACATATTCATTATGAGCTGCCCACAGTAAGCGCATTGCATGCATTATGATAATTAAAGGAACAAGTAGTGAACTTAACTAAATGTAGTTCGGCTGTCGGCACTCACAATCACTCACTTCTGCATACACAAATTGACATTTTCTTCGCTAGCGATAGGGGTTTGGCATTCGCTGCGGTTTCCATCAAGAAATTCGAAAACGAGTGATAGAACCTGTCAAAATATGCAACTTGTCTAGGCATTTCTATGATTTTAACATTGTCTAGCAATTTTGTGTTCGTTATCCGTGGATCACGTGACGTTTCCACATATAATGTCACTTCCATACATTTTAGAACTTTCCATTGACGTTTTCGCTAATGGAATGCAACTTTGTCTGGGGCCTCAGCATCGTGTAATGGAAGGGGTCTCATTCCTCTCGTAACTGCATACGATTTCGTGAATTGGCATTAGCATTATCAGCTTTAGAAAGCTTTAGGTAGCTGATAATATCCTCGAATATTATTTAGTCAATAGTATTTTGTAACGGGTGATAAATTTATGTAATACGGTTTTAAGACGTCGCGTCGTAGTACCAAAAAACGAATTAAGAATAATACTGCTTTAAGAGGAGGTGGTAAGGCCTCAGAAGTCCCTAAAGTAAGTTATTGTTTCTAATTTTAAGTAAATAACTAATTGGTTTTTAAGTCTGTTTTTCTATTAATTTTTTTTTTTTACTCAGATTTTTATACAGACATTGTAAACTTGACAAATACTCCTTAAGTATTTGAATTGTAATGCCTGTATAAAAATCCTGTATCCAGAAACCGGTTCATGAACTCCGGCCAGCGCTCCTGGAGGTCAAGTTCCCGGTTTCGGGTACGCCTTTACTCCAGTATTTTTTCTGTCCGGAATTGCCTCCACTCTCGATCCGATTCCAAGAAATGTGAGGCTGCTCTGTCTGCTTGAGTTTTATGTACGGGCGACTTGTGCGACGTATAGGTGTTTACCGGGCGTCCAGCACCATGTCGACGGCGAGGTGTCGAATGCGGTGTGGCCCGTGGTGAAACAGGTAGAGAGTTCTGGAGTGCTAGCGATTTCTGAGCCTCTGCCTTTGCACTTATATGCCCAACTTCATCATCGTAGCAATCTAAAAATACAGAAAAAGAATTAAATAAGCACTTTTTTAAATCATAACATACAATATAAAAGTGTTAATAACCTGTCTAGTACTGAAGTGTCATAATTCTGCAATAAAGAAGTAGACTCGCCAGTACTGGTACTCTCTGACGATGGTGGAAGTAAAGCTTGTGGTTCAATCTGTAATTAAACAAAACTAACTTCTAACAAATAACCCTTCACATTAATCTTGTTATGTAAATCAATGCAAATAATAAAAGTAATTAAAATATGCATTAACAAAATTGACATATATATTGAACAATGTACAGAAATAAGCCCAATTTCAAGTATTGATGGTAAGCCACAGGCTACAGCATCGTGCACGCCAATAATTCGCATGGCCCGGCTTTCTAAATGCGTGAGCTGCAATAAGCATGCAGACCCTTCGCCAGTATCTGTGGCTCCTGCAGCTTACCGAGCTGCTTTCCTTTTAGTGTTGTTTTTAAAATCGCTCCAGGTCTGTAATAAAATAAGAGTGTTTGTGTTGGTATTATATAATTTTATTAGTAGAACATTATATAATTTTAGTAATGTAGGACTAGCTGTTGCCCGCGGGGCCGCCCACGTGCATGTCGGCAATATCTTTTATATGTTTATGATATTAGTATAGATATAGCTATTCAATTTACTAACTATGCAGCAATATTAATGAAATTTATTAGGACTTACTCTACTCCTCTTTTCCATTTTTTTAACTTGGGTAGTTCCGTCCTGGTTAAAGAGGCCGCATAAACGTTCCCACATCCTCATACTTTATTAATACGACCTTCAGCTCCAGCAGAGGGCTTGTCGAGGTCGCTATGTCTGAATAAACACAATTTTGGTTACACTTATATTTTAAAAGCTGCACATTTCATTCCTGTCTATTGGAAAGTCCATCCGAAAACTTAAGCATGAGTAACATATAGTACTGTACACCTAGGAAGAAAGCAGAATATCAATATTGAAGAGGCATAGATTATTAACATTTAGGATACAATGATTTAGGTTTCGCCGCTATGTTACATATTTTCATCATCAGATATCCATCACCTTCTATGGGCAATAAACATTCTCATTCAGCGCATCTCATGCGCCCACGGGCTTCTGGCCGACCCAGGTTCTGCTCTGTATGCCAGACAAGGTCACTAGGAAACTGAACGATTAGTTTATTTTAGCTACTTTCATAGCGTTATGTCATACGGCCAGCTGCTGCCGATATTAAAACTATAATTTTACTACAGACACGAACGATACGAGCGAACTATAGCCTCAGACCCCGTGACTCACTGAAAGAATTATTCAAATAAATTAATATTTTAACAGTTGCTTCTTAGTACAAATAATAAAACAAAAATAAACTAGTTGTACCAAAACTCAGGTTTCACGAGGTTGCTGATACGTTTGTAGGCTGGTGTATAAAAATATTAAATAAAATTCCTCAGGATTCAATTAACAGGCCACTAAATAAATTTAAAATAGAAGTGAAAAACACTTTATTAAATAAAGGTTACTATAAAGTAGATGATTATCTTGATGATGTAAATGCGTGGTCAACATAAGGTTCCTGCTTGCTCGCACAAGATAAATTGCAAACTAAAGCTAAATTAAATAAAGAAAGATGATCTAGTTCTAATATAGCTAGTATCATCTCAGTAAAACTAATTAAGACCTAATTGTAAAATTTCGACGTTCTAAGCTTCGTAAAAGCTCAAGGACTTTCTTCGTACTTTTGAACCCTAAATCAGCACTGATTTGCGTATCAGTTAAGACAGATTTCCCTGTGTATATTTGGGATCGAGCCATATAGCCAGTCTGCGCTTCGTAGAGCTCATATGATTTGATTCCAAATCTCTCAACTTTTGACCTCATCGTCTGGGACCAAGAAAGGCGGCATTTGAATATGGTCAAATACTTGTCAATGGAAATATGAGGCCGTAATTAATACAGCGAATCTAATTTGTATCCTAATTAATAAATCAAAGGGGCCAGTTTAGCAAGACAAAAGTGTTGTCCCGGGCTTTTGAAAGCATACTCTGACTTGGGTCAGAATCGTCAACAAAATGAAACGATTATAGGACATAAGGGTCCTAAACGCTGGCATGCCTAGGATCTCTTTTTCCAATACTCGTCCGTTAATGTCCGCGGATCGATAGCCATAAGTTGGTACATGGCGAAGAGAACTTTTACTTCATCAGCATCAGTGAGCTTCCACCTGTGCAGGCGAGATGATCGTGTCAAGATTCCCTTTATTTTCAACTCTATAGTCAAATCAAATCAAATCAAATCATCTTTATTTCAAAGAACATGGTTACAACATCAGGTTTTATAATTTTCACAAGTACAGCACATTCTGCCGTGTGGCGTTGAAATAATAATACCTATTTATTGATGGATACAAGTCAATCACAACTAATTTCGCTGTCGTTAGGACTCCAGCCAGTCATATTAAAACAAAATTCACAATGTCAGAGCAAAAATAATAAAAAAAAAAAAAGAATGGATCAGTGAAACTTTTAATAAAATGCAAAATAAATTAAATTAAAATAAAATGAGATAAAACAGCTAATTGTTGAATAATCAATTTGAAAGAATTCCATTAAAAATTAAATTTAATCAATCAATAAAAAATTAAAAATAAATAAATAAGATGAAATTACAATAAAATACCCAATGTCGAAATAAAAATTTGAAAATTCAATTAATTAATTAATCATTCACTTTTAGCTGCTATTTCATCTCTTAAATATTCGTCTACCGCGTAGTAGCCCTTTTCGCTTAGGATTCCATACAATTTCCTGTGGAATGGGGCTCCTTTGAGTTCTTTTAACCAGTCTGGTAGATGGTTATACAATGTTATGCACATATTAAACGAGTTTCTTTTGCACAACTCTAAGGTCATCTTTGGGATGTGCAATCTATTCCTATGCCTTGTTCGGCTGTTTGGCATGTCTCCCAATTTAATAAACAGGTGTGAATGTTTTTTGACAAAAATGCACATTTCCAGTATGTATAAACATGGTAGGGGAAGAATTTTATGTCTCTTAAACAGTGGTTTGCAACTAGTTAGCCTATCTACCCCATGCATTGCACGGATGCATTTCTTTTGGGCTACAAATGCCCTATCCGCTTCCACAGAGTTACCCCATATGACAATTCCATAGCGGAGCACCGAGGATACGTATGCATGATACGTTATAACTGCTGTATGTAAATTAACAATTTGTCTAATTCTACTGAGTACGTATACAAAACGATCAATTTTAGTCAAGATCTTATTGATGTGCGACTTCCAGTTACAAAACTTGTCCATCGCAAAGCCCAGGAACGTACACTCGTTACAAGTACTGATGATATTGTCCTTGTGTGTGATTTTAAGGTCTGTTACTTTACTCTTATACGTTTGGAATTGCATTATGTTTGTTTTAGACGTATTTATTTTTAAGTTATTAATATCTAACCATGTATTCGCACTGTTTAGAGCTTCTTTTATATTGAATTCAAGATCGTCATTGTTTTTGCCTTTGACAATTAAAGTTGTGTCATCGGCGAAAAGTATACACTCTTGATTTACAGCTTTTGGGAGGTCATTTATATAGAGTAGGAACAGGAGAGGAGAGATCAGACTACCCTGTGGTACACCGTAGCCATTATGCCGATACTCTGAACTGAATTTTTTTTTGTTCGTGTTGTTCAATTTGTGTTATTTCAACGCACTGTAATCGATTTTCTAGGTAGCTCTTAATCAAGTCATTGGCGGTTCCTCGTATACCATAGTTGTACAGTTTGGCCAAGAGTGTTTTGTGGCAGACAAAATCAAATGCCTTCGTCATATCAAGAAAAACGCAAGCAATTTTAGATTTAGCGTCAAGGGTCTCTGTGATCTGTTTCACTAATGAGAAGCATGCCAGGGAAGTTGAGCTTGATTTCCTAAATCCGTACTGTCGATCATCGAGTATGTCACATGATGTTATAAAGTTCTCTAGTTTAGAACAGAACACCTTTTCAAAAATCTTTGCTAAAATGGGGACTAGAGTTATAGGTCTGTAGTTGCTGACATTTGTTCTTTCCCCTTTTTTATACAAGGGCTTAACAACAGAGATTTTTAGGCGATCTGGAAACTTTCCCTCTGATAGCGATAGATAGATTGATAATGTGAGTGAGTGGAACAACTAAACTGGGGGCACACTTTTTTAATACTTTAGTGCTTAAATCGTCATAACCTGTGGAGTAGGTGTCTTTTAGATTTAAGATTATTTTGTGTATTTCTAGTTCATCCACCGGTGTCAGGAATACACTCTTGGTATTATGAGGTATACCAACTGTGCAATTTTCGTTCGTGGTTTGCGTGTGTGTGTTTGTTTGTGAAATGTAAAAGTTGTTAAACATGTCACATAGTTCTTTGGGATCTTCATATAACGTGTCGTTTATTATTAACGTGTCAATCGCTGGCTGTTGTTGTTTTTTATTGGTTTTGTCTTTGATTAATTGCCATGCGGCTTTGCAAACGTTTTTCGATGAGGCGATAAAGCGCTGACTATTGATTTGTTGTGCTGTATGTATGCATTTACGTAGTATAGCAGAGTAGTGTGTGTATGTGTACTTATTCCGCTCTTTATTGCTTCTACTTAAACGATATTTGGTATAAAGAATTCTTTTTTTAACGCAACATTTTTTTAGACCTTTTGTTAGCCATTTATTTTTTATTGGTTTATTTGTACATTTAATTTTCTTTAATGGGAAACATAGGTCATAGAAGAGCGTTAATGTGTCGTGAAATGTGTTAAAAGCTTCGTTCGTATTTGTATTAACTAACACATCGGAAAAGGATAGCTGGGACAAGTAAGATTTATAGCTATCTATGTTTTCCTCGCACAAATCTCTCACTGTCTTGAACCAGAATTCGGGGGCTTGTCGTACCTTGTGGCATTCAAGTGTGAAAGTAATTGACTGACCCGTTTGGTGGTCAGACAGGTTCAGACAATGAAGGTTAGCTGAAACTTCGGGAATATTACTCACTATTAAATCTAAGCAAGCGTTGTCACGTGTAGGTAACTGTATGTGGCTTCTTAAATTATTACAATTCAATACAGAGTTAAGTTTGTTTGTCAATGGATTGGATTTCCTTGTATCAATATTCCAATCACCGCACAGTATGATATTTTTATCTCTTTTCCTACTGAGTTTTCCTGCAAGAAGTTCCAACTTATCTAGAAAAATACTAGTGCTTGAAGCTGGTGTCCTATAAATACATACCACAATTAAGTTATAGTTAACGATCTCGGCTACACAGTACTCAAAATGGAACGGTATGGGTGGGAACAGGTTATCAATTGCTTTATACTGTAAATTATTTTTTATAAGGATACATGTGCCACCTCTTTGCTTATTTGTTCGGGAGAAAGAAGCTACCATTTGAAAGTTGTTTATGTTACAGTTCCGTTCCGCACCTCGTTTTATAAATGTTTCGCTTATGCAGATTATTTGCACGTTATATATATCTTCTAACGCAATCATTAGTGCATCCTGTTTATTTAGTAAGCCCGCAATGTTTTGGTGAAAAAGTGTGAGGGTATCATGCTTAGTTTCGGGGTCGAAAAAAATTTAAGACTGGTTTCGAGGGCGGGGTTTTGGTGGTAAAGTATGATGTGATTTTTGTTTGTTTTTCTTTGGGGCGTTGTGGGTTACTAATTATGTTTGCGTGCCCTTTAGTACGTCGAGGGATCTTTGATTTCGCAAGATTGTTCTTAACCCGCGTTAATATTTGATTTTGGTAAGATCTATGGTCAATATCCGAGTTCAATTTATTACATAGCATGTTGATATAATAGTTATGGTTAGCGAACTTATTCTGGTAATGACCTCTAACTAGTGGTATTTCTATGTATGTGCATTTTGCATAGTTATTTATTATCTGTTTAATGTTATAGTTTAGCATAGTTTCATTTAGATAGGGATTACATTGAACATTTGTTACATACACAGATTGGAGTCGCAGTTTATAAAGTACATTACAAAGTTCCGAAATAAATGTATATGGACGCTTATCGTTCGAACCCATCACTAGCACCACAATATCCTGCGACGTGAGTCCCTGAAGGAATTCCTCGGTGCAGCTGCCGAAGATCTGAGTACACTGCGCATTTGGTTTGATGAAAGCTGTGCATGTAAAATGGTCGTTCCATCTATTTCTTCTTGCTTTTATGATACTCTGTGCCAAGCCTTGGGCCTGTTGGTCTCCAAATATATATATGTTATGTTTTTTGATTGCGTCAGGGGAACCGATCAATTCCGGCTGGTCCGGTTTAATTCTCGGAGCTGAAATTGTTTCCTTCTGGTGTTCCATGGTCAGTGTGGCGCCATCTAGCGTTCTATGATTAGGATCAACTGGATTTGAGGTAAAAATTTCACATACCGGTTGGTTTATAGTCTGAGAATGTGGTGTGCCGTCGCAATGTGGACTATCAAGATAAAAACTGTCTGTAAGGCGTCGTCTGCTGGTATATTTACGCTTAGTAAGCTTATTTTTCCTTAAAGAAGATAGGGGTGATTCACATATTTGTTTCAATGTGATTATTTCTTGGTTTAGCTGTGAAACAAGCTTTTTTAAATCATTCTTTTCTAGTATTATGTTGTCAAGTTCGTTTTGAGTGCTTTCGAGAGTAGTTTTAAGCTCCTTTATTTCATTTTTTAATTCAAGCAGGGTGTTTGGGTTGCAAATCACAGAGGATAAGTTTTCTAGGCTTGTCCCCAAACGATCATCCAGGCTGGTCGACCCCAATGAACAACTCAAATCTAAACATTCAAAAGATTTTGTTTTATGTATCTTATGACGTCTCATTGTTATGTTTTGTGGCTGATCCATAATTTTATCTTCCAAATTATTGGTTACTATCTCCCTCTATTGGTAGAAATATGTAGCGCTGACGATCTAATATATCTACGTGTTGTTCTGTTGTGCCGTTTGCGAATTGTGTCAATAGATGGTGCTGTTCTAAGTTATACTAATAATGATTTAGCAAAATTTGAATAAAACTGCTGGTATTTTTTTCACTTTAATTTGATTATTCACACTTGTCTTCAAGTTTGTGTTATCGCTACTCAGATATTAACGTTTTAGAAGTTATTGAGATCACTTTTCACTATGTTTATAGATCGTAAAAAAGTTCGTTAAGATTCGTAATTTTTAACGGGAGTTTGAATTTACTGATTTATATAATATTCACTCGTAATTATAGGTTTAGAAAGCACTGGGTACAACTTGCCACGCACTGTAATACTTATAGCGACTGAAAATTATAGTTTTTTATTTTTAAAGATTTAAAATCACAGGAGCACTTTTAAAGCGATGTTTACTTCGCTACGCCATCTAGCGGTCCTCTCTCTGTCTCTCTCTGTCTGTTGGACATACCGATTTGTTACACAGACTATATGATTTATGATGCCTATTCCCAGATGTCGACATAAGCATCATAAGACGAACCGTAGTCTTTGAGTGGTCTAGGCGTAGGTCCTGAAAATTATTCAGAGGCACTTCTGAACAACTCAACGTCTTCGCGCCATGCGAAATTTGGTGACGTAAGTCGATGGAATTCTTTATCTATACCTCGAGCAATATTTGCTATAATCTCCCTCACCGGGGCCTCCAGTTCTTCATCATTCGGGATATCCCTCTCAGTTCCAGTGCCAAGAGTTTGGACGGCTATGTCTTCATAATCGTCGTCCCAATCACTATCCAACTCACTGCCGTCACTCTCGCCAATGGTTTCTCCATTTGGTCCATATTCAAGAGTGAAGGTAATCACCAAAAGGAACGACATCTGCAACACCATGTACGGAAAACAATACCAAAATGATAGTGATATACGGCTTTGCGGAGTACTATAGGGAGCCGGAATACAATCTACACAAACGACTCATACAACTCTTCAATTACACCTTGCAACTAGAGGTAACTGGCTATATAGAAGAAATGTATAGACTAGGTAGACAAACCAAACACAACCGACCGCTGGTTATAGAATTTTTAAGTAAAAGATTGACAACTTATATAATAAAAAATAGCCACTGTCTCCAAGGAACCAACATTTTTATATCAGAATTCTTGAACGAAAACGACCGTAAAGAAAGATATAAACTAAGACAAGATATGATAATAGTCCGAAAGGAAGACAAACATGCGATAATCCGCAATAATAAACTTTTTATAGACGGAAAGCTTATTAGTGACGTACAAAACAAAAAAGACATTCAAACAATTGGACAAAGTTTCAGTCACTTTACAAGAAGAACAAATCGATCAAACTTTCCAAACAGAACCCAATTACGAGGCTCTATAAATCATTCATTTCGTAAAAACAGACCTACAATTTAAAATACTCTTCCAAAATATGCGAAGTATCTACAACAAACAACATACCCTGGAAGCCTTCATAACAGATCACCCGATCTATATGGCTATATGCATATCAGAATCCTGGTTAACAAGTGAAAAGCTAGAAACTATCCAGATCACCGACTACAAAGTGGCATCCTCATATACCCGAACTAACTACAATGGCGGAGGAGTTTGCATTCTACTTCGCGAACACATACAATATTTTAACATTCAATCAATAACAAACATGTCTGTGGAGTATGTTATAGAGGTGTGTGCATGCGAGTTACCACTACAAAATGTATTACCTTGACAAGTAAGCTGAAACAAATTTTAAAATATATAAATAATAAATACTCATCATCAAATGTATTTATAGGTGGAGATTTCAATATTAATTACTTTGAAAAAACGACAAAAACGAATGCATTTTTTGATCTCATGCTAGAGTATAATTTCACGCTACTCATAAAATATCCCATACGCATTACGAAAACCACTTCAACCTGCATAAACCTGATTTTCACAAATTTTAACAACATAAAATTTTATACCACTGTAGAAAAATTAGGCTTTTCCGACCATAATGGGACTAGCATTCATCTTGAACTACTTCAAACACAACCGATTTGATGGCATACCAAAAAAAGAATATTTGGTGAGACAAATATGGAAAAATTCAAAACTAACCTTAATGAGCAGGACTGGCATAGCATTATATCAAATAATAAAAACATTAATGAGAACTATAATGCTTTTAAAGACACGCTTACTAATATACTCAATATATGCATGCCAGTGAGAAAAATAAAGCTAAAAAGTCGATTTAGAAAACATTACCTAACAGTGCGTATTAGGTTTTCTTGCAGAAATAAACGACTCCTCAAATTGTTCACACAAAAACAAATAATCTAATTCTAAAAACATATTATAAGAACTATGAAAAAATACTAAAAAAGGTAGTGATCACTTCGAATAAACTTCACTACAAAAATAAGATGATAAAATCTACTAACAAAACTAAAACAATGTGGAGTATTATAAATGAGCTAACCAATAAAAAACAAAAAAGAAAATCAGAATATAGAATTAAAAACTAACAATATCCTTATAAGTGAACCCCAACAGATAGCCAAGCACTTTAATCACTTTTTCGCGTCAATTGGCGACATAGCCACCCCTATATCAAGTAGAGAGCCAAATGGCACATCAGTGCTCCACCCTACAGAAAACACTATGTTTCTCAGTCCTGTAGAGCCTTACGAAATAATCACAATTTTAAGAAACTCAAGTAATAAAATGAGCCATGGTATCGACGAGTTTCCTTCCAGCCTCTTTAGATATTGTGCTAAAGAACTAACACTGCCATTTTACATATTGGTGAACCAGTCGTTCGAAGAAGGCACCTTTCCAGACCAACTGAAACTCGCAGTCATAAAGCCGGTTCACAAAAAAGACTCAAATACTGAGTCTAGTAATTATCGCCCGATTGCTCTATTGCCTACTGCCTCAAAAATCTTCGAAAAGGCAATGTATAGTAGGATATATTCCTTCTGTTAAAAAATTTCAAATATTCGACGAAAGTCAAAACGGTTTTCGTAAAAATAAATGAACAACCTTAGCTGTCTATAAGTACATACAAGAGGCTCTGAACATTATAAATAACAAAAAATATGCAGTAGGAGGTCTGCTGCTTGATATGACTAAGGCCTACGACAAAGAGCAATTTAATATTTTACTTGGCAAACTATATGGAATAGGTGTGAGGGGACAAACTCACAAGTGGCTCTCTTCATACCTAACAGACAGGAAGCAACTGGTAGAGATTGAATCTTTTAACAAAACTACTAACCAAATAGAAAAAAATCAGTCCAACAAACTGGAAGTGAAAGCCTCAAAGCTTTTTATTGCATAAAGTTTGTGATCTCTGTTAATAATAATAATATAAGTTTCCCCGCAGGGGCAGCTTGTGGCGAGCTGTTGGTGAGTGGCGACACCACGTACCCCGATTCTCCCGAGGATTAGGATTTATTCCCCCTCACCTTGTGTGCTTGCCTTCATTGGCCGGCCATGAGTGGAGTTGCAAGAGCAGAACCTATGCTCCAGGTTGGCAGTGTAAAATGTCATAACGCCGGTGGCACGCTGACTGGTATACCGGGAACTTGCGCCCCGCAGACTCACCTCTCGACAACCTTAGCCGCTCAACGGATGTTGCTCCATGGTCGCACTATATGTGGCTATTTTAATGGGCCCATGCAATGAGTTGGCAAGTCACCACCTGCCATTTTACAATTTTGAGACTTATTGTCACGTCAGGCGTCCGTTAGTCTCCCCCCATAGCCCATTCACCAGTCCATCCAATTCTCAATCCCATAGCCCATAATTTATTTTCCATCGCGGCCACAGCACCGCACAGCAATAGTCTCTGCACCTGGTGGGGACCATCTCCCGGTGTATCATATTGTGCGCTCGGGGAGGATATCCGCCACGTGTGTGTATTCCTAGCATATTAAATTCTCATAAAAGGGCCTCTACATCTTGTCTTCGGCCCGACGCACGCCTTCCAAAGGCCCGGGACTCCATAGTCCCGAGAGTCAAGGTACTGAGAAACAATAATAATAATAATAATTTATTACCAAAAACACTTTAGATACAAAACCATTGCCAGTGGCCCCACACTAGGCAAGCTTGTCCTGTGGGTGCTGTTTCGTTCATGCATGATCTGATACATTATTGTTCGGTGTACAAAAGGGTATACATTGCTATCATCATTTCTAATAAAGCAACACATTTTAACAGTGTTAGGTACTTGTTTAAGCTAGGGAGAGTAGTACTTTAATTAGAAATATCACAAATTTCAGTTGGCAACAAAACAAAAGTTGATAAAACAAACTTAGTAGATGCCTAAACAGTATCAAATTAATATGTTGATATTACAATACATGTATAAAAATAAATGAATGTATGTGTAGGGTAAAAGTATGTAAGTGTGTTATGTTATTATAGGGTAGTATATACCTATATGTTTATGTGCAAAAATGTTCTCATAGCAAGTGCGTCATTTTCAGGCTACGTGAACTAACAGATCTTCTGTATTGTCATATATTAGAGTGAGCAACCATTGTGACATGTTAAGTTTAGCCTCCTTTACAGAGCATAATTTTATGTCGCACAACTTTGTTATCCTGTTGTATATGCATATATCTGCGTATGGACTGAAACGTCTAGCAAAACTGGTTGTGATAGTTGGCAATGGCAATCTGTAAACACGACGTTCCAGTAATTTATTATTTTCCTCAGTGTTAATAACTGTACGATGTACTTTGATTATTATTCTAAAGAAATAAAGTTGTCGTACAGTCAAGACCTCACATTCTTTGTAGAGTACAGAAGTTGGATACCTGAAGGGTCTTTCGAGCATGGTTTTTAGAAGAAGAAAAATAATCTAGTTCTAATATAGTTCGCTGAGTTTCTTGCTGGTATCTTCTCAGTAGAACTAACCTACCGAACCAGCGAAAGAATCATTTTCCAATGGTTTATTTGTACATTATTTAATATTTTAATATTATTTCTTGACATACTCAATTGTATAATTTTGACGTTCATATGTGCTCTTTGTGTGCCTAAACTGAATAAATGAAATTGATTCTTTGATTCTTTGATTCTTTGACCGTTGTGCTATTTCTGCTTGCAACATGAATGATTTCAGTGCACTACCCCAGGAAGTTATACAGTAAGTTAAAAGTGACTGTCTCTGTGATACTGAGCTCCGAAGTAATTTCATAATGTTAGCAGTTTTTCTAACTCGAGTTGATATTGAGTTTAAGTGTGCTTTAAAGCTAAGATGTTCATCAAGCAATATTCCAAGGTACCTTATGGTGCCAGTTTTCAGAAGCTCCTCAGAGCTGCAGCGCGCCTGGTCCAAACACATGTGCAGAATTATTTTAAAGTTTTGTTTTGGGGCTGACGCCGCGGTTTCGTTAAAGCATATGTACTTGGTCTTTTTAGCATTTAAAGTTAATAGGTTGCACTGCAACCATGTTGAGATCTGTGTCATTCCTGTTTCCGCCTTCAAAAACACCTCAGCCCAAGCAGAGCCCTCATAGATTATTACTGTGTCATCGGCATAATATACTATTTCTGCGTTAACACTCTCATGTATGTCGTTCATATACATGATAAAGAGAGTCGGGCCCAGGATGCTACCCTGGGGAACACCGAAATCAATATTGTGGAGACTACTTTTGTGACCTCCAACTTTAACACATTGCTTTCTGTTGGTCAGGTACGTTTTAAACCAGTTCAGAGCCAAATCCCTCACCCCAAAGTGATTTTCGAGTTTTCGCAAAAGTATCGGCGTCGAAACGGTATCGAAGGCTTTAGCTAAGTCCAGGAAGATGCCCATACTTGCCTTCTTGCTGTCGAAATGAGACGCTACAGTCGAAGTAAGCAGCGTTAGTGCATCCTCTGTGGATCTTCCCTGACTGAAGCCGAACTGCCTGTTAGAGAGAAGGTTGTTCTATTCGATATAACGCACAAGCCTGTTGTTAACAATTTTCTCAAGGATTTTGGAGAATACAGTCAAAAAGGATATTGGTCGATAGTTTGCCACACAGTCTCTAGGCCCATCTTTATAAATGGGTGTAATAGAGGCTGTCTTCCATGCTTCTGGGAAGACACCCGATTCTAAGCTGAGTTTTAAAATAGCTGTAAGTGGTTGAAGGATAGTCTTACGTATCTCTTTCAGCATAGAATTTGTAAGTCCTTCTACACCGGGTGCCTTGCCGTTTGCCAAGGATAGTATAAGGGACTCGACTTCAGATTCCTCTGTGGGCCGCAGAAAGAACGAGTCTCTAATAAGTTTATTTTTAACTGTGGCTGAGAGTTCCTCCTGACTTTTGTTGAGTCCGCGTAAAATATCGCCATAGTTAATGTTGTTATTAGATAATAGTTTTGTAAATACATTTACGATTAGATTAATAAGATCTTCACACGGTACACTGTATATAAGGTTGAATTATAATTAATATGTTTACTTTTGTAGTCACGCAAAAGGAAATTAGTTGAAGAATGGGATAACGTTCTTTAGAAACCTTGTTAGACTATATTATTCTGTTGCACATAAAGGTTTTTGTGTAAGTATGGTATAATTTATGTAATCGTTTGTTCAAAGTGTAACATATTATGAGATAGTAGTAGTGTTATGTTATAAAAAATCCTAATTGCGTCGTAAAAAAGTGTAGACTAAAGTAGCTAATATAAGTAATAAATTCATGATTATAAAAGGAACTTCTTGTGAAGAGCTTGTTTGCCACCGTAGCACGTGTCGTCTCAGTTTCAGCTGGTAGTAGTGAAGATACGCAGTAGGTCGACATGTGTGCGGACGGGCAAGGCTGGTTTACCTTCTCGTTGCTTGACAAAAATGTTTCCCTGAGTGACCCAGCAATAGGTGTTCCGTGTTCTTTAGACTTCGTTCGTGCCGCTCGAAAAAGTAAACGGTTTTCTTTTGTTAAACGTTCATTGTAATATATTTTCTGCGGATTCCCGGGTACGTAGATGTTGAAATCAGACGAAGAAACGTTTTTCCTGGATTTTGCAGCTTTTATTATTTCATCTCGTTTATTGCGACGTAGGAGACGTACTACTATAGGTCTCGGGAACTTAGCACTGTCGTTGATAGCAACTGCTGATTTCACACGAGGTCTAACTCTGGCCACCCAGTCAATATCACAGTCCTCCAGTCCCACACCAACCTTCCACGCGGCCAAAAGTGCAATGTGATGAAGGCTTTCATTGTTATTTCTGGAATGCCACCCAGCTCAAGTTCATTCCGCAGGAGTTGCTGCGCTTGGGTGTTCATTTCCTGTCGAAGCTCCGATACCAACAACCTAAAACTTTCCTTGAGTAGAGAAATTTCACGTCAACGGACTTTTTCTACCAGTTCCTTTACGTCGGTATTCAGACCGATGTCACCGTTAATTTCTGTTTTCTTCCTGATGGTTATGTTTTCCTCTACAGGTCGCACTGGGGTGGAGCTGTTGTCTCACCCCTTTTTGAGTTGCACAACAGTCAGGGCATTTCCATGTCTTCTTCTCGTCCGCCGACATCGCAGATATGTTAAGACATAGCAAACAGAAACTCTTGTCACATGTAGCTGCGGAACATTTTATACAGTTTGCGTCCTTTGTAACTTTCAAACATCCACAACATTTCATCTTGACTAATGAGTATCCGTTTACTATTTGGAAAAAATATCACAAAAAGTATATTACAACTAAGTCTCGAACTCAATAAACTCAATACTATCCGCACCGGCGCCAGAGGCGTCAGACTCGCTTCCCGCTAAGCTATGACGTTCTTAGAGAATTTGGCAAAATAGACAATCTGTAGCCACGTGTTAGAATTTCGCGAAAAGGAGGTCGGTGACATTGTCTTTTGTTTTTCAAAGTCAAAGACACAACACAACACCTCCAACGGAATATTCTGAACACTTTTTTGTTAAAAACTTTGCCGATAATAGTTGTATTGATTTCATTTATGCACTGTTTTACTGGTGTTCTTGTTGTTCACACACTGATACCAAATTTCAGCAGAATGATGCAGATTATACTATTATTTAGAAATAAAATGTGCCGGAGCAAACAGTAACACGACCGCTTACGATAATAATCGAACCGAACGTCGTCCAATAGCGTGATGGGGTGCTTATTGTTCCTAATCTACATCAACGACTTGCCTAAAGCCATTGAGGGACCATGTGTACTGTTTGCGGATGACATCTCTTTACTTATCACATGTGCAAATCACTTAAACCTAAATGAGAAATTGAATGATATTCTTAAGAAAACGGTAACTTGGATGACTGAGCATAAATTAGAAATTAACTACACAAAGACTAAACTAATAGCTTTCCACCCTCACCAAAAGTCACCACTGGCTGTAGATTTTACCTACGACAATATAAAATTAGAAGCTGTAAGAGAATTTGACTTGCTTGGTTTAACCATAGACTCTCACATTAGTTGGAAGCCGCACATCAAAAAGGTAAGAGTCAAGATATCAAGGCTCTCCTATGCCCTACGAAAAGTTAAGAAGACAACCGATTTGGCAAATGCTTTGGTTACCTACTACGCCTACGCATACTCTTGGCTGACGTATGGCAACATTTTATGGGGAAACAGTACACCTGTACTGTTTCCCCATAAAATTTTTTTGTTGAGTAAATATAGTTGGTGCACCTGCACCAACTATATTTACTCAACAAAAAAACTAATAAGAATATTAGTGAATAATTATGGAACAGACAGACACTTGTAGGCCCCACTTCCAGAACTTAAAAATATTAACATTGCCTTGCATATATATTTTGGAGGTATGTAAGTTTGTCCGGAAATATCCAGAACACTACACTACACGTGAAAACATACAAACTAGGTATGCACTGAGACATAAAAATAGACTGAATCTGCCTACCTCCAAACTCGAAATGCATTCTTCAGGTCCTTTGGTCATGTCAATAAAAATATATAATAGGTTGCCCGAGCCCATTAAAAATAAGGAAAAAATTAGCATTTTTGTAAACAAGCTAAGAAACTTCCTATCAAGTAAAATCTACTACAGTTTACAGGAATACTTTGATGATAAAAACTAGTTACAACCCTAAAATATACCTAATAAATAAATAGTAAATTCAGAATGACATTGATTAGATTACATTAAATATTATATACGTCCCAACATAAACATATTATTATTAACATTATTACTAGAACGAAATTTATTTATTTATTATATAATATTGACATCGAATAAATTAAAATTTTGTTTGTATACTGAACTTTCAAAATGAAATTGACCTTGGTATTTAATGTTGACATTGCTAATTGACTTTTGTATTTTAATATGATTTTAATGGTATTTTATTTGACATCTAATATAAACATTTTCTATTTTGTAATGACATCTAAAATTGTTATTTAATACTGACATTTTTTTATAATCATGTTCACTTTGCATGTGTTCAAAATTGTTAAAAAGATTATGTATTGAGAGCTGAAAGAAACTCTAAAAGCAAAAAAGTTTGTACAACATAGAACTAAAATTTATTACTATCAGTTAATATTGCCTATATTTAAAAATAAAAAAAATGAAATAATAAATATTCCACGACATTCTACACAACGCTATCTAGACCCATGGTAAGCATAGCTTAACTAGCTTGTGTTATGGAATCTAGAATGCGGATAAACATACTTAGATACTTTTTTTTTGTAAATACATACATATTATACATAGAAACACCCAGACCAATGCAAATATATATATTCATTAATACAAATATTTGCACTGTGCGGGAATCGAACCCGCGCCCCCTGCATAGCAGTCGAATGCTCTACCGCTACGCCACAGAGGTCGTCAAAATATTTAAATCCCATTATTGAATGTCTATTTGTCCGTGGCTATATACCTACTCTTGAACAGTGATTAAAACTTCTGCTCACGTCATTATCTTAGCATCACTCTAAAATGACAAGGAATAAAAGCTTAATATCATAGCTAAAATTACATTTTTTTTTTTAATATTTTCATTCTTAATATTTATTAGATAATTTAAATTATAAATAAACTAATGTAGTAAGATATAAACTAATATTTACAAGAATATAAAATAGGATACAAAAGGATCAAATTAAGCATCGAAGAATTCCTCCCCATCGATGTCGACTGGTAATGTGCCCAAAAGGCTGGCGGCATTGCCCTGTTGGATGGCAATGCCAATCCGTTGAGCGAAAAAGAGGCCAGCCTTTTGGTCATGCGAAGCATCGACCAGTCGTTTTGCTATTTCTTTGTATAGCGACCGTGCACTCGGACCCCACGAACCCAGCGTTTCAACCCCAAACGGCTCAAAATATGTAATTGTTTGTAATGTTATCATATTTTCACCGTTTGAGGGTCTCAGCAGATGCCGCACCAGCACAAGCGCAATCCGTCGTACTTGGAAGATGGGAAGGGGCAAGGGTGTCGACGCATGTTGCGTCCCACACCAAAGGCCTACCCATCTTCCAAGGCACCAAAGACATACCGTCCGGTCTCTTGCTATCATTGCGCACCAAGCCAACTGGTAAATTAAAATTGTAATGAAACTGTATAATGGCAAATTATCCCTCTCTCCAAACATTGTGCTGTGCCCGACAGGGTCCATAATTGTAACTTAATCTTAATCTGACATCTGTACCACATTATGGAATGCAATAAATGTATTGAGTATTGAGTATTAATAGACGTACTGGCCCTAGCCACTGGCGGTTGAGATGGATACTGGAACTCCGGCAGTCAACTCCTGTTGGTCGGGCTTCTACAGAGCCAGCTCCTCAATCTCATCTTCTCTACCTGCCTCGATCCGGTCCATCGCATTAGGTTCACTATAAAAAATAAGGTTGTAAATGTTCATCAAACTGCTTCTGAAAAGACTTCGAAAACTAGAAAAAGAAACGGAAACAACTCACCGAAGAAGCTCGGTTGCTATGCGTAGATTGTTTTTTTTTTATTTATTTATTCAACTTTATGCACAGTAATTTTGTACAAAGGCGGACTTAATGCCAAAGGCATTATCTAACAGTTAACCTTAGGGTGATGCAGAGATACATTGAGGTAGGTGCAGTGCACTATGACCACAATAATAATACATACATTATACATACACACTATAATACATAAGAAATTCATACACATACTTTTAAATATATTTACTTACATATTACTTACTTATACTTACTACTTATATATATACTTATATATATTCGTATAATATATATATAATATAAACTTACCTATACTTACATAATTATACATAATGACAAAGTATTTCTGACATTAAGGTTTTACACATTACTATGACTAGGGGCTACTGTAGTAGAGCTGACATACTTTGTACTTGAACGTTGCACGGTTAGTAGTCATCCGGATTTCGAGAGGAAGCGCATTCCGGAGGAGAATTGCTTGCACGAGGAAAGAAGAATGAATTAGGCTGGAACTATGAGTAGGACAGTGGAGAAGACGGTTGTCAGCTGACCGCAGATTTCTGTTGTGATGAGAACCAAGTAGCTGAATATGAGATGATAAATAAGAGGGGACATTAGGAGTGGCTAAAATTTTATGTATCATCATCACTGCGTCACATCAGAGCTGCGTCGCTGACGTATTGCCAACCATCCTAACTCCGAACGATGAGCTGAGACGTGATCATATTTCCTAAGGTTAAAGGTGAATCGAATGCAATTGTTGAGAAGGCGGTCGAGTTTATTGAGCAGATCTGCATTCAGGTCGAGATAGCATACATCACCATAGTCCACGATTGGAAAGATTAGCGTTTGCATTAGCATTGCCTTGGTTTTGGTTGGTAGAAAATTTTTGAGGCGATAAAGACTACGCAGCATTCCTGTAACCCTCTGACAGACCTTTGTAACTTGAACTTGCCAGTTCAAGGTGGAGTCAACATTCAATCCCAGATTTTTGACACTATGCGTGACAGGAATAATTCTTCCGTTGAACTTTATTGTTGGCAGAGTTGCACTGTCTACCTTATTCATCCTATGGCTACTTCCAATTAAGATACCCTGGCATTTATCGGGGTTAACAGAAAAAAAAAAAAAAAAAAAAAATATTTGACTCCAATGGTTATTTACAAAGTGTTTACAAACAATGCTGTGCTAATATATTTTTACAAATCATGTCGATACTGATTCTCAAACTAGGCAAAAACCTGTATCTTGAGAAACAGCGCTCTTTTAACTATTTGTGACATTTTAGGACACAGTGATTCTAATTACAGGAGTTCTTCTATAAGGTAAGTTTACAATCATACAATATACTATAAGTCATTACATTTCCTCCTAAGTAACTTCGTGTTGTGTATGTGGGAGTGTAATGTACGAGTGTAGTGTATATATACGTTATGTGAGAAAGACCAAACCTGTCACACCAAACGCCTATTGAGCGCAAATCGGAATTAACTCTGTCAATAGCCTCTGAAAGGTTCTCCACGCGGGCTTGGCTGTATATCTGTAGGTCATCGGCATACAAATGATACGCACACTGAAGTTCAGAGGTAATGAGGTTAATGAATATAGAGAATAAAAGAGGTGAAAGAAATTGCCATCAGGGTTTTTTTCAAGGACCACATACAGCCCTGTTGCACTAAAGGAATGTAGTCATCCGCCTTTGCTAAGATTTCCCTACAAAAGAACATAAATTATACCTATCTAAATTGATTTAATTAATTATACCTACATATTCAAAATTTATAAAAACAGTTTATGAATTGACATATCGTGGAGGAGAGACCGATACCTCAAGGTGTCGGTCCTCACGACTAGCCACAAATCCGAGCAAGAGGGCCGGTCGAGCTGCTGTGTACTGGTTGTTGGCACGTGGTTCTGGAAGTACGTATGTTCTGCGATCAATTTTCCGCCAACAAGAGTGCTATTTTCTTTATAAAATTCTTAATTCATACTCAAATATCATTGGGTGCAAAATTCATCCAGCTTTTTGTCATCCGGTATATCCTTCCAAGTTCTAGTGGCAAGGGTTTGAACGGTTTTATCTTCATACTCGTCGTCTCAAGCGCTATCCAACTCACTGCCGTCACTCTGGCCAATGGTTTCCCCATTTAGTTCACATTCAAGAGTGAAGGCAATAGAGGTACTGGCCCAAGCTACAGGCTCTTGAGAAGGACACTGGAACTCCGGCAGCCATCTCTTGATATGATCGGGGTTTTGCAGAGCCAGCTCCTCAATCTCATCTTCAGGGATGTCCATCACCTCGACCCGCTCCATCATGTTAGGTTCACAAGAAAAATTATGCTTCTGAAAAGACTTGGAGAACTAAAAATATATACATAAAGAACTCACTGAAGCAGCTCGGTTGCTCTGCGTAGACTGCTACCAGGGGCTTTTTCAAGGACCACATCCAGCCTAGTTGCACTAAAGGAGTGCAACCATCCGCCTTTGCTCGAATTTCCCTACAAAAGAACATAAAATATAAATAAATTGATTTAATTAATTATACCTACATATTCAAAATTTATAAAAACCGTTTATGAATTGACTTACCGTGGAGGAGAGACCAATACCTAAGGGTCTCGGTCCTCACGACTAGCCACAAGGCCAAGCAAGAGGGCCCGCCCAGCTGCTATGTGCTGGTTGTTGACATGTGGTTTTGGCCTGGGAGTGGCCGAGCGCGTTTGACTCACTGAAGTGGACCGGAGTCTAGTAAGGCTAAAAAATATTTATAATTTTAGTGTAACAAATTCCCTCGTTTTTTTGAAGTCGGTTAAAGTGTATTTTATGCATTATTGTAAGCTAATTATTATAAGCAAGCGATATGTATAAGATGAAACTTTTATAAATAACTCTTACACTAATGTTGTTTTGTAAATCAATGTAAGTAATAAATGTAATTCAAATGTGAATTAACAAAACTAACATATATTGAACAACGTACAGAAATAAGCCCAATTTCAGGTATTGATGGTAAGCCTGTAGCTAAATAATGTAAATTATTAGCATGCACACTGTATGCTATTTACATGACCCGATTTTCTTAATGCGTGAGCTGCAATAAGCATGCAGGCCCTCCGCCAGTATCTGTGGCACCTGCAGCATAGCGAGCTGTTTTCCTTTTAGTGTTGTTTTTAAAATCGCACCATGTCTATACTAAAATAAGAGTGCTAGTATTATATAATTTTATAATTAGATCATTATATAATTATAATAATATAGGACTAGCTGTTGCCCGAGGGGCCGCCCGCGTGCATCTCGGTAATTATATTAATGACATTTATTAAGACTTACTCTCTGCCACAAAATTATGTTTGGCATGTTCCGTCCTGGTTAAAGGAGGCCGCATAAAGGTTCCCACATCGTTGTATTATTAATACGACCTTCAGCTCCAGCAGTGGACTTGCTGAAGTCATCATGTCTGACTAACAAAATTTTGGTTACACTCATATTTCACAGCGTATTTTAGTTATTTAATAAGTTTTATATAATACGAGTATAATTAACTACTATCTTTCCATGTACTACACCATTATTTCAAATTGACTAGGGCTGGTTGTTATATTTTTTAGAGTGTTCTACACAAATAATAATAATGTTCCCACGAAGTGGCGTTGGCAGCCACCCACGTTCAAATACACTTGCGCAAGTCTAGACTTGCACAAGTTTAGTTGAACATGTGTACCAGTGTGACGTTCAAGTTTCTGTAGCATACTATGTACCTACATGTCCGTACGTATGTTTTGTGATCAATTTCCGGCCAAAAAGAGTGTTATTTTCTTTATAAAATCTTAATTCATACACGCTTTTATACCCATCATTGGGTGCAAAAATCATCCAGCTTTTTGTCATCCGGGATATCCTTCCCAATTCCACTGGCTAGGGTTCGGACGGTTATATCTTCATACTCATCGTCCCAATCGCTATCATACTCACTGCCGTCACTCTCGCCTATGGTTTCCCCATTTGGTTCACATTCAAGAGTGAAGGCAATAGAAGTACTGGCCCTTACCACAGGCTGTTGAGAGGGTCACTGGAACTCCGGCAGGCATCTCCAGATATGGTCGGCGTTTTGCAGAGCCAGCTCCTCAATCTCATCTTCAGGAATGTCCATCGCCTCGACCCGCTCCACCATGCTAGGTTCACAAGAAAAAATACGCTTCTGAAAAGACTTGGAGAACTAAAAATATAAACATAAACAACTCACCGAAGCAGTTTGGTTGCTCTGCGTAGACTGCTACCAGGGTCTTTTTCAAGGACCACATCCAGCCCTGTTGCACTAAAAGAGTGCTTTGCTCGAATTTCCCTACAAAAGAACATAAAATATAACTAAATTGATTTAATTAAGTATACCTACATATTCAAAATTTATAAAAACTGTTTATGAATTGACATTCCGTGGAGGAGAGACCGGTACCTCAGGGTGTCGGTCCTTGCGACTAGCCACAAGTCCGAGCAAGAGAGCCGGTCGAGCTGCTGTGTGCTGGTTGTTGGCACATGGTTCTGGCCGTACGTATGTTCTGCGATCAATTTCCTGCCAAAAAGAGTGCTATTTTCTTCACAAAATTCTTAATTTATACGCAAATGCTTATATACCCATCATTGGGTGCAAACTTCATCCAGCTTTTTGTCATCCGGGATATCCTTCCCAGTTCCAGTGGCAAGGGTTTGTTCGGTTATATCTTGATACTCATTGTCCCAATCGCTTTCCAACTCACTGCTGTCACTCTCGCCAATTGTTTCCCCATTTGGTTCATATTCAAGAGTGAAGGCAATAGACGTACTGGCCCTAACCACAGGATGTTGAGAGGGACACTGGAACTCCGGCAGCCATCTCCAGATATGGTCGGCGTTTTGCAGAGCCAGCTCCCCAATCTCATCTTCAGGGATGTACATCGCCTCGACCCGCTCCGTTATGTTAGGTTCACAAGAAAAATTACGCTTCTGAAAAGACTTGGAGAAATAAAATATAAACATAAACAACTCACCGAAGCAGCTCGGTTGCTCTGAGTAGACTGCTACCAGGGGCTTTTTCAAGGACCACATCCAGCCCTGTTGCACTAAAGGAGTGCAGCCATCCGCCGTTGCTCGAATTTCCCTACAAAAGAACATAAGATATGACTAAATTGATTTAATTAATTATACCTACATATTCAAAATTTATAAAAACAGTTTATGAATTGACTTACCGTGCAGAAGAGACCGATATGTAAGGGTCTCGGTCCTCACGACTAGCCACAAGGCCAAGCAAGAGGGCCCGCCCAGCTGCTATGTGCTGGTTGTTGACATGTGGTTTTGACCTGGGAGTGGCCGAGCGCGTTTGACTCACTGAAGTGGACCGGAGTCTAGTAAGGCTAAAAAATATTTATAATTTTAGTGTAACAAATTCCCTCGTTTTTTTGAAGTCGGTTAACGTGTATTTCATGCATTATTGTAAGCTAATTATTAAAAGCAAGCGATATGCATAATATGAAACTTTTATAAATAACTCTTACACTAATGTTGTTTTGTAAATCAATGTAAGTAATAAATGTAATTCAAATGTGAATTAACAAAACTAACATATATTGAACAACGTACAGAAATAAGCCCAACTTCAGGTATTGATGGTAAGCCTGTAGCTAAATAATGTAAATTATTAGTATGCACGCTGCATGCTAACAATTTACATGACCCGAATTTCTAAATGCGTGAGCTGCAATAAGCACGCAGGCCCTCCGCCAGTATCTGTGGCACCTGCAGCATAGCGAGCGGTTTCCCTTTTAGTGTTGTTTTTAAAATCGCACCATGTCTATACTAAAATAAGAGTGCTAGTATCATATAATTTTATAATTAGATCATTATATAATTATAATAATATAGGACTAGCTGTAGCCCGAGGGGCCGCCCGCGTGCATCTCGGTAATTATATTAATGACATTTATTAAGACTTACTCTCTGCCACATTTTTAGTTTGGCATGTTCCGTCCTGGTTAAGGAGGCCGCATGAAGGTTCCCACATCGTCGTATTATTAATACGACCTTCAGCTCCAGCAGTGGACTTGCTGAGGTCATCATGTCTGACCAACAAAATTTTGGTTACACTCATATTTCGCAGCGTATTTTAGTTATTTAATAAGTTTTATATAATACGAGTATAATTAATTACTATCTTTCCATGTACTACACCATTATTTCAAATTGACTAGAGCTCGTTCTTATATTTTTTAGAGTGTTCTACACAAATAATAATAATGTTCCCACGAAGTGGCGTTGGCAGCCACCCACGTTCAAATACACTTGCGCAAGTCTAGACTTGCACAAGTTTAGTTGAACATGTGTACCAGCGTGACGTTCAAGTTTCTGTAGCATACTATGTACCTACATGTCCGTACGTATGTTTTGTGATCAATTTCCGGCCAAAAAGAGTGTTATTTTCTTTATAAAATCTTAATTCATACACGCTTTTATACCCATCATTGGGTGCAAAATTCATCCAGCTTTTTGTCATCCGGGATATCCTTCCCAATTCCACTGGCTAGGGTTCGGACGGTTATATCTTCATACTCATCGTCCCAATCGCTATCCAACTCACTGCCGTCACTCTCGCCTATGGTTTCCCTATTTGGTTCACATTCAAGAGTGAAGGCAATAGAAGTACTGGCCCTTGCCACAGGCTGTTGAGAGGGTCACTGGAACTCCGGTAGGCATCTCCAGATATGGTCGGCGTTTTGCAGAGCCAGCTTCTCAATCTCATCTTCAGAAATGTCCATCGCCTCGACCCGCTCCACCATGCTAGGTTCACAAGAAAAAATACGCTTCTGAAAAGACTTGGAGAACTAAAAATATAAACATAAACAACTCACCGAAGCAGCTCGGTTGCTCTGCGTAGACTGCTACCAGGGGCTTTTTCAAGGACCACATCCAGCCCTGTTGCACTAAAAGAGTGCTTTGCTCGAATTTCCCTACAAAAGAACATAAAATATAACTAAATTGATTTAATTAAGTATACCTGCATATTCAAAATTTATAAAAACAGTTTATGAATTGACTTACCGTGCAGAAGAGACCGATATGTACGACTCACGACTAGCCACAAGGCCAAGCAAGAGGGCCCGCCCAGCTGCTATGTGCTGGTTGTTGACATGTGGTTTTGGCCTGGGAGTGGCCGAGCGCGTTTGACTCCCTGAAGTGGACCGGAGTCTAGTAAGGCTAAAAAATATTTATAATTTTAGTGTAACAAATTCCCTCGTTTTTTGAAGTCGGTTAAAGTGTATTTTATGCATTATTGTAAGCTAATTATTATAAGCAAGCGATATGCATAATATGAAACTTTTATAAATAACTCTTACACTAATGTTGTTTTGCAAATCAATGTAATTAATAAATGTAATTCAAATGTGAATTAACAAAACTAACATATATTGAACAACGTACAGAAATAAGCCCAATTTCAGGTATTGATGGTAAGCCTGTAGCTAAATAATGTAAATTATTAGCATGCACGCTGCATGCTATTTACATGACCCGATTTTCTTAATGCGTGAGCTGCAATAAGCATGCAGGCCCTCCGCCAGTATCTGTGGCACCTGCAGCATAGCGAGCTGCTTTCCTTTTAGTGTTGTTTTTAAAATCGCACCATGTCTATAATAAAATAAGAGTGCTAGTATTATATAATTTTATAATTAGATCATTAAATAATTATAATAATATAGGACTAGCTGTTGCCCGAGGGGCCGCCCGCGTGCATCTCGGTAATTATATTAATGACATTTAGCCACATTTTTAGTTTGGCATGTTCCGTCCTGGTTAAGGAGGCCGCATAAACGTTCCCACATCGTCGTATTATTAATACGACCTTCAGCTCCAGCAGTAGACTTGCTGAGATCGTCATATCTGACTAACACAATTTTGGTTACACTCATATTTCACAGCGTATTTTAGTTATTTAATAAGTTTTATATAATACGAGTATAATTATTTACAACCTTTCCATGTACTACACCATTATTTCAAATTGACTGGGGCTGGTTCTTATATTTTTTAAAGAGTGTTCTACATAAATAATAAAAATGTTCCTACAAAGTGGCGTTGGGATCCACACACGTTCAAATACATTTGCGCAAGTCTAGACTTGCATAAGTTTAGTTGAACATGTGTACCAGCGTGACGTTCAAGTTTCTGTAGCATACTATGTACCTACATGTCCGTACGTATGTTCTGTGATCAATTTCCGGCCAAAAAGAGTGTTATTTTCTTTACAAAATCTCAATCAACGCAAATGCTTTTATACCCATCATTGGGTGCAAAATTCATCCAGCTTTTTGTCATCCGGGATATCCTTCCCAGTTCGACTGGCAAGGGTTTGGACGGTTATATATTCATACTGATCGTCCCAATCTCTATCCAACTCACTGCCGTCACTCTCGCCATTTTTTTCCCCATTTGATTCGCATTCAAGAGTGAAGGCAATAGACGTACTGGCTCTAGCCACTGGCGGTTGAGATGGTCACTGGAACTCCGGCAGTCAACACCTGATATGGTCGGGGCTGCAGAGCCAGCTCCTCAATTTCATATTCTCGACCCGCCTCGATCTGGTCCATCGCGTTAGGTTCACTAAAAAATAAACTTGTAAAAACTTGTAAAATTGTGTTGTAATCTTTAATTCAGTCTATGTATGTTGTGAAACACCGATCAGTAACTTCTTTGTTTCTCTAGTTCTGAGCATGGAAAATTCATCGTATTCTCTGGGATTTATATATCGCTTTAAATTAGTGTGAGCTTTATTTTTAGATGAGCAAGTTGATCAGACTTTTGGAGAACCATACCAGATACTTATTGTTGGGCCCATTTGATTTTGGAGTATATTTTTCTATGCTTGAATATATGTTGTTGTAAAATAATAAAACCAACTCCTCACATTTCATATTTAGTCCATATCCTGCCCAATCTTTCTTCAATATTTCATTTCTACAGCTTTCATATTCGGTCTTATAAAACATAGTTTTTAGAGTGAAGTTATTTGAATCGAGCCAAGTTTTGTAGAGGGAGTGATTTGAAGTATAATTTCGAATGTCGAATGGTATTATCCAGACGAATTAAGGATGAAGTTGGCACAATAGTCTTTATAGTTAATATTATAATTTAGCTTCAGATTTACAATAATGGTTAAGAGGACAGCCGGTTTCAGCTGACCAGTGTATATGAGGCAGATTGAAATCACTCACTATACATGTCTTGTGATTAGGCGCATTAGATGTGACTGCATTTCTTAATGAACTCGTAAGTTGCATGCCCCGCCAGATATCCAGGCAGATAAGCAATAGGTACATGTTAAGAGCCCCGCCCAGTGTAATTTGTATCCATAGATCTTCAACATGGTCTGATTGCCAGTCACGTCTCATCAATAGTTCGTGTTTATAAAATTAACAATTAGTACGCCCCCTCCATGATCCTTTTTACAACGACAGAGAAATGCGGGATCCCACAATATCTCTTAGTTTAGGTCTTCATACCTCTAATGTTTTGATAATAAATGGAAAGATAAATTGAACTATTAAATATTAATACATCACTATTATATTACCCGCTGTGGTTGCTTATGGGGGTACTAATGATATTAACGTATTAGAGCAGAATTTTCCTTAGAAATTAATGCCTTATGCCTTATCTTCGGCTACAACGAAATTTACAGATTGGCGAAAATCTAGCAAGTTATTCTTAATAGAGGATATTTTCGTTTTCAAGATATGTACTAGATAACATTTCAGTTTTAAGTACCTGTTTGGTCACTTATAGCTGATATAAAGGCCTCTTTATTCTGGAAAGAACCAGTATAGCAAGACTCAGTTATAAATAGGCATCTGACGATTACTTCTTTCTAGGTAGTAACATTTTCCGTTCAAATACCATCATCAAAACAAATTGAGTTCCCGATTCATCCTCTCTAATGGTTCATACTAGCGTATTAGTGTTTCCCATCTTCGTATCGTATTTTGGTCTCTAGTCATACATGAGAATATTTTATTATCCGGTATATTTACACATACATGATCATAAAACTTACATTTTAAACATTCATGATTATCAACGCTCTTCCGACAATCAGCACAAACAGCATTCCCAGGTTCCATCTGTGAATTTTCAGTTGCATCGAGCACACCGCAACAATAATTCGAACGCACTACACGTAATGTCACTCTATTACTATTAAGTAGATGTTACTATTATATTCTTTTTCACGCCTTGTCGGTACTGGCCTATGAATCAGAATTTGAAAGCACAGCTTCACTCATGCAGTGGCGTAAGGCCGTTTTCACACTATCCGGTCCGATATCGTGTCGGACGACGATAGCCGATATCCGATAGCCGACACCATATGCTGTTTTCACATATATCCGATAAAATTGGTCCGATACGTCAAGGATACGTCCATTTGCTCGATAGCAACGAGTCAAAAAAAATTAACCAGACTCCTCAGAAATTTCTACCATTGAATGTGACATGACATTTTTTTTACTGCTGTTGTGGTGACTTATTGACATTGACATTCGATATCGGGTGAGCACAGCGGTGTCAGCTCCGATATCCGATATCTCTGACAATGTGAAAGACAAATACATATTTCATACATTTTACTTATAAAATATAATGAGATAACGTTCTAAAGGTTAACGCTTCTTATATGTCTATATCAATTTAAGTCACTAAGATAGGACTTCAAAATTAGAATAATTTACATTATCCGTGGTATTATTCTGAATTTAAATTGAGGAGCTAGATGTGTCCAATATGTTGGAATGAAAATCGTTTTGCAAGATACAATATATTGACCCGCCCAAAAATTTCCAACGATTTAACTTTACTTCCTACCATCAAAAATTCAACCAATGTAAAATTAACGGGTCGGGCGATAGATGCCTCGAACGCAAGTTGCCGCAGTCATTATAAAGACTAATACTGTTTACGTCCATTTCTCGTTATGTTATAATAGCATTTTGTCGAAGTCGCAAAATGTCTAAAAAAAAATAATGTCACCAAGGGTACAGTCGTTGACAATAGGGTTACTGGCGTCGCCATATGATTATTCAATGAATCTATAAAATGGAGAATATAATTTATTAAAAAACGAAATTTATTCTAATAATTCATTTAATGAAATCAATTCGAATCACATACTTCTACACTATACACTATATTTAAGCCTTATATTATATTGTATATATTTTATGTAAATTTATTAAAATTAACAAAATAAAATTGTAATTATATTATATTTCAATAATCCTATGTTCTTTAAAAATTCAATGCTTGTTACATGACCATCATTTAACCTGATTAATTCTTCTCTATAATGTTTGTCAAACATTATATCGCTTCGTTTTCTGTGTCGTTTCACAAAATAAAAGATTTTTATTCTCTTGTCGACTAATGGTGCCTCTTTTTTTAATAAATATATAAACAAAATTAGTGTGGCTTTGTGTGGCACCCTAACATTTAATCGCCGGTGCCATGCTTCTACACTGTTATTTGTGCGGTGTCGATCTGCTGCACAATTTATCATGGCGGTGGACTTAAGCCATTGCTTATTAAAATAATTAGCAATTTTTTCCATTACAACTGTTTTGAGATTCTGCAAGTATAGATAGCCATGCGTCATTCATTTTTTCAAGGGGCACTAGTGGTAAATTTGCTGTCAGTCTCATAATTTTTTTACCCAGTCTAGATTCACTCAATTTTATATCTCTTGCCTTTTTCCAAATAGCACGATTATAGTGAAAATAGCACCAATTGTACCGATGCCCATGAAATAAAAGTGATGATTTTCCTTTTTGGTTGACAATAAAATGCAGATTTTCTTTATTAAAATCCATCACTATATTTTATTAAACAATAATTACGTACCTATCACAAGACCCGCGATTGATACAAGGAAGGAATAATATGACAATTGCATCTTTACAGTTATTTATCATAAATGAGTGGCTAGTATTAGAAAAAACAAAAAGTTTAAATACCTAATTTTTATATGGTGTCCAACCTATGTCCTACCTATGTGAAGTTCTCATGAAAGCTATGAAAGTCTTTACACCAAAACCATAATATAGAATCAAAGAATCAAAGAATCAATTTCATTTATTCAGTTTAGGCACACAAAGAGCACATATGAACGTCAAAATTATACAATTGAGTATGTCAAGAAATAATATTAAAATACTAAATAATGTACAAATAAACCATTGGAAAATGATTCTTTCGCTGGTTCGGTAGGTTAGTTCTACTGAGAAGATACCAGCAAGAAACTCAGCGAACTATATTAGAACTAGATTATTTTTCTTTTTTTTTTAAATTTGCTTTAGTTTACAATTTATTTTGTGCGAGCAAGCAAGAGACTTATGTTGACCACGCATTGATATCATTAAGATACTCATCCACTTTATAATAACCTTTACTCATTAAAGTTTTTTTCACTTCTAATTTAAATTTATTTATCGGCATATTAATCAAATCCTGAGAAATTTTATTAAATATTTTTATGCTGCTTCCTACAAATGAATCACCAACCTTGTGAAGCCTAAGTTTAGGCACAACTAGTTTATTCTTGCCTCTCGTATTAAAATTGTGTACATCAGATAGCTTTTCGAAAATATTTAGGTTTTTTCGTACATATATGATATTATCATTAATGTATTGAGAAGCAACTGTTAAAATATTAATTTCTTTGAAAACTTCTTTTAGCGAGTCACGGGGTCTGAGGCTATAGATCGCTCGTATCGCTCGTTTCTGTAGTACAAATATAGTCTCAATATCGGCAGCCGAGCCCCACAGCAGCAGACCGTATGACATAACGCTATGGAAGTAACTAAAATAAACTAATCGTGCAGTTTCCTCATCAGTCAGTGACCTTATCTTTCTAACCGCATAGGCAGCTGAGCTAAGTCTTCCTGCCAAGGCTTTGATATGAGAGCCCCATTGCAGTTTACTATCTAAAGTTATTCCAAGAAAAACTGTGGTATTGATTATTTGGACAGATTCATTATTCATTTTAATATTAATATCTGTCTATACCAGGCATAACTCTATTTTTCAATCGACTGTACCGTAATCTCTGTACATTCTAGTTTTTAGACATTTTGCGACTTCGGCAAAATGCTATTATACCATAATGAGAAATGGACGTAAACAGTATTAGTCTTTATAATGACTGCGGCAACTTGCGTTCGAGGCATCTATCGCCCGACCCAAATTAAGACTGTCCTCGATACCGCTTATATCTTTGAAATGAATACAAAACTATTACTATTATTACTAAACAAACAAATAAAAGAAAAATAAATAAATAAATAAATGAATTATAAACTACGAGGGAGGATTAAAAAGTTCTCGGTCTGTTCAAGGAGACAAAATATAATTCATGAAAAAATATTTTTATTTTTCGGCGTAATCTCCGTCTTCTCGATGCAATTTTTCCATCTGTTTTCTAAAACTGCTGTCCCGGTTTTAAAAACAAATTCCTCAAACTCTGTAAAACTTACTGCCGCTTCGACCTCTTTATTTGAGGAAAATTTTTGGCCACCGAGGTGTTTTTTTAGGTTTGGTAACAGGTGAAAGTCAAAGGGGCCAAATCAGATGAATAAGCCGGATGAGGCAGCAATTCAAAACCATAATTCCGAATTTGTGGCATGGTTTCAACAGACGTGTGAACGCGAGCATTATCCTGATGAAACAACACTTTTTTTCTGAGTATTCGGTGGCGTTTTTCTTTAATTTCTTCACGTAAACGCCCCAAAAGAGTGCAATAGTACGTTGAATAATGACAAAACACACAAACATCATTGCTTTTGGTTTTTGGGATTCATCAGTCTTTTTTCCATTTTTTGGATTGTTGTCTGGATTCTGGAGTATAGTGGTGGACCCAGGTTTCATGCATAGTCACAAACCTGTTGACAAAATCTTGCAGGTCAGTCTCGAAAGCAACCTCGAAAGCTGACTGAAAGCAACCTCGGGAACCACCTAGCAGAAACCTTGGAAAATCCAAGTTAGTGGACATGTTTTGTGTTCGTTCGTAGAGGGTGTGTATCGATGACCAGCACATCAAGTTACCCACAAATAATTAAAATATAATATAGTATAATATAAATTTTATACATTTTCAACTTTATTACAAAGAAAATAAAATTCCAGTCAGACGACGCAGATGATCTCCTGTCACCCTCAATGATCTTAAAAAGAAATTGAATTTAAAAACTGTTTTTGGAAAACTTCAGTCCCATTCTAAGTTTCAATAAAACCTTTTTTTAAATTTTCATACAAGGGAACTTGTATGATGAAATCGATCCTGAGAAACGCAAGGAGCACCTAAACGAAGGCAAGCAGCATACGTAAGGTTCAACATGGTACCAATGTTGGGCGATGGTAGGTCCTGAAGCCAAACACCGCTTTCCATCAGGTGGGCCGTGTGCTAGTCTACCAACCAAGTGGTAGAAAGAAAGAACACCGGATTCCCATTATATATATATATAGCTGCTTCGTTGGCCACTTTCAATTAGGTGGTAACTCACATAGTGTCCAAACCTTTTTCTCGGCAAGCGAATCTAATTCACTGGCCACGGTCTTCTACCATTCCGCGCTATCTTCGTTCTCTATGGCTTCTTTATAGGTTTCTGGCTCTGAGTCAGTCTCGGTGAGAAATAGGAATTAATCATATCTTTGAAGGCATCTAATAGTTGACTTATCACGTAGATTGTTTCTAGCTCTTATAGGTTCATCCACAATTAATTGTTGGCATCGACGAAGCATTCTATGTCGTCACCGACTCTCTCATTTCTAGGGAGAACTCCTTCTCTTTGAGTTGATGGTCGTTGAACTCATGAACTTGATCTAGAACGTCTCCGTGCGTGTGCCAAATTGATAAATAAAGGTATGAGGTATAAGATTAATGAAGACTCCAGAATTTTAATAGTTTACCAGATTATTATATATATGACACGTAAAAACAGTTTATTTATTTACAAGTGGCATTCAACAAAATGGTTGGCTAGCAACGTTTAAATATCATGTATAATGTGACTATGGAGGTTGTCATCAGCTGTCTCTGGGAAGATAGGTTGCCTTGCAAATCAGCGTTTGGGTAAAAGCGTTTACCAAGCATTTAAGCCTGGCCCTTCCGAATTAGGCTACGGGTTAAGATTTTTCTATTTAATTCATGCCATGCACCGAAGTTAAAAATACTGGAAGTCTTACGTCAGTAACTTTGTGAACTGTTGAAATTATGTCATGTGAAAAATTTCACATTTAGTAGGATTTAATTGTAAACTAATGAATCGAATTTATCTTAAAAAAAAACTAATCTTTTAAAACTATATTAACGTCTCTACCTAGGGTCCTGTCGTCAAAATACCAAATATTACCTTTATAATTTAGCTGCCACTACAGAATGGCTGAAAATGAGGGGTTTCGTACTCATTATGGATAGACATATTTGCGAAGCCCATTTCTACAAACGCCAAATCATCGAAAAGGCATTTAACCGATGGGTCATTTGATCTATGGCCCATTTCATCGAGAAAACACATGCTCGAACTCCCATATCACCAACAGCACATTTCTTCGAGTACTACATGTTCGTAGGTCAAACAAAAATACTTTTAAATCAACAAGTTTTATTTTATAATGGCTAGTATAAATTATTATGCTTAAAGTTAAATTAAAATAATTATAGAGTGTTTTTAATCAACTTAAAATAAATTTGCTTTCAAAAATTCCTTGACATTTCTCTATTTCTAAGAATGGCTGCAAGATAATTTTCCATTCTTCTCCATCTCTTTTTTGGCGTTACCTCTTCGACGAACGATCTTGCCTTCATAATTGTATGATTATTACCTAGATATTTGTTCTTTTATTAGTTCACGTGTGGTCGCGTAGAGTTCAAGTTTTCGATCGTTCAGTAAACTATTCCAGCGGCGGTACCACGCTTCCCCTTTTTCCACTCCGACCAACCAAACGGATCAATTAGTTGATCCGTTTGATACTCTTAAAGACACTTCGTTCCTAATCGGACCAACTAATATGATCTGTGTTAACTTATAATGAATGGTCTTAACGAATCAACTTACTTGGAATCCACATTATACTCGTACTCTATCGAAGTGAAAAATCTGACGAATGACAGTAGCAAACGAAATATCACGTGACATAAGTATATCATGTCGCTGGTCTCAAATGAAATAATATACTACGATAAAAATTTACCTTTTTATTTGTCCTTAATAAACTTAAATCCTTAAACAAAAAAATTTACGAGTACCTATTTTTTTCTTATTTTATATTTATCTTATTTTTTTTTTAATATCTTTATTTACAAAAAATACAAGCATGAAATATATCTAAGTATTTAAAATTATTATTATTATTTATTCTTTATCTCTATATTATTTTTTCTAATGCTTATCTTAATTTCTCCATTGCATGCCCAAGACTTATATTATTATTTAAAAACTGCATCATTATATGTCGAATAATTCCATCTTTGTTCGCATATTTTCTGTTCTTTTTTGTGGGTGTTTGTAATCTATTAAGCTTTTCATTTCTTGATACAAAATTAAGTAAACGTAACAAAGTCACGTTCTTGTTGAAAACTTTATTTAATTTCGAATGAAATGATTCCAAAACATTGTTGGTACGGTGGCGCTGACCAAACACACTTATAATTTTGAGGTAGTTGCATTTTTTAAGTAAACGGTTTACATATGCCATAAAACTTGACATTCTCAGGTCACTTTTTTTGTACTCCGTTTTAATGTACTCCCAACCGTCTAATATCGAAGTTTCCGGTAATAAAGGAAGAATAGCACAAAGCCCTACAATTCTTCGCTCTTCTTTGCACTTATAGTTTAATCTTTTTGCTCTACGCCACATATTATGGGTCCAGTGATAAAAACAACCTTTAATTGAGACATCTGGATATGCTGCTGTTATAGCGTTACATAAAGCGACTTCGAAGTCGCAATGTAATATGCTAATTTTTAAGTCCGTTAATTTTGTTTTTAAAAGTTCGAAGAGTATTGAATAAGTTATTTGCTTTTTATCAGGCATTAAGGCGTAAATTAATGGTTTCGTTAGAACTGTGTCTTCTGAGCTGCCGAAGTCCCCGTGGATAGTTAACAATTGATAAAATGGTTTGGGGCAACTTTGAAATGTAGCATCTATGAAAAATTCTTTTGTGTTAGCTAGTTGTGATAGTGACTCCTTTGAACAAAAAACAAGCATTCTGTTATTTTCATCCTCATATTCACACAGAAGAAAATCTCTATGTATTTGTGGCACTTCAACCTCTCTGTAACATCTAAATACAGTTTTTGAAGCACCAATTGCTTTATGTCTGGTGTCATAAAGTCCGCTTTTTAACTTAGAGAGTTTAGGCATTTCGGCAACAAAATTTAGTCCCTTGTCTAACATTTCACAAAGAGAATCCTTATAAAGTCGAGTTATCGGTAAATCACTTTCAGCTGCTTTAATCTTTAATTTATTAATTTCCATTAAAATCTGATTTTGTGAGCCATCCATTACACAAGTATGGGGTGTCTTTTTTAATATGTTGGTATCCTGAAATCAAATCAATAAATAAAAGAATAGGTAAAAACTTAATAGGTCCCACACATAGGATTACGTAGTTAACAGTGAAGGGGATCAGGCCTTTGTCCATAGAACAGCAAGTGATAGTCCCAAATTTATTCTACGTCTGGGTGTTAATTTTATCTATAATATAATATAAAAAAAATCTATATAATATAATATGTATATCCGTTGTCTAGATCTTATACAAAAGTGTAAAGTATGTTTAATTTGGGCTAGATGGCGTTGTGTGACATGTCCCACAATATTTATTATATACCTACCTACTATTATTTCTGTACTAATGGGGAAATGAGGGGAATGTGGTTAGTACTCACTTTAAACGTGATGCTCGCTTTGCACTTCTGTCGTTTATAATTGGTACATCTTAAATAAGCTGCACCATTTTTAAACATCCGTACTTTAGAATATTGGTAATTTTCATGTAAATAAATTATACCCCCGTTTTTCTTAAATTTTTCAAAAGGCAGATTCTCACTCATTCTTCTGGATCTCACTCATGGAAAACCTGTTATTAATTATTTTGTATTGATATAGAAAAGCAGGATGTACAGAAAATTCAATGACATACTTCAAATTAATCAACACTTACCTTTTTCACAAGTAGCCAGTTATATAAACATTAGATACTAAAGGAGTACTTACCATTCGTCGTATTGTAATGAACTATTTTATGATCCAAATTTTGTTACTAACGGATCAACTATAAGTTGTGCCGTTAGGATAAAAAAAGAGTTGACCCGTTTATTTCCTAACGAATCAACTGAATAGTTGATTCGTTAGGAATAAAAATAGTTGATTAGTTTTAGTTGATCAGTTTTAGTTGGCCGGAGTGGAAAAAGGGCACGCTTCTACATTATTCTCAGTACGTGGCAAGCAGCATTCTGCATTTTCATTAATAGACCATAACAGTAGTGGAAATGTGGGCTGAGATCTTGAAATTGTCATTTTCGTTCTAATCATGTTTCAAACCAAGTAGTAATTGGTTCCGCTTCTGGAGGTAAAATATGTTCTTTTAAAATTTTAAACGCAGTAGGTATTTCGTCTGGAGGTAAGTACGCAAGAGCGATAATTTGTCGCAGTTTCAACGAAAACTAGCTATCTTTCCCATAACGTGATGATAGTCCGGATATCGAGGTGGAATAAATAACCTTTATGGGTTGTTTCTGGGAATTCGGTTCGCACAGCATTCAGAGTAGCAATTTCAAAATTAGTGGTAATATAATTGGGACTTAATTCTAATTCCAGTTCAGAAGTAAGAGATATAAGCTTTTTGAAAAAGAAATATAACCTCTTATGACTTGAACGTTGTTAAGCAATAAACAAGTGCAATAATTTTACGACAATTTTCCATGCCGACTGTATCGTGGATCGAATACAATTGTTTGAATAAGATCGGACACGTATGGAATGTACAGTAGAACTCAAAAGTGCAGTAGCAATCCTATGTAATTATAGTGTCAGCATTCTAGCGCTACTTGACCTTTTTCTTTTAAGATAATTTACACACACATAAATTGTCCTTTCGTAGGAATATTATCGATCACTAGTACCGCGCCGCGGTTTCACCCGCGTAATTCCTGATTCCATGGGAATATCGGGATAAAAAGTAGCCTATGTTACTCACGAAGAATGTAGCTTTCTAATGAAAAAAGAATTATTAAAATCGGTCCGTTTTTGAGTTTATTCGTTACATACTAAAATACAAATCTTTCCTTTTATAATATTATATATACCTAGTCTAGCCATAAATATTGTTACGAAGAAAAAACATTTTTTTTATTGCAAATAATATTTATTACTTTTACAGTGTGTTAGTTTAATACATAAATATAAAACAATTTAAAATATAAAAAGCTTATTCGAAGTGGTCTCCATTGGCTGCAACACAGTCCTTTAAACGTTGAGGCCAGTTATCAATAGAAGCACGCACTCTTTCCATGGGAAAATTCTTCACTGTCAATCTTATGGATTGTTTTAGGGACTCCAAATTATCATGGTGTTTAGAGCAAGCCATACTCTCTAAAACTGACTATAAATCATAATCCAGCGGATTAAGATCGGGACTAGACGACGGCCAGTCTTCAGCTCTGATGAAGTCCGAAACGTTCACTTCCAACCAAGACTGCGTGGACCGAGCTTTATGACACGGCGCAGAGTCTTGTTGGAAGGACCATACTTGGTTATTGAACATGGTGTTGTTAAGGGGTTTAACTACCTTCTCAAGAATGGTATCTTGATACACTTGTGCCGATGTTTTGATACCTTTTTCACAAAAATATGGCTCAGTCACTCCTTCATAGCTAACACCCCACCAAACCATCACTGAAGTCGGATAATGCCCACGTTGCACTCTGTCGACTAATTGGGAAGCTTCCTTAGAGCTTTGAGCATAAATACGGTCATTTTGTTTGTTAAAATGTTGCTTAATATAAATAATAACATAAATATAAAAATAAATAAAATAATAATATAAATAATAACAGGCTATGTGTCCATCCTGCTAAGACTGCCCTATTACATAAAAGTGTAATATGCATGGCTCCATTAATCTACAACAAAATTCCCAAAAATATAAAAAATTTGAACAACAATCGTTTTAAGTGGGCGCTCAAAAGATTGTTGATTGAGAAGTGCTACTATAGTATTAAGGGTTTTCTCGAAGACATGACTCTGTAGGATTGACTTTTGTTTGTAACTGGATGACTGATGTATAATGTAGATGTGATGACTTAAACTTAAATAATAATTTGTACACCACTCAATGGTAAAACATGTTGTGTCCAATCGAAGTTTAAGACCTATATAATAAGCACTTGACTATGTATATTATATGTACACATGTTTTTTGCAAATAAATATTATCTTATCTTATCTTATCTTATCTCAATTGTAAAGATTTTCTCATCCGTAAACAATTTTTTTCTGTGACCTCCCTTTGCGTACCGTTTCAGTAGTTGCTTCGATTTTACCACCCTATTCTTTTTTAAATTAACAGTTAAAAAATGACCAGTGCGTCTCTTATAGGCTGCAAGTCCTAAGTCATCTTTTAAAATGCGCGACATGGTTCTGGGTGCTATCTTCATCTCCCGAGATAAAATCTTTTGCTTTCGGACAGGATTTCTTCGAATTCTTTCCCTTACTGCTTTGACCACCTTTTTCGTACGAACCCTACGTGGACGGCCAGATCTTTTTCTGTCACAAACAGAGGAGGTCTCATTGTACCTATTAATAACCCGGTACACAAACATTTGACTAATACCAAGCGTATGGAGAGTTTTAAAAATTACATTCGGCTCTATACCAACTTTGTGTAATGCAATCACAGCGATTCGGTTTTCTTTATCACCCCACTCCATTTTAATATAGCAAAATATTGTACAATGTATTGGCGCCAAAATTATAAAACACAATGAACAATCGTATAAAAATGACAGATTCCAAATTCAAATGTAATATCTTTCTTATTTTAATTATAACAGTATTTATGGCCAGACTAAGTATTACTAGCTGACCTGGCAAACGTTGTATTGCCATAAAATGTTAAGGGTGGACATTCTTTAACATTTAGGGGGGATGAAAAAAAGATGTCCGATTCTCAGACCTACCCAATATGCACACAAAATTTCATGAGAATCGGTCAAGCCGTTTCGTATGTAAACGCCCGCTGTTGTGCTAATGCACTTATGAGCTCTGACTGTACCATCCATTATCCAGAAAAAAGATTTCCTGAGAGTTTAATGTTGTCTTCAGTACAAAATATTATTAAACACTGATAGTTGCTAAATTTGAAATCGCGACCCAAAAATGGTTCATCTGCAACATTTTTATGGTAATCTGAAACGTTTATTTCAGCCAAAGTTAGAAAGAAAGAAAAGAAAGAAAGAAAGAAAGAAAAAGGTTTTTAAAGTTGTTGGATCTTTACGAATGTCCTTAAAACGAATACGTTTAATTACCTTTTTACATGCATTTTTGCTTGGCAAAGAGCAGGCACTGCTGTTTGGTACGTCTAGTAAATTTTTGTTTATTATGTGGGTGGATAGGTGGGTGGGTGGAAACCCTGCTTGATGCAGCCTCTCTTTTCAGCTTATTAACAAATTTGACGCATTCAATTTTACTTGCATTAGGTGCATGACTATGATCCCACATTTCCTTAACAATATAATGTTTTCCTGTATCATCTTTTGCCGTAGCAAGCGTATTTGTACATTGAAGAGTATATTTTAACACACAGTACTTACATAAGTAAAATCTAAATCCGTCGTGTTTCTTCTTTACTTTTTGTGGTCTTTTCAATCACTACGTAATTAGGCATAATTACAACATACGAATTATTTATTGAAACCTAACTACTCGTAAATAGTATTCAAATGATTAGCAACTTGACAAGAAAATAATGTAGAAAGGAGGTAGTTTGACAATTCTTTGAACGCATACTTAGCGTTCAAAAATAAGAAAATAAAATCTATTCAATAAAAAAAATAGGACGTATTTATAAATAAACATTTTATTTATTATGAGTTTTGTAAATTTGACCTTCGATATGTCATTGTAGCACTCGAAGAAATGTGCTTTTGGTGATATGGTAGTTTGAGCATGTGTTTTCTCGATGAAATGGCCCATAGATCAAATGACCCATCGGTTAAATGGCTCTTCGATGATTTGGCGTTTGTAGAAATGGGTTTCGCAAATATGTCTATCGATAATGAGTACGAAACCCGAAAATGAGTGACACAAGCAGTCATCTTGCTAACACCCAACTGATGATTCTAAAACGTTGTCCTTGTATAGTAATTTCTGTAAATTTATAATTTTTAGGGGTTTCCAATTTCGCTTGTGTCTATAATGAGTCCCTGAGTTCAATGCATTCTTCAAATTAACTTTAAGAATGACTTCTCCTTTATTTCAGCCAAGGTACGTTGACAGAGCATGTACGGCAGCCTCGCAGCCTTCTTTAGAGCCAAAGTCAAGTTGCTGGGGCTCCAATTGGTTAGTTAGTATTTCAATGTATGCTGTTCTTTACAACATAATTTGGCTGCCATACGTTTGTATGTGCACTGTGATGATGGGAGGGATGAATTCCTTCGTCTGTTTTACGTAAGGCGCATAAATTTGCGCCATAAAGTATAGAAATAGGTTGATTTAGACCGTTAGCTTCTTCAAAAGTGCATTGCCAACTTTTCCCCAGGACTCAGTAAATCTTTGAGGTGTTGCGGCATCAAACAATCTAGGCCGCCAGCAAATCTCTTTAAGGAACCAACGGCAGCTAGACCGTCCTTGGCTGAAACAGCGAGTAAATCGTCGTCCTTATTTGGAGGCTCAAGGAGGAAAAGGTCAGCAGCTGGTGCTGGATGCTTGCTCTTCAGTTCTGCAAGAGTATCTGGAGAGTAAGTAGCCACCACATCTCTGCTAAACAAAAGTCTTGATTTACATTTGGATTGTACATAAAATACAGAATTTTTCGAATGATCTACATTTTAGGACAAAAAATATGGGAGAGGCAATTTTCCTTAATTTAAATTATAGAGATTTCTTAGAGGTCGAGTGTGATAAGTGTATGTGCATAATCCTGTAAGGGAAAGTGAGAAGCTGTACCCACTCTATAAGAGTTCTCCCGGACTACTTATGAAATGCAAGGTGCTAGATTTTGTGACACAGATGGTCTGACACCGCGGGGATATCTCTTTAAAATCGGAACCGAATTTTTAAATTTAGTTAAGTGTTTGCCAAAATGGAATTTGAGAGATGGTGTGGAATTGTGATAATGGACTTTGGCTTGAAAGTACATTTTGGGATTTGTGTACTTTTTCCAAATGTAGGTACTGTCAAACCCGCCTATCTCGCAGATACTCGCAGTGGTAGGTTGACTTGAAGTCACATATCACTGCGAATACCACTGCAGTTTCGTATAAATATTCATCTCTTACACTACTTATACAGCACTTATAATAGACTAAATTATAGGTACAAAATTTTAATATATGAAAATAAAATAGAAATAACAAAAAGGTCTGAAGCACTGGAAGACACTAGCTTTAGTAGCATTTAGTACCATGACAACGGCGTGAGCAGAGTCCCGCATGTTTATTTTTCTAGTTGCAAGTACTAGAAGAAAATGAATCCAGCTTTTTAATAATGGGGCAGGGCTTTAAGGGATCAGCTAGCTAGGAGGATATCAACTAACTGAATTAAATATTGTGTAATATTAATTATAATAGTTTCACTTTAAATTAATTTCTCCAGTCCCAATTAGCTGCGAGATAGTGACAAAAATGCTGCCCTCGTTATTGTAATAACAGTAAGTTAAAATGAATTGTGGGAAATTGAGCTTTTGTGTAAGAAAAATTAAACTGATGTATTTTTTTGAGTTTACTAGATAACTCCAATATTGAAACGGTTTTCGAAAGATAAAGTTGTGCAGAATAATTCAAAATGTAATATATTAATGTAAAATAAATAATTAATATTTAATTAATCTAAATGTACTTCTAATTGCCACTCATATCAGCATAACTGACACTTTTTTGAACATATTTACTGTAAGTCAGTGACATACTGTAAACATGTTAAAAGAAGTATGCAGTCTACGTACGTTACTGTAACTATTTTAACTGAAATCTTTGCATTTCCCTGTAATCTTCGGGTATTTTGAGCTACGGTGTAATTTTCTAAAATATTATTGTAGACTAAAAAATAAAAGGGGATGCAAAATGCACATTTTGTAATGGACTAACAATTTAAAGGGTTTATGTATAAAAAAGCAACAAATAACAGGTAATATAAAAAGTAAGTAACAATCATATAAAACCATACAAAAAAATTAATAATTAAACAATATTTCTTGGTCTTCTTCAAGAAGATTAAAGCTTCAGAAGTTGGCATATTACACCAGAATTGTTGTCTATTTTCAGGCATCAATGGGACCAACTTTTCTATTATTTCTTTCTTCTTTTCCTCTGTTATACCTCTAGGAGTAGTTTTCGGTTTGAGTTCAGGAAATAGTTTATGTTTTAACACCTTATTTTGTAAAAATTCTAAAGTTTAAAAGGTTTCTGCATTTTGATCTTTTCTGAATTTTAGATTGAAGTATCCTCTTTCAGCTTTAACGTGTATTATGTCTTTTAAATAAATTTAAAGTTTCGAATCTTATGTTGTGATACACATTCATCATATTGATAAAAATCAGTATGGTCCATTTCTTTGACTATTGTTTTAATAGATTTCACCTTTTTTACACGTGCAATATAATCATCAAAATCATACATTTTAGTGTTACGTAATTTTTTTTGTCCACGGTAATGGTCCACGGACATAAAAGTGTGTCCAGGCTCGATTGTTTTGGTCGCATTCAGGTCGCTTTTTTAATATTCACCAGAAATAACAATAAAGCCCAGTTCTTATTTTGTGCCGAGCAATTATCTGCCCACTGCACAATTTTTTCAGCATCTAAATTTTACTGAAAAATACTTTATATGTCGAAAGAATATCTTGCGAGCTTCTACCTGATACTGGTTCGTTCCACAAAACTGTAATAGGAAGGTTTTTAGACTTATCAAGTGGAACCAAACTTTCATTAAAAGCAATAATTCTACTGCAGAAATTTGCTGCTTTATATTGTTCCATTCTCGTGAGCATAACGACCTTTTGAAGATCCACGGAATAATATTTGGTATCTGTTTCGTTTGCACTCTTTTCGGTATCCAATTTGTAGTTGATTCGGCTTGCATCATAATTGTATTTATGAGTTAGGTATTGCTTACAAGTATCTCAGTTCTGATCGTGCTGTTTAAATAATGCGTACAATTCTTCATTTCCCAAGTGTGTAAAATCATCTCTTTTTTTATAACATATCGTTATGTTTCTAAAGACACTTTAGAGTCAGGTTCACTTTGGCAAAAGTCTTTATACATTTCTGTCATGTTGATGTCGCTAGGTAGGTAAAGTCTTCTCGGTGCATGTTCTCGTCTGTCCAAAAATTTAGTCATATTTACAGTAGTTCGCGACTTTACTGTTATTAGATAATTATAACGTTATTTTCACTTATATCATATATTAGGCATACTTAAATTAAATAATCTTACAGTTTTAATCATAAAAATTATATTAATCTATGGTGATGATCTATCTTTAAACATAGTTACAGTATGTATACGTTATCACTCACTTACTTGAATTATGCTTACAGAGTGGTTTTATTTCTTATGGATGATGCCAATTATAAATAGTGTAACTATACTTACTGGAAATATGTGTAGTGGAAATACCGCATTTGAATAATGACAATCTTCAGTAAGTTTAATTACTGCAAATATTAAAAAAACGTAAGAAATACATCATAATTATAACACTGTAAGTCTACTTACTGGCGTAATTTTAACAAACGGTTGAATCTCAATGTGATTTACTATAGTTGGGCTTAACATATCTTCGTCAATAATTTAGATTAAAAAAAAGGAAAAATATGCCATGTAGGTTTTGAATTCGCGATTTAGAATATGTAAAAAAAGTCAAAACCCCAGTAACATGTGGTGGCGCGTGGGCCAACGTGTACGAGTGGACTGTATTGCGGGGAAGCAGATAACTGTTCTATTGACACTTTACACACAAAACAAGACAGGTGGCCGGGCTGCCGCGGATTCGATCCAGGCAGTGAATGCAGCCCGAGAAATTAGGAGAGGATGCACTAACCTTCACGACCCACGTGTTTTTCATCGCAGCCGGTACACGGATCTTCTCTTCCTTGCTCAGGAGCTGCCGTCAGCGTCACTAGATCCCTTGAGGAACACACGAGAGGCACCATCCGATCGGTAAAGGTCTATGAGGCGGTTAAAATACAACAAATATTATTCATTTCTGAGAGACGCGCGCGCGCGATCGCCTTTACGCTGGCTAGTTCAAAGCGAGACTGCCGACCACATCTCACACAATGGCGGACGGAAGCTACAGCTAGCCCTACTCTATGGTTAGTGCGGAGGGGAAGACGGATCTAAAAGGAGTGTGTTTCCATGTCAAAAAATACAGTTTCCACATCGGCGCAACCATTCCCCCCGGCTTGAAGGGTTACCTTCGAAACGAAAAATGTGGAACAAAACTAATGTCTAATCTAAATCTAGGTTTGCGAAATAACAACTAAAATATAAACATAGATTGGAACTCGTGCCTACTGCTGGCTAGGCAGAGGGCAGAGGCGAACAACCGGGCGCAGATACGATCCGGTTGCAGTTTTAACCCGTACAACACGAGTTATCCCGCGGGCATCGGGAAAAATTTCCTCTACTACTCCTAGAGGCCAATGTAAAGGAGGCGCATTCTCAGTCATAAGGACCACCACCGTACCTACAGTAATTGGGTTGGATGGAGTATTCCATTTTTGACGTGACTGCAGCGTGTGCAAATAATCGGTTCTCCAACGATTCCAAAACGATTGGACCATCTTATCTAAAAGAGCGTGACGAGTTAGGAGGTGCATTCTATCGTCATCAACATCTATTGCGGGCAAATATTTTAAAGGAGTCATATTTAAGAAGTGAGCTGGCGTCAGCGCTAACGGCTCTGACGGATCGCTAGATAGGGTCCGACACAGCGGACGCGTGTTCATCACCGCCTCTACTTGCGCGAGTACGGTACTCAACTCCTCGAACGAGAGAATCTGTTCGCCTATGACGCGAAACAGATGCGACTTAAGGCTTTTAATATTCGCTTCCCAATTACCACCAAAATGACTAGCTGCAGGCGTGTTAAAGTACCATTCAATGCGATTTTCGGCTAAGATGTGAGCGAATTCACTTTGGTAGTACTTAGACCGTAAGAATGTGTGCAATTCCGAAATACTACGTCGGGCCCCTACATAGTTTGTACCGTTGTCCGAATACATGCGCTTAACCGGACCCCGACGCGACAAAAAACGTTTAAAAGCGGACATAAAATTTGGCGTACTTAAATCACCGGTCAACTCTATATGAACCGCGCGAGTTGTCATACAAATGAACAAACAAACATAAGCTTTCGTGGAGCGAATGCCACGACCACGAGCAATGGTGACCTTGAAAGGCCCAGCAAAGTCTGTGCCGGTGTGTACGAAAGGTTTTGCGGATTGAACAACACGACAAGAGCGATGATCGGCCATTTCAGGCGCGATAAAACGCGGGCGGAGTTTAAAACAAGGTACACATCTGTGTACTCTAGCGCGAATCAAATTACGAGCGGAAATTATCCAGTATTTCTGTCTCAAAATAGACATTAACAAATCGGGACCAGCGTGACAATTCACCTTGTGATGATAATCTACTAACAAATCTAATACGTGGTCCTTACGCGGGAGAATTACTGGGTGCCTTTGTTCAAATCCTAAACCTGAATTTCTCAAACGACCACCTACTCGAATGAGTCCATCTTCCAAAAATGGTTTCAAGTGTCGGAAAGAACGACTACAAGGTTTGTTAAATTCTAAATTTTTAAATTCAGAAGCAAAATAACACTTCTGCAATTCGCGAAGTATGATCAATTCAGCCTTATCTAAATCAGCGGCGGTTATATGACCGCGTGTAGATAAAATTCTCAAAAATCGGCCTACATAAACAACACAACGCAACAGTCTCGACCAAGACGAGACGCGATTAGCCAACAACAAAACCAGGGACTCTTCACGCGGGACCGACACCACAAGCGAGTGCTTCTTTTCCTCGGGTGGTTCGGAAACCGTAGTGGGATTGAATTGACTAACTGGCCACTTATCTAACGCGGCATGAATCCAGGACGGTCCACTAAACCATAACGGGTGATCTAATATTTGCGAAGGAAGCAGTCCACGAGAGAGACAATCGGCTGGGTTGTCGGTGCCAGCAACGTGAAAGAGATTTTTTGGCGCTAATTCCGATTGAATTTTTGCCACTCTATTAGCGACGAAGGTGTCCCAAACGATGGGGCGAAGAGTGGGCCCAACACAAAGCGACTGTTGAGTCCGAAAAAGCTAAAATTCTATTAATATTAATGCGACTACTACAAGCATTGGCGATAGAGGTGATCAATCTAACCAACAATAGTAAAGCGCATAGCTCGAGGCGTGCCAGAGAGACGACCTTACGGGGAGAGACCTTCGATTTCGCGCTTATAAGGCTAATTGAAACCTTACCTACATTCGAGACATGAAAATAGACTACTCCTCCATACGCCCTCTCACTAGCGTCCGCGAAGCCTACTACCGTAACAACACTAGGTTGCGATATACCTACATGACGCGGAATTTGTACTTGGTCAAGCACAGAGAGTTCTTTTCTAAAGCGAGCCCACAACTTAGCAATGTTGTCGGGCGCGGTGTCGTCCCAATCACAATTCGAAAGCCAAAGCTCTTTTATAAGTAGTTTGGCGTACAGAACGACAGGAGCTACGAATCCCATTACGTCCCATATCCGTGCCACACACGACAGGATAATGCGTTTAGTACAAGTTTGCGGGGTCGAACTACTTTTCAAACTAAACGTATCAGATGCGGGCGACCAGCTTAAACCAAGCACCTTGTGCGTATCACTTTCATCGAACTCCTTAACCGAAGACAATCGGTGCGACGGTGGAATCGACTCTAACGCTGTTTGCGAGTTGCTCGTCCATTTCACGAGATCAAATTGACCCGCCTTCATGAGACTTATAACCTGAGCGGCCGTCTCGACAGCCTCGGCCTCGCTATCTACACTATACACGAAGTCGTCCATGTATAAGCCAGTCTCAATGGTGGCTCTCGCTTTAGGAAATGCATCGCCCTCGTCAGCGGCCAACTGCTTGACGGTGCGAAGTGCGTGAAAAGGGCTAGATTTAAGCCCGAAGCAAACACGATTAAACTCGTAAACCATTAAAGGTTCTTGCGGTGAAAATCTATACAAAAATCGTTGAAACCTACGATCGGGTTCGCGCACTTCAAGGCACAAAAACATTTGTCGAATATCTGCAGAGAGTGCCACAGCGAATAAACGAAAATTTACAATTATGTCAAATAAATTACCTTGAAGATTTTGACCACAATACAAAATGTCATTAAGCGACACGGAAGTGCTAGTCTTAGCACTGCCATCTAAAACTACGCGGAGTTTAGTAGTAAGCTTATCTTCTCTAATAACTCCGTGGTGCGGGATAACGTACGAAGGCTGGGTCTCGTCAGTGTCCGCAGGCGCAGGTGAGATGTAACCTTTATCTAAATATTCGTTAACAACCTCATCATAGGCTTGCTTTAACTTTGGAGACGCCTGCATCTTTCGTTCTAAACAAAGAAAGCGTCTTTCAGCGGATGCACGGGAGTCCCCGAGCGAAAAAATATCTCCCTTGAAAGGGAGCGCGACCACATAACGACCCTGCTCATCACGAGTAGTCGTGCGACAATAAATCTCCTCAGCCATCTTGTCATCGGGGCTTAGGATTGGTGGGACATTGACCTCTTCAATCTCCCAAAACTTGCGGATGGTAGACTCCAGTGGCGGCTCGACGGTGCAACAGAACGAGGCAGTCGAGTGACTAAAACTATCTATAGAAGCGGGTGCGGAACCAATTATAACAAAACCCAGAACTGTTTCCAGGGCGTGCGGAGCGGGGTACGTCGGTCCCCCTTTGACCTTACGTGATAACTGGAGGTGCGGGAGAATCGAAGCGCCGATCAATATATCGACGACTCCAGGAACAGCGTAAGTCTCATCAGCTAAAGGCAAGTCTTTAAATTTCGTTAATAAAGTCGTGTCAACTGGGACGGTAGGCAACTGTTCAGTTATTTTATCTGTAACGAGCGAATCCATGTCAAACCAAATTTTATTATTAAAACGAGATCCAAACCTCGTTTTAACTGTGCCATGAACAGCTGACCGTAAACCTCCAAAACCCGTCACCACTGAGTAGGTTGAACGCCTATCAACATTGAAACCAAGACGTTGACAACAATCTTGAGTAATAAAATTACTTTGCGAAGCGCCATCTAATAGCGCTCGAACAATGTGCGGTTTACCTAATGCATCAACAATAACCACGCGAGCGGTCGCAAGACAAACCGTAGTGAGGGCAGCACTAGCGGAGAACGAACACAAGGTGACGTCATTCGTAGCGGTCCCCGGGCAGGCCGGAGCGCGTGCGAGCTCGGGCTGCGGCTGCGGCGCAGGCTGCCGCGCGTCACCGCTCGACGAACCAACTGTGCTCACCTTGGATGCGGCATTACTATTTTCAAAATGAAGCAAAGTGTGGTGTCTCGCTTGACATTTGCGACAACCATTTCCACTATTACATAAACCCACGCGGTGTTTAGTACCGAGACAATTAAAACAAAGATTATTAGCGCGAACAAATTTATAACGATCACTAGGCGACAATTTTAGGAAACCAGGACACTTGTACAGTTGCGAGTGATGAGTACTACACAAAGAGCAAACAGGTGATTGTACACGTGCTGGTGCGGTATTAACATAAGTATGGGTTGACCTCAGTGACTTCGATGACGCATCTATTTTGCGTTCAGAAGTAACAACCTTCTTCGCGCCTTCATGTTTCGATGAAGAGCGTTGCAATACCTTTATATGCTCGCGAACAAAACTTTCTAAGTCTTCGAACTTAGGAATTTTACTGCCGCGATGATCCGACTCAAACAAACGAATGGTTTCGGAATCTAATTTCTTTAAACCCATATACAAAAATACGAAGTCGCAGAGGTCATCGATCTTCAAGTTCTTTACGGCGCGAACAGCTGACGCGAAAGTATCTAGAAATTTCTCTAAGTTTTGATCGTTACATGCCGTAATAGATTTCAAATCAGACATCTGATCTAAATAGGCGTTAGCTACCGATCTTTTATCCTCATACTTAGCTTTCAAAGTATTTAAAATTAAATTATAATTCCCGGCACTAAACGTAATTCCAGCGCAAGCGGTTATAGCTTTACCAGTCAATTTTTCAACGAGATAATGCAATTTTTCGTGATCTGTCAACGAATCGTTCTTATCTATTGTATTCTCAAAACTATCTATAAATCGACACCAATTGCGAATGTTACCATCAAACTCGGGTATTTGAATTGGTGGCAACTTAGGTCGGTCGCGAGTGGGGTTGGGTCGGTCAGACGGCTTCTCCAAACTCCTCGCGACGCGCTTGATACGACAATACAAATCGTCAAACGACGACAAGGCTTGATAACTCACTGAGTAATCGGGATCCAAATTCAACTCTAAAACGTTGATGTCATGCACTAAGGTTTCGAAATCCGCGCGTAGACTATCTAAGTTTTCTATAGAACACAAGAACGAATCTCTGATGACCAAATCAGAGGTTTTAAGTGCACTATCATAAATCGATTGTACGCGAGAGTAAATCATTTCTTTTTTAGCGTATAAAAGTTTCAATTGAACCTTACCGGTCTTATCAACCTTTGGGGACATGTTTACAATTAAATATGAAATGACTTAATCCTAGCGGTACAGAGCAGCGAGGCGGCGCGAGCGTTAACTATGTAGGTAGGTAGGTGCTTACAACTGTGAATGCACGCTTGAACAAACGCGCATAGCAACAAGGTCGCACCTGCGCGATGGTCGCTGTCTAGATTCAACTATTATTTCCGAGATTAAGTATTGCGTAATATCTATTCAAATTAAAATACTTTCGTATGAATTGGGATGAGATGCGAGCGAGGTAGGCACAGCCACGTGTCTACCCACGCAGGTACTAGGCAAATACGACGTGAGCCGAGAACAACGTAATTGAAAAAAACAAAACAAAGCCAAATGCGTTAGGTATTACACTGTGCCTATGCACTAGGGTGTCTGAGTATACCTAAGATCTAAGCCTAAATGTCTGGATGCGGGGTTTTCTACTAAAATAACCAGGCACTTAGGTGCGATGCGAAAATTGTGAACTACGATTAAGTGTTGATATGATACCTAACCTATTTATGTATTAGGTAGGTACAATGCGAGCCAGCGGCGAACGGACAACAAATTCTAAGCCTAAGTGTCTGGATGCGGGGTTTTCTACTAAAATAACCAGGCACTTAGGTGCGGTGCGCTCATTCCCATTAGAATAATAACAAAATACGAACTACGGCTAAGAATCCGGCTCGATCCGGACCAAAAATGGTGGCGCGTGGGCCAACGTGTACGAGTGGACTGTATTGCGGGGAAGCAGATAACTGTTCTATTGACACTTTACACACAAAACAAGACAGGTGGCCGGGCTGCCGCGGATTCGATCCAGGCAGTGAATGCAGCCCGAGAAATTAGGAGAGGATGCACTAACCTTCACGACCCACGTGTTTTTCATCGCAGCCGGTACACGGATCTTCTCTTCCTTGCTCAGGAGCTGCCGTCAGCGTCACTAGATCCCTTGAGGAACACACGAGAGGCACCATCCGATCGGTAAAGGTCTATGAGGCGGTTAAAATACAACAAATATTATTCATTTCTGAGAGACGCGCGCGCGCGATCGCCTTTACGCTGGCTAGTTCAAAGCGAGACTGCCGACCACATCTCACACAATGGCGGACGGAAGCTACAGCTAGCCCTACTCTATGGTTAGTGCGGAGGGGAAGACGGATCTAAAAGGAGTGTGTTTCCATGTCAAAAAATACAGTTTCCACATCGGCGCAACCAACATGACTTACTGTAATTACAATAACGGGGGCAGAATGGCTACCTACATTGACACATATTACTCAACATACCTAATTATTCCCTTTGGGGTAGGCAGGGAATACATAGGTTACACTAAAAGTTTCCGGAACTGGCCACTTACATAAACAATATTTAAAAATTTATTACAACATTTGAAAATAGAACTCTTTGGCTGTAGAATACAGTTTGTTTCATCTGACTGTCTTTTGTTTTTACCTTGTGGCGCCATTTAAAAAATTGTGAGTCTGCATCAACATGGATTTAACTCGGGAAAATTTTCGTAGTATGATTTTCTACGATTTTAAGTGTAATTTGACGGCTCAACAGAGCATCGCTCGGCTTAAAACAGCTTTTGGCGATGAAGCTCCATGCAAGACGACTGTTTATAGCTGGTTTGCAGAATTCAAGCGTGGTCGTAACAATCTCAGTGACGAATCTCGCGATGGTCGGCCGTCCACCGCTGTGACCAACAAAATCATCGATGCTGTGCGCCGTAAGATTGAAACAGACAGGCATGTGACCTACCATGAAATTCGCGTATCCTTAGAAATAGGCATGAGTCAAATACAATCAATCCTACACAAACATTTGGGTGTGAGAAAGCTGTGCTCGCGGTGGGTCTTTCAAGATGAGCCGAAACCAACCAAAGTGGCGCGCGAGAAAAGTGCATCTAAGCGGATGATTGCTTCTTTTTTTAATAAAACTGGACACGTGGCTACTGTTGCTTTAGAAAATCGTCGTACTGTGAATAGTGACTGGTACACGACCATTTGTTTGCTGGAAGTTATTGACGAACTCCGTAAAAATAATCGTAAACGCCGTATCATCCTGCACCACGACAATGCTAGTTCTCACACGGCCAGACAGACAAACGACTTTTTGAAGGCGAAAAATTTAGAACTCATGAGTCATCCTGCATACAGTCCCGACCTGGCACCTTGTGACTTTTATCTGTTCCCAAAAATTAAGAACCAATTACGCGGCCAACGATTTTCATCACCAGAAGAGGCTGTCGAGGAATATGAAAAACACGTTTCAGAGGTCACCACAGAGGAGTGGCACAAAAGTTTTCAAAACTGGTTTGATCGAATGAAAAAGTGCATAGACGCCAAGGGAGATTATTTTGAAAAACAATAAATTAATTTTGTACCTTTAATAGTATTTTTTCATATTCATTCCGGAAACTTATAGTGCGCCCCACGTATATAGCTGAAGGTAGTACAAACCTCACGTGCTTCCTTTATAGTTTGATTCGAGTAAGGACGCAGCGTAATCTAAACTCAAATAGGTTAACTAGTTTGTAATGTGGGCTCTAGAATGCGAATAATTATACTTATATATATTAGAATAGTATATAAATATAAAAAGAGTTGTTGTATATAAAGTAACTTAAAGTTATCTTTAATTATCATTCATCTTTTAAAAGCAAATGAAATCCTACAATAAAATATCAGTATACAATATACAGTTATGCAGCAAAACAATTCGACATGACATATTGCTGAAGTTTTGGGTAACTTGAAAAACAATACAAAAAAGAAATGGATATGCCTAATTATAAATCAATCTATTAATTAGCCTATTGCAGTCCAATGTCCGTTATAGCAACCAATCCTCCTCCACCTTCGCATCCAGTCCATCCCAGACACATTTTTTTAGGTCGTCCGTTCAACTTTCAGTTTGCTCCATCTTTCTTTAAACTTTGTTTCGTTTTCATTAAACTTCCATCTCTTTAGTGCTTTTTCTGCGAGCATTGTCGGTAACTTTAATTCTGTGTCGAGTGATCTCATTACGAATATTATCCTTCAAGGAAACTCCAAGTATCACAATGAAGGGAATTAGATGGAGATTATAAATATATATTTATGTCAACCCCCCAAAGTTCCGACAGATAATTTTGTTGCACTTTATAGATAGAGTATGAAATAAATGTTTAAAAATCAGAAACCTGATTGCTGTTGAAAAGTCTGAAACAAGTTGAAGTTTGAAGAATCTGCCGGGTCCGCCTGCTATCAAACTAATTTTGGCCTGTTCGACAGAAATCAGGTTTTTGATTTTTAATCATTTATTTCTCAAACATATCCACAGTGGTAGTACCCAAGGCTAAGAATGGACCAAACTGTGTCAACCATCTGTTTTGTTGGTGCAGTACTCGATTTCGATGCCGGAACCTCTCCCTCTCACATTCCCTCAGAAAAGTCCGCCACCCATTGTCGGATGCGAACAAGCCTGCCTGGCCAACTCCGAATGAGTATGTGCGCGTGTTCTCCTGTAGATCGGTGAATAGCCTTAGGTGTTGGTGGCAGAGGTGTGGGAGTTGGTGCAAAGTCTGGTGGGGGTCGTGTGTCTTCTAAATTGTCGTTGTTTGGAGATGGCTCCATGTTAACCCCACAGCCCCCTTTGGAGCCAAAGCCGAGTTGGAGGGGTTGAAATTTATCAGTGAGAGTCTCTATGCGCTCTACAACACAACTTGGCTGCTATTAATATCAATATGACGAATCAATAGGACGAATGCCACCATCTTTTTTACGCAAGTCGCAGAGATTAGCACAGTACAGTAAATCTATGATGCCCTCATCCACATTACCGGACAACATAAGGTTTATTAAGGCCGTTAGTTCTTTCAAGAGTGCGTCGCCAGCTTCTCCGACCATTCCATTCACATACCATTACGTTGAATTCCCAATATGTTGAATCTCAATAAGTTGAATCCCAATATGTTGAATTGGTCATTGCGTTGAAATCCCAATATGTTGAATGTTCTGAAAGTTGGAATTCACTCTAGATATCATTATGATAAAATGAAAAAAAAAACACAACAACATCAAACTTATATTTAAATCAAACTTATCTCTAAGAGGTCCATAGACTAAAACTTGGTGCTTTAATTTTTTTTAAACCAAGTTTTAGTCTAAGGAAAGTTATTTCTCTAAGAAAATTTAATGGCGATATATTATTATCATGTTTCTTAATTTTTTTTTTAACTTTTGAATATTTGTCATCTAAACATATATCTCTGAATCTTCGATTTTTTTCAAAATTTGTAAATAACGACTTATCAATTTTACGGTCAAAATGACTGGCCTCTTTCATCCATACACAGAAAACCAGAAATATGTACCTACGCTTACGCCGGTAAGGTCCTTGAGGTGCTGAGGGGTAAGGCCATCGAGGCCACCGGCAGACCCACTCCGGAAAGAGCCAACGGCTTCTATCACGTCCTTGGCTGAAACACTGAGACAATCAGCGTCTGAGTCCAGAGGCTTAGGGAAGGAAATGTTATCAGCAGGTGATGGGTGCTTGCTCTGCAAATCAGCCAGAGTATCTGGCGAGCATGGCGCTATAACATCGCTGCTGAATAAAAACCTTGCAGCTCCCCTAATGTTCCCTTTTCTTAACTTGGACTCTACATAGTGGTAAATCGAATTTTTATGGAAGGTGGTGAATTTTGGATTAAAGTATGAGATAGTGAGCAGTTTTCTTTTGTGTTAAAAAATAAACTTATAACACCTAAAAACTTAAAACTGCTATAATGTACACGATAAAATTATAAAAACTGAAAAATTAACTATAAACAAAATTTACAGTGCCGGCGCGCCTGCGTCTTCGCATCCGAGCAACGCGAGAGACCGAAGCGACGCCCCCGCGTTGCACTAGTACTGGTGGGTCAATTAAATTCATGATTATTTATTAATACATTGAGTAATTCTGCCTTCTTACAAATTTGTAACAGTATTAGTCGTGACATGTGAATTGTTCACCCAGCCGAGGCAATCACGCAGGTAGCCATCTCTGCACGAGTTACCATCATTTTGTTATTATGTAAATTGTGTTTATTACGTTAGACGAATGCATGACGAATGAATGAAAGTTTTAATAATTACAGCCTTGAATACACAGCATCAACAAATTATAATCTATCCAGCATGCCGCCAGATCTTTACGATTGCGTCAAGCTTGTTGGCTAATAGCCATATCAATAAGGAGAAGCTCCTTAGTACCCCGGGCTCCATTCCTACATCCGTTCTGAGAGGCGCACATAGTAGAATTATCATTTATATGATTGTTAATTTTGACTCTCAGAATGGATGTAAGAAGCTTATAAACCATTGGTAGACATGTAATTGGTCTATAATTATTGGGCTCCAAAGTACTACCTGTTTTATGGAGCAGATGGGTAACCCCTATCGTCATAAAAGCTGCTAGCGTCCCAGATTCAACAGCGGATTGAAATTGTGAAGCCAAAAGAACATGCGAACTCCGTAGCCATTTTAGCCAAAAGTTGTGCAGTCCGTCCGGTCCTGGAGATTTCCAATTAGACAGCAGACGGACCGCACAATCTACATCAATGGCATCGATAGAAATTTCATCCATATTCGGAATGGTCTCGCATGCTCTTTTAACCTCAAGCATCCAATCGCCTTCAATGTGGCTAACGGGCACCGACCAGATGCTGCGCCAAAACGCATTTGTGGCTTCAACATCTGGCCGCCACACGTCATCCACACTTTCATCTGTTCGCTCCCAGCTTCTATATAGCCACCTCTGGTCTCTTCAGAACATGTGATTAACGGTAAATCGATCGGCGCGTTTTTTGTATCTGCGAATTCGGTTTGGGCATGCGTAGATTTTCTGCTTCAGGAAGTCAATGCGCTCTGTGATCCGAGACGCATATTCTTGGGGACTGATACCAATTCCCGCAAACGCTCGGGTCACATAGCGCATCACTCTTGGGCGGGTATTACCCGACCTGAAGCAGATTAGCTTACCGATGAGCACCCTTGTCTCGGCCACACGTCGTTCAATCCTGCATTGCCATGCTGGTATGGCAGACTTAGGCCGTATAACAGGCTCTTTAATAGGAAATTTAAGACCTGCCATACGACATGCTGCCACAGCAGTACAATACAGCATTGAATGAGTGTCACCGAGATTTTCACTATTTTCAAGATAACTAGACAATAATTTATCAAGGGCACTCACCAGAGCCAAATTTCGTCTATGCATAGGCAACCGAGGCAGACGTGGCCTAACATTTAAGGGCATCGATCGATATTCCCGCATCGCACATTCCAAAGCCTCCTTAATCTCTTCATTGTACTGAATACTTATTGGAATAGGTGTGTCATCCCGCCCAACACATGCGTCTTCGTTTATTTGAACCACAGGTGCAAGTGTGGAAGCAGGAGCCGGGGCGGAGGTGACACAAATATCTCGCAAGCATTCTAGCCGTAGAGTCTCAAGTACGGTTTCATTCAACATGCGATTGCGTTGAATGACCCGCACTTGGTCCGATAGCCGCTGTGACGATGTGTTGACGGAAGGTTCAAGCGCCTGAAACAGAGGAAGTATTCGAGTACGGTACGCACTGAGGTTAGTTCCCCCCTCTGTAGCCGCATAATATGTCCGCATGACGTTTTCGTTCATTGAAGTAGTCCATCGCATGCGGTGCACATTACCACCGGCAGCGGGGGCCCTATTCGAAGCCGGTTGGCCTCGGGGTCCCAGACAGGTCGGTGGCCGGCCTCTCCTCGCCTGACGTACAGGTGTTGGTGACGTCGGCGGGGAGAAAAACTCGTCGCTCGATGAAGAGCTCGACGCCGCTGGTTCCACTGATAGAGGCTGCGCGGCGGAGCTTAGCGTCGAGTCCGGAGTTGTTCTACGTGCATTTGTACGTCTGGTCCTAGTCAACATTTCTCGTAATTGTAATAAATAATGTTACATTTTCTTTTTTACAGTAATGCTTCTTCGATTAATCTTACTGTTTATTTTATGCAATAGGTACATTCTATCTATCAAAATATTTGAAAAATATACGGAGCAAAAATTACAATGTTTGACACTGACGTAGGGTTATTATTATTATTATTATTATTTAACGTGAATTGATAATAGCTGGTAGAATGGTTTGGGCGTAGCTTTACATTGTTCCATCAACAAAATACTTCTTATTTTTCAAAGACTTAATGCATTGCCGACTGATCGGAGTTGAGAATATTAATATTTTATTATTGTTACATCCATATTCACAAATAAGGAAATTGTCTGCCAATATTTCTGGAATTATTACCTCATTCAAATTTTAAAATTCTGTTTTACAAAACATTAAAATATTTGCGACGAGCCCGGAACAATGTATATTTTTTAGAATTAAAATGTGGTACCTTATCAATCTCATTCTCTTTTCCGAATTCATTCGCAAAAATTTTCTGTACAGGTTTGGCTTTATGGCGAACTAATTTCTTGCACCTATCCATCACTATGTCACTCCTGTTTTTATCAAAATTAGCTTTACAGGTATGTTGATTTAACTGACGAATGATTTTATTTTCGTCTTTATTAATGGTAAGGGATGCACAACACTCATTGCGCTTGGAGCATCTCCACAGCGTTGACCCTCCCTTATTTGTGACATTTAAATTGTACCTGTGACCATTCAGCAGCAGCACACGCTTTTTCTTTTGACTTTCGATGAAAAAAAAATTGTTCTTCGCCCATTATTAAAATTAGAAATCAATACTATTTTATTCTATTTGTAATGAAAAGCAAAGCAATTACAGGAAATACAAATGCATTCGTGACAATGTCAGTCACCATTAAAAAGTTATTAATATTATACTCTACGAAGTATATTATACCAAAGAGTCTGTATGTAGTGTAGGTAGTCAGAAGCTATGAGGCGGTCCGGTTCATAATAGACTAAATCCCATTACGTCATTTTCCTACACATGCCTGAATTTCAGTTGGACTTAGTCCCAAAATGCCTGAAAAACAAAATGACTGATTTTCTTAATGCTGGAATCATAAAATGACTGGGATTCGAGGTACAGTCAATCAGACATTTGAAATAAAATAATGGGATAATGAGTTACTTAAATTTTATTGGTGAGGTACTTACTAATATTAACAAAGATAGAAATATAATATGTTATTTAACCAAATTATCTTATTTTAAACTTAGTAAAATATTTTCTTAATTACGCCTTCTTATTAAAATCATATTTTCCAAAAATGAAATGAAGCTGACGTTGCCCTGGTAAAGTTGTTTTTCGTAGTTTCGATCAAAAATTATATCGCAACGTTTACGACTTGCTCCAGAAAACAGCGCATTCTTTATACGGCTGTCCTGATAACGCGACTCTTTTTTTAATGTATAAATAAAGCGAATTAGTTTTGGTTTGTGGGGCATCCGAATATTAAGTCTCCTATTCCACCCTTCAAGTGCATTGTTACTGCGTCGTTTGTCATTTGCGCAGCTTATGGTAGCAACACCTAAACTAATCCACTGTTTGTCGATGTATTGAGAAAAAAAATTCATTTCATCTGTTTCACTCATTTTTTCCAATAAGGTAGACCAACAACTTTCTATGTGTTCTTTTGGTAACAAGGGAATAATTGCACATAAACTGGTGACATGTCGACCCGCTTGGCTATTGCAAATTCCCAATTTTAATTTAAATACATCGATATTGATATGAAGTTTGTCCCTTATTATAGAAAATAGTCTTATGTACGTTTTTTCCGTTTTGTTTGGAAGCAAAGCGTACAAAACCGGTACGATATTTGTCGTTTTACTGTCTGTGCTCAAATCTAAATGCAGTGTGTAAATTTGGTAAAATGGTTTTGGAACCCGTTTAAAGGTTCCATCACCAAAAAGCTGCAATTCTTTAGCTTGTCTTGCCGCTCGACAGCCTGCATCCGAAGAAAAAATTAAAAGCTTATCCAAATCTCCATCTTCAACAACCAGAAAATTGTGAGCTAATATTTTTGGAATTCTTACATCATTTAAACACGAAAACTCCGTGTTGGACTGTTCTAAAAATCTGTGCCTCGCTCTATACTTAGTCAGGCCATAAATACTGTTACAATTAAAATAAGAAAGATATTACATTTGAATTTGGAATCCGTCATTTTTATACGATTGTTCATTGTGTTTTCTAATTTTGGCGCCAATACATTGTACAATATTTTGCTATATTAAAATGGAGTGGGGTGATAAAGAAAACCGAATCGCTGTGATTGCATTACACAAAGTTGGTATGGAGCCGAATGTAATTTTTAAAACTCTCCATACGCTTGGTATTAGTCAAATGTTTGTGTACCGGGCTATTAATAGGTACAATGAGACCTCATCTGTTTGTGACAGAAAAAGATCTGGCCGTCCACGTAGTGTTCGTACGAAAAAGGTGGTCAAAGCAGTAAGGGAAAGAATTCGAAGAAATCCTGTCCGAAAGCAAAAGATTTTATCTCGGGAGATGAAGATAGCACCGAGAACCATGTCGCGCATTTTAAAAGATGACTTAGGACTTGCAGCCTATAAGAGACGCACTGGTCATTTTTTAACTGATAATTTAAAAAAGAATAGGGTGGTAAAATCGAAGCAACTACTGAACTGGTACGCAAAGCGAGGTCACAGAAAAAAATTGTTTACGGATGAGAAAATCTTTACAATTGAGCAACATTTTAACAAACAAAATTACCGTATTTATGCTCAAAGCTCTAAGGAAGCTTCCCAATTAGTCGACAGAGTGCAACGTGGGCATTATCCGTCTTCAGTGATGGTTTGGTGGGGTGTTAGCTATGAAGGAGTGACTGAGCCATATTTTTGTGAAAAAGGTATCAAAACATCGGCACAAGTGTATCAAGATATCATTCTTGAGAAGGTAGTTAAACCCCTTAACAACACCATGTTCAATAACCAAGTATGGTCCTTCCAACAAGACTCAGCGCCGGGTCATAAAGCTCGGTCCACGCAGTCTTGGTTGGAAGTGAATGTTTCGGACTTCATCAGAGCTGAAGACTGGCCGTCGTCTTGTCCCGATCTTAATCCGCTGGATTATGATTTATGGTCAGTTTTAGAGAGTATGGCTTGCTCTAAACGCCATGATAATTTGGAGTCCCTAAAACAATCCATGCGATTGGCAGTGAAGAATTTTCCCATGGAAAGAGTGCGTGCTTCTATGGATAACTGGCCTCAACGTTTAAAGGACTGTGTTGCAGCCAATGGAGACCACTTCGAATAAGCTTTTTATATTTTAAATTGTTTTATATTTATGTATTAAACTAACACACTGTAAAAGTAATAAATATTATTTGCAATAAAAAAAATGTTTTTTCTTCGTAACAATATTTATGGCTAGACTAAAGTAGGGACAAGATAATAGGTCACTTTTGACAGATGTCAGTTTTATATTCATAGTGAGGTGACCTGCTTAAAAACATCGATTAAATGAATGAATCGAATGAATCGATACAGACTTGAAACATATGTGAATTTTAAAAATGATCATGCGAATCCCTGTCCCATTATTATTTTTTCTTTCATAAATTAAAGGAGCAAAATAAGACAAGTACCTACGTAATTTAACAAAAAAATTGCTTTTATTCACTTGAACTATCGGAACTGCTATCTTCATCACTGCTGTCAGCACTCAGAGATATTATTAATTCATTTTCAATAATATTGTCTATTCTCACATCTCGTTCAAAATCTGGTAAAATTATTTTCTTTGTCTTCTCCACGACTTTTCGCCAGTCTTCTGTAGTGACTTCTGCACATGCAGTTTGTAGCAGAGTCATCATTTTAGCAGTACTGAAGGGTGGTTCAGTATTGTTCCGCGCTGCATGACCCTTTATTTGTGCCCAAATAAGCTCGATGGCGTTATACTGGCAATGGTAGGGAGGCAATCGAATAACTTCGTGTCCATGCTCTAGGGCTAGTTCATCGATTACATAGCGGAGCTTGGACGGCTTAGTTGCTTTTACCAGATTTAACAACTCAACTTTTAATAAAGTTGGACTTGCCTCCACACCATTTCTTACCAGCCACGAGACAATTTCTTGCTTTTTATTTGCTTGAGTTGGTGGTTTATCAACTTGTACAGAATGATACGGAGCATTGTCCATTAAAATTTTCGATGGGTTTTCTAAGCTGACTAGCAGCTTCTCAAACCACTTTTTAAAAACATCAAAGTTCATTTCCTCATGGTAATCTGTTGTAGTTTTAGAGGCGAATGCGAGGAGGCAGTCTGGAATAAAACCTAGAGAAGCTGATCCCGCGTGACATATAATAAGTCGGGCTCCTTTTCCCGATGGAACTTTTGAGGTGGAGGCTGCTGTATCATCGGTCCATGTCCGCGCAACCGTATGGTTCGCATTCAACCATGTTTCGTCAATAAACACGACACTGTCCCAATCCGTAATTTTATTTACCTGACGTAAGAATGTTATTCTCTTCAAAATAATATCGTAGCGTTCTAGCAGGATTTTCCGCTTGTCGGATTTTTTAAATCTAAAACCAATCGATTTCAAAACCTTTGATAGAGACGATTTGCCTCCAAAAAATAAGCCTGCGCCTTTTAACGAACTCAATAGCTTTTCCCGTGTAGGATATTCTTTTCTCGAGTAACATCCATAAATGTGGTTGCGAATTGCAGCAGCATCAAAATTATCAACGTCAACAATTTTCTTGTCCCTCTTTCGTTTTTTCGGTGTACGTAAAGTATTATCTTCTGAGCCTGATGGTCCGTATTTCTCTTTCAGAATTTGAGTTACTGTCTTCTTCCCTATTCCCAATGCTTCGGCAACGCGTTCTCTCGGTGGTTTCAATGGTAAAAGAGGCCCATCGTGAACTGATTCACGTCCAAAATAATTGTACAATTTCAGCACTAGTTCGCGAGATTGACTGTTTAGAGTTTTCCCCCGTTTCGACATAGTAAGACTGTAATGTTTTTCTTGTTTAATAATCGTTAAGCAATCGGAGTCCAATTTATAGCCAGGTAAACGTAGTCAGTAAGATCAGTTCAATGAAAAAGCCGGATCAGAAGAAAATAACAGAGAGCACACCAAAAACACACAGTCACTTCGCACAACAACAAAAGACTGCGTCATCATCATGTTATGGCGACATGACATGCGTCATCGACAGGCACTGGTGTTGCCAGCAACATCCACCTAAATTGCACCCAACATCAATGACATTTCTATTTAGTTATTTTTTTGTATTTTTATAGTTAAAAGAATAATAAATATGTATAATTAGGTTTTATTATAATCACAACGTGGTTATAAATTTATGGTGATTTTTCTTCACAAGTAATCATTGCATTCGATTCAACTTACAATCCTATCAGCTTTCGATTTTTAGAGTAACATCCCTAGTGTATAAAAGAAAAAGGGTTGACTGTCGCAACATTGTAACGACGTTCAGTTCTTTAGATCAGAAATTGTTTATTATGTTTAGAATGGTTTATTAGTGAAAGCAAATCGTAAAATTACTCGTATCGGTCATTATTACAATAAATATGTAAACGTAATTGAAAAAAGTTAAGCAATTGTGCAGTTCTTATTTTATGCCCGCCGTTACAAGGTTACGTTGTTGAATTTTGATGAAATGTCAAAAGTGACCTATTATCTTGTCCCTACTTTAGGTACAGTACATTCTTTTTTTCTTCCTATAAAGGCATTGCTATTTCCTTATCTCTATTTTTATTGTAATTTACTACGTATCTTTCAAAAATTTTCTTTATTGGCGTCATTTTCGTGCATACTTCTTTTTTGCACGAATCAATGAAGATATCCCAGCATTTTGGCTAAAATTAGGTTTACATATATGTGAACTAGATGGACGCACTACACCATCTTTATCCTTGTTGAGTGTCAAAGAAGCATTGCACTCATTTCGGTTCACACATCTCCACATTGAAGTTCCACTTTTATTATAATTGCCGAAATTATATTTATGTCCGTCATGTAATAACGCCGGCTTACCCTTTTGATTTTCAATAATCACCATATTCGTTGCCTTTTTATCCATTTTGAATAATATGACTATTATTCTGTGAATCAAGTAATAAAATTGACAACAAACTGATGTCAATCAATTTAATTTATTTATTATCTAACACTTGACTCTATGAAGTGGCCAAAATGATTTTTATCTTTAAGGATCTCTTTATGAGATCTCTCTAGCTTATTAATTTATAGTATTGGTTACTCGACTGTACCAGTCATTTTGCAATTCGTACATATAAAAAAATAGTTTTTTTGGATTTCAGTCATTTTGTTTTTCAGGCATTTTCGGACTAAGTCCAACTGAGATCAAGGCAAATGTAGGAAATTTTTTGAAAATTTGAAAATTTTTCTAATGTTGGGCGAAGGAAGTGCCTGGAGCCATACACCAGATTCCCAATAGGCGAGCGCGCTCAGCAGCGCTGGTAGCTGTACTGATTAAATGTCTTTTAACACCAATAGTGAGCGGCTCATCCCATTGCCTTTGGGAAGATGGGTTGGCGGGCATGGCGGCAGTTGGACAAGTCATTTTCCAAGAATTTACAGCTTCGGCCTTACCTGGCACATCCGAATTAATCAGTGAAGGAGATAGAGTTTTCCTGACTAATTCTTCAGTGCCTTAGACCGACGACAAAAATGCTGGCATACTTACATCTGCAATTTTGCGAACGCCGAGGCCCCCGAGACGAACTGGAAGGGACGCCTGAAGCCACACTCGATCGTTCAAATTTATATTTAAAATTTTGCATAGAGTGTCTTGCAGCACTCTACCCACTTGACCTAAAAGTTCCAAAAATTTAAAAAGTTGAGTTGAACGCAGGGCATGTGTAAATTTTGGTACGAAAAGACAATGCCGAATAATGGTGAAAGCTGAATGTATATTAATTTGGTACAATCGCTCCGAAACATCACAAAAAAAACATTTTCTCTTCCACAAAAGACTCGTAAGCATCTTCAAGAATTGGCGACCCAAGGAGGCGGAGAGAACTTTTTGTAAAACTTTTAAATTTGGAGCCAAAGCATTGAATTTTGAGAGTACCGAAAGATTGTCAATTTGATCACTGAGAAAAATTTCACATTTGGTGGGATTTAGTTCTAGGCCGATTGAACTAAATTCTTTTTTTAGAAACGCCAAATCTTTTAATACCGTTTCTACGTCGCCTCCGAGAGTACCATCATCTAGATACCAAACGTTAAATTTGGAATTTAGTCGCTGAATTATAGGGACTGGTCCAAGTGGATCACCTTGTTGACACCCTACTGCTGAATTTAAAATATTTTCCTTATATAGTAATTTAGAAGGATGCCTATAGCACTGCCAGAGAAATTTTATAATTTTGGGGGTTTCCAATTTGGCCTGTGTCAACAGAGTGTCCCTATTAACAGAGTTAAAGGCATTCCTCAAGTCAAGTTTGAGGATAACCTCACCTCCACTGCAGCCAAGGAACGTCACAGCCCCCTTTGGAGCCGAAGCCGAGTTGGAGGGGCTGGAATTTATCTGTGATAGAGTCTCTATATGCTCTACAACACAACTTGGCTGCTATTCGCCTGTATGTACAGCCTACGGCAATGGGACGAATGCCACCATCTTTTTTACGCAAGGCGCAGAGATTAGCGCCGTACAGTAAATCAATAATGCCCTCGTCCACATTGCCGGACAACATAAGGTTAATTAAGGCCGTTAGTTCTTTCAAGAGTGCGTCGCCAGCTTCTCCGACGCTTACGCCGGTAAGGCCCTTGAGGTGCTGAGGAGTAAGGCCATCGAGGCCGCCGGCAGACCCACTCCGGAAAGAGCCAACGGCTGCTATCACGTCCTTGGCTGAAACACTGAGACAATCAGCGTCTGACTCCAGAGGCTCAGGGAAGGAAAGGTTATCAGCAGGTGATGGGTGCTTGCTTTGCAAATCTGCCAGAGTATCTGGCAAGCATGGCGCTATAATATCACTGCTGAATCAAAGCCTTGCAGCTCCCCTAATGTCACCTTCTCTTAACTTGGACTCTACATAGTGGTAAATAGAATTTTTATGAAAGGTGGTGAATTTTGGATCAAAAGTATGAGATAGAGAGCAGTTCTCTTTTATTTGTGATGTTAGCGATTTTTTGGTGGCCTGGTCTTTTGCAACATGTAGAATCCTATAAGGGAAGGTGAGTAATTGTTCCTAAGCGCTTTGAGAGTTCTCCCGGACTACCACGGCTATACACTGGGTAAGGATCAGTGCAACGGATGGCCTTGCACCACGAGGAACTCTCTTTAAAATTGGAACCGAATTTTTTAATTTGGATAATGTTTGCCAAAAGGGAATTTGGGTGACAAAGGTAGGGGTTGTTTGGATTGAAGGTGCATTTTGGGATTTGTGTACTTTCCCAAAAAGCACTTTTAAACCTCGCTTACCTTTAAAAAACGGGCTTGAGAACAATCTGGGCATTGTACAAGTTGACTTGCACATATCTGGCTTCTTGCATTTCAAAAGTAGTCCGGGAGAACTCTCAGAGAGCTTGGGAACAGCTTCTCACTTTTCCTTACAGGATTCTACACATATCACATGTCTCGACTTATATCAGGTTGATGGATCCTTGTTAAATTATAAGTAGTTATATTTTTAATATTGTGTTTAGTTCGTCTGTTCTTATTTTATGTAAACTTATGAAATTTTTTTTAATGGCAACTTATACCTTCTTTTTAGAAAGCTAATAATAATAATAATAATTTATTTCATTAATTCAAAAGTACATAGGTTACACTAAAAGTTTCCGGAACTGGCCACTTACATAAACAATATTTAAAAATTTATTACAACATTTGAAAATAGAGCTCTTTGGCTGTAGAATACAGTTTGTTTCATCTGACTGTCTTTTGTTTTTACCTTGTGGCGACATTTAAAAAATTGTGTGTCTGCATCAACATGGATTTAACTCGGGAAAATTTTCGTAGTATGATTTTCTACGATTTTAAGGGTAATTTGACGGCTCAACAGAGCATCGCTCGGCTTGAAACAGCTTTTGGCGATGAAGCTCCATGCAAGACGACTGTTTATAGCTGGTTTGCAGAATTCAAGCGTGGTCGTATCAATCTCAGTGACGAATCTCGCGATGGTCGGCCGTCCACCGCTGTGACCAACAAAAACATCGATGCTGTGCGCCGTATGATTGAAACAGACAGGCATGTGACCTACCATGAAATTCGCGCATCCTTAGAAATAGGCATGAGTCAAATACAATCAATCCTACATTTGGGTGTGAGAAAGCTGTGCTCGCGGTGGATCCCACATAACTTGACCGAGGATCAAAAAACGGACCGCGTCACTTGGTGCAGTGCCATACTTACCAGATTCAACGAAGGTGCGTCAAATTTGGTGTGGGACATAGTAACAGGTGACGAAACATGGATTTATTGCTACGATCCCAAAACAAAGCAGCAATCGAGCGTATGGGTCTTTCAAGATGAGCCGAAACCAACCAAAGTAGCGCGCGAGAAAAGTGCATCTAAGCGGATGATTGCTTCTTTTTTTAATAAAACTGGACACGTGGCTACTGTTGCTTTAGAAAATCGTCGTACTGTGAATAGTGACTGGTACACGACCATTTGTTTGCTGGAAGTTGTTGACGAACTCCGTAAAAATAATCGTAAACGCCGTATCATCCTGCACCACGACAATGCTAGTTCTCACACGGCCAGACAGACAAACGACTTTTTGAAGGCGAAAAATTTAGAACTCATGAGTCATCCTGCATACAGTCCCGACCTGGCACCTTGTGACTTTTATTTGTTCCCAAAAATTAAGAACCAATTACGCGGCCAACGATTTTCATCACCAGAAGAGGCTGTCGAGGAGTATGAAAAACACGTTTCAGAGGTCACCACAGAGGAGTGGCACAAAAGTTTTCAAAACTGGTTTGATCGAATGAAAAAGTGCATAGACGCCAAGGGAGATTATTTTGAAAAACAATAAATTAATTTTGTACCTTTAATAGTATTTTTTCATATTCATTCCGGAAACTTATAGTGCGCCCCACGTATATGTTACATAGTTTCATAATCTATTGCTATCTTTTATACTTACTGCATACTTTATACATAAACTCTACAATATTTGTCAAATCAATCTTACGTTATAATTATTAAGCTGTGCTACATAGATTGTGCCTGAACTAGGTAATCCTGTTTTTCAGGTTTGCAGAGCAATTTTTACATTTAAAATAAACAAATAAATAATTCATATGTCTAAAAGTTACTTACAAAGTGAATTGGTATTTAAATCTAAACTTATATATCTTAGTTACTAAACTACTTAACAATATTCATTTCACCACCGTTATCAACTTCTCTGTCTCATCGTGTGTCAATGTTTGTAGGAAATTCTTTAGGACATTCTTACACTGGTTGAAGTTTAGAGGATATATGTCTGTTATAGCATTCACTCTATTATACAGCAGTGGTCCCAGAAACATATAGAATTTGGCTGCATATTCGTGCTTTATCGCAATTCGCTGGGTGCATACAATATCTTTCCGTTTTTTATTTGCTATATCAGTGCTGAATGGGAGTGCTGCGTGCTGTTTTAGTACTGTGCTCACTATAAATAGCTGGCGGACTGTTAGTACTTCACAAGATTTGTATAGGAGGTCAGTGGGATACAGGAAAGGACGGGAAGTTGCTAACTTTAGGATCGCTCTCTGTGCTCTCTCGATGGGCAGTAACAAGGATTTACCCCCTCCTCCCCACGACGTTATGCAGTATGTTAATATTGATTGAGAAAGGGCATAGTATACCTGTTTAATTAGTTTTAAATCAGCAATGTGCCTAATTTTCTTAAATACAAATATTAGTTTGCGTAGTCTTTTAATAAGTACTTCGCAATGTTGAGCAAAAGACAGGGTTTCGTCTATTATAATACCCATGTATTTTATTTTGTCTGTTCTAGCTATATCCGAGCAGGTACACTTATTGCCTGAGTCATTAGGGTCTTTACAATGTTGAGCATAAAGTAACGGGTCTGTCCGGGGAGTAGTCTGTCTTTTGCGCATCGAGAAAGCAACATATTTGGTTTTTTCTGCATTTAATGTTAGCAGGTTATATTGAAGCCATTTATTAATAATATTGAAACCGCGCTGGGCATGCCCGTACGCTTCGTTTTCTGACTCAGCAGAAAAAAGGGGGGCAGGGTCGTCCGCATATGATATAATCGCGCCATGCTCAAGTTTTAGATTACTAAGTTCATTTATGTAAATTAAGAACAGTGTACTTCCCAGGATACTTCCTTGTGGGATACCAAAGTTGGTATTTTCTAGGTCATCACTGAGAACATTGCCGATCTTTACACATTACGTACGCTCTTTCAAATAGCTTTTGAAGAGTGCTAGTTGTACGCCCCTTACCCCTATATTTTCCATCTTGTTCAACAACTTAGGAATAGAAACCGTGTCATAAGCTTTGGCTAGGTCCAAGAAGATTCCCACTGTGCGATTTCCCTTATCAAGTTCTTGTGCTATGAAGTCAGTCAAATTATGTACAGTATCGGCCGTCGACCTGTTAGCTCTAAAACCAAACTGCGTAATTGACAAAAGTGAATAATCTTCCAAATATTTCATCAACCTCTTATTTACAATTTTCTCACGTATTTTTGACATTGCAGGGAGTAAAGAAATGGGCCTGTAATTTGTTACTTGCTCCTTTCCTCCCGACTTGTATACTGGGTCAATTACTGCTTTTTTTTAAGATATTTAGGGAATACACCAGTTGATAAGCATTTTTGGAAGATGTTGGTTAACGGAGGCACTAATATACGCCTGAATTTTTAAGGACCTTATTTGAAATGTTGTCCCAACCAACTGCGCAGTCTTCTTTTAAATTCATTACTATTCCCTCAACCTCTTCCTCGTCGGTGTCTAGCGCCACAAAAGATGATAAGGTAGTCTTGCACGGGAAGGGAGGTTTTGATGAGTACTGTGTGCGTCCCTGCACTTGTTGTGCAAGCCGCTTACCAACATTTAAAAAGAAATTATTGACCGCGTTAGCTGACGCTACCTGTGACGAGTGTGCACTCAATAAACTTGTAGGCGACTCATTTTGTTTCGTGGTGTAGGTCATATTCTTAATATGTTGCCAGATGATTTTATTATTCGAACCAGCTTTTTCGAGTTTAAATTTATCGTAACTAATTTTAACTTTTCTCAACAGATCATTACAAAAGTTTCTGTATCGTTTATATGAAACCTGTATTATTAAATTATTGGGGTCGCGTTTACATTTTAAGTGCAGTTTATCCCTGTGTTTCATGCAGCGGATGAGGCCGGGTGTTATCCAAGGTTCAAGCTATAGTTTTTATTATGCAATCGTGTTGCAGTTGTGTTTTCCTGTACAGCATTTTTTATTTTGTCGGTCATGTACTGCATACAAAAACGCGGATCATCAGAATTGTAAACGGGGCCAAAATCGATGTCGCGTAAGTCGCCTTCAAGTCCATTAGTGTCTAATTTATAAACTATGCGTGCATTTTTTAATCTAGGTAACTTGCAACTTACGGTTAGTAGGGCAGCATTATGATCGGTTATAGGATTATTGATGACAAGCGTTTGTGATCGATAGTGCGATTTTAGCATTACGTGGTCCAGGCAAGAGCCACTTTCTGGGCGCGTGATCAAGAGTGCGTGGGGAACAATCCATGGAATGCGCATAGGTTAAGATAATGTAGGGCATCTTCTTTAACGTCTTGTTTTCCTTTCAATATATTAATATTAATATCTCCAATTAAAATTATACTTTTAAATACAGATAGGCGTTGCAAGGTGTCATTTAATGCGTGGATGAACCTATACTTATCGCTAAAGGCTGGAAGCCTGTATATTGCTAATATTGCCAGGTCTGTTCCTATTTTTATTACTAATTTATTACACTCCTGCATATTTGGTTCGTGCACGGTTGCATTAATATCGCTTTTTATGTAAATTACTACACCATCGTTCTGATTGTATATTGTATTAGTTCTGTACATGTTATATCCCGGCATTAGTGGTATGTTATATGGTAAAGATAGCCTACATTCCGTCAAGACAATGACGTCTTGGTTAGTATTTAGTCTATGTTGTAATGTAGTAAATGTATCAAAGTTTTTAAAGACACTACGTATGTTTTGGGTTAATATGGTTAATGGGTTAGTGCACGACGTCAGATATTGTTTGCACTCTTCTGCATCACACGTACTGAATTCTGACACGGAGAAGTTATCTAATTCATTTATTAAATTATGTGTAATTACTTTGTGAATTTAATAAATTTAAAAGAATTAAAACCTATAAAAACAAAAATAAAAAAGGTCAATAAATCCTGGTTAAGGGCGCTCTTAGGCGCCTTCATAATCAATCGAATTTATGTACCTTTTTTCAGCTATTACCCTCGCCGGACATTCAGCCGCTCCCGTGGTATGGTTGCTCGGCTTCTTGAATCGTGAGCAAGTCGCGCATTTTGCTCCCTCTGTCGTCTTTGTGCAGTCCTTCATTGTATGCCCTTGCTCTCCGCACTGCCCGCAGATGTGTGTCAACTCCCTACATGTTTTTTCTGCATGTCCGTACTGATGGCACTTGAAACATCGAGTAACCAGCGTAAAATCTCTAACAGGGCAAGATGACCAGTTCACAAAAACCCTTTCGTTGGTTATCAGGACCTTATGTATGTTTGCAGGTAAGTAATAAAGCAAAACAGGCTGATTTTTCCCACTTTTTTAATCAGTCGGAAATACCATCCCTCTAAGGCATTAGCTGTCCTGTGGCGTTCACTGGAGCAACTCTACATGTCTGAGCAAATCTTAGTCATTCATTGTTTTTTAAAATAGGAGATATACTTTTGTGTTACACTATCGTCTGTAGCTTCGTTCAGAATATATAACGAAGCCTCAGGTATACATTTTACAGGCATCAGTGCCAGATTGGACGTAAGTCTTACAATCCTTTTGTGTGATTTAGCAACTAACATTCCGAGTTTGTCGTCATCCCTCCAAATAGCTTTCATGAAATGGTAAAAGCACCCTTTCACGCGAACTTGTGGCTAAATAGACGTAACTGTATTGATGATAGCAGTTTCCCAAACACTTTTAAAGAAACGTATATCAACATCAAAAAGTTCCTTAAACACATGGTACAGTCCTTCTAAGTGGCGAATGGAGTGGTGTAATGGCGAAACGAGGTAATCTGGATACAACTATCGTAAATTACTAGAATTGACTTCCATTCGAGACTACAACGTTTCTTACAGATGTATATAGCCTTGACGATTTTATTTTTAGAAAAATTAGGCTGCCAGGTATGACTGCTTTCTCGTAATATCGTATCACTTTCCGCGTTTAATGTGATAGAAGCATTACATCGTTGTGTTTTATTTGCACACTGCCAAATTTGAGTGTCAGTTTTATTCTTCGACTGGAAGTAATATAGATAACCAGCACGAAGAAAGATTTCCTTCCAACTTCAATAAAGTTTAATTCGATGTTCTCTGTACTTGTATAAGCCCGAAATAGAAGTAGGTATCTTCTATTACGAATCTTAGATCATAAATTAAAAATATTTACTTAGATGGTAGATAACTATTTATGCAATATTGACTTGATTTTTGAGCCTTTAATAAAAAAAAACAACAATTGAATGAAATTTTAAAGCAATTAGTGGGTATACTAACCATTCTAATCGATTAAGATAGGAAAAAGTGAAACGACTCACACTCAATCTATGGTACCGTCGCCCAAGAATCGTCTTGGCGACGGTACCATAGATTGAGCTTCCTATACCCGATGGTATAGGAGAATTTTGAGCACTCAAGGACTCAGTAGTTCAGTAGTCAGAGCATTCTCCCTGTAAGGAACTGGTTGCGGGTCTGAGTAGCACCTGAGCCTTTTTTCACTTTTTTCTATGTTAATCGTAAAACAACAAGTTAATTCAATTTAAAAAGCAAACTTTTCAGCAATATTTTGAAAGTTTGTTTAAATCTCTACCATCCTCTCTGTGGCATCAATAAACCTCACCGCAGCCTCAGTTTACATCTCAACAAATCGAGATATTGCAAGCCGTGCCGCCTCCTGCGACATCAGTGGTTCGCATCTTCGACGCTGGCGGTGTCGTTGCACAGAGCGCACAGCCGTTATAGTCGCAGAATTTGGCGACTGCGGTTAGCGCACTGGACTCCTGAGAGAGTCTGTGATGGAGGCTGTTGCTATTACGTAAGGGTTCCATGAAGTAAGGACCCGCTGGTTTATTTTGCAGTATTGATTCTGAAGCCGGTGTATCTTGTACACCCGCGCCTATTTGGGGAAGCTAGAAGGAAAACATATTGATATTATAAATAACTAGCTTTATTCTTTGTCTCAGTGCTTTGGTAGGCAGCCATATAAGGCTTTTGTTTATGAATTTATTTTACGATAACAATTGATAGTAAATATGTAACAAAGATCTCCGTCAGTTTGTATTTGATTGGCGCGGATGGTAGGCCATTTTTTTGTTTAACTTCGCTTTAAAGTCCACCCAGTATGTACTAAAAATGTACAAACACATTAATAAAATGACATAGATAAGTACATAACATGAGAAAATTAGAAACTATATTATTACTTTGCACCATCCAGCCCCGTCCTTAGGCATCATCGGCTTGGGCTTTCAATATGTCGGCAACTTCCCGCCATTTTCTTTGTGCGTACTGTAGGTCTACCATGAGTTGTTAAACGTGAGTCGTATACGTACACGAGAGCGGTATTGGGACCACGTGGTTACGTTTACGGTAGTTGGGCTGTCATAAGCTTTGTAAACCGTAGTGGCTCTCGTGTTAACGGAAGTAGCTGATGTATACGTATAATTTCCTAGAATACTTGACAGTTTGGTGTTTGTTTGAATTTTGAGTGACGGAGTATCGTTACCGTAAAATGGCGGCCTTCTTATAATCAGCTGTTAGGCATATGGTTTGGTACCTATTTATATAATATTTTATTTATATATATATATACATATATATATAAATAAATATAATGAACTCACGCCTATATCCCCGAAGGGCTAGGCAGAGGTGCTAGCACCCACATTTCGCCAATTTATGTTTAAGTCCCAATGTGGCGAGTCTATTGCCATTAACTGGGCACTTATAAACCTGCGATAAATACACACATAACTTCGAAAAGCATCGAAAAGTCATTGGTGTGTGCCATGGACCTGGGATCGAACCCGAGACCTCGTCTCAGCAGTCCATACCACTAGGCTACCTTTTTTACTAGGATACCTATTTATTATTTATTCATATTATTATATCCATGTTTTGTTGAAAGTAATTAGGTATTAACGAATAGTGACGTTATGATGCTGGAGGACGACATAAAGGGAGTGAATACTGTGATTACACAGATGTTTACTATGCATGGAGAACCACCCTATCCTTTAGCCACCTTCTAACTCACGGGAAGAGATGGGATAGTCCTACATACTCTACATCATCGAGAACCAACACGTCAAATACAATGTTCTAAACTCCAAGCGGAGACTGTGCTAAAACCTCCTCCATTCAGCAGGTATAGACACATATAGGTTCCTAACGCAAATAATATTGTCGCGTAGTTTCCGGCAGAGTAGAATTAGGGCCACCCCACCTCTTCCCATGCGGTATCGTACAAGGCGGCTAAGGGATAGGGCTGTTTAACATCAGACAGATATGTACCTACAGCCCCGACTCGGCCCTAGATGCATGGCTCGTGTCAACAATAGCGCCCGGAATACGGCAATAGGCTCACCCCCTATTACGAGGGACCAAATACAATAATTATTGGTGAAATGTGGGTGTTAATTCACTTCTGCCTAACCCTCTAGGGATAAAAGCGTGATTATATGTATGTATGTATGTAAAGCAAATAAAGTTTGCTATTAGGCACCTGTAATTATGAAATATGCAATTTGAAGAGAATGTTGTTAAAATGAATGTTTTTCAAAATAAAGCAAAGTAAAATAGACATTTTTATTGTTATTCATAGTACATACATGTGATTATAAAGAATTCGCTATGAAATAGATTAGAATATTGCAGAGGTTGTTCATCAGTATTGGCATCGATTTTATTATAAATTGTTAGGTATTCAAATGATTTTCCTTTTATAATAGCTCCGAGCTCCAACTGTAAATAGAATTTATTATATATTTCATATCTTTTGAAATGTGACTGTTTGCTAATATTAGATTTCATACAATGAGGTTTGAGAACACTTCTTCACTTTAACTTGGATACCTATGTACCCACACATTGACTAGATATGAGCCCCACTAAATCATCGGGCCTAGGCTCTGGTACAGACTTTCCGGACAAGAAGACGGCAGTCTCACAAAAGCCTTAACAATCCAAAAAGAGGAGCAGAATAGTCGACTACAGGCTCCAAATAACGAGATATTTAAGTTTGGAGTAGATATTTTTTTACATATTTATTGATAGGTCTTAGCCAGTCCTCCCTTTAATAATGAAAGATTTTTATAACAGGTTTATTTAGTACATATAGCATATGTTTCCAGATTATTAGACTTATTAAATATAAATAATTCCAGACTTTCTTATCTTATCCATGTAGGACTGACATCTCATGTCAAAAAATTAAAAAATAACATCACTTCAACGTTACATTTAATAATGAAAGATTTTTATAACAGGTTTATTTAGTACATATAGCATATGTTTCCAGATTATTAGACTTATTAAATATAAATAATTCCAGACTGTCTTATCTTATCCATGTAGGACTGACATCTCATGTCAAAAAATTAAAAAATAACATCACTTCAACGTTACATTCGTATACCTACTTGAAATAGGTTGTATAGCTGAATCACGAAACAAATAATTCAATCATCCTCATCCTAGCGTAACTCGTTCGTATCCAAAGCTTGCTCGGAGTCCGAGGGCCACATTTACCATATGCTTGCATATGATTTGTAAATTTACTTTTAACCCCGTGTCTTATAAGTTTGACTTGTTTGTGTATATGTGTGTATGAGCGTGTCTGTGGCAACGTAGCTACTGTATGTATACCTACCAATTTTAAATAAAACCCCCGTCAAATAAATCCTTTGAAAAGTAGAAGATAAATTGTGTTGGTTAGCCCTTTAACTTTGATATACTGACTCAGTAATATAATTTGATTCAAGTGTTGCCATGTTGGGGGACTTTGGATTGTTCGATTGAGAAATCATTTCCTTGATTTTTTAGCCAAAAATCATTAAATTCCGTGATCCGTAATAATATAATAATACATAGTGCGGCAGTAAACTTTCTCTCCCATTATTCTTATAGCTATTAAAAAGTTCTCGACAATAATAGTGTTTTAAATCAAGGGACATGTATGCCAAGTTTGGTGAAAAATAAACAAACAAACAGATATACGGATAAAGCAAAATCGGCAACGTTGTCGAACGGCTCTCCCGATCAATTATTATTTCCACTGATTTTTTTTAAACGCAACGTTAACCGCTTTTTTGATAAAGTAGGTAGTTCATGAATTTTATTGTATAACATATATTATACTAAATCGTGTTTAATATTTTCAATATCTTTTTCATTTTTGTTTATATTTAATATGATTGAATATATATTGGTTCGTTTAATACTATAATATTGTTTATATTATTTCATAATAAAAAGTCTAAGCATTTCAATTTGCTACGAAACAGCTGTCTGGCCTCTTTTCAAATATTTACAGCGACAGTAAACACGAGAGTTCGTAATGGTATCCTATTGGCTAAGCCATAATACCATAAACCAAAAAACTCTTACGGTAAACCATGACGTGCTCTAGTGTGGCCGTCAATGCACTATTTGAAAATTTGAATTTTGAGTGATACGTTACCGTAAGAGTGTTTTGGTTTATGGTAATTATTTATGGCTTAACCAATAGGATACCATTACGTTCTCCCGCGTGGCTCTATGGCGGCGATGTCATTTTTAGATTCAAGTTTGGGGGGGGAGGCTCATTTTCTGGCGTTGACTCTACTGCACATATTTGAAAGGAGGCCGGACAGCTGCCTCGTAGCAAAATGAAATACTTGGGTCTTTTATTATGAAATATTATTAGATACAATATTGTATTATTAAACGACCCATATTAAACTCAATTAGGTTATTCAATATTTTTTAAATATGAAATACTATTATTTTAATATGATTGAGTACCTACAATGTTGTATATACAATTGATAAATACCATAAACCAAAACACTCTCACGGTAACGTATCACTCAAAATTCAAAACTAGTTCCGGTTACATCCAAAGCTTGTACTTTCGATGAAACGTTTTCGCTTATCTTGGCTCTTTGGGGCGAGTGTGACACTGTCGTGTGACTCCCCAACCCCGAGAGGAAAGACTGCACCCGGAGTCTCGTCCATTAATCAGCAGTAGGTCTACTGCCTAGCAGATGTTTGCTATTAATATATTATAAATTTGGTGATTAACTTTGAAAAGAAAACAGGGAAAATTTTGTTAAAACAGAAGTTTACCAAAACAAATCTAAAAATAAAATTTATTAACTATAATTATAGAATTCAACGTAACATAGCTAATCAGGTTAGAATATTGCAGAAGTTATTCATCAGTATTGGCATCGATTTTGTTATCATTTTTATTCATATAGCTTTTCCTTTTATTTATTGTTTCAACTGTAAAAAATAAGATACATTATATTAATATTACTAGGTAAATATAGGCTTGTTTTTCCAAAAGTTAAAATCAATCAAGTCACAGTATTGTGACATACTTACTAATATCAGTATTCATACTACACGATCTGAGAACAAACTAAACCTAAAGAAATTAATAGGGACAGAATAGAAGACCCTGGGCTCCAAAGTGCGAACTTTGGTTTGAATGCAACTGGGATTAGCACTCAGATGGAGAAGACGTCATTTTTATTATTGTAAGTTAGGAAAGATACACGACGTAGATAGTCTTTAACATACCTATATTAATAGATCTCAACCAGTCTTCTCTGAAATGATGCTAGATTTACTGAAAACAGTCTTTTTCGTATAGGTTAGGTATGTATAGCATACATTTTCCAAATTCTTAGATATCTCACCGAACATCAAAAATCCTTTGTTTAAGTGACATCTGATGTCAAAATTTTAAAAAAAATCACCTCAACATTTATATTTGGCTATATTCATAAACCTAGTAAAATAGGTTGTATAGCAATATCAAGAAATAACCAAATAATATGGAAGCAAACATCAGCGAGTCTAAAAAGGCCACGTTGAGCGATTCTACTTAAAATTAATAACTTCATGAATTTCCAGTAAATCTAATAGATTTCCATAAAATTCGTTAAATGATTACTCATTTGAGCCGAATTACAATAATTCAAGTACTAAGCAGATTCTAATTTCGTGTAAATATCGCCGCAAGACAATATTATCCTAATATGATTCCAATAAAGTGGCCTTTTTAGCCCTGGAGGCCACCGGTGTGATAGTAGGGGTGACAGCATCACTACAGGGCCGCTCCCACTTCGGCCGGAATTTACCGTAAGCGGCAACGGTTCCCCTGCGAGATTGATTCCCTTGATTTGATTGATTGAGATTGCCATTGATTGATCCCCTGTCGCCATTGCCGCATCGTGTCCGTTGTCCAGGAAGCGACGCAAGGATGTTCCGGATTCCGGACCAAGCACCTTTGTGTACCTACTATGATGCCGACTACTATATACTGAATTAAAAATACCTACTTACTTTCATGCCACTTTCCTTATAGAATTAGACTTATTTTTGTTCCTTTTTTTACGTGCGCAAAATCCCCACGGATACCTCCCCACCGGAGCCGGTGGAGGAGGTTATGTCGGACTCGAACCGACTAAAACGCACGCCGCCTGTGGGTCGTTTTGGTTGCCGAAGGTGAGGTTGACAGGCATATCCCTCGCATCCCGGCCGACTCAGGGCCATTTCTCACGATCTGGCCCTCTTCTCGGGTGTGGGGACTACAGAGTCCCCAACTTGTCCCCGGGAACGGGAAGGCACGCCAGGCGCGCCACCGCCGCGGCCTGCCTCTGCCAGGGTGACAGGCGGCTCCAACTGTCACCCCCAGGCCTGCGCTCATGGGGGGCGGAGGTCATTCATCGAACTCCGACGCCCGAGTTGCTTCGTACGCGGGCAGCTTGGCTTGCGATCCTTCGTCGCACCCGCTGCCGCTCCCGCCCCGCCTCCTCCTTCACGAGCATTACTTGCTCGCAGAAGGAGGCGCCGGCCGCCCACGCATCCGCGCAGCGAACCATGCCGCGAGCAAGGTGGAGAGCGTGAGAACCCTCACTCCCAGGGCCGCCACAAGCTCCCGCCTCGGCGTCTCCCACGCCGGACACTCGGTGAGCGTGTGCGGACCTGAGTCCTCGCTCGCGTCGCAGTGATGGCATTTGGACGTTGGCTCTTTCTGCATCCGACGCAGATACTTCCCGAAGCACCCATGCTTGGTGATCATCTGCGTCAGACGGTACGAGAGGCTGCCGTGTGGCCTCTCTAGCCACTTCCCCATGATGGGTCTTACCGCCGCTACTACGGCGCACCCTGCGCCTGGTCGCCTAAGTCGTAGCTCCCATTCCGCCACCATTTCCATGTGGAGCCGGGATCTCGCGGCCCGAATTTCTTCGAGCTCGGGATCGTGACCCCGCTCCCGCGCCGCCTTTCGGAACCGGTATAGCGCCGAAAGGGATCTCGCTTCCAGGATCCATGGTGGCGATCCGGCGAGGAGACTCGCCGCGTTGAATGATATCGTGCGGTACCCCCTTATGATGCGAGAATTTGACTTTGACTTTGAGTGGCCACATTTTCTTTACGGCATTTTATTATTGTTACGACCGCCGTCGATATTTCGAAAACTAATAATCGAATCTTCAAGAAATAAAAACGCATTGTTAGTGACGAGGTACTCTACCGAATGGCATAGAAAAATCTGGAATCGTCAACAAAAAGTCACAACCTACCTACGAGTACCTACAGACTTTGTTGAATAAAAATAAACAATAGGTAAATATCGAGAATGTACTCGAAGGTCAGCGACGGCGGCAAGATAAAAGAATAGGTATTTGTCGCTCGCGAGCTTTCTAGATAATTCGATCCTCCTAATTGAGAGGTATAAAAACACGCTCGCATAGCGACACGATTCATTCAGTCTTTGAGATCGATAACGAACACAGCGAACTTAAGCGACCGAAGAAGATTCTACCTGCGACCTGAGCAACGACTGTGGACTACTGTGAACTACTGAGCGACTGGAACTGTTGAAGAGTACTGTGTGTACTAGTGATCTAATTGTCTAGTTTGTGGTGAGCTAATAAATCTCTTCGTTGAGTAAACGGCATTTAATTGTACCCCGTGCACGTAACATTATAATAGAATAAAACATACGTCCGGGTCACTAGTCCCTTAAACTTGTAGTACACGTAGGTATTCCTGTAATTTCATATTAGGCACATTTATTGCGAAACCGGTCAAGTGAAAAATAAAATATAGTGGAAAAAGTACAAAGTGTAGCAGGTTCGACCAAACGACATCAATCAACAGTATTAATAGTATATTTCTTGTTCGGCGATTATTCATCATTAATATTTAAAATACTACATAATCACACAAACACAATTGACGGGTGACGTGACACACGACCGGTCAATCTCTCGTCCGACCAACAAAGCAAAAGCAACTTTTAGCTAAACGAAATAAAGTCTCTTTTTTCGAAATATGACTGTGTCTTACTTTGTATTGTTTCTGTAATCATTTATACTGTACAGTATACACGGTACGGTAACTTCGAGACCGTAAACTGTAACGTGAAATAATCTCACGGTAGAGATGGCTGGAGATGTCAAAAATACGGAAACGTAACCACGTGGTCCCATTACCACTCTCGTGTACGTATACGACTCACGTTTAACAACTCATGGTAGACCTACTGCTTGGCTTGAATTGTCGGTCTGTATACTGTAGCTGTCTCGGTTTGCGTTCAAGAACTCCCACAGTAGTTCCTGCTGATGCCCCGAGACACGGCTTCTTTGGCTGCAAAATACATTACAAAAAGTGAAACGACTCATACTCAATCTATGGTACCGTCGCCCAAGACGATGGTATAGGCGAATTTTGAGCAGTCAAGGACTCAGTAGTTCAGTAGTCAGATCATTCTCCCTGTAAGGAACTGGTTGCGGGTCTGAGTAGCACCTGAGTCGTTTCACTTTTTTCTATCTTAATCGAAAAACAACAAGGTAATTCAATTTAAAAAGCAAACCTTTCTGCAATATTTTGAAAGTTTGTTTAAATATCTACCATCCTCTCTGTGGCATCAATAAACCTCACCGCAGCCTCAGCTTGCATCTCAACAAATCGAGATATTGCAAGCCGTGCCGCCTCCTGCGACATCAGTGGCTCGCATCTTCGACGCTGGCGGTGTCGTTGCACAGAGCGCACAGCCGTTATAGTCGCAGAATTTGGCGACTACGGTGAGCGCACTGGACTCCTGAGAGAGTCTGTGATGCGGACTGTGGCTATTACGTACTAAGAGTTCCATGAAGTAAGGGCCCGCTGGTTTATTTTGCAGTATTGATTCTGAAGCCGGTGAATCTTGTACACCCGCGCCTATTTGGGGAAGCTAGAAAGGAAATATATTGATATTATAAATAACTTGCTTTATTCTCTGTCTCAGTGCTTTAGTAGGCAGCCATTGCCATATAAGGCCTTTGTTTATACATTTATTTTACGATGATGTAACTGTCTTTCTTACCTCTGTAAAAGGTCCCACCCGAACATCAGATGACCCCTGACCGAAATCTACTCCCAGGATTAGGAGATACTTCTCCTTGATTTCGGTCAGGGGCTTTTCGGTGGAAAGCTCTCCGTCAGGTTGTATTTGATTAGCGCGGATGGCAGGCCATTCTTTTGTTTAACTTCGCTGTCCACCCAGTATGTACTAAAAATGTACAAACACATTAATAAAATGACATAGGTAAGTACCTACATAACATGATAAAATTAGAAACTATATTATTACTTTGCACCGCCCGGCCCCGTCCTTAGGCGTCATTGGCTTGGGCATTCAATATGTCGCCAACTTCCCGCCATTTTCCTAATAATAGATAATGTAAATCCAACATAAATAATCATAAATCAAATAACCTTTAGTTCATTAAAGAATTCAGTAAATATTAATTTAGTTACATGTTTTCATTCCAATTAATAATTCAGTGAATATGGAATATGATTTACATATTTTTCATCCAGAATACATTTTTAAATTCTAATTAAAATTAAATAATTAATAAAATGTTCAATCAGCGTTATTCTCTGTAGTATTCTTCTTCTCATTATTAATTTCATCCGATTGCGAATCAGGATTGTAGACTTGCCATTCCCCTTCAACTTTTTTTAGATGCATTACATTCCTTCTATATTCATGGCCGGTTTCATCATTTCTCACATTGTATTCATTTCCTTTAGAACTTAAAACAGTGTGCGGTGTTGAGTTGAAAGGTGCAGTCAGTTTATTTTTTTTGAACATGTTTTTTACGTATACTTTCTCTCCAATACCTATTTCATAATCTGTAGCTTTTCTTTTCCGGTCTTCGTAAGCTTTTCCTTTGTATTTCATTATACTATCTTTGTCTCTCATCTCACAATCAACTCCGCTTCTTTCTCCAATTATGGAAGGTAATTTATCTCTAAATTTCCTGGAAAAGAAAATTTCACCAGGTGTTCTGCCAGTTGTACTATGGGGTGTGCTATTGTACATCATTAGGTAATCAAGAAGATCGGACTGCCATTCTGACTTCAAGCTTTGGCTAATCTGTAACCCTCTAAGAATATCGCAATTTTGGCGCTCTACTTCGCAGTTTTCTTGTGGGCTATAAGGTGTGGTATTTAGCAATTTTATACCTAATTCTCGACAAAAGTCTTTGAATTCGCGGCTTGCAAACTGGCGCTCGTTATCAGCAGTGATAGTTATGGGAATGCCTAGTCTAGCAAATATGTCTTTTAGATTTTTTGTAGTGTCGGTTGTTGTTATTGATTTCATGATTTTAATTTCCTTGTACCTGCTATAATAATCAACGATGCCTAGCAAGTAGTGTCCGGAAGGGAGAGGTCCTAAAAAATCAATAGCAACATCCTGCCATGCTTGATCTGGTAAATTCCGCCTTTTCATAGGTAAGGGCGGATTAGCTGCAGATACTAGGGTGCATCCGCGACAGCTTTTAACTTTGGCCTCAGCATCTTTATCAATTTTGGGCCACCAGACTTTCATCCGTAATCTACTTTTCATCGAAACAATACCTGGATGACCTTCGGTGAGCTGCCTCTAGCACTTGTTCCCTAAGACTTGTGGGAATTACAATTTTGTCTGCCCTTAAGAGAATACCATCATTAATCCAAAGCTCAGATTGAAACACCCGATAATTGACAATTCTAGGATCCCATACATTTGTGTATAAAGCATCTTTTATCAGTTGTATTTCTTTGTCAGTTTCAGATGTTTCGATCAAGGTATGCATTGGAATCGCTTGAGGTCTTGCATATTCGACGAGTTGGCTTATGTGGCATTCATCTTCACTGGGTTTAATATCAGAAACTTTAACTTGACATAAACGAGAAAATGGGTCAGCTATATTATTCTTTCCAGAGCGATAGACAACTTTAAAATTATATGACTGCAGACGCAGAACCCAGCGCTCGATTCTCGCACAAGGTTTTGATCGCGGCCCAAAATCACCTCTAAAGGTTTATGGTCTGTCACAAGGTCAAACATTTTTCTGCCATAAAGATAAACATGGAAATGCTCCACTGCCTATACTAGGGCCAGTGTCTCTTTCTCGGTTTGGCAGTAACGCTTTTCCGCTGCAGATAGACTTCTGTTCCCAAAAGCGATAACGCGATGTCCTCTATTGTCAATTTGTACTAATACCGCCCCAAGACCGACAGGACTGGCGTCTGCTAATACTTGAGTGTGGTCCTCAGGATCATAGTACCCTAAGGTTTGTAAATTTTGGAGTTGAGGTTTAGGTTGTTCAAAAGCAGTCTGTTGTTCTGTTTATCCTGAAATGTCGGTCTTTTGACCTAGTTTGAGCGTAAGTAGACTACGAATAGGCTCAGTCAATGTTGAAAAATTGGGAATCCACTTATTTACATAATCCAGTAAACCTAAAAAACTCTGAATTTCTGCACCGGTTTTAGGTGCCCTGAACGTCTCTGTGCTTTTTATATAAGAATCTAAAGGCTTTACGCCTTCCGAAGAAAATTCATGTCCCAAAAATTGTACGACTTTTGCATTAAAGATGCATTTCCTCAAGTTGAGTGTTACATTGTATCATCGATCGTAATATCTAACTTGATGTCTTTGAATTTTGGAAAGATACTTACATTGAGGTTTTCACTAACAGCATTTACATCTAATCCTAATTTTAACACCTTGAGATCGATAGCTGTTTCTTTTTCTAGTAGGTCTCGGGTCCCATCTTTAATTACATAGAATGTACTGTTCTTTTCTTGAGATCTAATTTTAATAACGGCTTGAAATGAGCCTAATACCTTTAAAGGAGTAGAACTACCATAAGCCATAAATATTTTATCTGGGTTGGCGTCTTGGTTTGTAATTTGTACACCGCATTTTTTAAGATGGGCCCAAGTTTCATCTGTCAGTATGTTATGCTTACTTCCCGAGTCTATAAGAAGATCAACGTCGCTTACGCCGCCAATGTTACACTGAACTTTTCCGTCTCCTTCAAGGTAAAAAATGTAGTTAATATTAGACGGGTAAGGATTTGATCTTCATGGAGGTTGTCTGATTTTTTTTTTCAGCTTGTGAGTCTTGTCTACTTTTTTTATACAGCATCTTAATTCCATTATCATGCGTGGATTTCCGTTTGCTGGATTCGACATTTTGCCATGTAATGACCAAGATAGCCGCATTTAGAACATTTTTTATCTCTAGCAGGGCAAGAAAAACTATCACTATTCCCACAACGAGAACAACCTTTATTATTAATATCTTCACGCTTCGATTCTATTTTGTTTATACTGGCTGTAGGTCGTGAATTATTGCCAATATCGGTGAGCTGCCTTTGCACAGATTCAATTGCATTAGCCTCTATTATAACTTTATCGAGAGTCACGTCATCACCTAATGTGAGGATCTTTTTCTTAAGTTCCATGGAATGACATTTTTCTACAACTTGATCTATTATGTTGTCTTCTTCTCCATGAATGAATTTACATTTCTTACTCTGTTGGCGCAATCTTACAAGAAATTTTTCAAATCTCTCTACAGGTTCTTGCCTAATCAATCTAAATATGTGCCTTTCGTAGACTTTACTCTGCTTAGGCAAGAAATATTCATCGAGTTTGATGATTGCTATTTTAAAAACATCTATGCCTTCTTTTATATCCTTATCTTCAATATGAGCTCCAGGTATATTATAGTATATTTCTTGTAAGTTTGTGCCTCCCATATGTAGGAGAGTAGCTATTTGTTTGATAGGTTGTTCTATATTGGATGCCAGAAGGAAAATTTCCAGGGCCCGTTTCCACTTTTCACAACGGAGTCCCAATGACATGGGATCACCGTCACATTGTAACGGTTCTATGGGAGGTAAGTTGGACATTTTGGGGTGACCTGGAATAATTAGTACACCAATGTACTGCTTTGCACCCTTGGCGCATTAGAGGTGTATCTTTTTATGTTTCGAAGCACCATTAGTACTCCAATTACTGCTTTGCACCCTTGGCGCATTAGAGGTGTATCTTTTTATGTTTCGAAGCACCATTAGTACACCAATTACTGCTTTGCACCCTTGGCGCATTAGAGGTGTATTTTTTTATGTTTCGAAGCACCATTAGTACACCAATTACTGCTTTGCACCCTTGGCGCATTAGAGGTGTATCTTTTTATGTTTCGAAGCACCATTAGTACACCAATTACTGCTTTGCACCCTTGGCGCATTAGAGGTGTATGTTTTTTATGTATTCATTGAAATGAATTTAATTTACATTTGAATATTATTCTTTATTATAATTAACACATTACAAATAGACAAAATAATTTAAACACAAACACACGACACAAACACACGACACAAACTCGCGATCATGTCGCGTCAAACAACCCACTCCGCATCGTTCCCGACGCAAAGGTGCCCATGATGCTGGCCGCGTTGCCCCGCTGAATCGCAATAGCCAACCTTTGCCCCAGGAACGAGCCGGATCGGAAGTCACCGCCATGGTCGTGGATGCGGCGGCCAATTTCCGCGATCAACATCTTCGTGTCCGACCCCCAACTGCCCATAGTCTCCACCGCAATGGGCACAAAATAATATTGTGGCTCCATTGCGGCGTATTTCGCCCTTTTTTTGCTCGCGGCGTCCTCAGCCGCCGCCGCCGGGGCACCGATGGTGCGACCAAGATGCGTGGCCGCGACTGTGCTGACGCATGTGGCGTCCCACACCAAGCACCTGCCGTTTTTCCACGGCACCAAAGTGAGACCATCAGGTCGCTTGCCGTCTAATCTGCAGAGACCCGGGGGCTCCAGCACGCATGGTACATTCGCCGATATTAGATTATTTGAATTGAATAAGTTTAAGTAAATATATGTTTTATATTTAATTTAATAATTTAAATAGTAATAAATTTTATTAAGGTATGTTTTATATTTATTTATCTAATCTCATACTAAAATGTCAACATTGAAAATCAAAACAATACTTTAACAGCAGTCTTTACGCAAAGAGTATCAAAATAAATTTAAAAAAAAATCATAATGTAACAGGTCTTCTAGGGGAAACTGTACTTTCAAATAACTTTTTTCTTTCATAACGATAGCTTCAGCTGGACCCAAGGAGGTTTCAATGCATTTTTGTCATACATAATCTGTGGACACGGCACGATGGATTTTAATTTATTTTTTTAGCTTTTCAGTAATTTTATGCAAATTATATTAATTATTTCATGAGATTAGATAAAGTAGTATGTGTTTACAAAATCAGATTGTCATAACCAGAAAACTAGCAGAATTAATTTAAAAATATTCACAACATCATTTACTTATACTTATTCCCTTATTTGTTTTGCTCCTTGGCAAAATTACACCTCCGTACAGTTTTCTAATGCTCTTTGGCATAGTAATAATACTATGCTCCTAGGCAAATTAGGACGAATAAAATCGTTTATTGTTATTATTATTTGTGCATTATTATAAATGTATTCGTACACCTTGGTACTTTTATTAAGGTTAGTGTAATAAATTGCCATGGCTTATTTCGGCGTACCTACGCCTACAATGCCAAACAACAAAATTAATGCATATTACTCAAAAGTCAAATCTTTTTATTTTCGTCCTAATACATATATGAATTAACGAATTACTTTTTTACGTTACTTGCTTATAACGTTCGTGGCAACAACAATTTGATGCGTTTTATACATTTATAATCATGAACAAAACAACAGACATTTTTTGACATTTTGTCTCTATTGCACGTAATTTGTAAATATTTTCCCCCTTTTATTTTTTTTTACAGGACGGTTTGTATTTCGTATTAGTTAACCACTTACTTGAGATCTCGTCGCCACGTGTGGTGTCCTGTATTTCTTATAATGTTTGGGGGAAATAAACAACACGACAAATATGTATTAGGTCGCACACACAGAAATGCTCTCGGTCCCGCGCAAAGAGAATACAATACTACGTAAGAAGAGACGGGACTTCCATAGTGCAAAATAATCTTACGAAATGTCAAATCAGGGCTAACTGAACGCAGCCAACCTAACAACTGTAACACATAGGTACAGAGTTGCCAACATAAGGGAAAAATAGAGATGTGCCCTTAATTTTATTTGATTTATCGATATCGACTACATTTATCGATATCGATAAATAGTGGTCTCTGATTTTTATAATATAATTTTATATTTTCACAGACGCTATACTCCATTTTTGAACTAAAGTACTGCGTCATACAAGTTATATGTTGAAAATGAATAAGCGTTTAAATTCGCGGAGGCAGTACTTTTAATTACAAAAACAGAATATAGGCTCAGTTGGGCTTTTAAAATGATAAGTTCATAAAATTATTTATTTATTGAAAAACATTATTTTAAAAATATTTGTAATTTCCCCGCCGCATTTCTTCTTCAACCAATTCTGCAGCTCGTAGTAGTGCATTATGACCCTTTTTAATATCAGGACGCTTGCTTCATTATTGCCTTCGTCTTTAATCACTTTTGTACCTTGTACACATGGCAATTAGCTGAAACAAAAATAAGGACATAATTAATGAACTTGTTTTTGTCATTAATTTTTGTTATACGGGTTATAGATAGCAATGATTTCTGAATTGACACTAACCTTCTGTTATAGTGATGACGATAATTTGTAATTTCTGCGCCGCATTTCTTCTTCAACCAATTCTGCAGCTCGTAGTAGTGCATTATGACCCTTTTTAATATCAGGACGCTTGCTTCATTATTGCCTTCGTCTTTAATCACTTTTGTACCTTGTACACATGGCAATTAGCTGAAACAACAATAATGACATAATTAATGAACTTGTTTTTGTCATTAATTGTTGTTATACGGGTTATAGATAGCCATGATTTCTGAATTGAAACTAACCTTCTGTTATAGTGATGACAATTATTTTGCTGAACCAACTAATTGAGCAAGTCCAGAAACTGAACTGGCAGATTCATTAAAAGCTTTTGTGGAAGCAAGTATGTACATAAAATTCATAATATCACCTATATACACGAACATATATTTTGGATATAATTAAAATATATGTATATAATTCATATTACCTTGTACATATGTCAATTAGCTGAAACAAGAATAATGACATAATTAATGAACTTGTTTTATTACTCATTAATTTTTATTATACGGGTTATAGATAGCCATGATTTCTGAAGTGGCACTAACCTTTTGTTACAGTGATCATGATTATTTTGCTGATCCCATTAATTGAGCAATTTTATTTAAATTTGAATTGGACTGTTCTTCCTCATTAATTGATGAATTTATTCTTCTGCATTCATTTCTGATTAATAATACTGATAAACGACACAGCAACGAGTCCATTAGGTCTGCATTGTGGTCCTCACACATCCAAAATGAATTTATATCCTTAATCATCATCAAGCGACAATAACTACCTATATCTTTATTATGAAGATAAGGTTTTACATCACGTTCAAACACAGAAACACATTTATCAACTGTTTTACAAAGTTCCAAAGTTGGGTAGGTAAGAGATAATTTATCTTTCCACCATTCTTTTAGTGCTATGTAGTTATATATTTTGTTATCTGCCGGTGTTATTGTTCTTAAGCTGTCGTAACATTTGGGGCATTTGGTAGTCTTAACTAAAACTGAGGCCAGATAACCACTGACATAAACAACTGGTTGTTTATTGAATACCTCAAATAGTCTCTCTTCTACATCAACTTCGAAGTCGGGTAAATGCAAGACAGGTTCAACGTTACAAATGTCATATTCATGGACATCATTCTGCACATCGTTCGTAGCTCTGTAAGAGTGATCAGCATTAACCACATCTTCAGCTTCGGAACTTGGGAACACCAAGTCATGGAAGTCCAGCATTAAATGGTTCTCGTCAACCTCACAATTAGCGCCCCTAATAGGGGTACTTAGTTTCGTCAAAATAGACGTTTTAAGTGCAGCGGTGAAGTGGTGGCACGTAGGATTGTGATTTGTGGGCGAATGTTGCCGAATTAGGCCGAATAAATTTTCTAATGAGTCCTGGTTAAGCTGGCGCAAATTGAGATACTTAAATCCAATGGACTGCACATAGTTCCAAATATCTTGAAACGATGATATAGATGTAATGTATCCATTCACACAGCGTACGTTTCTTAATTTCAATTGAGTATCCAACTTTAAAAAGTACATGTTTTTGATTTTATTTTTATATTCTGGCCACAAATTGCGATGGATACTGTTTTTGGATACATTTACTCTGATTCCTTTTTTCACATCTTTTTTTGATGCAGGACCGTTCGTGATATCAAACAATTTATCTAGGTGCTGAATCACGTTTGCAGTCTTCAAAATCGCATCACGTTTTAAGCTACCATCAGATTGGAGCTCATTTCTGAATGTTTCCGCGAACAATTTTAAAATTGCTGTTACGTCGTTGCTTAATATTTGTGCGGCTAGTTTGACCTTCATCTTAGCACGGACCTTGGGATTTACGTGAAGTCCTGTAAGTTTTTTAAAATGAAGCGTTTCGTTATTTTTTTCTTGTAGCTCAACTACACTCGAGAGCAATGAATCCGGGTCACTTAAAGAATGTTAAAAATCTCGGAAACTAAAAATGATAGGTTAATGCAATAAATTGTATTTAATAGACAATGTAATACTCCTTAAATGAAAGTAAAAAAAATATGAGTCACCATACATTTTATTAACACAAAATTACATAAAGAAAAAAACTGCTGATCTCTCCTTAAAACAAAAATAGGAAACATGAAATTTTTGAACTTTATTACGATTTTCTTGAATTTTAATACTTCGTATTGCCTCCTCGTGCTTCCATTACTGCGTTTACGCGGTTTGGCATGCTGTACACCAAGTTCCTTATACGATTTTGGGGAATATTCTCCCATTCCTCTGTGAGAGCAATTTTGAGCTCACGAAGCGTGATTGGGGGAGGGTTTCGTTGTTTTACGCATCTGCCTAGCTCGTCCCAAGCATGCTCGATCGGGTTGATATCCGGGCTGCGCGCTGGCCACTCCATACGAGTAATGTTCATCTCTTGAAGGTAGTCATTCACAATCCTACCTGTATGAGGTCTGGCATTGTCATGCATAAATATAGCATCCTCACCTAAATTGACCATAAATGGACCAACGTGATCATTGAGGATTTCTTCCACATATCTTACGCTAGTTAAAGAGCCGTTTTCTATGATCACCAGCTCTGTGCGACTTTCAGAAGAAATTCCGGCCCACACAAGTACAGACCCACCACCGTAGGCTACTTTTTCTTCGATGCATGCTTGCTTGAATCTTTCCCCTGGTCTTCGATACACTCTGTGTCTTCCATCGTGCTTGTAGAGCATAAATTTTGATTCGTCGGAGAACATAACTTTTGACCAATCTTCAATACTCCAATTTACGTGGCTCTGGGCATAACTTAGTCTCGAAATACGATGCCCACGCTCCAGTTTAGGGCCGTTTGCAGGTCTAAGGGGTTTTAAGTTAGATTCAGCAAGCCGACGTCTTACTGTCCATGCACTTGGGTTACTTCCTCCGAGGCGTCGAAACTGATTGGTGAGTTCAGTTCCTGTGAGAAAGCGATTTCGAAGCATGGTGTTCACCAAGTATCGGTCTTCTCGTGCTGTGGTACACCTGGTTCTGCCCGTTCCTGGTCTGCGTAGGTTAGAACCAGTTTCTTCGTAACGTCGGAGAACTCTTTGTACTGTTGACAGCGACACACCGACAGTCCTGGCTGTATCGCGCTGACTCCGGCCGGTTTCCAGCATTGTAAGTATTCTGGTGCATTCTTCAGGCGTAAGCGACATAATTTCAGCTTGATTAATGAATATAGAGCACTATCAACATGGTTTATGTACCCACATAAATGACAGATTACAAACAAAAGCAACACCAAATGCTGTAATTTCGTAGTTCCATCTTCGAAAGTGGCCCTTTTTCAAATTTGATTTTTGTTATGATATAACTTTACAATAACTAAGAAGTTTTAATACCTTCATTTAAGGAGTATTACATTGTCTATTAAATACAATTTATTGCATTAACCTAGCATTTTTAGTTTCCGAGATTTTTAGGATTCTTTAAGTGACCCGGATTCATTGCTCTCGAGTGTAGGTGCGACCAATCGGCTTTTTCGCCATTAAACATAACTTGTCCTCCTTGTAAGAAATTATTTCTTATGGACTTGAAAAGATGTGGTACATCATAGATAATATAAACTTTATTATCATCCACTAAAAAGAAATTACTGTCTGCTGGTTGGCCAGTGAATTTCTTGAGTAAATTAAGGGCCCCTACGTTAGTTGGGCCCTGATCGCATACTGTAGCAATTATTTTAAATCCAACATCAGAAACATTTTTTATTGCATTCTTTATAATCACTCCTAATTTTTCTGACGATATTGTTCCTTTTAAAAAGTAGTAGGCAAGAGGCTGCTTATATTTTTTGTGTACACCTTGTAGTAATAGTACCAAAGCTTTGTCAGCTACATCTCCGATCCGGCCATGTTCACCAAGATCCTGATAGCCTTCAACACTGTCATTAGCAACATTATAAATGAGCCTCTTTTTTAGGGACATCTCATCAAAACACAGGACGCACGTTTTATCTTTAGAAGACAACTCATTTGCTTTTCTTCTAAGATGACTCAAAATAATTTTATTGAATCCAGGAGATATGGGCATTTTACTTAAAATGTTCTGGAGAGTCCTTATACTGGGCAAAGGTATTAGTTGCCTCAAATATCTGTACAGCTTCGGCGATTTCTTGTACATAGCTATAGCTAATGTTTTATTATCTTCTGTCCAACGTTTACCCTGACCACAACGGTTTTGATTATTTTTTGCTGACAATAGCATAGTTTTCAGTGCTTTCGATTTAATGTTGTCGAATATTTTTAGTTTCTGTTGCACTGTTTTCAACTTAAGTTTGTACTTTGTTAATTTTATAATTAATAATAATAATAATAATAATAATATTCTACAACATTCTACACTACGCTATCTAGACCCATGGTAAGCATAGTTTAACTTGCTTGTGTTATGGAATCTAGAATACGGATAAACATACTTAAATACTTTTTTTTTTTTTTGTAAATACATACATATTATACATAGGAACACCCAGACCAATGCAAATACTCATATTCATGCATACAAATATTTGCACAGAGCGGGGATCGAACCCGCGCCTCCTGCGTAGCAGTCGCGTTCACTACCACCACGCCACAGAGGCTGTCGAAATATTGTATATAATTAGGTTCTTCCTTCTAGGAGTTAGCTCTAATTCACTAGCAGATTTAACAGTTTCTTTACGCCGCCGTCGTTTTCGTGTAGCTGAATTTTTTTTTATTATTCAGTCAAAGAGAAAAAGTACACATCCATAGGCTACGGTAACCAGTTCCCATCAGGTAGGCCGTATGCTTGTCTGCCACCTATGTGGTATAAAAAAAAAATTACCTTTCGAAACTTCACTCTCATTTTTCGTTAGTTATTTAGTTATTGTCACAATTATTTCACTAATAACATTTAAAGAAAAACTTTGAAAATAACGATTAGATATTCAACATACAAAGTGACAGATACATGTCAGACAGATGACATTTAATTAAGGAACGAGCGAGACGGATTAGGAAGTTGAGTGAGACAAATATAGTAGCCATTAAAATTCTGCCCCGTTTCATAGTACGTTTTTTTTGTACGTAGTTGCGACAGACTGGTCCCGCGTTCAGCGGCAAGTGACCACAGACTCAATAATAGATTGCATGTCACCGCGGCGCTGCTGTGCGCTAACCATCTTTATTTCAATACATCACATATAGCATACATTTTCCAAATTCTTAGATATCTCACCGAACATCAAAAATCCTTTGTGTTTAAGTGACATCTGATGTCAAAATTTAAAAAAAAATCACCTCAACATTTATATTTGGCTATATTCATAAACCTAGTAAAATAGGTTGTATAGCAATATCAAGAAATAACCAAATAATATGGAAGCAAACATCAGCGAGTCTAAAAAGGCCACGTTGAGCGATTCTACTTAAAATTAATAACTTCATGAATTTCCAGTAAATCTAATAGATTTCCATAAAATTCGTTAAATGATTACTCATTTGAGCCGAATTACAATAATTCAAGTACTAAGCAGATTCTAATTTCGTGTAAATATCGCCGCAAGACAATATTATCCTAATATGATTCCAATAAAGTGGCCTTTTTAGACCTGGAGGCCACCGGTGTGATAGTAGGGGTGACAGCATCACTACAGGGCCGCTCCCACTTCGGCCGGAATTTACCGTAAGCGGCAACGGTTTCCCTGCGAGATTGATTCCCTTGATTTGATTGATTGAGATTGCCATTGATTGATCCCCTGCCGCCATTGCCGCATCGTGACCGTTGTCCAGGAAGCGACGCAAGGATGTTCCGGATTCCGGACCAAGCACCTTTGTGTACCTACTATGATGCCGACTACTATATACTGAATTAAAAATACCTACTTACTTTCATGCCACTTTCCTTATAGAATTAGACTTATTTTTGTTTCTTTTTTTACGTGCGCAAAATCCCCACGGATACCTCCCCACCGGAGCCGGTGGAGGAGGTTATGTCGGACTCGAACCGACTAAAACGCACGCCGCCTGTGGGTCGTTTTGGTTGCCGAAGGTGAGGTTGACAGGCATATCCCTCGCATCCCGGCCGACTCAGGGCCATTTCTCACGATCTGGCCCTCTTCTCGGGTGTGGGGACTACAGAGTCCCCAACTTGTCCCCGGGAACGGGAAGGCACGCCAGGCGCGCCACCGCCGCGGCCTGCCTCTGCCAGGGTGACAGGCGGCTCCAACTGTCACCCCCAGGCCTGCGCTCATGGGGGGCGGAGGTCATTCATCGAACTCCGACGCCCGAGTTGCTTCGTACGCGGGCAGCTTGGCTTGCGATCCTTCGTCGCACCCGCTGCCGCTCCCGCCCCGCCTCCTCCTTCACGAGCATTACTTGCTCGCAGAAGGAGGCGCCGGCCGCCCACGCATCCGCGCAGCGAACCATCGCCGCGAGCAAGGTGGAGAGCGTGAGAACCCTCACTCCCAGGGCCGCCACAAGCTCCCGCCTCGGCGTCTCCCACGCCGGACACTCGGTGAGCGTGTGCGGACCTGAGTCCTCGCTGGCGTCGCAGTGATGGCATTCGGACGTTGGCTCTTTCTGCATCCGACGCAGATACTTCCCGAAGCACCCATGCTTGGTGATCATCTGCGTCAGACGGTATGAGAGGCTGCCATGTGGCCTCTCTAGCCACTTCCCCATGATGGGTCTTACCGCCGCTACTACGGCGCGCCCTGCGCCTGGTCGCCTAAGTCGTAGCTCCCATTCCGCCACCATTTCCATGTGGAGCCGGGATCTCGCGGCCCGAATTTCTTCGAGCTCGGGATCGTGACCCCGCTCCCGCGCCGCCTTTCGGAACCGGTATAGCGCCGAAAGGGATCTCGCTTCCAGGATCCATGGTGGCGATCCGGCGAGGAGACTCGCCGCGTTGAATGATATCGTGCGGTACCCCCTTATGATGGGAGAATTTGACTTTGACTTTGAGTGGCCACATTTTCTTTACGGCTTTTTATTATTGTTACGACCGCCGTCGATATTTCGAAAACTAATAATCGAATCTTCAAGAAATAAAAACGCATTGTTAGTGACGAGGTACTCTACCGAATGGCATAGAAAAATCTGGAATCGTCAACAAAAAGTCACAACCTACCTACGAGTACCTACAGACTTTGTTGAATAAAAATAAACAATAGGTAAATATCGAGAATGTACTCGAAGGTCAGCGACGGCGGCAAGATAAAAGAATAGGTATTTGTCGCTCGCGAGCTTTCTAGATAATTCGATCCTCCTAATTGAGAGGTATAAAAACACGCTCGCATAGCGACACGATTCATTCAGTCTTTGAGATCGATAACGAACACAGCGAACTTAAGCGACCGAAGAAGATTCTACCTGCGACCTGAGCAACGACTGTGGACTACTGTGAACTACTGAGCGTCTGGAACTGTTGAAGAGTACTGTGTGTACTAGTGATCTAATTGTCTAGTTTGTGGTGAGCTAATAAATCTCTTCGTTGAGTAAACGGCATTTAATTGTACCCCGTGCACGTAACATTATAATAGAATAAAACATACGTCCGGGTCACTAGTCCCTTAAACTTGTAGTACACGTAGGTATTCCTGTAATTTCATATTAGGCACATTTATTGCGAAACCGGTCAAGTGAAAAATAAAATATAGTGGAAAAAGTACAAAGTGTAGCAGGTTCGACCAAACGACATCAATCAACAGTATTAATAGTATATTTCTTGTTCGGCGATTATTCATCATTAATATTTAAAATACTACATAATCACACAAACACAATTGACGGGTGACGTGACACACGACCGGTCAATCTCTCGTCCGACCAACAAAGCAAAAGCAACTTTTAGCTAAACGAAATAAAGTCTCTTTTTTCGAAATATGACTGTGTCTTACTTTGTATTGTTTCTGTAATCATTTATACTGTACAGTATACACGGTACGGTAACGTCGAGACCGTAAACTGTAACGTGAAATAATCTCACGGTAGAGATGGCTGGAGATGTCAAAAATACGGAAACGTAACCACGTGGTCCCATTACCACTCTCGTGTACGTATACGACTCACGTTTAACAACTCATGGTAGACCTACAGCTTGGCTTGAATTGTCGGTCTGTATACTGTAGCTGTCTCGGTTTGCGTTCAAGAACTCCCACAGTAGTTCCTGCTGATGCCCCGAGACACGGCTTCTTTGGCTGCAAAATACATTACAAAAAGTGAAACGACTCATACTCAATCTATGGTACCGTCGCCCAAGACGATGGTATAGGCGAATTTTGAGCAGTCAAGGACTCAGTAGTTCAGTAGTCAGATCATTCTCCCTGTAAGGAACTGGTTGCGGGTCTGAGTAGCACCTGAGTCGTTTCACTTTTTTCTATCTTAATCGAAAAACAACAAGGTAATTCAATTTAAAAAGCAAACCTTTCTGCAATATTTTGAAAGTTTGTTTAAATATCTACCATCCTCTCTGTGGCATCAATAAACCTCACCGCAGCCTCAGCTTGCATCTCAACAAATCGAGATATTGCAAGCCGTGCCGCCTCCTGCGACATCAGTGGCTCGCATCTTCGACGCTGGCGGTGTCGTTGCACAGAGCGCACAGCCGTTATAGTCGCAGAATTTGGCGACTACGGTGAGCGCACTGGACTCCTGAGAGAGTCTGTGATGCGGACTGTGGCTATTACGTACTAAGAGTTCCATGAAGTAAGGGCCCGCTGGTTTATTTTGCAGTATTGATTCTGAAGCCGGTGAATCTTGTACACCCGCGCCTATTTGGGGAAGCTAGAAAGGAAATATATTGATATTATAAATAACTTGCTTTATTCTCTGTCTCAGTGCTTTAGTAGGCAGCCATTGCCATATAAGGCCTTTGTTTATACATTTATTTTACGATGATGTAACTGTCTTTCTTACCTCTGTAAAAGGTCCCACCCGAACACCAGATGACCCCTGACCGAAATCTACTCCCAGGATTAGGAGATACTTCTCCTTGATTTCGGTCAGGGGCTTTTCGGTGGAAAGCTCTCCGTCAGGTTGTATTTGATTAGCGCGGATGGCAGGCCATTCTTTTGTTTAACTTCGCTGTCCACCCAGTATGTACTAAAAATGTACAAACACATTAATAAAATGACATAGGTAAGTACCTACATAACATGAGAAAATTAGAAACTATATTATTACTTTGCACCGCCCGGCCCCGTCCTTAGGCGTCATTGGCTTGGGCATTCAATATGTCGCCAACTTCCCGCCATTTTCCTTGTGCGTACAGCTTGGCTTGAATTGTCCGACTGTATGATGTAGCTGTCTCGGTTTGAGTTCAAGAACTCCCACAGTAGTTCCAGCTGATGCCCCGAGACACGGCTTCTTTGGCTGCAAAATACATTACAAAACCCTTGCTATGTTGTATGAATGTATATGATTATTAATGTAGTAATTAATGTAAAGAATACCCGGAAAGGAAATTTCTTATTTAAAATCTTTTTACACTTAACAACCCTTCATACGACAAACTTGACAATGGTAAACTGAAGATCGAATGGTTCTTTGCAGGCTTAATATTCAATATACTTATTAGATTTCATTAACTAAAGTCACTATGTTTCCATGAGCGTTTTCTATATGAACTAGTAAATGCGTACTTGGTTGTTTTCCGTCCAAATTTATTGAGAACATCACTTCACCATTTATGAATTTACGCATAGTTGCTGTGGCTCGCACTAATCTCAGCCAAGAACTAAAGTGGTTGGGATTAGTTGAGAGTGGTGAATGCAAATCTGATTAATGGATTTGATTGACTTGATGTGTTATTGTAAATGAAAATGGGATGTTTTCTTCGATTCTACATTATAGCAGTAAGGAATTCCGATTCTTATATAAGAAACTGTGGTCCCATTACCCAACGTGATGTGCAGTTTAATGAATCTCGCGTTACGCTGTACAGTTTAATGAATCACGCGTAACGCGTGTTGTCAATCCTCAACAATGGTAGAATCAAAATTTTCTCATAGTCTATGCATACGCTACAAACTGCTTATGAGACCTTGCATCGCAGGCGGAGCCAACCAAGCATTGTCATCGAATCACACCAACATATTCTGCGTGAGGGTTTGTATCTATGTGCTTCAACAATTGTTTTCGTTAAACTAATTGCTATTAACTCGGCTTGAAGTGCAAGTCTCGGTATAGAAATTGGTTTTAAAGGCGCTACTCGAATTTTACTACTAATGAGTGTCATTGTAACAAGATATGTTCTATGAACCAAGCGCCAATAACCGACAGTTGAGTAGGCTACTTCGCTTGCGTCATAGAAAATAGTTCGCGCTCCAAAATCTTCGAACCGTGTAAGAGATGAAATGTTTGCTACATCTGCAAAACACTGGTGTGCCTACGTGTTTTTGAGATTCAGATTACGAAGTCATAACTGTACTGTAGATAACACGTCCTTGGCTTTTACAGTCAAAGTTGATATTAGAATGAGTCCAGTGACAGGTTGACAATAACCAAATTCGCTACAATAGTTAATTTGCTACTTCCCCTAATTCGACACTTTTATTATTTCGCTACTTACCCAAACTTGACACTTGCCTTAATTCGGCACATGTCCTATTGAACACTTTCCTATTTTGACACTTTGGTAGTCTATAATAAAACTAATTAAAATAAAGCACAAGACAAACGAATTTATTTACTCAAAATAAAACCTTGAAAAAATATTTTTATGTACCTACTAACTAAACATGTCACAATGATGCCGAATATTTATGACTGGAAAAGACAGAATCTTATTAAGCCAAATCCTATTTAACACGTTTGTTAACCATCTTGACGTATTTATCCGACTCATGTGTAATGTATATATCATTATTGTGTACAAATTTGAGTATTATCCCCATGGTTAATAGTTCATTATTCTGCGTGCACCTACCTCAAAGCATCTCTGTATCTTCCTAAGGTAGACTGTAAAGTAAGGTAAGGTAGACTGGCATTAAGTCCGCCTTTGTACTATAGGCTGCGCATAAAGTTTAAATAAATAAATTTAAAAACCAGGCATTGCCACATTTTAATAGAACCATTAAAATTATATTAATCATTGCGTTGTTCCAACAAACTAGAACGTTTTTTTTCCTATTTCTTTCACTCATGTAAATGCGGTTTTGGCGTATTGGAAATGTACATTATTACCTTCCTCTTAAAAATTGAAATTTATAAAAATAAGCTGGGTTTTTTTTCTAAAATGTTACGTGCCAATCGATGACCCCATGGTTCCACAAGTTTCAGCCATATGTTAATTAAATTGGACACATTCAGGTCCTTGTGGCGATTTCTCAAATACTGTAAGCCCGGCCTCAGGAATATGTAATGTTGTTAAAAATGTATCTACGGTTTTCTTTATTCAAAATATATTCAGGATCCATTTCAAATTTAATTCTTTCCCTTTAGCTTATTATATCAATGTATGTAGTTAACCAATTTTCAGCCATAATTAATATATTGATTAAATTGTTCAAATTTAGGTCCTTACGACGATTTCTAAAATACTGTCAGGCCTCAGGAATATCTATTGTTGGTTAAAATCCCATAGCTACACAGTAATTAATGTATCTACGATTTCTTTATTCGAAATATATTCAGTATCCATTTCAACGTCAATATTTAAATATTTCGCTTTTCGTAATACACACTGTCGGTAATTAAAAAGCATTAATAGTGGCGTTTTAGAAGTCAACGTGAAATTTTTCCGGTGAAAAGAAAGTAATTTTGTCTTCAGAAAATGCTATCCCCTGAGGTATGTTAGTTTGACTTTTCCGGTATAAAAGACACCATCACAAACAATATTCTTAGCTTCTAATAATATTACTGATACATATGATGTCATGAAGATTTTTTTTTACTTGATCCATCATCAAATACTAGGAACTTAACTTCCTCAAGCTTTTTGAATACCGTATTTTTAACCTTCTACGCCTTACGTAAATAAACGTAAATAAAGACTTTCATGTCAGATATGACAGTAGCAAACGGGAACTATTCAAGTGCCCAGTATACTTGACTAAAGGGTTTTTATCAGTGCTTGAGAAATATAAAAAAGTTAGAATGTTGTTTGCCTAGATCTAAATTGACCATAAATTTGTCTACGTAATACTTCATACCAAAACCAGTTTGGTATAAAACGAAAAATAACGTAACGACGTAATACGGATTACAAGAATTTGATAGCACAAAAGATATAAACCGCGACTGTACATGCTTACAAAATGCTAATATAGGAAGGTGTCCTATAAGACATGTGCTGAATTCAGGATAATTTCGAGTTACGGAAAGTAGCGAAATAATAAAAGTGTCGAAGTAACGAATTAAGAAAGTGTCGACCGGTCAGTGGAATCGTTGAAATTTGGAGCATCGGGGAAGACAAGGTCTTCACCTGGAGCTGGGTGCTTGATCTTTAGATCTGTAAAAGTATCTAGAGAGTAAGGCGCCACTAAGTCTCTGCTGAGTAGTATCCTAGCTGCTCCACTGATATCACCTTCTCTCAATTTCGATTCTACATAATGGAAAAGGGTATTCTTGCCAAATGCAGTGAATTCAGGGTCGAAATACAGTTGTCCTTAATTTGTGATGTTAAACTCTTGGCAGAAGTCTGATTTTTTGAAATGTGTAAAATCTTACAGGAGGTGATGAATAATTGCCTTTCGGAACATAATAAACTAATCTCATTATGTTGGATTACGGAAATAGGTCTGCATTTTGTTTGCCACAAAGGCATATATGACTGTAGAAACTTGTATGCTTTTTTATCAGAAAAAGCATCAAGAAGTAAATACATAATTTATAAAAGGGTCGTGGACAATCGCGAAAGGTTTCATCGCCATAGAACGAAATACTTTTTGCACATTGTAGATTTCAGCATCTTTCGGGAACAAATAAGAATTATCTTTTCCTCATTTCCGTCTTCAACAACAGTAAACGTTTTACACAAAACAAACAGTCTGAGTCTAAAAACTGTTTCTTTGCTCTGTATTAACATAACATTTACAATTTGAACCGATTGACATCCGTCACTATTATTCCTTTTCATTACAAATGGCCATTTTACAACTAGTTATGCAATTTAGAGACGTACGTGAAGACGTATGTGAACTTAGCATCTCACTTGCTGGCATCTCACAAAAAAACGATAGTTCTATTGGCATCCCACATAGTTCTATAGTTCTCAATAAGTTTTAACAATAGTTCCATTGATTTAAGTACCAAAATCGAACTTTAAAAAAATGAGATGCTAACTTCACAAAAAATTTCCAGCATCTCATCAAAAAACCTCAAAAATAGTGGTAATTAACATAGTTACACAGTTCTAGATAAGTTTCAACAATAGTTCTATAGATTTTTGTATCGAAATCGCATTTTTAAAAATTGAGATTTTAACTTCACAAAATATATTACGGCATTTCATCGAATTTCGCTTCATTGACCATGCAGACGTGGATAACTAAGAAGTTTTGCATTATAAACTTATTCTGTTGATTGCTCTACTGCTTGACTATAATAAGAATCGAAGAAACACTATATAGGACAGAGATACTGAGGTTTATATATACTGAGTATAGAGAGATCACACACGAAAAGACGAATATGTTCTACACAACACTTAAAAAATGGTGATATGCTGTCACCTAACTTAGAGTTCTGTGCATTATTATACTTTTGTATCATAGATACAGTCTGCTACATAAGAAATAACAGAGTTCTGAACATATTGAGTTGAAGTAAGGTGAGATGATGTGGTTTAACTGAGAGTTATGTGCCAAAAAAACTTACCGTTTTTACCAATACGCTTAAACAAGGGTGAGATGCTGATACACTTCTAAGAGTTCTGTACTCCAAAATACTTTAAAATGGTAGGTAGAGGTCTGCCACATATAAAACGAAAGTGTTCTGGACACATAGATATGGGAAAGGGTGAGATGCTGATGTTCAACCGAAAGTTATGAGCAAAAAAGTGTGTTGAGCAATAGGCTTAGAGAAAGGTGAGATGCTGATACATTACTAAGAGTTCTGTACTTCAGAAAGCTGTCAATTAATAGATAAAGGTCTGCTACACATAAAACAAGAGAGTTCTGGCCATGTAGAGTTGAAAAAGGGTGAGATGCTGAGGTCCAACCGAGAGTCATATGTCAAAAAAATAAATTGAGCAATGGGCTTAGAGAAGGGTGAGATGCTGATACATTACTAAGAGTTCTGTACTCCGCAAAGCTTTCAAATAGTAGGTGAAGGTCTGCCACATATAAAACGACAGAGTTCTGTACACAAAGAGATGAGAAAAGGTAAGATGCTAAGGTTCAAACGAGAGTTATGAGTCAAAAAAAGTGAGTTGAGCAATAGGCTTAGAGAAAGGTGAGATGCTGATACATTACTAAGAGTTCTGTACTTCAAAAAGCTGTTAATTATTAGATAAAGGTCTGTCACACATAAAACAAGAGAGTTCTGGCCATGTAGAGTTGAAAAAAGGTGAGATTCTGAGGTCCAACCGAGAGTCATATGCAAAAAAAAGAGTTTTGAGTAATAAGCTTAAACAAGGGTGAGATGCTGATACATTACTAAGAGTTCTGTACTCCGAAAAGCTTTCAAATAGTAGGTGAAAGTCTGCCACATATAAAACAAAAGAGTTCTGGACACCAAAAGATGAGAAAGGGTGAGATGCTAAAGTTCAAACGATAGTTATGAGCAAAAAAAAAGTGTGTTGAGCAATAGGCTTAGAGAAAGGTTAGATGCTGATACATTACTAAGAGTTCTGTACTCCGCAAAGCTTTCAAATAGTAGGTGAAGGTCTGCCACATATAAAACGACAGAGTTCTGGACACATAGATATGGGAAAGGGTAAGATGCTGATGTTCAACCGAAAGTTATGAGCAAAAAAGTGTGTTGAGCAATAGGCTTAGAGAAAGGTGAGATGCTGATACATTACTAAGAGTTCTGTACTTCAGAAAGCTGTCAATTATTAGATAAAGGTCAGCTACACATAAAACAAGAGAGTTCTGGCCATGTAGAGTTGAAAAAGGGTGAGATGCTGAGGTCCAACCGAGAGTCATATGTCAAAAAAATGAATTGAGCAATGGACTTAGAGAAAGGTGAGATGCTGATACATTACTAAGAGTTCTGTACTTCAAAAAGCTGTTAATTATTAGATAAAGGTCTGTCACACATAAAACAAGAGAGTTCTGGCCATGCAGAGTTGAAAAAAGGTGAGATTCTGAGGTCCAACCGAGAGTCATATGCAAAAAAAAGAGTTTTGAGTAATAAGCTTAAACAAGGGTGAGATGCTGATACATTACTAAGAGTTCTGTACTTCAGAAAGCTGTCAATTATTAGATAAAGGTCAGCTACACATAAAACAAGAGAGTTCTGGCCATGTAGAGTTGAAAAAGGGTGAGATGCTGAGGTCCAACCGAGAGTCATATGTCAAAAAAATGAATTGAGCAATGGACTTAGAGAAAGGTGAGATGCTGATACATTACTAAGAGTTCTGTACTTCAAAAAGCTGTTAATTATTAGACAAAGATCTGTCACACATAAAACAAGAGAGTTCTGGCCATGCAGAGTTGAAAAAAGGTGAGATTCTGAGGTCCAACCGAGAGTCATATGCAAAAAAAAGAGTTTTGAGTAATAAGCTTAAACAAGGGTGAGATGCTGATATATTACTAAGAGTTCTGTACTCCGAAAAGCTTTCAAATAGTAGGTGAAAGTCTGCCACATATAAAACAAAAGAGTTCTGGACACATAGATATAAGAAAGAGTGAGATGCTGATGTTCAACCAAAAGTTATGAGCAAAAAAGTGTGTTGAGCAATAGGCTTAGAGAAAGGTTAGATGCTGATATATTACTAAGAGTTCTGTACTCCGCAAAGCTTTCAAATAGTAGGTGAAGGTTTGCCACATATAAAACGACAGAGTTCTGGACACATAGATATAAGAAAGGGTGAGATGCTGATGTTCAACCGAAAGTTATGAGCAAAAAAGTGTGTTGAGCAATAGGCTTAGAGAAAGGTGAGATGCTGATACATTACTAAGAGTTCTGTACTTCAGAAAAATGTCAATTAATAGATAAAGGTCTGCTACACATAAAACAAGAGAGTTCTGGCCATGTAGAGTTGAAAAAGGGTGAGATGCTGAGGTCCAACCGAGAGTAATATGTCAAAAAAATGAATTGAGCAATGGACTTAGAGAAAGGTGAGATGCTGATACATTACTAAGAGTTCTGTACTTCAAAAAGCTGTTAATTATTAGATAAAGGTCTGTCACACATAAAACAAGAGAGTTCTGGCCATGCAGAGTTGAAAAAAGGTGAGATTCTGAGGTCCAACCGAGAGTCATATGCAAAAAAAAGAGTTTTGAGTAATAAGCTTAAACAAGGGTGAGATGCTGATATATTACTAAGAGTTCTGTACTCCGAAAAGCTTTCAAATAGTAGGTGAAAGTCTGCCACATATAAAACAAAAGAGTTCTGGACACATAGATATAAGAAAGAGTGAGATGCTGATGTTCAACCGAAAGTTATGAGCAAAAAAGTGTGTTGAGCAATAGGCTTAGAGAAAGGTTAGATGCTGATATATTACTAAGAGTTCTGTACTCCGCAAAGCTTTCAAATAGTAGGTGAAGGTTTGCCACATATAAAACGACAGAGTTCTGGACACATAGATATAAGAAAGGGTGAGATGCTGATGTTCAACCGAAAGTTATGAGCAAAAAAGTGTGTTGAGCAATAGGCTTAGAGAAAGGTGAGATGCTGATACATTACTAAGAGTTCTGTACTTCAGAAAAATGTCAATTAATAGATAAAGGTCTGCTACACATAAAACAAGAGAGTTCTGGCCATGTAGAGTTGAAAAAGGGTGAGATGCTGAGGTCCAACCGAGAGTAATATGTCAAAAAAATGAATTGAGCAATGGACTTAGAGAAAGGTGAGATGCTGATACATTACTAAGAGTTCTGTACTTCAAAAAGCTGTTAATTATTAGATAAAGGTCTGTCACACATAAAACAAGAGAGTTCTGGCCATGCAGAGTTGAAAAAAGGTGAGATTCTGAGGTCCAACCGAGAGTCATATGCAAAAAAAAGAGTTTTGAGTAATAAGCTTAAACAAGGGTGAGATGCTGATACATTACTAAGAGTTCTGTACTCCAAAAGGCTTTCAAATAGTAGGTGAAAGTCTGCCACATATAAAACAAAAGAGTTCTGGACACAAAAAGATGAGAAAGGGTGAGATGCTAAGGTTCAAACGATAGTTATGAGCAAAAAAATGAATTGAGCAATGGACTTAGAGAAGGGTGAGATGCTGATACATTACTAAGAGTTCTGTACTCCGCAAAGCTTTCAAATAGTAGGTGAAGGTCTGCCACATATAAAACGACAGAGTTCTGTTCACAAAGAGATGAGAGAGGGTGAGATGCTAATGTTCAAACGAGAGTTATGAGCCAAAAAAAGTGTGTTGAGCAACAGGCTTAGAGAAAGGTGAGATGCTGATACATTACTAAGAGTTCTGTACTTCAAAAAGCTGTTAATTATTAGATAAAGGTCTGTCACACATAAAACAAGAGATTTCTGGCCATGTAGAGTTGAAAAAAGGTGAGATTCTGAGGTCCAACCGAGAGTCATATGCAAAAAAAAGAGTTTTGAGTAATAAGCTTAAACAAGGGTGAGATGCTGATATATTACTAAGAGTTCTGTACTCCGAAAAGCTTTCAAATAGTAGGTGAAGGTTTGCCACATATAAAACGACAGAGTTCTGGACACATAGATATAAGAAAGGGTGAGATGCTGATGTTCAACCGAAAGTTATGAGCAAAAAAGTGTGTTGAGCAATAGGCTTAGAGAAAGGTGAGATGCTGATACATTACTAAGAGTTCTGTACTTCAGAAAAATGTCAATTAATAGATAAAGGTCTGCTACACATAAAACAAGAGAGTTCTGGCCATGTAGAGTTGAAAAAGGGTGAGATGCTGAGGTCCAACCGAGAGTAATATGTCAAAAAAATGAATTGAGCAATGGACTTAGAGAAAGGTGAGATGCTGATACATTACTAAGAGTTCTGTACTTCAAAAAGCTGTTAATTATTAGATAAAGGTCTGTCACACATAAAACAAGAGAGTTCTGGCCATGCAGAGTTGAAAAAAGGTGAGATTCTGAGGTCCAACCGAGAGTCATATGCAAAAAAAAGAGTTTTGAGTAATAAGCTTAAACAAGGGTGAGATGCTGATACATTACTAAGAGTTCTGTACTCCAAAAGGCTTTCAAATAGTAGGTGAAAGTCTGCCACATATAAAACAAAAGAGTTCTGGACACAAAAAGATGAGAAAGGGTGAGATGCTAAGGTTCAAACGATAGTTATGAGCAAAAAAATGAATTGAGCAATGGACTTAGAGAAGGGTGAGATGCTGATACATTACTAAGAGTTCTGTACTCCGCAAAGCTTTCAAATAGTAGGTGAAGGTCTGCCACATATAAAACGACAGAGTTCTGTTCACAAAGAGATGAGAGAGGGTGAGATGCTAATGTTCAAACGAGAGTTATGAGCCAAAAAAAGTGTGTTGAGCAACAGGCTTAGAGAAAGGTGAGATGCTGATACATTACTAAGAGTTCTGTACTTCAAAAAGCTGTTAATTATTAGATAAAGGTCTGTCACACATAAAACAAGAGATTTCTGGCCATGTAGAGTTGAAAAAAGGTGAGATTCTGAGGTCCAACCGAGAGTCATATGCAAAAAAAAGAGTTTTGAGTAATAAGCTTAAACAAGGGTGAGATGCTGATATATTACTAAGAGTTCTGTACTCCGAATAGCTTTCAAATAGTAGGTGAAAGTCTACCACATATAAAACAAAAGAGTTCTGGACACAAAAAGATGAGAAAGGGTGAGATGCTAAGGTTCAAACGATAGGTATGAGCAAAAAAAAGTGTGTTGAGCAATAGGCTTAGAGAAAGGTTAGATGCTGATACATTACTAAGAGTTCTGTACTCCGCAAAGATTTCAAACAGTAGGTGAAGGTTTGCCACATATAAAACGACAGAGTTCTGGACACATAGATATAAGAAAGGGTGAGATGCTGATGTTCAACCGAAAGTTATGAGCAAAAAAGTGTGTTGAGCAATAGGCTTAGAGAAAGGTGAGATGCTGATACATTACTAAGAGTTCTGTACTTCAGAAAAATGTCAATTATTAGATAAAGGTCTGCTACAAATAAAACAACAGAGTTCTGGCCATGTAGAGTTGAAAAAGGGTGAGATTCTGAGGTCCAACCGAGAGTCATATGCAAAAAAAAGAGTTTTGAGTAATAAGCTTAAACAAGGGTGAGATGCTGATACATTACTAAGAGTTCTGTACTCCGAAAAGCTTTCAAATAGTAGGTGAAAGTCTGCCGCATATAAAACCAAAGAGTTCTGGACACAAAAAGATGAGAAAGGGTGAGATGCTAATGTTCAAACGAGAGTTATGAGCCAAAAAAAGTGTGTTGAGCAACAGGCTTAGAGAAAGGTGAGATGCTGATACATTACTAAGAGTTCTGTACTTCAAAAAGCTGTCAATTATTAGATAAAGGTCTGTCACACATAAAACAAGAGATTTCTGGCCATGTAGAGTTGAAAAAAGGTGAGATTCTGAGGTCCAACCGAGAGTCATATGCCAAAAAAAGAGTTTTGAGTAATAAGCTTAAACAAGGGTGAGATGCTGATATATTACTAAGAGTTCTGTACTCCGAATAGCTTTCAAATAGTAGGTGAAAGTCTGCCACATATAAAACAAAAGAGTTCTGGACACAAAAAGATGAGAAAGGGTGAGATGCTAAGGTTCAAACGATAGGTATGAGCAAAAAAAAGTGTGTTGAGCAATAGGCTTAGAGAAAGGTTAGATGCTGATATATTACTAAGAGTTCTGTACTCCGCAAAGGTTTCAAATAGTAGGTGAAGGTTTGCCACATATAAAACGACAGAGTTCTGGACACATAGATATAAGAAAGGGTGAGATGCTGATGTTCAACCGAAAGTTATGAGCAAAAAAGTGTGTTGAGCAATAGGCTTAGAGAAAGGTGAGATGCTGATACATTACTAAGAGTTCTGTACTTCAGAAAAATGTCAATTAATAGATAAAGGTCTGCTACACATAAAACAAGAGAGTTCTGGCCATGTAGAGTTGAAAAAGGGTGAGATTCTGAGGTCCAACCGAGAGTCATATGCAAAAAAAAGAGTTTTGAGTAATAAGCTTAAACAAGGGTGAGATGCTGATACATTACTAAGAGTTCTGTACTCCGAAAAGATTTCAAATAGTAGGTGAAAGTCTGCCACATATAAAACAAAAGAGTTCTGGACACAAAAAGATAAGAAAGGGTGAGATGCTAAGGTTCAAACGATGGACATGAGCAAAAAAAAGTGTGTTGAGCAATAGGCTTAGAGAAAGGTTAGATGCTGATACATTACTAAGAGTTCTGTACTTCAAAAAGCTGTCAATTATTAGACAAAGGTCTGTCACACATAAAACAAGAGATTTCTGGCCATGTAGAGTTGAAAAAAGGTGAGATTCTGAGGTCCAACCGAGAGTCATATGCAAAAAAAAGAGTTTTGAGTAATAAGCTTAAACAAGGGTGAGATGCTGATATATTACTAAGAGTTCTGTACTCCGAAAAGCTTTCAAATAGTAGGTGAAAGTCTGCCACATATAAAACAAAAGAGTTCTGGACACAAAAAGATGAGAAAGGGTGAGATGCTAAGGTTCAAACGATAGGTATGAGCAAAAAAAAGTGTGTTGAGCAATAGGCTTAGAGAAAGGTTAGATGCTGATACATTACTAAGAGTTCTGTACTCCGCAAAGCTTTCAAATAGTAGGTGAAGGTTTGCCACGTATAAAAGGACAGAGTTCTGGACACATAGATATGGGAAAGGGTAAGATGCTGATGTTCAACCGAAAGTTATGAGCAAAAAAGTGTGTTGAGCAATAGGCTTAGAGAAAGGTGAGATGCTGATACATTACTAAGAGTTCTGTACTTCAGAAAGCTGTCAATTATTAGATAAAGGTCAGCTACACATAAAACAAGAGAGTTCTGGCCATGCAGAGTTGAAAAAAGGTGAGATTCTGAGGTCCAACCGAGAGTCATATGCAAAAAAAAGAGTTTTGAGTAATAAGCTTAAACAAGGGTGAGATGCTGATACATTACTAAGAGTTCTGTACTCCGAAAAGCTTTCAAATAGTAGGTGAAAGTCTGCCACATATAAAACAAAAGAGTTCTGGACACCAAAAGATGAGAAAGGGTGAGATGCTAAAGTTCAAACGATAGTTATGAGCAAAAAAAAAGTGTGTTGAGCAATAGGCTTAGAGAAAGGTTAGATGCTGATACATTACTAAGAGTTCTGTACTCCGCAAAGCTTTCAAATAGTAGGTGAAGGTCTGCCACATATAAAACGACAGAGTTCTGGACACATAGATATGGGAAAGGGTAAGATGCTGATGTTCAACCGAAAGTTATGAGCAAAAAAGTGTGTTGAGCAATAGGCTTAGAGAAAGGTGAGATGCTGATACATTACTAAGAGTTCTGTACTTCAGAAAGCTGTCAATTATTAGATAAAGGTCAGCTACACATAAAACAAGAGAGTTCTGGCCATGTAGAGTTGAAAAAGGGTGAGATGCTGAGGTCCAACCGAGAGTCATATGTCAAAAAAATGAATTGAGCAATGGACTTAGAGAAAGGTGAGATGCTGATACATTACTAAGAGTTCTGTACTTCAAAAAGCTGTTAATTATTAGATAAAGGTCTGTCACACATAAAACAAGAGAGTTCTGGCCATGCAGAGTTGAAAAAAGGTGAGATTCTGAGGTCCAACCGAGAGTCATATGCAAAAAAAAGAGTTTTGAGTAATAAGCTTAAACAAGGGTGAGATGCTGATACATTACTAAGAGTTCTGTACTTCAGAAAGCTGTCAATTATTAGATAAAGGTCAGCTACACATAAAACAAGAGAGTTCTGGCCATGTAGAGTTGAAAAAGGGTGAGATGCTGAGGTCCAACCGAGAGTCATATGTCAAAAAAATGAATTGAGCAATGGACTTAGAGAAAGGTGAGATGCTGATACATTACTAAGAGTTCTGTACTTCAAAAAGCTGTTAATTATTAGACAAAGATCTGTCACACATAAAACAAGAGAGTTCTGGCCATGCAGAGTTGAAAAAAGGTGAGATTCTGAGGTCCAACCGAGAGTCATATGCAAAAAAAAGAGTTTTGAGTAATAAGCTTAAACAAGGGTGAGATGCTGATACATTACTAAGAGTTCTGTACTCCAAAAGGCTTTCAAATAGTAGGTGAAAGTCTGCCACATATAAAACAAAAGAGTTCTGGACACAAAAAGATGAGAAAGGGTGAGATGCTAAGGTTCAAACGATAGTTATGAGCAAAAAAATGAATTGAGCAATGGACTTAGAGAAGGGTGAGATGCTGATACATTACTAAGAGTTCTGTACTCCGCAAAGCTTTCAAATAGTAGGTGAAGGTCTGCCACATATAAAACGACAGAGTTCTGTTCACAAAGAGATGAGAGAGGGTGAGATGCTAATGTTCAAACGAGAGTTATGAGCCAAAAAAAGTGTGTTGAGCAACAGGCTTAGAGAAAGGTGAGATGCTGATACATTACTAAGAGTTCTGTACTTCAAAAAGCTGTCAATTATTAGATAAAGGTCTGTCACACATAAAACAAGAGATTTCTGGCCATGTAGAGTTGAAAAAAGGTGAGATTCTGAGGTCCAACCGAGAGTCATATGCAAAAAAAAGAGTTTTGAGTAATAAGCTTAAACAAGGGTGAGATGCTGATATATTACTAAGAGTTCTGTACTCCGAAAAGCTTTCAAATAGTAGGTGAAAGTCTGCCACATATAAAACAAAAGAGTTCTGGACACATAGATATAAGAAAGAGTGAGATGCTGATGTTCAACCGAAAGTTATGAGCAAAAAAGTGTGTTGAGCAATAGGCTTAGAGAAAGGTTAGATGCTGATATATTACTAAGAGTTCTGTACTCCGCAAAGCTTTCAAATAGTAGGTGAAGGTTTGCCACATATAAAACGACAGAGTTCTGGACACATAGATATAAGAAAGGGTGAGATGCTGATGTTCAACCGAAAGTTATGAGCAAAAAAGTGTGTTGAGCAATAGGCTTAGAGAAAGGTGAGATGCTGATACATTACTAAGAGTTCTGTACTTCAGAAAAATGTCAATTAATAGATAAAGGTCTGCTACACATAAAACAAGAGAGTTCTGGCCATGTAGAGTTGAAAAAGGGTGAGATGCTGAGGTCCAACCGAGAGTAATATGTCAAAAAAATGAATTGAGCAATGGACTTAGAGAAAGGTGAGATGCTGATACATTACTAAGAGTTCTGTACTTCAAAAAGCTGTTAATTATTAGATAAAGGTCTGTCACACATAAAACAAGAGAGTTCTGGCCATGCAGAGTTGAAAAAAGGTGAGATTCTGAGGTCCAACCGAGAGTCATATGCAAAAAAAAGAGTTTTGAGTAATAAGCTTAAACAAGGGTGAGATGCTGATACATTACTAAGAGTTCTGTACTCCAAAAGGCTTTCAAATAGTAGGTGAAAGTCTGCCACATATAAAACAAAAGAGTTCTGGACACAAAAAGATGAGAAAGGGTGAGATGCTAAGGTTCAAACGATAGTTATGAGCAAAAAAATGAATTGAGCAATGGACTTAGAGAAGGGTGAGATGCTGATACATTACTAAGAGTTCTGTACTCCGCAAAGCTTTCAAATAGTAGGTGAAGGTCTGCCACATATAAAACGACAGAGTTCTGTTCACAAAGAGATGAGAGAGGGTGAGATGCTAATGTTCAAACGAGAGTTATGAGCCAAAAAAGTGTGTTGAGCAACAGGCTTAGAGAAAGGTGAGATGCTGATACATTACTAAGAGTTCTGTACTTCAAAAAGCTGTCAATTATTAGATAAAGGTCTGTCACACATAAAACAAGAGATTTCTGGCCATGTAGAGTTGAAAAAAGGTGAGATTCTGAGGTCCAACCGAGAGTCATATGCCAAAAAAAGAGTTTTGAGTAATAAGCTTAAACAAGGGTGAGATGCTGATATATTACTAAGAGTTCTGTACTCCGAATAGCTTTCAAATAGTAGGTGAAAGTCTGCCACATATAAAACAAAAGAGTTCTGGACACAAAAAGATGAGAAAGGGTGAGATGCTAAGGTTCAAACGATAGGTATGAGCAAAAAAAAGTGTGTTGAGCAATAGGCTTAGAGAAAGGTTAGATGCTGATATATTACTAAGAGTTCTGTACTCCGCAAAGGTTTCAAATAGTAGGTGAAGGTTTGCCACATATAAAACGACAGAGTTCTGGACACATAGATATAAGAAAGGGTGAGATGCTGATGTTCAACCGAAAGTTATGAGCAAAAAAGTGTGTTGAGCAATAGGCTTAGAGAAAGGTGAGATGCTGATACATTACTAAGAGTTCTGTACTTCAGAAAAATGACAATTAATAGATAAAGGTCTGCTACACATAAAACAAGAGAGTTCTGGCCATGTAGAGTTGAAAAAGGGTGAGATTCTGAGGTCCAACCGAGAGTCATATGCAAAAAAAAGAGTTTTGAGTAATAAGCTTAAACAAGGGTGAGATGCTGATACATTACTAAGAGTTCTGTACTCCGAAAAGCTTTCAAATAGTAGGTGAAAGTCTGCCACATATAAAACAAAAGAGTTCTGGACACAAAAAGATGAGAAAGGGTGAGATGCTAAGGTTCAAACGATAGATATGAGCAAAAAAAAGTGTGTTGAGCAATGGACTTAGAGAAGGGTGAGATGCTGATACATTACTAAGAGTTCTGTACTCCGCAAAGCTTTCAAATAGTAGGTGAAGGTCTGCCACATATAAAACGACAGAGTTCTGTTCACAAAGAGATGAGAGAGGGTGAGATGCTAATGTTCAAACGAGAGTTATGAGCCAAAAAAAGAGTGTTGAGCAACAGGCTTAGAGAAAGGTGAGATGCTGATACATTACTAAGAGTTCTGTACTTCAAAAAGCTGTCAATTATTAGATAAAGGTCTGTCACACATAAAACAAGAGATTTCTGGCCATGTAGAGTTGAAAAAAGGTGAGATTCTGAGGTCCAACCGAGAGTCATATGCAAAAAAAAGAGTTTTGAGTAATAAGCTTAAACAAGGGTGAGATAATGATATATTACTAAGAGTTCTGTACTCCGAATAGCTTTCAAATAGTAGGTGAAAGTCTGCCACATATAAAACAAAAGAGTTCTGGACACAAAAAGATGAGAAAGGGTGAGATGCTAAGGTTCAAACGATAGGTATGAGCAAAAAAAAGTGTGTTGAGCAATAGGCTTAGAGAAAGGTTAGATGCTGATACATTACTAAGAGTTCTGTACTCCGCAAAGCTTTCAAATAGTAGGTGAAGGTTTGCCACATATAAAACGACAGAGTTCTGGACACATAGATATAAGAAAGGGTGAGATGCTGATGTTCAACCGAAAGTTATGAGCAAAAAAGTGTGTTGAGCAATAGGCTTAGAGAAAGGTGAGATGCTGATACATTACTAAGAGTTCTGTACTTCAGAAAGCTGTCAATTAATAGATAAAGGTCTGCTACACATAAAACAAGGGAGTTCTGGCCATGTAGAGTTGAAAAAGGGTGAGATGCTGAGGTCCAACCGAGAGTCATATGTCAAAAAAATGAATTGAGCAATGGACTTAGAGAAGGGTGAGATGCTGATACATTACTAAGAGTTCTGTACTCCGAAAAGCTTTCAAATAGTAGGTGAAAGTCTGCCACATATAAAACAAAAGAGTTCTGGACACAAAAAGATGAGAAAGGGTGAAATGCTAAGGTTCAAACGATAGTTATGATCAAAAAATACAATGAGGAAAATGAACAGAAGCAAAGGATTAAATTTAAGTATTTAAATGCAATAAAGTGAGAAAAACCTGACGAAAATATGACAAAGTAAGTTACGGATAAAAATGGGAATTAGAAGGTAATATAAGAACCGCGGTAGCCTACTGGTTTGGGTAATGGACTGCTGAGACGAGGTCTCGGGTTCGATCCCAGGTTTCACCATGGCACACACCAATGACTTTTCTATGCTTTTCGAAGTTATGTGTGTATTTATCGCAGGTTTATAAGTGCCCGGTTAATGGCAATAGGCTCGCCACCTATTACATTGGGACCTAAACATAAACTGGCGAAATGTGGGTGCTAGCACCTCTGCCTACCCCTTCGGGGATATAGGCGTGAGTTTATGTTTATGTGAGTTTATATGTTTATGAATTCGAGGTTTAATTACGTATTTCTTTACATAATTGTGCATGTAAAAATAAATTATATATATTTACATAGTTCCTCGGGTGTAATAAACTATCCCCTAATCCCTCCATAAGAATAATTTCAATGAATACCATAAACCTCCTAGCGACCTCTATGAAATGTTTAGTTTTTTTAGGATTAATCATTATTCTTATTAACAGGCTTCTTAAACAGCATTAAAAATATGATAAAAATCATATGTTTAATTAAATATAACATACATACATACACACATATAATCACGCCTTGATCTCCGGATGGTTAGGCAGAGGCGAATTAACACCCACATTTCACCAATAATTGTATTCGGTCCCACGTAATAGGGGGTGAGCCTATTGCCGCATTCGAGGCTGAGTCCGGGCTGTATATATCTGTCCGACGTTAAACAGCCCTATCCCTTAGTCGCCTTGTACGAAACCGCATGGGAAGAGATGGGGTGACGCGGCCTTGTAATATAACAATCTTATAATATATCTATATTTTTACTTTGCGACCTGTACTAATATTATAAAGCTGGAGAGTTTGTTGGTTTGTGTGCTTGGTAGAACGGGGTACTCTTGAAAGGAAGTACTGGTTTGAATTGAAAAAATATTTTTTTGTTGAATAGCAGATTAATAGGTTACATATTATCGCGCTGCTACTAAAAGGTGCGGAGCAGCGATCATAAATGTCGGGATGTGGAGTTTGTACCATAGTACAAACTCCATAATATGTAGAAGAAACTGCGGTAGGTATGTTGGTTCTATACAGACAATTTGCACTGACTTATTATTTGTTACAGTCGGTTGATTCATTACCTACTTATGAAGGGTACACGAGGTAGTGAGTGGCGGAGGCGGCAAACGTAAACTAACGTAGTTTGCGCTCTCTAATATAGAGGGAATTTTTTTTTAACCAACATGTCAGGGAAGAAAATTCTCAATCCGTTGCAACTTTTTCTTTACAAGCTTTTTATTATGAACTGGATGTGTATGTCATTAATGTATGAACGTAACTTTGTTTGTTCGGTTTAAATTTTGCATTTCAAAAGTGCATATGACCCTCGGTTGGACCTCAGCATCTCACTCTTTTTCAACTCTACGTGGCCAGAACTTTCTTTTTCTATGTGCGGCAGACATTTATCTAATAATTAACAGCTTTTCGAAGTGCAGAACTCTTAGTAATGTATGAGCATCTCACCCTTGTTAAAGCTTATTACTCAAAACACTTTTTTTCGCATATGACTCTCGGTTAGACCTCAGCATCACACCGTTTTTCAACTCTACATGGCTAGAACTCTCTTGTTTTATAGGTGGCAGACTTTTATTTATTAATTGACAGCTTTTTGAAGTACAGAACTCTTAGTAATGTATCAGCATCTCACATTTCTCTAAGCCTATTGCTCAACACACTTTTTTTGGCTCATAACTCTCGTTTGAACATTAGCATCTCACCCTCTCTCATCTCTTTGTGTACAGAACTCTGTCGTTTTATATGTGGCAGACTTTCGCCTACTATTTGAAAGTTTTTCGGAGTACAGAACTCTTAGTAATGTATCAGCATCTCACCCTTCTCTAAGTCCATTGCTCAATTCATTTTTTTGATATATGACCCTCGGTTGGACCTCAGCATCTCACACTTTTTCAACTCTACATGGCCAGAACTCTCTTTTTTTATGTGTGGCAGACCTTTATCTAATAATTGACAGCTTTTTGAAGTACAGAACTCTTAGTAATGTATCAGCATCTCACCTTTCTCTAAGCCTGTTGCTCAACACACTTTTTTTGGCTCATAACTCTCGTTTGAACATTAGCATCTCACCCTCTCTCATCTCTTTGTGAACAGAACTCTGTCGTTTTATATGTGGCAGACCTTCACCTACTATGTATTTGAAAGCTTTGCGGAGTACAGAACTCTTAGTAATGTATCAGCATCTCACCTTTCTCTAAGCCTGTTGCTCAACACACTTTTTTTGGCTCATAACTCTCGTTTGAACATTAGCATCTCACCCTCTCTCATCTCTTTGTGAACAGAACTCTGTCGTTTTATATGTGGCAGACCTTCACCTACTATTTGAAAGCTTTGCGGAGTACAGAACTCTTAGTAATGTATCAGCATCTCACCCTTCTCTAAGTCCATTGCTCAATTCATTTTTTTGACATATTACTCTCGGTTGGACCTCAGCATCTCACCCTTTTTCAACTCAACATGGCCAGAACTCCCTTGTTTTATGTGTAGCTGACCTTTATCTAATAATTGACAGCTTTTTGAAGTACAGAACTCTTAGTAATGTATCAGCATCTCACCTTTCTCTAAGCCTGTTGCTCAACACACTTTTTTTGGCTCATAACTCTCGTTTGAACATTAGCATCTCACCCTCTCTCATCTCTTTGTGAACAGAACTCTGTCGTTTTATATGTGGCAGACCTTCACCTACTATTTGAAAGCTTTGCGGAGTACAGAACTCTTAGTAATGTATCAGCATCTCACCCTTCTCTAAGTCCATTGCTCAATTCATTTTTTTGACATATGACTCTCGGTTGGACCTCAGCATCTCACCCTTTTTCAACTCTACATGGCCAGAACTCTCTTGTTTTATGTGTAGCAGACCTTTATCTATTAATTGACATTTTTCTGAAGTACAGAACTCTTAGTAATGTATCAGCATCTCACCTTTCTCTAAGCCTATTGCTCAACACACTTTTTTGCTCATAACTTTCGGTTGAACATCAGCATCTCACCCTTTCGTATATCTATGTGTCCAGAACTCTGTCGTTTTATATGTGGCAAACCTTCACCTACTATTTGAAACCTTTGCGGAGTTCAGAACTCTTAGTAATGTATCAGCATCTAACCTTTCTCTAAGCCTATTGCTCAACACACTTTTTTTTGCTCATACCTATCGTTTGAACCTTAGCATCTCACCCTTTCTCATCTTTTTGTGTCCAGAACTCTTTTGTTTTATATGTGGCAGACTTTCACCTACTATTTGAAAGCTATTCGGAGTACAGAACTCTTAGTAATATATCAGCATCTCACCCTTGTTTAAGCTTATTACTCAAAACTCTTTTTTTTGCATATGACTCTCGGTTGGACCTCAGAATCTCACCTTTTTTCAACTCTACATGGCCAGAAATCTCTTGTTTTATGTGTGACAGACCTTTATCTAATAATTGACAGCTTTTTGAAGTACAGAACTCTTAGTAATGTATCAGCATCTCACCTTTCTCTTAGTCCATTGCTCAATTCATTTTTTTGACATATTACTCTCGGTTGGACCTCAGCATCTCACCCTTTTTCAACTCTACATGGCCAGAACTCCCTTGTTTTATGTGTAGCTGACCTTTATCTAATAATTGACAGCTTTTTGAAGTACAGAACTCTTAGTAATGTATCAGCATCTCACCTTTCTCTAAGCCTGTTGCTCAACACACTTTTTTGCTCATAACTTTCGGTTGAACATCAGCATCTCACCCTTTCCCATATCTATGTGTCCAGAACTCTGTCGTTTTATATGTGGCAAACCTTCACCTACTATTTGAAAGCTTTGCGGAGTACAGAACTCTTAGTAATGTATCAGCATCTAACCTTTCTCTAAGCCTATTGCTCAACACACTTTTTTTTGCTCATAACTATCGTTTGAACCATAGCATCTCACCCTTTCTCATCTTTTTGTGTCCAGAACTCTTTTGTTTTATATGTGGCAGACTTTCACCTACTATTTGAAAGCTTTTCGGAGTACAGAACTCTTAGTAATGTATCAGCATCTCACCCTTGTTTAAGCTTATTACTCAAAACTCTTTTTTTTGCATATGACTCTCGGTTGGACCTCAGAATCTCACCTTTTTTCAACTCTACATGGCCAGAAATCTCTTGTTTTATATGTGACAGACCTTTATCTAATAATTGACAGCTTTTTGAAGTACAGAACTCTTAGTAATGTATCAGCATCTCACCTTTCTCTAAGCCTGTTGCTCAACACACTTTTTTTGGCTCATAACTCTCGTTTGAACATTAGCATCTCACCCTCTCTCATCTCTTTGTGAACAGAACTCTGTCGTTTTATATGTGGCAGACCTTCACCTACTATTTGAAAGCTTTGCGGAGTACAGAACTCTTAGTAATGTATCAGCATCTCACCCTTCTCTAAGTCCATTGCTCAATTCATTTTTTTGCTCATAACTATCGTTTGAACCTTAGCATCTCACCCTTTCTCATCTTTTTGTGTCCAGATCTCTTTTGTTTTATATGTGGCAGACTTTCACTTACTATTTGAAAGCCTTTTGGAGTACAGAACTCTTAGTAATGTATCAGCATCTCACCCTTGTTTAAGCTTATTACTCAAAACTCTTTTTTTTGCATATGACTCTCGGTTGGACCTCAGAATCTCACCTTTTTTCAACTCTGCATGGCCAGAACTCTCTTGTTTTATGTGTGACAGACCTTTATCTAATAATTAACAGCTTTTTGAAGTACAGAACTCTTAGTAATGTATCAGCATCTCACCTTTCTCTAAGTCCATTGCTCAATTCATTTTTTTGACATATGACTCTCGGTTGGACCTCAGCATCTCACCCTTTTTCAACTCTACATGGCCAGAACTCTCTTGTTTTATGTGTAGCAGACCTTTATCTATTAATTGACATTTTTCTGAAGTACAGAACTCTTAGTAATGTATCAGCATCTCACCTTTCTCTAAGCCTATTGCTCAACACACTTTTTTGCTCATAACTTTCGGTTGAACATCAGCATCTCACCCTTTCGTATATCTATGTGTCCAGAACTCTGTCGTTTTATATGTGGCAAACCTTCACCTACTATTTGAAACCTTTGCGGAGTTCAGAACTCTTAGTAATGTATCAGCATCTAACCTTTCTCTAAGCCTATTGCTCAACACACTTTTTTTTGCTCATACCTATCGTTTGAACCTTAGCATCTCACCCTTTCTCATCTTTTTGTGTCCAGAACTCTTTTGTTTTATATGTGGCAGACTTTCACCTACTATTTGAAAGCTATTCGGAGTACAGAACTCTTAGTAATATATCAGCATCTCACCCTTGTTTAAGCTTATTACTCAAAACTCTTTTTTTTGCATATGACTCTCGGTTGGACCTCAGAATCTCACCTTTTTTCAACTCTACATGGCCAGAAATCTCTTGTTTTATGTGTGACAGACCTTTATCTAATAATTGACAGCTTTTTGAAGTACAGAACTCTTAGTAATGTATCAGCATCTCACCTTTCTCTTAGTCCATTGCTCAATTCATTTTTTTGACATATTACTCTCGGTTGGACCTCAGCATCTCACCCTTTTTCAACTCTACATGGCCAGAACTCCCTTGTTTTATGTGTAGCTGACCTTTATCTAATAATTGACAGCTTTTTGAAGTACAGAACTCTTAGTAATGTATCAGCATCTCACCTTTCTCTAAGCCTGTTGCTCAACACACTTTTTTGCTCATAACTTTCGGTTGAACATCAGCATCTCACCCTTTCCCATATCTATGTGTCCAGAACTCTGTCGTTTTATATGTGGCAAACCTTCACCTACTATTTGAAAGCTTTGCGGAGTACAGAACTCTTAGTAATGTATCAGCATCTAACCTTTCTCTAAGCCTATTGCTCAACACACTTTTTTTTGCTCATAACTATCGTTTGAACCATAGCATCTCACCCTTTCTCATCTTTTTGTGTCCAGAACTCTTTTGTTTTATATGTGGCAGACTTTCACCTACTATTTGAAAGCTTTTCGGAGTACAGAACTCTTAGTAATGTATCAGCATCTCACCCTTGTTTAAGCTTATTACTCAAAACTCTTTTTTTTGCATATGACTCTCGGTTGGACCTCAGAATCTCACCCTTTTTCAACTCTACATGGCCAGAACTCTCTTGTTTTATGTGTAGCAGACCTTTATCTATTAATTGTCATTTTTCTGAAGTACAGAACTCTTAGTAATGTATCAGCATCTCACCTTTCTCTAAGCCTGTTGCTCAACACACTTTTTTTGGCTCATAACTCTCGTTTGAACATTAGCATCTCACCCTTTCTCATCTTTTTGTGTCCAGAACTCTTTGGTTTTATATGCGGCAGACTTTCACCTACTATTTGAAAGCTTTTCGGAGTACAGAACTCTTAGTAATGTATCAGCATCTCACCCTTGTTTAAGCTTATTACTCAAAACTCTTTTTTTTGCATATGACTCTCGGTTGGACCTCAGAATCTCACCTTTTTTCAACTCTACATGGCCAGAACTCTCTTGTTTTATGTGTGACAGACCTTTATCTAATAATTAACAGCTTTTTGAAGTACAGAACTCTTAGTAATGTATCAGCATCTCACCTTTCTCTAAGCCTATTGCTCAACTCACTTTTTTTGACTCATAACTCTCGTTTGAACCTTAGCATCTTACCTTTTCTCATCTCTTTGTGTACAGAACTCTGTCGTTTTATATGTGGCAGACCTTCACCTACTATTTGAAAGCTTTGCGGAGTACAGAACTCTTAGTAATGTATCAGCATCTCACCCTTCTCTAAGTCCATTGCTCAATTAATTTTTTTGACATATGACTCTCGGTTGGACCTCAGCATCTCACCCTTTTTCAACTCTACATGGCCAGAACTCGCTTGTTTTATGTGTAGCAGACCTTTATCTAATAATTGACAGCTTTCTGAAGTACAGGACTCTTAGTAATGTATCAGCATCTCACCTTTCTCTAAGCCTATTGCTCAACACACTTTTTTTTGCTCATACCTATCGTTTGAACCTTAGCATCTCACCCTTTCTCATCTTTTTGTGTCCAGAACTCTTTTGTTTTATATGTGGCAGACTTACACCTACTATTTGAAAGCTTTTCGGAGTACAGAACTCTTAGTAATATATCAGCATCTCACCCTTGTTTAAGCTTATTACTCAAAACTCTTTTTTTTGCATATGACTCTCGGTTGGACCTCAGAATCTCACCTTTTTTCAACTTTACATGGCCAGAAATCCCTTGTTTTATGTGTGACAGACCTTTATCTAATAATTGACAGCTTTTTGTAGTACAGAACTCTTAGTAATGTATTAGCATCTCACCTTTCTCTAAGCCTGTTGCTCAACACACTTTTTTTGGCTCATAACTCTCGTTTGAACATTAGCATCTCACCCTCTCTCATCTCTTTGTGAACAGAACTCTGTCGTTTTATATGTGGCAGACCTTCACCTACTATTTGAAAGCTTTACGGAGTACAGAACTCTTAGTAATGTATCAGCATCTCACCCTTCTCTAAGTCCATTGCTCAATTCATTTTTTTGACATATTACTCTCGTTTGGACCTCAGCATCTCACCCTTTTTCAACTCTACATGGCCAGAACTCCCTTGTTTTATGTGTAGCTGACCTTTATCTAAAAATTGACAGCTTTTTGAAGTACAGAACTCTTAGTAATGTATCAGCATATCACCTTTCTCTAAGCCTGTTGCTCAACACACTTTTTTTGGCTCATAACTCTCGTTTGAACATTAGCATCTCACCCTCTCTCATCTCTTTGTGAACAGAACTCTGTCGTTTTATATGTGGCAGACCTTCACCTACTATTTGAAAGCTTTGCGGAGTACAGAACTCTTAGTAATGTATCAGCATCTCACCCTTCTCTAAGTCCATTGCTCAATTCATTTTTTTGACATATTACTCTCGGTTGGACCTCAGCATCTCACCCTTTTTCAACTCTACATGGCCAGAACTCCCTTGTTTTATGTGTAGCTGACCTTTATCTAATAATTGACAGCTGTTTGAAGTACAGAACTCCTAGTAATGTATCAGCATCTCACCTTTCTCTAAGCCTATTGCTCAACACACTTTTTTGCTCATAACTTTCGGTTGAACATCAGCATCTCAACCTTTCCCATATCTATGTGTCCAGAACTCTGTCGTTTTATATGTGGCAAACCTTCACCTACTATTTGAAAGCTTTGCGGAGTACAGAACTCTTAGTAATGTATCAGCATCTAACCTTTCTCTAAGCCTATTGCTCAACACACTTTTTTTTGCTCATACCTATCGTTTGAACCTTAGCATCTCACCCTTTCTCATCTTTTTGTGTCCAGAACTCTTTTGTTTTATATGTGGCAGACTTTCACCTACTATTTGAAAGCTTTTCGGAGTACAGAACTCTTAGTAATGTATCAGCATCTCACCCTTGTTTAAGCTTATTACTCAAAACTCTTTTTTTTGCATATGACTCTCGGTTGGACCTCAGAATCTCACCTTTTTTCAACTCTACATGGCCAGAAATCTCTTGTTTTATGTGTGACAGACCTTTATCTAATAATTGACAGCTTTTTGAAGTACAGAACTCTTAGTAATGTATCAGCATCTAACCTTTCTCTAAGCCTATTGCTCAACACACTTTTTTTTGCTCATAACTATCGTTTGAACCTTAGCATCTCACCCTTTCTCATCTTTTTGTGTCCAGAACTCTTTTGTTTTATATGTGGCAGACTTTCACCTACTATTTGAAAGCTTTTCGGAGTACAGAACTCTTAGTAATGTATCAGCATCTCACCCTTGTTTAAGCTTATTACTCAAAACTCTTTTTTTTGCATATGACTCTCGGTTGGACCTCAGAATCTCACCCTTTTTCAACTCTACATGGCCAGAACTCTCTTGTTTTATCTGTGGCAGACCTTTATCTAATAATTGACAGCTTTTTGAAGTACAGAACTCTTAGTAATGTATCAGCATCTAACCTTTCTCTAAGCCTATTGCTCAACACACTTTTTTTTGATCATAACTATCGTTTGAACCTTAGCATCTCACCCTTTCTCATCTTTTTGTGTCCAGAACTCTTTTGTTTTATATGTGGCAGACTTTCACCTACTATTTGAAAGCTTTTCGGAGTACAGAACTCTTAGTAATGTATCAGCATCTCACCCTTCTCTAAGTCCATTGCTCAATTCATTTTTTTGACATATGACTCTCGGTTGGACCTCAGCATCTCACCCTTTTTCAACTCTACATGGCCAGAAATCTCTTGTTTTATATGTGACAGACCTTTATCTAATAATTGACAGCTTTTTGAAGTACAGAACTCTTAGTAATGTATCAGCATCTAACCTTTCTCTAAGCCTATTGCTCAACACACTTTTTTTTGCTCATATCTATCGTTTGAACCTTAGCATCTCACCCTTTCTCATCTTTTTGTGTCCAGAACTCTTTTGTTTTATATGTGGCAGACTTTCACCTACTATTTGAAAGCTTTTCGGAGTACAGAACTCTTAGTAATGTATCAGCATCTCACCCTTGTTTAAGCTTATTACTCAAAACTCTTTTTTTTGCATATGACTCTCGGTTGGACCTCAGAATCTCACCCTTTTTCAACTCTACATGGCCAGAACTCTCTTGTTTTATGTGTAGCAGACCTTTATCTATTAATTGACATTTTTCTGAAGTACAGAACTCTTAGTAATGTATCAGCATCTCACCTTTCTCTAAGCCTATTGCTCAACACACTTTTTTGCTCATAACTTTCGGTTGAACATCAGCATCTCACCCTTTCTTATATCTATGTGTCCAGAACTCTGTCGTTTTATATGTGGCAAACCTTCACCTACTATTTGAAACCTTTGCGGAGTACAGAACTCTTAGTAATATATCAGCATCTAACCTTTCTCTAAGCCTATTGCTCAACACACTTTTTTTTGCTCATACCTATCGTTTGAACCTTAGCATCTCACCCTTTCTCATCTTTTTGTGTCCAGAACTCTTTTGTTTTATATGTGGCAGACTTTCACCTACTATTTGAAAGCTATTCGGAGTACAGAACTCTTAGTAATATATCAGCATCTCACCCTTGTTTAAGCTTATTACTCAAAACTCTTTTTTTGGCATATGACTCTCGGTTGGACCTCAGAATCTCACCTTTTTTCAACTCTACATGGCCAGAAATCTCTTGTTTTATGTGTGACAGACCTTTATCTAATAATTGACAGCTTTTTGAAGTACAGAACTCTTAGTAATGTATCAGCATCTCACCTTTCTCTAAGCCTGTTGCTCAACACACTTTTTTTGGCTCATAACTCTCGTTTGAACATTAGCATCTCACCCTTTCTCATCTTTTTGTGTCCAGAACTCTTTTGTTTTATATGCGGCAGACTTTCACCTACTATTTGAAAGCTTTTCGGAGTACAGAACTCTTAGTAATGTATCAGCATCTCACCCTTGTTTAAGCTTATTACTCAAAACTCTTTTTTTTGCATATGACTCTCGGTTGGACCTCAGAATCTCACCCTTTTTCAACTCTACATGGCCAGAACTCTGTTGTTTTATGTGTAGCAGACCTTTATCTATTAATTGACATTTTTCTGAAGTACAGAACTCTTAGTAATGTATCAGCATCTCACCTTTCTCTAAGCCTATTGCTCAACACACTTTTTTGCTCATAACTTTCGGTTGAACATCAGCATCTCACCCTTTCTTATATCTATGTGTCCAGAACTCTATCGTTTTATATGTGGCAAACCTTCACCTACTATTTGAAAGCTTTTCGGAGTACAGAACTCTTAGTAATATATCAGCATCTCACCCTTGTTTAAGCTTATTACTCAAAACTCTTTTTTTTGCATATGACTCTCGGTTGGACCTCAGAATCTCACCTTTTTTCAACTCTACATGGCCAGAAATCTCTTGTTTTATGTGTGACAGACCTTTATCTAATAATTAACAGCTTTTTGAAGTACAGAACTCTTAGTAATGTATCAGCATCTCACCTTTCTCTAAGCCTGTTGCTCAACACACTTTTTTTGGCTCATAACTCTCGTTTGAACATTAGCATCTCACCCTCTCTCATCTCTTTGTGAACAGAACTCTGTCGTTTTATATGTGGCAGACCTTCACCTACTATTTGAAAGCTTTGCGGAGTACAGAACTCTTAGTAATGTATCAGCATCTCACCCTTCTCTAAGTCCATTGCTCAATTCATTTTTTTGCTCATAACTATCGTTTGAACCTTAGCATCTCACCCTTTCTCATCTTTTTGTGTCCAGAACTCTTTTGTTTTATATGTGGCAGACTTTCACTTACTATTTGAAAGCCTTTTGGAGTACAGAACTCTTAGTAATGTATCAGCATCTCACCCTTGTTTAAGCTTATTACTCAAAACTCTTTTTTTTGCATATGACTCTCGGTTGGACCTCAGAATCTCACCTTTTTTCAACTCTGCATGGCCAGAACTCTCTTGTTTTATGTGTGACAGACCTTTATCTAATAATTAACAGCTTTTTGAAGTACAGAACTCTTAGTAATGTATCAGCATCTCACCTTTCTCTAAGTCCATTGCTCAATTCATTTTTTTGACATATTACTCTCGGTTGGACCTCAGCATCTCACCCTTTTTCAACTCTACATGGCCAGAACTCTCTTGTTTTATGTGTAGCAGACCTTTATCTATTAATTGACATTTTTCTGAAGTACAGAACTCTTAGTAATGTATCAGCATCTCACCTTTCTCTAAGCCTATTGCTCAACACACTTTTTTGCTCATAACTTTCGGTTGAACATCAGCATCTCACCCTTTCTTATATCTATGTGTCCAGAACTCTGTCGTTTTATATGTGGCAAACCTTCACCTACTATTTGAAAGCTTTTCGGAGTACAGAACTCTTAGTAATGTATCAGCATCTCACCTTTCTCTAAGTCCATTGCTCAATTCATTTTTTTGACATATTACTCTCGGTTGGACCTCAGCATCTCACCCTTTTTCAACTCTACATGGCCAGAACTCTCTTGTTTTATGTGTAGCAGACCTTTATCTATTAATTGACATTTTTCTGAAGTACAGAACTCTTAGTAATGTATCAGCATCTCACCTTTCTCTAAGCCTATTGCTCAACACACTTTTTTGCTCATAACTTTCGGTTGAACATCAGCATCTCACCCTTTCTTATATCTATGTGTCCAGAACTCTGTCGTTTTATATGTGGCAAACCTTCACCTACTATTTGAAAGCTTTGCGGAGTACAGAACTCTTAGTAATATATCAGCATCTAACCTTTCTCTAAGCCTATTGCTCAACACACTTTTTTGCTCATAACTTTCGGTTGAACATCAGCATCTCACTCTTTCTTATATCTATGTGTCCAGAACTCTTTTGTTGTATATGTGGCAGACTTTCACCTACTATTTGAAAGCTTTTCGGAGTACAGAACTCTTAGTAATATATCAGCATCTCACCCTTGTTTAAGCTTATTACTCAAAACTCTTTTTTTTGCATATGACTCTCGGTTGGACCTCAGAATCTCACCTTTTTTCAACTCTGCATGGCCAGAACTCTCTTGTTTTATGTGTGACAGATCTTTGTCTAATAATTAACAGCTTTTTGAAGTACAGAACTCTTAGTAATGTATCAGCATCTCACCTTTCTCTAAGTCCATTGCTCAATTCATTTTTTTGACATATGACTCTCGGTTGGACCTCAGCATCTCACCCTTTTTCAACTCTACATGGCCAGAACTCTCTTGTTTTATGTGTAGCTGACCTTTATCTAATAATTGACAGCTTTCTGAAGTACAGAACTCTTAGTAATGTATCAGCATCTCACCCTTGTTTAAGCTTATTACTCAAAACTCTTTTTTTTGCATATGACTCTCGGTTGGACCTCAGAATCTCACCTTTTTTCAACTCTGCATGGCCAGAACTCTCTTGTTTTATGTGTGACAGACCTTTATCTAATAATTAACAGCTTTTTGAAGTACAGAACTCTTAGTAATGTATCAGCATCTCACCTTTCTCTAAGTCCATTGCTCAATTCATTTTTTTGACATATGACTCTCGGTTGGACCTCAGCATCTCACCCTTTTTCAACTCTACATGGCCAGAACTCTCTTGTTTTATGTGTAGCTGACCTTTATCTAATAATTGACAGCTTTCTGAAGTACAGAACTCTTAGTAATGTATCAGCATCTCACCTTTCTCTAAGCCTATTGCTCAACACACTTTTTTGCTCATAACTTTCGGTTGAACATCAGCATCTTACCCTTTCCCATATCTATGTGTCCAGAACTCTGTCGTTTTATATGTGGCAGACCTTCACCTACTATTTGAAAGCTTTGCGGAGTACAGAACTCTTAGTAATGTATCAGCATCTAACCTTTCTCTAAGCCTATTGCTCAACACACTTTTTTTTTGCTCATAACTATCGTTTGAACTTTAGCATCTCACCCTTTCTCATCTTTTGGTGTCCAGAACTCTTTTGTTTTATATGTGGCAGACTTTCACCTACTATTTGAAAGCTTTTCGGAGTACAGAACTCTTAGTAATGTATCAGCATCTCACCCTTGTTTAAGCTTATTACTCAAAACTCTTTTTTTTGCATATGACTCTCGGTTGGACCTCAGAATCTCACCTTTTTTCAACTCTACATGGCCAGAACTCTCTTGTTTTATGTGTGACAGACCTTTATCTAATAATTAACAGCTTTTTGAAGTACAGAACTCTTAGTAATGTATCAGCATCTCACCTTTCTCTAAGCCTATTGCTCAACTCACTTTTTTTGACTCATAACTCTCGTTTGAACCTTAGCATCTTACCTTTTCTCATCTCTTTGTGTACAGAACTCTGTCGTTTTATATGTGGCAGACCTTCACCTACTATTTGAAAGCTTTGCGGAGTACAGAACTCTTAGTAATGTATCAGCATCTCACCCTTCTCTAAGCCCATTGCTCAATTTATTTTTTTGACATATGACTCTCGGTTGGACCTCAGCATCTCACCCTTTTTCAACTCTACATGGCCAGAACTCTCTTGTTTTATGTGTAGCAGACCTTTATCTATTAATTGACAGCTTTCTGAAGTACAGAACTCTTAGTAATGTATCAGCATCTCACCTTTCTCTAAGCCTATTGCTCAACACACTTTTTTGCTCATAACTTTCGGTTGAACATCAGCATCTCACCCTTTCCCATATCTATGTGTCCAGAACACTTTCGTTTTATATGTGGCAGACCTCTACCTACCATTTTAAAGTATTTTGGAGTACAGAACTCTTAGAAGTGTATCAGCATCTCACCCTTGTTTAAGCGTATTGGTAAAAACGGTAAGTTTTTTTGGCACATAACTCTCAGTTAAACCACATCATCTCACCTTACTTCAACTCAATATGTTCAGAACTCTGTTATTTCTTATGTAGCAGACTGTATCTATGATACAAAAGTATAATAATGCACAGAACTCTAAGTTAGGTGACAGCATATCACCATTTTTTAAGTGTTGTGTAGAACATATTCGTCTTTTCGTGTGTGATCTCTCTATACTCAGTATATATAAACCTCAGTATCTCTGTCCTATATAGTGTTTCTTCGATTCTTATTATAGTCAAGCAGTAGAGCAATCAACAGAATAAGTTTATAATGCAAAACTTCTTAGTTATCCACGTCTGCATGGTCAATGAAGCGAAATTCGATGAAATGCCGTAATATATTTTGTGAAGTTAAAATCTCAATTTTTAAAAATGCGATTTCGATACAAAAATCTATAGAACTATTGTTGAAACTTATCTAGAACTGTGTAACTATGTTAATTACCACTATTTTTGAGGTTTTTTGATGAGATGCTGGAAATTTTTTGTGAAGTTAGCATCTCATTTTTTTAAAGTTCGATTTTGGTACTTAAATCAATGGAACTATTGTTAAAACTTATTGAGAACTATAGAACTATGTGGGATGCCAATAGAACTATCGTTTTTTTGTGAGATGCCAGCAAGTGAGATGCTAAGTTCACATACGTTACGTGAAGGGTGTCAGAGTTAGAATCTCGATTCATTATTTTTAGCATTGTTAATATTCCGAGTTCCTTTTTATACAAAACTTAAAATTTCATAATTACTAATTTAACGATATCCTATTTTTCGGAATTAATAATTTTTTTAGTTCCTTATTGTACTAACTCTAGAATTTTCCAAATATGTACAGTTCGATTCATTATTTTGGGTTGTTGGTGCTTTTAGAGTACCAAGAGAAACAAAGCCAACACATGCATCCTAACAAATTACCATTAAAACTGAATTGTAACAAAAAAAAAATCCTTCTGGTGAATGGCACAATGCCTTTTAATAAATCATCAATAATATTGTAAATTTTCGTATCTTTTAAAATAAATTTGGATCGTCTGTTCTTTTCTTTTATGTAAACTTCCGAATTTTTTATTCATTTGATAATACTTACCTTCTGTTTTTAGAAAGCTATGCAAGCGTGAGTCTGCCTATTGAATATTGCAAGTACTGAATACGCAACATAAGTAGTTGGTCAAAACAATTACCCAAATGGTTTAGAAATAGGCTTTGTAAACTTTTTACAAAGGGTTTCTTTGTTACATATTTATGCACCATTTGTTCTGGTGTTGATCTGGTGGGTAAATTTTCAATGTTAAACCACTAAGTAAAATGAGGGGCACAAAGTCATCTTCCAAAGCCGCTCCAAATAAAAAATACAAAATACAAATAAATAATACAAATACTTTTTTTTTTTTTTTTTTTATATAGGACACGTCAATTGGACTTCGCCTTGCCTGATGGTAAGCTGAAGGCAAAGTCCCAGAAAAGAGGGTCACCATTACTTACACATACCGTGTGACAATGGTGACACTCAGCTTGACGGCCTCATCATATGCTTTTTCACGCCCCGCTTAAAGGACCCGGGACTGTAGGAAGAAGGAAACACGTGAGCTGGTAATGAATTCCAGGCCTTAATGGTGCGACAGAGGAAAGAGTCTCCGAACCGCTTGGTTCTTGATCGGATGTTTTGCACCGTGTGCGGATGACATCTAAGACCTGCACAAACGGTAAAATACAGCCATGGACGCAACATCTCTACGCAGCTGTAAAGGTTCTAGGGTGTTCGTGATCTCGGGATTCCCAATGATGCGGACCGCACGTCGCTGCAACCTGTCGAGAGCATCTAGTAAGTACTTTGCTGAACCATCCCAGCAGGAGCGAATTTGTGTCTTGTATAGAAGACACCGCTGCTCCGGCGTGAAAAATCGTCTCACTCTGTTCAGGACTCCGAGTTTTCGTGAGGCTGTTTTGATGATACTTTCGATGTAGTTTTTGTTATTCAGGTTGCAGCGAACATCCATACCTAGGATATTGAGATTGTCCTGCAGTGGCAGTGGCGTGCTCTGAAGAGTGGGGAGGGGAAGGAAAGAAGATAGTTTTGCTGTAAACGCACATGCCTGCGTCTTCTTGGCATTGAACTCAACCAGGTTCTCAGAACCCCATTGAGAAATGTGATTCAGGATCCCGTCAAGCTCAGTGACAAGAAGCTGCCTTTTCTCCGCGTTATCCGACTGCTTGGCCGCAGGATGTCCATGATAACTCCCATGCAAAGTGCTATCGTCTGCATAACAATGAACATTGCCGGTAGACAGCATGTCGTTGATATGCAGAAGAAAGAGAGTGGGTGATAAGACGGACCCCTGGGGCACGCCAGCATTAACCTGCAGAAACTCCGAAGCTCGTCCGTCACAAAGGACGCGAATACGGCGCCCCTGCAGGAAGCTAGCAACCCAGTTGCACAGCCTAGAAGGCAGACCAAAGGCAGGTAGCTTGGAAAGAAGCGATTTGTGCCAGACTCTATCGAAAGCTTTGGCGATGTCAAGACTAATTGCCAGTGACTCGCCGTGCTTATCCATAGCCTCACCCCAAAGATGGGTAACGTATGCTAGAAGATCACCCGTTGACCGTTTCGGTCTGAAGCCATATTGCCGGTCATTAATTAAGGAGTGATCCTCTAGGTGCCGCATGAGCTGTTTGTTGATTATGTGCTCGAACACTTTGCACAGCACTGAGGTGACGGCTATGGGTCGATAGTTGGCTGGCTCCGAGCGATCCCCCTTCTTGGGAATCGGCTGAACATTCGCCTCTTTCCAAGGCAAAGGCACTGTACCCGAACTGTAGGATAGCCGGTACAGGCGCGTAAGCATTGGAGACAACTCCGCTGCACATTTTTTCAAGACTACCGCTGGAATACCATCCGGACCACTGGCTTTCCGGACATCGAGTGATTGCAGCACTGCACGGACATCGCGTTGCCTGATATGGATATCAGGCATCGCGTGGTCACTGTCGGGTAGTGTTGGTGGCTGCGTACCACAATCATCGATTCCGGAGTTGGCCGCAAAGAGATTAGCCAGCAGATTTGCCTTCTCTTGCGGCTCATGGGCCAGGGATCCATCAGGGTTACGCAGCGGAGGCAGCGAAGGCTGACAGAAGTTGGCTTGCACGGCTTTAGCCAGTCGCCAGTAGCCACGGCTTCCCGTGGGATGCATCACTAGCTCTTGACCAAGACGCGCTATGCGCAGGGCATCCGCTCTGACGTAGGCCCTTCTGCAGACCTTTGTGGCTCTGTTGTACGCCGCCTTGAAATGGCCCAGATTGGGATGGCGCGTGGCGCGCGCCCTTACCCAAGCGCGGTACGCAGACTGTTTTTGTTCAACAGCTTCCGCACACTCGCGCCCGAACCAAGGGCGCACCCCGCGGTCACCGGTGACATCGGTGTATGAGATATAGTATCCCATACCCAGACCGATCTCACCGGCGACAGCAGTAGCACAATCCGATGGGTTCTTACCTTCAAAGCAGCGCTCAACCCACGGGATGGACGCAAAATAGTCACGAAGTCCATCCCAGTCCGCTGACGAGTAGTGCCAGAGACGCCGCTTCCCCTGCACGGGTCGTGGGGGCGCTATAATGGGCACCGTGGAACAGACCAGACAGTGGTCGGAGTTGCCTAAAGCGGCTCGCACCGATACACTGTACCGGTCCGGATCACTCGTCAGCAGAAGGTCTAGCAGAGAAGGTGCTAGGCCCGACCTTCTTGGTATCCTAGTGACCTCGTGCACCAATTGGGTCAGGCCGTGCGCCAGAGCAAACGCGTGGGCGGCTCTTCCCGCATGGTCTGTTTTGGAGGAGCCCAACCAGATCTCGTGGTGGGCGTTAAAATCCCCCAAAAACACCATTTCGGCATTCGGAAATCGCTCCTGCGCATCATCTGCCGCCTGACTCAGATATTCAAAGAGTCGAGTTGTCTCAGCATCTCCTGTATGGGAACGGTAGAGGCACACATAGATCTGACTCGTAGGGCCATGGTCTACGTGTATCCAAAAGATGGAGAAGGATGGGTCCTCTAGGCAGCGCAAACGGCGACAGCAAACATCCGCCCTAACAAACACGCACACCCCGGCTTTTGCACGAAAACTTTCCTCAAGAACATAGCCAGGGTAGAGCAAGTAGGTCGTGTCGTCAGGGCGGTGTATTTGCGTCTCCGTTAGAAAAAACATGGCAGGTTTCGCCGTCTCTAGGTGTTGGTGGACGGCGTTGAGGTTTGCATGGAGCCCACAGATGTTAGTGGACTCCACCTCAAATAGCAAGCTTTTGAGAGTGTGTCGAGCCGCTGTGTTGCCTATTTCCTTGAATTGCGCTGCCATGAGTTTGGGTGGGAGAAGGCGTGAAAAAAGAGGTGATTGCCGCCGCAGCACCGTGTGACAAAGCGCGGGATATTGGTTTTATCTATGAATGTGAGGCATGGCGAGAGCCGACGCGCCGAACGGAAGGGCCCCCGTACCCCCCCGAGTATGGTCGCCGGGCTCCCAATTCCGGTCACCAACCGACACGACGAACCATATCGGGATTATGCGCGGCCTGGTGAGGCAGCCTCCCAAGGTGGTTAACCCCAGTTGGGCCCCTGTGCTATACCGCGGGCGGCCAGCGGCACCACCGTTTCTACAGGTCTCCCTGTTCGGCGCATCGCCCCGCGCCATCCCCACTAGACTACGCCAAGACCCACTGGTCCCACTAGTGCTGCGACAACCACCACCTCTGCCCGGCTATGCACTTGCTGACCCCTGAACACAATCCAACCGAGATTGAATTGCTATGGAGGGTTTTTCGCAATAGTGCACGGTGGTACCTACCCGGTCGAAACTTGAGACAAATTTGTGCCACCAAGTTTCTACCACCAGTAAATACATACATAAAATCACGCCTGTCTCCCATAGGGGTAGGCAGAGATCACGGATCTCCATTTGCTACGATCCTGACATACTACTCTCGCTTCATTCACTCTCATTACATTCTTCATGCATGCGCGTCGGTTTAGAGTACTCCAGACCTGCCCCTTTTCTAAAACTTCCCCGATTTGGTCCAGGTATGTGCGCCTAGGTCTTCCCCTTCCGACGGTACCATCCACACTCGCCTCATACACCTGTTTCGTTAGTCTTCTTTCATTCATTCTCTCAACATGACCAAACCATCTCAACATTCCTCTCTCAAATTGTCCACACAATCCCAAAGTTCATCGTAAATAAGTATTATCCGCATGACGAATTTCTAAGAATTATAATTTTAAATTCTGGATAATTTTTCGGTAGAAATATTTTGAATAGAAGCCATCTTTTGCTTCTGTACGAATATTTTTTTTTTTTTTAAATAACTAAGAATGTTTTGTTCACACATACACGTGTACACTTTTGTAAACTGATGATCAACCACGCTCTGCTACCAAGTTGGAATTTTCGTGGGTGATCTTAATGAAAAAAAAATATTTTTCACATTACTGTAATACATATATTGTATACTGCGAGAGGGAATGACAACCATTAAACACAAACACATTCTAGAAAACCTAATGACATCCTAAGTCTCATAATCAGATATTCACAATTGAAGTTCATTTGGGAACTCGTTAAAGCTAGTTCCAACAGTATCGTATATAGGCTGGTGATGTGATGATATGTGTGAACATATGAAATTCTCTCTTCAATAGAGATTAAGTGATTGAGAAGAGTGACCCACCCCAACTTATTTTTTGCGATTACAATATTTTGAGATTCCCACATTTCCAAATTTACACTTCAAGATCTTGAGAATTTCACATTTTGCGAAACAACATTTAGAGAATTCATCAGTTTGAGAATCCAAATTTTGTTAATTCAACATTAAAAAAGTTCAACATTATCTGCCGGAAGGACTAACAAAATAGCGTTGCAGCAGAGATTAGCTACTAGGACTGCTTTGGTTCAGTTGTTGTGTGGAAGGCGGTAATTTAGAATAAACAATAATTATTTGTAAAAAATGAAAATATATCTAAGTATGTTTATCCGCATTCTGAAATCTATAACACAAGCTAGTTAAGCTATTCTCACTTAAGGTCCAGATGGTGTTGTCTAATAAAGAATTTCGTAGAATACATCTATCATCAATTAATTAGCGGATTGCAGCCACCTTTTCCACTGCCACTGTAGTTCTTTGTCGAATGACCTCGTTACATATTCTATCCTTCAATAAGACTTTGACTATAACTGGCGCCATATTATCTACATACTATTATAAAGCTGAAGAGTTTGTCTGATTGAAAGCGCTAATGTCAGGCAATAATTAATTTTTTTTGTGAAAATTTTTGTGTTGAATAGTCTATCTACAAAGATATATCGATAGGCTAAATATCATCACGCTTCTACTATAGGTAGCGGAGCAATGATCATAAATGTTAACAAATATGGCAGATTTCAAGACTTAAACATCCGAATTGCGCACATCGTCCTCGATTCTAGAGCTCAGTTAAAAACGGATTTTACATGGGTTTCAAAATACGCCACGGGCGAAGCCGCTGCGGGTCGGCTAGTTATGGTTCACGGGCTGTGGGATAGGCGGCCCTTAAGAATCTGAAAAAAATATTAGCATTTTTACTCATAAGAACCACTAATAACAGTAAGCTAACCATTCAAATCGATTAGGATAGGAAAACGTGAAACAATCATACTCAAACGATGGTATAGGAGAATTTTGAGCAGTCAAGGACTCGATAGGTCAGTGGTCCGAGCAATCTCCCTGTAAGGAGCTAGCTACGGGTCATTTTTTAGTTAATTTAATTTAAAAACAAATCATATTTTGTACCTACCTGTCTGCAATATTTTGAATGTTTGTCAAAATTTCTACCATCCTCTCTGTGGCATCAGCAAACCTCACCGCAGCCTCAGCTTGCATCTCAGCAGATCGAGATATTGCAAACCGTGCCGCCGCCTCCTGCGACAATAGTGCGACACCTTCGACGCTAGCGGTGTCGTTGCACAAAGCGCATAGCAGTTGAGGTCGCAGGATTTTTGATTTGGCGACTGCGGTGAGCGCACTGGACTCCTGAGAGACTGTGTGATGGGGGTAGTGGCTATGGATTCCATGAAGTAAAAGCCCGCTAGTATATTTTGCAGTATTGATTCTGAAGCCGGTGAATGCTATACACCCGCACCTATCTAGGAGGCATGATAACAATTGATAGTAAATATGTAACTGTTTTTCTTACCACTGGAAACGGTTCCACCCGAACACCAGATGACCCCTGACCGTAATCTACTCCCAGGATTAGGAGAAACTTCTCCTCGATTTCGGTCAGGGAACTTTCAATGGAAGGCCCTCCTCCATTTAGTATTTGATTAGCGCCGATGGCAGCTATTCTTTTTTTAACTTCGGCTATAAAGTTCACCCAGTACCCACTTAATATTGTACAAAAAAAATTACATAGGTAAGTACATAACTTGAGAAACTTAGAATCTATGGATTATTACTTTGCACCACCCAGCCCCATCATAATAGGCGCCATCGCCTTGGGCATTCAATATGTTAGCAACTTCCCGCTATTTTCTTTGCACGTACAGCTTGGCATGACTTGTCCGATTCAAGTTCAGTTCAAGATCTCCCACAGGAGTTCCAGCTGAAGTCCCGAGACACGGCTTCTTCGGCTGAAAAAACATTACAAAACCCTTGCTATAAATGTTATATGTTTTCTTTTTTTTTTACGTGCGCAAAATCCCCACGGATACCTCCCCACCGGAGCCGGTGGAGGAGGTTATGTCGGACTCGAACCGACTAAAACGCACGCCGCCTGTGGGTCGCTTTGGTTGCCGAAGGTGAGGTTGACAGGCATATCCCTCGCACCCCGGCCGACCCAGGGCCATCTCTCACGTTCTGGCCCTCTTCTCGGGTGTGGGGACTACAGAGTCCCCAACTCGACCCCGGAAACGGGGAGGCGCGCCACGCGCGCCAGTGCCGCGGCCTGCTTCTGCCAGGGTGACAGGCGGCACCACCTGTCACCCCCAGGCCGGCGCTCATGGGGGGCGGAGGTCGTTCAACGACCTCTGACGCCCGAGTTGCCTTCGTACGCGGGCAGCTTGTCTTGCGATCCTTCGTCGCTCCCGCTACCGCTCCCGCCCCGCCTCCTCCTTCACGAGCATTACTTGCTCGCAGAAGGAGGCGCCGGCCGCCCACGCATCCGCGCAGCAAACCATCGCCGCGAGCAAGGTGGAGAGCGTGAGAACCCTCACTCCCAGGGCCGCCACAAGCTCCCGCCTCGGCGTCTCCCACGCCGGACACTCGGTGAGCGTGTGCGGACCTGAGTCCTCGCTCGCGTCGCAGTGATACTGATACTAATTTACATCCCCGCCACAAGGTTTTTCTATAAAAGCCCATACGTGTTCCTCTCTGGGCGACCCCTGTACATGCCAAGAAATAACGCGCTCTGAACATGTAAAATATCTGGGAGTATACTTCAATAGTAGATTGAGATGGGATAAGCATGTCGAATCAGTTACTTCCAGAGTTAGGCGACTAATCGGAGTTTTTAAATCCCTTAGGCATTGTGCCCCGCCAGACAAAATCAGATTAGTATATATTTCTCTATGTCAATCAATTATTCAATACTGTATTACAGTCTGGGGAGGGGCCGGTAAGACACTCCTGATTGGTTTGGAGCGAGCGCAAAGAGCAGTCCTAAAAGTTATGTCAAAGAAACCATATAGATACCCTACAACTAATCTTTACACGGAATGCAAGGTTCTGACAGTGCGCCAGCTTTTTGTGCTCTAAACCATCCTTTGGAGACACCGGTCCCTCACAGTGCCAGACCCTAAAAGACGCAGTAAGGCTTCAGTATGCACTCGTATGCGATGCAGAACGACATTCGCCAGAGGGAAATACAATAGCATAAGTGTTAAACTATACAATAATATAAATAGGGTTATGAATATTGTTGGGCTGAATAAATATAAATTAAAAAGCAAAGTTGAAGCATGGCTTCAGCAACTGGACTACCACAAAACGGAAGATCTGTTAGCATTTTTAAAATAGTCTCTTTCACTTGATAAGAGTTATAACACACGCGCTCACTTACACATACAATCCCACTCACACACAGACACACACAGACACAGACACACACACACACACAAACACACGCACGCACGCACGCACGCACGCACGCACGCACGCACGCACGCACGCACGCACGCACGCACGCACGCACGCACGCACGCACGCACGCACGCACGAACGCACGCACGCACGCACGCACACACACACACACACACACACACACACAGACACACACACACAGACACAGACACAGACACACACACACACACACACACACACACACACAGACACAGGCACAGACACACACACACACACACACACACAGACACACACACACACACACACACACACACACACACACACACACACACACACACACACACACACACACACATACACAACAAACACATACACAACAAACACATTCACAACAAAACATCGACACATAACTTGTACCACAAACTCACTCTAACACATAACCTTCTTCTCCCTTAACGTACATTATTGCTCCAAACGATACAACGACGGCCATGCATATGTATTCTTGTATAAATAAGTAAAACGTGTCATATTCCACGACTGAACACTGCCTCCCAAAATACAAGCTATGCTTAGCTTGGAGGGCAGCATCAGTATACTCTGTCCATACATTTATTCAAGACTACTTTTAAGATAAAAATTGTACCCTCCAAAATGTATATTGGTGACAATAAATAGTTTTTAATAGTGATGGCACTCGGACGTTGGCTCTTTCTGCATCCGACGCAGATACTTTCCGAAGCATCCGTGCTCGGTGATCATCTGCGTCAGACGGTACGAGAGGCTGCCGTGTGGCCTCTCTAGCCACTCCCCCATGATGGGTCTTACCGCCGTTACTACGGCGTGCTCTGCGCCTGGTCGCCCAAGTCGTATCTCCCATTCCGCCACCATTTCCCTGTGGAGCCGGGATCTCACGGCCCGAATTTCTTCGGGCTCGGGATCGTGACCCCGATTATACTTTGTCCATTATATTGTTACGTGTTCGGGGTACAATTAAATGCCGTTTACTCAACGAAGAGATTTATTACCTCACCACAAACTAGACAATTAGATCACTAGTACACACAGTACTTCTTCAACAGTTCCAGTCGCTCAGTACTTAGTTCACAGTAGTCCACAGTCGTTGCTCAGGTCGCAGGTAGAATCTTCCTCGGTCGCTTAAGTTCGCTGTGTTCGTTATCGATCTCAAAGACTGAATGAATCGTGTTGCTATGCGAGCATGTTTTTATACCTCTCAATTAGGAGGATCGAATTATCTAGAAGATTCGCGAGCGATAAAAACCTATTCTTTTGATCTTGCCGCCGTCGCTGACCTTCGAGTAATTTCTCGATATTTACCTATTGTTTGTTTATATTTGAGAGTGTAGGTACTCGTAGGTAGGTTGTGACTTTTTGTTGACGATTCTAGATTTTTCTATGCCAATCGGTAGAGTACCTCGTCACTAACAATGCGTTTTTATTTCTTGAAGATTCGATTATTAGTTTTCGAGATATCGACGGCCGTCGTAACATTACCCCCCTCTTAGTCATGCTCGTCCCGAGCATCATTTGTTCCATGATGACGCGTCAACCTATCCACATGGACTACCTTTGGTTTTCCCCTAACCCCCTTCCTAATGCGGTAGGTAATGTCATTGATCCTCGTAATAACCGTATAGGGCCCTTCCCAGCGAGCTTGGAGTTTTGGAGATTTCCCCTTCTTGCGTAGCGGATTATGAAACCATACCAGTGTTCCTTCTTCAAAGCCGTTGGTGTTTGCATTTCTATCGTACCGGGTTTTCATCCTTTCACCGGTCTTCAGATTGTTTTCCCGTACTATTCGGTGCACCTCGTCCAGTCGGGTTCGAAGTTCACTCACGTAATCCGTCACGGGCTTAGGACTATCAGGTGGAGTACCGGTTATTGCATCCACTGGTAGCCTAATCTCTCGACCAAAGTTCACTTTCGCTGGGGTGTGTCCCATACTGTCATGTATCGCAGATCGATAGGACATCAGGAATAGTGGGATGTACTGGTCCCAATCTCTTTGGTGTTCATCGACAACTTTAGCCAAGTGATTTTCCAACGTCTGGTTAAACCTCTCGACCATTCCGTCTGACTGCGGATGCGCTGGCGTCGTACGGGTCTTGTTCACTCCAAGGAGCTTGCACATTTCTTGAAATAGAGCAGACTCGAAGTTCCGTCCTTGGTCAGAGTGGATCTCCATAGGCGCGCCGTACCGGCAGACCACTTCCTGAACCAGTTTCCTTGCCACAGTGACTGCTTCCTGGTTGGGTGTCGCAAATACTTCCGGCCACTTAGTGAAGTAATCTTGCACTACTATGATGTATTTATTACCTTCTTCAGTCGTTGGAAAAGGTCCAGCAACATCAATGGCGATACGTTCCCATGGTGCTCCGACGTTATACAGTTTCAATTTTCCTTTGCTTCTTGTCGGCGGTCCTTTAACTGAAGCACATGCAGTGCATTTACGGCACCAATCCTCGACATCTTCCCGACAATGAAGCCAGTAAAACCGCTGTCGTACTTTAACTAGGGTTTTCTTGACTCCGAGATGCCCGCCAGAGACACCATCGTGACTGTGCCGTAAGAGTGTAGCCACCTTGCTTCGTGGTACCACTACTTGTAGGGTCACCTCTTTGCCGTCGTTGGATTCCCATTTCCTATACAGCACGTCGTCTATCAGAGTTAAACTGTCCCATTGGGCCCAATAACTTTTGGTAGTGGAACTGTAAGCAGATATATCACTCCATAGGGGTTTGCTTCCAAGCTGCTTCCAGTGCAGTATAGGCTGTAGATCATCATCATCCTCTTGCGCCTGCTTCATACTGCTTCCGGTCCATTCATCGTCAATCCATTCGCCTTTATGACTTTAGTCATTTCGCGGGCTTCGTTCTTCTGACAATGCTTGTAATCTTCGGTACACGACCTTCGTGACGCAGCATCAGCATTGCCGTGCCCTTTTCCTCTTCGGTGTTCCATTCAGTTTCGGTGTTCCTCGGAGTTCGTGACCCTCTTCCTTTTTCTCGAAGGACATTCTAACTGAATATGGCCCCTTCCTCTACAGGAATAACACGTTGGGACATACCGTGGCTTCCCCACCTGTGCAACCACCTCCTTGACCTCTTTGACCTTATCTTGAGCAGTAGGGATGGTTGGGGCCTCATATCGACCAGCCAGCGCCCGCCCCGCGGCCCTGGCGACATTTAGTTGTAACGGAACCTCTTGATCCACTTGGGTCCCGGAGTCCGTGACCCTCCTCCGTTTTCTCGAAGGACACTCTAATTGAATATGGCCCTTTCCTCTGCAGGTATAACACGTTGGGACATATCGTGGCTTCCTCTCCTCTGCAACCACCTCCCTGACCGCCCTGACCTTATTTTGAGCAATAGGGATGGTTGGGGCCTCATATCGTCCAGCCAGCGCCCGTCCCGCGGCCCTGGCGACATTTAGTTTTAACGGAACCTCTAGATCCACTTGGATCCCGGCGTCCGCTACCCTCCTCCTTTTTCTGGAAGGACACTCTGATTGGATATGGTCCCTTCCTCTACAGGAATAACATGTGGGGACATACCGTGGCTTCCTTTCCTCTGCAATAACCTCTTTGACCTCCCTAACTTTACTTATTCCGGCATTCTGCCGCACAGTTTCCACCTCGAGAGCATAAGCCAGTGCTTCCTTCAAGGTCTGATGGTGACGCAACTGTACACTAGCTTTCACTTCTGCGTCTCGTATACCGTTTAGGAAGGCCTCTAGCAAAATGGTCTCGATCATCATGGGAGTCGATGAGTAGGCCCGACGAACGAGTCTATCAACCTCCACAGCCCATTCCTGGAGGCTTTGACTAGATTTTTGTTTCTTCTCCCGAAGCTGCGCTCGGTAGGCATTCTCCAGGTGCTTGTCGCCGTAACGTGTGTCTAAAGCTTCCATCAAAGACCCCAGAGTTCTTCCTTCAGGTGGCAGATTTTCCAATATTATTAAGGCATCTCCTCGTAATGCAAGTGTCAAGGCCATTAATGACTCCTCGTTGCTCCAGGCTTTAGTTTTTGCCAATATCTCGAATTGGTACTTAAAGGCTGTCCACGAGGAAGTTCCATCAAAGTGTGGTAGGTCGAACTTTGCTGATGATGGTGAGGTCACGGTAACAGGTCTGCAGGTTTTCAGCCTGACCATCTTCTTTTCTAGGACTTGCAAACGGTCATCCATGGTCCCAGTCTTCAAGGCCATTTCATTGCTCAGCATTTGCAAGCCGTCTTCGAGGTTCTTCACCTTATCCCCCAGTGCGCGGATGCCTGCATCGATTTTACCCATGACAGCTTCCTGGTTGGCCTGCATCTCTTGCCTGGAGGCCTGCATCTCTTGCCTGGAAGCCTGCATCATCTGCTGCATAGAAGCCAGTAGCGTCATCATGTTAGTATCTGACGAGGTTCCATCTGGTGCAGCCGTAGTTCCCGCTGAGACAGCAGCATCGGCCTGACTCTCTTCCTCTTCGAGAGTCCGTTGACGTGCGGCATCCATTTCCACTTGACGTCTGGTCCGTGGAGTACGCCCTTCGTCTTCACGTGGTAATAACGGCATTCCGCTTCTGACACCAATTGTTACGTGCACGGGGTACAATTAAATGCCGTTTACTCAACGAAGAGATTTATTAGCTCACCACAAACTAGACAATTAGATCACTAGTACACACAGTACTTCTTCAACAGTTCCAGTCGCTCAGTAGTTCACAGTAGTCCACAGTCGTTGCTCAGGTCGCAGGTAGAATCTTCTTCGGTCGCTTAAGTTCGCTGTGTTCGTTATCGATCTCAAAGACTGAATGAATCGTGTTGCTATGCGAGCATGTTTTTATACCTCTCAATTAGGAGGATCGAATTATCTAGAAAGTTCGCGAGCGATAAAAACCTATTCTTTTGATCTTGCCGCCGTCGCTGACCTTCGAGTAATTTCTCGATATTTACCTATTGTTTGTTTATATTTGAGAGTGTAGGTACTCGTAGGTAGGTTGTGACTTTTTGTTGATGATTCTAGATTTTTCTATGCCAATCGGTAGAGTACCTCGTCACTAACAATGCGTTTTTATTTCTTGAAGATTCGATTATTAGTTTTCGAGATATCGACGGCGTTCGTAACAATATTATTAGTTTTTAGACAGCTCACGCCCATGAAATTGTAATAATAAAAAATATAATAGTAATAATATAATTTAAAATAAAAAATAATGTAATTTTTAAACAAATAGTATTGGTACTGCATGGACGGCTACCGCCAACTTAGTGATGTGCTACACATTACGATTACTATGATTGTGCCACAGATTACAAATAATCGGTAGAAATAAATGCTATGAATAAATCTAAATTTCTTCATAATATATTAATAAGGTGTAATGTGTAATTTAAACAGAAAGGAAACAAAATTTTCATTTAAATTGCTTTTATTAACATGGCTCGTCAGAAACTTCATTTGAACTTGATTGGTGCGATGAGGAGTCTTTAGTATTATTTATGATTAGCTCTTGTGTGCATAAATAATCAAATGCCATGTCCCGGTCCCAATCAGACATTATGACTCTTAGTTCTCTCCAGCACACTCGCCCTGTTTTCGGTCCTTACGTGGGTGCAAGCGTTTTCTAATAATTTTAACATTTTATTCGCTGTGAATGGGGGTTTGTATTGCTTCTTGCAGCATGCCCTTTTATTTGTGCCCATATAAGTTCGATGGCGTTGTAATGGCAGTGATACGGAAGAATCCTAAGGATGATATGGCCATAGGTATTCAGCTGCCATTTCATCGTTTTGGTTGCTTCTTGTTTTTTTAATAATTCTATTTTTAACATAGAACCGTCTACATTTTCTCCTTTATCGCGTAGCCAATTAATAAATTCATCTTTTTTATTGTCTTGTGTTGGCCTTTTGTTAATTTGGCGAGAGTGGTAGGGAGCGCGTTATCAATAAAAAATATTGATGGTTCTTCCAACGATAGAAGCATATTCTTGAACCACTCTTTATACACCTCCGCATTCATTTCAATCGCCAGATTTCTTTGATTTCAATGCCAGCATTAGGTACATCTTGCATAAAACCTTTAGCTGTACCTGCGTGGCAAACGATGAGGCGTTCGCCTTTACCAATAGGTACTGCGGAGGTGGAAGCAGCAGTGTCGTCAGTCCAGGACCGAGATACGGTGTGGTTAAAGTAGTTAAAGTTGTAGTTAAAGTCACATCGTGCCAAAGCAATATCAGTGAGTTCCATTAACATTTTTCTTTCATTTGACTTTTTAAATGAAAAGCCAATTATTTTCAAAACTTCATTTATAGCTATTTATGTTAATTTCTCTGGTTCTACTCAACCAATAGCAAATTGCGATAAAACAGTCATAAGATTTTAAGTATGTCCAAGATCTATCAAGCAATAAAATACATGCGGGTAGCAGTCTTCGGGGAATGCCGTTGAAAGACTAAGTAACTAATAGTGAATTGTATCGTAGTAAGAGACAAGAACAAAAATAAAATATTAGTAATGTTCAAAATCCTTAATGTAAATATAACCATTTTTTAATTATACTACAATTATATAATTGTAAATAGTGTGAGTATAAAAGACAAACTAAATATAATACAAATTGCTATATACTGCAATCGTGTTCTTTTTAATTCTCAAAAGATGTCCTACTAAAACTGCTGGCGAAGTCAACGAGTTCTATCATATCCTTCTAGCTCACCCTCGGGAACAGATAGGTTGGCTGTATTCAAGTTTCAAGTGCCAAATTCGGGCGCGATCGTCGTGTCGCACTTCTGTACGGCACTCAAGAAGCCTTTCGGAACGTCCTATCCGTTTCCCAGAACATCTGTTCCTAAAAAGACCACTTCAAAACAACCTTATCTCATGATATAAGTTTCCCAAAATGTCCGATCTTCAAAAACTAATTTCATAAAATATCCTTTTCCGAAAACGACCGTTTCCCAAAACATCAATTTTTTAAAAAGTTCTTAGATAACTAATAGAATCAGGCGTTACAAGGCGGAGATTCATTGTAACAACATCCATTGGCACAACCTAGGTGGAGGGAGGTCACATTTTTTGGGGGTTGGGAGGTGATATTTTGTTGGTTTTAGTTTTTTAAAACCAACAAAATATAAACAGCCTAATGTTGGTTTTTCTTGAAAATGTGTTATGGTATGTACTCACCTACTGTTTTGTAGTGTGACTGACTTTGGACAAAATAAAAGAAATGCCATTTTATTTTTAATGTTTATTTTAATGCGATCTTTGTCCTTTCCTATTGGCTATTGAATATAAATTCGGTTACACTTTACCTTAAAACTAAACTAAATATATATATATTTGACCACGATATGACCTGATGGCAAGTGTTATAAAAAAATCGTATGACAAAGGATCAATTGAGGTCATAGTCATAATCTTTTCTCAGACGATATACTTCGCGTAAAAATAATATTGGCTCTATTGCTCCGTATTGTAATTTTTCCAATAATATATAGTATTCTACGTCGAACATTATATCTTTATTCTACCTATTTTTTTAAGGCAAAGAAGATGCTATTTTTTAATTTAGTGTCAATACATTTGGCTTAATTTTCCAATTTGTTTAAAAATAAAAACGAGTCTATGGCCAACACTCAACGCAATTCGTTGTTCGATGTCTCTCGAATGCAACACACTTAACATTTTGGCAGGTAATGTCGGAAACCATTGTTTTTTTAAATTTAGAAATTCGGCTACTTTCTGTAAAAAGTTGTACAATAGACTTTAAGTTTTCGGGAATGAAGGTATGTGGAAGTAAAGGCAATACAGAACAAAGCCTTGATATTTTCCTTCCACTCGATGTTTTCTTCGAGTGTATATTTCTTAGCATTTCTCCAGATTACCTCATTGTAATGATGATGACAGCCTGTAATTGAGGCGTCCGGGAAAACTACTTGCACTGCGTTCATTGGAGCCTTCTCATAATCAGCTTTGTAATTTATAGATAACTTTTCTTTTAAAATGGTGAAAAATCTAATATAAGTCTCTTCTGTTTTGTTCGGTAAAAGACCATAAATTACTGGCTTTATGTTTGTCATTTTGCTGGTTGAATTAATATTCATATGAAGAGTATATAATTGATAGAAAGGTTTTAGTACTGCCTTAAACGTTCCGTCACCCATAAACATATCTCTATTATTTAGAAAAATTTTTTACATGGATTGTAGTAAACATTAATATTTTATCAGAATCACCATCATTAACATCGTTAAGAGTGGTACACTTCAAATTAACACAAACTTAAAGTCTTCCTAGCTCTATAAAGAGAGAGCTTCTGTGTGAGTCAACAGTACTACTCCTTCCATATCTTCAAAATTATTTTCAAATATTTGTTCTATAGGTTTCAAATTTTGGCACACATCGATCTTACATTTGTCAATTAGCCCACCGGCTCCGGTGGGGAGGTATCCGTGGGGATTTTGCGCACATAAAATAAAAAAGTCAAGGAGACTTTAAACGAATCCTAACAAAAATGATCAACAAATTATAACTTTGATCTACATACTCTTAATGTACGCAGTCATACTGTTAAAATCTAATTATTAAAACCAAAATTTAAAAATATCGGATCCTTTTTTCTTGCGGAAATCCTCACAAATACCACCCCCATCATTGTGTCGTCTGCCTCCGGAGAACTAGCCTTACGTGCTCTCCACTGTGCTCTCTGCTAGTCAGAGGGAGACGACAAGCCTCTGAGCAGCCCTCTACAGGACCTCTCCCACCTCAGTCTATAATGGCCGTAGGTACAGCGTCTCCCCTAATAAAAGGACCCTAGATCGAGGTCGAAAGCCTCGAATGCAACCGGGAACAGCGCCAGGATAATAATGATATACATACCTATACTTTTTACGTCGCCGCAGTCGGGTAAAAATGTTATTATAATGTAGGTAATCGTAATACGATATGATTAGGTACATCTTAATCTGTTTTCGACTCAGTCGTCTCTAACCTCGTATAAAGATTAAACCTTGAATTTTATATTCAGCAAACTCACTTTATTGTCTTCAGGATCGGGATTGCACGAATGTAAAGACTCTCGTAATATTTTAGACTTGTCTTTATCCGAAGTCACAGAGGCGGTACAATCTTCCCTTACACAACGCTAGCAAGACGAACCACTCTTATTAGTTGTATGGAGATTATAACGATAGATGCCGATAAGCAATGAGTTATTGCCTTTCTGAGTTTATATAAATTAATGTCCATTTTGAACACAAAGTAAATATATTCATAGTTCGGAAAAAAAATATTGACATTGAAAGGCTTCATATTATAAAAGCATGTTGCCAGTAATATTGATGTTTCAAATCAAATCAAATCATTTTATTGTGAAAATGGGTACAATTAGTGATACAGTAAAATAATATAATATGGTTTCTCCATTTTCCGCCTTAAGGCATACAATAAAATTTACTAATATAATAATTAAGTAGTGTAATAATTAATGTTTAGCGCGCAACTTGTACTTGCTGACTTGCACTTTGGACGATTATTCACTTGTTTGTGCACTACTAGAAGGGTTTTTATTGAATGAAACCACGTCTGTAGACTGACCTTAATCGACATTTATTCCAAACAATCATTGGGTTATATACTATGCTCGGTAACATACTATATCGCGATTTACAATAGAACAACGCCATCTATCGTTGGTCGGACAAACCATGAATGTAGTGTAAGTTGTTATGTTGTAGTGTATGTTATTCTATTTAATTTTATCGCATTGAACATACTGCCCCCCAAAGGACATTATGACAGAATGTCCTTTACATAAAATCCATGTTTATATTCTACCAAACCAACAAAAAGATACACCTTATTGTAAACTAACAAATCATACAAATTTAATTAAAAAATAACAAAATGTGTACCAACACATTATAAGTTAACATAACTTAAAACTAACAATATTTAATTGGATATAATAGGCAAAATACATAATTTGGAAGCGGGCCTTTTAATCGTTGAGCTCTTGGTACGCAGCGTAACCACACGAGTGATACCATCATCACCGGGATGCTTTTTCAACACGCGACCTAATAACCACCGGCTTGGCGGCATATCATCTTCCTTTACCAAAACAATATCACCTATATTTGGTTCCGGTACTTGGGAGGACCATTTGTATCGGTTCATTAAGTTTGACAGGTACTCCTGATACCAACGTTTCCAAAAGGACTGTAACATTTTTTGAATTAATTGCCAACGTGAGAGAGAACTCAGACTAGTATTATCGTATCGGTAACCTGGAACATTAACTAAAGGTTCCCCAATTAAAAAATGTCCAGGAGTTAATGGCAATGGCTCACCGGGATCCGTAACATCAATAACACTCATGGGCCTTGAGTTCAAACACGCTTCCACTTGACTGAGAAGTGTAGATAGTTCCTCGTATATGAGAGTGGAATCACCGATAACTCGCTTCAGGTGAAATTTGGTGGACTTCACTCCTGCCTCCCAAAGGCCGCCAAAGTTGGGGCTATGAGGAGGAATGAAGTGCCATTCTGTGCCTGTTGTTTCCAGGTGCTGTGCTGCTGAAGATTGGATTGAACTTAAGTTGTGCAGTTCCCTGGAAGCGCCCACAAACGTGGTTCCATTATCGCTCCATAACTTGGCACAGTGACCTCGCCGCGACACAAACCGGCGAAAAGCAGCCAGAAACGCTTGCGTGCTCATATCACTGACTACCTCCAAATGAAGAGCCCGAGTGGCCATACACACAAAAAGACATATATAACCTTTGTGTGAACGGTGGCCGCGACCCTTGGTCGTTCGAATACTTATGGGACCTGCATAATCAACTCCGCTGTGTAAGAATGGTCGGGCTGGAGTGCACCTCACTGCTGGGAGTGAGCCCATAAGCTGAGGCTTAACAGCGGCCTTCTGTCTAGCACATGTCACACACTTGTGAACATGCTGTTTGACCAGACTACTGACTCCGATGACCCAATAGGCTGTTCTTAAAAAACACATCATGAGCTGCGGACCGCCGTGTAAGGTCATTCGATGTGCGTCCGCTATGATAAGCATTGTCAAATGACTTGAGTGTGGTAAAACGATAGGATGTTTGGCTTGTTCGCTTATTTCTGCCTTTTCGATTCTACCTCTTACTCTCATAATACCCCTGTCATCAAGATAGGGACACAGTGACTTTAAGACACTTGTTTTTGATTCCAAATACCCTTTGTCTTGTAATTGCTTGTATTCCTTTGTAAAGGTATCTATTTGTGTTGCTCTTATGCAACATTCCAACGCCGCATCTAATTCTACTTTTTGTAAATACCTTTTATGATATTTAGTGTTCTCCTTTAAAAATCTTCTACAGTACGCAATTATCCGAATTAATTTTCCTAATGTAGAGTATTGTTCGAACAGTGAACAACTCGGAACTACAGCTACATGAACCTTTGTGGACTCTTCCAAATTCACATTGTAGTCCATTGAACTAGAGTAAATTATTGGTTCCTTTTTAAGAAATAAGGGTCCTGAAAACCACATTGTATTATTTCGAAGCCCACTTGGTAGCATCCCTCTAGATGCGCAGTCTGCTGGGTTATGGTTAGTGGATATGTGATGCCATTGAGACGTTTTCATTGTATTTAGGATCTCAGACGTTCTGTTGGCTACAAATGTCTTCCATCTGCTTGGGTGGCTTCTTAACCACGCCAGCACCACCGTGGAATCAGTCCATGCTTTTATTCTGTCCTGTTCTATGCCCAGTACTTCAGCCGTCTCCTTTAAGAGGTGTGATAGTAGGACTGCTCCGCATAACTCCAGTCGCGGAATACTGATTTGTTTTACCGGTGCTACTCTGGTTTTAGATACTACTAAAGTCACGTGAACATTTCCTCCTGCATCTAGAACCCGCAGATATATGACCGCCGCGTAAGCAGTTTTAGAGGCGTCACTGAATCCGTGCAGTTCCAGATAGTCGCTTGACTTTGTACCAAGCCAACGAGGGATTCGAATATCGGTAAGTAGTATCAGTTCTTCACGGTAAGTGTTCCACTCCTTTTTTAATTCTGAATTTAACTCTTCGTCCCACTCAACACCTGCCAACCATAATTTTTGGATAAACATTTTGGCCATAACCACACTAGGAGCTAACCAACCTAGTGGATCAAAGAGTCGGGCTATATCTGATATGATTGTTCTTTTAGTAACAGGCGCCGTTGTCAACTGTGGGAGATTCACCGAGTACTGAAAACTGTCTTCGTTGCGATTCCAAGTAAGTCCTAAAATCTTAATTGTGCTATCTAATTTTATGTTAACTTCTATATCAGTATTTAAATTTTCCTTTTTTCCAGGTTGATCTATTTGCTCTATATCTTCATAACTTTCCGTTTTGGTTATCCTTTCTACGAGTTTCTGATTGTTACTACTCCACTTCTGTAATTTGAAACCACCCTTTCCAAGTAAAGCTGTCATCTGTTGATATATTTCTATGCCTTCTTCTACGCTGTGACAACCCGCCATTGCATCATCCATATAGAAACAATTGAGGACTATATCCTTGGCAAGTGGATACCGCTGACCCTCATCATGGGCAACTTGGTGCAATGTTCTCACGGCTTGAAAAGGGGCTGAAGCTGTACCGAAAGTTACAGTAGTCAACTCGTAATCCTCTATTTCTATGTCTGGGCTATCGCGCCACAGAATACGTTGATACATTGTGTCTTGATCAGCAACTTTGACTTGTCTATACATTTTAATTATGTCAGCTACCAGCGCCATGGGTTGAGTTCTCCATCTTAAAACAGTATGTCTTAAATCTGATTGTAGTGTAGGTCCAACCATCAGCGTATCGTTGAGTGAAATTCCGTTGCGGTTCTTCTCAGACGCATTAAAAACAACACGCACCTTTGTGGTGGCCTTGTCATCACGGATAACTGCATGATGGGGTAAGTAGACAGCAATATCTTTGTTACCATCGTCTTTACTTACCGGCCTCATGTGTCCTAGACTTAAATATTCTTTTATGACTTGTGTGTACTTTTCCTTCAAATCTTTATTGTGTTCTAATCTTTTTTCTAATGATCTTAATCTTTTTTCAGCTATAGCACGTGAATTTCCTGACGTACACGGAGGATGATCGTCTCTGAAAGGTAACCTGACTATATATCTACCCTGACCATCTCTCGTCGTTGTGGCATTGTACAGCTCTTCACATTTTGTCTCTTCGGGAGTACGTATCTTCTTTGAACTCTTTAACTCTTCAATTTCCCAAAACTTCTTGAGAACTTCATCTTCACATACCTGTGCATGCATTACACTTATGTGTGTGTTTTCATTATTTTCAGTACTTATTGTGCCTGACAAAACCCACCCTAAAGTGGTATTTTGTGCTATCATATTACCAGAAGGACTTTTCAGTACGCCATCAGTAATGATACGGCTGTACGCATCAGCACCCAATAGAATATCAACTTTATTAGGCCTGTTGTACCCTGGGTCGGCTAGTTGTAGACTTGTAACGCCTAACCACTCCATGGTTGTGTCGATACTACGTTCGGGTAAGTATGACGTTATTTTTGTTAATACGTAAGCCTTGACTTTAAGTTTGAAATCTGGATTTACCCGAGATTGCAAGAGTAAATGTACCATATGCTTAGCTATGGTTGACCTATTATCCTATAGTCCTGAAATTAGCCCTTGAATAGGAATCCTTTTCAGTTTCAGGAATTGAACTGTGGCTTCTGTTATAAAACACGCCTGTGAACCCTGATCTAGCAAGGCTCGAATTGGTTGATATTGACCCGTTTTTGACTCAACATTTATTAGCGCGGTGGCTAATAAAACTAGTCGTGGTTTGGGGATATTTCCGGTAGACAAGCACGAAACTATCGGACTAGAACTAGTGGAAGAACTAGCACTATCGGTAGCTGGCTTTGTCGTGTTGGTTTGGTCTCCGTTCTCGAGTTCACGACCTAAATGCAGCAGTGAGTGATGGCGCCTTTGACAGACCTTACATGTTGTAAGTTTTTTGCAATCGTATGAGGTGTGATTGCCACCTAGACAATTAAAACATATACGATGTTCTTTAACAAATTCACGCCTTTTTTCGACAGGCTGTTTGGTGAATCCTTTGCAAAAGCAAAGTTTGTGAGCATCAGAGCAGTACTCACACTGCGTATTTTTAGATCTCGTGGCCACCATCGCCTTCGGTGTATGAGCCTGTGCATTACTTCTATTACTGAACCGATGAACCGTTGCCTTGGATGACTCTATGGTCTCTAATGCGCGAAACCTATTCTCCAAAAAAACCTTGAATTCCTCAAGCGTCGGCAAATCACTGGTGGATTCACTACCAACACTTAACTCCCATTGCTTTCTTGTTTCGTTGTCTAATTTATATGCTACAATATGAATGATGATGGCATCCCATGTACTCACATCTATGTCCAAATTACTTAACGCACCTAAACAATCACAAGTCGTGTCCAATAATTCCCTCAAGGATGTAGCTGACTCTGTATGTATACGTTTTTGACAAAAAAACCTTTTTAAAATATTACTGGTGAGGTATCGTTTATTGCTGTACCGTTTTTCCAACAAGGCCCAGCATTTACTATAGTTAGCATCTGTTGTTGGGGTTTGCCTTAATAGTTGCGCAGGTTCCCCAGACAGATGTATTTTTAAATAATGAAGCTTTTCTACATTGGCTAATGTGTCGTTTGTATGTACTAACGATTTAAACAGGTCATGGAATGTAGTCCATTCCTCGTACTTTCCGCTAAACGTAGGAAGGCTAATCCGGACCAGCTTGACTGATGGTCTTGTAGATTTTGACTCATCTTTTACACTATTCTCAAGGGCCATACTTGATTTACATTTGTTTAATGATGTCTTTATTAAACACTTATACGAAACATAAGTTTCCTCAGTACGATCATACATATCTACAAGAGTTTCCATCTCTAACGTGTCGTACGTTTCATACAATTTTGCATTATATTCTTGGTACTTAGCCCAATTTTTCTCTAATAACTCGAGCCTAGTTTCCATATATTCTAAAGTAAGACGCTCTTGCGGACTCTTTTTAAAATTAACAAGTTCCTTTTGGATTGTTGTTTGAGTACTTTTCAATAGTAGAATTAATTTATCCATTTTATTTGTTTAATTATTTTATAAATTAAAACTTTCCACATTACGAAAGATATAGTATAAAATTGTCACCAGTGCCAAAATCCACACAAATTTTACAAGTGCTTAGGGTGCGTATAAAACAGGTTTAATAACAAAATGAATAAAGTTGTTCTAAATTTACTCAAAATTTTCTAAGTCTCAATAACTTCCCAAATTTTTTAAGTCCAAAAAATTCACCAAAATTTTACAAGTGTTTGAGACGCAAAAAAATAACAGAGTTCGGGCATAGGTTCCCCGTTCCCCCGTTTTTTATAAAATTATTCTAAGTCTAAACATGCACACATAAATAAATACACAACCAACTTAATTTCTACTAAGTCCATGAAATCTTGAAAGAGGAAATTTTTAAAGATCAAACTGATGTTTTAGAATAGAATTTTTGCACTTCACAACTTTTACTAAGTGAACTCGAACTTGAATTTCGCCATTAAATTATCTTGAACATAAGATTTAATTTACCACTGCACTATATCTGTATTAAATGTAGAATGTACTTACAGTTTCTTTTGCACTCACTATTCGGTACTCGTAGTATTCGTAGTTGGTGCCTCTGGTTCAGTTTCTGCTCACTACGTCAGATGTCGCTGCTGCTTGGCTTCTCTTACGCCGGCGGCAAGCGCAGCACGGCGTTTCGCAGATTCGCTGCTGCGGGGGCCTGTGTACTCTTTACCGCAGCGATCCACTGCGAGTACACACGAAGAGCTGGCACGACGTAGCTTCGCTCGTACCACAAAAATTACATTCGGCTCTAAGGACCATATGTTTAGCGCGCAACTTGTACTTGCTGACTTGCACTTTGGACGATTATTCACTTGTTTGTGCACTACTAGAAGGGTTTTTATTGAATGAAACCACGTCTGTAGACTGACCTTAATCGACATTTATTCCAAACAATCATTGGGTTATATACTATGCTCGGTAACAAACTATATCGCGATTTACAATAGAACAACGCCATCTATCGTTGGTCGGACAAACCATGAATGTAGTGTAAGTTGTTATGTTGTAGTGTATGTTATTCTATTTAATTTTATCGCATTGAACAATTAAATTATGTCAGCATACCAAAAATCTTACAATTTTACAATTTATACAATTTTATGCCCAACAGGCAATGTCCATATTTAAATTTGTCATCACTAAAATATCTGTATTATATCACTTACAAAGTTTTATCTTCAAGATACTCTTTTATTGTGTAGTATATATACCTTGTTAGTCAATAATTTCTTTACTACTCTTTTGAAAAATACAATATTTGTAATTTGAAGAATGGATTCTGGTAATTTATTATATATTTTGGGCGCCATTCCAAGAAAATTTTGATTGAACACGGTTTTTTTATGTTGTATACATCTAATTTTATAACTATACCGTGAACTATTGAGAGTCTCAAATAAATGAAAGTTATTTTTTATGAATGTGACGTGACCGCTTCAAATATAAGTAAACAAGGTAATGTTAAAATGCCAAGACTCAAGAAATGAGGTTTGCAGCTATGGGTACGAACTAAAAAAAAACTGTCTCTGTGTAGCATGCTCTAAAAACTATCGTATCTAATCTGGACCCCCGAGACTTTAGCTTGTTTTTTGTTTATCAAAATCTCTACCATTCTCTCTGTGGCATCAGCAAATTCCGCAGCCTCAGTTTGCATCTCAACAAATCGAGATATTGCAAGCCGTGCCGCCTCCTGCGACATCAGTGGCTCGCGTCTTCGACGCTGGCGGTGTCGTTGCACAGAGCGCACAGCAGTTGTAGTCGCAGGATTTGGCGACTATGGTAACGCACTGGAATCCTGAGAGAGTCTGTGATTGTGGCAGTGGCTATGGATTCCATGAAGTAAAAGCCCGCTCATATATTTTGCAGTATTGATTCTGAAGCCGGTGAATCTTGCACACCCGTCGCCCAACATGATGATATAGGAGAATTTTGAGCACTCAAGGAGTCGATAGCTCAGTGGTCCGAGTATTCTCCCTGTAAGGAACTAGTTACGGTTTTGAGTACCACCTGAGTCGTTTTTCCCTTTTTTATTTAATAAATTTTGAAGTTTTAATTTTTTTTTAGTTAATTTAATTTAAAAACAAATCACATTATGTACTCGGAGTGCTCAACAGGGCGAAGCAGTATTTCACTGCGGGGCAGCAACTCCTTCTTTATAAAGCACAAGTCCGGCCTCAAATGGAGTACTTCTGTCACCTTTTTGCTGGAGCAGCTGCATACCAGCTTGACCCCTACGACTCGTTGCAAAGATGGGCATTGAGGCTGGTTGACAATCCCATACTCACAGGTAGAGTGGAACCTCTTTGCCTTAGGAGGGATTTTGCCTCACTGTGTGTTTTCTACCGCCTATACAATGGTTTGTGCTCAGATGAATTGTTTGACATGATGCCCGTAGCTACATTCTATCATCGCACCTCTCGCCATAGGCAGGGAATTCATCCCCACACATTGCGACCTGAGACGGTGCGCACTGTGCGGTATGAAAGAAACTTCATCCCACGCACACTCAAGCTGTGGAATGACCTCCCTGCTGCGGTTTTCCCAAGCGCCTACAATATGGGGTTCTTCAAGAGGGGCATCAGAAGGTTTCTTCATGGTCGGCAGCGCGAGTGTGACACCCCTGGTGTTGCATACGTCCATAGGCCACGGTAACCGCATCCCATCAGGTGGGCCGTGTGCTTGTCTGCCTACTAAGTAGTATAAAAAAAAACCTACCTTTCTGCAATATTTTGAATGTTTGTCGAAATTTCTTCCATCCTGTCTATGGCATCAGCAAACCTCACCGCAGCCTCAGCTTGCATCTCAGCAGATCGAGATATTGCAAGCCGTGCCGCCTCCTGCGACATCAATGGCTCGCATATTCGACGCTAGCGGTGTCGTTGCACAAAGGGCACAGCAGTTGTAGTCACAGGATTTTTGATTTGGCGACTGCGGTGAGCGCACTGGACTCCTTTTTTTTACGTGCGCAAAATTCCCACGGATACTTCCCCACCGGAGCCGGTGGAAGAGGTTATGTCGGCCTCGAACCGACTAAAACGCACGCCGCCTGTGAGTCGTTTTGGTTGCCAAAGGTGAGGTTGACAGGTATATCCCTCGCGAGTGCACTGGACTCCTAAGAGAGTCTGTGATGGGGGAGGGTAGTGGCTATGGATTCCATGAAGTAAATATGTATTTGATTAGCTCGGATGGCAGCCATTCTTTTTTAACTTTGCTTTAAAGTCCACCCAGTACTAAAAAATGTACAAACAAAATTCTTATTGTCTTGGGCATTCAATATGTCGGCAACTTATGATCCACGAAATAAATGAATTATGAAATATGAATTATAAATTATGAATTATAATTATGAATTACTTCCCGCCATTTTCTTTACGCGTACAGCTTGGCTTGATTGGTCCTATTGTATGCTGTAGTTTGTATTTGTATGTATGCTATGTTTCGGTTCGAGTTCAAGAACTTTCACAGAAATTCCAGCTGATGCCCCGAGACATAGCTTCTTCTGTAATATTATTTAGGGATTTATTGTCTTTAATAGAACCAAAGGTTGAATCCATGTGGGTACAGCTAAACCAATACATCAAATGAAAATATTGTAATCCTATTGCTATCTATTTCTTTTCATTGCAGATGCCAGCCGTTGTTTGTCACTCAACTCAAGCCTGAGGAGAGGATACCCATAGCCGAAGTCATAACAAAATGTTACAAAATGAAGACTGAGAAAATTTTATTGTCTGTAAAGACTTAATAGAAACTCTTTGTATTAAGTACTTTGAAGTAATAAATGCACAAGATATGAACCTATATATATTTGTTTTATTTAATTTACCTGTATAGAAATCTACTTACTACCTACCGATAGTCTTTGTATGAACTCTGCAATAACTTATATTGTGTTAGTTACTAGTCCTACATACCTACATGAACATGACAGTTACAAATAAGCATCCATCAGTATATAATTATCTATTTCATAGCCTTGGGAAGTTATTAAATATGAAATTGAGCAATATAACATACACATTTCACCAAAAGTCTACAAATAATAACTTGAAGCTCAACCAAGTTCACCAAATAAGCATCCACCATCTTATAATTGTATTTTATCATGAAATTGAACAATATAGCATACATAAATCACCAAAAGTCAACAAATAATAATTTGAACCTCAACCAAATTCAGCAAATAAGTAACTATCATCATATAATTGTATTCAATCATCCATTTCATAACCTTAGAGATTATTAAATATGAAATTGAGCAAAATAACATACACATATCACCAAAAGTCAACAAGTAATAATTTGAACCTCAACCAAATAAGCATCCATCATCTTATAATTCTATTTTGTCATCCATTTCATAACCTTAGAGATTATGAAACATAAAATTTAACAATATAACATAAACATATCACCAAAAGTTAACAAATAATAACTTGAAGCTCAACCAAATAAACATCCATCATCTTATAATTGTATTTTATCATCCATTTCATAACCTTAGAGATTATTAAAATGTAAAATTGAACAATAAAACATCATTATCATCCAAATAATAACTTGAAACTCAACTAAATTCACCAAATTAGCCTCCATTTATAATATATACTTAATACTTATTTCCTCAATGTTGCCCAATTTCATATTTAATATTCTATTAAAAACATCAACAAAATGTGGACAAATAATAACAAATAGTTAACGACGTTAACTACTTTGCGGGCCTTCAAGAATGCTCGCATTCTTTACGACGAAATTTGTTAAGAAACCGACAATTTTTGTTAAGTTGGAAGTCGAGACTTGCTAATATTGCCACCGTACCAAATACCGTCGTTAACTCGCACCGATACATGTAGAGCTTGCATCCCCCATACATTATTGCTCGCTTAGTCGCTACCTCAAAATGTACAGACTTGGGTTTGACGCAAAGAAACCGAATTTTGTTGTTAACTTTGCTTACGATTTCGTAAGATAAGTATTAACGACGAATGTACAGACTGCCGGCCCAGCAGTGTTTTGTTCTCTTTTTTCAAAGTGGCATGTTATAATTTTATTTTAATATACCTACGAAACTAGCTGCGCTAGATAGAGTTTACAAAAACATCTTCTTTCGGACCGTTAAGTTGATTTTTCAACGTGTTAAATTCCCATAATGTTGAATTCTAAGTTAGTTTATTCCCAGAATGTTGAATTTCTGTAAAGTAGAATTTTTGAGTCTCACAATGTTGATTAAAAACTGAGGACTTCTGCTAAATGTTAAATAGCCTAGTGGTATGGGTAATGGGCTGCTGAGACAAGGTCTCAGGTTCGATCCCAGGTTTTACCATGGCACACACCAATGACTTTTCGATGCTTTTCGAATTTATGTGTGTATTTATCGCAGTTTTATAAGTGCCCGGTTAATGGCAATAGGCTCGCCACCTATTACATCGGGACCTAAACATAAACTGGCGAAATGTGGGTGCTGGCACCTCTGCCTACCCCTTCGGGGATATAGGCGTGAGTTTGTTATGTTATGTTATGTTAGATAACGTATTGTCAAATACTTTATCCTCAACATAATTTTTTTTATTTTATTTTATTTTTTTATTTATTCAACTTTATGCACAGTAATTTTGTACAAAGGCGGACTTAATGCCAAAGGCATTATCTAACAGTCAACCTTAGGGTGATGCAGAGATACATTGAGGTAGGTGCAGTGCACTATGACCACAATAATAATACATACATTATACATACACACTATAATACATAAGAAATTCATACACATACTTTTAAATATATTTACTTACATATTACTTACTTATACTTACTACTTATATATATACTTATATATATTCGTATAATATATACTTATATAATATAAACTTACCTATACTTACATAGTTATACATAATGACTAAGTATTTCTAACATTAAGGTTTTACACATTACTATGACTAGGGGCTACTGTAGTAGAGCTGACGTACTTTGTACTTGAATGTTGCACGGTTAGTAGTCATCCGGATTTCGAGAGGAAGCGCATTCCAGAGGAGAATTGCTTGCACGAGGAAAGAAGAATGAATTAGGCTGGAACTATGAGTAGGACAGTGGAGAAGACGGTTGTCAGCTGACCGCAGATTTCTGTTGTGATGAGAACCAAGTAGCTGAATATGAGATGATAAATAAGAGGGGACATTAGGAGTGGCTAAAATTTTATGTATCATCATCACCGCCCTCAAGCTGCGTCGCTGACGTATCGGCAACCATCCTAACTCCGAACGATGTGCTGAGACGTGATCATATTTCCTAAGGTTAAAGGTGAATCGAATGCAATTGTTGAGAAGGCGGTCGAGTTTATTGAGCAGATCTGCATTCAGGTCGAGATAGCATACATCACCATAGTCCACGATTGGAAAGATTAGCGTTTGCATTAGCATTGCCTTGGTTTTGGTTGGTAGAAAATTTTTGAGGCGATAAAGACTACGCAGCATTCCTGTAACCCTCTGACAGACCCTTGTAACTTGAACTTGCCAGTTCAAGGTGGAGTCAACATTCAGTCCCAGATTTTTGACACTATGCGTGACAGGAATAATTCTTCCGTTGAACTTTATTGTTGGCAGAGTTGCACTGTCTACCTTATTCATCCTATGGCTACTACCAATTAAGATACCCTGGCATTTATCGGGGTTGACAGAAAGACCAAACCTGTCACACCAAACGCCTATTGAGCGCAAATCGGAATTAACTCTGTCAATAGCCTCTGAAAGGTTCTCCACGCGGGCTTGGCTGTATATCTGTAGGTCATCGGCATACAAATGATACGCACACTGAAGTTCAGAGGTAATGAGGTTAATGAATATAGAGAATAAAAGAGGTGAAAGAATACCGCCTTGCGGAACACCAGAGTCGAGGTTGCGCCAGCTAGATGAAATTTCATCTGCGCAAACCGACTGTTGGCGTCCACGAAGATATGAAGAGAACCACTCCAGCTCGTCGGCTGAGATCCGAAGATGGGCTAGTATGGCTAAAAGGATGTCGTGATTCACGCAATTGAACGCATTTGAGAAATCCACTAACACTAGCACTGTGATACAACCTTTCTCTATTCCGTCCCTGACATCTCCCGTTACTTTGAGGAGTGCGGTTGTAGTGCTGTGTCCGGGTCTGAATCCGGATTGTAATGGACTTAGTATCCCATTGGAGTGCACATAGTTGGACAGCTACTAACATTTTAAATTTAAAAATATATTCCAATTCCAGTGACCTATAACCCGAGTTCCACCTTAAATAGACTATTTTTTTTTAAATTTCATGGCTACTACTGTCTCTTTCTTATTATTTTTTTTTTGTAATTCTGATCAAATAAAACATCAGCTAATTTCCTTTCTTTAATATTTTTTTGTAATTTTTATCAAATAGAACATCAGCTAATTTCCTGCTTTTCTTAAAAGGAAAAATAAGTAACCTTGTCCGATCGTAAATCTTTGGTCAATGTTTGGAAAACTAGAATTATATTAGGCGTTAATAGTTTTAGTATAAGTGGCCAAACAATACAAGTAGGTTTCAGTAATGAGGTTCAACATTATGAAAAATCAACATTGTAGGAATGTGATTTTAACATTCATACATACATATATAAAATCTTGGGGTCTGTGGCACTACCTGACTTATAGAGCAGATAGGTGATGTCTGTAGTCATAAAACTTGGAAGCGATCCTGATTCTAAAGCTTGAAACAAACGAATGTGGAACTCCGGAGCCATTTTAACCAGAACTCGTGTAGTTTGTCCAGACTGGCAACTTGCCAGTTCAGCAGTGAACGACCACACAAGTTATGTCATCTTCTGATATTACTACAGGCTCCCTTGGTTATATCGCTTTACACGATCGGTTGTCTTTTCGCATCCAAAATGTATTTGTGGCATCAACATCCGGCAAGTCCATGTCAGCCGCATTAATCTTAATTTCTATACGAGCATGCATAAACTTTCTGCTTCAAAAAGTCAATGCGCTCTGTGTAATTGTGGGGACTGACGCCAGTACCCGAGAATACCGACACAGCGCATTCTCCGGCGTGTAATGCCCGACCTAACATAAATAACATAAAAGGCTATCACTGGCATTTCGTGCCTCAATTAATATCACCGGCGGCGTCAAATCAACGTATCGGTCTTCTTCTATACTAGAGATTGACATTCTGAACTTGTTGAAAATTTACCATATTCAAGGTAGTACACTTCTTTATGTTTTACAAAAATAGTGTTATTTTTAGTCTTATATTGAAACGAAACGGTAGTCAAAACTTTTTCCGAGATTTATTAATAAAACCACCCAATAACCCAGTTAAGTTTAGAGGAAATGAATAATATCTTTCAGTGAGGTACAAATTTAATTTGATGGAAATAAAATAAAACACTAGTGCGACCAAGAAAAAAAGCACCAGTGTTTAATACCATGGTTTATGAGTGTAAAAGCCATGTGGATAAAAACCAATTTATGAGCAAGGGTGTTGAAAAATATACTAAAAGTGGCCAAAATTCTGAACAAGATGGTACTACCACACGTACTTACCTGCCGAAAACTTTATTTTAGTGAGTTACTTTATTAGGGGTGAATTAAATACTTACTTTTTCCAGTGTATTACTTTACTCTATGACTTACTTCTAGGCGATAGGCATGGCAACACGAGTTAATAATTGTCAGAATTCGCACTTGTCAGCCTGATTACTATTGGAATTTCTAATAAATTCATATTGTTTTGTTTGTAATTTATTCCTTTGCTTATTACTCTACCAGGAAATTAAAACGTTATTAGCTTATCTTTGGATTGTTTTCATAACTCGCTAAGGAGTTTGCTATTATGCGGTTTATATAGTGTGCAACAAACATAACAATGGGTAAAAATAAAATGATCGCGAAGAGTTGCCCGAAATGCGAAATGCAGGCAAGTATTGCATTACCAGAATTTGAGCATAATAAAACCACAGTTGACTACATCACCCGAGCCTTTTCTAAACTCATTCGGGCTCGACTTGCAGTCTGAAACGGCTAAATTTTGATGTTTGCCGTGAAGCGACTACCATTTGACATCCACACCTTAGATTAGATTGTTGACCTTTTTAGGTTGCAACTGTGCATAATGAATACCTACCAAAGGTGATTATATTACGACTGGGATCAACAGTTTAATATGCTCTGTGGACACCTAAGATTAACGTCGCCAGTATTGCGTAACCTTGCTTGGCTCCTTCTTAGCCGCGGGCCACATCGAGTAAATTAAAAGCGAAATATATGCACACAGGTAGCGGTAGCATCAAAATCCTGCAAGTGTGGACACACTTTCTTCACATCTCGACGTGGAGCAGACTGTTTACCTGCCGTAGAAGACATCAAGCGTAGAACAGGTCGTGTGAGGAGGTCTCAACCGCAGTTCTATGATGCACAGCATTATCAGAAGCAGATTAAAAAACGGGTGAGTTTGATTCAGACATGTCAAACCTAATCATTCTTATGGCCAGGAATGGGGATTCTGTTATGATTTTCTGTATTCCAAGAGACTGGGGATCTTCTATAACCAGACAGACTGGGGTTCTCCCTTACCACATGGTAAGAGGCAGACTGAGATTCCCGTGATTATTTATGACTGCTGAAACATCGGGAATAGTATAAGGACGTAGGACACAACAGTATTTCCGTCCAATTGAGCAGTCCGACTGAGGAAGTACCTCCACCCTACAGAATACCGTGGCCATAATAACCTAGTTTTGTGTTCCCGGTAGTGAGTAGTGAAGTCAGAGGTCACTGGAGAGTTTTTAGAAAAAATAATAATAATAATAAAAAAATTGATACTTGTATGAAATTTGACTCGTAAAAAGTGCACTTCTAAATCCATTTAGCAGTCTTTACATCCATTGTGTACAGAAAAAATATTCTAAAAATAAAACATATTCTGCATACACAGATCTATAGTCACATCTTTTTTCTAGTGGAGTTCAGTGGTAGGCAGAAAATACAGTTATCCACTTGTCACATTCCAAAATACATCTTTCACTTCTTCCACGTTGATAATTGTTTTCATATGTTTCTTGTACTCTTGACATAAAGGATATGTCAAGAGTACCCGTTAAAATGTCTTCAATCTGATTGCCAAATGTATGTCTACACATTATCTTTTTACCCTCGCTTCATAAATATGTTTTGTCAGTCTCCCACATGTCAGAACCATTTAAGCATCCCTTTCTGTATCTTAGTCACTACATCTTCAAATACACCACAACATTCCCTTATCATGCTTTTCCTCACTCGATCTATCAACTTCACCCCTGTTATATTTCTCAGACTGCTCATTTCCACAGCATTCAATTTACTTTCATACTTTTCAAAACGAAGAAGGGATGAGCACTCCTCTAAGTACCGCCAGGTGTGCCTTTTTAGATATGTTCTGGCTGCACATAAAATACAAAAACTCTTTCACTAGTTCTATTCTTTCTCCTTCAATCAGAACTGTGCAGTTTGTCATACCTCTTTTCTTTCAAAAACCATCACTTTCATTTTATTCACATTCATTTTCATGCCTTTGCTTTTTAGGACCTCATGCATAATATTGACCTTAGCCAGCAGCTCCTCTGAACTCGGCAGAACTAAGAAACTACTAATTTTCATTGTATTATAATTTACAAAATATATTATATTTTTTCAGTCACCAAAGAAGAGGTCGCTCTCAAGATCTATGGATGAAGATGCCAAACCCAAAGACAAAAATGAAAGTGGTTAGTAGTTTTCAATTAGTATACATAGTTGGAACACAAAGTACTGCCATTGACCCTGATCCTTATTGGGGAGACTGTGCTAGAGCCTCGTCTGTCAATCAGTAGGTGTACTGGCTTTCATGGTATCACCACCGCATCTCATCCTTTGTGTGTAAGAGGCGACTAACGGGTGTGTAAGAGACGACTAAAGGAACACTTGAAATAATAATACCCTGTACCAACATGTGTCTCTGTACCAACGTTGTCGGGCCGGCAAGACAATAGTAGGCCAAAGCCTCCGAACATTGGGTGACTGGAGTGCAATAGGCATAATTCTTCTCTTTCTTTCTTCCTCTCTTTCTTCTGCATATCAACGACATGCTGTCTACCGGCAATGTTCATTGTTATGCAGACGATAGCACTTTGCATGGGAGTTATCATGGACATCCTGCGGCCAAGCAGTCGGATATCGCGGAGAAAAGGCAGCTTCTTGTCACTGAGCTTGACGGGATCCTGAATCACATTTCTCAATGGGGCTCTGAGAACCTGGTTGAGTTCAATGCCAAGAAGACGCAGGCATGTGCGTTTACAGCAAAAGTATCTTCTTTCCTTCCCCTCCCCACTCTTCAGAGCACGCCACTGCCACTGCAGGACAATCTCAATATCCTAGGTATGGATGTTCGCTGCAACCTGAATAACAAAAACTACATCGAAAGTATCATCAAAACAGCCTCACGAAAACTCGGAGTCCTGAACAGAGTGAGACGGTTTTTCACGCCGGAGCAGCGGTGTCTTCTATACAAGACACAAATTCGCTCCTGTGTGGAGTACTGCTCGCATCTCTGGGATGGTTCAGCAAAGTACTTACTAGATGCTCTCGACAGGTTGCAGCGACGTGCGGTCCGCATCATTGGGAATCCCGAGATCACGAACACCCTAGAACCTTTACAGCTGCGTAGAGATGTTGCGTCCATGGCTGTATTTTACCGTTTGTACCATGGGGAGTGTTCTGATGAGCTCTTCCAATTAGTCCCACCCTCCCCTTTCCTACACAGGACAACGCGTGCAGGTCTTAGATGTCATCCGTACACGGTGCAAAACATCCGATCAAGAACCAAGCGGTTCGGAGACTCTTTCCTCTGTCGCACCATTAAGGCCTGGAATTCATTACCAGCTCACGTGTTTCCTTCTTCCTACAGTCCCGGGTCCTTTAAGCGGGGCGTGAAAAAGCATATGATGAGGCCGTCAAGCTGAGTGTCACCATTGTCACACGGTATGTGTAAGTAATGGTGACCCTCTTTTCTGGGACTTTGCCTTCAGCTTACCATCAGGCGAGGCGAGGTCCAATTGACGTGTCCTATATAAAAAAAAAAAAAAAAAAAAAAATTCAGTCAAAATTGACTTAAAATTGGTGGGGATTCCCATTGATTGGACTTGTGCATTTATTTATTTAAGGACAAATTTCAAACAATATATGGGGCATGATAATGATGCGGTATCCTTAGATACCGCCAACACGACCGGCCTTAGTCGGCTTGAAATGTCAAGCAGGGATCAGTCTTGGGCTCACGTCTCCTGCGGAACATCGGATACGATTGGGTGCTTCGCAATAAGCTAAGATGGCGCCGGCATCACTTGATATGTTGAAGGCCACGACCACTATTGCACAAGTCATGGAGTAGATCTGGCAGCTGCGTCTTGATTTAAAGCCACTCTGCATAAAACCGAGACTCTGCTCTTCCATGGGCCTTGGAGTGTGCCACCGGACCGATACAGCCCCATAGTGGAAGACATTCCTACCAGCATCAAGATTCAAATGAATTATTTGAAGCTCGTACTCGACAGCCAATGGGCCAACGAGGAGCATATCCGAAGTCTAGTACACAAATTGCTATATTAAAGTAGGGACAAGATAATAGGTCACTTTTGACAGATGTCAGTTTTATATTCATAGTGAGGTGACCTGCTTAAAAACATCGATTAAATGAATGAATCGATACAGACTTGAAACATATGTGAATTTTAAAAATGATCATGCGAATCCCTGTCCCATTATTATTTTTTCTTTCATAAATTAAAGGAGCAAAATAAGACAAGTACCTACGTAATTTAACAAAAAAATTGCTTTTATTCACTTGAACTATCGGAACTGCTATCTTCATCACTGCTGTCAGCACTCAGAGATATTATTAATTCATTTTCAATAATATTGTCTATTCTCACATTTCGTTCAAAATCTGGTAAAATTATTTTCTTTGTCTTCTCCACGACTTTTCGCCAGTCTTCTGTAGTGACTTCTGCACATGCAGTTTGTAGCAGAGTCATCATTTTAGCAGTACTGAAGGGTGGTTCAGTATTGTTCCGCGCTGCATGACCCTTTATTTGTGCCCAAATAAGCTCGATGGCGTTATACTGGCAATGGTAGGGAGGCAATCGAATAACTTCGTGTCCATGCTCTAGGGCTAGTTCATCGATTACATAGCGGAGCTTGGACGGCTTAGTTGCTTTTACCAGATTTAACAACTCAACTTTTAATAAAGTTGGACTTGCCTCCACACCATTTCTTACCAGCCACGAGACAATTTCTTGCTTTTTATTTGCTTGAGTTGGTGGTTTATCAACTTGTACAGAATGATACGGAGCATTGTCCATTAAAATTTTCGATGGGTTTTCTAAGCTGACTAGCGGCTTCTCAAACCACTTTTTAAAAACATCAAAGTTCATTTCCTCATGGTAATCTGTTGTAGTTTTAGAGGCGAATGCGTGGAGGCAGTCTGGAATAAAACCTTGAGAAGCTGATCCCGCGTGACATATAATAAGTCGGGCTCCTTTTCCCGATGGAACTTTTGAGGTGGAGGCCGCTGTATCATCGGTCCATGTCCGCGCAACCGTATGGTTCGCATTCAACCATGTTTCGTCAATAAACACGACATTGTCCCAATCCGTAATTTTATTTACCTGACGTAAGACGCTATTCTCTTCAAAATAATATCGTAGCGTTCTAGCAGGATTTTCCGCTTGTCGGATTTTTTAAATCTAAAGGCAATCGATTTCAAAACCTTTGATAGAGACGATTTGCCTCCAAAAAATAAGCCTGCGCCTTTTAACGAACTCAATAGCTTTTCCCGTGTAGGATATTCTTTTCTCGAGTAACATCCATAAATGTGGTTGCGAATTGCAGCAGCATCAAAATTATCAACGTCAACAATTTTCTTGTCCCTCTTTCGTTTTTTCGGTGTACGTAAAGTATTATCTTCTGAGCCTGATGGTCCGTATTTCTCTTTCAGAATTTGAGTTACTGTCTTCTTCCCTATTCCCAATGCTTCGGCAACGCGTTCTCTCGGTGGTTTCAATGGTAAAAGAGGCCCATCGTTAACTGATTCACGTCCAAAATAATTGTACAATTTCAGCACTAGTTCGCGAGATTGACTGTTTAGAGTTTTCCCCCGTTTCGACATAGTAAGACTGTAATGTTTTTCTTGTTTAATAATCGTTAAGCAATCGGAGTCCAATTTATAGCCAGGTAAACGTAGTCAGTAAGATCAGTTCAATGAAAAAGCCGGATCAGAAGAAAATAACAGAGAGCACACCAAAAACGCACAGTCACTTCGCACAACAACAAAAGACTGCGTCATCATCATGTTATGGCGACATGACATGCGTCATCGACAGGCACTGGTGTTGCCAGCAACATCCACCTAAATTGCACCCAACATCAATGACCTTTCTATTTAGTTATTTTTTTGTATTTTTATAGTTAGTTAAAAGAATAATAAATATGTATAATTAGGTTTTATTATAATCACAACGTGGTTATAAATTTATGGTGATTTTTCTTCACAAGTAATCATTGCATTCGATTCAACTTACAATCCTATTAGCTTTCGATTTTTAGAGTAACATCCCTAGTGTTTAAAAAGAAAAAGGGTTGACTGACGCAACATTGTAACGACGTTCAGTTCTTTAGATCAGAAATTGTTTATTATGTTTAGAATGGTTTATTAGTGAAAGCAAATCGTAAAATTACTAGTATCGGTCATTATTACAATAAATATGTAAACGTAATTGAAAAAAGTTAAGCAATTGTGCAGTTCTTATTTTATGCCCGCCGTTACAAGGTTACGTTGTTGAATTTTGATGAAATGTCAAAAGTGACCTATTATCTTGTCCCTACTTTAGTGGTGAAAGGTGATGTGGGAGCCAGGACACTACTAGCTGTAAATCGAGAACCAATGCTGCTATAACAATGAATGATACCTCGTTTCATTCCTAAAAGTAAGAGTACCTACATAATTTTACCATAACACCAATTTATTTGAAATTTAGTACATACAAAGTATCATTTTACGCCAAAAACTTTTTTGATGAAACATCTGGAAGTATATTTCAGACCAAATAGGTGAGCTATTTGGTCTGAAATATACTTCCAGATGTTTCATCAAAAAAGTTTTTTTTTTTGTTTAGTGTTAGTTTCATTGAAATGAATGAATTATCGTTTGTAATATTTTATATCATTCATATTGTGCCTTGACAACTTTCATGTATCTTTCAGTTTTTGAGATAAATAAAAAAAACTACATTTAAGGATACGTTTGAAGGGGAGAGGGAAGGCGTAGGCGAGGGAAGCGTACACGTGATCTACGGAGAGCTTTCCAGATATTTTCAGAGGGACATAATTTAAAAAAAAAAAGAAACCTTCTGTGGCCTAGTATAGCTAATATGTGTTATGGGTTCTAAAATGTAGATAAACATACTTGTATACTTTTTGTGAATTGGTACATACTTATTGTAGATTAACACGCTCAACCAATGCATATATATATATATATATATATATATATATATATATATATATATTCATACATATAAAATTTGTATGGATGAATATGTATATTGGTAAATATATGTAGGTAAATTAAGTTCTGTTTCATAAAATAAATCTTTATCTGCAGCTCGCGCACGTCGTCGTCGCGCCCTCCGACGAGCTCAACGACCCGCGCCAGCTAACTCCGGCGAGCGAACCCGGGACTCCACGCCACAACTGCGTCCCCCACAGCTAGCGCGATGCCGACTCATACTTCAGGAGATCAACAGAAAAATATCTGCCGTTACATGGCGTCCGCCTAATGACGATTAGGCGCCTTTATAAACATCTGAAGTCGTCAGGAGGCACTGTGTTTCAAAGTAGACGATTTTGTCACTTCTATTTTCTTCTTGAATGTTGTAGTCGTTATCATAAGAATCATCAGACTTCTAGATGTTTTTAAAAATATCTCTTAATTTAGAATTATTCAAGACCGGAATAGGCAAGGTCGTCCGATCTTCCGAATAATATTACTTAGTATGTTAGTTTGTTATCATTAAATATGCTTTGCAAAGTAATATATTGTCTAACTAAAGTGCAACTATAACTTTTTATTTCTATATAAATTTTTAATTCCCAAAGTAGGTCAAAATATAAACAATCAAATTCAAAACTTGTATTATATAATTTATCCTTAAGTATATAATCATTATTATATAATAAGTTGTATGTGATGTTGTCATTAATAATTAAATAATTGTTTTTAATTTTATATTATGTTTGTTCGTTTATAATTATTTAGACTTTAATAGCTGGTAACAGCGAGAAGTGGTTGTTAAAGCCTGTTGCCATGTGAGACCACTCAACCCACCGGTGGATGAAGGGAATATCATCTTATCCCTACACTAACTCTTTTGTTTGGAAATTCGAACACCAAAATACAGGCATGAACCAATCAGTATTCACAATCTTAGACAAAATGTAACCACCATACTGATGTTAAAATGACGATTGTACTGCTTAACGTACCTGCTTTTAGCTATTAGCCACACTATTTCTGTGGATGTCGTAAAACGGGACTAAGGGATAAGAGTCCAATATCCTGAATTAATTTATCAGTGGAGATAAGAGTATACGTATTCCGATCTAGTAGCTATATGTGGAAAAAGTTCATTTCTTCCGTACCAGTAAGGATAAGTGGAGCAGGCGGTTCTCCATTCGACAGTATACATGCTCCACCACAGTACATGAGCTAAAGTATAGTTAACGAGAAGAGACTCGAAGGATCAATGCATGACATTTTGAAGCTTTTAAATGGAAAATAGTCCTAGTCGTGTCATTTTTTTTTTTATATAAGATACGTCTATTTGACTTAACCTCGTCTAATAGTAAGCTACAGGCAAAATCTCAGGAAAGACGAATCACCATAACACCTGCACCGTATGTAGGTGACATCTAAGCCCTGCACGTGTTAATAGGAAAGGCGAGGGTGGGACTAACTGATATGTATTTTATGTTTACATAACAAATATTTTCTGAACCTAATGTTTAACTCTTTTAATATACTGTGTGGTCACAGCACATAAACTAAATGCATCGCAAAATAATGCTTAAAATACGCGTTATGTGAACATTATCTTTAAACTCACAATGTATGCATGTTTGGGATGTATAGTATGTGTCAAACTTGTACTTAAATATGTAGTAGTTATTTTTGTGTAGCGTGTAGCATGTAGCGTCATAGTCATTACTGTGTCTATAGAGTTTGTATTAGTTTACATAAGGATATGCAGCAGTAAATAAATAAATCAAATCAGAATGCACGTTTATTTATTCATTTCCATAAAATCAATCACAAATCGTAAAAGCTTTTACAAAGTTCACAAATGCTGTCTTAGACAATACAAAGACTTCAAAATAACGAAAGTAGGTATCAAAACAGTTTGTTCTGAATTTTGTGCTCAACGCGTTTACAAATGATTATATTCAAGTACAATATTACAGAGAGCCGACGCGTGCTGCCTGCCTCAGACATCGAGACATCGCTACGCACTCCGACCCCTCTTGGGGTTTGTATTATGCTTATACACTCAAGGATTACAAATAAGAAACGTTTGTTCATAACTTGATACATAATTGAGTTTCGACTACTTGTATACTTATTCAATGACTACATTTCGTAATAATTGTAAAACTAATATTTTCATTAAAGTAACTCTGGGTATACCCTTATCAAGAATAACTTATACGTACGTGAAAGTATTGATCGATACAATTTTGATTTAAAATATGATTGATATTGTCAATAATAAAACAACATTAAATGCTAAAAATATGTAAGGAAATCTTTTAACATAAAATTAAATAACAAAAATATATGTACAATTTAGCAATAAATAATTACAAAATAATATAATAGAAGTATATAATCAAATCTAATAAAGAAGAACATATTGTTTACTAAAGTTTCTATGTAATAATCGTTCAGAACGTATAGTGGAATGAACATAAAGATAATACAATCTTGATTACTATAGATAAATCTGTTGAAGGTTTGTCACGACATTTTATTAATACATATATTATTACTATTTAAATTAATTATCTGAGATCTAACACTGAATAGACGTAAAAGAGATGTGTTCAAAAATCGCCAATGGCTTCACACTGTGATACATTAAGAATTGAAAATGTACAAACAAATGTCCTACGACAAGCTGACTACAACATTTAAAAACATTCCAGAATCATTTATGAGAGCGTCCGCAAGAATGCGGACTACTGTCAACTAGTCAGATGCCAGTGTTGCCACAGCGATACACCACAGTGACGCCAGCAGCTTTAAACTGGCAATACTGAACATGTCGTGCGTTTCAGAAACACAAATGCTATGCTCTCGGTCAGAGTTCTACTCAATATTAACTTAGAAAGCACGATTATATAATAAATCTTTTACGAACCTAAAAACACTTCAACAGACCTAAATTATATATTTTAGCGTCAAAACATATCCAACGAGAAAGTGCCGAGAGTCTAACGTTAACACTTTAAATGCAATACGTTGTTTCCAATAAACACTAACACTAAGTATATTATCGTAATACATAATTTAACGTACACACTAGCATTAGACATTACTTGATTCACAATAGTCACAACAATATATTGTGTTACAATAAAAGTACCTCACCGTCGAAGGTCTTTTAAAACGTCCTACTAACAAAACTACACTCTGACTATTAAGGCCCGTATTATGCAATGTTACTCAGTCTTGAATGTCGATTTATCTGAGTACATATTGTATCGACCGATTGACAGACCAACCTGTCCTCAGATGAATCGTGAGTAGCATTCTAGCATACGGGCCTCAGACTTGTACTCAGCGTTGAGCTGCTCAAAGGTTATCGAGTTTGTTGTGAATCATAGCCGTAACTTTTATGATACGTTGGTGAGGTCTATATTATAAAAAAAGTATCTTGTATTTTTGCGCAACCATTACAAAAACACGTCAAATTAATATGTTTTACACAAAGTATAAACAATATACAACACAGTAGATAAAGTACACGAATAATAAAGATATTAATTTTATTTCATAATAGAAAAACATAACAAACATAATATAATTTTAAGTAATGAATATAATCATTACATTCATAGTAGACGGTGTGTCTACAAAATAAATTGAAAATTGATATCACCTAATCGGTGGTACTATCACTTACTCCACCAATATTGTATCAAATGGCTTTTAGTTTAAACAATTATGATTCAAACACGCTCAATAGTATATTGACATACTCAAAGCTGGTACACGTACGACCGACAACCGTCAGTCCGTCAACCTCCACATGAATTGTGTCAACACAGAGTCAGTTAAATCGTTTGCAAGGGGCAAAGGTTAAAACAATCTAACTTCAGACTTACATCAGTCTCGTTGCGAATCTGACCGATATACAATATCGCAACATCTTATTAAATTAGCGTTGGCAGTATTTACATCTTCCGATACGCATTATTCAAACACGATGGGAGATGGCTCGTAAATAAATGTTTATGGAACACTGACTCGAAAACTGCAAACCGACGGCTCGATACGTTTTATTCAAAAACATATCAGAAATGATCCAACGTCGGGAATCATTAAACCGTGATTTTAACTTAAAAATATCACTCACGTAACAAACGTCCGTGATTCAACGTCGGGATCTGCTCGGTGCTTCGGAACAGTGAATGTGGTGGGCTGCTATGAGGGCGACGCGGCCTCTGGTCCTCCTACATGTTGTAGGCTATGTATATCGCGTCGATTTGGTCCGACAGGAACCCGTCGCGGAGGTGCATGCGTTGCTTCTCGCCCCGCGAGTTGATGGGCACGACGCCGGGGTCAACGACGACCACCACGCCCACGATCAGGTGATGTTCCTCTAAAACTGTGTTGGTGACGAGCGGCACGAGGTTTAGCGCCTCGCTGTCGTTGCCGTCCAGCTCCACGACCACGACCAGCAGGTTGGTCCACGTGAACACCGCACTGGAATATAACAATTATGCTGATATCAGGTAAGCTGTTAAGTGTAAGCCTACAGAAATGTATTTAGGAATTGATTCTCCAATGAGGGAGGCGGGCCTTCAGCCCCGCACGAAACACGACAGAAAGTTGTAGTATTTAGCAATGTGGCAACCTGAAGTCACTTCGGTTTTAAGCCTAGATGGCACAGGGCTAGTTCATGACCTGATAGTCGGTAAGTTTAAAAGCTAGTGAATGAGCGAGTAAGCATTACAATAGAGTAATTAAAAGTAGATTGTAATTTAGCCTAGTATCATTTTAAAACTTATATTTAGTTATGCAAGCGACAAAAATAGAAATCTCTTTATTACCGCCCTATAAGTACTTTATTCAATAAATTCTCACTGCATACATTCTAATTCGGGTGGTGACAGAGAAAGAATACAAGAATCACTACCCCGTCTCCGCCGGTAGTTCAATTGGTAGTACTAATGATACATATATTTGTTTCTCTAGTACTACTAAACAAATACAAGCAACTTCCTAAGGGTTTGCTTTTGTGTAGTTCAAATGCTACAATATTAAATTAACGTAATATAAAATTCTTTACAAATGTTTATTGTATGGTTAAAATGTAAATTTCTTGTGGTAGTAGGTAATTTATATTTGATAAAATAAGTATGTGGGGTGAATGATTGTAAACTTTTAAGAAGTAACGAAAATCTGCACCAGATCTTGTCTTACATTCAGAATCTTTGGATAATGAAAAAACTGGATGATGGTGTAGTTTCGTTGGCGAGGACTGTAGCGACCAATTTAATAAGCAATTTAATAGAAGATTAACTGTTTTGCATCGTTTATGCAGTATTTATTCATGATAAAGTGTTCAGTTTTACAACTAATTATATTATTTGTCACTAGTACCTACTACCCTAGTATTTGTACCAGTTGAACTAGTCAGTAGTACTACTGATCCGGAGTCTCCGTCTCAACTCAAATCAAATCATATTGATTCGTTTAAACATGTGTTATACATACATGCGCAAGATGTTTTTTACAATTTTATTTATGTCTAACTTCACCCGCAGGGTGTCGTAAGAGGCGACTAACTGTAAAATACGCAGAAGATATCATTGCGAGAGAGTGAAATCGCTAAATAAAACCCTGTACCAACCCACCTAGCCAGCTTGGACACAGTAGGCCAAAGCCTCCCAACATCGGTAGAGGCTTATGTCCAGCAGTGGACTGCGATAGGCTTATTGATTTGGTCGTTTGGATAAGTATTTCTACTTTACAGCATTACTACTTCAATAATAATAGAATCAAATGCATACCATTCTGCAATCTTCTTGTGGCACCTCATCACCGAGTTCTCAATGTCTATCGGATGGTAGCGCATCCCACGAAGCATGATAGTTTCATCCAGAGCGCCTACCACGAACACGGCGTCATGTGTGTCATGAGAGTCAGATCCAATGTTGCTGACGCTTCCACAAGCGGACGCCAGCGACTCGGTGTCACTGTCCCGCGCGATCATTGAGGAAGAATCGTCTGATTGAGCGGTCACAGTTATCTCGGTCCGTCGCAAGAACCCCAGGTAGCCAGTGCGGGCGTACACCTCTCCGGTGTTGCCAGTGACCAGCTGAGCGCTAAAGTGATCGGCATAGTCGCTCTCGTCTCCGTAAATCGTGAAGTAGCCACTTGCATTGTGGGGTGATTGTACCCAAATTTCACCCAAATGTGAATCTCCACATTGACCCTTAGTCTCTGGATTCGCTGTGATAACTTTAACGCCGGGTAGTAACTTGCCAGACTCCATCAAGCAGAGGGAATGCGGACTGCCACGCTCCACGAGTGAAACGCGATCATTCCTCAAAGCGCGAAGGTCGACGTATACGGTGGATGGTTCGGGACTAGATGCGCCTTGTAGGCAAATGGCGATGTTAACGCGGCAGCCGAATGAAGTGGAAACAGCGCGCGGACTGAGCCCAAGAGCCGAAAATAACTTTGAGAATGAGTTTGTCAAGTTGATTCGCGGTCGTTCCTCGGCTACTACGACACACGTTCGCACACATGACAGGCTGATGCCTTTTGCCTTTAATTGATTCACAGAGCTGCCCAGCCCCTTAGTGCACAGCTCCATCACTCCGTAGGAGCAGAAAGTGTCTCGCACTTTGTATTGTGAAACGGCGCTCAACCATAAAGCTGGATTGATTTCGACCTCAGAAGGCGGGATGAGAATGGAGTGATGTCCAGAGTAGATACTGCTGAGACACCACAAAGCGAAGCCCAGACCACAGTACGGGTCAAGACAGAGCGCGATGTGGCGAGATGGGTATAGCTCGCAAGCGATTTTCATTGAGCGACAAAGGGAAGTTACAGCCGCGTGAGACATCTTTATACCTGCGAGCATTCCAGTAGTTGATACACTGAAATCTAAATACGCCAGCATTTCAGCTGTAGGGGCTCGGTATAGGATGGGCAACTTCTTCTTGGGCATATCATCGGTATCGAGCGTGAGGGGCCAAGCCTTGCTGTCCAAGACGTTGCTAGCCTCCTTGGAGCGTAGCAGCTTTATCACAGATTGGTTGGAGAGGACCAGAGTGGCCTTGCTGACATCGACGATCATTCGAACCGTCGGTAGGGTCGTGTGGAGGTTTTGTGGATGTGGCGGGCGAATGGTGACTGGCACCGCGCCGACGTACAGGCACCCATAGAAGGCGCAAATGAGATCTAGGCCGGGCGGGAATATCAGAGCGACGTGGTCACCGGTGTTCACGCGGCCCTTCTCGAGGAGTAAGTTGCCGATGCGCTCGGCCTTCTTGTGCAGTTCGGCGCAAGTGAGCACTTTGGCGACCTGGCCCTTCGAGTTGAGCAGGGTGAAGATGACGTGGTCGGACGTACTCTGCGCGCGCCATCGCAAGATCTGGGATATGAACTGGTACTGAAATTGGATAAAAGTAAACATTAATTTAACACTGATTAAAACAAATAACACTAGTCCTACAATGCTATCTATTTTACATATTATTTTAACACAGTAAACTTGGTTTATTAAACAGTAGTATCTCAAGTAGTTTATATTCATCAACAATATGAGTGAGAATGATTTGAAGCAATTATTTAATGATTTTGTACAATGTTGAGGTTATCTCACCTTGCGTGCAGCATCCGAGTCGTCGGTGTATCCCATATCGCGGCCCTGCGCCGACGCGAGCCGGTTGCCTTGCACCAAGTTGCCCACGATCACCGAAGCTGGGCCCACATCTGAACATAAACAGTTAACATTGTGTACTTTGGGCCAGATTCACTATTTGGTTAACATGCAAACTTCGCGCAAATATATATCATAATCATACGGAATATAATCGCCTTCGTTGAGAATTTTGCACGATTTTATATAAATAACCTGCACAAACTTAGCTATTTCAGCGCAGACTGTAAAATAATGAGAAAGTGCCCTTAAACCTCGTAAGCATGGCAACTTGAGTCGCTAAGCTATTACGTCGCATAAAACACTAATGTGAACATTTTGAAGGAAGAACAAGCTTAAAATGAAATAGTCAGCAGCTAAAGTTGGATCTGAGAGATATTCTAGTAACATCTACCTATACTTAATAAAAAGGAATTTGAGTGATATTGAAGCATGCCTTAATATGAGCCATCACCATTATTATAATACTAATCACTATTCACTTCACCAGCACGCCAGCACATTTATAAATTGATCATCACGTGACACCCAGCAGATGTCAAACATCAAAGTGGATAATAGAATTCACAATGTATGAAAATCAATAAATAAATGGTAAGTAAAAGGAAGAACATAGCTCGCTCAGCGCAGTCAGAGGGGTCACTCAGCCTAGAGGGAGTCGAGCCGGAGGGACGCGAGCGCATGGCGACGTGTCGCGAAGCGTACAATCGGTTGCCAACCAAGATTCTCTAGCAATCTTTTATTTTCTCAATTAAACAAAACTTTTGAGAATAATATATTTAGCAAAGATTGTAGTTTGAGCCAAAAAAATATTTAATGATAGGGAATTTAAAATGTTTTTTTTTTTTTTAGGGAAACAAACAGTCACTATTTTGACATACAAAAGTTCAATAGACTTAGAGTTCCTTTTCATACATTCATCACAACATAATATACACAATAATTACACACGCGAGCAGCATTGAATAGTCGCTACACCAGGTACTACAATAGGCTAAGTTACATTTATCGCTATATTGCTATCATAAGAATCATATGTATTATAGTCGATGGCGCCGGGATCAAGGCTCTTAGGCCACAATGCCCTACAAAAATCAGACTGATAAACTGCTTTAAAGCGTTAAATAATCATAATATCCTCCTCTATACACTACCCAGATTATCGCCAAAACTTTTTAAACGTCGTCTTAGAACATTTATTAATGTCTTATCAGTCCTCCATCCTGATATTTGTAAATAGTTCCATATATCTTCCATCTCTTCCCATGCGGTGTCGTACAAGGCGACTAAGGGATAGGGCTGTTTAACATCAGACAGATATATACAGCCCAGATGCGTGGCTTGAGTCAATACTTACGTAATAACGTGGGATCGAATTCAATGATTGGTGAAATGTGAGTGTTAATTCAATTCTGCCTAACCCTCCGGGGATAAAGGCGTGATTATATGTATGTGTATATGTATCTTGTTCACGTAACAGTTCAACAGTGGAGAGGGCACGAGTTGAACAAGAAATATAACGACCTATTGTAAGCATTTAAATTAACACATTTTAAAAACATAAACACAGATTAAAATTAAAGTCACAGAAAACGGAGGGCACGCCGTAGTAACGGCGGTAAGACCCATCATGGGGGAGTGGCTAGAGAGGCCACACGGCAGCCTCTCGTACCGTCTGACGCAGATGATCACCAAGCACGGATGCTTCGGAAAGTATCTGCGTCGGATGCAGAAAGAGCCAACGTCCGAGTGCCATCACTGCGACGCGAGCGAGGACTCAGGTCCGCACACGCTCACCGAGTGTCCGGCGTGGGAGACGCCGAGGCGGGAGCTTGTGGCGGCCCTGGAAGTTAGGGTTCTCACGCTCTCCACCTTGCTCGCGGCGATGGTTCGCTGCGCGGATGCGTGGGCGGCCGGCGCCTCCTTCTGCGAGCAAGTAATGCTCGTGAAGGAGGAGGCGGGGCGGGAGCGGCAGCGGGAGCGACGAAGGATCGCTAGACAAGCTGCCCACGCACGAAGGCAACTCGGGCGTCGGAGGTCGATGAACGACCTCCGCCCCCCATGAGCGCCGGCCTGGGGGTGACAGGTGAAGCCGCCTGTCACCCTGGCAGAAGCAGGCCGCGGCGGCGGCGCGCGTGGCGCGCCTCCCCGTTTCCGGGGACGAGTTGGGGACTCTGTGGTCCCCACACCCGAGAAGAGGGCCAGATCGTGAGAGATGGCCCTGGGTCGGCCGGGGTGCGAGGGATATGCCTGTCAACCTCACCTTCGGCAACCGAAACGACCCACAGGCGGCGTGCGTTTTAGTCGGTTCGAGTCCGACATAACCTCCTCCACCGGCTCCGGTGGGGAGGTATCCGTGGGGATTTTGCGCACGTAAAAAAAAAAAAAAAAAAGTCACAGAAAACGGTATACGCTCGCCAAGCCTCATAAGATATCAAATTTCTTACCAGAATGTATCTCCCTTGGTTTTGGTAAGTTAGTGACGCAGGTATGTGGACACATGAGCACATTGGCGGGGTGGAGAGTGCCTTCGAGGAAACGACGCTTGCACTCGCTCAGGTGAATGCCGCCGAGAGGAGTCTTGGGCAGATAGTTCGGCTGTACTAAGGCCAGGCAGTAGATGCCCACTTGATGGATCGAGTCCACTGCTTGGAGAACTCGGGACATCCACTGAAATGACTGGAATAAAACAAATTATGATTACGGGTTGGGTAATTAAGTTGAACTATGAATATACCTGGGGACATATATCTTGGACCTAAAATGTGTTCTATAAGCGCTGTACACAAATTCACTAAGCTTAGATTTTTACAAAACAATTGGCGCGTATCAGGGTCGTGTTTTCTCGCGATTTATGTTCAAGATATGTGTCCCGGGGTATACCAATGATAATAATATTATTAAGTGAATATAGGAGAATAATATAGAAATAGGTGAACTATTTTTATTGACTCGGATTGTGTTCGAAGTTGGAACGCAATATAAGAATATACCCTATTTAGTATTCATTGTCAACATTGTATCTAAAATCAAGTGTTCAGTTGGATTATTAATGCGGCCGTGAATCACAGCAGTCTAATGACATAATCATTTTTAATTTGTGTCAAGGTTGTTTTGCACGTTGCACTTAATTTTGTTGATTGAGTTGAACCATATTTCAATAGTGAACTCAAAGTCTAGCGGGGCTCATTAGCCGGCACCATTGCAAAATGCAGGCTATTCTGCCACTGTAACTGTTTAAAATGCCCGCATTAATAATACGGTGTCTGTGTTCTTTTTTTTTATATACCACTTGGCTGACAGACAAGCATACGGCCCAGCTAAAGGAAAGTGGTTACCGTGGCCTAAGGGCATGTGCAACACCAATGGAGTCGCACTCGCGCTGCCAACCCTGTAAGCACAGAGGTTCAGTGCCATCAGTGTAAAAGACAAAGCAGGTCACGCTTTTGGTCTACCCACTGACAGCACTAAAACTCTCCAGTGAGCTCTGGCTACCCTACTCACCCGCCGGGAACACAATACGAGGTTATTATGGCAGCGGTATTCTGTAGGGCGGAGGTACTGCCCCAGTCAGACTGCTCAATTGGACGGAAATACCGTTGTGATCTACCTGAACGACAGCTGAACAACGAAGTCACAACAGCTGCAAAAGGGAAGGAGTAGAAAAAAGAAGGGAGGCTTGTCCTCGTCATTCTCACAGACCATTTTCATACTTTCTGAAGATGAAAATGAAACCAATCAGTAAATATTGATTTAATTTTTGTTTGCTGTTATTATTTTCACTGCCGCAATAAGGAAACAACAACAGCATAACAGATATAAAGCGTATACGTAATGAATAAACCACGAAGCACACCACAAATTGAATCATGTTGTAACTCGCAACGGACTGTATAGGATCACGGCGAGCAACCAACGCAATTAGGTCAATTTAATAAAACAACAAGACTCTAACATATTAAGAGAAATTCTTCCAGTTATTGATAAACTTCCCGCCAAAGTAGACGGCCGCTGTGGAACTGTACGATTACAATATACCATTATATTATATAATTGTAAATTGAAAATGTTTGGTCACGATACACGCAAAAATGACTGAACGGATTTCGATGCAATTTTTTTGTTAGAAAGCTCTGGGTGAGATTTAAAATCTAACATTAGATTGATTACTATAGGTTGTATAGTACCGGAGATAAGAGTTCGATGCGGGCGGAGCCAAGGGTCGAAAGCTAGTTATCTATCTTTTTTTTATCAAACATCTAGCAAAAAAATTAAACCGCGAAATTCAGCAGGGTCACCAAGTTTAAACAGACTTTTGTTACCAAATTAAAGGAGAAGTTGTTATTTTTTTTATCTAGAGATCAAATATATGGACGCAAGCAATAGACAGGTGAACTTACAAAATTCCAAATCGAAATGATATTCTGAAGTTGTTTACAAGGAACTTCCAACATAATAGTTGCATAATATGAAGTTTAAAACTTTGTTAACGTCTCTAGAATGTGCCTTTACTTTTCCGTTTAATATAAAAGTAAACTTGTCAAATTCTTATTACAATGATATTGATGTTATGTAATTGTTTTGACGTTATTTCATAATTGTCATTTACTAAATTTGCAGGCGGTAGGACACAACGGTATTCCCATCTCAATTGAGCAGCCCGACTAGGGAAGTACCTCCACCCTACAGAATACCACCCCGCTATAATAACCTCGTGTTGTGTTCCCAGCGGTGAGAAGGGTAGTCAGAGCTCACTGGAGAGTTTTTGTGCTGTCAGTTGCAAGACCAAAGGGCTGTCCTGATTGTGTCTTCTACACTAACGGCACAGAAACTTTCTGTTCTTACAGAGTCGGTAGTGTTGCCTGGTGTTGGCACACGTTCATAAGTCACGATAACTACTTTCCATCAGGTGGGCCGTGTAGTTGTCTGCCTATTATAAAAAAAAACAAAAGCACCTTGCAATATAATATCAAGTCTGGAAGGAAGGTGACAAGGTAACGAAAAAAATAGGTACGTAACTCTGAAATAAACGTGTACAAGTAAGAAACGATCAAACACTGTTTGAGTATTGAGTACGCTTTGTGCGTGAATAAGTACTTGTTGCATCCGTGTTGTTCGCAAGTTTTTATTGAACACCGCACAAAGAATCAATGAGTATTTATCTGTAGAGCACTCGGACTGAGACTGATAGCGACACAATATTGATTCAGCATTAAGCAATCGCTGTATTGCTGTGTCGTTGTTTGTGGAAGGATCGTGAATGGTTTGTGCTATTTGTGGTCCAGTTTTAAGTCGGCCACCCAGTTTTGGTAGTTTGATTAGCGATTTATTGTATCTCTAGCGTCGCATAGTCGAAAACTTGCTTTATGACGTATTACATTTCTAGTAATAATATTCAGAAATGATTTTCACAGCATAACGTTAGATTAAACTATTATATCTGTGTGATGTGTGATGTACTTTAATGCTCTGCATAAGTTTTATTTCTATGTGTTAATTTGTACCATATAGCTTGGAAATAAATGAATAATAAAACATCTGTACCTACTAAAAAAAATTCAATTCGCTTGTGGTTGTTTTGTTATTCTGAACCTTCCCATAAACTTAGGGTGTGATTGACCTCCATATTAATTACCTATAAGTTTCTCATTAAACACACAAATTTTTGCACAACGGAAACTAGAATAATCAATTAATTAATAAGCCTATTGCAGTCTGGCAACGGTAGCTGGACATAGAACTCTCCAGATGCTAAAAGAGGCTTTTGGCCTACTGTTTCCCCGCTGGCCAGACGGGTTTCATTTCGAGTTTTCTTCCTGTCGTAGTGATATCGTCTGCATTTTTCTTACGACACCCTTCGGATGATTCGTCACACGGATAACACCACACTAGAATGAAACAAGGGCAAATAAAAACAATCACAACTACCTCCTCTTCGCCGCAGTCGGGTCGCTGCTCGGCGACTATGCAGATGCGCTCGTCACGCAACACCCGCACCGAGAACACGGCGATGCGGCCTCGGTAGATGAACTTCATCGGCTCGACGGCGAGCACGGTGGCGATGATGTCGTCCATGTTGTGTTTACGGCCCGTCACCGTCATCAACCCGTCCCGCGACCCGCACACGAACACCAGCCCTGAACGACATTACGATGCAATTAAATAATTTAAACGATCTTACAAGTTTTGGTAGAAATTTGTCGCTGGAAAAAAGCTACTAATATTGTTACTTGTATTTTTTATAGTACGCAAAATAGCCACGGTTACTACCGTACTTTATTATTTCGTTATTTCGGACTCGAACCGACTAAAAATCACTGTGGGTCGTAGGTTTTTTTTACGTGCGCAAAATCCCCACGGCTACATTTTGGCGCTTTCTAAGGAAGTGCGAGCAAAAAAAAAACAAAAAAATGATGAAAACCGATTATGTAATGATAACGTCAGTATTAAAAATAAGCTGTTGATAGAAATAGAGCTAATTGATAAAATTCTAAGTATACATTTTTATATTAGTAAGTACGTAAGTACCTAAAAAGGTTTACTAAAAAGTGATATATCTAAGAATAATCGTATTTTTACTTACCACCGGGCCCAAGGAATCCAAGTAGACCACTCCTAATATAGTGTTCCTCTCCAATAGGTTCTCCATCAGAGTCCAGTGGGCGAACCCGGAACACAGTGTTAGTGAGGCCGGGCAAGCCCCAGTAACCGGACCCAGTAGCGCCGGAGAGTACGCATATCTCACCTACTTCATCTGTCTTACAAAGGAAAGCGGGCCCTTCCATTTTCACGACCACTATTACACCTGGTCAAAAATAAAAATACATTAAAGAATAGTAGATTCGGAGTAAGAAAAGGATAGCTAGGGAGCAAAATAGTATTTTTAAGGCGAGTTCGCTTCATTGAATCACGAGCGAAGCGAAGGATTCTAGAATAGAATTTCGAGCGTAGCGAATACATCGCCCGAAGGAAATTTCTGCTACTCGAGTCATATACTCTACTTTTTATCTCCTTTCTATGAGAAAATATGTACTGATAACAAGAAATAGAACTGGAAAAGTACAAATGCTATATTCAATATGTGTAGCAAGTTTCACCAAGCGCCATCAATCTCCAAATTATTGTGCGCGCTTTGTTTTTTTCTCTCTATATAATCGGGGTCCTTTCGCTGTGCGGCCAACAGGTACCAGTCAGTAACGCATACAATTTGCGTTCGATTTCTATAAATGATATTTATGTTCCAAATTCAAATCACTTTTCTGCTCTTCATCCCTCCTATTCGAAAAGTGTCACACTGTTCTGAACGGATGTCTCGATGAACGGATGCAAAATAGCCCTTTTATGTTAAGAACTTTTTAGCGGGCGAAAAAGTGATTTGAATTTGGAATATTATATCATTCAGAAAAATTGAACACATTCGCAAATTGTATATTATGAATTACTGGCTGGTAGGTAGGTACGTGCTGGCTGCACGGCGGCGCCGGGACCTGCGACACCATAAAAAATAAAAATAAAACAAAACCACGTGAATTACGTTACTATTCTTGTACTCAGTATCTACATATTATCTCATAAAAAGGGGGTGAAAAGTAGAGTATAAGACTCGTGAGCAAATTATTTTTCCCTCGAGGGATGTACTTTGATTTGAATCCTTCGCTAACTCAGGAATTTACGTTAGAATCTATTCTACAATTCTTCGCTTCACTCGTGATAAAATTCAATTTAGTCAGATGACAGTCCCTTCACGGAAAATATCGAAGTTCAGATGCATTATAGTTAGACTAGAAAGCCGAGCCCAACTGAGTTGGGAAAAAGCTCAGAGAATGTTGATGATATATACTCGTAGAAGATTACACTTACATGACGGCATGACTTGTCCACAATCCTGCAGCGTCAATGACGTCAGAGAATTCTCTGCGTCGACTCTGACCACTCCGTACGAGAGACCAGACATGGACAGGACGCCGCGTCCCGCCGACACGCCGCCGCGGCCCGCGCGTCGCACGCACACTGTCAAGGACTCGCTACTGCAGGCGCACGGGCAGATCGCGTCACCGCGGACTCCTACGAAGACAGTACTTGGGATTTAGATATCACTTAATTAGAAAATAACATGATAGACATTTGCATTTCGGTTCAGTTGATCGGCAGGATTGGGCTATGCGTACATCACTCCTTAAGAAACCCTAACTTCTTCATGTTCCCATAGTTGGAATATCCAACTATCGTTTCTCATTAGAGTCAGCCGCGTGGTTCCTGGCAGAGTAGAATCTAGACACGCCATCTCATCCCATCATGACCATTCGGTGTCGCACAAGGCGACTAAGGGATAGAGCTGTTTAACATCAGACCGATATATCCAGCTCAAACTCAGGCACAGATGCATGGCTCGAGTCAACAATAGTGCCCGGAATACGCCAATAGGCTCAACCCCCTGTTACGTGGGACCGAATACAATTATTGGTGAAATGTGGGTGTTAATTCACCTCTGCCTAATCCTCCAGGGATAAAGGCGTGATTATATATATGTATGTATGTATGTATGTATTACAAGTCAGCAGAGATTCCTCTCGCGGTTACACAACGGAGTATGTTATTCAACACTAACATACCGATACCCATAAGAATTATGAGTTACGCCTTCTATAAAGGGTGAATGAGTAGTGTACTGCCTGTTATTTGCTTCTGTTGTCTTTAATTTACACCTTATATTCTTATCCAAGATCTGTACTTAGTCATAAAAACTTATAATTGGCATTCATGTACCTATTTTTTATGTTTTAAATTTCATTGTAATAGCTTTAAGTTTTTCTAAAGAATAAATTAAAACAACTAAAATAAAATATGTCCAATTCTTTGATAACATGACATTTTTAAACATCACCAAAGACCCCAAAGGAGATAATAGACGTATGTATGTACTGATAACCGTAGAAATCTCTTGAAGAAAAATCTTCTAATACTTATTTGAGTTAAGATGTTATTGTGTTAGTACTATTCATATGTTGTTTAGCGTTACACTAAAACTGTAAATAAAAACATTTACAATGATACTATCCATCAATATGTCCAGCAGTGAACTGCGGTGGGCTAATTGATTGATTGATTAATCCATCAATAAGTAATAATATTTATTAACCTACTAAGTTTCAGACATCTTATGTCTAAATGTATTTTCACTTTAATAAAATCATGAAGTAACTACAAAGTGAGTATTATAATGTTGTAATTCACAAGTACCTTTGCTCTGGAACACGGACAAAAACTGGTCACAAGAAGACAGCGACCAAGGGTTGGCGCCGTCGGCTACTAGCAGCATACGTAGCGAACTCAATGAGATCTCCTTGTGGTCACGAGTGGCCAGCAGGCCCCAGTGTAAGTCGCGAGACTTCACGATTGCAACTGCCGCCCTGTGGAATACATTGCTCGTATAAAAATGTGTATTAATCTCTCGTATATATCTGAGGACAGATTGTATTGACAGATTTTTGAGGTCTTCTTCATCTTTGCGTTAATCCCAGTCGCATCCGAAGCTTTCACCTCGCAGCTGCGGAACTGCTGATTTAGCTGAACTTGATATTTTCCGTGAAGCCATCTGACCTCCACAACCCAAAGGCGCTATCGAAACATTGTAGTTCGTTTGGCAACCGGGACCGACGGCTTAACGTGCTCTCCGAGGCACGATCAGTCCAATGTGAATACCTATATTCATGCATACAAATATTTGCACTGAGCAGAGATCGAATCGCCCGCGTGATCGAAATGGCCGCGTTGACAGATTGTCTATGCATACAATTTATCCTCAGATAAATCGAGATTCAGAGCTGAGTACCATTCTAGAATACGGACATAAATGGCCATTTCTACGAATTTTTATGTTAAGTTCATGAGATTAAACAGATCTGAAAGAATACAAGATAAAATTCACAATTACAGAATGGAGACTGTGAAATGTATTAAATATCTACGCGGGACTTCGTAGTGAAGTTAAGCTTTCACATTAACCTATCCGGTTCGGACAGCTCTGAGTCGGATTGTTAATCCTGATGTAACATGTTAGGGCCTTGATAGTCTTTGTTTGAATTCATTATTTGAAATACGGGAGCATTATTTTAGTTACTACTGTACAATTTTGTGTGAACAGTGAAATTAATTAGATCTATTTTGCCGCTTACCTATACTTTGTGATCATGTGCATCCATGAAGCTGGGCTGACTTTCATCAGGGCGTAAGGTATGAATATGACGTGCATGCCGTTGAGCACACTAGCGAGCACTGCGTGCCAAAGTCCCGTTTCTCGTTTGAAGTCAAGCACGCACACCATGTGCTCTCCCTCGGTATAGTTGCAAGCTACGGACAGCATGCGACAATGAGCTAGCATTGATGCCCTGAAAAGAAAAGCTTTTGTAACTACTAGCATTACAGCATCGACAGTTGTACTCTAAAAGTCTGAAACGAAACCAATTACGCGCCTTAACGTCAAGTTTTTCACTAGAACTCCCCTACGCGAAGAGTTCTTGTGGAAAACTTGACGTTATACACACAAAGTCCCTACTTTGTGTTTACTGATGTGAAGTAATCCTATTATGGACAGGAGCTTTCAAATACCAGCACAGTCCACTCAATTACCTGCAATGGCACATGAAAATGTGAAAAAGACACAATAAAGTTAAAAATAATCAAGACTTTCACGGAGAAAAAGTTTCATCAAAGGACTATTTACGATGTTTTCAACAAAGGTATTTGAAACCACGGACCTGGAAAGAATAAGCTAAGCTAACAAACAGATTATTGCAGAGGTGAATCGAGAGTGCAAGAAAAATACATAGAGTGCAAGAATAACTTTACAGCTCCATTCTTTGTTATAAATGCTCCTTCAGGCGAAATAATACTTTGCAGTACGCCTTTAAAGTCTATATTGTAGTCGACACCTCTCGTGTTTCGCGTTAATATGCATGCTTCATCGCCGTCGGTGGATCTTCAGTGCTTTGAAATTATAAAGCCATAATTTAAAATGGACACTGGCGATAATACACTTCGAGTCAAAAGGAAATATTCATCTACAGTGTGGAACGTTAAACTTTGAGCCCGTTGACACGCGTATAACCGCTTCAAGGACTAAAAACTTTTAGAATCGTCTAGTTTTTTACACGCTGCAAAGTTGGAAGCGCACTGAATCTGTGAAACGTTTTAATCTTTTTATTTAGCTTCCGTCTACTCTATTTATACTTTTGCTAGACTTACTACACTTTGCGTTTTTACACATTAAATAAACTAGTAGAAATTTAATTCCATTTTTATTTAATTGAGGAAAACGAGAAGCAGAATTTACTGCAACTGTCAATTTAAAATTTTGATGTAATTGACGAGTTTATCATAAATTAACGTCCTTTTGTCAACTTTTGAAATCAACGAAAGGCAAATGACGAATTGCAGGTACACTAAAACGTGCCGAGGTGTGAGAAAAGTGCCTTACTATTCCAACTTTCAGTCCGTTCGAGTCAGTGGTTACTTCCGCGCGATAAAAAGGTACCCTAAAAATTATAAATATGTTTTCCCTTATTAAACACATTAACCAACCCATCTTAAATATAATGTATCCTAGCTAACTAGAAGACGAGCTCATTAATAATCCCGCCCCCCGCTATCTGTGATGTTCGCATATTACGCATATTAATGTGTCAACACGATTACCCATCAAGTAAATAACTCATAATCCATTGACGCTCTTAAAAGGGGTGACACGCTAAAGATAGTTGAAATACATCTGCGTTCCTAGAGGCACTAAGCTCCCACTTGTATTATGTGGCATTCGAGCGGGTTAATTATGCCAATACGCATAATTAATATTAAGCAGCAAGTCTATTATCATACTGAATAATGAATTCTAATTCGGGTATCATTACTGAACTCGAATACATTATATTGCTAAAATTAATTTTAATTTCAATGGGTATTTTTCGCGTATACTTTTACATTATAACATTTATTCAAATAACTTAGGAGAGGTAGTTTTGACCTAATTGAAAATTATTAAACTCCAGATCATTATCATCGTAGAAGCTGATCAGCTCTGCGTTTTGCCTACTCCTCTTCAGTATTCCTATAGTACATAATCGCGTTTAATGGCGTTTGAGATCTTTCTACTGCATACGTCTTAACCTTCTTTCAATATATCTTGACTGTAAACCTAACCTAAATCACAGAAAATGTGTTTCTTTTATAGTTTTACTAGCTATGTAAGTATAAAATAAAATATAAATTGATTTAGATTGTAGTTACTTTCAAAAATGATAGCACTGTCAAAAGGACTAACCTGGTAACGATGACACCCATAGCAGATCCATCGGCTGCAGAAGTATGTTCTATGTGCGCTGGGCTATCCTCGGCAGGTCGAGGAGGTGGTATCCAATCTCTAGGAGGACGTGGCAGTTTCTCTGTTGACACCCATTGTAGAGAAGGCCAGCCGCGGAACGAGACCACGTCACCGGATGAAGTCTTAGGTAGACCTAAGAATAGATGGACAATGACAATGACAATCAGGTATTGTGGCAGATAGCAAGCACATTCATTTATGTTTATGTCTTCTTCTTCATTTTAGCCTTGCATCCGAAGCTTTCACCTCGGAGTAGGTGGTCCGCTTTACCAGTCTAACTGTGGATTTGACTAAACTTCGATATTTTTCGTGAAGCGTCTGCCATCTGACCTCCACAACCCAAAGGCGATATCGAAGCATTGCAGCTAGACCAGATGTTAGACATTTTAGGGCTAATTACATGTAACTACTGCCATAGATGTCGGTATGGCAACCGAGACCGACTGTTTAACGTGCTCTCCGAGGCACGACCACACCAGAATGCAAATACCTATGCACTGAACGGGGATCGAAACGCACCTCCTGCGTAACAACCTCGTTCACTACCGCCACTCCACGGAGGCTGTTGTGTTTTATTGAAATATAGATATCAAATACGTATCGATACAGTCAAATTACAGACACGTGTTAAAAGTTGAATAACCCCAGGTACATAGATCAACTGTCTAGGTCACCCTAAATATATATTTACAACAAACGTAACGTATTTGGTTTTTTAAGTGAGAACGGTTAACCTCAAGGAGAGTGGTTAACCTCAAGTCATAACAATATTAAAATACGTTCGCCAGATAACGTTAGTGCTTATAATTCACTATACATGGATAGCGGGCCATAGTACTAACCTTGACATAGGCTTGACTGTGATATCTGATATACTACAGCTAGGTTTTACAGCCGTGAAACGGTAGATTCATTGACAAGTCACGTATTGATTTCCTAGCCGATTTAATATTATTTCAAAATATGATTAGCTTAAATGCTTAAACATTTACTCAAGTAGACAAACTGAAGGGAATTTATAAAGTTATTGTTATTGTAGGTACACGTTAATTATTATATAACTGTGTACTACGACTACCTACCTTTTTTTTTTTTTTACGTGCGCAACATCCCCACGGATACCTGCCCACCGGAGCCGGTGGAGGAGGTTATGTCGGACTCGAACCGACTAAAACGCACGCCGCCTGTAGGTCGTTTTGGCTGCCGAAGGTGAGGTTGACAGGCATATCCCTCGCACCCCGGCCGTGACGTGACCTACCTTGTCAATTATGTTATGTATATAAGATAATAATCGAATAACCGTTGTTTTAAGTATGGACTTGTAGTATTAGCACAAACATTAGTGGTTTATTTATACATTGGTAAAATGTAGGTTTTAATTCATCTCTGCCTAACCCGCCGGGTATAAAGGCGTGATTAGATGTATGTATTATTATGTGCGCTAAAAAATGTCAGCGTGATGAAGGTTAGTGAGTAAACGAAGCGTTACACTCTATTGCACCTCACGGTCTCTCCTAGACGGTATTATTTAAAGTTTTAACTTGTCAGTGTAGTGGACTGTTTTTCGGTTGACTTGTTGCCGTATTATATTCTACCTATAGATTGATAAGTTCTTAAGTACTTGAATTATAATAGTTTATATAATGTTTATATAATATTTAACAACATGACAATCTCCTCTATAACACTCTTGACAGCCGTTATATCTTCTATCACTCCCTTACATAATGAGCAAAATAATAAAAATAACTTTAGTAACATAATTATCCGTACATTTTCTCTTTAGTTAGGTATGATAACAGAGCGTGTCATCAACATTTTCTGAGTCTTTTTTCCAACTGAGTAGCCTTCGGCTTCCTACTATAATTTTTATCTAAGATACGTCTGAACTTCGATACTTTCCGTGAAGAGACTGCCATTTGACCTCTACAACCAACTGGCGACCGTAACGACTGCCATAGATTTTCGTATGACAACCGGGACCGACAGCTTAGCGTGCTCTTCAAGGTACGACGAGATCAGTGCAAATACCCATATTTATACATACAAATATTGGCACTAAGTGGTAATCGAACCCGTACCTCCAACGTAGCGACGGCGTTCTCTACCGCCACGCCATAGAGCGTGTATAACGTTTATAATATATTCCGCGGATAAGTCCGAGGAATGTGTTACTGTACACTTATTTCGGCCACGGTGGATTTTGAAAAAGCAGAACAACAAAAAGTCTACTAAAACACCCGCCTGCTGTACTTATAACTTTAAAAGTAATACGTTTAAATAACCCAGATTATATATAATATATATTGGTAGTCCTTGTTTTTCCTCATTGTACAGTTTTTATTTGTTCTCCTTCCACCCTTTATCGGGAGTAGACATTTCCGAGAATATGTAATACGATTTAAATAATATATACAACAGTTCTCAGTTAGGATTTGAAGTAAGGATATTTATTAAGAACTTGCAACTCAAAATCTCTAAGCACTCTAGACGGTTTTAAAGAATATCGTCCAGTGCCAGGAGGTTGGTATCGGAGCAGATCTAAACGGTGATGTGTACACGAAATTGGTCTGACGTCACGTTTCACGAAAGAGCAAAAAGAGGGCAACAGATTGTTCATTGTCCACTCTGAATATAAGAGGGGTTGTGAGAGAAAAACTGGATAAAAATTACGTTTCAAAGTGAACAATCACCACCTCTCTATGTAGTAAGTTATTCAATAACACGAAAATTTAATACTCGTAAGCACAAACAACACGTGCAAAATCTCCCACCTCCTTCCCACGCTCTCACGCACCGCCACGCCATGTTAGGCTTACGACTCAAACTTCAGCTTTATTATTAAGCTTTTTTATACCACTTAGATGGCAGACAAGCACACGGTCCATTTTATAGAAAGTGGTTATCGTGGCCTCTGGACGTGTGTAACACCAGAGCTGTCACCAGTCACACTCGCGGTGCACAAAATTTCTATGCCGTCAGTGTTGAAGACAAAGCAGCACAAGCCTTTGGTTTTCCCACTAACAGTACAAAAACTCTCCAGTGAGCTCTGGCTACCCCAATCACCGCCGGGAACGAGGTTTTTATGGCAGCGGTATTCTGTGCAGAAGTCCGCTACGAACACGATCATCATACACCTACGTGAGCAATGATATAGTATGGTCATGATATGAATGGGTGATTGTAAGGCACATATTACTGATAAAATTGTATTAATAAAAAAATCTGATCTCGCTATCCATTTTAAAACACGATAAACAGTGAGTTATATCAAAATCACGTCATAGGGAAGGAATAAACAAAATTTTAGAGGTTCCATGACCAAATCTCATATTCAAATTAACAATAATATTAAAAAAAATTACTAACCTTTTAAACACGCATCTGCCGTGAGCGCGTACTGAATGCTACAGGATCCAAGCAGGAACCCAACTTGTTGCAATCCAGCATCTCTTCGAGTTAGCGGGACTTCGATCGGAACAGGTACAATCCCTGCTTGCAGGCACCCATAGAACGCGCACATGAAGTTTATGGGATCGTTGTTAGGGTATACCAGAGCAACCCGGTCACCTGGCTTAATAGAGCTATCCCCTGTCAAAGGACCTCCACTACTATTCTTCGATGTAAATGTCCTGTTGAGCAATGCGTGAGCGATTTTGAGCGAGCGGCTGAGCAGTTTACCTGTACAGAAAAATTAGAGCTACAGAGTCCCCCCTCGGAAGCTTAACTGGCTTATGATTTGAAAGATTAAATATCATGGAATAGGTGTGGTCGCGTCAATTTTAGCTGTTACAAGACATTCCTATAACATCAGAAGTTGTAAAGATCAGAGAAGATTTCAATGATACAAGGAGATATCTATAAGAACTAAAGGTATATCTGAAGAATTTTACTACTTGAAAGTGTAGGTGTGTGCTTCATACAAATTAGTAGTACTTACCATAATTGAGGGAGTTACTAAGTTTCCCATTAGGATCTAAAACAGTGGCCACATTTGCTTTAAAGGATGCTGTTCCGTATCTTTGTAGTGCAGCTTCAAGATTTCTTGGGAGTCCGGCAGGAACTACTAACTGTTCGCCGACGGCGGGAGTCATGGTACCGCCTTCGGGCTTAGGCGCATTGGGATCTTTGGGGTTAGCAGCCAGTTCTAATTCAATGTCATCGTCTTCGTAGAATTCTGGTAAAGGTCGCCTCTTTGGTCTTTTGAGAGTATTCAATAGCTGTTGGATTTTTGCTGAGACCTAAAGGATATAAGATCGATATGTAATAGAGATATTAAGAATAACTATAAGAGGGAGGCAGTTTGTACCCTTAAAATATACTTTTTGTTAGACATACCAGGATGTTATTTGTGCACTTACGTACAAATATTTTACAACTTTATAATTTCAATTTTATTTTTACATACATAGGTACATATAATAACGACTTTATCCCCGTAGGTTAAGTTAGCGGTACTAACACTTACATTTCACCGATCATTGCATACGGTCCTACGTAACATTTTAAATAAGTAATATTTTTAAGTATATGTTAATTATTAAGTAACATTTTTTATAGTTGACTCGAGACATGCATCTGAGGCTAAGTCTGGGCTGTATGTCTGATGTTAAACAGCCTTAGTCGACTTGTACGACACCGCATGGGATGAGACGGGGTAACCCAAATTCTACTCTGCTGGGAACCACGCGGCTATTTTCATTTATGACTATACGAAAATCTCAGGCTTCACTTAGCTCGACGTGTAAAGAAAATATTGAGAAAATCTAGGCATGAGACGTGGAAACAAAAAGAAAAATTATTGTTTTTCAAGGTAAATCTATATCTAATCTAAAGTAGCATTCAGAATGATGAGATTCGAATGAAAATTTACAATTATTCTACTAATTACATTAATATATTATGTTATATAATATTTATTATGGTAGTTAATGTCTTTTATCAGCTTGCGACTGAGTACACGATGTGCTTCAAATTATGTAATGAAAATGAGTAGGTAGTTGAAAACGATTTGTTTAAAATAAGCTTTACTAATACTATTCCATTCCCAATTCTCTTTGATCTACATCGATCATGCAATAATACAAAAGATGTTCTATATAGGTACAATCCACAACATTCGACAAACTGAACAGTTGGTGAAGTAATTACTTAAACCATCAAAAGACATTCGTACTGTGGGTATGTATCTATCAAATGTATGTACAGGCTGTTTGTCCAATTCAAAGCAATCGAGACAAATTACGGTTTGGAAGAGCAGGACTGAAGGAGTTAAACTACATGGACATACAATACTACAGTCTACCTTGTACTTCGTCGTCGTTTTAGGTATTTATGGGATGGTTTCTTGGTAGTGTTGTAATAAGGGATGATATTTAAACTAAGTTTCAGACCGTGGCAAACGTAATCACCAAGCTAGTTAATTTCGCACCAAACAAACCGTTAAACGTCGGTAGCCTAGTGGTATGAATAATGGACTGCTGAAACGAGGTCTCGGGTTCGATCCCAGGTTTTACCATGGCATACACCAATGACTTTTCGATACATTTCGAAGTTATATGAGTATATATCACAGGTTTATAAGTGGCCAGTTAATGGCAATAGGCTCGCGAATTGTAACTGGCGAAATGTGGGTGCTAGCACCTCTGCCTACTCCTTCGGAGATATAGGCGTGAGTTTATGTTATGTTATGTAACAAACCGTTATGCTACTTTCAAAAGGCAATATTCAATAATTCAGGGGAGAATTAAGACAAAAACAAAATCGTGGATTTTGATAAAACATAAGTTTTTTTAAACTCATCTTTTTCTTCCTCTTAGCGTTACTCCCAGTCGCATCCGAACCTTTCACCTCGGAGTACGATTTACCATTCCAACTACATATTTGGTTAAACTTCGATAGTTTTCCGTGAAGCGACTGTCATCTGACCTCCACGACTCAAAAGCGGTATCTAAGCAATGCAGTTAGTTTTTTAATACTCATGTTCTGATTTAAATTATGAAAGAGTCTCGGCGTAATCATCCGTGTGGTGATGAAAAAAGTTTCACGACCTCATCTCTACCAAAGAGTGTCGTAAAAGGCGACTAAGGGAAAAATACACACAAATCACTGCGAGAGTAGGAAATCTCGAAATAAAACTCTGTACCAACCCATCTGGCCAGCGTGGCAACAGTAGTCCAAAGCCTCCCAACATTGTGAGAGGCCTATGTCAGTGCAGCAGTGAGCTGCGATAGGCTTGATTGATTGTGGTGATAGGGTGTGGTAGGTTCTATCCTAGCACAGTCCTGACACACTTGACATTATATGATGACAAGAACTTTGACCGATTCCTTGTCAGCACCGGCCAAGTCTTAAATTTCAAATCACCTATATTCGATTGTTTTGTTGGTAGTTACAAATCCCATAGCGCAAACAGATTATTTTTCTAAATATTATCCTTCGAGTATAATGCACTTTCTCACCTTCCACCGGCCGGTCCCAGTGCCCGTGTCTTCAGGCTGAGCGTAGCACTGGACGCGGTCAGCCACTAAAGCACCACCGCGCCGAGCACCCGACGATGTGTGCGTCACGTCTGGTTGGATGTCTGCAAACAAAAAGCCATATTAATTGTTTTGTACAATGTGTCGAGGTTAATTAAAGGTCAAAAGGACTGTACCATTAAAATCCAAGGCAGCACAAGCAAAAAATATTTATGATTACATACCATGACTGTAACCGACTAGACCGTACCGCCTCGCCCCTGTAGTGAAAGACAGGTTCCGAATGGGCCACCGTCGCGTAGTTATTAGTTCGGTAAGTACGACAGGGTTGTCAATGATCAATTTATAACAATTGGATGGAGTGAGACGGTTCGATGTAGTGGGTGTTAAGCAAAAAAGCCTACGCACGTGATATACCTCTTACCAATGGAACAAATGCTTGTTAGCTCATGTTATAGAGCTTTCAGTATTTGTTAGTCTTGAAAACGAGTATTATGAGTAGGTACGCTTATGAAATTTACTTCAAAATACATTAAAACCACTCAGGTGACAGACAAGGACACGGCCCACTTGATGGAAAGTGATTATGATGGACATGTGCAACACCAGCGGAGTCACACCCGTGCTGTCAACCCGGTAAGAACAAAAAGTTTCTGTACCGTCAGTGCAGAAGACAAAGCAGCACAAGCAAGCTCTTAGTTAAGTATATTTCAATATTACTTAGAGAGTTTCGTACAAAGTACAAACAAACGGTAGGTACACAGTTTTTACAATAATGTCTAAGACATGCATGCACCTATGTTTGATATTTTTCTAATGGAAATGTTTACCTTGTGTACTATATATATATATAGGTAAATGTGTCAGACTGAAGTATTTATATTAGCAAAGTATAAATGTTTATGTGAACCGGAGACGCTTGGGAAGACTAGAAATAATAGAATTACTCAGAATTGCAATCTTGCTCTTACATAGTCATGACTGGTAAAGTGCTATTCGGAGTACTAATTGATTCATTAAACGGTTCGAATAGGGTCATCGAATTTTAAAAAACTTATTCAGAATAACGCGTCTTCAAGTAACTTCTTAACCATTAAACCACAGTTTAAGTTCTAATCTCAATAAGTCTGTTTAAATAAGCGGTTTGTTAATTAATAAGCGATGAGGATGGATATTTGACACCCTGGTCATTAACGCTCGCGCTCAACGTGAGATAGTCGATCATGGGTCGGATGTAACTATATCGATTACGTGCACCGATATGTGTTTCAACCGAGATGTGGAGATTTTCAACCATCCCCGTTTGAATCATTTTTACTATATCATCGTAATATGAACAACGTAATCATGTACGCAAAAACAATTTTAGTTTCGTTTTAGTGCATCGTTCACATGTTCGCAAATGAAAAAAAAGAAGATACTTTTGTCGATAGTAGTCAAAAAGAAAGGGGAATCTTTTTAATCGTGCGATAAATCCTCCGGATACCGCCCGGCCAGAGCCAGTGGGAGAGGTTATGTCGGACTCGAGACGACTAAAACGCACGTCGTATGGGAGTCGTAAGTTGCCGGAAGTGAGATTGCCGCAGGCATATCCCTCGCGCCCCGGCCCCTGTACTAGTCAGTCAAATAACTCTTGTCGTGTAAATTACCTCAGGACATGTATCTTGAACCTAAAATGTGTACAAGATGTGCTCTATACGAACAGTACACATTTCATGGGCGTCTTTTGAGTTCTACGGCGGTGGACGAGCTCAAATTCACCAAGCATAGATTACTACAAAACAAGAACTTTTTTTATACCAATTAGGTGGCAGACAAGCACACGGCCCACCTGATGGAAAATGGTTACCGTGGCCTATGGACGTGTGTAACACCAGAGTAACACTCACGCGGTCGACCCTGTAAGCACATAGTTTCTGTACCGTTAGTGTAGAAGACAAAGTAGGGTAAGTCTTTAGTCTTCCCATTGACAGCACAAACTCTCCAGTGAGCTCTAACTACCCTACTCACCGCCGGGAACACAAACTTGCCGCGGTATTCTGTAGGGCGGAGGTACTTCCCCAGACGGACTGCTCAATTGGACGGAAATACCGCCGTGTCCTACCTACCTATTTGTCTCAGGACTTAGGTACAAGATATGTGTCCCGCAGTATAGCTAGTTAGTATAACAGTATCGAATAACTTGTTAACTAATTATATAAAGTGACGGAGTAAGATACTTCAATACATTGAATTAGTTAATGGGTCTGTAGTCCCCTAGTCATGTCCCTGTGTACATACACGATATCCATAAGTCTGTTTATCGTCAAACATGTGTCATGATAATGTGTTTATAGCCAATAACATAATGTCATGCACTAAAAAAATAACATACGACAAAAATAATTTTGTAATCTGATTCTACGAATATTTTATAATAATCTGTGTTAATTAGGTATGTCCTATTTTGTTAGTCAAAGATTATTTAGCAATTTGTTTGCTATGCTGGCAGACAAACACACGGCCCACTTGATGGAAAGTGGTTACCGTGACCTATGAGCGTGTGCAACACTAAGGGACTCACACCCGTGCTACCGACCCTGTAAGAACAGACAGTTTCTGTGCCGTCAGTTCAGGATACACAATTAGGACAAGGCTTTGGTCTTTCCACTGAGAGCACAAACACTCTCCAGGGAGCTCTGGCTACCCTACTCACCGACGGCAATACAACACGAGGTTAATATAGCCGTGGTGGTACTTCCCCAGTCGTTAAATTATTACCGCTAAGCTGACAATACCTTACACTTACTACGGAGCAACGTGTTAATCCTGTCAGATCTCATTATGTCAGTCACTTTCTTCTTTGCCATTTCCTCTTTCTTCCCTTTTCTACTTTAGGTTTTTAAGCTAAAGATTACAAATGAAAGAGACAAAAAAGAGATTGTTTGACACAAAGGTAAATATTGGCTTTCACAAATGCTAGATACTCAACAGAATGATCGACTGTGTAGTCAAGAAACTTATCAATTAACAAAAGCTTTGTATTTGTCTATTTGAAATAAGTTTATCAATGAACACTGTTAGATGTGACAGGCCAGTTTCGTATCCAACACAGTGGACAACCTTATAATAATACTTGACACTTTGATCATATAATGTATAGACACAGTATTTTCTAACAAAATTTATTGCAAAAGCCAACTTGAACTACACGTGATATGGGAGTAAGCTAATATTAATATTATTTAAGTCAACTTGTACTAAACTAGTAGACCTATTTCACGCCGCGATGTAATACCACATACTGTGTATTTTATATATAATCCAAGATTATACATAATACTTGAAGGAAACATTGTCAACAAGTTATACTTTGAATATTCGCTCGACAGTTATGGTGTTTTCAAGTCAATGCTAACTCCTATGGCAGAACGACACGTCCGCGTGTATTGTACCCTGACGGAACACCTGTTAGAAGTGGTTTCCGTTTGCCCGCTTCGTTCACCCAACAGCCGTTAAGCATGACGTCATTCACCGTATACGACATTACATTTCTTTTGTTGGCTCCTAATATGTCATCATCACAACATCAAAGTGTAACTTTTCGTTTGACATTTTAATTAGTGTCTTGATGTGACAAACATACATCTATACGCCTATATCTACTGTACAGGCGTATACTCGTAAATATATATGTTCTTCTGAATGTCTGTGATGTGGAATTTGATTTTATTAGTCTTGATCAGACTTAAAATCTCAAAATCTGATGATCGCTTGAGTAGAACCGGAGATACGGTCAAAAATAGATTCATATAACCTAGAATAAAATAGAATTCTTAATTTAAAAATTTGAAACGGAATCATATTCCAAGCTAGTTATTAAATACTGTTGATTTTGGTACGTTTTTATAACGAGAATGTGCAACTTCTGCAAGTTTTCCTTTTTTCTAACCATAATCCTTGTTTCAAAGTCCACATGTTTCAAATTCTAACCACCCGACACTGTCATGCTTAGATTCAACAGTAATTGAACATAAACTCAATTACTAATACCTATACACGAGATAAACCACACGACAGATGTCAGTAGTGGTAGAATCAACATACTACATTACCCGCTTATACACACAATACTGTATTGGCTCGCATCAGTGTTGCTTGCTAATTGTATTGTGCTCAAATCTGACAGCTGTTGTGTATGCGGTATCGCTCTACTTCAGACAATTGACCTAATTCGTCTTATTGATATCATTGATATGATACTGTAATAAAACTACTGTACTAAACTGTAGAATCTGGGAATGTATTGAATAATAACAACTCGGTATTTATCTAACTAATTTTAATGAAATTTTGTGTACGTGTGTGATTGGTTCCTGGTTGAAGAATAGAATTGGTTTAGACCGGAAGAAAGTAAATATAATATTACCTATATCGTATCTCGAAAAGTCAACCACGGAGACTAAACAAACTAAAATTGTTATAAATTATTTAAGGAATGACATTAACAAAAGGCAAACATTATTTACACTTTTCCTTCGGAGTTTCACGACTCCTAATAAACCGCATACATAACCTTCTATAAATAATTTACTCCAATTAAAACCGTAACTAAACGGAAGAAAATAAAATAAACTGAAGCCCCTATTGATATACCTACGCACTAAGCAGTAACAAAAATAATTCGAATTCAACAATTTTCTGTTCAGAATAATAAATATGAAAATCTTGAAAGAGAGAAAGAAAGCTTCAGCAATTCACGTAATCATTTACTGATAACTTAATCAAAACATTTTTTTAAATCACGGCGATAGGTACTTATGGTTTTTACGTTTTTCATACAGTAACTGCAAAAGTAATCTTCCCATAAAGGTTTTTAATAAGAGCGAGTTGATAAACTTCGCATGCGTATGTATGTTAACAATAAAGAGAGTACTTACAAGTCGGTAGATGAGTTATCTCAGACAAATCAAGCTCCGTCCTCTCTCTCATCTCGGGTCTGTCTCTCATCTCATTTCTCTCCCTGGGCACATGTTTCTTCTCCCGGGGGAGAAGCTGTTGCGGCAATGGATGTGGGTGTGCACGTGGGTGCGGTGCGGCTGGCCGACGAGCGGGAGGGGAGTTCAACTCAGGGGGCGGTGGAAGCTCACTGTCACCTGCGCACGAGTCTTCATCCGAGGAAGAAGCTGCATCACACGAAAAAAGATAGTATTATATTATATATTCACCAAACACAAAACAAATTATATAGGTAGTACAAAACTGAATAATACAGACAGACAAACTCCATCATCATCATCTGAGCGCGATGTTAAGGAGGTAGGACACGGCGGTATTTTCGCCCAATTGAGCAGTCCGACTGGGGAAGTATCTCCGCCCTACAGAATACCGCGGTTATTATAACTTCGTGTTGTGTTCCCAGCGGTGAGTAGGGTAGCCAGAGCTCACTGGAGAATTTGTTGAAGGATTTGTGTTTGTGGAATGACTAAAGGCATGCTTTGTCCTCTACACTGACAGTACAGAAACTCTGTGCTTACAGGGGCGGCAGCGCGAGTGTAGCTTCTCAGGTGTCGCACACGTGGTAGTTGACGACGAAGTCCCCGAGGTCACTTGGGTAGAACTGGAGCTGGCGGTGCGAAGGCTTAGAGCCAAGAAGAGCACCGCCCCGGGACCCGACGGCATTCCAGGCCGCGCGTGGGTCCTAGCTCTGGGAGAAGACGGTCTCGAACCCCGACTGAGAGGGTTCCTCAGCGCATGCTTGGAGCGGGGCCAGTTTCCGAAGATGTGGAAGACGGGGAAACTGGTCCTCATCCGAAAGGAGGGTCGCCCGGCGGACGAGGTGGGCAAGCTCTTTGAAAGAGTTATTGCAAAGCGCCTCGTCGAGCACCTCTCTGGTAGGGGGCCGGACCTGGCGGATGCCCAATATGGCTTCCGCCGGTGGCGGTCCACCGTGGATGCCATCATGCGCGTGAGGACTTTGGCGGAGGAGGCAGTTGCCCGGGGTGAGGTGACGTTGGCGGTGTCCTTGGACATCTCCAACGCGTTCAACACCTTGCCCTGGAGTTGCATCAGGGAGGCACTCGTGTACCACGGTGTGCCTCTCTACCTCCGCCGCATAGTCGGGGCGTACCTGACGGAGAGAGCCGTCATCTACCCAAGTGCGACCGGCGTCGGTCGGCGTGAGATGTCGTGCGGTGTTCCACAGGGATCGGTTCTCGGGCCGCTACTGTGGAACATTGGATACGACTGGGTGCTTCGCGGTGAGCTTGCGGACGGCGCCGCCGTCACGTGCTATGCGGACGACACGCTAGTGACGGCGAGCGGGGCTACACACCGCGAAGCGATCCTGAGGGCCACGACCGCGGTTGCTCAAGTCGTGGAACGGATCCGGCGGCTGGGCCTTGAGGTGGCTTTGCATAAATCCGAGGCCATGTTCTTTCATGGACCTCGGCGCACGCCACCACCTGGTTCCAGTCTCACAGTGGGAGGCACTCTCATCGGCATCAAGCCCCAGATGAAATATCTGGGGCTCGTGCTCGACGGCCGGTGGGACTTCGGGAAGCACTTCCGAAGTCTGGGCCCCAAATTGGCGGGCACAGCCAACGCTCTGGCGCGGCTACTGCCCAACCTGAGGGGCCCGGAGGACTCCTGCAGGAGACTCTACGCGGGTGTCGTGCGGTCCATGGCCCTGTACGGGTGTCCCGTGTGGGCGGACACCCTGAGTGATCGGCACATGCTTCTGCTGCAGCGTCCGCAGCGGAAGTTGGCGTGCCGCATCATAAGGGGGTACCGCACGATATCCTTCAACGCGGCGAGTCTCCTCGCCGGATCCCCACCATGGATCCTGGAAGCGAGATGCCTTTCGGCGCTATACCGGTTCCGAAGGGCGGCGCGGGAGCGGGGTCACGATCCCGAGCCCGAAGAAATTCGGGCCGTGAGATCCCGGCTCCACAGGGAAATGGTGGCGGAATGGGAGAGACGACTTGGGCAACCAAGCGCAGGGCACGCCGTAGTAACGGCGGTAAGACCCATCATGGGGGAGTGGCTAGAGAGGCCACACGGCAGCCTCTCGTACCGTCTGACGCAGATGATCACCGAACACGGGTGCTTCGGAAAGTATCTGCGTCGAATGGAGAAAGAGGCAACGTCCGAGTGCCATCACTGCGACGCGAGCGAGGACTCAGGTCCGCACACGCTCACCGAGTGTCCGGCGTGGGAGACGCCGAGGCGGGAGCTTGTGGCGGCCCTGGGAGTGAGAGTTCTCACGCTCTCCACCTTGCTCGCGGCGATGGTCCGCTGCGCGGATGCGTGGGCGGCCGGCGCCTCCTTCTGCGAGCAAGTAATGCTCGTGAAGGAGGAGGCGGGGCGGGAGCGGCAGCGGGAGCGACGAAGGATCGCAAGCCAAGCTGCCCGCGTACGAAGGCAACTCGGGCGTCGGAGGTCGATGAACGACCTCCGCCCCCCATGAGCGCCGGCCTGGGGGTGACAGGTGGAGCCGCCTGTCACCCTGGCAGAAGCAGGCCGCGGCGGTGGTGCGCCTGGCGCGCCTCCCCGTTTCCGGGGTCGAGTTGGGGACTGTAGTCCCCACAACCCGAGAAGAGGGCCAGATCGTGAGAGATGGCCCTGGGTCGGCCGGGGTGCGAGGGATATGCCTGTCAACCTCACCTTCGGCAACCGAAACGACCCACAGGCGGCGTGCGTTTTAGTCGGTTCGAGTCCGACATAACCTCCTCCACCGGCTCCGGTGGGGAGGTATCCGTGGGGATTTTGCGCACGTAAAAAAAAAAAAAAAAAAAAGATGTCGCACACGTCCATATACCACGGTAACCACTTTCCATCAGGTGGTGCGCTTATCTGCCACCTAAGTGGTATAAAAAAAAATGTTCGCTCTCCTATTTCTTTTACGGGGTCCACTCACGCCTGCACCCTGATGTCGAAGGAAAGCCTACAATCGTGTCTCGTCCATCAGTCAGCAGTTAAACAGTCTAGCAAGTATGGAATAAGACACTTTGTGCTTTTCCACTTTATGTGGAGCAGATTCTACCAAGCGCCATCAATCAACAGTGTTAACGTCTAGCAAGTGGTGTTGGCTTCGGCCCAAAAATACATGTAAAATACAAAAATCTACTAGGTCCCTTACACCCACGTACAAATTAATAAGTTAAAAAATAGTAAGTATTTGAGGTAATGTGTATTTTTTTTATTACCAATATATATTATTACAGTTTGTACTCCATCTGCTGATGATGATAAAGTCAAGCTTAGGTTAGCTTTGTTTTGAGTCCAACGTATGCAACATACTTATGTTCATACATTTAACTAGATAATAATTAGTCATCGCTGTGGCCACAAAGTTGTATCACGTTAGCATCGGTCGCCCGAGGCGGCTGAACGCAAGAGATCTCAAGTGCTCGAGCGTGTTGCATTCACCTGACTTGAAATGTAATCATCAGTCTTCAACGCAGATCCAAAAACAAGTCTAAAAATTAACCAGTGTAATCAGAAAGAAACATTGTGACAAACATCACATTATTTTGCACCCATCGTTATTTGTTAAGTTACAGTTAACAATAAATCTGAAAACTTCTAACTGGTGTTAGAAACAGTTACGTTATCAACTTACATAAACTCACAAAGTTTAAATGCAAATACTGAATATTGTACCCTCCGTAACTCCTCTACGTAACTAATTTTCACGACCTTTACTCATTGTTTATTATTAAATTCTAAACACCTTAATATTCAACTCGCACAATATTTTAGACAATCTTCTTTCATTATTAGAAATGTCTAGAAAAACATTAGGCACAGAGGCAACGTAAGGCTATTTGACATCAAAGGAATATTTTAGGACAAACTGGTTTACTTACAGAGATCATGTCTTTCGCGATCAGGGCTTTTGGCCATCATGGAGGTCCGTTTAGAGGGCATGGGTAACGACGGCTTGGGTCTGTTCTGCATTTCTGCGAGCGCCTGCTGGACCGCCTCCTGTCTTACTTCTGAAAACGAAAGTTACGTTAAGCATGATAAAAAATAATGCGAATTTAATACAATAATACTGTCATGCTATTTGAAAGAGACATGCATTGTATGCACCTGATTCTGCAACAGATTTTCAACAAAAAATACGTAATCTTTTTGGGTCAACAGTGCAATAACCCACGATGTACTTAAAAGTTTCATTATTGGTAGGGTTTCGTGCATTAACCTATCAATAAAAAGGTAATATTTGGTAGCGGTACACAATTACAGTATGTGGAAATTAATACATTTCAACATCGATAACATTCTGCGTACTCCATTTCGCATTTATAATTAATAAGTACTTATTTTGAATGACTCTGTTACAAATCGTTATAAAATAAAGGGGAAAGCAAGAAACCTATAACTATACTCGTACAACTCAAGCTTAATTACTACATATTAGTTGTAATATCTAGTTCAAGAATAAGCTTGTAAAATATTAACGCGTCGGCCTCGTCAAGATCAAGACCCAAAAAAGTTACCGAATGCCGTCACATGCAAGGCTACTTAGTAATCGTGAAGTACGAGTATTAAACGAATTAATGCGAGAATGTTTGCAATTAAATTAACCAATCCTTTGAAATTCCATTCACTAATTTCCAACACCTTATGTTTAGGGCTGTTTCACCAGCGACAATAATATTCCAACTACAATATTATAGTTATTTAAAATCTAAAATGTGATTTGATGCTTTATTAATAAGGTGCATTCTGTTTGTGCTAATCAATGGTGTAACAGATTCGTTGGTTTATTTCATAACAAACGTATGATGTAGCCCAAACTTGAATGAAGCGTGCGCATGCAATATTTATATGACCGTGAGAAAATCATGCAAATGTACGATTAGTGCGATGTATTAGATCACTGATGGACGCGGTGGCGAACCCGGTCACGTAACACTCAATTATGAATAATTGTAATTAGGTACCTACTAAAATTATATAAGGACACAGGCGAGTATGTCGCATTTAGGACCTCGAATAAACACTATCCTATAGTAAACAAGCAATCTATTGATTGTATTTACTTTTTCGATGTTTGTTCCAGTTTTTTTTATTTCTTTCTTCGAATGATGAAATCATAGTAATTTGATGATTGGAAAAGAGTGGCATGCGAGTTTCTTATTGACCGACCTCACAACTCCTCTTCCTGACTCTCATAATATATCGGAGAAGCAGTCTCCCTTTTTCTCCATTTCATTTTTGTATATATTGTATAGTTAGTATAGTTTTGTATAAATTTTATAAGTATTTTTACTATTTAAATTAAGTTATTTATTAGTTCAATTGTGTATATGTAGGTATTAAAGTTATCATATTATGTTAATGGTTACACTGTACCCCACGATATCAAAATAATTTAATTTTAATGTGACGTTAGGCTCTAAAGTTGGAGCCAAAATTTGGGTAGTAAATAACCTAAAATATATATTTCTTACCCAAATATAAGGGTATGGTAAGGAAATCGTTAGAAACTACGAACTGAGCAGTATTTTTCAGTTTAACTAAGGAGTTATTCATTAACAACAACAAATGCTAATGTTTCACATATACACAGTAACATATTATAGTCATATAGTAATTGACAGGTGTTATAGATAGATATATATCATATAGTGTTTGCGCCAGGCGACAACGATGGCAATGTTGCAAGTAGGATGCGTGTAAATATTTTGCTCTGCTGTTACTAATAACTATTTGTGTATAAACGAAATAAACACACAAATAATTATCGGAATTTATTGGAGTAGCTCACTGTTTAAACATCGTTCGTCGTACAAGCTCCGCTTTTTCGATGAAGGCTTAAAATTCAAGCGCGAGCAGAAATTAAACATGAAAAGGCGTTTACCACGCTCACGTGAATCCAGCAGCATTTCAATAACGCTATCAGAGTTCAATGTATATTTGATTGTGAATATTACATCATAATACTCGTATTGTTACAGTCAATTCAATTGCAAAATCCTTCTCACATAATATGCGAGAGAAGAATTTGTGTGAGAATTACAAATCGTGGTCTATCGTGCTTTTATTGAAGACCAAAGGTCTGCTGTAGAGATATTAATAATTTCTTCTGTATAAGTCGCAAGTCCGGCTCCACATGAAGTAATGTTGTATCATTTTGCCGGGGCGCCTGCAAGCCAACTTAATAAACCCTTCGTCTCGTTGCAAAGACGGGTGCTAAGCATCGTTAACAGTCCCGTTTTCACAGCCTCAAGAGAGATTTTGCCTCTCTGTTCGACATGAAAACCATTTCAGATCACTGAGGCCGTGTGCTTCTCTGCTACCGAAGTGGTATTTATATATACATATTTTATCACTACAATTATGTACAAGTTAAACACAACCGCTGTCGCTTTTGCGTCTGTCTATACGTGTAACAGTTATTAGAGCAACTCAAGGTCGCAACTCGTATACTAGTTTTTGTTCAATGCACATCGTCGCTATTATACGCTTTCGGATAAATATGTAACAATGAGATATAACATATATGAATATTCATTTGTGCTTATTGCTGTTTTTACGTGACACTTACGTCATGGGCGAGGTTACTAGTTGAGTGAAACAGTCGAATGAGTTTTCGTTAGAATATTTACTTTATCACTGTTAAACTTAGGTATGGGACGTGGAATCAATAGATGTATACTTAGATATTGAAGTGATGCGCTCATTGAAATAACTGACATGTGTTCCACAGCTGCATTTTGTTGGCGAGTGTTGCGAGCTCTTGCATAATGAATGCAAGTTAGGAACTTGCACAATGCAGTTAATTTGATATAACCACTATTCAATGAAATAGTGGTGAGTTTTCAGTTTCAACTAACACGATGGAATTTAAATTTTTTAACTATTCATAAAAACGCACAAGGATACAAAGCTCACAGATTATTCTCAAGCTATTAATAATTATTTTGATACAACTAAGTACGCAAACAAGCGCACGACAGACCTGATGGTGAGCGATTACCGTGGCTACTAACTCAGATATGTTCTTGTTCCTTTGCGTAATCGTTTCGATCTATGTACCTATTCTATTTTGGTAAATTCACTTTTTACTAATGTTATTTAAACCAGCAATCATAAATTTAGTTTTGTCTACCAATTTGAAATTTAATGATTCAGGTTTAAAGACAAAGAATATTAAATTATGCGACTGTAGAGACAGTTTTTATTGGAAAAATTATCAAATCCTCTTTTAATTTTCCACTAACTACAATATACTCGATTAACTGGGGTAGGCAACGTGTATCTAATATGAATATGAAATTTTTAATTATTACTAGGTATACATTAGTGAATTATTTATTATTTTATACAAGAATCAACAGAGTTTTAAAAATGTAAAGCACTAGAAGAGCGCCTTGTCTCTATAGAAACTTACATAAACAAAAACGAAAGTTATATGATATAAAACTATTTCTTAATTAGCAGAGAATTATGGTCTCACTCAGTTAACAATAGGAAATGTTTCTTGTTCACTGAACGCAGAAATAGTTATAATTTCGCCGGAAAATAATAAACCCTTAACTGTATTAGATTTATTTTTCAATATGCTTTATTGTAATTGTTTAAACATATATCTTTACTTAAATCATGTCACCTTCATGCTAAATAAATAATACAATTTTAGTACTAAACGAATAACCCACCCATGATCGTTCCCGGTGCAAAGATGTAAATCACACTTGCCGCGTATCCACGGTAGATTGCGATAGCCAGCCTCTGCAGCAGGAACGATCCGGAGTGAGAGTCACCAGTGGCCTCTATGAGCCCCTGCCCAATCGCCTTTACAAGACTTTAGGGTTCTCAGGCCCCAGCTCCCCAGGATTTCCAACGCTACTGGCACAAAATGGTAGTTTAACTTTATTGTATATTGTTATTTTCCAGGTATAAAAGAAAATGACCTGGAGCCAACACGGCTTGTGTTCCCGTTCCCGGTGGACTAGAATAAGACCACCACATTTCTTCCTATGAGTGTCGTAGAAGGCGACTAAGAGTTAGGGCTGTTCTCCATCCGATAGTAAACATAAAGCACATGACTAAGTGCTCGTTTGACAGCAATAGGCTTGGTCTTTATTACGTGGGACCGAAAATCATAAATGACGAAGTGTTAAGACACCTATGCCTACCCCTTCGAGGATTTACCGACGTGAGTATATGTATGTAAAAGAAAGTCAACAAAAATTGCAGCCGGTAGTTTAAAATCAAAGAAAAAGGCTAGTTCGGTTAGATATCTATATAACCAGGAGATACCTAATGTGTAAGTGCTAGGTGCCTACTGAATATTTGCTAATATTATAAAGCTGAATAGTTTGTTTGTTTGAATGCGCTAATCTCAGGCGCTACTAGTTCGAATTGAAAAAAATATTTTGTACTGAATAGTCCGTCTATCGGCGAAGGTTTTAGGATTATTTATCAACACGCGACTACTTGAGGGAGCGGATAGTAGTCATAAATGAAAAAAAAATCCGGCCTCAAGATTTCCATACATTATTTGAAGCCCAATATAAAATCTAAATATGTCAAGAGAGAAGCTGAAGCGGATCAGCTAACAACAAAATAAAATAGACGAAACTATGACTAACTAGAAATATTTTGAGCTACAATGTGCTTTAAGTCGTCGCACAACTAACGCAAACTCTACTTGAAAACGCAATTCGAAGGCCAGTCAGAAGTTTGAGAAACTATTTGCAGTTCGTACTGTACAAATTATAAGCCATATTATTCCCAAATAGATTAAGTAGGTAGTGTGGTTATAAGTACTTATATTTTCTAATCAGACTTTTAATATTGATAGCTTTTAGTGAGCAGAGTAAAATAATGATTCAACAAACAAAACAGCCTACAGTCCCGGGTCCTTTAAGCGGGGCGTGAAAAAGTATTATGATGAGGCCGTCAAACTGAGTGTTACCATTGTAACATGGTATATGTACCGATGTAATGGCGACCCTCTTTTCTGAGACTTTGCCTCCAGCTTACCATCAGGCGAGGCGAAGTCTAAATGACGTCGTATATAAAAAAGCCTCTCTAGAAAAGTTGCAATACGTTTGTGCAATTGAAAAAATTGAACAATATATTCAATTGATATAACTACATTGACGTCTGTCATATACGCCAAAATACATGTTAATCCCATCATTCATCATTCTATTGTACAAAACGCCGGTCAACAAATAACCACGAGTCTAGGGAGGCAGGTAGTTTTTCTTTGAAGGATTACCCTTCTACCGTCCGTCCCTCGGGAGGGCAGCAAATTGTTTATGAGGCCGGCCGTTTACCAATTTAAGCTGTATTTCGTGTTCAGTTTGATAAGTTAATTTGAATAAAATGTTTATATATTTCATTGGCTCGATTTGATATTTTGAACAGTCACTGGCTTTAGACAGGTACTATTGTTCTATTCAGCAATTAATTATGTGCAAATATAAACTAATAAAAAATCTAAAAGTTGATCTCGTTGATGTTTTCAAATTTGAGACATTTGCAAGTCTCGCGTGTTTACTAAATATATGTAACATCTGGCGCGGTTTCACGACAGGGAGTCATTATTTCCTCTTTGAGACAAGTGCATTCGTTCGTCTGTTGTTATACTTCCTAAGAAAGTTGATATTCCATATGTAAGATGTATATATTAAACTGCATGTGGAATATATGTACACGACATCAATGTTTCTTGACTGATTATTGCTATTTTATAGCTATGTTTAGGTGTATGTGAGTAAACAATGAATAGCGAAGTCTAAAGGCAAGTTTTTATGGTTGTACAGCTATTTTGACGCGTGTAAGGAAGTAATTAAAGTAACGATTTGGCCCAACTAATGATATAAAAGCAGTCAAGATACAATCAAAAATGTTGGTAGTACTGCTAAAGTGACCGCATACATATCCACAGCTGTTACTAAAGATGGCAGGTGTGACCGAGTTATAATCCACCACGTGCTGTTCATTGACTTTATATATTATATTAGTAAAGAGGTGTAATGATGGTGTCTACATAATATAAATAAATGTCGTACTTAAGAAAATTATTGCCGCGTGGTTTCCGGCAGAGTAGAATTAGGGCCACCCCATCTTTTCCCAACAATGTCGTACAAAGCGACTAAAGAATAAGGCTGTTTAACATCAGACAGATTTATACAGCCCAGACTCAGCCTCAGATGCATGGCTCGAGTCAACAATAGTGCCCGGAATACGGCAATATGCTCACCCCCTATTACGTGGGACCGAATACAATTATTGGCGAACATTTCCGGGTGTTAATTCACCTCTGCCTAACCCTCCAGGGATACATAGGTTACACTAAAAGTTTCCGGAACTGGCCACTTACATAAACAATATTTAAAAATTTATTACAACATTTGAAAATAGAACTCTTTCGGTCTTATTACAAAACACGGACTAACTCTAAAACCAGGTTTAAATCGTCTTTAGACCATGGTCTAAAGAAATTTGTATTACAAAAAGGGTTTTATTACTAAACCATGGACTATCTCTGGTCTAAAGATAAACCTGCGTGACCCCTAGTTTAACGTTGGTCTAAAGTGTAAATCACAATAATAATATGTCAAACTTGCCATTTTGAACTTAGCCGGTTAGCGTCAGATAAATTCGTTTACTTTCTTATAATACTATGCTCGTAATGGATATTGACGCAGTTGATCTGATGGATATCGCAGATATTAATATCGTGGAGTCATTGGACATAAGTACCACGCTTACCTAACAGACATCGTATTCCAGTAAACCCCTTTATCGAACTATCTGAAGAAGCTTTTTATGCAAAAGTATAGGTTTACTAAACGTTTTAAATAACTTGCAATAAATATATTTTAAAGTAGGTATAAAAATTGGGAAAAATTTGATACCAAGTCAGCGCGAACGGAAAAGTTCGTTCCATTTCACGTCCATAAATCTTCCAATATCATACATAACAATGATTGCTAAATAAAGGCATCAAAATGATATTTATTATAAAATAAAGTACAACTATTATTCATAAAATTGAATTTAATGAAAATGTATTATCTAAATCTTTTTTTCACCATTTTTAGTATATATTATTTATTAATGATGTCAGATAATTTTTGTTTTCGGAGGAAACGGAACGTTGCGATTGAATGGTATCATAATGAACGAACAATAGTTTGAGTAATCTGTGGTTTTATTTAAGTCAAGGTCTAAATTATGGTACTAAGTAGTCTACGGATTATTCAGCTTTTGTAATAAGGAGAAGTTTAGACCATGGTCTTGAGATTAAGCCTAGACTTTATAGTTCAGGTTTAAACCTGACTCAATTCCGTTTTTTGTAATAAGACCGTTTGGCTGTAGAATACAGTTTGTTTCATCTGACTGTCTTTTGTTTTTACCTTGTGGCGCCATTTAAAAAATTGTGTGTCTGCATCAACATGGATTTAACTCGGGAAAATTTTCGTAGTATGATTTTCTACGATTTTAAGTGTAATTTGACGGCTCAACAGAGCATCGCTCGGCTTGAAACAGCTTTTGGCGATGAAGCTCCATGCAAGACGACTGTTTATAGCTGGTTTGCAGAATTCAAGCGTGGTCGTATCAATCTCAGTGACGAATCTCGCGATGGTCGGCCGTCCACCGCTGTGACCAACAAAAACATCGATGCTGTGCGCTGTATGATTGAAACAGACAGGCATGTGATCTACCATGAAATTCGCGCATCCTTAGAAATAGGCATGAGTCAAATACAATCAATCCTACACAAACATTTGGGTGTGAGAAAGCTGTGCTCGCGATGGATCCCACATAACTTGACCGAGGATCAAAAAACGGACCGCGTCACTTGGTGCAGTGCCATGCTTACCAGATTCAACGAAGGTGCGTCAAATTTGGTGTGGGACATAGTAACAGGTGACGAAACATGGATTTATTGCTACGATCCCAAAACAAAGCAGCAATCGAGCGTATGGGTCTTTCAAGATGAGCCGAAACCAACCAAAGTGGCGCGCGTGAAAAGTGCATCTAAGCGGATGATTGCTTCTTTTTTTAATAAAACTGGACACGTGGCTACTGTTGCTTTAGAAAATCGTCGTACTGTGAATAGTGACTGGTACACCACCATTTGTTTGCCGGAAGTTATTGACGAACTCCGTAAAAATAACCGTAAACGCCGTATCATCCTGCACCACGACAATGCTAGTTCTCACACGGCCAGACAGACAAACGACTTTTTGAAGGCGAAAAATGTAGAACTCATGAGTCATCCTGCATACAGTCCCGACCTGGCACCTTGTGACTTTTATCTGTTCCCAAAAATTAAGAACCAATTACGCGGCCAACGATTTTCATCACCAGAAGAGGCTGTCGAGGAGTATGAAAAACACGTTTCAGAGGTCACCACAGAGGAGTGGCACAAAAGTTTTCAAAACTGGTTTGATCGAATGAAAAAGTGCATAGACGCCAAGGGAGATTATTTTGAAAAACAATAAATTAATTTTGTACCTTTAATAGTATTTTTTTATATTCATTCCGGAAACTTATAGTGCGCCCCACGTAAAAGCGTTATTATATGTATGTTTGTAAGACAATTAAATACTTCGTTTTGACACATGAGCCATAAAGGTTCCGTCTACACAGTGCACATTCATTTTGAGCAACTCAACTTTCAATTAACTCATCATATGTACTTATTCACTAGACACAATATTATAGAAAACCACCCGTTAATCTTAAAACGTGACACTGTTTGTATATTCATTTACGTTCAATTGACACTTTCACACATTCTGAAACTGTTAATACCAATATACTTTATTATTTGAGATGACACTACTTCAACGAAGCATCAATAATCTTGGTATATGGACATGAATATAAGATGGTAAGAATCTTATTTCGTTCAATGTTGTCTGGTCTAAAGTTATAATTAAAAACAAATATTAAAAATCTTTACACACATATTTAGATAGCCTGCTACCGGATACGTTGCGCGATTGGCAAATATATTTTGGAAACTAGTTGAATCCTTGTGTGTTGTGTGTCGAGATCTACGATCACGGAAGCCGGGGCCATTAGTGTAAAAACGTTTCCTCCCTATAATAACCAGCCAGGTATTGTGCATAATTTCGTCTATTGTAATATATGGTCAAGGAAGTACGTAATTACGTAAACAACACCAGATTGATTAATTTGTTATTCTATTAGAATCATATAAATTAAGTTAATAAGTAAGTATCAGAGACGGACTTAAAAATATCGGTATACCATTAATATAAACACGTATCCATCCACGTGGTTAAGGAGACGGCCATACGATCAAGAGATCCCGGGTTCGAATCCTGGGCATTACACTTCCGACGTGAACCCACTCCTAACAAGCAACTTAGCTTAGCTGGAGGGGTTAGACGAATATTAGTAATTTCGGTTACTAACATTCTTATCGATTAAGATCTAGAAAAAATTGAATTGGTTCAGGCGGGATTCGAACCCGCGATCTTTCCCTTACTGAGGAAACGCTCTGACCACTAAGCCATAGAACCTTTGCCCGATTCCACCCAAATTCTTCTATACATATATCCGTCTTACAGCGACAAAATCTTAATCGATTTGAATAGTTAGCATACTAAATAATAATAATAATAATAATGTTTATTTCACACCAAACCGTTTACATAACAAATCTCAAATAAAATACAGTAGAACGTAATTAATAAATTAGTACAAGGATCAATCAGAATTATGGCGAATTATGGAATATTATTATGGACCTACTTTTTTTTTTTTTTTTTTTTACGTGCGCAAAATCCCCACGGATACCTCCCCACCGGAGCCGGTGGAGGAGGTTATGTCGGACTCGAACCGACTAAAACGCACGCCGCCTGTGGGTCGTTTCGGTTGCCGAAGGTGAGGTTGACAGGCATATCCCTCGCACCCCGGCCGACCCAGGGCCATCTCTCACGATCTGGCCCTCTTCTCGGGTGTGGGGACCACAGAGTCCCCAACTCGTCCCCGGAAACGGGGAGGCGCGCCACGCGCGCCACCGCCGCGGCCTGCTTCTGCAAGGGTGACAGGCGGCTTCACCTGTCACCCCCAGGCCGGCGCTCATGGGGGGCGGAGGTCGTTCATCGACCTCCGACGCCCGAGTTGCCTTCGTGCGCGGGCAGCTTGTCTGGCGATCCTTCGTCGCTCCCGCTGCCGCTCCCGCCCCGCCTCCTCCTTCACGAGCATTACTTGCTCGCAGAAGGAGGCGCCGGCCGCCCACGCATCCGCGCAGCGAACCATCGCCGCGAGCAAGGTGGAGAGCGTGAGAACCCTCACTCCCAGGGCCGCCACAAGCTCCCGCCTCGGCGTCTCCCACGCCGGACACTCGGTGAGCGTGTGCGGACCTGAGTCCTCGCTCGCGTCGCAGTGATGGCACTCGGACGTTGGCTCTTTCTGCATCCGACGCAGATACTTTCCGAAGCATCCGTGCTCGGTGATCATCTGCGTCAGACGGTACGAGAGGCTGCCGTGTGGCCTCTCTAGCCACTCCCCCATGATGGGTCTTACCGCCGTTACTACGGCGTGCCCTGCGCTTGGTTGCCCAAGTCGTCTTCCCATTCTGCCACCATTTCCCTGTGGAGCCGGGATCTCACGGCCCGAATTTCTTCGGGCTCGGGATCGTGACCCCGCTCCCGCGCCGCCCTTCGGAACCTGTATAGTGCCGAAAGGCATCTCGCTTCCAGGATATTATGGACCTACTAGATGCTCTCGACAGGTTGCAGCGACGCGCGGTCCGAATTATTGGGAACCCTGAGGTCACGAACACCCTCGAGCCTTTGCAGATGCGTAGAGATATTGCTTCCTTGGCTGTATTTTACCGTCTCTACCACGGTGAGTGTTCTGACGAGCTCTTCCAACTAATCCCACCATCTCCTTTCCTACATAGGACAACACGTGCAGGCCTTAGATGTCACCCTCACACTGTGCAGAATATACGAGCAAGAACCAAGCGGTTCGGAGACTCTTTTCTTTGCCGCACCACCAAGACCTGGAATTCATTACCAGCACACGTGTTTCCTTCTTCCTACAGTCCCTGGGCCTTTAAGCGGGGCGTGAAAAAGCATCTGATGAGGCCGCCAAGCTGAGTGCCACCATTGTAGCACATAGTGTCTGTAATGGTGACCCTCTTTCCTGAGACTTTGCCTTTAGCTTACCATCAGGCGAGGTGAGGTCAAGTTGGGGTGTCCTATATAAAAAAAAAAAAAAATGGAAAATACTTTAAAATATCACTCAATGCTAACATTCTTATGATAAAAAAATATTTTATTGCATAAATACCACTATTGTACAAATATGAGTAGGACTCACAGATAAATGGGTATTTCTCTCGGTCCCTCATGGGAAATTTTCGTCTACCCGATTTGTCGAAAGAATTATTGTGGCCCTTAATTTTATCAGTGCTATTGTTTCATGAAAATAACCTACGCTACGATTTATATTATCATGATATATTGTATGCAGTAAGTACAGCTTTTTCCCTCATTGTCTGTAGGTGGGTATTAGGTACCTGCATTGAATACACGACAAGGGTGCACTTGCACCACATAGCTCTTGGCAACAATACACTCTTTGTATGAAGTCACTCCCTTCGTCATACACTCTGCTTGATCTCTCCATTGCGCATACGTAGTGCTACATATATACGGTAAGAGTTTCATAATGACTGTACTACAGTAACCAAGTTTAAACGTAAACACAAATCCTATTAAAAATATATACCTATCTTGGTAATATTTGCGAACATATTCATGACGTACAATAATGTTCTCGGGAATTAAGGCGATTATGGTAAAGGTACATTACATACCTTTTTATTTTGCCGGACGTTTCGACCAGGTTACACCGGCCGTCGTCGCAGCTGAATGGATATCAGCGGCTCAGTAGTTATTATTGTATATCATGGGACGCGAAAGTTTAAAAATATGTACAACCATAGGTTTGCGGTTCTTGATCTTAAACCAGTTAAACGACAATTACTATTAATTTAGTTAAACAAAAATGAATTAATCTATTAAATTTTTCCCCTTTACTAAATTAAGCATCTTATAAATTAAAACAAAAATACACAGAATAGATTCGTGATTTAATCATTCTGCAGTCCACTGCTGGACATAACCCACTCTGTATCGTTCCTGGCGCAAAGGTGCCCGTGATGCTGGCCGCTTTGCCTCGGTGAATCGCAATGGCCATCCTTTGCCCCAGGAATGAGCCGCAACGGGGGTCATACAAAAATTATAAGTGTCAATGTAATTGACAGCATCGACGATCGCGATTCTGTGATTATACAACTTAGGTGGCAGACAAGCTCGTGACCTATGAACGTGTGTTACACCAGGGGAGTCACACCCGTGCTACTGCCAACCTTGTAAGAACAGAGATTTGCTGTGCCGTCAGTGCAGAACACAAAATCAGGACAAGCCTTTGGTCTTCCTACTGACAGCACAAAAACTCTCCAGTGAGTTTTATAACCCCTGCTCCCTATTTGTGTAGAAGGCAGACGTGGTAACGAACTAAAACAGTTCATCAGAACACACATGTTTATATTCTGTCTTTATTCTCAAGAATATTAATTAACTATTCACCCAATCAAAGTAAACTTGCCTTTGCGGATCGCTTACTTTCATCTCTAAGAAGTAGGTACAGTCAACATCTGATCGATCTTGACTAGAAAAGTACTCAAAATGATCGATATCAAAACTCCAATTGTATACAGTGAAACCTGGTTAAGTGGGACCTGGATAAACGAGAAACCTCTATTATTGAGAGTTGCAACGAAGTCCCGGTTCTTTTTCATTAAATTACCTCTGTTAATGGGACTTTTTGAACCTGGTTAAATAAGATTTGAATTCTAAGACTTTTTCGATGTTTACCTCTATAATTGAGACTCTGTAGCTCAATTACCTATATAAGTGAGACAAATTAATCAGGTTTCAACACGTTTTGACGTGTTTGTTTACATACATTTCTCGTCGTCTTTTGCGCATGCTTTGATTGTCAGTACTATCTCATGTTTTGACCTAAAAACAAGGGAATAAACGTGTACAAAATGTCCAAACGCTAATATAAAACGTTATCAGTATCTGAAAAATTAAAACTTCTATCACATTATGATTGTGGAAAGTCGCGTGATGAACTGTGTAGGGAAAATAATATACCAAAGTCAACCCTGTGTAGAATTATTAACAACAAAGAGAAAATTCGGTCTCAATGTATTCATGGAAAAGGAAAACTCAAACGAATACGAGCTGCAGAGTATCCTGAAGTTGAAAAGTGTCTCTGTACATGGATAAGGCAGGTACGGAATAATAACATTCCAATAAGCGGACCAATGATCAAAGAGAAAGCTCAAGAATTTGCAAGTAAGCTCCATATTGATAATTTTTCTGGCAGTAATGGGTGGTTGGAGGGATTTAAGAAAAGAAACGATATCACATTCAAAAATGTTTGTGGCGAGAGCAATTTTTATTAACATTTCCACCTCTAAAAATGGAATAACGGCACATTTCGACCTCTGTAAGCGGGGACCTCTGTAAATGAGACAACTATTAATTTAAACCTGTTTAATTGGAAAACTGGATTATTGAAAACCCTCAATAATTGGTACATATGTCTTGGTCCCTTGAGATCCCAATTAACCAGGTTTCACTGTATTAGCTATCACAGAGCTCAAATAGTAGTAAGCATCCAGAGTGGTTAAAACATCTTAGCGTACTTATTTTAACCAATCTGGATGCTTACAACTATTAGAGCTTTGTGATAGCAAATAGAAAATTGAAAATTTTGTATTTTAGATCATTTTGAGTACGTTTCTGGTCAAGATCGATCAGATGCCGACTGTATCACAAAGTCGTGTAATGCTGGTAAATCCATTTAATAAACCATTACTTTATTTTAAAAACACATACTGATTGTTCAGTAAACGTTCTTACACAAAATATGGACAGGTGTGTGCAAAATATCGTTGGTTTAATTAAATAAAGAAAGCATTATTTATTAGGTACCAGCTGTAGTTGGGGCCGATCGAACAAAGATTCATAAATGATTGACGGCCGATTATGCGGCACTTTGCATGTTAGAGCAAGCTGTTTGCTTGACTTCGGCTTGTGTCACTGAATGAAAAAACATTGTGAGCTCAACTGAACAATGATAAAACTGGATTAAACAATGATACAGATTAGATACTGATGCCGTGATTCTAAACAACTATCGGCGCGCCTTAGGGCAACAATAACTAGGGACAGTCGTGATGGCAAAACGGCATGACGCTTCTATGTCACTTTTCATTCAATAGGTACAAATTCTTGGTTTACCATCCTAAATGTATCTAATTTCGGTAAATTTGTAATCATAAATCGTAAGGAATAAATATTTTTAAATATACATTAACATGCAATATACATACTGTATCACAAAGTTACCAACACTTCGAAATTCGTTCATACCGCGGCCGTACATAAATTATTCCATGAAAACTATTCGGTGTACTTCGTTTCCGTACAAAATTTGAACACTGCAAACCACCGATTATTGTAAAATTAACTAATCAATTGATTAAATTGGTACTAATCATGTTGATTAAACTAATAACGTTGTTAATGTGAAATAATTCAATATGCTTGGTATAATGGCTTTAACATCTCTTTATATAGGGTTCATAGTTCACTAAATCTTACAAGACAAGCCCTAATTACGGAGAGGATGATTCCATTACATTTCTGTAGTAAATCTCAGATCAGGCATCAGGAGTAATAGATTTGATTACAATTGAATGCATCAGACTAACAGTATCACACGCAAAGTGTATTACTACAAATAGGCTAGCGTCCTGAGTCACCGAATTCTCAATAATACTACTTAATGTCTTAGTATTTTATCTAAAAATATGCATACTAAACTAAGATATTGCCTAACTACACTGAAACTATGACTTTTCATTATTTTTAACTCCCAAAATAGGGCAAAATATAAATAATCGAAATAAAGCGAAATTCACAACCTTTTAGATTCCTTATTAATTTTCAAATCAATCTTATTATGCACTGTACACAACGTAGACTGAGATAAATGCGATATTCTCTAGCACTTTATACATTTTCACTACGCGCTAGTGCGCTGTGACGTCACCACGTGCCACGATTTTGTATGGAGCGTTTTTGGGCGGCTTGAGAAATTGAATTTTTAGCTATTTGTCATAAGAAAGTTTAACTTTAACAGTTAATTATATTATTGTAAAATGTATAGTTTAAGATAATTAAAAAAATAGGACAAACCCCTATTGTATCTTTTACTACTTAGGTTCATTAAAATTAGAGCTTATCTACTACCATATAATATATGGTTCGACGAAACGACGGACCATCGAACGTAGATTCTGACCAAATAGACGAGTTTGCTGTAGGTGCCTATGGGTAACATGACGATTGATTGAATACGTTCAGATACTAAATACCGATACCTACTAGATTATACCTGTTGCGGTTTTCTCATGAACTATGTATCAGGATTGTTATGAACATACAATTTCGGGTCAGGATATCAGTATAGGTAATATATCAAGTTTTAATGATGAATTTTATGAACGATTCGCTGATAAAAAAGAAAAGTTTGTTTGTAACAACATGACTATGTTTAGAGAAATTTATTTTGACCATTGAATGTGATGTATGGAATTCTTATTACTCATACTTTGAGTAAACTAAACACCCAAACTGGCCCGTTCGTAGAGCAACGAATAAACACTGTCACAATATGTATATGAATGTTCTTCGTAGTAGGTACGTAATAAGATGTGAGTAAGCCATTTGAATTATTTTTATACAATTAGGTGGCAGACAAGCACACAGTCCACCTAATAGAAAGTGGATAATGTGGCTTATAACCGTGTACAACACCAGGGGAGTCACACCCGTGCAAGAACAGATAGTTTCTGTGCCGTCAGTGCAGAAGACACAATCAGGACAAGCCTTTGGTCTTCCTACTGACAGCACAAAATCTCTTCGGTGAGATCTGGCTACCCTACTCACCGTCGTGAATTTTGCTTTTTGAATACAAGCAAACATTTTGATTTCTCCCTATCCCTGGTGATAATTATTTTCGTCAAAATCTCCTCTAAGTTGATTGCTACACTTTTTTTACGTGCGATAAATCTCCTAGGATACCCCTCCTGCTGAAGCCGGTGGGACTTATTACACCTTGCGGATTGTAGAATACAGTCAAATAAAATTATTTGCAGTCTAATTCGTGCAAGAATCAATATAGGTAATGTATGTAAATAGAAAGTCATCGGACCAGTCGTACCGGTTATGAGACCGAGGCTTTGCAACTCGAATATTTTAGCCGATGCCAATTTCTGCACGAGACCTTAATGTACTAAACAGCTATATAATTTGTTTATAACATTATAACTGGGTCTAGTTATGCAACTGTTGTACCAGTGGTCTACAGGTTGTGGATTTGTTTAGCCGAGTGCAAACCTTAAATAGGTAAGTCATTATATAAGTTAAGAAGTTAGAAGACGTATATAAATAATACTTAAGTTAATAACATAGAAACAAATTTTAAACAAATAAATAAAATTAGATAGAAGAGACTATAAATTTTTCTTCAGGTCGTTAAAATCAAGAAGAAACTACATATAACCACACCAAATGCAGAATGATTGAAATATCCAAACTAACCCAATTAAAAAGATTCATGTAATATGACGTCACACCAATACGTTATAGGGCTACCAATTATAATTTTTGAAATAATAGTACTAGTAGTAATAATAGTACGTATATAACGTAGATATTTACTATTATTTCAAAAATTATAATTAAACTTATTATAAAAACATAAATTGCCTTATTCATAATGTTACTAGCAGATTAAAAACAATAATATTAAGTTTATTCTTCGCCATAAGTGGTAATTCTATTAGCAGACAACTACATTATTGGGTAATATTCCTATATTTTATAGGTTTGACAGCCCTATATACAATACCGATTCCCAACGTGTCTACGAGCACAGAAAAGGTTCTTTATAATGTAGTGACTCACCCGAATGGTAGCGACTCTCGTTCCGCGTGAGCCGCCTGTTGGTCCTGCCAGGCGGCGAGCGGAGCGCTGCGGCTGATCTCACTGCGACCCGATAAAGAACCACACGTACACGTAACAACACACACACATACGCTCACCACACATTTACACAGTCGCCTCTTTTATTTTGATTTTGGAATCGAATGCGTGCCAATATTTACTTGTGTTTTGGGCGCGTTCTTCAGAAAATGAAGTGTTGTTCGGTTCCAAAACCATAATAGTCATTACCACGATTGATGTGAGTTCTGATGACTGTGATTAGTCAATGGGCTAAATAGTTCAATAATGCTATCCTTATGCCAATATGTCGTTGTTGTTCTTAAGAATACTCATTATGATAAAGACTTACAAATTATAATAATAACTAATCTTATAATGATTCCGTGAGTGAAGTAAGATAAGCTTTGCTTTACAATCATCACACTTTACAACCACATTTTACCTACTGGTACTATTATACATGTTATTGTCTTATGTAGAGATACTTAACAAAAGCTTTTTACCTAAATGATGCTAAAGAATGACGAAGAAATGTTCAATATTATATTGATAACAACTATAATTAATAACCCTTAATTATATACCTATCAGAATACTTCAAATGCAAAAAAAATCTACGAAAGTATCACCTTTTCACTTATTATCGATTTTAAATATCAATGCTGCATTTATTTCCGATGTGTAAATGCTTTCCTCCCTTCCTGGAATAAGTAGAACATTTGTCCAGGAGTAAAGCAGCAGTAATAGTGATATGAGTATGATAGTTAGATGTTTATGTTACACATTTATCTAAGCTTGCAATTATTGCGAAACACTAAAATTTATAAAATAGCTGAATTTAAACCTTGCAACATATGAGTTCATCATAGTATATACCATCTACTATATACTGTAGTATTTGACCTAACGAGCAAAATAAACATCATTATAAATTTTGATAAAATATACCAAATATATACCAAAGATAAGATATGCCCGGAGGTTGTACAAAAACCTCATAGTAATACAAACTCTTTCGTCGATTTCTTTTTTTTTAGTTTGTTTTGACGTTTACGGAAAAATGCGTTATCATAGTGACATAAAATAATATATTGTGTAAAAACCATGAGTAATTTCGTTAAACCTGAAGTCGAAGTGGACGTGGAGCGTCTGGACTCAGAGGTCATACAGAAGCAATTGGATTCTGATATCATAGATGAGCATCTCCGGAATTCAACTGTTGTTTTACAAGACATTTTGAAGTGTTCGGAAGTCATAGAATATTCGCCCACAGAATCCAAGGAGGGTCATATGTGTCAGCATTGTGGTAAAATCTACAAAACAATTAGTACATTGCACGCTCATTGTCTTTTAATACATCCTCAGAATGCAGTTGAGGGACAATGTATGTCGTGTGATAAGAAATATCCATCGTTGCTAAGTTTGCAAAAACACATACGTTATAAGCACCGTTATGAACATCGATGTAAGGCTTGTTATAAAACGTTCGCAACCGCTGAACTTTTGTTTGCTCATGGTGAGGGTTGCAGTAAGACTGAGACGCCTTGTTCACAATGCGGCAAGGTGTTTGATTCACCTCTAGCTTTGAGAAACCACATAAAGTATAAGCACCCGGAGAAGAGGAACCACTGGTGTGAGCTATGTCGACGCACGTTTACAACGGAGCGTCGGTTGACGAACCACATCGCAACGATACACCCACCCGGTGCAACCGACTGCAGCTGGTGTGAAAGAAGTTTTAGCTCGATAACTGGCATGCAAAGTCATATTCTGTACAGACATACATCAGACGGAGCTAAGTGTTTTAAGTGCCACAAGGTATTTGCGAAGAAGGTCCGTCTACAAAGACATTTAGCTAAAAATCATTTCTTCTGTACGTCACTAAAGGACGAGGATACCGGAAATACTTCGGACAATTTAAACAAATAAGTTTCTATGTTGAACAATTCATATAAACATATACCTACATTTCTATCTGTGTGTTATTATTTATTAACTAACTTTCATAAATGAAATATTTAATTACTCGTTAATGCAGTTACATGACTATTGAGCTTAATATAGACTGAAAAAAGATGGCTGTCAGCTGACTGAAGTCGGTGGGGAGGTACCCGTGGGGACTTGCGCACGTAAAAAAAAAAAAAAAAAGCTGACTGAAGTAACTATCGTAGTTCCCGGTTGCCTCCGAAGCTTAACTCGGAGCCCGGGGTCCGCTTACTCCTCCTTATAGCCTGACATTTACGTGAGTAATTGCCGTCTTACCCTAAGAGGCAAGCCTGCGCTATAGTCTCGTCCGTCCGTCCGTTGTTTAGGTATCTCAGATTTCTTCGTTTTCATTTAGATATTCGAAGGATTCAGCTAAACTCTAAAAAATACGTACATATACTCACGCCTTTAAGGTAGGCAGAGGTCACAATCCACAACTGCTTCTCTCCTTACAAATAGCTGCATCTACTATCATTAAACCTTTTATGCACGCCCGCTGGTTTTGAGTGCCAAAAATAATAATTTCAAGTTTACGAAACCCTCGGTGCACGAGTCCGACCCGCACTTGCCCGGTTTTTTTATTCGGGGTCTAATCCTATAATAGGTTTATATTAGTTAGTTTATATTAGCGTCGATAGCTTAGTGATTAAGGAGTCGGCCTTACAATCGAGAGGTCCCGGCTTCGAATCCTGGCCATTACACTAGAACACTACCGACGCGAACCTAATGCTAATATTCCTTAAAAAAATATTAGCCGGACTACTAGTAGAGTTGATTAGATTAGGATGCAGACATTATTTCTAGCAATAAATAATTATAGTTTTAATTTTATTTCAAATGAACACTAAATACCTACCTACCTGTGTTCTAGCCCTGCAGCGTAATGTTAGAAGATTATAATAGAACATAATGACGCGAAATATTAACGTGTACGGCCGTCGTCAGGCGTAAAGTGTACGGCTACCCAACCGTAATCACGTAAAGGTCGTCTTAATAAAATATTAATATCTGCCATCGAATAGGTAGTGGACGACTTGATGCCTATATATGCCGGACGTAAAAAGCCTTTGAAATGATTTTTTGCAGGATATGAGACAGGATACAAGCTGGATATTGCTACAATTACGCCTAGGTCATATATGAAGAGAGAGGTCATATAATTATTAGGTATTTCCGTCTAATTGAGCAGTCGGACTAGGGAAGTACCTCCGCCCTGCAGAATACCGCGGCCATGATAACGGTCGGCAGCGCGAGTGTGACACCCATGGTGTTGCATACGTCCATGGGCCACGGTAACCGCTTCCCATCAGGTGGGCCGTGAGCTTGTCCGCCAACTAAGTGGTATAAAAAAAAACCCTGTGATGTGTTCCCGGCGGTGAATAGTACCCAGAGCTCACTAGAGAGTTTTTGTGCTGTCAGTGGGAAGACCAAAAGCTTGTCCTGCTTTTGTCTTTTACACTGACGGCACAGCAACTCTCTGTGCTTACAGGGTTGGCAGCGCGAGTGTGACTTCTTTGGTTTTGCACACGTCTATAGGTCACAGTAACCACTTTCCATCAGGTGGGCCGTGTGCTTGTCTGCCACCTAAGTGGTATAAATTTTTTTTTACTCTTCTTCCGTAAATATCTCGCAAACCAAATGAGAGATTAAAAAGTAAATACATTTTGAACCTCATTTTGCAACTACAGATTCCGATAACCCTCTTAGTAGCTACATGAAAAAAAAGCTAATGGCTGCCATGGTACTGATACAAGCCTAATGATACATAAGTATCCAGGTGGTGTACATTGAACAATTCTGAAACATCATCGAGTGTCGGTTGCATGCTGAAGAATTTGTTTGTTTCATTGAATGCGCTAATCTAAGCAACTATTAGTTCGAATTTAAACTTTTATCAAACAAGTTTAAGGAAGGTACGGTAGTAAGGTAGGCTATCATGACGCTACTGCTTAAGGAAACGAGACAGTAATTATAAATGTCATCAAATCTGGCAGATTCCCATACGTTATTTGAAAAGACAATCTATAACGTAAATAACTATATTCAAGCCTTACGCGTTCAGAGTTGGTATTCCACCCCTTCGTTTGATTGAGTCCTTTCATACCTGACTAACTCTGCCTACCATTAATAAGCGGTTCATTCAGGTCCAGTTTCGTCTGCTCTTATCTGATCTAATTCTTTTTGTTTAATGCACATTTTTTATCTAATGGACGGTTTTGGATTATGGTGTTCAAAGATATGCATTCGGAGTTCGAACATTTTATAGGTATGTTGGTTTTATCGGGAGCGACTGCCAACCCCGAAAAGTAAGTCTGGGCCAGAGCTTCACGCGCTATTTAGCAGGTGCGCCGACCAGCAGGTGAGGTTGGCCTATGCCCCAAGCATGGCCATGTACACTTACATTTGTTTTATGTACCTGTTTTATCATCCGGTCAGTATTCATACTTTCCAAGTGTCCAACCCTCCTTAACATATTTTTCTTCAAGTTAGGGTTAATCCCTTTTGCGTGAGGCTCACCCGCATCCATTTCTGATCCCGATAGCGTGATAAGTGATAACATAGTCTATGACACTCACAAATAATGTGGCTTTCTATTAATAAATTATTTGTCTTATCAGTTTAGTAGCTCCAAAGATAACCCTCTACAAACTTTTCCACTAATGGTATACATTTATCACGAAAGAGTAGGTAGACATATATCTATAGTAAGTTTTTCAGACTCATATAATAGACGTTGCCCATGTTAGCTCAACGGATACTTTTAGATAAAGAAACGTTCTGTCCCGTAATTACATTGTATGACACCTACCCAAAGGAAAAGATAGGATAGTTTCTACGTTGCCGAGAACAACGTGATGGGTTTCCGAGAACCATTAACAGGTAATAGATTTTACAATCACGAGATATGACAGGCCTGCCTAAGTCGACTGTTTTACCTCGGTACTCCTATATATTTCGGTCGGCTGTCGTAAATATCAGTTTTTAGTAATTTAGTAACTTTATTTAATAATAGTTTTTTTTGTTTAGGAGGTAGGACACGGCAGTATTTCCGCCCAATTGAGCAGTTCGACTGGGGAAGTACCTCCGCCGTACAGAATACCGCGGCTATAATAACTTCGTGTTGTGTTCCCAGCGGTGAGTAGGGAGCCAGAGCTCACTGAAGGCCACGATAACCACTTTCCATCTGGTGAGCCGTGTGCTTGTCTGCCACCTAAGTGGTATAAAAATAACGTATATCCCCCCCCCAAGGATTCCAATTATGTAGATACTGTCGGCAATGTCATCGGTAACAGTAACAGTGCCGCGATTTCACTGGATTTTTCCCTTCTCAAAATGAAAATGTTATATCAATGTCTAACATAAGTACTTGTTTCTGTGACCAACAGACGTACAAAATTTATAGACCTATCACAAAATCGGCTTATTACATTTTGTATTAATATAAGGCTTATCTCTCCAATCTAATATTATTACCATGTTTACTGCAGTACGATATGGGATCTGCGACAGACGTACAATTATCGATTTATCAGATACGGCTACAGTGACAGTGACGAAAATTCCAGCGCAGAAGTCTCGTCACAACAAAAATGTTTGAACTGCGAAAACAATTTAATGTAATCCATTACTAAGAACATGGAACAACAATATACGGAAAATGTTGAGCCTCATTTTGTGTACACTTTAGGAGGCATTGACATACATGTGTCATGTGTCAGGAGAAAAGGGTATATTATATTATTAACGCACAGATTGGATGGCAAAGGTAACATTTTCAAACTGTTTACCTTTTATAATTGCTTAATTAACTTATGAGAACTGTTGTGAGAGTATCAGATTTGTAGAACATCTGTAGGAAAATAAACAGTAATTAACTTATCAGGTATACATCCAGAATCAGAACTCATTAACTATATCGAGAGTCCTAATACTTCTGTGCGGCTTCATATACACCGTGACCGTTCATAAGTCTGTAACTACTTTATGTTACTTGGGTTATAGGGCCGTACCCCTTTAGGAGCGATTGCGTGTACAATACTTCTATTTTACACTCAAATTTCGATGTTCATATTTTGGATACCAAATTATGAGCCTATTGCCATGTATCGGTCTTTTTGCTGCTATAGTATTGTAACAGAAAAAATTAGACAATAAGGCAATCAGTTACTTGGTTTCTTTGTTCAAATTTAATTTCTTTTTAAGTTATTTTAACACAAAGGAACGCTTTTGATGACTTAATTGGTTAATTTACTCTCAATCGTCTGGCGGATACAAATGTAAATACGGTAATTGAAACTTACAGCAACTTTTCTCAATTACCAGTAAATTAGAATTAATTGTGTACACTTTACTAGATTACCAAGTATTCTTAGATATACCTATCACGTTGTATCATTAAATTATACACAACACATAAATTTAAGACCAATTTTCGAAAATATGCCGCGACTGGTGCACAACCTTTTATTATAATACTAGCTGACCCGCCCCGGCTTCACTCGTGTCATATTTTGACACCTATTTTTTTTACACCACTTAGGCATAAAAACAATTACACCTTTGAGTCCGTAATTTTTTAATCTTCAAATAATGTCGGATTTGGAAATCTGTCGGCTTTATTGACATTTATGATCACTGCTTCGCTCCCTTAAGTAGTAGCGTGATGAAATATTGCCTAAAACCTTCGTCCATAAACGGACTATTCAATACAAAAAGAATTTTTCAATTCGAACTAGTAGTTCATGATTAACGCGTTCAAACAAACAAACCATCTCTTTAGCTTTATAACATTAGTTTCCACCTATTAAATTTATATTGCAGCGGATAAAGTAGGAGACATAATTTGTTTACGTAAAACCTTATTCAATATCCGATTCAATATACCACTCAAGTCTTCAGTTCACTATTACTACGGAGAACACTTGTTTGTTGGTTATTGCTTTTATAAAAGCAATGAATACAGAATTCGCAAACAAATTGTTTGAAAGGTTTCTTTCTGTTCACATTTTATTGATCTTTTATTTGTCGAGTAACTTGTAAATCTAGAAACGGTACTACGGTATTTTAATTGAATAGCGTTTTTGCAAAACACACAGGTTTAAATCCAACGTAACTTCCCCCGATGGCCCACCGGGGCTGTATCCAGGGGGATACTCGCACGAAAAAAAAACGTACGATTATTTATTAGCTTCAACGAAATTATATCGACTATCACTCTAGAGTTATATCAAGGTTAGGTACATAGTGTCACCCGATTATGTCAATTGTGATAAGATCGCGATTAATATATTAAGTGCTGTATCAGGTTTGAAGGCGGCATCCAATTATTTTAGTTGAAAGTAGATTAATCGGGATTATACATACATTACACGCAATCTTATCCATGTAATTACTGAGAGAGTGTTTGGAGAACAATATGCGAGTGGCTGGTAACGGGAACCGGTCACGATTATTATTAGTAATATTAATATACATAATTCTGATCTTGGTTAAGTTTGATTTATCGTTAACGATCAATAACCTTACCTAATAGACTATATCTTTCCATGTAGGTTTCTGCCAATATAAAAATATATACCTACCTACATAAAGAACACTGATTATATAAGTAAATGGCCTATAAAATGATAAATTTATTACCGGCGGTTATCAAAGCTATTTATAGATCTGGTGCCGTGAATGGAACTTTCTATACTCTCTAGAGGTTTTGTAGACGTCCAAACGTGTTGATGAAGTTTGAAGGTTTTCGTGGTTAGATTACTGGTTTGATGATTTCAAGGTGTTGTATAAGGTGTTTTGTAGATTTACTTGTAATGCTACTTGTTTTGCTAACTGTACAAAAGCAATTGCTACTATTTATTCATTCTGGTCGAAAGATTGTAAGGATGCCTTGCCCTCCCGTTCGATTTAAAATCTATATATAGATTGGAATCTAACTAGTATTGTATTCTAGGTATTAAAACAATAATCAATCTGTATTTGAAAGGTGCTGGGAAAGTATAGTGTCTGTGAAAACTATAACAATACGATATTACAAACGAGCCATTCCATTACCTACTGCATATTAATATAGATTTCCCACATATTTGCTTAACAAAAACAAAAGTTTTCATAAACCAGTAACTATTACTTTTTCGTGCGATTTTCGCATGAAAAAGTGACTCAATAAGGCATTACTCGCAACCCTCGCAACCCGTCTGACCCTGAGCCATCTCCGGTTTCGATATCCCCCTCGAGTGTAGGAACCAAGATTTCTCAATCTTACACCGTAAAGGGGAGACGGACTGTTTCTACTGTTTCCCAGGCCTACGGGCTCATGGATAACGGGGAGATAAATTTGAACTTGATAATTACCTTTAGATATGTAACGAAGTTTGCTGTTACTATTATTAATATTTGTTAAACCAATGTATAGCTCGTCAACTAGAGAATTCTTAGAAATTGTTAAAACAATTTATCTATTTTCTAATGATACGGAGTACGTAGTTAGATTATAAAAATCAGTTAATAAGTTTTTCCTTGACCATTTCTGTTCTTGTGTTACTTTTTATATCTATATCTATACAAATAAATAAAATTGGAGTGTATGTTTGTTATGCTAAACCCAGATCTAAGTAGACACACATGCGCGGCGAAGCACGCGGCCAAGACATGAGATGATATTATTCTTATCCTCTGTACGAAACAGTCAGATTATAGCAATGAAGTCTTTCGTCATCTATTTTGATCTTCACATTTTTTCATCTATTTTGCTAGCTGCAATTTCTATTCTCATTTTAGGATGTAGTTACTTGCATTTCAATTTATGCTAAAAACGACTCATAAAACAAATATCGTGAAAAATTATAATAATATGTAGTAATATAATAATTTCAATATCCTTGACACAGTCGCAAATTGCATAATATATTAATAATTTATTACGAGTAAAATGTTAAATGAATACGAATCAGAAATAGATAGCATTTGATATTTAAGCTAACTCGTTTATCTAATGTGGTTATGCAAAATATTAACAGTCACAAAATACCTACACATTTTATATGATACTGAGTAACTTATGAAAGGAAAATTTAATTTCCTTCAGGTTTCATCACACGCGTTGTTGGTACCGTGCCGAGTAAATAATTTAGTTAGCCCAGTCAGTGTTTCGTAATAACGTTACATGATGCAAAGATCGGTCATTCGGTTTGAGTACTGTATAGGCAATGTTAACGAACGACAAACAATAACACATATTGATTTTATTATGTGAATTTTGTCGTACAGTACCTATAGTTTTTAAATAAAATATTTCCGGTTGATTATATACTTATGCTTTGCTTTGGAACATGTTCCAATTGATATGAAAACTTCCTAATAAAAGATGTATCAGTGGGTTATAATTAATTAACATTGTTACAGTATATCAGATATAAACAAAACAGTTTTCTGAATTACAACAGATTGAAACTAACGTACCTAACCAATACAAAATGGCCGCGAGTATGTGTACACAAAATAAATATAACTACACTAACATCGCAAACTACGTTACAGTTCAATTTATTACGATAATAACCATATCCTTGCCTAAGCTTGATACACCTACCCGTTGGTAACATTGTAAACAGATCAGCATCGCATTAAGTTTGGGCCTTACTGTGCAGAGATGTTGTTAAGCAACTCGGCAAGCCACCACAACAATACCGGTGTAATCACTGCGCACATCCAGCTGCGATTGTGGCCACGCGAACATTCATGACTCGATGCAATTATGAGATGGTGTCATGGTTGCTGTGACGATGTCACACCAACCAGATATAATAAATGAGACACACTACAATGTACATTTTTTTATTTTTTTATTTGGCACCACGTATCGGGAACGAATGCTATAGGTATCATAGAATTAAAGGTAGCTGTACGTAAGTTTATTCAGTAAAATTTTCGTACTTAAGGGATTGCTCTTAGTTGCTATAAACCCCACCCGTTGCAATAAAATTGAAATCTAGTAGGATGTCGATTGATACCTACATATGGATACCTACATATGTGAATCTCCGCGGGATAAGCAGAGCAAAGGTGTAATAACACCCACAATTTACCAACTTTCATATTCAGTCTAACGTAATAGGGGGCGAGCCTTTTGCCGTCAATCGGACACTTTGTCATGGGCTGTATGCTGTTGGATGGAGAACCCTTAGTCGCTTTCTAAGACACGGGAAGAGATTGAGTGGCCCTATTGTAGGTACTACACGGGGAATGAACGCTACGTCTTTCTTTATTACTTTCAAATTAATAACAGTATCTAATTCAGTACATGATATCCATAGATAGGTATAGCAATAGGTGAAGTAAGACATAAATCGTGATTAATTTATGATGAATTCTCATTAGTTATGTTAATTTCGATCAGATATTTTGTTGTTGTTTTACTTCAATATCTGACGGACATATTTATCGGACTACGCCACATTTGAAACATGGTTCGAATATAAAACTTATTATTTCTAGCAATTATGCGTATCCATAGCAATAATACAATGTTCCAGTTAAACTCAACGAATCAGCTGAGCTTGAGTTTGGCAAAGTATACCTAATATTGTTTGAATATGTTATACCTTTCACTTTTTAAAATAAATATTACATACATTAGATTCTGTTTATATCGCATTATTTTGTTATTAAGAGCTTAATTATAGTAGTAATGTATGCTTCCACCAATTTTGAATAGTATTAAAAACTGGTTAAAGCAGCTTATTGGAGGCTTCGTACGTAATTAATTGTAACTTGTATACCTACTTGCTGAGAGGCTAAAAGAATGTAATGATTTAAGTAGTGATTACACACCTAAGATATATTTAATACTATTATTTTATAATTTTCAAATGATTAACAGCATTGAGTTTATAAGCTAAGAGCTATTATTCGTTTATCTATACTAAAATAATAAAGTTAAAGAGTCTATTTGTTTCGTTAATATTTTGTGTTGAATAGCCCGTTTGTCGAGGAAGGTGTTGGTTGAAGGATTGGATTCGGAAGGTAGAGGATCAGGAGCCATGGCGCATATTAGTAGAAGCCTATGCGCAGCAGTGTCCTGCAATAGGCTAGTTTATTGATTTAGGTTCATAACTTCTTTCGTAACTTTTACATTGTTCTTCGTAACTAAAAAATTCTTGTGTAGTAGTTTATTACCACTAAACCTGGTAATATGTATAATACACAGTGACCGTTAACACCACCTGCTAAACAGTTGCAGCACGGAAGTGCCAAAGAGACTTATTATGCACGTGTCATGTCACGCAAGAGTAAATAGGCGAAATTATGTACAATTTTTCTTTTGTAGTAAAACCTCACATCAATATTATTTAACAAAGACTCGGTACACGTGCCCGGGACGATGCACGTGTTTGAAGGTTTCTTTGTATGTACTATATTAAAGTAAAAATTTAGCTAACTAGTGAAATGCGGGCGCATTTTATTGTACTGAATGTATTTTCTCCTTTGCCTACATTTTCTGCGATGTTGATGTATAAGGTGATTGAATAGTGAGGATACTTTCAAATGAAAATAAGTCTGCACTACCTTATCCTGCAAGCCCGATGTTTGTTTACACCGCAAGGTTAGCTATGAAAATTTATGAACCCTTGCTACAAATGCAGGCCCTTGCAATACCGGATGTCAACGATGTTTAAACATAAAAAAATTGGCACTTAGGAGATGAAGCAGCTATCCAGTCAGCGGTAGATACCTCCCTTTACAAATACTCATATTTCGATCGAAAGTAATTAAAACTGCCTGTGGCTCAAATAATATGCATCCAAAATAAACCTAACAAACAAAAGCATTCTGCCGATAAATAATTAAACAGCACAAGTCATGTGCGCTTGCAATATACCATTTCAATACTAATTACTAAATCGCTATTAACGGCTTTGCTGCCTATAGATGTTCATTTACAAATTTATTTTATTTATTTAACGTTTTTCTGATCTTCTATCTTATTCTCTTTAATCCTGTAGAAATATATTGATGAAATAAACGATAAAACCTTCTGCGGTTATCATAAGCTCCGCTTTCATAGGCTGACTGAACGCGGATTAATTATTATTGTTGGCTGATTCTATTTACATTGTATTTATTGATTATCTTTCTATGAATGTGTACTCACAGTAAGAATGATATCCTATTCCACTTCTACTAATATTATAAATGTGAAAGTTTGTGAAGATGTTTGGATGTTTGTATGTTTGGATTGGACGTTTGCTATTCAATCACGCTCTAACGGATCTGGCATCTGGAAAAAAAATTAGTAGGTACCTATAACAGATAGGCTAAGCCCGGAAATAGAATCCCATGGGTTTGGGCACGGGCTCATAAATTCACACGGATGAAGCCGCGGGCAATAGCTAGTATTATAGTACTAGAAGTATACAAAATTAATGTGGACAGGCGGATCGGAGTCAACCTAATAGAACACAAGTAATTACATCGATCAAGTTGCTGATATTTAAAATAAAGGGTAGATCAGAAGCACCCGGTGCACTCATGAGACGGAAACACTCACGAGAATGAATAAAAAGATGACGTGTAAGGACGGGCAACTCGTAAACAAAATGGCGGACTGTTGTCTTTGCCTATTCCGGTGGAAGAAAAGCGTAAAAAGTGTGTAGTATTTAAATATTTCCTGTTTGCGACAGCCACTGCTATGTGATCTTTTACATGACAATAGGCATACAATACCATTTGCGAACATTTTTAGGATGCTGATAAGAATTTGGTTTATCTGATAACAGTTTGCATAATGTGATGTATCGGAAAATAACCCGGTCATATCTATAAATAAATATAATATGCAATAAAACCTTAAAAAGAAACCAACAGGAAACTTATAAGTAAAATATGCACATGTTTGACATAAAAGCTATTATATATTTACTTATCAAACAATCTAAACCATCTATTGTAAAACAGAAGAGAATAATCTATATGTGGACTTCGAAGTTCGGACGGACAAAGTAAATTCAGACTCAGCACACTGATACATATATATTTACTTATGTTGCTATCCAATAATAGGGATCGAATACAACACTCGATTTAGCAACAATCAATGGATGCTATCCTGTCAGTTAGATCAGAGAAGTGAGCGACAAGAAGACAGTTTGTCGATATGTTGCGACTCTGGATAGTTCTTACAATAAAACTCCATTATTTGCTTCATCAATTCGTTCGGTTCACTTTAACGAAAAATTGTAGGAACGGGTACGGGTAGGTATTCTTAGAATCCAAGTGAAGGATTGAGCAAGAATATTTCATGACCAAAGTGGTATGTGTAGAACTAAAAGATACCATATCGCATCCTGTCTATGTAACTCTCAAGAGACGGCAGTAGTATAACAATTTGTAACAACGCTTCAAATCAATCAATTAGGCTTTTCCAGTTCACAGGTGGTCAAAGGTTTATCTCTATATGTCTGTTTGCAGCAGAACTATCGGACGTCCTTCCGCTTCCCGCAAACAATTCGTTACTAATTTGCATTTGCAGAATTTCAGTATTGTGTTTCGCTTCCTATTGAAACAATTGCTCTATACGCTGCTAAAGCGCTCAAAAAGCTTATGAGTCTCTTGATTTCTGATAGTGAGCAGAATTGACTGCCGCAGCGGAATGTAATGATTTACACACATTTGTGGGTCTAAAATGTTCACATTGAGATATTTCGTTAAAAACGAGTAACTTTATGAATTTTCAGTAGATCTCAATAGATTCCTATAACATTCGTAAAATGGTAACGCTTATGAGCAGAATTACAACAATTCGTTTACCAAGCAGATTCTAATTTCGTATAATTGTTGGCACATGACAAAAATAAAGATCGCGTTGTTCCTGGGTTTTGTTTTCTGTACTGTTTTTACAAACTAAGTAGGTTAATTTGTAGAATACGTATTATTAAAAGGATAAAACGATGAAATATCATCTATCAATTATCCGCCATAGAATTATGTATTGTATAAAAATTATATATTGTATATGAGTATATATTAATAATACGAGTATAATGATAAAATTAGTGTTACCACTACATACACTACACTATCTGTTAGCTTGGCTTTAGTATTATATTATCTGTAATATACTGTCGTGCTTAAGATTAAGTTACTCTTTTTCCACTAGATGGTACTGTACGCCATGTGTAATAATAATTAATTTATGAATAAAACACAATACGAAACGTTATTCTTTTCTTACTTTCTCTATATTATAGCGTATTTATAGATACGCTATTGAAAATAAAACAAAAGGAATTGAAGATGTTGCAGCTTTTGATTCTGCTAACTGACATCAAAGCAATTCATAATTTATGGACCTTTTTACGGATTTCCATTCAAAACCGTAAACCATTTGAATTGCGGAATTAGAATTGAGCGCTGTTAATACCAATGTGTGATCTTTTAAGATTTTCAATATGACTCATAATATTATCCTAATACGATAATTAAAGTAGCCTTTTTAGACCTTCTGGTCGTGTACTATATACTTATAGAGTAAATTATACCTGTATAATGCCATCCTTTACCTATATCTTTAAATATATTCAAATTCAAAGTTTTTATTTGTGTTCAAAGTTAGGGTACTGATTCTGAGTAGGTGAAACTGATTAGGGTAAAAGCAGTTTAGAACTTTTAGAATAATGCTCTCTATTGTTGCCGGTTATCCGGACGCTCCACCATGCACCCGTGCCGGTGCATAAGCTTAATTAATACTCCGAATGTTGGTAGCTATGTATGAATGCTAACGTAGCTACATTGTTTATATTTCAAGAACTTTCAACTGTTCAAAGTTGTTGTAGTTGCCAGGTATTATGCAAAACTGATTCGCAGGTTTTATAAAATTGTAACTTTTAGTATGTTATAGCCGTACTAGCTTCTGAATGTAACTTGCAATGAATCAAATCAGTATACGCTACAGAGTATTTTGCTGACAACATTTAGTAAGATTTTCTCGAATTTTAAAACTTTTAGATGCCCTAGACTAGAAAAAAAATATGTTAGAAAACTTCACTATAATATTTTACCTCAATAAAACTGTTATCCTACGCCTTTAAATCAACACTAAAAAATATAAAACTAAAGAATAATATACCAGTTTGTTTTAAGTTTACATACCCTTTAGTTTAGGTTAATTAGGTACAAAAATCACTTTGTTAAAGAATAAAGTTCTGTTAGGTGAAGTAACCACGTCGATTTTTAAAATAAAAATCAGCAACCCTTCCTATTTTTATGGGTTGATCTTTATAGCTGGCAAGTAAATTTTACTGCGTATCTGTAGAAAATCTTACACGCCTCTTTCATGAAGGGGCAGGCAGACATCACATAAAATTATTATACAGTGAAACTTGGTTAAGTAGGACCTGGATAAGTGAGAAACATCCATAACTGAAACTCATGCTGAGGTCCCAACACTTTAGCACTGAAATACCTATATAAGTGGAACAAAGCAAACCTCTGTATCTGGCATTCATGCTTTCGATTCTATATAGTCATAGTTACCTCTATAACTGAGACAGCAAGTGAAATTTATATGCATTTACCTCTGTAATTGAGATAACATATTTTTGTATGTTAACTTACTTATTCCTATTTTCTCAAAAAAACAAAACATTTTACTTACTTTCATCCTCAATGATTTTCATTTATAATTTTCATTACGGATATTTATTTATTTGAAAAATATAAACATCCGAATTGAGAAACTGCCCCTTTTTTATATGTCAGTAAAAAACGTTATTGCATAGGTATTCTGAAATGACAACAATTGCTGACCAAATCATTAATTAAACTTATAACATCCAAAAACATCGGATGGATTCCAAAAGATAAACAAAATGACAGCAATTTAAACATTCTGCTAATATTTTTGTACTTTTTATATAAAAAAGCATATCTTTGTTTAATTCGTAATAAGATTAAAACTCACGTATAATGTTTACTAATCGCACCTCTATTATTGAAGTAACCTGTATAATGACCTCTATTAATGGAAACCCTCTGTAAATGAGACAGAAATTTATTTATCCCTGGATATCTGTTACATTGGGTGAGTGGAATACCTCTATAAGTGAGACAAATTGGCAGGTCTCTGTACATGCTCGCCGGTTGCAATAGTTTTTTGTATTTTACATTTATATAGATTTTTTATTTATATTTGTGATTAATTTACGCATAAAGTTCAATGTTTCATAGAAGAATGTATATTCTGAGATTTACTTTTCGATATGATCCAAACAGACAGATTACCGAGAAGTTGCGGGTTGTGATAAGACGTATTTCTCCCCAGTCGAGACGCAATATTATATCGAAGTAGGTAAGTATAGCTAATAGTAAGAGAATAAATGCGTAAAGTCCTATGTAGCCTTCAGTTCAGGCAATTTAATGATGTTCAGATCGAGTAGGTACTTACTTAATATTACAAAGTAGTATATGTAAAAGTGGAAATGTTAAAACAAGATAAAAATAAAACGCTTGCCAACGTTTAAAAGTAACACTATACTACAGTTAGCGACGTTTCTACCTGTCTATCGCTATCATGTGACAATAGGGGCCCGAGCAAACAATGTGAAAAAAAACCGAATAGATGCCAGTGAAAAGTTTAAAAAAAGCAAGTGGCAATTAACGCATTCGGTCTCTCGGGCGGTGCGAGGCATGCAGCGACGAGACCATGTTAGATTTTAGTGTACTGAACTAATGACTCGTATTTACGACGAATCGTTTGAATAGCATTTTTTTTATCAACAAACGCATCATATAGAGTTGTATCTACATTCATAATGCAAGTGGTTGTTTGTAATTTATGCATGAAAATGTGTTTGATTTATAATAAATAGATGTGTTTTTGAAAAGGTCACTATGTGATAAACGTATCATTAATACCGATTTGTATAAATGGGATACCGTAGTAACAAATTTCCATTGAAGATTTATTTATACACAATGTGTAATAAAATATACAGACGAGTTAAAAATCTCTTTTTTTGAAGTAGGTTGTACATAATTTATTGAATTTTATCATGAAATTACTTTTATTATCGCAACTGTGTGGCGCTCCATAGTTATATTGTGTTTAAAAGAAAGGGTATAAGACCATATATTAAAATCTCAAGTGGAACTAGAACGGACACCTAATCCCAAAATTGCGTTCAAGAATTCGCCGCTTGGTAAAATAAAAAAGGAAACATTTTAATGATGAGAAACAGGTTTTCGGTTTGGTCGATTGTTGTTGATTGTAGGCGAGGAGATCTTATAATCATGACTTGACTTCGAAATGAGATGTGAAATAATATTAATGGTTCTGTTTAATAAGTGTTATAATATATCACTTATTTTATAAGGGAAGAAACAAGCGGTTCACAGTAAAACAAGCAGCCATGTATGAGCCACTTCACGTTCAACCCTAGGGTATACCTTATTTTGAGACGCTACTTTATAATCAACTTAAGTAGTAACCGGTTTAGCGGAGTGGTTTCCGCCCGAGAATAGAACCACAACGTCACTTCCCGTATCAAGTTCTGATAAAGACAATAAACCTTACTATGTACTTTTATCTTTTTGTGTTTACTTAGAAACAAAACGTATTCTGATGAATATGTATTACATTATTTGTTTTAAACATTAATATGTAATTTACCGCTCCCTGTTTAAGATAGCGATCTATGCCAGGCTGGTTCCTTGCGTTGTCATAAGTTGTTTCCGACATCATTATACGTACATCTAGCCCTCAGCGGGGCTCGTTAAACATGTGACGACCTGCCGGCTTCCTTTATCCATATATCCAGAGACGGCGAACCTGTCCGCTTCGGAAGACTCGTAGAGAAACAGGGTAACCCGTGAACTAAAGCTCTAGCTCTGCCGCCTTGGCTGAACATTACTGGCAACAGCAACGAACCCCAGTTTGTGATCATAAGCGTCCCCACTTCCGTTTGTTAAAGGTGCAACACTAAGAAGTTTTTGGGTTTATATTCTACTTGCTACCCTTCCTGTTTTATTAATATTTCATTTAACCTGTCAAAATATTTAAAACTTGACAATGCAAACGTTTTAAACATAGTTTTGTGTCCAATTGGTTAAGAATCCGCGGTTGGCAATAAAGAAAGTAATTGCTACTTAAATGAAATGTACACAATGAAATGTAAATGTTCTTCTAGCTGCATGAGATAGGTTATATTATACTATTTTCAAATTTATGCATTCATAATTTTCTCTATTCTTTTTTTAAACATTTATTAATTTTGGGTATTTCATACAATGAGGATATGTCAACCCTATCGTACCTTAATTCATAGTGGACACATTGTATAATTGCTGCAGTTTAAGTACATTTATTATAGTGAATCATTGCTGAACTATTGTAATCAGGTGATATAATTTTTTGGCTGCTTCGGAACTTGGGTAACTAATAAAACACTTTGTGTTAGACCCACACCAAGAGAAATTATTCACCTTTGTCCTGCAAATACCTATGCATTTTTTTTAAAAGATTTTGCTTACTTTCTCAGAGATAAAATACTACTAGGTACAACATTCCACCAACTACCTACATATGAGACTATTCCTGGGCGTACTGGAATACATCCCGTCTAATGTCCACGAATTATCTGTTTTTTTTTTCTGCCACCTACAGACAAGCGCACGGCTCACCTGATGGAAAGTGGTTACCGTGGCCTATGGACGTGTGTAACACCAGAGAAGCCACACTCGCGCTGCCGACCCTGTAAGCACAGAGTTTCTGTGCCATCAGTGTAGAGGACAAAGCAGGACAAGCCTTGAGTCATTCTACTGACAGCACAAATTCTCCAGTAAGCTCTGGTTACCCTACTCACCGCTGGGAACACAACATTAAGGTATTATAACCGCGGTATTCTGTAGGGCGGAGGTACTTCCCCAGTCGCTGTTCATGAAAATATAAGAACAAACATACTTAAATTCAGTTAAAAATCGTACAAGATTATTCCACTTATTCCGAAAATACTGAAATATACAGGTTTAATAAAATTCTATCATATTAACCGATTCTCTTTTACACTGCTAAAAACCAAATAAAAGACTGACGCTACCGGCGCCGGGGACGAAACAAAAAGTAGTGTGTTTGAAAGCTTCGCTCGATAAGTAACGTAGAGTGTTTTAATGGGAAATGTACATTGAATATTTTACGGAACGGTACCGAGTCCCGTGGTGAACAATTTCAAGAGCAGATCGACGTTTAAATAAAAGTTTTTTTCTGATTTTGTACACAATCATGGATTAGAAGTGTATTGTTCAAATCGTGTAATGAAACAGATTTATTGAACAGATATTTCCTGTAATAGATTTTCACAACGCACAATTAATCTAAATGGTGTATTCTTAATATCTTACTTAACTTATTAAATAAGTTTAAAGTAAAGTAAATCTGTGTAATAAAGAAGATCGAAGTTTTGATGAACGTTGTCTTAAGTGACGTAGCCGAACTGAGTCCATAAGTGCACCAGGATTTTCAATAATCCACCTCGAACTTTCACGCATTTGGAAAACTTGCATACATATACCCAACGTTCAACGATGACCGTGATATTTTATGACTATACTCATACGAATCTAATGTTTGCTCTTTTAGTTAGTACTAAATACGATAATCTAGACAGAACTAATCTAGTGTATGAAACAATATCTCCTCATACCGAAGCATAAGCACGCGAATTTGTCTGCGAAACAACCACAAACACTTCAAACACGATTACAACAAAACGGTTTAGCCCAAGCCGCTGAACTATGGTTTGCGGTTTCTTATTAGATGAAGGAACATGGTTTACCTATGTTCGAACTGCCTATTAAACAAGTCGAGTCTAGAAGTTATCATTCTTATTTTTTTTTCGTTGGTTTGACGTTCGAAAAACTTTCATCATCAGATCGGTTAGTTAGTTTAAAGAATCGATAAAGAGAATTGTTTTCTAACCTCACAAAAAAGCTCACTGCTCGCCTGATTGTCGGTGGTTAGAACTACCAACAAAGAAAATCAGAACAATGAAGGTGTCACTCGCTTGTTGCCGACCCTCTTATCTACAAAAGGAATTATAAAATAAAACATAACACTGTCTGTTTACACGTAAATAAATTGAACTTAGGGCACGCCGTAGTAACGGCGGTAAGACCCATCATGGGGGAGTGGCTAGAGAGGCCACACGGCAGCCTCTCGTACCGTCTGACGCAGATGATCACCGAGCACGGATGCTTCGGAAAGTATCTGCGTCGGATGCAGAAAGAGCCAACGTCCGAGTGCCATCACTGCGACGCGAGCGAAGGACTCAGGTCCGCACACGCTCACCGAGTGTCCGGCGTGGGAGACGCCGAGGCGGGAGCTTGTGGCGGCCCTGGGAGTGAGGGTTCTCACGCTCTCCACCTTGCTCGCGGCGATGGTTCGCTGCGCGGATGCGTGGGCGGCCGGCGCCTCCTTCTGCGAGCAAGTAATGCTCGTGAAGGAGGAGGCGGGGTGGGAGCGGCAGCGGGAGCGACGAAGGATCGCTAGACAAGCTGCCCGCGCACGAAGGCAACTCGGGCGTCGGAGGTCGATGAACGACCTCCGCCCCCCATGAGCGCCGGCCTGGGGGTGACAGGTGAAGCCGCCTGTCACCCTTGCAGAAGCAGGCCGCGGCGGCGGCACGCGTGGCGCGCCTCCCCGTTTTCGGGGACGAGTTGGGGACTCTGTGGTCCCCACACCCGAGAAGAGGGCCAGATCGTGAGAGATGGCCCTGGGTCGGCCGGGGTGCGAGGGATATGCCTGTCAACCTCACCTTCGGCAACCGAAACGACCCACAGGCGGCGTGCGTTTTAGTCGGTTCGTGTCCGACATAACCTCCTCCACCGGCTCCGGTGGGGGGGTATCCGTGGTGATTTTGCGCACGTAAAAAAATAAAAAAAAAAAAAAAAAAATTGAACTTTGTTATTTGAAAGTTTCACTGGAGATTTTTTGTGAATGAGAGGACAACTTCAAAAGGAAATCTTTTAAGTATAATTTTACCTTTAAGGCAGCCATATAAAAGTAAAAATATAAAAGTGTACAATCTTTAGTCATTTTTATAGCAATACTTGTTACAGCTCACATTTACATTTATTTTAGAACTTGCAACTTTTATCGAAGTAAATGAACTCTGAAGACGGGACAAGGTGAGAATGGCACTGAACATTCTAAGGTCAAATTTTTCTTAACTTCTAGGACAAGGACCTGGAATATACCTAGACAAAAATCGCTACGACAATTTACACTAAGCAAATTAAACTAAGCTTTAGGTTACAGATAAATTACACCCATACATTAACGGCTATATTCATTTTAATAAGCCTAAACGCAAAAATGACTTATTGTAGTTTAAGTGTGTCAAATATACTTAACAGCTTAGCACATAACAATAGGTACTTCTTATTAAAAAGAACCATTGCTATAATGTGAAAGATGCAAAAAGAGAAAAACAATTAAACGTTAGAGAGGGCTTATAGTTGAGAGCCAGAGGCGTCTCGGTAGCATAATAAAGGGTCTTAAGAGGTCAAGATGTCGCTGACATTCGTAGTACGCAGTGCAATACTAAAGCTCAAGGAGGCAAGCCGATTTTCAAATATCACGGATTTTTTCCAATAAATTAAAGATGTTCAATTCACTGCACATACTTTGAATGCATTGAATTCAAATACGTTATATACGACGACGAGAGCAGTGCACCGATGCTACCAGTTGATATCCTTCACATTGCACGTCGATAGAATCTTTATTTGCATCTTGATATTACTTTTTACAGAGATAATATACCCAAGCGAGTTCTCCAACCGAATGCACAGTAATGATCACGGCTGCTGGCACAGACCACTTTACGTGATCTGTGAGGCGAAGGGAGAGATATTTTTTATATATGCAATTAATTACTCAGCTATGAACATAGACACTCTGTTAACTGTGTTGATTTGCTTGCTATTGATTATTTTGTCATGATTATAATCAATTTGCAAAAGATATTACAAGTAGAGCTTAAAATTTAATAAATATGTATTCTAGGCAACTGCCGGCCGGCCAAATGTACAAAGCGCACATTAACTTTGGCGAGATAAATAATGGTGACTTTCGTATCAAAGATAAGTTTGTTCTCAACAGAAAGTTCTGACGTTCAGAATTGATTTTTTTCAAACTAGTCATTGATTTCGATTTCCAGGTACAGAACAACTCGAGATATTGATAGGTTATGAAATCTGAATTGTATTAAAATATTGTCAAGACAAGAATACCTATCGATACCCATCTCCACAAATATAATTAGAGGACTGGTGGATTTGTAGCTTAGTAATTTAATACACCAAAGAATCGTTGCAGCATTAATTTTTCCATGTTAAAGCAGGCTTTGATTTATAAATAAGATAGATGTGAATGAGAACATTAGGATAGAAGTTTAATACAGGACAGCTGTAATAAGGAAAAAGTGCTTTTTCGGAGTAACGGAAAAGTTGCGTAGCGAGCATGTAAGGTAATTACGATAAAACGAGATTAATGTTGAAAAGACGATATTTTTAAAGCGTAGAGAGACTAGAAAATAAACATATAGACGTAAAATGTAAGTTGACGGGAAGGAATCGATGAAAACATCGTATTGACTGTACCCAAGTAGTCTAGACAAAGGCCATGTGTGATGTGACTTTATTTTTTGGCATGTTTTGTATTAATCCTATAGCAAACCTGAATCTCGGACCAGTTTACACACTAACTGTGATCGTGAGACAGAAATTCATACTGATATCAAGATACTTGTGACCGGTTTCCAAATTATTTTAAGGGGTTCGCCTTTTAAACAGGGTAAGTTTACTATGCAGATCTTTTTTCTCACTGCTGTACATTAGAACAAGTTGTACCTACAGTTAGGTACTTGTGATGTATGTGCATGTGTCCGTTGTTTATGTAGATAGTAAGATCTAGAGAAGGTGAGAGGGAGAATAAAATATGTATCCAGGAGCGTACTTAATCTTACTTAAGTATCAATGTTGGCTTTCAATGCAATGATATAAATTTTAGGTACAGAACATGTAGGCATTGCAATTAATTGACTTTAAGTAGATATCTACATAATATATGCAATTGGGTATTTGACAACTTTTACAATAAAATATAAAATAGTCGAGTTAAGGAATGCAATACTTTCCTGTGAGTATCTTTATTCAAAGAAATGCAGCTTAATATGTTAACAAAAATGATAGCTAGACTTTAAAAAGGTTGGAAATGGTTTTTAGGGAAAGTTTTCTAAATTACCTACCTACTCCTTTTATAGATATAAAAAACCTGTAATCTCTACAGGTACGATAAGTTTCTATAGAATACATTTTCATGGCCCATTAAGATTTACATTAAATACATAGGAATATAGGTATTCATGCCTAGATATACCTACCAGAGATAGTGATTGTGGGAAGCATTATACTAATGTTAACCTTACAAAAAGTTATGGTTAGTTATGATCAATTGTTATAGTTATGATCGTAGGTTAAATTGATTTCTTACTAACCGAAGTACATTAAAGTGGTCCTAAAAAATAAACAACAAATACAACAATCGAAAGGTTTGGATTTTGATGTGCTAATTGTAACCACTGATTTCTGCGGTTGAGATCATTATATTATTTGAGTGTCCTATCTTTAACCATTTAAACAGGTCCTGTAACAACTACTAGTCTGTCGCCGTGAGTTGCAGTATTCGTCTGGTCTATATCACATTTTTATAATGACGTCCCACCCGAATTTGACGTAACCGAACGACGAACCTACATCTTTTAAGATAGGTTGCCTGTAACAAATTGCCGCAGAGCGATAAGGCCGCCATCGGTACGTACCACAAAGCTTATATCTTTATATCGTAAAGTAATATGTTTTTGGTGTACAATAAAGACGTTTATTTCCAAAATTTGACGAATACCCAATTGGTATTGCTACATTATTATCTTAAATCTAAGTTAGGTCCACTGATGAAAAGTTTGTATTGATAAATATAGTTTAAGCAGCATAATATTTCGGCATACTTATTAGTTCCACTTAGATTGTTTTTTTGCTATCCTCCGTGACACATGATTGAAGTTTCTTACGGTCTGCCTATTAGCGGACAATGTGTGCATTGGGATGAGGTAATTCCGTGCAGTGTGGGAGAGGGAGTGGCCATTCTGTATGAATTACTATTAGACATTCTTTGGTAGAAATAAAATATGTAGTATGAGGATTTGAATATACTGCGTGACTCATTGCGTTCTTTATGAAGTTGGCGAATGATGCCATTTCAACGTAGTATAATCTGGTAATGTAGGAATGAAGAATTAGTAAATAGGTAAAAAATCGCGATCCAGTTCCCAGAATATGAAGAGCAAATGAAATTTCATATCAATTATACCGCAGTGGGAGAGGTTCGAAGTCGGTTTTCATTCGAGTTAACTATTTCTGTTTTGTTCAATGAGATATTTTAGCACGAAGAATGTGTAGTACAAAATAAACCGGTGTGTAATAAATGTTTGGCTAGTTGTTATACTAGTTTCGAATCAAGGCCGTCCATTGTTTCTAGAGAAACCAGCTGTGCTTAGCTCATGAATTAATACTACATTAGTACGATTACGCTCTTTTCGTACATAAATATTCCATGAAAATTTCGAAGCATCATCTGGTCGTCTAGTCACACTTAACGTCAAGCCCTAAGTACTATCATGATAATGTTATTTGGGTTAACGCCGTACGCGGTAATAAAACTGAAGCTTTGCAATGCTTCTTGAAACTGTCACATAAACGGAACAAATAATGGTGTGCTTACACAACATTGCCTACTGACCTGAGTTATAAAAGACTTGCGAAATTAACACACATCCAATACATTAAACGGGATGGATTTAGAATGCTCCCCAGCTAAAATGATTGTACGATGAAGTTGCAACAGAACCATAACCGTCTTCGTAATATGACGGTGGAATACAGTACGCGCCGTCATAAAATTGTTTTAAGGTTAGAAATAACTATTATTTATTCTGTGGTAAGAGTTAGAGCAGAGAGTAATGATAAAAAATAAGGAGCAGGCGGCAGACTTGCTACGTAATGCTTAAATTTTATTATTAACACATTTCGGTTTCGGTGAAACTATATTGTTAAGTAGAGCATAAAATAATTGTTCCTTTGACATTTGGTCGGTACACCACCGGCTAGTCAGCGTCAAAAGTAGATGAAAAGTGCAAAGACATCAGTAAAAGTCTGAATGAAAATTCATTAGCTAAATTATATTTCATTCAACGTTTAATAGAGCGCTCTGAATAACTAAATAAGATCGTTTAGAAATATAAATTATTTTATTCAAAAACTTTCTTGAAGTTTGAACTTTTGACATCCCTCTTTTCTAAAGAGACATACAACCGAGAGCACCAGTATGTGACTATATAAAAGTCGATCTAACTAATCAGTTACTCACATGACATGACTCACATGTGTAATTAAAGAATAAACGTCAATAAATACGTAATAAACTTGAGACTCGGTAGAAAGTCTAACCTGTTGAATATGGCGGTACGGAACGACTGGGCGTGTTAATCACCGTCGATGTCTCCCATTTTGTAAGGCTATGTGCCATGCTTAAGATAAATCGCTAATGTGTAGGTAAACCGCCCTTATACCGGAATTTATAGAGACAGATAAATAACACTCACCGTAATTTTATAAGTTCCAAAACCAACGTAGAAACCTTTCTAAAACCCGTGTTTTAGAACGATATTCAGGACTGAGTATCGTTCTGGAATACAGGCCTAAAGCCTGCAGAATAATTGCTACCAAACTTATTAACAACTAAAACACAACCATACTACGTATAATTTACCAACACCTATATGGGTTTAGTACTAAGGATCCATAGTGATCAATAGTGTTAAATGAAAATGTTGAAATCAAACTAGATACAAGCATTTCTATAGACACGCCAAAGCAACTAAGTGTAACGACAACAGAACAAAAAAATGTTTGCTAACGTTCTTATGACAAAAAAAAAATCTTTGAATTCATCATTGTTCGGTACCTACGTGACTCAATCTCGTAAGAAACAAGGTTATAAGGGATATTGGTAGTTGCCACTTACCATGTTCGCGCCATGTTAGCATGTAAACATCAATGTAAGTGTGTATGTGTGTGTGTGTGTGTGTGTATTTCAATTACCATTGCATATAAAATATAAAAATAATTGAGGTCCTCTTTAAAATAAGTTGTTGCTTTCCGATAGTGACCGTTGAATAACTACAAAACTAATATTATTCCTGATCGCAACCTATGTCAAAATTTCCTTTTAGTACCTTTTTTCGAGCGAAAATCGCCGGAAATGCCCCTTAAATAAGCCCAGTATTTTTCTTACACCTACTAACTTCCGTTTGTGAAACGTACATACATATAAGGCAAACCATATTTCACAGAAACAATACCTGCGTAAGGAATCGAACGAAATATAAAAAATCTGCAATAACATTTCTTTGTAAATGCAATGCGAAAATACAATGTTATGATTTCTTGGACTGTAACACGATGACCAAACATCTGTTAGTAAACATGTACATAATTTATACAATTTATCGCGAACTCATAAGGTACGAATGAGACGTTTATATTTTTTCTACCATTGAAACTCGAGAAATAGTCCTTGATTCTTCAAAAACAGTGAATAAAACGCTCTTAGTTTCACTTAGTGAATTAAAAAAAAATGTGGAACATGCGCGAATAAACGGATTATAGTAAGAAATAGAAAGTACTAAACAAGAAAATATCAAGGAAAGCCGACCATCATATTTTCTTAAGCACGTTTAATACTTTAGGCGTGATTTTTCAGTCGGGATTTAGTTTTTAAACTTATTTAATTTTAAATATTATTTTGGTGCATGCACCAGTTATAATTCATACATATTTGAAATGTGCCTTTCAGTTCGTACCAAACACAGCACATTTGACTTCAATTTATTTTTTAACATAGTACTTTATGACCGCTAGAGGGCGCTACATTAGATTCAGTGACATGTCATATAGCATATACAACAGACGACCAAGACGCATCTAATGATACCTCATTTGTCCAGTTCTAATAAGTAGTTAAAGAGTTATGAGCTATACATACATACATAGTCTGTCAAAATCATTAAGCCTCCTTGGGCTTCGGCGTAATCGGGTAAAAAAGAAAACGTGCAAAGAGGTTGCCTACTCTCGCTACGTACTAAAATCACCAAACGTAATGCTGTATGGAATATATCTCAGTTTAACATTTTAAATTAAAAAAATACGCCAACTTTCTCGGGTAATTTTTCTCGTAGTCAATAATAAAAAATAAAGTAGATATCTAATCCATGAAAAAATATTATCTCGGCTCTTGTATCCCTTGGTTGTAAAATAGATCCGCTCAGGATTCTATTCTAGAGATTCTACTTTAGAATCCTTTGCTTCTCTCGAGATACAACTTAGCGCCTCAAAAAGACTTCACCATTTTTCACTTGTTGGGTAATCTACAATCAAAAAGTTTCCAATTTACAGTCCACCATTTTTAATTTAATACTAAATAAACTGTTTTGTATTTTGTAACTTCACAGCGCTTGTTTACAGTGTTAAAGGTTGATACCGGATGAAAGAAGTAACTAACTATTGTTATTTATGAATGACGTTCGAGGAGTATTGTCTGCTCTCGATCTTGATTCTATTTCAGAATATAAGTACAGCGAATGATCCCTCTCTATTATCAACCGAGTTAACCTCTCACGGTTAATGATGGTGTTTACGCTCAAGCGTATTCGTCAATGATAAAATTAGTCACTAATATCTTGTAAAGTAATAATAAATATTTCGTTTTATTTGAAATGTAATCAAATTCTATTCCGTATATATGAAATTTATGGAAGACCACTTATAGAACGGTTTAACAAAATTCTGTAATATCTCGTCAGTTTTCTTCAAACTAATATACATTACATCGAGTAGGCAATATGCAAGATACTATCGGCGCAATACTTGAACACACACACCTACTACTCGTAATAATGCTATAGGTATTATGTATATGCAACCCGTCTGAGCGTCTTACCGCAACAATGTCTTTGCTCCCTGCAACGCGTAGTAATAAATAAGCTCGTATACTAACAATAACTATTTCATATAAGTAAGTTTGTCGTATTCTGATGAAGAATAAACTGCGAACATCACTATACGACGGAGTTAGTTTAGTAAGTTCTTTCAATGCTTCATACAACGCGCTCCTCACTCAATATTGTTTTAGTCACAATATTCTTGCCACGAGAAGTTAGAAAAAATGTGTACGTCGACGGGGAAAGTTTTATTTAGTTTTTTTTATTCCACTTAGGTGGCAGACAAGCACACGGCCCACCTGATGGAAAGTGATTATCGTGGCCTATGGACGTATGCAACACCAGGGGTGTTACACTTGCGCTGCCGAATACGAAGAAACCTTCTGATGCCCCTTTTGAAGAACCCCATATTGTAGGAGCTTGGGAAAACAGCAGCAGGTAGGTCATTCCACAGCTTAAGTGTGCGTGGGATGAAGTTATTTCATATTTGTACAGTTAACACACGGCTGTAACCATGATGGCATGTTAATATTGATTATTATCGTATATATGTATATATAAGTAAATCGAAGCTACAAAATTTTTGATGTAATTCAAACATAAACAAGCAAGTCTCATTTCGGTGTCAAGTTGCGCAGCCAAGTGTGCAAGTGTCGCAACTAAAGAAGTTAACAACTTGTCTTCGGTGGACACACGGGAATTGCTAGGAGCAGTAAAATAAAATTGTTTTCTACAATACGGCAGCTTGTTCTATTATGCTCTAGTGGTTTCAGGGTACCTTACATCTTATACCGGATAATTCGATGACAATTTAAAATATCCACTTATAGAAAATAATCCACGATATATTACGTTCAGTATAATACGTAAAAACTATATCATGATATTAGTCTGATATCATGCACGCAGTCTATAGCTTGAAATCTGAACCATCATAATGATTTGTTTGAAAATAAAAGGGTACATAATTGAAAAGTTAATGCATTTATAACTAGATGAAATATGCTGTCAGATACAAATTGCATTCCCTTTGATAGTATTGTGTAAGCAGCTTATGATAATAATAATACAACATAGGACAATACTTCAATTGGAATAACAAATCAAATATATATGATGGCGGGTCCTGTAATTCTCCTTTCTAGCTTATTTTCCTCACAAAATAGTTACAATATATGAGATTTGCCAAATATCCCGGGACGATTCAATATCTTATAGATATAGAACCGAGCACAGTCACACATGAGATGAAATATAAGTAAGACGATTTAGGCCACTTCATTGTATCAATTTGAAATTTTGTAGTTACCTACCTAGGTATCTACCAAAATCTCATATTACCTCAACATAGCCGTGCACCTACCATGCACAACCCTACAAGCTTAAAGAGGTAGCAATAAACGAGTAAATATTCCTCCTAACAAAAAGGTGAGTAGGGTAGCCAGAGCTCAGAGTCAGTGGAAAGACCAAAAGCTTGTCCTGCTTTGTCTTTATACTGACGGCACAGAAATGATTGCAGGGTTGGCAGCGCGAGTGTGACTCTTTGTTTTGCACGCGTCCATAGGCCACGGTGACCACTTTCCATTAGGTGGGTCGTGTACTTGTCTGCCACCTAAGTGGTATAAAAAAGGGTGTCGAGGTCGACCTTTTCGTTTATTTCTGCCATTATACTCCGGTAGGACCATACGAACTCTTTTCTTTGCAAATGCAGGATCATATTGCAATAGAAAGTTAACTGCTGTCTATTATATAATTCTACACTATATATTCCGGATTACCCGGAATAGCTGAATACACTAGACTGGCTAGTAAAGTTCGTCACTGTACTCCGAATTAGAAGATCACTAACCATTAGGCAGGCCGTTTGCTTGTGCCTTAGTTTAGTACTACCTAAAATAAACTAGGTGGTTATATGGACTGCTGACAACACTGAGGACATCTAACAGTTCTATTATTAGTCAGAATGAATGTCCATAGACCATTTTATTGCCAAGGGCGAGTTCATTTGACGAGTCACATTAATGGTCAAAGGGAGCTCCACTACTTCCGACAGTAAATTTTCGCTTTGAACATCACACCATCACGGTTTGCACATAATTACTTTGTACAAAGTAGCTAAAAATCATCAACTGAAACGCTATTTATATGGGAGTATATTATGATATGAGAGACTAAATGATGCGACGGCATCAATAGATGAGAGTATGATTTTGCCATTTTCTTCTGTATAATGGTATATTTAACTGCGCATATCCTTGTGTTCAAATTTTTTTTTTAAATCAAATAATTGCAAAAATCCGACACAGTTTTTTCTCCCCTACTTACATGTCAATAAATTAGAGTCTGATTTTCGAGTCCACCAGGTTCAGACTGCTTAATTAATTGGAGTACAAATGGATTTAATTTGGTTGTGTCACACATTGTGCTGCCATTATGGCACATAAATAGGAGGTAGGACACGACGGTATTCCCGTCCGAATTGAGCAGTCCGACTGGTGAAATACCTTCACCCTACAGAATACCATGGCTATAATAACCTCGTGTTGCGTTCCCGGTGGTGAGTAGGGTAGCCAGAGCTCACTGGAGAGTTTTTGTGCTGTCAGTGGGAAGACCAAAGGCTTGTCCTGATTTTGTGTTCTGCACTGAGGGCACATAAAATCTCTGTTCTTACAAGGTCGGCAGCACGGACGTGACTCCACTTTTGTCACACACGTTCATAGATCACTTTCTATCAGGTGGGCCGTGTGCTTGTTTGCCACCTAAGTTGTATAAAAAAAGGCCTTGATAGAGGAAAAATATTTAAATCACCAATAGATACAAAATTAATAAAATTATATAAAAGCGGACGTCAAGCAAAAAAACATAAAGGTTGATATCAATTTCCAATTACGCCTTTAAATGAAAACGTTTGATGGAGTACTTGTTGTGTTTGTTGTCGAGATAAGCAAATATTTTGTTAAAATTGTAGGTATTTTTTTCGATAAAAAATTGTCGGAGCTGAAGAATTGAAAAATAAACTGAAATTAATTTGTTAAAATTTCGCGAGGATTACTTTCGAATGATCAACACGACGCGATTATTATGAACAAGCACACTATCCTCCTGATAGCATGTGGTTGACAATGTAGCAAAGATTTTGCACAATACAGGAGACAAGAGAAAAAGGGGAAAGTGAAAGCAACGTAGATAGATAGATTCTTCCGAACTTTCACAAATCAGACAAAGTGTAGCATACACTACATAAGTCTATAATAAGAGGATGGAACCATCCAGGTCGTGCCAGCGTATTCTTCTCCTACTTTTAAGTACAAATCCAATACTGTACACGAGTTTCGTTACATTATGAGCCTAATATCTGCCGATTTAGACCACTTCCACATTCGATGACTATAATTTTCGCAGAGTATGTGACGAAAATTAAGTACACTTTAGAAATAAAAGTTCATTGACTTTCGTTTGAAAATTCACTGTTCAGTGACGTCACGGCGCAAGCAGGTGCGTCCCACTGACATAGAAAATACAACAAAACGAAGATAGAGCTATGGCGACGTGAGCATAGAAGCCGAGTCACTTTTATTTGTCTTACTCAATCCATTAGTCATGACCAATTAACCACTGGTACGGATACAGTCTATACTTATTCTTTTTATCTAGTGCAGAGTTTTCCAATCATGAAGACTTTGTGTGCCCTAATAGTTTTGGCAGCATACCAATATTAACAAGCGACCATGTTTTTATAGCACACGACAATATTGCAAAGATTATGAGCCAACGTTATCGAATTAACTGAACACAATTATAGAACAAAAGCCCCTTTAGATAAGTGGCAATTTGTGGGCCCGGCGTATTGTAGAATAGAATGACACAATGTATGGGATTTGACGTACCTATATGACAGTCGTCAACGCATATCATAAACGTCAAATGTACCGTACATTTGATGTAGTATTCAACGGTCAACGAGTTGTCACTTGTCTAGGGGGCAGTAAAGAAGGCCAATATAAAAGTAAACAAAACATAGGGATAAATGCAAATAATACGAAACACTATACTAATGAGTACAGCGACAAACCAAGCGTAGTTTAGAAGTAGAACGTAACACTTTAATGATCAAATATGTGTTGACCACGGGTACTAAATCAACTGATAATATATATATATGTCCCTAATGAATTTAAAACTTGAAAATATTTATCTTTTTAATTTTGTTTCACGTTCAATTATCTACTATCCCGCATTTTAATTCATGTAAATCCTAATCCCGTGGGAATATCGGGATAAAAAGTAGCTACGTTACACAAGCATAATGTAGCACTTTATTGAAGAAAGACTTTTTAAAACGGTTCAGTCGTTTCCTAGTTTATTCCTTACAAACATACAAATCTTTCCTCTTTATAATATTAACGTAGGTAAGTTTTAATAATACATAATATCTTGAAAGCGCCTCCAACTACGTCTAAGAATTGTGTAGAGATAAGCGCCCTCATTATCTCATTTGCGACATCACAAGATGCAATCATTTCAACCTCTCTTTCCTGTTACGAAACACGCTTTAAACTATTGGCCTATATTTATTTAATGTGTGTTGGTTAGTATGTACCTACGTGAATTTCAATGTATCGTTCAATTGCCGAAAATCGTTTTTTATTTAGGATTCTGTACCTCAAGAGGAAAAAAATCGAAAGTAGAAGTAGTAGTAGAAGGTATCGAATTGAAATTCATACCACATACTCAAGTTTGCAACAGTTTGAAGCTGTGAAAATATCAAACTTCTACGTCAATGCAGGATAATAAATAGACGTTTATATAGCTTTATGAAGCACGATAACCGCGACGCCATCTTTCTTGTTCTACCATTCCTTATACTCGTACAGATGTTCCATATTTGAAAATGAATACAAATTTCTTTTTAATTTTCGGCAAGCGCAATGTTATCTTATGGTCTATTTTTAAAATTAGTTAAAACACCAGGTGGTTGCGCCAATAGTAGTAAATTCAAATCGTCTCTCAATTGATGACACTGAACACACGCTACCTATACCCATCTCCCTCCCGCACTACCTTTAAAGTGAGATAGCAATGGTTTTCGCCCCGACCAATGGTTGAAATGGCCGCATCTTGACTTCCGCTTTGAACTAGAATCAGCAATGGCGGCGGCGCGCGCGACTCTCAGAAATTAATGTTTGTTGGATTTTAACCGCTTTCATAGACCTTTACTGATCGGATTGTGCCTCTCGTGTCCCTCAAGTGATTTAGTGATGTGGGCAGCAACTCCTGAGCCAGGAAGAGAAGACCGGTGCACCGGCTCCGACAGCACGTGGCGTCATAAAGGTTAGTGCATCCTCTCCTAATTTCTTGGGTTGCATTCACTGCCTAAACCACCTCCGCGGCAACCCGATCATCTATCTTGTTTGTTGTGTAAAGTGTCATATGAAACATTTAGCTTCACCCCCCGCAAAATACAGTCCACTAGCTCAGGTGGCATGAGAATCGCGCCACCATTCTTTTTGGTCCTTCGAGCCGGATCCTTAGTAGTAGCTCGCATTTTGTTATTTATTCTATTGGGAATAAACGCACCGCACCTAAATACCTAGTTATTTTAGTAGAAAACCCCGCATCTAGGCATTTAGGTTTAGATCTTAGGTATCCTAGACACCCTAGTGCATAGGCACAGTGTAATACCTAACGCATTTGGCTTTTGTTTTTATTTGTTTCAATTTCTAAGTTGTCCGTTCGCCGCTAATTCGCATCGTATTTACCTAATACATACATAGGTAGGTACGCGGTTATACCTCGCTCGCATTTCATTCAAATTCATACGAAAGTATTTTAATTTGAATAGATATTACGCAATACTTAATCCCTGAAATAATAGTTGAACCTAGACAGCGATCTAGCTCGCGTAGGTACGATCTGGTTGTTATGCGCGTTTGTTCAAGCTTGCACTCGCAGTTATAAGTACCTACCTACCTACGGAATATCGTTCGCGCCGCGTCGCTGTTCTATACCGCTAAGATTAAGTCATTTCATTTGTTGTTTACCGCACTTTAGTTTGATATTTAGTTGTAAAAATGTCCCCAAAGGTTGGTAGGACCGGTAGTGGGGTTCAATTGAAACTTTAATACGCTAAAAGAGAAATGATTTACTCTCGCGTACAATCGATTTGTGATAATGCACTTAAAACCTCTGATTTGGCTATTAAAGATTCGTTCTTATGTTCTATAGAAAACTTAGATAGTTTACGCGCGGATTTCGAATCCTTAGTACATGACATCAACGTTTTAGAGTTAGATTTAAATCCCGATTACTCAGTGAGTTATCAGGCCTTGTCGTCGTTTGACGATTTGTATTGTCGTATCAAACGCGTCGCTAGGAGTTTGGAGAAACCGTCTGACCGACCCAATCCCACTCGCGACCGACCTAAGTTGCCACCAATTCAAATACCCGAATTTGATGGTAACATCCGCAATTGGTGTTTATTTATAGATAGTTTTGAGAATACAATAGATAAGAACGTTTCGTTAACAGATCACGAAAAATTGCATTATCTCGTTGAAAAATTAACTGGTAAAGCTATAACCGTTTGCGCTGGAATTACGTTTAGTGCCGAAAATTATAATTTAATTTTAAATACTTTGAAAGCTAAGTATGAGGATAAAAGATCGGTAGCTAACGCATATTTGGATCAGATGTTTGATTTGAAATCCATTACGGCATGTAACGATCAAAACTTAGAGAAGTTTCTAGATACTTTCGCATCATCTGTTCGCGCCGTAAAGAACCTAAAGATCGATGACCTCTGCGACTTCTTATTTTTGTATATGGGTTTAAAGAAATTAGATTCCGAAACCCTTCGTTTATTTGAGTCGGATCATCGCGGCAATAAAATTCCTAAGTTCGAAGACTTAGAAAGTTTTGTTCGCGAGCATATAAAAATATTGCAACGCTCTTCATCGAAACATGAAGGCGCGAAGAAAGTTGTTGGTTCCGAACGTAAAATAGATGCGTCATCGAAGTCACTGAAGTCAACTCATACTTATGTTAATACCGCACCAGCACGTGTACAATCACCTGTTTGCTCTTTGTGTAATGCTCATCATTCGCAATTGTACAAGTGTCCGGGTTTCCTAAAATTATCGCCTAATGATCGTTATAAATTTGTTCGCGCTAATCATTTTTGTTTTAATTGTCTCGGTACTAAACACCGCGTTGTTTTATGTAATAGTAGAAATAGTTGTCGCAAATGTCAAGCGAGACACCACACTTTACTTCATTTTGAAAATAGTAACGCCGCATCCAATGTGAGCACAGTTGGTTCGTCGGGCGGTGGCGCACCGTCGCATAGCGCGCCACAGCCGCAGCCCGCGCTCGCGCGCGGTCCTGCCCGCCCGGAGACCGCTGCGAATGACGTCACCTTGTGTTCGTTGTCCGCTAGTGCTGCGCTCACTACTGTGGTTCTCGCGACTGCTCGCGTTATTGTTGTTGATGCATTGGGTAAACCGCACATTGTTCGAGCGCTATTGGATGGCGCTTCGCAAAGTAATTTTATTACTCAAGATTGTTGTCAACGTCTTGGTTTCAATGTTAATAAGCGTTCAACCCGCTCAGTGGTGAAGGGTTTTGGAGGTTTACAGTCAGCTGTTCATGGCACCGTTAAAACAAGGTTTGGATCTCGTTTTAATAATAATATTTGGTTTGACATGGATTCGCTCGTTATAGATAAAATAACTGAACAGTTGCCTACCGTCCCGGTTGACACGTCTTTATTAACGAAATTTAAAGACTTGCCTTTAGCAGATGAGACTTACGCTGTTCCTGGAGTCGTCGATATATTGATCGGCGCTTCGATTCTCCCGCACCTCCAGTTATCACGTAAGGTTCAAGGGGGACCGACGTACCCCGCTCCGCACGCACTGGAAACAGTTCTAGGTTTTGTTATAATTGGTTCCGCACCCGCTTCTATAGATAGTTTTAGTCACTCGACTGCTTCGTTCTGTTGCACCGTCGAGCCGCCACTGGAGTCTACCATCCGCAAGTTTTGGGAAATTGAAGAGGTCAATGTCCCACCTATCCTAAGCCCTGATGACAAGATGGCTGAGGAGATTTATTGTCGCACGACTACTCGTGATGAGCAGGGTCGTTATGTTGTCGCGCTCCCTTTCAAGGGAGATATTTTTTCGCTCGGTGACTCCCGTGTATCCGCTGAAAAACGCTTTCTTTGTTTAGAACGAAAAATGCAGGCGTCTCCAAAGTTAAAGCAAGCCTATGATGAGGTTGTTAACGAATATTTAGATAAAGGTAACATCTCACCTGCGCCTGCGGACACTGACGAGACCCAGCCTTCGTACATTATCCCGCACCACGGAGTTATTAGAGAAGATAAGCCTACTACTAAACTCCGCGTAGTTTTGGATGGCAGTGCTAAGACTAGCACTTCCGTGTCGCATTAATATTAGTAGAATTTTAGCTTTTTCGGACTCAACAGTCGCTTTGTGTTGGGCCCACTCTTCGCCCCATCGTTGGGACACATTCGTCGCTAATAGAGTGGCAAAAATTCAATCTGAATTAGCGCCACAAAATCTCTTTCACGTTGCTGGCACCGACAACCCAGCCGATTGTCTCTCTCGTGGATTGCTTCCTTCGCAAATTTTAGATCACCCGTTATGGTTTAGTGGACCGTCCTGGATTCATGCCGCGTTAGATAAGTGGCCAGTTAGTCAATTCAATCCCACTACGGTTTCCGAACCACCCGAGGAGAAGAAGCACTCGCTTGTTGTATCGGTCCCGCGTGAAGAGTCCCTTATTTTGTTGTTGGCTAATCGCGTCTCGTCTTGGTCGAGACTGTTGCGTTGTGTTGTTTATGTAGGCCGATTTTTGAGAATTTTATCTACGCGCGGTCATATAACCGCCGCTGATTTAGATAAAGCTGAATTGGTCATACTTCGCGAGTTGCAGAAGTGTTATTTTGCTTCTGAATTTAAAAATTTAGAATTTAACAAACCTTGTAGTCGTTCTTTCCGACACTTGAAACCATTTTTGGAAGATGGACTCATTCGAGTAGGTGGTCGTTTGAGAAATTCAAGTTTAGGATTTGAACAAAGGCATCCAGTAGTTCTCCCGCGTAAGGACCACGTATTAGATTTGTTAGTAGATTATCATCATAAGGTGAATTATCACGCTGGTCCCGATTTGTTAATGTCTATTTTGAGACAGAAATACTGGATAATTTCCGCTCGTAATTTGATTCGCGCTAGAGTACACAGATGTGTACCTTGTTTTAAACTCCGCCCGCGTTTTATCGCGCCTGAAATGGCCGATCATCGCTCTTGTCGTGTTGTTCAATCCGCAAAACCTTTCGTACACACCGGCACAGACTTTGCTGGGCCTTTCAAAGTCACTATTGCTCGTGGTCGTGGCATTCGCTCCACGAAAGCTTATGTTTGTTTGTTCATTTGTATGACAACTCGCGCGGTTCATATAGAATTGACCGGTGATTTAAGTACGCTAAAATATTTGCCCGCAATAGATGTTGATGACGATAGAATGCACCTTCTAATTCGTCACGCTCTTTTAGATAGATTAGTCCAATCGTTTTGGAATCGTTGGAGAACCGATTGTTTGCACACGCTGCAGTCGCGTCAAAAATGGAATACTCCATCTAACCCAATTACTGTAGGTACGGTGGTAGTCCTTATGACTGGGAATGCGCCTCCTTTGCATGGGCCTCTAGGAGTAGTAGAGGAAGTTTTTCCCGATTCCCGCGGGATAACTCGTGTTGTACGGGTTAAAACCGCAACCGGATCGTATCTGCGCCCGGTTGTTCGCCTCTGCCCTCTGCCTAGCCAGCAGTAGGCACGAGTTCAAATCTAGGTTTATATTTTAGTTGTTATTTCCCAAACCTAGATTTAGATTAGACTTTAGATTTGTTCCGCATTTTTCGTTTTGAAGGTAACCCTTCAAGCCGGGGGGAATGGTTGCGCCAATAGTAGTAAATTCAAATCGTCTCTCAATTGATGACACTGAACACACGCTCCCTATACCCATCTCCCTCCCGCACTACCTTTAAAGTGAGATAGCAATGGTTTTCGCCCCGACCAATGGTTGAAATGGCCGCATCTTGACTTCCGCTTTGAACTAGAATCAGCAATGGCGGCGGCGCGCGCGACTCTCAGAAATTAATGTTTGTTGGATTTTAACCGCTTTCATAGACCTTTACTGATCGGATTGTGCCTCTCGTGTCCCTCAAGTGATTTAGTGATGTGGGCAGCAACTCCTGAGCCAGGAAGAGAAGACCGGTGCACCGGCTCCGACAGCACGTGGCGTCATAAAGGTTAGTGCATCCTCTCCTAATTTCTTGGGTTGCATTCACTGCCTAAACCACCTCCGCGGCAACCCGATCATCTATCTTGTTTGTTGTGTAAAGTGTCATATGAAACATTTAGCTTCACCCCCCGCAAAATACAGTCCACTAGCTCAGGTGGCATGAGAATCGCGCCACCACCAGGCATCCGGCCAATATTCGCAATTTGATAAATTATACAATCTAAACTTTTGATAGAACTTAAATGACCTGACTAAGTTATATGTCCGTGCGACTTTCGCATGAGCGTCGGGATTTTGTTCGCACGTCTGGTTTTTGTCCAATCAAAATATTTACTTAGAATAAATTTCATTATTCCTTAATATCATTTCACAAATACATTATTTAAAAAAAAAAGTTAGTTGGCAAAACAATTTTCTGACTATATAAAAATAACAAATTTAAGTGCACATTTAGGATATTTTGAGTTTAAGGTTTCCTCTTTCCTACAGTCCCGGGTTCTTTAAGCGAGGTGCGAAAAAGCATCTGATGAGCCCGTCAAGCTGATTGCCACCATTGTAACATGCTACGTGCCTGTAATGGTGACCCTCTTTCCGGAGACTTTGCCTTTAGTTTACCATCAGGCGAGGTGAAGTCAAATTGGCGTGTCCTATATAGAAAAGGTCAACTGAAACTAAATGACTAGTTTAGGTTAGGTCAGAACTGCGACCAAAACGCACGAGCCGAGTGAGAGAAGCGAGCGTGTCGCGGTAGCAGCCGGCCAAAGTCAGAACCGACTTCTACTTATTTCGCTTTTAGTTAATGCAGTGTGTAGGTATGTAGTATCAGTACAAAATTACTAACTAATAATTTATCTACTGACTTTATTTAACTTAAAATTTTAACAATTGAAATATTTCCTAAGTAATAGATTTGCGAAACCTGTATTATGTCAAATGATTTTTTTTAAAGTAATACGTTTGCGAAATGATAGTTTGTCAAAATAATTAGTTTTTCAAACGTTGTTCGTAAAATGATCGTTGGTCATATGTATTTTTTGTTATACAAAGTAAACCCTTTTATTTATATATCTCTGGACTTCTTGTGTAAGAAACAATCGCACGGAATTCCCATTCTTAAGTATTTTTATGAGCCGAATCTGATATTTTTAACATTACGCTAATGCAGCTAACAGTTTAGTAGAGTTGAGAAGCGTGTTTTTATTAAAAAAAACCTGCTTGCAAGCCTAGATTAACAGAATGTTGCAACAATGCCACCCGAATCGTTTTGTATGCACAGGTACACTTGTTTCTTTTCAAACCAGAAAACATCCTAGATATTTGTCACAATCTATTATCATCCCTAAAACAACGTAGTAATGTCTACAATCAGTTTTTCAGCTCATTTCATATTGCCAGTGGCATTCGTGCAATTACCTAGATTTAACTTTTTGAACGTTACTGAAATCAACAGCACAATTTTTCATTGTTCGTAATGACTTAATGAGTGATTTATTGATGAGCGAAAAAATTGCTTTTGATTTATAGCGCACGAGAATGTGTTTATGTAAAACTGAATTTATTGTGCGAGTTTACTGTTGATTCTTTTCGGCAGTAGTGGTATTATTGACTTTTTTGAACGGGAGAATCATCAAAGTGTACCACTATCCGCTTCTGTATAAATGTGATGTTGATATCTGTGAATGAGTGTGTATGTTTATGTGTATAAGCGTTTGTGTGACAACTACCAATCACATGCCCCTTGCAGATACCTGAGTGGTATCTCTTCTCATTGTGCGTGACACGGCGGTGAGTGCGTCGGTTCCTTGTGTGCTGTCGACTGCTGCCGCCGTCTCCTCGGGGTCCGCGCGGCGGTTGACTGCTGACTGTGTCCAGAACAGGCCATGGGCAATGTTGATATGCAATCTTGCTTTTCGCCCCCATTACTACTAAATAAATATTCGTCTTACTTGCATTTTAAATTTAAAGACAGGCCTATACGCCTGTCTTTAAATTTTATTATTAATATTTTACTGTCTTGCTTTTGTTGCCTGAGTAAGATGACGAATATTCATACATGTCCAAAATTCTTAATATTAAAATATGTTGCAAACAAAATGATCAATGATGATAGTGCAACACAACATCGCTTTCACAATAAAAAAGCGCTTTACATAGTCAATTTACTTACACTCACCACATTTAAAAAAATATCCTCGTTTCGTTGAAATATGTTTGTAACCAAAACAAGAAATTGGGTCAAATGTCGATTGAGGTCGTTCCAAATAAGACAAAAATAAATTAAAGGATGAAAAACTGGGTCCGTGGCTTATGCCCCCGGTAGTCGACGCCTCCGTGGCCGAGGCCCCCAAATCCAAATTTGTACTGTCTCTACTTTTGCACAACCCTGTAGGTCATTGGCTAGGTCAGGTTTAGGATGGGTGACCGTTCTTTACATTACGAGGTTATTCATAATAATTACATGCATGTTATGCATGTTCGTTTCACCCATACTAAGCATAACCCAGTCCTTATTGCTTAACTTCGTAATGTAAAGTGCGGTTATCCATCCTAAATCAGACCCAGCCAATAACCTTCAGATTTGTGCAAAAGTAGAAACACACATTTGAATTCGGGGCCTCGCCCCCTTGGGCGTCGACCACCGGGCTCCTAAGCCACGGACCCAAAAAACAATATTACACGAAAACGTACTCGGTGTTGTTTTCAAGTCATACAACTATTTGAAATACTTTTTTCATGTAACACGCATACCGAAACATTGTTACAAACATAATTAATTCGAATAACACACGAATACACAGGAAACAATTTTAAAATCAAAATAAATTAGGTTCATAAAGGGTAAAATATAAGTAAACACACACAACTTAATTATTAAGTGATATTGGCGATAAATTTAATTGAATACGTAAACTTGGAACAAATTTTACTTGTTAACATTTGTTAAATAAACTGGATTCTCATATTTTACATAATGAAATGCATTTTAGTTTTCCTCAATCGAAACATCAATTAATAGAGAACATTACAATTGACTTCAGATTTACACTAATATTGTTAGTTTTGTATGTAGTTTGTGAAATTCACTTTTACAAAATATTTTATCGACTAATCAGTTCCTCCATAATTATTATAACGTTAGCACTACGTTATAATTCAAAATAGTCCTGTTTAATATTTAATTCGCGTACATAATGGATTTATTAGCAGTGCTAGAAGGTCCTAACGGTACAGGGGTTATCAGGCGGGTCAACGGCCTCACCATTTGATAAGCGTATTCGTTATCAAGTACCGCAGTGCAGACCCAAAAACTATACCCAAGTTGTAATCAATACCTGTACCGTGCCAACAAATTTTATCAGTTCTTTATTCATGTCACTGTATAAACGTGAATAGTATTATGCAGCAATAATTGGGAATATTGTGAGCCCAGCGCTGAGGAATCTCTACCTTTCAAGAACTTGCGAGGTGAGATTGATTTTTTTATTAAATATTTCTAACATTAAAGTTTGAATTTTATCCAGAACGTATTTGCAAATAATGTTATTTATTACGATTTATCGTGATCCGCTTTAAAAGTTGTCTCATTAGAGATATCTTTTGAATTCCGCAAATATCCTTGTGATTATACTTCTGTATAGCGAGCACGGACGCGTGACAGGCTAATTTATTTAACAGGACGCCCCAATAACATTTGGATATGAAGTGGGGACCAGAATGTTGATGACCGACCATATTGATCCTAATTTGTAGTTAGTCAAGTCCAATGTTTTCAACGATCATGGTCGAACTCTAAAAACAAGAAAAAGTAATGAATTCAGGCCTCCCTTTCAAAGCTCTCTCTCTATTCTGTCTATTTAGGTTGTTATTGTTAACTATAACTGCCAAGATTTATGGCACTTATCACTATTTAACTTAGAGACAAGTTCAAACTGCACAGTACTGTAGTGTTGCTCTATAAATAATACAAACTGAAGTCGCAGAGCAAAAGAGATGGCATATAATATGACCGAGATAAAAAGAGTGCAGTACGACAGGGGGATCTTGTAATTGTACAATCTCAATATATCTAGGTACTCTGATCTGCACAAGTGTTGTGGAATCTAAACATGCTTGTTTAGATTCCACCGTTTATTGCTAAATAATTCTCTACAAACGTACAAGCTCGAAAGAAATATAATACTCGAATGTTACCGTCAATGAACAGTACGTGGAAATAGCACCAATAAGAAATAAGTATTTTTTATATTTACTGAGTATATGTACAATTATTGCGCTACAATCAATTTATTAACGAAGCCATCGGCTATTGTTGTTTATTTATTTTATTTTTTGTTCATTGGTGAACAAGTTAATAAGATCTAACATTACCTTACAAAAACACGCACCTAATATGTATTGTGACTGTAATAGGTGCACCGTTATTGTTAGTATATTTGTATTGCGCAATTTAGTAATGCTTTACGTCAATTCCTTGAAATTATAATTAACCACAACTAATTATTATTTGTATTTATCCGTGTGGTGACGGAGAAAAAATTCAAGTATCCGCCGCCTCTTTGCTTCTGAAGGGTGTCGTAAGGAGACGACTAACGGAAAAATACGTAGACGATACCACTGCGAACATTGAAATAAATCCCTGTACCAACCCGTCTGGCCAGTGAGGAAACAGTAGGCCTTCTAACGTTGGGAGAGACCTAGTCCAGCAGTGGACTGCAATGGGCTAATTTATTGATTGATTGATTTAACAATTATTTACTTTATGTTGAAAATATATTTTTTTAAGGATGGTCTCGCTCTAAGCTTTGTTCGTGTCGCGTACAATACAGTAGATACAAATAATTATGTACTATATGTGTACTAACTACTACAAACAAGGTGCGCTCAGTTAGTACGCTATCGACACTGTTCAGAACTATGTACAGAATAATACATGAATCACGTACAGAATAATACGTGAATATATACAATATTTGGCATAGAAAATAAATACATCCATTAGGAACTCGACAGGGGTGGTAAGTTTACGTCATACATTCGAACCATGTCGGATACAACTCAACAATACATTGAATGCATGAGGGTATTGTAGTTGGAACAATATGTAACAATGCTAACAGCTATCAACGCTAACAATGCAACAGGCTCATATTAATCGCAAGGCACGCCACAAATAGAACGTTAACGATTTAAATGCAGGACGTTACCGACTTTTTGAACTCCAATTTGTGTTCAATCTCAGACAGAAGTTAGGCATTACTGCAGTGGAATTGCTGTCCTACAAGTAAACGGTGAACCGATGTCGATGAGCGCTAATCTTGTTTATGAATCAACTAAGAGCGGACATTGCAATGGAAATCGATTAAAGCGTCTAAGTTGTTAACTTGTTTGAAACATAACATAAAATCACGCCTATATCCCCAAATGGGGTGGGCAGAGGTGCTAGCACCCACATTTAGCCAGTTTATGTTTAGGTCCCAATGTAATAGGTGGCGAGCCTATTGCCATTAAACCGGGCACTTAAAATCTTGCGATAAATACACACGTGACTTCGAAAAGCATCGAAAAGTCGTTGGTGTGCGCCATGGTAAAACCTGGGATAGAACCCGAGACCTCGTTTCAACAGTCCATTATCCATACCACTAGGCTACCGCTCTTATTTGAAACAACGAATCTTGTTAATTTCCTTACGAATCCTACTATACGACTTTTAAATATTTTAAGTTAACCTACAGCATTGAAATAATGTGAACCTCGGGCCAAGGTTTTAGTAGGCGTTTTTGTAGGGTAAATTGCACCGTAAGCGTATAAAGCTGGTACATTTCGACAGTGTTCTTATCTAGTGTTATATTAGTGCCATATACGAAATAGTACCATGGTGATAAAGTGTGGTTGGTGTGCATGTGGATTACCGACTAAATAAAACTATTATAACTAAAAAGGGGGAAAGGAGAAAATAAAAATAAATAAACAAGTCGCTATCGATGGTTGCTGGACATCGCACGTAGATTAATATTTTTATGGTCAACCTCATTATTACAATAATTTGTAGGAATTATTATAATGAGGCCATGAGGACCGCTCGTCCGATAGGTACATAATTATTTGACGATGGCTTTAACAGCGTGTTATTGAGAATAGAATGACTTATTAATAACAATAGGTCAAAACACATTAATCTCAAAAATTCTCTCTTGTAATGAATACAGAGTTCTTTTACAGTATTTTCTACCAAAATTAATACAACGGGAGTGTTATAATATATTATTTTAGAACCGCAAATTGTTTATCCAGTTCATCGCTCTCGTTCATCGTTCTACATATGAGTGATGGGTCCAGATTTAAGTTAGCCCGAGTGTTTGACCCTCGTTGCGGAATCGGGCCGAGCCGCCTCGATAATTTCGCGATTGTCCAACATCCATCGGCGGCGATCAATTGACACTTGACCCCCGCGACATTTCTGTCGCGACCTTGGACGCGTCAGTGCCTACATTAATTATTAAGTGACGTCACTGACTAAAATCGTGCCAGTACTGATGGGTCATGTAAGGTAACTTATTAGTTCAGGCATCCGTGTTAGCAGCGATATTGCGTTTTATAATTATTTTTACAAAGTAGAACTTACCTGGCGGCTGCTGTGGTGGGGGTAGTGGAATGTACGGTGTGAGGAGCCGCGTCCGTTTCTTTTCATAACCCTTTTGTGTGATATCACCTGCAAATAAAGTACATTATTTGTAAGGTTGAAAAGTTATGATGTACAACTTAGGAGACGGACATGAAAACTCTTTAATAAACGATAGGAAAATAGGAACTCTCCCGGGTTCTGTAAGATTACGCCGCCGGTACACTTTGAACAGTATAGTCCAAAGTACCCAGTAGAATAGCACCTAGCTTAGTTCACCTAGGGATCAACCAGCAGACAGATGTTTACATACCACCCTGTTATACTCTCATCTCACCAGTTATGTTCAATATTTTATTACTTACAATACAACAATAGTGAAACATGACACATGATACGTTAGATTAAACATATTATGAGGAAGAAATTGGCTTAATATTAAGGTTGAAATACTTGGAATCAGTACAGAATGGCAGCGCTGGTTACGTTTCATCCTATGTCTGTGTAAACGAGACACATTTGCACGGAAGAAACCGCGTGCACTGATGTGGGTCCCGTAGCACGATTCTCGTTCTGTTCCTGTGCTCTTGATATATCGAACTCTTATGATAATTTTCAATACTAAACATCAGAATTTTGATTATCTGTCTCAGTTAATTATTGATCAATTTATCTCAGTTACCGATTAAGATAGAAAATATTGAAACTGTCCAGGTGGGATTCGAACCCGCGATCTTTCCCTTACAGGGGGAATCTATATATCTTAATCGATTTTGAATAGTTAGCATACTAAATGTTTAAAATTTCTATCTTTTTTTTTTTTTATACCACTTAGTTAGCAGACAAGCACACGGCCTACCTGATGGAAAGTGGTTACCGTGACCTATGGACGTCTGTAACACCAGAGGAGTCACAGTCGCGCTGCCAACCCTGTAAGTACAGAGTTTCTGTGCCGTCAGTAGAAGACAAAGCAGGACAAGCCTTTAGTCTTCCCACTGACAGCATAAATTCTCCAGTGAGCTCTGGCTACCCTACTCACCGCTGGGAACACAACACGAACTTATTATAGCCGCGGTATTCTGTAGGGCGGAGGTACTACCCCAGTCGGACTGCTCAATCGGGCGGAAATACCGCCGTGTCCTACCTCCTCCTATCTTAGTTAGTTATTGATCAAACTGCAATAAAAGTTACGAGTTCTGAATTATAGGACAAACATTACAAATCCTGAATCATTTATTAATGCACTATCATCATTATCAACTAATCATAAAAAAACGTAAACTCACCCCTATATCCCCGAAGGGGTAGGCAGAGGTGCTAGCTGATGGTACTAATCTATCGACTTCTGTATATAAAATAAACAGTAACGCCTTTAAACCATTCATCAATCTAACTGTATGAGTGTCACATGCATTATATTTGTTTTTTTGACCGTCATTTATGCGGGCGAAGCCGCGGGCAACAGCTCGCCTAGTACCAATATCAGAACCATCAGTTAGTTACTTTTCAAAATAGTTCCTAGACGCTATATTTTAAAGTTTAAAATACATTTTCTAAGCTAGCTAATCTGGGTGGTACAGCTAGCTTATGGATATTGTATTTGTGCTGTGTACAATGCCATGAAGGTTCATGAAACTTGACCGGCAGTTCACTGTATAGCGTAAAATGTTTTGTTCAAGTGCTGTTATGGGAATATAGGTACATTTCATGATTCAATATTTGTTTCTACGCTAGATGGAGCAAGTTTTCTATAATATTATGTATAAGGTCGGAAGTATTTTAGTATTTTTCATTCAAATGAAAATATTTTTTAAGGTATATTTTTTATTTATAATATTTATGTGCTGTTTTGATCGATGACTTGTTGCGATCTTGTTGTGGGTGTGCCATGATCCCATTGCTGTAGCAAAAAAATTACAGGTAGTTTTCACAGTGTTCTTTTGAGGTTAATTTTATGGTCCCTAAAGAGTTCTTAGGTGTCTAAAACAGGTTTCAACAAAGAATCGCATATGGAAACACTTTGCATTAGGTTTCTCTCAGCGAGATGTGTAATCAATACGTAAAACTGTTTGGTGATAAACATACAATTTCTTCAGCAATATCGTAACTACTAACACGCTCATCTTGCTCCACTTTTTCACAGATGGCACTGATTTTATCCATGACATGATGTCCAGAGTGAATCTCATTTTTCACACTAAAATTTTCAGACTTGAAACGTTCCGTAAATCACACAAATTTAATTCGAGTTGCTTGTCGCCTTTATCGTTTTTGAAATAAAACTTTAAAACGTACCGATTTTCTTCGTGTATGAAAATTGGCGGCAACTAGTTTTTTTTTAAATTATTAATCTTTACATTATCAACATTTAATAGTATTAAAACCAGCCACTTAAATTCAGTACAGCCAAAGAGATTTGACTCCTAATAATACAATCAAAATACGAAAATACTTTTGCCTCTATCTATTATATACTGTGGGAGCAAATACCCGTCTAAATGCCCTTTCATTCTTCATTGATAAAACCAATTATAATAAAAATATAATATATGTTTGTAACTCCTTTGCGATACCTACAAGTGTTAATATACAAAGCAGGAGCGGCTCTCTAGATTTGTATCTCAAGAAGTTGAGATGCAGTGGTTCCTGTTATGACAGGTGGTCACAGCAGTGGAAAAGGCGTCTAGCGGGACCGAGCACGCCAGAACTGGTTGCAGACTAGCGTGTCTGATAAATAAAATAAATAATTATACTTATTTAACTTATTTATTAACCCAAAAGGTGAAATTTGTCTAATTTAAGATCCATACTAACATTGGCACCCTTCTCTCTCAGCAGAAGAGACTACAGCACTCTTATCTATTCACTTCCGCCCTTAACTTTTTTGACAGTCAGGCTACGTTATCCAATCTCGTTATGTTTTTATTCTTGAAAAACTCTACTTACTACTCCCATATGGATTTTACGTGAATGGAGCCAACCACGATAATGTAAACGCCCGTTTCAAATCTAGGACTTGTTAGCGGCCATTGAGCTTTCGACACATGTGACCAGCCCATTTTATTTTTGTAATGAATATTAGAACGGAAATTACTTATATTCCCTCAAACCTCTCTAGCTAAGTTCAATTGGTTGTGTTAGGAATGGGATCACGTCGGTAGTGTAATGGCCATGATTCGAACCTGGGACCTCTCGATCATAAGGCTGGATCCATAACCTTTTTTTCCCGCAGTTAAGTAGTAGTAGTAGTAAGTTATACTGGTGACTCCACCTTTCAAAAAGCAACGTTAACTATTATACTGTGACTTTATTCCGTAAGTTAGTTGTGTACGGAACCATCAGTCAGTGAGTTCAACTAGCACTTGACCGGTTTTAGATGTCATTTCATTTGCGGAGATACGGGCTGAATACAATGTTTGTGCTATATATAATCAATTTAATAGACAGCTCTTCCAAGGTTTTCTAGTAACGTTACACCTAACAAATTAGCTGTCAACGTGTTTAGTGTGGACTCTAATCATTTTAGTAACTCTTAATCAACTAATGGATAGTATATGATGAGAGCTGTCATTTTGCAAGTAACAAGTTCATTACGAAAATGGCAATCCCATATAAATGTAGTTAGTTCCATAAAAAAAGTAGTTAGTTTCCGTTGAAGCGAACCATGTAGGTAGGTATATCTACAAAGTTCAACTAAACTACATCGGGAGTGATTACTTCCAGGCTATGGAAATTAATAAAAGCAATGTTGAACGCGTGAGACGTACAACTATCTATTTTAAAGATTTCATCGTATATGAAATAAAATAAAAACTTCATGACAAATACTCTACCTATTAAAAGCGTGATAATTAAGTATACAAATACTAGATTATATTAATATATGCACATTCACATCAACACACATTTTAAATACTTCCGAAAGAGAAAATTTCAAAACAATATCGAGCATTTTTAAAGAATATTTAAATGTACAGATATTTTTATTAATTACTGTCTAATCTAATGAATATCTTTATAGAAATATAAAAAGTCATTGATCAGCCTGAGTGACAAGCTCAACAAGCGTCAGAATTGACAACGACCCGTCAATGCGAAGGCAATATTTGGAATCAAGTGATCGTTTAGGTAACAATAGACATATTATTGATAAATTAATCTCAGATGAATGAATTTTAATTTTATTTACCTAGATATTTGAGCTAAATTTCGGACTAAGAAGATCATCATGCTCTAATGTGATGACGCAGCATTCATGCTATGTTTTTTTTTTTTCTCTCAGTGGTCGATGAACGACCTCCGCCCCCATGAGTGCCGGCCTGGGGGTGACAGGTGGAGCCGCCTGTCACCCTGGCAGAAGCAGGCCGCGGCGGCGGTGCGCCTGGCGCTCCTCCCCTTTTCCGGGTACGAGTTGGGGACTCTGTAGTCCCCACACACCCGAGGAGTGGGCCAGATCGTGAGAGATGGCCCTGGGTCAGCCGGAGTGCGAGGGATATGCCTGTGAACCTCACCTTCGGCAACCAAAACGACCCACAGGCAGCGTGCGTTTTAGTCGGTTCGAGTCCGATATAACCTCTCCCACCGGCTCCGGTGGAGAGGTATCCGTGGGGATTTTGCGCACGTAAAAAAAAGGCTATGTTTTTCGAATAAAGTTTGACATATCTTATTTAGTCCAAATTACAGTGAAAGGAAATAAACGCACTAATCTATAATCAGTAGGTAATAAATTACTTAAACTTAATCTATTCAAGAGTTGTTAAAGCCATGGTTGACTTAAGAACCTAAGCATATTTTTTTACTAGAGTTTAATTACATTACTTGTCACTAGATGGCGTTGTTTGGTTGCGCCTATTATTTCTGAATCGCGCTAGCGAGATCGCGCCGCAGTCTATTTAAGTTTGAAGTGAAATTCAGTTCATTATAAATCTTTACCTACCCTAACGCTTACGTGTTTCTTTTTTGATTCCTTACTCCTTCCCTACTACCCCGGACCACCCAGAGGTTCCTTGTACAAACCGTACATGGTCCTTCAGAGCCGGATTTCCGGAAGGTCAATTCCAGAACTTAAATATTTGAGTTACCCATCCCGTAAAACCTCAATACTGGTGGATCGCCTTTAAGAGGTCAACAGTCAGCTTGTGTGTTGGGCTGACTGTGGTGGAGGCTGTGGCCGAAACTTTTCGGTCCTGTGCTGTGTGACGGTGCCGACTGGCGTACAAGACAGGCGAGCAAGAAAGGTGATCAAGCGGGCGAGCAATAGCGGCGGCGGAGCGGAGCCCCCTGCGTCCCGCGGGGGTGTCGAGCTGTGCTGTGCTGTGGTTGCGGGCGGAGCGGCAAGTTCAACCCGAGCGGGGGAACCAAGGAGGTGCGGGGATATGGAAAGTGAGTGAGTGAAGAGTTCAACTGTGAGTACACTTTCATTACCTTTCAAGAGTGCATTCATCACAATTTAGTGCAATTTCATACCGATCTAAAAGTGCAATTTCGTTACTTGATCAAGATTTATTACGTGTGTGCAAAATTTAAGCCGATTTGAACTTTAAATTTAGTACTTCAAAAAACTTAAATTAGTTTATCGTAAAGTTGTTTCGGACTTAGAATAATTTGTGATAAAACTAAGACTTAGAATAATTTGTGATAAAACTAAGACTTAGAATAATTTGTGATAAAACTAAGACTTAGAATAATTTGTGATAAAACTAAGACTTAGAATAATTTGTAATAAAAGTAATCTACGGGGAACCTATGCCCGATTTTGGTCCGAATTCAGTTCACGTTTAAAACACTTGTAAAATTTTCAACTTTTCATTGTTTGAGGTACTTCAACTTTGTACATATTTACAAAGTATTTGTTTGAGATCGGTCATTTAAATTGTTAATATGGATGCTCTTTGTAAAACACAGAACAGCTTGTATTCAAGCATTCAGCGAGCAATGGTTAATTTTAGAAAATCTCCCAAAGAGAGACTTACACAAGAATACATAGAAATTAGAATAGAAACTCTAGAGAATGATTGGAAATTGATACGTAAAAATCATGGGAAAATTGTTGAGCTCGCTGATCCTGATACTTTACAAGAGCTGCCATATATGAAAGGTGATGTATATGGGAATACGGAGGAATTATATTTCGATTACAAAGCTTTAATGAGAATCAAATTGAATGAAATAATAAAAGTCAATAAGCCTCCAATAAAAAATGAGTCAGGCTCATCCGTAAAACTACCCCAAATAGTAATTCCTAAATTTTCGGGAAACTACCAGGAGTGGCCTACGTTTCGGGATTTATTCATCTCATTGATTCATAGGAACGAGGCTTTAGATAATGTACAAAAATTGCAATACTTGAAGGGACAGGTTACGGATGAGGCAGACCGATTGTTGCGACAATATCAGATCACTGAAGCAAATTATACTGTGTGCTGGGATTTGTTAGAAAAGCGCTTTAATAACAAGAAATACCTCGGTGGTTGTATCATGAATAGGTTGTTTAGTATGCGTCGCTTAACCACAGAATCGGGTAACGGCTTGAAACAATTATACGACACAACTAACGATTGTTTAAATGCAATGACAAATCTTGGGGTTGACGTCAGTACGTGGGATGTTCTCATTATCCACATGCTAACTTTCAAATTAGACCCAATGACGCGCAGAGAATGGGAATTGAAGATTCAGAACGATCCTTCAGTAGAGTTCCCGACTTATGCTCAATTTAAAGAATTTATAGAAGGACGTTATAGAGCTCTAGAAAATCTAGAACGAAAAGGTTCGGCACACAACGATAACAATTCATCCAATCGACACCAGGCAAAGGTACATTTAGCAACCGATGACGAGACAGTGCTCTGTGAGTTTTGTTCGGAAGTTCACAAGCTCTGTTATTGTAAGAAGTTTGCCAAGTTAAGTGTAGACAAACGTCAGGAGTTTGTCACCCAGAACAAAATGTGCTTCAATTGTCTGGGCGGGAATCACATGATAAGGCAATGCGAAAAAAAAACCACATGTCGTATTTGCAAAAAACGACATCACTCTTTGCTACATCCAAAACCAAATGAGAATGCTCATGGAGCTAAAGGTAAGCAAGGCAACCCACCACTATCGAATGATGGTTCCAAAGCAGGAGGTTCAGGCGATTCTCCTAAAACAGAAAACGTGACTGCATGTCTATCTACAGGGCAGCACTTAGAACAAAGACAAGTTTTACTAGCCACGGCGCTAGTAAATGCTGAGTCGAGATCAGGGGACTTCAAGATCGTCCGAGCTTTATTTATTAGATCAGGGCTCACAGGCATCTTTCATCACCGAAGACGCGGCACAACTGTTGAGTCTAAAAAGACATCCAGCAAGAGGATTAATATCGGGATTAGGCAGTGACAAGACAATTCAGTCTAAAGGTATGGTCGCCATGTTAGTTCAATCACGAGCCGATCCCAATATCACTCTAAAGATTCAAGCATATGTATTGAAGAGCATAACTTCATATCTTCCAAATAGGAAGGTAAAACCAACCGATTGGTTAGAGATCAAAAATATTCCACTCGCAGATCCACAGTTCTATACACCCAACAAAATCGATCTTTTGTTAGGCGCAGAAGTCTATAGTCAGATTTTAAGGGATGGCGTGAAACGATCTCCATCACAAAAACTGATCGCACAAAATACTTCCTTTGGGTGGATCGTTTCCGGTCTTGTAAAGTCAGATCAAGGTCCCAGATCAATAACGGTTATGCATACTCACGTTTTCGAGGATGACCTTCTTCGAAAATTTTGGGAAATTGAGGAACCGTCGGTATCCTTGGAGAAGATGTTTACCGAGGAAGAACGGCGATGTGAAGAATTGTTCAAAGCCACTACTCAGCGTGATGCAAGTGGACGTTATGTTATCAGACTCCCATTTCGAGAGACTGAACCGCCGTGTGTGGGTGGTTCCCGAGACATCGCGTTGAAAAGATTCAAGGGGCTGGAAAGAAAGTTCAAACGAGATACTGATCTCAAACATAAGTATACAGAGGTTATAAAAGAGTATCAGCAATTAAATCACATGAAGCCTGTGGAAAAAGAAGACAAAAAGAAGGAAGTTGCGGTGTACTTACCTCATCACGCCGTAGTCAGAGAGGACAAAACTACCACCAAGGTGCGAGTAGTTTTCGATGCTTCCTGCAAGAACAACAAGGGAGTATCGTTAAACGATACGCTGATGATTGGACCGACGCTACAACCCGAGTTGAGACACACGATTTTAAGATGGCGGGTTCATCCAATTGGGTTAGTAGCCGATATAATAAAAATGTATCGCCAAGTTCGCGTAGCTGAAGATGATCAGTCCTTCCAAAGGGTTGTTTGGAGGGATCATCCTGGAGAAGAGATCAAAGACTACGAACTCCTCACAGTGACTTTCGGTACAGCTTCAGCGCCTTATCAGGCAGTTAGAGCGTTGCAACAGGTAGCTTACGACGAAGGAGATCAATACCTGCTTGCAAAGGAACGAGTCTTGGACGCGTTCTATATGGACGACTTACTTACCGGTTGTCAGACTGTCAAAGAAGGCGTGGAAGTACACCAACAGATGTGTGAGATGCTGAAAAAAGGAGGTTTCGAGCTTCAAAAATGGAATAGCAACGATAAATACCTGCTAAAGATGATCACTGAAAACAAAGAAGAGGAGAAAGACAGAGATATCAAACTAGATGAAACAATAAAGATTCTAGGACTTACCTGGAAGCTGGATCACGACGAGATGAAGTACACGGTGAAGCTGCCACCCTCGACGACTGGACCTGAAACTAAAAGGAGTGTCATATCAGAGATTGCACGACTATTTGATCCTTTAGGGTGGATAGCGCCTGTCGTGATACTAGCAAAGATCTTCATCCAGAAATTGTGGCTATCGGGTATAGGATGGGACGAAGAAGTTCCGGAAGAACTTTTAAGAGAGTGGAAAACTTACCATTCGGATCTTGTTCAGCTGTCGGACTGTAAAATCCCCAGGTGGTTGCACACGAGGAACGATGATGCGGTGGTTGAACTGCATGGATTTTCAGACGCCTCGAAGCTGGCCTATGCAGCAGTAGTTTACACGCGCGTTGTCTCAAAGAACGGTGAAGTTCACGTGGCACTACTTACAGCTAAGACAAAGGTGGCACCAATAAAACAACGGAGCATTCCCAGGTTGGAATTGTGTGGTGCATCCATGCTCACACAATTGTTGGGGGAAATGGCTGCCGTCCTGAAAATCCCAAAAGATCACGTTCATGCATGGACCGACTCAACTATCGTATTAGCTTGGCTCAACAAACACCCCAGCCATTGGAAGACTTTTGTGGCCAATCGCGTCTCGGACATACTGAGCCATTTAGATGCGTGTCAGTGGGCACATGTATCCACAAAGGATAACCCAGCGGACTGCGCTTCGCGTGGAGTTCAGCCATCAAACCTAACTGATAACACGTTGTGGTTCACTGGGCCAAAGTTTCTAAAAGAGTCAACCATTGTATACAGCAAGCCAAAGGAGTTGAAAACAGATTTAGAACAATCTCCCTTAAAGGCACACGTGGGTGCTGTGGAGACAGACTCATCAGATCAATGGTGGAGTAGATATTCGTCACTTCGCAAGCTGCTGAAAGTGGTTGCGTACTGCAGACGCTTTCTGCATTATAAGAAGAACACGCCTCAGCCAAGGCATCTCAAGATGGTTGAAATCCAGGATGCATTAACCTGCTGCATAAAAAGATGTCAAAGCGAAGAATTTGGCACTGAGATAGGTGAATTGCAGGAAAGGAATTGCGTGCAATTCAAGAACAGCAAAATTAAGTCACTGACACCTTACCTAGACGCAAAGGGTGTGTTGAGAGTTGGAGGACGGCTTGATGCCGCTCAGCTATATGAAAATACAAAGCATCCAATTGTGATGCCCCACAACTCTCATCTGACGCATTTGTTGGTGGCAGATGCGCATGACAAGACTTTGCATGGTGGGCCACAGCTCATGATGTGCTATTTGCGTACTACGTACTGGATCTTAGGGGTAAAGGGCCTAGTAAGGCAGTACGTACGCAAATGTGTGGTATGTGCAAAGTGTCGTGCTGAGGTTAAAAACCAGTTTATGGGCTCATTACCATCAGTTCGAGTCACACCAGCCAGACCTTTTCTAAATACTGGTGTTGACTACGCGGGACCCATAAATATTAGAATGACAAAAGGCCGCGGCCACAAATCATACAAGGGGTATATCTGTCTTTTCGTATGTATGGTCACGCGAGCCATTCATCTCGAAGTCGTAAGTGACATGACGACTCAGGGATTCATTGCTGCGTTCCGTCGTTTTGTGGCAAGACGAGGCCATTGTGCACATATTTGGAGCGATAATGGCACAAATTTTGTGGGTGCGGCAAAGGAACTCAAAGAATTAGCGAACATTCAACAGTCCATTGTAGAAAACCTGGAAATGGGTGGGACAGAGTGGCATTTCATACCCCCCCACTCCCCAAATTTTGGTGGGCTGTGGGAAGCGGGCGTCAAGTCCACCAAATATCATATCAAAAGAGTAGTCGGAGATTCAACGCTAACCTTCGAGGAAATGACCACGTTCCTTAGTCAGGTAGAGGCTTGCCTGAATTCAAGGCCTATGATGGTAGTGAACACTGAAGATCCGGGTGAGCCGGAGCCTTTGACTCCGGGACATTTTTTGATCGGAGAACCGTTAGTGGTAGTACCTGGGACAAGCTACGAGGCGAATAATGTTAGTACACTTACTCGTTGGCAAATGGTACAGAAGATGGTTCAAGGTTTCTGGCGACGATGGTCGCAAGAGTACTTAACTAGTCTGTTACATCGGTACAAATGGGCGTACAAAACACCAGAACCGAATGTCGGTGATTTGGTCTTAATTAAAGAAGACGACTTACCTCCAAGCCGGTGGATGCTGGGCCGTGTAGTAGACAAACATGCGGGTTCTGATGGCATCACGCGGGTAGTCACAGTCAAAACCAAAGGTTCTGTGGTTAAAAGACCGACTTCAAAGCTGTGTATATTACCAGTAAATGACTGATTATGTGATTTAGAATTAAGTCCTAAACTTTATTTTGTTAAATTGCTATAGAGTTTTTGGAGTTGTATTTACGGTTTGTTGTTGTATTTATAGAATATTTACAGTTATTTACATTTTCACAATTTATATTTACATAGTTTGTAGAGTTCAGACTTGATCTGACTTGTCTTTTCGATTGACTAGTCGATATTTATGTTCAAGTTTTCTTAGACTTATAAGTGGTTCTTTTTTGATCATTTGGATTTGTTTCCTTTAAAGTTAAGGACATAGTTTTTCAATATGTCCTTGGCGGGCGGTATGTTAAAGCCATGGTTGACTTAAGAACCTAAGCATATTTTTTTACTAGAGTTTAATTACATTACTTGTCACTAGATGGCGTTGTTTGGTTGCGCCTATTATTTCTGAATCGCGCTAGCGAGATCGCGCCGCAGTCTATTTAAGTTTGAAGTGAAATTCAGTTCATTATAAATCTTTACCTACCCTAACGCTTACGTGTTTCTTTTTTGATTCCTTACTCCTTCCCTACTACCCCGGACCACCCAGAGGTTCCTTGTACAAACCGTACAAGAGTCCTTAAGCATGCTCTTATCAATGTGATTATGCATAATTAGCATGTAAAATCAGGTGAAGTTTCGCCTAATTTATGAGATAGACAGAAATTTACTTCCGTTTTTATTTCAGGCACGTAATTTTAATAGATCACAAAGAAAAAAAGAAAGAAAAGAAGTTTTGTTTATTTGACGACTGTCGATAAATTACTTAAATTGAATGACATATAAAAATATAAGCATCTACTTCATTTTATCATTGGCTATTCACCGGCACTCGGAAGATGAAGAATGAAGCTTAATATTAATTCAGTCTCCCCTGGAGGGGCTACGGTGCGACCGTGAATCGAGATACTCCGGATATCATCCAGTTAGATTACTATGTCCGCACGTCAACCGCTAAGCTGGCCGCATCACTAGCGCCACATATATATTTTAGGTACAGAGTACAGGTATTTCAGTAAGTGGTAACAACACATAATTTAAGAGAATACGCATTAATATATATTGTTAATTAAGTAACGTTGCCGCAAAATGCTGGTAAGTTTTCCGTTAGATGAATAAGGGTACATTCCATACTAGACTCTTACATACTCGTTGTACACAAACAGATAGACATTATCGTGATCAGTCGAACCCAAGTGGGCTACTTCAACTTAATCTTCGACGTTGTTATTTTTGCAACAACGATATTAAATCCACATAGGAGTCTTTCGGAACCGGGACCGCGGTCCCAGATTCCCCTTGTAAGAATAATTATTATTTTTGAGAAGTAATTTGTGTCCACGAATAAAATCAACAAAGTTATGTCTTATGGCACGGCCAATCAAATTTTTTAAAAGTTTCAGTCCCATCTCCAGTCTCCATCCTCATGAAGTCACTAGACTTCATGAGGATGGAGTTTGAAGTCCTTTTAAACACAATACTCGCATGTTGGCCGTAGCGGAGTTTTGGCTAAACAAATATTCGTATACTAAATTGCCATTACGTCGAAATGCGACATTTATTTATTCAGCAGTGATACTCCATTGGTTCCGACTCAAACTGGATTTTTAATTCGCGGATTTGCGATCACAGACAGTGTGATTTGGTTTAAATATGAAGAAGCATTGGCATACTGCAAGTAAGTACTTCAGTGTTTAATTAGTTAAGTACCAAAATTAATAACAAGACATACTTAGATTATATCTCCGAGGTTAACTGTAAAAAAACTAAGTTGGAAAAAACAAAATGATAAAGAAAACGAAATTATTTTTATTCATTTAGCTCATCCCTCGTATTATCGGAGAAAGCTACCTTTTACGAGTTTTGGTGTTAAATACTTATAATATAATACTGTGGCTTAAAATTAAATATATTTATTTATAAACAATATATATTATGTATGCGATAACAGTCGTGTATCCATCTATAAATAACACTTGTCATTACGATGATAAGCAGGCTTCTAATCATTCACAGAGATGACCTCATCCTGACGAATACCATGCAAGCTGATAATGATTATCTTATTCGATTTGCAATCGATACTGTTGGTATTCATAATGGTAGACTTACTCATTTTAGATAATATAGGCTGTAATGTAAAATAAGAATTGGGAATGTACTACAACACAGTATAGACAGATAATTGATGGCGGCTGAGTAAGAACGGAGGAGATTCGCTATCCGAACAGCCCGTAATAAGCGGACCTGGGGATGACGAGTGGAGCGGAGCGTAGCTAGCGGTTGAAACGTCAGGCTCACATTGAATAATAAAATATCAAATAATTAAATTTAAAAAATTAAAAACACCCGTCACAAAAAACCACTCCCAAAAAGTAAAAAATAAGTTGTGTTAGTTAGCCCTATAACTTTGATATACCTAGTAATACTTATTTTGATGCAAGCCTTGTCATGTCGGAGGAGACCCTAACTGGTAGAGTACTACGTCATATTATCGGAACGATCCAAGGTCCCCCGACAATGACAACCCTATTACTATGTATATCAAAGTTATAGGGCTAACTAACTCAACTTAATTTTTACTTTTTGTGGGTTGTATTTGTGACGGGGGTTTTTAAAATTCTTAATTTAATTTTTATTTTAGTCTTTTTAAATTAATCTATTCGTCAAGCTCTTTGATTTGATACCCATATTAAGGGAGTTGTGAAATAAAATGTAATTAGCCATTTTGTGGTAGCGGCCATCTTGGATTTGAAATTTATCATATTGTATGGTATTCTACTAGTCAAGCCCTTTCATTTGATACCCATATTAAGGGAGTTGCCAAAAAATTTGAACTCCTTCATTTTGTAGCGACGGCCATCTTGGACCGATTTTTTTCAAACATAGCTAAGAACACTCCCGACTAATATACTTTTCAAACAAAAAAACTAAATCCAAATCGGTTCATCCGTTCAGGAGCTACGATGCCACAGACAGACAGACACACACACACAAACACGTCAAACTTATAACACCCCGTCGTTTTTGCGTCGGGGGTTAAAAATAGCTATACAATTGTTATCATTCAACACTTATAACTCATATTATTGGATTGGTGTGATATTTATAAACAGTTTGTTTGTTTATAAACATAGTCACACTGTAATGAATACCCGTAGCCCGCAGGCTACACAATATCAATGAGCTCGTGATACGTTTCATAATTAACGAAGCAAAAATAATATTTTGGCACAAAATTCTTTAATCTGTCTATTCAATTTATGAATGCTACAGTTTTGCAATTTAAATATAATAACTTCTAAACTTATAATTGTGAAAGAAAGAAAGATCCGTTTATTATACACACACATACACACTTACACAACACATAAAAAAAAAACATGAAATAAAAAAAAAAAAAAGAAATCCACAATCGGCACATAAAAAAAAAACAAACAAGTAAAAACATAAACAGTACGATACAAATAATTAGGTATATGAGGTAGGAATGCCGTGCCCGCACCAACCCGACCGCACCCCGCCACAGCGAAACACCATCACACAGCGCACGCTTGCGACAGTATTGTCTGTTCCGACCCGCGGGGCATACGTGTTTTTTTTTTTAATTTTTTTCTTCCTGTTGAGAGTGTTATAATACTACTGCGGCGCAATGTAACAAAGCATTACTGCGGCGGAGCCGGGCCGCGCCGAGAAGCCCCTGCACCGCACACCTACCACATCACACAATAAAATATAGATACCCCGGCGCACACCGACGGGTTGCTGCACTAGAATAAAAGTACCTTTGTAATATGACCTTCACAATGAAACTTCATTTCCCTTCATATGTCAGTGTGGAGTGTGTGTACAAAAGGCCACAGTTCAGCTACTGCTACAGATTGGGTTGGTACAATCTGCAGCGCTGGTTTTCAACTGAAGCCCAATCCAAACTAGGTAGCATGCTGTATTACCATTAAATAAATAAATAAAAATATCATTACACACCTACTCACGTACATTCACACACGAGAATACAGGATACACGAGTGCACAATACTGAACAGTAAAAATTTATATATGACACGAATCCAATTACAATATATATCAAAAAGACAAATACAACACAAAAACAAACTTAACTAACAACAAATTCAAGATAAACATTACTTGCACCTCCAGTTAACAACGCAACTGCCGCATTCGCTTTCTTATTTTTTTTTTTTGTATTATTTATTATAATATGATAATATATATATATATATACACACACACACACACATATATACATATATATACACATACACATATATATACATACATATATATATATATATAAATCTTGAAGGACATGTTGCGTCCTACATGGCGTTATTTACCGATGATGCTGCGTCCGACTGACTTTGTGCGTCCGAAATACGGACGCAAGATTAACCGACCCTCATTTTCAGCCCAAATGTTCCTTATGATCAATAGAATGCTAGGGCGAAAAATTGGCATGGACGTAATTCCATCACTACAACGCCTTTTAGCGTATAATATAGTTCGGCCGTCGCCCGACTGAAATTTGGAGGGCACTAGTGTTCAGCGTATACTTTACCACGTATACTTTGAGTTCAGTTCACCGATCTTAATGTGTCCATTGAATATCGTACTTAATTTGTAAAGTTTTTATCATGTTTTCGTGACAACAATCTTGCGTCTCTTAAATATCCTTAAACGGGCACTAGGTACGGTGTCTCAGGGGTCTATTCGGGGTTCACGAGGGACGGCGGGGCGGGCGGCGGCATACATGATTTCTGTAATCATTGTATGGGGAGACCTTAGTGCGCGCCTTAAGTCTGGCCAAATTGAAAAGACCATCCTCCGCCATCTGTGCGGAAGCGGATGCGTACTCCCTCAGAAAGAGTTCGTAAAACATCACTGACTATTACTGCAAAGTACTTGGCGAACAGTGTGGGCGCTAGAACACACCCTTGTTTCACCCCACAGGTAACGAGTAAGAAATTTGATTGATCACCATCGACACCGACGCAGCATTGCATGTCGTTATGCAGGAGTCTAAGAAGTCTCACAAACTTCTCCGTGCACCCTAGCTTCCCAAGCATCATCCAGAGAGCTTCCCGAGGCACACTGTCGAATGCCTTCTCCAGGTCAGGTCAGGTCTTAGGTCAGGTTAGTCAGGTCTTACTGGTGGTAGAAACTTGGTGGCACAAATTTGTCTCAAGTTTCGACCGGGTAGGTACCACCGTGCACTATTGCGAAAAACCCTCCATAGCAATTCAATCTCGGTTGGATTGTGTTCAGGGGTCAGCATGTGCATAGCCGGGCAGAGGTGGTGGTTGTCGCAGCACTAGTGGGACCAGTGGGTCTTGGCGTAGTCTAGTGGGGATGGCGCGGGGCGATGCGCCGAACAGGGAGACCTGTAGAAACGGTGGTGCCGCTGGCCGCCCGCGGTATAGTACAGGGGCCCAACTGGGGTTAACCACCTTGGGAGGCTGCCTCACCAGGCCGCGCATAATCCCGATATGGTTCGTCGTGCCGGTTGGTGACCGGATTTGGGAGCCCGGCGACCATACTCGGGGGGGTACGGGGGCCCTTCCGTTCGGCGCGTCGGCTCTCGCCATGCCTCACATTCATAGATAAAACCAATATCCCGCGCTTTGTCACACGGTGCTGCGGCGACAATCACTTCTTTTTTTCACGCCTTCTCCCACCCAAACTCATGGCAGCGCAATTTATAGAAAAAGGCAACACAGCGGCTCGTCACACTCCCAAAAGCTTGCTATTTGAGGTGGAGTCCACTAACATCTGTGGGCTCCATGCAAACCTCAACGCCGTCCACCAACACCTAGAGACGGCGAAACCTGCCATGTTTTTTCTAACGGAGACGCAAATACACCGCCCTGACGACACGACCTACTTGCTCTACCCTGGCTATGTTCTTGAGGAAAGTTTTCGTGCAAAAGCCGGGGTGTGCGTGTTTGTTAGGGCGGATGTTTGCTGTCGCCGTTTGCGCTGCCTAGAGGACCCATCCTTCTCCGTCCTTTGGGTACACGTAGACCATGGCCCTACGAGTCAGATCTATGTGTGCCTCTACCGTTCCCATACAGGAGATGCTGAGACAACTCGACTCTTTGAATATCTGAGCCAGGCGGCAGATGATGCGCAGGAGCGATTTCCGAATGCCGAAATGGTATTTTGGGGGATTTTAACGCCCACCACGAGATCTGGTTGGGCTCCTCCAAAACAGACCATGCGGGAAGAGCCGCCCACGCATTTGCTCTGGCGCACGGCCTGACCCAATTGGTGCACGAGGTCACTAGGATACCAAGAAGGTCGGGCCAAGCACCTTCTCTGCTAGACCTTCTGCTGACGAGTGATCCGGACCGGTACAGTGTATCGGTGCGAGCCGCGTTAGGCAACTCTGACCACTGCCTGGTCTGTTCCACGGTGCCTATTATGGCGCCCCCACGACCCGTGCAGGGGAAGCGGCGTCTCTGGCACTACTCGTCAGCGGACTGGGATGGACTTCGTGACTATTTTGCGTCCATCCCGTGGGTTGAGCGCTGCTTTGAAGGTAAGAACCCATCGGATTGTGCTACTGCTGTCGCCGGTGAGATCGGTCTGGGTATGGAATACTATATCTCATACACCGATGTCACCGGTGACCGCGGGGTGCGCCCTTGGTTCGGGCGCGAGTGCGCGGAAGCTGTTGAACAAAAACAGTCTGCGTACCGCGCTTGGGTAAGGGCGCGCGCCACGCGCCATCCCAATCTGGGCCACTTCAAGGCAGCGTACAACAGAGCCACAAAGGTCTGTAGAAGGGCCTATGTCAGAGCGGATGCCCTGCGCATAGCGCGGCTTGGTCAAGAGCTAGTGATGCATCCCACGGGAAGCCGTGGCTACTGGCGACTGGCTAAAGCCGTGCAAGCCAACTTCTGTCAGCCTTCGCTGCCTCCGCTGCGTAACCCTGATGGATCCCTGGCCCATGAGTCGCAAGAGAAGGCAAATCTGCTGGCTAATCTCTTTGCGGCCAACTCCCGAATCGATGATTGTGGTACGCAGCCACCAACACTACCCGACAGTGACCACGCGATGCCTGATATCCATATCAGGCAACGCGATGTCCGTGCAGTGCTGCAATCACTCGATGTCCGGAAAGCCAGTGGTCCGGATGGTATTCCAGCGGTAGTTTTGAAAAAATGTGCAGCGGAGTTGTCTCCAATGCTTACGCGCCTGTACCGGCTATCCTACAGTTCGGGTACAGTGCCTTTGCCTTGGAAAGAGGCGAATGTTCAGCCGATTCCCAAGAAGGGGGATCGCTCGGAGCCAGCCAACTATCGACCCATAGCCGTCACCTCAGTGCTGTGCAAAGTGTTTGAGCACATAATTAACAAACAGCTCATGCGGCACCTAGAGGATCACTCCTTAATTAATGACCGGCAATATGGCTTCAGACCGAAACGGTCAACGGGTGATCTTCTAGCATACGTTACCCATCTTTGGGGTGAGGCTATGGACAAGCACGGCGAGTCACTGGCAATTAGTCTTGACATCGCCAAAGCTTTCGATAGAGTCTGGCACAAATCGCTTCTTTCTAAGCTACCTGCCTTTGGTCTGCCTTCTAGGCTGTGCAACTGGGTTGCTAGCTTCCTGCAGGGGCGCCGTATTCGCGTCCTTTGTGACGGACGAGCTTCAGAGTTTCTGCAGGTTAATGCTGGCGTGCCCCAGGGGTCCGTCTTATCACCCACTCTCTTTCTTCTGCATATCAACGACATGCTGTCTACCGGCAATGTTCATTGTTATGCAGACGATAGCACTTTACATGGGAGTTATCATGGACATCCAGCGGCCAAGCAGTCAGATATCGCAGAGAAAAGGCAGCTTCTTGTCACTGAGCTTGACGGGGTCCTGAATCACATTTCTCAATGGGGCTCTGAGAACCTGGTTGAGTTCAATGCCAAGAAGACGCAGGCATGTGCGTTTACAGCAAAAGTATCTTCTTTCCTTCCCCTCCCCACTCTTCAGAGCACGCCACTGCCGCTGCAGGACAATCTCAATATCCTAGGTATGGATGTTCGCTGCAACCTGAATAACAAAAACTACATCGAAAGCATCATCAAAACAGCCTCACGAAAACTCGGAGTCCTGAACAGAGTGAGACGATTTTTCACGCCGGAGCAGCGGTGTCTTCTATACAAGACACAAATTCGCTCCTGTGTGGAGTACTGCTCGCATCTCTGGGATGGTTCAGCAAAGTACTTACTAGATGCTCTCGACAGGTTGCAGCGACGTGCGATCCGCATCATTGGGAATCCCGAGATCACGAACACCCTAGAACCTTTACAGCTGCGTAGAGATGTTGCGTCCATGGCTGTATTTTACCGTCTGTACCATGGGGAGTGTTCTGATGAGCTCTTCCAATTAGTCCCACCCTCCCCTTTCCTACACAGGACAACGCGTGCAGGTCTTAGATGTCATCCGCACACGGTGCAAAACATCCGATCAAGAACCAAGCGGTTCGGAGACTCTTTCCTCTGTTGCACCATTAAGGCCTGGAATTCATTACCAGCTCACGTGTTTCCTTCTTCCTACAGTCCCGGGTCCTTTAAGCGGGGCGTGAAAAAGCATATGATAAGGCCGTCAAGCTGAGTATCACCATTGTCACACGGTATGTGTAAGTAATGGTGACCCTCTTTTCTGGGATTTTGCCTTCAGCTTACCATCAGGCAAGGCGAAGTCCAATTGACGTGTCCTATATAAAAAAAAAAAAAAAAAAGGTCAACACAGCGGAGATAAAGCGGACGACCCTGTTCTCTGCTATTTTCTTGCAGTTGACGCACAGAAAAGATTGCTTCAGAGGTGGTTCGTTCAGGTCGGAAGCCAAACTGGGTTTTTGGCAGTATCTTTTCAGACAGAGCTTTTAAGCGGTTTAAAAGGACTCTGGCCAAGGCCTTTCCCAGGGTTGACAAAAGCGAAATACCGCGGTTAGAGTTGCAGTCGGAACGGTCACCCTTGTTTTTGTAGAGGGTTTTTTTTTAATTTTTTATACCACTTAGTTGGCAGACAAGCACACGGCCCACCTGATGGGAAGCGGTTACCGTGGCCTATGGACGTATGCAACACCAGGGGTGTCACACTCGCGCTGCCGACCATAGGGAAACCTTCTGATGCCCCTCTTGAAGAACTCCATATTGTAGGCACTTGGGAAAACCGCAGCAGGGAGGTCATTCCACAGCTTGAGTGTGCGTCGGATGAAGTTTCTTTCATACCGCACAGTGCGCACCGTCTCAGGTCGCAATGTGTGGGGATGAATTCCCTGCCTATGGCGAGAGGTGCGATGATACAATGTAGCTACGGGCATTATGTCTAACAATTCATCTGAGCACAAACCATTGTATATGCGGCAGAACACACACAATGAGGCAAAATCCCTCCTAAGGCTAAGAGGTTCCACTCTACCTGTGAGTATGGGATTGTCAACCAGCCTCAATGCCCGTCTTTGCAACGAGTCGAAGGGGTCAAGTTGGTATGCAGGTGCTCCAGCAAAAAGGTGACAGCAGTACTCCATGTGAGGCCGGACCTGTGCTTTATAAAGAAGGAGTTGCTGCCCCGCAGTGAAATACTGCTTCGCCCTGTTGAGCACTCCGAGCTTTCTTGATGCCAAGTTAACCTTGTCCTGCAAATGACTTCGGTATTGGACGTCACTGGAGATATCGACACCAATTATCCCTATACTCAGGGAGATGGTAAGCGGTGTGCCCAGGAATTGCGGCGCTACAATGAATGGGGTTTTCTTAGCGGTGAATACACATACTTGTGTCTTAGTGGGGTTGACTTGGACTAGGTTTAGTCGTCCCCAATCGGATATTCCAGAGAGAGTAGTCTCGATTTCAGACACAAGTTGTTCGCGACTCTTCTCCACCTCGGACTGAGGGATATTTGCACGGCCCGTGTAACACGTGTCCCCGGTACTGTCGCCCGCATAACAATGAATGGAGCCATCAGACAGCATGTCATTGATATGCAGCAGAAACAGCGTCGGAGACAACACGGAGCCTTGTGGGACACCAGCGTTTATGTTCATGCGGTCCGAGCAGCTGCCGTCGACGACGGCTTGGATGCTTCTGTTGGACAAAAAGCTGGTGATCCATTCGCACAATCCTTCGAGGAGTCCATAATATGGCAACTTCGTAAGAAGACCTTTGTGCCAGACCCGATCGAAGGCCTTCGCTACATCAAGGCTGACCGCTAGTGCCTCACCTCGACTTTCGATGGCTTGCGCCCACCGGTTTGTGAGATACACAAGAAGGTCACCGGTAGAGCGACGGTGGCGAAAACCGTACTGTCGGTTGCTCAGTAGATCGTTTCCTTCAAGGTACCTCAGGAGTTGTGTATTAATAACACGCTCCATAACCTTCGAGAGAAGGGAGGTTATAGCGATAGGCCTGTAATTGGTCGGATCTGTCCTGTCACCTTTCCTAAGAAAGGTGACAGGACAGATCCGTACCTCAGTACAGGGTGCACGAATGCAGTCTTCCACGAGGCCGGGACCTGCCTTGCGGAGTATGAGAGTGCGAAAAGTCGTGTAAGTACAGGGCACAGCTCGGGGGCACAGTGCTTAAGCACCATCGCCGGTATGCCGTCCGGCCTACTCGACTTCCGAACATCTAGGGACTTAAGCTCGTGCCGGACCACCCGTTGTGTGATTTTAATTTAGGTCATCGAAGCACCACAGCTGGGGATAATGGGTGGTTCGGCGTTCCCGTCGTTCATAGTCGAGTTTGACGCAAAGAGATTACCCAAAAGATCGGCCTTCTCCTTAGCGCCATGGGCCAGACTACCGTCGGATTTTTGCAGCGGCGGAAGGCAAGCCTGGCAGAAGTTTCCCTCAGCAGCTTTAGCGAGCGACCAAAATGCACGACTGCCAGATGGGTAGCGCGCAAGCAAAACTCAAACTTTGCTCTAGACGTTGCCTTTTTACTGGACCTTGAAGCAGCATTCAACTTCCGCTTCACCTCAGCGATGTTCGGATCCTTATTGGCAAGAGCCGTGGTCCAAGCCTTGTATGCAGATTGCTTGCGGTCTCTAGCTTCCCTGCAAGGCCTATTAAACCACGGGCGTTTGCTCGCTCCTGTCGCGACCCAGCGGTTGGGGACGTAACATTCCATACCCACTAGAATCGCGTCAGCGACTGCTGTTGCACAGGAGCTTGGATCATCAGAAAAGAAGTAAAGCTGCCTCCACGGGTATGACGCGAAGAATTCTCGCAGTCCGTCCCAGTCTGCCGACTTGTAGTGCCACACATGCCGCCACTGAGGTGGCCGCGGTGGTTCAGGCCGCGCGAGTGACACTTGCGCCCGGACGAGGCTGTGGTCCGAATTACCGAGAGGTCCTTCCACCCTTAAGGGTATTCATCCGGGCGCGTAGTCAGCAGAAGGTCCAGTATAGAGCTTCTGTGGGTCTCAATTTCTGGTGTTCTAGTGATAGAATGCACCAGTTGAGAGAGCCCATAAGTTAGAGCGAAGTCGTGAGCAGCCCTTCCCGCAAAATCAGTCCTAGGAGACCCCAGCCACATACAACCAGAGCCCACAGACAAGTTGGGGTTGTGTGACTGGCTGGCGCGATGGGCGGAAGGGCCCCCGGTCCTCTCTCAGATACTGAAGCCAGGTCCACTCCGGTCTCCTCCTCCGGCATGGCTACAGCACCGGGAACTTTACACAGGCTGCTGGTTCAGCCTCCTGAGGCGGAGATTAAGTAATCCCCAGGTTCGGAAACCGTACAGCCTGCGGGCGGCCAGCGGATAACCGTTTCACCGAGTCTCCCTGACCACCGCGCCAACATTTCACGCCCCCACCAGTCAGTGGGGTCAATTTAAGCCTTTGGTCTTCCTACTGACAGCACAGAACCTCTCCAGTGGGCTCTGGCTACCCTACTCACCGCCGGGAACACAACACAAGGTTATTATAACCGGGGTATTCTGTAGGGCGGAGGTACTTACCCAGACGGACTGCTCAATTTTGGACGGGAGATACCGTCATGTCCTTCCTCCAAATAAAAATACAAATAAAGGTACAAATGCGAGACACTTTAAAGTCATCCGGGACTCGCTCTTCCTCCCACATACGAGCAAAAAGTTTCCAAACCAACATCTACAACTCCCCGCCGCCGTATTATAACAGCTCTCCCGGTATAAGGTCAATACCAACCGCTCGCTTCTGTTGCTGCCTGATAGCAGAGACAACCTCATCATATGACAGGGGCTCATCCAGCTCAATGGAAAGAGGGAGTTGAGGTATTAGACTCACATTTTGTAAATCTGATGATCGATCTACGTTGGACTTGGACTTGACCAGTATCTCTCTGCCTGACAAGTATAATCAATCAAGTGCCAGTGTTTCGGATCGAGGATGCATCCACGTTGTCTTGTGCTTAGCGGCAAGTCTGAACATAGTGTTCGATATTGCAAGCTCAAAATGAGCACAAAGACTGAGTAGCAACTGACCATTGCTGTTCATGTTGCCGACTCAGTGTCTACCCAAGACTCCAGGCCAAGCCTCATTGTCCCGTCCAACTCTGGCATTGAAATTGCCTAGCAATATAACCTGCTCTCTGACGTTTATGCTGTCAAGGCATTGAGATAGTTCCTCGTAGAATTTATCTTTGATGTCATCAGCCTTGTCTAGCGTAGGGGCATAGACACTGATGACATTAAGGTAATTGTCTTTGTCCGTGAAGGCGCAGTGTGGTAACGCGGTCTGAAGAATGCATAGGGTGCTCCTCAAGTCGCTTAGCTATGTGATTCTTGATGGCAAACCCTACGCCTGAACGTCGCGGTTCGGAAGCTGTGGTACCTTTCCAAAAGAAAGTATAGCCGCCACCTTCTTCTATCAGCTCTCCTTCATCGGCAAGGCAATCCACGTTATATCGATGAAGTTCCCGAGCTACTATGGCAGTTTTGCGTTCAGGGCAGGCGTTGCCATCGCGATCAACAAGCGTTCTCACGTTCCACGCGCCGAATGTCATTATAGGTATTGTCATTTTTGTATGCTAACTATTAGTTATTTAATATCTGTGCCTGGAGTCTTTATAAGCCCTTATATAGATGGAAGCCTCTTGGCTGATAAGCTGGATACAATAATTCAAAAACAGTATTCGGAACCAATCTGAATTCAATAGTAGATAGATGTCATGTAGTTATTAAATCATTATGATATATGCAGAGCATTATACGGAATTGATTTCAACATGCAGTTGGATGGAGGCGGGAATGTGCATGCAGTGTTTTGAACGTATACGGAGATATTCAGTGTGCAAGAAAGATTTAAGAGTGAACGGACGAACTAATTCAGTTATACGGAACCAATCTCAATTCAATAGTAGATGGATGTAATTTAGTTATTATAATCATTATGATATATGCAGAGCATTATACGGAATTGATTTAAACATACATTCGGATGGAGGCAGGAATGTGCATGCAGTGTTTAGTAGGTATACGCAGGTATTCAGTGTGCAAGAAAGATTGAAGAGTGAACGGACGCACAAATTCAGCTAGAAATATTTAATTTGAATATCACCATTTAACGTTTAAATGAAATTTGACGTCGACTACTGATATGATACTGATTAAAACATCTTACATACGCATTGAAAACATTAAAAATCTCACTACATTCAGTGGACGCCGCCGGGTGGTAGTTTGTAAAGACGCAAGAAGTCCTTCGCGATTATATATATATATATATATATATATATATATATATATATACATATATATATATATATATATATACATATATACACACATACATACATATACACACATATATACTCACACATACATACAAACATACATACATGCATTCACACATACATACGCACATACACATATACATAGTCAGGTTGATTTTTGGTCAATGAGCAGGATATTTCTGTACCTAACTCGGAAACCATGTACGCCGGCAAGCCTTCTAAGAGGCGGAGGAATATTGTTCCATATCTTACTCGCTCGATATCTGAAACCTCCCTGAAATGCCGCAGTTGCATGTTTTGGAACATGTAGGTTTATGGCGATGCTCTTGTCAAATACCTACTGTTTTCATTTAGCCATTTCAGTTTAGAGTACAGGTAAGAAGGTTTTCCTGTCTTGACAATGCCAAAAAGAACAGTTGCTAGGTGTAACTCCCTCCTGTACTTCATTTTGAGTTTGTTGTTATTGTTCAGATATGGCGTCACAGTTGTGCAACAGCGACATGTTCGTCTATGAAGGGGTTAAACTAGCTGGTTGCTAAGCTCAAGTTGCGATTACCAACACAAGGATTATAGTCTTTTCTAAGGATTCTTAGTACTAAAAATACAAAACATGGGGGGGGGGAAGTAGAAGAGGCACTTAAACCTTTGGTCAGTTACCGTGTCCGTTAGGATGTAACTGCATTTTACTCTACACAATCTCTAAAAATTATATTTGGATGTTCAGTGTATTTTCTTTTCAAAATAGGAGACAGATCAGCCGACCGGTCAACGGCGTCCCCTGCTAGAAGTAAGTAAGTAAGCATGTAAGCACTACATGACTAATTGAAAATATTAAAAAATATAATACATAGTACATTATTGAAATACATAGGACTGATGGCCGTTGGAGCAAACGAGTCTCAGAGTGGAGACCGCGAGAAGGTAAACGGAAGGTAGGCCACTAAGCCAGATGGACGGACGACCTGAAAAGGGTGGCTGGGACAAACTGAATGTGGAAGGCAGAGGATCGGATAAAATGGCGCACATTGGGCGAGGCCTATGTCCAGCAGTGGACTGCGGTGGGCTAATTGATTATTATTGAACAAGCTCATTATTATAAAAGGTAATAAGATCATTTTCAGTACTTTACTAGTCAGGATTGATCTGATGCTGTCTGTACTCTATCAATCTGTTACGTTTTCACGCCTAAAACACTGAACCGATCTTGATGAAATTTGGTCTAGCGGACATACACGCGAGCAGTGCCGCGGGCTACAGCTGCTAAAAATATAAACGATACTTCATTCCATTATTTCACACGAAACAAAACGCCGAAAGTAGCATTGTTTCGATTCAACGCAGAAGCGTGCCTTTATTTTATATGCTATATTTCAACGCCAACACAAATTCACACGAGATGTTTCCCAATTAAGGTAAAAAGAAAGATGTTATCGATAACTTTGGTGCTGCAGTACGCACCCTTATCGCTAACGGAGATACTTTTCTTCAGTGAAGTCACGTAATCTTGCTTACCTTCTACTTACAGTTGGCACTTAACCATTATAACCCTTTCTGAGGTTGTCTGGAAAACTATACGTTAACATATTGTCGCTAGAAGGCACAAAAAAGACGATTATGATAATTTCTTTAAACAATGCAATGTTCATTATTATTTCAATGCCTTAGGTTTTATCAATTCTAACATGGCCTTGGAATGCCTTGGAAATGTGGCTAATGTTTGTACGTATAATTTGGATATAACATTTTTACTAACATATTGAAACAATTCCTATACCTAGATATTGTCTACAAAAGCTCTTTAAATTTAATAACTTGTTGAAAAAGCTATAATGAATTGTACTTTATCTAATTAACTCTATTTATTACTGTTATTATATAGAAATATAGCTACGACCTTTAAAAAATTTAACTGCAATTAGAAACTGACACTAGTAAAATTTAATTGATCTTCGTAAATTATTGATCCAATATTGTGACTGAAACCCGTGATACTAAATTTTTGACATTGTTATGTTTTTGATTTCATGTTTGACAAAAGACTGTTATTATTAGGAATGGAAACTTAAGTGACAAACTTGCAGTAACGATTGGGAATGATATATGACGTGTAATGATTGTCCTTATGAATAAATGAGTTTAAGTTCGATGGCGGTAAGCCCCCTTTAACCGATGGGAGCTCTTGGCGCATTTTGATGCGATACAATTGGCTCCAAATAAAGAATCCAGTTTCTATAAGTATGTTTTAAAATAGTAAATAGCTGAAAGAAGGAATTCTTCAAATTCTCAGTGACCATTATCTTCATTATTATTAGAATTTATACTTTAAAACTTTAATGACTAATAACCAAAAGTACGCCATATTATATCTCAGTTTCACGTAAAACATGTAATACATGAACTATCACTGCCGAGTTCCATTATGATGACTGACGCGGTATCCAGGAGCGTGTTGGTTAATGTTTCCGGACGTACTCAATAGTATCGATTTATAATATGCATGACAATGAGTCGCCGTGCATACTTATACGAAGATTTGGATAGTTACTCAGTGGTCAAAGCATTCCCCCTGAGGGACAGATCACGAGTTCGAAACCCGTCTGAACTTGTTCAATTTTTTTCCTATCTTAATCGAAATGAGTTTAAAGCGGTCAATGTACAGCAAAATTAACAAAACAAAATGTCAGATACCGCACTGTCGTACCAGTAACTCCTATAAATTACGACAGCCTGAGACTGGATGTGGCGTTTGTTTTATGTACGTGTATATACAAGTACCTACGTATGAGGAACCACTCCACGACTAAAATAATTGAACCGATTGCGATAAGTGGCGTGCTATCGATTTTGTGGGCTTGTTAACAATGAGTCATTTTATCCCTATTTAGTGCGAACCACTATCATTCTTAGTATTTCGGCAAGTTGTTGGACATGTAATAGGTATTAAAGTTCTGGGTATTATTTATACGGAGTGCGAGGGATATGTCTCAGATAATCTCACCTCCGGCAACCTGCAGCCCACACAGACGGCGTGCGTTTTAGTCGGTTCAAGTCCGACATAACCTCGCCCACCGGCGTCGGTGGTGGGGATACCCGTGGGGATTTTGCGCACTTTAAAAAAAAAGGGTATTATCTTATTAAAAGGGTAAAAATGAATGTTTCTTGTTCATTTGTCCTTTTGAAGCACACGAACAAAGGCTTCTTCATCATGTGAACGTCGAGGCTATTCAGCTACTTGACACCACGGACATAGTGAGAAGACTAAAAAGAACTAAACCTTTTGAGTTACTTTAGTAAAGTCAGTGTAACTAAGTACAGTGAGTGCTACGTTTAAAGAACACAAGAACAAAGTGTCTTTTAATTTCAATAGAGACTATAAGAAAAGTGTCAATGGATACATTCTTAACTTGTAAGTGTTAGTAAATTAAGTTAAATTTAAATTACTTATTAGCCTCAAGGTCTAGATTGTAATTGTATGAGTAATCGTTTAACAACGAGTACATCATAATGAAAAAAAAAAAAAAAAAAAAAAATTTGTCCTTTCGATTGCGATGAAACTGTATTATCTACTTTGTTACAATATAATAACGTATCAAAGTCAGTGATGCTTCCTAACATAAACAAAATAGAGGCATTGCAATATCTGCAACGCATGCCTTGCATTTGCAGTATTAGTATAAATCAAAAGAAGTATAATATACTTTTGGTGTCGTCCACTTAGAGCACCCAGTTAAATAGCACCTAGCCTTGTCCACGAAGAGCACCTATCCACATTTCTGCTAGGTGCTCTTCGTGAATACAAATTTCTTTTCACAATCTTGTCCACGAAGAGCACCTACGAGTAATCGGGTTAGTGCTGAGACTTTTAATGTATAGTATGTGAATATACCCAGACCGAAGATTTCAAAGCGAAGTTTTGAATCGGTTTATGTGTAGAAACTACAAATATTTTACTACTAGGTATACTATTTAAAGTAGCTTTGACGGTCCTGATACGCCAATGCGCGATGTATTCTTGTTTGTTTATTTATGTACAACTAGCTGTACCCTACCTCGCTTCGCTGTGGCACATTGTGTTTGAATGGTTGCGAAATAAAACAAAGTGGTACACAGCTGATCGTTAAAAATAACTGTTTTTTCGCGGTCGCGGATATGTGACTGATGCAAAAATTTAATAAAAACGATGCGGATTATATATAATAATGCTAAAATTTCAGCTCGATCGGTGCAGAACTTTTTGAGTTTTTGAAGCGTACACAAACTAACAATATTTTTACATATATTTATATATAAGATAGAAGATAGACTTACATAATAAAGAAAAGTGAATACACAAATTTACCCCTATTCTATACCATTTTTTAAACAGGTAGGTTTTTCGTACGAATTTCGAATTACACAATTAGGAAAGTGCTCCACCCTACTGAAATTCGAGGTTAAACAGAAGTGTTAAGTTACGTCTACTTAAATAAAATGATTTTGCTGGTGAATAAGGTAATCAGAGCTGCTTAGAAAGACGGATAGGCGGGAGAAATGATGATGCACAAGACAGTCAAGTGCGAAGCACCTCAGATTTGTGAATTTATGTGCCCTAACAGCTAAGTACCAATAAAATGTTAAACGTAAAATACTGTAACATTAAAACAGTGACTTTTTAACTATTTGCGAACGATAGCGCGTCTTCGTGATTTAAGGATGACGCCGGGAGACAAAATATGTAGTTTCTTTTTAAATATTGTCTTCATACGTTATTATGTAACTACCTATGTATCCCATGAACAACAATCTCGTTTGTTCTGTTTGAAACACCTACCTAATATTATCCTTTAATATATAAGTTACTTTTAATAATTACAATATTGTTCGAATCTACTAGTTTTAACTCACAAATTAATTCAAGCAGAAAAAAGTTTCGATCCTAAGCTCACATATCAAATGATTAATAAATGTATTTATTTACGCTTAACTAGAAGGGACAATCTTCTAGTGAATATACGAGAAAATTGCCATCTGTGTAATCAACAGACATTCTTAGAAACGAAAATTATTGCTAGCAACAATTATTTTTCTGTTTGTTATAGCGACGGACACCTAATCAAGTGGTCTCCATCGATTGTAATGCCAATAGTTCAGTTAACGGAAATACAGGATAATAGGAACTATGAAATCGAAAATATAAAAAAATACATATTGCAAAGGAGGAAGAATACTTCTATTTTCATAATTGTTACCAGGCATTTATTTATGCGAGCTAAAATTATGAATACGAACGTTTAATATTAGAGCAGTGGAAGAAGTATATTGAGATATGTCCAGTGAGGTGACTGACACTAAGCATGACGAAGGAACGATCGATGCGCTGGCATTTCAGCTCACGACTTTGGAATGGATGAAATTCGGACAGACAAAATTGATACGTTAAGTTACAAAAATTCCCATATAGCTATAGCAGAATGTTGGCAAGACTTAATACCTAGAGATCTTATGTCCACTATTTTTAATGAGATATCAGACTTTATTGATCCAATAACTATAATAATATGTATGTGTATAAAATGTCAACAACCAAAGAAGTTGTTGCAGACGAAAGGAAACTTTTTAGAGTCAAAAGTATGAAGGATCTCTTTAATATTTTACACTGATATATAACAAGATGAATATAATAGTTTTTGGAAACGAATAAAGAAATTACTGTATGTAATGTACCTATGTAATGATATTTATTTTTAGTCACTGTTTATCCTTTACAACCAAGCAAGACATACATCTTCATACCGATGTTTTCTTCATAAAATTCTCGCGCTACGAGTATGTTTGTCTATTACCATTTAAACTTAAACGTGATTTCCCAATAATTCTAATTAAATCTGAACCTGGCAATGTAATATCAGTCGCACGCCACCCGCTAATGGATCGCAAATAAATTATGGGCAGGCTAACTGAGGACATTCTTGGAGAAGCATTTTAATGAGAATGTGTGAAAATGCGGTATACTGCGTAATAGGTTTTATATGACTTTTACTTTGAATCACTGTCAAAATAGTACCAAATCTGTTTAGTAGTTAATATTTTTGTGATTATACGATAGCGGTAGGTATATACAATTATATGGGTGAAGAAGATACACTTGATTGTATTATAAAACATAATATTACGAGTATAACGACAACTTGACGGTAAGAAATATCCCTTATTCGTTTATACAAAAGTCTGACAATATGAACAGCATTGTCCATCTATGTAAATTAGATGATCATAATAGGCCTGCTGGACGTTGGTAGGTACTGGTTTTATTACTTTTCAGTAAATAATGCATTGAATAAAACAAGTTTGAATACATTCACTCACATGTAAGCGTGTGTACCAACCGTTGCCCGACTGTTACCCATCCTAATTGAGCATTAACCCATTGACATAATATAACAGGGGACAGCAACTAGTCTGAGCAGGGAGCTAAACGATAGGATATGTTGTTAGCATGTACTATAATAGTCTTGATAACGTTTATACAAACATATTACAAGCTGAAATATGCACAGAGCGACAATGGTTTCAATTCAAAATGATAATAACTCAATAAAATATGGCTTTTAAGAAACTAATCAATATTTAAGGGGAAAAGGAAGCCATGATCAAACAATGAAATATCACATTTATGTTATATACGCTCCTCATCTACTAGATTAGACGTTAAATATGTGAAAACTATATCTGTCCCATCTCAAAACACAAACATCAAAATAGATTTTCACAAGTTTATGCAACGTTTGACAGGAACGTGTGAAACGGTTGAGAAACGAACACGACAAAGTAAGAAAGTAACGAGAAACAACTGTTTATTGGAGAGAGTGTACTGCACGTGTGTGTAGTGAGTGCACAGTAAAATTTAAGGGCAAACAATGTCATTTCAATATCATACGAAGATCCCAACATGAACTTACGCATTTAATTTGTATGTCTGCGTCTTGCGAAATTTAGAAATACTCTACACACATATACCTTTCTTTATTTAGAACACGTTGTATGAAGCAAGAATTAACCAGCCTTAATTTATTTTGATAACTTTTTGGTAATTTATGAAACCTTTAGTCATATTCCTTTAGTAAATTCTGCTCTTTATTAACCTGAGCTTTCATTGAATTTATCTCACACAAGCATTTATGCAATGCACATCTTTGTACTGTACACATCTTTAGAAGCTTTACCTACCTTCTAATAAAACGTCTCAGACGCAGGAGGCACTAACCACCAGATGATGGATTTCACTGTAGGGGCCATTCTAGACCAGGTGGAAAAATTTCACACTAAAACTTAATGCTAGCCGAGTGATGTCGAAGAAATCGACACCATTGCCAGCTGCCACTAATAAATAAATGAGGACACGCGTCCCAATTAACCCGTCACGTGCTTTAAATTACTGAGAACTATGAATTAATATCTAATAAATAATATTTGGATAAAAAGCCAAATATTATTTATTAGATATGAATTCATGCAAATAGTCAATAAATGATAGGATAAAATTACTTGGTCGCGCGGAGAATTGTTGATATTTTATCACATTATTGGATAATATTGCGTTTACTAAAACACCTAGCTTTTGACTGAAACGGTTGCAATATGGCGCACGCTACTTTTTCACCAGTATTTGTGGAAAGTTCAAACCAAACGTAATACTTGTTGTGATTTTGTAACTACACGTTATTGTTAGGATAAATGAACTACGAAATACTTATGTATTTCGTTCATTCGTTCACAGCTGTCACTAAATCATTTGCTAACGAAGAAAAATAATTTAGTAACCACGACAAAAACTAATAAATATTTGTTCATAATAATATCAACTACACACGACGATCGTAAAATTCTCGTCTCGATCTTGCGCATGCCATGCCAACTTCTTTTACGGCTATCTTATTGTGGGTTAGTATGAGTAACCGTACTGAATATTAAGTGTGAAGTTATGATATATAGGATGAGTTGTGTGTGTCATAATTAACTGCTACTGTTCACTAGCTAGTGACACTTCAATATAAATTAATGGTACTACCCGATGACACAAACCTATGATAACACAATTCACATTATGAGTGCGCAGTTCTCCAGAGCATTATTACCTTCTAGGATAGAAACATATTAAATGTATACCTAAATGTTGGAAGCCTCGGTTTACAAGTGGTATATATTTAAGTGAACATCCCATTTCCTAAGAAAACTTTGAATAGAAAATACAAACATTTCACATTTGACCGCCATGGTTGGTGATCCTTTTATATGCCACATAAATGGATGAATGAATATTACAGACCCGGCACAAGGTTTATAAACCCCGGATGTTTGTTAAGGTAGCACAACATATATTTTTGTTACTCGGCTCATTTCCATGTCTGTCCGATTAACAAAGATAACAGTGGCTAGTTGGCAAGAGGACGCGAGCATTTGCTGTCTCTGAATTATTTTGGAACCATGGCTCTCTGCCGGCAATGGGTCTTATGTGGGATACACTAAGCCGTTTTAGTCGTTTCGATTGCAGCATAATTACTTGATAGAAATTCAGCATTTCATAATAACTAGATAAAGAATAATCTTTGAAATATAAAAAGGGAGTCTTCATCGTTGTCGCGTTTTAACACAATTATGTACCGAAATTATTTATCTTCTAGATATCAAGTGGCGGTATCCTACTATTGTGGGCGTTGTAACAGCTAAATCATGATAAGATAAATACTTTTGATAGTGTAAACATATATAAAAATTTGTTACAACAGCTCTACTTAAGCTTTTGTCTAACTAGGTGAAAAAACGAGAAGAAAGGCGATACAATGCGGAAAGTTAAGATGCGGTGACAAGCTTCAACTTAACTTATAAAGAATATTTATTGTCGAAGTCGTCGTGCTAATCAGAGTCATCACATCAGTCGGAACCACAACAGAACGCTACCGTTGCCTCATAACGACCGACAGCTCTTTCCTACTATGTTGTTAGTAGACATGTTATACCCGAATGTGAATTAAATCATTGTACTAACGACCAACATTTGCCAAAGATGTGCTTACCACGGCATCATTACAAAGCTACTAGATGGTGATACTGACTTCTCTAATAAAGTGCAGACACGCCCACTGATAACTTCTTAGAACGCAAGTCTTGATATATCTAAGCAAGTTATATGCAGCCAGCGCCTTCAACCTACACTACACTAGAGTTCTTAGACCTACCAAGTAATTACTATCCATATCATGCTACGCGAAACTACAATAGATCTTAATAAGTAGCTGCTATTATCATTTCAATCACTGCGGTTTCTAAATATATCTATTTTTTTATTTTCAAGTGTTTTTGTGAAAGATAGGTGTGTGCAGGCATTGTTGTAGGATTTGTGCAGGCCAATAAAACAAAAACGTTTGCCCATTTGCAGATTACTTTGCATATCAAAGTGAATCTCTGTTTGGTGGTATATACCCGCACATCAGATTGTTGCCGCGCTATTGATTTTTAAATGCACCTTCCGCCTCCATGGATGGCACTGTCCGCACAATACAAATATTGATTCCACAGTGTGAAACTGTCTTCGGAGATACAGGTTGAGGACCTGGTTCGGGAGACAGAGACTGTATTTTGTAACACACTGATACAATAAAATTTATTTTACTTCTATTTATTAACTGTCATAATTTTGTGCATCCATCATACATTCTTTTAGTTTTAAAATACACTAGAAATACTTGAAGGAATCGAAAGCTATCTAAATTATAATTGGTAACGTTTTGAAGAACTGATCGCTGTTTAAAAACTATGACCGTGTACAAAATGGCAAAAATGTTATACAATTAATACACATGTTAACATTTTAATTAAACGAGATCTGCAACCCTGACTATATACACAAAGCGAACTGCCGATAGCTGTTTGCACACGTTTACCGCAACACGTAAAGTAAAGTTTTGTGCAGTGCGTACTCCGGAAGCGCGGTTCGCTCGCCAGTCGCTATAATATAGTATATAATGACAGTACGATGCCCTGTCTAACTTGTCAATTTGCACTCCAAACTGTAGTAATTTAAACTACGGTAACTAAGCTTTTGGTTTGTTAAATTGCATATTCGTATACTAAAAACCTTACTATGTTAAATATTTTCATTTCAATAACTAATTAATACAAGTGACTTATCTAAGTCTCTATTTCAATAATAAAGTAAAAACTTATAAATAATTTCGATATTTGTATATTAAATAGGTATTAAGTCTATTTTATTACAAAGATCACGTTCATTCTGGTCACATATATTGCGCTAAGAATCGCTGATGTTTAGACCCATCTCATTATCTGATTTAAGTAGTCGGTTCATGAGTTCTTCATCAATAGGTACTTGAAACAAAGCTAAAATATATATTTTTAAAAAACCTAAAGTTATTTTCGTCATCGCGTCATGCAGTTTCTGACTAAGTACTACATGAGTTTTCTACAAAAACAGCACTAGTTGGTATTATTTTACAATTATTTTTTACTTTTGAGAGGCGTAAATTATTGTGGCGAGGCGGCTTAGTCACAGCGAGTCATGACAAAACGGGTTGGAGGTGATGCGTCATTTCGCTACTACGGTACAGGAAAGTCGTAAGCGCACGCGCATGGAGGATAGGAATAATGTATTTTAATGTCTATGGTAGAAGTAGGACATGGATTTGCATTCCCCAAGATCAAAGAACCTTTATGGATAAAATGTATAAATATATAGTTACATAGTCGTTGGCGTTTAGCATTAAATATAAAATTTGCAGGTACGACAGGTTTTTAATTAACCTTGTGATAACTTAAGTAGGTTTCATAGTAAGAGAAGTACAATTTAAAAATACTTTCCGTTATGGAAGTCTAGTTGAATGTCATATCTAACTTCCCTATACATATTTAACTACACCAATTTAAGCACTCTCGTACCTTACCTAAAACTGAAGATATTGCCAAAGAAATTCTGACTAAAAATGATTTTCGATTCACATTTATCCTTAAATAATCTGTGCATCAATATAATTCATTTATTAAAAGTAAATAACCAGTAATTGAACAGAACGGCTTAATTAACTCGTAATACATTTGATACTGTCTGAAATTTACTCGAATATCACTCAATATAATCCTTTAAAAATGGTTTTATCTCAATAGTAGTAGATTTCATAAATCTTTTTAATTATTAGGTTTTAATTGCCGAAATTTTCTTACAGAATCATGAGTTCGTTATTCCTGTAATTTGATAGCTATTTCCATTCTTTATATTTTGTTTGAAAGTTATTAATTTTATTTTTATTGACCGTTTGATAAATTAATTTCGATCTTCAAAAACAGTACTTCCTAAATGCTATTCATTTTGATGATAAATTTCGTATTACTTTTTACAGTTGTCACTTCAAAAATGTAATAACAGTGTTAGCTTAATGCTGTCTCATCCAGACACAAAAAAAATAAAAAATTTGGATTTGTCATTCCTAAAAAAATGCAAAAATGTTAGAACTGTAGAGAGAACTGTTAGAACTGTGAGAACTGAAAATTGAGTTTCCTCCAATTTCTTCAAAAAAAACGGCAATTTTGATATGTAACGACCTATTATATGTATAGTGTAGAATTCAATTGAATTCTGATTGTGAAGTACTTCAACTCACATTTTGCCAAATAAAGGCATTTTTACTTTTAGGAACATAATCTATCTACCTCTGAAACAGCAAATATGTATGGTCTAACACAATTTTGAGGCCATAATTCAGTGCCCGTCTGATAAATATGAATTTATCCGTCGCCGTCGGCTATGAGGGTACTAGTACATAACCAAGTTAGCGCTGGACGCGGACGGTAGTTAATTTTGGACACATAACTCACTTACAATAATATTGGATTATAGGTATTTAAAGAACTAAATCGATGCTTCTAGCACTTAAGTTATATACTACTATTTGAAGTTGTTAACTTATCATACATTCTTAGACGATGACGAATATAACTCGCTTTAAAGTTACAGGATACTTTTCAAAGCTACGGTGACTATACGCAGTACAGATAAATAACAAATTTAGCAGCCGTCTCGGTGCAGATAAAGATCTGACCATCCCCGTAGTAAGTATATATATTCGTCTTGTACGAAAGATTTGAAAAATATCCTGTCCGAAATTATTTTATATCGGCTAATGAATATATCATATATGTTTATTTTATACCATTTAGGTGGCAGACAAGCACACGGGCCACTTGATGGAAAATGGTTACCGTGGCCTATGGACGTGTGTAACACCAGAGGAGCCACACTCGCGATGCAGACCCTGTAAGCACAGAGTTTATGTGCCGTCAGTGTAGAAGACAAAGCAGGAGCCTTTAGTCTTCCCACCGACAGCACGAATTATTCAGTGAGCTCTGGCTACCCTACCCACCGCTGGGAACACAAGACGAGGTTATTATGGCCGCGGTATTCTGTACGTATTCTGTATGTTCCACGAGTAAGGGTTTTTGATTATACCACTACAAGTGCCGGAACCTCGCCTGTGTTAAATAGACATAAGATTTTTGAATATTGTCAGTTTTTAAGTAAATCTAAAGACTTGGTGGTTAAGGAGTCGGCCTTATGATCGAGATCCTGGGTTCGAATCCTGGCCATTACATTACCGACGTGAACCCACTGCTAACACAAGCAATTTAGTTTAGCTGGAGGGGTTAGTATTATTAATTTGAGTTCTAATATTCTTGGAAAAAAAGAGTTGAAAATGTACAAAATAAAAGAAATGGGTCTAATCAAAAAAGATTATTTTTTATATAATACGTACACGTGAATATTTCGTGTACCTAAATGTTTCTCGGGCGTGTGTAATACGAGACAGATTGAATATTGGTAAATTATAGCTGTCTCGCCGTGAGGTGACAGCAATTGGCTATGTATTATAGTATATTTATCTCGCAATAAAACATTGAGTAGGTACTTTATTTAATAATATTGCTTGTCGATATTATTTTATTAATTTCGTTATCAATAATCTTTAGAACACAACCGACAAGTAATAAATAAGGTGTAGATTCGAAGCAAGCCGCGAGTAATTGCGATATTTTTATTGTGATAGAACTTGCTGATTAAAACTCTTTTAATGAAATGGTAAAGAATTTAGTATGCTAACTACTCAAATCGATTAAAATAGAAAAAATTTAATCAGTTCAGGCGGGATTCCCTTACAGACTTTCGTAACGCTCTCATCGCTTCCATAGTCGTCCCTCCAAAACGGATTTGATTGATTGATTGATATTTTTTTTTTATAAAGAATATGGCTGAACATAGGTGATCAAATTATGTAATAGACCATCTCTGTACCTACCTATGTTTCACAATAAAGATATTTGAATTTGAATTTGAACCGCAATTACTAATATTCCTTCTAACCCCTCCAACTAAGCTAAACTGCTTGTACCAGGAGTGGGTTCACGTCGGTAGTGTAATGGCCAGGATCCGAACCCGGGACCTCTCGATCGTAAGGCCGACTCCTTAACCACTAAGCTACCGACGCTTATTTATAGGAAGATTTGGATTACTACAGGCGTGGTTCAGTGGTCAGAGCATTCCCTCTGGAAAAGAAAGATCGTCGGTTCGAATCCCGCCTAAACCGATTCATTTTTTTCTATCTTAATCAAACTGATATAATTACTGGTGATGACTAAGATTCAACTATCAAAAGGCCGACATGAATAAGTTTTTTTCGTGCCTATAAGCTTTCGGAAGCTTTCAGTTGACGATGAGTGGAAGGTCCTACTACCTTACTCGCCAGCAGAAATATAACACTATACCTACATGTAATAAATTTACAACATGGACAACGTTCTAGTTGCAAACGAACAATTGTATAAATAAAATATAACGCCAAATACACGAACTGTCCCTGAGGAAGAGTGAGAGGCGCGGTCGGGCTAGGTGAAGTTGGCAAGGAGTACCAAAAAGCCAATTCGAAAAGAGCCTCACTCATCCCGAGATAGCTGAGAATACAGCTCGCAATTCACTTCAGTCCTTACAGACTTCAGAAAGTTTATCTAGCGTCACTAGTGTATTGAGCCTTTCATGCAAACCCGCCGGTTAAGTGCATTGTACATTTTGCCTGGTCGATCTCGACTTGCCTGCACAACTTACGCGTGCCTCAAATATTCAGTGCGTATTTCGCTCATTCTAATAAGTTTTACGTTTACAAACCATCTTAATATAGTTAGCCTTTTCAAATTATGTTAGAACATTATATTACAGACTAAATCATTCTCATATACGAGTACCTATAATAATGGTATAGTCAGCCTGTGACCGCGGCCGGTGTAACCTGGTCGAAACGTCAGGCAAACCAAAGGTATGTATGTACCTATACCATGATCGCGTTAATTCCCGTTAACATTATTATATATCATGGGACACGATAGTTTAAAAGTTATTAAATCATTCTCATATTCATGTTATTAAATAACCTATTTCCCGGGCCGAATGAAATTTAGATGGCAATGGCGTGGAATTTTTGGGAAGCGCGATGAGGGAAAGCATCGACCCAAGGGCGCTGAAACACAATCTCGCTCTAACTAACATAATCAAGGGCTAGGGGCCGGCGCGGCGGCGTGTAAACATACGTATTATTACTATATTTTCAATTCTGTATTTGTTTTATTTAGACGTGAATCTGTATCGAGTTTTTCCCAAACTACAGTTCACCAGCATTATTTATGTCAATACTTAATCCTAGTGGCGTCGTAAGCAACAGTTTTCTATTATGTTAGTTTATACGTGAATTTTGAAGTGAACCGTCAGTGTCGCCTTGAAAACCTGATAGATGATACTGGCATTGTTATAAAAAAAAAGGTAAACAAACAAAACAATGGGCAAGCAAAATAATTCGCACATGCACATAGCAAACATTCAAGCAATTAAAATTAAGTAAACAATAACAAAATAAAAAGTTGCGAGTTCGCTTTGCACTGTTACGCATTTAGGCATATTATAAGTGAAGTAATGTAATGTGTATGTTTTTAAATGATACTTTTTAAATGTTCTAATAACTGTATACATAAACTAACGAGGTATATAATGGGTAGGCAAAGATGTATTAACCGCCATATTATTTTCGCCAACTATGTGTTCCAGTTAGGTACACGTAATAGGGGCCTTATACCGCCATTAAGGCATTTCTTCATGGGCTTTAATATTATTATTATCGAATGGAGAAATACTGTCCCATAGCGCTCCACGCCCACGGAATGAAATAGGGTAGCTTTTGTAGTCTATCTATGCTAACGGGAACCACGCGGCTTTTTACATCACCGGGAACGACGTAGGAGAAGCCAGACATTTATTTTTATATTTACTGTATATTCCACTCAGTTGAATTCAGAAGTATTAATAATAATAATAATAATAATAGGGCGCGATTAGACGGACAATTAATTTGGCGATCCAGTCGTGATCCAACATTATTGGATCATGACTATGGATCGCAAAATTTGCGATCGCAAAATTAGCAATTGTTTCATTAATATTATAATCCATTTGATCAATTTTATTATATTAACAGAATCGCGATTATTCTATTGCCTGACTAGTCACGCCCATATCGTACAGTCACGAAATTTTGGTTCTAAATATTTTTGCACAGAGTACTAAATAATAGGCCATTTTGTGGTGTTAATTCTATAGCATTTTTATACTTGTATAGCAACACGATTTCTTAATGTTCCAACTACTGTTTTAAAATGAGTGACCTTTGAATCTTATCAATCCAAACTTCTATTAGAAATTACCCATGAATTGCTTCAAGAACTGACAATAGTCTAACGTGAATTATATTATAATACACGATTTCAAGGGCTTCTTCTTACGTGTATATTATTTTAACATAATAAGATGCATTATTATAATTATAATAATCAGATTTGTTAAAATTCATAAGCATAGCGTAAGTAGTATGTAAAAGATAACTGCACTGATTTTTTGTACCCTAACCAATTCAAAGGTACAATAATTTGTCGTCACTTTACCAGGCAATTTAAATAAAGTCATAAGATATTTTAAATTAAGCCCTCTAATCGATTTTAACATGTTCAGACATCTCAATTTCGTAAATATTAGATACGTACGTATAAGTAACTTTTTCACGTTTGACCACTCTTAACCATTTAATTTGTTCACGATGAATTTCATTTGACTTTCAATGTAAGATTTTAATGATAATAAAAGTGGTCCAAGTAAATATTATCTTCTTGCGCGTTGGGTAGTGAATTTATAAAGGTTTTTATAACTTGTTTAATTCAAATTTAGTATTTAAGTTGTGTTACGAGGGATCGAACGGACGGCACTCGACACAGAATTGTTCAAAAGTAACTCCGATGAATTGCGAGTGTGAAGTGTTTTCTGAGGCGTATTCGTCTCGTATAGAGTGCATTCCTTAGTACGCCATGTGTAACAATATATTTAGTCAAGCGTGAGCAGCTAACATACATATCGTTATCATAACATCTCAAAAACTAACAAATGCGAATTCTACCTGTACTTTATTTACCTAAAACATCAGCTGGCGAATTACGTCAACATATAAACTTATTTTAAACACAAAAATATATGAAAAATATCTAAAAACTACTCTAAAAGTAAAGAAAACGAATTAAGCAAGCTAATTGAGTTCAAAAATAATCAAAATTAACAAAATTATCGATCTACGAGTAACGCAGACTTTACTGCATTCTTACCTTCAGATAACTCCAAGTCTAATTCGGCTAATTTATCTCTTATCTCGTCCGGCAACTTCGTAATATCAACACTTAAGTCAGCCATTATGTTAAGTCCACTTTTTCTCACAAAACAAATAAAGTTTGTCTAAAACAATTCAAGACACATCGTGACACATGGCCATCTTGAATTTTAAAAAATTTCTGAACTCCGAGCTCCGAGCCTCAACTACCAATGCTGATTCTGAACACTACAGACCGGTAGGCAAGCGGTCGCTCATCGGCGTTCTGTCGGATCGGAATCTCTCGCTCCTTTTGACGCTTCGTTTTCGATTACCGAGAAATATAATTTTAGTATATAATTATATTTATGAAAAAGAAATCAGATAAAGTAGATCATTTTATTTTAAAAAATACGTAGTGTTTATTGAAAAAAATAACTTCAAAATAGTTGTATGCTATTAACTTTTATGTGAGTGTTACCAGCTATAATATTCTTTCTGATATGTTCTCTTAGCTCAACTAAGTATCTGCAAGCGTGCCGTACATTTGAATCTTTCTCAAACTGCGATACTTTTATCGACTAAAAGGGGGTATAAGGGGGAAGGAATAAGACCTGAATGTTTGGTACAAAGATGAATTGGAGCTTGGGCAATGACCTATTTACATTTTATCGCGAAAATACGATTAAAGGGAGTGTTGGAATAAGTGGAGCAAATCAGTTTGAAAGTTTGTCGTTTTAAAGGTGCGTGTACCTTTTGCGTGAAAAGATAGCCATGTCTACCTTGCCGTGACTACCTTTTCACGCAAAAGGAGGTGGGCAAGTAGGGAAATATAGTACAGGAAATTGGGTATGAAAGTTTGTTATTTTATGAGGTAACAAGAAGGCGCAAAAATGTGCTTTAACGACTAATGTAGATAAGTAAACAAGATATGTTAATAAGATATACAGCTGGAAATTGAGTATTTAACTCGCGAATTGTCAATAATGTACCCAGACCAAGGAGGATTTACTGCCGTTTTCGAGAGACCAATGTGCAACTCAAATTAAATAAATGCATTTACAAAGTTTATCTTAAATAGGCCAGTCAATCCTAGCCAGCCAATCTTAAATAGGTTAATTCTCCTAATAAAAATCTACCAAAAAAACATTCTCGATCTAATTTAAAAACTGCTAAATGTCAAAAACGATCACGATTTCAATGAAAAGACGGCCCATTCTCGTAATCACTGTTTTAGCAAAATTAAGCCTCGATCTAATGCTAGATAATTATCACGATGTCATTTCATTATGTGGGGAATTTGGAATCGAATTTGTTCCAGATGTGTGTGAACTATAGTGGTTTTGTATGGAATTTCGATCTTTTTGAATTGTATATGATAACTTGTACGTAAATCTATACAAAATATATTTCACAAAAAGTTAATATTTTATTTTTACAAAATAAAACCAGATGACTGGTCTCTTTTTGTAGATATTATTTAATGACGTCATACGCAGAATGTTACTCAACTGACCGTCTTTCACTTTTTAAGCTAACAAATTGATAATGGTTTTTTTTTCTAAAAAATAAGGTTTTACGGGAAGATTTTGAATTGTAACCAGTATTAAATAAATATTATTCAAGATAATGAATTCCGATGCCATCCCGAACGTGTAACTTCAGCTTTAGCTCATTTACAAACTATGGTCAATGAAATAAACGAGAGTATCATCGTTTTTTGTTTTCAATTACATTTTCTTTCGTAACATCACTATCAGTAAACTTTTGACTCTGGCAACTCAGTACGGTTGTAGGGCTAGGTGGCGCTAGGCGTTTTCTTCTTCCGTCATTCTCATTCGCTGCCTAGTTTTTCTTTTTGCATTCGGTATGTAGGTACTTCAGTAGGCTGTTTAAATTTATTCTCGTAATGGCTGCCACGCTAAATGTCTAGCTTATTGGTTATGTCATGTACATAGAATCGGAGTCCGGATATACAAGTCATCTAATTCAACAAGTGTTCGGAACAATGATCGCGTGAATGCTTCTTAGTATCAATCTCCCTTAATCGTTTCCTCTTTCATGTTTCCTTTTTTGGCAATTAAGTTATGGACTCGGCGTTTGTGTACTGTATGCAGTAAAAACACAATCTATGCAGCGTGAAAAGTGTTCGCATGGACCATATTGAGTGCAAAGTGGTTTGTCGAGAGTTAAAATGACGGATAATAGGTCTTCGTCAGCGTTATTCAAGAGAGCGGAGCAACTGAAGAGATGGGAAGAATCCGACACGAACAAGCAGTCCCCGTTACCGCGGCGGGCGTCGAGGATCCAGTTTTCTTCTGGAATCGTGTTTTTGGCGGCTTGCACGGCGGGAGACAAGGACGAGGTCCACCGATTACTGAAACGCGGCGCTGATATAAACACCGCCAATGTCGATGGCCTCACAGCTCTTCATCAGGTAAGTTTTACCTTTTCTATTTTTTATTTCCTTACTTTCACCCAGGTATGTTGCGAGCTTGTCAGTCTTTTTAATTTACATAGTTGTTTGCCTGATGTTTCAGGAGAATTAGCATAATGAATACATATCAAATTAATTTAGCTAGCCATGCATAAACATGGCTAATTGTGTCCAATTTTGAATATGGATACAAAAGTCTGATTATTGCCACTAATTCCTCACAAATATTTATAAAACCATAAACTTGAATCTCATGTGCCACTTTATTGTACATTGTTAATTTCATTTTTATAAACATCATGTTGGAAGTGGTCCCCATAATCAATTTACATTCAGGTTAATAAAATTTCTATTTATATTAGGTTCTTTATTGAGGCATGCATCTATATCTGTTATAGAATATATGTACTATATATATATGGATATAGATGTCCCTGAAACATATGGATAGGTGTATACTCCATTTGGTTAGGTACTTAAATAAAACATAAACAATCTTGGTTTTATTTAAAAACTCAGTTAATTAAAATTTCTCTGTATATAAACTCTTTTTAAAGACCAAAATCTGAAATCGAACCACTGGTTAGTTAGTCTAATTTATTTATTTAATATGTGGTTTTATATGTCGAGAATACACTTGTGCTTTTTCCACAATATTTTTAAATTAAACCTGACCGATTTTGTCTTATAGCATCCTCAAAGAATAAAAAAATATTATGGAAAAAGTATGTTTAAGTATGTTCTCAATATGTGTAACAATTCCACCAAGTGCCACCAATCAACAGTACAAATAGTCCCTACAAGATTGTTTACCTATAGTTAAGTACCTAACCAAATGAATATAGTACCTATCAGAATAAGTGAATTTTGGTCTTCGTAACATAGTCACTGTTGTTATTTTTAAACTTTCGCGGTGTGAATTCAAAATTATACTAGGTATCGGGCAGAAATAGAAAGTTCCAAGATATAATTCGCGAGAAGTCCCGATACCTAGTATAATTATGATAGTCACTGTTACAACATAAGAAGCATTTATTAATAAAAAATATACTCATTTATATAAAGTAAACATCTAAACCAATTACAACACTTTGTGTGAAATTATTGCCAGTTAATGAGTCCATTTAGGTAAGTATGTTTTCTTTTCAAAATTCCAAGTTGTTTATTTTAATCTATTACTCTATACAAATAAATAAAATGTTGCTGATAATGTTAAAATAATAACATTTTAATGAATGCATATGAATGGTGGTTCCCGGCAGAGTAGAATTGACTACCCTGGCTCTTCCCATGCGGTATCGCACAAGGTGACCATGTGATAAGGCTGTTCAACATCAGACATATATACAGCCCAGACTCAGCATCAGATGCATGACTCGAGGCAACAATAGTGCCTGGAAGACGGCAATAGATTCACCTCCTATTACGTGGGACCGAATTCAATGATTGGTGAAATGTGGGTGTTAATTCACCTCGGCCTAACCCTCCGGAGATAAAGGCGTGATTATATGTACGTATGTATGTATATGAATTTATATACAATATCTAAGAAAAAAAAAACAATTTGTAACATAAAAAAATATGAAGGAATGTAGAGCACCATTCACATGATTTCTTGTACTCACTTTCCTATTAACATCTTTGATACCTTCTGTAAAAACACCCCAAGTACCCATACAATGTTCTAGAATGACACTCATTTGAGTGTTGATTTATTTGAAGACATATAGTATAGACTGAATTGACAGATTTGACAAATGTCTGTACAAACAGTCCTCAGATACATCACATATACGGGCCTTAGACTAGTTCTCCATGGTCATCTTCAACCAGTGATTCATTCATACCTTTGCTGTAAATGTCTCGTACTGTTTACCATTTTACCAACTCCTCTGTCATTGGTGATATAACTCGGTCTTCAGTATACAGCAGATACTTAAAATGCAGTCTGCCTGCTTTTATTCCATATTTACTCGTTTTTATATTGCTCATACATCTACAAGAAAATAAAACAGCTAAGATGTAGAAACCTTTTGAGGGTGTCAAATCTATTGTTATTAATCTCAACACTCTGAAGGCTATCCGCACTTCTAAGCCATTGGAATCATAATGATTTTAGAACTTTCCAGCCCATACATGGATAATTTTTCATCATAGAAGTGCAAAAATACTTTAAGGGCCTTACCCAGTTATTTCTGCTACACAACACATACTGCAAGGTTCCTGGCAGAGTAGAATTTGGACCACTCCATCTCTTCCCATGCGGTGTTGTACAAGGCGACTAAGGGATGTAACATATGACATATATACAGTACATACTCAGGCTTAGAGGCTTCAGTACTTACATGGCTTGAACCAACAATAGTACTCGGATAAAGGCAAAAGGCTCACCCCCTATTACCTGGCACCAAATTCAATGACTCGTGAAATGCGAGTGTTAATTCACCTCTCCCTAACTAAACTAACCCTCCTAGGATAAAGGTGTGATATGTATGAATGTGTTAGATTAGGGGGGGTAAATCAGGGTGACCAACTTTGTATGTAATGTCAAATTACTCTATTGCCACAGCATTACTAATTTCCTCTTATGTAGCCAGTGCTAACCACCAAGGAAATATAAATTAAACAACCAGTATTATTCTGTTATTTCAATATCTCTTTATTCTGTTCTCTCAAGCTTCGGGTCACTTGTAAGGATGGGTTAAGGAAGGTATACTACGTTAGTTCCAATGGGACCTATTGACTGGGAAAAGAACTAACAAGAAACCAGTCTGTCTCCTAATCACGACATGGTATATGTTATAACACTTCATCATATACCAGACTTTAACATAATTCACCCCTATTTCACCCCTGATATCACACCAGTGAATCAGGTTATTAGCTAACACTATAACACAGTTACCACCTAATAACTTTAATATTACACTGGTATCAAAACAATTCTTGTAATCGTCACAACACTTGTACAGCCACAATTACACACTATTATGTTATTGTATTATCCCTAAGAATTATAATCAGTAGATATAGTACACTATAGCCAATATACAAAGAATAACATCAATTAATACACTGTAGTTTGGTACTGTGTAGCTAACAAGTATATTTTAGTTAGACAATATTCCGAATACCCTAAGTGGGTATTCAATAAGAATCACTATTTCATTTACTATTCACCAATCTTCTATCAAACATTTACTGTCACACCAATAATAACCATAATAATTATTCTGTGTGAGTACACAATTATTACACCATAAATACACAGTAGATTACACACTATTAGTATTATAAATGTAACAGAGGTATATCGTACCTTACACTTCATATATATGCACCTACTCTATCAATTGGAATTTTTGAATAACATTTCCCAAACACAGTTAGAAGGCTGATATGGTTGTAATGTTCCTACTGTTAATCTTTACCTTTATACATTGGGACAATCACCTACTGCTGAAAAAGTAAACTTTACGCGTCAGCGGGTGCTTTACGCAGGCTACTTCCAATTCTTCAAACTTCCTTCCAATTACCACTAAAACTGCGCTCGCACAATCGCTTCTTCTTCCTGTTCTCGATTTAACCGATGTCATCTATCCTGATCTCACAGAGGAGCAAATAGATAAACTTGAGTGACTTCATAACCTTTGCATACAATTCATATTTGGTAGGCAAGTATGATCACGTGCATCGCAGGAATACCCTTATTCTAACATTATTATATAATGTATTGTTTAATCCCACCACTCCCTCTTATCTCAAAGAATGATTCCAGTTCCTCCATGACACACATACGAGATGCCTGAGGTTATCCGAGAATGTGTAGCTGAGTATGCCAATGCATTACACTGATTTTGTTGATAAGTCATTCTCTGTCAAGGCTGTAGGCTTATGGAACGCATTGCCGTTGAGTATCAGACAAGCAAAATGCCTAAACGTATTTAAAATAATGATAGAGGACTATTACCTATCATTTTGTACACTGTGATAGCTCACAATTCTTATTACTTATTAGTATTAAACCTTCTTATTAGTATGGACTATCTACTTTGTATATCTATTTATGTGCTAAAGTTGTATATTTATTTTACTTTATTTGAACTTCTCTCTATATCGTCTTTCTTTTTGTTTTTAATACACCTTGTTTCTAGTTTATTTGCTAACTACACCAAATCTTATGCTTTTATTACATCTCTGTCATACACTGTGTACATAAGGCTGCCCATTGTACATTAAACTGTATGCATGCTACCGACAAGTTCTACTGTAATCTATTGGTGTACTATAAAGATTTATCTATCTATCTAGTGCAGTTTTCTGAAATTTGACCTTAACCACTATATCCTACAAAGGTTAATTTTATTTTTATTTTATCTTCGGTTAATAATAATAGTAATATAATTTTCATGTGTCTTTTTAATAAGTTTTATTCAGAAACTCAGTTTAATAATATTTTTCTGATCAGAAACTAATATTTAAATACTAAAATACCACTAGTACCTCAGTCAGTTACCCTAGTTTATTTGTATATGTGTTTTTATCAAAACTCGCTATAATATTGTTTACTTTAGTTAAGTACCTAACCGAACGGAGTATAGATGGTGCGATGCAACAATCCTGATGCTATACACGCAGCAGCCCTCGACATCACAATCCTTACTCTATACCCTACACACTTGCCCAGCCTCTTAAGTCTTTTCACTTTTATAACTTCATTCATTTCAATTTCATCAATAGATGATAGGAAATCTGTTACTCCTTTATCATATTCTATCTTATCCACATCTCATTTAGATACACTTTCAAAATAATATCCATCAAATTTTATTCTATATATTAGGAGCATCCATTATGTTTTGCATTTTACCATCCATATCCACAAATTTAAATCTAGTATAAATAGATTTGATACTCTTAAGGTACAGAATAATGCATTCACAGTAATAAATGTACCTGCTATTAGTTTTGGGTAATTTACTGTATCATACTTTATAATATGCGGTGTGTTTTTGCACAGATTTTTTTAAGAGTTCATTGTGCAAGGTATTGATCACATCAGAGGGTTACACGTCGGAGTTGCACATTATAAGAGTTCAATAGTATCATTATCACTAGCCAATGACATGACATGATAACATTGGGACCTAAACAAATTGGCGAAATGTGGGTGCTAGCACCTCTGCCTACCCCTTCGGGGATATAGGCGTGAGTTTATATTATGTTATGTTACTAGCCTATGATTCTTGAACTAATTTTATTTATGTGGTTCCACCTTACTTGTTTGGACAGCATACCAGTTTTTATTTTATGCTGTACTACACTTCTGTAGGTTATTACATGGAAGGACACAAGGGTGCATAGGGATTTTGATATTGTTTTAGGGTAATTTATATATTTATGATTTATTTATAAAGTTTTGAGTACTGTCACATTATTAGGATTTGATGTTTTTTAAAATTGGAAGTAAATAAATAAAAATGTCATTTTGGAACAAAGATTGAATTTATTCCTTCATCTGATTACTGAGAAAAAGTGAATGGTAGTGGCTTCATACTTCCCTACTAGTTAACTCAATTTATCCTTCAAATTAAACATATTTTTAGTGTTTCCTGACCCTGGTTATGTGATGATTGATTTAATGTGCTCCTCTTGTGAATTTAATTCAACTTCCAGGAATATGACCACAGTAACTGTAGTTTTATTCCATAACCATTGTGGTTTGAAAGAGAACTGATTACATCTAAAAATGTATGTACCCTACATTATTCTGTTTTTAGATCTTAGATATTTTTTTAGTTGGTTCATTGACAAAGATAAATCAAGTATAAGACAAGTCAGCTGTCTGCCTACCCCTTCGGGGATATAGGCGTGAGTTTATGTTATGTTATGTATTTTGACATCCTAAAAATTATCTCGCCTTTTTTTGGAAATATCCCGTTTCCTATGGGTGTTTTGCTATTATTAATGGGAACAATTTAAACACTCACCAAAATGGCTTAGCCGAAAACTAAATTTCAATTAAAATTTATCAACCCCATATAAAATAGCCTGAATAATTGTACCTTGAGCACATATATCTTATTGCTGCCCAGAATGGATGTTTTGGTTACCAAATATTTAGTTTCCAAGAAACATCAACATTAATAACAAAATCTGCAGTCTAAACTATACTTTAATGTAATCAAATAATTATATTATTGCCACTGTTTTTAGTCATAAAACTCAAATCATTATGTATCCTCGCGGGAGCGCGCAAAGAGAACTCGTGGATATATATTAGCTAAGAAGAGTTAGGCTTCCTTGTGATAATGCACAAGAAATAGGAGCGCTGAGGAGTAGGGCTCCGTCGGCGTCCCTTGGTCAACGCTAACGTCGATGTTACAATACAAAAATAGGAAGCAGTACTTAATTGAGAATTAAATATTAACTTATATACTTTATAATAAATAAGTAACTTGTGTTTCGGGTAAGTAGTAACATATTTGGCATAAAAAAAATACGGTCAGCAGTTAGTTTTTTGCCTCAGCAAAATGACTAAAATGGTAGTAATACTATAAACTATTGGTGACACATATATTTAACAATAAAATTGATTATTTGATCTGAAATTAATTTAACAGCGTTCAAATATTTTTTTAGAATGTCACCGCAGTCCACTGCTAGACATAGGCCTCTCCCAATTTTAGAATGTAACAAAAATGTATGTATGAATGTAGTAGGAGGTAGGACACGACGGTATTCTCGTCCGAATTGAGCAGTCCGACTGGGGAAGTACCTCCACCCTACAGAATACCACGGCTATAATAACCTCGTGTTGTGTTCCCGGCGGTGAATAGGGTAGCCAGAGCTCACTGGAGAGATCAGTGGGAAGACCAAAGGCTTGTCCTGATTTTGTGTTCTGTACTGAAGGCACTTAAAATCTCTGTTCTTACAGAGTTGGCAGCACGGGTGTGACTCCACTGGTGTTACACACGTTCATAGGCCACGGTAACTACTTTCCATCAGGTGGGCTGTGTGCTTGTCTGCCACCTAAGTTGTATAAAAAAATAAAAATAAATAAATATTTAATTTATTAATAAACAATAGTTTGTGATTCACGATTTGGTGAGCATTCATCTGTTTTGGTGAGCATTAAAAAAATATTGGTAGTAATAGAAAATATTTAGTAGGCATTTTAACACAAGCCTTTATTAATTTTTAAATTTTGTCGAGTATAAATTTCCTTAAAACGTTTTACTTTTTATTTTATAATTAGTTATTGGTCCACCCGTCCACTTCACAATGAATACACTTCCAAATAAAGAAGAACAGTCAGTCCATTGATAGTACGCAAGGATATCGTTGAACAAGATACATAATCTGCCGAATTGAGAAATGCCTTTCACACGAATGTGTACCGTGCTCAGATTGGTCAGTGCAAAAACGACGCACTCAGGAGCTAGCTTCGTATTAAAAATGTTTAAAAAACCATTGTACCATCATTTATTGATCTGGCTGGCATGTTAAGTAATTCTATTGATGACTTTTACGTCGCCTATCAGGATATGTTAAGATTTATGTTATTATTGCACTAATACCAAATGGTACTCTCAAAATACGTGCATTTTGAGAGTGCTTTATTACTGTTATTAGTAATTTGGAATGAAATAAAAAAGCTAGTGACTTTTTTTATTAACGACAATCCGTTTCATCAAAAAGGCAATAAATAATCTCAAAAAATATCAAGTAAGGCTTTTCGGTATTATTCAGGCACTCATTGAGTAGCAAAAATCCAGACACGCGAAACATCGATTGCCAAGAACTCCAATATGCGAAAAGTCAAAAGGACTATGTATATTTAGCTGTTGAATTTCTCTATTAAAAACTTGCTTACAGCTGTTTACGTATTGTCATTTATATACGAAATAATATATGTAGATGTAAATGGATATATAGCATCATGATAGTGTGATTTTATCTTAGGCGTTAAAACCGTAATGCTTGCTGTGATATTTGAATATTTTCGGTCCGTCATCTTTAATCGCTACATCTATACTAATATTATAAAGAGGAAAGATTTGTATTTTTGTATGTAACGAATAAACTCAAAAAGTACTGAACCGATTTTAATAATTCTTTTTTCATTAGAAAGCTACATTCTTCGTGAGTAACATAGGCTACTTTTTATCCCGATATTCCCATGGGATCAGGATTTACGCGGGTGAAACCGCGGCGCGGTGCTAGTAGTTAATAGGTATATTCGTAATCAATCAACCCCGAATACCTTTAGTAATTTTATTGAAAAATTCAAATCTGCCATCTTCAATCGCTACAAAGTTAAAATATTCATAATCAGCAATCCCTAAAACATATAATATTTTTATTGAGAAATTCGAATCCCGCTATCTTTGATCGCCAATTGGATAATGTACTCGTAATCAAAATCAAAAAAACAAAACAATTTTAACAAACAAAACGAGTCAAAAATAAAATAAACGTGATTACAAATCCCTGAATCCGAAGTACATGTTAGTAAAATGTATGGCTACTCGGTACGACCCTCCTCCGCCACTATGCCATTGGGATGATCTTGTTTTGTTATTACTTACTGCCAAACATCTGAAAAGGATTTATGTGCTTACTGATTCTGTTAATTTTGATATATTTGTCTTTTAATTTTCTTGGGTTAAACGCTGTCATGAGCAATAGTAATCTATACGTATTAGTCATTTTACCACATACCGGTCTGCAGTCTGGGTGTGGGTCTATTGGCAAAACCTCTTTTAATTCTGGACAAATATCAAATCGATACTTTATAAATTAATCAATATAATTACATCGAATAGACTTCCGCAAATCGTTTCGTCTGAATAGAACGCGGCATACCGAGTCACGTGTTTCAGTTTAGCACTAGGAATAACTTTCGATTGTTTCGAACTAAGAACGTCACTGTACAGAATTAGAAACGGACTGTCTACAACACTGTTTCGTACGGTATGTTGTACACTGGTGGTTTTGTTAGGCGTGACTGATCCACTGTCTCATTATAGCTGTAACGAACATGTATCAAATAAATGTATGTGAATACGTGATCTTCTTATTTCGGTAGAAATACTATTGAAGTTTAGTCTATACATATACATTCGTTAGCAATGCTACCACTGATGCACTTGATTGCAATCCTAAGGACCCCGGCACGGTGCATTAAGCGGGCTATTAATGTAATCTAAGGTCACACAGGGTTCTGTCGCCCACGCGTCTGATTTGTCTAATAACCCAGTCAGTGACCGCAGGAAGATATTAATAAGTTTTAATGGAGACAATTAATGTTCTTCGATACCTAATTGTTTAAGAGTTAAATCCAAAGAAGCTTAATACAACGTTGGTATATATACGCTACAGCTGCCGTTTTTTTTTTAAATAAAATACTGGCTAGTTTATGATGGACCCGTTAAAATGTCAATCTATTAAAAATACTTGAGCTTCAGACACGTATACTTAATACACCAATCGACGTTAGCATTAGTGCTGCAAATAGATCTTATACTACTGCTCGTGTCCTGATATATGATTGGCATTTATTTAATTAGAGTATTCACTTTCGTCCAATACGCTCTTAACAGTTTCTGAAATGAAATGTGTCAATGTCATTTATAGGCATAATTTTTCTAACTTAGTATGTAGTCCGAATTATTCGCTAGTCCAGTAATATTTATTGTTTAATTCTGATGTAGACTTTAATTCAATTAAGTTGCATCACTTGAGATACTTTACAACACTTTACACAGACTTGTTATAAAATTACGCATCAACTTTCAACAATCGGTGATCATATTTTATTGGGATTGAAGCCCACTAAGACTCATATTGACGGATATAGCAAGAATCCACTTGCGACTTGACACTGATATCGATCAAACTATGTTACTAACTAAAGTCCGCGGTATTACTGGCACTTATTTTTGAAATATACAAACATATAATCACGTCTTTATCCCCAGAAGATCAGGCAGAGGTGAATTAACACCCACATTTCACCATCATTGTATTCGGTCCCACGTAATAGGGGGTGAACCTATTGTCGTTTTCAAGGCAGTATTGTTGACTCGAGCCATGCATCTGAGGCTGAGTCTGGGCTGTATATATCTGTCTGATGTTAAACAGCCCTATCCCTTAGTCGTCTTGTATGACACCGCATGGGAAGAGATGGGGTGGTCCAAATTCTACTCTGCCAGTAACCACACGGCTTTCTGCCTGGAACCACACGGCTATTTTATTTGAAACAAAGCTAGAAATAAAAATCTTTATTAAAATACTTTGATGCGGCAACTGTCAAGGCGATCTGTAAAGTGGTATTGGGGTTAATATCCACATTATTTATCCATAATATAATATAGGACTCTTATACCCATATTCTAGAATGACACTCCGATATCGATTTAGCTGAGGACAGATTGTGTAGGCAGATTGACAGATTGGACATATATCTTTTTTACAATTTGTCCACAGCTATATGAATACTGAGTGTCTTTCTAGAATACCTTATTAGACAAACTCAATATGGCCTATGATAAAGTCGGTTCGTATTTTTATTACATTATATTCGTATTTTTAACCCCCGACGCAAAAACGACGTGTGCGTGTGCGTGTGCGTGTGCGTGTGCGCGTACGTGTGCACGTTCATAAGAAGGTTAGAAAAACTAAATTCGACGAGAAGTCATTAAAGTCCATATTAGTTGGGCACGATGTTAATGGTTGCAGATTATTTGACGTTGACAATAATGAAATATTTATCTGCTCGTGATGTGATATTTGATGAATGTCATTTTGAAAAATCGCGACCAATACATAGCAGTAAGGAAAATATTGCAATACTTTCAAAAATTAGTAAGCCAGACAACGATCCTTTTTTTTTTTTTTTACGTGCGCGAAATCCCCACGGATACCACCCCACCGGAGCCGGTGGAGGAGGTTATGTCGGACTCGAACCGACTATAACGCACGCCGCCTGTGGGTCGCTTTGGTTGCCGAAGGTGAGGTTGACAGGCATATCCCTCGCACCCCGGCCGACCCAGGGCCATCTCTCACGATCTGGCCCTCTTCTTGGGTGTGGGGACTACAGAGTCCCCAACTCGTCCCCGGAAACGGGGAGGCGCGCCACGCGCGCCACCACCGCGGCCTGCTTCTGCCAGGGTGACAGGCGGCTCCACCTGTCACCCCCAGGCCGGCGCTCATGGGGGGCGGAGGTCGTTCATCGACCTCCGACGCCCGAGTTGCCTTCGTACGCGGGCAGCTTGTCTTGCGATCCTTCGTCGCTCCCGCTGCCGCTCCCGCTGCCGCTCCCGCCCCGCCTCCTCCTTCACGAGCATTACTTGCTCGCAGAAGGAGGCGCCGGCCGCCCACGCATCCGCACAGCGAACCATCGCCGCGAGCAAGGTGGAGAGCGTGAGAACCCTCACTCCCAGGGCCGCCACAAGCTCCCGCCTCGGCGTCTCCCACGCCGGACACTCGGTGAGCGTGTGCGGACCTGAGTCCTCGCTCGCGTCGCAGTGATGGCACTCGGACGTTGGCTCTTTCTGCATCCGACGCAGATACTTTCCGAAGCATCCGTGCTCGGTGATCATCTGCGTCAGACGGTACGAGAGGCTGCCGTGTGACCTCTCTAGCCACTCCCCCATGATGGGTCTTACCGCCGCTACTACGGCGTGCCTGCTTCTGCCAGGGTGACAGGCGGCTCCACCTGTCACCCCCAGGCCGGCGCTCATGGGGGGCGGAGGTCGTTCATCGACCTTCGACGCCCGAGTTGCCTTCGTACGCGGGCAGCTTGTCTTGCGATCCTTCGTCGCTCCCGCTGCCGCTCCCGCCCCGCCTCCTCCTTCACGAGCATTACTTGCTCGCAGAAGGAGGCGCCGGCCGCCCACGCATCCGCGCAGCGAACCATCGCCGCGAGCAAGGTGGAGAGCGTGAGAACCCTCACTCCCAGGGCCGCCACAAGCTCCCGCCTCGGCGTCTCCCACGCCGGACACTCGGTGAGCGTGTGCGGACCTGAGTCTGTAGGCGTGAGTTTATGTTATGTTATGTATTTTGACATCCTAAAAATTATCTCGCCTTTTTTTGGAAATATCCCGTTTCCTATGGGTGTTTTGCTATTATTAATGGGAACAATTTAAACACTCACCAAAATGGCTTAGCCGAAAACTAAATTTCAATTAAAATTTATCAACCCCATATAAAATAGCCTGAATAATTGTACCTTGAGCACATATATCTTATTGCTGCCCAGAATGGATGTTTTGGTTACCAAATATTTAGTTTCCAAGAAACATCAACATTAATAACAAAATCTGCAGTCTAAACTATACTTTAATGTAATCAAATAATTATATTATTGCCACTGTTTTTAGTCATAAAACTCAAATCATTATGTATCCTCGCGGGAGCGCGCAAAGAGAACTCGTGGATATATATTAGCTAAGAAGAGTTAGGCTTCCTTGTGATAATGCACAAGAAATAGGAGCGCTGAGGAGTAGGGCTCCGTCGGCGTCCCTTGGTCAACGCTAACGTCGATGTTACAATACAAAAATAGGAAGCAGTACTTAATTGAGAATTAAATATTAACTTATATACTTTATAATAAATAAGTAACTTGTGTTTCGGGTAAGTAGTAACATATTTGGCATAAAAAAAATACGGTCAGCAGTTAGTTTTTTGCCTCAGCAAAATGACTAAAATGGTAGTAATACTATAAACTATTGGTGACACATATATTTAACAATAAAATTGATTATTTGATCTGAAATTAATTTAACAGCGTTCAAATATTTTTTTAGAATGTCACCGCAGTCCACTGCTAGACATAGGCCTCTCCCAATTTTAGAATGTAACAAAAATGTATGTATGAATGTAGTAGGAGGTAGGACACGACGGTATTCTCGTCCGAATTGAGCAGTCCGACTGGGGAAGTACCTCCACCCTACAGAATACCACGGCTATAATAACCTCGTGTTGTGTTCCCGGCGGTGAATAGGGTAGCCAGAGCTCACTGGAGAGATCAGTGGGAAGACCAAAGGCTTGTCCTGATTTTGTGTTCTGTACTGAAGGCACTTAAAATCTCTGTTCTTACAGAGTTGGCAGCACGGGTGTGACTCCACTGGTGTTACACACGTTCATAGGCCACGGTAACTACTTTCCATCAGGTGGGCTGTGTGCTTGTCTGCCACCTAAGTTGTATAAAAAAATAAAAATAAATAAATATTTAATTTATTAATAAACAATAGTTTGTGATTCACGATTTGGTGAGCATTCATCTGTTTTGGTGAGCATTAAAAAAATATTGGTAGTAATAGAAAATATTTAGTAGGCATTTTAACACAAGCCTTTATTAATTTTTAAATTTTGTCGAGTATAAATTTCCTTAAAACGTTTTACTTTTTATTTTATAATTAGTTATTGGTCCACCCGTCCACTTCACAATGAATACACTTCCAAATAAAGAAGAACAGTCAGTCCATTGATAGTACGCAAGGATATCGTTGAACAAGATACATAATCTGCCGAATTGAGAAATGCCTTTCACACGAATGTGTACCGTGCTCAGATTGGTCAGTGCAAAAACGACGCACTCAGGAGCTAGCTTCGTATTAAAAATGTTTAAAAAACCATTGTACCATCATTTATTGATCTGGCTGGCATGTTAAGTAATTCTATTGATGACTTTTACGTCGCCTATCAGGATATGTTAAGATTTATGTTATTATTGCACTAATACCAAATGGTACTCTCAAAATACGTGCATTTTGAGAGTGCTTTATTACTGTTATTAGTAATTTGGAATGAAATAAAAAAGCTAGTGACTTTTTTTATTAACGACAATCCGTTTCATCAAAAAGGCAATAAATAATCTCAAAAAATATCAAGTAAGGCTTTTCGGTATTATTCAGGCACTCATTGAGTAGCAAAAATCCAGACACGCGAAACATCGATTGCCAAGAACTCCAATATGCGAAAAGTCAAAAGGACTATGTATATTTAGCTGTTGAATTTCTCTATTAAAAACTTGCTTACAGCTGTTTACGTATTGTCATTTATATACGAAATAATATATGTAGATGTAAATGGATATATAGCATCATGATAGTGTGATTTTATCTTAGGCGTTAAAACCGTAATGCTTGCTGTGATATTTGAATATTTTCGGTCCGTCATCTTTAATCGCTACATCTATACTAATATTATAAAGAGGAAAGATTTGTATTTTTGTATGTAACGAATAAACTCAAAAAGTACTGAACCGATTTTAATAATTCTTTTTTCATTAGAAAGCTACATTCTTCGTGAGTAACATAGGCTACTTTTTATCCCGATATTCCCATGGGATCAGGATTTACGCGGGTGAAACCGCGGCGCGGTGCTAGTAGTTAATAGGTATATTCGTAATCAATCAACCCCGAATACCTTTAGTAATTTTATTGAAAAATTCAAATCTGCCATCTTCAATCGCTACAAAGTTAAAATATTCATAATCAGCAATCCCTAAAACATATAATATTTTTATTGAGAAATTCGAATCCCGCTATCTTTGATCGCCAATTGGATAATGTACTCGTAATCAAAATCAAAAAAACAAAACAATTTTAACAAACAAAACGAGTCAAAAATAAAATAAACGTGATTACAAATCCCTGAATCCGAAGTACATGTTAGTAAAATGTATGGCTACTCGGTACGACCCTCCTCCGCCACTATGCCATTGGGATGATCTTGTTTTGTTATTACTTACTGCCAAACATCTGAAAAGGATTTATGTGCTTACTGATTCTGTTAATTTTGATATATTTGTCTTTTAATTTTCTTGGGTTAAACGCTGTCATGAGCAATAGTAATCTATACGTATTAGTCATTTTACCACATACCGGTCTGCAGTCTGGGTGTGGGTCTATTGGCAAAACCTCTTTTAATTCTGGACAAATATCAAATCGATACTTTATAAATTAATCAATATAATTACATCGAATAGACTTCCGCAAATCGTTTCGTCTGAATAGAACGCGGCATACCGAGTCACGTGTTTCAGTTTAGCACTAGGAATAACTTTCGATTGTTTCGAACTAAGAACGTCACTGTACAGAATTAGAAACGGACTGTCTACAACACTGTTTCGTACGGTATGTTGTACACTGGTGGTTTTGTTAGGCGTGACTGATCCACTGTCTCATTATAGCTGTAACGAACATGTATCAAATAAATGTATGTGAATACGTGATCTTCTTATTTCGGTAGAAATACTATTGAAGTTTAGTCTATACATATACATTCGTTAGCAATGCTACCACTGATGCACTTGATTGCAATCCTAAGGACCCCGGCACGGTGCATTAAGCGGGCTATTAATGTAATCTAAGGTCACACAGGGTTCTGTCGCCCACGCGTCTGATTTGTCTAATAACCCAGTCAGTGACCGCAGGAAGATATTAATAAGTTTTAATGGAGACAATTAATGTTCTTCGATACCTAATTGTTTAAGAGTTAAATCCAAAGAAGCTTAATACAACGTTGGTATATATACGCTACAGCTGCCGTTTTTTTTTTAAATAAAATACTGGCTAGTTTATGATGGACCCGTTAAAATGTCAATCTATTAAAAATACTTGAGCTTCAGACACGTATACTTAATACACCAATCGACGTTAGCATTAGTGCTGCAAATAGATCTTATACTACTGCTCGTGTCCTGATATATGATTGGCATTTATTTAATTAGAGTATTCACTTTCGTCCAATACGCTCTTAACAGTTTCTGAAATGAAATGTGTCAATGTCATTTATAGGCATAATTTTTCTAACTTAGTATGTAGTCCGAATTATTCGCTAGTCCAGTAATATTTATTGTTTAATTCTGATGTAGACTTTAATTCAATTAAGTTGCATCACTTGAGATACTTTACAACACTTTACACAGACTTGTTATAAAATTACGCATCAACTTTCAACAATCGGTGATCATATTTTATTGGGATTGAAGCCCACTAAGACTCATATTGACGGATATAGCAAGAATCCACTTGCGACTTGACACTGATATCGATCAAACTATGTTACTAACTAAAGTCCGCGGTATTACTGGCACTTATTTTTGAAATATACAAACATATAATCACGTCTTTATCCCCAGAAGATCAGGCAGAGGTGAATTAACACCCACATTTCACCATCATTGTATTCGGTCCCACGTAATAGGGGGTGAACCTATTGTCGTTTTCAAGGCAGTATTGTTGACTCGAGCCATGCATCTGAGGCTGAGTCTGGGCTGTATATATCTGTCTGATGTTAAACAGCCCTATCCCTTAGTCGTCTTGTATGACACCGCATGGGAAGAGATGGGGTGGTCCAAATTCTACTCTGCCAGTAACCACACGGCTTTCTGCCTGGAACCACACGGCTATTTTATTTGAAACAAAGCTAGAAATAAAAATCTTTATTAAAATACTTTGATGCGGCAACTGTCAAGGCGATCTGTAAAGTGGTATTGGGGTTAATATCCACATTATTTATCCATAATATAATATAGGACTCTTATACCCATATTCTAGAATGACACTCCGATATCGATTTAGCTGAGGACAGATTGTGTAGGCAGATTGACAGATTGGACATATATCTTTTTTACAATTTGTCCACAGCTATATGAATACTGAGTGTCTTTCTAGAATACCTTATTAGACAAACTCAATATGGCCTATGATAAAGTCGGTTCGTATTTTTATTACATTATATTCGTATTTTTAACCCCCGACGCAAAAACGACGTGTGCGTGTGCGTGTGCGTGTGCGTGTGCGCGTACGTGTGCACGTTCATAAGAAGGTTAGAAAAACTAAATTCGACGAGAAGTCATTAAAGTCCATATTAGTTGGGCACGATGTTAATGGTTGCAGATTATTTGACGTTGACAATAATGAAATATTTATCTGCTCGTGATGTGATATTTGATGAATGTCATTTTGAAAAATCGCGACCAATACATAGCAGTAAGGAAAATATTGCAATACTTTCAAAAATTAGTAAGCCAGACAACGATCCTTTTTTTTTTTTTTTACGTGCGCGAAATCCCCACGGATACCACCCCACCGGAGCCGGTGGAGGAGGTTATGTCGGACTCGAACCGACTATAACGCACGCCGCCTGTGGGTCGCTTTGGTTGCCGAAGGTGAGGTTGACAGGCATATCCCTCGCACCCCGGCCGACCCAGGGCCATCTCTCACGATCTGGCCCTCTTCTTGGGTGTGGGGACTACAGAGTCCCCAACTCGTCCCCGGAAACGGGGAGGCGCGCCACGCGCGCCACCACCGCGGCCTGCTTCTGCCAGGGTGACAGGCGGCTCCACCTGTCACCCCCAGGCCGGCGCTCATGGGGGGCGGAGGTCGTTCATCGACCTCCGACGCCCGAGTTGCCTTCGTACGCGGGCAGCTTGTCTTGCGATCCTTCGTCGCTCCCGCTGCCGCTCCCGCTGCCGCTCCCGCCCCGCCTCCTCCTTCACGAGCATTACTTGCTCGCAGAAGGAGGCGCCGGCCGCCCACGCATCCGCACAGCGAACCATCGCCGCGAGCAAGGTGGAGAGCGTGAGAACCCTCACTCCCAGGGCCGCCACAAGCTCCCGCCTCGGCGTCTCCCACGCCGGACACTCGGTGAGCGTGTGCGGACCTGAGTCCTCGCTCGCGTCGCAGTGATGGCACTCGGACGTTGGCTCTTTCTGCATCCGACGCAGATACTTTCCGAAGCATCCGTGCTCGGTGATCATCTGCGTCAGACGGTACGAGAGGCTGCCGTGTGACCTCTCTAGCCACTCCCCCATGATGGGTCTTACCGCCGCTACTACGGCGTGCCTGCTTCTGCCAGGGTGACAGGCGGCTCCACCTGTCACCCCCAGGCCGGCGCTCATGGGGGGCGGAGGTCGTTCATCGACCTTCGACGCCCGAGTTGCCTTCGTACGCGGGCAGCTTGTCTTGCGATCCTTCGTCGCTCCCGCTGCCGCTCCCGCCCCGCCTCCTCCTTCACGAGCATTACTTGCTCGCAGAAGGAGGCGCCGGCCGCCCACGCATCCGCGCAGCGAACCATCGCCGCGAGCAAGGTGGAGAGCGTGAGAACCCTCACTCCCAGGGCCGCCACAAGCTCCCGCCTCGGCGTCTCCCACGCCGGACACTCGGTGAGCGTGTGCGGACCTGAGTCCTCGCTCGCGTCGCAGTGATGGCACTCGGACGTTGGCTCTTTCTGCATCCGACGCAGATACTTTCCGAAGCATCCGTGCTCGGTGATCATCTGCGTCAGACGGTACGAGAGGCTGCCGTGTGACCTCTCTAGCCACTCCCCCATGATGGGTCTTACCGCCGCTACTACGGCGTGCCCTGCGCCTGGTCGCCCAAGTCGTATCTCCCATTCCGCCACCATTTCCCTGTGGAGCCGGGGGGATCTCACGGCCCGAATTTCTTCGGGCTCAGGATCATGACCCCGCTCCCGCGCCGCCTTTCGGAACCGGTATAGTGCCGAAAGGCATCTCGCTTCCAGGATCCATGGTGGCGATCCGGCGAGGACACTCGCCGCGTTGAAAGATATCGTGCGGTACCCCCTTATGATGCGGCACGCCAACATCTGCTGCGGATGCTGTAGCAGGGGCATGTGCCGATCACTCAGGGTGTCCGCCCACACGGGACACCCGTACAGGGCCATGGACCGCACGACACCCGCGTAGTCTCCTGCAGGAGTCCTCCGGGCCCCTCAGGTTGGGCAGTAGCCGCGCCAGAGCGTTGGCTGTACCCACCAATTTGGGGCCCAGACTTCGGAAGTACTTCCCGAAGTCCCACCGGCCGTCGAGCACGAGCCCCAGATATTTCATCTGGGGCTTGATGCCGATGAGAGTGCCTCCCACTGTGAGACTGGAACCAGGTGGTGGCGTGCGCCGAGGTCCATGAAAGAACATGGCCTCGGATTTATGCAAAGCCACCTCAAGGCCCAGCCGCCGGATCCGTTCCACGACTTGAGCAACCGCGGTCGTGGCCCTCAGGATCGCTTCGCGGTATGTAGCCCCGCTCGCCGTCACTAGCGTGTCGTCCGCATAGCACGTGACGGCGGCGCCGTCCGCAAGCTCACCGCGAAGCACCCAGTCGTATCCAATGTTCCACAGGAGCGGCCCAAGAACCGATTCCTGTGGAACACCGCACGACATCTCACGCCTACCGACGCCAGTCGCACTTGGGTAGATGACGGCTCTCTCCGTCAGGTACGCCCCGACTATGCGGCGGAGGTAGAGAGGCACACCGTGGTACACGAGTGCCTCCCTGATGCAAAGCCAGACAACGATCCTGTAAAGTTTATAGAATGCCAACAACAGATTTCTTTGGACACAAATTGGTCATTAGAGGTTGAATCAAATAATAATTTAAGACGTAGCCAACGAATTTCACATCTACCTGCCAAAATATAAACAAATGAGCGATCCAGATTTATTTTGTCACTCATTACAACACAATCACTGCCTTCATCTTTCAAAAATATTTTTGATATATATGATTCTGATAAATCTAGTCGCTTCGACGCAATCAAACATGGACCCTTGTTGATAGACCAAAAGATGTTAACGTTTGGATATTCACTATTCAAAACAATGAATTTGGTGAACCAACACGTCACAAGGTTCGCTTGGTCGCTCGTGGTTTTAGCCAAGAGTATTTGCAGGACTATGACGTTCGCACCAGTAGCTTCTTTTGATTTGTTGTTGCATTAGCGAATCAATTTAATTTACATATACATCATATGGATGTAAAGACTGCATTTCTTAATGGCATATTAAAAGAGAATATCTATATGGAAGTTCCAAAAAGTATTTTAGCTAAACAGAATCAAGTATGTAAATTAAACAAAACATTATACGGCTTAAAACAGTCATCGTGATGCTGGTTTGAACTTTTCGATCTTGTAATAAAAGAAATGGGGTTTAAAAATTCAGAGGCGGATCCTTGTTTATATATTTTAGATAAAAATAGTATTGATAAGAATGTTTACGTAGTGTTGTACGTGGACGATTTAATTATTTGTACTAAAAAAACTGACGTTTTACAAGTGTATAAAAGCCTGCAAAGTTCGAAATGACTGATTTAAAAGAAATAAAATTATTCATCGGCATAAGAATTGAAAGGTCAAACAATATGCTTTCTTTAGATCAATCTACATATAAACAAAACGTTTTATATTTATTCTATGAGTGAATGCAATCCATGTAATTCACCGTTAAAGTTAAATAAATTATTCTGCTTTAAACTCTGACATCTACTATGACGCGCCTTGTAAAAATGTTATAGGTTGTCTTATGTATGGAATGCTTTGTACACTTTGAAATTGTATTTTGTGTGATTGAATTTATTCGAAATGGGTCAATACTTGCATTTTTGAAGGGGACTGTTGAAATTTTACAAAAATCTAAATCTCTTTAATATGGTAACACTTATCGGCCTACTCCCTTGATAGATACAATCACTCACTCACTCACTCGAGCATTCATTCATTTACTCTATTGTCTTTTAAATATTTTTTCACTTAATATATAAATCTGACCGTTAAACAGTAAACTTGTATTTTCATTTATTCCTGCGACCATAATCCGCACAACCGTGATAGCTGAGATTTTCACACAATGTATTTTTGTTGCGGATATATAAGCAAATACTAAAAAAATAATAAAATAAATTTTGAAGGGGTGCTCTCATAGTAAAAATGTGATTTTAATGCTATCTGTTTGTCTTTCACCAGGCTCTATCTAATGAACTATGATAGCTAGACAGCTGAGATTTTCCGAGTTGATGTACCTATTTCTACCTATATCAACAATTAATAAAACTGCTCGATACGCGTATTAATAATGACCACAGATAGAAGCTTGAAATATTCATAGAATATTTAGTAGTATAGTAAAAATAAATAATTAAATTGAATAAATATTTAAGGGGGCTCCCATATAACAAATGTGATTTATGCACGATAACATTACCAACAGATGAATGCTTGAAATATTTACGGAATACTTAGTAATATATTTATCGCATCCAACTTGCCTAGCCTCTTTACTAACCAGTGCCGTTCAACTAGAAGCCTGAACAATATTCAGCCGCTGTGGTTTGTACATTTAATAAACTGGCTGGTGATGACACTATCATAAAAATAATAAAAACACTGAAACATCTGACATAAGATATTCTTTATTTATTATTTTTAAAATGTCACATAATACTGTTTATAACCACTCAGAAACAAGTTAGAAAGGTATTAATAGGTTCATTGAGAAAAGCATCGCAATCCGACTTGCATAGATTAGGTTAGAAGACTATTGGGGGAACGTACTTGGCTAGGCAAGCAACATCAACCTTTAAGTCATTTGGCTTAATTTGTAATATCATTCATGCTGCTAGTTGAACTACGCTATTTAATAAAGATGCTTGGCTGTTGATTGAATGGCTAATTGACTTGGCTGCGACATATTCATTTCATAAATATATTAATTAAGGCGGGCTAGATTATGGTACGGAACTCTTCGTGCGCGAGTCCGACTCGCGCTGACTGGTTTTTACAATCAACTATCTCAAGTGAACTAATCCTAATCCTAAACCTACGTACTTATTAGTTCACTTGAGATAGTTGATTGTGGATACGATAAACCACCTTATGCAACCTTATGTAAGGTGGTTTATTATATCCACCCAGCTATGGATTTTATAGCCATTTGCCATTACCATTTGTCAACTGTTGGCTTTGGATTTTAATCGGATGTTCCAGTGGCAGAGCATCACATAAAGTTTCGCTCGCATGAGTATGACGTGGTTCACATTTGTCGGATGTCGGGGCCGACAACCCCTAGTTTGTGCTCACTGATATAGCCATATAGGTACTGATATTCGATAAATGTAATTGACGTTCTAATTTCTATTAAGTTAAATTCTGGTTTTTTTTTCTGCATTTTGATGTTACGATCGAGCGCACCCAATATTTAGTTTATTTAACAGTCTTCAACTCAAATAATAATACATCAAAAGAACTTAATCCACGTCTATCGCGAACAGTGTTAAAAATTGGCACCAGCTTCGACCGTGGCCGACAGCCGATTAGTGTGAACAGAGGCGCCGACACCCGATTATCATTCGGAAAATGGGAACGGGATCTTCTTAGATCTGTTTTCATTAGTTATCCGAATAATCAAAACATCTAGCTTCAGTCAACTTCTACCGATATTTTTTTGATGTCAAAATATCTGTTGTTGCTCTTTAAGGATAACCGATAGGTTCCCTTCGTTGAGTGCGCTGTTCTCGCAGGAGTTATTCGGCTGGGTGCTCTAACTAGACTACACCAGGGACTCGTATGCTGTTACGGCACAAAATGATAACAGTGTTATATTTTCTTGTGACGTGTTGCCATGTCAATTCGAATTCATTTGTGTCTAATCTGCCCAGCGTCCCGTGATTGTTACTTCTCATACCTGTATCGCTGAACAGACGAGGATGATTAAGGCGTAAATCGTCGTTCCCGGTCCCACTTAACAGTATTGCCTTACTTGTCTTTCGCAACTCAAATTTCCTGATTCCGCGTTGTTCTGAAAATATTCTAAAAGAAAAATCCATAAATATTTACCAAACACCTCAGTCGCATTCCCTACCGCTGCACATTGCCACCGAGGCAATTATTGTGAAACTTATTAACGTGGTTATTTTTTCATCTAGATAACCAAAGCTATATATATTTTTTTTTTAAATAGTAACATTTAATTTATAACACAAAATGGCAATCCGAATTGTCCCAGTAATCGTATCATTTCGATTTTCTATTTCTTACTTTCACCAATATTTTTTTTAAACGCTAGATTTAGGTTGACGGGACATTAAAACGGCATTTATACGATAAAAGTATGATCAGTGTTTAAGACAAATCGTAAACCATTAAACACGAGGTATAAAATGTTTAATGGGTGTTTGAAGACTTTTAACCCACACGTCAGACTACTTCGTTGTACTTGTTGGTGCCTATAGAGAACTAAACCTAATTAAATGAGGTAATTTTAATCTACCGATTAGTTGACCTCATTGTTAGGGCACCCAAACGAATTACGATTCTTACCTATTTATACATACAATTATTTGGATTGAGCGGGAATTGAACGCTCTATCGCGTACTGAACGCGTAACGCAACAGAGTTCGTTAATAAATGTTGTATTCCCTTTAGTCATCAAGTGATTTCAAATCCTTAGTTATCCTTAGTTAGAATACATAAAATAAACGCATTTCAACTTTCGACATCTCTAAAAATCTTCTACGTTGTACAATTGTTAGAATGAAATATAGTTCTTGTGCTATAAAACAATTCATAATGGCGCCACGTCTCACCATATAGGTAATAAAAATTAGATTTATTTTATCATTCCGACCGAATTTAATGATTGGTGAAATGTGAGTGTTAATTCTTCTTTGTCTAACCCTCTGGGGGTAAAGGCGTGATTATATGTAATGTAATGCTATCCTTCTAAACTTCATAGTATACTTTTAGTACTCAAAAGGAAACTAAAATGAATTAGAATAAACAATATTATTAATAATACTTTCTAACTAGCCTAACAAGAGTTTAGTTCTCTTTCAAAGCCACACCACCATGAAATATGACGTAGACGAAACTGAACATACTATTCTTAACTCGATTTACTAGTACATGCATTGCATCAGAGTTTGCCGTTGACGCATGGGAATACGATACTAACTGAACAGTGTGTATGCAAGTATACTGTTGTTTAAAGGTCGGAACAACGCGACATCCATAACTTGCTTTCATTCCAGATAGTAAAGTTTAAAGTCTCAGTCAGTTATATATTATACAATTTCCTGCTTTCCTGATGATGAAATCACTAAATATACTTTTCCATATTTCTATCTGTAGGTATCTGTGATTCAGTAGTGTCAGCATAGTGACTGTATTATTCGAACTTTTTCACCGGTCAGAGGTATTATATACCAAAACTATGTTTATGTAAAGAAATGCCAGTACAGTCAGCTAAAGCTAAGCAAATAATCTTTATCATTAAGCTCATTTAGTTGTGACTGTTGTAAGCATCCAGAGTGGTCAAAACATAAAACAAATCTACATATTAATATACAATAGCAGAGTGTTCATATTGATATGTGCTAACAGGTCACTCAATCGCATCTGAACTAGCTGAGTGTCACAAAAAAACCTCCAAAAAGTTGAAAATAAGTTGTGCCCTGTAACTTTGCTAAACCTTGTAATATTTTTATTCAAGCGTTGCCATGTCCAGGGGGACTTGGATCGTTCCGATAATATGACGGAGTGCTTTACGATTATACCCGACATGACAACGCTTGAAAAAAAAATACTAGGTTTATCAAAGTTAAACACAATTTATTTTCAACTTTTTTGAGGGTTTTTTCGTGACGGGAGATTTTACTTCAAGTGTTCCTGTGTTCATAACTCTGTATGTATTGATCGTGTAGAAGGTTCAAGGAATTTTAAGAACAGTGTCAATATAGGTCGAAACATTGAAGGTACTACTTACTGTTACCTACTACTACTACTGTAGGTGTCTATTATGGAATCCAAGTTTTGCACTGAGTTGGGTCAGCCAATTGCTTGCTAAATACTTCGATGATTTTTAACACCTCGAGTACGTTCACGCGTTAATAGATTCTTCCCGTTATCTGTAACTCTGTACTAGAAATAACGAAGTTTGCATTTTAAATGAGGTAATACTTGACGAGTATTTGGCAGCTTCAATTCCCTCTTTTGTAATTATTTTTAGTTTTTATACACGAGTGTGACGACAGTTTAGACATTGCTCAATGTGCGACAGTTGTATTAGTCCGTTTTTAACAATTCACTGTTTCAATTATAATTAACTCATTGCCCCCGGAATTGCGCATTGGGCTCTGCAGTGTCAAAATGAGACTCAAATTGCATTTCCTAAATCACTTGTTTAACTATTTTTAACCGCTGAGGTATTGATTATAAACCGCATAGGTTTTGTTTTGTAAAGGCTTATTCTTTTTACTGTTTATAATTGTTTAAATGATAAATAAATAATAATAAAAAAAAATCGCTTTAGATATACCTTATGGAATATAATTATTTAGAAACTAACTGAGGTCCGCTGCTTCACCCGCGTGGAGGTTGGTTATCGCGACTTTTGATTATATTCCCAGTTGTAGTCAACCGATTGCGATCAAATTTATGTATCATTTTAAGTCTGACCAAACTCATGAACAAAAAACCACATCAAAATCGCGAATAAAGATACAAGAATTTCAGAAAATATATTTTGGTGTTCCGAATCGTTAAATGTAATATTTTCAATGTACAATACCCCTAGCTCGAAATACTATCGTAAACGTATCGAGAGAACGAAGCATTGCGATTGGCCGGTTTCACACCCAAGTAGGTTCACAGTAGGCAGGCGGCAAATCGCAATGCTCCATTCTTTCGTAACATTTTCGATACGACTACAATAGTTTTTCGTGTTAGGGGCACTGAGCTGATGCGACAACTTTATAATTAGATTTTGAGTCTGAAATGAGTGCATGAGTTTAAAATGGTCAGTTTGCCGTGTTATATTTTGCAAAGTTTGATAAACAGTATTACTAAAATCAATTAATACTATCAATAATTCATGTTCAATGCCTACTTTGCTAGTAGATTTTTTACAGTGCATAAACATGCATAATTTTTGTAGTTTCTCTTATAAAAGTATAAGAGAAATTACAAAAATTAGTGAGCGTCTACAGTGGACATTACGTTACTAATTTTAAAATATAAACTGTGCTCAATATTAATTCCTCTTCTTTCAAATCAAGTCAGTCGAATGTCTTGAAATTAGGTTACTTTTGCTAAATAAAATTCGCATCTGTGTTATATAACAGCCAAGATTTATTATTTAGTCTCAGTTGCCGGGTTGGCAAATAAACGGCGCGCCACTACGCACTTGACAGCTTAAGGTTAAATATGACGGGTTCTAGTATTGTGGATTTGTCATTTATAAACATAAAGCCGCTTCACACTGGTTCAGATCTATCAGAATTTTCCCAAGCACATCTTTCGATGTACTGGACGTAAAAGTAAATACGCTGTGGCTGTATTTGATTTGTCTATTGTGTCTATACTCGTATATATAATATTATCGTTATAAAACTAAAGAGTTTATTTGTTTAAACACGCTAATCTCAGAAGCTACTGGTTCAAATTGATAAAATATTTTAGTGCCGAGTCCATTAATCGAAGATTATATAAATAGTATCACGTTACTGCTGAGCTGAGCAGTAATCATAAATGTCAACAAATTCGGCATATTCCCATTCATTCTTGGAATATTAATAAATTGCGGACATATATGAGTACTGATATTTTGTGTAGGAAAATAATATGCAGAGCGTTCTAAATAGTTGCACTTATCGAGAATATAGTTCAAATAGTTATATCATTTCAAAGTAGTGTTACGTTACGAGACATGCTGTTAAACTTGTGAATTATTAGTGGGACCGTAGAAGCACTCGCATTAGGTTGACATCCTGTTTTGTGATAGAAATAGCGTCTAGTGTCTGTATTAAAATTAAATACTATGACAAATAGTTAATAGACAAATATATATTATAGAAATACATTCTACATATATACATACATATAGAAATATATATTGTAGAAGTTCATGGAGGTAGGACACGACGGTATGTCCGTCCAATTGAGCAGTCCGACTGATAAACTACCTCCGCCCTACAGAATACCGCGGCCATTATGACCTCATGTTGTATTCCCGGGGGTGAGTTTTTGTGCTGTCAGTGGGAAGACCAAAGAATTGTCCTGCTTTGTCTTACACTGACGGCACAGGAACCCTCTGATCTTACAGGGTCGGCAGCACTAGTGTGATTCCCCTGGTGTTGCACACGTTCATCAGGTTGGCCGTGTGCCTGTAAGATGTTAAATAAATTGTTAGTGATATTTATATTCTCTTTAAAACATGACGTTTTCTCTAGTCCGCACATCCGAGGAGAGGGCCAGATCGAGTTAATGGCCCTGGGTCGTCCGGGGTGCGAGGGATATGCCTGTTAACCTCACCTTCGGCAACCAAAAACGACCCACAGGCGTCGTGCGTTTTAGTCGGTTCGAGTCCCACATAACCTCTCCCATCGGCTCCGGTGGTGGTGATTTATCGCACGTTAAAAAAAAAACGATATTTTCTCTGGGGACGCTGCTACAGATATAACAACTTAACATGGTAATAATTCACGTAATTAAATGTGAATAAACTTCAAAGCGATATATATTGATTTCAACAAGTACCAACGAAGTACACCTGCTTATTGTCTCAGGTAAATCAAGAGTTGGCAATGGTACAAACCCAAACTGCCAACCGGTCCTAAATACATGTATATGACTTTTGTATTTAAATTATGTATTTAGTTTATTACTTGACCGCCTCTTACATCCCGTGGTAATGGTCAATTGAGAGGCAAAGGGTTCGATTCCCAGGTGGATCTGGGTGGTATTATCTATCTACCAGGGTTATATTTACAGATGTAGACCGTATTTAATTTTTAAAAAAAGCTCAGCATGCAGAAAAATAAGGAGAAAACCTCATTGTTTAAAGTAAAATATTAAAAATCCTAAAAAGATTTTGTTATAACACCTAAAGTTACGAGAGCTGTTGTTTTCTTACGTACTACTATGTCGGCAAACAAATACCTGTCTGATAGGAAGTGGGTATCTCTGTATGTAAACGCTTGCACTTACACTTTCAATGTAAGTGTGATGTACTAAAACCTACATGTCAAGATCAGCCGATACAAATACATGCAACCTTGTTACAAAAATACAAGCGACAGGCCACGCGGATTGTTTGCGGGGGACGAGTCGCGGAAGTATTCCAACCAGTTCATAGCATTATTCACAATAATTCAAGTGTCAGTGGCTTTTATACTACGAAGGTGGCTAACAAGCTAGCGGCACAAATGATGGTCGGATAGATTTTAAACAACTTGTAAATTATTAACGTATATTTATTTTATTTATTCAGCAATGATTATTACCAATTACATTACACATGTAGTGGTTCCGTGTTGTTTCCGGCCGAGTAGAATTTGGATCACCCCGTCTCTTCCCATGCGGTGTCGTACCAGGCGACTAAGGGATAGGGCTGTTTAACACCATATAGATTAATACAACCCCGACCCAGCCTCAGATGCGTGACTTGAGTCAAAAATAGTGCCCGGAAGACGGCAATAGGCTCACCCCCTATTAAGTGGGACCGAATTCGCTGATTGGTGAAATGTGAGTGTTAATTTACCTCTGCCTAACCCTCCGGGGATAAAGGCGTGATTATATGTATGTATGTATGTACTAATTAATATTTTATATGTAAACGCTCGTGATATAAACACTGTGTGTGGTCAGGTCCTCGCATGAAGACGTATTGCACAAGTAATCGCATAACTTGATGTTATACCGTATTGCACTTGTCATTTGGTAAAAACCGCAAGCTCAAAGATACATCATACTTTTCTATTGTCCTTCGAATCAGATCAGCGTAACTTTAGCCGAACAACATTGCGGTTGGGCGCATCGGTTGTCGTAACATATTATTTTAATTAATAACTTTGCATCCAATGTGATCCACATTCGATTTTGAGCGCTTTATCAAATTAAAATATTCTTGTTACGCTTACTTGCTTATGAACTTGCATCTTCGCCCGTGGTATATTTTGAAACCTAATATAAACTATTTGAGCCTGTTTTTCTTTTTCAAATAATGTATTGGAATATGCCGAAATTGTTGACATTTATGATCACTGCTCCGCTCCCTTGTGTAGTAGCGTGATGAAGTATGGCCTAAAACCTTCGTCGACGAAACAAAATATATTTTCAATTCGAACCTGTAGTTTATAAGGCCATCTTGGACCGATTTTTTTCAAACATAGCTAAGAACACTCCCGACTAATATACCTTTTAAACAAAAACAACTATATTCAAATCGGTTCATCCGTTCAAAAGCTATGATACCACAGACAGACACACACACACAGACACGTCAAACTTATAACAACCCGTCGTTTTTGGGTCGGGGGTTAAAAAAGAAATAAAAAGATAGTACAACAAGATTTTTGTTTAAGTGTTGACTTGGATTTGCACATAATTCACAGGGGGATCAAGCTACTTATAATTGTCTAATATTCATGTTCATTTAAATCGGGAATATGAATATAATAAAATACAAGTTTGAAAATAAATAATTTTATGATTTTAATATACTCGCGTAAAGATTGTTAGTTCATTGTTCCTTTAAAGTTGACCTCTATTGCACACGCAATTGGTGCTTTAACTACGTATTTCAATAGTATCTTGTGTACGGGCTAATAACTACCTTCAGATAAAAAAGCTATAGTGGATGCCGATTGGACAAATAATTGATTAGTTGTATTTCAAAGAACATTCGCCATTATGGTGTAATAAAATTTGAAAGAAACCTTTCAGCGAAATGTTATTTTTAGTAAAACACCGTTTCTAGTTTTATATATATCCGTGGGTCATACGCACAATTTATATTGCATGTATCTCGGACATAAATAAATTTGTGTTTATGAAATTATATAAATATCTCGTGGTTTCTAGTACACGCTAGTTTTACCATTTTACGTAGGAATATTATATAGATTATATTCTATAGATAGTATTTGATAGTATTGATGCATGACATAACTACATTAGATATTTTCAATATCGTTAAATAACACTTTGCAAAGTGAATATAGTTTTATTACGTATAGTCAGGCACCAAAACGTTGAACATATTTAATAATATCTACATAACTTGCAATGAGACAATCGACTGAGTGTTTCTTAATTAATAAATTCCCTACTGACAAACTGTACAACAAAGTTGGCTGTGGGTAGTACTGTTGTACTATTTGCCAAATGTACGTAAATTGTTATGTATAATTTAACTTTTTCCTTACACGTCAACATAATATTGTTTCATAAATTTATATGTGGAAATTATTGAATGAAATTTTAAAGCATTTAGTATGCTAACTATTCGAATCGATTAAGATATAGAAAAAATGGAATAGATTCAGGTGGGATTCGAACGAATATCGGTAGATGGCTCTCAACGTCGCCGTAAGACGGATATATGTATAGAAGAATTTGGATGGTTTCGGGCGAAGGTTCTGTGGCTTAGTGGTCAGAGCGTTCCCCCTGTAAGGGAGGCGATTCAATTTTTTCTATATATTAAATAGATTTATATATGGAAATTACATAACAAACACTATCAACCTTTATATATTGAAGAAACAAGGTACTAAAGTTACAAATATTTTACACAGTTTAGGACTAACAAAATAATTAAGCGCACTAATTTAAGGAGCCTACTTTCGCCCTAGAAATGGGAAACTGAGCGCCTGGTTGTGGTCATTTAGATTTGTAGTCTGTCGACTTATAAGCTCATACGCACGAGTGCTGGATCTAGTTCATAACACATCGGTGAATAAGCGCGTGTGGCTTATTGAGGCACGAAATGCAGTCTCGTAGCATACGAGCGTAAACGTGCAGAAATGATGACTATGCTGTATTTTGAAATGGCATTGCCTCTTAATCATTTTCTATGAAGAGTTCGTTGTGCGTTATTTAAATTAAGAATATATATTTTTTCTAAAACCGTTTAAAATAAACTAAAAATAACAACAACGAAAACGTTCGTTTTGATTTTCCCAGAGAAAAAATATATGTAATCCTAACAAGTATCGCTCGCTATAGGCAAGGAATTCATCCCCACACATTGCAACCTGAGACGGTACGCACTGTGCGGTATGTAAGAACCTTCATCCTACGCACACTCAAGCTGTGGAATGAACTCCCTGCTCCGGTTTTCCCATGCGCCTACAAATTGGGTTCTTCAAACAGGGCATTAGAAGGCTTCTTCAGGGTCGGCAGAGTGAATGTGACGCCTCTGGTGTTGCACACGTCCATAGGCCACAGTAACAACTTCCCATCAAGAGGGCCGTGTGCTTATCTGCCACCAAAATGGTATAAAAAGAAGTATTATCAATGTTGTACCATTTGCTGAAAATTGAGAGTACAACCAAAACCCAAATTATGTATACTTTAGTAGTTATAAAAAACTATCTTTCACAGTTCCGCGTGAAATAAGATCGACAGTTTCTATTCGTATCGAGCCCTACACACATTCATCTTTGTTTACATCATCGGCACGAGCCGCACTGATCATTTTATCGATTGCTATATATTTTTATATTTATGCTCCGCGTGCGTACCGCATCTGGACGGGCGTGTGCGTCTGCCCTATTTATAAAGTGCGGTTAGTTACCTTAGACATAAACTCCAGACGTGCCAATGACGAAAACTGTGGTGAAATGTGTCGTTACCTGCACCACACGCTTGTTACACGGTTGTGGCTGGTAGTGGACATGACTGATAAGACTATTATTTATGACTAGTTGTGCTCGTAACTTATTCCGCGTGGACTTGTCTGAGTTTGATTTCTTTCTAGTGAGGTACTAGAATATTTTTTCTATATTAAAAGTAGCGTTAGTTACGCCTGACGTACTGATGTTATACATCAGTTAAATAGAGCTTAAATCACGTCAAAATTGGGTAAGCTGCTTGGGAGAAAATTTGGCAAGTAGTAGTATAATATTGGTAGTTAAAATTTTGGTGTCTAATTCACCCACCAAAATTAGGCTCTCGTATCGCATACGAAGGAGCGTTCATTTAGATTTTAGACAAATGAAAAATTAAACTGATCCTAATAATTTATTAAGTACTAGCTTCGCCCTTAGCATATTTTGAAACATCATAGCACTCCTTTGAGCCAGTAATTTTTTGGTCTTCAAATAAAGTATGGAAATCAATGGGATTTGTTGACATTTATGATCACTGCTCTGCTCCATCAAGTAATAGCGTGATGACCCTAAAACCTTCGTCGATAAACGGGCTATACAACAAGAAAATATTATAATTCGAACCAGTATTCCTTGAGATTAGCGCGATTAAACAAACATACAAACGAACAAACTCTTCAGCTTTATATTCGTACAACAGTTTATCTAAAGTTTTAACAAGTTAATTATGTAAAAGTATACCTAAATAATATATTAAAATCCCAGTCAGGTTAATCACTAATTTTATTTGCGAAATTATCCCTGCATTTCACTAGTGGAAACGTTTTCAACTAAACTGAGTCCTCACGATCTAACAATGAAATTCAGCCATATTACATGATATCACAGTTCAGTTAAACTTCATCACAGTTGTTATCACCGGCGAAATCTGACCCAATTACTGCTCAGATCAATATGACTAATAACGACAGTAGCATTTTACTGTGCTAATTTAACTACATATCTGCACTTTACTGTGACAATATAACACTTGCACCGGTTACAAGCCTATTCGCAAATACAATATATGTAACGGCATGTCTGTGGATATTAATATTCATCAAACTCTCATACCGTACGAGCACTGGAGTCGATGCAATCTGTCGATTACTTAGTGCCTCAGTTTTGTAATTACATATTGTGTTCGATACCGTTAGCAGAATGCAGTCCACTGCACACATTTATGATTTGATTTGAAAGTTGTCAAGCCTCTGTTAGTGGTTGGTCATTAACCACCGGTTAGGCTAGGATGTCAGAGGGCAGCCGCTCCTGATATAGCCGAAAAATGGTATATATAATATTATAAAAATGTGAAAGTTTGTGCAGATGTTTTATTCAATCAAACATCTGAACGGTACTTGCTGGAATTTACTACAGTGATATACCTAATAGTCTGGAATAACATATAAGTAGACTATTTTTTTATCCCGGTTCTGTGGGAACTGGACCAACATTATACGCGGGCGGAGCTGTGCTGGTGATCAAACTAGTTGGTGAGCTAGTCTGTTACAATTGCAAACTCGGCAATTTGTTATTGCCATCACGCTCAGTGAGTTATCATTTTGGCAGCGTCTGATCGCGGATGCGTTTTGTCTTTGCTATAAGTCTAACATAGCACTCAGTATTTATAGTTCGCGATAGTCATCTTGTTAGATAGTTCAGGAAATTGGGTCGACGACTCGTTGCCACCGATTCTACGCTTACTATTTATCGTATTCTGCTTATCTACTACTGTATTTAAGGTAAAATTAGTTGAGATAAGTGTTGTTTCTCTAGATCAGTGAACTCTTTGCGAAATCATGGTCGTACGACGAAAGTTTTTGTCCTGATGCTTAACTGGAAATGGTGAAATCGTATTTTTTACGCTGCCATTGACCGACCTAAATATACAGAGAGTATGACGTGTTATATGGCATAGCATCGTGTTATTTTAGTATTAGGTGGGATATTTTTTCATTTCGAGGACATGTCAGCGAACATTCGTTGATACTATCATTACGTCATAAGTTCATAATTCATCAATGTGACAGGATTATTTTCTAGCGAACTGAAGGTTAGAGAAATCGATCTCAGGACTTTAGCATTTTTAAAACTTGGTTGTACGTCGTCGGTAGAGGCAGTTGGCCGCTGTTTGTTATATTCGATGTCGAATGATGTTGGTTTATTACTCTTATCTCGAAACAAGAATTTAATCTAGAACATATTTTGTATATAAAATCAAACTCTACGGACTATTACAAACGATCTAGTGTCGAGAGATTTTGAACGACAGATATTTCTATTTTAATTTATTTTTAATGGGCCCTGTCTTGTCATGTGATGATTCATGTTTATATTTATATATTATGCTTAGAGCTGACTATGGACAGAAAACACATTGTCATGATGTCAGTATTATTAAATACAGGTCTATTCATTATTTTGACTTACATAACTATTCATTTATGTCTTGAATGCCATTCAATGAATAATAAATTTATTGAAATAATGTGGTATGGTTCTTCTTGCTTCCACGCCTTAGCATATTAATTGTAATTGTAACTTTAATATCAACTGGCTTTTTCTGTTTGAAACTATATTTTCTCAATTACTGGAAAAAGTAGAGTAGTTATCTAATACAATTAACCGAGCCATTCTTTAATATTTATATAAACATAATCATTACCTCAGAAATAGCACAAACTATTTGGATAATATTTTTTATTTAGACAAGGTTTTGCTCATATCGTTAATGTTTTCATAGTGACTTATCACGTCATACGCCTTTTTCTACTGTTATGCTGACCGTGGTTTTTTTTGCAATTTTTTTAACTCTATTGCTACATTTATGACTTTGTCATTGACAGCAATTTCTATGCATTCATATACCGTTTTATATTTCGGGATTGTTTTTATGTTCGACTTAGAATTGTATCAAAATTATCCTCTTAGGATTTTTACAAGAGGCTATATTGAGAGGTTCAACTTAAAACTTGTCACTAACCACATTGAACTTAATTCTCGTTCTTAAATTGTTTAAGAAATTGCTTAACTAATCGTTAATTGTACTTGAGTGGCTCCACAACAGGAAGATCGGTCACATCCGGCGTAGTCAGATCATGCGTTACTTGCATCAACGTCCTCTATCAATTGTCTCCCCTATAAGTACTTACAAAAACCTTTACATTTAATAAAAATCATCCATGGTACAGCAAATATGTTACCAGTAAGATCAGTATGTGACCAGTAAAACATTACTGCAGCTATGTCTATCTATGCAAAGCGAACGCTTTTGGTACAATATGTTTGTTAAGTTTTCATGTGCGCAGCCGAGCGAAAGCGATCGTTTATGATATTAAATAGATTTGTCGAATTAAATATTTAAAAAAGTTTCTACGGCACGTTATTAATGACGATTAGTGTTTTTATAACATATTATTATTAAGGGTGGGAGAAAGTGTTATAGTGGTCAATAAAGTATTATATTTCGCTTCATATGTTATGAAACTGATAAGTACTAGCAGTTGAGCATCTCCCTACCTAAAACTATGTCATGTCACCTAAGCTTTTGCGATTTGTTTTCGCTTTTTGTGTATGTTTTTTTTTTTGTAAAGTCTAACTAAGACAGGCGTTTCTGTTTATTCCTGCCTATCTTTCTATGGCAAGTGACGTCAGTGTTATGGATTTTTAACGTTAAATTTGTTACGATTGTTCTTTAAATGCCATAGAGCCAACCGTTGAGGTGCGTTCTAAAGCCATAAGGCCGTTTCAATGCGGTTGAGGCATTATGACGTTTTGCTGACTAAGATCATGTCTCGCAACAAACTAGAAAGCTACTAACGATTTACCACTTTCTAGCTATAACAACAAATACTGTAATGTTAATAGTTTCATGCTAATTAAAACAGACGCATATAAATATAGCAGTGTGCAATAAATAAACACTTAATATTTTAACTGGAATTGCAGTATGTAATTATGATTTCTCACATAAAATCCATTGAGGTTATTAAATAGAATATTAAAATATGTCTATCACGTCATGTTTCATGGTGAAAAGCAATTATGCTATTTTATTAGTTGTGTCCACTTGGAAATTGGTTACGATATTCGGACAAGGCAAAAAGTATTTTTACACCCATGTTTATGGTGAATAGCTAATGGCTAATGTCATGAGATAGTTCTGAGTAATGATGTCATTTCATATTTAATAAACATAAGGTATTAAGTTTACAAACAACAAAACATAAGTTGAATTATTGTAAAACGAAACAATACACTTAATTATGAATCCGCTTTTGCCATTATCACTTTATACATAAAGGTGTAAGTACCAAATATATATAGTAGGTATATGTATAGAGCCAGGGATGCCTTTTCATGTAGTAATTTGGATGCCTTAACTATTCCAAAGAGTCAATAGTTATACCGTCTCGTCATTATTGACACGACACGTGATTGTCATCACAGATATCACTTTGGTTGTCATACTGATATAAAAGACAATCCCCAAAGGTCTTTTTGTGCTAGATTAATAAATTTCACGAACATGTGACTACTGTATGGTCAAAATCCTTCAGGTTCGTAAGGTCTTAAGTATAAAAAAGTACCTGTATTAGACACAAGTTTCAAAGTTTTAAGCAGAGAGCGTCCTATGGTGAGTTGTGAATTTCTTCGTCTCTCGTAATTCAAGATCAATTTCATCGATATCGTTCCAATTTCCATCTGGCCGCTCGAACCGGCACATCCGAGCCAAGTTCGCCGGTCCGGCACGGCACGCGCCACCGACCACGGTACTGACCCTGCATCAGTTCCGTACTGTTGCACAGGCATGTACTTCTGGGCAATTCTTGCTCATAACTTTGAACGAGAGCTAACATACAGTGTGCGCCGACGAATGCTGCGTTTGCAATTATTTGCTACTAGGTGACCCGCGCCAGCTTCGTCCGTGGTTATTGGAAGAGTTTGTAGCTTAGTGGTTGAGGAGTCAGCCTTGCGATCGAGAGATTCCGGGCTCGAATCCTGGCTATTACACGAATGACGTGAACCCACTCCTAACACAGGCAATTTAGCTTAGCTGGAGGGGTTACCGGGAGTATTAGTAATTTCGGTACTAATATTCGTTAAAAAAATATTTTGAAACCTCACATCACTACACATTTGAGCTTGTATGTCGTCAGTTTTTAAATAATGTATGGGAATCTGCCGGATTTGTTGACATTTATGATCACTGATCTATTCCCTTAAGTAGTAGGTTGATGATATTTGTCTAAAACCTTCTTTGATATACGGATCAATTCGAACCAGTAGTTACTGAGATGTGTGTTCAGTGTTTCAAACAAACAAACATACATACGAACAAGCTTCTTCAGCTTTATGACTTTAATATAGATGTATTTACGAGGCGGTAGGACACGATGATATTTCCGTCCAATTGAACAGTTTGACTGTGGAAGTATCTTCGCCCTACAGAATACCGCGACCATAATAACGTCGTGTTGTGTTCCCGGCGGTGAGTAGGGTAGCCAGAGCTCACTGGAGGGTTTTTGTGCTGTCAGTGGAAATACCAAAAGCCTGTCCTGCTTTGTCTTTTACACTGACGACACAGCAACTCTCAAATATTTGTATACATAAATATGTATATTTGAACTGGTCGTGCTCTATGTATAATATGCACACATATAGGTACAAGAAAAATATATCTTAAGTCCGCGTGGTAGAACCTATACTCATGCTAGTTAAGCTACGCTAACTTTGGATCTAGATAGCATAGTCGTGTAGAATGTTTTATAATTCTTTATTATTAAATAATTTAATATTATACATATACTTGAAATAAATACATATAACAAGTTCGCAATTCGACTACTCACTAATTGCAAAATAAATTTCTCATTCATATAACAGTTAATATAGTTTTCAACTTTGTCAGTTGGTTTAAACTAGAATGTTAGTTGAGAAATAGTGTGGCTAGTGAATGTTTAATTGAAGTAATATGAAACGCAACTGTAAATAGAACATACGCAAATGTTACTGAAAACAGGAGGATATGGGCTTAATTACATATAACATATGCGTAAATGCAATATTGTTGCCAATGTACAATTTGTGCAGTAGCGATTCAATCAACCTTTGCTGTGCTTAGCGGCTAATCGATTTCTTATCTTTTAGGTTAATGCCATAATTTTGTACAAATAATCTTTCTTGCCTTCAAAGCTTAAGCGAGTTTAAATACTTATGTCAGTTTGTCCCAAACAATACCTTAACCATTGTACCTACTGACCATAAGGTTAAAACAGTGGGTGGATGTGAAAATATATTTCAAGATGTTTTCTAAATTCTTGCTTCAATATGTGTCTGCCTCAGGAGCTTATTATTCTAGAGTATCATGAAGCAAATATTTTTTTGCTTATCAATAGACGTTTACACGCATACTCGCCAACATAGACGTTACTAATACACTCTGTCAGGTTACCTCGTTATTTGTAGAACGAATCGATGCCGTTCACTCGGTCCTAATGATAATGGAAGCAATGCAAATTATGCGTCCCGCATATGTGTATCAGACATAGTTGCAAAAATATCCAAAACATAAACCCACATATTTATAGTGTGATGGACATATTTGCACCAGAGCGAACAGGAGTGGGTTGTTTGATAAGTACAGGATAACTGTACCCTCTGTAACATTAACTTATACAGTTTTAGCATGGATATAATAAACATTGATTTATTATCATGTTAAAAACTAAACTTGGCATTTTACTAAATAGTGGCCGTGTCTAAGGCTGAATGGAAAAAATGGTTGGGAAACTAGAAGTTGGAAACAACTGTTCTTATTGATTGGCCTTCGATAAGAAATTGCATTCAGCTGGTGTGGTTCACGTCTAGGAAAGAAAAATATTTACCTTGGAACTTGCTAGTATTAATGCTATGCTAATACCCCGTTATTTGTAAAGTGAAGGTGATCCATTTGCAATGTTTTTATTTGCCGTACCCTTGGACACGTGCAACACAACACACATTTTATTGTCACAAGACAGTTAAGTTTTCTATAGCTAATGGTAGGGTAGGAGGGTTTAAACACGGTGGACCGTGAGAACCATGGAATGGTCAGCGTGTAGCGGCTGAACCGTGATAGTACTACTCTTGACTTCAAAGTTGCTGTGTCAGCTACATTTTTATTTTTTTCTACTCTTTTCCTTTGTCATGTGATGTAATCTCATAGGCTTCTTCCCGATTCCCTCCTTTACCGATTCACCCCGAATGTAGGTCCATTAGTATCAAGGAGCAAGATAAATCTTGAGCATAAAGTATAACGTAGTTTTTGGCTACCTGAATTGTATAAAAATGATTACTGCCATTCCGATTCAGTTTTGGAAAGATTGTGTTTCAATAATATATTGCTGTAATGAACATCCACAACGTACATTACATGCCATACATACACACAATTCCATTGTGATGCGTGATCTGAAACTATCTGAAACGTGATATATTAAATGTTGACATTATTTTAACTATCAACTTTCCTGACCTGTTTTTTATACAATAATATAAACAAGACTTACGTAAGCTGTGTTATCATTATGCTCGTGAGGATTCGTACGTAACATTAAGAAAAGTATTGCAGCGCATTGTTTTATGTATTGACACAAAAGTAAATAAATATTAATATTTCGAACTTGATTGACAAATTACAAAATGTTCTAATTTAAGCTGTCAAATATTTTTATACTACTGAACTCTCTACTACTATCTAAAGTAATGCAGTATCCAAACGAGTTCAATATCAATATTCTAATAAGACATAATATTGTTTTTACTTTGTTTGGGTTAAGTAAGCAAAGCATCAACTAAAGTAATCATAGAATATTGTGTAATTCTATATATAGTGCTACTGCTCTATATAAACAACGTAATAAGTCTACATAATCTAAATTTTTTGTTTACAGGCGTGCATAGATGACAACTTGGATATGGTGGAATTCCTCGTCAAGCATGGCGCTGACGTCAACCGCGGAGACAACGAGGGGTGGACTCCACTGCACGCAACAGCATCATGTGGCTTTCTCAGCATAGCTAGGTAAATATTTTACATATTCTTCGTTACGTGAAAGAAATCAGTTATGAATATATATTATTATATTGAAGAGAGATTACTCCGATAGGATACGTCTGAGATTACACCCAATTTTGGCTTGTCAATTTTGAGTTCAGATAAGATTAGAAATAGTCTAATAACGGAAGCTGGTGTATATTTACATACATGTTTCCCGTCTATACGAGGGAAACAACTGACCAATTATTTTAGTAATGAAAATGTGGTTAAATACAATACGTAACTAAACTGAATCTCTCTTGCATGTTACATGCACAGTATTGCGGGACTGTGCATGCATATACATGCAGAATATTTCGGATTGTTATACAAATACTCAATTGGAAAAACAAAAGTTTTGTAATGCCTGAATCCGTACGTAAAAGATATTAGAGAACGGCGGGGGTTCCCAGAATTGCTTACCTACTTTGAGAATATTCTTTCGGTGAATAACGTCAAACAAAACTGATTTTCCTAAATGAATTATTAATTATGTACTTAATTTATACTCCGTGGTTTACAATGTAGGAATGTATATAGTACTAGTCATTGATATAGATATGTTCCAACCTTAATGACACTAGGTATCAAATATGAGTAATGTGTGGCTGTACCCCTTGACTAAATGCCGTCTGCGTTTAGTTTGCCTTGTTCATAAAATTTTAGAAGCAGTTTTATATTCTAGGTCATTTTACGAACGAGAATAACTATCTATACCCAAAAGTTTAACTACTTAACTTTAAATCCCTGTGAAATGGGTTCTAGAATACGGGTAAACAAATAAATTTACATACATTTTTTTGGTAAATACCTACATACATACTATATATGGAAATACCCAGACCACAAATGTGATATACCAATGAATACAGACATTGGCACTGAATGGGAATCGAACCCGTGATCCGTGACTTTGCATTTGTATACTCTACGTTACTTGTAACTCTAGTGAATTGTGAATGGTGGCAAATTCTAAACATTTTTAACCTAATAACTAGTAACAATATTATCACGTTTCGTAGGTACTTGATATCGCATCTCAATAGTTTTTGATTTAATAAAATACAAGTAGTTACTAATTAAATAAGCTATTAACCTTATTTACTAGATCAATATTGACGCATTTATTGTAAAGGATGAATAATTCTGCGTTGACGCAGCGATTCAACATGGTCGATAGCGCAGAGTAAACATAGTTTGAGTCACTCTGACCCAATAGGTATAGGGTTTTCTGTAAAGGACTATTCACTGCAGTGTGATAGATAGGTCCATCCATTGTCTTGTGGCAGACAATAAAATTATTATTATTTGCTAGGTAGGTAGATTCAATTGTCGTACTCTCTATAGTTTCTACATTTTACACGTACTTTCCACGGTTAAATTAATAACAATTATGTAATCAGTTAAATATTCGTAGTCCGTTAGTTACGTAGGATATTGAGTAGCTCGGAATTTTAAAACAGAACGCATTTGTATCAAATGTCTCAATCGTATCCTTCCACGTCGAATTATCCAGAGCGATACCATCAGCATACATGAGCAGCAATGAGGCTGCACTAAGCCTGGTGTCCAGTACAAAGTGTGCTATACAAAGATGTGCAACAATGTAGAACAATGTCATCTGTCCGCACATGATCAATCTTCAAACAAACAAAGTCCCGCTCATGCCCAGCATTCATTATCTTGGGATCATACCGGTGAGGAGTACACAGTTATAGTGGTTTGTAAAACTGCCTTCACCACAGGGTCCCGTCGCCTTCCAAGCGTCGATGGGAACTATATCGGCTTCAATTGATTTCTGATTCTGTGGTTTTCGGTCCAACTGCTTCATGCTGCGAAGAGTAATCTGGCTAGACTTCTATAGGCGTTATCGGCGGCATGACATCGGTTAGAACATCGTATGTTATAAATAGTGAGATTTTGTTATCCTGTTATTGGATAAATATAAGTGTAGTCCCTTTTCCATTTAGGGAAAGACTAAAACTACTTGATATTTTATCAAATAAAGTGTTTGTATATTTAGTATTGTTACTTTTATGAAAATAAAATAAAAATTGTTTATTTCTCACCACAAGCCAATAAATGCAAAATATGACACAAAAGGATTACGGTGTGGTGGGGTAGGTGTTTTGATATACATATACGCGTTGAATTGTATGAATTAATGGTACAAGTACATACAAGCCATTCAGAAATGCGTTACCAATAAATATAATCTCAACACTATACCTAGTCTAGCCATAAATATTGTTACGAAGAAAAAACATTTTTTTTATTGCAAATAATATTTATTACTTTTACAGTGTGTTAGTTTAATACATAAATATAAAACAATTTAAAATATAAAAAGCTTATTCGAAGTGGTCTCCATTGGCTGCAACACAGTCCTTTAAACGTTGAGGCCAGTTATCAATAGAAGCACGCACTCTTTCCATGGGAAAATTCTTCACTGCCAATCGTATGGATTGTTTTAAGGACTCCAAATTATCATGGCGTTTAGAGCAAGCCATACTCTCTAAAACTGACCATAAATCATAATCCAGCGGATTAAGATCGGGACTAGACGACGGCCAGTCTTCAGCTCTGATGAAGTCCGAAACGTTCACTTCCAACCAAGACTGCGTGGACCGAGCCTTATGACCCGGCGCTGAGTCTTGTTGGAAGGACGATACTTGGTTATTGAACATGGTGTTGTTAAGGGGTTTGTTGTCAAGCTACCTTCTCAAGAATGGTAACTTGATACACTTGTGCCGATGTTTTGATACCTTTTTCACAAAAATATGGCTCAGTCACTCCTTCATAGCTAACACCCCACCAAACCATCACTGAAGTCGGATAATGCCCACGTTGCACTCTGTCGACTAATTGGGAAGCTTCCTTAGAGCTTTGAGCATAAATACGGTCATTTTGTTTGTTAAAATGTTGCTCAATTGTAAAGATTTTCTCATCCGTAAACAAAATTTTTCTGTGACCTCCCTTTGCGTACCGCTTCAGTAGTTGCTTCGATTTTACCACCCTATTCTTTTTTAAATTATCAGTTAAAAAATGACCAATGCGTCTCTTATAGGCTGCAAGTCCTAAGTCATCTTTTAAAATGCGCAACATGGTTCTGGGTGCTATCTTCATCTCCCGAGATAGAATCTTTTGCTTTCGGACAGGATTTCTTCGAATTCTTTCCCTTACTGCTTTCACCGCCTTTTTCGTACGAACACTACGTGGACGGCCAGATCTTTTTCTGTCACAAACAGAGGAGGTCTCATTGTACCTATTAATAGCCCGGTACACAAACATTTGACTAATACCAAGCCTATGGAGAGTTTTAAAAATTACATTCGGCTCCATACCAACTTTGTGTAATGCAATCACAGCGATTCGGTTTTCTTTATCACCCCACTCCATTTTAATACAGCAAAATATTGTACAATGTATTGGCGCCAAAATTAGAAAACACAATGAACAATCGTATAAAAATGACAGATTCCAAATTCAAATGTAATATCTTTCTTATTTCAGACTAAGTATACTAAAAACAGATAACGTAAATTCCTTATCATAAACATACGTTATTAGCTCTCCTAAGAAGGCTACATGAGGGATTCACCAAAATTTTGGGGGCCCAAGCCAACCTCACCGACTTGGGCCCTCAAAATTTTGCAGAGATATATTAACACCCCCATTTCACCAACTAGCCGGGTCCTTTGAACGGGGCGTGAAAAAGAATATGACGAAGCCGTCAAGCTGAGTGTCACCATTGTCACATGGTATATGTAAGTAATGGTGACCCTCTTTTCTGAGACTTTGCCTTCTGCTTACCATCTTGCGAGGCGAAGTCTAATTGACGTGTCCTATATTAAAATAATAAAAACTAGTTTTCTCGGTCCCACGTAATAGACGGCGAGCATATTGCTGTCCAATGGGCACTTAATATTGGGATTCATGGGCTGTTTATTTACTATTTTTTTATTATAGATTTTTTTATCTACTAAACACTATTTTGTTTTACAGGTATCTCTTGGAAAGCGGCGCTGACGTGGCTGCAGTAAACTATGACGGTGAGCTGCCTGTCGACATAGCTGAGAGTGATGCTATGGCGGACCTGTTACAGAAAGTTATTGATGAGAAAGGTCAGTTTTATTTATATCGAGAACAATAGTAATACTAATCTTTATTCACGCAAACAAATCGTCATCTATTCTATAATGTTACATAATAGTATTGTGGTCGTGTCTATACATTGAAAATGTTTAGCAAAAAAAACTTGAGTTATTTTATATAAACGATATTGAACACAAAAATTTTTAAGACTATTGGCATAGTGTTGATTAGCAAATGGCTAGGCACAACGTCGACTATACCAGCTCCACCACCAGCTCTCCATGTAGCCGAGTAGGCTACATGGAGTGTCCTCATAACTTCACGTTAGTACCAACTTTATAAAACAAGTGGTTCTATGGACTTCCATACAACAATGATATGGAAAGGGCTGCACTTAGAAGCATAAAGTTTGACATTAAAGCTTTTTTTTTATATAGTGTAACCCAGTACGTGTGACTACAGTGGGGTTATAGGATTTACTTGACTTTTGTTTGCAAAATTTACTTCGAAAATGATGAAGTTTTTCTAAGATTGCATCAGTGCTTACATATCAAAATCCTCTACTGACGACATGTAGAGCAGTCGCCGAATCAGGTTTATATATTTTCTTTGATTTACATTAGATTAATTTCTAGGAGTGGACTGCGAAAAATCTCGTAACGCTGAAGTTGACTCGCTGTTGAGCGACGCCAGGAACTGGGCAGCAAATGGCTACGTGGAGGTCAGAGACATGAACGGCGGGACACCGCTGCATGTTGCGGCAGCTAAAGGATACATCGACGTGAGTACAATGACAAATAATATACCTACTTTGATTTTTTTAAGTAGAGTCAGCATCAGATCTTCACTGGTAACTCAAAATGAGTACTTTGCTGGTCAATATCGAACTGATGCTGTCTGTACCGTAGACTTGTGTTACTTTGTGACAACTGGATAGCTTTGGGACAGTTTTCAAAGTAATCAAACGTGAGAATCAGAAGAATGACAGGAATAATATTTCTGCTTTTTGAAGAAAATGACAATAATTACTGACGAATTATAGACGAAGTTATCACAAAGTAACACATTAATTTTCATATTTATGAGTAGTAGAAAAAAGTCGCGAGATATTTTATTTGTATATGCAACACTAACTACAGGCAAAGTGCCCCCACCTAGATATTCGAAGCTAACAACACCTGTACGCCTAGCACGAAATACTATCGTAATCTTATCGTAAACGTAACGAGAAAACGGAGCATTGTGATTGGCTGCCTGCCTACTATGAACTTAATTGTGCGTGAAACCGGCCAATCGCAATGCTTCGTTCTCTTGACACTTTTACTATACTTTTACGATAGTTTTTTTGTGTTAGGGGTACTGATAGCCGGTACACTTACCCTACCTAACTATCAATCATTGATTTAGTAGCTTTCCATCTCATGTCGGACCGCCAGAAGGCAGTCATTCTCTGAGTCTTTTCCCATCTTAGTTGGGGTCTTCTTACTAATCTAACTAAGATACGGTTGAACTTCGATATTTTCTGTGAAGCTACTGCCATCTGACCTCGCAAATCCTAAGGCGATATCAAAGCATTGCAGTTGGACCAGTTGTAGAACTTTTTACTGCTCCTACCCGTAATGAATCTTTAGCTGTCACTTGTCTATACTAATATAAAGCTAATGAGTTTGTTTGTTTTCAATGCGCCAATCTCAGGAACTACTCAAATTGAAACATCTTTTCGTGTTGAATAGTTCGTTTATCGACGAAGGACTTGGGATATATATCATCACGCTACTACTTAAGTAAGCGGAGCAGTGGTCATAAATGTCATTTAATTACATTTATGATCTGTATATGTACATGATCATGTATATGCCGCGTGGTTCCCGGCAGAATAGAATTTGTAGCATCCTATCTCTTCCCATGCGGTGTCGTACAAGGCGACTAAGGAATAGGGCAGTTTAACATCAGACAGATATATACAGCTCTGACTCAGTCACAGATGCATGGCTTGGGTGTAAAAATAGTGCTAAGTAGACGGCAATAGGATCACCCCCTATTACGTGGGACCGAATTTAATGATTGGTGAAATGTGGGTGTTAATTCAATCTTTTGCCTAACCTTCCGGGGTTAAAGGCGTGATTATATGTATGATGAGCCAACTAAACGGGTGCCTTCTTAGCTTTTATTTGATTTCACATTCACACTGACACTAATATTTTTTTCATGATCGACAGGTGGCAAAAACTTTATTAGAAGAATGTAATGCCGATCCGGATTGTATGGACTACGAAGGGTGGACGCCACTACACGCAGCTGCGCTCTGGGGTCAAAAAGAGGCCGCCGCGCTCTTGCTCAAATATGGCGCCGATCCCCTTATCAAGAATTATTCTGTAAGTATTTATAACAACTGATATCAAATCGCACACTCCTGTAGAGTATTCTACTACTTTAAATCTAAAAGTATAAGTATATATAGATTTACTTTGGTGCACTACAGTACTTGTTCAGACTGCCGCGGCATGCCTGCCGGCAGCGTTGGGCAATTTTTATTTATTATATACTTTATTGTACGCTAATGACAATATTCATGATACAAAAATTAAAAAGAGCCGTACAAAGGCCGGCCTTATCGCTTTATTATTCAGTAATAAAAATCTCGACATGCTGTATAAAAGACCGAGAAAGTAAACCCGACTACTGCGCTTTGCTGTCTATCGGCTTCCAATAATCAAATCTTAAGATTAATTTCAATCCCGATTTTTTACAATCTATCTATCGACGCAGAATCGTTATATCAATATGTCTATCTCGCCACCAACCTCCTCGTCAACAAAATTGCTGTCACTTTGGTACAAACGGCGATCTAAAAGTGTCGATCCGTCTTCCCAAAGATAAATTAAAAAAAAAAGGATCGGCAAATCGATCTGTATATTGTTTCTTGAAATAGTAAGATTCAGAAACGGTTTAAATTATCAATTATTATTATTATTATTATTATTTGATACACTAGCAGCTCTACGAGCTGATACGTGTATATCACTGCACTTGTGTTATTAATTATTTAAATGTTTGTCAAGTATATTTTTGAAACAGTTCACTGTTGGATCTTGGATTACGAAATACGGATTTAGATTACATATAGAAAGCAGCCGTAACAGATCGAAATAAGTTTGATAGCAGGTTGTACCCTATTGCAAATCTTAAATCGAAATAAAAATTAATGGATACCGCTTCCTGTCAAACTTGTTATGATCTTTTAGACAGCAGTCGTTTTATTTGCCACTAAAATTGACACCAACACTTGACTGCTGGATATTACTTGAATTTAAATGACAAAGGAATGTCTTTTCGTTATGAATGTATATTGTTCCTGATCTGTCTTACCTTAAGTTACTAAAATTACAATCATCATCCTCATAGCAATTTCCCACTTGCGTCCTAAGCTTAGAGCCCGCTTATTGTTTTGATTGAAATGTCTGCCGGGAGCGACAGCCCTAAGACCCGCGCACCTCAAGAGGAATGTCTCCGGCAGAGCCTCGTCTGTTGTTACCGATCAATAGGTGCCCATCGATGTACTAGGGATATTACTACTGCTAGTTAGAATGCAGTTGACCGGACGGGTGATCAACCCTTCTGTGTGTGCCCCAATCCATTCCATGGTAACCGAGACCGACGGCGTAACTTGCTCTTTAAGGTACGACCATAACAATGCAAATACCCATATTCACTCGCTGAGCGGGCATTGAACCCACACTGGCCGCATATACTACCGCTATACAGAAGCTGTTTAGAGGGGTATACTTGATATTAGTACTACATACTAAAATACTGATTATTTGTTTTAGGGCCAAACTTGTATAGACTTGGTGGACCCAGGTATTTCGCAGTGGCTGTCAGACGCCATGCAGCAGCAGCGTCGGTACAACAACAATAATATCAACAAACGTAAGCGCAGCCCGCCGCAGCACGACGCTAAGCGGGTCGACATCGAGATCACGCCGCAACCCCCCGAGAAAGTCGTCAACGGTAAGATTACAGGTGATTTTATATCAATATTTTAGTTGTCTGTGTGTAACACCGAAGTGTGTATATGCATATCGACGAAGAAATGTAATAAAGTTAGAAAAGGCGTTAGTATATTGTTGAAAAGTCAGTATCACTTGGATCTTGATTGGCAGGGCTCAAAAAGATCTTAATACTCTGTACGTATTTCAAATGGTTTTTTTGCGACATTGATTGGACCTGAGATATATAATATCGTTAAGTGGGTTTCAAAAAATCTATTTCATAACTATTGCAACACAAACTTAACCATATCATACTAAACAGAAAAGAGTGTTCCGGCTATACGGGTTAAATTCCCGCTATGGGTTCAATTTTACAAATAACAATGTAAGTATGATGGAAACTTTTTAAGGTGACTAGAAGAGATTAACCTTATATACCTACATGATTGAGTTCATCGACCCCGAAGTATACTAACATTCGGAGCATGTAATCAATTCATCAGTTTCATACTAAGAACTCATATCACAGTTACTCTACTTAGCCTAATAACTGGCCAGGGTTGTTAATAATCATATTAAATTCAAAATTGGACAACATATTACAACTTTTAAAGGCTTTGATTGCCAGTGTGGTACATTTTTAAAATTTCGAGTCCAGTCGGAGTCACAACAATCTTGACTTGTAGTCTCTAAATGATCTTAATACCTACAGAAAAGATTATTTTGAGATCTTTGTTCGTCTGCTGACTGTACACCTTGTGATAAACAACAGTGACAGTTTATATTTCTTGTAACTATTCTAAATATAAATATATTGTCCAAAAACAATCACGTTATCACTCATTCACATAACAGACAAGCCGCCTGCATCGCCCGAGATTATTAAGACGGAAGGAAAGCCCCCTAAAGGAAGGCCACCGTCGCCGGAGTCTACAGAGCCAGAAAATAACGCTGAAGACGCGCCGTCATGGCGTCGCTCAGCCTCGTTCAGAAACAGACAAGCTGAGACTGCTAGTAGTAAGTATAATCTATAGATGTTGAATGGTGGTGCTGCTTCTGCAGAGGCTCTCAAGGGACGCAAATACTTCAATCTCATCGTAGATTATGAATTTGTGCCATTTGGAGTAGAAACGTTCGGGTCATAAGGTCCGAGTATCCGCAATCTCTTCAGAGGATGGTGTCGTACAATGTGGTAATAATGCTAGTCTTCTGGGAACGCTACCACAAGAGGCACTCCATGCGGATATACCACATTTTAATGATTTTTATCGAAAGGTGTGTAAGACTTATTTTAGTTTTACTTTTATTATATTTGTTAATATTAATTTTTTGAATGAATGTTTAGATTATTTAAATTTCATCAATATCCTTAAAAATGTTGTAGTTGGTTGAGACATTGAGTTTCTGATCAAGCAGATACAAGTTTTGACTGCTTAGACGGCGTAGAGAGTTGGATAAGAAGTGATTGTTACTTACAGTCACGCCACTTTCCTAGTGGAGTAGGCAGAGACCACCTGCCACGATCCTGGCACACATATTTCGCTAAGTGATAGACAATGCTTTTAATCTATAATTATTATTTTTAATAAATTATTTTCAAGAACAACAACAAGTCAAGTTTAAAGGTCTTGAAAATGTTTTGAGCTGTCTTAGTTACACGTTTTGTTCATTTCATATATATTCGATAAATCCTCATTTATTCCTTATCATTATATGTAATATATCAATATAGTAAACTAACCACGTAGTTACAATAATATTGTATAAAAGTCCTTTATTATACTCCGTTCGATTAGGTACTAACTAAAAGTAAACAATTTTAATATGTATTTTTAAATTGTTTTATTTAAAAACTTAGTATTAACTGAAATTGAACCACCAGTTTGTCAGTTAGCTAGCCTTATGACTGGCCAGGGGGCTTAATTTCTGTTTTTATAAAAAGTCGCCACAAGATTGTGTGTATCTAACCGAATCGAGTAAACAAATTCATTAATAGATGAATGTAAAGTTATTTATTATGTTCTAAATTTCTATTCGCAAGTAACGTAAATATATTGTAATTTCAGGAGATAACAACAAACCGGCGAATAATAACAATGCAGTTGACAACGACACCATTCTGAGGAGGACACACAGCTTTGAGAACGATAAGAGGTATGATAACACACACACACACACACTGTTGAACGCACTCTATTAATAGACGTTTGTAAAGGCACACAAAAAGAAATGTTGTTTATCTTGAGAGATTGATTAGTCAAAATATAATAATAAAATTTTCATATATCTATGAAAATATAATGAGTATGTATATGAAATAAAAAAGGTTTAAATCAATTAATTAAATTGTTATAAATTTTGTATTAGTGTTCATTTAAAGTAATATTCAAGTATTACCGAGGTTTATTTTCGATTTGTCAACTTACTATTTGAGATAGTACGCGGTCATGATTAGTGATACGTTACTGATAAGGTATACGGTAACAAATCTCGATAAGATTATTTATATTTTGACTAAATGCAACTGCATGCTGAACGACACATTGTGCTCGAATCCTAAGATAATAATGATTGTGATATGTGTGTATCTGATCTGTCACGCTACAATGTGCTTGTCTGCCACCTGAGTGATGTAAAAAGCACTGTTTTTGTATTGCTAACACCCCTAGTGGAATCTATTCCCTAGCGTTTGCTTCTTTAGTTCTTCAATAATTCAAAACGGCCATCATTGCAAGATGGCGGAGGATTTATTTTTGTCAAGTCAAAAATTTATACTGTATTGTATATAATTGATAATAATTTAAATAATAGATTACATACAACAAACAGATCTCCATGCTGTAATGTCTCCAGAATTAGATTCCAACAAATGTTTGAATCTAATAGTTGGTTATCAGATATTATATTCTGTTCGGTAACTAAATAACAGTTTGTGTAATTAGTTCTTTTTTAGTTTCAATGGTAGGCAATTTAGAAATATTATTTAAGACGTCACAATACATGTGGCAGATTGCCAGTTTCTATATTTTTCTGAAGTCTACATAAACTATAAAAAATGAGCAATACTTAAGTAGTTTTTGTAAACAGGAAATTGTTAGCAGTTGTTAGATAGACACAGAGTTAAATATCACTTGGCGTTGTATAAGTGTCGACAAACTTCTTGAACAAACAACAAACGAAATGTATCGACTATTCTCCACTTAATATGCAACCGCGCTCCCCGACATGTCTTGTGATAACGCACGAAAAGATAGGATATCCTAAGATGAATCATTCGTATGCTATGACAATCTATAACGCTTCTCTGTGGTTAACTTGCTTATCTATGTTCATCGCAACCGTTGTGCCAGTCTGTGCCGGTACTCATTAAAAATAATATTAATATCTAACAATGTGACAATAACAAACATAAATCGATTAAGATAGAAAAAAATAATCGGTTCAGGCGGGACAGGGGGAATATTCTAGCTACCGAACCTCGCCTATTTTTTCAATTTTTTCCATCTTAATGGATTGGAATAGTTAGCATACTAAATGCTTAAAAACTTCATTCAACAAACAAATTAAAAATAAAATCATATATATGAATTTTTCGAATTAAGCATACTAAATGCTTAAAAACTTCATTCAACAAACAAATTAAAAATAAATTCATATTTATGAATTTTTTCGAATTAAAGTGGACAAAATAGTGTGTGAGGATCTCCATTTTTTTGATAGACCACGATGAATCCTGTCCTTCAACAAATGTTTAAGTCTAGACGTTGTACCAAGCCCTAGGTACACTCGGCGTGGCGGGATACAAGGAAAAGAAATAGAACAGTCGAGAGCGAGCGAGACACCGCCATGAGCGTTGGTGGCGGAGTGACCAAATATGACGGTCGATTCCATCCCTTCTCTCCGCACGCATACCCAAGGCGCAGTACTGATAACTACTGAAAAACGAGATTCCTCACATACTCTTGTTGTACTCATATCAACGCTTGGCAGTGCAAGCCAGGTGTTTTTTTTATAAAACTTAGGTGGCAGACGAGCACAGAGTCCACCTGATCTAAAATAGTTACCGTGATTTATGAACGTGTGTAACACCAGGGGAGTCACAACCGTGCTACCGACTCTGTAAGAACAGAGTTTCTGTGCCGTCAGTGCAGAAGAAACAATTAGGACAAGCCTTTAGTCTTCCCACTGACAGCACAAAGACTCTCCAGTGAGATCTGGCTACCCTACTCACCGCCGGGAACACAACACGAGGTTATTATAGCCGTGGTATTCTGTAGGACTTATCAATTGGGACGGGAATACTGTCTTGTCCTCGATGGTTCAATAAAAGCGGTCTAGGTACATATCGCATGCTTGTGTGCATTGTAGTTTCTACCAACGGTATCGTGACGTCACCGCACGTATAAAGGCGTCGTCGTGCCCCTCGATACCGCCCCCGCCGCCGGCGGCCGCCACCGACAGGAAAAAGACTCAAGAACACACTAACAATGCGACAGAAATTAACGACGATGTAAAAACAAGGTGCTTGTTAAGTCTTTGTGTATGGTTACCGTTTGTTTTCGTGATTTTTATACCAAAACCAGTTCTTATATCGCAGATTTAGTAAAACAGCTACTTTATTTGGCCTACAAAACTAATCAAATATTTGGAATATGAACCCATCGACATATAAAATGCTACGTTTTGATAGACTTAAATATAATCACGTCTTTATCCCCGGAGGGTTAGGCAGAGGTGAATTAACACCCACATTTCATTTCCACGTAATAGGGGGTGAGTCTATTGCCGTATTGAGGGCGCTATTGATGACTCGAGCCATACATCTGAGACTGAATCTGGGCTGTATATATTTGTCTGATGTTAAACAGCCCTATCCCTTAGTTGCCTTGTACGACACCGCATGGTAAAATACGGGGTGGCCCAAATTCTACTGTGCCGGAAATAGAATATATAATATATTTATATATTTTTATTACACGTTAAAGTTTAAAGTGTAGTAAACCGCCGCCGCTAAATAAAGACTACTAGATAACACTATTGTAATGGCAATGGACTGCTGAGACGAGGTCTCGAGTTCGATCCCAGGTTTTACCATGGCACACACCAATGACTTTTCGATGCTTTTCGAAGTTATGTGTTGTATTTATCGCCGGATTATAAGTGCCCGGTTAATGGCAATAGGCTCGCCACCTATTACATTGGGACCTAAACATAAACTGACGAAATGTGGGTGCTAGCAGCTCTGTCGGCGATATAGGCGTGGGTTTATGTTATGTTATAGGATAATATCATTTTGTGATAAAATGCTCTTGCTTCTGAAAACACTTGCACATTCGATACGGGAATTATTATTATTAAGTATTAGATTTTATTGCAAATATTTCTAAATACGGTTTGTGTAAATATCATTGAAAACAAACTGGAACCATACATGTTAATTGTTACTCATCTTAACTATATCTATATTCATCTCTATATGTGTATTCTTTATGTATTTATATATATACATATATACGCTTTAACTGTTACATGTTGCACATTTGTATGTCTAATATGTAAGTATTCTATGTTTGATGTTTATCTACTTATATAGCACACTAAGGCTGAAAGGTAAAAGCCTAGGACGCGTCTGGGACTAACGCAAAAATTATGATGACTTATTTAAGCACACAATTTAATAAAGTTATGTAATAAATACAAAATTGTGCAAAAAAGCGTAATCATAGTCATTACGCACTTATGGCAGGCCGCATGCGGCGCAAGTGTGTGTGGGCCTTATTATTGCCACTAGATCAAATATAGACTGACTTTATCAAGCCTATTATTACAATTGGGTACGTCATAAAGGTATCTCAAGCAAAATTACATTGTTTTTTGAAGCAATGATTATTCTAGAACAGTCGAAATAAAAGTAACTTCAACCTAGATGCGATGGGGATGATTGCCCACTGACTGCATGCGGTTTCTTGAGAACACTTCTAGTATATTCATAATTATTGAATTGCTGATAATTTATATTGAAATAGCATTAGAATTTAGAACCCAGGCACTTAAGTCACAAAAATAATCATACGAAAGCAGGAAAAAAAAAAACTAAAATTAAGCTTAACGGTATGATTCCGAAGATGACCACTTACGACAACTGCAGACGTGTAGCGTACCGTAAAATACACTTGAAATTGATAATTTTGTTCTTTGATTCACCATCAGGCTTATCATCATAATATCATAATAGTACCGTTTATCTGTACCTAGGTTCAACAAGTAATGTATGAAAAGAGACACACCATCCGAATTCACAAAAATATTCCATAGAAATAAAAGAAAATCAGTCCCGCAATCCGCTCATTTGCCTATAACTATACATTTACGTATTTTTACATATATTACTTCTGAAACTTTGATACAGATAAACGGCATCATTGAGAAGCCGCAATGAATTGAAACAATAAACAAAATTACCGCCACAGTACGCTCCTCGTCTGCTGTTGTAAGCGGTTGCCTTCGTAATCATATATATTCTTAAGAATAAGAATCACTGAAATTCTTTGTTGGAATATAATTACTGATTAGCTACTTTTATTTCAGACTGTTTTTTCAGCTATAATTAAATACTTCCAAGTAGTATATTCTATTTACGTATATTCCCTATCCAAAGCTATATAACATTTGAAGTGTAGTACCTATGCTTTAGATGTTCTAAATGTTAAAACTTTATACATGTTATATAGAATAAATCCCACGGAGAGACGAGACAGAGAAGTGAACACATGGAGCGGCGCCACTAGCACTACGCCGAACGCCAGCCCGACCAACACCACAACCACTACAACAGTCAGAAGGTATGTGTGTTTGTTCTTTATAAACAATCGTTTTAATTTAACTATCTTCTAAAGGGACGTTCCATTAAAAACTACGAACCTATAAATATATGAAATATTCCGTTGTTTGCCACTGGATCTGCCGCTGATGGCACAAAACGGATTTTTTCCTTTTTATGGCACCACTGTGTCACAATCTTGAGGCGTAAAACTGAATTGATAAACCGTTGTATGCCACTGAATCTGGTCAGAGGGAGGTCGTTTAGAGATTAACGACCGCAGTTTTATTTTCTAGTACCGAAATCTTTTTGCTTAAATAACAAATTACGTATAATATTATTTTAGATTAATAACAAATTATTAATAACCTTACATATTATGCAGAAAGTGAAGAAAGATTTGAATTTAAACTTGCATATACAAAAAGCATGCATATGCATACACAACAATTTTACGGATACAATAACAATAACCCTACATATTCTGCAGAAAGTGGGATTTGAATTTAAATAGAATATCCTAGTCGGAATAGTCGGTCATAGTATATTTCTTAAATTGGAAGGTATTTCTTAAATATACAAATGTACGTTTATTAGTGCGTACTGTCCACAATTGGTTTCGAGCGATTTCATATATACAGGATGTTGGATTTCATCTTGTAATTCGTCATTAAAAATTGTTCTTTTTTTAAAATAAATTTAAATTGCGGCAAAGGAAAAAGGGCAGGTTAGGCTCGACTTCACTTAAACTTCGACTTAAACTGCGGTTGGAAATCTAATAATTCTAGACTTCCTGGTCTAAACTACTTCCCTCTTCCGTATGTTATAACGTTCCTGTTATGTACTGTAAGTAGCATATCATTAATAAGTGTTTAGGTAATTGGCATAAGTAGCTAGTACCTCCATTTGAATCAAGATCAGTATACTTTATTTGATTAGGTACTAACTAAAGGTAAACAATCTTGAATCGACTTTTTGTGAAAACACATGTTAAACGTCTTTAAAATGAGAAAAAGACATATCAGAACATTTTGCAAGTCAGAACATTGACTGACGAAATATGCGATTCTCAAATTTATGTTTAAAACCCTGTACCTACCATATTTCTGCAAATAAACATATTTCATTTCATTTCATTTTCATTTCAAGATTGTTTACGTTTATTTAAATACCAAACAGAATGAAGTATACACATATGTTGACCGTCTACATGTAATATATTCTTTGACTATATTGTAATTGTTATATAACGGTGATATCATGTAGTTATAAAATTCTATAGAAATAAATCTATGCAGAATTCATATAATGTTTACTGTAATCTTGCTTCTAAACTTATTACTCAAACGCAAGGTTTTAGACAAAATTTGCCAGAAATATATGAAAAAAAAAGGCTTGTCCTGATTTTGTGTTCTGCACTGAGGGCACATAAAGTCTCTGTTCTTACAAGGTCGGCAGCACGGACGTGACTCCACTGTTGTCACACACGTTCATAGGTCACGGTAACCACTTTCCATCAGGTGGGCCGTGTGCTTGTATGCCACCTAAGTTGTAAAAAAAATAAAAGTAGAGAAAATCAAATAGGCTCAACCTTAAAGATTAATTATGAAGATCATTCACTAATCATGACTTATAACCATTAATCTGACGAGTCATAAAGTGATGAGTAATAGTGAATTGAAATGTCTACAAGATGGGAAATGAATCTATAGGAAGCATAAATTTAAAAATGTGAAGAGTCAATATATTTTTTTATTTGTATGACCCTTTTGTATAGAATATTAATATTTTCTTTGATTTCCTTGTAGCCGTAAATGTGTTTAGTGTATGACATTGTCCTACGTGAGCGACAAGTGCGACAACGCGGGGCGTTTCCTCGCGGCGCGTAATTATCAAACGGCCGTTGTTCTTGTGCCCTACGTTGTGTCACATCAATACGTCATGTGAAGTATGGAAAAATATGTCACGCATCGCGTCGCGTTGGCGCGATGTCGCGCTTATCGCTCATGTAGGACAACGGGTATGTTAAGGTACAGTGTTGTGTGTGTAAACAGTGCGTCGGAGAGTGTAGAGTCCAACAGTAGCAATTCGACCCCGAGCTCGACCACGCCCACCAAACTGTCGCCTGGGAACATATTCAAGAACTTCTTCAAGTATAGTCATGTTATAAAAGCGCTTGGACACGAGAATTGTTTGTGTGTTTTAACGTTAAATTACAGTGTGCTAGTTTCGTTCGAAGTGTGTTAACACTATTGCCCCTCTAGACAAGTAGCACGTTTGTAGAGTACGCGCCACAAAATAAGTCCTTTGGCCACGGCGTAGCAGTCGCAACATGTAATGTTGCCAGTGTCGTCTTTTTGTTATACCAAGCACTCGATTCTACTAAAGCAAAACCACTGTCATATACACAGACACTCCAAAAATGGCAAAAAAAATTAGACTTTATTCATATGTGCATAAGTACAAAATTAAACGAAGAGTTTCATTACACTTCTTCATTCAAACAGCCTTTTAATTTTAAACTTTAATGTTATTGCTTAAACGTCTAAAATTAAATGCATTTTTAGCAGTGTCTGTGATATGACACTGGTTTTGCTTTATCAGAATCGACGCCCAGATCTTTTATTGTTCAGATATACATGTAATAGTACTTAGTTAAACTGCTGAACTTGTGAAGTTAAAGGAGTGATAACTTCAGGCAAAGTGTATCTAGAGACAGTCTTGGATCATGTTGTGAAACCTCTCAGCAATACACTTTTAATGTGATTAATGGATTTTAGCTCCTCCGCCGCCGTAGTACCTCATACTATCCTCCAAAAATGCGTACTGTGCATATTATAGAGTATATGTTGTGACGACATTGGGATAAATATTTATTCCCACTATAATCTTAAAAAAATGTGCTGGCAACTCTAAACCGTACTGTCATGACCTGAACCAACCAACACACAGTATTGCGGCGACATCATTTTTATTTCCGAGTTTGACCGCGGGACTATTTTTCTGGTGTTGACTCTAGGATGAAAAAAATAGATTGATCAGTGTGTAGAATTGACATATGTTAATGACTGTCATAAACGTCAGAATACATATTGTCATCCCATACATTCATAATTCTATTCTACAATACGCCGGTCAACGCATTGCCACTTGTCTATTGGGTCTGATTATTTGTAAATGTAGATAGTGAGACATTACATTCTGAACTGGATCTCAAAAATAATGTTTATTATTAATATGCTAACAAAAATGTTTAGAGTAAATATGTGTCTATGCCACTGTAAGAACCATTGAGATTCACTAACATGAGTCGGTAAATGCTATGTATGAAAGTAAAGTACTTTTTTTATCTCTAAATATAATTTGGTCATAGTTTTGAACCATTTGTTTTGTAGTTACTCGTCATACAATTTTGATTATTTGTCTTATTCCGAATTGAGCTAGGAGGAATAAGATTAAGAGTTCGCCGTGCTATGGAAAAATGGCTAGTCTACCAATTTCAATAGTCTATAGAGTATGGTTCTCGTGTCCAAGCGTATCGGTTTTTCTGTGTGTTAGTTTATTATTTGCGCTTCGACTGTTTTGTGCTCGGACTTTTTACTTTGCGTTCAGTTCTACCAGCATGTCGAAACAGGCGTTGCATGTTTAACTGAGTTTACTAGCAATTGTTTAATTTTATTTTTTTTGCTTATGGATTCCACACTTTATACTTCAGCTTTCAAAAAATCTAACTCAGTAATAACTCTGCAGGTCGTTTGTGCCCCCTGTTCGAGATGAAGAGAGTGAAACACAGAGGAAAGCTCACGCCAAACGCGTTCGTGAAACGAGGCGCTCCACTCAAGGCGTCACGCTTGATGAGATCAAGTCCGCCGAACAACTTGTGAAGAAGAAAACTGGAAACGGCACTACTGAGAGTCCCTCCCCTGGCAGCTTGAAGAAGGATGAATCTGTGCCTGCTGCTCCTTCTGACAATGGCACGGTATGTATTTATGTAGAACGACGTACTAACCTTAAAAATTTATTGTTAACCTGTCGATTATAATCTCATTATTCTTTCAATAAAATGTAGAAATAATTCACTGGGTATATAATATATGATCTGAGTAACTGGGGATTAGAGGCGGTAACCTATTTTCTAATACAGAATAATACTTTGAAAAGTGACTAATTGGTAAAGGGATTAAGATTAACATAATAAAGGACATCGTTTATCTGTCTGTTTAAAGGAAATCTACGTACATATATCGTATACAGCGAATATTTACAAAAAAATTAAACAAATAACAAAAAGTATTCATTTTATGACATTTCTATTTAGCAGTACCATTCAAAAATAATATGCTGAATATAAAAATAAATAAATAATAAGAATGCAATTTCGGTTTTTTAATCATAAACCGTTATATATTGAATTCAAATATTATTAATCATTTAATTTAATCGTATATTATTGTATTAAATATGGTAATATGTTTTTAGTATAGGATGGATTATATTTGTCATCTGCAAATAAAACAATCTACTGTTTTTACGGGTATCAATTACAGTCAAGTTTAAATCACCACATCGCTTTCTTTAGAAGTTTAGTGCAGACAGGGAACGAAGTCCTTTAAAATATTTTATAGTTGAACAAAAATTATGAAGCACCATAGCAGGGATTTAACACTTGTTAGTCTTAACACCGCGTTAACGTAGGTGCAACGTACTCAGCCAGTATTGTGTTGCAATTTCAACATAGTACAAATAGTTAGTTTTAATACAGAGAATTAGATTTTTAGTTATATAGTAATCAAAAGGTAAGCACCAGTCTTAGTTGAAATTATTAACATTTTTTGTTTAAATCTCAGCTTATAAATAAATGCCTGTATAGCCAGCAGCCACATGCTGTAAGAACGTTTCGAACGATCGAATAGACTTAACAGCTGAATTCGGAATGAGATTTCAATTGCGCATGCTCTAACGTGACGTCACCAAATTTGGAGCATGCGCAATTAAAATCTCACCGCGAATTCAACTGTCAAATCCGTTCGCTCGTTTGAAACGTTCTTACACCATGTACCTGCTGATCTGACAATGGGATCGGATACACTTTGTAATCATCGAATACATTATTGACTTGGACTGTTGCTTTCTCTAAGTTGATTCTTCTAACTAAAATAATAATAGAAGTTCAACCCACTATCAGAATTATGATTTTGGACAGTTAGCCTTAGAAAATAGAGCTTAAAGTAAATTACAGACGATTTGACAAGAGAAAGCGCATGAAACAATTCGAGTTATAATAGTCTTAACAATATTGTACATACGTTGGGTTTGTTGTATTTTTTCGAGTTGATAACTTATTACCGAAGCTCATCGGTTCAATGTTTGCTTTAATGTTGTATACATATCGCCTCGTGTTAATATATCCATGTTTTATATACATTCATGAACTCATAGATCATTATACATTTGAGCGCATAAAATTACATTGAACGAAAACAATATAGATGGTTCTAATAAACATCAAAATTGATGTCAGAATTTTTTGTTTGTTTATAATTTAATTTGAATAGTTATTAGGCACACAGTCTGCCAAGCTTTTGTTCTCAATAAAAAGTTGTAACAAATCTAAATAATTGGAATTGATTATTACATAGTACTAGGGGCTACTACTATCTATAAATATTTTTTCTTACTTTGTGACTTGGACCTTCAGCGTGCGCCAGGATACTTGTGTCATGTCGTCAAACTGGGTCAAACAGTATATCTGATTGATACATTTTTATTCTTTAATTTATTATATTTAATTAATGACACACACAGATGTACAATGTACATATATATCCAAACGGACGACAACGGTTCGAGTCCCATTCACGCTATAAAAGTAAAGTAAGGTTGAAGTAATATTGCTCCGCCATACACTTTCAGATAATTTGATCAAACTGATAATTTCAAAAAGTTTGATCAAATTGGCATTAGTGTGTGTGTGGGTAAATTTGAACAAATTTAATGTAAAATCAAATAGTTTGAAGAAATTGATGCACAGTTTACTGGCAGTTTGCCTGTTTTAACACACTCATACCAATTTGATGAAACCGTTTGAAACTGACAGTTTGATCAAATTATGTGAACGTGTGTTGCGGCCATAATAGATGATAGTAGGCCACCTGGGTGACCGTGAGTCAAGATGTGTACAACGGGTGGACTGTGTAGGCGCGCGCGGTGGTCCCGGCAAGCGACATCGCGGTCACGCTAGCGCTGGCGTGCGCGACGGCGACGGCGACGGCGACCATCGCCGCCAGCAGCGAGCGCCGCCCTTCTTGGCGACTGCGACTTGACCCCACTAATAAGGTGGCTACTGCGCTACGGGCTCGCGAGATTGTCGATCGGTCACTCGGATATTAAAGAACCGAAATTACTAATATTCCGTGTCGGGTTAGAACCCTACCAGAAAAGCTACATTGCCTGGGTTTGGAGTGGGTTCACGTCGGTCAGGATTTGAACTCGGGACATTTCGGTAGTAAGGCCGACTCCTTAACCATTAAACTACCGACGCTTATATACACTGACTATTTAGGTTCAATTCTTACTGAGAGCAGTGGCTCGCAGCGACTTTTTGGAACAAAATTTGTTGCAAAATTCACGAGAAAAAAAGTTAAGTAATTTGAAGGATAAGAAGCTGCGTCTGCATGAACCACGCAATTATTTCTAGTAACATATTCCAGTCGCTGCCAGCCACTGCTACTTCAGTGGAAATTGACCCTTAAGCTACGTTCAGATCAGATCAGATGCTGCCATTTTTTGCATGTCTCTATGTGAAAGTAGCGTTTATATCTTCTATTTTTAAATTCAAATAGTTTTAATATTCAGAAAGTAAAAAAACATCGTATGGCAATAGTATCAACATTAAATAAGTGAAATCTACTTGACTAAATATTGTTAAGAATTTTTGATGACGTTATTATCTAGTTTTGTGCAAAACTATATCTACCAATCGACAATCTCGTCCGACCACTCGCTGAGTGAGAGCGCGCATGCGTTTGAAGTAAAATTCTACCTACGAGAATTAGTCGAGTTCTGATTTTGGGGCTATCTTACATGCTATTATTGACTAAATAGCGGTCATTAGTCATTAAAAATCATTCAAAATATGTAGTATGAAATCATAGAAATCATTGAAAATCATGTTATCTCAACATCAGAATTAGAATATTGCTCGTATCCCAATATGTAGTGGCAATGATCCGTATGGGTTTATAGGTCTGTCTGTATGTCTGTATCGTATTTCTGCATGTACTTGTACGCATTTATATATATGAATTACATTTTTCTAGTTTACCATTTATGAAAGTAAATTCTATATTTGAAATCATGTTTTTTTCTATGTCATGGTTTCTGACAGAATATAAATGTTATATAATTTTCTCTAGTTTCTTAAAGTTGATATCAGAAAGTACAAGGGAAAACTAGAAAAAGTCTTAGCTTGCTATGCATGTTATTGAAATCAGGTGCTTGCTGCATGTGGTTAATATGGCTTCAATAGAAGGACTCTTTCACAAATTTGAGCGTTGTCTTGTCGTCATATCAATTTATTTTAGTTACTGAACTATTTTTAAAAACAGTCAAACATATTCTAAACTTGAACAGATAATTTCAAATTCGTGATTAATGTTTGTTCTTAAAAAACACTATTACAAATACACTATGGTTGGTTGATATGTAAATATCTGTTTGTCTATGTCTGTAGCGTCCGATAATAAACATGGACCTTGTACCTATATTGTGCTAGTTGGAAAAAACAGCGTGTTTCTTCTACAAAATGTCTGACACAGACTGCTGAAAAATCATTTTCGCAACATGACATGTGCATTAACAAATTATCCCTATTCTTACTTGTCATTATACACGCATGCAATTGTACACTTCCGATTGTAATCGTTTGTGGTATTTGTAATATTGTCCCATGGTATTTTATTAATTCTTTTAGATTTATCGTAACTCCCTTGGGCATACTACAGTGTAGGTACCTATGGATTGTAGTAATTTTTTAAATGTAAATAAGCACCGTTCCAGATAGTCCAAAATTTCTTTTGGCTGTCTTCAATGTTATCCGCAAGCTCCATATTATTTGAAGACTTCAAATCATTGTAAAAGGCAACGGAATTAATATTTTAATGTTAACATCTTAATCCCATGCACTTTTGCTAACATATTATATAATTGATATCTTTCATTCAATGTAAAACATGTCGTCCAAAACTCATTAAAATGTTTTTGTTCACCGTAGAATATATAACTGAATTTTTTCTCGCACAATTTTACTGTGTATTTTTGCATCCACGCACGATGAGGAGTGGGGAAAAATGCATGATTATTTATGATGGAATGTCATGAACCAGCACTATTGAAAATGACTATCGGCTGCGGAACTCATTCATTTTAAATTTACATTTTTCCCTAAGAATTTTCCAAGCAACCTTAACAGTAACATAAACGGTCGAGCGACTCAATCATTCTCTCACAAAAAGATAATGTTACGAAATAAAATCTCGTCCCTATAGTACAGGTTTTATACCTAGTTTAAAGAACAAAGTTACTTTTTTCCAACGTTGTAATAAGTAATTACTAATAGTTTTAGCTCACCTTTGTCCAGCAACTCTTGTAATGTACCTATTTTACTGAATTATTGTTTTATTTACTGTGTTTTGTGCAATAAATAAACAAACAAACACGTAACGTAGAAGACATTAAAGAAAATAAAGAAGTACTTATTATACTACATTTGCCTTGCAATACTGTTAATTATGATGTCCTGTGAGTTAGGATCGTACACTATCATACCATATATTCGTTCAGTTGTTGACTCAGTACGAAATTGGGTACAGTTTGAACTAGAAGACGCCGGGCGCGCGTCGCCCCGGCCGGCGCCGACCGCGGCGGAGGCGACGGTGACGCTCCCCTACCGCCGGCCGCCCGCCGGCTCCACCTTGAACACGGCCAGCACGCTCGCAAACACAGACAACAGAACTGGTGAGTTTTTAACTACCCACTGTATCATCCGTCACCATCATTCATAAGTATCGCGGTAGCCTAGTGGTATGGGTAATAGACTGCTGAGACGAGGTCTCGGGTTCGATCCCAGGTTTTACCACGGCACACACCAATAACTTTTCGATGCTTTTCGAAGTTGTGTGTGTATTAATCGTAGGTTTATAAGTGCCCGGTTAATGGCAATAGGCTCGCCACTTATTACATTGGGACCTGGCGAAATGTTGGTGCCTAGCACCTCTGCCAACCCCTTCGGGGATATAGGCGTGAGTTTATGTTATCATTCATCAAGCAGACGGGCCCGTCTGGTCAACGGCGTCACCTGCTGGAATTAAGTAATTGGCATATTTCCCGGGGACCGGAGCTCGGAACCCAGGGTCTGATAAATAACTCCTGCTCTTGGTTTGGCGTATATGGCTTTTATGGAAGCAATTGCCGTTAGACCTACCAAAGCAAAAGTCAAGATAATCCAAATCATGACAAATACTAAAAACTTGAACTCCAGGCTTTTAAGTGTAAACTTTGGGTCAACCGGGATTAACGTTGTGATGATAAAGATGATAAATATAGACACTTACTAGAGTATTCTGTAAGTAAAAGTCTTGCTTCACAATTTCACTATCCAATCAAATTATACTTTCTAACCACTAGTTTTCACCAAGAAACAAGTTGTAAACTTTTTTGATACAAAACTTGTAGAAGACGTCAAAACAAAACTACTTGTCTTATACATCTATTGATACTGTCTTAAAAAACTTTTTTGTGCACTCAGCATGTAAAGCCAACAAGTTGTGTTCAAATTTGCGTTCATACTGAAGTCTGTAGCTTATAACCCCTCGTTCACACCACGAAACAAGTTGTAAACTTGTTTATAAAAAAAGACTTGTAGAAGACTAATCAAAACACAATACTTGTATTGTACACGTATCTCAGATACTTTTTCGTTCACATAGAATAGCCATCAAGTAAACAAGTATAAACCACATTTGCGTTCACACTGTAGCCTGTGACATATTGTAACTTGTCAAATACATGTTTTATACTTAGGTGTAAACGAGAGGTTACAACTTGTCAAATATATGTATTAAACCTTGGTGACAAACGAGGAGTAATTTGTGCTCATATCTTATTTTGGAAGTCTTACGAAGCTGTTCAAACTCATCAGCAGATCCTGTGAATTTTATTACAATGTGTTTACATTTTATGGTACAGAGCCAGCTGTTGAAGACGAGAAGGATCGCGAGAGTAGTACAGAAAGCAAGTCGTCGAGTAACGCGTCCCCGGCGAGCACGCAGGCCGCGGCCAACGTGATACAACGCCGACGCAGGCCGAAGCGACGCTCCACGGGCGTCGGACACGTCGATATGGACGTGAGTTGCGTCTTTTTAACATATCTACCCCACTCTAGAATCGACATCGTCCTATGCGACAGCTTCAACGTAATCTTACTCTACAGTCTGCAGTCTACTTTCGGCCCTTTAGACAAGTGGTAATTCGTTGGCCGGCGTATTGTAGAATAGAAAGACGAATGTATGAGATTTGACGTTTATGACATACATTGACGACTGTCAAAAACGTCAAATCCCATACACATTCGTCATTCTATTCTGGGGCGTACAGGCAAAACTACTCTCAGATGGCGTCACCTCCGCTGATGCTTGTCTTAGAGTCTATTATCGTATGTTTCTTGCGTCGGAGGTGCTTGTCAATCTACACGTTGACATTTGCATTGAAAGTATATAATTTTATTTGTAAATTTGTCAGTAAAATTGTGCTCCTGCATGACAGTGGGGAATTTAAAAGAAAAGATGAAGAGAAAGGTTTCTCTACATAAAGTTCATCAGCTTTTCAATATTGGGACAGGTTTATGTCCAGCAGTGGACTGCGACAGGTTTACTTGATTGATTGACTAACTCATCGTAATGTTTCAGTATAGAGAAACGATAATAATGTTAGTTCTTGAAAATAATTAAAAATAAATGTCTAGATGCCACTAAAAGTTGTAGCAGTACAATTTATAGAGGTAACATAACACTCATATCACTCACTACCATTCTTGGTCGATCGCGAATCAGCTGTAATCGATCCCTTGCAAACACCTCATAAATCACAGATCGTAAATATTCCCAACGGGAGCTATTTACTTCTTGATAAATGTACAATAGCAGAAGTTCGTCTTGCAATAGCAACGTTAATAACTGTCTATTTACTGACCTGACTTACTGATATAAATAGTTATTACTCTGTTTAGAAATTTTAAAGTTACGCGCGAAAAACATAACCCCAAGTCGGTTAAAAATATATGACAAACGAAAACGTTTTGCTGTGATCTATTCCTGGTTAGTTTTACTATTCGATACAACATCCAATAACGGAATATCTCATATCGCTGCTATAGGGCATATTTAAAAACTTACCAGCTCCCAGCCTCTAGATAAGAGGCCATTCGTTAGCCGGTATATTGTAGAATTATGTCTTACTAGCTGTTGCTTGCCGCTCCGTCCACGTGGATGTCGGTTATCGTGACAAAACATAGTATATGTCCTTTTTCAAGCTCTGATCTACCCTTCAAATTTCATCAAAATCTGTTCAGCGGTTTAGACATGCAAGCGTAACATACAGATAGAGTTACATTCACATTTGTAATATTAGTATGGATACGTCAAATCCCATATATTTAACATTCTATTCTACAATACGGTCAACAAATTGCCGCAACAAATAAAACCGCGGTAGCCTTGTGGTCTGGGTAATGGACTGCTGAGACGAGGGCTCGGGTTCGATCCCAGATTTTACCATGGCACACACCAATGACTTTTCGATGCTTTCCGAAGTTACGTGTGTATTTATCGCAGGTTTATAAGTGCCCGGCTAATGGCAATAGGCTCCCCACCTGTTACTTTGGGACCTAAACATAAACTGGCGAAATGTGGGTGCTAGCACCTCTGCCTAACCCCTTCGGGGAAATAGGCGTGAGTTTTATGTTATGTTAAATTGCCAATTGTCTAGAGGGCCAGAATGAGTCAATTATAGGTAGTTATTCAAGCCCTGGAACTGGATTTTTATAGTTGACATTACTTCTGCTAATGTTCAGTTCAGTTTATAAATTTGTCGACGCTTAAAAGTCTATATTTATCAACAGGACATTGTAAATGACCGCGGCGGAGGCGGCGAAGGCGAGCCCGAGAACGAAGTACCTCCGGTAAGTAGTTTATAAACTTTTCTCGAAATACAAACGGATTCTCTTCAAAGAATCCTAGGAGCTGAACGCTGCTAGTTTACAATTATAGGTTTCTCTAGTTAGAGTATGACGTCAATAAAGTAGTTACACTCTCAATAGCAATCATTCCCTGCAATAACAGTTTGGCTATGAACAGTACTCAGGACGGATGTATAATTATTCAGCTCGACACAAGACTGCATGTACTGACTGTATTATAAGATAAAAAAAGCGAGGAAAAAGAATAGATCAAATTTTCTAAATAACCAAAGGGGTTTCATTCATTGAAGTATGCCAAAAGTAGCCGTGACACCAACGGTTATGTAGAAATTGTCTTACAACTTAACCTACTTATTTAAAATAATTATGAGTACGATTTTTTCAGCCATTCAAATACATCCTTAGACGATGGGCTCGTATTTATACAAAATGTAATGAATGTTACATACCGAAAAACAAGAGGAACAATTAAGACAAACAGTTAAGATAAAAAAATTCTAAAAATTAATCAAACTTCAGACATCAGAGTACGTAAAATCTTTCATCGAAAGAAATACAGAAACACGAACCAGTTGTTCAGCTTCAGTCTCTTATTGGTACTTATTTAATGTTTATATACCATTAACAAACGTTGTTTGATCCAAACGTTAAAGACGGATTGGTTTGCACAGTTGCCCAATCCGTAATAAAACCCTTCTGTTTCTTAACCAATCATCGCACCGAAACACCTGCTTTCAATCGCGAAATTACTAGATAAATCATTTCTACGCTATGTTTGAACTGTCTTACCATACGATTTTAATGTATACAAAACGGCACGTTTACTTTTCAGATTTAGCCCACACAGTCTACTAAAATAGATTTAGAAATGATATGATGTTCATAATGATGGGTCTCGAATACATCAAAACAACTTCATTTGGTCATCCACGTCTATGTAGTATTATTATTAGCGTTACATCCTACGTTAGTTCCTTATAAACGTTAATAGTCGTATAATATAACAGTTAACGTTAATAAGGTTGAATTTCAACATTTGTATATATTAACTAGCTTTTGCCCGCGGCTCCACCCGCGTGGATGTCGGTTCCCGGCAATTATTCGAATTTTTTTCAACATTTAAACTTTTCCTAGACCTCCACGAACATTTCAAGACCAAGATAAGATACATCAGCGACACTAACGAACAGCAATTGATTTTTATAAATATAGAAGATGGTACTATTGTATATCTTGTTGCTATGGAAATTAGGTTACAATTTTTCATTCGTATGTCACCATCCGTAGTAAGTCCGATGTTAATCGTCCAAGTCCACGATCAAACTTACAAGTTCCAATTGAACTGCACATTGTTATTGACTTAATTATGTTTTTGCTTTCTACCACAATGGCATTATTACTCGTTTACAACAGGTGCATGTAGGCTAATATGTTTTTCTTTTTATCTTTTCTTCTTGGGACTTACACGGGGGGTTAAGACAATATAATATTTGTCGGACTTTCAATATCTGTCAACAGAGTAAAGTTAGCAAGTTAGCGAAGCCCCTAAGTAAACAAATCTGTTTTCTATACTAAAGGTTACTACGTGGGTAGGTGTCAGATCGATGAGACTTTTTAATATTTTATTTATGATGGTGTTTTGGGTGCGAATTAATGTAACCTCAGATTTGTATATTGCCCGGAGTATTTTGTCAGTGGATTACTAAAAGAACTGTCTGCAAAAAAAATCTTTTAGAAAGTATTACTAAAAATTCAAATGACCCTTCAATGCGTTTTAGTGTATTTCGGATAATAGGTGCGAATACTGTGCTGTGTAGTAACTAGACAAAACTATTACTATCGTTCGAACACAACGATCTTGTTCGCCCACCGGTCATTGGCCGGTGCGATCATAAATAATGTCACATTGTGACAGTCTTTGACTACAAAACTGTATTTACTTTGCCCGTAAATCAATTAATGCTAATGCCCGGTACGTTTCTCAAAATAAAGTAATTGTATTGCTTTATTTCATTTTATGTTTAAGACATATACAAATTAAGATGATGGCATTATCTTGAGCATAATATATGTTATGGTGAGTCAGATTCTTCACACACTTCACAGTAGCACAAGTTCTTATGACATCATTATAACGGTCATCCCCTCTCTACTATCAATTGGTGACGTGCCGGCTCTGGCTCATTGAACAATTTATTTAATCAAACATTCAACCAGCATAGTCACCGATATATTATTGCTTTGCTATTTTCTTAATCTCTTAATTCATCTAATTAATGTAAAAGAAAATAATGCTATTATTTTCATAATAAAATTAAAAAAAATCATTTTCATATTGACAATTACTACTGAATTAACATCCACATTTCACCAATCATTAAATTTGGTTCCACGTAATAGGGGGTGAACTATTGCCGTCTTCCAAGCACTATTTTTGACTCAAGATATGCATCTGAGGCTGGGTCTGGGCTGAATATATCTGTCTGATGTTTAACAGCCCTATCCCTTAGTCGCCTTGTACGACACCGCATAGGAAGAGATGGGGTGGTCCAAATTCGGTTTTCAGTATTACAATAAATATAATACAATATCAAATATTGTATTAGTTTTATCTCTCAAAGCACCAAGGTCTACCCGAGGCTTGGCTCTGTTTTCGTAACTGCCTAATCTTTACTAATTACAAGATTTATTTGTACGATTTTAATTTAATGGGTCATTAGATCTCTATGACGTATATCGAGCTATTCTGTAACACCTGTTAATTTGTACATTGCACTATTATTTATCGAGTAATAATGATACTTGTTTATTACAGTTATCACAAACTATAAAAAACACAATAGATACACACAAAAATAGATCAATTGAATAAAAGCGTCGGTAGCTTAGTGGTAAAGAGTCGGCTTTACAATCGAAAGGTCCCGGGTGTGAATCCTGGTCATTACACTACCGACGTGAACCCACTTAAGCTAATTTAATACTCTTAAGCTACAGGGTTAAAAAAAAACCTAACCGGTATAGTTGCGATCATATTTAAATACTAGCCGTGCCCCGCGGTTTCACCCGCATTTTTCTCGTTTCCTTGGAAATACCGAGATAAAATATTGCCTATATTATAGCCACCCTTAATAAATAGACTATTGAATATTTAAACAGTTTTCATATCAGATCAGTATTTCCCGAGATTACCGCGTTCATAACAAACAACCAAACTTTTCAGCTTTATAATATTAAGAAAAATATAGATTAAGTTAAATTGTATAAGTCGCAGGCAATAGCTGTCTACCTGTTCGACATTCAGCTTAGGAACCAACTCTTAGAATAGGTACCAACTCTTAACATCTTACACACGTGATAACTTTTAAACGAAATATCCGATTGAGATGAAACAAAAAGTATTTTACTTCTACATAAACACTCTTGATAACATAATGCTTAATTTCGATAAATATTAATGTTACGATACATATTTAACGTAGTTTTTTTTTTCAGACGATTTAATAATTATTTTGAACACAAAATCGGTTATTGTGATTAAACCATGATAGTTAGATATATGTTCTCGCGGACTTTTTTGTAGGTCTTAATGGGATCTACAAACCCGTAGTACATCATTTTGTTCTATTGTCAATAGTTGTTGCAGCGCACGCAAAAATAGGTTTTAAATTTTACACCTTGTGTTACAAAATAGCAATTTTTTTACGGATTCCTAATTTTGAAAAAAAAAAAAATTAGTCTATAGCCTTCCTCGATAAATGGACTACCCAACATTGAAAGAATCATTCAAATCGGACCAGTAGTTCCAGAGATTAGCGCGTTCAAACAAACAAACAAACTCTGCAGCTTTATAATATTAGTATAGAAGAGCATAGTAATAACTTTTAAACTATCGCGTTCCATGATATACAGTAATGTTAACGGAAATTAACGCGATCATAGTATAGGTACATACATATCTTTGGTTTGCCTGACGTTTCGACCAGGTTACACCGGCCGTACTGAGAACACGGCCGGTATGGTATGTAGTACCTATACCATGATCGCGCTAATTCCCGTTAACATTATTATATAAGATCATAGTATTCTTATTCTCTCTGAACAATTTCAACAGCAGATATTACGACAGGTAATTAGTAGGCGATAGTTATTTATTAGGTCATTAGTCCGCGTGACGCCGTGACACTTACAACAGTCGACACCTGTTCATTTATTATATTAAACAAACGTTATATTTGTATTGTAGCAGAGTGCTAGAATGACGCCTATTTACAATATTGTAATGTGTTGTGGCAGTCTTGATTAAAGATGCTTTCGAAAGTGGGTTAATTTTTGTGACTTTCAACAACGAATTTATTTTATTTGTGAAAGCTACGGTCAGCTTAGCCAAAAAGTGGGTATAATTAATATAAAACTACACTTTTTATAGATTTGCTTCACCTATACGATCCAGTAGGTAAAGTAACTGAATAATGAAACGTGTTTTCTCAGAAATTAGTACATCGTTATCCTCATCCTCCTGCCCTTATCCCAAGACTATTTGGGGTCGGCGCAACATGTGTTCTTTTGCAGTCATTTCAACATTCACTCCCTTCTTAACCATATCATCATTCACACAGTCCATCCACCTTATTTAAGGCCTCCCTCTCCCCTTGTTGCCATGCACTTGCACCATAGTTAGTGCCTTCCTTACGGCATTACTTTCATCCCTACCGCATGACATGCACGAACCAGGACAAACTCAGAAGCAGACAGCTCAGAAGTTAGTACAGAGTTGTTTAATTTTGCATCCTGGCAGCCCTGTCATATCGTCCTCTCAAGTGTAAAAGACCTAGCCTGGACCTAGTACTGTACCTCTCAGACTCATACGACTTACCATTAACCTCAAACGTTCTTGTGGGTAGTTTCGCCGATGTTACGGTAGTGTTAGCAATGTGGTTCATAAGGTTCTATGGATTAGAATAGTTGGGAACTCTCAAAATTTGTAACTATACCGTTTCCAAAGTAGGAAGTAGGACATGACGGTATTTCCGTCCAATTGAGCAGTCCGACTGGAGAAGTACCTCCGCCCTATAGGATACCGCGGCCATAATAACGTTGTGTTGTGTTCCTAGAGATGAGTAGGGTAGCTAAAGCTCACCGGAGAGATTGTGCTGTCAGTGGGAAGACATTCATACAGGCTTGTCCTGCTTTGACATCTACACTGAAGGCACAGAAACTCTCTGTGCTTACAGCGTTGGCAGCCACGGTAACCTCTTTCCATCAGATGGGCTGTTTGGTGGTCTGCCACCTAAGTGGCATAAAAAAAGTTAACCCTGCGGATACTTATACCTAGGTATATATAACCAAACCAATTTTCATAGAACAAAATTATAATGTGTGTATATATTTTGCATAGCCTTTGCGACATTGGACGCTTCTAAAATACGATTTACATTATAATATTGTAGGACTGTGCTAGTGTGTCAAGAGCAAGGACATAAATTACTTTTAAACGCAAAAAAGAGAATCTGACCTTATACATAAATATTACAAACAAATATATGTGGAAGGAAGCGTCATTTTAACGCTCTCTCTGTAATGACGTCACTGAACAATAGCTCGGTGTATTTCTGGACGCCATATCATACATCGTATTCGTCAAATGCTATGAACTCAGCTCCACATGAGTTATATTGATGGATTCTAAATATATATTTTAGGGATATTTAAGACGTTCATTTTCCATTTCCAGTGATACCAACGAGCTCTGAAGAGAATGTTGAGTGAAATTTTAAAGCATTTAGTATACTAACTATTCAAATCGAATAAGATATAGAAAAATCGAATCGGCTCAGGCGGGATTCGAACCCGCGATCTCTCCCTTACAGGAGGATCGCTCTGATCACTAAGCCACAGAACCTGCGCCCGAAACCATCCCAATTCTTTTATACATATATCCGACTTAAGGCGACGGCGGATATATATATCCGACATTCGTACGAACTTTCGTGGGTCTAATCCAGCCAGGACCTGAACCGCCAGAAAATTTTTCTATATCGTAATCGATCTGAAGAGAAAGACCACAATAGTAGAATGATTATGATGCCTGTAATAAGTACGTCAATCCGCGCACCTACGTACTACTGATTTATGGCAAAGTTGGACTATATATAATGTTATTTAGTAATACGTTTATATAGTGCGTATTTAGCATAGCTATTATTATATTTTTAGACAATACATTGGGACCTAAACATAAACTGGCGAAATGTGGGTGCTAGCACCTCTGCCTACCCATTCGGGGATATAGGCGTGAGTTTCCCTAGTTTGTACTGAGTGGACCTATGGCTAAAGAAAATATGTGCCGTCAGTGTAGAGGACAAAGCAGGACAAGCCTGTAGTTATCCCACTGACAGTACAAATTCTCCAGTGAGCTCTGGCTACCCTACTTACTGGGAACATAACAAGAAGTTATTATAACCGCGGTATTCTGTAGGGCGGAGGTACTTCCCCAGTCCGACTACTCAATTGGGCGGAAATACCGCCGTGTCCTACCTCCTTTGACTACTGACTTTGACTTATTGTTCGTCGAACCTTGCTAAAAGAAGACTACACATAAACTGAAGTTTGTGTAGTGTTATAAATACGACACAACGCAAACTAGTATTACATACTTGCAATATATTCATATAATCTAGATGTTAGGTAGCATATTGGAAAATAGAATGGTTGGATGCATTAAACTGGAATAATGGTGTGGGCGTGCTTGATAACAGGCTGCAATTCAAACCGTAGGCAAATATATTTGTTTTCTACATTTCGAGAAGGTAGTAGGTATGTTATTTTTATAATGTCACAAACCTGATGTCTGTGAATTTTGGTTAGTTAACTAATATAGAAAAGATTCGCAATAGATTCGTAGATGGACAGAACGTATTCGGCTTTATAGGACTCCGCGCTCCACCAATTCAAACAACGAACACAGACCTCTTGCATATAAGCATCTATGTTGTCAGAACGGTGTCAGAATGTTCAAGTCATTATCGTCCTTGTAAATGGCATTACAGGCTATTACAGTCAGTGTAGCATGTGCATGTCGATGTTAAGTATTGTCAATGAATATCATCTCGGTCGGGGAATAAGGAATATGAGAGAGGTTAGCTCACCCTCCGCAAAGTACGGTTACCCGTGACGAAGTACGGTTTTAGTTGGTTCTAGGTCGACATATCCTCCCCCGCTGGCTCCGGAGGGGATGGAGGGCACAATCTTGTTCAGCTGGAAGTTACACCTGCTCAAATCATAACGGATCTCCCATCATAAGAGAGGTTTTTCAAAATACATGTCCGCATAGCGTTGCCCTAGTTTATAGAGGTTATGCAGTAGCACATTGGTATCATACTTATGATGAGCGAGTCATGCTGTACCTATATGTTACTAAGTATTAGTAATAAATAAATTTAGAAGCATTCGCATATGAGTCGGATCTTGCCTTAGTAGTGAGGCAGAACAGACATGGGTGTTAATACTTTTAAGACGTCCTTTATACCGCGGGAGTAACTTATACAGATCCTGCTTAGTATGTCAGGTGAGGGAGTATGAGGGAGTCATATTTTTTTAATATACTAATTGAATACTTGAATGCGTTAGATTCATTTTTTCTTAACGGACATTTGATTGTGTACTGAAATAAAATATTAGCACTGTAAAAAGTTCAAACAAAAAATAGTATGGGAAAATCCGAATGCCTTTTCATATTGGATAATCCAATGTAAACACTGATATTTTTATTAGGATTAGCAGTGTTATTCTGTAATATACAAGTTTCACACGAGAGTATTCACTTTGGATTCAACGTAAAAACGTGTTAATTATACCTTTTTTTTATTTTTATTTATTATACCACTTAGTTGGCAGAGAAGCACACGGCCCACCTGATGGAAAGTGGTTACCGTGACCTATGGACGTCTGTAACACCAGAGGAGTCACAGTCGCGCTGCCAACCCTGTAAGTACAGAGTTTCTGTGCCGTCAGTAGAAGACAAAGCAGGACAAGCCTTTAGTCTTCCCACTGGCAGCACAAATTCTCCAGTGAGCTCTGGCTACCCTACTCACCGCTGGGAACACAACACGAAGTTATTATAGCCGCGGTATTCTGTAGGGCGGAGGTACTACCCCAGTCGACCTGCTCAATCGGGCGGAAATACCGCCGTGTCCTACCTCCTCCTGATATAATCTAATCTTTGGTACACCGTACAACTACCCAATACGGCTGGTAGACAGCACTGCCATATGTGATTTCACAATGGTGCATGATAGCGCTTATAATGAGCTAGAGCTCAGACGAAAAAGCTCATTACGAATATGTTCGTCTACGAACATACTCGAAATGAGAAATTTCTCGTCTGAGTGAGCTCAACGTCGACTTTGTAAAATACAGAATACTACTACAGTTCAGTGAATAAAAAGATACTCGCTCGACTTTCCTGCATAATATAACACAGAACATTATCAATTATTGGTTCGTTTAAGCATAACAGACGCGGTCGGTAAAATCTCTATTTCTTTACAATACAATACAGCTTTTACCCAATGTTAGTTTTCACTAGTAATCGTCAATAACATCTGCTGATCATATAGAAGCTGCTTCAGCCATCATATATAAGCTGCTTCAGCTTATATATATGTTCTGCAGCCGACTACTAATTTAGATTTTCACTAATATAATATTTAAATACTTAGAGAAACTCACATGTAATATTTACCCAAGGCGATAAATAAAGAATTGACGAAAAACGGGCTTGTTTGAAATGTTGCTGCATGATGTGATGACAAATGTGTAGAAAATGAGTTCTCGTCTGCGATATAAACAGTCGTCTATGAACTATTTTTATGCGCTACACTTTCATTCATTTCACATTGTGCCTACAAGAAATTGAAATACAGTTGGCTGCTAGACTGCTAAACAATTTGACACTTGTATTATCTTAGTTTACGACAAAGTTATGTGAAATGTTACCCTGTAAAATCTACACGACCTTAAGAATCCTTGACTTTTTTACTAATCCATTCTTTAAAGAAACTACTTTTGCGGAACCATAATGTCCATGTTCCGAAATGCTTGTCAATAATCTACAGGCAATTCATTTTCGGTAACGACTTCAAATTTAATTTAACTGATTGGGCGAAGTAATCAAAAAGCAATGTTTAATAATGATTGTAATATTGTTCATTGTTTCTGAGAGTTCATAAGACTATGGGTGGTTCTACTGTCGCCTCAAATACGATTGCATGTGAAAATTTTCAGTGTTCAAGACTTGGTGCTTGTAGCCCAGTTGGTCAAAGACCTGCAAGAAACTGATCATTGGTTCAAGGTCACTTGGTCCAATCAAAATTGACTTTTGATTTGCCTACACAGATACAACATTTTAATTGATTGAACCATGCATCACACATTAAGTAAATCTTTTCCAAACCAACGAAACCTCGAACTTAAACCAGATTGCTTTTTCTCGTGTTCCGTTGTCTTTGCGTCGCTTCGTCACGTCTCTGAAAACGGTGTGTCACCTTGTTATTTACGTGTCCATGTGCAAGGTTAGTGAAATACGACTTTCTTTGAAAAGACGGAAGCGTTTTGGCAACTCATGCCCAACGTCATGATCACTTGATGACTGCAAGATGTGTATTTTTTTACCTAACTACTTTGTTCGGGTGAAAAGTAGCGTCAAATGGATGGCAATGGGCGGTTTCCCCTTGACGGGTACAGTGGTTTCGGAATTTCGTTAATGCATTTTAATGTTAGCGTCTTCTAGTATTTTTTATGCATTTATTCTAAGAGTTTCATATACTTAAGATGCTTGTTAAAACCACTGTGTTCGTATACTCAAAGTCACTAAAAGCCCTACCAATATTATGTATTGAAGACAAGATGATAGAACATCATAAGAGGTGGCACAAAGTGAACAAAAAACACAATGTTTTATTCTTAGTTTGTTTAAAGAAAAACAAATATTTTCTTTCTTTAAAACTGAATATAAGTCACTTGTCGCTACATCTCAGCTTCGATGTCATTGTGGTGAATGAAACTGAAAATTTAAAAAAATTCACTCACGCTGATGAGTTGTGGCTGATAACAATATCTTTATCTATTTCACCTACCGCACGTACAATTGATACATAATACCATCCTTTATTCCAAACATCTCTAGTCTTGTTGTGGGAATCACTTTACATTGTTACATATAATTAAAGAAAAAGGAACCTATTGAGAAATTGGAACTATTTTACTTTTAAACTTGCGCTAGTAAATAGTCTACCTACAAGGTCCATATGAACGTTTGATATGTCATGGTTTCATCTCAAAATACTTACATATATACATATTTCCGTGGAGAAACGTGACAATGTTGGAATAATTCCAACTCATTTACGGTGGTTGACACATAAATCAGTTGAACGGTACGGTAACTACTACGTTTAGAAATTTTGTAAACAACATTTATTTATCGCCTTACATGTGTGTATATTGTAAGTGAGCTTAATGACTTCAGTAGTTAAGTGGGGTTTTCTAAATAACAGTCAAATATATAACAGCGAATACCTTGATATGTAAAATTTATCGAATCCATCAATTAGCAGAACTATTCAAGAATCTCATGTGTAAACAAATAAATACGTTCGGACTTGCAATGAAATTTCTGTATTCTGTATAATCGACAACTGAGAAATGTTACAGAACTATTTAGAGCAGGTAACGCAAGAACATTCCACACAATCGAGTTATTTAATATTATAAAACTGAAAGTGAACAAGAAACAGATTGTTTATGTTATATATTATAGGTAGTTATGAAACTAATCGAAGCTAGTCTAGCATACAGAACAGACAGGAAGAGAGTTTTTAATGAAGAAATTACCCTGCAACGTTCTACATACATCACACCTGCTCATAGTTTATCGGCCGATCACAGATAAAAATACAAATAAAAAAAGTTATGATGAAATAACAGATCTACGACACCTTAATATTTATATCGCATCTTGTTCTTGACGCAGTTTACAGTGCACACATGGCCAATGACGTCTACCCCGCGGTCACAATGTAACCGCCTTAACACGTAAATCCATGTAAACACCAAGTGGTGTTTAGTGGGCGTAGATATAATATTAATTTCATGAGCGACATCAATCATTACGTCCAATAGTAGAAACACTCATTTGAAGAGCTTTGATCATTTTTATTTAACTGACATGGATTACATTTTAATTTATTTGCAAAGAGCGGAAGCTGCCCTAAAAATAGATGGTCGTAACTACGAAAACTAAAACTATTCAACACTACTAAACTAGACACACCCTTGACCTGTTAATCCACAACAGGAACGCAACGGTAGTCACAGCGTCAATCTACTAACATTTTCATTAGCCAAGTGCTAAAGCGCAAATTTTATAGTTCACGAACAATTTATAACTACTTTGTCAATGTCCATTATGTAGGACAGACATCGTGTCGGCTACGTAGCGTCTATCGCCCACGTGGACGAATGTAAAGTTATCGGCCGAGATTCACGAGATGCTTTCCAAACACATTTTGTTGGTAATTTCGAAATTTTGAAAAGCGATTTCGTTATGCCAGATAGACATTTGAGAATTAAAACCAGGTCACGAATATGTTGAACATTTCCAGATAGAGAATGATCTCGTAAGATAGAGAAATATTAGGTCAGTAATAAAACACCGAATGTGATTAGGTTCGTATTACGTTTACAGATAATATTGTAGGTGAAGGGTTAAAAATTTGACTCAAATCTTTAAACAGTTACACTGAACACGATAATCGTATTTGGGTCAACGTTTTCTGAATCGGAGACGCGTAAATTTGAAAATAGAATTTCTATACGTACAGTCAGATCAGCGAGTATAAAACTACAACGAAAAGAAGTTAAGCGTGATTTGTAAATTAGCACTTAGTTGATTGTGTAATGCTGTAGGATTTGGAGAACGACTCTTGCTACTATATTCAATGCACTCGGCATTTTTGATCTACAGGTTTAATGAATGTTTTGGTATAGTATAACGTATCAGAGGTTAGAGAAATAGAGATCAAATTATTTATTTTTAGCTTGTGCGTTGTATACCTGCACGATCAGGGCGGAGGCGCAAATTGGCGGCGGCTCGCCTTCGATGGCTCACTAATTGTGAAGTAAACCGTCGACTGATTGATGAGGCGTTGCGGACAATAATAGAGGGCTGTAAGCTGTAATCTCTATTTATGTAGCGTCCTTGCGTACGTACGTGCGGGTGCGGGTGCGCTGCCGGCCGGCGTTTCCTTGGTACGCCGTTATATTTACAGGTGATGCGTGTTTCACGTGTCCCTGTGAATCTCGCCCTCTCGTCTCTACAGCGCAGTGCGTCACATACGCGCGATCCTAACGCTCGCGACTCGAGCGTATGCAATATTTTCTCCGTTGAAAATAAAACTAGGGAAACGGTCAGTGCGTTTATGTTTCGTATAGAGTTCACTGTTGATTTAGAGGTTCATTTCCAGTGATATGTGCACAAAATGAGTCGTAAGCAAGAGAGGTACACCTCGCGTCCGCGAAGCTTGACTTCGCACTACAATTCTTCACCAAGTGTGCTGAGCACAATGCTCGGCAGCCAGTATAATCCTTACACAACATCCAATTACTCCAATTACAGTTCTAGTGCGTACAGAAACTATAACCCATACAGTGCTGGCTTAGGACGGCCGTCGTCAAATCTTGGTATTTATGGAGGTACAAGTTCAGGTTATGGGGGCGTGTACTTAAGTGGTACGTCATTGGGTTCGTTAAATTTAATGACACCAGTGTTGAAAAAACTGGACAAGAGATTGTTGGCGAGTAAAAAGGACTTTAAGCCAAAGCCGGTGCCACTGGCGAAGACACAGGATCCAGTGGAGACACCGCCGGAAGCATTAGTGCCGCCCGAGGTCCCTCCTGTGCGACCGGAGCGCAAGTCGCGGGCCAATAAGGCCGGCAACTTGGACAAAGAGCGATCTCGATCTCTCACCTCCTTGGAAACTTCGGGTGGTTTCGGCTCACGCTCTCTCAGCCTAAACTCTTTAGCGTCGGATGGATACTGTGTACGTAGTCACCTTGTACTATGTTATGATTAAACATTACCTAACTAGAATTGGTAGACTGACTTTAATATTTAATGACATTTGATTTTAAGGAATTGGCTAAAATGATGATAATTACGTTAATCTTATTTAATTACTTGAAAAAAATTTACATTTCAAGTTGTACTTGCAGTATTATTAAAAAAAATACGTAAATCTACAATATCTGTCCTCAGAGTAATGGCCTCATACATTGCATAGTACCTACTAAATGAAAAGCAGCGTTAAGAAATAGTTAATGTTAGCTTTTAATATTGTGCGCAAAATCCCCCCGGTGGGGGAGACTTGAACCGATTTAACAATTCATCGACTGTGTGGGCTGCAGGTTGGCGGAGGTGAGTTTATCTGAGACATATCCCTCGCACCCCGTCCGGCCCAGGACCGTCTCTTATGAGATACCCTCTTCGAGTGTGGGGACCACGGAGTCCCCATCTTTCAGTCACTCTTATTGACTGCATTTACTGAATCATTTGCGTTTCTCGTCGGATGCCTTAATTATGTATAATAACGCAATTGCCAATGTTAAGGTAAAGTCAAAGTCAAAAATCGTTTATTCTACGTAGACCATTAAATCAGCACATGCAAAACTTCAATGCGACATTTTTGTTTTGGTCTATTTACAAACATTTACTAAGTCTACTTAGTCTAAATACAATAATTTACTTGAGTTGCATAGTTGAGCGAACAGCTCATTTCCAAGCTTGTTTATCAATGAATACATCGTGGTTTTATGTCTTGTGTTTTATAACTAGGAGTAAGACTCGACGACACGTTGGTTTTCGGTCTGAAGAAATATTTACAATGTGCTCTAAATCTTTCAGGCGCTACTTAGAGTATATTTTTTTTAAACTAAATAATGCCTGATTCTTCTACTTATTATTATATATTTTTAATACATTTTAGTTAATTTTGATAAATTTTAGTCTTGTTCTCTGATCTGTTCTGTGATGACTATTGAAAGTGGTTGTTATTCATGACATTCTAGATGTATGAACCTTTTTGAAATCATGATTAACCATTGACAATAGTTCCTAGCAAACTGCATCTTGACATTGTCAAAGGTGCCTTCAATAATTCTCATTTCGTTGATGTTAGTATCTTTATCAAGTTGTACACCAGTTTTGATAAACTGCTTATAAAACATTCAAAACTTTGCAGAGGAAAGAAAGAAGAGTTTCAACAAATAAATGCTATTGAAAAACGGCATTCTTCTTATAATAAATATTATTGTATAATTGTTGTAAAAAAATTTTAAAAATTTGTGCTTTATGCTAGCGAGGAAGATTCATATCTGATGATGCTTAATGTAATGAGTAGCGTTGTTCACGGGTTAGATTTTTCTATGTTTTAGTATAAATAATACACGCCTTTTCCATCTCCGGGAGAACGATAAAAAATACTTTGTTGAAGATTTATGCCTAATAATTGCAAAACGGAACCGGTAAATTACTACTTTTATAATAATTTATGGTATTTTCCCTGTAGCCCTTACTACACCATGATTAATTCAATTCTGTATATAACCGAAGGGATACGCCTATCGCCCGCTAAACTGTTTCCACACCCGGATTAACCAAACAACTAAAAACAACACACAGTCGGCGTGCTTTTTAGTCGGTTCAGGCCCGACACAACCTCCTCCACCGGCTCCGGTGGTAGGGGTATCCGTGGGGATTTTGCGCAAGAAATAAGAAACAGTTATCATTGCAATTAGTTGTGCATAATATCTAATTTTTTACACACATACATATACGCTTACGCCTATTTCACTCCGGGGTAGGCAGAGGCAACATCACGCCTTTTGACTCTATCCTTACAAACTTCACACGAGTTTCCTGAACTGTCATTAATCCTTTCATGCAAGTCCGCTGGTTTCGGTTACTGATTACTGTTTTGTATTTTTCCAGTCTGGCAGCGAACGCACAGAAGAGTCCGACGATAAGGACTATAAAGCGCTGTACGAGGCGTCGTCGAGCGAGGTGCGCCGCCTGCGCGCCCTGCTGCAGACCTCCGAGCAACAGCTGCGAGAGGCGCGCGCGACCATCACCAGGCTCACTCAAGTGGTACGAAACTATTTAAGGCTACAGCGAATTGTCTCCACGAAATCTGGATTATGTATCAACTATATAATGATTGCTACCTTCTTACATTCGGAATATAAAAACAAAAGGAGTTTACTAAACTTTGTTAATGTGGTAAAAATATTGTGACCAAAACCTTCATCGCATTGTGGCACGGCATTGCAATTTCTTTTGATTTTATATTCCTTACTATTATAACATTATGTAATCATTACTTATTCATTCAAGTCTTTTACTACTAAAACATGCTCCGATATGGCAGGATCCATTCAACTACATATCCATTTCGAATATCAACAAACAGAGTGCCTGCTTATGTTTTGATCAATATCATCCCACTGGCGGAGAGTAGCTAATAGGAGTAGCTAACTTGGCTAATAGGACGAATCCTGATAGTTGGTCGTATCCTGCCATATAGTTCATGTTTTACTAGATTTTTTGCTTTAATAGGGTAACATTGAACATATTGATTGAATTGATCTTTTGTCTATTAGTCGAGAGTCTCGTGAAATCTTAATCACATTTGCTTTTGCTGTAAATGTATTAAATACATTTTAAAATTCAAAAATACAAAATTTGATACACATATATATATAACATGCGTGCGTACCTTTGTTTATTTTTATGAACGCATTTGCGATTTACACAAGACAATGTTAACGTAAGCGAATTAAATAAAGCTAGCGATCGCCCAGAGGTCGGATTCCGACCGTAATTCATTTATTTATTTACTTTTATATTTCACTTTAGCGATCCACATCTCACATTCTTCAGCAACATGTTAAGACATAAACATAACATAAACTCACACCTATATCCCCGAAAGGTTACGCAGAGGTGCTAGCACCCACATGTTAGGAACACACATAATCACGCCTTTATCCCCGGATCGCCTTACTCGGACCGCCTTTATCGGAGGGTTAGGCAGAGGTGAAAACCCACATTTCACATTGTATTTAGTCCGACGTAATAGGGGGTGAGCCTATTACTGTTTTCTGGGCACTATTGCTGACTCGAGCCCTGCATCTGAGGCCGAGTACATATGTCTGATGCTACCATATCCCTTAGTCGCCTTGTACGACATCACATGAGAAGAGATGTGGTGGCCCAAATTCTGACGGTAACTACGCGGCACCTACTAAAACCGCACGCCGTCTTGGATCACATGTGGTCCAAAAAGACAATTTCCTTGCACCCATTACATTTATGCCTATCGGTTACTGCAGCGATATTTCTGTTACTGAACAAAGTGGTTACTGGGCAAATATAATATCATACTGCAACCATTTTAGGGTGATGCTTCAATTCATTGTGAAGCTTGTTTCCAACCCATGTTCCGATATTGATTCTTTCTACAAGAATTTTCTTTAATATCTCAGATTCATTACCAATTAGACTCCACGAATGTTCTCTTTTAGAGGGCACGACTATTAAATAAGCCTGTGCCTATGCTGCTTCAGTGACCAAGGCTCCAATTGGCTCCAGTGACTATGGCTCCAGTAGGCTTCAGTGACCATGGCTCCAAAAATCTCCAGTGACCATGGCTCCAATAGAATTACCAATTTAGTTTTTTTTGGTCCTCGTATACCGAGTTAGCAATACATTGTGCTACTTCTTCTGAAACCTATTTCTGTTGATTCAAGAAAATACATCGACATATGTCCTATCTATAAATATTTCCGCGTATTTTTGTAGTGCGTAATTCACCTTCACTGTGACTACGACTAATGTTGTCCAACGTAATTAGTTTGACGATTTTAGATGGTTGACTAATACCCTCCTACGACGCGTAGTACTAATAATGTGCATATAGATATTAGATCAACGTCAACTCTGTTTTGTGTATGCATATGTCTAAAATATAAGATATTTCTATGTAGATATGTATGTATACCGTATTACAAACTAGTTCAGCTATGCTTATGGTTTAGATAGAGTAGTATAGAATGTCCTAGAATATCTATATAATATATTAAGTATGTATTTTGCAATGTTTGTAAATCTGATTTTTGCGTAATTGCGACATTGTGTGATTATAGGAATTGTTACAATCTGGGATAATATTCGACTTTAGGATTGTAAACTTATATTTCCTTGTTCACAGAACCAAAATTCGTTGTCCGAAATCGAGAAACGAGAAAAGAGAGCCATGGAAAGGAAATTATCAGAAATGGAGGAAGAGTTAAAGGTATTTATGGATTCAATTATCATATTCGAAATTACACATTACTGACACGTACACACACATTATATATATTTGCAACCATTAGTTTGATATATAAATCTAGTATAACCATTAGCTTATAAGTTTGAATCTAAACCAAGATGGCGGACGTCAAGATGGCTGCTGCCGCCGAAAAAACGAGAAGTTAATAATAAAATTGACATGTTGGTGTTCGTTTTATAGCAATTGCAAAAACTAAAAGCCGAGAACGAAAGGCTGAGGGCTGAGAATCGTGCCCTTACGCGGGTCGTGAGCAAATTGACCAACTCTGCCGCCAAATAGGTAAATGTGTATCTCAATGGAGCGTGCGGCTCAGTGGCGACACTGTCCGGCGTGCGCTGGAACAAACCGATCGTCCCTCTCGCTTACACGTTCAAAATTATTTGATCACATATTATATACATGTATACACTATGTTTACTACTAAATTAACTCGTCTATTTATCACAATACAGGGCGGTGCATGTTGAAAGTAAAATACATAATTTGAAATGCTTTATTTTAAAAAATATCTAAAGTACTTACAAGTACTCCAAATGTCAATGTAATCTAACTTTGTGTAAATATAACTTTGAATTTAATTTATTTGCTTAACTAAACAGAAAAATTTCAATTTAAAATTTGTGATAAACTCGTATGTACTCGTACACTGTATTTTATGGACCTTACGTTGAATTTTATAACGTGTGAGCGAGACAGCACGATCTGAAAGCGCGGGTATTTACGTCGTATTTGTCGCGAGCACCGCTCTCAATTAACTGTGTGTTACGGCGAGCATGCTTTGGTACATGTCTAACTTGCGTGAAGGATAATACGAAATGGCGCGTGCTTTGCGTGCAACTAGCAAACGCATTGCGTGCGAGCAAATGTGTGCTCTTCATTATCATAGAAACAATTCATTAGCGATACTTCACTTTATCATGAATCTGTAAGGATTTTGTCGAGCATGCATACGCCTACGTATGCGTTTTGCTAGCCATACATAAAACGCTTCCGTCACGTGCGTGATATTTAGAACCGTCAGAAATGTGGCTCAACATGATGAATGAACCAAAGATTCTGTTTAAATACATGAACATTGATTACATTTAATCAATAGATATGGTATAAGAGGATATAATATTCATAAATAATCGCGAGACAAAACTAAAATTAGTACAATGCTTAAGTTGCTAAATATTTTCATCACATACCATCAGATATAATAGAGTGGAACTGATGACGATTGAAACATTACATACTGTTACGGCACGCTGAACAATGCAATGGATTTTTGTAACTTTGTTTGGTCGGTGTATATTCGGCATAGGCTGTAAGTCATAATATCAGTTTTGGTCGATGTATCGCGGCTTTGAATACCCCTTTGCACACGCTTTTATTCATTTATTCATTTATTCATTTATTCATTTATTCATTTATTCATTTATTCATTTATTCATTTATTCATTTATTCATTTATTCATTTATTCATTTATTCATTTATTCATTTATTCATTTTATCATTTTATCATTTTATCATTTTATCATTTTATCATTTTATCATTTTATCATTTTATCATTTTATCATTTTATCATTTTATCATTTTATCATTTTATCATTTTATCATTTTATCATTTATTCATTTATTCATAATGCAAACCAATGTGAGAGAAAGAGTCAGCCCGCCGCACTGTCCATCGGTGTCATAGTGCGCCGCTAGTCTTCGCCACTCGCGCAATTTCAATTATTAATTCAAATTATAATCCATTTCGATTTGGATTTGTAAAATTAATGCTCCAGAACGGTGAGCAGTCCAGAACTGCAATTTGTTGGTGCTGCCATTATAAACAAAGCGTAATATTAACTTGGCTGTATGTAATGAGCAAGCGGTTATTCGTAGAAGATAACAAAAGGGCAAACTACAATTCAGCAATGTTTGCCAATTTGCCCAAAAGTCGTAATAGGTAAATAAAGCGGGCATTTAGATTCCACCAGTGTTCTGACGGTCTACATCGCGCTGTCGTTGCGTTCGTATTGTGTGTGTTGCATGCACGCGCCTATATTCATTGTGTTTTATCTGAATACCAGTTGTTGTGAACATATGCTGAACATTGGGAGAATGTATGCAGCTTTCTGTGGTTATAACTTTTTCGCCAATTTATCAGTATTCTTTTCTGTTGAAATTAAAGAAATGATAAAAATACTAAGCTTCTAGTATTTAGAACAATCCATATTTCTAACTTCGGCCTTATCTCGAGAGTCGAACGTGAAAAGGTATTTCTTACGTTGGGCAAATTATGATTCGATGATATTTACTTATAATATTATATGGTACGAATAAAACACAATGTGTGCAAATGGCTGACGTGTGTTGCATGACCTGTACCTATAATACAGAGACCAAACACCTCATTATTTGCATTGGACTCATACAAAATCCATATAATATGTTAGGAGCAAAGAAAGGAATTTTCTTGGCCTTAGAGTGAGCTATCAAAATTGTACTAGATTGTTCTAGCGTAGGCACATACATACATCAACTAGTAACTAAAATAGCTTTAAGACTGGAATTACCCTAACATACACAGCGTTGCGCACTTGTAAATATGTAGTATAGCTTTCAGTATTTATCATAATAGTTGAAACGCCGTATTTTTACGAACTTAGAATAAGGTTGCAGGTAGGTAGTGTAAAGTTTAAAAAAACTAGGGGTTGATCGAATCCTTTTTGAACTACTTCAATAGGCTCTTTGATTAATTATTTTTTATTCTAGATAAATAAAAAACAGTGTTCACTGTATAAAAATATAACGAACTGCTAAAGTAAAATATTCGTACGACAAATAGTTTTAAAGATATGTGATTTTGAAATTCTCGGGCCACTCTAAACGCTCCATACAAAATCGCACTTACCGAGTGCAAGAGAATTTAGCATTTATCTCGTTCTACGTTCTGTTTACACGTATATTGTTCGTAATAAAAGTAATTGGAAATTTAATGATGAATCTAAAAAGTTAGAAATTGTGACTGAATTTGATTGATTATATTTTGACTCCGCGGTAGCCTAGTGGTATGGGTAATGGACTGCTGAGACGAGGTCTCTGGTTCGATCCCAGGTTTTACCATGGCACACACCAATGACTTTTCGATGCTTTTCAAAGTTATGTGTGTATTTATCGCAGGTTTATATGAGCCCGGTTAATGGCAATAGGCTCGCCACCTTTACATTGGGACCTAAACATAAACTGGCGAAATGTGGGTACTAGCACCTGCCTACCCCTTCGGGGATATAGGCGTGAATTTATGTTATATTTTGACTTACTTTGACAATTAAAAATTATGAAAAATCATTGTGTCAGTTTAGGTAAGCAATGTCTTATTTTGCAAGGCATATCTTTTCAGAATAAACTAATATAAACACCTCAACAAAGTCTAGGGAACAAGATGACCCCAATTATTTTTTTTCGTGTAAATCTTGTTTTGCAAATAACTGGCAGCAAATAAATAAAAATAGAATAAAGTAGATTACAGAGTTGTTCGAAATTTAAAAATAAATTTATATAAGTAATGATTTTCGAATATGGAGGGAAAACTTTTAAAAGTGTTTGATTGTGCAGTTTCTCTGAGGCAAAATAAAAATTATTATTTTTTTGATTGTAAATAACGTTTATTATCAATAATACGTCTTTTACGTATGGTTTGTGCATTTTTGTGACTGTAGTCATCATGTCACGTCGTCATTTAAGTCGCGAAGAGATGTTAAGGGCTGTTGGTATGCTGCAAGCTGGACGAACTCAACGCGACGTAGCGGATGCTGTCAACACCCAACCAAGCGTAATTTGCAGATTATGGGCACGCTACAGGTCTACAGGGGATGTTGCCGAACGTCACAGGGGACGAAATAGGGTTACTACCCCGCGACAAGATCGTTTCTTGCAAAATTCCGCAAGGCGGCAACCCACGATTACTGCTCGTCAGTTGGTCGCAGGCCTCCAGTCTCAGCATCAAGTGGTTATTAGCGATCAAACTGTCAGAAGAAGACTACACGAAGCCAATCTTTATGCTCGTAGACCGCTTAGGGTTCCAGCTCTTCGACGTGGAAATCGAGGTCGTCGCTTATTGTGGGCTAACGCACATTTACAGTGGACCGACCATCAATGGGCACGGGTTCTGTTTTCCGACGAATCTTGCTTCGGTTTTCATCCTGATTCGAGAAGAGTGCGTATATGGCGAGTTCCTGGACGTCGGAGTCGTCTCCAGAATCCGCAAGAAGTTCATCCTTACCGAGGTGGAACAATCATGGTATGGGCTGGAATTCGCCTTGGTGGAAGGACCGACCTCGTTTGGATACGGGGCAATTTGAATGCAAACCAATACATTCAGGAGGTTATACACCCCATGGTAATCCCTCATCGACAGCAGTTCGGTCAAGATTTTATGTTCATGCAAGATAATGCACGGTCACACACCGCGAGGGTAGTGGTCAATGCGTTAAGCGAGCACAATATGACGACTTTGGAATGGCCTGCTCAGTCTGCCGACCTCAATCCCATAGAGCATGCCTGGGATTTGCTTGGGAGAAGAGCTTTCAGTGATTCTTTGGAAAATCTGAACACTGAAGAACAACTTTTTTTACACCTTCGCAGTGTATGGAGCCATATTCCACAGACGATGATTGACAATCTCATACTAAGTATGCCACGCCGTTGTCGAGCTGTTGCTAATGCTTTAGGAGGTCCTACAGATTATTAAAAACGTTTAAAGTACGGTTAATTACTGTATTTCTTACTACCTCGTTATTTTTGTGCCTAATCATAGAAGGTTGTAATACTCAATATTGGCACTATTCAATTCTTTCTTAAAAAAAAAAAAATTTGGTATGAAAATGTTTTTATTAAAATTAAAATTAAAAACGGTATAAAAATACCCTTCTATTGATATAAAACACTCACTATTACAAGAAAGGGTTTTTAAATAAAAACTAGAAATGTCCTTGTTCCCTAGACTTTGTTGATGTGTGTATTAAGCATTATTGAAAATAATTGGACGACCTTGTCAAATAGCCTATTGTAGTATGTATTACCTACTTTCGGACATATTCTTAATGTTAACAAGTAACTGAAAATGTACGAGTGTAGGTATGTGAATTTTATCTGAATTGAAATATGCAACACCCACATATTTCTTCCTAATTTGCAATTCACTTACAGAATTAATTAAAAACATACATTTAAAATCACAAGACGTGTAAATGATACTTTACGTGTTGCTCTCCCTAAGCTAAGGTAACCGATTGGATTCACTACGTTTTTATTTAAGAGTTCAGATGCTCAAGATTGCATCTTTCTCATAAAGCACCACCATAAAATGAAGTTCCGTTACTCTTACATTGAGGTGTTCATAATGGATTACATACAGATACAGCATTTTAAAACCTCGTACACAGTTTTTAATCTTCGAACTAAAATTTATTTCTTGTTGGTTGATTTTCCTATCGTTTATTTGGGTTTGTTATATTCTGGAGTCGTGAACTTAACAATGTTTGTTTAGTTTAGTTGCATTGTGGCGAAGTCATAATTACCCCTTAAAATGATTTCCATTTTCATAAATAGTCCTAGAGTTTACCCCCATCATATTTCAATATTGTGAACAGTAGAGACTTTAACTAAGGGTAGGTTAATGTATAGAGAGTGTTTTTAAATATCTCTGTGGTTTTTTTACGTTGCCTCCTATAATGTATTGTGTGATCAAATTATCCCCATTTTGCAAGACTTAGTAATAACCTGAAGTTTTCACACAAACTATGTGAAGTGTGAGATTTATGATAGCAATATAGTTATTTGAAAAGTAAACTATTATGTTCTTAATTTTTTTTGAAAATAGACAATAAGAAAATTCTATTGAATGAATTTTTAAAGCATTTAGTATGCTAATTATTCAAATCGATTAAGATAAAAAAAATTAATTGGTTCCGATAGTTCGCACGATTATAGGTAGGTGGCTCCCACCGTGGCCGCAGAAGGTATATGGGAAAATTTGGATGGATTCAGGGGAAGTTCGTGACTCAGTGGTCAGAGCAGTCCCCCTGTAAGCGAAAGATTGCGGGTTCGAATCCCGACTGAACCGTTTCAACTTTTTCTATCTTAATCGATAAGAAAATTTTAATATAATTATCGATTTCTAACGTTGCGTTGTTAAGCCTTTATTGTACAAACCGTCTTGAGCACAGGATGGCTCAATTTAACGCATTTAATTATTGACTGTTCTTTTATGCAATTTTCAGTACCAGCAAACGCTCCAAGCAGAAAACCAGCGATTGAAAGATGAGAATGGAGCCCTAATCCGGGTCATTAGCAAGCTGTCTAAGTGAGCAGCCTGAGCGTTTCCTACAATAGTTTTATACGGCAAGTATTGACGTCCCGTCAAGCTCTTTACTCTGTTATTTCAAAGGTTTTATTCATATATTTCGTGTTATTTATTAAACGTTGATAGGCGACACTTAAAATATGCCAAAAGTATATTCCCATTTCCTCCGGGAGATTTTATGTAGTACGTCCCAAATTATTATAATGTGTATAGATAGTTGATCTGGAAATTTATATTTGTATCTGATTGTAATTTTACGTTCTGCTTTAGTCAAAAATGTTTATGTAAGCCAAGTATTAGCTAATGAAGCACAGAGACTAACGTGACTGTAGTACAAAATCAATCAAAACCAATATTCAAACAAATAAATATATGTTTTACATGCAGTGTACGCATCTTCAATTGTACAACACGTTCAGAGCTATTAATTTTAATTGATGAAATAATTATTAAATGAAATATTTATGACTTTATTAATAGTGAATATAAAGGGCGTTTACTTTTTAACATTTCTGTGTTTTGATCGCAAATACAGCATAGCCATTTATCTCACTTGCTCTCACTAGTCACAAGCGGGGGTGAACAAGATATGTATCCGCTTTATGTATTTATTTATGTGCGGTGTTCTGTCTACGTTAGTTTATATTGCCTTGCCATGTGTGTTATATCGAACTTGTGTTTATGTTACACAACTTAACTTGAAGTATTATGTACTTACTGAGCGCGTTTTGTGTACTTAGTTCCGTCCCTCTCGTAGTATCAATTGAAGAAATAATAGTATCTACCCGTTGTACCCGGCGCTTTGGATGACACATCGGTAAGAAGAGAGACTTCAGCTAATATCGAGTCACTTAACCATTGTAGAGCGCTCTCTTTATCGCACATCGGACTAACAGATTGGTTGATACAAGTGCCGGCAAACTTCTTGAACGAAAGGAAGTTAGTACATTTAAACTGTTCGGGCCAGCTATTAAAAGGACTGCTCCATCATAATATGATTAAATTTTTAATTGTATTATAATTTCATTTAACTCACACAAAGCTTAGTTATTATCAATGATGAATTGCTCTTAACGTTGTCACAGATATTTAGAACACAATGGATTTCCATATTGATCAATATTATATTTTATTTATATATTTAATATTTCTAATCAAATTTATGAAATATATCGAAAAAGAATTGTATTGACGAGTTTTTTTATTCTGAAAACGATATTACTTCTGCAAATCTAATAACTTGTTACGGTCATTTTCTCAATCCATACGTGTTGACACATCATTATCAGCATCCACAAACGGTTCTATGTAGATATAATTGTAAGTTTGATTTGCGGTAAGGAGAACTATATTTAAAATCGAAATTACTTGAAGTTAGTCGACTCTATTTATCTCGACGTGCCAACTATTGCGCCGCACCGGGTACTGTTCACGCGATTATAGTATAATATTGGACAATGGCCTGAGCGCCACGTCTGTCAAAATTATGTTTATAACTTAAATTTACTAAGTAGAAGTTTCGACTTTGTGATGTTATTGAATCAACGCGCTTAATATTGACAGTCACGCAACGATATCACAGCTCTAGAGGTGTACCTCTTGTCGTTATCTTTTGACATAATTCCTAAATAAGTGTAAAGTAGATTTAGTTTATCATGTTTTTTTTTGAGGTATAATTCACCCCACATATATGTTTTGTATAGTTCTATTGTGTCATCTAGATATTGCATTACAAAATGTTTCTACTATTGAGGTTCACCTACAGATTATACAATAATATGTAGGTAATAAATTAATGATTGTGATTAATGACTAATATATAAATGTATAGTTTTTGTAGGCTAATGACCGATTGGTTTGTGATATAGCTGTTATCGTAATATTGTGAAGACCGTTAGATGAGGAAAATTTAAACTAGTGAGATTGTGAGCTGACGGAATATTTAGCAATGATTTTTTTATAGCAATGATATTATTTTTTTATTTCTTAATGATTGAATGTCAAACTACAGACGAGTCACGGAATGTTTTAACTGCAGTCGACAACCAATGTACTGTAAAACAACTCCCCTAAACAGAAGTAAAAAGACTGTATTGCACAAATGAATAGATAGCTATTGACATCTAAATGATGAATTATTATTTATTAAAGCAAATGAACTGAAAACGAATGAGTTAAACCGATATATTTACTAGATTAGATTATAATGAAAACATTACGAGTTCACATTATTTCGTCAGTGCGTTCTCACTAATTTCATAAAATTAATCTAACGGTTCCAACGAAATTCCGGTGACATATCGATTTTGTACGACAATCAAATAAGCGTTTGTCTGTTAATATAATAATAACCTGATGAATTTGTCGGGTCGAGAAGTAATTTATATATGAATTATGCTTCGATAAGACCTATTCCTATTGAGAACCAAGGAGAATCTATCTTCGGAGACAGTTGTTGATTACGTCGATATATTCTACCGTTAAATATACAATAATAAAACTTGAGATTTTATCAAGGAGAATGAGGCCTTAAATGTAACTTATGGCTCTATTATATTTAAGTGACGTGGGCCTATGAGAAGTACATTGTCATCGCATTTCCCTCTACGGCCACTGCAGGTCATCAAAATGCTAGTCTACATTAGCGGTGAAAACATTGTGTGCGTATATCTTTGCCATGTTCCCAGCACTTGTTTGTAATTATAATAGTTATTGGTGTAATATCATTGGAAGCTTTCATATCTGTCGGGTCAACGCCGGGCGTGGCGCCGAGTGCCGCCCACGCCGCTGTTGATGATATACGTAACTAAGAATGGAAGAGCTCACAGGTTTATGTAAATGTTTTATTATCTCATTTTGCCGAGCTATAATAAAATTAACGTTAATTATTATTAAAAAGGACATTTATCTTAGCTTGTTACAAATAGAGTGAGGAGTGACTAAATGAACATTTTATAATTTTTGTTAAAGTCGTAAAATGATATTCGTAAACTATAATAATCTGTATAAAATTTGTATACCAACATTTTCTTTAGTTTAGTGATCCTAAAATTTTTGTTCATTAAAGTTTTATTTATTTGAAGAGGAAGTTAAAATAAATAGTTCTTCATTATTTTGTTTTGTTTTGGTTTTTATCCTTTCCTCAGTTTCTCTGCCAACGTTCTGAGGTATCTCCCTCCTTTTTTTAGCCTAAAACAGTAAAAAGTTCCGTAAATTTCGTCATTGAATATTATTGCGGACTATAAGAATTTGAGTACTAACTTAATACAGTCGCATAATACTCAATTGCTTGAAGCTATTACACTGTTAGAAAGTTACTGCCGCTCCTGTAGGAATGTATCTGTTAAGTAAATAGAATCTATGCCAAAGAGGCAGTGTAAGCCTCTAGGGTTCAGGTCTCAGGAGTCTTGTGTCAAACAGTCTGCCATGAAAATGTTTTCATTAGACTCCATTACAAAGATATTATTTTCCATTTCCTTGTAAGATTGTTTCTTTCCATTGCTGGACAATATAGAGAACACGATTTTCATTTTCGTATCATAGGTTTACTACATTTTGAAAATATCGAACTAAGTATGTGTGCCACGATCTACATAGTGAGAAAATATATAATATTAAGAATGTGTGTGATATTTTGTGAAGTGTTGGTAGGCAAAAGTTAGGAGACTAGCGTTAATGGTACGATTGGTACAGGAACAGTGAGAAAGATTACGAGTGCTATGCTAGATTGAATAGACGTAGCGTATGCATTTTTACAATGTTTTATATAAATCTTTACATTGTATAAGAACGGTAATCCAAGCTCTTATGCATTAGGCTGTTGTCACACTGCTCCGTTTCAAATAGTGGCTCGCGAGTGCGTGTTCTTACGTCATAAGCATCTCTTTAGATCGAAAACACGAGTGGTGTACACAGAATTTTGACTATACACAAACTATGCCTAAACGCAGCAAGTGGCATTACTACGCGGTGTAAAAAATGGCTGACATGAGTACATCCCATGACATTCACACAGTTTAAGATCAATATTGACATACAAAAAAGAGTACGGGCCACGAAATAAGTCCCTTGGCAACATAATTATAATGTTGCCAGTATCGTCTCTTTCAATTTCTTAAAAACTAGACCTTTCATTGTTAAAATATGAATGTAATAGTTCTCAGTTGAACTGCTGGACTTGAGAAAATAAAGTAGTGAAAACATCATCAAGATACAGTCTCAGATCATGTTGTGAAACAATCCCAGCAATACATTTTTTAATGTGATTAATGGGTTTGAGCTCCTTATGCAGTCTCCAAAAAAAAAACGCGTGCTGTGCATATGATAGTGGACATGTTGTGATAAAATTAGCATCAATATTATGCCAGGAACTATAATTCCCATTAGTGCATCATAAAAAATGTGCTGGCAACTCTAAAACATACTGTCATGGCCTGCACCAACCAACACACAGTATGGCGGCGATGTAGTTCCGAGTTTGACCGCGGGACATAATTTCTGGCGTTGACTAAGCAGTTTTTTGCAATGCATTATGTTATCTATGCGTATTATACAGTATGGTCTAAGACACAGAATATGCTTTCGCACGCAGTTTATTCAAAAATAAAAATACTCACTCCATGGTACAACACTCAGTCTCTCGAACACTAGACTGATAAGATATAAAAATGACAATATTCAATACTGCCGTCCTCGCAGTTTTGTGAAAGTCTAGTAGGTAGCTACTTAATGGTTAGACTCGTATCGATGTTATGTTCCCGTTGTTTCTGAGGGTGAATTCATTTGGTTACATAATAGCAATTATCTGTTTAAACATAATTGACACATTCAGCTTACAGTATCTTCTATTTCACTCAATATAATAATTTAAATTTTGCATGGTACACATACCTACATGGAATATTTTTAATGATATATTATTTGAAAAAAAGAAAAAAAAGTTAACGTAAAATATATTATGGCACGCTACTGCTACTATTGAGTAATTTAGTTATGAAATATACCTATCTAGATTTGTGAGCGTTGTCCTGTAATCTCAGCAAGCATCACCTCTCACGATAACCTCGCGAAAGACTCATACCTCTGCCCAAAAACTTCATTTCCATATCGACACTGATCAATGATCATCACATGTAAATAGGAACACTAGTGTACTATAGTAGATATATATGTGGTGCGCCTTGAGCGCCTCTACGTTTCCGGGTCGAGTTGGAGGCTCTGTGGGCCCCACACCCGAGGAGAGGGCCAGATCAAGAGAGATGGCCCAGGGTCGGCCGGGGTGCGAGGGATATGCCTGTTAACCTCACTTTTGGCAACCAAAAACGATCCACAGGCGTCGTCCGTTTCAGTCGGTTCGAGTCCGACATAACCTCTTCCACCGGCTCCGGTGGTGGGGGTATTCGTGGGGAATATCCGCCCGTAAAAAATGTAGGTGAATGTACATTTATCATAATTAATTTATATCATACATATTAGATGATATGCATATCAATTCACATATAATATTGTCGATTATTATCCGAGACTGAATATCCTTCACACCGCTGTGTCACTGGTGTGACATTTAGGAAAAAAAATACTTTCGCTCAGCAGTGTGATAGTAGTTTTTCCTAACTGTCACACCAGTGTGACTCAGCCAGCGCAGCGGTGTGAAGTCTGTCGCCGTTATAGCAGCCAGTTAGTTCTATGAGTGTTCACGAGAAAACAAATATATTTTTATTCATAGCCATTTGATTAAAATGGAATGGATGTTTCATGCTCATGGCACTATTTTCTACGTCGTCGTTTTCTTAGCCTTAACAGTGATTTTATGCCAACTAGCGCCACAATGAAAATACAGAACCAAAGAATTATTTGAGCAAGTCTTGCTTTGGCGTTTGAACGATCGAGGCATTCAATTAACTGGCTGGTTAATTTAGTTAGTGCGACATATCATACTTACACGAGTGTTATTGTTAGTGTCAGCTAGCATTTTCTTTTTACAAAATGATATACCTAAATCTACACAGCCTTAATCTGTGGTGTCGTGTACACAGGCCCTAAATATGTTTTTGCACGTATAAACTAATTAACGAGACGATACGGAAAAATCGCTTTTTTATTAGACAAATGAAAATTGGGCATTGTTCTTTCATATACTGAATTTCCAAGGGCTCCCTTTGCAGAATAGAAAAGGGGATGCTTAGATGGTTTGGAATTGGACATGAGAAGTTTTGAAGAAGGTTTTTCAAAGAAACAGGTTTAGAGTTGGAGAGAACCCAGTAAAGGTTGGTAGGACCGAGGCATTTGTTAATAATATCGGGATCAATTTAGGGAAATACCGGAACAAGAGAGTCCGCGACCAGCGTTCATTTAAGAAGACCATCAATGATAGAACAAGTGTAAGGCGATGCCAGAATCGTAGCAAGTGGAAAAATGTTGTCTCTGCTTAACCAAGTGAAAAAGAGGCGTGACTATGAATGTATGTGATACTCTGTAGGTACTTGTGTAGCTAGGTAAGCAGGTGGTCAGTAAAGCTTGTACTGACATCTTCATTAACGATTATAATGCTATCATCTTGCATAGGTAGGAGTCTAAAATAAAAACAATCTTCCCCATCAAATTGAAACGAAAACACATATATTACTTACGCTCTTTTTAAATGTTAAACAGATTCGTTATAACATATTTTTGGAAAGTATATAATATTATATAGGTAGTTATACAAGTGTATCAGTAGGTATTTTAAGTAATATCGATAATTTCTTTCTATTATCTACTTACATGAGTAATTTGATTTCCGTAGTTCAGAGAAATATAGGTAACTATGGTGTTAAACAAATTTTTGGAATCTAATCATAGATAATTATAATATCAAATTAATTCATTGCTAAGTGATCTTAAATAATGTAAATGTTAATTATTACCCCCGTCCCGTTTTCACCAAAAAAACAAGTTGTATACTTGTTTGATACAAACCTTGTTGAAGACTTGTAGAACACTAGTCAAAACACAACCCTTGTTTTATACATGTATTGAGACTGTCTCACATACTTTTTCGTTCATGTAGTAGTTACAAGTTGTAAACAAGATTAAAACCATGAAACAGAGAAGTAGTTATTCTGTTCTGTGTTTAAAAAATATTTGCGTTCACACTGAAGACTATGACATATTGCAACTTGTCAAACACATGTTTTATACTTATAGGTGAAAACGAGGGGTTAGGTGTTAAGTAGAAATTATAATATAAAACACAATAAGATACCTACTTAGTTTATTATTCTTCGCAGTCCGGTAGCTTTTTAGACATCTTTTTGAATTTATACATTCCTGGTAATTCCAAAATTCAAAAAAGTTTACTGCGTAGTGCTTTCAACACAGCCAATTGACACTTCCAGTCTGTTAATACCTAGGTAGGTAGGTACCTACTTATATCTATCTCCTATATGTATGTGAACATATCTATCTACGAACACTTCATACATTTTATGAAGATTTCGGAGCTGTTTTTAATAAAAAAAAAAGGTAAATTTTCAGGCTAAGACGTTTGAAAAAATGGGTAAGTACCTTCCACCTACCTATTACTGAACTTCGGAGATAAAGATGACTGCTTGAAAGTATGTAATTAAAGAGAAGACACGGTCGTAATCATAATATGAATAAATGCCTAGTTTTTACTGTCTAGTGTTTGTAACCATTTTTACATTAGTTAAATTCAATTTCATATTTAAAATATTAGAATGCAAAGGAATGTTGCATTTAAAGTTACATAATTCATACTCAATACCTTACTTAAGAAAGAAAGAAGTCGGTTAAAGAAAGAAAGAACAGTATATTCTACACAACAAGTACAGAAACAAAAACATCATATACCTATACAAAATGTTAAAGTTAGCTACCTACCTACCTACTTAAGATGTTTGAAAACTAATTACCTACCTACTCACTCATAACTATTTCTTAATGAATTAGGGCCCTGGTGCCTTATAAATCTATGATCGAACGCCTTATAACGTTATAACATCGTTATAATTGTAGTTATTTATACCTATTAGATAATAAAGCACAGCAGAAAATGAAATAACAGTGAGAGAGAGAGAAAGGGCATGGTAAAAAGAGAAAGAAATTATTTGGCCGGCTCCTGCAGTGTTATGCTTAGCACAATGCTCATCTTTCAGGATCCTACCTACCTACTTAACGAGCTAAAATGAATGTCAGCGCTCAGCGTTCAGTACAGTCAAAGCGATGAACCATGCTGAACGCTGAGCGTTGAACCACATGAGTAGATAAGCTTTCTACTCATGTGGCTGAACTATGCTGAACGCTGAGCGCTAGGACTAGCTGAACGTATGTTATCAAGCGTTTGTCTGTACATTGACAATAACGACCATAGTATATACTAATATAACGATGGCTACACAAAAGCACATTTATTAGTAACATTTTACTTGAAAACTATTTTGTAAATCGATGTTTTCGACTAAGTAATAGTTATTTTATGCTTTTTAATTATTTTATCGTTACACTATATTACAATAATTTATCTGGTTTAATACCTATAGGTAGTTTATTAGGAATGGAACTGGAGTCGAACAAATATTTACGGTTTATAGTGTTGAATATAGGGCCCGGTATTAATATTGCTACAGTTAGGCACCTACCTATTTCTGTGCATTTTTAAATTTTAATTACCAACAATACTTTTATATTGTTGTTGTTTTATGTTAACATCATTAAGCATTACAACATTTGTTACTCTGTATTATATGTACCTAACTATCTACTATTAGAATAAAATGTACCTATTGTAATTTATATATTAAGTATATTAAATATTGTAACAGATAGGTATTTATTATTGGGATTATATAGGTGATCTTACGTAAATCTACATTTTTATAACATATTCATGCAGCATGACCTATGCGAGACAAGTAAGAATAGATAGTAAGTATCACAGTCACAGAATACGGAGGTACTATTAGAATAGCAGTTGCGATAATTTCTGTCACATTTGAATTTAGGTAAATTGGTAAATAAAAATTTGTAAAGTGCAATACTGGGAAATTGTACAAAACTATCTTGATACTTTTTAATTTTAATTTGTTTTTCATACATATTAATACCTACAAAAAATAGGTATATATTATACCTTTTTTTTAACGTGCGTAAATCCACTCGGATACCTCCCGCCGAGGCCAGCGGGCGGTTATGTCGGGCTCGAACCGACTAAAACCGCACGGCCGTCTTGAGCCATCTGTTGTCGAGGGTGAGGTATCCTCTGGCATATCCCTCGCGCACCCCGACTGACCCAAGGCTATAGAAGGCCCCATCGGGTGTTGGACAACGGTGTCCCCATCTTTCACCAGAAAAACTTATATATTATACCTAGATATTTTTTAGGGAAGTTGACTATTTTTTGCTCTCGAATAATACTCTAAATTCAAAAGTGAAATACTCTTACAACAAATAGTTTTAAGGATATTTTATTTCTCAATTCAGTTTATCAAGACACCCGGAAATCCATACGGAATCATTATAACCATTGCATTGTTATAATCATTGTAATCAATTTTTGTACCGTGAGCAGAAAAATACCATGCATGCTAGAAATATTGTTCGATAATTCGTACTAGCTCTGCACCACCCTATGGTAGGCTGGCAGAGAATACCTACGGCATTAAGTCCGCCAATGTACATCGTGCATAAAGTATAAATAAATAAATAATTTTATATCTTTAGATTTATAAATGTTAACAACGGAAATGAATCATTTTGATAACATATTTTTTATCTAGCTAAGTATGGATGCATTGCATTTAATGTTTAAATCTAACTATCAACCATTATCTACAACATCACGCGACTTGTGTCCAATAAAATGGCACTGGCCTATACCTATTTAGATATTCCTAGTTGAATCGCATAGTAGAGGTACCTATCTGCTAATTTAATAGGGGTTAGGGGCAAAAGTATTTTCGTATTTTGAATGTATTTAGTATTAGGAGTCAAATCCCTTTGGCTGTACTGAATGTAACTGGCTGGTTTTAATACCATTAAATGTTGACACTGTTAAGATAGAATATAAATTTTAAAAAAAACTAGTTCCCGCCAATTTTCAATTGTTTTTCAAACAAGAAAAATGGATGTATGTTACGAAGAAATTCGATAGATTTTAAAAGTATGTTTAATAAAAGATAAATTTACATAACTCTGGGTACAAGATACTTGTGGGTACCAAATGATCTCACTGAGAGAAATCTAATGCAATGTGTTTCCATTTGTGATTCTTTGTTGATACGTAACAATTCCGAACTATTTCTTTACCGGTTTAATCAACCGGTTAAGAAATATGATACGATGAGTGATGAGTGATGAAAGACGGTCACTTACGATAAGAATAAGCGAAAAAGATCGTGGTCGAAGCATGGACAAGCCCTACAATGCCAGATCCTCACAGGCTTCTGACAATGCCAAACTGCACTCACCATGTTAAGGTCACTTCTGAACTCTTTAGGAACCATAAAGTTAGCCTCAAAAGAACACTGTGAAAACTTTAAATCAAACATCTCAAAATTTCTACAGCAAAAGGCTCATGGCACTACCACATAATGGCACTATCCACCAAAACGGCACATAGGTACCTACATATTATAAATGAATAAAAAAATAAACCTAATTTAAATATTTTCCATTGGTATGAAAAATACGAAAATACTTTTGCCCCGACCTTATATTTTAAAACTGGGGTAGGTATCTAAAAATCCTAAAACCCGGATATTTAGATATTTATTGTTTGTATAACTATTTATGTAGCTACAATGTTATGAAACTCGTTATCTTCTTGATGTCATGTCAATTTTATTCAAATAAAATGAGTTAGTAAAATTATATATTGTTGTTTTACTTTCTAATTAAGTATCTATAAGTAAGCAGAATGCTTATTTCAAGACAATGAATGACCTGAGCACGCGGTGCGTCGCTGGCAGCTTGCAGTTACCGCTGAAGATCTCAGTAACCCAGTCTGGGTCCGAAGAGAGAGATTTCTTAATAAAAACTGTAGGTATAACATACTTTTTACTACATCCTAATACCAAATGAGATTTGATGGAACAACTGAAATTAGCCCAAAATCAAAGGGTTTACTTAGGTATTGAGTTTGGGATAAAATTCATTTATTGCCTCCTGCGACCAATGACCCTCAGACGGTGCGCGTTTTAGTCGGTTTAAGACCAACATAACCTCTCCCACCGGCTCCGATTAGGGGAGTATCCCTGGGGATTCTTCTCACGTTAAAAATCAAAAGAGGGATTTACTAGTAGTCATTAAAGAGAATCACTGTATTTACACATCTTGGTTCAATAAATAAGTACATTGTTATTCGGAAGCCACATGCTTAAATCGTTGGAAAACTGTCTGACGTGGATTAGAATAAGCTGTTGCCAGTGATTCCGCCTGCCAACCATTTCCCGGGATAAAAAATACTAAACCCTTTCTGTTATTCCAGACTATAATCTATTCCTGATCCAAATTTCAAACAGATGTTCAGTCGTTAGTGCGCGATTGAATAACAAACATCTTCATAATCTTTCGCATTAGTAGCATTATTAGGAAGTAGTATTTCAAAATGTGTAAGGTGAAGGTGGCTAAATGCGCCTACTGGAAATGTCTAGAAAACCATCTGTTGGATAATACAATTTACAACAAACAAAATCATAGTTGTTGATAACAATCACAGATGGCTCTAGTCATATGGGTTTGACCACGGACGTACGAGTATTATCCTAATAGTATAATACGTCCATGGGTTTGACACGCGCTATTTCATTTTCATTGTAATAATTCAAAGTGGTGAACATAGATGGCTATGAGGGTTATCATTTTAATAAATCTCAACAAATAGAGGTTTTACTGGCATAGAAGTGAAGTAAGTGCACTGTTTCAATATTTTGCTTTGTGATTCTAAATTTATTTTTCTCCTATGTAGTAAATTTTATATTTTAATATTTATTATATTTTAAATACAATGTCATCATATTATTAAACTAAACATCTTATATTTTTAAAAATTAATTTTTAAAAATAAAACAATCACACGCATTCGCGCTCGTCTTTAAAAGGTAGGCTCGACCGGACCTGTACCTGGCGCGAAGGTGCCCATCACGCTGGCTGCGTTGCCCCTTTGAATGAACCAGGGCACGATCCGGTGCGGGAGTCGCCTGACTTCTCCCTGATCCTATGTCTGATAAATTTTATATTTTATATAAGTTCAATATTCTAACAAAAAAAATTGTATAGTTGGGATAGTGCGTCATAGTGACTTTATATGACGCACTTCGCCGAAATCCAGGGTATACAAACCTTTTCAAATGTATCGTTTAAAAGCCTATATTGAACATGCAATATTGGTTTGCTTGTTTGTTTGCTAATGTCAAATCTTGCAATTGAATTTTAAAGCAGTTATCTTCAACAGATTGAGATGTACCTAGGTTATTTGCATACCCGTGTAGTGAACTATCTACATCCATTTAATATCGCAACAAGCTACAAATGGAAGTCTGTTTTTAAAAAGTTTCTTATTAAACAATTATTTACTTGAATGATTTTTTTAAAGTATTTAGTATGCTAACTATTCAAATTGATTAAGATAGAAATTATTTACTTGATTCGTATTGGTATTTTTGTTTCTATAATCCATTGTAATTTTCTAATTCTTGTTAAAGTAAGGAGTGTGTGCTATTGCTGGAATTACTGCGAATCTTAACGTCATTCGAATGCCTTTAACTGCAAAAAATATTAGCAGCCGTGAGGCTACCCTACATACATGCACTTGAGCAAAAACGCAATAGACCAGTAAATGTATTTTTTTTAATTGAGCGCTATGTATAAAAAACTAAAAGTTATTCATGGTCCAGAGAAGCTTCGAATGAAGAAAACCTTTTCGTTTACCTAGTTTTGTTAAGAATATTAAATATTACACTTAAGAATTATGTTTCAATGTACTATTTCTCACTTCAGTCCCTTTATAAACATCATTATCATAATAGCCATTAAGTAGTTCTATACCATGGTATTTCATTATAAATTTAATGAAAAATATATTTGACACTCCATTATCAATATTCAGAAAAAATGTTGACAGCCTCAGATTCAATAAATAATGTATTGCGCAGTTAGCCGAAATTTGGTTTGAAATACATAGATTCTTCTTTCTATAATGTGGCTATGATAAAAAATTAGGTAAATGTTTCGTTTCGATGCTTATTTTTTATAATATTATGCGTTTTATTAAAACTAGGCTTACTTCCCCGATTTGGTGCCAAAGTGCGCTTGGCGTCATTTGTTTTTCAGTTTGTGCAAAATGCAGATTCGAATGACACGACATTTTTTGTAGTTGGAAGTGATCACAGATCCTTATGATTCTATTATAAGTGCCATTTGTGGACATAAACACAAGATATATTGCACCATACCACTACGTATTGATTACTATACGTATCCTTTATGCTACCTTTGCGTTTGTGCTTTACCTTTATGCTACTAACCTAGCTTCATGCATACGTTTGGTATAGGTGCATCGATGAATTGAATGTGACCGCCTTTGTGTTGTCAACGGTCATATATACAACATATAAAATATAATACATATATAAATATATTACTCTCTCTCTAGTTTTGGCATCCGAAGTCCCACGCGAGGTTTAGGTGCTGATGCTCCCGGGGTTTTAAAAGACATTAGTAACTCGGGCTAGTTACTCTAACGTGTTACTATAAACGAGATATTAATAGAGTATTGAGTGACCATGGATTGGCCGCATACATATGTATATTTCGTACGTATGTAAGTTTAAACCATAAAACCACACAGCGGTTACGATAATAAATAATTCCATTATCATAATAATGGATACTTGGCAACATCGTCTAAACTTCTAGAGGTAGCTACCTACACTTCATTCGGATAAGTACTTAACTAAAGAAAACAATCTTGTAGTGACTTTTAATAAAAACACATTTTAAACAAATAAATTACGCTTACCAACTGACTGACTAGTGCTTAAATTTCGGATTTTAGTCCTTAAAATGAGTTTTGAAACAGTACAATATTAATGAAACGATTTTTGAATAAAACTGATTAAAAAAGACACATACAGATTAACACTCTCTCCACTCCGTATTTAAATATATCTTCTGTAGAATGGTTACAGAGTTGGTTTACTAATACGAGTATAATTACACTTTAAAGGTGTAGGAAGTAATTTTACGCAGTTTTTATGCATTTTATGCAGGAACAGTTATATCACAAAGAGGAAGGCCTTGTTGACTGTAAATAGTAAGTAGCTGAAGAAGGCCAGATCGTGAGGAGGGCCAGATAGAGAGAGATGGCCCTGGTTGCGAGTGCGAGGAATATGCCTGATAAACTCACCTGCGGCAACGGCGGACACGGTGGTATTACCGCCCAATTGAGCAGACCGACTGGGGAAGTACCTCCGCCCTACAGAATACCGCGGTTATAACAACTTCGTGTTGTGTTCCCAGCGGTGAGTAGGGTAGCCAGAGCTCACTGGAGAATTTGTGCTGTCAATGGGATGACTAAAGGCTTGTCCTGCTTTGTCCTCTACACTGACGGCACAGAAACTCTGTGCTTACAGGGTCGGCAGCGCGAGTGTGGCTTCTCTGGTGTTACACACGTCCATAGGCCATGGTAACCACTTTCTGTCAGGTGGGCCGTGCACTTGTCTGCCACCTAAGTGGTAGGTATAAAAAAAACCAACAACTACCCATTTCAGTTCGAGTCCGACATAACCTCTTCCACCGTCTCCGGTGGGGAGAGGTAGTGGGGATTTTTCACACTTAAATAGGTAGGTACCAACCTAGATTGTAAGTATTAAAAATTCATACGAAGGCAACTCGGGCGTCTGAGGTCGGTGAACGACCTCCGCCCCCCATGAGCGCCGGCCTGGGGATGACAGGTGGAGCCGCCTGTCACCCTGGCAGAAGCAGGCCGCGGCGGCGGCGCGCCTGGCGCGCCTCCCCGTTTTCCGGGAACGAGTTGGGGACTCTGTAGTCCCCACACACCTGAGGAGAGGGCCAGATCGTGAGAGATGGCCCTGGGTCGGCCGGGGTGCAAGGGATATGCCTGTCAACCTCACCTTCGGCAACCAAAACGACCCACAGGCGGCGTGCGTTGTAGTCGGTACGAGTCCGACATAACCTCTCCCACCGGCTCCGGTGGGGAGGTATCCGTGGGGATTTTGGGCACGTAAAAAAAAAAGTATTAAAAATTCAAATGAGTAAGTGCATGTAGGTATATAACAGGTTTTACTTTCATGTGATTAATCATGATTCATTTCATGTAACCTATTTACAGTCAGAAATTTTGCTTTGAGGCCTTCCTAGTCGCCGTTATTTTAATTCAATAGACATAAAACCTTGGAGGTATATAAATAACAATAGGGGCAGATCTGCTTAAAACAGCCGTTTGGAAACTGCGGCGTCTAGGTCACAGGTGATATTTCTGACTGTCCCCATTGGAATAGTCTATCTTTCCTTGCTCTATTGATATTAATTCGTTACCGAATAGGGAGAGGTATTCATAACGAAGGTTTTATTTTAACTAATGACCTAATTTATTTGCATAGTACTTCGAAGTTAAACGAGTATTTATCGCAGGTTTATAAGTGCCCGGTTAATGTCAATAGGCTTCGCCACCTATTATATTGGGACCTAAATATAAACTAGCGAAATGTGGGTGCTAGCACCTCTGCCTACCCCTTCGGGGATATAGGCGCGAGTTCGCCAGTTTATGTTTAGGTCCCAATGTAACAGGTGGCGAGCCTGTTGCTATTAACCGGGCACTTAAAAACCTGCGATAAATATACACATAACTTCGAAAAGCATCGTAAAGTCATTGGTGTGTGCCATGGTAAACCTGGGATGGAACCCGAGATCTCGTCTCAGCAGTCCATTAGCCATACCACTAGGCTACCGGCCGCGGTACCAGTTCAGAATATTATTTCATAAGTTAGGGATCACCTCCTAAGAACTATATTCTGTAATTATAATAGTTAAGGAAGCTGCCCTTACTGCCCCATTTCAAAAATACACCCTGTATATTACGATATATTGAACATTTTCCAAGCTTCCGGCTTTCAGTCTGTTTCCTTGATTCTGCAACTGGCTTGCCAATTTCCTGTATGGGCAATGGATTCGAATGTTTAGCACCTAACGGGTGGATTCAAAACTTATATAAATAAATGCTGGTGTACCTCAGGGGTCCTATCCCTCACTATCTTCTGCTTGACAATGACATGTGGGTATTTCGGCGACAACAATAATTTCTATACAGGTAATAGTAATTTATATATAAAACACTACAATAGTAGGTACTATAAAACACAATATCACATTCAGAAAATTTATTTAACGAATCCATCTAAATTATAATTATTGTACAACAAAAAATATTTATGTAAATTTTATGAACACTTAACATACCTATGTAGTTAATCACATATGTTGAAGTCTGATGAGAGATAAAATAAGTAATTAGAGTACCTAATGTGTACGAAAGGCCATGACCTAGGCAGTGGTATATAATATCTAGAAATATGTAGAATGTAGATATGTTTGGCGATAGACTCAAATCGTGTATAATATTGAGAATTGAGATCAATATCGAAAATATATTACTTAATTAATGTTTCGATTCTTTAGGGCATGGCCTCGAGCGAATGAAAAAGGAAATTCTTATTTTGTATTAGTTTACGAGTATAAGCAAAAGATATAAGATTATATAAAAGTGGAAAATAACTGTTAACTAACTGTACTAAGTATCTAAAATCTGATACTCCTAAATCAGATTTACTATAGGACTATATTGTAAAAAGGTATTTACATTTTCTAGGTGTATAAACATTATATTTTACAGGCAGTTGTATCTAACTAAACACTAACTTAGATAATATGTACAAAACATTAAGTAGCAACAGAAGTAATCTGAGATATACTTAGACACACTACATTTGGGGCAATGGCTTAACTCGCCCGCTGCATTGTAAATAAGTTATTCCCCATTTAGAAACTAGGAATATAAATTATGTGTTCGAAAATTTCCTAGTGAAGGAGTTATTATTAGAAAATAAGTAAGTTCTTAAGTCACTAACCACCACGAAAACTAAATGAAAGGTACAATAAAATTTTAAATACTCCGATAAAAGGATTATTCAAAAGGAACAATATAAATATAATCTATTCCTTAATATAATGGGTTTACAATGCAATTAGAAGAACTATTTTGGCATCAAATCTAATGGTTTTATTGCAACAATAAATACATTTTTATTTCTAGATACATACATTAACCTTACCTAATACATTTTGTTCCTATATTTTGTAATTATTATGAACAAAAGCATCCATTGTTTAAGATTACAATTCCGTAGCTTACATAACTAACGTACGAATTTTCCTTAAGTTGTGCAAAATTCAATAGGCAAGAATCAAGAATAATATTTGATAGAATAAGACATTTACTAAGCAAGCGCGAACCTTCGTAGATCGTATAATTTGGCATCGATATGTACAATACACATATATCGCAATCAATTGGCAAATAAAAATAAAATATAATGAAATACTTGAACTTTCGGTTAGTTCCCGGCAAAGTAGAATTGGCCACCCATCTCTTCTCATGCGGTGTCGTACAAGGCAATTAACGGATAGGGCTGTTTAACATCAGACAGATATATACAGCCCAGACTCAGCCTCAGATGCATGGCTCGAGTCAACAATAGTGCCCGGATTGGTGAAATGTGAGTCTTAATTCACTTCTGGCTAACCCTCCGGGAATAAAGGCATGATTATATGTATGTATGTATAAAAATATGCTGTTTAACCACGTAGGTAGGTAATTAATTATCAGATGTTACTGATTGATGACCTACCTATAAGATCAAGGTTAATTAAACAAGTCACAGTGTGGGGTTCATCAAGTCGTCAAAATTACATGGTAAAAAAAAATAATGAAATGAAGTTTTAAAATTCATTAATGTGTTATTTACGCTCGGAGCCCGGAGCTCGCTCTACATTTCAGTATCGCATTGCTTATTATCTACAGAGCTTACTTTAATTAAATTTAATATGAAAATGTACTAGTAAATGAATACGACAGAGCAAGGTCTGTATTCTGTAAATAACATTTAATTTAATGTAGGTAGTTCAACAATGTGCGATCCTATTTCTTTTTTCTTTATAAAAAGAATATTTGACGACTTCTAAGAAGTACTACTGTGGATAATGCGCAAATGTACCTATATTTTGGTAGTTAAAACAGCTTGGTAAATTATTACAATTGGGTATTTGACAACTATTACAATTTTTTTTAAATGTATATATGATAGCTTAATAATAACTATACAAAATGTATTTCACAAAAAGATCAATTTAAATATTTTATTTTTACAAAATAAAATTGATATTATCAGTACATATTTCGCATGAGGCAAAACGTTAAAATCTGTTGACGTTTCGCGTGACGTATCTATAAAAAAATTACTTAGCGTAACGGAAATTTTCGTTGGTTGGTCTCTTCGCAGATACTATTTAATGACGTCATGCGCAAAATGTCACGTGACCGACTGTTAATCGCACACTTTTTAAGCTAACAAAATGAAAATATGTTTTTATTCTAATTAATAAGGTTTTACGGGAAAATGATGAATTGTAACAGGTATAAAATAAATTTCTACATATTTTAATACAAGTTTCCGAAATTTGTCAAATATCCAATTTCGGACAGTATTTAATAATAATAAAAAAACCTACTTAAGATAATTTTAAATGTAGAGAATTGTAATCTTAAATTCATGCAAACCCAACACATTTACATCTTTGGTACAATACCTAGTAAGGGGTTGGTGAAACCGTTCATTCGTGACTAACCCTAAAACTATCGTTTAAACACTCGAGTCAATGGTAACCAGGGGGCAATTTACAGGTAACGTGGTTTACACTGAGGAACACCAATTAAGCATCGGATTTGGTTACCTAGAAAGTCTTTCGAGCCACTTATTTCGTAATATATGATCAGCGGACAGCAACACCGTTGATGGTGACTACGGCACTTGGGCCGGTTGGTTCTGGTTCATACGCAGAGTCCGTATCACTTCGTCTGCCGTACGCCACGTTATCGGCGATTCTTTCACTGTAAGGCGAGTCGTACACATTATCGCTCACGTGGTCGTAGATGTGACGTCCATTAGTATCGTGCAAGGTCGCGTAGCTCATCACTGCAGCATTCTGGTCTTCTTTTCTCTCAGCGCCTTCTATATTTTCTGTATTCTTTACTGGTGTAGCTTTCCGGCTGAGAATTCAAGAAGTGTTTAGAAATTAGTCTGTGTTATATTACGTTGATGATTGATAGTAAGGCTCTAATTCTAGTGGTTTATCTTATTTAATTTCATTTTATTTGTATTAGGTATCAATTATTATTTTTTATTAATGTATATATTATAATAGATTTAATTAGTCAATTTACATAAATAGACAGATAATGTTAGTGACTAAATAAATATTACATTTTGTAGAAAATTACATGATCTACAATCTCAAAAATATCTTATATCTTCTTTATTCTTTAATCTTATTTATATTATCTAGTTTCATTTTAAGTGTAGGTACAACATATTATGATCTTAAATGGATTAAAATAGATGAATTCAATTTGAATTTGAATAGTCACTATTATCTTTTAGTTGTAGGTATACCTTGAATTTACTCGTATAGTCGTTTCGGGTAAAAAGATTTTGGACACAATTTCGATAGCAAAATCGACTGGAAGTATTATTTTGTTATAACATAATATTTAACATAAACTCACGCCTATATCCCCGAAGGGGTAGGCAGAGATGCTAGCACCCACATTTCGCCAGTTTATGTTTAGGTCCCAATGTAAAAGGTGGCGAGTCTATTGCCATTAACCAGGCACTTATAAACCTGCGATAAATACACACATAACTTCGAAAAGCATCGAAAAGTCATTGGTGTGTGCCATGGTAAAACCTGGGATCGAACCCAAGACCTCGTCTCAGCAGTCCATTACTCATACCACTAGGCCCTCGATTCTCCTAAAGCACTACCACTGTCATACAACATACATTGCAAAAAATGTAATTAAATTTCAGACTTTATTTCTGTACGATTAAAGCTCATAATTAAATGAAGAGTTTCATTACTCTTTTTGATTAACTCTGCAAAAAGCCTTTTCATTTAGAACTTTAACAGCATTACTTTAAAGTCTATAATTAAATGGACTTTTGAGCATTGTCTGTGGTTTTGCTTTAGCAAGGGATTGAAAAATTATTATTTCCCAAATTAAAACTACTAGAAATTTTGCTATGGAAACGGTCTAAAATCTTTTTATCCAAAACGACTGTAAAATCACCCATATTTTCAATGAAATAGTCCTTCACACTAGTTTCAATGTGTTACTAATGGAAAACGATTCATTAAGGTTCATTATAGCGTGAGAGCTAGGCCCGAAAGAGAATTCTTAAGTCATATGCCATAAGACGGTGATACTTACAGCCTCAAATATATGACTCCAAGCAGCATCAGCAGGAACAACACGACGCCGCATCCCACACCCACACTCAGTGGCAACGTTCCATTCTCAGCAGCTTCGTTAGAGACAATTTCACAACTGGGCTCTTCACCCGACCATTTCCCATCATCCATACACTTGCGCAAGAATGGACCGACACGCTGGAACTGAGGCAAGCAGTGGTATTCGATAGAACTGCCGAACAATGTTGAGCTGTTCGATATGATGATACGACCGTTTTCAATTGTACCAGGGGATTTGCAGTCGATGGCTGTAGAACAAAAATGAATATGTCAACTTTTTGGTAAAACCAACTGTATACACATACACCTTCACACCGTCACTCTCATAAGATAGGCAGGTAGCCTTTACAGTATTAAATTCCATCCAATATGAGAGAATACACGATCAATATCTTGTGAGGTACCAACACGTCGAGAACTCTCAAAACAAACTCACAAGAAAATGTAATCTAATTTGTTTTTGGTGACATGCTGTCTGCTTGTCTAACTTTTAAACTTTGGCGTTCCATGATTTATAATGTTTACGGATTGTACCTATACCATGATTAACGCTAATTCTCGTAAACATTATTGTATATGTAGGTATACATGTTTCCAACCTGTGTTGTTGGTGTGGCAGTAGAGCGTTGTTTATAAATGAATAAAAATGTGATTCTGTATTATGCTCTTTTTATTAATCTCTATTTATTTTACGTTCGCTACATACTTTTATCAGGTTCATGCAAATTTTATTACTACTTTGTGGACGTACCCTTCTTTCTTCAATAATTACTTTCTATGAAAGGTTTATTTACTTCAGAAATCCACAGCTAACATACCCTGTTAAGCGAGGCGTGAAAAAGCATTTGATGAGGCCGCCAAGCTGACGCCATTGTAACATACTACGTGTCTGTAATGAGGACCCTCTTTCCTGACACTTAGCCTTTAGCTTACGATCAGGTAAGGCGAAGTCAAATTGGCGTGTTCTAGATTAAAAAAAAAGTGCCACGATTGTGTTAAGATAGTCTAATGCCGGTCTAGTTCCGATCAAGAAATGCTATTACCTGCTGTCACCAAAAGAATACTTACGTATACAGACTGGCGGGGCTCGGCTCCACTGTCCCTTCGGCATGCATGTCCTGGTCTGGTTACCTTGCAGACTGTACCCTCGCTCGCATCGGTAGTGAGCAGCACCTCCTATGCTCAAGGTCGAGGTGGCTACTAACAAACCAATGCTACCCTTTATCTGGATGGATGGGTCTGGGCAGGTGATTTCTGTGGAAGAAAGCCATATTTTTTATTTCCCATAACGTACAAGTTGGTAGTAACTCATTGTATTTAGATTGATGAAATCGCGATGGCGGGCTCGACGAGCGCGAGTTTTATTCCCGCTCAGTGCAAATATTTATCTGGGTGTTTCAATATAAAATATGTATGTATTTTGTAAGTACGTCTATCTGCATTCTAGATTCTATACTACAAGCTAGTTAATCTATGCTTACCATGGGTCTAGATAGCGCTGTGTGTAATGTTATAGAATATTTTTTATATTATTGTTAGCCACTGATGGACAGTGGCTTACAGTGGCGGAGGCGGAAATTTTCAAAAGGGAAGCCGGTTGAGAATAATTTTACTTTGATCTAGTTAATGTATTAAAAGAATCTATACTCTGTCCAGTTTGTTATGTACCATTCGATATATTGGGACAATTGGGTTATACGGACCTCTCGCCACTGGTGGGCTATCCATGAAATAAAGTTCCTAGTTCGAGGCCGTCTTTTAAATTGTATCACATTTTCGTCAATCTATAGTTTCTTTTTTTTATACGTGCGTAAAATCCCCACTGTAACCCCCACCGGAGCCGGTGGAAGAGGTTATGTCGGACACGAACCGACCAAAACACATGCCGCCTGTGGGTCATTTTTGGTTGCCGAAGGTGAGGTTAACAGGCTAATCCCTCGCACCCCGGCCGACCCAGGGCCATCTCATTCGATCTGGCCCTCTCCTCAGGTAAATCTATAGCCTAATTAATGGTTTATGAATTTGACTAGCAAAAATAATTGTACATAACTATAATTTAAATTAAAATAAATATATGATAGTTTCAACCAAAATGACTTTATGTGTTCGCTATTGGGCGTTAGTGGTATTTGACAAAATATTTGACGTGTACGCAAATATGGAAGTACACAAATATGGAAATACATACATATAAGTAAACCATTATTGAAATATCATCGCTGTGATTATAGCCCAAAAATTGTATTAGTGATTATAGCGAAATTGGAGCATTCTTGAATCCGACACAAAAGTAATTATTATAATTACACATCACATGTAATTAACTATACCTACGGAAACAATGAGATTAAAATTACGGCCGTTTGATATTGTTAAACAGGTTGAATGAGTACCATTAATACATGTATTCATTTCGCTAATGAAATTCCTGATATACATTATGACATACATAATCAAGGTATAATAACTTATAAATCCTGCTATGTGGAATACAAAAAAATTGTCAAATGACAAACATTTTCTGTAACGTTTGTAAATTTAACAGAATATTGCCGCGTTTGGTTAATTTCTGTTAAATTATTAAATGTTACAGAAAAGTTTAGATAGTTAATAATAATAATAAATTAGTTAGCAGGTAGTTGGCAGAAGGAGCGTGTAAGTCCGAGAAGTACCTACCTACCTACCTACTTAAAGGTCGAGTGAGGTGCATAGATTAAGCCCTTAATCGGGTTGTTTCAGCATCACTTAACGCAAGCATCAACGTTAATTCAACGTAAAGTCAACGTGACGTACGTATGTTACGTTAACTAATCCTATGAAACAAGCCGCCTCAAGTGAAGGACAGTGTCAAGGAAATGTTATGGTTGCTAGAAGATGTAGTGACCAATATAGAGAAAGTTATGCTTAGATGGTTCGGTGGAGGTAGTGGTGGGGAAGATGGAGGAAAAAAATTGACTGATCATATTAATGAGGTGAGTTTATTCTGTATAGACCATTAAACTGGCCCTTATAAAAATGTGATTCTAAGAGTCTATGATGTCAAGTGTAAGATGTAAGAGTCTAAAAGTCTAAGATAAAATCTATAACTATTTATAATCGTATATATAAAAAAAAAATTATGTGCGCTATACCAAATGATCCGGGGCCGGTGGGGGAGGTTATTTCAGACTTGGACCGACTAAAACGCACGCCGTTGCCGAAGGTGATGATTATCTGAGATATATCTCTTCCCCATCTCATCCCCATGTGTGTGGCGAGGTGCGCTTCGCGCAGCGCCACCGCGATCTGCTTCTGCTAGAATGACAGGCGGCTTCACCTGTTACCCCCAGGCCCACGCTTACGTATTTTGCGACCTCCGACTCCCGTGTCGCCTCATCTCGCGGACGGCGCGGTTTGCGAGTTTCCTTCATTCCCTCTCCGCACTACTTTCACGAGTATTGTTTGCTCGCAGAAAGAGCCACCGGCCACCCACGCATCCACGCAGCGAACCATCGCCGTGAGCAAGGTGGCGAGTGTGAGAACTATCACTCCCTGGGGCGCCACCAGCTCCCGTCTCGGAGTCTACCACGATGGGCACTTGGTGAGCGTGTGCAGCCCCGAATCCACACTCGCGTCGCAGTGGTCGCGCTCGCACGTTGACTCTTTCCCGATCCGATGCAGATACCGCCCGAAGCACCCATGCCCGGTGATAATCTGCGTCAGCCGGTACGAGAGGCCGCCGTGTGGCCTTTCTAGCCTCTCCCCCATGATGGGTCTTACCGCCGATATTAGGGCGTGCCCTGCGCGAGGTTGCCTAAGTCGCAGCTTCCATTCTGCCACCATGTCCCAGTGGAGCTGGGATCTCACTGCCCGAATTTCTTCGGGCTCGGGTACATGGTACCGCCCGCGCCCCCGCGCCTACTTTTGGTACCGATATAATTCCAGCTTCCACAATCCACAGTGACACAGACTCAAAGGGCATCATGCGGTACCCCTTGATGGCCCTGAATGCCATCTTCTGCTGTGGACCACGCAGCAGGTTCTCGTGCCTGACCTTCAGGGTGTCCGCTTATACGGGACACCCATTTAAGGCCTTGAAACGCACGATACCCGTGTAGTCTCCTGCAGGAGTCATCCGGCCCCCTCAAAGTATTTAGCAATTAGACCACCGTTTTCAAACGTAGCCTTGACCTGAGAAGCCGCGACCAAAAAACTTAGCGAGCTTTTACATTTTGTTTTTTTTTACAAACATGTTCAATTGTATTCAATCTTGTAGCGATTTTTTATAACATGTATTAAGTAAATACATTAGGATAACTAACTGACAAACTAGTGGTGCAATTTAAATTTTTAGTAGGTATATTAATTGAATTTCTACCAAACAGAAAAATATTGGTATACTGAGTTTTTAAATAAAATATAAAAAAGACATCAAGTTACTAGGTTAGTGGTAAGGTACTAGGGTAGTTACTAACCAAATTGAGTACAGTTTAATATTTAACCGTATCTGAAAATATTTATTTTGTATACAATACATAATGAAGAGGCTTCAAGGGAACCAAAAATGTGGCCTCATTCTCAAGATTCTCTCAAAAATCGGCCTGATCGGGTATTTTTTTTTATACCACTTAGCTGGTGTGTGTGTGTGTGTAGTTACCGTGGCCTATGGACGTGTGTAACACCAGAGAAGCCACACTCGCGCTGCCGACCCTGTCAGCACAGAGATTCTGTGCCGTCAGTGTGGTCAGTGTGATAGAGTCTACATTAGAAGGTTCAATCAATACTAAACCAATCTATGTACGGTGATTACTTACCTATGCAATTAGGTGATTCGCTGCTCCAGGTCCCGTTGTCCTGGCACAGCCTCCTGGACACACCGTCCAGTTGCCAATGCTCATCACATTCGTATAGTACTGCCGCTCCGTAGTACGTCGCGTTGGTGGGTAGTGTCACTTTACCGTTGGGAATAAGACCTGGTGTACCGCAGTCCACGTCTATAAACAGAACAGATGGCACTTAGTACTATTGACTGTCTTCTTCTCTTCTTTGTTAACACGTATCATTTCTTCAACTATCCCAATTTAAAGCAATCAGCCCACCACAGCCCACAGCTGGACAAAGGCCTCTCCCAATGTGCGCCATTTTTTCTGATCAAAAGCAAACGACGATATTTTTAATTTGCTATAAAGAGTACGAATATTGTCGCTGAGTATATAGTAAGCGCGTAGGTAAGGATATTACAAGATTTACTGTCATCTTCATGGATACATATTTTCTGAATGCATCCGAGGCCAAGGGGCTCAGGGTCCACCTTCCGCCTCTTCCTCATCCACTTCGCACAATCTTGGCGTCCATGGTAGTTAGACCATTTGCACACAAGTCACGCTCTACGACGTCTAGCCAGGACTTTTTGGGTCTACCCTTTCTACCTGGACCGGTTGTTTAACATTACAGTGCTCCCCGCATTGTAATGTTAAACAACACTAGACAGGTCGGTCTTTGAGACCCTTCCGTGTCTCTGTTGTAACCATCTAATACATTTAGTAGAATATATCCTATACTGAATATAGGCATCGGAAAAAGTTAAAATGGCGACTTGAACCCACGATTTTGTTTCTTAATTCGAGAGAGAGAGAGAATTCGACCGCCTATCTCAGTTGCACATTAAGCTTGCACCTTGGAGTCTGGGGTTCACTATCTTATACCTACTTCTCCTTATGTATGAGTAGGAAATACGCATTCGATATAATTTAAGAACGGTATGAATTTTCCTGGTATGAAGACGAAATAACACTCCTTTCTATTGCAGTTTGTTGTAACAATAGGCTATTTGACAAAGCCGTCCGAATCTTCTCAAAACCGCTTAAAATCTTAGTTTTTGCTGAAAAATTTGCCTTGCAAAATAAGATATTACCTAACCCAACAGAAAATATGACTTTTCATTATTTTTAATTCCGAAAGTAAGTCAAAATATAAACATTCAAATCCAGTTCCATTTTTAAGTTTTTCAATTCCTCATTACATTTTAAATTACTTTTATTACTAGCTTTACATGTGTAAACGCAACGTGGACCGAGATAAATGCGATATTCTCTTGCACCCCATACATTTGCACTACGCGCTAATGGCGCGTGACGTCACTTGCAGGTACGATTTTGTATGTAGCGTTTTCGGCCGGCTTGAGAAATTGAATTATCACAATCAAATTCCTTTAAAACTTTTTGTCGTAAGAAAATTTCTCTTTAGCGGTTCATTATATTATATAAAGTGATCATTTATCGACAATAAAAAAATAGTCAAATAGCCTATTAGATGAAAGACCGCTGTCTGTCCCATAAACATAAAAGAAAAGTAATGCCAGAGTCTTATCTGTCAATCAGTAGCTACACAGACTTTCAGAAGTGGTTGCGAACCAACCACTACTAAAACTACAAAGCCCGAAAGTCCTGATTCTTTGTGGAGCCTCAAACCTACATTCATGTGATTGGACATATAGGTACGGCAGATTACCTTTGTTGTGGAATACTAACACGCAATATCTCGTAGGTAGTTAATTAAGCGTCAAGCCACATTCCTGCTAACATTTCGGACTGGACTAATCTAATTATAATTATGCCCACTAAAATATATATTACCTACACATAACTAGAGTAGCAACCTCATTTGAAGAGAAACGGTATAAGTTATTGCAAAATAACTATACAATAATATGCAATCATATGCAATCACGATACTATAATGTTATTGACAAAAGATATTGAATAACGTTGAAAATTAATTGAATGAATATCGAATAATAACGAATTTCGGCATCGCTTGTTTGTATTCGCACTAGTGTATCTCTAGTGGGGCACTCTGTGAACATTCGATGATTAATGAAATTTATTATTCAAACATTTTGAATATCAGAAATACCAATAAAACAATGATTCGGTTTTAAAACGACCTTTACACCTGAATTTTAGCATTATACTATGCTAAAATAATAGTTCTATACAGTTCTATAAATGAATTCGTGACTTTGGAAGACATATTTCTAATAGAGGATACACTATTACTTAATACGAGCCCAAACCCGGTTGCATACTAAGTTAGAGAACCTTGTAGTCCTGGGTTCTCTCTTCTACTCTTCCATTTCGCAATTTGGTTCAGTTCTGATTTTGCGGAGTTCTTGAAGCTCTTGCTAGGTCTCATAAACTATAGACCCAAACAAATCATAGGCATATGGATTCTAGATAGAATACGGCAAAATATATTTGTTTACATTATTTGTCATATATTTTGTAATAAAAACCAGCTTACATTTCTTGTAAATTTTTTTATAGCCGGAATTACCTGTTCGTTTTTTCCCAATTTCCTCCAGCTAAGTATTTTTTATACCACTTAGGTGGCAGATAAGCACACGGCCCACCTGATGGAAAGTAGTTACCGTGGCCTATGGACGTGTGCAAAAGCATGTGTTAAAAGTGGGTTCACACTTCACACCAGTAGCGGTATCAGAAGTGGGTTCTCGGATGCGAATCCTAGCAATTACACTACTGACGTCCCTCGATCACAAAACCCCCCCTTCACTTCTAAGCTTTCGACGCTTTCAATTTCAATCACACATGAGTACAACTTACATTGACATCTTGGCGTGACTCCGCTCCACTGGCCATTATCCTCGCAGGTCGACAAACTCTCGCCCACTACTTTGTATCCTCGTTCGCAACGGTACTTCATAAGAGCTCCAATACGATAGCTGTTGCCCACACTTGTCGCCACTGCAGTTCTGATCGCCGTGCGTCCGTGGTTCCGATCATTACCCGTCACCGAAACTATACTGTTCTCGGGTACCACTGGATCAGCACAACGAATTTCTGGAACATTATTTTTTCAATGACAATCCATGGTTTTGCACAAAGCTCAATAGCACAGATTGGCCTTTTAGAAATGTTCTCTCCTGGAGATGATCTTTCTTGGACTAAGTAGAATTCTTTAAACAGACTTTGAAAATAGAAATATTTAGATCGTTTGCTTCCTCGTGCATGGAATAGAGGAACTGGTCATGCACATCGGTTAAAAGAAAACTGGTCGTGCAAACTTTGAATATGGCAGTAATTAGATCACGTATAGGTATGCTAACTCACCTTCGCATCTTGGCGGTGAATCACTCCAAACATAATCTGAGGTACAGATCCTTCTCACTGGTCCTACGAGCCTGTAGTTGGTAGTGCACGAGTACTGGATCACGCTGCCCAAGTGCGTGGTGTCGTTCAAGAGATCCGCTGATCCGTACGGTAATGGTGGGAGTTTGCCACAATCCACATCTGCAAGACAAACCTTAATGTTAGTTGTAGTTCCATATTAAATATTCTCCGAAGACCCATGTCCCCATTGTGAACCTCTCCCAATAGACCAGTTCTTCTCCCAACAAGCAGTAGTGATTTAATGGCTCGCTGATATCAAGGGCTAGATATACAAACAAGGCAAGCTAATAAAACAATTTTGAAATTATACCTACTGCAAAATATTGTATCCTTCGTTGTGGTTGTCAACGGAAGATGAACTTAACGGGATGTCAGCTCCCAGCCACATCCCTATCTGCCACCATCCTACAGAAAATCGCAGCTGAACAACATTACCTGCCTTGAGTAGTGTTCCTACTACCTACGATTTCCAGGGTCATTGCATGCACTTCTAAGTTTACAGGTTACCGCTGCGCCGATTCTAAATCTTGTGCGTTTCTTCTGCACACGTATAGTATAGTCACTTTTATTGACAGTCCTTGGGTACGATTTAAACATACTGAACCGTTTAAGATGATCATGTACAATACTCACATTCACACTTGGGTGACTCGCCAGACCACTCGCCATCTTGCTGGCAGACGAGATTCGTTTCACCGACGAGTTTGTGCCCCTTTTCACAATGAAAGTCTATGGTGGAGTGAACATTGTAGTCATAGGCCTCCATATAACCACCTGCCGGCACTTCTGGTTCAGCGCACGATATCACTGGAAAATCCAACTTGTGTTATTGGTAGTCCACAGTTTATTGCATAGAATAGTTAGAACAGAATTTTGCTTAAACTAATATTCGTTGTACTCATATTTGTAACGGATACACTTATAAACTAATGAACCGAGTTTTATAATTCTTACATCAATGCTGCCAATGAGTCACATACCCTGTGATGTTTTCCATTTTAATATACTTATGTAGTGCATATATGTTTTTGTAAATGCAAACAGAACTGACAATTTGTTTGCATTTGCATAATATTATAAGCTGTTTATATTTATTAATACGATATTATCATGCTTACATTCACAAGACGGTATATCATGCGACCATTTGCCATCCCTATTGCATGTCAGGGTCTCAGCTCCAGCCAGCCAATAGTCATTCTCGCAGTAGAACTGGGCGATGGATCCGTACGTTGTAGTGCCGTTGAGCAGTTTGAACGAGCCCTTATGCACTTGTGCTGGAGTACCACAGTCCACGTACTTGCAGGATGGAGTGGTACCGGACCAAGAACCGCCGAGGGTACAGGTCAGGCTCTGGAAGTAGGATAAATATCTTTAATATACTTAGTGCATATAGTAGCAGTAGTAGTGAGAAAAAGATGACTGGGAAAACTGGACGCAGTAGGCACTGGATCGGGAGAAATGGCGTACGTTGGGAGTGTCCTATGTCCACCAGTAGACAATTTGTAGACTCATTAACTGGTTGAGTGCGTAGGTATAGAATTATAACCTGAGTATTTGAAGGCATTTTAATGCATCAAGATCCTCGAGGCTGGAGTCAACCTCACCTACAAACCGATACAACTGTTGATTCGGGACAAGAATCTAACGTAGGCTTTCCTTTCGAGGTTGGGAAGTCGATGGCCGTCGCGAGTAAGTGGAGCAAAGTTCCATTGTCAAATCCTCGAATGCTACCGGGAATAACGCTAAAAAAACTGCTAATTATACTATCTATTACCAAAATCACTTACCGGTGGTCCAAACAAAATAAATCCATTCTGACAGTTGTACGTCGCCAAGGATCCAGCCTTATGCCCAGTAACAGACACGATAGCTCCTGCCACCGGTGGTGGTTCGGGACACCAATCAAACAAACACTTCGGGGCTTCCCCACTCCATCTACCTTCGTCTCCACATATACGTTCAGCGTCTCCCACCAAGGTGTAGTTTTCGTGGCATGAGTAAATGGCTTTGGCGCCGTAGGTTGTCCGATCGTCAATGAGCCTTACTTCTGCATCTTGGATAGGAATGAGACCTCCACAATTGACGTCTGAAAAAATATAATGAAAATATTCTAGTACTACATAGTGCTATTTATCTAGACCCACATTAGGCATAGAGTGTAATTTGGGTTCTATAATGCAGATAAACACACTTACATTATGAGTTTTAGAAATACACATAAATTCATGAATAAATATATAAATATTTCAAACATGTGGACATCGAACCCGTGGCTTTCGACGAAGCAGTGGAACGCTCTACCACTGCGCCACAGACGTTGTTATTCTTGATACATTCACGCCTAATGTTATAAAGCTTTAATGTGGATAAATTTACATATTACTTACATTTACAGCTCGGCGCGTGTCCTGACCAGAACCCATCCTTCATACACTGTCTGGTCCTGTCGCCAAGCAACATGTGTCCTTCGGGGCAGTGGTACAGAATATCTGCTCCAACCTTGTAATTAGTTCCTTCAATGGTAGTGTTTAGAAGCTTGTCCGGGCTTCCGCAGGTCGGAGGAACTGGTGAAGAGAATTTATAATTTACATACAAATTTGACTACTAAAAATAGAAGGTGAATTAGAAAGGTATGTATATTGTTTCGCAATAATTCAGGTATTTCTTAATACACTAATCTAAATAATGATTATCAAATTGCTTTAAAGCGTATATATAATGCAGTACAGTTGCAGTTGCAGTCTTGCAGCAAAGTTATATAATGATAAACTTATAATTAAATTTCACAAAATCATTTTTAAATGCTTTCCACTGAATTTAAAAGTCAAAGGGGTAATGAAAATAAAATTGAATAATTAAAATAGTATCACAATAGCTGCTGGCAAAGTATAATTAATTAAAAAGAGAGACATTATTTTATTACACGTTTCAACATTTTCTATGAACACACTGGTTCATTTTGTAATATTACAATTATACAACGGTTAAAAAGGTTAGCCTTTCTATGTCTCGAAAACTAATGTCATAATTATAAAATAATTATACCTACTTTAAATTTAGTTCGTTGCTTTTGAAATACATAATACTTATAACATTTTTCGAATCCCGTTAAGGTATTATCGGCTGCCTCGTAGGCTGGACAGTTAAATTTGTGTCAGCAAATCTAGATAAAAAAATATCTCTCCCTGATTTTTACTTAGTCGGAACAAAATTTCATTGAGGTATTGCAACTGAAAACTAGTTAAATAGTGCCTACTACACAAGCAATATTATGAGTTTAATTGCTACACTGGCCATTTAAACTTCAACTTCTTCATTATACTTGGATTTGTGAGAGGTTCACTGAATCTCATGTTGCGTATTTTGCCAATTGCTATACACACAGTGAGTGTGCAATTTTATCAGACCCACTTTTTAGAACAGAGCAATTATTTGCTCAATGTTTGAGGTATTGATGAAATATCAACATACGATCGACGAATGTTTTATTTATTCGCCAAATCCCGGTGTGTACTGGGCCTTGTAGGGCGGGAATACATTGTTTTTCCATATTAATGTCGTTTGTGGGTCATGAGGCAAGCCCAAACTGATATTGGCCAGTGTCAACAAAGGTTTATAGGTACTCGATCATTCAGTCACTGTCTTTGCTTTGGTGGTTGTATATTATTGTAAGTAGAGCATTATGTGTAAAAATATTATGAGTAAACTACACCAACGCAATAATAAAAATGCAATACGCATGTTATTTCGCATGTCGCACAAAAACAAGCAAATATGCAATAGCAGATTTATAATAATTATTTTTTTAAGGTCGCTGTATCATTAAACTAATTAATATAAATAAATTAAAAAAAGACGATAGACATAAAAAGTTACACAGGTGTTTGTTAGGTATAGGTAATAGTTCGAGGGATATGCCTGTCAACCTCACCTTCGGCAACCAAAACGACCCACAGGCGGCGTGCGTTTTAGTCGGTTCGAGTCCGACATAACCTCCTCCACCGGCTCCGGTGGGGAGGTTATGTTTACGTGCGCAAAATCCCCTCGGACAAACACGGGAGCCGGTGGGAGGGCTTATGTCGGACGCGAACCGACCAAAACGCACGCCGCCTGTGGGTCGTGTTTTGTTGCCGAAGGTGAGGTTAACAAGTTTATCCCTCGCACCCCGGCCGACTCAGGACCATCTCTCTCGATATGGCCCTCTCCTCGGGTGTGGGGACCACAGAGTCCCCAACTCGTCCCCGGGAACGGGGAGGCGCGCCAAGCGCGCCGTTGCCGCGGCCTGCTATTGCCATTGTGACAGGCAGCACCACCCGTCACCCCCAGGCCTGCGCTCATAGGGGCCGGAGGAGCTTGGCTTGCGATCCTTCGTCGCTCCCGTTGCCGCTCCCGCCCCGCCTCCTCCTTCACGAGCATTACTTGCTCGTAGAAGGAGGCGCCGGACGCCCACGCATCCGCGCAGTGGACCATCGCCGCGAGCAAGGTGGAGAGCGTGAGAACTCTCACTACCAGGGCCGCCACCAGCTCCCGTCTCGGCGTCTCCCACGCCGGACACTCGGTGAGCGTGTGCGGTCCTGAGTCCTCGCTCGCGTCGCAGTGATGTCACTCGGACGTTGGCTCTTTCTCCATTCGACGTAGATCCTTCCCGAAGCACCCGTGCTCGGTGATCATCTGCGTGTGACGGTACGACAGGCTGCCGTGTGGCGTCTATAGCCACTCCCCCATAATGCGTCTTACCGCCGCTACTACGGTGCGCCCTTGTGCTTTTGCGGAGGAACGAGGTGTGATGTTCCTCCTACCAGGCAAGGTGATCACACCTGGCGGGTCTACTAACAATAACTACAAACATGGGACATGCTTAACTACAAACTAAAAAATACTAATCCGATACCTAATTTTTGTTGATTTTTTCTTACAGTTTATATGGAACAATACATGGCTTCATGCCCTTAAGGACCAGTATCGCTGATGGTCCTTGCTGTAATATTAGGTACACTATGAAATAATTATCCAGCATTAGTAGATACCTATTAGAAAACTTACTAGTGAATGAAGACTGGATAAAAGTTAAAGAAGCTAAGAAAAGATATTGAGACAGCTTAGGAGCCGAAAATGTAAACTGGCTCTAAAAGTAAAAGCTTTGGCAGCAATTGGAATTAACGCTGATCTGTAAAATATGATGATTACTGAATAAGTACCTTTCTTTAATAACTTAAAACCTAGTTCAAGTATCCGTGGTTTACATACATATATTCACGTCTGTAAATCTCTGAAGGGGTAGGCAGAGGTGTATTAACATACACACACCAACTTTGATTTTCGGTACCACACAATAGGATGCTGTATGTTTACTATCAGATGGAGAACAGCCCTATTAGTCTTCTATGACACCCACGGGAAGAGATGGGCCAGTAGTTCAACACCAATTAAAATCGATGCCCTTCGGTTGAAATGTATATTATAGTTATTACAAAATAAAAGGCCCGTTGTGACATTTGCTTTCGTGACATATTTAGCCTATGGACGAGTATAGCACCAGAGGAGTCACACTCGCGCTGCCGACCCTGTAAGCACAGAGTTACTGTGCCGTCAGTGTAGAGGACAAAGCAGAACAAGCCTTTAGTCTTTCCATTGACAGAACAAACTCTCCAGTGAGCTCTGGCTACCCTACTCACCGCTGGGAACACAACATAAAGTTATTATGGCCACGGTATCTTGTAGGGCGGAGGTACTTCCCCAGTCGGACTGCTCAATTGGACGAAAATACCGAAGTGTCCTACGTAACTCGTGATGTAACCATACGACTCGGTACTTTTATTCAATAGCATAAATGTAGACTAGCATGGACATTTTTAGGATCTATACTAAAGTGTTCTGTGGGTACTGTTTTATGACATGTGACATGTCATAGAATGCACGATCCATATTTAAATGATGCGTTGGCGAGTAAGAAATGCATCCAGTCAGGGTTGCCAATTATTATTTTCAGCTAAGATGATTATGGAACTTTAAAAAAATCTAACGATTGCTGTCAAGCAATTGTAAGATCTATTTTGAGCTATTTTTCATGTGTAAGAGTATCCATATAATATATTTATGAGAAAAATATCTATAGGAATTCCTTTAATTAAAGGACGGTTGACATCCCTAATTTTAAAATGTACGTGCTTATATAACAGAATATAAATACCTTTGTACCATCGCTGTGCAATTCGCCGGGCTATTTTAATAAACAGATATGTACCTAGTATGACACTCACGGTACTGGCAGATCCAGTGCAAATAGTCGAGGTTGCAGCCCACGTCGTTCCAGAGCCAGGCGCGACCTCCGTCCAGCACCACGCAGTTTTGCTCGCCGTTGCCGTAGTTGTTCGGCTGGTCTTTTCCCCATGACGGCTTAGACACTACCTCACCTGGAAAATTGGTAATTTTAGAAATTGATTTGTTCAGCGCGCTGTACTGTCTAGCGTGCTAGGTATTTACGCTTGAAAATTAAGAGACTGCTAAGAGATATATTTGAATTAACGACTAGAAGTCATTCAAGTGTGGGCATTCGTGAAACAGGGTACAACTAGTACGAATGCCTGAGCACTCCTTATAACCTAATTTAATTGTATAGCATCTAACTTTTACCTACATTCTAGGACTGTTATAAGGAGAAATTTGTAGTCTACCTATTGAAATAAATTATTCTTATGCTTTTTATTAAATAACTTTAACAACCCTTACGACAAAATTGCTAAAACTGTAACATTGGCGTGCTACGTTAGTGACGAATCCTACCAGTTCCGAAAGGTCACGATCCCGAGCCTGAAATCATTCGGGCCGTGAGATCCTGGCTCCATAGGGATATGGTGGCGGAATGGGAGCAACGACTTGAGTGACCATGCGCATGGCAAGCTGTAATAGCGACAGTAAGACCCATCATGGGGGAGTGGCTAGAGAGGCCATACAGCAGTCTCTCCTACCGTCAGATGTCTATGATCACTGAGCACGGGTACTTCGGGTAGTATTTGCGTCGGATGGAGAAAGAGTCAACATGCGAGTGCCAACATTGCGACGCGAGGGAGGACTTGGGACTGCACACGCTCACCGAGTGTACGACGTGTGAGACGCCGAGACGGGAGCTGGTGGCGGCTCTGGGAGTGAGAGAAACGGCGCACGTTGTATGCCTCACCGTTGCCGGGGACGAGTTTGGGACTCTGTGATCCCCACTCCTGAGCAGGTCCAGATTGAGAGAGATGGACCTGGGTCGGCCGGGATGCGAGGTATATGCCTGTCAACATCACCTTCGGCAACCAACAACGACTCACAGGCGACGTGCGTTTTATTCTCTTCGAGTCCGATATTACCTCTTCCACCGGCTTCAGAGAGGGAGGGGTAACCGTGAGGATTTCTCGCACGTAGCTTCTGCCGACATCCATTTCGCGTCACTCGCGTTCATTCGTTCTATCAATCACTTTGGCTCGGTCGGTATATACCCGGCATTGGTTTTTATGAATATACATTTTTTTTAAATGATAACAAAAAATTCACAAAAAGATACGATAAGGACAGATAAGATAAGTCATAATCATATCAGAATATGCGCCATTTTATATAATCTATCAAGATATGGAATAACAAAGAGTACCTATTTCATTTATGTTAATATTTTGGTTTATGAATCAAAGCTCATAACAAAATAACCTCAGTTAGGAAACTTAAATTACGATCTACCCGAAATCTTGAAAAGCACTTCGAACATTAATCATGCATTAGCACTATTGACAGCTGTATTTCATGCTCAAAATATTATAATAATAAATTTTAAATGTCCTTAGACAGTTTTGAGGTGTTACTAAATTTAGTTTCAAGTAAATTCAGTTTAAGTTTGAATCGCTCGCTAGCCTCAAGGCTACATTGTAATATTTGTGAAGTAATCCTTGGATTACGGCATTATATAATACATATGATAATATTAAAAACATACGACATGGCAGCATAAGAAACTCATAACTGGTTACAAACTCGATTGCAAAAACGTTAACAAGTTACTATTTTGGTCTAAGTTTAATAGTTATATTTTAGACTAGCCTTTGGCCCCGCTCGCTCGTGTGAATGTCAGAATGACTTTTGGCAGTGTCTATGGTTCTATTCAACCAATTGCGATCAAATAAATGTAAGATTTAAAGGCTGACTAAGACCTTCCTAAGAAAAAACTGCATCAAAATACGTTCAGTAGTAGTCTAGCATTGCAGCTAGACCAATTGATGTAATTTTTAGGGCTCCAGGCTACCCGTAACGATTGCCATAGATGATCGTATAGCCACCCGGACTGGCGGCTTAATGCGTTCTCTGAGACACGGCCACAAATATTTGCATAGCATGGATCGAACCCGTGCCTAGTGCCGGCACACATAGTGCCGGCCGCGTTCATTACCGCTAGTATATTTATTCTAATTCTTACCGTCAACCCATTTCCAAGTTCTAGAAGTGAATCCCGGTTCCTTCTGCACACCAATCCACACTAGCTGCGTTTTCAACTGAGGCTTTCTTCTTTCTAACTCTTGGATCAGAAAACTTGACGTTGCACCCTGTAACAAAATCATTATTAAATCCTTCTAATATTATTAATGTGATAATTTGCGAAGGTTTTTAGATGTTTGAGTGTTTGCTTCGTGAGATTTTTAGCGTCGTTGAGACGCTTAAACGGCTGAGCGGGTCTGGCTGAATTTTTGTATAGGGATAGATTTTAGTCTGGAATAACAGATAGGCTACTATTTATGCCTAAAATTTATTCTTATGAATTACAGAGATAGGAGTAGAACAGCTTTACTACAGACTTATGCCACGACTGTTCTCGTTAAAACCACGGTCCGAGATTTATTTTGATTATCAACTGAATTGGGAGGACGCCCGGACTGCCTGCATTAGGTCCTATCTAGTAAAGGGCCAACGCATTGTGGCGGTCAGGGCTATACGCGTGTCGTTACGTTCTCTATACCTGCGGAAGCAGCCTGCGCATTAGCCGGAACTTTGGGATTTAGAAGCGGAGGTGCTCGGTGCCCGCCCGAAGAGGTCCACGGGTGGCGAAATGCTGCCCATCAAGCCATTATGGCTGACTGGTCATCTCGGCTGGAGGCCCTGAGTGTGGGTCAGGTGCTCAGCTGGTCATAGTCGAGGGGGCGGATAAACAGCACGAGACCCTTTCTTTCCGGCTGACTCAGATGCTTTCAGAGCACGGCTGCTTTGAAAAGAATCTGTTCTCGTTCGCCACGACGGAATCGTGTCCCACCCGCCATCACTATGCTTGCAGCGAGGACTCGGCGCAGCACGCGTTCTAGGGTTGCCCGGCCTGGGAGATGCAGCGCCGAGATCTCGAGGCAATAGTACGAGCCGATCTATCAATGCGTGGATAGTTTTACCGCATCCTTCTACCAGGAATTCATCTCGCGGGAGGAGGCGGCGGAGCGAGCCAGGGAGGCAGATAGCCTCGATGGCCAGATACGTCGCCGCGTGCACGCACATTCTTGCGCCTCAAGCCTAGTGTGGCTGTGGGTGGATGGGACGGGGTTAGCCCTCTACCCGCTGTGGAATCTTCGCGAAGGGGAGATTTCATGGTGTGTCTGTACATCACCCAGTTAGAAAACGGGCCCACACCGCACATTGCGGGTCAGCGCTTGGGTGATCCGTCGACGAGTGCTTAGTGTTTCCAACGATTCACTCACTAAGTTGCGACGTATGGCACATGGCAGGTTGTTTTAGTGTGGTGAGAGTCCAACATACCCCATGCGGCTTTGCCGCGCCCGTGGAATGTGGAAGGTACATTTTCCTGCCTAAACAAAAAAATGTTATCAACTGGATCCCACCTTCTTTTTATTATGCATGTATTTAAACACAGGGGAATGAGACCGCTTAAGAATCAGGTAACAACCTACACATAGATTGGGTTAGTCTTGATTCTCCCGGTTCTTGTTTCCCCCCGAAAGTTTTTAAAACGATATTGTATAAACAATACACACACATTCTTCATTCCCTATTCCCTCGAATGTACAGAAAGGGAAAACTAACTTATTTTTTTTGTATCAGACTAAACACTACAATACAAGTTATACGAAATGTTTAGTACAAGTGTAGCATCATAGTGTATAATAGTCTTTACTTCACCATAATTTTGTAAAGAAATGATGACGCTCAATCAACAGATTCGTTACACGAAGGCCCCGTGTTACCGAGCGCAGCGCAATGGAACGTAACCAAAATAGTTAATAGCCAAAATAACGGAGATTACCGTTAACGTCTCACGAGTACACGTAAGTACTACACAATACAAGCTATCACGCCAAATAATAAGTAATTCGTTCTATGTAGGTATACAAGTGCTTAAATAAAGTTCGAGAACGCAATCTAGTAGCACATTGGGGAAACAGAATTTATGAGACGTAGTGCCTTTGACTCGACAATAAAAAAAGAATAAAATTGAAGTGTGTTACGCAAGCGATACCTTAAAAAACAATTAAAAATAATTATAAAAAAAGTATTTTCTGTGCTTAAAAATTGTTGTACGATTTCAAAAACTTGTATCGCGCAAGTTCTTTCTCTGATTGCAAGGCGTAACTAAGGATGTTGGGGACTCTGTAGTCCCCACACCCGAAAAGAGGGCCAGATCGTGAGAGATGGCCCTGGGTCGGCCGGGGTGCGAGGGATATGCCTGTCAACCTCACCTTCGGCAACCAAAACGACCCACAGGCGGCTTGCGTTTAGTCGGTTCGAGTCCGACATAACCTCTCCCACCGGCTCCGGTGGGGAGGTATCCATGGGGATTTAGCGCACGTAAAAAAAAAAGTATCATACCATTATAGGGTATTGTGTATACCTATTTATTATGGATTTAGACTATATGACTACTGGAATGGGGCGTGCTTACTAGGTGTTTTTTTAAATTATTTTTATACCACTTAGTTGGCAGACAAGCACACGGCCCACCTGATGGAAAGTGGTTACCGTAGCCTATGGACGTTTGTAACACCAGAGGAGTCACAGTCGCGCTGCCAACCCTGTAAGTACAGAGTTTCTGTGCCGTCAGTAGAAGACAAAGCAGGACAATCCTTTTGTCTTCCCACTTTGACAGCACAATTTCTCCAGTGAGCTCTGGCTACCGTACTCACCGCTGGAAACACAACACGAAGTTATTATAGCTGCGGTATTCTGTAGGGCGGAGGTACTTCGCCAGTCGGACTGCTCAATTGGGCGGAAATACCGTCGTGTCCTACCTCCTTCTCTAAAGTATGTTAGTAGGTAGTTGAAAATAAACCAGTCTGTCTCAGCGGCTATCGAAATTTCATTGATATTACGTACGTATATCTTCTTAGACGCTAAAATTTAAAATAGACTTCATTATAGGGCCATCACAGTTTCTAAATATATCTATAGCTCTTGCTATAATTTATTCATTTCCGTTACGACGTCTATAAATGAGGACACCGGATTTATTGCAGTTAGCTTATCGTCAGCAATCTATATTAGGAAAAATACATTATAGATTCTAGTAGATAAAAAAATTAAAACAATGATTTTAATTCCAATTAATAACTACGGATATATTTAAGGATGGACGAAGGGTGATTATCCTTCAAAAGCATTATGGCGGTGGGGTGCTTTTAATCTTTAAGTCCGAAGTTTACAAAAATATAGATACCACTTTTTCATGCGGAAACAACTCCTTTCGGGCTACATCTCATCAGAAATAATGGTGGGGTAAAGTGGTTTGAGGAGTCCCTACACACCTAACAGAATTTTCGACTAACCAGGTACATTTGATGTAGGATATCCCTGGGACCCAACTAGCCATAACTATATATTGACGTGTTTTAAGTGATAAATACTTGCATTGAGTGGAAATCGAACCCGCGCCACCTGCTTGACAGTTGCGTTTACTACCGCTACGCTATGGAAGCTATAAAGGCGAGAAGGCAAACTCAAATGTATTTAAATGCTAAATTTCAGAATAAGGTCGTATAAAAAGAAATAAAAAGTCGTATTTCATAATAAGGTATTTGACTGACTAGTCAAATTAGTTATTTTTTACTAAACGTCAAATCGGTAAGTTATACTTATAAGGCAACTTGTGTGAAATAATTTATTGTGACGTCATAATATTTATAGTCTAATATAGTCTAATAAATTTACTATTATAGGTTGGGCGGATGATTAAAAATAAATAAAAACAATAAAATAAGAACAGACGCAACTTTTACTGCTCTTTTAACTTTCCTAATTTAATAAGCTAAGTTAAATAATTTATTTTAACTACAGGAACATATCCAATTGTTAAAACATTTCCAACAGTTCAATTATACTGTAACTTTAACATTGTCATACTACAAATATCATTGATGAAACACTAAGGTATTCGCTCTCTTGTACAGCCATTTTCACTCGATGCTACATGATTTAATTTTCTAATGAGAACCCAATAATAACGTTGCGGGAATCGGGTAGCAGGAGTGCGCATTGTTTGTGCATACTTCAACAGAACTACAATACACAATATCATGCACACGTGCAATTAATCCAATTAATGTGACAAACGGGAATTATGTGGAATCAGGATTGAAACAGAACTAAGTACTTAATTAAATTGTGTTATCTGCATACACGTGTGTACTAAATTGGTAATGGGTTTGTGTACTGACTGTTCTAGAGGAATTTAGCTGTTCAGTATAACAGTAAGCCACTCATAAATCGATTTACTTAATATCTCTATTCTTGAGTGTATTGCGGGTATTGGGGATGATCCCATCCTTATAACGGGAATTAAACCGTGACTACGGATCACGATCTACTCACTAGGTACATTTTATCTATTATATCATAATTTTCACGATCCTGTCAATATAAATATTAATATCAATTATGTGCAAACGCCATTCATAGCTATATTGATAGCGGGTATTGGATATTATTTATTGACAGACTTTTTTTTTCGGCACACGTGATAGATAGTGGTAGTGTTAATCCCTGCTTTTGAGTAGGTATAAAGTATACAGCACGGTCAACGATCAGTCTGTTCCATTACGAATGAAACTCATGTGTTTTTAAGGACTATTGGTAAGGATAGAAGTGATCGGAGGGCTGACATCTCTACCAACCCCGAAGAGAGACTGGGTGTGAAAATTGTTTAAAATATGGGATAAGGAATCGAATTCACATTACCTGGAAACCGTGTATGAGATCGCCTCCATGTGACTGGCATTGTTTCCTTGCATCTTCGAAGGATGCCCCTTTAGCAACGTTGTATTCGTAGCAGTTCCTGGAGAAAGCGGCTAGCTCGATGTCTGCGGGTGCACCGGGCGGCGCGCACCGGTCGTTTGAGAATTCTACAAAGAAAGACTAGTAGTAAGTTTCTTCAGGCTAAAAATGCACAAATGTAAATTATGTATCGTGTTAGAATAAACAATAGGTTTATAAAAATTCATTAATTATAAATATTTATAATAAAAAAAACCGCGGTAGCCTAGTGGTACGGGTAATTGACTGCTGAGACGATGTCTCGGGTTCCATCCCAGGTTTTACCATTGCACACACCAATAATGACCTTTCGATGCTTTTCGAAGTTACCTATGTGTGTATTTATCGCAGAAATGTACAAAATGTAGAAGTGTTGAATATTCAATTCCCGTCAGATCACAGGTGCGTAAGAGCTACTTTTAATTTTAATTTAAAATGCATTAAAAAAAAGAGAAACAATTATTCAGGGCATTCGAAAAACACACTGAAAAATAATGAAGAAATTTCTAGATATTTAGAAACATTGAACAAATATCAGGAGACTCTTATTTACCATGAGGGCGACACTGCTCAGACTTATTACAATAAGATAATAACTGCTATTGAAAACAGTCTCAAAACAACTGTACCATCTGACAAAAAATGTAATGGCACTTTATCAGAACGCACAAGACGTCTGATAACACGTAGAATAGAACTGCAAAATACAAAAACTAAATCAAGGGCAATGAAAAAAGAACTAAGTGCCCTATACAAACTTATAAGCAAGTATATACGACAAGATTACAAGAATCACCGAAAACAAACTATACTACGACACCTCAGCACTTCAGGAAGCTTAAAAAAGGCGTACAAAGCACTAAGATCTCACAAAACATGGATAGAATGTCTTTCTGAATCAGATAAAATCTCACATAATAGAAAAGATATACTCCATACAGCCACTAACTTTTACAAAACCTTATATGAAGCCCCTGAAATACAAATCGAAAATGCTCTAGATTCACTACAGGAAACTTATACCAAAGAAATAAGCCCATTGGAAATTACCGAAATTATAAGAGAAATAAAGCGCCTTAAATCAGATAAAAGTCCGGGACCGGATGGGATTACGAACGAAGCAATAAAAACAGCTTATATGATGCTTGCCACGCCACTGACAATTCTATTCAACAAGATTCTAGACACCTCTGTAGCTCCTCAGCAATGGTCAGAGTCAGATATAATATTGTTGTATAAAAAAGGAGACCCCAAGGATATAACAAACTATAGACCTATCAGCCTATTACCATCATTGTATAAACTTTTCTCGTCCATTTTAAAACAGCGAATAAGCTCTACACTAGACCTACATCAGCCAACAGAACAAGCCGGTTTTCGGAAAGGGTACTCTACGGTTGATCACATACATTCAGTAGAGCTTCTTATTGAGAAGTACCAGGAATTCCAGCAACCACTCTACATAGCGTTCATAGACTACCAAAAAGCTTTTGACACCATACTCCATTCATCAATATGGGAAGCATTGAATTCACAAAAGGTGGAGCCTAAATATATCAGAGCGTTAAGATATATCTACGAACATAACACCAGTAAAGTAAAACTAGAGACAACTGGACCCTCCATTCCAATTAAAAGAGGGGTAAGACAAGGTGACCCCCTGTCCCCCACTATCTTTATATCAGTATTAGAGTCTATAATAAATAAATTGAATTGGAATGGAATTGGCTTGAATATAAATGGCAATTATATAAATCACTTAAGATTTGCTGACGATCTTGTCTTGCTGTCAGAAAACAGTGCAATGCTAGAGCATATGATAGATACACTACAAAAATCTAGCAGACAATCAGGTCTAGAAATTAACTTTAGCAAAACAAAAGTTATGACAAATGCATCAAAAAATGTAATAAAAATTGATAATACCAAATTAGAATATGTCGATTCTTACATCTATCTTGGCAAACAACTCTCCTTTGATATAAAAAGTAACGACCAGGAAATAGAAAGAAGAATAAAAGGGACATGGAGGAAGTATTGGAGCCTGAAAGAGATATTAAAAAGCCAAATGCCAATAAAAATAAAAAGAAATGTCATGAACACCTGCCTTTTACCGTCACTCACCTACGGTTGCCAAACGTGGAAATTCACCCGAAATGTTAAAAACAAAATAAATGCATGCCAAAGGAGCATGGAAAGAAGCATGATGAAGTTAAGAAAAATTCAGAAAATTCGAAACTCTACTATAAGAGAAGCAACAGGAGTAATAGACGCACTAAAGTATTCTATGAGTCTGAAATGGCGATGGGCGGGTCACGTTGCAAGACTGAGCGACGACAGATGGACTTCTCGGCTGACCTCCTGGTGCGGACCCCGTGGAGCGAGAAAAAGAGGAAGACCTCGAAGTAGATGGGCAGATGACATCGAAGGGACCGCCGGGAAACAATGGAGAGAAAAGGCCTTAAACAGGGACTACTGGGCATCTCTGGAGGAGGCCTTCACCCTCGACTAGAGGGGTTCACATATTATTATACATAATTATCTTATTAAACATTTTTAATTATGTAAAAAATTTATGGTTAATGTGAATATAAAATTATCCAATAAATATCTTATAAAAAATAAAAAATAAACCTAAGTAACATTCTATATTAATCAAATTATAATCTAAATATATAAATTATCGATAATACCTAAATACATGCTGCTTTAAAAATGAAATACTTATCTATGTTTAAATTGGAATTAATGAAATTATGTTCGATTATAATAATTTAAAAATCTAAACAATGAATGTAAATTGAATTTTTATTATGTGAAATAAAAGGCTTTTTTATTTTTATTTATTATTTTATTATATAAAAAAAAAACATAAACTCACGCCTACATGCCCGAAGGGGTAAAAAGCAGTTAGAATTAATTCATAGTGAAATCACAATTGGTCAGTTCTTAGAAACGGTGCGTTAAAACTAAAATGGTGCACTCCTCCTGCAGGTCCTAGATCGGTTTACTATAAATAATCTTTTACTTGATTCTAATAAAACTAAATAAATGAAGTTCACTTTATCAAATGTTAACAGCCATTGTACATACTAATTTCATCATTTTTTTTTGGTCAAGTGTGTGTAGGGTTGTTGTGGTGTGACTATAGACAAATTAAAATTATCCATAGTCACATTAGTGTGGCCATAGATAAATTAAAATGAACCATTGTCACACTAGTATGGCCACGGATAAATAAAATGAACCATAGTCACACCAGTGTGGTAGTAAGGTGTGACTACGGATCGGTTGGGGTACGCAGAGGTGCTGGCACTCACATTTCGCCAGTTAAGCGAAGGAGAAATTTTGGTAATAGGGATGTCTGTATATTTATACCTGTACTTAGGTTGTATTTAAGACTGATATTTGCTATCTATTACACAAAACAACGTAGGTAACATACAACTTTTGTCTATAATAATAGATTGACCTTTGTAGATCTCTCGTTTCAGAGAAAAATAATATTGGCTTCGTATGTGAATAATACCGTTCCGAGAAGCCAGAAATGATATTAAATAAATATAGATGGCTAATTGATACGGGTGCTTTATTACCGGTGGTGAAATATGACGCATAAGGGTTAGCACAGACAGACCGGCAAACTGCTCGAGCAGTTTTTAAGTGTTAATCAAGGCCCGAACTCCTGAACGACGCTCAGTGGTGAATCGACTCTCACAATGGTATTAAACTGTTAAGTGTTATCTAGAATACAATCTGTCCTTAGATCTAGTTATAAATCGAGATTCTGGACTGAATTTAGTTCTGGAATAATATAAATCACATACCATTTAAGGTGGATTTAGATCAAACGAACATAGAGCTCACGTCGTAGTAGCGGCGGTAAGACCCATCAGGGGGAGTGGCTAGAGAGGCCACACAGCAGCCTCTCGTTCCGTCTGAAGCAGATGATCACCGAGTACAGATGCTTCGAGCAGTATCTGCGTCGGATGGAGAAAAAGCCATCGTACGAGTGCCATGACTGCGAAGCGAGCGAGGACTCGGGACTGCATACGCTCACCGAGTGTTCGGCGTAGGAGACGCCGAGACGGAAGCTGCTAGCGGCCTTGGGAGTAAGAGTGCTTACACTCGCCACCTTGCTCGTGGCGATGGTTCTCCTTCTGTGAGCAAGTAATGCTCATGAAGGAGGAGGCGGGGTGGAAGTGGCAGCGGGAGCGACGAAGGATCGCAAGCCAAGCTGCCCGCGTACGAAGGCAACTCGGGCGTTGGAGGTCGATGAATGTCCTCCGCCCCCCTTGAGCGCAGGCCTGGGGGTGTCGGGTGGAGACGCCTGTCACCCTGGCAGGAGCAGGCCGCGCCTTGCGCGCCTCCCCAAGGAGAGAGCCAGATCGAGAGACATGGGTCGGCCGGAGTGCGAGGGATATGCCTGTTAACCTCACCTTCGGCAACCAAAAATGACCCACAAGCATTGTGCGTTTTGTCCGAAATAACTTCTCCCACCGGCTCCGATGGTGGGGGTATCCGTGCGGAAGTTTCCCACTGGTGGGTGGAGGGGTAATTCACCCATTATGCGAGTGTGTACTAAGTATAAGTTATCGATAAATTTTAAAATTTACTCGACACGGACCAATAAGATTCGTTTACGTGCTCGATAAACCGTAAAGATGTTGTACAAATTTAGAGTAAACTCATGGTAAAGCTACTGATGTAAATCAGCCTTTAGACAGTGGACAAAGCTGACGGCTCGAACACGTTCGACAAAGCGCGCGACGCGTGACGTGTCGCCGCACTGCTTTGTCTACTGTTTAACGGCAGCTTTTTATATGCAATCTCAATCTGTATTTCGTAATCCAAGATTGGATAATTTAAACTATTTCTTGATTTTACTATTTCAATTAACAATCTTTAGATCGATATGCTGATCCTTTTTCTAATCGATTTTTAGGACGGATTGACACTTTTAGATTTAGTTTATACCAAAGCAACAGCTTTTTTGTTAGGGTGTTAGTGGCGAGGTAGACATATTGAAATACCGATTCTGCGTCGATCGATCGATTATGAAAAATCGGGATTGAATATAACCTTAGATTGACAATCGAATATTGGAAGCGGCTGTAAATGAAATAAGGCTGATACTTACATATTTAATAACTTAAAATCTGCTCAAGCAGTTTTCCGCCCTGTCTGTGCTCACCCTTAATATCAGAATATTTCTATACATCCAGAGGGCATCATTAGGGACATCGATGGAAAATTATACACCGAGGACAGTTTACGTTACATTTTCTACGTGTGGTGAAGAATTCGTACACAATTTCTATGCTGTAACCTACCTGTCTCGTAGTCAAGAATTTTAAGTTGTGTACATAAAAAACAATCTGTAATAATAAATTGAACACAAATCCTTGAAATATTAGATAATAGATTGTATTATATAGTACCTAATTAGGCAGTAGATAGACTAAGGATGACTTATGCAAACCTGTATAATGGTGCTGGTAAATACATTATTGAAAAGTGGGTAGAGTGGGGGTAGAGTCGTCGTGAAAATCTACCCCGATTTTCACTACGACTCAACATTGCAAAATCAAATCTTGCTATCTAGACATAATACCAAACCGAATGAAAAACCTGGCATATTCTAATTATTTTTTTAATAGCGTCTACTATTAATATTCCTTCCGATAGCATAGTTCGATCGTATTTTTACGCCTACGTGAGACAAATTACATTAAATCGATTTTGAGTGGTAATATGTGGTAAATAGATTTTGACGTTACAGCAACAGATAGTGTGAGGAAATCTAAATCGAAAATCCAAATTGTATTTGGGTAAATCCGGTACAGACGGCGTGCAAGCGTCATTAGGTACATGAGTGGTATAGAAAAATATAAATAGACAGTATAAATGAACTTTAATGAAATATTTTACATTCTAAATCACTTTCTTCTAGAATATCATACGCGCAGTACATTATAACCAGTCAATATAAATGTTACTAACGAAAAATGTTAATAACCGAGGGAAGTCACCGCGGTTATTTTACATAGTTATCCTTAATATCGTCCCAGAGTTTCCCTTTGTTTATTCTCTTGAAGATGCCTTCTGTGATGCTCTCAAAAGCTGGCTCGAACAGAAATGTTCCTAAGCCAACCATCAAGGCGTAGGTAGAAGTGCGCCGGAAGATTGTGCGGTTCAAACTCGCCCAGATATTACCGCCCCCCGCCATTATATTGTCCACGAATCCGTTTAATTGGATATAGAGATATATAAGCAAAAAGTAAAATAATTTATTTGACTTGCTTTTACACAGCCAAGTTCCACAACTGATCTGTCAAATTATTTTCTTTTTAATTTTGTTTTAAAATGAAAAGCCGTTAAGGTTTTTCGAAATAGGTGGGTGTCATTGGCGTGATGAGTTTTTATATGTTTTCTGTTGTATGTCAAGCTTCGAGTTACTTAATATTCTCTTGCCCCCTAAAATCTAACCACACGTCCTGATCGATCACATGAATCTTGTGGGGGTGGATCCACGGAAACAAATTTACTGGCGTGGCTAACGTGGCGCTGGTAGAATTTCTTGAAAAACTTGACAATGGCATCTGGCCATTAATCATTTTATAAACATTTACAATTTACTTGACATTGGCAAAATTGCAGCGCTTTGCTGAACAGGCCATTAATAAAAGAACATTGAACATTATTCTCTGTATCCCCGAATGAGTAAACAGGTTCGTTTTCATTGAAATAGCATAATGCAATGCAATTTTGGTCAGATTGGAGCATTACCCCATGATCGTACGCAAATAAATATGTACACAGAGGACACAGCATACTTATACCAGGATGGTATAAGTTTAACTTATACACTCGATACATATCTGAATTGTAGAGTTTGTGTTTAGACTTTACAAAGTCACTTAAATGTGAACTAATTATAACCGATTTCAACAACGTTCAAAGTAAAGTTTAGTAGAATTCCGGTCACACGGACACATATTTTAGACTTACAATTTTATTGGCGATTGAGAAGAGTGAGTTAGACCGTATGAGATAGGCCACGATGGAGCATATTATTAGATTAGCTACCAGTTTCGACCGTGCTGCGACGATTTTGCAACGGCTTTTAACAATTAAATCATATGCGCTTCACTGCATGAAGCTGTTTAAAAATAGTAAAGGACATTGAACGAAATATAAATGAGTCAAAGCTGACCTAAATATAAATAAACCAGTGAAGCAAACTAAGTACTTCGTTTTAACTATTAACGAGTTTAATTCGTGAATCTTTGGAAATAAAAAAACTTATTGGTACTTTTTTCCCAGTTTGTTTTTACTAATAGCCCATGAAACTCCGTAAAGAAAGAAATATTATATGAATAAGAAAACACATAGGTTCTTAGACTATTTGCATTCAAATGTAAATAGTTCTCCATTGACCCCGGATTCGAAATGTCCTTGGAAGCGACCGAAATTTACACTAGGATGATGACGAGTTGTCCTTACCTTCAGTGGTGAAGACTTCCACCTCGCAGAGTGACAACGAGCCTTCGACTCCAACGAGCTGCAGGAACACGTGCTGGCCCACCAGCGGACGAGCACATGTGAATGTTTTCGTAATACCCTCATCTAGAATAAAAAATAAGTTTATTAGATCACACGTTCAAGTTCACAATTGCTTATTGAGCAGGGGCAATTAGCTAAGAAATTGTTGGCTATTAAGAGCTCACTCATAAACTTTTTTAAACCTCGACGGTTATGAGTTATGTATACAGTTATATCCCTATGCACCGCTTGATAACTAACTCAAATATATTAGTTAGCATATAACGTAATTTTATAGTATAATAGCTTTAGCACGCAACTCCGCCCGCGTGGATGTCGGTTCCCAGGGTGGACAACCCTTATCACTAAGGAGATTGAAAAATAGATGTTGGCCGATTCTCAGACCTACTCAAAATGCTCACAAAATTTCATGAGAATCGGTCAAGCCGTTTCGGAGGAGTACGGGTACGAACATTGTGACAAGAGAATTTTATATATAAGAAGATATGCAAAGATACATTATGATTCTTAATTACAATTGGTGTAGGTATTAGTCGTCTTCATTCGAGAATTGTGTATTCGTATGGTGGATTACCTATATATAGGTTGTATAATATATGCTACAATAAACATTATAACTTGAATTGATATGCCTCTGATACTTTTATGTAATAAAATATATAATACACAAACATCAAAATATACAAACATTTTCACATTTTCATAACCTATGATAAAATATAATTAAGAGGAGTACGATATCAATAAACCAGCTAAGTGCGAGTCGGACTCACGTACGAAGGTTCCGTAATATTATCTAGCGCGCCTTGATTTATTTTGAATTTAGTTATTTATTTTTGAAATGAATATGTCGCACTGAACTAGCTCAGTTAGCCTTTTAATCAACAGCCTAGCCTCTTTACGACACAGGGACGTTCAACTAGCAGCCTGAATGATATTAAGCCTTCAGCTAACAATTTAAGTAAACAGTTAGGCAAATGACTTCGTTTGATGACGTTTCATTACTTGCCTAGGCTAGTACGCTCCCACATTAAATTAGTCTTCTAACCTAATCTATTCAAGTCGAATTGCTCTGCTTTTCTCAATCAGAAAGTCAGTGATAGGTTCTTTCACTGACATTCTGTCCTTTTTCTGTCACATAGTAAATATAGATTTTTTTAATAAAGAAGCGTTTTTATTACTTTTGTCACAATGCCACCCTATCGTACGAATGGTCCAAGCATTAGCCAGCCAGTTTATTAAATGTTGTAACAAACACTGCGGCTGAATATCATTCGAGCCGCTAGTTAACGGCACTAGTTAGTAAAAAGGCTAGATTGTTGATTGAAAGGTTAATCAAGCTAGTTGGGTGCGACAAATATATTATTAAATATTCCGTAAATATTTCAAGCATCTACCTTTTGCCCGTATTGTTGTATGGGAGCCCCCCTTAAATACTTATTCTTATTCTTAAAACTTATGCACTATTAAATATTCTGCGATTATTTCAAGCATCTATCTGTTGCCGTCATTAATATCGAGCTATAAAACCGCAGAAAATCACGTTTGTTGTACAGAAGCCCCCCCTCCCTTAAATATTTTTTTCTGTTTTTAGTGTTTATTGTTTTAGCGAGAACAGAAATACATTCTGTGTGAAAGTCTCAGCTGTCTAGGTATCGTGATTTATTATATACAGCCTGGTGGAAAGAGAAACGGATAGTAATAAAAAATAAAATTTGTTCTATGAGGCCCGACTAAAAAAATTTTTTTTGTTTGTTTTTAGTAGGTATTTGTTGTTATAGCGGCAACAGAAATACATCATCTATAAATATTTTAGCTGTCTAGCAATCACGATTCATGAGATACAACCTGGTGATAGATAGACGGACAGACGTACCTACAGCGAAGTCTCTTAAATGGGGTTTCGTTTTTACTCTTTGGATACGGAACCCTAAAAACTGCCAGGGTCGATCCGTACAGTCTATATTTTCATTTTACCTCTCAATGAACGTTACACTGCACACGGATAAATTAATTGGTGATGTTATTAATTTACTTCTGTCGATTATTGAAATAAAATGAATTCTATCGTGATTTATTTTGTATTTTGTTTACATTTAACCCGATGCTTCAGTTACTTTTCATTTTTTTATGATCGTAATGTATCACTCTGTATCATACTTCTATCAACATTTGTGTGACTACAGTTTTATATACCCGCTCACATGAAGTAACTTTATTCGCTTCTGATATAACTTAAGCGAGAGCCTGTAAATCGCTTTGTATTAAGTTAGTGTATGTAGTCAAAGTAGTGTTCCCCGTCTCTGAAGACAACTTTATTCAAGTATAATAAGGCCTGTATTATTGTGTAGACCGAATTGACAGGTTTGACAGATGTCAATACAATCTATCCTCAGCCACATCACGATTCGTCAGTCAAGAATACGGGCCAAGTTAATTACCTACTCATGTTTTCGATACAAAATGATCAAAAAGTAAATTTTAACTTTGTAGTCTTCTTGTCTCTTTCAGTTAAATATATTTCTGAGTAATGTGGAAGTAATTATTTGATATACTTTGAAATTGACTTTTTGTAAAGACTATTTTCTGAAATTATTAAAAATTTACGATAATATTTTAGTAGAACACTGTTTCGACATGTACGCGACTGGTTGATTGACGTTATTAATAGGCCGGAGGCATGGAGATAGATTAAAATCTGAAATAGCACAAAGGCTTTTAATCCCGGGAATAGGTTTCTGTAGATCATAAGAACGAGATCCGTCTGTTAATGCCGTTGATTGACAGCGCTTGATGGAACACATATTGAATAAAGACATTTTGTACTTTTCCACTATATTTTATTTTTCACCTGACTTGTTTATTTTCATAAATAATGGGAAAAATGTTGAAGTTGGTATGCATAAATTTAAAATTATCTACAAGTAAAATATTCTCAATTTACATTTACTATTTAGAAATATGCCGTGAGGCGAAACTGCTCAGATGAAAAATAAAATATAGTGGATAAGTACAAAGTGTCTTATTCAATAAACGAGATACGTCTTTCAAACGGGCTGAGTCGCGGGCAACAACTAGTAGTTCATTAACTAAGTAGTGTTAAGTAGAAACATGGCGTTATTGAAAGGACATCATTCAGAATATCGCATTTTGTATCTTTGGCCTTTTCAATTATTAACCTAAATAAATGGATGAATCGAAATGATAAACTGTCTCGGTTTATTTTTATCACTTTTATTAACTATTTTTCATACATACATATAATCACGCTTTTACCCCCGGATGGTTAGGCAGATGTGAATTAACACCCCCATTTCACCAATCATTCGATCCCACGTAATAGGGGGTGAGCCATTGTCGTAGTCCGGGCACTATTGTTGATTTGACCCATGCATCTGAGGCTTAATCTGGGCTGTATGATGTTAAACAGCCCTATTCCTTAGTCGCCTTGTACGACACTGCACGGAAAGAGATGGAGTGGTTAAAATTATACTCTGCTGGGAACCACGTAAGTAGGTTTATTTTTTATTTTTATCTTTTTATTCTTTTTCAAAAATTAGCTTAATTAAACCGAGAGTAGTGGTCCCTCGACTTTGACGCCATAATAAAAGATGCTAGTGAGAATAAGTTCTAACGGAATTTTTCTTTTTTTTCTTTGGCCGGTACTTTCAATTTTGGATCAAAATTAACGATATCCTTTATCTACATTCATCTATGAGACAACTGCCAATGACAATGTAGCACGATTAGTCCGCATACCAACTTGTAAAGACACTTTACAGGAGATTAAGGACACGCTATGGGCGCCTGTTACACTTATAGGTTTAACCAACGATGTGTTATAAATTGTAATTTTTTTTTATACAACTTAGGTTGCAGACAAGCACACGGCCCACCTGATGGAAAGTGGTTACCATGACCTATGAACGTGTGTAACACCAGTGGAGTCACATCCGTGCTGCCGACCCTGTAAGAACAGAGATTTTGTGCCGTCAGTGTAGAGGACAAGCCTTTGATCATCCCACTGACAGTACAAAAACTCTCCAGTGAGCTCAGGCTACCCTACTCACCGCCGGGAACACAACACGAAGTTATTCTAACCGCGGTATTCTGTAGGGCGGAGGTACTTCCCCAGTCGGACTGCTCAATTGGGCGGAAATACCACCGTGTCCTACCTCCTCAGATGTGTTGTCCGTACTCTAAAATGGCGACAACATAGATGATGATGTTCGTCAACATTTTATTCACCAATTAGAGACGTGATACAAATTAGTACTATTTTGAAATAAATCTCCAAGATTTGGGCAGCCTCTGCGAAGGTAGTGAATGCCACCGCTACGCAACAGGTGAAGGTTCGATCCCCGCTCAGTGCAAATGTTTGTATTCATGAATATGGGTATTTGCATTGGTCTGGATGTTTCTTTGTATAATATGTATGTATTCACAAAAAAAGTATTTTAGTATGTTTATTAGCATTCTAGATTCCATAACACAAGCTAGTTAGCTATGCTTACCATGGGCCTAGATAGCGTTGTGTGGAATGTTGTAGAATATTTATTTCTTTAGCAGGATGTACACTTTTTTTTTTTTTTACGTGCGCAAAATCCCCACGCGTACCTCCCCACCGGAGCCGGTGGAGGAGGTTATGTCAGACTCGAACCAACTAAAACGCACGCCGCCTGTGGATCGCTTTGGTTGCCGAAGGTGAGGTTGACAGGCATAACCCTCGCACGGCATATCCCTCGCACAACAGGATATACACTATTGAATTAGGTAAACCCTGTGATGATATAAGCTGAAAGGCTCACGTTTACCTGTTCAAGTGATATCTGACTGACTGGCAACTCTGAGAAAACTTGAACGGTGACCACTAACTCGTATTTACTTATTTTCCTTAATTTAGAAACCTCAAAGGTTTGTTCATTATCTTACTATTTGCGTACAGAAAAAAAAACATTGTGAATCAATAATAACCTAACTTCAAACAAAATCGATAATTTTCATTAAAATCTTATTAACACCAAACACGCATAGCTAAACAATTCAAACAATCGGACGATTATGATGCCTTCAAGATGAGTTTAGTAATTACTCGACAATTAGATACGTTACGGTGTGCCTGACACCCGGCCGTAACTTATAATCGCAAACGTTTATTGACTGTGGGAATCTTCTTTATTAGAAACCACACTATTGTTTAGAAAGTCTATATCACTTTCGCGATTACATCTAACAAAGCATCTTACATTGCTGTTTTACACAGGATTTGTTTTAAGTCATTGTTGTTGATGCAGAAATGGGTATGTTGTTGCTTGGATTGCTCGAAGTTATATCTTAGAATCAATTAGTGTTGAATTGTATTTAAAAAGAAATTGCGCTTTAGTGTTAAATCTGATCAGAGTAATTAAGCAGTATTTTATCTTGGTAATCTTTTTTCTGAGTTTGCTTTATTGTTGCATGAAGATAGTTGTACAAATTGTTTTAGATTCTTTCATAATTTCCCCCAACTCAAAAGTTGCCTGGAAGTAATCGCTGTTGTTGAAGCAAAAAAAAAAATTCATATATAAATATAGTTAAATTATTATTATTACCATATAATACTATTATGGTGTACAATAGGGAATATCTTGTATCTTATTTTTACTCAGTAGTTAAGTAGGTACCTAGTCTGTTGCTTTTAAGAAAATTTCAACTTATATATGTACACAAATTAAGTAACTAGACGAAATTAAGATTCTGTTTCTTTTCACGATTTAATTAAATTCTTTACATAAAGATTAAGCTTCATATAGAAAATGTTCAATTTGACTTCAAGATTGGGTATAGAGATTGGACTTCGCAAAGAAATTGTACAAGAACATAATTACGCTGAAAATCTTTGTTGAATAAACATGATTAGTATACACTGTACAAGACATATATTGTTGATTGAAAAAATAACAATGTAGTAAGAATATAATTACTTACAACAAATATTTACTTTACTTATTCGTGAATTTGTTATTTTGTTAATAGCTTTTTTTTGTAATAGCTACTCGACTCATTTTATACATAGGCAATTTTTTTTATACCACTTTGGTGGCAGACAAGCACACGGCCCACATGATGGAAAGTGGTTACCGTGGCCTATGGACGTGTGTAACATCAGAGGAGTCACACTCACGGTACCGACCCTGTAAGCACAGAGTTTTTGTGCCGTCAGTGTAGAAGACAAAGCAGAGTCTTCCCATTGACAGCACAAACTCTCCAGTGAGCTCTGGCTACCCTACTCACAGCTGGGAACACAACACGCAATAGTTCCTAGGAATTTGATAAAGTTTTTACGGTTATGCAAGTTTTCACTATATTATATTGAAGGGACGGTGGCGGCCTCCTTTAATTCACGGACACGTTGAAATTACGATCTATACATTATTTATAATACTGTCAAAACGTGAACATAGTGTGAACAGTTCTTTTAAAGTAACCTATTAATTAAGTTGTATCAAAGCAAACCCATTAGTTTTCATCAGCGTGTCTTCCAAATGAAGTATTGTAATTAAATGTCTTTGTCTAAAACAACCTACCAGTTCACGCGCTAAAAAAGTAAATACTGACAAATGGCTCCCAAACTTTCCACATTGAATTACGTAATATAGTAATTTACTCACGCTTTTACAAAACACTTTTTCCCCCTAGTTAGAATTAGGCCTTTTATGTTATGTAATTATTTTAAAACACGCTATTTATATCTTTGATAATAAAAGTAAAAAAAAAACAATACGCAGTCAAGTGAGAACTTCTTTCTTTATGTAATGTTTAGTGAATAACAAAGCATATAATTTTATATAATTATTCAAATGATGGTTGTTATTGCTTGTACAGTGTGGTGGTAGCGTATAAATAGTTAGAATATCTAGTTGACATTTAAAAATGCGAAAAGATGTTTCCTATATTTACTACCTTTTTATAATATAATATTTTGTACTTATTTTGCAAAAATGCAACGTGACTTGAACAATAATAGCAGCGCTGACAAGGGGATGACAAACTGACAAAGACAGACTCTGAGACGTCGTTGCGAAGATGTAAACGGAAATTGCTGCATTATTATCAAGTAGTAATTATAGTAGTAATGTATTCAACAAATGTTCCATTGCTTTTTACATATACTGGTTGGTAATACGAAGTATTCCAGGTGATATCGACTTCCATTCAAGATCCAGGATCGCAAGCCGAGCTGTCCGCGTACTGAGGCAACTCGAGCGTTGGAGGTCAATGAGCGCAGGCCTGGGAGTGACGGGTGGAGCCGCCTGTTACCCTGGCAGAAGCACGTCGCGGCGACGCGGCAGCGCTTCTCCATTTCCAGGGACGAGTTGGGTACTCTGTGGTCCCCACACCCGAAGAGAGGGCCAGATCAAGAGAGATGACCTTGGGTCGGCGGGGGTGCGAGGGATATGCCTGTTAACCTCACCTTCGGCAAGCAACAACGACCAACATGCGTCTTGCGTTTTAGTCGGTACGAGTCCGACATAACCTCTCCTACCGGCTCCGGTGGGAATCCGTGGGGAGTTATTGCACGTAAAAAACCATTCAAGATCCAGCAACCCGAAAATATTCGATTATTGAACAACTACGTCATTACTTCAGTATCGCTGTCGCTTCTGCATCCGCTCTTACATCTAATAAGAGCTCTATCGCACGTCACACATGTTGGCTAATTAGTCCAAGAACTATTGCGCGCTCGTATTATTATCGTTCATTAAATCAGCTGTCCATTGAAAAATGCACCTGTTAATATCATCATTACGAAATAACCTCTCGTTTAACGGAAAAACATGCTTAAATCTGACCTTTGATGTTAATTCTAAAAATATTTGGCATTAGTGCATACTCGTCCAATTTGCTTGATTTAATTGCCAATATATATGAGGACGAAATTAATAAAATAGTTCGTTATACTGTAGTTGCTTTATCTACAAGGTTAAGGAAAAGTAGTAATTAATATACCTACCAGAATATTTCATGAATGATAAACATTTTTCCTATTTCTTAACTAATTCCCTTTTAGTAAATATTATATGAAGGTTTACCTACTAATCCATCAATTCAATTAGGGATTCCTAATTACGTCGTTTGTATTGAGTTAGAAAGGTAAGGCTCCTAAATTACTTGTTTGGGAAAACATACACGACCACAGCTGCTGCAAACACGAATGACCGTGAGTTTTAATAGTGTTGGCGTCTTCAATAGTTGTACATAGGGTGATTTTAATTTATGTAATTATTCTTATAAAGTATGTGGAGAGTTGGAAAAAGACCCCTCAACTCTTTGAACAAAAAGAAAAGAATGGTAGAAAAGTAATGGATTGTGTGGCAACGATCGTCACGGCTGATGGTCACCAATGGGGACTATATTACATCAGCAACAGGTTACTTTTTATTATAGCCTTTAAACTTCGCATAGAATATAAATATGCGAACTCTGATCTTTTCGGGGAGCACATTAAAGGGACAGAACTCTCATTTACGTCGAATAGATCAGAAAATCTTGAAATTTAGCAATTTTTCTTTTATTTTTATTATGTTTTTTATAGGTTATAGTTTTTGAAGTCGGTTTTTTAAACGTAGTTTTTTATTTTTTACTTTTTAGTAACTGTAATAGGTTGTTATAAAATTTTATTACTTTTGTCCCCTTTTTAGTTGGTAGTTCAGCTTGCCGACCATATTTTTCGATATAATACTCTCAATAACTTGAACGAGACATTCATGCTATACTACGAGTATGTCTAATTGTTTAACCATGCTTTCTTGTATTAACTTTTTGACATATTTTGAACTGCATTCACAGATTTTGTAAAAAACTTACAGTTGGCAAAAAAAAATGCAAAAAGTCCAAAAATTTTTTTTTATGCCAATCGATTCTATTTTATGTGGGAATCAAAAAACTCTATGAGACCATTTTAGCTTTCAGTACTAGGAAAGACAGAAATCGCCAAAAACTTTTCCCATACATTTCGGCAACAGAAACAAATTTCTACGATGGTCCAACTTTTTATTATGGCCAGGAAGTGGGTAGAATTGACTGTAAAGTAAATAAAAAGAATTTTTACCCTCAAATTTCGAATTTGATTCGAAAATCTGTGTGTTATACTTAGTTTCAGCTGAGAAACTTCGTATGAGTTATTAATTAAGGATTTTCGCTAAAATGTCTTCTAATCGTGAAAAAATTGACTTATTAGAAGCGTATTTTGTCAATAATCGAAATGCGGGAGCTGCATTAGTGTGGTACCGCAATAAGTATCCGTTGCGGCATGTGCCAACAAGAAAGGTTATTACAAATCTTTTGAAAAACCTGGAATTGCAGGGTTCTTTCAAAAGAAAGCGGCAGCCTCGTGTGGACATGGACACCAAGATTGCGGTTCTGACTTATGTCGAAGCATATCCAGAGGTATCGTCCAGGCAAGTCGCCCTTGAAGTAGGTGTATCCCACTCCCTTGTGATAAAGATATGGAAGAAATACGGCTACAAGTGCTATCGATATGGGCGCATACTTCAAGTGTTACATCCGGGTGATGATGTTCGAAGGCTTACTTTTTGCAGATGGCTAAGAGGAAAAATAAGCAGAGATCATGAATTTTTAAATTACATACTGTGGTCAGACGAAACGAATTTTTCCAATAACGGTATGTACAACAGAAAAAATCACCACTATTGGTCCAAAGAAAATCCACTAAGAGTTACGGCAAGTCATAATCAGGTTCGCTTCTCATTCAACTGTTGGTGTGGTATAATGTCCAATCGAGTCATAATGGTGGAATTTTATGAAGGGAAACTGAATTCTGCCATGTATAATGAAGTCATTTTACACCATCTTGAAAACGAGATGGACGAATGGTGCTCCGCTACATAACAGTCACCTTTCACGTTCCAATTTGAGCCGCCTATTCGGTACACAGTGGATAGGTACACATGGTCCAACACAGTGGCCACCTCGTAGCCCCGATCTAACACCACTTGATTTTTTTTTATGGGGCTTCGTGAAAAACGAGGTGTATAAGACGACGTACGCCAGTGTTCAAGAGCTCAAGGATGCATTAATGACCATTTTACGTAATATTCATCCCAGAACATTATTAGCCGCCATTCGATCAGTGCAAAAAAGGATAGACTTATGTATTCGTGAAAATGGAAATCATTTTGAGCAATTTATTTCATAAACCAATTTCTTAAATGTTTAAATGATTTTTTTTATTTAAAAAAGTTCAAAATTTTACCTGACCTATGAGTTTCGAGTTGATTTATCATATTTCCGTACGAAATGTATGGGAAACATTTTTGGCGATTTCTGTCTTTTGTAGTACTGAAAGCTAAAATGGTCCCATAGTGTTTTTGGATCCCCACATGAAACAGAATCGATTGGCATAAAAAAAAAAATTTGAACTTTTTGCATTTTTTTTACTAACTGTAAGTTTTTTACAAAATCTGTGAATGCAGTTCAAAATGTCCCAAAAAGTTAGGGAAGGTCTTTTAAGAACGTTTTGCTGTAACTGCAACAGTTAAGGTACTTGCCCTTACTGCCCCGTTTCAAAAATACACCCTGTATATAATAACAATCTGTCAAATCTGTCAATGAAAATCGAGATACAGGACAGAGCAGATATAAGATATATTGAGTATCTCTCTGGAATATGGGCCTAAATTTCCAATAAACTTTAAAATTAAATGGTTTTTACCCTCGCTCCCCTATAGAGAGGAACAAAGAAAACTACATACATTTGTATGTATGCAGTTTTCTTTGTTCCTCTCTATAGGCCTGATGGCTGGACAGATTTCGGTAAATGGGGTTTCAAATAAAAGATATTCATCTCCCGAGTGTCATAGGGTGTACGGTGGTGGGTCGACCAGGTTGAGAGGGATATGCCTGTTAACCTCACCTTCGGCAAACAAAAAAGACCCACAATCGGCGTGCGTTTTGGTCGGTTCGAGTCCGACCGGTGAAGGGTATCCGTGGGAATTATGCGCACGTAAAAAAGAAGGTATACGGTGGATTTGTTGAGCTCCTAAAATCCTATTTTTTTTCATGCCAACAAATCGAATAATATTTAAAAATGAAGGAAATTAGAAGGAGATCATAAAAGTATACAGGTTACCTCCCCACCGGAGCCGGTGGGAGAGGTTATGTCGAACTCGAACCGACTAAAACGCACGCCGCCTGTGGGTCGTTTTGGTAGTATACATATTATATCATAACTAAAAAGTTTAAAATAAAACATACATACATATAATCACGCCTTTATCCCAAAAGGGTTAGGCAGTGGTGAATTTACATCCACATTTTACTTTTAAATGTATTCGGTCCGACGTAATAGGAGGTGAGCCTATTGCCGTTTTCCGGGCACTACTGTTGACTCGATCTATGCATTTGAGGCAGAGTCTGGGCTGTATATACCTGTCTGATGTTAAACAGTCCTACCCCTTAGTCGCCTTGTACGACACCGCGTGGTAAGAAATGGGGTGGTCCGAATTCTACTTTGCCGGGAATCACGCAGAAAATAACCCGATTGATGTGTAACAAATCGAAACAAGTTTGATAGTTGTTGTTGTTTGGTGAATGGTACCGCCTGCTATCAAACTCGTTGTGTACTTTTAGACCACAAGCGGTTTTTTTTTAAATTTGTTAGTGTCAGTGGAATGACTATGGCATCGAATCGGAATGATTATATTATTTCCACCTTCAAAAATATTCGGAAAAATCCTAAGGGCCTAAGCGCCAAAACATTGTAACGGATACCTATTGAATGTTTTTATTCGGGTATTGTTACTTGTTTTTCTACGTCTATGAAACTTGATAGCAAAAACATTGATTTTATTTTTTTGGTTATTATTTTCCAAATAAACGTTGATTAATCTGATATTCTTATCGCCTGCGGGAAAGGTCACGGTGAAATTAATATCGTTCAATTATTTATCTCTACTCATATTATAAAGCTGAAGAGTTTGTTTGTTTGGTTGATCTCCCTAATTTTGGAAGCTATGATTTGATAAAAATCTTTTTTTTATGTTACATAGTCCGTTTATCGAGGAAGACTATAGGTTATATCATCACGCTACTATTAAAGGGACACTACAATTCCATGCAATATTTGAATAATAAAAGATTGCTGGCGAAGCCGGGACGAGTCGGCTAGTTCATGATAACATTAAAAAAACGTCCTACACGAAATGTTGATGACGCATTAAGAATCAGGTTTCGGTGGATCAACTAGAAAAATAAGAAATACAGGGTGTGGTTATATCGCTACGGGAATGCTTGAGCGTGACGCCCTTTATAGTTACGAAACATTTTATCACTAAAAATGAGATTTATTAGTTTTAAATTCTGCATCCTGATATACAGTTTTTAACTAGTACAGGATGCAGGAGATCTTTTCCACTGCAAAACATCTCGTCACAAATTGTACCTGTATACTTAAATAAAACAATGGAAAAAGGAATTTGTAACACATTTAATAAGACTAAAATAAATAAATGATCTCAAAATGCTCTTAATACCAAGGTATTAATAGCAAAGCTAACAGTTTTTTTGATTGAAATTGTATTATTATCTGAATTAAAAGTGTATAAACAGGAAGGAGGAAAACCAAGGCATTAAGATTTTGAGTAGGTACCTACTCTGTTCATCAAGATGGATCAAGATGCTGACTCTTTGTACATTTCTGAATGAAATTTTAAAGCATTTAGTATGAACTATTCAAATTGATTGGGACAGAAAAAAGTGAATAGGTTCAGACGAGATTCGAACCCGCGATCTTTCCTTTACAGGGGGAACGCTCTAACCACTGAGCCACAGACAACATTTTTTTTAATTCTAATCGATTTGAACGCGCTTCACGAAATCTATCTTTTGTCTTCTATACTATCTAATATTATAAATTGCGAGGACTTTGTTTGTTTGTGTGCGTAGCCGAGGTGAGTCGACTAGTCAATTATACTCTTCTTATTCTGCGAGCAAGTAATGCCACGGAGCGGGAACGGACGAGACTCGCCAACTGCGCACCACGCGACGAGCGGAGACTCAGGCGTCGGAGGTCGCAGAATGACCTCTGTCCCTCATGAGCGCAGGCCTGGGTGTGGTGGAGCCGCTCGTCACCCTAGCAGAAACAAGACTAAAGGCTTGTCCTGCTTTGTCCTTTACACTGACGGCAAAGAGGCTCTGTGCTTACAGGGTCGACAGCGCGGGTGTGGCTTCTCTGGTGTTACACACGTCCATAGGCCACAGTAACCACTTTCTATCAGGTGGGCCGTGTGCTTGTCTGCCACCTAAGTGATATAAAAAAAAGACGCGGCGGCGGCACGTGATGCGCGCCTCCCCATACCTGGGCACTAAATGGGGACACCGAGGTTCTCAGACCTGAAGAGGACCCAGTTCGAAAGAGATGACCCTGGGTCGGCCGGGGTGCGAGGGATATGCCTTCGGTAAATTACGATCAGACGTCGTGAGTTTTAGTGAATTTACTGAGACGGCAACATATTCACGGAACTGAGCGTTAAATGGATTCTAACTATTCCTGTCTATGTAGAGAATCAAAACCGGTCAAAGGAGAGCCGGATACGCATTACGAGAGTTCCGTTCAATCCAATGCTTTTTGAATGAGAGTTCCGTTCAAAATTGGATTGAGGGACGAACTTAAGCTAGATAAACCGAAGTTTAATTTTTGCACAGTTTCGAGACGTTCCTCACCTGAATATGTTGTATGTTGTATTGTATGTTCAATCCTTAACTTTTGTTGAATGGAAAAGATAATAGATTAATAGATTTTTTTATGGTAACAATTTAAATGTTCACCAAAATATCTTTTACTCTCCAAAACACATACATCAGAACCATTGTATGCCGTGCCATATATGCCCAGAATGAACGTTTTGCTTACCAAATATGATTTTGATAAAACATCAATATTAATAGATAAAACTGCAGAGGTTAGTTTATGTTAGAACTGTGACCACAAACCACATAGCGAAGCGAGCGTGCACGGCAGTAGCCGGCGAGTGCCAGAAACGAATTCTACTTAAAAACCCAAAAATATAGATTATTTGGTCTGAAATTACCTTTGAATGTAGCAAAAAGAAATGTTGATTTCATTTTTATACAATAGTTTGGTGAGCATTAAGAATGTATTCGTAGTAATTATTGATCATATTTAGCAGGCATTTAAAGACAAGCCTTTTTTTAACTCATAACTTTAGCAAATTAAATTTTGTTTACGACTATGAACAAAGTTGTTGAAGTTTACAAATAAATACAACACGTTGAATACGTTCCTAAGAATATATGAATGGCATGATTACTGCGGAGTCTGGTGACCTGCTTCCACACCGGTTCCCAGGCTAGAGAGCTTGCGACCGACACGATTTCCACTTTCATGTGATTGATAGCTCCTCTGCCGACCATTCAGAGTATTTACCACCGATTATATATGCATTTGTAATAGCTTAAGAACGTAATTGCTGTGCCTGAGGCTCAAGTTAAAGATTTAACGTAAATTGTTTTCTGTGGTTTTATAGACAAATTATTGAATATTAAAATTTGATAGATGAAGCGAATAATTGATTCGAGCACTACTTTAGCAATAGAAAACACAGAATGACACGGTTTTATAAGTTTGTTTGTATAACTAAGACGGTAAACAAGTAAGCGGTGTACGCGGTGCAGACTTTCACAAAATAAGAGGCGTCAGACTTCACCTCCTTCCTAAAAGTTTGCAACGAGTACATAACATATTGAATATGAACTTAGTTGTATATAATACGCCATTCATTAATCAAAGATCTTACACATTCCTACAAGCTATAATCAATCGGGAATATAATTACAGACGAAAAATCTACCTTTATCGTTTCACCATTCGCCCTATCGCTGCACTTACTATAACGATTTTGTAAGGCCATTTACACTAGCTATTGGCCTAAAACACTTTACCATGACCGAATTTCCGTATGAAGTGGATCCCGTAAACATTGCATATCGTGGCTACTCTATTTTTATTGTCCCGGAATAAGGGCAATGGAGTAAGAAGCGACTCATAACACATCTTCGGTACAATTGTGCAATAAGCTACAGCTCGAGAGGTTAGATATGTTTACTTATCTGTGTCTTAAGTCAAGTTTAATTTTAGAGACAATAATAATATCTAATATAATAAATGGTAAAGTTTTTGTGTTTGGATGTTCAATTAATCACGTAAAACGACTGGATAACACTTGGCGAGCAGACAGTATATAACCAAGATTAGCAGTAACATTATGTTATTCACTCATAATGAATGTATACTCATTACATTCATCCACCGCATTCATTCATAATTTATTTCTTGATTTTTTTTACTCATAATTGAATAAATAAAATATTATCCACTCATAATTGAAGTTTCTAATCTTCGTTGCATAATGGGATCTGCTACAACACTTTAGTTGCCTTACACTATTTTTTTTAATGTGCGCAAAATCCCCACGACCATGAGGCCGGTGGGGGAGGTTATGTCGGACTTGAACCGACTAAAACGCACTCCGACTGTGTGGGCCAGGTTGCCGGGAGATGAGATTATCTGAGATACATCTCTCGCACCCCGGCCGGTTCCTCACACCCCAGCCGAATTGCTTAACACGAAGGCTAATCAATACATCATGTTATTTTTAAATACCTTCGGATTAATTAGAGCAGACTCGTACCTTTATATTATTATTTCAACATTTCGTGTAACTACACATAAAAAAGGGCTTTCAGTGAATGTTATATTGCTTGAACCTAAACGAGGTTGAATGTTCAAAAGATTCGTGAAAACATACAAGTGACCGTTTTGCGAAGGCGGTTATGCGTTTCAGAAATTACTACGCACAAAATATTAAACCAAAGCGACGTTGCTTTTCAATTCCTTTGCGTTGTTGTAATTGTTTGAATTAGTTTATTTTGGTACAATAAATACATATTTTGCGACGGTTTTAGACTTAGCTTGTAATGTATTATATTAAGCGTATAACTGTTTAATTCTCTGTACTTACCTATGGTACCAGGGAACCATGCACAAAGTGGGTTTCGTTGCAGATCCGTGCTGCTATTGCCAACTCTGATTTCGAGATCTTGGAGTGGTTGGTGACCTGGAAGAAAAGAATATGTTTAAAAAGTGGAGATTTATTTGGTTTGCCGGCTCCTGTAATAGTTACCTGTTTTTTATCGAATAATCATTTGTTTTTTTTTTATAATATCACGCCTATATCCCCGAAGAGGTAGGCAGAGGTGCTAGCACCCACATTTCGCCAGTTTATGTTTAGGTCCCAATGTAATAGGTGGCAAGCCTATTGCCATTAACAGGGCACTTGTAAACCTGCGATAAATACACACATAACATTCGAATTTCTTTGGAATAAAAAGTGAATAAAACTTAGTTCATTTTGTGTACCATTCTAATTAACAAGTAACAATTTAAAAATAAACATTTTAACAGTAAGCCTTTAGAACATCATTAAAAGCTTTTCTTTTAAACAAAAACAGCGTATTTACATTACACTTTTTCTGTTTACGCTTTGAAATTGAGTCAAAGATTTCCATTCGTATTTTAAAACACAATTCGTGGATAATAGCGTGGGTTTTGCGTTTTTATTTTGTATGCCTGGTTTATAAGATTTCATTGTAACGCATAACTGCTTTTTGTATCTAATAAATAAAATAATAATAATTTACTACTCTTAAAAAACTCATACGAGCTTAAATGTGAATTTGTCGCTAGAAGAAGACAAAAAAAAAGTGAATTTGCTTTCAACTTTTCAATTGGTAGTTTAATGGTTGAGGATTTGGCCTCATCATCTAGAGGCTGGAGGAGTTAGCGGTAACTAATATTATTTTTTAAAAGTAATTAGAAAGTTAAAATTAAATCATTTGACAAATAATAGGGGCCGTCAACCACAACATTTTGCATTGCGGTTATGGATAGAAAAAGTCACGCAAATATTCCGATATTTGCTCTCGCTATCAGTAAAAACCGATAATTAATTTATAAACCGTGGATGATTTAAAAAAATCTGAAGTGCTTCGAAAACCTTCCAGTACAGACTTTGACCATGAAAATGAAATTGAGTGCTATAGATCTGTTTTAGAGAGATGGCAATCATTTCTAGTAAGTGCTCTTAAAGTGGTGAGAATTAGTTTAGGAAGAGAAAAGTGAAAAAATTGTGTGAAAATTTTTATGCCTTGGATATTTTTTTGGTTGTCATGGGGATGTAATTATAATAGCTAAATTCGGGTTCGATTCCCGTTCAGCGGGAGATGCATTATTGAGAGTGACATATTATTTTTTTATGTATTAACATATAACTAGGTATAGTGTTGTGTAGTAGTAATATATTTTTTCTAACATATCATATACGTATCTTCATATTACAGTATAAAGATACGAATATACGTAATGATAAATAAATTTACTTATAGATACATACGCCATATATATCCTGTCACAGATAGTTACCATATACCTAAATATATATAATATAATATATATTTATTTGAGATCATTGCCTCGATGATTCTGCCAGTTTGGCGAGAAGTAATTGGAGATTTTTCACCTTGAACAGAAGTCTTTTTTTTATACCACTCAGGTGGCAGACAAGCGCACGGCCCACCTGATAGAAAGTGGTTACCGTGGCCTATGGACGTGTGTAACACCAGAAAAGCACACTCGCGCTGCCGACCCTGTAAGCACAGAGTTTCTGTGCCGTCAGTGTAGAGGACAAAGCAGGACAAACCTTTAGTCATTCCACTGACAGCAAAAATTACGAACACAACACGAAGTTATTATAACCACGGTATTCTGTAAGGCGGAGGTACTTCACCAGTCGGACTGCTCAATTGGGCGGAAATATCACCGTGTCCTACCTCCTACATTCAGTCTGCTGGTGGCCTTCCTGATTTCAAGAGGTAGCGCGTTCCAAAGGAGGAGTATATCCTAGCCTAGGAGAGCACGTTACTGCGACTGCGATACGAACGTTTATGGCAGTCGTTACAGGTAGTAGGATCCCTAAAAATGCAACAATTGGTCTAACTGCAATACTTCTACATCACCAATGGGTTGGCAATCGCTTCGCAGAAAATATCGATCACGCTATTAAACAGAAAAGTGGAAGAAAGCCTCGGATGCGACCAGGATTAACACTAGGATGATGAAGAGAAGATAAATGTTGTTAAAAAAGTATTTTAGTATACAGAGAATATCAGTAGTATTTTTTTGTTTTCTTTAATACCACTTAGATGGCAAACCACACTGCCCACCTGATGGAAAGTCGTTATCGTGGCCTATTGACGTGTGGAACACAAAGAGTCACACACGTGCTGCCGATCTACAAAACAGAGTTTCAGTACCGTCAGTACAGAAGACAAAACAGGACAAGCCTTTGGTCTTCCCACTGACTGTTTTGTTGTTTTGTTTGACTGTGTTATTATGTCCGCGGTATTCTGTAGGGCGGAGATACTTCCCCAGTCGGACTGCTTAATTAGAACGGGAATACCGTCGTGTCCACTATATTGTAGGACAATAATAATTGGCAAAAAAGAGCATTACTGTACTTTCTATAATCATATGCGTCTATTACTAAGCTCAGATATTGCTATGGTTGTCTTTCTACTTCGCATGGAATTAGGTAACAATATTTTTCGTTATGCGAAGCAATTACCGTTTTTAATTTACGATATATTGATATCGTTGCTATTTGCGGTATGTCATAATATTGACTTTCACTTCAAAGTAATTAGGTACCGATTACTGTTGAGTAAGACTTACAATAATACATTGCAATTATTATTTCACTGCGGGAACTAGTAGTGCCAAATAAAGATTTGGATCATTTCGTAAGCAATTTTTTTAAAGAATGTCTTTCAAAGTTGGTTGAATACTCCACCGAAATACAAAACGAAAATACCGCGGTAGCCTAGTGGTGTTATAGACTGCTGAGACGAGGTCTCAGGTTCGATCCCGGGTTTACCATGGCACACACCAATGACTTTTCAATGCTTTAAGAAGTTATGTGTGTATTTATCGCAGGTTTATAAGTGCTCGGTTAATGGCAATAGGTTCGCCACCTATTACATTGGGACCTAAACATAAACTGGCGAAATGTGGATGCTAGCACCTCTGCCTACCTCTTCGGGGATATAGGCGTGAGTACATATATGTATGAATACTCCATCTTGTAGTAATATCTACTGTATTCACTGAATATAGAACAAGAAGTATACCTCAACTATTATTATGTAGTTATGTTAATAATATATTCAAGTTTTGCAATATGGGAATATTGGGAATTCAGAGAGCGGATTCTCAAATATATTTTTTTAGAAAAAATATACATAATAATACATAAAAAAACACAGATCAATACAAATGGATATATTCATGCATACAAATATTTGCACATAGTAGGAATCGAACCTGGTAGGACGTAAATTGTCATATAGCATGTTAGTTGGCGGCACTAGATTTAATACAACCGACTGCCGCGACGTTTAAGCACAATTTTTAATAGTAAATGCATCAAAAATATCCACAATTCTTACCGCAGCATCCTCTAGTAGTGACCCTCACGACCTTAACAGCATAATGTCGGAGTAGGTCCACCTGCCACCACGGCGAGGCTTCCCTCTGCGTCTCAGTACACCTCTTGCCATCATGATCCGTGGTCTTCTCCCCATCGTTGCCATTGGCTGCTGCCCCTCCGCGAACTGTTGTGGACTGGTTCGCTGGCTTCCTGAAGGCGACGTTCGTACCTATACAAGATACACATGCTTTAGAACAACGAATTTAATACTTTGTGAAATTCGTTTAGAAAAATAATTCGCAACTGGCGACCATGTATGAAACAGCAAAGAAAATACATTATCAGGCCGAACGAAGCACACCCTTTTTTTTACTTGCGCAAAATCCCCACGGATACCTCCCCACCGGAGCCGGTGGGAGAGGTTATGACGGACTCGTACCGACTAAAACGCACGCCGCCTGTGGGTCGTTTTGGTTGCCGAAGGTGAGGTTGACAGGCATATCCCTCGCACCCCGGCCGACCCAACGAAGCGCACCCTAAGCATTTTTGTTGTATCTACACTTTACTGGAAAACTACCACGCCCATCTATATATGCCTATATAATTTATCTTTAATAACACCTACAAGTGTTATCAGTTAAAAAAAAATATTAAAAAATTTGCATTAACAATTTTCAATTCATAGGATAGAATTTTAATGTAAGTTATCTACTTACAAAGGGAAAATTAAAGAGATAACATCGTTTCAAAAGAACTAATATCAAATACTTCAAATAAATGGTATAAAATATTTTACTTTGACTACGGGAGTCCTCACAAAGTTTAGCTTTTTGCTAATTACATTAAGATGGTAAAACTCTCAGTAGTTCGAGTAAGAGGCTACCTTGCTTTGGAACTGCAACGAATATTTTATTTTCGAAGTACAGATATTTAATACATTAAAAATAATCAAGAAGTGTACTTACTTTGTGTTACTAGTGAAGTTAGGAATTTTCGCAATATTTTCTCTCTCAGTACCTACACACTGTAGCAGTAGGTACTATCACGGATAGAAGTGTTATCCATAGTGATAACTTTCTTAATTAAAATTTCATATTATTCTTACCACAGAATGGTTGTTCCGCAGTCCAGTCACCTCTCAGCGTACATTCCCGTTGGTGCGCACCGAAGAGCTCGTACCCATCATCACACTCATACGATGCTATCGTACCAGGTTCTATGTCACCTTTGGGTAAAGATACCCTGGCGTTTGGAGGAACAGCTGGATGCCCGCAGCGACGTTCAACTGTTGACAAAAATAATGATTTAGTTATCTCGCCATTAACGCATCATGATGTATGAAGATCGCTATGACATGTAAAAATATTCCTTGTAGAAAGGCGAAACCAGTCAGGTCTAATAAATATTAAAAATAATGTGGAAAAGTACAAGTGAGTTTCTCAATATGTATGACATTTTGCTTGCTCTTGTTTTTAGATAGTAATAATCTCTAACAGCCGCTTTTCATGTGCAACCTCAATCTGTATTTCGTAATCCAAGATTAATAATGTAAACCGTTTCTTGACTTTATTATTTCAATAAACAATCTTTAGATCAATATGGCGATCCTTTTTTTTTTTTTCATTTTGTTTTTTTTCGAAATCGATCTTCGGGAGGACGGATTGACACTTGTAGATCACAGTTTTTTTTTAAATTTTTTTTTGTTTGTTTGAAAACTTTTTTTGTTAGGGTGTTAGTGGCGAGATAGACATATTGAAATAACGTAACTGCGTCGAACGATCGATTGTCAAAAATCGGGATTGAAAATAATATTAGATTGACGATCGAATATTACAAGGGGCCGTTAATCACTACTAAGACTTTGGTTTTGTATGTAAGTATCTACGTAATAGGCAATTTATATGTTTTTACAGTCCTTCTCAGACGTAGCTTATAACAATAACTTACGATAATTTCACTAAGTGCACTGAGAAGTAATATTTGTAAAGTTATATGAAGGAGACGTAGTAAACTTGAAACAATATAAGATTTGTTTTATAAGGTTATACTGCCGATTTGAAGTGCAATATATTATATGCATTCTTCTTTACTTGCATTTACAATGACATGATAGAACAATACGCAAAAGATAGATAATACCTATTCTAATGTAATGTATATAGTGTAGTCATATGAACCTATGGCAACTGTACTTGCCATCAGATATATCGTAGCAGACAAAGTGACTAAATACTTCTGAAAAATAAAATGTCTGTAAGTTCCACACACTACAAGTTACCAACAATATCTGAACAATAATAGAACTTATTGTCCCATTAACAGTTCAGAAGTATTGTATAGAAATATAAGCACCTTGTTTTCTACGATGTATCTGATGGTGGAAAATAAGACTTCTACGTTGTTTGCATGGTAAAAAATAAAGTGGTTGAATGGCATTGTATCCTGTTTGCTTATTTTTCTTTGCAAATCAATTCATATCTATTACTAGTTGTTGCGGCTTAACTCGTTAGGAGTTCTGGTCCCGATCCCTCAATACATGGGCCTGTGTGTTATCCCAAACTATAATCTATTCCTATACCTAATTTCTACCAGTTCCGAGCAGTCGTTTGACTGTGATCGAATAATAAACATCTAAACATCTTTACAAACTTTCACTTTCAATATTGTTGAGATAGGACAGGATCCCTACATCCACCCACCCACCCAAAGCAAACAAAACGTCGCAAGAAACGTCCATGTTTATGAGCCAAAGAGATCGTAAAATTAATGATGGTGTTGATTACTTCTCCCTTCTAGACGGTGGTGTCAGAAATCGCAGGAAAATCATCCGCTAACAGACGGCTAATATAAATCTAGTCAAAATTCAGTTTTGATTTAATCTCAACCTACCAAATGTCAAATTCACATACCAAATTCATTGAAAAGACTCATAATAAATAGTTGTTCCAAATTTAGTCAGGCAGCTCAGTTTAGTCAGCTTTCTGTTTGATGGTCATTTTCACTGTACAGGGTTCCACAGTCTCTTTCACATTATTAACTATACGTTTTCAATACTCTTGTAAAAAGAAAATATCTAGTTATAAAACTGTGATATTTCCAAGCTAAATATTATCTTTTTCAATTAAATCTTATCCAAGTTGCAATGCACTGAAAGTGGGTAACATAATACGTAACAACATCTTGTTACAGGAGCCCGCCGTCTTGAAGTTTTTATTAAAATTCCATTTGTAGTACAAAGATCTAGTATTCGCACTTCGTAGAACAATTCTTATCTTTTGAGCTAAGAAACACCAAGTTTGCAGCTTATTACTCCACTTCTGAGAATAATAAACTGTGCACTTGAAACGGGAAACGTAGTTAATTGGATTTACTATCCTCTAACTTGAGTACTCTAGAATAGTTTTTATTTCTACTTTAAATAATTTTAATAGTATTAGTATTTAATTTGAATTCGTTTCAAATAAAATGTTCAACGGGCACTTTTCATAACAGTATTTGTAAGTGTGCCATAATGCACTGTCAGTTCATTAAATTTTCTTTGTACTTTGTACATTGCTGTACTGGTTTGAATGGAGCTAAATCTTGGTCCATTGGGTATGGTCAATTTTGTACATGAATTGTAAGAACTGTAGGTAGCTACTTAAAAAGTTATTGCGCTATTTAAACGAATCGCGTAAGACCCTTGAGATATCATAATCTTTCTTTTTGGCTTTACCGTAGTCGAGTAAATTATGTTCCCGTTCATTCCCTCTATCCTCAGGGGAAGAAAAAGGTTACCGGAAAAAGGCTACACAAGTTTTTCCAATTAATGTAATAGGACTTCATTACATAATGTAGTTAAGGTACCTATACTGACCATTTAATATTGTTGGCTATATCAAACAAACGAATTGAATTCGCACGTAAGAGTATTGAAGTTCCCAAAAAAATTTAGTCTAGTCTAGATTACAACAAAAAAAAATTTATACTACTTTAGTGCAGACAAGTGGACGGTGACCTGATGGAAAGTGGTTACCGTGGCCTATGGACGTGTGTAACACCAGAGAAGGCACACTCGCGCTGCCGACCCTGTAAGCACAGATTTTCTGTGCCGTCAGTGTAGAGGACAAAGCAGGACAAGACTTTATTCATCCCACTGACAGCACAAATTCTCCAGTGAGATCTGGCTACCCTACTCACCGCTGGGAACACAATAAGAAGTTATTATAACCGCGGTATTCTGTAGGGCGGAGGTACTGCCCTAGTCGGACTGCTCAATAGGGTGGAAATATCGCCGTGTCCTTTAAAACATATTTTAATGAAGCGCAAATTCAGTCAAAGCAGTTTAATCTGTAACATTTAGGCAATAAGATTTAAATTGAATCGACTGAGCTAGGATACGTAGTCACCGGAAGAATCAAGGTGTTACAGCTAGCTGTGCTTGGCGTCTATGCACTAATGTCACGCAAAGAAACGCGGAAGTGATAAACTACGCACGCGATAAGTGTTTAGTAACACCGATGACATCAATTTAAGTGTACCTTTTACATTGCTGCTCTTGTTCCAGTTAATAGAAATGTTTCTTTACCGATAGTACTATCGAATGCGAACTGTACTCATGTTCATATTGTTAGCCAAGAATAGTTATTTACGACATCAAAATTGCATTGGTACCTACACATTTGATAGGAAGTGGAATATAATATAAATACCCGTTGGGAGCTGAATTATTGAATCGGAAATTTACCTGCAGACATTCGTGGAATATATCAGCAGTATCGGCTTGAATTAAGTGAAACATAGTTTTCAAGCAAAATGTTCTCTCGGTCTATCTTAGTCAAGTGTGATCTTGGTTTGGATATTGATGTCGAACTGGACTAAATTTAGGTACTACATTTGAATTTTAGATTGCATTTATGTAAAGCGCATTTTTATATACTTTTTATTACTGATAAAAAGGTAGCCTAGTGGTATGGGCAATGGACTGCTGAGACGAGGTCTCGGGTTCGAACCCAGGTTTTACCATGGCACACACCAATGACTTTTCGATGCTTTTCGATGTTATGTGTATATTTATCGAAGGTTTATAAGTACACGGTTAATGACAATAGGCTCGCCACCTAATACATTGGGACCTAAACATAAACTGGCGAAATGTGGGTGGGCGTGAGTTTATGTTATGTTATGTTTTATATTATAACTGATGTCTTAATACTTATACAATAGGTGATAAACTTCTTTTATATAACTCTAAACTCTACATACTATTATCGAGTACGAAAACAATTATTTTATTCAATTGTACACAGGTCATTTATCAAGCATCTGATCGCCGATCATAACAATTTAGAGTTTCCCATTCAAATTATAACAGTAAATTTTATTGGCATGCTTGAATCAATATTATTCTATAGAATTGTGGATAGAGTGATTGGTGATCAATGTCATTGTTTGAAAACAAACTAATGGAAAGTTTAAAATCAATGTAATTTGTTCAGTACTTTGATGTAAAATAATGTAGAAGGATCAAAAATTTTATGAAAATTACGAAGATTGTGATGTCGAAAGGCTTCGATGAGGCCGAACTAACGCGAAGATGATTCTAGCCTTTCACAGGAGCGACTACCATCAAGTGGAAAGCGTGTACCAACGCCAATAATCGGCCGAATTGTAGACGAAGTTCTCTTGGGCCTATAAAAATATTAGTGGGGCCCCGTTTAGTCTTTTTCGATTAGCACTGTGGTATAATCGAAATTTAACGTTAACGTTATTTAATGTTTATTTAATTATAATTTAATGTTTATTTAATCATAATTAATGTACGAACGATTGTTTATTGAGATGTTTGAATGAGGCGTAGAGACACTTTCATCAGTGCGGGTCCAGAGCTCTCTTGTCACGAGGACGCTGGTCCAGGTTTTCGTCGTCGATGGCAATGATCGGGTCTCGCTTGTATTTGAGTCTTGAGGTCTGGTTTCTCTGAAGGTAGAGCTGCCTGTTTTTCATTACCATCAATTCGCTCGATGTATGTTTCGTGGTGTTGAAATAGTAAATAGGGCGTAACAAAACTAACTCACGCAGATAGCCGCAAGACTCCGAAAGACGGTTATAGTAAAAGTTGAATGGCTTCAGGTGAGGTTAGGGTCTCATTCCTCCTAAGGGAAAGACCGCGAGTTCAAACCCGTCTGAACCGATTATTTTTTTCGATCTTAATCGATATCTTAACTTTTCACTTGTTATTCAATATTACGCTCATATTTGTATATTAACACTACCACGGGGCCACAATACTGAATTCGGTGCACCTCAACTAAAGATTCGAGAGTTAATGGCCCATCTGAAAACCAGCGATGTTCATACCCAACGAAGGGTGTGCGCAGCATTCAATGCTGAGATGGGGCCCTATTTGGGCTCGCATAGAGTGGAGTGTTGCACCCGTAGTTTAATTTTAATGTGCCTACTGTTTTTGATTTGATGTACCTGCTAACTGTTGTACTGCCTACCTGTTTGTATATGGTGGGGTGCCCGCTTTGTGGGGCCTGAATAAAATATTTTCTTTCTTTCTTTCTTTTCTTTCTTTCTTAATTTTGTTAGGTATATATAAAAAGAGGGTATTCATTAGCTTCTTCTTCCTCTTAGCGTTAATCCCAGCTGCATCCGAAGTTTTCACCTCGAAGTCTGGGGTCCATTTTACCAGTCTGACTGCGGATTTAGCTGAACCTCGATATTTTCCTTGAACGACCTATTCTTCAGCTATCACCACTTATTATCGACTAGTGATTAGGCCGTCAAATTACGATGAATTGTTACGAGTACCAAGCTTGACCCGTACTAAAAGTAAGTTAATTAAAAGCATATAACACTGAGCAAGTGAGTAATAAGATATATTATTCATATACGCTAACATTATCTAATTACTTTCACTATTTGCGCTAAACTGGAAGTAAACCCCAGTTAAACCCTTGTTATTCGGCGTTAAGTCGAGTGTTCACGACACGCACCGTTGCGTCCCTATTATAAGACATAGGTTCAACAGTACAATACAACGGTTACTGTCTTAGCGATATAAATTCACGTATACCTTGCGACAAATATCTTGAACCCAAAATGTGCTTATACGCGCTGTACACGTTTCTTGGGTGTCTTTTGATGACAGTACAGGGTGCTATAGTTGTGGAAGAGTGCAAAATCTCCAAGTATAGATAACTTATAAAACAAACCGCGCTCGCGTCGCTGAAGCCTCATTTGTCTTACGACATTGATCCAAAATATATGTCACGAGGTAGACAACTGTTGCTTCTGTATCAAGAAGCGAAAGGCAAAGTTTATGCTCTATGAATAATGAATTATTATGCAATTCCGTCTAACGTTTTTTTTATGGCATGATGTCACTTTTCTTTTGAGAATGTTGTTGTGTTGCTAACTAACGTGATATGAATTTAATTTTGTATTTCTTTTCGTTTTGATTCTTTTCGTATGGTAAGCGTACCTACTGAACAAGTTTTGACAATGTCAAGGTTCGAAATCTTTTTTTTTAGTTATACCACCTGATTGGCAGACAAGCACAAGGCCCACCTGATGTAAAGTGGTTACCGTGGCCTATGGACGTGTGCAACACCAAAGGAGTCACATTCTCACTGACAACCTTGTAAGCACAAGAGTTTCTGTGCCGTCAGTGTGAAAGACAAAGCAGGACAAGCTTATAGTTTTCCCACTGACAGTGCAAAACCTCTCCAGTGAGCTCTGGCTACCCTACTCGCTTTATAAGTGAATTAGTCACGCAGTGGAATAAAATGATGCAATATAATGTTATGGCAAGTGCGTTCGTTAAAATGCGATAACTACGTGTCACTATGGAAAATAAAATAGAATTAAGAGACTACCAATAAAACAAAAAAAGTTCTAGAAGATTCCTAAAATAAGAACCGCCTTATAAAGTACGACCTCAAACGCAGAAAACGTCTACCTATTCTATTATTTTTTCTGTTTTATAATTGTAAATTTGAAATGTAATTGTAAAGGCCGCACAGTTCCCGGCAGAGTAGAATTTGGACCACACCATCTGGTCCCGTCCGGTGACGCACAAGGCGACTACGGGATAGGGCTGTTCAACATCAGGCAGATATATACAGCCCAGACTCAGCCTCAGATGCATGACTCGAGGCAACAATAGTGCCCGGAAGACAGCAATAGGTTCACTCCCTATTACGTGGGACCGAATTCAATGATTAGTGAAATGTGGGTGTTAATTCACCTCTGCCTAACGCTCCGAGGATAAAGGCGTGATTATATGTATGTATGTAGATGTAAATTGAAAATGTTTGTTCGCGATGGACGTAAAAACTAATGAACGGATTTTAAAGCGGTTTTTTATTATAAAGATCTTGGTCAGAATTAAAGCCTTACGTTTGCTTAATTGCAATCGGTTGAGCAAAACCGGAGACAAGAGATCCACACGAGCGGTGGCGCGGGCGGAAGGCTAGTAATAAATATAAATCATTTAACATTCAACTAAAATAGATCACAGAGATAATATCATTTGTAAATCACCTTGAAGATAGGATGTAGGTACTCTAACAATGTTACACTATATAAACATTATTTGAGAACATTGTGGTTCCAAATTGGATGGTTGCAGTGTGACATGATATTCATGAAGCAACGCAACAGTCAAAATAATCGATACCGACGGAATCAGAATAGGTACAGTCAGCATCAGATCTATATTGAAGTAACAAAATAATCTTAATATCAAAATTCCAATTTTATATTAGCTATCACAAAGCTCAAATAGTTGTAAGCATGCAGAGTGGTCAAAGCATCTTAACAATCAATTCAAAAAATGTAACATATAGTAGATAGTTTGTATATTTTGTGTGCAAGTGGATTGCAAGATTTTACAACTCTGTATTAAATTTTGATTTTATTGGTAAATTAAATTCGATCTTCAATAATAATTCTTCCTAAATGCTATCCATTTTGATGATTTACGTATTATATTTTTACAGCTGTCACTTTTCAAAATGTAATAAAAGTGTTTGTTAGCTTAATATTGTCTCATTCATACATAAAAAAATTATAAAATTTAGATTTGTCATTATAAAAAAAATGGTAAAAATGTTAGAACTGAAAATTGGGTCTCCTCCAATTTCTTCTAAAAAAACGGCAATTTCATATGTAACAACCTATTATCACATTATGTAAAGATGATTTTGAATACTCTGCTCTCCTAAATGCCTTTGAGCGACCTGGTAACAAATATCAATCTGAACACATTGCTATCTTACATTTTTTGAAGAATTGACCTCTCTGCATGCTTACAACTATTTGAGCTCTGTGATAGCTAATATGAAATTGGAATTTTGGTATTAAGATTATTTTGAATACTTTGCTAGTCAATATAGATCTGATGCTGACTGTACCTGCACGAGTTCTCAAATCAAATCATTTATATTGCGAAATACGAGCGTACTCTCTCAAGAGAACGTAGATGCGACAGCATACTCACTAGACCCAATGTTTACAACGCAAATAAACGATATTTTCTTACAAAATCAATCACGATTCAAGACTATACGGATTGACCATGTTTTCGAGAGTTAGAGAAATGGCAGATTTTTCTTCTGTGTTGCTACTGGTGACGAATCAAAGTAACAAATATATGGTGAACTTGTCTGCTCGCCAAGGACACGGTAATAAAAAATCACTGTCACTTTTTCAATTGCAGTATTACATTACAAATAGGTATATTGATGTGAGTAGTAAGTACACTGCTTCGTGTGCAAAGTATTCTCAGTCTCTTAAAGCGAGCCCAGTAGTTAATTGTGTAGATTGAAGATAGACCACTGTGCATGTTGCGTGCGTACGAGGAAAGTAGTAATCATTAAGAAATGCGAATATAAAACAGACAACAACGTGCAATTATTGCTGTGTTACCGCAAATTCTAGAAAGATTCCAGGATATAAATATTAAAATACCAAGAATGGTTTTGATGTTAGAATTTGAGTCAAAGCGGCGAAGCAAAGTAACCTTGAACCCAGAAGAATATTACAAAATGCGAATATGAAAATAACGGATTTGATTGTAACTTCAGATATCGAACGAGTGCAGGAAATATTAAAAGATGAAATGTCTTAGAAAAAAAATTTAAACCTCTTCAAATAATAACTTTAGTAACTGGCAAACCAGTTAAAACAGTTTTAAAAGTAGGTAACTATATAAGTAAAACGGCGAATAGAACTCAGCAGAATTGACTTTTACGTAGCGTATAAATATAAGAAGTTATTGCCTCGACCTTTCCCGATTAAATCTGTTTATGCACTTCTTAAAACGAATTTCCGTTCCTGGAAAATCATATGACATTTAACAAGGTTGACTGATTTCATAATATATTTTTATTACATTTTCTTTACCTATCGCTGGGGACTCTCAGTCAAGTATCGGATAAGGAATGTTATTTCGGTAGACGAATAATAGGGGATAATACAAGCATAAATAGGCCAAAACCCGTTGGGGGTTCTGACTTCTTTATTAATCTAATTATCTATTTATTGTACATCAGGGTAACCATTACTATAGTGAGTTTCTTCCGTACTTTTGTGGCATTCATTATGGGTAAATTGGGTAATAAAAATCTAGCACTGGTACTGTCTGATGTTTACTCGTATATTAATTATTAATATAAAACCAGCTATCGAACAACATTTAATTAAACCTAATAAAACCTAGGAAAATCTCAAAATACAGTAAGACTTAACGAGACAGTGAGCTCATCTTGCGTAAATATTATCAAAAGAAATATATTATAATTCGAGTATTTTGAGATAACTTACACTTCAAACTATGTGACAACTATCCGCGACCATGGCTACTGAAAAGTACCCGAAACGTTGGATTAAATGTAAATATTACCCAATAAATCGTGATATTATCCATTAAAATACTTAATTTCAATCTGACACACTACATATAATTTCGATATCGACTGTGGGTTGTGGAGGTCAATTATTGGTATCACTTCACGGAAAATTCAACCGTTTATTAATAGTTGGATGGAAAATCGACCCCAGCTGTGTAGCGAAAACTGGGATTAAATTGCAGATAAATTGGTTTTTGTGTAAATATTTGAATACGGATATTATATTTCCAGTTATTCCATTAATTTAGTTCATAATTAACTTCTGTAATCATCAATAGCTGATTATTATGCGTAATTATATTTTTTATGTTATAGTTGGTTGGTTATCATGATGATTGATAGTTCTTGCTATTATAGAGGCTAATCGACGCTTCCCGTGACCATAAGGCTGGCCTTTACCTCGCTCAAAGAATTGGCATCGCCGTTCAGCGTGGTAATGCCGCCAGTCTCTTGGGCACGGTACCAGTAGAGATCGATGGGGAGGAATTTTTCGATGCCTAAAATTACAGTCTCGCTCTTTTTCTCTATTCCATTTTTGTATATATTGTATAGTTAGCATAGTTTTATATAAATTTGTAAGTAATTGTATCTTATAATAGCATATTTTATTATAGAGATAGTTATGAAAATTCAAAATACAGATATAGGTGAAGTATAAAATACATTTTTCTGAGGGTATTACAGGGAATTTCATCTTTCAGGGAATAACAAGCGTGAATATGTGTGGTGGTGCATCTTGGCGACTAATAGCTACTGCATAGAGTTAAGAAAGTTCTGCTACCACATATTTCGTACTGTTTTTATTTCAAACACTTCAAAATTTTCCTCTACTGTGTACGGTATCCGGCCTGCTTTTTTTTTCAACTCTTGAAGTGACTTATTATAAATTGATTCAAATGGTTAGTACTGAGTCCTGCTTTTAAAATTTATAAATTGTCTTTGAACGGCAGGTAAGTCAGCGCTTGGCAGGTATAGGAAAGTCTATGGTAGGTCTTACAGTAACATAATAAGTAGATGTTCCGCGATGTAGTATCTGGCATATTACTTATATAGCTGATCTATTTATTTAAAAGTGGTGTCATGTATGTATGAATTAAAGTAACTTACCTCGTCTACTTTAATACAACTGTAGAGGCAAAAAGACTACACTGTACATACTGTTATCATAACATAAACAATGAATTTCAATACAATAATTATCACTAAATATTATAATATAGATAGATTAGGGTAACTAGACAAGTGGTACTCTAAACCTAACATGTGGCATTTCAGGATTGTAATTTCAATATAATTGTCAATTATACAAGTGGATTAGTGTCCTAATAGTTAGATACCACGGTAACAATACAAGTGGTACTGGAGATCTAACAGCGGCTTGCAAAGGGTTTGTACAATAATCCGCCCGCTCGGTTTATATATCAAGATAATATGTATAAACAAAGCGAGTCCGGGAGTCCTTTGCCGCACATATAGGACTTGGAGTTAATTATCGGTTAAGGTAGAAAAAATTGAAACGGTCCAGACGGAATTTGAACCCACGATCTTTCCCTTACATGGGAAACGCTCTGTCCACTAAGCCACCGAAGCTTCGCCCGAAACCATCCAAATTCTTCTATACATATATCCGTCTTACGGCGACGCTTAGCACTAACAACTAAATACATAAAATTTAATTCAATTGGAATTTACTACCAGGTCACGTGAGTCCTTCTTCCTAATGTCCCGGGTCTTTTAAGCGGGTGTGAAAAAGCATATAATAAGGCCTTTAAGCTGAGTGTCACCATTGTAACATGGTATGTGTAATAAATGGTGACACTCTTTCCTGAGACTTTGCATTCAGCTTATCATCAGGCGAAGTGAAGTCTATCGTATCCGAAGTCTATCGCATGAAGTATAAGAATAGGTATTTTAGTATTATAGATTTAGTATACTTTTATGACGCGAATAACACAAGGCTTTAAATGAATAATTATTCATAACATTCAGTGCATACCTAACATGCCTCTGGCAATCTTATTCAGCATAGGCCTGATCGTGTAATAAAAATAAACGATTTCACTTAGCTTATTGAAATTCAACAATGATATCACTCGCTCCATGCTATAGTTTCTTCAGGGCCAAAGTAGGTAAGTTGTTATTTTTGTATGGAAGGCTAAATAAATCTTTCAGGTAAATACCGATCCATCACTGTCAGTGGTGTCGATAATATTTAATAATGTTTTTATAAGTTAATGGGAAAATGCAAGTACATAATGCAAAAGCCAATCACAATGTTTAAATTCTGAACTTGACAATATATTTACGCGATATTTGTTATGTACGCTGTGGTTACGCCCTTCAAATACTCAACAGCTTTTGCATTCAACTTTTAATAGGAAGTAGTGGTTTCACGGGAAAATTGAAAAATCCATTTTTCACCGTTCACCGTTTGACAACCAAATTCGAATGGAGTTTAATTTATTTTTCCTTTTGTTTTCTCTGTTTCCTTTCATTTCCAACGTGCTGTTAATTAATTTTCTCCTTAAGCTACCTGCAATGGAGTACCGGGATCTTTTTTCACTCCTGTTTTGAAATAGTATATAACATTAGTTTATTTAGTATTAATATTAGTTAGTAGTTATAACATTGTAATTGTATCTATTGTCAATTAGTATGTTTCAAGACGTGAAAGTGTGAGGATACTCAACTTTATCCTCACACTTTCATCCATTTTCTACTTAGGTGTCGGACATGCACACGGCCCATCTGATATGAAGTGGTTACCGTAGCTTATGGACGTTAGTAACACCAGAGGTGTTGCACTCGCGCTGCCGTTCCCGAAGAAATTTGCTAATGCCCAGCTCGAAGAACCCCATATTGTAGGCGCTTGGGAAAACCGCAGCAGGGAAGCTCATTCCACAGATTTGGTGTGCGTGGGATGAAGTCTCTTTCATACTGCACAGTGCGCGCCGTCTCGGGTATGATATGTCTGTTCGGCTACCTATGGCGAGCGGTGTGATGATATATATTTTTGTATTTGCGAGGAATTTTTCAAAAATAGTAATAAATAAATTGAAATAAACTTACAAGTTAATTTACAATAAATTACATTAAGTCAATAAAGTTTAATTTATTACAAATTAGTCAATATATTAATCAAATAACCCACCCCTGACCGTCCCCGGCGCAAAAGTGCCCTCACTCGCCGCGTTTCCACGCTGGATTTCAATGGCAGGTTTTAAATATTAGAAATTGAAATATTTTGCGCATTATATACAACCGAGATCATAGTTAAGATTTCGATTTTGGTCTCGTTTTGTCTTGGTTTTAGACCTAACCAGTCACTGAGTCAGTATTTGACCATATCAGCGATTAGATAACAAAGTGTGTAATTGCACAACGGCGCGTGCTGAAAATACTAAGAGTGACCAAAATCGGATGATCGTGCAAGCTATTTGATACATTGCGAAAGATGTTACATATTGTGCGGCGATGGCTTCCTTGTTGTGTGTCAATATGCTGTGTAGCCATATCGAGCTATGTAAGTACAGATGCGCACGCTCATAGTGAAATACATGTGTAATAATTTTGATGTTAAACTTTCGTGACTAGTTTGTATGTGTATATTAACCTAACTTTTTTTATTTCATCTTCAGAATTGGGTCTTAACAGAAATTAAAATGCGGCGAATGATGGAACGCAATTGGTTGCTATTGCTTATTTCAGGAAAGGCCGTGGTCCAGCAGTGGACTGCAATAGGCAATGGTAAATGACTGGGATTATTCCGCGTGGTGACGGAGAAAGAATACAAGTATCATCAACCCATTTCATCCGACGGGTGTCGTAAGAGGTGACTAACGGAAATAATACGCAGACTATATCATTGTGTCAACTCTGATCCAACACGCCTGGCCAGCGTGGAGTAGGCTACATTGCGAAAAAAAGCCTCCCAACATTGCGAGAGGCATTTGTCCAGCAGTGGACTGCGATGTACCATTTGATTTGAAGACTGGAATGATGGAAAAATCTTTCCTTATCTGCTGCTGTTTGCAAACAAAATTATTGTAATTACTAACGGCTGGAAAAAACAGACCTCGGACCCTGGACTTTGAGGTGAAATGCTACGGATGCGATCGGGATTAACTAATCTGTAAAGAGCAGCCATTTTTTTGATGGTCAGATCTTTTTCAGGGGCTTCATATTATGCCTGAACTTGACTGTAAACGTAGAATCAATAATCTTGACAATCGCAAGTGTTTTGCTCTGTGACCTACATAACTTCGATTTGGATCGATATGAGTCCTACGGTATATACAATTGCTGAGACGAGGTCTCGGGTTCGATCCCAGGTTTTACCATGGTACACAATAATGACTTTTCGATGCTTTTCGAGGTTATGTGTGTATTTATCGCAGGTTTATAAGTGCCCGGTTAATGGCAATAGCCTCGCCACGTATTACATTGGGACCTAAACATAAACTGGCGAAATGTGGGTGCACCTCTCCCTACCCCTTCGGGGATATAGGCATGAGTTTATGTCATGTTATGTTATGATTCCTAGTAGTTAGTAGGTATATGTTAAAAAATCATCCAAATCGAAAATGCAAATACTATTAAACTTTCACATTTATGAGAATAGATTTTAAATTAAATATGAATAAGATAGTTTCAAGAGAATATTGTAAAAGATTGCAATTCTTTTGTTTACCCAACATGTCAAGCGTGTTGTACCAATCAAACTGTCGACTGTGGTCATCATGTGTTTTGGAATGATGCCAATCATCGTGATCAGAGACTTTACCTGTAAGCAAAGTGAGCTACCTGCTCAATATTCTCGATTATAAAAGCGTCATATCGTAATTGAATTCAAACAGACAATATTAGCAGCGCGCGTCTGTTAGTCCATCCATCAAAATTATGAATATCGAAGAGTTTGGCTACATTGATTTTAAATTTTCAGAGACTATACATGAAATCAACGTTCCCATTACTCGATTTAAATGTTAATGCATTAATCTAAAGTCAAAGAATACTGTACATTTATAATACCTGTCTCTCTGAAAGAGTGGAATAATAAGGTAGTATGAAGTATATTTATGTTTGTGTTAATGTATTGTGACTTTTTCTGAGATATTTATAGTGTGTATGCTTATGTATGTATAATTGTATATACCTATGGCTATTGTGTTTATGTGTTTTCTTTTTCATTATGATTGATTTTTTTTTATATATTCTCTATGTACACCTAACTGCCCTAGCGATAAGGTCGCCATCTGTATGTACCAGGGAACTTGTATCTCATTTTGTAATGTAATGTGTAAATTGGTGTACCATAAAGATGTTTCTTATTATTATTATTAAAGTGATAAATAAAATGTTATAGATAATGTCAATATCAACAACGACTTGAAATACATTGAATTCGATCTAGTTTAGTGGTGAAAATGAAAACTGGTGAAATTTAATGGCAAGCTGAAAAAGCAGTCAGGTTAAACAAATACCATTTCTCTGAATTTCTAAACCAGATGTGATAGATAAGTAAGTAATTGGTAAATAATATTAGGTAACTAATAGGAATTGTCTTGCATTGGAATTAATATTCATATGATACTTCTAGAAACATGTGAAGTGTGTAAGAGCGTTTTCCCATTATACGATCCGATATCCAAGGCAATAGCAACGGCATAAGGATAGACGTAGTAGCGGCCTGTTGTAAATGCCTACCCCGAAGGAGTACATTATAAGTTTGTAAATGCGTGTAATATGTGTGTGTACCTATGTATTTGTGAACCTTGTTACTACGAGCATATTGTGAAAGCGGCGTTTAACCGCCTTTGTCTTTTGAGTTGTACCTCGGTATTCGGTATATAACCGTATCGTCTCAGTCACGTACGTTCCGCGACGGATTGGACGGTAAGGGGGTCGGCAGTTAGCACGAGTCGACCGATCATTATAGCATCGATGCCTTTATGTCACCCGCCTTGAGGTTACTGTTTTCAAACTATTGTTAGTACTGAGTACTATTGTCCAAATCGATTAAGTTAAGACTTTTTTTTAAATCAGTTTTAGCGGGATTCAGATCCGCGATCTTTCACGGAACTTCGCCTGAAACAATTCAAATCTTACTTCGACGGTGGTTTTCATTCAATACTATTGTCCACCCATTATTAACTAAATTTACAAATACCTCACCACCTCTATTGAGGATAAACAAATTGTTTGTTTCAGGACTTTTTGGATTAGAGTTTTATTGTGTGGGCAAGGATACAGCGTTGTCTCTCTCTACGAAATTATCTGAGTACATAAGGTAGGCAGTATGAAGTGCGTAGTACACGTACCCATGGTAGGTAATAGAATCAAACCTCAGTACGTAATAACTATTTATTAATCTGCGCTTCTGTAGTATTCAAATATATTAAGTACTAGCTTCCGCCCGCAACTTCGTTTGCGTTAAATTTGGAATAAATGAAGGTAATGGTTCAACCTAGGTAATGGAAACGCCATTGCCACTTTTTTGAATTTTGGAGGTGATTGAGCTACAGGAGTTCTCCGGTGGGTTCGCATCTTCGTTTCCGAAGTGTTGAAATCCGTAAAGATAAATATTCCACAAAATCCTTGTAATAAAAATGTTATGTATACATTTAGATCGATGTTACGACTACTCCTATTTGTGCCTATAGTTACATGATTATGTACCGACACTTATAACTACGCCCCAGAACAAAGTTCATGCCAAACTTCAGCTGAATCTATTGAACTGTTTTCAAGTAATGCTTGAACTTTAAAATAAATAGCAACCAAACATACTCGTGCATAAAATTCTATAAATCACATTTCGTAATCTGTATTGTTCCAAAAAAGAACTCGTATTCACTTTTTTGAAAAAACATCCTATGACAATCAGTTTCAAAATATTTAAAAACTATTTGCATTGCCCATCTTTGCGTTAGTTCAACCTTTTTAAGTAAAATCAGATTCAATTTTCAAACACGTGTCGAAATAAAACGTCATCAAAAGAATAACATTTAAAACAATAGCACTCACACAAACCGTTTTAATATCAACTTCGCAGCAAATCAGTCCCAAAATTACTTTCTAGCCCTTTTTAACCCCGCTAGGGAAAGAATTTCTATAAAATAAGTCACGTTGCCATCAACTCTGTTAAAACAGGTATGCGCAAAATTTGAAGCAGATCGGAGCATGGAATCGCATTGTCCCATACAAACACCCCCCTTCCACCTTTTCACCCTCAAATAGCAACACCTACCTCAAAAATATGATTCGTTCAAGTGTTCACTTTTCTGTAATTTTAATGAAAAATTATGAAATTTATAACTGCAATGGTCACCTCCAGACAAGTGCTAACACATTTGTAGATTCAATTCAATTCAATTCTTGATTAATGGCTCTGTGCTTTTAGCATCAATTCTGCCAATGCCCCGTAGTAGTTTATAAAATTATTAATGGCGAGACGCCAATGTCAAGTTTTTCAAGAAATTTCACCAGAGCCACGTTAGCTACGCCAGTAAATTTGTTTCCATGTGTCCACCCCCCACGAGATTCAGGGCCACATTTGTAGAATAGGTTGATCAATGTATCGGAATGACATACGTTGACGACTATCATTAACGTCAAAATACTTGTCAATCACATATATTCAAATTGCCTTATCTAGGGAACTGTTGTCTTCAAGCCTATGGCGATTCTCTTCGAATACGCGTGTTATTTTAAATATTTTATTGCTGAATCGGTTTAATGGAAAGTTACGGAAGAGTTTACTTCACTTAAATCTAATTGCTCCGCTGAATATCCAATGTGACATGTTCGAACTCGATGTTACTTTCCTAATTGGGAACGTCAGTAATGTAAGTGAAATTTAAATTTTAAGGCTTCGCTTTTATCCTAAATAAATTAGTCACAAGTGTTTTAGCCCTGAGTAAACGTTAAAATGTACCCGAAAAACTCATATGTTTGTCTTAAATCTCGTTGGTATTTGACTGTTTTCTCTCCGCACTCCTCAGTAATAAATTACGATCACTTTATTGTATTAAATTTACCTCTGACTCAACTGTTTTCCTCTTTTTCATTTATATAGTTCATTTTGTATTTGGTAGTTATCTAAATTAAAATATAAAAACAATAATACAGAATATACCTATACAATCCCTAATAACGAGTTTACTATCTATTTAAAATAAGCAACATAATGTCAGCCGTGTCAGCTGTCTACTAGCGGAATGCTATTTCAGTAATGTACTCCCATTAGTAATTTCAAATGTGTACTCCCAATAATAATTTCAGATGTGTACTTCCAATACTAATTTCAACGTGCTTTGGAAATCACAATACAAACAGAAACTGTTGAATTGTAACTGAAGTATTTTATCAACAATGTTATTTAATCGATAAAATTGAATATTAAAAGTAAAACAATTACAGTTATAGTTTCGATAGATAACTTATTAAGTCTATTAAAATATCTACGTATTTAATATCATAAAGTGAGATTTGAGAGATTACGAAGCGACAGAGGATTAGCATAACCATTGAATGCGGTACTTAATTACTGCCGCTAGCCTTCTGAACAAGCTACCCGTAGATGTTTTTTTATACCACTTAGTTGGCAGACAAGCACACGGCCCACCTGATGGGAAGCGGTTACCGTGGCCTATGGACATATGCAACACCAGGGGTGTCACACTCGCGCTGCCGACCTTGAAGAAACCTCTTGGAAAGCTCATATTGTAGGCGCTTGGGAAAACCACAGCAGGGAGGTCATTCCACAGCTTGAGTGTGCGTAGGATGAAGTTTCTTTCATACCGCACAGTGCGGTAAAAAGATATTGATGGAGAGAGATGGAGATAAGGACTATGTGCAAACTTTCAGTCTGTCTCTTTTTTATTTATTTAAAATTTTTGCACAAAAATCAGTAGGTGCACGTAGTTTTGTGGTGAGAGTATTTCCCAGTTTGGCACACAAATAATAATTTTATATGATAAAAATTTAATTAATTGACTAAAAAAAGAAATAATATATCCATATAGAAATATATACAAACATCATAAACTTTCGAAGCAACCTATTAATACTGTCGATTGATGGCACTTGGTGGAATTTGTTGATACACTTATTGAGAACTCACTTGTACATTTCCACATTATTTTTAATTGTTGTTAGACTTGACCGGTTACGCCTTATGGCATCCTCAATGGTGATGAGGATGCCGTAAGGCGAAATCGGTCAGGTCTAATAACAATTAAAAATAATGCGGAAAAGTACAAGTGAGTTCTCAATCTGTATTTTGAAACAACCGTTTAAATTATAAGTTGTTATCTTTATAATAAGAGACAGTTTTTAGAATGCACATGATATTGGTAATTTGTAGGCACCTAATTATAATTACGTCATACCAAAAACGTTAAAAATAAAATCACCTGTTAAGAAGAGAGTCGCTGAGTTATGTACATACACTAATATTTGGAATTACACATGTACAATCTTTTTTTTATGCCACTTACACTCGAGAGCAATGAATCCGGGTCACTTAAAGAATCCTAAAAATCTCGGAAACTAAAAATGCTAGGTTAATGCAATAAATTGTATTTAATAGACAATGTAATACTCCTTAAATGAAGGTATTAAAACTTCTTAGTTATTGTAAAGTTATATCATAAAAAAATCAAATTTGAAAAAGGGCCACTTTCGAAGATGGAACTACGAAATTACAGCATTTGGTGTTGCTTTTGTTTGTAATCTGTCATTTATGTGGGTACATAAACCATGTTGATAGTGCTCTATATTCATTAATCAAGCTGAAATTATGTCGCTTACGCCTGAAGAATGCACCAGAATACTTACAATGCTGGAAACCGGCCGGAGTCAGCGCGATACAGCCAGGACTGTCGGTGTGTCGCTGTCAACAGTACAAAGAGTTCTCCGACGTTACGAAGAAACTGGTTCTAACCTACGCAGACCAGGAACGGGCAGAACCAGGTGTACCACAGCACGAGAAGACCGATACTTGGTGAACACCATGCTTCGAAATCGCTTTCTCACAGGAACTGAACTCACCAATCAGTTTCGACGCCTCGGAGGAAGTAACCCAAGTGCATGGACAGTAAGACGTCGGCTTGCTGAATCTAACTTAAAACCCCTTAGACCTGCAAACGGCCCTAAACTGGAGCGTGGGCATCGTATTTCGAGACTAAGTTATGCCCAGAGCCACTTAAATTGGAGTATTGAAGATTGGTCAAAAGTTATGTTCTCCGACGAATCAAAATTTATGCTCTACAAGCACGATGGAAGACACAGAGTGTATCGAAGACCAGGGGAAAGATTCAAGCAAGCATGCATCGAAGAAAAAGTAGCCTACGGTGGTGGGTCTGTACTTGTGTGGGCCGGAATTTCTTCTGAAAGTCGCACAGAGCTGGTGATCATAGAAAACGGCTCTTTAACTAGCGTAAGATATGTGGAAGAAATCCTCAATGATCACGTTGGTCCATTTATGGTCAATTTAGGTGAGGATGCTATATTTATGCATGACAATGCCAGACCTCATACAGGTAGGATTGTGAATGACTACCTTCAAGAGATGAACATTACTCGTATGGAGTGGCCAGCGCGCAGCCCGGATATCAACCCGATCGAGCATGCTTGGGACGAGCTAGGCAGATGCGTAAAACAACGAAACCCTCCCCCAATCACGCTTCGTGAGCTCAAAATTGCTCTCACAGAGGAATGGGAGAATATTCCCCAAAATCGTATAAGGAACTTGGTGTACAGCATGCCAAACCGCGTAAACGCAGTAATGGAAGCACGAGGAGGCAATACGAAGTATTAAAATTCAAGAAAATCGTAATAAAGTTCAAAAATTTCATGTTTCCTATTTTTGTTTTAAGGAGAGATCAGCAGTTTTTTTCTTTATGTAATTTTGTGTTAATAAAATGTATGGTGACTCATATTTTTTTTACTTTCATTTAAGGAGTATTACATTGTCTATTAAATACAATTTATTGCATTAACCTATCATTTTTAGTTTCCGAGATTTTTAACATTCTTTAAGTGACCCGGATTCATTGCTCTCGAGTGTAGATAGTAGACACGCATACGGCCCACCTGATGGAAAGTGGTTACCGTGGCCTATGGACGTGTGTAACACCAGAGGAGTTACACTCGCGCTGCCGACCCTGTAAGCACTTTTTATTAGAGTTGTCATCATTGTGTGGTATCTCGCTCTTAGAGATCTGCTGTAAATTTTACGAAAATGCGTAAACTGTTACAGCTTGTTCTCAGCCGGATGCTCCGTGACCAGTGGAGATCTTTAAGAGCTGGCAGCTGTGTGTATTGTATGAAGTTAAAATAAGTCTTATATTTTATTGCAAAATTTTAATTGTGTATTGCAAGTCCAAAGTACCAGTGTTTTGGCCGACAATGGGTCTAATTGCGTGAATATTTTAAGGTTAACTACATTTTGTTACTAAACATTTCGACCGAATTACATTGGTCGTGTTCACAGGTTATTTGTGAAATTTAGCATCATCACCTTTAGCTAACAAGCTCTCTTTTTGATAACTAGTATCGCGGTATCCTGTATTAAATGGAGATAAATACACATACATACATACATACATATAATTACCGCCTTTATCCCCGGAGGGTTAGGCAGAAATTAATAAACACCCACATTTCATCAATCATTGTATTCGGTCTCATGTAATAGGGGGTGAGCCTATTGCCGTATTCCAGGCACTATTGTTGACTCCAAGCCATGCATCTGAGGCGCAGTCTGAGCTGTATATATCAGTCTGATGTTAAACAGCCCTTTCCCTTAGTCGCCTTGTACGACACCGCATGGGAAGAGATGGGGTGGTCCAAATTCTATTCTGCTAGGAACCATGTGACTGACATACAGCAATGGTAATATAATGTAATGGTCTTTTGTGGTACGTAATTTTTTATTCTTCAAATAAAGCATGGACAGCTGCCGGACTTATTGACTTCTATGATCACTGCTCCGCTCCCTTTTGTAGTAGCATGATGGTTTATAGCCTAACCTTCGCCAAAAAACGGGCTATTCAACACAAAAAGAATTTCTCCTGCGAGCAAGTAATAAGGGAGGAGGCGGGCCAGGAGCGGCAGTGGGAGCGACGAAGGATCGCTAACCAAGCTGCCCGCGTACAAATGATTGATGAATGACCTCCACCCCCCATGTGCGCAGGCCTGAGAGTGACGGGTAGAGCCGCCTGTTACCCTAGCAGTAAGTGACGGAGCGCGTTGCGCGTCTCCCCGTTTCCGGGGACGAGTTAGAGACCCTGTGATGCCCGCACCCGAGGAGGACCAGATCGAGAGATATGGCCCTGAGTCAGCCGGGGTGCAAAGGATATGCCTGTCAACCTGACCTTCGGCAACCAACAATGACCCACAGGTGCCGCGGGTTTTAGTCGGTTCGAGTCCGACATAACCTCTCCCACCAGCTCCGGGGGGAAGTATCCGTGAGGATTTTCTTGCACGTAAAAAAGAAAAAAAAATATACAAAAAGTATTTTTATATTCGCACCAGTAAAAGTGCAAACAAAAAAACAAACTCTTCAACTGTATAAAATTAGTATAGATTATATTATTCTCGTTCGCATCCGAGGTCCTCACCTCGGAGTCTGGGGTCCGATTTTTCTGTGTCACGTCTGAACTTTGATATTTTCCGTGAAGCCTTTCCTATCTTATATTTTTTTTTATTTGTATTATTCCCAGTAGCGACCAAGAAATAGGCTGTTTAATTGATTGATTATATATTCCGGTCTGAGTGGCGAATTATTATTGATGTAACGAAAATGTCTCCACTGTCGAGAATATTCAATTTGATAAGGGACCATCGAAGACATGCCTAGAAATAGCGTATCTTAATAATGCCACGACAATGTATTTTCGAATGAGGTAGGCAGACTATGCCTAGCTTCTATGATATAATATTTATGCGTATTACAGAACGAAGTCTGTCGGGTACTTATAAACCGATGGTTTGATTTCGTATAAAAAGATACATTAATTATCAAATCAAGTACCTTGATGGAGTTAAAACTGTGTAAAAAGATACCTTCCATCTTTTTCTGTTTTCCTGCCAAAATCCCCTCGGGCACCCCTTTGTCGCGCCATTCGGGGGCGGCTATGTCTGTCTTGAACCGACTAAAACCGCACTTTGTTTTGGGTCCTCAGAGGCAGGGTTGTAAGATTACCTAACACATATCCTTCGTACTTAATTGACGCGGCACAGTGATCACGGGTAGAACATGTCATTCGACCATCTTGATCACGCCTTCTGTCATCTCGACGATACTATGAAACTTTGTAATAACTTCGGATGCCTTTCTAGTGAGGCAGGGTTTATTTTTCTCAGACTATTTATACTGTTGATTGATGGTACGCGGTGGTTTTTTTTTTACACATAGTGTATTTCAACTTGCACTTTTCACCTCAAAAGTGTACAATTGCAGTTAGGTACATACTTCTTAAACATTACGACACATTACACTATTATTCATATGTGGGTAGTAGTTTAATCATGTATATATATATATATATATAATATAATCAGGTATGGTAAGTACAACATTTTTTCCCTTCTAAATATAATTTCCCCCAATTTGGGGAAATTATATTTAGATGGTACTAAAGATTTTAAATTTATAAATAACTAGTCTTGTGTATTTAAATCACAATGTCAAAGAAAAAATTATATTAAACTTGAAAATATAAAATTAATAATATCAATTGAAGCAAATAATGTCAAAAGCAATGGATAATTACATAGGAAAATTAACAATGTCCAGTACTATACCAAGTTACACTAAATTAAGAGAGTTAAATTAATTTTGAGAAACAATAAAATAAATAACTATTTATTTTAGCAGATGTAATTATTAATATTGTAATAGAGGTGAGTGACTTAAATCCAATGGCTGATTTAGTACAACATTTCTGTTTGCATTTAGTACTCTATTTATTTGAGGATGCCGTAAAGCGAAACCGGTCATATGTAATAATTAAAAATACTGTAGAAAAAGAACAAGTGTTTATTTTTCTCCTGTTTCTTTTGACCAGTGTCCTTTTTAACATACCCCTTGGTTAGAGTGATGTCTGTTGCTACTAGCTTTGTGACTTATTAGCCATTAAAAAAAAAGGAATTAATTAGACTCAGGCAGCTCTCACTCCGACTGAGAAAAGGGATTATTAAATAGTCATTCAATTCATTCTCAAGATCTCTTTAAGCCGCTAAAGCTTCGTCGGTTATTTAATCTCCCCTGAAAGTATTTACCGATAAAATTTTCTAGAACGTCGTGTAAATATTAACTCTAGTCTTTTTAAATATTAAGACTGAAGTTCGCCAAGGATAGAAGTGCTTTTAATATTATTACATTTTCTTAATTAATTTCAAATAATTTCATCAACTTAAAATGAAACTTGATAATTTTATTTATTTAAGTAAAAGATTTTTTGCTCTGGTTAAATACAGTTGAAGAATACTTTGATAGTTCAGTAACTCTTGAGTACCTACGTTACGATATGGTAGCAAAATACGTACATGAGGTTCTAAGTTTTACTCCCGTTTTGGACAAAGAGTTAGATGGGTGTGTCGTGTCAGTTACGAAATATAATATTGCAATATTTCATAGTTCGAGCAACCACACCTATACTTTTGAATGAAATTTTAAAGCATTTAGTATGCTAACTATTTGAATCAATTAAGATGGAAAAAATTGAAATGCTCCAGGCGGGATTCGAATCCGCGATCTTTCCCTTACAGGGAATTTTAGATTTATTTTTAATTTTTAAATTAAAACGCTCTGACCACTGAACCTTCGCCTGAAACTATCCAAATTCTGCTATGCATATATCCATGTTATGGCGACAGTGGGAGCTATCTACTGATATTATCGTGGGTGTGTGTGGGCTTGAGTTCTAAACGAACCATATAGCTAGTAAATTTGATATCAATTCGTGAAGTGGTTCAAAAGGTCAACTCTATGAATAGCAAAGGTACGGGACGTACTTTGACATACAACTTTATTATGATAAAGTGCAACCGCATCTCCTTTGTCGACTGTACCTACATGTAACTAGTAGTACCGTATCTATTACTGCATTATATAGTAGTACACAGCCGGATATTCTGACGAGGTTCATTATTATATGCAACGAGCAGCAAGTACGGAACAGGTATTCTCGGTACTGGTACAGCGACCTTTGCAATAGGTACATTTCTGTACCAGAAGTGTGGTTTACTGGCCCAGTGCCGCTTAGTAACTAACACCTATCAACATTTTACGACAAGGTGCAAGGTGAAGACGACGGCGATTTACTTGAACTGAATTTTACTTTCAATAGCTATACGCTTACTAAAACTAACACGACATTACATCTTTTTTAATTTACATTTTTTATTTTATTATTTAATTATCGGAATACATATTTAACAAAAAAAATAGACTTACTTTACTAAAGCTACTGGAGCTTGTGTGTGACACATGTGATTCTCTCTTCAGTTCAAAACATTACTAAGCTTATAAATACGAAAAAAAAGCAAAAATTATAATCATCGTAAACAAGATACCTACATAGTTTACAATTCAGCAGTCAAAGTCGTACCTACAATTCTGCTAAAAGATAAGATTTGAGCTTATATTTAATATTCCTCACATTAATTTTCTCTCGCTTGGGGGTAGGCAAAGAATTGATAAGACGCGGTACAAGGAATGTACTCGTCCGCTAGCCGTAGCAATTCCTCGCCCTCACAATAGCCAGTTTTGAACATATCTATGGATTCAACGTACTGTACAATTCTCTAAGCATAGCACAGCGCTGCGACTTCCTTGATAGAGAATGTCATTGGTTGCTCTCCAGTGACGTCACCCAGTTCGACCAATAGCAGTCTCTATCAAGGCTATCGCACCGCTGTGCTCAACTCTGTACGCTTACCCGGCACCCGCATAGTTAATCAATAGATAGCTAAGAATTTCATCTCAAAAACATGAATTAGGTGCTTACAAAAAATTTTGGTTAATAAATGAAAATAACCGCGGTAGCCTAGTGGTAATGGACTGCTGAGACGAGGTCTCGGGTTCGATCCCAGGTTTTACTAGCACACAGCAATGACTTTTCGATGCTTTTCGAAGTTATGTGCGTATTTATCGCAGGTTTATAAGTGCCCGGTTAATGGCAATAGGCTCGCCACCTATTACTATGGGACCTAAACGCAAATTGGCGAAATGTGGGTGCTAGCACCTCTGCCTACCCCTTCGGGGATATAGGCGTGAGTTTATTTTATGTTTTTGAGAGTCTGATTTCATCTCTTGACGGTTGAAATACAAAAACTCTCCGAATTGTATACTCGTAAGTACATAAGTATTTGTAATCCTATTGTTTGGTTTCTTAAAATATTTTTGTTTTTGAGAGTGAAAGTAAGACTCGAAAGAAGTTATGTGTATTGTATTTTTTCGGCTTCTTTGTCGAGGTCTGTTAATTTCGTAAAAAACAACTAACAAAAATGTGATTCTTCGATCAAATTTCAAATCACCAATATTATTTTGTTTTTACAAGTTTTTACCTACCATACACATTTTAAGTAAGACTATTGATCAAAACTAATGTAAAAAACGAGTCAACCAATATGCGAGAATCGGGGAATTATACATCACACAATATAAACTCACGCCTGGTACTAGCACCCATATTTCGCCAGTGTTTAGGCCCAGTGTAATAGGTGGCGAGCCTATTCCCATTAACCGGGTACTTATAAATCTGCGATAAATACACACATAATTTCGAAAAGCATCGAAAAGTCATTGGTGCGTGCCATGATAAACCCTGGTATCGAACCCGAGACCTCGTCTCAGCAGTCCATTACCCGTATCACAGCGAAGAAAAAAATACCGCGGTAGCCTATACCGCGGTTTTTATTTTCTTACGACTTAATCTCAATGAAGTGAGACATTATTGCGATCACCTCTAACTTAGACCACAATCTTTAGTAGGGCACACACCGCATGAGTAATGTTTACTCAAGTAGTACACACGTCCACATATATAGGTATTTCTGACTAGAACAATCGTACCGTTATCTGCTATTTCGGCCAACAGCCTGCATCGACGCCGCATGAGGAATCAAAATTTACTACTTGTTAGTATTCTTCATTTTCTTGACATGGATATCAATCGCATGCATGTTGTAGCAATTATGTGGTAGATAGATGAATGTACCTTCTCAATATCATAAAGTCTCTTATTTTAGGACCTATGATGCCTAAAGGAAAGCTGTTATCAATATAACATAACATAAACTCACGCCTATATCCCCGAAGGGATAGGCAGAGGTGCTAGCACCCACATTTCGCCAGGTTATGTTTAGGTCTCAATGTAATAGGTAGTGACCCTATTGCCATTAACCGGGCACTTACAAACCTGTGATAAATACCTACACACAAATTTGAAAAGCATCGAAAAGTCATTGGTGTGTGCCATGGTGAAACTTGGGATCGAACCCGAGACCTTGTCTCAGCAGGTTATTACCCATACCACTAGGCTACCGCGGTTTTCAATGTGGTTTAATGATATTAGCAAGAGTTTGGTAGTGGCAAAAACACGGTTATTTAGGTATTACTAATTTTACTTCTGCTGTCAACAACAACTTGCACATAGTTGATGAAGAAGTCCTATTTTGAGTGTCGGACTCATCAACAATGAGCTGAAATTATCGAAGCTGTGAAAAGAATACACTTGGTGCCATGCTGATAAAAATTTTGGAAATCCACCTGAATTAGCAATTACTGCGATGTGTGTGGACGTTCGTCAACGCGAGAGGTCATGCGTGCATTACTGTTTGCAGAGGGTAAATGATGAAAATGGAAAAGGAAATGAAATAAAAGGAAAGAATTAACTATCACTAATACTCTTACAAATCGTACGAAATGGTAATTTTGACCTATATTAATCAAGCGCTCACTGCTGACTTACTTAGTTTATTACTTGCGATTGATTGCCGCTTCTATATATTTACAGAATCACCACTAACGTGGTTATGTTTGTAGATTTCTGGATACAGAATCACGTGAAGTTTTACTTTTTAAATACACAAAGATTATTTTTAGCAATCATAACCTATGTATTCATAAAAATAATACACATCAAAATAATCATTTCCACATTTTATCAATAAAATAAACATTCTTAACAACTATTACGGGGCTTTGTCGACGTGTCGGATTTCGCTAATGGCATAGGCATCATTTCACGATTCCGCGTGTCCGCTTATAGGAAATCAGAAGCCACAGCGGATATTAAGTGTCAAAACCAAACTCTTACATTTTAATATCCATTCATATAAATGCCGTCGATTCTATTATGTCTGAATAGAGCGTAGTTGGACGTTTTACTGCGTAGATGTTATAAAAAGTAAAAAAGGAACATGTAGGTAGATAATTTCCTCGTCAATTGTTCGTTTTCGCAATCTAACAGTTACTACTATATTGTGGTACGTTGCAGGTGAGAATAGAAAAAGGTTAACGCTCTAATAACACGGTTAATAAAGTACATTTATAGTATTTTTACGTCTGTCATTATGAGCCGATGTACAGAGCTATACTAATAGTAGGTACGAACACTAAGAACTGGTGGTACCTACCAATTCTTGACCATTGAAATAAAGTTTGTATTTATGTCTAATCTAGAATCAAGGCCAGAAAAAAAACCAGCCCCGGCTTCTTATAATCAAATTCAATCTAGTTTTTTTGCTAAATGGAGTAACTCGAATTTCCTGTGGTATTTAAAATATATTTCTGTGGGATTTTTCGTATAAATAATATATACCGAACTGCAGTTTACTTCAATAATAATGTGTTGTGGGACGTTTCTTTACGCAGTGGCATAGGTACTGATTAAACGCGGTAGAACTGTGTCGTATACTATTTTTTTTATACCACTTAGTTGGCAGACAAGCACACGGCCCACCTGATGGAAAGTAGTTACCGTGGCCTATGGACGTCTGTAACACCAGAGGAGTCACAGTCGCGCTGCCAACCCTGTAAGTACAGAGTTTCTGTGCCGTCAGTAGAAGACAAATCAGGACAAGCCTTTAGTCTTCCCACTGACGGCACAAATTCTCCAGTGAGCTCTGGCTACCCTACTCACCGCTGGGAACACAACACGAAGTTATTATAACCGCGGTATTCTGTAGGGCGGAGGTACTTCCCCAGTCGGACTGCTCAATCGGGCGGATATACCGCCGTGTCCTACCTCCTTAATAATTACCTTTATTTTTTACCGACTAAAAAAGAAAGGTAAATATTTACACTAATGTTTTGTAGGTACCTGTATTCTACAAAACATTAGTGTAAATGTTTAACCTTTTAGTTAAATAAATAAATTTATAAAAGACATCCAGGAAAATGTTAAAAAAGGAAAACAAATTCAAGGTAAATGGACCCATCGTCAATTAGTGGGGATTCTAAGGCTTTCGTTTTGGACAGTTTTGTTTATTTTAGCTGATACATTAAAATTTTAAAAGGACACGAAGATGGCCTGTTTTTTCCTCAAATGTAAACATACTATCAAAAGGGAATTTTGACGATATTATTTAAAACTAGCCTTCTGCCCGCGGCTTCGCCCCCGTATATCTCTTATCTCCGGTCCTACTCAACCGATTGCAATCAAATCAACTAAAGATTTTAAGTCTGACCACGACGGAAAGACGCATCAAAATCCCTTCAGTTGTTTTTTTTAATATACAACTTAGGTGGCAGACAAGCACACGGCCCACCTAAAGGAAAGTGGTTACCGTGGCCAATGGGCATGTGCAACACCAAGGGTGTCACATTTGCGCTGCCAACCCTGTAAGCACAGAGGTTCTGTGTCATCAGTGTAAAAGACAAAGCAGGACAAGCCGTTGGTCTTCCCACTGACAGCACAAAAACTCTCCAGTGAGCTCTGGCTACCCTACTCACCGCCGGGAACACAACACGATGTTATTAAGCCGTGGTATTCTGTAGGGTGGAGGTACTTCCCCAGTCGGACTGCTCAATTCGGACGGGGATACCGTCGTGTCCTACCTCCTTCGAAAAGTGCGGCTTCTCTGGCGTTACACACCCATAGGCCACGGTAACCACTTGCCATCATGTGGGCCGTGCGCTTGTCTGCCACCTATGTGGTATACAAATAACAAACATTTTAAATTTCCAATAATGTAATAGTAATAGATTTTTTGGTATTTGTAACCATTGAAACTTTAAATAGTTTTAACTAGGGGCAGAAAACCCATAGCAAGAATTTGAACTAAGATTGTCTTTCCAGCCAGCCCATAGATTTGATCTCTAAGTACACTAGAAAGAATACACCTCTGCCTCCTGATATGGTGGAATGGAATAAAACTACTTACTGAAGTAAAAGCGAGACGGTACCACATATAAAATATGATACGATTCTTCTTCTCACGCGTAGACATACTTAGCGTGGATTAAAAATATTTTATTGAGAACTTCATAACGTCACCCCATTTTGATTAACTGATTACCTAGTGGATGATAGTAGCGCGATTAATTCTACTCTAAGTACGCTAGTTTGGGTCTATTATAAACAAAACTCTATTTTAATAAAAACTAGACTTTTCATATTTATTCAGTTTAGGTACATAAAATATGCTATTATAATATACAAAACTAGACTAGACAATAAAATATAGAAGAGAGAGAGAGAGAGGGTTTTTCACGTGCGCAAAATCCCCACGGATGCCCCCCTACCGGAGCCGGTGGAAGAGGTTATGTCGGACTCGAACCGATCAAATCGCACGCCGCCCTTGGGTTGTTTTTGGTTGCCGAAGGTGAGGTTGACAGCCATATCCCTCGCACCCCGGCCGACCCAGGGAAGAGAGATATAACACACGAGTGAGAGGACATGAATATACAGCAAACACTTCCAAGCACTGGTGGGGAAGTGGTTTAGGCGGCCACGTAGCTAATTACCCTACATCGTGTATTGCGATTGAGAATTTCCTATTGTGAATCCCACAATAGGAAAGCTATTTCTGTACCTACACTACATTACAGATACGGCTTTCCATATGGGCAACACACAGTGACAGTAACCGATATAAAAAACCTGCTTTGTCTTCAGTAATTTCTTTAATGTGAGACCTTTCTTTAGTCACAGTAATTATTGCAGTTGGAATATTAATTTATTTAAAAGTGTTCCTTGGGACAAAAAACAATCAGGTTTTATAAGGATAAGTAGCACCACGTCATCATGAACTCGACGAGAGTTATCTTCTAGAAGTAATTTGATACGGTTTGGAAGGAGGTTGCGCAGATAGATAGACACGCATTAATATCATTATTAATTTAGTTAGATGAAACCATTCACAGCTGACGGGAATGTAAGCTTTCTTTATGATTAAGGGCAAAGATGCTGCGAAAAGCTAATCGTGGTAAAGCGGTTTTCACATAAGGGGGCTTGAGGGCAAAGTGTAGAGCTTTCAGTCACACTAGACGGATGGTACAACGTTATCCGCTTTTTAAATATAGATACGCGGACAGAGATCCCTGCACTCTAAAATAAGGCTACCTATTGCATGTCTTTTGGTCAATGTATACTGGGATTCTAGGACCTTTCTTGCTAGACTATGTTTGAACAGTCGAACGATAGGTTCTTATCGGTACACTGTGGATTTAGTTCGTTAGATTCGTGGTGAAAGGTTTCTTAACATTACCGAATATGTGAATATTTTTGACTTATACATTATATACCTCGTAACACAGTCTTGGACGAAAATACATATATACATATAATCACGCTTTTATCCCTGGAGGGTTAGGCAGAGGTGAGTTAACACCCACATTTCACCAATCATTAAATTCGCTCCCACGTAATAGGAGCCTATTGCCGTTTTCCTGGCACTATTGTTGACTCGGGCCATGTATCTGAGGTTGGGTCTGGGCTGTATATATCTGTCTGATGTTAAATGGCCCTATTCCTTAGTCGTCTTGTACGACACAGCATGGGAAGAGAAAGGGTAGTCAAAATTCGACTCTGCACGCGCTTGGACGCCTCTTGAGGATAATATGACAAGTTTAAATTCACCAAGCATAAATTATATTACAGACCACGCCAGGACCTCGTATGTCTCGCGATGTATAACCTAGAGTCACATATCTTGGACCTAATGGTTTCTAGATAATGAACTAATTGTATATAAATTAACAATGCGCTAAATAAGCCGAGTACGCCGACATTAAATGGGATCCTTAGTCATTACATCTACAATTTACATAGCTATTCTGACGCTGTGAATATGGTATGACAAGCAATTTTCTATAACAAGCTGAATCATAGGCGGCCCGGTCGTCCACCCTAGACAACGGTTACAATTAACAATGGTATAATGGCTGCTAATTAACTTGTAAAATAACACCTCGCAAGTTTTTTTGTGGAGAAAAATTCTTTGTGATTATTCTAGGGATACTATTTTTAAATCAATTTACATACAACATTTCAACTAAGCTACTCAAGTAAATTTTTGTATTTAGATTAAGTAGACTAAGTGTATGTTTGTAAATAGACCAAAAAAAAATACCCGCTGAGTTTCTTACCCGAGTCTTCTCAAATCGGGGCCGCGTTTCGAACCGGTGGTCCATTTGCTAAACTGATTTTCATGTTTCCTTTTTTATTGACGTTTTGTAAGTGCCAATTTAATAGACTATACAGAGATTTTTGACTTCTACTTTGAATATAACGTACAATTTAGCTTAACTGAACGGGTTAACGGGAATATTAGAAATTTCAAATGCTAGTACAGTATCTTCTCCATAAAAAAAATCAAACATGACATGGTGAAAGCGAAAAATATATATCGGAAGCGAAAAATAAATTCCCAGGAGCGAACTCATTACTATCACGGTCTAACTACATTGGGCTATTCTCACTTCTGCAACCCTATAAATGCTGTTTTTAAATGCTCGTGAGATGAGTATCTTGATGACGTAAATGCGTGGTCAACATAAGTCTCTTGCTTGCTCGCACACCATAAATTGTAAACTAAAGCAAAATTAAAAAAATAAAAATATTCTAGTTCTAATGTTCTCTGAGTTTCTTGCTGATATCTTCTCCTCAGTAGAACTAACCTACCGAACCAGCGAAAGAAGAGAAATATTATTTCTTGACATAATTGTAAAATTTTGACTAACGTATGTGCTCTTTACGTGCCTAAACTGAATAAATGAAATTGATTATTTTATTCTTTAAGACGCTAGTCCCTCTAGCCGCTAGAGGGACTCGTGCTCTAGACTAGCACAATATTAGATCAATCTCTCGGTCTCTTGAGTGTCTTTGACCAATAATCGTCTTGGTCACGTGATACATTTTTCTGCTATTTCATTGTATGGAGAGACTTTAGAACCGTTCCTGTCACACTAAAGCTGCGGATATCTTAGTAACGCATCGGTAACCTTCCTCACACCCCAAAACGCTCGCGGGGATCCTTCGGGGTGTATATCAACAGGTAGCTAATTAATTTCAAAGACACGTCGTACCATTAGTACACTCGGTAGGCGTCAAGTGAAGTAATTATGAACATTAATTATTTTGAACTCTTAACTTTTAATGCTTTTATTAATTTAGCATGTTATCCATAAATTTATGTCGGTATATATGTGTGCCTATGAAGTTTATCTCGTTGTATGTACCTGAAACAATAAGATTAATGTTAATTATTTTAATTAAGGGTTGTTAAATGTGTGTCAAATTTAATTTGAATTTCCACTAATGAGTAAAGTGGTGTATTATACCTGGTATCTACTTAATTAAAGTAATAACATTAATTCCAATTTAGATTTGTTTTAATTCCTTGACATACCTACTTATTGGTTGCCGCCATCAAAGTAGTCTCTCCCTTTTTCTCATAATTGAAAATTTTGTTATTATGTATTATAATCCAAACAAACATCAGCGCATTTAGATAATCCAAGGCTCGGAACCAATTTTGTTCAAAGAATAATAATTATTTTTTGAAACTGCTAAAAAGATGTCAATTTTCGTAATATGTTAGTATATTTTTTTATTTCGGAATAAGTTACGAAATCTAATGTATTTATTAACTGTCACTAGAGCGGCATCCGACTGGTACAATATAATTAAATGGTTAATTATTGTCTAATTAAAATGTGATTTTAGTACTGATTAATTAATATAATTAATAGAATAAATTATTATGCTTAACTTTATTTAATTTACAAAAGTAATTTTCATACACAGATTCATATATTACACCCACAATATTTACAAGTGTAGCAATTGTAAATGTCTATGAGTGTGTAAGTAATAAATTCGCTTACGGAATAGAGCAATAAAAATATGTATTCGCAATCATTTTAAATTAGTAAATTCAAATGTGAAACAATTGTCTGATGAAGCTACTAAAGTGTTTATTTATTTTTCGAAAAAAAACAACTTTTTTATTTACTTAAAGGTTAGGTACACCTTAGTCGAAGGAGGCTATGTCGAGAGAGAGGCTATAACCTTTGTAGTATAAGAAACAGAATCGATTTTTTTTTTAATTGCCTTTTTTTTATTTAAATTCAAATTTCAAAATGATGTAGCCTATGGATCACATATACTCAAAAATCGTACCGCGCCCTGCGTGTGCAATATAATAACGCCTTTATAACTGCCTGATGCTGCTGTTTGCAGCGAGAAGCACAGATGAGCTTTTTGCGCTCATGCGAAAAAGAGTCGCCTCGTTGGAGCACAGGCTGCGGGCGAGCTCTAGCACCATGTTGAAGGTATTCGCAGGCAGGATGGAAGGAGCTGTGACAAGTGGGTTTAACAAGTTACATGTTGAACAAGGGTCTTGGTGAACCTATTAGCATAATCTAATTAATTGTTTCAAATATTACATGTCATAATTTTGTATGTGTGTGGACGATAGTTGTGTGAATAAATAATTGAATATATATAATATAAGGAGTTAACAATATGGAGTAGAATAGTAGATCACTATTTGCTTCAAAAATACATATAAACATATAATCACGTCTTTATCCCCGGAGTGTCAGGCAGAGGTGAATTAACACCCACATTTCACCAATCATTAAATTCAGTCCCACGTAATAGGGGGTGAGCCTATTGCCGTCTTCCGGGCACTATTGTTGACTCTGGGCTGTATATATCTGTCTGATGTTAAATATTCCTATCCCTTAGTCGCCTTGTACGACCCCGCATGGTTAGAGATGGGGTAGTCCAAATTCTACTCTGCCGGGAACCATGCGGCTACAAAAAAAGCGAATAGTTAAAAATAAAGTTAAAAATTCTGAATGAAAAGCGCTCAATAACCAAACGTTGGCCTACATACAGCCTGTGTTACGAGTAGTAACGAAGTAACGAATTAATAATCGTTTGTAATCTATTACTTTACACTTAACAGAAAAATAACAATAAAATTATATCCTGTTAATTATAATAACCAAGTAATTATACGAGTAGCCGTAGTGTTGTGGTTGTGGGAACGAGTAACAATGGCCTATCAATTTTTTACAACCTTGGCTTAGAATCGGTAGTTAATCATATGAATTGTGATGCGATTCAATTTATATTCAATCTTGTTGTCACTTTATAAAAACTGAATGTCCTTGTTTGAGGACTACCGTTAAGTATGAAATAAATCACCATGAAGGACTTTAAATATATTATTAATATGTTTTGATCTCTATATATTTAGACACTACATTTAACAAGGATCTTTTTCAATTTTAGTCCATTCTATATTCGAATAGAATTAAGATATATTATACAAAAATATAATATTCTACAACATTCTACACATCGCTACCTAGACCAATGGTAAACATAGTTTAACTAGCTTGTGTTATGGAACCTAGAATGCGGATAAACATAGATATATTTTTTTTGTCAATATACATAGAAACACCCAGACCAATGCAAATATGCATATTCATGCATATAAATATTTGCACTGAGCGGGAATCGAAACCGTGCCCCCTGGGTGGCAGTCGAATGTTCTACCGCTACGCCACAGAGCGGCGTATAAAATATTATGGAATGGACGAGGACAAATTTTACAAGTGTTAACGAAGCTTTGAACTAACATATGATCGATGTTAGCCCGCGATATTGAGAGAATAATCACTTGTTTTATGTTTTGACTTCTTTGTGTAGTGCATACTTCTATTTTATTTAATTAACCTTACCGTATTTAGGTATTCTTACAGCGAAATAGTTTGAGTTACAACCAGTGCATGCATTAAACTTTTAAGCTACACATAAGTTACACTAAAAGTTTCCGGAACTGGCCACTTACATAAACAATATTTAAAAATTTATTACAACATTTGAAAATAGAACTCTTTGACTGTAGAATACAGTTTGTTTCATCTGACTGTCTTTTGTTTTTACCTTGTGGCGCCATTTAAAAAATTGTGTGTCTGCATCAACATGGATTTAACTCGGGAAAATTTTCGTAGTATGATTTTCTACGATTTTAAGTGTAATTTGACGGCTCAACAGAGCATCGCTCGGCTTGAAACAGCTTTTGGCGATGAAGCTCCATGCAAGACGACTGTTTATAGCTGGTTTGCAGAATTCAAGCGTGGTCGTATCAATCTCAGTGACGAATCTCGCGATGGTCGGCCGTCCACCGCTGTGACCAACAAAAACATCGATGCTGTGCGCCGTATGATTGAAACAGACAGGCATGTGACCTACCATGAAATTCGCGCATCCTTAGAAATAGGCATGAGTCAAATACAATCAATCCTACACAAACATTTGGGTGTGAGAAAGCTGTGCTCGCGGTGGATCCCACATAACTTGACCGAGGATCAAAAAACGGACCGCGTCACTTGGTGCAGTGCCATGCTTACCAGATTCAACGAAGGTGCGTCAAATTTGGTGTGGGACATAGTAACAGGTGACGAAACATGGATTTATTGCTACGATCCCAAAACAAAGCAGCAATCGAGCGTATGGGTCTTTCAAGATGAGCCGAAACCAACTAAAGTGGCGCGCGTGAAAAGTGCATCTAAGCGGATGATTGCTTCTTTTTTTAATAAAACTGGACACGTGGCTACTGTTGCTTTAGAAAATCGTCGTACTGTGAATAGTGACTGGTACACGACCATTTGTTAGCCGGAAGTTATTGACGAACTCCGTAAAAATAACCGTAAACGCCGTATCATCCTGCACCACGACAATGCTAGTTCTCACACGGCCAGACAGACAAACGACTTTTTGAAGGCGAAAAATGTAGAACTCATGAGTCATCCTGCATACAGTCCCGACCTGGCACCTTGTGACTTTTATCTGTTCCCAAAAATTAAGAACCAATTACGCGGCCAACGATTTTCATCACCAGAAGAGGCTGTCGAGGAGTATGAAAAACACGTTTCAGAGGTCACCACAGAGGAGTGGCACAAAAGTTTTCAAAACTGGTTTGATCGAATGAAAAAGTGCATAGACGCCAAGGGAGATTATTTTGAAAAACAATAAATTAATTTTGTACCTTTAATAGTATTTTTTCATATTCATTCCGGAAACTTATAGTGCGCCCCACGTATATTAGTTCTAATAGCCTATTTAGTTCTTATGGTAATCGATTTTTAGGTGTTAATGTATATTTTTCAATTCCGTCCAATTGAGCAGTTCAACTGGAGAAGTACCTCCGCCCTACAAAATACCGCAGCTACAATGACCTCGTGTTGTGTTACCGGCGGTGAGTAGGGTAGCCAGAACTCACTGGAGGGTTTTTGTGCTGTCAGTGGAAAGACCAAAAGCTTGTCCTGATTTGTCTTTTACACTGACGGCACAGAAGCTCTCAATGCTTGCAGGGTTGGTAGCGCGAGTGTGACTCTCTTGGTTTTGCTCGGGTCCATAGGCCACGGTGACCACTTCCTATCAGGTGGGCTGTGTACTTGTCTGCCACCTAAGTGGTATAAAAAATAATAATAAGAATTATATGTTTTGCAGTTTATCTTATTTCAAAATCATATTGTTTGAGATTGTTTTAAAATGCAGTGAATCACTTCAAAACCTCTAAACAACATGTGGACTTGTTGACAACAAGGTCCTACTGAAGTGGCTGCATCTGTTTTACAACATATCGAACACGACTGTCAGCGAGATTAGAAATGGTTACATTAAAAAACGCAGTCCCAGTCACCTTTTCTGTATTTCAACTGGAAAGTTGGCTGGAACAGACTAGATGCAGAAGGCGGTGATTCGGGAGCTATGCTAATTTAAATACAACATAATTTCGTGAAAGACTCTACACTCTACAGTGGATGACCGACGAGCTATGCAGAGCAACAGAGAGTGCTGTTGTTGTGGCCAAGTTTTGAGTCAGTAAAATTTAAATACCAGACCATTACATACCAGACCTAGCCATTTACTCGGAAAAGAAGAAGTGGAAACGATTATCTTGAACATTAAAAAAACTATATTTAAACACACTATGGTCATTCTATATTCAAAATAATCGTAGAACGCTTCAAAAGAAAGGGATCCTTTTTTAACAATCCAATTACTTAAAGTTGTTTTCAATGGATTCCATCCGAAAAATGTGGAGCATGTCTTAGTTGCAAATTTCTGGCTATTGTTTCTATTACAATGCTTCTATTGTACTTTACAAATGTCAAGTAATAAAATAAGTAATACGTCAACCAATGTATTTAAACGGAAACAACATAATTCGTCATTGACATTCAACAGAGCCCCATTTGTCAACTCCTGCACACTCGGGTAACCATGTATTTCTATTTAAGATGTTTTTAATTTTAAAAACTACAAAGCAGTTCATATCTTGTGCCGGTCTAAAGCTGCCACAATTCTTCTTCTTCATAAATGAGTGGCTTTCAGATGTACTATCAACATAGGTGATTACACTGTAACCATATCAAAAGGTTCTTAAGTATATTACATTCATTGCAAGGGCTTGAGAGATAATGTTCGAGCATACAAATTATTTTATTCTTTTTATCTTGAAACTGTACGCGTAACTTATAACTGTCAATTCTTTTATTATTTTATTAATCTGTCGATTTACGTGTTCAGATGTATTCTTATATATTCTTTGTATTCCTATAAATTATTTTCAATATTTTCGTCCGTGTAGTTTAGTGAAGGTCGGGACTATCCCATCAAAACTCAGCGGATGGTGCACCGATGCGTAAACGCCTGTCTACCAGATGTCGCCAAAGATCGCGCGCCGACTGATTTATAGGGTCAGCCCATAAGTTTTTGTACCCATTGGTTATTGCTTTTACGACAGTACTGACCGTCACTGAATAAACACAGTTGTGTGGTCTGGAAGCCATTATGTAAATCTGAAAGAGGTTTAAATAAAAAAAAGAATTGTAAATTAAACGAATGTTAATTAAAAAATAAAATTAAAAAATTAGTGACAACTTTCATCAGACAGTTACACATAGTTCGTATTTATATTCACTAATTTGGATTTTTTTTAATTCAGTGAATAGATTGTTACATTACATCGACCCACAACATAAAAAAATGACTTACACAATCAGAGGTGATCACTATTTAAGTTATATTACAGTCTAATTAACTACCTACAGGCAAGTTTTCTTCATATATCATCACATTTTTTACCATTTTTTTAACATTTACTTAGATTGCGTATCATTTGGCAACATAACTATATCAAAACTTGCATTAAAACTTGGCACATAATAATAAATGTGAATAACAATTTGAATACAATTTAATATAAGATTGAAAATGATAAACTAGATAACTTTGCAGTTGATATTTGTAAGAAAAACACAATTCACACAATAAATTTTAACATAAAACGAAAAATACAGATAATAAACCCAAACCACAGAATAATAATCATACTGGTACTGACTTCACTGGCGTCCCAAACTAAGTGAAGTTTGTAAGATAAATTCTTAAATACGTGTACATATTTTTAATATACAATACATAGATATTATTATGCTTGATAATTCTAAATGGTAATGAACTGCTGAGACGAGGTGTCGGGTTCGATCCCAAGTTTTACCACACACCAATGACTTTTCGATGCGTTTCGAAGCTATGTGTGCATTTATCGCAGGTGCCCGGTTAATGGAAATAGGCTCGCCGCCTTTTACATTGGGACCTAAACATAAACTGGTGAAATGTGGGTGCTAGCACCTCTGCCTAACGTGGGGATATAAGCGTGAGTTTATGTTTGTATATAATTCTAAAGTCTTTATTCCCCTCGAGCAGACATAACTGAGCTGATAATGATTTATAATACTTTCCAGCTGATAAAGTTGTATCTTCAACTATCACATTTCAATCAAATCAAAATCAATTTGACTCGAATATCTGCCTATGGCCGCTACGCAGGAGGCTCGGGTTCGGGTTCGGTTATTTGCATTGATCTGGTTGTGCCTCGGAGAGCACGTTAACTTCTCGGTCAGGGTTGCCATACGAACATCTATGGTAGCCGTTACGTGTAGTTGAGGCTCTATAAAGTCCAACAACTGCTCTAACTGCTTCGATATTGCCTACGGTTTGTGGTGGCAGTTGCTTCACGGAAAATATCGAAGTTCAGCCAAATCCGCAATTAGACTAGTAAAGCGGATCCTTTTTTGTACGTGCTCAATTTCCCCACGGATACCTCCCCACCGGAGCCGGTGGAAGAGGTTATGTCGGACTCCAACCGACTAAAACGCACGCCGCCTGTGGGTCGTTTTGGTTGCCGAAGGTGAGGTTGACAGGCATATCCCTCGTACCCCGGCCGACCCAGGGCCATCTCTCACGAACTGGCCCTCTCCTCGGGTGTGTGGGGATTACATAGTCCCCAACTCGTTCCCGGAAAACGGGGAGGCGCGCCAGCCGCGCCGCCGCCGCGGCCTGCTTCTGCCAGTAAAGCGGACCCTAGACTTCCAGGTGAAAACTTTGAATGCGATTAGTAATGGTAGGGTGAAGAAGAAGTCATATATATTTTGTTTCTTAATAAAGTATTCTAATATTTTTATTATCTCAGTATAATTATTATCTATTGTCGATTTTTCTTAAATGTTACCTTGATTTTTTTGATGTTTTCAAAGGCCCACATGAGTTCCTACGATGTAACATGTTTATGTTGCGCTAGTTAGTCAATGAGCAATAGTCTATGTAGCAGCTTCTCAATTATCTCGCAGAACCACATTAGCTAATCATTTATTAGAAGATATCTTCTACTATAGGTATTTAAACTATCATGGTCACTCACATTAGTATTGAAGTTATCGATATTTTTTATCATGTTGTATTGTACTGGAAGAACTGATGGTGCTTGCGACAGCGCCGAAGTATTAGTAACTCAGAACAATACGACATGGTAAATATCCCGATAACTTAATACTAATGATTACTACTGTGCTAAAAATGAATAATATAATATCATATTTGAAACAATGGTCATGTTAAATGGTTGCTGTACAGTACAGTACCTAGTGCATTATTTTTCACACAATGCAGATCCGTGGTTGAAATGCCGCTGACAATGTAGATTTGTGATTGGACATGATACCCAGTGCTGAGCGTTATACTCAAACCTCAGAATACAGAACAAATAAAATTTGTACTTTATTCTGAGACTCAAACTAATATGAAAAGATTAGTAATCTCCAGATTTGATATTCTGTTTTATCTTTTTAAGTTATGTATTTAAATTTCAATGTTTCATTGAAATTTTGGGAGCAAATTTGCTCTCTTATGTTAAGAACTATTTAGCTGTTGGAAAAGTGATTTGAATTTAGAGCATAATACGAGTATATCATTCATAGAAAAGGTATTATCAGTAATAGAGAGACCCATTTATTACTTTTGATTCTCCCCTAATTGTTCTACTTAAAAATTTACAGTCAAGGTATTATGCCAACTTACCATAACATTGCAGTTAAGTTGTAACATATTATCAAACATGACACGACAAAAGAGGCGGTGTCTCAGACTAAGCGTCGCCGTTGAGGCTTAATTTTATATTCATTGGTAATAAAAAGACAGCATGGAAAATGTATGGTCAGGTGCACAATTGCCACGGTAAGAATGACGTTATTTTACAATATTATTTTACACCCTGTTATTTTATGCACATAAGTAATGAATAATTGAGTAATGTTGTCTGTTGTTTATCTAATAAGTACAAAAGTAGTTAGAATTCCATAAAAATTCTGTGGGATATATTATTTTTATCATCAATCATTGAACTCAGTCCCACGTAATAGGAGGTGAGTCTATTGCCGTCTTCCGGTCGCTATTGTTGTCTCAAGTCATGCATCTGAGACTGAGTCTGGGCTGTATAAATTGGTCTGATGTAAAACAGCCCTATCCCTTAATCGCATTGTACGACACCGCATGGGAAGAGATGGGGTGGTCCAAATTCTACTTTGCCGGGAACCACGCGGCTTCTGCCTTTTAAGCATTTAGGCATTTTTTAGGCTTTATAAGCTGAACAATATCCTTTAAACTTTATGATCTTTTCATATTATTTATAAGTATACAAGTTTATGATTGGTGCAAATTGTTCAACATTAAATGCCAAACACACAAGCAGCTTTAAGTTAACGTAATTTGAGGTCCAAAATTCATATGCACCCCTTCGTTGGGACTTTAAGTACTAAAGTACGCGTGCCTTAGGGACATGTGTTATCCTCAAGAATAAGCGTTACTCAATGGTGACTATTGTAAGTCTGAAACTGTGAGTTACAGATTTGTTATGATGTCTGTACGTGTCGAAAGAAATTTTCGACACACTGAAACAATAGACCTGTTGTCGACAATGTTTGCTATACGTGAGGAATGTAAAACAGATAGGTACATTTGAATATTCAATAGCTACGTATGTCCAACACGTGTCACGGATTTGGCGTATCGGATTGTAACTTGTAGCCCAATGTATGATTCTCAGACGTGATGATTAAGTTTTGATTTTTTTGAAATAAGTGAAACTCACGTATATCCTTCCTACAATCCCGGGTCCTATAACCGGGGCGTGAAAAAGCATCTGATGAGGCCGCCAAGCTTAGTGTCACCATTGTAACATTATTTAGTGTCTGTAATGGCGACCCTCTTTCCTGAGACTATGCCTTTGGCTTACCATCAAGCGAGGTGAAGTCAAGTTGGTGTGTCCTAATTAAAAAATAAACAAGTATAATTAAAAAATAAATAAGTCCCCTACTGTGGAAGAGTCGTGATTGCAACTTCAACTTTTATTAGAGTGACTTTTGTGGAAGTCCACCACAACTTCGCCAATGTCATGTGTCAGAAAGACAAACTGTCAAACGATAAACATAGCAATAACATAACGAAGCTAAAGAAAATTTAGAGAGCTAACAGAAAATCGGATAAACATCAAACTAAACTAATACATATTTAAAATGAAAACTCCAATAAATTATTACACACATATAAAGGAAGAGTCGTGATAGGAAGCATTTTGACTTGCCTTATTAGAATCGTGATGCTGTCACACTTGTCAACTGTTAAGTAAAGTTTTAACAAAGACAAAAGTTAATAAGGGAGTAGACAAATGTGTAGGCGTATGAAAAATATAATATATTAACTAAGTGCAACCAAGATTTTAATAGAGGCTGAACATGAAAAGAGATCTTGAACTTTAAGGAGCTTTTTTTAATCTTAATTTTAATTGGGGGTTTTTATCCATAAAGGATATGCCAACCCCATCGTATTATTTATTGTAAGTTTGTTTACATTTAAAAAATAATAATTAAGGTATAGATTTTAGGTAAGACAATTTTTGTAAATGTGCACAATAGTACCGCTTATAATATAATAGGTAGGTACGTGTGAGCTATTTATTGGTGAATAATGCCTAAGATTATCTATTATCTACTAAAAATCTAAGTAGGTACATTACTCATCAGTGTCACGCTGTCACTCGCGTGTGACGGTTGTGTGATCCGGCCGACTTCGTAGGTGCGGTCGAGCGCAATGGCGTCTAATATTTTGAAATGTGCAAACTGTAATATCGTGATTAACGAGTTATTAGCTTTCATTCAGAACAAGGCGGATGTCATGGATGAGGTGTCGCTTATTAGGCTGTGTATAGACTCGTTTTCAGAGGTAGAAATAGCATCTTCGAAACGGCTGTTATTTGAATCCGTACCGGACTCGAAACGTAAAACCCGAAGAAATAAAGGAAAAAGTGGAAGAGATATTGACGATATCATCGGCCTATTGAAACAGACTGATCCGGAAATTGTACCTACGTTTGTTGCCCGTGATTTGCAAAAGTTGCCGCCAGTGACTTTTGACCATGTAGACGTCACCAGGATGTTGAAAGATATTGTTTTGTTACAATCACAAATGAAAACGTTTGAAAGCGAGTGCGTTACATCCAGTCAGCTGTTAGAACTGAGGAGGGAAATCGATTCACTCAAACAAGCGTCAATTGTTAATAATCAGTTTGACTTTGTTAACGCGAGGAGAGACACATCCTATAGAAATATGGTTCACAGTATTTTCGACAGTGGTCCTATGGCATTACAGCATTCATTTGAATCGACTCCAAGCCCGAAAATATCAGAAAACGCTGACGAATTCTCTTGTCCAATATCTGAGGGTATACAAAAAACTCAGCTAACCACAACTGAGATCGAATCATCACGGCCGTTACAAGATACATTTGCGCATACATCGCTTGAGTGCAACGAGCGAGACCGAAATAGCGATATCTCACTCTCACCGTCCCACCATATCGCGGAGGCGGGACATGGCGGACGGTCCCCTACTATGTGCTTAAACAAGGCTAGCTCGAAGTTAAAAACCGTTAGCATGAGTTTGGATCGAGTTGGTACTAACAAAACATTTGCAGACGTTTTGTGCACGAGTGACCAAAAGAAGCAAAAGGTAGGGGATGGTTGGCAGAAAGTGGAATATAAGAAAAAGAGTAGTTTCTTAAGGGCCAAGATTGGAAAAGCAAGCATACAAACAGACGGCAAATTCAAGGCGTCAGAAGTAAAAATACCTATTTATATTTCAAATGTTTCGAAAGATACAGCTGAGAGTGATATAACCTCATATATCAAAGAGAAAACAATGGAGGAAGTGACATTGTATCAAATCAATAGGCAGACCCCGAAAAGTTATAGTTCCTACAAGCTATACGTCCCCAGAAGTAAATTAAATGTATTTCTAAGTGATGATTTATGGCCTAGTGGTATTACGTTTCGTCGTTTTGTACAGAATAAATACAAAACAGCAGCAGTATTGAAGCCAAATACCTAATTTTGTTTTTATGGATAAATGTCAATTTGTTACTTTTAATTGCAAGTCGTTGAAGCGGTCTATTGAGGGGGTGAGATCACTGTGCCAATCAGCTGATATAGTTGCTCTACAGGAGACATGGCTTCTCCCAGAAGATATACCACTGCTGGGTCAGGTGCACACAGATTTCTATTATACAGGCAAGTCAGCTGTCGACACTTCCAAATGTCTGTTAAAGGGAAGACCCTATGGTGGCGTCGCGATACTCTGGCGGAAGTGTATATTTAAATCAGTTAAGGTTATAGATTGTCAAAGTGATCGTCTGGTGGCAGTACAGGTGTCGCTCGATAATAGTTCATTCATTGTGTTTAGTGTATATATGCCAACGGATACTAGCCATAACTTAAATGAATTTACGGAGTGCTTGGGTGAAATAAGCGCTATTGTGGAGTCTGGTGACTGCGGGACGGTTTTCATGCTCGGGGACTATAATGCACATCCCGGTGAGTCATTTTGGATAGAACTTATGAACTTTTGTTCTGAGCAAAGCTGGTTGTGTGCTGATGCAGAGATACTTGGCGCTCAATCTGAGTGTTACACCTACATCAGTGATACGCATGGGTGTCAACGATGGCTGGATCACTGCGTTGTTACACAATCTGCATTTATGAGTGTCGAAAATGTAAAAGTAATAAATGATGTGCTTTGGTCTGACCATTTTCCTGTCATTCTAACTAGTAATATTGATACTATGAAGTCCTTACCGTATCCAAATAGTGGTATAATTAATAAAGCCATCTGGGGTGACAGGAGTGATGAGCAGATCAAGGAGTATTGTAGACTTTGTAATGATGAACTGCGGCATATTCATTATCCTCAAAACTTTGCAATGTGTAGTAATTCTCATTGTAACAGTGTGGAACACTGTAGGACACTGGATAGTATGTATACAAAAATTGTGAGTATTCTGGCGTCCGCAGCGCAACGGACTCACCTGATGAGACCCCAACCTGCTAAAGGGCAGATAACAGGGTGGAATAAATATGTTCGAGAGGCACATGGGGTAGCGAGACTGAAATATCAAATGTGGTTATTATATAATAAGCCCGTACAAGGACCTATATATGAGGACATGTGTACAAGTCGCAAGGTATTTAAAAGTAGATTGAAGTGGTGTCAAACTAATCAACATCAAATAAAATGTGATAAAATGGCTTCACATCACTCAAATCAAAAATTTAAACTTTTCTGGAAGGCAACGGGCAAATTTAATGTCAAACCAGGGTTACCGGACACTGTAGATGGCGCGAATGAACCCCTGTCCATTGCTAACATGTTTGTTAAGCACTTTAAAGTGCACTCACCTCTGAACGTGTCGCGGGTGGTCGACGATGAGATCTGTCGTGACAGTGATTTCATTCGTTTTTCGTCCAAGCAAGTTACAAATGTGATTAAAGGTATGACTAGAGGGAAATCCCCTGGTCACGATGGTCTCAGCGTCGAACACCTGCGGTACGCAGGACCTCATTTAACAAGAGTCCTGTCCATGTTCTATTCGCTGTGTATGTGCCACTCGTATCTTCCCGCTGATCTTATGCGTACTATAGTGGTGCCAATAATTAAGAATAAGACAGGTGATGTAGCGGACAAGGGAAATTATAGACCGATTTCACTGGCAACTATTGTTGCGAAGGTGCTAGACGGCCTGCTGGATACACATCTAGATAGTTACTTGCAGCTGCACGATGCACAGTTTGGTTTCCGGTCCGGATTGTCAACAGAAACAGCTATTCTTGCTTTAAAACATACGGTTAAGTATTACACGGACAGACAGACCCCAGTATTTGCATGTTTTCTGGACCTCTCTCGTGCTTTTGACCGCGTTTCCTATGACGTACTGTGGAGAAAGCTTCGGAATAGAAAAGTACCAGCAGAACTGTTGCGCATCTTCCAGTACTGGTACCTCAACCAGGAAAACTGCGTGAGGTGGGGCGGTAGTTTCTCACAGTCTTATAGGTTGGAGTGCGGCGTGAGACAGGGCGGCCTGACTTCGCCTCGCCTATTTAATCTGTATATAAATGAATTGATCGTTGAACTCAGCAGTATGAAGTTTGGTTGTCGCGTGGATGACGTCAGTGTCAACAATATCAGTTACGCAGATGACATGGTGCTGCTGAGTCCAACGATCAACGCCACTAGGAAATTGCTTCAGGTGTGCGAGCAATATGCGGAAACACATGGTCTCATTTATAATACAAACAAAAGCGAATACTTGGTGTTTGAGGCCGTTGGCGGAAAGTGTCCCGCATCTGTACCTAGTATTAAACTTAACGGGACAGACCTTAAGCGGGTACATAGTTTTAAATACTTAGGACATTTTTTAACTAGCGACCTCAGAGATGAAGTAGACATCGAAAGGGAACGCAGGGCGCTGGCGGTGCGCTGTAATATGTTGGTACGAAGGTTTGCACGCTGTAGTACGCCAGTAAAACTGACATTATTCAGAGCATACTGCCAAGTTTTCTATACTTGTAGCCTCTGGTTCAACTATAGGCAGACGGCCATCAGTGCACTGCGTGTCCAATACAACAACGCCTTCAGGATGTTGATGGGGTTGCCTCGATTTTGCAGCGCATCAGGCATGTTCGCCCAGGCTTGCGTGGATAGCTTCCAAACCATAATGAGAAAGAAAACTGTCTCATTGCTCTGTAGATTGCGGGGCAGCTCCAACACCATTCTGAAAACTATGGCAGATCGATGGGACTCGCCTATTATAATTAAGTGGATCCGTGAATGTATCTCGGACACAAAAATAGTGTCTAAGTAGGGACAGTGGGGGTAATGACACTGATAAATAAGCGCAAAAATTCACAATATAATTAAAAATATAATAATTCTATTAATTGAATGGCGGACTTGACATACTAGTATCTTAAAAATTTTATATTGATTTTAATAAATAAATTACAAATTTGACAAAATAGTTTAGATTTTTACTGCGTGACATTACTTCTATTCCTCTATTTTGACATTAAATAATTTTGACAATAAATGACAAACAAAGACAATGCAAATTTTTTACTAACATATTTTTAAGTGGTTATATTGTTACTAACAAGATATGGATTCGTTGTTGTCCGAAATAAATTATTTTTATTTTTTATTTTATTATTATTATTATTACACAAACCTAATTCCTAAATTCAAATATTTTGCAAGATTAATTGAAATGATGAATTCATCTAAGTTACTAAGTAACACTTATGAAAGTCGAAACTACAAAGTTTGCGACGCAATAAGTAGAGCCAAATGGCAGTAAAAGCACAAAGTCTCAGCCCTAATTGCACGGTTACAATGTTTGTATTTTTATAGTACTGTGAGAACGTAAGGTTCTGGTGCAATCAATATACCTTGCGCTATAATAACTGTATTAAGTATTGAAATAGTGCCTACGTAATGATATGTTGGCGGTTGGCGTCACCAAGACGGTGGCGTCATTAGAGCGGAGAAACATTTAATTTCCTGAATGTCTGAACGGAATATTGGGAGTTTAAGTCAATAAGCTTTACCACTTAAAATAATGACTTAGTTTTAAATGTTTAGGTACTCTAAAATGTTTTTTTAGGGTGGTAAGCAACTAGCAAAAGTCAGCATACACTTTTGTGAGATGCGTTTTGATAAATTAATTCATTAAAAGACTACCGAACTTACGCGACCTAATATAACTATTTTATTGTTTTTTTTTTAACAATTGTTATAGTATTTACACAATGACAGCCGCTGTGGCGTGGCGATAGTGAACGGGACCGCTACGCAGGAGACGCGGGTTCGCTCCCCGCTCAGTGCAAATACTATTTGTATGCTCATATTTGCATTGGTCTGGGTGTTTCTATTTATAAGATGAATGTAGGAGGTAGGACACGACGGTATTCCCGTCTTAATTGAGCAGTCCGACTGGGGAAGTACCTCCACCCTACAGAATACCACGGCTATGATAACCTCGTGTTGTGTTCCCGGCAGTGAGTAGGGTAGCCAGAGCTCACTGGAGAGTTTTTGTGCTATCAGTGGGAAGACCAAAGGCTTGTCCTGATTTTGTGTTCTGCACTGAAGGCACTTAAAATCTCTGTTCTTACAGGGTCGGCAGCACAGATGTGACTTCACTGGTGTTACACACGTTCATAGGCCACGGTAACTACTTTCCATCAGGTGGGCCGAGTGCTTGTCTGCCATCTAAGTTGTATAAAAAAAATGAATATATTTACAAAATGAAAAAGTAATTAAGTATGTTTATCCGTATTCTAGATTTCATAACACAAGCTAGTTAAGCTAGGCTTACCATGGGTCTAGATAGTGTTGTGTGGCATGTTGTAGAATATTTATTTATTTATTTACGTAATTATCATTTTATCCTCATTAATTTTACTTGTGTTAAGTTATTAGTAGGTAAGTACTTCTGTTAATTCTCTCATCTAAAGCCTTTCGTTGAACTGGTTTTTCACCGGTAGTGTAATGGGTGAGTGATATTACCACCCGGAATGTTTCCATTGTTCTATTACAATCTACCATTATCGGTATTTCATTTTCATGTCAGTGATCACGTTTATTAAAACCATAGAATCTGAAGAAACTGTGGAGAAGTGTATACAAACCGTTGTCTTTTTTTTTCAACTTTCTTAATTAAAATAGATAGATCTAGTAAATCAAAAAAGTCTGTAATTTTAAATTCAGTTGGAACAAAGAATATGATATTTAACTTTAAGCAGCCTTTATTCTTTTTTTCGTGTAAATATACTGACGTAATTAATTACCATTTGAAGATAAGGTTACTCAAAATTAAGATTAATTAATTATTAGTTCATCTACGAGTAATATGATTAGTAAGGTACCACGCTAAAGGAATAGCGAAGCGAATTTCTAAGAAACCACATGGCAGATTTAAATAATAAAAAATGCTTTGAAAGAGGGCGGAAACCGTCCCATCGCAGTAACCGTTCAGAAGGTACGACGGTATCCTTTGTGATAACTACTAGCAAATTTTAATTAATTAGAGTAAACCTATATATTTACAGATGGTCTTGAATAGCAGCCTATTAGTGCTAAGTTTGATAATTCGACATTATATTTCAAGACACACTTTATTTTTCTCGTGCAATAAATCCCCCGGATACCCCCTCACCAGAGCCGGTGGGAGAGCTTATGTCGGACTCGAACCGACTAAAGCGCACGTTAACTTGCCGGAGGTGAGTTTGTCGGAGGCATATCCCTCGGACCCCGACCGAATTTTAAGGCACACTGACGATCTGATGCTACCGATATAATCCACACTTTCGAAAATCATTTCGCTCTCATCTATAGCACAGAAGTACTGATATATTGATACAGATGATATTTTTCGTGTCTATAGGTTGAGGACGACAGGAAAATTTATAAATGTATATGACCCAAAAGGTTACCGTCAGAACGATTTTGACTATACTGTCACAAAATGATCTCAGTATCAAGCTATTAAGAGCAAATCAAACTACCTATTTAATTTAAATTGTATTATTGTCCAAACTAAAGGCACATGAGTAGATAATAGGTACAGAGACAAAGCTTCATAGAACCGCGCGATTCGGTTGCACTAATACAAGCACGCGGGGCATGGTGTGCGTGTCCACTGGCCGCTTGTCGCGTACGCGGTGAGACTGGAAAAAACCGGTATGCGCTGGCAAAGCCAGTTGACAATCATAGGGCTGGTGCGACACACGTTGTTGGTTTTGTCAGTTTTGAAGTTTTATATTTTGTTAGTTGCAAGTTTAAATATTTAATAATGGTTGTTTATTGTACTGTGTATTTATTCATAAATAATACTAGAAAAAATAAAAATATATCATACTTTAACTATCCCAAAGAGTACAATAGGTAACTAAATATTTGATTATTACCTTTTCAATGACCACTTGAACGTCCGGGCTTGACAGCCGTCTGACGCTTGAATGTAGCGCTATCGTCATTCCGTGCCACCAAGCACATATTCCTTTTTTGTATAAAAAAGCTTTTTATCTTACAAACTACTACTAGCTACACCAAGATATAATAGTAAAAATACCTAAAAAAAACAGCCAGAAATCTACAGATGCTATGTACCTACCTACATTTATACAAATAAATAAAATAGAAGTGTCCGTTTCTAATATTAAAATAACAGATTTTTAATGATTGGTAATGAAAGTATACATTATGATATTTATGATAATTATCATCATCATCATGTCACGATCATGTAAGGAAATACCGAGCATAGCTCTCTCCATAGCTCGTTGAGCGACTTTGAGCTTTTTCAGGAGACCTATAGTGAGGGACCACGTTTCATGATGATTCTTATACTTATTACCATTTCCTCGAGTATTGGAATCCTTGGTATCAATATCTCCAGCGACGTCCAATACCGTAGTCATTTAGAAGACAAGGTGAGGCTGTTGTTGGTGGAAGTGTTAGTACACGAGTTTTATCTCGAATGTTATAAGCATGGGCGTAACGTATTAGGGGGGTGGGGGGGGGGGGAGGTGTTATAAGTAAGGCCGGGTATTCATAGCCTATCATACTGAATAATAAAACTATTTAACAAATGTTTTGTTTTTTTTTACCTTAACCTATTGTGACAACCCTACCAAAATAGGTATCAATTTTGCACGTTCTTAAGAAGCTTTGTCTCTGTACGACTTATCTACTCATGTGCTAAAGGTGTGTATGAAATATCAGAACAATAAATCAACAGGAAGGAAGAAAAACCAAGGTGTTAAGCTAATTTTGACAATTTTGATCTGATGATCTCTAAACGTGTTGGTTCCCTGCTGTGGAAGAGTCGTGACTTCAACTTTTATTACAGTTGCTTTTGTGGAAGTCCACCACAACTTCACCAATGTCATGTGTCAGAAAGACAAACTGTTAAATGATAAACATAGTGATAACATAACGGATCCAAAAAATTTAGAGAGGTCACAGAAAATCTGATAAACATCAAACTAAACTAATACTTAAATTGAAAACTAAAAAATTATTAACACACATATAAACGAAGAGTCGTAATAGGAAGCATTTTGAGTTGGCTTATTAGAATGGTGATGCTGTCAAACTTGTCAACTGTTAAGTAAAGTTATAACGAAGACAAAATTTAATAAGGGAGTAGACAAACGTTTCATAGCCGCCCACTGCATATACTGATACATAAAAAATGCATTGGTCACGGCTGAACATGTGCACAGTCTCACAGTCCACTGTTGGACACATGGTATTCACAGAATATTAAAAAAAATGTTTTCAAATTTGAAAAAGTGATTTGAACTTTTGCATATTGTTGGCTTCGACCAAGTAAAAGGATCCTTTATTCTTGGTCAAAGATTGTTGATGAAGGTTGGTAAACTTTGTACTTCTTTTTCCCATTCTTGTATTGTGTGAAACCATAGTACCTCCTTAGACTTTTATTTCATTTACGTCGTAAATGAAATTTCCTCTTTGTTAATAAATATGTTTTGTTTATTAAAAGAAAGAAAAAAGTCTTTGTAAGTACATAAAAGCGGGTGGTTTGATGTGAAAATACGTATTGATGTTTAGCGATATTTTTTACGAAACTCTTATTGAAGTTTGACCTGGTCTTTGCTTTGAAGGTGGTTTCCTTTAGAATTTTCAATTGAATTTTGTACAACAAAGAACTTCAACTTACATGATTTCAATGTTTCAAAATCAAGACAAGTAATGAATAAAAGAGTTCGCTTATTGTTTAACTTTTTTAATTTTAAATCACTTTGGATGGCTTCAGTACCTTGAGTTAATTAATTAAAACTTTGGTGCTTTCATTATTATAATTGTTTACGACATTTTTAGGGCATTTTAGGCGATCGTTGGCGAAAATTAGGCGAATATGTTTAAACATTATTCTTTTGAGATTTGAATTCACTAAGTCATATGACAAATGCTTAATTATTAGTTGAGTGAATGTGACGTCACATTTTTACTCCAGTGATCTGCTCCACAACACATACTTATAAAAAATGATAATCGCAGTAATCAGGTCATTTAATTTAAAACCACTCTATCCGTTTAGCCCTTTTCATTACAAAACTCATAAAATATGATTTTTTTTATACCACTTAGGTGGCAGACAAGCGCACGGCCCACCTGATGGAAAGTGGTTACCGTGGCCTATGAACGCGTGTAACATCAGAGAAGCCACACTCGCGCTGCCGACCCTGTAAGCACAGAGTTTCTGTGCCGTCAGTGTAGAGGACAAGCAGGACAAGCCTTTAGTCATCCCACGGTCAGCACAAATTCTCCAGTGAGATGATGCCTTCAAAACTAGATTGGGACGTCGTGATCGCCCTGCATAGCCATAGAGACTAACGTCCACTTTCTATATGTAATCTCAATTCGTATTTCGTAATTCAAGATTGATAATAATTTAAGCCGTTTACTGATTTTACTTGATTCTGATTTCATTTCTTGACTCGAAATTGAAATGTTTTTGAAACTTAAATTTCGAGGAGGTAGGACACGACGGTATTGCCGTCCAATTGAGCAGTCCGACTGGGGAAGTACCTCCTACAGAATACCGCGGCCATAATAACCTCGTGTTGTGTTCCCGGCGGTGAGTAGGGTAGCCAGAGCTCACTGGAGAGTTTTTGTACTTTAAGTGAGAAGACCAAAAGCTTGTACTCTTTTGTCTTTTATATTGACGGCACAGAAACTCTTGTGCCTTGGTAACACGAGTGTGACTCCCCCCTGGTGTTGCACACGTCCATAGGCCACGGTAACCAGTTTCCATCAGGTGAGTCGTGTGCTTGTATGCCAACCAAATGGTATATAAAAAATAACTTAAGAACAAAAGACTCCGGCGAAGTCACTGTGCAATTATATTAGTTACAGTTGGAAAGTCTTTCTTTGAAATGGTTAACGATATCGGAAATTGATTGAATTCTTAGTTCATTAATGGACATAAATATAGACACAAACTTGTAAGGAGAAGGTATAGTGGTAGTTGAATACATATCAATATTTCGGCAACTATATGTCTTTCGAAGTTAAGAGAAATAGTAAAAAAGCAGACCCCGGATGGAGTGCTATTATTTAGTCTGTGCCCTGGGCTACAAAATGCAAATATGTCCTGCAACATGTAACCAGGGCAAATGCTATAAGAATATTTCTACTGTTGATTTTTTTTAAACAACTTAGGTGGCAGACAAGCACACGGCCCACCTGATGGAAAGTGGTTACCGTGACCTATGAACGTGTATAACAACAGTGGAGTCACATCCGTGCTGCCGACCCTGTAAGAACAGAGATTTTATGTGCCCTCAGTGCAGAACGCAAAATCAGAACAAGCTTTTGATCTTCCCACTGACAGCACAAAACTCTCCAGTGAGCTCTGGCTACCCTACTCACCACCGGTAAAATAACAAGAGGTTATTATAGCCATGGTATTCTGTAGGGTGGAGGTACTTCCCACTGACAGCACAAAACTCTCCAGTGAGCTCTGGCTACCCTACTCACCACCGGTAACATAACAAGAGGTTATTATAGCCATGGTATTCTGTATGGTGGAGGTACTTTCCCAGTCGGACTGCTCAATTGATTGATGGCACTTGGTAGAATTTGTTGTTCCACATAAAGCTTACTTATGTTGTTCCACATAATGCTTAACTTTTTTTTAAAACCGGAATTACTAGAATTCACTCTGACCCCTCCAACTAAGCTAAATTACTTGTGGGTTAAAGTCTATAGTGTAATGGGCAGGATTCGAAGCCGGGACCTCTCGAACATAACCCGACTCTTCAAACACTAAGCTACCGCCTTGCACAAGACTTACAATTGTATTGAAAACCTTTGAGGATGCCGTAAGGCAAAACCGGACAGGTATAATAATAAAAAATACAATGTAAAAAGTACATGTGTATTGTGTGTGCTGTAAGATATGCTACAGTGGGCAAGAGTTATTGAATGACTACTAAATGCGAAATCACTCCCAGGGTTAGCTATTATTTAAATACAGCTAAAATAAAGCTTATTGTGACTCAAGGATCTTCGTGATTAGAGTGCAATGTACTCGATCGCCCACATACACTACGTTAAGTTCCCCATACTTTGATAGAAGCCTAAAATGTTTATTTTTGTTTTGTTGAACCTAATGTGTAATAGTGGCACTTCACATTTTTCATATAAGTATAGGACACCTCTCTGAAGTGACGTTTTTGTGAAGTAAAATTACATACATACATATAATCACGCCTTTATCCTCGGAGGGTTAGGCAGAGGTGAATTATCACCTACATTTTACCATTATTTGTATTCGGTCCCACGTAATCGGGGGTGAGCCTGTTGCCGTATTTCGGGTACTATTGTTGACTCGAGCCATGCATCTGAGGCTGAGTCTGGGCTGTATATATCTGTCCGATATAAAACAGCCCTATCCCTTAGTCGCCTTGTACGACACCACATGAGAAGAGACGGGGTGGTCCAAATTCTACAGTGCCGAGAACCACGCGGCGCCTGTGAAGTAAAATTAAATATGTGAATTCAAATAGAATGAATTTTTAAACCTAAGATAGGAAAAAATAAGATTAAAAAAGGAAACATAAACATAGGTACATCATATATTTTGTAAAATGAACCAACACCCAATAGCAAACACTAATGGCCATGTGAAGTGCCACCATTAAATAATATTCCGAACTAGAAACATTTATTCGAGTCTTCGGCTTGGAGCACTATAGGTCCATTAAATATCCACAGAGACCTTTTTCTCTTAAACTATACTACATATAACAAAGCACTATGATTCTGTGATGGTTTTAAGTAAGTAGTTTTTAAATAAGTGTATCGTATCAAACAAAGGTAAGACCATTGATAGAGATACATAGTAAGATAAATCTTTATTGAACATCAAAATTAACAATACAGACATAAGTAGACTGTACTTGAATGGACCTACAATGGACGGCCTGTTTGAGATAAACCCCAGGCGGCTTGGTAGGTAACTACCTATTGTTTAGGTTTTCACCGAGGCGGTTACATATGCTTTGGCATAAACCTCTCAAGAAAGTTCATCAATCTTCCCGTTATTTCAACATGTACCTACTAACACAGTGCGTATTATAAAATAAATAAAAATAAGAACAATTAATAGATAGATAGATAATACTTTATTGTACACCAATACATTTACAGCTGAGACAAGTAGGTTACATGCATATACGGTTTAATGTACAATGGGCGGCCTTATCACTGAAGCGATTTCTTCCAGGCATCCTTGGGATGGACAGTAATGTGACAAGACAAAAGATATATGGTGTAGTTATCATATAAAACTAAATAAAAGGTGTACTAAAACCAAATTAATTTCGGAAAACATTTTTTTTTATTAGTTAAAGAATATTAGAAATCGAAATGACTAATATTCCCCTTTAAATGATGAACCCATAGTCTTAAATGTGTCCCTTTATTTGGATATAATTATATTCATTAAGTAAGCATGCAGCCCGGCAGACTAAGTGCCCGCTTGATAATAATGGGCTCATCCCCCTTTTTTATCGTGCGAATAATCCTCGCGGATACTGGGAGTACGCCGGAGCCGATGGGGAGGTTATGTCGGACTTGAACCGCAGCGGTGTCAAAAAACCGTTCACTCTTGCCCATTCACACTATATCTTCATTAATTATTTCCGTTTTTTTAAATCATCATATTTTTTTTTTATTAAATCAATTTATACAATATACATAAATTGTTATGTCAAATCAAATAACCCGCCCCGTATCGTTCCCGGCTCAAAGGTGCCCATGACGCTGGCAGCGTTGCCTCGCTGAATCGCCGGAGCCGGAGCGGGAGTCACCGCCTTGTTCGTGTAAATGTGTCTTTAATTTAATTCATCTAAGGTTTTGGTATAGTATATATGTATAAATTAAGATTATGTGTATATAGTAACTAAATTAGTTTCAAATTTTATTGTGTACTTTAAATAGCTGATTGAAAATGTAAATAAATAAATAAATAAATTAATTAATAGAATACATATTTTTTGATGATGAATTCAATAGAATATATATTTAGTGATGAATTTATTGAAGTTCCAGTACATTGTCACTAATTTTGTGTTCGGGACGCACTATTGCGTCAGCGAGGGTAATGTTTTACACGCGTATGTATGTATGTATGAATGTAGTTTTACATAGTGAACGGTATCATCACAGCAAAATTTAATAACGTCCTTCCAGCGTCCCAGCGTTTAACTAAGTTGGGCAGTGACCGAGATTGTATTGGCTGAAACATTATTACGTGTAGCTCGCACCCAATGCAGGCTTCATTATTGTATTAGTGCAGCAGAGCTTATATTTCCAGTACGATGACTACGTGGATTATACAGTACAGGGACTGTCGTTAACAAAATTTCTATGCATTTCAATGTACTGCATAGCGTCAGATAAGATTGTAGGTAATTAATTACCAGTACATCACGATATTCATCAAGTAAAATTAAAACAACGAACCATAACTGGTTCGTGTTATCTGAAAACATTTTAATTACGGGCATGGGTTAAAGGAGTGCAACTGCCAGTATGTCTAGGAGCTGTAGGAGGCTCTGCTGAACAGGAAATGCAACGGGAATGGAATCCGAATACGAGGAATAGAACTACTTGTTCTATCAGTCAGCCTGTGACCATGGCCGGTGTAACTAGAACACAAAACAACCACTGTTTTACCACTGAAACTGCAAAAAATGCCATTAGATTTTAGTATTTATCGAAAACTTCTTAAGGTACAAACTTAAATGAAAAACCGGTTATTAAATTTTTTATTCATTCTAAAATTGGCAGTGGCTCTGAGATGACATACAATTAGCAGAATAGAGCCCTGGTCGAAACGTCAGGCAAATCAAAAGTATGTATGAGTACCTATACCATGATAGCGTTAATTCCTATTAAACAATATGTATAACATGGAACGCGACAGTTCAAAAGTTATTTATTCTATTATCATTAAGCTTTAGATAAATTAACATAACATACATAACATAAACTCACGCCTATATCCCCGAAGAGGTAGGCAGAGGTGCTATCACCTACATTTCACCAGTTTATGTTTAGGTCCCAATGTAATAGGTGGTGCGCCTATTGCCATTAACCGGGCACTTATAAACCTGCGATAAATACACACAAATTCGAAAAGCATCGAAAATCATTGGAGTGTGCCATAGTAAAACCTGGGATCGAACCCGAGACCTCATCTCAGCAGTCCATTACCCATACCACTAGGCTACCGCAGTAGTAAGTAAAGTACTGGTGGTAGAAACTTGGTGGCACAAATTTGTCTCAAGTTTCGACCGGGTAGGTACCACCGTGCACTATTGCGAAAAACCCTCCATAGCAATTCAATCTCGGTTGGATTGTGTTCAGGGGTCAGCATGTGCATAGCCGGGCAGAGGTGGTGGTTGTCGCAGCACTAGTGGGACCAGTGGGTCTTGGCGTAGTCTAGTGGGGATGGCGCGGGGCGATGCGCCGAACAGGGAGACCTGTAGAAACGGTGGTGCCGCTGGCCGCCCGCGGTATAGTACAGGGGCCCAACTGGGGTTAACCACCTTGGGAGGCTGCCTCACCAGGCCGCGCATAATCCCGATATGGTTCGTCGTGCCGGTTGGTGACCGGATTTGGGAGCCCGGCGACCATACTCGGGGGGGTACGGGGGCCCTTCCGTTCGGCGCGTCGGCTCTCGCCATGCCTCACATTCATAGATAAAACCAATATCCCGCGCTTTGTCACACGGTGCTGCGGCGGCAATCACTTCTTTTTTTCACGCCTTCTCCCACCCAAACTCATGGCAGCGCAATTTATAGAAAAAGGCAACACAGCGGCTCGTCACACTCCCAAAAGCTTGCTATTTGAGGTGGAGTCCACTAACATCTGTGGGCTCCATGCAAACCTCAACGCCGTCCACCAACACCTAGAGACGGCGAAACCTGCCATGTTTTTTCTAACGGAGACGCAAATACACCGCCCTGACGACACGACCTACTTGCTCTACCCTGGCTATGTTCTTGAGGAAAGTTTTCGTGCAAAAGCCGGGGTGTGCGTGTTTGTTAGGGCGGATGTTTGCTGTCGCCGTTTGCGCTGCCTAGAGGACCCATCCTTCTCCGTCCTTTGGGTACACGTAGACCATGGCCCTACGAGTCAGATCTATGTGTGCCTCTACCGTTCCCATACAGGAGATGCTGAGACAACTCGACTCTTTGAATATCTGAGTCAGGCGGCAGATGATGCGCAGGAGCGATTTCCGAATGCCGAAATGGTATTTTTGGGGGATTTTAACGCCCACCACGAGATCTGGTTGGGCTCCTCCAAAACAGACCATGCGGGAAGAGCCGCCCACGCATTTGCTCTGGCGCACGGCCTGACCCAATTGGTGCACGAGGTCACTAGGATACCAAGAAGGTCGGGCCAAGCACCTTCTCTGCTAGACCTTCTGCTGACGAGTGATCCGGACCGGTACAGTGTATCGGTGCGAGCCGCGTTAGGCAACTCTGACCACTGCCTGGTCTGTTCCACGGTGCCTATTATGGCGCCCCCACGACCCGTGCAGGGGAAGCGGCGTCTCTGGCACTACTCGTCAGCGGACTGGGATGGACTTCGTGACTATTTTGCGTCCATCCCGTGGGTTGAGCGCTGCTTTGAAGGTAAGAACCCATCGGATTGTGCTACTGCTGTCGCCGGTGAGATCGGTCTGGGTATGGAATACTATATCTCATACACCGATGTCACCGGTGACCGCGGGGTGCGCCCTTGGTTCGGGCGCGAGTGCGCGGAAGCTGTTGAACAAAAACAGTCTGCGTACCGCGCTTGGGTAAGGGCGCGCGCCACGCGCCATCCCAATCTGGGCCACTTCAAGGCAGCGTACAACAGAGCCACAAAGGTCTGTAGAAGGGCCTATGTCAGAGCGGATGCCCTGCGCATAGCGCGGCTTGGTCAAGAGCTAGTGATGCATCCCACGGGAAGCCGTGGCTACTGGCGACTGGCTAAAGCCGTGCAAGCCAACTTCTGTCAGCCTTCGCTGCCTCCGCTGCGTAACCCTGATGGATCCCTGGCCCATGAGTCGCAAGAGAAGGCAAATCTGCTGGCTAATCTCTTTGCGGCCAACTCCCGAATCGATGATTGTGGTACGCAGCCACCAACACTACCCGACAGTGACCACGCGATGCCTGATATCCATATCAGGCAACGCGATGTCCGTGCAGTGCTGCAATCACTCGATGTCCGGAAAGCCAGTGGTCCGGATGGTATTCCAGCGGTAGTTTTGAAAAAATGTGCAGCGGAGTTGTCTCCAATGCTTACGCGCCTGTACCGGCTATCCTACAGTTCGGGTACAGTGCCTTTGCCTTGGAAAGGGGCGAATGTTCAGCCGATTCCCAAGAAGGGGGATCGCTCGGAGCCAGCCAACTATCGACCCATAGCCGTCACCTCAGTGCTGTGCAAAGTGTTTGAGCACATAATTAACAAACAGCTCATGCGGCACCTAGAGGATCACTCCTTAATTAATGACCGGCAATATGGCTTCAGACCGAAACGGTCAACGGGTGATCTTCTAGCATACGTTACCCATCTTTGGGGTGAGGCTATGGACAAGCACGGCGAGTCACTGGCAATTAGTCTTGACATCGCCAAAGCTTTCGATAGAGTCTGGCACAAATCGCTTCTTTCTAAGCTACCTGCCTTTGGTCTGCCTTCTAGGCTGTGCAACTGGGTTGCTAGCTTCCTGCAGGGGCGCCGTATTCGCGTCCTTTGTGACGGACGAGCTTCAGAGTTTCTGCAGGTTAATGCTGGCGTGCCCCAGGGGTCCGTCTTATCACCCACTCTCTTTCTTCTGCATATCAACGACATGCTGTCTACCGGCAATGTTCATTGTTATGCAGACGATAGCACTTTACATGGGAGTTATCATGGACATCCAGCGGCCAAGCAGTCAGATATCGCAGAGAAAAGGCAGCTTCTTGTCACTGAGCTTGACGGGGTCCTGAATCACATTTCTCAATGGGGCTCTGAGAACCTGGTTGAGTTCAATGCCAAGAAGACGCAGGCATGTGCGTTTACAGCAAAAGTATCTTCTTTCCTTCCCCTCCCCACTCTTCAGAGCACGCCACTGCCGCTGCAGGACAATCTCAATATCCTAGGTATGGATGTTCGCTGCAACCTGAATAACAAAAACTACATCGAAAGCATCATCAAAACAGCCTCACGAAAACTCGGAGTCCTGAACAGAGTGAGACGATTTTTCACGCCGGAGCAGCGGTGTCTTCTATACAAGACACAAATTCGCTCCTGTGTGGAGTACTGCTCGCATCTCTGGGATGGTTCAGCAAAGTACTTACTAGATGCTCTCGACAGGTTGCAGCGACGTGCGATCCGCATCATTGGGAATCCCGAGATCACGAACACCCTAGAACCTTTACAGCTGCGTAGAGATGTTGCGTCCATGGCTGTATTTTACCGTCTGTACCATGGGGAGTGTTCTGATGAGCTCTTCCAATTAGTCCCACCCTCCCCTTTCCTACACAGGACAACGCGTGCAGGTCTTAGATGTCATCCGCACACGGTGCAAAACATCCGATCAAGAACCAAGCGGTTCGGAGACTCTTTCCTCTGTCGCACCATTAAGGCCTGGAATTCATTACCAGCTCACGTGTTTCCTTCTTCCTACAGTCCCGGGTCCTTTAAGCGGGGCGTGAAAAAGCATATGATAAGGCCGTCAAGCTGAGTGTCACCATTGTCACACGGTATGTGTAAGTAATGGTGACCCTCTTTTCTGGGATTTTGCCTTCAGCTTACCATCAGGCAAGGCGAGGTCCAATTGACGTGTCCTATATAAAAAAAAAAAAAAAAAAAAAAACGGTATGTGTAAGTAATGGTGACCCTCTTTTCTGGGATTTTGCCTTCAGCTTACCATCAGGCAAGGCGAAGTCCAATTGACGTGTCCTATATAAAAAAAAAAAAAAAAAAAAAAAGTAAGTAAGATAAATTAACCAATAATATAATTAGCTTAGCAACAAAGCGGCATTTTAGAGACCACTGTGGTATGCGCGTAGGCATAAATATATGTATTCATTGATACACACAAAGAAACAGTAGCGATAGTAACTCAGATAATAGTACATGTGATAGTATTATGTTAGTCCGACATGGTTTTTTATACTATTTTATGACTATGCAATTCCTTATAAGGTACTAGTGAAACTGGTGCACTTACGATATCCACCCACAGAATAACTCTCTCTCATAAACTGTCCCCTAAATCGGGAAGTAAGAGGTTAAGTCGTGACATAATTCTGTGACGACCTCTGTGGCGTAGCAGTAGAACGTTCAACTGCTACGCAGATGGCGCGGGTTCGATTCCTGGTCAGTGCAAATATTTGTATGCACGATTTGCATTGGTCTGGGTGTTTCTATGTATAATATGTATGTATTTAAATAAAAGTATCTAAGTATATTTATTCGCATTCTAGATTTCATAACACAAGCTAGTTAAGCTATGTTTACCATGGGTCTTGATAGCGTTAAGTAGAATGTTGTAGAATATTTATTATTATTATTAACTCAGTAGATTCTTATTATGTTCAACTTAATACAGACTTCTTTTTACTTGCGTAAAATCCTCACGGGTACCCCACCACCGGAGTCGGTGGGAGAGGTTATGTCGAACTCGAACCGACTGAAACGCACGACGCCTGAGGGTTGGTTTTAACTGCTCAATTGGGCGGAAATACCGCCGTGTCCTACCTGCATGGAAAATATCGATTGATGTAGACATAATTTAACTTTATTATTTCGCTTTTGACATTTAAATAGAATAGGTACTGCTTATCCTATCTTATCAAGGTTGGTATTTTATTAATTGAAACTGCCGCCCACTAGTTAGAAATAAATTGGCATTTATCTTTACAACTGAATGGAAGATGTAAGAGATATGGTGATTAAATCAATTGTGATTGTATAAGAATTTCATATCAAACAAATAACCAACCAATAATAATCCCGATATCTCAAATTTTGACCATTCGCTTTCGGCCATGTTAGCAAATTGTAAAAAGTACATACATACATTTTGACAGCCTCTGTGGCGTGGTGGTATTGGACGCGACCGCTACGCAGGAGGCGCGGGTTCGATCCCCACTCAGTGCAAATATTTATATGCATTAATCTGGGTATTTGCATTGGTCTGGGTGTTTCTATGTATAATATATATGTATTTACAAAAAAAAAGTATTTAAGTATGTTTATCCGTATTCTAGATTCCATAACAAAAGCTTGTTAAGCTATGCTTACCATGGTTCTAGATAGCGTTGTGTGGATAGTCGTAGAATATCTATTTATTTATTTCTTACGCCATTTTTCCTCCGACACGATATATTGCTTCTATCCTTACACATTTCACAGGCTTCCTCAACATCATTACAGCCATTAGCCTCAGTGGTATCCAAATCTGTTTTGGAGCCCACAGTTCGCTCTCCGACTCATTATCTTGACTTGGCTTATCTTGGCTTTTGCGGGAATGTGGATCGCGTTTTCATAATTTGGGTCTACCGTTCACTGCGATTTTGAACTTCAAAATCCTGTGGGTCAGTTACTTCACGAAGTTCTGGTGCACAGCAAGTAAAATCAATATTTTACTAACAATGGTATCAAATAATATACCTTTGTGAAGTAATTTTGGTTCCTTCTTATGTTGCAATAATACATTTTCTGTCCATTAATCCTTATAGATGAAATAATGTTATAGGTGCCGAAGGTGAGGTTGACAGGCATATCCGTCGCACTTGACAGATGCCCTAAGTCATAGATCGTAATTTGGTACGATTGAAACGAAACATAATACTTTTATAATTTAAGTTAAATAATTTGTAAATACGTATACATAACATTTTTGACAGGTAATTTAAATTATGACGTGAAAAATCTTTGTATTTCCATGTAGGTACCTCAACTATGACATGATTCTGTATTGCCGTAAAACAGCTACGTTTTATTGTTTTTGTTTTAATATTATTGTTGTGGTTGTATTATATTTGGTTGTTACATTTTAATCGTATGGAGATTATCTTTACTCGTTATTTTACTTGTCCGAAATTGTTGTGAATTGTAAAAATAGTGGATTTCTAAACATCATCTTTGATAACGTACACAATGTAGGAACGTGGCATATTACAGTGAATTGTGACTTGTTTCCAAATCTCCCTAGGCAGCTGTTCTAGTAAAGTCTCAATAACTTTATTGAGGCAGGACTCTCAATGGTCGTCGTCATCATCATCATCAACATCAAACTGATTGTCAACAACACCAATCATTCTGAAATTATAATACAAATTAAGACTTGACATAAAGGTCCTAGATACCATGTCATAAAATCACTAAAAAAATCATCTTAAAATCTTGCTTAGATGTTACTTTTGCCATATTGCATACTAGAGACAACGAATTATTATTATTTTATGTTTATGATAATGAAAGCAAAAGTAGCCCAGAAAGTGAATAAAAAATAATTATTAATACCCATTTTATGTTTTCATTAACCCTAACACATATCCTAATCTTAAGATATATTAATCATTGCCTGGAACTGTTGCCTGGAAGAGATAGCTTATAGCATTTGTACATATTTTTATACCACTAAGGTGGCAGACAAGCGCACGGCCCGCCTGATGGAAAGTGGTTACCGTGGCCCATGGACGTGTGTAACACCAGAGAAGCCACACTCGTGCTGCCGACCCTGTAAGCACAGAGTTTCTGTGCTGTCAGTGTAGAGGACAAAATAGGACAAACCTTTAGTCATCCCACTAACAGCACAAATTCTCCAGTGAGCTCTGGCTACCCTACTCACCGCCGGGAACACAACACGAAGTTATTATAACCGCGGTATTTTGTAGGACGGAGGTACTTCCCCAGTCGTACTGCTCAATTTGGCGGTAATACCGCCGTGTCCTACCTCCTATTATTTTACATTTTTCATATTGTGGCCCGTACATGTACTGTAATTTGTTGGTGTACAATAAAGAATTATATTAAAACGATTAATCGTTTGTTACCTGAATCGATTATTCTCAAAGTCGATGTTAGTCACCCCAACCATAGACTACAACTGTCATAATGCATCTATTAATTTATTTAAATTCTTTTTTATAAGCTCAGTAGCCTGGGAGTTGACACGAACGTGACCTAATTCCTTTGGGAACGTAATATAGTGCATCCAGAGAGTACAGATCGTCCTGTGTGTGTTTTTGTATTTGTAACATAATTCCTTTGTAAACAGTTAAAAGTTTTACTTCATTTCTTTTTAGTTTTAAAAATTATCCCTATTTTTTTTTAGCTATACCTAGTATAGCCTACGCTAGTCAGTCTGTTAGCTCTCTTATTTATATCAATAGAGTTTTCTAAATTGATCCAGTAGTATCCAGTTTTTGAGTTTATTCGATACACACAAAAATAAAATGCCTCCTTCTTTACGATATAAGTATAGATAGAAACCAATTCTCTTAAAACATTGTGAGTACGTACTACCTTATAATGTCTTTCTGGCTTGGGAGATATACAATAAAGCAAGAAATAAATCAAAGGACATACTCACTAGTGTATGTCCTTTGATTCATTTAATGTTTTCAAGTTTAGATCTTAACCATCAAGTTGATCCAACAATAAGAATAGGAAGCTTTCCGAACTAATTGGATACCTATTGTTGTAAAGAGTGCTTAGAAGAAGTGAATGGCAGAATTTCGTTTGACATCGCATTGAAATAAAATTTCTGAAACTCAGTTTTACGAGCTTGACTTCATATGCGTTATATAGTAAAAATGATTCTGAACACTGATTCTTAAATCAAGTGCATAATGAGTTTTGTTTATACAACTTAGGTGGCAGACAAGCACCTGATGGAAAATGGATACCGTGGCTTACGGATGTGTGCAACACCAGGGGGGAGTCACACTCGTGTTGCCGACCCTGCAAGAACGGATAGTTTCTGTGCCATCAGTGCAGAAGGCAAAGCAGGACAAGCCTTTGGTCTTCCCACTGACAGCACAAAAACTCTCCAGTGAACTCTAGCTCCCTTACTTACTGAGTTGAGTTGCTGAGTAATCAGAGCTGCGGTATTTTGTAAGGCGGCCGTACTTCCCTAGTCCGACTGCTCAATTGGGATGGTAATACCGTCATGTCCTACCTCCTTTGAAAGATAATAAGAGTTATCATCTAAAACAAACAACCATAGGTATTTGTCTAAGAAAATTTAAAATTAAAAACAATCAAATCGGTGGGTAGGTATATAAAATAGTTTAATAAATAGAATGAAGAAGGAAACTTAGTGTTATACCTAATCTCTTTTTACCTCAGAGAGGATGAATGCATACTGTGCTGCGTGGTTCCCGGCAGTGTAGAATTTGGACCACCCGATTTCTTCCCATGCGGTGTCGTACAAGACGACTAAGGGATAGGGCTGTTTAACATCAGACAGATATACAGCCCAGACTCAGCCTCAGATGCATGGCTTGAGTCAACAATAGTACCTGGAAGACGGCAATAGGACCTCTTATTACGTGGGACCGAATTTAATGATTGAAAATGTGAATGTTAATTCACCTATGCCTAACCCTCCGGGGATAAAGGCGTGATAATATATATGTATGTATGTACATTACAGGTACAAATCAATACTGAAATGTTAAAGGTTACTGGCGAAGATTACTCCAAGCATGACAGAATTATTCATCGTACTAAGAAACTTATAATGGACCGTCAAGTTTACACTTCAATGCTTAGACTAAGTTGCTTATAAGTCTATAATACGTTGAATAGTGCAACTTATGCAGATTAATTATTTAATGAACAGTATGAAATGTTCCCGTATATTAGTCTTGTTTGGTATCCGAGTTCCAACTTCGCAGTTTTTATGTCTAACCAGTAGCAGGTAAATTAAATGTCATGTAATAAATGAATATCTTCAAAAGTGATGGACTTCCCTTTATAAACTTTCAACAAATATTTCACTCTTTTATGGGTAAATTTTTGTTAAACATCGATAAGGAGGAAGGACACGGCGGTATTTCCGCCCAATTGAGCAGTCCGACTGGGGAAGTACCTCCGCACAGAATACCGCGGTTATAATAACTTCGTGTAGTGTTCCCAGCTGCGAGTAGGGTAGCCAGAGCTCACTGAAGAATTTGTGTCAGTAGGATGACTAAAGGCTTGTCCTGCTTTGTCCTCTGCACTGACGGCACAGAGACTCTGTGCTTACAGGGTCGGCAGCGCGAGTGCGGCTTCTCTGATTTTACACACGTCCATAGGCCAAGGTAACCACTTTCCATCAGGCTTTCAAAGGTAAAAGCACGACAATCAACTATATAATGGTCGTTACATCCTTTTTTTAAAAATAACATATTTCTTCTTTATATACAATTATTATACACTTAATCGAAAAAACTAATAGTAGACAATCATTCAAGACTCCTAGAAAATCTAGTCAAAAAACATAGGCAATAGTCTAATTTATTTATTACATCCATACTATAATTGGTAATAATCATTATAAATAAATAAAATATCACATTTTCAAAAATCTGTATCCTTAACACAAAACTTAAGAAACAACTGTCGCCAATTCAAAATTCACTAACAACAGTGTTGCGATTTTTTGAGCATACCTCACAAAACATTTGAAACAATTTTTTTTACGGAGGTAATCGCGACTAACCCAACAAAACAATATCAAGAAATACCTACATAGGAACGAAAATATATTGATATATTAAGGTTTTTCAAAAATACACAGGAAATATACGAATGCCACTTGGCACAATAGCACAGAATAAACATAGTGGATTATAGTATTTTGTTAACTAAACGTTGTTGCACGTCACGCTTTACCGATTTCACAGATAAAATAAATGTCCTCGAAATGTTTTTTTTTCATGTTCTCTGTACAGCAAATGATATGAAATAAATTAATATATATTTTGCAGAGTAAACAAACTATAAGTACGTATATCTTTAATATATTCATATTTAGATCCTTGTTAGATATCTAGCAAAGGATTTCCGTGCTGGTCTTCAATCTCTGTACTTTACTATCACGGAAGCTTCAGAAACAAAAACACGGAAAATATTTTGATTAACATTGTTGTATGCGTAGTCTATTTTTTCGCACTCTAGATCTCATTAATTTCCTAAGCACTACATTTAATTGAATTGCAATTAAACCTGGTTAGTTGGAGCTATAATTAATCTGTGGTAGAATAGCTAAATTCTATTATTAAGTAAAATCTGCTAAGATATTCCAGCAATTGGGTATATTCATGTAGTTAAAATAAATTATTTAACTGAGCTTATAAAATTAAAAATATGAAAGAGTGGCAAAAGATGCGTCAGTTATTATTTTATTGTTTATATTTATTTTTAATCATCCACCCACCTATAATAGTAAATATTTGACTATTAAATATTATGACGTCACAATATTTTATTTTCATATAAGTTTCCTAATAACGTACCGTTTTGACGTTTAGTAAAAAGTAATTAATTTGACTGGTTAGTCAAATACCCAATTAGCTAGCAGAAGTAGAAGGTAGCTATATAACTTAATTGCTAATTACTGTTAGATAAACTGTTTATAAATATCACCTGAATTTTATTATACTCCTTTATTTGCATACTGTCGTTAGGTACATATAAGGTTTGTGCACCTAAATATAATACAATATTAATAGGATTATGAGGAATAAAATTGGTATCATCCTGTTTTGTAAAACCGACATTCTGTCTTTTAAAAACATGAACTTTCTTTTCTAGACAATACTCAACAACTAAAGCGAATTAAATACATCACCATTGTAATACATATGTATTGTAATATTTATACATATGATTTAAATTAGCGGATATCATCCAGCTGAACAGATATTGATCAAAGGGTTTTGACCTTTGTTATCAAGACTTTTAGAACATTATCTAATTCTAAAGAACGGAGCTTCAAAAGACAGTAAAAGAAATAACTAGCATGTACTGATCTCGAGTTTCTGACTTCATATTTGAACAATAGAATTCAGAGGGTCGATGTTAACGGCACACGTTATGTAGGATCTGTGGTTTCGATAGGCGTTCCACAGGGTTCGATACTTGGGCCATTTTTATTCTTAATAAGTATACATAAAAGACCTCCCTTACTACCGAAGGGACAGAAATATTATTATTTTATTTGCTGACCGATATTTCTATATGCTGACTAATATTTATGTTACAAAAGCGGGCTGTGCGAGCTATTTATAATTTGGACCGAAGAGTCCCCCCGAGAAAAGTATAAAGAAATAGACATTCTAACCATAGTATCATAATACATTTTCGAGAACCTAATGTAAAATATTCCAGACTCAAAAAAAAATCTTGTAGTCAGTGGTTTGGTGCTGGCTTGGTGGTCCAGGGTAAATAGAAACGCTTTTTTAAGAAGCTCCCTAATGAAATTAGGAATTTACCTGTGAATAAACTAAAAAAATGTAGTTAAGAGCGTTAGTTAAGAGTTCTCTGTTAACTAACGCTAACGCTATTATAAAATCCAAGAATACTTAGACGATAAACAAGCTTGAGAATGAGCTGTTCGCTTAACAATGCCACTCAAGTAAATAATTGTATTTAGACTAAGTAGACTTAGTAAATGTTAGTAAATAGACCAAAAAAGAAAATCTTGCATGCTGATTTTCTTGCCGGAGTCTTCTCAGGTAGGAGCCGCGTTTCGAACCGGTGCCGGTGGTCCACTTGCTAAACGATTTAATGGTATATGCAGAATAAATGATTTTTGAAAACTTTGAAATAACTATATGATATAGGTACAGACATATACTCACGCCTTTCTCTCCCCATGAGCTTTATCAGTCATATAATCTCTCATACAAACCCGCTCATACCTTTAAAGTAACATGTATTTAATATTAGTTCGATATTCTAGGCATCTGTTGCTGTCACATAAAGAATTCGGATGTGATGTGATGTGATAGATTTCGACCGGTCTTAACTAACTTTAGAATTAACTCTCTTTAAAAGATTGTTTGAAAGTCTTTGGGGCTCCATTGATATTTTCGGAGCCCAAATCAACCTGGTTTGCAAGCTGGATAACCTGCTGATTTACGATTAAAAACTATATTATCTGCTTACCCTGCTGGGGAAAAGCCGCATGTATATATGTATGTAAAAGGAAGAGAGTCGGTAAGCAGAGGCCGGGCTTCAAGGTAAATATCTTGGATTATGATGAAGATCAGATCGAGAACATTCCAAAGAAAGGTTAGCTCAAGAGCAACCGGACAAATATGCGATCTTTGCATACCTCAATGAGACAGAAACGTAACTGTATGTGTGTTAAAGATATATTAATTATACCAATTGACTATTGTTGGTCCTTGATGGTTTGCGAGGCCTGAGAACTATGAAACGAGGTCATAATCCTTCCCGTAACAAGTGAGTACCGAGAACAAAGCAGTAAGTTGTTTTATATAGTGCGGGCTTTAATAGCAAAGTAACGCAGCGTCGGCTTTACAATTTGGTTGAATAGTAATTAAAGAAATTGGAACACAAGTAGATGGAGGCAAGATGAGAGCCTATATGACTATTTAAGTATTTAAGTGAAAACAAACAGACGATCCTTGATATATCATAAGTCAAGAACACTAAACGAAAGATATAAGTAATTTTATGCATATCCTCTTAAAGTATTACTACCACAATCATTTATTATAAATATTAATGATAAATCAAAATTGTTAATAAGATTCAAAAAGTTAAACATGTACCTACTGACGTTGAACATTTCTGAGTTTTTGTTAAATAAAAATATAAATTTATCTTTGTACAGGATGATGAATCAAACTACCTTTCCGACTTAATTCCTAATTAATATTTCAACAGAGAAGTTGTTCCTTTCAAACTATTTCCGCATTTTTTGCAGCATGCATTACTGGAGCAGAGAACAACAACTATCCAACAAAAACATCTAAATACTCTAAATGAAATCAAAATTATAATTTATCTAATTAATTCTTCACAACTGCCTTGGAAGTTGTTAATGTCTGTTGTTCAGTACTAAAGAATTTATCAAAATAAACAAATACAGGTGTATATATAAACAGGATAATTTGGACAGCTTCAGGCATGGCTCGGTGCCTCAGTGTTCAGAGCATTCTCTCTGTAAGTTCGATACCCGCCTGGGCTGAATCACATCTTCCTATCTAAATCGATTTGAATAGTCAGCATACTAAAACTAGCTTTAAAATTTTATCCAAATCATCAAATTCATGTATCAGAATAAACGGGATATTTACCATGGTACATGGTACATGGTAAATATCCCGTTTATTCTGATACTGATGTCAGTGACCATGATAGTTTAAATACCTATATCAAATTCAGGTGTTTCAAAGTATGAATTCAGAGAGTTTTAAGAGTACCTTGACGGCATTGCAAGAGAATACGGCAAGTAAAGAACTGACTGAGTAGACGACTGCCATTTGAGGGGAATGTTCGGATGAGAGTGATATGTTGCACCTACCACAATAAATGATGACGATGCTGGTAACTTACATCAACGAAAGATTGCAATTAATTTTTTAAATATACAACTACTAAATAAGATCAAAATAAATCGGTGGACAAACAGAGGAGAGAAATAAATACTGAACTACTTCAATTTGTTTAAACAGAACTTTCTTTATGTATTCGTGGACACGTAGTACAGGTGCGAATGGGGGCTGGGTAAAGGACAGGGGAACGCTTCACACCTCATACCTCACACCTCGCACCTCGCTCAGTATTTTCAGGAACACTGTAGAGACCGCACGCGCCCGGGCCTCAAAAACCTTACGTGTCTGAGAAAACTTTTTGACTGCCGATTTTATCGACCATAATAATATTATGAACATTTGAAGAATTAATAAATATTTGAATAAGGGGAGAAACAGTCTTTTTATTGCCTGTTTTAGCTATAGAAAAGTTAGTTGATAAGTGTTTTAGATAAGTTTCGTATACAGGTGTAACAGGGGGCAAGGGGAAAGCAGCACACCGCGCCAACCGCGTTCAGTGACTTCAGTGAGCTTGGGAACGTTATAGAGAGTGTACGCAACTGCGGCTCTAAAAAGTTACGTATCTAATAAAACTGTTGTTAAAATATTTTAGTATAGATAATGGCACCTAAGGTTTATAATAAACTGCCTCAAGCTATTAAATCTTGTAAAAACCTACCAATGTTCAAAAAACAATTACAAGCATTTCTCCTGAATAAAGCCTACTATTCAATAGAGGAGTATCTTAATGAAAAGAGTAGTTAATCCGATTTCTGACTTCATTTCTATTAAATTTAACATTATTTTTTATTGACATAATTTATATGATTTTTCTTGGTGACATTACTTTTTATTGACACTGCTTGCATTTATAACATTATAATAATTCTATTCAATTTTATATTACTTATTTACTTTGACATAATTTATTTGAATTGATGTATAAATATTCATGAAATTAATATTCAATTGACACGGCTTGGAATTGTAATAATTCAATTTAATTTTATCTTAATCTCATCAATTTAAATTAATCTTATTTATTTTGACATAATTTATTTGTATTGATCTATTCGAAATTGAAACCTGTACTTAATAATCTGTAAACCACATGTGGTAGGACATAGCGTACATAACATAATTTATAAGACCTTTATACCTAACCTATGATCCACAGAATAAATATTATGATTATGATTATGATAGATATCATAATCATATTTGAAAATATATGTATTTAATTCATGAATATACACCTACAGTACTTAAATGATGTAGAAAATACTAATGATTTGCAAATGTTTAGTTAACAACCTTAAAAATCGTATATAGCCAGTAAATATCTTAACCACCATGATTCAAAAGGTCTCAAAGCAAGGATGCAGAATATCGCGCGATTTGCAAGAAAAATTCCGGCTTAGGATGCAAGTCCACGCCTAATCGCTAAGATAAGATTATAACAGTTGAAAAAAATGTAACTTAGGATATGTTATTAAGACTGTAACACCGTCTATCACATCTTATGAATAATATTATGATTTTTAAGTACGTTACCAATAAATATAAAGATATGTTGATACTTCTTTGTTGTGTTTTATTTACTTGCCTCCAATAAAATCTTCTATTTATCCATATGAATCGTTTTGATCACTAGTTCATTTTGCTTCAGGAGTGGACTTAAAAAATTGAAGTTATTTTTTTCCTGGATAGTTCTTCACGTATTTTTACCAGGAAAGTTTTGAAAATTGGTGATTTCATCAAAATGAAAATATTATTTCTGAATTTTAACTTTACCATCTTAGAATCCTTGCTGTGTGCTTGAATAATTGCTCCTAAAACAAGCTTTTTTTATTAGTTTTTGCGTACGAGAGACATAATACTGATAACTGCAGTACCTAATTTGCAAGTTCCATTGTTCTGTTCATCACGATCGCTATCTTGTAAGATAGATTAACAGGAAGAAACATAGGCCAATTTCGGGCGATAGTATTATGATATCGATGAAGAAGTGGATAATGAAGAAGTAGAGGTAGAAATTTCTATCAGTGGTCAGAATATACCCCCTGTGAGGGATAGATCGCGGGTTTGAGTCCCGCCTGGGCTGATTCCATTCTCCTATTTTAATCGATTTTATCGGTAGCGTTTCGATCGATATTGAGGTTGATGCATTCGCTACACTTTTTCCAACGATTAGTGAAACGCAAGAGAATGCACTTAATTTATTAGTTTGTAGTAGACTGCATGTGGATTAAGCCTGTTGGAAAATACTACGATGAAAAATATTGCCACTTACTCAACTCACAGGTACTGGTGTGGAATTGAATTCGATTTATAATTTAAATAAAAGCTTTCAAAATGTGTATAGTTGTTTAAAATACATTAAAATACAATTTCATTTGATAACGATGAATAAATGATATATTATCAATAAGCTGTACGGATCTGAGATACAATTATTTTAAACCAAACACAATATAACTTGAGCAAACTCTCACTGCAGAGTATCACAAAGCGTGCCACTTCGTTTGAGTACTTCTTTATGACAAAGGCAATCGAATGACATCTTAACCGCATGATTACAAGTCTCAATCAGAGCAAGCAATCACACAATAATAGCCTGCGAGCGCTAACAATAGTCAAATGTGTTTTTGGATATGTACGATTTGTAAACTAAATTTCACAAGATTGCTAAAGGCTTATCCTGATTTTGTGTTCTGCATTGAGAGCACATAAAATCTCTGTTCTTACAGGGTCAGCAGCACCCATGTGACTCCACTGGTATTACACACGTTCATAGGTCACCGTAACCACTTTCCATCATGTGGGCCGTGTGCTTGTCTGCCACCTAAGTTGTAAAAAAAAGTCATCATTAGTTAAAGTGTAATCTACACTATCTATCTATACTCATATTATTAAGCTGAAGAGTTTGTTGGTTTGGTTAAAGCTCTGCTGTCAGAAACTACTGGTTTGAATTGATAAATCCAGGAGAGTCCCATACATTATTTAAAGGGGTGATATTGGGTTCCGAAATACACCACGGACAAACTCGGGGCGGCTAGTTAACTAAATAAGCTCTTCCAATTAGTCCCACCCTCTCCTTTCCTACACAGGACAACGCGTGCAGGTCTTAGATGTCATCCGCACACGGTGCAAAACATCCGATCAAGAACCAAGCGGTTCGGAGACTCTTTCCTCTGTCGCACCATTAAGGCCTGGAATTCATTACCAGCTCACGTGTTTCCTTCTTCCTACAGTCCCGGGTCCTTTAAGCGGGGCGTGAAAAAGCATATGATAAGGCCGTCAAGCTGAGTGTCACCATTGTCACACGGTATGTGTAAGTAATGGTGACCCTCTTTTCTGGGATTTTGCCTTCAGCTTACCATCAGGCAAGGCGAAGTCCAATTGACGTGTCCTAAAAGTAAAAAAAAAAAAAAAAAATAAGGATATATGTATTAGTAGATCTAACCTAATGGTTCTTCTATGTTCTTGAAATCTTCGAACCTTTAAATTTATAGCTATCCCTTTTGATGGTGTTCTATCAGAAATCATTATGATGCACATCACATACATTATATCATAGTGTTATACGAATATTTTGCTGAAATGACTGATTATGTAGCGTAACATTCATAAAGATACACTCAACTATAATTTAGATTGCAACAGTGTTATTCGCAATAGCATATCCCACCAAATTATGTCATTAGATTTCATGTGACTCAAAACGACTGAAGACCAGACATGCTAGATGGAAATATCTGCAAAATTAATTAGCATGCGTGGTTTAAGACATACTTTGTTTTCATTAATGACTCACGCATAATTGTCTAAATTCTTTATTTATGTATCCTTATAATGGTAACAGACCTATATAATAAAATTTTAGCTGTGATGAGTTTCGCTATGCGTCGTCTTATTTTTTTAGAACTCCATGCGTCAATTTATCTTTTATATGATATAACGAACACTGCGCGTGTCAAAGCATCAAAGAATCAATTTCATTTATTCAGTTTAGGGATATAAAGAGCACATGTGAACGTCAAAATTTTACAATTATGTCAGGAAATATTAATGATGTAAAAATAAACCATTGGAAAATGATTCTTCCGCTGGTTCGGTAGGTTAGTTCTACTGCATAGATACCAGCAAGAAACTCAGCTCAACTAGATTCTTTTGCTTTTTAAATTTGCTTTAGTTTACAATTTATTTTGTGTTAGCAAGCAAGAGACTTATGTTGACCACTCATATTGGTACATCATCAAGATACTCGTCTACTTTAACCATTACACTAATCTTTATTCATTGTTTTCAATTCATGTTATTCAAATCCTGAGGAGTTTTATTAAATATTTTTATACAGCTGCCTACAAACGAATCACCAACTTTGTGAAGCCTGAGTTTTGGTACAACATGTTTATTTTTGTTTCTCATATTAAAATGTCTTCTTACTTTAACCATATTTGTTTATTCAATAAATAGTCCATCTGCAATTTCTAATTCATGTATAGAACTTCTTTAGATATCGTAACCAAATATACAGTTTGTAATTGCATATAATGGCGCTACAATTTAAATTCAATAATTTAGAAAGAATACTGTACTGATTTCATGCAATAAACAATATCGCTTTCTCTTTATATTTGTGGTTACTATTCGTGGTTTTGAAAAGACCGCATTTACTTGATGGATAGTTGTGTAGTACTAAGAGATTGTGTACAAAGTTAGACGTACGCGGAGAGATTCAAACACAACTGTTTGCGTGTTACACAATATTTGTTCCGTAATCTGCTTGTAATATGGCGACCGTCTCACCGTGCGAACAAGATTTCGAGATCAGGCTACGTGAAAAGCGTCCACTCTAGTAATACAATTAATAATAAAAATTCAAAATAACCATCATGCGTAGTATTACTAACCAGTCTGTGAAACCATTTAAGTAAATACCTACATAATATCGGTAGTAAAACCAAGTTTTTTCCCATCGCGCGTTTTTCACTAAGAGGAAGTACCTATTGCCTCTCATTGAAGAGTTTAATTATCATATTATAGTGCTGTTGTACTGTTTATGAGAAAAAGATTAAAATGGAAACATGATCTGGGGGTCACTATTGCTAGAGTTTGATAATATCATGTGGTTGGGCCATTCGGAATCCAATTATAAAGAAGATGTTGTAAATAAAATTCTATTAGTGAAAATGAAGAATATTTTCTATACAAAGCCTGGGTAATGGACTGCTGAGACGAGGTCTCGGGTTCGATCCCAGGTATCACCATGGCACACACCAATGACTTTTCGATGCTTTTCGAAGTTATGTGTGTAATTATCGCAGGTTTATAAGTGCCCAGTTAATGGCAATAGGCTCGCCACCTATTACATTGGGACCTAAACATAAACTGGCGAGATGTGGGTGCTAGCACCTCTGCCTACCCCCTCCGGGGATATAGGCGTGAGTTTATGAGTTTATATGTATATATTGTGAAAGTCCTGCCAACATGTTATAATGGAAGTGGAGAACAACGGAAAGTTTTACAGTTAGTGTACCAGAATAATAAATGGCATAGATTTGGGTCATAATTAAGAAATTTAATGGCGCAATAAAATCGACAGGAGTAGGTAGGTAGGCTGAGTATCGCAATAAAATCCAACATCGAAATATTTTATTCATCAGTGTTGGAGTAAAATCTAACCAAAGTTCATCGGGAGTTGCAATCTTTGATCTGTATATGAACCAATTCGAAATTTTAATGAATGAATAAAAAATCAACACTATGATTTGTATTTTGAATCGTTCGATATGTAGTTTTATTATATTGGCAATTAAAACTTCCCTTATTGAAGTTGTCTGTATTGCTCGGAGTTACTGATATTTCGACGCTGCTGCAAGCCCCATGATCACGGAGGAACTGGAGTATTGGCGGTGAACAGTGAAAAAGTTTTAAGAGTAAATATATCGATCTACCCTCTTTCGAGTTTTTTTACTAGTATCTGTACTACCATTGATTTAACTCTCACTACAAACTCGAACCCGATCTCGATCACGTTTACGCTTTGCTATGCTTTACTGTATCCACTCGCGATTTTGTTTAGGCTTGTTATTTTCAACAATACAACATGGTAAATATCCCGATAACTTCAGTCAGGAAAGTTATAATTGCAATATAATAAAACGTTCACGACACACCTTGCTTACTGTATCCACTCTCGATTTTGTTTTGGCTTGTTACAGGTTGTTTTTCCAAAGAACTCAGAATATCATGGTAAATACCCCGATAACTTTAATTCTAATTTGAGTGACAATTATACTTTAAATATCTTTATTCCCTGATTGAGGGACAACCGAATGTACCTACGTACATTACAAGTTCAATTTTACTCTTCAAATGAAAGGTTTCGCGGCATATGAATAATGTCTCAATTAATACGTTATCAAAACGTAACAGAGATACAGGTATACATATATGCAAATGTAACATATAGTATTAGTTTCCACGATAGTGTCAAATAGTCGTGTCATAAGGCCGCCTTTACACCTGTAAGGTACGTTAAAGTAACTTTCGATAGTAATGGTTGCTGCATATATAACTTGATCCAATAAAAGGCGAAACAAAAATAATACTGAATAAAGAATGGCACAAGGTGAGTTTGAAACTTTTTTGAAGGAGTTGAGAATAGAAGACTGACACCGGATTTTTCAATTTTATAAGAATGAATACTACAAGTTACTGATATACTTATGGTCACTCTTCAATCGGGAGTGATAAGTTCAACGAGTAGGTAGTGAATTTAGTTTGACGCCGTTTTTACATTCCTTATTTTGTAGGCTCACATTATGAGACGTACATAAAGTAATATCTAATTAAAGTTTCTGACCAGGTTTTATTTTGTTGTTGTTTAGAGGACATTTTTTGGCATAGTTCTCAACTTATCAATTTCGTCAGTGTAAGAGACAAAGCAGGACAAGCTTTTGATCCTCCCACTGACAGCACTAAAACTCTCCAGTGAGCCCTGGCTATACTACTAACCACCGGGAACACAACACGAGATTATTATGGCCGGGGTATTCTGTAGGGCGGAGGAGGTACTTCCTCAGTCGGACTGCTCTATTGGACGGAAATACCGTCGTGTCCTACCTTCTATATTTCTTCTTAAATTCTGGTGTGAAATAAAGAGATCTAACACAAAACGGCATTTTTAACATTAAAATTGACCGTGTAATACATCCAACGCGCTACGTGCATACGAGTGTCATGCGAGTGATAAATTCAAACTATTCCGATTCAGAGTAGTTTTTGTTGCTTCAATATTAAGTTTCTGGTTTGTTCTGTATTCTCAGTTGTTCATATACGAAATTGCACGGGATGAGAGACTATCTAGCTTCACAACATAACTCACATATTTCATAACATTTTAACAACTTGTTTTAAAACGAAACTCGATATTACATTCCGCAACCAGTATCTGCTTCAAAAGGTTTCCCGGTAACATTTTGCACCGGTGCATTTTGGTGAAACAAATATATGCTATATGTAACACGTTCTTAATTACATTTTCACTGAAACTTCTTTAGTTATTATTCCAAAGTACCGTAAAGTAGTGAGTAAATGGTCGTTATAATATTGTAATTACTTTCAATAAATTCTGGAAATAAGTGTGTTTATAGAGTGAACATTAAATGCAGTTATCGAGAAGCGTTTTTGATGATTTGGCTTCAAGTCCCATAAGATAAATGATGTGGTAGAAGAAAGGAAACTACGATTTGGGCAACCAGGAACAGGACGTATAGCAACGGTAAGAATCACTATGGAGGATAGGCTCTGAAGGTTTCTTGTACTGGCAGGTATGGATAATCTAGGATGGTCGGTCGAAAATACGATTCGTTAACGTTGTAATCTGTGTATTATAGAAAATCGATGATCTGCGACACGGAATATTGAAACGCTCTGCTCTTTGCGAAGAGATTAAACATAATTCTTGATATAATTGGCTATTAACCAACGTACACTTGTAGGTTTCAAAATAATCGAGATGTTTACCATGTTACATTGTTATGAGTTTGCGATATTTCGGCGCTGATATTTGCTACTTGTTTTTACATACCGTGATCTTTGTATATTCAACATATTTGTTCCGCTTGTTATAACTTACGGTACGGACACTTGCAAATTGGGCTATGGATCGATGCTCGCTCCAGCTTAGAGATTCTCAGAAAAATAAAGTTTATAACGAGGTACGACAGATTGATACTTATAAAAGCAAACGGTTCTTGCAAATAGAGATCAAGATTCAGGAACTGGAGGATGAGCTAAAAGGGTAACTGGAATAGATAGAATGTAGAAAGTTGAGCACTGGTTGTTAAGGTGTACACTGGGAAAAGTTTAGCACAAGAATAGGAACACTTCTCCTAGAAGTGAAACGAATGCAACTCTATACGAGTAGTTTGGTATAACCTTAATATTCTTTGGTTTCCAAGAAATATGGATTCTGTATGATGAGACATGTCCGTATTAAGTAGTGGTGTCATTGTCATCTGAGATCTTTGGTATTTAATTCCAGATACCGTTTTCTTATTGACCCGTCTGCCGTCTGATCTGCAGCAACAAGCTGTTGTAGCAGTTTGCAAAATGAGATTGGATTAGGCCCAGAAGATTCTTAACTTCTGTTTGCAACCAACTCCATCAGATATACGTCTATAAAATCCAGTGACTTAGGAAACATTTTGATAATTTTAATATGGCTTTCTCTCTGCTAAATGAGTTTGATTCTACATGTCAATCATGGTTCATCAAACCACATATTTTGGGAACATTTGCGGCAGTTTCATCAGATTTTTTAAACCGTTAGATATACACGTTTGTGGTTGACCGCTAATGAGCCAAGTTTACATATAGATATTGGATTCAGGTTTCCTTTCAAGATATTGATCTAATTAAGTACCTTCATATTACTCTCATCGATCATACAACAATCTGATAATTAGATATAACACAACCTGTCATCAAACTACCAAACAACCTAACTCGCCCTAATAGAAAAGTAGACATAATTTTCTCATACAGGTCAGTTACAGATGTTGGTATTCTGAGAGGCTTATAACAAACCATAAAGTAATATGTAGCTACGAACAAGTTGGTAACAATTTCTTGCTAACATATTCAACCTTGATAATTCTCCCACGGCTGGTTACAAACACTGAATAGACATTCTGTTTTGACGATAGAACTAAAAACGGAAGGACATTTGGTTCTTTGTCTGAATATTGTTTTTGTACGACCGACGCTGTTTACAATACTATTATATTATAAGCCCTACCATACATTCCTTTCATAAATAATATGCCATTGTACGTAGGACGTGGTACACATATTATGGAAATTAGCGAACACGAATATTTGCTTGAAGTATTACTTACGAAATATTTCTAATGTATTAAAATTTAACAATATGGTTAAATTCGGGGTCATGATTTTAAAAGTACAGGGCCATTCATACTGTAAATTATATAATTATTTGTAAATCGAATAAAAAAGCAGAAACAAAGCGTGACGCACGTTTTATAAACTCACAAAAAGTAAACTTTTTTTTTACAGATCATCTTGAATACTAACGTGTTTTCACGCTTTCTTTTTAATCAGTATTACAGCTTAATTTATGTAGGTATGTGCTCATACCAAGTCCAAAATGTTTTCTTAAAAACGTAAGTAATTACGTGAAATAGATTATGTGTCCTTCCTCTCAGGGCAGACTTACGTATAAAACATCCATTGTAATGATTGTAAAAGATGTTTGTAAGGTAACGTTCAAATTGATTAGAGTCGAGGAAACCTACCTATATTGACCGCACAGCCTTAGAGGATATCCGAGTGGTAGATATCCGCGTGGGCGGTGCGTGATTCTATGCCAACGTCGAAGAAACGGTAAATAAAATGAAAAACCTGTCGTCCCAGTTCACAGCGAAACCGCTTCTTTCCAAGATACACCTTAAAATTTATCTTTATGTCCATTCTTAGAAACCTTTTCTGTATACCATCTCATCAACCGCACGCTCCTTTCATAATATTTATATATCTAAGTAATCCGTTCGAATACAATACATACCTATACGTAAAATAACGATAAATTGCTGTCGGCGGTACACAATCGAAATGTCAGGCGTACAAATTAAATTTTGGATTTGAAAGCTACATTTCATTGGCAATACTTACATAGTACACAGATACTTTACTTGTCACATGATTAGATTTTGAATTGTAAGTTACAATACTTAATAATTTATATGCTAACGAATGCAAATGCTAATGGCCATCTTGTAGAATTACTGACGCGACTCGCGATAAGTAATTGTTCAAGCGTCGTCTGACTTACTGTCAAGAAATTGACTTTACGATTGAGAAAGTTCGAATCTTGCATCGGGGTTAGGAGGAATACTAGTAATTTCAGCTACTTACCAATATTCTTCCAAAAACATATTTCAGTTATTTCCTTAAAGTTTGAATAAACTATTTTGTAGTGATTGATTGTAACTAATGCGCTTAGAAGTTAACTACTCAAATAAGAATGTAACACAATACTCATATTTGTGTCTCCCGCCCACAGAACACCTTTATTAATATGTTTATGTAACAATTATCTTCAAGTTCAAGTTGAAGTACGACTTACTGCCAGAGGATTATATGCCCTGTTATAACTGCAATAAAGATGTTGTACCTGAAACCAAAATGCGGAATTTAGTGTTGGCGGAACATCGTCTTGGTGCAATTAATTTAATATTTTATTTGTTATTAAAATGTTTGTTTTGTTTCTATTTGTTAGACATGAAGAACAAATGGTAGCACAAAATAGGTAATAGTAGTGACGACAGTAGGTAGTAACAAGATACTTTTTTCTTTTAAGTTGGTAATAGCGCATAATTATTCACAGCAAACGAATTGTAGAATGAAGGGCGAGAATACAAGTGGAAGGTGAGCCGCTACCCAACCGTATGGATTGACGACCTGATAACGGTGGTTAGAGTGGACAGTCCATCCTAACCAATATCTATATAATAGCTCCTGAGCTATGGTGCAAATTAGGAGTAGCTTGTATTATATATAGGCTATAATTGATCCTTTTGAATACGTATCCCAAAGAACTATGGCTCCGCTGTCAAATTCTCCGCCAATGAGTATGAGAAAGAAAATATTAGAGTACTTAGTGTTATTTAGTCTTAACTATCCGAGACATGCAATAGAATACAAACGTTACAGCAATCCTCTTGCAGTTCAGTTTAATTCTTCGCTCATTTGTAAGTACTTAATACATTTGAATCACAAATTTAGAAATTATAAACTAAATGAGGTTCTTTGGGTATCGATTGGTGACGATCAAAACAGGTTGCCAAGTATAACAGGTTTACTTCCTAATTATAGTTCTCGCTTGAAACCGGAATTCCTTGGCGAGACGTGGTGAGAAGTCAGGTGCTCGGAGGTAGGTGGATAAAGTTAATATATTTTATATTGACGGTGTGATTAGTACGGTATTTTTATGAACTCTAACGTTATGCTAAAACTTGCTTCTTTTTATTTTTAAGAGAATGGTTGCACAAACAGATATCCAATATACCTTTAGTATTTATTAAATGGCAGTTCTTACTAGATTAACGAAGGACGAAAAGGGAAAATACAACACAATACCACACATCAGTTCTGGCTGTTTTCAAAGCTTTGTCTATTGCGAGGCAAAGGCTTGTTTATTGTAAATTCTACAGCTACAGCAGTGAATGCAGTCTGGCCATCCAAATTTAAGTTTGAATTTCAATGGATATTATATCCTTTAGGATAAAATGAAGTTTGTTTTATTATAAATGAAATTTTCCAATTCCTTTTATAGCAATTCTGCTACCTTTTGCTCTGGAAGGTAATTTTCAATCTTATTTTCAATTTCAAAATGTCAAGATTTTACTCGATGCGGTAAACACACTCGCCGAGATTAGCTCTGTGGCTGCAAGATTGAATTGCGCTTTACGGTCCTCATCTCTTTCAAAAACATAATATTATATTACTAGATATTAGTAAATATCTCAGGAGTACCGTCATTCAATGGTGTACAGATTGATATTTGCACGGTTGTATAAACAAGCTTTCAAATGCTAGGACCTTAGAATGTAAGTAATTTGTCTGCATCCATGCAAAATATTTGTAGTATTTGGTACATCAAAATTACATCTTGTGTTAGATAAAAATAAACGGGTCGTGCTTTACTGAGTCGTAATTTGAACAAATCGCACGTTGATCGTGACGGTCCGCCTTTATCGAGTACCAGTCTTTCGCAATCCGATGTTGCAACTACACTGGACTTGATAAAATTAATCACTACTTTTTGTTGTACTTTTTGTCGAGTGAAACCCAAATGTTAAGGTTGTCATCATAACCGGTTTAAGTTTTTGGACATTGCTGTTTTTGTTACAATATTAAAAGTGATTTAGGATGCGTATAGTTTGGTGGGCACCATTTTTATTTTGCGAAAAATACTAAAGTTCAGCCGCATCTAAATTAGACTAGAAAGCTGACTGATGATGATAATTGTGCTAAAATTGTACGGCCTAGATTAGATAAAATGGTGAATGTTCTGATGAGCTCTTACAATTAGTCCCACCCTCCCCTTTCCGACACAGGACAACACGTGCAGGGCTTAGATGTCACCCGCATACGGTGCAGAATATCCAATCAAGAACCAAGCGGTTCTTGCCTTTGTCGCACCACTAAAACCTGGAATTCGTCTCCAGCTCACGTGCTTCCTTCTTCCTACGGTCCCGGGTCTTTTAAGCAGGTCATGAAAAAGCATATGAGGCCGTCAAGCTGAGTGTGACCATTGTCACATGGTGTATGTGAGTAATGGTGACCCTCTTTTCTGTAACTTTGCCTTTAGTTTACCATCGGGCTAGACGAAGTCTACTTGAAGTGTCCTATGTATGTTTGAAAAAGTATGTTTCATTGCAAAATTAAGCAGAACATAATAGCCAGGTTAGTCTTTGAATGAGTGACCATTCTTATAGGGGCTTATTACCCAATATACCCAATATAAAGAGACAGGTTCTGGATCTATATAAATATAAGTAAATGTTACGAATATTAATGTAAAATATTTCAAAGACATCAGAGAACGTCAAAAGATAATTAGACACAACAAAGGCAGAGAGACCACAAATGTTACTTATTATATTCGGAGAGTAATCTTTAGATATCAAAGATTTCAATTAATCACATGACAAGTAATTGCGTATCAGATGAATAGGAAAAGACAATACATATTTTATATTTAAGACATTATCATGAAAATATATTTTGCCCCTGGTAAATTATTATTTGGTGATGATAACTTTGACATTTAATTATAAAACTTGATATTGCATACTAGTTAATTATTAGAGTGATACAAGTGACAATATTGGCACCCAGCTGGGTGGTTTTCGCATATTTCAGTAAGATGGTAAATTTTATCTTAAAAATGTCTGAGACAAAGTTAAAGACCATGCGATTATCTATAAAGTTCGATCAAGTGCGAGATGGATTTGCGTACTAAGGGTTCCGTTACGAATCTCCGTAGTCGGCTTGAAAAATTTTGTCATTCATTCCAGGGCAACTGTATACGCTTTTTTTAACAAGTTTCCTAATGAAATTAGGGATTTACCTACCTGTGGATGATATAAAAATATAGTTAGTAAATTGTGCCAGAAAGGCTATTTTAAAATCCAATAATACTTGGTAAAACAAGCTTGGAAATGAGCCGTTCGCTCAACTATGCTACTCAAGTAATTTTTTGTATTTAGATTAAGTAGACCAAGTGTATGTTTGTAAATAGACAAAAAAATGCCCGCTGAGTTTCTTTGCCAGAGTCTTCTCAGGTCGGGGCCGCGTTTCGGACCGGTGGTGGTTCATTTACTAAACTGGTTTTCGTGTTCCTATTTTATTAACGTCTTGTAAGTGCCGATTTAATGGTAAATGATTTTTGAATTGACTAAATTGTAACGCAAACTTGAGCTATGTAAACGTCAATATACTTTATTACGTTAAATTTGAAGTTTGATTTTAGGGTTTAACTCCCGTTGAGCTAGAAGCATGAGATTTGGGAAGAGCTTAAGGTCTTATAGCACAAGTAAAGGAAATATTTCGAAATCCGTAACTATGCGTAAATCCCGAATAAAAAAACGGATCGATGAGGGTTTTTTATATTTAATTTATGAATATGACCGGAGTATACGTAATTATCATGTGTATTATAAACATGTACTTTTATATCCGAATTTTGGCAGCATATTTACAAGGAAAGTCAATCAGAATTGCGAATGAAGCCTTTGTCACTGCTCTCTGTGCAACTTTAATCAATCACTTGCAAACTTGCAAACGTCCATAATACATGACATTATATCTGAATCGTATATCAATATCAATTAAAAAAATTACCTATTTACTTTATTTTTTTTATTTCTTTTATTTGTTTTTTTACTACCCAGTTTGTAAATTAATATTATAGAAGAAAAAAACGCCCCGGTATGATTTTTTTACTGTTAACTGGGTGCTCACGTTTTACGCAGACTGGATTTCATCAGTCAGAATACATTCAACAATTGTGGATTCGCACGTTTACGCTAACTGGTTTTCATTACTGAACATCTGTTCAATCAAACTGGGTTCTCACGTTCTGCCGTCTATCAATCCTCTGTTAATGAAATTCATTTTGCACAAGGAGATAATGCGTTCTAGTGTTAATTTATCTCGTTTCCTATTATCGGTGAAGTTCACTCGGTCGATAAATTGCTACACGCTAGTCAATCAATAGGTAGACATAAGAGGAAAATACTAGACTCAAGAAAATGTTAATCCCGCATTCGAAATGGGGCGGGTATGTAATTGATCTAGTAATTGTTTTCCTTTATTATACGACCAGATGTTTATTTATAAGATGCCCTGATGATGGCACTTCATATGGCTATTTATGTTTGCTATTAAGCGTTTGTTGCTTTTCTTAAAATATATGCAAACATGCAAATACACACAAATACAATTTACTTCACAATAAAAATATTCACTTCAAAAAGGTGTCACATGTGAATTGTCACATTTCGTCTACTATTAAAAGGTCTGGCTCTAAATAATAAAAAAAACTAAATGACTTGTCACAGGCGAAACTAGTCTCAGATGACGTCACACTCGCTGCTGCTTGTCTAGTCTATAATTCTATGTTTCTTACGTCATAGGTGCTTGTCAATTTTGTCGTTGACATTTGAATTAAGAATAAACAATTTTGTTTGTGAATTTAATAAAAATGTGCTCCTGCATGATTGAATTGAATGAATTTAAAAGAAGAGTTGAAGAAGAGAAATGCTTGCCTACATAATATCATCAAGTTTGAAATGGGCGCAACATATTCTAACAGTCGAATTTCTTATCCGTTTTGATGCGTAGTACTTCAATCTACAGCATCTTTCTTTACTTATCAGTAGGGGATCGTTAAGGACCTTTGTTTGTACTCTGAAATGTACTACTTAGCGTAATTCTTGATTCTAGAGAAGATTTTCCTTACCTAAAAATTTGGAATATTGGCAGGTATTGACCATACTTGTCAAATAGCCAATGTACGGCTAATGCATTGTTAAATACAAGGTCCAGAAATGGTAATTGTTAATCAAATATGTCGAATACGCTAATAAACTTTGTCATGTGAAGTGCCATCATAAAATAGATGTTTTATATTGGATTTGGTACGACGCACAGTGCGTTAGATTTTTTTTTTTTTTTTTATACCACTTAGTTGGCAGACAAGCACACGGCCCACCTGATGGAAAGTAGTTACCGTGGCCTATGGACGTCTGTAACACCAGAGGAGTCACAGTCGCGCTGCCAACCCTGTAAGTACAGAGTTTCTGTGCCGTCAGTAGAAGACAAATCAGGACAAGCCTTTAGTCTTCCCACTGACGGCACAAATTCTCCAGTGAGCTCTGGCTACCCTACTCACCGCTGGGAACACAACACGAAGTTATTATAACCGCGGTATTCTGTAGGGCGGAGGTACTTCCCCAGTCGGACTGCTCAATCGGGCGGATATACCGCCGTGTCCTACCTCCTAAATCCAAACATCGGTTGGTATATACTACTAATGATATCAGATAACAAAATAAATATATTTTTACCAAAGCGTGATTTAATTGGAAGATTTCGAAGTATATTTATGAGACAACATTCAAAACATTTCAGGATTTTTATAAAAGAATATTATAACCGCGGTGGCCAAGTGGTATGGGTAATGGACAGCTGAGACGAGGTCTCGGGTTCGATCCCAGGTTTTACCATGACACACACCAATGACTTTTCGATGCATTTATCGCAGGTTTATAAGTGTCCGGTTAATGACAATAGGCTCGCCACCTATTACATTGGGACCTAAACATAAACTGGCGAAATGTGAGTGCTGGCACCTCTGCCTATCCCTTTGGGGATATATAGGTGAAAGTTTATGTATGTTATGTTAATATTATAACCAAAATTACTAATTTTCCCTCCAACTCCTCCAACTAAGCTAAATTGCTTATGCTAAGAGTGGGTTCACGTACGTATTGTAATAGCCCAGATTCGAGCCCTGGACCTCTCGATTGTTTGATCGACTCCTTAACGACTAAGCTTTCCTTTATATATTGGCTGGAGCTGAATTGACGCTTGAAAAACCAGCACGTAGGCATTGCGCACCTGTTTTCATTTATTAGCGTATCATCCACTGCTCCACAATTTTATTATATTGCTACAAACAATGCCATGTGTGTCAAGTAATGGGAGATAACTCATACATATCATACTCAATTCTCAAACGCGCCATACAAAATCATACTTGCGAGTGACGTCACACACCATTTGTTCGTATTGCAAATGTATGGAGTGCAAGTGAATGTCGCATTTATCTCGTTGCACATTGCGTTTACAATGTGTATAGAACATAATAAAAATAAAGAAATGTAATGAATGTAAAAAGAAGTTTAAAATTAGGATTGAATTTGATTATTTATATTTTAACTTATTTTGGATTTTTTTTATTTTTTATTTATTTATTAAATAGCCTTATGTTATATTATATAATTATGTTTGTTGTATATAACTATGTTTGTTATTTGATGTGACAAAATCTATGATTGCAAATATATTAACTTTGGAAATTAAAAATATTGAAAAGCCATAGTTTCAGTTGTCTTAGGATTTTTTTTATTTTCAAGGCATTTTTTTCCAGCTAAGATATTAAGCGGTATTGAGAAGAATCGGCCGACCTTGTCAAAAAGCCTTAGTCGCATTGTGAATAATGTTGTGCATCTATACTATATTATGGTACATTAGTACAGCTTTGTGGTACAATACAGCAGTACAGCATTGAAGTACACAGACGATAATTGCCGGGTAATACGGACATTACCTGTGATTGTACTCATTTCCCGTGAATCCAACGAAATAGGTCATTTCAAATGTAGCTTGCAAAGTATTTTTATTACAAAATTGTGTTTCACAACTCGGCAAAGTATGTTCTGTAACAATTTGTATAAAACGAACTTTTCGGTAATCTGTGCTTTCGGAGTCGAACAATAGACCTTCACTCGCTATCTCTCTATGTACACTCGCCACTCATAGAACCTTGGTCTGATATTTAAAGTTCACTCCACTGTCCAGATAGTTATTTTTGACCTGAAACACGAATATAACCAGTTGCGGTTATGAAATTTAGATTGTACCGTAATCTGTTTAGTTCTGCTATGTACAGTGCAGCTGTTCACTTTCTCATTGGCTATCTACGCGGTTAATAAGTAGTAATATCATTATTAAAAAGAGAAATATCGGTTCTGATAAATCTGACAATCTAGATTTATAAACGTTACGCATAAACTATCATGGTCACTCACTTTACCAATATATATCAGGATATATTTACTTACATAAAATTTTCTTTTTTTTTAAGTTTATTGATGAAGAAGTAAAGATTATTATTACATGTTTAATTTTTTGGAGTTGCCGATATTGCGGTGGTGTTACAAACAATACATGGCAAATATCGTGGTATCTTTGATATAAATTCAGCCTTAAAAGAAAGATTATAAACACATCTATAAACAAGGAATTATTTTGACTTTTTAAGTACATACATATACATAATCACGCCTTTATCCCTGAGAGTTAGTCAGAGGGAAATTAACACCCACAATTCACCACTAATTGTTTTCAGTCCCACGTAATTGGAGGTGAACCTATTGCCATATTCCGGGCACTATTGTTGTCTCGAGCCATGGATCTGAGGCTGAGAGGCTGTATATATCAATATGATGGTAAACAGATTATTAAGGACCCTATTTAAATAACAGTCTCGTACACAACAGCTAGGTTCTCAAAAACGCATTTTATCAAGAAATATAACGTTAAACTTAAACTTTACATATATACATACATATAATCACGCCTCTATCCCCGGAGGGTTAGGCAGAGGTGAATTATCACCCACATTTCACCAATAATTGTATTCGGTCCCACGTCCAACTTAAATAAATAAATAAATAAATATTCCACGACATTCTACACAACTTACCACAAATACTTTACTTACCACAAATATCTAATTTTCAGTTCTAATATCATATAGTTCGTTAGGCTACTCCATTAGCGTCACACAGATACATTTAATCTTAGTACACAGAAAGCTTCATTCACATTTTCATTAGCATACCATGCCTTAGATTAGTCTAAACCATCTTTTACAAAATAATTAGCCTCCTGGAAGGTTTACCAACAGAACTAAAGTATATGGCCCATCTAAGAGTTGTATTACTATACATACATTATTATGTCTACTATGTTACACAACATGATAATTTCGTAATGATTTCGCTGGAAGCAGTGTTTAATTAAGTATTGTTTAAGTGTTTTGTTTTTATTACAAGCATTTTATCTTGCTTTTTGGGGGCCACCATTATTGCTGTATGCCATTATCAGCTCACTTAGTTAAGATAAAGTAGTACGTAAATATAAAAACGATAGATTTAAAGGAAATTAAAAACGAAATCAAATCGATACAGCCATGAATTTAATTCAAATATGGCACTGATAGCTCTCGAAGACATAATACAATGCAACTGGAATTTTTTTTAACTGCTTAGGTGGCAGACCAGCGGCTCTGATAGCTCTCGAAGACTTCATAATACAATGCAACTGGAATTTTTTTTAACAACTTAGGTGGCAGACAAGCACACGGCCTAACTACTAGCACCTAATATAAAGTGGTTGCATGAATTGTTGGTCTAATGATCTTCATTATATAAAACATGTTCTAATCTGATATGATTTCTGAACAGTCACCCTAGCAGAAGCAGACCTAGGATGAGGGCGTGTCATATTTCCGTCAACCTGGTGGCCAAGCCCGGTCAGGGTCACAGACATATCTAGTCGGTTCGAACCTTCCAGACACATCTCTCTGCTATCTCAGGAGCCGCTCACCGGAGCTAGTTTCTTCACGTCAAAAATAAAAAAGATATAGCTCGTGACGATGTCAGTCCATCAATATTTTTAACCTGCTTTCAAATCTACCTATATCAAACATTTATATATATACTCGTATATATGATTTTTGTATTTGAAAATTATTTCACGTAGTACTCTAAACCGACGAGCATGCATGAAGAATGTAATGAGAGTGAATGAAGCGAGAGTAGTATGTCAGGATCGTAGCAAGTGGAGATCCGTGATCTCTGCATACCCCTATGGGAAACAGGCGTGATTTTATGTATGTTTGTATGTAATTATTTCACTATTAATAACCGGCTTATTTGAACGCAGAACTGAAAGATTAAACGACTGTTCGAAGTTCGAACAATACAAAGTCAATAGATAAATATTACCAACAAATATTCGGTAACCTTCCCTCTAGGCTATTATTTGCCATTTCATAAGCCGAAAGTTTCAGATTCGGTGTTAAATTAAAGAAACTAAGAATAGATACTAATCGATTTACTTATGTATTATTCCAGAATGTTCTCTTCAGCTAACTCCTCCCGCTATGTATCATTACGGTTCAAAGCATGGATGCAAAGTCTTACGGATGCGAGACTTAGAAGGTCACAAAAGACATCTCACACCAGCTAGAAGTGTTCACCAACCGCTGCCTCCGCCAAATCCTTGGTATTTACTGAACCGCGAAGTTTACCAACGCAAACCTATGGGATCGCTGCATTAAGTCCCATATCCACCAACAGGGCAAACGCCGAAAATGGAACTGGATTGGTCACACGCTCCGTAGGGACAATGACCATATATCGAAGTGCTCAAATCATATCTAGAAAATAGACACCAAGTTGTAAACATAGATACCTACATTAGTACTTAAAAAACATGACGTACAGCTGCCCACAAGGCTCCGTGCTTAGCCCCTTATTGTTCTTGGTCCATCTACCTGTTTTACTTTGACAAAACTATATTAGTTTTATAATAGACGCTCAAAAAGACCTAAACCTACTCAAGGAACGGTTAAAATAAAACATGCTCACAATTAATACATTTATAATTTTTGCAGCCAAAACAAACATGTACCAGATCTTATAACTCGATCTAATCATTAAAAGTATCTCGGTTTGTGGTTGGATGATAAATTAACCTGGAACCAGCACATTGAACATGTCAAAATAAAATTAATTATAACCATATAGGTATTAAGAAAGACAGCAAACTATACCATACAAAGTAAAAAATATGATTTACAACTCTTTTATTAAATCTCACCTGGATTATCTAATTTAGGTATTAGATCCCCTGATCAGCTGCTGTGACCAATCTAAGCTCACTACAAAGACTTCAAAACAATGTAATTAAAACCCTTTACCACTATCTCTATTTTACTCCTACCGAATAATTATACACTCAAATAGAACTATTTTACATAAGATAACTATATGTACACCACACATGCATTCTTATCTAAATATATATATATATATATATATAAAATTCTTGCTTGCTCGCACAAAATAAATTAAATAAAACTAAAGCAAATTTAAAAAAGAAAAATAATCTAGTTCTAATATAGTTCTCTGAGTTTCTTGCTGATATCTTCTCAGTAGAACTAACCTACCGAACCAGCGAAAGAATCATTTTCCAATGGTTTATTTTTACATTATTTTATATTTTTATATTATTTCTTGACATACCTAATTGTAAAATTTTGACGTTCATATGTGCTCTTTGTGTGCCTAAACTGAATAAATGAAATTGGTTCTTTGATTCTAAAACATAACACCTAAATCAAATCGCATATGTCGGATAAATAAATAAATAATATTTAAATTACTACCAAGGGTAAGCACTAACTACAGGATAAGAAGTATACTGTTTGAGGGGGATCAGCTTTTCAAACGATTACCAAATGAGGGGAAAACTTGCAATTATATGAATGTATTAAAAAAGAAACTTAGAAATATGTTTGTACACGATGACGTCTGGAGAACTGAGGTGTATCTACTTTATGCAATCACATTATATTTATGTATCTCATTTTGAGCAAACTATTATGTACTTTTTTTTTATACCACTTAGGTAGCAGACAAGCACACGGCCCACATGATGGAAAGTGGTTACCGTGGCCTATGGACGTTTGTAACCCCAGAGGAGTCACAGTCGCGCTGCCAACCCTGTAAGTACAGAGTTTCTGTGCCGTCAGTGTAGAAAACAATACAGGACAAGCCTTTAGTCTTCCCACTGACAGCGTAAATTCTCCAGTGAGCTCTGGCTACCCTACTCACCGCTGGGAACACAACACGAAGTTGTTATAGCCGTGGTATTCTGTTGGGCGAAGGTACTTCCCCAGTCGGACTGCTCAATTGGGCGGAAATGCCGCCGTGTCCTACCTCCTTGAAACTATGTTCTTGTACTATGTTCTTATGAGAAAATAAAAATCACTGAACCTATATCACATGCCTGAAATGCCATTAAATGAGTTACTTAGAACTAGAGTCCAAAATATTAACTTAAATAATATTTCTTAACTATAACTACAAAAACAGTTGGTAGGCAGTGAAAGTGAACTATCGACGAAATGTGCTGAATATGAGATAATCTCAAATCTGCAACAGACAAAGACAAGACAAATATGTATCCGTTAGCAGAGAGACCTGTTGAACTGGAAAATATTAAAGGAAAATGGAATGTTCGAGACGATTTATGTCACATATAAAAATCTATTTACGGTTGCCAATATGCAATTGTATTCCATATTCAATGTTGTGTTCGTGTTACAAATGAAAGACCATGATATCTCGAATTTTATTTAGATTCAATAAAAGATATTTATTCAGTTTAGGTACATAAAATATGCTATTATAATATACAATTACTTACAAATTTATATAAAACTATGCTAACTATACAATATATACAAAAATGGAATAGAGAAAAAGAGGGAGACTGCAATTTTAGGCATCAAAAAATTCCTCCCCATCGATCTCTACTGGTACCCAAGAGGCTGGCGGCATTACCACGCTGAATGGCGATGCCAATTCTTTGAGCGAGGTAAAGGCTAGTACATATTTATTACACATATATTGTTCATGTACAGTTCTTGTTATAAGTTCTTCATTCGACTAAAATCACGGATTCTTCTATCCATAATCCACATCATAACTATCGACAATATCGTCCCTATGTATTTCAAAGTCAAAACATAGTTATAGGTAGGTCAACATCAGAATGATCTTGACCATGGAGAAGGAAATGATATTCTGTCCTCCGTGGTCTTGACGAACAATGTACTAAAAATGTTCTTAATGCCTTGGTTTTCTTCCCTTTCTGATCTTATTGTTCTGATATTTGTTACACTTTGATGGATTTCGGAGTTTTATGGATTTAAATTGTGACAATGATACAATTTAAATCCATAAAACTAGATTTGCTTTGCTCCTAATACCTTACTATTAAGACTATTTTGAGACTTTGTTGTCAAACTCGTTCTGACACTGACTTTGCAATAAAAAAATATGTTAATTAACAACGATAGGTATATTTTTCAGAAGTGTTATGATAAGCAAAGATTGAAATAAATCCAGTCACAAAGCGATAATAAACTAGTTGACCTTCTGTCACGGTCTCGGCCGCGCTCATTTTTAACGGAGTTCTATAAAACTATAGTGCAAACGAATATAAGTCGACCGCCTCTTGTTCTATATTCGAATGGAAATACGTCTTATGAATCTATTAGACCAGTCAAGTGAGAGTTACTTCCAACCACGATACACATTTTCACCGTGACTCCTATTTGCCTTGATCTGCACTCGCACGGAATGAACACATCAAGCCCGACATGTCGTGTTAGGGAGGAAATCCTCTATGAGCGGCGCCCGCTGCGGCGGGACACTAATGCCATTATAAATATTTATAAGAAATCAAATATTATTAAAAGGATAACAACTGACTCCGACCATGTAATGGATTTATGTCACGGGTCGTCTGTTTACTATGTTCTTTCGTAGCGAAATATTAAGAATAAACAGCCAAAACAATAAGATTTCTCTAGAGTCTGTGCCTGTTTTTGCCGAATGTAGGTATTAGTTTTCTATTATATTTCACGGCTTGTGAGTTCAAACAGTTAATAAATAATACCTTACCTTACTCTTACCTACACTTACTCTTTCTGATCAATACGAAATATTTGAAAGGGTCAAAATGTGTGAAATTCTCACGGGGATTTGAACGTAAAATGTACCTATACCTATTCGACTAGAGTCAAATTAGTCTCAGTTATAAATAAATAAAAAGTATTTTTTATAAAACACGTACTCAAGTCGTGCAGAAAATTTATTAAGGACCTACGTCGTCGTAACGTATAAATTCAATCAAAGTTAATACTTTCTTGATATACAGATCATTCGTATAACTTTGCTAAGTTATTGATCGCATCCGGTAGGTGGCATCGCAATAGAGTTATAAGACATATCTACTGAATAAGTCCATGTGACGGCAGGAGGGGTCACTTAACCCTTAATATTAGGTAATTTGCATCAGGCAGTAATTGGTTGAATTTTAAAGTATTAATTATTATTAAAACAGGAACCTCTAATCAGAGACGTGATCTATGATTCGAGGTCCCAATAATACTTTCCATTAGCTTTCTATAACCAATTCAGGTTATTCGTTCTAAAATACTGACATTAACACAGAATTTCTGACGTGTCCGTTCCATTTATGAACGTTTTATAAATGCACTGTTCGGAACCGGTTGGACAATGACGTCAACATGTGGGACGGCGTCGAGCGTGTTTTCCAATTAAGACACCGAGTCTCTCAGCCACTCACATTTTTCCAATGTTTAATGACACTGTTTAACGCTGTGTAAATACAAAATGGTTCACACTGCCTTATAAGTCGACTTGAACATTTGTAATATTTTACCTACTTGGCGATTGACTTGATAGTTGATAGTCCTTGTAAATACATTCTGCTAGTGGGGCACGATATTTTAAAAATTATTGCAACTGTGTGTGCTTGATATATTTTCACTTCTAAAAGTTGAAACCAATCATTTGTAAGTAGTACCTAAAAATAGTAAAGGCACAGGTACCTATCGACCTCGAACTTTTAGAAATAGAAATGGAATTTTTACTTAAAAATCAATGACCTCTCGCATTTTCTTTTTCCTTCCCATTTGTAAACTTTCTGTGTGCGTTCTGGTAGGTAGCGCTGCTGCACTTATTTGTCACATATATTGCCCGGGAAAATAAAACTAGAATAACTAATGTTATCGAATAATTGGATTCCATAAGCTACAGCAATATAATTTAACATAATCACTTTTAACATTAATTGTACATTGAATGTTTTAAATGGACTGCCCAAGATAGATCTTTAGAGGCCACGAGTTCTCAGGTTTTCACACCTCGGGTCAATCTCAAACTCACTCAGACGTGCGATCCTCATTATTGGGAATCCTGAGATGCGTAGTGATGTTGCTTCAATGGCAGTACTTTACCATTTCTACCATGGTGAGTGTTCTGATGAGCTCTTCCAATTATATATCTGCATACGGTGCAGATTAGCCGATCAAGAACCAAGCTGTTTAGAGATTCTCTTCTTTGCCGCACCATTAAAACCTGCAATTCTTTATCAGCTCACGTATTTCCTTCTTCCTACAGTCCCGGGTCCTTTAAACGGGGTGTGAGAAGCATCCGAAGAGGCCCTAAAACTGAGTGCCAACATTGTAACATGCATTGTGTCTGTAATGGTGACCTTCTTTCTGTAGATTCTGCCTTTAGTTTACCATCAGGCGAGGTGAAATCAAATTGGTGTGTCCTATGTATAAAAAAAATAACCACCTCCAATGTGTATCAAGCAATTTTCCACGATAAAAGTTCTCCACACGGGCGGTGTCGCACGCAGTTAGTTTAATATAAATAACCCCGATGTGACGCAATTATTAATAGCCCATGATAAAAGCTTACCGCCAGACACATTATGTGCTTGTCATCCATTGTCACCTCAAAAGCTAAAGTTCCAAGAAAATCCTTGAGACAATAGAGGCGCCTTATCGGCGGGGACGAGATCTTAAAATACATATTTATATGACGACACAATAATTGACGTCATGCCCCTAATATGTCATTATGATTTTCATCTTTAACAAATACCCCATGAAATGAAAGATAAAAGGCTGTTCATATGTAATCAATGTGAATAGATACATATCAGCCTGAGGGTGGTTATAAGGTCACAGGGTCCGTTCCTTCTCTAATATTGTCCTCTAATAACACGTCAAAACAGTTCGCTTTAAATAGAACCTTTTGTCGAATCCTATCTTGCCTGTCAATAGAAATATTACGCCTTTATGAGTTCAAACATCATAGGAAATTCCTCAAACAGACAGTATATTAATAAACTAGTCGAAAAGTAATTGATGGACTCGTTGGCGATTTCTGTAGAAATTTGACGATACTATTTTATTACAGACATTGTAGGCAAACAAATGTGTTTTATTATTCGTCCATGTTTTACAAGCTATAGTTTGGGCCTGCGTTATTAGTTTCTACTGACGATTGGACCTTTTTCAACTTTCAAACATAGATATACATATATAGATATCTTAACATAAACAGATTTGTTCTGTACAAGCTCGAATGTAATTAAAAGACGTATGGTTGACGAGTTCTTTGGGGAAGGTGCTAGCCACCGTCACAGAACTCATTCAGTGTAGTGACACCTACTGCACACTATTCTTGAGCTTTTGTATTTTGTATCTTCTCATATATTTTCTTTCCTTTTGTTGCAATATGTATCGTATCTTTTATTTATTTATATTATTATACAAGCAAACGTAATAAATAAATATTTAAATGTGTAAGTAATCTATATATTATTGTTATTAGTCTGTAAGCCTTCCTAAAAGTATTAAATAAAATAAAATAAACTCAAAACAGAAGTGACAAAATGCTAGGGAGTTGAGCCGGAGACCATGGAACCGAAATTAATAATATAATTGGACGGCCTCTGTGGCGTAGCGGTACAACGTTCGACTGCTACGCAGGAGGCGCGCGTTCGTTTCCTGCTCTGTGCAAATATTTGTATGCACGAATATGCATATATGCATTGGTCTGGGTGTTTCTATGTATAATATGTATCTAAGTATGTTTATCTGCATTCTAGATTCCATAACACAAGCTAGTTAAGCTATGCTTACCATGGGTCTAGATAGCGCTGTGTAGAATGTTGTAGAATATTTATTTATTTATACCCTCTAACCCCCCAACTAAGCAAAATTGCTTGTGTAAGTAGTGGGTTCACGTCGGTAATGTAATGGCCAGGATTTTGAACCCGGGACCTCTCAATCGAATAGCCGACTCCTTAACCACTAAGCTAATCTAGCTTCATCTTCGTCATCAAGATTCTTATGTTAGAAAAACGAACCTATAGTTTCTACATTAATAAACACAAATGGTTTTTATTACTCTATAAAAATATCGAACTTTCCAACGTGATATCAAAGTAAGTCGAACTTGCCGGACTCTCACTTCCCGACGACGACGTTCCAAATCAAAATTCGCATTCGGTACCTACAGATCATCGCTTGGTAAATACTTTTGAAGTTCAGAACTCGATTACATCTTCTGACGTTCGGCTTCCCAAACCGGTATTTTGCGACCTACTTAATTTAATATTCCCAGTTTATCAAATTACAATCTGCGGGTAATATGAGTAGCACAACCTAAACGCTTCTCGATCAATTTCATAACAATGTGTGTATTATTATGAAATTGAAATTATGAAATTGATCGAGAGGTATTCGTGGCTATAAATGATATGAAACACTTTATTAATATTTTCAGCCTCTAATTTTGTACGAAGCAGCAACGGCAAGCAATTACAGTTGACGCCCAGTTTAGTTTAGTTCAGTGCATAGACTTTGCTAAACTTTATTGCTGTGCACTATTACAGTTCAATAATGATTTTGATTCTATAATTAGCCCCTGTTTGTTGATTGTTTCACGGTTGTGTTTCTCAAAGGGGGAGGTAGGGATTACACCCACATTATTTCAGATCCATTTTTGATCAATATTAGGTACTTATATATATTCGTATAATATATACTTATATAATATAAACTTATATCTAACATTGAGGTTTTACACATTACTGTGACTAGGGGCTACTGTAGAGCTGACGTACTTTTTTTTTTTTTTTTTTTTAAGTGCGCAAAATCCCCACGGATACCTCCCCACCGGAGCCGGTGAAGGAGGTTATGTCGGACTCGAACCGACTAAAACGCACGCCGCCTGTGGGTCGCTTTGGTTGCCAAAGGTGAGGTTGACAGGCATATCCCTCGCACCCCGGCCGACCCAGGGCCATCTCTCACGATCTGGCCCTCTTCTCGGATGTGGGGACTACAGAGTCCCCAACTCGTCCCCGGAAACGGGGAGGCGCGCCACGCGCGCCACCGCCGCGGCCTGCTTCTGCCAGGGTGACAGGCGGCTCCACCTGTCACCCCCAGGCCGGCGCTCATGGGGGGCGGAGGTCGTTCATCGACCGAGCTGACGTACTTTGTACTTGAACGTTGCACGGTTACTGGTCATCCTGATTTTGAGAGGTAGCGCATTCCAAAGGAGAATTGCTTGCACGAGGAAAGAAGAATGAATTAGGCTGGAACTATGAGTAGGGCTTATTAGGGTTATTTCTATACCATCAAAGTGCAAAATTAAATGAAAAGAGTTTCATTACACTTTTTCATTCTGGACTTTAGTCGCATTGTTTTAAAGTCTAAAATTCAATAGATTTTTTAGCAGAGTTCGTGGTATGACAGTGGTTTTGCTTTAGCAGAGTCCAGGCCCTGAGCTAGCCTATAACAAAGTTAGTGACTTCGGTCCCATCGTCGACCTCTCCGAGGTACGGTTTAATCGTATAATTCTAATGCGTTAGACTCAGACGGGCGAGTTAGGCTCAGATTATGAAATTGGTTTAACGACCGGATAATGAAATCAACTGCATTCAAATTCTGTTCCCGTTTTCCTTTAGTTTGTTACGAGTTGAGTTTACGATGTGGACATATTTTCGTAAAAGCTGCTTTGGGTTTGTTGTCTAGGTGCTTAAGATGAATTGTTTAAGAAAACTGACAAGTTAATGGTTTTATTTGCGTGTTTAATAGACGTTTTTAGTTTGTATATATTTTCTTTCTTTTTTTAACTGCCTAAATCACCAGAGATAGCCCCTTTTGAACTCAGGGCGGTTATGTCTGTTTCGTAGCCTGATATTATTTTTTAATTTTTTTAAATCTATTCGGAGGACCAACAGCCATGAAAAATTGTTTATAAAATGTATTTTAGTTACATAAAGTCAATAAAAGGTCCTCGCTGTTACAATGCTGAATATATAAGTATACTGTTAGCATTAGGCAATATTAATATAATTATTTTTTGTCAAATATATTACTAAAATTATCCAAGTCGCGAAGTGTAGATATTACCATCATCATCATCATTATCCTCCTGCCCTTATCCCCAGTTTATTTGGGGTCGGCGCAACATGTGTTCGTTTTCCATTCATCTCTAGTTGCAGTCATTTCAACATTCACTCCCTTAACCATATCATCATTCACACAGTCCATCCCCCTCATTTTAGGCCTTCGGGGAGAGCCCTTGTAACCACTTCCATAGTTAGTGCCTTCCTTACGACATTACTTTCATCCCTACGCATTACATGCCCGAACCAGAACAAACGATTTCCTCGTAGCATTTCTGTGATTGTAGATATTACCATGACAAATAAATTAATCTTGGGTTGATAGATTTCATAGCATAGATAGATAGCTAAATATAAAATTCATCGTACTAAAAAATGTACCTATTTCCTTAATTAAAAAAATTCAAGGTTTACTATATAAACATATTATTATTCATTGTGTTCAATGATACAAATTATAATGCGGTATAAAATCTATTTTATGTAATAAATAAGAACCTTGACTACAAAAAATTACATAGATATATATTATTATCATTGTTATTAAAAAAAATTAAATAATCAAATAGTGAACTAACAAATATTTTTTTTAAATTAAAGGTGAATATATTATTACAAAAAGCTGTACAGCTGATGCACATACAGACAGGCCAGTGCATATTCATAAGTATCTCGACCAAGGGTGACGTCACCATCAGAAGTCCGAATTTACTAGCTACGGAAGACCTACTTGTGATCTTCAAGTTTTTTCCCGTAGAACTATAGACATAAGTCAAAAACAAAAATCATTTATTCTGTATAGACCATTATATCGGAACTTACAAAACGTCAACAAAAAAGGAACATGAATATCAGTTTAGTACCTAAATGGATCACCGGTTGGACCTGAGAAGACTCCGGCAAGAAACTCAGCGGGCATTTATTTTTTTGGTCTATTTACAAACATACACTTAGTCTACTTAATCTAAATACAAAAATTTACTTGAGTAGCATAGTTGAGCGAACAGCTCATTTCCAAGCTTGTTTATCATCCAAGTATTCTTGGATTTTATAATAGCCCTATACATATCTACAAGTGGAGCGCTTTGCCTTGTAGTCGACGCTGTACATACCACGCCCTGCTTAGGTACTACTGGCGCCTCGAGCGTCGGCTACGGTCATTGCACTTACATACAATCTCTGATGTCAACTCTCAGTTTGCCTAACGTGGAAAATCTTAATTATATCAGAGTCGGATTAGACCTACGGCTAATGGTTTAAAGATTTTTTATATGCGCTATTATGGCAAGAATTGAAGACTTTTTGCTAAGACTCTATAAACTCTATAGACACAGTAAGTAGCTCTACAACACGGCGTAAAAAAATCAACTGTGACACAAGTTTTCATAAACATATATCACATAACATGGCTGCGACCCGCTAGGCGTGATCGACTTGCCTGGTCACAGCAACATCTCACCTTGTTCCTAGATAAACCCATCTCAACTGATTTGGGTAATATAGCCTGTGTAATTTGCCTTTGACAGGTGTCATTCACATAATTTAAGGTATTTCGTTGCCATTGTTGAAACTACTCGTGACATATTGTCCATCATTCTATATTTATTCTCCTGTGTCTCTAAACTGATCAAAATTCACTAGAATATTACTTAAATATGAATGATTAATTATAATAAATATACCTAGACAGCAGCAATTATACAATGTGCCCACTACGAATTAAGGTACGATGGGGTTGACATACCCTTACCGGATCGAACATAACATAACATAAACTCACGCCTATATCCCTGAAGGGGTAAGCAGAGATGCTAGCACCCACATTTCACCAGTTTATGTTTAGGTCTCAATGTAATAGGTGGCGCCTATTGCCATTAACCGGGCACTTGTAAACCTGCAATAAATACACACATAACTTCGAAAAGTATTGAAAAGTCATTGGTGTGTGCCATGGTGAAACATGGGAGCGAACCCGAGACGTCATCTCAGCAGTCCATTACCCATACCACTAGGCTACTGCGGTACAGTTAAATTTCGTAATTTAAAAAATACGTATTGGCATAGAGAAGATAATAATGTACATTAAGTAGGTGTGACGAGTTTATACTGATACCTAAAGATTACATCGCACATTGAAAGAAGGAAGTATAAAGGTGAGTTTCTTACAAGTTCCAAATAAATTAAGTCAAAGTGTAATAAACTATTGCAATACGGACAAGACCCGGTAGCTGGTATCTCATTAATGTTAGTACATGCAAGAAGAAGAAACTTTCTCTCGCACAGCTGATTGAAATCTGTAAGATCGCGGCGTTAGACGGATAGTACTCGGGAGGTTTTTTTATGCCACTTAGGTGGCAGACAAGCACACGGTCCACCTGATGGAAAGCGGTTACCGTGGCCTATGGACGTTTGTCACAGTCGCAGTCAAAAAACAAACAACATAAATTGATAGTTGATAGCAACAGTACTGTGTCTATATGCAGTATGTCGTCAAAGGCTTTTTATAATCATATATTTGATGTTCTTTTTGCGTGCGAAAAATCCAACAGGAATACTAACAAATGTGAGCTAAGTATTAGTTTACATACATTGTGCGCCGGTACTTGGTACATTTGACCTGACTCTCGCTTCTCCTATAGTAAAACCACAAAAAGAAAATGCAAAAAATGGCATTAAATTTTAGACTTTATTTCTTAACGAATGAAGTCCAAAAGAGAATGAAAATTTTCATAACACTTTTTCATTCACTATATCTTTTAATTTTTAACTTTAACAGCATAGCTTTAGAGTCTAAAATTAAATGATTTTTTTTAGCAGTGTGAGGTATGACAATGGTTTTGCTTTAGCAGAATCGAGGCTCTGGCATTAACTTGAAATGTCCTCGACCTAATTGACATGACATACGCCTAGGTCTACTTCACTATTATCAATATATCTCAAGGGTAATATTATGTTGGAGCCGCCTGTCACCCTGGCAGCTGCAGACCGCGGCGGTCTGACTTGCCTCCCCGTTTTCCGGGAACGAGTTGGGGACTCTGTAGTCCCCACACACCCGAGGAGAGGGCCAAATCGTGAGAGATGGCCCTGGGTCGGCCGGGGTGCGAGGGATATGCCTGTCAACCTCACCTTCGGCAACCAAAACGACCCACAGGCGGCGTGCGTTTTAGTCGGTTCGAGTCCGACATAACCTCTACCACCGGCTCCAGTGGGGAGGTATCCGTGGGAATTTTGCGCACGTAAAAAAAAGGATAATATTATGTAAGACTAACCTAACCCGTCCAGCTAAGCTATTTTTTAAATTTACTTGCGGTAAAAGTAAGTTTACATCGGCAGTGTAGTCACAAAGATTCGAACCCGGAACCTCTCGATCATAAAGCCGATTCTTAAACCACTAAGCTACCGATGCTTTTAATGTTTCTGAGCTAATATATAAATACTCTTACTTAAGGTGAAACCCCGATTACGATCCTATTGACGTCATCCGTACAGAAACTGCCTTTGTTCTGCCATTTTGACGCGAAGTACAATAGAATTAGCTGATCCCTCCCCTCTGTTGTCCCCACCCCCGAGTAAGACCAGATCGAGAGAGATGTCTGTGGGTCGGCCGGGGTGCGAGGAATATGCCTGTCAATCTCAGCTTAGGCAACCAAAAACGATAGACTGACGCCCAAGATACAGATCACACTAGTTTGGGAGTCAGAGGTTTTGTAAACTAGATTTAAGTTATTGGAAAATAACTTATATTATTATTACAAAGTTGTTTAGAATTAAATTTTCTACAATTTTGAAACTTTTCATTTCTTCCTAGGATCGATATTTTTCGATTTAAACCCCAATAGGTAGTGAAACTTTCTTAATGTTTTTTGACATATGGAAAATTCTTAGTAGCAATTTTCTTTCAGAATTCCTTAGAGGAGGTCACTGGCAGACTACATTTGGTATTCAGTTCATTGTTTTCTCCGCCATCATGGATTTTAAGAGTGAATTTTTAATTGCTAAATATGTTGTACACTAAAAAAGCTATTTGGAATTAAATTGCCTACATTTTTGTATTCATAATTTTATTCATATAAAAATAGGCTACTTATTCAGTAAATAAAATTTCACCCTCTTTAAGAAGGCGGAGAACGCAACTAACCGAATACCACGCAAAACAAAAGTTAGACTGCCCGCGACCTCCCTCAACGAATTCCGAAAGAAAATTGCTACTAGGAATTTTGCCTCTGTCAAATCCTAACTTTCTTGGAATAATATTCATTGTCTGTGTAATAAGAAAAGCCGTGATACACCCACGTACTCAGAAGAAATGGAACGGTAATCAATACCAATGAATATTCAAACATATTTAGAGTGCCTGTTGTTGTTTTTCCTTCTGCTATTAAGCATGCGGTTTTCATTCGTCGCCTTCCCAGGTAGCAAAGAGTGAAAACATTTATATACCACTTAAACAGCTTACAATCAGGTTAATCGCACACTTATTATTCACTAGTTAGTACCCACTGCTACACAAAATCTCATTACGACGCCCATTAAGTACTGTAGGTACCCACGGTATACACCGCAGCAAAAACCACTCAAAAGCTCTACTTGTCGTAACTACCCTGTCATAACCACCGTCATAATTATCACAGTAGTCCTAATCCGTGTTCATCCGAATACGACATAAATAATATATGTATCTAAATTATAATCGATCGGATCTTATCGAATCACGCTAAATATAACCCAATATTAACTGTTATAAAGGTTCCAAGTAAGGGTTATAAGAAAATACATAACTAATATAAGTGTGAATTTAATTAACTTTAAGACAACTGGTAGGTAGCTAGCTAGTCAAGTCGTGACCACGGGTGCTGCAATGCATCCGAAACGTCGGCAGAAATAGTAAGTTCCATGAGTCCCGAACCGTTGTATAATTATGAATTGGTAGGTACCTATACTTTTTTTTTTTTTACGTGCGAAAAATCCCCACGGATACCTCCCCACCGGAGCCGGAGAAGGAGGTTATGTCGGACTCGAACCGACTAAAACGCACGCCGCCTGTGGGTCGCTTTGGTTGCCGAAGGTGAGGTTGACAGGCATATCCCTCGCACCCCGGCCGACCCAGGGCCATCTCTCACGATCGGTAGGTACCTATACTAACTAGTTCAATAGTTTTAGATGGCAATTGTTTTATCGCGGGAACAAGTTCTGTCTTGAATATTTTTCCAATCTAAATCTAATGTGATTGTGCAAAATAGAAATCAAATTACGGTCTTAATAATTATTCGAAGAATCATGCCATGAGGTAAAGCACACTACCTCCTGATGAAAAGTGGTTACCGTGACCTAAGACGTGTGTAACACCATTATTCGATCTGATATCGGTATCGGCTCAGATATTCAACATCAGATAACCGACAGGAAGTTAAGTATGAAATGTGTACCTGTCTTTCACATTGTCCGATACGATATTGGATATTGGAGCCGACACCACTGTGCTCACACGATATCGGATTGTTGAAAATAACTCGAACCGACTTCAACTTTCACACAGTGACTAAAACAGCGAGTTCGACCTAAATTAGATTTTCTTAATTACGTGTCTTTTCGCGTTAATAAATGACACTGATCACGAATATAAAATAAAGCTTGATAATACGTCATGTTAAAAAGGTCCAAAATTGTGTACAGGTATTTGCAAAATTTTTTCATCCCTGACTAGTCTGTGTTATCGAGAAAATGGCCGAATCAGACCGATTTTTTCGGATATATGTGATAAGAGCACTGGTTATCTATCAGATATCGGCTTTCGTCATTCGACACCGATATCGTACCGGATAATGTAAAAGGCCTCACACCCACCCGCACTGCCAACTTGTAAGAGCCTTCTTCTTGAAGAACTCTAGATTGTTGTCGCTCGGATAAACCACAGCAGGAAGTTCAGTTCACCGCATGAGTTGATGGAGGACGTAGGATGAAGTTCCTTTCATACTGCAGTTTCCTGTAGTTGCTTTGTAGAATTCGTAGAATTTGTAGAATTCCCTCCAGCGCTCGTTTCTGTCGTCGAAAGTACGTACGACGACAGTTAAACGAGGCTTGTAAACATTAATTACGTACAGCACATACATTTCACGATAAATGTGTTAGGAAAAGGTTTAATCTTTTACCTAAAGTATTAGTAAAACTCTGATCATGGTTTGTATTCACCATATACTTCGTTAAAAAGGTATTAAGCATACAAAACATTGTAAGCACCACTACAATAACCGTTTCTCGAATTTAGTACGTTATATTCAAAAGATGGATCGATCGCCCGTTACGATTTATGTCATTGCCAATAGCACCTTCATAAAAGTTCGCCTCTCACGCGTTTTAATTATAAGTTAGAATAAAAACGAATGTGGTGTACTTTATTCGAGAGTAACGTTATTGCTATTCGAAAGATATTTTATGTAATTCATATCGAGACTCAACGATTACGACAATTGGCAGTATCGTTGCAGGTTGCAGTACAGTCATAATATTTAGTAACTATCGTTAACCAAGAAAGGGTTATAAAATATGTTTTGACATAGTTATTTTCTGACAAAATCACAGCACATCGGCATTTTCAATTTCACAAAAAGAAACGTACGTATCACCGAAATTTATTTTTTATAAACTTTTCTTTCTTTTGCTTCTCTGAATAAGATATTTCTTTTTGTAACTATTTTTTTAGAAAGTAATATAAATTGTTGTAATTGAAAATGTTAATACAATTAAAAAGGGGCTAGTCACCATAATCACGAATAGACTGCGATAGGCTATTTGATGGATAGAATGAATCACGAATAAATCACATGTGGTACCATAAATAACTATCGTCAATTTCGTTTGAGTTATTGAAATTCCACTGATAGAATTTTAATGCGTCAAACGGACGTAGTTCCAAAGAACTACCATGTCTGATCAATCAACTACCTAAACCTATAAGGAACTCAATAACCAATCGAAATATAAAAAACAAATTAAAAGAAAACTTTATATAAAACAAAATTAATCCTCAAGAAGTTTTTGTTGGAGCAGCCTGTGCAGTAATGTATAATATCGCAAAGGCACAGCGACGCGAGACGGGGCGGTGTGGCCGCCGACGATGCGTTCATTCATTTTTGTCTTCTACCTCCTAAGTGTTTACAATTTCACGCTTGTGTATAAAAACTGTTAATAATGTAATCTGTTTGAACATTGATGGCAGTAATGCACGGAAAATCTCTATGGAGTTTATGTGGCATTTTTATGACGAATTTATTTGTGTATATGTTTTGTAATTAAATAAATAAAAAAATACCGCGGTATCCTAGTGGTATGGGTAATGGACTGTTGAGACGAGGTCTCGGGTTCGATCCCAGGTTTTACCATGGCACACAACAATGACTTTTTGATGCTTTTCGAAATTATGTGTGTATTTATCGCAGGTTTATAAGTGCCCGGTTAATGGCTATGGGCTCGCCACTTATTACATTGGGACCCAAAACATAAACTAGCGAAATGTGGGTGCTAGCACCTCTGCCTACCCCTTCGGGGATATAAGCGTGAGTTTATGTTTTGAAAATCGTACTGTCATATCTACTTAATCTTTCAGGCTCCTCGTCCGATAGACACTTACCCTTACTCACGTATGAGTTATTTCTGACTTCTGTATTAACTTAGCCTACTTTAGAATTAAACCATATTGGAGTAGAAGGTCGGTATCTAAAAAAAACCTTCAAGTGCGACTTAAACGAGCATTTATATGCAGCAAAAGTCTGAACTTCCGCAATCAATAGAGATACCAGTGTAATCGTTAGCTGATAATAATCTAAGGTCAGAAGTATTTCTTTCTATCGTAATAAAAACAAGACCAGTAGGTGCCATCACTTAATTACTTTTTTACACGAAGGTGTTAGCATTTCACCTCCCAAGTTTCACTTTATGTGGTGGCAAAGAGACAACCGTTTGACAAAGTGTATCTAGAGTCACGATCACCCTTTGATAATTGTTATTCGTACTTATGTATCTTTAAAAACAAAACATTTTCCCAACTTAGTCTCATATCTAGTCGCAAGAGATTCCACACTGCTGTTTTCTGGAGTACAGACTACAGAAAGCCGGTATTACAGCCTCTTTTAAATGTAACATCCACATTACCTGTCCTACAGGATTAGTCACTGGAGGTGGGTAGAAGGTAACGCCGCGTGACACTTGTTTGTGACCCGCTTGTTCACTGCCTTGAAGATCATCCACGACATCGTTTTATGAAGGATTTGCATCGTCACGTCACTAGCAGGACTTGATAGAAATTTAATTTTTTTCGAGTGTGCAAGGGAGAATGGTTTAAAATCAAGAAATTGCTAAGACGCAGACGAAATTGCACGCCATAATACTCCAAACTCGGCTGAGAGATCTTGAAAATATGTTTTTTTACCAATTTCTCAATAATTTAGATAATTGTATTGATTAACAACTTGTGTTGTGTTAGGTATTTAAGAGCTTTCAACTTTTATTTAGCAAACTCTCGCTCGTATTAAAACCATTGTGATAAAGCGAGTGATTTAAACCCGAGGTTTAAATTAAGTAAATATGTTACGATTAGGTAAATATACCTACCAATCTCCTACCTACCTTTATCCTATGATTTTAGGCGTACAAAAATGCAGTTTAAATTTAATGCTATTTTTTACAGTGCCTGTGGTATGACAATGGTTTTGCTTTAGTACAATAGAGTGCCAGTAGTCGTGGACGTCGCGGTACGGCAAATCGTGGTGTTACTTCGATGCGGCATTGCATTTGCAACGCGTATCAACCCAGTTTGCGACGCCCGATAATGTTCCCAACTGATCTCCACAACCAATTGGTGATATCGAATTTCTGTAATTAGACTGGTCGGACTTTTGAGGGCTCCAACCTCCCGTAACGACTGCTATAAATGTTCGTATGGCGACTGTGACCGACGGTGACGGCCTAACGTGCTGTCCGAGGCACGCCAGACCAATGTTAATACCTATATTCATACAACAAATATCTGCACTGAGTAAGGATCAAAATCGCGCCTCCTGCCTACTACTGTCACGCCACAGAGTCTGTCCACAGAGTATAGAATATAATTCTTTAATACTGTGATAGGTATTACTCTGATAACATTCAGTAGAAACCCAAATATATTCAGGATATCACATGTTTTGTACACATTCTTGAGTAGGGCCAAATGGTAAAGAAATATTTAATACATACATAATCACGCTTTTATCCCAGGAGGGTTAGGCAGAGGTTTTATTAGATATAGTTATATAGGAGCGCGGTAGCCTAGTGGTATGGGTAACGGACTGCTGAGACGAGATCTCGGGTTCGATCCCAGGTTTTACCATGGCACACATCAATGAATTTTCGATGCTTTTCGAAGTTATGTGTGTACTTATCGCAGGTTTATAAGTGCACGGTTAATGGCAATAGGCTTACATTGGGACCTAAACATAAACTGGCAAAATGTGTTTGCACTAGCACCTGTGCCTACCCCTTCGGGGATATAGGCGTGAGTTTATGAGTTTATGTTATGTTAGTTATGTAGGTTAGATAGAGGATTAGGAATTTTTAAATTGAAATTTTAATAATTCGTCCTCTATTAGATATATAAGACCTAAAAAATGAGTTCTGAAGGTAAATAAATCGTCGTCACCTTCGCATTCAAAGCATAAAAATATATGAAGACAACATTAAAGCAGACCTCCTAAAATTTATTCATTTGCCAAATTAGTAATTGCGGACACACTGACCATCAAACTTTGTAATATTTTTAAATTTTCCGTTTTCAGAATGTCAGAATGCATTGCGTTTTGCTTACCTGATTCTCCGCCGCTCTATACTGAACCTAGTCTTGAGAACCGTTAAGACGCGTGCCATACCGTCAGTCTGTCAGTATGTCATACGACTTGACCCAGGTCGTAATGCCGCCAGAGAAAGCCGGTCAAACAAACTCGTATAATTCTGGAGTTAAAAATACCGCAATTGTAATGACTCGAGGCGAAGGCCGACGGCTTCGTGAGGTGAAGCGATACTATATCAGGTCAAAGTTCAGATGATAGGATGGGTGTATGTTAAAATACTTATCAATCATTAGAATGTTATATTAGTAACATAGAAGGTTTTTTCAGGGTCGGCAGCGCGAGTGTAACGCCCCTGTTGCTGCACACGTCTATAGGCCACGGTAACCACATCCCATCAGGTGGAGCGTGTGCTTGTCTGCCACCAAAGTCTCAAGAAGTAGTCCATGTTACATGTAACACGTAATATGTAAAACAAGATAGCTTTTATTACTAGTGCAAAACACACCGGGATTTTTAACATGTTGATTATTTTAGCTATGCAATCGTAATATGAATAAAACATGAAAACACTAGTAATTTGAATGACCATGTCAATCTCAAATCATACAAGACAGTTTTTAACTCTTCATAGTAGGCCGTACGTAATAATACTTTATTATAATTCCCTCTCTGATGCAGTAGATAGGTATTCTCACTCTTCGTCGCTACGTGTCATAAGTTAGATACTGTAGGTATTTGTATTCACTTCACTAAGCACTACTCAGGTCCTGTGCTTTGCCTGTAAGTGTTAAAATCTCATAAATTTTGACATCCTGTGTGGCGTGCCAGTAGAACGTAATTAAGTATGAATATTGGATTGTGTTCACAAACGTTGGTCTGAGTGTTCTAATATAAGTACGTTTGTCTACCTCCTGGCTCCTAGAACGAATAGCTAAGCTTAAATTTGGTGTAATATTATCTCCAAAAACAAAGTTTTTTTTTTTTTTTAATCTTGTCCCACTGACTTTCGTATATGTATTAATATTTATATCCACTAATTATACGTCCCACATTCTGAGCTATGACCTCATCCCGATACATTAAGCGAGTATGTAACAGTGTGTTCATGTACGTACACATTGATTGCATTTTCCAGAGAGACTGTTCGCCATCCTTTTATCAACTTAATGGACGATACACATCAAAGGGATTATATGATATTATAGAAACCTCGATTAATAGAAAGTTAGTTGTATCACACAGTGAACTTTTTTTTACGTGTGTAAAATCCACGGATACCCCCTCACCAGAGCCGGTGGGAGAGGTTATGTCGGACTCGAACCGACTAAAACGCACGCCGCCTGTGGTTTGTCATTTTTGGTTGCCGAAGATGAGGTTAACAGGCATATCCCTCGCACTCCGGTCGACCCAGGGCCATCTCTCTCGATCTGGTCCTCTCCTCTGTTGTGGGGACCACAGATTCCCCAACTCGTCCCCGGTCCGCCGCGGCCTGCATTTGCCAGTGTGACAGGCGGCTCCACTCGTCACCCCCAGACCTGCGCTCATAAGGGGGGGCGGAGGTCATTCATCGAACTTCACACAGTGCATTGGTGTTCGACGGAGTGCTCTGTATTTCTACAACTTTTCAATTTCCTTATAAAATTTCGTTTAGTTAGAGTTGTTGACTAATATGGTCATAGAGAAAAAATCAAGAAGTAGTACACTCCCGGTAACCCCCCCCCCCGACACAAACCGACTAAAACGCACGCCGTCTGAGGGTCGTAAGTTCCCGGTGGCCATATCCTTCAAACCCCGGCCGACCCAGAGCCATCTCTTTCAAGCTGAAGAAGAGCCAAACTCCTTCGTTTATTACTCTAACCACGGACATTGGCGAAAGTCTGGGTGAATTTCTGGGTTCGCCATTGTAAAAAGAAAAAGCTACGCTACACTTTAGTAAAATCATTTTATATTGCTACACGGCACTGATAACTTCCTAATGTTGTTTTTTATGTCAATAAAAGGTACTAATTTGTGATACAGAACTACATTAGCCGGTCAACACAACTAGATAATGGGAGATACTCTCAACAGCATCATGAATAGGCATCTAATATGTAGTATTTAATTATATGACTTCATACTAGAACTAATTACACAGTGACTGATCCTAACTATTAATTTAGTCCATCTTATTAAGGTACATGTACCTTACAAGGTAAATTATTGACCTTGTTTGTGAATACTAAAATAATAAGTAAATAAATGTAATATAACAATAATATTCTAGGACTTACATCGAAAAGTCAACATTTTTCCAATTTATTAAAATGTCTGTAGTGCTGATTCATAATTTATTCACAAAATTTAAATTGTTTTAACGTCTTGAAGTGGCTAACAATGGTATGTAAAATTTTCAAATTCCATTACATTCATATGTAAAGTACGTACAAACTATACAAAAGGAGTAGCAGTTCCTTTGTACAATTTTATACATTTTATAAAATACCTCAAGCGTTCATTCTTATTTCTCATATATTTAAGAAATTCAACCTTTATATTTTAACGATTTTATTGATAAGCTTATACTCTTTGACTTCTCACGGACGTTTACATTTCGTGATCTTGACTTGTTTAGATCTTAACTAACATCTTAACGAACAAAGTAGGTACTCGAAATTATCTTATTGCTTTGGTTTTTCGCCCCTTCCTGTTAAATGATTGTTCTGATATCTAGTACACACCTTCAGTTCCGACAATAATACAATTTAAAACCATAAAAAAGAGCCTGATTTGCTCTTAATACCTAAATATTGTTCTAACACTGACTGTACTCTGCTTATTTTATTAATCGGCGGGTAACAGATGAACTATCAGAAAGTATCTCAAGGTATCGTCACGTTCACAATCCCATTGTCATAACACACAGAAACCTATATCTTACAGAACAGAAATAAAAATGTTGGACACATTTTATTCTGAGTCGTACCATTCTAATTAGGTACGCTTAATATTTACGGAATGAAATTCAATTGTGGAAAACGTCAAACGTCGCAAATATTGTAACCTAACAGGATTATGTTTTTGAGCCATTTGGGGTTGAAACGTTGGGGACGTGGGATCCAAGTGCCCGTTCTCTATACAAAGACTTGGCAAAGCGGTTGATCGACACTACGCGTTACCAGAATAGGCTGTTTATTATCTTGCGCAGAGGATAAGCATTGCTATTTAACGTAGCAATGCTGACAGGCTTCTGGTAACGTTACCGGTCGTTGATGAAGCGGAGGAATTTCATGACGCTTTTTGTATGTTATTTATTTTTATTATTTATTTTAGTGTATTTTAGTACTTAATATTGATTTTAGTTATCAATTTCATTTAAGTATTATTATTTATGTATTGTACAAACAGCAGCGTGGTTCCCGGCAGAGTAGAATTTGGACCACTTCATCTGTCTTCCTATGCGGTGTCGTACAGGGCGACTAAGGGACAGGGCTGTTTAGCATCAGACTGATATATATAGCCCAGACTCTGCCTCAAATGCATGGCTTGAGTCAACAATAGTGCCTAGAAGACGACAATAGGCTCACCCCCTATTACGAGTGACCGAATACAATGATAGGTGAAATGTGGGTGGTAATTCACCTCTATCTAACCATCCGGGGATAAAGGCATGATTATATGTATGTATGTATAAATCTGATATAATAAATAATTATAATATTTATTTCAAAGAGGAATCTGACCTCTATCTTTATAATATACATACATATATACAACATACATGCAATCACACCTTTATCCCTGGAGGATTGGGTAGAGGCGAATCAACACCCACATCCCACCAATAACTGTATTCGGTCCCACCACCACCTTCCGGGCACCATTGTTGACTCATACATCTGAGGCTGAGTCTAGGCTGTATATGTCTGTCTGATGTTAAACAGCCTTATCCCTTAGTCGCCTTGTACGACACCGCATGGGAAGAGATGGGGTGGCCCCAATTCTACTCTGCCGGAAACCACGCGGCAATTAAGTTCTATCTTATCTTATAAATCTAAGTAAATCTTTATAATACATGTTTAGATTTTAGATACTTACCTACTATACTCTAATGAGTAATACTCTACATTATACTCGTGTACCTACTGTCATAAGTGATATTCATCTAAGCATGCGGAGAGAGATGAGATAATTCCCAATACCGGGAAACCCTTATTGCCCAGGGAAATTACGATAATATTTATGATAGCTGGGTAGAAACATTAATCTGGAAAGTCGATAAACATTTGTAAAGATTAGAGTAGCATTTGAAACGTTGAAAAAAAATATGATACTTTTTTCTGAGTATGTCGTGCTCAATCAAAACAACCGTAAAAAATCTGATGCAATGGATTTTAACATAACATAACATAAACTCACGCCTATATCCCCGAAGGGGTAGGCAGAGGTACTAGCACCCACATTTCGCCAGTTTATGTTTATGTCCCAATGTAATAGGTGGCAAGCAATGGATTTTAACTATACCTAAATTGTAAATATTCTCTCATATTTTATGTATTATACTCATAATATAAATATACTCAGACCTTCAGTCCGTTAGTGTATATACTTATTAAAAAATAGCAGTTAGGTATATACGAGGCCAAATAATTAATAAGTACCTAGGTTATTGCTTGGACGGTAGCACCACCTACGCCACATGTCTCAAATGTCATGAAGGAAAAGGCAACTTAAGGCTTTCCCTTTTGGGTATTGAATTGAGATTAGTTACCTTGCTTCACTGTCCTTTAACGAAAAAGCTATTCTGGCAATTCAGAATGTTTATGAATCTTAATTAACTTCTTCCAAATACGTAGTTAGAAATTTATTATCTGTTGCATAGATTTTTATTGTAGAAACACTAATTTATGTGTAAAATATTCTTGAATAACTCAGTTGCCTGTTATTAATGATCACATAAGGTCACATAACCTAACCCTCCGGGAATAAAGTCGTGATTATATGTGTGTTTAAGGTTTTCACTCCCTGTTCCAAACAGGTGATTATATTTTATTTGTTGAACTCGTTTTGAGGTCGTTTTTATGTGATTTAAAATGAAATATAAATGTAATTTGAATATAGAAACTGGATACATTTATTTTATCCGTGTGGTTATGGACAAAGAATACAATATAACCACCCCATCTCATCGGAAGGGTGTCGTAAGAGGCGACTAACGGAAAAATACGCAGGCGACATCACTGCGTGAGAAGGAAAACTTGAAATCAAACCCTGTACCAACCTGTCTGTCCAGTGTGGAAACAGTAGACCAAAGCCTCTTAACATTGGGAGAAGACTAGTCCAGCAGTGGACTGTGATGGGTCATTTAAAAATAAACATTTATTTTAACAGAAGTTTAAATATCACTAATATTGTGCAAAACTTTGTATGTTTGGATGTTTATTATTAAATCACGCTTTAACGGTGGATCTGACTGATTTATGTATGTAAAGTGCAGGCTTTTTACCCCGGGAGTAGGCACCCATGGGTAGAGGGAACAGAAAAGAAAAACCATGCTTTTTTTTACGTGCGCGAAATCCCCGCGGATACCCTCCCCCTCCCCCACTGGAGCCGATGGAAGAGGTTATGTCGAACTCGAACCGACTAAAACGCACGCCGCAGAAAAACCATGCTGAGGAAAGAGGAATAAATTAGTCTACTAGTTATTACTTTGGTTACAATTACTAGGAACCTAAACCTGAGCAGAATAAATGTTTATTTAAGGATTTCAATCAAATTTTTTGTACTCAATAAACCCGTAGGTACCACAGGATCCGGGATCCGATGTCGCATAATTGGACTTCACATTTTTCGGGCGGGGAATGGTGACATATTTCACAAATTAATAATGTTCTAGTATATTTTACATGCTTCATTCAATTTTTCAGGCTTGAATTTAAATGTGTAAAAGGGTAACAAAAGGCAACTAAAAATAACTTATTATGAGCTTTATCATCAGAACATATCAGTGCCAGTAAATTTTAAGCCGGATCCACCTTTCAAAGGCACAAAAGAGCGATTTTATCACATATTCATATTTGGTGAATATCGAAATTTCGTTTGAAACAGAAATACCTACTAGCTACCGCTTACAGTTCTTTATTACTAAAGTTTATAAATTAAATAGTAACGGTATTTAGGCATTTATTAATCTCGGTCAGGAGTCAAAAAATCGTAGAAATGAATACCGATTGATGTTAAGTTTTAAATATAAGGCTATAACGTTAAAAATTCGGAGCAAAGTATTTCAATCAATTCTAAAAAACTATTTAAGTACCGTCAACAAAGGTGATACGGTTGCTACTTTACATTGCGATACAACTTTAAATGAAAAAGTGCGACCGTAACTTCTTTGTCCACTGTACAAGCATGCATTTGCATATTCCTATTATACCACTAGTATGCAGGAAGGGTTGAAGTCAGTTGCGTTACCACCACAGTTAATTCTAATGATGCAAGCTATGCTAATCAGGAAAAACAAATCATCGCTGTAATCTCTTAATCACGACTCCACAATGACAATGTGTTTCTCAGTACTTCAACAAGAACTTAAATCTAAAGCCTTTAAGTTATTCGGTCAGATTGATCACGACATCGCGCCGTGATTGTGTGGTACTGGCCTTACAACCAGTATATCGCTCACAAATACTAATAAATACTGTTTATACACACTCACACATGGACGAGTAATGTAAGTACTAAGGATAAGTGAAAGTAATCTGCGGTTATACGCGATACTAGCTCTCGATCGACTTTTTGTAATGCTATTGTTATTATTTGAAAACGAAACTGTAATGATTATGTATTGTTTGATGATTTTTCTAAAAGATGTGATGTACGGTTGCAGTATATAGAGTTTCATTGAAGAAACAAATATTGAAAATGAAAGCTGGTATTCAGAAAAACAAGTGAAAAGGAAAGTGCTTGCGCAGATTGTTAATTGTCTTAACGAGTATGTGAGAAGTGCAACATTGCAATGTATGGTTTCTATACGGTAGGTTTGTGCAGTAATGTGCACTTTCCAGGGCCTTTGTGCAATCTTCGTGACTTTCATGCTGTGAATGGAACCGTTAGCGTTCTTCAGGATACTCGTGTGTATTTTTTGTTAGACTGTTTTTTATTTATAACTATATCATAAGGCGGTTTTCACAGAAAACCATGAACGCGCGCGTGATTGCAGGGTTGCAGAACTGCGCAGGGCGGTGGTTTTAGTATAGGCCGAGAGCTACGACTTTTTCGGTAGGTGTTTGAGACAATCTAAAATTTTATTAAGAGTTAAGTTAAATATCGTATAATAAATAGAAATAAAATGTCATAGGTACTATTTACCAGAGATTTTTAAAGTTTGCACCTGGCTTGCTAAACTATATACACCAGAGCTTTGATTCCGCTAATTTTTTGTAAGGTCAAAGGCACTGTCATGCCACAAACACTCCAAAAAAAATTACATACAATTTTTGACTTTACATCTATGTTTTTATAGTCTAAAATTAAATGACTTCTTGTAGAGTAAATGTAAAATGTAGTGAACTTTTTTCATTTCATTTTGGAATTTAAGCGCATAAAGTCAAAAATTTAATGACATTTTTTACTGTATCAGTGGTATGACAGTGGTTGTTTTGACATAAATTTAATAGAATAGGGGCCCTGACTCCCGAATAAATATATTAGACGTTTATACACGTTGTATTGCATTATTATTAATTTCAGTTAGCCCCAAACACCTTCACATAAATGTATAACAGCTCTCGCACTATAATCCCGTCAAAATTTCGCGCGTAATGGCAGATTTCAGCGTGCCATAGGTACCCCGCGTATTTTCCGCGCGGCGGCAACACGCTTCCCCGCGCTCCGCCGCGTGACGCGGAATAGTGTGAAAATAGCCTAAATATCTGACAGATGATTGTCCATGTCCAATTCGTTAAAGTTAACGTAAGATTGACATAATATTGGTGTGATTGAAGGTAACCCTGTCTTGTACAGTGGTGAAAATTCTTCTACAGTATCTACTGGATAATTTAGGCACTGTGAGGGTGGCAAGACCCATGACTTACCTACTTCCAGGTTTAACATCAGACAGATGTATACAGCCCAGACTCAGCCTCAGATGTATGGCTCGAGTCAACAACAAACAGTGCCCGAGAGACGGCAATAGGCTCACCCCCTACTACGTAGGACCGAATTCAACGATTGGTGAAATGTGGGTGTTAATTCACCTCTGCCTAACCCTCCGAGGATAAAGGCGTGATTATCATTATATGTATTTCTAAAAATATATGTATTTTTAAAGCTACAGCATAAAACCGGGTTTCCACGTTGTTAGGTTTCATGAACGCGGACATGGTCGTATTTAATGTGACAAATGTATCAGCAGTACCACGAACAACCTTCTTTCCACGGTCCGTGATCCGCAAAATCGTGCACGTGTTCATGAAATTGCGGGCCGTGGAAAGGCGGCTTAATAAATATGGTGGGCGGAGCGAAGACGAGTTGACAGTCATTTGACATTTAATATATTTTCTTGAGCTTAAAAGTAATTACAAAGCTTCCATGAATCTTCTTAATCGTTAATGAACAACTAAGCGTACTGACTGTCTGTTCACATGCGTTATAAAAACGAAGAAGAAAAGATTATTTTACCAATTAGTGGAAATAAACAAATTTTATGCTTTCATTTTCTACTAAATTCCTTTTTTTAGATACGACGCCGTATTTTTGTAGCTAGGTTTAGTAACTTGTATTATTTGTTATAAGTTAGGTAGGTATACTTACATAGAAACACCTAGACCAATACAAAACAAATACATGTGCATATAAATTGCAAGTAATTGCACTGAGCGTGATACGAACCTGCGACCCCTGACTTACTGCGCTCGACGACTATGCCACATAGGTTCTCAAAATGTAGTTATATAAGAAGGATTGGTCAAAACGATGTTCCCTTTTATTTGATATATTTACAGACAACAGACACTACCCAGTTTTGTATTTTGATGGACAATATGTATAGGAGACAGGACACGATGGTATTCCAGTCCCAATTGAGCAGTCCGACTACGAAAGTACCTCCGCTCTACAGAATAAAAATAACCTCGTGTTGTGTTCCTAGCGGTGAGTAGGCTAGCCTGAGCTCAATGGAGAGTTTTTGTACTGTCAGTCGGAAGACCAAAGGCTTATCCTGCTGTGTCTTCCACACTACAGAAACTCTATTCTGACTGGGTCGGTCGGTATCACGAGTGTGACTCCCCTGATGTTGCACACGCCCATGGGCCATGGTAACCACTTTCAATCTGGTGGGCCGGTGCTTGACTGCCACCTAAGTTGTGCAAAAAAAGGCGTGTAGCCTTTACTAACTTATATTCCATCAGAAGAGGATGACTCTTGCCTTTATCCCAAGATTATTTGGGGTCGGCGCAACATGTGTTCCTTTTCCATTCATCTCTAGTTGCAGTAATTTCAACATTCACTCCCTTCTTAACGATATCATCATTCACACAGTCCATCCACCTCATTTTAGGCCTCCCTCTCCCCTTGTAGCCATCAACTTCCATAGTTAGTGCCTTACGACATTATTTTCATCCCTCTGTACTTACAGGGTTGGCAGCGCGACTGTGACTCCTCTGGTGTTGCAGACGTCCATAGGCCACGGTAACTACTTTCCATCAGGTGGGCCGTGTGCTTGTCGGCCAACTAAGTGGTGTAAAAAAAAAAAATCCCTACGCATTACATGCCCGAACCAGGACAAACAATTTCCTCGTAGCTTTTCTGTGATTGGTGCTACTCTCAAACTAACTAATCTTATCCATTCTTATCACACCACACATCCATCTCGGCTACATGCAACCGTCTTTCATCCGTCACCTTTATGGACCAACTCTCCGATCCATACAAGACGGCAGACTTGTATTCCATATGTGTGATTAATATACGTCGTTGAGTGAAAGATCATTTCTACTGGTACTATACTGGTACCATTTACAATACAACACTAAATGTTAGCATAATATCCAGATAGAATGGGTAGACGATTTCATTTAAAAGGAAGAGAAAGCTCTGAGCAAATAGAGAGTCTTTGCAAGAAAAGACGGAGGGAATGTTTTTTTCAAATATTTATTTATTTTGGCGTTTTGATCCAGGTCAGTCCGCGGTAGCCTAGTGGTATGGGAAATGGACTGCTGAAACGAGGTCTCGGGTTTGATCCCAGGTCTTACCATGGCACACACCAATGACTATTCGATGCTTTCCGAAGTTGCATCGATCATTGGTGAGTGCCATGGGCCCGGGATCGAACCCGAGACCTCGTCTCAGCAGCCCATTACCCATACCACTAGGCTACCGCGGTTATTCTTATTTTATCGTTTTTAACTATTTTTATTTTACTTAAATTAAAAACACGTCGACGAACGAATATGGCCGTGATATATTTACAAATATTTAAAATAAAATACAATTTGTACAAAACAATACCTAATAAACTGGCAATTCACGTCCTGCAAGATTATTATTTTATATTATGACGTCACAATAAATTATTGCAAACAAGTTTCCTTGTTACTTACTGTATTGACGTTTAGTAAAAAGTAACTAATTTGACTAGTCAGTCGAATACCCTTTAGATGCGGTTAATATTTTACAATTACATTTAGTGATGGCCTTTAGATAGAATTTATAAAAAAGCCCACCCTACATCGTTATATGATTATCGTGTAAAATTACTAAACAATATAGATGTCTTCTTTCAGATAGTGAACAGTGTGAACACCCATCCAAAACTGTTAGATTATAACCAATATAGGTAATTCAAATATATTTGTGAATGATTTTCATTACAAGAACAATGTTTCAATATTTATTCGATCCAGAAAAGTAACAGTATATTGAACTATACAAAGATCTAGACTGGATATTATAGTATGCTTTACCTATGTGTCTTTTTTTTTATTTTTTTATACCACTTGGTTGGCAGGCACGCGTACGGCTCACCTGACGGAAAGTGGTTACCGTGGCCTAAGGACGTGTGTAACATCAGAGAAGCCACACTCACGCTGCCGACCCTGTAAGCAGAGAGTTTCTGTGACGTCAGTGTAGAGGACAAAGCAGGACAAGCCTTTAGTCATTCCACTGACAGCGCAAATTCTCCAGTGAGCTCTGGCTACCCTTCTCACCGCTGGGAACACAACGCAAAGTTATTATAACCGCGGTATTCTGTAGGGCGAAGGTACTTCCCCAGTCGGACTGCTCAATTGGGCGGAAATACCGCCGTGTCCTACCTCCTTAATCCCATCCAAAACTGTTAGATTATAACCAATATAGGTAAGTCAAAGTTGTGAATGCTTTTCATTACAAGAACAATGTTTCAATAACATTAAAAATAATATTGACGTGTTATATATATATATATATATATATATACAACCTATGTTTCTTTATCTCAAAAGGAAAAAACGGAAGCCTTATAGGATCACTTCGTTATTCGTCTGTCTGTCTGTCAAGACCTTTTCTCAGGAATGCGTGGCGGTATCAAGTTGAAATACATACCACATACTCAGGTCTATAATAACATCCAGAAACTGTGCAAAATCATTAATCAATTTTAAGTCAACGCATTTATATATACAAATTGTATTACGGTTTATGTAGTTTATGTTACGGAACATTCGGTGCGCAAGTCCAACTCGCACTTGACTGGCTTTTATTTTTTAATTTGCAGGTAGTCACCTCATACACAAACTTCAGTAAAAAGGAACAGTATTTCTGTGATACAAAACCTAGCCCTAATATTTAGATTACCATAGCGTAAAAGCACTCACTGAAATTTATTTCTAATCGTGTGGCAGCTTTGAGAGCATGAATGAGTTCCAATTATAAAGTGATCCAGTTTCCAGTATATTTAGGTACAATACAATCACCGTGTATAATCCTTAACAGATTGCAAACCTGAATTGAAGTTATTAAACGAAAAATCCCTACGGATACACCCTCCCCCCGCTGGAGCCGGTGGGAGAGGTTATGTTGTACTCGAACCGACTAAAACGCACTGCGAATGTGGGTCGTTTTGGTTGCCGAAAGTGAGGTTGACCGCCATATCCATCGCACTCCGGCCCACGCAGTCATCTCTCTCGATCTGGCCCTCCTCGGGTGTGTGGACAGACTCCCTATCTCAATACCTAATATTTGAAATAGATTTATTTCTAAAAGCCTGTTTTGAGAACACTTTGTTGGTTATTTAATCAATGAATTAGCTTATTTAGAGGTAAAATGAAATTTTAAAGCATTTAGTATGTTAACTATTCACGTCGATTAAAAAAGTAATGATATTTTTAAACTGTCGCGGTGTGAAAAAAAAAATTGGTTTCAGGCGGGATTCGAACTCGCGGTCTTTCCCTTACAGGGGAATGCTCTGACCATTGAGCCACCGAACCACGCCTTAAGCCATCCAAATCTTCCTATATATCCGTCGTAGTGCGTCGATGAGAGTGATCTTACCGCCGGAACTGAGTAAATTTTTCTATCTCGGTTGATTTGTTTAAAGCAGAGGTTTCCAAACTCTTTTCTTTCATAGACCACTTTCAAAATTTTACTGGATCCGGTGGACCCCCTGCAGAGCTACATTACTACCAATTGTCAAATCTCGAAAAAAGGGGATGATTAGATCTATCTATTGAAACTTGCGTTGTGAACATCGCACAAAAAGGTTAGAATTGCCTGCTTGATAGGGTTTTATACTTCGATAATAAAACCGACTAAACAAGTTTTCAATAAAATTTTAATTGTTGTAAGTGGATGTCAAAAAAGCAAAGTTGTCCAATCAAAAAAGTGACTCCAGTCAACTTTACTTTTTTGAATAGTCTTCCAAACTGAGTCATACAATATAACTAATTAATGTTCTCCATCAGCTTTCGCTTTAATTTTAAAAAAAATCGCTCGGGAAAAAAATCCGGATTAAAAACTTTAGCTCATCGAAATCAATCGACTTTGATGGCGTTTCCATGTATAGTGTTTAAATGTAGTTTTTAAGGTGACATTTGTGTCTCACACCTTCGACAATGTCAACAGTAATTTACTATCATCAATAATACTAAGAGTTATAGCCAACATTACTTGCAAGCTGTTACATTTGCTGATTGACGGAGGAAGTTCTGCATCAGGCTGTTCTTTCAGTGCTGGGGACAGTCGGGGTCCATAAAATCCTAGATAAAATAATTCCTGTATTGTAAATTTTTGTAGTTCAAATAAATCATTGAATTAAGCTCATTAAATTTAGAATGGTAAAAGAGCGGTAAAAGTTGCATCGGATATTATTTTATATAATGTTATTTATTTAAATTTTTCACCCAACTTACATTTGTAAATTTTATGACGTCACAATAAATTATTTCATACAAGTTTCCTTATAACTTACCGTTTTGATGACGTTTACTCAAAAGTAATTAATTTGACTAGTCAGTCATATACCGAGGATTTTGATCCCCAAAAATATACGTCGCCATTGGGGGTGGCTATGGTATAAATATGTATTACGCTGTGTGACGCGTGGCCCGTCAATGCTGATTTACATCAGATGAGCGAGTGCTCATTCTATCCCTTCTATGTCAAATTAATTTAGTGTAAACAGAAAACAAGGTTTCGTTTTGATTAAAATATTAAGAAATAATGATCTTACTCTAGCTCTAGGCTTAACTTGCTCTCTAAGGCACGACCAGACCAATGCAAATACATTAATACGACATAGTAAAAGTGCGCCAATTTTTTTAGAGAATGTATAATCTCTAAAAAAATTGGCGCACTTTTCTACTCTCGTTTGGTCTAAATTCACCTTCAGACAAGTGGTAATTATTGAATGAAATTTTACATTTTGCATGTCGTAGGCTAACTATTCAAATCAATTAAGACAGGATTTTTTTTAAAATCAGATCAGGCCTCATCGCCTGAACTGATTCAAAATTTTTCCTAACTTAATAGAAGTGGCTATTTCTTTATAGAATAGAATAAAACGTGCAATATAGGTATGGGATTGGCGTATTAATATGTTTATCACAGTCGTAAACATAGAGACCCTCTAGAGAAGTGGTTGACTCCATAAAGCAATTCTGTCCACGATAGTGAACAAACAATTTCTTATATGTTACTATTTGTACAAAAAAAATGCAATGAATACAGGTAAATTGAGTGGTTTCTCTTCTATTTTTTATTAAATAGCACAGAGTTGTGTGCGAGGGTATTTTGAGTGCTAAACGAAACGGTAGTTTACCGATACCGCCCAAACCAACTGGGGAAGTACCTCCGCTCTACAGAATACCGCGGCATAAAGTAGCTAGAGCTCACTGGAGAGTTGTTGTGCTATCAGTGAAGCGACCAAAAGCTTGTCCTGCTTTGTCTTCTGCACTGACGGCACAGAAACTCTATTCTTATAGAGTTGGCAGCACTTGTGTGACTCCCCTGGTGTTGCTCACGTCTAAAGGCCACGGTAACTACTATCCATCAGGTGGGCCGTATGTTTGTCTGCCATCCAAGTTTTATATATATATTTACTATGCCTTTATTATACAAATAATACAATGTCACTACACCTATAATCCGTTTAAACTAATTTTATTGTACTTATTGAAAAATATTCACATGTACTCAACAATGTTCCGTATCAACAGAGGCTGAGTTCAAAAAGAAATCTGCAATGGATCGTGTGAAAATGAAGATGATAATATAACTAACTTTACAAATATATATTACAACAATTATATACACGTTAAAATTCGATAAAAATCGAAGTCGAAGTAGAAGACAAAGTCCACGTCAAGTTTTTTTTAATTTTTCTGTAACTCAAAACTAAAAGAAAAAGATAAGTAAAAAAATTGACATTGCTACCTACAAGTACGGTACCTATGCCCTATAGGTACCGTAATTGTAGGTAGCAATGACAGAAGAAGGTCTATAAAGACTACTTTATTGAAATCGTATTAGGATAATATCTTAGAGTATACATAAGAAACTTTTTTGTTGTTTCTTATGTATACTCTAAGGGATAATATATTGTCTTGCAGCGATATTTCCACGAAATTGGAATCTGTTTAGCAACTGAATTGCTATAATTCTGCTCATATGAGTGACCATTTCATGAATTTTATAAGAATCTATTGATATCTACGAGTAGAAATTCATAAATATACTAGTTTTAGCAGTATCGCTCAATGTGACCTTTTTTCCGATTGCGATTAGATACATGTGCCTACAACTCGTACCTCTTAATTAAGTATCAACCTACTTTTTTGCATTTTATTGACTTTCAAACAAACAAATTAGTCTAATAAAGTTTCTAGGCTTAGACTTTGTGTTGGAGAAACTTCACCTGGGTTTAACTGTGATTCAATTCATTAGGAAGTAATTAAAATAAATGTTGGCGGTTGTTTTCACGAAAGTTGTTTATTTTCTGGCAGAAATTAAACCAAACTATTACTAGTAATACCTATTGCATATATCTCGTAGTCACTATGGTCTAATCTGTGGTAGGAGTTGTATGAAAACCAGAAGACAATATATAATAATTAATATGGTGAAAAAGTAACTAGGTACTCTTTTTTATGCCTACCCTAGAACAGAAAATAATGGTTTACTTAGGTTGAATTTATTATAGACTTTATATATATATAGGTTTATAAGTGCCCGGTTAATGGCAATACATTACATTGCTACCTATTACATTGGGTTCTAAACATAAACTGGCGAAATGTGCGTGCTAGCACCTCTGCCTACCGCTTTGGGGATATAGGCGTGAGTTTATGTTATGTATAAATTATTTTGGACATAGAATTATGATTAGGATAGAATAGGCCACGGCGGCGGCGCGCCTTACACGCCTCCCCGTATCCGGGGACAAGTTGGGTAGTCTGTGGTCCCCACACCCGAGGAGAAGGCCAGATCGAAAGAGCCCTAGGTCGGCCGTGGTGCGAGGGATATGCCTGTTAAGCTCACTTTCGGTAATTAAAACGACCCACAGGCGTCGAGCGTTTTATCGGTTTGAGTCCGACATAACCTTTCCCACCGGCTCTTGTGGTGGGGGAAACCGTGGGGATTTTTCGCACGTAAAAAAAAGGATAGAATAGGAGAATAGGATTACATATAGTATATAAGAGAGTTTAGGATAGGAACGCTATGGTTCCCGGTGAAGCAGAATAAGACCACCTCATTTCTTTCCACTCATGGAAAGAAATGAGGTGGTCTTAGAAGCTAAAACAAAACAACATAACAAAAATGTACATGAAATCATTTTGTTATTCATCTGAAAACTCACAGAAGGTTGATTTGTAGATAATTATTTAGAATTTCGGGAGGGAGGAGGACATCAGAACCTTTAAATACCTCATGGACACCCAACCCTATGTTAGCGGTCAAAAATAAATATTCTCCATTCCCACACGTCACAAACCTATTCATTGAAGTTCCGCTTCCTTTATTTACCGTTCCTATAAACATTGTAATTCCATTCCCACTGTGTGTCGTTTCAAATTGATTTAAATTGCTGTGGAAAGCTCCCTGATTTACGAATGGAATTGGTTTTGTCTGATATTGTCGTAACGGAAAACTTTTCAATATGAAATGCTAAAAGATACGATCACGTATTGATATAATATTAGGTTTTAAAATCCATGTTCCTTACTAGATGAGGCATGTGGACTTACCCGATCTGAATTCTGAACACATTCTCGTCTGTGTTCCCAGGAGGCGCGGGTTCTATCCCAGCTCAGTGCAAAAAAATGTATGCATGAATATGGGTATGTTCATTTAGGCTAGTCGTGTCTCGGAGAGCCAGTTAAGTCGCTGGTCCCTTTTATCATAAGAACATCTATGACAATCGTTTATCTATAGAACTTCGATATCGCTAATTAGTTGTGGAGGTCAGATAGCAGTCGATGGAGTCGTAGATGTGGCCCGTGATTACGGGATTACGGGAACGTTCAGAATTCCAATCGGGTAAGTCCCGATTAAAATTCTAAACGTTCGTTCCCGTAATCAATAGGAGCCTATTATTATTATATATTTATCACCTATCTCAGAACACTTGGGTTACCGAGACGAATCTATCGACATCTTAAATGCAGAAATCCGTCCGGTAGTTTGGAAGAATATTACAAACTTACATACAATATAATAATAAGCCTGAAGTTGCTAACATGCGTAACATGTTAGCAACCTCAGGTCAAACATCAAAAACTTTTAAATATTTAAATACCTAGGTTTATTTGATTGTTCTTGTAGACATCGATGAGTACCAACCAGCTGTAAGTACTGTAAGTGAGTCAGGGACAAAAGTTGATGTCACGGATGATTGGCGATACTTTGATGTGAAGTGTAACACAGTTTCTATGTTTATAACAACTCACTATTCATAACTCCAGCACTATTATTAACAATAGCAGTGTGTCAGTGTTGTGAACAATATAGATGCGGAGTATTGAAATTTCACCTTTTTTAAATCAGGCCACACACAGGCCATCTCTCCGGCCTTGTAGCGTGAATCGTTATGAAATGACACGTAAGACAAATGAATAGTTTGAGAGCATCCGTGGCTTGGTGGTATTGAACGCGGGCGCTGCGCAGGAGGCGCAGGAGCGATCCCCGCTCATTACAAATATTCGTATGCAAGAATATGGTATGGTCATTGGCCTGGTCGTACCTCGGAAAGCACGTTAAGCCATCCCGGTAGCCATACAAACATTTATGGCAGTTCTAACAGGTAATTGAAGCCATAAAAAGTCCAACAACAAGGTCTAATTGCAAAACTTCGATATCAACTTTGGATTGTGGATGGCAGTCGAAGTTAAAGTTAAATATCGAAGTTCAGACAAATCCGCAGTTAGACTGGTAAAGCGAACCCCAGACTCCGATGTGAAAGACTACAAATAGGAGTAGGTAAGCGGACACCGGGCTTCAAACTATAAGTTTTAGGTTTTGTTGAATGGGGTAAAAATTAATGCTTTAGGAGATTATTGGTAGTTTCGACTCGGTGAATATCTGTACCCCTAGCGCGAAAAACTATCGAAGTCGTATGGCAAGTATTGAAAGAAAGAAAGAGGAAAGAAAGAAAGAAACATTTATTTAGTGCTAAGTGGTCACACATAAGGGAAATTACACAATAACATTATAATACCATATTGCAAGTTTTTCGTGCTAGGGGTACAGAACCCTTGACCATGGCTGATGCAAAGCAACAAAAACGTAAGGATAATATTACAATCAACCTTATATCAAATTATGCACGAAATGTTGTGGTAATGATAATGGTTCTGTTTACACCTATAGTCATTAATAGCCAACCTTCGGGATAATGGAAAAATACGGTCATTTGAGCAACTAACTTTATTCTGACTATTGAATTTCGTTTTAGTGTATGAGACTGAAAAGAAGTAGACTAAAAAGAAGGTACTGACCGAGTAGAAGAGGTTTAAAGACATTAGGATTCGTTAAAACAAACTATAATTCGAGACTAATATAAGATTAGCTCGATAGTATTGAATTAATTATTTTTTATAAAAGGAATATTAGAAATTACTAATGTTTCCTCTAACCCCTCCAGCTAAGCTAAATTGCTTGTGTTAAAAGCGGGTTCACGTCGGTAGTGTAATGGCCAGGACTCGAACCCGGGACCTCTCGATCTTAAGGCCGACTCTTTAACCACTAAGCTACCGACGCTTTTAATTTATATTATATTTATACCAGGAGGTAGGACACGGCGGTATTACCACCCAATTGAGCAGTCCGACTGGGGAAGTACCTCCGCCCTACAGAATACCGCGGCTATAATAACTTCGTGTTGTGTTCCCAGCGGTGAGTAGGGTAGCCAGAGCTCACTGGAGAATTTGTGCTGTCAGTGGGAAGACTTGTCCTACTTTGTCTTCTAAACTGACGGCACAGAGACTCTAAAGTAAAGGGTTGGCAGCGCGACTGTGACTCCTCTGGTGTTACAAACGTCCATAGGCCACGGTAACCACTTTCCATCAGGTGGGCCGTGTGCTTGTCTACCAACAAAGTGGTATAAAAAAAAAAAATATAGTATTAAATAATATTGTAATATATAAGTATTGCAATATGAATGTCAATTACGGTTTCACATCAATACGACAATTACATAATGGCCGAGCTAGGTGTACGAGTATCGCGTCGCACTGCAATATTACACCACTGCACTTTATGATGTGATGCGTATCGAGCCCCACCACAACGCAATAATATATGTATAGCAATAGTGAAGTCAATTTAATAAAGAGTACGTTTGGTTGTCTTTCAGATATTGATTATATCGCGCCTTTGAAAATGAAAAATATTTTTACGGGCTAAAAATCCCCACGGATACCGCCTCCCCTCTCCCCAGCGCCGGTGGGTCATTTTTGATTGCCCAAGGTAAGGTTGACAGGCATATATCCCTCGCACGCCAGCCGACCCAGGCCCATCTCTCTCGATCTGGCCTTCCTTGAGTGTGGGGATCACAAAGTCCCCAACTCGTCCCCGGGAAACGGAAGGCGCGTTCCACCCGTCACCCCCAGGCAAAAAAAATGGCTCTTCTACACATCTTCAAAATTTTAGAGGAAATGTTTTAATACGTGGGGCGCACTATAAGTTTCCGGAATGAATATGAAAAAATACTATTAAAGGTACAAAATTAATTTATTGTTTTTCAAAATAATCTCCCTTGGCGTCTATGCACTTTTTCATTCGATCAAACCAGTTTTGAAAACTTTTGTGCCACTCCTCTGTGGTGACCTCTGAAACGTGTTTTTCATACTCCTCGACAGCCTCTTCTGGTGATGAAAATCGTTGGCCGCGTAATTGGTTCTTAATTTTTGGGAACAGATAAAAGTCACAAGGTGCCAGGTCGGGACTGTATGCAGGATGACTCATGAGTTCTACATTTTTCGCCTTCAAAAAGTCGTTTGTCTGTCTGGCCGTGTGAGAACTAGCATTGTCGTGGTGCAGGATGATACGGCGTTTACGGTTATTTTTACGGAGTTCGTCAATAACTTCCGGCAAACAAATGGTCGTGTACCAGTCACTATTCACAGTACGACGATTTTCTAAAGCAACAGTAGCCACGTGTCCAGTTTTATTAAAAAAAGAAGCAATCATCCGCTTAGATGCACTTTTCACGCGCGCCACTTTGGTTGGTTTCGGCTCATCTTGAAAGACCCATACGCTCGATTGCTGCTTTGTTTTGGGATCGTAGCAATAAATCCATGTTTCGTCACCTGTTACTATGTCCCACACCAAATTTGACGCACCTTCGTTGAATCTGGTAAGCATGGCACTGCACCAAGTGACGCGGTCCGTTTTTTGATCCTCGGTCAAGTTATGTGGGATCCACCGCGAGCACAGCTTTCTCACACCCAAATGTTTGTGTAGGATTGATTGTATTTGACTCATGCCTATTTCTAAGGATGCGCGAATTTCATGGTAGGTCACATGCCTGTCTGTTTCAATCATACGGCGCACAGCATCGATGTTTTTGTTGGTCACAGCGGTGGACGGCCGACCATCGCGAGATTCGTCACTGAGATTGATACGACCACGCTTGAATTCTGCAAACCAGCTATAAACAGTCGTCTTGCATGGAGCTTCATCGCCAAAAGCTGTTTCAAGCCGAGCGATGCTCTGTTGTGCCGTCAAATTACACTTAAAATTGTAGAAAATCATACTACGAAAATTTTCCCGAGTTAAATCCATGTTGATGCAGACACACAATTTTTTAAATGGCGCCACAAGGTAAAAACAAAAGACAGTCAGATGAAATAAACTGTATTCTACAGCCAAAGAGTTCTATTTTCAAATGTTGTAATAAATTTTTAAATATTGTTTATGTAAGTGGCCAGTTCCGGAAACTTTTAGTGTAACCTATGTAGGTACTTGTTCTTTTAATAACTGTAGGGTCTGTTTGAATTATTAAAGCGATTCTCAAAGTATTAAATTTGTTAGTTCTGCGGATAAATCGTTACCGAGTATAATTCAATAAATGGTTTCTGAGAAATACTTAAGTATAAGTAACTTTTATTTACACATCAGTCACTTTATTATTGCAGAAGTAATATTGACTTTCATTTTAGAAATAAAATCATTTTTACCGAATATTAAAGAACGCGGTCAATTTTTTGTAATTAGTTTTACTGATATTCTTTGAGTAGATATCCGGTAAGTACCTAGGTATATTATTATACTTATATAATAAAATCAAAAATGACTAAACAGTTCTGGATAATATTTGGCATAGATAAAGATTGTAGTGTCTAATTAGCTAGGCTATTCTTTTCCCTTAAACAGAAACGAAACTGAACGCGATGACAAAAACTCACATGTAATTTCTAGTATTAGATGCGTAAGATAACTGATACCAAACAATGAAAATAAACAAGACCAAAGTCTACAATACAGGTTAATTGTTAAGAGCAAATTCTTACACCAGTGTCATTACTCATTCAGTTACCATTATTAACTGTAAGTAGATAAATGAATCAATCGAATTTTAAGCAGCCAAAACAATGGAATGTATTGAGAGCAGTGACTGGGCATATTTTGTGGAAGTGGGCGAAGCAATTAATATTTCACTGACGGATTTCCATGTGAGATGAAATATACTTTATCGCAATTTATTTGAGAGCTGCGGTGTAACATCAATACGAAATCAGAATATTAATCTATTGTCAGAATCCTTTGTAGCTTTGTCATAAAATAGACTACAATTTAAAACTTTTGTCGCCACAAAAGTTACTGAACACACAAACGATATTTAATATTAAAATACATCATATATAATATTAATAAAAGTTTAAGGTTCAATCCCTGAACCCCGGATTGCTGTTAAAAAGCAACAGAAATTCGTGCAATTCGTGAAAAATGTTTTCATTTCAGTATGTGACATTCGCTTCAACTTCTGATCATATTCCTCCTATGGATTGACATAAAAATATGGTTAAAAAACTAACTTTAGTTTTCCAATCACAATCAAGAATTATTTCGGCACGAATATTTTCTTTCCTTTTCCTTCTTCCCCTCCGACCTGCCTTGCGAATTTACTGTCCTCATTCATATAATTTCTGCATTTTTATATTACACATTTCTTCTATCAACAATATTGCATTATCATAAACATTTTTGTCAGGCAACTCATTCGAACACAGTCGAGTTGCTGTATCAAACTTAAAAGATTTTATTGCACCTGTAGCACCCGTCACACAGATTCTGGTAGTATCTTAAGGTGGTAAACCAGACGAACGAATGCCCTTTTTATCCTCTCTACGTCAAATTCTTTTAGTGTAAACAGTGATAGAACATTCGTTCGATGTTCTTTCTTTGAAATGCTCTTGTTTTAGCTCTAGCTCTATGTTCGTTTGGTACTGTACCTTTAAAGTACTACAGTATTATATTATTTCTAGTTCTACCTCTGTAGCTACGTTAAGCTGTCGCTCCCGGGTGTCATAAAAACATGTTGTATGGCAATCTTTACGAGTACCTGGAGCCCTGTATAAACTATATAACTTCGATATCGCTAATCGGTTGTGGAGGTCAGATGGCAGTCGCTTCACGGAAAATATCGAATTTCATTCGTTCGTTCAATCGCAAGTCGACTCCAAATAAGTTGGGAAAAAGGTTCAGGAATGATAATTATTTTATGTTCGAAAATAGCAACAGATCTTGCTCCCGGGTTGAAATGTTATTGGATTACCTACTCTGTACAGTATTTCTCGACAATAGTAAAACATGTCGCATCGTGTTGGACAAAGGCAAAGTAGACGGCTAGCTGCCACCTACGTATGACTCTAAATACATAGCACACACAGCCAAGACCTTCGGGGTCAAGCCAGCCACATCTGTGAGCTGGTACTCTGCTGTTTGACAGACCAGTCAGCAATTAAAATAAACGGAGTCCACACTCCAAGGAGAAAGCATTGAGCATGATTGTGCACAAAATTCTTGACTCGTTTTAAACATTCTAAGCCAAAAATAGTTTTAATCAAGAAGCGGTATTTGTCACCGCACTGTGGGTGTGCCCGCCATCAAAGGCATCTTATAACGGTGAGACGGTTCATAGTAACTGTTCGTGCTACAATCATCAAACATCTATTCTAATCCCAAAATAAGAAACTGCCTACAAAACAGAATAAACTCTAGCTCGAAGAAATATAATTATAAAGATTTATACATAAATATTACTAGCATAGTAGGTAGTCAAAATGGGGGCTTGACATATAATAAATTCAAATTTCTACCTACAAACGAAATAAAAAAGAGCAGTTAAAAAATATTGGTAAAAAATCTAGTACTAAATTGCAACGTCATATAGGTTCAGACTGGAAATGCGCTATCCGTGTACCTGCAGACTTTTTTATTTTCAGAAATAAAAATGAGTGTAAACGACAGATAGTGCACTTCATAAAAATAGTTTACTTTTATGTGAAAAACCAAGCGCTGAAACACGAAACACCCACTCTATATAATAATATTCACTAAGTGGAATATATAATAATATAATAATATAATGGAATAATAATAAATAAAAATAAAATGATGACATTTTAAAATATAGTAGACTCTTCGATATAACCTAATGGAGTAGAGAGTGCCATTATTTTCCGAACACTTTTTATTAAAGTGAAATATTGCATTTTAAAATGGAGAAGGAAGCTACTAAAAGCCGCCCTTTATAGAGAACACTAACTAAATTGAATAAAATGTATAAAAAATTGCACTTGGCGATTCAACAGTAATTTTTTTTTTCTATAGCATGACATTGAAAATGTTATTAGAACTATCGGTTGTTTAATATCATGTTGTATTGTTTCGAGTTCTCGATATTTCGGCGTTGTTGCAATTCCTCCGTTGTCATGGTGCTTGCAACAGCGCCGAAGTATAGGATTTTTTTTTATACCACTTAGGTGGCAGACAAGCGCACGGCCCACCTGATGGAAAGTGGTTTCCGTGGCATATGGACGTGTGTAACACCAGAGAATACAGGCTTCTCTGGTGTTACACACGTCCATATGCCACGGAAACCACTTTCCATCAGGTGGGCCGTGCGCTTGTCTGCCGTCTGTAGGAGTTTCTGTGCCGTCAGTGTAGAGGACAAAGCAGGACAAGCCTTTAGTCATCCCACGGAAAGCCGAAATAATTTGACATGGTAAATATCACGGTGGTTCTAATAATATTCTATTGTAAGTGACCATGATAGTTATAATACATACATTGTCACATAAAAATATTACACTACAAATACAAAGAAATAACAAAGCGACTGGTCGATACTTTGCGTGACCAAAGGGCTGACTTCTTTTTTGCACAACGGATTGGCATTGCCATCCAACGGGGCAATGCCGCCAGCCTTTTGGGCATATTACCAATCGACATAGATGGGGAGGAATTTTTCGATGCTTGAACTTTTTGTATCCTATTTTATATTCTTGTAAATATTAGTTAGTAGGTATCTTTCTACAACAACAAAATGGATCACTAAAATAAAACTATTATTATTTATTGTAAAGTAAGGTAAATAAACACTTTGAACAATGCATAAGGATATAACAGCCTTTATGTACAGAATTATTTAAAAAAATCTTGCTGTATAAATAAATAAAAAAATATAATTCACATGTTCCTGGCAGAGTAGAATTTAGACCACCCCATCTCTTCCCATGAGGTGTCGTACAAGGCGACTAAGGGATAGGGCTGTTTAACATCAAACAGATATACCTATACAGCTCAGACTCTGCCTTAAATGAATGGCTTGAGTCAACAATAGTATCCGGAAGACAGCAATAGGCTTAGCCCCTATTACGCGAACCTAATTTAATGATTGGTGAAATGTGGGTATTAATTCACCTCCGACTAAACGTCTGGGTATAAAGGCGTGATTATATGTATGTATGTATGTATGTATGTATAATGGAAATAATGTTTTATAACAAGTAGGTACTTATCATGCAGTTCTATTATAATACCTTGAGCTGTTTTCACGTAACAAGGTAAGGCTTAGTAAAAAATCGAAATTATATTCTGTATTCTCTTCCTGATATTCATATCCGCTGCACAAAGTTCCTTATCAACAGAAAGTATCTATTGAATATATTTTGCGCTTTTAGTGCATTCTCGTAAAAGTCTGAACTTGAATAAAATATAAAGTAGGTAAGTATTAGTTTATTCTGAAAAATATGCCTTGCAAAATAAAATATTAGCCTTACTAAACTGAAAGCATGAATTTTCATTATTTCTAATTCACACAGTAAGTCAAAATATAAACAACCAAATTCTGTCCCAAATTTTAACTTTTTGGATTTATCGTTAAATTTTAAATTACTTTTGCTAAAAATTATTACGTATAAACGCAACGTGGATCGAGATAAATGCGATATTCTCGTACACTACATACAATTGCAACACGCGCGAAGGGCGTATGACGTCACTCACAAGTACGATTGTGTATGAAATGTTTTCGGGTAGCGCGAGAAATTGAATTTACAAAATCAAATATATTTAAAACTGTCTTAAGATTTTTTTACTACTACATATTACTATACAGTGGTCAAAAAGAATATTATAGTATGTCCACATGAGTGGTTAAACTGTCTTGAAATCCACAGTGAAATTAATCAGAAGTACATTTGTTTTTCTTTTTTTTCTTTTCTGCGGTGTTTTTTTATTTATTTTATTTAGTTCTGCAAATTAATTACATTGATCGGCTATACATTGTTTGGTCTTCAATTGTTATTTTTCTTTACAATACAAGGTATTCGTACAACGATATTCTTTATAAGCCGTTTAAAAATATTTTAAGAATTGTAGTAATCACAAAAAGCTGGGTGAAACCTGGATTGAAACACGCGACCACAAAATCATAGGTCTTCAACCATATGCATTACGCCACAGAGTCACAACAGAAGGATTTAGAAAAATATTAAGATTCAATTCCTTCAGCAAAGTGGAGACAATAGGAACATAGACAATAAGAGTATATTATAAAGTAACGAACAAATAATATATGATGGGCTACAAGCCTTTCAACCTTTACAAAACACATGTCCAGTTTAGAACGCTAACTGGTTATAGAATGTGGTGTTACACTACAGTTAACGACAAAAGTTTTTGAAGCTATTGAATTTGGTGTTACAGTAATTGTACGTACTCATGTCAGGCGTCCGCTATTGGCCTTGAGCGTTCAAGCCGTCAAGCGTAATGAAAGTTTGGAAAGGGGATTTCGAGGACAGCAGGTGTTCGCAAAACTCAACATTGAATGTTTGAATTGTTAAAAGCTTATAAGTACTTAAGTATTGTTTAGGTACACATTGTATAAATATTAATGCTGTAGATCGGTAATTGAGTAGGTACTTTCCAATTGTTGAAATAAACAATTTAACTAAGATTGTTAGAAAGAAGAACAGACAGATATATACAGTCCAGACTCAGCCTCAGATGCGAGGCTCGAGGCAACTATAGTGGTATAAACTCACCACCTATTACGTGGGACCGAATACAGTTATTAGTGAATTGTGAGTGTTAATTCACCTCTGTCTAACCCTCCGGAGATAAAGGCGTGATTTTATCTATGTATGTATGTATTGTTAGAAAATGTTTATGAAATGTTAGAAAAATAAAATTGCGGTAAAATTACGGTCGTTTTTATTTTATCGTTTTTATTTGTAAATCATGCATCCAAACATTAGTAGCAAATCATTAGGCAATAACGAAGTGTGACGTCATACTTCTATATTTTATTAGAATCATAACAAATAACATACATATTCAAAATAAAAAAGTATTATGTAACCATAACAACTATCTGAAAAAGTTTGAATAATCTTCTGTATTTTACATTTTTATGATTAAGACCATTGTCATTTATATAATAATTATTCTATTTCTTTTTTATTCATGAGATAAATTAATTAACATTTTATATTTTTGTACACTGGAAACAGCAAAATCACTATTTTGTAACTACTTTTTTACAAGATTCTGAGAAATAAATGAATATTAAACCACTATGTTTATTACATAATCATTTTAATCATACTTTTAAATATGTACATTCTATTAAGAATGCTCGCGCGGGCATTAGATTGGTACAGGGATCAAACTACTGGTGCACTGCTGACGGTTTCCAGATAAAGTAAACTCCTCACAATGTAGTAAAACTGGTTATGCACGAGTAATGAAGTAGTACTCGAGAAGGAGGAAGCGTGAAGGCAACTCGGGCGTCGGAGGTCTCTGAACGACCTCCTACCCTACTCTAACAGAAGTAGGCCGAGACGGCAGTGCGATGTGCATCCGAGGGGGCCTTCTAATGCCAAAGTTTACCCCACCCCCGGCAACTGATGGACTGGAGTGGCCGTGCGGTTTTTCTCAGGCCGAGCCCTACACCCAGGATGTGGGGGGAGGGTATTTTCGAAGGTATTTCCACTCATTAACAAAAGATACTTAAAAATAAGAGGTATACTGAAAAGCAAGTAATCTAATTACTTATATAACGCAATATTTCCAATTAGTGTTATAATGTGTGACACTTTTATCACTAAGTTTGTTCAAATTACGAGTAAGTTTCATAAAATATGTTGATATGAGTTTTCCTTCATCTGCAGATGACAGTTAAATTGAGGTGAAACCAAACGAAACTCCCGTGACTAAATTTTTGTTCCGTACAATAGACGGTAGCACAGTATGTACATACTATGCTTATATCTATGCTTATAGCTATTACGTACCATTCTTTGCATATTCAACCCAAGTGTCGAATTGAATCCTAAATAGCCAATGTGACGAAACTGTAAACGTTCAAACCAAGTCTAATTCTCAGCGCAGACTCTATTTAGATCAACTAGCTCGAATTTGTTTTGTAATCTAAGTTTTTGTCAGCATGCCTGGCCGACTAGCAGTTTCTTTTTATTGCTCTAGAAACGAGGACAGACTCTTTGAAACACGACACTTTAGATTGACAATAGGAATTAAGTTTATGTCAGACCTGTACGCGTGATGAGAATGTCGGAAATTATGAACTTAATGAAACTGTCATGAAACACTAGTTATTTCATTTATGTGCCTATTTAAGCCTTTGTTTTTGTTGATTATAAATGAAATGATAAAGATAATTAAGTAACCTGAATGTACCATTTAGTATTTATTAGTACCGAATGTTTCCGAGATAGAAAATGCTAGTTATTTTTTTTATACAACTTAGCTGGCAGACAAGCACTCGGCCCACCTGATGGAAAGTGGTTACCGTGGCCTATGAACGTGTGTAACACCAGTGGAGTCACATCCGTGCTGCCGACCCTGTAAGAACAGAGATTTTATGTGCCTTCAGTGCAGAACACAAAATCAGGACAAGCCTTTGCTCTTCCCACTGACAGCACAAAAAGTCTCCAGTGAACTCTGGCTACCGTACTCACCGCCGGGAACACAACACGAGGTTAAAAATAAATTTGGATGGCTTCAGGCGAGGTACAGTGGTCCAGTGGTAAAAGCGTGTAGTGGTAAGGTCGTGGGTTCGTACCCCGCCTGAACCGATTCAATTTTAAAATATTAATCGTTTTGAATAGTTAGCATACAAAATGTTTTAAAAGAAGCTCTACTTATATTGTCATAGATTTCACTTCACCTTTCTGTACCGAGTAAACGGGTTGAATATGGATCAATGGGTGAATATTAAAAAAATACCTTAAATAATATTAAAACCAGAATTATTATATTGACTTAATCCATAGTGCCACAAAAGAGAAAATACTATTAGAGAAGCTACTAGCCGCGGTAGCCTAGTGGTATGGGTAATGGACTGCTGAGACGAGGTCTCGGGTTCGATCCCAGGTTTTAATATGGCACACACCAATGACTTTTCGATGCTTTTCGAAGTTACGTGTGTATTTATATTTATTATATAGGTTTATAAGTGCCCGGTTAATGGCAATAGGGTCGCCACATATTACATTGGGACCTAAACATAAACTCGCGAAATGTGGGTGCTAGCACCTCTGCCTACCTCTTCGGGGATATAGGCGTGAGTTTATGTTATGTTTACTGACCCGTTTAATTTTTGCCCGGCAAAGTTTTAGTAATGGAGTAGCATACTCGTAACAACATAAGTTTATTCTGCGTTAGCAACGAAAACGTCAAAAGTTCTGTAATGACTTTTTTCTTTAGATAACTTGCCTGTATTATGCCTATCTACGATCCCCGAAATTGTCTTAATGATAGTCAAAACTGTATCAAAATCCATTGTATATATCTGGGTGCTCTAAAACCCCTCGTTTACACCACGAAACAAGTTGTAAAACAAGTTTAATAAACTTGTTTATAAAATAAACTGGTTGAAGACTTGTAGAAGACTAATCAAAACAGAATACTTGTTTTGTACATGTATCTCAGATACTTTTTCGTTCACATAGGATGTATAGCTAACAAGTTGTAAACAAGTATAAAGCACATTTGCGTTCACATTATAGCCTGTGACATAAATGCAACTTGTCAAATACATGTTTTATACTTAGGTGTTAACGAGGGGTAAATGTATAAACAGTATATAATAATAATAGCTCTTATATCGGCGAATGTATGCTGGAACCCCCGGGTCTCTGCAGATTAGACGGGAAGTGACCTGATGGTCTCACTTTGGTGCCGTGGAAAAACGGCAGGTGCTTGGTGTGGGACGCCACATGCGTCAGCACAGTCGCAGCCACGCATCTTGGTCGCACCATCAATACCCCGGCGGCGGCGGCTGACGACGCCGCGAGCAAAAAAAGGGCGAAATACGCTGCAATAGAGCCACAATATCATTGTGTGCCCATTGCGGTGGAGACTATGGCCAGTTGGGGGTCGGACACGAAGAGCTTGATCGCGGAAATTGGCCGCCGCATCCACGACCAAGGCGGTGACTTCCGATCCAGCTCGTTCCTGGGGCAAAGGTTGGCTATTGCGATTCAGCGGGGCAACGCGGCCAGCATCATGGGCACCTTTGCGCCGGGAACGATGCGGTGAGGGTTATTTGACGCGACATGATCGCGAGTTTGTTTCGTGTATTTATTTTTTAAATATTTTGTATGTGATAAATAAATATCAAGATCTTGCAGAGTGAAATAAATAATAATAATAGTAATAGTGTATAATGTATCTTGCGCAAATATTTTTATGTTATCATATATATATTTATTAATATTGAGTAATAAATACCTCTTTAGTAGCGTGTATTGAATGGTCTGGCAGTGGGAAGTGTATCCTAGGAATGGGTTCCTGCGTCGTCAGATTAGCATTTCAACGTGTACTTAATAAAAAATATTTGACCTCCGTGGCGTTGCGGTAGAGCATTCGACTGCTATGCCGGGGGCGCGGATTCGATTCCCGCTCAGTGCAAATATTTGTACGAGTATGCATAAATATTTATATTTGCATTGGTCTGGGTGTTTCTATGTATAATATGTAACTATTTACGAAAAAAAAGTATGTTTTTCCGCATTCTAGATCCCATAACATAAGCTAGTTAAGCTATGCTTACCATGAGTCTAGATATCGTTGTGTAGAATGTCGTGGAATATTTTTTAATATATTATTTATTTACAAAAAGGTAGGATATAAAGTTTCTGTTGTTTATTTCTTTTGTTCATTACGTTGAACAATATAATTGCAACCGCAAAATACGTAAACTAACAGGTATGTTATTTAATAAGGCATCGAAGGTAAAAATTGGAGGTCATTACTTAAAAATTGCAGAGCATAATGCATGTTAAGGTAACGTGAAAGTAAAATACACATACGAATACCGAATACGAATAGGTATTATGATAGTAGTAGATGGTAGTTGTATGTAAAGATAGACTCAAATAACAGCTTGTTGTCTCTTTCTACGCTTAGGGGAAATAGACGTGAGCATATGTTTGTATGTACGTACGAACAATATTTTATAGGAGGTAGGACACGACGGTATTAGGAAGTTAGGAATACAGAATACCGTGGTTATAATAACTTCATATTGTGTTCCCAGCGGTTAGTAGAGTAGTCAAAGCTCACTGGAGGGTTTTTGTGCTGTCATTGGAAAGACCAAAAGCTTGTTCAGCTTTGTCTTATGCACTGACGGCACAGAAACTCTCAATGCTTGCAGGGTTGGCAGCGCGAGTGTGACTCTCTTGGTTTTACATGCGTCTATAGGCCACGATGACCACTTTCCATCAGGTGGGCCGTGTGCTTGTCTGCCACTTGTGTGAAAATGTGAGAAACTCAAATGACATCATAACAAAGAACATTACAGAATTCGTTTTCTACCTAGGTACTACAAAACGCTAAACACCGAAAACTATCACCTGTTGAATTAAGGTAAAAGTATTCCGGAAGAATTGTAATTTCCGAAACATCGGGCATCATACGAAACGCGAACGACTAAAGATTTCTTTCTGTGAGGTTTATAGGTACCGAAGTGTTATGTGCCATCTTCAACTTCCAGAAATTTCATTCCGCTATATCGCATGTATACCTACAAAAATAGGGATTGCTTTTCAACAGAAATAAAAGTGTCGGCCACGCTTCAAGGCGTTTGCATACAATTCGCGAGTTTATTTATAATCATTAGATGACAATAGAACAGCGGCTAATTAGTCGTAGATACCTATTCATGTTACGTCATCTCGGTCGCGGTTGCGAAATTATACCTTTATTGTGGGTATATTTTTTTTAATTGTACGTGCAATTGTGTGATTTTTAATGATATTTCGGGCATACCTCAGCATAGTTTTATGTAACAGTTATAAGTTTCCACGGAATGTTACATCCGTAGACTTTTTAGCACATATTTTGCAACTGTATATTTATTATATTACTTTATTAGGAAAATATTATTCTGCCGTATAAATGTATTCAATAAATCGGAATAATATGTTCTTTTTTTATAAATAGTACCAAATAGGACCAATGCAGCAATGGATCAAATAGGACCAATGGATCAAATAGGACTAATGGATCAAATAGGACTAAAATGACCAAATAGGACCAATAGGACCAAATAGGATCAATCTTTTTAAATTAAATATCATTGAATAGGACACGTCAATTAGACTTCTCCTCGCCTGATGACAAGGTGAAGGCAAAGTCTCAGGAAAGAGGGTCGCCATTACATACATATACCATGTTACAATGGTGACTATCAGCTTGACGGCCTCATCAAATACTTTTAGGAAGAAGGAACACGTGAGCTGGTAATGAATTCCAGGTCTTAATGGTGTGGGAAAGGAAAGAGTATCCGCGACATTTCTTGTGAATGATTTCATATCAATGAACGACTTTAATTAAATTACAATTATTATTCTTTCAAGATTTTCTTCAAACGTAGGACCTACCAAAAATAATAATTTATTAAAATCGGAGGTATTCATTAAATAGCGGAGGAATCCGTTCGTATTTTGAAACCTGGAGTTCGCTCTCCTGCTCCTTCTAATTGGTTATTTAGATAGGGTCTATTCTAGTGTAATTGGTTAGGGTTTTGTGACAGCTGTCTGGCTCATAACCTCAAGAGTCAAGCCTACTTCTCCTCGTCAGTCAATCAGCTGGTTTACAAGCTTGGAAATGTGGTTGGTTCGAGCCTCAAAGATTTATACCCGCCGAGCCAGATATCATTCAGAGACCAGACAGATATTAGGTATAAAATATTAGGTAAATATTTTATCTTTTCCATTATAATGTAACGAATTGTTATCTTAGAACAATTATAATCTGGCATTGAAGTTACTTAGGAATTTAAACTTAACCTTATTGTAATCCAATCTTTACAATATATTTTATTACTATGTAGGTTAACCAAATAAATATTAAACTATTATAATATACAGAAAAATATATGCCATTACTTATAAAATTTATACAAAACTTTGCATACTGTACAATACAAAACTTTACATGTACCTATATTTTTTTGTCCATGGGACTTTTATTTTCACTGAATAGTAATGACTACCTAGACTTGAGGGGTGGTAACTGTGAGTCGATAGACTACCTCCTGTCGTGCCCTCTGTGGCCCTACACCTGCACCATTGCTGATCTGAATGAAGCGACGGAAGGTGCGGTCAATGTCATCGAGTTTTGGACGCATTTAGCTATTTTGAATTGTCGCCATTGACTCGAAGAAGAAGTTCTCCGATATTCGAATCAAAGGTTAACAACTTCTTTTATATTTAAGAGGTACTGGGTTCCAGCCCGTAACTTATTAATGACATCGGTTCAGTAATTTATAGTATTATAAAAATAAATGAAAGAAATATTCTATAACATACTTTCTTTTTTTTTACGTGCGCAAAATCTCCACGGATACCTTCCCACCGGCTCCAGTGGAAGAGGTTATGTCGGATTCGAACCGAATAAAACGTACGCCGCCTGTGGTTCGTTTTGGTTGCCGAAGGTGAGGTTGACAGGCATATCCCTCGCACCCCGGCTGACCCAGGGCCATCTGGCCAGATCGTCAGAGATCGAAGAGAGCCTCGGGTGTGTGGGGACTACAGAGTCCCCAACTCGTCCCCGGAAATCGGGGAGGCGTGCCATTCGCGCCGCCGCCGTGGCCTGCTCTTGCCTCTACAACATCCTAGTCATTCTACACAACGCTACCTAAACATGGGAAGCATAGTTTAACCAGCTTGTATTATGGGGTCTAGAGTGCCGATAAACATACTTAGATACGTTTTTTTTGTAAAAACATATATAATATACATTTTATGCAAATATATATATTCATGAATACAAATATTTGCACTGAGCAGAAATCGAACCCGCGCCTCCTGCTTAGCTATCGAACGTTCTACAGCTGCGCCACACTTGTCGTTTTCCTTTTATAGTGACATTTTAGTGTTTATTGAGAATTTTAGAGACATACACATATACACGTAGGATGTCTCAGAAAATTACTATGATTATTCTCATTTATCATTATGATTGTACTACAAATAATAATGCTCTCGGCTTTTCATGGCATTATATTCCTCGATAGTGAAAGTCTTACCGGTATGTGCTACTCGTGACTGCGAAGTGCGAAGCTAAAATAAATATTGCGTTCATTTTGTTTTCAATCTCATTGAACTGCCCTGGTGGGTTCGAAACCTTAATTTATTTATATAGAGCATATAGTAGGATGTCTATATAATTTATAATACTTGTTCTGACTAAGTTATAAAAGTTTTGTGCTTGGGTGGTCTGACTGCAGTTTTTCCGTTAAAGATCAAAATTATGGGAAGGGCAGACTAAGGGCTTGAAAGTAAAGCAAGCTTCGAATGTAAACCAGAAATAGCACCAGTATGAAAAAAAAAGAAATACTTAGAAAAGCTAATTCCGAGAAAAATACTTTGTAGATAATTTGTATTAGCGCGTAATAAGGAAACTCTATTAAAAGCCTTCCAGGATGTACGGCCACCAGTTTCTATCTATAGATTTGGGAATATTTTTCTCTTGTATTTTTTTATGTTCCACTTAAATATTACTTATTTGTCATACACTGATCACTGGTATAATTGATGACGTAGGTAAAATGTCAAGTTAGGAGTAGGTACCTACGCAAAACCGGTGAGTTTAATAAATTCGGAAAGTGTTTACAGAAGGTGTGGTCTGCCTACCCCAGAGGTAAAAAGACGTGAATTTTGTTTGTATAAAGAGTTGTCAAGTCATAGTGCATGACACCAAACCATAGTTGCAATAAAATATTACAGCATTAATTTTAGCGCATGCGTGTCGAATTGAAATGCTTTGTCCACTGACTCATGGCTACTGACAACTTGTCGAAATTCATGACCAAATCGTACGCATTTGAAACCTTGTAATGAGTTATAATCTAATAATCATATATAGATATGTAGAGATTGGCGCCAAATTACACACTTAAAAATTATTTGAACTTTAAATGATACAAGTTTCGCAAAAGCTCAACAATGTGTAGCAATAAATTTGCACTTTTCGCTTTAATAAAGCAACTGCATTGTTCACTCACCTTGGGCCAGAGCCGGCGAAAGAGCGCTCCAAATAAAAATGCAAACACACAAAAACATACTGTAGTCTCTTTGAAGGAACATCACTATTTCATGACGTCACATACACATACACTAAATTCTAAATTCAAATGATGGCGCGAGAGTAAAAACGATAGCACTTCGTTTCGAGCTTTGAGTTAGGCAAAGTCAACGAGAATACAGCCTTGTCAAATGTTCGCGTCGGACTGAACGGGCGTATGCGCAGCCAGCCGTCCCCTCCATGAAACGCCTTTCACCGTTACAATTCGTAGTTGGAAAGACTGTTGGCAAGGCTATTTGACGATTGACATTCAACAAAAACGGCCCGTTTGGTACACGGAAACTGTGTTCATAACTCTGTTCTATATTTGGTGTGATTGTTACCTAGTAATCAGTACTTTAGACTTATGTCTTCATTAGATACCAGATTTAAAAACTCTTTCAAATTGTTTTATTTTTTTAAATTATGGACTACGAAGTGGTCCTTATATTAAAGTGAGCCATAAATGTATAGATATAATATATTACTAAAGTAATCCTACACCTTGTGTACGACCCTTTAAACAAGGCTTAAATGAAGGGAAAGACCCCAATAGGTAAGGTTTTAGGCCATATGTCGTTTTTAGTATTTTGTGGTCATGTGGTTAGCATTGTTTATGCTATGGAAAGGAGTAAGAATAAGAAATGTATTTACCAGTGTTGGAATATTACACAGAACACCATATTAATCGGCAATATTTTCGCTTATTGTAATCATTAGTGGGTCGTGTGCTTGACTACCACCTAAGTAGTAGGTATAAAAAAACTTGTGAATGAAATGACTATTCAAACCGATTAAGATTTTATGATGATTTTAAATTTGGATGGTTTGTGGCTTAACGGTGAGAGCGTTCCCCCTGGAAGGGAAAGATCGCGGGTTCGTATCCCGCCTGATTGATTGATTAGCAACTAACACTTAACTCAACCTAGAAATCACATCTAAGATGGCGCAATTTTCAACCAATTTAATGACGGTGGTGAGATTCAATTCGTCGTATAATAGCATCGGATGCTTGGGCAATTTAAAAAGTGCAATTTAATTATTCCAAAAAAATGCAATTATTGTTCAATCTGCTGAAAATTTCAAAATTAACAATTTTATAATCTGTAATTAGTCAATAGCAGTTTGCTTGAACTGGTTTAATGACGAGCTCCAGTTTTTATTGCATCGCCGAATCTAACTGCTTACATCATCACGTAAAATTCTTAGGTATGTGTGACTTATATGACAATTTTATTATCTTTCTCATGCATTGTCATAGATGCGTGATATTAAAATATCAAAAGACTGGATATCTAAAGACGGATGAAATTCCCAGAGACTCGTTCTTTGATCAGCTGGTGCACCAGCTTACAGGCAATGTTGGCTTGAATCCCGAAGGTCCTGGTGTGGACACATACTATGGTATTCAACAAACTAATCTAAAATGTATATCTATGATATATTATGCGGGCATACAGCCCACCCGGTAGATTCTAGCTTAATATTAATTCTATTATGTGGATGAACATACTCAAATACATTTTCTTTTATAAATTTACTGATACATAGAAACATTCAGACCAATTTTTGACCAAACTATTTAATTAAACGCCAACAACTCCCAAATACTGCAACCAACATACATTTCCATCCAAAGGTTGCCTGGAAGAAATTGTGTAAAGCGATAAGGTCGCCCTTTTTCTTGTCTTCTCAATTTCTGCAACATGAATATTGTAATTGGCGGCGTACAGCAAAGAATATAATAAATAAACTAAACAAATATACTTATCGATGCTCAATCCAAGATAATAATCAATATTGTGCATAATTGCATAACATTTATTGTTTGATTAATTATTGTTAATAATAAATAGCACTGTGTGGATCAAATGAAATTTTGTTCCTTTTCTGTCTTATAATCTTAGACATATACAAACTATAATAGATAATTTAAAACTAAAAGAACTATAATACAACTTATAGCTAAAAAATAATAAAAATTCAATGTGAATACTTATAATAAGATCAATGAGGTTTGCAGTGTAGGTCTGTAAATAGAATGTTTGTTAAGCTTTCCGGTATAAGATGGCTTGTTAAGTGAAGTACCTATCTAGTTTGTGGTCCATTCGTCGCAGCATTTTGTTTTGTGATATATCTAACGAGGATTGTCATCGAATGCCATTGTTGAAGAGTTATAGGATCATTCTTTGTCATTCTTCCATTATGGTACATAGTACTTGGATATAATAAGATCAGGAAAAATAGTAATTTTAGATTCTTGTGTACATCATAGTTTTTAAATATTATAAATAGAGCTGAATCCATCGGGTTTTTCGGGCATACAAATATCTTTGAGACCTGTAAGTTCCTCGATTCCGCAAAAACCAAACCACTGTATTTTTTTTAATATCACTTAGGTGGCAGACAAGCGCGCACGGCCCACCTGTTGGAAAGTGGTTACCATGGCCAATGGACGTGTGTAACACCAGAAAAGCCACACGCGCTGCCGACTCTGTAAGCACAGAGTTTCTGTGTCGTCAGTGTAGAGGACAAAGCAGGACAAGCCTTTAGTCATCCCACTGACAGCACAAATTCTACAGTGAGCTCTGGCTACCCTACTCACCGCTAGGAACACAACACGAATTTGTTATAACCGCGGTATTCTGTAGGGCGGAGGTATTTCCCCAGTCGAACTGCTCAATTGGGCAGAAATACCGCCGTGTCCTACCTCCTCACAACTGTATAGGTGGACACTGCTAAAAAATCCGTTCAGTTTTAAACTTTAAAGCAATGGGATTTGCGTCCAAAATTAAAAGGCTTCTTGCAGATTGAATGAAATAGAGTAATGAAACTCTTTCCATTTAATTTTATACTAAGCGTATAAAAATAAGTATGAAATTTAATACCATTTTTTGCAGTGTCTGTGGTATGACATTGGTTTTGCTTTAGTGGAATCAAAGGGCTGATGTGTATTGTACCAACGGACGAGGTTCTGGGACAAGCATTCCTCTCGGAGTTGGCAGATAGGACGGCAGTAGCACTCAAAAATGAACTTCACCATAAACTCATGCCTATATCCCCGAAGGAGTACGCAGAGGTGCTAGCACCCACATTTCGCCAAAACTGCGGTAGCCTAGTGGTATGGGTAATGGACTGCTGAGACGAGGTCTCGGGTTCGATGCCAGATTTTACCATGGCACACACCAATGACTTTTCGATGCTTTTCGAAGTTATGTGTGTATTTATCGCAGGTTTATAAGTGCCCGCTTCATGGCAATAGGCTCGCCACCTATTACATTGGGATCTAAACATAAACTGGCGAAATGTGGATGCTAGCACCTCTGCGCAAAAAAAAACTTAAATACAAACACTTAAATGACAAAGATTAGAGACGGATCTTGGAATAAATAAAAACTTAAGTTTGAAAGGTGCAACAGCTTCTTTCGCAATCTTGCGATCTGCAACAGCGAGATCGAGTGTTGAGTAGTGTCTGATGAACTAAAACGAAATGCAATACAATTTAAGAAGAAAATTTCTATAGCATCGCTTCTGCATTGCCAAGCGGTTGGTTGCACGTGATTTGTTATCAGCAAATCTACTGCGTTTGTACTGAGATACTTACGTTCCTGTAATATTTGTTAATAGTTGATATCTACAGTCGTCAGTTCAGTAAAAAGTACCCTTTGAATTTCCTGCTGGAGTCTTCTCAGGTCGAAGCCGGCGGTCCATTTGCTAAGCTAATCTTTAATATATATTTTTTTAATTTCGACGTTTTGTAAGTGTCGTTTAATAGTAACCCACAGAATAAATGAATTTGACTTTGACTTTGTACAAGTGTAGGTACTGTAAATATTGAATACACTCGGCTGAGGTGCGAGGAATATGTCTCAAATATACTCATCTCTGGCAAACTGCGGCTCACGCAGTCGGCGTGCATTTTTGTCGGTTCAAGTCCCACATAACTTCCCCCTACCGGCCCCGGTGGTGGTGGTATATGTGGGTAATTTGCGCACATTAAAAAAAAGTATTTAGTACATAATATTAAAAAACTGAAAACATGCTTCAAAAACTGAAAAGTTTTACATCTATTGAGCAGACACGCGCGTATCATGGACTCGAGAGGCCCCAATTCCAAATTGCGGTAATAGTGTTAGCAAACAAACATGAACGTTATATTAAATAACCAGCTTTCGCCTTGTTAAGTTCGGAATAGATTAAGGTATGTTCCCTTCTGTAACTCAAACCTCTGTGTTAAATTAAGTCGTATCTATTTTAAATTATTTTTATTGTGAAGAAAGTTTTCTTACAGTACTGACTAATACATGCAGGGCTAAACTACCAGGAACTATGAAATTAGTTAGACTTCTTCTATGGCCTAGGCAAGCGCTGAGAAAAATTCTACCTTTTGTTGACCTAAAACACTTGACCTAAACATGATCATTTATCAAGGTTCATTCGTTAACGGTTTTAATATCCTTCTTTCCTCCCTCTCAACTTTATTCTACCCAGATAAAACTGCCACACTCCCTCCTCCCCTCAAACACAATAGGTACCGAGCGCTGTATGATTTTAGTCGGTTCAAGTCCGACATAGTTTCCCATACCGGCCCGGGTGGTGTGGTATCCGTGGGTATTTTGCGCACATTAAAAAAAGTATTGAGTACACAATATTACAAAACTGAAAACATGCTTCAAAAACCGACGCGCGCGCATCATGACTCGTTGACATGATAGTGTTAGCAAACAAACATGAACGTTATATTAAATAATCAGCTTTTGCCCGCGATGCCACTTACGTCATTACTAGCCCTGTTGTGGTGGTATTCATGGAGTTCAGACACGAATAAGAGAACTAGGACATAGTCAATTGATTACCTGAATTTATAAAAAAGAAACATTGATGTTGATCAAAACGCCGCACAAAGTCTAAAGAGTAGTTGTTTATAAAGGATTATTTTAAATGTTTGAATGTGTGGTACAACTTCGGTAATGGAAAAGCCATTGCTTCTGTTAACCAAAAGCTGAATTAACAGTAGCGCGGCGTCAGCGTTGAGCACTGTATGTAACACTGGATGGGTTCCTCACGTTTCAGAAGATTTTTTTCATACTCTTCAGTGAGCTATGGTTACCCTACTCACCGCTGGAATCACAACACGAGGTTATTATGGCCGTGGTATCCTACGGAGGTACTTCGACAGTCGGACTGCTCAATTGGTCAAAAATACCGTCGTGTCTTACCTCTTATAACTATGAAAATGTCAAGCAGATGGTCAAAAAAAGCAAAAAACTGACCAGCACAAAGGAGTGCTGCGAAAAACAGAGTTGACCCTATGTTATTCGGGGGGTGAATATACATGCTAGTGGATGTAGAACTTTTTTTTTTTAAGTATTGTACTGAGATCTGTTGTTGTGTGTTCATGCGTCACTGACTCGTTGCGTGGCGGCGGAGCCACTAGCGGCGCCATCTGAAAACCAGCGCTTCGCATACCCTGGTGTGCGGGGCATTCATGCTGAGATGGTGGCCCATTTGGGTGCGCACGATGTGCAGTGAGAGTATTCTTGTTGTGTTATATTGTTGTTGTGTATATATATATTTGTCTGACTCTCTGTACGTTGTGTGTTCGTAAATAAATGTCTTTTCTTTCTTCTTCTTCTTTTCTTTCTAAATGAAACCTGCCGGAGAATAACTGGTTGCCTTAAGCCGTAAGTACATAAGTAGGGTATCTGAGAGCGCAGGGTCTGCTAACGACCTCTTTTGTTCCACTCTCGCTTGGAGAATACTGAGAGATATCCTCCTGAACATGACCTGTCTTTGCACAGACTTCGGACACAGGTTGGCCGAAGCAGACAAAACTGGGCTTGATGGGGGTTTTCAGTGGTATGCACTTGCGATGTGAATGTTATTCTACAGACAATGACCCACCTGTTAACATGTCCTACCGCCCTGACCGATACTGAGGATCTCAGGTGCGCCTCAGAGAACACCATTCAGATGACACCACACAGGGAGAACACAATTCAAGAGCTAAAACGTTATCGCCACGATAGAAACAGAATGGCTCTTTTCCATTTTTCGGAGGTGATTGAACGTCAGGACTTCTTGAGCTGGCGGATTCACCTTCGTCTCCAAACTTCAGAAATTCGTAAAAAATCTACTTTGTAAAAATAATGTTATTTTTGTTCACTACATTTAGCTCGATTTTCCGACTACTATCGTACGTACAATAACATGATGAAATACCAACGCTTATGACCATGCCCTAGAACAATGGTCATGCCGAATTTCAGTTGAATCTATGCAGCTATTTTCAAGTGATAATATCTACTCGAACTGCAAAATAAATAGTGCCAAACAGATGCCTACAAAATTATATTAAATCACATTTTCGGCATCAGTATTACTCCTAGAGGGTGACAGACACCTCCCCATACCCGGATATATCTCAGATAATCTCACCTCCGGTAACCTGCCGCCCACATAGTCGGCGTGCGTTTTAGTCGGTTCAATTCTGACATAACCGGTTCCGGTGGTATTCAGGTGAATTTTGCGCACAGTAAAAAAGTACAAAGTACTCCTATAAAGAATTCGTATTTCCTTTTTTGGAAAAATATCTGCACTCAAAAATACATAGGTACTCATAAATATAAGTACTTAATTAGTTTGCACCAATCCTGTATATACGTCCAACGCAATCAATTTTTTAATAAAATCAAATCGAGATTTCAAACATGTCATCAAAATAGTAAACTTGAAACCAAAAGCACTCACACACACACAAGCCGAATTGACTTGATAAAAACGGCTTGTGTGTGTAAGTGCTTTGAAGCAAATTACTCACAAAATAACTTTCTACCCCTTTTTTACCCTGTTAGGAGGTGAAATTCTATATAATAAGTAATACGTTTTCCATCAATTCTGTTCAAAATAGTTTCTGAAAAATTTGAAGTAGATTGGACCAAGGAACCACGTTGTCCCAAACAAATTTTGCCCCTCTTATGGGTGGAATTTATCGAATGCTTACGTCATACAATGAACACACCCTCCAAGTTTCAGATCTCTCTGAACAGTGGTTTAGGCTGTGCGTTGATACCTTAGTCATTCAGGACAAAGTGAAAAATTAACATATCATTATTTTATTTCTTTCCGGCATAATTACCGATATTGTTTAACCCGCCGTAGTTCCGAGAGTTAATTTTGTTACAGCTTATGTTATCCACACCTCAGGACAAGGTTTAATCAATAAGAATCCTTTTATCATATAACAAATAAATGCACCGCGGTCGCCTAGTGGTATGGGTAATGGACTGCTAAGACGAGATCTCGGGTTCGATCCCAGGTTTTACCATGGCACACACCAATGACTTTTCGATGCTTTTCGAAGTTATGTGTGTATTGGTTTGGGTGTTTCTATGTATAATATGTATGCATTTACAAAAAAAAAAGTATCTAAGTATGTTTATCCGCATTCTAGATTCCATAACACAAGCTAGTTAAGCTATGCTCACCATGGGTCTAGATAGCGTTGTGTAGAATGTCGTGGAATATTTATTTTATTTTTATTTATTTATTTACCGCAGGTTTATAAGTGACCGGTTAATGGCAATAGGCTCGCCACCTATTACATTGGGACCTAAACATAAACTGGCGAAATGTGGGTGCTAGCACCTCTGCCTACCCCTTCAGGGATATAGACGTATGTTATGCATTTATTCCTTTTCTTCTCCCAGCGTATCCAGTACATATTACGAATAACAATCGGTACTTACATGCTCATGACAATGATTTCTTAAATATATCATTCAATCCTATTACTATTACATTATTTTAATATTATATTCAATTATATAATATCAATAATAATATATTTACTCAACATGAAAAAAACAAAAGTCGGTGACCGTGTTTTTTTTTTTTTTTTTTTAACGTGCGCAAAATCCCCACGGATACCTCCCCACCGGAGACGGTGGAGGAAGTTATGTCGGACTCGAACCGACTAAAACGCACGCCGCCTGTGGGTCGTTTTGGTTGCCGAAGGTGAGGTTGACAGGCATATCCCTCGCACCCCGGCCGACCCAGGGCCATCTCTCACGATCTGGCCCTCTTCTCGGGTGTGGGGACTACAGAGTCCCCAACTCGACCCCGGAAACGGGGAGGCGCGCCAGGCGCGCCACCGCCGCGGCCTGCTTCTGCCAGGGTGACAGGCGGCTCCACCTGTCCTTCGTCGCTCCCGCTGCCGCTCCCGCCCCGCCTCCTCCTTCACGAGCATTACTTGCTCGCAGAAGGAGGCGCCGGCCGCCCACGCATCCGCGCAGCGAACCATCGCCGCGAGCAAGGTGGAGAGCGTGAGAACTCTCACTCCCAGGGCCGCCACAAGCTCCCGCCTCGGCGTCTTCCACGCCGGACACTCGGTGAGCGTGTGCGGACCTGAGTCCTCGCTCGCGTCGCAGTGATGGCACTCGGACGTTGGCTCTTTCTCCATCCGACGCAGATACTTTCCGAAGCACCCGTGCTCGGTGATCATCTGCGTCAGACGGTACGAGAGGCTGCCGTGTGGCCTCTCTAGCCACTCCCCCATGATGGGTCTTACCGCCGTTACTACGGCCTGCCCTGCGCCTGGTCGCCCAAGTCGTATCTCCCATTCCGCCACCATTTCCCTGTGGAGCCGGGATCTCACGGCCCGAATTTCTTCGGGCTCGGGATCGTGACCCCGCTCCCGCGCCGCCTTTCGGAACCGGTATAGCGCCGAAAGGCATCTCGCTTCCAGGATCCATGGTGGCGATCCGGCGAGGAGACTCGCCGCGTTGAATGATATCGTGTGGTACCCCCTTATGATGCGGCACGCCAACTTCCGCTGCGGACGCTGCAGCAGGAGCATGTGCCGATCACTCAGGGTGTCCGCCCACACGGGACACCCGTACAGGGCCATGGACCGCACGACACCCGCATAGAGTCTCCTGCAGGAGTCCTCCGGGCCCCTCAGGTTGGGCAGTAGCCGCGCCAGAGCGTTGGCTGTGCCCACCAATTTGGGGCCCAGACTTCGGAAGTGCTTCCCGAAGTCCCACCGGCCGTCGAGCACGAGCCCCAGATATTTCATCTGGGGCTTGATGCCGATGAGAGTGCCTCCCACTGTGAGGCTGGAACCAGGTGGTGGCGTGCGCCGAGGTCCATGAAAGAACATGGCCTCGGATTTATGCAAAGCCACCTCAAGGCCCAGCCGCCGGATCCGTTCCACGACTTGAGCAACCGCGGTCGTGGCCCTCAGGATCGCTTCGCGGTATTTAGCCCCGCTCGCCGTCACTAGCGTGTCGTCCGCATAGCACGTGACGGCGGCGCCGTCCGCAAGCTCACCGCGAAGCACCCAGTCGTATCCAATGTTCCACAGTAGCGGCCCAAGGACCGATCCCTGTGGAACACCGCACGACATCTCACGCCGACCGACGCTGGTCGCACTTGGGTAGATGACGGCTCTCTCCGTCAGGTACGCCCCGACTATGCGGCGGAGGTAGAGAGGCACACCGTGGTACACGAGTGCCTCCCTGATGCAACTCCAGGGCAAGGTGTTGAACGCGTTGGAGATGTCCAAGGACACCGCCAACGTCACCTCACCCCGGGCGACTGCCTCCTCCGCCAAAGTCCTCACGCGCATGATGGCATCCACGGTGGACCGCCACCGGCGGAAGCCACATTGGGCATCCGCCAGGTCCGGCCCCCTACCAGAGAGGTGCTCGACGAGGCGCTTCGCAATAACTCTTTCAAAGAGCTTGCCCACCTCGTCGAGCAACACAATGGGCCGGTAGCCGGACGGTTCGTCCGCCGGGCGACCCTCCTTTCGGATGAGGACCAGTTTCCCCGTCTTCCACATCTTCGGAAACTGGCCCCGCTCCAAGCATGCACTGAGGAACCCTCTCAGTCGGGGTTCGAGACCGTCTTCTCCCAGAGCTAGGACCCACGCGCGGCCTGGAATGCCGTCGGGTCCCGGGGCGGTGCTCTTCTTGGCTCTAAGCCTTCGCACCGCCAGCTCCAGTTCTACCCAAGTGACCTCGGGGACTTCGTCGTCAACTACCACACTGGGCGCCACAGGCGACTGAAGTGGCGGAGTCATCTGCGGCGGAATGTGTTCCGCTCGCGCCGGGAACAGGGACTCGACCACTCCACCGAGCAGAGCTGGCTGGAGAACCCGGGTCAACGGCGGGGCCCGTCGGTGACCGTGTATGCTTTTTTTTGGCGGCAAAATATAAACCATAGATAATAGATGCAATAGGTAATATCAAAGAGTATTTATAATGAAAGAATGCCTCGAGTAGATGTTACAAATAGGTATTTTGAGGCTTGATACAAGCTAACACTTATATACAAACGGTTTCAGGTAGTACCGGTAGGGTAGTGTTGCTAGTAACAAAAATCCAAGCCTCTATGTATCTTATATCTAGTGAACAATATTGTGAAACATAAAATCATTCTCTTCATTCGTATTTCTTTCTAGTATAGAACTCAAATAAATTGTTCATAATAAATCAGCAGTAAAGACTTGTTTTATGTTCTCCTGCGCCAATAATCCCTACAGGTAGAATCAAGTAAACCTGGCTTGAAGTCGTGAGGGCGACATGCGTACATTCTGCCTTCGCACGGTCTCATTACCATGACCGTGCGAAGTGGAGGAGAAAAAGACGGAAAGCAGACCCCTGAGCTCCGATTTCACCTGGACCTCTTATGCAATCAAAAAAACATGCCTTCATGGTAATAGCATGTGCAGGTGAAACCCGCTTCAATGATAGTTCCTAACGTATTTCACGAGATGACGCTGCAATCGGTTCTCCGATTTCAACTCGAGCTCGGATGCAACAAAGAAAATAGGCCTTCATGGTAATAGTCTGTACAATTCATTAGCACAGACCCGCTTCAATTACAGTTTAAAATTTATACAGGTATATGGGTTCTATACAAATTCATTTCTGGGATCAGGTATCCACTAGTATGGAATAGCTTACACCAATCAGGTGGTGCCATTTTTAACGGTTAGATAGTTGCTACAAACTGTTATAATAGCAGTAACCTAAAGAAGCCCTTTCAGTTGACACGACATATTTATCTCAAATTAATTTTTTATCACAGTACTCTATGACTGCTAAAAGACGCGCCACATTAGATTCAGTGATACGTTATATAGCCTATAACCTGCGGACTACTAAGATGCTTCTAAAGATATCTCATTTGTTCAGTTTTATTTAGTGATTGAGGAACTATGAGGGAACAGATGAACCTACAGTGGTCCTGTTCTACGCAGTAAGCCAGTGTTTGGGGAGCTGGGCACAATTCCTCAACATCTATGTATCTCTCAACACAATCGTCTTCCTATATGTGTTCGAAATACCAGTAATGAAAAAAAAACAGATGAACCTACATACATACATAAGTACATAGCCTGTCAAAATCATAACTTCCTTTTGCTCCGCCTTAGTCGGGTAAAAATAATTACATGCGCTACAGGCCACTGATTCAAAATGAACAATACAACATATTATAATACTCGAATTCTTATAGCTGAGACTTCAAACAATGGGTGAACACATCTTGCTGCCAGCTGTGGTGGTCCCACCGCTCTCTGCGTCTATAGTGACCATTGCGCACTTTCCTATTCAGTATACAATAGATGTAGTCTTTATTGCCGAAGTCTTTAGTGTCAATAAAGACTACATCTCTATAGGTATATACCTGAATGATTCATTTCAACAGAGTACTACTAAGATGCTTCTGAAGATATCTCATTTGTTCAGTTTTATTTAGTGATTGAGGAACTATGAGGGAACAGATGAACCTACGGTGGTCCTGTTCTACGCAGTAAGCCAGTGTTTGGGGAGCTGGGCACAATTCCTCAACATCTATGTATCTCTCAACACAATCGTCTTCCTATATGTGTTCGAAATACCAGTAATGAAAAAAAAAACAGATGAACCTACATACATACATAAGTACATAGCCTGTCAAAATCATAACTTCCTTTTGCTTCGCCTTAATCGGGTAAAAATAATTACATGCGCTACAGGCCACTGATTCAAAATGAACAATACAACATATTATAATACTCGAATTCTTATACTTCAAACAATGGGTGAACACATCTTGCTGCCAGCTGTGGTGGTCCCACCGCTCTCCGCGTCTATAGTGACCATTGCGCACTTTCCTATTCAGTATACAATAGATGTAGTCTTTATTGCCGAAGTCTTTAGTGTCAATAAAGACTACATCTCTATAGGTATATACCTGAATGATTCATTTCAACAGAGTGTAAACAGTTGTTCCGCCTACAAACTTTTTTGCCAATAATTGATACTACCTACCTACGTTATTGCTTCTATTTGTGTTTTGTCTTTTTATAGTTTGATGACCCTTCGTTGCTTTTGTCATAAGATAAAATTATTATTGAAATCGTCATTCCATTATACTTATAGTTTTGTTTGTCCGGTAAATTGATCATTTGGATAAATTTATTTTTATGCGTAAGTTAATCGTTAATTTTTCTAACTAACACTACATTGGATGTATTAAAATTTATTTTTGTTATTACTAATAATATTAGGTGTCCAGTACTATTACATATAGTACTGGACACCTAATATTATTACCTACACCATGAATGTGATAAGCATCAACTAACATAGGATTCCTATTTCATCGACTAACTAAATCAATTGAAAAAAAATTATGTATGTAATTATGTAAACATTTGTAATAATTTTTAACAAGAAAACAGTTTTTACGTATTTGTTACGCACGTGTAGCGCTTGCGATTAATAATGTCAAATACATCCACTCCCTTGAAGCGCTCAGCGCAGACTGACGTATCTGTCGGACTTTGTACTCTGGAGTGTTAGAGGCTTTGTTTGTTGAGCCTGTCGTGTCGGGATCGGGCGGGTGGATTGCCGGTTCCGGTTTGCAATGATACCCAATTGAATGAAACATTTACCCCAATAACACAGATTACATAGTAGGCAAAAGATGAAACAAAAATGCTTAACTTCACCTAAACTAAATTACTTTTTAAAATATCTATTCGGATCTTCATATTGATTGTATCAATATGAAGATCCGAATAGATATTTATGTATATATTAAACAGTTCGTAATAAAGGTCATTTTCATTTAGTATAATCTGTGAGGTGATAGTAGCCTGACTAACGATCAGGATGAATGTTATCAAGAGAAATGTTGTGATGTATGTGTAATGAAATATTGTCTCATTGTAAAATGTTGGAAATGCTAATTACTTTTTGGATCCTTACATCTTTCTGATGCTTAAGTCTCTTGCTGATTATCGTGTCTTCTTCGATTTCAAGTAGCGTTATTGCATGACGATGAGAAAAATGTTATAGTTATAGTATTCGTTATTTAGGTTAAGTAAGGGTGGCACTGAAAACCAGTGCTGTGATGGCAAATATACCCATCGCAGTGTATGCTGAGTGCCTATCCTTTGTGGACACAGCGTACTCGTATGTGGATGGGGTTAAAGTAGGTACCTCCTGTGTTTTTATTATATTATATATAAAGTAGTGTAAAAAAGGAGAATCTGTCACGTAGCGGTGTGCTGTGTGACACGTCACGTCCTGCTGCTGACAGATGTGACATTGACTTGTCAAATGTCATATTTGGCATCAAAATGAAGTGGCACCTCACCCGCCACAGTATATAAAAAATATACTGTATTTTTTATTTATTTACGGCAGGTGCATGGTGTAGGACGCCACATGCGTCAGCACAGTCGCGGCCACGCATCTTGGTCGCACCATCGGTGCCCCGGCGGCGGCGGCTGAGGACGCCGCGAGCAAAAAAAGGGGAAATACGCCGCAATGTAGCCTCAATATTATTTTGTGCCCATTGCGGTGGAGACTATGGGCAGTTGGGGGTAGGACACGAAGAGGTTGATCGCGGAAATTGGCCGCCGCATCCACGACCATGGCGGTGGCTTCCGATCCGGCTTGTTCCTGGGGCAAAGGTTGGCTATTGCGATTCAGCGGGGCAACGCGGCCAGCATCATGGGCACCTTTGCGCCGGGAACGATGCAGAGTGGGCTGTTTGACGCGACATGATCGCGAGTTTGTTTCGTGTATTTATGTTTTAATTATTTTGTATGTGATTTTCTTATGATTCCATCTTTTGTTTTACCACATTACAAGCAAATAAATTAATAAATTTTTAATTTTCTCTTTTTGCATTCTGTTTTTCTTTTGTACTGTATGCTTTGTCGCAATAAACATTTTTCTTTTTTCTTTCTTTCTTTATTTTCTATTTGAAATTTAATAAGGATATGTTTATATTTGGACCTACTAAGGGAACTAAAAATAATAAAAAGTCATAGTTTCAGTTTAATTAGCAATATTTTATTTTGTAAGGCATATATTTTCAGCAAAAGGTAAGATTGGGTAGAATCAGACTACCTTGTCATTATCCCTAGTCTGAAAGCAACAAGTGCTACGCAACGAAATGGATGAATGAATAAGGTAGAAGCACCAATAGTGGACACTTTCGAATAACCCCTTATTTTATGAAAAGTAACTATTTATTTTTTTAATATAGGACACGTCAATTGGACTTCGCCTTGCCTGATGGTAAGCTGAAGGCAAAGTCCCAGAAAAGAGGGTCACCATTACTTACACATACCGTGTGACAATGGTGACACTCAGCTTGACGGTAATATGGTGATATGCTTTTTCACGCCCCGCTTGAAGGACCCGGGACTGTAGGAAGAAGTAAACACGTGAGCTGGTAATGAATTCAAGGCCTTAATGGTGCGACAGAGGGAAGAGTCTCCGAACCGCTTGGTTCTTGATCGTATGTTCTGCACCGTGTACAGATGACATCTGAGACCTGCACATGTTGTCCTGTGTAGGAAAGGGGAGGGTGGGACTAATTGGAAGAGCTCATCAGAACACTCCCCATGGTACAGACGGTAAAATACAGCCATGGACGCAACATCTCTACGCATCTGTAAAAGTTCTAGGGTGTTCGTGACCTCGGGATTCCCAATGATGCGGACCGCACGTCGCTGCAACCTGTCGAGAGCATCTAGTAAGTACTTTGCTGAACCATCCCAGAGATGCGAGCAGTATTCCACACAGGAGCGAATTTGTGTCTTGTATAGAAGACACCGCTGCTCCAGCGTGAAAAATCGTCTCACTCTGTTCAGGACTCCGAGTTTTCGTGAGGCTGTTTTGATGATACTTTCGATGTAATTTTTGTTATTCAGGTTGCAGCGAACATCCATACCTAGGATATTGAGATTGTCCTGCAGTGGCAGTGGCGTGCTCTGAATAGTGGAGAGTGGAAGGAAAGAAGATACTTTTGCTGTAAACGCACATGCCTGCGTCTTCTTCTACTCAACCAGGTTCTCAGATCCCCATTGAGAAATGTGATTCAGGATCCCGTCAAGCTCAGTGACAAGAAGCTGCCCTTTCTCTGCGATATCTGACTGCTTGGCCGCAGGATGTCCATGATAACTCCCATGTAAAGTGCAATCGTCTGCATAACAATGAACATTGCCGGTAGACAGCATGTCGTTGATATGCAGAAGAAAGAGAGTGGGTGATAAGAAGGACCCCTTTTTTTTTTTTTTTTTTTACGTGCGCAAAATCCCCACGGATACCTCCCCACCGGAGCCGGTGGAGGAGGTTATGTCGGACTCGAACCGACTAAAACGCACGCCGCCTGTGGGTCGTTTCGGTTGCCGAAGGTGAGGTTGACAGGCATATTCCTCGCACCCCGGCCGATCCAGGGCCATCTCTCACGATCTGGCCCTCTTCTCGGGTGTGGGGACCACAGAGTCCCCAACTCGTCCCCGGAAACGGGGAGGCGCGCCACGCGCGCCGCCGCCGCGGCCTGCTTCTGCAAGGGTGAAAGAAGGACCCCTGGGGCACGCCAGCATTTACCTGCAGAAACTCCGAAGCTCGTCCGTCACAAAGAACGCGAATACGGCGCCCCTGCAGGAAGCTAGCAACCCAGTTGCACAGCCTAGAAGGCAGACCAAAGGCAGGTAGCTTGGAAAGAAGCGATTTGTGCCAGACTCTATCGAAAGCATTGGCGATGTCAAAACTAATTGCCAGTGACTCTCCGTGCTTGCCTCACCCCAAAGATGGGTAACGTATGCTAGAAGATCACCCGTTGACCGTTTCGGCCTGAAGCCATATTGCCGGTCATTAATTAAGGAGTGATCCTCTAGGTGCCGCATGAGCTGTTTGTTAATTATGTGCTCGAACACTTTGCACAGCACTGAGGTGACGGCTATGGGTCGATAGTTGGCTGACTTCGAGCGATCCTCCTTCTTGGGAATCGGCTGAATATTCGCCTCTTTCCAAGGCAAATGCACTGTACCCGAACTGTAGGACAGCCGGTACAGGCGCGTAAGCATTGGAGACAACTCCGCTGCACATTTTTGCAAAACTACCGCTGGAATACCATCCGGACCACTGGCTTTCCGGACATGAGGTTTGCATGGAGCCCACAGATGTTAGTGGACTCCACCTCAAATAGCAAGCTTTTGGGAGTGTGACGAGCCGCTGTGTTGCCTAGTTCTCTAAATTGCGCTGCCATGAGTTTGGGTGGGAGAAGGCGTGAAAAAAAGAGGTGATTGCCGCCGCAGCACCGTGTGACAAAGCGCGGGATATTGGTTTTATCTATGAATGTGAGGCATGGCAAGAGCCGACGCGCCGAACGGAAGGGCCCCCGTACCCCCCCGAGTATGGTCGCCGGGCTCCCAAATCTGGTCACCAACCGGCACGACGAACCATATCGGGACTATGCGCGGCCTGGTGAGGCAGCCTCCCAAGGTGGTTAACCCCAGTTGGGCCCCTGTACTATACCGCGGGCGGCCAGCGGCACCACCCTTTCTACAGGTCTCCCTGTTCGGCGCATCGCCCCGCACTATCCCCACTAGATTACGCCAAGACCCACTGGTCCCACTAGTGCTGCGACAACCACCACCTCTGCCCGGCTATGCACTTGCTGACCCCTGAACACAATCCAACCGAGATTGAATTGCTATGGAGGGTTTTTCGCAATAGTGCACGGTGGTACCCACCCGGTCGAAACTTGAGACAAATTTGTGCCACCAAGTTTCTACCACCAGTATACTACAACAACAGTATACTACAACTATTTGGTTTACATGACTATTACTATAAAAGACGCCTAATGGAATCCATGACATGTTCAATAAGAACAATGCCCACTTTTCAACTGTCTGATCAAACTAAGCAATTTTCTCGTATTTCCTCGTCATTTATTTATTTATTTAGAAACTTAACAGCATATTAACATGATGCATGAGTAAAGTTTAGAATACATACGACACTTAGCCAATAATAAAGTTTCCCGACAAGTAAAATTGCGTGCACTGCTTAATACACAATTATGACAGGTAAACAAATTATACATATATTATCATAGGCAGGAATATCAATTTAACAGAGTGCGACTGACTAAAGTATACAATAATCACAAAAAAGAAATTACAAATATGTCCGTAACCTTTTAACAATCTCTTTCTTAAAAACATTTTTCGACAGGTGGAAGATGTCAATGTCATCAAAGTTTTCGTTATAGCAGCTAGGCAAACGAGTGAGGACGACATTTTTGCCATAGTTAGTGCGGTGCAGAGGAACACTGAACAAGCGGGTATGTCTGGTACGAGTTATAGGTGCGCTCAAGTTAATATGGGAAAGTAGATCGATACTATCAATTTCACCTCTTACAATAGCAAATAAAAAGCTCATATCCAGTAACACGCGCCTGCTTGACAGAGGGAGCAAAGTATACCTCTTACAGTCATCATAATATGAAATATGTCGTCTCCTTGCTTTAAAGTTAAGATGTTTTAAGAAACGCTTTTGCAGTCTTTCTAGTTTGTCACTATACGTAGCATATTGGGGAGACCAGATAGGACTGCCATAGTCTAGCACACTTTGCACGTATGCACAGTAAACAGTTTTGAGACATGAAATGTTTTTAAATTTGGAGCACGTGCGCATAACAAAGCCCAGACTCCTGAAAGCCCTACTAGCAATATTGTCAATATGGCGGGAAAAGAGCATCTTGGAGTCCAACACAAGTCCCAGGTCTCTAACGTGATCCACCCTTGCGATGACATCATCACCGAATTTGTATGTGTATTCGATAGGTTTCCTACGGCGACTAAAACTTATGCATTGGCATTTGTCGATGTTAACAGTAATATTATTACGTCTATAATATAGGAATAAGGCGTCAAGATCACGTTGAATCAACTCACAGTCATATCGAGATTTAATCTTCATATATACCTTTTTGTCATCAGCGTACATGAGATGTTTGGAGTTACTGAAACATTTATCTATGTCAAATAAATAGGCACAATACAGTAGAGGTCCGAGATGCGAGCCTTGTGGTACTCCGGAGGAGATATTAATGAAATTAGATTTGTATCCCCCAACAGTTACGGCTTGTGAGCGGTTTGTTAAGTATGATCTTATCCAGCGCAATAGATCGCCATGAATTCCTAATTTATATAATTTCGCGAGCAGTATGTCATGGTGGACCCGATCGAATGCCTTTTCAAAATCCGTATAAATCGCGTCCACCTGACCGTCCGACTCCATCCCACACAATACATCATTACAAAAAAGAGCTAGATTAGAGTTAGTAGAACGGCCCTTCATAAAACCGTGCTGAGTGTCAGGAATGCCCCGCGAAATAACTGGGTAAATGCTATTGTATATAAGCCTTTCAAAGATCTTACTTATTATAACAAGAATAGATATGGGGCGATAATTTTGAATTACCGACTTTGATCCTTTTTTATGGATAGGTATTACATGTGCTTTTTTCCATAAGGAGGGAAATATGCAAAGTCGTAATGATTTTTGGAATATAAGATAAATTGGATAGGATAGATTATCAGCACACTTAGATAAGAGAATAGCTGGTATTCCATCGCATCCAGGGCCCTTTGTCTTGTCAAGTGTCTTTAGAGCGTTGAGAACCATATCTTCCGTTATCATTATTTTAGACATAACATTAAGATAAGTGTCACAGTCTGTACCAGGCATGGTCTCTGAATCATTACAAGGTACATCTATAAATACGCTATGAAAAAAATTGTTGAAAGCTGAGCATATAGCCCGTCCCTCAGTAAAAGTGACACCGTCTGAAGTAAACTGGTTTGGGTATTGACTACCGCCTCTTTTTGACTTGACGTAAGTCCAGAACGCTTTTGAATTGCGGTTTATATTATCTTCCGATATGGATATAAAGGTATCAAAACATTTTCTCTGTTCGCGATGATGCCTATCACGAAGAACGGCAAACTCTAAATAGTCACGGGGATTTCCGAACTTCTTCCATCTTTTGTGAAGTTTGTTTTTCTCATTAATTATCTTCACTAAAGATGGACTAAACCATGTAGGATAGTGACAGTTTTTAGACTTTTGAACTAAAGGAACCAACATTTCAATACTATCATTTAATATTTCATAGAACCTGTTCACGGCGTCATCCACCGTGTTTGCATGTAAAATCTCGGACCAATCCGTTTGACTCAAGTGATTGTTAAGAGCATCATAGTCGCATCGGTAAAAATTGTGTCGTCTATTAAATTGTTCAGTAAATGATGTAATATGTAAGTCTAGTATTTCCATTGTGAAGGAAGGATGATGTGTATCTTCTTTCAAGAGCCTGGTACTGTCATTACATTTAACCACGCTGAGAGGGAGGTTACAAAAAGCCAAGTCGAGCGTTCGACCTATGGCGTTCCCAATACAGTTGTATTGCTGCAATCCTTGAAATAATAAGTCCTCAACAAAAGGTGTGGCGGCTGATTGAAGCTCTTTTGTTGCAACATTGACCAACTGATAGCCGCCATCGGACCACTGCAGACAGGGCAGATTAAAATCACCCACCAGTAAGACTGTGTCAGACGAATGGGAAAACGTGATCTCCTGCAATGATCTTCTAACCTCTTCCAGTTGAGTAGGTATATTGGGACTACCAGACGGGATATACGCTACAACAATATGTAAGCTGACCGGTGCGTGTAGAATCTCGGCGGCAACAGTTACACAAAGTAGCTCAGTTGCTGTACTACGAAAATCAAAACAAACACCGGCAGTGTATTTACGCTTAATGCAAATCATAACCCCCCCTCCACCCTCCTTATTAGTAAGCAACAGATCACGATCACGGCGAAAACACTCGTATCTATTATCACATAATTCGCCATTCAGAATGTCACTTTGTAACCACGTTTCTGTAATAATGATAATGTCGTAGTTGTGACTGAGAATGTTGTTATAAAAATCTAAACATTTTGTGCGAAGGCCCCGTACGTTCTGATAATAGATAGTAAAAGTTATATCCTTAGTAACCATTATATTGGGAAATTGTAGCACTAGAAATCAAACCCAGGTAGTCGCGACCCAGCGACTGAACCATACAAGACATACTATTATCAACCATTGCAAGTATTATAGCAAAGTTTAAATACTGTCTCGAGAAAATCATTATGTTATTACCTGATGAATCTAATAAAGTGATACTAAATGAGTAAACTAAACTCTGGGCTGCCGATACGACGTATACTTCATTCCGAATAAGGGATAAACATATACATACATACCTTTTTACAATGCTGCGACAAGTATCAAGATTCCTGTTAGGTACCAAATCATGATATCTATCGGTAGTAGTGGGTTGCGCAAGTAAATATATCAACACATAATATACTTCATTACTATAGCCATTGTAGACCTCACTCTTCCCGCCACTAAATAAATTACCTAGTAAATTCAACGACACGAATATAGGATGAATAACCGGGTAAATAACCTTGTTTACAATGAAAAATAACGCTTCCACCTGTCGGTAATTATTACCAATGGTACGAAAACATAAAAACTGTTGGAGTGAATTAAAATATGTTATCGAGTGGTGCAGTATAGTTACAACAAGAACTGGGATAAACATAATCGAACAGTTGTGTAAATCAGTATTTAATCGAATAAATTTTAATTGTTATAATGAGAAATACATGCACTGTTTGTTTGTTATAAATACATAATAAAGAAAGGGACGAATAGCCAAATTCACACCAACTTATTCAGTACGTCTAAATTACTTATGAGCACCGTGTGTGTTGTTTCCGATTTACGAACGTAGATGCGACCTCCGCGTACCCACACAAACTTGTATTGTAGTTGTTTACATCGCTGACGAGCTGCTGCATGTAAGGATTTATTCTCCGGAGAAAGGTTTTCCACAACATAAACAGGGGTCTTGCCGTTACCAAAGCCTAGGTCGCTAGTGTTCAACTTATCCTGAGCATGCTTCTTGTTATGTGCTACTACGGCTGATAATAAGGTGTCACGAGTGCGCGGGGAGTTTAATTTCACTAAGATGGATCGAGGGCGAGTATTTGTAGGATTTATTTTTGCAGTCCGCGAACAGTATAATATCTCGTTGTCATTCATGTTACAGTTAACAGCTCGGCCCAGCTGTTTCACTATCGTAATAACGTTCTCGGACTTCGATTCCGGAACGCATAAGATTTCGAGATTAGAAGCTCGAGACACCTGATCAAGCAGCAAAAGTTTATTCGATAGTCTATCATTATCGGACCTCAAGCTTTCATTTTCCTTCCTTAAAGATAAAAGACCAGAACGAGTTTCATCTACCGTCTTATGCAGATTATCATACTGGTCGCTCAAAAAGTTAAGGGATTCTTTAAAACCACAAATTTCGTTACGCATAGCTTGCAGGTTTTCTTTTAATGTCGTATTTATGTCGTTAATGCACTCCTTCAAAACATTACGCATTTCTTCGCGAATCAATTCCCTTTTTTTATTTTTATTTATATATTTAATTTAACTCATAAAATTATTTAAACATAATATAACATAACTATATCCCCGAAGCGGTAGGCAGAGGTGCTAGCGCCCACATTTACCTAGACAGCAGCAATTGTACAATGTGTCCACTATGAATTAAGGTACGATGGGGTTGATATACCCTTATTGGGTCGATAGTTGGCTGACTCCGAGCGATCCTCCTTCTTGGGAATCGGCTGAATATTCGCCTCTTTCCAAGGCAAATGCACTGTACCCGAACTGTAGGACAGCCGGTACAGGCGCGTAAGCATTGGAGACAACTCCGCTGCACATTTTTGCAAAACTACCGCTGGAATACCATCCGGACCACTGGCTTTCCGGACATCGAGTGATATTTTTGGCTAGAACGCTCCCACCGGTCATCGTAGATGGTGATATGCGTGCCAGTTATCTCACAGCCAGTGATACCCAAAACCGTGGAAAGTGGAGTAGGTAAAGTTGGAAGACAGACCCCGGGCTCTAAGATCTGAGGGCCTCGAATGCCATCAGAACACAATACTGTTATGATAATGTTTTTTTTATACAACTTAGATGGCAAACAAGCACACGGCCCACCTGATGGAAAGTGGTTACCGTGGCCTATGGACGTGTGTAACACCAGAGAAGCCACACTCACGTTGCCGACCCTGTAAGCACAGAGTTTCTGTGCCGTCAGTGTAGAAGACAAAGCAGGACAAGCCTTTAGTCATCCCACTGACAGCACAAATTCTCCAGTGAGCTCTGGCTACCCTTCTCACCGCTGGGAACACAACACTAAGTTATTATTACCGAGGTATTCTGTAGGGCGGAGGTACTTCCCCAGTCGAACTGCTCAATTGGGCGGAAATACCGCCGTGTCCTACCTGCTCATAAAATATATTTTATACCACTTAGATGGCAGACAAGCACACGCCCAACCAGATGGAAAGTGGTTACCGTGGCCTATGGACGTGTGTAACACCAGAGGAGCCACACTCGCGCTGCCGACCCTGTAAGCACAGAGTTTCTGTGCCGTCAGTGTAGCCGCCGTGTCCTACCTCCTTAAAGATGTAGTATAAATAAATAACGACCTCCGCCCCCCATGAGCGCAGGCCTGGGGGTGACTGGTGGAGCCACCTGTCACCCTAGCAGAAGCAAGCCGCGGCGGTAGCGCGCCTCGCGCGCCTCCCCGTTTCCGGGGAGGGTTTGGTGACTCTGTAGTCCCCTCACCCGAGGAGAGGGCCAGATCGCGAGAGAAGGCCCTGGATCGGCCGGGGTGCGAGGGAAATGCCTCTCAACCTCACCTTCGGCACACCGGCGGCGTGCGTTTTAGTCGGTTCGAGTCCGACATAACCTCTTCCACCGGCTCCGTATCCGTGGGGATTTTGCGAACGTAAAAAAAAAAGTATAAATAAATAAATGTTCTACAACATTCTATACATAGCTATCTAGACCCATGGTAAGTATAGTTTAACTGGCTTGTGTTATAGAATTTTTTTATTTTTTTATACCACTTAGTTGGCAGACAAGCACACGGCCCACCTGATGGAAAGTGGTTACCGTGACCTATGGACGTCTGTAACACCAGAGGAGTCACAGTCGCGCTGCCAACCCTGTAAGTACAGAGTTTCTGTGCCGTCAGCAGAAGACAAAGCAGGACAAGCCTTTAGTCTTCCCACTGACTGCACAAATTCTCCAGTGAGCTCTGGCTACCCTACTCACCGCTGGGAACACAACACGAAGTTATTATAACCGCGGTATTCTGTAGGGCGGAGGTACTATCCCAGTCGGACTGCTCAATCGGGCGGAAATACCGCCTACCTCCTTAAAAATGCGGATAAACATCATAGATACTTTATTTTCGTAAATGCATACGTATTATAACTAGATAGAAACACTCAGACCAATGCAAATGCACATATTAATGCATACAAATAAAATAAGCATACAAATTAGATATATTTATCAATACTACCGGTGGTGCCGTTATGCGATAGAATAATAAAAATGTCAATGCCAGGTCAATAGATATGGAAAGTGGTCAGCGTTCTGTACCTTTTTTTTTTTCGTGCGCAAAACATCTCCACCGGTGCCGGTGGGAGAGGTTATGTCAGACTCGAACCGAATAAAACGCACGCCACCTGTGGGTCGTTTTGGTTGTCGAAGGTGAGGTTGACAGGCATATCCCTCGCACCCCGGCCGACTCAGGGCCATCTCTCACGATCTGGCCCTCTCCTCGGGTGTGTGGGGACTACAGAGTCCCCAACTCGTTCCCGGAAAATGAGGAGGCGCGCCAGGCGCGCCGCCGCCGCGGCCTGCTTCTGCCAGGGTGACAGGCGGCTCCACCTGTCACCCCCAGGCCGGCCATCGTTCTGTACCTATAATAAATAAATTGTAAATTGGCAACAATCGTTACTTTAGATTTTTGTAAATGGCGTCGATTTTTAATAGGTGTGAAATTTTATCGATTAATATTGATTATTACCAATTATAGTATGGATGTTATATTAATTGCCTATGTTTTGTGGCTATATACGATTGTCCACTATTGGCTCTTACGAAAAAGTGTACAATACATACCTACGTAAAATCGCGCCTGTTGCCTATAGGGGTAGGCAGAGATCACGGTACAATAAATGTATTTAAAGTTAAAATGTTAGTTTTTAAGATTTTATCTGCAAAAGTTAATTTCTAAATTAATGATGATATAACAGTTAAACATAATTTAACGACCATTCTTTAATAAATTAATGAATAAGGATTTTATTTATTTAATACATGTTGTTCACTTATGATTAATAATTGTAATTGAGGTAATGTTTCTAATAAACATCTCTATTACTGACGAACACAACTTTTTAACTTAAAAATTATTAAGAAATAAATCCTGACAACAATTGGAATTATAAATTTAAATGAGTACAATAAAATTAATATTTAGAAAATAATAAATACAATTTAAATGCAATTAATACAAATATTAAATTTTATTCTCAATTTTATTACAATTACAAATTAAATTAATTACAATACAAATGTCCAATCATTATCTGCCGTCATAGATTTTGTCAATTGTTATGTCAAATCAAATAACCCGCCCCGTATCGTTCCCGGTGCAAAGGTGCCCATGACACTGGCAGCGTTGCCTCGCTGAATCGCGATGGCCATCGTGGTATAAAAAAAAAATACAAAATTTCATTAAATTTCTCAAGAGTACAATGAGCGGTCTTATCGCGGACTGTGATCTCTACCAGACCTTTTGATGGACTGGTTTCTTTGGAGTAGCATTTAACAAGTGGAGTACTTACAATTTTGAAATATGTATTTTGTATTTTGAAATCAGCTCCATGGTCTAGGATACAATGTTAAATACAATGCTACTTTTTAACATTGAATCCTAGACCATGGAACTGATTATATGTTCATGTTTGTCTTTTAAACGGGGCGTGAAAAAGCATCTGATGAGGCCGCCAAGCTGACTGCACCATTGTAACATTACTTAGTGTCTGTAATAGTGACCCTCTTGCCCTCAGGAGACTTTGCCTTTAGCTTACCATCAGGCGAGGTGAAGTCAAGTTAGCGTGTAATAGATAAAAAAAAGAAATGTGTCACAGAGTTTGAATGTGCAGATTCAATCAAAAACGTATGTACGTTAGATTAATATTTTATTCCCAACTGTCAGCCTACGTGGGTAGCAATGCCAGCCTGGCCTCGGTATGAATGGTAGACCCAAGAACTGCTAGCTTGAAGTCGGAGAGGCTGACATGTATGCCATTGGTCTTACCTACCATCGTGGGTGCCCAAGACCGTGCAAATTGGAGAAATAAAAACCGGATAGCTGACCGCGATCTCCCCGGGACCGTGATTAATGCAAAAATAATGATGAATTATATTCTCAAACATACCCGGAAATAATCAAATTAATTCGAAATTATGTAAGTGGACAACTTACATACGAAAATTGCAAAAAAACTTGTAGGTACATAATAAATAGAACTGATACAGGCAGCATCAGATCGATGAATAAAGTACTCAAGGTAATTTTAATTCTTTGGTTTTCTTCAATTTCAGTTCACACAATAAAACACTTGAAATCAATAAAATAGTTTGATTTGCTCTTGAGTACATTAGAATTAAGATCATTTTAAGACTAGTGTAGCTAAAATCGTTCTGATGCAGACTATACATTTTAAATGCGCACGGTGAGCGCATATTGCCCAGAAGGAATACAAATAAAATTCAAAAAATAAATAAATGAAAAGCTGTGCTCTCACAAAGTGCTGTGAAACTAGAGTTTTGAATTTAAAACGCTTCATGGCAGCCAAACAAAAGTCTTTATATTGTGTCCTTTTATTTATTAGTTTGCACACGGTCGTTCATCACAGGGTTATTAATAGAGAGGTATCACGGTAGAGCTTTATTACGTGCGCGAATAAAATACCTAGAAAAGAACAAACATAAGAGGTACCGTATTAGCTTTACTGGTGACTATCCCATCTCACAGTTTTGTCGAGAATGAGTTTTTTTTTATACCACTTAGGTGGCAGACAAGCACACGGTCCACCTGATGGAAAGTGGTTACCGTGGTCTATGGACGTGTGTAACACCAGAGAAGCCATACTCGTGCTGCCGACCCTATAAGCACAGATTCTCTGTGCCGTCAGTGTAGAGGACAAAGCAGGACAAGCCTTTAGTCATCCCACTGACAGCACAAATTCTCCAGTGAGTTCTGGCTACCCTACTCACCGCTGGGAACACAACACGAAGTTATTGTGGAGCCGGTAAGACCAGAATGAAACAGTTAAAACGAGCTCAACGATCTGTCTTGAAGGTTCTTATGTATCTGCCTTTCCGCCACCCGACATCCGATCTATATAAAATTACTCAGGTACTTACCGTTCGCAAACTGACTCTGTCCTGTATTTATATATTGGAATGTGCCATATTTACAAAAATACATCTGGAACTGTTTGAGAGAAGAACAAGGATTCGCCATGCTGAAAAGCTATGTGTCGTACCTTGTAAAACGGCTTTAATGCACAGGAACTTTTTTGTATCGCTCCTCATATTTATAATAAATTACCTAAAGAGCTAAAAGATCTGCCGAATATAAAACTCTTTAACCAGGAGTCTTGGACCAGGAACTGCTGCAATCTTCTGTTGCAGCAGTTCCTGGTCCATAAATGCTATTATTCATTGCATGAATATTTAGAGGATAAATGTAGCGAAATGTAATAGTTTTTTTAGTCAAATTTATAATATTTAATCGTAGGTATTAATTGTTGACATATTAATCATATATTTTGACATTAATTGTTATTGTTATTTTTAAACTTTCGGGGTGTGAATTCATAATTATCTCGGCAGAAATAGTAAGTTCCAAGATATATTTCGCGAGAAGTCCCGATACCTAGTATAATTATTAATTGTTATATTTGACATTATTAATTACGCTATACTTATTATTGTTTTACTGTAATACTTAATTCTAATATTGTATGGTACTTTAACTTTTTATTATTTGCACACCTATCTGCTTATTAGCAGAGCACTGCACATATTATGTAAACTACTGACCAACCCTATGTACACACAGCGTCAGAGAAAACAGACCCCCTCAATACTTAAAGAATATCGCCGCGTCACATGACTCACGAATGACGTCACGTGATGCGATCGTCGCTGAGCTGCAAACGAGCGAGCAGCTTCGTCTGCCTTTTATTTGCATGTTCATATTTATAATTTTCTGATATTTTTCGTCTTTCGGCTCAATTCAATCAAGTTACAATATACTCACAAAAAGATGCCATTTTAATATATGTGCAGCTTAAGGATACGAACCCGCATCTCCAGCGCCAGCCGATTACTTAGACCGTGCCTTATACCACTAGGCTATCGGTTCACTTGGTGACGACGGTGAAAATATGAATAATATTACTCCTATTATCAAATAAAGTTGATTACGGTGTAATTTTCTAAACCGTAAGGTTTAAATTTCAACATCCACCATATGTGATAATAATAACTGCTCAATTGACTAAAGAATAAGGTTGAAATTAGTATAGATTTCTCGTTTAGTTCAATAGATTACGCTTGATACAGCTTGTTGCACTACCGTCATGTTTTACTTCAAAAACTTATTTGCTGTATGAGCTGCGGCTATAGTATTATAATATCTGTGACAGCGCGCTAAGGTTGCAATTAGAATACTTTTACCTTATTTACTAAACTGTGATTGAAGGTAAATTTATAATTCGTGGTAATTTGCATTGGTGTTGATCCTCCTCGTAATATTATTCAATTTATTAAGTTTTTGATCAGATTTTTGAGTAAATTGAAAGTATGGTTCGATTAACAACATTTTTGAAAGCTAAAATTGTTGTTCTTTGGGAGTAAAGAACAAAGCATAAAGAAAATTGCACGAGATATGGCCATAACGGTAAGAGTTACGATAAAAATATATTATATGCCTATTTATTGCTTAATCATGTTACATTTTCATTTACAAGTTAGATTTTGGAGTTTCTTTTATTTACTATCATTTTCATTACAGAGAAATACAGTGCGTAGATGGATTCGAAAGTATCAAGCGACGGGTGATATGAAATGTGAACGCCAAGGACCTCGCCCAGTTGCTTACACTCATGATTCAGAGCGGCACCGTGATATTGTGGAGGTTCACTCACTGGCACCCTTCAAAACTACGCACTCGAGTGCTGAAACTTTTGGAATGTTGTCGCTGAGCACTGTTCGACGACATCTACACGCTGCGAACATCCATAATTATAAGCCAGCCAGAAAGTAACAACTTACTGACGATCATCGCACCAACCGAGTAAATTTTGCTACTCGTTATTAAAATTTCTACTGGGAAAACGAAATTGTTATATTTTGTTATATTCGTCAGAAGAAGAAGAAGAAGTGGCCAACGGTTCAACCAAAAAAATGTATTAGACTTAAGAACAAGAGGGCGGTTAACATTAGGTAAGCAAATGATTATATTCTTTAACATAAAATTTGTTTATTCTAAATTATTATTCTCTACCCCGAAATATATATATATTTGTATATATATACATATTATAAACATATTATATACATATTATATACATATTATATACATATTATATACATATTATATACATATTATATACATATTATATACATATTATATACATATTATATACATATTATATAATATTATATATTTTTAATTATTATTGCTACTGACATTGATTTACATATTGCAACAGATTTGAAAAGGTTTATATTTTAGGTTACTGGGAATGGATGTCTTCAATGGGCCCAGGCGAGCTAGTGGAAATAGGTGGCCGCATGAACAGTGAGCGATACCTTGAAGTGTTGAAAGACGTAATGCTGCCTTCAGTGTGGGTCGCATATCCATAAGGACAAATTTAGCTGGTTCAGGATAACTCTTCAGTGCATCGGTCCCGAATTGTGCAAGACTGGCTAAATGCACAAGAAGATATAACGGTGTTTGAGTGGCCGGCTAAAAGCCCGGATCTTAATCCTATTGAAAACTTGTGGGGTCAGATGGTTTTAAACTGGGACTCAAGTGAAATAAAGTAAAAAAAAAAATAGATAAAGAGGTAAACAGAACTTGGGAACTAATGCGAAATAGTGCCGTATGTTTTAATATGGTTTCGAGGATGAAATTTCATTCGTCGTCTTCAGGAAGTGATAGACAGTGAGGGCCATCAGCTCCGTTATTAATGCAGATTATCCATTCTTACCTAGGACAAATCTTTGTGTGATAAACACGATTATTTGTTATGCGTCTGGGTGTAGTTTTTCTAAAATAAGTATTATATCAGTTGTCTATTATCCGTATCACATTTAGGTGCTTATTTTGGGCTAAATGACGCTGTGTATAAAGTGTCCTAACATTCATAATAATAATATTATATTATTAATACCTAATCAAATTACTCTTGTTTACAAGTTTAGTAATCTTCTAATTTGTTAACGATGCACCATCTGACCTCATATATTTTTCTAATGTCGTGTTAAAAGGGTTACTTATCAGAAAGTGTGATCAAAGAGGAAGATGTATATTGCTATACTGTTATAGTTTAGCATGTTGGTTCTTTCTTTCACAGGCACAAATAACATTTCATTATATTCATAATTCTTTTATATTCGAAGATTATACAGAGTGTAAAAAATTAATGTTTGCAACTTTAAATAAATAAGTAAATAAATATGGTAGTTATGTTTCTAGAGTTATCTAATATTAAACATTTTATACTTCACTTAGGGCATTGTGTTTTGTCAATAAATTTAGGTCAGGTAAAATCTAAAAATAAGTAACCCCAATTGAACTCAGATAGAAAAACTGTATACTCAACTGGAAATGGACTCAATGTAGTCCTAGAAATGTAATTCGAGAAATAAATTAATATTGTTTATGCAACAAACCTATCTTTTCTTACAAACCTCATACCTTCTATAAAATTGTATTCCTTAAGTAATAATAAACAAAAAGTGCTTAAGAGAATAAAAAAGATAATTATAAGAATAAGAAAAGAACTTTGTGTCCGAGGATTTGAACACCCGCTTGCCATATCCACAAGGCATCAGTCATAACCACTAGACCAAGATGCCATTTACACTACATTGCAAAAAACTTTAATACATTCATGTCATTATCAAGGGGGGTTCCTTTTCTCTGAAGCTTACTGTACCTGTCTTATGCGAATAAAAATGATTTGATGATTTGATTTGATTTGAAACTGTTCATTTGTTAAGCCCTAAATAGATACCACCCTGTATCCATCCCATACTAAAAACAACAAAAGGCGATCCCGATGTCCAGTGTGACTTACCAATTCCAGCTACGCCTAACGACACTATGACTACAAGGCACCGCGCATATACAATGTATTAGCTAACTTAAATACACATGAAATGAACAATAATACATTTAAAAAATATTTACGAAACCTAATTATAGATATGGACTACGACCAGGTAGAAGCCATGATTTCAACTCCGCTAACCTATACCTATACATACAAACAATCACGATAACACGCATGCATAATACAGTAGATATACACATCACACACACACACACACATACACACACACACACAGAACCACACTTAGCCTGAAGAATAAAATACACTTAAAGTTATTTAAAATAATAATATTGAGTTATTAATAATAATAATTTGAGGTATTCTTTATTTGCTCTTTTTACCATTTTGTATGCTTCTATGTAACTTTCATTGAAACAACATTTTATTTGACACATGTAATGTGGGAAGGAATTGTCTCCTGAGATACAGGTTAACAACTTAGTTCAGGAGACAACGACTCTGTACTTATAAAATGTAATTGATAGTTTTAATAAATAAATAATAAAAGAAATCGCTTATGAAATAGAAAAAATTGAATTGTTTCCGGCGGGATTCGAATTCGCGATCTTTCCCTTACAGGGGGAACGCTCTAACCACTAAGCCACTATAAACCGTTGCCGTTAGACGGTTATATGTTTAGAAAAATTTGGATGGTTTCGGACGAAGGTTCAGTGGGTCAGAGAGAATCCCGCCTGAAACGATTCAAATTTTCCTATACCTCAATCGATCAAAATATGTTATAGGTATCCGAATATAAGTTGAACAAAGATCATTATTCGTGCGACAATCGTGCACTTTTAACAATGCATTATCTAAATATAGTTTCTATTACTAGTTCAATGTTTATTGAATACTGCAAAAAAACAATAACGCATGTAAATCACAATAATATTCTTTTACTATACGCATACTGTACCTATTGTGTATACAAATGTTAAATTAATTGTCATTTGTCACTGCCTATGCGTTTGAACGCATGAAGGCTCCCAGTTTCATGCAAATGGCATGTATTTTTTGCACCAAAGTTAACATGTTTTTGTGTTGGTACAGTTTATGTTTTGTCATCGAAATTGTAGACCTGATCCCAAATATATGATAGATATGTTGTTAAATATTATCGATTATTTGAACACAGAATACCACACCTTGTACCATTTAATAGTTACCCTTCTACCACCAAACTCATGTTTAACGATGGCGAAATAATGTCCGCTTGTCAGCTAGTAGATAATTAATATAATAATTATTATTCACCATAAGTATAACGTCATAACTGATTGTATATTTTCATTACGTAAAGTAAAATCTGTGACATAGTTTTGATTTGTTCTCGGGTTTTCTTGTTTCTGAAGTTTGAAGCTTGCAATTGTACCTGATGGTTAACTTTAAAGGCAATATAAAAATCTATACTAGTATTATAAAGCTGAAGAGTTTGTTGGTTTGTTTGAACTCCCTTATCTTAGGAACTACTGACTCGAATTATTAGAAAATATTTTTTTTGCATTGAGTAGTCCGTTTATCCGGTTTCATCACGCTACTATTTAAGGGAGTGAAGCAGTGATCATAAGTGTCAAGACACCCGGTACATTATTTGGAAGACTAAAAATAAGTGGCTCAAAGGAGTGATATGTTACAAAATATGCCAAGGGCGAAGCCGGGGCAAGTCATTTAGTTTAGTATAAATAGATAGGACAACAGTGATCAACACCAATATTGGATTTTAGTTAATTGTATTAGACAGACGAATATTTACTCAAACACAGACCTGTGGTGATTTCCATCTGATTTCAAGTTCAAGGTCAATGTTAGCAGTGTAATTAGTTTACAGGATAACGTTATTAGACATGACATATCGGTTTATACGTCGGAGCATCAGACCGAGCTGGGACAGTCCTTCAATATAAGGATCCCGTGTCAATTGTTGCACTACAATAATATCTACATTGATAGAATTGCTATATAATATAATATTTAGAAGATCACATAATTTTTTAACAAGAAAAGTGCTTACTAATTTTGAATAACCTACCTATCCTTATTTTATCACCATATTTATTTTAATTTTTTTTTATCTAGGACACGCCAACTTGACTTCACCTCGCCTGAAGTTAAGCTAAAGGCAAAGTAATGTTACAATGGTGGCAATTACAGACACTAAGTAATGTTACAATGGTGGTACTCAGCTTGGCGGCCTCATCAGATGCTTTTTCACGCCCCGCTTACAGGACCCGGGACTGTAGGAAGAAGGATACATGTATGCTGGTAATGAATTCCAGGTCATGGTGACCAGGTCTAGCTTTTGTGTTGCAGCTACGCCCACAAAATTGAAAATTAACCATTTTAGTTTAACTCTCGCATTTAGAAAATTTGTTTATTCAAAGAGCGTAGACTTTTATTTTTCGTTTTTTGAGTTAAGTGATATTTAAATAATGTCAAGAAAGTGTAAAAATGATCCTGACAAATTTAATAACTGGCGGCATTACTTTTAAAACTCCTGAATCCTCCTGAATTTGACACCATTGGTAATTAAGTTATATGAACAGTATTTTGGCTTTGACATAGGGCAACAAGATAAAGTGTGGGTTCCACACATCTGTTGTTTTACATGTATTGTGTGGATCTTCTTATTAGATGGGAGAGAAAATCTAGATCTATGACTTTTACAATCCCAATGATTTGACGGAACCGACGAACCACTCATCTGATCGTTATTTTTGTCTTGCTGATCCAAAAAGTAATACAATGAAAACAAAAATTAAAATTAAGTTTCCTGACCTGCCAAATCTCTTTTACTCCAGGACAAAAAAATATTAAAAATCTTTCATTAGTGCAGTCTGATAATATATTTTTACCACCTTTACACATAAAACATGATAAACTTCGTTAAAGCTATGGACAGGAGTGGTGATGGTTTTTTATATTTTTAAGAAAAAATCATAAATCGAAATCGAAAATTATTAAAGGGACATGTTTGTTGGCCCTCAAATCAGGGAATTGATGAAAGACAATATATTTAAAGAAAAGCTTAGTGATTTGGAAAAGTCAGCTTGGGAATCTTTTATAAAAGTAACTTTCAATTTTGTAGAAAATCACCGATCACGTGACTATAAAAGTATTGTCGTCGAGCTGTAATCTACATAAAAGGCTTTAGGCAGTTATATATCGTTGAAAATACATTTTCTTCTTTCACATTAAGATTTCTTTTCTGAAAATTTGGACGCTAACAGTCATAAACATGGCGAAAGATTCCACTGAGATTATTCTACCATAGAAAAACGATATCATGGCAAGTGGAGTCCGCGTATGCTAGCAGATTACTGTTGGACATTAAAAAGAGACGTCTTTGTAACAAAATTTAGAAAAAAATCACAAAGCTACATTTATACTAGTGTTGCAACTTATCGGATTAACTTCTTTTTGTTGATAAAACCATTTTTTTTAACCTGACATTAACATAACATAAACTCACGCCTATATCCCCGAAGGGATAGGCAGAGGTGCTAACACCCACATTTCGCCAGTTTATGTTTTAGGTCCCAATGTAATAGGTGACGAGCCTATTGCCATTAACCGGGCATTTATAAACCTGCGATAAATACGCACATAACTTCGAAAAGTATCGAAAAGTTATTGGTGTGTCTCGTCTCAGCAGTCCATTACCCATACCACTCGGTTACCGGGATTTTTTTTTAAATTTTAATAATATCTAATTACAGAAAAACTATTCGTATTTGAAGCATTCTAATTTTATTTCTAGTACAAGGGTAGTAAAATGGTCAAGTTGTGGTTAGGGCAAGGATAAGGATCCTTGCCCTAACCACAACTTGACCATTTTTTTTACGTTATTTTTTTTTTTTTTTTTTTTTTTTATATAGGACACGTCAATTGGACTTCGCCTTGCCTGATGGTAAGCTGAAGGCAAAGTCCCAGAAAAGAGGGTCACCATTACTTACACATACCGTGTGACAATGGTGACACTCAGCTTGACGGCCTCATCATATGCTTTTTCACGCCCCGCTTAAAGGACCCGGGACTGTAGGAAGAAGGAAACACGTGAGCTGGTAATGAATTCCAGGCCTTAATGGTGCGACAGAGGAAAGAGTCTCCGAACCGCTTGGTTCTTGATCGGATGTTTTGTTTTTTGTTGACCAGTGTATGATTATTTACATTAAATCTCGGCCATACCTTAGGGCGTTTCATACCTACATTTTACTATAATAAGTATTATTTTTTTTATAAATATTCTACAACATTCTACACAACGCTATCTAGACCCATATTAAGCATAGTTTAACTAGCTTGTGTTATGGAATCTAGAATGCGGATAAACATGCTTAGATACTTTTTTTGTAAATACATACACATCATACATAGAAACACATACATACATACAATCACGCCTTTATCCCTGGAAAGGGTCAGGCAGAGGTGAATTAACAACCACATTTCACCAATAATTGTATTAGGTCCCACGTAATAGGGAGTGAGCCTATTGCCGTATTCTGGGCACTATTGTTGACTCGAGCCATGAATTTGAGGCTGAGTCTGGGCTTTATATATCTGTCTGATGTTAAACAGCCCTATCCCTTAGTCGCCTTGTACGACACCACATATGAAGATAATATGGGGTGGCCCTAATTCTACTTTGCCGGAAATCAAACATACATATTCCAAACCACACATACCAAATATACATATTCATGCATACAAATATTTGCACTGAGCGGGAATCGAAGCCGCGCCTTCTGCGTGGCAGTCGAACGTTCTATTATTGTCCGCAGAATGGTAGATCTGACGACAAATATATCGATTATTGTCTGCATAGTACGATATTGCACGACACGAAACCTTCCTTCTTCCTGCAGTCCCGGGGCCTTTAAGCGAGGCGTGAAAAAGCATCTGATGAGGCCGCCAAGCTGAGTGCCACCATTGTAGCACTTAGTGTCTGTAATGGTGACCCTCTTTCCTGAGACTTTGCCTTTAGCTTACCATCAGGCGAGGTGAGGCCAAGTTGGCGTGTCCTATATAAAAAAAAGAATGAGAGATTGGTGCAGGTACATTTTTTTCTTAATGGGAAACTGGCTCTAGGATATCCAATTTTGACTTACCGCATTTTCGAAGCCGCGCATCCAGACGATGAAATTTCAACGCCTGATAAAAAATATAGCTTTCACAAAGTGGTGGTGAGATAATATTGGCACAGGAGAATTACAGGGCGTATGCTAGATGTCGAAAATTTCCAGAGATACCGCATTTTATGATGAAGGAGGTAGGGCACGACGGTATTCCCGTCCGAATTGAGCAGTCCGACTGGGGAAGTACCTCCACCCTACAGAATACCACAGCTATAATAACCTCGTGTTGTGTTCCCGGTGATGAGTAGGGCCAATGGAAAGATTTTGTGCTGTCAGTGGGAAGACCAAAGGCTTGTCCTGATTTTGTGTTCGGCACTGAGGGCACATAAAATCTCTGTTCTTACAGGGTCGGCAGCACGGATGTGACTCCATTGGTGATACACACGTTCAGAGGTCACGGTAACCACTTTCCATCAGGTGGGCCGTGTGCTTGTCTGCTACCTAAGTTGTATAAAACAAAAATTTTGATCCAATACTCGTATGTGCTTACTGCCGTCCTAAGCGCAAAAGCGTTATCTCAATAAAAGTGAGTTTCGAGAAACTTCAATTGTTTTATAATAAAAAAAACTACGTTTAAAAACCGACATCGAAAACTAAAAACAATAAAATAACTTAATAAAGATAAAAGAATAATATTGATTTACATATTTATCTAAATTCATTTATCGCTGCAACCGTATCTCATAATAATCAAATGATTTGTGAATTAAGTACTTACCTAAGCACTAATATACTAAGCGTTATATCGGTAAGTCAGTAATTATTCAAATAAACCGCTGGTTGCCTACGTAATATTGACTTACTTCTATTACCCTTAGTGATTTAAATAAAAAATGAGATAAGGAAATCTTAGCTCATTAGATGCACATTTTTTCAGGCATAAAATATTTTGCAGTACTTACCGCTTTTGCGCTTCGTATGCCCTACGAAGCGCGTCTGCCATGATTGTTTTTTCCTGGTCTGATATCCTTCAGTAGGTTAGGGGAGTATACCACAAGGCATGCCCTTGTGGTATACTCCCCTAAGAGCCTCACTCCGTCGATCAGCTTTCCTTTTTTTTTTTATACCACTTAGTATTGTACGCTGTGAACCACTGTAAAATGCTTAAGTGGAAATGGGCCGGTCATGTTTCACGTATGGATGGTGATAGATGGACAAAAAGGATTACTACATGGAACGGCCCATCCGGCAAGCGAAACAGAGGCAGACCAATGGAAAGGTGGCTAGATGAAATCCTAAAGATGGCGGGAAACAACTGGATGGGATGGAAAAAGCTGTAGACAGAAACATGTTGAAAAAAATGGAGGAGGTCTTTACTCTGTAGAGAGGTCCTTTATAACTTAAACAATATTTTTAGTTTTTATTGTAAATTGCATGCTTTTTATAAAGGAATAAATGAGGTTTTATTATTATTATTATATTGTATGTTTGTATGTCTACCACAGACAAGCACACGGCCCACCTGATAGAAAGATGGTTACCGTGAACTATGAACGTGTGTAACACCAGTGGAGTCACATCCGACCCACCATGCTGCCGACCCTGTGTGAACAGACATTTTATCTGCCCTCAGTGCAGAACAGAAAATCAGGACAAGCCTTTGGTCTTCCGGACTTCGGAACACAACACGAGGTTATTATAGCCGTGGTATCCTGTAGGGTGGAGGTACTTCTCCAGTCGGACTGCTCAATTGGGCGGAAATCGGCTTTCCGTGCGTTCCTGGTTAGAATTTTCTCTACTCCTAGGCTGAATGTTATTCGCCTATGGTCCGATTTCAATTCCCTTTGGTCTACTTTCCAGTCTGACTTTATTTGGTCGGTTGCTATAGTGATGTCCAGCACCTCTCTTCTAGCCTTGGTAAAAAAAGTTGGCGCATTGCCATCATTCATTATATAACAGGCCGTTGAGCTAATGAAATCTAAGAGTAGGTTACCTTTTTATTGCAGTTTTTGCTGTCCCACACAATGTGGGCGTTTGCATCACACCCTAGAATAATAGTTGTTTTCTTACCATTGTATTTCTTTGTTATTTCTTCTATTTCTGGAGTCAGGGGGTTTGTAGTTCTCAACACTCGGAAGAGAAGCGCTGGGCATGAGATGGGTTTAGGTAGGAAGGGTAAATGGAGTAAAGGTGGGCTGCGAATGGAGAGTGTTCAGTTGCGTCTGTTTCTTAAGGAATCAAACCAATAACAAATAGTACCACGTGAAAGTAACCTCTATCCTTTTCATGGGGGGTCTACACGACTGTTGCACTTTCCCCCATGACCTTCGGCAAACTGAGAACTGGATGGATGCTGAGAATGGGACTTCTCCTGGCCCTGGCGCAGCTTCTTGTAGCACAATAACGGGAAGAGTTCGAAAACCGTAAATATGTAGATACCTGTACCCGTACTGCTACCATTGATTGGTAGATTATGGTGATGAGCTGCATATTCACAGTTTTTGATCTTTTCCATTTATCCATGTTATAAGATCTTGACTCTTGCAAAGGCATCATTTGCCAAAATTTCAAGTTTGTAGCCCTACCAGTTTAGGCTCTGCGATGGCGAATAAATCAATTGTTGTCTAGAGACTGTGCAGCTACTTTCAGTTTTGTTTGAAAATCTCTTATACCAATATATACTATACCATACCAGTAGGTATACCTATACATATACCTGATCACTAAAGGTGAAGTTGAGAGGGCGCTGTAGTAAAACGGACCATGTGCGCTGATGGCAACATATCTTTTTATATATCCGAAGGTCTCAGGTATGCAAATCACAAAAGATTTTGAGGTACCCTGATTTCGGAAGCGAAGATACGTTTAGCGCTTGTTCTAATAGTCAAAGTAGATAGTCTTAATACTGTCACTTTTGATAATTGCAATTAGAATTCATGATTAAGAGTTTTGTATTTATCGATTTTTTTTTCCAATGTTTCATTTTCTTTTCAACAGCCATAATGGAAACAAATAAGATGACTGTTTTCATATTCGATACAATTTTTGAAGATCTGTTGCAAGGTATGCTCTCGGGGTTGGGAAGTCAGATGGCACTACCACAAAAGCCATATAAGTCAAAGCAAAAGAAGGAGAAAGAGAAAGTGGGCTCCAGGTTCCTGGTTGATACGAAAGCCTCAGATGACTCCAGAAGCATTGTAAGGTATATACTCGTAAGTAGGTAATTAAAAATACCATTTTCAATAATAATATCTACCTTCTTTCAATTATTTATATGTCAATCCCTATCAATTAAGTAACAGAAGGACCAACCATGGTGAGTGTTCTGATGAGCTCTTCCAACTACGAGTAATCCCACCCTCTCCTTTCCTACATAGGACAACACGTGCAGGGCTTGGATGTCACCCTCACACTGTGCAGTATATACAAGCAAGAACCAAGCGTTTCTGGAGGACAATGCGGTATTTTCGCCCAATTGAGCAGTCCGACTGGGGAAGTACCTCCGTTTTACAGAATACCGCGGCTATAATAACTTCGTGTTGTGTTCCCAGCGGTGAGTAGGGTAGCCAGAGCTCACTGGAGAATTTGTGCTGTCAGTGGGATGACTAAAGGCTTGTCCTGCTTTGTCCTCTACACTGACGGCACTGAAACTCACAGGGTCAGCAGCGCGAGTGTGGCTTCTCTGGTATTACACACGTTCATAGGCCACGGTAACCACTTTCCATCAGGTGGGCCGTGCACTTGTCTGCCACCTAAGTGGTATAAAAAAAAACTCTTTTCAATCAGATGAAATAGAAGAGTGGTTCGTTGGTTACGTCAAATCAAAGGGATTATAAAAGTCATAGATCTAGATTTTCTCTCCCATCCAGTAAGAAGACCCACATATGTAACACAACAGATGTGTGGAACCCACACATTTTGTTGCCCAATGTCAAAGCCAAAATACTGTACCAGTCCATTCATTCATTCTTCCTACAATCCCGGGTCCTTTAAGCAGAGCGTGAAAAAGCATCTGATGAGGCCGCAAAGCTGAGTGCCACCATTGTTACATTACTTAGCGTCTATAATGGTGACCCTCTTTCCTGAGACTTTGCCTTTAGCTTACCATCAGGCGAGGTGAAGTCAAGTAGGCGTGTCTTAGATAAAAATTGTCCTGATTTGTCTTCTACTGACGGCACAGAAACTCTGTACTTACAGGGTTGGCAGCGCGACTGTGACTCCTCTGGTGTTACAGACGTCCATAGGCCACGGTAACTACTTTCCATCAGGTGGGCCGTGTGCTTGTCTGCCAACTAAGTGGTATAAAAAAAAATGGAGATCTCCTTTCTTCCTAGGCAGAGATAGCCTCTATTTGTATTTCCCGAAGGAACAGGCAGTTTTAAGTTGTAGTATGTTTGTTTTCGCAATAGGCTTATTTTAGTTTTAAGTATACTACTTTATTCGACTACCCATCATGTTACAAGCTTGTGCTCTCCGTGGGCTCACGTGGTTTTAAGTGTACTGTCTTAATACTAACCATGCTACATGCTACATGCCTGTACTCGTAGTGACCTCACGTAGTTTAAAGTATACCTACTGCCTGTACACCAACCAGGGTACATCCTTTGCTTGCAGTGGCCTCATGTAGTTTTTAGTATACTGCCTGAACGTGCTTGTGCTTGCAGTGAGTTCATGGTGTAAAGTGTACTGCCTGAATACTAACCAGTCCGAATGCTTATGCTCTCAGTGAGTTTCTGTGATTTAAGTTTACTACCTGTATACCAACCAGGCTGAAAGTTTGTGCTTTCAGTGGGTCCATTTAGTTTCAAGTTTACTGCCTGAGTACCAACCAGATTGAATACTTATGCTCTCAGTGAGTTCACGTAGTTTAAAGTGTGTTGCTTGAATACCAACCAGTCTGAATGCTTATGCTCTCAGTGAGTTTCCGTGGTTTAAGTTTACTACCTGTACACCAACCAGGCTGAAAGTTTGTGCTTTCAGTGGGTCCATTTAGTTTCAAGTTTACTGCCTGAGTACCAACCAGATTGAACACTTATGCTCTCAGTGAGTTCACGTAGTTTAAAGTGTGTTGCTTGAATACCAACCAGTCTGAATGCTTATGCTCTCAGTGAGTTTCCGTGGTTTAAGTTTACTACCTGAATACCAACCAGGCTGAAAGTTTGTGCTTTCAGTGGGTCCATTTAGTTTCAAGTTTACTGCCTGAGTACCAACCAGATTGAATACTTATGCTCTCAGTGAGTTCACGTAGTTTAAAGTGTGTTGCTTGAATACCAACCAGTCTGAATGCTTATGCTCTCAGTGAGTTTCCGTGGTTTAAGTTTACTACCTGTATACCAACCAGGCTGAAAGTTTGTGCTTTCAGTGGGTCCATTTAGTTTCAAGTTTACTGCCTGAGTACCAACCAGATTGAATACTTATGCTCTCAGTGAGTTCACGTAGTTTAAAGTGTGTTGCTTGAATACCAACCAGTCTGAATGCGTATGCTCTCAGTGAGTTTCCGTGGTTTAAGTTTACTACCTGTATACCAACCAGGCTGAAAAATTGTGCTTTCAGTGGGTACACTTCGTTTAAAGTTTACTGCCTGAATACCAACCAGTCTGCGTGCTTGTGCTCTCAGTGAGTTTCCGTGGTTTAAGTTTACTACCTGTATACCAACCAGGCTGAAAGTTTGTGCTTTCAGTGGGTCCATTTAGTTTCAAGTTTACTGCCTGAGTACCAACCAGATTGAATACTTATGCTCTCAGTGAGTTCACGTAGTTTAAAGTGTGTTGCTTGAATACCAACCAGTCTGAATGCGTATGCTCTCAGTGAGTTTCCGTGGTTTAAGTTTACTACCTGTATACCAACCAGGCTGAAAAATTGTGCTTTCAGTGGGTACACTTCGTTTAAAGTTTACTGCCTGTCTGAATGCTTATGCTCTCAGTGAGTTTCCGTGGTTAAAGTTTACTACCTGAATACCAACAAGGCTGACAGTTTGTGCTTTTAGTGGGTCCATTTAGTTTTGAGGTTACTGCCTGAATACCAACCAGGTTGAATACTTATGCTCTCAGTGGGTCCATGTAGTTTTCTGCGTACCTACTGGAGTTTGAATCCACAGCTACTCTCTTACTTACCTATGATACCCAACACTACTATTGGTGCACGTGATTTCATATTCAATGTCAAAGGAGATTCTCCTAAATTATTTTTATGAAATTCCTTTATATTGCTCATGCCTGTTATTATATGGTTTTATGTCTTAGAATGAACAAGTTTATTATGAACCATATGATTTAACACAATCTTTTATCTTTTTCAGGATTTCCTCAGTGAACAACTCTGACTGTTTCCAGTTTCTATCTTTCTATCTAAGTTTGTTTAGATAAGTCACCATTATTGAAGGAGTTTAGAAGATAATAAAATTCAATATTGAGACATAAATATTTTATTATTTTGTAACACACACATAGATAAAATAGGCAAGAAAAATTACAATTTTTTTTTAATGATACTTTATAAACTTTTAAGTACATTTAACGTTGAAACATGACTAGGAACATCTTAATCTCTATAAGTAAACAGAACAGAACCGATAGAAAAAAGTGCACTCCGTATTGCACCATCTATCGGTTATATTTTGTTTATTAAATTTATAATTACCACTAATTAGGCGTATTATACATATTAGGCATATAAATTATAATATAGGCAAGAAAAATAACAATTTATTTTAACTAATACTTTGATAAACTTTTAAGTGCATTTAACGATGAAACATGACTAGGAGCGTTTACTAAGTAACATTGTTATACAGGTTTGACAGAATTAGTTACGTAGAAATTAAGTAAACAGAATAGAACCAATAGAAATAAGTGCACTCCGGATTGCACCATCTATCGGTTATATTTTGTTTATTAAATTTATAATTACCACTAATTAGGCGCATAGAAACTACAATATTCTTAATCTCTATGAGTAAACAGAACAGAACCGATAGAAAAAAGTGCACTCCGTATTGCACCATCTATCGGTTATATTTTGTTTATTAAATTTATAATTACCACTAATTAGGCGCATAGAAACTACAAAATTCTTAATCTCTATGAGTAAACAGAACAGAACCGATAGAAAAAAGTGCACTCCGTATTGCACCATCTATCGGTTATATTTTGTTTATTAAATTTATAATTACCACTAATTAGGCGCATAGAAACTACAATATTCTTAATCTCTATGAGTAAACAGAACAGAATCGATAGAAAAAAGTGCACTCCGTATTGCACCATCTATCGGTTATATTTTGTTTATTAAATTTATAATTACCACTAATTAGGCGCATAGAAACTACAATATTCTTAATCTCTATGAGTAAACAGAACAGAACCGATAGAAAAAAGTGCACTCCGTATTGCACCATCTATCGGTTATATTTTGTTTATTAAATTTATAATTACCACTAATTAGGCGCATAGAAACTACAATATTCTTAATCTCTATGAGTAAACAGAACAGAACCGATAGAAAAAAGTGCACTCCGTATTGCACCATCTATCGGTTATGTTTTGTTTATTAAATTTGGTTTAATTCTTATTTTTTATTCAAATTTGTGCAATTAACTTAAGGTTGTTTAACTATTTCGTTGAATTATATAAATTTAAATTATAATAATTTCATATAATATTGTATTGATTAATTGAAGTATATACAAACAATCAAATTATAATTATATAGGTAAGAGGAGGGTATAATGTAATACAAAAGCAATATGGAATGTACCGCTACTCAGCCGTCCTATCAATATATATTTGTTTGAATTATCAAATTTTTTAGGAAGTGTTTTGGATATACATATTTATAAAAGAATTATAGACTTCAATATTTTATAAATTAACAATGTACTAAAATATATTCCTTTACAAATAACTTAGGTATATGTTGTACAAAACTTAATACATATGTAAAATTTTAATAAGAAAATTTAAGAAGAAGAAAGAGAGAGAAAGATGACTTGGTCAAGAATTAACTTAAATAAGAATTTAAACCAATTTATTTATTTATTAAGGTTTAGGACAGACCGAGGTAAACAAATATTTATATAGATAATAATTAAGACTGAACGATATAGCTTTCGAGACTATTATTCTGGTTAATATCCTTGTACTTGAAGATTTGCCTACATCTAACAATTATTATAATATGTCTAGACTTAATTAAAATTTGTGCGTATTTTTCAAACGACAGCGACCTCGTGTGATCGCGATAGACAACGTCACACCTATAACTAATTTCCTTCATTCAATCAACATTCATTCAATCAACATTCATTCAATCTATACTAAAAATTCAAAGAAATAGAGCAAGATAACATATTTACATTTGTAGTGCGCCTTGGTCTGGTAACTATTTGGTCTATACGTGACCAAAGAGTTACCCGACGAAGGTATTACCGTTTAACCTACATCAAAACTATAAGTTGATAAACGTGAAGATCGTATGCGTGTGATCAATTATCAAGTATCTTAAAAGAGATTAAAATATATCATATCAACTATTATTACATTAGCGGACTATTTGAATCAATCAACTAAACATCAAAAAATTATTTAATTACATCTATTCCGTACCATCCAAGGACCATTATGTTAATATTTCGGTCATCTTACAAGGACTTATCGTTTCGTTTTACTGTATTTTTTATATAATATTAATCAATCAATCAATTTAGCCTATAGCAGTCCATTGCTCTACATAGGCCTCTCCCTACTTTGGGAGGCCTTGGCCTACTGTTTCCACACTGGCCAGACGTGTTGGTACAGGGTTTTATTTCGAGTTTTCCTTCTCTCGCGGTGATATCGTCCGCGTATTTATCCGTTAGTCGCCTCTTACGACACCCTTCGGATGAGATGGGGTGGTGATACTTGTATTCTTTCTCCGTCACCACACGGATAATATATTATATAATATGCCTACTTAGAAATGGAAGAGGATTCTAAAATATTTCATAATAATTAGGGGCACAGTATATATGGCCTGAGAAGAGGGCCAGATCGTGAGAGATGGCCCTGGGTCGGCCGGGGTGCGAGGGATATGCCTGTCAACCTCACCTTCGGCAACCAAAACGACCCACAGGCGGCGTGCGTTTTAGTCGGTTCGAGTCCGACATAACCTCCTCCACCGGCTCCGGTGGGGAGGTATCCGAGGGGATTTTGCGCACGTAAAAAAAAAAAAAAAAGTATATATGGCCTGGGGTAGGATCCGGCTACGCACGGCAATAAATACATAAACACATATACATAATTGTAAAATATGAGCAAACATACATACATAAATACATACTTACATACATACATACATACATACATACATACATACATACATACATACATACATACATACATACATACATACATATACATTTCACCAATATTCGGTCCCAGGTCATAGAGGGTGAGTCTATTGCCGTATACCGGGCACTATTGTTGACTCGAGCCATGAATCTGAGACTGAGTCTGGGCTGTATATATCTGTCTGATGTTAAACAGCCCTATCCCTTAGTCGCCTTGTACGACACCGCATGGGAAGAGATGGGGTGGTCCAAATTCTACTCTGCCGGGAACCACGCGGCTTCCAATAAATATGAAACACGATAAGATTTAGTTTCATGTTTCTTACCTACTTCAAAAGTAAATAAATTTTCAAATCAATTGGCTAGCTCTAAACTCCATTTTAGGAGTGAAATTTAAGAATACATTATAAAATATTGAACCAGAAGCAGGTATATGACATTCCACGCATCTTAGTTGAAAATTGAAAGACCTTACACTACAGTGTTTCATCCCTTAATTAGCAGCAAAAGTGTGTATAACACACACATATTCATTTTATAGTTATTTCTAATTATATTATTAATTAAAAAATACAGATGCAAATGCAGAGCTCTTGGCTCTAAGAGCGGACTTCCATAGAAATGTCCCTTATTTAATTAGGGCTATAATTTCAAACCTTCTTTTATATGCCTGTCAACCTCACCTTCGGCAACCAAAGCGACCCACAGGCGGCGTGCGTTTTAGTCGGTTCGAGTCCGACATAACCTCCTTCGCCGGCTCCGGTGGGGAGGTATCCGTGGGGATTTTGCGCACGTAAAAAAAAAAAAAAAAAGGGCTATAATTTCGAAAAGTCCTTTTCTAATATTGATGTGATGATGACGGCTCTGGAAATTTTGGCTGTTGATGGCATACCTCCATCAATAGCCAAAATATCCAGAGCCGTACTCGAGACTTAGGCTCTGCATTTTCAGTCGTAATTATTAATTAATTATAATGTTTACGTTAAGCTAATAATTTTCTCTTATATTATTATGACTACATATATACAATAAAATGTTATTATTGTATAATGCATTTTTTACGCAAATGTCAAATATATATAAAATACAAAATTAAGAGACGAAAACAAAACAATTTCAATTCCTATTAGCTTCCGCCATAAGGCCCTTTTCACAATATTCGGTCCGATATCGGTGTCGAACTACGATAGCCGATATCCGATAGCCAACATCACATATTCATATATATCCGATAAAATCGGTCCGATACGATACGGTCCATACGCTCGAAAACATAGACTAGTTAGGGATACTTGGGATGAAAAAGCTAGCAAAAACCTGCAAGCAATTTTAAATCATGCTGAGTTGACATAGTATCGAGTTTTCTTTTCTTATATTCGTGATTAGCATAATTTGGTAACGAGAAAAGACACGTAACTAAGAAAATGTCATTAAGATCGAAATCCGCTTGCAGTTGCTGTTCTAGTTTCTGTATGAAAGTTGTAGTCGGTTCGAGTCGGGTCAACAGGCCGGATGTGAAAGATACCTAATATACAGATTTCATACATTTTACTTCTTGTCGGTTATCGAATGTCGGATTTCGGAGTTGACGGTGTGTGATCGGATAATGATAAAACGCTCTAAATCTAAGAAGTAAGTTTAAGGTATAGTTACATGCTATCTATAAATATTTTTTACACCATACTAATTATTCACAGTTCATGTGTTTCACATATCTCGGGCTCGTGTCTAGACCTTCTAGCCCGTTGAGCCCGCTGAGCCCGCAGAGCCTGCTGAGCCCGCTGAGTCCGCTGTGACTTAATTACTGCCTGGTGCATGATATGCACCCTAACATCACTGGTACCCGTCCTGTATGCCCGACCGTGTCTACCATTGAACGGGCGAGTGATCGCACTTTTACAAAAGCAATAATAGAAAAGATGGGAAAATGCCCGTCGAAAGTTTCGATTTAAAGCGCTATAGAGGAAATTTGAATATAGTGTGCGAAGGAGGCCAAACCAGGCGCTATAGTAGAATTTAGAGTCTATAGTATCGGGCAGTTTGACAACCACGATCATATAAGGGGTCCAAGAAAACAAATACAAAAGGTAAACGAACAAATTTAAGTTGGTGGTTGAAACATCTCGTTCAAACAGTTGAGAATGTCTATAGTGTAAGTGAGTATGGGCGTGGTAGCGGACATGAACGAGTGCAAATATTAAAGCAATCATAGTTGCCAAGATTGGAACAACCTGGAAAATGGCAAAGGTCGTTCCCCTAAAGTATATATCACCGTGGTACAAACGCTGACAATAATCGTATTCTAAACCAAAATATACACCAAAACCGGCTATGCTGAAACCAGATAATACCACCAGAAATCCCATCATTCCGGGATGAATTGATAAAAATGCATCATATTCATCTGGTGATCGACATAATCTGATGTAAGCATCGGCGGCCACGAACTGCGAAAGAAAAAATCGGCGAATATAAATACAATTCGGTAAGGCAACTATCTAAATGAAACATGCCTGAAGCACCTTTAAGGGTTTTGCAAAAACTGTGTTTGTTCTTTACATTAAGGCAAGCAGCGCCATAAAATTAATGTTATGTTCTCATTTACCACAGATATTATTAAGATATAATTAAGCAAAATTTACTAGTAGTCAGCCCTAACATTATTGTCTGTTGTATACTCACCATAAAGAGCAGAGTATAGCAGTAAGTCGAAGTTATCGTGATGAACTGTAACACATGGCAAACTCGTAAAGTATCCCACTGTCCTGAGAGCATCACGATAGCAGAGACGGGAAGTACTGCTGTCGTGATAAGCATATCAGTGAGTCCAATAAAAGCCAGGTATACGTTGCCTGGTGGAAAGAAATACATCTATAAGTACCAAATTTTAAAAAATTCTACAGTAATAATTTTCATGTTGATAACAGAGAAAAAATGTAAATATAAAACTATTCAACCATATATAAACAAAGAAATTAACTTACCAAGTCTGTTCAGAGTCCGTTCGATAAAGAATGTAGCCACGAAGAATCCATTTAGGAGGGTTCCAAGGAAGGCACTTATTAACACGAAGAGTAGTCTTCTCAGCAGTGACCACTCGGTATTGAGTGTCACCGGAGAAAACGGGTCAGTTCCGTTAGCGTAGTCCGGTAGTATTATCCTGCCTTGTTCTGTAGAAGATGAACCAGTTAAAGTATACAAAAACTGATCAAGTGCGAGTTTGTCTGGGGTTCCTTACAAAACTAAATTGAAAATATGGAAGCAGGAGAAGTGAAATGAGTATGCCAGGATCATAGCAACTGGAAAGATATCACATTTGTCTACCCCTATATGAAAATCGCATAACTTTTATTCTCTATATTTTTTAATTTGGTGGCTCCTTTGTTTATAATTTGTGATTCGTTTACTATCCTTATTTCCTTCTGGAAAGATGATAATATTATATATTAATAGAGTCCCAGTCCCAGAGTCTAGTCTTTAGCTTGGATCACCCAAGGTTACGTCCTAATTATTGACCCTTTATGAGAGAATAAAGCTTACGATAACATTCTTTACATTAAATATTTATAAAGAATCAACAATCTTCGAAGCCATGATTTATTAAATGCTTGAATCTGCCCACTATAGTTCACGTCAATAATGGCCGTGTAAAGGTTTCATGAATAAGTAAATAACGGAGCAACTGGTGGACACTTGATATTGGTTTTTGAAAGAAATAATATTTTAGCTTTTATTGTTAGAGCAGTATGGTACAAAATTATATGCGGACTCCGAATGAACATAAGCAGTGTGAAGCACGTTATTGTCATCTTCCGTAAAAATGTATTGCAATAGCAATACGTTCTATAATGATAGACGTCATTTACAATTACAACGCAAATTGAATGAGTTTATATGTCTGCTAATTTTACGAGTACTACCTACTTTTGTAACACCTTACTTTATACTCCACTCTGATCTCTTTTCCTCATAAGCATTCCTCATAATACGTCACCTATAAAGATACCGAACGAAAGCATGTTTATTCTTACTGTTTTGTGTTTCGAATTCAGTGGATGCACTTCCTAAATATCAGCAAAATCAGCCAGAGAATGGGAGTACTGTAAGTTTTTCAAGTCTTTTCCTTTTTGTCTTTTTTTTTTCAAATGTACCTACTGGATTATCACAATAAATTACACATTTAAGGTGCTGGAACTATCATTGCCCCACCTATATTTAAGATTGCTGACATCTTAAAAAGTCGTAGAAGCTATGTCGAGGTGTGCTAGTGTTTTAAGAAGTCGCAAACTTATAGGCCACGCTGATTACGCATAGGCTGATTTTTACAAAAATTGCGAAACTGTATGCTAAGAAATGCTGAGGTGTTATACAGTCGCGAATCTGTGTCCCAAGGTATGCCAAAATCTTCAAAGTTTCTAGACTGTATATAAAATCTGTATAATTAGCAAAGTAATAAGTATATAAGTTACTTACGCATTTTGAAAGTGTCTGTTCCGTTTTGATCGAAATCCATTGTGAGATGCCGAAGACCTCTTGTCTTCTGTTGACAATTGAACCATTGTACAGAATAGTGTTAATGTGATCATAAGATACAAAATTTTCGAAAAAACTAAGATTATCTATAGATTGGATATGATTGAATATACGATGATGTCAGACGTTTACGAATATGTGAATAAATCATTTAACAGTAGAATACGGATGAACTCAACTCAACTTTGATTAGAACTTATATTAAACAAAGGTTGCTGACCAACACAAACGATATTCAATCTCCAGAGGGCTTTAACAATATGTTGCAATTTTTTATTATTATTTTATGTAAGTAATATTTTAGAGTCAATGTGGTCAGTAACTTGGAATGAGTTTTGCTAAAATTAATTTCACTAGAGGAACAAGACGCTTACCTGATATTAGGTGTGATGGGGATACCACCTGCTATCTCCAAGTAAGTATAATTACTTACTTGGAGATAGCAGAAGCATAATTCGGTTGAGTTTGATCATACGCTGTTCAAGTTTCTTATATTCTGTCGGCAAAATTATATTAATTATAACCATTGTAATAGCAAAAAAATTGAAGTACTTGAAACTATCTAAGTATATACAAAAAGACCGAAATATTTTGCAACATCTTAATTTTTTGTTTTAAAAACATGTAATAACGTTATCGTGAATGCGTTCTAAATTACATTCGAAATTTAGACTACAGAGAAAATGTTTTTTTTTCTTGGAGTAATTATATCGATCTACCCTCTTTCGAGTTCTTTTACTACGCGTATCTGCACTACCATTGGTTTCACTCTCACTACAAACTCGAACTCGATCTCGATCTCGATCACGTTCACGACACACGATGCTTACTGTTTCCACTCGCGATTTTGTTTTGGCTTGCTTGTTGTGGCTATGTATATAGTGATATCGGAAACTCAAAACAATGAAACATGGTTAATATCTCGGTTATTTTGATACTGATGTGAGTGACCATGATAGTTTAAATACCTATATTATGTTGTAATTTATTATTATTATTTTATGAAAGTAATATTTTAGAACTAATGTGGTCAGTAACTTGGAATGAGTTTAGCTAAAATTTATTTCACTAGAGGAACATAAGGCTTACCTGATGATGGGTGAGATGGGGGATACCACCTGCTATCTCCAAGTAAGTATAATTACTTACTTGGAGATAGCAGAAACATAATTTGGTTTGGTTTGACCATGCGCTGTTGAAGTCCTTTTATCTTCTGTCAACAAAATAAAATAGATTATAACCATAGAATTAACAAAAAAATTGAAGTACTTGAACCTATCTAAGTACTGACAAACAAACCGAAATGTTTTCCAAAATCTCAAATAAGTTTAAAAAAATCGTAATAACATCACCATGAATTCGTTCTAAATTACATTCGCAATTCTAATGAGTTGATATAAAACGGCGATAACTAACGCAATTTAGTCGAACTAGAGTCACCGTAGCAAAATTAACTCTTTCAACCAGATAATGCTGTAGATAAAAACGACCATCCTTACAACTGATACAAATAGTGTCTAGTTCCGTCTGTACCTCGTAAAATAAAGGTGTGATTAACTCAGTTCTCCGTTTATTGTCCAGTTTTATCGCAGATTGACGTTAGTAAGCAAACTGCCAGATGTACGCCGTTTGTCGGAAACTACTAGCCCAAATAGCAGTTTCGATAAATTAAATAATAGATTCCATTCATATGTCACGTTGAAATGGCATTATTTATAAAACATCTACAGTGTAAAGTGTTTATTGATTGAGTGTTATATTATTGAGTAAATTCTTTATTATTCGACAAGGGGGCCGATTTTGCTTTCGTCTGTGTTTGCCAGGTCGTTTTCACCAAATTTGGCACACATGTTCTTTGATTTAAAACTTTTGACGAGAGCTTTTTTTTGGTAGGAGGAAAAATAGAGGGAAAATCATGCTTCGTAGAGGTTTTGAGATTGTAATTATTTTTTGGTGTAACATCCAGGGCTGTTTAAAATAAAAAGATGCCATTTTTTAAGGGTATCAATTTGAAAGGGTACTCGGTATCTACTGTTCACAGAACTACTAGCATTAGTACTTACTATTGAATCTTTTTTTAATATGTTGACCGGTAGGTACATAAATATGATATCAACGACAGAGATTGGTATTGATAAGGCGATTGCGGCTAAGAGACAAGATGCGGTAAGCGTAATTACAATTCTTAGGAACGCTAAGTGATCTAGTTAATCTGATTTTCTTTTTTACAAATTGAGGGTACTTCTGAATGAATTTTCCTATTAATAAAATACTCGGATTTTTCAAGTCCGCTCACGTCCATAGACCGTGCTCAATTCCGATATTGCATAAGTGTTGCAAGTTGTAAAACGATCCCAATAAATTAAGACATACAATAAAAAATATCCATTGCTTAAATTTCTCAACGTTACAATAACATAACATAACATATATTATTTAGACCACATTTTTTAGTGTAAGACTGAAAATTTAATTCATTAGAAATTATGAAGTAGAATAGAATGTAAGAATGAAGGTGCATAGTTTCTTTATTGTCTCTTGTCTTTATTTCTCTTGAATGTTCAAATACTGATGTTGATGATGTTGATGTGTGATGATGTTCTAATGTTGAACTGACTTCTCTGTAGCAGCGTCAACTGTTTATAGCCTCGACTGTAGTTGGAGCAGGTTGGTCTCAACTGAAGTGTGTAGTTTGAGGAGTTTTCTATTTATGGTGGTGTAAAACACAACGCGAGACTTCTTCTTCTGAGTTTTAGAACTAAGAGGAAGAAATCAAGCGCGATGTTCATTAACAAGAGAAATAGAAAACGTGTTCTTGTGTGGAAGGTGGAGAGTTTGAAATGTGCAGGGTAGACAGTTTCCCGGGAAGTTTTTCTTCGGTTAATTCTCGACACGCAGAATTTTGGAACGTTTCTAATTGTCTCTTACATGGCATTCCTGATCTATATTTCCCTTCGTATCGAAACTATCTCTTCCTATTTTCTGGTATTAGTACTCGTATTTTCGAGCAGCGCTTCTACGAGCGGTTCACCATGTTTCAAAATAGCCGAATTTATTTCACTTTCATTTTCTTCTTCAATACTGTAGGCAGAGTAAAACATCCGGGTTGCTATGATATCTAGATTTTTTTAAGAAAGAAAAAAATGTTCTATTAAATGGGATCTGTTTAAGTAAGATCTCTTCATTAACTAGGGAAGAGTTAATGATCCTCAAAAGAATCGATTGATCGTCATATATTATAGCTGAGAGCTATTACGATCAAAAAAAAATACGTTAAAATTTTTTCATCCTTTTGAACCTCAGACAGACACACAGATTTACAAATTCATAAACAAATAGGTAAAACTTATACGTAAACTTAACACATAAAACCATAAGGAGCAAAACATATACCAAGATTACGATACCGGATCTCAGAAACTTTAAGTAAGCGAGGTGACAACCCTAGTAGCAAAAAAAACGGATTTAGCTTTTATTGCATTTCTGAATAACGCTCAACTAGCACGTGATAAAAATACTGGAGATAGAAGAATGTTGTAGCTAACATTTGATACACATTTTGTGTACTAATACGCGGTTATAAAACCATAATTTGAAAAATATTTCTATCTTTTTAAATAATCATTGAAAATACATGAAAAATTATCTAAACATTTAGTATATATTCGTAGTATAGCTTCAATGAGTATTATCAGAATAATTTAAAATAGGCTGGTTTCTAAATTTTTTTTTCTTAATTCCGGACGTTAAACTTCCAAAAGCTTGAGATATTCTTTAAAAAAATCTAGAAGTCGTAGCGACCTGGAAGTTTTTGTCTGACTTCTTTATAATAATGACTGTAGTAATCAAGAATCAAATGGAAGTGATACAAAATTGACTACTTTGAAAGATAATGCGGTCCTCCTAATTCATCCTCCTCCAGAATATATATTTTTTAGATTGGATTTTTTTAATTTTTCGTGTATTCTTCATATAAAGATGTAGGTACCTAATTTAAACTTTTAAATAATATTAGGTACTACACTGCTGATTGACATTGATCAGTATAAAAATATGAGTGTCGCGTATAACTTTTGTGTATTCTTAGTTAAATACCCACATTTATAGGGATTTATTAATAAGCTGTCTTCTTAAAATAAGAAACAGCCCTTTCTATCTACCTATTATATTTATTTGTTTAATTAATTGAAAATTAATCTTTATAAATATCAAAATGTAGCAATTTGAATTGAACAATTTCAAGATTAATATCTAATTTCGATTCTTTCAAATAATGTATAATCGATTTATTGGTTTATTTAAAGTAATAAATACTTATACTCCAGTAACTACCTTATTATAATATACAGATAAAATAGATGAAATTACTTATATACAAAACTATGCTAAATATACAATATATACAAAAATGAAATAAAAAAAGAGGGCGAGTCTGCAACTTAAGTCATCGATAAAATCCTCCCCATCGATCTCTACTGGTACGGTACCCAAAAGCCGGGCGGGATTTTTTTTATAATGTATTGAACACCCGACCGGTCGCATAACACCGGTATAATACTGGTCAGTAATTGTATGTACTCTGCGCGAATGCTCGCTTTGTAACATACTACATTACACCGCGTAATACCGGTCAGTAATTGTATGTAGGTACTCTGCACGAATGCTCGCTTTGTAACATACTATATTACACCGCATAATACCGGTCAGTAATTGTATGTACTCTGCGTGAATGCTCGCTTTGTAACATACTATATTACACCGCATAATACCGGTCAGTAATTGTATGTACTCTGCGTGAATGCTCGCTTTGTAACATACTATATTACACCGCATAATACCGGTCGGTAATTGTATGTACTCTGCGCGAATGCTCGCTTTGTAACATACTATATTACACCGCATAATACCGGTCGATATTGTATGTACTCTGCGCGAATGCTCGCTTTGTAACATACTATATTACACCGCATAATACCAGTCAGTAATTGTATGTACTCTGCGCGAATGCTCGCTTTGTAACATACTATATTACACCGCATAATACCGGTAGGTAATTGTATGTACTCTGCGCGAATGCTCGCTTTGTAACATACTATATTACACCGCATAATACCGGTCAGTAATTGTATGTACTCTGCGCGAATGCTCGCTTTGTAACATACTATATTACACCGCATAATACCAGTCAGTAATTGTATGTACTCTGCGCGAATGCTCGCTTTGTAACATACTATATTACACCGCATAATACCGGTCAGTAATTGTATGTACTCTGCGCGAATGCTCACTTTGTAACATACTATATTACACCGCATAATACCGGTCAGTAATTATATGTACTCTGCGCGAATGCTCGCTTTGTAACATACTATATTACACCGCATAATACCGGTCAGTAATTGTATGTAGGTACTCTGCGCGAATGCTCGCTTTGTAACATACTATAATACACCGCATAATATCGGACAGTAATTGAATGTACTCTACACGAGCGCTTGCTTTGTAACATACTATATTACACCGTATAATACCGGTCAGTAATTATATGTACTCTGCGCGAATGCTCGCTTTTTAACATAATATATTACACCGCATAATACCGGTCAGTAATTGTATGTACTCTGCGCGAATGCTCGCTTTGTAACATATTATATTACACCGCATAATACCAGTCAGTAATTGTATGTACTCTGCGCGAATGCTCGCTTTGTAACATACTACATTACACCGCGTAATACCGGTTAGTAATAATATGTAGGTACTCTGCACGAATGCTCGCTTTGTAACATACTATATTACACCGCATAATACCGATCAGTAATTGTATGTACTCTGCGCGAATGCTCGCTTTGTAACATACTATATTACACCGCATAATATCGGTCAGTAATTGCATGTACTCTGCGCGAATGCTCGTTTTAATGATATAACGTGCTTCAAGACGCCCCGTAACGCTGCGCGGTCACAAAGCCAGCATTGATAGCCTCTGTGGCGTGGTGGTAATGTACGCGACCGCTGCTCAGGAGGCACGGGTTCGATCCGCGCTCATTGCAAATATTAGTTTGCATGAATACGGGTATTTGCCGTCGGTCCCGGTTGCAATACAAAAATATATGTCAGTCGAGGGTAGTTGGAGCCCTAAAAACTCCTACTTCCAAGTCTAAATGCAATGCTTTAATAGTAAAAGTCATTGATTTGTAGAGGTCAGATGGCAGTTGCTTCATAGCAAGTATCGAAGTTTAACCGAACCCGTTGTTAGGCTGGAAAAAGCGGACCCGAGATTCTGAGGTAAAAGTTTCAGATGCGACTGGGAATAACGCTAGGATCGTAATCGAAAAATCGTAAGGAAATGGCGCGTTCGAGTTCCGTCCTGAGTATCGAAATTCCCATCAAAAAGGAACAATTTTATAGACAAACGTTCGTACAGCTAAAATCATAGCTATAATATTTTAATTTTTTTTGAAATGAAATGAATAAATACTAAAATAAAAACACGAAAACCCATAGTTAATAAAATAAGTTCCGTAGAATTTCTCCTACACCGCACCTAGCTGTAAAACTATAAATAAATAAAATGAAAGGTATAAAATAGTCGGAAAACAATAAAATATACGTAAATAGGTACGATTTGAACGAATAACATCGACAATAATCGTCTTAAGAGTTTAAAACTTCTCTTGACAGTGAAAGTAAATATTATAGAGACTGTAAAGCTGTAAACCCTAATAATATTGAAATATCAATAAATAATTATATAATATAAGTTTTTGAATAAAATATTTTTAATTTTATCTGTAACTCTCCAAATTTTTTATCGAACAAAGTCGATTATAAATTATTGCCTGAATTATATTCTATATATCTACCTATCTTCCCGAAGAAATATTTTACAAATAATACACACAACTACGCTCAGCTACGCACAGCTACGCACAGCTACATAAACCTAATTTTTTAAAGACCTAATTATCTAACGGAAAGAAACGACGGACAGCGAACACCGTTGGTCAGCATCAATTCGACGGTCAGCTAAGTTCGGGACACGGAGCCGACGGAGCTGTGGATTATCGAACTATATAAAACAAATAAATAAATAACTGATATAAAAAATAATACACAAAATATACATAGGTAAAATATAGAAAATGAAGACGAAAGCCCTGAAAATGTCAATGACTTACCTTTAAGAATTGAAGAACAGCAACACAGGAACAATTTTATTAGCGGATTACGACGGTCATAAATTTTTATCTGTCATTTAAAAATTTTAACGAAAACATTTTGAATAATAAAACTTTTAAAAAAGTTAAATATTTACGCTCAAATATTAATTTGAAATGTATATTACTTCTTTTATTAACTTTAAAAAAGAGCAAGAGATATTTGATCGCGAAAAGTTGCCAACCGTTATTTAATTTTGAGAGCAAGAGAGTTAACAGGACTTTTTATCGAGATAGAACTAAAACTCGCAAAGGCGCGGTTTTACCAGCGCGGACGACCGACGATACCTGAGACTGAAGTTCCGATGTGAAATATTGGGCTGCCCACCAGGTTTTATAGCAAGGGTGCGGTAAGGTTCAGGGGGTACGGGGTAGACCTGCGTAGAAGGGAAGTTTTAGTTTTCTGCGCAGGCTAACTTGCGAAATTCGTAGGAGTAAAGGCGACAAGTAGTCGGGTGACGACTGATGACTCTAACATAAAACCGAGATGGTTATGTGTGACCGAGATCCTATGTCAAATATGGTGGTAGGTGATAGATATGTAGATGTACAGTCTGAAAAAAATATTATCAACTTTTTTACCCTAAAATGTACCTGTTGAACGTCTAATGTTTGACATTGCAACCATTAGGCGTCCAAAGTTGGACCAAATTCAACTATTTCAAACAAATGAAAGTTACATTTGGCGCGTTTTACCGGAAAGTAAGTTTATAATATATTAGGGCCCTGAAAAATTGAGTACCCATATGGTTTTTGGGTTTGATAATCTCAATACACTTGGCACTTAGATTCAATATATATATAACTAAGCCGAGACGACTTTCATAGTCATGTTTTAATGTTAATTCACCTTAACTATCTATAAATCTACACATAATATAAAACAATAGAATTTTGTTTCACGAGATTTTATACATGTAATTCTATATAACGAATCAGTTAAATTTAATTACTAACAGCAGTTATTCAGGTTGTAGGCACAAATATAATTCAGTACACGAGCACCCCTTTACTCTATAGTCCAATCACCTGATATATTAGTTGTGTAGATTTAAATTTAAAAAAGGAGGTAGGACACGGCGGTATTTCCGCCCGATTGAGCAGTCCGACTGGGGTAGTACCTCCGCCCTACAGAATACCGCGGTTATAATAACTTCGTGTTGTGTTCCCAGCGGTGAGTAGGGTAGCCAGAGCTCACTGGAGAATTTGTGCTGTCAGTGGGAAGACTAAAGGCTTGTCCTGCTTTGTCTTCTGCTGACGGCACAGAAACTCTGGTGTTACAGACGTCCATAGGTCACGGTAACCACTTTCCATCAGGTGGGCCGTGTGCTTGTCTGCCAACTAAGTGGTATAAAAAAATAAAAAAAATAATGATGACAAGCAGAGGAAAATTATCAATACCATCTATTTTCACCAGTTACCAAAATATTTATCATATCTACAGTCAAACCGTATGCAGGGTATTGTAGAACAATGCAATAGTTCATAAGCTGAAAATATGTGCCCTTTAAAAGGTAAAAGATACCCCGGAACAGGAGTTAAAGAAGCAGATACGAAGTAGGCCCTACAAGCGGAGCAAACGCGCGCCGTGGCGGCCGACGGAGCGGTTCAACCGCGCGCGCCGACGGGCGCCCGTTATTTTGAAGTTCAGCCGTGAATATTTATTTCACAAAAAAATTTTGAGAGATAGCCAGACAAAACTGATACCAATTTCTATTCTAAACATAAATGAAATAAGGAATGGTTATGTAGTATAATAATCTCATACGCGTGCCTATACCGTTTACAAGATTGCAATAAAAATGTCGTAAGCTTTGCACACAATTTATTATATAAACCAAATAATTATTTACGTTTTTTTTTTACTATTGTTGAAGACAATTATTCCTCATGATACCTGATAAAATAGGAATCATTAAAACTGTCAAAATTCGGTATATTTGAAGTTATAATGAAAACCGACTTCAACTGATTTGGGAAAAGGATATGACGGTTTTTTTTCCTATTTGTGACGTTATTAACGAGTGGACAGTATCCTCCATCCGACAGTGAACATCAGCCAATTAAAAGTGCCCGTTTGACGGTAATAGGCCTGTGTCTATTGTTGAAACTACGAGTTCTATACATCTCTTCGGGGAATAAACTAGTTGCCACCAACTATGCAATGTGATGTTGTATAAATTAAGATTCGTGCATCGAAACAAATATCACGGACATATGTAGGCACCTTTTTATGTCGGACACATCAATTTGACTTCACCTCTCCTAATGGTAAGCTGAAGACAAAGTCTTAGCCAAGAAGATCGCCTTTACAGACACGCACCATGTTATAATGGTGGCACTCAGCTTGATAGATGCTTTTTTACGCCCGCTTAAAGGCCCCGGAACTTTAGGAAGTAGGAAACACATGACCACGAGCACCTATTGTATTGTGCACTGATTGAGTCCCATTTGAGGGTGTTCGGCCCTACCAAGCCTTTCAGGGACCAGCAAACTAAACTTGCAAGTCGGTATACCTCGCAGAGTACCTATAAAATAATAGTGGTACTTAGAGCCGCAACGTAATTTCTCTTTAAAAGCACGTAAGGCACCTGATGGTTCCACATCTTCTTCTGACGTGTCGATGGCATGTCTTTTGTGTGCTCATTACACCCGCAAAATCGGACAGACTTTTTCTGCATCTTAACGTTAATCCCAGTCGCATCTGATGCTTTCATTTCGGAGTATGGGATCCTCTTTACCAGTCTAACTGCGGATTTGGCTGAACTTCGATATTTTCCGTAAAACAACTGACATACGACCTCCTCAATCAAAATGCAATATCGAAGTATTGCAGTTGGACCAGTTGTTAGATTTTTAGGGCTTCAACTACTCGTAACGACTGCAATAGAAGTTTGTATGGCAACCGAGACCTTAGGTTAACTTGCTCTACGAGGCACGACCTGACCAATGCAAATACCCACATTCATGCATATTTGCTTCGAGTGCGGGTTCGAAGCCGCGCCTTCAGCGTAGCTGCCGCGTTCACTAGCGCCACGCCACAGAAGATGTCAGACTAAGGAAAACATTTTTTTTATGCCACTTAGGTGGCAGACAAGCATACGACCCTCCTATGGACGTTTGCAATACCACGAGCGTCACACTCGCGCTGCCGATCCCGTAATAACTTTCTAATGCCCTTTTTGAACAACCCTATGCTGTAGTCGCTTGAAAAATCAAGGCAGGGCGTAAGTAAAACATGTGACTAAGTAGGTATATGTAAATTAAGATAAAATATGTCCTGCATTTAGTTCTACCAGATATTTTTCTTATTAAAATGTTATAGCTAACGTAGGCTGGTTGGCACCAGTGATTTTTTAAAAATAAACTGAGGTAGGTAATGCATTTTAAATAGTAGTAGGACACGGCGATTTTCCCGTCGGCGGCACGAGTGTGGTGTGACTCCCTTGATGTTACACACATCTAAAGGTCACGGTAACCTCTTTCCATCATATGGACAAAAATACTACACTACTATTTAAATACTATTAATATTTCTAATACTATTTAAAACTTAAAATAGCAGTAATTTGTTTGCCTTAGTTATTTAACTCAATAAATGCTCAAAATTTGAGCGAATATTTGAGAAAATATTTTTCAATGTAAGTATTTAATACTTATCATTGAAAAATATTTTCTTTCGTCGTTCACTGTGTATCAATTTCTGATAGCCGTATCGATATGAAACTTTTCTCGTGTCTAAATTGAAGATATTAAAAAAATGGATTGCGTTTTGTTAACGATACTTAGGTACCTACTGAACACATTTTTTTTTGGAATTCTTTTCAGTTTGCCCGCGAAGTACGTGAAAACTGCGGAACGAACTTCAAGCAGTTTCTTTTGTTTGAGAGGTCTTGGTTGGTTGGTTTGATCGCTGTTAAATAGAACCGGGTATAGGTAATACGACCAAATATGTCACAATAACAGACATTTGGGGCGCGAGGAGAGCGGGCGGAGTCACTGTTATGGGCTAGTGTAAAATAATAAAATTATTAAGACACATTCTTCCGTAAATATTTCGGAAACTGTGATCGGTAAGGACGGTAAGTACCGAGAAATTTGAACAGTAGCATACATGTAACGACTGATAGTAGGTAAAGGTAAATGGAATAATAACTGTGGCGTTAAAATAAACCACGGTAGCCTAATGGTATGGGATTACCCATACCATTGGGAGACCTCGTCTCATCGGTTCATTAGAACCGATGAGACAAGGTCTCGCGTTCGATCCCAGGATTTACCATGGCACACACCAATTACTTTTCAATGCTTTTCGAAGTTATGTGTGTATTTATCGCAGGTTTATTAAACGCTCGGTTAATGGCAATAGGCTCGCTACTACATTGGGACCTAAATATAAACTGGCGAAATGTGGGTGCTAGCACCTCTGCCTACCCCTTCGGGGATATATAGGCGCGAGTTTATGTTATGTTAAAATAAAACTTAACTTATGCAAGTGCGAATTTACTTCATATTATTTAGTTATTTTCAGTATACTGTCGCCGACGTTTCGTCAGTTTTTCGGCAGCCATTTTTTTTTTGTTCGATTCGATTAAAATTCCATTCCACCAATATTAAAATGTCATGTTTTATACGAAAAATATTTTTTTATTTCAATGTTCGATTCGATTAAATTTCAAACTAGATATAATAAAACGTCAAGCTTTGTATGTTGAAAAATTAAAAATGCTACGAACAATATCCAAATCCATACTAATATTTTAAATGCGCAAGTAACTCTTTCTGCCTCTGTATGTAACTCTTCACGCCTAAAGCGCTGTACCGATTTTGATGAAATTAAGTATAGGGGTAGATTAGACTTTGAAACAGGAAATAGGCTATGTTTTGTCGCGATAACCAACGTCCGCACGGGTGGAGCCGCAGGCGACCGCTAATATTTTCATAAGGTAAATATTCCTCCACCCTACAGAATACTACGTCTATAATAACCTCGCGTTGTGTTCCCGGCGATGAGTAGGGTAGCCAGAGTTCGCTGGAGAGTATTTGTGCTGTCAATGGGAAGATCAAAAGCTTGTCCTGCTATGTCTTCTACACTGACGGCACAGAAATTCTCAATTCTAAAGGGTTCGGCAGCTAGAGCGGGTCTTCTCTGGTGTTGCACACGTCCATAGACCCTGGTAACCACTTTGCATCAGGTGGGCCGTGTGCTTATCTGCCACCTAAGTGGAAAAAAAATACCATACCTATAAAAATAACATACCTACCGACTTATCTAGTTGTTGTGATGTAATTCACATAAACTCACGCCTATATCACCGAAGGCATAGGCAAAGGTAGCACCCACATTTTGCCAGTTTATGTTTAGGTCCTAATGTAATAGGTGGCGAGCTCTTTGCCGTTAACCGGGCAGTTATAAACTTGCGATAAATACACACATAACTTCGAAAAGCATCGAAAAGTCATTGGTATGTGCTATGGTAAAACGTGGGATCGAACCCGAGACCTCGTCTCAGCAGTCCATTACCCATACCACTAGGCTAATTCAATCAATCAATAAGACTATCGCAGTCCACTGCTGGAAATAGGCCTCTCCCAATATTGGGAGGCTTTGACCTATTGTTTCCACGCTGGCCAGACGGGTTGGTACATGGTTTTATTTCGAGTTTTCCTTCTGTCACAGTGAAATCGTCTGCGTATTTTACCGTTAGTCGCCTCTTATGACACCCTTCGGATAACACGGGGTAGTGATTCTTGTATTGTTTCTCCGTCACCGCACGAATAATGTAATGTACAGTAAGAAAATCCGGTGATTTAGAAATAATCGGTTTTTATATCTGTAATCATCAGATAGATCTTGCCGAACAAAGTACACAAAATCATCTAATTACGATATTACCATAATTATAATATTACAACGAGCAAAGCCGCAGCATAAAGCAATATCAAGCGACCCGCCGCATCGTCGCATCGTCAGCACTCCATACCTCGTGTCGCCGTGCGCCGTCAGCTAAATGACTCACTGTACCTACACCTGCGATTCCGTGACAAATATATTTTAAGTAATTCATTTTGGTACTAGCATCGTCCAAGATTAGATTTAGTATTAATTATAAGTCCTAATTGTAACAGAATTTATTCAATTAAATTCTAACTATCTTCCTTCAATCTCAGTTTCTTTTAACTCCTCCGGCTGTCTCCTACGTAATCATCTTAATGCCTTGGTTGTCCCCTTTCCTGTTGACTGATTATTCTAATCAATCAAACAATCAATCAATCAGCCCACCGCAATCCACTGCTGGACATAAGCCTCTCCCAATGTGCGCAATGTTTTCCGATCATCTCCAAATGAACAGACGCCACAATTGTTATAATATTTGGTACACATTTTTCACAGACAGTAATACGATTTAAATCAATAAAACATTCTGATTTGCTTTTAATACGTAAGTGTTAAGATGATTTGCCGGCCTGGGGGTGACAGGTGAAGCCGCCTGTCACCCTGGCAGAAGCAGGCCGCGGCGGCGGCGCGCGCGGCGCGCCTCCCCGTTTCCGGGGACGAGTTGGGGACTCTGTAGTCCCCACACCCGAGAAGAGGGCCAGATCGTGAGAGATGGCCCTGGGTCGGCCGGGGTGCGAGGGATATGCCTGTCAACCTCACCTTCGGCAACCAAAACGACCCACAGGCGGCGTGCGTTTTAGTCGGTTCGAGTCCGACATAACCTCCTCCACCGGCTCCGGCGGGGAGGTATCCGCGGGGATTTTGAGCACGTAAAAAAAAAAAAAAAGTATTAAGATGATTTTGAGTCTTTGTAGTCAAGATTGTTCTGACGCTGATTGTAGGTACATAGGGTTTTTAATATCTACTGGGTCGGCAGGGGTGCGAGGGATATGCCTGTTAACCTCACCTTCGGCAACCATAAAAACGACCCACAGGTGGCGTGCGTTTTGGTCGGTTCGAGTCCGACATAACCTCTTCCACCGGCACCGTGGGGATTTTGCACACGTAAAAAAAAGGGTTTTTAATCATAACTTTACCTAAATTTTTTTTTTTTTTATGTGCGCAAAATCCCCACGGATACCTCCCCACCGGAGCCGGTGGAGGAATTTTACCTACTAGTATAAACTAGTGTGTACTAGTAAACGGAGAGAATATACTTAAGTAAACCTAAAACAACGGCTAGGTACAAGCCTCCAAATGTTCTGTAGAATTGATCGCAATATTTCGAAATCGATCGCACTAAACGTAGATAATAATTAATTTATACGAGTCGTCCCTTCCCCCTTCCCCTCTACGGCTCGGCTTCGGGATTTACTAAAGCGGGGCACGAAAACAAATTATAACAAGTCGAAACGAATTATTCTACTTCAAGTAACTTAATACTGTATGTATATATTATGTCGAAATTACACTACCTAAGGGATTGTATTTACACTGTAGGTACATTTCCGACGTTTCACATGCTTTTTACCACTCATGATTTTGGAGAGATAGATTATGGAGAGGTAGATATCTCCATGCACCCGTACTTTTTTATGCCACTTAGGTAGCAGACAAGCACACTACCCACCTGATGGAAGCTGGTTACAACAACGGTACGGGCTATGGCCGTGTGCAAAGCGTAAAGACATAGCAATACAAGCTTTTGGTCTTCCCACTGACAGATCTAAAACTCTCCAGTGAGCTCTAGCTACGCTACCCACCGCCGGGAACAAACACGAGGTCATTATTTCTGCGGTATTCTGTAGGACGGAGGTACTCCTCAGTCGGACTGCCCAATTATACAGAAATGCCGTCGTGTCCTACCTCCTTATAATTATTAGTCGTGTTATCGTGTACCTACTGTATACACACCGCGGAAAAACCGCGGTAGCCTAGTGGTATGGGTAATGGACTGCTGAGACGTAGTCTCGGGTTCGATCCCAGGTTTTACCATGGCACACACCAATGTCTTTTCGATGCGTTTCGAAGTTATGTGTGTATTTATCGCAGGTTTATAATTGCCCGGTTAATGGCAATAGGCTCGCCACCTATTACATTGGGACCTAAACATAAACTGTCGAAATGTGGGTACTAGCACCTCTGCCACCCCTTCGGAGATATAGGCGTGAGTTTATATTATGTTCTGTTTATGGTATTTATGCAGAAGTGTTTTTCAGGACAGTGTTTAGATGTTTTATGTACTAGAACCTTTATAATATAAGTGAACATAAGCTAGTTGTATCTTATTTCGTGTGCATATCCCCACAGATACCACTTCCGTTAGCTGGCGGGTGTGGTTATGTTGATTTCGAATCCGCTAACGGGATGTAGATAAAGTTACCCAATAGAGCTATTTCTCACCCGGCTGACATAAATCCACGGTTTTGGGGTATGGGATGGAAACCATGGAGTCTCAATAAAGAAAACCGTCATCGATTTTCCACACACCGCCCGGCCTGTTACCACTGGGGTGAGAGAGAGAGCCCACACGCTCACCTGTCTGTTCTCCACTGTACCTTCTGTTAGTCAGAGGGTTATGTAGAAACGGGCCTCTCCTCTCTCTATATGGAGATCATAAGCGGCAGCGTCTCCTTGGGAGAGAGGCGCTGCCGTTTCCTGACAGAGGACTCCTGACAAAACACCTCAAGCTGCAACTGGCTAGTGGGGTGGTTATGTTGGAATCGAAACGACTACCTTCGTAAAACCGCACTCCGTCTCGAGACTCGATTGCTAGAATATTTAATCAGATTAAAATCAATAACATAAAATTATTATGAATTCATATAACAGTGTAAATCGTGTCGGTAGCTTAACGGTTATGGAATCGGCCTTACGATCGAGAGACCCCGGGTACAAATCCCGGTTATTATAAGTACTACCGACGCGACGTGAACCCAATAAATGAAATTTATAGGAAATATTAGTAATTTCGGTTGCTAACATTATTTTCATAAAAACTAAATAAAAGAGTAATAAAATTGCATTCTGTTTTTTTTTACTCGACTGATAAGAAAATATATTTTATTAGATTATATTGTTCGTGTTTTTCATTCAGTAAGTAAGTAATAACCGTACAGTACAAACCCTGGTACAAGTACAAGTTACGCCATCTAGTAGATACTTAGCAAGCTAACTTTGTCTATGATTCAATGAGTTGCCAGGTACTAAAATAATTTAACTGACAAGAGAGTAACGGGTAGCAATAGCGGCTGTTTTGTAATAATTATTTATTATATTTGATTTAATTATTTCTAACCATCAGTACTTTAAAACTATTATATTATAATAGAGATGTGAAACAACAGTTCTGTAGGTCTTAAAAAACAACTTTCTGGAAATCGTATTATGATAATATTTATTTTAGTCTTGCAGCGATATTTAAAAGAAACAGCCCTCCTAGACGAGTGGCGATTCGATAACTGTAGAATAGAATAACAAATATATGGGATTTGACGTATTTCACCGTTGCCAATGCATGCCATAACCGTCCAACCGTATATTGTATATACATTCGTCATTCTATTCTACAATACACCGACAGGTTTGCCAGTTTTAATGAGCCGGAGTCGATGCGGTGCGAGCTCTGTTCATTGATTTCCTTTCTTGTTAAAATCTATAGTATGTATATATTACTATCATAGAGCTTCAGAATTAGTTTGTTTGGTTGAACGATTACAAAAAGAACAGAAATCAGCAAGTCTGTCCCCATGCAAGCTCATCGCGCCAGCTCGCCAATACCAGTAGCCTGTTTCTTTATGTAAGCATCCTATTGTCGACACTAAATAACGTGACAAACAAGGAAAGTGTTGAAACGAGGTCAAATAAAATATCCAGAATATCGATGCAAATATTACAAATCCTCCGGTTTGCGCATACATTGAAATACATTTTTAATATAGGACACATCAATTAGAATTTACTTCACCTGATGGCAAGCTGAAGGCAAAGACTCAAGCTTATCAAATGCTTTTTCACGCCTCGCTTAAAGGACCCGGGAGTGTTGGAAGCAGGACACACGACAGCTGGTAATGAATTGTGCTGCTCATTAGAACATTCACCATGGTACAGACGTTTAAAAACTGTCGAGAATGCAACATCTTTGTAATGCAACAATTTTAAGGGTGTTCGTGACCCAAGAGTTCCCAATAATGCTAACAGCGCGTCGCTACAACCTGTTGAGAGCATTTAGTAAGTACCTACTTTACAGAGCCATCCCAGAAATGCGAGCAGTATTCCACCCAGGAGTGAATTTGTGTATTGTACAGAATATTTTGTAAAGAATATTGTAAAAATATTACTTGTTTTATAATTAAACTTCAGAACGAGTAAACCAGCAATAGCGACGTGGATTGTCTGACAAGACAGAAGATAACAGTGGTTAAGTATAAGTAGTTGATCGACATCAGTTCTGTTGTATGACAACAGATAAGTTGTGAATGCACTAAGAAGTATGAAAGCTGGTAAAGTAGCGGGATATGATAAAGTAACAGTCGAGATGCTGAAGGCTGGACAGGGTCTTGTAGCAAGTCAGTTGTGCCACTTTACAAAGGAAAGGGCTCGCATCAAGACTGCAAGACTACAGGAGCATTAGCCTACTCAGCGTCGTCGGCAAACTGTATGCGAAAGTGTTGATTGAGAGAGTTATGAAAGAAACCGATGAGAAAATATGGGATACACAAGCGGGTTTTAGAAAGGGAAAGGGATGTACGGATCAGGATTTTTCATTGCGAAGCATAGCCTAGAAATGTTTGGCCAAGAGTCAAAAGGTCTATTGCGCATTCGTGGATTTGGAAAAGGCCTATGACAAAGTGGTGAGGAATGAACTTTGGTCGGTACTATCTATATATGGGGTGAGCAGCAACTTTATTCGAGCTCTGAAGTCTCTCTATGAAGACTCCAGAGCTTGCGTGAGGATACATGGGTCATACACTGAATGGTTTAGCATCCAAAAGGGAGTAAGACAGGGATGTGTAGCGTCACCATGGCTGTTTAACTTATTCATGGACAGTTGTTTGCAAGATTTGAAAGATAAAGAATGTGGTTTAAGAATGAATAAATTACTCGTCAAATATGATGATCAGGTTTTACTTGCGTCATCGGCAGATGAGTTGCAGAAGATGGTAACAATTATGCATGAAGTTTTTGAGAGGAAAGGAATGAAAGTGTTAAGACAAAAGTTATGGTTTTTGAAAGAGATGAATGCGTGACAGAGTGTAGGATTTGTATAGATGGAGAAAGAGTGGAACAAGTGAATGAGTTCATATATTTGGGAACATTGTTTACGAGAGGCGGAAAGCACGAAGAAGACGTGGAAAGGAGAGTGATAGCTGGAAATAGAGTGAATGGGGCACTACACAACTTTATGAGCAGACGGAAAGTGTCCGAAAAGGCACGACTGGCTGTACATGGAGGAGTATTAGTGCCGACTCTTATGTATGGTAGTGAAAGTTGGGTGTGGCAGAAAAAACATCAGAGTAGAGTGAATGCAGTAGAAATGCGCGCGTTGTGAAGTTTGTGTGGCTTGACCTTGAGAGATAGAGTGAGAAATAGCGTGATAAGAGAGTGATGTGGAGTGATAGAAGATGCAGTGATGAGAATTGAGAGAGGAATGTTGAGATGGTTTGGTCATGTTGAGAGAATGAATGAAAGAAGACTAACGAAACAGGTGTATGAGGCTAGTGTGGATGGTACCGTCGGAAGGGGAAGACCTATGCGCCATACCTGTATTAAATCGGGGAAGTTTTGGAAAAGGGGCAGGTCAGGAGTACCCTAAACCGACGAGCATGCATGAAGAATGTAATGAGAGTGAATGAAGCGAGAGTAGTATGTCAGGATCGAAGCAAATGGAGATCCGTGATCTCTGCCTACCCCTATGGGAAACTTTATTTAAGTATGTGGAAATAGAAACCACTTTATTATTCATTGCGTTTAAATGAATGTATCCTATTTGCTGACGATACCACACTTATTATCAAGAGTGATAACCAGACGACATTGGAATTAGAAATTGAGAACACGGTGAATAGAGCTACTCATTGGATGGAACTAAATAATCTAAAGGTAAATATTAATAAAACCAGCCTCATCCAATTTAAAACTTATAATAAAAAAGTACCGAACCTTAGCCGCTAAATTGCTATTTGGTACTGTAGTACCAAAAACACGCTCTACGGCAATTGCTACTTGGTACTGTACGTCAACAAGTTTTTTTGTTTATACGAGCTCTGTCGTCACTCAGCGGGCGGCGCCATTAACTGACGTCATCTGAGTGCAATTTGCAATTCACGTGACGACCCTTTTTTTTCAGGAAAGCGGTTTAATTCTAATATATTTAGGTACATATCAGATAAAACAGGCACGTTCATACTATGGTGGAGCATCTAAAGAATAGCGCACAAAGATGAGATTATAAATAACAACGAAAATTGCGTATTTTTGGGTATCGTAGTTGATCATTTTCTGAATTGGAAACCCCACATAGATAAAGTTCTTAATAAAATTTACCGTTTTATCTATGTTATAAGGAGGATATCCCAAACGGTAAGTGTTGAGGCAGCCCTTGTTGCGTATCATGCTTATGTAGCCTCAATACTTCGCTATGGACTTATTATATGGGGTAACTCGACAGAAGTCGATAAAGTGTTCAAGGCTCAAAAGAAGTGCATCCGAGCAATATGTGGAATGGGCCCCATTGACAGCTGTAAGCCTCTGTTCAAACAACATAAAATTCTCCCTTTACCATGCTTATATCTGTTTGAAATTTGCATTTTTGTAAAGAAACATCCTACATTATTTAAAAAGTTAGGAGATTCCGAAAATAGTCGAACGAGGCATAAAGACAGGTTTCAAATACCAAAAATCAATCTGGAAATATTTAGAAATAATGTTTACATACTACATGTGTATTAAAATATATAACCATGTGCCTGATGGTCTTAAGAAATTACCGATGAGCCTATTCCGCAAAAAATTTTGTGAATTTTTAAGTAACAAGAACTATTACAACATTATGGAATATTTTGATGACAATTTTTTAAATGTATAAATTCTATTTTCTCAATTATTATATTTTGACATATCTAAGTAGATTCGGACATTAAATAAATATTGAATTTTAGTTTAGACGAGTTAGAACTTAGCCTATGAAGCAATTACTAATTACAAATGTGTGAAGGTAATGCATGTAATAAAGCTGATAGGAAATAGAAATTTAGCATTTGCACGCCACAAATGGCAGTATATGCTGTATATCCTAAGTCACCCCAACACCTGTAACCAACCATATTCTAGGAAATAAAGATTCTTATTCTTATTCTTAGAGAATATTCACCAATTTTGTATACTAGCGTATTATATACTGTGTTGAAAATAAAAATATACGTCAGCAAAGAATTATTTTGATATTTCAATTTTTTCAGGATATGGAGTTCTTGCTACATGTTAGTGGAGTCACATAAAACGCTGCCTTAAAATACTGGTTGTAATTTTTAAAAAAATGTTTCAAATAATCCTTTCATCTAGGAAGTTTATAGGCTACATCATACCTAACACGCTACTGCCCAAGGGAGCGTAGCAGTGATCATACATATCAACAAATTCGGCAGATTTCCACATATTATTTGAAAAATTATAAATCGCGGGCTATTTGGTTTCAAGGAGTGACACAGGGTTTCGAAATATACCACGGACAAAGTTAACTCGGTTCTTGAGCCATGTATAGTTTTAAGATAACTCCCTTCGACAGCCCACTCCTACTTGCTCGCCACTGTGTGCTCTGCTAGTTGATGGGATACCTACGTGGAAAGGCTCTGGGCAGCTCTGTCGAGCTGGCTGCGAGGCTGTTCCTACCGCAGCTGAAATTTGCCTTAAGTGCAGGAGACAGGTACTGCCAAATTAATTGTCTAAGGTCTCCTTCTCATGCTTATCAGTATTTACTGCGATTTCTAGTGAAGGGTAAGTTAGTGGTAGGAAAATTTGGTAATTTATAGAATGTAACGTCATAAGTGTTCACGTGGCTTTTAGCGGGATTCATTATTATTCGGAACTTTGAATGCCTTAGAAATCATAACCACTTGGTATATTGAATGAAACAAAAACAGGTATATTATGTATACGATCTTTACTGTAACAAACTTTCAAGTGATTTTGCGCACCTAGTATAAATAACATTCTTCATTTATGCTGTTTTTAGCAACGACCAAAGACAAGGCATCACCTAGTATTTAAGACTGGTAACATTTTGACACTGTGTAAGTGTACATCGCTACATCGAAACACGTCACGTCACGGAGCACACAATCACATCATAACAAACGGTACGAGATTTACGAGAAACAAGTTAACAATTTTAATGCTACATAAATTCAGAAATATGTTTAAAACTGCACTCGCTTAAATTAACAATGACCCAAAAATCTATTTGAAAAAGGCATTATGTACTTTTAAATTCATTTCCTACAACACTTTCATAGGAAAACTTAATAAAAATTGTGTTGCATTTTCATCTGTAAATGCGGCGATAGATTCTATCGTTTTGTCCTTGGCATTACATTACAAGTGGAAAACAGCGGTTGATTTGATTGTGTCGGCTGTCGATCGTAGCACCTCTAACCCAGGCAAGTGCAAAGAGCATCATTGATTAGAATATATTTGAATTTATGTACGTATGAATGTGTGTAAAGTTAATTTCCTCAATAAGAATTGAATTGAAAGCTAATTTCATGTTTTGACGAAACATTGACTGTTATAAACAATGTTTATAAGGTGTATAATCTCGTTTGTAGTGTAGAATATGTAAGGTTTCTCTGAAATTTGAATCAAGTTGATTTGTTGACCTTTGCTTGCGGTATAAAATATATTTTTATAATTGCACTCATATTAGACTACCTGGTGTACGTACGAATACGTATTAGTACTATAAGACTGTAACCAGTGTTGGGCATGTGTTGTAATTAAAAAATATATTAATAAAGAAGACCCGACTTGCCATCTAAATGATCAATACAAGTAAACCTGACTGCTATCTTAAATATCGAAACAAAGTTTAACGCAGACTGAACCCTATTGCCAATCATTAACCAAATAAAAATTATTGGGTATCAAACTTTAAACCAACCCTCACATGTGCCTATTGACATTGATTTGGAAAAAAAATATCAATCTGAACGCAGTGCACTCGGTCGATTAAACCGAAGATTAACTCTCGAGTGGAATGGTCACTGCCAACCGGTCATAAATCTAACAGTGGTGATCTTTTAGACAGCAGTCGGGTTAATTGCAATTAAAATTTGCTCGATACTGTAACTATTCAAATCAATATATTAATATGTAAATAAACCAATACTAGAATGTTAATCAGAGCAGTATTTAGTTTATAATATGTAACACTAATAGTTATCACCGAATAAATATTATAAAAAAAAAAAAAAAAAATTATTACTTTAATAGACATGTCTGTATAAGCACCAAAATTGGTCTATCTATGTTGTGTTAAGTATAACCAATAGATGGCATAGTAGAGTACTAAACATTTTGGTGTTTTCTTAGTCTTTTTGGTTGTTATTTTACCATCTTTTACATCTTAACGTTAATCCCAGTCGCATCCAAAGCATTCACCTCGCACTGGGGTCTGCTTTATCAGACTTAATGCAGATTTGGCTCTACATTTATATTTTCCGTGAATCAACTGACCTTTTTTTTATATCACTTTGGTGGCAGACAAGCACGCGGCCCACCTAATGGAAAGTGGTACCCATAATGACTGCCATAGACGTTATGTATGGCTATATGGCTACCCAGACTGATGGTTTGGACATGCTCTCCGAGGCACAACCAAACCAATGAAATACCTATTTCTATGCATACAAATATTTGGACTGAGTGGGGATCGAATCCAATCCTCATGCATAGCGCCCGCTTTCATGCTATGCTACAGAGGCTGTACTGTGATTTTACCATACTTTAGATGAAATCTGGGGCAGAATGTTTGTATTTTTAGATTAGTTAAAAAATTATTGATTCAGTGTTGCAGTTGTTCAGAATAAAAGTGGTTATGACTCTTACCACATTAAATCAAGAATAATATTCTGTCATCCAAGGAAGCAAAGTATATTATTACTTTCAAATCAGTATAAGAAAAAATGTCCTCTAAAATCACAAATAAATGTGACTGTTCTGATTTGCAACAAGATCTGCTGAGATTTAAAGAATACTATGCACTTAATATTTTGGAAATTAACACTTCTAAATGTTATACAATAACATTCTCAAAATAAAAATAAAAAATAAAATAAATAAAGACATAATTCTAAATTAACCTATGATAGGCATATTGATAACATTGCCATTAGAGCTAATAAAATGTTAGGTTTCGTGATGAGGTCTTGCTCACAGCTCACAAGTGTGAAGCTGGCTAAGATACTTTATTGCTCATATGTCTGCAGTATCCTTAACTGTTGCTCACAAGTCTGGATCCCACGATATGATGCTTACATAGAAATATTGGAATTAGTGCAACATAAATTTGTGAGGTACTTGTAGTTTAAGTGCAAAGTATATAACAACAGTTATGTTTAAGTTGCATTATACTGCCACATCATGAACGAAGGAAAAGTGCAGATATCACATGCTTAGTCAAAATAGCACAGAATAAAATAGATTCTCCTTACTTTATTGACAAGCTACAACTGAAAGTGCCTACTAGATCGGTTAAGATACAATATCCACTACACGTTCCCTGCGGTACTACTAATTACTAAAACGGTTCATTTGTTGTAAAAGCAGCTGACTATGTTAATAAATTAGCAAATCACCCAGAATTTGATCTCTTTAACACAAGGCCACCCTCCTATAGTCGCTTTATCTCTAGGGGGTGGTTTGAGTCAATTCTCTGACTGTATTAATAACGAAATTAACATCAATTTGTACGATGCTACGAAATAAGTCAATACCTACTGTACCGGCAAGCACTAAATACGTATATGGGAAAACTTATAAATGGTTTTAAGATAACCAGTCAATTTAGTTGTAAGATACTGTTTGTTTTCCAAATAAAATAAAATAATATAACACTTGAATATTTAACTTCATTTTGTTGCTGGACGCCTAGTACGGTCAACACAAACAATGGTTATTGGGTCAACGTTATTAAATGTTCAGAATTTATTATATTTTGAGCAGTTTGAGGTTTAAGTGCCAGTTTTACAGGGTCTAAGCAATGCAAACCGCCATGGAAAAATTTGCAATGTAAAGTTTAGCAATTGAAAATACAACTTCATATAATATTAGAGTCTGTCTCTCATTCAGTCTCGCGTAATTGTAATTTATATTATTAAGTTTTATCCATTTGTTCGTTTTTAGGTTCTACAAGTAGCTGAAATCAAGATGGAGACAACCCTTGTGGAGAAGATAGCTAATGGTCTCAGCTCACTCACTATATTCTCATGTCTGTTTTTGAAAGTACCACAAATCATGCAGTTAAAAGAACAAAAGTCGGCCGATGGAATTTACGTTGAATCCCTGCTGATGGAAATTACTGGGTATGATTATTATTTTAATTAATACACCATTTATAATCTAAGATTATGGCCGCATGGTTCCCGGCAGAGTAGAATTTGAACCACCCCTTCTCTTCCTATGCGGTGTCATACAAGGCGACTAATGGATAGGGCTGTTTAACATCAGACAGATTTGTACAGCCCAGGCTCAGATGCTCAGCTTGAGTCAACAATAATGCCCAGAATACGGCAACAGGCTCAGCCCCTATTACATGTGAAAGTGAAATGTGGGTGTTAATATATCTTTGCCTAACCCTCCGGGGATAAAGGTGTGATTATAAGTATGTGTCTTATTGTCATTACATGAGAATGATTAATCATTGCCGGATTAGTACCACATTTATATTAAGCTCAGTAAGTTAACCGTCTTCGGGAAGGGTAGAGTTTTCGAAATGACAATTATTCTGGTAAACTTAGCTTAAGTAGAATATATTATTGATGTCAATATGAAACAATTATAAATTGATTACAAATCTATGATTATGAATGGTGCCATTATTTCACAATATTTTGTATGTGTTGCTTGATGTCTGGTAGCCAGATTTAGATAAAAGTGTACTCAGACATAAACAGCGGCTATTTATGAGCATTATGTCTACAACTAGCTTCCGTTATACTATTTTAAGATTTATCCAAGTGATGCAGCAAATTTAAGTTAAAATGCTGGCGATATTTGTTTGTAATTCTTTGTTATTGGGATTTATTTTCCAAAAAAGCTATCCTGATAGGGTTGCAATTGGGTTATAATACTTTCATGAATCAATCCCCCGGGTGAAGCCAGGACCCTGACTGTAGGTATTTTAGGCGACGGGGTCATGTCTCTTCTGGTAGCTCCTCTAGGCAAGACAATTTTATGTTGATTGGTGTCGTAACTCGCCTGGGTGATAGGCCCCTCCTTTTAAATAATTTTATGGTGTTTATGTCTCCTTTGTATTTGAAAATACCACACTTCTGATTTTCGCAATGAGTTTCTTGTCTTTTATATCCAATTATACTATAGTTAGGTAATTAATGATATGCATATGTACTACATTGACACAGTATGTGTTTTAATGATGATTGAAGATAATTTTTGTCCTGAACGCCCTTCAACATCTTATCTTATGCCTCTGTGTACATATTCATAACCTTGTTAAAAGAAAATGATCATGAAAATATTTTCTTATAATATCGTTGTGTAGGTACTAGCGAAACGCCGCGGTTATTCTCGCGTAAGGCCCGATCCCATAGGAGTATTCAAATAAAAAGTACTCGGAGATGATGTGGCATTCTAATGGTGAATTCTTTCAAGAGTTCCATACCTCAAGAGGAAACATAACGGACGACGAACTTTATAGGATCACTTCATCCGCCTGCCCGTCTGTCTGTCTGTCTGTCAAGATGTTTTTCTCATGAACGCGTAGAGATATCATTTTAAATTCTTACAACATACTCAGGTCTGTAACGTCTTTCTTGTAACTGTGCAAAAATCAAACTTCGAAGATTCAAACTAAATTACAGCTTATATAGCTTAAGTTACGGAACTCTCGGTGTACGAGTCCGACTCGCATTTAACCGACTTTTTTTAATCGGTCCTGCAGTTGCATAGTTTATCGAGCACGGAACTAAGGTACAAAGGAAAGGTTATTTGTAATCGAACTGATTACAAACAACCTTTCCTTTGTACCTTAGTTCCTTGCGAAATAAAGAAGTAAAAGCGGGAAAGCGAGCTCCGGACTCCGAGATGAAATAAGCCTCGTATGCAGCCGAGTCTATGGCAAACATGGCGGATGATGACTATAGATGGGTCCTATGGGGGTCCGCTTTACTAGTCTAACTGCGGAGTTGGCTCAACTAGGATTTTTCCGTGAAGCGACTGCCACCTGACCTCCACAACCCAAAGGCGATATGTAAGCATTGCAGCTTAAAGCTAAGGCTCCTACTATCCGTATGGACAGCCATTGATTTTGGAATTTCCTAATACGGAAAGATACCTAACTTATTTGTACCACGTTCAATACACCAGTTCTCGTCCGATCACCGAAGTATTTTAAACTACATAATAGGTCGTTACATGTGAAATTGCCGTTTTTTTGAAGAAATTGGAGGTAACCCGATTTTCAGTAATAACATTTTTGATTATTTTTTTAGGAATAAAAATCCAAATTTTATGTTTTTTTGTGTAGGTATGAATGAGACAACATTAAGCTAACAAACACTTTATTACATTTTTGAAAACTGACAGCTGCTAAAAAGTAATACGAAATTTATCATCAACATGGATAGCATTTAGGAAGTACTGTTGTTGAAGATCGAATTTAATTTATCAAGCGGCTAATAAAAACAAAATTTAATACAGAGTTGTAAAATCATGAATCAGTAAGAAAATTTCGGCAATTTCATAAGTAAAGACCTAATATAAATTTTTGTAACATTTCATCCAGTTCTGTGCTTATCTAAAACGTTTAATATTGATAAATTATTCATGCTTAATGCTCATTCATACGTGAAAATTATGTATGTATTATTAATCTTGTAGGTATTATAAAAATACCTGCGTGTGTTGAATAATATGGAACGAAGGAAGAACTTTATAAATAAAACAATAATCTCTTGATTTCTTGACAGGGATGCAGGATCAATAAATCTGAATTCCTTTAGAATAGATTTGAAATTCATTCACAGATATTGCTTTGTCAATATATCACAAGCCTGCGCCCTTTTTTAACGTGCGAAAAAATGCCCTCGGATACGGCTCCCCGCCGTAGCTGGTGGGAGAAGTCATGTCGGACTCAATCCGACTAAAATGCATGGCGCCTGTAGTTCATTGTTGGTTGCCAAAGATAAGGTTGATAGGCTTATCCCACGCACCCCGGCTGACCCAGGGCCATCTCTCTCGATCTGGCCTAGGGAAGACTGCCTTGAAGGTGTAGGTGTAACCTACTCTTTGATGATGCATAAATCAAATTACATTTTTGTGAAAATATTAGTAGGTTATTTACTGTCATATATCATATTTTTATACATGAATACATCGAATATGACTGTGTAGCTATAGTAGGTGACCTAGTTGGTCACCTACTTCGTTCAAAGTGGCATTGCATTTTTGTTTTTTGCTACTTAATAGTATAATATAGTAAAATAGTAATACTATCCACTCGATATAGAAAGCGGTTATCCTAACCTATATGTAAAGCTTATAACTCCAGAACCGCATTCGCAATCTCTACCGCTTTAGCCTTGTAAAACTCAACCTCAAAGTCCAAAAACCATTTCATTGTTGTTACTTCCTGATCTATATGAATAAATACATATGATTTTTGAACGATGTACCTACATACTATACTTCATTCGGTACCCGATACTTATCTAAAGGCAAACTATCTTGTAGCGACTCTTTATAACACATATTAAACAAATAAACTAGGCCAACTAACTGACCAACTTGTGGTCCAATTTCGGTAACCTTTAAAATAAGTTTCTTAACAGATAAATATCGATAGACTGAGTTTTTAAATAAAACATATTAAAAAAATACATAGAGTGTAGATATTTATTATGTTAAGCTGTTTTTGTCACTGAATGTACATTATTCAAATCGGGTCACAGAAGCATATCAACAGCGTGAACTGACGTGACGTTGTCATCAAGGTGTCTCTAGGTGTCGGTATGTAGGCGCCAGTATATTAATTAATGTCTGTGTATTCTGTAGGTAGTCGCAGTCACCCATCTTTTATCTTGTAATGAAACAGGGAAATTTTCTATTGATCTTGTATAAAGCCAACAGGCTTTTCACAAGACCAATAGTACCATAATAATGAAGCGCAGGTATTTAAAGGTTCTTATGCTAACTAGTTCCAGTTATATTTATAAGACATTTGCTCATTGACGGGTGGAGCCGCCTGTCACTCTGGCAGAAGCATGCCGCGGCTTACCCATTTCCGGAGACTTGTTGGGGACTTTGTGGTCCCCACACCCGAGGACAGGCCATATAGAGAGAGATGGCCCCGAGTCGGCTGGGGTGCGAGGGATATGCTTATCAACATCATCTTCGGCAACCAAAAACGACCCACAGGCGTTGTGCGTTTTAGCTGGTTCGAATCCGACATAACCTCTGCTTTCGGGTCCGGTCGTAGGGGTATCCTAGGGGAAATTTTGCACGTAAAAAGAACAAGTATACGATTATGCTCATTGAATAGCGTCAATCAATCAATAAATTAGTCTATTCGCTGCTGGACATAGGCCTCTCCCAATGATGGGAGGTTTTGGCCTACTGTTTCCACGCTGGCCAGACAGGTTGGTACAGGGTTTTATTCTGAATTTTCTTTCTTTCGCAATGATATCGTCTGCGTATTTTTCCGATAGTCGCTTCTTACGGCACCCTACTGATGAGATGGGGTGGTGATACTTTTACTCTTTAGCGCCATTCTAAGTACATATTATTTGAGTTCCAGCGTTACTCGATCGATTTGAAATAGAAAGTTTAGGTAGCCTCTTATCGCCAAGTAATTGGCGGCATTAATAGTGGTTGGGTGGATGATTAAAAATGAATTATGGTTCGTTACTACTACGAGTACTGTCTGTAGGGACACTAACGAGCGGACAGGTGATCACCCTTTCTGTATGGTTCATTTCATAAACTAACATATAACATAAACTCACGCCTATATCCCCGAAGGGGTAGGCAGAGGTGCTAGCACCCACATTTCGTCAGTTTATGTTTAGGTCCCAATGTAATAGGTGGTGAGCCTATTGTCATTAACCGGGCACTTATAAACCTGTGATAAATACACACTTAACTTCGAAAAGCATCGAAAAGTCATTGGTGTGTGCCATGGTAAAACCTGGATTAGTTTCACCGAGCGAGAAACGAATCGAAACTGAAATCCTTGGACAGCGGTTGAATGCACTACCGCCACACCACAGGCTGCAGCTATGTTACCATATTCTTTCTTTTTCCAGATTCACTATAATGTCTCTCTACAACTTCACCAACGACTACAGCATTCTGACATACTTGGAGTACCCCATCATATTGGTGCAGATATACGTCCTCTTGTACTATGTGTTGAAGTTTAAGAAGCTGTTGGACAAAGTCACCGTGCCTATTGCCGCTGGGTTATACGTCTTAACAGGCCTTACGTTCATGTGTGGGTGCTTACCGAAGATTATACTGTCTTATTTAGTGGTGAGTAATAATATGCAAGTACACATGGCCAAAGAAATCGGTATACACTTTTACATATACGCTCACATTTAATGGTGTATACTTATTACCTTGACAGTGTGTACATGCTTAATTATGCAAGTCCTCTAATGCAACATCAGAGCTTTATCCCCGGTTTTATTCAAAACTTCTACCTATTTGACCACGGAATTTAATTTCTATTTGGTTTATTTTGGCATTGGCGGGAGTGTTCCGTCTGATTCTGTAACTCTACGTTAATTAACCGTTGTCTTGGTCCGGAGCCTTCAAACAAATTGCAATTTCACTAATAACAGACATCATTGGGCCATTAAAAATTACTTTAACTACAGAAAACTTTATGCGTAATAAATGAAAGAAGATTAACGAAACAGGTGTATGAGGCGAGTGTGGATGTTACCGTCGGAAGGGGAAGAACTAGGCGCACATACCTGGACCAAATCGGGGAAGTTTTAGAAAAGGGCCAGTTCAGAAGTACCCTAAACCGACGAGCATGCATGAAGAATGTAATGAGAATGAATGAAGCGAGAGTAGTGTGTCAGGATCGTAGCAAATGGAGATCCGTGATCTCTGCCTACACCTATGGGAAACAGGCGTGATTTTATGTATGTATGTAAACTTAATGGATATTTTGAAAGTGACCGAATGGTGTATTGTCTTTGTTTGAGGAAGAATAGGCATTAACATTCAGGTTTAAATACAAAATATGACGTTAAATAATCTACTCGTCAATCATGTACGGTAGGTATTATATAAGAGCATTCACAAAGTATTAGTATTGTGCATCTAATGAAATAATATGTGGTATATCCGTTCACAGGCCCCAGCAATATCGGTGTGCAAATATTAAATAATATGCGTTCAATTGAGAACTTCCTCCGTTTATGAAGTCATTTATCAGTCTTTTGTACCATCTCCTTGTTATACTTTACAAAATGGATGTGGCCCACGGTACTGTAGCTTTAATTTCAAAATCCGGCTCCAGGTCTAGATGGAATTGAGATTTCCCGCAAGATGGATTCTGACGGGCCTTTAAATAATCAGATAGGACCCGGGAATACATTCTCTCAATCCTATTTACTTGTGGTTTGTTGGCTCTTCTATCTGGCCTACCTTTCATACCTCTGTTGACGAAAGTTTGGTCTTCAACTTTGCATTTTCTGATTCCCATGACCAGCGGGTCTAAAAAAGTTACATTGTGAGCGATTCTGCTCAAAACTAGTAACTTTCTGAATTTCCAATATATCTCACTCATATGAACAGAATTACAACAATTCATTTACTAAGCAGATTCTAATTCTGTGTAAGTATTGCCGCAAGACATAATATTATCCTAATGCGATTCCAATAAATGTGTCTTTTTAGACCTCCAGGTTACAGGTTAATGTAAACTGAAGTGAAGTCTAGATATATCGCCTTCGTAATCGAGATTAATGGAACCGTTAGAGAAAGGAAACTGTCTTGTGGCTAATATAGATTTTATGTAGTTTTAGCCTGTTACTGCTACGCTGACCCTGTAGTAGGTAATCTACGGTGCTTCAGACGTACTTGATTTCAATATCCTAAAGACCATTTAGGAAACCATTCCTTAGTTCAGCATCTATTAATATAAAAAATCTCTTGTGAATCAGCTCTAGTTTTGTCTCTTGGAGGATTGCTGTGGATTATCTCACGTAAAAAGATTGATGTGTGTTACTAACGATGATGCGTGAGAATATTATTACGCAATAGATAATTGTAAAGATCGAACAGTAATTAGTCTCGATACAAATTAGATTGGATGTACTCCAACATGTTAAGTAACTTCATTGTAATTAAACACTTCATTAGTTTGCCAAGGCACTGCACCTACAGCAATGTACCGAAGTATTCTAAATCGATCGTACAATCTTGTGCAATATTATCAATGATCTTATGTATATTAAAATGAGGTAGATATATTATCTCAATATAATCGTGATGTCGAAATTGAACCCCATTGTTTGAACAAAGTAATTTTAATACTTTTTCTCGTTCACACTCATTGATTACTACATGCCCTGTTGAGATAGGTGAATTTCGTGTTATCCTTACCTCTTTTCAATAAAATAATTTTGATTGAATGAAACCGCGATAACAGTGGTAGCCTAGTGGTATGGGTAATGGACTGCTGAGACGAGGTCTCGGGTTCGATCCCAGGTTTTACCATGGCACACACCAATGACTTCTCGATTCTTTTCGAAGCTATGTGTGTATTTATCGCTGGTTTATAAGTGCCCGGTTAATGGCAAAAGGCTCGCCACCTATTACATTGGGACCCTGTCGAAATCCGGGTGCTAGCACCTCTGCCTTCCCCTTCGGGGATGTAGGCGTGACTTTATGTTATGTTATGAAATTTTAAGCATTTATTATGCTAACTATTAAAAATCGATTAAGATAGAAATAATTTACGCGTTCCAGATGGGATTCGAACCCGCGACCTTTCCCTTACCACTAAGCCACCGAACCTTTGCCCGAAACCATCGAAATTCTTCTATACACATATACATTTTGATTTTTATATCATCGAGTATTATAAAAAAATGTCTTCAGTCGGCATCTTAGTCACATTTGACTTAGAAGATCTCAAATCTTTTTAAAAGTTCTATTTAAGTATATTCTAAAAGCATTGCTAGCAGCCATATCCTTGTCGTTACAACCTAAATAAATGCACTCAAAAATTTTGTAGGTACATCAGACAAAGTTATCAATTGCACGAGGCCGACAGACGTATCGTGTACGGTAGTTATAAATTAAAAAAAGAACATCGTATATAATTAGTGTGGGATGTTTGCCAAGATAACAATTTTATCTAAGAGAAAGTGACTTTGATAGAATACCTTATTTTAGTGTACATTACTGAATAACCTAGTCTGCTTTTTTTTCATTATCATTTCACAGATAGTAAATATACTTCATTAGGTAGGATATATCATTTTGTATTGTGCTTCATCGTATTTTTTTGTTAGGTTTTAGTTTTAAACTCATTTTTTTATTTATATTATTTTGCGACAAGCAATAGGTATGATTTATACATATTTGAAATGTGCAAATTAAGCCCTTTCAGTTGATATCAAACACGACGTATTTATCTCAAATTTATTTTTTAACACAGTACTTTATGACCGCTAGAGGGCGCCACATAAGATTCAGTGATATATTATATAGCCTATAACCAACGGACGAATATGACGCTTCTAACAATACCTGAAGAGATATGAGGGAACAGATGAACTTACATACATACATAGCCTGTCAAAATCATAACCATCCTTTTGCTTTGCCACAGTCGGCGAAAAAAGAATAATTTTTTTTTTTTTTTTTTTTTCTTTATTTATTTAGGAGCCTTTGGCCAAAATAACCATGCCAGCTCCATCGTACCCTAAATTTAGATTAGTGAGATTACATAATTGCTTATTATAATTACATAAAACGCTTTAAATATAGGTAGATATGGTATATGTAATGAATTCGTAATATTAATTGATACATATAATTAAAAATATAGTTAAAAAATATTGATGTATTATTAGTAGCTATAATTTAATTATACTTAGTGTTTGCGCCATTTTTGAAAGCCGCCATCTTTGTGTACGACGTACCTATCTATCAATATAATACGTCATTGTACTGTACATTGTATTTTATCTCGGTTTTCATGTTGATTTTTACCATTTAAAAGTTGTTAATTTTGTCATCTTCATAATATTAGCCGGGGTCCGCTTTCTCCTCGTCCTTTTGGTTTGGCTTATATAGTTTTTACTGAAGCGACTTCCGTCTGAGCTTCCAATCCCGAAAGGAAAGCCTGCGACTGAGTCTCGTCTCCAGTGATTATGTAATCGTGAATTAAAAAAAAGTATTATTATTATTTCAGCCGTTTTGCACACCTTTGAGTGGATTCGCAAAAGTGACATACATCTATAGCATCGTAGTGGAAAGCAAGGCAGATGCTGTATCACTCACTACCTGGATGATCTCGATTGCAACCAATATGGGTGAGTCCTATAGTTTTTTGTCAGCTGTTCTTCATTGAACGAAATATCATTTCAATCATAAATTAATGGACATAATAGATATATTTGTGGAGCACGCTTAGATACCAGCACACTATTATTCATTCATTATGGGTTATTAGCGTTAGAAGCGGGCTCCATGATGAATATGTACGTATATAGTTCAAAATCTGAGCTCACCTATAAGTTCATTCATGGACAGGTTAAAGAGCGTGAGACACAGCACCCGAAGTGGGTTTACCATGCTATACCCACTGACCAAAGTTTAGTTTACCCTCCTCGTGAACCCTAGCCACATGCCTGCTCCAGCCCTCCACCTGTTTCCTTACCTTAGTTTCACGACCCAGTATAACTGACTCAATGCATCCACAATATCGTCTTATAATTTACTAATCACACTGTTATGATTCGGATTACTACATATGTTATCGCAAGTCACGAAGTTCACATGGAAAGTCAATCAAATTTAATCTACTGTGACATTTCCTTTCATACATTTTAATCTCATGTGGGTTTCTCTCACCTAGTAAAATACAATTTTAAACACAATGTTTCACTACTTTTTTTGCTTATACTACATCTAAACTGCATTCTATAACTAAAGGGACCATTGTACATCATATTGTGATGACAGTAGGATAATCAAAATGGACAGTTAGTTAGGTATTTTATATAAAAACATATTCTAGGCTTTGGGCCTTAATCGGAAGGGCAGTGGGTGCAGCGTTACTAAACCAAGTGTGTATTGTCGATTGTTGACAACTTAACTGCGACGGAGCTGCCTCTAATTAGGCACATTAGTACATTGGGTATACGATTACACGTGTGGCGTGATGTACAATTCGCTGAGTAGCCACATTCGTTGCTAAGACAACAATGTGTCCCTACAATAATCAATCAATCAATTAGCTTATTGAAGTCCACTGCTGGGCAGCCTATGCCCAGCAGTGGACTTCATCAGCCGATAGACCTCTTCCAATGTGCGGTATTGCTCCCGATCCTCTGCATGCAGTCTATCCCAGCCACCTTTTTAATAATAAAATTAATCTAATATTATTTTTAAATTAATATTAATTTTTTCGCGGTGTGAATTCATAATTATACTAGGTATCGGGACTTCTCGCGAATTATATCTTGGAACTTACTATTTCTGCCGACGTTTCGGATGTGTTGCAGCACCCGTGGTCACGACTTGACTCAAAATTAATCTAAACAATAATTTCCATTCCAGCTCGCATCTTCACCGTTTACGTGGATTCAGCAGACATTACCCTGATGATCAACTTTTTCGTATCCACAATGTTGAGCACAGGAGTGCTGGGCACAGCCTTATACTACCAGAGGATAAGTTGCAACTGCCGTTCGAAGCCACGTCGTAACTACAAGCCTCATAGAAATGTTAGTCATGTCCACGGCGATTAGATTGGAGTCATATTTTACCAATTCTGTAGTTAATATGGTTGTCTTGTAGATTCTCTCGTAGAAAACATATTATTAAATGTGGACGGTATTTTTTTCCGTAGATTGCACAAAAATATTAAGCAGCGTCTTAAACGCGTTGTATAATGTATTGTATGACAACGCATTATCACACTATCCACTTTCCATCAGGTGGCATAAATACATATTTGCTATAAAAATAAATGTGTGACGTTCAGTATTAGGAACCTTATTCTATATAGACAAGAAATGTGAATAGAGTGGTAGAGCGCGTATTAGCCATTTAAATACTGGATGTTTAAATTTCTATTTTTTTTTAAATTGAAAAGTACAGTACACATGACAAAAAGGTTTTGCTCTGTTGTATACTTTAAACCACTGGTGGTAGGACGGGTAACACTTAATATGTGCCACTGTACAAAGTAATAGTGAATTCCAATTCTACAACTCAGTGTAAAATATATGTATCTTCAAAGTTAAGTTTGTATAAGAACCTGCAAAGAAAAAAAAAACGAACACACTACGTGAATAAAATACTCTGTACCGGGTAAAACGGGTGAATAGAATGGTCAGCTAAATTCCGTAGTTATTTTCTTTCAAGTGAAATTATAGACTAGTCCAATGTAATAATGAACACAATCATCAACAACCTGAGTAGATACTTAAACTTCCATAAGAGAAATTATTTAAAAAATATCTAACGACCATTTTTTTATTTATTCACTCCGTTTTACGGTAACCGCTTTGTCAACACCAATTAATAAAGTTCGTTCGTAGAAAATCACAGGGTTTAAAAGTATTCATCACCGAATCAGTATGCATTTGTTCTAAGTTTGAAATTAGAATTTAGAGTTCAAATATTATTTAATTCGAGTGCTAGGTCTTGAAAATGTGAAAACACTATTTTTTAAAACGATATATAAATGAGAATAGTTTTAATATGGATGCACTTACTCGCTCTCCACTAAAAGCAAACTTTGTCTTTGAACAAAAGCTACATAATAATAATTATTAAAACTTCTTAAAAATACTTCAGATGTACAATTTTAAAACCTTACAGGATAGAATTTGACAAACTGCGCAATATTGTAAAACGTAAAAAATTATCAATAATATCCCGTGTAACTAGGTTTTGAAATTACACAGTCCACTATAGCATGTAAGGTGGTTCGACCAATGGTGTCGGTAGTTTAGTCACTAAATATTCCTTCTGAAACTAGTCTATTCTATTCCTTATATGAAATAAGTTAATGTTGCATTTTCGTTATAAGAACAAAATATTATCTAGGTTAGGAGTATTTTTGTGTGGCGTAAGTAACATATTCCATTGTTATTGTTTCTAGCAGTCATTTATAATACTTTCCAAAGATTGGCATATTTTAATCAAAGCTTCAGAGTCTAAATTTCGATAAAAATCGTCCCATCAGTATTTGTTTCCTATATAACAGCTCATCGTGAGATGTGTATTATTTAAAAAGTATATAAATATAAACGGTGACTGTCTCATTACTCACTATAGTATTACCTCAACCGCCATATGGAGGGGAGGGGGGGGGGGGGGGGGTTAACGACCAATCGAATGTTAAGTCCCTCTAGACAAGTATACAAGTGATAATAAAGGATTTGACGTTTATGACATACATTGTCGACTGACAAAAACGTCAAATCCCATACACGTACGTCATTCTATTCTACAATAATTAAATACTAATTTGTTGGCCAACGAATTGCCACTTGTCTAGGGAAGCATATTTGGTCAGTCCACCGCTATCTCGTCTCACTCGCTCTCCACTCATGGTCTTTCTTTCTCCCTCATTACCTCGTCCCCCGCAACGACTTGTACAGCGGTCGCGGACGGTCTATAGAAAACAGAAATTCAGCTTAAAGTGTGACAACTCAAAGTAGAACGAATTTTCAATGACGTTTGACATAATATTTATATATTACGTGTTGCATTATGATAATATTTTGAAAACTAAAGTACTTGAATTTTTATACTAATTTGATTATCGTGATTGTTTTTGCAGATTTTTGAAATCATTTGTATTTATTTTATATATATTTATTCTAGTCAACATATAGAGGCTACACACATCTGAGAGGTTAACATAACAAATTTTATCGGCGTGAAAAATAATTTAACATTTATTATTATTTAAATTTTATACAGGTATTTATGCTAGTCACTCCAATGAGACTTACGTCTGAACATATAGGTAATTTCATTCGGCGTGATAAATATATTTATTATATAAAATATAAATATATAAACATATTTATTTATTATTATTTTATATATTTATTATAGCGACTGCAAATTTGAATAAACTGTAAATTTAAATCGCGTTGAAAAGTTAATTCCATTCAACCGAGCAATAAAGATTGAACTAACAAAAGACTTCACATTCGTTGTGTAATGGTTAGTAATGAACGGTAAAAATCAATAGCGAAAACTGTTTTTTTTCTCCTTCTTGCGATTTCGATGTTCCCGCCAATGACTTAGCCCGGGATTTCATTCAGAGTTACGATTGATTCAAGGTAAAACACACGGGTTAGGTTATAGAAGACAAATACAGTTCTAGATGTTAATATTATTTGAGTTAATGTAGTCACATATGTGAATTTCTTTAATGTTATGACAGCTTTATCTAATTGACATATTGTGTTTAATAACAATGCGAAATTAAATCGGTAATTTAAAAGCATAGTACATATAAATTTAAGATACATTTTTTAAATTATAAAATTTATTAAACATAAGTGTTTTATTAAGCATATTAAAAGACATTATTCTTATACTTTGAATTCGCAGAGGTTACGTTATTATTTCGATTATGTGATAATAATACATACCGTTAAGACGTATTTTGATTACAATAATTAATTTTTATTATTATTTAAGTTAATAGTAATAGTATTGTCAAGATTTAATGGAATTATTGTCACAGAATAAATATGAATTATACTTAGTAATAGAGCTATTTAATCAGAATACTTGTTATATTAATTATCTGGTTTAACGAAAAAGTCGCTTAGATTTTCATACATTAAACGGTCATTTTTCTTTCATTGCTAACTACACATAAAATTATTGATTGAATAATGTTTCAGTCCATTGAAGACATGAATCACATACTTAAGCACGAAACACGTGCTAGAAAATATAAATATGCAAAATGAGTAGTGCTCAAGGATTGTGGAGTGCAATCAATCTTCAGTGCAATATTTTTCGTATCAAATCTTTTGCGCTATCATTTTCGTATCAAATCTTTTGTGCAATCATTTTCGTATCAAATCTTTTGTGCAATCATTTTCGTATCAAATCTTTCGTGCAATCTATTTCATTATTCTTAGGTGTCGCGATAGTAGCCACTTAGCTTATTGTACAAATGTTTTATTTATTGTTGTTTAGTGCCATTTATTTTAGAATTGTATTGAATCAAATTGTATCATGTTTCATACGTGCCAAATTTGGTTCTATGTATTTAGGTATATTCCAATTATGTAACTAATTGATCATGTATACTTCAATATAATAAAGAATAAATGAAGGAAATAGGACTTTTCTTTTAAACTCGATGTTGAACTAAGCTCAATTTAAACTAAACTGAGTTACCATGTCGCGTTTCTTTATATACCACTTAGGTGGCAGTCAAGCACACGGCCCACCTGATGGAAAGTGGTTACCGTGGCCTATGGAAGTGTGTAACACCAGAGGACCCACACTCGCGCTGTCGACCCTGTAAGCACAGTTTCTGTGCCGTCAGTGTAGAAGACAAAGCAGGACAAGCCTTTAGTCTTCCCAATGACAGCACAAATTCTCCAGTGAGCTCTGGCTACCCTATTCACCGCTGGGAACGCAACACGAAGTTATTATGGCCGCGGTATTCTGCAGGGCGGAGGTACTTCCTCAGTCGAACTGCTCAATTTGGTCGGGATGCCGCCTCCAAGAGAAAACGAGTTTCAAGTAACACATGGCATCAGGCAAGGCGAGGTCCAATTGACGTGTCCTATATAAAAAAAAAAAAAAAAAAAAAAACATGAAGAATTGGGATTGGGATACTAATAGCTGTAAATGGCTTAAATTTATATTAGAAATAGAGGAGTCTAGAAAAAAAAACCTAAAAATATGTACTATCTACTTTAATCGCACATCGCAATCGTAACTTACACCCGGAAAACACATCAAAGATGTCCTATAAGTTGTAAACGTGTTTGAAACTTAAAACGAAATAGGTATATGCATTAATTAAAAGTCATCGCTCCGTAACTCCTGAAATTTCTGTAAAATCTTCTGTGCTGCGGTCGGATTCACGAACCCTGTAGTATTCTTAGCTGTGATGTTAGACCGCGGCATTGGAGACTCTGCAGTACTTACTTTCTCTTTCGTAGACGAACGTATACTAGAACGTATTCTAGAAGAGCGCAAACCTTTTGTTCCAAGAAGTTTAGAGCATAGTACTCTTGGGGAAACTAGTTCAAAGGACGACGATGACGTTTTTCTCGTGTGTGGGGAACGTGATCCATGACGGGGTGAACTAACATAACACGGCTCAAATCTGAACACGTCATGTGATGGCGCCATGGAACTATTCGCTTCTGGCACAGTCGCCAACCTCTTAGAGCTGCCAATTAAATGCCGTCCAGAACCCCTCAACTTTAGCATTTCTTCTATCAGACATTGTGGTTCTTGGGCGGCCAAATTAGACCGAGTTGCTGCCAATCTACCGTGTCGTCTCGCTTTAGCTTTGGCGATTAGAGCCGCGCTCTCTGAATGCAGTAATTTAATATTGTCATCAATGTACTTGCACACTGCTTCGGCCTCTTCTTCAGGTGATAAATGTGCGTCCCGAAAGAAACCGTAACCGTTACGCAAGTCATGGATACCTTCGATAAAAAGCCATATCAGTGTACCAAAAACAAGAGTTAAAGTTGTGAAGACAGCAATCCCCGTTGTTTTATCAGGACCTTTGAGTTTAGGCTGTGATTTTCCTAATATACCATATGTAACGATATTGCCGGTAAGTCTTTTCCTATGGGCCCGGCATGTGTAAAATCCTCTCAAATCGTTATCAGCCGAAGCTACAAGCCTCAGGATCCTACCGTCATCAATAGATCTTAACGCTTTATCTCTTAACACACCTGTAACGGTAGTGTCCAAAAACAGCCAACTGGCTTGGTGTGGCATTCTTGAAGTTCTAGCATGTAAACAAGTCAAATTTAAACGATTGGATTTGCCCCAAGCGGTTTCATGGTAAGAGCCAGATACACTGGCCGTTTTTGAGGACACCTGAAGTTTATTGTCTTTGTATCGCTCTAAACTATACTCATGAAGATCTAAAAATACATTGTTTAATTTGACCGAAGCCAAAACTCCTGAGAATGGAGTAAAGTCTTCAAAAACAATATGTTGTTTAACTTCATTAGGCACTCCGCCGATGAAAAATTCATCAGTACATATTGCTAAAGAATAAGGGTCCTCGTTTACAATCGCTTGTGCTTCTGGTTTAGATGTAGTATGACTAATATTTTTATGGTCTGCACGCCGCCTTCGGTCTGCTTCTTCGAAAAGTACATGAATACGTTCACCTGCATTGACAGAGGCTTCTATTGCGTTTGCCTCCTGTTGTTTTGATAGTGTAACGTCAAACCATCTGTCAGGTGGATACTCAATCGTGCTGCTACTTTCAGACCTATATTCACCAAATGCTAATTTTAGTTTCAGCCTCATATTTTGTAAGTTTAAGTGCAGCCAATTTTGGTTTTGATCGTTTTTTAAAAACAGAATGGTACCGGATTCCTTCTTGGGCTTCAACGTTAGCTCTAGTTGCCACTCGCTTTGATTTTCAAAACATGGTAAACGTAAATAATGATCATTATTAATACGTAAATATGCCTCTAGAGTGCTAGATTTCTGAAAACCAACATTTGAAGCTGCAACTGGATGAAAATCTGCTTGTGGCGATCTGTGGTCCCGAATCATGATCATTTTTAGTGGAATAAAGTTCAACACTATTTCCTGAACTTGTCCTTGTACTTTATCCCCGATATATATATTTAAATTATCACTAGGTAAGTCAGGGTCACATGGCCAAGGACTTCTCAAGCTTGCAAGAGCATCGTCTAATCTCAACATAGCCCCTTCTTTCGTAATGGTAATGAGAGCAGAGTGCCAAGCTCCTGGTTCAATATTTGAATGGGAACAGCTTCGTTGTAAGCAGCAAGAGCGGCTGGCTCCACAGGCGTCTAAACATACATGCCACTTTTGCAAGCTAAGTCGAACGAATGAGCCATCGCTTGTTTCTCTACGCACTAAAGTGCCATGTGGAGATAAAGGCATGAATCTGATATAAAAATGATACAGCGAGGCACGTCTGTTCCGGAAATTGTAATGTAGAAAAGATTCACCGTGAAATAGAGCCACAGTATGGGAAAACCCTTCACAGGGCGTTAAATGACAAGAACCAACCTCAGTTCTAAGGCCTATACAAGGCTTTCCTTTTCCAGCTGGAATTGGTCTAGTGCATGATCGAGTTCTTGATCGTTTTCCTGCTCCACAAGTTTTAGAACAAGGACCCCAGCCACCCCAACCTGACCATCCACCATCAAGATCACATGTCCGATTTTCGCATATTTCAAGTTGGTCATGTTGTCCTCTGCAATGGGTACCCCAAGTCCCAGATACATGCTGCGTCTTCGTTTCATGACACATTCTCTTTCTACGCTTAACACCAGTTCCACACTTTTCCGAGCACGACGACCACATGCTCCATTCGCCCCAACTTCCTCCAGAATCGTTGCTACTAATAGCGCACTGATCGCCTATACAATCGTCCGCTTGTAAGGGACTACCGGTACAGACGAGATCGGCACTTGAAGGTGGCGGTGTATCACATTTTCTGAGTCGCCAAGTTAAGCCTCGCCCACATCGGGCACCGCAGGCCGACCAAGCTCCCCAAGCACCCCATTCGCCAGCAATAGGACACCCAAGATTACGCTTCACACATTGTAGAGCATTCCACAAAGATTCGGCATTCAGTTGCCAGGTGTTATCTATTGTAAGAACAGCCTCTATGGCTTCAAAGGGGCATTCCATTTGTAGGCATCGTTCCGTTAGAGCAGGCACAGCTTGTAAATGGTCCAAAGCCTTCATTCTAGAAGTGTCACCAGAAACCAGTTTGCGAAAATCTTCCGCAGTGCAATTTGTAAGGTAGCAAAGTTCGGTTTGCTCATCAGCACCATTACAAGGAGCGCCATCTTGGGAAGGTGGTGGATTGGAGCATTCTCTGGTTCTATGGCGGTGTCCAATGTCGTCACACGCTCCTTGGCAGTCAGTCCAAGGGCTCCAAGGTGACCAGCCTCCATCTATAGGACAATCAGGGTCTGTGATCATTCCTAATTCACATTCGAGTTGCCAAACGGATAGGTGTCGTTTACTAATAGGCTTCTTGGTTTCTGTCACCAGAAATAAGAACATAAGCCAAACAGGCAAACTCTTGTTAATAACAAAATGCATGTCACTTAAGGTTTAAGACAAGATAAATATTAATTCAATTAAATTCTTGATGAATAGCTCTGTGCTATTTGGATCAATTTCTCCAATGTCCAGATAAATATTTATCAAGAATATTAACTTCGAACGGTGTTGAGCACTTCATGGGAAATGTCAGCGGATAATTGGATGTCAACGGATTTGTTGACAGTCATAGATATGCCATAGATCACAGATGTACAGCTTATACTTATACAAACGTAGTTCTGTATCTTGGGTCTGTTTAGTATAAGTACAGTGCCCGGTTATTCATTTTACACTTTGCACTTTCGGCAAGATCTCTTAAGGCTTCCTTCTGGAGTTTCTACAATAACCTATTACTCTGTGTATCTTATCCATTAAGTTACACTAATAGAGTACCGAGTCAAGATTTGTCGAGATTTCGATTTCGATGTATACTTTGGAATCCACTCCAATTGTTTAGGTTTCTCTGTAGCACAGTGCAAGTTTAATATATTTTATAGAAGTTAAAAGTTATATAAACGAATTTACCTACTCTACAAAGATCTATCGCACAGCGCAAGTTTGACATATTTATAGAAGATAAAAGTTATATAAACGATTTTATCTACTCTACAAAGATCTATCGCACAGCGCAAGTTTGACATATTTATAGAAGATAAAAGTTATATAAACGATTTTATCTACTCTACAAAGATCTATCGCACAGCGCAAGTTTGACATATTTATAGAAGATAAAAGTTATATAAACGATTTTATCTACTCTATAAAGATCTATCGCACAGCGCAAGTTTGTCATATTTATAGAAGATAAAAGTTATATAAACGAATTTACCTACTCTATAAAGATCTATCGCACAGCGCAAGTTTGACATATTTATAGAAGATAAAAGTTATATAAACGATTTTATCTACTCTATAAAGATCTATCGCACAGCGCAAGTTTGACATATTTATAGAAGATAAAAGTTTTATAAACGATTTTATCTACTCTATAAAGATCTATCGCACAGCGCAAGTTTGACATATTTATAGAAGATAAAAGTTATATAAACGAATTTACCTACTCTATAAAGATCTATCGCACAGCGCAAGTTTGACATATTTATAGAAGATAAAAGTTATATAAACGATTTTATCTACTCTATAAAGATCTATCGCACAGCGCAAGTTTGACATATTTATAGAAGATAAAAGTTATATAAACGATTTTATCTACTCTATAAAGATCTATCGCACAGCGCAAGTTTGTCATATTTTATAAAAGTTAAAATTATATAAACGATTTTACCTACTCTATAAAGATATCAACTGTCAGTCCAACGTGCGACAAATAGAACGCCTTACAAAACCAAAGTACAACGATAGTAGCAGACTCTTCTCCAAAACGTACCATACCACAGCAGAATACTGTTCAACTAAATATTAATTTAAATAAAAAACCTTTTTCAGTTTAATCCTTTTATTCATAAAAGATAACAATTTCACTAAAGTTTCTTTGGCCCTTTTACATTTGTTAGTTAACAGAAGGACTACAACTGATTAGAAAACATTTTATTTTATGAATAACGGAGTTAATAATAAATAATTCAGTTAGTTTTTAAATCTAGAATTAAAGAACAACAACTTAAAATTAACAAAACAACAACCACTAAATAACTATACGCATTATGCCGCAAAGCCAAGCCCTACTAATGAATATTGAGTTAAGTAATCTCCGATAATACTGTAGGAAAATAATTCTTAAACAACATATTAATGGGGAACCATGTGAATACGCACCCAACTTGATGACCGCTCGCTAAATTATTCAGAATTTTTGCAAAATAGTTTCTATACTAAATATCTCTCAAAAATGATGGAATATCTAAAGGCGGTGGAGGACAGGGCGGGGAGGGGGGAGGCAGTTAACGTATTTACAATGCCGAGTAAAAATAAGGACTGGTCAATCAATAATATAAAGCTCGCGATTGGTTTGTTGGTGTAGGAGTGTGGGGGGAGAGGAATACTTGCCGCGCAAAAATAAGAAAAAACCAAAAAGCATTAAAAGGATGATCAACTAATAACATGAGCCTTATGTGTGTGTGTTTAATATAGTCTATGATTGGTTAGTCGGCCGTCGCGACTCGTACAACCACCAAAGACGCTGAGAAAACATTTTTCTGTGCAGTTGGATTACGTTGAAATATTTGAAGATGACAATTATCATTTTAATAATTCTACGAGAGAAATGCATCATGGTTTAAATGTACACTGCTGAACAAAAATAAAGATAAACAAAAAACCATTAAAAGGGCAGTTCTGCGCGTACCCTTCGTGCCCTGGAGTATTTACGATTAGTATTATTATATATATTGTGCAGTTATTTCGATTTTTTTGATTTAAATAAGTATACCCAGTTCATTTGAGGGTTTACATAGGTCTTGCCACGTGAAGCCTTGATTTTAATTAAATATATTGACGTCAGCACAAACTATTGCAATAATACAAATAAAAACTAATTGAAAGAAACACCAGTGATAAATTTAATCATAATGGGTCTAAACTTGGAATAAATATTTGATGTATGACAAAATTGTTGGTTTTGACAACAAATTTGGACCACTCGGATCTCTTCCCATGCGGTGTCGAACAAGGCGACTTAGGAATAGGGCTGCATAACACCAGACAGATATATACAGCCTCAGATGCATGGCTCGAGTGCACAATAGTGCCCGAAATACGGCAATAGGCTCACCCCTTATTACGTGGAACCGAATTTAATGATTGGTGATATGTGGGTGTTAATTCACCTCTCACACATAATCACGTCTTTATCCCCGGAGCGTTAGCCTCCGGGTATAAAGGCGACGTCTCTCTTATATATAATGCACAAAATCACACAAATTACACATATAAAATTAGTTTAATAAATTCTTACAACAATCCGAAATTGGGTTACAAATAGGCAAATAATTTACACTCAAAACTAGTTGAGCGCGCAATATCGTCTGAGTGGACTTAAATCCGAATTTATTTTTGGTATTGTACCGTATATAACTTCTGCGTTTTGTAAAAAATATTTTATAATTACAAAACATTGTGTGTTTGATTAAATAGTTTCATACACTTTCTCGCTATGCGAAAATAACTTTTATAGCTAAAATAAGTACAGGAATAATCTAGAAGCTGGCCTTTAGCGCAAATTTACAGAATAATAGTAGAAAAACGGAAGAAATCATATTTTTGTGTTGCCGATTCAACAATTATCAGAAAATGCTTCACTGGCCTATCGCCACAATGAGACCTAATGAAGAATTGTCAGGATTTCAACAATGACGTTTTACTAACTGAGTTTCGTTGAGTAAAACGTGATACCTAACTCTTTAAATTGAATTCGGTTGCTATCATTTTGGTGAAATCTGATGTTAATACTACTCTCTCCTATATAGGGAGTATTTTGTATTAGCATAGGTCATGTTATGGTTTCAACACTAGACGATTTAAATATGACAGAAATGGAAAAGAAATCTCAATTTTATAAATATGAAGAGATAGATATCTGAAGTAGGCAACATGCACAGAGTTCAACTCAAGCTAGAACACTTATGTATCAAAAATTTTACTTATTGTTAAAAGGTTGGAAAGAAACAGTATATAATTGCAGTGCAAGCACAAAAGGTAAATAGACTGATTATCACATTAATAAGATATGTTTTAGAAACATAATCTTGTGTTAAATACTTGTAAATAGCACAAACAAAACTCAAAGCACAATACACAATCCAGTACATAATTATTATCAAAAATATAAGCGTTACACGCCATTGATAATCTTCTACAAATGTACTGATGATTATATTGATAATATTACAATTTGTAGTAAATCAATCTATTGATTCATTTACTACAAATTCCTAATTTGAGGTTGATTGTCACCCTAAAAGGGTGACATTTAAACTAAAGCTAAAGTGAATTATGAATCCACTTGCTATCAATATTTGTGTTCGTCTTTTGGTTTATGTAGTTAATTGTTTAAGGATCATAATTAACATAATATTAGCCAGATGAGTCTCAGAATGGCTGACAATTCTTAATATAAAGAAACTCCTCTGTACCGAGAGCAAGTTAAGCCGTTGTCCACAGGTCTCCGTTGCCATATAAACATATGTTGGAGCCCAAACCAATATCTAACTATAGAACTCCAAGTTCGATATTGTGGAGTTTAGATAGCAATAACTTCAGAGACAATATTGAAGATCTGCCATGTGCCAGTTAGACTGAAAGGTAAGCCGATTCCCAACTTTCCTTCCTAAATTCATGCAACGGCGGCTTTTAATAAATTAATACCCAATTTTGTGGATGATTGTAACCTAAGAACACGGGCGCATGCAATAAAAGTGAATATGACACTTTATCTACATGTTCTGAAATAAGGATCCACTTTTTCAACCAATTTATCATTTCTTGGTTCGTTAGATGACTACCATTCAGCCCTCGTATGTGACAGGCGTTCCGTAATGTTTCTGTGTTGAGGTTGTCGACTCCTCCTTCTCTCACAATCGCCTTGTCCATTTCCATTAGTATGAAAGCTCGGTATTTTAATCTGTTTGTTCTGAATATAGTTTTCCTCATGCCATGCATTTTTAGTAGGTAACCCTGTAAATGTAGAGAAAAGACTAACATTACTTGATGGATTTGTATAAATAAAAAAATGTGTCTACATTTTTTTGGAGGGAGATAAAAGTACACATTGAAATAACTTCCGATATGAACTCAAATGTCTGCCGAAAACAAAGGCTTGTCCTGCTTTGTCTTTTCTAAACTCTCTGTGTTTAAAGGGTCGGCAGCGAGAGTGTGACTCCTCTGGTGTTGCACACGTCCATAGGCCACGGTAACCACTTTCCACCAGGAAGCCGTGTGTTTGTCTAACCTAACCCCTCGTTTACACCACAAAAAAAATGTAAACTTGTTTAGAAAAATATTTTTGAAGACTTGTTAAAGAAGACTAATCAAAACACAATACTTTATTTATTTATACATGTATCTCAGATAGTTTTTCGTTCACATGGTATGTATAGCCAACAAGTTGTAAACAAGTACAAAACAGAATTGCGTTCATACTGTAGCCTGTGACATATTGCAACTTGTGCTACTTATGTGAAAACGAGGGGTAAGTGGTATAAAAAAGTTTTCAGTAACCAGATAAAAAATAGGTCCATCATTCAGGACCCCGAGATCTGCTCTTGTACCCCTTCCCATGGTTTATTTGAGAGAGCCATACATACATTCACGCCTATTTGCCAGTGGGGTAGACAGAGACTACAGTTTTCCACTTGCCACGATCCTGGCATTCATCTTTCGCTTCTTCTACTTTCACACTTACTCTTGACATGTCCTTTCTTTAAAAATACATACGTATGTCTACGTCGACCGCTACCGGGTTGTCCATTCACCCTCGCTTCGTCAGTCTTCTTTCGTTCATCCTCTCCACATGTCCTAACCATCTAAGCATCACTTTCTCTATCTTTTTTTAAAAAAAAAGTGGTTACCGTGACTTATGGACGTCTGTAACACCAGAGGAGTCACAGTCGCGCTGCCAACCCTGTAAGTACAGAGTTTCTGTGCCGTCAGCAGAAGACAAAGCAGGACAAACCTTTAGTCTTCCCACTGACAGCACAAATTCTCCAGTGAGCTCTGGCTACCCTACTCACCGCTGGGAACACTATCTTAGTCACTATAACATCTTCAAATACACCACGTTTCCTTACCACGTTGTTCCTCACTAAATCCGTCAACTTTACCCCTGCTATACTTCTCAGTACTTTGCAGTACTCAATACTTTGGAGAGCCATACCCGTTAATCAATTGCTGCGTATGATTGATTGATGTTTCTAACGTTTATGATAGTCATGTAATACATTGATCATTCTTACCCCTAGTTTTCACCACGAAACAAGTTGTAAAACAAGTTGTAAACTTGTTTATATAAAACTTGTTGAAGACTAATTAAAACAAAATACTTGTTTTATACATGTCTCTCGGATACTTTTTCGTTCACATAGTAGGTATGTTTAGCCAATAAGTTGTAAACAAGTAGTACGCGTTACGTTCACACTGAAGCCTGTATATTGTAACTTGTCAAATATATGTTTTTTATAGGACACGTCAATTGGACTTCGCCTTGCCTGATGGTAAGCTGAAGGCAAAGTCCCAGAAAAGAGGGTCACCATTACTTACACATACCGTGTGACAATGGTGACACTCAGCTTGACGGCCTCATCATATGCTTTTTCACGCCCCGCTTAAAGGACCCGGGACTGTAGGAAGAAGGAAACACGTGAGCTGGTAATGAATTCCAGGCCTTAATGGTGCGACAGAGGAAAGAGTCTCCGAACCGCTTGGTTCTTGATCGGATGTTTTGCACCGTGTGCGGATGACATCTAAGACCTGCACGTGTTGTCCTGTGTAGGAAAGGGGAGGGTGGGACTAATTGGAAGAGCTCATCAGTTTCAGTTTGAGTCCGTTTTATACTTAGGTGAAAACGAGGGGTACTAATGAATTGTCACTTGTCTAGGAGGGCAGGTGAAATAAATTTAGTCAGGTCTTGTGGGACTATACAGGTGTATTTTTGAAACGGGCAGTAAGGTCACGTACCTTAACCGTTGTAGTTACAGCAAAATGTTCTTAGGAGACCTTCCCTTACTTTTTGAGATATTTGAATGATATTAAAAAAAAAAAAACAATAATGGAGCGACAATAACATAAGTGTGATTGGCACATGCCGCAATGGGTCAGGCTTACGGCTTGGCTGAACAGTGGTCTGTATCAGACCGTATCCCCTATACAAGAACCTATACGTTAACCTGTAACCTAACCCTCGAGAAAAACATAACCGCTCCAGTATAGCCCCCAAAATGTCCTCTGCAATCAGAGGGAGGATGGAGGGCCTACAAGTGACCCATACTAGAGCCACTCCTGACTTGTCCTGACCCACACTAACGCAGCACCCGCGTTTCAATTATTTGTCGAAATATGCTTCTATTAAGTCCAGTTTTTCACTTTAGTGGTTATTTTACCAGAAATTCTTAAATAACAACTAACGAACGAATTTTCTCAGCTCTAACCAAGAATGACAAAGATTTTCGTATCAAAATTGAAATTTGTAGGTAAAAATTCTTTTTATTTACTATTCAGTCAATGCGGGTAGGATTCCTATTAAAAACAAGAAATATGACAATTGTAAAAACTTGATTCTCTGGCTGAAATGTATGGGAAACGTTTTTGGCGATATCTGTTTTTCCTAGTACTCAAAGCTAAAATGGTCCTTTAGAGTATTTTGATCCCCACATTTTGATTTTATTTTATTTGATTTGATTGGTAAAAAAAAAATTTGGACTTTTAGCATTTTTCTTGCTGACTGTACGATTTTATCAAAATCTGTGAATGCAGGTTAAAATATCTCAAAATGTTAGGGAAGGTCTCCTAAGAATATTTTCCTGTAACTACAACGGTTACGGTACTTGCCCTTACAGTCCCGTTTCAAAAATACAACCTGTATATTAACTATAGTTGCGGCACGCAATTTTGGTAGATTTGACACGACTGGTTTTGTACATTTTCTCTTTTTTAGTCTGTGAAGTTTATCTTCTTCTGTATCAATCTCGCTTTATTTTTCTTCAGTTATTCGTTCTGCAATATTAAGCGCACCAAAAAAAAGAGAAAACGAGCAAAACAATTCGTGTCAAAACAGCGTCACAGCGTGCCGCAACTACAATGTGAATTATTATTATTCTGTGACGTATAAACACCAAAATAAAGAGAAATTCAACATACCTTATGTGAATAGGTTAAATTGCTTAGCTGGTAAGGTCCCTCGGAAAACAGGTCTTTACATTCTAAAATATCATCGGTTTTTGGATGTACTCCTGAACCTAGTAACGCAACTACTCTTTTCCACCTGTATTTAATTTCATTATTTGGGACGTCATGTACTTTCGCTTGTAATGCTCTAAAAACAGGTTTGTTATACTTTAATCTATCTGTTAGATCTTGAGTGGTGAATTCAACTCTCTGTTGTATTGACCAGAAGTGAGAACAGAGAAGTCTTCTTGGATTCAGGAACCTGGAACGCAAAATGAGTCAAGATATAGTCATTAGAATATAACCTTTGTGGCCTAAACTAGCTTTGACAGCAGATGAGGATCTAGCGTAGAGGTTTTTTTAACAGTTCATAGGAGGTAGGAGCCGACGGTATTTATGTCCAATTGAGCAGTCCGACTGGGGAAGTATACACGCCCTACAGAATACCGTGACCATAATAACCTCGTGTTGTGTTCCCAGCGGTGAGTAGGGTAGCCAGAGCTCACTGGAGAATATGTGCTGTCAGTGGAAAGACTTGTCCTGCTTCGTCTTCTACACTGACGGCACAGAAACTCTGTGCTTACAGGGTCGGCAGCGCGAGTGTGGCTTCTCTGGTGTTACACACGTCCTTAGGCCACGGTAACCACTTTCCATCAGGTGGGCCGTATGCTTGTCTGCCACCTAAGTGGTATAAAAAAAACCTGTAATCAATGCCTGGGTGCAATAATCAGGTTTGATTGATTCTTATGTTATGAATTTGAGAATGCATATCCTGTGACAGATATCCTAGATAGTGGCTAAAACGTATCTTTTTAGTGAAATACGCAGCCGTTCAGTAGTGACGCGGGATCTAGAACAGGTAATTGAAATTCTCGTAAATAACTGTCTTGGGGCGACGGTGGATGGTTTGCATATTAATTCCTTTGATGATAGCGTACCCACTATAATCTTCCAAAATGACATACAAAGCTCATGAAACTACATACATACCTACGCATATTTACACTTTACTCTCTCTGGCGAAGTCGGGTAAATAGTAAATAAACAAAAAGTCTGGCATTGATAGAAATAAAACTTATTTGTGATCAGCAAATCAATCTCTGTCAAGTTGCCAGTGGGCTAGCAAGTAAACAAAAACACAATTGTTTATCACCAATATCAATCTATCACGAACAATTTATGACATCATTTTCACAGTAGTAGGTAATTAGATAGAACATGTTACTTTCGGAATGGGAGATACCAATAAACAGTATTTGGGGTATACAAGTATTCATACTAACATTATAGATGTGAAAGTAACTTTGTTTGATAAAATTTGGCACAGAAATGGACTAGAGTTCAGGAAGGCAGACCAACAATAAGCCACCTCCATTTCCGGGAAGGAGTTGGTGACTTTGTGGTCACCACTCTGGGGGTTAGATTGCGAGAGATGGCCCTGGATCAGCCGGGGTGCAAGGGATATGCCTGTCAACCGCACCTTCGGCAACCAAAAACGACCCACAGGCGCCGTGAGTTTTAGTCGGTTCGAGTTTAACATAACCTCTCCCACCGACTCCAATGGGTGGGGTATCCGTGGGGATTTTTCGCACGCAAAAAGAAGTGGGTTGATGATGTGTTTGGATTCAATGTCAATTAACCATGGATGAAAAGACTCATACAAAAGGCTTATTCCCAGTGACCACCACCCAAACGACCACCACTGAGGGTTGTTGAGACAACATTTTAAAAATTGTTTTATCCGCCTCGTGGGAGTGGCCATTGGGAACAGAATATGACCTTATTCCTAATGGCCACCACTGGTGCCCGTTGAGAGAATAATTACTCTAATTCCCAACTGCCCCACGAATACTGTTTTTGAAAATATAACTCACTGTATAGGTTAAGTTATATCTTATGTTTTACAATAATTCAATTTCAACTGTATTCCCGAAACGATGACCAGAGACGTCATTATCCATGGTGCAGGGTATACGGTACACACAGGCGCGGGTTGACACGTGGTGCCGCCGACTCGCTATTGAGACATAAATTACACTAATTCCCAACTGCCCCACGAATACTGTTTTTGAAAATATAACTCACTGTATAGGTTAAGATATATCTTATGTTTTACAATAATTCAATTTCAACTGTATTCTCAAAACGATGACCAGAGGCGTCGTTATCCATGGCGCAGGGTATGCGGTGCACACAGGCGCGGGGTGACAGGGGCGCCGCCAAATCGCTATCCGCCTACCAGCCCATACTCTTGCTTAATGGGGAGTGTAAACTCTTTGAAAGAGTCATAGCGAAGCGCCTCGTTGTGAACTTCCCGAGTGGCACCAGATCTAGCGCATAGCCAATATAGCTTCCGATAATGGTAATCCGTTAGCACTCTGGCGCAGATGATAGTAGAGGTGTCCTTGGACATGGTCCTATGTGGGAAGTGCCGAGGCTGTCCCTTTTTTCGAGGGGCAACATCTGAAGACCCGAGATAGACCCGCTAGGGTAATAATTACACACCAGCACTATATGACGGAGACTCGCTGGCTAAGACAAATAGTTTGAAATGATTGAGATGTTATTTCGCCTACTAATATCAAATACAATACGTAAAATCACGCCTGTAATCCCGGGCTGTATTAACCGACATTTTGCCAACTGTGATTTCGGTCCCACGTAATAGGGGGCGAGCCTATTGCCTAAAGGTATATACACTGTTTTGTTCAGACAACATTTCTAGGTTTATTACATACACTAGCTGTTGTCGCTCCTGCTGCAGACCCTTCCCAACTTCACTCGTCACATAATTCAAAAAACTATTCCTGAGGATCTTTACTTAGCTTCAGGCGAGCTGAATCATATTGATGTAATCCTTATAAATAAAAGAAAATAAAAACTATGGCTTCTGTTCCCAAGGGCCACCCCTACATGGTAACATATCTGTTGAAATTTATATCTAAATAATCAACATTACATCTGTTGTCACTAATGTGAAACTAACCTATTTTAGTATTTGTATATTTTATCTGTAGCTTTGTGAATGAATAAAAGTTTAGTTCTCATTTGAATCTCAACGTGCTTGTTTTATTAGAGGTTATGTGCCCAGAATTACGGTTTTTTTTCTCGGTAAGAACTTGCAAGTTATTGCTGTATAAGTTTGTGTGAACGGAGAATACACTGTGCCGGTGAAAATGAGTTCGAATTACGTTGTAAGTGTGCCAAAATTAAAAGGTCGCGAGAACTACCAGGAGTGGGCTTTCGCCGCGGAGAATTTTCTAATACTGGAAGGTACTTCGGACTGTATCAAAGTCACGAATCCAGCTGAAGCCGCAGCCGATGCGAAAACCAAGGCAAAATTAATTCTAACGATTGACTCGTCGCTATATGTAGGTACATATCAAGCATGTAGAAAATACGAAGAAACTATGGGAAAAATTAAAGCATTTATTTGATGATTCAGGATTCACTAGAAGGATCAGCTTGTTGAGAACTTTGATATCAATTCGTCTTGAAAATTGTTCATCTATGACGTCCTATGTTACTCAAATCATAGAAACGAGCCAAAAATTGAGTGGATCAGGCTTTCATATTAATGATGAGTGGGTAGGATCATTGCTTTTAGCTGGACTATCTGAAAAATATTCGCCAATGATAATGGCGATTGAACATTCAGGCATTAATATAACGGCCGACGCCATTAAAACAAAATTGATGGACTTAGAGGAAGACAGTGGCGACGTTAGCGGAGCATTTGCGAGTTATCGAAAAAAGTATGGTGCCAATACTGGAAGAACTCAGACGTCAACGTCAATGTCAAAACAGAAAGTAATCAAATGTTACAAATGCAAACAAACGGGACACTATCGTAATCAATGTCCTAAGGATATAAAAGATATATCAAATAACAAATTCAATGAACGTAAACAAACAAATGCGTTCAGTGCCGTATTCCTAAATGGTTGTTTTTCGAAGAAAGATTGGTACATTGATTCAGGTGCTAGTGGCCATTTGACAGCAAATGAAAATTGGATTACAAATGTGTCGAACAATCATACAGTCCAAGAAATTATTGTTGCGAATAAAGAAAAATTGTCCGTCAAGTGCTCTGGTGATGTGATATTAACAACATTGACAGATAACTGTGAGTATGATGTGGTTGTTGAAGGAGTATTATGTGTACCTAGTTTGACCACGAATCTCATCTCCGTAAGTCAATTGATCGCAAAAGGCAACAAGGTCCTGTTTAAAGATGATGGCTGTCAAATATTTAATAAGTGTAATGACCTAGTTGCTACAGCTTGCTTATTAAATGGAGTTTATAAGTTGAGAATTCCTGAAAGGCTGGCTGCAATGGTGACCTCGAGTGAAATTTGGCATCGTCGGCTTGGTCATGTCAACAGTAACTATTTGAATAAAATGCAGGAAGCTGTGGAAGGTCTTACACTTGATAGAAAGCCAGAAATATCGAAGTCGTCATGTATAGTGTGTTGCGAAGGGAAACAAAATCGTTTACCCTTTCCACATAATGGAAATAGAAGTGATGATCTCCTGCAGATAATACATACGGATGTATGTGGGCCATTCAAGAATGTGTCGCTTGGTGGTTCCAGATATTTTATTTTATTCATTGATGACTATAGTCGCTACATCTATATTTATTTTTTGAAAAACAAAAATGAAGCTTTTGAATGTTTTCAAAGATATAAAGCTGAGGTGGAGAATAAATTAAACAGAAAAATTAAGGTTCTTAGAAGCGACAATGGGAAAGAATTTGTGAATAAAGAGTTTGATAATTATTTAAGTAAAGTAGGAATAGTTCATCAGAAAAGTAATCCATACACACCAGAACAGAACGGCTTGGCAGAGAGATTTAATCGTACTGTAGTGGAAAAGGCAAGGTGTCTGCTCTTTGATGCTAAAATGGACGAAAGCTTTTGGGCTGAAGCAGCCAATACTGCTGTATACTTACAAAATAGGATAGTGGCGGCAAATTTAAATGGAACACCTTTTGAGATGTGGAATGGAGTAAAGCCAGATATTAGCCACTTAAGGGTATTTGGAAGTATAGTGATGATGCATATTCCAAAAGAGAAGCGCCTGAAATGGAATAAAAAGGCTGTAAAAGGGATTCTAGTTGGTTTTCCAGAGGATGTAAAAGGTTATCGTGTCTACAATCCAAGCACTAAGGATATTACAACAAGCCGTGATGTGATCATTATAGAAAATGTCAAAGAAACAGAAAGTGTAGTCCAGATTGAGGAAATTGAACAATCACAATCCATTGAGGATTCAGTGGGAGACACATCGTATGAATCAGCAAGTGAAATTTTTCATGATGATGATGATGAGACTTATGTACCAGATGATTCTTCTGATGACAGTGTGGAGAGTGTTGTGATTGTTAAAAGAAGTGATTCCTCTAGGCAAAGAAAGAAGCCGGACAGGTATGGTTATTCTAATATGTGTTTAGAAAGTAAGTAGTGTTATTAAAAATGTTGGTGAACTTTCACTTGATGAGGCTCTAAAAGGACCAGATAGGGAACAGTGGTTAGAGGCAATAAGGGATGAATTACAGTGTTTTGATGATAATGATGCTTGGGAACTTACTGATGCACCTAAAGACAGTACTATAGTTAAATGTAGATGGGTTTTGTGTAAGAAATATGATAGTGAAAGTAAGGTTAGGTTCCGTGCCAGACTTGTAGCTAAAGGTTATTCCCAGAAACAAGGAGTAGATTATACGGAAACCTTCTCGCCTGTTGTTAGACATACAACATTACGACTTTTGTTTTCACTATCAGTCCAATTAGATCTTGATGTTACACATTTAGACGTAAAAACTGCTTTTTTAAATGGTAACTTAGAGGAGATTATATACATGCAAAAACCTGAGTTTTTTAATTCCCCAGATAACTCTAAAAAAGTGTTAAAACTTAATAAAGCTATCTATGGCTTAAAACAGGCTTCTAGGGCCTGGAACAAAAAGGTAGATAGTTGTTTAATTGAAAATGGTTATAAGAAATCTAAATCAGAACATTGTATGTATACAAAGAAAATTGAAAATATGATAACTATAGTGGCCCTTTATGTCGATGATTTTTTTATTTTCTCCAATAATAAAAAGGAAACTAATAGCCTGAAGGAAATATTGTCAAATAAATTTAAAATTAAGGATTTAGGGCAAGTAAAACAGTGTCTTGGGATGAATGTTAAATTTGATAAAAAGGAAGGGTCTGTTACTTTGAATCAAGAAAGTTATATTGAGACTTTATTAGAAAAATTTCAAATGGTAGACTGTAAGACTGTTGAAACTCCAATGGAGACTAAGTTAAATGTAAACACTGGTCAAAATGTAACTAAACAAGTGCCCTATCAGCAGCTTATAGGTAGCCTAATGTACCTGTCGGTTTTAACCAGACCAGATATAACTTACTCTGTAAGCTATTTAAGCCAGTTTAATATTAATCATACTGATGAGCATTGGCATTATGCCAAGAGGATTTTAAAATATTTAAAAAAGACTAAATCATTCGGTATTAAATATTGTAAGAATGGAAATAAAGAAATTAAAGGTTTTGCTGATGCTGATTGGGCAAACAATACATATGATAGACGGTCATATACTGGTTATTGTTTTTTGTTATCCAATGGAGTAATATCCTGGGAGTGTAAAAAACAAAAAACAATAGCTCTTTCAAGCTGTGAAGCTGAATACATGAGTATTTCAGAAGCATGTAAAGAAGCCATATATTTAAGAACTTTGCAGTTTGAAATCACAAATAAAATGTATACTTTAAGTTTGTTTAATGACAATCAGAGTGCACAGAAGTTGTCGATGAATCCAGTTTTTCACAAAAAATCTAAGCACATAGATGTGAAATATCATTTTGCCAGAGAGTGTGTTTCAAATAATATAATAAAATTATACTATTTATCGACTGCTGACATGCCCGCTGATTTGTTTACTAAAAGTTTGTGTGCTAAGAAACATTATGCCTTTATGGAGTCATTGGGATTGGTGATTGTGTAAAATATTGCCTAATTCTTTTCATATAAATACTTATGACTATGATTATTAGATATAGTGGGAGTGTTGAAATTTATATCTAAATAATCAACATTACATCTGTTGTCACTAATGTGAAACTAACCTATTTTAGTATTTGTATATTTTATCTGTAGCTTTGTGAATGAATAAAAGTTTAGTTCTCATTTGAATCTCAACGTGCTTGTTTTATTAGAATATCATAACATAAACTCACGCGTTTATCCCCGAAGGGGTAGGCAGAGGTGTTAGCACCCATGTTTCGCCAGTTTATGTTTAACTTCGAAAAGAATCGAAAAGTCATTGGTGTGTGCCCTGGTATAACCTGGGATCGAACCCGTGACCTCGTCTCAGCAGTCCATTACCCATACCACTAGGCTACCGCGGTGTTTGAAACAATTTTAGAAATGTTGTCTCAACAACCCCCGGTGGTGTTCATTTGGGTGTTATTCCCAATGAATAAGTAATACTAAAGGAAAGGGCGGGTGACCTATCCTGCCACTGGAATTAAGGATTTTAAGTAAGAAAAATACTATACTTACGCTAAAGGAAAGATGATATAATTGCCAAATGGAATAGCAGACAATATCAAAACAGGTGCTATTCTGTACATGTCAGATGGCATTTTCAGGTAAAGCTCGATGTCCTGCCGGCTCATTTTCGTAAATCCTTGTTCTCTTGTTATTTGTATACGTAATGATATATATCTTTTAAGGTCTGTAAGGAAATCTTTGATTCCTACACTGAAAACTCTGTACATTTTCACAGCCGTTGGAAACCTTGTTTCTAAAACACTGGTATAGTTCTTCACATATTTGATGTATCTTTGTACCACAAATGTTTGTATTTTCTCTTTTTCTGTTTTTAGCACTTTAGAGTGTTTTAATCTATTAACAGGTAAAAATCTGAAAATAAAATTTATTTTTGTTTCTAATAAATTAAATACTGTTTTTTGTCACATTTATCGCAGGTTTATAAGTGCCCGGATAATGGCAATAGGTTTGCCACCTATTACATCGGGACCTAAACATAAACTGGCGAAATGTAGGTGCTAGCACCTCTGTCTACCCCTTCGGGAATATAGGCGTGAGTTTATGTTATGTTAAATACTGTTTTAGTACCCAAACATTACTGAAATTGGCTGTGGTGAATTCTTAATTGGAATAATCATGACAGTTTCTGACTGTTCATCAATTCATGTGAAGGATTTGCAATATTGAACGGTAAGAAAAGTACGGGGTAAGAGTATGCATGGAATTCAACTTATTATTAGATTCTTTGATTTCTGCAAGTTTACAGTACATTATATTCACACCTGTAAATCCCTGAAGCAGTAGGCAGATGTGTATTAACATTTTACTGTAAAGTAATACAATGTTAGGACCACTAACACCAAATATGCAATAACAGTCAGCTCACAAAAGTTTCAGGTAGCCTTAGAAACATATTGGGGTCAAAATTGACATATTTATTAAGTTATGTTTTATGTACTGCTGTACCATTCATCAAATTGCAATGAAACTTTGTCTATAATTATATTAATATTATATGTATTATTATAATTATATAATTATAATTGTTGCTTGTAATTGCACGAACATTTTAAGCATAGTAAAATTATTGCACCTAGTAGATGGTGCTGCAGTCAGATTATAGGATGTATTATTTATAAATTATATAATAACATACATACATACATATAATCATGGCTTTATCCCCGAAGGGTTAGGCAGAGGTGAATTAACACCCACATGTCCCCAATAATTGTATTCGGTCCCATGTAATAGGGACCCACATGTCCCATCCTATTGCCATATTCCAGGCACTATTGTTGACTCGAACCATACATCAGAGGCATAGTCTGGGCTGTATCTGTCTGGCTGTCTGATGTTAAACAACCCTATCCCATAGTCGCCTTGTACGACACCGCATGGGAAGAGATTGGGTGGCCCTAATTCTAATCTGCCGGAAACCACGCGGCAAAATCCGGGTTATAGAGCCGGGTTAAATCGGCATAAACAAATATTTTGTATTTTCTTATCAAAATTTCACAAGTAATTTTGAGCCTGCCATAATAATAAGGCAATGTTTTAGTATTTTTAATTCTAAACGTTACGCAATATCAAGAATACCTATACAATGGCAACAAAAACATAGACTAACGAATTTTTGATCAGTATATGATTAAGACTTCCTTAGTCGTCTTCCATTGCAATAAAAGATTAACATAGTGACGAAAATACTTCCTTTGTTATTTAAACGCACAGGTGTTAAAAATAAGTGATCTTGGCTTCAAGAGCAGTTGTTTACAATCAAATAACCTATAGTGCGTATTTATTGGAAGAAAAATACTCACTTGCAAGTAGTTAACTGTTGATACTTAGTCTTGGCATGTAATAACGAATTCGGGCGACTAGCTTGTATTATTAAGTTCGGTAAAGTCATAACCCTTAGCAGCGGCATTGTGTTTATGTTTTAAAAAAATATCTTGCTTTAATGTTTGTGTAAACGTTAAGCAGTGTATGTTTTAAACGTTTTAGAAAAATGATCGTCTTGACAACTTGACATATGACAAATTATGACAGACATTGTGACATTGACATAACTAGATCAGTGTTGCTGCTTTTTGCTAATATCAACAAATAGTGAGCAAAAACTCTAGAAAAATTGAATTGATTTCATTTTTCACTTTGTAGAAATATATTTCATATAGCAGAACAATCTCTTCACCAAATAACTTTTCACAACACCCTGACATTGGCAAGTTGTGGCAACACACAGAAGCCATTCAATAAAAATTTAATTGAATTGAAATATGATTTCATTCTTACTTATAAATAAAATTTCTTCTTTCTTCATTATAATTGATTAATTTGTAAATATATCTGTATAAAAATAATTGGGATATTTACCATGTTACATTGTTTTGAGTTTCCGATATTGCGGCGCTGTTGCAAGCACCATGATCACGGGGGACCATGATAGTTTAAATACCTATATTGTAAAATATAGGTAAAAAAATAAGTAGGTATAAGTTTTCTTTTCATTTATTTTTTCAGGCAGCAAAGTTTCACGTTGAAGAAGGAAAATAGTTTACGCACTATAATATTTTAAAAGCAGCAAGTTCATTAGATAAAGTTGCTATTGGATCTTCGCGTAGTATTGTGCAAAATGATGGCATGAATATTGTATTATAAGTGATTTATTCTGTGATTTATTCTGAATGGATGCGCTTTCAAGTCAGGGGGGGAGGTCATATAGTTGAGGTTTAGGGGCCTCTAAATCACATAGCTCTTCGTTAGTACATAGGCAATATAATGTACGTATCATAATAATTTTATTAATCTATTGTTTGGAGTGGTCGATGCAAATCAACTAACCAACAAGGTTTTATGAATAAAGCGCCATTCTTATTTTTCACAGACTTTTTCATGTTTGCTCAAACAACGTCATCATATACGTCATCTTACTTTTGAGAATTCGGTTATATATTATATAGTTCTGAGTTATTGTTAAATAGGTATGAAAAATGGATCTAAAACATCGGTACGTTGGCTTTTAAAAGTAGGATGTATTGTAAATATAATTACGCAAGTATTTTGCCTAAAATAATCAAGTAAAACTTTATATATAAATACTTATAATTATTTTGACATTCTAGTTGTTGCGAGAACTGTCCATGTACGCGGGAATTATTGTAAGTCAGTTATATTAAATATTTGTTCCGACTTATAAATTCAACTGGTCAATGCCTTTGGAATAATAATTTCTGTACCTAGTTATAAAGAATGAACATGGTTACTATTTATTAAATAACGTAGGTACATACCTACTTAATGTCAATATAGGTAACAGTAAGTTTGCCAACTGCAAATATACACTTGACGGGTGAATTGCATGTTTTAACCGTACCTAAGTAATTAATTAATTTACCGTAGAGTGTCCCTTTAAGATCCCTTGTGTTACACAGGCCCTTGCGTCCAAAAGTAATTTGACGTCATAGCAAAACGACAAACGACCTATCTCAAAATGACCTATAAACTGAATATCCTTGAATGACACTACTTAAATTCAAAAATTTTATATACGCTACAATGCTTTATATAATAATATTTATTATAGGTCAATCTATAAATCCGAGGCTACAATAATTTGCACCCAACTGAAAGTTGGTAGGATTGTTCAAAACACCTTATGGAATCTAAAAGCTTGATTAAGGATATTGGACAGAGACTCATCGAGGCGATCGGTGGCTCTCGTTCCGAATAGTTTCTAGTGCAAAGGCTGAACGTCGCAATCCAGCATGGCAACGCAGCAAGAGTGATGGGCACATTTGCACCGGCAACGATTAGGGGCGGATTACTAGATTAGGATCACAGGATATGGAATTAAATGGAATGGGACTCGTTCGTCCGCACTTAGCAGCTTTTTTTTGGGCCATTATACGTGCAGAGTTACTGACTATAGCAGCCAGCCTAGCTCCGCCCAGAAACGCAGAAGCTTACTGGGGATTTCACAGGTATCGCGTAGCGACCTGTCTGTTCCGAGGATTTGTGATCGTTGAGGCACTACTGTCTCGCATTCCAGTATTACGTGGGCGCCCGTTTCCTCGGCAACGAAACACCATTTGCAAAGGGGGCTGTCCGTAACACTGATGGTGTAGGTACAGGTGCTTGTTGAGGGGGCAGTGGCCCGTTATTTTCTTTACAATTGTTCTTAGACCTGTTCTGTCTAAGTGTAGGAGACATTTCACGAGTCGTTTGTTTAAGAGAGAAGGGATCGGTGGCAGTGGTAGAATGCCAGCAACGGTGATGTCGGAGCCCCTCCTTGTAAGCTTGTCTGCGGCATCATTACCGTAGGACCCACTGTGCCTTTTTATCCACTGTAGCGTTATTGCATTTTGGGTGTATTACCTACTTGTTCACAGCAGTTTGACATTCTGCTATTAATGCACTGTTGGTTATTTGGTGGTTTAGCGCTTCTAAGACGGCTGTGCTGTCAGTTAGGAGTGTTATGTTAAAACCCTCCAACTTCAACTTGCAGATTGCCGTCGCCGCCGTTGTCATGGCAACACATTCGCATTGAATGATTAGTTGCCTCCTATTGGATATATAGGTCAAGTGGTATTATATTGCCCTCTAAAATCCAACCACACGTCCTGATCGACCACCTGAATCTCGTGGAGGGTGGACACACGGCAACAAATTTACTGGCGTGGCTAACGTGGCTCTGGTGAAATTTCTTGAAAAACTTAACATTGGCGTCTCGCCATTAATAATTTTATGAACATTTACAATTTACATGATATTGGCAAAATTACAGCGCTTTGCTGAAGAGACCATTAATAAATGAACATTGAACATTGGTGTTATATTGAGAGCTACCTACTTCGCCGCGGTTGGAGTGGTTTTCATGCAAACGCAGACTGATGAGCAGGCCAGCATTTGGAAGGGTTTAGCCTGGTAATTACGGTAGACAGCTCTGTCCGAGTCCACCATACCACGACTCCGTAGGCTGAGTTATTTTAGTTGAGAGTTCCCATTTTTTGTTGGCCATCATTCTTTTGCATTGGTAAAAGGCCATTGTGCATTTGTTTAGTTTAAACTAGCACAGGATAATTATACCCTGTGTTATATGAACTTAACCATTGTTCGTTGTACAATTTTGAACATAACATAACATAAACTCACGCCTATATCCCCGAAGGGCTAGGCAGAGGTGCTAGCACCCACATTTCGCCAGTTTATGTTTAGGTCCCAATGTAATAGGTGGAGAGCCTATTGCCATTAAGGCGAGGTATTCCAGCAGAGGCCGCACTTTTGAGTTCTTTTAAACCATCTGAATCATAGAAAAAAGCGTTTTAAATTTCGAAAAAAAGATATATACTAGTTAAGGATCTAGTCTAGTCAAATTCGCATTCAGTTACCAGATCTAATGAACTTCACTCGATAGAAAAAAATCCCAAAGTTACCCCTTTTCATAATGTTTTTTCAATATTATGACTAAACTACTTATGTTTTCTATTAAATTTTTGTACTCAACTAAAGCCACTACATATTTATAGACATTTTCGCAGATTTTGACTATATTATTAAATAATTGTTAAAGTTATATTTAAATACCTACAAAATTCACGAGTGCTCGCGCCGCTGAGGCCCGAACAGTAGCGCCAGTCGCGCGCTGGCGCTTACCGAAGTTGGATCTGTGTCAGTTTTTTTAGCGACAGTATCGTGCACCAATAAATCGGTTTTACGTATTCATAACAAATTGCTGCAAGTTATTCAATATGGGCAATAAACAACGCAAGCGAAAAAAGTCGCGTAAAGCCATAAAAATGACAAATAAAAAGAATGCACTCCAAAGATAAGTATGTGAAGAAGTAAGTAAATATTCATATAATTTATTAAAACAATTATGTTATGTTTCATTATTTTATCATTTTTATATATTTTATATTATGTTATTTTTCACTACATTTCTATCTCCGATTGGTAATTAAAAAAATATCACACCTAAATATTACGTTCATAGCGCCACAGTATAAGAACATCAGTATAACTGCTGAGGATGCTACTTACGATTTTTGATCATTCATATTTTATCTATATCAGTACATCTGCTTATCGTTTGCAAATGATAAGTAAATACTAATAGATACACCGTTTTATTGTAGGTCTATGGGGCAGCTTCAAACACCTGACATAGATACCGCCACAGTACTAAATCTGCTACCTGCGGATTCCATTGAAAATAGCTAAGTTATTATCCATAGATCTGAATAGGTAGGTACTAGGTTTTACGCACTTAGGGTGAGATTAGATAAAAATGTCTTATTAAATTAGACTTCCTTCCTTCACTTTATCATTTATCCCGGTGGCCCTAGACTTACGCTTAGGACCTAGGGTCTGCTAACTGGTCAGAATTACTTGAATTTCAGCTATTTCCATGGCGACACTGCTATCTGACCTCCGTCCCCATAGGCGAACTCCATTCTATAGTTAAACCAGCAGAACCACTTGACTTCATATAAAATATACTTACACTACAATTTTTTAGTAGCATTGTGCAAACATTAAAAACTGTAAAAACAGCTTACACAATATACCACCTGACAAGTAAAATAATGTAATGTTTGCCTTCACTGTTTCAGATATATCGAAGAGACAGAAAATCCTCTTATCGTAGAGTATGAAATTAACAAAGAAGATGAATTTCAGCCTGTTTCGGGACGTCGAATTATTGATTTAAATTGTTTTACAGGAGTTACAAGAAAAAGCTCGTCATAATAATCTATTTAATTGCACATTAGGTAACTTCCGTCTAATTAGTGAAAAGCTACGAAGAGTTTCGGCGTATCGTTTTGAATGCAATACCTATGTGCAAACATATTTGCTTGATTACCTCTGAAGACCCTAATAACAAAGAACAAGTCAATCTAAATATAGCTGCCACTACGGGAATTGTGGCCTCCGGTATAGGCTTTTCTCAATTTGAGGAGTTATGTTCAGCCATGGACATTCCACTATTCAGTGCAAAATACTATTCCAAATTAGAAGATGAAGTATTTGAAAAATGGAAAGAGACGACAAGTACTTCGATGGAAGCTGCAGCTCAAATGTAGAAAGATATCGCTATTCCAGAAGGTCGAACTAAAATTGGCATACCTTTGATTGATGTTTACGTTGACAGGTCATGGTGCGCTAGATCTTACGGCACGAACTATAAAGCGTCATCAGGCGCAGCAGCCAGAAAAACAGGACAAGTCCTTTATATTGGGATAAAAAATAAATATTGCTTAGTATGCGCTCGAGCTGAGCACAAAAAAATATCACCGATTAAACACAAATGCTTTAGAAATTATGAAAGTTCTTCAAGCTCCATGGAAACGGAAATAATTGTTAAAGGTTTCAAGGCGTCAATCTAAATGTATGGCATCATATATGAGCGCATGATAGAAGACGGAGACACTTGAGACGTACACTGCCATCCTCAAAGCTAGACCGTATGAGACCAAAAATGTGACCGTCGAAAAAATTTAATGTCGGAATCATATACTGCGCAACTTTTGCAAAAAAATTACCAGTAGTAGTTTGACCCTAGAAACAAAATATGATCTAGCACATCGTAAAATGCATACAAACGTAAAAAAATTGACGATGCGGAAATCAATTGTACAATCCATAAGACACCACAAAACCTCTGGAAATCCTCATAATGTAGCAATATCAAATCTTCACAATGATATCATTAACTGTGTAGCACATGCTTTCGGCAACCATACAATGTGTCAAGAATATTATTGTACGAAAAATAAAAATGACAACGAAGAGCTCAAAAAGATCCAGAATTCAACATTCATGTTCAGAATAAATGCGATTGTTTCAAATGTTGCAGCAAAATCGCGCAGTTTAGTCGAGGATGTTGACACAAATACTGTTGAGTGTTTTAATAGTGTTATCGCCAAATTTATTGGTGGAAAACTAATAAACTTTGCACTAAAAGGAGGTTACCAAGGAAGGTGCTCAGCAGCTGTTACTTCATTTAATTGCAAGTCCGCACTTTCAGCCATCCAAAAAGCTATTTTAAATAGAATCCCTAAAGGGAGGGTTAAGATAATTGAAAGTAGGAGAGCACAATAACGTAAACTGAACTTCGAGCATCCGGTAAAAAAAAAATGAAAATTAAAAGAAATAAATCAGAAACAACATAACTATGGTCCAGCCAGCTCAGCACCACATATGGATTTACATGAATTAAAGAAAGCAGAAGAAGAGTTCTTAAATAATTTAAAAATGCAAATCAGATGTCTTGTATCCATATTTCAAGCATTTGCTAGCTTTAGGACTAAATGACGCTTTGTTTTTTTATATCACCAGGGCCGCTAACAGGCATACGGGCCGCCGATGGTAAACGTCACCAAAGCCTATGGACGCCTGCAACGCCAGGGGAATCAAACACGCGTTGCCAACCCTTTAAAAACCTGTTCACTACCTTTTTGAAGAATTTCATACTGTAATCCCTAGGTATTACCTCGGCAGGGAGTTCAGTCCACAATGAAATCGTTCGCGAGAGGGAATTCTTCAGAAACCGCTCAGTACGTAACCAATTATGTGCCCAAGTGTAAGGATGAATGACCAGTCGACGACGAATGGTGCATTGATGTAAAGTAACCGTTGGCATCATTTCAAACAAATGTTTGTAAATGTACAAACATTATTATTATTATAATGTAAACTGGAAATAAAAAAAATGTAAACTCATATCGTTTTTTAATTTCTTATTTATTACTTACTTAATTTATTCACGAAACTAAATAAAGTTAAAAAAACTGCACCATCACTGTGGCCGCGCGTAATATTTTGCGACCGGCCGGGATGGCGATAAATGCCTACTTTTGCAAGAATACAGGGCCTTAACCGGGCACTTATAAACCTGCGATAAATACACACATAACTTCGAAAAGCATCGAAAAGTCATAAGTGTGTGCCATGGCAAAACCTGGGATCGAACCCGAGACTTCGTCTCAGCAGTCCATTACCCATACCACTAGGCTACCGCAATTATATTGAACTTCTGGAAAAAATAAAATAAAAGTAATAAATTAAAAAAACACCATCATAATGAATTATAAAATTTCCTCACCGATCCGACATCCAAATTTTTTTTTAATTCGGAGTTAAATGGTTAGATATATCATAGAAACGTCCGAGGCAAAGTTAAAGACCATACAATTATTTATTAAATTCGGTCAAGTGGGAGTTGGAACAATCAGCTGGGTGCAAATTATTGTAACCTCGTATAGGTATTAAAACTATCATGGTCACTCACATCAGTATCAAAATAAACGGGATATTTACCATGTTTCATTGTTTTGAGTTGCTTGCATGGTGCGTGTATGGTGCTTGCAACAGCGCCGAAATATCGGCAACTCAAAACAATGAAACATGGTAAAAATCCCGTTTATTTTGATACTGATATTGTAACCTCACTCCTATTTGATGGGTTATTTTTAGTGTAGAAATTTGTACATTTAACATGTCTCCATATTTGATATTTTCTTCTTGTAGAAGAAGATCTGGGGTGACAAGTGAACAGTTCAAATATGACTACACGAAGGTAGAAGAAGCATGTAAGTATGTTATACTGCATTATGGGTGGGTTACCTACTCATGTAGGTATTTATGTTACTTTTCGATAGTATGCGAACGGAATTATAACTTACTAAAGCAATGCTCTGAAGAAGTGATGTAGGTACCTACCCTAAGTACCTACTTACCTTTTACTGAATGAAACTAACCGCAGTTTCAGTTCAACAATCTTCTTTGCCTATAAATTTGGTAGTTGAACTAAAAACTTTTTATCTAGACCAATGATATATGTATTAATTTGGTAACCTTGAGTGAATAAATTAAAAAACCAAAATAGGATGTAATCGGATTGTTTTTGGATTGTCGGTTTTCAGAGTGCGGTTTCAGTGATCAGGGTTAGATTCAATTTTATAGAACGATATCTCTTACAAATAGAGTAGTTAGAACCCAAATCATAGTTTTAATTTTTTATAAACAAATGGTTTTAACTGCTCTATGAAAGAATAAAAGAACAGTCCAATGTATGCGGGAGAAAACTCTTTACAAAACCGAAGCAAGCCTTAGCCGGATTTTATCTCTTCTTTCCCGACGAGTTTCATCAATAGCTGGACACTATATCTACTTTCCTACATACACACTATGTCCACACAATGTGTTTAATTTGACTAAATTTAACTTAAGCACTAAACTACTATTGAACATTGTCATTCGAAAGGTTGATTTTTTATATAAGTCACGTCAGTTAAACTTCACCTCACCTGATGGTAAGCTGAAGGCAAAGTTTCAGAAAAGAAGGTCACCATTACCTACATATGCCTATTATAATGGTGACACTCGGCTTGACAGCCTTATGATATGCTTTTTCACGCCCCGCTTAAAGGACTCGGCACTGTAGGAGGAGGAGAAGGTAACACGTGACCTGGTAATGAATTCTAGGCCTTAATGGTGCGACAAATGAAAGAGTCTCCAAAACGCTTGGTTCTTGATGATTTCTATTCTTAATTGTGACAGAACATTCATTTGTTGTTTTCTCTTTAAAAAAAGAAAGGCTCGCAGTTGACACTAAAATATTAAGGAAGAATTATTGTTCTACGTCTATTCAACATACATCTGAAAATCTCTAGATTATACAAAACGCACTCATTTCTTGTTCGTTATCCTATCTAGAATAAACAGTACTAAGATTTTAGAAAAAGTACCTATCTATGTCACATATTCTCGATTCAAAATTACAATATTCTAACTAACCTCTTCACTAGTTATACACTGTTTATCGATTATATGTGATAGGACACGAGTGACACGACGATATTCCCGTCCCAATTGCACAGTCCGACTGGGGAAGTACATTCACCCGACAGAATACCACGGCCATAATAACCTCGTATTGTGTCCCCAGCGATGAGTAGGGTAGCCAAAGCTCACTGGAGAGTTTTTGTGTTGTCAGTGGGAAGACTAAAGGTTTGTCCTGTTGGTTTCTTCTGCACTGACGACATAGAAACTCTGTTCTTACAGGGTAGCACGAGTGTAACTTCCCTGGTGTTGCACACGTTCATAGGTCAGGATGACCACTTTCCATTAGGTGGGCCGTGTGCTTGTTTGCCACCTAAGTTGTATAAAAAAATGTCATTTGGTGGAACCTATTACACATAGGTATTGAATATTTACCACAGTATTACGATAATAATACTGTGGTAAATACAAGTGTCTATTCAATATTTTATCATCATTTACCTACTAGTACTACTATTTACTTTTTTTAACGTGCGTAAAATCCCCACCGGAGCCAGTGGAAGAGGTTATGTCGGACTCTAACCGACCAAAACGCACGCCGCCTGTGGGTCGTTTTCGGTTGCCGAAGGTGAGGTTGATAAGCATATCTCTCGCACCCCGGCCGACCCTGGGTCAATCTCTCTCGATCTGGCCCTCTCCTCGGGTGTGGAGATCACAGAGTCCCCAACTCGTTCCTGGAAATGGGGAGGCGCGTCAGCCACCGCGGCCTGCTTCTGCCAGGGTGACAGGTGGCTCCACCTGTCACCCTAGGCCATCATTTACTAGTGACTAGTACCTAATATGAAGATAGACGCATCACAGTGATTCAATATCTATACTCTTTCCTTTGTCGCACCATTAAGGCCTGGAATTTATTACCAGCTCACGTATTTCCTTCTTCCTACGGTCCCGGGTCCTATAAGCGGGGCGTGAAAAAGCAAATCATGAGGCTCTCAAGCTGAGTGTCAACATTGTCACATGATATGTGTAAGTAATGGTGACCCTCTTCTGAAACTTTGCCTTCAGCTTACCATTAGGCAAGGCGAAGTCTAATTGTTTCCTGTAAAAAACACACCGGTATGTTCTGATATGTTCTGTTAAAAAGGTCGGGCAGGAATAATATAGATAATTTAAATGTAAGTTTATTGCAATGCCTTGGTAATCATATAGAAGTATCTAGACATCTCGAACTACGTACTTATGTAACATATCAAAAAATACATATATGTACAGATCTTACGTTTAACTTTTCACGGAGCTATATCAGCGTAGGTACCAGCTGAAGGAGCTCCACCCGAGTGAAATTTGATCATTTTAAGAACCTATTCCCAGAATAAAAGTTGGCCTATGTGATATTTCAGAATACCTAACTTATCTCTCTATATACGTGTACCAACTTTCAGCTAGATCTGTTCCGATGTTACGGTGTGAATGAATTACAAACATCTCTATAAACTTTCGCCTTAATAATATTAGTACGATAGCAATAACTTTTTCTCCACCGGAACATAAATGCAGAACACTTCTCCATTTGTCTGATTACCAAACATTTAGTATCCTTTCATCGATTTCATCCGGCTCTATAAAATCTGAATTTTATTCAACAGGTCAGTATAAAACCAAATGTAATTTATGTAAAATGACTATTCAGCGAATTCGAAATATACTTGATGATATTGTAGCCACACAGGAGAGGAGTACAATGACTAGATCTTGTCAATGCGATAGAAAAGTCATCAAAATTAGGCACTGCAACAAATGCGAGATTATTGCCATGAAAAGTTTCAGTGTCGAACAGCAGAAAATAAAACTTAAAAGTTTTACAGAATGTTTACTAAAACTGAAGTACTTGTTGCAGACTCTTCTGCACTCACATAGCATTTGTCAGCACAGGACTTGTAGAGACACAGAACTAGAAAGGATTTTGAAAGAAATTCAATCACCCATTTGTAGGCGACGACCAGAAATTGAGTATTTTCCTAATATAGAAGAAGATCAATCGTTGAAACAAAGTATTTCAGAAAGCAAAGACTTGCTCGAAAAACTACTAAGTAGGATTGAACCTGAAAAGGACGATTTGTATATACCACCAAATGATAGTACTAGTACTTCCTCGTGTATTGAAACCTGTATCTGTAAGCTCTTGAAAAAAGAAGCTGAAGTACCAATTGCACCGAGACCATCTGTAGAAAATGATAAAGTTAGCATAACGCCGCCGACGATACCACAGAAGAAAATAAACACAGAATCGAAGACCAAGAAGACTCCAGTGGTATCTGAAAAGAGACATACAAAACTTAAACAAAAAAAGCATCAAAAGCGGAAAAGTAATGATAAGGAAAATGACGATATGCAAAAACTATTAGATGCTGCATTGGCATCTCAATCACCATTGATTGACGTAGAGAGCTCTACTATTGTTGAATGTGAGGTGGAGAGTACATCTCCCAAATATATTGTGAATAGTTCTAAACTGAAGCCATATTCTCAGTATCTCTCTAAAAAGACAACTCCATTGGCCTCCCGCCACAAAGATTTCGTATTTGGATCAACGGTAGAAGTTTCAACAAATAAACAAAATGCTCCTTCAAGCTCGTGTAAGTTACATGTGAGTATCCTTCCAAATGTAATATTAGGAATACATTTTTATATTGTCCGCAGCTGATAACGTTTATGCGACAAATAATGATTATATATAATATAACTTGGTGCAATTGTAAATCTCTTTATAAGATTAACAATTTTGCTGACTCCTTTGGTCATTAACTCGAACAGGCTAAAAAATTCTAATGATTCCTTAGACAGTTTCCTTGTATCTCCTATGGTTTCGGATTTGCTCCGATTTTTCTTAACTTAATTTAAATTTTTGTGGTTTCCGCATTATATTTTTTAAATAAAATAATTAATTACTGCGAACATCTCACGCTTGAGAAATAAATATGTAATGGTCCGCAAGTGACCGACATGTTCGTATGACCTCCCAGAGGATACTTCGTACAATGGTTAAGGAAGTTGAATTATGAATTTTCGTGTTTGTCAGCTGAAATTTTTTTTTTGGTGGATTAAGGAGCAGTGACCGCTTATAGATTAAAAAAATGATAAAAATTCAGTCATTTACTTCCGGCTGAATTATAGTTAAAACAATTGTCAGCTGCGCATATCACGGTGGAAAACTGATGGCCTAGATGTGTATGAAAATCTAAAATAGTCAATCATTTCCTCCCTGCTCAAAATGGGTTAAAATACAGTTGAACTAGTGACAATTTTTTCTTCAAGACATTGGGTTAACTTTAATTTAGCCAATTTTCAACTGGGAGAAAATGTCTTTTTTCCCCTCATTTTTTCAAATGTTTCAATTCAATTCATTTATTTGCTTCGAATATGGTTACATTATAGGTCTTAAAAACTAGTGAATACAGCATATTCTGCCCCGTAGAGCGTGCAAATTTTAATGTCATTATCTTTACAAGCATAGTGCTTCAAAATTATATTATATTAAAAATTATTAATTTACTCGATTTTCTTACCATTTTATTTTCAATGTCAATATTACAGGCATAATGTCAAACAATAAATTAAGCAGTTGTAAGTTTTAATGTCAGCAGGTAAGCATAATGTCAAATATATATTTATCCGTCTATAATATTGTGGTATTCTTATCGTCAAGGTATTGTTGTACACTGTAATATATTTTGTTTAATAAAGTCATGTGCTTGTTTCTTAAATTTTGTCAGTGGCGGTTTTTGTAGCGCTCGCGGGAGATGATTATAAATTGAGATTGCCATACCATAGGCATTACCCCTGAACAACTCCAATTTGATCGAGGGAAGCTTAAATCTATGTTTATTTCTAGATGTCACATTAAAGGAAGTAAAGATATCAGAATGCTTTTTTACAAAAATACTTATCTCTAATATATAAACAAGGCAAGGGTACGATGTTGTATCTATTTAATAGTGGTTTACAACTGTCCAGGGGATCAGCTCCGCTTATTGCTCGGATGCACTTTTATTGTGCCCTAAATGCTTGATCCACCGCTGCAGAGTTGCCCCAAATGATAACGCCATTGAATTTGAATGGTCATCGCTGCTTGACCCAACCAACAAAATCGCAGCTGACAAACACGAAAATTTATAATTCAATTTCCTTAACCATCGTAGAAGTTTCACCCGGGAGGAAATCATTGGCCAAATTCAAACGTAGTTCGGGGACTATAACTGTTACGAAATTCTTTTTACAAAAAACAGTTACATATGTATGTATTCAAAATGTACTTTAAATCTATTTATTGTACAATAAGATTTAATAAGACAGGATAGCTAGTGAGATCCCATAAATTCTGACTTATATCCATAAGTATATTCTTTCAGTGTATAATTTTAATACTATCCTTGGATAAAATTTCAGACTGAAAATCTTTCAAATTCAGGAATAATCTACTATCAACTATCTGACAAATCATTTATTGAAAAGGGGTGGACTCAATTACCACAAGCGAAAACTATGCGCAGGGTAAATAACGTAATGACATAATATACATAAGAATTATCTAAATAAAAATATTAAAAACAACCCTCAAAAAGTCGAAAATAAGTTGTGTTATTAAAGTTATAGGGCCAACTAACACAGCTTATTTTCGGCTTTTTGAGGGTTGTTTTTTGTGACGGAGGTTTTTCAAATTTTCATAAAATTTTTATTTTACACTTTTTAAACTAATCTACTAGTCAAGCCCTTTCATTATACCCATATTGAGGGAGTTGATAAAAAATATGTACTCCGTCATTTTATAGCGGCAGCCATCTTGGACTGATTTTTTTCAAACAGCTGAGAACACCGACTAATATCCCTTTCAAACAAAAAAACTTCAAATCGATTCATCCATTCAAGAGCTACGATGCCACAGACAGACAGACACACACACACACACACACACACACACACACACACACACACACACACACACACACACACACAGACACGTCAAACTTATAACACCCTGTCGTTTTTGCGTCGGTGGTTAAAAACAGTACATAATATACTCGTACCTTTACAAAGATTCAGATTCCGACTACACTGTATTTAAATTGAATTGTCTGTCGCTACTATTGCTGTTAATAGCTTCACGCACAGCTGCCTGACGAACATGACATCTCTCAATTACAATTAATAAAGGGTTATTGTTAAATGAGGGAATTCAGTTCAGCAGCTTCGACGTCATGAGCACAAGCGTCGCTACTTGTGGATTTATTTTGTGTAATGAATACGTACGTAACAGGGTTGGCATTTTAGCGAGTTAGATCTGTTGCTGACACCGCTGTCCAATCCTGTTCGTTTCATTTGCGCAACATTTTTTTTAAATAATTTTCGGATAATTGATTAGATTACTGGAAAAAAATGTTTTAACTCGCTTCTGTCCAATTGTGGACGAACCCGCCTTTTTTGGAGGAGATCCAAAAACTTCCCGTACATTCAGGGCGCCGCCTTTTTCTTTCTGAATGAAATATTTTTTAAGGAGGTTTAGTCTACTTAAATCTCGTAGTCACCGTTCCGGGGTAGAATATTACCCGGAAACCGCGACAAGTTTCATCCAAAGGAAGGACGAAAGGTGTTGTTAGGTATAGCGTCGCCGCTCGCATTGCACCACGGAAGGTTTTCTAGTTCATCTTCTCCTTCTTTCACAACTTTAATATTTCTACACAGTGTGCATAGGCTGCTAGGCAGCTAACACTTGAGTTAATATTTCATTATTATACACATGCATGCACTCTCGACATATTGAAATGAGTATTACTCGTTTATTAATTTTGTCTTCTGCTTCTTGTACAAATTACCGCAATATCATCGATTCTATAAAATAGTTATCAATGGCGAAACGTCAAGGCACAGAATGGATAATTGTACTGTTAAGTGGATAACAAGCGTGATTATATTATGTATGTACTGCTTTCACCTGAATCATATATGATAGTAGTTTTCAAGCAATTATTCACTGCTAGCTTACCGCCAACGGCTCTGCCCGCGTGGATCCCTTATCTCCGATTCTATACAGCTGATTCAATCTATGAAACGTAAGATTTGAAATCTGATCAATACCTTTATAGCAAAAAAAACTTCATCAAAATCCAGTTCGTAATTTTTGCATCCATTGCGAACAAACATTTCCAATTTACATTTTATAGCAGAATCAATGTGAATTAAATCAATTAAACAATAACCCATAAATTACTTTTATCGAAATAAAATTTGGAATCTAGTCTAAAGTTTATCTAGAATTAATTATCTAGAATAATTGCTTGAATACTACTATCATATTATGATTCAGGTGTTTAACCAAGAGGGATACTTTTTGTTACATTATTATTGATTGAATAATTAATTAGTAGTAAAGCAAACTAGAAAATAATAATTATTATTAAATTATTTATTTCAGAACATTACCCATAGTGTTAGTAACAATGTTGCTTATAAACTAGAATTAGTATGCATTAAATTTTTTCTACGTATATGCAACTGAGTGTGGACCGACTCACAAGTGAATTCGTACCCGCAACATAGGCGAGTCCTGCCTGCAACACGCCAAGAATTCCACTGGAGCTGCCGCGTACACGGTACCATAGACGTATACCGCTGCCTTGATCACCGAGTGGAGTAACCAGACAACGCTTTTGGCCGAGTGCGCTGTACGTGTAAAGTACACGGCGCTTTGTTCATATCACATACCGAGCATCGGCCGAGTGCACTGTCTCGCCACTTCACTCGGTGCGTGTGATCTAGGCATAACCTTCATAGTCCACTGCTGTGGCTGCCATCAAGGTCAAAATCATTATACACTCTAGCCTTCTTTCTCGACCGGGACACGAACACTATTTATAAGCCAACGGATAATCGCTTTGCTAGCAGGCTTTGCTGAACATCTGTTCAAGAATGACATAAATTTGAGTTTAAACATAACACATAACATATAATACAGAACACCGCGGCTATAATAACCTCCTGTGTTTCCGGAGGTGAGTAGGGTAGCCAGAGCTCACTGGAGAGATTTTGTGCTGTCAGTGGGAATATCAAAAGCTTGTCCTGCTTTGTCTTTTACAGTGACGGCACAGAAACTCTTGTTTACAGGGTTGGCAGCGCTAGTGTGACTCCCTTGGCGTAGCACACGTCCATAGGCCACGGTAACCGCTTTCCATCATGTGGGCCATGCGCTTGTCTGCCAATCAGGTGGTATAAAAAAAAAGAAAAAATAATAATACAGATATTCATATGAAATGATTCCCATGCAGGTACAGTTGACAAAGGGTATAAGTTTAAGTTATAGTCATTTAAGTTATAAGTTTAAGGGCATACGATTCAAAATTATTAAATTTTCAGAGGGTTTTTGATAAAAAAAATGGCCGAATCGTTGCCTCTGGTTTATCACCTACAGTTTTTATTAAAAGAATGGAAGAAATGAGACTACAATTTTGGTTCAGTAAGATTGGGATTCTGGTTCACAGTGCGGCAGCGCGAGTGTAACGCGCCCCTGGTGTTGGATACGTCCATAGGCCACGGTAACCACTTCCTATCGGCTGTGTGCTCGTCTGCCACCTAAGTGTCATAAAATTTTTTACACCTTTTCATATACATATTTGTATCCTTTGTCGACAACCTAGACATCGACAGGGAACGTCGCTGTCTGTGCGCTGTAATCTGTTAGCCCGCAGATTTGGGCGACGTACAGAACCACTCAAAATTACCTTTTGAATGAAATTTTAAAGCATTTAGTATGCTAACTATTTAAATTGATTAAGATATATAAAAACAATAATCGGTTCTGGTGGGATTCGAACCCGCGATCTTTCCCTTACAGGGGGAACGCTCTGACCACTAAGCCACAGAACCTTCGTCCGGAACCATCCGAATTCTTCTGTACATATATCCGTGTAACGACGACGGTTAAGTGTTATAAAAAAAAAATCGCAGATTCGAATCCCACCTGAACCAATTCAAATTTTTCTCTATCTTAATTGATTCAAAATTACCTTGTTTAAGGCATACTTAGTCGTTTTATACGTGCAGTCTGTGGTTAAGATATAATGGGCGTATATACAGCGACCTACATGTCATGTATAATACGCTCAGGATACTGTTGGGGCTGGCGTGGAAGTGTAGCGCGTCGGCTATGTTCACCAAAAGGAGGCTTTATGGCCATCATGCGTAAAAGGAAGTGCCTCGCTTCTCGCTCGCCAGAGCGGTAGCACTATCAGTGTCTTATCTGTATTCGCAGATAAATGGGAGCCATTAATGCTGCGACACTGGCTGAATCTCAAAACTACATAAAAAAGAGATTGTGTTTACTAACTCTAGGTCATAAGAACAATGTTACTAATTATGGGCTAACCTGAAATAAAAAAAAAATATTATTTTTCTTTTTTGCAATAAACTACATATAAATTATATTTTTAAATACATATTATAAAACATCTATTTAAAAATACAAAAATTAGTGCTCAATCGGTATCGGGTACAGGAACCAAGCTACCGACGGTTAGGGCTCCAGAGAATGGAGCTTCCGCAAAATGCGCACCGTATCAAGAAGCACAGCCTTCTGCATCTGGCCCTTGACCCAACCTTCTACCCAAACCTCTTTAGATGTTGGTCGATGCTCTTTGCTATTAGTCCATTGACTGACACGACTTTCGGTACATTGATTGCTGAGTCAACATTCCACATGTCGACAATCTCGTGAGCCAAGTCCAAGTACTTAACCTGTTTATCTTTCTCAGCTTTCACGAGATTCTCTTCATGAGGAATGGTGATATCAACAATCAATGTTCGGTGTTCGAATTGGTCTATCACCACAATGTCATGCTTAAATATTACTATACTGTACATATAATGGGATTGATCAAAACATAATTAGCATTAAATATATAACAGTTTCAATTGTATAAATAATTTCTAATACACAGATGAACTTGTACAGAATGGAACCATTTAACGAGGAAACTAACTGGTTTGAAAGGAATAAAAATAAAAGAAATTTTTACTATGACAGTGGAGAGTTACTTGCTGAAGTCCGTGACGATGGGAGTGGTATGTGGCTTTATAAAAATGGCTCTACGGCCTTGGAATATTATAGTACGAAAGGTTAGTTTTTGCTCGCAGCTATGCGTTTCGTAAGTATAAAACTTAGGTAACTTATGTTAAAGTGTCTAGCTCACGGATAGGTGCCAATTACGAATATCTATGAATACCTATTGCATTAAAAAATACAATAATGTGATGGGTGGGGACAAGATTATCGACGGTCTTATTGACAGATTTTTTATTTCGATTTTGGACAAAATATATAATAGGAAATAGTAAACGCACCACTTTACGACTACCACCACCTTATACCGGTTCGAGACACGGAGGTCTAAAAAGGCCACTTTATTGCAATCGTATTAGGATAATATTTTGTCATGCAACGATATTAACGCGAAATTAAAATCTACTTAGTAAATTAATTGTTGTAATTCTGCTGTTATGGGTGAGCATTTTACGAATTATATAAGAATATATTGAGATCAAATTCAAAAGTTACTAGTTTTGAGCCGAATCGCTCAATGCGACCTTTTTAGACCCGCTGAAATGTCACGCGCTTTTAGTGAGTTCGTGTCCGATATTACCACCTGGCGGGCGTGCTACCTCCTCCACTGCCACCCAATATTCGCCGTTAGACATAAATCCCTGTTAGTACATAAAAACATTTATTTGGAACAATTTAAATCTCCAACATTTATTCAGTTATTTACCTATTCGCAGAAACTGAAATGTTTATTTTCGATTCCATTTTCCGCCTATGCCTACTCCCGTGTCAACAAGATCATCACAAATAATTATGACAAGGAAAATGTGAGGCGTGACGTCTCGGAAGCTTTTAGAAAGTAATCAGTGAAGGCCTCGTTTTGTTTTTTTTTCTCTGTAATAAATTAGATTATTTAACTCAATCATAAAAGAAATATCCTCTTGCCCGGGGACATCACCATAATATTTGTTTTGATTGCGCACGTTATCTATAAAGTATCGAGAAGTGTTTGTTGGCACAAACAAATGTCATATTTCTCGCTCTGCTACCTCTGCCCTGTGTTAGGGGAAAACCCGAAAAGAAGACATGTGTGCTAATAAGGGTCTTATTGCCATGAATGCGTAAGATTGTGCTAAGTGCAGGAAGACGAGCGGCAAAGTGGACTCCAATTTATAAGTTGGAGGCCTCTAGTGAAATTAAGACACGCCGCTTGTATGATGATGTCCTCTTCCTTATTAGTGGTAAACTTTTTACATTTTTAGAAAACAATGATGGTCCCCGCTGCATCGTGTACCGTTCTGATCAAAATGGGAGTTCTAAAGAAAAAATACGACCTACACTCGCCGAATTTGATTTTCTTGGTAATGGTGTAATATACGACTGCAGTGGAAAAGTCCGGTAAACCATCATAAATGTACTGTACAATTGTATAACAAAACCGATCTAGATTCAATCATCCTACTTATATTATATATGAGAAAGCTTGTGAAAATGTATGTTTGCTATTCTGAACGAACCTGACTGAAGTGTGGCACAGATATAAATTTTACTCGGTAATAATATTTAGGTTTATTATCCCTGGAATAGGTACGAACGGGTTGCGGGAGAGTGACCAGAATTCCACGCGAGTGAAGCCACAGGTATCAGCTAGTTAAATAAAACTAATGTTCTCACACCTATGGCACGTCATCGTCGCGTCATTATTCTGAGGGAAGTAGGACACGACGGTATTTCCGTCCAATTGAGCAGTCCGACTGGGGAAGTACCTACACCCTACAGAATACCGCGGCCATTATAACCTCGTTTTTTTTATATAGGACACGTCAATTAGACTTCGCCTTGCCTGATGGTAAGCTGAAGGCAAAGTCCCAAAAAAGAGGGTCACCATTACTTACACATACCGTGTGACAATGGTGACACTCAGCTTGACGGCCTCATCATATGCTTTTTCACGCCCCGCTTAAAGGTCCCGGGACTGTAGGAAGAAGGAAACACGTGAGCTGGTAATGAATTCCAGGCCTTAATGGTGCGACAGAGAAAAGAGTCTCCGAACCACTTGGTTCTTGATCGGATGTTTTGCACCGTGGGCGGATGACATCTAAGACCTGCACGTGTTGTCCTGTGTAGGAAAGGGAAGGGTGGGACTGATTGGTCGTGCTGTGTTCCCGACTATTAGTAGGGCAGCCAGAGCGCACTGTATAAAAAAATCGTCATTTTCATTAGCAACATGTTAGCATCAATGGAACGAAGGTTTTCTCCATAGTCCGGGGTACACTATCTTCTTCAATTTGGTTATTAGTTATGTGAGAACCATCTGTCTGTCCAATATTGAGATGACTGCCTTCGTCAGAGCGTAATCAGCATGTGAACTTACTGGCTAACAGGTATGGAAATTGTTATGTTACTGTCAAGTATTTTCCCTTGGATCCACTTATGTCAGCTTGAATCTAAATTGATATCTCAAGCAAGTCTATTCGACTACTCTGTATAGTATATACATTGCGCCTTATCTCTTCCACAGATTGAAATACAATCAGTCAGAAGGTGTCGTAGTTGATCCGAAGATTGGGAATCCTTGTCAATGGAAATGGCATGACTTGAACGATCCTCCAACGCTTAAAATACTTATGGTGAACTCTCACCTAACCCCGAAAGATTCTAATATCGAAAATTTTAAATCAGAAACAAATTTGAATCCAGTTTCTGCATCAACAAAAGCATATTCTGATCAGATTATGATGCAGTTGGAAGGTCAAAAACACGTCAAAAATAAACTACGAGCAAATTGTAAACAGTTTGTAATGAGAATGAAAGTTGTAAAACTAAATGATTACTTCACTGTTAGAATCTTTGATCAGACAAATATATATTTGAAGTACAGAGATGGACCAATCGCATTGAAACTGAACCTGGGAATGGTTTTAAATAGTACACAGATTATAGGTTATCATGTATCGGAGGCTAATGTTGTTGAGTTTTTGTATCCAACAATATAGTCCACTGAATTTTAATCAATAATTTGCGATAAGACCTACCGTCGTCTTTGTAGGTATGGTTTGTGCTCAGATGAATTGTTTGACATGATGCCCACAGCTACATTCTATCATCGCACCTCTCGCCATAGGCATCGAATTCATCCTCACACATTGAGACGGTGCGCACTGTGCGGTATGAAAGAAACTTCATCCCACGCACACTCAAGCTGTGGAATGACCTTCCAGCTGCGGTTTTTCCAAGCGCCTACAATATGGGGTTCTTCAAGAGGGGCATCAGAAGGTTTCTTCATGGTCGGCAGCGCGAGTGTGACACCCCTGGTGGTGCATACGTCCATAGGCCACGGTAACCGCTTCCCACGAGGTGGGCCGTGTGCTTGTCTGCCAACTAAGTGGTATAAAAAAAGGTATCTTTTTAGTTTGCTGTATTTACTGAAATAATGATTAACTAACATTACTTATGTAACTTGCGGTGTAGTGTGTTGTACCTATATAGTAAAAGTATATACAAGGTGGATTTATTGAACTTACTTATAGAGGATACAATACCGCGGTAGCCTAGTGGTATGGGTAATGAACTGCTGAGATGAGGTCTCGGGATCAATTCCAGGTTTTACCATGACACACACCAATGACTTTTCGATGCTTTTCGAAGTTATGTGTGTATTTATCGCAGATTTATAAGTGCGCGGTTAATGGCAATAGGCTCGCCACCTGTTACATTGGGTCCTAAACATAAACTGGCGAAATGTGTGTGTTAGCACCTCTGCCTACCTCTTCGGGGATATAGGTTATGTTTATGTTATAGAGGAAGTTCTCTAAACACTGGAGATAGAAAATTCTATAATAATTTTAGTCATTAGCTTCATAGATAATTTTAATTGGTTCGATTACCGGGTGGGGCAAACGAGTTTTCGAAAATAATTAAATGAAGTTTTGTTTCTATTTAAAAATAAAGGAACGATCACTTTGAGTTAAATTCACTAATTCGTATTTAGAGCAGTTTCCCTCCAGCTAAGATCAAAATATTCCACCCTGTAACACAACAGTTGTGTGTACCAAGTTCATTATTTTATATAAATATAATAATAATTGGCAATGTTAAGCCGTTGTAATGTAGTGTAGAAGTAAGAGATGACTGTAAGGAAGTATATCTAGGTTTCTGGTGGTGTCTAGATTAAGTGTGAACTACATTAGGCTAATGCGTATTATGTGAGGTGTCGTACAAATAAATTTGTCACCATCTGTGGCCGTTTATTTTCGTTCTAAATGTCAGAATAAAATACGTAGGTATGGATATAATTAAAATATCTATACTACATTCGGTAAGATATTTAACTAATGGTAAACAATCTTGTAGTAACTTTTTATAAAAAACACATTTAAACAAATAAACTTTTCTAATGGACCAAGTAGTGGTTCAATTTCGGTTTTTAATCATTACAACGAGTTTCGAAAAGTATAATTATTATTAAACGTACTTTTTAAATACTAACATAACAATAGAATAGCATATTAAAAGTGTTTATGTTTAGTTAAATAACTGACCGATATAGTTTAATTCTCGCCCAGTAATTACGAGAGGCTAAACAATATACAAGATATTCCAGTTTCCATGGATCTCAATTTTCGAGATCAGATGCGACCAGGAAAAATCCTCAGATGATGACGATGATGATAAGTGACCGGTAAAGCAAAGTAGATACGCAATTGTAAAATAAAGTCGTACTTACTCCTATATCAGAAAAACGTACCTACTTATTAATTATATTATAGATGCCTAATGTATGTAAGTATCGCGGTAGCCTAGTGGTATGGGTAATGGACTGCTGAGACGAGGTCTCGAGTTCGATCCCAGATTTTACCATGGCACTTACCAATAACTTTTCGATGCGTTTTCGAAGTTATGTGTGTAGTTATCGCAGGTTTATAAGTGCCCGGTTGATGGCAATAGGCTCGCCACCTATTACATTGGGACCTAAACATAAACTGGCGAAATGTGGGTTCTAGCACCTCTGCCTACCCCTTCGGGGATATAGGCGTGAGTTTATGTTATGTTATGTTATATGTATGCCTAATGTAGTTCTTTTCCCAGCCAGTTCTCATTGTGATGTTACATGGTAAAGTCCCTAAACCACTTACCTGGTACTTCGTTAATTCTAATGTATTTTTTTTTAAATAAACCACTTTTGAATAAAGCGTTGCATGTTATTTATCACTCGAAGTCAAAATCTACAGTTGATAACCAAGATACTCTCATTATTATTACCTGATTTTCTATTCATATATAAGTCCCAAGTCCAGTATTTGGGATTTTCTTTCTTCTTAACATGAAAATGCCCTTATAATGATAGAGTGCGGCACAACGAAATAACGCCCTTGGTCGCGGTGTGGCCGACGTAACGTCTAATGAATGTTGCATGTATAGTCTTTTTATTTTAATAATAATAATAAAACGATTACAAACAATAGACCAGATATAACTCTAACGCTAAAAGCTGAAAAAATCACATATTTAATAGATATTTCAACTCCTAACATAAAGAAAAAATACAAAAATACATACCACTTGCTGATAAAATACGGCAAATGTGGCATCAACACACAGTCCTATCAAAGATCATACCTATCATTCTCCCATCCACAGGTCTCATTCCATAATCAACGCACACACACACGCACACGCACACGCACACGCACACGCACACGCACACGCACACGCACACGCACACGCACACGCACACGCACACGCACACGCACACGCACACGCACACGCACACGCACACGCACTTTACGTATAATGATAAAAAAAATTGATCCAAGTAATCATGGTGTGAATTTTTTTCTTTTCTTTGTTGTTACTCAAATAGGCAAAATTAACGTGCGTAATTTCTAATTAACTTGTTCTATTAAGAGGAGTATCCTGTCATCCATAACACAAGTTAAATCTTAGCTTGGATGGCAGAGATTCAACTAATAAATCACTGAAAACAATTTTTACATTTGCACTATAAGATATTTATTAACTGTAACTGTAATGCAAAATTTGTAAATGGTAATGAAGTTATTATTATATTATTATTATTTCACAACACGTGTGAAACCTCTCAGCAATACAGTTTTTAATGTGATTATTGGATTCGATTCCTCCGCCGCCGAAGCACTCATTCTATGCTTCAAAAAAAACGTGTACTGTGCATATTATAATGTACATGCTGAGACGAGATTGGGATCAATATATTTGCCAGGAACTATAATTCCCACTCCTGTCCATCATAAAAATAAAAAAAGCTGTACTGTATGGCTAGAACCAACCAACACACAGTATAGCGGCGGTGAGGTCATTTTTAGTTCAGAGACTTATTCACTGCGGGGCTTAATTTCTGGCGTAAACTCTAGCTTTCTTATTAAGAAATAATACGTCAATTGACTCTTTTCGGCAAAACACAGCAATAATTTTCAACACGGCAGTAATAATAGGTACTTAGCTATAATTTAGGTACGCACTGAACTTTGAAATTCAATAACCGTTGTAGTGTCAAATTTCAATTGAGAATACTATTACCTACCTATTGTGTGATGTTAGTAATTTCTATTAATGTTACTGTTGGTGTACATGTATAAATTAAAGGCTTGTTCCTTCGTTATCTCGTCGCCTATAATAGGGCTATGCATTATGCAAGTGATTGTAAAAATAATAGTACCTACCCACATTAGTAACTTACAATCATATATAGGTAGTATGCAGTTTTTTTGTATGATTTTGCAGTGTTACCACTCATGACACCACGAAACAAGTTGTAAACTTGTTTATAAAAAACTTATTGAAGACTTGTAGAAGACTAATCAAAACACAATACTTGTAAAATACATGTATTTTAGAAACTTTTTCGTTCACATAAGATGTTTAGCCAACAAGTTGTAAACAAGTAGTATAAAACACATTTACATTCACACTGTAGCCTGTGACATATTGCAACTTGTCAAATACATGTTTTATACTTAGGTGTGAACGAAGGGTTACTCGTTGGGACAAAAAGTGTTGCATGCAGAAACACCTGTTACACGTTGAGTTTTTCACCAACAAGTATTACTCGTTTGGGTGTTGGGAATACCTCACCTTATATAAAATATGGCCTACGTGATATCAATCTAAATTTCAATGAATACAACGTAGTATGGTGTTTGTTAATTTTTGGACCAGCTAAACAGAGATAATTAGATCTCTTTTAGAGTGTGTCGTAAGCCATTATTTAAAGAGTGTATGAATTGCTGATGAATTATTACAAGTGTGTTTGTTTTTCTAAAGACAATTCAATTATTGGCGAGGAATTTTGATTCTTCAAAAAAATATTATGTCTATTATAAATTATGATACAGTTTTATGTTATTTTTAAACTTTCGCGGTGTGAATTTATAATTATACTAGGTATCGGGACTTCTCGCGAATTATATCTTGGAACTTACTATTTCTGCCGACGTTTCGGATGCGTTGCAGCACCCGTGGTCACGACTTTACTAGTCTTCGAGCGTCGAGATGTATGCGGGGAACATTTTTTGAGCGCCTACCCACCATTACACTTATTATGAACGGTTAGGCTGGCGACACACCACACTCACTATGTCAGTTTTTAACAGCACTGTGTTTTTTGGTTTTAGTATCTTAATCACTGGATTCCACGTTCCGGATAGCTTGAATCCATCTTCTCTTTTGAAATTTTTATATTTTTTGATTTCAATGGCTTCACGCACAATCCGTGAATAGTAGTGGCGATCAGTGGAGAGGACTTTGGGTTGATGCAGCTCAATCCAGTGATTGGTACCCGACTCAAGATGTTCTGCCGATTTGTTGAACTGACGGTTTTTCACAGCTGCGATATGTTCTCTGACTCTCTCTGCAATGGTTCGCTTGGACCGCCGCTGCAATCCACTTTATAAACACCCGGTGTTTGTAGAGGTATGACGTCCTTCGATGTTCGCACGTATTTCACTACTTTGGCGAACGATTTAAAAATCGACTTGATGGAAAACTTCCGTAAGCAAGATCCGATTTATTTTGTCCGTTAAACCTTTCAAATACGGCATGTATGCCGGTTGGCGGTCAACACCCAGCAACATCTTCCTCGGTGCACGTCGCGGCTTTCTAGCACTCGTACCATACCCGTTCACCTCAAGAACCTCCTGAACATGATCTAACTCCTGCTGTAGGTGCTCAGGGTCACACAGGCCATTAGCTCGCTTGATGAGCGTCGAACTTACGGATTTTAAGTGAAGTGGGTGATGATACGAGGAGGCGTGCAGGTATCTATCTGTGTGAGTGGGTTTACGATACACAGCTCCCCGCATACATCTCGACACTCGAAGACTAGTCAAGTCGTGACCACGGGTGCTGCAACGCATCCGAAACGTCGGTAGAAATAGTAAGTTCCAAGATATAATTCGCGAGAAGTCCCGATACCTTGTATAATTATGGATACAGTTTTAGTTTTAATCAATATTGGACTCGAGAATTCTTTGAGTATTTATTGCTATTTCTCATAGTTTCAGATTTGGGAATCCACATCCAGTTGAAAAATTCACCCTATAATAGCGTACTTTAAAAAATTATTAGTACGTGAAATTTTAAGTACGTCTCATGTCTTGTCAGTCTACAAAACAATCAATTTATTGTACTGGTATCGAAAATAACTGTCGTAAAGTAACTGTGTGTGTGTGTGTGAGTACAATTTATTTAATAACAGGGACTGAAACGGTGCATGCAATACTATATCATTATCTATAATTTAGGCATTACTTATTCTGTGGCTCGAGCTCATGTTTTGCTAATGTAGTCGTAGTTCTAGTGTGGTATTAGTTATGAATAGGAAGTCGTGAATAGTTAGCGTCAATAAGCCTATAAGCCTAACCAATAAGCCTAACCTTAGGAAACCCACAATTTTGCTTAAATAATCTTTTGGGTAAGAAGGGGACAGCGTGGTTCTAACACCCAAGGGGGCCATTTCGGTCACCCGGGGTGCGATTGAAATGGCTAAACGGCCACCTCATAAAATGTATTTGTAGATTGTATTTCGTTTTAGTTGCGCATGTGTATCCGTGGGGAAGTTTACGCGAAAAAAGAGAAATGCCCATTTTTATGCTGCATTTCATAAGATTTGTATCAGTTCCGGAAAGCTTATCTCCCTTATATTCTTCTTTAGATTCTATGCGCCTTATGCTGGTCGTAGCGAAGCCTAAATCAAGTTGTCCATGAACCAACTCGTATAAGTGCTTCTGGGCCTCTGAACGCTTCAGTGGATGATGGGTGCAAGGAGTGGTGTATTTGTTTTTGTATTCATTAAAAAATTTCAATGTAAACTGTACCATTGTAACCATTGTAACATTACTTGGTGTCTGTAATGGTGACCCTCTTTCGTGAGACTTTGCCTTTAGCTTACCATCAGGCGAGGTGGAGTCAAATTGGCGTGTCCCAGATAAAAAAAAAACTATAGATACTTAAGGGAAGTCTGTCTCGGTAAACGAAAATCTTCGAAAAATAATCGAAATAGCATTTACTGAGTCTGGATGTTACATGAACCAACTCGTATTATACGTATTATATATATGAGGCGTGCTCCAATGCTTGTTTTGTTGGTATTTGTTTGTGGTTTATTGGTAAGTATGATTCAATGGAAGTATCAACTGAAAAATTAATGTCATGGCGTGTGATATTTTGTCAATATCGATCAATAGCCTCGTGTAACCACAATTTGTTAACAGATACCTATCTTTATATCTTTAGTCGTCCTACATTTTCAATGTGATATTATCAAGCTTAAGAATCTCAGTACATATAATTTCCTTTCTACTTTTAGGTCGGGGTTGGCAAAATGCCTTTTCTTCTGTCATTATTAGTTATTAGTATAGTTTTGTTCATACTAGTGTCAATCTTATTGAGAGTTTATTGGTTCTTGCTAGAGATGTGCAAAAGGGGACGTTCCACATGTCCCTACCAGTTGTATCCACGGGGACAAGTGCAATTTTTAGCCACTCTTTCCAACCACGTCGTCACTGATGAGAATCAGTGTAATTAGTCAATCAATAAATTAATTAGCCCATCGCAGTCCACTACTGGACCAACCACGCCTCTCCCAATGTTGGGAGGCCTGTTATCAAATGTTGATAATTTAGTGACATTTTAATACAACAATTACTATACTATTTCTATGGATTTTAGATAGGAAAAAAACAGGCGGAACTTGTTGAGCATCCACTTTTTCACTTAAACCACCTAGGCTGGGTATTTAAGTCCACCAATTCGAATACCTTAAATCACCTAGGTGATTTAAGTGGAATAATTCACTTTTTCAAATTTAAAATTGAAAGGACACGGGGATTTCTGGGCCAAATTGTAATGAGTTGAGATATTACTTAAAAAAAGCGGTATATTTTTCTATTTCAAAATTAAAAAAAAACAGCTCCATTGAACATCAGGAAGACGAGAAATCTTAAAACTAAGTTTATTCCACGAATATGATTCAAAATCGATTACTGTGATCGATTCATTATCTTGTCCATAAAAACACTTTCATCGTAGTATTATTTCAGTCAAAGTGAACAAAACATAATAAGAACAATAATACACATTTAAAAATATAATAACAGTATAATTGTAATAAGTTCTGAAATTATTTTCGTTAATCGATTAAATAATTCTCGTGTTTATCAACTGTAAAAGTCATATTAATCTGTGCTGTGACAACTGAGAGCTTCCTGACTTTCAGTCAATGAGTTATTACAATTACGGTTCACAATGATAACTTAAATGATTTTCCCCAGCTTACAGAAAGTGAATTAATTCTAATATATTTAGGGACATATCAGATAAAGCAGGCACTTTCATACTACGGTGAGCATCTAAGAGGTAATGAAGGCCTCATTACAGAAGTGTGTGGTGATCAGCAGCAGCCTGCTTCGAGAGTTGTCAGCTTCTAATTCTACATGGATGCTAAGGGGACGCATTCAGACCAGACATATAAGTCGCAAGACGTATTTTGTATAATCGACAACTCTCTACGAGGTAGAGAAGCAATCTTCGGACATTACTGTAACTGTATTGTAGGTAAACGAACTGTAGGCTGCGGCGCACACATAATGTCAATTATATGGAACCTTGGTTGGGCTAGGTACCAAGGTAATGTAATTCCCCCAGCGAACTTCTTAGACGATATTCTAATTATTATTGAAGAAAAATAAAATATAATAATAAAGGTTTTTTAACATGACATCTTTGTATTACATATCTTTAAAATCTATTTGTAAGTTTTCTTACATTATCCCTGAGTACAATATAAATCTTTTACAATAAAAATAACTACTTTCTATAAAAAACAAAACATAAAAATGATAGTTAAAAAATGTTAATTTCTGGGATAACCTCACTTACTAAATCTCTTATAACTCTGCTCTCTGATGTTCAAAATCAGCAGATTTTTCAGGGATGGTTTGATAATTTATGAGCTCTTACTTGAGGCCACTCTCAACTTTTTACATTTAGGCCCAAGAATGTATGAAAGTGAATCCATCTCCTTTATACCATAAACCATAATAAATAAAAACAGTATGCCTATATATCTGAATTGAATCGTAAACCAAAATAAATAAAAGTAGTATGTCTATATTCCTGAATTGGACAAAATGACATATTGCTCTTTCTATTTTGTAAATCTACAATACAAAAGCGTATATCTTGCAGTGACGCTCCATTGAAGTAATCGCTAACAATGCACACAGGACAATCGCTACAACTGAATGTATGCCTCGAATCTCGAACACAGCACCGAGAATTTCGATGCTTCGATATAAAATTTAATGTAGTATTTTCTGAACAGGAATTAGATTATGAAGAGTCAGTCAGCCATTTGAGCATCAACGACGTCTGTGTATACTTTGAGTGCTGGGGGTGAACGTATGGGGGCGAAGTGATATTAAAATATCTACATATAAAAAGGTAGTTATAAAAATCAAGCGTCCTATCGCAGTCGGGTTGTTGCATGGTGTTATTTTGAGGTTTCCTTCTCTCGCAGTGATATAGTCTGCATATTTTGTATCCACGCCTAATTGTTCACAAAGAAACTAGTAGTTCTGTGAACAGTAGATGTCACGAGCGTCCGTTGTCACATTATTTTTTCTTTTATCAAATCTGGTATCAGTAAGAAACAATACATTTCCAAATACGATATTGTGTACCTATCATCTTATTTTAAACAGCCCTGGATGTTTCACCAAAATAATTTCGATCCGTTCTTAAAAAACGCTACAGAAAATAGTTCCCCTTTTGTCTCATCTTTTTTTCACAAACCTTGTAGGAATGATTTTTTAAATCATCGAACGCGTGTGCCAAGTTCCGTGAAAATCAGATAAAATAGCAGTTTGTTGAACGTGTTACTACCACTTGTAACTCCGGTAATTGAATTGCTATTAATAACTAAAGTTGAAAGTTTTAGAACAACATTAAAAAATTGCCCATGATACTACCACAAAATTAAAATATGTTTTTAAACATGTTGATAGAAAAGCGCTAAGTGTCAGGTGGACCACGGGTAAAAATTATTTCCCATGGCGCAACTAGGTGAACTACGGGGAATAAAACAATTCTCTTGGTATACCAGGTGGGCTATGGGTAAAAAAAATCCCGTGGTTGATCTGGGTGAACTACGGGTAAAAAAAATCCCGTGGTTCACCTGGGTGAACTACGAGGTGGACCACGGGAAATAAAGGAAGAATTATGGTTATGAAAAAAATAATGAAGAAATTGTTTTTCTTGTCGAGGATGTCATGTCGCCTACTAAGATTTCACGCACGGTAAGCAGGGGCAGTTTGCAAAAAAGTAACCCAAAAAGGGTGCATTTCAAGGATCGACAATGGGTTGGCCTGGGAGTGACGAGTGAAGGAGCCTATTACCCTAGCAGAAGCAGACTACGGCGTCGATGCCGTGATGCGCGTCTCGCTACACCCGGGGACAAGATATGGACTCCGTGGTCCCTACTTCCGATAAGGGCCATCTCATAAGAGACAATCTTGGGCCGTGTCAGTCATCTCATAAGAGACAGTCTTGTGCCAAGGTGCGAAGGATATGTCTCAAGTAATCTCACCTCCGGCAACCTGCGGCTCACACAGTCGATGTGCGTTTTAGTCGGTTCAAGTCCGACATAACCTTGGGGATTATGCGCACAGTAAAAATAAAAGGTGAAATGAAATGATAACAGGTCCCTTGTCATGGAACCTACTATTGGATCCTCTGCTACGTCTCTTCGAGGAGAACGGCAACTATGAGAGATTTAAGAGGCCTATACCCTCTTAAACCGCACTCGAAATTGAGAGAAGAGCTAATGCCGCCCTCGAACGTTTTTCAACGTTGGGTGTCAAAAACAAATTGAATTTGCTCCGCACAAGAAATTTCATTGGTGTTCACCAGAAAGCTAAAGTACGACAACCCACGTCTGACCATGGACGGGGTGGACATTGTCCTGTCCCAAGGAATAAAAAATACTAGGGCTTATAGATCACAACCTCAATTTTAATAGCCAAGTGAAAAAAGTGTGTACCATAGCCATTAACATATACAAAAAGTAGCAAGAACGGCCCGGATCTCCTGGGTGTTATTGAGCCCACCATCTTATATGGGGCCTGTGCTGGGTACAAGGCAACTGAAAATATATGCGTTAAGAACCAACTGAACTCGGTTCAGTGGGTGAACTCGGCGATGCTGTTGGCTGGTACACTCAAAATATTACTGTTAATAGCTAATACCTAAACTCTGTACAGCCTTAATAAATATTGAATGTATAAGTTATTTTTAAGATTATAAGATGTTTTTGTTTGGGTGTTAAAATATATAAAATAATAAAGACAAAAGAATATGCCCTCATATTCTCACAGAGTATGTGCAAAAGTGTGAGAAGAATAAATGCGAGAAATTGAATGATAAAATGAACTGGAATGAAATAAGAAAGCTTAGGTTAATAAATAAAACTCTCCCTAGTTTTATTTCAACTTGTAAAAAAAATACTCTGCATTAACGGCAAGTAGGTGAAGAAAAAATTGCTTCTGTGACAGGATATGCTCGCCGATAGACGCTGCCTAGGTAAATTTTTTAACGCTGTTAGTCATTGATCGTATAAAGATGGCCATTTACTGCACTGTGGCAGCAACAAAGGTATTGAGTTTTGTGTATCCTTCAAATGATCAATAAAGTTTCAATTTTAATGAGGTCAATTACATTTCCATTTTTAGAAAATTAAACAACTTCTTAGTGCGTCAAAGTGTGGGAACTCACATCTGGTAAGGTCACCAAATAAGGCGATATCGAGACATGTGTTTTAAACTACGTTCAGCATTTTACTTTCAAAACATATTTAGTTCAGTTGAAATATCATACCCTATTATAGTAATAATCCCAGTCACATTCGAAATGGCTGAACTTTTTTTGAACCTCTACAATCTATAGGCAATATCGAAGCATTGCAATTAAACCAGTTGTTGGTCTTTTTAGGGCTCCTACTATCCGTAACGCTTGCCATAAATGTTCGTATGGTAACTGGGACCGATGGTTTTAAGTGGTCTCCGAAACACGACTTGACCAATGGTAATACCCATATTCACGCATAAATAAAATTAATATTATTTTCATCTTACATTTATTTTGCGTGCGGAAATCCCGTTGGGCTTCTCCTAATGAAAGTTAACGATATGTATGTCGAATTCGAACCTTTTCATTGCATCCGCCACTGTGAGCACCCTAATCTGTGATGCCCTGAAGGAGTATCCCAGAGACCCCGACCAGTCTTGACTACCAACATAGGCGACCTTGACGTGATGTTGGGGATTGAAAGAGAGAGTAGCAACAGTATTCTGAGGACGATTGCTGCGCGGTTGTATTGCGCAATACAAGAAAGATGGATGAGTATCTTGGTCGATTAAATGTGTACTCACCATACACTTGTTTATGGTACTTACTGACCAAGGAAGAAGGATCCGAAAGTAGACAAAATGTAATAAAGTAAGAGACAAATGTCTAATTATAATAAATAATTTTCATGCTCCATGTCCAGCTATAGGTACATTATGTGCTGATTTACAATTTTTTAGTTCCCGGCAGAGTAGAACTTGGACCACCCCATCTCTCTTCCCATGCGGTGTCGTACAAGGTGATTAAGAGATATAACTGTTTAACATCAAACAGATATATACAGCCCAGACTCTGCCTCAAATCCATGGCTGGAGTCAATAATAGTGCCCGGAAAACGATAATAGGCTCACTCCCTATTACGTGGGACCGAATACAATGACAGGTGAAATGTGGTTGTTAATTCACGTCTGCCTAACCCTTTGAGGATAAAGGTGTGATTATATGTATGTACGTATCTTAATTTGAATTTTTGTGATATTTTTTGTTAATTGCTTTAAATGATATATGTCATCAAAAAAAAAAAATATGTTAAAAATGTAATGTTACTGTGTACTAGTAATTACATTTTAATTGTTCTTAGCTATAAGTTGTATAATAGTTATTTTAGTTTTATTGTATTTAATATTATTATATTATTCATCACATGATTGTAAAATAAATAAATAAATAATAATACCATTATTACATGAAGTACTAACATAGCTTATACGTTTTTTACTAATTAACTATGTATGTTATATCTGAAATAAAGTATTATATAATAAAAGAAACCGCTTTACTCCTAAGAGAGGCTCGTCACATTGAAATCATCATCTTTCCTGTTGCAATCTCATATTAATTTAGGGTATAATCTTCCCATTAATCTCTATTTGCAGTCCTCTCAAAATTCACTCTCATCCTGGCCCTGTCCATCTTTCCTACACTCATCAAGATGGGTGACTGTAGGAACTTGTCTAATTTAAGTTATCTAGGTTTCCTCTCTCGTAATATACAAAGTGTAATGTATTCAATTAATTTATTTCTTTATCAACAAAAATAGTTTGTGTTGAAATATCAATTATAACTTACAAATACTTTTTTAAACCACTTACTTGGCAGACAAGCACACGGCCCACCTGATGGGAAGCGGTTACCGTGGCCTATGGACGTATGCAACACCAGGGTATGTTACACTCGCGCTGCCGACCATGAAGAAACCTTCAGATGCCCCTCTTGAAGAACCCCATATTTATACTTGCAATCATACTCCGATGAATATACAATCCGAGAGTACATATACAAGTTCGTGCCTCAATTCAGTTACGTACGGAACCCTTAGTACGCGATCCTGGCTCACAATTGATCAAGTTTTTTAGATCAGACATTTGTGACAAAACTTACCATTTTGCTGAAAACCGAGAAAGTCCCGTTTTTTCGGATCGATTCGAATTATGATGATGTCGGAACAATCCTATCAACTTTCAACTGGCTGCAAATTATTGTAGCCTCACTCCTATAATTTAGTTTATGTTGACCGGTCTATTAATGAAATACATAATATACATTATAACATCAAAATAAAATAATAATCATAATAATATCTCTTTATTATATGTACACATAGAATGGTGAATATATACAGATAGATACAATTTAGTACCGTTTAGAGGCATAACAAGTGGTGGCCTTATTGCACAAGGCAATCTCTACCTGGCAACCATGGGATAGAGTGAGGTGTACATATATTTTTATTATTCATACATACAATCACGCCTTTAACCCCGGAGGGTTAGGCAGAGGTGAATTAACACCCACATTTCACCAATCGTTGAATTCGGTCCCACGTAATAGGGGGTGAGCCTATTGCCTTCTCCCGGACACTATTGTCGACTCGAGCCATGCATCTGAGGCTGAGTCTGGGCTGTATATATATGTCTGGTGTTAAACAGCCCCATCCCTTAGTCGCCTTGTACGTCACCGCATGGGAAGAGAAGGGGGTTTTTTTTTTATACCACTTAGTTGACAGACAAGCACACGGCCCACCTGATGGTGGTCCAAATTCTACCCTGCCGGCTTATATTTTCTTCTTTATACTCTGATATATGTATTGTAAAGTTATAAATATAATAGATACTACGAAACTTATAATATACATACTTATTCCATACATAATTTATAAAGAAACGATACCTACATAATAGTATACCTACTTACACCTGACACACCCATATATAATATACTAAAAACAGCGTAGACATGAAAAAGGAGATAGAATTAAGCTAAAATGAAATTTAAATAGAAAATATTACAGTCACCATCCACAAATTCTTCCACTGTATAAGAACACTTTCTCAATAGCAAGCACTTTAACTTTTTCTTAAAGGAATTGGTTTTATAGATATCAAGCTATAAGTCACTAGCTATTCTATTAAAAAGTTTAAAACATAACATACCATATCATAAACTCACGCCTATATCCCCGAAGGGGTAGGCAGAGGTGCTAGCACCCACATTTCGCCAGTTTATGTTTAGGTCCCAATGTAACAGGTGGCGAGCCTATTGCCATTAACCACGGACTAATTAAAAAAAGTTTAAATATAGAAATTAAATTAAATTAAAAGTATTAATATTTTGTACAAGTATATATAAAAGAAGAAAAACTTTTACCCAACATCAGTTTAAACCAAACTAAAACAATATCCAATAATATTATCGTTTGCTAGTTGTTGCTCGTAACCATCACTGGCACCTTGTTCCCGTAACCCTTGGGGAGTTTATGTCTTTCCCTGTACATACCAAATTTTAGCCAGCTCCGTCACTAAAATTAGTCAGAAAATTAATGTCCACATAGCCACTACTAACCGTGAGCGCAGTAAGAATGACGTCATGACGCCATCAGGTAGTTTTTACTTTAGAAAGTTGTGACATTTGATAAAAAGTGATTGATTAACTTTGAAGTCAACCACCCTATTGACAACAATGTAACTGTGTAATAGGGGCTAACGCCAGTCACTTGTTTTAATTATGTATTGAGGACGGAGGCACGGAGGTAATCGATGACGTTTTTAATGGTGTATGTTTATGGTGTCGTAGTTGTCACTCAATATAAACACAAACTCTTTAGATTTGGATACGATAGCAAAGTTACTCACTAAAGATGTTTTTTCGTTATTGGGATTTTTTTCAACACACTTATAAGTAATATATTTTTAAAAGATCATGCTCAATAGCACAAATGAATTAATATACCACTTAATCATTTAATGCAATTTAAACTTTACAGTATAAACAAAACTATGCCATCAAAAACAGTTCATTATATTTTACTAACTGCACATTTACTATTTGTTTCTCTAAATACACATTTTTTTCTAAGTAGGTACTACATAATAATAGTTTATGAACTTGTTACGTAATAGGGGTTCTTAATCCAAATTATGTGCTGTTTCATACACTATTTTATCTAATCTCATGAAATAGTTAACAAGGATTCCCGCTATTGCGAAAATTATTCTCAACTCGTTTTCACTGTTGAAATTATAGTTAATTGTTAATTGACACGTACTGGTTGTGAAGAAAACGATTTATGCTGTTCACCACCCGATATAAGATGTGAAGCCCTTAACGTTATGGAAAGTTTACTGAATACGACCAGACTAAATATCTATTGTAGTATTTTTTTTTCGCAATTGTGTTAAAAATGGTTGTATGATACACGTGTGTGTTGATGATTACCTTCTTCGGTTCTCTTAAGACCCTCGCTTGTCGGCTCGGGTCTCAATGACGCCTTAGCGGTAATCACCAACATTACACACTCGTACCGTAATATACTATTACAACACACTTGTTCATAAAATGGCTCTAATTTCACTACTATTAGTCACATAATGGCACCTTTTAGGAAAAAACTGTGTCTTTTTCCTTGCCAAAATTCACAAAACTATATTATTAAACAGTTCATTACATTTTACTAACTGCACATTTATTAATTATTTATTTAAAAAAACGTATAAGCGTAGTTTATGAACCAGTTACATAATAAGAGTTCTTAATCCAAATTACCTACAGTTTCATACACTAATTTCATGAAATAGTTAACATAATTTGAGTAAAAAAGTAGCGTAATTTTTAGCTCCAAAAAATATTTGCGCTCACGTGAAGCGCGGTTGTGCCACGTCCACAGGCCTTGTAGAAAAAATGCATTGATACCTTCTCGAGTCCAGCTAAAGGTACATTATGTACTTTTTAAATTCATTTTGGTACTCAATGCTCCAGGCATATAGAATTCATTAAAGTGTTTTTAATCTTTACATTTCAGTATATTTGAATATTATTTTCTTCGCAAGTGTGTTGAAAAACATCATTATGATGCACGTGTGTATTTATGATTACTGTCCTCATCTCTAATAAGACCCTCACCTAACAGCTTGGGTCTTAATGGCGCTTCAGCTGTAATCACCTTCATTTTTTCATGTCCCATACAGCTGACACCACAAAGAATGTTTGGAACTTTTTTGCAAGTCTCCTGATTGGCAGTATAGGCTTTAGAGCAGGTTTTATTTTCTACGTTAATAACTTCTGTAAATGCCAAGATATGCTAAACAGGTGAACTAGGCAAGCGAACCACCATTCTATCATTTGACACACATGTTATAGGGTCTCATTACCATGGACGCCCAAGATCGTGCGAAGAGTTGGTGCTGGAACCAGAAGGCGGACCCTGAGCACCGAGGTCATCTTAACCTCGGACGGATGGAACCAGGAAAATACATCATAAATACAATGATGATGACACATGTCATGGGGTCTTTTTTCTAAGTTTTTGCACGAAGATCTGTGGCAGTTCTTATGGGTTTAACTGCAGAACTGCGATATTGCCAGTAGGTAGTAGAGATCAAATGGCAGTCGCTTCAGACAAATCATCGAAATTTAGCTGTTCCGTTGTTGATTTGAAGTCGAATCCATTAGAGTTGGACAAAGCTCACGGGAGGAAAATTATAGGGTCCATTATGGCGATTCCGTCATATTTGATCACTAGTTATCATCCAAACTAAACGTGTAACATACAGATTCACGTTCCGAGCTTTCAATGTCGTACATTTAAACCCGGATATTCACTAGGATGAAATTAAACAGATTAATCTATCGAGTCCGTCTTAATCTCGCGTAATGGATATTAATCCTTTCAGGGGCTAGCAAATTCACTGGACATTCACTGGGATGGAACCGAAGAGTTGGATTAACCTATCAACTCGAACTTATCCCACATAATGGATATTAATCCTCCCGGGGAGTCATATCTGTTACCTTCGTCCGAGCTGTATTAGGATTTATAATGTGTTAAACAATCAATTGTGGGATGTTGAGAGTTTGAATTGTTAGTTTATGGCGATGATATGGTGACGATAGATACATTATTATCAAGTGATGCTATTCTTGAAGAATCCCATACTGTCGTCGCTTAGTACAATCAGCGAGGGGATCAAGCTGGGGGATCGTTCAGCAGGTCGTATCAAATTTTATAATAGATAATGGACCAAAAGCCCGTCAGGTGGCTTTGGCAGGTACACGGAGCTAAAGGTGTGAAAAACGAAAATCTACTTTCGTCAAATAATAATGTAAACCAAAATGCAATATTCCGTTAGTGCTTGTCCTCACTAGAATTTTTTATTTGACGTCAAAGTTGAGGGACCTCTACCCTCGGTTTTATTTAAGTTTAAAAATCTTGGATCCATACATTTTTAATGAAGCTGTTTACTGAAAAATAATGCATAATATCGTACTATATTAGAAAAATAGTTTATAAAAAAATAATAAACCGAGATAGTTTAACGGCGTGTTTCATCCATTTATTAAGGTAAAAAATTTAAAGAAGAAAAAGATATTCCGTTAGAGCTTGTCTTCACTAGTATTTTTACTAGCATCAAAGGTAAGGAACAACTTCACTCGGTTTCATTAAAGTTCGACAATCTTGAATACATAAATATATTGCAAATGTTGTACTATATCTAAACAATAGTTTTTTTTATACCACTTAGGTGGCAGACAAACACACGACCCACCTGATGGGAAGTGGTTACCGTGGCCTATGGACGTGTGCAACACCAGAGGCGCTACACTCACGTTGCCTATCCTGAAGAAAACTTCTAATGCCCCTTTTGAAAACCACATATTGTAGGCGCATAGGAAAATCGCAGCAAGGAGTTCATTCTACAGCTTGAATGCGCGTGGGATGAAGTTTCTTTCATACCGTACAGTGCGTACCGTCTCAGGTTGCAATGTGTGGGGATAAATTCCCTGCCTATGTATTGATAGAAAGTTGCTGTGGGCATCATGTCAAACAATTCATCTGAATACAAACATAATAGTTAATAAATGCAATTAAATTCAAACTCGAAACTGCATATGCTTTCGTTGTGTCACTGTCCACACAGTGATAATGAAATGCTCAGTATACTAGAATGACAGCAGATATGACAGGATTTGTAGAATTTCCAATATTGATTGAGCATGATTTGTTTTTATTCGCTCTTGGTGTATGCCTAATAAGATATGCGAGAAGCTACTTCACTATAGTAGCACATCGAACACATCCTCAAAAACGGTGCATTTTCAATTTTCAGTTGCCAAATGATCACATAACACTGATGATATATATTTCCAAGATTATTTAGCTCTTTTTTTTTACGTGCGCAAAATCCCTACGGATACCTCCCCACCGGAGCCGGTGGAGGAGGTTATGTCGGACTCGAACCGACTAAAACGCACGCCGCCTATGAGTCGTTTTGGTTGCCGAGGGTGAGGTTGACAGGCATATCCCTCGCACCCCGGCTGACCCAGGGCCATCTCTCACGATCTGGCCCTCTTCTCGGGTGTGGGGACTACAGAGTCTCCAACTCATCCCCGGAAACGGGGAGGCGCGCCAGGCGCGCCACCGCCGCGGCCTGCTTCTGCCAGGGTGACAGGCGGCTCCACCTGTCACCCCCAGATTATTGAGCTCTAATAAAAGGCTAATAAAAGTTCTAATAAAAGCCTCTAATAAAAGTTGAGGGACCACTACCCTTGCTTTTATTAGAGATTATTGAGCTCTAATAAAAGCAAGGGCAGTGGTCCCTCATAAATAGGTTCATTGATAAAGTATGTTCCCAAGATTTTTTAACAATAATAAAACAAAGGGCAATTGACTCTCGACTTTCACGTCATATTAAAAGATATTAGTGGATATTAGACGTCACTCTGGACGTCCTGTCACTGATAAAATCAGTGCCATCTTTGAAAAAGTGAAGCAAGATCGACGTATTAGTTGTTACGATACGGCTGAAGAACTGGATGTTGATCACAATACACTTTCACGTCATTTACAATTGTGGGTACAAAAATAAACTTAATATTTGGGTACCACATAATCTTACTGAGAAAAACCTAATGTAACGTATTTCCATATGCCATTCTTTGTTGAAACGTAACAACTCTGAACCATTTCTTAAACGATTGATTAGGTGATGAATAATGGGTCATTTACGATAAGAATGTGCGCAAAAGATCGTGGTCGAAACATGGACAAGCCCTACAGACCGTGACAAAACCCAACCTAATTCAGAATAAGGTAATGCTGTGTGTATGGTGGGATTGGAAAGGAATCGTACACTATGAGCTTTTACCGCAGTGTAAAACTTTCGATTTTGACCTCTACTATCAGCAACTGATGAAGTTAAAAGAAAGCATTGAGTAAAACCAGCCGGCACTAGTGAACAGGATGGGTCTGGTGTATCATCATGACAATGCCAGACCGCACTCATCTACAGCCACACAACAAAATTGAAAGAGCGTGGGGGGATGTGTTGGTGCATCCTCCGTGTAGCCCTGACCTTGCTCCATCAGATTTCACCTGTATCGGTAACTTCAGAACTCTTTAGGAACTATAAAGTTAATCTCTAAACAACACTGTGAAAACAACCTGTTAGGTTTTTTTAATCAAATGTCTCAAAATTTCTACAGAAATGCGATCATGGCACTACCCATATGATGATAACAAGTCATTGATCAAAACGGCACATAATAACATAGCATAATATAAGCCCACGCTTATATCCCCGAAGGAGTAGGCAGAGGTGCTAGCACCCACATTTCGCCATTTTTTGTTTAGGTCCCAATGTGATAGATGGCGAGCCTATTGCCACTAACCGGGTACTTATAAACCTGCGATAAATACACACATAAATACAAAAAGCATCGAATAGTCATTAGTGTGTGCCATGGTAAAACCTGTGATCGAAGCCGAGACCTCGTCTCAGTAGTCCATTACCCATACCACTAGGCTATCGCGGTTTTTATTTTTTTTATTGTGCATATACTCCCCACAGATACCAGTGGGGAAAATTTCTTATAACCTTGGTATTCCCCCCCTTCCTGATGATTGATTGTTCTGATGTTTGGTACGGACGATAATACAATATAAATCAATAAAACAGTTTCACTTGCTCTTAATACCTTGGTATTAAGAGCATTTTGAGACTTTGTAGTCAAGATCGATCTGATACCGACCGTACAATATTATTGTTTCTGTTGTCTGTCCATTCTTGCGTTTCATGACACACTCGTCGTGGTCAAACGGCTTAGCACTATCTGCATATTCTTTTTGAGGATACAGACTGTTAGCAAATATTAGTTGACGTTAGAATTGAAAAAGCCATCGTTTAGTAAAAGTACAAAGTTATTATTTTAAAGCGTTGGTAGCTTAGTGGTTAAGGTCCCGGGTACGAATTTTCGTCATTACATTAGCGACGTGAACCCACTCCTAACACAAGCTTAAGCTAAAAGGGATACAATATTAGAATCGAAATTTTTAATATGCCCTATATTAGTAATTTAGATTCTAATCTTGCACCACTCTCATACCTTTTTTTTTACGTTTGCAAAATCCCCACGGATACCTCCCCACCGGAGCCGGTGGAGGAGGTTATGTCGGACTCGAACCGACTAAAACGCACGCCGCCTGTGGGTCGCTTTGTTTGCCGAAGGTGAGGTTGACAGGCATATCCCTCGCACCCCGGCCGACCCAGGGCCATCTCTCACGATCTGGCCCTCTTCTCGGGGCCACTCTCATACCTAAAGCAAAACTACTCTCATACCGCGGACCCTGACAATAATTCATATAATTTTAGATCTTTAAGCAATGTATTAAAAGTTCAAAATTTAAAGACAAAAGTGCAAAGTGAATGATTTTTCATTCACTCTGCAATAAGAAAGTAATGACACTCATTTCATTCAGTTTTGGACTTTAACTGTATGATTATGAAGTCTAAAATGTATTGCCATTTTTTGCATTGTCTATGATAGTAATTTTGCTTTAGTAGAGTTGAGGGCCTGGTAATTGATAAGGTGTAAGAAAAATGAGAAGGAACCAACAGGCTTCCCACATTACTTTCACGTTCTACTTCCATAAGAGAATTCCTTATGAGGCTTTCCTTCCTTATTACATCCTTATAGTCTTATTACCTGTCAGAGTTCAAGACCCGTATTCTAGAATGGTACTCAGTTATGATCCTTGATTTATCTGAGAACAGATTGACAGACAATCTATCAGTTTATACATTCTGCCCTCAGATAAATTTAGATTCGGGACTGTGTGTCGTCCAAGAATACGGTCCTTAGATTAGTCATGAGCTGGCCTCCTAAACAATTGGGTAATTGACTGACTAGTCAAATTAGTTACATTTTACTAAACGCCAAAACGGTAAGTTGTAAGGAAACTTGTATAGTCAAATCATTTATTATTATAGATTGGGTGGATGATTAAAAATAAATAAAAACGATGAAATTAGTACCGACGCAACTTTTTCAGCTCTTTTACTATAGTAAGCTCAGTTGAATAATTTATTTTAACTACAGGAATATACCCGATTGGCATTTCGTTGGTCGGCGTAGGTATTGTAGAATACAATGATGGATTAACACCTATTTTGACGTTTACGACAGTTGTTAACGTATGAGAGAGTCGGTTATATTGGACCACTATTCACTTGGGCTGTGATATTTAGTTTATATAAAGACTTATAAATGAATAAAAATAAGAAATTTGATGTCTAGATTGTCATATGAAAAAAGAACAATGTCTTGCTTTGGTTTGGTTGGATAAAATCAAGTTTATGCGGAGGTCTTTATAAGGCACAGGTCCAGCCCCACATGGAGTACTGCTATCAACTTTTTGCTGGAGCGCCTGCATACCAGCTTGACCCCTTCGACACGGTGCAAAGACGGGCGTTGAGACTGGTTGACAATCCCATACTCACAGGTAGTGTGGAACCTCTTAGCCTTGGGAGGGGCTTTGCCTCGCTGTGTGTGTTCTACCGCCTATTTGTGTGTGTGTGCACGCATCGCACCTCTCGCCATAGGCAGAGAGTTCATCCTCACACATTGCGACCTGAGACGGTGCGCACTGTGCGGTATGAAAGAAACTTCATCCGGTTTTCCCAAGCACCTACAATATGGGGTTCTTCAAGAGGGGCATCAGAAGGTTTCTTCATGGTCGGTAGCGCGAGTGTAACACCCCTAGTGTTGCATATGTCTAACCGCTTCCCATTAGGTGGGCCGTGGGCTTGTCTGTCACCCAAATGGTGTAAAAGAAAAAGTCTAACACCGGTACAACTTAGTAGACATGTCATTTAAATTGTACCATAGATATTTAAATTGTACCATAGATATTTAAATTGTACCATAGAAATTTAAATTGTACCATAGATATTTAAATTGTACCAGACAGTAAAATACTACATAAATAAGCTTATTTTGGATCAGTCTTGTGAGCGTTTAGTTTTCTTAGTCAGAAACAAAAAAGCTTACACATACATAATGTACTTACGCCTGTAAATCCCCAAAGGTGTAGGCAATGGTGTATTAACAATCACATTTCACCAACTATGATTTTCGGTTCTACGTAATAGGGGGCAAGCCTGTTGCCGTCAAACGGGCACAAACATATAGATAATAATTATATATATATAGAAATTAAATTATATGTATTAGAATGAAAATAGTCAGGTAACTTAGGGTACGATTTAACGAACCAGGTAAATTTTGAATTTTTATTGAACCACGCAATGCACAAAAATTTAGATTAAATTTGTAATTATATAAAGTAGACTGCGTAGTTTTAGTATACCTATATCATGCGTTGAGACGTATTAAGCCAGTATGAAAATTAATAACAAATTCCACTAAAAACTGTTTTTTTATGTTCCCATTTACAATTTTCGTTCGATATCAATTTAAAATGGTGGACAGTTGGAGGCGTCATTAAACCATAGTTTGGTATTGCCAGTGTAGAAAAATATTGTTATTTAATGAGAAATTCAGAGGTGGTACGATTTTAAACATACATACATACATACATATAATCACGCCTTTATCGCCGGAGGGTTAGGCAGAGATGAATTAACACCGACATTTCACTAATAATTGTATTCGGTCCCACGTAATAGGGGGTGAGCCTATTGCCGTATTCTGGGCACTATTGTTGACTCGAGCCATGCATCTGAGGCTGAGTCTGGGCTGTATATATCTGTCGGATGTTAAACAGCCCTATTCCTTAGTCGCCTTGTACGACACTGCACGGGAAGAGATGGGGTGGCCCAAATTCTACTCTGCTGGGAAAGGCGGTACAATTTACTCCACTTTTCCGTATGCTATGCCTTACATTCATCATTCTATTATATTCTACTCTACAAACGTATTGCCACTTGACAAGAGGGTCAGAACTGTTATTTCATGTCAATATAGAGAATATTCCATTACTGATTTGGAGTTCAAAAACTCGATCTTTAATCCCTCTAGAAAAAAGTAGTCTCTCTCTCCTTGTTTTCATTTTGTTATTTTGCGGGTAGTTTAGAAATAACACACAAAATTCGTGGAGAAGTATTATATTAAAAAAGTTTACATTTTTTGTATATTAGTCCCCCACATTAACTTAAGGTGTAATTAAAAACTTAATTAAACAAAGTAATGGCAAAGATGTTCTGGACTGCTTGCTTTTGAAAAAAAGATTACATTTTAGATCTTGACAACATTACATACTAATTGATTATATATGGTTAAATGCGGTTATATGCGGTTATAAGCGGTTATATGCGGTTATATACGATTATATATGGTTATAATCTATATTGCATTAACAATGCCTTAAAGATACTACGAGAATGACTAAAGAACGGTGACTTTGATATCTGTATGTAGTTTACGGTTTAACAAACTATAATTATACATTTTATCTCCGCTACTGTAAACGCATACTAGAAGTCTACTTTTACCACTTATATTACCGTAAATATTTTACCGTAAACTACGTATACTTTACCCAAAGCATGGATATGTCTATTAGGCATAGCCGTACTATTTGATTCAATGGCATTGACTAATAACATTGAAGTTTCTTCAACAGAACTGCAGAGCACACCTTGTGATTTGTAACAATGTATAATTTCTGAAATATAGTGCATATCATTCTCGTACTTAATACCTACAATACACCTATCTAATTCTATTACAAATTTATTAACTCATATGTTTGCATATTTTTGATGTTTATGTAACTGTATCAGGTAACTCGAGTCGAGACTCTCTCCATCTCGGCTTGTGTCTCGCTAAGTCCGCCAATCTTATTTGCATATCTGCGTTTAGTTGCCTTCCTCACCGAGATCACTCTTGCCATAAGTAGGAAGAACAAACTCGCTCACTGAATAGTATTGTTAGGTAGACAAGTTCTTTAATTTTACCATTATTTAAGTCTCAATAAATGCGGCATTTGTATTTATTGATACTGGGTATTAATATTTTTATATTAAACATTTATAATAACATGCAAGTATTATAACTATACCTACCATAGTGCATATAATTTGCTATAAACTATGAATAATATTCAATATTTGTCCTATGTGTAAATATTTAGGAAATATAACTTAGTTATATTAGGCTTGATCGAGACGACATTCATGATCATATTACATCAATATATATATAAACCTTATAAATAATAAAAATTATAGTCTAATACTTATTTTTAACGATACATTACAGAAGACAGATTACACTTTATATTAGACACATTAAATTTCCTTATGTTACGGACCATGGCAAATATTAAATTAGATACGTAAGCTAAATCGTACATATATATCGTACGATAAAACAAATCTACGCTACTGCAAACACGTTCTAAATGCTAATACAATATTTTACTGTGAACTACGAGTAACATGTCTTGAAGATATAATCATACTATATAGTTCATCATCAACTAGCAATATCGCTATGTCTTCAACATAATTCGCCCGCTAGACAATTGAAGAAGTAAAGTAGAGTATACATATTTGTACCACATATCGACCCTATTCTCTTCTACAAACATTGGCACTTATCTGGGGCGACATCAGTGCAAGTCGTGGGAGGGTGAAATCGGGTATGTTAATTCATCCCTTTTTTTCAGAAATAAATCCTAAATACATTATTTTTATTTATTTTTTGTCATTTTAAATAAATTATATTATAATTTTGAAAATAATTAATATCATTTATCTCACTACTGCTAATACCTATAGGTATATTCACATCAACTGATCTTCATAAGATGAACGCGACTGATCGATTATATAATTATAAGCTATTATATTTTATATACGATTAAATAGGATTGAAAATACAATAAACCTAAAAAGATTTTCGCCCTCCCATGGCTTTATCATGGTCGGGTAAAGGTACTCCAAGAATGACAAGATAAAAGAATGGTGAGATCTGTATGTAGTTTACGGTAAAACAAACTATAATTATACATTTGATATACGCTACTGTAAACACACACTAAATGCTACTTTAAACACATATCTATATTTTACCGTAAATTACACTACTGGGTTCATGTTAAGTATATTATACTTAACATGAACCGAAATTCATAAGTTGAACACCTTTGAACGTTATTGAGATTATTTTGGCAGTAGTCCATTCATTGATCTTATTTTACTATTTCAAAAAGCAGCATCGAATGATCTGAGAACCTCTCCACCTCGGCTTGTGTCTCGCTGAGTCTGCCAATCTGGTTTGCATATCTGCGGTCAGTTGCCTTCCTCACCGTGATCACTTTTCCCGGAAGCAGGAAAAACTCCCCGTGAATTATTAAACCCACCATCTAACACAAACTTTTAAACAGTATTCATTGGTGGTATCTACTGGTACGAATGTTTCATCTCAATAACGCTATATGTGCTTGTAGATTAGGTGTAATAGATCTTTAATGTAATGTAAAGTATTTTATACATTACAATTAGTTATATACCTGTCATCTAGTATCTATTATTATGTCTGTCCCAGGTGTACCTCACCTCCAGTAACTGATAGCACGAGAGTTTGCTGTGCGATTTTGTCTGTTCGTATTCGACATAACCCCGCTCGTGGGCTCAACATGACGGGCAGAGGTTTGTCACACGACAACATCTCATGTGTACTAAAGAAGGAACACAGTTTTAGTGCGACTTCTTTGGCATATTTTATAATAATTATGTTATAAGATATACGCGATGATTACATAGCACGAGATAATGATTTATAAGTAGATGTTATCTAATTAGACATGTTTAATGATAAAATTGTTCATTATATTACCCACATAAATAAACTTTTTCATAAATCTTAAAAAAGTGTTTACAGTAGACATGACATATAGTTAGCACACTTGCCAACCATATGTCATGTCTGCTGTAAAGTAGGTGAATACCCGACGGGGTGTACACCTACTTTAATAATTATGAAAATGGTTATTAATATAATAAACAATTCATCTTATTACCTATTCTATTCTATTATAAAAACTATTCTCAATCTATGTTCTGGTATCAATCTAATTCCGCACAGCCATTGATGAATTATTTTCTTATAATATCAAAATGTAGAATGTTGTAGAATATTTATTTCTTATTATTATTTACTATTTATATTTTTTTAACTGAAAACGTTCGAAACTAGAACACATACTACTTGAGACGTAAGAAATTGATGACGAAAGGAAAGTATTGGATCGAGTTAAAGTGTGCAGGGATAAGATATGCCCTATTTCAATTTCTAAAGCTTCTAACATTGCAACAGTACCATTAACAGGTCTTCATGACCTAGTTGGTTTCAAGTTATTTATTACTGTATACCCGTAGTACGGTCTCAGATCTGATATCAAAGCAAAGAAATTCGAATAGTTTTTAAAAAGAAGGTGCCTAGGTAATACACATATGTGGCTCTTGGATATATATTGAACATTTTCACATGGCGTAAATTGCCTATGGACGTGTGTAACACCAGAAAAGTTACACTCGCACTGCCGCCCCTGTAAGCACAGAGTTTCTGTACCGTCAGTGTAGAGGACAAAGCAGACCTTTAGTAATCCCACTAACAGCGCAAATTCTCCACTGAGCTCTGGCTACCCTACTTACCGCTCGGAACAACACGAAGTTATTATAACTGCGGTATTTGTAGGACAGAGCCAGCCAGCGGGCCCAGTCGGACTGCTCAATTAGACGGCAATACCGCCGTGTACCTCCTATATATATTTTTATTTATATATATATATATATATATTTATTTATTTATGACTTTTAAAACTAGACAAACCAAAACCATAAATCTCGAATAAGTTTTTTGTCCCGTACGGGGTGTACGGGACAAAAAGTAAAAAAAAAGGATCGCAAAATGTAATACCGAAGTTTTATTATGCGAAACGAGCTTTAGTGAATAATATTGGCTTTTACTGGTGTTGACCATCACCTGTAAAGGTGATGTTGTGATGAAATGTTCATTATATACCCCAGGCCTTAATCCTGACTGAATATATACCGTTACGTCTACTGTGATTAAATATTGGCAATAGAAGAAAGATTAATCTACTTAAAGAGTTCCATGCTGTTCTCCTTGGCTCGCATGAAATATGTGATCATGTCTATTGGTAGAGGGAATACAATCGTCGAATTTTTCTCAGCTGATATGGTGTTCAATGTCTGGAAGAAAGTCCAGTGTTTATTCAAAGGGATTGTGTTAAGATTTGGACATTTTGGAATAATTATTTTCCTATATAATCTATCTCTGTGCTTCATTTCACCCGCACATGGTGCAGAATATCCAATCAAGAACCAAGCGGTTCAGTGAATCTTTCCTTTATCGCATCATTAAGGCCTGGAATCCGTTAACAGTTCATGACATGTGATTCCTTCTTCCTACAGTCTCGGGTCCTTTAAGCGGAACTTGAAAAAGGCCGTCAAGCTGAGTGTCACGATTGACACATAGTATGTGTAAGTAATGGTGACCCTTTCTTCCTGAGACTTTGCCTTCAGCTTACCATCTGGTAAGGCAAAGTCTAATTGACGTGTCCTATATAAAAGAAATCAAACCAATCACAAATATCTACACATCTATCCATGATAGTAAGAAGTAAGATACCTGCAGATAACGAAGTTGAAGCGCAGCTGGACTGTCGCCAATCACTTCAGAGGCTTCCCGCAAGGCTCGAGAAGCTTTTTGTTCTCCTTCAGCAGCAATAACTTTTGCACGAGCTTCACGTGCTGCTTCAGCTTCGGCGGCCATTGCGCGTTGCAGTTGTACTGGCAGGCGTACGTCTTTACTGTTATAAGACAGAAGCTTATAGCTTGTGATTTGAACACCTTGTATATAACATCAGAAGGGCAGTTCTTGTAATAAAAGAACGGTCAAAATTCCGCGCTAATCACATTGGTGAATGTTACAAAGAAAAGCAATTCTTCAACATCCAATATTAACTGTTTTTATTAAGTGTTTGTATAGATTTAATACCGAAAGTAGCAAATCGTTTTTCTACTAAACTTTTAATTGAAATCTACTACTATTGCAATAGAACTGAGATCATCATCATTATTGATCATACTAATACAGGATTATATTTTTAATGAGTAGAATGACTATTTTTAGTTATTTCACAACTCACTTATTGTTCTGTGATGGTTTAATGTTACGAGAATTGGCACGTTGGGAATGGACATCTCAAGTTACTTAGCAAGCCTTCGGGTAATTGGTATCATGAAATCAGATCCAGAGTCGGCATGTGACCATTCGTTTATTCCAAACTCTACTAATATAAAAGAAACCGGAAGTAGCTTCATAGTATGCCAATATTGTGTGCACTTGAAAGTTTGTTTGCTTGTGTTGCATACAATTTGTTTTTTTTTAACAACGCAAAACATTCGAATAAAACTCTCATTTATATTTATAATAAGACTGCTCATACCATGAAATAAATGTAGTACTATAAACTGAGAGTTTGATGGAGTTCTTCTTTCCTCTTATCGCTTAGCTAACAATCAAAGGCGAATCATAATCAACTTACATTAATGTTTTCATTGCATACTTAATTGCTTCGTATCAATTTTTACTATACAAGACCTTTGTCATTAGATTTTAGTAGGTGGGCCTATTAGGCTAAGACGGTAGTTTCACATATCCGTACAGGCCTCTTTTAACCAAAGGGTGATTACTATACTCCACTGGTATTCTATTACGTAACATTTCATTGACACACATCATTATTTTCAGAGTGAACAGAAAATATGCTCGTAGCTAAATGCGCGTAGACCTCGTAGCTTATCGTAGATATTACGTAGACAGCTACCCGTAGCACAAGTGCTAGTCCTACAACTTTTAACATCGACGTTATGTAGCATTGCAGGCTTCCTGAGTCGCACACCAGCGGAATCGTAGATAAAATATATGAAATCATTGTGATAACTTTGACTTCAAGCGATTGACAATGAGACAATATACTGTCGTAACTTGTAATGCGTTAAGGTAATGTTGATGCCGACTGTACTACTCACATCTCAACTCGTTCTACTTTGATGCCCCAGGCTTCTGTAGCTTCGTCAAGAGAGAGTTGCATGTTGCCAGAAATGGTTTCTCGCTCGCTCAAAATCTCATGCAGAGGGCGAGTACCCATGGTGTTTCTGAGAGTGGTCTGAGCGAGAAGTCTCGTGGAGTGATGGGCGTTTTCGACGTTTGCGATAGAGATAGTAGCATTGTGCACTCGATAATACACCACAGCGTCGACAGATACGGTTACTGAGTCTTTAGTGAGAACCTGAAAGTTAAGTGTCTTGAAGTTTCGACTCTTTGATTCCTTGACAAAATCAGCATCATTATAATAATTTAATTAAATTAAAAAGCATTTAGTATGTTTATTATTCAAAGCGATTAAGATAGGAAAAAATTAATCGGTTCAGACGGGGTTCGAACCCGCTATCTTTCCCTTACAGGAAGAATGCTCTAACCATTGAGCCACCGAAGCCTCGCCTGAAGCCATCCAAATCTTCCTATATATCCGTCTTGTTATATAAAAGATATAATTTCAGCTGCATTCGAGAATTTCACCTCGGTGCTTGGGGTAATTAATTTTTTTAATAACTCTTAGTAACTGTATTTATTATTAGTTATGTCAACCTTACAGTTAAGCTTAACTGCTTGTAATAGAAGTGGGTTCACGTCGGTAATTGCCAGGTTTCGAACCTGGGATCACGCTCGATTCTGACTCGTTTACTGTTATGCTTCCAGACTATCGTTGTGTGAAAAACTATTGTCACCAAAATTTCCTCAGTTATTCGGGAGGTACGCTAGTTGTCAAGTGGGGTTGACGTTTACATAAGACTGTCATACCCAAGTTTGTAGACAAATTGAGGTGTGATGTTCGTCGAACCCAAGGGTTACCTTCGACCGGGCACGGACGCGGCGGCATACAATTGTTATATCAGCATTCAGCATGTATATATATAAGGATCGGTACTTCTGTGCTGTTATCGAAGTTTGGCTTACTGTCGCTAGATTAGATGGCCATGTACTTGTGGTAAGCTATATCGTCGAAAGCGGACCCCAGACTACTAAGTAAAAGCCTTTAATGTAACTGGAAGTATAGATATCTAAAGATTGTGTACTACGTACCTCTTGTGGTGGTACGTCATACGTGCGTGTACGCAAATCGACACGCGCGTACGTATCGATGCACGGAAGAATGAAGAATATGCCTATGAAACAATACAATTATGTAATGTGAAGTATATTTTTATCCACGAAAAATTATGAAACAATACAATTATGTAATGTGAAGTATATTTTTATCCACGAAAAATTAAAATTATATTGTGTACAGGGTGACAGCATAATGGTGTGATAGTGTGACAGGGTGATATGACTTCAGGAGGACAGGGTAACAGGGTGACTGGGTGACACAGTGTCAGGATGACAAGATGATAGGATGACAGGGTGACATAATGTCAGGGTGTTATAGTGGAAGGGTGATCGGGTCACAGGGCCAATCCGTCAATCAGCAGGTTCACTGGCTTAAGTTGAAAATATTGATGGGAAAAAATTTGAAAGCAATTAGTGTGTATGTGTATAAATGTTTTATACGTACCAGGGCCTTTGGCACCTCCCGAAAGAAGACGGCCCAGTCGAAAGATTACAGCACGTTCATACTCCTGGACAACCTGGTGACAACGAAATAACAACTATGTACTAAAAAGTATCTTTACTAATATTATAAAGCTGAAGAGTTTATTTTCTTGAAGAAGCTAATCTCAGCAATTACTGGTTTCAAATGTCTGTATTTCGAGGAAGGTTATACGTATCAGGTAGACTCCCATCCATTTCGTAAACCAAGTAATTGCTTACAAAATCGATATAGTCCCGTAATATATTTACTTGTACTGTTAGGCGTTACGGAATTTTCCTTCAAATTTAGGACATTGGACTGCGATACAAGATTTCTTACGCAATAAATACTGTCCACCATAATGGTCACATTGTGAACCGCATGATAGAACCCATTTCATGCCATTAGATTTGATGTAATTTGATTCCATTAGGTTTGAGACGATTCAATTCTAGCCTTTATAGGTCATTTGATTTGATTTAATTTTCATTCCATCCGATCCACTTCGATTAGTGAATTGATCTATTCTATTAGAATTTTGATAATTCGATTCCTTCCATTTCAATCCTCCCCATTCCGTTCCATCTTCTTCAAGCTTGTTCCATTCAGATCCATCACGTTCGAATGTTTTTCATTCCTTTACATCCCCAGCCACGCCTTTGAGTCCTTGGTTTATTTTGTCTTTTATATGACTGGCTGTTCCCCGACCCAGATGAATAATGAAGGAAAAACAAAGAAATGGTCTAGTTGCAGCATATTTTTTTGTTCCTATTTATTATATAACATAACATAACATAAACTCACGCCTATATCCCCGAAGGGGTAGGCAGAAGTGCTAGCACCCACATTTCGCCAGTTTATGTTTAGGTCCCAACGGTGGCGAGCCTATTTCCATTACCCTGTGGAGGAACGAGGTGATATGTCCCTCCAACGCAAAGGGAGGATCCTCCGACCAAGCAAGGTGATCACGCCTGGCGGGCCGCGGCTTTTTATATTTCTTTAAAAAATTAGTAATTTTTGCTTTTGTTTACCAACAATATTATCGGGCTATATCTAGCTATATCTAGCGAAAAACCATTCGTACAAGATGGCCGCCACGGGACAAGCTTTTCGATCCCACAAATTTCAATTTAAATGTACATAAGCCACCTCTGGACATCGAAAAAAAGTAATAGAACCGTTCTATTATTTTTATTTTTATTTTATTTTATTATATTTTTTTTACAGAAACAATATTTTAATGGACTACTAACTGACTGTTTTAAATCGGAATATTTTATTGTGCACTAGTCGTGCTCCGCAGTTTCACTCACCACACTCGTTTTTATACGGGCAGCAGTGCAGTCAGAGTAATACTTGCCGGTATTTGTATTTGTAATACTCAAAATATGCCTAATTGAGTCTTCTTGGAAACGCTACTACAAGAGGCACTATTATACATATAATCATAGGTTATTAAGCGTTCATCCAATTCGGCTATTTCTTTTTTAATATGCAACAAAAGTTCCACGGGAAGTTTTTGACAAAAAAAGGTACGGGAACGGAAACCACGCGGGAGAATTCACGTGCATCAGCTAGTGCACAATTAAATTATATTACATATACATACATAGGGGTGTTAATTCATCTCTGCCTAACCCTCAAGGGATGAAGGCGTGATTATATGTATGTATGTATATTAAACAATTAAATAAGCCCGATCACGATGTAGAATGTTTCGCCGGCAAATGAAAATATATTTTTCTCTTAGAAAAATGATAGACTAATTTTTACTCCGCATTATAACAATAAAAATCAATACTATGACTCAACGAAGGCCACCATTATAAATGCTAGCAGTGAAAATTAATAAGTAACGAAGTGAATCTCAGATCGAAGGCCACGATAGATGTTATTCTAGGCCCGCTTAACGGACCCGAATTATAGAAAGACGTAAGTGTTGGTTAAGAATTTCAAACTGGGTAATTTTGGGACTTCTTAAAAAAAGTGTACTTTTTGAAAAACAGCAGACTTTTATCAAACACACGAACAACAGGAATATGAGTTCCTCTTTTAAAGAAAGTGACGATCATTATTGACGATATATATTATCCTAAAGATTACGGTACAGTTATTTACATTTTACTAGAGGTCACCCTGTGGTCGAAATTTGACCGTAATTAATTTAAAAAATATAAGTTTGAATTAAAGATATTTTGTCATAAACTTCTATAATCTGAGATTTCACAATGACAAATTACTTTTTTTTATATATATTGAGATTTTATTTATAAAAGAGTGGTATTTCAGTATGTGAGTGTATAAACAAATAATATTATATATTCTCAAGTTGACCACAGACTAACAATATAGGTGTGAGAAAATTCGTACTCCTCCGTCCGCTCAATTTTCGTAAAAAGAGACCCTTCTTCAAGTATTAAATATAGAATATATTTTTACTAGAAATAAATAAGAACTGTGTTCAGAATGTATTCTAACACTTATTGTAATGAAAAATACACGTCAGTAATTTAGACAAATGAATACGCAAGAGTCTGTAATTTTCCACTGAAGTAGGGACTTCAATTATACCGTTGTATTGTTCCCTAGACATTTCTAAGACACATATCGCGTAAAATTAAGTGTGCGAATAACGGACGAGGCTCTGGTGAAGGTTTTCCTCTCCAGGTTGGGAGGTGGCAGTCGCTCATGAAAAAGTCGTGATGCTAATTAAAACACTAAATGAACCTAGGTTCCAAAATGCAAGCTTTGGACGCAACTGGAAAGTCGGTATGATGGTGATAAGCTGAATAATTTAATTACAGTGGTAGGCAGAGGTGTCTTAACGCTCATATTTCAACAACTATGTTTTTCAGCCCCACGTTATAGGAGATAAGCGTATTGCCGACCACGACATGGGTGGTGCGATGACGGGTTGGCCCATTCGACTCCACCGGGAGCCAACACGTTAGTAACTTTTTTTAAATATACATCTTTTTTTTGTAGTAAATCTGAAGAAATTGATTTTTTCGATGTCGGTTTAAAATATTTTAGGATCTAAGGATAATAAACACGTTATTATAGCGTTGAAAACAAAACCGTAGACAGACACGTTGATAGAAAAGCAAAAATAACGACGCAAAGCATTAATAAACTAAAAACTTGTTCCAAATACACAATGTTCAAAAAGGAAAAAAAATTACACAAATTATAATTCAAAATGTAGCAATTGTAGAAAAGCTATCACAGAAAAACGAATAAGTATACATATTAGCTGAAAATAACAAATAAAACTTATACAGCAGAAATATTTCCAGAAAATTATAAAAAAAACATGTAACATATAATGAAAAATACATTTTATACATACAGCATGGACTCGACCCTAGGGTTGGAGATCTTCGCGAACCGTCGGCAACCGTGTGGGCAGCGGCGCAGGCGACTGCGATGATCTCGAAGCGCGAATTTACGAGAGACTCATATTATTCTAGTCGCCTCGGGAAATCCCGGGACTCAAATTCAGATTATTAAAAGTAAATAAAATTAATTGGTGTGAACCAATTAATTTTATTTACTTTTAATAATCTGACTTTATACTTTAGAACGAAACTAGAATAGGCGTTGGTTGTCTCTCTTCAAAGGGAAAATAAAATGAAAAAATAAAATAAAAGAAAATTAACACTTAGAGAAAATCAAGCCTCTATAGTTTGAGACTTGGAGCTGAGAGATGAAGCGACTGTTGCCCGCGAGGGCGCTGGCAGTTCTGTTCGGAATCTTGCGAAACTGCTATATTTAAGTCGTTTCGCGCTCCCCCCCCCCCCCCCCTCCACCCCAAAGATACGCCCATTATTACGATGCACCGCCTCATAGATAGACATATAAGCTTATAGTACGTATTATCTCGGTCACGATAACTCAGTATGGAGAAAACAGTATTTTACCGATTATATAGGTATTGTCCGCAAAAAAACGAGATATTTTGTCCGTACTCTGAAATGACGATTGAAAATGATGGGAGGGGGTCCTAATTTTACATACCAATCAGAGACGTGACAGTGTCTAGCAAAATAAATACATCATCAATAATAAATTCGCAATAATAATACTATTATTCATAATAATATGGAAGTGTTAATTTTTCACGCGAGTAATTAGCTAATATATTTTTTTCTTTTTCGTGATCGCGCCGTTTTTGAAAGCCGCGAGCTTCCTGTATGGCGTGTCTATTAATTATTGCCATTGATTTTAACACAAATTTTATGTCTTGATTAGGCTTTTATCAAGGATTTTATACCATTAAATGAAGGTTAATTGGGATACGAGTATTTTTTAAAGAATATCGCATGCAAAGAGGTATGTGAAATTAGACTAGCAATGCAATTTCACAAAGGACCTGGTTGTAAATACCGTAAATTCGATTATACAAAGTAATTGTTGTTTACAATCATACTACCAATATTTACAATTCGTAGTGACATATGTACCTAAATAGAAAATTAAGTAATTTGAAGACATACATACATACGTACATACATATAATCACGCCTTTATCCCCGGAGGATTAGGCAGAGGTGAATTAACACTCACATTTCACCAAACATTGAATTCGGTCCCACGTAATAGGGGGTGAGCCTATTGCCGTATTTGAAAAAAAGGACACTATTAAGTCGCGTAGGTTAACTAACGTTGAAACCATTTTTTTTTATAAATACGCTCGACAAAATGCATAAAAGATTAATTTTCTAGACCAAATTTACACTCCGAAGTTTCATGTATTGTGAGGTTCAAAACAAGACAGTGGATGGTAAACTTTCTTCTAATTTAGAACATATATGGGATAAATACGCCCCTCTATTTTGGCGTCTGTAATTGAAACTCGATCACCTTTAGAGGAAACAGCTCTGTGGTCTAATTAGGTACCTGATTAATTATGAAAGTAGAAGTAACGAAAGTCATGCCAGGATCGTAGCGAGTGGAAACACGTTGTCTCTGCCTTGGAATGAGGCGTGACTGTATGTATGTATTCTTATGCATTCAAAATTAGGTTATTGCGCTACCTACCTGGTTTAATAGTGAGATCATTTTTTTCCAAACTTTAATCTCTAATATTTTTTTAGTCTTTACCTCAAAAGGAAACGACAACAAATCCCTTATAAGATCACTTGGTTGTCCACCTCTCTAACGGTCTGTCAAGACCTTTAAATAGAAGAACTATGAAATTACCTAATATCAAATGAATTAATTTTGCAATTTCATGCAGCTATGACAAAATCTAACTTTTCTGGTTAAAAGCTGAGGTGCAGTCCAAAAGATACGGACCACCACTCCGATACTTCCGATAAATAGCGGTCCCAACCTTGACGGCCTTAATAGATGCTTTTCCACGTATTAAATCTAACAAAACATCACAAGTCATACATCACAAAAATTTTTAGCTTATTGTAGCCTACTATTTGACATGATGCTACCCTACAGAAAAAGATCCTTCGCCTTCAGTATCCAGTCCACTTCATCTACTTTTACAGGTCGTCAGTTCATTTGGCTAGAGGGCCAGTCCCACGATCCCTATTTCGATTCACGGTCTCTAGTCTCTATTCTAGTTAGGTGTTTAGCTAAACCTTGACACATCTTTTTAAACTTTTGATGCTAATGAACCAGCGTAAAAGTACACACAAACCAAATTTGCAATGTTCTGAAAAAAGGACAGCGTCTCTAGACAACTGCGGCAATACGTCTGTAGAATTGAAAAGAATAGATGGACTTATGGGATTGACATAAAGTTGACGACGAATAGTATTTTGCAGATTATGACAACCGTCAAAATACCTGTGAATACCTTACATTCGTCATTCTATTCTTCAATATATTGGTCAATATGGAAAGGTAATTGGAAATGAAATGTGTAAGAACAGAAATAGAGGATGACTTGTGGAGTCCGCCCATAGAAGTAAAAGTTTTAATGTACGTAAATAAGTAAGTAGACCTGGGCCCCGATGCTACTAAGTTTTAATGTGCTTTTTAATGTGCTTGTGTGTTTTTTTATGTGTCAAACCACTGTTTATACCATTTAATTTTAGAGTTTACTGTTATGATGTTAGAGTCTAATGAATTCTTTTTAAATTAATTTTGAACTTTAATACATACATACCCGGAGAATTAGGCATAGGTGAATTAACACTCACATTTCACCATTCATTGTTTTCGGGCCCACGTAATAGGGCACCCCCTATTGCTGCCTTCCAGGCATTATTGTTGACTCGAGCCTTGTATATGTGCTTGAGTCAGAGCTGTATATATTTGTCTGATGTTAAACAGCCTTATCCCTTACTCGCCGTGTACGGCAACGCATAGAAAGAGATGGGGTGGCGCAAATTCTACTCTACCGGGAACTACGAGATGACAATGAATATGGAATTTAAGCTTAAGGTCTAAAAATGTCTTTTTTGCAGGGTCAGTGGTACAATATTGGTTTTGCTATGACATACGAATAAAATCGGAAGGCTGATCAGACCAACAACTTTTTCAACGAATGAATGAAGGAAATAGTATCACACGGGGGCAAAACTGCAGGTTATTACTAATTAGATATTTATTATATACTATAGACGCGTTGCCCGCACTCTAAAATGGCTACAAAAATTGAGGCAACAGGACATTACGCTACGCAACCAAAATACGTCATTTATAAAAAAAATCGCAATAGTAATAATGATAAGGTAAGTAGCTATAACTTTTTAAGCTTAGTTAGCTTGCACCATTTATGAAAGTCCCAATGTTCATATATATATACCATGTCTATAAAGTAATACGTCATTGAATATACCAGTTCTCGTCTGTCTCTGATTTAGAACGTTCCAGAACATAATTTAGTTTTAATCCTCTTAAAATTTAACTATGAGTAGCTCAATTAACAAGCCAGGTAGCGCTGTACGCGGTTGCATAATTATAAAGCTCCTAGGTGCAGGTATTTATTAGTTCATCCTTATTAAAGGTTGTTATAAAACTCTGCTCGACTATCCTTGCCTGTGTCGGTAACACTGGGACTACCGCAAAGAACTCGATTAAAGAAGAATTTTTCTGTGCATTCTGTTTTCGAGGCCATCTCAGTATTAAAATTATTTACTACGTTCTAGATTTTTTATATCTAGTTAAACAGTGTTACAGTTCGAATACAAAATTGATCTTAATTATTATTTCCAAACCTTACCCGACGCTACGGGTGTAATATAACAATGTTCACAAAACGGCGTGCTCTTAATGTTTGTGAGGAAATTAAGTACTTAGTACAAATTAAACAGCTTTTAGGGAATCTTGATGTTGTTTTGTCAAGAGGGATGTTCTATAACCGTAGATGGCTCGAGCCCGGAACATGACAAGGAATAACTTAACGTCCTTATGAGCTGAGGAGCCAGTTTTGCTACTTAAACACGAATATTGATGTCTATTTAAAAGCTTAACTGATTTCATAGAAACGTAAGTGTATAATTCCATCTTAACGGCTTAATTTTGTAACAACCCTGTTAAAGGGATTACCTTATTATAAGGATACTTGTACCCTTATTTAAGTCTGTATTATGAACATTGACTGTTGGTTTACTGTTTTATTTTGAATTAATTTTGCTTAGCAACACCGTCCCGATATTTTGTACATTATTATAACATTAATTATCATTTTTATTTAAATGAAATCGAATTCAATAACTAAACTGGTACTAAAAAGTGCAAAAAAAAAACAGAACTGACGAAAATGCGCGTCAGACTTTTTTGTTGAAGTTACATTCTCTTTTTGATTTTGTGGTGCGCCGTTTCCTGTGAGATCTCCGCAATTAAAGGTTTAGTATTATTAAAATTTGGAGTTATACGAAATCCCAATGGATTTGATATAACTCAATAATTTTAAGTTGACTCATGAACAAAACAAATATCAGTTGACATTTCTACGACGCAATAAAATAGAACGATATTAGAAGAACGCATAACAATGATTCAAAAAAAAAGAAACCGACTTTTTGAATTTGGTTAAAACACACATTTCCCATTACGTCGTTGTTGCTTTTTTAAATCTCTCGGAACAGAATATATCTCCTCTATGCTGAGCAAATGTGCACTCGTTGAATTTTGTATTACAGAAAAACGTCCTGAGAAAGATTTCTCTGCAAATTTCAAGCAGATTGAATTTACGGGTTTTATTTTTGTCAATCACATTAAGTATAAAAATCTATATAAAGGAGTTTTATATGGTGAATTGCTTGAAAATCTAATTTAATTTATGTGTGGTTATGGTGTACTGTATAACTAATTCAATTTAAACTATCCACGGTTGGTGGTTATTTTAGAATTTTAGGTATGAAAGAGATTTTATTTAGTATTTTCAAAGATTCAGGCAATAAAAGTTCACGGCTACTCTTTCAATTGCCAAATTGTAAAATAAATCAGAAGCAAACAACACAACAAGGGAGCAGTTTTGGAGCAGAAATATGTTGGTAGCTTTGTAGATAACGAGTCGGCCAAACAATAGAGATGTCCCAGCTTCAAATCCTGGCCATTACACAACCGACGTGAACTTACTCCTAATACAAGCAATTTAGCATAGCTGGAGCGGTTAGAAAGAATTTCAGTAATTAAAAAGAAAATATGGCATGTATTACTCAGCTCACATTATATTGCTAATATTTAAGTCCACTAGTCAACGTCAAGCGGAAAATTTCCTAATTTGTCACTTTAGTTATATACTAAGCTATTGATTTTCACTTAATAACAATTGCCTCTTAATGTCCACTATCATTAAATGAGGCCACATGTGGCGATGTAATAACAAAAATTTGAACAAATTAGAGCACAGCGAAGTCCTCGTTTCAATCAGAAATCGATCGAAAATCTACTGTTAGTTCACCAGCAGTATTATTTTGCTTGACAACGCGTTTGAGTCCCGTATTCCAGAACAACTTTCAGTTGTGAATCGACTGTCACAATGACATTAGAACTGTCATCTAGAATATTTATTTTTATACCATTTAGGTGGCAGACAAGCACAACACACCTCATGGAAAGTAGTTACCGTGGCCCATGGATGTGTAAAACTAAGATAATCACACTCGCGCTGCCACCCCTGTAAGCACAGAGAGTTTCTGTGCCGTGAAATATGAATCGAGATCCAGTCCTTCTAGACCTTCTACACGGATAGCTTAGAGAGTCTGCCTTACAATCGAGAGGTCCCGTGTTTGAACCATCGTGGCCATCACACTACCGGCGTGAACCCACTCCTAACACAAGCAATTTAACTTAGCTGGAGCAGTTAGAGGAAATATTAGTAATTTCGGTGCTAATATTCTTTAAAAAAAAAAATCTTTGAACGAATTGTAGAATAGAGTGATGAATGTAAGGGATTGACATATATTTTGACGTTTATTACAGTTATCGACATATGTCATAAGTACTTGATTAGGAGGCACGACCGTGTAGCTTTAATCTAAGTTGTAACTTGAATACTAGATTTCAATTGGTTAACATAGAAGATAGGACTGACATATAATTAAATCAATTCAAACGTGTCACGTAATACGAGTACGAACGTACATAGTTACGTTACGGTCGGTCAATTAGAACAGGGCTCCAGTAAATGTCGGACAATCGATTGGATACCATCAGCTTAGTGGAGACAGTCTGGACTGTAATCAAAATAGCCTTGTGTTTGTGACATCAGTCTATGTCTGTTAATAGACAAGTTAAGAGATTGTCGTTGGAATAGCGGACTAATTTGGGATACATAGACTAAATAAATGAGGTAAGGAATTTTGATACTTATCTGTATAATCATAGTGCGCCTTTTTGTAATAATAATATCATCTGTATAACAGCTGCAATAACTTTAACCAGTCAGATTAACCACCCAGTCTGGTAGTAGGTACTTTTACATAAAAATTAAATGTCTCAAGAGAGAGGGTGCGTTTTGAACATTGTTAATTGGGTTTAAGCAATTACTGATCTTCAATAGCCTTTCAAACGTTGTTAATTTAATTTACCTACATACGTATAATCACGCCTTTATCCCCGGAGGGTTAGGCAAAGGTGAATTAACACTCACATTTCACCAATTATTGAATTCGGTCCCACGTAATAGGGGGCGAGTCTGTTGCCGTCTTCCGGGGCAATTTAGCTTAGCTGGAGGAATTAGAGGGAATATTAGTAATTTCGGTGCTGATATTCATTACCAAAATAAAAAAAACATTTTTTTTTTTTTTTTTTGTACGACACCGCATGGGAAGAAATGGAGTGGTTCAAATTCTACTCTGCCGTTACCACACAGAATTTCATTTAATGTACTTAATTATTTATATTTATACGCGTTCTGGAACCCATACCTAATAATGCAAAATGACACGTTCGCATATACAAATCGTATGGAGTAAGTGAGAACCAAACCCGGGATCTCCGACTTTATTACGCGGCTAGTTTACGTACCTACCTAATAAAAATTACTTCAAAATTCAGCCTTGGTCTCCCATTTCATTTTCTCAAGTGTCAAAATTGATCACTATGCCAATATGGCGACGTGACGTCGAGCTGGTATCATACACCTCGGCGATAATGAGTGGTAAGCTGCATAACCCATAACCCTTTATGTCTGTGTGCGACGCTGTTGGTAGTGCCGCGCGCACTTTAACCTGCAGGACGAGGCGCCGTTCACACGGGCTCTTCGCGCCCTTAATATGAAAGCTGAAATAGTAGACATGTGAGTCCCTGAGTGAGTTCACAAGGGCATCATTGTATGTCATTAGTTATAGAATATTAGTAGTATAGTTATAATACCTATGTTACAAATTTGGATTCGCAATGTTACAATGTACAATTTACTAACTGATCTAGTTCTAACTACTGAAAACGCGCTCTAATGAAAGATGGCATTAACCATGGAGAGGGAAATATTCTTTCTTCTATGATTTTAACTGTATACACTCAATACTTCAGTGAATTATTTGACAACTGTTAAATGCACCGCCGTACCTTTCTATTTCATTATGTCCGCTCTATACTTTGGCGAACACAGTGGCAAACGCATGGTCAACATACACCCCTGCGCTCTACCACTCATCTTGAATGGCAAAAACCTCCGCTCTACACATGCACCAACGTGTAGAGCAGACATAAAATTTTATATAAGTTTCCACAGAACTTGCTGTTTTCATGTTTCATAATAAGAAATTGATAATCGCTTTTGTTTACGGAAATTAAAATGTCTCTTCCATTTGAGTCCAACTGCAGTGAAATTGAAACTGAATTCCATTCAATTGTAATAAAACTTCTATTCCTGTACCTCAGTCACATATATTCGATAACTACTGTGAAGGTATAGTACTACTGGTTGTACAGACCCAAGATTAAATAGTTAGTATAAATTTAACACCGATAACTTATTGCAGCGGCCATACATAAGACTTACAAAAGGTTTTGTAAAACGGCTATTATAAATTTTAGAATATTTAGACGACAAAATTACTTGGAAACACAATACACAGGACAATACCACAGGATGTTAGAAAAAAGCCACTGAATTTCTTATCTGAGTATGTTTAGTTTAGGGCGTGTTTCGAAGAGGTGGTTCATTTTGGTAAATAAGCCTTTATCATTTAAGGCGTTTTGTAACTACAGTTTTAACTAAATGATATTTGACTTGCAAGAAGGCGAGCCAAACCTATACAGATACTCGTCAGAATGTATTAATGTAAATAATATTTATTATTTAATTTATATATTTATTATACATCCTAGGTGGCAGACAAACACACGGTCCACCTGATGAAAAGTGGTTACCGTGATCGTGAATTTTTTTGTGTAACACTCGCTACACTCGACGGAAGTGTCGTCATGGATCTTCAGCGTGCGGCTTCTGTATCGATGTTTTAAAAGTAATATACATATATGGAAAACTGAAAAGGTGTGTGCCAATTAATATCAATGAACCTATGACTATACATACATTTAAGCGGCACTATTGAAAGGCCGCAACGATTTAAAACAATATACAATATTATAATACATTTCAGTTAGGTCACGGTACAATATATCTTGTATCTATGATGTGGCTTTATTCGGATTTTTTATTATACAACTTAGGTGGCAGACAAGCACACGTACCACCTGATCGAAAGTGGTTACCGTTACCTATAAACGTGTGCAACACCAGGGGAGTTACACCCGTGCTACCGATGCTGTAAGAACAGTTGTATGGCAACCATGAGCGACGGGTTAACGAGTTCTGCGAGTCAAGAAAACATTCAGATCAATGCAAATATGTATATTCATAGTTCCTTCAAATATTTGCAATGAGCGGGAATAGTAAATAAAAAGAGTTCTTTATTTAAAATTTGATTACGACACCTGGACATGAAGTATATCTACATGAAGTATAATTATATCCAATGATCAAAATACACCGATATATCGAAGATCTCAGTTTTGTCTGAATAAAGTGTAATAGATCTTCGGTCCAAAATTTTGAAAGTGTATTTCATGACTATTCAATAGTTATTTTATGTTTTAGAAACGTTTATAGATGCCGCTTGCCATCGATATAAAACAATTTAAATAAATGATTTAATTGGGTTCAGATATCGCCGACGGCTATTTGCGAATCGCGGCAGTCTTCCTAATTATCTCATCTCCTCTTAAGCCTTCCTCTCCCCTTGTAGCCATCCACCTCCATAGTTAATGCCTTCCTTACGACATTACTTTTCAGTATTAAATCCGAACCAACTAATATAATTTTCGCGTAACTTTTCTTTGATTGGCACATGAACATTATTCTTTAAAAGATAAAAAATATATAAGTCTCGCGCACATATCAAAACAATAACATAATAATGCCTTCTAATTACATAGAACATGTCTTAACACGTTGTACATTATCAAAATGATAAGTTTAATATCATCACGTTACAATCCAATCCTACAGTAATGTGTTTGCCTATCGAATATTCTTTTACGTACTTGTTTGTGTCATTACTGAAATTGTATCACCTTCGTCGCAAGTGAGTTCCCTTGTACCAGACGCAACTTGTGTCTGATATTAATTGACACCACTGTCTACCTTAGTGGATATACATTAATTGACAGTGCTATGAATAATGTTGTTTACGTGATAGACCAGGTTAACGTTAGGTACCTAAGAAAATAAATGTCAAATTTTGGAAAACACATTGTGAACTGCGCGATACGATAATTTGTGAGGGACATACAACTAAATACTGTCGAAAGCTTTGCATTCATTTTTATCGGCATAGCAAATTTATTAATATCCCACAATCAATAAATGTTGGGTTGACTAATTAAAATATTTTTGTTTCAATCACTCATTACTACAAAATTATTTATTTGACACACTTGCTCATAAAGTGGCTCTAATTCCACCGCAATTAGGCACATAATGGCACCTATAATCAAACTGTGACTTTTCTTGACTATAATTCACAATTGAGTTAAAGCTTTTTTAAAATTTTATCGGATGAGTTGCTTTGTTCTTAAAAAAGTTTTGATACAAAAAATATCATATTCCATAGTACAAATAAATTAATATACTCGTATCTACTGCTTACTCATTTTATGCAACTTCGTATTTAAATATATAATTTCAACTTATACGTGTTTAATAAACAAACTTATGCCTTTAAAAACAGTTTATTGAAATTTTACTTACTGCACATTTACTAATTGTATCTCTAAATAATCTTTTTTTATCTATGTAGGTAGTGTAGTGTAGTTAATGAAACTGTTACATAATAAGAAAAGGTTTCTTAATCCAAATTATGTGCAGTTTCATGTTCTATTTTATCTAATTTCATGAAATAATTAATATAATTTGCGTAAATTTACAATTTATCCACCACAGACTATGTAGAATAAATGGGAAAAAGTTTATGTAATTTTTCGAGTTATTTTGATACTCTGTGCGTAAATAACGTAATTTACGCACAGAGTTGTTTTTATTTTATTCGTAAGTGAGTTGAAAAATGATACACGTGTGAAATGATGAATACCGTCTTCAGCTCTCTTAAGACCCACTCCAGTCGGCTCGGATCTCAATGGTGCCTCAGCGGTAATCACCAACTTTACACACTCGTACCATAATATACTTATTCTTTTTCAGCTGTCTCCTTTTTTCCATTGTTAAAACTATTATTTACCATTGAACTAAAGCCAGTGTGCCGATTGTGCTATTTATTTAGTATTATTTAACATTTACTTACACTTACCCCGCGACCTGTATTGTTCAAAAGTAGCTAAACATCGGGCTATGTATAAATAATAAAATAATGCCAAATTAATTGCGACGCAATCGAAAGTGATATTCGCGTAAATTTCAGACAGTATCAGATTATTTACTTAAGTGATAAACAAATAGACAGCCCGTGTAATGAAAACCGGCTACCAGCTATCATCTTACGCCAGTGATATCAGTTACCTGTTACGCCCTAGGAAGCTCGATCAATCCTCCTTACGAACAAAATCACAATATTATCCAGGTCTTAGTATTTACATTGTGTTTTTCTATCGAGTCCAAGTACATCGAACACAAAGTACTAATATAATATGTCCGAACGTCTAAATGACTTATAAAACAAGCATTGTGGTATGTAAATACTGTATGATAATATCTTTGTGTAAATAAACGCGATCGATATCACAATTTAACCTGTTTTAGTTTAATTAATCATCACTGAATATGTAATGTGAACGTTTACCACTTCATAATTAGTTTATTGCTGTCTGTATGTACGTCAAATGTTTTATTACCGTGTCATATACAGTAATTTATACGTAAGTATTACGAGTACCAGTTATTATAATTACTTACTATTTCAGAGTAATTAATAAAATGGTTTTCTTTTTAATCGTCGAAAATCGACAACTGGTTTGCATGCGATACTGTTGGACAATTTATCATGTAGGTAACGACATTATACAATGAAACGATATGGGTATTTAAACTATCATGGTCAATCACTGTTGTATTGTTTAGAGTTGCCGATATGAGCACCTAGATCATGCGCTGTTGCAAACATCATGATCACGGAGTTCATAGTGTTTGCAACAGCGTTGAAATATCGGAAACTCGAAATAATGCAATATGGTAAATATCCTGATAGCTTTAATACTAAAATGAAGTGATAGTCCTCAATTGCTGTAGACATCTATTTTCCTACGACACGTTTACGCTAATGACATCAATTCCATGTTATAATAGTGTAACATGATGGCGCACGTTAACTTAAGTTAGCTCAAAGTTTACAGACGGTATTCTACGAACTGTGAGATCCGCCAGGGACTCGATTCTTTTAAAGCAAAACCACTGCTATACCATGGACACAGTTATAATTTATTTAATTTTAGACTTTAAAGTAATGCGCTTTAATGTCTAAAATTAAATAATTAATATAAAATTTTGGACTTTAATCTTATATTAATTAGGTCTAAAATTATATGTTACTTTTTTTGTGTCTGTGGTTATGATATGATAATGATCTTGCTTATGTAGAATCGAGAACTCGGTCGCAAAATTCAATAGAATCATTTACTGTCGCCGACCGATCGAGGCCTTAGAATATAAATATTTTAAACTACAGGTCTATACCTGTAATTGTATTATAAATTAGCCACGAGGAACATCGGTTGACGTGAATCATGCTGGAATCCCGGGAGTCGTTGACATTTTAATACAATTACATGAAGAACACAAGTAAAGTTAATTAAAAAGCTATCTATATATATCTCAGAAGGTTTTCACGGTTTTAATTGCTGGATTTGAGCTTCACTGACGTATGTTGGACTCTCAAGATGTGCGCCATAGCACCCTATCCTCCGTCTATCCCAGTCACCTTTTTTTATACGTCCTTTTTATTTCGAGGGCCGCCTTCCATCTAGGAGTTAGTTTAGTCTAGAGTTCGTTTACTCCACCGAATATCTATTACTACTTCAACGTACTTATTTTGAATCTAATTAGGTGTTACTGTGCTTTTAATTATTTATCGGATGACTTCATTACTAGCTCATCTCGGCACGACACTGTGAGTCTAATAGGAGGTAGGTCATGATGGTATTTCCGTCCCAATTGAGCAGTCTGACTGGGGAAGTACCTCCACCCTACAGAATATGCACTCCCGGGTTTGCTGGAAGAAAACTCAATTTTGAGTTAAGCTCGCCTTACAAAGACACCCGTGTGGACACACGTTCATAGGTTACGGTAACCACTTTTCAACACAGGTGGCCGTGTGCTTGTCTGCGACCTAAGTTTTATTAAAAAACATCAGCTAAAGAAGACCCTTTTTAATTTCATTTATTCATTTAGTTTATAGGAGCAACTGCCGCCTGATGTCCCAACCCTAAGAACTTTCTGTAGTTACAGGATCGGCAGCGCGAGTTTGACTCCCCTTTTTATCGTCAAAAAACCCCATGGATATCCCCCGCCGGAGTCGGTAGTGGAGGTAAAGTCGGACGTGACTCCTCTGGTGTTCATAGGCCGTAACGACTTTCAATCAGGCGGGCCACAAGCCAAAACCTGCACAGAGCCCCATCAGTCGATCGGTAGGTGTATCAGGTTACAAAGGAGGTTGAATTGGGCCTCTAATGACTTGGTGAGGCCATCGCAACGTATTTCCAGGAACATAATCACACTTCAGCTCTTTTATCCTTTCATTATACTAAAATCGAGTGAAGCAAGAGCCGTTATTTCTTAACATATTCGTAACTTCAATATTATTTCAATTATACTATTAGAAAAATTTCTTGTGTAACGTTTTTGATTTTCTCAATTGAGTTATTTGTTACTAACAAGAAATGTTATTTCTGTTTGCTATTTACTTTTAATGTGAGCATTATTCACACACATCTAAAGAAGTAAATACATACTATTTATTGACTATTAACCGTCACCTTTGAAGTCAAATCTAATCAAGGAATCAAAGGATCAATATCATTTATTTAGTTTAGGCACAGGTTCCTGACTAGTTCTTCAAATTGAAGTCAGCTGAAACCATCATATACATCATTATGATAAAAATAAATCTTGCCTGCTCGCACAGTATAAATTGTAAGCAAAACCATGTAAAAAAATGATTATCTAATTCTAATATAGTTCTCTGAGATTCTTGCTGGTATCTTTTCAGTAGAACTAACCTACTGAACCAGCGAAAGAATCATTTTCCAATGATTTATCTAAATTATATTTTTATAATACTTCTTGACATAATTGTAAAATTTTGACGTTCATATCTGCTTTTTATGTGCCTAAACGGAATAATTAAAATTGGTTCTTTGATTTTTTAAGATCAATCTTGACGACTGTCTCAAAAAAGAGTAAGTCAAACTATTTTATCAATTATAATTGTATTATCGTTCAAACTAAAGGTGTGTATGAAATATCAGAACAATTAGTCAACAGGAATGAGTCAATATCAACGTGTTAAGATCATTTTGAGTTCTTTGATAAGTCACGTTTGGTAACCAGTTACCAAACATGCTTGTTTGCTAATACATGTAAGTAGTGTTAAAAATGTAAAAGAAGAATTTGTGTAGATCTAATACACAGTAAAATATTATTCTCGGTTGCATCCATCGCCTTCGCCTTGGAGCCCAGGGTGCGTTCATTCCTACTCCTCTTTTGACATTAATATAATATTAAATGGTTTATTATATGGCTTTTTATACCACTAATGTGGCAGACAAGCACACGGCCCACCTGATGGGATCTGGTTACCGTGGCCTATGGACTCAAGGAACACCAGGAGCGTCACACTAGCACTGCCAACCCTAAATTGGCATGGGACCACCAACCTACCCTCTCAAACATGAGCGGAGAATATGCCCTAGAATTGCATCCGTCAGTCAGTAAGTTATCTTGAGTCTCAGAGTATATTTGGTAAGTCCCTAAAAATACTAAAAGAAAATGGCTCACAGTGTACTGTTTATTACGGTAATAGGTTCCTACGGGTTTACAGACTACTGCAAATAAGAGATACCTATAGCCAAAATTTACATACTAACCTACCATTTTTTGTAAAAATAAAAAAAAATAGTGGCAGGTAGTGACATCATAGATTTAAGGTACGAGTGCGTAGCCGACCGCAAACAACAGCAGAGTACAGCATGCAGCAGAAAATAGTTGAAGTTAAATAGGTATGTGAAAAAATAAACATGTGTAGTTATTGATCAATGATGGTGGATTGCGGACTGATACTCTTTTATTAATATCTATATATGCGGTCAAATGACGTGTTGTGAGAATCACAGTTGCAATGGCGGCCAAAGGGAGAGGAACATATTTGTATGTTGCTGCTGAGATCTGCAGTCGGCTACGAATTCGTACCTTTAACCTGTGTTAATTCATGGTAATCTGTGGGAATCTGACTCCCTTAGGAATCGCGCTGCCAAGCCTTAACATAATATAGCTTTTAGCGAATGTACTTACTAACCTCGACGTGGCTATTTAGCAGAACTATAAAAACAAACGTGTGTGTAAGCCTGTGTATCCTCAAAGGAATAGGCAGCGTTCTATTACACGAATTGCATTTACCATCTGTATTTGTATATGTATGTTTCTCTTCCTTCGGCCGCCATCGCAACTGTGATTCTCAAACAATTGCGATGGAAGAATTTTTCACCTTTGATGATAATTTTATCGAGGAGGTAGGACACAACGGTATTTCCGTCCAATTAAGCAGTCCGTCTGGGAAAGTACCTCCGCCCTACAGAATACCATGGCCATAATAACCTCGTGTTATGTTCCATGTGTGGGCAAACCAAAGGCTTGTCCTGCTTTGTCTTCTGCGCTGGCGGCACAAAAACTCTCAGTGCTGAGAAGGTCGGCGGCGCAAGTATGACTCCCCTGGTATTACACACGTCCGCCAAGGTTACTACTTTCCATCAGGCGGGTCGGGTGCTTGTCTGCCACCTAAGTGGTATAAAAAAAACTAATTGCGATAGAAGAATGTTGCCTCTAAATACGCAACCAGTTGCCTACTAAAAAGAAATATGGAGTTGTAAAAAATATTCTATAATCTATGACGGCGTACGTTATATGGGTAACTATTGAGAGTAATAACAGAAGAAACTATCAGCCTCCAGTTTACAATGGTAAGAAATACTGGTGTGGGAAGCACCGTGTCCTCAACGAACCCCTGAAGGGGGAGGGGAGTAAGCCGCACCTCCGAGAATAAAAGGGTGATAGGCGGCCGCACCTATCACTTGGTAGTGACAATCAGCCCTTCGCAGTCTGCGCTCCACTGTGCCTTTTCTAGTCAGAGCGACACGTGAAAAGCCTCCGAATAACTATATAAAGGGTTACTTGCGTCTCCGCTGAAATTCGTACAAGGCGGCTGCGTCTCCCTGTGATGGAGAGGCGCTACCGTCTCCATTGCCTAGGGCACACCACGTAAAGTTTCCAGACCAAGCTATTGTCATGCATCCTCAACGCTATTACGATTTTAATTATGGTGTTGGTACACGCTCAGCTCTTTTTTTTAAATAACATTAATATAACAATGTTACTCATTTGATTTTAAATAAGACTAGTAATAATCTTGTTAAACTTTCCAGATAAGCTGAATTGTCTTAAGTATGGGTTCGCGTCGGTAGTGCAATGGCCCGGACTGGAACCAGGAAGCTAGACCGTAATGTTCATTACTTGACCACTAACCAAACGACGCGTTAAATATTCACACACAATCACACATAGTATTAATGGATGAAAAAATTAAGCTCAAATTGAAATGAGTGCGCCCAAAGAGTCCTTGTGAAACTTTGTAGTCCATTTTCAATATTTGTAATGTGCCCTGTTACCGACATGAGGATACCTAAGTATATATGTACCTATACGATACATTACCGATATGATTTATTATTTTAGAAATTCGCGAAAACAGCTGAACAGTCAGCGCACGCAACTTCACGCAAGCATTGTGTAAACATTCAATCAAAACAAATGTTTATGAGCTTATAGAGGAAATGTTAATCTATCATTATTTGGAAACATTTACAAAATATTTTTGCACACATATATATTTATTTTGAACTCACCTTGAAGCAGATGAAGAGCGAAAATGGCATAGTCAATATGACGAGTATCCACGACAACACCACGAGGATCTGCCCACACCTTTTTGAGTCCGTGTCGACATTTTCGTTAGCTGAAAAAGAAAATAATTTCAAATATCGTTCTAGAACTAATAACAACAGCGCTTTAAAAAACTTTTTAAACAACTTTGAACACTGTTTTTTTCATGTTTATATATTGGAAAAAATTCTCACATGCGTTAATAGTTGGGTAAATTTGTTGTCTGCTAGTCATATGCAACTCAATACTCATTTTTAAAGTTTGATCAGGACACACGGTATAACGGCACGCGTCGCGAGCGGCAGACAGGTGTTTACTAACGCAAGTCGATAGCACGGGCCATCAAACATGCACGTGGGAACCAAAACGTGGTAACTACTGGTGTCTGATGAAAGAAAGTGGACCTAATAATGAGATAATCTTAAATATTGCGTGTGCACAATGTTCGGTAATCAGAGCTTGCAGGTTCGATTCCCGCTTTGTGCCAATGTCTGTATTACTTCAAGTCTATAAGTACTTATAGCGTTGTTGTGTTTTTTTTTCTCTGTAGGTACTCAGTTCTAAAATCAAAAAATTAGAATGTGATGTCTAAGTAAATAATGTTAGTGATTGTATGTTTTTTGTATGTTATTATTAAAAATGTACTTACAACGAGACTCCGTGACTATTGCAACGTTTCTGCTTTCTGAATTTTGGGGCCACATATTTAGTTTCCCGTCTGTTCAAACCGAGGGCTGTTTCACTACTGATCATTGAAAATGCTTATAACAATACACCCTGTAGCTCGGTGGTAATTCGTCCACGTGTTACGGGTTCGCGCAAGTTTCACTCTATTGAAGGTTGTTTGAACTTTTATATCGTAACTTAGTTTAATAGGCTCGTGGATCATTAGTCTAGTTGAGTTCTGTAGTTAAATACGAATATATAAGAAATATTCTACAACATTGTAAACTCGTATAACGTTATCTAACCCATAGTGTGCATAGCTTAAATAACTAGCTAACGGGTAGTTTAGATAGTTTAGCATCAATTCTTCTGTGGAAGAATAGTTGATATATTTTTATTGTCATTAACCCCTCACCCACCGGAGCCGGTGGGGGAACCGACTAAAACGCACGGTGACTGTGTGGGCCATAGGTTGCCGAAAGTAAGATTATCTGAGATATATACCTCGTACCGCGACCATTTTTTTTGTTCTTTTGAGACGGCCCTCTTCGGGTGTGGGGACCACAGAGTCCCCATCTCGTCCCCGGGTGTAGGGAGACGCGCATCGCGCACCGCCGCCGCGGCCTGCTTCTGCTAGGGTGGCAGGCAGTTTCACCCGTCACCCCCAGGTCTATAATAACATGTTATAAGCATTATAGCGGCAAAAATCATGCTATATGAACTACTTGACATCAGATCAGGAGCTATCAGAGAAGTGCCCATTTTTTCTATAAATGTTTATTTTGGGGTGCCATCAAAATAATTTAGACTTCGTGTTTATTGGGATACTGTCAACTCAACTCAAACAGTAGTACTGTTTATTTAATAAAGAGTATTAAATAAATTGTTGTATTTGTGATAAAAATTATACAAAATTCATTTTATCTATTTATTAGACATTATGCATAGTATAGGTATTTAAACTATCACGGTCACTCACATTAGTGTTAAGTATTCGGAAAGTATACTTATATATATATATATATATATATATATGTATATATATATATATATATATATATATATATATATATATATATATATATATATTTATCGCAGGTTTATAAGTGCCCGGTTAATGGCAATAGGCTCGCCACCTATTACATTGGGACCTAAACATAAACTGGCGAAATGTGGGTGCTGCTAGCACCTCTGCCTACCCCTTCGGGGATATAGGCGTGAGTTTATGTATGTATGTATGTATATATATATATATATATATATATATATATATATATATATATATATATATATATATATATATATATATATATATATATATATATATAATATATATATACTTATGTATAATACGACAACTTTAATACTTTATGCACAGTACTCAATGGAGTTTTTGTCCCAAAGGCTTGTCCTGCTTTGTCTTTTGAATTGACGGTACAGAAACTATATTCTTACAGGGTTGGCCTATAGGCTATGTTAGCCACTTACCAACAGGTGAGCCGTGTGCTTGACTGCTACCTAATTTGTATAAAAGAATGTTCGTTCTGTTCCTCCCAGTTACCTTTAAGTCTGACGACCACGTTGCCGACTAAATTAATTTCTTTAAATTGGGAAAACGTCAATTGAAAACTTCTTGATTGTCGAATTAATTACAGAAAAAAAAATACAGAAATATATTATTCAATAACTGTTTCACGGCTTCTTTAGCGTAGCGGTAGAATATTCGACTGCTACGCATGAGGCGCGGGTTCGATTCCCGCTCAGTGCAAATATATTTATATGCACGAATATGTATATTAATAATAATTATTTTTTTATTTATTCATAATTTTAAAGTACATTTTTGTATATATCACTCAATTGATCTTACATACGTATCTTTTATCATTTGCATGCATTACAAGATTGTGGCTTCGTCACTTGAACTAAGTTTATTACAAATTAGTATTTCAGGATCAGATTACAAACTTGTATTTTGCATAGGTATTTCTATATGTAATATTTTTTTATACCACTTAGGTGGCAGATAAGCACACGGCACACCTGATGGAAAGTGGTTACAATAGCTTATGGACGTGTGCAAAACCAAAGAATCATATTTGCGTTGCCAACCCTGTATAATATGTATGTATTTACAGACAAAAAGTATCTAATTATGTTTACAAGCTAGTTAAGCTATGGTAACTATGGGTCTGGATAGCTTTTGTATAAAAAAAAATATTTTACAGAGTGCGAATTTTCAGCAGCCGTAGTCAAATTGTTGTAAAATTGTAGGCCGCGTGATTCCCGGCAGAGTAGAATTTGGGCCACCCCATCTCTTCCCATGCGGTGTCGTACAAGGCGACTAAGAGATAGCCCTGTTAAACATCAGACAGATATATACAGCCCAGACTCAGCCTCAAATGCGGGGCTCGAGTCAACTATAGTGTCCGATATACGGCAATAGGCTCACCAGCTATTACGTGGGACCGAATACAGTTATTGGTGAAATGTGGGTGTTAATTAACCTCTGCCTAGCCCTCCGGGGATAAAGGCGTGATTTATGTATGTACGTACGTCAAAAACATAACATAAACTCACGCCTATATCCCCGAAGGGGTAGGCAGAGGTGCTAGTACCCACATTTCGCCAGTCAAATTCAAAAGTCAAAAATCATTGTTTCGTTCGTTTCGACAGGGTGGCCGATTTTGTTTTTGTCCGTATTCATTATAAATGTCTGTTTGTCAGTTCCGGCCTGGCGCACATATTCTTCGATTTAAAACATTTTGTCGAGAGCTTTGTTTGATAGATGGGAAAATGGGGGCGAAATGTCGCATTATTTATGAACGAATCTCTGATTGATTTCTCACGGGTTGCTGAGAAAACATATCATGCCTCGTAAAGGTGCACTTCGTTATAAAAATACAGTCAAGTGTGAGTCGGACACGCGCACGGAGCGTTCTGTACAAACTTTGAATTATTATTTTAGCACTGAAAACCGATGGACTTGCATCTTTATGCAAGCCCGGCAATTTAATGATAGTATTGATGCAGCCGTTCTGTGTTAAGATAGAAGCAGATGATGGATTGAGGCCTCTGCCTAAAGGCGTTTGTCCAAAAATCTAAGTAGTCCACAAAATGCATAGCTATAATAGCAGTTTATAATCTAAAATGGAGCTCAAAAAGGCACTATAGTACCCCATTATATATTGAAGTTTCATTTTGGTGATTATTTTTTAAAACTATGTTGAAATTTTCTACAACATATAACTTTTAACTCAAGATCGTAATCTCGTTGACGTCTAAACTACTGCAGTAATCTTATACCGATAAACATAATTATAATAAACATCAACAAGATCGTCTTAAAATATTAGTAAATGAGTGCTTCGAGCGGCCCTTAAAATGTTTCTGAAAATGGATCTACATGCAGAGAGTACGAAAAAGTTTTAACGCTGAAAGTTGAGACTAAAACTTAAATATTTCAACCAGATACCTAGCTTAGTTTAAAAATAAAACATAAATTATACATTGCGCTAGCTGAAAATAAAAAAGTTAGATTTTGTTCATTTTTAAAATATGGTATGGTTAAATGGCGGATCTACATATTGTGCTTCCTCTACACATTATCCATCATAGTGGCAAATGTATTGTTAAAGATATTATGTACTATGATACTATGATACTATACTATGTGTATGATACTATACTACCAAAAATGTATGATTGCATGCACACTAGATTAATTAACACAATTTATTTTCAGGTTATTAGAAGATGCGTTGCTTAGAGGTGACACACACAGACACATCAAACTTCGTGATTTTTGCGTCGGGGGTTAAAAAAAAAACTAAATGTGGGAATTTGTGACGTCAATGTTTTCGGCAAGGCAGCGATATAAAGGAATCTGACCATTAGGTCCACAAGTAAGCGACAGGTGTGCGTAACCAATCACCTCCCAGTTGATACTTTGTACAATGGTGACAGTTTTTTTTCATTTTTCTACAAGTTTAAGTGGTGACCGCTGCTTACCCCACCAACAAAATCACAGCTGATAAACATAAAAAATCATATTTGAACTTCCTTAATCATTGTAAGAAATAAAATGGGAGGAAAATATTGACGAAATATAAACGTGGTTCAATCTCTAAAATTCCGGCCAGATTCTTTTTTATTATGTTTCTAGATAGAGGAGTATCTCTGCTGTGACGAATTATTTTACCGTTAATTCCACCATCATTATCTTAGCGCCTCACTTCGGCGCCCGGGATGAGTCCAGAAGAAGATTTTATTGGGCCCACAGAAACGCTGTAGACGTAATAAATAGTAGATTGTATAACAAAGGAGCAAAGACATTTTTTTACGGCAAGGCCGCTTCTTTGAATCATGAGCGTAGCGAGGAATTCTAACATAGAATCCTGAGCACAGCCAAGATTCAAATTCCATCGCCCGAGGGAAAAATAATTTGCTCTTGAGTCATACACTATACTTTTCATCCCCTTTCTATGAGAACATAGATATGTACTGATTACTTACAAGAACAGAGACAGATTTATTGAATAAGGTACTTGTATGTTTCCAGTTTTCTTATTTTCAAATATAAAGTAACACCAAAAAAGTACTGTAAATGCCTATTATATGTGTAACGAGTTCCACCTAGCGCCATCAATGTTTGGTATAAACAGAGAAATAAGTAATGCGCGCGCTTTTTTGCACCAACCAGTAATGCATACAATTTGCGTTCGATTTCTATGAATGATAGATGTTCCAAATTGAAATCACTTTTCCGCCCGCTAAAAAGTCTTTAACGGGAAAGAGCTACTTTGGTAGCTAGAGGAATAAAGTGATACTTTTCGAATAGAAAGGATGAAAATTATGTTTCGGTGTCAAAAAGTGCGAGTTTGAGTGAGTAGTGCATTGCATTATTGAATTTCTATTCTTGAAGTATGTTCACTTGTGGCCTTTTGGAGCATTTAGATCGAATGAATATAGAGTTAGAACAAATTCTTAAGCATACTTATAATTTTAGTAAAAAAGAAACCTTGTTTTCAAAGAAAGAACACCAAAATAATATTCTATCACTGCTTACACTAAAAGAATTTAGAAGACCTAAAAATTACCATGATAGCCCTATATTTAACTCAAATAAAATTAACAACCATGAACTCATGACACTAGATCCATGCAACACAAATGAAATTATCAAAATTATTAAGGACCTTGATTCGAATACAAGCAGTGGTATTGACAGAATTAGTACAAAAGTTACAAAAAATCTACAAGACCTAATCTCAGATAGCTTAGCTAGATGTTTTAATCAACTAATAAACGATGGGGAGTTTCCTGATTCTCTAAAGATCGCAAAGGTTACGCCAATCCACAAATCTGGGTCAAAAACCGATCCCGGGAACTACCGTCCGATTTCTGTGCTACCAGTACTATCAAAAATTTTTGAAAAAATACTGCTTAGTCGTCTTTTAAAATATCTGGACTCTTTTAATCTTATTACGGAACGTCAATATGGATTTAGAGCTAAAAACAACACCACTGCGGCTACTATTGATTTAACGACAAAAATAAAAGAAAATATCGACAAAAAACGTAACGTTCTAGGTGTTTTCATTGATTTAAAAAAAGCCTTCGACACCGTGAGTCATAAACGGCTTTTAGAAAAATTAGAAAATATCGGTGCCAAAGGTCATGCACTTAAAATGATAAAATCTTATCTAACCAATAGACTTCAGATAGTAAAAATTGATAATTTTGAGAGTAATGCTTTACCTATTACATACGGAGTCCCGCAGGGATCTATACTAGGGCCATTGTTGTTCCTAATTTACATAAATAGCATTACCGAGCTCAATCTACATGGTCATATTACTTTATATGCGGACGATACATGCCTGTTCTATTTCGGAACCGACATGAATGACATCATCTCTAAAGCACAAAATGAGCTCAATACTTTATCCGAATGGTTCAAATATAATTTGTTAACAATAAATATATCTAAAACATGTTACGTTGTCTTTAAAGCTAAGAACAAAAAAATCCCCCTGCACGATCCTTTAACAATTGACAACATCCCACTAGATCAAAAAACCTGCGAAAAGTATCTTGGCCTGAGAATGGATAGTCAGTTAACATGGCACAACCAAATCCAATATATTAAAAATAAACTAACTGCACTTGTAGGCTCTCTTCACAATATCAATAAATGCATACCTAAAACCATACGCTACACTATTTACAATTCTCTTGTGAAGTCACATCTCTTATACCTCATCGAAATTTGGGGAAGTGCTGGAAAAACAAAGTTACAAGAATTACAAAGAATACAAAATAAAATCATAAAAATACTATTCCGCTATCCATACCTAACCCCAACTTGCAAAATATTCGACGAAACAAAATTAATGAATCTAAAAAAACTGTACATATATAATACTTGTGTTCTCATTAGGAAAATTCTAGACAATACCATACACACTAAAGTTTCTTTTATAACAAAATCTCAAATATCCAAGCGCAGCCTTCGTCGACCAAGTCTTCTTGTTTTGCCAAGAGTACGTACCAACTTCGCAAAAAAGAATATCACCTATGAAGGAGCACAATTATTCAATAATCTACCCTCAGACATAAAAGATGCGAACTCATTTGGCACTTTTAAATCGCGGCTATCTGAATACATTATTGAAAATTACTATGGTTAAATGCTCCGAACCTATCTGTGTATGCCTATCTGCGTAAGGATGGACTGCTGAGTGAAAGTTCAAAGTATCATGTCATATTGTTGTTGTATTTTATATTGTACCTACTCTGTCGACGGTTACTTGAAATGGATCACAAAATGTATCTTTTATGTTCTCATGTAAGTGACTGTTTCTGTCTTTATGAGAATAAATGATTTAAACACAATTTGACGTAGAGAGGATAAAATGAGCATTCGCTCGTTTGGTCTAAATCCACCTTAATGGAAACGCAAACAGCTGTATATAAGTACTTTGACATTCTCGATCCTCGATTATTCTCGATGGCCTCCTTGTGGGTCGTTAGAGCGAAATGGATGTTATGGTATAGGATCCGACATAACATTGACCTTCAGTTATCTGTTTACCGCATGAAAAATATATTTTAGCAAATAAAATGTGTTGCTGAACACATACGAATAGGGTTGCCCCATTGCCAAAAACATTTGGTCCGAAAATTAATTAATCATATAAAATTTTGACACGTGTTTTTTTATGAATAGTAGTCCGCCTTTCTTATCTGAAAATATAAGTAAGTGAAATGAGAAAAAGAAAACACGTTTCCAAATTATAAATAATTAATTTTTTGACCATATTTTTTGAGCAGCCCTATTGGTATGTATTCGCAAAAATATATTTTTCTGCTGGTAAACAGATGGCTGAAGGTCCATTATGGGACCATTACGCACGAGGAAACGTATAATAAGGATATCTACAACATAGCTTTTATTTTTTCATTTCTACTTTTTTTTTTAAAGCTTAATATTATGACCGTACAGGTAAATTTAGCAGATCGGACGGTAAGTGACTGGACTTTGGTGCCTTGGAAAAACGGCAAGAGCCTAGTGTGGGATGCCTCTTGCATCAGCACGGTCGCGCCTACGCACCTGAGTGGCACCGTCAGCGCTCCTGCAACACACCGTCAGCGCTCCTGCGTCGGTGGCTGAGCAGTAAAAAACTGAAATACGCCGCAATGGAGCCACAATATTATTTTGTGCCTATTGCGGTGGAGACTATAGTTATAGTATAATTATATAAGTAGTTGGGGGTCAGAGGAGAAAGGCCTATTTTTTATTTTAATTTTTATACCACTTAGTTGGCAGACAAGCACACGGCCCACCTGATGGGAAGCGGTTACCGTGGCCTATGGACGTATGCAATACCAGGGGTGTCACACTCGCGCTGCCGACCATGAAGAAACCTTCTGATGCCCCTCTTGAAGAACCCCATATTGTAGGCGCTTGGGAAAACCGCAGCAGGGAGGTCATTCCACAGCTTGAGTGTGCGTGGGATGAAGTTTCTTTCATACCGCACAGTGCGCACCGTCTCAGGTCGCAATGTGTGAGGATGAATTCCCTGCCTATGGCGAGAGGTGCGATGATAGAATGTAGCTACGGGCATCATGTCAAACAATTCATCTGAGCACAAACCATTGTATAGGCGGTAGAACACACACAGTGAGGCAAAATTGCTGAAATTCCACATCCACACATATCCACGAATAAGGCGGTGACTCTCGCTCCGGCTCGTGTCTGGGGCAAAGGATGGCCATCGCGAATCAGGGAGGCAGCGCCACCAGTGTCATGTGCACCTTTGCGCCGGGAACGATACGGGGCGGGTTATATGAACGTGACGTAATATGACAACATCTTTCACTGCAAATAATGATGTGGCAATTATATGTATTTTTTTTATTTCGTTCTTTATTTATGCTTTATTGTACACGTAAATGACATTTATACAAAAAGATGAAATGTAATGTACAAAGGAACTTAAATCTAAGTTGAGTTCTCTTCCAGCAAACCCGGAAGTGCACAGAGGAATTGCAATACGAGAGGCAAAGTCTAGTAGTGCACATGAGTGTAGATTTAATATAAAAAGGTACACATATTTAATATAAGATTAATATAGGCACAAATATACACATACACATACATCTTATTTAAATAAATAATAAATTTATTCATTTACGATCAATACAGATACCTATTGCTCCCGTAGTGGGGTGTATGGATCCACATCCCAAGTTTAAAAGTGATAGGTTTAGAAGCGACGTTGGAATTATTATGATACCTATTATTACCATATTTGTAGGGATTCACAGCCCTTTTTCTGGCCGTAGCATTACTGTAGGTAGGCACAGTTAGCGTCAGATCGATGGAGTGAAAAAGCATATTTGACGGCCTGTCAAGCTGTATGTCACCATTGTAACATGGTATACGTAAGTAATGGTGACCCTCTTTTCTGAGACTCTGCCTTCAGCTTACCATCAGGCCAATTGAACCAATTGAGGTGTCCTATATAAAAAAACGGTCTATATACCTTGGTTTTGCCCCCCTTCCTGTTGACACACACCTTTAGTTTAGTTCGGATAATGAAACAATTTAAATTAATGCTCCTTATTCAATCGTGTTGAGATCATTTTGAGACTTTGCAGTCAAGATTGTACTGACGCTGACTGTACCACTTTTGAATGTGAAGGTGTATGTAAACGTATATACATATTTCCTAGGCCGTGTTTACTATAAATATCACCAACCAGTATCAGACCACAACCGTGCTTGATACTCTGACGCACAGCTTTTATAAACTAATGAACATTAAGTAAATCCAAGTTCTTATGTGCACACTCCATACTTTGCCTCAGTTAGCGAAGTGTAAATATATCATCCATTGTTCCGTGAGCTGGCATAAATTGAGTGAGAGGTTTACTTTGCTCCCACAATGTTTTCTCTATCACTCTGTATCAAGCTTTCAAACTGCTATACGCAAGCTTTGAGGTGAATAAATTTACTCGCAGAGCGGATGGGAACTTAACCAACTTGATGATGACATAGTTGGGTACGGATTAGTATTGCAAACTACTTATCAATGATCTACATGCCAATATTTGATTAGGCCCAAGCTAAACACTCTTGCAAAATGTACAGACAGCATGAGGTTGATCATCACTGTGACGCGAGCGAGGACTCACCGAGTGTCCGGCGTGGGAAACGCCGAGACGGGAGCTTGTGGTGGCCCTGGGAGTGAGAGTTCTCACGCTCTCCACCTTGCTCGTGGTGATGGTCCGCTGCGCGGATGCGTGGGCGGCCGGCGCCCCCTTCTGCGAGCAAGTAATGCTCGTAAAGGAGGAGGTGGGGCGGGAGCGGCAGCGGAAGCGACGAAGGATCGCAAGCCAAGCTGCAACTCGGGCGCCGGCGGCGCGTCTTGAGCGCCTCCTCGTTTCCGGGGACGATTTGGGGACTCTGTGGTCCCCACACACGAGAAGAGGGCCAGATCGTGAGAGACGGCCCTGGGTCGCCCGGGGTGCGATTTTGGTCGGTTCGAGTCCGACATAACCTTTTCCACCGGCTCCGGTGTGGGGGTATTCGTGGGGATTTAGTGCACGTAAAAAAAAGCATGAGGTCGATCGTGACTAGCGAGTACTTTTTCTCACACATCAACACCACCGACCAAGTACATTCAACATGAGATCGATGCAAAGATACAAACTATTGTAAGTACTTTGCAAGTTGAAAGTGTTCATTGAAGAAAGGACAGATCAGATGAACTCTAAACTAGAGAAGCCCGTGAAGTATGTAAGGATAGAAGCAATGAAATGGAACATAATCGTATACATAGGTTACACTAAAAGTTTCCGGAACTGGCCACTTACATAAACAATATTTAAAAATTTATTACAACATTTGAAAATAGAACTCTTTGGCTGTAGAATACAGTTTGTTTCATCTGACTGTCTTTTGCTTTTACCTTGTGGCGCCATTTAAAAAATTGTGTGTCTGCATCAACATGGATTTAACTCGGGAAAATTTTCGTTGTATGATTTTCTACGATTTTAAGTGTAATTTGACGGCTCAACAGAGCATCACTCGGCTTGAAACAGCTTTTGGCGATGAAGCTCCATGCAAGATGACTGTTTATAGCTGGTTTGCAGAATTCAAGCGTGGTCGTATCAATCTCAGTGACGAATCTCGCGATGGTCGGCCGTCCACCGCTGTGACCAACAAAAACATCGATGCTGTGCGCCATATGATTGAAACAGACAGGCATGTGACCTACCATGAAATTCGCGCATCCTTAGAAATAGGCATGAGTCAAATACAATCAATCCTACACAAACATTTGGGTGTGAGAAAGCTGTGCTCACGGTGGATCCCACATAACTTGACCGAGGATCAAAAAACGGACCGCGTCACTTGGTGCAGTGCCATGCTTACCAGATTCAACGAAGGTGCGTCAAATTTGGTATGGGACATAGTAACAGGTGACGAAACATGGATTTATTGCTACGATCCCAAAACAAAGCAGCAATCGAGCGTATGGGTCTTTCAAGATGAGCCGAAACCAACCAAAGCGTGCATCTAAGCGGATGATTGCTTCTTTTTTTAATAAAACTGGACACGTGGCTACTGTTGCTTTAGAAAATCGTCGTACTGTGAATAGTGACTGGTACACGACCATTTGTTTGCCGGAAGTTATTGACGAACTCCGTAAAAATAACCGTAAACGCCGTATCATCCTGCACCACGACAATGCTAGTTCTCACACGGCCAGACAGACAAACGACTTTTTGAGGGCGAAAAATGTAGAACTCATGAGTCATCCTGCATACAGTCCCGACCTGGCACCTTGTGACTTTTATCTGTTCCCAAAAATTAAGAACCAATTACGCGGCCAACGATTTTCATCACCAGAAGAGGCGGTCGAGGAGTATGAAAAACACGTTTCAGAGGTCACCACAGAGGAGTGGAACAAAAGTTTTCAAAACTGGTTTGATCGAATGAAAAAGTGCATAGACGCCAAGGGAGATTATTTTGAAAAACAATAAATTAGTTTTGTACCTTTAATAGTATTTTTTCATATTCATTCCGGAAACTTATAGTGCGCCCCACGTATTTAGAATATAGATTATTTTATCATTTTAAAACTCATATTTGAAGCATAAATACACAACACGAAACCATGGTATATTTTTTTATGCATGTGTCAAGACACTTGTGTTAATTTTTTTTTCTTTCTCTTAACTAAAATACGTATTATTCTAAAGAGAGGTCGGCCGGTCATACACTATATTTTTTTGTTAGAGCGTCCACTTGAACACTATGGGAACGATGATGGCTAAATCGAATTCTTGGGATATTCTATTTTTAAACACCTGTATGCAAAAGACTGTTATGATGCTAATATTATTAACGTGAACGAGTGCAATATTACATATTATAACAATACATTGAGACTGTAATCATATTTGATATGGAATAGTATCATGATAAAGATGGTGGATTTTGATTATAATTAAGGCGTCGTGTTACGCCACACATATTTGTAGGTTCATGCGAGTTTGACTCCATGGAATGATTAATCTTCGGATTAATCTAATAATTGGCACAAAGCATTACAAAATTACATCACAATAGAATTCTATAAAAAAATAAATAAGAGCTCATCTTCACGACGAAAGCGCAAATACAGTATGTTTATACATACGTGCATGACCAGCTGGTTTACTATTTAGTTACTGTATATTTGGTTTACTGTATTTTAATTACTATTGTTTTGCTTGATTGATATTCTGTAGAATATAATCATAATTGATTATATTGCATGAAGGCATGTTATATCTGAATGTAAACATGAGCTTAAAATTAACTTGCACTGAATTCCTTTGTTGAAATTGTAAAAAAATCCTATGATAAAAAAAAGGACCCAAGCGTCCCCGCTCCCGCGCGGAGTTCACACTGGTATAAAAGGAAATCGGTTGATTTGCGGGAGACAGAGTTTGGCTCGATTAGTAGAAGCACACAGACCATGCAACGGTTTCATTAAATCATTCTAGCCGTATTACGCCAGTGTAATTTGTGAGAAAGTGGTAAAAGTTCGGTGTGCGGAAACTGTGTCGGAACAACGCGCTTTCTGAATTATTTCGGAAGGTTCCTAATTATTTATATACCTATTCCTATACACACAAATACCAAACATCCTTGAGACGTAGTGTTGATAAGTTCTTATAGGTAAAGATTACTTTAAATTTCGGGGCTGAGACTGGCCTTCGAAAGCGTCTCAATACCTTATCCTGGTTACCTAGGTTTCCGTGGTTTCGTTGTAGGAGAGTCTAAACGAAATCACTTCCCATTACCTTAGCTAGTTCACATTATTGCTTTACACAATTCACAAAACACACACACACTTATAGCTGCAAACTCACCTATTAAGTTGGTAAGTCTTAATAGACCTAAGGTAAACACTAGGGCTCCTAGCTAGGTCTAGTTAGTTCTATAAGATATTATAAGATATTATAAGATATAAGATAGTTAGTTCTATAAGAATTATAGGTGTGCACTGTACATTAAGTTTGAAGTGAATCTGTTACGTTATCTTTGTGTTGATATAATAACTGTTGGGGACATTATACATGGTATTCGTAAATTATATCTTGGCTAGGTATAATACACAACTTGTATAGAGATTGAGTTGGGGTTTGTTATTTCCACATTTGACTGTAGCTGGAAAGAATTTGCAGTTGAATTATTAATGCGAAAGGCTTTATGTAGTGAGATCTTATTTAACAGCATACGTGCTAAAGTGAACTATTTATGTCCCATTAGAATTACATTAGTAATTCATATATTATACTAGATCTCAACATTTATACCATACTGAGGCCTAAAATAGTAAAGTCATACACTTATTATCAACTGTTAGGATTCAATTCTGTGGCTCCTGGATCATTTTGATACAGTATTAGAGCAACTCTGATTGAAGATACCATATTATTACCAATTAGAGCAGTTTGTAAAGTGTAGCGGTCCATAAACCTGCCAAAACTTATTAAATTAATTATGTATTCATTAGTAAAGGACAGCCATTACAGCCGTGAAGGCATAATATCTTTTTTCATTGTTGAAATAATATTATATCACATTCAATCATTATTCTAATTGTTTTGGCATCGTTCATGAGATTCGTGAGGCGTTAAAGGGCTACTACATTTTATACTGGAACCAGAAGCCGAAAACTGAAGGATTACAGTATACAGTGGAGTTTAGTGGAGGTTTTACAAACTGAATTAAATTAACTGTGACGAAGTGGAGGAGAGCCTTGATCTTCTGATTAACGCTATCAGTTCTTCGGAATTGATCATAATCTCGCTCTTCGGGGCTTGAGATTCATATTCTCGCTCTTCGGGGCTTGAGATATTTAATTGATCCGGATCACATATCACAAATCATATATGATATCTTCGACATTAAAGGCCTATATTATAAATATACAGCTGAAAAAGATGCCACAAAGTTCAAACTATCAAAGACCTATATTGAATCTAATTTATATCTCATTTGAATAAAATATAAATCCACAGTCTTATCATCACACTATTCCGAACAGATAAAAACTAAGTTAGAATAACGATTTACACTGTAGTGTCAGGATTATTAAAGTAATGAATGATAGATATTGGGTCGGGGTTTAAAGATTAGGTAAATAGACGATCACAGCTATAAGTATCGTGGGATTACCCCGGTAGTTCCCGTTACAGCAAGTGACTCTTGTCTCGGCGTATGTACGTATGTTCATTGACGGACAAGACCTTATTCTAGATATTTTTGTTTCATTATGATATTATTCTTGTGTAATTTCATGCCCCCTGACGCGCAGAGTGTGGCGCATCGTAGAGTTTAGCGGGTATACCCAACCAAAGAAGGGAGAGACCCACATATGGACTTCGTCAGTATCAGTAACTATGTCCAAAATAATATTTTTTTTCACTAACTCTTTCATACTAAGCTCATGTATGTATGCTAACATTGTCTGGGGACTGCGATTCGGAATTCAGACCTCTCAAGTTATGAAACTTACCTACGAACGAAACACCCACCGGTCATTGAACTCCAAAAATCGGCTGATCACTGCAACCGATGTGATGAACTTAACGATGTGGTACGGTTAGCAGAGGCATTGATGTCAATATTTGCAATCTTTGTAACTGAATTTTAAAGAATTGGGTCACCCAATGTTTTTTTTCCTATACATATTTTCCGAATCCAAGTAAACAGTTCCGAGAAATAATTTTGTTTCACTTTATATATTCCAATTCCTAAATAATATTGTGCCAATGAAAATATACTGTCACAATAAATAAACGCTTCTAATGGTAAAATCTTTCTTTACTATAATCATGACAGATATTCCGTTTGAATTAGTGCCGGTCGACTGGCGGAGTATTTCTTGGACAACTAGAATATTACGCGGAATAAATAAAATAAAACAATGTTCTACAACATATTATCAAGTATATTTACGATTTTCTACACAGTGTCTCAGATAGATATATACAGTACAGACTCAGATATTGAGATCAGTTCAGATGCATGGCTCGAGTCAACAATAGTACCTGGGAGACGGTAATAGGCTCACTCCCAATCACGTGGAACCGAATACAATGATTGGTGAAATATGGGTGTCAGTTACTTCACCTCTGCCTAACCCTTCGGGGATAAAGGCGTATATGCATACATCTAGACCCAAAGTACGCATAGGGTAACTCACTCGTCTTAGGGTATCTGGAATGTGGATAAATACATTTAAATACATTTGTATTGGAAATACATACATAATTGTACTTAGACTATACGGAGAGATTTACACTGAGCGGAATCTGCAATGCCTGCGTAGCAGTTGCAAGCTCTACCGCTACGCCGCTGTGTCTGTCAAATTAATAGATGCAGACAATAGTTAAATAAATAGCAAATAAAAAAAATAAAATGATTACTTCCATTTCCATTTAAACTTTGTCTTAAATTGTTACAATGGGAGCGTCTACAAGCAAAAAGATAATCATGCACTCAATGGACATCAAACCCGCGACGTCTGACGTATCAGTAAAACTCATTGCTAGGCTATACTATTTTAATATATCACACACAAGCTCCCCGGTGACCCTCGACCACGCCTCGACCATATGTTATATCTAATAGGTCATCACCTTGACCCAGATTTAATAAGTATAAGTTTCTACATATGTCAAGTACGTACGATAATCTATAATTTTAAGTACTGAGGCACTACCCTAAAATATATTATGGCATGAATAATATAACAGTAGTACTGCTTATACGTATCAGGTAGGAAATCGAATAAAATTATAATGCTGTTGCTCTTGGTAGTCTATCTACATATTTTTCCCTCATTCCATATTCATTATTCCTCAATTGCTACTTACGTAAACAAATTCTAATAGCTTTTATCCTACGCAAAGATGTTTGGATGTTTTTCTATTCAATTACGCTTAAAAGGTTGAACTGATTGGGTTAAAATTTGGTACAAGTTTGATGTACATATTCCGGAATAACAAATTTTCTTCTTTCTTTTAGCGTTAATCCCAGTCGCATTCGAAGCCTTCACCTCGGAGTCTGGGGTCCGCTTCATCGGTCTAACTGTAGATTTGGCTGAACTTCGAAATTTTCCGTGAAGCAACAACTGCCACCTGACCTCCACAAGCCAAAGGCGATATCGAAGCATTGCAGTTAGACCAGTTGTTAGATTTTCTTAAGGCTCCAACTGCCATAGGTGTTGATATAGCAATCAGAATCGACGGCTTAACTTGCTTTCAGCGGCACGACCAGACCAATGCAAATATCCATTTATAAGCCAGGGTAGCACTACCTATGCTTGAAAATTGACTGATCAGGTGGCTTCGGCAATTGTCCAAACGGCAACTACGCACGGCTACAGCTGCCTTCACAGGGCACGGCTCTATCAATAAACACCTTTTTTATTTTAGCCGACAGCCCTCACTGAGAGAGGAAGAAATAGCGGCACATGTGCTCCTACACTGTCCTGCGACCCCCACATTTAGGGCTAAGTACTTCAATAATACAGGTACGCTCTGAGAGATCACCAGCAGCGTGAATAGCCTGCTGGCGATCTTCAATAAGTTGCGGTGGATTGAGTGAAATGCCCACCCTCACGCAAAACCGCGCCATGACGTGGAATTGCGGATACCAGCCTGTGATACCATACCTTCCCCATTTATGCATACAAATATTTGTACTAAGCGGGGATCGAACCCGTGCCTCCTGCGTAGCGACCGCGTTCACTATTGCCACGCCACAGAAACTGTCATATTCTGAAATAAGACATGTGGTACTTTTATCCCTGGAATTTTATTCTTGAGTTGCGTAAACAGCCTCAGAATTTCTTTGTCAGCTAATACTTAATTTCTTTTTATCCACTCATACTGAAATGTGAAAACTTTAATGACGCTCTTTTCTTTACGCACAGAATATCAAAATAAATATAATAAATTGCATTATGATAAAGCTCTTCTATAGGCAACTGTACCATAATGTAACTTTGTTTTCATTACAGTACAACTTCAAAAGGAACTTTCCTAAATATGAAATTTAGCGCTTAATGTATCTGCCATTTTACGCAAATTATATAAAATATTTCATGAGATTAGATAAAGTAAAATACTCGTGTGATTATATAATAAAACGAGTCATAGAACCCCTATTATGTAACAGTTTCATATACCACTAATGTACCACCTAGGTGATAGACAAGCTCACGGCGGATCTAATGCGAAGTGATCACTGATATTTTTATGGAAAAAGGTGTACCGTGGCTGCCTGTCGGCCCACCAAGATTTTCGGTGTCAAAACTAATCTCTCATGCAAGCCGGAACACATACTGATAGACGAGCGAGGCCCAGGCGCATTTCTTCTTTCGTGCAGGAATCCCAACAGATATGTCGAATGCAAACCGAGTAAAACCGCACGCTGTACCTGGTCTAAAGTACAAACTTTGGCCGAGACTTATCACTACACGGTTGCTGAAGAAAGCCTATGCAATTCTCACGATAGAGGTCTCTCGAGGAATACATAAATAATCGCGCCTTTATTCTTGGAGGGTTAGGCAGAGGTTACAAACCTGAAAATTAAATAGATCCTACAATCCTGGGGGGTCCTTTAAACGGAGCGTGAAAAAGCACCTGATGAGGCCGCCAAGCTGAGTGCCACCATTGTAACATTACTTAGCCTAGACCCTCTTTCCCGAGACTTTGCTTTTAGCTTTCCATCAGACGAGATGAAGTCGAGTTGGTGTGTCCTAGATAAAAAAAAAGATAACTTAAATAAGGTTTCAAAAATTTCATTACATTATTTCTTACAAACTTATATATTTACAAATGAAACTTATAATAATAATTACCATTAGGGACCATCCTTAAATGACGTCACTCGTTAAGGGAATTGGTTGGGTCAACGAAGTGTCACATTGTGTTAACAAGGGATGGGAGGTTATTGTGACGTCATAATATGTCAATCATCATCCAACAATCGCTAGGTGTACCGAATGGCGAAGGTTGGGAATTTTCCAAGCCGGTGAAAGGAAATCTTACTTCGGTCTAATTGGTTACACACCCTGCGGTAGGTAATTGGTACACTTGTCATCCAATTGTTTGGTATTATGTTGTACCTACTGATGTTTTGATTCTAGCCATCTTCACCAGAAATGGTCAACTGTAGATTCTAGAACTGGAACTCAAGCTTTAAACAACTAAGTTTTTGTTGCCGCTGTCAGTGGGAAGTGTCAGGAAACTCTTTGTTCTTAAAGGGTCGACAGCACGAGTGTGAGTACCCTGGTGTTTCACAGGAACATAGGCCGCGGTAACCACTTTCCATTAGATGAGCCGTGTGCTTGTCAGACACCTAAGATGTGTAAATATAAAAAAATATGATTTTCCATTTGAACTTCGATTCCTACCTTAATTTACAATATTTTTAGTCATTAACACCTGCAGCCTAAAACTTAACGTTACCTACTAAAATCTGAAGTTGATAAAAATTTACAACCGTTTATCAAGTACCTTTATAGGCTTCAAAGGCCTTGATGCGCCCCATAAATCTTTACCGTCACATGTCAATTTAATGTATTAAAACCCGACACATGTGGACGAAATCTTTCAAATCTAATAATTTATTGAACAGGAGCGTTTTAACTGTCAGCCTCTTAGTAAAGTTACGTTGCACGTAAGAGGAAAGATTTTCATCAATGCACAATTTATTCACTTTACACTCACCTACACTTTAGTAGTACTATACGGACAAAAGAATTCATAATGAGAATTAAGTTTAACAAAGTGAATAATTACTATCTATATTATTACCGGAGAAACTTCAAAGGGTGTGTAATAATATACTGGAGTCTCATCGCATCGATTTCTGAATTTACTTTAACTATAGGCTAATTTTAGGGTTCCATTAGGGCGTGATTGAACAGTCCACAATAGCAATTTAATATCGTGATACAGTGTAGTGATGTAGTTCAAAGTTCTGTAGTTAGACTAGTTGTTGGACTGTTTAAGGCTTCAATTATACTAAACAATTGCCATTGACGTTCGTAGGGTAAGCGGGACCTTGACGGGAGGAGAGAGCGGGAGGAGAGAGCGGGAGCTTAACGTACGCTCCGAGACACGGAGACGTCTCAATATCTATTTTAAAACTGACTTGGCAGGTGTTGCTTTACCTTACCTTACAATGTGTTAAGCTACTCGGTTACTGCTTAACTACAGGCTTCTTCTTTTCACATATGTTTATATTATATTAGGTCGTTACGTATGAAATTGCCGTTTCTTTAAGAAATTGGAGGAAACGCAATTTACAATACTAACATTTTTGCATTTTTTTAGGAATATTAAATCCAAATTTTATGATTTTTTTGTGTATGAAACAACATTAAGCTAACAAACACTTTTATTACATTTTTGAAAAGTGACAACTGTATAAAAGTAATACGAAATTATCATCAAAATGGATAGCATTTAGGAAGTACTATTTTTGAAGATCGAATTTAATTTATCAAGCGGCCAATAAAAACAAAATTTAATACAGAGTTGTAACTTGAAATCAACTTTCAAACAAAATATAAATAAAGGAAATAACTATTAAATTAAAGGAATAAGGAACTCATGAATCTGCAAGAACATTTCGGCAATTTAATAGGTAATATTAATATTGTTATTATGCTATTATTAATAGAATCGCATCTGTCGCAGGTCGCTCGATATTCAGAAGATCGCATTATATATTCTCGGGCTGATTCCTAACATGTGATCGAGTATATATTTATTTGTGCCTCAGTATGATATCATATATTTTTTCGAATAACAACAAGTAAGTTTTAATTACTCTATAAGAAAAAAGAAATTGAACACATTTTAATTTCTAAAGTATATTTCTAACGATACTTCAAGGTGAGATTCTGATATATTGGAAATATTTGAAATCACATTTTGTAAGACTCACCACTACCAACACTAAAAAAAACTGGTTAAATATTTAAGATTTAAGAAGATAGCAAGATGTTGTACCTGCCAGCCACGTAGATAGAAAGGCGTAAGTACTTTTTCGGATAAAATCACTGCTTTATGCAGGCACTGCAGTCACTGCTGGAAGCTTGTCAAGTGCATAAGGGCAGAAGCAGATAGTGAGCCGTTGTAACTGCCAGACACGTAGAAAAAAAAGGTGTAATTACTCTTCCGGATAAAATCACTGCATTAAAGCAGTATTTTTTTACAATACCGCATTAGGTTTATATGCATCTATAATATGCTTCTGTACTTGACGAGCTTCCTCTACTGTCATTAAATTAAACATTACATGCAACCCGTCACTTTTGAGTGTTTCTGACAATACAATTATACCTTAACCTGCGACAACTATGAAAAACTATTTGTGGAAATGTCAAATGGTAAAACAAATCTTTTATATCGGTGGGTGTTCTTACTTTAGAACTGTAATACGAGTATAATTTTCTATTTAAGTTGTTAAAATTAAAATTACTGCGAATGAGGAAGGCGGAGGATCGCGTGTAATGGCGTGCATTGGAAGAGGCCTAATGTCCATGTCCAGCAATAGGATAATTGATTGATAGGAACTAAAATTATTGCTTTTGTAATGTAATACAAGAAATCAACTAACTTATAAGTTAACATTATTAAGATGAACTTGTATTTACTAGCTGTTATCCAAACTATAATCCGAAACCTATGCTCGGGATGAAAAGAAGCCTGTGAGTTTTTCCAGATTAAGAGACAGACCTAAAAACATTTTCACAAGTTTTCACATTTATATTATTAGGATAGAATTTTTTTTTTGTATAGGACACGCCAACTTGTCGTCACCTCGCCTGATGGTAAGCTAAAGGCAAAGTCTCAGGAAAGTGGGTCACCATTACAGACACTATGTGTTACAATTGTGGCACTCAGCTTGGCGACCTCATCAGATGCTTTTTCACGCCCTGCTTAAAGGCCCCGGGACTGTAGGAAGAAGGAAACACGTGTGCTGGTAATGAATTCCAGGTCTTGGTGGTGCGGCAAAGAAAATAGTCTCCGAACCGCTTTTTCGAATCGTTTTTTATATAAAAGTACCTAATTTGTCAGTAGATTTGATTGGCAGATATACATATATAATACTCTACAACCATAGAAATCTACATAGGTTCTCTAAGCCAAAATACGTTTGCACAAGATATTTGAAAATGATTATGAACCAAAGTACTTATAGAAATTTTTATTTAAGTGAAAATTATACGAGATTTATATAAACGAGAGCATTAATGGATACCATGTTATACGCGTGTTAGCCAGAAGTTATGAATGAGCAAAGACTAAAATCCATTGACTAAAGTACTGCTCTTATTTAATGAATTTATTTTAATTCCTAATTGAAAAAACATTCCAAAAAATGTACAATGGCGAGCTTAACTCAAAATGAATTCTCTCCCAGCAAACCTTTGAGTAACAGAGAAGCATATAGTAATGAAGGGGGATGTGAAGTGTACATTACAAAAAAAAGATACAGAATTAATTGTTATTTTTAGTGCACAGTCTGTAGAGACCCTGATTTCATTCAATGCCTCTCATATGTATAAACCTCGTAGAAGGTTAAAATGAACACAAATGCTACAATATTGTAAAGTTTTAGCAACTTAAAATTAAAATCGTTTATATATGGCAGTGCGTGGTGATTTGAGTTCCTTTGAGTGCTCAAATTTATTCTTACTAAAATTATTCATAGTCTTGTTGAAAAGTAATCTAAATACATTTTGTAACTACATGATATTTTGTACTTAACCCATTTCTTGCCAATGGTTTGTTTAATCCACATTTTTGCAAAGATCATTGCTCATGAACGCCATATTGTTTTTAGTAAAACTGTAAACATAATTGAATCAATATTAACTTTCACTAATTGGTGATTATATTTCAGGCACGTTTAGCGTTTAGTGTATATAATTATACAATGCTCATATTACCTTAAGAAATAGGTAATGTTATTGATCGCTTCACAGGATATGCAATAAAATAATGACATGAAGTTCTTCATGTCCTTAGTCACTTTGTCGCTTTTTATGCAAAGGTAACTTATTACGTTCGGACGGATTTAGTTCAGTAACTGTACCTAAAGTTATAACTTATTTTAACTTTTTTATATAATTTAAAGCAATTATTGCGCTATATGTAATTATAGGTATACTTAAATATTTTTTTAAAGTACATTATTGGTGCACGGCTGCTGGACGTAATTGAGGCAGAAACCTCTGTTACCCATATCCACAGGAGCCTCTACGTTATCAGTGTGGAACCAGAGGCGGAAGGGCTTCACTGTGCCTATGAAAAAACGAAAGACATTAATAGTTTTATTAATAACTGTAAGTGAATTGGGTTCTAATTAATAACAGGTAACTAACAATTAAGTGTGCACAGTAAAAAATAAAACGTTTAACGCAATTCAAGCAATTTTATTCAAAAGTGGATAAACGTATAAAGTAATTTGCCTTGGGGTATGTCTAGACAACCAATTATTGTGAAAAACCGAGTCAATATACTCGTACTTATGCATATATTAAAATAAATATGTCGATACGCACTGGGGCGGCTCGTGAGAATACAATATGAGTTTTCCATGCGGTTAGTAGATGTGTAGCTACTAATAAAGGAAGTGGATGTGTAATTTAGGCTTTTATAGTTGTTTCAACCTGGTGTTTTTATCATAAAGGTAATGTTCTGTGGCTTATCTACAATGTTCATAGATCAATGATGCTTTGTTCACATTTTCTAAATTTATATAAATTTTATTATTGTGGATTATACCGGGATTATATAAGGGACGATAATACATTTGAAGATTTATTTTCTAATTTATGAAAGATTTACGAAACAGTATAATAAAATAAAGATTAATTATAAGGCGGCAAACATTTGAGAATAAGATACCTAGTATAGGATAATGTTATTGCTTTCTCAAATAAATCACTTGGAATACGAGATTTATTTTTTTAATTAAGTTTGATTAGAATCCAATGCTCTGTGATACACGAGAGAGAACAAGGGGATTATTGGCAAATTAGCCTGAGGCATTATCCTCTAGAGCTAGAGGTTACTGTTATTTTAATGAATGTTAGATAATGCCAGGAAAAATTAAACTTGTTTTTCTGAATTATTGAGGCGGGAAACGTCTACAAATTGAAGTTATATAATTACGATACAGATGGCACAGATATGTGTATAATAAAAACGAAGAGGCTGTAAGACTGATTTGGCTAGTGTATCTTAACTTTATAACGCCACTTAAGGTACGAGTATGTAGACGTCCGCAAGCAGCACAAGCAGACGTCGTGACACTGATTTCAACGTTTTTAAATATAAAACCGTTCCGACGTCGTGTTGCTAGGTGGAAGGTATTTAATGTATTCAATACATAGAAAGCTATCGCATCGACACATCGTGTTCAGTGCCGCGAGCATGAAAAACTATCGTAACTTGTTTGTGTGTGAAGTCAGCCAATCGCAATGCTTCTTCCTCTCGATACGTTTATAATCCGATTACGATAGTTATTCGTGCTAGGGGTACAGGTTGTATGCGGTCGGCTACGAACTCATACCTTAAGTCGCAAGCGCTACGGCAATAATTTGTTTAAAAGTAACTTACTAAGTATTGTAGCAGACTGCATCGATAAATCTGCTGAAAAAGTACCCCCGCATAATCGGTCGGTACACAAAGCTTGAGCTGGTTGTATGCGGCCAACATTTGTAGCACACGGTATCAGCAGCCAATCGTTGGCGCAATTGTTGGTGCCGGCACCGGAGCCAACCATTGAGTTGACGGGACTGTTGCTGTTACCACTCAGAGTGAAGGCTCTTGACCGATTGTTGACTGAAAATTTAAAAACAAAGATTAGGTAAGTGATCTGGAACCGCCAGGTAGGACATGACGGTATTTCTGTCCAATTGAGCAGTCCGATTGAGGAAGTACCTCCGCCCTATAGAATACCGTGGCCATAATAACCATGTGTTCCCGGAGGTGAGTAGGGTAGCCAGCGCTGACTAGAGAGTTTTTGTGCTGTCAGTGGGAAGACGAAAAGCTTGTCTTGCTTCGTCTTTTACACTGACGGCACATTAACTCTCTGTGCTTTAAGGTTGGCAGCGCGAGCGTGACTCCCTTGGTTTTGCACACGTCCATATTCCACGGTAACCACTTTCCATCAAGTGGGCCGTGCGCTTGACTGCCACCTAAGTGGTATAAAAAAACACAGTGCATCCTGTATAACATACATGGCAGCGCTTCTTTCATATACTCGCTGCCCTACGTGAGTGACAAATGCGACAGCGCGCCAACACGACGCGATGAGTGACATATTTTTCCATACTTCACATGACGTGACAAAACGTAGGACACAATAAAGAACAACGACCACTTGTACCGTCGAAATGCGTCGCGTTGTCGCGCTTGTCGTTCACGTAGGACAATTATTTTTTGTGAGGAGAAATAAAAGAAACGCCATAGTAGAGACGCTGCCGCCTATGGCCAATGCCAACCGCGGCGGGCGCGGTACCAGACTTGGGCTACTCGGAGGCTATCCACGTATACTGCTGAAGCCTCTCTAGCAGAGTGTACATTTGAGAGTAGGCAAGGGGCAGACTGGTTCTCCAAGTGAAGTAAAAGGTACAAAAGGTAATAAAAGGTCCCTGTCACCCCAGCATAAATAATTTAACTTCGCGCGTCGCCCTATCTCCTGTAAAATATTTTCTTGTGCGTACCATTTTTATTGCACGTAATTTAAATCTAATATAACGTATATTTTCTTGAGCGAATTTTAGCTTTCGCCATCTCGCTAAGCAATATCTTACATGACAGTATCTGATTCTCCTTGTGGCTGCAAATTTGCTCTTGAGAGAGCTCGTCCATTACGCTTGACCTATTCAGGAGAAAGGCGAGTACGGCGTGCAATACAATGGTATCAGAGATTACTCTGAACCACACATATACGTATCGCACTTACCATAAACGCTGTGAACACAATGTAACAGGGCTGAGATGATAATTTACTAGTAGGCTATATAATGTTAATGTTTGATCATAGCTTAATTATAACATTACATAAACTCACGCCTAATATGTAGGGATAGGCAGAGGTACTAGCACCCGCATTTTACCAGTTTATGTTTAGGTCCCAATGTAATAGGTGGCGAGCCTATTGCCATTAACCGGGCACCTGCGATAACTTCGTAAACAAACATAACTTCGAAAAGCATCGAAAAGTCATTGATGTGTGCCATAGTAAAATTTGGGATCGATCCCGAGACCTCGTCTCAGCAGTCCATTACCCATACCACGAGGCAACCGCGGTTAGTTATAATATCATTGAATAGACAATATTACTAGATACTACATTATTTGTTAACTGATTATGTCGATTGACACTTTCATTCGAGAACATATAGGCAGGCGTTGAATGAATAGTTTTTTCAACACGTAGGAATTCATATTTATTTGTAAGAAAGTTAACTTTTTCTGATCATTTAATATAACACTCAAAAAGCGATAAATATTTCTTAAGTATAAGGGACGGAATAGGAGATTATTAAAATGACACCTTCGGAATTTAATCTACCTTTGATCTTTATTTTATTTAACTTGTCGTATTTGACGAAGATTTTCTCGAGATTTCATTTATTCAATGCGATTTAATCCAATTTTTTTATTCCTCTCTCGCCTTACAGGAGTATATTTGTACAGAATTATTTATCGTCTAATTATTTCCGTCACCTTGATGTAATAAAATGATTAAAGTATTGATTTTTAATCACTTTCGACTTTCCTTGTGATGTTTGTGAATTTGAGTGTACTTACTTTACTTTATTACGTTTAAACGAAAGACTTTGACAATTCTATTGTGATTAAATTTTACATTCAAGCAAGATTTAATTTTAATTTTGTACTGTAATTGTCAACTTCTTAGTAAAAACATGTTGTACGTAAGAGGAAAGATTTTCATCTATGCACAATTTATTCACTTTACACTCACCTACACTTTACTAGTAGTGTACGGACAAAGAAATTCACAATGAGAATTACGTTTAACAAATGCATACAAATTACGTTTAACCTATATTATTACTGAGGAAACTGCAAGGGGCGCATAATAATGCATCGGAGTTTCACCGAATCGATTTCTGAATACCGTAACTATAGGCTAAATTTAGGATTCCTTAAGGACGTGATTGGACAGTCCACATTAGCGATTCAACATTGTGACACGGTGAAGGGATGAAATTATAAATTTAGTTAATCTAAATTTATATCAAAGCAAAATTTTGATTATGCCAAGCTTCTTAGAGATTGGTGGAAAATAGTTACATAATACACTATTTAAATAAGACAGTTCTGTCCCTCAATATTGAGTGATTATCAAAATAAACATGATATTTACCATGTTTCCGATATTTCGGCGCTGTTGCAAGGACCATGATCACGGAGGAACTGGAGTGATCTTGCAAAACAATGAAACATGGTAAATATCCCGTTTATTTTGATACTGATGTGAGGGACCATGATAGTTTAAATACCAATATTGAGTGAACAACTGAACATATAGACTCTCACTTACCTGTATCAGGACAAGCAGTGTACTGTATACCGCAGAAATTCCTCTCCATGCGAACACAGATACCATAGTCTTGATTGCTCAGTTGAAGACCAGACGAAGGGTCGTAGTTGAATGAACGCAGTTGTCCTGACACACCAGTATAGTACTGGAGACAGCCCTCATCAGCTGAAAGAGGTTACCTTGTTACTGTACTGCAACTGTTGCACAGAAATCCCTTTAGATTAACTTTTTTTGAAGAACTCGTGACCACCAGCACCCTTATCCAATCGCTTTGGGCTATTCAGATTAGACTTATTATCGTAGCGTTGTTTCCGGTTATTCACAAGGTTTTTATTTTAAACCCTATGACTTGTTTACTCCCTCTCTCACTTTAATTTTTTTTACAGATTTTATGGGAGCATTTGTAAACCCTGATAGAAAATCCGGTACCAGATCCTCATCTGTTTATCAGCAATGTACTGGCTCACAGACGAGAGAGGCTTGACCCCGAAAGTCTTGGTATCTAAATATATATTTATACATATAAAATATTAACATATAATCACGCCTTTATACCCGGAGGGTTAGGTAGAGGTGAATTAGCACTTGGCACCCACATTTCACCATGCGGTCCCACGTAAATAAGGGTTAGCCTATTGCTAGTATTGCCGTCTTCTGGACACTATTGTTGACTCGAACCATGCATCTGAGCCTAAGTATGAGCTCTGTATATATCTGTCTAATATTAAACAGCCCTAACTCTTAGTCGCCTTCTACGACACCGCATGGGAAGAAATTTGTATATTCGAATTTACAAATATTAGTAGTGAGCTATGACGCCACGTATAAAATATCTGTATTTAAATACCGTTACCTCTATAAATAGTGCTGCAAGGTATCTGCGTGACTTTGACCTTCCACAGTCTCTCGAAGGAGGTTCCGCTCGTAACGAACGTCAGCTTGACTGGATTGGTCATACCTACACCAGCGTCAACGTACACTGTTGGAAAGAATAACAATTGAAATGATAAAAAAAACAAATATGCAAGGAAAAATAGGTCCCACTAAATTTCCTTCCTCACCTCACCTGAAAACCGTACCTACCGAGATCAGAGTCCTGAAAATCGTACCTATCGAGATCACAAGCGTGCGCGTTCATTGCCTAGGCCTCTCAATTCCTTTCTCTCCGAACTCTTCAGAACACATCGCGTGCACTTCAGGACCTTAGTAACATGCTCGGAATGGATGTTCGCTGCAAACTCAACAACAAGAACTACATCGAGAGTCTCATCAAAACAGCATCTCGCAAACTCGTTTATCATGCCGGAGCAGCGTTGTCTTTTCATCACTCCGTCGTGGAATACTGTTATCATCTTAAGGATGACTCCACACAATACTTGTTAGATGCTCTTGGTGGATTGCAGCGACGTGCAGTTCGAGGTCATAATATCAATTATATCAATAAATAAGTAAATATTCTACAACATTCTACACAACACTATCTAGACCCATGGTAAGCATAGTTTAATTAGCTTGTGTTATGGAATCTAGAATAAGGATAAACATACTTAAATACTTTTTTTGTAAATACATACATATTATACATAGAAACACCCAGACCAAGGCAAATACCCATATTCATGCGTATTTGCACTGAGCGGGGATCGAACCCACACCTCCTGCGTAGCAGTCGCGTTCACTACCGCCACGCCACAGAGGCCGACATTGGTGGTCCTGAAATTACTAACACACCAGTTGCATAGAGACGTTGTCTGGCCGTATTCTATTGCCTCTAGCTCGGCGAGTGTTCTCAGGAGCTATTGCAACTGACCCCATCCTCTCGATTCCTGTCTAGACAAACTCATGATGGCCTGCGGTGCCATCACCAAACACGGTGGAAAATTATACCATCTCGCACCAAACGGTTTGAGGCTTTTTTCCTGTACCGCACAATTAAGAGCAGGAAAGCTCTGCCCGCGCACATGTTTCCCTCTTCTTACAGTCCCGGGTCCTTCAAGCGGGGCGTGAAAAAGTATCCATCACCATCATCAAGTGGCTCCTAATTCTTCTTTGCAGGAATGCCCGTATTCTAACATTGTTATATGTGTATAATGTATTGTTTAATTCCACCACTCCCTCTTATTTCAAAGAACGATTCCAGTCTCTTTATGACACCCATACGAGATGCCTGAAGTCATCCGAGAATTTGAGGCTGACAATGCCAATGCATTTTTTCATTCTTTCTTATTTTTTCTTTTTTTTTTTCATTTTACTTGCGTTGATCACAAGTCTTTCACTGTCAAAGCGGTGCGCTTATGGAAAGCATTGCCAATGAACATCAGACGGGTAAAGTACCTAAATGTTTTTAAATGAATGGTTAAAGACCACTACCTATCATGTTGTAGACAGTAGGTATTAGTTCATAATTATGTGCTCACTCACTATTTTCCCTTCACATTTGTATGAACTATTTACTGTATAAATCTATTTGTGTGTATAGTATTTGTGTATGTTGATAATACTTAGTGTAAAGTCGTGTAATAATTTTATTTTACTTATACTTCTTTATCTTTGGTTTTGAATACACTATCTATTTTAGTTTAGCCGGTAACTACACCATATCTTTTGTTTTTATAACATTACTGTCCATCCCAAGTTTACCTGGAAAAAATCGCTTCAGCGATAAGACTGACCTTTGTACATTGCACTATATACATGCTACCTTCTTGTCCTACTGTAAATCTGTTGGTGTACAATAAATAATTATCTATCTTTCTATCTATCTATCTAGGCCGTCATGGTGAGAATGACCATTAGAAGTACATAGATACACACAATAGTGGTGGTTGGTATCTTTCGAACTGCACCTCAACTTTTTACCATCTAGCGGGCTGATTTTTTTAAAATTTTATTTTTTATACAACTTAGGTAGCAAACAAGCACACGCCCCACCTGAGGGAAAGTGGTTACCGTGACCTATGAACGTGTGTGACAACAGAGATTTTATGTGCCCTCAGTGGAGAACACAAAATCAGGTAGTAAGCTTGCTTATACTCTCCCCACTGACAGCACAAAAACTCTCCAGTGAGCTCTGGCTACCCTACTCACCACCGGGAACACAACACGAGGTTATTATAGCCGTGGTATTCTGTAGGGTGGGGGTACTTCCCCAGTCGGACTGCTCAATTCAGACGGGAATACCGTCGTGTTCTACCTCCTACATGTGTAGTCAATTGACGGACCAATTAAAAAATTCGAGTGAAATGTTAAATTAAATTAAATTTTTTCAGTATCTGCGCTATGACAGTGGTTAATAATTTGCAGAATTGGGGTTCTATTCTTTAGTAATGTCCTTGCCAATTATGGTAGTAACTTACTATGACTGCCCTGGTTCAGTCCACAGATGGCAGGTATTGGGTTACCTCCAGATACAATAAACTGGTCCTGGTTGCAGACGTGGTTCATTTGTTCGGGGCCCGCTATCGAGAAGCGATTGAAGTCCAACCTGTTAAAATAGTAATTCAAAGTTTTTAAGAAGCTCTTTTTTGGTATACAGGGTGAATTTTTCAAAATCAATCCCAGCATAAGATTTTTAATAACAACACTATCGAATTAATGGGTCCGATTTCCAACTAGGATTATTGGTTTTTCAATCTAATGATGAAATTCTAAGTTTCATCAAAATCGGGCTCATGACTCTTTTGAGCATATTTCGCTGTTCCTTATAGTTGCAGATTTGGTCATTCAATACCTTTTGAAAAATTTATTCTGTATATGGTACAGTTAGCATAGTTTTGTATATATCTATATATATATATATATATATGGTGTATATATATATATATGGTAAATTTATAATAGGGTAGGTAATTCAGATGATAATGAAGATAAATAAGTATACCAAAAATATAGAGATAATATCACCTACGTATATTTTGTAAATCTATATTATAGTTATAAACATTTTGTGGCAGATGACAGTAGCTTTACGGAAAAAATATATATAAGTATATATAAATAGAAGTTCAGCCGTATCATAGATAGACTAGAAAACCGATCCCAAATAAGTTGGAAAAAAGCTCAGTGAATAATGATATTCTAAAGAAGTTGTTTGTAAGTTTGTGTAGTTGCAAGGGGTAATTTTTGAATCCACTGAACCGATTTTGAAAATAATTTTGTTAATTGAAAGCCACATTATTTGTGACTGTAATAGGCCATACACTTACACCGCGGCCGGTTCTACTTTACCCGGGGGGAATGTAATCTATGTATATATAGCGACTCAAAGAAAATATTTCTTTATTTTGAAAAGAACCAAAAAGGCATTCAATAGATTTTTAAAACTCGCTTGCCACACTCATTAATCCACGTAAAATCCATAAAAGAGACATCCTATCTTTTTATTGCATCAATAGTGTACAATCGTAAGGATCAAATCTTGCTACCAAACATGGTGAATTTAGTCAAAGGAAGTCCTCGATATCCACAGGGTTAGCGCCGTGGGTGAAAGCTACTACCTACTGAATTAATTAGTGATAGACGAAATAGGATAATCAGTTTATTTCATATCCTCATTTACCGCTACAATTTAGAGGGCTCAATTCACCGAAAAACATCACTCCCAGAGATTATTTTAGTACATTAGTTTGTAATAATACAATTTTAAAATTCATAATAGAGAATCAAGTTTTATTCCAATTCCGCTTAATTCGTTCACCTACATACACATATATAATCACGCCTTAATCCCCGAAAGATTAGGTAGAGGTGAATTAATACCCACATTTCACCAATCATTGAATTCGGTCCCACGTAATACTTGTAGGGGGTGAGCCGATTGCCGTCTTCCGGGCACTATTGTTGACTCGAGCCATTCATCTGAGGCTGAGTCTGGACTGTATATATCTGTCTGATGCTAAACATCCCTGTCCTTTAGTCGCCTTGTGCGACACCGCATGGAAAGAGATGGGTGGCCCAAATCTAGTCTGCCGGAAATATTATCTATATATATATATATCTATATATATTCACCTACAATGTGTTATTAAAATAATTCCTATCTTTCCTTACACTTTGAAACATTCAAAAATGAGGCGGGACTGAGCTGAATATTATACTAAATAATTGCTAAGTCTGAGTTGTTCTGAAATAACTTTTGTGCAGGTACGCAAATGTACCACTTGTACAAATATTAGATAGCACAGGTTCATAGAAGTTGTGTATCAGCAGCTAATTTTCACAGAATATCTTGTCATAGTAGTAAGAGAATTTCATACTCGTACCATGAACATATAAATATTCCACAACATTCCACAGTACGCTATTTAGATTCATGGTAAGCATAGCTTAACTAACTTGTGTTATGGAATCTAGAATGCGGATACACATAATAAGCTAATTTTTTTTTGTAAATACCAACATATCATACACTAGCTGACCCACCCTAGCTTCGCCCGGGGTATATTTTGAAGTTTCATATCCCTTTGAGCCCCTATGTTTTAGTCTTCAAAATATGTATGAAAAATTGCCGGATTCGTTAACATTTATTATCAATGCTCCGCTCCCTTAAGTAGTAGCGTGATGATATAGCCTAAAACCTTCCTCGATAAATGGACTACCCAACACTGAAAGAATCATTCAAATCGGACCAGTAGTTCCAGAGATTAGTGCGTTCAAACAAACAAACAAACAAACAAACAAACTCTGCAGCTTTATAATATTAGTATAGACACAGACATCCAGACAAATGAAAATATACATATTGACTTAATATTTACTTTTTCGTCTTAGCGTTAATCCCAGTTGCATCCGACTTGATGAAACGTGGTTACCGTGGCCTTTGGACATAGGCAAAATTAGGGGCATCACACTCGTGCTGCCAGCCCCTGGGGGATCCTCTTCTTGAAAAATTCAATTAGGTAGGCCTCAAATTGTATACCACTCAGGTGGCAGACAATCATACGGCCCACCTGATTGAGACTGGTTACCGTGGCCTATGGACGTATGCAACACCAGAGGCGGCAAACACGAACTGCCGACCCTGTATAAACAGAGTTTCTGTGCCGTCTATGCAGAAAACAAAACAGGACAAGCCTATGGTCTTCCCAATGACAGCACAAAAATTTCTCCAGTAAGCGCTGACTATCTTACTCACTACCGAGAACACAACACGAGGTTATTATGGACGTGGTATTCTATAGACCGGAGGTACCTACTTCCCCAGTCGGACTGCTCAATTAGGACGAGAATACCGTCGTGTCCAATTTTTTATGAATGTAAACAAAGTACCTACTTACACGATACTTCGTTTAATTTGTGTAAAACTTTTTGATGGACGTATAACTTATATGTTTGAGGCTATGGAGATGTCTGTCATATTGACTCATTTATAGGTTTACTAGCTGACCTAGCAATCGTTGTTTTGCCATGTATATTATTTCAATTTTATTTAGTTCAAGTTCAAAAATAACGTATTTACTATATGTGCGGGGATTTACTAGTAATCGTATGATTTATTTATTTATTTATTTATTAGATTCACCAACAGTTAAATACAATGATACAATTTTCAAAGTTTCACATATTACAGGTTTACGGATAATTGCTTAACTAATTATAGGTGAATACAGCATGCAGCATTAACAATTAACAATTACAATATTCCTATAAACAATGAATTATCAATCAATTATAATTATAATAATTATCAAACAATAACTATCAATCAAAAAATAATCATTAAAAAATTATCAAAAAACAAATCAAAAAAAAAAAAATTAATTATCAACCATCATCGATTATTATCAATTAATTAATTATAGTTATAGTATGATAAAAATCGTTATGGATAAATAGGGGATGATCAAATAGAGGGTTGAAAATTCAGGGTTGTATGTATTTTCTAATGATGTATAATAAAAAATAATGGAAATATAAAAAAGTATCTAAAAATTAAAAAAGAAATTTAGGGGGATGAAAAATAGATGTTGTCCGATTCTCAGACCTACCCAATATGCACAAAAAATTTCATGAGTATCCGTCAAGCCGTTTCGGAGCAGTATGGTATCTAAACACTGTGAGAAGAATTTTATATATTAGAAGATTAGGTAATGCCCCCTAAAAACCAAACACACGTCCTGAATTTCGTAGGGGTAGATACACGGAAACTAATCCGAAATGAGCGTGAGTGAATCACTACAAATGCATATCATAAGGCAAAAGTCGTGTCTCCTGCAGCGCATCGACATCGTCGCGATTGCATACTGACACAAAACACACTTTGGCGCTTACAGCTGAAATAGATGAGTTTGCTGAGCTGTTAATGGTAATTTATCCATCAAATTTAATGGAATTCAAACCGTGAGCAACAGCTAGTCTACTATAAATACAATCGGTTTTAACTACTTTAAGAAACATTCAAAGTAAGGTTTATAACAGTGTTTTGTTTTAGGTGTCGATTGTCATTGACTAAAATGTATTGCCATCTATATTTCTTCCGAAGCGAAGACAAAGTGGGGACACAAATTAGTGTCAAAATCATTTATCTAAGTTACAGAATGGGCACCTCCGTCATTTGACGTATGTCACGGTCACTAAAGGCGGTGGCGAGAAAAATCATGCTGTCTAGCTCGAATATTGTTTACATTCAGTGTTGCCAAAAATATCAATTAAAATTATACCAATTGCTTTATAACTAGTACAGTAGGTACGTTTTTTTCACAACAACCAGTGGGAAATCATGTTATTGATGTTTCTGCCAAAAATTATCCTCTTTTTATACCACTTAGTTGGTAGACATGGCTCACCAGATGGGAAGTGGATATCGTGGCCTGGGATGCAACTTCCACCCTTTTCCAAAACTTTTCCGCATCAGCGAAAACGTCAATGCGATGTCATGGACATGAAAGCTACCGTAGAGGCGATAGTTCCTTACACAACGTACCTATTATACTGTTGTACTCTGTAGCGTAAAAACAAAAAAAAGCTTCAGACAGTATCTTTAGAAATGATTAATTTTCACTTTTCAGTGTGTCTCTTTCTTGAAGTAGGCTTAATTTTACATGCTGAAAATATGATAAACTTTTAGTTCAACATATTTTTAGCATGTAAAACGCATTTTAGCATGTAATATTTTTAGTTTAGCAAATTATTAGTACGTAAAATTATCTATCGCTAAACGCATTTGTCGCTTTAACGCTTTTCGGCACGTAGGACAACGGCTAGCGTAAAGTTTTGGTCACATTACATCGCATGGCATCGAAACGCGTCGCATCACTTTCGTCGCCCACGTAGGACAGCGGGTATACAATGGTTTGCGCACAGTTGAATTGTTTGACATGATGCGCATAGCTTCATTCCATCATCGCACCGTACGTCATGGACAGGAATTCTCACACATTATGACCTGAGTCGGTGCGGACTGTGTGGTACGAAAGAACCATCATCCCGCACACACTCAAAGTGTGGAATGAACTTCCGGCTGCGGTTTTCCCAAGCGCCTACAATGTGGGGTTCTTCAAGAGGAGCATTAGAAGATTTCTTCAGGGTCGGTGGCGTGAGTGTAGCGCCTCTAGTGTTCCACACGTCCGTAATTCACGGTAACCATATCCCATCAGGTGGGCCGTGTGCTTATCTGCCACCTAAGTGGTATAAAAAAGCCTAAAAGATATATTCACCGTCGCTACCGGAGGAATATCCTGATTACTGTTTGGATCTCGTTCATTAAACTCCTAGTTACATCAGAAAGTTTGTCAAGTTGTTTGTTTTCAAAGTTTTGATGGCAGAAGTTTCACTGTTCTCATATTTAATTTTTAATTTTTATATGGATTGTTTTTCTCAGTATTAGGTATATAATAAGTACATAATATCTATACTAGAGGTTCTCAAACATTTTCTGTTTGAGTTGCACGTACTGATTTTTTCTAGGTGCCCTAATGATTCGGCATGGTACAATTATATTAATAGTACACAGGCACGATTCCAAAGATACCAAATGTCTCAAGAAATATATATAAGTCCTAGCGGGACATGAAAGGTGTTTACAATACAGATGCACATTTCAGTATCGTGAAGAAGAGCACTTCACGGTGCCCCTATTTACGCGACTACGGCATAGCTAAAGGAGGCTTATTACTTTAATGGTGTACACGGACGCCGTATCGCGGCGCACCCTTTTGGGAACCCCTTCTTCTTCATCCTACCATTAGTTCCATTCGCATTCAAAGCTTTCACCTAGGATTCTTAGGCAGCTTTTCCCGATTTAACTGCAGATTTGGCTGAACAGCGATATTTTCCATGAAGCGATGATCTCTAATATTCAATAAATTCAGTGCAGTGTCATTTTTTTTGTTTATTTTTGGCTTCTTACAGGGCATTTAGCCACTATCATGTATTATATTAATATCTTGGAATGATTGTTGATGATGATGTTGGTGATGATGATGACGATGACAATCATTAAGATAATAGCTGTAAAGTTGTGAAGACTTTACTAAAAGCTCCTTAGGGAAATTTGGAACCATCACGAAAAGTTACAATTCACTGTAATTTCCTACATTTGTTTGCGTTGTCAAAGACGTTATGTCTAACAATCCACCATTTTTAAACATAAAAACTCGAATTCACACCAATTGTGAAAAATTAAATAATAGGTACCGCGATGATCTTCGTGTTGGTGCCAAAACTCCAGTGTTATTACTTATTAATACAAAACGGTCCACAGCCTCGGAAAATACCTGAACCACAGAATAAGACAATAGCTGAACTGGTCTAGTTTAAGAGTCAGTTTATAACACCAACTGAAATATCATCTAAAATGTATCTAAGCTAAATGTCACCTAAATTGGGTCATCACTTAACTTAGATGTTGTATTCAGTTTAGAAGTGAGCTTAAATAGATATATTCTACTAAAGAGCAGAGTTAAAACGAGATTTGGCGCAGTGTTAAAGGTTAGAGGTTATAACAAGAGACATATGACGTCAGTCCCGGTTGCCACACGAATATCTATGGCAGCCGTTATGGTTATTTGGAGCCCTAAAAAGACTGTCATAAGTAAAGAATTTCGATATGACAGTCTTTTTAGGGCTCTGCCGGTTCAGATGGCAGTCACTTTACGTAAAATATCGCAGTTCAGTCGCGTCGCAGATCCTGAGATAAATTATAGTAATGTTATTTTGTTGTAATTTTAATTTAGATTCTGATTCTATTTTTAATTGAATACTTACTAACACTAGTTCTAAGTTATAATGTTACTAACCAGTTTTGAATCTTGAGATTTGAAATAAAATTATTGAATTGACATGAAGGCTTCGGATGCGATCTAGACCAACGCAAGCGTGATAATGATGAGGGTGTTTAAGGAACTCTTCCAAATTTTTTATGGGCCATACTAGCTTCAAATGCAAACCAGTACAAGGACGATCTTCTAGCATATGGTTTCCAGTCGAGATTGGGGAGTCAGGCGGCCGTCGCGTCGTCTCGTAAAATCCAAATTATTCATAGCAGGAGAGTAGACTTCAGGCTCCAAAGCGCAAGCTATGCAACCAGGTTAGGGGCTCGGATGTAAAAGAGATTATTATTGTTACAAAAACCGCAACATGACTATGTCGCTCCATCATAGCCATTTTGTATAAAGTACTAGTAATTTGATATATGTAAATCATACAGATGTCATATCTTCATTACGTAATAAATACATGTCTTGAGCTGTATCTGACAGAGCACTCGCAAGGGCGATATCCATTACATTAGTTCGCAGTAGGTCTACTCTCCGCTGTTGTTTCCGAACACATTCCAGTCTTCAACCACACCACATATTTAGGAGTTTGGCGAAGGTAACAAGCCCATAACGAAAGTGAACTTTCTAGATGGAATGTGCCCAGACCTCAATCTCATAGCCAACACTAATTTATATCTACTAAAGGAACATCATTATTGTTCAAAGTAAACTAGTTGAATCCATTGAGAGATTTATGAAAATGATGTTCATAATAAAATAGCTTCATCCTTTGTATTCATGTCTGTAAACGCCCGAACTCACCCGCCAGCTTCACATCCACAAACTGACAAGACAACGCGCTTCTATCGATACAATAGCAAGTAACGAGAAAATTATAACAAGCAACGCTACTCAACTATGAAATTGGTTAGACACAGACGTTTCCAGCCATTAAACAGAAAAATCAGAAGGAAAAGTCGATTATTTTACTGTCGGAATAATGAATGGTATTGGAAAAATTATCATTATCCTCCAAGATTTTGTCCAACAAAGGGTGGGTAGGCTTTTAGTCCAGCTACTACTAATATCAATACTTTTCGTGAATGACAGTCATCTGACCTACATAACCAAAAGACTATATCGAAGTTTTGTATGCTCGTATAGCAACTGGGACCGACGGTCTACACGCTCGTCGAGCCATAATCCCCACGGATACCACTCCCAGCCGAAGCCAGGGGGAGACGTTATCTTGGACTCGCACCGACTAAAACGCACCATATCTGAGGGTAGGTATTGGTTGCCGGAGGTGAGGTTAGCAGGCATATCCCTCGTACCCCGGCTGACCCAGGATCATCTCTCTCGGTCTGGGTGTGGGGCTTAGGAGTCCCAAACTGATCTCCGCAAAAGGGGAGGCACGTTTTGCGAGCCGCACCCCGAAACTTGCTTCTGCCTGAGTGATAGGTGGCTCTACCTGTCGCATTCAGACCTGCTCTCATGGGGAGCGGCGGTCATTCATCGACCTTCAACGCTCGAGTGGCTTGTCCTTCTTCGCTCCCGCTGCCACTCCTCCGCCTCCTCCTTTATGAGCCTTACTTGCTCGCAGGAGGCGTCGGCCGCCCATGCGAGAGAACCATCGCCACAAGCTAAGTTGCGAGTGTGAGAACTCTCACTCCCAGAGTCGCCACCAGCTCCCGTCACGGCGTCTCCTACGCCGGACACTCGGTGAGAGTTGCAGTCCCAAGTTGTCAGACTATGTTATCTATACCTTTTAATTAATTCTTATCAAAATAAAATAATAAATTATTTTGTATTCAAGACTGTTTCAGTACCCGTTGATTACTTTTTAAAATTATAGAAATCAGACGTAGGTACCATTCAAAATTATTACGAACTTGTAAATGTCAAGAAATCAGGTAGATTCACGTACATTAACGGCATGGGTACAACGAGAGTTCCGAAGTGTGTCACAACCGAAACGGGCGAGGGTCTGGTAAACAGAAGGAGTAGTGGGAACGGGATCGGGGTGCGTGATCCGGAACTTCTATGAGGTGCACCGTGGGCAACGAAGACGGTAGCATATCTTTCCCAAGGGAGACGCTGTTGCCTACGGCAAATACCGACCGCGACGGGAGCGAAAACTCATCTGTTCCTGTAGGTATGACGGCAATAGTCTCGCCCCCTACTATGGGGCCACGGGGACTCAAAAATCATAGTTGGTGAAATGTGGATGATAATACATTTCTGCCTATTGGATATCTTTGGGGATATGCATATTCAGTATGCAGATCCAATCTAATATTTCTTGATTATGGATATCAATCACATATTTAAACTTTATCACCTTTATACAAATGACAAAATCCTGAACCAAAATCCTGTGTACCATACAACAGACTCGGCACCCGCTTCTTGAGATACGGCAAACTATACGAAACTTCAGTCAAGAAGTTACAAGAGTTCGTAATAATTTTCGAGTTCTATAATTATACCGACAATGTAACATATCATCAACAAATATTGTACCCCCCAGCCCGTCTCTCAACCCCTCAATTATCGCTATATAAGCCGCCGCCGCGGTGACTTTGCGGGAGTTCAGTCTAGTGAGAAGCCGGATTAGGGACTTTTCACTAGTCTTAACTTTCAAAAAGAACTATTAATCAAGGTATAATAGATACCAACTGGATATTGAACTCTTCGGTATATATGTGACACAAGAAGATACACTCCTTGTGTCACATACATATATACTATAAACCTCTTGATTTGTCTTTTTTTTACTTTTGCTTGGTGGTCTGACTTTCCATGCTTGACACGAAAGCCTACATCAAAATCACTTTCATCAATCAACAGTGGTCTGGGCTTCGTAATGAGGCCTTATCGTGTAGATATGGTTTTATTTTTAACCGATTTCCAAAAAGGAGGAGATTTTCAATTCGATCGGTTTTTTTAATACATGTAGGTACACTGATTACTCAGGATTTATAATTCGTTTTACGTGATTCTTTTTTAGTTCGATGCAAAATAGTTGCTATATGGTTCATTACAATTTTGATAAAGTTTGGACCGGTAGTTTAAATGTTATTAGCATTTATGTGTGTTTTGACATATATTTTAGCCGACTTCTTCTAAATGTTCTTTGATATCTCAGTTGTTTATGATTCGATTTTAAAAATTCTTTTTGCATCGGATTTGGTATAACTCACAGATAGTTCCATACAAATTTCAGAGGTACTGGACCTTGGACTCTTTTTGATAGAAGTCGGTGCCTACTTTGTCTGTTGTGCCTGAACTATTATAATGCAAGCAATTGAAATAATATTGTCTCTCGAGCAAGGCACTGACTTTTAACTCTATTATTTTTTATATTATTTTATAGTTTTTAGTTTTTAGTTTTTAAAGTCGACTTTTTTAAAGGTACTTTTTTTTAGAATACTAAATAAAGTATTATTATAGACACGATTCCCAAGGATGGTCAGATCAAGAGAGACGGCCCTGAGTCGGCCGGCATGCAAGGGATATGCCTGCCAACATCACCTCCGGCAACCAACAATGACCCACAGACGTCGTGCGTTTTAGTTGGAAGTATAGGTAGATAAAAAGTAGCTATTGGAAAAAGAAAAAGAAAATATTATATGACACCGGGTAACTTTTGTTAATTAGAGATGAATATACGTCCTGAAATTATCACATCTATAGTTTATAATATATTATTGGTAGCTAATTATTATTATCTTACCTAATTTGGCACACGTCTGGGTGCGATTTCATGATGGTAAGCTCACAGGAACCTGTGCCGTCGTATGATGAGGGGTATCCATTGTTCACGAAGTAGGTCGCGTTCTCCGATGTCGTACTCCCACATGACGTCATAACTAAGAAAAAAGTTATAATAGATAATTACTTTTATGACTATAGTACAAGAGTATTTGTGTGTGTGACATTTTCGGCAGTGTTTTGTTCTGCAATATAATTGTGCCATTCGGCCGTTTCTATGTACTATAACGCGCACATTTACACGTGTACTAATTTTGCATTTGTTATTGAAATTACTATTGTGTTAATGGAGAGTACTTATACTTAATTATAATTATTCTTGACATGATTTTATTATAATTGACTTATCTCCTGACTATTCTTTGATAAATTAATATTGTTTCTTTCATTTAGTGAGATCTTTGTTCACATGATGTGACATATTTGTATTGTATTCAATAGGTTGTTTTCAATTTTTATTTGCATTGGATAATTTAATTAGACACATTTTCTTTGACCCTGTAATAATTAAAGATAGGTACTTATAAAAAACTACAATGTATTCTTGTATGATAACAAGGTAGGCCGAAGAGGATTTTTAAATGTGCTAAATACCATTGCAATTAATACCCTTGGTCAGCAATAAATGAGTTTGATTTTGAAAATAACGAAACTCGCGCATTCGTAATCGGCAATAACTACAGGTTCTTATGATTTTCACCACGTCTCGACTACCTTCTGAATGTCTACGAAACAATTTTATACAGCCAAGCAAATACAATATATTTTTTATATACTACTTTGGTGGCAGACCAGCACACCTGATGGGAAGTGGTTACCCTGGCCTATGGACGTATGCAACACCAGAGACGTTACAATCGCGCAACCGACCATGAAGAAACCTTCTGATGCCCCTCTTGAAGAACCCCATATTGTAGGCACTTGGTAAAACCGCAGCAGGGAGGTCGTTCCACGCATATTCGAGCATGGGATGAAATTTCTTTCATAATGCACCGTCTCAGGTCGCAATGTGTGAGGATGAATTCCCTACCTATGGCGTGGCGTGGCATAAAGTGTAGCTGTGGTCATCATGTAAAACAATTCATCTGAGAGCAAAATGTATAGGCGGTAGAACATACACAGCGCCGCAATGTCCCTCTTGAGGCTGAGAGGTTCCCTATCGCCTACGAATATTTTACTACTATTACCTTTTATTGTACTGAAGTCGCCCATGGATATCCTTCTCCCACTTCCGATATATCGATATATATATACCGAATTATGCCGGCTTTTGTGACCCAAGAGGTCACAAAAGCCGGAAGGTGCCCAACAGACTACTTCTTCGTGAATACTCACATATACAGCAAAGTCCGAAACCATTCGCGCAATACCCGTTAGCCGAGCCGCCTCTTCCAGAACATTCGCGCGCCGTCATACAAGTGCCGTTGTCGCCCGACGCACCGGAACATCCACCATTCGGGAACGTTACCACCGTGAATAGCGACAAAACTGAAAAAAGAATGTTTAACTATTATACTAGTCATGGCACTATTACCCTTCTAGACAAGTGGTAATATATTTATAGAATAATTGTAGAATAAATAGATTGAGCAATGTACGGGATTGACATACGTTGAGGACTGTAAAAAAAGAAAGAAAAAAAAAGATTCATCATTCTGTTCTACAATAAGCCGCGCGCCGGTCGACAAATTACCATTTTGTCCATGTCTGACCTGCCCCCCTAGACATGTATCAATTCAATGGCCGATGTATTGTAGAATAGAATGGCAATGTGCATGGAATTTGACGTATTTGACAGTCGTCAACGCATGTCATAAACGTCAAAACCCATACCTATATTCGTCTTCTACAATACAACGAATTGTCACTTGTCTATAGGGATAGACGTAACACAAGCAATTTAGTTTAGCTGGAGAGATTAGGTGAAATATTAGTAATTTTTTTTTACTGATTGTCTGTTATAGTAATTAAAGTATACGAACGGGCCGTAAGGAAAACACGGGCTGGGAGATCCGTGATCATAGCGCTTGTAGCAGCGCCGAAATATCATATACTCGCTAATATAAAAATAAAAAGGTGAATTTTCAGTGAGTGTTTTAACTATTAGGTATCTAAATGACCATGTCAATATCAAATCATACATATAATAACGTTTATCCCCGGCCCACGCAATAGGGGGTGAGCCTATTGCCGTCTTCCAAGCATTTTTGTTGATTCAAGCCGTGCACGAACCCCTGCTGATCCTGTGCCATCTACGGTTTTAAGGTGGCCCCTTCATGTGTACGAAGCACGGTGTCCTCATCGAACTCCGAAAAGGGAGGAAGCGAACATTGCACCTCTAAAAAATAAAATCTCGCTCTAAAAAGCCGCGTGGTTCCCGGCAGAGTGGAATTTAGACCACCCCATCTCTTCCCTTGTGGTGTTGTACAAAGCGACTAAGGTATAGGGCTGCATAACATTAGACAGATATAATATACAGCCCAGATTCAGCCTCAGATGCATGGTTTGAGTCAACAATAGTGCCATGAAGACGGCAATAGGCTCACCCTCTAATACGTGGGACCGAATTTTATGATTAGTGAAATGCGGGTGTAAATTCACCTCTACCTAACCCTTCGGGGATAAATGCGTGAATGTATGTATGTACTCGTATGTATGTATGTAAAAAGTATTAAACAAGAAAATATCAAGGATAGCCGTGGTCGTATGCCACTTTTCCCTAAAATGTATTCATTGAGGCATAACAACTTACTTTTCTACTTTCTCTAAAGATAGTTTAAACTTTTTAGTAGTCAAAAGGATGTCGTAGTTATTCCCATTTTGTTCTATACCTTTGATGTCAAAGTGTCATAACGGCTCTAGGATCTACAAAGGGGATCGCTCGAGTTACTCGTGTAGATTCACTTGCAGGTGAAATACAGTAACTGGAGTAGTATGTAATCCGTGGCCACACGTAGGTACATTTTAAGACGCCATTTATTTTATCAAGAATTGAATTGGTGAGAGCTTTTTATCACTTTGTGTTGTTTTACTAGCCAAGAAGCTATGTTAAGAGGACTTATGTCATAAAATTATCTCAAAGTACCTTTCTTTTGGTAGGTGTCATTATTTTGCGCAAAATAAATTCTGAATGTCTAGAAGATAAAGATTCGTTTCATGAGTTTGATTTAATACATAAAGATAAACTAATATTAAACTAATAGGTTAAGTAATTAAATTGAAATTAGGGTGTTTTAAAATTCAATAGCCTCACTGATACATGCAACACCGTCGCCGATACAAATTTAAAGGTAATAATGCCAACAAACCACAGTTTTCTTGCAACAATGTGTGCTTGTTAGTACATCGGAAAAGCTTGAGTGACATCTCTTTTGTTGAGAGAGACGGGTAACCGAATACTATGACGCGATTCAGCCAAGTTGCAGCCCAGCTTCGGCTATACACACACATAGCAACTTCAGTGTGAACCTACTACAAAGCTATGAAAACTGAGAAGCGCGAATTACGTACATACTTTCATAAATTTAAGAGAACAATGTAAGTTCTTTGAGAAAAATAAAATCTTTAATTGAAATTTAGATTACGACACTATGTATTTTTAGAATACTTTCGAAACTGATCATAAATGCAAAAAACTAATAATTATAAAACTACGTTTTTATACATTACGATTCACTTTCCTGAGACCTTTTTTTCTCATTATACCACTTGGTTGACAGACAAGAACACGGCCCACCTGAAGAAAAGTGTTTACCGTGGCCAATGGACATGTGCAACACCAAGGGAGTCGCACTCGCGCTGCCAACCCTGTAAGCACAGAGTCCTAAATAAAAGAAAATATCCTTGCATGTTTCACTTTAAGCTTTTATTAATTATTGTTACACCAAGTGTTAATCTAATCGATCGATGGGGAGGAATTTTTCGATGCCTAAAGTTGCAGTCTTTTTCTCCATTTCATTTCTGTATATATTATATAGTTAGCATAGTTTTGTGTAAATTTTATGAGTATATTTACTATTTAAATTAAGTTATTTATTAGTTCAATTGTGTATATATATGTATTAAAGGAATTAAGCTGTAATTCGAATTAAAGCCTTGTAAAAGAAATTATAAACAGGCTCATAGAGACAACTGGTGGCCCCGGTTCAGTTCTGTTTTTTATGATTTATGTTAAATATTCTTGTATCTAAATAAATCAGAATATTATGTTTAATGAAGTACCTAATTATTAAACATGCTGTTGAAAATATATTATTTATAGCTGTTAAACTTTAAAGATTTTATTATCTCATTGTTATTTTTAGTTAACAATTCTGATTAATGTTTTGAATGCTTTTTTCGTTCGTTTATTATTTTTATTTATGAATAAATACTGAATACTAAATATAAGAAAAATAAAATAATATTATTGCGACGGTTTCTGTGGCGTAGCGGTAAAACGTTCGACTATGTATAGCACAAGAAGCGCGGGTTCGATGCCCGCTCAGTGCAAATATTTGTATGCACGAATATGTAATATTTGCATAGGTCTGGGTGTTTCTATTTACAAGAAAAAGTATCTAAATATGTTTGTCCGCATTCTAGATTTCATAACACAAGCTAGTTAAGCTATGCTTACCAAGGGTCTAGATAACGTGTACAATGTTGTACAATATTAGAATATTTAATTCCAAATAATTTAGTTTAAAAATATCAAGTCTATTTTCCAGATGAAAATGCCTTTCGGGTATTGAATCCTAGAAATTATCGACATGTTCGCATTCTCAATTTAAATAATTTAAATAACCGCTCTAACCACAGATAATATAATATAATTTCTTCTCTAACTTAAATAGCTTGTGTCATATTGGGTAAGTAAGATTTGAGCAGGTTAGAATCACACGTGCGTAAAATCACCGTACAAAGTACATTCTTACTTACTAATCTATAATACTTTCTTTCTTTTTTTCGTGTGGAAATTCTCGTTGTCAGAGGTATCACCTGCCAACCAGTATGGCGGCTGTATGGGACTCGAACCGACTAAAACTGAACGGGGTCTCGGGTCTCAAATACCGAAGTGTAAGATGGTCCAATAAGGCATTTCTCTGGCACCTTGAGGTATCTATCTATAATACTCCTCAAATTTCTCCTCAACGCAGATATGATTTTTTAATCAGAATTAAAAATAAATAGATGACTACAAAAATAAGCATAGCTACGTTATTTAATCACACTTTTCGCAAGCTCCCTGACAAAATTACGATCATGCTGGGGTCATGGAGTCTGAGTTATCTTAACGTGACCCCAGACCGATCAAAAATTACAATAAGACAGCTAGCCTGTATTTGCAGTCGCAAAAAGATACTCACATCGACTTTCTTTCTGTGATGGGGGCCAGAAGCGTTGTTCCTGTACATCTTGCCCCCTTCCCTTCCAACGCGGCAGCGTACCACCTAAAACGCCTCTAAAATTGACACGATTTTCACTCGCCTCACATATACCGAAAAACAACACAACAAATATGAAATTGGCTTTCATGTTCACAGTTAAATATCTGACGGAAGTATGAAATGTTTATAATATAACTATTTCATTTTATATAAACTAGACGGAAAGAAGAACAATAGCAGTTTTCACCTATTACCTACATAGATGTTGACAATGGCTAGTGATAATTTTCTTGTATTCAACAGTCCGACACGTCCTTTGTGTTCTTGTAATAACGGCACTTAAAAAGTAATCGGTTTTTACTTTCGGTGACAATGGCGGATAGCTTGTTTAGTGGCTATAGTTCTGATGTATTGTTGTATTCATTGAAATCAAGCTTGTTATCGAATTCAGTTGGGCAATTGCCCTTTTTATTACAGCTACCTATGATTAGGTAACCTTGAAGGGTAGGTACCTGTACGTATTTAGTATATGTAGGTCAATAATAACAATTCAATAACGGTTATAATAACTTCGTGTTGTGTTGCCGGCGGTGAGTAGGGTAGCCAGAGCTCACTGGAGAGTTTTTGTGCTGTCAGTGGGCTGACCAAAGGCTTGTCCTGCTTTGTCCTCTACACTGACGGCACAAATTCTCTGTTCTTACAGGGTCGGTAGCACGGATGTGACTCCAGTGGTGTTACACACGTTCATAGGTCATGGTAACCACTTTCCATCAGATGGGCCGTGTGATTGTTTGCCCACCTAAGTTGTATAAAAAAAAATATTTTATCCCATATTTTTATTGACCGAGCAAGAGAAGCGAGCGGGATTCTCAATTTCGACAAGTTGGTCGACTTTCCTTTTGTCCGTATCTGTCAGTATGTTTGTCAGTTTCGGTCCAGAGGGCACATTTCTTAACCAATTTTCACCACACTTGGCACACAAACATGTTCTTTGATCTAAAACTCAACTCTTGATGAGAGCTTTTTTTGATGGGAAGGAAAGTGGGGGAGAAAAGCAGTAGTGTGGTATTACGATATTTATGAACGAATCTAGACGATTTTAGGCTGAAACATCAAGGATATAATACCTGACAGGTTGTTGTGAAAAAAATCACGCATCGTAAAGGTGAACTTGAAGCAGATGAGAAAAATGGGGGAAGTTTGATGCAGCGTTTTTTTAAGAGCGGATCGTCATTATTTTTTTGGTGAAACATCCAGGGCTGTTTAAAATAAGAAGATACTTTTCGTTTTATGTTATTTAATTTTTCTTTTTTTATAGAATACAAGATTTGATTGAGGTTTCCAGAAAATGTGGCAAGGAATGCTCGTAAGATCTACTGTTCACATAACTACTAGTCATAGTGATAGTATCTATTCAGAAACTCTCTGTGCTTACAGAGTTGGCAGTGCGAGTGTGACTCCCCTAGTCCCCAGGCCACGGAAAACTCTTTCCATCAGGTGGACCGTGTGCTTGTCTGCCACCTAATGATATAAAAACGTATTAAACTGTTAGGTGAGGTTGGTTTGGATCCCAAAGTTCTTAGTATCTTCCCTAAATCACTTAAGCAATGGTGTGTGCATGTCAACTGACCTGGCTCCCGATTATATTAAAGCAAAACCACAGACGCTACAAAAAATTGTGAGACTTTATTTCTATTCTGATTCACTCTTTTCATTCTCCTTTTATTTTGGACTTTAACGGCATTGTTTTAAAGTTTACAATTAAATAGATTTTTTAGTAGTCCGTGGTATGACAGTGGTTTTGCTTTAGCAAAATCGAGGGCCTGGTGATTATCACCGACACTGTGACCATATATTATCACATATCATAACATAAACTCACACCTATATCCCCGAAGGGGTAGGCATAGGGTCTAGCACCCACATTTCACCAGTTTATGTTTAGGTCCCAATGTAATAAGTGGCAAGCCTATTGCCATTAATATGGGGCACTTATAAACCTACGATAAATACACACATAACTTCGAAAAGCATCGAAAAATCATTGGTGTGTGCCATGGTAAAACCTGGGATCGAACCCGAGACCTCGTATCAGCAATACATTATCCATACCACTAGGCTACCGTGGTTAAATGTATGATTTATATACTTAACCACAGTCAGAATACAATACGTACTCTATTAGCACGGTTCGCGGTTTTTGGGTGTCTTTAGAAGTTAGCATGGGGTGCATTATTAGTTTATTATTTTTTTATTATTTATTTATTAGGTCTACCAACAATGTTTTACATTAAAGCATACAATAACAGTAATTAAAACTAACTTATTACAATGCAAACATCACTTAAAGGTAAACACCGCATACAAAGAATGATAAATAGAAACTTATAGAAATAATTTATTAGAGACTTAAAACTAAACAACTATTATGGCGGTGGAAGAGTTCAAATCCATCATTGATTATAGCAAACCAATACATCCGCGCCAGGATCTCGTTACTCTCGAGACTTGAGGTCAGAATCTTCTTCATTCTAGCTTTAATCCCAGTCATTTCTGAAGATAAGATTTTAACTCGGAGTCTAGGGACCGTTTTTTGTAGTCTAAATGCGGGTTTGAACTGAACTCCACAACACATTGGCGTTTTCGAAGTATTCCAGTTAAACCTGTTGTTGGACTTTTTAGAGGGCAACTACCCGTAACAACTGCTATAGATGTTCGTGTGTAAACCGAGACTGACGGTTTAACGTGTTGTCGGTACCACTTTCGGTCAAGATATATACCAGTAATTGTACAAGAGGAAGATATTAAGCAAAGTGACACAGGGTATCCGACCGTGTACGGTGTCGCTCAACACTCACGTGTCATGGACCTGTGGTTTATGTACTTAGCTTGTAGTAGAGTAATAAATCACCATATGATATGACGCTCGTCTGCTCAGCCCCGAGGTTCATTAAAAGGAAAGTTGAGCAACTCGAGGTTACCAACAACGTCGATAACAAAAAACAAGTAGTCAGAGTAGGAATCGTGCACGAAGGGTTCCGTTCCATTCTATTTTATTTCAATATTTATTGTTAGCAGTGTCAGAAATAGTATATCACCTATGAAAATCGGGAGCGTTTTGTGAGGCCTATGTCCAAGAGTGGACTGGAGTAGGCTAATTGATTATTGTCTGTGGAAATCGACTTCTTGGCCATCACGGTTTATGATATACGAGCTGATGACAGACAGTCTTAGTAATATGGTTTCAATTTAACACTTAGGGAACCCCAAAAAACCCCTTAACTCAGGAGATCATTAGAAGGAAACTAGGTAACTAGAAGTGTAATTTGAAGTCGGAGAAAATTGGAGACGATAAATGATCTAATGAGCGGGAAACACAACCCTTTAAGCACAATATAGACCCAAATTAGCTTAGCTTGTATATCTGCGTATGTATGTATATGTTTATATGTATATTGGTCTATATGTACTTTATGATGATTCTATATATTTGTTATATGTATATATGTGTATTATACACTATAAATATATTATTAAGTTTATAAATTCTCACAATGTATTGTTAATTTTCATCATAAAATTTATTACTTGTACCAAACCAGCTCAAACTATCACCACGATAATTTGTGTACCTACCTTTAACGTTAAAGGTAAGTAATAGTGATGATTTCAAGAATTTCTACAGGAATGGATACCCATTCTGTGGACAATTTTTGTTTTTTTTTTAATATCTTATATAAAAATAATTTCATACTTCAATCGTTTATTAAGGAAAGTGCATATTATTTTTAAGAGTTTACATTAGGTTTTTCTTACCAAACATAATAATGTGATTAGAAAATAAGATTTATACTATCATCTGTAGACAAGTAAGTATCTTCTGTAACTAGATAAAACTAAAAATTTTGATTGTAAGGCTTGTCCTGCTTTGTCCTCTACACTGACGGCACAGAAACTCTGTGCCTACAGGGTCGGCAGCGCGAGTGTGGCTTCTTTGGTTACACGCGTCCATAGGCTACGGTAACCACTTTCCATCAGGTGGGGGGCCGTGCGCTTGACTGCCACCTAAGTGGTATAATTTTTTTTAAATTAATAATCAAAGAGTATGACTCATATTAAAACTGATTTGTAAAACGATACGAGAAGTTTTATTTTTTGTAAATAAACAATATTAGATTTTGTGTTTGACCTATAAATATCTCTGCATCACCCTAAGGTTGACTGCATAAATGCCCATGGTATTAAGTCAACCTTTGAACAATCATTTTGGATTAAAATAATATGTGCTGGTACGTGTAAGCAGGTACGTAAACTTTTTTGTCGGTCAAGATAGAAACATATAGGTACTTGCAGTAAGCGGAAATCTAAACAGAGCACCCTGATATAGCAATCAAATTTATGGGGGCTCATTTGTGGAACGCCTTGTCACCTAAGTGTTCCATGGGAACTTTTTCGTACTCGTGGTTCAATCGAATAAACACCCACATTTCACCAATCATTGAATTCAGTCTCACGTAATAGGAAGTGAGCCTATTGCCGTCACTACTGTTGACTCAAGCCATGCATCTGAGGCTGAGTCTGGACTGTTTATATCTGTCTGATGAACAGCCTTATCCTTTAGTCGCCTTGTACGACACTGCATGGGAAGAGATGGGGTGGTCCAAATTCTACTCTGCCGGGAATCCATGGTTAGATTTTTGACCCCATGGTTAATACAGGTGTCATAAATTTCAAAGTGAGAAAAGTACGAAATATTAAAATTGTTGAAATAATTTTATCGGGTGGGATTCGAACCCGGGATCTTTCCCTTACAGGAGGAATTCTCTGACCACTGAGCCTTCGAACCTCGCCTGAAGTCGGCCAAATCTTCCTATATATATTTACGTCTTACGGCGACGGTGGAAGAAAGGGAACAATTGGGACATAAGGGAAAGATCGCGGGTTCGAATCTTGCCTGAACTGTTCAAATTTTTCCTGTCATAATCGATTTGCATAGTTAGCAAACTAAATGCATAAAATATTTCATCATCTGGGGCAGAGGATGGCCATCGTCCACGAACAAGGCGGTGACTCCCGCTCCGGCTTGTTTCTGGGGCAGAGGATGGCTATCGTCCACGAACAAGGCGGTGACTCCCGCTCCGGCTTGTTTCTGGGGCAGAGGATGGCCATCGTCCACGAACAAGGCGGTGACACCCGCTCCGGCTTGTTTCTGGTGCAGAGGATGGCCATCGTCCACGAACAAGGCGGTGACTCCCGCTCCGGCTTGTTTCTGGGGCAGAGGATGGCCATCGTCCACGAACAAGGCGGTGACTCCCACTCTGGCTTGTTTCTGGGGCAGAGGATGGCCATCGTCCACGAACAAGGCGGTGACTCCCGCTCCGGCTTGTTTCTGGGGCAGAGGATGGCCATCGTCCACGAACAAGGCGGTGACACCCGCTCCGGCTTGTTTCTGGGGCAGAGGATGGTCATCGTCCACGAACAAGGCGGTGACTCCCACTCTGGCTTGTTTCTGGGGCAGAGGATGGCCATCGTCCACGAACAAGGCGGTGACTCCCGCTCCGGCTAGTTTCTGGGGCAGAGGATGGCCATCGTCCACGAACAAGGCGGTGACTCCCTCTCCGATTCGTTTCTGGGGCAGAGGATGGTCATCGCGATTCAGCGAGGCAACGCTGCCAGTGTCATGGGCACCTTTCCACCGGGAACGATACGGGGCGGGTTATTTGATTTGACATAACAATTGACAAAATCTATGATTGCAGATAATGATTGGACATTTGTATTGTAATTAATTTAATTTGTAATTGTAATAAAATAATATTGAATTTCATCCAAATGATATGAAAAAATACATTTAATGAAAGTATTATGATGAGACCGTCAAGCTGAGTGTCATCATGGTACTCGTATATGTATGTAATGTTAACCTTCTTTTCAGAGACTTTACCTTCAGCTTACTATCAGACGAGGCAAAGTCTAATTGACGTGTCCTAAATAAAAAGAAAAACAAGAATATGTTGAAATTATTATTCGCAGATCCTCATTTTTATATATTTGCTATGTACATAGCAAATGTAAAAATGAGGATGAGGATGTACCTAAAGACGAAACACTTTTTTACGAGGAGGTAGGACACGGCGGTATTTCCGCCCAATTGAGCAGTCCGACTGGGGAAGTACCTCCGCCCTACAGAATACCGCGGTTATAATAACTTCGTGTTGTGTTCCCGGCGGTGAGTAGGGTAGCCAGAGCTCACTGGAGAGATTTTGTGCTGTCAGTGGGATGACCAAAGGCTTGTCCTGCTTTGTCCTCTACGCTGACGGCACAGAAACTCTGTGCTTACAGGGTCGGTAGCACGGATGTGTCTCCACTCTGGTGTTACACACGTTTATAGGTCATGGTAACCACTTTCCATCAGGTGGGCCGTGTGCTTGTCTGCCACCTAAGTTGTATAAAAAAAAACAATGAAAAATTGTAACTATATGTAACTTTATTCTTTGTCTACGAAATTGGTCCATAATTTGTATGATTACGTTGGCCTGCCATGCGTGGATCACCTTACCTGGTTGGAGGATCCTCCCTCTAAGTCAGAGGGATATCATACTTTGTTCCTCCACAGTGGTGACCCAGACGTGATATCGTCCTGCACCACGGATACTAAGATGGCGCTGGGTACATGCGGTATCGCCACAGATACTTCTTCTAACCCATCAATAATACTATTGATGGGTTATAGTTAACTCCTAGGAATAAAAATGTACCTACCACAATATAAAACAATCCTAGCAAACTCGCTACATTATACTCGTACGTATTAATATTAAACTCGACTCAGTAACCACGTTTTAAAACAAGGAGTTACTAGTATTGATTATACCCCCCATGAGCGCCGGCCTCTACCTAACCCTCCGGGGATAAAGGCGTGATTTTATGTATGTATGTATTAATGTTATTTTTTATTAAATACTACCTTTAGAAATATATCTATACTGATATTATAAGTTAATCAAATCCCAGTAATTGCTGCTTCGAATTGAAGAATTAGTGTTGAATAGTCCATTTATCGACAAAGATTTTAGGCTATTTATCATTACGCTACTACTTAAGGGAACGGAGCAGAGATCATGTCAACAAATACCGCAGTTTCTCATTAATTATTTGAAAACCAAAGAAATACGGGCTCAAATAGTTTTATTAAATACCTATATGATATGGGGAAAAATTCTTTGTGTTGAATAGTACGTTTATCGACAAAGATTTTAGGCTATATTTATCATTGCGCTACTATTTAGGGGGCGGTGCAGTGATCATAAATGTCAACAAATTTGGCAAATTCCCATACATTATTTGAGAACTAAAGAAATACGGGCAAATAGGTGATGTAAGATTAAAAAAAAAATTGCAATGGGTAACTCTGGGGCGGGTCAGCTAATTGTACATACATAAATATACTCGTATAATACTTAATGTGTTTCTCTTCGAAAATATACTTTATTTAACAAATCACTATTTTAACTCCACATAACGAGGGGTAAATTTCATTGGGACGTATGTTTACCGTTAGATAAAGAACAGCGCTTTCCCTCAGCAGCTATGTACAAAACCCATGGGAAGAAATATCATTTGATTTTCGGTGACCCCATAAACTTAACATATGTAACTTCTTTAGAGGCTTTTATTACACAGTACTACGTACCTATATCATATTTACAAGACAACTACAGTATTGTTTTATTGTTTATTTTACGTAATGTACATGAGAATTATCTAAATAAAAATGTAAAAATAATACATTACATACCTATACAAATCTGAAGATTCATGTATTTAAGAATTTCTTCTTATCGTTGTCACACGGGAGAATGACCAGAAGGCTGGCGGCATTGCCATATTGAATGGCAAAATCTTACTTCGTATGGAACTACCATATCAATTTTATATGTAATCCTGGACGGTCTGAATTTAGATAAGTACTTAATTCCAATATCATTCCGACTTTTATTGAGTTCTGAGTGATCTCATTGAATTTCTGATAAGAGAACGATGTGGAGTGATAGAAGATGTAGTGATGAGAATTGAGAGAGGAATGTTGAGATGGTTTGGTCATGTTGAGAGAATGAATGAAAGAAGACTAACGAAACAGGTGTATGAGGCGAGTGTGGATGGTACCGTCGGAAGGGGAAGACCTAGGCGCACATACCTGGACCAAATCGGGGAAGTTTTAGAAAAGGGGCAGGTCAGGAGTACTCTAAACCGACGAGCATGCATGAAGAATGTAATGAGAGTGAATGAAGCGAGAGTAATATGCCAGGATCGTAGCAAATGGAGATCCGTGATCTCTGCCTACCCCTATGGGAGACAGGCGTGATTTTATGTATGTATCAAGTGAATTTTACATACATAACTTCAGATACATTCAGTTATCGATAATGCATTATACATGTTATTTATTAGAGTATAAACTCCGTGACTTCCCTATGTAAAATACGTCGGCAGGAATCGGATTGTAGGGACCCCTCACAATGTTTAGTTGTCCTAGTGTTTTTGGTATGAAACCCATCCAAACAAATCCCGTGCAATATCAGAGATAGGCACTTTAGGTGATTCTCACGGTGTTCGATATAGGTATTTAAATTATCATGGTCACTGACATCAGTATCAAAGATGGCTCCCCACTGGACAGACCGGGAGTGTACAAGATTGACTGTAGCTGTGGCAGTTCTTATATAGGACAAACAAAAAGAACGGTTACATGCCGAATCAAGGAACCCATCAGGGCAGTCATAACAATGAACCGCATAAATCTGCAATCGCTCAACATTTATTAGAGTCCAGTACGAACCACTGGATCGCGCTACATAACCCTCAGATGATCTCGACAGAACGCCACTATATACCAAGACTGGTTAGGGAAGCAATTGAAATAAAAAAGTATAAAAATTTCAATCGTGAGGATGGGTTTCAACTGCCGAACGTCTGGCATCCAGTGGGTCCGTCTTTGCAAAAACAACCGGAAACAAGCTAAAACAAAATCGCGAGTGGATACAGTGAGCATCGTATGTCGCGAATGTGATCGAGATCGGGTTCGAGTTTGTAGTGAGAGTGAAACCAATAGTAATGCAGATACGCATAGTAAAAGAACTCGAAAGAGGGTAGATCGATATAATTACTCCTAAGAAAAAACTTTTTCTTTGTTCACCGCCACTACTCCAGTTCCTCCGTGATCATGGTGCTTGCAACAGCGCCGAAATATCGGACACTCAAAATAATGAAACATGGTAAATATCCCGTTTATTCTGATACTGAAGTCCGGTGTTCGGTCACCTTTACAGAGCTCTTTTTGTATAGAAAACATGCGGGGTCCCACACACTGAAAACGCAATCACATGCAGTGTGGCGGATCACGCGCGTACAAGCAGAAACCGCGCGTGATGGTGGCAGAGTTCAGTTTACCATACTGCATGACACACTGAGATCTGCCACCACGTGCGGGATTTTGACGGGATTTTAGCCTGAGAGCTGTTAAATATTTCTTGTGAGTGTTGTAGGTTAACTAAAAATATGCAATCAGCAGACAAATCTGCATGCGGTGGCAGATCTGCTTTCCCGCGACCACGCGCGGTTTTCTGCACCCCGCCGCGGTGCGCGGGGCAGTGTGAGAACCACTAAAGTGGCTTTTGTTTTTCATTACGACATCTGTGAGTTTTCACGTTAACTACGTCGTTTACAGAGCTCCCTGAAAAATATTTTTCCCGGCAGTTTTGTGGTAGTAATTTGAGTATATAATAGATGGCTCTGCAAACAAATTCCTTCTGTTCTGTATTGATTTAAATTGTGTATTTCAGTGTTACAACAAGAATATTAAGATTTGACAAAGAAACTCTGTACTTACAGGGTTGGCAGCGCGACTGTGACTCCTCTGGTGTTACAGACGTCCATAGGTCACGGTAACCACTTTCCATCAGGTGGGCCGTGTGCTTGTCTGCCAACTAAGTGGTATAAAAAAAAAATCCTAGCAGCAGGGCTTGCATGACACCCTCACACTGTGCAGAATATACAATCAAGGACCAAGCGGTTCAGAGACTCTTTTTTTGCCGCACCACCAAAACCTGGAATTCATTACCAGCTCACGAGTTTCCTTTTTTCTACAGTCCCGGGTCCTTCAAGCGGGGCGTGAAAATGCATCTGATGAGGCTGCCAAGCTGAGTGCTACCATTATAACATTACTTAGTGTCTGTAATGGTGACACTATTTCCTGAGACTTTGCCTTCAGCTTACCATCAGGCGAGATGAAGTCAAATTGGCGTGTCCTAGATAAAAGAAAAGCAATTTTCTTTAGATATTTTTGATGGAGGTCTCTGGCAGTCTAAATTTAAGAGCAATTTTTTTTCTGAATATGTATTTTTTTAATTTTCACAAAATATGTAATTATACAGTTATGTTGTATAGAATAAAATTTCCTATAATTTTGGTCTTCATATTTTTTTCCTAAGATTGATTTTTTTCGATTTATACCAGGGTATAAATCGAAAAATTAAGGTGGATCTTTATTTGACTGTGTTTAACATCATACATTAGACAGATATATGCAGCTGAGGCTGAGTCTGATCTGATCAGACTCAGCCTCAGCTGCATGGCTCGAGTCAACAATAGTGCCCGAAATACGACAATAGGCTCACCCCCTATTACGTGGGACCGAATACAATTTTTGGTGAAATGTGAGTGTTAATGCTCCTCTGCCTAACCTTCAAGGGATAAAGGCGTTATTATATGTATGTATGTATCTTTATTAGATTCTTTTTGAACTAGGAAAAATCCTTGTAGTAACTTTTTTTCAGAATTCGTTGGGGGGCCACTGACAATTTATATTTTGTTTTGCGTGGTGTTCGGTTCGTAGCGTTCTCTAACATCTTGAATTTAAGGATAAAATTTTATTTACTTTTCGTATAAAATTAAAATAATCAACTTATTCAGTAAATACATTTTCAGCCTTAAATTCAAGAAGGCAGAGAACGCAACGAACCGAATACCACGCAAATAAAAATGTTGACTGCCAGTGATCTCCCTCGCCAAAATCCCAAAGAAAATTGCTACTAGGAATTTTTCCTATTTTTAAATTTATTTCAATATTATTACAATAGTTCATCTCATAGAAGCACCCATAAAACCCATATAGGTTTATCTTGGGTGTGAGTGTTAAATTTAATTTATATAACAACATTAATTATAATTACATACCAAACAAAAACATAAATAGGTATCGCTGGTGACAAGAAATAGTAAGTGCAGAGTCTGTCGGCGATGGTCCGCTGCGCGAATGCTTGTTGTGTGAACGCGAGTTGGGGACTCTGTAGTCCCCACACTCGAGAAGACGGCCAGATCGTAAGAGATGGCCCTGGGTCGGCCGGGGTGCGAGGGATATGCCTGTCAACCTCACCTTCGGAAACCAAAAACGACCCACAGGCGGCGTGCGTTTTGGTCGGTTCGTGTCCGACATAACCTCTTCCACCGGCTCCGGTGGGGGAGTATCCTGGGGATTTTGCGCACGTAAAACAAGAAGTGCTGGGTCTGTAGGTAGGTACATAGGTGTAGTAAGTCTTTCGAGCGTAAACCGGTTGTTGTTAACGATCGATGCAACGCTGCCATTCGCAGCTACTTATAATAATAATAATAATAATCATAATTTATTGCTCAAAACACTGTACGTTACAATGGTGCCACAAAAAAAAACAAATATATACATAGGCTGCTACTTATGTATGCGGAATCTAGGATTCCAATAATTTTAAACGCAATGTCTGACCTCCATGCACATATTCGTTCTTTTTTTAAATAATGGCCGCTAATGTTTTTTTTCTTATATACGTTAGTGTTTTGTTTTTGTTGGGTTTAAAATGTCATATCGCTGAAAAAATGGAACTCACTCGTGAAAATATTCGTGCTATGATTTATTACGATTTTCGACGTTTTTTAACGCAACAACAGTGCGTAGATCAATTAACTTCGACTTTTGGTGGTGAAGCTCCATCGAAAACGACTGTGTATCACTGGTTTAGTGAGTTTAATCGCGGGTGGAGTAAGCTCACGGACGAAGTTAAAGAAGGTCGCCCGAAATAGGTGGTTATGCCACAAAATATTGAAGCTGTGCAAAAACTAATAATGCAAGACCGCCATGTTACGTATCACGAGATAGAGGCCATTCTGGGCATATGTATGACGAGCATTCATAGGATATTACAAGAACATTTGTCTGTTAAAAAAAATTTGTTCGCGTTGGATCCCGCACAACTTAACTGAGGATCAAAAAGATGCTCGCGTCGAATGGTGCAAGAAAACCCTGAAAAAATTCAACGGAGGCGACTCAAAATCTGTTTATAATGTCTACACAGGTGACAAATCCTGGATCTACGCGTACGATCCCGAAACTAAACAACAATCAACAGTTTGGGTGTTTCAAAATGAGCCAAACCCTACGAAAGTGGCTCGTGCAAGAAGCACTGTAAAGCAAATGGTGGCTTGCTTTTTTGGTATTAATGGCCATATATGTGGCTACAATACCACTGGAGAATCGCAGAACGGTTAATTCGGAGTGGTACACGACCATTTGTTTGCCAGAAGTATTTGAAGAAATACGCAAAAACAACCAGCGACGCAGAATCACACTTCACCATGACAATGCCAGCTGTCATACATCTCAGGAAACAACTACATTTTTGGATGGTCAAAAAATAGAAATAACGGGTCATCCACCGTACAGCCCTGATTTGGCTCCCAATGATTTCTATTTATTCCCAAATGTAAAGAATAAATTACGTGGTCAACGATTTTCGACCCGTGAAGATGCCGTAGACGCGTTCAAACAGCACGTTTTGGAGATACCTCAATCAGAGTGGAAAAAGTGTTTTAAAAATTGGTTTTATCGAATGCAAAAGTGCATCAATCATAGTGGAGAATACTTTGAAAAACAATAAAAGCATATTGAGCCATTTACATTTGTTTATTTTTTCTATTCCGCATACATAAGTAGCAGCCCTCGTAGGTTTCCTTTTTATGACAATTATTTGTAGCATTTACTGCTTATAAGCTTGTGGCCTGTGTTTCAGCAGACAGCGGACTTGCATGAGCTCGTTCCTAGGTGTGCCCTTAATTCAGCTAATTTTATTGTAAGTATATTAAAATTCGTGTTAATGGCAGACAATATCTTAGCACAGGTATGTTATACGAATGTATTTTAATATTTGTATTCAAATTATGTGATGTTTTCGTAAAATTGAATGGTTCTCAATAAACGTTTTCATAACGTTTATCTAAAAGAATTCAAAAGGTTGACTGAAGTTTAAGAGTTTAAATGATGACTAATAATAAAATAGTTTATTGTAAAAACATGTTTATTTAATTTGTTAGGCGTTGAACGGCTTTAATCAATGACTCACTTAGTCTGATTAAACGGAATCACATGCCTGTGGGAATCGATTTAAATCAACGATGTATAAACCTATGGACCTATCTACCTACTTACTTATAGATGAACTCCATATAATCGACTAACAAATAGTGACGTACCAGTTAAGAGCATTTTTCAAATGATTTTAAACATACTGCCACGAGTGGCATGAAATAAAATACCCAGCTTATCTTAACAAAGTATACCGCTGCCTTTCCGATCCAACAGTAACCATACAGTCTATGACAAAGTACCCAATTGCCGGCAATAGGCTCGAATCACACATGACATCATAAAATATAAAGGTTAAAACACCTCTGCCTGCCCCTTCAGGGATTTACAGGCGTCTAATCTATGTTTGTACACCCATTGGCTACACTCTCTATGATGTATAAATTATCTACACATTAAAGTACTTAACTATTAAAAAGGCGTAAGTAAAATACTGCGTCACAATTTATTCCCAACAAGTTAGCTATTATGAATACGGATAAGAGCAACCTTCTATCCTTTCGTAATCGATCTGATTACATGACATTACATTCTTCGTCTATTTCAGAACATTACATCAAGAGAATCCTTTGAAAAGTTTTGTCATTCATGGGGCGTCACAACACGCATGCCCTCTGCCGTAGGTGTGGTGTCGTTCATTCGCAACTTCTACACTTACCGCGATGACCATAGCAACCGCGGGCGCTCTCCGTCACTACCGAACGCGCGCAATTTTTTTTTAAATCCCTATTTAAAAAAGGAACGCACAAGATCTGCGCAGAACTGCGTCACCATTGTAATTTGGCGGTAAGTTTGACGTTTTATTTATTATTGTTTTATTCTTGCGTTGCATGCAACTTTTATGAAACTTTATTTGATGAGAATAGTTAAAATATCATAATATTTGATTTCTTAATATGGTGTTTAGTTCAAAGCCATTCAGTTTAAACATGTTTTAACGAATGTGATTGTGGTGAAAGATTTTAAAATAGTTTATAAAAGTTTGTTTATAATTTAAGTTTGTGTATTAAAGTCTGTTTATTATAATAGGTAAGTATGTTAATATTAAGTTGGTTTTGCTGACTTTTTAAGTGATAGTATTTTTATCTTTCTGAATAATAGTTTATAAACTTCGTCTACGATAAGATGTTGAATCTACTTCTAGTATTCTAGTGTAGATTAATTCATAAGTAAGTAGGTATTTGATGTTAAAATTATTACTTAATATTATATTTTTATTATTATATTAATAAATAACTAATAAGATATATTACGGGAAAAACTATACAGCGATATCTAGTCCCAAACAAAGCAAAACTTGTAATATGGGTCCTAGAATGCTGATAAATAAATCATATCATAGTAACTTCGTAGATACTTTTTTTTAAATATACATAACTGACGTTTATCACCATCACAAAAGAAACAAATTTTATTGTATATACATATGAATCGAAATATTTATAAGCTTAGTAGGTAGGTATATCAAAAACGCAATGGGGTAGGTATTTGACTAACTAGTCAATTTAATTACTTTTTACTAAAAGTCAGAACGGTACGTCATAACGTCATAATATTTAATAGTCAACTTATTTACTATTATAGGTTGGGTGGATGATTAAATATAAACAAAAACGGTAAAATAAGAACAGACGCAACTTTTACCGCTCTTTTACCATTCTTAATTTAATAAGCTCAGTTAGATAAATTATTTTAATTACAGGAAAATACCCAATTAGCACCATTTACAAATGGCAGCCTTATCGCTAAAAGCAAAAGCGTTCCGGGTTGACTTCACCCCAGAGCCAGAGCTTGCTTATAGGTACTGCTAATTTAAATTTGTCGTATCCTGACTTTTAAGGAGTTGATGATGAACATCGATAATAATATTAACCAACAGGAATGAATTTACAGCAATTATTGTAACAAACTTTTAGTACGTGTGAGTCATGATTGTGACATCATCATGCCATTATTACGTCACTGTTACGACTATCTGTTTCTCCACTTCCCTCTTCCAAACCATGCAACAGATTTGGATGCAGTTTTCTGTGTCATTTGCATATTCTAGCATATTCTTCAGATTTCATGCATCCTCCACTTATTTTAATAAGATTTAAGGTTTGTTTGTTGTTTGAACGCAGTAAAACTATGGAACGTTAGTTTTACATTTCATAACCCAGTTTTTAGAGAAGATAGATAGATAAATGGATCTATAGACAGATTCAATAGTCTACATCAATTTTATTAGAGATTATTATATATTACAGGCCAATTTGACATCACCTCACCTGATGGTAAGCTAAAGGAAAAGTCTTAGGAAAGAGGGTCACTATGACAGACATGTAAAAGCACTCAGCTTGGCCACCTCATCAGGGTCTCAATTGTGCTAAAGTAAAAGCACTGTTATACTACAAACACTGCTAATAAATCCATTTAATTTTAGAATTTAGAGCAATGATTTTAAAATCTAAAGACTTCTTACACAGCGAATGTAAAAGTGTAATGAAACTATTTTCATGTAATTTTGGACTTAAGATGTTTAAAAATAAAGTCTAAAATTTAATGCCATTTCTTCCAGTGTCTGTGGCATAACAGTGATTTTGCTTTAGTAGAATCAAGGGCAAGATGCTTTTACCCCCCAGAGGGGAAGAGGGGAGTCTTACGGACGATAATACAGTTTAAATCATTAAAATAGCTTGGTATTAACATCATTAGTAGTTATTAAGATGATTTTGAGACTTTATCTCATCGACTGTATGCACCGTCTCCTAGCCTCTGTAGCCAACTGTTTGACGAATAACTAAAGGAAAATATGGTGATACTGGCACAGAAGAAAATAAACTTTGCACACCAAAAACGAGAAAACGAGCAAAACCAGATATGTCAAAATGGCCATAATCACGTGTACAGTAGGTATAGTCTAATTCATGCCTCATAGTTTCTTTACCTACCTATAAACAATTCACGTAGGAGTCGCATCATGTATCTCAATAGTTAATTAATCAACTAGGTAGTGTGACAAGCTTAACATAACTAATATTGACGTTAACGAAAGCAATTATGTTTAATTGCCTGTGTTAAAACGAGGCTCACTATTGTATGTGGGTAGTGAGGTGGGTAGGGGGATGGTGGTGCCTGCTACCTGTTGATTGTAGACTGGTGCTTAAGTTTTATGGCATTAGCGCCGTTAACCAAGTTCAATATTCCAAAACATTGATTATTTCAACCTGTTGAATGTTTATACTGACGAAAAATAAAGGAGAAAGTTCTCAAACCGTCGCGATAGCTTTCATGTGTGTTCGTGCGGAAATCTACATGGATACCACCCCGCCAGCCATGGAACTCCCACCCCGGTCCTGCCTCGGCCGGAATTGGTCGTAGGAGGCAGCGTCTCCCCTGGAGAAAGTGTCGCTGTCGCTTGTGACCTTGCCCAGGAATCACCGCATGAAGGTTTCCGACCAAGCACCCTATGTAAAACCTGTACCTATATCCAATTTTAATATAAAATCGACGGACACTAAAAACTCTTTTAACTTATAAACTACTTCACTTTTGTAACATCAAATTGCACTTAGGCTTTGAGACCGTAACAAGTTGATCAGAAACTGCATTACATTGAACTTCTGAGTTTGCGTCCATTAGTTAGAACTTATAAAAGCCAGTTAAGCGGTCCAGGTGTTAGGAAGATTTTTTATGTGTGTAGGCAGCGAGCCGTGTTGGTTCCTAGTGGAGTAAAATAAGACCACTGCATCTCTTCCCGTGAGTGTCATAGAAGGCGATTAAGGGATACGTTTGTTCCGCATCCGTAATTGCCTGTTTGGGACCAGAAATCATAGATGGCGAAATGTGGGTGTTATTACATCTCTGCCTACCCCTTCAGGAATACATATATAAATCTTCATCATCAGCTTACACTTTGGAGCCGTAATGGTTATTATTTTGAGTGGTATGTCATCTTTTACGACAGTCTAACGGTCAATTAAAATCAGTCTAATTACGCAAACACGACTGCAATAGAACATACACATATCAGTAAGTGCGACAAAAACAAAGCGTGACGTATTACATATGACGCGTAGGCTTTTGATATTGCGATAGTATAATGTATAGATATCGCATTTACATTTAGTGGTGATTATTCTCATGGTCTTATCATCGGGTATAAATAAATTATACCTGTGTATTGATTTACTAAATTCAGGGGCCGGGTGAAAGGGACCCTGCGTTTATCCTTGGAATCCAATTTAACCTCTCCTGTAGTTTACACCGGGTGCGTCTCCTAAACAACGGAAGAGTTTCTCGTACAATCTATTATTAATCTTAATTATTAATGGCGTTGGGAGATCAGACGATAGTCGCTCCCTCAAAAGTCGACATAGTAAGATGAAAATTTTGAATACAACAGCTCAGTTGCATTCAAATTTGTTTTTTTTAATGACACACAAAACTGCGCTTTAGGTACATAATCGCATTATTATAATATAACATATAAACAATTATGTCAAAAGATAAATCTAGGTTTTAAAAATATCATTTTTTAAAAACTTATGTGGCAGACAAGCACACGGCCCACTTGACGGATAGTGGTTGCCGTGACCTATAAACGTGTGTCATAGCAGGGGAGTACTCTCTAAGAACTGAGATTTTCTGTGCTGTCAGTGCAGAATACAAAATCAGGACAAGCATTTGGTCTTCCCACTGACAGCACAAAAACTCTCCAGTGAGCTCGGGCTACCCTACTCACCACAGGGAACACAACGCGAGGTTATTATCCATCCACACATATATACCAAACATATATATACCATCGTGTCCTACTTCCTACAAATAGGTAATGTTTTGGATTTCGTGAAATATCCTCGATATTGAATCATGGTGGTATCATCTTCATCAATATCATATGCAAAGTATCCATTGGCAAGTAATTTCGAGGACTGTTAACACTGACTGCAATTACTCCATATACATAGTCAGGTCATAAATTCTGTCACATGTTTAATATAAAATAATTGAGACAAGTTTATTCATTATGTAACCATTTATATACCAAAATGAACTTAACAAAACATAGATTCTTATGAGAATAAAGTTTATTCAAAATTACGTCCGTCATTTTGAATATAGGCCTTCAATCTGCGCGGCCAGTCGTCTATCGCAGCACGAACAAGGTCCATGTCAATATCGGTGGCTGCCTTAATTAAGGATGTCTAGAGAGACTCCAAATTGGGATGAGGCTTTGAGCACGCCTTTTCCTCCAAGTGTTGCCATATCTTATAATCTAACGGACTCAAATCTGGACTGGACCTTTTCATCATCCATTTCACGCACCGCCAGCCAGTCTTGTGTGTTCTTCGCTCTATGAGCTGGCGCCGAATCTTATTGGAATACCCAGTGCCTGTTATTGACCATAGTATGAGAAACAGGTTCCACAAGGTTCGTCAGGACTGTATTTTGATACACAACTGCATTCGTTTTTACACCTTTCTCACAAAAATGTATCTCTGTTAAGCCCCAATAAGAAACTCCCAACCATATAATGAGCGAGGATGGAAAATGACCTCGTTGATCACGTTGAATACGGTTGCTCGCTTCTTCACTACTCTGTACGTACACTTTATCAATTTGTTTGTTGTAGCTCTCTTCTACGGTAAAATTTTTTTCATCCGAAAAAAGAATGTCCCGATATTTTTTTCCCGTGTACCGCTTCAACAAAGCGCGGCATCTCTTCAGTATCAGGTCCATTAGTCGAGCATTCAAACGATGTCCTGTTTTTCTTCGATATGCCCGAAGCCCTGTCTTCATTTAACACCCTTTCACCGTGGTTCTGCTTAACCCCACCTGAAGGGGCAACAGTTTCTGCTTACGTTGGGGATTTCTTTGAATTCGCGCCTTCACAGCTTTTACATAGGTTACACTAAAAGTTTCCGGAACTGGCCACTTACATAAACAATATTTAAAAATTTATTACAACATTTGAAAATAGAACTCTTTGGCTGTAGAATACAGTTTGTTTCATCTGACTGTCTTTTGTTTTTACCTTGTGGCGCCATTTAAAAAATTGTGTGTCTGCATCAACATGGATTTAACTCGGGAAAATTTTCGTAGTATGATTTTCTACGATTTTAAGTGTAATTTCACAGCTCAACAGAGCATCGCTCGGCTTGAAACAGCTTTTGGCGATGAAGTTCCATGCAAGACGACTGTTTATAGCTGGTTTGCAGAATTCAAGCGTGGTCGTATCAATCTCAGTGACGAATCTCGCGATGGTCGGCCGTCCACCGCTGTGACCAACAAAAACATCGATGCTGTGCGCCGTATGATTGAAACAGACAGGCATGTGACCTACCATGAAATTCGCGCATCCTTAGAAATAGGCATGAGTCAAATACAATCAATCCTACACAAACATTTGGGTGTGAGAAAGCTGTGCTCGCGGTGGATCCCACATAACTTGACCGAGGATGAAAAAACGGACCGCGTCACTTGGTGCAGTGCCATGCTTACCAGATTCAACGAAGGTGCGTCAAATTTGGTGTGGGACATAGTAACAGGTGACGAAACATGGATTTATTGCTACGATCCCAAAACAAAGCAGCAATCGAGCGTATGGGTCTTTCAAGATGAGCCGAAACCAACCAAAGTGGCGCGCGTGTAAAGTGCATCTAAGCGGATGATTGCTTCTTTTTTTAATAAAACTGGACATGTGGCTACTGTTGCTTTAGAAAATCGTCGTACTGTGAATAGTGACTGGTACACGACCATTTGTTTGCCGGAAGTTATTGACGAACTCCGTAAAAATAACCGTAAACGCCGTATCATCCTGCACCACGACAATGCTAGTTCTCACACGGCCAGACAGACAAACGACTTTTTGAAGGCGAAAAATGTAGAACTCATGAGTCATCCTGACTTTACTACAATTACGCGGCCAACGATTTTCATCACCAGAAGAGGCTGTCGAGGAGTATGAAAAACACGTTTCAGAGGTCACCACAGAGGAGTGGCACAAAAGTTTTCAAAACTGGTTTGATCGAATGAAAAAGTGCATAGACGCCAAGGGAGATTATTTTGAAAAACAATAAATTAATTTTGTACCTTTAATAGTATTTTTTCATATTCATTCCGGAAATTTATAGTGCGCCCCACGTATCACTACTGGAGTCCTAACAGATCGAAGGCGACCACTTCTTGACTTGTCATCTACACTAGAGTCTTCATTGTATCGTTTGATGGTACGATAAACTAATCTTTTGGTTATTTTCAGTATATCAATAATTTGAATTGGCGCGTAACCGCAACGATGCAACGCAATAACTGTAACACGGTCTTCTTTAAGCGTCCACTCCATATTTAAAAATGAGTAAAATTCTAACAAGTATACATTTTTATTTTCATGAACAATTTGAAATTCGAATTCATTAAACTTTTTTGTGGCAAGCATTCTAAAATAAAAGTACTTATGACCTGACTATGTATATTAACTGCAATCAAAATACTTGCTAGTGGACATTTAGCTATAGATATAATTTATGACATTATTAGTTGCGTAGTCGGCGCACATTCGCCTCATCTTGCGTCAATATTTTCAATACTACCGTTTACTCTTTTAGAAAATAGTATGCCAAAGCAAATACACACAATTAAAACATTTACTTTGGCATTATTTTGCTCAAACTGTGACGCTTCGATGAATTAATGTGTTGTTTGTTTGTATTAATAAACGTTGGACTGGTATAACCATGACGAGCATTCATGCAGTCAGTAGGAAGGTCCTAATAAAATAAGTGAACAAGGCCACTCGTGCATAGATTGTTACCCCTCGTTTTTACCGAAAAACCAGTTGTAAACTTGTTTGATATAAAACTTGTAGAAGACTAGTAAAATACAATACTTGTTTTATACATGTATTGAGACTGTCTCGGATACTTTTTCGTTCACATAGTAGGTGCAGCCTTACTTCAGTGTGAACGAAAAGCAACAGTTTTCGTTCACACTTTTTTTTTTCACTTGCGCAATATCCCCACGAATATCTCCCCACCGGAGCCGGTGGAAGAGGTTATGTCGGACTCGAACCGACTAGAACGCACGCCGCCTGTGGGTCGTTTTGGTTGCTGAAGGTGACGTTGACAGGCATATCCCTCGCACCCGGGCCGACCCAGGGCCATCTCTCACGATCTGGCCCTCTCCTCGGGCTTTTCGTTCACACTGAAGCCTGTGACACATTACAGCTTGTCAAATACATGTTTTATACTTGAGTGAAATCGAGGGGTTATAGTTACTGACATATATCTTGGCCACCAGTTGCGACAGAAACGAGGCGTTGTCGCGCGCGAATAAGTTTGATATAATCTATGATTGATAGATTTGCTCTTGCTCCGTGCTATACTCAAGATATTTGTTTTTTTATAGGTAGGTCACGTCAGTTACTCTTTGCCTCGCCTGATGATAAACTGAATGCAAAGTCTCAGAAAAGAGGGTCACCATTACGTACATATCTATACCATGTTACAATGGTGACACTCAGCTTGACGGCCTCATCATATTATTTTAGGAAGAAGAAACACGTGAGGTGGTTATGAATTCTAGGTCTATATGGTGTATACAAGAAAGAGTAGATAGATAGACCTCAATGAAAGTACTTTTTGTGACGTGATCGGGGTCAAGATATATGCCGGTAACTATAGAGAATATATTTTTAAAACGGAACAATAAGGGCAAGTACCTTAACCGTTGTAGTTATAAGAAAATGTTCTTAGTAGACCTTCCCTAACTTTTTGAGATACTTTGAACTGCATTCACAGATTTTTGCAAAATCGTACAGTCAGCAAGAAAAATGCCAAAAGTTACGCTCATGTTTGTATGCTAACACCGATTTGACTGAAAATTGGGATGTAGTTTAGAACCAGGAGACAGACAAAGGATATTTTTAACCCGGTCGACCTTCCTCCAGTTCGACCACGTTCCTGTGTAACGTGACATAAGAGCTCACTACATAATAAAACAAACCACTATAAAACGAGGTATAACAAAAATGCATTGGACTTAGAATAAAAAAACGCAAATGACAGCTAAACGAAATTTTGTCTATGGTTAACCATAGACGAAATTTCGTTTAGCTGTCATTTGTTTGTTGTTAATTTTATCAATAATAAGTGACAATCAGTGTTAGCCAGTCACTCGAAAAAAGCTTTCTCCACAACATAAATATATGAAAATGGGTAAAACAAAGAAGTAAATATATCTTAATAATATATTCCGAACGTAATGCAGACGAAGTCCTACAATATGGGGTACTTCAAGAGGGGCATCAGAAGGTTTCTTCATGGTCGGCAACGCGAGTGCAACACCCCTGGTGTTGCATACGTCCATAGGCCATGGTAACCCCTTCCCATTAGGTGGGCCGTGTGCTTGTCTGCCACCTAAGTGGTATAAAAAAAAATCATGGGAAAAAACTTACTTATATCTAATATAGGTACCCTAGTAGATACCTACGTACCTTCTAACACATCTATATTCTGATTATATGATTCAATTCAATGTTATTGTACCTGTGAACTCGCACTGGGTATATAAAATGTTAGTAATATTAGGCTTGCGATTACTCAACGAAATAATATATGATATTAATTAAAGTGAAGTCCCATAAGAGCCATGGGACCGAACATAACATTGACACATGAATTATTATGATCGTGGGTTTATATTAAGTACTTACATAGCTAAATGTACAAAGTACTAAATAATCTACTTAAAAAAGCCGCGTGGTTCCCGGTAGACTAGAATTTGGGCCACCCCATCTCTTCCCATGTGGTGTCGTACAAGACAACTAGGGAATACGGCTGTTTAACATCAGACATATATATACAGCCTAGACTCAGCTTCAGATGCATGGTTCGAGTCAGCAATAGTGCCTGGAATACGGCAATAGGCTCACCACCTATTACGTGGGACAATGGTTGGTGAAATGTGAGTGTTGTTAATTCACCTCTGCCTAACCCTTCGGGCTTTCTATTTCTTGTAGGAGGTAGGATATGACGGTATTCCAGCCCAAAAGAGCAATTCAACTGGGGCAATACCTTCGCGCTACAGAATACCGTGCCATAATAGCCTCCTGTTAAGTTTCGCGGCGGTGGGTAGGATAACATGCAAGCACATGCTGTAGAACATTTCAAACGATCGAAAGGACATGACAACTTTATTCGCGGTTAGATTTCAATTGCGCATGCTCTAAATGTGATGACGTCACGTTAGAGCATGCGCAATTGAAATCTCACCGCGAATTCAGCTGTCAAGTCAATTCGAACGTTCGAAACGTTCGAATAGCATGAACTTGGAGAACTCATTGGAGAAGTTTTTTACTGTCAGTGGGAAAATGAAAGACTTCTCTTGATTTGTATAGTGCACTGACGATACAGAAACTCTCTGTTCTTACAGGATCGGCAGCGAGAGAGTGATTCCCTAGATTTTGCACACGTGCATGATAGGCCACGGTAACCAGTTCCAATCAGATTGGTCGTGTGCATGTCTTTGATGTCTACAATCAAAGTTGTATAACAATATCGAGTCCCAAACTAACATGTTGGCTAGCTAGTGATGATCTAGAACAGAACACGTTCATAATAAACTTACTTAGAATTTTTTTTTGTAAATATTACGTTATTTGTATAATACTCTTGATTTTTGTATAAATAAATGTGTACATAGAGATATCCAAACTAATAGAAATTGTACCCTAACTATGATCTATTGATCTATATATTATATTGGTTTACAAGTAACAACTTGTTGCTCAATGCGAAGAAAACAAAATGTGTAAAGTTTACTATGCCTAATGTTAGACAGTTAGATATTAATATTAAAATGAATAATGAATCTGTGCAAATAGTCAATACCACAGTTTTTCTTGGAATAACTCTAGATAGTAAACTGCAATGGGGTGTTCATATCATAAATAGCCTTGGCAGGGAGACTTAGCTCAGCTGCCTATGCCATTAGACCAGAAACGAACGATACAAGCGATCTATAGCCTCAGACTCCGTGACTCGCTGAAAGAATTATTCAAAATTTTTATACTTTATCAGTTATTTGCTCAGAACATTTACGATAACATCTTATATGTACGAAAGAACCTTAATCTTATCGAAAAAAAATGTGACCTGCATAATTTTAACAAGAGAAACAAGAATAAACTTGTTGTACCAAAACTCAGGCTTTATAAAGTTGCTGATTCATTTGCAGGCAGCTATATATATTTTTTTTTTCAAAAATTTCTTAAAGTTTGATTAATATCAATCAATCAATCAATTAGCCCACTGCAGTCCACTGCTGGACATAGGCCTCTCCCAATGTGCGCCATTTTTCAAATCCTCCGCCTTCCGCATCCAGTCTGTCCCAGCCACCTTTTTCAGGTCGTCTGTCCATTGATTAATATGCCTCTCAATAAATTTAAAATATAAGTGAAAAAAACTTTAATGAATAAAGGTTACCATAAAGTAGATGAGTATCTTGATGATGAAAATGCGTGGTCAACATAAGTCTCTTGCTTGCTCTCACAAAATAAATTTTAAACCAAAGCAAATTTATAAAAAAAAAGATAATCTAGTTCTAATATAGTTCTCCGAGTTTCTTGCTGGTATCTTCTCAGTAGAAAACTACCTCTACCTAACCAGCGAAAGAATCATTTTCAATTGTTTTTTTTTATTATTTAATATTATTATATTATTTCTTGACAATTTGGGAATATTTTGACGTTCATATGTGCTCTTTATATGTATACCTAAACTGAATAAATGCAATTGATTCTATGATTCTGTATAAAATTGTTATAATATTTATAAACCTAATTATTGGTGCACAACGGAGTATAATACACACATCAACAAAGTCTAGGGAACAAGGACATTTCTAGTTTTTATTTAAAAACCCTTTCTTGTAATAGTGAGTGTTTTATATCAATAGAAGGGTATTTTTATACCGTTTTTAATTTTAATTTTAATAAAAACATTTTCATACCAATTTTTTTTTTTTTTTAAGTAAGAATTGATTAGTGCCAATATTGAGTATTACAACCTTCTATGATTAGGCACAAAAATAACGAGGTAGTAAGAAATACAGTAATTAACCGTACTTTAAACGTTTTTAATAATCTGTAGGACCTCCTAAAGCATTAGCAACAGCTCGACAACGGCGTGGCATACTTAGTATGAGATTGTCAATCATCGTCTGTGGAATATGGCTCCATACACTGCGAAGGTGTAAAAAAAGTTGTTCTTCAGTGTTCAGATTTTCCAAAGAATCACTGAAAGCTCTTCTCCCAAGCAAATCCCAGGCATGCTCTATGGGATTGAGGTCGGCAGACTGAGCAGGCCATTCCAACGTCGTCATATTGTGCTCGCTTAACGCATTGACCACTACCCTCGCGGTGTGTGACCGTGCATTATCTTGCATGAACATAAAATCTTGACCGAACTGCTGTCGATGAGGGATTACCATGGGGTGTATAACCTCCTGAATGTATTGGTTTGCATTCAAATTGCCCCGTATCCAAACGAGGTCGGTCCTTCCACCAAGGCGAATTCCGGCCCATTTCATGATTGTTCCACCTTGGTAAGGATGAACTTCTTGCGGATTCTGGAGACGGCTATGACGTCCAGGAACTCGCCATATACGCACTCTTCTCGAATCAGGATGAAAACCGAAGCAAGATTCGTCGGAAAACAGAACCCGTGCCCATTGATGGTCGGTCCACTGTAAATGTGCGTTAGCCCACAATAAGCGACGACCTCGATTTCCACGTCGAAGAGCTGGAACCCTAAGCGGTCTGCGAGCATAAAGATTGGCTTCGTGTAGTCTTCTTCTGACAGTTTGATCGCTAATAACCACTTGATGCTGAGACTGGAGGCCTGCGACCAACTGACGAGCAGTAATCGTGGGTTGCCGCCTTGCGGAATTTTGCAAGAAACGATCTTGTCGCGGGGTAGTAACCCTATTTCGTCCCCTGTGACGTTCGGCAACATCCCCTGTAGACCTGTAGCGTGCCCATAATCTGCAAATTACGCTTGGTTGGGTGTTGACAGCATCCGCTACGTCGCGTTGAGTTCGTCCAGCTTGCAGCATACCAACAGCCCTTAACATCTCTTCGTGACTTAAATGACGACGTTACATGATGACTACAGTCACAAAAATGCACAAACCATACGTAAAAGACGTATTATTGATAATTAACGTTATTTACAATCAAAAAAAATAATTTTTATTTTGCCTTAGAGAAACTGCACAATCAAACACTTTTAAAAGTTTTCCCTCCATATTCGAAAATCATTACTTATTTAAATTTATTTTTAAATTTCGAACAACTCTGTAATCTACTTTATTCTATTTTTATTTATTTGCTGCCAGTTATTTGCAAAACAAGATTTACACGAAAAAAAATAATTGGGGTCATCTTGTTCCCTAGACTTTGTTGAGGTGTTTATAACATCCAAGTTCAAACGATTCTGCTACAGCATAAGTCACCTATCTTAAATTGTAATTATTATAGTTAAACCGTATCCAAGATTATGCCTCTTTGCCGTTATACTTACTGATTGAATGTTTTAATCAAGAACTGAAGCCATTGCAAGTCGCAGACACAGCCCAACACTCCTATTTTTGTCTCAAGTACGGATGTCAGTAATTGTTTCTTATTATTGTTGGATGATTGTTGCATAATACATAGGATGATATTGTTAAAAACCACTATTAGGTGACAAGAAATACAAAGTATTCTAATAATCAACTAGATGATGCACGGCTCCGCTTTTGACCCCATTCTCGCTACCCGTCGGAATAGATTCCCGGGATAAGAAGTAGCCAACACGTTGTTACATGCTATAACATATTCTGTACCAAATTTAAGCTAGATCTAAACACTCAAAAATCATCACAAACTTTTACATTTATAATACACGTCTTGTGGACACATCTATTGGCCTAAAAAATTATATAAGGTCGAGCAAAAAGTTTTTAAACATTCATAATTTAATTCAATAGTCTTTTTTTGAATTTCATACACAGAATTTAAAGAAACAAAAGACAATTTGGAGTCTGTTCATTGATATCAAACAATCGAATACTAAGAAAACTTGATTTTATTGGTGTACTTGGATATAGTTCTTGAAATGTGATTTTTCTCTTTGGTTTTGCAACAAACATTACTTATTCTTAACATTAACTTGAGGTTCTATCAATAATCTATGTATATTTCGCCTGAAGTCGCCAGCCACACTGTGGCACTTATCTAGACCGGATACAGCCAAAGAAATGTGAGTGCTCAACTTAATTTAAATCGATCTGCGGTCCGAAATGTTTATCGGAGCTACCGAGAGACTGGCAGCTTTGTTCGTCGCCAAGGAAGGCCACGATCTCGGGTCACAACTGAAAGGCTGGATCGATTCATCGTGACGACCAGCTTGAGATTTCGTCACCTTACCTTCATTGAGATACAAAACCAACTTCGCGACTTCCGAGGAGTATGTGTTTTATTATATCGAACTGTTCGGAGAAGGATAAAAGAAAGCGATATGGTACCACACAAACCAGCTAATGGCCCCAAACAAACGCGAGCCCACCGAACAGCGCGTCTTCTTTTCGCGCGCACTCATTTTAATTAGGTTCAACTTGAGGTTAGTGAAGTGAAGTGCCTATACGGCCGGCATCGTCAGGGAATATCTTCGGGATAAGAACATCACAGTTATGGACTGGCCAACCAGAAGCCCAGACTTGAACCTGATTGAGCACATATGGGACGAGTTAAAAAGACGTGTTAGGGCTCGTCAGCCAGTTGCCCAGACGATGCCGGAGTTGATAAACTCTAGACCTTATCGTATGAGAGCTGTCGTAGATGAGTATGGAGGTAACACGCGTTATTAGATTAAATCTTTATTTTTAAAAAACATGTTTATTCTTCAAAAATCAACTGCTTTCATCATTAGGCGTGGTTCCATGTCGTGTGGTATTCTGAATTCAAATATAAAACAATACGATCGAAAAAGATGGTAAAATGTATCAGGTTTAAAACTGCATCAATAGTTTTGTTCAATCAAGATCCATTGAAACCTAAACTCTAAGGTGGGCTAACAGATGTGCCCACGGGTGTATTAAGGATAGGATATATTGGTTTCTAGTTAGAGCAAACTTATATGCATCCATTAAAGAAGATTAAAACTTTTTTGTCCGACAGGCCATATTTCAAAACTTCAGGCATAGACTCTGGTCAACGAAAGATGAACATATTTTTTTTTCAAAACTGTTATATGGCATCAGTTTTTTCCTGTCAGTTAGTATTTTATACTCGTAGTCTTCGAAACTTATGATACTCATAATACAATATAATGTTATCGTTTGCGCACAATTCTCAATCCAATATTTTATAGTAAATGCTTGGTGTTGGCCAATAATTATTTCTGAAATATGGGGCATTTCATCTCATTTTAATATACTCGTAGGTAACTTTAAACCTTAAAGGTTCTGATTTATAACTCGGGAATATAAAAAACATATTCTAAGTATTGTAGAGTAGGTACAGAAACTTCAGTATTTTTCGGTAATACAAGTAAGTCTATATATATGTTTCTTTTCTATCATTTTTGTAAGGAATTTATACAAAAAAAAAATTGTATAAAGTACTTTGTATAAATACTTTATATAAAAATTTTCAATTCAATTCAAATTCGCTTTTCAAAGTCTATATTCATGACCAAATCATACCCTTTTATTAGTTATGAATGTTAAAATCACGTACTTACCTACCTACTAATCCTTAATTATTATAATACACAGAAAGTATATGCAATTACTTATAAAATATATATAAAAACTACGCTAACTATACTAGTATAATAATAATAATAATAGGGCAGCTTGTGCCGAGCTGTTGGTGAGTGGCGACATCACGTACCCCGATTCTCACCAAGGATTAGGATTTATTCCCTCTCACCTTGCGTGCTTGCCTTCATTGGCCGGCCATGAGTGGAGTTGCAAGAGCAGAACCTATGCTCCAGGTTGGAAGTGTAAAATATCATAACGCCGGGGGCATGCTGACAGGTATACCGCGAACATGCGCACCGCAGACTCACCTCTCGACAACCTTTTTTTTTTTTTTTTTTTTTACGTGCGCAAAATCCCCACGGATACCTCCCCACCGGAGCCGGTGGAGGAGGTTATGTCGGACTCGAACCGACTAAAACGCACGCCGCCTGTGGGTCGTTTTGGTTGCCGAAGGTGAGGTTGACAGGCATATCCCTCGCACCCCGGCCGACCCAGGGCCATCTCTCACGATATGGCCCTCTTCTCGGGTGTGGGGACTACAGAGTCCCCAACTCGTCCCCGGAAACGGGGAGGCGCGCCACGCGCGCCACCGCCGCGGCCTGCTTCTGCCAGGGTGACAGGCGGCTTCACCTGTCACCCCCAGGCCGGCGCTCATGGGGGGCGGAGGTCGTTCATCGACCTCCGACGCCCGAGTTGCCTTCGTACGCGGGCAGCTTGTCTTGCGATCCTTCGTCGCTCCCGCTGCCGCTCCCACCCCGCCTCCTCCTTCACGAGCATTACTTGCTCGCAAAAGGAGGCGCCGGCCGCCCACGCATCCGCGCAGCGAACCATCGCCGCGAGCAAGGTGGAGAGCGTGAGAACCCTCACTCCCAGGGCCGCCACAAGCTCCCGCCTCGGCGTCTCCCACGCCGGACACTCGGTGAGCGTGTGCGGACCTGAGTCCTCGCTCGCGTCGCAGTGATGGCACTCGGACGTTGGCTCTTTCTGCATCCGACGCAGATACTTTCCGAAGCATCCGTGCTCGGTGATCATCTGCGTCAGACGGTACGAGAGGCTGCCGTGTGGCCTCTCTAGCCACTCCCCCATGATGGGTCTTACCGCCGTTACTACGGCGTGCCCTGCGCTTGGTTGCCCAAGTCGTCTCTCCCATTCCGCCACCATTTCCCTGTGGAGCCGGGATCTCACGGCCCGAATTTCTTCGGGCTCGGGATCGTGACCCCGCTCCCGCGCCGCCCTTCGGAACCGGTATAGCGCCGAAAGGCATCTCGCTTCCAGGATCCATGGTGGCGATCCGGCGAGGAGACTCGCCGCGTTGAATGATATCGTGCGGTACCCCCTTATGATGCGGCACGCCAACTTCCGCTGCGGACGCTGCAGCAGGAGCATGTGCCGATCACTCAGGGTGTCCGCCCACACGGGACACCCGTACAGGGCCATGGACCGCACGACACCCGCGTAGAGTCTCCTGCAGGAGTCCTCCGGGCCCCTCAGGTTGGGCAGTAGCCGCGCCAGAGCGTTGGCTGTGCCCGCCAATTTGGGGCCCAGACTTCGGAAGTGCTTCCCGAAGTCCCACCGGCCGTCGAGCACGAGCCCCAGATATTTCATCTGGGGCTTGATGCCGATGAGAGTGCCTCCCACTGTGAGACTGGAACCAGGTGGTGGCGTGCGCCGAGGTCCATGAAAGAACATGGCCTCGGATTTATGCAAAGCCACCTCAAGGCCCAGCCGCCGGATCCGTTCCACGACTTGAGCAACCGCGGTCGTGGCCCTCAGGATCGCTTCGCGGTATGTAGCCCCGCTCGCCGTCACTAGCGTGTCGTCCGCATAGCACGTGACGGCGGCGCCGTCCGCAAGCTCACCGCGAAGCACCCAGTCGTATCCAATGTTCCACAGTAGCGGCCCGAGAACCGATCCCTGTGGAACACCGCACGACATCTCACGCCGACCGACGCCGGTCGCACTTGGGTAGATGACGGCTCTCTCCGTCAGGTACGCCCCGACTATGCGGCGGAGGTAGAGAGGCACACCGTGGTACACGAGTGCCTCCCTGATGCAACTCCAGGGCAAGGTGTTGAACGCGTTGGAGATGTCCAAGGACACCGCCAACGTCACCTCACCCCGGGCAACTGCCTCCTCCGCCAAAGTCCTCACGCGCATGATGGCATCCACGGTGGACCGCCACCGGCGGAAGCCATATTGGGCATCCGCCAGGTCCGGCCCCCTACCAGAGAGGTGCTCGACGAGGCGCTTCGCAATAACTCTTTCAAAGAGCTTGCCCACCTCGTCGAGCAACACAATGGGCCGGTAGCCGGACGGTTCGTCCCCCGGGCGACCCTCCTTTCGGATGAGGACCAGTTTCCCCGTCTTCCACATCTTCGGAAACTGGCCCCGCTCCAAGCATGCGCTGAGGAACCCTCTCAGCCGGGGTTCGAGACCGTCTTCTCCCAGAGCTAGGACCCACGCGCGGCCTGGAATGCCGTCGGGTCCCGGGGCGGTGCTCTTCTTGGCTCTAAGCCTTCGCACCGCCAGCTCCAGTTCTACCCAAGTGACCTCGGGGACTTCGTCGTCAACTACCACACTGGGCGCCACAGGCGACCGAGGTGGCGGAGTCATCTGCGGCGGAACGTGTTCCGCTCGCGCCGGGAACAGGGACTCGACCACTCCACCGAGCAGAGCTGGCTGGAGAACCCGGGTCAACGGCGGGGCCCGGGGGCGCAGCTTTCCTCTTACCATAATGTAAGGCCGCCCCCATGGGTCCCGCTCCAGCGTCTCCATGAGCTCCTTATAAGCCGCGGCTTTCGCCCGCTTAATCTCCGCTCGGAGGGCATCTCTGGCCTCCCTGTATCCCACATGAAGCTCCGCCACTCGGGGCTCCGTATCTGCGGTTCGGCTACGCCTCCTACGGAGTCTGGTCCACCGGCGGTGCGCGATCACGCAGGCTTGCCGTAGCCTCGCGATCTCCGCAGACCACCAGTAGACCCGACGCCTCGGACTATAGGGTGGTGCCCTAGGCATACCCGCATCGCAGACACGAGTCATGGCCTCCCGGAACCACACCGCCTCATCGTCGATATCGACAGGCCTGTCCGGCGCAATGGCCCAGGCCTGTACGATGGCGGCCTCCAGGAGGACCTCCCGATTCAGTCTCCCAAGCACCCAGCGTGGCTCGCGTGGGGCCGGTATGACCGGCGCATCGCCCGCGAGGGGGGAGACATCAAACCGAACGTATCGGTGATCCGCCAGTGTCTCCACCCCCACAACAACACGCCAGTCCCGCACACGGTGCGACAGCGAAGCGCCTGCGAACGATAGGTCGATAATCGAACTGCGCTCCGCGGCCACGAACGTGGCTTCGGCCCCGCGATTCTGGAGAACTAGACCGTGATTAGCGGCCCAGCTCTCCAGAGCCCTACCTCGAGGGTTCGTGTGCCGGGACCCCCAGGTCACTGACCAGGCGTTGAAGTCCCCGAGCACAAGAACCGGATGAGGATGACAGGCGTTGACGACGTCGGTCAGTCGCTCCAGCGACTGCCGGTACTCCCCTATGCGTCGGTGTAGGCTCGGCGTGAAATAGACGGCCACGACCGCAATCTCCCCCACACGCGCCGCTACGATGCCATGCTCCCTTGCCACGACAACAGGGGGGGGGGGGCACCCATAGCGGCGTTGTACACCAGTGCCGCCGACCCGTCCAGGTCGACCACCCAGGCAGGCCCCAGGTGCCGGTGGGTGTACGGATCGGCGACAGCGGCGACGTGTACGGACCACTGTGCCATGCTCTGGAGCAGAAGACCCTGAGCATCGGCCCACGTTCGCCTGCAGGATGCGGAGCTGGGGATCCATTATGGAACCATCTCCGCATCCCGCCGCGAACTTTGGGTGGAGCCCCCGCCTTGCGGCTTCGGCTCCCCCCCGGTGCAGGCCTTGCTGCCAACCCTATGGTCGGCCGGTTTGCCCCCCGCTGCACACCTGAAACAGTGCAGCGGAGCTTCGCATCCACCGGCCGTATGGCCGGGTTGGCCACAGCGGAGGCAGCGGTCACCGACCGTCACCGCCGCCGTGCACTGCACCCCCACGTGGCCGACCGACAGGCACCTAAAACACCTGGTCGGTCGAGCCTGCAGGAGCCGGACCTGCACCCGCACCACGCCTCCAACGGCGAGGAACCCCCGGTCGGCAGCCTTTTTGGCTGCTGCGATGGGGCAGCCGACAACTGCCGCCCCCAGTCCACGGCGGCCGAAGCGGATTGCTCCGACCTTCACCGCCTCTAGGGGGCAGCCCCCGGCCTCCGCCACGGTGAGGCGGATTTGCTCCGCCGTGATGGAGTCGTCCAAGTCCGAAATGCGCATTTCTGCGCACTTGTTGGGCCTGGACACCCGGACGTCGGCTGCGTCTAGCGTGTCCCGAAGCCTAGCCGCTAGGGCATCGGCCTGGGGACCGCTTGATGCGCCGGGGATCTCGAGTAACCGAGCACCCGTCCGAGTGGGTTTCACCCGGATGGGGCCCGGCATGTCGAGAGCCCTCATATCGACGCAGGCTCTCGCCTGCGTGACAATCTGGGCGTACTGCACGCCCCTCTCCGCCGCCTCCGCCGTCATCGTTAGCACGACGGCGGTTGAGCGGGGGACGCGCAGCCTCCCCGGCACTCCCCTCGCAGCAGCCTCAGCCTTTTTGGCATTTTTGGCTGCCTTCCTCTTGGCCTTGCGCCGCTTCTTGGAGGCTCCGGCCACCTCCCAGCCTCCCTGCGGCGGGGAACTTGTGGAGGCAATCCCCACCGGGGTCCGGGCCGGCGCTGGGGCTGAGGCTGGGGCCGGGGACTTCTTCCCCTTACCTTTCCCCTTCCCCTTGCCTTTGGCCCGGGCACCCCGGGAGCTCCCAGCTCCCACGTCGAGAGCGACAGCGGCTCGAGTGACCGGAGTGGCAGGAGCGGCAGGCGCAGCGGACGGGCTGCGGGCCGGCTCCTGCAGGGCCCCTGCCCCCGCTGGACTGGTGGACCCTCTCATCGCTCCGGCGTACCCCGTCGGCGGCGCCAAGGGCGGGCGGCGGCTGGAGTCCATGACCGCCTCCATGAACCTCCGGGTGCGCTCCTCCTGCGTCACCTGCCACCTCCGCTGCTCAGCCAGCGCCGCCTCCTGCCGCTTTTCCATGGCGGCCATTGCCGCCATGCATGCCGCCAGTGGGTCCGCGGGCCGAGCCTGCAGCACCGGTGACTCCGGCTGAGCTGGTCGGGCCAGCGACTTCGGCGGCTCCGGCCGCGGCGACTCCGGCTGCGCCAGCGGCTCCGGCCGCAGCGGCCCCGGTCGCAGCGGTTCCGGCCGCAGCAGCCCCGGCCGCAGCGGCGACCTCGACCGCACGGGTAACAGTGGCCGCGTCAGAGTCGGCTGCGCCAGCGGCTCCGGCCGCAGCGGCGACCTCGACCGCACGGGCAGTAACGGCCGCACTGGCGGCGTCGGGTGCGCCACCAGTCGCCGCCGCGCCGACCGCGTCACGCGCTCCGCCGGCAGCCCAGTGACGACCGCTTGGAGGTTCGCTAGTTCGGCAGCCATCCTCCCCATCTCCTTTCTGTAGTCAGTCGCCATTCGCTCATTATTTTCCAGGAGCTCCACGTGCCTCCTGCCTAACTGAGCTCTGTCGAGCCGCAACTCAGCTAACTCCGCCCTCATCAGGTCGAAGAGCTCGACAAGCCGCATCGTCGCCTGCGTGACTCGGTGCTCCTCCGGCGTCGGAGAGTCGGTGCGGGCCCCGGCCCAACCTTCCAGAGCTTCTATTACCTCCTTCGACATGGTTATGTCGGTGCGAGGTAAGGGTAAGGACGCCGCCGAGGTGGAGGGACTCGGCGGCGTTTCCACATCTTCCGGAGCCCTGAGGCTGTCGCCCCGCTGCAGCTGCGTGCGGCTGACCGCTAGCTGCTTCGGCGGTGGTGGATGCAGCGTTTCATCACCGTCGTGACTGCTGCTGGTTGAAGACGAGTCGGTCAAGGTAAGCTCCAAGTCCGACTCCGTCTTCGGTGGTGGAGGTGAAGGAGGGAGAGCTTTCTTCCTATATCTCCTCTTCCGCCGTGCAGATTTGCGGGTCTGCAGACCCACCGGGCTGTTCGCCCTGCTCCTCTCTGTGGCGGTGTCGAAGTCTTCCGACACCGTCCCGGCTTGGGACGCGACCTCCGCGTCGTGGTGCTGCGCGACCTCCGCGCAGACTGTTTCATTCGGTTTGGGATTGGGTTTTTGGTGTGATTTGTCCATGTAGTTCCCACGATTATGACGCGATATAAACTACACTTCCTGGGTGACGCTCATTCCAGGAAGCGGGGTACATACTGTGGAGTTCCCCAGGTATCCACAGGTTTTAAGCGACTTCGCTGTCGGGTTTTATAGACTTTTCCTTGTCGCGGGCCGGCCAATTAAGGCAAGCCCCACGTTCTCCAAAATCACGGCTTCCCGAGTGTGGCTAGCACTCAGGTCGTTGACCTCTCGACAACCTTAGCCGCTCAACGGATGTTGCTCCATGGTCGCACTATATGTGGGGCCCATCCAATGAGTTGGCAAGTCACCACCTGCCATTTTACAATTTTGAGACTTATTGTCACGGCAAGCATCCGTTAGTCTCTCCTCATAACCCATTCACCATTACATCCAATTCTCAATCCCATAGCCCATAATTTAGTTTCCATCGCGGCCACAGCACCGCACAGCAATAGGCTCTGCACCTGGCGGGGACCATCTCCCAGTGTATCATATTGTGCGCTCGGGGATGATATCCGCAATGTGTGTGTATTCCTAGCATATTAAATTCTCATAAAAGGGCCTCTACGTCTTGGCTTCGGCCCGACACACGCCTTCCAAAGGCCCGGGACTCCATAGTTCCGAGAGGCATGATTCTGAGGAACAATAATAATAATAATAAAGTTCGTTTATTTTAAATCCACAATTGTTATTACATGCATTTTAATATATATAACACTAATAGATAAATAACTAGCTTCTTCTATGTTTTATTATTATTATTCGCTATCTTAATTTTCTTAAATTACATTGCTCGGAACCCCTTCCTGGGTTTTTACCCAGGAAGGGGTTCCGAGCAATAAAAAAGCTGGAGGAAGCTTTTACCTCCTCCAGCTTTTTCCAAACCTGTCTGTCCGTAGCTTTCTTCCTCCATTCGATTCCTGCTATCGCTTTTATATCTTCTATCCACCTTTTTATGGAGTGGCCTCTTTTTCTTTTTCCTCTTGGTCCTTCCCATACAGTTGTTATTTTTGTGTTGTATGCCCACATACAGGGGTCTGCTCTCTTTAGGTGAAATAACCTTAGTTTTAAGTTTAGTGAACAACAAGCTGTAGTGAATTCACCTTTTAAGATTTTTTTTAAGGACCATAACTTTTTCCAGCTCATGTTGATGCGCCGATCCACCTCTATTTCTTCATTTTAGTCATCGAATGATAGTTGTTTGCCTAGGTATATGTAATTACTCACATATTCAAGAGGCTTCCCGTTCAAGTATATGGGGTGAGCGTAGCTGTTAGTTTGTTTTGTTCTTGTTCATTTTGATGCCTACCTTTTAACTTTCTTCATTCAAATCGCTTATCATGTTTTCTAATTCTTTGCTAGTTTAAGCGAATACTATAATATCATCCACGAATCTGAGGTGTGTTAATCGAACTTTGTTTACACTAATTCCTTCCGACTGCCACCTAAGATTGTCAAAAACGTGTTGTAGTACCATTATGAACAACTTGGGTGAAAGGTGTCTCTTTGTCTTACTCCTGTGCAGATGGGTATATCAGAACCACATTTCTCCAGTTTCACTTGACTTACGCTACCTTTGCAAATGTTTTTCGGTACTTGTACATAATTTTGGTATATGTGGCATTTGCTCAGCGCTTCCCAAATAGCATCATGTGAGATCGTATCAAATGCTTTGGCATAAGCAATGAAAGCATGATTTCCAGGATCTCATCATTAGATCCGGATTTCTTGTTATTAAGACCACTCTGAAAGTACACAAAATTGAATATTGCAAGAAAAAAAATAGTCCGTTTATTAATATTTTATTTACGTCTTTAATATCGTATAACAAACAATAACAAAAATACCCATCGAATTGAGAATCTCCTTTTTTTTGAAGTTGGTTAAAACAATCAAAACGCAGTTGTACAACCAGTACTTAACTAACTAAGAGTAACGTTAATATCTACGAGATTATCTTATGGGTTATTTAGAAAAATATACCTTTAAAATTGTCTTTAAATGCGTTCCCTCTTTCTGATTTGGGTCACTGCCATAAGGAGCAGAGAAACAATGGAAATATGACAAAAAGTCACTACAAAACTTTACCTTATTGGAATAATATTGCCTTGAAGGGAAGTCGCTGTTTCATGTGTCATTCCCGAAAAAGATGCCTGCTTAAGTCCTAAGTACAACCCTATAGGTTTGGTAGTTACCTCCATTGAAACTGCAATTTAAAATATAATAATATTAAACTTTCTTATGATAGTAATATGTATGTACTACATTTACATACATACACGTTATCACGCCTTTATCCCCGGAGGGTTAGGCAGAGGTTAATTAACACCCACATTTCACCAATAATTGTATTCGGTCCCACGTAATAGGAGGTGAGCCTATTGCCGTATGCCGGGCAATATTGTTGACTCAAGCCATGCATCTGAGCCTAAGTCTGGGCTGCATATATCTGTTTGATGTTAAGAAGCCCTATCCCTTAGTCGCCATGTACGACACCGCATTGGAAGAGATGGGGTGGCCAAAATTCTACTCTGTCGGGAACCACGCGGCACTGTTTATATAAGTATAAGTATATATAAACAGTTATACCTATATTTCTGTACGAGGTAGGACACGACGGTGTTTCCGTCCAATTGAGCAGTCCGACTGGCGAAGTACCTCCGCCCTGCAGAATACCACGGCCATAATAACTTCGTGTTGTGTTGTGATGAGTAGGGTAGCCAGAGCTCACTAGAGAGTTTGTGCTGTCAGTGGGAAGACTAATGGCTTGTTCTGCTTTGTTTTCTATACTTACGGCAACGAAACTCTGTTCCTACAGGGTCGGCAGCGCGTGTGTGATTCCTCTGGTGTTACACACGTCCATAGGCCACAGTAACCACTTTTTATCAGGTGGGCCGAAGGCGAAAAAAATAAGTTTTAGTCAAACAGTGTGTGTTTACACATGAATTATTTTATTGAAATCATCATTTATAACAACCTCTTGTAATATACTCTTGTAATATAAGAGCAAATGTAATCGTAAAACTCAAACCGGCTTCACCGCAATTCGTAAATCGAATAAACATGAACGGCAAACTACTTCGAACACAAATTGTCCTTAAGTGGGTTCACTCAGGACCAATTTGAGTTTTGAAAGTATTAGCCGCGGCTGAGATTTCACTTTACCTTACATTCAATAAAGGTTAATGTAATAATAAATGTACCTAATTTTAGATTCGCATTAGACGGTTATACGTCACGTACTAAAGGTATGCTATGCAGTCACTATTCCCTCTAGACAAGCGGCAATCCATAATCAATCAATCAATCAATTAAACCTTTCGCAGTCCACTGCTGGTTCCACGGTTGGAAATCCGCGTAGAACAGAATATATTGGCCTATGTATAGGATTGACATACGTTAACGACTGTCAACATATATGTCAACGAATTAGGACTTGTCTAGGAGGTACGAGTATTACGTATTAAGGTATAACTCCGAAGGCGACTGCATACATAGGCTGCTACTTATGTATGCGGAATCTGGGATTCCAATAATTTTAAACGCAATGTCCTCCATGCACATATTCGTTCTTTTTTTAAATACTGGCCGCTAATATTTTTTTTCTTATATACGTTAGTGTTTCGTTTTTGTTGGGTTTAAAATGTCATATCGCTGAAAAAATGGAACTCACTCGTGAAAATATTCGTGCTATGATTTATTACGATTTTCGACGTGGTTTAACGCAACAACAGTGCGTAGATCAATTAACTTCGACTTTTGGTGGTGAAGCTCCATCAAGAACGACTGTGTATCACTGGTTTAGTGAGGTTAATCGCAGGCGGAGTAAGCTCACGGACGAAGTTAAAGAAGGTCGCCCGAAATCGGTGGTTGTGCCACAAAATATTGAAGCTGTGCGAAAACTAATAATGCAAGACCGCTATGTTACATATCGCGAGATAGAGGCCATTCTGGGCATATGTATGACGAGCATTCATAGGATATTACATGAACATTTGTCTGTAAAAAAAATTGTTCGCGTTGGATCCCGCACAACTTAACTGAGGATCAAAAAGTGCTCGCGTCGAATGGTGCAAGAAAACCTTGAAAAAATTGAACGGAGGCGACTCAAAATCTGTTTATAATATCTACACAGGTGACGAATCCTGGATCTACGCGTACGATCCCGAAACTAAACAACAATCAACAGTTTGGGTGTTTCAAAATGAGCCAAACCCTACGAAAGTGGCTCATGCAAAAAGCACTGTAAAGCAAATGGTGGCCTGCTTTTTTGGTATTAATGGCTACAATACCACTGGAGAATCGCAGAACGGTTAATTCGGAGTGGTACGCGACCATTTGTTTGCCAGAAGTATTTGAAGAAATACGCAATAACAACCAGCGACGCAGAATCATACTACACCATGACAATGCCAGCTGTCATACATCTCAAGAAACAACTACATTTTGGATGGTCAAAAAATAGAATTAATAGGTCATCCACCGTACAGCCCTGATTTGGCTCCCAATGATTTCTATTTATTCCCAAATGTAAAGAATAAATTACGTGGTCAACGATTTTCGACCCTTGAAGATGCCGTAGACGCGTTCAAACAGCACGTTTTGGAGATACCTCAATCAGAGTGGAAAAAGTGTTTTAAAAATTGGTTTTATCGAATGCAAAAGTGCATCGATCATAGTGGAGAATACTTTAAAAAACAATAAAAACATATTGAGCCATATACATTTGTTTATTTTTTCTATTCCGCATACATAAGTAGCAGCCCTCGTACAACAACTGCAGACGCGGTATGTACCATGAAATACAACTTGTTGTGAAAATTTTATTTATGGTTTTAATTCATTGCGGCATCTCAATAGTGCCATTTATGCGTATCGAAGTTCAACAAGTAATGTATGTGAAAGACAACACGTCATCAACCGCACAAAAATATTCCATATAAATAAATAAAATCAGTCTCGCATTCCGCTCTTTTGTTTATAACTATACATTTACATATTTTTACATACGTTACTTCTTAAACATCGATTCGTATAAACGGCATAATTGAGATGGCGCAATGTATTCAAAATTAAGCAAAAATATTATATTCAAGTGTGTTTCACGGTACGATCCGAGTTTTCAGTTGTTGTATGCGATCGCCTTCGGAATCATATCTTTAATCGTATAGAATGTATAGATTAAAATGCGCCATATTAACAACTTCAAGGCTTGGCAAACCTAGCCTGGATGCCGTTAACCCTCCTGATTAACGGACGCGGTTCTTTTGTTTTTATCGAGTTTTGGAGGTTGGTAAACGGCTGTTTGTAAACAAATCATAGATTTGATAAGCGTACTTCGAGCTAAAAGTAATAATTTTGAACGTGGTTTGCAACTTTGAACGCGTGTTTGAACATCTTTATGTGAAAAGGAGTATAAAAGGAATATACGTATTTACTTTGCCAACTGTACCTATATAATATATTGTCATTGTAATGAAAACTCGAAATAAAAACCTGTACCAGCCCATCTGGCCAGCGTGAGAATATTAGGTCTAAGCCTCTAAGTCTAATTTCATTGTCCAGCAGTGGAATGTATTTGGTTAATTGATTTGATTGAATTGATGTTATCATATTTTTATTGGTAATTGTATATTGTGTATCAATGACATGCTGTCTGATGGCTCCATTCATTGTTATGCGGACGACAGTACCGGGGACACGTGTTACACGGGCCGTGCAAATATCCCTCAGTCCGAGGTGCAGAAGAGTCGCGAACAACTTGTGTCTGAAATCGAGACTACTCTCTCTGGAGTGTCTGATTGGGGTCGACTAAACCTAATCCAATTCAACCCCACTAAGACACAAGTATGTGTATTCACCGCTAAGAAAACCCCATTCATTGTAGCGCCGCAATTCCTGGGCACACCGCTTACCATCTCCCCGAGTATCGGGATCCTTGGTGTCGATATCTCCAGTGACGTCCAATACCGAAGTCATTTGCAGGACAAGGTTAAGTTGGCATCAAGAAAGCTCGGAGTGCTCAACAGGGCGAAGCAGTATTTCACTGCGGGGCAGCAACTCCTTCTTTATAAAGCACAGGTCCGGCCTCACATGGAGTACTGCTGTCACCTTTTTGCTGGAGCACCTGCATACCAGCTTGACCCCTTCGACTCGTTGCAAAGACGGGCATTGAGGCTGGTTGACAATCCCATGCTCACAGGTAGAGTGGAACCTCTTAGCCTTAGGAGGGATTTTGCCTCACTGTGTGTGTTCTACCGCCTATACAATGGTTTGTGCTCAGATGAATTGTTTGACATGATGCCCGTAGCTACATTCTATCATCGCACCTCTCGCCATAGGTAGGGAATTCATCCCCACACATTGCGACCTGAGACGGTACGCACTGTGCGGTATGAAAGAAACTTCATCCCACGCACACTCAAGCTGTGGAATGACCTCCCTGCTGCGGTTTTCCCAAGCGCCTACAATATGGGGTTCTTCAAGAGGGGCATCAGAAGGTTTCTTCATGGTTGGCAGCGCGAGTGTGACACCCCTGGTGTTGCATACGTCCATAGGCCACGGTAACCGCTTCCCATCAGGTGGGCCGTGTGCTTGTCTGCCAACTAAGTGGTATAAAAAAAAATAAAAAAAAATTGTCATAGAATTTTAAATTAGTTCAAATATTTACAAGAGTGTCTTCATTTGAAATTCATCATCATTTAGAAAATGTGTATAAGTTTTTTTATAAAGGACACGTCAATGAGATGTCGCCTCGCCTGATGGTAAGCTGAAGGTAAAGTCTCAGGAAAGAGGGTCACCATTGCATACGTATACTATGTTACAACGGTGATAATTAGCTTGACGGCCTCATCATATGCGTTTTCACGACCCGCTTGAAAGACTCCAGACTGTAGGAAGAAAAAATACGTGAGGTAGTATTACCGTACATAATACAGTTCAAAAATTTAACTTAAAGTTCACTCACCTGACAAGGAAAGTAGCCGAGATAAAGTAGAAATACAATATATTAAGTTCCATGCGCCTTTGACATCTCTTCAGATTTCATGGCACTTGAGTAAGAAACGCGAACCTTCGACGGCTTAGGCAGAGTAATATCGAAATGTTTGTCTCACAACTCTCATAAGTCAAGCGAGATCATTTGGTTCGGTGTTCTATTTTGAAAGTCACTATTTTGGCAACTGGGCTTCACCAAGGTCTTGCCGATCGCAGGCCTTTTTCCTCGAGGTTGGGGCGCAGACGACTGTTGTTTTTATATCACTTGATGGGAAGCAGTTAGCAGCACGTAGGTCACACCAAGAACTTTCCATTCGCGTTGTCAGCATTATAAAAACACAACCAAATAACTGGCTTTTACAGCCGCTTGGGAAAACCACAGCACGGTGATCATACCACAGCATGAGCGTGCGTGAAATAAAGTTCCTTTATATATATATATATAAGAATTCCCCGCCTGTGACGAGATATGCCATGATAAAATATATATATTGACTGTTCTCGCATTTCGGAATATTAGCGCCAGGATGATAATGATGAATATATTGTCGACTGAAAATAAAAACATTTTACTTAATTGTTATATAAGTACAGTCACGCCTTTTTCCCAGTAGCGTAGGCAGACACTACAGTTTTCCACTTACCACGATTCTCGAATACATCTTTAGCTTCTTCTACTTTCATAATTGTTTTTATACATGTTCACTGGTTTCTACTCTAGATATGTCCTTTCTTTAAAATGCTTGCGTTCTGATTGATATACGTATGTATGATGTATGTCTTCGTTGACCCCTACCGGGTTACCCATTCACTGTCGCTTTATAAATTTGTCTTCTTTCGTCTATTCTTTCCACGAGTCCAAATCATTTAAGCATCCCTTTCTCTATCTTCGTCACTACATCTTCAAGCACATCACAACGTTCCCTTATCACGCTGTTCCTCACTATATCCGTCAACTTCATCCCCACTTGTACTTCTCAGACTTCTCATTTCTACAGCATTCAATTTACTTTTAAACCTCTCCATAACCCAACTTTACCATTATATTAAATGTAAGGACGAGCACTTCTCTTTGTACTGCCAAGCGTGCCTCTTTGGAGATGTTCTGGCTGCACATAAAATTATGCATTGCGCCATTCACTTGATTTCCAGCCATAATTTTCCGTTCAATATCACTGTTATACGTCCTAATTCTCGCAAACTTCTAACCCAAACTCTTTAACTTCTATTTCTCCTATTCTTTCTCCTTCAATCAGAACTGTGCAGTTTATCATACATTCTTCTCTTTCAAAAACCATCACTTTTGTTTTACTTACATTCACTTTCATCCCTTTGTTTTTTAAGGCACCATGTGTAATATTGGCCATTGCCAGTAGCCACAACTCCGATGATGGCGTAATAACTCAATTATCAACATATAGGAGACATTTGATGGCCAGATCTTTCAATTTTAGTTCATATGCTCTTTCTTGCAGATCTTTCAGACAATTATCTATAAATAGGTTAAGTAGCCCTGGTGAAGCGTAAACGTCCCTGTTGACACCTTTTTTAATGTTTAACCAGTCTGTGTACACTCCATTTATCCTGACATAAGCACTAGAACGCTCATAGAGTAATCTTAATGCTCGTATCAGGCTGCCCCATGACACAGACAATGTCTATAAAAGCATAATAGGCCTTTTGTCTTTGAGCCAAAAAAATATTCGTCTTTGTTTCGTAGGGAAAAGAACTGATCCATAACTAGCCTTACCCAATTTCATTTTTTTCATACTAATGTCACTTTCGTCACCACCTTCATTCATGTCCAAATGGGAAATTTGAGCTTGCGTGTCTTCTTTTTCAAATAAAGTTTCAAAATATTCCAACCATCTCCTTTCGCAAAGCTTCAATCTTGGTTTTTGATTCTGTCCAGTTGAGAGATAATGTTTTTTGTTCTAGATGTTCTAATTGACCTCCAAAAGAATTTAATATTCTGTTATCAGATAATCTTCTATCAAATTCAACTCTATCGTTCTCTTCTCTTATACTTTTCTCTTGCCAAGTTTACTTTTATCAATAATTGTTATTTCTGATAATTAACTAAGTGTACACACAATATACGGTATTCATGGTTGATCCTGATAGCGATCAGAACATATAACCACTAATATCGTAATAATTGCCAATTACAACATAGTGGCAATGTTTTGTCATCCATATAACCACTCCATATTAGATTGAATTGGAAACTAGATATATAAAATAGAGATATATAAATTACATTTAGCCCACGCATAAGAAGGATCGGAAACAATGGCGCGCATTAATTGAATGATTGATATTTTGCTAACCTATAAAGGTTGCTGGAATAAACTGAATACGATAAATAGTGGTTCGAAAGATATACTGCACGGATAAGTCATTTATTAACTTAAAAAATATATCTAAAAAAAATGTCTGCGATTGCCGCGATAACCGTGGTAGTAGTAGTAGATAACCTAGTGGTATGGGTATTGGACTGCTGAGACAAGGTCTCGGGTTCGATTCCAGGTTTTACCATGGCACACACCAATGAGTTTTCGATGCTTTTCAAAGTTATGTGTGTATTTATCGCAGGTTAAAAGTGCTCGGTTAATGGCAATAGGCTCGCCACTTATTACATTGGGACCTAAACATAAACTGGCGAAATGTGGGTGCTAGCACCTCTGCCTACCCCTTTGGGAATATAGGCGAGAGTTTATGTTTATATGTTTTTTTATGTTATGTGCATAAACTCACGCCTATATCCCTGAATAATCTAAAGTTTGACCTAAAAAAATATATTGAGTTTAGTTTGTGAGCACAGATCGGGCAAACCTGTTCTGTACAACGATTAACATTTTCTATGTCTTTGCTCTCCATAAGAATGCATGTTGATCATTTTCACAGCATTGTACTAGATGTGAGGAATTTCCTCTTGATTTCAATATGCCATGGTAGTCTTTACAAAAGCTTCAAAAAAATGTTTCAAAATTATCTAGAGTTTGTGACCGGAATAAAATAAATACCAGACACAAAAACTATCTTGTAGTCTGTGGTAGTCGACTTGAAAAAATTTGTCATTCATTCCAGGTCAACTGTATACGTTTTTATAACAAGCTCCCTAATGAAATTAGGGATTTACCTGTGTATAAATTTAAAAATATTGTTAAAAGTAAATTGTGCTAGAAAGGCTACTATAAAATCCAAGAATTACTTGGATGATAAACAAGCTTGGAAATGAGCTGTTCGCTCAACTATGCTACTCGAGTAAATTTTTGTATTCAGATTAAGTAGACTAAGTGTATGTTTGTAAATAGACCAAAAAAAAGAAATGCCCGCTGAGTTTCTTGCCGGAGTCTTCTCAGGTCGGGGCCGCGTTTCGAACCCGGTGGTCCATTTACTGAACTGATATTCATGTTCCTTTTTTGTTGACGTTTTGTAAGTGTCCATATCATGTTCTATACAGAATAAATGATTTTTGACTTGATTTGACTTGACTTGAAGCCAAAGATAGACAATAGGTTCACTTTTTTATACAACACTAGTAACCGTCAGTTTATCAACTCACCTATCTCCTATCACTCTCTACTACATATACACTTTTCTTACTTTTACAATTAGACGTATCATCATTTCTCTGATGTCTCATTTCTAAAGCCTGATAGGTAAGTTATATCTTGGGAGTGTCATGGTGTAGATTGTCACATTTACAACATACTAGTAATTGTTTGACTATAATTATGTGCCGGCAGCCTTCTCAAACTACTGGGCGTGGTGCCATTAACCCGATGAGTGATGTCTGATAAGAACTGCAAACTACTATTAATTGATTAACATGGAAAAACGTATTGCGTGAACCTAAACTGCCCCCAAGTTTGGTGAAATTGGCTAATTTTCTAATCATGAAAGTGTTCGCTTGGGGACGTGGCTTTTATTAAAATCTAACTGTTGGTTTCTAATTATTATTAGTATCTAGGCGATCATTTCCTTTTGTATTTAATGTGCTCTTGTAGTTTTGTATTTTCAGTGTACTAACATTAATACCGATAAAGCTTTACATTAAAATTGGGTGATTACATTGTATATTTTAACATTATAAAGCTAAAGAGTTTGTTTGTTTGAACGTACTAATCTTAAGAACTACTGGTTTGAATTGAAAAAATATCTTTATATTGAATAGTCCGTTCATCGACAAAGGTTCAAGGTTAAATTTAATCACGCTACTACTTAAGGAAGCGGAACAGTGATCATAAATAATTATAAAGTAATAAAGTTTATTTACTTTCACAAAATACAAGAACAAGAAAACAGAGTTTATGTATGACACATACATACATATAATCACGCCTTTATCCCCGGAGGGTTAGGCAGAGGTGAATTAGCACTCACATTTCACCAATCATTGTATTTGTGTCCCATGTAATAGGGGGTGAGCCTATTGCCGTATTTCGGGAACTATTTATCTGAGGCCAAATCTGGGCTGTGTATATATATATCTGTCTGATGTTAAACAATTATGCCATAGTCGCATTGTCCGACACCGCATGGGAAGAGATGTGGGTGGCTTAAATTATACTCTGCCTGGAACCACGCGGCCACAAAAGTGAATAAATGCTGTTTTACGTATACTCAATGTCATCCTTTTCCTTTTTAGGGCACCGTGCGTAATATTGGCCATCGCCTATAGCTCCACCTCCGATGATGCTGAAATAACTCTATCATCAACATATAAGAGACATTTGATGGTCCGATCATTCTTTTTTAGTTCATACGGTCTTTCTTGCAGATATTTCAGACAATTATCTATAAATAGGTTAAACAACCCTGGTGAAGCGTAAACGTCCCTGTCTAACACCCTTTTCAATGATAAACCAGTCTGTGTACACTCCATTTATCCTGACATAAGCACTAGGACGCACAAGCACTTGTACAACGGACTATTAAATACAAAATTATATTTTTGTATTGAATAGTTCGTTCATCGACGAAGGTTTAAGGTAAAATATAATCACGCTAATACTTAAGGGAGTGGAGCAGTGATCATAAAAGTCTACAAAGTTTCAATTTTCCATACATTATTTCAATACTAAGAAAATACGGGCTCATAGGGGTGATATGAAGTTTTAAAATATGCCACAGGCGAAGCTAATTTTATTTAATTTTATATACTTACTTAAAATTTTGATATCAGTAATTTGAAATGTGTGTTTTCTTAATTTCTTTGTTTTCATTCCACTTTGTCTAACAAAACCACACATTCTAGGGAAAATTGGCATACGACCACGGCTTTCCTATATTTTTTCTTGTTTAATACTTTTAGAGCGTAATTTTTCAGTAGAAGTTTTACTTTTTAAAATTCTATACGGCCAGATCTATTTGACAAACTGTGACATTGCACGTGTTGTCACGTGATTTCCGGCAGAGTAGAATCAGACAGATATATATACAGCCCAGACTCAGCCTGTCATGGCTCGAGCCAACAATAGTGCCCGGAATACAGCAATAGGCTCACCCCCTATTACGTGGGACCGAATACAATTATTGGTGAAATGTTGATGTTAATGTATAAATATAAACCTTGTCCTGACAATTACGAACACAGTAAAAAAGAAATCATCCAAATTAATTCAAAAAGTCATTAATTTTTCAAAATAACACTTATTTTTTATTTATACCTAGATTAAGTAAAACTTTTACTAAAACTGTTTTGTTACAGAATCGAATGTGATGCCAAGCATGTGGCTGTTTGGTAGGGGGAGAGTTGGGCAAAATCCACAACGCCTTGCAAGAGGTCCAGCGATCCTGTCCTCTCCTGACGGTGCTGTACCTCCAGTTCAAGTCATCACTCATAGTTTCGGAAGTACGCCAAGAGCGAGAGGATTAGCAGTAAGTTTAGAAAAAAACGTACTTATTTTTTATTGGTATATTGGCTTTTGTGTCTGACAGACTGCGCCATGCCCTCGTCTGACAACAGGTGCACCGACTAGCTGCTAGCTTATTGATTTGAGGCCACGTTTTTCTTGTGGATACCCCCTCGTATACCCATGTCACTTGGCGTGGTGGTTTACTACCGCCACACAGTCTTAAGTCTTGAGGCACCCCGGCAAACCTAGGGCTATCTCTGATTTCGAGATAGTCTCCTCGGGTGTGGAAACCGCGGTGTCCCCACATTATCCCCGGAAAGGGTGGGATCGCATCGTGCCGCTGATCAAATCAATTAGAGCCTCAAGGAGGTTGGTGAAGTCTTCTACATCCTATCTGTTAGGTTAGGTTAGGTTTCGAGATAGTCCCGTCGGGTGTGGGAACCGCGGTATCCCCACATTATCCCGAAAAGGGTAGGATCGTATCGTGCCGCTAATCAAATTAATTAGAGCCTCAAGGATGTTGGTGAAGTCTTCTACATCCTATCTGTTAGGTTAGGTTAGGTTTCAAGATAGTCCCGTCGGGTGTGGGAACCGCGGTATCCCCACATTATCCCGAAAAGGGTAGGATCGTATCGTGCCGCTGATCAAATTAATTAGAGCCTCAAGGATGTTGGTGAAGTCTTCTACATCCTATCTGTTAGGTTAGGTTAGGTTTCGAGATAGTCCCGTCGGGTGTGGGAACCGCGGTATCCCCACATTATCCCGAAAAGGGTAGGATCGCATCGTGCCGCTGATCAAATTAATTAGAGCCTCAAGGAGGTTGGTGAAGTCTTCTACATCCTATCTGTTTTTTTTTTTTTTTTTTTTTGTTTACGTGGTGGAATGCATTTACGCACTTCGCTCACCCCCCGCGGGGGCAGGGGGCTCGCTTCGTGTGGGACTCCTGGCCTTGGACAAAGGCCAGACTACCCACTAAACCACCACGGTGTTCCTCCTTCGCCTAATCCGAGCCGCGGGATAGTCTGCTCACCGCGACTCGGCTAGGGGCGCCCTTGGTAGGCCCGCTACTTAAGACCCCACCATCCCGGCAGTCAGGCCGGAATGGTGGGGGTTTTTCACCTCAAGAATGCACCCCAGGAACACACAGGGGCGCATTCCGCCACATCAGCATAGGGGCAGCGGGTCCCCCGACCCACTGCCCGTGGCCACTCTCATTCGGGGACGCGGGCGAATTGCGTTCGCCGGCGTCCCCTCGCCGGGGGCCTGCGGGGCGGAAGAGTGAGCCCAGCTCGCTCCCGTTCCCGCAAGGCCTCTCTCTTTGCCGCCATCACCTCGCTAGCGAACGAGGCGACGGCGGCCCAACACTGTTCGCTGCCGGCCATAGCTGAAACTACGGCCGACAGCGAGAGGTCCACACCAATGATGCTTGTGAGGGCCGCCCTTTGGCCGCCCCACGCGTCACACACGGCCAAAGTGTGGTGTGCCGTGTCGGGGTCGCCGCTGGTGCAGTTTCGGCACCGGGGCTCCGCTTCCACCCCCACCACCTCCCACAGGTACTTGGCGAAGCAGCCATGACCCGTGAGAAGTTGGGTGAGGTGATACGTGGGAGCCCCATGACCCCGTTCCACCCACTCACGCAAGACGGGCCGAACGGCCCCCACAAGCAGCAAGCTACTCCTCGCAGCAGCCAGCCTATCGGCCCACTTCCGGAAGAGAACATCGCGAGCCTCCTGTCTCCAGCGATCGATCTCCTCCGGAAGCGGCCGACCTCCTGCAACACGCCGCATCAGGGCGCCCTCCTCGTAGACCCTCTTAAGGACGCCAGCCTCGAGATCCCAGGGGATACTGCCCGCAATCAAACACGCCGCCTCATAAGAGACGGTGTGATACGCCCGTGCGGCCCTCTGCGCGATGGCGCGCTGTGGTCGCCGCAGCAGCACGACATTCGTACGGCAGAGGGCCTCCTCCCAAATGGGTGCTCCGTAGAGCGCCTTGGAGCGCACCACACCGTCGTAGAGACGGCGGCAGGCAGACCCCGGACCCCCAGTGTTGGGCAGCAATCGCGACATCCTATCTGTTAGGTTAGGTTAGGTTAGGTTTCGAGATAGTCCCGTCGGGTGTGGGAACCGCGGTATCCCCACATTATCCCGAAAGGGTAGGATCGCATCGTGCCGCTGATCAAATTAATTAGAGCCTCAAGGATGTTGGTGAAGTCTTCTACATCCTATCTGTTAGGTTAGGTTAGGTTTCGAGATAGTCCCGTCGGGTGTGGGAACCGCGGTATCCCCACATTATCCCGAAAAGGGTAGGATCGCATCGTGCCGCTGATCAAATTAATTAGAGCCTCAAGGATGTTGGTGAAGTCTTCTACATCCTATCTGTTAGGTTAGGTTAGGTTTCGAGATAGTCCCGTCGGGTGTGGGAACCGCGGTATCCCCACATTATCCTGAAAAGGGTAGGATCGCATCGTGCCGCTGATCAAATTAATTAGAGCCTCAAGGAGGTTGGTGAAGTCTTCTACATCCTATCTGTTAGGTTAGGTTAGGTTTCGAGATAGTCCCGTCGGGTGTGGGAACCGCGGTATCCCCACATTATCCCGAAAAGGGTAGGATCGCATCGTGCCGCTGATCAAATTAATTATAGCCTCAAGGATGTTGGTGAAGTCTTCTACATCCTATCTGTTAGGTTAGGTTAGGTTTCGAGATAGTCCCGTCGGGTGTGGGAACCGCGGTATCCCCACATTATCCCGAAAGGGTAGGATCGCATCGTGCCGCTGATCAAATTAATTAGAGCCTCAAGGATGTTGGTGAAGTCTTCTACATCCTATCTGTTAGGTTAGGTTAGGTTTCGAGATAGTCCCGTCGGGTGTGGGAACCGCGGTATCCCCACATTATACCGAAAAGGGTAGGATCGCATCGTGCCGCTGATCAAATTAATTAGAGCCTCAAGGATGTTGGTGAAGTCTTCTACATCCTATCTGTTAGGTTAGGTTAGGTTTCGAGATAGTCCCGTCGGGTGTGGGAACCGCGGTATCCCCACATTATCCCGAAAAGGGTAGGATCGCATCGTGCCGCTGATCAAATTAATTAGAGCCTCAAGGATGTTGGTGAAGTCTTCTACATCCTATCTGTTAGGTTAGGTTAGGTTTCGAGATAGTCCCCTCGGGTGTGGGAACCGCGGTATCCCCACATTATCCTGAAAAGGGTAGGATCGCATCGTGCCGCTGATCAAATTAATTAGAGCCTCAAGGAGGTTGGTGAAGTCTTCTACATCCTATCTGTTAGGTTAGGTTAGGTTTCGAGATAGTCCCGTCGGGTGTGGGAACCGCGGTATCCCCACATTATCCCGAAAAGGGTAGGATCGCATCGTGCCGCTGATCAAATTAATTATAGCCTCAAGGATGTTGGTGAAGTCTTCTACATCCTATCTGTTAGGTTAGGTTAGGTTTCGAGATAGTCCCGTCGGGTGTGGGAACCGCGGTATCCCCACATTATCCCGAAAGGGTAGGATCGCATCGTGCCGCTGATCAAATTAATTAGAGCCTCAAGGATGTTGGTGAAGTCTTCTACATCCTATCTGTTAGGTTAGGTTAGGTTTCGAGATAGTCCCGTCGGGTGTGGGAACCGCGGTATCCCCACATTATACCGAAAAGGGTAGGATCGCATCGTGCCGCTGATCAAATTAATTAGAGCCTCAAGGATGTTGGTGAAGTCTTCTACATCCTATCTGTTAGGTTAGGTTAGGTTTCGAGATAGTCCCGTCGGGTGTGGGAACCGCGGTATCCCCACATTATCCTGAAAAGGGTAGGATCGCATCGTGCCGCTGATCAAATTAATTAGAGCCTCAAGGAGGTTGGTGAAGTCTTCTACATCCTATCTGTTAGGTTAGGTTAGGTTTCGAGATAGTCCCGTCGGGTGTGGGAACCGCGGTATCCCCACATTATCCCGAAAAGGGTAGGATCGCATCGTGCCGCTGATCAAATTAATTAGAGCCTCAAGGATGTTGGTGAAGTCTTCTACATCCTATCTGTTAGGTTAGGTTAGGTTTCGAGATAGTCCCGTCGGGTGTGGGAACCGCGGTATCCCCACATTATCCCGAAAGGGTAGGATCGCATCGTGCCGCTGATCAAATTAATTAGAGCCTCAAGGATGTTGGTGAAGTCTTCTACATCCTATCTGTTAGGTTAGGTTAGGTTTCGAGATAGTCCCGTCGGGTGTGGGAACCGCGGTATCCCCACATTATCCCGAAAAGGGTAGGATCGCATCGTGCCGCTGATCAAATTAATTAGAGCCTCAAGGATGTTGGTGAAGTCTTCTACATCCTATCTGTTAGGTTAGGTTAGGTTTCGAGATAGTCCCGTCGGGTGTGGGAACCGCGGTATCCCCACATTATCCCGAAAAGGGTAGGATCGCATCGTGCCGCTGATCAAATTAATTAGAGCCTCAAGGATGTTGGTGAAGTCTTCTACATCCTATCTGTTAGGTTAGGTTAGGTTTCGAGATAGTCCCGTCGGGTGTGGGAACCGCGGTATCCCCACATTATCCCGAAAAGGGTAGGATCGCATCGTGCCGCTGATCAAATTAATTAGAGCCTCAAGGAGGTTGGTGAAGTCTTCTACATCCTATCTGTTAGGTTAGGTTAGGTTTCGAGATAGTCCCCTCGGGTGTGGGAACCGCTGTGTCCCCGCATTATTCCCGGAAAGGGTGAGATCGCATCGCACCGCTGATCAGATCAATTAAACCCTCAAGGATATTTCTTAAAGAATTTTAATGAAGATACCTTCAGCTAGTTTTTACTCTCCGTCTACGTTTAAAAAGAACTTTGTGTCTACGTCGTCTGTATAAATATTCATGACACAGCGGTTTCACTTAAAAGCATATAAGACGTATGTTGTAACAGCCAGTTTTTACATTCACCACGTGTCACTCCAAACACACGTTCGAACTCATCAAATAAGTTACCTCCTTTACTGTAAGAAATTTGAACTGTCTCTATTTACACCAGTCTCTCGTTATGCATATAAAAGAGACGGAATAGCGCATAAACAACTGTATATGTTTACGTGGCGTGCCAAGAATTTTTAGATTTAAATTTTTGATAATAATTAATAAAATATGACAGCCTCATTGGTGTGGCGGTAGTGAACGCAGACGCTACACAGGGGACGTGGGTTCGATTCCCGCTCAGTGAAAATATTTGTATGCGTAAATGTGGGTGTTTGCATTGGTCTGGTCGTACTTCGGAGAGCAAGCCGTTTGTCCCAGTTGCCATACGAACATCTATGGCAGTCGGTACGGGTACTTGAAGCCCAACGTCCAACAACTGGTCTAACTGCAATGCTTCGATATATCCTTTGGGTTGTAGAGGTCAGATGGCAGTCGCTTTACGAAAAATATAGAAGTTCTGTCAAATACGCAGTTACACGGGTAAAGCGGACCCCAAACTCCAAGATAAAAGCAGCGGACGCGACTGGGATTAACGCTAGTATGAAAAGAGGATTTATAATAATTACAAAAATATTTATAGGTATATGGTTCGAACCTGTAATGGCCAGAATTCGATCCAAGTATCCCTGGATCGTAAAGTCAAGTTTAACCACTAAGCCACCCGACAGCTGCAGATCCTCAACCCCTCTGCATTCATTCTAGCCACCTTTCAATGTCAATTCAACAATAATGTTAACGGGACTTAACGCGATCATGATAAGTCTTAAGTTAATATTATTGTACATCATGGAACGCGATAGTTTAAAAGTTATTATATATATAGTGTCTGTAATGGTAACTGTCTTTTAGGGACTTTGCCTTTAGCTTACCATCAGGCGAGGTGAAGTCGAGTTGACGTGACCTAGATAATAATAAGTTATATTTAATCTTTTATCAAGTTAAGATGTAACCAAGAGAAATAGGGGTTCATTTCGAAATGTATTTATAGATTACCATGACGCATTGTTTAGAGCTTCTGATACTAATATTTCGGCGCTGTTGCAAACACCATGATCGCGGTGGAACTGTAGCTTGCAACAGTGTCGAAATATCGGAAACTCTTAACAGTACGTAGTAAATATCCCAATCTCTTTTTTTTGTTTTCTTTATATTTATTAATTCAATTTTATAAGATACATATTTAATACAAATAATTGATGATCACGATGTAGTATGCCATGAATATGGCGCTTGTAACAGCGCCGAAATATCGGTTACTCAGCGAAAATAATAAACATGGTAAATATCCCGGCGAGTTACACCTTTCCCATTGTTTATCTTTTATCTGTGTGCATTAACATGAATATCTGATTGATGACTATCTTCATGACTATGAATGCATTGTATTATATACATATGCTAATTAATTATTTGCATTATACAAATTATATAATTAGTTATTTATATATATATATATATAGCCACAAATGAAGTTATGTTAATGAACATGATAGTTTAAATACCTTCATTAATACATTACCTACTTAATGTCTAGAATCAGCGTAGTACTATTGCAGTATACACATCAACGAATTACATGGTTAACTATACTGTGATAATACCGTTTAACATACATATATTTATTATATACTTTATTGTACGTATTTACAATATTCATGTTACTGAGTAAAAGAACTCAAAAGAGGGTGGATCGATATTATGACTCCTGGGTAAAAAAAAAAACTCTGTTCACCGCCACTACTCTAGTTCCTCCGTGATCATGGTGCTTGCAACAGCGCCGAAATATCGGAAACTCAAAACAATGAAGCATGGTAAATATCCCGTTTATTTTGATACTGATATGAGTGACCATGATAGTTTAAATACCTATAATATTCATGTTACTGAAATTGAGAAGACAAGAGCAGTACGAAGGGCGGTATCACTTTACGCAATTTCTTCCAGGCAACTCAAATAACTAACTAACTGTCCCACATAATACGGAGTGAGCCTATTGCCGTTTTCTGGGCACTATTGTTGACTCGAGCTATGCATTTGAAGTGCAGTCTGGGCTATATATATTTGTCTGATGTTCAACTGCCCTATTCCGTAGTTGCCTTGTACGACATTACAATATTGTTTTGCCTAAGGACAATTTTACACGTCAATCGTTAATCGAGACAATTCTTTAGAGTTTTCACAATTCTATTTACTAAATTAAATGCATTGAATGATACAAAAATATTTTTGCATCATTCAATGCATGGTATTCTATAACATTCTACACAACGCCATCTAGACCCATGGTAAGCATAGCTTAACTAGCTTATGTTACGGAATCCAGAATGCGGATAAGCATACATGTATACTTTTTTTTGTAAATACATACATATTATACATAGACACTTCCAGACCAATGCAAATATGCATATTCGTGCATACAAATATTTGCATTGAGCGGGAATCAAAACCGTGCGTAGCATTCGAACGTTCTACCGCTACACCACAGAGACATTTGCAAAATAATCTTACACAAATATAAGTAAACATTATGTAGTAACTATTGCCAGTAATAAAAAGAATATTACGACTAGCTAACCTGCCCTAACTTCACCCAATAATGAATGGAAATCTGTCGGATATGTAGACATTTAACAACATTGCTCCGCACCCTTAGGTAGTTAGCGTGATGATATATAACCTAAAACCTTCGACGATAAACGAACTATTCAATACAGAAATAATTTTTCAATTCGAACCAGTATTTCCTGAGATTAGCCCGTTCAAACAAACAAACTCTTCAGTTTTATAATATTAGTACAGACAACAGTTATCAAGAAGATATTTCAGATGACAGATGATCGATTGACGGACTAGCTTACGCTTTCTTGTTAGGGTTGGGGAGTCAACTGCAGTGGTTCCTGTAATAACCAACATGAAGAAATTATATATAAAGGTCAGATAATATATCGCAGCTGTGAAAAACCGTCAGTTCAATAAATCGGTAGTAGCAAATATCTTGTGTAGGGTACCAATCACTGTACTGAACTTCATCAACCCAAAGTCTTCTCAAAGCAATTCAAATTAAAAATATAAAACTTTCAATAGGGAATATGGATTCAAACTATCTGCGACGTGAAATCCAGTGATTAAGATACTGAAACCAAAAAACACAGTGACGTTAAAAACTGATATATTGAGTGTGGTGTGTTGCCAGTCGTACCATTCATTATAAAAGTAATAAATAGTGGGCCCATAAAAAATGTTCCCCGGATATATCTGGATGCTTGCAAACCAGTCAAGTCATAACCACGGGTTCTGTAACGCATCCGAAACGTCGGGAAAAATAGTAATTTCCATGATTTATTCGCGAAAAGTCCTGCATCGTTATGTACCTAATAATAATTTTATACATATAAGGAGTTACTTGTACTACTTACTACTTCAATTTTTACTTGAACTTGATTTGACAGATTGGGTCTAAGCTTTCGTCGTGTATGTTATCTTTATCACCATTTATATTTAACACTACGTGACCTTTTTTCCGGCTTCACCCGGGAAATGTATTCCCGTAAATAAATGCTGTAAACCGTTTGCATTACCATCAACAGACGCAAAAACATTGAATGAACCGTCCCTAATGCAGGTGTTATATCGTCCATCTTCCTCGCGGCGATGGTCCGCTGCGTGGATGCGTTGGCGGCCGGTGCCTCCTTCTGCGAGCAAGTAATGCTCGTGAAGGAGGAGGCGGGGCGGGAGCGGCAGCGGGTGCGACGAAGGATCGCAAGCCAAGCTGCCGCGTACGAAGGCAACTCGGGCGTCGGAGGTCGATGAACGACCTCCGCCCGCCATGAGCGCAGGCCTGGGGATGGCCGCCTGTCACCTGGTCTCCCCGTTTCCGGAGACGAGTTGGGGACTCTGTAGTCCCCACACCCGAGAAGAGGGCCAGATCGTGAGAGATGGCCCTGGGTCGGCCGGGGTGCGAGGGATATGCCTGTCAACCTCACCTTCGGCAACCAAAACGACCCACAGACGGCGTGCGTTTTAGTCGGTTCGAGTCCGACATAACCTCCTCCACCGGCTCCGGTGGGAAAGTATCCGTGAGGATTTTGCGCACGTAGAAAAAAAAAGGTGTTATATCGTGTCAAATATGATCTCATTCGATTTCAATCAATGCTAATATTTTTGAGTATTTGACTAGTACAAAAATAATAAATAAATAAAATTAATAACTTTTTTTTTATTAATGTATATATTATAATAGATTTAATGAGTGAATATAGATAAATAGACATATATAAAATAATAATATTAAGTAAATATTCTACAACATTCTTGACAACGCTATCTAGACCTTTGGTAAGCATAGATATCTCGTGTTGTGGAATCTGGAATAAACATACTTATTTTTTATTTCTTAGAAATACTTCGCGTTTTAATATATAAATGGCTATCGCATTATTGCTAATAAATCATGCCTAAAATTCAATAATAATTGCAGACGTTTTGTTCCCATAGCGTATTGCTAAAGTATTAATTCCTCATGTATCACTTTGCCCATTAGTAGGAATTATGAGTGACTGTAAAAGCTATTTGAAGTTCAATCAATAAACGGGCATGTCCTTGTTAAATTGAAGTAAACGTAGGAAACACCTTAGAAATAATTATTAAGAAGGTCGAATAAAGGTATGTAAACCACAATCAGAGATACAACAAATAATATAAACTATATCACATGTCTAGACGTCGGGTTGTCGTCTCCACGAAAATCTTTGAGACCCACGTTAATTGCTAGTCTAATTAATAATGTATAACATCAATAAAGAAAGACATATTACTATGTTTCTGTACAACCAACGTCAGAACAAATTCAGACTAAAAATTCTCAGAATGATCTTAAAACCAAGTATTATGTTTATTATGTGTAAAATCAAGCTGTTTTATTGGTTCAAGTTGCATTATTTGACGACCTCTGTGGCGCAGCGGTAGTGCATTCGACTGCTATGCAGGGGGCGCGTGTTCGATTCCCGCTCAGTGCAAATATTTGTATGCATGAATATGTATATTTACATTGATCTGGGTGTTTCTATGTATAATATGTATGTATTTACTAAAAAAAAGTATCTAATTATGTTTATTCGCATTCTAGATCCTATAACACAAGCTAGTTTAGCTATGGTTACCATGGGTAAAGATAGCGTTGTGTAGAATGTCGTGAAATATTTATTTGTTATTATTATTAAAGCAAAATATGGCACATTAAAAAAAGAATATGGCACATTATTGTCCAAATTAAGGTATGTACAATGATTCAACAGGAAGGGGGGACGGTCGATGAACGACCTCCGTCCCCCATGAGCGCAGGCCTGGGGGTGACTGGTGGAGCCGCCTGTCTCCCAGGCAGAAGCAGGCCGCGGCGGCCGCGCGCATCGCGCGCCTCCCCATTTCCGGGGATGAGTTGGGGTCTCTGTAGTCCCCACAACACCGGGATATGCCTGTCAACCTCACCTTCGGTAACCAAAACGACTCACAGGCGGCGTGCGTTTTGGTCGGTTCGAGTCCGACATAACCTCTTCCACACGCTCCGGTGGGGTGGTATCCGTGGGGATTTTGCGCACCTATAAAAAACAGGAAGGGGAGAAAACCAAGGTATTAAGATCATTTTGAGTACTTTCTTCGTCAAGATCAATCTGTTATTGACTGTACAAGTTTATTTTATCAAGAGTAAATATTTCGAGGCTATAGCTTATAGCACCCAATCGTAATGAAGTCTCAGGATGATTCGTTTAAGACATTATCCGCTAAAAGCTTCAGAATACAATTTTATTTATCAACTTTCACTTACCCTGACGTGAAGTGTATTATAGGTAGGTATTTACGTAATATGTTTTAAAAGCTTGCGTCATTAATAAATCAAAAGGTTGAACATCAAAAGCAAAAAGCTAGTTAAAAAATAATCAGGTTTTATAATCTTTTCACTAAACATACCTAAACTTTATAATACATACATACATAAAATCAATAAAAATACATAAAATTATGAGGAGGTAGGACACGGCGGTATTTCCGCCCAATTGAGCAGTCCGACTGGGGAAGTGCCTCCGCCCTAAAGAATACCGCGGTTATAATAACTTTGTGTTGTGTTCCCGGCGGTGAGTAGGGTAGCCAGATCTCACTGGGGAGTTTTTGTGCTGTCAGTGGGATGACCAAAGGCTTGTCCTGCTTTGTCCGCTATACTGACGGCACAAAATCTCTGTTCTTACAGGGTCGGGAGCACGGATGTGACTCCACTGGTGTTACACACGTTCATAGGTCAAGGTAACCACTTTCCATCAGGTGGGCCGTGTGCTTGTCTGCCACCTAAGTTGTATAAAAAAAAAAGTCACGCCTGTTTCCCATAGCCTACCCTATGGGAAACAGGCGTGTTTTTTTTTGAAATGGATATCCGTAATCTCTATCACGGATATCCATTTGCTACGATCATGACATACTATCCTCGCTTCATTCCCTCTCATTACATTTTTCATGCATGCTCTTCGGTTTAGGGTAGTCCTGTCCTGCCCCTTTTCTAAAACTTTATAATAGGAGTTCGTTATTTTCAAAGTATGAAAATACTTCCTTTATTATATAAGACACGTCAATTTTACTTCATCTCATCTTATGGAACGCTGATGGCAAAGTCTTAGAAAAAAGGTCACCATAACAGACACGACACGTAACAAATTACAATCGTGGCACTAGGTAAGCTTCACGGCCTCATCAGATGCTTTTTCACATCCCTCGTAACGGGCCCAGATCTGGAGGACCTGTAGGAAGAAGGAAACACGTGAGCTGATATCAAGGTTAATAGGAAGGGACAAATATTTTATGCAAGTAAAACCGGAGGCAATAATTAATTTGTAATAACTAACACACACGGCCCACATTCATTGAATTATTACATAAGACATTCACAAAATGAAGCACGTGACAAAATTTCGTAATGACAGCAATATAATATAGCAAATAATTGCTACTCAAAAATCATTATAAAGACTATAACGATTTTTGAGTAGCAAGAAAATAAATATAATCAGTTAATTGTGGTTTCACATAAATCAACGAATTCTTTTAACTATTCATGACAATTTATGTCACAGTTTTCTTATCTGGTCATAATTAAAACAAAATACAGAAATCTAATTTAAAAACTTTATGGGTTCTGTCTACACCAGTGAGAAAAAAGTATAAATAAATAAAAAATTAAGTTATATGATGCCTACAGAACACTCGTTTGTTGTGGCCATTGAGAATATTTTAGTTAAACCGATTATAGAAATAAAAAAAGCTTGTCTTTCGTCCAACTCAATTCTGAGAAAAAACTAACTCCAGCCATGTTTTTCTGTTGGAACTTAAAACATTTTAAGGTCAAAGCGATAAGAAAATACTTGTGCAAGTGATAAATTCCTCTCCCTATCTTAAATCCTTCTACCTCAGCTGTACCTCTACATCTCGGTAATGACGTCACGTTTTATTTTATTTGCGACTTTGAGGTCTAAGATGTGACTCGGTTATCCTGTTTTTATGTTGTGTGGTTAATTTATTTATTTTTTTATATAATAAATGAGAGACTCTTTGCACCCTTCACTGTCCGAATGGGGAATTACCTCCACTCTACAGAATATCGCGGATTCGTGTTGTGTTCCCGGTGGTGAGTAGGGTAGCCAAAGCTCACTGGAGTGTTTTTGTACTGTCAGTGGGAAGATCAAAAGCTTGTCCTACTTTGTCTTTTACACTGACGGCACAGAAACTCTAGTGCTTACAGGGTTGACAGCGCGATTATGACTCTCTTAGTGTTGCACACGTCCATAGGTCACGGTAACCACTTTCTATGAAATTTATTATATATACCATGAAACATATTGAAGTTTCAGACTAAAGTAGTGGGTATTTTTTGACCGAGCGAGCGAAGTTAATGAGAGTATCCGTGTTTTCAAGGTTTTTTCAAGGCTTTTGTTCGTATCTATGTTACTATATTTGTCAGTTCCGGTCTAGAAGGCGCATTTATTAACCGATTTTCACCAAACTTGGCCCTCATGTCCTTTGATTTAAACATACATACATATAATCACGCCTCTATCTCCGGAGGGTTAGGCAGAGGTGATATAACACCCACATTTCACTAAACATCTAATTCAGTCCCACGTAATAGGAGGTGAGCCTATTGCTGTCTTCCGGGCACTATTGTTGACTCAAGCCATGAATCTGAGGCTGAGTCTGGGCTGTATATATCTGTCTGATGTAAAACAGCCTTAGTCGCCTTGTACGACATCGTATGGGAAGTGTTGGGATGGTCCAAATTCTACTCTGCCGGGAACCACGCGGCTTAGATTTAAAACTACTTTGATTTAAAACTCAAATTTTATCCAGCGTTTTTTTTTTATACGAGAGATATGGTGAGGAAAAGGGGGCAAGTTTGCTGTCACATTAATTATGAACGGATCTTGATGATTTGTGGCTGAAACGTTAAGGACATTATGTGAACTTCGTTATAAAAACACAGATGAGATAAAAGAAGGAAAGTTAGCTGTGGTTTTTTATAAGAACAGATCGTCATTATTTTATGGCGAAACATTGTTTAAAATAAAAAAAATCGTATAGTTCTTTTTCAAGGATATCAGATTTGTAAAAGGTGATCGCGAGGTCTATTGTTCACAGAACTACTAGTTTTATATAAACCTGTAACTATTCCCCACTCCTTCATAGATTCCTTTTTTTTACGTGCGCAAAATCCCCACGGATTCCCCCCACTAGAGCCGGTGGAAGAGGTTATGTCGGAATCGAACCGACCAAAACGCACGCCGCCAGTGGGTCGTTTTTGGTTGCCGAAGGTGAGGTTGACAGGCATATCCCTCGCAACCCGGCCGACCCATGGCCATCTCTCTCGATCTCTCATCCCCGGAAATGGGGATTTGCACCAGCCGCGCCGCTGCCGCGCTTGTTAGTTTGTAATACTATAGGGAAGACCTTACAGTAAAAACATACCTGTTTTAATATAATAAATCGTATCAAATGTATCGAGACTTTTGGTGATATCTTCTGTTTTACTCAACCGATTCAATCAAACAAACGTGAGATTTTAAACCACAAGACTACACTTGCTAGACAGCGGGGAAAACTGACGGATAAGATTCCGCCGCCGGTTTTCCTCTCAGAGTTAGGAGGTCGTAAAAGTCAATGTAAACCAAATTATGAAACATAGAAGTAGGCTAGCGTACCCGGAGATGATTAGGGTTATGAGGTTCTGTACCCGACTTAGCTAATTTTCTAGTGATAGCAGTAAGTTTACGATCGGAAGTCCAAAGCTATCACTAGGGTAGGTTAGTAAGTGGCTATCCTACCCGTACAAACTTAAAGTTTGGATTATATCTATAAAGAAGTATTTTTGTGATTGAGTCCAAACTAAGAGTAAAAGAAATTGGTATCCATGTCCAAGCTATATAGGTACCAATTTGAGAGTGTATAATAGTTTCCTAATGGGGTAAGCAGAGACCACATGTTTTCACTTATTTCAACAATTGTTTTGTGAGACGTTACTGTATGTACTATGTATGTATGGTATAATAATGTCTAGGTTTCACTTCTCCATTAAAACTTTTACTATCTCTGAAAGATCATAATATTCTTAAAATAGGATCTGAAATTCTCGTTCTATGTATGTATCAGTATAATAATTGAATCGTCATTTATATGCTTTCCCTTTCAAAATGTAAGATCGATTTCGTAACAATTTAGGTACAACAATGAATTTCGACGTATGAACGCTCTAGATATTAAATACATTGTCGTTTTTGCAATTATTATAACAGTCGAATAATTGTAACGTGTTTACAATGTGAGTCACATGGATGGGTAATTGGGTAGTAATAAAACGCTTATAACTGGCTTTCATCGGTTTGGAGTAGGTAAGTCGCCTAAATATCCTACTTGGAGAAAAAGTTCGAGCTATCACCCCATTTCTTAGATAGTCTATGGACGGAATGCCATTTCCCCCACCCATACCCATTTCTTAGACTCGATAGTCCAATATAGAACCTTACATTGCTCGGGCCCGACACGAATTTACCAGATTTTTAACTGACTTCAAACAAAATAGGTTCTTATTTCAGATGTTTATACATATTATTAATATTATGTAGTGTGTACTTTAGGTAAGTACTGTACTGTACAAAGCAAGAGACGTATTAACGGGTACGAAACTTGAGAAAAATGAAAATAGAAGCAATAGAAATTTTCTCTATCAAATCATAAGCGAAGTCAAAGCGCAACTCGATAACCTTGACGCCTTGGTCTTAGAAATGAGGTGCATTTTTCTCAGCAAAACTTTATACAGAGTAAGGTTTCAAAACAACCCCTTCGTTAGAATTGTTAGGAAAATCGAGTGCTTTGTATTTTAATTGCTAGGACTGGAAGAAAACACGATTGGAGTCACGTGGAAACTGGAACAAGAATAAAAAAAATTCAATATAATATACATAACTCGCTTGACATTTTTCTACCGGCTTCCCATTTTGAAAATATTTACCCTTCGCTACCGCTAAACAAATTAACTCTTCAGCTTTATAATAATATTGAATAAGACACTTGTACTTTTGTCAACCTTCGAGAATGTAAAATTTTGATCTCATTCCCGTGATCCACAGGAACCTAATCCTGGGGAAAACAGTAGCCGTGCTAATATTTATGTGTTTTTATATATAAGTAATGTGTAAAAATCACGGTACCCTAGTGGTATGGGTAAGGGGCTACTGAGACGAGGTTGCTGGTTCGATACCAGGTTTTACCATGGCACACACCAATGACTTTTCGATACTTTTCGATGTGTGTATTTATCGCAGGTTTATAATTGCCCGGTTAATAGCAATAGGCTCGCCACCTTATTACCTTGGGGCCTAAACATAAACTGGCGAAATGTGGGTGCTAGCACCTCTGCCTACCCTTTATGAGTTTATGTTATGTTATGTTTAGTATTGTGTACTATGCTGAACAGAATCTGATTCTGTGTCAAATTTCCAATTAGATCCTGCCTGTCCTTTTTGCGTTACAGGTACCTACCTATAATAACTGTAACAAACTTCCATACGTACATCCACACATCAATACGCCTGCCAAGTTTACAATATTAGAAATCCAAAGTCTGCTTCGTAATTTCCCAGAAAAACTGTATATCGGATTTTCCAGGAGCGTATGTATAACGTCTGACCTCCCAAGTTTAACAGAAAGCCTGCGCTTGAATCTCGTTTATTATACAATGCTGTCATCAGTCACATAATGCTACTGCATACTAATGCACTGACTTCCTTCCTCGAGCCCACGAAATGCAGAAGGTTCCTTTTTTGTGCTAAAACAAAAAAGGGGCTCATAAGAATGACCTCCGCCCCCCATGAGCGCAGTCTTGGGGGTGACGGGTGGAGCCACCTGTCACCCTGACAGAAGCAGGCCGCGGCGGCGGTGCACCTTGCACGCCTCCCCGTTTCCGGGGACGAGTATGGGACTCTGTGGTCCCTACACCCGAGGAGAAGACCAGATCGAGAGAGTAATGGGTAGGCCGGGGTGCGAGGAATATGCCTCTTTGGCAACCAAAAACGACCCACAGACTTCGTGGGTTTTAGTCAGTTCGAGTCCAACATAACCTCTCCCACTCCCCTCTCCCGGTGGTGGGGGTATCCGTGGGGATTTTTTTGCACGTAAAAAAGGGGCTCATAGGTGTGACACATATTTATACGGCCTCGGGTCTTATGGCACGGGATTACTGTAAAATCTGTTGAATATCTTGTCAACAAACGATAATACTCATAAAATGTAATGAATATGTTGAGCTTTGATACGGGTTTATCAGTCATGCATGTAATTACGTATAATGGCTACGATGAATTTGCCTTTGATTTATTATCTCACTTGATATAAAACACTGATGCAATGTATGATGGAACATTCGTGATTGGAACATTCTCGTGTATCCCGACAAATCATCATTGTGCGCGTGATGCATAAAGAATTAGAAAAAGGAAACAAAAAATAATAATATTAGTAACTCCTTTAACCAGCTAATGTAAATAAAAGTTCCTTTGTATTCTAAGTTACATCCTTGTTCAAAATATTCAAATTGATGTTTAGTAAAAAAATCTTCCTTCCTTCCTTCCTTCTTACGCAGGAGGCGTGGGTTCGATTCCCACTCAGTGCAAATATTTGTATGTAAGAAGATGTATATTTGCATTGGTCTGGGTATTTCTGTGTATAATATGTATGTATTTACAAAAAAAATGTATCTAAGTATGTTTAACCGCATTCTAGATTCCATAACACGAGCTAGTTAAGCTATGCTTACCATGGGTCTAGATAGCGTTGTGTAGAATGTTGAAGGTTTATTATTATTATTATTATTTCCTTACTTAGGATGTTAAGCTACATCACAGCCAGGATTCGCACCCGGGACTTTACAAACGTGAGGCCGACTCCTAAATCACTGAACTAAAGTTCTTATTATATTAGACGTTTCGTCTTGAATTTATCATTACCTAAGAAGACACTGCTCTAAGGAATTGCGTTGTAAGTGTTTACCGTGAGCCACGAGGCAATTAGTACAATGCGGGTAGACCACGAGTAACAAAAGTTCCGTGCGTAATCATGGAGACACTCGGTGTTTGAGTTCAGTACTAAACATACCTTAACGACCCGCGCTCTACAATTTTTTTTATTAAATTAAGTGCTACACATGAAGCATTAGAAATAGATAGTACAACTAAACACATTCATTTATATGCTGCTTTCCTGTCATATAAAATATCATATAAAAGTCTAGATTATTGAGTTGTGAACCTAACAGTACTCTGGTGCTGTTGGAGAATTACTATTACTGTTAAAGAAGTTCTGACTTTACTAAACAGAGTAATTCATTCGAAGATATCTAGATGACGACTCATTGATTCAGTTAGGTTATACGAAAATCTAGATTATTGAGTAGTGGACCTAGCTATACCAGGTGTTCAGTAAACAGCAGAATAACCAGTTCACGTGTTTCCTTTTTCCAATAGTCACAGGAAGCGGGACGTGAAAAAAGGCGTGAAAAGAGCATCTGATGTGATCGTCAAGTTGAATGGCCCCTATTTGTAACACGTTACGTGTCTGTAGATTTTGCTTTCAGCTTACCATCCGGCGAGGTGAAGTCGAATTGACGTGTCCTACATAAATAATAAAAATAAAAAGAAGTAACTCGATCGAGTCATGGACCTAACTGTATCAGGAGTTCAGTAAAGAGTAGAAGTAATCCATTCCAATAAATCTAGACGGCTTATTAATTCAGTTAGGTCATACGAAAGTCTAGATTACTCAGTTGTGGACCTAAATGTACCAGAAATTCAGCAAACGATAGGAGTAATTCATTCGACGAAATCTAGATGGCTCATTAATTCAGTTGAATCACTCGAAAGACAAGTCTAGATTATTGAGTTGTGTACCTAACTGTACCAGGAGAGTAGTAAACGCTAGGAGTAATTCGTTCACAGAAATCTAGGTAAACAGTTGATATATTCAGAACATTTACAAGTTTGAACTGGCACGTGGTTGATATATTCAGACGATTTGTGAATTTCAATTTGTACGTGAATTGAAGAAATACATACATATGATCATGGCTTTATCCCCAGAGTGTTAGGTAGAGGTGAAATAACACCCACATTGTAATGTGAGTGTTAATTCACCTTTGCCTGAATTTGCACTGAATTTAACGATTGGTGAACCAATCATTAAATTCAGTCCCACGTAATAGGGGGCGAGCCTATTGCCGTCTGCCGGGCACTTTTGTTGACTCGAGGCATGCGTCTGATTCGAGTTTTCGCCTTACAGAGAAATTTCCCCTTACATCAATGAAATTCCTTTCCATCAATCTAATTTTTAAGTCTCAATTTAATCGACAAAATTCGCAAGAGGAAGTCCCTCTTGTTAAACAGTCTGATTCCTATTCCTACTATATTTGTTTGTATTATTTCAGGAATGGGTGTGGACACTAACCGGTCATCGTGAAAGACAGAAGCCTCAAGATACTGGTGGTGAATTGCAGATGATGCTACCTAGCCAGCCCGATCGTATCAACTCAGGCGAAGTGTGTCTTCTAGCTGAGAGTCCTTTCAGAATATTGAGGGTAAGTGTTTTGTTAAACAGCATATTTTTTGTCCTATATAATAAGTCGTTACATATGAAATTGCCGTATTTTGAAGGAAATTGGAAGAGACCCAATTTTAGTACTAACATTTTAGCATTTTTTTTTGGGAATGACAATTCCAATTTTTTGTGTATGAATGAGACAACATTTAGCTAACAAACACTTTAATTACATTTATAAAAGTAACAGCTGTAAAAAAGTAATACGAAATTTATCATCAAAATGGATAGCATTTAGGAAGTACTGTTTTTGAAGATCGAATTTAATTTATCAAGCGGCCAATAAAATCAAAATTTAATACAGAGTTGTAAAATCGTGAAATCAACTTTCAAACAAAATATAAATAATGGAAATAGCTAATAGCTATTACAGGAATAACGTACTCATGAATCTGTAAGAAAATTTCGGCAATTTTATAGGTAAAGGCCTAATATTTATTGCAATACAATGATATCCGAATTTTGAACAAAAGATAAGTACTTGCCTATATCGTGGGACATCTTGAACCTCAAACGCGAGATAAAAATGCCCTGGTGCGCGTGGACTGTTTTGTAATAATGTTTGGTGAATTTGAGTTCGTCCAACGCTCTAGAACCTCGTGGTATCCTCAAAATATACCCCAGAAACGTGTACACCGCGTAAACATTTTAGGTCCAAGATATTACGACACGAGCAATACGTTTAAAAAAATATATAATTCTTTTAGAATAATTTTCAAGGCAAGGTTTTCCGAGAAAGACTGTTTTCAGATAAAAATTTATTAGCTATTTTACTAAAAATCCAGGCTTTGATTTCGACGTTATATCTAAGCCTCTGATCTAAAATAAGAATTGAAAATCTAAAGATGAAGTTAACATACTTTGATCTTATTCCGAACTTAAGACAGACAAAGTCACCGGCGTCACCTTGTTCGTTAAAATACACGCACACTAGCTGTTCCGTCCCTGCTTCTCCGATGACACATGAGCTGTGCCGTCCCTGCTTCTCCCATGGCATATTTCGACACCCTGTATCATCATATACAAAAATCTGTATGGGAATCTGCCGGAATGTTGAGATTTGTGATTACTGCGCGGCTCCCTTGAGTAGTAGCGTAGTGATATATAGCCTATATATACCTTCCTCGATAAACGGACTATTCAAATTCAAAAGATATTTTCAATTCAAACTAGTAAAATATAACATAAACTCACGCCTATATCCCCGAAGGGGCAGAGGTGCTAGCACCCACATTTCGCCAGTTTATGTCCCAATGTAATAGGTGGCGAGCCTATTGCCATTAACCGGACACTTATAAACCTGCGATAAATACACAGATAACTTCAAAAAGCATCGAAAAGTCATTGGTGTGTGCCATGGTAAATCTGGGATCGAACCCGAGGCCTCGTCTCAGCAGTCCATTATACATACCACTAGGCTAAACTAGTAGTTACTGAGATTTGCGTGTTCCATCAAATAAACAAACTCTTCAGCATTTGAATATTAGTATAGATATACAAACATAATGTACTTAACTAATTAATATCAAGATAATACGCTGTCAACAGTTGAATACAGTAAAGAGAGAACAAATGCTCAAAACTCTTCAAATTAATTTTCTCATATCTACGATCTATGTCGATGATCTCCTGTTGCTAAGTAACGAGCTATTCACACCAGTTATTGCGACAAGGTTGTAAGGCAGCCTTGAAATTAACTTGTTATATAATTATCTGACTCTTATCTCTTTACAGCAAAATACCTGCCAGATTTTCAGTACTTACCTATAAACTTTTGAACGCAAAAAAGGGTTTTATTTTATCCTAGTAGGTAACTCTGCGAAGAGTCCTTAGACCGATTAACAGAAGATTATTATTTATTAAAGTCAGTGGGAAGACTAAAGGCTTATCCTGCTTTCTCTTCTACACTAACGGCACAGAAGCTTTGTGCTTACAGGGGCGGCAGCGCGAGTGTGGCTCCTCTGGTATTACACACGTCCATAGGCTACGGTAACCACTTTCCATCAGGTGGGCTGTGTGCTTATCTGTCACCTAAGTGGTATAAAAAAAATACTTTTGCAGATACTTATTTCAATGACAGATAATTATTTTAATTCAGTAAAATTATATTATAAACGTTCACATCAATTCACATTCATATTTTAACATCACGTAAGTATATGATGCTAGAATATTTAACATAAATACTTTCTTAATGTAAGTTACAAAGTAACATAGTATAACGGTAGAAGCAACTTTTATATTTACAACCGGACTGTAAAGTCAGATGTAAACCCTGGTATAGCTTTCGTGGAATGAACCTATAGCGCTCACAGCCACCACTTAACAAAAGGGTGTCATCATATTTTTGGTATTCAAAATGGTAGAATTGTCACAGATATAGGTTACAATAAAAAAAATTAAAAAAAGTTTATTGCCAATTAATTTACCGCATTGTGCGTTACACTGTGGCCCCGCACTAGGCAAGCCTGTCCTGTGGGTGCCAGATACGATTTAAACTTAACAGTATTAACAATGTCTGCTCGGGCGATGTCAAAGGTATCTGGCATACTAAAAATTAAGAACTGGTTACATTTCTTGTACTAACTATAAGGTTATACATACATAATATAAATAAGAATACATTTACTCACATTTATACATTATATAATATGCAATTACTTTTAAAACAGTCCACTTTCCAAACAATCACCAATGACCACAACATTTTATGAGAGATGAAGAAAGAGTCTTTCGGTTTTTGGAGCCATGTTGTAATTTTCGTCTTTGCTTCTGTCAAGGAACACAGTTTTATATCGCAGAATTTATTTGTCTGATTATAGATATGAATATCTTTAAATGGGCTAAATCGTCTGGCAAAACATAGGTTGACTTTAGAAGAAATTGGTGAAGACCTCGCAGAGATACCCACTGATATCTTCATGTAAGGTTACTTGTGATAACGCACGAAAAATAGTGGACGTCGCTTGAGGCTACATAGGGCTCAGTCGGGGTGCGCGAGGGATATGCCAGAGGTTACCTCACCCTGACCCAAGACGGCCGTGCGGTTTTAGTCGGTTCGAGCCCGACAACTCATAATATAATATTTTATGTCATTTTGCTTTGCACCTGTACTTATATTGTGAATAAATAAATTATTATTATTATTATTATTACATAACCACCTCAGTGGTCTCGGCGAATGTGACTGGATTTTCGCACGTTCAAAAATAGGCTACTAAAGGCTTATCGCAAAATTTTAAATGTGTCGTTAAATAAATATTAGATTGGGGACCGCTTAAATCACTTTTTATAATCGCAACTATAATTTCAGGAATTTGGTGCTTGATGTTTTTTTTTAGTACAACTTAGGTGGCAGACAAGAATACTGCCCACCTGTTGGCAAGTGGTTACCATGACCTATGAACGTGTGTAACACCAGTGGAGTCACATCCGTGCTGCCGACCCTGTAAGAACAGAGATTTTGTGCCGTCAGTGTAGAGGACAAAGCAGGACAAGCCTTTGGTCATTCTACTGACAGCACAAAAACTCTCCAGTGAGCTCTGGCTACCCTACTCACCGCCGGGAACACAACACGAAGTTATTATAACCGCGGTATTCTGTAGGGCGGAGGTACTTCCCCAGTCGGACTGCTCAATTGGGCGGAAATACCGCCGTGTCCTACCTCCTATAAAAAAAATTATAAATTACCGGTGTAGTCTGGACGGGTCGGTTAGATCATGGTGATAAGATGAAAAAACATCCTGATTGAAATTGGGTGGAAATACCGACGTGTCCTACCTCCTCAAATCTCTGTGCTTAGTGTGATTCCAAGTGAAAACTCTATGGAATTCTTTTCTAGGGTATCAAGTATACCCTAGAAAAGAATATAGGGTGCTCCCATAATATGCACTCATTACTGTACACAATGATATATTTCAACACGGCTATGTCAACTCTGACAAAGTAGTAATATAAAAAAGGTAATATATTCCTCACGTTCTTAGAATCCTTTTTTGAAAAAATTACATTATTATTTTGTTTACAAGATATAATAAAAAACGAGGACCTAAAAACAAAACATTGTACATTTTTTCACACCAAAATGATCTACATATATTAATACGTGAAGAGAAAACTTTGGATCCCTTTAAAAAATATTTCCCGCTTGAGATTGAGATATGAGATAAGTAGTTTAAGTGTGTATAGAGCAGGATTATAAAAAGATTGAAACAAATTTATTTAATTTTTTTTTTATATTTACTTGCGCAAAATCCCCACGGATACCTCCCCACCGGAGCCGGTGGAGGAGGTTATGTCGGACACGAACCGACTAAAACGCACGCCGCCTGTGGGTCGCTTTGGTTGCCGAAGGTGAGGTTGACAGGCATATCCCTCGCACCCCGGCCGACCCAGGGCCATCTCTCACGATCTGGCCCTCTTCTCGGGTGTGGGGACTACAGAGTCCCCAATTCGTCCCCGGAAACGGGGAGGCGCGCCACGCGCGCCACCGCCGCGGCCTGCTTCTGCCAGGGTGACAGGCGGCTTCACCTGTCACCCACAGGCCGGCGCTCATGGGGGGCGGAGGTCGTTCATCGACCTCCGACGCCCGAGTTGCCTTCATACGCGGGCAGCTTGTCTTGCGATCCTTCGTCGCTCCCGCTGCCGCTCCCGCCCCGCCTCCTCCTTCACGAGCATTACTTGCTCGCAGAAGGAGGCGCCGGCCGCCCACGCATCCGCGCAGCGAACCATCGCCGCGAGCAAGGTGGAGAGCGTGAGAACCCTCACTCCCAGGGCCGCCACAAGCTCCCGCCTCGGCGTCTCCCACGTCGGACACTCGGTGAGCGTGTGCGGACCTGAGTCCTCGCTCGCGTCGCAGTGATGGCACTGGGACGTTGGCTCTTTCTGCATCCGACGCAGATACTTTCCGAAGCATCCGTGCTCGGTGATCATCTGCGTCAGACGGTACGAGAGGCTGCCGTGTGGCCTCTCTAGCCACTCCCCCATGATGGGTCTTACCGCCGTTACTACGGCGTGCCCTAATTTATTTAATAATATGTTGTATGTGTTTGTAACACACAATAAATATAAATTAGTACTGTGCAATTAAACATAACATAATATAAACTCACGCCTATATCGCCGAAGGGGTAGGCAGAGGAGCTAGCAACCACATTTCGCCAGTTTATGTTTGGGTTCCAAAATAATAGGTGGCGAGCCTATTGCCATTAACCGGGCACTTATAAACCAGGGATAAATACACACGTAACTTCGAAAAGCATCGAAAAGTCATTGGTGTGTGCCATGGTAAAACCTGGGATGGAACCCCAGACCTGGTCTCAGTAGTCCATTACCCATACCACTAGAGATATAGTATTAATTGGTTTAATTCCAATATTATTAAAAAACCAGATGTAAAATACCAAAAGGTGGTCGGAGAAGTCAACTCTAGAGAAGAAATAAGATAGTTGACTTTGTGCTTCGAATATACTTTGGATAATGATAATTCTTTGACAAAAGAAGCTCATTGTTACCATTATTGCCTTAATTCTGGTTGAATCCGAGACCTTCACATCAGAGACTGGTGTCTGCTTTTACCAGTCTATCTGCAACACTGCTGAACTTCGATATGTAGTGAAGTGACTAGCATTTTGACTTCGACAACCGATTGGCGATAACGAAGCTTAGGCTTAAGCCCCTAGATGTTCGGAAGTCGAGTGGGCCGGACGGTATACCGGCGATGGTGCTTAAACACTGCGCCCCCGAGCTGTGCCATGTACTTACATGTCTTTTCGCACTCTCATACTCCGCAAGGCGGGTCCTGACCTCGTGGAAGACCGCATTCGTGCACCCTGTACCTAAGAAAGGTGACAGGACAGATCCGACCAATTACAGGCCTATCGCTATCACCTCCGTTCTCTCGAAGGTAATGGAGCGTGTTATTGATACACCGCTCCTGAGATACCTTGAGGGAAACGATCTACTGAGCGATCGACGGTACGGCTTTCGCCACCGTCGCTCTACCGGTGACCTTCTTGTGTATCTCACAAACCGGTGGGCGCAGGCCATCGAGAGTCGGGGTGAGGCACTAGCGGTCAGCCTCGATATAGCGAAGGCCTTCGATCGGGTTTGGCACAAAGGTCTTCTTGCGAAGTTGCCATATTATGGACTCCCCGAGGGACTGTGCGAATGGATCTCCAGCTTTTTGTCCAACAGAAGCATCCAAGCCGTCGTCGACGGCAGCTGCTCGGACCGCATGAACATAAACGCTGGTGTCCCACAAGGCTCCGTGTTGTCTCCGACGCTGTTTCTGCTGCATATCAATGACATGCTGCCTGATGGCTCCATTCATTGTTATGCGGACGACAGTACCGGAGACACGTGTTACACGGGCCGTGCAAATATCCCCCAGTCCGAGGTGGAGAAGAGTCGCGAACAACTTGTGTCTGAAATTGAGACTACTCTCTCTGGAGTATCCGATTGGGGACGACTAAACCTAGTCCAATTCAACCCCACTAAGACACGAGTATGTGTATTCACCGCTAAGAAAACCCCATTAATTGTAGCGCCGCAATTCCTGGGCACACCGCTTACCATCTCCTCGAGTACCTATCGGGATCCTTGGTGTCGATATCTCCAGTGACGTCCAATACCGAAGTCATTTGCAGGACAAGGTTAAGTTGGCATCAAGAAAACTCGGAGTGCTCAACAGGGCGAAGCAGTACTTCACTGCGGGGCAGCAACTCCTTCTTTATAAAGCACAGGTCCGGCCTCACATGGAGTACTGCTGTCACCTTTTTGCTGGAGCACCTGCATACCAGCTTGACCCCTTCGACTCAGTGCAAAGACGGGCATTGAGGCTGGTTGCCAATCCCATACTCACAGGTAGTGTGGAACCTCTTAGCCTTAGGAGGGATTTTGCCTCACTGTGTGTGTTCTACCGCCTATACAATGGTTTGTGCTCAGATGAATTGTTTGACATGATGCCCGTAGCTACATTCTATCATCGCACCTCTCGCCATAGGCAGGGAATTCATCCTCACACATTGCGACCTGAGACGGTGCGCACTGTGCGGTATGAAAGAAACTTCATCCCACGCACACTCAAGCTGTGGAATGACCTCTCTGCTGCGGTTTTCTCAAGCACCTACAATATGGGGTTCTTCAAGAGGGGCATCAGAAGGTTTCTTCATGGTCGGCAGCGCGAGTGTGACACCCCTGGTGTTGCATACGTCCATAGGCCACGGTAACCGCTTCCCATCAGGTGGGCCGTGTGCTTGTCTGCCAACTAAGTGGTATAAAAAAAAAAATTGCAGTTGGGCCAGTTGTCGGGACTTTAATGGCCCGTAATGATTGACATATAATCCAGTCAAAAAGTGGACGGAATAAAATGGTAAGCTTGTATAAATTCACATAGAGTTGAAAATTGGTCGGGGGTCGTAAATACACTATAATACAAAAAATATTGAAAAGTAAAAAAAGATTGAACTTGTGCTTTTTTATTCGACATCAAATATATTGTATCCTTACATATTTCTCGTAAACAGTAAGTGTTATCGCAAAAATATGTTAGACAAAGTTGTTGATCATGTAATTACCTACATAATACACTATTTATGTACGATTTACAATTTCAGAGATTTCATGATTTGAAAATGGAATGGAAGAAATCATATATAATATATGCAAAGATACTTGTCCGATCTGTTCTTCTGATGCCCCATATCTGTTCTGTACCGATAGTATGATTTTCATATGACACAGAAAAGCCCATTATCGAGCTAAGAAAACAAAGAATGCCGAATATCAACCATCCATTAGAGTTCCGGATCAGTAGTAGGTACTCTGAGTAGTTCAACTGGTAAGAACACCGATTCCAATAGTTGTGCAATCGGTCTTCGTAGGTCATAGATTAGTTCATTGCGTAATAGTATGAAATCTAATAAACGACGCATTTCATTTTGATAATAATATAATGACTAATGTTGTTATTATGTGTACCAACGAACTTCTGTGCTTTTACCATCGTTTACTAATGGGGTATTAACCACTCCAGATTAGATATCAATGTCATTGTGCTAAAATACACTCAGCAGAGATTATGCCGTGATCGATAAGCTAATGTAGGTATATTCCTGGTGTTATTTTAACACAATTTCGAATGAAACCATGTCATTGAGATATTCATAGCTATTGCTTTTACGAAAAGGTCAATGCCCTGGTGATATTTTTATGAGTGCATTCAGCATGTGAAATTGAAATCTCACCGCGGGCTCCACTGTCAAGTTCGTTCAATTGTTCGAAACGTTAATAAGGCATGTGCCTATTGTAGGAAGAATAGGAGAATATTTAAGCAAGTGAAATTTTGCAGATATTTAGGTAGACAGCAAGTAAGTTTCGGGGAAAACTAAGTGAGGCAGGTTCGATTCATTTATCTAAAAAAAAAATCTTTTAACAATATTACTAATATTCCCTCTAAACCCTCCAGCTAAGCACAAGTGGGTTCAAGTCGGTAGTGCAATGGCCAAAATTCGAACCATGGGCCTTTCAATCGTAAGGCCGACTCCTTAACCACTAAATCACTGATGCTATTGCTTTTGTGCTTTTCTTTAAGTAATAATTTATCATTAGCTTAGTGATAACGAAGTCGGCCATACAATAGAGAGGTCGCGAGTGTGTTTTTTTTTAGTGACTATTGGCAACCTCAATTACTATTATTCCCTATAACCCCTCCAACTGACCAAATTGCTTGTGTTAGGAGTGGGTTCACGTCGGTAATGTAACATCCTGGATTCAAACCCGGAACCTTGACGAACCTTGACGCCTACAATATGGGGTTCTTCAAGAGGGGCATCAGAAGGTTTCTTCATGGTAGGCAGCGCGAGTGTGACACCCCTGGTGTTGCATACGTCCATAGGCCACGGTAACCGCTTCCCATCAGGTGGGCCGTGTGCTTGTCTGCCAACTAAGTGGTATAAAAAAAAAAAAAACCTTGAGCCTTAACCTAACCTAACCTAACACAAGCAATGTACCTTAGCGGGAAGGATTGCCTGGAATACAGTTACTAGTATAAACCTACAAAAAAAACCCCACAGTTTGTATTCAGAATATCGCGCCAAACAGCGAAAGCCTCGAAAATTATGACATTGGAACCAAAATACACCTCTTTTCACCCTCTTAGATAAAGGTACACGTAGTAAATAACAAACAGCAAATAAATACTTTGTTCATATAAAACGTGCGCTGAGTAATACACGTTATTTTATTTCTCGTCAGCCCGCAAATCCCGAAGGATTCTTTAGCCCCCGCATATTGCATCTCAGTATTGCATTCTCTAGTTACGCCTGTATATCCCTCAACGGGTATTTTTTCTGATTTTTATCATGAAAACATGACCCCGTGACATGCTTAGTTGGCTTATTGAGATAGCTCCATCTCTTTCACTCCTAACTATGTTAATAACTTCTACGCATTTTATATGTATAACTAATAGACTGGCTATATAGAACAATAAATGGCATAACATACATACATAAACTCACGCCTATATACCCGAAGGAGTAAGCAAAGGTGCTAGCACCCACATTTCGCCAGTTTATGTTTAGGTCGCAATGTAATAGGTGGCGAGCCTATTGCCATTAACCGGGCACTTATAAATCTTATAAATAGGCATCGCATTAAAACGATCTTGATCACTATCTTTTTGTAGCTGTCAAAACTATGATATTATAACCCTTCTTGGCTGTCAGGTAAAAAGAAACACAACAAAAAAACAAAAGGTTTATTAACACATATTTACCTGACTGCCAATAAGGGTTATATTATTTTAAGAAGTTTACTAGTACAGTAACCGAAAGTAATATTCCTGTTAACCCTTCCAGTTAATCTTGTGTTAGGAGTATGTTTACATCGGCAATGTAATGATCAGGATACGAAACCGGATCCTCTAGAATAGAAAAAATATAATTTATCTAGTTTCTGTGTTACGTACCGAATTCAAAATTCATCGTCGTCTCGTCTCACATCTGGACCATTACATATTTTTCGTCTTAAATAGCTTGACAAATATACACCATTAAATGGTATACACATAGAAGTCATTCATAGAATATTGGGCGGGCCAGCTCCTCATAGGAAGTTACGCTAGTATATTGTATCTTTATCTCATGCTCATTCTTTTGTTTAAATCATTTTTGAGTTTACAGGATGAGTGTTCACTGCAATTTATCTTTCTAACTAAATATAATTTAAAATAGTTACCTTAATATCGTTCAGTTATTTTTTGTGGAGCTTTAAAGCTTCTGACAAGAGTTCTATTCCTTGGAAAATATCTTATTTTCATCTTATAATACTACTTTAGGACAATATGCTATATATATAAATAAAGCATTTAAATTTAAGTGTTGCGTGCTTGTCTGCCACCTAATAAAGGAAGGGAGATAGGGCTCCACAAGTACGCAGGCATTAAAAGCGCATGAAACCCTACTGAGAACCAAGAGTTGCATTCATTTGAACATAAGTTGTTTAATTGCTCTGCATGGGCTCTCGGTCACTTCATTAACAGGGGAGCAGTCGATAGACGGACTAAATATTTAAACAAAATTGAGGCGAGGGTGAACAGGCAACCTAGTTAAAACCAACTTGATTAAAGCCTGATTTCAGATCGAGGTTAAATATCTGTTACCTCATTATTAGAAGACTGCATAAGCCCGAATGAAGCTTTAGAACTTAATAACATGTCCAAATTATATTATCGGGTGAGACCATGGTGTCGGTCGATGGGAAAGAGCGATTTTAAACACCTTTATTGTTGATGATAAAAAATCTTCAAATTAACTTGTTAATGTTTGTAATATAGTATGAAATTAAAAAACACAGTAACGATAATAAAACTAATAAAATATAAGATAAATATCTTTTACACTTTTTAATTGTACTTTTGCTTATTCGTTTATTTGTATCAATAGTTATATTTGTCATTTTTAAAGGTTTGTGGGTATGATTACATCATAGTTATGACTGATGAAATTGGCAAACATAATCGTCACTGTACCGACGGGACAGGCTTGCCTAGCATGAGGGGTATACGGATTGTTTTCGGAAAAAGTTTTTGTATATCGTTTTAGGTCGATTTCGTTTATCGTTTTTAAGTTTCCGTACTTCAAGAGGATAAAGTCAGTACACTTATTAGAAGACCTCGTTTTCCGTATATCTGTCTGAAAAAACCATTTTCGCTGGAGTGCTCTGTGCACTCCTGCGAAAAAGGTTTTGACGTTTGGTATGAAATTGAAATTTATACAATTATTTTATATAGTATAACCATATCTACAAGTCTTGACGACCGTGTAAAAATTCAATTTCTAAGTCAACGTAATCAAAATATAGTACGGTTTATGTAGTATGAGTTCGGCCTTGAACATAATTTTGTATGGAACCCTTGGAGAGCGAGCTCGACTCGCACTTAACCGGCGTTTTTATTCATTTACTGCCCTATGCCCGCGACCGCATCCGAGGATACTGATCGAAGCGAGTTTTGGTCATATCTCTGATTATACTCAACCGATTGCGTTCAAACTTATGTAATTTTTTTTACACCAAAACCTTTTTTATCAATCAAAATCCAATGCAGACAAACAAACAAGAATTCCAAATAAAATATTTTCATATTCAGTATCATTAATATATATATTTAATCCATTTTATAATTATTATTTAATAGACACATTTTTATATAATAATTATTATATAATAGTATAGGATATCTTATATTTACAATTATTTTACAATAGTATAGTATATCTTAACTGTCGAATAAACAATAAAATTTTAATAGTGCTGCTCTAAGTTCTCGTTTAGAGTCTAAACGATTTTACTACTATGACAATAAATTTGTTCCCTTACAAAATCGCTTATACCAAAATCGCTGCCGCTCTATCAACAAAACTGCATCATAATTCATTGCGTCCATAGCGATAATAATCGAACTCGTTCACCTGTTAATGGCAGATCGTTGTATCTCGATTATGAGAGATATTGTAGTACGTGTAATACACATACTCATTATTACGATGCAAATGGAGGTGGAAGGATGTGAAGCGATTGAAATATGTGGCTGATTCGTCGCGCTAACACCGTACCTAACATACCAGTGACACCTACTAAGTTTCACACGGTAAGTGAGTGCCGGGATTATTTTTTTTATGTTAAGGCAGTGCTGAAGCGTAGTTTTGCTTGGAATATATATATTTTTTTAATTTAGGACACGCCAATTTGACTTCACCTGCCCTGGTGGTAAGCTAAAGGCAAAGTCTCAGGAAAAAGGGTCACCATTACAGACACTAAGTAACGTTACAATGATGGCACTCAGCTTGGCGGCCTTATCAGATGCTTTTTCACGCTCCGCTTAAAGGACCCGGGACTGTAGGAAGAACGAAACACGTGAGCTGTGATATACTGACAATTTAAAGGCTCATTGATTTGTCGTTTCTGATTATAATCTAAATCTTGGTTAGAAAATTTAGACGCGGGAGTTTTATACAGTTTGATTTACTTATTTATTTTTGTTGTGAATGGTTTACAGTCGATTAGAGTGTGTGGATCTTTCTTCAGTTACTTATTTATCGTTTTAGTTATTCACACTGCATTATGTTTACATTTTTTTTCAGGCATTAACTTTGGGATCATAATCGATATATTGAAATTTGTTCAGTCATTTCTACAGTTGAAATATTTTTATTGTTTGTTTATTTAGTGAATCATTGTTAATAACATAGAATTTTGACAGCTTTTATGATTTTATGCATCAAGTGAGGTGGAGACGGAACCTTGTACGTAGTTTATATTATTTTGTGGATAGAGTAGAAATAAGATAATAATGGTGAAGAGTTCAATTGTGATGTCTTCATCCTTGTATTATTAATGATGACTAAGACACTTTAAATATAAACAAACGCGTCATTCACTTATTAATTCCAACCCTTATATTGTCTAATTCAATAGTACGAGTAATATGTTAACAACGTTACGGAATATTTTGTATTGATTTATATCATTACAAGATATTGTTCACTAGAATGAAAGCGAGATAACCAAGATTTAAGACAGTATAAAATAATAATAATTATTCCACAACATTCTACACAACGGTATCTAGACACATGGTAAGCATAGCTTAACTAGCTTGTGTTATGGAATTTAAAACGTGGATAAACATACTTAGATACAATTTTTTTCACAATTTTTTATCATACATAGAAACACCCAGACCAATGCAAATATACACATTCATGCATACAAATATTTGCACTAAGCGGGAATCGAACCCGCGCCTCCTGCATAGAAGTCGAACGTTCTACCGCTTCGACACAAAGGCCGTCAGTATATGTATTGAACCCGGAGTGGGTTTCTCAAACTGTCACAGTGTCATAAGACTAGGGATAAATCAACATTGTGTAGAGTAGGCTCTGGCGATTATACTACGTATACGGCCTTGAGGTGTTAGATTTAAAAAAAAAACGATTTTAAGTATACACTAAAATATTGATGAAAGTGTAAACTCACATTCATCATAATGGGAATTTTCCTTTTCAATTTTTTTTTTGTAATAACCATCTATAGAGAAACCTTAAAAATAATAAGATGTACAAAATATTAAAGAAATTATATATTGACTTGTATACTATAGGAAAGTTTAGAAGAACGATTTCAAAGCATACAGTCAAAATTTCAAGTTTATAGGACCAACGGTTCAGACTCTGTGTTGATGAATCATTTTAAAGAGTCAAATATATTTGACGTTTATTCTTGAAAAAAAAAATGCACTAGTCCATTCGATGGACTTTTGATATTTCTTTATTTATGACCCCACCAATTTTCAACGCTATGCGAATGTTTGCAAGCTCACATCTTTATTATGTCTGCATTATAATTATTTTCTTTAAATCGGAAATATACGGCTACAATGACTTAAAACTGTTCGATTCTAAAAACTTGTGCCTAGTGTTTCTGCATAAAGTTTTGTAAAGAATAGTTGAAAAGTACGACTGCCGCGGGTACAAATATGTCTGTTTGTATACACGAACGGTATTTTTCAACTATCTGTCTGTCTGTCCACTGACTGACAGATGAAAGCAATTTTGGCCAATTCAGAAATGGATTTGGGCTTCGCTTGCTCGGCTGAGAATATTAAAACACAAACTACGAGTAGTTTAGAATTGAATACCCGTTCGACAGAACTGTGTATGAATTTCGATTGAATATTGCATAAATAGTAGTGTGCATAGTTCTTAATACTTCTCATGCTATCTATGGCTATGCAAACTTAAAAATAATATTGTCATCAAAAGATCGTCATTTTGATTATAATTTCAATATAACTACACACTATTTACGAATATAACGGACATATCAATAATTTAAATTCGATTCAGCCATTTGGTAGTCATAAGGGAACGTAAATGTCTCTACCATGGTGAGTGTTCTGATGAGCTCTTCCAACTAATCACACCCTCTCCTTTCTATATAGGACAACACGTGCAGGGCTTAGATGTCACCCCTGTGTAGAATATACGAGCAAGAACCAAGCGGTTCGGAGACTCTTTTCTTTGCCGCACAACCAAGACCTGAAATTCATTACCAGCACACGTGTTTTCTTCTTCCTACAGTCCCGGGTCCTTTAAACGGTGCATAAAAAAGCATCTGATGAGGCCGCCAAGCTGAGTGCCACTATTGTAACATTACTTAGTGACTGTAATGGTGACTATCTTTCCTGAGACTTTGCCTTTAGCTTACCATCAGGCGAGGTGAGGTCAAGTTGGCGTGTCCTAGATATAAATAAAAAGTAAATACAGTTATATATATATGAAAAAGAAAAATAGACGCTGTGACGAACAGGAAATATAATTTAAAGATTTCATTTAATGGTATATTTCACTTTATATTAAATAATAAATTTTTAAGTACCTAATTATACTATTTAAATTAAACATATATTGTAATTATAACAAATATTCAAGATTTTCCGTTAGCATATGATGCAAACTATTGCTAAACATCATAAAATATAATTCATCAGAAAAAAACAACCAAATATTGAAACCAAACTAACATATATTAGCATAAAGACATGTTTAATTTTTTTCATAAATAACAAACGGGTGTCGTAATTCTTTTACATTAATAAATAATGAACTAAATAGAAGCATAAATTTATATTCCTTGGAAAACATGTAATAGTTTATTTATAATTTTCAGAGAAAGAACTTATTACTATTTGTCTTTTGTTGTTTTTTTTTTTGCTTGCGGAATTGCTCTAGGGCTTCACCTCGTTGGAGCCAACGATGAGGTGGGTATGTTGTACTCGAATCAAATGAGACTAAGAAAGTTAAATTTGATTTTCACCCTTATTCCTATTAGCATACAGCACACTAAATAATACGTATCCATAACATATACATATTTTTAACGGATCATTTGTATTGTTATTGTTAAAAGATTGTTACCGTGCATAATATTATATTATCAGACATATTACTTGCGCAATTTGATGGTAATTGACGTAACGAGAAGACGGAAATAGGAAAAGTACAATAGATTATAATACATATTGAATAAGTACTTTACTTTACCGTAAATACTTTTCCTCTCGGTATTCACAAAGGTTTGTTATTGGCGATTAAGTGTCTTATTCAATATGTGTAGCATTTTTCCAGCTTGAAGAAAAGTACCGGTAAGTGCGAGTCTGGCTCGCGCTGTCTCAAACCAAACTGAATTTGGACAAAATTTGCTACATAAACGGCAAATTTCTTTTTATGTTTGTTTTTTTTTTCAAAGTTTCAAGGCTATGCAGACATGAGTAAATCAATCAATCAATTAGCCCGCATAATAACCGCAGTCCACTGCTAGACATAGTATTAGGTATAATTTCAACTTAATGCCTCCACGCATTCCCGTTTAAACAGGTCTTCATATACAGATAGACAACAAATTGATCGTATAAAGGTTCTATTTTTCCGTTTCGAGTTACAGATCCCTAAAAAAGACTCCAAAGATCTTAGACAAATATATATAAGTATATTAAAAAAGATCACATTTCAACATTATTGTAACAAACGTATCTAGTGAAGAGAAGCTATTCTGAATACTAAGATCGTACGACTACAAAAAGAAACCACTTTTCTTGTACGGTTTTACCTCAATATGCTCGTAAAACACGAGTTAACGACATCGCATATATACCTTGTCGTCAGACGCACTTACTTTATTAACAAACACGCGACCTTTCTCCCTTGAACGCCACATACAGAGGATTAGATAGCAATTGTCTGCGCGCTCAGAATTACGTTCCCGCTGCCTAAATAACACGCTAACTCATCAAAAGTTTGTAACAGTAGAATAAAAGATTGGACCTTTGAAACATATAAATAAACTAACTGACCCGCCACAACTTCGTCTGTGGCATATCCTTTAAGTATGGATGTAATTTTTTTTTTACACAACTGTGGACGTAGAGTCTCACAGGCTCCTATATGCACACACATTTTTTTTTGGGATATTGATGTTAGATCGCTTTAAAAGTGATTAAATATTAAAGTTATGGGATTAAGCAATCAAATAACGTGATTATAATAATAATTTTTTATTTAGAAAATTATAGAATTTAAAAAATCAAAAATTATGGCACTTTTCAGTCTAAATCTACTTAAGTTACATTTTTAGGTATTAATAACAGCCAAAGTTATTACTAGTACAAAATTAGTCTTTTTCTCTCAAAATATAGTATATAAGAAAACAAAAACAAAAAACACCTACTTCAGGTAACAAATATAAAAAATTTTGACAACCGTCTAATAAGGTAAATTTATTGGCAGTCCGTGCACAAAGGTCTCGAACATTGTAGGCACACAGGCTTGTTGCACCCAACACAAACATAGGTAGTCATCCTATGTTTTTTCGCAGGACATATTCTACAAGCTCTTCTGGCTCCTTGATTGGTTTCTTGAGGCTGGACATCTTCTGTAACCATATCCTTACCTAAAACTCGAATCATGGTCAACCTCAGCTCTCTTGGCAATCGTGTATTTACAACACGTCTTTGCAGATGAGGCACCACCAGCACACGTGCTAATTTTTTCAGGAAATCTCCTCTCTCCACAGCTTTTGGTTGGTGCATGTTATATAAAATGTACGCATTCATGGCACTCAAGTCTAGAACTCGATGTAGTACCACCATAGGCCACCTCCTTGTTCGACGGCTACTGGAGTAAATCGAGCATTTTTTGTCAGCCTCATCGACGCCCCCTTTAGTTGAGTTATAATACATAATAATTTCAGGTTTGTTAGTATTATCATCTACCTGGTCACTATGATGCATGGAAGAAACAAGCACCACAGCTCTATTCTTCTTTGGCACATATGAGCATATCGTTTTTGTGGCCGTAAATCCAAATAAAGTAGTATTTACTTCTCGATTCTTATTTCGCTGAAATTCAATCGGTATTTCCCTCTTTTTCTTCTTCAGCCTCCCAACATACGTCAGATTCCGTGATGATAGTTCGTCTACAAGCTGTATAGATGAAAACCAATTGTCAGCTGTGACGTTACGGTTGGTTCCTTGAATGGGTTTAGTGAGGCGTAGGACACACTGAGTTGGAACTAGAACTCGTTGATGGTCGTTTTGATTTAGAACTACCCGCTATGTTATTTTTTGACATTTTGCACTACAAAATCTGAAACAAACATAATCGCCCTTATAAGATATATCACAAGAGACGTGTAGCCTGACAGGCTCCGGTCAATATTTTGATGGTTATTACTCACGTGATATTCATCGGCAGACGCAACCTCCTCCCTTGTTGGTAGTTTTACAACTAAAACAAAAGCTACAGAGACGCTCAATCGCGGGGAGCGGGGGGAACTAGGTGAAACTAACAAAATGCAAACACCGAGTAGCCAGTGAGACTCCACGTCCATACTTAAAGGATATACTTATTCTAGAATGCGGATAAGCATCACAATTACTTTTTTGTAAATAAATAAATAAATATTCTACAACATTCTACACATCGCTATTTAGACCTATGGTAAGAATAATTTAACTAGGTTGTGTTATAGAATCTAGAAGGCGGATAAATATACTTAGATTTTTTTTTTTTGTAAATGCATACATATTTACACACACACGTGCATTACACATTTGCAATGAGCAGGAATCGAACCCGCTACATCTGACCAGGCAGTCGATCGTTCTACCGTTACGTCACGAGTCCTTTCTAAGACTACTCTAGGAGGCTGCCATAAAACATCCGTAATTTTGGGTTCAATCGAATTGAAGACTGGGATGGGAATACGTTAGTAATAACACGATTGGCACTGTAGTCTGGTTTGACGTAAACCACGACACTAAGAGAATTGTAGCGAGAAAAGTTATACTGTCTCGCTCAAATGTTACTTAAAATTTGCACATGTCACCACTACCGTATATGTGCAAGATCTATGTATGATGTAATTACAATACGATTCTTTCACATATGTTGCTAGAACTTCCTAGGGGTGGCATAGCTTAATTGGCTAGTGGTATCTTGCCAATCAATTAACCTATCGCGGTCCACTACTGGAAGTACACTATTTCAATATTGGCAGGTTTTGCCCTAACGTATTCATGTCATGGGTTTCTAAAATGTGGATATATATACTTAGATATTGTTTACACATATTCGTGTATACATTCCTCTTTACACTGCATAGAAAACGAACCCACGACCTTACTTACTATGACTTAGCCACCACTACGCCATAAAGGTCGATAATAAACTCGCACAGCTGTCAACAAGGTTACTCCATTTGTATTATGTACGTGTAGCGGTGCGCGTAGCTCTCGTAGACCGTGCCTCGTAGAGGATGCATGCATTGAGTATGAAAAACAGTACATTTATTACCGGGTAAAACGGGATGAATAGAAATAAAATAGTCCGCTGAATTCTGTAGTTATTTTGTTTTAAGTGAAACTATGAACTATTCCTATGTAATAATGACACAATTATCAAAACCAGGGTAGATACTTACACTTTTGTAAAAGAAATTATTTAAAAAAATCTAACGACTAGAACAAATGGTGCAAATTGTGCAAAAATATATAACAAAGAAACTCTTTATGAAAAGTTTACCAAACCATTTAGATAATTGTTTTGACTAACTACTTATATTGTGTATTCAGTACTTGCAACTGTCAATAGGCCGACTCCCGCTCGCATAAAACCTTGCAGATTTAAGCAAAGTAAATGTTATGATTTAAACAATAAATTAAAAATACAAACATTCTATTCACCCATTGATGTCCATACACCTCACTTTACGGTACTATATTTATTATTTTAATGCAACCTAATGAATACAGGCACAAAAGTATGTATATAAAAGCACTGACGATACAAGTACTCGTAAATGGGTGTTTTTCACTCCATTAAGATCTTTGCGGCCGAGGTCAAGGTACCTGTGATCTCAATACCCAAAAAGGGCTAGCTCGGAAAATGTGGCCCTTGATCAGTCTCAGCCAATATTACCTACGACCCACAGACGGCGTGCGTTTTAAACAAAAGAGTCGGTACTTACTGTTTGATGATGCAGCTCTGACGTACTTTCCTCTCAGCGTTGAGAGACGAACGACAAATTATGGAAAGAAGGAGAATGCAACCCAGGTTTCATAGTGTAAGGTTAGGATGCAACCGGATTGGCACAGATGATAGTTGCGAAGTGAACCGAGGAGTTCCTTGCCAACTTCAGCAAGCACTTGACACTAGCAAGCCCTATTCCTTGGCGGAGATGTCTACTTGTTAACCCTTTTGTATTCCTACACATCACTTGACACGTCCGGGTTTATTTGACTTTTATAGGTTCCTATACTCGAAGGATAGCATCTATAACTAAGACTGCTGAATGTCTGTAGGTCAATGCTAGCGAGAATAGTTCTCATAAGGTACAATAGTTCAAAGTTGACATTTTGACGTAAGACACGTCTTTTGTTCTCGTCTTCAGAACAATTAACGAAGCGCCTCTCCTTTTTTTTTCAATGAAAGGACAATAAAGATATTTATAAACTTTGTGATATTTTATATTGTGCGTCATCATCAGCATAACACACTTCAACTTGCATAACACATTTCAAGTTCAACCGGCATAGCTTTACTTAATTAACTCAAAATAATAAAAAAACATAACTACGATTGTCCCCTGAAGATTACTAAAATAAACACATTATAAAACATTACAAATATTTAATTTGTTCGTTTCAATGTAATTATGGTTTATAAATGTGTCAGTGTTTAGTAACTTTTGAGAGCTGCTGTAAAATGGTACAGAACACTTTGTATGCGAGTTCATTCCCATTTCAGCCTAAACCTACCAATTTTTTTAAAGCAAATTACCTATTCGAATTTTACTGGTAGTTCAAAAGAATAGCGTTTTTTCTAGAATAAATATAAATTGATAAATATAATTCCAAAAAGATTTTGTCGCATGACATTCTTCTGAAAGTAATTTAATTTTTTTGCGCCAGATCAGGTAAAAAGCCTATAATATCCTTTAAAATATCCAAGAAATTTCAATGTCTTTAAGTGCTTTTTATATAATAAAACATTAATTTTATATTAAACTTCAAAGAATCAATTACAGTATAATATGTATATGTTTGAAAAACAAAATATCCAATGAGGAAAATTGTTGTATAAAACTGGTGGCTGTAGACGGTGGCCTTAGTGAGAAGCATGTAGCCGTCACAGTCGCTCGCTTATTTCGTCGCGAACATGAAACACGTTCCGCTGTCGCTTGTTCTCATTTCAAATTATTAATTACATTTTCGAATTTGAAATTTAATTGCTTTTCGAGTGATTAATTAATAATTGTGTTTTCTGGAATAAATAATATTATTATGGGGTCGTTCAGACAATCGACACGTTTGAAAAATCTTCAATATTTGAAAAGTGGCGCCATGAAACTCCCGCGTCATTGGTCTAAAATGTTTGGACTTGTGAATATGGACAAAGCTTCTGCTGAAGAATTGTTACAAGTGAGTACATATTGTCAGATCGGTATTTTAGTTATTATAATATAAAATATATCGGTTTATAAATATAGAATCTGATTAGAAATCAGAAACTCAAAACAATATATGGTAAATATCCCGATAACTTATATGGTAATACTTTAGATTTATTGTACCATAGATAGGGATTATCAAGTTTGTGTGATAACAGGTACAAAACATCTTATGGAATATTACATTTTGTTATTTTATGCCCAATAAATTACAGTAGTAGTACTTATGGATAATAAACAATTTCTGATTATTATTATTTTGAAGTTAAAAGTTTGTAACTGAAAATAATGGGTTTATTGCTTGTAGTTTCATAAAGAATTTTAGTTGTTATATTTAGTTTAGTTGTTATTGAAGACTTTTGAAGAATATTTTATATTTTAATTTTTTTCTAATATTCATTCAAGAAGTGAAGAGAGATATTTTTATTTATCTAGCAAGTGTTGAAATAGAGATGTTAATGGATGAACTATTAAATATCTACAAAAGGCTCATGTAAGAAGTATTTAAAATTAAGGATGACCCATGTTGGGCGCCAAAGACAAAGGATGTGCGTCAATATTTAGAAAATACTATCAAATTGTATGGATTGGTTTATGAATCAAATAATTTATGTTCCTTTTATGAATAAGGTTTGAGTATTTAGCGGGTTATATTGAATTATGATTGACGTATAATTAACGATGTCCATTTGATTTTAAAATTATGCACCCATTGTGTGTATATGCTTTCACATTGTTTGTATGCATGATGAAATAAACATAATATACAAATACATAAAAAATATGAGACAAACTATATTTATACATACATGAAACATTAATATAAATAGTATAGATAGGATATACATGAAATTATTGACTGGACATATTTTTATTTATTTTTAACATAACATAACATAAACTCACACCTATATTCCCGAAGGGGTAGGCAGAGGTGATAACACCCATATTAGGCCAGTTTTATGTTTTGGTCCCAATGTAATAAGTGGCGAGCCTTTTGCTATTAACCGGGCATTAATAAAACTGCGATAAATACACATACATAACTTCGAAAAGCATCAAAAAGTCATTGATGTGTGCCATGGTAAACCTGGGATCGAACCCGAGACCATGTCTCTGCAGTTCTTTACCCATACCACTAGGCTACCGCGGTACTTTATTTTTACCTATTTATTTTTGATTCATGCTCATAGTTAATATTGCTTACTGGATGTAGTATTTGTAGCATAAACTATTATCTAGACAAACTTACGTATGTGAATACGATCGAAGACATTTTAAAACTAGGACATGTCCTCAGTATCTGAAACCAGCGAGTGGGCATGAAAACATGTCCAGAGTATCTGAAACCGGCGAGTGGGCATGAAAACATGTCCAGGGTATCCGAAATTGGCGAGTGGGCATGAAAACAAATTACGAAAGTAGAAGAAACAAAAAAAGTGTATATGGAAACATGCGGCCTCTGTCTACCCAACTGGAAAAGAGATATGACTATGTAAATATGTTAATACATATAATAGCGCGAGAAGATTAAAGAAATCAGGCTAAATAACTTGTGTAGTTATGAAAGTTGGGTTAGTTATTTCTTAAGGTGCCCAGGTGAATATGCTACACGCTCCCGATGGTAGTTCACGAGCCGGTAGTGGGGGAGGGGAGAAATTACTCTTCTTTCAGTCTTTTACTAATATATTGAAAATTATTATTCATATCTCCTTAATTACATACATTAAATTTTCTACAAATGATATCTAGACATTTTTACTGTAGTTTCAATACTTTAATAAATACGGGCGGTCAAATGAAACAAAGCCAATAATTTCCAACAAAATTAACTCAGCTAGGTCACAGAGAGGCCGGCACTTGTTGCAGTATTTTTGGGTGATAAGATGTTTCTTGTGAAATCATTTTAACATCGGCAAGAAATGGTACTTAGCAACGCTTCAGGAGCAGGAGGAGCCAAAGACGTAATTGACTCTAAGTTTCTATGGACATTTCGTTTCCAAACTCATATTATAAGAAGCAGTTAATGCTGTCCACTTTTCTTCGTTTAGTTCATTTTAAATAATTATCAAATTAATAATTACCAATTATATAAACAAACAACCTCCAAAATTACCAAAAATTACTAATACCTAAATTGATTTTAATGGTAAAACAAACTCGCAGCACGCTTCATTGTTGATAAACGGCCATTTTATGTAAATGAGCGCTAAATGAGAACAATCAAATTGTTTATATTTTTAACTCGCGGCCACCCGCGAATTCGCACGCGGTGATCTGCTTTACCCCCATAAGAGTGGTTTTTGTAAATTCCTCTCTTGGCGGATGTCTAGACCCTATAAGGAACCTAACCGTCAAATCTCAAGTTTATAGGTTACACCTACAGTTACAGTTTCTGACATTTTGTAATTAAATATGTTTATGTTATGTTTATTTGCGATTAATTATGTTTATTTGGATGTATGGAACACCAACAAACCTACAGAGCTCAAATTATCCTCTGAAACAAGTTGATAAACCTGTTGATTGACGTACCAGGAAATGGCGCAGACTTTCCAATATTCATTCATATAATAAATTAAACTTGGAAAGTGAAGTGGGAGAGTGGATAACGAAGTATATATCCTATTATAATCCCACATTAATAGATTTGGTATTAACGTATGCAAAGTATCAATAATATTTTTTAATAATAAAGATGAGTAATTTCATACCATATTTTGTAAGAGCGAAGGGCAACCTCGAGAACTTGTTCGAATTTGTATAGGCCCACTTCTAAGGTTGTACCTACCCTTTTTCTAACAAAGATAGAAACCATTAAGATAGGATAACAACGAGGACAATTATCGTATACATACTTGAAAAAAAACGACTCAGTGTGCCAGTCGGACTTCCACACTAAGGGTTCTGTACAAAACTGAATTACTGTATTAAAATTATTATTAAATTGTAGATGGAACTATTCATCCTTCTTGCGTTTACCCTGGTCGCATCCGAGGCCTTCTCCTTAAAGTCTAAGGTCCGTTTTTCCAGTCTTACTGAGATGCGGCTGGACTACATTTTCCGCGAAGCTCACCTCCACAACTTATTTGTGATTTCGAAGTACTAAACAATAATAATATGATACGCAAATTATTGGTTTAATGGAATATTTCATATAAAATATGCTGTATCTTTTGATTATGTTCAGTTTAGAAGTTTGATTTAGTCACATCTGCAAAGAATTGAAAAGTAAAGATTTGATTAAAGTAAATTATTTAATAGGATGATGTCCATCAAACAATTTACTTTATCTCCATACATTTATGATCCAAAATTGAAATTTGCATAAATCCTTTCTTGATGGATGTTAGCAATATGAAAAAGTATCTACTGCCGAAAATTTTAAGTTTATAGAACGAGTGGTTCAAACACTGCTTTGATGAATCATGTTAAGGGAAAATGTAACTGTATAATAATCGAATAATGTAGGACGAATAGGAGTGACTTTTTCCAACTTTAAAATCTCAGAATTTAAGATTCGTACAAAAAAGTAGGATACCAATTGTGTAGGTAATTACATGACTTACAACTTTATTTCAATCAATCAATATTACATTAGCTCTTTCTATTTACGAGAAAAATGCGACATTACAATAATTGTGATCTTTGAGCTCGAATAATAAAATGGACATGTCCAGTCCATGGAGACTTTTGATATTCCTTTTTTACATTTAAGTCCTCCATAAATTTTTAGCTATATGCGAATTTATGCCAGCTTACCATTTAATTTTTTTATTTTGACTAGATTAATAGCTCGATATTTCTAAATTTTTTTTCCAAATTTGGTGTCATGGAAAATATATGTTTTGGAGATTCTTATTCTCTTATAAAATCGAAGGACCACGACTTTCACACCTTAATACAAGATGCTAGTGGGAATAAATTCTAACGGAATATCTCTTTTCTCTTTCGATTATGGACCAAATTGAACGATGTCCTTTTAACATAACACCACGTAATCCTGAAATAGGGCTTGACAGACAGGTAGACAGACAGGCGGATAACCAAGGACTATAGGGGTAACGTTCTCAAGGCTTCGAATTCAATTATGACAGAATGCTCATATTCTTTCTAGATATACTTTACAGGATTCTTTTCAATCCGATTTTTACTTATAATATAAACGTTGTACGTTCTTCAATGACACTTATTCAATATCCTCGAGGTTGTCATAATAAGTACCTACGCAATCTACAAAATTGTATGGCAAATCGTTCACTGTATAGGCTATGTGATTATGGAATACACTGTCACACAACACTGGCCATTTCCATTAAAGGGAATAGACTGAAGGCGTTTTTGAAATCTGCTTATAATCTCTAGGTATCATTAATGGTAGTTATCAATAGTAGTACATGCAAAGATTAGGTTAGGACCTTTAAAGGATTCATTTTAATACAGCTTCACCAAAAATAGTACTTGTTTTGAAGCTAGTATTTTACATAATAAAGTTCTTTCATTTCTACCGTCTCCAGATTCTAATGACATTTAATGTGATTACATTTGGAGCTGTTACCTATATAAAATAAAAATATAAACAATATTAGTAATGGTTAGAGCTCTTACTATAGTGTAAAAGCAATAAGACCTGGGCTATTTTGAATAGTCCGTGAAAAATTTTTCTTTTCGATTTTGTACATTTTTCTCAAACAACTTTGACGATTTTATGAGCTAACTTTATCATTTAATTACTGTACATAAATCATTGAGGAAATATATGTTAATGATTCATGTTAATATCTTCAACTTTTCCAAGGCTAAAGAATCTACTTGATTACAGGCATTCTCTACGAAGTTCATGTACTCGTGAATATTTCGAAACTTAACTAAGCTCGTACTTTTTAAACACTTTTAAAATGACCAATTACCAAATCTCATATATCTCACACCCGAGAAGAGGGCCAGATCGTCAGAGATGGCCCTGTGTCGGCCGGGGTGCGAGGGATATGCCTGTCAACCTCACCTTCGGCAACCAAAGCGACCCGCAGGCGGCGTGCGTTTTAGTCGGTTCGAGTCCGACATAACCTCTCCCACCGGCTCCGGTGGGGAGGTATCCGTGGGGATTTTGCGCACGTAAAAAAAAAAAAACTCATATATCTATATCAGCCGTTCAGTTATTGACCTATTTTAAGAAGTTTGTGGTAAGCTGGTTGCTCTGTATAATGCTTACCTCATGATAGAGAAACGAGAGAGAGAGAGAGAGAGAGAGAGAGAGAGAGAGAACACGAGTATACAGTTTTATATTACTAGATTTCGATAGATAAGAGATCAAAGGTTTTCGAAAATTCGTTTTCCACACCCGGTAAACGATAATCCAAAAATATAACATTCTGTATTTTTCTGGCACCAATCAATAGAGTCAATCATAAGGATCAAATCTCTCTAACAAACATGGTAAATTAAATGAAAGGAAGTCCACAAACCTCAGATATCTTAACAACAATAAAGTTGATCATCAAAGTAGGAAAAAATAATAATATAGAGAATGGAAAAAGAAAAGGAAAGATTGACACAATATCCGGTACACTAACATAACATGTTAGAAGCAGTAAATTTCTACATGAATATCACTATTCATGGCAGTACTTCCCTGTCAAGCCCACCCATTTGTGCTGACAGAATCACGCTTCTACCAACAATATATCATATTTTGAATATCAACTGCATTCTCTATTGAAACACACTGCACAAGAAAACATTATGTAAATAAAAACTGTCACGATTATGTCATAAGGAATGAATTTAAGTCAGTTACAAAACGACAATATTTGCGACATTTTGCGACCCTCCGATTCATTGATCGTTGACTCGAGAGTATAGTTTATAATAATCATACTGCTAACCTTTGAGGATGCCGTAAGGCGAAACCGGTCAGATCTAATAACAATTAAAAATAATATGGAAAATTACAAGTGAGTACTCAATATGTGTAACAACATATTCCACCAAGTGCCATCAATCAACAATATAAAAAAATGTTATACATTTGTTATATTGAAATCTTGAGATCTTGAATAGGATCTTTTTTTCATTTTCACAATATTTCCTTGTTTGCTCTTTTCTTTCCAGATCTGACATCAGCCGATATTGACCCCTACGGTTTTCATTGTAGTTTACACACTACTTTCTCCTACGTAAATACGTATACAATAACTTGCCTGCTACCATTTTATGATTTTATGATGATTTAAACATGGCGTCATGCTCATCTAGAACAACGATTTACGCTGTTTTTAAAGAAAGAAACAAACAAAAGAAAGTAAATTGTATTTTTTCTAAATAAGAGATGCGTCTCGAAATTTAAATCCTCAATTTTGTCCTCGAAATTCAATTCGAAAATTTTTGCAATGCAAAAATTGGAACGAAACCAGTGGTAACGACTCAGTATATCTGAAAAATACGTATTACAGAAAAAATAATTCTAAATTAATTAATACTATAGTATGCCTAGACTTCGAAATAAGTTAAGAAGACAAATAAAGTATTTGATAAGCATTTAGAAGAAATTGACAAATAATAATAATATTTGGCATACAAAATGCTCGAGAAACATTTGGAAGTTTACTAAATGGAGTAAACTTTGCAAATACTAACTGTTTAAAATATATGAGTATTGGGCATGTTTCCGGTGAAGCTTTTGAAGGTTTCGAGTGATTATCACATCGTTAATATAAAGTATTTTGGCTGCTGAGACCACGGTACTTTATCTTTGTAATCTATTTAAAGAAAGTCTCTTCTTTAAAGGAAAGACAGAGAAGTTCTCAATACAAACACAAAGATACAAAACAATACAATACATACAAACTTACAAACAATAATACAGAAACGAAAAACAACGAAATTTGACTTTTTTATAACTTTTCAATTTGAAAATGGACAACGTGTACTTACTTTCAACCTACTTGCAACGTATTGACATAGGTTGAAAGTAAGTACTAAAGTTTAACAATGAAGGTTGAAGTGTTGATAGAGGAACTAGAAAACTGATTAGTTTTTACTACTAGATTTTGCCAACTCACTAGCAAGTTGTCTAAACAAACAACTTGTAAGCATAATGTTTTCACTATATCAGCAAGTGGTATTGTTTATTTGTAGTTTCCTATAATGTAGTTCTTTTAGGCTTTGAATATTCTTATTTTAAATTCGATAGGTACCTTAATTTGCTTATGCATTCTTTCGCGGTATTACACTATGATGACTAATTAGATAGAGTCCGAGGACAATGCCTTAAAAGAGGTACCTCGACTTCTGCACACAATAAAGTCAATAGAGATTAGTTGATGTACTTTTTACTTAAATATAAACAAAAGATGCCTCTAATCAAACCTGGCACAATAATTATTCATAATAGTTTCCATCTTGTTTGATAAAGTGATTCTGTCAATATAACTACAAGCTATAAACATAGCTATAGACAACTTGGTACTGGATCACGTCATTGTTTCTCACAAATATCAAAATAGGAGATAGCAATATATAGTGATGTACTAGAATCTTATGGGAAATTGGAAAATTAAAACTTGTAAAGTACAATACTCGGGTAATTGGACGAAACATTTTGATACTTTTTAATTTTAATTTGTTTTTCATATATAACATACCTAGATATTATTTAGGGATATTAATTATTTTTTTACTTTAGAAAAATACGCTTAAGTCAAAAGTGAAATATCTTACAAGAAATAGTTATAAAGATGTTTGACTTCCAAAATTCAGTTACTTGAGACAACCGAAAATTCATACAGAATCATTATAATCACTGTTATTACTTATAATCGTCATTATATCTGCTAGCAAGATGTGCTAGTATATCTAAATCACGACGACCTACGTCACGCGCTTATAGCGCGTAGTGCAAATGTATGGAGTGCACGAGAATTCGTATTTATCTCGGTCTACGTTGCGTTTACATAGGAACAATATGTTAAAAAACCAACTAAAACAATTGTAATAACTACACGAATTATAGTAAACTAAATCTAAAATGCGCCATGGAACTCCTCCTCATATGTTGATATAAACGTTGCTCTATAAAAATCATGAATATTTTTTTTTTAATCGTGCCATGAGTTTCTGGTTTTACTGTGACACAAAATCTGACTCAGGAAGGTTGAAATTAAATTAAATTGAACTCAGTTACGATGGCTAGTATCTAAGCAAGAGCCTTTATCCTTAAACATAAAGGAGAAACCCAGATTCAGGAAAATCTAAACTTAATCTACCAATTATGAGGTCCCCTAATTAGAAACATACAGTCTACAAGATATTAGTTTCAGTTTCCTTCAGAATACTATTTAAGAAAATAAGTATATATTTTTCATCCCCCCATCTCGGAAAGAGTATTTTTGTTCACCGATATAGCAAAAGTCGTTTTTATCTGCTAGAAGATACAAGTAAAATTTAATTTAGAACATAGTGTTTTCTAAGTTTGTGAATTGAAAACATCTTTTAATCTATTTACTTTTACCTATGATATATATCTAAGTCCTATCCTATGAATCCTTTATATTTTACTCTAAGGATACTCTAAGGATAGGTATCTAAGTCCTATCCTATGAGTCCTTTATATTTTACTCTACTATCCCTATCAGAGATAATAGTGTGATGATATGATGTGAAGTTTTAGGACCATAACATGTAAGAAGCTCTTAAGTGATGTTGAATCTCTCAAGAACACTAAAACACATATTATCTAGTGATTGAGAATAATAATAAAATCTCCTGGCATCAGACATTATAATTAAGCGATTTGGTGCGCTAAATAGCATGGAGGCTTCAACAATCTCCAATGGGTAAGAATAAAGGTAGATGGCTCCACCGTCGTCCCAAAGCAAATGTATAGACGAATTTCGAATATCTAAGACTAGTCCAAGTAATTGTATTTTTCCGATTTAAACCTATAAGAAATGTAAGCATACAAATTTCTCTATAATTATATTATACCTACTGTAGTTCCATCCCTCCAATCACATTATTAAATACCGTTTCTTAATTTTGCTTTAGTTTTTTATTATTGGCAATTTACCGAATTTTTCTTACTAATTTTCGACTTATCTAATGTACAAGACATATTCCTCTCTGTTTTTTATTATAGTTGATAGAATGTGATTCACATTCTTTTCCTGAAATTACTCGAAGGAATTTTAATTAAATGTCTAACAGATAATGTCGTACAAATATCTTTGTAGCTTAACGACAACGTTATTTACTTTAAGTTTGTACTTTGTCACATTCTATATTTGTAGAATTTTAATTCTTGTTAAGAAAATACTTATTGAGATTGCATGGAGCCCTTCTTGTGTGTATTGGACAATTGAGATAATCAGGACCAAACCAATTCACTTAGTAGTCGATGTTTCTGGTCATTTACCACCGTTTACCTGCTGAGACCACCTGGCTGGTCTGTGGAAACATTTTTTTTACAGCGGACCACCTATGACCACCTGGGTGTTACGTGGAAAATATAAAATTTCCACCGTTCACCTTGTTATCAAAACTCTAACCGAATGTTTCTTCTACATTTCAAAGTTGATGGTCGACAATAATCACTAAAATCCTAAGATCGTATATTTATTGAAATAAAATTGATTTTTAACAAAAATAAAATTTATTTTTACGATTTATTTGGTTTTATTTACATTTAACCCGAGGTTTCAACTACTTTTCAGCAACGACCAAAATAAAAGGCGATAATATTCGTTAAAAAGTAGTTTTATTTCAACGAGTGAAATTCGCATAAGTTTCAAACAGTATTTTATATTGTATTTTACTTTTGCCAACGTTTCGGATACGTTGCAGTCAGATATTTTTCCACAAATACACCTTCATTATATTCTACTCGTATTTTCACTTTTCTAAGATGACAAAAACTAAATAAATGGTTATCCATTTATTTAGTTTTTGTCATCTTTTTTTTTCATTATCCAATGATTTGATTCTTTCCCTTGTACGGCAATGCCTAACGTAATTCTACAGATATCTACCAACGGTTATCAAATAAATACCAGCTAGCAGTAGAGAATGTCTATCTTTTTCGTTGCGTTAGACTATTCGTTTGAGTATCGAAAAATATTCTGTCTTTTAGATACTTCGTCGAAACGGTCCAAATTCTGGTACCAAAAAAAGTCAGAATCAATACTATTATCGTTATTGGACTTACACTTTCTTGCTTTTAAACTACATAATATTCTTCAATCACCTTATCTTTCATGTAGTCTAACGATCTTGTGAGAATATAAAAATATCAGGCTGCTAATGGACGTCTTTTTTACGTTTGAAAGGTACACGTCAATAAATATTAGAGGTATCTAGAGGTTAAGTTGAAGTTTAACATCGCTCATATTAAACAGCAAAGTTATTTACGCTATAATAAGCACTTTTTTTTCAAACAACATCTTGAAGTTTTAAACTCAATTCATTCAACTCAAAACAAGTTTGGTAAATAATACGTTATGTTTTAATGTCACGTCATAATCTGAATGAGATTATGTTACGGCATAGCACTAGGCCTATCCCAGTCTTATCCAAGGCTTTCAACTTTGGCACGCAGGTCATCATTTACGACACGGTCTATCTGTCGTACTGGGGCCTGGCGTAGGTTGCACATATTTGTTAGCCAATTACCGTAGCGGTTGCCGCAAATCGTGGCTGTTACTACATAGCAGGTGACTGCTGCCTTTGTTAGTATCTAGAGTGCGTGTAAATCACCTGAGCGTACATAAATTCTCCACTCAAGTGTAAATCTAAAATACAATCTGTACTTTCAGTCTGCAATCGAGATTCATGACTGAGTATCGTTCTAGAATACGGACCTTAGCCCGTTGCCTACGGTATTAAAGGATGTTTCAATTACCTACAAACGTATAAACAAACTAAAACTACCCTAAAGCCCATTTGAAGTCAATTTACTTGATGGTTTATTTCCATTTACGTTCAATTGTTTTTCACAACCAATTAGGGGATGTCCAGATCTTTGTCTAGATAATTTTATGGTACAGTTTAACTATTTTTATTCAATGTCGAATGATGTGTTTTTTTATGTGATATCTAGAAGTTATTGAAGTATAGAGTGATAACTTTACAGGTCAATCTCACATTTTATCATTTCCTTTTTTTTTCATTATCCAATGATTTGATTCTTTCCCTTGTACGGCAATGCCTAACGTAATTCTACAGATATCTACCAACGGTTATCAAATAAATACCAGCTAGCAGTAGAGAATGTCTATCTTTTTCGTTGCGTTAGACTATTCGTTTGAGTATCGAAAAATATTCTGTCTTTTAGATACTTCGTCGAAACGGTCCAAATTCTGGTACCAAAAAAAGTCAGAATCAATACTATTATCGTTATTGGACTTACACTTTCTTGCTTTTAAACTACATAATATTCTTCAATCACCTTATCTTTCATGTAGTCTAACGATCTTGTGAGAATATAAAAATATCAGGCTGCTAATGGACGCCGCATAAACTTGTTATCTCCGATTTTTTCGAGTTTACGAAACTTTTGAGGAAAACCATATGACGCACCAACTGCCAATGGAATTTATGAAGTAAATTGATGGGAAATGACAATGATGTAACTATAGCTTGGAAAAACAATGTCAATTTATTTTCGTAGCTTGTATAGCTACGAAAATAAATTAACATTGTTTTTTTTATTGAACATGTCTGTACGAACAAAAATAATTGAGAAGTAACATTGAAATAACAGCAGAGTAGACGGTTGGAATGTACCACCAGATCCAGATATTCGCTTAATTAAACCTAAGAAAATACGGAACAACTCAGACTTAACGACACAGCGAGCTCATTCTGCGTAAATAGTAACTCGCAACAATTTAACATAGTTCGGGTACTTTAAGATAAACTTCAAACTATGAGATAACTACCCTCTTTAGTCTGCCCGTGACCATGGCTGCCGTAACGGAACCGAAACTCGGTATAAATACTAATATTATACCTAAATATGAAAGTCTGTGACCCTTCAGGCCGCGTGCGAAACCACGTTTCGAAACCAGTTTCTAAATAAGAATATAATTTCTTCTTTTGAAACTCGTTTCAATAAAAATATGCTGTTTTTTCTATCGAAACTAAATAAAATCTCTGTCTTTCCTCATCTATCAACGCACAGCCCATCCCTTGGACCTAGAAACTTCAAATTTTACATGTGACTTCCTTATGTTAAGGGAGTAGGTGTAACATTACTCAGTGTCTGTAATGGTGACTCTCTTTCCTGAGACCTTGCCTTTAGCTTACCATCAGGCGAGGCGACCTAGATGAAAAAAGGGGTACCATCAAAGATTTGTGCAAAATTCACTCTCTAAGCGGGTGAAGAGGAGGGCGGGGGAGGTTCAAAGTTTGAACGGAAAACCACGTCCGCGCTACAGGCGGGCCTAGTCTTGTTTAATATATTCTAATTGAAGTCAAACACATTGATTGGACATTTCGTTCCCTTGGGGTGTAAATGGACGTGTAAAAGAAAAATGTGCTTATGTCGGCATTTTGGCACTCTTACTCTTGCCACGTTTTATGATTTATGTCAAGTATGTCACGTATATGTCACAGTGAACTGTCAGGATTGGCAGTGAGGCGAAAACATTATCATTATCTGCTCATAGATGAAAGGGAAATGTGGCCAGAGCTCACTGGAAAATTTGTGCTGTCAGTGGGAAGACTAAAGGCTGCACTTGTCTGCCGCCTAAGTGGTATAAATAAATCTAATATATAAAATTCTCGTGTCGCGGAGTTTGTGGTTAAACTCCTCCGAAACGGCTTTCACGATTCTCATGAATTTTTGTGTGCATATTCGGTAGGTCTGAGAATCGGACAAAATCTATTTTTCATCCCCCTAAATGATAAGGGTAGTCCACCCTTAAATTTCTTTTTTAATTTTTAGATATTTTTCATTACTTTTTATTATACATCATTAGAAAATACATACAACCCTGAATTTTCAACCCTCTACGATCATCCCCTATTTTTCTATCGCGATTTTTATCTTTCGATTATTAGTAAATCCCCGCACACTGACATTAGTAAATAAGTTATTTTTGTTGAAATAAAAATATATGGCATAACAAAGTTTGCTGGGTCAGCTAATAATTAAATATTATTCTTATTAGGAAACCGGTTTCGAAACGTGGTTTCGTATGCGGACAAAGAGGTCTGTGAAGATGTTTAGATGTATGTGTGCAAGTATTTTTATCTAATCACACCTTTATCCCCGGAAGATACAGCATCCACATTTCACCAATCATTGAATTCGGTCCCATGTAATAGGGGGTAAGTCTAATGCCGTCTTCCGGGCACTATTGTTGACACAAGCCATGCATCTGAGGTTGTATTTGTATGCATGAATATGTATATTTATATCATCTTGGGCATTTCTATGATACCTATAGATGTGTACATATTTACAAAAATATTTCCAAGTGTAATACAAACCAGCTAAACTTATAATACTTACCAAATTTAGTTAGTAGAGTATTAACGGATTTTTATTTATTCAGCAACGGTCACAGTTAAGAGATTGAAACCAAATGAAAGGCAGATTCGGAGTCTTTGAATCCTTTGATAACAAACTAAACAAAACATGAATTATACATCTCTGTAATCTGAAAGCCTCAAAAATAAGTATATTATTTGATTATACTTTATAATAATCTCGTTACTTTGTACTCAACTACGACGCTTGGGAATTACATCAGGCTGGACTTTATAAACTTCTACCAGCTAGTTACCGATCAGACAAGTAGTTTTGGAACTTATAATTAAACTGTTCGTGTGTCATCAATAACGAATGGCTTCGTGCCCTAGAGTTACGATACGTAACCTTACCATTTGATTAACTCTAGTGATGTATACTAAAATTATTAGATTATAATTGTAAATATAGTAGTAGCTGATGCCCGCGGCTTCGATGAGTGGTCCCATTTCTGCAGCCCGTGGTAGCCTTTATCCTTTCGGTCTATTAAGTCCCATGTATCAAAAGGTTCGGAGTGTCAAAATGTTCAGTTTTACAAAATGACCGAAATTGAGTTGTCCAGAGTATCAAAATGAAAAGTATAGTTTATAACTTAAGGCTTTAGTAGAATGAAACATTTAAAATACGTTCTCCCGGTAAAATTTGTGAATTTAATGCCAGAAACACTTAAATATACGCTCTCCCGGTATAAATTGTGAATTTAAGGCCCGAAACACTTAAAATACGCTCTCCCGGTATAAATTGAGAATTTAAGGCCTGAAACACTTAAAAAAGGGTACTCTGAATTCCAAACTAGGTATTGACCTGTATTCTGGAATTCAGTAAGTTGTATCTTTGTGTAAAATCTTATAATGATACTTAAGATTATTATAGTGACACATGAGAAAGACAAATAACATTACCTTAGATAGTAATGAGAAAGCGACAAATTAGTTAGTAGAACAGGATGGTAGCAGATCCAGCAGACCATGTTCTGTTTGGAAAAGTATCACAGTACAGCAGCGCAACCTACCGGGTCCAATTGTGTTCCATTGAAACATACACACACACACACTGCCATTCAAATTAATTCAGCCGTTTAATTTAGTCCGCTTAATTCAGCAGTAGTGGTTATATTCTCTTTGACTCAATCCATCCCATGGTTGCCTGGCTCGATAGGCCGCCAATTGTATTTATACTGTGAAACTGTTCTATATTGATTACGATAGAAAACATTAAATCGGTTCAGGCGGGATCCCCCCCACGCGACCTTACAGGGGAATGCTCTAACCACTGAGCTAACGAACCTCGCCTGAAGCCATCCAAATTGTCCTATATATACATATATATATCTGTCTTGCGGTGACGGTGGCAGCTATCTACCGATACTCTTACGTACTATTGGAATCAATGAATGATGCTACAATCATTTTTATACATTGATTTCTGATGTCTCCGCCCACACAATCGAATGAAATTTTAGAGCATTCAATTGTACCTTATATTTTGTAATGTGTTCTTTCTTTGTCTCATCTCATCTCATAAACTCACGCCTACATCCCCGAAGGGGTAGGCAGAGGTACCACCCACATTTCGCCAGTTTTTGTTTAGGTCCCAATGTAATAAATGGCGAGCCTATTGCCACTAACCGGGCACTTTTAAACCTGCGATAAATACACACATAACTTCGAAAAGCATCGAAAAGTCATTGGTGTGTGTCATGGTAAACCTGGGATCGAACCCCGAGACCTCGTCTCAGCAGTCCATTACCCATACCACTAGGCTACCGCGGTAATTCTTTCTTTGTGTGCCATATTATTGTGTATCATTGTTTTTATACCACTTATGTGGCAGATAAACACACGGATCACCTGAAGGAAAATGGTTACCGTGTCCTATGGACCTGTGCAACACTAGAGGAGTCACACTCGCGCTGCTGACCCATTAGAAATAGTGTTTCTGTGCCGTCAGTGTAGAAGACAGAGCAGGACAAGCCTTTGGTCTTCCCACTGGCAGCACAAACACCTGTGAGCTCTAGCTACCCTACTCACCTAACACGAGGTTATTATGGATGCGGTATTCTGTAGAGCGGAAGTACTTCCCCAGTCTCCACCTCCTTTGAAATGTTTATGAGGAGTTTAGTCACAAACACACATATCAAAAATATATATATTTATTAAATTAATGAGTATGATACAATAAATATGATGTTTTTTCTGTTTAAAACTTAAATATAAGATCCATACTCTAATATTGTTGTCGGAAAACAACAAGGAATCGATGTAGAACTTAATTTTGGCTTCATCTAATTAGTAAGAAGGGGCAGATTACAGCTGTTCCTGTCAACTCTTGAGAACTTCCACCACGATTGTAAAAGTGATCTGGGGACAAAAGATATGTTATTCCTTGCCAGAATATGCTGAGTTTCGTTCACCTACATAGGAGCTAAATACAGCAGAATATGATCTCTTCCTTTTCGTCATCTCCTCATCGTACTCACAATAGGAAACGGCACCAGTATGGCGACCTCTGCCGCAATTTTAGTTATAGTCTATAAATGTGGGTGTGGTTATTCAGTGCTATCTGTAGGTTTACCACTTAACATGCAAAAACTGTTGGGAATAACCATCCGAATTATTAGTCCATCTTGAACTACGTTTAGGTGTACTGCTCGAACTAGTAAACAAGTTAATAAGCATATTCATCTTTTGGCTGTTTCTTTCTGTGCTTACTGATACAGCTCCAAGTTGCAGTCTACTTCGGTGAAGGTGAGAGATTTGCTATGAGTATCTTTTTCACGTGGTAATGGAGAGTAATAGGTAGCTTATGTCGTCCGCCATCGTATTTCACAGTTTAGGCATTTCCTTAGTAGGTATCTTTTGAACTTGCCGTTTGACGTGTGTAACGTACTATCTTCTATAAACTTTGATAATCTTTCTAATAGAATATCGATTTTATTTTATTTGTTTTCATTATTGAAATATTTTTTAAGGCTTGATAACAATTTAATATCACAATGATGCATATACTGAACAGAAAGAGTCATAAGACGGAAACAAAAATGTAACTTTATGCCACCCTCGAGGCAAAAAAACGGCAACCACAATTCATAAGAAAATACTGTTCAATGCCGCGGCCGATTTAAAATTTCTTAATATTAAAGACTATATTATCGATACCACAATTCTTTCAACCGTATTTGAATTGTTAAAAAGAATTTGTTAAAAAGAATAACAGTTTCTTCTTCTTCTTCTTTTTATTTTATTTAAATGGGTGAATCTTACGTAGTATTGTATATATAGTATAGTATTGTATACTATACGTAGTATTCTCTTTGGGCTGAATAACAGTTTGATATGAATGTTAAAAATGACGTGACAACATAAAAGTATTTTTATAAAATTTAATATACGAATGACAATCTATTCGTGATCAAAAAAGTTTGTATTTAAATTTTCGACAAACATCAGATATTAAGAATTAATAATTTTCTATAGCTATTAAATTGGCAGCACAACAGGACAGACAATTCTGGAGATACCTGTATTTTATTTTGAATACGCAAACGAAACCACAGTTAAGAGTGAGCACCTACACGGTGTCACGAAGTGCACTGTTTCTTTCTTGAGCGACTGGCAGTGCAACTGGTGAAAATGATGTATGTCTTCACAGATATATTATATAACGGACACATGAGATTCGCCTCCTTTCGTCACGAAGTGCAAACGCCACAGCCATCTTAAAAAGAGGAATCTGTTAATTTAACCATTTATTTCGCGTTGTAAGTGTCAGAACTGGGCCTGAGACTAAATCATTGTATATCTGAGCTTGTGAATTAGTTGTAAATGTCAATATACAACATAACATATCTAAGACATACGGGTAGCTAGCTGTATCCTTTAGCAAAGCTGAGCAATATCGCATATCAGCTATACCCGTAAAGATCAACATTACTTTTGCCAGTAGTACTGCCAGGTTCTCAACAGCGAAACACGGCAACTGTAATACTATAATGTATCAAAACATATCCATAACATAATACTACACACTAATCATTAATTTACTTGAAACGTTCTTTATATCAGCGAAGGCAAACGTGAGTTATATAAAGTAAAGTATGCCATTCAAAAACAGTTATGAAGATGCATGCGGACTATATCTCAGTTACCCATAAACGAGCTCCTGTTCTTTTATGTCCATAACCTAAGCTAACGATAAGCTAGAGTTAACGATTCATTACAGACAGGGTATAATAAAAAGGACATACCTACTCAAACCGTTATAGAAACTATTCACGCGGAATTAAGGACTAGTATAATATTCAAAGATTTCGTTTTAAGGACGCGGGGTAGTAATGCCTTTGTCTAGTTTCATCATGAAACTACTGGAAAAATCGTAGTTGTTCCATAATGGAACTATATAATACCACTGGGATCTCTCCACCTTTTAGCTGCATCTGCCATCATCATATATGTAAATTATTAATTTCCTTACCCCTCCAGTAAATCTGAAAGCGATACTTGTGCTTGGCAATGCCTGAGTAGTTTGTGTTTATTTGCCGTTCACTCTGATAATGCTTCGGCCGATTATTGCCTATTTCCAAATTCACATTCAGGTTATGATAATAATAGGTTTATGCTTGTGAGTAAAGAGCTAAGCAAGTATGTTACACATTTTTTATTATTTCCTACACGCACATAAATTACAATACAATTTTTATCAGCAGACCAACCATAGATTGCCTAAAATGAAGGCTCCTAAAACTTTTAGGTTATGTTAGTAACAGGATTAGACGTGATTGATCATGCTGGCTGTTTGCCTCCACGAAGATCTAACACTATTTACACATGTTCAATTCGTGAAACCTTGAAATTTAAAGAATGATGAGATGCTGAGATACCTAATACGCTTTGTATGAACTCTGAGCTTAAGAGCTGCGCTCTTGTCGGAGGAGTAATCGTCACTCTTCTCTCTCCTCAGCCAATGCTTTGACTTTCTGATACGATGCGACTTGCATCTTTTCCTTGGTCTGTGTCATAACAAACTCAAAATTACCATGCCAAACGTTCTTCTTGGCCTACCACTTACTCTTTTTCATTCTACCTTCTCTTCTACGATATTCTACGATAGGTCATTTGTATTAGTTCCACAAAATTAATAAGAAATACTTAATAAATACCTGATAAAGCGAAGATCGTCATAGTTGCGGATCACCAGGGAAAAAATATCCGAAGAGCACTGCAGACTCTGGTAGGTAGTAGAATAAATGAATATGAAAAGGAATCAACAGAAATCCATACAACAAACACTCGACCTAAAATATTGATAGCTGGAGGTAAGCAGGTATCGGGGTTGGCTTCAAGACTCGTCTCTTCTAGAATGAATACCAAATATGGAAAGTATAGTATATCGTCTACCATTAAACCACATGCGGATACCAAAGAAATATTGAAATCTTGTCAGCAGATACCGGATTCAAAGGAAAACTATTTGGTAATTTGTACTGGAGAATGTGATACAAATCCAAATAAGGTAATGTACGAACTAATAGGTTTATTAAAGTTATTTCACAAAATCAATGTAATTATACTAAATGTAATTAGAAATAAATCATTAAATGAATGTATGTTAAATAATACCTTAAAAAATATTTGTAATCATTTTGAAAATTGTATATTCTTAAATATTGAATCTAGATATATATCTATAAACAAGTACTTAATGAATGTATGCCATGAAATAAATTTAATTTTAGATTCTTGCTATTATAAAAAGCAATTCTTGAGTTTTCCACGGAAACAAAATATTCGATCTCACCAAATCTCATATAAGTGTACAAAATTGACCAGAAAGGGAACTATACCGTATTACTTCCCATATATAAAAAAAGTAAATACAGTAAACCGCTTGGAAAAGCCCCTGCCCATACCACAAGAGAGCATTATATCTTCTTGTACGTTGACCAGTAAACATGAAACCACAGCACGTGAGTCGGCAAATATAAAAAAAAATGATAAGTTTTTTCTGTCACACGAAACCTAAAAAAAAATACCGACCTAAGCTAACTACGTTATTCCATCAAAACATTGCAGGGCTCCTTAATAAAACAGAAAATATTGAAATATGTTTGGACGACTTACGACTACAAAACAAAAATGTTAAAATACTGTGCTTCTCTGAAACTTTTGTTAAATTTGGTGAAGAACTAAATATAAATATACATAACTTCGAATTAGCAAGTTCTTTTTCAAGATTGGATAAAAATCGTGGCGGTGTATGTATTTTGCTCGACCACTCCTTAGAATATAGGCCTTTACAGATATGCAGAAATTTAGCTAGTAAGAATACATTTGAATGTTGTGGCGTTGATCTGCCTTCCCTGCAATGTGTAATTATATGCCTTTATAGAATTCCGGGTGCAAATATATCAATCTTCTTTGACAAGTTAGAAATACTAATGCATGAATTGAATCTTAAGGACAATAAACGAATCATTATAACAGGAGACCTAAACATAAACATACTCGAAAGTAGCGACGTATCCTCTAAACTGAATGATTTTCTTCTGAATCATAACCTCACATCACATATCACCAAACCGACACGACAGCAAAATTGTATTGATCACATCCACAGTAATATAACAGACGCCATAGGGGAAGTACATCACTTTTATTTATCTGACCACAACACAGGTCAGACATTGATCTTTCCTGTCAAGGATGAGAAGCCTGATTCATTATGCACATGTATATATAGGCGTGATTATAGCGAAGAAAATATCGCGCAGTTCAAAAAGTGTCTCTCAAGTCTATCGTGGTCGGATGTATTGAACGAGGAACATGATTATAATCACGCGTATGACACTTTTGACGAAATCTTTGTTATGTTCTACAATTTGTGTTTTCCGGTAAACAAAATAAAAATTAAAAGACAAAAATCCACGCCGAAATGGATAACCAAAGGTATAAAAAAATCATCTATTACAAAGAGAAAATTAAGATACGCATGCTATAGGAACAAAAATGATGAAACCAAGAAAAAATATATACAATACAAAAATATGCTAAAAAAGTGTATAATAGCCTCCAGACGGAATATAAACAGTAAACACATTTTTGAGTCAGAAAACAAATGTAAAGCTGCATGGGACATAATAGGAAATAAACTTGACAATAGAAAGAGCTGTCCAGAAATACAACACATAAATAGCGATGGCAGCTCTATAACAGAACCAACGGAAATTGCCAGCCTCTTTAATCAATTCTACATCTCAAAAACAAACAAACCAAATGATTGCACTCCTAACTATAAATTGGTCAATAGGGTAGCCTCTAGTATTTTCGTGGTGCCTTGCTCTGAGAGGGAAGTGGAAAAACCTATTATGTCACTTAGAAATACACACGCTGTTGGGCATGATGGCATCGCCACAAAAATAGTGAAATCCAGTTGTTACGAGATCTCGCGGGTGCTTTGTCACGTGATAAATCTCTCCTTTTATTATGGCATTTTCCCTGAAAAACTAAAGACCTCTATTGTAAAGCCGATGCACAAAAAAGACAGTAGAGATGAATTACAAAATTATCGACCTATTACTCTCATACCGGTATTTTCGAAAGTCTTTGAAAAATTAATGCACACACGGATTACAAATTTTTTATATAAACATAATGTAGTCACGAAAGAGCAAATAGGCTTTCAAAAAAATAAATCCACCACTCTGGCTACCTTTTCGCTCGTTCAAAGTGTTACCGAGTCATTGGACAAAAAGAAGCTCGTCTCTACCATATTCTTTGATATGTCCAGCGCTTTTGATTTCGTCGATCATAAGATCCTTTTGGACAAATGTGAGCTCTACGGTATCAGAGGAAGTGCTTTGGATTGGTTGCGGAGCTATTTGGGTGACCGCAGACAATGTGTACAGATAACGCGTGTAAACGATAGACAAGTCACTACTACCTATAGCTCTACATATGAGTATAATAGAGTCGGTGTTCCCCAGGGAAGTGTTCTGGGGCCACTTCTATTCTTGCTCTACATAAACGATATCCCGAAAGTCACTAATCATAAGTGTATATTGTTTGCAGACGACATATCAGTTGTTGTTTCTCAAGACAAAAACAGTGAGGATAAACACGAACAAACTTTGAGAGACACAATTGAGGATGTCACTAAATGGTTAATGTCTAACAATCTCACTGCGAATTTATCAAAAACAAAAATAACACAACACAAACACTACAACGGCACGGTACCAAATATCAAAATACAAATCGATAATCAAGAAATTGCGCAAGAAAGTGAGACTATATTTCTGGGAGTTACGCTTGACAGACATTGTAATTGGAAGGCCCAGATAGATAAAGTCTGTAAACGAATAAACAGGTTCGTATTTGCCCTTAGGAAGACCAGGAAACTAACAAATGAAAGGACCGCATTGATGGCCTATCATGGGTATGTGGGGTCTTTACTGAGGTATGCAATACTGCTATGGGGAAATTCGACTGATATAAATAAAGTCTTTGTGTCGCAAAAAAAATGTGTCAGAGCAATTTGTGGAGCTGCACCACTTGATTCCTGTAGGCCCCTTTTCAAGAAATTAAATATTTTAACACTGACATCCGTCTACATACATGAAATTGGAATATTTGTCAAAAAACACCCTGACTTGTTTATTAAAGCATGCGTAGATAAAAAAAATCTGAGTAGAGATCCTACCAAACTGATGTTGCCACAGATATCTACAACGCTACAGCAAAAAAACAGTTTTTGTATGTGTATACGGGTTTACAATAAAATACCTAGAGATATTAGGGAACTGCCACTAAATAGTTTCTCGCCTACACTAAAAAAGTGGCTTATTGATAAGGGCTTTTATACTATACAAGAATTTATGACTGGTAGAAACAAATAAACAAATCAAATAGCTACCAAATACTGGTTAATGAAGGAAAACTATATTTTGAAATAATTTAATTGACTGATTTAATTTCTAGCTTGACATACATGAAAGTTTCATCAATTTGTAATTCTGTAATTTGCATGTTTTATTTATTTTATTCTATTCATCGAATCCAATTTTGACATATCTGTGATAATGATAAATGTAGCTTTAAAAATGTAATTTGATTAATGTAATTTTGTAATGTAATTTAGTACCTAATGGAATTTCATAATGCAATTTAATAATACAATTAAATAATTTCATCTAATGATGTAATTTAACAATGCAATTTAATAATGATTTTTTCTAATCACTATTTTTTTCATCACTATTCGTTACTATTCACTAATCTAAAAAGGTATAATAATTATATAATAAGGTATAATGTATCATATTTAAATTGAAACTGACTGATGTGTGTTATAAAGAACCAACATATTATTGCATGCAAGAATTTATTTTAACTTTAAACTAAAGTTTAAACCTAATCTTTAAACTTTATTTTTGCACACCGAATACGGTGAAACATGCTGCACTAATCAAAATAACAACCTGTTACCATTGTTGAACCATGTTTCTTGCAAATAAAATTTCATTTCATTTCATTTCATTTCATTTCATTTCATTTCATTAAAATTGACATATTTTTTCATCTAAATATTCTTTCTTATGTGACTCTCTGTAAAAATAGTCTTCATTTCTTAACTCCATTTCAATATAGCAAATTTCTAATAAAAATGCTCAATAACCCGACTGAGGAATCGAATCTTCTTGTTCCTCCTTGGTTCAGACTTTTATGAGAACGACTGCCGTCAGACCGCCTGTCACTAAGAGTAAAGCCTGTACTAGTACTTCGTCCATCAGCAGGTGCTTTACCACGCATGGAAGCTTGTCATGGTCAACAAAGAAATTGGTAGCACTCTATATGTATACACCAAACAGAATATAATCAATACACACGCTAAAATTATAGTCGTTTTGGAGCGAAAGATTATGAACTGGATTCGATAATGAAATCATCTGGAATTGAAGAGAAAAATGTTTTAATGACATCCATACATTATTATTAGAAAAAATTGCTTAATTAAAACATTCTTCCGGACGATTTCGAATTGTGCTCAAAATCTTTCACTATTTTTTGTTTTTTTATATCACTTAAGTGGCAAACAATCACATGGCCCACCTGATGGAAAGTGGTTACCGTGGTCTATAGACGTATGCAACCAAGGTCTCACACACTCGCTGCCGACCCTGTAAGAATAGAGTTTCTGTCTTCATACTAAAGCACAAAAACTCTCCAGTGAGCTCTGGCTACCCTACTCACCGCACTCCAAAACGACTATAATATCATCTGCGTTGGCCGGCTTGTTGTAGAATAGAATGACAAATGTATGCGATTTCACATTAATGACAGTCGTATTCTACAATACGCCGGTCATCGAATTGCCACTTGTCTAGGGGGACCAGCCCCCCTACACCCCAGAAAATTATATAATTCTAACTCAGCATACATTTAGTTCCAACAGTGTAATATATATACCTGTTATTTCTCTTTTGTTCACCAGGCAGCTGAAAGTGGAAATGTCGAGGACTTCATGCGCTTGTACCTCAGCGAGCCATCACGACTGGCTGTGAGGGACGCCAAAGGACGAACTGCGGCGCACCAGGCCGCCGCCAAGAACAACACAAATATACTACACTTCATTTATAATTATAGTGGAGGTAAGTGGTGATTTACTTGTATTGTCTCCTAGCCTTTGCTCAATTCAGTTTCCGTGAAGCGACTATCATCTGAGCTTCACAATTCATTGGCAATATACAAATTTGTAGTGAGACCAGGAAACGAGTGATGAATTATAGAACCGGGACCGATAGCTTAACGGTATTTCTTAGGCACAGAGAGGTCTCGAGATGTGGATTCCTCTGTTTATTTCCGATATAACCGCTCCTACCCGCCGTGAGTGACAGGATTTTAGAGGGGGATTTTTTACACGAAAAAGGCACAGAGGAGTTTAGTCTGAACATAGACGACTAGGGCGTCGGAGGAAGGAGAACGACCTCCATCCACCATGAGCGCGGGCTTGAGGGTGATGCAAACCTCTCCATACCCTGGATCTAAAAAGGGACTCCGTGTTCCCAACACCCGAAGAAGGCCAGCTCAAAAGAGATATATGGCAAGAGAGAGGCCCTATATATAAACATCCACGTGGGGACTTTGCGCATGTAAATAAAACTATATTTTAGTCTTGTCTTCACACTGAGTTGACTAGTATTGCAATATGCTAACTTACTAGGTTATTTCTACACCACAAGCGCCTCGAGAATGTTTTATTTAATTGTGTACCCTAAAAATCTATCAATAGCACCTCCGCCCTACAGAATACCGGCCATAATAACCTCGAGTTGTTTTCCCAGCGGTGAGTAGGGTAGCCAGAGTTCACTGGAGAGTTTTTGTGCTGTCAGTGGGAAGACCAAAAGCTTGTCCTGCTTTGTCTTTTACGCTGACGGCACAGAAACTCTCTATACTTACAGGGTTGGCAGTGCGAGGGTGTGTCCCTTGGTTTTGCACACATCCATAGGCTACGATAACTACTTTCCATCAGGTGGACCGTGATCATGTCTGTAACCTAAGTGGTAAAAAAATAGAATAATTTTTCATTTAACAACGAACACATATTACTACTTAACATAACATAAATTCACGCCTATATCCCGAAGGGGTAGGCAGAGGTGCTACGCTAGCACCTACATTTAGCCAGTTTATGTTTTTGTCCCAATGTAATAGGTGGCGAGCCTATTGCCATTAGCGGGGCACTTATAAACCTGCGGTAAATACACACATAACTTCGAAAAGCATCGAAAAGTCATTGGTGTGTGCCATGGTAAAACCTGGGATCGGACCCGAGACCTCGTCTCAGCAGTCCATTACCCATTACTTGTATGTAACATATTTTATTAAAATACTTAGAACTAATTTTTGGGACAAAACACACGTCTCACATTGTTACTAAATAATATTATTATAAAACATTCTACATTATAACAATACATTCTGATATTTCATTGGAAAATTTTCCGAAGTTTTCAATGTATGTGAAAGGAAATTTCTTCTATGCGAGATAGGCTCATATGTAATATTTTGATCCTCTTACGAATAAAATTACACAATGGCTTTGTTCCGAAATGTATAAATTAACATAAATTATATGTTAATAAAAAATACTTGTCTATTTTTAAATTTGAAGATTCTGTTTGCAGAGTTGATATGCCATCTAATAACTTCTTATAGCCGCGTGATTCCCGGCATATAACCGCGTGGTTCTCAGTAGAGTAGAATTTGGACTACCCCATCTCTTCCAAAGCGGTATCGTATATGGCGACTAAGGGATAGGGCTGTCCGGCGTGGGAGACGCCGAGGCGGGAGCTTGTGGCGGCCCTGGGAGTGAGAGTTCTCACGCTCTCCACCTTGCTCGCGGCGATGGTCCGCTGCGCGGATGCGTGGGCGGCCGGCGCCTCCTTCTGCGAGCAAGTAATGCTCGTGAAGGAGGAGGCGGGGCGGGAGCGGCAGCGGGAGCGACGAAGGATCGCAAGCCAAGCTGCCCGCGTACGAAGGCAACTCGGGCGTCGGAGGTCGATGAACGACCTCCGCCCCCCATGAGCGCCGGCCTGGGGGTGACAGGTGGAGCCGCCTGTTACCCTGGCAGAAGCAGGCCGCGGCGGTGGCGCGCCTAGCGCGCCTCCCCGTTTCCGGGGTCGAGTTGGGGACTCTGTAGTCCCCACACCCGAGACGAGGGCCAGATCGTGAGAGATGGCCCTGGGTCGGCCGGGGTGCGAGGGATATGCCTGTCAACCTCACCTTCGGCAACCAAAACGACCCACAGGCGGCGTGCGTTTTAGTCGGTTCGAGTCCGACATAACCTCCTCCACCGGCTCCGGTGGGGAGGTATTCGTGGGGATTTTGCGCACGTAAAAAAAAAAAAAAAAAAAAAGGGCTGTTTAACACCAGACAGATATTGAGTCAACAATGGTGCCCGGAAGATGGCAATATGTTCGCCCCCTATTACGTGGGACTAAATTCAATGATTGATGAAATGTTAGTATTAATTCACCTCTGCCTAACCCACCGGGGATAGAAGCGTGATTATATGTCTGTATGTAACTTATTTTATGAAAATTTACCAAATTATAACGTTATATAAAAAATGTATGCATATTAACCTCAAACCATCCAGACCACCATAAAAAAATATTAAATAGTAGCTGTTGTCCGCGGCTCCGTCTACGTAGGTATCAGTTGTCCTCATAAACATAGCTTAAGTTAGGTCCGACAAAACCCTCCGGGTCTCGGCTCGGCATAGGTGTGTAAAGTAAGATGATTTTGAGACTTCGCAGTCAAGATCGCTCTTACGCTGAGTGGACATTTTTGTTTTTATTCAACTTAGGTGGCAGACAAGCACACGGCCCACCTGATGGAAAGTGGTTACCATGACCTATGATCGTGTGTAACACCAGTGGAGTCACATCCCTGCTGCCGACCCTGTAAGAACAGAGATTTAAAACTTATTAGTCTTATTCTGCGTGATGAACAGTTTCTTAAGCAAAAAGGGCGAGATAAAATACTATAACATTTTACAATATCGCTCGCTATAGGTACATTTTACACAAAATATATTATTATTATTTTAACCATGTTATGATAATAATATGTTTTCATATAACAATATCTTCTATCTATCGAACTAATTGGAAATATAGGCATAATAAGGTACAAAATATATCGCAAGAAGAAGACCTTACACAGAGTGTGCCCAGAATGAATCAGAAGTATCTTCAGAAGACATGTTATCACACATATTTATATATTATTTCTTGATATCGTCTTCAATCAAATTATAAAGTCTCCTTTGATTTTTAAAATATATTTGAAACGGTACCCAATCATTTGACAAAAAGCAATAACAAATTTTCATTTGAAAAACATCGTTTGACTAAATTAAACTTGATAAATTTATTATTTTATAAACTATAGTTTAATAAAGTACACATTGACAAATTATTTACTAGGAAAAAAATCATAATGACGATATATTTTTTTTAATTTTAGTTGATAAAACATTCTTCTGAATATAAAATATAAAAAAATAATATATTTAAGTACACATATAGGATATATTATTTTCAGCACGAAATCATGTACCTAATATTTGTAAAGTTTTCTTCTTTTTATAGACCTGGGTCCTTTAAACGGGGTGTGAAAAAACATCTGATGAGGCCGCCATTTTAACATGCTACGTGTCTTTAATGGTGACCCTCTTTCCTGAGACTTTGCCTTTAGCTTACCATCAGGCGACGTGACGTTAAATTAGCGTGTCCTACATAAAAAAGGTCAACTGAACCGAAATAATTAGGTTAGAATATGTTAGAACTGCGACCACAACGCCAGAATTTTGTGAATTTTTTCGCACGTAAAAAAAGCAGTTGATATCTACCGTCTTCTTACATACCGAGTTTGTGAAACTCAATGTCATCCAGAATACTGTCCTTAGATATAAAGCGTTAATAAGTAGTTACTTTTCTTAAGAAAGTAACTATCTTGAAATTTGTGAAGATTGTGAACTTATATTGTCATATAAGTTCACAATCTTCACACAACCCACCTGAAGGAAAGTGGTTATCATGGCCTATAGACACAACAGGAGAGTCACTCTCGTGCTGTTAACCCTATAAGAACGGAGAGTTACTGTGTCAGTGTAGACAAAGTAGAACAAGCCTTTGGTCTTCCCACTGACGACACAAAAACTCTCCAGTAAGCTCTGGCACTCACCGCCGGGAAGGCAACAAGAGGATAACCTCGTGTAATATGGCCACGACTATTATAATATAGCCACGGTATTCCGTAGGGTAGGAGTAGGTAGGTACCTCCCCAGTTGAGCTGCTCAATTGGAACAGAAATACCTAAAACCATATTTATGATGATGTGTAGGGATAGGTCTGTTTAACATCAGACAGATATATACAGCCCAGACTCAGCCTCAGATATGCCATGCGGTTCGAATCAACAGTAGTGCCTGGTGAACGGCATAAGGTTCACCTCCTATTACGTGGGATCGAATAAAATTGATGATTGGTGAAATGTGGTTGTTAATTTACTTCTGCCTAACCCTCCGGGGATAAGGGCGTGATTATGTACCTATGTATATGTAGGGACGACAGATGACTCTAAAAAGAGCGTCACGTATCAACATACGCTCACGCATTCCCATCGCGACTTAGCCACACCCTTTATGTCTTATTTTTCTAGTTGAACCACTACAACTGGATACTTAATACGTCATCAACATTTTATGTAGGATGTTTGTTTCATCTTATCATCATAATCTAACCGACCCGTCCGGACTACACTGGTAATTTATAATTTTTTTCATAGGAGGTAGGACACGGCAGTATAGCCGCCCAATTGAACAGTCCAACTGGGGAAGTACCTCCGCCCTACAGAATACCGCGGTTATAATAACTTCGTGTTGTGTTCCCAGCGGCGAGTAGGGTAGCCAGAGCTCACTGGAGACTTTGTGCTGTCAGTAGGAAGACTAAAGGCTTGTCCTGCTTTGTCCTCTACACTGATGGCACAGAAACTTTGTGCTTACAGGGTCAGCAGCGCGAGTGTGGCTTCTCTGGTGTTACACACGTCCATAGGCCACGGTAACCACTTTCCTTCAGGTGGGTTGTGCGCTTGTCTGCTACCTAAGTGGTATAAAAAAAATCATATATTATATGGGATTCCACTTCCTTTAATAGTGATGATATAGGCTATAACCTTCCTCGATTAACTGACTATTTAAAATAAGCACGTTCAACCATGCAGACAAACAAACAAACATACTCTTCAGCTTTATAATATTAGTGAAGACAATAGATCGAACTATATTAATTTCACCGTGACCTTTCCCGCAGGCGATAAGAATATCAGATTATTAAACGTTTATTTGGAAACAAAATAACCACAAAAATTATATCAATGTGTTTGTTATTATGTTTTATAGACGTAGACTAAACAAATAAAAATACCCGAATAAAAACATTCAATAGGTATCTGTTACAATGTTTTGACGCTTAGAAATACTTGAACCCTTGAAAATATTTTGAAAAAACCTAAGGGAGGTTTTTCCAAAATATTTTCAAGGTGGGTTGGTGGTAGAATCATTTCGACTCGTTGAATCGACCAGTCACTGTCATGACACGAGCTGAGTGGAGTGACGAGACAGTGCTTTCAGCTGAGTGAGATGTACGTGCAAAGTACTCGGTGCTCACATATACCGAGCATCAGCCGATCTACTGGGTGCGTGTGATCAAGGCATAAAAAATTAAAAATTAAAAACCCAAGTGCAGTCTAAAAGATAAAATAAGTTTTTGCCAATCATAAACGAAATAAATTAATGAGTACTGCTATCAAACTTGTTTCCTTCTTTTAGATAGCAGTCAGGATTTTTTATTCTTTAATATTTTGCTTTTTTTTTGTTATATAATGATGATGTATATATTGTCGCCGGTCGCTACGCAGGAGGCACAGATTCAATTCCCGCTCAGTGCAAATATTTGTATGCATGAAAATGGGTATTTGCATTGGTCTGGCCGTGCCTTGTAGAGCAGAGACTCGAAATATTAACGCACCGCATTTTGACTTCTGATATGTGCTATTTAATGGTCCTAGGCTGCAATATGACTGATGTTGCCAGCTTCTGGTATGGTCAGGTCCCTCTTTCTCACCCCTGTTAACATTGTTAGCATACCTCAAAAGGCTATTGATTTAAATTTTGTAACTTGAGTCAGGATACGCGTTTAAAGGGTTTTCGTTTAAATTTTTAGTTTGAAAATAAATGCCAAAATAGCCACATTTGATATTTTTTTTATACAACTTACGTGGCAGACAAACACACGTGGTCATCGCGACTACCTCTGAATGTGTGCAACACCGTAGGTGGTCACACCCGTGCTACCGACCCTGCAGGAACAGAGATTTTCTGTGCCGTCAGTACAGAAGACACAATCAGGATAAGTCTTTGGTCTTCCCACTGACAGCACTCACGCAAGTGTAAATATATTCTTGTCCATTGACTGTACAGCCATATTCCGTTTTATTTAATAAACTCTCAAAACATAACCCTCGGTAGCCTATTTTTTCTAGGGTAAGCTAGTAATATGTATTCCATCACTAGAGTTAAAGTTGATGGAGCACTGCTGGAAACTGAACCACGTGCGCCGATGGCAACATGGCTTTGTATATAGCCCAAGGTCTCAGGTTTTTTGGTGCCTAAATATTCTAAACGGCAAGACCTTTAACGCCTGCTCTATAGATTAAGCATATTATGTTGATTCGTCATGCTACCATTCCATATTTGTAAATAAATAAAAATTATAATGTATTTTAGTCTCGTTATAAGTGCTTTTAGGTCCAAAACTTGTTCGTAGTCTACAAAAGTTATGATAGAGGTGTTATTCGATTCGGAATGGTATGTAACACCAGTACGTCGTCTGCTTCTGTCCTTGCACATTTTACGAGCTTCCTCCATTCTCATTAAACTTGCGACGAGTTCAAAGTGCGCTTTTATTACATCTATTTTAATAAATTCTTGCGGGTGTCCGTCACCTTAGCCCTCTCTGTATTTTTCTTAGGGTCCCTGGGTAGTTTCATAATACCATTGAACTCTGTAGGTGGGACCTACTGTCGGTATGTACGCTGTTTTCTAGGCCGAAAATTCTTTCCCAGACTTAACATTTGTTGTATTTTTGATTGTCAATGGTTGAGTAAACCGACGATATGATCAAAGTTACACAATAAACAATAACAGACATTGCAGATTAAATACCCTTGGTATGTGTTGATGGAGCCCCCATACACTCAAAAGTGAGACAAACGAATAACTGTCGTTGCATGTATGGATGCAAAAATAATTCACATTGATTCAGACATGTATTCAAATGAAATCACAACTTGCAGTTGACCGAATTAAATTTACATGAGTTTATGCAAAATTGTTACATTTCTGAAGTATCAATATCTTGGAGGTATAAGAAATATACACATCTAGTGTTTTATGGAAGCCTGGTAGCCGGGATCTACGTATCTGCGTTTTGTGATACACTGTGTCACGAACGCATGCACATAATTTGCATGTGACGTTGCCAACTGCTTTTATAATAAAATCTTTGCCAAACATACCAATATTTACTTCCAGTTTTTTATGAGCTCCTGGTAATCACAATGCATTTTGACGGCATCGTGTCACGAGCTGCACTCAAATGGAACAAGAAATCGCATTTACATACTGTTTATATTATAATATTATTTTCTAGACGTTTAGTGACCTTACCAAGTGTTTTCTGTTCGTGTTTCCTTGAATTCCAATTCTCACTGACTATGTGTTCCTAGTATTTGTGCAAAGAGACCGCTGCATCGAAATTGCCAACCAGAATATTTGATAAATGCCTATCGTTAGTATTTATTATCGTCGTGTAGAGTGGATAGCTTCGTAGGTCCATTTTATTTTATACCACTTGGTTGACAGACAACCACACAGCCCACCTGATGGAAGGTAGTTACCGTGGCCTAAGGACGTGTGCTACACCAAGGGAGTCGCACTCGCGCTGCCAACCCTGAAAGCACAGAGTTTCTGTTTTATTTTATACGAATATGCGGCTCAGCTCTCGTGGTGATTTAATCTCGTGCCCGCTAATCATTGGAACCTAATCAGTATCATAAGTGTTATTTCCGACTATAACTTTAATCTATCCCTGCACCTGATTTCAATCAGGCCCTGTCTACCTATAACTTTATACCATGTAATAAATTTCAGACTTTATTTCTATACGCTTAAAGTACAAAATGAAAATGCCATAGCGTTATAGACTGAAATTAAATAGAAATTGTCAATTCAGAAAAATAGAAGTTGTCATTGTCAAAAAGAACGTGAGCCCTATAGATATGCGATGCGTCGACCAGACACGTGACCTCGGCCTTTGTGGCGTAGCGGTAGAACTTTCAACTGCTACGCAGGAGGCGCGAATAATGAACTCGTGAATCTGTAAGAAAATTTCGGCAATTTCATAGATAAAGACCTAATATATGTCTGCATAAATATGTATATTTGCATTGGTCTGAGTGTTTCTATGTATAATATGTATGTATTTACAAAAAAAAGTATCTAAGTATGTTTATCCGCATTCTAGATATCATAACACAAACTAGTTAAGCTATGCTTCTAGATACCGTTGAGTAGAATGTTGTTTATTTCTCATTTATTGACCTTCAAACCTACCAATATTTGGGTAAACTTAATATTGGTACTTTTTTAAATAAATAATAATAAAAATAGCTATTTAACTTAGTAAGAAGTAAACACGCACTCATCCATAAATTCGAATGACGCAGCCTTCTAAGAACAGACACCCACGAACACACGAACAAAGTATCTCTCTGAGTCTTTCTCTGTATTAATGTCTTTATTGTGATATAAAATGTATCTCAATTATTATCAGTTACCGTCGCGATATCACAGGGGCCAGTCGCCCTTTTTATTAGGTATATTTCGGAGTTAATCATACAGGTGAGGAACTAGACGTTTGTAAAATCTTTGTGTATTGAAATGGTGTTTTTGTTGACTGTACAATAGACTAGGGGCTGGTGTATATTTCGGCAACACCTGTGCAAATCTGCTTTTCGATTTTTTTGTTGTTGTTTTACTGTTGGTAGATAATAATAATAAAAAACATGTAGTCAAAATCAAAGTCAAAATCATTTATCCTGCATAGACCATTAAATCGGCACTTACAAAACGTCTATACAAAAATAAATATGAAAGACTAGATTAGCAAATGGACCACCGGTTCGAAACACAGCCCTGACCTGAGAAGACTCCGGCAACAAACTCAGTGGGATTATTTTTTGGTCTATTTACAAATTTTTGTATTTACGCTAAGTAGACTAAGTGTACCTTAGTCTACTTAGCCTAAATACAAAAATTAACTTCTGCAGCATAGTTGAGCGATCAGCTCATTTGCAAGCTTATTTTTATACCACTTAGGTGGCGGACAAGCACACGGCCCACCTGATAGGAAGTGGTTAACAGGCCTATAGACTTGTGCAACACCAGAGGCGTCACACTCGCGCTGCCGACCCTGAAGAAACTACCTAATGCCCCTTTTAAAGAACCCCATATTGTAGGCGTATGGGAAAACTGCAGCAGGGAGTTCATTCCACAGCTTGAGTGTGCGTGGGATGAAGTTTCTTTCATACCGTACAGTGCGTACCGTCTCGGGTTGCAATATGTGGGGATACATTTATCATCCAAGTATTCTTACAGTTTATAATGGTCTTTTTGGTATAATTTACTTTACTTTTTATGTACAGGTAAAACCCTAATTTCATTAGGGAGCTTGTTATAAAGCGTATACAGTTGCCCTGGAAAGAATGACTAATGTTTTTCCTTGCAAACATTAGGTTCTCGAAAATATATTGTGACATTTTAGAATGTCTATTTATTTAATCTTTTCTCGGAGGCCCTAATTATAAACAGCTCACAAAGCCCGCTTTTGGATACCAAATATTGTGTTTAAATCTGAAAAATTACGTAACTCAAAATACTAAACATTACTAAAGATTAGTCAAAATAAAAACTATTCGATATAATACTTTTTTAAAAGAACCGATACGAACCTTTATTGTAATTTTCTGTAAATATATTTATGTAGTTTAATCTATTGTGGTCGATTTAGTTACTCCATTGCGTTTGGTTTGGAATAATTACGTTTGTGTTCGCGAGTAAAACATGTGCATGAAAGCAGTAAACTAATTTATAAATTAAAGCTTCAAAATATCACAAAATCGTAAAAACATTTTAATTAATTAAAATGATATTTTTTTATAATATTGATATATAATTATTATAGGTGGATAAAATAACTATAGGCAGTCTAACTATAGGTACTTACTGATCGCGAAAATATAAGTGTATTGTAGAACTTTCCAGATGCGTATTCCTATTCGTGTAGCAATACTTAACGAGTAGCTTTTAATTTGTTTGCTGAGCCATTTTATTTACTTGTAAAATTAATGAAGTCATATCAATCCAAAATATTTAGATTCATACAAACCTGAGTGAGTCACAACAATATGATCCTAGAGACTATTCACGTCCTGTAGGTATTAATATAATAATAATAAACTTATCCATTCAAAAAAGACAAAATAAAATGGCAAGCTCAAATCTTTATTTTGTCTGGATTAATAAGGCCATAAGGGATATTTTTTAATAAAGAATATTAGCAATCGCAATTACCAATATTCCTTCTAACCCCTCCAACTAAGCTAAATTGCTTCGAACCCGTGAACTCTCAATCGTAAGGCCGGCTCCTGAACTACTCAGCTACGGACGCCGACGCTCCAATACAGATCTCATTTATTTTAGACTAGGGAAGAAGTTACTTCGTATTGTAACGACTGATGACATAACTTTGTTTCAGATCTAAATGCCAAGGATAATTCTGGTAACACGCCTCTGCATGTTGCTGTGGAGAATGAAACTCTAGATGCCATCGAGTTTATGCTTCAGCAGTAAGTTTACGTAACTTTTTTTTTTTATATAGGACACGTCAATTGGACTTCGCCTTGCCTGATGGTAAGCTGAAGGCAAAGTCCCAGAAAAGAGGGTCACCATTACTTAGACATACCGTGTGACAATGGTGACACTCAGCTTGACGGCCTCATCATATGCTTTTTCACGCCCCGCTTAAAGGACCCGGGACTGTAGGAAGAAGGAAACACGTGAGCTGGTAATCAATTCCAGGCCTTAAATTAAATTAAATTAAATCTTGATACTAATAAGCCCCGGTAGCCTAGTGGTATGGGTAATGGAGTGCTGAGACGAAGTCTCGGGTTCGATCCCAGGTCTTACCATGGCACACACCAATGACTTTTCGATGCTTTTCGAAGTTATGTGTGTATTTATCGCAGGTTTATAAGTGCCCGGTTAATGGCAATAGGCTTGCCACCTATTACATTGGGACCTAAACTTAACTGGCGAAATGTGGGTCCACCTCTGTCTACCCCTTCGGGGATATAGGTGTGAGTTTATGTTATGTTATGTTGATACTAATATTATGCGTCAGAGTTTGTGAAGATGTTTGAAAGTTTGTTACTTCGTCAATCTCTAATGGGTGAACCGCTCTGGCACACATTCATATAATCATGCCTTTATGGCCGGAGGGTTGGGCAGAGATGAATAAACATCCACATTTCACCAATCATTGAATTCGGTCCCACGTAATAGGAGGTGAGCCTATAGCCGTCTTTCGGGAACTATTGCAGACTCAAGGCATGCATCTGAGGCAGAATCTAGGCTGTATAAATTTGTCTGATGTTAGGCTGAGCGCAGATTAAAGTCACGATAGTTTTAAGACAGACTTTCCTCGCATAGACAAGTCTGTCGTAGAATTAAAACGAAACTGTTCTGTCTACGACACGTCCCACACTTCAGACGAAACTGGTTTGTCTACGACACGCATCGCAGGAACACCGTCTGCGTCAATTGATCAATATTTTATTCCAAGATATTGTTATATTAAGCATCCTAGTTACATGTGCACTTGCAAGACGACGACGCAGACGTAAATATTAGGTGCATCCCATATATAGTGAAAGACTGATAAAAGGAAAATTTTATACTCTGTATATAGTAAATTAAGGGGCGGTATAAAATTTTTCTTTTATCAGTTCTACAAACTTTTTCAATTATTTCCGAATGAACGTGACAACTTTTGATAATTTATTGAAATTAATGGAGCCTTAAATAGCCTTACATAGGAGAGGAGGCCCGCCGCTAGACTGTTTTGTCTTTGATGTACGCACCCGCATACATATAAAAGGGAAGTCAACAATTGTTAGTCAGACTAGTCGCCTTGTCGTAGTAGACAGCTTTGTCTATGAAAGGTTTTATTCTAAGTGTGCGCCTCTCCTTTTATTTTGTAAATCAATAGTCTGTCTTAAGTCTGTCGTGACTCTAATCTGTGCTCAGCCTTAAATAACCCTATCTCTTAGTTGTACGACACCGCATGGGAAGAGAATTAGGTAAATTTAGTCTGGAATAACATATAGGATCCATTTAAACGGTGCCAGCATTCCTTGCGGGTGGGCAATATAATATCTACTGATTGATTCATCAACATAGAACGTAAACCGGTAAAAGACAACCCCAAACCCCCAAACCAACCCCTAAAAGACAAACACAGAGGTTTCATCGCTTATTTTTACTAATGCCATTGTTAGGAATTTCGCATTTTAGAAGCATGAAATTGGTAGACAATACCTAGTCTAGCCATAAATATTGTTACGAAGAAAAAACATGTTTTTTTATTGCAAATAATATTTATTACTTTTACAGTGTGTTAGTTTAATACATAAATATAAAACAATTTAAAATATAAAAAGCTTATTCGAAGTGGTCTCCATTGGCTGCAACACAGTCCTTTAAACGTTGAGGCCAGTTATCAATAGAAGCACGCACTCTTTCCATGGGAAAATTCTTCACTGCCAATCGTATGGATTGTTTTAGGGACTTCAAATTATCATTGCGTTTGGAGCAAGCCATACTCTCTAAAACTGACCATAAATCATAATCCAGCGGATTAAGATCGGGACTAGACGACGGCCAGTCTTCAGCTCTGATGAAGTCCGAAACGTTCACTTCCAACCAAGACTGCGTGGACCGAGCTTTATGACCCGGCGCTGAGTCTTGTTGGAAGGACCATACTTGGTTATTGAACACGGTGTTGTTAAGGGGTTTAACTACCTTCACAAGAATGGTATCTTGATACACTTGTGCCGATGTTTTGATACCTTTTTCACAAAAATATGGCTCAGTCACTCCTTCATAGCTAACACCCCACCAAACCATCACTGAAGTCGAATAATGCCCACGTTGCACTCTGTCGACTAATTGGGAAGCTTCCTTAGAGCTTTGAGCATAAATACGGTCATTTTGTTTGTTAAAATGTTGCTCAATTGTAAAGATTTTCTCATCCGTAAACAAAATTTTTCTGTGACCTCTCTTTGCGTACCGCTTCAGTAGCTGCTTCGATTTTACCACCCTATTCTTTTTTAAATTATCAGTAAAAAAAGGACCAGTGGGTCTCTTATAGGCTGCAAGTCCTAAGTCATCTTTTAAAATGCGCGACATGGTTCTGGGTGCTATCTTCATCTCCCGAGATAAAATCTTTTGCTTTCGGACAGGATTTCTTCGAATTCTTTCCCTTACTGCTTTGACCACCTTTTTCGTACGAACACTACGTGGACGGCCAGATCTTTTTCTGTCACAAACAGAGGAGGTGTCATTGTACCTATTAATAGCCCGGTACACAAACATTTGACTAATACCAAGCGTATGGAGAGTTTTAAAAATTACATTCGGCTCCATACCAACTTTGTGTAATGCAATCACAGCGATTCGGTTTTCTTTATCACCCCACTTCATTTTAATATAGCAAAATATTGTACAATGTATTGGCGCCAAAATTAGAAAACACAATGAACAATCGTATAAAAATGACAGATTTCAAATTCAAATGTAATATCTTTCTTATTTTAATTGTAACAGTATTTATGGCCAGACTAAGTATAGACAGTTTTTCTACATTCAAGGTGAAATAAGGAGTGAATGTAAGAAGTCCGTTTTATTGTGAGATATTTACTATTCAAATAAGAGCATGAAATTTAATATTAAAGCTTCTTGTTTTGTTTATTTATAATTTAAACCAATTGTAATCGGGTTAAAGGATATTTTCTGAACATATTCCTGTATGAAAACAGACCCCGGGCCACTAATATAATATTAATATTATCTCGGACATTCTACACAGCTCTATAGAATAGAGATGAATACGTAATCCACTCCATCATTTCACGCTCTGTCTAAAATGAATAAAATAAGTTTCTATTATAGCAAGTACTGTAGTAATTGCTTCAAGAAATATAATGTTATAGTCATTATGAACCGCCGCGTGGTTCCTGGCAGAGTAGAATTTGGACCACCCCATTTCTTCCCACGCAGTGTCGTACAAGGCGACTAAGGGATAGGGCTGTTAACATCAGACAGATATATACAGCCCAGACTTAGCCTCAGATGAATGGCTTGATTCAACAACAATGCCCGGAAGACGGCAATAGGCTCACCCCCTATTACGTGGGTCCGAATTTAATGATTGGTGAAATATGGATGTTAATTCATCTCTGTCTAACTCTCCGGGAATAAAGACGTGATTATATGTATGTACATAGTATGTGTGTAATAATAATTATTTTTTATAACAGTACCAGTTACATGGGTAATCCCTACAAGTTACTAATGTCGTCGAGTTGATTCTATGATATTATATTTATATAGATTATTTTAATTTGTGTCCCCACACTACAGGTCTGAACTTGTTAGGAATGTTTTGTGAATTCTCGATCTTAAAATACCTGTAACTGGTAATTTTTGACTAATTGAGAAGTCACAACATGTACTTATGTAGTACATGTTGTGACTTCGTCGTTGCGTTGCGTCGTTCGTTCAGCTTGCAGCATACCAACCGCCCTTAACATCTCTTCGCGACTTAAATGACGACGTGACATGATGACTACAGTCACAAAAATGCACAAACCATACGTAAAAGAAGTATTATTGATAATAAACGTTATTTACAATCAAAGAAAATATTTCTTATTTTGCCTCAGAGAAACTGCATAATCAAACACTTTTAAAAGTTTTCCCTCCATATTCGAAAATCATTACTTACTTAAATTTATTTTTAAATTTCGAACAACTCTGTAATCTACTTTATTCTATTTTTATTTATTTGCTGCCAGTTATTTGCAAAACAAGATTTACACGAAAAAAAAATTGGGGTCATCTTGTTCCATAGACTTTGTTGATGTGTGTATGTATACATGTATACAAGCTACATTGAGTCAGAATTTTTTTCGATCGATATTCCTTCAAAGCCAACTGCCAGATACAATAATAGAAAGGACACACAATGCCAGTCAAACATCGAATAAAATATCCCTCACCTTACATCATATCTCACTTGAATTTTCCCATTTTCAATAAAACGTAGATGCCACATGTGTGCGAGGTTTTCCTTGAAGTTGCCACGATTAACGTTTAATAGCGGAAATTTCAGTGAAAAGCACACATACTCGTACTTGTGCACCAATATGATATAGCGCACCATATGACAAAACATGACTGGACTATATGTACTTAAAGTACATATATATATAAGTATATATATATATAGGTATTTAAACTATAATGGTCACTCACACACAAAAATAACCGGGAACAAGCCAAAACAAAATCGCTAGTGGATGCAGTAAGCATCGTGTGTCGTGAACGTGATCGAGATCGGGTTCGAGTTTGTAGTGAGGGTGAAACCAGTAGTAGTGCAGATACGCGTAGTAAAAGAACTCTAAAGAGGGTAGATCGATATAATCACTCCTAAGAAAAAACTTTTTCTTTGTTCACCGCCACTACTCCAGTTCCTCCGTGATCATGGTGCTTGCAACAGCGCTAAAATATCGGAAACTCAAAATAAAGATACATGGTAAATATCCCATTTATTTTGAGTACATATATAGTCCAGTCATGTTTTGTCTCATATAGAGGTGTACAAATACATATATACGTAAGGAGAAGTTTAGTCATAAAATGTTTTTAATTAAAAAAAAAGTTTTCTTTATAATAAATGCAAATATAATTAATTACTGTATCCCTGTTTATTCCACTTTCGCCTACATACTAACTAGGGAACATAGAAATAATGTTATTGTCAGTAACAAAGAACACACGTCCACGTGTCTACTTTGTTACTCTGAATTATGTGAGGGATTTTAAAAAGAAATAAATATAGCCTAGCGGAATGGGTAAAGGACTGCTGGGACGAGGTCTCGGGTTCGATCCCTGGTTTTACCATGGCACACACCAATGACGTTTCAATGCTTTTCGAAGTTATGTGTGTATAAGTGCCCAGGTTTAGAAGTGCCCGGTTAGTGGCAATAGGCTCGCCATCTATCACATTGGGACTTAAACAAAAACGGGCGAAATGTGGGTGCTAGCACCTCTGCCTACCCCTTCGGGGATATAGGCGTGAGTTTATCAGTTTATGTTGTTTTATAAATATTTAAGTCCCTAACAGTTTTAAGGCTGTAATAAAAACTGTATATACCCTGTGTAATATTTTATTAGTAATGGACATTGTGTTAGCTGATTTTATATTATTGTTTGTTCCGTGAGCTTGTAACAGATTTTCTTGTTGGATGAAAACTAGTAAAATGGATGCTTCGTGCACATCTGTTTAGATGCCGTAGATGGGTTAAGCAGCAATAGTGTTCCATACTTCAATTGATTTGTGTTCAAAGAGTCTTAACGATCAAGTGGATTCGAATTATTCTTTTCTTTATTCATTACTCTCGCACCGTCGCCCTAAGATGGTTGTAAAGGTGAATTTGGAGCACTCAAGGCGTGAATCGGTAGGTCGGTGATCAGAGCATTCTCCCTATAAGGAACTGGTCGGGAGTTCAAATCACGCCTGAATCATTTCACTTCTTAAACTAATCTCTTGAAAAGTAAATTGTTAGATTAAGTCAGCGTCAGCATCAGTCTTTAAATAAAATATTGGTCCATTCGTTTGAGGACTACGAGGCCAGTTGGGGACAGATACTTTTATGTCAAGTGCAAAAAATTACAAAATTGAATTTATAATCCATTGCTAGTGAAAGGGGGCACTATTCTAGTTTCATTGAGAATAATACAAACATTTTGTTACAGCCGTGTCGATACCGGTATTCTGAACGACAAGAGTCAAGCACCTATACATCTAGCCACTATTCTGAATAAGGTATGTGACATTCGTTTATTTTTTTCACACTGTTTTGGTAGCAAATAGGCACATGGCCTACCTGATAGGATTTACCGTGACCTAAGGACGTATGCAACACCAGGGGAGTTACACTCGCGTTGCTGACCCTGAAGAAACTTCAAATGCCTCTCTGGAAGAAATTCATATTATGTGGTAAGCAAGACTACCAGAAAGTAGGAAGGTGCTAGACTAGGACCTATATTACAAAACGATACATACTCATTACTGAATCCTGAATTTTGATTTTCATTGACTTACTGTCAATGACAATCTGTTCTCACTAATAGTTCATAAATCGAGATTTATGACTGTGTATTTTCTGGTATACGAACCTAGATGTCTGGATAGCCCGCATTGGATACCAGATAATACAGTTACTGTAGGATACAAAAAAGTGTCGGTCAATTTATATTCGTAATGTTATTACTTTTTTTACGTGCCAAATATCCCCACGGACCGACTAAAACTCACGACGCCTGTGTGTCGTTGTTGCTTGACGAAGGTGAGGTTTACAGGCATATCCCTCGAGCTCCGGCTGACCCAGGGCCGTCTCTCTTGATCTATCCCTCCTAGGGTGTGGAGACCACAGAGTCCCCAAATGTTATTACAAATATTAAAATGTGAAAGTTCGTTCGATAGATGTTTATGACACTTCAAAGCAAGTACGGCTGAATGATCAGCCGTACTTGTTTGACAACCGATTCTGCTTTTTTATGTCTTAGTAAAACCAATGTTATACCACTGACACGGCAGAAAAGAAACATTAAATTTTGTACTTTATTCATATATAGTTAAAGTTCAGAATTAAATGACAAATTATACCTTTCATTATATCTTTTCATTCATTCTACGAAATTCCATTTAATTTTAAGCTTTACTGTTATGTAGTTAGTCCGTCCGTCCATAATAAATCCGTAGTAGAATCGGAGGTCTGCTCAAAATTTGGTACAGAGATAAATGAGCAACACATAGTGCTGCCTCATAAACAGCAATTACAGTAAACTAATAATAAAAGTTAAATTTACTCTCAACAATTAAATAGCAGACATAATATATATTTATGTATTTGTAGTTGTATATATATCTATATATTAGTTATGTATGAATGAGTATAGTAGTAATAAGTTGTATATATATACCTGGGGTATGCATCTAGTATACAAGATGCATCTTACATTAAAATCTCCACTTTCATGTACACTAGACTTTGCCTCTCGTATTGCAATTCATCTGTGCACTCCTGGGTTTGCTGGAAGAAAACTCAATTTTGAGTTAAGTTCGCCTTTGTACTTTACTTCAATTTTTTCTGTATAAATGTAATTATGTGTATGTGTACAATAAAGTATAATAATAACTATTAAAATCCAAACTATGGAAAGTTAAGAAGGTAAACTTACACTGCTCTCATATATGCCAACTAGGACCAGTAACTTTTTCCTAGCTTTGTATTGTAGCTTAACAGAGAACAAGTGGAAATCAAACAAAGAGCAAGCAGGTAATCTACTATAATGCCAACTTTGAAAAACATAAATCATCTCTAGTATCATGGAGTTGGAGGCACCGCGAGATGTCTTCCTACAGTGTAGTACTGTTCCAACAGTCTACAGTCACGTCTGTTGAATATTTTGAATCAAAAAAATGTATAATTGTGGTCAATCAATCAATAAGTCTATCGCAATTTACTGCTGGGCATAGGCCTCGCCCAATGTTGCGAGGCTTTGGCCTAATGTTTCCACGCTAGCCAGACGGTTTGGTACAGAGTTTTATTTCGAGTTCTCCTTCTCTCGTAGTGATATAAAAAGTGATGTAAAAACTTAAACAAATTTATAGTATCGGTATTATCTAAAATAAAGTTCGAATTTGACATAATTATACTTTCTGAATGCAGGTTGAAAGGCCTAGGAGGGCCGCCTTTTCTTGACGGTTACTCGTCACACGCGACTATTAACAATCCTATACAAAATGATGGAGTTGTAATGTATACTAGGAACGGGCTATCGTGTACTGTATCTGAGCCAACTTTCCTAGACGCAAACTGTCTTGTGTGCAAAGTGGATAGTACTGCTATAATAGGAATTTATAGGTCGCCTTCCTACTATGACCTAGCCCCTTTCTATCGCAGCCTTGAAACGTTGACGAGTTCTTTACAGTCGTTTGAAAATATAGCCGTGATAGGAGATATTAATATAGATATCAAGGAGGTCGATAACATAGATAGGAATGAGTACGACTATTTACTGCTCACAGCTTCGCTGGGTTTGCTGCCAGCACATTCGTTTCCTACCAGATTAGGAAACTGTCTTGATCATATTATGCTAAAAGCAAACACTGCAGCAATAGCAATCGTAGTAGATACTCCAGTGACGGATCACCTACCAGTAATCCTATGTTTGAAGCAGCACAGAAGACTGTATCTTGACTCTAAAAAGTTAATAACACGTTTAGACTATACGTCTATCAAGCATGACATTGATGGGTTTGATTTTGGTCCAGTGTTGGATGAAACCGATGCTAACTCTGCTACTGATAAATTTATCTCGATGGTTAGGGATACAGTAAAGAAGCATACGACACAGAAGAGGGTTGGTAGGCGACGTCGCATCCTAAAACCGTGGATCACGGATGGGTTGCTTCGTTGCATACGTAACCGTGACAGGATGCATACTAACCTCCGGAAAAATGCTGATAACACGATACTTACTATAACCTATAAAAGGTATCGAAACTTCTGTGATGCCTTGCTCAAAAAGCTTAAAATTGAGTACGAACAAGAACAGTTTAGTAAGGCTCAGAACAGTCCGAAAGCAATGTGGGAAGTCATTAATAAAATATCAGGCAGAAAGAGTTGGACACAGCCGCCTACGGAGCTTTTAAACCTATCAGCCAGCGCCAATCTTTCAGCAAACTGTGTCAACAGGTATTTCATTAATATTGGCAAAGACCTTGCCTCAAAGCTTATCCCACCCGACAGCTCACCGCACAACGGCAGCGCCGCTATAACTCCATGTAATTCATTTGGGATACTACCGGTGGATAGGGGTCAGGTTTTGCAAATTATTGGCTCACTGCGAAGTACATGTGCTACTGGCTGGGACAATATTCCAGCCTTAGTAATTAAACTTTCTCGGGATGTCCTTGCAGCTCCGATTGCCCATGTTTGCAATGTCTCGATCGCAGCTGGTATCTTCCCGAAAAGCCTAAAAAGGGCCATAGTGACTCCTATATCTAAAGGCGGGGACAAAGGACGTCTTACTAACTATAGACCAATTTCGGTACTTAGCGCCTTGTCTAAGATATTGGAAAAAATTCTCAACAGCTGTTTGACTAAATATCTAGCGAAATATAACCTCATATCTGAAAACCAGTACGGATTCAGGTCGGGTGTATCGACGGAGGACGCCGTCACAAATTTAAGTGTGACGGTATCTAATAAATTGGATAACAGGTTCAAGTGTTATGGCGTCTTCTTGGACATATCCAAGGCTTTCGATACGGTCTCTGTTCCCATTTTGATATCAAAACTGGAGCAAATTGGGATTCGTGGGATAGCTTTGGATATGTTCAAGGATTATTTAACTGATCGTACCCAAGTAACAAAAATTGACGCTGTGGTAAGTGACGAGGGGAAGATAGAGTACGGCGTCCCGCAAGGGAGTATTCTCGGCCCCACACTGTTTCTGATATACGTGAACGACCTGTGCAGGATGAAGTTGCAGAACTGTCAAATTTTTACGTATGCAGATGACACGGCCCTGATAATACATGGGAAGAATTGGGAGGAAGCCAGGACTCAGACTGAGAGCAATTTAAGAGAAGTGATGTCTTGGCTGTCTTCTAATCTTCTCACCATAAATGTAGAAAAGACAAAATACATTCGCTTCTATCTCCCAAACTCGCCTGAGCCAACGGCGGAATCCCTGTCACTCACCGCCCACAGCTGCACCAGTTCGGCAACATCTTGCTCCTGTCCTCGTGTAACTAATGTTGCCAGTATAAAATACCTCGGTATTCAAATTGACGAACGACTAAACTGGCGTCCTCAGATAGAAACACTTGGAGTGCGCGTTAGAAGACTACTCTATGTCTTTAGAAATCTTCGTTCTTCTGCCGACAAATCAATAATGCACACGGTTTATGCTGCATTGTGTCAATCCATCATAAGCTATTGCATTCCGGTATGGGGTGGAACACATAAGACCATAGTTTTAAAACTGGAGAGAGCTCAACGAGCTCTTCTCAAAGTAATGAACTTTAAACCACGCTTCTATTCTACTACAGAATTGTATAGAGAATGCCAAGTCCTAACAGTGCGACAATTGTTTATACTCCGCACCATGCTCCGTCGCCACTCACAGGCTCCACTGAATCCAAATATACCATTAAGGAGACGTGGTGCACTTGTGTGTTCCCCCGTACCCTGCAGAACGGCATTTGCAGCGCGACAATATAACGCAACGAGTACTAGACTCTATAACAAAATAAATAGGAAGATCTCGGTGCATAAGCTGAACAAGCACGATTTTAAGCACAGTTTGATCAACTGGTTGAAGTTACAGAACTATGATGATACCGAAAGTCTTATTGAGATCCTTGAATGAGCAAAACTATTACTGTATCCTTGATATAAGGCCAGCATGAAACATAATTATATAGCATGAAATATACTATAGATATACATATAAATACATATATAACATAATGGTAAATTTAAAAATTTGAAATTTGAAAAATCTAATTCATTGCAATGCATTTTATATAAAATGGGTAAAATCAAATATTCTGTGATTGTAACTACACAAATGACTTTTGAACGGTGAGCCACCAACTCCCAAGATACGAGTATGTCTCAGTTTGGGGTTGGTGTGTCCTTAATATGAGCGAGTTTCACCGGTGGGGTGCAGCATTCGGGTCGCCCTGGCTGAATTGTAGTACATACCTATATATATACAAAGAATTCGATTGCGAGTAGCGGGAGGGTCCTGCTCGGATCGGCCTGGTTGCGGCTGGTGCCATTGGTGAAATTCGAACAAATTGTTTTTATGCCTCTGTACAACTCATAATATAATATTTTATGTCATATTGCTTTGCACCTGTACTTATATTGTGAATAAATAAATTATTATTATTATTATTATTATTATATCGTCTGCGTATTTTTATTTATTTATTTATTTAGTACATGGAAAACTTACAGCATAAAAACATGAATAGCGTTGGACTAGGTCATAGAAAGCCAATAACAAGTTTTCACTTATAATCGCTGCGTAGGTAAAACATTGTAAACAAAAACACGCATTGCACAAACCTTATGGAAGAAAAAAATAGAAAAACTACACAATAGATCTACATACTCAATACCATGAACATAGTACATCAATTTCTGGGTTTGAAAAATGTTAAACTCAAGCACCTTCTCGCCGCCGGCACACTAGTCGAGAAAGGGTCAATGTCGTGCAGGCTGCTTACATAGCCTGTTAAAGTTACGAGTAGCCCTCACTATATAGCTGTTTTGCCTGTAATTTGTAGAAGCATTCGGAATTCGTAGCGGTGGATTAAGTCGAATTGACTTACATGGTACATTTAGTAAGCCGTTAGCCGCCTTTTACGACACCCTTCGGATGAGACAGGGTAGTGTTTCTTGTATTCTTTCTCCATCACCATACGGAGTTGGTTATGGAACTGATTTATTTCCGATTTCATTTAGATGATGGCAAGTGGATATATCATATATATCATATTCGCAAATATAACATTTGGCGGCATTTATAACGAGTGGATATTAATGTATGTATTCGGTAAACTAAAAGTAATCTTTATCTCCACTCCATCATCAGACCATGGTACCATTAATGCATCACCTAAGCGTGTACGCAAAGTTTCATCTACATATATCGGCTGAGAATATTTACATTAAAATCGAATTGCAAGATTTCATTCCAACAATCGTAACACATACATACATACATACAAACAATGCAATTAAATTAAAACTCTTTATTCAAATTCTGAGTGCCCACCTATATAATATATATTCATATTTAGTTTTTGTCACCGAAATAGTAACATCACCTTTGGATCACCATAGACGTCGTGAGTTTTAGTCGGTTCAAGTCCGACAGAGCCGGACCCGGCGGAGGACTACCGAAGGAGGGTGGAGGGGAACCCGTGTGGATGTTTCGCAAAATAAAAAAAAGCCGCTGAAACAGCTGTATTTTGTGATATTTTATGAAAGTCGATTAAAAAAAAAATTGAATAGGTTCAGGTGGGATTCAAACCCGCGATCTTTCCCTTAAAGAGATTTGAATAGTTAGCATACTAAATGCTTTAAAATTTCATTCAGTTGTAATAAAGTGTTTTTTATATATCATACTAGCTGTCCCGGCAAACGTCGTTTTGCCATATAATGTTAAGGGTGGACAACCCTTAACATTTAGAGGGATGAAAAATAGATGTTGGCCGATTCTCAGACCTACTCAATATGCTCACAAAATTTCATGAGAATCGATCAAGCCGTTTCGGAGGAGTTCAAGTTCGAACACCGTGACACGAGAATTTTATATATAAGATTATGAATTTAATTACATAACAGGAAGTCCCAAAATACCTATCTGCTCTCATGTATGACAGAACAAAACTATTCTTACACTATCCTTTAACTTAACATTACTATGTGACAGGGATTGATTCTATCACCTGAGAGTAATCCTTTCTTAGCACTGTCAAGTGACAATACTCGTGTGAAGGTATTGACTATCTGTCTATAACTTTATATAAGTTGTAATTGTTACTTTAGATTTTTTGATTCAAACCATACTATAACATTTAAACGAATAACTTCGGTTTTACCCAATCAAATGATACGATTTTACGATAAGCCACTAAGATTTGTGGTAACACGATAAGTCGACACTATTAGTTTACTTATAGTACAATAAAATTAGCTGAGTTAAGGGGCAAACCTAGAAAAAATACGTAGTAACAATTTTCTTTTGGAATTCATTGAGGAGGTTGGATAGCACTGTCTGTCTTAATTGCGATTTGAATCGTATTCGGTTCGTTGCAATCTCCACTATCATACTCATAACGAATAATTCATTTATTTTTAAATTCTACACGAAAAATGTCAATTACAAAATTGTTTAGAACAGCTACTAGGACTTTTTCCTACGTCAATAAAATCGTATAAAACTTCACGACCTTTTGGGGTATAAATTGAAAAATAACTATCCTAGGCAAAAATTATGAGGTAGGAAAATTAATTTCAAACCACTTTTTCTTGTAAAATTAATAATAAACGACTTATTTAACAAATAAAAATTCAACCTGAAACTCAAGATAGCGGAGAATGTATGGGAAATGAATACCACGCAAAACCAAATGTAGACTGCCAGCGAATTCCGAAAGAAAATTGCTACTAGTTGTTATCTTTGTCAAATCCTAACTTACTTGTAGTATTAGGAATTACTTCAGCTTCATTAGACTGTGCAAAGTCTTGCGTTGGGAATAGAACAGCAGCGGTTCGTTAGTTAATCTATACTAGTTGTAGATTAGTTACGTCTTTACATTGAGGATAGGTCACGATACTGAACCCATTTTTTCTGTAATTTATATCTGTTTATTCGCGATAGATGTAAAAACTACTGAAGGTATTTTGTTGCGGGTTTTTCTTAAACTAGGGAGGAATTTAATAACATTGCAAGTGGGAGGACACAAGCGCAAATCTCTGCCATATTAGGAGTAGATATGCTTTGATTGTATCGACATTAACCCAAGCTATTACGATCAAAGTTGCTCAGCTGGAAAGGTTACTATATAATTCCGCACTCCGTGATTACTTTAAATAGTAATAAAAAAAATAAACAAAATAACTATGCCTGGATAAATTTACATCGAGCTTCCAACGTAGTCGTAACGTGAAAATATAGTAGATCACAATTGGATTTTTTTATACGATTTAGTTGGTTGACAAGCACACGGCCCACTTGAATGGAAGTGGTTACTGTGGCCTATGGATGTGTGCTGCACTATGGGCGTTACACTGGCGCTGCCAACCCTGTAGAAACCTAATTCCCCATATTGCAGGTACTTGGGAAAACTGCAGCAGGGAGGTCATTCTATAGCTTAAGTGTGCGTGGGATGAAGTTTTCGTACCGCACGGTGCACACCGTCTCAGGATGTAATGTGTGAGAATGAATTCCCTGCCTATGGCGAGCGGTGCGATGATAGAACATAGCTGTGGGCATCATGTCAAACAATTTATTTGAGTACAAACTATGTGTTTTGAATAGGCAGTAAAACACACATAGCAATATAGAAGAGAGAAATGGCGTAAAATTAGACCAACTTAAATATGTCGGCCTTTACGAACGCGCTTAGTTACGAAATGGTCATCATTCAGAATAAAGGAGCCTGTGTTGGTGGGGTTGACAGCCTCTGTAGTGTGATGACGTGGCGGTAGTGGACGCGGCCGTTACGGAGGAGGCGCGGGTTCGTTCCCCGCTCAGTGCAAATATGGGTATTTGTAGTAGTCTGGTCATGGTTCGGAGAGCACGTTAAGCCGTCGTCCCGGTTGCCAAACAAACATCCTTGGCAGTCGATATGGGTAGTTGGAGCCCTAAAAAGTCCAACAACTGGTCTAACCGCAATGCTTCGATATCGCGATTGGGTTCTGCAGGTCAGGCCAAATTCGCAGTTAAACTGGTAAAGCGGACCCCAGACGCCGAGGTAATGACTTCACATGCGACTGGGATTAACCCTAAGATGATGAAGAAGAAGATGGGCCTGTATAGCTTACTTCTTTTTCACTTGCGAAAAATCCCCACGGATAACCCCACCACCGGAGCCGGTGAGAGAGGTTATGTCGGACTCGAACCGACTAAAACGCACGACGCCCGGGGTCGTTTTTGGTTGCCGAAGGTGGGTTAACAGGCATATCCGACCGATGTATAATATATTATATTTTTTTTTACGTGCGCAAAATCCCCACGAATACCTCCTCACCAGAGCCGGAGGAAGAGGTTATGTCGAACTCGAAGTGACTAAAACGCACGCCACCTGTGGGTCGTTTTTGTTGCCGAAGGTGCGGTTGACAGGCATATCTCTCGCACCCCGGCCGACCCAGGGCCATCTCTCACGATCTGGCCCTCTCCTCGGGTGTGTGGGGACTACAGAGTCAAACATATTATATTAGTACCTAGCTGATTAAGTTGTTAAGACTGTAATAATTTGCCTTTGATATTTCCAATATTTATAAGTATTGTCTTTTTTGTTGTTATGTAGGTTTCGGTGCTCCAAGTTTTCGTAAAGTTCAAGAATCAATTCGACGTCGAGCTAGGTGGGGAGCACGGTCGCACCGCGCTGCACTTCGCTGCGATACACGATCATGATATTTGCGCCCGGATATTGGTAATTATGAATCCAACGTGCTAATTATCTGTTCAAAGAAGGAATATTAATTGGATTAATGATAATGACAATACCAAATCTTTGTTTTGCTAAGGCCAACGTAAAGTGGTGAATAGGTACCAAGGGGTAAATAAGATGAAATGTTAACCATTGTTTTTTTGGAATAATTAATTATACAAATATTAAATATCGACTCAGATATTTGGTGGTTCTAGTCATTGTTATATTGAAATAATCTAGTTCAATAAATCTAAATTCACTTAAAAAGAATAACTGTTATATCTATTTCACCATTTAGATACTATTATCTGTTTTCACTATAGTTGCTGCACGCTATGAAGGTCGTTTTGACACAACTGGTTTTGATCGTTTTCTATTTTTTGGTGTGTGAAGATTAGTTTCTTCTATGCCAGTCTGGCCATATTTTTCTTGAGTTATTCATCTAACAGTTCGTTGTCCAATATTAAGTGCACCAAAGAACAGAAAACGAGCAGAATCAGTCGTGTCAAAACGGCCTTCATGAAGTGCCGCAACTATAGTTATTTGTAGAGAGATAGTATTCTTTTCTTCTTCTTTTCGGCAATTGAATTGGTATTCAATTGCCGAAAAGAAGAAAATTACATTATTAGAAGTTTTGTTAGTCAACTGGTTTAGTAAATATAATTATTATTCCTTCATTTTTAACAACAGGCTTCTAAACGTAGAAGACATAACGGCCAGAAAGATGCTTACAAAATAATAGGAAGAAGTATTTTATATGATTTTTTTATCTATCCCATTCACATTAGATTAAAGAATTCGGTGCTGAATGTAAGAGATCCTGCAACAACGGTTACTATCCAATACACGAAGCTGCTAAAAACGCTTCCTCTAGAACAATGGAGGAATTTTTGCAATGGGGAGAATCAAAAGGTTGTACCAGAGAGTCTATGATTTCACTGTATGACAATGAAGGGAATGTGCCCCTGCACTCAGCGGTCCATGGCGGGGATATAAAAGCTGTTGAACTATGCTTGCGCTCCGGTGCTAAGATATCCAAGCAGCAGCATGACTTGTCTACTCCTGTACATCTGGCTTGTGCGCAGGTAAGTTATAATGCTGTGTGGCTAGTGATTTTAGATTAGGTATATTTCTTTCTTAGATCGCGGTAGCCTAGTGGTATGGGTAATGGACTGCTGAGACAAGGTCTCGGGTTCGATTCCAAGTTTTACCATAATAACTTTTCGATGCTTTTCGCAGTTATGTGTGTATTTATCGCAGGTTTATAAGTGCCCGGATAGTGGCAATAGGCTCGCCACCTATTACATTGGGACCTAAACATAAACTAGCGAAATGTGGGTGCTAGCACCTCTGGCTACCCCTTCGGTGATATAGGCATGAGTTTAAATTTTTTCTGTTTTTTTTAAAGAATATTATAGACTGAAATTACTAATATTCCCTCTAACCGGTTTTAGAGGTTTTAGACTATAAATAATCACGCTACTACTTAATAGAGTGGAGCAGTGATCATAAATGTCAACAAATCCGGCATACAATATTCAGACTAAGAAAATACAGGTTCAAAGAGGTGAAATGGTGTTTCAAATGAAGTCGGTTCGAGTTAGTTCATTATCTAATAAAACTCTCGCGTCACATATTCATGGTTGTACTTCGACAAAACGGTTCGAACGATGGTAATGTTTTCTAGAATGTTAATAAACTTTTTTTTGTAATTATAGCCATAATTTTTGAAGTGAAAACTTCTTTAGCGGCGCTGTGTACTTTTTTTGGAATGGGTAAAAATTTATAAATTCGCGTCAGGACACGTGACCTGATCGAAAATTCGTAAGACGGATGGAGAGAGGACAGGCGGCGCAGGGCGCTTGCGCGAATGTCACACGACTATCACATGTGTGATGGCGGTGATAAACTTTTTAATGTAAAATAATTGTAATAGTTTTGAAGTGTTAAATTTTTAATGTAATATAAATTGTCATGTTTGTGTACGATAGCGCAATAAATAAATATTGTATTCCACCACATAAATAATAGTACTTTTATACTGATAATGAAAGCAATTCGTACAAAATTATTCTCTAACCATTCCAAAATATCAAAAATGTACAACGTTAATATTCAAGTTTTCACTTCTGCCGGCGCTCCCGTCGTTTTTTTTCACATAGAACATGTCAATATGACTTCACCTCACCTGGTAGTAAGTTAAAGGCAAGGGATGATGACTATTTTTTATACTCTCGAAAAATTTACAGCTTATAATAAAATTGAACTGCTAAAGTGAAATTTTATTACAATAAATAGTGTCAAACATATTTGATTTTGAAAATTCAATTTCTTGATCCGCCCGAAAAGGCTCCATACAAAATCGTTACAAAGGTCACGCCTTCCTCACGTATTACAAAATATATAGAGTGCAAAAGAATATCGCATTTATGTCGGTCTGCGTAGCGTTTACACGTATGTAGTTCTTAATAAAAGTCATTTGAAATTTAATAAGGAATCTAAAATGATATAAATTTGGACTCAATTTGATTGTTTTTATTTTGACCTATTTTGAGAACTTCATATTCTGCCACATACGGCGTGTACTGTAATATCTATTGTACCATATTCTGGCAAATAAAATTTTTGGGAACTAAAATAATAAAAAGTTGTACTTTAAGTTTAGTAAGCAATATTTTATTTTGCAAGTCATATATTTTCAGCAAAAGCTAAGATATCAAGTAGTATTGGGTAGAATAGGATTACCATGTCATCATTCCTAATAGCGACAACTAAGACCAGACGGACTCACGTCAAATATAGAAACACCCAAACCAATGCAAATATTACACATAAATATTGAACCGAACGGAAATCGAACCCGTGCTTCATGCGTGGCAGTCGAACGCTCTACGCCACAGAATTCGTCAAATGTATAAAACAATCCTATCTTTACAGGGTGCACTTGAAATTGTAAAGCTCATGTTCACAATGCAGCCAACTGAGAAGCTCGCCTGTCTTAACTCCTGTGATGTGCAGAAGATGACTCCTATCCACTGCGCTGCGATGTTCGACCATCCAGATATCGTGAACTACCTAATATCCGAGGGCTCAGATATAAATCTTTTGGATAAAGAACGCAGGTCTCCAATGTTGTTGGCGGCCTCGAGAGCTGGATGGAGGACCGTTGATACTTTGGTAAGACGTCACTTTTTAACTTAAAAAGGTAAAGGTTCTCAATTCGATTGGTACTTTTAATGTATGTACACACACGATTACTCTGAGATTTATGATCTGATGTACTTGCTTCTTTTTTAATTCGATGCAGAATAGTTGCCATTTGTCCCATAAAGTTTGATATAGTTTGGACCGGTAGTTTTAATTCTGAAGGCAGATAACAGAATTCTTAAAAATCTTAACGATGTGTAGCTTTAATGTCTAGTTTAAGTTATTGTGAGCATTATATTGAAAATTATGGTCGGCATTTTTTTTTGGACTGCCCACAAAAATGGTTACAAAATTAATAAAATTTAAAAACAACCTATTATAGTGACTAAAACGTAAATAAAACTACGTTTAAAAAACTGACTTCAGAAACTAAAAACAATAAATTAAGTTATGAGAGAAAAATTACTGATTTTACAAATTTACTGGTCTTTTAGAAGTCGGTGCCCACATTGTATGTTGTGCCTGAACTATTAAGATGAAATTAAACAAATAATATGGCCTCTCGAGCTAGGCACCGGCTTTAGTAGCCGGTGCATATCTGTAAATCTGTAAATTCAGTAATTTCCTTTTATCTTTATTATGTTATTTTATAAATATTAATTTTTGAAGTCGGTATTTTTAAAGACAGATTTTTCTATATTTACACTTTTTACTAAGAGTACCAAAACGTACGAGTTTGTAGCTGACCGCATACAACAGCAGCAGACGCCATGTATTATCGAAATTACTATATATTTCTATGAAATCCCTTCCGTAGCTAGTAAAACGTCGCCATCGTTGATCCGTATTTCATAGAAATTAGGATTACTGTCATGCGTTCGACAGCAAAGTTGTACCTTAGAAGCTTAAAATCAAATGTCAGATATTGATTCCTTTACGTACATAAAACAGCAAATAAATTCAATCGATTTAGTTCCGATCCAATGCAGTCGACTTGTTCCGAATTGTTTGCTTTGACTCCCAATTATTGAAACTTTTGTAATGAAATTGTTTGACTAATGGAATTTCTGACAAAAGATACTGAGGACGCGATAATATTTAATATATATAGTTTATAATACCGCCTCTGTCTACGGCTCTAACCTATATTACTTAAATTAAACCAGTAATAGAAATAAATGAATGATAACTTTATGAAATGAATATGCCAACTTTGCCTGTAAATTTAATAGATAAAGATAATATTTGAAAAAAGAAAGTATGCCCGTTGTTTTAGTAGTGGGTTTACGTTGCTAGTATTATGAGCAGGATTCGAAACCGACTCCTTAACTTTTCAGCTATCGACCTTGTGAAGATTATAACCCTATAGTTTATTCTAATCCACTACCGGTTGAATAAAATCCCATCTTTGAAAGTCAAGTGTCTTTTCAGATTCGACTGGGAGCCGATATAGAACTCAAGGACATAAACAGCAGAAATGTTCTGCATCTTGTGGTAATGAACGGAGGCAGGCTTGAAGATTTTGCGGCGTCTTGTAAAGTGAGTCATGTTCCATCCATAAAGCACCGTGCATAAGTCATGTTCTATATATTATAAGATAAGATAAAATATTAATATGATTTGCATTTCAGAATCGCTGTGAAAGAAGTCTTGAAAAACTCTTGAATGAGAAGGACAACACCGGATGCTCGCCCCTGCACTATGCAAGTCGTGAAGGACACATCAGGTCTTTAGAAAACCTCATCAAACTTGGGGCGTGTATCAATTTGAAGAATAATAATAACGAAAGTCCACTGCATTTTGCCGCTAGGTGATTATTGTTTTTGTATTGCTAATAATTTTAAAAAATACATCCCAAGCCTGAAACACACAGGCGCGTTTCTATTTTTAGTACATTATGCAACTAGAAAAGCGGACTCCGACCTCCGAGGTGAAGATCTCGAATGTGACCGAGACAAAAGTAAAGATGATGATGATGATGATGATGACAAGATGACTTGGATACCAGGATCTCATAAAAATCTGGATATAAATATAACATGTTGCACACACATACACACACACATTCTGAAAAATACAAAAGGGGACTTTTTGTTTCAATTATGTACATATATTTTGAACGATAAATATTAATGTGTAAGAAGTCAACCAATAGAGGTTAGTCAAGGTTACAGATAAACGTGTCGCAAAACGAACATTTCGCAACCAAGTACTAGGAACACATAACCCAAAGGAATTGGAGACAAATCCCATCCAATGCAATCATGTCGTTGATCTGAGTAATATCATGCACATATTTAAGAATAAAATATGTATTCGGTATATTTATGCCTTCGGTTATTTCTTTCTTTGTCGCACCTTTAAGAATTTCAGTTCTTTATCGTACACACACACACATGCTTCTATGTTCACAATAATAGTCCCGGGAACTTCAAGTAGGTGAGTGAAATAGCATATATCAAGTTAGAGACCATCGTTTTAAAATCAGCCTCTGCACATGAAAAATGCTTTGATAAATTAAAATTAGCATCAGACAATAAACCAAAAGTAAAGGTTAGTAGTTTATTGCGTTGGCAATTGTTTCATCTTCAGAACAGTGTGGCACAGTATCGTTAGCTGTTGGGGAATTTTCCCTTCCCGTTTTACATTGATGTTATGATTGAGTGACTGAAGGGTGTAAGTATGTAGGTGTATGCTAAACGACTTCCTTCCTCCAAACCCGGAGACCTGCGGGCAGTAGGCCGGGGCGGAGGTGCGACCCGCATACGCGCAGTGATTTCTACACTCGAGAGAGGTATCTCAAATACCGTAAATGGCCCAGAGTCAGCGAAGTTGCGCCTTAATGCACCAACTTAAATAATGAAACTTAATCTCGACCCGGGAGAACTTTATCGCAAGCGACTTTTGATACCAGGCTCTCATAAAAATATGGATGTAAAATATTCCTGATTCTGAAAAACAGACGGGGAACTTTTTTGTTGAAGTTGAAATATATTCATTGATAAATATTAATGTTTAGAGTCCACGAACAAGAGGTCAGTCAAGGTTACAGATGAACGTGTCGCAAAATAACACTTTCGCACTCAAGCACTAGGAACTTATAAACCAAAGGAATTTTCTTTGAGACGAATTCGCGTTCAATGTAAACATGTCATTGACCTGATCTGTTCCACTTTTATAATATTGTTGTTTGCGATTTACGTAAACTGAACTGAATGGATTTTGATCTTGTAGGTATGGACGTTATCACACTGCTTGTCAGCTCTTGGACTCCGATAAAGGCACTTTCATAATTAACGAAAGTGATGGTGAGGGGCTCACTCCTCTCCACATCGCGTCCCGAGAGGGCCATACAAGGGTCGTCCAGCTGCTACTCAATCGTGGGGCCCTACTTCACAGAGACCACAACGGAAGAAATCCTCTGCATCTTGCAGCTATGAGTGGATATACTCAGACTATTGAGTTACTGCATTCAGTACATTCACATTTATTGGATCAATTGGACAAAGATGGGGTAAGTAATTCATAGATCTCACACACCCAAAAATATATATGTATATATATATTTTATAAATATATATGTATATATATATTTTATAAATATATTTGTATATATATATTTTTCCCACACACAAGCACATACTTGTCACTGACTACGTGTTTACACATTTTGACAAGTAAATCAGTTTTTTGAAGTGAAAGCTTATTTAAGCACGGTTTACTTTGAGGGTAGTTATGAACGTTCGCGAACAGTTTTATGTGGCTTGTAGTACCCATTTGACAAATTGTTGACTGTCTAGTCAAATTAGTTTCTTTTTACTAAACGTCAAAACGGTAAGCTATAAGGAAACTTGACAATGTATGAAATAATTTATTACGACGTCATAATGTTTAATACTCAAATCATTTACTAATTTATCACTCTTTTACAGAAAAATACTCAATTCACATGTGACACTTTTTTGAAGTGAACATTTTTAGGCGCATTGTTGCTTTTTGTGATGTAATTACTTTGACTGTTTATACAGTCCGTTTACACTTCTGCTGACATTCCCGGAGTTCCTCATATATTTTTATAAGCTAATGACAGTAACCAATTTTAACTATGCCTTTTTCAGAACACGCCGCTTCATTTGGCTACAATGGAGAACAAGCCAAACTCTATAGCCCTTCTCCTGTCTATGGACTGCCGCCTGAGCTATAATAGCTTGGATATGAGCGCTATAGACTATGCTATATATTACAAGTTCCCAGAAGCTGCTTTAGCTATGGTTACTCATGAGCAACGGTAAGATTGACAACTAACTCATCGACCTTGAAACAGGCCGTTTGGAACAAAAATTATATCATACGCTGAAGTGTGAATTCAATTTGAATTTAGAACAGAACGCACAAACTAGATAAATAAGATAATGAATTTCGATACTTATCTGTATCGACATAATGCATCTTTTTGTAATGTCATTTGTATAACATTTACAAAAAGTATTAGTCAAGTTGTGGTCTTAGATTGATACCAATTTTTATTGTTTCGTACAGCAGGTCTACCTACATAGAAGTTATTGAATAATGTTACAATATTTTCATTGTCAAGGCTAATAGCAAACATATAAGTCATTGAACGAAGTTACAATTATTTTCATTCGTAGGGCGAAGGAAGTAATGGCTCTGCGTTCCGACCGTCATCCTTGCGTCACGCTAGCTCTCATCGCGTACATGCCGCGTGTCTTCGAAGCTGTGCAAGACAGGTGCATCACTAAAGCGAACTGCAAGAAGGACTCTAAGAGTTTCTATGTGAGTTTTAATTTAGGAAACAAACACTTTCAAAAATAATCGTAATCTTAATTTTTCTCTTATTTGAACTCTTAATAAAATAGGTACATGAGGTACATCCTGAGTGTTGGGGTCTAAGCCAACGGCTCAACCAATTTAGATAGTTTAAGAGTAGGTATGTTCTGTTTGTCTGGAAAAGGTTTTATTTGGAAGAAATGTTCAAAAATACCATGAAAAGGTTGTCGTGGCCGTCGTCATCTTAAAATAACTTTTTACTTATTATAAAAAATCTGTTTAATAAGTTGAGTAAACTTAGTCCTAATATCTGATCTAATAATTTTTGAACAATTTATTTAGATAAAATACAATTTTGAGACCCTTTGCCCACGATTAAATGTCGAGGATGGGAGCAATAATAAACGGATTGAGAACACACCGTTGCCAGCTCTGAATGTAAGTGTACTCATCACGTACATACCGTTGTATAACTATTATTTTTATTTGCATCATCGCAGATTAAGTACTCTTTCAAAAACTATCAACGATCGAAGCTCGAAGTTGACGCATTGAGACTGGCGCTTAATGATCCAAAATATCGTCCTGAACCGTTGTGTGTTATCAACGTGAGTTACGTACACCTAAGGGAGTGGTGGCTAGCGTTATCAATTTTTTTTTACTAACACTAAGAAATTGATGCTCTCGAATATCTAATTTCGATACTGGAGTTATTTCGTGTAGCTATATTGCAATCCAAATCTTGTTTGCACATCAATATTGTTTCAATATTATTGACACTATATATTATATTGACTATTTAATCATACCATTCTATTTTGCTTTTAAAACCGTTTGGTGCCACTTGGAATAATTTTGACGCTGTTTTTATTACTTCTAATATCCAAGTAGTATAAATTGAAATAATAATGGAAGAAGTGTTCTTGTCTCATTAATTTATGCAACTTTTAGCTAAAAATAAACAGAATGCGTAGTGCTTTGCCACATTGTATGGCAATGCCTATTTCCTGGCCTAAAAAGAGGCTACCATTTAAAAATTACGTCTTATAATTAGAGAGCATCTATTTCCTTTAACTCAATGCAAATTCACGTGCACACAAATATTTTCTTTTATACACTTTTCGACTATTTGGACAGTTGGCAAATAACGAAGTATACACTATTCACGATACACAAGGTGTGGCTTGGGTTCGCTTGTTTTGTCTTTTTTAAATATTTTATTAATAAAAATAACACAGCAATAACTTAAGCACTACTCATGCTATTTCTTATTTTTAAGATGCTTTGTTTAAGTAACAATACTAGATTGACTAACACTATTCATAAAAGATTTATTTCTTGTTATTATATTACATTTACACTGATCTCAATGTGACCATAGCTGCTGAAAAGCAAACGAAACGTTGAGATTAGTTTAAATAATAAAATAAAACCAAATAAATCGCGATAGAATTATTTAACAATAGTTAATTTCAATATTGAAACTTTAGACAACATCATAATATTTTTGAAGTTAATTTTTTATTTAAATAATATTTTGTAAATATTGAAAATGTATTGGTTATGGTGTGTACACTAAAATACAAAAAAAAGATTTGCAGTTTAATGTTAAAAATAATATTGACATGTTTTTAACATATTTCAGGCAATGGTAGCTCACGGTAGAGTTGAGCTACTGGCACATCCATTGAGCCAAAAATACCTCCAAATGAAATGGAATTCCTATGGGAAGTATTTCCATTTAACCAATTTATTGTTCTACTGCATCTTTTTGATATTTGTGACCGTTTACACATACCTGTTGATGTTAAACGCCAATCCAGCGACTTCGCCATCCACTCCGAAAGATTGTCGTATAAATTCAAGCAAAACTGAAGATGCTCCGAAGGATGCTGACGGTAAAACTGATCAAAGAAATATTATTTTCGAACCAGGTACCTTGGATTTTTGTTATTGATTTCGATACAAAAGATCTTTAAATAATTGAAATACGTCACTATTATAATCAATGAGTGAATAATGTTGAGTAGATATAATAAATATGTGGATTGGGTCATATTGAGCAAAAAAAAATTGATCTTGATATTTAGGTGTTACATGGCTGGGAGCTTGCATGCCAGAAGTTCCAACAGACAAAGGTTTTTAATCAACTTCGGCACAAAATAAGATAATAGTACTTTATTCAATAGTATATTATTTATGTGTATTTACAAAAGTAACCTTCCAAAAATTCTCCTCCTTTCAGATTTTGAATCCAAAGTGGCAATGTATTCTAGCACCGTGGCAATTTTAGTCTACAATTCTGTATGCTTGATTCGTGAAGCTTACAACGTGAAGCAGCAGAAATGGCATTACTTGGTAGACCCGTCTAATCTGGTGTCATGGGTTTTATACGTCAGCTCTACGTTGATGGTTTTCCCCACGATGTGTGGATATTTTACTGAACATCAGGTAAATTTGAATTTCTAACCATTACATTTTAAGTAGCTATATTTGTTGAGACTTTCATACATAATCATCATCATCAATTAGCCCACCGCAGCCCACTGCTGGACTTAGGCCTCTCCCAAAGTGCGCCACTTTATCCGATCCTCCACCTTCCGCATCCAGTTTGTTTCAGCCACCTTTTTCAGCTCGTTTGCCTTCTCGCGGTCTCCTCTCTAGGACTCGTTTGCTCAAACGGCCATCGGTCCTTTGATAACGTGGTCAGCCCACTGTCACTTCAGTTTGCTTATTCTGCAACCTATGTCCTTCAGAGAAACTCCAAGCATAGCTCGCTCCAAGCATTGTATTATATACGACCTTCAATGCACTGCTTATATTTAGTGTTCTAAGTAACAGCGGATAAATCTTTAATTGTCTACCCAACAATCCAATGAAATCTTGCGAGATCCGGGAATAACACACACAAACCTTAATTTACCGAAGTCCATAAAATAATAATGTTTATAATTTTTTCCAGTTCTCAGCTGCATCGATGACCGTCTTCTTATCCTGGTTTGAGTTGCTCTTGCTACTCCAGCGCTTTGATCAAGTTGGAATCTACGTGGTTATGTTCCTCGAGATCTTGCAAACACTTATCAAAGTGCTGATGGTCTTCTCAATTTTGATCATCGCCTTCGGCCTGGCATTTTATATTCTCCTGTCTAAAGTGGGTCCTCAAAACACGGTATATAGTAATAGTAATAATAAATGTATGTTGTAGTAAGTTGTAGCTATGACTAAATGGCAATTGGTAAAGTATGTAGTAAATGCTGCTTGGCGGTCATAATATTTATGCTTGAAATATATGGCGAATTGCTCCATCAATAGAAGAATGGCTAGCGTAGCGTAGCGCTATGGCGGTTAAACACACTGCGAGTATATTTTCTTCTCAACATCATAATTCAATTAATTTATTTGCAGGGTCACCACTTGTCCTTCAGCAGCATTCCTATGTCTCTAATGCGAACCTTTGCTATGATGCTTGGAGAACTGGACTTCGTGGGCACTTATGTGCAGCCATACTATAAAGCGGACGCGGATACGAAGCTACCATTCCCGTTGATGACATTCCTCATGCTTGGCCTGTTTATGGTGCTAATGCCGATCTTGCTCATGAACTTGCTGATCGGTTTGGCTGTTGGAGACATTGAGAGCGTCAGGCGCAATGCTCAGTTAAAGAGATTGGCTATGCAGGTAACGATAAATCTGTGAAAAGATATAAAAACTAACACTAATTCACTTTTTTTTTAATTTTTAGAAGACAGTGCTACAGTTTGTTACATTGTTGTTTTCTTACAGGTGGTGTTGCATACAGAGCTAGAACGAAAACTTCCAGCGATTCTATTGGAAAAAGTTGATAAAGATGAATTAATTGAATACCCTAACAATAAGAAATGCAAACTCGGATTTCTTGATCTGATCCTACGCAAGTGGTTCTGTAATCCCTTCACTGACGACAGTAAGTTCGCTTGTAAATTTGAAAAATAACATCTTAAGTACATAAATAGATCTTTATTATTCGTAACATTTTTGTCATTTGTACCATAATTTAGTATCGCATTACTAATAAGCTGGGCTTTCTGGTTTATTTACAACTTGCTTAGCAGGATGGAACCAGACAGACATAGGTAGGTACAGACCAGTCTTCGAAAAACCAATTTAATAAAATTTGGTGTAATTGAATGTGATTGTTCGGTGGAAATATGATTGTTAATAAAAGTAAACTAAATAGTAGTATCTAATTTAAACTATCATGGTCACTAACATCAGTATCAAAACATGGTAAATATCCCGATTATTTCGATACTGAAGTAGTAGTAACTTCTTAATTGTATTTTTTTTTATCTTGAACACGCCAACTTGCCTTCACCTCACCTGATTGTAAGCTAGAATTAAGTAGATTCCTATAAGATTTGGATTCATGTTTTAGGCGGCCTAGATCTAATGCTGGAGAGCAACGAAGACTACATGACGGCTCAGCTGGATAAACAAAAGCGGAAACTTCGTGACATGTCGCAATTGCTGGAACAACAACATACACTCATTAGGCTGATCGTTCAGGTAAATATTTTTAAAATGCGTCAACGTACATCACGCGCAACGATACAATTCATAAGTTACTTAGTTTTTTTTTAAGTCTATAGACTTAAAAAAAACTTAGAACTATAGACTTAAAAAAAAACGGTCAGAGCTACTTGAAAAATTGTGACAATGCACACGTGACACCTTTTTGAAGCGAATTTTTTTCAGGAGCATTGAGCACTTTTTTGTGAAGTACCTAACACACTTTGAACTTTTTATAATAATTATACACGTTATTCATTTATTCATCAGATAATAAAATTAAAATCATTTTTTTTGTTAATAACATTTTTTTACTTAATTCTATGTTAGTACTTATATTTTACAAAACATTGGTTCATTTTATACACGTGCCTTAATATGTGGCACTCATACACCTGTCCACAAGTACCTTGAGCATACTGTTGCTACTGCCGCGCATTCCATACAGCATTGAAGTCATTTTTTTTTGCGTCACAACGCTGCGAAGCCATCGGTACGTTCGTGAGCGAACATAGCCGAAGCACTACAGAAGCGCGGCAGCCGCAACAGCGCTCTGAAAACTTAATTGTATTGTATACGTAGGGCCTTAAGGGAGAGCTGGGTTAGCTGACCCACATCACACTCGAGTACAGGGATGTGCAGTACGCTTTGAAAAGCTACTTTTACACTGGCCTTGCACCGAGCGAACCTGCCCTTACTGCCAATTATTACAGACAGTTTTCACTTCTGTCAGCATTTCCGCAGAGCCTCAATTGTTTAACATTCTAAAATGGTCGAAGTCCTCAAATCATGAATTCTACGTCTAATTATAAATGTTCAAATGAACGGTTAATGTTTTCAGAAAATGGAAATCAAAACCGAGGCTGATGACGTCGACGAGGGCGTTTCACCAGGAGACACCCGCGTCATCCCACGTTGGAGCTCACCGAGGATCCGTAAGAAGCTGCGCACAGCATCTTCATTCAACAAAGGTGGCTAAATAGGCTGACCGAAAATTGATAATGCTTTGAACAAACGTGACGTAGATCTTAACTTTTAACTTAAAATACGTAGTTGAAATTAATAATGTTTCATTTATTTCGTACTATACTTAATATATGTCTCTGAGTTCTTTTTGTCATTAATTCTAGATGTTGTTATTTTTTTGAAACTGTTACAATATCTTTCAATCTATATGAGTCTCATAATATCAAGCTTATTCACACTTATCAATGAAATAATATTATAAATTATTCTAACCAATGATTATTTATATTCATAAAGTTTTCTTGTTTGAAATACTTAGTTCTATATTTATAAAATATGTAGTGACTATATTTCCAGGTTTTGGGTTTCTGTTATAGGACCAAAACCACCATAAAGGTATACCTATAGAATAGTAAGATAGTAAGTTTGTTTTAATTCTGACGTGTTTAGAATCTGTAGTTTATTTAATTATATGAAATACATGTTTTATTAAATACTAGAATAATGTAATGTTAAGAAAGTACATATTCGTAAATACAATGTTCAAATCAAAATTACCTAATGGGTGATTTTGTCAGATAATTTATTTTTCTTATTTATAAACCTAAAATAAGTCACCTTTAAAAGGTTTAATAGCTAGTCATCCTTATATTATTTTATTAAAAAATCTAGTCTCAGATATGCCAATAAAAATAATAAAAGTAATGTTAACGGGTGATTAGTAAGAATATCATGTTCTTTTATTGTTTACCTAAAGTTATTTTGTGTGAAGAAATATTATATTACATTTTTATAATTTTATTGAACCTAAGTTCATGTTTGTTGTCTAATAAAACTTTAATTTTACTTTTTAACAACTTAATTATTGACAATTATTCCTATATTTTAAAGAATCTTTGCACTTAAATTAAAAACAGCACTTAATAATATACTTAATCAAAAACCTAAGTCCATAAAATTACCTACCCTATTATTTTAAGTGATAAACGAATTTCGAAATTTTCTCTAAATTAAAATATTTATTAGTAAGTATTAATTTAGATGTATAATAAAATATTTATATTACAAGTATATATCAAAAAGAGTGGCAAATGACTTCAAGTTGATCCCGTGGAACAATGCTTTAACCAGACTATTTATTGATGGCACTTGATGGAATTTGTTGTTACACATATTGATAATTTACTTGGACTTTTCCACATTACTTTTAATATATGTTAGACCTGACCGGTTTCGCCTTACGGCATCCTCAAAGGTTAATATAAAAAGGTAACATATATTATATGTAATGTGGAAAAGTACAAGTGAGTTATCAATATGTGTAATGCTTTAACCATTTACAATTATTTAGTAACTGTACAAATCTTCACAGTTTGAACACAGAGTTATCAGTCCAGTCGTATAAACGAATACTTCTGCTACCTAAATACCTTTCTTATAGATTCCTAGAAAAATCTTAAAATCGAACATTTATCAATAATTACACAATAAGTAAATAGTACTACGTGTAACAATACAAACGAATAAAATACTTTAGCATTGAACTATAGATTAATTTTATGAAAGAAAGCTTTAAAAGTTGTATAATAATTGAAATATATATTAATTTAAGAATATCTATTTCAATTATTATATAATATAATGCATAATAGAATAATGGGTCATGGTCATGACCCTAAGGTTGAATCAGTTAAACTCAGTCCATGACCTTTGTCACCATTAGTGGAACCAATGAAACGAGGCTGGTAGTGCCACATTAGAGGTGGTGTAATATATTTTTGGACAGGCGTGTATAAAAACATGTAATGTAGGTAGTTTGGATAATGTTGACAATTAAATAGTTGCAATTTGAAAATAAGATCTTGGATTTTGAAGAATCGCTTTTATAGTTGAGCTGAGCTTAAAAATAAAATAACGTTGGAATTTAGGATGAAGTCTACTACTGAGGCACTATTCTACTTGACAATGGGTTTTAATCGCAGTTGTATAGATCGTAATAGACGGTGGTTCAAATGGTTAACATATAACGTACAACTAAACCCAATTAAAATGTGTTACACGCGTTACTGTTGGTCAATGTGAATTATAACCCTGTTATCTCATAGAACGGTAGCTAAAAGGTGTTTGTCGTACCCACTAACTAATAACATCGACTAACATATCTAGATATGAAACTTAATTATTAATAAGTGGCACTAAGAATTCAATATTGTTTCAAACCGGTTGTCTATTCGAATTCATTAAAAAAATCTGAATATAGCCAGTTACTTCAGAGTAATTATCAATAAAGCCCCTTTTTTTTACGTGGTTGCCGAAGATGAGGTTTACAGGCACATCCATCGCACCCCGGCCGACGCAGGGCCAATTCTCTCGATCTGGCTCTCTCCTCGGGTGTGGGGACCACAGAGTCCCCAACTCGTCCCCGGAAATGGGGAAGCGCACCGCCTCCGCGGCCTGCCTCTACCAGGAACAAAGTCCATTTACCTTAGTTATACGAATAACTTTGAGTATAGCATACAGCGGTGCGTTCAGGCATAGTAAATAATATTAGAATTGTATCACAATATCTATCATAATGACGTAAGCTTCTCTTCGTCAACATTGTTATGGAAATTTAAATTATGCCGCAATTAGAGTCTACCCATAATCATTATATAATATGTTTTTATTTATAAGTAGATACTTAACTCAATAGTTAAACTCATAATAATTATTGTGTCTATCTAAACATTTGATGTGAACATTATGAAATAAAATATTTTAGTAGATTATTAACGTTGTTTAATTGTGATTTCTTGCCTGATTATTCCACTTTCATAGATCCTCATATATTTACTAGCCAGATGAACAGACGACCTAAAAAGGTACTTGGGGCAGGCTACCCGATACATCGCCGACGAACCGGGCAGCGTGCACGCGCACTCTTGCGCCTCATGCCGCCCTAGTGTGGCCGCGAGTGGTTGGGTCGGGGTTAGCCCTCTACCCGTTGTGGAGCCTTCCGCGAAGGGGTGATGTCCTGGTGTATCTGGACATCGCCTAATCAGAAGACGGGCCCGCACCGCACCTTGCGGGTCAGCGCTTGGGTGATCCGTCGAAGAGTGCGTATCATCAACGGTTCACTCTCTAAGTCGCGGCGTATACATTTTTTCCTGCCTAAAAAAAAAAGGCTGGATGCAAAAGTCGAAAGATCGGGAGACATGCCGCAAATTGGGAGATATCTATGTCCAGCAGTGGATTGCAATAGACTAATTAAGTGATAGAAATGAATAGTAACATTAATACATCAAGTAATAATTTAAGTATAATTTAATGATTCTCACTCTTGCATAGTTTATTTTTAAACGTTTTTATTGATATTAACCTGCTTCTTGAAATGGTGAGGTCAACTTCAAGTACCTATTTAAAATTTCACCCTCTTCCTGTTGATTGATTGTTTTGATATTTGGTACACACGTAGGTCAGATTACAATACAAGTTTCACCAAAAAAACCTTTTTGCTGAAAAGGTTTCAAGTGTTAATAATTGGTATATACGGAAGGTATATAAATCGTTACGGTACCGACAGGACAAGGTTGTCTGTTTATTATAACACCTCAGTCATGCGTGTATTTTTCTTATAAGAGGTGTAGATGGGCCAAATGGAAAACCTCATCGGATAACCAAGCAAAGCTATTTATACTGTAGATTGATGGCACTTGGTGGAATTTGTTATACACATATTCATAACTCACTTGTACTTTTCCACATTACTTTTAATTTATGTTAGACCAGAAGGCGAAACCGGTCAGCTCCGAAAAGTGCTAATGAGGCACTGTCTCAAGTCCCAACGTAATTACAAAGGTTTGAGGGTGCTAGTGTAGTCACGACTCCACATTATGAGGAGTTGCAAGTCAATCATTTAATAAATTAACACACCGCAGTCCACTGCTGGGTACAGGCCTCTCTCAATGTGCGTTATTTTATCCGATCCTCTGGAGTTGCAAGTAATTGCATCTAATATATTCTAACATCTATATATTTATATAATTATGACTATTTTTTTTTATACCACTTAGGTGGCAGCCAAGCACACGGCCCACCTGATGGAAAGTGGTCACCGTGGCCTATGGACGCGTGCAAAACCAAGAGAGTCACACTCGCGCTGCCAACCCTGCAAGCATTGAGAGTTTCTGTGCCGTCAGTGTAAAAGACAAAGCAGGACAAGCTTTTGGTCTTTCCACTCTTACACACAAAGTACGATTGTTTTAATTGTGGGAACAAAACAGCCTCTAACAAGAGTATCTGGAACTTCTGTCGCTGCCAGGTTAAACTGTTGTCTCACACTAACCATCTACGTGTAGTGCGTCGGTGTACCGACAGATGATGCTAACCGCAAGAAAAATATTACACTGCACTAATACAACAAAAAATTCCATCTAGTCGTACTAAAAATTGTATGTAGGTACCTACTAACCATATTCTTAGTAAATAAACTAATCATATTTTAAATTAAATTTGTACACCATTCATTTATTTATTTATTCATTCATTATTCGCAATATAAGCTTACAGTTTGCACCAAAGCGCTTATATGTTGTCGGTTACAAAAAAATTACATCATACAATACATTACATAGATTATATAGAAAACTCGAGAACAAACCCGTTGCCAACCCGTTTGTCCAGCGTGGCAATAGTAGGCTAAACCGTCCCAAATGAATAGACGCCACAACAAAAGGCCCCCAGTTCCCGGCGGTCCCGCTATTCCCAGCCAAGGTAGCGGTCCGGGTAACGGCGGGACATAGGGTGCGAAGAATCTCCGGGCTACGGGAGGCTACCGAAACCGGTGACTGCTACTGGCAACGTACAATTGCAGTACACTTCGTCTGGACAGGCACCTCGCGGAACTAGAGGTAGAACTAGGTCGCATAAATTGGCATATATTAGGGTTGTCTGAGATCCGAAGACAGTGGGAGGACACGACAACCACTGAGTTAGGCGACCTGTTCTACTTCAGAGAAGGTGAACAGCTCTCCCAGGGAGGTGTCGGTCGGTTTCTAGTAAGAAAGGACCTCATTAGCAGCGTTGTTGAAATCGGTAGTGTGTCGAGCAGGGTAGCGTACCTTATCGTAAAAATCACGAACAGACGTTCGCTAAAGGTGATACAGGTATATGCGCTGACCTCGCTTCACCCCGACGAAAGTGCCGAGGCCGTATATGAAGATATTGCTAAGGCAATGAATCACACCGCCAAAGCCACTTACAACATTGTTATGGGGGACTTCAATGCTTAAGTGGGAATACAAGAACGCGGTGAGACGAAAATCGGACCTTATGGAGTGGGGTGCAGAAATCACAGGGGACAAATGCTAGTCAACTTCATCGAGGCGCAGGGGCTCTTCTTAATGAATAGTTTCTTTAAGAAAAAACCCCACAGGAAGTGGACTTGGCAACGTCGGGACTCTGTGATTAGAAACGAGATAGACTTTTTGATAACGGACAGTAAGCACATATTTAGAGACGTCTCTGTGATCAACAAGTTTAAAACCAGAAGCGATCACAGACTTGTCCGAGGCTCTCTAAATATCAACATCAAGGCTGAAAGATTCCGAATGATACGGTCTACTCTCCGACCTACGCCACTCCAAGTCACTCTAGGGTCCGAAAAGTTTCAATTGGAACTTCAAAATCGTTTCGCAACAGTGGAAACCACAAACGGCATTGACGAGAAAACCGACACAGTGGTCAAAACATTACAGGAAGTGTCTCGAAAGTTCTTTCCCGGGAAACGCAAACAGCGAGAGTCCAAGCTCTCTCCTGAGACTCTCGAACTTATGAGAAAGAGACGTGAGAAGTCATCCACACCGTCGTCTTCGTCAGATGAGAGAGCCTTAAACTGACAAATTAAAAAGCTCTACAACACCCATATCGTGCAAGAGGCGATTGCGCGAAATAGGGGGTCGAAAGTGTTCGCTCAGCAGTTGGGGAGGCCCCATCTGACGAAACTTAAAACTGCGGATGGTAAAATGACTGCCTCAAGGTTCGAGATTCTCGATGAGATCGAAAAGTTCTATGGACAGCTGTAAACCTACGGGACACAGCGATGAAGACCACAGAGCGCCATTACACCGAGGAGATACCCGATATCGAGCAGTGCGAGTTGGAGGCGGCTCTCAGACAACTGAAAAACAACAGGTGCCCAGGTGATGACGGAATTACTACTGAGCTCCTGAAAGCAGGCGGAACTCCAATCCTGAAAGAGCTAGCAAGCCTCTTTAATTCCGTCATCCTACAAGGTCTAACACCTAGGGCATGGAGCGGGAGTGCGGTGATACTGTTCTTCAAAAAAGGAGATAAGACCTTGCTGAAGAACTACAGGACCATCTCACTCCTGAGTCATGTCTACAAGCTGTTCTCGAGAGTCGTCACAAATCGTCTTGCGGGTAAGCTCGACGAGTTCCAACCACCGGAGCAAGCCGGGTTTCGAAAAGGTTATAGCACCGTGGACCACATCCATACTGTTCGGCAGATTGTAGAAAAGGCCCAAGAATACAATCAGCCGCTGTGTATGGCGTTTGTGGACTACGAAAAAGCCTTCGACTCCATCGAAACCTGGGCAGTTCTGGATGCCCTGCAGCGGTGTCGTGTCGATTGGCAATACATCGAGGTGCTGAGATGCTTGTATGACACTGACACAATGTCCGTCCAGCTCCAAGACCAGAAGACGAAACCTATTAACCTCCAACGTGGAGTGAGACAAGGAGATGTTATATCCCCCAAACTATTCACCAACGCGTTGGAGGACGTCTTCAAAACTGTGGATTGGACTGGGCGGGGTATAAACATTAACGGTGAGTACATCTCACATCTTCGGTTCGCCGACGACATCGTCATAGAAGCGGAATCGTTGAAACAACTGGGCGAAATGCTGCATAGCCTAGATGGAGCTTCTCGACGCGTCGGCCTCGGTGTAAACTCGGATAAAACCAAAATTATGTTCAACGAACATGTTGCACCGAGACCGATTGCCATCGAAGGGGCGACACTCGAAATTGTTCAAAAATATATCTACCTGGGGCAGGTTATCCAGCTCGGTAAAAACAACTTCGAGAAAGAACTAGCCAGAAGGATCCAACTGGGTTGGGCAGCATTTCGCAAACTACGTCGAGTTTTCTCTTCACCCCTACCGCAATGCCTCAAAACAAAGGTCTTTGAACAGTGCGTCCAACCTGTTATGACTTACGGTGCCGAAACGTGGACACTTACAGTGGGGCTGGTTCATAGCTTAAAAGTCGCGCAGCGGGCTATGGAACGAGCTATGCTTGGAGTTTCTCTGAAGGATAAAATTCGGAACGAGGTTATCCGACAGAGAACCAAAGTTACCGACATAGGCCACAGAATAAGCAAGTTAAAGTGGCAGTGGGCTGGCCACATTTGCCGAAGGACCGATGGCCGTTGGAGCAAACGAGTCCTAGAGTGGAGACCGCGAGAAGGTAAACGAAAGGTAGGACGCCCCCTAGCCAGATGGACTGACGACCTGAAAAGGTGGCTGGGACAGACTGGATGCGGAAGGCGGAGGATCGGAGAAAATGGCGCACATTGGGAGAGGCCTATGTCCAGCAGTGGACTGCAGTGGGCTGATTGATTGATTGATTGATTGATATTAATTATATAATTAAATGGCACATTCCTCGAAACTATTCAAAACTTCAATATTATAAAATGAAAAACATCAATTATAATAATTTTAGGCATACAGTGGGTGCTATAAATTACACAAATATTTTGTGACACTCGTACCAATGACACTTGGCCCATCATGGAATAAGTCCGTATTTGGATTCTTTTTCAAAAACTCATTTAGGTATTGAACAGCTCTGTATGTAGGGCTACTCCATGCAAGAAAGCGCCAAGCTGGTGGGCAAGTAAAGAGCTGATGCTGTCGTCGTCCAGCGCCACGCATGTAGCTGTCCGGCACATAGAAGTGGACACACTAGCGCACCGACGGGTTATCTACTTTAAAATTTAATAAGAAATAATAGTGCATTATGTGCGCAAACTCCCGCCTGAGCCGCAATGTATCAAGGCCGATCATCCCTGACACGAAGATGGACGGGTAAAGAAATGGATAGTATCCATAGGTACGCTTGTACAGGTATCGAGCAAATTTACGCTGAACTCTTTCAACCATCAGTATGTACAGTTGTTCTGTGGAATTCCATACAATTGCGTTAAACTCCAAAACACTGCGAACATAGGCATTGTACAATAACTTTATAACTTCGATATTGTTAAAATGAGAAGAAGTTGTAGCTATGAATCCTAGAGATTTATTTGCCTTTTTACAAATATGTTTCATATGTTCATGAAAGTTCAATTTGTCGTCCATAATTACACCTAGGTCGCGTATTGTAGTGACACGTTCTAGCGGTGTTCCCGCCAGCTCATACGTCGCCAAAATTGGAGCACGGGATCTTGTAAACGTAATGCTTTTACATTTGGAGACATTGAAAGAAAGTCTATTTTTGACACTCCAAGCAAAAACCGCATCAATCTCTCCCTGGAGCGCCAAACAATCTGCTTTGCCTGTGACAGGAAGAAAGAGCTTCAGATCGTCAGCAAACAGAAGACACTCAGCATCAGTAAGAACTCCAGGCAAGTCGTTAATCATTATCAGGAACAGAGTTGGACCCAGATTACTGCCCTGGCTTACGCCTGATCTGGTATAAAATGTACGAGATATATGGTTCCCAATTCTTACGTACTGCATGCGATCTCTCAGATAATCCACCATGAATTTAAGAAGCTGCATATCGAACCTCAATGATGCAAGCTTCATTAGAAGTACGTCATTATCCACGAGATCGAAGGCCATTCTAAAATCAAAATATGCTGCGTCGACCTGACAGCCTGCTGTCACCCGAGAGCGCTGATAATCTACAAACCCAATATGGTTAGTTAAGGTAGAGTGCGCCGGACAAAATCCATGTTGGGAATTGTCTATGTACTTACTAATGTGATCGTATATACTCTTATTTACAATGGATTCAAAGATTTTTCCAAAAATTGATAATACTGCAATAGGTCTGAAGTTAGTGATGTCAATCGAAGAACCACCCTTAGGGATCGGTGTTATTCTAGAGACCTTCCAGTTAATAGGATAGACACCCTGCTGGAGTGATAGGTTATAAATGTGCAAGAGCGGTTCCTCGAAGGCAGAAATACAGACTTTAAGCAAAAACGTGGGTATGTTATCGGGACCATACGCAGAGGACGGCTTCAGTCGCCGAACCGCTCGTCTTAAGTCAGAAGCGTTTATGTGTCCCACGTTAAAGTTGGTGTAATTATAGCCTGTGTCAATTGCTTCTCGCTCAGCTACCTCAGGATCCATGTATGCATGTATGTTTGGATGAAAGACAGAACTAAAATACTGTGCAAAAGCATCGACCACTTCCTGACCTTCGACAGTTACATTATTGTAGTTTTATTCCCTGCCTTGGCGCATATTTCTACGTTTGTACCTCGCGTATTTCCAAAAACTGGCCGGGTCACGAGTAATATTATTCTCCACGGCATATACATACTTCTTAAAAGCTACATCAATGAGATCCTTGACTTTGGTCCTATAATATTTGAACACTTCTCCATTAATTTGTAGTTCATAAATTTTAAACCTTTTCAAGTGAAAATACTTTAATTTTATATAATATATTATTTCACTAGTGTACCAAGTTGGATATATATATTTATGACTAGATGGATATTTTTTTAAAGGAACATGCTTGTCGATTATATTGTTCAATTTGTTATACAGCGGTGGATAGCCACCTCAGCGTCACGCTGTTGTATTAAATCTGACCAATATAATGACCAGTACCAGCAATATCTGAGTATAGGCCATGGAAGTCTGCTTTCCGGAAATTCCAAATGGACATAACACCGTGTTCCTGTTCTTGATAAATGGTAGGACATAGTGCACTGATATTAATGTTAAGATCTTTTGTAATACCTATGTTTCACAAATAATAAATAAATGAAATAAATAACTTTTACGCTTTTTGTACTATGGTACAATATAGTACAGTAACAATATAACATAAATTACTAATTAAAAAAAGCCCGTCACAATGATATTCTCCAAAAAGTTGAAAATAAATTGTGCCCCATAACTTTGATATAAGTACCTAGGTACCTAGTAATATTTTGATTCAAACGTTGTCATGTCACTTTTGGTCATTCCTATAGTTATACTCGACCAATGACAAAGTCTGACTAAGACCTTTCTAATAAAAGAAACCAAATCAAAGTCTGTTTAGTAGTTTTTGCGTCTACAGCAAACAAACTGAGAAGAATTTCCAAAACAATATTTTTGTGTTCAAAATCGTTAAGTAATTAATATGTTGTATAACATTGGTATTTTAAAACCTAAGTATTTTTAATAAATTCACAGCCTAGTCTGTGGCGTAGCGGTCGATAGTGTATTCTACTGCTACCTACGTCAAGAGATTTGGGTTCGCTTCCCGTTTAGTACAAATATTTTATGCCTGAATGTCTATTCACATTGATCTGGGTGTTTCTATGTAGGTATATTATGTGTGTGAAAAAGAAATTTGTATACCTAAGCATGTATATCCGCATTCTAGAACCCTAACACTATTCTCACTTTGGAACCAGATTACGCTAAATGGGTTGGGTTAATTAGGTCTCTATTGCCAGATTCGTTAGATTCGAGTAGAACGATTAAAGATTTTTTTATATATACCACTTAGGTGGCAGACAAGTACACGGCCCACCTGAAGGCAAGTGGTAACCGTGGCCTATGGACGTGTGCAACTTCAGGTGCGTTACACTTGCGCTGCCGCCATGCAGAAACCTTTCTGATGCCCTTCTTGAAGAACCCCATATTGCAGGCGCTTGGGAAAACTGCAGCAGATCGGTCATTCCACAGCTTGAGCGTGCGTGCTTGACGTTATTTAAACGAGAAGAGTTTATGGCTTGCAAGATATGATTATCAAGAGGGTATTAAAAAAGTTGTGTTATTAATTATAAAAATAATTGCAGTTTGCTCGTCCACGCAGGCAAGAATTGCCTCCCAATTGAATATTAATAGTGTCCTTCTAATTACAATTTTAAAGGAATAATCGAGATGCCCGAGGTCATCCGAGAATTTGAGGTCAGCCTCAAATTCTCAAATCAGTTGAATGCATTGGCATACTCAGGTATGCTAATGCATTCAACTGATTTTGTTGATAAGTAATTCTCTGTCAAGGCTGTGCGCTTATGGAACGCATTGCCATTGAATATCAGAAGAGCACAATCCCTAAACGTATTTAAAACAATGGTAAAGGACATTGAAAGGATTTTGAACACTGTGACATGCTCACTATTTTCCCTTCTTATTAGTATATACTATTGGGGGGGTGGGGAGGTATCCGTGGGGATTTTGCGCACGTAAAAAAAAAAAAAAAAAAGTATATACTATTTACTTCGTATGTCTATTTATGTGCTAAAGTTGTATACCTATTTATTTTACTTTATTTGAACTTCTCTCATATAATTCTTTCTTTTTGTTTTTAATACAAGGTGCTTTGTTACATTAGTGTCCATCCCAAGGTTGCCTGGAAAAAATCGCTTCCAGCGATAAGGCCGCCCATTAGGATGGACAGTAATGTATGCATGCTACCTACAAGTTTTAATCTAATCTATTGGTGTACAATAAAGAATTATATGTCTATCTATCTAATCGTATTTTGAAATAAGGCGATATGTCACTTGCAAATTTCGTATAATATAATCGTAGGCGAGAACTTAGTGTTTGCCTGTGTGTCAACATTTTGATACGATAATGGTAAGGCGATTATCGTTAGTGATAGTAGCGTACGATTTCTAGAACCGAAACATACGCAAAATTCTCCCCGTGTAAATGACGCCTTATAATAGGTACCTCGAATGATGCGTGGTGGCGCCAAATTCAAAGACAGTCTAGACAGGTGCCTGGATTAAAATTATTTTCCATAGCGTCCCGCCGATATCGCTGCAATCGCGTATTTCATTGGTCTTCTCCTTCAATAAATCAATAGGATACCTACCTGTATGCTTCTTTATTATTGTTCTTTAAGATGCTGCGATTGTTAATGGTATAAGGATTTTCTACCACTTCGTAGTTAACGGCGATAATATTGTTTTCCTTCATAGAATATATAGTAACTGATTTACATCAATCAGTATGAAATGGGATGGATAAATTCAGATGCGGAATTGTGGGTGTTATTAATCCACGCTCATAGTAAGAAAACAAAAGCAATGTAAAATTAGTGAAATGATTAATTAATATTGTCATTCGTGTGAGAGAAACAATACTTTGTATATTCAATGGCGAGTTATATACTTAAAATCCTTTATAGCTATGTATTTGGTTAGTAGGTACATCATTAACTGGCCATTCAAGAATATTAAAGGCAAGAATATTATAAGTACTGTGTAGGTATTTTATTTGAAAACATGAGTTAACAATTAGGATAAGCTAAAATAATTACAAAATGCGATACTAAAATATATTAGATAATATTTATATTTTAATCGGAGTGAAAATGATCTGAATCTGATTTATATTTATGTATGTGATGTGTGGAATGTCTATCAATTAGCCTATTTTAGTCCACTGCTGGACATAGGTTTCTCATAATTTACTATTAAGGATTGAAGGATTTTCTTTACTACTATTGTACTTAAACAAGCAGAAAAGAAAAAATCGATTTTGATTTGATTTTATAGCAGCATTTGTCTGTCCCCGGCAACTCCTCATACATAACGTACGTTGTTAAATTCTAAATAATAATTTCCATTACTTATGGGGAATCGAGGTGGGTGATTGTATGGGCTTGAGTATAAAATTGTGTGTATGGTCTGAGTACAGAAATTAATGCTACTCAATTTCCTAGTCGAAAAAATGATTTTGTGGGTAAAATTGAATTTTATTAAAAATTCAATTTTACAAAATTGAATTTTACTAAAAATTCAATTTTACCCACACAAACACGACTATCACAATTGACTATTTGACAGACAATTTTTGAACATTTTGTATTTGCCCACTAAAATGTGTCCAATGAAATTGGAATAAAAAAGTTAACGAAAAATAAATTCACACAAATTTCACTAATATTCACTCCTATCAATAAACATACACTCTGGCAAAATACCCACCATAAATCCACCGTCACCGGTGCATTCATATATATAGGGTTTTCAACCTATATTTGATAGTTTTTAGGACTCCCTACTTGGTCAATTTGGTCCACCAGTCGGCCAAATTGGCCGCGAGGGAGTGCCGCAGACTGGACGTGCACCTTCTTTTATAGCCTTGATAAACGACATCTACATCCGGATGCAAAACAACAATCAAATCGCCAAACACACAACCATTATCACAAAACCTCACACTTTAAGCCATTACGACATAACCAAATAAATATAGGTTAATCAAAGAAATATAATTTACTTATTCAGTGTCTAAAACCTTCACAATTCATGTTTTATGAATATAATTTATTATAAGAAACACTAAATGACCACAATGTTGTCGTACAATTTCATTTCCACAAATGCGAAAACAGCCAGGACCAATAGGATGCCTGTAGGACTTAAAGTTCATTCGTATAAATTTTGGCGCCGTTTTTAAAAGATGGCGTCGGTCACAAAATTAACGCAAATGTCTGATCCCTAGTAGTATAAAACCTAATTTAGGAATTAAAATAGAAGCAAGTGAACATTATTAATAAAAGGTTTTGAAATAAGAGTGCCGATAACAATAATTTTGATAAATTCTAATTCCGTTCATTCATTATTCATCGTTCAAACAATTTACGCGCATGCTCAGTGCTGCCGCAATTCCGGAGGGAGTGAGCGGTTTATTTACATATTAGTATATTTACACATATTTTACGAGACAGACATCCGTTTTAAAATATCGCAATCGATTTTACGAGGGCGACCGCTGTGAATGAAGGGTTGAACTTTAGCTATTTTAAAATGGCGGATCACGGTATCATAGGAAATTTAGTGCTTTTAAACTTTAATAATGTAATTTTATATTGATATTATAATGAAGTTAAATTATAGGATGAATTCTAGAGAATCTACTACGAGTACCTATTTAATAAACGTTATTATTAAATTATACCAATTTATTGATTGCTTTTGACTACTATGTGATGGATGATCACTTTCATGAAAATACCCAATTAGCAGCAATAGGCTCGGTCACTATTTCGTGGCACTGAGAATTCGGTTGGCAAAATGTGGGGTATAATTACCTGCCTACCCTTTCAGAGACATAATATATACATAGGTACATACATATAATCACGCCTCTATCCCCGGAGGGTTAGGCGGTGGTGAATTAACACCTACATTTCATAATCATTGTATTCGGTCCCACATAATAGGGGGTGAGCCTATTGCCGTTTTCCGGGCAATGTAAACATAATGATAAAATAAATAAAACAATAAATTAAATTAAAACTATTTAATCCAACAAGTTTTAGCTGAAATTACATTTATTAAACTAAACTCTAAAAATTCAAAAAAATACATTTTTAAACAAAATGAATTTAAACTAATACACAATCTTAACTATGTATTAAAACTTATTGTATATAACTTACAAAACATAGTAAATACATTTATATAACGATTTCAAGTTTCCTCGCCGGTTGGGTTGCTTTCACTAACGAATCTGCGGGCAAAAGAAAATATCACATTAGATTAATACGATGATTCATATCCATTATAACATACATACATACATATAATCACGCCTTTATCCCCGGAGGGTTAGGCAGAGGTGTATCAACACCCACATTTCACCAATCATTGAATTCAGTCCCACGCAATATGGAGTGAGCCTATTTCCGTCTTCCGGGCACTATTGTTGACTCGAGTAATGCATCTAAAGCTGAGTCTGGACTGTATATATCTATCTGGTGTTAAACAGCCCTATCCCTTAGTCGCCTTGTACGACACCGCATGGGAAGTGATTGGGTGGCCCAAATTCTACTCTGCCGGGAACCACGCGGCTTATAATATCTATTATAAATACCTACAAAAGCTACTCAGTCTGTCTGTATGTTATGCTTTCACGCCAGACGTAGATTACACCTTGGAAAAGGACATAGGCTTTGTTTGGCAGCGATAACTGACATCAGTATATTATAAACTAATAATAACATAACATAAACTCACGCCTATATCTGCCTGTTGACTGAGGTGCTAGCACCCACATTTCGCCAGCTTATGTTTAGTTCCCAATGGTGGCGAGCCTATTGCCATTAACCGGGCACTTATAAACCTGCGATAAATACACATAACTTCGAAAAGCATCGAAAAGTCATTGGTGTGTGCCATGGTAAAACCCTGGGATGGAACCTGAGACCTCGTCTCAGCAGTCCATTACCAATACCACTAGGCTACCGTGGCTATCTAGAACTAATAATACATCTTAATAATACGTCATTAAATACTCTGCGTGGTTCCCGGTAGAGTAGAATTAGGTCCACCCCATCTCTTACCATGCGGAGTCGGTACAAGCGACTAAACTTGATAGTGCCGTTTAACATCAGACAGATTTATACACAGATTTCATATATATAAACAAACCACAGTAGCCTAGTGCTATGGGTAATGGACTGCTGAGACGAGGTCTCGGGTTCGATTCCAGGTTTTACCATGGCACACATAATGACTTTTTGATGCTTTTCGAAGTTATGTGTGTATTTATAAGTAGCCGGTTAATCGCAATAGGCTCGCCACCTATTACATTTGGAAATGTGGGTGCTAACACCTCTGTCTACCCCTTCGGGGATATAGGCGTGAGTTTATGTTATGTTTCATATGCAAACATAAACTAGTGGCTAGTACTATTGTCCTAAACTACGATTCTGTACTCAAATATTACTTATCGATCTTAAAGAGTCCTTTGATTATCGTAAGATGCTACTATATCTTCTTGATTCTCGTCAAATGATATTGTTGTATCATTTGGTGAGAGATAAAATTTAAATCGAGTTTATGGGAAATGTTTTTAGCGATATCTGTCGTTTCTTTCTAGTACTCAAACCTCAAATGATCTCTTAAAGTATTTTGATCCCCATTCTTCTATGTGTCAATGGCAATAATTAAAATAAAAATAGAAGCTAAATGCGCCCACAAGGCGACATTGACCGCACCTTCCGTCGCTTCATTCAGGTCAGCAATTGTGCGTCCCCACACACCCGAGGAGAGGGCCAGATCGTGAGAGATGGCCCTGTGTCGGCCGGGGTGCGAGGGATATGCCTATCAACCTCACCTTCGGCATCCAAAACGACCCACAGGCGGCGTACGTTTTAGTCGATTCGAGTCCGACATAACCTCTTCCACCGGCTCCGGTGGGGAAGTATCCGTGTGGATTTTGCGCTCGTAAAAAAAAGGTGTAGGGGCACAGTGGGTACGACAGGAGGTGGTCCAGAAGTGCACCACAATCACAGTCACCACCCGCCGAGTCTAGGTAACGCCATTTTACGCGGTTGGCCTTACAGCAGCTGACCTGAGTCCTCAACCTGTTTAGGGACTTCCAGGTGGACCATTTAAGATCATGCCCGGGTGGTTTGATCCCCTTAATACATAGGATTGATTGGCACTAACAATAATATTGACTTATAAACTATGGCGTTCCAGGATATACAATAATGTTAACGGGAATTAACGTGATCATAGTATAGGTACATACATATCTTTGGTTTGCCTGACGTTTCGAGCTGGACCTCATTCTGTTAAAGCAAAACCACTGTTAAAAAGCCCATTTAATTTTAGATTTTAATAATAATAATAATAATAATAATAATCATTTATTCATCAGACAACATTAAGTCCATTTGATTAATTACAATCAATTTCTTATAGTATATGTTAGAAAAATTAAAATAAATTAATTAAAATAAAATAAATTAATTAAAATAAACCAAATAAAATCCAATCAAATTAAATTAAATAATCAAATCAAATATAATCAAACCATATCAAATCAAGTCAAATCAAATTAAATCAAATAAAATTAAAATAAATTAAATACATCAAAATAAATTCCATTATTTATTACATTTGATTGAATTATTTCTTATCTGTCCCACCCAATGTTTTAGCACGGGACAGTCTTGAAATGAATGATATGCAATGATTTTAATGTCCACAATTAAAAGGCTTTATGTGGAGTGAATGAAAACGTGTAATGAAACTCTTTTCATTAAAGTCTAAAATTTAGTATAATTTATTGCAGTGTATGTGGGATGATAGTCGTTTTGCTTTAGTAGGATCAAAGGCCTGGTTACACCGGCCGTGGTCAAGGGCAGCCTGTGACCACGTACCTATACCATGATCGCGTTAATTCCCGTTAACATTATTGTACTAAAAATATTGTTATAACTTTTTAACATTTTTCTTGCAGACTGTACCTACGGTGTTGCCAAAATCTATGAAGTTAGGGATAGTCTCATAAGAACGCTTTAATTCCCGTTAAAATTATTGTACTAAAAATATTGTTTTAACTTTTTTAACATGTTTCTTGCTGACTGTACCTACGGTGTTGCCAAAATCTATAAAGTTAGGGATAGTCTCTTAAGAACGCTTTAAGTTAATTCCCGCTAACATTGTTGTAGTAAAAACATTGTTTTTACTTTTAACATTTTTCTTGCAGACTGTACCTACGGTGTTGCCAAAATCTATGAAGTTAGGGATAGTCTCTTAAGAACGCGTTGCTGTAGCTATAACAGTTAAGGTACCTTGCTGACCCATTTCAAAACAGCCCAGAATCAGCGTCAGATGAATGATTCGAGTCAATAATAGTGCCCAAAATACGGCAATGGGCTCACTCCCAACTAATCCCAGCCTCTGCTTTCCTACATAGGACAATATGTGCAGGGCTTAGATTTCACCCTCACACTGTGCAGAATATACGAGCGAGAACCAAGCGGTTTGGAGACTCTTATCTTTGCCGCACCACCAAGACCTTGAATTCATTACCAGCACACGTGTTTCCTTCTTCTTACAGTCCCGGGTCCTTTAAGCGTGAAAAAGTATATGATGAGACCGCCAAAGTGAGTGCCACCATTGTAACATTAGTTAGTGTATGTAATTGTGACCCTCTTTCCGGAGACTTTGCCTTTAGCTTACCATCAGGCGAGGTGAAGTCAAGTTGACGTGTACTAGTTAAAAAATAAATTCCTTATTACGTGGGACAGAATAAAATGATTGATAAAATGTTTGCGTAACTGCACCTTTGCTTAAAAGTATAATTCTGAAGTCGACCGCAGACAGCAGAAGTAAACACAGAACGTACCTTGAAAATAGGCTTGAATAAGAATAAGAATCTTTATTTCCTAGAATATGGTTGGTTACAGGTATTGGGGTGATTTAGGATGTACAGCATATTATTCTGCCTTTTTTGACGTGCAAATAATAAATTTCTATTCCCTACCACGACCATACATTTTTAATTAATAATTGCTTCATGGGCTAAGTTCTAACTCGTCTAAATTAAAATTCAATGTTTATTTAATGTAAGAATCTACTTAGATATGTCAAAATTTAATAATTGTTTATTATTTGAATTCATTGCTGCTTCTAAAGGCACCATTTCGTCTGTATTCAAGTGTAACAAGTAATGTATGCGAAAAAAACGTAAAGATATAGTTTTAGACAAAAGAGCGAATCGCGTAGTTGATCAGTTGATGATGGTCGAATGACGTGTCATCTCGTCTTCGTATCATACCTACTCGGCATCTGCTGCTGCTATCTGCAGTCGGCCTCTGAATCAAACCTTCACTCTTCGGGAATAAAGGCTGATTATACGTATGTAAGTTTATGTATAGTTATATTTTTAAGTTAATAAGTACACTATGTCCAAACAAATCAACTAAATATTAAATATTCGAAACAATACGAAATTAATAAGGTAAATTAACTATATTAAGCACCTAATCATACCGACTAAATTTTGCAATTGGCTACAATTACTATGTACCTACTTACGGTATGAACTCACTCCACATTAAAAACGGGATCTCGAAGTACAAAGCCAGCAATATTAACAACAGGAGCAGTGTGCAGATCAGCACAATTAGATATTCACGTTTCCAGATAAAGTGAATGGTCTGGACTATATGCAGCGGTTTTGATTGTTCTGTACGTCTAGTGAAAAGGGGCACATAAAAATATAGTTAATTATAGTATGATCACAACCACTATATATATACTAGGTACGCGAGGCGTGGCGAAGAACGCGGTAAAAAAGAGAAAGAAAAAAAATAGACGAGAGCGGTATCTCGCTCACTCGCAGCTAATAAATCTTTCTTTCTCTTTCTTAACCGCACCTCCCGCCACGCGGAGCGATCATGCTAGCCTAAAAGCGCTCGCGGTTGCTCTATAGCGTGTTAACGATAGCCCTACCTAAATCTTTGGAGGCTTTTGGAGTGATTGTGGCCTATGGACGTGTGTAACACCAGAGAAGTCACACTTGCGCTGCCGACCCTGAAAGTACAGAGAGTTTCTGTGCCGTCAGTGTAGAAGACAGCGTACGAAGGCAACTGGGGCGTCATTCATCGACCTCCACCCCCCATGAGCGCAGGCCTGGGGGTGACGGGTGGAACCACCAGTCACCCTGGTAGAAAAAGGCCACGGCAGTGGCCTCCCCATTTCCGAGGACGAGTTGGGAACTCTGTAGTCCCCACACCCAAAAGGAGGGCCAAATCGTGAGAGATGACCCTGGGTCGGCCGGGGTGCGAGGGATATACCTGTCAACCTCACCTTCGGCAACCAAAAACGACCCACAGGCGGCGTGCGTTTTGGTCGGTTCGAGTCCGCATAACCTCTTCCACCGGTTTCGGTGGGCGGGTAACCGTGGGGATTTTGTGCACGTAAAAAGAAAGTGTAGAAGACAGCAGGACATGCCTTTAGTCTTCCCACTGACAGCACATAAACTCTCTAGTGAGCTCAGGTTGCTATCGTGACCGCCGGGAACGAAAGGCAAGGTTATTATGGCCACGGTATGGCCCTCACAAATCAACCGTACCTGGCCCTCGTTTCTTCTAAAGCGAAAACACTGCCATATCACAGACTGCAAAAAATGGCATTAAAATGAATTTTATTACTATACCTTTAAAGTCAAAAATTAAATGAAAAGAGTTTTATTACACTTCTTCATACATTCTGCAAAAAGCCTTTCAGTTGCGGAGTTTAAAGGCGTTGCTTTAAAGTCTAAAATTCTGTCTGCTGACCGACGACGAAGTGGTCTTTTAGCAGGGTTGACATGCTAGATAACAGTCACTAATATGATTGACCAAATCAACCAAATCATTAAACTTGCGATGAATGCCTCAAACAAACTAAACTAAAGATTTCTGCGAATATGTATCTTTATAGTCGAATTGAACTTGGCTAGTTTCTTTATTAGCGTGCTAAATTAAAAGACGAGTAGGTACTGCAGTCACATGCTGTAAGAGCGATCGAACAGTCTCGAAAGCTGAATTCACAGTGAGATTTCACTTGCGCATGCGCTAACGTGACGTCACCAAATTTAGAGCATGCGCAATTGAAATCTCACCGCGATTTCAACTGTCAAACCCGCTCGATCGAAACGTTCTTACTACATGTGCCTACTGTACTTACTATTATATCAAAGTGTTAAAAAAATCTTCTCCAATCTTTTTTTTTTGCATCACTTCCGACACGTCGCCGTCGGCAGAAATAGTAAGTTCCATCATTTAATCGCGAAAAGTCCCGAATCGTTGTATAATTATTTATTTAAACTATCATGGTCACTCACATCAGTATCAGAATAAACGGGATATCGGAAACTCATAACAGTGAAACATGGTAAATATCCCGTTTATTCTGATAACGTTGTATAATTACTTATATATCTTTTCAATTATTAAACTTACTTTGGCATCGGTAAGGGTGAAGGAGGTTCTCTTCCTAAGCCTACAGGCATCAAGATTGCTTTATTCTTTGGCAACACTGTCAGCTCCAAGTCGATCACACCCTGTACAAGTTTTAAAATTGAGTCTATTATTGACAGTACTGTGTATTTATACAGATATTATAAAGCTGAAAAGTTTGTTTGTTTGTTTGAACGCACTAATGTCAGGAAGTACTAGTTCGAATTGATTAAATTCTTTTTGCAATGACTAGTCCATTTATCGATGGAGTTTTTAAGCTATATATCATCACACTACTACTTAAGGGCGCGGAGCAATGATTGTAAATGGCAACCAATCCGGCAATTTTCCTTACTTTATATTCTGAAGATTAAAAAAATACTGATTTAAAAGGGTGATAAGACGGGCAAGCTATGGCTTCCTTATATACTGTCCATTATCATCATCATGTAGAGGCGCGCCTGGCACGCCTCCCCGTTTCCGGGGACGAGTTAGGGACTTCGCAGTCCCCCACACCCGAGAAGAGGGCCAGATCGTGAGAGATGGCCCTGAGTCAGCCGGGGTGCGAGGGATATGCCTGTCAACCTCACCTTCGTCAACCAAAACGACCCACAGGCGGCGTGCGTTTTAGTCGGTTCGAGTCCGACATAACCTCCTCCACCAGCTCCGGTGGGGAGGTATCCGTGGGGAATTTGAGCACGAAAAAAAAAAAAAAAAAAAAACTCATCATGTAGAATAAAATGAAGCTCTTACTGAACTTGATATAAAACCTTAAACAAACGCGTTAAGATTCATAGCCTTTGCTGCCTTTGGTAACAAAAAGTAGCACTATTTAGCATAGCTTTATATGTATGTATTGGTAAAAAAAAAACAGATACGGCACTATTGTCATATTTTGAGGTACTTTATTTTAAACACACTCTGTTAACGTCGTACTTCAGAATACTAAATATATGGCCTCATAATCATAGCCCACGTAAATTTTTAGAACATTTCCCAGAGAAGTAAGCCTCAGATTAATGGTTCGAGTCAACAGTAGTCCTCGGAATACGGCAATAGGCTCACCTGCTATTACGTGAGACAGAATAAATAATTGATGAAATGTGGGTGTTAATTCAACTCTGACTATCCCTCCGACGATAAAGGCGTGATCATATGTGTGTATATGTATATATTTCCCGACTCAGTTGGGGCTTTCACTCTCACTACGAAACGGCTGAACTGCCATCTGACTCCGCAACACACAGCGAAATTGGTATTCTGTAGTTAATCCAGGTTGTCGGACATATTAGAGCTCTGAACTACCCGAAACAGCTATTATTGCTGGTAACAGGTACTATCAGTTTAACCTGTTTTCTGAATCAAATCAAATAATTTATTTGCATAACAAAGGTTACAGAAAGATACATTACATTTTCTTTAAATGTATAGGTCCGCTGTATTACAACCTCTTCAAGGTGTGCAAATATTTAGGTATTGTCTATACATGCAACATGTCAATTAGAGAGCATTCATAACAATTATAAATTATTGAGTTAATGTCAGAAAGTGAATAATGTCAAAAGGAAATAAAAATATTGTTATAATTATAGTAAATGCCGGCTAGGTTTATTAAAATAATAATCACAATTAGTATATTATGTCACATGCTCATGTCAAAGAATTTAAACAATGCATTGAATTTGAATTAATAAATTACAATTTATCTTGGAGGAAGTACTTTACGTCATAATAACATTTTTCGTTCAGTAGCTTTATTAGTGCCTGTTTAAAAGTAGTTACGTTTTGCCTTTTTTATGTATTTGGGTAATTTGTTGTATATTTTTGAGGCCATGGTTAAAACACTATTATGCATTAGAGTAGTGTTTTAACGGACACAGACATAACTGTCTTTTATCTCTTTGCATTCGTCCTCAGTTAAGGTTGAGTATAACAAATACAGCTACTTCCCTACTTCGAGAATGTAATGTTTAGCACTCTCAATTTATCCATGTTAACTAATATTGAAATTACAACACGTATACACATAAATTCACGCCTATATCCCCGAAGGGGTAGGCAGAGGTGCTAGCATCCACATTTCACCAGTTTATAGTTAGGTCCCAATGTAATAGGTGGCGAGCCTATTGCCATTAACCGGGCACTTATAAACCTGCGATAAATACACACAATTACAAAGGGACCATATTTAGCACTAAATTGAGTTTTTACCTAACTAGCACGCAGATGCCTAAAATTTTGATCCTAATCCGAGATCCACGAGAATCTGCAAAAACTGATTCCAGGTAAAAACTGAATGTGAATACTAACTGCAGCTTTACTGATACCAGTGTTTCGGTTAGTGTGGATTAACGGCCACCAGGCCCTAATCGATGTGACAGAAAATAGATTTATTTTCTTTGATTTATTTATCTCGTCGACATTGCATTGTTCGACTGACTTCACTCCTTTCGGCATAGAGTTCAAATTAAATGATAATGATGCTGAAACATGAATTAAAAATTGTCATGAGGCTAAAAGATAAAAGTATTCACTTGTCAGTGTGAGTACTTAACGAAACAAGTTTTAGAAAAAGTATGAGCATCTTTTTATTGGTCTCGGAATTATTTGTCCTCGACTCAATAGGGTATCTGCAAAGTTAAAGATACGATTCTGACCAACCATGTTGTAAAGAGGAATTATGCTTGTGAAGGAGGCGGCAGAGCGGGAACGGAGGAGCCTCGCTAACCGCACAGCCCGCAAAGTGCGAAGGCTACAGAATGGTCAAGGTTGCAAAATGATCTCCATCCCCTATAATCGCAGGCCTGGGGGTGACGGATGGAGCCGCCTGTCCCTAGCAGTAGTATGCCGCAGCCATGCCCGCCATCCAATACCTGAGGTCTAGACGGGGCCTTCGTGGTCTCTACACCTGAATAGGAAAGAGATGGCCCTGGGAAGGCCGGGGTACGAGGTATCCCTCGTACCCCAGCAACTTGACATAGTCTCCCCACCGGCTCTAGCGAGGGGGTATCAGTGGGAATTTTTCGCACGATAATATAAGTATTTGAAATATCTAAAATTCCCGTTAACCCCTCTAGCTAAGCTAAATTTCTTGTGCCAGGAGTAGCGTAATGAGTAGAATACATGACCTCTCAATCTTCAGGCACACTCCTTAACCACTAAGTTTTGTTGGTGTTTAATTGCTTCTAGGATCTAATGTATACTTACAGAGAAACTCATCAGGCCTTATAGATTCACTGTCTAATACCTGCACCACGAATATCGGAGGAAAATGTTCTTCTACTTCAGTGAATGGACCTTTTTCTTTTCTTACCAACTAAAAAGTATTATTGTTGTAAATATTCGACAACTAATCTTCTGGACTGCTCAATTGGGCGGTATTTCCGCCCAATTGAGCAGTCCGACTGAGGAAGTACCTCCGCCCTACAGAATACCGCGGCTATAATAACTTCGTGTTGTGTTCCTAGCAGTGAGTAGGGTAGCCAGAGCTCACTGGAGAATTTGTGCTGTCAGTGGGAAGACTAAAGGCTTGTCCTGCTTTGTCTTATACACTGACGGCACAGACGACTTGGCAGCGCGACTGTGACTCCTCTGGTGTTACAAACGTCCATAGGCCACGGTAACCACTTTCCATCAGGTGGGCCGTGTGCTTATCTGCCACCTACCTAAGTGGTATAAAAAGAAAACTATAGAGGAGGAACCGAGACGGAGCTATACACCCTATATAGCTCCATCCCTCTATATTTTTGAATGGCGTCCCTTAAACACGACTGCTTATAAGCACGTCATGATAACGATACAAACAGTAAAATACAAATAAGACAAGTCCTGTTTATAACATGCCGACAATTGAGAGACTAAAGCATGTAAATTACAATTAAACAATTACAATTCAATTCACGAGAAAATAGCTTTTCAGTAGAATGGTTATGATATCGTTATGGATCTTTTTCCGATGAACATTCGATGTCGCTTGCACCCTTTTGAATAGCTTAGCTTATGTTTTGTTAATGCTTTGATTTACAAAATGAAATTTCTTTAACCTTGCTGATTTTCAAACGTGGGTCTAGCACAGAGAAGGTGAGTGAACTTCGAATGCAACTGGGATTAAAATTAATGATGACGATGATATAGTTTTTTTCTACCTTTTTCTCGGCCATACTGTACATGAATCTGAAAATCATGCGCCAGTTGAAATTACACTCTTTCCCAGAGGTACTATAGTGTACATCCGTGTACTGCGCTTGTTCGACGTTGTCAAGCCACCTGAAAATTCAGATCAATACTTTCACACAGCTTAGCAAGGTATTGAAGCTTAATTTTATCACGTCAATAACAGCCTCGGTGGCGCAGAAGGCAGCGCGTAAGTCTCATAATCTTAAGGTCGTGAGTTCGATCCTCACCCGGGGCAATTTTTGACGAAAATTTCTATCTCTTTTATTTTTTGGGAACTATTTTTTACACCTGTTTAAAAATAAATATGTCCATTATTTGTTGGTTGTGCATGTTCAAATGATTTGAATTTTTAAAGCTTAGGTGCTTTTGAAGTACAAATTACAGATAATTTTAAAAGATTCTGTCTTTAGCTAAATAATATAATCTACCGGGGAAGGGAAAAGTAGCATAAGACTATATCCTGCACATTTAATTTTTAAATTGCCGCGTGGTTTCCTTCGTACAAGGCGACTAAGAGATAGGGCTGTTTAATATACAGATATACTCAGCCTCAGATGCATGGCTCGAGTCAACAATAGTGCCCGAATACGGCAATAGGCTCCCCCCCCCCTATTACGTGGAACCAAATACAATTATTGGTGAAATGTGGATGTTAATTCAACTCTGCCTAGACCTCCAGAGATAAAGGTGTGATTATATGTATGTATGTATTTAATTTTTAAATTGTTCATACAAAACAATTCGGTTGAGAATTTATTTTCTTGATTCATGCTTTTAGAAAGTTTTAGCTTTTGAAAAACTTACGCTCTACAATAGATATTTGACGTATTATTCGGGGAATTTTCAAGCTTGATACCCTGGACATCCCATACAACCACTCGAAGCTCATATTCTTCTAACTTCCGTGGTGTTATATCCACTGCTGGAGGTATATAACCACCGGCATCCAAAGGGAAAATGTCCACCCACATGTGCAATTTACCCTGTAAAGAGATACCGTTATACGACTCAAATCTAAAAGGTCATAAGAATGAATAAGGGTTTCCAGAGATTTAGGCTGTTTTACCGAATATTAGAGATAATTATAGATAATAAGCCCCGTATTCCAGAACCACACACAGTTGTTAATCAACTCTCACAATCTATGTAAGTATACTGTTGATTGATGGCTTTTGATGGAATTTGTTGTTACACATATTGAAATACACTTGTACTTTTCCATAGTATTTTTTATTATTACACCTGACCGGTTTCGCCTCACGGCTTCCTCAAAGGTTTACTACTGTGGAAAAGTACAATAGTGTAGTTCAATGTGTGACTCTCACCTCTTGTTTATAAAATATAAATATATAAAACATGAATTTGACCAGTTGCAATATGTTACAGGTTTCAGTGTGAACGTAAATGTGTTTTATACTTGTTTACAACTATGTGAACGAAAAAGTATCTGAGATACATGTATAAAATAAGTATTGTGTCTGGATTAGTCTTCTACAAGTCTTCGACAAGTTTACAACTTGTTTTACAACTTGTTTCGTGGTGTAAACGAGGGGTCAGTACAATCTGTCTTCAGATCTAGTTATAAAAATCTAGTTTAGACTCAGTATCGAACTAGAATACAGGCCTAATTATGCTACTCTAAGGCCGGTACTTTAGAATGGTACTCAGTTCGGAGTCTCGATGTTTTTTTTATACCATTTAAGTGGCAGACAAGCACACGGCCCACCTGATGGAAAGTGGTTACCGTGTGGCCTATGGACGTTTGTAACACCAGAGGAGTGACAGTCGCGCTGCCAACCCTGTAAGTACAGAGTTTCTGCGCCGTCAGTGTAGAAGACAAAGCAGGACAAGCCTTTAGTCTTCCCATATGTTCCCCTTCCCAAATGTTAAATCTGTTTATGCAATCTATCCTCAGAAACATCTAGATGTAGAACTGAGTACCATTCTAGTATATGAACCTAAAAAGTCAGATTGATAGACTCAAGTGTAAGTTGTGTGGGCGTCGGAGGTCGATGAACGACCTCCGCCCCCATGAGCGCCAGCCTGGGAGTGACAGGTAGAGCCGCCTGTCACCCTGGCAGAAGCTGGCCACGGCGGTGGCGCGCCTGGCGCGCCTCCCCGTTTCCAGGGTCTAGTTGGGGACTCTGTAGTCCCCACACCCAAGAAGAGGGCCAGATCGTGAGAGATGGCCCTGGGTCGGCCGGGGTGCGAGGGATATACCTGTCAACCTCACCTTCGGCAACCAAAGCGACCCACAGGCGGCGTGCGTTTTAGTCGGTTCGACTCCGACATAACCTCCTCCACCGGCTCCGGTGGGGAGATATCCGCGGGGATTTTGCGCACGTAAAAAAAAAAATAGTGTAAGTTGTGTCACAGTAATAATAAAGTGATATGATATAGGAACGGTAAGAAATGGTTGTATTATTATATTTGCGTTGCTCTCGGTTGTAACCGAAGCTGCAGATGCAAATGGCTGTACTACAGTAAAGTTGGTTGATAGTGTAAAAAGTTTAAATAATAGATACAGGTTATAAAGTTTACCAATTCAAAATCAGGTTTCTCAACATTATACAAGGTTCTAATTTCCACATGCTCCGGTACCAATTGATATCCGCATATAGGTAATGTGTGCCATTTATGTAACAAGCCCAAACAAATGCTCTCTTTTCTATCAGCAGGAGACTTGTATGGTTCATCTGCATTATAGAAAGTTATATTAGAACTTATAACAAACAAATATACACATATAACACGCCTGTAAATCCCAAAGGGGTAGGCAGGGGTGTATTAAAAGCCACACTTCGCCAACTATATTTATCGGTGCCACGTAATAGGGGCGAATCTATTGCCGTCAAGCGGGTACTTTGTAATAAGATATATAGATAGATAATCCTTTATTGCACACCAATATTATTAAAGTACATAGTTGAAGTTTCATTTAAATGTACAATGGACGGGCTTATCACTAAGAGTGATTTCTTCCAGGCAACCTTAGGATGGACAATAATGAAAAGTATATAAGTGAGTGTTGGTGTAATTAATTGACATATACAAAATAGTGTGTTACAAGAATAATTACATAGTATACAAAAATCTCGGTCGATCGGGGAGATGGGCCTCGTCAGCATTGGGCTGCAACCCGTCTAAGAGAAGGAAAACTCTGAAATCAAAACCGGGGAGATGGGCCTCGTCAGTATTGGTCTGCAACCATCTAGGAGAAGGTCACTCCGAAATAAAACCAACTCTCAGGGAGCATACCCGAGAAAAAACCCCGATCCAAGGTGTTAGCCGACCCGTGCCAAGGATTCGTGACCAGAGGGCAAGCTGGTGTAACGGAGGGTGTCTGTGTTGGTGGTCACAGGACACACGTGAGATTCCGCCTTACCTCCGTAAAGGGCTCTGCGGGGGTGGACCATGTTTTCCCTATGACTCGTGGGAACGCAATGATGATTCCAAAAATTAATCATCCGCATGGTGGCGACGCGGTACGCCACCTGTCGTCTGTCGTTTCCCGTGGGGGCGAAAAGTGGCTCACGGAGAGCCGTTTTGCTACGTTGAATGTTGGAGGAGGAATGGAAGAAAAAATGAATGATGTTTGTGAGATGATGGATGAAAGAAGGATTGATGTGCTTTGTGTGAATGAGACGAAGAGGAAAGGATGTGACACCACCAAGCACGGACCCTACACCGCGTACTGGTCGGGAGTACCCAATACCGACAGAGCTTGCCAGGGAGTTGGTGTCATCCTATCTGCTAGAATGGCTAAGTGTGTTAATATATTCGAATGTGTAAATGCTAGACTGATGTGGATGAGAATGAAAGTGGGACTCACTCGTATTTTTGTCGTAGGGGTTTATGCTCCTGTAGACTCCGGTGCGAATACGTCCCAGGAAGTACAAGAAGAAAGAGAACAGTTTTGGGAGAGTTTAAGAGATGTATTAAGAGAATGTAAGGATAATGAAAGAATAATAATGCTAGGTGATTTTAATGGATGGGTAGGACTGAAACGAGATGGATTTGAAAGGGTTCTTGGCAAGTACGGAGATGAAAGAGTGAACGAAAATGGTAAAGGTTTGCTTGAAATATGTTTGGAATGGAACCTTTGTGTGTCAAACACGATGTTTCGACACAAAAGGATTCATATGTATACAAGAGAAGCGAAGAATGTCAGTAAAAGTATGATTGATTTTGTAATAGTGGATGAAAGATTGAGAAAAAATATTCTAGACGCTAGGGTATATCGCGGTGTGGGTATCCATACAGACCACTTTTTGGTTATGTGCCGTATAAGTGATCTCTTTAAAGGATGGAGACGTAGAAGGCGTGAGCCCATAAGTGTTCTAGAAAGAATAAAAGTAGAAAATTTGCAAGAAGATAAAGTGAGAGAGGAGTATGGAAGCAAATTGACTGAAAGGTTTCATGATCTTGATAGTATTTGTGAGATTGAGGAGTTATGGAAGGTATTCAAAGATGAGATTGTGAGTGTGGCTTCCCAAGTATGTGGTATAAGTAAAAGAAGTAAAGTGCAAAAGGTGAAGCATGCATGGTGGGATAAAGAAGCGCAAAAGTTGGTATGTGAGAAAAAGAAAGCGTGGCTTGACTGGCTCTCAGTCAGAGCTAATGAGAGAATGCAGCAAGCTACAATTGAGAATGTGGATGAAGCGAAAGATAAATATAGAAGACTGAAAGGGATAGTGAAAGGAGTGATTGTTAGAAAGAAAAAGGAACAAAAAGACGTGTTTGATGAAAGGTTATCTGAGGATTTCCAGACGAACATTAAGTTCTTTTGGAAGTCCATTCGTTTAGCCAGAGGAGAAACACAGAGCTCCGAGCTGAACGCTATTAGAGACCAGAATGGAATTATTGTAAAAGGTGAGAAATGTGTGTTAAAAAGATGGCAGGACTATTTTGAAAGCTTGTTTGAAAGAGAGGATGGTGTACATGTACTAACCTCGGTGATGGATGACTATGTTGATGCTGATAAAAGTGGTATTAGTATGAATGAAGTTGTGAGTGCATTAAAAAGTATGAAAGCTGGTAAAGCAGCGGGATATGATAAGGTGACAGTCGAGATGCTGAAGGCTGGACAGGGCCTTGTAGCAAGTCAGTTGTGCCGCCTTTTCAACATATGTTGGGTTAGCGGTCGTGTACCAAGTGATTGGTGTAAGGCCGTTATAGTTCCACTTTACAAAGGAAAGGGCTCGCATCAAGACTGCAAAAACTACAGGGGCATTAGCCTACTCAGCGTCGTCGGCAAACTGTATGCGAAAGTGTTGATTGAGAGAGTTATGAAAGAAACCGATGAGAAAATATGGGATGCACAAGCGGGTTTTAGAAAGGGAATGGGATGTACGGATCAGGTCTTTTCATTGCGAAGCATAGCCGAAAAATTTTTGGCCAAGAGTCAAAAGGTCTATTGCGCATTTGTGGATTTGGAAAAGGCCTATGACAAAGTGGTGAGGAATGAACTTTGGTCGGTACTGTCTATGTATGGGGTGAGCAGCAACCTAATTCGAGGTGTGAAGTCTCTCTATGAGGACTCCAGGGCTTGCGTGAGGATACATGGGTCATACACTGAATGGTTTAGTATCCAAAAGGGGGTTAGACAGGGATGTGTAGCGTCACCATGGCTGTTTAACTTATTCATGGACAGTTGTTTGCAAGATTTGAAAGATAACGAATGTGGTTTAAGAATGAAGAATTTACTCGTCAAATGTCTTCTTTATGCTGATGATCAGGTTTTACTGGCGTCATCGGCAGATGAGTTGCAGGAGATGGTAACAACTATGCATGAAGCTTTTGAGAGGAAAGGAATGAAAGTGAATGTTAGTAAGACAAAAGTTATGGTTTTTGAAAGAGATGAATGCGTGGCAGAGTGTAGGATTTGTATAGATGGAGAAAAAGTGGAACAAGTGAATGAGTTCATATATTTGGGAACATTGTTTACGAGAGATGGAAAGCATGAAGAAGATGTTGAAAGGAGAGTGATGGCTGGAAATAGAGTGAATGGGGCACTACACAACTTTATGCGCAGCCGGAAAGTGTCCGAAAAGGCACGACTGGCTGTACATGGAGGAGTATTGGTGCCGACTCTTATATATGGTAGTGAAAGTTGGGTGTGGCAGAAAAAGCATCAGAGTAGAGTGAATGCAGTAGAAATGCGTGCGTTGCGAAGTATGTGTGGCTTGACCTTGAAAGATAGAGTGAGAAATAGCGTGATAAGAGAACGATGTGGAGTGATAGAAGATGTAGTGATGAGAATTGAGAGAGGAATGTTGAGATGGTTTGGTCATGTTGAGAGAATGAATGAAAGAAGACTAACAAAACAGGTGTATGAGGCGAGTGTGGATGGTAACGTCGGAAGGGGAAGACCTAGGCGCACATACCTGGACCAAATCGGGGAAGTTTTAGAAAAGGGACAGGTCAGGAGTACTCTAAACCGACGAGCATTCATGAAGAATGTAATGAGAGTGAATGAAGCGAGAGTAGTATGTCAGGATCGTAGCAAATGGAGATCCGTGATCTCTGCCTACCCCTATGGGAGACAGGCGTGATTTTATGTATGTATGTATATATGTACAAAAATGAAATAATAGACTAAAAAATACACAAGATGAGAATATGAGGAGTTTTCAATGACTACGCTATAGAGAGATAAATAAATAAATAATAAATATTCTACAACATTCTACACAACGCTATCTAGACCCATGGTAAGCATAGTTTAACTAACTTGTGTTATACACATACTTAAATACTATTATTTTTGTAAATGCATACATATTATACATAGAAACACCCAGACCAATTCAAATACCAATATTCATGCATACAAATATTAGCACTGAGCGGGGATCGAACCCGCGCCTCCTGCGTAGCAGTCGCGTTCACTACCGCCAATAGAGATGATTCTTTACCTTTTTTGAAAAAATATTTATGAATTGCGCCTCTTTAATATTTACTGGCAATGCATTCCATAGGCCAATGGCCTTCACCTTAAAATATTTGTCATAATTTCCAGTAGAATGCGCTGGCAATCCCAGCGTCAAATTCCTAGAGGGCCTCACGTATCTCGTATGTGTGTCATGGTGAAATGTTAAACGTTCTTTGACATAAACCACAGTTTAACATACAATACATGTTTACCGGTCAACACGTCAGGAAAAGCAGTATGTATGTACTTATACTATAATCGGGAAAGTTTAAAAGTTAGTCCTATTACAAACGATGGAAAAATTAAAAGGTCAACTGAATTACTTACTAGTATTATCATTATCCCTATATTCAACACCATTTACTATAACCGAGGCAGAACTGGGAAACAGAGGTGGTGGCAAATGGTTCTTCTTACAGATTTCTTCTAAGATAACTGAAGGTCTGTGACAATCACGCCACTTGTTTGGTCCGCTTCTGAAATGATATTTAGGAGGTAGGACACGACGGTATTTCCGCCCAATTGAGCAGTCCGTCTGGGGAAGTACCTCCGCCTTACAGAATACCGCGGCTATAATAACTTCGTGTTGTGTTGCCAGCGGTGAGTAGGGTAGCCAGAGCTCAATGGAGAATTTGTACTGTCAGTGGGAAGACTGGCTTGTCCTGCTTTGTCTTCTACACTGACGGCACAGAAACTCTGTACTTACAGGGTTGGCAGCGCGACTGTGACTCCTCTGGTGTTACAAACGTCCATAGGCCACGGTAACCATTTTCCACGTGCCGTTTCCGTGGACCGTGTGCTTATCTGCCACCTTAGTGGCATAAAAAAAAGATCAAATATAGAATATAGAAAAATCAAAATCTTGCTGCATACATAAACAAAGTGTGTCTTTAAAGCTACGATGATTTAATAATTTTGATACTTTTTATTATTATTCCCGTAAGTAAAGTACTTTTGAATAGTAGGTACTTATCGCAAAATGGCCTATGGATTAGGTTCCCTTAATACATAGACAGACTCTTAAGTTTTATACATCAGGGTCTCAGAATTTCACGAATGTATGAAGAGCTCACGGTCCGTACAGGATAATTTATATAACAGAGGTTTTAGAAGTGATCTATTGGTACTGGTACTCTGTATCTAGGTATCCTTAAATAATCAATGGTTTAGATGCCCGTAATCCATCGAGAAATCACTAAGTTTTGTTTACCAGAATCTTAGGATCTCACGAATGCATGAAGAGCTCACGGACTGTACAGGATAATTTATATAACAGAGGTTTTATAGGTGATCCATTGATACAGATACCTTGAATCAACGGCTCGCTGATGAGCTGAGGGTTCAGACCACCAATGTACTACCTTAACCATTAGTTACGTAGTACATATTATCAATTCTCCTCCATTAAGATGTCCATGAAAGTTCATACAATGGATTTAAAATTTTATAATAGTTAGATATGTATGTGAATTTCCAAGTATACCTGTTTATATCTCTTATTTTAAATTTGACGTAGACGTTATTAACTAGGCGTTTTAAAATAAAATTTCACTAACGCGTGCATACTTACAATCTAAGACAGCTGTCAAAAAGAAAATAAATAAATTAACAAAATTGATTTGAAGACAATTGATCGATTTATCATATTTCAAGATCTGTTTCATAGTCTGTGTCTGTTTGTTATGCACAGGGCATTTCACTAAGTAGGATTTACCCGTCAATAAAGTATGATCTTACTGTAGTACATTATTCCGAAAATAAAAACAGTAATTCATATGCATAAACTCTAAAAAGAAATTAAACGAATGGACAGAGTAAAGTTTTTGCGTAGTATTTAGGTTAGTTATTCATTGCAAGTGTTTCGATTGCTTCTGAAGCATCTACCTGGGAAGTTGAGGTCCGGTTTCCTATTGCATATCATTGGCGGTGATAATTTTATTTCTATAGCAAGGTCAAAGGCATTGACCAGACAAGTCCCATGTGAACCCATTCCTAATAGCTGTCTTCAGTTCACTGCTGGACATAGGCCTCTCCCTATATTGGCATGCTTTAGCCTACTGTTTCCTATATATATTCCGTCACTCGCAGTGATATCATCTGCGTATTTTTCCGTTAGTCGCCTCTTACGACACGGATGAGATGGGGTGGTGATACTTGTAATCTTTCTCCGTTACCATCCGGAGTACTAAAACTACCAGTAATATGTGAACCACATAAAACGCTACTAACGAGTTATACTCCGTAGCTAGTCCAATCCTTGCCCTATGTTTTGTGTATATTCTATCTTCCAAATCAATGGTAGTGGATCCAATAAGCTCGTCAGGCGGTATCATGTCATAATCGTATAAACCTATCGTTAAGAGATAGTCTTCTGGAAGAGTTGCCCGGAATTCATACATTCTGAAACAAAAAATTGGACATGAAAGCTTGCAAAAACTAAGGTGAACCATACACTTGCTGCTTTGGAGCCCAACACTTATGCAGCAAATGTTTCTTGACATCTATTGCCAAGAAACATTTGTCTTGGCAATTTGCTGCTTTGATGTGTGACTCCCCTAACTCACTTTCATCATATACACACACTAGGGATTGTATAGTGCCATCATACAATCTGAGAGCCACCATTATAATATTGTCGCTGTCTGTAATGTTGACTCCTTTTCTGAAGATTAACTTTCTTCTTTCAAGCGAGATGAAGTCATATTGACGTGTTCTATCTTTACTGGAAAACGAAACCCTTACATCTAGTGCTGCTAACAAAGCCATTTCTGAATTGATAGAGAATTGTTTATACGCTGAACAATACATAATAAACATTGTCATTCGGTCTGCAGGTCACCTTACCCTAGTCAGAGATTTCCTTCGTTTTCTATAATTTAAAAACTGATTTTTTTCGAGGAGGTAGGACACGACGGTGTTTCAGTCCAATTGAGCAGTCCGACTGGGGAAGTACCTCCGTCCTACAGAATACCGCGGCCATAATACCCTCGTGCTGTGTTCCCGGCGGTTTTTGTGCTGTCAATGGAAAGACCAAAAGCTTATACTGCTTTGTATTTATACTGACGGCACAAAACTCTAAATACTTGCAGGATTGGCAGCGCGAGTATGACGTTGCACGCGTCCATAGGCCACGGTGACGCCTTTCAATCAGGTGGGCCGTGTGCTTGTTTGCCACCTCAGTAGTCCAAAAATAATAATAATAATGAAACTCAATACCGACTTCCCAAAAATAGGGTTCAGTGTGTTCTTGACATAACTTTTTCTGTCTCCGAGATGTTTATTGCCACAGCTGATTGCTACATAAGGATCCAATATTCCAGTAAATGCTTTAGCAAATAGGTTGGTTCCTTTAACAATGTACACTCGAACCAGATAATTGCTGGTGTTGTTGTTCGGATGGTCATTAAAATAACTGGAAGAAAATGTACAATTTAATGTATAGTAATAGTTTATATATAATACTAGCTGACCCACCCCTGCTTCGCCCGGGGTATATTTTGAAGCTTTATATCCCTTTGAGCCCGTATGTTTTAGTCTTCAAAATATGTATGAAAAATTGCCGAATTCGTTAACATTTATTATCATTGCTCCGCTCCCTTAAGTAGTAGCGTGATGATATATAGCCTAAAACCTTCCTCGATAAATGGACTACCCAACACTGAAAGAATCATTCAAATCGGACCAGTAGTTCCAGAGATAAGCGCGATCAAACAAACAAACAAACAAACTCTGCAGCTTTATAATATTAGTATAGATGGAGAATACTAAGATCTTCAGATCACAAGCCAGTATACATACATACAAACATAATATATTCATGCCTTTATCCCCGAAGGGTTAGGCAGAGATGAATTAACACCCACATTTCATCAATCATTGTTTTCGGCCCCACGAAATAGGGGGTGAGCCTATTACCATCTTCCGGGCACTATTTTGTTTTCGGCCCTATGTAATAGGGAGTGAGCCTATTACCGTCTTCCGGGCACTATTTTTGACTCTGTATATATCTGTATTTATATCTATCTGATGTTAAACAATTCTATTCCTTAAACACCTTATATGACACCGCAAAGAAAGAGATGGGGTGGCACAAATTCTACTCTTCCGGGAACAAGACAGTATACTCACTAGTAAATTCTAGCGAACGCTTTCTTCCTGTTGTTGGAGGTCATATGAGAGGTGCACTCCCATAAAAGCCAAGATAACTAAAATCAAAATGAAGACTGGGAGAATGGACTCCGGGCTTCCTACATATAGATATTGTCTGTGACGTTCAGCGTTCTTCTAATCATTACTTATAGTAAAGTTTGTTTGTCAGTCACACAGTTTTTTCTGTGGTTTAGTCTGTTTCAGTCTTAGCAAGTCGGCGACTCTATTCTTTGCCGCACCACCAAGACCTGGAATTCGTTACCAGCACACGTGTTTCCTTCTTCCTACAGTCCCGGGTCTTTTAAATGGGGCTTGAAAAAGCTTATGATGAGGCCGCCAAGCTGAGTGCCACCATTGCAAAATTACTTAGTGCCTGTAATGGTGATCTTCTTTCCTGAGACTTTGCCTTTAGCTTACCATCAGGTGAGGTGAAGTCAATTTGGCGTGTCCTAGATAAAAAAAAGCAAATAGAAATAAAAATAATTAGACACTTGCCCATATTTGAGATCCACACCATTACAACTAACTGCAACAGTATTCTCTGGCGGTGGCCATCGGTATATAGCAATACCAGCTTTCAGGTATCCACAATGCAACTGTTCGTCTTTCTCTGGTATACCGGTCTTTTTACCGTTGTACAACTTTAGAGTAGAGCACCAGTCCTTGAATTTCGAGAAATTTGGTTGTGTTTCTAGCTCGGATGGATATATCTGGCAAATAAAAACATGAGCTCTTTTTACATAATATGTGCAGTTACGCTAAAATCCTATTAGGGTAAGCAGAACCCACATATTTAAGCCTGCAACGATTCCAGTACACAAAAATTCCACGGGTTATTACATGTTACCAGTAAAAACCATGTTTTTAAATAAACAGGAGTTTTTCAAAAAGGTTCCACTAGTTTCGAAAGGTATAATATTTATAAGTTTTGGACAAACTTACGAGTAGAAGTATAAAATGTATTGATGTAGCAGCTGTTGCCCGCGGTTCCGTATGTATTAAATACTGTCCCTGCTCCAGTTTTCCATAGGAACTTAATTAAACTATATAATATTCCAGACCATAATCTCTCTGTGCCAAATGTCACCCAATACTGTTTGCATGAAAGAGTCAATCACCCATCCATACCTATATCTATACATCCTCACAAATACCTATCTGTACGTATAATATTAGTAGGAAAGTATTATTCTTAAGTTCACACTGTTAGGGCCGCTTTCTACGATCCGCGATTTTATAGATGTGAGTGCGATTTCGTGGACTACAAATCATGAAAAGAAGTTCGTTCGTCATACTGCAGACACGTGTAATCCTCTCCTTACCTACACAGGACGATACGTGCAGGACTTAGATGTCATCCGTATACGGTGCAGAATCCTTTCAAGAACCAAGCGGTTCAGAGACCATTAGAGCCTGGCATTCAGATTATGTGTTTCCTACTTCCTGCAGTCCCAGGTCTTTTAAGCGGGGTGCGAAAAAGCATATGATGAGGCCATCAAGCCGAGTGTCACCACTGTAACATAAGTTATGGTGACCTTCTTATCCGAGACTTTGTCTTCAGATTACCATCAGGCGAGGCGAAGTTTAATTGATGTATCCTATATAAAAAAGTTCTATTGTGTTTCCGCCAGTGAAGTACCTATATTTACTTACAGTAATTTTGTCTGTAGTATCACAATTTTCATTGAACTCATTCTGTAATAAAGAAAAGAGTATATTAACTTCTGTTTTGCTTTTTGATGTTTGGTGTTAGACATACATCCTCACGGCGAGGTTCGGTTGCCTATAAAGCTACTCTTTCTGTTGATTTGGTTTATCTTTTACGGGTTCAACTCCGTTTTATTCCCCAAACCTAAAGAGGAAAGCTTGCACCAGAACTTCATTGGTATGTCAGCAGGTTTCCTTCTGTCTGTGGTCTTGTCAGACTCTTTGCTATTAAGACGAAATCACGGGAAGTACGCGCCTTACTTGTGGCTGTTATTTTGGGCGTGCACTTATTTGACTCCTACAATTTCTGTTACGGCCCATAGCACAATAACGACTTCGCCGTTTACTCGGTTCCTGTGTCGGGTTTCAAGTCGTCAGGTCTTCAATTTAGCTACGACACTCTGGTTGGCTTGGTCTTCGGAGCCCAATCGATCAATCAAGCCTATTACACTCTCCTGCTGGACATTTCAGTCAGTCCAAGTCCCTCATAAAATTATTATTGCTTACGTAGTTAATATTGAATATAATACCTCCAAAGACGAAAAATATCTGATCCACCAATCCTTAAATTCAGGAACTATTACTTCAGGATAGTTGACCAGCCTTGGTTTGCTGTCGTCTTTAGCAGCTACTGGTAGAAGTATATACTCTTCCTCATTATCCTCTTTACTAAATACTTTTTTCCACTTAGAATGTTTCACTCTTTGGTTGTTATTTTTTGCCACTGAAGTTTTAGAGTCAAAATCTTCAACGTAGACAGTAGAGCTTTTCTTTACGAACAATACTTGATTTACTGAAAATACATGGTACTTATGGGTGACTCAAAAAATAAATATGAATCGTATTAATTTTTTCAAGATGATAAGGAAAGCCCAATCGGAGTCCATCTAATTTTATTAACCAGTAATTCCAACACAAAAACACAGACTACCGGTGTCTGTCTCACTGTCTCACTCCAGGTAAATTTATACTTTTTTTCTACGTGCGTAAAAATAGGTTATGTCGGAATCGAACCGACCATAACGCACGCCGCCTGTGGGTCGCTTTAGTTACCGAAAGTGAGGTTGATAGGCATATTCCGCGCACCCCAGCGACCCAGGGCTATCTCTCACGATCTGGCCCTCTCCTCGGGAGTGGGGGCTACAGAGGCCCCAACTCGTCCCCGGAAACGGGAAGGCGCACCGCTGCCGCGGCCTGCTTCTGCCAGGGTGACAGGCAGCTCCATCTGTCACCCCCAGGCCTGCGCTCATGGGGGGCGGAGGTCGTTCATCGACCTCCGCCACCCGAGTTGCCTTCGTACGCGGGCTGCTTGGCTTGCGATCCTTCGTCGCTCCCACCCCGCCTCCTCCATCACGAGCATTACTTGCTCGCAGAAGGAGGCGCCGGCCGTCCACGCATCCGCGCAGCGGACCATCGCCACGAGCAAGGTGGAGAGCGTGAGAACTCTCACTCCCAGGACCGCCACAAGCTCCCGCCTCGGCGTCTCCCATGCCGGACACTCGGAGAGCGTGTGCGGCCCCGAGTCTTCGCTCATCACAGTGATGGCATTTGGACGTTGGCACCCGACGCAGATACTTCCCGAAGCACCCGTGCTCGGTGATCATCTGCGTCAGACGGTACGAGAGGCTGCCGAGTGGCTTCTCTAGCCACTCCCCCATGATGAGTCTTACCGCCGCTACTCGCGCCGTAGTAGCGGTGGTAAGACCCTGTCTTCCATTCTTTTTTCTCTGCCACCTAGGACAAGATTAACTAAGTTCCTCAAAACATACCTTGAAAAAAATTTGAAGGGTTTATTGAGGCAGTACGTAAAGATGCCTCTCGTTCGTCTTCAGGCAACCAGCTTACGAGGTATTTAGAAGGATTTTTCTGTACATTAGTGCCCAAGAAGAAAGTTCTTCCAAAGGTGCTGCTGTCATAGAGCCTGATACTCAAATGAGGCGTGTATGCTTCACATAATGAAGCTTGAAATGTTTGTGAGGATCTTCCATTCGCAAAGTTGCAATTGGACTTTTTATCAGAAGCTGCTTCTGATTTTATTGTTAAATCGTCAATTTCCATAACCACACACGGCTTTCTTGATACAGTGACGTCACGTAAACCCCACCAGTAGACATCTACTCTATATTAAAATAAATTTGTTGGCTGAATGATTGGTTAAAACAAGGCTAATAAATTGTAATAAAAACAATTGTGAACTTTTGAAAGGTCAGCAGGAAGAAGAAACTTCCCAGTGGCATGAGCAATCATTACAAATAGAATACATGAACTCCTGTTAATTTATACTTAGACGCATCGTCCGAATACTAAAGTGACCGAACTCGGTCGGGAGAGACCAGCTGCAGCAAAGTGAGATAGCTATACTGATATTCCTACTGAAAAGCACTACAAAATTGGGTGACTTCACCAGCGCTATCATTATATTCTGTAATTTTACTGACGGAAAATATAAACAAAACTACGGTATTCACTTGAATGTTGTAGACTTCGGCACCAGGTTTATAGGCAGTGGCTCTACTTCATCGATATCACAGGACTCTTCGCTAGATTTTAAAGTGACGTAAGTTTCCTCTTCTGAGGCATATGTCGTACTTTTTAGTAACGTTTCTGGTATCTTTGAATGGAAATATTCTTATAAATGTTATTAATATTAATTTGTTGATGCATGTTTCATTCCTATATGTGTAGTGGAATGCAAGTGAGAGTTGTCAAAGTGCAAAAGTGAAATTGTTTGGGTCGAATTTCAATCACCGGCCGAACCTATAGTATGTTTGTTCATAATACGATGATTCGCGTGACAGTTCAAAGAAAATCCGACCTTACATATTCCATCTTGTTTTTTCACAAACAATAACACTATATCAAAACACGATGGATATGCCTGTCGGAGGGATATACGGTATACCTGTCAACCTCACTTTCGGCAACCAAAAAGACCCACAGGCGGTTCTTCAAGAGGGGCATCAGAAGGTTTCTTCATGGTCGGCAGCGCGAGTGTGACACCCCTGGTGTTGCACACGTCCATAGGCCACGGTAACCGGTTCCCATCAGGTGGGCCGTGTGCTTGTCTGCCAACTAAGTGGTAAAAAAAAAGGCGGCGTGCGTTTTAGTCGGTTCGAGTCCGACATAACCTCTTCTATCGGCTCCGGTGGGGAGGTATCCGCGGGGATTTTGAGCACGTAAAAAAAAACTATACCAAAACAATAATACCATATCGAAACTTACATAAATATCATGCAATGCAAATGCAAAAAAACCTAAACGTATTTTTCTAAACATTTCAATTTACGTAAATTCAAACGATAACGCTTATAGAAGGTTATTGTCACAAGCGTAAAATTATAGGGATGTAGTCACTTGATTATCAAATGTAGAATTTAGTATATAAACTGTGTTGACACAATCGAGTACCTATCACCTAATAATAATTTTTACATGTATTTATAAGTATTTATGTATATTCGGCTTTTGGCGTTATGGACTTATGGCAATTCTGACGGTGACTTTTTCTTAAATAGTGCTTTTAGCTAGGATAGTCACCTATTAACCGTAGTATTTCAATGATTTGAATTTGTTTTCTCAAAAACATATTTGGCGTATCGGCGTCATTTATTAATTTCCAAGATTGCACTAGCGATGAGCATTCCAAGTAGGAGGATAGTGATATCATGATACCTATATAGGTTGTGTACCAGTAAAAACATAAACTGTATGTAATGTCACACCACTTGTCCTTACTCGGTAAAAGCTGTCACGCGAATCATCCTATAATGAACAGACTATAGTGTCACCATTATCATCTTACCATTTTTTCCCGGTTGCATCCGAGGTTTTCACGCTTAACCATTTTTTCTCAAAAATCGGGGTCCACTTACTCCGACTTTTCATTTGATTGGGTTTAAATGGCTTGACTAGCGTCTGACTCCAAGCGCGCGCCTCAATCGTCAATATGCATGTGTGTCGGCTTAATATAAAGTTTCCTTAATCCCTAAGGTCTTGGCGGGCAGTATACAATAGACACTACTAGTTAGTTGGAGCCCTAAGTTCAACAACTGGTGTAGCTGCAATGTTTCGATATCACCTTAGGTTGTGGAGGTCATATGGCAGTTGCTTTACGGAAAATATCAAAGTTTAGCCAAATCTGCAGTTACAACTGGTAAAGCGGACCCCAGACGCCGAGGCGAAAACTTCGGATGCAACTGGGATTAACACTAAGAGGAAGAAAATTAGAAGCAACATGAAAAAGTTACCTGCAACAACTGTACCGACAAGAGAATTTGACCTGTATGCTCTAGTCCTCTGCGTAGGTCGTACCATTGCAATTTAGGGGCATATTCATATTCAGGCCTATCTTCCACTATAGGCAGGACTTCGGACCTACCAGTAAGTTGGGGCTTACCCTGGAATATCAATCATAAAAACATTAGAAATTACCTTGTCTGTTTTATCAGATCCTGAAAACTAAACCATTCCAGTGCAGAATATTTTATCAATAAACAAGACAGAGTACACTCTCTGTACACTGTACACTCTGGTCAGAATGCCACCTGACTATCTACCATTATATATTAATAAATAATAAATATTCTACAACATTCTACACAACACTATCTAGACCCATGGTAAGCATAGCTTAACTAGCTTGTGTTATGGAATCTAGAATGCGGATAAACATACTTACATACCTTTTTTTTGTAAACGCATACATATTATACATAGAAACACCCAAAACTAATGTAAATACCCATATTCATGCATACAAATATTTGTACTGAGCGGGGATCGAACCCGCGCCTCCTGTGTAGCAGTCGCGTTCATTACCGCCACGCCACAGAGGCTGTCTATATTAGTATAATTAATAGTACAACTAACAACTAATTAATAGTAGAACTGATATATTAGTATAATTAATAGTACAACTGCCGCTATTATTGTCCCACTATTGTATTTCAGACAGCTCACATACAGTGGTCGATCTAAATTTGTTCTTGCATCAACGCCTAAAACACCGAACAAAAATTTGGCGCCAATAACTTGAACTGGTTCAGGCGGAATTTGAACCCCAGTCAATTTTTCAATTGAAAATTCAATTTTTCTATCTTAATCGGTTTGAATAGATAGCATAGTAAACGTTTTAAAGATTCACACAAAACTTCACTACAGTCCGAAAGCAATTTTAGGGATGTAGTTAGTCGATCGATTGTATTTTTATTATAATAACTTGAAAATTTTACAATCGAAGTAGAATACATGAAAATACATTATTTTTAAAATTATAGCATTACTGACATTGCTGGTTTTTCTTGACATTTAATTAATTTAAGACAGATTATTTGTCACGCGGGTACTGATAGGATTTATCGAAGGTACGCTGTTGTCTTTTAAATGGAAAAAATACCAAAGCTATAATCTATAATGTGAATGAATGCTTGGAGATGAATGTTTTGGAGATAAGCGTGTGATAGATTTATAAAATTTACAGACATGAATTTATAGAAAGATCATAAATCATAATTTCACATAAAATCATGATACCTATATTTTCATTTATCGATTTATGATTTTTTTAATCGAAGTTTCTAACTTAATCGATTTTTTGAATTGTTATGCAATCACTACTTCCATCTGTCTAAAATACAATTATACAATAATAATACAATAATATGGTGGACGTAGTAAATTACTATGAAAAATTATGGTTCATCGGAATCTTCCATCACTATTAGCCGATTATAAAACTATTGTAGGTGACACCAGATGATCTTACCTATACTGTAACTTCAACGCAATGATAATTTAAAACCTCCTTACCGCAAAATCTTCAAACACTTCAATAAGAACGCTTTGTGGGCTTTTGGTGACACGGTCTGGGGTCGCAGGTACCATCTTGCGAATTTTTAGCACTTGGTTCCATACTGGCGCCAGCGCTCTAAGTGTTAGCTATAAATAGTTTTATGGATTATGTCATTTAAAGTTTGGATTGATTGAAATTTGAAGTCAAGGAAGGAGCCAAGCTTAATAAATATTTAACCCTTCCGAGTCAATCGCTGACATCATTCCGGCATCTTTGTCAGGTCAATACTGGGCTACAGCCCTAAACGTTATTCATCCATACATACATATAATCATGCCTTTATCCCTGGAGAGATAGATAGAAGTGAATTAACACCCACATTTCACCAATCATTGAATTCGGCCCCACGTAATAGTGGGTGGTCTATCGCCGTCTACCGGGCACTATTGTTGAATCATGCCAGGCGTCTGCGCAGTATTTATCTGTCTGATGTTAAACAGCCCTATCCTTTAGTCACCTTGTACGACTATGGGAAGAGATGGGGAGGTCCAAACACTACTCTGCCGGGAACCACGCGGCTAATAACGTTATGTATAACCCTATACATATATTCGAGGACTCTCTATTATATAGATACTAGCATTGTTTTGTTTGTGAAAAAACATATATAGGATTCTAAATTGCAAATATCAAGTAGGTATATTGTTTTTTCACAAATACATAATCTTCAAACTAAATTTTAAACGCCTCTTATTCCGAAAGCATCTTAATTCACTAGTGATTTGTCAGGTAGTCTGTTACCTTTGTTTCTTTCACAGTATTCAGAGTATTCACTCTTACAAATGTCTGCGATTGATTCGATTTATCAGCGTTCGTTTTCAATTTTGCTCTAAATATGTAGACGCGACACTCCAGCACCTATAAATTTGGTCACAGCTATTCAAATCAAAGTTCTCAAATATGCTCACTGGGAGGTCGATGAATGACCTCCGCCCCCATGACCATGAGCGCAGGCCTGGGGGTGACGGGTGGAGCCGCCTGTCACCCTAGCAGAAGCAGGCAGCGGTGGCGGTGCGCCTCGAGTGCCTCCAGTCACAAGTCGGGGACTCTGTGGTCACCACACCCGAAGAGAGGACCAGATCAAGAGAGATGGCCCTGAGTCGGCGGGGTGCGAGGGATATGCCTGTTAACCAGTATGACGTGATATGCATAAGTGAAACATGGTTTAGTGATGATTTTAACAGTGATGAATTGTTTGATGATCGTTATATTGTTTGGAGACGGGACAGGGATTACTTGAGAAGGAATCAGAAGCTGGGTGGTGGGGTTATCATTGCTGTTCGACGCGAATACGCCTCGGAGGGGCGCGATAGTTGGTGTTCGTCCGCGGAAGATATGTGGGTAACGATTACCCTGAATCGTTCTAGACCTAAAGGCAAATGTAAGCTACACATCTGTACAATGTATCTTTGTAAACAGAACCAAGGAAATTCACTAACGGCCCAGCTGACTGCTTTTTACAATAAGTTTCTAGATATTGTACTAAACAATATAACCGACACTTTTATGATTCTAGGTGATTTTAATTTACCCAATTTATCATGGCACTTATCGGATGATGGGCTTTCGTACTATGCTCGAAATATTGAGGGTCCAGCTCAGTTTGAATTATTTGATATATTAAACACATGTAACTTGCTTCAGTACAACAGTCATCAAAACTCAAACAATAGAATTTTAGATTTAATTTTAAGTAACAATCACTTAATTGTAGATAAGTGCTTGGATCCTTTGGTTGCTGAGGATACCCATCACGTATCTCTTAGCATAATCGCGGAATTTGTGGACCAACAGGCATTACCAATTCAACGAAGAAAAAAATACATGTATCACTTAGCCGATTTTACATCGATCTCGCAGGGACTTGATGTTTTCGACTGGCATAAGGATCTCAGTATAGGAACAATGGATACTGCAGTATCATTGCTATATGCTAGATTGGAAAATTTGCGAGAAAATTTCACTCCATCTAAAATTGTAAAATCAACTACTAAATATCCCCCTTGGTACAAAACCCCCTTAATCAAAATTTTAAAAGAAAAATTTAAACACCATACGAAGTATAAAAGGTATGGGAATTTATCGAACCGTGAGTCTTTTTTAATATTGATGAGTGATCGTGCCAAGGAATTAGAGAGACAAATGTATAACGATTATATTACAACCATCGAGAATAATATTACCCGATCACCAAAAGCCTTTTGGTCTTACGTAAAAAGCAAACAAATGTCGTCCAACACTTATCCATCCACCATGAAATATGGACAGTGTTTATCTAGTGAAGGAGAAGATATTTGTAACATGTTCAATGACTTTTTCAATTGTAATTTTTTATCTAGAACGGATTCTAATGTAACTGATTCGTGCAGTGATATGTATGATCACCTCCAGGGCGCCACTGCGGACATCAGTTCTGTAGTGGTCTATGAGACTGAAGTTCTCAAACTTTTAAAAACCATCGACTTAAACAAGTCAGCTGGTCCTGATGGTATTCCTGCCATTCTCATATCTCGGTGTGCTCGTAGCCTGTCTATACCTCTGACTATATTATATCAGCGATCTTTTAATGAAGGTGTAATGCCACAAATCTGGAAGACAGCGTTCATTACCCCCTTACACAAGAAAGGCTCTAGAGATCTTGTAGAAAATTACAGGCCTATATCGAAACTCTGCCTTTTCGCCAAAACTCTTGAAAAACTTATTTATCCCTCAATCTACCATGGTATTAAACGGTCTTTAAGCGAAGCTCAGCACGGTTTTTTGAGAAATAGATCCACCGTTTCTAACCTGCTCACTTGTTCTGACTATCTGACAAAGATTATGTCTGAACCTTCACAAGTTGACGTGGTCTATACGGACTATAGTAAGGCATTCGACAGAATAGATCATAATACCCTTTTGCTAAAGTTGCAGCGCATAGGTATCAGAGGAAATTTGTTCAGATGGTTCAAATCATATATTGAAAACCGCTGTCAGACAGTAGTTTTGAATGGATATACCTCCATGGCTTCGCGGATACCATCTGGAATACCGCAGGGATCCCTTTTAGGTCCGTTGCTATTTATTATTTTTGTTAACGACATTGATTCTTGTTTTAGCCACTCTAAGATAATTCTTTATGCTGATGACATGAAAATACTTTGCCCGATATCAGAAATTGGTGACTGCCTTGGTCTACAGCGAGATCTGGACGAGCTTCAAAAATACTGTCTTCTTAACAAGCTAGAACTTAATGTCTCAAAGTGTTGCGTCACTTCGTACACCCGTAAAACTTTACCCGTTTCCTTTCAATATAAGCTGCAAAATACTATTTTAAAAAGAATAAGTGTTGTTAGGGATCTAGGTGTAACTTTTGACTCCAAGTTAATATTTGATGAGCATATAGAAAACATTGTTAAGAAGGCTTCAAGGGCCCTTGGTTTCATATTAAGATTCGCGACCGACTTCAAGAATGTGAAAACGTTCAAAATTCTATACTGCGCATTCGTTCGCAGTCACTTGGAGTATGCATCACAGGTGTGGAACCCGGTGTACCGCACTTATATTGATAGGATCGAGCGTATTCAGAAACGGTTTTTGCGTTTTCTGCAATACAAGACACGTAGGTATACCTCTAACTATATTGTGCGGTGTAAGAATTTTCATATATTACCCCTGCATGAACGGAGACGAATCGCAGATGTTGTGTATTTGCACAAAATGGTGACTGGTATCGTGGATTGTCCAGAGTTGTTGGGAGAGATTGGTTTTATAGCACGATCCAGACTATTACGTAATCCTAGTTTACTCTATGTACCCCTTGTGAAGTGCACCTACCGGCAAAACTCATTCTTAATACGGGTGAGCAGATGCTTCAATATGTTATGTCGAGAATTAGATTTGGACCTCTTTAATACAAATGCTTCCCGTTTAAAGCACGTTCTAGCGAATAGGTTCTTTGGTGAAAGTTAATCCGGATAATAATCTGTAGTGATTTTATTCGAAAGATAGATGTTTAGTTTTGTTTACCTACTGTTTTTTTCCCTTATTTATTTAAACATTATTGTTACTAGTGGAAACTTGTTAATGGCCTTCAATTATTAATTATTTAAGACTATAAGCTGTACACTAGCTGTAAGTTTTCCAAATATAATAAAATAAAATAAAATAAAAAATAACCTCACCTTCGGCAACCAAAAGCGACCCATAGGCGGCATACGTTTTAGTCGGTACGAGTCCGACATAACCTCTTCCACCGGCTCCGGTAGGGGGGGTGGGGGATCCGTGATGAGATTTTGCGCACGTAAACAAATAAAACAAAATATACTCACTGAGTGTATGGAACCCAGTGATGAAGTAGGAAAGGAAAGCCGATGGAAGAAAATATATGTACCTCGATCTAGTCTGTCATGCACCATGCGACTCGTGGGAAAACAGTAATTGGATTGCAGGGAACCCTCGCCACTGATGGAACCTAACCTCTACCTCTGGGTCCAAGTCAACCTCGTCTGCAAAGCAGTACACCTGCTGGTTTACAGACGAGGCTTTGGCGTAGGCGTGCCCCTCGCGGCTGGGAGATTTGAGGACTGTCGCCCTTATAAAACCGTATATGGACCGGTTTTTTGATCTGTGGTTTAGAATACTATTGGTTAAATATTGTAACAAATAATTCATAGTTAAGTATAGTTAAATAAATAGCCATTGGTCGTAATAGTTAACCATGGTTTCACCAAAGGATTTGGTAGATAGTGGCTAGTTAACTATTGGTTGGTGCAGCTGTTTGTGTTCTTGTTTTTTTTTTTTTTTTTTTACGTGCGCAAAATCCCCACGGATACCTCCCCACCGGAGCCGGTGGAGGAGGTTATGTCGGACTCGAACCGACTAAAACGCACGCCGCCTGTGGGTCGTTTCGGTTGCCGAAGGTGAGGTTGACAGGCATATCCCTCGCACCCCGGCCGACCCAGGGCCATCTCTCACGATCTGGCCCTCTTCTCGGGTGTGGGGGCCACAGAGTCCCCAACTCGTCCCCAGAAACGGGGAGGCGCGCCACGCGCGCCGCCGCCGCGGCCTGCTTCTGCCAGGGTGACAGGCGGCTTCACCTGTCACCCCCAGGCCGGCGCTCATGGGGGGCGGAGGTCGTTCATCGACCTCCGACGCCCGAGTTGCCTTCGTGCGTGGGCAGCTTGTCTAGCGATCCTTCGTCGCTCCCGCTGCCGCTCCCGCCCCGCCTTCTCCTTCACGAGCATTACTTGCTCGCAGAAGGAGGCGCCGGCCGCCCACGCATCCGCGCAGCGAACCATCGCCGCGAGCAAGGTGGAGAGCGTGAGAACCCTCACTCCCAGGGCCGCCACAAGCTCCCGCCTCGGCGTCTCCCACGCCGGACACTCGGTGAGCGTGTGCGGACCTGAGTCCTCGCTCGCGTCGCAGTGATGGCACTCGGACGTTGGCTCTTTCTGCATCCGACGCAGATACTTTCCGAAGCATCCGTGCTCGGTGATCATCTGCGTCAGACGGTACGAGAGGCTGCCGTGTGGCCTCTCTAGCCACTCCCCCATGATGGGTCTTACCGCCGTTACTACGGCGTGCCCTTGTTTGTGTTCTTGTGATGACAGTACAATTTTCAATAGAAGTGCTGTCAAAAGATTCAAAAACGCCAATTACAAAACTAGCATTTAAGTATTAATGCCAATCACAAAACTAGCATTTAAGTACAACAGATGACAGGCGAAAATAAAGTGCCACAAAAAATTGCTCCCTATTATACTTTGTAAAATGTAGCTTGGGTCCTATGACATTTGAACATTTTCAGGACGACTTTACATTGTAACGGCGTCTCTCTTTGATCATTCATTTCTACATTTTTATTTTTCGTAGTTACCACCATAGCTCACAAATAAAATTTATCATACAATAATATAACACAATAACAACATAATAATTTGGAAAAACAAGCATCAATAAATAAAATAAATGCGCTACAAAAAATATCTTGCCGTTTTATCAAGGTTCCGTCCGTCGGCAGAAATAACTAGAGATGGGACACAATCGGTCGACTGGGTCGACTCAGTCGACTGTATGAGGCATAATCGATAGGTACACATTACATAACTGTTGTGAATTTATAAAATTATGTAAAGTTAATAGATTTACGTTAGGTATCTTTAATGAATGTAAATATTATGTAGTTCGTTATTGTTTATTGGCTTTTAAGTCAGTTAAAACGGTTGAATACCACGAAGAAATGAATTATGAAAAATTCAAAGAGTGGTTCATGACGTTATTAGCCAATTTAAATAAGCCCCATGTTATTGTTATGGACAACGCCTCATACCATTCCGTGCAAATGGATAAACCACCAACCAAAGTTAACCGAAAGAGCGAAATTTTGGAATGGCTCCAAAATCAAGGTGTTGAGGCTGATGTCTCAATGTTGAAGGTGGAGCTACTAAGGCTCGTTAACTTAAATAAGCTACCCGGCGGCGGTCCAAGATATATATTCGACGAGCTGGCAAAATCCTTTGGCCACACTGTTCTCCGTCTCCCTCCATATCATTGCCAATACAACAGTATAGAAATGATATGGGCTCAAATTAAAGGTTCGTATTTTTTAATTATTTTTAGTTTCTTTTTCAATAAAATCCTGTCATATGATACATTTTATAAATTTGAAAAGTGTTTGTTTGTAATTTTTTTTTTCGTTGCAATGTAGCAACAAAGGCTGGAAGGACCATAGCCTACTTTTTATCTAAAAAAAATAATGCAGACTGAGTGCCAGGGTAAAGCTAATTACAAAAAATATGTTACCTATTTAAAGTTCAGTAACAAAGACCCATGTAATACATATTTTACTATTAATATAATAATGAATATTTAATTGTTTTTAGGCTACGCGGCACGCAACAATACCACTCCGCCGTTTACTGCAAGTAAATGATGGGGTTATTAAAAGAAGCTTGCACCAAAGTAATACCGGAGAACTGGAAAAGTGTTGTGGAAAGGACCAAACGTCTCATTATTGAAGACTGGGAACGTGACGTTTGTTTTGACAACCTTAGAGAAAATGAAATTATTATAAATCTCCAAGACCGTTCCAGCGAGTCGGATATAGAAGACGACGACGATGATGATGATGATTTAGGATGTACTCCATTGTCTGATTCAGATTAAATAAATAGCTTTTGATAATATACATACATGCATTTTCATTGTACCTATACTTATTCTCGACTTAGACTATTACACTTTCACATCACTAGTGATGTCTTTTCAACATCTGTCATAGGACCCAAGCTACATTTTACAAAGTATAACATATCAGGCATCTCTGTATTCATTACAATGGAAACATAGTTAACCATTGGTCAATATTACTATTAGTTAAACCACGGTAACCTGGATGTATAGGTAATGGACTGCTGAGACGAGGTCTCGGGTTTGATTACAGGTTTTACCATGGAACACACCAATGACTTTTTGATGCTTTTCGAAGTTGTGTGTATTTATCGCAGGTTTAAAGTGCCCGGTTAATGGCAATAGGCTCGCCACCTATTGTATTGGTACCTAAACATAAACTGACGAAATGTGGGTGCTAGCACCTCTGCCTACCCCTTCAGGGATATAGGCGTGAGTTTATGTTATGTTTAAATAGTGTTTTAAAAACGAAAACTTGATTTAACAATTGATTAGTGCCTAAACCATGGTCAGCATAGCTAATAGTCAAAGCAATTTTTACTACGGATCAAAAAACCGGCCCTAAGTCAACGATTCTTGTTGATGAAAAATATTAAGGTAAGCTCTGCCTCGCTAAAATGCCATGGCGATCTTGCCAGATCGACGCAGAGCTGGCTACTTCTGACATTCAAAGGTCGTCAAGTTGAGTGCTCAGAGCGTTTCGACAGTACGTCATGTTCTTCTACGACGTCTACTTCCTTTTTATCTACGTGCAGACAAATGGTGGCTGACTGGCGACTTTGTGAGCAAGGTGCAGTTCACACGTGTACATTATAGTGGCTACTCTGGTAGCGTCGCCAGGCCGCCATAGTATCCAGTAGCCACGTAGGGAACAAAAGGTCGTGGCCATACTTCCAACTTGGTGGCGTTACCAAGCTGTCGCCAAGTGAGTTTGGTATCATACATTTTAATATTGCTTGGAAGCATGCCGCGTGGTTTCCGGCAGAGTAGAATTAGGGCCACCACATCTCTTCGTATGCGGTGTCGTACAAGGCGACTAAGGGATAGGGCTGTTTGACATCAGACAGATGTATACAGCCCAGACTCAGCCTCAGATGCATGGTCAACAATAGTGCCCGAAATACGGCAATAGGCTCACCCCCAAGTACGTGGGACCAAATACAATTATTGGTGAAATGTGGGTGTTAATTCACCTCTGCCTAACCCTCCAGGCATAAAGGCGTGATTATATGTATGTATGGAAACGGAGCTGGCGACGTCACTGTAGCATTTTAGTGAAGCATAACACTTAGCGTAGCGTCACCCAGCGTTAGCTACGCTGGTTCAATTGCGGTTGTCACCCTTAACCCCGAATCTTGAGGTTTTTCTTTATTACTCAGCTACTAAAGGTCACAGCATAGTGCTATATAATCTAAAATCTTTTTCATGAAAACAAAAATATTTTCTGAAATTGCAAAAACAGCTCTAAAGATTAGCGAGTACAAACCAAGGCTGGGTAAAGACAAAGACCTGACATCTACTTCTGTCCTTAGATTTTGAATTAACATGAAAATCTGAATCTGTTTACCATTGGAGAACTCTTGAGACACATGTCGTAATCTTTAGATTTCAATCTGTAGCCTTTTGGTAAGCAGTTCTCGAATGCATGCACCTGTCTGTACGAGCCCATCCACATAATCAGTTCAAGTTTACCAGCGATGCAGTAACAGTTTGTTGCTACTCCACTGATATGTTTTACACATTTGAGTGGCTGCAATGAAATATATAATATTTTAGATGCTCTAAAATATATACTAGAATCTAAGTAATCACATTTAAACGAAGCTGTGATAACTATAAATACTTGAAGAGTATGGGGTAGACACCAGAACATAACTCTGCGCGATACGGAAGGAACAAAACAATTATACTTAAGTCTGTCTTTTTTTTATACAACTTAGGTGGCAGACAAGCACACGGCCCACCTGATGGAAAGTGGTTACCGTGACCTATGAACGTGTGTGATAACAATGGAGTCACACTCGTGCTGCTGACCCTGTATGAACAGAGATTTTACGTGCCCTCAGTGCAGAACACAAAATCAGGACAAGCCATTGGTCTTCCCACTGACAGCACAAAAACTCTCCAGTCTATGTTTTTTTATAAATTTTGGCAATTTACTTATCTGCTAAGTTTTTACATGTTTAACCTTTCTGACAACTAAACTATCAAACAGGAAAATAATAATAATCTACGGATATATCTAGAAGAATTTGGATGGTTTCAGGCGAAGGTTCTGTAGCTTAGTGATCAGAGCGTTTTCTCTGTAAGGGAAAGATCGCGGGTTTGAATCCCGCCTGAACCGATTCAAGTTTTTCTAAATCTAAATCGATTGTATCGGCGCTGTTGCAAGAACTCGAAAGAGGGTAAATAGATATAATTACTCCTAGTAAAAACTTTTTCTCTGTTCACCGCTACTACTCCAGTTCCTCCGTGATCATGGTGCTTGCGTCATCGTCGAAATATTGGAAACTCAAAACAATGAAACATGGTAAACATCCCGATTATTTTGATACTGATGCGAGTGACCATGATAGTTTAAATACTTTCAGTTTTCAGCCGTTTAATAGAGTCGATTGTTCTCCTTATAACTTCACTTCTATTTTCATACACACCTTTAAATAAATAGTTTGTATACGTCCACAGCTTTTTCCACTTTGTTCTGGTATGACGGAATGAATGACATCTGCGACAGGAATCTTTGAATATGCTACTCTTGATCCATTATTCAGCAGCCACAGTACAATATCGGGCCACCCTTCGGATGTCTAAAGCACACAACAGTACTTCAAATTACATTGTTGAAACTGATAATAATGACTTTATATGATATGACATGACTGGTATAAATGAGATAAGCGTAATTAAAATTTTATGTATGATAATTTCTAATTAATTAATAATTTTCTCACAAAATATTGTATGCCGATTTGGCTGATCATAGCTGATCAAATTATGTAAAAGACCATCTTTGTACCTATGTTTCACAATAAAGCATTTGAATTTGAATTTGAATTGTTCAAATCAAATCAAATTAAATCATATTTATTGTAAATCATAAGTACAGAAGATGTTCACATAATAATGGGTTCAGCTCTGTATACCATTTGGGTGTACAATATTAAGTTGGTTATTAATTTTATTCAGTTATTAGATTATTCATTAATTTAATAATTAATTTAATTAAAAAATAATATAAATAGCACAAAGTTAATCGAAACAGAAATATAATACATTCATATTCCCATTAATGTTATGTCATTTATATTGGTTATCCTCAAAAATTCATTGATGGTTTATTAACATTTTTTAGATAAAACCTTTACGGTCTTATTACAGAACACGGACTAACTCTAAAACCAGGTTTAAATCGTCTTTAGACCATGGTCTAAAGAAATTTTTATTACAAAAAGGGTTTTATTACTAAACCATGGACTATCTCTGGTCTAAAGATAAACCTGCGTGACCCCTAGTTTAACGTTGGTCTAAAGTGTAAATCACAATAATAATATGTCAAACTTGCCATTTTGAACTTAGCCGGTTAGCGTCAGATAAATTCGTTTACTTTCTTATAATACTATGCTCGTAATGGATATTGACGCAGTTGATCTGATGGATATCGCAGATATTAATATCGTGGAGTCATTGGACATACCACGCTTACCTAACAGACATCGTATTCCAGTAAACCCCTTTATCGAACTATCTGAAGAAGCTTTTTATGCAAAAGTATAGGTTTACTAAACGTTTTAAATAACTTGCAATAAATATATTTTAAAGTAGGTTTAAAAATTGGGAAAAATTTGATACCAAGTCAGCGCGAACGGAAAAATTCGTTCCATTTCACGTCCATAGATCTTCCAATATCATACATAACAATAATTGCTAAATAAAGGCATCAAAATGATATTTTATTATAAAATAAAGTACAACTATTATTCATAAAATTGAATTTAATGAAAATGTATTATCTAAATCTTTTTTTCACCATTTTTAGTATATATTATTTATTAATGATGTCAGATAATTTTTGTTTTCTGAGGAAACGGAACGTTGCGATTGAATGGTATCATAATGAACGAACAATAGTTTGAGTAATCTGTGGTTTTATTTAAGTCAAGGTTTAAATTATGGTACTAAGTAGTCTACGGATTATTCAGCTTTTGTAATAAGGAGAAGTTTAGACCATGGTCTTGAGATTAAGCCTAGACTTTATAGTTCAGGTTTAAACCTGACTTAATTCCGTTTTTTGTAATAAGACCGTTTAAGTTTTATTTTAAATTTGTCCATTTCAATTATATTTCTAATTTAGAAATGAAGTCAAGAAAATCACTTGAATAAAATTGACAACTCTTGTATCTTTCACATACGTCTAATTGAAGCTACATGCACTCACAGAATAGCTTGCAAAGAGTTATATTCCTTAAGGGTGATGTGATATAAAAAAGACATAAAGCGTAAGACATAACCAAAATAAAATCACATCCAAAAAAACTTGTTTTTTAAATTATGAAACACCCATTCCTTAGCCGTAAATTATGTAGTCCATTGAAAATTTCATTTTTTTGTGCTTCCCAAATAATTAATGTATAATCTTTTCAATGATACATAGGCTGCTACTTATGTATGCGGAATCTGGGATTCCAATAATTTTAAACGCAATGTCTGACCTCCATGCACATATTCGTTCTTTTTTTAAATACTGGCCGCTAATATTTTTTTTCTTATATACGTTAGTGTTTTGTTTTTGTTGGGTTTATAATGTCATATCGCTGAAAAAATGGAACTCACTCGTGAAAATATTCGTGCTATGATTTATTACGATTTTCGACGTGGTTTAACGCAACAACAGTGCGTAGATCAATTAACTTCGACTTTTGGTGGTGAAGCTCTATCAAAAACGACTGTGTATCACTGGTTTAGTGAGTTTAATCGCGGGCGGAGTAAGCTCACGGACGAAGTTAAAGAAGGTCGATCGCGAGATAGAGGCCATTCTGGGCATATGTATGACGAGCATTCATAGGATATTACATGAACATTTGTCTGTAAAAAAAATTTGTTCGCGTTGGATCCCGCACAACTTAACTGAGGATCAAAAAGATGCTCGCGTCGAATGGTGCAAGAAAACCTTGAAAAAATTCAACGGAGGCGACTCAAAATCTGTTTATAATACCTACACAGGTGACGAATCCTGGATCTACGCGTACAAACCCGAAACTAAACAACAATCAACAGTTTGGGTGTTTCAAAATGAGCCAAACCCTACGAAAGTGACTCGTGCAAAAAGCACTGTAAAGCAAATGGTGGCCTGCTTTTTTGGTATTAATGGCCATGTGGCTACAATACCACTGGAGAATCGCAGAACGGTTAATTCGGAGTGGTACACGACCATTTGTTTGCCAGAAGTATTTGCAGAAATACACAAAAACAACCAGGACGCAGAATCATACTTCACCATGACAATGCCAGCTGTCATACATCTCAGGAAACAACTACATTTTTGGATGGTCAAAAAATAGAATTAATGGGTCATCCACCGTACAGCCCTGATTTGGCTCCCAATGATTTCTATTTATTCCCAAATGTAAAGAATAAATTACGTGGTCAACGATTTTCGACCCGTGAAGATGCCGTAGACGCGTTCAAACAGAACGTTTTGGAGATACCTCAATCAGAGTGGAAAAAGTGTTTTAAAAATTGGTTTTATCGAATGCAAAAGTGCATCGATCATAGTGGAGAATACTTTGAATAACAATAAAAGCATATTGAGTCATATACATTTGTTTATTTTTTCTATTCCGCATACATAATATAATGTGGGTTCAGCTATTTTTAACCCCCGACGCAATAACGATGGGGTATATATAAGTTTGACGTGTCTGTGTGTCTGTGTGTGTGTGTGTGTGTGTGTGTGTGTGTGTGCATGTGTGTGTCTGTGGCATCGTAGCTCCGAACGGATGAATCGATTTGGATTTAGTTTTTTTTTGTTTGAAAGGTTTATCGGGAGTGTTCTAAGCTATGTTTGAAAAAAATCGGTCCAAGATGGCCGCCACTACAAAATGGCGAATTACATTTTATTTTACAACTCACTCAACGTGGGTATCAAATCAAAGAGCTTGACGAGTAGATCAATATAAAAAGTGTAAAATAAAACTTCAATTAAAAGTTGCTATAAAGCGTTGTCATCGTCGGGGGGACCTTGGATGGTTCCGATAACATGGCGTAGTGCTCTATAAGTTAGGGTCCCCCGACATGACAAGGCATGCATCAAAACATGTATTACTAGGTATATCAAAGTTAAAGGGCTAACTAACTCAACTTATTTTCGTCATTTTGGGGGTTGCTTTTTGTGACGGGGGTTTTTTGTGACGGGGGTTTTTTGCTAGATATCGCTATATTATATTACTATAATACTACAAAATAGCAGAAACCTTATAAATAATGTTCTTCAAGTTTTCTGCAAGACTTTTAAAGTCAGCTAGTAATATTTTTACTTCCTTCTTTGTACATGAAGTAGCTGAGTCCATATTTGTGACTGAACGTATCAGGCTCGGCGTCACTTCATTTTTTGTTCGTTTTATCATCTCTTGGTAGATCTTTTCCTGTACAACAGAGAAGGTTCAGATATTTACTTTCAAAGTGGTTGATCATGTTAGTCAGGATGTTAGTTTCGATAAAATTGCCCATTTATTAACGTTTGTCGAAAACATTATTCAACAAAAACAAATGCAATACTGTACAACGAAAAAGACTTACATGTTCTTCGTTCGTAGATGTTTAGATAATGTATTTTTTTTTTATACTACTTAGCAGACAAGCACCAGCCCACCTAATAGAAAGTGGTTACCGTGGCATATGCAAACAGATAATTAGATTTAATTGCGATTTCAGTAATATAGAGTTGCATTTGAAAATCTGATCATAAATAATGGTAGTCCGTCTTAGAAATCCGAAAATAGGAGTTCCAAATTTTTAATTGGTAACCTTTTTTACCATATTTTTGGGCAATCCTATTCGTATGTGTTCAGTAACAAATTTCATTGGCTAGAATATATTATTCATCCTTTTCATCCGGTGAATAGATTAGTAAAGGTTGATGTTAGGTTGGATCTAAGTTCAACCTAAAGGAGAAAGAGAAAGTGGACCTCAGGCTTTGAAGAGAAAGCCTTGGATGCAACCTAGAAGCACGCTAATAAAATATGGAGTATGACACTGTACTTTTCCACTATATTTTATTTTTCGCCTGACCGGTTTTGCTTCACGGCATTCTCAATCTTCAACTTCAACCTTTGAGAATGCCGTGAGGCGAAACAGGTCAGGTCAAAATTACAGTATCTTATTCAAATATGTAGCAGGTTCCACCAAACGCCACCAATCACACACACAGTATTAACAGAATGGAAGAATCCTAATATAACTTACAGCTTCTTCCTTTTGTAATGCTAGCTGCTTTTGATCCAGCTCAGTGATATACCGAGTTGCTTCTTTATTCGTACTGTCCACATGAGTAGAGTACTGTATTATATCTAGGAATTTCAGTATATTGCCCGCAGCATCATCAGCTACGTGATTCAAATCCTCTATAGCATCTTTTGGAGCAATGTATTCAGCATTTTTGAAGCGACGTTCTATTTCCATTAAGGATTGCTCCTGTAGCAAAGTATCATATTAATAAACAATAATAATATAATAAAAAATCATTTATTGCCAAATAGTAAGTTACAATGTTAAATATTATACTCTGACCCCACACTAGGCACAGCCTGTCCTATGAGTGTCAAATACGTTTTCAATTTACGTGAAAACATTGTTTGCTCGGGTGACTCGAGGACGAGATCGGTTTTTGAACTTAACACAAAAATTAGAACTATACCAATCTATTCACAATTTTTGTCAACAATTAGATTTATAATTATATAGTTTAATACATTGATAATGAAATAACTTAATTATGTATTCAATCTTTCACCAATGACCACAACATTTATGACACATGAGCAATTAAACTTTCGGTAATATCGTACGATAGGGAACTGAGCCATTTTGTGACTTTTAACCTTGCTTCTTTTACTGAACATAGTTTTATATCGCAAGCGCTATTTGCCTGATTATAAATGTGGATGTCTTTGAATGGACTAAAGCATCTGGCAAAGCTTATGTTGACTTGGGGTAGTGGTAGTTTGTACACTCGTCGCTTAGCTAAATCTTTGTAGTCTTCTGAATTTATTATTTTTTATGAATGTTTAGAACTGTCTTTAGAATATTTAATTGACGCACATTTAAAGAATTACATTCTTTGTACAAAATTTCTGTAGGATATCGGAAGGGTTTCCTAAATATAGTTTTAACTAGTGCCCTCTGATTTCTTTTAATTTGAATCATTGCTGTTTTCTGAACACTTCCCCAGCACTTTATGCAATATGTTATCGACGATTGACACATGGCATAAAACATTGCTGTTATTCGGACATTATAGAATAACATTTATAATGTAGTAATGTAAGTAATGTGATAAAAAAAGGTCTTATTGAAATTTGATCATGAAATACGTTATTGTCTGGAATGACAAATAGGCTGATTTTAGTCCGGGCATTGATGACGAGGTTAGTATAGCTAAAAGTGGAGTATGACAGCAGGATATTCCAAGATACAGGCTATGGATGCAACTAGAATCGGAAATCGAATGAAGAACCACATGTACATGTTAAAAACTTACTAAATCAGCAACGATTCCACGCACCATGTTGTTTCTGTACATCCTGAATCTAAAGTCAGGAAGTCTAGTGGCCATTTGCAGCACTGGGAAGGTGTTATCAAAATCCAGGTAACCGTGAGCTGAATTAATAACGTTTATAGATCCTGTGTAGTATAGCTTCCGAGTTCCTGAGATAATAGATAATGAACTTAAACTAACAAGGGGCATAATTCTGAATGACATTGAGTTTATAAAGCAGTCGTAACGTGAAGACAGTGGAATTACAAATGAGTTAACTTAAAGGAGATAAGATGAGTAAATCTATACCACCTATAATTTGTCGGCTTTTACAAACCACGCGTAAATTACGAAACAATTTCTCACTTAGATTAAGGGACCAGCATTAGTTAGTAGACCAAAACTTTTTATTATTACAAGGATATTATATTGTTGAGAATTAGTAAGTTTTATGAAAGTTAGTAAATACTCACTTATCTCCGACATCATTGAAACAAATTCTGAAACAATCACAGGTTATCAGTATTAGCATATTAATAAATAAATATCGTTAACTAATTTACTGAAAGCTTTATAAATGAAGCAAACGAGTCTTAGAGTGGAGACCGCGAGAAGGTAAACGAAAGGTAAGACGCCCCCTAGCCAGATGGACGGACGACCTGAAAAAGGTGTCTGGAACAGACTGCGGAAGGCGGAGGATCGGAGAACATGGCGCACATTGGGAGAGGCCTATGTCCAGCAGTGGACAGCGGTGGGCTAATTGATTTGATTGATTATAAATGTCAGTATTCCATGCGATTTACCTTCATCACCTTGATCATCCGAGGGTATTTCTCCAATTGTCATGGCAATCCCACACACCTTCCCACATATTTTTTTATCCAACATAGACGCTTCTAGAATCGGACAGAATAAGCAGAAATCCTCTAGTACCCACAACTTCTGTAAATAAAACTATATTTTAATTCGGATTATATTTATTTCGGATCGGTACTTAACTAAAGGTAAACAATCGTATAGAAACTTCGGATAAAAACACATATTAAACAAATTAACTAGGCCAACTGATCGACTAATTATCGGTCCAGGCGGGATTCGTACTTGCGTAAGACGGATATATGTAGAGAAGAATTTGGATGGTTTCGGGCGAAGGTTTCTGTGGCTTAAATAAAACGTATTAAACAGACACATTAAGATTGTTTACGTTTAGTTACTTCCTATTTACACTGATCCCGAAGTTTCGATTGCTTTCCTTCGTGTCCTTGGCCAATTGACTGTGGCTGCTGAAGCAACCGAAATGTCGGGATCAGTTGGTATCTGTAATAAAATAACACCAAAAAAATCGTGGTACAGTCAGTTTCAAATCTATCTTGACTACCAAAGTACTCAAAATTATCATAATACATATGTATGATGTTAATACCAATACATGTTACTGATTTAAATTGTATTTATTGTCCGCACTAAAGGTGTGTTCCAAATATCAAAACAATGATACAACAGGAAGGAGGTATACCAGTGGCTTGCGCGCCTCCCCGTTTCCGGGGACGAGTTGGGACTCTGTGGCCTTCACACCCGAAAAGAGAGTCAGATCGAGAGAAGTGGCCCTGTGTCGGCCGGGTGCGAAGGATATGCCTGTTAACCTCACCTTCGGCAGCCAAAAACGACCCACAGGCATCGAACATTTTGGTTGGTTCGACTCAGACATAACCTCTCCCACCGGCTCCGGTGGTGAGCGTATCCATTTTTCGAACGTTAAAAAAAAGGGGGGTATACCAAGGTATTAAGATCATTTTGATTACTTTACTAGCCAAGATCAATCTGATACGGACTATAGGATACGTGTAAAACTATTTTATTTTAAAATAAAGTGCTGTAGGAAAAAAATCCATACGAAGTTACCTTTTTCACAGGAGCCACGGGTTCAACATTAGTGGTTCTAAGCCTTTGTTGGTAATAAGGTACTATGGTTCTGAGTGACAGTAACATTGAACCACGATGGAATGGCCCCTCTTCACTGTTACCTATAGTACCAGATGTCGTCGTACCATACATATGTAATAACGACGGTCCAAAAGTTGGTAGGAATCCTGAAAAAATTTAAGAAGAAATTTTGAAGGATTCCAAAGTGACGTTATTCTTTACTAAGAACTTTAAAAAATATTGAGAATACTTCACGCTAGCTATTTAAAAAGCAAACGTGCTAATTTACGGAAGAGGATTTCACTCTCGAGATTGGTGGTCAGCGACAATCACTCCTGGAACAGCTGAGATATCAATAAAACTAAGAAGCAGACCCCGCGTTCCAAAGTCAAAAATTTTGGACGCAAATTAGATTCTTAACAGAGGGTCTGCTCACTAATTTTCGAGAAGAAATCCAGCGACAGAGACTCGTTAATCAATCATACGGCTCACGGGTGTGATAGTCAATCAATCAACTAGCCCATCGCAGTCCACTGCTGGACTAGGCCTCTCCCAATTGGGAGGCTTTGGCCTACTGTTTCCACACTGGCCAGTCGGGTTGGTACAGGGTTTTATTTCGAGTTTTCCTTCTCTCGCAGTGATATGGTTTGCGTATGTTTCCATTAGTCGCCTCTTACGACACCCTTCGGATGAGATGGGGTGGTGATACTTGTATTCTTTCTCCGTCACCACACGGATGTGATAGGGCTTGACTTCAAAAGTCTTGGTTGAGTCGAAGAATTGAATATAGAATATCAATCACCATTTTCTCCATCGTGTGATATTTGACTGAGCTTCAAGTTCGTGGTGGCCAGGACTCTATTAAAACATTCTTCACCAGAACAGACTTCCACTGTTATCACCTCGCTCATGTTCGGGAACATCTCAACTATACTTATTTGTTCGCAAAACATTGGATGATTGTTACGGGACTGGACAGCTGTTTTAACCTAAAATTATGTTTAAACTATCATGGTCACTCTCATTAGTGTTAAAGTTATCGGGATATTTACCAAGTTGTATTGTGCTGAGTTTCTGATATTTCGGCGCTGTTGATAGCACCATGATCACGGAGGGGTCCGTGAGCGTGGTGCTTGCAACAGTTACTTAATAACAGTTTTTATTCCTAAATATCTTGAAATTTGGGATAATGTCGACACCAAAGCGTCAACCCTGCAACTAGGGTTGACGCTTTGGTGTACGCAAATTTATTGATTGATGTGCAAACATCAATCAATAATTTTGTCTATCGTAATGGACTTATTGCTATAGTTGAAATAAATTAATAGGTGCATAATGACAAATGCCCTTAGTCATAGAAGGTAACCTCACACGATTGGAACGAAACATAAAGCTATTATAATTTAAGTTAAATCATTTGTAAGTACGAAATAAGGTACGTTTAAAAAATATAGTGCGACAGGTTAAAATTTCTACAAGAAATTTGAACTATGACGTAATTTATGTTTTAACATGACGGGTCGAATGTAATGTGTAGTATTACGAAAGTTACATTCTGGCAACGCTGCGATTAATCTTTTGATAACTGTACCTATCGATTATTCTGACAATCGATTTGAGACATTCCAACTCTAGACTACAACTAAGTATTACAGAGAAAAAGACTTCTCCCTATGTTGGAAGGCTTTAGCCTACTATTTCCACGCTGGCCAGACAGGTTGGTACAAGGTTTTATTTCAAATTTTCCTTCTCTCACAGTGATATCGTCTGCGTATTTTTCCGTTATAAACCCCTACGGAAGAGATGACCTCATTACCTCTCCCACCGGCTCCGATGGGTCAGTAGGGAATTTTGCACGTAAAAAAAGTGTGGCCATTTAATGACTATAGAGAAAACTTATGAGGGGTGTTTTGGAGTTCCTCTAAGGGTTGGAGAACTTGGGGATCAGACGGTAACCATTAAAATAAACGTTGTCTGAGTCAAACCTAAAGAAGGAGAGGGCCTGTCACAATCGGGAAAATCGTTGTTTCAACGTCAGTTTCAGTTCCTTCGTAACCATGGTGTTTGCAATACCGCCGAAATAGTAGTAGTACTAGTCAAAATAGTGGTAAATATCCCTTTAAATGTCAGTACCGCTAGCACAAAAACTATCATAATAATATCGTAAACGTAACGAGAGAACGGGAGTATTGCGATTGGTCAGCTGGTCTGATAGATAGAGGTACCTACCGGTTGTCGTTCAACATAAAACACAGATCCCATACCGATAGTCCACAAAAAGACACCTTGACAAAAGAGTCAGGTGCTTTTGCGTAGCGTCGGCTGTCATTTTCACCATGGTTGGCATTTGATAAGCCGTACGCTCCAAAGATAGTGATGACGTAGTTAGCTGGCTGCTGTTCTGAACCAGTCGGCAAAAGTAAGTTGCTGAAAACGATAAAATTAATAAATAGTTAAACAATTAAAATATTTTACAATTTGAGCATCTAATGAGAAGGCAGTGATCTCGAGAAGTCGCGGAGCTTGATACTTGTGCATGAGAGGACCAAGAAATACAAGGAGTTGAGTGTGATTACAAATGAAAATATATCTAGTAGGTAATGCTGCAGGGTTGAATATTGAGTGTCCCACCAAGACCTTCGGGAAACAATTCAACCTCATCTGTTAGACGGTAACCTTCTTTTTTTCGTGCGAATAATCCCCACGGATAATACCTCCCCGCCGGAATCGGTGGGAGAGGTTATGGCGGACTCGAACCGACTAAAACGCACGGCGTTTGTAAGTCATTGTTGGTTGGCAAAGGTGAGGTTAACAGACGTATCCCTCGCTAACCGGTAACCTACCTTACCTACATGTAATCATGATTTATTTTTATGTTCAAATGTTTACAATGCAACTAAGGATATTTCATGGCAGGCCTAATGGTAGGTACTGACTACAGTAATGGGTCTACAGGTAAGGGTATACATGCCCGGTTATAGCTATAACAGATAAGATAAAATATCTAGGTATTATAATAAAGAGCATAGGGAAACACTAATTATTCAACTAAGCAAGTTAATGTTTGTGTTTAAAAAATAAGAGATATCTAGATTTGATTGTATCTGTAATGATATTTAAGAAATATTATATAATCTGCACTTGACGACTGAAGCATAGGACTACCTTGTTCAGGCACAGCTTAAATAATATCTCTAAATAAAGACCTCTGTAACACAATCGGCTATTTGACTTTTTTATATGCCGAAAAATTATCACTTTAGTACGAGTATAATATAATGAACTGCTAAAGATAAATTTTCTTACTATAGATTATTTTAAAGATATTTGATTTTGAAAATACGCTCCATACAAAATCGTACTTCCGAGTGACGTCACGCGCCAGTTGCGCGTTCTGCAAATGTATAGAGTGCAAGAGAATTTCGCATTTATCTCGGTCCACGTCGCGTTTACGTGTGTATAGCTAGTAATAAAAGTAATTTGAAATGTAATGAGGAATCTAAAATGTTAAAAATTTGGACTGAATTTGATTGCTTTTACTTACTACTTACTTTTACGACTTACTTTGGGAATTGAAAATAATGTAAAGTCATAGTTTCAGTTGGGTTAGGAAATATATTATTTTGCAAGGCATGTTTTTCCATAAAAAGCTAAGATATTAAGCGGTATTGGGAAGTAAGCCTATTAACTACAAAAATATATATTATACATACCTAAAATAGCTTACTAAGCTAATCTATCGTGCGTTATTACAGTGTACATCAACACTGTAATAACGCACGATAGATTAAGAACCTAAGTAACGATTATAAAATATTTGATTTGAAGAAGAATTTTCCACTTACTCTGTCACTCTCTCTTCATTGACAACAATAGGCATGACTTGAATGTCTCCTCTAAATATCATTGATATATCGACTTTCAAGAAACCGACAACGCCGGCAGTGGGATTGCGCGGTAGACTTAATTGCGCCCATCTGTGGAATACTTGGTGATCTGTGGACAATATACGAAGGTATAGTTCGCGGCATAAATCTTGATACCAAGTCGCTAGAGAGAAGAGACCCTGGCACCCATGGATTTTTTTGATATTCTAATTTGGTGGATTTGAATTCAAGCAATGAGCTCATTGGTGGGCATTTCTGAGGCTGAGTCTGGGCTGTATATGTCTGATGTTAATCATCCCTTAGTTGCCTTTACGACACCGCATGGGAAGAGAGATGGGTGGTCTGTATTCTACTCCGCCGGGAAATCCGCGGATTCCAATCAAAAACCGGAAGAAAATTAATAACTAACGTGGCTGAGACCATATGGATCCAAGGTCAATAGTCGCTTCCCCCATGAGCCGGGCAGGGGCACAGCAGCGGGGCTCCATCACTGCGAACCATATGCTTGATCGTTGTATATCTCGGATGCTCACGAACTGCTCGAACACGAAGTACTGTTGACAAACAAAAAATTTTTTTTTAACACTTAGATCATAGAAAAGCACACGATCGTGGCCTATGGAAGTGTGCATGATCAGCATTAATGTCTTCATCACACCCACCGAGTGTGTTGGCGAGACAGTGCACTCGGCAGATATTCGGTACGTGTGAACATATCGAGTACTTACTAATTTCGCACGTGCATCGCACTCGACCAAATGCACTGTCTCTCCAGTCCACACTGGGCGTGTGATCAATGCAATAAAAAGCGCAGAGAAGTTTGCACGTACAGCGCACTCGGCCGAGAGCATTGTCCCGCAACATCACTCGTTGCATGTGATCAAGGTATATGATTCGGTGTATCATAAAGCTGCAACCAATCCCAGCTTAGCATGAGAACAATTTGAACGTCATTTATAAAATTACAATATGGTGGACTAGGGTAGATTAGTATGGTAAATTCAAAACACGTAGGTACTTCATCAAAAAAAAGCGACGGTGAACATTTACAATTGAGCTCGGTAGATGGCGCTGTTTTATCTTTATTGGTAACATTTGTGAATCTATTCCCGTGCATAAGTAGGAACTGCGCTGTCAGTTCTATTAAAATGACGATATTCAACGCACGCTGTACATGAAGCAAGAATAATTATCGTACTTGAAAATAAAAAATCATTATATTTTTTTATCTTACTGCCTGCCATCTATCGTAACTATTGAGAAGTAATAAGAAACAAGGTCTTATCACACACCAGTTTTGAACGTGTGTTTTAGTACAAATACATAATGAGAGATGTCGTTATTCTAAAAGAATTTTGTACAAATAGTACGCCTACAGCTATATAGATGTCACTGATAGCATTATGAGCCGTTCTAAAATTGTAAATTAGTGGTCTGTACTATTATTTGGGATTTTTTATTTAAAAAAGATACTTTAGGTACATATGTTAAGTTAACAATTTGAAATCAAACATTTGTTTCATTATTGACACTGCTTATTAATAATTGACGCCAAAACTACTGAACGGATTTAGATGAGCTTTTTTTAAATTACAAATTAAAGCCGTGGTCAGACCTAACATCTATCGATTGAGTACAATCGGATACACTAATTAGAAAAAAGAAAAAAAAGAGGGCAATCTTAAGATGCAACCGCTGTGCCGCTCCTTGTGAAAGCGTGGATGAGTTGATGATACCTAAACCCTCAGACCAATGAAAAAGTATTTTATAAAGCTATTTTATTGGCCAGCTTAAGCGCTGGCGAGTCAACTCACTTAAATGTTGCTAGTTCTCTCTATCTTTACGAACACAAGGTGTTTTAATAACTTTTTAATCTACTTTACTAACACATAAAACCAGGAGTACCCATTATAAAAATAATAACTTTTTGTCTGCGTGAAACTAATTAGGAATTATATCATTTCTATAAAGTATAAGTTTTATTGCCTTTATTGTGTGTTTTTTCTGAGGGTAAGCAGAGGTAATGAACCGATTGTCGTCGCGGTGTGTGCACTCACACGACTTGGACATGTGCACTGGAGCCGCACTTGTATGTTAGTCTCCCAACCTTTTTTTTATCTAGGACACTCCCAACTTGACTTTGCCTGATGGTAAGCTAAAGACAACACTCCCAACTTGACTTTGCCTGATGGTAAGCTAAAGACAAAGTCTCAGGAAAAAGGGTCACTATTATAGACACTAAGTAATGTTACAATGGTGGCACAGCTTGGCGGTCTCATCAGATGCTTTTTCAAGCCCCGCTTAAAGAACCCGGGATTGTAGGAAGAAGGAAACACGGGTGCTGGTAATGAATTCCAGGTCTTACTGGTGCGGCAAAGAGAAGAGTCTTTGAACCGCTTGGGTCTTGCTCGTATATTCTGCACAGTGTGAGGGTGACATCTAAGCACTGCACGTGTTGTCCTATGTAGAAAAGGAGAGGGTACACAGGTAACTAAATATTTGAATGCAAATTGGCGCAAGTGTAGGTACCCTAGATAATGACGAAAAAAAAAAATTCTAGTTCTAATATAGTTCGCTGAGTTTCTTGCTGGTATCTTCTCAGTAGAACTAACTTACCGAACCAGCGAAAGAATCATTTTCCAATGTTTTATTTGTACATTATTTAATATTTTAATATTATTTCTTGACATACTCAATTGTAAAATTTTGACGCTCATATGTGCTCTTTGTGTGCCTAAACTGAATAAATGAAATTGATTCTTTGATTCTTTGATTGATTGAATATATTTCGTAAATGTAAGTAGTACCTACATTCATTAATATTTTGAGCAAAGTCATCAAAAATCAATGTTTAAAAATGCTTGCAACTTCATTCATTCATTAGTTCGTACGAATATCGATAGATGGCTCCCACTGTCGCCGTAACACAGTTATATGCGTAGAAGAATTTCGATGGCTTTAGGCGAAGGTTCGGTGACTCTGTGTTCATAGCGTTCCCCCTGGAAGCGAAAGATTGCAGGTTCGAATCCCGCCTGGATCGTTTCAATTTGTTTCTATCTTAATCAATTGGAATAGTTTACTAAATGTTTTAAAATTTCATTCAATAGTAAATAGTACATACTTACCACATACATTGAGATTTCCTTTACCGGGGAAAAATTGTAAGATACGGACACTGCTTCACACAACTGAGGGGGTCATTTTAAAAGCGTAAATAGCCCCTGGTCAGCCGGGGTGAGACATAATAGACAATCTTACGCCCCCATAATTGAGACCTCACGGCGTGCGGTTTTATTCAATTAGAGACCGACATAACAACTCGAGATTGCCGGCGGGGGTGTTCCTGGGGGATTTCCTAAAGATGGTATTACAAAAAGGCACGCTCTCTATATATATATTTAAATAGGATACGCTAATTTTACTTCATTAGAGACACGTAGCATGAGGATACGAACGCGTTACAATGTTGACAGTCATCTTGATGGTCTCATCAGATGCTTTAAGGACCCGGGACAGTAGGAAGAAAGAAACATGTGAGCTGGTAATGAATTTCAAGTCTTAAAGGAAAATAATAATTGGAAGAGCTCATCAAAACACTCACCATGGTTGAGAAGGAAATTCGCTAACTCACTTTAATAAGATGACTAGAATCATAGAAAAGCTACGAGGAAATCGTTTAACCTGGTTCGGGCATGTAATGCGTAGGGATGAAAGTATTATCGTAAGGAAGGTACTAACCATGGAAGTGGATGGCTACAAGGGGAGAGGGAGGCTTAAAATGAGATGGATGGACTGTGTGAAAGATGACATGGTTAAGAAGGGAGTGAATGTTGTAATGACTGCAACTAGAGATGAATGGAAAAAGAACACATGTTGCGCCGACCCCAATATTTATAATCTTATTCTAAAATTATTTTTAGGTAAATTGAATTTATTTACTTAGATAATGCCAATAATATTGGAACGATCGATTATCAGTGGAACTAATTCAATGGTCCACTTGACTCCTAGTGGATATTCAGAGGTAGAACTGGCCCACGTATAAAATTATATTTGGGCGAATGTGGTATTAACATTTTGCAAGAGAATACAACTCGCCTGTAGGCAAGATATCAAGAGGGCGACATGTCGCCTAACCCAATAATCTTGGGATAAGGACAGGAGGATGATGATGATTTTAATAAGATGACTTCCCCGTGGCACTATCCAATGACGATACCACTGGTAAGGGGAATATTGTGGGTTTGAACACCGCCTGTACTGTTTCATTATTTTCTATCTTAATCGGTATGAATGATTAGCATACCTACTAAATGCTTAAAATTTCATTCAACAGTTTGAACGGAGTTATCTAAAAAACAATGTTTAAAAATGATTGCAACGTAATGACGTTAATCAATGAATGTATTGATTCCGATAGTACGTACGAATATCGGTAGATGGCTCCTGCTGTCGCCGTAAGAAGGATATATGCATAGAAGAATTTGGATGGTTTTGGTTAGAATCCCGCCTAGACCGTTTATATTTTTTCTATCTTAAAAGATTTGACTACTGGTAGTAAAGGGAATATGCATTCAATTCCAAATTCGAAATTTAAATTTCATTCTCCCCACATTGAAACACCAAAGCCGTGTTTCCTCGCCAAACTCAAAATACCCTGATCTAATACCATATAGAGTACATTTCTAGTAGAATAATAAGTTCAGTTACCTCTCTATAGCATGGCTCTTCCATATTTCTCCTTATACTTGTCCTGTGTTTCTTCTTGCCAAGTACGACGATAACGTACGAGTTGGCCGATTGAGGATTCGTCCATGTCAGTTTGCGTGCTTCCAGAACATTCACTGATATCTGGAACATAGATCAGGAGGTCTAAAAAGGTCACATTTAGCGATTCTGCTCAAGATTCTTTAGAATTTCCAGTAGATCTCAATAGATTTCTGTATAATTCGTAAAATGGACTCTCATAGTAGCAAAATTACAACAATTCATTTACTAAGCAGATCCTAATTTCGTATAAATACCGCTACAAGACAAAATATTATCCTAAAATGATTCCAATTCCATTTAATTTTTGATATTAAATTAGCAGAATCTAGGGCCAGGTAGCACAGTGACGAAGGGATACAGTAGAGTACAGTGAATACTTTCAAATGGGAAGCCGGTGGTACTCTAGTCTGTCAGACAGGAATCGGGTCTTAGGGATCCCTCACCACTAAAAAGTTAAAACAGTATTTAAAAAACTTTTTCTGTAAATACAAAATACTTAGAAATGTCCACATCAATGCAAATATACCTAAAATATTTTAGTATATTTATTATATTATTGAACCCGTGATCTCCGGTGATCGAACGCTCTCCCACTGCACCACAGAGGCAATTGATAAGACTCACAGTAGAACAATAACCATACAAAAGGTGCCTTAAAAACCAAAAATAGATGCCACATTATTTCAGAATGTCAATGAACTCCAACCACCAAAAAATCTTTCCCAACTCCAAACCGAAAACTCAAAGATCAATGCCCTTACTCATTAAAATCACCTCCTTAAAATTGACAGATGGTACCCTTAAGTGAAAAGGCGGCTGTATACTCGTATGTATGAAGCAATGTGGTGGCTTGAGGCACAATTGCAGGCTGGACATGCGAGCGCATTGTCTCCGACAAAAACGTAACAACTACCAATAAAGGGCAGGCAGTAGGGATACCAGCTGGTTGTGGAAAAAATTAGTACACATTGAACGTGTTAAACATACGTTGATAATTCTTTTTTTGAATAATTACGGAGCGGAATTCATACATACTGTACGAAATGTATATGAAGAATGTACATTGTTTTTACTCAACTGTAAATAATAAAGGGTAAATGTGGGTACGAACGTGTGGAATCGATTCTAAAGTCACTGCCACTGGCCTCCCTCTCATGTCAATCTCATGTCTCTGATGTCAAAGTTCTCTAGTTAGACCGATTCTCTCGACAAATTGACATTCAATTAGCGATATTACTCACAGAAACGTTCAGAAATGTGTGAGAATTTAAAAAAAAGACATAGTTTTGATAAAAGAATTAAACGATATTGAAATGAGTCTTTATGACTCAAAATAAATGATTTAATTCTTACTATAAGCAATTTGTCTACAGGCCCAGGTTTTCGGTCTTTTTTATACCACTTAGGTGGCAGACAGGCACACGGCCCATCTAATGAAAGTGGTTAATGTGGTTTATGGACGTATGCAACAACGGAGGAATCACACTCGCACTGCCAACCCAGTAAGCACAGAGAGTTTCTGTACTGTCAGTATAGAACACAAAAACACTCCGGTGAGCTTTGGCTACAGTACTCACCGCCGGGAACACAACACGATATTATATGGCCACTAAATGCTGTATTCTGTTTTTTTAAACTACAACTATCCGTAACAAGTAAACACGTTCGTATGGTTACCGAGACCGAGGACAATGATAGCTAAACGAACTCTCTTAAACCCAGAGGGGTTTTTATTTCGCTATAATAAATCCTATCCCATAATGGAAAAAGAATAATATTTGTACTACGCTTATCCTAATCTTAACGTACTTACTCCGAGGTACTTAGCCTATCACGAGCCTCTCTCGATAATCTCAAAATGTCTTGTCTTATCCCAACGCATGGCGACTCTAGTCATACGATAAATAATTCATAAGTATATACCTGAAAATACTGCGGCGTGGTTTCCGGGTTCCTCTCCGTCTCGACTCTGTAAGTTGGCTGCCTCACCGGTTTTTGTCGACATCTTTTCTCGGGCGACCTAGCACGCATGTTCTACTAATGATTGTTGTCCCTTGTAATGATAATGACAGGTTTTATGACGGACGTCAACGTTTTGTCTACTGCTTTTTTATGAAAGAGGTGGACTAATTTTATGAGTGTATTGATCGGTTCTGAGATGGGATGGTATGAATGGGTATGATATTATGAACAAAAGTATTTATATAGTGATCGTGGTGGATCGTGGCTTGTAATTATCGAATGGTATTTTTAATATCTACGTGATAAACGCTGGCATTTATTTATGTGTTGTAAATATACTTAACGGTATATTCAATCCCTTTTATGATGTACAGTTGATGAAATAAGTGACCCCCTTTTTACCCGCCTTCGGCTAAGCCTATGGCTATGTATGAATGTAGGTTCGTCTGTTCCCTCAAAGCTCCTGAACTATAAATTAAAACTGGATAAATGAAGTATATTTAGAAGAGTCTTGGTCATCCGCTGGTTATAAGCTATATGAATCTAACGTAGTGCCCTCTAGCGGTCATAAAGCTACCGGGGACGAGTTGGGGACTCTGTAGTCCCCACACCCGAGGAGAGGGTCAGATCGTGAGAGATGGCCCTGGGTCGGCCGGGGTGCGAGGGATATGCCTGTCAACCTCACCTTCGGCAACCAAAGCGACATACAGGCGGCGTGCCTTTTAGTCGGTTCGAGTCCGAGATAACTTTGATTTTGATTATTTTAACTTGAGATAAATATACCGCGTTTGGTATTATTTAAAAGGGCTTAATTAGCATATTACATATATGTATAAATTATACCCTATTGCTTGTCCCAAAATAATTTAAATAAAAATAAATTTATAACTAAAACCCGACTACTAAAAATTATTCTATAAAACATATTCAACAAGAAAATATCAAGGATAGACGTTGTCGTATGCCACTTGGTCTAACAAAACAATACATTCTAGGGAAAAGTGGCATACGACCACCGCTATCCTTGTTATTTACTTGTTTAATACTTTTTAAAACTTGAGTTTTCAGTAGTCGGGTTTTAGTTTTTAACGTATTTTTTTCTGAGATTTTGTCTTCAGCTTACCATCAGTCAAGGCAAAGTCTAATTGTTTAACACTAAAATATTTATGAATCTATTAAGATGGGATTTTTTTTTAATCAGTTCAGATGGGAATTAAACCCACAATCTTTCCCTTACAAGGGAAATGTTCGGACAACTAAGCCCTCGACCTCGTCTAAAATCACATAACATAACATAAACTCACGCCTATATCCCCGAAAGGAATAGACAGAGGTATTGAAAGAAAGCCCCACACAGCGGGCACCCCACCAAATACAAACAGGTAGGCAGTACAACAGAATAACAAATCAAAAACAGTAGACACATTAAACTTAGACTACGGGTGCAACACTCCACACTATGCGAGCCCAAATGGGCCCCATCTCAGCATTGAATGCTGCGCACACCCTTCGTTGGGTATGCACAGCGCTGGTTTTCAGATGGCACCCACATTTCGTCAGTAGGTATATGTTTATGTCCCAATGTAATGGCGAGCCTATTGCCATTAACCGGGCACTTATAAACCTGCGATAAATACACACATAACTTCAAAAAGCATCGAAAAGTCATTGGTGTGTTTTTTTAACAATTCAGGTGGGATTCGAACCTCTGATCTTTTTCTGCACACACAGAAACACACACACACACACACACGCAAACACACACACACACACACCCACACACACACTCACCTAATATACATCGTCCACAATTAAATACATAACTCTGTATAATGGGGTCGAGCGAGTGTTAACTGTTCACTGGGAAACGAATATTGTATAAATAATTTAGCCGAAAACTGTCTCCTAAGACACAGGATATCCTAGTTTAGGAGACAGGGTTCATTAATTTTTGTTAACATAATTATGTTAGCACCTAATGTGATATGATGTACCACCTGTAACAGCGCCAACTATACTCTGGACGCTCATTATACACTGTATTAAAATATGTTGAACCTATATTAGTTAACAATGTATATTCTTACTGTCAATAAAGTTTTTATTATTATTATTATTATTTTCTGGAAATGCTCTGACCACTGAGCCATCAAACTTTACCTGAAATAACCCAAATCTTCCTATATATCCGTCTTACGGTCATACGGTTAGAGCATTACCCCTCATTACCCCCCCAGTAAGGGAAAGATCGCGAAGATTCAATGTTTTTTTCTATTTTAATCGATTTCAATAGTTATCATATTAAATTCTTTAAAATTTAATTCGATAACAAATAAGAATTTGATAAGCTACTTTTATCGTTGGCTGTACTTATAAAAAGTCAGTAGTGATACATAGTAATATATAGTAATAAAATATATAGTAATACATATTACTATATATTTTTACAAATATTTACCTTTCATAATGCACCTACCTTGTTACTCTCTGCACCACCTATAGCGTTGGCTAGTAGAGAATGCCTGTGGCTTTAAGTTCACCTGTGTACACATGTGTACATATAGGCAAGCATGAAGTTTAAATAAATAAATAATAGTTTTAAAAGAGTATGTAATCCAAAGTCGTGAGAGGAATGAAGTCTAGACGCATGCGAATCGGTTTGTTATTATCTAGAATTGATGAACATACTACTCCGACGACGAAGCACCCCAAAATACACATACTGAGTATATTCTGTGACGTGATTGGGGTCAAGATATTTGCCACTAACTATAGGATCGGTAGTACTGACTCACGGACAGATCCTGGTGTTTAGGATTACAGTAACATGAACATGTGGGAGATAATTGTGTCATAGTGACTACTTCCGTAGCGTACCGATTAGGTAGACCATAATACTTACCACCTAATTAAAAATTACTAAAACAAGAGCTTTTCCATGACTCTCATGGGAAAATAGTAGCAGCGGTTTCCCGTTGCCTTCTGCTCCAGTACTTTTTGAGGTTTTTTAGACATCAAGGCTGCTTAAGCCTCATTAAATCATGCCAGGTGAGAGGTTATACCGCCACATACTCCGTCGCCGGGGCCTTGTTTGTTATGTAGCAGGGAGTATCATGGGGATGCTAATAGGACACCGCTGTCGTCGTGGTTTACATTTGTGATGTTAGAGATGTTGATTACCTCCCCCTCTTGCCCGAAGAAGGATACAAAGGATCAAAAAGTAAAAAAGACATTATTATCTGATGTCAATATATTAAGCCATTTTCATGTATAAATATGTTTTCTAAAACTATGTGCTACTAGCTAACACTTAATGCATCTCAATCAATCAATAAATCAATCAATCAATAAATCAATCAATCAATCAATCAATCAGTCCACCACAGTTTACTGCTGGACTTAATACATCTACCATTGATAAATGAAGGTTACCTACTGGAGTATACATACCTCTATTATATCCTTAGGTTATAGGAGTTTGGTACATAGGATGATAAAATTATACAAACTTATCTTAACTTAGTTCTACCTAGGTATCATCTACAGCCTCAAAACAAAGGTCTTTGAACAGTGCGTCCTACCTGTTATGACTTACGGTGCCGAAACGTGGACACTTACAGTGGGGCTGGTCCATAGCTTAAAAGTCGCGCAGCGGGCTATGGAGTGAGCTATGCTTGGAGTTTCTCTGAAGAATAGAATTCGGAACTAGGTTATCCGACAGAGAACTAAAGTTACCAACATAGACCACAGAATAAGCTCGTTGAAGTGGCAGTGGGCTGGCCACGTTTGCCGAAGGACCGATGGCCGTTGGAGCAAACGAGTCCTAGAGTGGAGACCGCGAGAAGGTAAACGAAAGGTAGGACGCCCCCTAGCCAGATGGACTGACGACCTGAAAAAGGTGGCTGGGACAGACTGGATGCGGAAGGCGGAGGATCGGAGAAAATGGCGCACATTGGGAGAGGCCTATGTCCAGCAGTGGACTGCCGTGGACTGATTGATTGATCATCTACAGTCTATCCAAAGATTAACTTTACTTTTGACAGTTCAATTTTGCGTCATACAGTCATGAGTGTAGTCGAGAAAAAAGATACTATATAGGTAATAAATATTTATTTACTGTAGCACACAACATTTAACTAATAACAGTACATATCAAATATACAACAAAACCTAAAACTATTTTTTTTTAATTTTATGTAACGGCAACACAGACCTCCGTTTCTTTCCCTATCTCAGTCATTACATAATTCTGAAGTTGTATGTGAAGGTGCAACCGTATCTCCTTTAAGGAACAGTCCTCAAAGGAGATACTGTTGCACCTTCACATACAACTGATTGATTGGTACAGACCAATCAATCAATCAAATAGCCCACCGCAGTCCACTGCTGGACATAGACCTCTTCCAATGTACGCCATTTCGTCCGATCCTCCGCCTTACGCATCCAATCAATCCCAGCCATCTGTTTCTCGCGGTCTCTACTCTAGGACTCGTTTGCTCTAACAGGCATTGGTCCTTTGACAGATGTGGTTAGTCCACTGCCACTTCAGCTTGCTTATTCTGCGAGCTAAGTCGGTAACTTTAGTCTTTGTCGGATAACCTCGTTTCGAATTCTATCCTTCAGAGAAACTCCAAGCATAGCTCGCTCCATAGCCCGTTGTGCGGCTTTTAGGTTATGGACTAGCCACACCTGTCATAACAGGTAGGACGCACCAATTCGTTACCTATTCGATGAAAATAAATTGAACTCTGTTTATGAAAAGACAAGAAAGTTATACGATTATCACACATTTAAATAAAACTATTTGTTACGGTTTCTATTCCTACGCCATAAACATATAAAGCGTACACACAAAGGGCTATAGGTAAATACATAATATAAAGACAACTTATACTATCTACACAGTATAACTTTAACATATTGTAGTTATTCATTGAATATTTGTAAAATAATCCTTGACTTCAAAAGCCAGACTACAATAGTTGGGGTGTGAGGCCCCCCAAACCTCCACACTGGTAAAGAAGGCGGCGTCGCCTCTCTTTCTCCCGAGGGAGACTCTGCAGTCTGCGACAAATGACACTACACTACACAATTGAAGTCTTAGAATTTAGTGTTGAGATTAAGTCAGACAATGGATGCTTGGTCGTTGTATTTCAGCAGTCGGTAATTATGTCGATCAAGTTCGGTGCTCGACGGTGTTCGGTATCGACGCTTGAACAGTCGGCACCAACTGAGCGGTTGACGTGTCTTTCGCCAAACGACTTCGATTATGCTTTGTGAGCCTCTGTCAAAGCATTGTTTACATACAAGTGTCTGGCAACTCCGGTAAAAAATATTTAGACCTCATATAAAAATATGAGAACTAACACACATTCTTACGAGGATCTGTTCTCTTTTATCGTTTCAACAAGTTCTCGCGTTATGACTATATACAGCCTACGTTTCCGCGTTATATGAAACCGGACAAACAATTTATTTTTTGCCGAAGGAGGCAGTCACTGTCACTGTATTAACAATCCTCTGATCGAACCTTCTTTGACATGTCGAAGTCATTTGACGAAGTCGGCACAACATGACACTTATGACGATCCAGTAAGTCTAAATAAAATTACTAGGAACTCTTATCAAATCCCTTGTTATCAAAACTTATCTCTAAGAATACCGGCCCTAAGGCCCATATATAAGTAGAATGGTACTCAGTCTCTGAATCTCAATTTATCTGAGGACAGATTCTATAGATAATCTGTTAATTGTGTTTATACAATCTGCCCTCAAATAAACTGAGGTTCAGGACTGAGTTTCGATCTAGAATAAGGCTCTAAATGTGTCTGTATTTCTGTTACTACCCACGCAAGTCAAATCTAGAGAGCTGATATTGCGTTTGGCAACGCTCACCGAGAATTTGACAAAGCAATTCTACTCGCCGGCAATGTCACAGTTAGACTGACTGGTTTATACATTCCTAATAGTATTAACCTAGTTTTACTATTTACAATGCCTAAATACAATACATTTACATTATTGACACATCCACTGCACTTTTTATTCATAGAAGTGCAGTGTACTCGTTGCAAAATATTTAATACAAACTGGCGAATTTGTATTTCGAGTGTAATTAAAGGCGTTACAATTTCAATTGGAATTGATTGCATGAGTTGAATTTGAAATCGCTTCGAGAGGGTTGAGTGTGTACGGTCAATAGTAACTTCAATAAATTGATACAACGGAGGATAGTATGTAAGTCAACAAACAAAAAGAAGACTGATGAATGACATTTGACATTTATTTAATATTATTCGTTTTGTAGAAGATATGCCACATAAGTCGGCGTATAAAGGCGGTACCACATTAGTGGAAAGGTTTCCTAATTATATCTTAAACACATGGTAATAATAGCGTAATAAAAAAGTTTAAGTAGCGAAGGTGAAAACTAATTATATAGTTTAATATTTACTTACACAGTACATGGTTTAATAGCTCCACTTTATGATTTTATAATGTATTTCTTTGTTTTATGGCCAGTCTTGGAAATCAAGGAATATTTCTTACATATAGTTGATGCTTAGTATTGTGAATCAAAACGTTTTTTTTTATTTCAATGTTGCCAATATTCGTCATCATAATTATTCTATCAGAAAACTATCTTGAAAGGATTTAAAATACTACTGAATTGATTATGATACCGTTTTTTATTAGAAACTATTAATATTAAATATTAAAGATACGACCAAAATATTATTGCACAATTATTTGATTGAGAAATCACTAAAGGCGCATCACTTTAGAAAAATATATTAATTAGATATAGTTATCCATTCTCATCTTCCCATTGAATATTTTTTTATTATAGCTAGATATATAATGTTAAAAATGAAATATTTTTTATACATGCTGTAATATTATCAGATATTAACGAAGCTGATTGACAAATTCCTTTTTTTTGTAATAAAATTGATTAAAACTCGAATTACACTTATCCTAAGGAATGCATTACATGTTTTGTGCCCTACTGCGGCTATATATAATTCATAATTATTAAATATTTAATTGTATAATATAAGTTAATAATTACACAGATATACATCTTATTACTTATGGATATATTTTATATCAAAACGTTACATTCACTGACTAGTATCACTTTAAAAATACCGTATTTAAATACATTACAAACTTAGATTTTTTTAATAGAGTGCATTACTTCTTGTACCAGGGTTTTCCACCATCTCTAGTAATATAATTATAATCTTAATTTGCGAATTTTGAAATGTAAATATGTGTGTGAATCGATCCGTCAGCGACCTTCAGAATACTAGTGTTAAACTGTGTCAAACAGTATCTCTTAGAGCGTTTTCCCATTATCCGATCCGATATCGGTGTTGGCTCCGATATCTGACATCCGATAGCCGACAGGAAGTAATATGCATGAAATAAGTATCTGTCTTTCACATTGTCCGGCCCGATATCGGAAATCGGAGCTGATACCGCTGTGTTGGCCCGATATCGGATATCAATGTCAATCAGTCACCACAACAGCAAAATAATAGTAGCGAAGCGTCGGTAGCTTTGTGGTTTAGGAGTCAGCCTAACATTGAGAGGTCCCGGATTCCAATCCTGGTTCTTAAACTACCGAGGTGAACCCACTCCTAACACAAGCAATTTAGCTTCGCTGGAGGGGTTAGAGGGAAATGTCATAATCAATGGTAGAAACTTTTAAGGAGTTGGTTGAGCTTACTTTTTTTTGAGTCTGCGCTATCGAGTAATTAGACGTATCCTTGACGTATCGGACCGATATTATCTAATATAAATGAAAACACCACAGGGTATCGGCTATCGGATATCGTCGTCCGACACCGATATCGGACTGGGTAATGTGAAAACGCCCTTACTGTACTGGATATATATTTTATTTAAATTTATTAGATTTCACACTTGTCTTATAAGATACAATAAAAATATCGATAGACGATACCAAGTCCGAGTCCAATTCATAATATGAAAGTAAAGGAGGATTGAAATAATAATATTTTCAAGAAATTGTGATGGTCGAAATATTACTTTTAACCAACAAAATAGACTCAAACGTGAATCGAAGTGGCACTCATTTTAAACAATAATTATAATCTTATCGTAGGAGTGATTAACAGAAAAAAGGGGAGCTAAAGTACGATAAGTCAATAAATAGACTGCATTTATTGCGATAGCTTGACTCTAGTCCGCCTTAGACTTGCATTTTCCGTATAAGTCTCGCTAATACGGAGTAACATATACAAAAATAAATATAGATTAACAGAAAATAGGAGAGCTTAGGTGAAGGAGAATGTACGATACGTCAATAAATATACTGCATTTATTGCGATAGCTTGACTCTAGTCCGCCTTAGACTTACCTTTTCCGTATAAGTCTCGCTAATACGGAGTAACATATACAAAAATAAATATAGATTAACAGAAAATAGGGGAGCTTAAGTGAAGGAGAATGTACAATACGTCAATAGACTACAATTATTGCGATAGCTTGACTCTAGTCCGCCTTAGACTTACCTTTTCCGTATAAGTCTCGCTAATACGAAGTAACATATACAAAAATAAATATAGATTAACAGAAAATAGGGGAGCTTAGGTGAAGGAGAATGTTCGATACGTCAATAAATAGACTGCATTTATTGCGATAGCTTGACTCTAGTCCGCCTTAGACTTACCTTTTCCGTATAAGTCTCGCTAATACGGAGTAACATATACAAAAATAAATATAGATTAACAGAAAATAGGGGAGCTTAGGTGAAGGAGAATGTACGATACGTCAATAAATAGACTGCATTTATTGCGATAGCTTGACTCTAGTCCGCCTTAGACTTACCTTTTCCGTATAAGTCTCGCTAATACGGAGTAACATTTACAAAAATAAATATAGATTAACAGAAAATAGGGGAGCTTAGGTGAAGGAGAATGTACGATACGTCAATAAATAGACGGCATTTATTGCGATAGCTTGACTCTAGTCCGCCTTAAACTTACCTTTTCCGTATAAGTCTCGCTAATACGGAGTAACATATACAAAAATAAATATAGATTAACAGAAAATAGGGGAGCTTAGGTGAAGGAGAATGTACGATACGTCAATAAATAGACTGCATTTATTGCGATAGCTTGACTCTAGTCCGAATTAGACTTGCATTTTCCATATAAGTCTGGTTAATACGGACTAACTTATACACATTTATATATGGGTATATCGGTAACTTTAGTTCTTTATCGGATAACCTCGTTTCGAATTCTATCTTTCAGAGAAACTCCAAGCATAGCTCGCTCTATAGCCCGCTGCGCAGCTTCTAGGTTATGAACTAACCAGCCAGTGTCCACATTTCGGCACCGTAAGTCATAACAGGTAGGACGCACTGTACCAATTCATTACCTATTCGATGAAGATGAATTGAACTCTCATCAGTATCAGAATAAACGGGATATTTACCATGTTTCATTATTTTGAGTTTCCGATATTTCGGCGCTGTTGCAAGCACCATGATCACGGAGGAACTGGAGTAGTGGCGGTGAACAAAGAAAAAGTTTTTTCTTCTAGGAGTAATTATATCGATCTACCCTCTTTCGAGTTCTTTTACTACGCGTATCTGCACTGCACTACTATTGGTTTCACTCTCACTACAAACTCGAACCCGATCTCGATCACGTTCACGACATACGATGCTCACTGTATCCACTCGCGATTTTGTTTTAGCTTGTTCCCGGTTGTTTTTGCAAAGACGGACCACTGGATGCCAGACGTTCGGCAGTTGAAACCCATCCTCACGATTGAAATTTTTATACTTTTTTATTTCAATTGCTTCCCTTACCAGTTACCCTTACCGTTTATTCTGATACTGATGTCAGTGACCATGATAGTTTAAATACCTGAATTGAACTCTGTTTATGAAAGCAAAGCAGTCTCAAATTAGTCTTAATAGGTATCAAGGCATTGTGATAATTATGATTTTATTCGTAAGAATCAACTTTGCTAGTTAAGATCGATCTGATGGTAACTGTACAGTATACCTATTTATGTACATAGGTGTGTAAAGCGGACCTTCAAAATTCTTAAAAGTCACACGTATTATATCTCCCAAAAGTGAACCTACCCTTTAAAATCCAACCATACGTCCTGATCGATCATCTGAATCTCTTGGGTACATACGGAAACAAATTTACAGGCGTGACTAACGTGGCGCTGGCAGAATTTATTGAAGATCTTGACATTTGCGTCTCGTCATTAATAATTTTATAAAAAAATACAGAGACGTTGGCGGAATCGTTGAAATAGCCAATGAAGAAAAAGAAGTAAGTGAATCTGATTTAGGTCAGTAAGTACACAAACATACAGCTGTTATATACTTACTATCAAATATAGGAACTATTTATAACAGCTATTTAAGACCACTCATATCTACTTTAAGAATAAATTATCTTATAACTACCTTATTGTATCTTATCTTCTGTTTTGCTTATTTTTCATAAGTCAAGAATGGAATTATAATATAATATATTATTTTAGAGCTATACCTAAATATACATTGACAAAAATAAATAAGAAAGTTGGTATACTTTAACTAATAACAAACAATAACAAACACGAATCTAATAAATCATTTTACCAAAATTATACTTGACAGTTTATTAAATGTCAAAATTCAATTGAAATATATATATATATATACATTGTTCACACGCGAACACACGAAGCTTGTTTAAATGAATTAATCAAAATTTAGAAATTGAAATGTAATATAGGAGTTAATCCTCTTTATCACTATTCCTCACAAGTATACATTTTACAATTTAATGCTCACAATTACCTACTAAAAGGTAGCCCTATTATGTAGGGCGGCAACACTATCCTTAAGAAAGATATTATTTTTCGTAGGTACTTATATACTAAATATTATAATTGCACAGTATGTATTCCTAATGTCAAGAAAATGCAAACATATTGCACATTCCCATTCCCAATGTATTTTAGAACTGGAGTCATCGACCTCTCGTTTCAGGAGTCAGTGGTTTCCTGATCACGAATGGTATTTTTTTCACTTTTTTCAAAATGTTATTCATACTCAGATTTATTATCATTCCTTAGAATTCTAACACTCAAGCTAATAATATGTTCGATATACCTAATTATTAAAAACTTTATAAGTCGAACAAAATCAATGGTAGATACTAGTTACACGTTTCACAATAAAAAAAAGATGGAGAAAAATTTATCTCCATTTTTATATCGGTAGATAATTTTCAAATTCACTCACTGCGTTTTTAATTACATTTTATAGTCTTCCTAAGTTTTGAAATCACACGGTATAAAATCGTAATTACACTTAAAGTATTGGTATTGGGCACTTTACTTACTTTACTCCTTAATTTTTTCCATTTTTGGTTACAGACCTTTATTACGAGTAAATGTATAATAGTTATACGTGTCCCACTGGTAAGAGTCCTGGGTTCGTATACTTACTTTGTATAAGTCTAAGGTCCTTTGCCTCTAAACAAAGTGACATTCTATTGCCGATAATGCAAGTCAAAACGATCTATAACGTATAGACTTGACTATAACAATTATAATATTAAAAAAGAATATGAAAAACTGAGTCTTTGTAAAGTAAATTTAGTTTGTGTAAATTTGATGTTTAAATTTGTTAAATTTAGCAGTAAATTTATTAGTCCCAATATTTGACCTAGTGAGCAATACGAACGAATCTCCGTTTTGATCTGGTGGCTGATTTTGCTTTAGTCCGAATTTTCGTTTGTTTGTTTTTTTTATACCATGTAGGTGGCAAACAAGCGCACGACCCACCTGATGGAAAGTGGTTACACCAGAGAAGCCACACTCGCGCTGCCGACCATGTAAGCACAGAGTTTCTGTGCCGTCAGTGTAGAGGACAAAGCAGGACAAGCCTTTAGTCATCCCACTGACAACACAAATTCTTCAGTGAGCTCTGGCTACTCTACTCACCGCTGGGAACACAGCACGAAGTTATAATAACCGCGCTATTCTGTAGGTATACTTCCATAAGTTACCTCCATTTGTTTGTTTATCATAATAATTGAAAACTGTTATAAGACCCATTGATGTGGAAACGTCACTAATACAATGTCACTTCGTCTACCAGCCCTGTAGACGGCAGCCCTGTAGAAGTTAGTTGTGAAAGCCTTTCGATCAGACCACTAGGCCTTCGAAAGTGCTATCCGTATGTCAATACAAATCGCTGAACGACATTGGATGTGGATGTGGGGTGTGGACCCTCAAGTCTTCAAGCGGTTGCATAGATTCTGACAGCAGCATCGCGTTAGGTCCTACGCTAGGCGGCGCAACAGATCCGGGCATGAGACTACCGTTAGTATGTCCATTTGATTCCTGGCGCATAATGTTACGACGCCATTTCGCTCGAGCATTTTGAAACCAGACCTGGGACAAAAAATTAGCACTTGATTTCAAATTTGTGTATGCTCATTTAGTTCATAAAAGTATGAACGGCAAGATCAATGTAGGTACAGACAGAATCGCAAGGCAAAAAATTTTGTTAATATTTTTTTCAGGTAAGGGGATCGTGGCTGAAAAATAACTGAGTAGGCTAGCACCACAGAAATATATTACGATAGAACGGCCATAAAGACAGTTCACCAGCATTTCACGCGTGCTGATTTTTTTCACTTTAAATAAATACTCACAAGAATGCCTTTATTTTTCTACTATGGCAGCATCGATACACGGGACGTGATATCTCTAAGGTAACATTATATGAAAAAACACGTCAGAGATAGGAATTCACGCCCTCTGCCATAACAATAAAAAGGCTACTCAGCATATCCCACTGCATTACTAGCATTAAAGCATAGTACCTATACAAGTTCACGTAAATAATTAATCAATTAATAATAACAAGTCAATAGTAAGCATCTTTTCTTACTCCGCAATACTACTGTGGGAAACAGCAAAGTATGGCATTTTACTGTATTTTTTATTTCTGTACCCTTAACAACGAAGCATTGTGATTGGCAGGCTTCACACACACACAGGTTTACTGTAGGCAGGCGACCAATCGCAATCCTCCTTTCTCTCGATACGAGTATGATAGTTTTTCGTGCTAGGGGCGCTGTACAAGCCTGTGTCAACCATACTGAGTAAGCATTACAAAGATCCTGCCTCATATAGCATGAGTTGTCTAAGAACTTGCCACGCGATCCCCATTCGCATGGCTGTTATATCCCCATACATTTCAGTGGTTAGCATACTAGCCAAGTCAGTCTCAGGATAGGTAAACATTCTCAACACCCTCCCACCCTCGAAACCCTCCAAGTCTCGGAGAGCACGTTTAGAAATATCTGTGGCATTCGTTACATTTAGTTGGAGCTCTAAAAAGCCAATCCTGTATAACCTTGTCAGATAAAAGTTGTTTTACAGGAAACACTGAAATCCGATCTCTTCTATCAATACTGAAAGGAGCCCAACCTGAGATGGAATTTTTAGAAGAGACTGTTTACAAATTTTACCTGCAGAACTCTCTTAGACAGTCCAGTCTTCTGCGCCAACTGTTTCAAGTCCTTGGCATCTGGGTTTTGATTGATCGCGAAGTAAGACTTCATGGTCCTCAGCTGGTGGTGCTTGAAACTGGTCCGCATGCGCTTTGTGCGTTGTGTGTGGCTCGTAACGCTTCCAGGAGAGGCCACTGAGGAGTCATAGGCGAGGGACTCCATGGAGGAAGACAGGTCACCTCGGTGTAGAATCTCTGGAACAAATAGACGTCGTTAGATTTTGGTGGAAACTCAGTTATTGAATAGGTCAACTCAGCTGGATAGATAAACTCAGCTTTTGGAATTGCAGGTCAAATCTCAAAAGTTAAAAGATAAATAGATAGATAGATAGATAATTCTTTATTGTACACCAATAGATTACAGTAAAATTTGTAGTGAGCATGCATACAGTTTAATGTACAATGGGCGGCCTTATCGCTGGAAGCGATTTCTTCCAGGCAACCTTGGGATGGACAGTAGTGTAATAAAGCAAAAGATTTGGTGTAGTTAGCAAATAAACTAGAAACAAGGTGTATTAAAAGATACAAAAAGAAAGATAGATATGAGAGAAGTTCAAATAAAGTTAAATAAATATACCACTTTAGCACATAAATAGATATACGAAGTAAATAGTACCTACATAGTAATAAGAAGGGAAAATAGTGAGCATATTAATTGTGAGCTATCACAGTGTTCACAATGATAGATAGTAGTCCTTTACCATTCTTTTAAATATGTTTAAGGATTTTGCTTGTCTGATACTCAATGGCAATGCGTTCCATAAGCGCACAGCCTTGACAAAGAAATAGTGGCTAAAGATCGATGACGTCGTCGGTAGTAAAAGCAGTCGCTATGCAGGTGGTGCAGGTTCGTTCCCCGCTCAGTGCAAATATTTGTATGTATAAATATGGATATTTGCATTTGTCTGGTCGTGCCTCGGAGAGCACATTAAGCCGTCGGTCTCGGTTGCCATGCCAACACCTATGGCAGATTTTGCGAGTTGTTGGCGCTCTAAAATATTCAACAATAAATAAAAATAAAATTATAATAATGTGAACTAACCCTAATTTAAGTCGTTACTAACACAATAGATCAATGTTATCTGAGAAATAAATGATTTGATTTAACCTAAGTAAGTACAAGTACATGCCACGCATGCAATAATCAAATTTAAAAAGTCATCAAGTTATCGGATAAAAACTTTTTATAAAATAACATAACATAAACTCACGCCTATATCCCCGAAGGGGTAGGCAGAGGTGCTAGCACTCACATTTCGCCAGTTTATGTTTAGGTCCCAATGTAATAGGTGGCAAGCGTATTGCCATTAACCGGGCACTTATAAACCTGCGATAATTACTTATACACATAACTTCGAAAAGCATCGAAAAGTCATTGGTGTGTGCCATGATAAAACCTGGGATCGAAGCCGAGACCTCGTCTTAGCAGTCCATTACCCATACCACTAGGCTACAATTATACAAAAAATACAATTCTACAAAATTGACCTTAACATTATCACTAGTGTAAGATTTGGAATGAATAATGTAAGTAAGTAGATATATCTCTTTATTGTGCACACCAAGGATAAAACATGTGTTATTAGTAGGTGCATTGCAGGTATAAACAATAGGCAGCCTTATCGCATAGTGGCGATCTCTTACAGACGACCATTGAATGGTGAGAAGAGGTCGAATCCATGTTTGGATAGTATCGTGTACAAAGTACTAACAAAATAACTACCAAAACCTGATCTAGTAGGATGTCGTCCTTAAAAGTCTTCTCGTAAACCATTTAAGAAGTTTGTATATCAATTTACTAACATTGCACTTAAATCTTGTATTTGCACATTAGGCATCTAGAAAACCCTACAATTTCGAATAGCGCCATCTAACGTGAATTTCGTGAATTATAACTTACAAGGTCACCGTGAACTGTACGCAAAAACGCACACAATATTTAAGTCGCCCCCTATGAGGGCGCTACTAAGCGTATTAACTAGCGAGACATCGAAGAAGAATATTGAAGCTACTAGTATATAAGTTTAGAATAACACACCAAACCCCCGTTCTATTAAGATGAACATGTTTCCCATCATAAATAAGTAGTGTAAAATATTACCTAATATCTACTATCTACATAACTAGCGTTATAATCCCTCATATGATACTATAAAACCTAATAAATGTAATCTTCACACGCTTGTACTCTGAAGTTAAATAGGTATCTAATTAATTACAGCATTAAGTACCGATAAGCACTCATTAAATCTAGTTATAGTCACTGATTACTCTGATTAGCACCTTACAAAATTAACGATGGAGGTGACCGGTTACGCAGGGCTTCTATTTTCTATGTGGATGTAAAAAATCACGTAGCGAGAGGCGGGCGCGTAGTGTAGTTGAGACCATCCGCTGCGTTGAGCAGAAAACTATCGCGGACATGGGTGGGCGCGGACAAACGTTCCTACACCCTTTTTTTTTCTTTTTTTTTACTTGTGCAATATCCCCACGGATACCTCCCCACCGACCGACTAAAACGCACGTCGCCTGTGGCTCATTTTGGTTGCCGAAGGTGAGGTTGACAGGCATATCCCTCGCACCCCGGCCGATCCTTGACCATCTTTCACGATCTGGCCCTCTCCTCGGAACGTTCCTACACCGCTAGACAAGTGGCAATGCGTTTGTAGAATAGAATATAATGATCAATCTTTGGTATTGGCATACGTTGGTACCTGTTATAAACATCAATATACGTGTCAATTCTATATATTGAACACTTTATTCTATAAAACGACAAATAACGACATGCCACTTGTATCAGCCGTATAATAGGCTCGTTCGTATTACCCGATAAGTTTAAGTTGGTTTAGTTTTACGCCAGTTTTACATTTTATGTTAACCAATTGAAATCCACCGAACACTCAAGTTGCGACTGCGTTTCGAACTCATTGTCAAGTAGAATAATACCCCTTAGGTCGCATGCAAACGTGCGACCGGATCAACGCAGCGTGAATGCTTACGACTGGTGCCTGCTTATAGCAACGGAAGGCTAAGTCCACACTGAATACGGCTGGATACATGGTAAGCTAGTGAACAGCAGGTGGGCTGTACATACGGATGCTTGGTGACCCGACGCGGCCAGAAAGTTGATGAGCGCATATGTATGAGCATCCATATCAGGATTTGAACAGTACGAGGTGTAGCAAAAATATTCGCTCCTTGATAACTGATAAATGTCTGCGCTAATACGGCGTTAAGATGTCTATAATAAGTGGACCTGTGTGCCTCGCGGCAGAGCTTTCAATACTACTAATACGTGTGAGACCGATTCTCGCTGCATATAAGTACTAATATTACTTTGACTGTTTCTATGTATTCCTATTACCTAACAGTGTAGGTACTTGGTAAACTTGAAAGGTCGTCGATTCTTCCCCATACTGCTAAATATGTTAGATCGTTCTGTAAATGAAGTAGTTAAGCTTCAAAATTCACTATATTAATATTTTGAGATTGTCTGATAGTCATTTATCCACTCGCGTCTAGACTAATGATAAGGCATGTCTTTATTATGTGTGTGATGTATCTACTTGTTCCATATTTTAAATTGTATTTTAAATAAATTATAAGTCACTTCTTGATTCCCTACAAAATTAATTTTACTTTTTCATCGAACAAACATGCTCCATTTATTCATTTAATCTCAATAAAAAATGCAATGCAAAACAGGTTTATAGTTTGAGTAGTAAAACATTTTCATGAAATGTATTTACATTTTATAGCAATGAGTTGCAAGTGTCACTCATTGAAAACAGGTGAGTGAATAGTAAATTGAATGAAGGGATTAAATCATGTGATTGGTAAATTTCGTGAAATGTACTTTGTATGTGATTAAATTCACATCGTTTTCATATCACAAACACACGTTTACTTATTACCGATTTTATTTGAGCTTTTATTCGATATAGAGAACCTTATTTTCATTTTCAAGTGTAAAATCTATTCCTGTTGGAAGTTGACGCGAATATCACTTCAATATCATTTGAACATCACTTTGAAATAAATCTTATTTGAAACGGATTCCATCGCAATTCACTTGATAGTATAATAAAATAATTTAAAAATCGTGAATAAGTCCATTTTAAAGTGATTTTATTTCAAATCATAACTATATGTACCTACTTATGTGTATCTATGTTTTTTTAAATAAATAATAATGTTTATTATTGCCGCGGTAGCCTAGTGGTATGGGTAATGGTCTGCTGAGACGAGGTCTCGGGTTCGATCCCAGGTTATACCATGGCACACACCAATGACTTTTCGAAGTTATGTGTGTATTTATCGCAGGTTTATAAGTGCCCGGTTAATAGCAATAGGCTCGTCACCTATTACATTGGGACCTAAACATAAACTGGTGAAATGTGGGTGCTAGCACCACTGCCTACCCCTTCGGGGATATAGGCGGGAGTTTATGTTATGTTATTATTGTAGTTTCAGTCCATGTACTTATCGCCAAGAGCCTCGATCAACATCTTATGAGGCTTTCGTTGGACAGCTGGCTCAAGGGCTTGATGCAGAAGGCGGTACACCTCGACACAGCACGCATTGTGAGCTCACTCTGGAGCCCTAATCATCGGTAGCTTGGTCCCTGTACTCGATGCCGATGGAGCACTATTTTTTATATTTTTAAACAGATCTTTTCTATATGTATTAAAAATATAAATTATATGATGTTTGCTTTAATAAAGAGGAATAACAATAACAAATATTCTACAATATTCTACACAACGCTATCTGGCCTGGCCGGTGGAGGAGGTTATGTCGGACTCGAACCGACTAAAACGCACGCCGCCTGTGGGTCGCTTTGGTTGCCGAAGGTGAGGTTGACAGGCATATCCCTCGCACCCCGGCCGACCCAGGGCCATCTCTCACGATCTGGCCCTCTTCTCGGGTGTGGGGACTACAGAGTCCCCAACTCGTCCCCGGAAACGGGGTGGCGCGCGAGGCGCGCCACCGCCGCGGCCTGCTTCTGCCAGGGTGACAGGCGGCTCCACCTGTCACCCCCAGGCCGGCGGCTATCTGGACCCTTGATAAGTATAGTTTAACCAGCTTGTGTTATGGTGGAATCTACTTAGATACTTTTTTTTGTAAATACATAGATATTATACATAGAAACACTCAGACCAATGCAAATATAAATATTCATGCATGCAAATATTTGCACTGAGCGGGAATCGAACCCGCGTTCCCCGCGTAGCAGTCGAACGATCTACCGCTGCGCCACAGAGTCCGTCATCAAATAATTGCTATTCTAGTAACTAGTGCCGAAAATATATTTGATGTTTGTTAGGTTCGTGAAACGGTGACATTTAAGACCTGAACGTGTTGTCCTGTGTAGGAAAGGGGAGGGTGTTATATCAAGATGATGAGAATGTAATGATTTTGTACTGGAAAGAGATATAAAAGGAGGTTTTTATGTTCAACCTCACTTCCATTGCGTGGTTCCAATAAATGTCCCTATGGTATATCAAGCCGCGTGGTTCCCGACAGAGTAGTATTTGGACCACTCAATGTCTTCCCATGCGGTGTCGTACAAGGCGACTAAAGGATAGGGCTGTTTAACATCAAACAGATATATAAAGCCCAGATGAGTCTGGGCTTTATATATCTGTTTGATGTTGGCTGAGGCCTCAGATGACAGAATGACTTGAGTCAACAACAGTGCCCGGAAGACTTTAACGTGATACCGAATTTAATGATTGGTGAAATGGGTGTTAATTCACCTCTGCCTAACCCACCGGGGATAAAAGCGTGATTATATGTATGTGTGTATGTATATTCATACTAATATTTGCATTGAACGAGAATCAAACGTCCTCTGACGAAGCAGTAGAACTTTATACCAACATTTCATATGGGTATATCTAGCGTTAAAAATCGTCATGGTCAATTTGTCAGACCCCGGAACAGAGCTTCCTGTATTACCATCAAGTCTTGCTCTGCCGATTTAACCGCAGCCACTGCAATCTCTGCTTCCTCCCAGCTTAAAGAAAAAAATAGGATGTGGGTTTCCAGTTCTGGCTATCGAAATTGGTGAGACGGCGAGAGGTGATTAGATGATTGTTACTATTTGATGACAACTGACTAATTTCGTTATTATAAGTTTTGTGTGGTAGATAAGCATACGGTCCACCTGATGGAAATTGGTTTTGGAACACCAGAGGAGTCACACTCGTACTGCCGACCCGGTAAACACAGAGTTTCTGTGCCGTTAGTGTAGAAGACAAAGCAAGACCAGCCTTTAGTTTTCTCACTGACAGCACAAACTCTCTAGTGAGCTGGGAACACAACGCGAAGTTATTATTGCCGGGGTATTCAGTAGGGCGGAGGTACTTCCCCAGTCGGACTGCTCAATTGGATTGCGTCTTGTCCTACCTCCTACAGCAAGCCTATACCTGCCCTTGAATTGACTGACTAAATACAATTTTTAATATTTAATATTTTTTAAGCTAACAGGTTAGATTGTTATGTAAGTATTTACTATTATTACAAATATGAATGTATGTGAAAATGTTTGGATGTTTCAATCATAATGAGAATCTGTTATACCTACATTAATAAATAATAAAAATTAAACAAAAGTTAAAATGCGTCCTGGAATTCCTCAGCATCGTATGCCTCGTGTGGTAGCGTTCCCAGAAGCCTAGCAGCATTGCCACGTTGAATAGCAATGCTTATTCTCTGACCTAAAAAAAGGCCAGCCCTCTGGTCACGAGAATTAAATGGCTGAACGGATAATTGATTTCTAAATTATTTCTCCGCTAATACTCTGAATGAAAACTTTTTAGGGGCGTTGGCAACTTTACGTACAACATTTTTTGATATGGAAAGAAACCATTGAACTCGGGACCCATTACCGACACCTCTTATTATCAGCTCTCCTCTATATTTGGAGCAACACTCACTTATACACTTTACATTCCTGTTCATCCTAAAATTGCCCAGAAGAAATCACCTTTACGCGCATTGTGAATTTAACTGTAACTGTATTTATGTACTTATTATCTATACTAATATTATAAAGCTGAATAGTTTGTTTGTTTGTGTGTTTGAACGTGCTAATCTTAGGATCTACTGGTACAATTGAAAAATTATTTTTGTGTTGAATAGTTCATTTATCGACGAAGGATTTTGGCTATAATATAGCTTAAAACCTTCGTTTTATATCATCTTAACCTTATATCATCACGCTGCTACATAAGGGAGCGGAGTACTGATTATAAATGTCAACAAATCCGGCAAATAACTATACATTAGTTGAAAACTAAAGAAATACGAACTCAAATAGGTGAGTTCTCGAAATAAGGCACGGCACGGGTGAAGCTGGGGCAGGTCAGTTAGTCTTTAATAATATTGGTGTAAGTACAACAATTTTTTTTTTAAATATTTTTATCTACACAACACAGATTACAATTGTGATTATCATAAAATTAAGATTATACAATCAAAATCTGAATTGCAATCCAAAAACTTGTGCAAATAGAAAATACAAAAGAAGGATTGAATGAACAAAAGAGTTCCAAGTACATGATAACTATTCAAAGGAATACATATTAATAGCAGTTAGTTAGTGTAGCTAAAGTTGTACTTGGGTGTGGAATAGAGGACACCCTTGAGTGAATCAATACAAGTATCAGTATATAAGTAGGTAACTACAATACCTACATTATACTGGCCAAGTTTTCACTTCTGTCGGCACACCCTGCGCACCACTATTATAAAAAAAAACTAGACGTCATCAAAAAAAAAATTCTCAGAAATTTTAAAAACAAGTTATGCATATTAATTTGATATCTGGAGCTTCGTTAACACTCATTAGTACAAACGGAAATGGACGGTCAGCAGACCTACTGCTTTGCGTCAAAACAAATAACTTATATGATGTATGTCCCGATAATTGGCCGTTGTTTTGATCGCAGTGATAGTGTTCAAAAAGTAGGGTGAGCATCAGTGTGTAAGTGGACGGGCCGGGGGACTGTGGGGACTTGTGGAACTAGGTCAATTTAGAATTTTTGTAATAAAAAATAAATTTGTAATGTTGTTAGGTGAAGTAATTGTAATCACGGATGTTATGAGTAGTAATAATGGGAGTCTGTCGTTTTGGGGAAAAATATTGCCATTATTTCACTATCCAAACAAAGCTTGGACTCCTTTTTTATACCAATGCAATGTATGGAATAATTTTAGGACCTACGCATTTTTTAATTTCGTAAAATTTATATTTGGCAGAATATTATCAAGGATAACATATTGTAGCATTTAATCTTCAATCCAATAATTTTTTAGACAGCAAAAGTTTTGTCAAACGAATTTTTGGGAATTAGATCATTAAAAAATGCAATTATATTTTAATATAATCATTTATTTAAGGCTCCATTTTAATTACCAATTTCGATGGTGTAATTCCGAAATGGTGCCAAGTATTATTATTTGCGCAAAATGTGTAATTACAACTGAAATATTTGACTCAATAAAAATTGGTAAAAGTAATACTATTGATAAACAAGTTTTTGTTTAATCGTTCACTAACTAAACATAACGTCTGCACTACATTTATTTTTGACGAGATTTTTTGCAAAGGAATAATTTGGTCAATGAAATTATGCAAAACCTTTTCGATAATGATCATTTGGCAATTTCTTTTCGGTCAAACATAGGTAACTAAGTAATAATATCTGTTACAATAAAATTACTAATTTTAAGTTTAAAATACAAATACATTGAAATTATTAATTTGTATGGTCATTCTTGATTTGAATAAAAATTGTTTATAGTTGAAAATTTCATTTTAGTTTTGGTACTAGTATTTACACCGCCTGTACCTATTACATATCAGGTCATATTATTATAACCTCGTAAGGTTTTATTATTAAGAATTTTATATTTACATAATATTTAAAAAGTTAAAAAGTAGAAGAAATACAACACTCTCGAGCCTTTGCTGATGGGTAGAGCTGGTGCTTCCTTGGCAGTATTTTACAGTCTCTTCCATGGTGAGTTATCTGATGAGCTCTTCCAATTAGTCCTACCCTCTTCTTTCCTTCTTTCCTTTACAGGTGCGGTCTTTACAGGTTCCGCACACATTGCAGAGTATCCGATCAAGAACCAAGCGGTTCGGAGACTCTTTCCTTTGTTGCACCATTAAGACCCGGAATACCGGAATACCAGCTCACGTACCTCCTTCGTACAGTCACTGATGAGGCTGTCATGCTGAGTACCACCAATGTAATATGCTACGAGCCTGTAATGGTGGTCCTCTTTCCTGAGACCTTATATTCAGCTTACTATCAGGGGAGGTGAAGCCAAATCGGGTATTTTCCTATAGCTATAATTAATTATTTGACTGAGCTTATTAAATTGAGAATGGTGAAAGAGCGACATAAGTTGCGTTAGTTCTTATTTTATCGTTTTTAGTTATTTTTAATCATATCCACCCAGCCAATAATAGTAAATGATTTGACTATTAAATATTATGACGTCACAATAAATAGTTTCATACAAGTGTCTTTATAAATTACCGTTTTGACATTTAATATATTCATTCATACGGGTATAAATAAATATAAATAATAACATAAATTAATGACTTGTACTGTGAATCAATTTTGCAGACTTTCTCTTTGCTAGCTGGCAGGCACTATTTTGAAGGTTATGTTAAGTCAATTCACCATGAGGAGGTAGACTAAGGTACCCCAGACTCCAAGGTAATGAATAATATAACTATTTTTTTTTTTTAATTTTAAATAATCTCCTAAAACGATGTCGTAGACATACACACCCTATAGATAATGGTTCCCTATAGTAAAATGTCGGTGAGTTTTTCAAACATCGCGCTACAACACTTGGGTGGTTGGCTGCATTATAGGGACGTAATCGACGATGCGCAACCAGCTAATTTATTAAATTTATAATTAAATATATCAGAGGTTTGTCTGTTTGTCGGATGCGAGGGGTCGACTTTTGGACTCCTCCTTTTTTATAGCACCATTTTCGAGTTTTACGATGGTCTGAACAAAGCGCAATTAGGTAGTAAAATATGTTATCACTTTGATTCTGGTCTGTTTGGTTAATTGCTACGGTTACCGAGGTGTGATGTTAGGACAGCTAACATCATGAGGTTTTCACTTCACGCTATTTGAATTATTCAACAGCCAAGATCACTCTCATAGCGATTTTCCAGATTTTTAGGCAACCGCAATTACATTCCCTCTAACCCCTCCAACTAAGCTAAATTGCTTGAGAATTGGGTTCACATCTATGGTGTAGGTAATGACCAAGATTCGAACCCGGGACCTCTCGGTCACTTTAACCACTAAGCTACCGACGGTTTGCATTTTAGCGGCATAATATCTTGACCACAGTGACGTCATAAAATGAAATTATATTTTATGATGTTACTATTATGTGCAGTAGGCGTATTTTGGGTGCTACGACAGTGGAACTGATATCCACCAATCATAGATAATATCAAACACATAGGTATGTGCGCGCTAAGGCCTCGTTTCTCGCGGCTTGGGTCAAGATATATGCCTAGAACTTTGCTAATATTATTATATTATAATTAATTTATATTATAAACAATGTCACCTTATTAGTAAATTAACACCCCTGATCGCTCCTGGTGCACAGGTGCCCATCACACTTGCTGTGTTTCCGCGCTGGATTGCAATGGCCAGCCTCTGCACCCGAAACGATCCGAAGTGAGAGGCATCAGTAACCTCTACGAGCCTCTGTCCAATCGGCCTTACAAGGCTTTTTGTTTGTACCTTATTTCACTTTTTACCCTACTACGGCGACGCAAAAGGATGGTAATGATTTTGACAGGCTGTGTGTATGTATGTAGGTTCATCTGTTCCCTGATAGCTCCTCAACCACTTATTAGAACTGGACAAATGAGGTATCGTTAGAAGCGTCTTAGTCGTCCGCTGGTTATAGGCTATATAATGAAATGAGTCACTGAATCTATTGCGCCGCCCTCCAGCGGTCATAAAGTACTGTGTTAAAAATTAAATTTGAGATAAATATGTCGAGGTTGGTATTAATAGCTCCAAAAATAATACAAATAAAATAATAAGTAGAAAACTAAAACCCGACTACTGAGAAATCACGCTCAAAAAGGAGTTTTTTTTTTACTTGTGCAAAATCCCCACGGATACCTCCCCACCGGAGCTGGTGGAGGAGGTTATGTCGGACTCGAACCGACTAAAACGCACGCCACCTGTGGGTCGTTTTGGTTGCCGAAGGTGAGGTTGACAGGCATATCCCTCGCACCCCGGCCGACCCAGGACCATCCCTCACGATCTGGCCCTCGTGTCTCGGGTGTGGGGACTACAGAGTCCTAGGTAGTACTCATTTCTGTATACGAAGTAGTTTGTGGTCACACAATGTTGCACAAGGTCGGCATATTCTTCAATGATCAAGAAGTGATGGTGAGCTTCGACGTGGAGTCCCTATTCACAAATGTTCCCATCACAGACTGCTTGGAGATCATAAGACGAAAAATCGCAGAGAACGGAGTCGCTAAAGAATATGCCGACCTTGTGCAACATTGTGTGACCACAAACTACTTCGTATACAGAAATGAGTACTACCTACAGATAGATGGAGTAGCGATGGGCAGTCCGGTGGCTCCAGTTGTGGCAAACTTGTGGATGGAACATTTCGAAGCCATAGCCATACCCACCGCCCCAAGCATCAAAATCTGGAAACGGTATGTTGATGACATTTTTTGTATACTGGAGGGGAGTGAGAATGTTGTACAACAATACGTGGCCCAGTTCAACAACATCCATGGAAAAATGAGCTTTACGTACGAAATGGAAAAGGAAAGAACCCTTGCCTTCCTTGACGTGAGGATCGGTGTTCGTGAGGATGGGTCGTGTAGCCACTCCGTGTACAGGAAACCCACTCACACTGACCGCTACCTGCATGCCGACTCACATCATCATCCGCGCCATCTGAATTCGGTAGTGACGTCGCTTACATAAATATAGTTGTCGTGCATATAGTTTATGTGACGAGGAACATTTACAAGAAGAATTGAAACACATAAGCGGCGTTCTACAAAAGAATGGATACAATGGACGGATAAGACCACCAAGACTCACCACAAATAAACCCCGGAACTATAAGGTGGAAAGACAGCCAGCCTTTTTACCCTACATCAAAGGAGTGACAGATAAGATCGCTAACATCCTGAAGAAGGTATCTGTCAAAACTATTTTCACTCCTTTTAAAAAGCTGTCGCAATGCCTGCGCTCACCCAAAGATGGCTCCCCATTGGACAGACCGGGAGTGTACAAGATTGACTGTAGCTGTGGCAGTTCCTATATAGGACAAACAAAAAGAACGGTTACATGCCGAATCAAGGAACACATCAGGGCAGTCAAAAACAATGAACCGCATAAATCTGCAATCGCTCAACATTTATTGGAGTCCGGTACGAACCACTGGATCGAGCTACATAACCCTCAGATGCTTTCGACAGAACGCCACTATATACCAAGACTGGTAAGGGAAGCAATTGAAATAAAAAAGTATAAAAATTTCAATCGTGAGGATGGGTTTCAACTGCCGAACGTCTGGCATCCAGTGGTCCGTCTTTGCAAAAACAACCGGGAACAAGCTAAAACAAAATCGCGAGTGGATACAGTGAGCATCGTATGTCGTGAACGTGATCGAGATCGGGTTCGAGTTTGTAGTGAGAGTGAAACCAATAGTAGTGCAGATACGCGTAGTAAAAGAACTCGAAAGAGGGTAGATCGATATAATTACTCCTAGAAGAAAAAACTTTTTCTTTGTTCACCGCCAGTACTCCAGTTCCTCCGTGATCATGGTGCTTGCAACAGCGCCGAAATATCGGAAACTCAAAATAATGAAACATGGTAAATATCCCGTTTATTCTGATACTGAAGTCGGGTTATAGTTTTAAACTTATCTGTAGTCGGGTTTTAGTTTCAAACTTATATTATTTATCATCTTACTCATAATATACTATTACATAATTATTTAGAGTTCATTTATTATATATTATATATTATACAGAGGTTTGTAATAAATGCAAGATATTCTTTTACTCACTTAACAATGCATAATCGAAATTAAATATAATTTCGATAATCAAATGCTAGTATTGTGATAAAAATCAGCCTGTTTACATAGGTCACAAAGAAACCTAACCGATAAACTCTTGCTGACCCGCTCTTGCTGACCCGCCCCAGTTTCCACTGTGACATATTTGGAAACTTTATATCACCACTTTCAGCCCGCATTTTGTTAGTCTTCAAATAACGCAAAGAAAATTGCCAAATTTGTTGACATTTATGATCACTGCCCCGCTTCCTTAAGTAGTAGCGTGATGATGTATAGCTTAAAACCTTTATCGATAAACGGACTATTCGGTTCAAAAAGAATTAGGTAGGTACTCAATTCAAAACAGTATTTCCTAAGATTAGTGCGTTCAAACAAACAAAGAAACGAACTCTTCATATAATATAAGTATAGAAGATAGCCACTATACGCAGATAAAGCTGCGGCGTGATATTAGTTGACAATAAACTCTTATCAATTTAATTGTACTTAAAAAATATCATCAACATACGTAAAGGTAGACTTTCGAACAAAGCGTTACAGACGCAGCGCATATAGCGTCACCAACGTCACGTCTGAAAACGCTGTCACAGCGGCACTGTGACGTCATTGACGCCGCGTTTGTGTCGCTGAGCTCGAAAGTCGTTCCCTAGAATTTCATACATTTGTATGGAACATCTATCTGTCGCTTTATCGCAGCGTCACAGTCGCGGCGCCACTGACGCTATTGTCACTCGTTTCGAAAGTCTACCTTAAGTCAACTTTGTAATCGACGCTTCGCGTTACAACCACTTGCAGTCATAAGGGCTATTGCCCACAGCACCTTTATAGGACATTTTAGGGTTCTGTACCTCAAGCGGAAAACAACGAAACCTAATAGCATCACTTCGTTGTCAGTCTGTCCGTCTGTCTGTCAAGACATTTTTCTTCGGAATACGTATCAAGTTGAAATTCATACCTCATACTCAGGCCTATAATGCCTCCAAACTGTACAAAATCAAACTTCTATGTCAACGCATTTAAAATATATTACGGCTAACGTAGCTTGAGTTACGGAGCCCTTGGTGCGCGAGTCCGACTCACACTTGACTGATTGTGAAAATCCCCACGGATACCCTCCCACCGGAGCCGGAGGTGATGTCGGACTCGAACCGGCTAAAACGCACGGCATCTGTGGCACCGTGGCAGACCCAGGGTCACTTTACAGGATTGGTATTATGACGAGACCGCGAACTAAGGGAGATGTGTTTCTTCCCCAATTTCTTCCTGTAGGTCGTAGAAGATTACTATATGATAGGGATATTCTTCACCTGACAGTAAATATATAGACCATGACTCGACCCCTATTACGTGGTACCGAAAATCATCGTGGTGAAATATGTGTGTTACACCTCTGCCTATCTACACGTTTATAGCCGTGAAGATAGGTATACATGTATGACGCAATAATCATTCTCAAAACATAGAAATAAAAGTAATTTCAATCAACAATAAATGTATACCGCATACTCTTTTATTTTTATAGTTGAAATTAACATGTTTCCGAATTTGAGTACGTATACCTATATTTTTTTTTTCTGAGTAATAAAGTATCAGTGCTATAAACCCCTCGATATTAACGATTGGTTATAAAAAAAATAAAGAAGCCATGAGTCTGTGTATGGTTTATTACATGTATAGGCGCCGCTTTTTTGGATGTGGTCTAAGTTAAAAACGATGGCGGTTAATAAGCATATTGATCGAGAAAACGAGTAGTTAGTTTCACCTTTATGAGTTTATTGTGAAATTGATGTGAAATAATTTTATTTTACCTTAAAGTTAATTATGTTTATCCCTGTTAAAAGAAATAGTACGGAAAGAAATAACAGTTATTATTTTTCTTACAATTATCATTCTATTGTAGTAACAACATAATATATTATTGTCTATATCATATAAATCAGATATAGTAATTTAATAATTATAGGTAGGTACTGTAAGTTCAAGGTAAATATACCTTTATAAGAAGAGCTAAGTACCTACCTATACGTGCCTCAGCAATATAAAACAGTGATAATACTAATAATATCATGTAACGGGTTTTTTTGTCCCCAATAAACAAATAAATAAATAAATATTATTTTGTATCAGTTAGGTGACACAAGCATACCGTCCTCTTAATGGGAAGTGGTTACCGTGGCCTATGGACGTGTGCAAAACCAGAGGCGTTACACTCGCTCTTCCAACCCTGAAGAAACCTTCTAATACCCCTTTTGAAGAATAAAAAATATTCAAATCAATTTTAATGGAAAAAAATGAATCGGTCCAGGCGAGATTGGAACCCGTAAAACGTATATATGTATAAAAAAAATTGGATGGTTTCAGGCAAAGTTTCGGTGGTCAGAATATTCCCTTGTAAGGGAAAGATCGTGGGTTCGAAACCCGCCTGGACCGATTAAATTGTTTCTATCTTAAACGATTTGAATGGTTGGCATACTAAATAAATACTTTAAAATTTAGTTCAACAAAAAAAAATACATTTGTTATAAATATATTAATATTAATATATTAAAATTCGTCATAAATGAAGGAAAATAAAAGTTCTATGGCTTTACTTTATTTAATCGCACTAAGTAATATTTTATACCTTTTGGAGAACATTCAAAATTAGACACTAAAATACCACAAACACACACACGCACACACACAAAAGCATTTGAATAATAAACGGCAGAATCTTGTACCTTGTAACGCAGACCCAATAAAGTTCGGGAACTTGTAAAGAAATAGTGATGTGAAGCGAAAGCTGGTATGCTGGTAGGTAGTCGTATATTTGTCGCAATCAACTCAACTCTGACACCAACAATAGTACTGAACTCATAGACCTGTAGTCATATACCGACTAGCTGACCTGCCCGGCTTATCCCAAGGCATATTTTGAAACTATCACCCTTTAGTCCTCAAATAATGCATGGAAAATTGCCGTATTTGTAGACATGTATGATCATTATTCCGCTCCTTTAAGTAGTAGCGTGATGATATATAGCCTAAAACCTTCGTCGATAAACGGACTATTCAATACAAAAATATGTTTTTAATTCGAATCAAACGTTCTTGAGATTAACCCGTTCAAATAAACAAACAATTAAAGTCTTCAGCTTTCAGTCTTCAGCAGCAGTTGGTTATTCATCTACCCGAACATACTCGATATTTTTAATTTCTTTCACACCATACTCACAGTATCCTTATTATGTAATCACACTGTCCGATGTTTATCCAACTGCGCAGAAAAATTAGGTAGCATGTGTTGATTCACTGGATTGAAAACCATCATCTCGATTTAAAAACATATATTTCTTGATTTCAATCGCTTCACGTACAGCAGGCACATGTTGTAAGAACATTTCGAACGATTAAAAGATTTGAAAGGATTTGACAGTTGAATTCGCGGTGACATTCATTTGCGCATGCTCTAAATTTGGTGACGTCACGTTAGAGCATGCATTGAAATCTCACCATGAATTCGGCTGTCAAGTCCGTTCAATCGTTCGAAACGTTCTTGAATAGAAGTGATGTTCAGTGGAGAAGAACCATGTCTTTTTTATACCACTTAGGTGGCAGACAAGCACACGGCCCACCTGATGGAAAGTGGTTACCGTGGCCTATGGACGTATGCAACACCAGGGGTGTTACACTCGCGCTGCCGACCATGAAGAAACCTTCTGATGCCCCTCTTGATGGTCCTTACCATGGTCGCGTAAATTCCCGTAAACAGTATTATATATCATGGAATGCGAAAGTTTAAAAGTTGGTTTAAATATATACCTATTTAAATATGTAATTAATGTGTTTTATAAAAGCAATAAATAGTTTTTATAACAATCGCTATTATATTAGGAACGAAAACTACTATTAACTTCAAAGGAGTCCACCCTTTTATATAGATACTCGTTTATTTAAATGACATTTTCCATTTTAACCAAAATATATTAGACCATAAACTTTTCTAACACGTCTTCAAAATGTAATAATTAATAATTATTAAGATAATAAACGTCATATATATTTCTTAAATATATCCTTCCGGCTCAAAAACAACTGTCCCGACATTTGACCTATTCAAAATTCGAAGCCAGGTGATAGCGTCATGTTAACGATTTTTTTATCTGTGGTCAGAATTGTTCAAAGTATTGTTTATGGTTAATTGTTTTAATCCAATGGGGAGTCCGTTTATAATATTTTTTGTGCCATTAGATTTTAATTAGGACGAATAAATTGTATAATATTGATAAAAGTCTTCCCGCTGTAGTTTTTGGGGTTCCGGATCCAAAGGGTACGAGCCCTAGCATATTTATTTATCCAATATATTTATGTTTTTAGAATTAACCTCATTTCCATTAAGAAATAAAATCATCTCAGACGTACTATGTTCATTCACAAATATATTATTCAAATTAACATGTTTCTTATGGTACAGTCAGCTTCAAAAGTAGATGATGTACCTATATAGGTACAGGATTCTTAATTTAAAAACATAATAAAAAAGAATGTTTATATATTAACTAATATTAGCATTTAGATAACTTAAATACGTGCTGTAGGGCCCGTCAAGTACGTAAACAGCGTTCTCAATAAGAAACATAAATTAACTTCTTAATCAGAAACTAATATTGAAAATGAAAATGATCTAATCTGAAAATGATCACCTACACACATAACTTACATACATACATACATGCATACATACAAACACATCTTGACACCGGTGTCAGCTAAACGAAACCCAATAACACGAATCCGACTCGCACTGCACAGTTTTTTTATGCTCTCTTCGTTTCAATGTAGGAAGGCATGCTTAGAATTTATTTGTCTGTTATATCTGGGTCAAAGATCGCGCACGTTAATGTGCACATTGCTTCTAATGGTTGTCTGATGAAGATTAGCGGCAGTTAGTGGTTATTTTCGTCAGTTAGTGCTTAGATTTTTTTGAGTAGTATGTTCTTAAGCTGGTTCAAAAGAACCTTCGTCTTAACTTAACAGCCTCCGCGGTGGTAGTGAACGTGAGCACTACGCAGGAGGCAGTGCAAATATTTTTATGCATAAATATGGGTATTTGTATTAGTCTAGTCGTGTTTTAGTGGTTACGGAGTCGGCCTTACGATCGAGAGGTCCAGAGTTCGAAACGACGTAAACCGACGCGACGTGTTAATATTAGAATAAGAATAAACTCACGCCTATTACCCCGAAGGGGTAGGCAGAGGTGCTAGCACCCACATTTCGCCAATTTATGTTTAGGTCCCAATGTAATAGGTGGCGAGCCTAATGCCATTAACCGGGCACTTATAAACCTGCGATAAATACACACATAACTTCGAAAAGAATCGAAAAGTGTGCCATGGTAAAACCTGGGATCGAACCTGAAACCTCGTCTCAGCAGTCATAACCCATACCACTAGGCTACCGCGGTTCACGGTTTATAATGTTCAAAAATAAAATTAGTATTATACCTAGTTGACAGAGTTTTCTTGACTGTATCGTGATTCCGCCATTATCATGATAACGCCATTATTGTAATGTCACCATTCCTGGACGTAATTATTAATTAAATTGTTATGCAATCGAATTTGCATAAAAAAGCAACCCTTCAATAATAATGTTATGCGTCCGCACACGTCTAATAACACATTAAAAGCTTCATTCTTTGTTTTATTTCAGCTTCAGCTTTCCATTCGACAATAAAGCCTTAAATAGAACTGTAATAATATGCGAAATCGCAAAAGGCCTTTGAACAGGCATACTTTAGCAGGACTCCGCTAGATACTTCGAATGGAATGAAATGACACGCTTTTGTCCGCACTTAGCCTTCTTTTTTTGGGCCATTGTGCGTGCAGAGTACTGGCTAGAGCAGTCAGCCTAGAAGATTACTTTCACAGGCTTCGCGGAGCGACCTAACTGTGCCGAGCATTTGTGATCGTTGAGGGGCTACTGCCTTGAATTCCAGTATTACGTAAGCGGCCGGTTCCCTCCTCGGCCGTTACCCCCCTGCAAAGAAGTCTATCCTTAACACCGATGATGTGTAGGTGCTTTTTAAGGGGACATTGGCTCGTTTTGTCCCCATAATTGCTGTTAGACTTGTTCTGTCTATTTTTAGGAGACGTTTCATGAGCCGTTTATTAACCGATGTCATACCGCTAAATTCTTGCTGACACTTTAAGATATCATGGGTTAAAGAGGGCTGTTGACGTTGAATAGCTATGAGTTCAAATGTGAAGAAGAAATTGTGTAGATTCATAAAAGTATGTTTTATACTTTATATCACTTATATTAACTAAGTAACTAACCTTTTTACGTGTCTTTTTGTTTTTTGTTTGTCACCTCGGTCATAATTTTCAACCAATCAACAATGTGATATAATTTTCATTCAAAAGTTTTCGTCTAGTACCTTACTTAGCCCGGCTAACCCCTTTTGGTAAGTCGAAATCAAGTTTGTAACCACTAAACCTTCCTTTTTATGAACTTCACACTTTAAACCAACCTCCTTTATTATAACACATCCTTTTTAAAGCCAATAAAAAAAAAACAAAAGCGGCTGTTTGCCTCTTGACCACAGAGAACTTATTTATAAGTTACACCTATAAAATAACGTACAATACAAAGTGATCTTTAATACTTTGGCCATAAGGAGTCTTTTATAATGATATTGTTTACTAACTGTATTGTGGCGAGTGATAAAAATCAATATGTCATTTGAAAAGTCGGCCTTCGCTTAGTCCACCGAATTTTGTTAATTAAAATCATTTTATTGAACCTATTCGTTAGTAGCAAATTATGGTGAGCATCTGCTTTTTACTAAATGAACTTGGTTTGTAGACAAAAAAGCCGTTGATTAAGTCATGTGACTTTTGGAGTAGAATGATTCATAAGGACACACGTAATCTAGTTATAAGGGTTAATTTTAATGACGTTTATGCATACGTACTGCTAGACCAGACGTTTAGAACAAAAATTGCGCAGAGGTTCCAGGGGTCATGCAGGCAGGCCTGGGGGTGACAGGTGTAGCCGCCTGTTACTCTGGCAGGCAGAAGCAGGCCGCGGCGGTGGTGGCGCGTCTGGCGCGCCTCCCCGTTTCCGGGGACGAGTTGGGGACTCTGTAGTCCCCACACCCGAGAAGAGGGCCATATCGTGAGAGATGGCCCTGGGTCGGCCGGGGTGCGAGGGATATACCTGCCAACCTCACCTTCGGCAACCAAAACGACTCACAGGCGGCGTGCGTTTTAGTCGGTTCGAGTCCGACATAACCTCCTCCACCGGCTCCGGTGGGGAGGTATCCCTGGGGATTTTGCGTACGTAAAGAAAAGGGGGTCATGCGGGAATCAATTTTGAATTTCGACTGGACGTAGAAACTTGTTATGCCATTTTGTTTCTAGCTTTTTGTAACTGTCAAACAGATAAACATTTGTATGACAGCTACATAAAGTTGAGCAAATGGTATTTTAATTTGGTTAATGGTCGCCCGCGTGGTTCACGGCAGAGTAGAATTTGGACCACCCCATCTCTTCCCGTGCGGTGTCGTATATGGCGACTAAGGGGTAGGGCTGTTTAACATCAGACAGATATATGCAGCCCCGACTCAGCCTAGTCAACAATAACGCCCGGAAGACGGCAACACGATCACTCCTTATTACGTGGGTCCGAATTCAATGATTGGTGAGATGTGGTTGTTAATTCACCTCTGCCTAACCCTCCGGGGATAAAGGCGTTATTATATGTATGTATGTAATAAAATGGTTAAAATAAATTATTTCATTGAGTTTATTAAGAGTGGTAGAGGTTGCGTCTATTCTTATTTGAATGCTTTTATTGTTATTAGAACTTATCGTTTTTACGTTAAGTAAAAAGTAACAAATTTGATTGGGCAGTCAAATACCCCATTATTGCTTATTAAGTACCTAGATTTTTCTTTGCATGATCTCTCTATCCCGGACAGGATATATAAATGACTAGATAAATAACTATTAACCGTTTTGCCCCTCCTACCCCTAAATTTAAACTAACTACACCTGTGTAACTACCCCATTGTGATTTAAATCTTATGTAATTTTTTCTCTAACCTTTTCGTTTCATCACAACTGAACTAAATCTTTTCATGGGCTTTTAAATTAACTATGTTTAAAAAAAACTTTATTAGAACCGAAATTACTAATCTTCCCTCTAACCCCTCCAGCAAAAGCTACATTGCTTGTATTAGAAGTGGGCTAGTAGTATGGGTAATGAACGGCTGAGACGAGGTCCTGGGTTCGATCACAGATTTTACCACGGCACACACCAATGACCTTTCGATGCTTTTCGAAGTTATGTGTGTATTTATCGCTGGTTTATAAGTGTCCGGTTAATGGCAATAGGCTCGCCACCTATTACATTGGGAGCTAAACATAAACTGGCGAAATGTGGGGGCTAGCACCTCTGCCTACCTCTTCGGGGATATAGTCGTAGTGTAATGACCATGATTCGAACCCGGTACCTCTCGATCGTAAGGCTCCTTAACCAATAAGCTACCGACGCTTGATATTATTATTTATTGAAAAATATCTAACCAATTTCATCTCAGTAAGACATACCCACAAACCGCTCACACCGCGATATTTCCAATCGATTTTACGATGATCGATAAAGCACGTCACTAACTGAAGTGCTCTCGTAGTTCTCATTATCGACGTCACGTGCGCGTCTCGAGAGGCGCTGTTGTGCCAACATGGAGGCCGTTTTGGCGGGAAAATGCGATATGGAAACGTTAAGTACGCGTGACTTCATTAAAATTTTACGAGTAATGAGAAATGGGGGTTCGTTTATTGGCTTTACTGTGGTGTTATTCGTTATTGTAAATATCGCGATGTGAACTGCATGCGAATAAAGCAATTATATAGATAGGTCGTGAAAGATGTAGTAGGTAGGTACATGTTGAGATAATTATACAAAGTAAAAAAAAATGGTAGCGTCTTACTTGATCAGCCGCATAATGTCATTTTTTGTTTTATCATATACCTATATGTGAGATTACTATCAAAATTCATTATCGCCTTTATTTCCTTTCTGCGTGTGGCTTGATCTACAGATAAAATATTTATTTATTATTTCAAAATCAAATCTATTAGCCCACCGCAGTTCAATGCTGGACATAGGCCTCTCCCAATGTGCGCCATTTTCTCTGATCCTCCGCCTTTATGAAATTTATTATTTATTATATTCTTTATTGTACGCTATTTACAATATTCATGTTACAGAAATAATTATTCTTTGAAATACTTTGAAATTCTTTGAAATATTAATTTTATTGTAAACTCATTTCCCAAATGACAATTTTTTTTTCTGTAACTTGTTTTACTATTATTCTACAAGAAATAATAGTGCTAAGTTATTGTAGATTATTGATAAGTGTGTGAAGTATCAATGGTTCCCGATAATGGATAAATTATTCCAAGTGCCCGTCTTTTGTTTCGTGAAATTTCTAAACGTTTAATTGACGCTACCCGTGACCAGAGGGCTTGCTCAAAGGATTGGTATTGCCATTCAATGTGGCAATGCCGCCAGCCTTCTGCCCACCTTCCCGGTTGACATCGATGGGGAGGAATTCTTTGTCGCCTGAACCTGCAGGATTGTTTAGATATATATTCTAGTTTTTTTTTTAATATAGTTTAATTTAGATAACTTCCGTGTATATTATGTAAATATTTCGTTTCCCAAATAGGTATATATGCGATTAAATGTATGGGACTGGTCAAGTTATTACTTATTTTCTAGTATTACGACTTTTAAATCATCCATAATAAATATACAAATGAGTTAAGACCTATTGAAAACTTTCTCTTTCGTGAAGTTTACCTAACTTCAAAAAGTTCAACCCACACCGTTAGGTATATGTATATATAAAACATACATAATAAAATATACAATAAATATAATAAAACATACACAAACATATTACAAAATTCTGTTAAGAAGTATCTAAGAAAGTTGTAAGAAAAGAAAACTTCTCAAATTGTCAAGATAGTTTCTAGTAACATTATGCCGCCATAGCTATGTTTATCCCTCGACCCCTCTCAACCTAACGCTATTATTAATCGGGTCGACAAGTCAACAGAACCTGAATTCGCCTCAATGAGAGCCTCGCATTTCGACGTTATAAAGAATAATCCAAACCAACCCTGACTGACGACCCAACACCCGTAAACATTTACTTCTCCCTCTAACTTGGGGGTAAACAACGAGATAGAAAAGGAGAGAAACCGTTTTGACAGTGCGTCTTCTATTCATTAGTCGTGATTACGGGATGAATTGACATCTGGGACATCGGGGTAGCTCGGATTTCCCTGCTGAGGTTTCTGCTAAAATTTTGAGCAAGCGAATTCTTTGAAATATTTACAGCGTCTGAGACCCAAGCGTTCGCATCTCGGCGAAAACAATAGGTACCAACATATAAGTAAGTATTAATATATACTTTTATTTTCTTCCAAGTTATGCCCAGTTCAGAGGGGAACGGAACGTTTTTGTAAACTTTTTAAGTCGACTTAGATGTAATTAAAAAAAACTTTTATACAAGTAAATGATATTATAGTATCGATTCGTTATATTAAAATAACAGTTTTATAAAAAAATCATATAATATTATGAATGATAAAACATAACATAAACTGACGCCTATATCCTCGAAGGGGTAGGCAGAGGTGCTAGCACTCACATTTCGCCAGTTTATGTTTAGGCCCCAATGGTGGCGAGCCTATTGCCATTAACCGGGCACTTATAAACCTGCGATAAATATACACATAACTTCGAAAAGCATCGAAAAGTTATTGGTGTGTGCCATGGTAAAACCTGGGATCGAACCCGAGACCTCGTCTCAGCAGTCCATTACCCATACCACTAGGCTACCGCGGTTCCATATTATGAATGTTTATACAATAAAAACTTGTACAATATCAATTATCCCTGTCTTTCAGTCTGTAGATCGATTTGTGTGTGTAAGATGTTCTCGCAAAAAAATAAAAAAACAAAATAAAAAAAACAGTCGGACATAAATATAAAGCACGGGCACATAAAAAGATAATAGTTTTATGTAAGAAATTACATTCGCGTTTCAGGCAATTTGCTGGGCTATAAAAATATATGCTTACCTAGTGCAGTGCTGGCCATTCTCATGGTTTGCGAATGCATGTCATCTGGGGACCCTTGAGTAATCTTCCTCTTTCGCGGTCGTCCTTTTTGGCTGGGCCCTCCGTTGTAGTACTGAGAAGGAGAATCCCCTTCGCTATGCAAATCTTGACACCTGGATACAAAACTGTCAATTAATTTTGAACCGAAATGTTTATGTCTATGAGGTGGAATTTTGATTGACTATTCTTAGATACGCTTTGAAAGAATTTGTTTGAATTGTTTTTGAGCCTATTAGTAGCGACTTTTGTCTAATTAGCGAATATTTAGGGATATTGGGTAATGTCAATCGATAGCTGATATACTTACACACATACATAAAATCACGCCATTATACCCGGAGGGTTAGGCAGAGGTGAATTAACACCCACATTTCACCAATTAAAAATTTGATCCCACGTAACAGTTGGTGAGCCTATTGCCGTCTTCCGGGCACTATTGTTGACTCAAGCCATGCATCTGAGGCTGAGTCTGGGCTGTATAGTTATGACTCTTTTTATTTAGATTATATCTTTTGTTCCGTTTAATTTACCTCCGTTTACGTGAAATTTTTGTCAAATTTCCTAGGTTTTTGACTGTACGAAATTCTTCTCAAAATACTTCTATGGGTGGTGTCCTAAAATTATTAGTAAAAATAATACCAGAATTAAAAAATGTCGGGTCATGTATCCCAATTCTCAACAAGACTTCAATAATTGTTGGTACGCGTGGTTCATTATGATTAGGTTGATGAAAAAAAAATCTTCTTTGCAATAAATAAATGAAAATCACCAGACAGACAATGAAAATATTCAGTGTCAACAACCTACCTACCTACCGTGGCTCACTAGTCTGTAGTACGGTCTTGTAATATTCTTGGAATTGAAAGTAAAATAAATGTTAATTCATTAACACCAACACCAATGTTGTACTCGTACAATATCACAGCTATATCGGAATTCGGTATTATTTCATAATATCAGTCTTTTTTTATACAACTCAGGTGGCAGACAGGCGCACGGTCTACCTGAAGTAAAGTGATTACCGTGACCTATGAACGTTTGTAACACCAGTGGAGTCACACCCGTGCTGCCGACTCTGTAAGAACAGAAAGGACATTGTCCAACTTGTATGAGCACTTGGCCTGGTATGGACAGATAATAATTGGCCAAATATGATACAGGTTTGGTAGTTCATACTAGTAAGAAACAAAATAACATCATATGGTTGTATCAGAATTCATCATTTATATTATTTATTGACCATAGTATTTCGTCAACTTTTGTTAAAAGATTAGTTGTATTCATTATTTCTTTATTATTCAGTCATAAGTTATTAAAACATCCTGGGAATTGGGCAGGTGGGTTTACCCTAGGGACCTATTTAAGTTGGTATGTACCACACGCCAATAATATTAACTCTAAAAACAGAATCGGCTTTCGCAAGAAATTGAAAAATGTAGGTATTCGCGAGTCAAAATGACAAGCGAATGACATTTTATAAGATTTCTTTCCAGTTGCCATATAAAAACACAAGATTAAATATAAATTCGTTTTTGAATCGAGTTAAAAAGTTTTCGTTTCATTATTATAAAAACAATGTTTGATCAAAGACGAGACGACACCATTTTGTATTGAGTTGTGAATCTTTTTTTAAACCATATTAATATATTATTATTCTTTACTACTTTCTCGTATCTATACAATAAAAATAATTATAGTATTATAGTATTATATAGTATATAAATAATAATAGTATTATATTTATTTATTTTTATTGTATTTACATACACTATTTAGTGTTTAGGTTGACTGATAGAGAATGCTTGTTGAATTAAGTCCGCTTATGTACCTACTTGTGCATGAAGTCTAATAAATAGATAAATGAGCTCATAATTAACCAAATATAATACATAATTACTTACATATATTTTTATGTTTTCGTCATCGTTCTTATAATCTTACGTTTGATCGTTGAGTAGAACCGATTTCCACGCGGGCTTAACCGCAAGCGTCACAGTCAACGCGTACCTACTCAATATCATTTAGTTTATGTATCTTTTTTAAAAGTATCAAGTAGTAAATCTATCAATTCTCTATCAATTCCTTATCAAACTCCGGTGTCCCATACATTACTCTTTATCGATATATTCATAAGTCTTAAATAAAAATCGATTTCGATCTTTATTATAACTGGCAACATTTTATTATTAAGCAAAAGAGAAAGATGTATAGCCATGTTAGGAGAATGTATATTTTAATGAACTAATTGATTAAATACTAATTATTTAAAGATATTTGTTGATACTCCAAGAAATCATTATTAGTTCGGTAAAAATTAAACATGATTATTGATCAATAGCTACATTTGCGTACGTCGTGTCCATGAGAGGCCAGTTTTGGACATTGCCCTTTTCTGTGCCTTCAGTGCAGAGCACAAAAACAGGACAAGCATTTGGTCTTCCCACTGACAGCACAAAAACTCTCCTGTGAGCTCTAACTACGCTACTCACCGCCGGGAACACAACTCGAGGTTATTATAGCCGTGGTATTCTGTAGGGTAGAGGTACTTCTCCAGTCGGACTGCTCAATTGGTATGAAAAAACCGTCGTGTCCTACCTCCTATGCAATAAAATTCTATTGAAATAAAACTATTTTTAACGGAAGCTCATATAATTTTTTTGGGTTATTCAACGAAAACTCATATCATTTAAAAATTATTAACCTATACGAAACGATGGGGACGTGGGGTCCAAGTGCACGTTCTCTATACAAAGACTTGGCAAAGCGGCTGACCGAAGCCACGTGTAGAAGGCTGGTTATTATCTTGCACAGAGGATAAGCATTGCCATTCAACGCGCAATGCCACCAACCAGCCTTCTGGGTACGTTATCGGTCGGTGATGCTGCAGAGGAATTTCATGACGCATTATGTATGCATTTTTTTCATTTATTTTATTGCATTTTAGTACATAATAAAAGATTTTAGTTTTAAATTTTATTTAAGTATTATTATTTATGTATTGTAGGTACTCATACTGATTTTAATTATTAATTCGTATCACTTCATTTTTTTTTTTTTTTCTTTTATTAACTCATGCCTCATTTTTCACAGTTTATTATTCTTAATTCATATGTACGCTGAACCTGACGATTTGATTGCTTTTCGAGGGGGAGAAAGAGGAGACTAATGATAGTGGTTACCTTACAGTTTAAAGAGTAAACTTCTGACAAAATCTTGGATTGAACTGTTGTATTTCATGCAATTATAGTAATCAATTCCACGTAATAAGGGGCAAGCTGAGCACAGCTCTATCCGTTAGTCGCCTTCTACGATACCCATAGCAAGAGATATGGTGACTACCAGGAACCCATACGACATAACTACTATAGTTTACACGTAGATAGGATAGCTAAAATGTAGTTCCACTGCTAGTGGAGACGCCGTTGACCGGATGGGAGCCGCTTAACCACGCAGACCCAGGACGGCAGCGCACAGTTCTAGTTTGTGTGTACATAAGCGCTCCGCTGGCTAGTGGCCTTCCACTGCTGCTGTTAACGCCTCGGATACCCCTGTATCCCGCACATAACTAATTATTAAAAAATTAAAAAACCCGACTGCTGTTCAAAAGAAAAGCTTAGCTTATTTTCCTGTAGTTAAAATAAATTATTTAACTGAGCTTATTAAATTAAGAATGGCTAAAGAGCGGTAAAAGTTGCGTCGGCTCTTATTTTATCGATTTTATTTATTTTTAATCATCCACCCAACCTAATATTAATTGATTTGACTATTAAATATTATGACGTCATAATAAATTATTTCATACAAGCTACCTTATAGCTTACCGTTTTGACGTTTAGTAAAAAGTAACTAATTTGACTAGTCTGCCAAATACCCAAATGCGGTTGCTAATTATCTTTTCTTTAAGTTTCATTTTCAGTTCATGATTGTTTGTCTACTATCAAACTTGGTTCGATTATCTCTTTTTATTTTAATTTCCTTTTAATTTTCATTATTTAGATTTATATTTTGAAATTTATCGAGTAAGGTTACTCGATAAATTTAAATAAACTAAAATTTGACAACATGCATTTTAGCACAAAAAATCCACCGTATGGTTTTTGTTGACATTTTACTGTAGGTACCCTACGACACTCGGGAGATTAATCCCTTTCATTTAAGACCCACTTATCGAAATACGCTTAGCCATTATAAACCTGTACATGCCTGCACATACGTGGCTACCCAATTCACAATTCAATATATCATCATAGTTAATGTTTACATTTTTTATAAAAATACAGATTCGTTCTCTCATGTAGCACTTTTTCTCCTTCAATCAAAATAGTCCAATTTGTCATGATACCTCTCATTCAAAAACAACTTAAATTCACTTACATTACCTTATTTTTTAGAATATTACGCATATCAAAAAATAACCTGCGGGTCTTCTTACGATGATGACTAGTTGAGGATCAACGCTTAAAAAGTATTCAACAATCATTTTTAGGTCTTAAACTCAGCTCTTACCATCTACAAAGTTAAATAACTTCGCTATCTAGAAGATATTAATTCAGTCTGCAACCGTCGTTTACAGATATAACCTTTGAATTTCCATTTAAGCACTTCAGTAGGTACGCGTATCATGCTGCAATTCAATCTATTCATAGAGCCAATATTAAACACCGTTCATTCCTGAATATTATGTGAACAGAAGGTCTGTTCACATAATATTCAGGTCAATAATGGTCTGTCTGTTCTGCATGAATTAACTAATAGATTCGACTAGGATGCAGATTGACTGTGCTGCCTGTTGCTGCAGGTTTAACGACTCAGCCCCCCAGACAATAGCATTCATTAGCGAGCGTATTGTAGAATAAAATTGTAGGATTTACAGATATTTTGACGTTTATGACGTACGTTGACGACAGATATAAACGAAGTGGTTTTTTTTTAGAGGTTAGAGGTTAGACCAATAACGTAATTTTATTTGATCACAATACATTTTTTATACCATTTTGGTGGCAGACAAGCACACGGCCAAAAAATCAACAATTGGTTGAGTAGAACCGGAGATATGACTTGAGTCTTGATAACCGACATCCACAGGTGGTCTACTCCAAGACCAGCCACAGTTATTCTGGCTTCTCTATCTAGGTCTTACGAAAGACTAGATTGTTGAGCTGAGAACCTAAAAGTACCAGGATTACAGTAAACAGTAAGAATAATTCATTCAGTGAAATCTAGATGGCTCATTAATTCAGTTAGGTCACACGTAAGTCTAGATTATTGAGTTGAGGACCTAGCTGTACCAGGAGTACAGCAAACGATAGGAGTGATTCATTCAAACATTGGACCGATTTACATAATTCAGCTCATTTATTCAGTTTACAAATATCTTGGTGCGTCAGACTATTTGTCTCGTCTGTAACCTAGACCTAGGTCAATCGAAAGTCTAGATCGCCGAGTTGTCAACCTAATAGTACTAGGAGCTCAGCAAACCGTAGGAGCGTTATCGTTCAGAGAAATCTAGGTTGATTTATTCAGACCATTTACAAGTTAGAACTGGCAGGCGGTTGATATATTCAGACGATTTCAGATGAATAATACATAATTCAAATTCAATATATAACCAAGAAGTCTTACAATTACAAATCCAATAAAGGTGTAGTCAAGGGAGGGAGGGTTAACCCTCCCTCTTCCAATGCCTCTTCCCCACAAATACGATGTTATTATGTTCATAGGTGTGTTTATGTCTACGTAGATACTCATGTTTCGAAATTTCAAACAGATTTTCAATCGTCTAATATTTCTTAAGCTTAGCAAGATAAGGGCAGTAAAGTTGACATTAGTTTTTATGAACTACCTAATATCACAATCCTAACAACGTGGTGTTGACTTCAAACTATGATAATAAACAAAAATGTATGCGCATAAGTTTAGTATTTCTGTAAGAATAGATTTTAAAAAGATAGCTACGTCAATGTCTATATCCCTGGTAACTAGTGTCATGAATTCTGAACTGTTATACAAAGAAACATGCGTGTCTTTGTATTGGCGTGATGTGACCTCGAACTGAATTTATGCGTATATTTTACGCGTAAGGCTGCCTTTCCACTAGAGGATGTGCTATGCAGCTATACTACAAGGATACAAAAACTAAGTTATGAGTCTATGTGATCGTTTCTACTGTGTTATGCTATGTAAGATGTACTGTGAAGATGTACAGCTAGAACTGTGCGATCTATCAATCACATCATTAATTAACACCACACACATCCATAGCCCGTATCTGCAGTAGGCATCCACAGCACACATTCATATCATGCATCATTCTATATAAATAAATAATTAAAAAATCCGACTGCTGTCTAAAAGCTCGAAACATGTTTGATAGTACCAGGTTACCAGGTACCCATAAATTTTCTTTCGGTTTAGGATTGGTTGTCAAACTTGTTTCGATTTTGTAGTCAGCAGTCGGTTTTTTTTATATATTTGTAATGTCCTTCTAATTACTTTCATTATGAAACCCCCACTAGATATTTTTTTTACATCCAAATCGAGTTAATTCGAGTTAAGTGCAATTCGAGTTGACTTATCTCTAATTCATAACAACGTAGCATAGCACATCTCTGGCGGAATGGTAACCTATTTTGAGCTATGAATTCTAAGAGATCTACTTCAGTGTCTGTGCTCCTGGTATTTTATTGTTCTGAAACTATTCGAGCATAAATTTCAATGAACTTCTTCCAAACAGTTTATAGCGCGGGAAGATGAAAGAAATCAGACCAAATAATTCGTGTAATTTTGAACACATTTACACAATTATTATTCCTTATGTTATCCAGTTGAACATACTAAAAGTCCCTGAAGGTGGGAGACGAAGAGGCGGTGGGGGAGAGAGGAGCGAAGGTCCAATTTTCAGTCGTTTGCTTATTTTTTGACTACTAATAATAATCTCTTTACTTACTTACATTATTTAGGTACATTAAATTTCCTATTAATTGGGAATTTTCTTGTAGTAAACATAATGTATTTAACTGAGCTTATTAAATTAAGACTGGTAAAGATGCATCTGATCTTATTTTATCGTTTTTATATATTTGTTAATCATCCACTAAACCTATTATAGTTTATGATTTGACTATTAAATAGTATAACAATATTATTCAAACATGTTTCCATGTAACTTACCGTTTTGACGTTAATAATTTGACTAGTCAGTCAAGTACCCAATTATGTCTAGACATTTTTACCGTGGGATCAATACTTTATTAAATACGAGAGGTCAAAATGTAACAAAGCTTATTATTCCCGACAAAATTAATTCAGCCAGGCCACAGAGAGATCGGCGCTTGTTTAAATTTTTTTTATGTGATAAAATGTTTCTGCAAGTATACCGAGCACCCAGTATAGTTGGAGAGCCATTATACATTATTTTTTATACAATTTAGGTGGCAGACAAGCATACGGCCCACCTGATGGAAAGTAGTTACCGTGACCGTATACCGAATATTTATGAACGTGTGTAACACCAGGGGAGTCACACCCGTGCTGCCGACCCTGTAAGATCAGAGATTTTCTATGCATTCAGCGCAGAACACAACATCAGGACAAGCCTTTGGTCTTCCCACTAACAGCACAAAAACTCTCCAGTGAGCTCTGGCTATCTTACTCACCGCCGGGAACACAACACGAGGTTAATACAAGTATAGCCGTGGTATTCTGTAGATCGGAGGTACTTCCCCAGTCGGACTGCTCAATTGGGACGGAATTACCGTCGTGTCCTACCTCCTATATTTTTCCATTTCAATTCCATTTCCATTTCAAGGAAGGCGGTGGAAGCATATTCATAGCCTTTCATTCAGTCGCTGTTCATCGCCTATTTTACCTCCTTAGATTATTTATGTGATACTCGTGTTCATTTATTTCGAAACAGACGTACCTAAGTGTACGTAATTTCGTGATGCTTACTTTAAGAATGACGGACTTCCATACAAACTTTCTTCCCATTATCCGGGAGGATTATTCGCACGATAAAAAAGGATAGGTAGGTACCTATTTTCTCTTATGTTTAAAAAGTAAGTGCCATATTCAGTAGGTGTAGCGAATTTCACTAAGTGCCATCGATCAACAGTGTAATCGGTTTAAATAGTTTTAACTCCAAACATACATTTAAAACGAATCCTGCAATAATTTCAGTAACGCAATTAAGTTTTACATGATTCTCATTACTGTACCTACACCTTTTTTTGGGCAAAGTCAAAGGCGAAATCTCAGAAAAGATCACGTCACACATCAGTATCAAAGTAATCGAGATATTTACCATGTTGTACTGGTTTGAGTTGCCGATATTTCGGCGCTGTTACAAGATAGATAGATAGATAGATAATTATTTATTTAACACCAATAGATTACAGTAAAACTTGTAGGTAGCATGCATACAGTTTAATGTACCATGGGCGGCCTTATCACTGGAAGCGACTTCTTCCAGGCAACCTTGGGATGGACAGTAATGTAGTGAAGCAAAAGATTTGGTTTAGCAAATAAACTAGAAACAAGGTGTATTAAAAACAAAAAAGAAAGATATGAGAAAAGTTCAAATAAAGTAAAATAAATATACAACTTTAGCACATAAATAGATATACGAAGTAGATAGTACATACTAATAAGAACGGAAAATAGTGAGCATATTAATTGTAAGCTGAAATGATCACGGAGGAACTACTCCTAATTAGTTTGATACTGGTGTGAGTGACATACTTGGTCATTTCAGTACAGGAATAAGAAATGATAATGGAAATAGACTAGTGGGCTTGGCACAAGCACACAACCTCAAGATCCTAAATAGTTATTTCAGAAAAAACAGAAATAGAAAGTGGACCTGGATATCTCCCAACGGGTATGTGAAGAATGAGATAGATTTCATACTCTCAAATAAACCTCAATTTTTTAAAGGAGTAGGAATAATCAATGAGCTCCACTTCAATACAAATCACCGAATAGTAAGAGGAACAATTTATTTAAATGAAGTCAAGAAAAAGCGACAGCATACCAGGAAAGGCACTCCGCTAAATCAAATCCCACTTCCCATCACTGGAAACTTGCTGGCCACGTTGGAGAATAACTTGCTGCCTATCAATACAAAGGACGACACACAGGAAAAATACGACCTACTGGAGGAAACAATTCAGGAAGTATCTAGAAAATTGTATACCTCAAGAAACAAGAAAGATAAAATTGGAGATGAAGCCAGACACTTAATAGAGGCCAGGAAAACTCTTTTAGTAAATAAAAAACAAAACAGAAAACAAATAACGCATCTAAGTAAACAAATTAACGAAAAAATTAGGACACATAGAAAACAGATAAGAAATAGGACTATCCAGTACCACATTGAAAAGTCAGCAGGCATAAAGAAAGCTCTAAAAGAACTAAGAGAGAAAACCGACTGGATTCCATCTATCAAAAACAAAACAACTGGAAGGAAAGAAACTAAAAGGCTTAAGATTATGGAAATAGCAACAACATTTTATAGCAAATTATACGACGACGCAGACCACACAAACACGCAACACCTACAAGAAGAAGATACAGAACCTATCCCTCCGATACTAGAAGATGAAATAAGATATGCAATAACATCTCAGAAAAACTACAAAGCTCCCGGGGATGATGGAATAACCAACGAAATTTTGAAAGGATGCCTGGACTACATAACGGAGGCTATTACAAACCTATACAACAGTATTCTAACTAAAGAAATAATACCTAAACAATGGACAGCTTCGACCATTATACTGCTCCATAAAAAAGGCGACAAAACGGAAATAAATAACTACAGGCCGATCAGTCTCATCTCCAACTTATACAAAGTATTCTCGAAGATATTATTAAAAAGAATTGGTTCAGTGCTGGACGAAAATCAACCGAGAGAACAGGCGGGATTCCGAAGCGACTTTTCAACAATGGACCACATCCATGTTGTAAAGCAAGTTATACAGAAATGTAATGAGTATGGAAAAACATTCTACTTGGCATTTGTAGATTACAGCAAGGCATTTGATTCTCTAAAACACCCGTACATCTGGGAAGCTCTAAATTCACAAGGGGTCCACCCAAAGTATATAAGAATAATAAAAAATGTATATAAAGATTCGACAGCAACCATTCAAACTGAAAAGAAAGGCCCAGCATTTAAAATAAAAAAAGGAGTACGACAAGGAGACCCCCTATCGCCAAAATTATTCTCAGCGGTACTGGAACATATATTTAGGAAAATTAATTGGGATGAATATGGAATAAATATAAACGGTGAAAAGCTTAACCATCTGAGATTTGCAGATGACCTTATTCTACTTAACGAAAACCAACAAGGCTTAAAAGTAATGTTATCACAATTAGAAAAGGAAAGCAAAAAGGTGGGTTTGACCATGAACCTAGATAAAACAAAATTAATGACAAACCACGTAAAAACACCTATATTACTAGATTCTAACTAAATAGAATATGTTGATGGATACACATACTTAGGACAAATCATCTCAACGGAAAACCAAATGCAAAAAGAAATAAACATCAGAATAAGTAAAGCTTGGAAAAGGTTCTGGTCACTAAAAGAGGTAATGAAAAACGCTAAAATACCCCTGAAAGACAAAGCGACAATATTCAATTCATGTATACTACCATGTTTAACCTACGGAGCTGAAACTTGGGCCATTACTGATAAGCAGAGTAAGGCACTCAGAGTGTGTCAAAACAAAATGGAGAGAAGCATCCTAAACATCAAATTAAGGGATAAAATCAAACTCACAGACATAAGGAACATGACAAGGGTTGCAGATGTCACATACACAGTGAGAAAACGTAAATGGAACTGGGTAGGCCATATGATCAGAAGCGAGAAGAAAAAATGGACAAAGGATGTTACGGAATGGTGCCCACGAGATGGGAAAAGAAAAAAAGGTCGCCAAAAAACTAGATGGGAAGACGATGTCAAAAAAGTAGCTGGAGCAACATGGCAAAGACAAGCCAGGAACAGAAACTCTTGGAAAGCCTTAGGGGAGGCCTATGCCAAAGGGCAAGCGGATAATGTTACCGATGTCGAAGAAAGAATCATTATTATTAATTACCTAATATTATTTAACTACTATTTATTATTGTATTGTTAGTAATCGATTCCAAAATAATGCATGTAAAGTGAATGTCAATAATATTGAAGAGCTATTAGTATAATAGTGTGATCAAGAAAATTTGTAAGGAAATTAATTTATTATCCGAAATAAAGGCTATTTGAATTTGAATTTGAATTTGAATTTGAATTTGAGTGACATACAGCTTGTCGGCCTCATCATATGCTTTTCCACGCCCCGCATAAAGAATCCGGGACTGTAGGCATAAGGAAACGTGAGCTGCTTATAACCTATTTAGTATGCCAAAACTGTTATTTTTTTTCTTAAAAAAAATATCTTTCAAATAAATTTTCGTAGACTTACCTGTAAACACTGTTCATGTCATCTTCACAATATTCATCAAGACAGGCGGAGTCATAATGCGGCCTGCAATAGACTAGCCCGTCCCTCATACCGAACACGTCGCCTTTAGACAGCTGGGAGCCACAAGCCGCACATGTAAAGCACGTCAAGTGGTATACGAGATCTCGGGCGCGCATCACCAGCTCGTTAGCAGTGATGCCATTGCCGCACCGAGCACATCGTTTGACGCAAAAAAGTCTGCAACAAAAAAAAATGCGTTTGCTATGGCAGTTTAGTATAGAGATTTTGATTTAATTTTGCACTTGAGTGTACAGAACGCGTAGGGTGATTGCGAGTGGTGCGGTTTTTGTACACGTGTGCACTCACTCACCCCACGATTAAAAATTTAAAAAACCGCCGTCAAAAAAGCAACCATCAAAAAGTCGATAATAATTTGTATTAGTTAGCCCTATAACTTTGCTATACCTAGTAATACATATTTTTACTCAAGTCTTGTCAAGTCGGGGGACCCTAACTGGTCGAGCACTCCGTCATATTATCGTAATGATACAAGGTCCACCCAAGATATTAGTGGATTCTTTGCTATCTTTCAAACAAAAAAACTAAATTCAAATCGGTTCATCCGTTTAAGAGCTACAATGCCATAGACACACAAACACACAAACATACACAGACACGTCAAACTTAAACACCTCAACAAAGTCTAGGGAACAAGATGACCCCAATTATTTTTTTTCGTGTAAATCTTGTTTTGCAAATAACTGGCAGCAAATAAATAAAAATAGAATAAAGTAGATTACAGAGTTGTTAGAAATTTAAAAATAAATTTAAATAAGTAATGATTTTCGAATATGGAGGGAAAACTTTTAAAAGTGTTTGATTGTGCAGTTTCTCTGAGGCAAAATAAAAATTTTTTTTTTTATTGTAAATAACGTTTATTATCAATAATACGTCTTTTACGTATGGTTTGTGCATTTTTGTGACTGTAGTCATCATGTCACGTCGTCATTTAAGTCGCGAAGAGATGTTAAGGGCTGTTGGTATGCTGCAAGCTGGACGAACTCAACGCGACGTAGCGGATGCTGTCAACACCCAACCAAGCGTAATTTGGAGATTATGGACACGCTACAGGTCTACAGGGGATGTTGCCGAACGTCACAGGGGACGAAATAGGGTTACTACCCCGCGACAAGATCGTTTCTTGCAAAATTCCGCAAGGCGGCAACCCACGATTACTGCTCGTCAGTTGGTCGCAGGCCTCCAGTCTCAGCATCAAGTGGTTATTAGCGATCAAACTGTCAGAAGAAGACTACACGAAGCCAATCTTTATGCTCGCAGACCGCTTAGGGTTCCAGCTCTTCGACGTGGAAATCGAGGTCGTCGCTTATTGTGGGCTAACGCACATTTACAGTGGACCGACCATCAATGGGCACGGGTTCTGTTTTCCGACGAATCTTGCTTCGGTTTTCATCCTGATTCGAGAAGAGTGCGTATATGGCGAGTTCCTGGACGTCGAAGTCGTCTTCAGAATCCGCAAGAAGTTCATCCTTACCAAGGTGGAACAATCATGGTATGGGCTGGAATTCGCCTTGGTGGAAGGACCGACCTCGTTTGGATACGGGGCAATTTGAATGCAAACCAATACTTTCAGGAGGTTATACACCCCATGGTAATCCCTCATCGACAGCAGTTCGGTCAAGATTTTATGTTCATGCAAGATAATGCACGGTCACACACCGCGAGGGTAGTGGTCAATGCGTTAAGCGAGCACAATATGACGACGTTGGAATGGCCTGCTCAGTCTGCCGACCTCAATCCCATAGAGCATGCCTGGGATTTGCTTGGGAGAAGAGCTTTCAGTGATTCTTTGGAAAATCTGAACACTGAAGAACAACTTTTTTTACACCTTCGCAGTGTATGGAGCCATATTCCACAGACGATGATTGACAATCTCATACTAAGTATGCCACGCCGTTGTCGAGCTGTTGCTAATGCTTTAGGAGGTCCTACAGATTATTAAAAACGTTTAAAGTACGGTTAATTACTGTATTTCTTACTTATTTTTGTGCCTAATCATAGAAGGTTGTAATACTCAATATTGGCACTATTCAATTCTTTCTTAAAAAAAAAAAATTTGGTATGAAAATGTTTTTATTAAAATTAAAATTAAAAACGGTATAAAAATACCCTTCTATTGATATAAAACACTCACTATTACAAGAAAGGGTTTTTAAATAAAAACTAGAAATGTCCTTGTTCCCTAGACTTTGTTGATGTGTGTATAACACCCCATCGTTCTTGGATCGAGGGTTAAAAATCAAATGAGCCTAATAAATGGTTCGATTCAGTCAGTTCAGCTATCCTTCAGCTACCATTATCTGAATTTTACCAGTAATTTGTGCAAAACGTGTTATAAAAGTGTTTAAATATTTATTGGAAATTTATTTTGTGCCAGTAACTAACTTTCTCTGTGTTTTTGTGTTTAATCCCCGACGCAAAAACGACGGGGTGTTATAAGTTTGACATGTCTGTGTGTGTGTGTGTTTGTCTGTAGCATCGTAACTCTGGCATGGTTGAACCGATTTGGATTTAGTTTTTTTTTTCAAAGGTATATTGGTCAGGACAGTCAAAAAATCGGCCTAAGATGGCCAACACCACAAAATGGCGGAGTACATATTTTTTCACAACTCCCTCAATATGGGTATCAAATGAAAGGGTTTGACTAGTGAAATACCATACTCTTTGACAAATGTCAAATTCAAGATGGCCACCACCACAAAATGGCGAATTTCCTTTTTTATCACAACTTTCTCAATATGCGTAAAATAACCAAAGAGCTTGACTAGTAGAACAATTTAAAAAGGTTAAATTAAAAATAAAATATTTAAAAAACCCCCGACACAAAACACAACCACTGAAAAGTGGAAAAAAAATGTGTTGGTTAGCCCTTTACCTAATATACCTAATATTTTTATTCAAGCGTCGGGGGACCTTGGATCGTTGTAGACTAACTGGCACTCCATCAAATGACGTCATATGACGGAGTACTTTACCAATTAGGGTCCCCCGACATGACAACGCTTGAATTAATTTGTCTAAGACAATGTGTTGACAATTTAGGATATGGCTTTCGTTTAAAGAATACTCTAAACATTACTAGTACAGGAGTGGGTCATCGGTAGTACAGAGTTTGAACCCGTTATCTTTCGATTGTAAGTCACCACCACTCAATCAACATACCACCCACAAGAACGTTAAACGTCCATTCAGTCTCCATTTACTCGCGCCCTCAATTCTATTCCAAACATTACAAAAAAAAAGTAATCATTAATCAACAAAGTATTTACAAATATAATAAGCCGATCGGAGTCTACCATTTGATATTTATAACTTGTCACAACTAACTAGACAACCCTTAGCGATAATCAATCAATGGCCATCACAGTCAGCTCACGCACCCCACGAGTCAACAATTACAGCATATGTCCAGCCTAAGAAGGGTGTGGTGGGGTAAATTATATCATAGAGTGACATGTTTTGACTGTTGTTGAAAGTGTCAAGAGAGGTATGAAATTGTGTGGTCTTTAGATTTACGAAGAGTCAAGTTTGTTTTTACAATCACCTTTTTTTCTTTAGTGCCAATGCGTTTGGGCTTTTTTTACACCACTTAAATGGCTGTTAAGAATTATATTATATTATCTGTGCTATTACTTAGTGGTTAGTGTGGCCTGTTGACGCGTGAAACAACATGGGCGTCATGTTGCACTCGTCTTATCGTACCTGTAAGAACTTTCTAATTCACTTTTTCAATAACCTTATATAGACTCTTTTCGCTTGGGAAAAACACAGCAGATAGAACATTCCACAGTCTAAGGGTCCGCGGAATGAAGCATCTTTCAATCTGACTGCGCTGACTGCGTTAATCTTTTCAAAAACATACACTGAAAAACCTATCACAAAAAACTGATTTAGTTGACCCAACAAATGCCTGCGTACTATTTTTCGAAAACAGTTATCAAACATAAGCTTTGATATCAAATAAAATTACTATCAAACATGGGGTATGTGAAAACACAAGTGGTTTGGACTTTGAGTGACAGTTACTTGTTCCCTAATTGCTAAGCTGTCTAGAGGCCTGTGATGTTTGCCTTACTCGTACATATTTATACTCGTATAAATACTTACATACAAAATATTACTAGTATTATAACTGTGCACGTTTGAAAGAATGGTTGATGGTATTATTTTCGTCTATATAACATAACAGCGCAGTACTTGTGAACAGTTCCAACCATTTGGATAAAAAAGGAATTATGATAGATAATCTCTTGGAAAAATTGAAGCGCGGTCGAAACGGTTTTCCGGATAACGTGATTTTAGAGTTTTCTGGAAATAAACATCTCGTGTTTTTGTTTTAATATAATTATGTAGTTAGTTTAAATTTCATTCAGCATTATTTATGTATTGTACATATTTCAGAAATAAACACGATACAATGATGTATTATAAATTGTACGTACTCTAAAATGGCAACAAAAATGATGACGGTCTTCATCTTTTTCTTCTTCTATCATGGCGATGGCGCCTCGACTCTCAGACTGTGTTCTCCTAGTGTGCTGCTACCTGGATGGGGTTCTCGCAGGCACACATGTGTTTCTTCGATGTACATGTGTATGAGCATGTAGCACATCACATAGACGGGTTATTTGCTGTAGAGCAACTCCATATTCACATCACAGGTCCGTGTCACCTGAGAACCCCAACCGAGACCAGTTTTCTTTGATTCGGTCAACCTGTGTCTGGAGTCTGTTCAATAGACGTCAATCAAAACAATATTATTGTTCAAAATTGAAAATAAATGACTTTGATTTTGACTTTAAGGACTTCCATGTGATCCAGGTCTGGTCATATCCAGACGGAAGATTCTCCAACAGCGGGGCGAAAGGGGTCGGTAGAGGGTCCTGTGCTCTCCATTAGCTCACTCATGCTTGGGAGGGGTCACCGTCGATAGGGGCGACGCATGTCTAAAAGCTTCTGCGGCTCTTCAGTCTTTGTGGCACTTGAAGAAGGCCATGCATGGGATGTGCTGGTTTGATTAGTGTGCTGTGTGGTGCAATGCCAGCTAATAGATGAAACATCCCTAGCGGAGTCGGCTTGAGACAGCCAGTTATGATCCGGCAGGTTTTGTTTTGTGGTATATCCCAGCATGGTTGGATCGCCACCATTCAGGGCATGCGTTTTCACCCGCAGAGTAACACAGGGCCAACCCTGTTGTTCGTAGCACCTGCGGCGTACCTCCCAGTTTGTGCTAGTCAGCTTTTTGAGAAGGTTATTGCATGCAGATACCTTCTGCTTGACGTTTCATAATTATTTTATGCATCAATCAGAGTCGTGACAGTGCGCTACGAAAAACAATACGTATTTAATAATAAATTCGTAATAATAAATTTAATAATAATTTCGAAATAGTAAGTAGATAGCTATATTTTTATACTTAGTGTTTGCGCCATATTTGAAAGCCGCCATGTTCCTGAATGACGCATCTGTTAATACTAAATACGTCATTGACACAATATGTTTACATTATGACGTAATTATGTTGTTAAAAAATTAAACAGAAACGTACAATCAAACCATGTGGTACCTAATCTATTCACATAAACAAAATTGAAGGGTACGTTTATAACCGCAAAATAACACCTCTGCTAGCTTAGTCAAGTGGCACAATTGTCAGTACTTAGAATAGAATAATTAATGTACGGGATTAACATGTTATATTTTTTTATACTACTTATGTGGCAGACAAGCACATGACCCAACTGATGGGCAGTCACATTCATTGTATTTTCTATTATATTCTACTAATGATTGTGCCATATTTTCTTGGCTCGAAGGTTCAGTATTGCTAATTAATAAAAAAAATTAGTTCAAAACAAATCTCCCATTACCTAATTGATTAAGATAGTAAATAAATGGATCAGTTCAAGCGGGTTTGAATCCTGCCTGAACTGATTCATCGATTGGTTATCTTAATCGGTATAAAATTATTTAAAATGTCGTTTAATACCCATTATCTAAAAAAAAATATAGTTATATTGGTTAATCGCATTCGCAAATGCCAATAACATCGATTTCATTCGCGTGGCATACTATATACGGACATCATATAAGTATAGTACGATATACCAAGTCGCTGGCACAGCTAGTATCACTCAAAATACTCCCCTACTAATACCTATCCTAGATAACTACAGATATATAAATCATCACTAGTATTCTACTGTTTTTAATCTGTCTGCATGTGTGTATATGTTAATCAAGGCACTTCGCGATGAGTAGGCACCTTATACTAGTGTAATCACTGTTTTTTTTTATACCACTTAGGTGGCAGACAAACGCACGGCCCACCTGATGGAAAGTGGTTACCGTGGCCAATGGACGTGTGTAACACAAGAGAAGCCAAGCTCGCGCTGCCGACCCTGTAAGCACAGAGTTTCTGTGCCGTTAGTGTAGAGGACAAAGCAGGACAAGCCTTTACTCATCCCTCTGACAGCACAACTTCTCCAGTGAGCTCTGGCTACCCTACTCACCGCTGGGAACACAACACGAAGTTATTATAACCGCGGTATTCTGTAGGGTACGTCCCCAGTCGGACTGCTCAATTGGGCGGAAATACCGCCGTGTCCTACTTCCGTTTCGTAAATACCCGAAAAAGTACTTTGAATTAGTAATTTAAGTTGAATAAGAAATAATTAAACTATTTTCAACACGTATCATACGCATTATTTACAAACCGTACAAATTATATATTATTCAATATTTTGGAACCGGGGTAGGTACTTTTTTTTATATTTTAGTCGGTAGACGTTAAAACAACAACGAATAATTTGGTAGATTTTGAGGTAGCGTTGATACCTCCAGTTTCAAACCTGAAATTCAAGGTAAGTATTTACATGTAAAAAAATTATCTCTTACCGGTAATAATCTTCCTTGCAGTAGATATTTCCATCTCTGGAGAAGCAAGTCAGTTCTGTATCCAAAGGAAGTCGGCATTCGCAGCACCGTAGGCAACTGGCGTGCCACTGTCGATCCACAGCAAGTAGATAGAATCTAAACAGAAGATTAGCCAGAATTAGAAAACTGATCTCCTGACCTCACATCGTAAATTTAGGTTAATTATGTTCTATTTTTAAACAATGACTCCATTGTTTAAAAATGGAATATAGTCTTCTTAATTTGATAACACTTCAAGATCACTTCGTTATAAAACGTTTTTATTTTTCTTTTTGGACAAAATAACCGGTTTTCAAAGAAAACGGATCAATATTCGTTTGGAAACCGTTATTTTTAGTCGCATGTGTTTCAATAGTCTTAGACATGTATAACATACAGGTATGCTTTATTACTCGCCGTCTATAATTATGTTAGTATTTCAGTGAAACATGTTTATTTTAGTGCTTATCGTGGTTAAAATAATAAAGGCCTATATCTAAGTGTGTATTATTTCCCGAACTGAGCGTCAATTCTCATAACAAAAATCAGAATTCTCGAAATTCAGTCTTGACCTTAACTCAATTTCCCGAATGCCAAAACCTATCACAATGTTTCTGAAAATTGTTTCACGAGAATACTATTTTTGACGTTTGCGATGTTGTTATTGAGAGGGTCACCATTACAGACACTATTAATGGTGACCCTCATTCCTGCGACTTTGCCTTCAGACGAGGTGAAGTCAAATTAGAGTGTCCTAGATAAAAAAATATATAAAAGAGGCCTCCCAATAGAGACAACTGCTACAGACAGACACTATTTTAGAAATGTATAAATAAAACGACGTTAGGGCGCCCGCTATGTAGAGCTGGCCTAGTCGCGGGCGTCCGTTACGGTCCCGGCCTACGTTGCAATGGAATTGTGTGCGAGGAGTCAGTAATTTTGAAGAATTGGCCTTTTGATAGCATGTATTCGCTCCTAGAGGAAATAGAAGACTGCAAACGTCTAACTACCATGGCCACTTACCATCAGATAGACTTTGCGCTGGTTCACACCTTTATAATCGCAAAAAAAAACTTACAAACGCAATAAAAGTCCAGGTTTCTAGAAATACATTTCGAGATTCGAAGGTCAAAGAAAATAGATACAGAAAACCTCACCTGTCCTGTATCCTCCCCCCGCACCCTGCACACTCGTCAGGGGCAGCGGGGGAACCCTCAGACCGCTCTCGTTCCTTCAACATGCTTTCTGAATCCTCTTTGTAAGCAAGTCTAGACTCTCTATCTTCTCAGATTAGAGTCATTTCAGCATCTAACGTGAAATCGATGTCGCCTTTCGATACATTCACAGAAGGCAGGTTTTTGCAAGAACCAAAACGGGATTCTCCGGGATCTGTTAACAAAAAGCTTCGGTTACTAAGAATTTAGCCTTTTGTTCCGGATGTTATATAATATCGTAAATAATACACATAAATAATACATATATTCTATTGTTTTATTTTGTTTTGATGCTTTTTAGTGTAGGTAATTTGTAATACCGGAGGGTTACTCTCAATTCCCCCGAAAAAAAATTCTTTTTAAAATATCATTTTATCACACTCGCAAAACTTGGAGGAATTGCGACTAACCCTATTCGAAGTACAATGTACTTGTGTACTGTTGTGTTGTAGGGTGTAATGACAAATTGGTAGAGAGTGGCTGGTAACTTAATAGTTGCAGCAGAAAGCTTGACAACTAAGTAGAAAATCGCGTATTCGATTGCCGCTTAGCATAAAATTATTTTGTAAATGATTCTTCTTCATCCAAGTCGTATCCCAAGTTTTCACCTCGGAATCTGGGATCCGATTTACTATTCTAGCTGAGGATTTGTTTAAACTTTGATATTTTCAGTAAAGCAACTGCCATCTGACCTCCAAAGTTCAAAGACGATACTGAATTTTTGCAGCTATGCCAGTTCTTGAACTTTTTTTTATACCACTTGGTGGCAAACAACGCCCCACCAGATGTAAAGTGGTTACCATGGCCTATGGACGTGTCCAACATTAGGGAGGTCACACTCACGATTCTGATCCAGTTAGAATCTCCTAAAGCCCTTTTTGAAGAACCCCATATTTTAGTCACTTAGGAAAACTGCGGCAGGGAGTTCATACCACAGCTTAAGCGTGCGGGGCATGAACTTTTTTGAGCTCCAACTACACGTGACGACTGCTATAGGTGTTGTATGGCCTCCGGGACCGATGGCTCAACGTGCTCTCCGAGACACAACCAAAACCAATGCATATTCATGCATACAAATATTTGCACTGAGCGAGGATAGAACCAGCGCCTCCTACGTACTGGCCGCGTTTTCTACGGCCATGCCACGGAACCTGTCAAGTTAAAATGAAGGATAGTTGGATCCAGCTTAGGACACTACTTAAGATAGTAGCTCACATACTAGCCAAAGAAATTTAAACCTACGCCACAGAGGCTGCCTGAGTGTGTATTTTGTAAATTATAATGTATGCCTATTTGAAATGATATTCGTTTATCTACGCGTAAAATTGTTAGGGAATTTACAAAAAGTATCTAAGAAACAGCCAAATTCATTCAACTGTTAGAGCGTGATTGAATAATAAACATACAAACAAGTTCACAAAGTTTTATATTTATAATATTGAGTAGTATTTTGTCGTACTGCGAAGATTCCAACTTTAGTTAGGGAACTATAATAGTTAGTAACAGTCATGTATGAAGTGAAAAGAGATATCATTATGTAATGACGTGTCTCTTCACTTCATATAGGTACCATTTTTTTATTCTCTAGAGGCTTATGTCGCCAAATAGGTCAAACACTTAGAGGCCTTCAGAGAATTGTAATTTATTATAGAAGACGCCTCCCAGTAGAGACAGCCCTTATAAGCATACACTATAGAATAAATAACAAAATAGTATAAATAAACCAGCGTTAGGGCGCCCTCTGTGTTGAGCGAGAATCGTCGCGGGCGTCTGTTATGGTCGCGGGCTACGTTACAATAGAATTGTGTGCGAGGTGATGGTCGTTATTATAACTACTTAGTCTGGCCATAAATACTGTTACAATTAAAATAAGAAAGATATTAACATTTGAATTTGGAATCTGTCATTTTTATACGATTGTTCATTGTGTTTTCTAATTTTGGCGCCAATACATTGTACAATTATATTTTGCTATATTAAAATGGAGTGGGGTGATAAAGAAAACCGAATCGCTGTGATTGCATTACACAAAGTTGGTATGGAGCCGAATGTAATTTTTAAAACTCTTCATACGCTTGGTATTAGTCAAATGTTTGTGTACCAGGCTATTAATAGGTACAATGAGACCTCCTCTGTTTGTGACAGAAAAAGATCTGGCCGTCCAAGTAGTGTTCGTACGAAAAAGGTGGTCAAAGCAGTAAGGGAAAAAAAATTCCTGTCCGAAAGCAAAAGATTTTATCTCGGGAGATGAAGATAGCACCCAGAACCATGTCGCGCATTTTAAAAGATGACTTAGGACTTGCAGCCTATAAGAGACGCACTGGTCATTTTTTAATTGATAATTTAAAAAAGAATAGGGTGGTAAAATCAAATCAACTACTGAAGCGGTACGCAAAGGGAGGTCACAGAAAAATTTTGGGTAATGGAATGATGAGACGAGGTCTCGGGTTCGATCCAAGGTTTTACCATGGCACACCAATGACTTTTCGAAGTTATGTGTGTATTTATCGAAGGTTTATAAGTGCCCGGTTAATGGCAATAGGCTCGCCACCTGTTACATTGGGACCTTAACATAAACTGGCAAAATGTGGGTGCTAGCACCTCTGCCTACCCCTTCGGGGATATAGGGGTAAGTTTATGTATGTGTGTAGATAATAGTAACTATTTATGACATTAGGGTGTGTTATATTGTTGTTTTGCTTTACTAGTTTGCTTGAAATATGGGTTCTTAAATGCGGACGAATATATAGGTACTTTTTGTACATGCATAAATACATAGAGATAACCATATTCGTTAGTACAAATATGCATTGGTTAACCTGCATTTCAATTAGAAAAAGAAAAGAAAAATATTAATATTCGCATGAGCCACTTCAGACTTAGCAAGTGAACGAACGATTTAATAGAAAAAGTTCAAGGGTTCCAGGTACAAGTGTACGCCTCTTTCTGCGAGCAAGTAATGCCCGTGAAGGAGGAGGCGGGGAGGGGACGGCAGCGGGAGCGACGAAGGATCGCAAGACAAGCTGCCCGCGTACGAAGGCAACTCGGGCGTCAGAGGTCAATGAATGACCTCCGCCCCCCATGAGCGCAGGCCTGGGGATGACGGGTGGAGCCGCCTGTCACCTTGGATCCCCATTTCCGGGGACGATTTGGGGACTCTGGGAGGGAGGGCCAGATCGAGAGAGATGGCCCTGTGTCGGCCGGGGTGCGAGGAATATGCCTATTAGTCTCACCTTCGGCAACCAAAAACTACTCACAGGCGGCATGCGTTTTGGTCGGTTCGAGTCCGACATAACCTCTCCCACGGGCTCCGGTGATGAGTGTATACGTGGGAATTTCTCGCACATAAAAAAATGGGTTCCATGCAAAAATAACTCCACGTGTAAGTCCTAAAGCTATGAAGACTGAAAAGTTAATATATTATAAGTAGTTAACTAAGTAAGTACTAAACTAGCTGACCCAGCAAACGTTGTGTTGCCATATGAATTATTTCTTGATCAGCTATCGACCGGGGTTGAAAAATATAAAATGCTATCAAAACATAGGGGTCGGTGGTAGGAGGGTAAAAATTTTGGACCAAATGTGTTTTTCAATTCCACACCATTACAAAAAATAACAAATATTTTTTTTTTTTGAATTAAAACCACCCTTAACACTTAGGGGTATAAAAATTAGTTATAATCCTATTCTCATACCTACTGAATATACATATAAAATTTCATCAAAATCAGTCAAGCCGTTTCGGAGGAGCCGTTCTTGTGTCGTCACATTAAAACTGTGACACAAGAATTTTATATATTATTAGATAGATTAGATAGAGATTCTCAGTCTATGTATCCTCTGCAATATATTTTAGCCGATCAAGCCCTAAGTCGAACGGATCAACCCTGTTCTATAGAAAGAATCCCTATATCTAGTCACATCGCCTAAAAAGGAATCAGAGTACTTCTCTTGAGAATACATAATACATATGTATGGGAACTGCTTTAGTATTTAAATATACATTTTACATATCATTATTGAGCTGCACAAATCAGAACAACATACAATAGGGGGTTATGGTTCTCCAGCAGAGACAATGGCGGAGGTTCTTTTTATTTGTGTTCGTGATGCGAGTCGGGCTGTCGTCGTATAATTTAGAATATATACATTTATTTTGTTTTATTTATGTGAAGGTATAACTTGATTTGCAAGGTTGCCATGTATTTAGATGATAATGGAACAGAATTTGATGTTTGCCACAAACATATTTTATGTACATATTTGTCAAGAGTTTTCGATAATTTTACTACACTTCAGATACTTACCTAAATGTAAACAATATTAATAAAGCTTCTTAAAATATTTTATTGACTGGCCTCTTTTTAGGTCAGAGAATAAGCATTGCCAAATAACGTGGCAATGCTGTCAGTCTTCTGGGAACGCTACCACAAGAGGCATGCGATGCGGAGGAATTCCACGACGCATTTTAATTATTTTTAGCTATAAGTTGTATAATAGTTATTTTAGTTTCATTGTACCTATTTTATAAATATCTTACTACAAATGAATTAAAAATGTCTTAGTATTTTATCTAAAAATATGATATATTATATTATATATTTAAATAATATCTGTACAAAAAAAAAATATTTATTTTAAAACTCAGTTTATTAATATTTTTGTTTACAACTTATTTTAAAGACTAAAACCGAAAATTGAACCACTAGTTAGTCAGTTAGTTAGACTAGTTTATTTGCTTAATATGTGTTTTTTATAAAAAGTCACACCATTGGAGCCGGTGGAAGAGGTTATGTCGGACTCGCACCGACTAAAACGCACGCCGCCTGTAGGTCGTTTTGGTTGTCGAAGGTGAGGTTGACAGGCATATCCCTCGCACCCCGGCCAACCCAGGGCCATCTCTCACGATCTGGCCCTCTCATCGGGTGTGTGGGGACTACAGAGTCCCCAACTCGTCCCCGGAAAACGGGGAGGCGCGCCAGGCGCGCCGCCGCTGCGGCCTGCTTCTGCCAATACCTACCTACGTAATAACAACATATAAGTAGTTTGCATCTTTGCATCGATTAAATTACTTTATTAGTGGCTTATAACTTGGTATCAATGAAAAATTAATATATTCTATTATTTTTTTTGGAGTAAGTAATCGTCTTTTATACGAAGAATTACAAAAAAATATTTTATAAAATTTCAGCAAAATTACCTACTGTTTTAATTTTTCCTTGTGTTTTAAAACTGAATAATTATTAATTTAATAACAGTAAAATAACAATTAAATTATAGTTATTATAACGCTAGTTCGTAGTGCGTGAGTACATGGAAGCTCGTGTTTCGCCTGGCCCCGCCCATCACTACTCCGTATATTGAAGTACAGTCAGAATGACTGGTATTTGAAACGTGTAGGTAATTCTAGGTAAAAGTGGCATGCGACCAAGGCTTGATATTTTCTTATTTAATACTTTTTAGAGTGTGATTTTTCCGCTGTCGGGATTTAATTTTAAAATTTTTTTTTATAAACCTATCACATACTTACAATAAAACAACAGGTAAAAATAGTATAGAATATGTTGTATTATTCAATTGTTAAATTAACCTTATAATGCAATTTTAAAATCCACGACAAAATCGACAACAAGTCAAACAACACTACCCTTTTTTAATGTGCGCAAAATCCCACGGATACTTTCGGAGCCCCTGGGGAGGTTATGTCGGACTTGAACCGACTATAACGCACGTCGACTGTGTGGGTCGTAGGTTTCCGACAGTAAGATTATCAAAAACTTTTCTATTTTCTACTTAATATTTTTACTGACATAATTGTAAATTTTTGACGTTCATATTATTATGTGCTCTTTGGGTGCCTAAACTGAATTCATACATATAATCACGCGTTTATCCCCAGAGGGTTAGGCAGAGGTGAATTAACACGCACATTTTAACAATCATTGAATTCGGTCCCACGTAATAAGGGGTGAGCCTATTGCCGTCTTCCGGGCACTAGTGTTGACTCAAGCATGTATCTGAGGTTGAGTTTGGGCTACCTTAGTCTCCTTGTACGACACCGCATGGGAAGAGATGGGGTGGTCCAAACTCTACTTTGCCAGGAACCACGCGGCGCTCTGCCGGGAAATAAAAAAATAAATATATCCCTCGCACCCCGACAAATAATACTACCCTAAAACTACTTTGTTGTTAATGTTACCCACTACACATTATTATTATTATATAGATAATAATCTATCAGTTACTTACACTTTGAAAGAAAAAGTGTAAAACTTGGTGATAATTGATTTACGAAAGCCGAAAGCGTATAATTATATCGCTATTATAATAATTGTACGTATTGTTTACAAATTTGAAATAATTACTACTTGATGTTTGGTGAAAATTAATTGATAGTCCTATCTTACTAAATTTATCACACGTAATAAGTTGATCTAGGATAAGGAAATTATACAAATTCTACTTCCTATATAAAATAATATTAAGCATCTTTTCAATCTTTAATAGATCGATAGATAGATAGATAGATAGATAGATAGATAGATAGATAGATAGATACTTCTTTATTGTACACCAACAGATTTACAGTAGGACAAGTAAGTCGCATATATACAGTTCAATGTACAATGGGCGGCCTTATCGCTGAATCGATTTCTTCCAAGCAACCTTGAGATGGACAGTAATGTTATATAAACAAAAGATAATGGTGTAGTTATCGGCTAAACTCAATAGAAAGTGTATGTAGAGAGAGAAGTATAAGTAAAATAAAAAAATTATATACATTTGAAACATTTATTGAAATTCAGTTTACGGCTTTACATAAGGTATTATCCACATATACTGATATACATATACTATAACACACAAATAGATATATAAAGTATTTACTATTTAGTTCATACTAATATGAAGGGAAGATACTATAATGATTTTATTTTATTTCTCGCTCAAATTGATCAGTTTGCAATTTCGTATAGGAATGAATTATAGACTGAAAAAAAGAAACTATAATGTCTATATGTTTGACAGCCTTTATGCCAGCGTGGCGATGATTAGAATTGAGTATGAATTGGTCAGGTCGTGTCTCGTAAAGCACGTTACAACGTCGGTCCCAGTTGCAATACCAACATTTACCTATAGCAGTCATTACGGGTGTTTGGACCCCTAAATGACAATCGCTTCATGGAAAATATTGAAGTTAGACTGGTAATGAGGACCCCAAACTCAGAGGAGAATGCTTCGGATGCGACAGAAATTAACGCTAGGATGAAAAAAATCTGATACCATTTCTGCAATACATGTACAGCATATGTGTTGCAGAAATGGTCTCAGATTTTTTTTAAACTAGTTAGTCCTACCTTTGGACGTATGAAGTACCAGAGCAGTTACTCTTGTACTGCCAACTCCGAAAAAACCCCACGTAACAACCACAGTCTGACGAACTTTCATAACGTCGTTAAAAGCATGAGGTTCAATTTCCACTAGACATTTTGTCACCTGAGCTACGCCTGACACACCGTGTTCCGTCATTGATCATACCTACTATGAAGCTATTTCTTCGGTGTCTGTACTACAATCGCTTCACTGAGGTACCCTGTGAAATCGATCCGTATAGAAACCGACACGAGGTGCGACATATTGCCTGAATTATACCTACAGATAAGACCAGTCTCGTCTGCCAGTAACGCGTGACATTCGACAATGAGATATACAGTTCTCCTATGCTTTCTCATTCTGATCTACCTATCTGATCTTGCTATCACGGGCGTGTGAACCCTGCAACATCGAGAGGAAAGCCGATGCCAGAGCCTAATACGATAATAGAAATGACTATAAGGTTATCCGATTCAATTCTACCCAATACTACTTGATATCTTAGCTTTTGCTGAAAAATATATGCCTTGCAAAATAAAATATAGCTAACTAAACTGAAACTATGACTCTCTGTTTCGTGATTATACATTATAATTATCATAGTAGGTGTACCAACAGGCAAACGAGGTCGGCTGGGGCTCTTAGATCTTGATGGGCCACCATACACCTAAAAAGCAGTGTTCAAGATTACCTAACAACATGGAGGTTAATTTAAAGACGTGTTTCTTCAAAAACGAAACAGTTTAAAAGTCTAATTATTATATATTGTAAAAGTTTATAATAGATTTTATTAGTGAATATAGATAAATATGGACAATAAAGGTTTGCTGGAAGAAAACCCAATATTGAGTTAAGCTAATTGTATCTCAATATATTTATATATATTACAAAATAGATATTAAAAACTTAGAACATAAATATATTAGTAAAAAATATATATCTATTACCTACGTGAAAATGCGTATCATTGCTCCCTGTACACAATTATTTTATTATTTTATCTATGATAATTTTATAAAGCTGAAGTTTGTTTATTTGAACGCGCTAATCTCAGGAACTACTAGTTCAAATCGAAATGCTACTACATAAAGAGAGCGGAACAATAATTATAAATGTCGCCAAATACCGCAATTTTCCATGCATTATTGGAAGAATAAAAAATACGAACTCAAAGGGTATTTTTTTTTATACCACTTAGGTGACAGACAAGCTCAAGGCCCACCTGATGGGAAGTGGTTACCGTGGCCTATGGACGTATGCAACACCAGGGGTGTCACACTCGCGCTGCCGACCACGAAGAAACCTTCTGATGCCCCTCTTGAAGAACCCTATATTGTAGGTGCTTGGGAAAACCGCAGCAGGGTGATATTAAGTTTCAATATATGCCTCGAGCGAAGCTGGGGTGAGTTAGCTAGTATATGAATAAAAAAGCATTTTCGTATTTTGAATGTATTATAAGATAGTATTTAGTCAAACCTCTTTGGCTGTACTGAATGTAACTGACTGGTTTTAAGAACATAAAATGTTGACATTTTAGATGCAATAAATTAAAATAAACAAGTTCCCGCCATTTTCAATTGTTTTTCAAGCAAGTATATTCGGTACATTTTAAAATTTTATTTCAAAAAAGTTAAAATGCCGCGAAAAGTGAAGGAACATCAAATCAAAATCAAATCAAATTTTATTTCCATATTCATATTCTATATATTATTATATCAAAGTGCTGTACCTAATATTGTTTTCTTTCTTTTTTTTTATAAATTAATATTCCACGACGTTCTACACAACGCTATCTAGACATATGGTAAGCATAGCTTAACTAGCTTGTGTTATGGGATCTAGAACGCGGATAAACATACTTAGATACTTTTTTTTGAAAATACATACACTACTTACTTATGTCGTCGATTGTACATCTAGTCTCTTTAGTGTGATTTTTCCGCTGTCGGGATTTAATTTTAAATTTTTTTTTTATAAACCTATCACATACTTACAATAAAACAACAGGTAAAAATAGTATAGAATATGTTGTATTATTCAATTGTTAAATTAACCTTATAATGCAATTTTAAAATCCACGACAAAATCGACAACAAGTCAAACAACACTACCCTTTTTTAATGTGCGCAAAATCCCACGGATACTTTCGGAGCCCCTGGGGAGGTTATGTCGGACTTGAACCGACTATAACGCACGTCGACTGTGTGGGTCGTAGGTTTCCGACAGTAAGATTATCAAAAACTTTTCTATTTTCTACTTAATATTTTTACTGACATAATTGTAAATTTTTGACGTTCATATTATTATGTGCTCTTTGGGTGCCTAAACTGAATTCATACATATAATCACGCGTTTATCCCCAGAGGGTTAGGCAGAGGTGAATTAACACGCACATTTTAACAATCATTGAATTCGGTCCCACGTAATAAGGGGTGAGCCTATTGCCGTCTTCCGGGCACTAGTGTTGACTCAAGCATGTATCTGAGGTTGAGTTTGGGCTACCTTAGTCTCCTTGTACGACACCGCATGGGAAGAGATGGGGTGGTCCAAACTCTACTTTGCCAGGAACCACGCGGCGCTCTGCCGGGAAATAAAAAAATAAATATATCCCTCGCACCCCGACAAATAATACTACCCTAAAACTACTTTGTTGTTAATGTTACCCACTACACATTATTATTATTATATAGATAATAATCTATCAGTTACTTACACTTTGAAAGAAAAAGTGTAAAACTTGGTGATAATTGATTTACGAAAGCCGAAAGCGTATAATTATATCGCTATTATAATAATTGTACGTATTGTTTACAAATTTGAAATAATTACTACTTGATGTTTGGTGAAAATTAATTGATAGTCCTATCTTACTAAATTTATCACACGTAATAAGTTGATCTAGGATAAGGAAATTATACAAATTCTACTTCCTATATAAAATAATATTAAGCATCTTTTCAATCTTTAATAGATCGATAGATAGATAGATAGATAGATAGATAGATAGATAGATAGATAGATACTTCTTTATTGTACACCAACAGATTTACAGTAGGACAAGTAAGTCGCATATATACAGTTCAATGTACAATGGGCGGCCTTATCGCTGAATCGATTTCTTCCAAGCAACCTTGAGATGGACAGTAATGTTATATAAACAAAAGATAATGGTGTAGTTATCGGCTAAACTCAATAGAAAGTGTATGTAGAGAGAGAAGTATAAGTAAAATAAAAAAATTATATACATTTGAAACATTTATTGAAATTCAGTTTACGGCTTTACATAAGGTATTATCCACATATACTGATATACATATACTATAACACACAAATAGATATATAAAGTATTTACTATTTAGTTCATACTAATATGAAGGGAAGATACTATAATGATTTTATTTTATTTCTCGCTCAAATTGATCAGTTTGCAATTTCGTATAGGAATGAATTATAGACTGAAAAAAAGAAACTATAATGTCTATATGTTTGACAGCCTTTATGCCAGCGTGGCGATGATTAGAATTGAGTATGAATTGGTCAGGTCGTGTCTCGTAAAGCACGTTACAACGTCGGTCCCAGTTGCAATACCAACATTTACCTATAGCAGTCATTACGGGTGTTTGGACCCCTAAATGACAATCGCTTCATGGAAAATATTGAAGTTAGACTGGTAATGAGGACCCCAAACTCAGAGGAGAATGCTTCGGATGCGACAGAAATTAACGCTAGGATGAAAAAAATCTGATACCATTTCTGCAATACATGTACAGCATATGTGTTGCAGAAATGGTCTCAGATTTTTTTTAAACTAGTTAGTCCTACCTTTGGACGTATGAAGTACCAGAGCAGTTACTCTTGTACTGCCAACTCCGAAAAAACCCCACGTAACAACCACAGTCTGACGAACTTTCATAACGTCGTTAAAAGCATGAGGTTCAATTTCCACTAGACATTTTGTCACCTGAGCTACGCCTGACACACCGTGTTCCGTCATTGATCATACCTACTATGAAGCTATTTCTTCGGTGTCTGTACTACAATCGCTTCACTGAGGTACCCTGTGAAATCGATCCGTATAGAAACCGACACGAGGTGCGACATATTGCCTGAATTATACCTACAGATAAGACCAGTCTCGTCTGCCAGTAACGCGTGACATTCGACAATGAGATATACAGTTCTCCTATGCTTTCTCATTCTGATCTACCTATCTGATCTTGCTATCACGGGCGTGTGAACCCTGCAACATCGAGAGGAAAGCCGATGCCAGAGCCTAATACGATAATAGAAATGACTATAAGGTTATCCGATTCAATTCTACCCAATACTACTTGATATCTTAGCTTTTGCTGAAAAATATATGCCTTGCAAAATAAAATATAGCTAACTAAACTGAAACTATGACTCTCTGTTTCGTGATTATACATTATAATTATCATAGTAGGTGTACCAACAGGCAAACGAGGTCGGCTGGGGCTCTTAGATCTTGATGGGCCACCATACACCTAAAAAGCAGTGTTCAAGATTACCTAACAACATGGAGGTTAATTTAAAGACGTGTTTCTTCAAAAACGAAACAGTTTAAAAGTCTAATTATTATATATTGTAAAAGTTTATAATAGATTTTATTAGTGAATATAGATAAATATGGACAATAAAGGTTTGCTGGAAGAAAACCCAATATTGAGTTAAGCTAATTGTATCTCAATATATTTATATATATTACAAAATAGATATTAAAAACTTAGAACATAAATATATTAGTAAAAAATATATATCTATTACCTACGTGAAAATGCGTATCATTGCTCCCTGTACACAATTATTTTATTATTTTATCTATGATAATTTTATAAAGCTGAAGTTTGTTTATTTGAACGCGCTAATCTCAGGAACTACTAGTTCAAATCGAAATGCTACTACATAAAGAGAGCGGAACAATAATTATAAATGTCGCCAAATACCGCAATTTTCCATGCATTATTGGAAGAATAAAAAATACGAACTCAAAGGGTATTTTTTTTTATACCACTTAGGTGACAGACAAGCTCAAGGCCCACCTGATGGGAAGTGGTTACCGTGGCCTATGGACGTATGCAACACCAGGGGTGTCACACTCGCGCTGCCGACCACGAAGAAACCTTCTGATGCCCCTCTTGAAGAACCCTATATTGTAGGTGCTTGGGAAAACCGCAGCAGGGTGATATTAAGTTTCAATATATGCCTCGAGCGAAGCTGGGGTGAGTTAGCTAGTATATGAATAAAAAAGCATTTTCGTATTTTGAATGTATTATAAGATAGTATTTAGTCAAACCTCTTTGGCTGTACTGAATGTAACTGACTGGTTTTAAGAACATAAAATGTTGACATTTTAGATGCAATAAATTAAAATAAACAAGTTCCCGCCATTTTCAATTGTTTTTCAAGCAAGTATATTCGGTACATTTTAAAATTTTATTTCAAAAAAGTTAAAATGCCGCGAAAAGTGAAGGAACATCAAATCAAAATCAAATCAAATTTTATTTCCATATTCATATTCTATATATTATTATATCAAAGTGCTGTACCTAATATTGTTTTCTTTCTTTTTTTTTATAAATTAATATTCCACGACGTTCTACACAACGCTATCTAGACATATGGTAAGCATAGCTTAACTAGCTTGTGTTATGGGATCTAGAACGCGGATAAACATACTTAAATACTTTTTTTTGAAAATACATACACTACTTACTTATGTCGTCGATTGTACATCTAGATATTTGATACGAGAACGGAACTCCGTACCTGATATGTAGGTACCAAATGGATTGACATTACTTTACCGTATTTTAATTTTAAATAAATAAATAAATAAATAAATATTCCACGACATTCTGCACAACGCTATCTAGACCCATGGTAAGCATAGCTTAACTAGCTTGTGTTATGGGATCTAGAATGCGGATAAACATACTTAGATACTTTTTTTTTTTTTGTAAATACATACATATTATACATAGAAACACCCAGACCAATGTAAAGATACATATTCATGCATAAAAATATTTGCACTGAACGGAAATCGAACTCGCGCCCCCTGCATAGCAGTCGAATGCTCTACCGCTACGCCACATTCTGCCGTGAGGAAAGGATCGACATAAACACCTCAACAAAGTCTAGGGAACAAGATGACCCCAATTATTTTTTTTCGTGTAAATCTTGTTTTGCAAATAACTGGCAGCAAATAAATAAAAATAGAATAAAGTAGATTACAGAGTTGTTCGAAATTTAAAAATAAATTTAAATAAGTAATGATTTTCGAATATGGAGGGAAAACTTTTAAAAGTGTTTGATTGTGCAGTTTCTCTGAGGCAAAATAAAAATTATTTTTTTTGATTGTAAATAACGTTTATTATCAATAATACGTCTTTTACGTATGGTTTGTGCATTTTTGTGACTGTAGTCATCATGTCACGTCGTCATTTAAGTCGCGAAGAGATGTTAAGGGCTGTTGGTATGCTGCAAGCTGGACGAACTCAACGCGACGTAGCGGATGCTGTCAACACCCAACCAAGCATAATTTGCAGATTATGGGCACGCTACAGGTCTACAGGGGATGTTGCCGAACGTCACAGGGGACGAAATAGGGTTACTACCCCGCGACAAGATCGTTTCTTGCAAAATTCCGCAAGGCGGCAACCCACGATTACTGCTCGTCAGTTGGTCGCAGGCCTCCAGTCTCAGCATCAAGTGGTTATTAGCGATCAAACTGTCAGAACAAGACTACACGAAGCCAATCTTTATGCTAGCAGACCGCTTAGGGTTCCAGCTCTTCGACGTGGAAATCGAGGTCGTCGCTTATTGTGGGCTAACGCACATTTACAGTGGACCGACCATCAATGGGCACGGGTTCTGTTTTCCGACGAATCTTGCTTCGGTTTTCATCCTGATTCGAGAAGAGTGCGTATATGGCGAGTTCCTGGACGTCGGAGTCGTCTCCAGAATCCGCAAGAAGTTCATCCTTACCAAGGTGGGAACAATCATGGTATGGGCTGGAATTCGCCTTGGTGGAAGGACCGACCTCGTTTGGATACGGGGCAATTTGAATGCAAACCAATACATTCAGGAGGTTATACACCCCATGGTGATCCCTCATCGACAGCAGTTCGGTCAAGATTTTATGTTCATGCAAGATAATGCACGGTCACACACCGCGAGGGTAGTGGTCAATGCGTTAAGCGAGCACAATATGACGGCGTTGGAATGGCCTGCTCAGTCTGCCGACCTCAATCCCATAGAGCATGCCTGAGATTTGCTTGGGAGAAGAGCTTTCAGTGATTCTTTGGAAAATCTGAACACTGAAGAACAACTTTTTTTACACCTTCGCAGTGTATGGAGCCATATTCCACAGACGATGATTGACAATCTGATACTAAGTATGCCACGCCGTTGTCGAGCTGTTGCTAATGCTTTAGGAGGTCCTACAGATTATTAAAAACGTTTAAAGTACGGTTAATTACTGTATTTCTTACTACCTCGTTATTTTTGTGCCTAATCATAGAAGGTTGTAATACTCAATATTGGCACTATTCAATTCTTTCTTAAAAAAAAAAAAAATTGGTATGAAAATGTTTTTATTAAAATTAAATTAAAAACGGTATAAAAATACCCTTCTATTGATATAAAACACTCACTATTACAAGAAAGGGTTTTTAAATAAAAACTAGAAATGTCCTTGTTCCCTAGACTTTGTTGATGTGTGTATTAGAAGCTACGATATTGCTGAAGAACTGATAGCGGATCACAAAACAGTTTTACGTCATTTAAAATAGTCAAGTTACCTACTAGAAAAAAAAGTGTATGGTGGGATTGGAAAGGAATCGTATGCTACCTATGCGCTTTTACAGCTGGGTAGAACTGTCAATTCTGACCTCTACTGTCAGCAACTGTGGAATCGTGTGCTGTGAGGAGATCTGCAACTGATGAGGTTAAAAGAAGCCATTGACAAAACCGGTCGGAGCTGGCTAACAAAAATGGTGTGGTGTTCCATCATGACAATGCCAGACTGCACTCATCTATAGTCACTCAACAAAAATTGAGAGAGCTTGCGTGGGATGTGTTGTTTCATCCTCCGTATAGCCCTGACGTTGCTCCATCAGATTTCAACCTGTTTCAGTAACTTCAGAATACTCTATAGGAACCGTAAAGTTAACTTCAAAAGAACACTGAAAACTACCTGTCAGATTTTTTTATCAAATTTCTCAAAATTCTACAGTAATGATATATAATCTCATTGCTGCAGAAATTTAGAGTATTTTTAAGTGCCCACAAGATGCCAATAGATCATCGATCAAAACGACACATATATATTACAAAAAATTAAAAATTATCTCTAATAAAATATTTTCCTTTGTATGAATAATACAAACATATTTTTAGCCTGACTTATAGTGAGGAAAATTACGATATCATTTTCTATTTCTCTGTGTAATGGGCCGTGAGTATCTCGGAAAGTGTTTCGTCCACATATTTCCATGGAAACTAATTGCGAAAATAAACATCTTTTATTATTTATATCTCAGGTGGGAACAGCGATACATTTTTTCCACTTCGATGTCAATCGGTCAAGGGTGCCGGGAACGCTCAATTTCATTCATAACATTCCTATCGTCAGTACTTTTGGGGACATCTTTTTGTGTATCAGATATCAATTAGTAAGGGTCCTAATAACCTTGAAACATATATTTATTATTGTATTTCACGGTCATTGGATAAGTTGACACCCGCATTATTTACGTTTTATTAAACCTTTGCCAAATGTTTAATTTCATAGTGTAATGTGAAACTTACTGTTTAAGACAATAGTAAGTAAATAAATAAGTAAAGTTATTGATAGTAAAGTTCAACAACTGGTGGCTAGGTATCGCTTTTGGGTTGTAGAGGTCAGATGGCAGTCACTTCACGGAAAATATTGAAGTTCGGTCCGCAGCTACACTGAAAAAAGCGGTACCCGGACACCGAGGTGAAAACTACGGATGCGATTGGGATTTAATGCTAGGATGAACAGTAAAGTAAACAGGGAAGTAAAGTCATTGATAGTGGGTATTTATAGATCTGCCATACTGCGTGCTAAAGAACTCATACTAATAATTATTAATGCGAACATAATTCAACAAACATTTAAGGGTTTAAGTCTAAACCAGTGAACCGATTGGGATGAAATTTCATTACAGACATAAATTAGACCCTAGGAAAGGATATAGGCTATGTTTAGTGGCGATAACCGACATCTAAATTTTAATTATTAAAATTTAAAACCTCGACTGATGCTGAAAAGAACCAGAAGAAAAGAACAAGTTTGATAGCAGGCGGTACCAAAAATTTATGGGTACCGTCTACTATCAAACTTGTTTCGAACTTTTTAGCATAAGTTAGGTGTTTTATTTTTTAATTAAAATGAGGTCATAAATCAAAAATAAATGAGGTCAAATTAATGGGCTTATCACGAGGATTTCAAAATGGTATATTATTTTGAAATCCTCGTGATAAGCCCATTAATTTGATATACATATTTTTCTTTGAACCATAGCGTATTGCAGTGACCACGTTGGTTTTTTTTCGCGTTACCTATCTAAGAACACTTGGGTTACGAAGACAAATTTAACAATGTGTTAGTTTTAAAAATCCGTCCCGTAATTTGGAAGATACGCGGTAATTAAAAATATTAGGTACAAGCATACATACAAGATACGCGCGAAATACCCTTCTTGGCAGTTGGGTAAAAAGTTCCCAATTATTTTAAAATCTCGCATGCACTGCCTACCTCAATCAATTTATATAGGCATGGAAATCATAAAACAACATGGCGTTATCACAACCCACTAACTAACCAACAATTAATGGGCGGTTTTGTTTTTTTCGCTGGCAATAAAGCTGCAATCGGTAAACCGATATGATTAATAATAAAATTGAGGTTATTAAATATCGAAACTGCAGCGCTTGATAAATATACGCCATGAAGAATGTGTTTTGTGGTTATTAAGCTGCGTATGTACGGAGTGGTGTTTCAAGGCATAGTAAAAGATACAATATACCATCCATATATACTGTGAATACCTAATGTACACAGCTGCTGTGTTGAATAGCATGTGCCTACCATTCGTTGCTTGTTTGTTTACTTTAAATTGAAAATATTCATTCTTCTTTAACTCGGGCAAAAATTCTAGAATGTTCGATGTAAAAGTACATACTCTCGCCATAGGCAGGGAATTCATCCTCACACAATGCGACCTGAGACGGTGCGCACTGTGCGGTATTAAAGAAACATCATCCCACGCACACTCAAGCTGTGGAATGACTCCCTGCTGCGGTTTTCCCAAGCAGTAGCATGGAGTTCTTCAAGATGGGCATCAGAAGGTTTCTTCATGGTCGGCAGCGCGAGTGTAACACCACTGGTGTTGCATACGTCCATTGGTCACGATAACCACTTCCCATCAGGTGGGCAGTGTGCTTGTCTGCTACCTAGGTGTTATAAAACAAACACGATATGTTTTGAGAATGTGGTACTCCATGACATATTTTTTTTTTTTTACGTGCGCAACATCCCCTCGGATACCTCCCCACCGGAGCCGGTGGAGGAGGTTATGTCGGACTCGAACCGACTAAAACGCACGCCGCCTGTGGGTCGTTTTGGTTGCCGAAGGTGAGGTTGACAGGCATATCCCTCGCACCCCGGCCGACCCAGGGCCATCTCTCACGATCTGGCCCTCGTCTCGGGTGTGGGGACTACAGAGTCCCCAACTCGACCCCGGAAACGGGGAGGCGCGCCAGGCGCGCCACCGCCGCGGCCTGCTTCTGCCAGGGTGACAGGTGGCTCCACCTGTCACCCCCAGGCCGACTCCATGACATATTGACTTGGTAGGTTGTTATTCAATAAGCCGCTTAAAAAACATTGTATCTAATTAGATAAAGTAAACATCGTTTGAGCCACAAGGGGGGGAAGTCATTGGTAACCTTGACTTTCATCTCGAATCTCTATCTGGGATAAAATTAAGAGCTACAAGATGCAAATAGGAAAAACCGAAAGCGCTAAAATAATGATGGTTCATCCTGTCATTCCTGTAACTAAAATTCCCCAGAACAGATATGTTTGTCGAAATTATTGTGAATTTTCAAAGGGGGTTTCCCGACCCCGTTTCCGGGGTCGAGTTCAGGACTCTGTGGTCCTTAAACTCGAAGAGGGCCAGCTCGAGAGAAAAGGCCCTGGGTCGGCCAGGGTGCGATAGACATGCCTGCCAACCTGCTGAGGTTACCAAACTTGCACTAGGCCGGCTTTTATGGCGGTGTCCATAAAAGCCGGCCTAGTGCAAGTTTGGTTTACGCTTTGAGGGTACCGTATTAAACTGGATCGAAGAACGAACTTTTGTTACATACATACTTGCCGCGTGGTTCTCGGCTGAGTCGAATTAGGGCCACCCCATCTCTTTCCATGCGGTATCGTACAAGGCGCCTAAGGGATAGGGTTGTTTAACATCAGATAGATATATACAGCCCAGACTCAGCTTCAAATGCATGGCTCGAGTCAACAATAGTGCCCGGAGTACGACAATAGGCTCACAATAGGCTCCTATTACGTGGGACCGAATACAATTATTAGTGAAATGTGGATGTTAATTCACCTTTGCCTAACCCTCCTGGTATAAAAGAGTGATTAGGTATATGTATGTACGTACACGCTGTATCTTTTGTTAGCATCAACTAACAAGTTTGATTTTTTCACCGCTTCAAAGCACTGCAGACCTTTTTTTTATATACCACTTGGTTAGCATACAAGCACACGGTTCACCTGATGGAAAGTGGTTACCGTGGCCTATCGACGTGTGCAACGCAAAGGGAGTCACACTCGCGCTACCAACCCTGTAAACACAACAGTTTCTGTGCCGTCAGTGTAAAAGATAAAGCAGGACAAGCTAACTATTCAAATTGATTAGGATAGAAAAAATGAACCTGTTCAGGCGGGATCTGAACCCACGATCTTTCCCTTACAGGGAGAGTGCTCTAAGTATTCAATATGAATTTCATGCTGAGAAAAAGGTGTTGACAGACAGATAATCACCGAAGTGTTCCTATAAGTGTTCCGTTTTTTTCTCTTGAGGTACGGACCCCTAAAAAGGGTTACATGGCACACCAACTTTAATATTTTATAATATTAGTAGGATTAGCATGAGAGGTAAGGTGTAAACGCCACCTGCGCATAACAGGGGAGTTAGCAGTGAAGTGAAAAACTGTCAAAATGAAAGGAAGGGTGTGTGTAATTGTGTTCAATGCTGCGTACTATCCTTTAAATTCGGTTTTAATTGGGGGGTGTTACTTTTTTAGTCAAGTAGACTATTGATGATGTAATGACTACCTAAACTAGAAGTATCCAATACTAGAAAATAACTGGTATTCAGAATCGTTAATATAATATAACATAACATAACATAAACACAAACTCACGCCTATATTCCCCCAAGGGGTAGGCAGAGGTGCTAGCACCCACATTTCGCCAGTATATGTTTAGGTCCCAATGTAATAGGTGGCGAGCCTATTGCCATTAACCGGGCACTTATAAACCTGCGATAAATACACACATAACTTCGAAAAGCATCGAAAAGTCATTGGTGTGTGCCATGATAAAACCTGGGATTGAACCCGAGACCTCGTCTCAGCAGTCCATTACCCATAGCACTAGGCTACCGCGGTAATTTAACCAAATATTTTTTAAACATTTTCAATGTACTAATACCACTATCTTACAATTTTATAATAGTACAATAATATAAGAGTACCTAAGTTTCGATTAAGATAGAAAAAAAATTAATCGCTTCAGGCGCGAATCGAACCCGCAAAGACAGATATAGGACAATTTGGATCGCTTCAAGCTAGGCGCAAAATTTGGAAACAGAGGTTTGTGCATTCCCCCTGTGAGAGAAAGATCGCGGGTTCTAATCCTGCCTGAACAAATTCATTTTTTCTATCCTAATCGATTTGAATAATTAGCTTATGCTTTGAAATATCATTCATATAAGAGTACGTGGCATAACAGTAAGTATCACTAAAATAGTATATATTTGTTACATGTCGCTTCCTTGGCTGTATTTTACCGTCTCTACCACGGTGAGTGTTCTGATGAGCTCTTCCAACTAATCCCACCATCTCCTTTCCTACATAGGACAACACGTGCAGGCCTTAGATGTCACCCTCATCACACTGTGCAGAATATACGAGCAAGAACCAAGCGGTTCGGAGACTCTTTTGTTTGCCGCACCACCAAGACCTGGAATTCGTTACCAGCACACGTGTTTCCTTCTTCCTACAGTCCCGGGGCCTTTAAGCGGGGCGTGAAAAAGCATCTGATTAGGCCGCCAAGCTGAGTGCCACCATTGTAACACTTAGTGTCTGTAATGGTGACCCTCCTTCCTGAGACTTTGCCTTTAGCTTACCATCAGGCGAGGTGAGGTCAATTTGGCGTGTCCTATATATAAAAAAAAAATGTTGTTAAGCTCACGCTCCTCTATTGTGTAATCTACGTAGAAAAACCGTAAATTTAAAAAGGCACCACTGAACAAGGAAAAATTTGAAAATACTGTAAACTTTTTCTGTTCCGTGTCAATGTGTTTGTGCTAACTTTGGAACGTAAATTTCGCTAACAACGAATTAATGAGAGCGAATTGCGCGCCTCCATTTTAAAAGGAATGCTAAAGAGGATGCCGTTTAGTAATTTTATTAGCAATTTAAATTGAGTCGCGTGTTAAAAAACGTATATTGTAGCTGTATAACAGTGGGTAACATTTACTTAAATAAACACCTCAACAAAGTCTAGGGAACAAGATGACCCCAATTTTTTTTTTCTTGTAAATCTTGTTTTGCAAATAACTGGCAGCAAATAAATAAAAATAGAATAAAGTAGATTACAGAGTTGTTCGAAATTTAAAAATAAATTTTAATAAGTACTGATTTTCGAATATGTAGGTAAAACTTTTAAAAGTGTTTGATTGTGCAGTTTCTCTGAGGCACAATAAAAAATATTTTCTTTGATTGTAAATAACGTTTATTATCAATAATACGTCTTTTACGTATGGTTTGTGCATTTTTGTGACTGTAGTCATCATGTCACGTCGTCATTTAAGTCGCGAAGAGATGTTAAGGGCGGTTGGTATGCTGCAAGCTGGACGAACTCAACGCGACGTAGCGGATGCTGTCAACACCCAACCAAGCGTAAGTTGCAGATTATGGGCACGCTACAAGTCTAGAGGGGATGTTGGCGAACGTCACAGGGGACGAAATAGGGTTACTACCCCGCGACAAGATCGTTTCTTGCAAAATTCCGCAAGGCGGCAACCCACGATTACTGCTCGTCAGTTGGTCGCAGGCCTCCAGTCTCAGCATCAAATGGTTATTAGCGATCAAACTGTCAGGAGAAGACTACACGAAGCCAATCTTCATGCTCGCAGACCGCTTAGGGTTCCAGCTCTTCGACGTGGAAATCGAGGTCGTCGCTTATTGTGGGCCAACGCACATTTACAGTGGACCGACCATCAATGGGCACGGGTTCTGTTTTCCGACGAATCTCGCTTCGGTTTTCATCCTGATTCAAGAAGAGTGCGTATAGGTATGGCGAGTTTCTGGACGTCGGAGTCGTCTCCAGAATCCGCAAGAAGTTCATCCTTACCAAGGTGGAACAATCATGGTATGGGCTGGAATTCGCCTTGGTGGAAGGACCGACCTCGTTTGGATACTGGGCAATTTGAATGCAAACCAATACATTCAGGAGGTTATACACCCCATGGTAATCCCTCATCGACAGCAGTTCGGTCAAGATTTTATGTTCATGCAAGATAATGCACGGTCACACACTGCGAGGGTAGTGGTCAATGCGTTAAGCGAGCACAATATTACGACGTTGGAATGGCCTGCTCAGTATGCTGACCTCAATCCCATAGAGCATGCCTGGGATTTGCTTGGGAGAAGAGCTTTCAGTGATTCTTTGGAAAATCTGAACACTGAAGAACAACTTTTTTTACACCTTCGCAGTGTATGGAGCCATATTCCACAGACGATGATTGACAATCTCATACTAAGTATGCCACGCCGTTGTCGAGCTGTTGCTAATGCTTTAGGAGGTCCTACAGATTATTAAAAACGTTTAAAGTACGGTTAATTACTGTATTTCTTACTACCTCGTTATTTTTGTGCCTAATCATAGAAGGTTGTAATACTCAGTATTGGCACTATTCAATTCTTTCTTAAAAAAAAAAAAATTAGTATGAAAATGTTTTTATTAAAATTAAAATTGAAAACGGTATAAAAATACCCTTCTATTGATATAAAACATTCACTATTACAAGAAAGGGTTTTTAAATAAAAACTAGAAATGTCCTTGTTCCCTAGACTTTGTTGATGTGTGTATAATGAAGTAATATTTTTTTTTTATACCACTTGGTTGACAGACAGTACACGGCCCACCTGATGGAAAGTGGTTTCCGGGGTATATGGACGTGTGCAACACCAAGGGAGTTGCACTCGCGCTGCTAACCCTGTAAGCACAGAGTTTCTGTGCCGTCAGCGTAAAAGACAAAGCAGGACAAGCTTTTGATCTACCCACTGACAGCACAAAAACTCTGAATTGAAACTCAAATTATGCAAGCATAAATTCGCATAAAGGTGAAAAATTGTAGGGTTCTCAAATAAACCATGATTAAAGAAATATCACACACATTGGGAGAGGCCTATGTCAGCAGTGGACTTGGGTGTGCTAGTTGATTGATAGATTGAAAGAAATGTCAAGAGTCCCTTCTATTGGACCTATATTTTTTATTCAAGTTCAAAGGTCAAATATATTGTATTCTCTCATTTTTTTCGTAAACAGCAAGTGATAGGTTGGACAAAGTTGTAGATCATGTAATTGTCTACAAAATTGGTGTTTAGCTTTTTTTTGGATGAATCAACATTTTCGAGATGTCGCGATTCAAATCTTTTTTAGTTCGGATTAATAATTATGTCCGAATATTTCCGACATGTCCGTTTTGGTCTTTTTTACATTATAGGACACGTCACTTAGACTTCAACACGCCTTATGATAAAGCTGAAGACACAGTCTTGGGCAAGGGGGTCCCCATTCTTTTAAAATGTTTTTTATTTCTTTGTTTTACTATATATTCGTACTATGTTACCATGGCGACACTCAGCTAGAAAGCCAAATCTTATACTTTTTCACGACCCGCTTAAAGGATCCGGGACTGTAGGAAGAAGGAAACGAATTTCCTGATTGTGACAGTCGCTTACACTATGAAGCCTGGGGTCCAATTTTGATAGCTTTTAACCTATTTTAGTCACTAAAACGTAAATAAAACTGCGTTGAAATAAACCGATTACAAAAACTAAAAACTATAAAATAACGGAATAAAGATAAGAGAAAAATTACTGAATTTACAGATTTACTGATCTGTTCGAAGCCGGTTTACTATGTTATTTTATATCTTTTAATTTTTGCTGACGGTTTGTTAAAGGTAGTTTTTTTTATTTGACATACAATCTACCTTATACGCGTAGACCAATAGGTAATAGTAAATGTATTATAATCCTACATAATATTATTTATGTGTAAGTTGGTTTGTTTGGATGTTTTATGATATTCAATCACGGGTCGTACCATACAATATACTTGATATGATAATTTTGTTTGGTTTATATAATGGTTTTAATACATTGCGGTTTCTCAATAGTTCCGAAGTTTAACAAGCAATCACGGGAAGTGGAACCACAGCAAACATCTACTTATATAACATTAATAGTAGTAGATCATAAACACCTAATTATATAAACATCTGACTTATTTATTAGCAAACAATCGTTACTTTACCGTCATTGTTAACGATACTTTAGAGTTGGGAGTTAGATTAATTTAACGATTTCAGTTATAACGATACTGATTATTTTTACTGTTACCGCCTATCGTTTCCTGGTTCTAACTGTTTTGTTTTTAATTCCTGGAAAGTACCTTATCACTTGTTAGTAAAAAATATGACGACCGATTCAGTGAACTATAGTATATTATGACACAAGTGTGTAAAGTTGGTGGTTACCGCTGAGGTGCCAATGACTGAGGCGCCAAAGGATGAGGTTTCTTTTTTTTCAGAACGTAGAAAATGGGGAATTGAGAATTTTTACAGAGAAAACATAAGCTATATTTGAGTGAAAGTTTTGTTTATTAAACTGGTGTACATAAATACTAAGTTGAAATGAGCTATTATTTTATTTGTACTGTTTAGAACACGATTTTTTGAGCAACACAACCAATAAAATTAAATAAAGTTTGTAACGACGCGCTCTGCGAACGTCGTCACACCGGTTTTAATTCTATTTTTGAACGAAAAGTTTCGGAACGCGGAGTGAATGACATTTTGACGTATAGCTGTCATAGGACTTTTCTTCCTAGCGTTGAGGCTGGATGGTCGATATTCATGGCTTCATAACTTAATTTCAATAAATCTCATAAAAATGAGAGTATTTTGGCCTAAAGGATTATAGTTTGTGTCTTCACAACTATCCTCTTGTGGAATTATAGTTTATTTCTGGTGAGTTGTCATTTTTTAATAAGATTCACTTTGATGGATTCGCCACGCTCCTGATTTGAAAAATAATTGTTAAAATTCTATTGTTTCAGCTCTTAATCTGAAAATATTATGATTTCTTTTGCTATTGGCATTGTTCCAGCAAATTAAGGCGGTAAGTCGCACAAATTTATAAAAAATTAGGACCTCGTGCCCATATAGGAGTTTGTTCTAATGACATGCAATTTTGTTACAGGTTTCCAATTGGAACCGCCTTTGTCTTTGCCTTTTCTCTTTTCTTTGGACCTTTTTCGGCGTTTCTTTGTCTTCGGTCAACTGCATTTCCTTATGGAGGGTTTGGGCTTTTCACCTCAAACATGGATGTACCGCATGGGCTTAAACTGAAAACTTCGCCTGCTACGAGCTTTCCCGCTGCTGTGTTTACATATACTCGCCGAGGGATGCCGTGAGCTTACTTTAATTATATTTTAAATCTAAACTTCAAAATAACCTAAAAGTGCATTGGTGACATAGAATCATATTGACGTAGGATAATATTGACATAGCTTATAAAAATCTAATTTTAAATTTAAGGTTAGTTATACATTAGGAATGTATCCTTACATCTATTTCTGAATGCACACTGGAGTGGACAATAAAACCTTAAACCTCACAGTTTGGTTTCATTTAGCTCACCTCCGGAAGATTAAAAGTTTCCAGTATCCGCTGATTATCTTAGGCATGTGTATCTCCAAGGCGCCCGAACTTTTATGGTAATGTACTTACAAACCAATTTTATTTATATTTCTTTTAAATAGGAGATTACACACTTACTTCTTTCATTGTCATATGACACATATTTTTTATTATTACATCTGACGCTTGCGAACCAATTTTTTTTTACCTTGTAATAACACATATTATTTTTAAATTATTACAATTGTCGCTCGCGAACAGGGACATGACAGTGTGCATATATCTTTATTCCTTGTCACCTTTGCATTATTTTTTACCTTATCATGTTAAGAACAGTGTTTTCTTCATGTATTTTACTGTTACATAACTGTGTATTACAGTAAATCTTTGTTATTGTTTACTTTGCAAAACTAATCATACTACAAGTTAGTACTATTGTTTGTATCTCTCAATTACAGGTGAATGTTTCAATTTGTATAACATGGTTATTGTTATAATTGTTTTATCTTATATAGCTTTTGTTTATTACAGGTAAGATTTTCCACTTAGTAATATTATATAATTACTAGTTCTTAACCTTTATTCACATGTGTGAAAACATAGTAATATTTGAATATTTGCTGTTTACCTTAAGTAGACATAAATAATTTATTTTGTGAATCACTAATGCATTTTTATCTTTATAGGCATTTGACCTAAATAATTTTTGCAACAATAACATTCCATTCTATGAGTTTGTTTGACTTTTGAGTTTAGCGTTTTGCTATCAATACAATTAACTTCATTCATAATTTAATTAACTTTAAACTTTTGTTAGAAACTTTAATTGATACTTTAATTAGAAACTTATAGTGTATTTAATACAACTTTTTATTAGATTTTCACATCCTTTTATAAATCAAACATGGATAAGGAAATACAGGTCCCGCCTTTGTTTGAGAATATTGTTAATGATGTTCCAGTTGGTACTTATACTCATGAGATGCCTCATGTCATGGCTGATTTATCTGAAGTTGTTGATCCATTTTCGAATAGTCGAGGAGCTGGTGATCATAGTCTGAGAGCCGCATCTTTATTTAATATGATGAGTGTTTTGTTTGAATTTTAATATTAATAATAAATTTTATTCAGGTTTGTTAGATAGTGGAGCTTGTAGTTGTGTACTCGGTTCTAATATTCATCAAACATTTTTGCAATTAGGTTATAAATTTAAACCTTATAAAGGTAACGCTGTTACTGCTGATGGTTCTGCACACAATGTTATTGGAACTATGGTTTTACCTATCACTTGTGATAACTTAACTAAAAATGTAGATTTTTTGATAATACCTTCTTTTAAACCTTCAATTATTTTGGGATTTGACTTTTGGTTGAAATTTAATCTTGCTAAAGACTTATGGAATAATATTACTTTTGAATATGAATCCACTACTTGTGTAAATGCAGTTACTTCTGTTTCTGAACTTTCTCCTTCTGAGAAACACGAGTTAAATAAAATTATTTCACTTTTTGAAAATATTTCTTATGAAAAGAGAGGCTTAGGTCTTACTCATTTAGTTAAACATAAAATTAATGTTACTGGTGAACCTTTTAAACAACATTTCAGACCTTATATTGAAGGAATGAAATTTACAGTTGTCACTGACCATGCTGGTTTGGCTTGGCTTCTTGAACTTAATGATCCTAGTGGTCGTCTTGCACGTTGGGCTGCTAGAATTTCTCAATTTACTTTTGATGTTAAATATAAAAAGGGTTCTTTACATTTGGTTCCGGATTGTTTGTCCAGAGTAGAAGTTTCTGCTGTTAATATTCCTGTAAATAGTATTATTGTTATGCCAAATGAGGATATCGTTGATCCTTGGTATAGAAAAATATTTGTAAATTGTCAAAAGTTTCCTAGAAAATATAAAAATTTCAAAGTTGAAAGTGATACTTTGTATAGATTTTGTAAAGATAAATATAATCCTAATAATCGTTTAAATTGGAAAATTGTCATACCTAAAGAACACATCTTAGACACTATTAAATCTAATCATGATGATGTTAATTCAGGACATTTAGGAATTCATAAAACTTTAAATAAATTAAAAATACATTATTTTTGGAAAGGTATGTTTATTGATGTTCAAAAATACATTTCTTCTTGTGATACTTGTAAAGCTTATAAATCTTCTACTAATCCACCTCATGGAATTATGGTTAATCCTAAGAAAGTTGATAAACCAATGTTAATGCTTTCTATTGATATTATTGGAACTCTTCCAAAAGCTTATTCTGGCCATAAGTATATACTTTCAATCATAGATGTTTTTACAAAATATTGTTGGATATTTCCTATGACTAGTGCTACCACTAAAGTAATTTGTGGGATACTTGAAAAAGAAATATTTCTTAAGTTTGGAACACCTAAAATTTTTGTTTGTGATAATGGAAGCCAATTTACAGCTAAGCAATTTGTAGATTTTCTAAAAAGTTATAATATTAGTAAGATATTTTATAATACTTTATATACACCTCAAAATAATCCTGTAGAGAGATATAACAAAACAGTCGAAACATGTATTTCTTGTTTTGTTAAAGATGATCATAGAACTTGGTCAAAATATTTGCCTCATGTTCAATTAGCTTTAAATAGTAGTGTGAATCTAGCTACAGATTTCACTCCTAATTTTCTCATGTTCGGTAGAGAACTTATTTTTGATGCTTCATTGCACCGTTTTAGTAATTCTTTTGATAACCTCAATCAACTTGATGTTGTTGATAGGTCTTCATTTGCTTTTTCACTTAAATCACTTAGTGATATTTTTATAAAAGTTCAAGCTTCATTGCTTAAAGCTTATAAGCGTAATGCGCGTTATTATAATATAGGAAGGAAGGTCATTTCTTTTGAGGTGGGAGATATAGTGTGGAGAAGAAGTTTTGTGCAGTCTAATGCTCCTGCATTCTTTTCGGCTAAGTTAGCACCTAAGTTTGTTAAGTGTGAAATAATAGATAAAATTTCCTCTAATGTTTATGTTTTAAAAGACCTTAATAAAAACTATACTGGTCGTTATCATATTAAAGACATAATTAAATATTAAAATTATTCTTGTTTTGACAATGTCTATCTTTGTCTTTGGTACTTTGTTTGAAGTATGACCCCATTATGAGGTGATGTTTGAAAGGTTGAGGGGTGTTGAAAGGAGATGTATGTTAGGAACTTCACAACAATTTATTAATTTCAATTTTAGTTTCCTTCAAAAATAACTTAGGTCATTTTAGGACTTGTTATTGTGTAACTCTACTCCATATTAACAAATTGTTCCACATCAAAAGATCTTATATTTTTGTTTATCTTTGTTGTATAGGATTATTTTCCTGTATATATTTTTATACACTTGTATATTTAATATTGTATATTGTGTACAAATTTAGGAATTTAGTTTCTACTCTAATATAGGAGTGAAATTTAATATTCATTTTCTACATTAAATTCACTTGACTTATTTCCACTCACTTAGGGAATGGAAAATTAAGTTTCTTGAACTTTATTTTTGTACAGTTCTGGGTTATTTTCTTAGTATTAAGATTCTCGGATTGGACGCATTTTATGCTTTTTTTACACACCTTGTTATACCATTTTTTGGGAAACTTGTGTCTTACTGGACTTTACAATTTTTTGTGATATTGTGTTTCATACACATAGTCACACCTTACGCTTTGCGCACGGGAAGCTGGTGGTGTTGAGCCGGTCGTAATTGTCGTTTTTCTCTTTTTGTACGATTGTGTTTTTATACACATTGTTACATTTTTTATGCTTTGCGCACGGGATGTCGGTGGTGTTGTGCCGGTCGCAAATGTCATACTCTTCTTATGCGGTTGTGCTCAGAAAGTCAGTGGTGTTGTACTGGTCACAATTGTCATATTTTCTTTATATTTTGCTTGTGCTCGGAAAGTTGGTGGTGTTATGCCGATCACAATGCTTATAAATATATTATTACGACACTTTTGTCGTGATTTTGTTTTGACGTTTTAGATGTTGGAATAGGAATTTGAAGTCGGCGGCTTTTCAACCTAACCGACAGTGGGAAAACTTCATTGTTTTTACCGATTTTCTTTCAGATTCGGCAGCGTTGGTGCTTAACCGATATCTTGTTAGTTTCATATTTTTGTTTCAGGAATAGCTGGTATAGAGTCGGTGGCGTAGGAGCTCAACCGCACTTTTGTATTGATGCTAGAAGGCTGGTTAAGATCAAGGATTCGATTCGACGGCGTTGGTTGCCTAATCGATATCTGGAATGGAATTGAGTAGGGATTGTTTAATTTGTTTTATTGAAGGATTTATTTTCACTTTTGTGTTGAAATAAGTTTTTACTCTTTTCTGAGTTTGGTTCTTTACTTTTCGAGTGTTTTCACATTCTTTGATTTTTAGGAATGCTTTCCCATTCTTTAATTTATAATTATTTCTGCAATACCCAATGCAAGATGCTTTCGCATTGCCTTTTTTGTTTATTGAAAAATGTTGCAAGACATTTTGTCTTTTGAGGTTTTTTGGAATTTTGTTCTGGACTCTCATAATTTTCATTAGAAAAGGAAGTTTCTTTCTTTCTTTTTTCTTTTTGGGGAGGGATGTAATGTAACGACGCGCTCTGCGAACGTCGTCACACCGGTTTTAATTCTATTTTTGAACGAAAAGTTTCGGAACGCGGAGTGAATGACATTTTGACGTATAGCTGTCATAGGACTTTTCTTCCTAGCGTTGAGGCTGGATGGTCGATATTCATGGCTTCATAACTTAATTTCAATAAATCTCATAAAAATGAGAGTATTTTGGCCTAAAGGATAATAGTTTGTGTCTTCACAACTATCCTCTTGTGGAATTATAGTTTATTTCTGGTGAGTTGTCATTTTTTAATAAGATTCACTTTGATGGATTCGCCACGCTCCTGATTTGAAAAATAATTGTTAAAATTCTATTGTTTCAGCTCTTAATCTGAAAATATTATGATTTCTTTTGCTATTGGCATTGTTCCAGCAAATTAAGGCGGTAAGTCGCACAAATTTATAAAAAATTAGGACCTCGTGCCCATATAGGAGTTTGTTCTAATGACATGCAATTTTGTTACAGGTTTCCAATTGGAACCGCCTTTGTCTTTGCCTTTTCTCTTTTCTTTGGACCTTTTTCGGCGTTTCTTTGTCTTCGGTCAACTGCATTTCCTTATGGAGGGTTTGGGCTTTTCACCTCAAACATGGATGTACCGCATGGGCTTAAACTGAAAACTTCGCCTGCTACGAGCTTTCCCGCTGCTGTGTTTACATATACTCGCCGAGGGATGCCGTGAGCTTACTTTAATTATATTTTAAATCTAAACTTCAAAATAACCTAAAAGTGCATTGGTGACATAGAATCATATTGACGTAGGATAATATTGACATAGCTTATAAAAATCTAATTTTAAATTTAAGGTTAGTTATACATTAGGAATGTATCCTTACATCTATTTCTGAATGCACACTGGAGTGGACAATAAAACCTTAAACCTCACAGTTTGGTTTCATTTAGCTCACCTCCGGAAGATTAAAAGTTTCCAGTATCCGCTGATTATCTTAGGCATGTGTATCTCCAAGGCGCCCGAACTTTTATGGTAATGTACTTACAAACCAATTTTATTTATATTTCTTTTAAATAGGAGATTACACACTTACTTCTTTCATTGTCATATGACACATATTTTTTATTATTACATCTGACGCTTGCGAACCAATTTTTTTTTACCTTGTAATAACACATATTATTTTTAAATTATTACAATTGTCGCTCGCGAACAGGGACATGACAGTGTGCATATATCTTTATTCCTTGTCACCTTTGCATTATTTTTTACCTTATCATGTTAAGAACAGTGTTTTCTTCATGTATTTTACTGTTACATAACTGTGTATTACAGTAAATCTTTGTTATTGTTTACTTTGCAAAACTAATCATACTACAAGTTAGTACTATTGTTTGTATCTCTCAATTACAGGTGAATGTTTCAATTTGTATAACATGGTTATTGTTATAATTGTTTTATCTTATATAGCTTTTGTTTATTACAGGTAAGATTTTCCACTTAGTAATATTATATAATTACTAGTTCTTAACCTTTATTCACATGTGTGAAAACATAGTAATATTTGAATATTTGCTGTTTACCTTAAGTAGACATAAATAATTTATTTTGTGAATCACTAATGCATTTTTATCTTTATAGGCATTTGACCTAAATAATTTTTGCAACAATAACATTCCATTCTATGAGTTTGTTTGACTTTTGAGTTTAGCGTTTTGCTATCAATACAATTAACTTCATTCATAATTTAATTAACTTTAAACTTTTGTTAGAAACTTTAATTGATACTTTAATTAGAAACTTATAGTGTATTTAATACAACTTTTTATTAGATTTTCACATCCTTTTATAAATCAAACATGGATAAGGAAATACAGGTCCCGCCTTTGTTTGAGAATATTGTTAATGATGTTCCAGTTGGTACTTATACTCATGAGATGCCTCATGTCATGGCTGATTTATCTGAAGTTGTTGATCCATTTTCGAATAGTCGAGGAGCTGGTGATCATAGTCTGAGAGCCGCATCTTTATTTAATATGATGAGTGTTTTGTTTGAATTTTAATATTAATAATAAATTTTATTCAGGTTTGTTAGATAGTGGAGCTTGTAGTTGTGTACTCGGTTCTAATATTCATCAAACATTTTTGCAATTAGGTTATAAATTTAAACCTTATAAAGGTAACGCTGTTACTGCTGATGGTTCTGCACACAATGTTATTGGAACTATGGTTTTACCTATCACTTGTGATAACTTAACTAAAAATGTAGATTTTTTGATAATACCTTCTTTTAAACCTTCAATTATTTTGGGATTTGACTTTTGGTTGAAATTTAATCTTGCTAAAGACTTATGGAATAATATTACTTTTGAATATGAATCCACTACTTGTGTAAATGCAGTTACTTCTGTTTCTGAACTTTCTCCTTCTGAGAAACACGAGTTAAATAAAATTATTTCACTTTTTGAAAATATTTCTTATGAAAAGAGAGGCTTAGGTCTTACTCATTTAGTTAAACATAAAATTAATGTTACTGGTGAACCTTTTAAACAACATTTCAGACCTTATATTGAAGGAATGAAATTTACAGTTGTCACTGACCATGCTGGTTTGGCTTGGCTTCTTGAACTTAATGATCCTAGTGGTCGTCTTGCACGTTGGGCTGCTAGAATTTCTCAATTTACTTTTGATGTTAAATATAAAAAGGGTTCTTTACATTTGGTTCCGGATTGTTTGTCCAGAGTAGAAGTTTCTGCTGTTAATATTCCTGTAAATAGTATTATTGTTATGCCAAATGAGGATATCGTTGATCCTTGGTATAGAAAAATATTTGTAAATTGTCAAAAGTTTCCTAGAAAATATAAAAATTTCAAAGTTGAAAGTGATACTTTGTATAGATTTTGTAAAGATAAATATAATCCTAATAATCGTTTAAATTGGAAAATTGTCATACCTAAAGAACACATCTTAGACACTATTAAATCTAATCATGATGATGTTAATTCAGGACATTTAGGAATTCATAAAACTTTAAATAAATTAAAAATACATTATTTTTGGAAAGGTATGTTTATTGATGTTCAAAAATACATTTCTTCTTGTGATACTTGTAAAGCTTATAAATCTTCTACTAATCCACCTCATGGAATTATGGTTAATCCTAAGAAAGTTGATAAACCAATGTTAATGCTTTCTATTGATATTATTGGAACTCTTCCAAAAGCTTATTCTGGCCATAAGTATATACTTTCAATCATAGATGTTTTTACAAAATATTGTTGGATATTTCCTATGACTAGTGCTACCACTAAAGTAATTTGTGGGATACTTGAAAAAGAAATATTTCTTAAGTTTGGAACACCTAAAATTTTTGTTTGTGATAATGGAAGCCAATTTACAGCTAAGCAATTTGTAGATTTTCTAAAAAGTTATAATATTAGTAAGATATTTTATAATACTTTATATACACCTCAAAATAATCCTGTAGAGAGATATAACAAAACAGTCGAAACATGTATTTCTTGTTTTGTTAAAGATGATCATAGAACTTGGTCAAAATATTTGCCTCATGTTCAATTAGCTTTAAATAGTAGTGTGAATCTAGCTACAGATTTCACTCCTAATTTTCTCATGTTCGGTAGAGAACTTATTTTTGATGCTTCATTGCACCGTTTTAGTAATTCTTTTGATAACCTCAATCAACTTGATGTTGTTGATAGGTCTTCATTTGCTTTTTCACTTAAATCACTTAGTGATATTTTTATAAAAGTTCAAGCTTCATTGCTTAAAGCTTATAAGCGTAATGCGCGTTATTATAATATAGGAAGGAAGGTCATTTCTTTTGAGGTGGGAGATATAGTGTGGAGAAGAAGTTTTGTGCAGTCTAATGCTCCTGCATTCTTTTCGGCTAAGTTAGCACCTAAGTTTGTTAAGTGTGAAATAATAGATAAAATTTCCTCTAATGTTTATGTTTTAAAAGACCTTAATAAAAACTATACTGGTCGTTATCATATTAAAGACATAATTAAATATTAAAATTATTCTTGTTTTGACAATGTCTATCTTTGTCTTTGGTACTTTGTTTGAAGTATGACCCCATTATGAGGTGATGTTTGAAAGGTTGAGGGGTGTTGAAAGGAGATGTATGTTAGGAACTTCACAACAATTTATTAATTTCAATTTTAGTTTCCTTCAAAAATAACTTAGGTCATTTTAGGACTTGTTATTGTGTAACTCTACTCCATATTAACAAATTGTTCCACATCAAAAGATCTTATATTTTTGTTTATCTTTGTTGTATAGGATTATTTTCCTGTATATATTTTTATACACTTGTATATTTAATATTGTATATTGTGTACAAATTTAGGAATTTAGTTTCTACTCTAATATAGGAGTGAAATTTAATATTCATTTTCTACATTAAATTCACTTGACTTATTTCCACTCACTTAGGGAATGGAAAATTAAGTTTCTTGAACTTTATTTTTGTACAGTTCTGGGTTATTTTCTTAGTATTAAGATTCTCGGATTGGACGCATTTTATGCTTTTTTTACACACCTTGTTATACCATTTTTTGGGAAACTTGTGTCTTACTGGACTTTACAATTTTTTGTGATATTGTGTTTCATACACATAGTCACACCTTACGCTTTGCGCACGGGAAGCTGGTGGTGTTGAGCCGGTCGTAATTGTCGTTTTTCTCTTTTTGTACGATTGTGTTTTTATACACATTGTTACATTTTTTATGCTTTGCGCACGGGATGTCGGTGGTGTTGTGCCGGTCGCAAATGTCATACTCTTCTTATGCGGTTGTGCTCAGAAAGTCAGTGGTGTTGTACTGGTCACAATTGTCATATTTTCTTTATATTTTGCTTGTGCTCGGAAAGTTGGTGGTGTTATGCCGATCACAATGCTTATAAATATATTATTACGACACTTTTGTCGTGATTTTGTTTTGACGTTTTAGATGTTGGAATAGGAATTTGAAGTCGGCGGCTTTTCAACCTAACCGACAGTGGGAAAACTTCATTGTTTTTACCGATTTTCTTTCAGATTCGGCAGCGTTGGTGCTTAACCGATATCTTGTTAGTTTCATATTTTTGTTTCAGGAATAGCTGGTATAGAGTCGGTGGCGTAGGAGCTCAACCGCACTTTTGTATTGATGCTAGAAGGCTGGTTAAGATCAAGGATTCGATTCGACGGCGTTGGTTGCCTAATCGATATCTGGAATGGAATTGAGTAGGGATTGTTTAATTTGTTTTATTGAAGGATTTATTTTCACTTTTGTGTTGAAATAAGTTTTTACTCTTTTCTGAGTTTGGTTCTTTACTTTTCGAGTGTTTTCACATTCTTTGATTTTTAGGAATGCTTTCCCATTCTTTAATTTATAATTATTTCTGCAATACCCAATGCAAGATGCTTTCGCATTGCCTTTTTTGTTTATTGAAAAATGTTGCAAGACATTTTGTCTTTTGAGGTTTTTTGGAATTTTGTTCTGGACTCTCATAATTTTCATTAGAAAAGGAAGTTTCTTTCTTTCTTTTTTCTTTTTGGGGAGGGATGTAATGTAACGACGCGCTCTGCGAACGTCGTCACACCGGTTTTAATTCTATTTTTGAACGAAAAGTTTCGGAACGCGGAGTGAATGACATTTTGACGTATAGCTGTCATAGGACTTTTCTTCCTAGCGTTGAGGCTGGATGGTCGATATTCATGGCTTCATAACTTAATTTCAATAAATCTCATAAAAATGAGAGTATTTTGGCCTAAAGGATAATAGTTTGTGTCTTCACAACTATCCTCTTGTGGAATTATAGTTTATTTCTGGTGAGTTGTCATTTTTTAATAAGATTCACTTTGATGGATTCGCCACGCTCCTGATTTGAAAAATAATTGTTAAAATTCTATTGTTTCAGCTCTTAATCTGAAAATATTATGATTTCTTTTGCTATTGGCATTGTTCCAGCAAATTAAGGCGGTAAGTCGCACAAATTTATAAAAAATTAGGACCTCGTGCCCATATAGGAGTTTGTTCTAATGACATGCAATTTTGTTACAGGTTTCCAATTGGAACCGCCTTTGTCTTTGCCTTTTCTCTTTTCTTTGGACCTTTTTCGGCGTTTCTTTGTCTTCGGTCAACTGCATTTCCTTATGGAGGGTTTGGGCTTTTCACCTCAAACATGGATGTACCGCATGGGCTTAAACTGAAAACTTCGCCTGCTACGAGCTTTCCCGCTGCTGTGTTTACATATACTCGCCGAGGGATGCCGTGAGCTTACTTTAATTATATTTTAAATCTAAACTTCAAAATAACCTAAAAGTGCATTGGTGACATAGAATCATATTGACGTAGGATAATATTGACATAGCTTATAAAAATCTAATTTTAAATTTAAGGTTAGTTATACATTAGGAATGTATCCTTACATCTATTTCTGAATGCACATTGGAGTGGACAATAAAACCTTAAACCTCACAGTTTGGTTTCATTTAGCTCACCTCCGGAAGATTAAAAGTTTCCAGTATCCGCTGATTATCTTAGGCATGTGTATCTCCAAGGCGCCCGAACTTTTATGGTAATGTACTTACAAACCAATTTTATTTATATTTCTTTTAAATAGGAGATTACACACTTACTTCTTTCATTGTCATATGACACATATTTTTTATTATTACATCTGACGCTTGCGAACCAATTTTTTTTTACCTTGTAATAACACATATTATTTTTAAATTATTACAAGTTATAACTCACTTGTGAATTATAGCAAGTAAAAAGTCACAGTTTGATTATGTGACTAATTGCGGTGAAATTAGATCCACTTCATGAGCAACTGTGTTGAAAATTATATTTATATATTATATAAATAGTTTTATATCTGTGGTTAGTTGTAATTACTTCATTTAACAAACACGTTGAGTGAACGCGGTCTCTACGCAGAAGTTTCAGGTTCGATTCCCGCTCAGTGCAAGTATTTGTATGCATGAATATAGGTATTTGCATTAGTCTGCTCGTGCCTCGGAGAGTACGTTAAGCCGTCGCTCCCGGTTGAAATATGAACTATCCATCTATGGCAGTTGTTTCGTGTAGTGGGAACCCTAAAAAGTCCAACAACTGGACTAGCAATTGCAATTGCCTTTGGGTTGTAGAGGTCAGATGACAGTCGGTTCACGGAAAATATCTAAGTTTAGACAAATTTGCAGCTAGACAGGTGAAGCGGACCGCAGACACCGAGGTGAAAGCGAGGAAGAAGACGTTGTAACTTCATCTCACAAGTAAAGCTTTTGTACAACTTTTCGAAACACCAAAAGACATTTATTGCATTAGGTGTTTCAAATCATGGCACGAATAGCCCAATAAGCTTTACTGTTGATTACCAATGTATGAATCAATATTCATACCTTGGTAATCAACAGTTTGTCAACATGTACACATCTTAACAAATTTTCACATATTTGTAATATTAAGATTGTCCATTGCAGTTAAAGGACTGCGTTACGAGACTTAACATTTTTACATATTTTTCATGTGAATTGTTAACGTAAAAAGTTTGAATCATGTTATCGCAGCTAACAGGCCGCCATTAAATTATTACTCAGCGTTTGTTTACTAGTTCGTGATATTATTTTATAGCCTTTGACACACTATAGGGTATTTAAAATGTTTTTATTGAGGGTGCTTTATGGACATTTTTATTCACTGATAGCGGACCTTGTTTTTTTATACAACTTAGGTGGCAGACAAGCACATGGCCCACCTAATGGAAAGTAGTTACCTTGATCTATGAACTAGTGCAACACCAGAGGAGACACACCCGTGCTACTGACCCTGTTAGAATGGAGAGTTTATGTGCTGTTAGTGCAGAAGACCCAATCAGGACAAGCCTTTAGTCTTCCCACTGATAGCACAAAAACTCTCCATTGAGCTCTAGCTACCCTACTCACCGCCGGGAAGACAACACAATGTTATTATGGCCGTGGTATTCTGTAGGGTGGAGGTACTTCCCTAATCGTACTGCTCATTTGTGACGGGAGTACCGTCGATTCCCGCTCAGTTATTTATTATTTATTAAGTATTATGCATGAATATGTCTGCCGGGCCGTGTGCTTGCTTGCCATTGAAGTGGTATAAAAAAGACCAATTCTGTGTTAATACTCAACGTAATACCTCTCTATACCTGAGTAACGCATTCGAACAAATTCCCGTGAAATATTGTTGAAAATTTAACAAAATAAATACGGATACAAAAAAGAAAAAAAAATGTAACTACATGAGAGGTGAATTTTCTAACTCAGATACAGCTGTACAAGACTACCAATTATCGATATTTCGATTTAACGATGTAGCTAAAGATATTGGTTAGAACACCCTATTAATGTGATTTTTCTAAGAAAGAATTGCCGAAGAAGTTTCTGAAGATGTACCATGTTTTCCTAATAACCTTTCGAGGTTTGTTTTACTTATTTTTTAGCTGTAAGTACCTATTTTCTACAAGATAAGATATGACGTCTTCTATGGAGTTCTGACATTCGATCCACGGTTATTGTAAACTCAGGTTTACTTTCTCAGGGGCGTATTATACTTGTGTAAGTATATGATTCATCTAAGCATAAGCATCTCGTATGTTTAGTTGGAAAAAAGGGTGTTTTTGGTGTCCGATCATATTCTTCGGGGCTAGTTAACCACACCAGCAAGTTGGTTAGATGGTGATGAACGAGACTCTGGCTCAGACTTTCTTCTTAAGTACCTTAAGCATCCTATCCCGCAAAGGCCAAAATAAGCCAAATATAGAGGATGAGCGCGCCGGGCATGATCTCGATAATTTCTGAAGTGGCTGACTTTGAATGGGATCTTTGGTGAGAGAGTTAGTGATGATGGTATCTAAATCTATACGGATGAGGTCGTAGTCTATAGGTAGTAGGTGCAGCTAATATCTAGTATGACATGAAAAGACATGAGTGGATGAAGGGACTCTGTCAATCTCAAAGTGTTGAGATAGTAAACTTCAAAATTTTATTATTTCATTTACAGATGTAATTACAATAATAGATATTATAATGTCATATTATTGAACAAACAGTCAAATAACGTCATAGTCTTTGAAGTCCTTCAGCTTGAAATTGTCAGAAAACCCCTTCATAACGTCTTAATTTTATTAATGTTAGTGAAACAAATAAACAGCGAGGATCTTAGCAAGAACAAAAACATCGTATCTGAATTAAAATGTCATATTATTGAACAAACAGTCAAATAACGTCATAGTCTTTGAAGTCCTTTAGCTTAAAATTGGCAGAAAACCCCTTCATGACGTCTTAATTTTATTAATGTTAGTGAAACAAATAAACAGCGAGGATCTTAGCAAGTACAAAAACATCGTATCTGAATTATAATGTCATATTATTGAACAAACAGTCAAATAACGTCATAGTCTTTGAAGTCCTTTAGCTTGAAATTGTCAGAAAACCCCTTCATAACGTCTCGATTTTATTAATGTTAGTGAAACAAATAAACAGCGTGGATCTTAGCAAGTACAAAAACATCGTATCTGCCTTCCCTCCTGTGACTGTGCGTAGTTGTAGGTATGTATAATATCCTTATTTATCTTCCTCTGAAATAATTGTTCATATTTGTAATATAAATTGTATTTATAATACTTGAATATAGGTACGAAGCAATGGTTACATCGAATAATAGCTAACCAATAAACTTAATAAGTATTCTGTGTCTATCATAATTAAAGCATTGAAGACACAATTCCGTCCAATAAAACGCTTTGCAATTATCCTGCTACGCTAATTTGTTTAATGTCCATTATTATATTAACTTCCTGCAAGACTTAATTGTCCATTCAGGATTCGCACTACGATGGAACACGTTTGTTGATGACGGACCGGTAATCGCGTGGGTACGCCCCACAGGCACTGCTGCGTCGGGGATTACATGTAGGTACTTAACGTCGAGAAATCGAGGTTTCATAACAGTTCAAAAATCTCTATAATTGCTCTACATAAAAGTTTTATTTAATAAATTTGGATTTTATTTTTTTAGGTGTTCTCTTTTTAATTTTATAAATTTTCTTTTTACCTGACTTCAAAATGGAGGACGTTATCGATTCGATTGATATTATTTTTTATCTGTGTGCGCATCGTTTACTTTGATATTTATGATGCGATTTACGTGATTCTTTTTAATAGTTGTCATTTGGTCCTATAAAAATTTTACATAGTTTGGCCAAGAATTTTTTATACGTATTATGAACATTTTTGTGTTTTTTTTTATTTATATTTTTATGATTTTGATACAAGGCCGACACAAGATTTAAAGTAGGGAAATAGGAACATTTTTAAAGACTCGGTAGGTTCCATTACGATGCAAACGGCTACATTAATAAATTAAAATCGGTTCTACGCTTCGTTTACTGTACCACTAGCGCCCACTCGACGTCAATAGATCATAACATGTTTAAAACTTGATAAAAATATAATACCGCCTATACCACCAATATCTGTCCCTATACCAACGTGCAATACACAGAAGTAAGAATACAATAAATAATTAATTCGGTCATCAGAAAACCAACATATACTAGAAGTTGGAATTTTTGTGAGTGATAAAAAAAGAAAAATAACATTTTCTAGTTACAATAATATATTGTACACTGCGAGAGAGAATGACAACTAATAATTCCAAACATATTCTTATAAACCTTATGACGTCATAAGTCTCATAAGCAGAGAGTTTACCAATTGAAGTTTAGTGGATAAATTTCAAATTTAAAAATATAGTTAAACGTAAATTGTGCCAGAAAGGCTATTACAAAATCCAAGAATACTTGGATGATAAACAAGCTAGGAAATGAGCTGTACGCTCAGCTATGCTACTCAAGTAAATATTTGTATTTAAATTAAGTAGACTAGGTAAGTATATTTTTGTAAATAGACCAAAAACAATAATGCCCGCTGAGTTTCTTGCCGAAGTCTTCTCAGGTCAGGGCCACGTTTCGAACTGGTGGTCCATTTACTAAACTGATTTTCATGTTCCTTTTTTATTGACGTTTTGTAAGTGCAGAGTTAATGGCCTATACAGAATAAATGATTTTGACTTTGACTTTGACATAGGAACTCTTTAAAGCTAGTTCCAAAACATATGCCCATAAAATACATATTATTTAGTACTCACATAACAAATGTACGTACCTACCAGGTCTTCACATAACAGAACTTGGAAACATGTTACCAACACATCACGTGTTCGAATAAGTCAAAGATCCTTTAAATAAAATACACTTAATAAAAAACACTAAACCGAAACTAAATCACACACGAATATCAATTTCTCAAATCACAAGAGTGATTTTATTCGATACTGAAATTTTGAAATCGAAACCCGCTAACCTCACCACCGAAAACCGCTCATACACGAAATCTGCATCCGAGAGTGTAAAATCACAGCCCTCAATAAAGGGTGAGAACGTACTGCTACGCGGAATGTGTACCGCACGAATGGGGGTGCAAACCGCCCTTAGTTTGGGCGTCCACCCGCCACACCCCCGACAAATAAAGGGAGCATTTGATGTCATCCCAAGGGTTCGCGATCAATTTGCAAACTAGAAGATTTTTATTTTATATAAGTCTACTATAAATAAGAGAATTCACTACAGAATAAGTTATTATTCTAGCTTATTCTAGAAATTCTTGGCTACTGTTAAATAGATTGAATTTAGTGTCAAAATATTGTTACATTATTAATATTCTACTCAAATACATGAAACGCGTTCATTATGCGTATTCCAATGGAGCAGAATACCCTGTCTGAGTATTTCCAGAATGCCGTTATCGGAGAATGAATAAACTGCTTCTAGGTAAGCGTACTAAATCATCGACTAGGTACATCTTCCCTTACCAACACGTGAGATCGTGGTCAAACAAGGGGGTATTGATTACGAATAACCATTGATCATTTACCTCAGTACGAAGGTTTATGAACTATCGCTATGTCTAAATGAATCTAAAAATTATTACCTAGACCAATTTTCAAAAAATTGTTATTGAAAAAATTGCCAATAGCATTCATCGTATAAAATGTGATAACAAAGCTTTATATTGTCAATACTGTTGATTGATGGCGCTTGGTGGAATCTGCTACACATGCTGAATAAGACACTGTACTTTTCCACTATATTTTATTTTTCACCTGACCGCTTTCGCTTTAAGACGTTCTCAAAGGTCAACCGCCAATAGAAACCGGTCAGATGAAAAATATAACACAGTGGAAAAGTATAAAGTGTCTTATTCAAAGCTTTATATTTATCGGCGAAACCCAACCTTCTATCCTACTAGATTATGACGTATAGGGAGAGATGGCCAGCTACTTATAATCGGACGGATATTTCTCTAAATTCGAGTTCGTAGGACGGCATGGTCGTTACCATTTCGTAACTATTCGTAAATACTTTCACAAAACCTGCACTTTCAGCATGTTTGCATAGCGACAAAAATCAAGATATCTCTTCGACTAATAAATAAATAAATATTCTACAACTTTCTACACAACGCTATCTAGACCCATGGTAAGCATAGCTTAACTAGCTTGTGTTATTGAATCTAGAATGCGGATAAACATACTTAAATACTTTTTTTTTGTAAATATATATATGTTATACATAAATACACCCAGACCAATGCAAATATACATATTTTAGCATACAAAATATTTGCACTGAGCGGGAACCGCTACGCCACAGAAGCTGTCAATAATTAATGAAGATGTTACGTGAACAAAACGTCATGTTGTGGAAAAATCTCTTTGACTTGATTGGTCGAAGAGAAAGAAACTAATGCCTAAACTGAATAAATGAAATTGATTCTTTGATTCTTTGAAAGAGATAGGTCTACCCCGTCTTGCTAAGTCTGTTGTTAAGCACAGACCGTTTGGTACAGTCAGTATCTGACCGATCTTATCTAGTAAAGTACTCAAAATCATCTAAATAGAAGGATATTCACCCCTTCCTGTTAACTAATTGTTATGATATTTCGCACACACATTTAGGTCAGACGATAATATAATAATGGAAATCAATAAAACAGTTTAACTTTGATTTGAACAGTTTGATTGAGGTTTTTCTTTGTTTATATAGGACACGCCAATTTGACTTCATCTCGCCTGATGATAAGCTAAAGACAAAGTCTGAGAAAAGAGGGTCAGCATTATAGACACGTAGCCTGTTATAATAGTGGTACTCTGTTTGGTGGCCTTCTCAGATGCTTTTTCACGCTCCGCTTAAAGGACCCGGGGCTTTAGGAATTAAGATCATTTTGAAACTTTGCTAGACAAGATTGATCTGTTGCTGACTGTACCTACAGTGCTATTGTTTCTACAATTTATACAGCCGGTAATATAAAATTATACTGATGGGTTGGTACTTGGGCGTGGGCACTTAGTTTGTATTATCCTTATATTACGGAAGTATCTACAATTAGACCTACTTTTAACTCATAATAGTTTGTTTTGAGTTGGATGATGTTGAAATAACAATATATCGTGGAAAAACTTATGTTTTTTATTTGGTTCACAAAACTAAATGTACAACCAGTAATAAGTCTTACGCTACAGTTGACAAAAGTAATATCGTGATTGTATTCTACTTGATGCGAACACAGCATGCAATGTCAGGCTATGTTATCTTTAGAACACTAGAGACATATAATTTTAATATATCGCTATATAAGTAAGTAAGTAGTAGTAGTACCTAAGTAATTACTAAATGTCAAAGCTACTCATAAAGATATATATTAAATAAAAAAAAGTGAATACTTTTATATTACCATCCACCAAGAAAGGATTGCTGCAAATTATGTTTCTAAAAAACTAAAATAAGGGATGAATGGGAATGAACTTCTATGTAAACTTTCAACCCTTATTTTACCTTCTTAGCAACAAAATTTCCAAAATTCCATTCCTAATGGATGTTAGCAATATGAAAAGTATCCACTGCCAAAATTTCAAATTTATTTTTGCATTCTAGTTTCCATAACACAAGCTAGTTAAGCTATGCTTACCATGGGTCTAGATAGCGTTGTGTAGAATGTTATAAAATATTTATTTATTATCTATTAATAGGACTAGCAGTTCAGGCCCTGCGTGGATGAATCGTACTATGAAAACAAATAGTGATCTGTACTAAAATAAGTATGAGACCAATTTTGTAGATAATTACTTGATCTATAACTTTGTCTAACCTGCTTTTGCGATAGCACTTGCTGTTTACGAGAAAAATGTGAGGATTCAATAATTATTTTGATTTTTAATGCACAAGTCCAATCGATGGGGACTTTAGATATTTCTTGTAGGTATTATGGTGTTTTTAAGACTCTAGCCAATTTTTAGCTATATGCGAATTTATGCAAGCTTACCATTTTATTTCTTCTATTTTGACTGGATTATGATTTGACATTGTGGTTTGTCGATTCATACAAATTTTGATAAAGTTTGCAGTTCGGACATTTTACAAAAGCAACAATCAGTTGCTATATTATGAGGCTATTTATGCTACTAATATTACAATATGTGATAGTTTGTGACGATGGATGATGAATTAGATTTATATTTGTTTCTCTTTCACGCAAAATCTACTAAACTGAATTGAATGGACTTTGGCAAACATTATTTTTTGTAGGTACTTAGATGGGCCTTATCCTGTGAAAATACTGTTGTATATCACGGGTGTAGAGATACGGACAGTAGCTGGTACCTATATAACAATTGCTTGTCTGCCACTTAAGTGGTATAAACAAAAAACCCTAATACTGAGAGATATTATAGATAGAAAATATTAAATGAATATACCTATACCTACTTACTCGCTTAACATAATTATAACGCCCAGTTATGACTTCTTTATCTGTTTAATTGCCCATCACAAATTAAAATAATATAATTAAATATAGATACAGTCCCTCATTTATCTGCACATCCCAATTTTAATATAATAAGGATGAGACGATCGTAATAATAGAAATTAAAAATTAGCTGTTGATAAGATAGGGTGAGTAATTATATTACTTTTATTACCCGACTACGGCGACGCAAAAGGAGGGTTATGATTTTGACAGGCTATGTATGTATGTAGGTTCATCTGTTGCCTCATAGTTCCTCAACTACTTATCAGAACTGGACAAATGAGGTATCGTTAGAAGCATCTTAGTCGTCCGCTGGATATGGGCTATATAACGTGTCACTGAATCTAATGTGGGGCCCTCTAGCGGTCATAAAGTACTACGAGAAAAAATAAATTTGTGATAAATATGTCGTGTTTAGTATCAACTGAAAAGGCTTAATTAGCACTTTTCATATATGTGTAAATTATACCTATAGTTTGCCCCAAAATAATATAAATACAATTATAAGTTTAAAACTAAAACCTGACTACAAAAAAAGTATTAAACAAAAAAATATTAAGGATTGCCGTGGTCGTATGCCACTTAGTCTAACTAAACAATACATTCTAGAGAAAAGTGGCTTACGACCACGGCTATACCTACTTGATATTTTCTTGTTTAATACTTTTTAAGTCTGATTTTAGTTTTATATTACAATCAACAAATACTTCTCTCTCATCAAATACTGTGTAGCGAAAGACAATAATATTCGAGATATCATAGTAGAAGGTGACTAAGAGATAGGACTGTTAACATCAGACAGATTTAAACCGCCCAGACTCAAGCTCAAACAATTACGTGTACGGCAAAGGCTCACCCCCTATTATATGAAACCGAATACAATGATTGGTGTTAATTCACGTCCGCAAAACTTTCCGGTGATTATATGTAGGTAAGGCTAAATAATAATTGAAATGAAGATATGGATGCCTAAATGTACTCCTGCTGTCTGTTGGCTCATACAATAAATGGGTATTATTGAATGAAATTTTAAAGCATGTAATATGTTAACTAATCAAACCGATGTAAGGTAAAGATCGCGGGTGCGAATCCCACCTGAACTGATTCAATCTTTTTCCTTTTGAATGGGCTATTAATTTTAATGTAAATATATAAACCTATCACACAAGTTAAAAAAGGGTTGTAAAGTAGTTGAATTTACGATGCGTGGTTCCCGGCAAAGTAGAATTTGGACCACCTCATCTCTTTCTCTCTCTCTCTCTCTCTCTCTCTCTCTCTCTCTCTCTCTCTCTCTCTCGGTACTCGTACAAGGCGACTTAGGAATAGGGCTGTTTAACATTAGACATATATATATACAGCCTAGACTCAGCCTCACATGCATGCCTTAAGTCAACAATAGCGCCCGGAAGACGGCAATAGGTTCACCCCCTATTACGTGAGGCCGAATTCAGTGATAGGTGAAAGGTGGGTGTTAAATTCACCTCTGCCTAACCCTCTGGGAATAAAGGCGTGATTATAAATGTATGTATGTTATAGGCTACTGACTGACGTCACCAAATGTTCAGTTTAGTATAAATTTTTAATAAATTGTTCGTTCATCATTGAAACTATGTACTAAAATTCTTGACTCCTATGCTGAAAATTCTGTATAAAATTCTATAGAAAAATACCGAACACGGTTAAAATAAGTAGAATTGAAAAACAAACTGAACTTTGTAGACGGAATGTCACAGTCAGTTCTCCAACTGCAAATATTAGTTTGAACAAGTAATCAAAAGAAGTATGTGTAGATATTTATCTTTACTTAGAACGAGATCTACTGGGTGCAAAGTGCAAAGTTCAGAGTCATGTACAGTTTTGTTGTTCTTCAAGTACAATCTTATCAGAAAATAGTTTTTGAGAGGAAAGGTCTTGAGAGTGAAACTGCTAAAGACTGTTGAAACGTTCGCCATGTTTATTAAATCTATATTTACTAATATAATGATAAAACTGAAGAATTTATGTGCTTGTTTGGTTGAATGCAAGTCTTAAGAATTACTGGTACGAATTGAAAAATTATCTTTGTGTTGAATGGTCCGTTTATCGCGAAAGCTTATAGGCTATTTACCATTACACTGCTACTCAAGGGAGAGGAGCAGTCGAGAAGAGGGCCAGATCGTGAGAGATGGCCCTGTTTCGGCCGGGGTGCGAGGGATATGCCTGTCAACCTCACCTTCGGCAACCAAAACGACCCACAGGCGGCGTGCGTTTTAGTCGGTTCGAGTCCAATATAACCTCTCCCACCGGCTCCGGTGAGGAGGTATCATGGGGATTTTGCGCACGTAAAAAAAAAGGGAGAGGAGCGGTAAACACACATTTTAACAAATCCGGCAGACATGTCTTATAGGAATAAGGAATTAAAAAAAGAATTTAAGGATACGGGGTTTCATTTAGAAGTCTTCCACGAGTGAACCGTGACGGGTCGACTAGTGTTTCTATAAATTAAAAATATTAATCAATTAGGATGTTGTACATTTGGTAGACAAGCCATGACGGCTTAATTTATGTTAGGAATGCACCCCCTCGACTGCAAATCCGCTCTCAGCGACTTATCTATTGCGCTATATGCGTTTAATAATGGTATGTCTAGGGCAATCTGTTCCACTTAACGTGGGACGAATAGAATGGAAAGTCCACACTGATGGGGAGTATTGGTAAGCACTGTTAAAGTAAACACCAGATATTAAGTCCCGCGGTCAAACTTGGAACTAAAAATGACATCGCCGCTAAACTAATACCGTGTGTTGGTTGGTTTAGGCCATGACAGTATGGTTTAGAGTTTCCAGCACATTTTTGTGGGAATTATAATTCGTGGCATATACGTTGTACCGAATCTCGTCACAGTCGTCACAACATGTACACTATAATGATCAGTACTCGTTTTTTTGGAGGACAGCATGAGGTGCTACAGCGGTGGAGGAGCTCAAACTCACTGATCACTTTAAAAAGTGTATTGCTGGGAGGTTTCAGAATATGCTCCAAGATTGTCTCTTCTTAATTTAAATGAAGTTGTATTTATATTATTTAATTTTATTTTATTTGAATTATGTATTTTAATTGTAATTTATATTATTTAAAATTCAATTTCTAAGTATATATAATTCTAATTAGATATTCAATTTAATTTAATGATTTTATTATTGTAATGCGAAAATTAATTTAAATTGGTTTTCATGACATTTGTGTAGGTACTGTATCTTATGTGTATTGTATTATAATAATGATAATAGATGAAATATGCACTTCAATATGTAATGAGTCTCTGATACTTGAAATAAATGAACTTTGACTTTGATTTTGACTTTGACTTGATACATTTTGGCTAAACTTTTCACTACTTTACTTTTTTAAGTTCAGCAGTAGATTTGGTGACATAAAAAGACGATACGCAACATTACATGATACGAAGGCCACACGCGTACTTGGTGCGTACTCTAGTCGGAATGCGAGAAAATTTTGTCAACTTTTATGATAGGCGGTGTTGCAATCGGGATATATATAAAGTTTTTCATTTAACAAGTTTATGCCGTGTAATGTCATGTACTGGTCAGTTCTGTTTAGCTATTAATAAATATAAATAACTACCTATAAAAATGGTCACTCTCATTGTATCAAAGTTATCAGGATATCAGAATATCTGACTTTGCATAAACAACCGGGAACAGGTCAAAACAAAATCACTAGTAGATACAGTAAGCGACGTGTGTCATGAACGTGATCGAGATCCGAGAGAGTTCGAACTTGAGGAATTGATAAATTGATCTAAATAATCCGTGCTTCTATATTCCACAATGTTGGATTCAACCTGAAACCTATACGGTAGACAGGTGTAAGATACAGGGCCGGGGCACAGAACTAAAATTTATCACCTTAGTTTTGGTAAATTGTACATACTATGTAAGAAAATATGTAGGTACAGTCTCCTTCAGAAGCTGCTGAACAATAACCATAGCAATCTTTCAACGGAATAAATCAATAAGAGACTGCTGAGACGAGGTCTCGGGTTCGATCCCAGGTTTTACCATGGCACACACCAATGACTTTTCGATGCTTTCCGAAGCTATGTGTGTATTTATCGCAGGTTTATAAGTGCCTGGTTAATGGCAATAGGCTCTCCACCTATTACAATGGGACCTAAACATAAACTCGCGAAATTTGGTTGCTAGCACCTCTGCCTACCCCTTTGGGGATATAGGCGTGAGTTTATGTTATGTTTTGTTATGTTTATCATGTTTGTTACCATCAGAAGATGAATTAAAGTTTTAAGGCTAAGGTCGGTAACTTGAAATGTATTAAACTAATTCCGATAGCAACTTGCAATTATAGTGTTATGACACTACATCGAAAGTTCACGCCGTTGCGTCAGTTACTAAGAAACTAAGTACTAGCTAAAAATGAAGTTAGTATTTGATGTCTGAGTCTTTGAATAAACGACTGCAGTAAACTTTACGTTTAACTTTTAACTACATAATTCTCAAGAAAATGGTTTGCTAATTTTAAATAGGTTTAGCTTCCCTTGTACATATGAAGTGTGTTAAGGTGGTGAGTTTGATTAGGTACCTAATGTATAATTATATCCTTAAAAATAAATATTTATAATGATAACTGAACTAAATTATTCTTTATGATATGTAAACGTAAAAATGAAAAGATCAATGGCTTGTCCTGATTTTGTGTTCTGCACTGACGGCACAGAAAATCTCTGTTCTTACGGGGTCGGTAGCACGGGTGTGGTCCCCTGGTGTTACACACGTTTATAGATCACGGTACACACTTGACATCAGGTGGGACTTGTGCCTGCCACTTCAGTCATATAAAAAAAAATACTGCAAAAAATAAGCTAAAATAAATTCAATACAATTACAGATTTTAAATTTCGAAATTTGTGTAAGTATCTACTTTTGATGCTGACTATCCCTAAAGAAAAAGTTAAAAATGAATGGTTGGAAAATCCAAAGGATGGCTTCGTTACTTATCTACTTCACAACAACTAAAACAAGCGATTACGATACAATGTAGCTAACAAGATATTTAAAACTGGCCAGGGTCGGACTAGGCCGGAAGGCCGGAGTGATCCGCCCCCGGCCTGGGAGAAGGGTGCATGGGATGTTGCATTAATGAAACATGAGAATCATTCAATATTGCTGTTAGCAATATTTTAACAGTTTTAATCGGAGCACAACGGCGTGTTTCAGGTGACCTCGGGGCAAACTATTTTAATTAGTCTTTCATATTTTTACTTTTAAACAATATCAAATGACAGTGATCAGTGATCACTGTGATCAGCCAGTGGGTAATTAGGATTGTGAATATAGCTAACAAATTCTACCTTAAATTTACCAATTATGGCCAGTAAATGGAAAACATTAAAAGAGTATTTAGACATAAAATTATAACGATTTTTGCTCTAAACTTGTTGCAGACGTATCCGGAGAATACAATGTGGTATTATACTGCCACATAATGCTGCTGCAGCTTCTGCAGATTCTAATCTCATTGGTGATTATGAGTTTGTGCCGTTTGGAGTAGAAACGTTTGGGCCGTGGAGTCCGAGCGTCCGTAATCTCTTCAGGGAGATTGCAAAGCGTATGGTCGACGCTTCTCGTGACCAGAGGGCTGGCCTCTTCTTAGGTCAGAGAATAAATATTGCCATACAACGTGGCAATGCTGCCAGTCTTCTGGAATCGCTACCACAAGAGGCATGCGATGCGGAGGAATTCCACGACGCATTTTAACTTTTGTTTTATTTAATTGTTATTATTTTTTATTAATGTACTTAAATATTAACATAGATTTAAAATACATTAAGTGTAAATATACATAGATATATATATTTAAATATATCTATATCCAATATTGTTTCTTTTTATACAATTTAGGTGACAGACAAGCTCACCTGCTGGAAATTGGTTACCATGACCTATGAACGTGTGCAATACCAAGGGAGTTACACCCGTGCTACCGATCCTGTAAGAAGAGAGTTTCTATGCCGTCAGTGTAGAATAACCAATCAGGACAAGCCTTTAATCTTCTCACTGACAGCACAAAAACTATCCAGTGAGTTCTGGCTCCACCGGGAACATAACACTAGGTTAAAGAGCCGTGGTATAAAACCTAGGTAGGTATAGCTAGGTAGGTAGGGTGGAGGTACTTCCCCAGTCGGACTGCTCAATTGGGACGTGAATACCGTCATATCCTACCTCCTATAAGAATTACACCTCACAATAACTCAAGGATCAAAGAATTCGTTATATTTGATGGGGACAACTGGGAGCGGGGGAGAGAGAACAAAGAAGATATGGACGTTTAACACACTCATGGCACATAGATTTTTCTGATGTAGGATACATTCTGATCCTGCCAGTCCGACCCTGGCAGGTAGCAGTCTGCCTATCAACACTTGAACAAGTTATTCGTGCAATCGAGAAATGTTCTGATAAACACACTTCAATTCTGATATATTGATGCAACCATTACTGAGATTATATTAAAGCTATTCCTCTTGCATGAACTTATATAATATCTGTGTTTTGATGCTATGAATTCTACTAATATTATAATTGTTATAGTTAGTGAAGATGATTAGATTACCGTACTCTATCACGCTCAACCGGATTTGCCCCTCTTGACAAGGTGCAAGTTTTTGTTTTTGTAAAATAGAATGATGAATGTATGTAGGTATGTCATTGTCCTACGTGAGCGACAAGTGCGACAATGCGACGCGTTGCGATTCGGCGCGTAAATATTTAATTTTCGTTGTTCTTTATACGTCATGTAAAGTATGGAAGGATGTGGCACGCTACGCGTCGCGTTGCCGTACTGCCGTACTTGTCGCTCACGTAGGACAATGGTTATGGAATTAGACGTTTATGACATATGTTGACGACTGTCATATGAGTCAAATTCATACATTTGTAATTCTAATCGACAATACACAGGACAACGATTTGCCATTTATCTAGGGAGCAGGTTAGACTACTTTCTAGACCTACTTTATCATGTAAACGTTTCTGAGCATGGATGCACGCAGGTTTGTTATTTTAACACGTAAAAGTTTCTGAGCATGGATGTAAGCATGCTTGTTACTATATCACGTGAACATTTCTGAGCATGGATACACGCATGCTTGTTACTTTATGACGTAAACATTTTTGAGCATGGATACACACATGCTTGTTACTTTGTCACGCAAAAATGGATTTGGGTGAGGTTTAATATAGAGATTACATTCTGTACTTGTGTAAATAGATCACTCTTTTTGAATGAATTTTTAAAGCATTTTGGAGGATGCGGAAGGCGGAGAATCGGAGAAAATGGCGCATATTGGGAGAGGCCTATGTCCAGCAGTGGACAGCTGTGGGCTAATTGAATGATTGATTTGATTGATATTCCTACCAAAGCTAAAGTCGCCCCAAGACGAATATATATAAGAAAATTTGGATAGCTTCAAGCGAGGTTCGGTGACTAGCGGGATCAAATCCTGCCTGAACCGCTTCAAAAAATCCTATCCTAATCATTTTTTTCTGGTAATAGGTTCCTGTAACTGGATCAGTATATCACATGGGTGCAGGTGGAGTCGTGGGCAGTAGCCAGTATGTCAAGTTTACGGCAAGCCTGCGTGATCGCGCACCGCCGGTGGACCAGACTCCGTAGGAGGCGTAGCCGAACCGCAGATACGGAGCCCCGAGTGGCGGAGCTTCATGTGGGATACAGGGAGGCCAGAGATGCCCTCCGAGCGGAGATTAAGCGGGCGAAAGCCGCGGCTTACAAGGAGCTCATGGAGACGCTGGAGCGGGACCCATGGGGGCGGCCTTACCTTATGGTAAGAGGAAAGCTGCGCCCCCGGGCCCCGCCGTTGACCCGGGTTCTCCAGCCAGCTCTGCTCGGTGGAGTGGTCGAGTCCCTGTTCCCGGCGCGAGCGGAACACGTTCCGCCGCAGATGACTCCGCCACCTCGGTCGCCTGTGGCGCCCAGTGTGGTAGTTGACGACGAAGTCCCCGAGGTCACTTGGGTAGAACTGGAGCTGGCGGTGCGAAGGCTTAGAGCCAAGAAGAGCACCGCCCCGGGACCCGACGGCATTCCAGGCCGCGCGTGGGTCCTAGCTCTGGGAGAAGACGGTCTCGAACCCCGACTTAGAGGGTTCCTCAGCGCATGCTTGGAGCGGGGCCAGTTTCCGAAGATGTGGAAGACGGGGAAACTGGTCCTCATCCGAAAGGAGGGTCGCCCGGCGGACGAACCGTCCGGCTACCGGCCCATTGTGTTGCTCGACGAGGTGGGCAAGCTCTTTGAAAGAGTTATTGCGAAGCGCCTCGTCGAGCACCTCTCTGGTAGGGGGCCGGACCTGGCGGATGCCCAATATGGCTTCCGCCGGTGGCGGTCCACCGTGGATGCCATCATGCGCGTGAGGACTTTGGCGGAGGAGGCAGTTGCCCGGGGCGAGGTGACGTTGGCGGTGTCCTTGGACATCTCCAACGCGTTCAACACCTTGCCCTGGAGTTGCATCATGGAGGCACTCGTGTACCACGGTGTGCCTCTCTACCTCCGCCGCATAGTCGGGGCGTACCTGACGGAGAGAGCCGTCATCTACCCAAGTGCGACCGGCGTCGGTCGGCGTGAGATGTCGTGCGGTGTTCCACAGGGATCGGTTCTCGGGCCGCTACTGTGGAACATTGGATACGACTGGGTGCTTCGCGGTGAGCTTGCGGACGGCGCCGCCGTCACGTGCTATGCGGACGACACGCTAGTGACGGCGAGCGGGGCTACACACCGCGAAGCGATCCTGAGAGCCACGACCGCGGTTGCTCAAGTCGTGGAACGGATCCGGCGGCTGGGCCTTGAGGTGGCTTTGCATAAATCCGAGGCCATGTTCTTTCATGGACCTCGGCGCACGCCACCACCTGGTTCCAGCCTCACAGTGGGAGGCACTCTCATCGGCATCAAGCCCCAGATGAAATATCTGGGGCTCGTGCTCGACGGCCGGTGGGACTTCGGGAAGCACTTCCGAAGTCTGGGCCCCAAATTGGCGGGCACAGCCAACGCTCTGGCGCGGCTACTGCCCAACCTGAGGGGCCCGGATGACTCCTGCAGGAGACTCTACGCGGGTGTCGTGCGGTCCATGGCCCTGTACGGGTGTCCCGTGTGGGCGGACACCCTGAGTGATCGGCACATGCTTCTGCTGCAGCGTCCGCAGCGGAAGTTGGCGTGCCGCATCATAAGGGGGTACCGCACGATATCATTCAACGCGGCGAGTCTCCTCGCCGGATCGCCACCATGGATCCTGGAAGCGAGATGCCTTTCGGCGCTATACAGGTTCCGAAGGGCGGCGCGGGAGCGGGGTCACGATCCCGAGCCCGAAGAAATTCGGGCCGTGAGATCCCGGCTCCACGGGGAAATGGTGGCAGAATGGGAGAGACGACTTGGGCAACCAAGCGCAGGGCACGCCGTAGTAACGGCGGTAAGACCCATCATGGGGGAGTGGCTAGAGAGGCCACACGGCAGCCTCTCGTACCGTCTGACGCAGATGATCACCGAGCACGGATGCTTCGGAAAATATCTGCGTCGGATGCAGAAAGAGCCAACGTCCGAGTGCCATCACTGCGACGCGAGCGAGGACTCAGGTCCGCACACGCTCACCGAGTGTCCGGCGTGGGAGACGCCGAGGCGGGAGCTTGTGGCGGCCCTGGGAGTGAGGGTTCTCACGCTCTCCACCTTGCTCGCGGCGATGGTTCGCTGCGCGGATGCGTGGGCGGCCGGCGCCTCCTTCTGCGAGCAAGTAATGCTCGTGAAGGAGGAGGCGGGGCGGGAGCGGCAGCGGGAGCGACGAAGGATCGCTAGACAAGCTGCCCGCGCACGAAGGCAACTCGGGCGTCGGAGGTCGATGAACGACCTCCGCCCCCCATGAGCGCCGGCCTGGGGGTGACAGGTGAAGCCGCCTGTCACCCTTGCAGAAGCAGGCCGCGGCGGCGGCGCGCGTGGCGCGCCTCCCCGTTTCCGGGGATGAGTTGGGGACTCCACCACCGGGTCCGGTGGGGAGGTATCCGTGGGGATTTTGCGCACGTAAAAAAAAAAAAAAAAAAAGAAAAGTATGTCAAGTTTTATAAATTACCTTTCTCACCAACTTTCCGGGAGTTTATTCGAACTAAATTGTAATGAAGAAATATCAAATAATATTTATTACTTTTGATAATTTGAGAACTTTTAATTACCTATATAACTTTGTTCTTCATTGTTTATTTGAGTATGGAATTATTATTATTTAAGTAAGTACGTAAGTATAGTAGTATGCATTATATCTATAAATATATAATATATCAGAGTATGAATAATAATATAAAATCTATACTATATTAATATTATAAAGCTGCAGAGTTTGTTTGTTTGTTTGTTTGAACGCGCTAATCTCTGAAACTACTGGTTCGATTTGAATGATTCTTTCAGTGTTGGGTAGTCCATTTATCGAGGAAGGTTTTAGGCTATATATCATCACGTTACTACTTAAGGGAGCGGCGCATTGTTAATAAATGATAACAAATCCGGCAATTTTTCATACATATTTTGAAGACTAAAACATACGGGTTCAAAGGGATATGAAGCTTCAAACTATACCCCGGGCGAAGCTGGGGTGGGTCAGCTAGTAAATAATATATGTACACCGGAAGCCGCCCACTATATCTATCTATTTATCTAACTCACTCCATCCCATGGTTGCCTGGTAGAGATTGCCTTGTGCAATAAGGCCACCTTTTGTTATGCCACAAAACAATACCAAATTTTTGTTTTTATGTATCCATTCTCTGTGTACATACAATAAAGAGATATATTATTAATATTATTATTAGATATTAAGTATAAGTATATCTTGACATAAATGTTATTGATTTTATCTTTGAAAGCTTTAGATGCTTAGACGTTTGAATATTATGGATAAGTAGGTTTCATTTCGCAATAAAAATATTAGGTAGGTACCTACTATTATTCTGACAAATACAATTTATTTTTTAATTTACATTTATTAATAATTCTACAAATAACATAATAAAATGTAACAATAATTAGATGTCAAATAAATAAAATTGCAATCCAGGTTCACATAAACATAAATTATATTTTTAAATATAACTAAATAGAAATTTTTGTTATGTCGCAATGTCTCCCTATCAGTTTCGTCTTACGATGTGCTCAGGCCTGTACCCAGTATGAAACAACCACAAAACTGGCCGCATTGCCTCCTTGTTTGGCCTTGACCGGCCTTTGCACCAAGTATGACCTCCTCTTTACTCCTGGGATGGTTTTTGTGGTTCAATACTATTATATCGGCAGTTATTGAATTAAATTTTAAAGCATTTAGTATGCTATTTATTCAAAGCGAATAAGGAAGGAATAAATTATAATCAGTTCGGGATTAAACGCACGTTCTTGCCATTGAGCCAACGAACTCTACCTGAAATCATCTAAATCTCCCTATATATCCGTCTTACGCGATATTATTATAAATAGGAAGATTTGCACGATTTCCGGCAGAATTCGGTGGATTCAATATTTTTCCTATCCTAATTAATTTTATAATTGTCCATTGTATGGTATGTATGTACCTATATTATATATATACCATAATTGCGTTAATTTGACGACCTCCGTGGCGTAGCGGTAGAGCATTCGACTGCTATGCAGGGGGCGCGGGATCGATTCCCGCTCAGTGCAAATATTTGTATGCATGAATATGTATATTTGTATTGGTCTGGGTGTTTCTATGTATAATATGTATGTATTTACAAAAAAAAAGTATCTAAGTATGTTTATCCGCAATGTAGATCATATAACACAAGCTAGTTAAGCTATGCTTACCTACCATGGGTCTAGATAGCGTTGTGTAGAATGTCGTGGAATATTTATTTAATTCCCGTAAACATTATTGTGTATCAGGGAACGCAAAAGTTTAAAAGTTAAAACAATAGTTTTCCTGAAAGCAAAACATTAAAATATGAAATAGAAATAGAAAACTGAAACGTAATAATATATGAACCCAGTTAAGACCTTGCCACCCCTCCCGACCTGCCGTCAGCCGTCTCGTCTGATTGTGAGTGGCAGACACTATGATAACGAAATGTATTATTATATGGAAGCTTGTGAGTTATATGGAATTTATTTTCATGTTCTTTGCACTTAATAAATACAATGGTATATTATTTTTCTAGAAATAATATTATTGCAATGAAAAGGATTGGATCCACAATATGACGATATTGTATAGTAGTTTTTTTTATTGTAAGATGAGGCTATCAACTGGATGTTACAATAAAAGATCCCTCATCCATTAATGGCGACCAATAACTATTATATTTGTTTTGTAACCTACCCACAAAATCAAAATTATAAATTGTAGCATAATTAGTTCTATTACAAATATTACATACATAAACTCACGCCTATATCCGTGAAGGGGTAGACAGAGGTGCTAGCACGCACATTTTGCTAGTTTATGTTTATTTCCCAATGTATGAGGTGGCGAGCCTATTGCCATTAACCGGGCACTTATAAATCTGCGATAAATACACACATAACTTCGAAAAGCATCGTAAAGTCATTGGTGTGTGCTATGATAAAACCTGGGATCGAACCCGAGATCTCGTCTCAGCAGTCCATTACCCATACCACTAGGCTACCGCGGTACAAATATTATTCTTTAAATAAATGCAATAAGCTAGTCATTTTGTAGTCAGTAGCTTATTGTAATTAATGTTTGTCAGCTCGCTAAGTTGGTTTACTGAGTGATTGAAAAATAAAATAGTTAAATGTTTAAAGTTTCATTTTAGAAGTTCATAAAGGCGCACTTAGCCTAAGCTGTGATTAACCTAAGTAACAATTAGAATAAGATTAATTGTTTACCACCTTTGTAATATTTAAGTATGAATAAAAACATTTTACCATAAAAGAAATCACTAAACAAGAACACAAAATAAATTGATAAGATGGAAACTGGTGCAATTTATTCACACCAGTCTATATCAGGTAACTTTTTTGTATTAGCTAAATAATTTTCTGACTGTCATTTGGACACGTATATCAATTTCTGCAGAAGAGAATGCAGGTAAGAATCAAACCCATCCAATATAATTTTTTTTTATCCTAATATTTCTTCTATAACACATTCAAACTCCATTTTCAGTCCACAATCAAACTGCAACGAAATCCAATCAACGAATTCGTTATCAAAACTGAACGAGATGTAGGTACTCAACCATCATTTAGACACAACGTTTATTCAAATCCAGCAATTCAAAAATCACAATATTATGAAAATCTGACAACCAAGAAACTTGTTTGACAAGAAAAGCGCAGTTATAAATACAAAAAATAAGACGAAGTAGATATAGCTCATACTCGGTAGAGTTACTCCAGAGTTACTCCAGAGACAACTTCCAGATATAAACGTCAAGTAGCTAAAAGCCTTTCAAATCTCTGACGAAATTGTTATCCTATACTTTGAAGCGAGTAAAATTTCCATTGAATGTGAATCGATACACTGGGCCAGAACGAAGAGTATTTACATCTTTTCAGAGTAGTTAAAACCGAATATTTTATTTACATAAACAGGTTTTAACTACTCTATAAAGGTCAGTATAATGTATAGAGACATCACTGTATTAAATCTTTACAAACCAGAAGTAGAAGTCTGTCGGACTGTTATGGTTTTATAGAACGTTAAGAGAGTACCTACATCAATTATTTTTGAGCTCACATGGTGGCTTATTGGACGTATGCAAAATATTAACCTTCAAATACGTTATAGATATATTACCTACATAGGTACCTATACCTATATTATCACGGTAATACAACAATCTTATTATTACAGTTGGTTGACTCGGTCCGTGGTACACGGAGAAGCGAGCGGTAGGTTCGGCGAGCGCAAACTCACGTAGTTTGCGCTCTCTAATTTGAAGGGGCGTGTTGTCGACTAAAACCTTTGTAACCAAATTATTTTGTTTTACCAGTCTTTTAGTAAGATGCGACTTTGTAATTATAGCACCGAACATACCAAATACAATGCAAAAATATTTTTTCAAATCGGTTCATAAACGACCGAAATATAGAGAAGAAGTTACTTAAAACACTTATAAATTTTGATTACCTAATTAAACAAGATTAGGTAGGTACGTAAAATATGCTATTATAATTTACCGAAAAAATATATGAAATTACTTATAAATTTATAATTAATTTATAAAACTATGTTAACTATACATTCATGCAGTCCAAACTATGTCAAATTTTTTTGGGACCAAATGTCAACTATTCTGCATTGAACTAAAACATAATCACGTAAAACCAATCGTAAATCTCAGAGTAATCAATGTATACATTCTTAAATAAAAAAAATCTAATTGAGAACCTCCTTCTTTATGGAAGTCGGTTAAAAACCAGTATTTTAGTTCCTAAATACGGTTGTAGCAGCAGCGATTCAAGGTCGCAGAAAGCGTCTGCCACTAAACTTTTTCTTAGTGACTTTTCATCATACTTTTTTTTCTTAACTGCTTCAACACTATGCAGCTATGTATAGTAATGGAAAAAAAAATACACATATAGCAATTTTCCAAACGACAAGTCACAATACACAATTACACAAAGCTGTGTCACGGATGCTACAAACAACCCATTAACCATCAGAGTGCACGCCCATACACGTACCAATTACCTGTAAATTACCCACAAGTAATTGTGAATTGTGCCATGTGGGAAACACGACATACGTAGGCATGATGCATAGGTAGGTACTACGTTACATACGACCCATAATTGCTATCAACTGGTGAGTTGAAATAAAGTTGGATTTAAACTGTGAAATACGTTTTACTGACCTAGGTTTACTCGAATAAACTATGAAATTGAGTAAAGCGTTCAATATCCTATTAGTACTTTAGTGGGTACTAAGACAGGCTCTGTGACGAGACGGTAGTGATTTGTGAATGCGGCCGCTAGCCAGGAGGCACGGGTTCGTTCCCCGCTCAGTGCAAATATTTGTATGCATGATCATTGTTAAGTCGTCGTCCTGGTTGCCATAAGAACATCTATGGCAATCGTTACGAGTAATTGGAGCCCTTAGAATGTCCAACGACTAGTCTAGGTACAAATCTTCCATATCATCTTTGGGTTGTGAAGGTAAGATGGCAGTCCCTTCCAGGAAAATATTGAAGTTCAGTCAAATCTGCAGTTAGACTGGTAGAGCGGACCCCAGACTCCGAAGTGAAACCTTCGAATGCAACTGAGATTAACGCTCAGATGACGAAAAAGAAGTAGTAATTACCTAAGTAAACAAAAATGGTGACAAGATTCGTGATACCTATACAGAATAGCCACGAACTGCCACGAACTGCCATGAACTGCCACGAACTGCCACGAACGCCTATGTTGATAGATAGGTACTTCGAACACCAACTAAGGTACTACTAGGTACAGTCAACGACAAAAGTAACTTAACAAATTCTATTTTTAATTCACTGTGGCCCCTAAGCCTAACACAAATTAATGAACATAATATTAAATATATTAACTTTGATTTCTGGAAATCATAAATATACATACATATAATCACGCCTTCATCCCCGGAGGGTTAGGCAGAGGTGAATTAACACTCACGTTTCACCAATCATTGATTTTGGTCCCACTAATAGGGGGTAATTATTGCCGTATTCCGGGCAACATTGTTGCCTCAAACCATGCATCTGAGACTGAGTCTCGGCTGTATATATCTGTCTGATGTTAAACAGCCCTGTTCTTTAATCTACTTGTAAATTATTTATTGATACATGTATTTCAGTTCAGAAAAAGGTTTGTAAATATTTTAGTGTTAATCGACTTATGTCGTCGACTGTACATCTAGATATTTGATACGAGAACGGATCTCTACGCAAAGTTCGTACCTGATATGTAGGTACCAAATGGATTGACATTACTTTACCGTATTTTAATTTTAGACATTATACCTACCTACCTATCTACAACTTCAAATTTTTTTTTTTTTTTTAAGAATATTAGCAATCGAAGCTACTAATATTCCCTCTAAGCCCTCCAGCTAAGCTAAATTGCTCACGTCGGTAGTGTAATAGGCAGGATTCGAACCCAGTACCTCTCGATCGTAAGACCGACTCTTTAACCACTAAGCTACCGACGTTTTACTAATTAAAACCTATGTACAATATATTATTAATATCGGAATGGCTGTTAGTAACTAGTGAAACGATTGGGCGTCAGAGGTCGATGAACGACCTCCGCCCCCCATGAGCGCCGGCCTGGGGGTGACAGGTGGAGCCGCCTGTCATCCTGGCAGAAGCAGGCCGCGGCGGTGGCGCGCCTCCCCGTTTCCGGGGTTGAGTTGGGGACTCTGTAGTCCTCACACCCGAGAAGAGGGCCAGATCGTGAGAGATGGCCCTGAGTCGGCCGGGGTGCGAGGGATATGCCTGTCAACCTCACCTTCGACAACCAAAACGACCCACAGGCGGCGTGCGTTTTAGTCGGTTCGAGTCCGACATAACCTCCTCCACCGGCTCCGGTGGGGAGGTATTCGTGGGGATTTCGCGCACGTAAAAAAAAAAAAACTAGTGAAACGATTTATTATATAATACTCGGATATATACCTATCATGGTAACTTAATAATAATAATAGGTAATTAATAATCCGTGCGGTTCTCGGTAGAGTAGAATTAGGGCCACCCCACCCCATCTCTTCCCATGCGGTGTCGTACAAGGTGACTAAAGGATAGGGCTGTTTAACATCAGACAGATATATACAGCTCAGACTCAGCCTCAGATGTATGGCTCGAATCAACAATAGTACCCGGAATACGGCAATAGGCTCACCCCCCTATTACCTACGTGGGACCGAATACAATTATTGGTGAAATGTGGGTGTTAATTCACCTCTGCTAAACCTTCCAGGGATAAAGGCGTGTATATACGTATGTATGTATGGGTATGCCTAGTGGTATAGGTAATGGACTGCTGAGACGAGGTCTCGGTTTCGATCCCAGGTTTTACCAGGGCACACACCAATGACTTTTCGATGCTTTTCGAAGATATGTGTGTATTTATTGCAGGTTTATAAGTGCCCGGTTAATGGCAATAGGCTCGCCACCTATTACATTGGGACCTAAACATAAACTGGCGAAATGTGGGTGCTAGCACCTCAGCCTACCCCTTCGGGGATATAGGCGTGAGTTTATGTTATGTTAATGTAATAAATTAGTCCACAATATTCTACACAACGCTATCTAGACCCATGGTAAGCATTTCTTAACTAGTTTCTGTTATGGAATCTAGAATACGGATAAACATATACCTACTGAGATTTTTTTTGTAAATACATGCATATCATACATATAAACACCCAGATCAATGCATATATTCATGCATACAAATATTTGCACTAAGAGGGAATCGAACCTGCGCCTCCTGCGTAGCACACGGACATTACCGCTACGCCAAAGAGGCTTACCTATAGGTAATTCTAACTCATTTTATACCTACCCATAATAGGAATGAATTAAATATTTATGAACTGATTATACCACGAAGACAGAATATGAATAGGTATACCTATATAATCACGCCTTTATCCCCGGAGGGTTAAGCAGAGGTGAATTAACACCCACATTTCACCAATCATTGAATTCCGTCTCACGTAATAGGGGGTGAGCCTATTGCCGTCTTTCGGGCACTATTAACATCAGACAGATATATACAGCCCAGACTCAGCCTCAGATTAATGGCTTGAGTCAACAATAGGTAGTGCCCGGATATGAATAAGTATGGTATGTTTTTCATCTCCATGGATTACCTAGGTATACCCACCTACCATTATACGTAAACACCCTATTTCTGGTGAATTCAGGTGACAGTTTCAATGATGAAGTGACCAAAGATATCGTTAATTTACGAATTTTTTTTTATACCATTTAAGTGGTAGACTAGCGCACGGCCCACCTGATGGAAAGTGGTTACCGTGGCCTATGGACGTGTGTTACACCAGTGAAGCCACTCTCGCGCTGCCGAACCTGTAAGCACAGAGTTTCTGTGCCGTCAGTGTAGAGGACAAAGCAGAACAAGCCTTTAGTCATCCCACTGACAGCACAAATTCTCCAGTGAGCTCTGGCTACCCTACTCACCGCTGGGAACACAACACGAAGTTATTATAACCTCAATTTTGAGGTGTAGGTATCTATCTAGCTAATTACATACCTACACATACATACATATAATCACGCTTTTATCCCCAGAGAGTTAAACAGAAGTGAATTAACACCCAAATTTCACTAATAATTGAATTCGGTCCCACGTAATAGGGAGTGATGCTATTGTCGTCTTCCAATCCCATTCATTTGAGGCTGAATCTGGGCTGTAGGTATATATAATTGTCTGATGTTAAACAGCCCTATCCTTTAATCGCCTTGTACGACACCGCATGGGAAGAGATGGGGTGGTTCAAATTCTACTTTGTATCTACTAAAATATTGGGATGCTTACATTATTACATATTTTTTTTGTTTTTATATAAGACTCGTCAATTGGACTTCGCCTTGCCTGATGGTAAGCTGAAGGCAAAGTCCCAGAAAAGAAGGTTACCATTACTCACACATACCGTGTGACAATGGTGACACTCAGCTTGACGGCCTCATCATATGCTTTTTCACGCCCCGCTTAAAGGACCCGGGACTGTAGGATACCTACGCAATTATCTAAGTACTGCTAAGGCCCAAAAATGCTCGGTATTTAGGAAGGGTTATAGAGTCAAGTGACATTGGAGTCAATATTGAGATAAATAAAGTCTACAATTCAATAACATCGAGAGTATCGCTAATATTCAGATATTACAATATTTGTTGAGTACAAAATTCTTGTTTACAACTTATCTTCTGAATTAATTCACTCTATGTCATTGATCTATCGTTACTCTGTGTCATACCCATGCTCCTAACTGACTACACTACATTATAACTATCTATAAATATTAAAAAAGTAGCATTTAGAAATAAAAAAATAAATTTAAAACTAAAAACCGACTACTGAAAATGTATTAAACAAAAAATTATCAAGGATAGCAGTGGTCGTATGCCACTTTTCCCTACAATGCATTGTTTTGTTCGACTAAGTGACATACGACCACGGCTATCCTTGATATTTTCTTGATTAATACTTTTTCAGTAGTCGGGTTTTAGTTTTATATTATTTTTTTATTTACATCATTTTGGGACAAGCAATAGAAATAATTTATTCATATTTGAAATGTGCTAATTAAGCCCCTTTCAGTTGAAACCAAACACGACATATTTATCTCAAATTTATTTTTTATCACAGTACTTTATGACCGCTAGAGGGCGCCACATAAGATTCAGTGTCACGTTAATTAGTCTATACCTAACCAGCGGACGACTAAGATGCTTCTAACGATACCTCATTTGTCTAGTTTTAACTAGTGTTTGAGGAGCTATGAGGGACCAGATGAACCTACATACATACACACATACTTACATACATATCCTGTCAAAATCATAACTCTCCTTTTGCCTCGCCGCAGTCGGGTTAAAGAGATAACTCAATCACAAACCTATCGTTTTATTATAAAAAGTTTTGCTACATATCTCAATGAGTTTGTAACGTTTATAAATTCCTACTTACGATTTAACTACAGCAGTTACCTACCTACCTAGGATCTTTCCTACCTATTGTGGTTAAATAAAGTTTTTACCAATAATAATAGTCATAAAATAAAATTTATTTATCCGCAGATAGTTTAAAAACTTTAAGTGGTCAATGTTTTCAACTTACTGTAAATTCTAAATGTCTATAAGACGACAGCCGATACATACAAGCAAACTAAGGCATCATAACTCAAACATTGATATGCAAATAAAAGTCCACTTCGAATATTTCATACGGCTATACAATTTCAAATTTACCTCCTAATTCGCGGCGAAACGGCAACGTCGCACGCAACGGTCAGGCCAACGCGAAAGCATTCAACTGTTCCGACACGAACACTCAAACTGTCGGGCGGTCGACATCTGAGGGGCACTGTGCGACGTTGCCACGCCTCTGTATCAAGATCCGCCAATAGAAAAACTGTGCAGACTGGTTAACGTTTAAAATTTTCTATCTTCTTCTTGTTTCAACTTATGATATAGAAGTAAGTGTAAGTGAGACAGTGGAAAGATTATTCAGCATTTCTGTTATGCTTGTGGTTGGGAAATGACACAAGTGTTTTATTTTTACGTTGTATTTTGACCGTTAACTTAAGTTTGATAAAGATTATTTTTAACTGCTTATGAATGCAATGTTTAAGCAAGTTAAGGAATAAAGCGATTCATAAGTTACTGTAAATACAGCCACGGTTTGCGACGGAGGATCGATTATTTTGAAGAAGTGCTGTCGCACAGTGTGAGATTTTAGACTTCTTTTGAATGGAAAATACTTTATTGTTTGAGGTTTCCTTGTCTAGTACTTACTTTGAATAAGTAGTTAGGCACATGAGTACCTACCAACCAACTTATTTATTTTTAGCAAACAACTTTTAAAACTTTAACTTCTAATGGTTTTATTTGTCTTATATGTTCATTTAGCTGTTTTTAGTCAGCTCGCACTATATTTTTTTAATTCATTTCTAGCCAAAGCTGGTAGGTAGATGTGTTCGGGTAGAAAAGTTTTTTTTTAATTCATTTTAAGCCAAAGCTGGTATACCTACCTATGTGTTCGGTTAGAAAAGTTTTTTTTAATTCATTTTAAGCCAAAGCTGGTAGATGTGTTCGGTTAGAAAAGTTTAATCGTACTTAGGTAGGTAGGTACGTACCTACCTACTTTCTGTTGAGTAAGTTTTTACAGAATAGGTACCTACCTAAATACTTATTTGTCTATAAATAACATGGTTCTTCAATAAATAAATAAAATTATAGGTAAGTTAATTATCATGTGGTTACATGGTAATTAATAAATGAATAGTTTTGAGGTAGGTATTCCTTTTTATTGAATAATATCTACATAATAAATTACGTAGGTAGGATTGTAAAAAGTACCTACTTACTTAAGTCAATAGTGCATGAAGACCTTATTAATGTGGGAAGGTATTAAATGCTCTTAATTTTATTATAAATTTAAACCGCGGTAACCTAATGGTATGGGTAATGGACTGCTGAGACGAGGTCTCGGGTTCGATCCCAGTTTTACCACACACACCTATGACCTTTCGATACTTTTCGAAATTATGTGTGTATCCCTATTTATCGCAGGTTTATTTAGAAGTGCCCAGTTAATGGCAATAGGCTCGCCACCTATTACATTGGGACCTAAACATAAACTGGCGAAATGTGGGTACTAGCACCTCAGCCTACCCCTTCGGGGATTTAGGCATGAGTTTATGTTATATAAAATGGTAGATACTTAGGCACCTTCCTATAGGTAGGTACTTAAGTTAACTTACATACCTATGTAGGTAAATACCTATGTAGGTAAATACCTACTACCTAGCTGCACCTAATTACCTAACTACCTAGGTACCTACCTAATATCCGTTCAATAATATGAATAATTTGAGACTATACATAGTTTGGACTAAAATCTCTTATTATCCAACAGTTTCATTAAATAAGTAGGTACTTAGATAAAAAAATAATTTAGGTAGAGAAAAAATTTGTACCTACCCAAATGTGCAGTTAGTAAAATTGCATTGAACTGTTTCTGATGACATAGGTTTGTTTATTAAACACGTAGGTACAAGTTAAAATTATCCATTTAAATACTTAGTTGCATAAAAATAGTAAGCAGTCTGTAGGTATATACCTAAATTTATTTAGTACAATTAAATTAATATACATAGGTATTCGATACAAAAAAGATCACGATCAATAGCTTGAACGTGATTTTTTTGTATCGAAACTTTTTTAAGAACAAATCTACTCAATCAATAAAAAAAAAAGTTATAACTCACTCGTGAATTATAGCAAGGAAAAGTCCATTCTATTCAACAAAACGCCGGCCGCCTAATAGCCATTTTTCTGTCTGTCCTCCGCCGCGCGACACTGAGAAGCCACGCGGGTATGTCTCACCACACTAAGACACCCCACCGTGTGCCGTACCTGCTTTACTGGGTGTTGGAAACACTACACACACTTTAACAGGCATATAATATTTGCCCTAAACCAACCTATAAACGAAGAAATTAACAAACATTCCGGGCCCTTTAAGCGGGGCGTGATAAAGTATCTACCTATATGATGACACCGTCAAGCTGAGTGTCACCTTTGTCAAATAAAATAAAATAATTTATTTGCGTAACACAGGTTACAGAAAGCTTGTAAAAGTACATATATTTATATAGGTAGGTATATATCTATACAATCTTTAAATGTATAGGTCCGCTGTATAACAACCTCTTCAAGGTGTGCAAATATTTAGATAGTATTAAATTAGAGAGCATTCATTTTATTTTAATTGCATTAATAAATTATTGAGTTATTGTCGGAAATTGAATAATGTCAAAAGAAAATAAGGAGAGTGTACTTATGTAAGTAATGGTGACCCTCTTTACTGAGAATTTATCATCAGCGTACCATCAGGCGATGCAAAATAAAGTCCTATATAATAAAAACCATACAAGTTAAAAAAAGCTCGTAATAACAGTCCTACTGAGGAAGTACCTCAACCCTACAGAGTACCACGGTTATAATAATCTCGTGTTGTGTTCCCGGCGGTGAGTAGGGTAGCCAGAGCTCACTGGAAAGATTTTGTGCTGTTAGTGGGAATACCAAAAGCTTGTCCTAATTTTGTGTTCTGCACTGACGCGATGACGGCATAAAAAATCTCTGTTCTTACAGGGTCATCAGCACGGGTGTGACACGTTCATAGGCCACGGTAACCACTTTCCATCAGGTGGGTTGTGTAGTTGTCTGCCACCTAATTTGTATAAATAACAATTAAAACTTTGTTAATCGTTAACCTCTCTTAAGCCACGCGATTATGTTTCATCACACTAAAACACCCTGTTGTCGTACATTGGCACTTTTGAGTAAGCCGTTGTAAACACAATGCACCCTTTGATGAATGAATGATATATTTATAACCTACCTACAAACTAACAAATTAAAGAAAATTAACGCGATCATGGTATGTATACCTAGGTACATACATACCTTTGATTTGCCTGACGTTTCATGGTGCGCGAAAGTTTAAAAGTTAAGTTAAAGAAAAGCTCTAATAACAATTATAACACTGAGTTAGCAGTTAGTGTCTCGGAAGCCACGCGGGTACTTTGGGCAGGGGAGAGCGAGAGGTTCTCATCACACTAAAACAACCTGCCGTTTACCGTGCACTGCGAATGAATTATACGGTTTAAATTATGTTAAAAATATATTTAAAAAAAAATTGTTAATAGGGAGCTCATCTGCCAACAAACTGCCGTAAAGTTTGGCAGAGGTTCTGACTTTATAATAGTGTATTTTACTGTCATGAATAAATTTATTTTATTTATTTATTATTATTTATTAAGTGAACCATCAGAAATATTACTCAACGTTTGACGGATATGAAAAACTAAATTAATATTCCTCGATGTTCTACATAACGCTATCTAGACCCAAATTAAACAGATAGTTTTACACTCGTTAGATACTTGGAACATTCGGTAGCCTAGTGGTATAGGTAATGGACTGCTGAGACGAGGTCTCGGGTTCGATCCCAGGTTTTACCATGGCACACACCAATGACTTTGCTATACTTTTCGAAGTTATGTGTGTATTTATCGCAGGTTCATAAGTGCCCGGTTAATGGCAATAGGCTCGCCACTTATTACATTGGGACCTAAACATAAACTGGCGAAATGTGGGTGCTAGCACCTCTGCCTATCCCTTCGGGGATATAGGCGTGAGTTTATGTTATGTTATGTTAGATACTTGAGATATAGAGAATTGAATCGGTTTACGCGGGATTCGAACCCACGATCATTTCCTTACAGGGGGAATTCTCTGATCACTAAACCACACAATCTTCGCCCGAAACTATCCAAATTCTTTTATAGGTATATGTGTCTTACGGCGGACGGTTGAGAGCCATCTACCGACATTTGTACGAATTATCAGAAGCAGTGAATGATGTTGCAATCCTTTTTGAATATGAATTAATTGATTTTAATAGTTTTTTTTTTTTTTTTTTTTTTTTTTTTTTATATAGGACACGTCAATTGGACTTCGCCTTGCCTGATGGTAAGCTGAAGGCAAAATCCCAGAAAAGAGGGTCACCATTACTTACACATACCGTGTGACAATGGTGACACTCAGCTTGACGGCCTTATCATATGCTTTTTCACGCCCCGCTTAAAGGACCCGGGACTGTAGGAGGAAGGAAACACGTGAGCTGGTAATGAATTCCAGGCCTTAATGGTGCGACAGAAGAAAGAGTCTCCGAACCGCTTGGTTCTTGATCGGATGTTTTGCACCGTGTGCGGATGACATCTAAGACCTGCACGCGTTGTCCTGTGTAGGAAAGGGGAGGGTGGGACTAATTGGAAGAGCTCATCAGAACACTCCCCATGGTACAGACGGTAAAATACAGCCATGGACGCAACATCTCTACGCAGCTGTAAAGGTTCTAGGGTGTTCGTGATCTCGGGATTCCCAATGATGCGGATCGCACGTCGCTGCAACCTGTCGAGAGCATCTAGTAAGTACTTTGCTGAACCATCCCAGAGATGCGAGCAGTACTCCACACAGGAGCGAATTTGTGTCTTGTATAGAAGACACCGCTGCTCCGGCGTGAAAAATCGTCTCACTCTGTTCAGGACTCCGAGTTTTCGTGAGGCTGTTTTGATGATGCTTTCGATGTAGTTTTTGTTATTCAGGTTGCAGCGAACATCCATACCTAGGATATTGAGATTGTCCTGCAGCGGCAGTGGCGTGCTCTGAAGAGTGGGGAGGGGAAGGAAAGAAGATACTTTTGCTGTAAACGCACATGCCTGCGTCTTCTTGGCATTGAACTCAACCAGGTTCTCAGAGCCCCATTGAGAAATGTGATTCAGGACCCCGTCAAGCTCAGTGACAAGAAGCTGCCTTTTCTCTGCGATATCTGACTGCTTGGCCGCTGGATGTCCATGATAACTCCCATGTAAAGTGCTATCGTCTGCATAACAATGAACATTGCCGGTAGACAGCATGTCGTTGATATGCAGAAGAAAGAGAGTGGGTGATAAGACGGACCCCTGGGGCACGCCAGCATTAACCTGCAGAAACTCTGAAGCTCGTCCGTCACAAAGGACGCGAATACGGCGCCCCTGCAGGAAGCTAGCAACCCAGTTGCACAGCCTAGAAGGCAGACCAAAGGCAGGTAGCTTAGAAAGAAGCGATTTGTGCCAGACTCTATCGAAAGCTTTGGCGATGTCAAGACTAATTGCCAGTGACTCGCCGTGCTTGTCCATAGCCTCACCCCAAAGATGGGTAACGTATGCTAGAAGATCACCCGTTGACCGTTTCGGTCTGAAGCCATATTGCCGGTCATTAATTAAGGAGTGATCCTCTAGGTGCCGCATGAGCTGTTTGTTAATTATGTGCTCAAACACTTTGCACAGCACTGAGGTGACGGCTATGGGTCGATAGTTGGCTGGCTCCGAGCGATCCCCCTTCTTGGGAATCGGCTGAACATTCGCCTCTTTCCAAGGCAAAGGCACTGTACCCGAACTGTAGGATAGCCGGTACAGGCGCGTAAGCATTGGAGACAACTCCGCTGCACATTTTTTCAAAACTACCGCTGGAATACCATCTGGACCACTGGCTTTCCGGACATCGAGTGATTGCAGCACTGCACGGACATCGCGTTGCCTGATATGGATATCAGGCATCGCGTGGTCACTGTCGGGTAGTGTTGGTGGCTGCGTACCACAATCATCGATTCGGGAGTTGGCCGCAAAGAGATTAGCCAGCAGATTTGCCTTCTCTTGCGACTCATGGGCCAGGGATCCATCAGGGTTACGCAGCGGAGGCAGCGAAGGCTGACAGAAGTTGGCTTGCACGGCTTTAGCCAGTCGCCAGTAGCCACGGCTTCCCGTGGGATGCATCACTAGCTCTTGACCAAGCCGCGCTATGCGCAGGGCATCCGCTCTGACATAGGCCCTTCTACAGACCTTTGTGGCTCTGTTGTACGCTGCCTTGAAGTGGCCCAGATTGGGATGGCGCGTGGCGCGCGCCCTTACCCAAGCGCGGTACGCAGACTGTTTTTGTTCAACAGCTTCCGCGCACTCGCGCCCGAACCAAGGGCGCACCCCGCGGTCACCGGTGACATCGGTGTATGAGATATAGTATTCCATACCCAGACCGTTCTCACCGGCGACAGCAGTAGCACAATCCGATGGGTTCTTACCTTCAAAGCAGCGCTCAACCCACGGGATGGACGCAAAATAGTCACGAAGTCCATCCCAGTCCGCTGACGAGTAGTGCCAGAGACGCCGCTTCCCCTGCACGGGTCGTGGGGGCGCCATAATAGGCACCGTGGAACAGACCAGGCAGTGGTCAGAGTTGCCTAACGCGGCTCGCACCGATACACTGTATCGGTCCGGATCACTCGTCAGCAGAAGGTCTAGCAGAGAAGGTGCTTGGCCCGACCTTCTTGGTATCCTAGTGACCTCGTGCACCAATTGGGTCAGGCCGTGCGCCAGAGCAAATGCGTGGGCGGCTCTTCCCGCATGGTCTGTTTTGGAGGAGCCCAACCAGATCTCGTGGTGGGCGTTAAAATCCCCCAAAAATACCATTTCGGCATTCGGAAATCGCTCCTGCGCATCATCTGCCGCCTGACTCAGATATTCAAAGAGTCGAGTTGTCTCAGCATCTCCTGTATGGGAACGGTAGAGGCACACATAGATCTGACTCGTAGGGCCATGGTCTACGTGTACCCAAAGGACGGAGAAGGATGGGTCCTCTAGTTATATTTAATGCTTTAATAATTCATTCAATACGTAGATACTTTTTTTTGTAAATACATACATTCATATTAAACTAAGGCAAATATTATACATATTCATGCATATAAATATTTACACTAAGCAAGATTTGAAACGATTTAAGCCACGTGGTTTCGGCAGAGTAGAATTTTGACCACCCCATCTTTTCCCATGCGGTGTCGTGCAAAGCGACTAAGGGATAAGGCTGTTTAACATCAGACAGATATATACAGCCCAGACTCAGCCTCAGATGCATGGCTCGAGGCAACAATGGTTCCCGGAAAACGGCACTAGGCTCACCCCTTATTACGTGGGACCGAATGCAATGCTGGTGAAATGTGGGTGTTAATTCACCTCTGCCTAACCCTCCGGGGATAAAGGCGTGATTATATGTATATGTATGTATGTAAGATTTGAACCCGCGTAGCAGTCGAGTGCTCTACTGCTACGTCACGAAGGTCAAACAATATTTGACCTCAACCAACCTACAAACAAAAAAATAAACAAACATACGAGTCAAAGAAAAGCTCCTAATACAAATTAGAATCGAGTTGGTCGTTAGTCTCTCGTTTTGCCCTCCGTTTCACAGCTGCGAATCAAATTAATGCCTTTACATCTATGTAGCTATTGAAATTCAAGACCTGCAATTTCCATCATTTAGTTCCACTAACTGGTGCTAGCAGGCCAATTTGTTGCAATACGATAAAACCTTCACGCTTGTTATTTCTTAAAGGGGTAACCTGTGTTGGTTGGATAACGACCTAATGAGGTAGGTGTCTGGAACGACAATAGACTTCTTGTTAGTTAGGTTGAGTTGTAAGTTACTAATAATAGCTTTTATTAATGAAAGAAAGAAAATAAATAACTATATAAAATGTATAATATACAACATACAGAGATTCAGACAAATATATAAACATAATAAGGTAGGTAACATAATGAGAATACACTCACTGCACATCGTGTGCACTTAAATGGGCCCCCTTCTCAGCATATGCAAGTCTTTTTGATACATAAGGAGGTTTTTTTTATACCAATTAGGTAGCAGACACGAACATGGCCCACCTGATGGTAAGTAGTTACGGTGGCATATGGACGTGTGCAAAACCAAGGGAGTCACACTCGCGATGTCAACCCTGTAAGCACAGAGTGTCTGTGCCGTCAGTGTAAAACACAAAGCAGGACAAGCTTTTGGTCTTCCCACTGACAGCACAATAACTCGCCAGTGAGCTCTGGCTACCCTACTCACCGCCTGGAACACAACACGAGGTTATTATAGCCGCGGTATTCTGTAGGGCGGAGGTTCTTCCCCAGTCAGACTGCTCAATTGGACGGAAATACCACCGTGTATTACTAGGGTTGGGAAGAAGTAGGTAAGTATTGCTTGCGGCATATATCTTGGACCTACAAAATACTCAAAAGGAGCACGTTTCTTGGGGGTTTCTTGAGGACAGCATGGGATATTACTGCGGTTGACGAATTTTATCAAGCATATATTATAATTCGCTGCGTGGTTACCGACAAAGTAGAATTTGGGCCACCCCATCTCTTCCCATGCGGTGTCGTACAAGGCGACTTAGGAATATGACTTTTTAACATCCGATAGATACAGCCCAGACTCAGCCTCAGATACATGATTCGAGTCAACAATAGTACCCGGAATACGACAATAGGCTCACACCCTATTACGTGGGACCGAATTCAATGATTAGTGAAATGTGGGTGTCAATTCACCTCTGCCTAACCCTCCGAGGATAAAGGCGTGATTATATGTGTGTATGTAAATATTATAACAAAACGCATCGCACGCGCGTTAGGGGCTCCTTTGTCTCGCAATTTAGGTCCGGGATACGTGTACTGACCTCTGCACCTGACATATATGGCAGCTTCTGTGATAGCGGCAGTGAAAGTGGCAGGAGGAAGGAAGAACAGGAGGTGCGGGTTCGATGCCCACTCAGTGCAAATATTTGTATCCATGAAATGTATACTTGTATTGGTGGCCGTGTTTCTATGATATGTATTTACAAAAACAAGAGATCTTATAATACAAGCCAATATTTATTAGAATCGAAATTACTAACATTCCCTTTAACCCCTCCAAATAAGCTAAAGCGTGTGTTAGGAGTGGGTTGACGTTGGTAGTTTAAAAGCCAGGATTCGAACCCGGAACCTTTCGTTCGTAAGGCAGACTTTATTGGGACTTCTCAAGTCGAGGCCGCGTTTCGAATCGGTGGTCTATTTACTAAACTGATTTTCATGTTTCCTTTTTCATTGACGTTTTATAAGTTCCGTTTAAATGGTCTATGCAGAATAAATGATTTTTGACTTTGACTTTGCCTACTTAACCACTACGCTATCGCTTTATTATGCTATGCTTACTACATTTTTAAATAGAGTTGTGTAGAATATCATATAATATTTTATCTGCCTACCTTATATAACGCAATAAATCCGCCAATGTACATCGAGCATAAAGAAAAAATAAATAAATAACCAAAATAAAATAAATTCTCATAATGATTTTTATGTTGGTCTGTTACAACCATTATCTTTTATTGTCGATAATAATAATAAAATGTTCCCTAATTTCGGTGAACCTCAAGCAACCCTCGTAATGCTATAGGGGTTTCGTTGACCGAACCATGACGCAACGATATCTGACACGTTTTCGTTTTAAAACAATAACTGGTCAAGATAACCAAATCATTAAAAATATTATCGGTGAATGTTTTTTTTTTATTTGCGACAAATTCCCACGGATGCCTACCCCCACCACCATAGCCGATGGAAGAGGTTATGTCGGAATCGAACCGACTAAAACGCATTACCCTTATGGGTCGTTTTTGGTTGCCGAAGGTGAGGTTAACAGGCATATCCTTCGCACCCCGGATATAGTGAAAGAGTATTTTTTTTTATGACACGTGATAGGAATATTTTCAAATGGGATGCCGGTGGAAAAAATGCTTACATGGGTCTAGTTTGTCATGCACCATTCTACTTATTAGGAAGCCTGCAGGAAATGGGTTATAAGATGCCCTCGACACTGGTGTAATTAATATAATAGTGAGATGTAAAATAAACTTCAAATCTCCCTACTGTGGTTTTTCCAAGGGCCTACATTACAGTGTGCTTCAGGGTTTCTTCATCAGTAGGTTCTTACAAGGTCGGTAGCTCGAATGTTATGCCCCTGGTGTTACACATATCCATAAGCAATGGTAACCGCTTCCCATCATGTGGACCTATGCTTGTCTGTTACCTAAGTGGTATAAAAATTACCTCTTAATTAGACCCGGCGACATTTTGGGGACTCTGCGGTCCCTACGCTCGAGGAGGACTCCATCGAGAGAGATGGCGCTGGGTCGGCCGGGGTGTGAGGGATATGCCTGCTGACCTCACGTCCGGTATCGAACAACGACCGATAGACGGCGTGCGTTTTTGACTTCTCCCACTGGATTTGGTAGGTGGAGGGAGGGAGGGGGGAGGGGGAAGCCCGGTGACATTGATGGGCTATATTTAAACTAGACTCTGACCGTATGGGTATTTTAGATTTTATATTGCAATTAGCCATATTCTCGCATGCAAATAAATATGTGTATTGCAAAAAGCGGGAACTGAACCCGAAGCGTTCCAGTCGACTGTTCTATCGCCACGCCACAGAGGTCATGTCTACTTGTCAGACAATAGTATTTTCAAAAGTATGGGGTTCTTCAAGAGGGGCATCAGAAGGTTAATTTATGGTCGGCAGCGCGATTGTAACACCTCTGGTTTTGCAAACGTTCATAGGTCACGGTAACCACTTCCCATAGGTGGGCCGTGTGCTTGTCTGAGACCTAAGTGGTATAAAAAAATAATAATGACAGAACTACACTGCAATATCGCCAATGGCAGTCGGTTAATGGAAAATATCAAAGTTCTGCCAAAGAGGGGAGAGCTTCAAGTACAACCGGGAACACTTCAATTATTCCTTTTTAATTATATTGTAAAACCGATCGTTTTGTTAGTGTACAGGTACTTCTGAGGCTGACTGTACTAGTCCTTCACTAACCGCCCGAAGTCACCGATTAGATATAACAAATTAAAATGACTTTGTACAAGCTTTTTGTTATAAAATAAAAAATCCTTGGCAGGTGTAAGCGAGCGCTGTACGAAGTGAGTTTTCGTAAACGTCACGTCAATATCAACACAATACAATTTTTTACCCGACTACGAGGAACTCAAAGGAGGGTTATGATTTTGACAGACTATATATGTATGTTAACATTGGGAGAGGCCTAGTCCTGCAGTGGACTGCGATGGGGTAGTTGATTGATACGAATGTAGGTATGTAATGTATGTATGTATGTGTGTGTGGTGTGTGTATGTATGTGTGTGAGAGTGCGTGTGTCTGCTTGTATGTATGCATGAATGTATTGTAGGTTGATCATTTCCCTCATAGCTCCTCAACCACTTAATAGAACTGGACAAATGAGGTATCCTTAGAAGCGTCTTAGTTGTCCGCTGATTATAGGCTATATGACGTGTCACTGAATCTAATGTGGCGCCCTCTAGCGGTCATGAAACATAATTTGAGATACACATGCCGAGTTTGGTATCAACTGAAAAGACTTAGTAAGCACATTTCAAATATATATAAATTATATCAAATGCTTAAAAAATTCAAAAAAAAGTTAGTTAAAAACTAAAATCCGACTACTACAGAACTCACGCTTTAAAAAAGTATTGAACAAGAAAATATCAAGGATAGCCGTGGTCGTATGCCACTTACTCCGATAATACAATAGATACATTCCAGGGAAAAGTCCGACTGGGGAAGTAGTTCCGTCCTACTGCATACTTCGGCTATAATAACCTCGTGTTGTGTTCCCGGCGGTGAGTAGGGCAGCCAGAGATTTTGTGCAGTCAGCGGGAAGACCAAAAGCTTGTCCTTCTTTGTCTTTTATACTGACGGCATAGACACTCTGTGCTTACAGGGTTGGCAGTGCTAGTGTGACTTCCTTCGACACACGTCCATAGCCCACGGTAACCACTTCCCATCAGGTAGGCCGTATGCATTTCTCCCACCTAAGTGGTACAAAAAAAAAGTTTATGCAAATGACGGTAGTCCAATTTGCTGAAAGCTTTCATTTGACAGTCAAAGTATAAACGATCTTTATTACTAAGTGTCAAACTTATCTTAATTCAATGGTATTAAGAGCGAAATAAAGTGTCATATTGGTTTAAATTGTAATAGTGTCCGAACAAAAAAAATTTATATTTATTATTTATTTATTTAATTCTTTATTGCACACACACACAGTACAGAGCTCATAAATAAAAAAACATTTCAAAGAAAATGTACAAAGGCGAGCCTAACTCAAAATGAGTTCTCTCCAAGCAAACCTTTGAGTACCAGAGAAGCATATAGTAATGAAGGGGGATGGGAAGTGTAGATACATTACAAACAAAAATTAGAACAACCAGTCAACAGGAAGACTCCCTCTGTGCCGTGGCCGTAGTGAACGCGGCTGCTACGCTGGAAGCACGTGTTCAGTTCCCGGTCAGTGCAAATATTTGTTTGCATGAGGTTTTGTACTAGTCTGGTCGTGTTAAGCCGTTGGTACTGGTTGTAATACGAACATCCATGACAGTCGGTACGAGTTGTTGGAGCCCTAAAAAGTCCGACTAGTCTTTCTACAGAACTTTGATATCGCCAATTGGTTGTGAAAGTCAGATGGCAGTCGCTTCACGGAAAATATTACAAGTTTTTTTCGAATCGAATCAAAAATATTTGAATGCATGAATCCCGGTTGCCATATAGGTATACATCTATGGCAAATTTAAACAAGATTTTCAAGTTTGAAGTTTGGCCTAATCCACAGTTAGACTGGTACCTAAAGCGGACCCCAGACTCCAAGGTGAAAACTTTGGATGCGACTGGAATTAACGTTAGGATGAAGAACAAGTCAACAGGAAGGTAGAAAAACCAAGGCAATAAGATGATTTTGAGTATTTTTTTCGTCGAAATCTATCTGATGCTGACTGTACTTCCAGCAAAACTTGTAAAACAAGTTAATAAATTCATAAACCAACTTCAGTTAGTGGATAGCTATAGTCTTTAACTAATAAAGGTATTTGTTTTCATCTGCAGTATTCAATTACGATGGTCTAGCTATGCAACGAAGTTTGACCAGCGCACAGGGATTTTGCAAACCCACTCATATTTCATATTCAACAGTTAATAAACTCATAAAATTAGTATTAACCGCGAGATTCATAATTTATATTCAGATTCAGTTTGTTACCGTTTCAGTTTATAGTTTGGCACAATATTCTACAACATTCTTTACAACGCTATCTAGACCCAGACTAAGTATAGTTTAACTAGCTAGTGTTATGGAATTTAGAATGCATACAAATACTTTGCTTTGGAATCGAACCCGCAACTCCTGTGCAGTAGTCGAACATTCTAACCCCTATAGCCAAGGTGCAGCTAAGATGAAGAGTGAAAGTCTGGCGAATACTGCGGTTCTGTGAAGAGTTTCCCAATAACACTGCATATAATTAAAACTTAAACTACGGTTTCAATGTCTTATGAATACAAACAGTTTTAACTACTCTATAAGTAATGGTAATAAGCCTTAAGGAAGACTTTCGAAGCGAGCGTCCATAGCGTCAGTGCGCAGTGACTGTCACGCCTGCGTCAGTCGCTCTTCAGAACTTGCAGTGTTGCTGTATTTTGAGGTTACTTTTTTGAAAATGGCATCTGTTGAGAATTTTAACGCAGAAAAAGAATTACAGAAGTACAAGATCATCATCTTCTTCCTCTTCTAGCAAAACAAGTTGCAAATGCATTTGGATAGTATTTGTATGTGTTTGTGTTATTAGTTGTTTTATGATAAGACTGTAGAGTCTATACAGTCTTATCATAAAACATTCCGCCGCCCCGACCGTGTTGGTCTATACTATATACCAACACGGTCGGGGCGACGCGCGGCGAAAGGGTGATGCGACTGTGCATCTGTCGCGGATATCCAAAGTCACCAAAACGTCTCTATCGCGGCGTTAGTGACGCGGCCTTGGTAACGGTATAGACGCTGCGTCTGTGACGCTTAGTTCGAAAGTCTACCTTTAACGATACAGACGCGTGATTATCGGTCGATAATATCGCTCACGTTATTCGATGATGATGATATCGGTTGATGATACCTATCTCTTGTCGGGAATACCTATAAGCCTCAATCAATCAATCAATTATTCCAACGAAGTCCACAGCTATCACTCTCGCGAAAGAGTGATAGTTGTGGACTACTAAGTGGTATCGTCTGCGTATTTGTCGCCTCTTACGATTGAAACCATTTGGATAGGATGAGGTGGGGATACATGTATTGTTTCTTCGTCACCACACAAATCCAATTACGTCTTTACCTATCCCCGTATGGTTAGACAAAAGTGAATTAACACCCACATTTAACCAAACATTGACACGTTATATGGGGTAAGCTTATTACCATCTTCCAGGCACTATTGTTGACTCAAGCCATGCATCTGAGGCTGAGTATGGGCTGTATAACGTATATACCTGTCTGATGTTAAACAGCACTATCCCTTAGTCGCCTTGTATACCGCATGGAAAGAAATGGGGTGGTCCAAATTCTATTTTGCCGAGAACAACGCCGCTATCTATCTTGATAATAATAACGTTGAACTCGAATATCGGAGACTCTTTCCTCTATCGCACCATTAAGGCCTGGAATTCATTACCAACTCACGTGTTTCCTTCTTCCTACAGTCTCGGGTCCCTTAAGCGGGGCGTGAAAAAGCATATGATGAGGCCGTCAAGCTGAGTGCCACCATTGTCACACGGTATGTGTGGGTAATGGTGACCCTCTTTTCTGGGACTTTGCCTTCAGTTTACCATCAGGCAAGGCGAAGTCCAATTGACGTGTCCTATATATATTAAAAAAAAAATATGAGGTACAAACGCAGCGACGTACAAAGAATGCCGCGATGGCGAGTTCCGATAACGTATCGAACTTCCGCTGAACACATAGGTACCTACCTACACATAGCCGATAAACTTTAACACATACTGAAGGGTAAAGCTATTAATTAATAATGTTCACTTTTAATTAAAACTGCACTTCGATAGTCATAACGAAACTAAATAATTATTAATTTAATTTTGTTTTGTTTGTGAATGAGACTAGAAACTAAAATATTAAATGCCTAGTGGGTTAATTAGGAATCGCACTACTTATTTATTTCGGTAGATGGCGCATTATCACTGGTATTGTGTTGCTGTCAAATTTCAAACAAATTATTAGTAAATAAAGGAAAAAATCTTCTGTGATGACAGTGTAGTGCATTTCAGTGTAAAAAGAATGGACTTCATCATTTTCCTACTGATAAAAAAGACGGAAGGTGTAGATTAAAGCCCTGCGCATCGAAAACGTATACGTCTCTTTCTCTCTTTCTTCTTTGTAATACACTTTCTATTTAGTTTAGCCGATAACTACACCATATTTTTTGTTTTTATAATATTACTGTCCTTCCCAAGGTTGCTTGGAAGAAATCGCTTCAGCGATAAGGTTGACCATTGTACATTGAACCGTATCCATGCTACCTACTTGTCCTACAATAAATATGTTGATGTACAATAAAGAACATAACATATAACATAAACTCACTCGTATATCCCCGAAGAGGCAGGCAGAGGTGCTAGCACCCACATTTTGCCAGTTTATGTTTAGGTCCCCAATGTAATAGGCGGCGAGCCTATTGCCACTAACCTGGCACTTTTAAACCTGCGATAAATACACACATAACTTCGAAAAGTATCGAAAAGTCATTGGTGTATGGCATGGTAAAACCTGGGATCGAACCCGAGACCTCGTCTCAGCAGCACTATCCCATACCACTAGGCTACCGCGGTATTTTATATATCTATCTATCTAAAAACTGTATACCAAATGAATCTGCTAAAATATGTAGCGACCATTTCAAACCTGATGATTTTTATGAAGGGAAACATTTCTCTTCTTCAACTCTTGTTTTAAATTCGCCACTGTCACACAGGAGCACATTTTTATTGATAAATTCACAAATAAAATTATATAATTTCAATGCCAACAAAAACTTTCATTGCTAACGATAATGGTGTACAATAAAGATTATCTTATCTTATCTTAACGACAAGATTGGCAAATACCTCTGACGTAAGAAACATAGGATTATAGACTCTAAGACAAGCACTAGCGAAGGTGACGTCATCTGAGATTAAATTTGCCTGTGCCTCCTCATTTCATCATCATTATTTTTCTTTTTTTTTTTAAAGAATATTAGAACTGAAATTACCCCCTCCAGCTAAGCTAAATTGCTTGTGTTAGGAGTGAGTTCACGACGGTAGTGTAATGGCCAGTATTCAAACTCAATACATTTTGATCGTAAGGCCGACTCCTGAACGACTGAGCTACCTACGCTTTTTCGGAGCCTGATCAATCTGGTTGAATCCAAAGTTAGCATTTGGTAACCGAAGTTTGTTATTTAGGTTCATCTTGACTTGTGAAGCGACTGCCATCTGAGCTCCCAAACCATAGAGAAGACAAAAAGGTTATTAAGTAGCTTTGTAGTTAAGGAGTCGGTCTAACAATCGAAAGGTAACGAGTTCGAATCCTAGCCATATTATTAACGGTGCGACGTGAACCTATGTCTAATACGAGCAATTTAGCGTAGCTTTTTTTTTTTTTATATAGGACACGTCAATTGGACTTCGCCTTGCCTGATGGTAAGCTGAAGGCAAAGTCCCAGAAAAGAGGGTCACCATTACTTACACATACCGTGTGACAATGATGACACTCAGCTTGACGGCCTCATCATATGCTTTTTCACGCCCCGCTTAAAGGACCCGGGACTGTAGGAAGATGGAAACACGTGAGCTGGTAATGAATTCCAGGCCTTAATGGTGCGACAGAGGAAAGAGTCTCCGAACCGCTTGGTTCTTGATCGGATGTTTTGCACCGAGTGCGGATGACATCTAAGACCTGCACGTGTTGTCCTGTGTAGGAAAGGGGAAGGTGGGACTAATTGGAAGAGCTGGTTCGATTCTAAAGTCGAATTTAGATTTTGATACAGAAATGATTTCAATATCTTCTCCAGCCTCTGTGGCGTGGCAGTAGTAAAAGCGGCCACTACACAGGAAGCACGTGTTCAGTTCCCGGTCAGTGCAAATATTTATATGCATGAATTTTTGCACTGGTCTGGTCATGTTAAGCCGTTGGTACCAGTTTTAGTACGAACATCCATGACAGTCGGTACGAGTTGTTGGAGCCCTAAAAAGTCCGACTAGTCTTTCTACAGAACTTTGATATCGCGAATTGTTTGTGAAAGTCAGATGGCAGTCGCTTCACGGAAAATATCGCAAGTTCAGTCGTACCTTAGTTAGACCAGAAAACCCCAACCGAGTTGGCTCATAGAATAGTGATGATGCTTTCCAAATCTTAACACCAGTACACAATCTGAGAATGTAACCAAGGACCGCATACACACTCGCAGCATTTACCAGTTCGTCGCTGAGGGAGTCAATTATGGGTAAATGGGGGGAAATACACCGAGTTGGGTACTAATGTGGCGCGTGACGTTACAGTTACTTGGGTGTGTCTAATGACCGTTTACAAACGACTCACAGGTTTCTCAAAGATGAAGAAATTTATTAGGAACAGACAATACACGTAGGTAAAATAGCCCACCTGATGGAAAATGGTTTCTGTGGCCTATGGTCGTGCAATACCAAGGGAATCACACTCATGCTGCCAACCCTGAAGCGCAAGAGTTTCTTTGCCGCCAGTGTAAATGACAAAGCAGAATAAGCTTTCAGTCTTCCCACTGACAGTACAAAAACTCACCAGTGAGCTCTGGCTACCCTACTTACCGCCGGGAACACACCAAGAGGTTATTATGGCCGCGGTATTCTGTAAGGCGGAGGTACGTCCCCAACTCCTCAGAAGGGATAGTATAGTGGTCAGCATTATCAATCGTACAGAAGCAGTCGTCAATCATCCAAATGCACTAAATGCGCACTTTATGAGTGACAGCCTCAAACTCAAAAGGTTTAAAAGAAAGATCTCCAGAGACCTGTGAGGAATAACATACAAATGGGACAAAAGTCACTAGACTAGCTACCCTCCAAGACAAATTATCCATTCCTAATCATTTGCTGAATGTTTACCAGAAACAGATTGCAACGTTTAAAAAAAAAGAAGCGAACACTAAGAAAATTAACCGCAGGTTCTAAAGTGAAAGGCTCGGATACATCCGAAAACATCGCTAAGCTGATGATGACTCTTGTGATCATCTGAATCACTCTCTTTAAAATCTTTTTACCATCTATTTCGAACTCATTCCTGCTCATTATAGTTCCAAATCAGGACAAGCAATTTCCTCGTAATATGTTTGTGATTGGCGCTTCTCTTCTAAAGTGCGCATTCCTAATCCTATCCATTTTGAACACTCCACGGTAAAATCCACATGCGTCTAGTTTTAATCAAATGTTAAAACAACTTGCGTTACTACTCTCATGAATTGTTATTCTTTGACACATTACAAGGGCGCTGTCACCCTCGAACGGCGTCCATCGCCCTGTACAACTCGCACCCGTCCAATTAAACTGACATGGTGACATTTCTCTTATTTCGATGTCTCACCTAATTTTTGACAGTAAATATTTACTTAAGTATATGTACAGTCAGCATCAGATCGATTTTGACTTACAAAGTACTCAAAATGATCTACATATCTTGATATTCCTCCTTTCCTGTTGATTGATATTTGGTAGGCACCTTTAGTTTGGAAGATAATACAATTTAAATCAATAAAACAGTTTGATTTGCTGTAAGACTCTGTAGTCAAGATCAATCTGAAGCTGACTGTACATGAAGTATGACATTAAGTGGAAATTTAGTTTATCAATAAAGTCACTGAGGTCAGTATTGTCACAATGTGATATTAAACTTACAAATACCAGATTCGCAAGCCAATATTTAAAGCCAGGGCAAAAAAATCAGACATTGCATAAATATTGCATGTATATTTATATCTTTTGAGACGAATACGAATAGAAAGCAACGTCGACGTCATCAATGTCATCACGGTGTATCACAGTGTAGTGTATTGGGTCCGACACTTATATTTCTATCGTTAAATGATCTCAAGCTAATTTCTGGAAAATTGAGCAACAATTCGAGTTCCGAGTAAGACCAGTTAAATATCCTTCATCAAGATATTTCATATTGATTTTGAACTTCACACAAGAAATAAGAGAAGCTTCTTCACGTTCTAAGCAATATTTCATATTTTATTTATCAAAGGAAATTACATTACCAATTTCCAACATATTTTCATTTATTGTGAGAGTTTAGGTAATACGAATTGGTATGGCAATAATACACTACGGTAGATTCAGAGGAATTCTGAGTACACTGTTTCTAAGAAGCACATCATTGTATTGTATAGATTACTAGAGAATAGATAAAAAAATACCTTTTAAGTGAAACGTTGCTTTTAATAAGTTACCTCTTGACCATTGGAGACTTTACTTCAAGGGCATATTCGGTGTCTTTCGGAGAAGGCTGAATATAGTTCAACCTTTTGCAGAACACTGCAGAAACTCGAAACTCTGCATGGATTGTGCTCAAATTTTGATACGATATAATATATTTTATTTTAAGTGTGTTGAATTTTACCGTAAGTAACCGCGGTAGCCTAGTGGTATGGGTAATGGACTGCTGAGACGAGGTCTCGGGTTCGATCGCAGGTTTTACCATCACACACACCAATGACTTTTCGATGCTTTTCGAAGTTTTGTGTGTATTTATCGCAGGTTTATAAGTGCCCGGTTAATGGCAATAGGCTCGCCACCTATTACATTGGGACCTAAATATAACTGGCGAAATGTGGGTGCTAGCAACTCTGTCTACCTCTTCGGGGATATATGCGTGAGTTTATGTTATGTTATGTTGAAATTTAATTTGATGTAAATAAGTAAATAATTACATATTTTAGGTATGCTTGAGTTTAATTAACAGTGTGTTTTAAAAAAATATAGGCAAGTAGGTTCTTGTCTATATTTTTATTAGGAGGTAGAACACGGCGGTATTTCCGCCCAATTGAGCAGTCCGACTGGGGAAGTACCTCCGCCCTACAGATTACCGCGGCTATAATAACTTCGTGTTGTGTTTCCAGCGGTGAGTAGGGTAGCCAGAGCTCACTGGAGAATTTGTGCTGTCAGTAGGAAGACTAAAGGCTTGTCCTGCTTTGTCTTCTACACAAACGGCACAAAAACTCTGTACTTACAGGGTTGGCAGCGCGACTGTGACTCCTCTGGTGTTACAAACGTCCATAGGCCACGGTAACCACTTTCCATCAGGTGGGCCGTGTGCTTGTCTGCCACTTAAGTGGTATAAAATAGTAATAATAATAATAATAATGTAAATGACTGTTTGTTTCTTAATAAATAAAAAACCCGGGTTGCAATCAGGTTATCAGCTTTTCTTTATAAATTCATTCCCGATCATCCGGCCGGTATTTATTTAATATAATAGAAGGCAAACAAATAATGTCATATTTAGTTACGAATTATACTTACAAAGGCTCTTATCTCAAGTGATTCGTACGCCCTCTCGAGTAAAATTTCTTGGAAACAAGATATTTGTCCTTATTGTGTTTGTATATTTGTGTATTTGACGTATTTAATAAACAATTACCATGTGTGGAGAGTGTTTAGCCCAATATACTTTATTGGCAAATACACTGTCCACACGAATTTCTTTTTCTTTTTTTATATAGGACACGTCAATTAGACTTGCCTGATGGTAAGCTGAAGGCAATGTCTCATATACCATGTTACAATGGTGACACTTAGCTTGACGGCCTCTTCATGTGCTTTTTCACGCCCAGCTGAAAGGACCTTACGCAAGGAAATACGCAAATACGAATAGCCATGTAAAGTGCCACCAGTTTTAACCGATAAAAAGCAGGACGTGCTCAATTCAATTGGGATATTTTTTTAATAGGTATTAATAGCGTCCTATCGATCCTAACGATCGACTTGACATTACAATCGACATGTTGTTTAGTATTTTTTTATTTCTGTACGGCCAGTGTGTTCCATTTAACGGTAGACAAAATATGACAATTCACATGGTGGAACCTCTTTGAAGTAAATACTTTTTTGTGAAGCGTTTATTGTCTGTATTTGCATGATTGCGTGTATATGTTTTAGGTAGGAGGTAGGACACGGCGGTATTTCCGCCCAATTGATCAGTCCGACTGGGGAAGTACCTTACAGAATACCGCAATTATAATAACTTCGTGTTGTGTTCCCGGCGGTGAGTAGGGTAGCCAGAGCTGGAGAATTTGTGCTGTCAGTGGGATGACTAAAGGTTTGTCCTGCTTTGTCCTCTATATTGATAGCACAGAAACTCTGTGCTTACAGAGTCGGCAGCACGAGTGTGGCTCCTCTGGTGTTACACACGTCCATAGGCCACGGTAACCACTTTCCATCAAGTGGGCCGTGTGCTTGTCTGCCACCTAAGTGGTATAAAAAAAGTCAACTATTGCCTTTTTTTTTAATGTGCGCTATATTCCGGGATACCCCCTCCACCGCAGCCGGTGGGGGAGGTTATGTCGGACTTGAACCGACTAAAACGCACGCCGTCTGTGTGCCGGACGTGAGATTATCTAAGACATTCCCTCGCACTCCGGCCGCAATGCAACTAACATCTAATACTTTGTTACGGAAGTTTGTAAAGTTGTTTGGATATTTTGGTTCTATTTTACTCGATCAAGTTCAAACGGTTGAATAGATCTGGTTGAAATTCACTACAGTGATAGACTATAGATAGTCCATAGTAACTCGAATAGCTTTCTATAGGAACGTAATCAGATTTGAGGGTGGACGTGCTGGCGTCACAGGTATCTGTTAATTTATACTAATATTATGGTTCTTTTTTACTCGATCAAGTTCAAACGGTTGAATAGATCTGGTTGAAATTCACTACAGTGATAGACTATAGATAGTCCATAGTAACTCGAATAGCTTTCTATAGGAACGTAATCAGATTTGTGGGTGGACGTGCTGGCGTCACAGGTATCTGTTAATTTATACTAATATTATGACAGCGAAAATAACTCTGTCTGCTTGTATGTCTATTAGCTGTCTATCTTTTCTTTATAACACTTTAATGGCAGACAAGCACACAACCCACCTTATGGAAAGTAGTTACCGTGGCCAATGGACGTGTGCAAATTAATAGGTGACTATCTTAATTTACCCCACGGTAACGACTTTCCATAAGATGGGTTGTGTGCTTGTCTGCCACTGAAGTGTACTCACGTTGCCAACCCTGTAAGCATAGAGAGTTTCTATGCCGTTAGCGTATGTCTGTCTGTCTGATTGTCTGTCTGTCTGTCTGTCTATCTGTCTGTCTGTCTGTCTGTCTGTCTGTCTGTCCGTCCGTCTGTCTGTCTGTCTGCCTGTCCATCTATCTGTCTGTCTGTCTGTCCGTCCGTCCGTCTGTCTGTCTGTATGTCTGTCTGTTTGTCTGTCTGTATTATATGCTTTCGCGCCTAAACCGCTGAACCAATTTTGATGAAATTTGGTGTAGGGATATAATAGATGTCGGTAATAGCGATAACACATATTATTATGTCCTATAAGCTATGTGTTGTCGCGATGATCTACATCCACGCGGGTAGAGCCGCGTTCAACAGCTAGTATTCTATACTTAGTCTGGCCATAAATACTGTTACAATTAAAATAAGAAAGATATTACATTTGAATTTGGAATCTGCCATTTTTATACGATTGCTCATTGTGTTTTCTAATTTTGGCGCCAATACATTGTACAATATTTTGCTATATGGAGTGGGGTGATAAAGAAAACCGAATCGCTGTGATTGCATTACATAAAGTTGGTATGGAGCCGAATGTAATTTTTAAAACTCTCCATACGCTTGGTATTAGTCAAATGTTTGTGTACCGGGCTAATATTAGGTACAATGAGACCTCCTCTGTTTGTGACAGAAAAAGATCTGGCCGTCCACGTAGTGTTCGTACGAAAAAGGTGGTCAAAGCAGTAAGGGAAAGAATTCGAAGAAATCCTGTCCGAAAGCAAAAGATTTTATCTCGGGAGATGAAGATAGCACCCAGAACCATGTCGCGCATTTTAAAAGATGACTTAGGACTTGCAGCATATAAGAGACGCACTGGTCATTTTTAAACTGATAATTTAAAAAAGAATAGGGTGCTAAAATCGAAGCAACTACTGAAGCGGTACACACAGAAAAATTTTGTTTACGGATGAGAAAATCTTTACAATTGAGGAACATTTTAACAAACAAAATGACCGTTTTTATGCTCAAAGCTCTAAGGAAGCTTCCCAATTAGTCGACAGAGTGCAACGTGGGCATTATCCGACTTCAGTGATGGTTTGGTGGGGTGTTAGCTATGAAGGAGTGACTGAGCCATATTTTTGTGAAAAAGGTATCAAAACATCGGCACAAGTGTATCAAGATACCATTCTTGAGAAGGTAGTTAAACCCCTTAACAACACCATGTTCAATAACCAAGTATGGTCCTTCCAACAAGACTAAGGGCCGGGTCATAAAGCTCGGTCCACGCAGTCTTGGTTGGAAGTGAACGTTTCGGACTTCATCAGAGCTGAAGACTGGCCGACGTCTAGTCCCGATCTTAATCCGCTGGATTATGATTTATGGTCAGTTTTAGAGAGTATGGCTTGCTCTAAACGCCATGATAATTTGGAGTCCCTAAAACAATTCATACGATTAGCAGTGAAGAATTTTCCCATGGAAAGAGTGCGTGCTTCTATTGATAACTGGCCTCAACGTTTAAAGGACTGTGTTGCAGCCAATGGAGACCACTTCGAATAAGCTTTTTATATTTTAAATTGTTTTATATTTATGTATTAAACTAACACACTGTAAAAGTAATAAATATTATTTGCAATAAAAAAAAATGTTTTTTCTTCGTAACAATATTTATGGCTAGACTAGGTATAACAAGGTTCATTATTTTTATTTCTTTTATGTTTGTAGTTCAGCTTTAGAAAAGGTTATTGGTTATATCCCTGTCTGTAACGAAACTGATCTTCTAAGGCGTATACGGATAATAGGCTTAATCTAACAGGGAATAATCCACGTCATTAGTTCAGCTTCATTCGTATATATGAACATAAATGTATCTGCTATTATGAAAGCGTAGATAATTGTAATCTGTAACTACGTAGGTAATTAATTAATTAAATACACCTCTTCGTAGGACATTGTCACAGGAATTGCGATCTCATATTTATACATTTTCAGTGAAAACTCTGGAACAATGAGTAGCTTAGTGGTTAAGGAGTTGGCCTTACGAGCGAGAGGTCCCGTGATCGAATCCTGGCTATTACACTACCGACGTTAACCCACTCCTAACACAAGCAATTTAGCTTAACTGGAGGGGTTAGAGGGAATATTAGTAATTTCGATTCTAATATTCTTTTAAAAAAATATATCACGATACCATACAGTTTTTATTTATTTTATTTTATTTATTTATTAGGTCTACCAACAATGTTTTACATTAAAGCATACAATAACAGTAATTGAAACTAACTTATTACAATGCAAACATCACTTGAAGGTAAACACCGCATAAAAAGAATGACAAAGAGAAACTTATAGAAATAAACTCATATATCCAAAATACGGTGCTCGAAAATTTTGGCATTCAGCATCGTTTTCCGTTTTGTAAGTGCTGTATGAATGATTTAGGTAAGTATATATATATATAGTGTGATTCGGCTTTCATATTCTCGAAGTTTTAGAAGCTATGAAAACTTGAAATTGTTTGTACTTCGCACTAGAGTACGCCAGTTACCAGGAAGGAATATATTTAATTTTTTTTTCATTTCTTTTGCATGTTTTAGTTTCTGAAGTATTTTTTCATATAATGAATTCGCAATACAATGTAGAAATTATTTGTGCAGGAACGAGCAGAATGGCCGCAGGGTGGACTAAATAGGGGAGAATCACAGGCTTGTATGCGTCCCCCAAATTTCTATTACAAGGGAAAATTCAAAATTCCATCGTCAGATCGCCCGGTTCTATGGATGGTCATTTTTAATCTTAAACGCATGCGACTAAATGAGGCAGAGATATTAAGTTGGATTGTATAATGTGGTAAAAATGGGAGAGACTGGAGTTCACTAAATCATACATACAATTTGAATTACATTTAATTAATGATTTTCATTCCTTTTCTCATTGGAGTGAGCAGAGACTACGTGTTTACACTTGGTACCCTCCTGAAACACGCCTTTTGCTTCTTCTAATTTCAATATTGTTCTCTGAACCTGGTCTTTCAGTAAAGTGTCCTCGATTTTTTTAATATAAGTCATTTTTTTTTTATATAACTTAGTTGGCAGACAAGTACATGGCCCACCTGATGGTAAGTGGTTACCGTGGCCTATGCACGTGTGTGACACCAAGGGCATTACAAAGGCGCTGCCGATATATGACAATACAGTATAGTGTAGTGTTAATTTGGTCTACTAGCTCTAACTAGAGCTAGCCCCAGATGTTCGTATGACAACAGGGAACGACGGCGTAATGCGCTCTCAGAGGTACGGTAACACTCAGACTAATGCAAATAGACATATTCATGCATACAAATATGTTTACTGGGCGAGATTCGAACCCGCACCCCTGCGTAGCAACCACATTCACTAGAGGCTAGAGGTTTCTTGAGACGGAATTACTGCCAAGAAATGAAACCCTAAAGTTAATGCAGCTAAACTTTGTAAGTTATTTAGTTATTCATTTATATTGCAAATATATATAGAGGATTGGTAGACAGGTGTTTTCATTATAAAGTATCACAAAATTTGGCCTGGCGGCATGCAACCGTATCAGACATGCATTACACATAATACACATTGTTATTAAATAATATTAATTAAATTTATCATTAATAATTATCATGTTCACAAATAATAGTCGAAATAAAAATGTTATTTAGTGTCAATCCCCACTGTAAGAGCTGCGAGCTGGCTATTTGAGGCGAAATATTGCTAACAATTTTGAATTGTATTACTATTACTTAAACTTATCATTAATAATTATCATGTTCACAAATAATAGTCAAAATAAAAATGACATTTGAACATACCAAAATAAATATATTTAAAATGATTAATTAATTTTCATTGTTTGAATTAATTTAACTCGATTTCTTAATATTAAACATGATTAAATTTATGTCTATGATTTGTCATTTATGTCTACTATTAGTTATCCAGCCATAATTCTTCGTATTCACTGAAGAAGCTTGTTTAGTACACGGAAAAGCTGAAGTGGTATCGTATGAATGTGGTTTTGTATCGATTTAATGAGGAAGTGAATACGTGATCTCTAGCATACTTGCTATCAAGTATGCTAGAGATCACGAATCGAATATCTGTGCTAGAGATAGACACGAAATATTCGATTAATGAAGTAATAATACTAATAATATTCTGTTCCACCGTTCCGTATGTCTGCTTACGGTCTCATGTTTTACATAATTCATAACATTTTTGTATTTTTGATAGGTACTTTGGATACCTAACTTTATTGACTCTTTTTTAAAAATAGTTTATTATGTCACTCAGAAATACGTTGCGTAGTATTTTAATGGTAAAATAATTGTTAAACTCGATATTACAGTTTTTGAATATAAACATACCAAAATACAAATATTTCCTCTTCATAATATTATTGCAGATATTGTGGGTCGGGGCCGGTCATAAAGAGGATTAACGAAATAAGGCTTCATTCAATGAAAAAGCAGGAAAATTTGTTCATAAATACTGTTTCTGAGAATTAAGCAGGAATCACCTGCTGTTTACTTTTCATGGTCGGTTGAACCTGTTTATTACAATATTTTATTTAACTTCGGGAAAATTATGGCTTCGATCTCTGGTCTCCCCCGATGTCCGCCATAGAGCAAACAACTTACTTTTTCGATTATATTCTGAGTAGATACTCGTATATTAACTATCACGGTTCTGTCATGTTTGTACATACCGGCTGGTTGCTATATTCTTAATTTGAAATTATATTCTGAGTAGACAAACGTAAATTCCCTGTCACGGTTCTGTCATATTTGTAGATACCGGCTGGATGCTATGTTCTTCATTTGAAATTATATTCTGAGTAGATACTCGTATATTCTCTGTCACGGTTCTGTCATGTTTGTACATACCGGCTGGTTGATATATTCTTTATTTGAAATTATATTCTGAGTAGATACTCGTTTATTCCCTGTCACGGTTCTGTCATGTTTGTAGATACCGGCTGGATGCTATGTTCTTTATTTGAAATTATATTCTGAGTAGATACTGGTACAATCCCTGTCACAGTTCTGTGATGTTTGTACATACCGGATGGTTGCTATATTCTTTATATGAAATTATATTCTAAGTAGATACTCGTTTATTCCCTGTCACGGTTCTGTCATGTTTGTAGATACCGCATGGAACTAATAAGTACTACGTACAACTGGAATGTGCACTCACTATATGCGTGTACACAATATAAGACTTTAATGAAATGGGTGAAAACTGTATTTAAAACGAACGGGGAAGCGAGCCGATAGAGACAGCAAGCACGAGGTCAATGTGTCCCTTTCTATTATTGCCAGTACACATGACAATACTTTTTAGTAGTTTATTATATTTGTGAAACTATTATTAAATATTATAGTAAAAAAAATGTGTGCTCTTGACTCGTTTCAGTCGTGAAGTAGAAATAAAAACGTAACTTTTTATGATCATTAAAACATCGCAAGGTTCTAAACTGTAAACATATAATTCTTTTGGTAGTACAATGGTAGAATTTTGAACATTAACGTCGCAATCAGCTATCCTAGGGTGTATGCGCTGACTTGTTCGTAGTCTCAAAGTAATTTTATTACCAATTTGTATTACTATCATGGTGAAAAGGTGTATTGAAGGTTGCAGCAGTGAAACATTGGCAGGATGTAACATATTGTTACGATAGACGTATCGCCATTGATGTTGCTGGACCTTTTCCAATGACTGAAGAATGTAACAAATACATCATAGTAATGCAAGATTACTTCACTAAGTGGCCTGAAGTATTTTTGCGATACCCAACCAGGAAGAAGTCACTGTGGCAAGGAAACTGGTTCCGGAAGTGGTCTGCCGGTACGGCGCACCTATGGAGATCCACTATGACCAAGGACAGAACTTCGAGTCTGCTCTATTTCAAGAAATGTGCAAACTCCTTGGAATGAACAAGACCCGTACGACTCCAGCGCATCCGCAGTCAGACGGAATGGTCGAGAGGTTTAACCAGACGTTGGAAAATCACTTGACTAAAGTTGTCGATGAACACCAAAGAGATTGGGATCAGTAAAATCCCACTGTTCCTGATGTCCTATCGATCTGCGGTACATGACAGTATGGGACACACCCCAGCGAAAGTGAATTTTGGTCGCGAGATTAGGCTAGCAGTGGATGCAATAACCGATACGCCACCTGATAGTCCTAAGCCCGTGACGGATTACGTGAGTGAACTTCGAAACCGACTAGACGAGGTGCACAGAATGGTCCGGGAAATCAATCTGAAGACAGGTGAAAGGATGAAAACCCGGTACGATAGTAATGCAAACACCAACGGTTTTTAAGAAGGAACACTGGTATGGTTTCATAATCCGCTACGCAAGAAGGGGAAATCTCCAAAACTCCAAGCTCGCTGGGAAGGGCCCTATACGGTTATTACGAGAATCAATGACGACGACCTCCGTGGCGTAGCGGTAGAGCATTCGACTGCTATGCAGGGGGCGCGGGTTCGATTCCCGCTCAGTGCAAATATTTGTATGCATGAATATGTATATTTACATTGGTCTGGGTGTTTCTATGTATAATATGTATGTATTTGTAAAAAAACTATGTTATCCGCATTCTAGATCCCATAACACAAGCTAGTTAAGCTATGCTTACCATGGTCTAGATAGCGTTGTATAGAATGTTGTGGAATATTTATTTATTTATTAATGACATTACTTACCGCATTAGGAAGGGGGTTAGGGGAAAACCAAAGGTAGTCCATGTGGATAGGTTGACGCGTCATCATGGAACAAATGATGCACGGGACGAGCATGACTAAAAGGGGGGTAATGTTACGACCGATGTCGATATCTCGAAAACTAGTAATCGAATCTTCAAGAAATAAAAACGCAAATTAAGAGAGATGTCAATTCCTATTTCTTGCAAAATATTTGGTCATCCTAGCAGAGTGAGATACAAGCACCTCCTAGTTGCTATCTCTTTCGGACCGTTTTCCTAGGTCAGTGCACATTCCGGTTGTACGTAGTACTTATTAGTTCCATGAGATACCGGCTGGTTGCTATATTCTTTATTTGAAATTATATTCTGAGTAGATACTATTCCCTGTCACGGTTCTGTCATGTTTGTACATACTGGCTGGTTGCTATATTCTTTATTTGAAATTATATTCTGAGTAGATACTCGTTTATTCCCTGTCATTGTTCTGTCATGTTTGTAGATACCGGCTGGATGCTATGTTCTTTATTTGAAATTATATTCTGAGTAGATACTGGTACATTCCCTGTCACAGTTCTGTGATGTTTGTACATACCGGCTGGTTGCTATATTCTTTATTTGAAATTATATTCTGAGTAGATACTCGTATATTCCCTGTCACGGTTCTGTCATGTTTGTACATACCGGCTGGATGCTATATTCTTTATTTGAAACAAAATTTCTTCATCACTGTCATCATAGAGTTACTTTCGGTTGTTTAGAGTACGCTCACTTCTATTTCTCTTCATGTACCTTCTTCAAGAGCGGCATGACCCACCTGAAATCTGTGGCCAAAGCTTCGTCCGCTAGTTTGGCTGATAGGTATCTCATAAGCCAGCCTAAAGAGATTGACAGATTTTTTTATACAACTTAGGTGGCACCGGCCAAGCCTCATGTGATCGAAAGTGGTTACCATGGTCTATGGGTGTGTTACATCAGAGGAGCCACACTCGTGCTGCCAACCCTGTAAGAATAGCATAACATAACATAAGCTCACGCCTATATCCCCGAAGAGGCTGGCAGAGGTGCTAGCACCCACATTTCGCCAGTTTAGACTTAGGTCCCAATGTAATAGGTGGCGAGCCTATTGCCATTAACCGGGCACTTATAAACCTGCGATAAATACACACTTAACTTCGAAAAGCATCGAAAAGTCATTGGTGTGTGCCATGGTAAAACCTGGGATCGAACCCGAGACCTCGTCTCAGCAGTCCATTACCCATACCACTAGGCTACCGCAGTTATATGCAGATAAATTTTGCTTTTTAATTTCACCTATAGGTATAGCTAAATGTCATTCCTGAAAAAAATTAAACACTTTAAAGAAATAATGAGAGGAACGGCATCATTCAAGTAATAAATTATTTTATGTGAATTCATGGCGCACGGTATGCGTTATGCATGACAGGTCATGATATGAGTTCAAAGATATATACATATATTTGCCATAATTAACAAGAGTAATTACAACAGCACACTGTGTGAAATAAATAAAAAAAAAACAGTCGTACACAATAATAAAATCAGAGCGTTTTATTAACATCCCTAACACTTGTTCGTGTGAAATTATTCGGTGGATGAAAAAAGACTACACTGTGTCGTCTCGCATTGCCGACGACAGATTTATAATAATTAGAAATGATACACACAGAGATTAGAAATCGCGTGCGTACTTTTTAAAATTGTGTTGTTGGAAAGCCTGGTTCCTACGTAATAGGTATTCTTAATAGATATTAGAGATCTTAATGGTTTACATGCTTATTGGTTAATATCATAACTTATTAACTAAAAACAAAAAAGCTGACTTTTATGCAGTGAAAACTCATTTTTTGGGTAGGTACTTTTTGAGTGAACAAAAATTATAATCATTCGCGTCATCGTTATCGAACGCTTGAACCATCGTCGAACTCGTTGCATGTTACTAAATTTTAATTTTAATCAGCAGTTCCCAAAGACAAGGCATATTAAATCTTGACACGGCATTGCATATAATTCCTTTTAAAACTTTTTCCTACGACCGTGTCTGTCTGTCTCTTTACGGGAAGTAAGTTCGCATGCGTGACGTTTCAAGCAAGTGCGGTAGTTCAAAGACTAATTTAGCATAAATATCTATACCTAACAGTGCATAATTACATTGCCTGCATTGAGTGTGATATTTTAATTACCACCTTATACTTCTTCTTTTATTGTTGCCGTTATGACATGCGATCTGTTATATTTATTTCACATCAAAAGTATACTTATATTTATTTTGAGATTGAAAATAGCAATAAGACACGGTCAGATTTTAATTCAAATTCAATCCGAATCATTGAGGGCCTCTGTGGCGTAGCGGTAGAACGTTCGACTGGTACGAAGGATGCGCAGATTCGATTCCTGCTCAGTGCAAATATTTGTATGCAAGAATATGTATATTTGCATTGGTCTGGGTGTTTCTATGTATGATATGTATGTATTTACAAAAAAAAGTATCTAAGTATGTTTATTCGCATTTTAGATTCCATAACAATAGCTAGATAAGCTATGCTTACCATGGGCCTAGAAAGCGTTGTGTAGAATGTTGTAGAATATTGACGTGACAACGTCTTATAAATTGGTTTGCCGGGTGACACTTCAAGAAACTGCGTTACGCTCCGCTCACGTTATGCGCTCACAATGAGAGCGAGTGAGAGGCACGCGTCCCTTCCACTCGGGCATGGTTAGCCCGCCTAAGAGCGAGAGAGACAGACATAAAAAGTGAAAGGCACGCGTCCTTACTATTATTTCATCCTTCTTCCTACTATACGAATGAATATTCACATTAAAATTATTTTACCACTCAAAGTCGTTGTCACGTAAAACTTTCGCCCGTATACCGACTTTACAGGCAACCAATTTTTATTTATTTATATGTAATTCAAAATACCAGAACTTACTACTCAGTATGGTTATGCTGAAAAAACCTTTTAAATAATAATAATTATAATAATAATAATCATTTATTTCAGGCAATAATAGAAAAGTTACAGGATGTTAAAAAACTTATTCTACGGCCCATAAATATATACCTTAAAACTAAAAATATATATATATCTTAACCTAAAGCACACGTAATGACGTCGACGTGTCACGGGGCGGGGTGTCGCGTGTCGGCAGGCGTCCTCGGAAGCGCCGAAACTTCACCCCCGTCGGCCAAAAGTCAGGACGCAGGATGGTAGCGGTGTGGCTGTTTGGAACTCGCACCACAAAAGAATTGAAGCTCACGTTGTGACGAGAGTCCAGCTTCTCCACCCTTAAGCCCATCCCGGTTTTCTTTTGGAGATAGTTCGCGACGTCTACGATCTTCACGCTGTGATGTACACGAGATACGTAGACCATCGTCGAAGGGACCTCTGCGCGGAACTGCTGCTCAATGCTCCTCGCTGCAGTACCACACTGGTTCTTGCGGGAGGACTTCTTCTTCTTCTCAACAACTTTGAAGTCCTCCACATTACAAGGCTCCTTCCCCGGCGCCTTGACGGATGCAGTGTTGCACTGAGTGACACTACACTGTCGTCTCTTTGTCGGTACGGCTGTAGGGGTGCTGGCCGTAACAGCTGCGTAGTCACGTGGATGAGGAACTTGCAACGTGATATTCGGCCTCTTCACGGGTGAAGAAGGGGCAGCGGGGGCGGCGGGGCGCGCGATAGTGTTCGCGGCACGCTCCTCGGCCATCGGCGACTCAGGCGAATCAAATTTTGCTGACTCGAAACTGTAAAATGACGCATTCTGCGCGCCTCGTCGTACGTTGACATTATTAGAGGCTACATTATGTGACGTACTAGTTGTACTACTGTTACGGAGTAGCAATAATTCCGCCTGTAGTCCACTGATAGTTTTATCAGAAGCCTCTAATTTTGCCAACACATCAGCAAGGCTGGACTTCAAGAACGTGATGTCCTTGAGAAGTCTTGTGACATCTACGTGGTCGAATCCCACCGGCGGAAGCTTGTGCAGCTCCCTTGCGACGAAATCTGGCACGTCATCCGGGTCGGTTTGCTTCAGCAGGGTGATGATGTCCTGCACACTTCGTTCCCCTCCATCCCTTCTGCGAGATGGCATCTGGGCAGTTTTGCCAACCGATTGGTATAGCAGCGCCTTCCCGCTGCAGACCTCCTCTTCCTTGAAATTGGACTTGCAGATCTGCAGGATGCTGATCTCGTCCATAGTGTCGACTGCATTCTGGATGAACGCCAGTAACTCGTTCACTATGATCGCCTTGTTGGTAGCCATCGTGGCGATGTAGGGCAGCGGCGCCCGAGCGGCGCGTTTCGCGAATTAATTATTTTTATTAATTAATTACGAAGCTATGCATTAGTGAGACGCGACCGTCGCCGACCGCGCATCACAACACAAATACCCTACTGTAGATGTTTATAAGGAGGCGAGAGTTCTCAGCGTGCGCCAGCTATATATACTTAAAACCTCACTATCTGTGCATAAGAAAGCTATTTCATCAAGCGATTTCGAATCTCTTACAAAACGAAGGGTTTACAGACTTGCCATCCCATCAGTAATATACTAAGTTTGCGCAACGTGTTGGTCGGTTGGTTTGTGTCCATGTATACAACACAGTCGCCAGGCATTGTGATATTAAAAATAGGTCTGTAAATGAGGCTAAGAACATTATATATAAGTGGCTAAAGATATTGAATTATAACGCTACAGAAGATCTTCTAGAAATAACATGCTAGTATGTAAGCACATATACCTATCCTTCTGTTGAAATCTATTATTTGAATTATGTCTATCTATGTAAATAACAATCTATTAGAATTGATTGTTTGCTGAGGTGAGAGACAATTTATTAATAGTGATAAAGCAATTATATGTGTAAATAGGTTTCCTCGATACAGGCTTGCCTAGTGAGGAAACCACAGATAGATCTAGGTTAAGTTAAGTGGGTTTTCTGCAGAATGTTTCTCATTAGATCATAACATACTTATTACACAAAACTTGGTCAGAGTTACCCAAAATGACTATAGTTGTTGTGTTATAAAATTGTGTACCTATGTAACATTTTGCATCAATAAATATTTTTTCATATTTCATTATTTACTTATATTGTTTTGATAAGCCATTTTTTTATTTTTTTGTTGGTTAGTAATAATAAAAACAATAGTTATCACTGAATGTATAGTTAAGCTCGGATTCCAAAGTGCTGTAATGTAAGTATTAAAGTTATCGGGATACTGTTGTATTGTTCCGATATTCTCGATAAATATCCTAATAACTTTAATACCATGATATATTTTGTAATGTAAGTTGGTCGGTACTTTATGATTATTTAAAATTAATTATTATTCCTATATTACAATGTTTAAAATGAACGTAATGATGATATTTTGGACGTACCGAGATTAACAACCAATGTAGAAAAATAATCATCAAATTAGGCTTATTTTTTACGCATAAAATACTTTATGTTTATGAGCTGATAATATTTTTTTGTATTTTTGTCACTACCATTAAGTACCCATGCTTCAATTAATAAAAAAACTTATAGCTAGTTGAATGTAAGACATTTCTTTCAAATCTCTGTGCTGTAAAGTAGAGATTTTAAAGAATTTTCCTTATAAAGTTCGTGGTGTGTCAATCTGATGACTAAACCTGAGTACCATTCGTTTTAAATCTACCTATCTTCATAGGTTCATAGTGAAAATCCATTATAACATGTACTAGTAATATTAAGTGGTGTAAATAATAAATTACCTTTATCGCCATAATGGCGAATAATTTATAGTGAAGGAAAGAATTATCAACGTACTCACTGCAATTACACGCTAACTTAAATAGGTATGACGAATTTTACTAAGCTAAAAATTAGTTTCGTAACTACAGCGTTAAATGTACACAATATAATATATTTTGCAATTATAATTATTTACGGTGAAAAGAAGAAGAAAAGAAAGACAAAATGAGTTTCACTCATAAAAAATAAAAATTATCATAAATTTGCAATCATCCTAATGGATATTGAAGTGTACTTAACTACTCATTATTGGCACTTTCTCAGTTGTCGGAACTTTTTAGTTTGAAATTATAGTTAGTGAAAGAAAAGAACAAGTTTAATACTAGCAACAAAACAGAGCACTCGACGAGACATTAATTAAATAACACGATAAAATTTCATTATAATTAATAAAATCAATAAAAAATAACGTCCCCAGTGTTGCACACGACCATAGGCCACGGTGACCACTTCCCATCAGATAGGCCGTGTGTTTGTCTGCCTAAGTGGTACAAAATATTTAAAAAAATCTGGTTCTACTTTAATAAAGTCGTATAGTAAAATCAATATTTGATATTTTTAGTTCTTCACCATCCCAACAATTTATCGGAAGTTCTGAAGTTTGAAAAAATCGGTCGTTTTCAGCAGCCGTGTGTCCCGTTCGTCTTAAAATAGACGCCATAGCTTTCATCTCATTATGCAGTGACAATTATGGTTCTGTTGACGGATGCCGTCAATTCTGCTCTCTAATTCAAAGGCACAAGGTTTAAATTATGATCAAAGGAATGTAAACGATTTTCAAAATGTGTACTTTCAAGCTAAGATTTCATACAATAGGGTAATAAGAGATGAAAGTATTTAAAATGAGGTATTGATTGAATACGTTACCCTATCCGTGGAGATTATCGCATATACATACACATACATAAAATTAATAATCTACTTAATATTGTATACCCAAATAGTGAAACATAGCTGAACTAATTATTATGTGAACATCTTCTGTACCTATGATTTACAATAAAAATGATTTGATTTGATTTGAAATGTTTACGTTACATACAGCAAAACGATTGTAAATGCACCTGGGATCTGATTTATTAAAATTACCCACGGTTTTAAATCGTGTGGTGACACACGAAGAAACAATCAAAACTTAAGCAAGTTATAATATTATATTTTCGAATACAAATTAATACGTAACAACTATGTGTTATTCATTTTGATAACCTCACGAAAAATAAACTTCATTAGTGGTTAAGAAGTCGACCTTAAGATCGAGAGGTTCCGAGTTCGAATCCTGGTCATTACACTACCGGCGTGAACCTGAACCCAACTCCTAATACAAGCAATTTATGTTAGAGGGAATATTAGGAATTTTGGTTCTAATATTCTTTATAAAAAAAGATAAGAAAAAAAAGAAACGTAGATAAGGTTTGAATTGACAGATCATAAGGAATTTCCGCCCAATTGAGCAGTCCGACTGGGGAAGTACCTCCGCCCTACAGAATACCGCGGCTATTATAACTTCGTGTTGTGTAGGGTAGCCAGAGCTCACTGGAGAATTTGTACTGTCAGTGGGATGACTAAAGGCTTGTCCTGCTTTGTCCTCTACACTGACGGCACAGAGACTCTGTGCTTACAGGGTCGGCAGCGCGAGTGTGGCTTTTCTGGTGTTACACACTTTCCATCAGGTGGGCCGTGTGCTTGTCTGCCACCTGAGTGGTATAAAAAAAATAACAAAGGTTTTTCCTTATTTGTATAATCGTATTCAAATCATTTCCTTTCTAATCGAGTTAATTTACTTGACTCGATTACGCAGCATAGCCGTGGATATTGATTATTATTATAACTAGCCGTATTAGCTAGTTATAATAATAATATATATTGAAAGAAAATATAAACATTTCAAAATCATATAATGAATATACAACAGTTCTGCATCAGCAAAGTATTGGTCTTCTTTTTCTTCCTTTATTATTTTGGTCATATAGTTAACTTTGCCATACATGCCTTTAGCGCACGAACCGCCTGCGAGCCTTTATATGCCACAAAAAGTCGAAATATACGGAGTAAGTTCTTGCTTCAATAGCAGCTCATGAAATTAATAACAATCGTGGCCTGTGCCTTATATGAGGCAGTGAAAAGAAATAAAGTAAACTGGAATAGCTGTGGTCCAACTTCGGTGCCGTAACGTTGAAAAATGAGGTTTCAAGAAATTTATACTTTTTGTTTTTATTATAAAACTAGGCTCCGGGTACGTGGACTTGTTATCCCGTACCCGTTATTGCCTCTTAGACAAGTGGCAGTCGCCACCTGTTACCCTAGCAGAAGCAGGCCGCGGCGGAGGTGCGTGATGCGCGCCTTCCCATACCATATGAGATGAGAACTCTGTGGTCCTCACACCCAAAGAAAGCAGTCTCATAAGAGACGGTCCGGCACCGGGTGGGATGCGAAGGGTATGTTTCAGATAATCTCACCTCCGGCAAGCTGCGGCTCACACAGTCGACGTTTAGTCTGTTCAAGTCTGACATAACCTTCCCAACCGACTTCGGTAGTGGGAGTATACGTAGGGATTTTGCGAACATTAAAAAAAAAGACAAGTGTCAGTTCGTTGACACTTGTCTTTTTTTTATTGTAGAATAGAATGACGAATGTGTATGGGATCTGAAGATTTTGACAGTCGTCAACCGAACGGATTGCATGAATTGTCTAGTGGGCCCATCCTCCCCGATAGTGTGATGATAGATAGTGTATGCCTCTCCTAGCCTAATCATTATTTGTAAGTAGGCTAGAAGAATGATAACCTATTTTGAAAATTATTTTACCAATAGAAAGATACATATGAACATAAAACATAACATAATATAAACTTACGCTTATATCCCCGAAGGGATAGGTAGAGTTGCTAGCACCCACATTACGGCAGTTTATGTTTAGGTCCCAATGTAATAGGTGGCAAGCCATTGCCATTAACCGAACACTTATAAACCTGCGTTAAATAAACACATAACTTCGATAAGTCATTGGTGTGTACCATGATAAAACCTGGGATCGAACCCGAGATCTCGTCTCAGCAATCCATTACCCATAACACTAGGCTACCGCGGTTGATATATCGCGAGAGATACATATCTTTCCATTAAATTATTTCATTTTACCAATAAAATAATTTAATGGAAAGATTTATCATTGAATTATTTTGCCAATAGAAAGATACATATGTCTTTCCATTGGTAAAATAATTTTCAAATACTCAGTAGATCCAAAGATTACTCGCTTCCACATCACTAACTCATAAAATGTTGCTAAAAATAGTTTGACAAATTAAAAAGAATCACATATTTAAAAAATGTGTTGTTACGAAATCTGACCCTGTTACGTTACTTGACCTGTCTTGCGTTACTATCACAGAAATTTACCATTTACTTTTAGCTTAATTTTATTTAGAATCTGTATAACTTAAGACTTTGTAGCGGTAATTTCATTGGGATTTTTATTTATAAGTAGTATATTACAAACATACATTTCATATCTATATAACATTTTTCTAATCTAGTTTAAATTGTTCTGAATACAGTTTATTAATGAAGTCATTAACAGGTATCTTCACTTGATCTTCAAGTGCTCATTACCCGTAATACCTCGAACGCTCTACAAGCGACTTGACAATACGGATGAAAAAATTGAAATATTGATATCTTCCATAAATGGAGTATTAAGATGTCGTAATATTCGACTGATAATGTGAGTCTTAATTCCAGACACTTGTTATGAGTGAAAATTATTTTAATTATGGAATTAATTGCTTGTTGTCTGAGACTGGTATTGGACGACGAACATTTCAGATTATAAGCCGAGATCACACGAACAATTTGATAATTACAAGCTGAGGACACACGAATTATTTGATCATCATTAGTTAATTAGCTGCGGCTTCACCCGCATGACATTTTGATCCCGGTTCCATCTACGGGAACCTATTCCCGGCATAAAAAGTAGTACATCTATCCTAAGAGAAAAAGCTGCGCCAAAGCGCTATCCTTCAATTAGAAGGTGCAGTGGCTTGCTGACGATGTTCGACTCTATAACCCACCCTATAAAGTCGAACAAACATTTTCTTTAACACTTGGGAGATAAATACCTTTCATTTGAGATTTCATTAATCGAACTCCGTCCAGCCTACAGATAGTTAGGCCTGTAGAGGGGAACAAGGATAAGTAAATACATACATACATACGTATGCACGTAACAAGTAACACATTACCTTATGCATGTGAATAAAAAACTATTGAAGTCGCGACTTCACTACGGACACCTCTTGGGACAGATTGTAAGATTGTCTTTCATTCTTGCCCCGACTTCTCCCGCGTGTATCTCTTATCTCCCGTTCTATTCAACTATAAAACAAACGTAAGATTACAAGGCTGCAAAAGACCTTTCTAACAAAAAAAAAAACCGCATATAAATCCATTCAATATTTTTTGCGTCCATAGCGAACAAAATTTCCAATTTCCAATTATGTAATAGTACTTATAGATAGATATATACAAATAACAGCGGCAACCTACTGGTATGGGTAATGGACTGCTGAGACGAGGTCTCGGTTTCAATCCCAGGTTTTACCATGGCACACACCTATGACTTTTCGATGCTTTTCGAAGTTATGTGTGTATTTATCGCAGTTTTATAAGTGCCCGGTTAGTGGTAATAGGCTCGTCACCTATTATATTGGGACTTAAACATAAACTGGCGAAATTAGGTGCTAGCACCTCTGCCTAACCCTTCGGGGATATAGGCGTGAGTTTATGTTATGTTATAGATATATAGATAGATAAGGCCGAAGCCAACCTCTCCGATAGTAGGTACTTTACAAATAATAAGTCTTTCCGCATCCTTTTTCAATTTTCTCTATGCATTGATCAAATAGATGGCAGTCGGTCTACCAATAAAAATACTTAGTAGAAGACCTAACTCCATTAGACCAGTAAGGTCTGAACCGTGAATTCCAAAGAGTTACCTGTACAGGGCTATTATCACGTAGGTATTACATATAGGTACGTAAACTCTGTCAACCTCACCTTCGGCAACCAAAGCGACCCACAGGCGGCGTGCGTTTTAGTCGGTTCGAGTCCGACATAACCTCCTCCTCCGGCTCCGACGGGGAGGTATCCGTGGGGATTTTGCGCACGTAAAAAAAAAAGAGGTACGTAAACTTGTACTGTCATTTTTTAACCCGTGTGTATACAAAATCTCGGTTTAAAGATACAGAGATCTAAATATAACATTTCTTTCGCACAATGAAGGAGTTTTCTTTGCCATATGTACCGACATTCGAGTTGTGTGGTGAATAATTCGAGAGCTCATAACGTTAACAAAGGCAAAAGGTAAATAACAGCAAGAAAATGTCAACAACCTTTACGTTAAACGATTACCTACAACAAAGATATTACATTTATTGAATAGAACATATTGTTACAGACTACAATTTATTCTCACAGATCAATAAGATTAATAACATCAATGCTCATTGATACCTTCGTTGTAGATATAACAAAAATAATGTTCCGATAAAACATAAAATAAAATGGTTGGTGAAGAAGGTAATGTCTTTAGAGCTGGCCTAGTGCTGTCAGAGATGTTTTTTTTACGTGCGCAAAATCCCCACGGATACCTCCTCACCGGAGCCGGTGGAAGAGGTTATGTCGGACTCGAACCGACTAAAACGCACGCCGCCTGTGGGTCGTTTTGGTTGCCGAAGGTGAGGTTGACAGGCATATCCCTCGCACCCCGGCCGACCCAGGGCCATCTCTCACGATCTGGCCCTCTTCTCGGGTGTGACTACAGAGTCCCCAACTCGTCCCCGGAAACGGGGAGGCGCGCCAGGCGCGCCACCACCGCGGCTGTCAAAGAGATGCTAAAGTACGTCTCTTGGCCGAAGCGCAGCTGTCGCAACATATAGTGTTGCCAGTACCGTCTTTTTATTTTACCAATTTTTTTAAAGTTCAGATATGATTTTTTTATACCATTTAGTTGGCAGACTAGCACACGGCCCACCTGATGGGAAGCGGTTACCGTGGTGTATGGACGTGTGCAACACCAGGGGTGTCACACTCGCGCTGCCGACCTTGAAGAAACCTTAAAATGAAAAGTATTTGCTTGAACTTGAATGTAAAAGTAGTTGCACCGCAAATATTAAGAAGTTATATTCGCGCACGTTAATATATGAACATGTGAAATGCCTAGAAGATGTCTGTTTTTAATAATGTGGATTAATAGATATAACAATGGATAAGTTCATCATATCAGCGTAATAGTGACAGCGACTCCTCTATACTGATACAGTGTGCAGATATGTTGAGATCAAGAGACATGCCAGGAATTACAATTATCACTAGTGAATCACAAAAAATGTGCTGGGAATTCTAAACTGTAATGTCATGGCCTGAACCAAGCAACACACAGTATGACTGAGTATGGCGGCGCTGTCATTTTTAGTTCTGAGTTCGATCACGGGACTTATTTTCTGACGTTGAATCTACAGAGAACTTTGTAACAGAAACACCAAAAAAATATATTGCGGGAACTATCATCATCATACATATCTTCCTAATTATACACAAAAGGCCAAGGCCGCATAATCGGAGTGGCAGCGGGAGAGACGAAAGATCGCAAGCCAAGCTGCCCGCGTACGAAGGCAACTCGGGCGTCGGAGGTCGCTGAATGACCTCCGCCCCCCATGAGCGCAGACGGGTGAAACCGCCTGTCACCCTAGCAGAAGCAGACTGCTGAATCGGCGCGCCTCGCGCGCTTCCCCGTTTCCGGGGACAAGTTGGGGACTCTATATTCCTTACACCGGAGGACAGATGGCCCTGGGTCGACAGAGGTCCGAGTGAAGTTAACGTCACCTTCGGCAACCAAAACGACCCACAGGCGTCGTGCGTTTTGGTCGGTTCAAGTCCGACATAACCTCTCCCACCGTCTCCGGTAGAGGCGGTATCAGTGGGGATTTTGAGCGCGTAAGAAAAAAAGGCCACACAATCAATGCAAAATCGTATGTCAAAGATATCGCTGAACAAAAGTTTTGATATGTACGATTTCGCACTTTTAATATACCTTCCGTGTTATGCCACTTGTTTGCAGTTTCTCTCACTGTCTCTCCTAATTGTATTATTCTCATCACACATTTAAGTTTATCTCTATAATGTATACATATTTGAAATGTGCTAATTAAGCCCTTTCAGCTGATACCAAACACGACATATTTATCTCAAATTTATTTATTAACACATTACTTTATGACCGTTAGAGGGCGCCACATTAGGTTCAGTATCTCGTTATGTAGCCTATAACCAGCGGATGACCAAGACGCTTCTAACAATACCTCATTTGTCCAGTTATAATAATATCATATCATCAATCATAACCCTCCTTTTGCTTCACCGTAGTCACTTCTAGCCAAGTAATATCCATACGTATGACGGGGTGATTTGCACATACTCGTAGTGGCGACCACGTGTCTTGACTGCCATTACAAAAACGGTCTAAGCCCAAAATAGCGTGTACCGCGTGTGCGCTGTCGGGAATCGAACACGCGTCCTTTGATCCTTCCCCTTTGTAACCCAATACTGGAGTGTAACCTTTACACCTGAGGTTTTTAATGAGCCGATGACAGTTTGCGGTTACTGAAATAACAGACGATGTCTCATTCCTGCAAAGGATCTTAGAAGAACGAATGATTTATAATAGGTCGTTACATATGAAATTGCCGTTTTTATGAAGAATTTGGAGGAAACCAAATCATTCAGTAGGTACTAACATTTTTGTATTTTTTTTTGGAATTACATATTCAAATTTTAAGTTTTTTTTGGGTATGAATGAGACAACATTAGGCTAACAAACACTTTTATTCCATTTTTGAAAAGTGACAACTGTAAAAAGTAATACGAAATTTACCTTTCATCAAAATGGATAGCATTTAGGAAGTACTGTTTTTGAAGATCGAATTTAATTTTTCAAGCGGCTAATAAAAACAAAATTTAATACAGAGTTGCAAAAATTGAAATAAACTTTCAAACAAAATATAAATAATGGAAATAACTATTAAATTACAGGAATAACGAACTAATAAATCTGTAAGAAAATTTCAGAAATTTCATAGGTACGTACATATACATATAATCTAGCCTTTATCCCTGGAGGGTTAGGCAGAGGTGAATTAACATCCACATTTCACCAATAATTGTATTCGGTCCCACGTAATACGCAGTGAGCCTATTGCCGTTTTCCGGGCACTATTGTTGACTCAAGCCATGTATCTGAGTCTGGGTTGTATATGCCGCCTTGTACGACACCGCATGGGAATAATTTCTAAATTAATTAACTTTTAAATTTTATTAGAAATATTATGCTTACTGTAGCTACCTATTTATTTATTAATTTCTATCTTGACATGATCTTACATAATATGATCTATTATAGTTGGGACTGCTGTCTGAAATACAGATATTAACTTATCTAGTTCAGACACAGATGTTGTCTCTAATATTGTATAAGATTGTAAACATATTTTTCTGCATGTGTAAAATGTGTATGTTTTTGCTTGAAATAAATAAATTGATTGATTGATTGATAATATGAATATCACGGCCATAATAACCTCGTTACCGGCGTGGAGTAGGGTAGCAAGAGCTCACTGAAGAGCTTTTGTACTGTCAGTGGGAAGAACAAAAGCTTGTCCTGCTTTTTCTTTTAAACTGACGGCACAGATACTCTAGTGCACACGTCCATAGGCCACGGTAACCACTTTCTAACAGGTGGGCCGTGTGCTTGTCTTCCAACCAAGTGGTATCAAAGAAAAATTTAGTAAGGAACTATTATTCTGTAACTGTTTATTCCTGGTATAGGTTACGTTGCGTTGCGGATCCGGGATTACAATTCCACTTGGGTGGAGCAGTGGGCAACTGCTAGTTCATAATATTAGGTGGTGTGGTTCCCGGGAGAGTAGAATTTGGACCACCCCATTTCGTACAAGGCGACTAAGGGAAAGTGTCCAGACTCAGCCTCAGATGCATGCCTCGAGTCAACAATAGTGTCCGGAAGACGTCTATAGGCTCACTACCTACCTGGGACCGAATACAATGATTGGTAAAATGTGGGTGTTAATTCACGTCTGCTTAACCCTCCGGGCATGAAGGCGTGATTACATATATGTATGTTCATTCAAAGTTAATTTAATGCACTCAAACTGTATCTATTTAATTTTAACGGAAACTTCAAATTCTATTCAGAGCAGAAAGTTCTACGTCTCTAATATAACATTCGAAAGAGCCAACGTCCAAGTGCCATCACTGCGACGCGAGAGAGGACTCAGGGCCGCACACGCTCATCGAGTGTCCGGCGTGGGAAACGCCGAGACGGGAGCTTGTGGCGGCCCTGGGAGTGAGAGTTCTCACGCTTCCCGCGTACGAAGGCAACTCGGGCGTCGGAGGTCGATGAACGACCTCCGCCCCCCATGAGCGCCGGCCTGGGGGCGACAGGTGGAGCCGCCTGTCACCCTGGCAGAAGCAGGCCGCGGCGGTGGCGCGCCTCCCCGTTTCCGGGGACGAGTTGGGGACTCTGTAGTCCCCACACCCGAGAAGAGGGCCAGATCGTGAGAGATGGCTCTGGGTCGGCGAGGTATATGCCTGTCAATCTCACCTTCGGCAACCAAAACGACCGGCTACTATTATAGGTTGGGTGGACGATTATAATTAATTAAAAACAAAACAAAAAGCGATGCAATTTATACCGCTCTTTTACCATTCTTAATTAAATAAGCTCAGTTTAATAATTTATTTTAAATACAGGAAAATACCCAATATTAGGGTAGTGTCCTGAGGTATTGAATTCTTACCAATATTACTTACTGTCTTAGTATTTTATCTAAAAATATGTATACTAAACTAAGATATTGCCTAACTAAACAGAACTTTTAATTATTTTTATTTCTCAAAATAGGTTCAAAATATAAACTATCGAAATAAAGCAAAAATTTACAACTTTTTAAATTCCTTATTAAACTTCAAATCAACCTTATTATCCACTGTATATGTGTAAACGCAACGTAAACAGAGATAAATGCGATATCCTCTTGTACTACATACATTTTCACTACGCGCCAGTGCGCTGTGACGTCACCACGTGGCACGAATTTGTAAGGAGCGTTTTTGGGCGGCTCGAAAAATTGAATTTTTAAAATCAAATATCTTTAGAACTATTTGTCATAAGAAAGTTTCACTTTCACAGTTCATTATATTATTGTAAAATGTACAGTTTACCATATAATAATAAAAAATAGGACACAACCTTATCTAGGCCGACACCAAATTTCAGCTAGATCCCTTACCCCGTTTGAGCATGATGGCTATTTGCAATAGTCTGGGTGTTTTTATATATATTAGGTATGTATTTACTAAAAAAAATTATCCAAGTATGTTTATCCGCATTCTAGATTCCATAACACAAGCTAATTAAGCTATGCTTGGCATGGATCTAGATAGTGTTGTGTAGAATGTTGTAGATAATTTATATGAAGTATATTTATTTATGTTATATTTATTTATTTCCAAACATCTTCACAAACTTTCATAATAAGTATATTTTTCAACAAAATATATCCCAGTAGTTTATTCACATTCTAGATTCCATAACACAAGCCAGTTAAGCTATACTTACTTGTGTCTAGGGTCTAGATAGCGTTGTGTAGAATGTCCTACAATATTTATTATTCTTTTTTTTACCTGTAATTCAGGTCCTGGCAGCAGTGGCCCACAAACAATTTTATAATATAAAGTAGCTATTTCTAAAAGAACAATCTAATCAGTATTTTATTCTGTTGTGGTGAGGAAATAAACGATTATTTTATTAATATATAGTCTCAGGCATATAAGTAGGACAAGATACTATGTATATGCTAATTATGTGTCTGCCACCTATATGGTATAAAATATATTGTTATCTCGATTTTTTCTTCGTGAACCGCAAGTGTTAGCGCGACAGTAGATTGAGGAAAGTTGTAGAACATGTACTTTCCTATAAAATTGTTATCAAATTTTTTTTGGTACGTTAATTAAAGCGGACACGATTTCTAATTTGGTTGAAGCATATCTATTATAAATAAAACACATCATCACAGAGCCTAAACCGCTGGTCCTATAAACATGAAATTTTCTGGAATTTTGGTCACTAAGGGGCTTAAAATAAGGGATGAACGGGCATGAATTTCTATACAACCTTTCATCCCATATTTTACCTACTTAGTAACGAAATTTCCAATATTCCTTTCTAAGTGGATACTCATGAAAAGCATCTACTTCCAAAATTTCAAGTTTATAGGACCAGCTGTTAAGATTCTGCATTGATGAATTGCGTCGGTAGTGTAATGGCCAGGATTCAAACCCGGGCCCTCACGATCATTGGCTTTGAATATTCAAGTGTTAGATGATCTTATAATTATGGCACATAATATGAGATAATGCCGTAATGTGTAAAAAAGTGGGCTTTAGAGAATTATTGATCGTTTGGGATTATGCCTACAGTGTGTATTTATTTTCTGTTCTTTATGTACTGAGAGCAAAGGCGTCACTTTACCACTAATACTAATTGTTTTATACTCAAAATGTTCACGTCTCAGTTGCCATACTGTCAATACTTAATAGCCTTCATCCAAAAAAGACCCAACTAAAACAACAGCCCATCTATTCTTACATTTTTCACACTTTAGCCCACGTGGACCAAATTTTCACATGCACTAACTGACTCGAGTTGAAACAAATTGTACCAGGTGTCGATACAAAAGAGTTTATTGTATTGTATTGTGTTAGCATAGAGCTGTTAATATGGCGGTAATTTGGAGGTGTTGAAGGTGTATATAAACATTTTAGCTGGAGGCGATGGGAATGATAAAAATCTTTAGTTTTTCTGGTTTTCATAGTTATTTTGTGCTCTGAAGATGTGCACCTATTGTTCTAATTTGTCGTCCTACGTAGTTCAACGGAGAGGTTTAGTGATAGCTATGGCCTAATTTTTTAGTCCTACACTCCTTCGGCCGCGTACAAAACCACGTTTCGAAACCAGATTACAAATAAGAATATTATTTATTTTTATCTACATTTAGTTAGACGCAGTTATGCAGGACTCTTTATTGAGTTGCAAATCTACATCACTTGATAGAAGTACACCTGCTAAACAATGTATGAATCTCTGGGACAGGTTATCCTCTCAAAGTTAGAAGCACACAAGACGATATACCATTCAAAAACTTCACGTGAGTTTCGCAAATACGAAGTGCAAACTTTGCATGGAACTGAGTAGTCATAAAATATATTCCAAAAAAATATAACTCTCCTTTCTAACTCTCCTCTCCTAAAGAATACTTGACATTGGCATCTTCGCCCTACTTAATTTTACTAACATTTACTAGGTTTTGTTTTTTGTTTTGAGACTGGTTAAATTGCGGTGATTCTTTGATCGGAGAAACCAATAGGTAATTAAAGCAAGAAGCAGATTACAGTTTATTGCAAAAATCAAACAATATTCAGATCCATGAATCGTAGTCTCTTACGCGATATCAGATGTAAAGGACAAAAAATAAATGATAGCGCCGCCTATATTTCTGCAACTTTACTTCGAAATAAAGGCATTTGATCGGAATCTTATGAACACATAACCAGCTGTAATAAAGATATTAACTAGTGGTTAACCCATAGGTGTAAATCGGTTCAGAAACAGATATTAACTTCAGTTTAGTTAAGTTAATTATGTTATTTCGCGACTGGATAAAGTCATAGGTGGTAGCGAGTAACACAATGATTATCTACACTGATAGTTGTAAAAACGTTTTGATCCTAACAAGTTCTTCAGAGTCCAAACCAGCCTCACCTGCAAGTTTGTACCAACAGACTCTGGAGATTAGGAGGTCATACAGCAGTCCTAAAAAACAAAACTCGTTATATGTTAAGAAGGCGAAATAGTACTATGTATGGATTTACAGCCCTAGCATACTATTGTAAAGTAATTTCGTTGAGTAAATTCATAAAAATAGAATTAGAAAAAGCAAAGTATTTCTAGACACTTGCTGTCTGTCTATTTGAACAGAAGTATGTTCATTCCAAGACAGCGTATTATGTGTAGGTCCAGAAAGCAAAATAATCAGCAGTAACTCTCAATTCTCATAAAATTGTCAATTATGTGTTAGTAACCAACTATTAATTTTACACTCACCCCTATAAAGGAACAAGTATTTCTCTGATTGACGTGCAGACTATGCAAATCATATAATTATACAGATATTTACTTTTATGTGTCAATTATACACCGGCACTCACCAGTTTTATATCCACACTCCATTAAAATAGCTCGTCAATTGTACATCACAACTGTTCATGTACGCCTAGTCTCGCGAATTGCACTAAACCTAACGTTATAAGCTGACAATAAAATACGTTTATCCGTTGAACAACACAATTTTGAATCAAATACGCTTGGCATTATACTACGTCACAATAAATTTTAAACGCAGTCGAAACGTGAGTAGACGCATTTCATAAAAGGTAGAACTGAAATAAAACTAAAGCAATTTAAATGTATTAAATAATTTAATTTACGTAATAGTGTGATTGGTTAAACCAAAAAAGTTCAAGATTAATTAAATAACAGCCCCTTTAGATAAGTGGCAATTTGTTGGCCGGCGATTTGTATAATAGAATGATGAATGTATGGGTTTTGACGTTTATGACATGCGTTGACGACTGTCAAATACGTCAAATTACATACATTGTCCTTCTATTCTACAATACACCACTTGTCTAGGGGGGGCAGAATTGCTTCACGCATAGCTTACGCTACACTTACGCTAAACATGAACGTTTTATCACCTCATGGTAACTACGAGAACTTCGATGGCATCAGTGGGTTGTGGAGGTCAGACGACAGTTGTTTCACGGAAAATATTAAGTTTGGTAAAGTCTTGGATAATAATGACGTTATTATTGCATTATTTTTTTGATGGATAAGTCTCCAACGTGGATTGAGACAGGGAGATGACATATGACCAATCATGTGTCCTACCTGTTATTACTTACGATGTCGAAACGTGTAGTTCATAATCTAAAAGTCGCGAAGCGAGCTATGGAGCGCGCTGTGCTTGGAGGTTTTCTTCAGGATAAAGTTCACAACGAGCTTATCCGACCAAGAACTAAAGTTACCGATATAGCTCGCAGAATAAGCAACCTGAAGTGGCAGTAGGCTGGTCACGTCTTTCCAAGGAACGATGCCCGTTGGAGCAAACGGAAGGTCCTACCTTCCACCCCCTAGCCCAATGGACCGACGACCTGAAAAGCGAGGATCAGACGAAATGGCGCACATTGGGCGAGTCCTATGTCCAGCCCGATTGATTGATGATGACGTAACCTATGGTTGGAGATCTATATGGGTTGAAGATCAGAAGGCAAAAAGCTGTCCCAGGTACGAATCCTGCTCTTTACATTACCCACGTGAATACACTTCTAATACAAGCAATTTTGCTTAGCTGATGAGATTAACGGGATTTGGCTGAAATATCGAAGTTTAGCCATATCCGTAGTTAGACTGGTAAAGCGGACCCCAGACTCAGAGGTGAAAGCTTCGGACCACTTAGATAATGAAGAAGAAGTAGAAGGGGTTAGCGGGATTACCAGTAATTTCAGTTTATAGTACTCTATTTAAATAAGTACTTATTACTGGCCGTATTTAAAATTCAGTATTTTTCAAAGCGTCCAAACGAATTCGAGCACACATATTTACGTAGGCAATAAACCACACTATATACTTTTACGACGACGGCGCCTGCCCTGTAATCAACAATTTATTACTGTTAACTCTATCAAGTGGTTACACGTCTTTCGTGAGAACAGAGATCCTTCCAAGAATCTTTGACTATTAATATCAGAAATAAAGACCAAATCCTATTTTTATTGGACCATAGGGTGCTATATTTTTTTCTGCTACTCAGAATAATAGAGGTTCGAGTGTGTAATAAATGTTTTTTTTTTACAAGAGATGTACAATTTAAGTTTTACGGTAGCGAGAAAAAAAAATCATGCAGGTATGATGGTCCCGTATATATTCATCTCGCAATGTATGTCTTTATTTTGACGTATTTGGACACTCGTTTTGTTGCTATAAAACTTTATACTAGGTAGTTCTAAAAAAAATCCATTCTAATTCTATAGTAGCCTTGTAGTGGTAAACAAGTAGGTATAGACATAGCCCATTTGAAATACTGGAATCATTGCATATTTTTTTTTTTAGAAACATTTATTGTAATTCAGTTTACATGGCACTTAAAACTATTTGATCACAGGATCTTCACCATAGGATTCCCTGTGTCGTGAAGACCAGTCCCCTTTCGCGAGACATACCTAATAAAATTTAACTGAACATGTTTACATTAAATATCCTTTACACGTGTGTGTAGGTATGTGTGTGTGTTTATGTGTAGTACATGAGACAACGTGACTGTTATGTTATTTGTGTAGAAAATTGTTAGTAGTTCTGCAACTCATATCTATATGAGAGCCGAGATATTTACCGTAAGTACCCAGGTCTTGGCAGTTTGAAAAGCAGAGAGAGTAATAATCTAAGTCCTTTGATCTCAGATCAGCTAAGATTAACTTACTATGCTTTTATGTATTCATTCTCTTTCTAAGTCTGTAACAAACATCAAACTTTGGTCCCACCAAGATGCCAATTGCAAATATCTAAATGGATTTGTTATACCCATCTCCTCATAAATTAAAGACCCATCTCTTGACAACAAAGGAGAGTGAACTTTTTATACCAATTAGGTAGCAGACAAGCACACGGCCCACCTGATGGGAAGTGTTTACCGAGGCTTATAGACGTGTGCAACACCAGAGGAGTCACACTCGCGCTACCGACCTTGTAAGAACAGAGAGTTTCTGTGCCATCGGTACGGAAGACAAAGCATGACAAGCCTTTGGTCTTCCTACTAACAGCACAAGAACTCTCCAGTGAACTACATAAGATTCTGTATCATCACCAAATTAATTTTTGTTTTTGAATTAGATTCTTCTCTAATACCAATAAAAGGCAAATACGTTTATGAAGATATATGACGTCCAAATAAACGGAACCCCATTTTATAACATCTAAGTGTTGTGTTAGGACTATACTTAAATAAAACGATCCCAAGTTCTAAATATAACAATGACTCGGCAGTTTTTTGGACAATTTCGCACAAGCTATATAATTGTCAGCCACGCTTTAGGACGCTACCGACAAAATATACTACACCGTTTATAACTGTTAAAACTTATACCTTATTATTTTACATATTTTTTACAATAATAAGTTTACGATTTGTTAGTACTTAGTATTATTAGGTTCATCTATACTTTGACTTATTCTCGATTCTCCCTTTTACTGATTCTCACAGATATTAGGTCTCGATAACTCTCGAAATTAACTCGTACAGTCAAGTACAACTTTACAGCCTTAATTTAAAAACAAATTAAATAGACTCATATAAAACTGGTCATACGAAAATCAAGAGAAACATTAGCATTAGCGTCAAATAATGCATTGAGGATAAGAAACACCAACACTCAATGAATTTTGTTGTAGGTTTATAAATGACCACAAAACAGCTATTACCTGAGAAGTTACCATTCCGTAAAATTGACATTTTGAGAGGTTGGTAGTCCGAGGCTTTCCTCTCCGTATTGAGAAGTCAAAGGGAAGTTGTTTTTGCAAATACCGTATAAGTAAGTCTAACTAAAAAGAGAAGAAGAAGTAAACAAACTCCTGACTACGAGGTGGAAGGTTCAGATGCAACCATAGACCAACCTTATTAATGGTGGTAATTACAGTTCCAATGAGGACCCTTCGTCAACAATAACTTACAGTTTTATACAAATTTACCATTAAAATACCTCTTCAATAGCTTTAAAGCACCTCAGACATAACACAATACCGGAGTTAAGCTTCTTAAAATGCGTGTTCCAACAATGAAGACAGACATCGCTCACGGAGACTCACGGACACGACAGTGCGAACACGCTGACACTGTTTATAATAATAATAATAATAAACATCTTTATTGTACACCATTAAAATAATATTTTAGAGACAAAACTTGTTTCTCATATTGTAATGTAATATTATTACATTACAATATGAGAAACAAGTTTTGTGGTACGTACAGATGGCGGCCTTATCGCTCTCCGGCAATTTCTTACAGGCATTGTTCACGGTTGGGTGACACCATGCTGACACCTTTTGTAGACACGCGACATGTGATGTGAAAAAGTTGATATAATATAAGCGAAATGAGTAGTGTTTTCGAGTAAGACGTCATGTTGCACTTCAATTATAATTTTTAAACTACAAGTTACGTGTTCTAGTATATTTATTGGCAAAGCCTTAATAGGAGCACCGAGTATAGGTAATCGAATGCAATACTTATGTTTTTAGAAAAATTATGGGTGTGTTTTAAATACATATCTCCTAGTGTATATATTTTATAAATTACCGGTGATATCATTCATACGAACTTACATATGCATGTTGTATCGAGACCTAAATAATACATTGCAAAATAAAAATAAAACTGATACAGGAATAATATAAATTCATCCCTTTCCGTTGCCAAATTCTTTGTTTAAATTAACATTTATTTGTTGACTACATTGTATATTGACATTATGTAAATTATAAATAAATTGCTTATTATATGGTTAGTTTTACTCTTTCTTACTGACTGTGTGTCATGGCTTATAGGTACTATGAGACTATTGCCACAACAAAGACCGAAGGAACATCTTTTCTGCGAAACTACAATATTAGTGAAGTCTCAAAAAGTCACTTTATCTTACCTCCATTTTTATAATAAGCCTTATTATAAAATTCTCTGAAAACTGTCAACATTCTGCTAAAAGTAAATTCTTCTCACTATCATTCAAGTCTCGTGATTTCGTATTTTCTTATTTAATATTTTTAGAGCGTTATTTTTCAGTAGTCGGGTTTTAGTTTAAAAGTTATTTTAGTATTGTTCATAATCACATAGCAAATAAAAGGGAATTTATATAATTAAATAATTATTATTTTTTATATCACTTACGTGGCAGACAAGTACACGGCCCACCTGATAGAAAGTGGCTACCGTGGGATATAAACGTGTGTAACACACTCACACTCGCGTGGCCGAATTTGTAAGCACAGAGAGTTTCTGTTACGTCAGTGTAGAAGACAAAGCAGGACAAGCTCTGGCTACCCTACTCACCGTTGGGAACACAACATGAAGTGATTATGATCGCGGTATTCTGTAAGACGGAGGTACTTCCGCAGTCGGACTACTCAATTGGACGGAAATACCTTCGTGTCCTACCTCCTACAACATTTACTGTCAAGATCCTGGTGGTGCTCATTGACGAACGAGGCTCTTGTGCTGGTTTCCGTTTCATAGTTAAGGGGTCAGATAACATTTGCTTCCATAAAATCAAAACAAACCAATGAAAGAAGGAGCAGGAAGGCGGACCCCGGGCTATCACTGCGAGGTGGCATTATTAAATCGTTGATTACGATTTAATAATTTCATTTCATGATATTAAAATAACTTAGAAGCTAGGGGAGAGGTGTAATCTTATCATTGGCAATTATCGTACCACACGTGAGGCTCTTATTAAACGGTGATAATAATTTATTTAACGGTTAAATAATTCTACACTGATAACACCAAATTATGCCCCCGTGGAGTTGACGAGCAAGTGTCTCTCTCTCTCTCTTTCTCTCTGGAATTTTACACACCTTGCAAGAGACGCTCGCGATCTACTTTAATAGAAAAGGATATCAGACGGTTCTCTCAAGTGATTATTCATTCAGGTGAATGTTTCATTTTTCTTTCATTCCTTATTCTTACGGCTTAGACGAAATTATATCGAAAAGAACATTCATTATTCTTATCTTATTATTAATTTTATTTTTATTAATTATTATTATTTTTATTTTATTAATTATTTATTCAATAAATAATTTATAAATATTAAATACAATAAAACTAAAATAACTATTATTAAGTTAATTAATTATTAAGTTTTGAAATAAGTTTAAATTTATGATCATTGCCGAACCCGAAGGAAGGTTCACTCAGTGTTTAGATCGTTCATTCGGAGTAGGAGTGAAAAATACCAGTAAATAAATAAATTGAAATTCACTAATGTTTCATTTTGTGTTCAAATGTGTCACTTTAAGGGAAAAATGTAAAATAAAATAAAAAAATGAAGAAAAATCTCACCTTCAAGGCATGATTCTGATCTGCAGTACGTAGCAGTGTTGTACAGCAGCAGACGCTGAGCGTAATATGAATTGAACTTGAATATGATAATTTTGTTTTTTATTTTAATTCATTGCTGTTTCTCAATGGCGCCGTTTATCCATATTCAAGTTTAAAAAGTAATGTATGTCAATTTTATCCGATCCTTCGCTTCCGCATCCGGTCCGTCCCAGCAGTCTTTTTCAGGTTGTCAGTTCATCTGGCTCGTTTGTGTGACCTCGTTTGCAGCAACGGCCATCAATCCTTCGACAATGTAACTGTATAGTTTTAGGCAAAATTCTCTTAAAGATCCCCATATTGCAGGTGCTTGGGAAAACAGCAGCAGGGAAGTTCATTCCACAGCTTGAGTGTGCGTGGGATGAAGTTTCTTTCATACCGCACAGTGCGCATCGTTTCAAGTCGGAATGTATGAGGATGAATTCCCTGCCTGTGGCGAGCGGTGCGATGATAGAATGTTGCTGTGGGCATAATTTTAAACAAATCATTACAGCACAAACCATTGCATAGGCGGTAGAACACACACAGCGAGACAAAATCCTTCCTAAGGCTGAGAGGTTCCACAACACCTGCGAGTATGGGATTGTCGACCAGCCTCAACTCCCGTCTTTGCACCGAGTCGAAGGGGTCAAAAGTTTCAAGATAGATGATTATTTAAAAAAATATAGAAACTTTTTTTATATTACTTAGATTAAATACTTATCTTAGATAAATACTTATTGGGCTATCATTTGTTGTTGGAGTTTCATTTGTTTTATAAATATAAGTTTGTGAAATTAAGTAATTAATAATTTTCATGCTGATTTTTAATTATTTTCATTTCCGACACAACCTCCGGGAAAGAGCTTTCTGAGGCTTCGCAGCACGCCCGTGTACCGTGTAGAACTCCAATGTAAATATTTATATGTTTTTCCTCTAGAACCTCGTTTCAAATGCAACATATTTTCCAAGTTATATCCTTTATACAAACAAAAAGAATATTTACGAAAAAAAAAATCATTTTACCAATCATTTAACACTTGGCATACACATTAATAAGGTTAAAACAACGAAATCTGGACGTCCACAGCTCGTTCATCAGGCTAAACACACACCGTCAGGTCCAGGGTTCGATTCCAATAGTTATGCAAATAGCGACTCGGAATGTAATGAGTGGCCGGCAGTTATTTAGGCCCGAGTCGTAAGTCAAACTCTCCTTAGGAATCGAACCACGGGACAAGAGTTTCGTGGAGTCAAAGTAATACACAACATTTTTGTTGATTACCTACATCTAAAAACAAAATTTGTTATATGTGCTGAGAAAGTTTTTATTGAATATACCTACTATACTTGATATTTATTTTTTGATTGATTGATGATTATAACATGCATAAAGGCTATGCCATCATATGTATTTATATCTAAACTTCAAATAATGTGACATAGATATAAAGCAGATATAAAAATTGCTTTTAAAAAGTTCTAATAAAAGTTGCTTTCAAGCAATGGAGGTAATTGCTTATTAAATTAAAAAGGTTTCACATTCGAACTAAATATGCCGCAATCTTCTATCATTTTGATATATAAATATTTTATTTAATATTATAAATCAAAAAGTAATGAACGTTATTAAATATCTATCTTATTCTTTGAAGCAATATTTTCTTCTTCTTTTTGATGACTTCTTTTTTGAGTAAATTCGTTTCCGTGTGTCCACCACCACGAAATTCAGGTGGTCATCACAGTAATCAGGTCGTGTGGTTGGATCTTAGGGGGATAAGCAAAATCACCAAAATCAAGAACCGATTGCAAAAAATATAAAGCGCAATACCACTCCACGCCGTGACTTAGTATTCGAACTCACACCTCTACGTCCACGAAATTAATAACACTGTGTTTTTTTATTCTCCTCTCAGTGTTGCACTTATTATTATTTAAACTGTATTTCCAGGCCTTATTTATTGTTATTTATATAATGTATGTTGATCATTTTTCAATGTTTCCACACAATTAACACTTCATTTTCAATGTTAATCATTTTTTCGATGCGGGCACTGTTTTGTTTTTAGTATTTATGCCTTGGAGTTGGACCTCGGACAATAAATTAAGCATATGCATGTTAACAATACATAAATGAGGTTTTCAAGTATTGAACATCAATTCAGATAATAATGTACGAGTGTGTGTGATGGTGTGTGTTCCTCGTAAACGCTCTTCCATTTTAATGCGATCGAATTTAATACACTGGTTTTTTTTTCAATAATGTTTTTGACATGTTTATTTCGACCTGATGAGGTGGTAAATTATTTGTACCTGTCATTTTGTTTACAAATTATCATAGCGGCGTAAGCCACAGGCCAAAAATGGTTTTAATTTTTAACAAAACCTTTTCAAGATAATCATTCGTAAGATATCGGTAAGAATCGTCGACACATTTGAAACAGTACGCACAGGTACATATGGTAGGAACTTCATCTACCGCGCTCTTAAGATGTGCGCGCCTAAGCGTCTACTAAATGGGGTTTTTCAAGAAGGGTATTAGAAGGTTCTTACAGAGTCGGCAGTGCTAGTATGACGCCTCTTCTATTGCACACATCTAAGTATAGGCCAAGCAAACCATTTTCCATTAGGTGTTGTCTGCTACCTAATACAACATTATAAATCTGACACACCTAGGTACGGTTAGACCAATACTATAAGCGTTGACCTATAATGGCAAGTGGCCACTGCTGTCGAAACCATAGCTAGTTAAGTCAACACGGAGTGACGTCACAAAATCAAGAATCACTAACCCCCTATGGAATTTTACTCGTCGAGTTTTACGATGGAACAATTATAAGTGTTTTTTTTTATTATTTTCAGTTTGCGTTTTATTGTCGGCTGCTCCGGCAACGGGACGATCCTGCTGTAAAGGTAGATTGCTTGATTTTTAATTGCTTTACTGCTATGCCGGCTGTATTTATTCGGTTTTGATTTATTTGTGCGTGTTTGAAGGAATGAGTTGACGTCAGAGGGGTTTTGTAGTTTGGGTGCTATATTCGAGTGTGTTCGCGTTAAACGACCGCGTTTGTTATAAGCGATCAAGCTTGTGTGCGAGTGATTTTAGTTAAGTGGTGAATGAGGAAACTAACACGTAGTGATATCAATCAGATCAATCTTAGGATGAGTGACTAATCTGAACACATGTCTCAGGTTAAACCATCAGTAGACACAGGCTATATAAACATTTATGGCATTCGTTACGTGTAATCTAAATCGCCAGTAGGTCGGCAGTCGCCAGTCGTTTCACGGACCGAAAGGAGTTCAACTTGATAAAACATAGTATCTATCTATAAACGTAATGTTGTCACTGTTATGATTCAGGGATCGCCGGAAAAAGCCGGTCAAGTGCGAGTTAGACTCGTGCTCCGCACGATATCCTTCAACGCGGCGAGTCTCCTCGCTGGATCGCCACCATGGATTCTGGAAGCGAGATCCCTTTCGGCGGTATACCGGTACCGAATGGCGGCGCGGGAGCGGGGTCACGACCCCGAGCCAGAAGAAATTCGGGCCGTGAGATCCCGGCTCCACAGGGAAATGGTGGCGGAATGGGAGCTACGACTTGGGCGACCAGGTTCAGGGCGCGCCGTAGTAGCGGCGGTAAGACCCATCATGGGGGAGTGGCTAGAGAGGCCACACGGCTGCCTCTCGTACCGTCTGACGCAGATGATCACCGAGTACGGGTGCTTCGGAAAGTATCTGCGTCGGATGGAGAAATAGCCAACGTCCGAGTGCCATCACTGCGACGCGAGCGAGGACTCGGGGCCGCACACGTTCACCGAGTGTCCGGCGTGGGAGACGCCGAGGCGGGAGCTTGTGGCAGCCCTGGGAGTGAGGGTTCTCACGCTGCCCACCTTGCTCGCGGCGATGGTCCGCTGCGCGGATGCGTGGGCGGCCGGCGCCTCTTTCTGCGAGCAAGTAATGCTCGTGAAGGAGGAGGCGGGGTGGGAGCGGCAGGGGGAGCGACGACGGATCGCAAGCCAAGCTGCCCGCGTACGAAGGCAACTCGGGCGTCGGAGGTCGCTGAACGACCTCCACCCCCCATGAGCGCCGGTCTGGGGGTGACAGGTGGAGCCGCCTGTCACCCTAGCAGAAGCAGGCCGCGGCGGTGGCGCGCCTGGCGCGCCTCCCCGTTGACCGGGAACGAGTTGGGGACTCTGTAGTCCCTACACACCCGAGAAGAGGGCCAGATCGTAAGAGATGGCCGGCCGGGGCCGATGGTCGGCCGGGGTGCGAGGGATATGCCTGTCAACCTCACCTTCGGCAACCAAAGCGACCCACAGGCGGCGTGCGTTTTAGTCGGTTCGAGTCCGACATAACCTCTCCCACCGGCTCCGGTGGGGAGGTATCCGTGGGGATTTTGCGCACGTAAAAAAAAAAGACTCGTGCTCCGAGGATTCCGTACAAAATTGAATACGCAGATAAACTTATGCGCCAACCGCGGTAGCCTAGTGGCATGGTAATGGACTGCTGAGACGAGGTCTCGGGTTCGATCCCAAGTTTTACCATAGTACACACCAATGACTTTTCGATGCTTTTCAAAGTTATGTGTGTATTTATCGCAGGTTTATAAGTGCCCGGTTAATGGCAATAGGCTCGCCACCTATTACATTGGGACCTAAACATAAACTGCCGAAATGTGGGCGCTAGCACCTCTGCCTACCCCTTCGGGGATATAGGCGTGAGATTATGTTATGTTATAAACTTATGATATATAACATACAGTCACGCCTTTTTCGTAGTGGGGTAGGCAGAGACTACAGTTTTCCACCCCTGGTATTGCACACGTCCATAGGCCACGGTAACCACTTCCCATCAGGTGGGCCGTGTGCTTGTCTGCCACCTAAGTGGTATAAAAAAAACGTAACCCTAAAAATCACCAGATAGTTACTGTAAGCAAGTATCCCAAGGTCTAAGGTACTGAGAAAAATACTTTTAAAAAATATGATGCTTTCACTAACCCTAACAGACTTTCAATGTATAAACAACAAAATTGTATTCATTTCAGTGCAACTGCTCCCATTTTCCAATTCAATTATTTTTCATAAAAAACGTAAGTACTTGCGATGTAACGTGTTCAATATTCAACCTAATGGCATAGAGAAAGTGAGGAAATCGCTGCCATACGAGGCCAATCATACACAAACAATATTTTGTTTGCCCTCACAGAGCTTTTACATCGAGTTATCAACATGATTGCATATATTCTTTCAACAATACTATTGAATGTTTTGCACTACTCTCGCTTTCAAGCGTACTACATATTTATTTAAATTAACCTTAACACTATCGTTACGGAATATTAAACACCTAACGCGATGGCGTAGTAATTATTAACGTAAATTATTGCAAATATGTATAAATTATACATATTTGTTAGTAGCTGGGTTGGGCAGCATTTCGCAAACTACGTCGAGTCTTCTCTTCACCCCTACCGCAATGCCTTAAAACAAAGATCTTTGAACAGTGCGTCCTACCTGTTATGACTTACTGTGCCGAAACTTAAAAGTCGCGCAGCGGGCTACGGAGCGAGCTATGCTTGGAGTTTCTCTGAAGGATAGAATTTGGAACGAGAATAAGCAAGTTCAAGTGGCAGTGGGCTGGCCACGTTTGTTGAAGGACCGATTGCAGAAAAATAAAGCAGGACAAGCGTTTGGTCTTACCAATGACAGCACAAAAACTACTTGTACTTTATGTAAAAGATGCTTTAGCTAATAGATTGCTCTTGGCTACCGACATGGCCAGTTCAAAGGATGAATAAGAGTGATATTGTAATCGCCAAATATCGCTTAATAAGCCGAATTTAGTCAGAAAAGTATGTCGAAATATTAATAGAAACATCTAGACTCCACTATTGCAATACCTACTAACATTTACGGAATTTGACAGATTAGGGTCACCCCATCTCTTTCCATGCGGTGTCGTACAAGGCGACTAAGTGATAGGGCTGTTTAACATCAGACAGATATATACAGCCCAGACTCAGCCTCAGATGCATGGCTCGAGTCAACAAATAGTGCCCGGAATACGATTACGTGGACCGAATACAATTATTGGTGAAATGTGGATGTTAATTCACCTCTGCCTAACCCTCCAGGGATAAAGGCGTGATTATATGTATGAAACATTTACGAAAATAAAATAATTTGCATCCTATATTTTCTTTTAGTAAAATCAGAGAACACCTTGTTTAGTGAATGGATATTCAACTTGTTATAGCCGCATTTATGATTGGCTTTATTTTACCTGCAGATATAATTTGTGATTTACGAGACAGCTGGTGTTAAACGTTATTGTTTCATTATCGAGCTCTGAATAAACCAACACTCGATTTAATTTTCGAATGCAAATAAGGAAATATTCACAGAATGAATGTTAGTGTGCGCTACACACGGGATGAACTGTTGAATATATATCGTGAGATTAATTAGTTTTTTTTAATATCTACGGAACTAGGTACATAAATAAATAAATATTCCCACGACATTCTACACAACGCTATCTAGACCCATGGTTAGCATAGCTTAACTAGCTTGTGTTATGGGATCTAGAATGCGGATAAACATACTTAGATACTTTTTTTTTGTAATTACATACATATTATACATAGAAACACCCAGAGTAATGCAAATATATATATTCATGCATACAAATATTTGCACTGAGCGGGAATCGAACCCGCGCCCCAGTCAAATGCTCTACCGCTACGCCACAGAGGTCGTCGAGGTAACCTATTTATACTATAATTATACAGTGGTTCGGGACTTTTCGCGAATAAATCATGGAACTTACTATTTCTGCCGACGATTCGGATGTGTTGCAGCACCTGTGGTCACGACTGGACTAGCTTGCGAGCGTCGAGAGGTATGCGGGGAACATTTTTTGTGCGCCTATCCACCATTTCTTTTATTATGAACGGTTAGGAAAGGCGAACTTGCCGGCGAACCGCCACTAGCCTGACGTCCACTATACCCTCTAGTAGTCAGAGTGACATGTGGGGAGCGTTCGAGCAGCTCTCTACAGGACCAGCCCCACCGCTCTCTCCTGGGAGAGAGGTGCTACCGTTTCCGTTGCCCAGGGTGCACCGCATAGAGGTTCCAGATCACGCACCCCGATCCCAGCGTTCTGTACCTTCTGTTCAGCTGATCCTCTCCGGTTTTGTACGTAGCTTTCTTCGAACTGCCGTTACACCCATGCCGGTAATTTAATCGTTTTCAAATAATGTAGGCGAATCTACCAGATTTATTTAATTTATGATTACGTAATATATATTGAATGGAACGCCTGATTACAACAATTAAAAAAGTAATCAACAGGTACTAAAACAATCTTGAATACAAAATAGTTTATTTGGATAAAAAATAATAAAAATGTAATTTTCATATTGCGTCATCCCTGAAGTTATTCATTGCAATAAATCTTATTAATTTATTTCTCATAGCATAAACCTATTTATTTGATAAAATAATAATAATTTTAGTTTAATTGTATCTAATTTATCTTACTACATATAGAAGTTAATTATTATATTTGATACATAAATAAAATGTAGTTTTATTGACAAATTTAATGATATATGTATTTATTATTGTATAGAATTTTATAGTTTAACTGTTAGCCTTTGATTTAAATACTACAAATACATAACATAACATAAACTCACGCCCATATCCCCGAAGGGGTAGGCTGAGGTGATAGCACCCATATTTCGCCAGTTTATGTTTAGGTACAAATACACGAGACAAATATCACAAAGATTTGAATTTAACCACACCCAAGAAACAAACAAAGCTTTGAATTTTACGATCTCTAAAGCTCGCCACCCCGAATTCCGACTCCTGTGTTCGTAAATATCATAATTATAATAATTACAGTCCGAAAAACACAGAACCATCTAAACTTTATAGCACCTGTTAATCTAACTTTTAATCTATTATAATTAACTGTTAGGTTTTAACTACCAGCGTTAAGATTGGATAAATAAAATACTGCACACATGCATGGCGGCGAGAAAGTTTAAAAATATAAAATGGTGGCAGCGAATTAGTAATTGGTCGTGGTTCGTTTTATTATAAACCGCATTTAATTTTTTGGGGAATTGTTTTCTAGACAGCTCTAAGTAGTTGTTCTAATAATGTTATTATAAGATGCAATAATAATTTCGTGATTTACATAATTTTAGTTAATCATTTTTTTAATACAACTTAGGCGGCAAACAAGCACTCGGCCCACCTGATAGAAAGTGGTTACACCTGTGCTATTGACCCTGTAAAAACAGAGAGTTTCTATGCCGTCAGTGCAGAAGAAACCATCAGGACAAGCCTTCATCAGTCTTCCTATTGAACTCTCCAGTGAGCTCGGGCTACTCTACTCACCGCCTTAAAAATCTGTATAGTTATAGAGGATTGACGGGGACTGGATTCCGCGGAAGATGAAATTCAGGACCCAGTACACTACCCTGAGGAACTCCACATTCCACATGTTCATAGTTAAAAATATAAATTAGGGTGCAATCTTACATAATATGTACATTTTAAGAGATTGTTTTCTTTATTGCAAACTTATTTTATTTATTTCCATTTGAAGAAAAAAACATTTCATGTCAATTTTCTACCACTAATCCACCCATCATGAACTAGATTTCTTTTTAGTTTCTTTTTAGTTTTATTTTTGTACCACTTAGTTGGCAGACAAGCACACGACCCATCAGATGGAAAGTGGTTACCGTGGCCTATGGACGTGTGCAACACCAAAGTAGTCACAATCGCGCTGCCACCCCTTTAAGCACAAGAGTTTCTGTGCCTCAGTTTAAAAGACAACACAGGACGGACAAGCTTTTGGTCTTCCCACTGACATTTCAAAAACTCTCCAGTGAGCTCTGGCTACTCTACTATGGCCGCGGTATTCTGTAGGGTGGAGGTACTTCCCCAGTAGTACTGCTCAATTTGACGGAAATACTGTCGTGTTCTACCTCCTCTAAAAGGCTACTAGCTCTGTGGAATAAATAATAATAATATATATCGCGAAAAGCCATCAACCACGAACAACTAATATGTTGCTATCATCCAGATGATATAACAAATAGGTGTATTATGGTAATAGACCGGTGTAAATCTTATATATCGTTGCGTTACGCACCTATTCCAAAGGACGAATTTTAGGAGACGAATGAATTCCTCGCACTTAATTTTACCAAAAACTGATTTCCATTCGCCCTACTTTTCTGGACTATTCACCCTTATTATCAACCCACCGGAGCCGGTGGAAGAGGTTATGTCGGACTCGAACCGACCAAAACGTACGCCGCCTTTGGGTCGTTTTTGGTTGCCGAAGGTGAGGTTGACAGGCATATCCCTCGCACTGCGGCCGACCAAGGGCCATCTCTCACGATCTGGCCCTCTCCTTGGTTGTGGGGACTACAGAGTCCTCAACTCGTCCCCGGAAATGGGGAAGCCGCGGCCTTATTATTTTACCCTAAACATTCTGTAAAAATAAAACTACCTGTTTATTAAGCGTACTTGTAAAAAGAACACTAGCGACCGTACAATAGAAAAGACGAGGTGGTTCCTAACAGTGGTTTTTAATATAAGGTTCTATTCTGTCGTGGTTCTGTCTCGTTAACGACAAAAATTCTATTTTGGTACACAACAAGTATCCCGTTATGCACACGACAAATTTTTGTTCATTTTATATCGTTTTCAGACGACCATTAGAGTTTTTATGTACATGTTTATCATAACATTCTAGTTTTGAAGTGAAAACTTTTTCATGCTGTTTTTTTTATTCGAGTTGGGTAATAACATTGAATCTACACACCTCAAGTGAAAGTGAAAGTACCGCGGTAGCCTAGTGGTATGGGTAATGGACTGCTGAGACGAGGTCTCGAGTTCGATGCCAGGTTTTACCAAGGCACACACCATTGACTTTTCGATGTTTTTCGAAGTTATGTGTGTATTTATCGCAGGTTTATAAGTGCCCGGTTTATGGCAATAGGCTCGCCACCTATACATTAGGACCCAAACATAAACTGACGAAGTGTGGGTGCTAGCACCTCTGCCTACCCCTTCGGGGATATAGGCGTGAGTTTATGAGTTTATATTTCTAGTGAATGATTGTAACAGTTCACCGATTGTGGGAAATCCTATGTGACACCTCTGTATAGATATTTATATAAGTATCTTAATAAATATATCTATATATCTATAGTAAATTGACCAAGTTTTCAATCCTGTTGACATTCCTGTAATGTTTTTTAGGGTTTCGTACCTCAAAAGAAATAAAATGCGATAGACTTACAGGATTTTTTTTTTTACGTGCGCAATATCCCCACGCATACCTCCCCACCGGAGTCGGTGGAGGAGGTTATGTCGGACTCGAACCGACTAAAACGCTCGCCGCCTGTGGGTCGTTTTGGTTGCCGAAGGTGAGGTTGACAGGCATGTCCCTCGCATCCCAGCCGACCCAGGGCCATCTCTCACGATCTGGCCCTCATCTCGGGTGTGGGGACTGAAGAGTCCCCAACAGCCTTATAGGATAACTTTGTTGTCCATCTGTCTATATGTCCGTCAAGACCTTTTCTCAAGAATGCTTGGTATCAAGTTGAAATTCATACTACATGCTTTTGTCGTATGTCATATATTTATGAAACTGTGCGAAACTCAAGTCTCTAAAGTCAACGCAATGAAAATATATTGCGATGTATGTAGCTTAAGTTCATGAACGAGAAATCGTGGTGCGCGAGTCAATTTCGAAATTGACCGGGTTTTTATTCTGCATTTTTAACACACTTTTATTAGCTTCAATTGAAAACGTAGAGTGTTTATGTAATCTTCACTCTTTTTGCACAAAACGCTCCACGCTTTATTTCATAATAAATTATAGTAAATATTCAATAAAGATGTTTACCTACTTATAACCATTTCGCATAGGTAATTATTCATCGTTTATCACGAATTGAATTTTTTTATGATTACCTGCGATCTAATGAAGATTCGGCAAAGGGAAAACTCTTGAGTCATCAAACTAAATGTCCGAATTATTTTATTTTAATTTTTAGTGCGTGCTAAAAGCGTGTTTTTTTTGTTTTAAGAACTATTATTTTTTATTAAACTTTTTTTGTATTGTATCAATACAATACATAAACATTGTAGCGTGAAACTCATCATCAAAATCATCAATGCCATTATAACATGTTATTATGACGTTGTTTTGAGGAGAATCGACAGTGAAAGTGATAGCCTGCATTGTTCCAATATATTGACAATTACCAACCTTTCAGCCTAGTCTCCCACACAATTACATAGGCGATTAGTACAGCAATTAGGTTATGAAATTATTTTGGGATAATTTCCGTGCGAAGCCCTGATGAGACAGAATATCAATATCCAGTATTATAGTTAACTTATAAGTATTCCCATGCGGTGTTGTACAAGGCTACTAAGGGATGGGCTGTTTAACATCAGACAAATATATACAGCCCAGACTCAGCCTCAGATGCATGGCTTGAGTCAACAATAGTGCCCGCAAAATGGCAATAGGCTCAACTCCTATTACGTGGGGCCGAATTCAATGATTGGTGAAATGTGTTGTGTTAATTTACCTCTGCCTAACGCTCCGGGAATAATGGCGCGATTATATGTATGTATGTATGTTAAGTCAATTACATCTATATTTTTTACAGATTTTTCTGTTTTAAAACTTTTAAACTAGGCTAAAAATCGTTATAGTTTTGTTTAAGTAAAGGAGGTAGCAATTGAGCACTCCGACTAGGGAAGTACCTTCGCCCTACAGAATACCGTGATCAAAATAACCTCGTGTTGTGTTCCCGGCGGTGAGTAGGGTTTGACGGAATATTGACAGTACAGAAACTCTGTGCTAACAGGGTGGGCAGTAGCACACGTCTAAAGGCCACGGTAAGCATTTTCAACAAAGACAACAAAATGACGAAACCAGAAGAAATCAAAGAGCAAATCAAACTGTTTTATTGGTTTCAATTGTATTATTGTCTGAACAAAAGGTGTGTACCAAATGTCAGAACAATCAGTCAACAGGAAGGTGGAAGCCAAGGCATTAAGATCATTTTAGAGTACCTTGTTTGTCAAGATCGATCTGATGCCGACTGTACCTCACATTTTGTTACGCAGATATTCGTTATTAAATTTGTCGCTAATAGAAAGAAGTTTAGAAATTCATAAGACGGCATCTGTGACGTAACAGTAGAATGATCGACTGTTCAGTGCAAATATTTGTATGTATGAATACCTATGTATATTTGCATTGGTCTGGGTGTTTCTATGTATAATATGTATGCATTTACAAAAAAAAAGTATTTTTTTATATACCACTTGGTTGGCATACAAGCACACGGCCTGATGGAAAGCGGTTATCGTGGCCTATGGACGTGTGCTACGCCAATGGTATCAAACTCGCGCTGCCAACCATGTAAACCAGAGTTTCTGTGCCGTCACTGTAAAAGACAAAGCAGGACAAGCTTTTGGTCTTCCACTGACAACACAAAATCTCTCCAGTGAGCTCTGGCAACCCTTTTTTTTTTTTACCTGCGCAAAATCCTGGTTGCCGAAGGTGAGGTTGACTGGCATATCTCTCGCACCCCAGCCGACCCAGGGCCATTTCTCACGATCTGGCCCTCTCCTCGGGTGTGGGGACTACTGAGTCCCCAACTCGCCCCCGGAAACGGGGAGCGCCAGGCGCACCACAGCCGCGGCCTGCTTCTGCCAGGGTGACAAGCGGCTCCACCTGTCACCCCCAGGCCGGCGCTCATGGGGGGCGGAGGTCGTTCATCGACCTCCGACGCCCGAGTTGCCTTCGTACACGGGCAGCTTGGCTTGCGATCCTTCGTCGCTCCCGCTACCGCTCCCGCCCCGCCTCCTCCTTCACGAGCATTACTTGCTCGCAGAAGGAGGCGCTGGCCGCCCACGCATCCGCGCAGCAGACCATCGCCGCGAGCAATGTGAACTCTCACTTCCAGGGCCGCCACAAGCTCCCGTCTCGGCGTTTCCCACGCCGGACACTCGGTGAGCGTGTGCGGCCCTGAGTCCTCGTTCGCGTCGCAGTGATGGCACTCGGACGTTGGCTCTTTCTCCATCCGACGCAGATACTTCCCGAAGCACCCGTGCTCGGTGATCATCTGCGTTAGACGGTACGAGAGGCTGCCGTGTGGCCTCTCTAGCCACTCCCCCATGATGGGTCTTACCGCCGCTACTACGGCACGCCCTGCGCCTGGTCGCCCAAGTCGTAGCTCCCATTCCGCCACCATTTCCCTGTGGAGCCGGGATCTCACGGCCCGAATTTCTTCGGGCTCGGGATCGTGACCCCGCTCCCGCGCCGCCTTTCGGAACCGGTATAGCGCCGTAAGGGATCTCGCTTCCAGGATCCATGGTGGCGATCCGGCGAGGAGACTCGCCGCGTTGAAAGATATCGTGCGGTACCCCCTTATGATGTGGCACGCCAACTTCTGCTGCGGAAGCTGCAGCAGGGGCATGTGCCGATCACTCAGGGTGTCCGCCCACACGGGACACCCTGAGGCCGTACAGGGCCATGGACCGCAGGACACCCGCGTAGAGTCTCCTGCAGGAGTCCTCCGGGCCCCTCAGGTTGGGCAGTAGCCGCGCCAGAGCGTTGGCTGTGCCCACCAATTTGGGGCCCAGAATTCGGAAGTGCTTCCCGAAGTCCCACCGGCCGTCGAGCAAGAGCCCCAGATATTTCATCTGGGGCTTGATGCCGATGAGAGTGCCTCCCACTGTGAGACTGGAACCTGGTGGTGGCGTGCGCCGAGGTCCATGAAAGAACATGGCATCGGATTTATGCAAAGCCACCTCAAGGCCCAGCCGCCGGTTCCGTTCCACGACTTGAGCAACCGCGGTCGTGGCCCTCAGGGTCGCTTCGCGGTATGTAGCCCCGCTCGCCGTCACTAGCGTGTCGTCCGCATAGCAAGTGACGGTGGCGCCGTCCGCGAGCTCACCGCGAAGCACCCAGTCGTATCCGATGTTCCACAGGAGCGGCCCAAGACCCGAACCCTGTGGAACGCCACACGACATCTCACGCCGACCGACGCCGGTCGCAATTGGGTAGATGACGGCTCTCTCCGTCAGGTACGCCCCGACTATGCGGCGGAGGTAGAGAGGCACACCGTGGTACACGAGTGCCTCCCTGATGCAACTCCAGGGCAAGGTGTTGAACGCGTTGGAGATGTCCAAGGACACCGCCAACGTCACCTCACCCCGGGTGACTGCCTCCTCCGCCAAAGTCCTCACGCGCATGATGGTATCCACGTTGGACCGCCACCGGCGGAAGCAATATTGGGCGTCCGCCAGTTCCGGCCCCCTACCAGAGAGGTGCTCGACGAGGCGCTTCGCAATAACTCTTTCAAAGAGCTTGCCCACCTCGTCGAGCAACACAATGGGCTGGCAGCCGGACGGTTCGTCCGCCGGGCGACCCTCCTTTCGGATGAGGACCAGTTTCCCCGTCTTCCACATCTTCGGAATCTGGCCCCGCTCCAAGCATGCGCTGAGGAACCCTCTCAGTCGGGGTTCGAGACCGTCTTCTCCCAGAGCTAGGACCCACGCGCGGCCTGGAATGCCGACGGGTCCCGGGGCGGTGCTCTTCTTGGTTCTAAGCCTTCGCACCGCCAGCTCCAGTTCTACCCAAGTGACCTCGGGGACTTCGTCGTCAACTACCACACTGGGCGCCACAGGCGACCGAGGTGGCGGAGTTATCTGCGGCGGAACGTGTTCCGCTCGCGCCGGGAACAGGGACTCGACCACTCCACCGAGCAGAGCTGGCTGGAGAACCTGGGTCAACGGCGGGGCCCGGGGGCGCAGCTTTCCTCTTACCATAAGGTAAGGCCGCCCTCATGGGTCCCGCTCCAGCGTCTCCATGAGCTCCTTATAAGCCGCGGCTTTCGCCCGCTTAATCTCCGCTCGGAGGCACTCGGGTCTCCGTATCTGCGGTTCGGCTATGCCTCCTACGGAGTCTGGTCCACCGGCGGTGCGCGATCACGCAGGCTTGCCGTAGCCTCGCGATCTCCGCAGACCACCAGTAGACCCGACGCCTCGAACCATAGGTTGGAGCCCTAGGCATACCCGCATCGCAGACACGAGTCTTGGCCTTCCGGAACCACACTGCCTCATCGTCGATATCGACAGGCCTGTCCAGCGCAATGGCCCAGGCCTGTACGATGGCGGCCTCCAGGAGGACCTCCCGATTCAGTATCCAGCTTTGGCTACCCTACTCACCGCCGGTAACACAACACGAGGTTATTATAGCCGCGGTATTCTGTAGGGCGGAGGTACTTCCCCAGTCGGACTGCTCAATTCGACGAAAATACCGCCGTGTCCTACCTCCTAACAAAAAGTATCTAAATATGTTTATCCGCATTCTAGATTAACAGTGCTTACCATGGGTCTAGACAGCGATGTGTTGTAAATTGCAGAATATTTATTAATATTTATATTTTATATTTTAGACATATATTTAATTTAGTGTCGACCGGAACGTAGCGACGGAAGGTGCGGTAATGACATCGAGTTTTGAGCTGGGCGTATTTAGCTTTTTTTTTTAATAGTTGCCATTAACACGGAGAAGAAAAAGAAGTTTTAATACATGTCTGTTTAACAGAAACCGCTCCATATTATTCTTAAAATCGTTTTCAATTAATCAAGTAACGAAAACCAATATTGCATTTCATTTTCGAATGTTACGTTGATTTGAAAAACGTATTAATAATACGCCGGCTGTAAAATGTTATTATACAAACAAATATAAACCGTTTTAGCGTTCCAATATTGGTATTGCTCGGGACATATATTTTGGACTTAAATGTGCACAAAAAGAGCTCTATACGTGTAGAATACGTATTTTGGATATCATTTGAGAATAGCAATGGGTGCTATCAGTAGACAAACTCAATCTCACCAAGCATAGGTTTATAACATAACATAAACTCACGCCTATATCCCTGAAAGGATAAGCAGAGGTGCTAGCACCCACATTTCGCCAGTTTATGTTTAGGTCCCAATGTAATAGGTGGCGAGCCTATTGCCATAAACCGGGCACTTATAAACCTGCGATAAATACACATTATAACTTCGAAAAGCATCGAAAAGTCATTGGTGTGTGCCATGGTAAAACCTGGGATCGAACCCGAGACCTCGTCTCAGCAGTCCATTACCCATATTAAGTGTCTACCATAGGTTTATATTAAGTGCGAAAAAACCACAACCGAAGCCAGTGGGAGAGGTTATGTCGAACTGACTGAAACGCACAGGAGCAGGCATATCTCTCGCACCACGGCCGACCCAAGGCCATCTCTCTGAATCTGGCCCTGTCCTCGGGTGTGTTGACCACAGAGGCCCCAACTCGTCCCCGGAAACATGAAGCATATGAATGAATTTAAATGTAATAAATAATGGAATTTATTTTGATGTACTTAATTTATTTTAGTTTTATTTGATTTAATTTGGTTTGGTTTGATTTCGATCTGATTTAATTTAATTTGACTTGATTTAATATAATTTGATTATATTTGATTTTATTTGATTATTTCATTTAATTTGATTGGATTTTATTTTGTTTATTTTAATTTATTTATTTTAATTTTTCTAACATATACTATAAGAAATTGATTGTTATTAATAAAATGGACTTAATGTTGTCTGATGGATAAATGATTATTATTATTATATGTAGGTTATTACAGGGCTTCGTTTGTGTCTCGATTTAGGTCCAACATATATATCCCGACTTATACAATATCTTGAACCTGAACGATAAATGACAGGTATATACATCTCCAATGATATATTCTGCCCTTCGGCGTGTTACTTCGACCCTATAGCCATCTAGAGTGAGTTATGTCCAATTCTAGTTTACGATGGCTAAGTACAGGTATTGTACGAGCTTTTATATGAATGTTGAAAGTTTGAGGTGCTATAAATGAATAGCAATAGGGTTGAGTACTATTTTTTTATTAATATCTTAAACTGTACATTTTGCAATAATATAATGAACTGTAAAAGTGAAACTGTCTTATGACAAAGATATTTGATTTAAAAAAATCAATTTCTCGAGCCCGTAAACGCTCCATACAAAATCGTGGCACGTGGTGACGTCACAGCGCACTGGTGCGTAGTGAAAATGTATGGAGTGCAAGAGAATATCGTATTTATCTCAGTCTACGTTGCGTTTACACTTACACAGTGCATAATAAGACTAAGAAATTTATTAAGGAATTTAAAAAGTTGTATAGTTTTAATTATTTCGATTGTTTATATTTTCACCTATTTTGCAAATTAAAACTAATGAAAACTCATTGGTGGCGCATGGCCGAGTGCGATAATGGACTGTATTGCGGGAATGTAGCTAACTGTTCCATTGACGCTTTACACACAAAAGACAGGTGGTCGGGTTGCCGCGGGAGTGATCCAAGCAATGAATGCAACCCGAGAAATTAGGAGAGGATGCACTAACCTTCACGACACACGTGTTTTCATCGCAGCCGGTACACGGATCTTCTCTTCCTTGCTCAGGAGCTGCCGTCAGCATCACTAGATCACTTGAGGAACACACGAGAGGCACAATCCGATCGGTAAAGGTCTATGAAGCGGTAAAAATGTAACAAATATTAATCATTTTTGAGAGACGCGAGCGCGGCCGTCCTTACGCTGGCTAGTTCAAAGCGAGACTCAGTGTCTATATTTCACAAATGGCGGACGGAAGCCACATCTATGGTTAGTGCGGAAGGGGAGACGGGTATAAAAGGAGTGTGTTTCCGTGTCAAAAATACAGTTTCCACTTCGGCGCAACCACTCATAGTTACAGTTTAGTTAGGTAGGTAATGTATTTGTTTACTACGCATATTTTGTGGTATTGGTAAGAATTCAATGACTTATGATACCACCCTATTCTTATTTGAATAACATCATAACATAACATAAACTCATGCCTATATCCCCGTAGGGGTAGGCAGAGGTGCTAGCACCCACATTTTGCCAGTTTATATTTAGGTCCCAATGTAATAGGTGGTAAGCCTATTGACATTAACCGGGCACTTATAAACCTCATATAACTTCAAAAAGCATCGGAAATCCCCGAAGAGGTAGGCAGAGGTGCTAGCATATTTAGGTCCCATTGTAATAGGTGTCGAGCCTATTGCCATTAATCGGGCACTTATAAACCTGCGATAAATACACACATAACTTCGAAAAGCATCTAAAAGTTATTGGTGTGTGCCATGGTAAAACCTGGGATCGAACCCGAGAGCTCGTCTCAGCAGTCCATTACCATAACCAGTACCTACCGCGGATCTTGTTTTAATATAATATACATATATATATGGAAATGATAAAGTGCCATTACTACTTACGTGATCCACGGCTCCGTGGGCGTGAATGCTGTTTATTGCGACAAAATGAGACATATGTCCTTTCCAAACTGTACAATATCTCTTTAGAAAATTTCATCAAAATCGGTTCGGTTAGAAGGGAAATCGTGACAGACAGACAGAGTTACTTTCGCAAGAGGCTTTGACTATTTTTTTGACCGTTGACAAAAATGACCACTGTATAATATTATAATGAAATGCTAAAATGAAATATTGTTATGACAAATAGTTTTATTATTTAGCCATCCGAAAAAGCTCCATACAAAATCTAGTACTTGCTAGTGACCGCACAAACCATTCGCGCGTAATACAATTATATGGAGAGCAAGAAAATCTACGTTTAAAAGTAATTTAAATTTAATGAGGAATCTAAAAAGTCAAAAATTAGGACAGAATTTGATTGTATACCTATATTTAGACTAACTTTTGGAATTAAAAATAATAATAAGCCATAGTTTCAGCTAAGTCAATATCTTATTTCGCAAGGTATATTTTTTCAGAATAGAATCAAAGAATCATTTTCATTTATTCAGTTTAGGCACACAAAGAGCACATATGAACTTCAAAATTTTACAATTGAGTATGTCAAGAAATAATATAAAAATATTAAATAATGTACAAATAAACCATTGGAAAATGATTCTTTCGCTGGTTCGGTAGGTTAGTTCTACTGAGAAGATACCAGCAAGAAACTCAGCGAACTATATTAGAACTAGATTATTTTCCAAATATATTATTTTATAAACTAACATATTAAGCAGGATTGGGAAGAACCTTGTCAAATAGCCAATTGTAATATATACCTACACAGATCCCACTATTGGGCAGTAAAGATGTGATCAATTCAACAACACCTGCAAGCCAGTATACAACATGCTGATTAACCGGCAGAGTAGAATTTGGACCACCCCATCTCTTCCCATGCGCTGTCGTACAAGGTGACTAAGGGATAGGACTGTTCAACATCAGACAGATAGATACTTACGGCCCAGACTCAGCCTCAGATGCATGGCTTGAGTCAACAATAGAGCCTGGAAGACAGCAATAGGCTCACCCCCTGTTACGTGGGACCAAATTCGATGATTGATGAAATTCACATCTGCCTAATTATATATGCGTGGTTATATGTATGTATGTATGTAGGTACAGTTATATAAGGCAGATCTAAAGTAGCAAAAGTAATCCTAATCCAGTTCCTGAGAGTTCCATAGACATTACCTCCGTTTCTATTCTCCAATACCTCATATTCCTTTCCTATGTACAAGTGGCAATGGATGAGTGACAACGATAAGGTCAACTATCTGCTTGTTTGCTACTTTAGTATAACAAAACCAAAGCAAGTTAGCGTTGACACAATAATCCTAGTAGTCTTGATAGTGGTTTCAAATACAAACATACTAAAATATGACTCGATACGGAGTCAAACCACCAGACTTCCTATTGCAATCAATCAAAATTGTGCCCTAAAAAATAAACCCTCACACGAACTAATGAATTAGAGAACAACTTATAGTGCTGTTTACAAAATTCAACATATACCTTATAGTCATAGAAATAAGAATCAAAATTAAACAATCGACCTATTTTTAGATTGTTCAACACATTTTGGTATACATCGGTTCTTCTGAACGTAACCAAATCCACAGTTTACCGTTTAGGCGCTTAATGGTTTGTATTTTTTTTTCATTCAAAGTGAACATATCATAAATTATGACATGTAACACCCACTTTTTGAAAGCGAGCGACAAAGATATGTCACGTGGCCCTTACTATTGAAACTTATAGCTAACGTTCACGTTTAGAAATGAATACTGCGTTATTATATACGTATTTATTATAAGCTTTGCTGACCCGCCCGTAGCACATTTTGAAACCCGCATTACCCTTTTTAACCCGTAATTTTTTATTCTTCAAATAATGGAAAGAAATCTAGGTACCGGATTTGCTGACATTTATGATCACTGCTCCGCTCTCTTTGGTATTACTTAAGTGACAAGCACACGGCCCACATGGAAAGGGGTAACACCAGAGGAGTTACACCCGTGCTACCGACCTTGTAAGAACAGCAGAAGAAATAATCAGGACAAGACTAAAGTCTTTCCACTGACAGCACTGCATTGAGCGCTGGCTACCCTACTTTTTTATACTACTTAGGTGGCAGACAAGCGCACGGCCCACCTGATAGAAAGTGGTTACCGTGGCCTATGGACGTGTGTAACAACAGAGAAGCCACACTCGCGCTGTTGACCCTGTAAGCACAGAGTTTCTGTGCCACTTACCGCCGGGAACACGACACAGGTTATTATAGCTGTGGTATTCTGTAGGGAGGAGGTACTTCACCAGTCGGACTGCTCAATTGGGACGTCGTGTCCTTTGTCAATAAACGGACTACTCAACACAAAAATATTTATTCAACTCAAAACAATACTTCTTGAGATGGGCACGTTCAAACAAACAAACAAACTATTCAGCTTTATAATAATACTAACTGACCCACCCCAGCTTCGCCCGGGGTAAATTTTGAAGCTTCATATCCCTTTGAGCCCGTATGTTTTAGTCTTCAAAATATGTATGAAAAATTGCCGGATTTGTTAACATTTATTATCAATGCTCCGCTCCCTTAAGTAGTAGCGTGATGACATATAGCCTAAAACCTTCCTCGATAAACGGACTACCTACCCAACACTGAAAGAATCATTCAAATCAGACCAGTAGTTCTAGAGATTAGCGCGTTTAAACAAACAAACAAACTCTGCAGCTTTATAATATTTGAGCCTGTGGCCATTTCAATTCTAGGAGGAATACTCTGACTGATTGTGGTACCTCGACAGCTGATATTGTTGTCTACATACATCTGCGAATATTATTATTTTTTAAAGAATATTGGAACCGACATCACCAATATTGCTTCTAAAACTAAGCTAAATTGCGTGTGTTAGGAGTGGGTTCAATTCGGTAGTGTAATGCCCAGGATTCGAACCCAGGACCTCTCGATCGCAATGCCGACTCGTGAACCACTAAACTTCTTTTGAGCATTACTCTTTACCAATGCTCAAATTGATTTTTTCAGAGCCAGAACCAGAGCAATAAATGCCAAATGAGCATTGAAAGCCTTCTTCGTTCATCATAGATTCATTTATATCTACATATAAGACAATATTATTTAGAGTTCAATTGTATTCTTATACATAACTTCATTGGTTGTCAGTATTTCGCTGTAACAGTACGTGTCGTTAAAAATTACTACTTTTTTGAAACCAAAAATAAATAGACCTCTTCTACACTAGACTATCAATTACAAGCACTGATGGCGTTGTCACTCAAATCCCTGTTTTCTCTCCGACAAGTTAAACCAAATGTTTAGTACCTACTGTATTTTGTTCTAGCCCTTCTATTACATACATATATAAGTATACCTATATAATCACGCCTTTATCCCCGGAGGGTTAGCCAGAAGTGACTTAACACCCACATTCATTGTATTCGGTCCCACGTAATAGGGTGAGCCGATTGCCGTATTCCAAGCACTGTTGTTGAGTCGAGCCTTGCATCTGAGGCTGAGTCTGGGCTGTATATATTTTTCCGATGTTAAACAGCCCTATCCCTTAGTCGCCTTGTACGACACCGCAAGGGAAGAGATGGGGAGGCCCAAATTCTACTCTGCCGGGAACCACGCGGCCCCTTCTAGTACGTCATTAAATTGGGATATATTATGTACCAATTCGGTAAAGGGCTTATTTTCAATGGGTAACATTCGATCTCGATAAACTCCTAAGCACATCATTATCCTACCACGTAATCATTGAAGAACTTCAATGCAACGCACAAATCACAACATAGGGACTTATTAAGCTATTACAAGCTTCATGAATATATTAGACGCACCATTATTATATAAATTCTATAGCTTATGAATCGTGCTTAAAACTCACTAAATTTAAAGGATAAACAATAATGTTTACGGGAATTAACAAGATTATGGTATAGGTTCAATCGTGAAGATTCGTTTAAATTATCTGCTACATGGAATCCAGTGATTCAAAACATGCTACAGAATACGGACACTGTAAGTGTGGTATGTGACGATAAATGGCGGATCGAAAATATAAAATTATTGTGGTCCACTACCATTGCATTGGGTAACAACCTGTATATATGGTAGTGTGAGGAACAAAATAAATAAATAAAAAAATATCGAGAATATGCGTGTAGATGAAGAACCTACTGCCTCACGAACTCCACTAAGCCAGTCAGCCTGTGACCACGGCCGGTGTATCGTGGTCGAAACGTCAGGCAAATCAAAGATATGTATGTATAGAGAGTATGTAAAGATATACACCATAATCGCGTTAGTTTTCGTTATCATTTAATGTATAAACTTTAAAGGATTTCAAATTGATAGATAAATAATAAATAATAATAAATATTTCACAACATTCCACACAACGCTAATACAAGCATAGCTTAACTAGCTTGTGTTATGGAATCTAGGATGCGGATAAACATACGTAGATATTTTTTTTTGGGAACACGTACTTATCGCACATAGAAACACCCAGATCAATGCAAATATAATACATATTCATGCATACAAATATTTGCATTGAGCGGGAATCGAAACCGCGCTACCTACGTAGTAGTCGAACGTTCTACCGCTACGCCACAGAGACCGTCCTCATTCCGTAACATACAAAATATATTGATAGAGTGTGACGTAGATCCGTCTCGTATTTGCCAACATAAAATAATAAAAAATAAATTCTCGAATAAATCCTACAACCCGATAGCAGTGCCTCCAACCTAACGGTTCCAATTGTGAAACCATAGATTTAAATATAGAATTTCATATTAATTACTGCAAAATAAAAAAATATTTGCATAAGTTCAATCTCCAATTTTTACTCTTACAAATACAATTTTTAAAACGGTTATATACATGTAGATTCATTTATTAACAGAGTTATAGTAACAGAGTTGTAGTAACAGAGGAGAAGATTCCCAACTCGAATGGCATTTTTTATGCTTCTTACGTTGAACCCTTATTTTACCCTCTTAGTAGTAAAATAAATTGTAATAAAATTTACATACAACATAAAATAGGTACAGTTGACAAAGGAGACGCGGGTACACAGAACTTTATAGGAAAAATTGCAACTGTATGTCCTTGTCCGACTGTACATAAACTACTAAAATTTTAAGTTTGTTACAACAGTTTAGAGTCTTCGTTCGTCGTTCGACTTACACCCATAAACATGTTCTCACTAAAAAGTCACTTTTAATTTTAGTTCACTCCCATAGTAGTTCTGCATCGTTCGGTACGTCCTTTGTAACTGGATACGTCTCGGGCCAGGCGCCGGCCTTCGCCACTTATGCGCGACTCACAAAAACACATCCTTTGACTAACTACTAGAGGACACAATTTTGTTTGGTGTCGTGATGTCGTGCAGTTAGCTGGATTGATGTTTTTAACTCTATCAATTTTGCAAAGCAATATACAGAGTGTATTTTTTGTAAGTTAACTAAACATAGTTATAGTGAAACGGTCATTTAAGGTACCAAAGTAACGTCTATTAAGGTATTCCCCTCCAGATTACCTGTGCTTGAACATTATCGCTTATATGAATCGGTAGGTGACGTTGATTTGGACTCCGAAGGTCTTAGTGATGCCGCCAGAAAACAAGAACAATCTCGGAATCAAACCGCAAACCTGGGGAATTAATTTCTATTCATAAAGGGTATCTAAGTATTTGAATGAAATAAATAACAAGACAGCGAACTCAAATGTCCATTTGAAAATATAAAAAAAAAAACAACACAAACAGAGAGGTATCTTCAAACAAGATATACAAATACACTATACAAATACATTGTTTATAATTTAATATTATTCAACTATTTCATGCTTGGGGTTTTCTAAAACTATATAATACGTATAAGGTTCTGAATGAAAAATTTTACAACACTCATTTTCAATGGCTGTATGAGTAAATTACTTGAAGCAATTTTTTGATTAACTGTATTTCAGTAACTCATTTTACATATTATAAAATAATTTAAATGAAAAACAAATATTAAAATTAAATGTTATGTTAATTATCTTTCTTTTCGTAATATAATAATTATCGTTGATACCTATAGGCTTGCTTATAGAGCAGACGTGTTTTTTGTTAATTATGTATAATGAAAATCAATAAATAATAAAATATAAATACCGAGTAATAATAGCAGTGTAAGACAAAATAAGTGTGTCGCGTGATCACAAGTGTTGTATTTGTTTTGCATTTTTGCTGAAATGCAAAAATGAACTAAACAAAGAAACTCGTTTATGCTAAATAATATCTATGGCAAACTCAGACTCTAGCCAAATAATGCAACGAAGTCCTCCGCCGACGCCTGCCCAGCGACCCCAACCGATAGCACCGCCAGATGATACTGACTGTGACTTGTCAACACAAGTGTTGCCGATGTCGGAAATCCAGAAATGGATGGGGAAGATTGACGAAATATTAAGCGAAGTTTGCACCATTGTAGGGGAAGGGAAGATGAACTCGGACCAAAAACTTCGAGTAAATAACCTGTGCCGACAGGTATCAAACGGTACATCCCAGATGGCCGTTTTATACCAATCTTTGAAGCAGAAGACCCTCGTGGCCCACGAACGCATTCAACACCTGCAAGGGCAACAGAATGTTGTGACCTCCTTTGAAAAATTCAAATTGGTCGTTGAAGAGAAAATGGAGAATATGAGACCAACAGAGGCATCATCGTACGCGAACATGGTGAAGAAAGGAACTGATAGAGTCGTCCGTCCTGCAAACCTCAGTGCCGTTGTTATCTATCCTAACGATAGAAGCAAGTCCAGTGATGAGACCAAGGCCCTAGTCCAAAAAATAATATCACCAGAGGAACTAAAATTACACGTTCGTGGGCTCAGGAAAGTCAGAAATGGGGGCGTTATAATAAGCACGGAAGGAAAAGCAGACGTCGAAAAACTCAAGAGCTCTGACAAATTTACTTCATCAGGCCTTACGGTGGAGGAACCTACCAAGCGAAGACCAAGAATTGTGGTAATTGGAGTCCCTATATCACTTACAGATCAGGAGGTACTAGAGTGTATTTATGAGCAGAACCTCGTAGATAAGGTGCCGAATTACACACGTGAGTCCTTTATTAAAGAAGTAAAGCTGAGCCATAAATCAGGTAAGAAGAACCTTCCTTCATGTAATTATATCTTGGAGGTATCTCCTACCATCAGAAAGGTACTCATAAGCCAAGGGCGTATTTTTATCAATTGGACATCGTGTCCCGTAAGGGACTTCACTATCGTGACCAGATGTTTCAATTGCCAGATGTTTGCTACTTGTAACCACTGTGGAGAAGTGGGTCATTCTCACAAGGAGTGCACCAAGAAAACTTCTCCCCCAGTATGTGCTACGTGCAAACGTTTTAGGAGAAAATGTGACCACCAAACGGGCGATGCTAGCTGCCCAGCTCGTAAATACGCAGAGGCCAACTACATAAATTCAATAGACTATGAGGGCGCCTAAGAGCGTCACCGATCAAACTTTATTTTAAGCACATTAGATTTTTTGTTTAGTTTACTTATTTGTATACTTATTTCTAAAGTTTTATAATGACATCAAATCAACTGGTAAGTGATCTAGATAGCTTCTTGTAATGTAGAAAACTGCAAACAATTCCTACCCACAGGGGGAAAATTACTAACACTACTAACGCAAAATATTCGTAGTATAAATCGTAACATCAATGGCCTGGAGGTATTATTGCATGACTTAAACATGAGTTGTGATATCATAGTTCTAACGGAGTGTTGGCTAGAGAGCCAGGGAAATAACTTACCCTCTCTTGATGGTTATTCATCATATGCTTCCGGTAATTTTATTAACCAGAATGATGGGCTCGTGGTGTATGTGAGGAAAAACCTAATCACTGTGGTGGAGGAACCGCAGTTTCATGGATGTAGCTGTCTGATTATTAAAATAAAAGATGATACGGCAGTCATTGCAATCTATCGCCCTCCATCACAAAATGTAGACCTATTTTTAGAATCTCTTGACATAACTTTAAAGGGGTTAACAGCTTTTAAAAATGTCATAAGCAATATTAAAAAATACTTCCACTAAATTACTACCTAGAAAATATAATAACATCAAGCCATGGATTACTCCGGGGCTCGTCCGATGTATAAGACATAGAGATAGACTGCACCTTAAGGCGAAACATGCACCTGACAACGAAACACTTGCACTGATATATAAAAGGTATAGAAACTTTTGTAATAATCTACTTAAAAAATTAAAGATACAACACGACAGAAATGAACTGCAAAAGGCGGGTACCAGTTCCAAGCTAATTTGGAAATTCATAAAAAAACACACGTTTAGATCTAAACCACCCGAACCACCACTCGATCTATTGTCTAAAGAAAATCCGTTCGACACATTGAATCAAATTAACACTTACTTTGTAAATGTTGGTAAAAAACTAGCAGAAAATATTCATAATCCTATTTGCGCTAATGGCGTTTCCACTTCCTTGGAGACCCATATTGTACGCCCAACCTGGTCTACACTAAGCTCTTTTGTTCTATTAAATACAGACGCTGAAGAAATACTGAGAATAATAGCGGGGCTGAAGGACAATTGTTCTACTGGGTGGGATAACATTCCTAATAGCATATTAAAAAAAATTCAAAAACGTATTTGCACCTCCTTTGACTCATATTTTCGAACTATGTCTAACTAACGGCATATTCCCAACATTGCTTAAAAGGGCAGTCGTCACGCCGATATTTAAATCTGGTGACAAAACCTGGGCGAATAACTATAGGCCTATTTCAGTATTAACAGGCCTATCTAAAATATTCGAAAAAATTATTCACAACAGATTAACTAAATACCTGGAAGATAATAATTTACTTTCTGACAGTCAATTTGGTTTTAGGCCAAATAGGTCAACCAGTCAAGCTCACTACATCAACATACACTAACAGACTATGTCACTAACAACCTAGATAAAGGCATGCACACTATGGGAATTTTTCTTGACTTGGCCAAAGCATTTGATTCAATTTCCTGTTCTATACTATTAAAAAAAACTTGAAGCTCTTGGGGTAAGAGGGACGCAACTATTATTACTGTCGGATTATCTGAAGGACCGTCAGCAATGTGTGAAAATTGGACAGAACGTGAGCACTGAAATGAAAAATAGTGGGTATGGAATCCCACAAGGGAGTGTATTAGGAACAACTTTATTTATAATCTATATAAATGACCTTTGCAGTTTGACCCTTCAAAATGGATTTATTATATCATATGCCGATGACACGGCTCTTTTATTCGCTGCCAAATCAAGAGAGGAGGTATTTAAAAACGCTCAAAATGGTTTCAATTCTGTGACTAAATGGCTCCAGAGAAATCTTCTATCACTAAACACTGACAAAACGAAATACATGTTATTTACAATTCGAAACTCTAATAAGCCAATGACTAATAAAACATATATGCACAGTTCTGTAACACTGCTGACATTGCATGCGCTTGCCCTACATTAACTAAAACTGATAATTTAAAATATCTTGGTGTAACTATTGACACAAATTTGAATTTCCGTAAACATATTGAATTACTATGTACTAGATTAAGAAAATTAATGTATTTCTTCAAAAACTTACGCTCAATAGCGGGCCCTAAGATAATTAAACTGGTATACTTGGCATTGTGCCAGTCCATTCTTACTTATTGTACCTATAACTTCCTGGGGTGGAGCAGGACGTACAATATTGCTACCCCTTGAGCGTGCCCAAAGAGCAATTTTAAAAGTAGCCACGTTTCGCCCATACAGGTTTCCCATAGATCAACTCTACAAGATATGTAAAGTACTAACAGTGCGTCAATTATTCATTCTAAATATCACTCTATACCAACACACCAAACTCACACCCACAATAAATCTAGACAGGAGAAGAAAGGGCATAGTTTGTGAAAAATCACAAACAAAACATGAATTTGTAAATAGGTTTTATATATTTTTGGGTCATTTTCTGTATAATAAACTAAACAAATTACTAACCATACATAGATTAAACTATTGGAACTGTAAGGTATTAGTTGCAGAATACCTAGAGCAGCTAGATTATGCGGACACGGAGAAACTGCTAGAAATATTAAAATAGGTAGCAATAAGCTGTAAATATAGATTCTTTTGTTTATATTGTTTAATTGATTGTAATGCGTAATTTGTATATGTATCTGAGCGGACATAACCTGAAACACAGGTTTTTAAAAACCTAGATCAGGTAGGTCGCAAATTGTAAATGTAAGTAATATATTTTAAATTCCATTTGTTTACTGTGTAGGTATACAGTGTGGCTTTTTATTGAAGGTTAATTCTTAATGTAGACATTATTAGCAGTAAAGTAGTTATATTTGACCTTATTTATAAAACTAGTAATAATACAATGTACAGCCCTTTTTGATAAATAAATAAATATTATTATTATTATTATTATTATTATGTGCTGTCTTTATTCTCGAAGTGTTTAAGACACTTCGGTAAATTTAATGAAATCACGGGCCTAAACCAAGTGACTTTCATGTTCTGGTAGTACGGGTTGGTTGTTTAAATCTTCTTGGAGAAATTTGCGAACTATGCGGCATGTATTTAATATGGCAGCCTTTTGCATCGTCATATAAGTACTTTCGGCTATGTCTATTGATTTGAGGGCTTGTATTAAATGTTTGGGTATCACTCCCGTACCAGAGAGCACCAGAGGCACTATGTAGACTGTATTCATTTTCCAAATTCTAATTAATTCTTCTTTCAGTTCTGTATACTTGTTTATTTTTTCAGTTATGGTTTTATTGAGATTGTGGGTGTTGGGAACTGCAATGTCAATAAGAAATACTGTTTTATTTTGTTTGTCCATTAAAGTGATGTCGGGTCTATTGTTGTGAATGGTTTTATCTGTTAATATTGCTCTATCAAAGTATAGTTTATGGTTGGTGCTCTCTAGTACAGGTTTTGGATTGTATTGGTAGTATGGCGTAGGTTTGTTGGATATGAGTTTATGATTGATGGCAAGTTTCTGATGAATGATTTGTGCTATTTGATTGTGTCGGTGTGTGTAATCTGACTGAGCTAAGCTAGGGCAGGCTCCAGTAATGTGTTGAATTGTTTCAGAGTGACGGTGGCATTTCCTACATTTGTCATCTAAGGTGTTGGGGTCTTTAATTATGATTTATTATTATTATTATTATTATTATTATTTTAACATGCGGTTATCCACTCGAATACCCGCCGGGGCCAGCGGTGTGGTTATGTCAGTAACCGACCTAAACCGCACAGCCGTCTTGGCCCATCAGTTGCCTGTGGTGAGGTAACCTACGACAAATCCCTTAAAAGTAAGTACCTAGTAAATACTTACTGATTTTTTAAAAAGAATTACGTACATCCTATTATCGCTAAAACCATTCTTAAGATGGCGTTGCATGGACGGTGACCAGAGTGCGGCGGTTACACTAGGCCAGGTGAGAACACTGGTAGCCCAGTGAATCCCCAGCTCCAGTCCTCTGACATCATACTGCATTCAGCAACTTACTGTATTTCAGAAACTCATTTTGCTTGTCATATAATAATTGCAATTAAAAATAATATCAAATTTAAATGGTCAGTTAATTACCTTTTTTATCATGCGGAATTCCACTCGGATGCCCCCCGTCGGGGCCAGCGGTGTGGTTATGTCAGTAACCGATCTAAACCGCACAGCCGTCTTGGCCCATCAATTGTCTGTGGTGAGGTAATAAATGACATATCCCTCAAAAGTAAGTACCTAGTAATTACCTACTGCTTTTAAAAAAAAAGATTTGGTAGGTACAACTTATTATCGCTAAAACCATTTTAAAACGGCATTGCATGGACGGTGACCACAGTGCGGCGGTCAGACTGTGCCAGGTGAGAACACTGGTAGCCCAGTGAAGACCCAGCTCCAGCCATCTGACATCATACTGCATTCAGAAACTCAATGTCGATATTAAATTGAAAGGTGTAATTCACAAGTTGAAGTGATTGAACATTTCCACCAATATAAGCTATTTTATATTTTGAAATCTAAAACAAAATTGCATCTTGTGGAGTGAATGAAAAATGTTATGAACTTTTTCATTTCATTATAGACTTTAAGGATATATCAATGAAATCTAAAATTTTAAGGCATTGGTTTTCATCAGTGGTTTTGATATGACATAAACTTAGTGTAGTAACTTAGAGTCGTAATCGGGTCCCTGGAAGATTGGTTAAGGATTATTTAAATTAAATTTAACAGAAACTTTACGGTAACCACCCGAATTATTTGATTTTAAAAATAATACGTTTGTTTAATTTGATAATTCTATATCATTAGCGTGCCAACACCGGTGCATACGTCACTTCCCGTGTCATGGCGGAGCACAGATTCTGTGATAATCATTATTGATGATTGCGACTGTATAGATACTTTAGTTTTTATTGCAACCGAGTTAATGTGGTGCAAAACAGAAGCTGGAAGCGGTTTTAACTTACGAGTTGAGTCTGTTATAGATAATATCAAATATTATTAAAGGTTAAATAAAAAAAAAATATTCATCTATGTATTGAAAAATAAATTTACTATTAACATTATCTTCTTCTTACTCGGGACACTCCTGGCGGAGTAGTCATGGTCATGAATCATCAGCTAGATTGGTTGCAGATTTTGTGAAACTCTTCCACTTCTCTCTATTCGTGGCCCAGCGCGTACATTCAGTAAGGGAACACTTTGTAGAGGACTTAATAAGGTCTGTCCATATTGTGAGTGATTTGATCGAATGTATTAAAATAATTTTGTTCTGCTATCGCGTCGACAATTTTTATTAAGTCAATATACATACATACATCTTAAAATCACGCCTGTCTCCCATAGGGGTAGGCAGATATCACGGATTTCCATTTGCTACAATCTAGACATACTACTCTCGCTTCAATCACTCTCATTACATTCCTCATGCATGCTCGTCGGTTTAGGGTACTCCTGGCTTGCCCCTTTTCTAAAACTTCCCCGATTTGGTCCAGGTATGTGCACCTAGGTCTTTCCCTTCCGACAGTACCATCCACACTCGACTCATACACCTGTTTCGTTAGTCTTCTTTTATTCATTCTCTCAACATGACCGAACAATCCTAACATTCCTCTCTCAATTCTCATCACTACATCTTCTATCACTCCACATCGCTCTCTTATCACGCTATTTCTCACTCTATCTCTCAAGGTCACTCCACACATATTTTACAGGTCAATATAGTAATTCATAAAAACATGTTTTTTTTTGTAATTTGCAGTTATTTTCTTACTCATTCCTATACTGTCATTTCTTTTGCGTGATATGAATAGATTGGTTTAAAAATATTACCTACAGATCGTCACAAAAATCGCTATACGTCTTAAACTTAACCAAAGCCCGGATATCAAAGATAGTGCTAACTCACCGCGGTTTGACGACCGTTCAGACTGGCATTCCTCTGTATAAAGAGTTGACGTGTTAGCTTGTTGATTGACCTATTCACAGACCATTCACGTTTGCATGACGGTCGTATTACTTTGAACAGGTAGCTCCTGGGCATTGCCAGAGGTAGAGAGCAGTCTATGTAAACCGGTGCTTGGCTTTATGACTTTATACCGTCTGCCATCTTGATTTATAATTATTAGAAATGCTATTTTTATTAATTAAAATTTATGAACCTCAGAAATTGTAGACCATCCTAAGATACGAGTGTCGCGTGTGCTGTCCTAACTATTAAGTCTTATATACGCGAAAGCGAATTTATTCAGTAATTTGTAACGCTTTCACGCATTAGTTTTTTTAACCGATTATCATGTATATTTATAAGTTATTACCTTCTGGGATAAATTGATTCAACAGACCGTCATTTGTTTCTATCCTTACATTATTCATAAATTTCATGAAAGACCGTCTTTTTACCCGACTTCGCCAGCGAAGGTTATTGTGTTACGCGCGTATGTATGTAGTTTTCTTTATTCCCCTCTAAGGACCTAACGGCTGAATGGAAATGGGGTCTCAGATGAAAGGCATTTATTTCCCGAGTGTCATAAAAAACTATGTGGTGGATTTCTGCTGCTACGAGTAAAATGCATTTTGTCAAAATATATCATTCATATTTTTCAAGTAGCGTATCAAAATGAAAGGAATTAGAAGTACATTACAAAAATATATACATATCATATCATAAGTGATGATAAATGAAGGATGTTTCTATGTATGATATGTACATACTTATGTATTTACAAAACAAAGTATCTAAGTATGTTTATCCGTATTCTAGATTCCACAAGATAAGCTAGTTAAGCTATGCTTACCGTAGGTCTAGATAGAGTTGTGTGGAATGTTGTAGAATCTTTATAAATAAAAAGTTTAAAATATAAGTTATTATTAAAAAATAAAAACCCGACTGCTGTTTAAAAGACCAAATCACGTGTGATAAGTAGCATTAATTTAATTTCGGTTTATGATTGTTAAAAGAAGTACCGCCTGCTATCAAACTTATTTCGCTCTTATAGACAACATTTGGTTTTTTTAATTCATAACATAACATAAACTCACGCCTATATCCCCGAAGGGTTAGGCAGAGGTGCTAGCACCTATTTCGCCAGTTTATGTTTAGGTGACGAGCCTATTGCCATTAACCGGGCACTTATAAACCTGCGATAAATACACACATAACTTCGAAAAGCATCGAAAAGTCATTGGTGTGTGCCATGGTAAAACCTGGGATCGAATCCGAGACCTCGTCTCACCAGTCCGTTACCCATTCCACTGTTTTTTTTACGCTTGCAAAATCCCCACGGATACCTCCACCGGAGCCGGTGGAAGAGGTAACTGTAACACCAACAATATCACTAATGAGTTGTGGAGGTGGAGGTATGATGGTAGTCGCTTCAACCAAACAGACTAGAAGAAGCGATCCCCGAACTCCGAGGTGAGAGCGACCGGAGTTAACGCAAGAATGATAAAGAAGGGACTTACTTGTGCGCTCGTATAGTGCCATTGTAAGGTATAAGGATTGTATTACTTTATCCAAGTAAGTCTACATGAATAATCAAATCATCATCATTATCATTCCAACATTTTTTTATACCACTAAGTGGCAGACAAGCACACGGGCCACCTGATGGAAAGTGGTTACCGTGGCCTATGGGTGTGTGTAACACCAAAGAAGCCACACTCGCGCTGCCGACCCTGTAAGCACAGAGTCTCTGTGCCGTCAGTGTAGAGGACAAAGCAGGACAAGCCTTTAGTCATCCCATTTACAGTGCAAATTCTCCAAAGAGCTCTGGCTAACCTACTCACCGCTGGGAACACAAGACGAAGTTATTATAACCGCGGTATTCTGTAGGGCGGAGGTACTTCCTCAGTCGGATTCCAACATTAAACCAGGTTACATTAAAGTGGGTCTTCAGAGCCCGGTGAACTCCGGTAGACTGCACTTTTTTCTCTCCCACTTCGCACGCTCTTCTGCATCCCTGAAAGTCTTATTTAGCGTCGCCTTACCCCGTTACGTGGTGTTAGCATTTCTAATTATTTTACGCCGTTTTGTTGTCTCCCAGGTGTCGTCGTCCTCAAGCACCAATTCCCTCATGTACTTCTGGACATTCGTCATCCAGGTGGTCAAAGGTCTTCCTCTTCCCTTCTACTTTGTAATCATAGAAAATACATGCATCCGCATCCCTTAAAATGAAATAAAAATTGAAAAAAGAAATTATTTGTCCTCTGAATGTAACAAAATAGATAACAGTGTAAATAAGTAACGTTTCTTAGTGCTGAAAAAACTCTAAACGCGACTCTACGTATTTGATTATAAAATAACTGAACTTGAACAGAAACATTTTACAGCAATTAAGATTAAAATCGCCGAAACAATCCTTTTTTATACATTTTTATAATAACGACCGAAAAATGGCGTTCATGCACCTAACTAAAAAAACTGTTATATAGGCTTTATTGCCTTGCTAAATACCAAGCTGTTAGTTTTAAAGATAAATTAACCTCCATTTGTTCCGGGCGGGAATAGCAGAATAGCAGACAAACTGGACAGCAAGTATTCAAACACCTGTGGAAAAAGCTAATTGTTCTAAATGAGATATAACTTCATGTCTTAACGATGCAATTCGTCACGGTTTGCCTTGTTTGAATTTCAGATCAGCTGACGTCATCACATAACCGTTTTTGCATCCAAGTGTAATAATATAGCGCACGGGTGGGTAAACTTTATGAAACACATTTACCTCGCAACTTGTTCGTTTCTGAAATCTGTAGATACAAGTAATTGCTTCGGTGCAGTGTGGAGTTATCGCCCACTGGATGAAGTTGTTTGATTTTGAATGAATAGGTTTGTTTTGTAAGGCCTGCCTTCCTGTACCAATGTGTGATTTCAGCAGAGAATTTACAATTGAATGGAGCTCAGTATAAATTGTATGAATTGTGAAGTTTAGTTCGCAATATATAGTGGACTGCGTGGAGTGGCAGATTGTATTTCTATTGGATTTAATTTTAGTGTAAGATCCTATCTATTTGCAACTGAAGATTGATTAGTGTTGAAAGCTTCGGTTCTTTTACTAGGGGGCGGGGGGGGGGATCCGAATATACCTAGCATAGCAAATTAGCACTTCGTATCATCTGACTTTTCTTTATAAAAGACAAGTCAATTAGACTTCGCCTCGCCTGATAGTAGGCTGAAGGCAAAGTTTCTGAAAAGAGGGTCAACATATACCATGTTACAATGTTGACACTCAGCTTGACGGCCTCATCATATGCTTTTTCACGCCCCGCTTAAAAGACTCGGGACTGTAGGAAGAAGGAAACACGTGAATGGTGTGACAAAGAAAAGAGTCTCCGAACCGCTTTATTCTTGATCGGATATTCTGCACCGTGTGCGAGTGACATCTAAGCCCTGCACGTGTTTATAAAAATGTTTATAAATTTATAGTATTAGTATTGGGCAATGTATTAAATAAACTTTCATTCCTTACTATCCTGTCAGACGTCACCTCTTTAATTAGTGCTTTCTTTGTCAAGTAGTCTTTCATAAGATTTATCTATCTTTTTCTAGCCTGCTAGTTCGGGTATAATTGTACAAAGAGAGCTCAAGGATATACTAAATATATTATTATTATGTCTTTACCATATAATATGACTGCCAGTCGTGTCTCAACTTTTCATTCTATAGGTAAATATCTGGACCTTTAAATAAGCAAATAGGTGTCTATATGTAAATAGTTTTTTCTCTTAAATACATAAATTGTAAATTTATCAACTAGAATATTTGTTTTGGCTTGGTATGAACATATTTCAAGGAATATAATCCGATTACAGCGCCATCTACCGGGTTCAATAATATATATTTTTTATGCATAAATATCAAACTTCCTTTTAATAGGTACGCAGTTATAAGTATAAACTTAAATAGTTGCGAATAAACATCGAACCAACATAACTAATAAAATACATTTAATATAAGTATTAGCAGACAGCTAATCAAAGAAAAAAAAATGAATGTATATATTTGATGATTATAAAAACAATTGCAGTGTGGTTTCCGGCGCTAATAGGGCTGTTTAACATGAGACACATACGGCCGGGGTGCGAGGGATATGCCTGTCAACCTCACCTTCGGCAACCAAAAACGACCCACAGGCGGCGTGCGTTTAGGTCGGTTCGAGTTCGACATAACCTCTGCCACCGACTCCGGTGGGGAGGTATCCGTGATGATTTTGCGCACGTAAAAAAAAAACATGCGACAGATATATACAGCCCAGACTTAGTATATGATGCATGGCTCGAGTCAACAATAATGCCCGGAATACGGCAATAGGCTAAACCTTAATTAAAGCTCTTCGAAAAGAATTCGCGTTCTTCACTCTAGAGCTCTTTTGCGGCCATCGGGTCTTCGACAGATGTGGCCAGACCATTGTCACTTCAGTTCCTGTCAAAGGTTAAATAAATGTCACTTAATCCAGTTGAGAACGGAACTCTCAGTGTACTCTAAAACTTTATTTCATAATTTTCTTTATTTGTCCGACAGTGGGAACCAACGCACAGACTTTCCGGAAATCCCAGGATGCCCGGTTCTTCGCTCTATTGAACACAAAACGCAAGAATTGCAAGATCGAGAACTGTTCGTTAGTAAATAATTTTATTTCTAACTAGGAAGTACATCGCGCAATCATCGTAGATCTTCGAATAACATTTATACTTAAACAATATTTCAAATAAGATTGTATTTGAGAACCGAAAACGGATACAGACTCAATCAAACAAGTCAAAACTACCGTTATATAAGATCTGTCAATAAACTATCTTAATTATAACTGAACGATACCGCCTGTGCCCCCGAGGCGTTGATTCATTTATTTACATACACTATGCGAAAACCGCACGACCTCTCAAAGCATACACAAAAAATAAAAATAAAAAGGTAAATCAAAACAGATGACCTGTATGGTTCTTTTGAATAGCGAAACAATGGAGTAGACCTTCATTATGAGATTTGGTAGTTACATACGTCGAATGTGATGCATCATGGTGAATGACAAGGGAGTGTAAAGTGGTAAGCGGTAACGTTTCAATCGCTACCATACTGCTGATTCACCGTCGGTGTCGGACCCGCGGCTTGGATAACACAACTGTGGACAGGAAACTTATTTGTTCAGATATTCTTGTTCTAGCAATGTATCGTCAAATTTTGTATTGCTAAATTCGAAAGCTTAGATATTAGTACGTTGAGGCGGTTAATTAAATTATACATTTACTCAATTGGTGAAGGAATTTAATTGTATTTGAGATACGAATAAGAATACAAACCCAATCATACACAAGTCAAAAGTATCATATATGTACCTATTTATATATATACAATTCATTTTTGAACAGATATTGTATCAAAGTCATTCGTGTAGAAATCTAAAAATAAATATACGTAACTATATGCAATGTGGGACTGAATACTAATAAAATCAGGTATAATTTTTATATACTTCTGACTTAGCAAAGAAATATACGGCTCTTATCATGAGTTAGAGGTGAAGACCACTAGAAATGCAAGGATAAAACACACACTAGAAGGGGAAAGTGTAAAGAACTACTGTGTACTGCAAAGTAACGGATAATTTTTCATTGAATCTACTGCATACACATGTAACACATAGATACTTTAAATCAATAATAAATAAGAGGATTTTACTGCCACACGAGGAGAGCAAAATAAAAGTTTAACAGAAAAATGTGAAGCACTTTATCTCTATTCGTTTTCATATCCAACACCTACACATCTAAAAACCGCGTCCGTCACATTCTGCCATCATTTGATAAATGAGCAAACGTCGACGTATTGTGGTACCGGCGCGTCTTCATTTGAGTTATTCAATCGGATTTGTAACTTACAATTCGACGTTGGCGCAATTAATGAGTTGATCACCTATTTGTGGTATAAGTTGAACTACTGAGAGAGTTCTCAGCACCTATATTTTTTATACCACTCAGCACCTATATTTTTTATACCACTCAGGTAACTATCACACAAACATACGGCCCACCTGTACCTATTGCCTAAGGCGTGTGTAACACCAGGGGAATCACACTCGTGCTGCCGACCCTGTAAGAACAGAGAGTTCCTTTGCCATCGGTGTAGTAGATAAAGTCTTCCCACAGATAGCACAAAAACTCTCTAGTGAGATCTGGCTACCCTACTCACCGTCGGGCAAACAACACGAGGGTACTAAGGCCGCGGTACTTTGTAAGGCGGAAGTACTTCCGCAGTCGGACTTCTCAATTGGAACGGAAATACCGTCATATCCGGCTCCCAGGAACCTATATATTAAAGGTGAACAGGAGGAGGATTTCTGTGTAATTTCTTAGACCCTGGTGTTTATTAAATATATTGTAAGAAAAAGAAGTAGTTAAACTGTTTTTCCTAGAAAAACTATTCTCCGCATCCTTCTAGAGAATAACTTTTCATTGTTTGTGGAAAAAAGACGATTTGACTAGCCATCGATTTGACCAATAGAAATTGTGGCGAATTTTAGATTTCAAGAGTTTCTCAGATACTTGCTTAGTTCAGACTATTCAAGAGATATAACATATATATGTTTGGTATTGTTTCAGTCATACGATAATGTTTACGGGAATTAACGTGATCATAGTATAGGTACATACATACCTTTGATTTGCCTGACGTTTCGACCAGGTGACACCGGCCGTGGTCACATGCTGACTGGTACTACCTCACGGACTCGAAGACGGCGGGCGTGCACAAGTTCTTCAACTACCCTCACATTCTCGATATTTTAAATATTTTTGTTTCGCCATGTACCGTCACACCACTCTTACAGTGTCTCTATTTTGTAAGCAAAACGTCCGTTGTTTATCCGACTGCGCAGAAAAGCGAGATTCCACGTTGCAGATAATTTAAACCCATTAGTTGAAATTTTTGTTGGGTTACCACACGGTCTCGAAGACGGTCAGCATTCACCATAGAGCCAGTCAGGCTGCGACCACGACAGTGTAACTTTGTCGAATCGTCAGGCAAATCAAAGATATGTATGTACTCCTATACCATCTTCGTGTAAATTTCCCGTAATAATTATTGTATCTCATGGGAACGCGAAAGTTTAATTAATTTATCAGTCATATCTATATTTTATGATCTGGACATATGATTGATTTTTTTTTCTCTTTTTTTTTATACCACTTGGCAGACAAGCACACGGCCCACCTGATGGAAAGTAGTTACCGTAGCCTATGGACGTCTGTAACACCAGAGGAGTCACAGTCGCGCTGCCAACCCTGTAAGTACAGAGTTTCTGTGCCATCAGTAGAAGACAAATCAGAACAAGCCTTTAGTCTTCCCACTGACGGCACAAATTCTCCAGTGAGCTCTGGCTACCCTACTCACCGCTGGGAACACAACACGAAGTTATTATAACCGCGGTATTCTGTAGGGCGGAGGTACTTCCCCAGTCGGACTGCTCAATCGGGCGGATATACCGCCGTGTCCTACCTCCTACTATATTGATAATACACGAGTTAAATATATTGATAATACACGAGTTAAATATATGAGTTTATGATGACTGTACCTACTATTTGCTCTGCAAGGATAATCTAATATTATTGACGCTCTCTAGCAGTTATGACATATTATAAAAACATATTAGGATTTTTCTACACAGTGTTATCAATACTAAAAAAGGCATAGGCTAACTAGCTTGTAACATGGATTCTAGTATGTGGATGAACAGGCATATTATATAACTATGCATAAATGCAATACTTTATGCATAAAAATATTTGCAATGAGCGGGAATCCAGCCCATGACGCCAACAAACTTATGTATTCGCCCATGTATTCTTGAACTCTACCTACTGGAATAAATTATTAAGAGAGAGAAAGGTTTTACATACTGACGTTTTCGACCGTGGTGCGAGGAATATGCCTGTCAACCTCACCTTCGGCAACCATAAGCGACTCAAAGGCACCATGCATTTTAGTCGGTTCGAGTCCGACATAACCCCTCTCACCGGTCCCAGCGTCGGTGGCCATTTTTCGCACGTAAATATAAATACATACCGTCGGTAAATCTCTAACGAGTCGTCATAGTATGCTATAAATATTAAATCCCATTCATTCGTCAAAGAATCAAATTCATTTATTCAGTTTAGGCACGTAAAGAGCACATATGAACGTCAAAATTTTACAATATGTCAAGAAATAACATAACATAAACTCACGCCTATATGCCTGAAAGGGTAGGCAGAGGTGCTAGCACCCACATTTCGCCAGTTTATGTTTAGGTCCCAATGTAATAGGTGGCGAGCTTATTGCCATTAACCGGGCACTTATAAACCTGCGATAAATACACAATATAACTTCGAAAAGCATCGAAAAGTCATTGGTGTGTGCCATGGTAAAACCTGGGATCGAACCCAAGACCTCGTCTCAGCAGTCCATTACCCATATTAAGTGTATTAAGTGCGAAAGTACACACATAACTACGAAAAGCATCGAAAAGTCCGAGACCTCGTCTCAGCAGTCCATTACCCATACCACTAGGCTAATACTAATAATATAAAAATATTAAATAAACCATTTGAAAATAATTCTTTCTCTGGTTCGGTAGGTTAGTTCTACTGAGAAATCAGAGAACTCTTTTTTTTTAATTTGTTTTAGTTTACAATTTATAGTGTGCGAGCAAGCAAGAGTCTTATGTTGACCACGCATGTACATCATCAAGATACTCATCTACATCTGTCTGGTACACTGTACATCATCAACCTATTTTCATCAAAAAAAATTTCACTTCAATTTTAAATTTATTTAGTGGCATATCAACCAAATCCTATTGAATATTATTATGCAGTTGCCTGCAAACTAATCACCAACTTTATGACGCCAATTTTTTGGTACAGAAATTTTATTTTTATGTCTCGTATTCAAATTATATATGTCAGATTTTTTTTCGTAAAATATCTAGACTCTTTCGTAAATATTTCCATTCTATCGTACACCGGTCAACGAATAATCACTAGTTTAAAGGGTTAGATCATAGATACACTCTCTTCGTACTTAACTTACGCCAGCTCCCAACTAATTGTTCCAGCTCGAACAAGAAGCAATCACTGGCCATTCTGAGTCCAAACAAGTCTTTGTTGCTGTAACACTGGTAGTCTAACACCGCACCGACCATTGTGCTTCGTTCTATCACAATAGCGAGCGTGATGCGCGCTTTCCTTGTGACTGACAGTGGAATTCTGAAATCATTTTTGTGTCGTAGACCTTTGGAGTTTTTTCTCCTTTGATAGGGGTTGGAGGTTAGAGTTGTACATACACACAATCCTGTAAATCTCCGCAGGGGTAGGCAGAGCTATATTAACATTTGGCGAACTATGATTTTCCGGTCCCACGTAATGAGGGATAAGCCCCCGTATCCACACTATGCCGAAGTAACTCTGTCTGTTTATCTGCCTTTACGTTACGCTTTTACGCTAAAATCGCTGAACTAATCTTGATAAAATTTGGTACAGGGGTAGATTAGACCTCCTTGAGAAAGGACATATGCTAAGTTTGGTACACCCACGCAGGCATAGCCGCGGACAAACGCTAGTATTACTATACCTACTAATAAATCTCTTGGAAATGTGAGACATACTTACCAGACTTCTCTGTATAAAAAGGTTCCTGGACAGTGGACCCCGGGTTACAAAAAAGTAGCTAGCTACCAAGATTAGGGTTTTGATGAAGAAGCAAAAGAAGCTTACTGTGATATTTATAATAAGTAATATATTGATAGTAATACATTTATTCTAGTCTAGTGCTTACAAATATAGTGAAGATACTTTTCAGACCGTTCATTCGCCCACTGAGCGTATTGACTGGTGTTTATTTCTGTGAAGTCTATAGTTAGGACTTAATAATAGGTAAGTGAGAGAGGATAAACGTAGGTTCCGCCATATTCCACCTAATCATATCTCGTCTCAAATGTAAATAAATATATCACATAAATAGCCTTAGATAATACAATCTACAGTTAGAGCCTCAACGTGCCCCTTTTAGATAGCAATATTTTTGTTTTACAGTGCGTTCACTATATTATTGTATTTGTAACTTTGTTCTAGCGTCAACGGTGAAAACTCCGAATAAAAATTAGGCGCCAAAACGTCATATTTCATTGACAAGGTCACGTTTGTCAAAAAGCAATTTTAAGGATGTAGTTAGTCGATCTATTGTGTTTTTATTATAATAATTAGAAAGTTTTACAATCGAAATCGACTACTACAAAATACATTTTCTATTAAATTATTGGATGACTGATGGTTTTTCTTGACATTTAATTAATTTAAGACTGATTATTTGTCACGCCAGCACTATGAAAGGATTTATCGAACGCGCGTTGTTTTCATTTAAATAGAAATAATACCAAAGCTACAAATATTCCACAATGTAAATTAATGTTTTGGAGATTAGCGTGTGCGTTATGGCCCACAATTATTTTATGATAATTTTATAAAATGTACAGACACGAATTTACTGTTTTATTGTTATATATGTATAGATCATAAATAATAATTCCATATAAAATAATTATACATATATTTTCATTTGTCGATTTATGATTTATTTAATCGAGGTTTTTAACTGAATCGATATTTTGAATTTGTATGCAATCACTACTTCCATCTGTCTAAAATACAATAACATAATGAACGGGAGTATAGGTGATTTTTTTTTACGTGCAGAAACCCCCATGGGTACTAAATTACTAATATATATAATTACTAATCACCGGCGGTGGGAGAGGTTGTGTCGGACTCGAACCGACTGAAATCACGACACCTGTGGATCGTTTTTAGTTGCCGAAGGTAATAATAATAATAATGATAATCTCTATTTGTGAATATAGTTGTTTACAGATATAATAATAACATGATATACATGCGATGTCTCATCATATTCTGCCATTTGTGGCGTACAAATTATCTGGTTAGGATGTCATATTTAAATTAAACTATTGCATGCATGTTTTTAACAATTCAAATTATGTTATTAATTATTATTTTTATACTATTGTGACACAATTATTACAAGGTACTTACTCCTAATGTCAAAAGTGCCCATACTATTTAATGTCAAAATTTAAGTCAAATTGTATAATAACAATAGCATTCATAATTCCCTAATTACAATTCAATTTATATTATGTCAAACATCTTTATCATTTAGAAAGTCTTCAATGTCATAATAACATTTTGAGATTAATAAATCTTTTAGTTTTTTCCTCAATAAGTTACAATTTAGGTCCTTTAGTGCATTTGGTACTTTATTATAGACCTAAGGTGCCATACAAAACATGCTTTTCCACATGAGTGCTGTTTTGGCACTCTGTATGCGTAGCCTGTCTTTGTCCCGTCTGCTACGTTGGACACCATCCGATAGTCGCGGAAACAAATGAGCGTTTTGTTTTACAAATATCGCCATTTCTAGAATGGTGAGATTAGGTGAGATTAACATTCATATCCCTTTCACCCCGCCCAGCACAGGGCCATCTCTCTCGATCTGGCCCTCTCCTCAGGTGCGGGGACAATGGAGTCCCCAACTCGTCCCCGGAACGGGGAGGCCGCCGAGGCGGAGTATAGGTGTTGTATTCTCACGACTAAAATTTACTGTGGCCTATGGACGTGTGACTGTATAACCTAAGAGGGACCAACTAGTGAAAATCTAACACTTCATTCTGTGCCATTATAATTGGTAGTTTCACAGTCTGGTTACCGTAAGCCCCCGCTGATTGCTAAGTAATGACTTAAGCCCCTCATTAACGATCCACGTTCTCAAATACTTGAAATGATTCGATTTTAATATAGTTATATGCCGTCTTATACGAATTAGAGTACGTTCTATTGTATATTTTGAAGTATCTATTGAAGTAGTATAATTGATTATCAAAAAATAACACTAGTTTATAGTGATTTTACTTCTCCCTTCTACATATAACTCCTGCTTCCTTTTGGTATTTGATTTTATAAGCTTTTATTTAACTTGCTTTGCAAATCTTGTAATTCCATTTTGAAGCAGATATCCTCAACTGATTTTTTAATATGAATACACGAACAGCTGTTATATATTATTGTTTACTTCTTGGAGGTGACTTTTTTGAACGATTTAGGTATATTTATAAGCAAGTAGGTTTCATACTAGATTAAGTCTAGTACTAAGGTTAATCTTAAGACTCTCCCCAAAAAGGGAGTCTCTCAAATGGATAAAATGACTCATAGATGTCGCTGGTGGAGCATCCGGTGCCCATTTTCGGCCTCAGTGGCGTATAGGTTGAACATTCGACTTCTACACAGAAGGTGTGAGTTCGATTCCCGCTCAGTGCAAATATTGTATATTATGTATGTATTTACAAAAAAGTATAAGTATGTTGATCCGCATTCTAGATTCCATCACACAAGCTAGTTACTCTATGCTTACCATGGGTATAGATAGCGACGTGTATATTGTTATAGAATGTTAATCGTAAGTTGAGAGACCATAATATAACTAACTGCCCGAATAGTTCCCTATCAAAAACACAGGAATTCCTCCACTTATAAAAGAATAGACCGCAAATTTCCTCTGCACGTTGCTATAATTTGTACCAACCTGCCATGACATTGTCGGTAGTACCGTATAATTGATATCGTTTTATTATATTTGCGCCATAACCCTGTCCCATTCGGCCCTACTCAACAACGTACAGTTTGATTTTAGATTCGCGTTGAAGTTGTGAACTTTGAGCGGCTAATGCTATAATGTGAATGAAAGCATTTATGTTTTTGTTTTTATTTTACTTCGCATTCTGACAATGAATCTATAAATATAAAATATATCTCGTGTATTAATTTTTGTATGTAGACAATTGACACGAGTTACGATGTTGAGTTGGGATGATGGAATGAGGATATCTTGATAAAGTAGATATTTTTTTCTTTCTTCAATGTTTTAAATGTTCTTCTAGTTTACTAAAACCTCATTTCATTTGTGATTAGAGAGAGATAAGTGTTTAATAGATTTTTTTATATTGTTGATGGATGGCACTTGGTGGAATTTTTTGTTACACATATTGAGAACTCACTTGTACTTTTGCACAGTATATCTACAGAAATTTTCATTTCAGATGTAAACAACATACCAATTGGAACATGTGTAAACCTACTTTCTAGTGTTGAACAATTGATAAATTTACATATCCGTAGTCCAATTGATAGGACCACGGGTAAACTTGCTTCCCTGTGGTACAATCTGTTGGACCATGGATAACTTTACTTACTCGTGGTACTTCCAGTTGAACCAAGTGGTTGGACCACGGATCAACAGTGATTTCCTTACACATTTGAATCAAAATCTCTGCAGATAGTCACTAACTTGGTGATATTTTTTACTGTATATTTATATCATCATCATCATCATGTCAGCCACACATAGTCCTCTGCTGAACATAGGCCTCTCCCACAGATTTCCAGAATGACCGAGCTAAAGCAGCTCGCATCCAGCGCTTCCCGGCGACCTTGATGAGGTCGTCCTTCCACCTGGCCCTTGGGCGTCCTACGCTACGTCTGCCCTTACGCGGTCGCCATTCCAGAACTTTTTTTGCTCCATCGGCCATCTGTTCTGCGCGCTATGTGTCCCGCCCATTGCAACTTCAACGAGCTAATCCGTCCGCTAATATTTATATATGAATTATTAATTGATTAATGAATATATTACTTTCCGCTACCCGCTTATATTTCAATCCCTAACATATTATAATATTTGCAATTTTGTAACGTTGAAATATTACACCATAGTGTATGTTTGTCTGTCCATTGTTAAGAACGATTCAAGTTTTTTTGTTGTAAAACAATCACTACTAATTATGAATGATGGGGTGACGGTTTAATGTTTACCGAAGGGTGAAAAAAAGCTGTTGACTATTGTTTAGCTTTTACTAACAAACATATATCTATTATTAGGGTGTTTTATAAGAATCTACAGATTGAAATATTGCATAAAGGTCGCAGTCGGGGTCGGGAAAGTCGTTGTTAGATCCGACGGTAGCCCTCCACAAATCCGATTATCAGTTTAACATGAAAGGTTTAGGCCTCGGGTTTTGGATACAGCCTGTTAATTGACTACATCATGCTTTTTTTACTGTGCAAAAAAAACAATTAAAATGCACACCATCTATGGGTCGTTGCCTGATGTCGGAGGTGAGCTTAGCAGACAGACATAACCCTCGCACCCCAGCTGACCCAGGTGTTAGGACCAGAGAGTCCAGACTCTACAATTCGACCCCGTATATGGGGAGGTGCGCAATGTGCACCACCGCGACCGCACCGGTAAGAAGCCAGATGATAAGGAAATGATATGTTCGGGCGGCTTGTACTGAACTTAGATGAAGGATATGACTTCTGAAATTTGTCTGCTAAACTTAATGGGTATAGGCAATGATGTTTTATAAACTATAGATAGATTCTTGACGCCATATGCTCGATGGTCATCTAAATTGTAAAGAAAAAAATTGATAACGTTCATTTACATTTTACGGTCCAATCAGAAACACGACAGTGCGCTACGCAAAGAAAGTCTTGAAAAATTTATTTGTAATAATAGTAATATTGAATGATATTCCTGGTACAAAGGCTGCCCATCGCCATCCAACGTGGCAACGCAGCAAGTGTTATGGGTACTTTTGCACCGAGAGCGATCAGGGGCGGGTTATTTGATTAGTACATGGACTAAGCATTTCTTTTTGTACTTACAATTTTGACATGTTCTATAATTTGACGAATAATAAAACTGTATATTAATAAATATATGGTAATTACTATACGGGCAAACGTAGCGTAGGAAGTCCAACGGCCAAGTGGAAGGACGACCTCGTCAAGGTCGCCGGGAAGCGCTGGATGCGGGCTGCTTTAGATCGGTCATTCTGGAAGTCTGTGGGAGAGGCCTATGTTCAGCACTGGACTATGTGTGGCTGACATGATGAAGTATTATTGATATAAATAATAATGAAATTTAATAATATTGACGGATTATTAGTAGGTAATTAATTAATTAACTTTTTTATAGTTGGTTTTTGCGCCATTTATGAAAGTCATCGTGTAAGACATATCTATTAATATAATACGTCATTGGGGTGTTTTTACGTGCGAATAATCTCCACGGATACCCCAACCACCAACGCAGGCGGGAGAGGTTATGTCGAACTCGAACCGACTAAAACGCACGCCGCCTGTGAGCCGTTTTTGATTGCCGTTTTTTGTTTTTGATTGTGAGGTTGACAGGCATATCCCTCGCACCCCGGCCGACCCAGGGTGTCATTGGGTATATGTATACAAGTCAAGTATAACGTTAGGTTTAACTGCATACTTTCCGTGCTGTGCCTACCTTAAGAACTCCGTCAACTGCAGGAGACATTTTGGAATCGTGTGGTGCATTCTAAACGGGTTCATAGCTTGCGGCATTAATCTGCGGGTAGTAGTATCTTAAACTTGGCCATAAGAACTGAAGGAAAAGATCCTGGACTGCACCAGATTCTATTACCGTTAGACCTTAATTCTATTACTGCACCAGACTGTATTAAAGGTATGAGGAAATGCTGAAGGGCTTTTCCACAGTTGCAGCGTAATTTACAGCTGTGAGATGAAATAACTGTTAGAAAACGATTATATTATTAATATTTAGTCTTTAAAATGAGTTTTTTAACAGAAGAATATTAATAAACTGAGTTTTATAATTGATAAATGTTAAATACAGCAATTTCAAGAGCCATGCCATTTGACCGCGGCAGTGGTGCGAGATGCGCGCGGGATGCGATGGGGACTCCGTGTTCCCTACACCCGAAGAGGGCCGTCTCATCAGAGACGTTCCGACGGTGCGACAGATATATCTCTGATAATCTCACCTGCGGCCTACACAGACGGCGTCCGTTTTAGTCGGTTCAAGTCCGACATAACCTCCCCCACCGGCCCCAGTAGTGGGGGTATCCGTGGGAATTTTGCGCACATTAAGAAAAAAGAGCCAGCTATATTTTTGTCATGTAAATAACACGCCACGGATCGTGTACGGTGCAAGCGAGCACAGAACACCGGCGGCATTTCCTCGTTGGATCACAATGGCTAGCCGAAGCGAGAGTCCAGTTACGAGCCGGAAGGAGAGTCGCCAGTTTTTTCACTTTTTCGTTGACCTATATCTGTCATATTATAATTATTTGTCATACCACTGTTTCATGTTTCAAAAAGAAAGAAATACTTAGTTATTAGGTTCGAGATGTATAAAAAGTAATTATTACAAACCCTAAAACCTAGATAACAATTAATATCTCGCAAGCGTACCAAGAAAACTGGCCTGAACTAAGCAACAAACACAATAATACTATTGAGATATTACAACACATCAAAGGGAAAATACTAATACAATTTGTTTAATGAAAACCTTGTTTAACAATACTGGTTACTACGAAGAACGCCTGCGTCCTTCATTTATTACAAAGAAAATCTTTTTCTTTGTGTCTCGACTACTACAAACGACATTCAACCGTTTGTTATGAATATTCTTTGAGTCAATTAAGACGATTATTCCTCAGCGAGCTCAATATATTGATGCCTTTTCCAAGAAGTAAAAATTGTGCCAACTTTGTTGTTAATTTAATTCATTTTGTAAGACTGGAAAATTTTGTTCTTAGGGTCCGGAGTTTGGAAGATCAGACGGAGGGTGCTCTCAATAAAACTGTTTAAAATAAATCTAAAGTAAAAGGAAAAAATCAGACATTACGCTTCTAGGTAAAAATTGGGAACAAAGCTTATATGAATATTTATTTAGTGATTATTCATACCCGAGTACGCCGAAACGAACGGAGGGTTACGATTTTTAACAGGCTATGTAAGTAAGTAAGTATGTTATGTAGATTCATGCATTTTCCTATAGCTCCTCAGCCATTTATTAGAAGTGGGCAATTGAGATATCGTTAGAAGCATCTTTTCTTTCGTCCGCTGATTACACAGGTTTATAAGTGAATGTCAATAGGCTCGCCACCTATTACATTGGGACCTAAACATAAACTGGCGAAATGTGGGTGCTAGCACCTTTGCCTTCCCATTCGGGGATATAGGCTTGAGTTTATGTTATGTTATGTTATTGATATTAGTAGATATTTCCATTCCTAACTCTGAAAACATAAAGAAAAAAATACAAAAATACATACCACTTGCTGATGAAATACGCCAAATGTGGCATCAACACACAGTTAAAATCATACCTATCATTCTATCATCTACAGGTCTCATTCCAAAATCATTACACACATCACTCACAAAATTAAGCCTACATAAAAAAGTATATATTTCATTATAGAGATCAGTTGTTATAGATCTATACATGTTCCATAGTCCTCACATCCACTACCCAAACACACACCACAATTCCAAGTGAACCGAAAACGCTGAGCCATACCAGGCAAAAAAGCTGAGAAGTTTAAAATAATTTATAATGGAGCACTAACTATGAACTATACTTTAATGAATATGAATAGACCAAACCATTCACAACAATAAACCCGACATCACTTCAATGGACAAACAAAATAAAACATTTCTCATTGACATTGCAGGCCCCAATGTCCGCAATCTCAATAAAACCAAAAAATAAACATGTAAACAGAACTAAAAAAAGAAATAATTAGAAGTTAGAAAAAGAATAAAGCCTCGGTGTCGTAGCGGTAAAACGTTCGACTGCTAAGCAGGAGGCGCGGGTTCGACTCCCGCTCAGTGCAAATATTTGTATGCTTGAATATGTTTATTTGCATTGGTCTGGGTGCTTCTAATATTATACCTATAGTGCCTCTGGTACTATCCAGTACGGGAGTGTTATTCAAACATTTAATACAAGCTCTCGAAACAAGAGACATATCCGAAAGTACCTACATATAATGATGATGCAAAAGACTGCATAGTTCGTAAATTTCTACAAGAAGATTTAAACAACCAACCCGTACTACCAGAATATGAAACTTACTTGGTTTAGGCACGTGATTTTATTAAATTAACCAAAGTGTATTGAACACACCGAGGATAAAGATAGCACTATGTAATAATAACATTCATATCAATTAAAATTATTGACGTAATTAGTATGTAGCTAAAATTTTTTTATATTTAGGTTTTGCGCCATTTTTATAAGCCGCCATGTTCCTGAATGACGTATTTATTAATAATTTATTACGTCATTGACCTAGATATATTTAGTTTGCGTTGCAAAAATCCGTGACGTAGTTTTAGTAAGACATAACTGTTCCGCTGGCCAGCGACAGGTATCTGTGGGGTTATCTGCACGAAAAATAATAAGTACGATTATAAGGCTTAACGTTACCGTGGCAGCACTTTGATCAAATGAATCAAACAGACAATCTAACCACATTTTCCATTATTATCTAAATATTGGATTCTGCAAATCCGAATCTGTTCATTAATAATGACGTCATGAACCCCTGATTTCACCCTTGTTAATTGGCAAAGGATGGCAGGGGTGATCAGCGACATATGTTCAACCCTTCGGTGCGCTTGATGTCATTTATCTGATATCAGAAAAGGAAAGAGACATTTTGAAGGGTTACATTGTGTTTTTTTTTTCATTCTTATGCTTGTTGAGTTGGTGAGCTTACTTTGATGTTAATGTGTTGACGTATGAATAAACTGTTTTATATGTATCTACTAATATAGTTACTGGCATATATCTTGACCCCAAATAACGAGAAAAACAAGTCGCACGAATTGCTTTGATATAATCTATGATCCTTTGCGTAGCGCTCCGTGCAAAAGCCCGTCTTGCTCATGTAGAGTTGGTACATTTTTTCAGGTGATTAGTATAATTTAGTTACTAGCAGACAAACTGTTTAGAATAATGTTCATGGAAATACGTTGTCGTTGAACGTACTATTTCTTTGAACATACAACCTCCTTATTTTTTGAAGTCGGTTAAAAATTGTGATATGGTTCCTGGGGTAGGTGGAAAGGAATTTTGAATCACGAATTTGGAACGGAACGTAGGATCTAAATAGGACTTAGGTAATGAATTTTGACACCTGTCTTTATAGACATAGCGTGCCGTTTCTAATGTAGATACTAATGTCATCAATATAACTGCTACAAGAAATTTATAGTCGAGTTGGCGTCTACTGCGATGCCATTTTTTTTGTTCTATTAACTTATAATTGATTGCTACAGATATCATGACTTACCATAATGCGAATTATTTGACAGATAATACAACACCCGATAACCGCTATAAAGACTTTTAGTAGACTAATCAAAACACAATACTTACATATGTTTTATACATGTATTAAGACAGTCTCAGACATTTTAACGTTCACAAAGTATGTATAGCCAACAAGTTGTAAACAAGTATAAAACACAATTGCGTTCACACTGAAGCCTGTGACATATTGTTACTTGTCAAATCAATATTTTATACTTATTATCTTAGGTCTTCAGATGCTGGAGTGTAAGGCCGTTTTCACTTCCGCGTAAGAAGGCAACTCGAGCGTCGGAGGTCGATGAACGACCTCAGCCCTCCACGAGCGCAGGCCTGGGGGTAACAGGTGGAGCCCCCTGGCAAAAACTGGCCGCGGCGGCTTCCCTGTTTACGGGGACGAGTTGGGGACTTTGTTCTCCCCACACCCGAGGAGAGGGCTAGATCGTGAGAGATGGCCCTGGGTCGGCCGGGGCCTGTCAACCTCACCTTCAGCAACCAAAGCGACCCACAGGCGGCGTGCGTTTTGGTCGGTTCGAGTCCGACATAACCTCTTCCACCGGCTCCGGTGGTGGGGGGAGGGGGGGAATTCGTGGGGATTTTGCGCACGTAAAAAAACTCGATCCGAAACGTCAAGAATTCGTCCATTCGATAGCACAGACTCATCAAAAATTAACCATAAGCTCACCACAGACTACTTAGAAATCTCTACCATTGAATATGATATGAACTTATTTTTAAAGGTACCTTTTTTTCACACTTGCAAACCTGTAATTCTAGATAATTATTCTCTCTAGAAAAAAAGTATTTGAGTAAACTAAAAAATGCCATCGGCACTCTCATAGATGTATTATGCACCTTATGTAATAATTTAATGCATACCACTAATGTAATAGATGAAATAATTCTTCCTCGATCTAACCTTACACATACAAACATATATATAATCACGCCTTTATTCCCAGTGGGTTTAGGCAGAGGTGAATTAAGACCCACATTTCATTATAATTGAATTCGGTACCACGTAATAGGGGATGAGCCTATTGCCATCTTCCGGGCACTATCACATACACAGCACCAAGCCATTCATCTGAGGCTGAGTCTGGGCTGATGTCAAACAGCCCTATCCCTTAGTCACGTAGTACGACACCGCATTGACCGAAATGGGGTGAACTACGCTTATACTCTTTTATATTTCTCTCTGTATACATTTTATATAGAGAGAAATATCTTATAGAATAAAACCCAATTAAAAATGATAGACCATGATAAAGAATACTATACTCGTAATTGTTATAGTAAACGATAAAATATAACTTCAAAAAACGTACAACGTACATTAAAAACCATTGATAGGCGGTATTCTTAATAAATTTGAAAACCTATAAAATAAATAAATATTAATTATAATTCCATTTTATCTTTGAAGATATCTTTAATGACAATATCTTTAATCACAAAAAGAAAATGTCGAATTGTATAACTGCTCATTTTCATTTTAGTCAAAAAACCACACTTTTTATGATATGATTATAACATTAAATAACTAGCCTACCAACTTTATAAGGCTGGTAACACACATCAATTTGTCCCTAATGAAGACATCCCATTTACGCGATGCCCAATGTTCCATTCAGTGAATATAACCCTTGCTTTCTCTTTATGACTCTTGCTGCCGATGCGATAATTTTAATACATAATTGACTAGGGGACGACCGCAACAGGTGGTTGACTACGAAAATTATCCATTTTATTACTTCTTGTTCATGTTATTTCAATATGTTGTAACTTACAAACATGTCTATATTATTGTGATAATTATATATACAATTAGAGATGTCGGTGTTGGACCCAAAGCTGCACTACGATCAGCAGGTTGACAATATTATTAATGAAGAGTACCGGATGTATGGCTTGTTATGTAACTAACAAATAATTTTATATGAGCTTCTGTTTTTATATCTCTAATCGAACAAACCCATTAATGAGTTAATAGGTAGTAGGTACAGTCAGCTTCAGAATGATCTTGATTACAAAGTTTCAAAATGATCTTAATACCTAACCATTAATAACAAATCAAACTGCTCTAACTGACTTCTAAAAAGGAGGAGATTCTAAATTCGATTGGTATCTTTCTATGTAAGTAGGTGCGCACCGATTACTCTGAGATTTATGATCCGATTTATGTGATTCTTTTTTAGTTTGATAACATACGTATTAAAAATATGAGAAAAATTACTGAATTTACAGATTTACTGATCTGTTAGAAGTCGGTGCCTACTTTATTACCTATTACGGTATGTTGTGCCTGAACTATTATAATACTATCAATTGAAATCAGCTTCTATCAGATCAATAAATCTGTAAATTCAGTTATTTTTCTCTTATCTATATTATATTATTTTACTGTTTTAGTTTTTGAAGTCAGTTTTTTTTAATATAGTTTTTTATTGAATTAACTAGTATTTTCATTCCTTTTCTACAATGTTTTAAAAAATTGAAAGCCTCGCCTCTATGGTGTAGGGGTAGTAAACGCAACTGCTACGCGTGTGAGATTCGTTGACGGTGTATTTATATACATGAATATGTCTACTTGCATTGCTAACGTATCTTTTAAAAATACACTAAGATAATAATTTATTGAAGGGTATTTTATTCTGTTGATAAATTTATGAGATGTAAGTAGTAAATCGTAAATCAAAATTGTTTCGACCATTGACATAATCTGTTAACTATTTATTATATGAATATTGATATCTATTGATAAATTTAATTTGAAAATTATTTTATTATTATTTCTTTCCATTCTTCTTTGTTGGCGTTACCATCAGTTATTTTGATATTATTGTTATTATCTTGGATTTAGTTACTAACATATTTACTGCATCCATACAAACATCAATATGAACAATCTCTGGGGGCGGCCTTACCTTATGGTAAGAGGAAAGCTGCGCCCCCGGGCCCCGCCGTTGACCAGGGTTCTCCAGCCAGCTCTGCTCGGTGGAGTGGTCGAGTCCCTGTTCCCGGCGCGAGCGGAACACGTTCCGCCGCAGATGACTCCGCCACCTCGGTCGCCTGTGGCGCCCAGTGTGGTAGTTGACGACGAAGTCCCCGAGGTCACTTGGGTAGAACTGGAGCTGGCGGTGCGAAGGCTTAGAGCCAAGAAGAGCACCGCCCCGGGACCCGACGGCATTCCAGGCCGCGCGTGGGTCCTAGCTCTGGGAGAAGACGGTCTCGAACCCCGGCTGAGAGGGTTCCTCAGCGCATGCTTGGAGCGGGGCCAGTTTCCGAAGATGTGGAAGACGGGGAAACTGGTCCTCATCCGAAAGGAGGGTCGCCCGGCGGACGAACCGTCCGGCTACCGGCCCATTGTGTTGCTCGACGAGGTGGGCAAGCTCTTTGAAAGAGTTATTGCGAAGCGCCTCGTCGGGCACCTCTCTGGTAGGGGGCCGGACCTGGCGGATGCCCAATATGGCTTCCGCCGGTGGCGGTCCACCGTGGATGCCATCATGCGCGTGAGGACTTTGGCGGAGGAGGCAGTTGCCCGGGGTGAGGTGACGTTGGCGGTGTCCTTGGACATCTCCAACGCGTTCAACACCTTGCCCTGGAGTTGCATCAGGGAGGCACTCGTGTACCACGGTGTGCCTCTCTACCTCCGCCGCATAGTCGGGGCGTACCTGACGGAGAGAGCCGTCATCTACCCAAGTGCGACCGGCGTCGGTCGGCGTGAGATGTCGTGCGGTGTTCCACAGGGATCGGTTCTCGGGCCGCTACTGTGGAACATTGGATACGACTGGGTGCTTCGCGGTGAGCTTGCGGACGGCGCCGCCGTCACGTGCTATGCGGACGACACGCTAGTGACGGCGAGCGGGGCTACACACCGCGAAGCGATTCTGAGGGCCACGACCGCGGTTGCTCAAGTCGTGGAACGGATCCGGCGGCTGGGCCTTGAGGTGGCTTTGCATAAATCCGAGGCCATGTTCTTTCATGGACCTCGGCGCACGCCACCACCTGGTTCCAGTCTCACAGTGGGAGGCACTCTCATCGGCATCAAGCCCCAGATGAAATATCTGGGGCTCGTGCTCGACGGCCGGTGGGACTTCGGGAAGCACTTCCGAAGTCTGGGCCCCAAATTGGCGGGCACAGCCAACGCTCTGGCGCGGCTACTGCCCAACCTGAGGGGCCCGGAGGACTCTTGCAGGAGACTCTACGCGGGTGTCGTGCGGTCCATGGACCTGTACGGGTGTCCCGTGTGGGCGGACACCCTGAGTGATCGGCACATGCTTCTGCTGCAGCGTCCGCAGCGGAAGTTGGCGTGCCGCATCATAAGGGGGTACCGCACAATATCATTCAACGCGGCGAGTCTCCTCGCCGGATCGCCACCATGGATCCTGGAAGCGAGATGCCTTTCGGCGCTATACCGGTTCCGAAGGGCGGCGCGGGAGCGGGGTCACGATCCCGAGCCCGAAGAAATTCGGGCCGTGAGATCTCGGCTCCACAGGGAAATGGTGGCGGAATGGGAGAGACGACTTGGGCAACCAAGCGCAGGGCACGCGGTAGTAACGGCGGTAAGACCCATCATGGGGGAGTGGCTAGAGAGGCCACACGGCAGCCTCTCGTACCGTCTGACGCAGATGATCACCGAACACGGGTGCTTCGGAAACTATCTGCGTCGGATAGAGAAAGAGCCAACGTCCGAGTGCCATCACTGCGACGCGAGCGAGGACTCAGGTCCGCACACGCTCACCGAGTGTCCGGCGTGGGAGACGCCGAGGCGGGAGCTTGTGGCGGCCCTGGGAGTGAGAGTTCTCACGCTCTCCACCTTGCTCGCGGCGATGGTCCGCTGCGCGGATGCGTGGGCGGCCGGCGCCTCCTTCTGCGAGCAAGTAATGCTCGTGAAGGAGGAGGCGGGGCGGGAGCGGCAGCGGGAGCGACGAAGGATCGCAAGCCAAGCTGCCCGCGTACGAAGGCAACTCGGGCGTCGGAGGTCGATGAACGACCTCCGCCCCCCATGAGCGCCGGCCTGGGGGTGACAGGTGGAGCTGCCTGTCACCCTGGCAGAAGCAGGCCGCGGCGGTGGCGCGCCTGGCGCGCCTCCCCGTTTCCGGGGTCGAGTTGGGGACTGTAGTCCCCACAACCCGAGAAGAGGGCCAGATCGTGAGAGATGGCCCTGGGTCGGCCGGGGTGCGAGGGATATGCCTGTCAACCTCACCTTCGGCAACCAAAACGACCCACAGGCGGCGTGCGTTTTAGTCGGTTCGAGTCCGACATAACCTCCTCCACCGGCTCCGGTGGGGAGGTATCCGTGGGGATTTTGCGCACGTAAAAAAAAAAAAAAAAAAAAAATATGAACAATCTCTTTTTTTTGTATTATAGTTACGTAACTGTGTTATAACAGAGATTTAGGATGTTGCTAAAACGGCCAAATGTTCTGAATAAACATTAATTCTAAAACTTTTGTACTTAACCATGTTTCCGTAATAACTAATTTGTGTGTGTGTGCCTTAGAGAGTACGTTAAGCCGTCAGTCCCGTGCCTTAGAGAGTACGTTAAGCCGTCGGTCCCGTGCCTTAGAGAGTACGTTAAGCCGTCGGTCCCGTGCCTTAGAGAGTACGTTAAGCCGTCAGACCCGTGCCTTAGAGAGTACGTTAAGCCGTCAGTCCCGTGCCTTAGAGAGTACGTTAAGCCGTCAGTCCCGTGCCTTAGAGAGTACGTTAAGCCGTCAGTCCCGTGCCTTAGAGAGTACGTTAAGCCGTCAGTCCCGTGCCTTAGAGAGTACGTTAAGCCGTCGGTCCCGGTGGATATGCGAACATCTATAGCAGTCGTTACGGGTAGTTGAAGCTCTTAAAAGATCCAGTTGTAGAACTTCGATATTGCATCAAAGTTAGCCTGAAAACCCGACTCCAACTGAGTTGAGAAAAGACTCGAACGTAGGACTTTCTGAGCTATTTTGCTGGACATATTCATGCATATAAATGTTTGCACTGAGCGTAAATCGGACCAGTGACCATAGAAACATTATACTATACAGTTAGTTAATTCTATACGTATGATGATCAGATCCAACCCTTTCTACTAATTAAATCACAGCCCTGTACAAGCTTATTGTCGCGATTGTCAGCATCGCCATTGTGTTCAGTACCATGGGGCTGGTATCAGCAAATTATACCAGAGGTGCACAAGTAAAAGCTTCGATTTACCTTTGTTGTAATTTCCGCACATCGTTACATTTGAGTATGATTTCATTACACATCTGTTCAACTATATTGTTGACTATAATATTATCTCTCTAACACTCATCTGCTATTATTTATGTTATTGTACTATTTGATCTTAGCAATATTAGGATTACGAAAATGTGTGATGATTAAGATCGTAGATGATTCCCACTGTAGCCGTAAGACGGATATATGTTTAGAAGAATTTGGACGGATTCAGGCGAAGGTTCTGTGGTTTAGTTGTTAGAGCGTTCCTTTTTTCTTGACTTCACCTCGCCGAAGCTAAAGGCAAAGTCTCAGGAAAGAGGGAGGATCTTGAGATCTTTTCTTGTAAGGGAAAGATCGCGGGTTCGAATCGCGTCTGAACCTATATCTTAATCAATTTGAATAATTAGCATGCTATTATTCAAATAAATTTCATTCAATTTGTGATGTTGTTTGGTTATTCAGATGTTTGTTATCTATTCAATCACGTCTATACGGCTGAAAAGATATAGGTAACTGAAATTCTATACAGAGATGAAATTATTATCTTGCATAATACAAATTCCAACAAGAATGGCGCGGCGGCTCATCGCTTCTTTTCTTTACCACACCATAGCGGCATTGACTATAATTATTTCAAATCTTAATAGTTTAAAAATATTCTTTACCACAACGTCGGTGAGTAGGGTAGCCAGAGCTCAATGGAAAGTTTTTGTGCTTATCCTGCTTTGTATTTTACGCTGACGGCACAGAAACTCTCTATGCTTAAAGGGTTGGCACCGCGAGTGTGACTCCCCTGGTTTTGCACACGTCCATAGACCAGGATATCCACTTTCCATCAGGTGTGCGTCGGCCGTATGCTTATCTGCCACCTAAGTGGTATAAAAAAACCAGCACACGTGTTTCCTTTCACTACAATCCCGAGTTCCATAAGCGGGACGTCAAAAAGCGTCTGATGAGGCCGTCAAGCTGAGGGCAACCATTTTAACATTGTATTGTGTCTTTAATAGTGACTCCTTTCCAAGATGAGTGGTGGAGTCAAATGGACGTGCCTTATGCAAAAACATCCCTGAAATATGTTTCCAAGAGTACAGGGAACAGAATTAGAATTCTATTCGGGCAGAACAGCGGAGAAAAGGGCCCGTACCATGAATGCTTAAAACAGGTCAATAATTGGACTGCTGTCATACTATCAACTGCAAATATAACTTTGTAATTCTCTATATTTATATAGGCTTACATAGTTATTTATGCATTTAGTAAATGGCAGCTGTTCAATTATAGACTTCATGGTAAGCCCACAGAAAGTCGACAAAAAGCAACAGTAAACTGACTTATGTAGGTTTTAGGCGTCTTTATGGTCCAATCTCATTCAATTCAATTCTTGATTAATGGCTCTGTGCATTTAGCATCAATTCCGTCAATGTCCCGTGGTAGTTTATAAAATTATTAATGACGAGACGCCAATGTCAAGTTTTTCAAGAAATTTTACCAGAGCCACGTTAGCCACGCCAGTAAATTGGTTTCCGTGTGTCCATATTTGGATGTTTTTCCTATTCTATTTAACAGCCGTCAACGTATGTCATAATCGTCAAGTCCCATACATACGTCATTATAGTTTACAATACGCCGACCAAACGAATTGCCACTTGTCTTGAGGTCTTTTGCTAACAACCGCCGATCTACGAGGTTAAGGCATTGTACTACGTGAGCGACAAGTGCCACAAATGGTCGTTGTTCTTTATTGTGTCCTACGTTGTGTCGCGTGAATACGTCATGTGAAGTATGGAAGAATATTTCACGCATCGCATCGCGTAGGCGCGCTGTCGCGCTTGTCGCTCACGTAGGACAACGGGTAAGATAAAAACTCTGTTCCGTAACGATACAAATACCACTATATTCTACGGATTCATTAAATTGCATAAACACGGGTTACATGGATGAATAAATATGCAGTATTCTTCCGCGCCTCGTTCATTCTCACGAGATTTCACGGTATTTAATTCCTTATTGATCGGCGTATAATCGTCGTATAATAATACTAATACTCTTAGAGACATTATTCTAAGTGACATTGAGTTTCAAACGCAGTCGTAACATGAGAAGGCTGTGGATTGCAATTAGATAACAAAGAAGAGAGACCAATTTAGTGTGATGGCTATTACGAACGCGTGTGCTTACGAAACTGTTTGTCCCTCAAAATAAGAAACCTGTGGGCTTACCATGAAGTCTTAAAAAAGATTAATAATTGAACGGCTGTCATTTACTAAATGCGTAAATTCTACACAACGCTATCTAGACACATGGTAAGCTAAGCTTAACTAGCTTGTGTTATGGAATCTAGCATGCGGATAAACATACTTAGATACTATTTTTGTAAATACATTCATAATTATACTTAGAAACACACAGACCGATGCAAATATACATATTCGTATATACAAATATTTGCACTGAGCAGGAATTGAACCCGCGCCTTCTGCGTAGCTATTGAACGTTCTTCCGCTACGCCACAGAGACCGTCATTGTGCGGGCCCTGTACACATTATTACATTACCTTTTACTGTTAATTATGCAACAAATTTGCAATATCTAATTATTTTGGGTATTTTTTCGTGTAGAAAGTCCACCTATCGTCTTTCTACCACTGTTACTAAAGGTAATTCTTTTTTGTTATGTGATAAATTACTGAGATGATTTTGAACGTCAAGGTGACTTAGACATCATCATCAAACTTTTCACGCTCTGTAGAATCACTTACCTTCTTTTGACACTCTTGATATATTTTCATTTTCATTAATTTATTCACAGAACTCAGGTACAACAAGTGTGGTCTTAAAATAAAAATAATGTTTCCTTGTACATTCTACAACTTTTATGTGGTATGTAAATATTCAAACAGTCAATAATTAATTTGAGACACAGTAGATATAAATATAATAGAAGAATCAAGCAATCAAGTGATTATAAATGTCAAATCTTAAAATTAATATTCGACAAGTTTTGAAGTTGACTACCAATAAGATCTGAAAACTAATAAATATGATAGTTAGGTCTAAAAAATTTAACCAATACGAATACACCCGCTAATCAACACATTTGAAATATTGATCGTACCAGATGCTCTGAAATCTATTTTTGAGATATTATTAGCGCACTAGGTATGTTATAATCTAGTTCGATGAATGATGGGGGTGACCGGTCACCCTGGCAGAAGCAGGCCGCGGCGGGGACGAGTTGGGGACTCTGTAGTCCCTACACCCGAGAAGAGGGCCAAATCGTGAGAGATGGCCCTGGGTCGGCCGGGGTGCGAAGGATATGCCTGTCAACCTCACCTTCGGCAACCAAAACAACCCACAGGCGGCGTGCGTTTTAGTCGGTTCGAGTCCGACATAACCTCTTCCCCCGGGTCCGGCGGGGAGGTAAAAAAAAGGTATGTTATAGACTTGTATAACCATAAATAATGGGATAAGATGCTATTATACTCCATTTGGTTAGGTGCTTAACAGGAAAATATCAATGTTAAGTAAAGTTTCATGGAAAATATCGAAATTCAGCCGCATCTTAGTTAGACCCCAACGGAGCTGGGAAAGATCAGAGAAAGATGATAATTAAGTACACAATAGGTAATGAACTTGATGTATTTTTAATAGGTGCTTATGTTTTATTTAAAAACACAGTGTCATAATAATTTTATGTTTAGAAACTTATTTTAAATACTAAAAGCCGAAATCGAACAATCAGTTGTTTTGTTTAATATGTGTTTGATAAAAAGTCGCTACAAAAATGTTTATCTTTAGTAAATAAAGTACCTCATGAAATGGAGAACAGGTAGATACAAACCTTAAAGCAAAATTTCAGTAAAATTCACTATTTCGAGTAGATGTGATCGAGTGACAATTCAAGTGTAGTTAGAATGTTTAATATTATAAATTACTGACTACCTCAAGGTAGATCGTTTAGCTCTGTTTAGATAAGTCACTAGAAAAAGGTTTTCTTTGCCCTACTTTTTACTATAAGGTTATAAATTTGTCTGTATAAAAGTTTGTTTTCAAATCGCTTTAACGTCTGAACCTATCTGACTGATACAAGGTTTATATACCCTGGCTTTATATCCCCGTAAAACTCTCCATATATGACAGAAACAGGAGCAGAATACCACGCAAGGAAAGCCGGAGACTTGCACTAATAAGTAAAAAAATTACATAAACAGCTTATAGTACATGCTTTTATCGAAGCTCTCGGAGCAATGTTCAACCGTACCGAGCACTCGGCTGAGTGCACTGTCTCGCCAGTCCACTCGGTGCGAGTGATCATTAGTAGGGTTGAACCCAAACACTCGACGCGCTCGCCATATCGCCAGCTGTACAGTCGCACAGTTATAGCTACGTTGCGATGCGATCGTGTTTGCAATTTATTCAATTGACACCTGGATTGCTGTGTTAACACGATCACCTATGCGGTTAATTGGCTTAAATACGATAAAGCAATTGATAGGTTCCCTTAATTGAACTGTTAACGCCTTTAGTTCTGCGATAAAATGAACATTGAAGTAGCCATTCATATTTTTAGTGAATCGGTTATGTATATGATTAGACATAACCGCAGCTAGGCTACTAGTAATACTACTGGTATGGGTAATAGACTGTTGAGACGAGGTCTCGGATTCGATACCAGGTTTTGCCATGGCACACACCAATGACTTTTCGATGCTTTTCGAAGATATTTGTGTATTTATCGCAGGTTTATAAGTGACAGGTTAATGGCAATAGGCTCACCACCTATTACATTGGGACCTAAACATAAACTGGCGAAATGTGGGTGCTAGCACCTCTGCCTACCCCTTCGGGGATATAGGCGTGAGTTTATGTTATATGTGTACATACAAATAAGATAAATACTAGTAGTTCTGTGAACATTAGACCTCACGAGCACTCTGCCACATTTTCTAGTGCCCTTAATCATACCAGGTACCCTTAAAAAAAAGATATCATGTATCTTTTTTAAATATAAATACTTTACAAAAAATAATGACGATTCGTTATTTAAAAAACGCTTCAGCAAACTTTCCCCCGTTTTTTATTTATATATTTATTTATTTAACTTCAAACACAAAGTGTGTACAATGGCGGACTTAATGCCGTAGACTTTCTCTACCAGTCACCCATAGTTTCATCTGTTCTTTTCACAGCATCCTGTGAAGAATCATGTCTTTGATGTTTCAGTCGAATATAATCAAGATTCGTTCACCACTAGGCCGGCACTGACAAAAGTAATGACTCAGATACGGACAAAAGCAAAATCAGTCACCTTGTGGAAACGGGGACTCGTTTATTTTGCTCACTCGGTTTACTCCGTTTTTTTTTTATACCCCTTAGTTGGCAGACAAGCACACGGCCCACCTGATGGAAAGTAGTTACCGTGACCTATGGACGTCTGTACCACCAGAGGAGGCACAGTCGCGCTGCCAACCCTGTAAGTACAGAGTTTCTGTGCCGTCAGTAGAAGACAAATCAGGACAAGCCTTTAGTCTTCCCACTGACGGCACAAATTCTCCAGTGAGCTCTGGCTACCCTACTCACCGCTGGGAACACAACACGAAGTTATTATAACCGCGGTATTCTGTAGGGCGGAGGTACTTCCCCAGTCGGACTGCTCAATCGGGCGGATATACCGCCGTGTCCTACCTCCTCAGATGATGATGAGACATGGTTTCCACACCTGAGAGGAGTCATATCGTAGTACAAATGTGTTCTCAATATGTGTAACAATAAATTTCACAAAGTGCCATCAGTCAACACTATAAATTTTATGCCAAAAGTTGCCTGGAAAAAAATTGTGTAAAGCGATAAGGCCGCCCTTTATACTGCTCTTGTCTATTCAATTTCTGTAACATGTTGCGTCCATGGCTGTATTTTACCGTCTTTACCATGGGGAGTGTTCTGATGAGCTCTTCCAATTAGTCCCACCCTCCGCTTTCCTACACAGGACAACACGTGCAGGTCTTAGATGTCATCCGCTCACGGTGCAGAACATCCGATCAAGAACCAAGCGGTTCGGAGACTATTTCCTCTGTCGCACCATTAAGGCCTGAAATTCATTACCAGCTCACGTGTTTCCTTCTTCCTACAGTCCAGGGTCCTTTAAGCGGGGCGTGAAAAAACATATGATGAGGCCGTCAAGCTGAGTGTCACCATTGTCACACGGTATGAGAAAGTAATGGTGACCCTCTTTTCTGGGACTTTGCCTTCAGCTTACCATCAGGCAAGGCGAAGTCTAATTGACGTGTCCTATATATAAAAAAAAAAGAATATTAAAATTGGCGTACAATAAAGAATATAATACATACATACATATAATCACGCCTTTATCCCCGGAGGGTTAGGCAGAGATGTATCAACACCCACATTTCACCAATCATTGAATTCAGTCCCACGTAATAGGGGGTGAGCCTATTGCCGTCTTCCGGGCACTATTGTTGACTCGAGTAATGCATCTAAAGCTGAGTCTCGACTGTATAAATCTGTATAAATCTGGTGTTAAACATCCCTATCCCTTAGTCGCCTTGTACGACACCGCATGGGAAGTGATGGGGTGGCCCAAATTCTACTCTGCCGGGAACCACGCGCACCATACTAAATGAATAAGTAATAAAACAAAGGTGTATAGGGTCCCACTAAGATGTTCGGAGTCGGATTGTCCTCTTACCTCCTAACTCAGGCAAGAATATCTGCGACTGAGCCTCGTCTGTCAATCAGCAGGTGAACTGGCTTTATATTCTTTATTATGCACTAGCTAATGCGGGTTTGCCCGTGTGGATGTCCCTATGAAATTGCCGAAATTTTCTTACAGATTCATGAGTTCGTTATTCCTGTAATTTAATAGCTATTTTCATTATTTTTGTATTTTGTTTGAAAGTTGATTTCAAGATTTTACAACTCTGTTTTAAATTTTGTTTTTATTGGCCGCTTGAGTAAATTAAATTCGATTAACAAAAACTCCTCTTCCTGAATTCTATCCATTTTGATGATAAATTTCGTATTATTTTTCATCAGCTGTCACTTTTCAAAAATGTAATAAAAGTATATGTTAGCTTAATGTTGTCTCATTCGTATACAAAAAAATTATAAAATTTGGATTTGTCATTCCTAAAAATAATTTAAAAATGTTAGTTCTGAAAATTGGATATCCTCCAATTTCTTCAAAAAAAAAACGGCAGTTTCATATGTAACGACCATGATTAGTATGGCTCGCGTAGTGTTCTGTGCACGTCTAGAAGAACTTTACATTACTTTTGGACATGTTATACAATAATGTTAACGATTATTAACATGCTTTGAAGCGCTTTTTTATATGATGTCTTATATCTACTGTCCAGTACCGACAACCATAAAAAATTAAAGTATATTAGATACCCCTCCGCTCAAAACCTAACCTAAAAAATTGTCGATCCCGAAACCTTTTGATCGTATAGGTGATATTGAGATATATGTGGTAAACTATTACATTCTATTATAACTTGTGCTACTCAATCTCGATAGGGGGAGGGTTGTGGGTTTCCGGTCGATTTCCGACCGTCCAATTCATGATGCTAAATTATGGTTCCGCCATTATTTGACCGTCTGTCGTAGTTTTGATATCCCGGTCAATAATGTGAGCCCCAACAGAATCCTGGCGTGTATAGCCAGTAGACTTGACTGTACATTATATCAATCACTGCTGCAGGCTCTCCACATTGATGTTGAGCCTTTTCTGGTGATTGATAATATACATAGGTTTTTTTCACGCTCAATTTGTACTAACTAACATAGAATAAGAGAATTATGAATAACATAAAAATGAGTCTGTGTTACTTAAATAAACAAACATGTTATATTATTTCCTTTTTTTAATAATTGGTTTGATTTAGACTGCTTTTCACCTGTGAATGCCAAACATGATTAATTAAATTCGTGCTATGTAATATCGCACGAATTCGAAACGAAAAATGTGCTAGTGATATTAAACAAAATTTCATGCTGAAAATTTTACACACGAATATAACACGAGATTTGTACAATGTGAAATGCGTTAGTACATTTTGCTCAAACAATTTCATAAATATTTTATAACTAAATGTAGGTATATATTTTAGTTGTATATTTATAGTTAACTACATATTATATATCTTGTTTTATTTTTTGTACCAGTATCAATTCGTTAGATACATTTATTTACATGTAATTATTAAAATAAAACTACGGGAACTGTTTTACAACTTCCAGCTAAAAATAATTAAAATACGTCGTGGAATTCCTATGCATCGCATGCCTCTGTACATTATCAGTCTTATTACAAAACACGGGCTAACTGTAAAGCCGGATTTAAATCATCCTTTAGACCATGGTCTAAAGAAAATTTTATTACAAAAAGCTTTTTAGTTTTAAACCAAATACTATCTCTGGTCTAAAGATAAACCTGCGTGACTCCTAGTTTATCGTTCGTCTAAAGCTCTTATATCCTGGTCTAAAGTGTAATCACAATAATAATACGTCATACTTGTCATTTTGAGGTTAGCCAGTTAGCGTCAGATAAGTGCGTTTACTTTCTTATTTGCTCGTGAAATATTGACGCAATTGATCTGATGAACATCGCAGATATTAATATAAACTCAAACTCACGAATATAGAAGTGAGCCCGAACGGGTTGGCAGAGGTGCTAGCACCCACATTTGCCAGTTTAGGTCCTAATGTAATAGGTGGCGAGCCTATTGCCATTAACCGGGCACTTATAAACCTGCGATAAATACACGCATAACTTCTACAAGCATCGAAAAGTCATTGGTGTGTGCCATGGTAAAATCTGGGATCGTACCCGAGACCTCGTCTCAGCAGTCCATTACGCATACTACTAGGCTACCGCGGTACTATATTAATATCGTGGAGTTATTGGACATACCACGCTTACCTAACAGACATTGTATTCGAGTGAACCCCTTTATGGAACTATCTGAAGAAGCTTTTTAGGCAAAAGTATAGATTTACTAAACGTTTTAAATAACTTGCAATAAATATGCTCAACTAAATTTATAAGTGGGTATAAATATATAATTGGGAAAAAATTGATAATACGCGCGAACGGAAAACTTCGTTCCATTTAACATCCATAGATCTTTCAATAATATAACAATGATTGCTAAATAAAGGCATGATAATGATATTTTATTATAAAATAAAGTATAAATATTATTCATGAAATTAAATTTAATGAAAATGTATGTTGTAAAATTAATTCACCGTTTTTAGTAAATATTATTTACTAATGATTTCTGATAATTTTTGCTTTCGGAGAAACCGAATGGTATCATAATGAACGAACAATATTGGTGGTTCTGTGGACTAAGTAGTCTAAGGATTATTCATCTTTTGTAATAAGGAGAAGTTTAAACCATGGTCTTGAGATTAAGCCTAGATTTTATAGTTTGTGTTTAAACCCGTTTTTTTGTAATAAGACCGATTATATTTAACTTGTTTGATAAACAATTAAGATATCTATATAAATAAAGTGAAAAACCGCTCATTGATTAATCGTGAAATCTCAGAAACTATAAAACCTACAAACTTGAAATATGGCTGGTAGCTTCCTTATAGGTAGAGTGTAGACATCTGCTAAGAACGGATTTTAAGCAACTCGTCCCCTAAGAGGGTAAAACGGGTCCACGCAAAAGAAGTCGTGGGCGTACGCTATTAGTTTATGTATCTGACTAATAAAATCAATATCATTCAATTGAGTGAAATTTTAAAGCATTTAATATGCTAACTATTAAAACCGATTAAGACAGGAAAAAATGAATCAGTTCAGGTGAGATTCGAAACCGCGATCTTTTCCTTACAGGGGGAACGCTCTGACCACCTGCCACCAACTGAGCCGTCGTGACACGCCTGAAATCATCCAAATGATAATAAAATAATACATAGTCACATTCTATACAACGCTATCTATGCATAGCTTAACTAGCTCGTGTGATGGAATCTAGAATGCGGATAAACATACTTAGATACTTTGTTTTTTGTAAATACATATATATCATATATAGAAACACCCAGACCAATGCAAATATACATATGCATGTATACAAATATTTGCACTTATCGGGAATCGAATTTGCGCATCCTGCTTAGCAATCGAACGTTCTACCGCTACACCACAGAGGCCGTAAAAAAAGATCTTTCTATATATATCCATCTTACGGCATATCCTGCCTGAACTGAATCAAAATTTTCCTCTCCTAATCGGATGGAATATTCATTCAATGAAACAAGTTTTGCTAAACTGAAACGGAATAAGTAAAGTTTTTAATATTAGAATATTGTAAGATATACTTTTTTTTATACCACTTAGGTGGCAGACAAGCGCACAGCCCATCTGATGGAAAGTGCTCACTGTAGAATATGGACGTGTGTAACACCAGAGAAGCCACACTCGCGCTGCCGACCTTGTAAGCACAGAGTCTCTGTGCCGTCGGTGCAGAGGACAAAGCAGGACAAGCCTTTAGTCATCCCACTGACAGAACAAATTCTCCAGTGAGCTCTGGCTACCCTACTCACCGCTGAGAACACAACACGAAGTTATTATAACCGCGGTATTATGTAGGGCGGAGGTACTTCCCCAGTCGGACTGCTCAATAGGGCGAAAATACCGCCGTGTTCTACCTCCTATATAGTATTTATACTATTTAAATCCGACGAAGTAAACCCAATTTTTAAGCTTCTTATCAGTAGCTATTGCAGAGTTTAATTACTCGCATCCTATCTCCGTTATCATATCAGCTTGATAGTGTTAAATAATGTATTACTGTCCGGATGTCCCATAGTTACAGCGTTTTAAATCGATGATTCATATATAATAATCTTTTTTATTGCAGTAGCCGATTATCATTAATTGCTCGAACATAATTTTATGACTGTCATAAAATTATGTACCTACTACGGTGCCAATAACACATAATGGTATCAATTAAGACAAGGCTTATCGTAACGTCAATTGAATATTTCTGTTCGAAAGTTCAAAGGAGCAGATGAAAGTTCAATACATACTCGTTAGACCCTTAAAAGGCACACGTATTAATTGGTCGAATTCGGTCGTAAGTTAAGTATTTATTTTTTCTGTTTTAATATTTTTTATATTATTCTTTAGCCTAGTGGTATGGGTAATGAACTGCTGAGACGAGGTGTCGGGTTCAATCCCAGGTTTTACCATGGCACACACCAATGACTTTTCGATGCTTTTCGAAGTTATGTGTGTATTTATCGCAGGTTTATAAGTGCCCGGTTAATGGCGATAGGCTCGCCACCTTGGGATCACACACCACATTGGGACCTAAACATAATCTGGCGAAATGTGGGTGCTAGCACCTCTGCCTACCCCTTCAGGGATATAGGCGTGAGTTTATGTTATGTTATATCTTATAAAAAAATAAAACAGAAAAAATACCTGCGATATCGCATATGCAACTATTTATTCTAATAGAACCTTCTCCTTTTACGAAGTTGATTAAAAATAGTTTCATGGGGTTCACGATACTGCGAGCAGTATTCCAAGTTGGCATAGCAGCTAACAGGTATAAGACAAATAAATATCTCTTGAAATTTACTAATTAATTAAATTTCAAGGAGGTAGGACACGACGGTATTTGAGCATTCCGATCGGGGAAGTACCTCCGCCCTACAGAATACCATAATAATCTCGTGTTATGTTCCCGACGACGGTGAGTACGGTAGCCAGAGCTCACTGGAAAATTTTCGTGCTGTCAGTGGGAAGACCAAAAGCTTATCCTGATTTGTCTTATACTCTGACGGCACAGAAACTCTCTGTGCATACAGGGTTGGAAGCGCGAGTGTGACTCCCTTGGTTTTACACTCGTCCACTTTCCATCAAGTGGACCGTGGGCTTATCTGCCACCTAAGTAATATAAAAAATTATAATTAAAATGTCCCCTCTGTCGTTCCAAATACTATCCTTTAAAACTTAAATTTGGGTAAATCATGTCCAATCAAACAGCATAATCAATTTTTCCGCCATAACGATTAAATCGAACTAATTATTTGAATATTTTACGCACGTCAGCATCACGAGGGGACTGCAACCCCGAACATCAACTGAAGCTTAAATATATACAACAGTGTGGCGTGGCTCGGGGCAGCGGGACCTCACAACTGACTGCACCTGTTACCCCGCCGCTATAAAGGCCTGTACCGACTCGATACAAACGATAAACATAAAAAGCTTTGAAAACATTTGCATGAGATAAGATACGTTTTGTAAAATAAAAATAGTTTTTGTATCTTAAATTTAAATCAATGGAAAAAAATGTTGGTAACATGTTCTGTGTTGTGTGTATTATGTTGTACAACATTAGGTAATGGACGTAAATGTATTTTCACTGTTTATTTTTTCGTATCAGATTTGATAGTTTGATGCGACAGGCTTCAGAGGTCGCTGGCCCGATTCATTGATGTTTGTACGCATGAATGATCTATCTACCTATACATATGGGTTATGGCATAATACGACGGCTAAATGCGGTTTCTTGGTTCCAATATACACATATATATGTTGATATGTAGACTGCCTGTGTAATGGCGTGGCGGTTGTTAACACGGCAGTTACGCAAGATTTCGATTCCCGCTCAGTTCAAATATTTGTATGCATAGTATAATTATAATATAGTTTTGAACTTGTTATTTAATTATATATTATTTGGGGCAAGCAATAGGTATAATTTATACATATTTGAAATATGCTAATTAAGCCCTTTAAGTTGATACCGAACATACATATTTATCTCAAATTTATTCTTATATACTACCGTGTTGAATAATAAATTTGAGATAAATATGTTGTGTACTTTATGACCTCAAGAGGGGGCTACAATAAATTCAGGTACAAATTATATAGTCAATAACCAGCGGACAACTAAGACGCTTCTAACGATACTTCATTTGTTCAATTCTTATAACTAGTTTAGGAGCTATGAGGGAACAGATGAACCTAAATACATACATACTTACATAACTTGTCTAACTCATAACCTTCCTTTTGCTTCGCCGCAGTTGGGTAATTACAACACAATATTTACAATCTGCACCAGCAATGGCGCATAAACTTGTATGTTGGAATATTATCTATATTTCCATCACACTGGCATGTTCATTCAAAATGTGAACGCTAAAACCTTTGACTATCGCTTAGTGAAAGGGTACCGATAACACCACGCAGGGTACCCAAAACGATCGCGTCTCGTCAATTTTTAACTTATCGCCATTCGAATCAAATCGTTAACGACTATTATTAATTAAATTATTTCAATAACGATACCATCTAATCGAATTTCTTACAATTTATTGTCACGTACACCAATTGCTGTTATTATTGCAACTTATAATTAATTAATTACATTAATGTTTACAAATTGTTATATGATTATTAATTAATTTGTTATTATTATCGACCCATTACTTATTGATAATATTGCTTGTATTGGGGTTTACCTTACATTATTTTAATGTTATTTATCTTTACCAGTATGTGTTTTAATTGCTATTTGAAGTGTAACTGAAAGGCTATTGAGTTTCAATTACACACGTACTATCCGTACGTTGCATTTTCTCTTTTGACTGTGACATTGTATCCTATTCAACTCTGGCTACTAGCCTTTTGTCATACAATTTTAGTATCTTTTATTTGTACTTAGGTGTTATACAACAAAAAATATAGTGCAGAACGAGACAGCTGTCCAATGCGTTCACTATTTTAAGAGTACTTTTTTTTTATACCACTTAGGTGGCAGACAAGCACACGGCCCACCTGATGGTACCTAAGTTGTTACCGTGGCCTATGGACGTGTGTAACACCAAAGAAGCCACACTCGCGAGTGTAGAGGACAAAACAGGACAAGCCTTTAGTCTTCCCATTGACAGCACAAATTCTCCAGTGAGCTCTGGCTACCCTACTCACCGCTGGGAACACAACACGAAGTTATTATAGCCGCGGTATTCTGTTTTTCTTCTAATTGCTTCTAATTCTTTGCCGCACCACCAAGACCTGGAATTCATTACCAGCACACGTGTTTCCTTCTTCCTACAGTCCCGGGACCTTTAAGCGGGGCGTGAAAAAGCATCTGATGAGGCCGCCAAGCTGAGTGCCACCATTGTAGCACTTAGTGTCTGTAATGGTGACCCTCTTTCCTGAGACTTTGCCTTTAGCTTACCATCAGGCGAGGTGAGGTCAAGTTGGCGTGTCCTATATAAAAAAAAAAAAAACCTCCAGTTAAAGCTTGTAACATTTCATTCATTCATTTCATTCATATCATTTGATACCAACATATATCTTCTTCATCTTAGCGTTAATCCTAGACGCATCTGAAGCTTTCATCTCGGAGTCTGGGGTCCGCTTTACTAGTCCAACTGTGGATTTCACTGAACTTCGATATTTTCCGTGAAGCGACTTCCATCTGACCTCGACAACCCAAAGCCGATATCGAAGCATTGGAACTAGACTAGTTGTTGGACTTTTTAGGTCTCCACCTACCCATAACGACTGCCATAGATGTTTTTATGGCAACCGGGACAAACGGCTTCACGTGCTCCCCAAGGCACGACTAGACTAATGTGTGCCACTTAGTCTAACAAAACAATACAGTCTAGGAAAAAGTGGCATACGACGTGGCTATCCGTATTTTCTTTTATTCCTTATTTTCTTGTTTAATACTTTTTAAAGCGTGATTTTTCAGTAGTTGGGTTTTAGTTTTAAACTTTTTATTTTATTTTGTTTGTAGCTTGTATATTAAATCAGTAGGTACTTATTGCAAATAAACAAAAGTTCAAATATAAAACAGGTCAAGAGCAATGTGCGGTCGTATATGAAAACTGTTCTGAATGTAAAATAATCGAACGATAGCAGTCAGCTTTACCAGTAAATGTTAGTAAAAGTCAAAAATGATTTATTCTGCATAGACCACGCAGGAAACTCAGTGGGCATTTTTTTGGTCTATTTACAAACATACACTTAGTATACATAATCTAAATACAAAAATTTACTTAGTAACATAGTTGAGCGTACAGCTCATTTCCAAGCTTGTTTATCATCCTACTTGGATTTTGTAATAGCCTTTCTGCCACAATTTATTTTAACTACATTTTTAAATTTATCCACAGATAAATCCCTAATTTCATTAGGGAACTTGTTAAAAAAACATTTACAGTTGCCCTGGAATAAAACTAATTTTTTGAAGTCGACTGTCTGGTATTTATGTTATGCCTGTCACAAACTCAAGTTAATATTTATGTAATGCAAGAAAAAATATTATTACACTATTATCAGGTCTATCCTACTTTTCTGAGCTTGAACTTTGTGCATTGTGGAAAAATATCCGTCCGGCAACTATTAAACCTATCGAGTTTTAACGAGTCCTGTACTTTATAGTTGGTGAAAAGGGTCTTATGAAAAGCATATTTCAGCAGGATCCAATTACTCTATTTCCTTTTAATTTGGTTTAGATGTTATTTAGTGGGAGCGATACCGTGAGAGCCGTTACTTCGAGAGTAAACTCTACGCAGTGCTTTATTCGTTATTCAGCAGCTAAACCGGCTTACGCATAGATTTGGTTTAACGTTGAAGGAAGTGTGGCTCCATACAAATACCTAAACATAAATAAACATACTTAAACACTTTTTTTTGTAAATACATATTGTACATAGAAACACCCAGAACGATGCAATCACTCATGCATACAAATATTTGTACTAAGCGGGGATCGATTATGTGTACATATGTGTACCTATATATATGTCTTTTTTAGAAATTTTAACTTGTAGGCTAGGCTGTTTTATGTCTAGTAGGGGCTAACTGTGTACAAGACTGTTCTTAGTTCAAAGTTAAAGCTTGTGCATGAAGTAGCGCTAGGAGGTAGGACACGACGGTATTTCCGCCCAATTGAGCAGTCCGACTGGGGAAGTACCTCCGCCCTACAGAATACCGCGGTTATAATAACTTCGTGTTGTGTTCCCAGTGGTGAGTAGGGTAGCCAGAGCTCACTGGAGAATTTGTGCTGTCAGTAGGATGACTAAAGGCTTGTCCTGCTTTGTCCTCTACACTGACGGCACAGAAACTCTGTGCTTAAAGCAGCGCGAGTGTGGCTTCTGACGTCCATAGGCCACGGTAACCACTTTCCATCAGTTGGGCCGTGCGCTTGTCTGCCACCTAAGAGGTATAAAAAAGTAGTCGCATTACGTGTAAGTTGCAACACTGAAAAAAGATGATTTCTTTTGGACCTACTCAATACAATGACTTCTATATTTTTCTTTCTAGGTAAAACATTGACGTCACCCATAATATTGCTTGAACAATCACTATAAAAATGCAAAAAATTCTAGTTCATTCCACGCTGTCACTCGCGTGTGATGGTTGTGAGATTTGCCGTCTGATCGTACGAGCGTTTTGATAGTACATATGGTTTCATTCAGAACAAGGCGGATGTCATAGAAGTAATACGTTTACTAGTACAATAAGCCGTCTCCAGGTCTGTTTGGGACGGCCACGCTTTCATTTTCTTTGCGGGTTCCAGTCTAGCGCTTGCATCCGTACCTATATGGTTATACGCAGCGCTGTCCTCGACGCTGTGTTCTTACAGAATTGCACAGCTGTTTGGAGCGTGTAGCCAATCCAGCTCCATTTTCGGCTTTTGCCCTGTTGATCGATAAGGGACTCATTGCATGATAAGATAAGCTCTATGTAATAAATATTTAAAATGGTATTTCTGTTTTAATACATGGTGTAAGTATACTTAATCATCTTAACATTGTTCCTAGTTGCACCCGAGGCTTTCACCGTCCGCTTGCTCCTTCTATTTGGTTTGGAAATATGCTGTTTGTGGCAGTGACTGCCATCTGGTCTTTCAACTAGTAAAGAAAATTCGAACTCATCCATAGCATCCTACATCTGAAAAACATCTCAGCAGTGAAAAACAGCTTATGTCCTCACTTAAAACTACAGCTCCATCTATTCAGGGTTATGCTTCTATTTATACATCCATACATACATACATATAATCATGCCTTTATCCCCAGTGCGTTAGGCAGAAGTGAATTAATACCCACATTTCACCAATTGTTGAATTCGGTCCCTCGTAGTAGTGGGTGAGCCGTTGACGTCTTCCGGTCACTATTGTGGACTCAAGCCATGCATCTGACTGAGTCTGAGCTGTATATATATCTTCTATTTATACAATAGGTACTGACATTGTGTATGACACGGTTTTAATGACGTCTTTTTGGTCATACTTCCTAGATAAAACATAAAACATAAGCCCACGCCTATATCCCCGAATGGTTAGGCAGAGGTGCTAGCAACCACATTTTGCCAGTTTATATTTAGGTCCCAATTACGAGATAACAATGTAGAAATAATGAATAATTGTAGCTGTTTATTGAGATAGGCGCCATGACATTTTCTTATGGATTTTAGTATCAGTTTTGATTTCGTTTATATCAATGCTTCGGTTAGATCAGATAAGAACCCATTGATTAGTGATTTGTTACTCGTCATTTAACCCCCATAAAATGACAAACAAATCACCAGTCGTTTCATTATTGTTTGCCAAAATTTGTAGCTAGCCTAAAGCTTCTTACAAGAGAAATCATATTAACAAATTCAATTCTGAAAGTGTTTATAGTCAATATAACCTAAAAACATGTAAACTAATGTAATAAGATGTAAACAAGAATATAAAATAGGATACAAAAGGATCAAATTAAGCATCGAAAAATTCCTCCCCATCGATGTCGACTGGTAATTCTGAAAGGGGTTTGGATAAAGTGGGCGTCTTTTTAAATTGAGCACCCGTTAATGTAAATAGTATAATATGAAAGTACAGTACATAGTGAACAAAAGTTACTCCGGACAAACTTCTCTAAACCATATCAGGACTTAGCTATACAGAGTGGAATTTTCCAACAGTCCTTAAATGAAAAGTACTCTAAATACTGGAGATAGCGAATGCCACTTAAAAGAACTATTCCCTTATTTTTAAAAAGAAATAAAACTGCATTCAGTGATTTGAGATGAGATCGAGAGAGATGATCCTGGGTCGGCCGGGATGCGAGGGATATGCCTGCTAGCCTCAGGCAACCAACAACAACGCACAGACGTCGTGCGTTTTAGTCTATTCGAGTCCGACAGCCAACCAAATCGAGTCAATATTGTGTTATCACTTCGACAGAAAGAATTATTGAAAATAAATATATAATTTTTCCAAGCTGCGTGGTTTCCGGCAGAGTAGAATTTGGGCCACCCCATCTCTTCCCATGCGGTGTCGTACAAGGCGATTAAGGGATAGGACTGTTTAACATCAGACATATATATATACAGCCCAGATTCAGCCTCAGATGCACAGCTCGAGTCAACAATAGTGCCCGGAATACGGTAACGGTACGATTGGTGAAATGTGGGTATTAATTCACCTCTTATTATTTGTATGTGTATGTTTTCCAATCAGATTAATTTATATGTGTGAAGATCAACTGGCAGTTACTTACATCTCTTCATCTACTACAGCTTCTAAGAATTCCACCTGATTATTTAACTTCACATACATTGCATTTTCAAATTCGCAGTAAGTGATTATTATATTTCGATCCCCAAATGATAATTGGCATCTAAATTTGTCCAAAATCGGTTTCCAAAAAATCATTAGTCGTGCAATCACGCAATGTCACACAAGGACTATTCTACCTAACCCTAATATTTGGATGATTGTCATCCTTTGGGTTATATTTTGGTGTAGTTTCATTTAATTGTTGCATTTTCTTACCTTCATCGTGACATTGAGTGGCCAAGAAGACTGACTATGAGAAAAAAGGCTACTGGATATTTACTAATAGGAAGCTAATGATGTAGGGAAGAATAGAAGCAGAGGACGGCCTGTTAAGTCTGCCTACCCCAGAGGCAGCGTTGGGTAATTTTAAATTGCAATTATAAAGCCGGTCAAGTGCGAGTCGAACTCGCGCACCGAGGGTTCCGTAACTTAAGCTATATAAGACTTTATTTATTTTGAATGCATTAACTTAGAAGTATGATTTTTGCACAATTTCAAAACGTTACAGACAGAATTTCAAATTCACATATTCCTGAGAAAAGGGTCTTGACTGACAGACGGACTGATTCCCTGCTGCGGTGCTCGAGTGTAACGCCCCTGGTGTTGCACTCGTCCATAGGCCACGGAAACCACGTCGCATCAGGTGGGCCGTGTGCTTATCTACCAGTTAAGTGGTATAAAAAAAGACGGGCAACGAAGTGGTTCTAATAAACGGCTCTATTGATGAAGCCGCAATTAATTAAAACCATAAACAAAATTATCAAATCGATTGCATTTCATGGTACACTCCGCGTCTGCAGTTGTCATAGGCGGTCACCTTTGAAATTATACCTTTCCTTAAACATTTGTTTCTAGTCTAATTTATTTAAAAAAAATATACGTTAGGTTTTTATAAGTATGTCAGGTGCCGAAGCTGGTATCTACAAGGCACTATGTACAATGCGGATGCAACTAATCACTTGTCAATCTATAGGTATATCTACCTGAGTAATGTTTCCTAACATCTCTAATCCCTTGCCCGGAATCCCTCTCTTGCCATGGCATGTCATGTAAAAAAAAAACAAACGCTCGCATCAAAAAGTTCGGTGGCGGGTCTTTTTGAAGTGAAACGTAAAAAACTGAAGTACTATTGTATTGAAGTACCTAAATACGTCATACATATACAAGTGCAGTACAAGTGGCTGTCTGCCACCTGACGATGACGTCACCTTGTCATGAACTGACAACTGAGGGTTATAGCTATGGTTGGAGGCGACTTCGATTTTAACTTTTAGGCCTTTTATTTTTAATTGATAAAATTTATTTATTGATAATTTATATTTTACGATGTTTAATGGAATCATCAATGGCATCTTTTGTTTATAACAAAATAGTATATGATTTAGATTTACGCTTTATAAAATTATATAATTAACAAACGACAGCATAATAAAATTAATTGTAGATGCAATAACGCTATAAATACTTAAAAATGGTTACACACTTACATTCATACCCTTTATATAATCACGCCGTTATCCCCAGAAGGATAAGCAGAGGTGAATTAACACCCATATTTCACCAATCATTGTATTCAGTCCCACGTAATAGGGGGTGAGCCTATTGTCGTATTCCAGGCACTATTGTTGACTCGAGCCATGCATCTGAGACTGAGTCTGGGCTGTATATATCTGTCTGATGTTAAACAGCTCTATCCTTTAGTCGCCTTGTACGACACCGCATGGGAAGAGATGGAGTGGCCCAAATTCTACTCTGCCGGGAACCACGCGTTCTACTTAATGTTATTGTTAGTAACTTCAAATCAATAATTTACCACATTTTCTGTGACCACATCCTTGAAAATGGAATGTGGAAGTTTTGTGACTTACAAAAAAATACCTATGTAGAAAAATGCTAGTACTTAGCCAAATTTCTTTCTATGTAGTTGATACGGATATGGTTAAAAAACGATAATTAACTAAATAGAATGTCAAAACCAAAATTTTAAACAGTAATCACTGTAACAGATACAGTGCCACTCTATATATTTCGATGTTCTACTAGAACAGGCGCCCGACAACTGCTGCGTCATGGCCCAGCCTACAATCATACGCTCTCCGAAATAATTCAATTCGATCATAATTTGTAGTCAAGACGAAAAAACGTCTGAACAATATAATTATGTATTAGAATGTGAAGAAAACTTGCGAATCATGCTCGGGAACAAACAAGATTATGGACTATTATAGTACCTACTATGGTGAGATAATTATATATTAAGGTTTAGAATTAAGGGTAGCTGGAAATTTTAGACCCGTTTCGGTAGCGATTTGCTTTGTTTGCATGACTGTGTACGTATATTATAATTGCATGCGCGTTGACTTAAGGAACCAGATGTCTTGTGAGCTTTGCGGGTTAAAGCTAAGATCTGCAATGTACTTACCTACACTGTTTACAAGAACAGTTACGTAATTCGCGGGCTTTTGTTTTTTTTTAGTTAGCACGGATCTCCGGGCTGTGAAGCCTACACGTACCAGCCAAGTAATTCATTACAATTTGCGTTTGATTTCTATGAATGATAATATATAATGTTCCAAATTCAAATCATTTTTCCACCAGCTAAAATGTTCTTAACAGAAAAGAGCGCTATTTTGCTTGCAAATAGAGGAATAAAGTGACACTTTTCAAATAGAATGGATGAAATAGTATTGTATGACAACGAAGTAAAATAGTATTTTTAGGGCCTAGCCATCGCCTTTGCTACTTTGAATTACGAGCAAAATTCTAACCTAGAATACTGAGCGCAGCAAGGAATTCAAAGTACATCACCCGAAGGAAAAAAATGTACTGATTACAAGAACAGGGACATAATGATTAAATAAGTTACTTGTACTTTTCCATTTTTTTATTTAAATAATAAGGCAGTACCTTGTTCAATATGTGTAGCGAGTTCTAACAAGAGCTATCAATGTCCAGTAAAAACAGCCAGAGATGTAATTCGCGCTTTTGTTTTTTAGTTAGCGCGGGACCCCGCAACCTGCGGCCAACACGCACCAGCCAATAATTAGTACAATTTGGATTCTATTTCTATAAATGATATATGTTACAAAATCATATCACCTTTCCGCCCACTAAAAAGTGCTATTTTGCTCCCGCTTATAGAGGAACAAAGTGACACTTTTCGAACAAAAGTAATGAAAACATACATAGTTCTTGCCTTATAGTTATGTCTATCTAGAAGGTATATTCGATTCAAATTATAGCAATTAACTGTAACACATTTCATCGAAGGGAGAGTCACATTTCACCCTATATAAATGAACTATCTCGGTGAGGGAAATACGAACCACTCATTTGATATCGAATTTATTTTGCTGAATTTCATGTGAGCGTTTGTAGTTGTGGCAGAGGCAGGGTTAGAATTATTTTGTGTATTCAGACACTGAAAACAAAGATATATTTTTAAAATAATGTTTAACCGCACACGCACATTGTGCGTGTGCGGTTAAACATTACATTCGGGCTACACCTTGTAGGTACCTTCCTACTATGAAAGTGCATTTAATTCTTAAGCAGTGAAATTTAGGTAATTGCTAAATAGAAATTTAATATTTATTAAAAATGTTAAACTTCTAATTAACAATTTAAATGCTAAAATAATAATACGATCTTTTATTAGATACTCGTCGATGTTCAGTTGAAATAAAATGTAAAGTTCAGATCAAAATAATCAATTGCGGTAAAGATGACGCCACCAAGCTGAGCCACCATTGCAACATGCTACGTGTCTATAATGATAACCCTTTTTTCTGAGACTTTGCCTTTAGCTTATCATCAGACAAGATAAAGTCAAATTGGTGAGATCTATATTTAAAAAAAGAATCTTCTTAGAAGAATGTGTTATACCAGTAACGATTTTATGAACTAAATTACTAATAGATGACCATCGCATCTTATTGCAACATTTTATAGCTCTTTATTAAATTGATCACTTGAAACACATTTTAAATTCCATGTATCCAAGTCGACAAAAAAAAACAACAGTGAATTCCCCGACCATATTTTTTATTCTATGTTAGCCTATTGTCACTGCCACTTACACAGATATGTCTTTTCTAAGCTTGTACTTAGTGATGAGTCAACTCGAAAAATTACGACCGATTTAACTCAAGTTGAAATTCAGCTGACGCGAATTCAATTCGGTTTCACAAATCGAGTTAGCAGGAAGAAACTGGATGTAATTATTATTTGTTACTAATGAATATATAATTTACTCGACTGCATGTTTGTAGATGTCTTTACACTTAGGATTAACCTGATTAATTATGATCGGATTACTTTTATGTTGTCGTCGTCGGTGTCATTCATCGATACAAAATTGCAAAAATATTAAATTAAAGCAGGTACTCAAAGAATGAATCGTGTTCCCATTCTTCGCTTGGTTTGTTACATCATGTCAACCTACAAGTCAATTCGAGTTAGGAATAATCTAAATCCAGTTAATTCAAGTTAACCGCAACTAGAGTTAACTCGGATTAGTGACTCGAGTTGACCCATATCTACTTGTACTAACGCGGTGTGTACTTGGTAGCAGCTTTTTTAATTTTTATACAGTTTTTTATTGACATTTTTGTGTTATCTACATGTGAATTTGCTGTCACTTTTTTATTATTTACAATTCTACTCCCAATCTAGTCTTGTTCTAAATTAAAGTTCTCTATTAACCCTACGTCCAGCAGGGGACTGTAATAGGCTAATTCACTTCTAAGTTTTAATAAGTGAAATGTTTTCTAAGTAATAATACATTTGCGAAACCTATACTATGTCAGATGATTCTTTTTAAAGTAATATCTTTGCGAAATGAAAGTTTGTCAAATGATTAGTTTTTCAAACGTTTTTTTTTTTTCTAATAAATTTTCCACGACATTCTACACAACGCTATCTTTTTTTTTTTTTTTTTTTTTTTTTTTTTTATACCACTTAGTTGGCAGACAAGCACACGGCCCACCTGATGGGAAGCGGTTACCGTGGCCTATGGACGTATGCAACACCAGGGGTGTCACACTCGCGCTGCCGACCATGAAGAAACCTTCTGATGCCCCTCTTGAAGAACCCCATATTGTAGGCGCTTGGGAAAACCGCAGCAGGGAGGTCATTCCACAGCTTGAGTGTGCGTGGGATGAAGTTTCTTTCATACCGCACAGTGCGTACCGTCTCAGGTCGCAATGTGTGGGGATGAATTCCCTGCCTATGGCGAGAGGTGCGATGATAGAATGTAGCTACGGGCATCATGTCAAACAATTCATCTGAGCACAAACCATTGTATAGGCGGTAGAACACACACAGTGAGGCAAAATCCCTCCTAAGGCTAAGAGGTTCCACTCTACCTGTGAGTATGGGATTGTCAACCAGCCTCAATGCCCGTCTTTGCAACGAGTCGAAGGGGTCAAGCTGGCATGCAGGCGCTCCAGCAAAAAGGTGACAGCAGTACTCCATGTGAGGCCGGACCTGTGCTTTATAAAGAAGGAGTTGCTGCCCCGCAGTGAAATACCGCTTTGCCCTGTTGAGCACTCCGAGCTTTCTTGATGCCAACTTAACCTTGTCCTGCAAATGACTTCGGTATTGGACGTCCCTGGAGATATCGACACCAAGGATCCCGATACTTGGGGAGATGGTAAGCGGTGTGCCCAGGAATTGCGGCGCTACAATGAATGGGGTTTTCTTAGCGGTGAATACACATACTTGTGTCTTAGTGGGGTTGAATTGGACCTGGTTTAGTCGACCCCAATCGGACACTCCAGAGAGAGTAGTCTCGATTTCAGACACAAGTTGTTCGCGACTCTTCTCCACCTCGGACTGAGGGATGTTTGCACGGCCCGTGTAACACGTGTCCCCGGTACTGTCGTCCGCATAACAATGAATGGAGCCATCAGACAGCATGTCATTGATATGCAGCAGAAACAGCGTCGGAGACAACACGGAGCCTTGTGGGACACCAGCGTTTATGTTCATGCGGTCCGAGCAGCTGCCGTCGACGACGGCTTGGATGCTTCTGTTGGACAAAAAGCTGGAGATCCATTCGCACAATCCCTCGGGGAGTCCATAATATGGCAACTTCGTAAGAAGACCTTTGTGCCAGACCCGATCGAAGGCCTTCGCTACATCGAGGCTGACCGCTAGTGCCTCACCGCGACTCTCGATGGCTTGCGCCCACCGGTTTGTGAGATACACAAGAAGGTCACCGGTAGAGCGACGGTGGCGAAAACCGTACTGTCGGTCGCTCAGTAGATCGTTTCCTTCAAGGTACCTCAGGAGCTGTGTATTAATAACACGCTCCATAACCTTCGAGAGAAGGGAGGTTATAGCGATAGGCCTGTAATTGGTCGGATCTGTCCTGTCACCTTTCTTAGGTACAGGGTGCACGAACGCAGTCTTCCACGAGGCCGGGACCTGCCTCGCGGAGTATGAGAGTGCGAAAAGGCGTGTAAGTACAGGGCACAGCTCGGGGGCACAGTGCTTAAGCACCATCGCCGGTATACCGTCCGGCCCACTCGACTTCCGAACATCTAGGGACTTAAGCTCGCGCCGGACCACCCGTTGTGTGATTTTAATTTCGGTCATCGAAGCACCACAGCTGGGGATGATGGGTGGTTCGGCGTTCCCGTCGTTCATAGTCGAGTTTGACGCAAAGAGATTACCCAAAAGATTGGCCTTCTCCTTAGCGCCATGGGCCAGACTACCGTCGGATTTTTGCAGCGGCGGAAGGCAAGACTGGCAGAAGTTTCCCTCAGCAGCTTTAGCAAGCGACCAAAATGCACGACTGCCAGATGGGTAGCGCGCAAGCCGCTCGCCAATTCTGCCGATGAACTCAAACTTCGCACTAGACGTTGCCTTTTTACTGGACCTTGAGGCAGCATTCAACTTCCGCTTCACTTCAGCGATGTTCGGATCCTTATTGGCAAGAGCCGTGGTCCAAGCCCTGTATGCAGATTGCTTGCGGTCTCTAGCTTCCCTGCAGGGCCTATTAAACCACGGGCGTTTGCTCGCTCCTGTCGCGACCCAGCGGTTGGGGATGTAACATTCCATACCCACTAGAATCGCGTCAGCGACTGCTGTTGCACAGGAGCTTGGATCATCAGAAGAGAAGCAAAGCTGCCTCCACGGGTACGACGCGAAGAATTCTCGCAGTCCATCCCAGTCTGCCGACTTGTAGTGCCACACATGCCGCCACTGAGGTGGCCGCGGTGGTTCAGGCCGCGCGAGTGTCACTTGCGCCCGGACGAGGCTGTGGTCCGAATTACCGAGAGGTGCTTCCACCCTTATGGAGTATTCATCCGGGCGCGTAGTCAGCAGAAGGTCCAGTATAGAGCTTCTGTGGGTCTCAATTTCTGGTGTTCTAGTGATAGAATGCACCAGTTGAGAGAGCCCATAAGTTAGAGCGAAGTCGTGAGCAGCCCTTCCCGCAAAATCAGTCCTAGGAGACCCCAGCCACTCCACGTGGTGGGCGTTGAAGTCCCCCAAGAATACTAATTCCGCAGTGGGGTACTGCTCAATTACGCTGTCCGCCGACCGCTGCAGATGCTGAAACAATTGAGCCGTGCCCAGGTCACCGCTATGGGACCTGTAAAGGCACGCATAGATACGGGTGTGGCCACCGTGATCTATGCGTACCCATAAAGTTGACAGGTCCCTATCCTCAAGACCATGGAGACGGCGGCAGCAAATATCATCCCGGACGTACAAGCATACCCCGGCGCGACTCATAAAGCTATGCTCGAGTTTGTACCCGGGGTACATTAGGTAGGCTGTATCGGTCGGGCATGATATTTGCGTCTCCGTCAGAAAAAGCAAGGTAGGCTGCGCGGTCTCCAAGTGGAGATGGACCGCGTTAAGGTTGGAGTGTAGGCCCCTGATGTTGCAGAAATCCACATTCACTGTGGATGATGGTGCCGCTGTGGTAACGGTTCTCTTGCCTTTTCTGGTTTTCATGTTTGAGATGGGGGGAGGGGGGGGAGAAGGTAAAAAGAGATTCTGTGCCTCCAGTGTAGAAGACAAAGCAAGGCGTCCTACCCCACAGACAAGTTGGGGTTGTGTGACTGGCTGGCGCGATGGGCGGAAGGGCCCCCGGTCCCCTCCCAGATACTGAAGCCAGGTCCACTCCGGTCTCCTCCTCCGGCATGGCTACAGCACCGGGAACTTTACACAGGCTGCTGGTTCAGCCTCCTGGGGCGGAGATTAAGTAATCCCCAGGTTCGGGAACCGTACAGCCTGCGGGCGGCCAGCGGATAACCGTTTCACCGGGTCTCCCTGACCACCACGCCAACATTTCACGCCCCCACCAGTCAGTGGGGTCAATTTAAGCCTTTGGTCTTCCTACTGACAGCACAGAACCTCTCCAGTGAGCTAGACCCATGGTAGGCATAGCTTAACTAGCTTATGTTATGGAATCTAGAATGCGGATAAACATACTTAGATACTTTTTTTTTTGTAAATACATACATATTATACCTACATAGAAACACCCAGACCAATGCAAATATACATATTCATGCATACAAATATTTGCACTGAGCGGGAATCGAACCCGCACCCCCTGTTTTCTCATTACTTTTTTTTGATAAACAATAATAAACCAGGGTAGTACGGTTATAAGCAGTGTTCACCTAAGTGCCGCGTGTGGTGACTTTTACTCTCAAGGCATAAGTAATAGGATAAGACCCTTATTTGTCAAATTTACTTGTACATTTTTATTCAACAGTTGGAAATATTTTAACGATGTTATTACAAGCCAGTCATAACAGTACTGAGGAAGCGTTCGAAAGATCCTCTCTCATATAGAGCAGGAATTGTCTAAAAAGTTGCCAAACATATCCCGCTCACATGGGCGTTCTATCCTAATATATTTCTTGCTAATTGATTGATTGATATTAACCCTACACATCAGATTGATCGAGTGTACATTAGTCAAAATGTGTGTCTTGGATGTTTAGGTACAGAAGGACTGATTGACACAAATTTAACACCTAGAGAATTACTTTCTGTTCATGAGCTCTTACCAATGTCTATTTCACTTCTATAAGACGGACAAGTCAAACATTCTGACCAAGGTGTTGAATTTGTAGAGAACTAGAATTCAGACAGAACACTACTGAGAGTTCGTTATTAATTAGGTTATTGCGTGTAAAGTTAGGAGCTTGATTCTCCACAAGATCTAATTGATAAATTTCTTACAATGCAAGCAATTTACAAGCCTACGGTCTCGTTGGCTGAACGATGCAATCACGCAGTTCTCAACTCTCGAACCGAGTTCGTAAGGTATATTTCTCTTTGCAACTATAACCGCTTTGAGATTATTGTCGCTCTTATATGGGAGTAATGTACAAAGTTGTTACAAAGTTATTATTATCCAATCTGAGGTATCAGATTACATGCGAATGTTTTTGGTGGGAAAACACCTATAGCAAACAACGCACTGGCATACGCGTAACTGCACAGAATTCCTATAAGTACATACCTACAAGTACGTACCTACGTACGTATTACACGTTGCGACAGCGCGGCACCGCGACGCGATGCTTGACATATCCTTCCATACTTCACATGACGTATTCACGCGTCACTACGTAGGTCACAATAAAGACCATTTGATATTAACGCGCCACCTTGTCGCACTTGTCGCTCACGTAGGACCATGAATGTTCTTGTGTTGTCAAACTAGGCGGTAACCGAATTCGGCACCAGCAAATACAGCATTCACATTCACAAAGGGTTAAAGGATTAAAGTAATTAACAGCAAATAATACATAATATAATCACATCACATCGTTATCCCTAGAGGGTTAGGCAGAGGTGAATTAACACCTAAATATCACCAATCACTGTATTCGGTCACTCGTAAAAGGGGGTGAGCTTATTTTTTTTTTATACCACTTAGTTGGCAGACAAACACACGGCCCACCTGATGGAAAGTAGTTACCGTGGCCTATGGACGTCTGTAACACCAGAGGAGTCACAGTCGCGCTGCCAACCCGACCAACCTGTTATTACTGTTATACGGGCACTATTGTTGACTTGCATCCACCATGCATCTGACGCTGATTCTGGACTGTATGTATATATGTCTGATGTTAAACAGCCCTATCCCTTAGTCGCCTTGTACGACTTGTACAACACCGCTTGGGAAGAGATGGGGTGGCCCATATTACTCTGCTGGGCACTAAACCCGGCAAATAATATAAGTTGTTACGATCATTAAAAAATGCTTTTCTTATGCACTTAGTGTAAAACTGTTTATTTTGAAGTACAATTTTATTAATCTGTTTAACCGTGAAAAAACGATTTTGTTTTAGAATTTCTATTTCCTGTTGTAAATATATTATATCTTCTATATATATTTCATTTGCTTTTGATTATAATTCTGGTTAACTGCAAATCTGGCGAGTCGAGAATCTGGTAAGTTGCAAATCTGGTGAATCGAGAATCTGGTGAACTGCTCCTGAGGGATTTAAAAATTAATAACAAACGTCATTTATTTAAAAAACATCTATAATAATTTACATGTTTCGTATCAAAACTATCAAATCACTATTCACTATTCAATATCAGCAGGTTAATAGGAAAGAAAGGATTTTAATCGTCATTTTGAATCTAAATCTTTATCAAAGCCAGCGTGCGCGTGTGCGCCACACGGCTGTCGATGGCCCGCAGAATTAATTGGAAATATAGGCCGATTGCGGTCCGAACGTAAGTACACTAATGGTCCGTATTCCAAAACGACTGTCAGAATCTCAATTTATAACTAGAACAGGATAGACTATATTCTAGAAGACAGTTCTAATTATAATAGCATTGTAAGGCCGTTTTCACAATATCCGGTCCGATATCGGTGTCAGATGACAATAGCCAATATCCGATAGCTAACACCAAGTGCTATTCTCGGATATATCCAATACGTCAGTATGAAGTCTGTCCGATACGTCAATTTGCTCGATAGTACAAACTCAATTTGTTTAACCATAAGCTCAACCACAGTCTCTTTAAAAATCTCTACCATTCAATAAGACGTGACATTTGTTTTTTTATTATTTTGTAATTTTGGTAACTGATTGATATTGATATCCGATATCAGGCGAACACAGCGGTGTCAGCTCCGATATCCGATTTCAGGCCGGAAAATGTGAATGACAGATACATATTTCATACATTTTACATCCTGTTGGCTATCGGATGTCGGATATCGGAACTGACACCGACATCGGATCGGATAATGTGAAAACGCTCTAAAAATCTATTCACAACTGAGCGTCGTTCGAATTCGAACCTAAGTATATCAAGTGATAGAATATTTATTTTATCAATTAGCTTATAACCACTGCTAGACTAGATAAATAAAAACCCACACACAATCAGGAAAAATCTAAATTATTGAAGCGGGATAAAAGCTCTCTTTTATACCTTGTGAACAGAATTGACACTGGAACAAACGAAAACTATCCTATTTTTTACCTGCGAAAAATCCCTATGGATGGCCGCCCGCCGGAGCCGGTGTGAGAGGCTATGTCGGACTCGAATCGACTAAAACGCACGGCGCCTGTGGGTCGTTTTTGGTTGCCGAAGGTTAGGTTGACAGACATATCCCTCGCAACGAAAACAATCCTTATGTTGTTATATAATCGTAAATTTCGTGGCCACACAAGATTTCATACAATCAATCATCTCCTCTAAAATTTTAGATTATGAGTGGTGACAGCTCACGGCTATCGAAAAGAGAGTGCAGGTGACCAAACTATGATTAATTGACCGAATCAAATCTTTCAATCAGATATGACTCTCACGGTTCTAACCATTTATTAGATTTATGTAAGAACAAAATATGTATCTGTACTTTGATGTAACTTTATCTACTTAAATTTTTTATTTATCTGATTTATAAAACTTAAATTAAAATAGGTGTCAGATCTAAGTAGGTAAAGTTAATTAAATAAATTAGAACTCAAGTTAAAATTAGTAGTGTTTATTTTATATATTGCCGTTTTGTAAAATAATTTAGAATATTTTTTATGATTATTATCAATTAGCTTATCGCAGTTCACTTATAATTATATAGGTATTTTATGTAAATTTTAAACGTAAGCTAAATAATCTCTACTTTAAAGTTACTGAATAAAAGCATTACAACTCTTGTACTTAATTAAAAAATAATAAACTACTTTCATGGGAAAACATTTCACCCACATGCAGCGTTTGTCCATATAGGGCAGGAGCTCATTCTTCTATTTATTTATAAAAGGGTATTACCTAGCCCTATTAAACCGAAAAAACACCGCTTTCACACTGTACAGAACAATCGGAACATTGAGAACATCGGAACTATCGAATAACAAAACATTTTTTTTTTAATTTCTCCAATTTGCACGCATGGGCATCGGAAGGGCGTGCGTCTGCCCGGCGCTCATTAGACCAGCGGCGCGCGCCGCACGCGTCGGCCACGCGCCTCTCTTCATTACCCACCACTCGACTAACAGTATTGTTTAGAACACGCTCCAATTTCAAATACTATTTCTCCGATTTTTTACTCGAATAATCGGATCACGGGATTAATCGGCATGTTATTCGATCAACATAAACAGGGCGTTTAGAGGTTAAAGCTAGTGTTAATGGTTATGTTTATACTGTCATTATCGAGTAATCCCTTTGTACTTGGTACGTATACGTTTGTGATTACATTAAGTGAATGAACAGCGATAGCGGGATTACATATCTATTTAATATTACTATATTAACATAACATAACATAAACTCACGCCTATATCACCAAAGGGATAGGCAGAGGTGCTAGCACCCACATTTCGCCAGTTTATGTTTAGGCGATAATCAAATCAAATCAAATCAAAATGTTTTTATTTTTCTACTCATACATTGTTATACATAGGTTACACTAAAAGTTTCCGGAACTGGCCACTTACATAAACAATATTTAAAAATTTATTATAACATTTGAAAATAGAACTCTTTGGCTGTAGAATACAGTTTGTTTCATCTGACTGTCTTTTGTTTTTACCTTGTGGCGCCATTTAAAAAATTGTGTGTCTGCATCAACATGGATTTAACTCGGGAAAATTTTCGTAGTATGATTTTCTACGATTTTAAGTGTAATTTGACGGCTCAACAGAGCATCGCTCGGCTTGAAACAGCTTTTGGCGATGAAGCTCCATGCAAGGCGACTGTTTATAGCTGGTTTGCAGAATTCAAGCGTGGTCGTATCAATCTCAGTGACGAATCTCGCGATGGTCGGCCGTCCACCGCTGTGACCAACAAAAACATCGATGCTGTGCGCCGTATGATTGAAACAGACAGGCATGTGACCTACCATGAAATTCGCGCATCCTTAGAAATAGGCATGAGTCAAATACAATCAATCCTACACAAACATTTGGGTGTGAGAAAGCTGTGCTCGCGGTGGATCCCACATAACTTGACCGAGGATCAAAAAACGGACCGCGTCACTTGGTGCAGTGCCATGCTTACCAGATTCAACGAAGGTGCGTCAAATTTGGTGTGGGACATAGTAACAGGTGACGAAACATGGATTTATTGCTACGATCCCAAAACAAAGCAGCAATCGAGCGTATGGGTCTTTCAAGATGAGCCGAAACCAACCAAAGTGGCGCGCGTGAAAACTGCATCTAAGCGGATGATTGCTTCTTTTTTTAATAAAACTGGACACGTGGCTACTGTTGCTTTAGAAAATCGTCGTACTGTGAATAGTGACTGGTACACGACCATTTGTTTGCCGGAAGTTATTGACGAACTCCGTAAAAATAACCGTAAACGCCGTATCATCCTGCACCACGACAATGCTAGTTCTCACACGGCCAGACAGACAAACGACTTTTTGAAGGCGAAAAATGTAGAACTCATGAGTCATCCTGCATACAGTCCCGACCTGGCACCTTGTGACTTTTATCTGTTCCCAAAAATTAAGAACCAATTACGCGGCCAACGATTTTATCACCAGAAGAGGCTGTCAAGGAGTATGAAAAACACGTTTCAAAGGTCACCACAGAGGAGTGGCACAAAAGTTTTCAAAACTGATTTGATCGAATGAAAAAGTGCATAGACGCCAAGGGAGATTATTTTGAAAAACAATAAATTAATTTTGTACCTTTAATAGTATTTTTTCATATTCATTCCGGAAACTTATAGTGCGCCCCACGTATCATCCATGTATTGAGAGAAACCCCAGTAAGTTAAAAAATACTTGTGACGGGGTTTTCACGGGGGACGGGGGTGTAAATACACACATAACTTCGAAAAGCATCGAAAAGTCATTGATGTGTGCCATGGTAAAACCTGGAATCGAACTCGAGATCTCGTCTCAGCGGTCCATTACACATACCACTAGGCTACCACTATTTCAATAAATGATTATTAAAAAGAATAAAACTATTGTGTGTTATTTAAATTAAATTTTAAATTAGCAGATTGTTAAACGTAATGTATCAAACTAGCTGATTGGTCCAAAATTTAAAACAAAAAAAATAAATGAATACCCCGCGTATAAGTCACTAACTAGTCTATGTACTTGGTACGTTTAAATTTATATGACATAGGTCGTTATACTTCAATAACAAATCATGTTTCCTTGCAGAAATGTCCTGTTTTTAATAGCTCACATGATTAATTATATCGATAAGACGGCCCGTGGCATATTTTAAAACAGATCAATAAATTTGCATATTCAGCAATTTTATTGATCTGTTTTTCTATAAAGCACCCAAATTAAACATAGCTTGTAATTTAACCCTTAAAGTAAACTATACTTAGTTGAGATAAACATTCAGAGATATATTTATATTTACACATGTAAAAACTGAACTCTATTACTAAAACTCTACTGTTCTTAGTATCTGTCTGTCAGTCACGACTTTAACTAGTAGGCTTGTCCTGCTTTGTCTGCAACTGACGGCACAGTAACTCTACTTACCGGGTTGGCAGTGCGACTGTAACTCCTCTGGACCAACGTCCATAGGCCACGGTAACCACTTTCCATCAGGTGGGCCGTGTGCTTGTCTGCCATCTAAGTGGTAGAAAAAAATTAAATTGATTCTTGGATTCTTTGATTGATACATTTGGGATTTAGTAGAAATTTGTTGTTATAGCGGTAACAAAAATACGTCACTTGTGAACATTTCAACTGGGTAGCTACTACGGTTCATGAGACACAAAGTTGTGACTGACAGACAGATACTAAGAACTAGAGTTTTAGTAATAGAGTTCAGTTTTTACATGTGTAAATATAAATATATCTCTGTATGTTTATCTCAACTAAGTATAGTTTACTTTAAGGGTTAAATTACAAGCTATGTTTAATTTGGGTGCTTTATAGAATAGTCAAGTATTTTAATTTATTTATTCTGTTAAAACCGACTGCTGTCAAAAAGATTGAATCAATTTTGATAGCAGGCGGTACCCATTTATTTTACTTTCGGTTTTTGATTGACAAATATGTGCCATCAATCTTGTATCAATCTTTTATGCAGTCGGGTTTTTAAAATTTTAATTTAGTTAACAAAATTTTATTTTAAACTTTTCAGTTATGATATGACTTACATATATATATATATATATATATATATATATATATATATATATATATATATATATATATATATATATATATATATATCTATATATATATATATATATATATAATTTCCTTCTAGTTCCCTTCATTTTGATTCCCTACTCGATAATTTTTTTATATATTTTTTTGACAACATGCATTTTAGCACCAATATTCACCCACCGCATAGTTTTGCTTGACATTTTATGTACGCTATGACACTCGGGAGATGAATACCTTTCATTTGAGACTCCGTTCATTAAAATCCTTCGAGCCGTTAGACCTGTAGAGGAGAACAATGAAAACTACATAGACATACATACATACGCGCGTAATACATTACCTTCGTTATCGCAATCGGGTAAAACACACTGTATTCCTAAAAAAGATTTGTACAAAAACAAATACATGATTTAATGTATTTCCGAAATTGCCGCAATAAATATTTATCTTCCCCGTGTGAGACGGAGTCAACAATAGAACAATCTTTTTAACATAATGAGCTTCACTTTTATGCTCTCACGTTATTTCCGCAGCTTTTTTATTGCATCCTCTGATATTTTCCACTATATTAATGCCGGTATTGGAATACTCGAGGACCATTCTCTCAGACTCATTAGTACGGCCTGTCGGCTTGCAACCGAGTAGAACTTAACCCCTGCGCGTGCCAGCCACGTGTCAACCCCCAAATTATTTCCCTATACCTGATTTATTCTAGCCTGAATATTTTTTTTTTCATTCTTTATTCTTTTCGGTTGGTCTATTTGCTTTGCGGTAGGAGTAGTGACGTCTGCGTAATTTGTGAATGGGACCGCCCTCGTTTAAAGTTTATGGATTATGATTGTGATGATATTGAATTTGCGAAAGCCGCGAAGTTAAACCGCGGTAGCCTAGTGGTATGGGTAATGGACTACTGAGACGAGGTCTCGGGTTCGATCCCAGGTTTTACCATGGCATACACCAATGACTTTTCGATGCTTTTCGAAGTTATGTGTGTATTTATCGCAGATTTATAAGTGCCCGGTTAATGGCAATAGGCTCGCCACCTACTACATTGAGACCTAAACATAAACTGGCGAAATGTGGGTGCTAGCACTATTATATGTAAGTATATTGTTCAAGTTATCTTTTACTTGTTTAAATAAATGATTTCCGGGTGAAGATACCTTTAATTTAGCCTTTTCTTAGAACATCGTTGATCACGATCGATATAAGAAAACATGAGTCGCCATATATACACATATCAACAAAGTCTAGGGAACAAGGACATTTCTAGTTTTTATTTAAAAACACTTTCTTGTAATAGTGAGTGTTTTATATCAATAGAAGGGTATTTTTATACCGTTTTTAATTTTAATTTTAATAAAAACATTTTCATACCAATTTTTTTTTTTTTAAGAAAGAATTGAATAGTGCCAATATTGAGTATTACAACCTTCTATGATTAGGCACAAAAATAACGAGGTAGTAAGAAATACAGTAATTAACCGTACTTTAAACGTTTTTAATAATCTGTAGGACCTCCTAAAGCATTAGCAACAGCTCGATAACGGCGTGGCATACTTAGTATGAGATTGTCAATCATCGTCTGTGGAATATGGCTCCATACACTGCGAAGGTGTAAAAAAAGTTGTTCTTCAGTGTTCAGATTTTCCAAAGAATCAGTGAAAGCTCTTCTCCCAAGCAAATCCCAGGCATGCTCTATGGGATTGAGGTCGGCAGACTGAGCAGGCCATTCCAACGTCGTCATATTGTGCTCGCTTAACGCATTGACCACTACCCTCGCGGTGTGTGACCGTGCATTATCTTGCATGAACATAAAATCTTGACCGAACTGCTGTCGATGAGGGATTACCATGGGGTGTATAACCTCCTGAATGTATTGGTTTGCATTCAAATTGCCCCGTATCCAAACGAGGTCGGTCCTTCCACCAAGGCGAATTCCAGCCCATACCATGATTGTTCCACCTTGGTAAGGATGAACTTCTTGCGGATTCTGGAGACGACTCCGACGTTCAGGAACTCGCCATATACGCACTCTTCTCGAATCAGGATGAAAACCCAAGCAAGATTCGTCGGAAAACAGAACCCGTGCCCATTGATGGTCGGTCCACTGTAAATGTGCGTTAGCCCACAATAAGCGACGACCTCGATTTCCACGTCGAAGAGCTGGAACCCTAAGCGGTCTGCGAGCATAAAGATTGGCTTCGTGTAGTCTTCTTCTGACAGTTTGATCGCTAATAACCACTTGATGCTGAGACTGGAGGCCTGCGACCAACTGACGAGCAGTAATCGTGGGTTGCCGCCTTGCGGAATTTTGCAAGAAACGATCTTGTCGCGGGGTAGTAACCCTATTTCGTCCCCTGTGACGTTCGGCAACATCCCCTGTAGACCTGTAGCGTGCCCATAATCTGCAAATTACGCTTGGTTGGGTGTTGACAGCATCCGCTACGACGCGTTGAGTTCGTCCAGCTTGCAGCATACCAACAGCCCTTAACATCTCTTCGCGACGTAAATGACGACGTGACATGATGACTACAGTCACAAAAATGCACAAACCATACGTAAAAGACGTATTATTGATAATAAACGTTATTTACAATCAAAAAAAATAATTTTTATTTTGCCTCAGAGAAACTGCACAATCAAACACTTTTAAAAGTTTTCCCTCCATATTCGAAAATCATTACTTATTTAAATTTATTTTTAAATTTCGAACAACTCTGTAATCTACTTTATTCTATTTTTATTTATTTGCTGCCAGTTATTTGCAAAACAAGATTTACACGAAAAAAAATAATTGGGGTCATCTTGTTCCCTAGACTTTGTTGAGGTTATTATAATGTATTTTCTGACTTATGCCAAAAAAAATCCTGTACGGCACAAATTATTTTTGAACGCTATTGTTTATTTCTGAAGATAAAATGAGAGTACTTCAGTGATCGGATCTGATCGTGACCTCCTCGTGTTTCTGAGATCTGACATCGTTAAAAAAGCAATCAAGTGCGCGTGAGAGGAGTTACAGCGAAGAGTTTCGTATCGGGTTGTGATTCAAAATGAAAAAAAAAAATCAAAACAAAAAAAAATTGTCTTAGACTGAAAATTACGAACTTCGAATATCCATTCTTCACTTACACCCTTAGGGCTAAGCCTGGGGTCGATGCGCCATCTTCTCTGACTTTAACGCAGAAAGGAATCAATCCACAGGTACATATACTGACTATTTTTTATACAATAGGTACAGGAACAGATATCAGAATACGAAGAGTATATAAGTCTACAAGCTCAACAACATTTTAAATCTGAAGTCCACTTAGGTACTTCTGTGCACAGCATTTCATTTAACTTCAGTGCTAATTTACTTAGTAACTATTATCTAGCCATAAATAAGACACAATAGGCTATTTGACAAGGTCCTCCGATTCTCCCCAATAGTGCTTAAAATGTTAGTTTGTAATCATAAAATATGCTTTGCAAAATAAAATATTGCCTAACTAAACTGCAACTATGACTTTTCATTATTTTTAATTCCCAAACTCAAAATTTAAACTGTCAAATTCAGTCCCAAATTATGACTTTTAGATTCCTCATTAAATAACAAATTAATTTTGTCATGAAATATATAGACGTGTAAACGCAACGTAGGCCGAGATAAATTCTCTTGCACTGCTCGGGACTGGTGTGTGACGTCATTCGCAAGTACGATTTTGGATGGAGCGTTTTCGGGCGACACTATAAATTGAATTTTCAAAATCAAATATCTTTAAAACCATTTGTTGTAAGAATATTTCACTTTAGCGGTTCAATATAATATTATTATAGAGTGGTAATTTTTCAATAATAATAACAAAAAATAGTCAAATAGCCTATTATTGAAGAATACATTCCATACAATAACAAAACACAAAATAAAACAAGAGACGTTATTCCACCTGCATATCATCGCGACGTAAAATTCCTTTTAAAATCTAATAAGCCATTGTGAAAAATATCAACACGAGAGCACAGGGAATCGTAATACCTGCACGTTCTAGCAGCGAGCAGAGATTTATATGCATGAATATGTATATTTGCATTGGTCTGGGTGTTTCTATGTATCATATGTATGTATATACAAAAAAGTATAGATCCCATAACACAAGCTAGTTAAGCTATGCTTACCATGGGTCTAGATAGCGTTATGTAGAATGTCGTGGAATATTTATTTTATATATTTATTGCTGGTATTGTGAAAAGTTGTGGAACACGCACAGAACGCGTCGGTACCTTGATGTCTAATTTGTTTAACAGATAACTGTCAAATTAACCATTTTCTTTTATCTGCTGAATGTACATTTCACTCATCCACCTTCTCCTCTCAAGACTCACCATCAGAAAGTGATCAAGTCGCTGCAAATACAGGATTATTTCACGCCTGAGACCATAGAGATCTATCTTATCGATCCCTGCTCAGTGCAAATATTTGTATGCATGAATATGGGTATTTGCACTGGTCTGGGTGTTTCTATGTATAATATGTATGTATTTACAAAAAAAAGTATTTAAGTATGTTTATCCGTATTCTAGATTCCATAACACAAGCTAGTTAAGCTATGCTTACCATGGGTCTAGATAGCGTTGTGTAGAATGTTGTAGAATATTTATTTATTTATCTTGCTGGTTAAGTCACGACTATAATAACCTCGTGTTGTGTTCCCGGTGGTGAGTATGTAGCCAGAGCTCACTGGAGAGATTTTGTGCTGTCAGTGGGGAGACCAAAGGCTTGTCCTGATTTTGTGTTCTGCATTGAGGGCACATAAAAGTTCTATTCTTACAGGGTCGGCAGCACAGATGTGACTCCACTGGTGTAACACGTTCATAGGCCACAGTAACCACTTTCTATCAGGTGGGCCGAGTGCTTGTCTGCCACCTAAGTTGTATAAAAAAAAAGTCTGTTCGAATCCCGTAGATTTTAATAGGACCTCATACCATAATACACCCCTTTGTTCGGAAAAGCTTCACTAAACTGGCTGGTGCGGATCGTATGAATAATTGTATAACATTTTACAATACGGCGATGCACCCTTCCCTTACATTTTAAACAATCAATTCACTGAATAATCCCTTCTAAAAATCAGATCAGTAGCTTGTACGAGGAATATGGGGAGCTCATAAGCACCTGCAACCGTCACAATGTACTTTAATCTCATGTCTCACCATATTGAACACAGGTGTCGCTTTAAAGTTGGATTGATATTAATTGTGACGATACTGTTGCTCAGTCATTTATACTGTAATTTGAATATATAATAATGAAATTGTATTTTAGTTGTGTGTGTACATCAGTGGTAAAGAGAAAAATATTACAAAAAAGGATGCCGCCGGAGAAAGTCCAGACTGGATCAGCAAATATAGCGCAGGTACCGTGAAATAGACTTCATAATCTTCTATATATATAAATAGTATATATATTCAAAATCTCAAAAAGTTCTGCACTGATCGAGCTGAAATTTTAGCATGATTATATAATCCGCATCAAGGATTGTTTTTAACTAATTTTTACATCAGTCACATACCCGCCACCGCGAAAAAACAGTTTTTTTAACGATCAACTGTTTACCTCTTTCTTTTGTTTCTCATTTCGCAACCATTCAATCACAATGTGCCACAGCGAAGCGTGACAGGGTACAGCTAGTATCGAGAAGAGGGCCAGATCGTGAGAGATGGCCCTGGGTCGGCCGGGGTGCGAGGGATATGCCTGTCAACCTCACCTTCGGCAACCAAAACGACCCACAGGCGGCGTGCGTTTTAGTCGGTTCGAGTCCGACATAACCTCCTCCACCGGCTCCGGTGGGGAGGTATCCGTGGGGATTTTGCGCACGTAAAAAAAAAAAAAAAAAGTATTGTAAACTTTTTACCCGATTATGGCGAAGCAAAAGGAGGGTTATGATTTTGACAGGTTCATCTGTTCCCTCATAGCTCCTCACCCACTTATTAGAACTGGACAAATGAGGTACCTATCGTTAGAAGCAACTTAGCCGTCCGCTGCTTATTTGGTCTATATAACGTATCACTGAATCTAATGTAGCGCCCTCTAGTGGCCATAGAGTACTGTGTTAAAAATAATTGAGATAAATATGTCGTGTTTGGTATCAACGGAAAGGGCTTAGTTAGCACATTTCAAATATGTATACATTATACCTATTGCTTGCCCCAAAATAATATAAATAAAAAATTATTTTAAAACTAAAACCCGACTACTGAAAAAGTTTTAAACAAGAAAATATCTAGGAAAGCCATAGTCGTATGCCACCTAGTCTAACAAAACAATACATTGTAGGGAAAAGTGGCATACAAACACGGCTATCCTAGATATTTTCTAGAATAAACCTTTTTCTGTAGTTGAGTTTTAGTTTTAATTAAGTGGTGTCGTTTATCCAAATCAAATAATAACACGGAACAATAGTTACTTTCCAAGCAAGTGAGGGATTCTAAATTTCTATCGATTCTAAATTCTCACTACACTCGTATATCCATCTTAGAAGAGGTAGTGTATACTCGAGGAGTGTAGTTTTTATTATATAGGACACGTCAATTAGACTTCGCATCGCCTGACGGTAGGCTGAAGGCAAATTCTCACAAAAGAGGGTCGTCATTACATAGGTACACATACCATGTTACAATGGTGACAATCAGCTTGACGACCTCATTATATGCTTTTTCACGCCCCTCTTAAAGGATCCAAGCTGTGTGAGAATAAAAACGAAACCCTTTTATGATCACTTCGTTGACCATCTGTCCGTCTGTCTCCCAAGACCTTTTTCTCAAGAACGCGTGGAGGTATCAAATTAAAGGTTATATATCAAATACCAAATACTCTCCAACACCTTGAAGCTGTGAAATAATCAAATTTCTACGCCAATGCAATCAAAAGATACAAAAACGGACGTCTATGTGGCAGCAAAATGCAACACTGCCACCTAAGTGGTATAAAAAAATAATTAAAAAAAACGATAACCACGATTCCATCTTCCTTCTTCGATCATTCCATATTTAAAAATTAATAGAACTTAAATCTACTTTTGTATTTTCGCCAAGAGGCATGTTTATGATCTATTTTTAAAAATTAGTCGATGTAGTATCTGTCCAATATTCGAACTTTGAAAATTTTAAAGATTTGACAGAATTTATATCTAAAACATGTAAAAGTCGTGCACCATTTGCATAAGCGTCCGAATTCTGTTCGCGCGCGTACCGAAATACATAAAATAATAACTTCAAGTTTCTTTATAAACCTCGGTGCGCCAGTCCAACCCGCACTTGACCAGCTTTTTTAAAAATAACGTCATTATCCGATCTCCAACTTTTGTGTCGTTTCATCTTCTCTTTTACAGAAGTGACTGCCGCCTAACTTAATAATGAAAAGAACATGTTTAATGCAGCACCAGATTATGCAGCGTGCTTCAAGAGCCTTGAGAGACCTATTTGTCTCCAAACAAGGCCATGGAAAGTGTTCTTTAGCTTCTAATTAAAACACTATTTAACTGGATATATTAATAGAAGAACTCAGTTGATATATTACACCATACTAGATATTTTTCTTATAAATTTCGTTTAGAATACTGAAACTAGTTATAAATGTCAACATAGATAATATTGGCATAAATATCATTTCTCTGGAATGAAATAAACACAGTATCTACGAAACATATAAAATACCACAGACATGAACATTTTCGGTAAATGAACGAATATTGTAGGAAATAGTTAGACCCAAAGTGATTATAGCTTAACTAGCTTGTGTTATGGGTTTTAGAATGCGGATAAATATACGTACATAATTTACATAGAAACATCCAGGCCAATTCAAATAGGTACCAAGATGCATGCAAAGATTTGCACTGAGCAGGGATCGAATCCGCGCCCTCTGCGCAACAGTCGAACGTTCTACCACTACGCGACAAAGTCCGTACGCAATACTGTCGAAATAGTAGATAATAATGTTTTTAATAAAAAATCAACAAAGAAAAGAATATTTCACAAAGTTTTTAAAAAGGGCGCGAAATCAACAAGCATATAACCAAAACAGCCACCCAAACAATACGCTATGATTCTATGATCCAAACCACGGGAAAAATACACAATGAACTTGGAACAATACCTTCGAAAAACTATTTCCCAAGATCGGTACTCTTTGTTCTAAATAAAAAGGGCTTGGTTTTAGGTTTTTGACTGAACAATGGCGCGAGCGCAGACTGCCACGTGGCAACACAACATTGCGAGGGTTGCCAATCAAAAGTACACTTACATGCGCAAATGCTAAAGTTGCATTTACGATGATCATTATGTGAAGTACTCGCACGAATCTCGAGTGGAATATACGAGTGTATTTTGTGTAGTCAGTTTAATTTTGAGAATTGAATTAATATTGCAATGTGTGAATAAAGTTCATGAATTGGTGCTTCGGTTATTACTTTATAGATGCTTTAATTAACGTTATTAATTGAAAGTAGTCTCAAATAGTACGACAACGGAGCAAAATAGTATTTTTACGGCAAGCGCTTCGTTGAGTCACGGGCGTAGCAAAGAGTTCTAATTAGTAATAAATATAAGTGCAGTGCCCGAGGGAATAATAAATTGCTCTCGAGTCATATACTAAACTTTTCATTTTCATTTCCTTTGAGAAAATATATACTGAACAGAGACAAAATTACTAAATATGGTACTTGTACCTTTGTACCTTTTGATTTTTTTAAATAAAGATATAAAAAAACTGTGGAAATGGACAAGTGCCTTTTTCAATATGTGTAGCAATTTCAACTAAGCACCATCAAACTCTAGTATAAATAGCCATATACGCGGCCCACCTGATGGGAAGCGGTTACCGTGGCCTATGGACGTATGCAACACCAGGGGTGTCACACTCGCGCTGCCGACCATGAAGAAACCTTCTGATGTGTCTCTTGAAGAACCCCATATTGTAGGCGCTTGGGAAAACCGCAGCAGGGAGGTCATTCCACAGCTTGAGTGTGCGTGGGATGAAGTTTCTTTCATACCGTACAGTGCGCACCGTCTCAGGTCGCAATGTGTGAGGATGAATTCCTTGCCTATGGCGAGAGGTCGATTTCTATATGATATATGTTCCAAATTCAAATCACTTTTCCGTTCGTTAAAAAGTGAAGAGAAGAGCTACTTTGCTCCCACTAATAGAGGAATAAAGTGACACTTTTCGAATAGAAGAGATGAAATGTAATTTGTATGTATAAGAAAATCTTATGTCCATAAATACAGATGCTATTTGAATGAATGAAGACGGACGATTACCGCTTGGATGGGTATTTCCAACATTCTTAACACCGGAGCTTTCTCAGTGAAGGCCGCGTTGCGAAACTGTTTGTTTTCAGCCCGTCAATTGACTGCGCCCCGGTGGATGATAACAAGCTACAGTAAAGTACAGGTGATAAGTACCATTTTTATGTATTTAAACTGCCATGGTCAATAACGACTTTGATTTCAATCTGGTCGAAAATTTCAAACATTCAATTTAATATCAAACGAAACTTAAAGCATTACTTGTGGGTGACCACCCCTTCCCCCCTATAAAACTAAAACAGTATCTTTTCTCGTTACAAAAAAGAATATTTACCCGTATGTCCCCCAATTCCGCCATAGATACGTCGTGCTTAGCAACGCAGATTACATTACCCCGTAAGAATAGGCTACAATTACACGCCACATAGCTGAGCGCCATTGATTTGACGTGAATTTCCCATTAAAATTTTCGAGTTGCATGGTGATTTGTATAACATTTTAGGGGAACCCCAGATTACGCATAAGCTCTGTCATTCAACTTTGTTACGACCTCTCGTTGTTATTTGACATAAGATTTTGAGCTTTTAGTGTTATTTTTTAACGATTTATTTTTTTATTTTTAGCTTTTGAAGCTTGTTGAGTCAAATTTAACAATAGTCCGGATGATAGTAAAATATCAATTAATAAAAAGATTTATCTTAAAAAATGCTATTTAATCACACTCTTATTAGTGTTAGTCACATCTAGGCATAAGTTTTTAGTCAATTGGTTTATTAGTAGTTTGCTTTGCAGCTTTATAAAAATAGATATTAAAATTCCTTAGGAATTAATTAACATGCCAATAAACAAATTTAAAATAGAAGTGAAAAAAAACTTAAATAAATATAAAGGTTACTATAAAGCGGATGAGTACCTTAATGATGTTAATGCGTGGTCAACATAAGTCTCTTGCTTGCTCGCACAAAATAAATTGTAAACCAAAACAAATTTAAAAAAGAAAAATAATCTAGTTTTAATGTAGTTCGCTGAGTTTCTTGCTGGTATCTTCTCAGTAGAACTAACCTACCGAACCAGCGAAAGAATCATTTTCCAATGGTTAATTTTTGCATTATTTAATATTTTTATATTATTTTCATATGTGCTCTTTATGTGCCTAAAACTGAAAATTTTTGACACCTATGCTTTTCACCCCATTCTACACTTACCTTTTCTTTATAATCTGTAAATATGTTGACTTATTTGTAGGTACAATTAGCATAATTATTATGCAAGAAAAATATTAATTATCAATCAATCAGTCATTTAGCCCATCATAGTCCACTGCTGGACATAGGCCTCTCCCAATGTTGGGAGGCTATGGCCTACTGTTTCCACACTGGCCAGACGGGTTGGTACAGGGTTATATTTCGAGTTTCCTTCTCTCGCAGTGATATCATCTGCTTATTTTTCCATCAGTCGCCTTTTACGACACCATACGGATGAGATGGGGTGGTGATAGGTACTTGTATTGTTTCTCCGTCACCACACAGACAGATTAATCATTGATTAAATACTCGTAAGTAAATAAATTGAATGAAAATTTAAAGCATTTAGTATGCTAACTGTTCAAATCGATTAAGATAGAAAAAATTGCATCGGTTCAGGCGGGATTCAAACCCGCGATCTTTCCCTTACAGGGGTATGTTCTGACTACTGAAGCCATCCGCAAGACTAATATATAACAAGATTTGGATGACTTCAGGCGTGGTTCGCTGGCTCAGTGGTCAGTGCATTCCCCCTGTGAGGCAAAAAGCGCAGGTTCGAATCCCGCCCGAAACAATTTAATTTTTCCTATTTTATTTGAAGTAAATAAATCTTCTAGGACATGCCACACAGTTACATATCTAAATTTAATGTAAGCGTATGTATTCTATAACCTAAATCACAAACTAATGCTAATACACTAGCTTGTGATTTGGGTTCTAGAATGCGGATCAACGCAGTAAATTACTATTTATAGTAAATCTATATATTTTACGGATCGAAACACTTTGCCTATGCGTACAAATATTTGCACACAGCGGCAATCAGAACCGCCACCTCTTAATTAGCATTCAAATGCTTTACAACTTGATAACACAACTTAGGTTATTTTATTTTTTTGTATTACTTTTGAATTCAATGAAGGTTAGCAAATAAAAAGAATATTTTCCATTCAGTACGCCATCCGAATTTTTATATCACTTCCCTTTGAATCATTCAAAAAAAGAATATCAAAAATCATCACACCACCATTCATTTATTGGAACGAATGAAGCGTAGAAAAGGTTAATAAAAAAACCAGAAAGAGTAAAAAAAAATCGGGCGAGTGACAAAAAGCCGTGTACGAGATGACAACGTCATTGGGGCGATCTCGGCGCCGATCAATTATGTATGATTCATTGAGGGCGCAGGCGCAACGAGGGACACTCCTAAATATTATGATTTTTAAGATTTTATCGTACTTCTCGTATAAATAAATCTGTTGCGACATTGTTTCTACGTTGTAGGTATTTAGTAAAATAAAAATTTGACAAACTGGGTAACGTATCGGGCCGTTCGAATACTGGAATGTGGTCCATAGCATATTTAAATTTAGTTCTATATTATTTTATAAGTGGGTACACACTACTAACACAAATCTTCATGCATGATAAAAAAATTGCACTGTGCAGGAATCGAAGACGTAACCTCTGACTTAAGCCATCGAGCATTTTGCCACTACATCCGCGTCATAAGGTCGTCTATAAATATTAGTAATCATCTCTGTAAGAAATCAATTGTCTGTTAGACTTCTGTAACGTTCAAATAGTCTATCTAGTTTGGTTGAACCCTGGTCTATTTAATATCATGTAGGTATTGTTTCATGTACTCATTCCCAATCATGAGTCGGGAAAATATTTGTATAGTTGCGGTGGCTACGATGGGTAAAGATCTGGGTCAAGGTGTAAAAGTGTTTGGGAACCGGTCTCTTAGGTCATACATATGTAATATATCGTATTTATAGACATGACATGCAGGAACATCAGCTTTCAAAAATAGCTCAAACATTAAGTATAAAATGTATATCTACTTAATTGCTTGAAGAGATTACTTAATATAAATTATATAGTAAATAATGCAATATATTATTACTAATTTACTATTAATGACGATTCTTTTGCCTAGCGCACAGTCGCGTGTCTGAATGGTGCATAAAATCAGGAAAACCGTTCTGATATTTTGCTGTCATTTTAGAGTGCGGTCAACGCATCTATACTTTACAATATTGTAATTGGTTAAATTATTACAAAGCATACTATTCTAAAAATATGTTATAATTTATTTAGCACAGAGTTTCAAAACCTTTAAATACGATAGTGAGCCCCTTGAGCAGAGCTCTGTGCCGAGTCGATCATCTTTAGTTGCAATCCAAATACACTTGTCAAGTCTCTCCTCTCTGCGATGAATATCGTACTACATCTGACTGTTAATAATAACGAGGGAGGATTATACTGAATTATTATAATAGTCATACTAATATTTTCAAAATTTCAATGGATATCTTTAATGAAAATTGAAGCAATAGGCTATTTCACAAGGTCGTCCGATTCTTCCCAACACCGCTTAAAAAAAAAACCGCGGTAGCCTAGTGGTACGGGTAATGGACTGCTGAGACGAGGTCTCGGGTCCGATCCCAGGTTTTACCATGGCACATACCAATGACTTTTCGATGCTTTTCGAAGTTATGTGTGTATTTATCGCAGGTTTATAAGTGCCCGGTTAATGGCAATAGGCTTGCCACCTATTACATTGGGACCTAAACATAAACTGGCGAAATGTGGGCGCTAGCACCTCTTCGGGGATATAGGCGTGAGTTTATGTGTATGTATGTACGTGCAAAATAAGATTTCCTAACTCAACTGAAACTATGATTTTACATTATTTTTCATTCCCGAAAGTAAGTCAAAATATAAAAATCATATTAAGTTCAAATTTATAGCTTTTTGGATTCCTCATACATTTTCAAATTACTTTTATTATGAACTATACACATGTAAAGGCAACATGGACCGAGATAAATACGATATTCTCTTTAATTCCACACATTTGCACTATGCGCAACTGGCGTGTAACGTCACTCACAAGCACCATTTTCTGTGGAGCATTTTCGGCCGACTTGATAAGTAGAATTTTCAAAATCAAATATCTTTAATACAATATTTCGTAAGAATATTTCTCTTTAGCAATTTTTATATTTTAATGAAGTGACAATTTATCGACAGTAAAAAAAATTAGTCAAATAGCCTATTTATATCGCTTTCGATTGGAAAAAGGAATATTGATTGTTGAACCCACGTCCAGTCCCTTCATATAGCTCAGTTCGTTAGAGCATTCCTCATCATGACTTAACTACACTGAACCTAGCTAGAAGTTCCCCGCACCCATAGGAACTTAGCAAGGGAAATAATTTTTCTTCTAGGACTAGTTACCAGTAAGATACCTATTTGCCTAGTCCAAGTAATTTAGAAATGGAAGTATAGGTACAAAAAAAAGTTTAGTATTTTGTATTTCATATTATCTTCAAAAAATATTTTTGTTGCTAAGTACATGATGTAGGTAACAAGGTAAAAATATATTAAAAAAAACTGTTATGTCACATCATTCCGTGAGGACTATAATTACGGGTAACAGCTAGTATATTGATGAAAGAACTGTTACAAAATATAAAAAATAACGGTGATGCCGTACATTTGGATTACGACACAAAACGGTAACAAAAACTAAACTGAGCGTAATAGTTGAGAGGTAAAATAAATGTTCTTATGCAACCTGAGGGACGTTTCCTAACACGTTATAGATACGAATCGTCTCCGATTCAATGAGCATTCATCACATTTTTTGGCGCCGACAGCACCATCTACCTCCGTCAATGAATCGAAAAGCAATCAATAACGACGTCAATGTACAGTTCACTTTATAATACAAGAACTTTATTCCGAAACAATAAGGTTGAAAGTGGTAGCGTTTTTATTTTTCACTTGTTTATTATAAGTTGGTAAAATTTTTGATGTCATATCTCTGATAAAACAATGGGACAAAATCTAAAGTGACGATCGTGAAGGGTGAAGTGTTCCTTTTTTAAATTTAGATTTGGGTGCATACTGAAAACCACATGATAAATACATTTCATGTATTGACATCCTGGCTGTCCGGGTCTCACCTTTATCCGGGAAAACGACATAATCCTCTTTCAGAGGGATTCCGTATTCCCGAATTCTGAAAATTGCCTACGCATTCTAGGGAGGATTAAAATACATTGTCGGTAATAACTTTTATACGCTATAAAATTTTACAATACTAAGAAAGATACTGACAATAACTCGTGACTCCTGTCTCTATTAATTCTGATTTGAGCGTAGTTGAGTAACAAACAGTCAAACATTTTCACATTTATAATACGTTAAGTACGAACCAAAAGAATAGGTACATGCAATATGAACCATATACAGTGAACACATAACCCTCTCATTTTACTGTAGTAGGTTTACCACCCAGCCGCAAACATAGTTTTTGCCCCCGTCGCGGCCCGTTTAACCCGGAAGCAACGTCAGATGTTTAGAACTAGAGTGTTTTTGTTACAGGCGCCTTCTATGCAGGGTGGTCGGCAGCTTTGATCTTCATATGATGTATGTACTTTACAACGTTTATTTCCCAAATCTATAGATCCATATTATAAGGAGCACGCCTAGAATCGTCTACTGGACACTTGTTTTATTCCATCTCGATGGCCAGAATTCGATACTATGAACTGTTGACTGGTTTTGTAAACAAAGTGTCATCTTATTTCTATTAGTAAAATTGCTTCAAAGCTTTTCTGTTTCTATTCATTATCAACAGATACTTAAGGCCCTTACCAACTAATAAAAGAACTAATTTAAAAAAAAATGACATATGATTTTTTTTTTTTAATTTTATACCACTTAGGTGGCAGACAAGCGCACGGATCACCTGATGGAAAGAGGTTACCGTGGCCTAAGGACATTTGTAAAACCAGCGAAGCCACACTCGCGCTGCCAACCCTGTAAGCACAGAGTTTCTGTGCCGTCAGTGTAGAGGACAAAGCAGGACAAGCCTTTATTCATCCCCCTGATAGCACAAATACTCCAGTGAGCTCTGGCTACCCTACTTACCGCTAGGAACACAACACGAAGTTATTATAACCGCGGTATTATGTAGGGCGGAGATACTTCCCCAGTCGGACTGATCAATTGGGCGGAAATACCGCCGTGTCCTACCTCCTACAAAATATAATATCTAGTAACAAAGCCTCACTAGCGTTGTTACTAATAGAATGTCACTGTGTCTAGAGTCTTAGGACTATGAAATCTTTTTCTTCTTCAAGTCAATAGGCAGGTCTGGTTTTTTGACCTAAACCTTGGTCACAGCAACAGCGTTCTCCGTTGCTCTACAGATAACATCGGTAGTGCAGGTGATTTTTTATATCACGTCAATTAGACTTCGCCTCGCCTGATGGTAAGCTGAAGGCAAAGTCTCAGAAAAGAGGGTCACCATTACTTACACATACCGTGTGACAATGGTGACACTCAGCTTGACGGCCTCATCATATGCTTTTTCACAACCCGCTTAAAGGACCCGGGACTGTAGGAAGAAGGCAACACGTGAGCTGGTAATGAATTCCAGGCCTTAATGGTGCGACAGAGGAAAGAGTCACCGAACCGCTTGGTTCTTGATCGGATGTTCTGCACTGCGTGCGGATGACATCTAAGACCTGCACGTGTTGAGACATGTACTGGGATTGGGCCCCGCAATAGCAGGAATTTAGCGACCGGCTGATAAAATCCCATTTTAAAATGTGTTCATTGCAGTTGGCAACTTGGATCCACAAGCGGCTTAAAGACTTCCAAGTGTGCCACTGGAGATGGAGTCGCTAGACCCGGTACCGCAGAGTTTAGGCTGACTAATGGTATCACCACAATGGCTCGATCACGTACTGGTAATGGTCACCTCTTACAGGTACTACCATATTGGTATAAACTTTCGTTAACCTGTGATATGATTTTTATATAAAATGTATTATTTGAAATTGTTTAAACACGTGCCCCCTATTACGCGGGAACGTATTCAATGATTGGTGAAATGTGGGTGTTAATTCACCTCTGCCTAACCTTCCGGGAATAAAGGCGTGATTTTTTTTTATACCACTTAGTTGGCAGACAAGCGCACGGCCCACCTGATGGAAAGTGGTTACCGTGGTCTATGGACGTGTGTAACACCAGAGAAGCGTTTCTGTGCCGTCAGTGTAGAGAACAAAGCAGGACAAGCCTTTAGTTATCCCACTAACAGCACAAATTCTCCAGTGAGCTCTGGCTACCCTACTCACCGCTGGGAACATAACATGAAGTTATTATAACCGCGGTATTCTGTAGGGTGGAGGTACTTCCCCAGTCGGACTGCTCAATTGGGCGGAAATACCGCCGCCGTGTCCTACCTCCACATTATTGTATGCACGAGGGCTGCTACTTATGTATGCGGAATAAAAAAAATAAACAAATGTATATGGCTCAATATGCTTTTATTGTTTTTTAAAGTATTCTCCACTATGATCGATGCACTTTTGCATTCGATAAAACCAATTTTTAAAGCACTTTATCCACTCTGATTGAGGTATCTCCGAAACGTGCTGTTTGAACGCGTCTACGGCATCTTCACGGGTCGAAAATCGTTGACCACGTAATTTATTCTTTACATTTGGGAATAAATAGAAATCATTGGGAGCCAAATCAGGGCTGTACGGTGGATGACCCATTAATTCTATTTTTTGACCATCCAAAAATGTAGTTGTTTCCTGAGATGTATGACAGCTGGCATTGTCATGGTGAAGTATGATTCTGCGTCGCTGGTTGTTCTTGCGTATTTCTTCAAATACTTCTGGCAACCAAATGGTCGTGTACCACTCCGAATTAACCGTTCTGCGATTCTCCAGTGGTATTGTAGTCACATGGCCATTAATACCAAAAAAGCAGGCCACCATATTTGCTTTACAGTGCTTTTTGCACGAGCCACTTTCGTAGGGTTTGGCTCATTTTGAAACACCCAAACTGTTGATTGTTGTTTAGTTTCGGGATCGTACGCGTAGATCCAGGATTCGTCACCTGTGTAGATATTATAAACAGATTTTGAGTCGCCTCCGTTGAATTTTTTCAAGGTTTTCTTGCACCATTCGACGCGAGCATCTTTTTGATCCTCAGTTAGGTTGTGCGGGATCCAACGCGAACAAATTTTTTTACAGACAAATGTTCATGTAATATCCTATGAATGCTCGTCATACATATGCCCAGAATGGCCTCTATCTCGCGATACGTAACATGGCGGTCTTGCATTATTAGTTTTCGCACAGCTTCAATATTTTGTGGCACAACCAACGATTTCGGGTGACCTTCTTTAACTTCGTCCGTGAGCTTACTCCGCCCGCGATTAAACTCACTAAACCAGTGATGCACAGTCGTTTTTGATGGAGCTTCACCACCAAAAGTCGAAGTTAATTGATCTACGCACTGTTGTTGCGTTAAACTACGTCGAAAATCGTAATAAATCATAGCACGAATATTTTCACGAGTGAGTTCCATTTTTTCAGCGATATGACATTTTAAACCCAACAAAAACAAAACACTAACGTATATAAGAAAAAAAATATTAGCGGCCAGTATTTAAAAAAAGAACGAATATGTGCATGGAGGTCAGACATTGCGTTTAAAATTATTGGAATCCCAGATTCCGCATACATAAGTAGCAGCCTATGTATGTATGTATAAAACAAAATGATTCAAAGAGATTTAGAAAATTTCTTATTTTTTTAATAAGCTGACTCATTTACTAATACTAAATGATATGGCTCATTTATTTACAAAATGTATATGGAGTTTATCTAAATTAAAACATAAAGTTTTCTTAAATTGATCTATATAAATCTGTATAAATATGTATTAAAAAGGTGGCTTTACACAAATTGAAAATAATATCTAAGTTGCAAGTAAAATGAAACTATTTTATATGTAGCGAGAATATATCAAAATAATGATCTTGTAAGTGCAATGCACCCAGTGGGTGTAGATAAGAGAAGACGCTCTCTTTTGTGAATGGTACACCTGGGAGGGTAGCTCTCATAGAAATGTGTCACATAAAACACGTTCAAAGGAAAATATGAAAGATTTCTAAGTTGAAATAAATCAAAGGACTCCAGGCGCATTATTCGACTTGACTATGAAGTTCAAACGTAGTCGTAACGTGAGTAGACGGTGGATTTCAATTGTTTAATATGGAAGATAGAACTGGCGTAAAATTAAAACCAACCTAAAAGAGGCTAGTAATACAAATAGGCGTAGTTATGTTACGGCTTGTCAAGTCTAATAAAGGACCAGATTAGAGAGGTTAATTAGAAACTGTTGAAGATTTCCACTATCTCCAACCCGACTGCAGCACCAAATCTGAAGGTCCATTCTCGTGAGGAAACCGTGACAGAAAAAACGTGACTGAATTAAGATTATATGCTCATAAAAATATTATTTTCTCAATTTCATCAAGTCATATTCAAACGATCTCAACAAATATAGGTATTTAAACTATCATGGTCACTGACATCAGTATCAAAATAAACGGGATATTTACCATGTTTCATGTTTACCATAATATCGGAAACTCAAAATAATGAAACATGGTAAATATCCCGTTTATTCTGATACTGATCTCAACAAATTTTTTATAAAAAGAGAGCACAGAATAATCTACTGCGTTATGCGTAATTGACTGCTAAGATGAGGTCTCGGGTTCGATCCCAGGCTTTACCATGGCACACACCAATTACTTTTCGATGCTTTTCGAAGTTATGTGTGTATTTATTGCAGGTTTGTAAGTGCCTGGTTAATGGCAATAGGCTCGACACCTTTTACAATGGGACCTAAACATGCTAGCACTTCTGCCTACCCCTTCGGGGATATAGGCGTGAGTTTATGTATGTAGAGAATATCTACAGATTACGTATGTTTGCTACGTAAAGGTAGACCTGAGCATACACTTGAAACAGAACATCGAGCATTCGTTGAAAATCAAAGATTGCCAGAACGCTCAATAGAAAGCTCGCTAAGAAGCTCTTATTAAATTACCTGTAAAACAACATTCGAAATACTCAAGTTTATCAGCGCCTTAACTGTTACCGGCATCAGTTTACAACATTTACTTATTACTCTTCCCTCTTTGCTTAGTTTGTGAGGGAAGAGTTTGTTAGACTTCATCAGATCAATTTTACCGAAGAAAGTACTCACAATTATCTTAATGCCTTGGTTATCCCTCCTTCCTATTGACTGATTGTTCTGATAAATACAATTTGAATAAATAACATTAATAAGCATAAAATGACTTAATAAAGATAAGTTTTTTTATGTCTCAGTAGATCTGTTTGATTTATTGATCTGTAAGAAGCCGGTGCCTAGCGCAAGAAGCCATATTATTTCAATAAATTGCATCATAATAGTTTAGGCACAATAGACAAAATAGGCACTGACTTCTAACAGATCAGTAATTCTGTAAATTCACCAATAAAAAAAGAAATGATAACCGCGGTAGCCTAGTGGTACGGGTAATGGACTGCTGAGACGAGGTTTCGGGTTCGATCCCAGGTTTTACCATGGCACACACCAATGACATTTCGATGCTTTTCGAAGTTATGTGTGTATTTATCGCAGGTTTATAAGTACCCAGTTAATGGCAATAGGCTCGCCACCTATTACATTGGGATCTAAACATAAACTGGCGAAATGTGGGTGCTAGCACCTCTGCCTACCCCTTCGGGGATATAGGCGTGAGTTTATGTTATGTTATGTAAAAAAAAGTAAAAGACATCGATCTAATTGAGAACCTCCATCTCTTTGGAAGTTGATTAATAAAAGTTTGGTTTGCTCTTATTACCTTGGTATTAAGGTCCTTTTAAGACTGTTCGATCGATGAGATGCTGACTATAAAGCGTCTAATGCACGTGTGTGAGCGATGTCGGCAGTCGGCTGCACCAAATGTGTGACATTCAAAACCTTAAAACTGCACGGTACATTACATTTCGAGATGATTTATTATACGGCCACAAAAACTATAATTCTGGTCATGTTACAGCTACCGAAGACTAATAGCAACATGCCGCTGTACGATAATAGAAGCTAAAATTATAATGTGACCTGTTAGGGGGTAAAGTCCTAATCCTACTAATTTCAAAGTTAGTGAAGATATTTGAATGTTTGGTTTTCATCATGCGGAAACGGTGGAACGGATCTGAGCTTCGATTTTGCTAAAACAAAACCACTAAATACCACGAACACTGCTAGAAATATATTTAATTTCAGTCTATAAAGCTATGGTCTTTTCATTTTGAATTTTAACCGCATTCGGTTGTACTCCAAATTTAAAAGTCTTACTCTTTTTATTTAATTATGGATTTTAAGAGTTTAGAAATAAAGTATAAAATGTATTGCATGGTATGTCAATGGTTTTGCTCTAGTAGAAAGGGTCTGGTTGAAATCTGGTGCAGCGATGGATTATAATTATAGTCTGAAATAACACTTAGGATACTGTTTATCCCTGGCTTAGGTTCCAATGATTTGTGGACACAGAATCAAAATACCACGAGAGCAGAGTCGCGAGCTACAACTTTTTTACCTAAGTTACACCAATAGTGGACACTAAGCCAATAATGGACACTTTCGAAGAAAAAACCCTTTATTTTAAGAAAAGTAATCATTTGGTTTACATGAATGACTATTGATTTGAAAGACGCCTAATGACATTATTATTGTTCATTAATTCATAATTAAAAATTTTGGGACAGTTTTTTCTTAAGATATGTGTTAAGGATACTGATTTTTAAAGATGTGACATTTTAATTAAGTAATAATTATTATTATTATCAATTGGGTATTTGACAACTTTTACAACAAAATGTAAAATGTATTGGATATGATATCTTACATGTGAATAATAACTAAGTATACAAATGTATTTCACTCAAAAATGAATTGTAAATAATTTATTTTTTCAAAATAAAGTTGCGATTTTTAGTCTGCATTTTACACATCATACAATACGCGCATTTCGAGTGGTAAATGTAAAATGGTCCCGTCCCGTCTGTGTTTATAATTTACTTGCTTACTTTTTTACTAATTAATAATAACTTATATTCTTATTGTGATAAAGTTCATAATATTTAGCAAGGATATTATAATACCCGATAGTGCAAATCTATCTAAATGTAGGTTAATTAATGATAGCCGCGTGGTTTCCGGCAGAGTAGAATTTGGACCACCCCATCTCTTCCCATGCAGTGCCGTACAAGGCGACTAAGGGATAGGACTATTTAACATCAGACAGATATATACAGCCCAGACTCAGCCTCAGATGTATGGCTCGAGGCAACAATAGTGTCTGGAAAACGGCAATAGGCTCACCCCCTATTACGTGGGACTGAATACAATGATGGTGAAATGTAGATGTTAATTCACATCTGTCTAACCATTCAGGGATAAAGGCGTGATTATATGTATGTATTAATGATAGCAAATTTCTTTACTTCCAATACCTACCTATTGCTCGGGACATATACCTTGAGCTTAAAATGTGCTCAAAGTGTGCTCTGTACGCGCAGTACATATTTCTTCAGTATCTTTTTAAAATAGCACGGGGTGTTACCGCAACAAAGATTACTTTACTAACTTTTACTCTCCCGAGTTTTGAAATGCAATACTTTCCTGTAAGTATCTTTATCCAAAGTAATGGAGCGTTATAGATTAACAAAGACGATAGCTAGACTATAAAAAGACTTGAAATAGTTTTCAGGTAAAACTTTATGAATTACCTATTACTTATTCATATCTACTTATAATAAGTACGATAAGTTTCTATAGAACCATTTGCTGTATATATATATTGTAAGTACGTAATTATTCATATTATTAGGGAGCTGTATAAGATATATTTATATCGATTACCTTGAATACCTAAGCATATAGGTATTATAGGTATTTATGCCTAGATAGGTACCAGAGATCGTAATTACGGGAAGCGCTATACTAATGTTAACCTTACAAAAAATTATGATGAGTTATGGTAAATTATAATTATTATTCTGCATGTTGCAGGTTAAATTGATTTCTTACTTACCGAGGTACATCAAAGTAGTCCTAAAAATAAGAACAACAGATTCATACATTTTGGTGTGCTAACTATAACCACTGATTTATACGTTTTAACAACTACTCGTCCGTCGCCGTGAGTCTCATTAGTCATCTTTTATTATCTTTCGTACTCTTGTCACATTTTTATTTCTCGTAGCACATTTCAAGCTAACAAAGTATAAAGGCGTTTTTATTTGTATTGTCTTTTGATAAACTGTAAAAGGTATAAAATAAAATTCTCAATCTCTTAAGATAGTTATCCAAAATTTGTCAAATACCTACCTAATATATAGTACAGTTAATAGAAAATTTGGCCCAAAATACCTATGTTTTCTAACAAGAATTTCTAGCAGGTTTAAAAGATTATCCACTGTTGGTTCACACGATAAAGTAATTGTATTTAAAATATGTTAGTTTTTCAAAGATTTTATCTGTAAAAGTTAATGTCTAAATGTTGCTATAACACTTAAAAAGGATATAACTACCATTCATAAATAAATATCTATATATAATTTTCTAGAGTGAAGTTTGATTGGTTCTTAAAGTGTACACCATTGGTACTTTTACCATTGTAACTGACTTCTCTGGAAAATGAAGTGTACATTCTCTTATCTGTATTTTTAATAAAAATAACCCTAAATTAGAGGCCGGATTAAAAGAAGATGTCATACGGACGACATTGCAAAACATTCGTATACGACTCATTTATTTAGTTCCCGTTCCAAATTCAAACTTCATTCCCGCCTCATTCAACTAACAATATTTTTTTTTTTATTAACAGTTTCTCAATACCTATGTATTGTGTGAGGTACAGTCAGTATTTCCCCGTCTTGTTGACTAATAGGACTGTTTACGGTACACTACTTTAGTTTGGACGATACTACTATTTAAATTAATTGCTTAAGATTATGAGCTCTCTTGAAGGCGGAACCCGAGATAACAAGTTGGTCGCTGCAGAGAAAACATGGCAAAATGGTGCTTTATCGACCGGTCGCAAGAGATTGCGGGGCCCAATCTCAGTCCATGTCGCATTTGCTTTCCTGCTCGATGTGCCCCTTCACTTGCACTACTGACGACCTATGTAGAGCAACGGAGAGCGCTGTTGCTGTGGCCAAGTTCTGGGTCAATAAAATTTAAATACCAGACTCGAAGAAGGAGAAAAATAAAACAATTTGGTATTAACCATCATTTTAAGCACTTTGTTAGTCAAGATTGTTCTGATGCAGACTGTACGTCGTTTTACCTTTCAAGTAAACTGGAAAACCGGCAATATTAAAAGGGAAATAATGTCGAATAAGTACCAAGCAATTAGTTCGCGTCAGTTTATTGCGTGCGATAAGTGCGCTATAATATAACCTGAAATCTACCCAGTATCAGTATAATTGATATCATTAATATAGTTATCACACTGTATTAACTTGAGCCAAACGTATGGTAGCAGTGTAAACATTATCTAATTAACATTCAGAAGGGTTTTTGCAGTTTTCATTTGTATTAAGTGTCAAAACGTGTCCTTTTTACTTAAATAATGGAAAGAGCTTGTTTTTTTTTTCAGTATACGTTTGAATGACTCTTTAAAACCATTGATAGACTAAACTTTAAACCATTATTATAATTGCATTTTTCATCCCGGTTACATTTCAAGCGTGCAGTTTCGAGCCCGGAATCTATTCTCTTTCTACTTATTTGAGTTCTCTTGGGTTTTATAGTAAGGACTGCAATCTAAACCCCTTCTCTGTACGCTATCCCCCCCCCCCCCAGTCGGAGCCGGTGGGTGAGGTTACGAACCGACTAAAATGCACAGCGCCTGTGGATCGTTTTTCTTTGCCGAAAGTGAGGTTTTATGTATGTATGTATTCCTCGCACTCCGGCCGACTCAGGGTCATCTCTCTCGATCTGGCGCTCCTCGGGTATGGGGACCACGGGGTCCCCAACTCGTCCCTTCGAAATGCGCGCCGCTACCGCGGTCTGCTTCTGCCAGTGTGACAGGCGGCTCCACCCGTCACCCCTTGATTACCTACCTAGACTATCTAACAGGCACGACAGGAATAAGCCCTATTACATTAATTTACGGACTACGGACGACACGCTAGTGACGGCGAGCGGGGCTACATACCGCGAAGCGACCCTGAGGGCCACAACCGCGGTTGCTCAAGTCGTGGAACGGATCCGGCGGCTGGGCCTTGAGGTGGCTTTGCATAAATCCGAGGCCATGTTCTTTCATGGACCTCGGCGCACATCACCAGAACTTGAACCAGGTGTTCAAGTCTCACAGTGGGAGGCACTCTCATCGGCATCAAGCCCCAGATGAAATATCTGGGGCTCGTGCTCGACGGCCGGTGGGACTTCGGGAAGCACTTCCGAAGTCTGGGCCCCAAATTGGTGGGCACAGCCAACGCTCTGGCGCGGCTACTGCCCCACCTGAGGGGCCCGGAGGACTCCTGCAGGAGACTCTACGCGGGTGTCGTGCGGTCCATGGCCCTGTACGGGTGTCCCGTGTGGGCGGACACCCTGAGTGATCGGCACATGCCCTGCTGCAGCGTCCGCAGCAGAAGTTGGCGTGCCGCATCATAAGGGGGTACCGCACGATATCTTTCAACGCGGCGAGTCTCCTCGCCGGATCGCCACCGTGGATCCTGGAAGCGAGATGCCTTTCAGCGCTATACCGGTTCTGAAAGGCGGCGCGGGAGCGGGGTCGCGATCCCGAGCCCGAAGAAATTCGGGCCGTGAGATCCCGGCTCCACAGGGAAATGGTGGCGGAATGGGAGATACAACTTGGGCGACCAGGCGCAGGGCACGCCGTAGTAGCGGCGGTAAGACCCATCATGGGGGAGTGGCTAGAGAGGGCACACGGCAGCCTCTCGTCCCGTCTGACGCAGATGATCACGACGACGATGAAAGTATCTGCGACAACGTCCGAGTGCCATCACTGCGACGCGAGCGAGGACTCAGGTCCGCACACGCTCACCGAGTGTCCGGCGTGGGAGACGCCGAGGCGGGAGCTTGTGGCGGCCCTGGGAGTGAGGGTTCTCACGCTCTCCACCTTGCTCGCGGCGATGGTTCGCTGTGCGGATGCGTGGGCGGCCGGCGCCTTCTTCTGCGAGCAAGTAATGCTCGTGAAGGAGGAGGCGGGGCGGGAGCGGCAGCGGGAGCGACGAAGGATCGCAAGACAAGCTGCCCGCGTACGAAGGCAACTCGGGCGTCGGAGGTCGATGAACGACCTCCGCCCCCCATGAGCGCCGGCCTGGGGGTGACAGGTGGAGCCGCCTGTCACCCTGGCAGAAGCAGGCCGTGGCGGTGGCGCGCGTGGCGCGCCTCCCCGTTTGCGGGGACGAGTTGGGGACACTACAGAGTCCCCCACACCCGAGAAGAGGGCCAGATCGTGAGAGATGGCCCAGGGTCGGCCGGGGTGCGAGGGATATGCCACAGGCGGCGTGCGTTTTAGTCGGTTCGAGTCCGACATAACCTCCTCCACTGGCTCCGGTGGGGAGGTATCGGTGGGGATTTTGCGCACGTAAAAAAAAAAAAAAACCGACGTGAACCCACTCCTAACACAAGTCATTTAGCTTAGCTGGAGGGGTTAGGGGAATATTAGTAATTGCGGTGCTAATATTATTTATACAAAAAAAATATAATTAAAATTGTTGGATATGGAAGGCAGAATATCGGACGAAATGGCGCACATTGGGAGAGGCACATGTCCAGCAGTGAACTACGGTGGGCTAAATTGATTGCTTGATGATCATGCCATCTCTACTTTTTTGTACTTAAGAATGAAAATTGGTGCGATAATTCACACAGAATGGTATGAGTACCTAAGGAATGTACGTGTTTGGTATGACTTAATAATGGTATGAGTTCTTTTGGTATGAAGGCGGAACCCAAGATAACTAATCGTATTATTTTTATGGGTCGCCATTTTGTCTATCAAGGTGACTTTGGGGCTTACTATTGAAACTTTGTCGCAATGAATTCTTTTGGTGCTCTCTCGAATCACTTTCTTCTGGCCCTCTGCATATGCTCATGAAGTTGTGACGCTGACAGTAGGTAAGTACAGTCATCATCAGAACGATCTTGACTACGAAGTCTCAAAAGGATCTTGGACTAAATCTTACTGTTGTATTTATTTAAATTGGAATATTATCAAAACTAAAGGTGTGTACCAAATATCAGGACAATCAGTGAACAGAAAGGGTTGTTTTTTTTATTACGTGGTCCTAAATCCCCTCGGTTCCCCCTCCTCCACCGGCTCCGGTGGAGAGGTATCTCTCCGGTGGAGGAGGTTATGTCGGACTCGAACCGACCAAAACGCACGCCGCCTGTGGGTCGCTTTGGTTGCCGAAGGTGAGGTTGACAGGCATATCCCTCGCACCCCGGCCGAACAGAAAGGGCTATAATTAAAGCATTAAGATCATTTGGAGTTCTTTTATCGTCAAAATCGATCTGAAGCTGACTGTACCTACATATTGTACTGATCATAAAAAGAGGTCAGGTTAGTCGTGACTAACCTGACCTCTTTCTATTCAGCACAAACTCTTGTATATATAGTGAACTGTTGCAAAATTTCGTTTGCGCGATTTAAGAATCCTTTATGTTGATCCCTTCATAAACGTTTTCATTGTTAAGAATTTAGAATGTCTGGACTCTTTTGTGTGTAACCCTTACGTTTCTTGTAAGTACCATATCCGTACAATATTAGCTATTTACTCATGGATTCACATCTTTATTCATCTTTGAAGCTTATCGCTTATCTTTTGCCTAAAAAAACAAATAGAGATTATTAGTATTTTCTTTAAACTAGCATGAAGCAGGGTAACTAGAAAGTTTACCTTTTAGCCCTTATAGTAGTTAGGTTTTAGTCAAATTACAACACCACCACCGGGTCCAATTTGCATGTTGCATCCCACACCAAATGCCTTCCCATCTTCCAAGGCACCAATGACATTCCATCTGGCTTCTTGCCATTGTCGCGCGCCAAGCCAGTGGGTTCTAATATGGCTGGAACGCCAGCGGTGACAAGAGCCCGACGGATTATGTCATTGATATACCCGTGTCGCGACAGCCGTCCTGCGCTCCTGCTGCAAGAGAGACCATGATGTCCAAGGCTACCAACTTCTTCCCCACAGCGACATCGATGCGGAGAAACGCAAGGAGCACCTAAACGAAGGCAAGCAGCGATACGGAAGGTGTTATCGTCCAACATGGTACCAATGTTAGGCGACGGTAGGGCCTGAAGCCAAACACCGGATTCCCATTCCCCCACAGCCAAAAGGCGAGCACGCTCCGCAACATTGGTAGAACTAGAAATTAGATGTTTTCTTACCATGTTGCAGAGCGGTACGTCCCATTGTCTCTGGGAAGCTGGGTTGGCTGGCAAATCAGCGTTTGGGCAACACATTTTCCAAGCATTAAAAGCTTCGGCCATGCCTGGCACTTCTGAGTTAGTTAGGCTAGGGGTTAAGATTTTTTTAACTAATTCATCCGTGCCATGCACCGAAGATAAAAATGCTGACAGACTTACGTCAGTAATTTTGCGAACGCCGAGCCCGCCTAGACGCACAGGCATGGATGCCTGAAGCCAGACTCGGTCGTTCATATCCACATTTAGAATTTTGCATAGTGTGTTTCGAATCACACTATCCATTTTACCTAAAAGAGTCGAATACTTGAACAGTTGAGTTGAGCGGAGAACATGTGTAAATTTAGGAACAAAAAGACAATACCGAATTATATTGAAAGCAGAATGGATGTTAATTTGTTGTAATCGGTCCGAAACTTCACAGAAATTTCAAATCTTTTCTTCTACGAAGGAGTCATATGCTTCCTCTAGGATTGGGGACCCAAGGAGGCGGAGAGAATCGTTTGAACAATTTTTAAACTTGGAGCCAAATCGTTGAATTTTGATAATGTTGAAAGGATGTCTATGTTATCATCAAGAAAAATTTCACATTTAGTTGCATTTAAATGTAAACCAATTTTAAAAAAGCCAAATCTTCTAAAACTGTTTTAACGTCTCCTCCTAGGGTCCCGTCGTCTAGATACCACACGTTAAATTTAGAATTTAGAACTGAACTGATTTTCTTATAAATTATTGAGAAAAACATTATAACGAATTTTGTTTTTATTTATCTCGATTTCTTCAGAAGTTATAGAAGAAAGTTATAAAAAAATATATCTTCCGTAAATTATGTGAATTTTAAATTTCCACTAAATAGATAAAAATTTTTTTTTTAACATTTCAGGGATTATATGGCGCCATAATATTTAAAAAAAAATTAACTGTCCTATCAATTGACCTCCAAAATTCTAATTTATTTCAAAATCAATCATTAGTAAAATAAGTTCTGAGAAACTTCACAAAATGTTTCTTTAACAAAGTTTAACGAGAAATATGAAATGTGTTGAAGAAAAATCGTTCAATTGCACCAATAAATCACGTTGATCTACGAATATCTTATTAATTAGTAGATGAGCCACGTGTTTACTTCAAAGTTAAACGGGTCACTGACTGCGCAAGTTGGAACTTTGCATTTACGACTTCGAAACTTTATTTCGGCAATAATTTCATTTCAAAAGATCAATGAAGTCGTATAAAAGTAAAAAAATTGTAGGTTTGAAGTTTATAAATACATACTTATCGTTCAAAAATAAATAAATTTAAATTAATTAATTTGCGTAACGACGCAAATTAATTAATTTAAATTTATTTTTACACGAAATGTGGAACCGCTTGATCAGGGAACGTAAACGTCATGGTATAAATTGAGAGAGGCACAAGATTGAGAAAGGGATGCTTAGATGACTCGAACACGATCTCTACGTGTCCGAGTCCAAGTCCGACGATGGACGAAAGTATATTGATGAAACAGATTGATGAGGTGAATGGTAGGTAACCTGGTAAAGGCTGACTTAAGCGGCTGTATATCAATCAAGTATTACTTATTATATTCATGAACAAGATTGAGAAAGGGTAAGATGACTCGGACACGTAGAGAGAAAAGATTGATGAGACAGATTCATGAGGAATGTAGGTAACGTAGTAAAGGCTGACTTAAATGTCAATCAGACTGAGGGTGTTCTGATGAGGAGGATGAGAGGATGGAGGTCATTCTGCGACCTCTGGTCCCCGAGTAGCCTCCGCTCGTGCGACGCGTGGTTCGTGAATCTCCTCCGTTCCGGCTCCGCTGCTTCCTTCACGTGTATTTCTTGCTCTCAGAAGGACGCGACGGTAGCCAACGAAGTACCATAGTCCTTGATAGTTCCTACAATGGATACGTCCTTAACCTATCAACTGCTAAATCATAGGTCGCAGGTTCAATGCACAATATTGAAATGCATGAGTATACATTTTGTATTAGACTGGGTGTATCTACTGGCTGTTAATAATATAGTTCACAGTAACTTAGTTGGGGTTGGGTTTCGGTCTAATTACGATTCTGCTAACTTCGATTATTACACGATGCGACCGATATTGCCACGTTCTCTACCCTGGCGATATCGAAGCAATGGCAAGTTTAGGGCTCCTTAGATGTTCGTGTGGCAACTGGAAACAACGTCTTAACGTCCTCTTCGAAGTACGGATGGGTCTCAATGTATAAAAATGGTTATACATCCTCAGCCTAACCTGACTGGTATTGTTTAAATATGCAATGCATTAACTTGCTCAGTGCCCACTTCGCCGCGATCGTCTTCTGTTGCGGATTCATGTTCGTTTTCTTAGCCTTTTCCCTTAGGAGTTGACTTTCAAGCGTAACTGTGATGCGGCTGAACTTTGATATTCTGTTGCTGACTAAACATCCATAAATGTGTGAGAGACATACCAAAACAGTGACTATTGCCCGTTTATCCAACCACATTCATCTTTTTTATCCTTCGAAAATATTTTACCATAATATAGCCTTATGTACATTATATTAACCAGTTACTTTTCTCAGAAGCCAAAAACAATGTCGAGAGCCCGAAAACAAATCCCGTTATGCAGTTCTATCTTTGTCCTTATCCTTCCCTATTGTTTTCAGGTCTTGCTCTCCCTTTCCCCCTTGAATGGAAGTCGCAGACAGCAGGACCAGTTTTTGCTACGAAGGCTTCTGTAGAAATTATCATGGAGTCACATTTTGCTATACGAATATAGTGTATTGATACATATGGATAGGTAGCACGATTCCCTCTCAGTGCGTGCATTTGTATGCACATTATGTGTGCATTGAGCTGAGTAGTTAGGTTAGAATCTTAAGCAAATTCTAAAGTCAATAACATCAAAACGTGGTCTCGTCCTGTGTTTTTGCTATAATAATTATGAATAAATAGTCTGTTTTATTAAATTACTATTAAATCCATCGGAGTGTCAAGTAATTCATTGATATCGCATTAAAGATTATTCCATTATTAACGAAGTTTGAGCATCAGTTGAGTACCTCTAAATAGATTCAGGTAGAGTCTTGCCTGGACAATCTTTAACAGTCACAAGCTTCGCTAATCATTATATGTATTACCTACAGAGTTATAGGAACGGTAGGAGTGTACCTGGAGCAAAAGGTTAAATAAAATACTCGTATTACGGTTCGTTACAACTCATACCTACATAATCCCACAGAATAAGTTATTACGCTATAGCAAAAAGGTAATGAATATTAACATAATGATCCGAATATAAATAGTTTAAAAGTATGAAAAGTTATCCGCGTAGTGACGGAAAAAGAACACAAGTATCCTTACATCTCATGTATTTTACCGTCTCTACCATGGTGAGTGTTCTGATGAGCTCTTCCAACCAATCCCAGCCTCTCCTTTCCTACATAGGACAACACGTGCAGGGCTTAGATGTGCCGACATCTCGTATATTCTCCACAGTATGATGACCCTCATACTGTGCAGAATATACGAGCAAGAACCAAGTGGTTCGGAGACTCCTTTCTTTGCCGCACTACCAAGACCTGGAATTCATCACCAGCACACGTGTTTCCTTCTTCCTACAGTCCCGGGTCCTTTAAGCGGGGCTTGAAAAAGCATCTGATGAGGCCGCCAAGCTGAGTGCCACCATTGTAACATTACTTACTGTCTGTAATGGTGACCCTCTTTCCTGAAACTATGCCATTAGCTTACCATCAGGGAAGGTGAAGTCAAGTTGGCGTGTCCCAAAAAAAAAAAAAATCCGAAGGGTTTCGTAAGTGGCGACTAACGAAATGATATCACTGCAATAGAAAGAAAACTCGTATTAAAACCCTGGTCCAGCCCGTCTGGCCAGCGTGGAAATAGTAGGCCAAAGCAACATTGAGAGAGGCCTATGTCCAGCAGTGGACTGAAATAGACTAATTGATATAAAGAAGTCGGCCAAGTGCGAGTTGGACTCGCGCACCGAGGGTTCCGTAGGTACAAACATGAATTTTTTTTTTTAATTTCACTACTGGTCCCCATTTAATCTCAATGAGTGTATATAACATTACTGCGTGCGTGCAGAGTTCTTACTCCTCCACCTCCTTTAAATTTCGAATATTGGATAAGTACCTACATACCTATATTATTTCACCTAATTTTAAAAATAGGTCATATATATTTAGATACTAAGCGCTTGCTGAAAATAAAAAATAAATTACTTATTAACTTTCAAATATAGAATGATCAAAGAAGGAAGATGGAGCCGCGGTTATCGTGTTATATTTACCTACGAACGTCTATATTCTATATTTTAATTGCATTAACGTAAAAGATTGGAGACCAGAATATTTCATATAACTTTCAACTTGTTACTTCCACGCATTCCTGAGAAAAAGATCTTTACGGACAGAAAAACGGACAACGAAGTGATCGGATAAGGTTAATTTTTTTTCTCTTGAGGTACGGAACCATTTTTTTTCTGGGAAAAGATGGGGACACCGTAGTCCCACACCCGAGAGGGCCTTCTATGGCCCCAGGTCAGTCAGAGTGCGCGAGAGACACGCCAAAGGCTACCTGACCCCCGGCAATTAATGCCCTAAGGCAGCCGGCTGCGGTTTTCGTCGATCCGAGTCCGACATAACCACCGGATCCGGTGGGGTGGAATCCGAGGAGATTACTACACGTTAAAGAAAATACGGAACCCTAAAAATCAACATAAGAAAACAAATATTACTTTTCCCTTGTATTCCCAACTCAGCGTTTCAACTATAAATAGAACTACACACACTAATTAGTTGCTTTCAATTTGTTTGTACAATTTATTTGCATAAAACATCAGGTGGCGCCCTGTTTTTTAATGTTATACCGTGATATAATCTGTTGAACTAAAAAGTCAATCTTCAGTGCAAACAGTATAACGATCTATAAACAAACAAATCCACTTTATACTAAATCGCCCCTTTGTACAAACAAGGGCTATGGTCCCCCTTTGATCAGATACTGCACATATGTAACTTGGAAGTCGGCGCAGCAGTCGACAATGGCATTAGACAATTTGACAGCCCATTAGGGTTTAAAATGCGATCTGCATTTAATTGATCAAAAGTTATGAATTATGTATGCAAATAAAAACAGAAAACGCAATACGCTCTCCTGTCCCTATTACGTCTGACCGAATACAGAATTATTATTTTTTTCACTTCTGCTTAACACAGACGCATTATTAGCTGGTGTAATATGTGTTTATTTCATTTTTATTTATACTAATTTGGGGCAAGCAATAGGTATAATTTATACATATTTGAAATGTGCTAATTAAGTCCTTTCAGTTGATACCAAACACGACATATTTATCTCAATTTCGTTTTTTAACACAGTACTTTAATGATACTGACTGTACTTTATGTCCGCCAGAGGGCGCCACAATAGATTCAGTAACACATTATATAACCTATAACCAGCAGACAACTAAGACGCATCTAACGATTTGTCCAGTTCTAATAAGTGGTTGAGGAGCTATGAGGGAATAGATGAACCTACATACATACATTGCCTGTCAAAATCATAACCCTCTTTAAATCATAGCCTAGTGGTATGGGTAATGGACTACTGAGACGAGGTCTCGGGTTCGATCCCAGGTTTTACCATGGCACACACCAATGACTTTTCGATGCTTTTCGAAGTTATGTGTGTATTTATCGCAGGTTTATAACGACCTCCGTGGCGTAGCGGTAGAGCATTCGACTGCTATGCAGGGGGTGCGGGTTCGATTCCCGCTCAGTGCAAATATTTGTATGCATGAATATGTATATTTGCATTGGTCTGGGTGTTTCTATGTATAATATGTATGTATTTACAAAAAAAAAAAGTATCTAAGTATGTTTATCCGCATTCTAGATCCCATAACACAAGCTAGTTAAGCTATGCTTACCATGGGTCTAGATAGCGTTGTGTAGAATGTCGTGGAATATTTATTTATTTATTTATTATTATTTATAAGTGCCTGGTTAATGGCAATAGGTTCGCCACCTATTACATTGGGACCTAAACATAAACTGGCGAAATCTGAGTGCTAGCACCTCTGCCTACCCCTGCGGGGATGTAGGCGTGTGTTTATGTTATGTTATGTTTATGTCTTTCTACTGCGCCGTTGTTGGGTAAAAATTATAAACACGACTGCTCAAAACTTATTTTCTTCCATTTTCAATCAGTGTCAGTCGGGATAAGACTCAGGTTTGATTCATATTATCATTGGTATGTCCAGCAGTGGACTGCAGTGGGCTAGTTGATTAACTGACCATTGATATGGGTATATCAAATATATAAAAAACCAAGTCCCTGAATACAAGTTTCTGAAGACAGCCTCTGTGGCGTAGCGGTAGTGTTCGGTTCGATTCCCGCTCTGTGCAAAGGTTTGGGTGCTTCTATGTATAATATGTATGTATTTACAAAAAAAAAAGTATGTTTATACGCATTCTAGATTATATAACACAAGCTAGGTAGTTAAGCTATGCTGGACTCTGTAGTCCCCACACACCCGAGAAGAGGGCCAGATCGTGAGAGATGGCCCTGGGTCGGCCGGTGTGCGAGGGATATGTCTGTCAACCTCACCTTCGGCAACCAAAGCGACCCACAGGCGGCGTGCGTTTTAGTCGGTTCGAGTCCGACATAACCTCTCCCACCGGCTCCGGTGGGGAGGTATCTTTGGGGATTTTACGCACGTAAAAAAAAAAAGTTAAGCTATGCTTACCATGGGTCTAGATAGCGTTGTGTAGATTATTGTAAAATTTTGGTAGAATATTCTACGGAACCCTCGGTGCACGAGTCCGACTCGCACGTGACCGGCTTTTTTTTTAAATGATCATTATTTATAAAACGTATTAACTACCTGTAACTCCCTGTAACAAACAACTTTGAGAAACGACATAATACAATTTAGGCGTAGGTACTCTCGTTCCGGGGTGCTAAATTAATATCTATATAAAATATAAATTTTAGTATAAGTATGTAACAGTACTTATATTTATTGTTATTTAAAGTAAAAAGTAATAGTACTTTTAGGTATTGTTACTTATAATCAAATTTATTTAACAAGTTCATTGAAGGTAGTCAGAGAAGGTAGCCAGAGCTCACTAGAGGGTTTTTGTGATTTGTCTTTTACACTGACGGCACAGAAACTCTCAATGCTAGCAGGGTTGGCAGCGCGACTGTGACTTTCTTGGTTTTGCACCCGTCCATAGGCCACGGTGACCACTTTCCATCAGGTAGGCCGTGTGTTTGTCTGCCACCTAAGTGGTATAAAAAAATTAAGAAACATTTAAACACCTTACGCTGGTTTTGGTTATTTTTTCACTTTAAATATTTTGCTTAGGTATCATTAAATCAAATGAAAGAAATTAAATATTTTGAGATGAAAATCTATGACGTCATCGATAAGCGTTTTCCTCAGCGTTTAACACAAGTTTCCAACTTACTCTTCTTCTTCATCATCAGTCGCATCTAAAACTTCCACCTGGAGTCTGGAGTCCGCCGTACCAGTATAACTGCTGAATTGGCTAAACTTCGATATTTTCTGTAAAGTGACTGCCACTGAGATCCACAATCCAAATCGAAGCGAAGTTAAAGCAGTTGTTGAACTTTTTAGAGTTCCAACGAGCTTTTAACGACTTCGATAGATGTTCGTTTACCTACACTAATATTATAAAGAGGAAAGATTTGTATTTTTGTACGTATTGAATAAACTCAAAAACTACTGGACCGATTTAAAAATTATTTATCTATTATCACTCACTAACATAGGCCATATGAAATTATAATAAAATCAGGGATCCTTTCTAAAACTCCAATAACGTAACTCAGAGTGTAAAAAAAAAGACATTAAGAAGAGCTTATATCGCGTGCGCTGTGAAAACTATCAATGATAGAACAAAATAATGTATTACAAAAGTGTGTTAAGTACTTAAAAAGGTCTACAATAAAGTCCGCGATAGCATATATCTATCTCTTAAGGATAACCCACAGTAACCATTTTTATCAAGACCTGAAATTGATTACCAGTTCACATGTTTCCTTCTTCCTACAGTCCCGGGTCCTTTAAGCGGGGCGTGAAAAAGCATCTGATGAGGCCGCCAAGCTGAGTGCCACTATTGTAACTTACTACGTGTCTGTAATGGTGACCTTCTTTCCTGAGATGCCTTTGGCTTACCATAAGGCAAGCTAAAGTCATGTTGGCGTATCCTAGAGTTAAAAAAAACCCTGTATTATTTTCGACAGTTGCCTATTTCACGGTTTTAGCAAATAACCTATATTATATCTATGTAGGCATGGAACTTGTGTAGGTATAAATATAAAAATATTGAAACTGAAGTAAGTGACCACTCATAAAGCTCATAAAATAGTTATAATGTTAACAGATCTTGATGGAAGACAAGTTTCTAAGTGGATAGCTTTATAGTCTAGATGATTTTAATTGATTGCGAACGAATGGTGTTCTTATGAATTTTCATTGCCAGTTTCTTTTCTCACTGGCTCAACCTATAGCATTGCGAAGTAGACACTAAACGTAGTTTCTGAATAGTTTTAATTGTGTCGTTTTATAACCATAAGGAATAAATAATTGAGTGTGAATTCCCGTTTATAGCAAAACTAATGATTACGTTTAATAGCGAAAATAAGAACTATGGCGAATGCGCCAATTGCAAATAAAAAACACAATTTAGTACTATTTGATTTTTTTGATTTGATGAATGTAGCGTCCTTTAGGTCACAAATTGTTGGTTTAACGTACTATTTATAACTTTTTTAATTATTCACAAAATTGTAATATTTACACATATAAACAACATTATAAGCTTGCACGATTAAAATGTTTATATACTAATCGATTAAAGTATAGAAAAAATTGAATCGGTCCCGACTGGATTACAACCCGCGATCTTTTCCTTACAGGGGGAATGCTTTGACCACTAAGCCACAGTACCTTCGTCTTACGGCGACGGTTAAGTGCCATCTACCGACGTCAGTATAAAAGTCTTCTACACGTTAAGGGATAGATCGCGGATTTGAATCCTGCCTGAACCAATTTTTCTTCAATATCTTAACCGATTTGAATAGTTAGCATAAAATTTCATTCAATATTATACAATAGAGTTCCGCCCGCGGCTCCACCGCTACTTTATCTCCGGCTGTATTCAGCCGATTGAAATCAAATAAGCGTAAGATTTTAAGACATTCCAAGACTTTTCTAACAAAAAAAACCGCATCAAATTCTTGCTGTATTTTGTTGCGTCCATTGCGAACAAACATTTTCAATTTACAGTTATATACTCTATACTAGTAATATATAATAATATTATAAAGAGGTAAGATTTGTATTTTTGTATGTAACGAATAAACACAAAAAGTACTAGACCGATTTTAATAATTCTCTTTTCAATAGAAAGCTACATTCATGCGGCGCGGTGCTAGTAGTTTCAATAATTGTTGTGTTGTTTGTTCGCAATGGACTAAGTATTAATTTAATGTAGGCATACATAGGTACTATATATTCTTAAATTGAATTAATGCCCTATGTTACATTATGTATGTTTATACCTTCGTGGTAAATAAGGAAACGACACCACAAATGCGTAAAAAAGTTATTCCCAGTACTGATTAGGCGAGTTGGAATTTTTTAAGGAGGCATCTGAGACCACCCAACGGCGGGTGAGTTTATTTATTGTTTTAATTAAAACAGCATAACTCAGGGTCCCGAGGTCTCCTTGACAGCCAGTAACTCTAAACCCAGCTTCTGGGCAATTCTTTGTCACAATACCGTGAACTAATGGAACTTGTGATAATTTATGTTTTAGTGGATAATCTAGATATCTAGCTTTGATCTTTTATGTGGAGGTATGTGGAAATATGCTTCAGTAAAATATCTTACATTTTGATAGTTCGTTATTTGGACGTAAGATATAATGGACGTATAGAAAACAAAGCGATTTTTTCGTAATGTAGCACACTTCAATTAGACATTGCCTCGCTTGATGGTAAGCAAAGTCTCAGAAAAGAGGATCACCATTACGTACATATACCATGTTATAATGGTGACACTCAACTTGACGACCTCATCATATGCTTTTTCACGCCCCGCTTAAAGAACTATTGGAAGAAGGAAACAGCTGGTAATGAATTTCAGGCCTGAATGGTGCGTCAAAGGAGTCTCCAAACCGCTTGGTTCTTGATCGGATAACATGTATGCGGGTGACATCTAAGCCCTGCACATGTTGTCCTGTATACGAAAGGGGAGGGTGGGACTAATTGAATGAGCTCATCAGAACATTCCCCACAGTACAAACGGTAAAATATTTTATAACATCCCAATGGACGTAAAAAATAATTTTACCTTTTTTATTAATGTAAAATATTTTTATGACAAAAAAGGCACACCTGAGAGACTAGATCATAATAATGTGTTCCTATTGTCTTAATACCTATATGGTTGCGAGACCATAGAAGTACATGAAAAGGTGACAAGCAAAATTGAGATGAGATCGCTGGCTTCACCTTCTAGTGGGTGCAGAAGGCTGTGAGACCGGTGATTTTTTTGCCAATATCCCTGGGTAGGTAATGCAGGTTTTGAAGTCGTTGACTATCAGGTGGGCCGTGTGCGTGTGCTTAAGACTGTGCCTTATAAAAAACTAAACGCCACTATTTCAAAATTTTTCGCATATATAACGGTGGCCTTCATTTTTTAGATTGCACTCATAGTTTCCCGTTATAATGAGTAACGATAATATAATGTTTTACAAATAAAACAAGCATAGCATAGTTGCTCTAACATACTACTGCTTACATTGCTGCCTCTGCTGTTTATGCAGGCTGGACTTACCTGAAATATACCTTGCGACATATATCTTTGTTGGATCTAAGGCGTGAGACTAATCTGTGCTTGGTGAATTTGAATCGGCGTCCACCACTGTAGTACACCGTAGTATCCTCCAAAGACTCCCAAGAGATATGTAGGTACTCCTTGTATAGAGCAAGTTTTTGGACACAAATTTGATCCAAGATATATGTCCCTAGGTTACTTAAGCCCGTATTCTAGAAGTGAATCGACTCTCACAATGATCTTAGATCTAGTTACAAATCGAGATATAGGACTGAGTATCGTAGGGTGATATTATCCATTGATTAGATTACATAAAACTAAGGATGACGACGTGTCTGTTAATAGAATTCTTTAAGAGGCATAGTTATCTGCTCATAACATACAATGCGACATAAGTGAGAAGGTAATGAAATCCTTCACTACACTTCTTTTATCAGAAAATTTAATGTACACTTCACATCCCCTTATTAGTAGGTACACAACAGCAGCAACAGCATCTCTGCTACTCAAAGGTTTGCTGGGAGAGAATTCACATAAAATTAAGCTCGCCTTTGTACATATTATTTTTCTTTTTTGTTTATGATCTCTTTCCTAACTATGTGCATTAAAGAATTAAATCAATTCAAATCAGAATACTTTATCAAACAGGGCACTCTCTGTTTTTATTTGGATACTGTTTTAGCAAGTATTTGCAAAAAGAGCTTTTAAAAAGTTATCCACGAAATTCTTTACTGTATGGCTATTTATTTGGTATTATATGCTTAACGCTATATTTATGAAGAAATAGATAGAGACGTAGGTATTTTATATTTTTGGTATGTACCACATAATTAGAAGTGAACTTGTTAGTATTTAGCTAATATTGTCTGATGGGAAAAATTAATATCATTTTCCATGCCCCGAGATTCGAACCCTGGGCCATTAGAAAAAGTAGGGATACAATCAGTTTCTAATATTTACATAAAATAAATACATATCATAACTGGACGTAAATAGGTTTTAAATGTTTTTTAGTTCACCATCAAATATACTTACTCTAATGTGAATAGTCTGCCCATCTTATCCACTCGAATGACGAGTAAAGCATTTCCTGACTCCTAGTACCAAGATTACTGGTCTTGGCACTAGTAGAATATTTGTGAACGGAACTCTCCCAAATACCTGAAAGGCTACATTCTATCATCGCACCTCTCGCCATAGGCAGGGAATTCATCCTCACACATTGCGAACTGAGACGGTGCGCACTGTGCGGTATGAAAGAAACCAAAACTCAGCAATCATTTACAATATTCTTGTTAAACCCTACAGCTAAACTAAATTATTTGTGTTAAGGTTAGTGTCGCATTGGTAAAATAGATAATGACCAGGATTCGAACCTTTGAACTCTAGATCGTAAGATCAATTACTAGACTGCTGTATCAAAGGCGTCACTCTTATTATTCATATCTATATCCACCCTCTCCCTTCAAATCTATAATTGGCAACAAATTATTGACAGCAAAAGTTTTTAGACCACGGAAATCCATACTAGATTCAATATGTCGTGTCTAATAGTACATAATACTACAAATGTGTAAAACTAGTGTTTGAATCGGTTTCGGAATTCCGATAATATGATGAAGTGTTTTACCAGTTAGGGTCCCCCAACATGTGAACACCCACATTTCACGAATCATTGTTTTCGTCCCCACGTAATAGGAGGTGAGTCTACTGCCGTCTTCCGAGCACTATTGTTGACTCGAACCTTGTATCTCTGCCTGAGTCTGGGCTGTATATATCTGTCTTATGTTAAACAACCTTATCCCATAGTCGCCTTGTACGACACCGCATGGGAAGAGATGGGGTGGCCCAAATTCTACTCTGTCGAGAATTTAAATATTGTAATTTAAGATGTTACGCGACATGGTAGAAGGTGAGTATCAAGTTTATATAATGTGGTAGATTCGAAATAAAATACGTAAAACCGTTGAAATATTTTATTTAACAGATCGTTATAACTTTTAGTCGCAGGCATTATCCGATTAAAAATGGTTTTATGCCCATTTTTATTAGTTATTTAATTTTCCTTATTATAATAACCATTACTAAAATGATGAACGACGGCTACATTTATATATTATTGTGAATTATTTTATAATTATATAATGTAATTTAAATCTATACAAAAGGAACTAACAGTGCATGTAATTAGGTAATGCTTAAAACTACTTAAAAGACAGTATATGTAAAACTTTAGAACAAAAATATAACTGCGAGCAAAGAAACTGCAATTGTCAAAGAATGTTTTAGCCGGCCAATCTATATTCTTATACTAGCCTAAATAATAATTATTACAACTATGGAAAATTTCTCACATTTACGTTCTATGCCTTATTCTAATTTAAATATCAATTGTCAATAAATAAATAGTATATATTAATAAAAAATTCTCCATTCTGATACGAAGAACAGTTTACAGGGCCATATTACTAACGGGAACAAAAGCTAACATCAATCTTAACAAGAGTTTCTGTTACAGTTACATCGATTTTAATGACAGACGTAGTCGCCTTATACCTATTCACTACGAGAGAGATGAAAACATACATCTGAAAAAGAAACCATTATCTATGTATAATATCTAAAACAAACATCATTTTTTTTCACAACGAGTACCTATACATGTTTATAGATAGGTATTATGTTACAAATCTCCAGTTAACGTTAAAGGAAATTACCGATTTCGTTTTACGAAGTCATTGAAACAAAAAACATAACATAATTTAAAACGAAGTCGGAATTTTCGAAGTTGTTATTTTATAATCAGGAAAATTCAGATGGCGATGAATATTGAAGTATCAGAGGACTAGAGTAAGTAAATAAATAAGTATAGCTTACACATTTTTCGAAGTATTCAAGACAGTTGAGGTTAAAACCAGATTTTAGCCCATAATGTTTAATCCAGAACATTACATGACAACAAATAATTAGCTATGCGACAAATAGGAAACTGGTATAAATGATATAGGTGTAATTTAAATTTAATGTATGATAATTTGTAATTAATTAATAATTTTCTCACAAAATATTGTATGCCGATATAGCTGAACATAGCTGATCAAATTATGTAAAAATGCCATCTTTGTACCTATGTTTCACAATAAAGAATTTTAATGGAATTGAAAATTACCAGGATTACAGGAAGTTCTGAAACTTGATGTTACTTGAATTATACTTCTGAATAGTTTCGAGTAGACATTAAACTTACAATACATACGTACTCCATAGTACCGATTCAAGGAACAATAAAATGAACGACAAAAATGGTGATCGACGTTTATAAGACGGGACTGCCGGCGTTTCTTTTTAAATACCCATCCGTAATTCCAGAGACACTCCGTTGTTACTCCGATTTTCTTATTAAAATTGAACTATTTTCATGTCTTACCGAGAACTATTATGTGTGTACAAATATAAGAACAGGAACAATAATTACAAATAAACATTAACTATTATATTTTGCTAGAGAAAATCTAACGACATCCAGTTTCATTTATTTTCCTTACTGTATGGTATTAACAATGTCACAGGATTTATGATTTGATATGCTTTAATAGTAGATCTGAAATTATAACTATAATAGGGTAGTTTGTTTAGTAAGCTGATTCAAAACTTAAACTGTGATGTTAAATCAAAAGAAATTGATTAAAATTAACAATCAACTACCCTATTCAGATATAATAAAAGATTTCAACAAATTGTGAAACTTCCTCCTTTTCAAAGTCGGTTAAATGTCGTTATAAATCATATAAATAACAATGATATAATTGAATAATATTATTAGGTATCTACAAAAGCAAGCTAATAATATCAAATAATTTGAGACCATCTGAGATTCTGCAAAATGGCGAAGAATGTATGTTTAAAAATTGTACTTAACCTTTTATATTAATTATACAATGTCTTCTGTATTAAAAAGTTAGATCGATAATAGCCCTTATATCGTAACAATTAGGTAGTATATCTATAACATTTAGACACAGTCCGAATATTAGATCTTGGTGAAGAGTCATTCACAAGAGACTAACAGAAGCACGTACACAAGCTTACACTGTCCACATCTTCAGTACCCAAAGTAGTAGCACTAATCCAGTCAGAGCGCGGAATGGCAAGTCACTCAAAATGTTTGTAGCGCTCATAAGGCGCAAAATTGGGGCTATGGGCAGTCCATCGAGTTGGGACTCGGCGGGCCGCCCATCACGCTGTAAGGCGGGCTGTGAGCCGGCAGCGACTGAATGGATCCCATGGACCCGTGATACATGTCCATCTCGAGAGACGCGTCTGGAGAACACTTGTCCACCATTTTGTTTTCTTGCTTCGTGACCATTCGCCGCCACTTCGCCCTTGCATTTTGGAACCACACCTGAGGACAAAAAAGACATCATCGGTAAGTGCATAGCTACATACTCATATGGACGTCGCAAGCGCACAGCGATAAAGACAACCAAGTTGTAAAAAATCGTGCTCCACATTTTCGGGGCTTCCGGAGCGCATTGCACGCGGAAGTTGGATGCCTACCAATCCTGTTTTTGCGGCACGTGATTGCGTTCTTGCCCAACTTTGGCGTTCCGAAAGGATTTTATCTGTCATTAGCTGGCTTGCTGCATGACCGTCGCAGGCGCAGCATTCCAGCCGGTCTTATATACTGTGGAGAGTTAATTTACGAGATGTTGACATGGTGCTTTTGATGAGATTCTCTTACCATACATAATTATGTAGGATCTAAACATTCAATTTAATAATATTAAAATTATAGTGAGATTCTTATAAGACAGGTCGTTAAATCCACTTACAAATAAAGTTAACACAAATATATATTTTCCTCACAAGCATTCCTCTTACGTGCGAATACCTTGAATCATACGATTTAACTTTTAAACAGTGCCATAGATACATAAAATCAATGGGAGTTTGTTTGTTCTTGTACTTGGCTCTTCAAGATTCAGGCACTCGGCCGGCGCGCGCGCAAATCTCGCGACCAATCACGCGCAGCCGCACGCAAGCCCCGCCCCCCGCGTTATGGCGGCTAAAGCTACCTTACGCCAAATTTAGATGCTCGCTTCTTTCTTGGCCTCGAAGTGGTCGAATGCCCGGAAAAAGCAGTAAGTTCAATAACATTCAGTATAGTTTGTGAGTTTAAATTGGAAACAGTAGGAAAATAAAAAAATATAATGGAAATAGCTTTTGAATATTAAAGACTTGACCACATAATAAATACACATTTCAATTGATATTCTAACTCTATTATGTGTTAGAGAGAAGTTAAACTATAAATAAATTAGATAAAGATGAAAGAGCCATCAATTTTCCGTCTGAAAACACTGCTCATTCTCATTAGTATTCTTATTTATACCACTTAGTTGGCAGACAAGCACACCGCCCACCTGATGGGAAGCGGTTACCGTGGCCTATGCACACGTATGCAACACCAGGAGTGTTACAATCGCGCTGCCGACCATGAAGAAACCTTCTGATGCGCATTGTAGGTATTAAATCCAAAAAATACGGGGACGAGTTGGGGACTTTGTAGTCCTCACACCTGAGAAGAGGGCCAGATCGTGAGAGATGGCCCTGGTTCGGCCGGGGTGCGAGGGATATGCCTGTCAACCTCACCTTCGGCAACCAAAACGACCCACAGGTGGCGTGCGTTTTAGTCGGTTCGAGTCTGACATAACCTCCTCCACCGACTCCGGTGGGGAGGTATCCGTAGGGATTTTGCGCACGTAAAAAAAAAAACAAAATAAAATATCCGCGTATATCTAAGTATAATATTGCGACTAGATATGCAATAGCGATAAATAGTGTATAAAATAAACTTAAACCAACTATTTGGTGAGTGAGTCGATTACTTTAATTTAAATCGATTAAGATAGAAAATATTTAGACGGTGTAATGGGTTTCGAACCCTCATTATTTCCCTTCAATGATTGCAACATCATTCATTGATTTCGATGGTTCGTACGAATATCGGTAGATGGCTCCCACGGTCGCCGTAAGACGGATATATGTGGATAGTATTTGGATGCCTTTAAAATTTCATTCAATAGGTACTTTAGTTTAGATCTGAATTTGATAAACAGCCAGTTGGCACAGAATACTGGTCGATATTTATAGGGCCATGATTTTTAGTCGGTTCGAGCCCGACATAACCTCCTCCAACGGCTCCGGTGGGGAGTATCCGTGGGGATTTTGCGCTCGTAAAAAATAGGCCATGATTTGCTAATCTCATAAGCCACCATCATAATTCTTTCGAAATATAATTAGCGGTACACACTCAACATACAAAGACAAACGGTGGCTAGTAAATTAACGCCAGTGTGACAACGGCAAGGTAGCGGTAGACTCAAAAGCCTTTTCGCTCATGCTTACCATGGGTCTAGATAGCGCAGTGTAGAATGTTGTTGAATATGTATTTATTCATATCATTAAACTAGAACAACGTACGAAATCTACCATGGTAATAGAAACTTAGTGCTGAATAACTTCTGTCAGGTACAGATAGCCCGACCAGGTGGTCCTTGGTCCATATGTCGTCTATATGAATGACAGTGGCCCAAACCACGTCGATACGGTAGCCCTCTTGGTTAAGCTGCGAAGAGATACATCTATTTCACTGTAAATGTATGTATGTTTGTGTATAGTCTTTTGTTGCTTATAGCGACTTGGCTAATTGAAATGAAACTTTTAGTATAAAAACTGATTTGATATCTTTGAAAGTTGTTTGTCTCATTTCGTACTTATTTTTTTAAGGGAATATTAGAACCGAAATTACTAATAGTACCTCTAACCCTTCCATCTAAGCTAAATTGTTTGTATTAGGAGTTTGGAGTGGGTTTTAAGACCTAAATATTCATACACGGATGGTTACCTAAATTGCCATGATTAAAAAATTCAAACTCCATATTACTACAGATCGGTCTTGTGGAGGCTTCTTAATAGGAACCTGCGATTATTGATTGCAAACTTTTTTTTCGTATTAATCAATCTGTAAGCACTCTTAAAAAAGCCTTTCGGGTTCTATAAGTTTTATTTCAGTCACGATAATGTGCCATCATTGAAGTGATCTTAAAGATTTGCCATATATAAAACCTACTATTTTGTCGAAATCACATAACAATATCGAAACTCAACCTAACTATAAACCAATATTCCTACCCATTGCTTCACGGTGGTTTATGGCTGGGGGCGAGGGTGTTCTTAATCGGCATAGTTTCCTCCACCCTTGAAACAACCCTTGGCATTCCCCACCGATCAAATAAACATCGGCCTTGTAGCACGGGGCTTTCTCCCTCATTATAGGAGGCGTGAGGAAAACACGTTTGGAACCGCCCTCCAAGTCAGTTTGATCATTGACATTTGTCATCCCAGTTCCAACAGTTTTCTATTCTGGTGAAGATGATTATTACAGTACAATTCTATTAGATGAATTTAGGTATGTCGTGAATTGCATGAAAACAACCTTTCACAGTTGAGTGCGGAAATAATATAACATGCAAAAATATGCAGTAATAAGATACATTAACACACATCTCAGCGTAAACCTAAAAACCAGAACATTCCTATTCTCGCTCGCATTTGAATAAATAAACAGTGTAAGAGACACATCATTAGTTATTCAGTCAAATATACATATCAACCGAAAATAGCTCGTACAACGTATAACATACGACACAATATGCTCCACATACCAGCATATAAAGACAATTGAAAACATTCACTCGAGTAATTTTTCAGCGGTCGCGCGCTAACGATATATTATATTTATGTTGATCTTCATTTTGCTTTCGAAACGACTAAATGATATATGTTTAATGAAATATTGGGTTGTCGGGTCTGAAGATTAACTATTGTCGCGTGTCAAATTGAAATGTATTCTCTGCTGACTTTATGTCACTGTTCTGGCAATCAAATCAGGTATCGAGACCCTGATATGCCCTTTACCCTTCAAAGATTTATCTTATACCTACGACTTATTCGCAACAAATGCCTTTAATATATGAAATATTACAAATCTGTCTTTTCGATTTGTTTATGGACATTACCGGAATGGTTATGATACTGGGCGTAACCGGTTTAAATAAGCTTTTTACTTTAAAATTAGGAAACATGGCCTGAAGAAATGTAGCAAGGGCTACTATTCACTAATTTGTGGCAAACAGCGCAGACTATAGCGCATCCCCATACGAACATACATACATTATAATAATATATTGCGTGCTTTTCTCCCTTAGGGAAAGCCATTTTCGTTTGTTCTTACAGTGATTCCTCACGAGCTTCAATAATCATCATTGAATTTACCACAAGTACGTGCTTTACACCTAAGTATTCTTTAATTAAATCACCGCTAAAATCAGTCTACTTACTTCGAATCTTCTATAAGTTTACTTAACAGGTTTTCAATAGAACCACTTCAAACTACAGAGAGAGAGAGTAAAAGTAAATTGCTTCTTAAGAAAATAGTATTGAAACTGAAGAATGGCTGCGATAAAGCATTTTGCACATAGAGAGTCTGGAACGCAATTCTGTAGTTTAAAACAAACTGAGAAATTTGGTACCAGTAATCATTTTTGTTATATTCTCATTTTGCAATTTAATAAATAGGTCTGTAAACTATTGTTGCTTGACTGTCCATCCATTCATAGTTCAGTAAAGATTTGAAGTTAGTATAAAAAATACGAGTACAATCGCATACAGCTTTCTGACTAGATTCTTCCACCGCTAAGGGCCGGCAAGCACTATTTGTCATGCAGATACAATCTGCCGTCTCACAGTAGCCGGCGGCAGACATTGACTGAATGATCTTGGAACATTTATTTATAACTATGTGATGCTGACTGTCTGGGGGCTCCCGAGTTGCGTAACAAATGGTGTTGAAGGAGTTGAACATCAGGTTTAGGATTTGAATTTTTTAAGCCAATATAAAAAAATTAAAACCGAACCAAAGATCACAATTTTGGGGTTGATCGCATTTTGTATAATATTTTGAATATGATTTCAAATATAAATTCATAAACCCATCTCTTCTTATGCGGTGTCGTACAAGGCTACTAAGGTATACAACTGTTTAACATCAGACAGATATATACAGAGCTTTGGCTTGAGTCTACAATAGTGCTCGGAAGACGGCACTAGGCAATAGGGTCACCCGCTATTACGTGGGACCGAATTTAATGATTAGTGAAATGTAGGTGTTAATTCACCTCTGCCTAACCCTCAGGGGATAATGGCGTGAAATAAAAAAATACAGAATGTGAGATAGTGGTTAAACGCGAGCTTAGCAACCATAAAAAAACCATACCTTTCACTATAATATCTCCTTTATTATGCGTACAAAATAACAGGCAGAATGCCAAGTCAATTGTAAATAAGGACATATTACAAAATAACCCTGTAATTGCACTACATGCACACGAACTACCAATAAAACTACACTTAGTGCATTGTTAACAATGTTACCTGACATGGACACCCATACTTAACTTCCATTAACAATCATCGCGAGTGCCTAGGTAATTGCGCAACTGTCGCGCGATTTGTGCCATGCAGACACTCCCCACTGATGACTCACTCCTCGTCATAGCTCATTACGCTAACCACAACCCAATGACATCGCAAATTACCCCCGCGCACTCGTCTAGAACAAATGAAGCGAAATTATGACGTTATTTCCGCTAGTAAAATAAAGGACACTTTCCATATCCGCTTTTCATTGAATTTAACAAGCGTGTCTTATGACACTGTTTATTATTTTCTATTTTTGAAATGTGTCAGTTTGGCTTAATACTTAACAAGAGGAAAACTATCTTGATCTGTATTTTATATACAAACACTTATTAAACAAATAAACTATTGCTTAAGTAGTGGGTAGATTTTTGTTTGCGATAAAAAAAATTTAAACATAAACCAATAATAAACTGAAAATAATAATTATTTCGTAGCAACGTTTGAATCAAACGTGTGCCCCTGCACGCAGTTAATAAGATATAAGAACTACGTCACATATTTTATTACCAGTTTCATTAATTTAATGATACGATAATGATAACTACTAATTTTAATGTAGCACGTGCTCTCTATTTCCAATACTGCGGTAATATCGGACTAATTGACTTATTAGAGTGCCAGATGTGTGAAGTGTAGTTGAAGCTATTATATTTTATTGGTTTAAGTTTCATTATGCTACAAGAATTTCATTTTTTAAAGTATCAAGTTTGCAATTGGAATGGCCGTGATTGATATTTTATAATAATCTTAGTCTTTTGTTGTGTGTAAGTCGATTTGGGCAACATACAACCTAAATTCCTAAAAATATTATGAATCAAATTTAGAAGAGTAATTTTATTTTAATTTGCACTTTTGTAGGTAGGTATATCTTTTGATTTTTTTTAATTTTGTTAATTTAGTACGTATATTACACTGTTATCCTAGGTAAGTAAGTAGGTACTCTAGTTATTTATTCGAGGGAATTTTTGTACAAAAACTCTTCAAAGCGCGTTGAATAGTTACATTTTGATTATGAGTATAATTAAAAATAAACTCAACCCACCGAATACTACAACTACATCAATGAATGGTAAAAATACATACCTAGAACCCGAGCATTACAAAACTATACCGAAAATTACTAGTAATTACTGATAACTAACACCTGATTCAAATACCTGAAGTGTGTTAATTAGACTTTTGTACCTAAGTGTACAATTAAAGTTACATGAAACGAATTTTCCAGTCGTGAAACGAATCGCACCTGTGTGTAACAAATATTTGAGTACCATTAAAAGGTGTTAACTTCAAGAAAAAAAAAAGTTATAATTAGAAAAAGTGTTAATTAAAGTCCAATACAGATAAAACACTAACAAATGATGGGAACTATTATACTAATGATAGCAAACAAACCATTCGTAATTGTAACGTAAACGAGAAACGAAACTTCAATTAAGTACATTGATATCATTACAGTCAAAAAAGCGTAAATTGAAAACGAATGTTATCATGTTCGAAATAAATTAAAATACCGCATAAGGACCTCTAATAAATGTCTAAACGATCAAAGCGAACATCGCACCACATATGTAAATAAAAACTGTAGAAATGTGATTAATAGTCCCGTTTTCCTTAAATAAATAATATTTGAATAAATTAAGTAGGGAGAGGCACGTCCGTTTCGTGAGACTTCGAGAGACCAAATGACAAATGGACGTCTTTTGAACGTACAGCGGAAATTATCTGCCCAACGGAGCGTCGCTGTGCGCGCCTGTACTAATTACTAGACTGTATGATTTCATCTTGTTTTCGCCCGTAATTTTTTACTCTGATCCTGTGTAGTAAAGTTTAAAATTGAATGCAAGACCCGTTTATTATTGTCACAAAGTGTACTTAGAAAGTAAAATTATATGCAGCCAAACGTCGAGGTGTGACCATCCGATACTAATTGCAAGGGCTGTGTGCCATCGCCTTTGGCCCGGTTATTTGTGTGCCGTTAAGAGGCATCTTTATAGTATTTGTAAGCATGGCATGAAAACGTTTTAAAAATAGAACTGTGTAATTATTTTTTTAAACTTGGATACACAAAGTACTTATACCGAAACTGGTATATTCTCAATGCCAACTCTTCAATCGCTATTTTTTTATTATTTGTTATTTAAAAATTCAGAAACTCTACACATAAAAAGTAAATGTGCATAAAGACATCAAGCGACATATGGATAAGTTCATATTGAAAAGCGATTAATTTCAATCAACTGAGATAAATTTAATAGTCAATTAAACCCGGTAGCTATGTGAATGATCGCACTATAAGGGGAACAACGAAAGCCACTTTTTCAGTAGACTAATTATGGCCGCTACTTGTGCAGTTGAACTGCAGTCATTTTTCAGAATGTAAGCAGAAAAAGAAATAAAAGTGGAGTGACAAATCACGTAATTGCGGACGCACGGAGAGATATATGGCGTGGTTTGTTCTAAATGCGCCCGCGCCGCAGTTAGGGTGACACCGCGTCTATATATTATGAGGCGCCTGGGGCAATTAGATTGCGCACCTGTTCGGAAAGGGCACTTGATTTTTTTTTACTAAGGTACACATACTGCGTCATTTTTATTAATAATTAAAAGTGCATCATATGTCTCATGTGGGATCGATACGTATTATCGAAACGAAGGACTAATATCCGTCCCAATTATGCCATCATAATACCATCAATGGTTAATCTCATCAATAATAATACTTACGGTGGAACCAATGGTAAGGTGGCAAAATATACCAAAAATAACGTTGTACAATATTTGTAGTACACTTTTGATTAATAATTATATGATAAAATATATCGTCGATCATTCCGACACGATATCGCTTAACTTTATTCAATACAATCGTGTAAGTCACTCATTTATTATTTTTAAATACAATTTATATTCATACGGCAACACTTTCACAACCAAATATTTTACAAAGTTCTCTTCTCATCGAAACTTAAATAGTACAGCAATAACGGACACCACTTGCTAAAATCTCGAAATGTATTTTACTTACCTATCAGACACACTTATCAGAATGAAATCAGACTGCAAAATAGGAGTCATAATTTCTCCGTTGAAGTAAATAAAGTAGATTGAATTATGTCCGTATTTTAAAAGGATATTTCAAAGGCTACGTTCAGAACGAAATACTCTTTGGTCCAGAGTATGGCGCGAGGTAGCGACGCGGCATCGCCATACGAACACAAAAGCAGTGGAAATGAGAGGCAACTAACACTCACTGCTACATCCCTGCTCCAAACTTTGACTGAAAAGCAAGGCTTTGAGACCCTTGCCAGCTTTAATTACACGACAGTCGTATATACAAGCCAGTAAGGCTTAAATTTGTCCTCAAAAGCAATTAATTTTGTAATTCTCGTAACTAACTTGAGGGGTGAGAGACATAAAGCTTTTGGTTTCAGCCCTACGGTTCCAGTTTTATTTAAGAATAGCTGAGAATGTTCCGTTTTTTATGCTGTGGTATCGCGGCGTTGATTTCGTTTTTTATAGATTTATGGATGCCTTTCCTTGAAGATATTTGTTATGATTGAATTTACTTACGTATTGAAATTCTGAAGTTCAAAACCGTTACGGATAAAAGAACAAAGGTAGTTTAACCGAATGTACGAAATACCGAAGGCCGATATACCAAAGTTCAAAATTCTGAAGTTCAATATTCCGAAAATTATATTTATTGTCATTGAACATGCGAACAACACTCGAGGAGGTGGGACACGACGGTATTTCAGTCCAATTGAGCAGTCCGACTGGGGAAGTACCTCCGCCCTACAGAATTTCGCGAGTATAATAACCTCGTGTATGTTCCCGGCCAGAGCTGACTGGAGAGTTTTTGTGCTGTGAATGGCAAGACCAAAGGATTGTCCTGCTATGTCTTCTGCACTAATGGCACAAGATTTCCATCAGATGGGCCATGTGCTTGTCTGCCACCTAAGTGATATAAAAAAATAATTAAATTATAAAAACAATATCTGTGATTATTGCTCTCTAGTTCATATACCCTTAAAATGGCTAAAAATTTAACTATGAAACCTAATACTGAGTTTGTTTACGAGCCAAAAGCTTTATCGTACATAAATAAAACCGATCTAAAATGCACTACTAAGATTGGAACAAAAAACAAAGCATTTGTCAGCTACAGTGTACAGGCGCAGCCAAAAGTGCAACGAGTGACAAAAAGGAATAAGATGTTATCTTCGCAACATGGCGACTGCGACCGAAAGCTTTTTCTGCGAAAAAAATGTTGACCAATATTCGTGAGGAAATGGGTCCAACGTATAATTGGATGGTAGACATATATATATAAATGTTTCTTATACTGAATTTGAATCTAGAACAAACACGTAGTACGAAAGACCAAAAATCATATCTAACTAACATATATTGCTAAAATTTTACTAACTTAATTGTAATCTATACCGAGTTACCGTATAGATATTGTATATACACTGACGGACTCATAAACTGCATCAAAGTTCAGGTTTACTCTAAAAGGATTTTTTATAATAAGTATGCAAACTTTTTAGATTAAATTATATAAATATGGAAAGACTGGCTCTTAATCTTAAAAAAAAATTAAATTTAAAAATAGAACTGCAGTAAAACAAATGAATATAGCCGGGAAAGAAAATTTACTTGTAGTATCAGATTTGCGTGTTATTTATAGCAAAGTTTTAAATTGATTCTCATTGATTTTTTTTGTTTTGTCAATTGAATTATTGTTACCAGCATAATTGTTGGGTTAGTTTTTTAACACATCGAGAGTTTTTGAACCATAATATGGATACTTCGTCCGAACAAGCGGCACAAATTGTAGCATTGGTGCGGGAGGGCTTGGATCAACGAACGATTGGTAGAAATTTAAATTTAAACCAGTCTACGGTTTCTAGAATATACAGAAGGTTTGTAGAGACAGGTTCTTACAGGAGGAGACGTGGTACAGGCAGAACTCGAGCAACCACAGGTCGTGATGACCGATTTATTGTTATAACTTCCCTGCGAAATCGTTTCCTCACGTCAGTTAACATCAAAACCGAGCTTAATGAAGTGCGTGGAGTAAACGTGTGTGCACGAACAATAAGAAGAAGGTTAAAGGAAGCGGATATCACCCCTTTTAGACCAGCAAATGGTCCAAAGTTGTCTACAGCTCACAGACAAGCTCGCTTAAGATTTGCGCGTCATCACCTGAATTGGACAGAAGAGCAGTGGGCCTCTGTATTGTTCACGGACGAGTGTAGGACATGTTTATATGGTGCAGATGGTCGCAGAAGAGTCTATCGTCGACGTGGGGAGCGATATGCTCAAAGTTGCATTGAGGAGCGTGTTCCTTTTGGAGACGGTTCATGTATGGTCTGGGGTGGCATATCGATGAACGGGCGAACCGAACTTGTGTTCATAGACATGGTCCGTCAAAACGGTAATAGAGGGGGTTTGACAGCACATCGCTACATAACAGAGATATTAGAAGATCACGTGGTGCCTTACATGGGATTCATAGGCGAAAATTTTACTTTAATGCAGGATAATGCCCGGCCGCATGCAGCTGCACAAGTTCAACATTATTGCGAAGAGGTTGGGATACGTACAATGAATTGGCCAGCACGCAGCCCGGATCTTAATCCCATCGAGCATGTTTGGGACAATTTAAAAAGAGCTGTATATGCGAGAAACCCTTCGCCCACGACAGTGGCAGCACTAAGAACAGCACTTTCAGAAGAATGGGACAATATTCCGCAAGATCTTTTAAAAACCCTTATAAAATCTATGCGGAACCGATTAGAATCCGTAATAAGGGCACGTGGGGGTAATACACCTTATTAAAACACAAATAAACCCTTGCATAAAGTTTGTGTCTATTGTTAAAACCAATTTTTTTATTAAACCAATTTTTCTTAAATTTCTGTTTTTTCTTCAATAAAAGTCTTAAGGTCCTTTCCAGTACATAAACTTAAACTTAAAGATATGACCCTACGCTGTTTTAAAGTTCACGAACCAATCTAGAGGTTTCAATTTAAATCTGCATAGAAAGTATGCATACTTGGTTAAAATATTTATTTCAAAGTCGTCTATTACTTTGATGCAGTTTATGAGTCCGTCAGTGTAGTTACATTTTTTCAATTTCACTAAAACAATTTTCACAATATTTTTTTTGTATAGATATTAGTTTAATATTATTATACTGTTAGAAATAGTGAGCTACATCTTACAACCTAAAATCACTTAAGAGTTTTGCTTAATACCGTATAACAAGAGATATCTTTGAGCGTAACAGATAACATCTTATTTACACTTCTCCATTAACAGAGTTTGTAGCGCGCGAGGGAATACGTATTTATAGAAGAATCACATAATAATTAATCGAAACAGGAAGAAGACGAGTATTTTAAAATAAATAAAAAATAGACAAAAGAATAATTTTGAAGTTCACCCAAAATACATTCAAAATTTCGGATAAACTTTTTCCATGAAAAATAAACAATTCGGCTCATATTTCAGACAAAAGTGTACAACAAATGAATAAAAAATTTCTCTTGAACAATGGTGAAGTTTAAGCCGATTCGGTAGTCATCAGATAAAGCCCGTAAAATAAATCATAGTTCGCAAACTAAGCCGTTTGTTGGTTAAAACTTTAATCTGGTTATTCAATTTGTGAAATTCAAAAAATTGTTTTTGCATTGTGTTTGTTAATAAAACTAGCAATCAAATTTTCTTTACATCAAACATTTTATTAAGCTTTATTTTCGTTCTAGGTCAACTATACGCGTGAAGCAATTTCTAGACTAACGACACATTTTTACTACTACTTATTTTTTTTTATACAACTTAGGTGGCAGACAAGCACACGGCCCACCTGATGGAAATTGGTTACCGTGATCTATTAACGTGTGTAACACCAGGGGAGTCTCAACCGGGCTGCCAACCCTATAAGAACAGAGATTTTCTGTGCCGTCAGTGCAGAATATAAAATCAGGACAAACCTTTAGTCTTCCTACTGACAGCACAAAATCTCTCCAGTGAGCTCTGGCTACTCTACTCACCACCGGAACACAACACGAGGTTAATATAGCCGTGGTATTCTGTAGGGTTGAGGTTGGGACAGAAAAACCGTCGTGTCCTCCTATAAAATTATTACATCGATGCTGATGTCAGCTATTCACAATATCACTAATGATGCTAATAGATAGAGAATAACCACCCTACTAAACCCCAAATGCATATCCACAAAAAAAATCCAAGTAGGATAAAAAAAGAACAAGTAAAATAATATTTTTCTTCCAATAACACAAACAGTCCGTACATTTGTCGATTGTTATTTGACGTGTTGCGTAACTTCAAGTTACACACAGTAACTTCAAGTTACACACATAATGACGAGAACAAAGGGTAACGTTACCGCTCTAGATTAAAGAGCCGCTTATAGCAAACAAATTAAACGCAATACAGAACGCTAAATGTAGAGACGTGCCGATGTGTGCGCTTCGAGTTAGAGCCAACAGTCAAAAGGGCGGCAGCTTTTTAGTAAGAGAGGAATGTGATTCTATCTTTCTTAGAGGAGAAATTTTTGTGGTGAGTAATACGTTGTATGTAATCTAACCATTAAAAGCAAGTCTATATTAAGATTTTAGGACCTAAATCTTATCTATTGTAATATTGAATGTTTGATTCCTGTGCTGGACGAAGTATTAAGAGTTTTAGATTCGGAAATTCTGACATGCGGTACTCAACTGTCTGCAATGGGTTTCCAACTTTTATGTAGGATAAAAAACCGCTAGTGAAAAGTGTTTTTTATTTCATCTTTGTCTACCTTTACGACTAACGAGATTATATTAATAAATTAAAAAAAAAAAAAAAAATGAAATGAAATACTTAACTTGGCGTTTCTTCTGTCAACTGTCCATTAACAAACGGTAAGTGACAGTGAGGATAACAAACGATAGCACATGACAAGTATATGTCAATAAAACAACTGTTCCATAACTATATTCAAATTGCAATAACGCGCCTTACAACCAATTCTACATTCAAAAACATCAACATAAATTATTCATCCGCCTTGTCTATATTGTCAAGTTTTACCAATTAATTTATTACAGAACTATGAATCGATGTGAACGACGTGTCAGTAAAATTCAATTCAGTTAACAATATTTACGCAACTATTTGCATAAAATATTGTTGTCATTATACCCTCAATTTATGATTTCATATCTTACCTGCTTTCTATAAGTTCGGGTTCGATTTCACAAAATTGTTGACTTACCTGCGTATACTGATTACAGCTACGGATTGCAGGCCGGTATACAATTACCATTACGAGAACTTGTAATTTTGAGCTTACAACACGCAATTTCTTTGAAAGCAATCACGTTGACATCGATGCTCGTGAGTAGTTCACCAACAACTTTTTTCCTGTCGGCTTTTGCATCTACTTACCTTTGCCCTGCCACACAAAACTAAGATACTCCATTACTAAAAAATGCTGCTGCCAAAAAAATATCGTGTTCCAAATTCGAATTTATGTTTTTGGTACAACTTTATCAATTTATAACTGGTACCAGTCGTCAACCATCAAAACGTGTGACGATAAAAAAACGGTTGACGAAAACGAATAAATAAAATTGGACTTTATAAAACATTCGCAATGCAAAACGTTGATAAGTCGATAGGGGCAAAGCGACGCGGTATCAGCAGTACATTAAACTCGCATTAGCTTTCAACTACCGGTTTATTTAAGACTTATTTTATGCGTTTGACACACTTGAATTCAGGCTTGAGTCACTGCATTGTAACTCAGGCATTACTAGCCATTTTGCATGTTGTGTTAATCGGTACCTGAGAATTGTCACTTTGACGTTTTTAAAAAGGTTAGCATACCTCAGTACCAAAAAGGTACATATTAATTCAAAGTGTTCATTTTAATGGGTATTAAAAGTTACATTTAACATATTTACCATAGCTGTTTATAAATGCATTTAAAACGATTTTCGTAATATGCCATCGTTTGATGCTATAACAATTAATTTTCTTGATATATGTTGATGAATCCCAAAACTGTAATTTATTCACACCCATAGGTCTCAACGGTTGGATATTAGAATAGTATAAGTATTTAATTTTAATAATCTAACAATTAAGGTCTAACTTCGAAATTAATGGGGTACCATTTACACTTTATATTTTATTGATTGATAGAAGCAAAATTTATTAGTATAAAACGTTAAAACATTTCCATTTTTGCCTTATTTCAAGGTTGTTAGAGTTGAATTTGCTTGCGTTCTAAAGGTAGATATTTCTATCTCTAAGGATGTGACTCATGAAACGTGCAACGAAAACAATGATTATTATTAGAATAGACACCTATAAAATAACTAGTTACGTTTTTATAAAAAAAATTCTTGATATTTTATGACACATGACTTCGTTTAAAATTTAAAATAAAACGAATAGAATAAATAAATAGTAGGTTAAGGTTATTTGCATGAAGGTTTTCTTGTAGAAAGTTACACCTCAGATTATAACGGCTATAAGTGAAATCTAACGTTTGGAAGCGCACATCTTATCTTTAATATTGGTTGTAATCACAGGTAAGCATATTCCAACGTCTTCATTAGTATGCTAATGAAGTAGCTACCTACGCGTGGAGTAAAGCTCTTCGGTTTGCGTCATATCGAATATTGAGTCTATTAATTTATTATTGGTGTTGTTGGTTTGACAATAAAGATTAAGTTAAGATAATTTTACTATTTCACGTGTGCATAAAAGATTAGGTTGAAGTACCTATAAGCTTTTTGACTAACAAAAAAATATATCTAATATTTGAAGGTAGTTGAACAATAAATGTTAAATTTTTTGATTATCTCAAGTGCCTAATCGATAGAATAAATCTTTCATAAACCAAAAAAAAAATGATGTCAGATGTACAAAGCATTATTTTGACTTTGACTTCGAGAAATCGAAGTCAAAATAATCACTTATTATATTACCTGTAATACCCTTTTGGGTAGTCCCGTCTTCTGGCTGAGTTGTTTCAGGTCTTTCGCATCAGGATTGTGGTTGATTGCGAAGTAGGATTTCATGGTGCGGAGCTGGTGGTGCTTGAAGCTGGTGCGCATGCGCTTTGTGCGGGAAGTCGTGCCCAGGCCGGCACCTCCCCGGAACCCCATCTCCAAGTAGTCGGGGTTCAGATCTGGTTTCAGAACGACAGTCACACTGCTGAATGTTCATATATAATTATTTTGTAGGCGATTTAGGGAATAATATTACATATAGATTACATCAATAATTATATTATTGAAATATAAGAATAATTTTAAATTAATAATTAGTAACAAAAATAAGATTTTTTTTAATAAATATTTTATATTCAAACATAAAAAGGATGCGGTTCAAGATAAATAATGAAATAATTTAAAAAAATTGTCGGATACAAATATAATTAGGTAAGTACCTGTTAAGTACATATACAATTATTTTAAAACACTCAGTATTAGTAGAACACCTACCACCGTTACATCGAACAAGGAAAAGATAGAATGAGGATAGGCAAATATTAAAATACCAAATGGTTAGCAATAGCAATATTAACACAACATTAAAACCAAAACATTCGCATCGCCAATTCGCACAAACTAAGCATTATTAAATAATTTCATTATAACATTTATTGGGTTTAATTTGTGTAGTTATTATCAGTTGGCTAAATTAATTTGTAAAATAAAGTGTATGGTTTAAAGTTTAATGATAAAGCTAATATGTGTCTTTATTTATGCTAATTATAATTACTATTGTCAGTAACGGATTTCGTATAAAAAAATATAAACTTGTCGTTGGTATATTTTATTTGATATTATGTTTTAAATCGTATTAAAAGTTTTTTAAACGCATTAACGTAGAATTTAAAATATTGTCTAACTTCTGCTTGCAAGCATAATAGTTAACACAATACTTTAACTATTAACTTGGTTGCAATCAATACGTATATTAAATTTACTTTGCATAATCGAAAAAATCAGTATAAGTTTGAATCGCCATAATCATAACCCACGTGAAAAAAAATCCATCTAAAATACCCAAGAACCGTTCGAAATTTGAAATCCGCACGCATGGAACTCACGGTCATAAATCGAGCGTAACACGCACGCCGCATTGTTTGCCGTTACAATACGGCTCGAGACGTCACACGCCGTGATGAAGTCAAGCCGACTACGTTTTAACGACCGATAAATGCCACTAATAAATATACCGAAACTTACCGCGTTCCTGTAACGCTTTAAGATTTGCGGTAACGTTATGTCGAGTAACAATATTTGGAGTGGGCACCAAAAGTCGATAGATTCGAAATATTTGCGCACCGCACTTTGAATTCCGATATTATGTGTTATAGTGGTCCTAGGTTACAATATAAGTGATGTGGCCAGATGCTGGTGTGGTCAAATCCCTCTCTCTCACCCCTGTTAATAATGTTAGCATACCTCAAAAAGCTATTGGGATTATATAATTTGAGTCAAAATAAGCGCTTAAAGGGTGAACTAACGGATCATACTCGTACATAAATAAATATAGCATATTGAAAATAAGACGTTAAAAAATCTTTTATGTATAGAAGTATCTTGGCTTCCGAGTTCTGCTCGATATTTATGCTTTCAAGGTCATCTTTTGGAATTTTGGTTTTGGTTTTGAAATTTTGAGAAACGCTGAAATAGTGTAAGTTAATTTATTTAAATGATGGACACAAATCACTATAAACTTTGTCTCCCGTAGATACGATTCAAAATGATTTGTAATATATTTTGCCTCAAAAAGCCGCTGCCGGCCGCTGCTCTATCTTACAGAAAAACTTGAGTACGATTTTTAATGCCAGTGAACAAAAGTGTATTTTTATAGGTAACATTGACGGTCGACATCAAATTATGGAGCAAATAATAAATAAGCATGTACTAAAGCATGGCATTTTAAGTTCAATTTCCATTGAATAGCAATTACCTACTATGTTTTACAATTGCATAATAAATCATTTCAGTGAAACACGATTAGGTAACAAATGTTTTCACCTCATTTATATCAGTTGATCAAAAGTTGAGCGTTTTCCAATAGCACTAGGTAATTGATATCAAGTTAAATAATATTATGAATATTTTGTACTTTTTTTATGGGTTTTGTGCATTGAATTCGTGCAATCTGTAAATTATTTCTGAGTTAGTTTCAAGTATTTATGTCTGATTCAAAATGTCTTAAACCACAGTATTCCACTATACTAAGCGGTAGTAGCTTAGTGGTTAAAGAGTCGGCCTTAGGATCGAGAGATCCTGGGCTCGAATCCTGGCCACTACACTACCAATGTGAACACACTCCTAACACAAGGTTCTAATATTCTTTATAAATAAATAAAAAAATAACATCGTTAGAGTCATAGTCCAGTCCAGTCCGGGTTATTAGACATAACATTCTTAACTCTACGACACTGGTCTCAATGTACATTTTTGCCTAATTTACTAAATATTGACTATCAAAAGTTTAATAAAAGTAGTAATAATAATTTGTTTATTTAATTATAGTGTGTTAATAAATTTTTTTCATGTAAACATAATTGATATGTATTTTGGTTTCTGTTACTGTAGAACGACTTGTATCTAAGTCTCCTACCGGAGTTTCCTTCCCCAGAGAGGTAGATACTATTCGTTAGGTTAGGTATGGTACCACTCTAGCAGGCATGTGCATACCCATAAAAATCAATAGAATTATTTAATTACTGAATCATAAAAAAATCTTTCAACAACTTCATTTTATTGCAACAGTTCCTTTTTTTGAAGAAAGCAAGTTGTGAAACCAAACCAACCTTCATTTTCGTTTAATAATTGTCAAAACTTTGAATATTCCAGATTCAAGATTGTTAATTTATTTTTAACCGCAAGTACGCGTTCCGAAGTCCGGACAATTAGCATGTAGGTAATTATGCGGTGGCCCGTTGCGCGCTATTATGGCTGATATGTAAAATGCACCACGTTTTGAACGCACCGCGCCGCCGTAAATTTCGATTTTTGTACTGTGAACGGTGTTCAGATTTAAAATACAATATCTCCAGCATTGATCTCCAAATTTATTTAAATGATTTTTTAACTTACGATCGTAACCAAAAATCTGTGTAGTGGTTGCAATCGTGTATGCTAAGGTAAAATCAGGGTATGTTTAACGACCAAAACTAATAAAATTCAAACAGATTTAATAGTGTAGCTGGAATTTAAAGCGATATGAATGTCGGTGCGTCGTCGCCGCTGTTGAATTTCTCTCACCACGTTTCAGAAAAGCGATCGCGAATATAAAAAGCACACGAACTCACACTGATCGTGCGATCCGCTGCGTTGACGGGCGTCCAGTGTTTGTTCGACATGATTTACTCCATAACCTCTGATAACCGCGGCCAACATACAAGGACCTCTTTGAAACTATGTCGATACCTCGTTGTGAGCAAAAAATGGGTCAATAAACAGGGCGAGGCAGGTCAAGGTACGCTCGTTGACGTACAGCCGCCTAAGGCGTTCGTGCACCGGCCTGATGATACGGTCTTCACAAACAAAAAGTGAGACATGGAGATTTTTTACACATTTTTCAATGCTAAAGACACGTAATCGTATTTTAAGTTTGGACAAAATTTTTTGTGCGTCATCAATATGTTCCTTAGTACATTTTAGTTTTAACTTACCGACTTCCTAAACCGAACATCGTGAATTTTTTTTTATAAAACTCACACATAAAACAAAATAAAATAGTATTAATGTTTTTACATAGATAAGAATCAAACTAGATTTAAAACAATATATTTTCATCAGAACATAAATCCATCCAGTCGCTTAATGTCGCTGGTGATGTACCCTCACTGATACTACATCTATCGATTTCCATCGACACAAAACGTCGCGTCCTAAAAGAAGACATTATTAATAGATTGAGACACAAAATTGTGAAGATAAGGCGCTGGGTGAAAAAAATCCTCAAAAAAAAAATACGGGTGGGTTATAAAAAGACCTGTGATATCATAAATCGTACGTACCATTCATGTTTTTAAGGCCGAAAAGAAAAAAATGAGATTTCCTTAACGATACCACTTCGTCCGGTGGCCAGATTTTTTTCGTAATAGCAAAAACGGCATGTCGATGTACTTGACCGCAGTTAAGTGATTATAGCTATGTTTCTTTATGATTGAATTGTTATTTTTACTCTGCAATTTTGTTACAAGTTCGCCAAGATACCAAGTATGATTGCAGTTTGAAACAAATATCTTTATATGCAATATCTATCTATCTATATTGTCTAATAACTGTAAGGTGGTTGTGTCTGTATACATTGGAGATATTTAAAAAAAATACTTAGGTTATGCTTTATTAACTGTAATACTGAACCCAAAAAGATATTTTTTGCATTCTTGCCTGTTTGCCTGTTTGTCCACGATGGACGTGAAAACTACTGAACGTATGTTGATACCGATGTGTTTTGTTTACATACCTACCTACTTAAATTTTATAGATACTTAAAATGTTACGTTTGTTTTTTTTTAATTGAGAGTTGTTGTGCTGTCAGTGGCAAGACTAAAGGCTTTCTTCTACACTGACGGCACAGAAACTCTATTCTTACAGGGTCGGTAGCACGGGTGTAACTCCACTGGTGTTGCACACGTTCATAAGTCACGGTAACAACTTCCCATCAGGTGGATCGTGTGCTTGTCTGCCGCATTAGTTGTATAAAAATATAATTTGACCAACAAAAGTTGCGTTAACTGATATCCGCACGAATAGTGCCGCAGGCGGAAGGCTACTTAATGAACTCACGCGTATTTTGTTCCTGTTACGAGTAGGTATAGCGTACCTATAATATAGATACACTTTTATCATGACTTTTAGTGTTCAAACGAAAAAACAACTTTACATCAGCTATTTTTATTTTAGGTAAGTACTCCAATATCATGTTCAGTAAACTAATTAGAAACGAAGCAATATATTTTTTTTGTATGTGTTATATTACAAATATGACAGTACATGGGCCACCTTTCAGTTCGTCATTACAATCTAGAAACTACCTATGAACAAGACAAGACAAACGAGTTCAAACCTTCAGACCTATTTAATAAAACGACACAATTCCTTGAGACTGTGCCGTTTTGTTTTAGAATTTCTATAATGTTTTGTTGTCACTTAGGACGTTTATCATGACTAATCAGACGAGCCTAAAAAGCTGTAGTCACGTTTCGATTGACTCATGTAGGTATGTACGTATACCTAGCTACATGTTCATGCAAAATTTCGGCTTTATCAATGCAGCGAAAATGTGTCTATACTTTCTTTTTTTATATACCACATAGGTGGCAGACAAGCATACGGCCCACTTGATTGGAAGTGGTTACCACGACTTACATAAATAATAATTAAATAAAAAGTTTATTGGCCAAATACATTTTTAAGATAAGTGAGATTAGGGAGACCCCTTGTTAGCAAAATAGGATGAATGTACTAGGAGCCTCACTTGTACATTAGTAGGTACAAAATTATGTAATACAAAAAAAAAATACTTCATAATAATAAGAATTGTGTTTTAGTTTGTGTGTGACTGTGTGTGATCTCTGTGTGTATATGCACTGCCACCTTACAGTTATATAATAGTGTAGATGATGAAGTTAAATCAAAGTCTGTACTTAACAAGTTTTCAGCTAAATGAATAAAAGGAAATTGCCAGTATATCTTCACAATTTGATCACTGTGCTTCGTTATTAAACTTTTTGTGATATAAATAACATAATACTAAAATTATGTTATCTATACCACGGTTGAATGGGATGTCTGAACTTGCAATTGTAATTTTCTATTTAAAGATAGCAAATCAATCTCGCATACACCACTAAAGAAAATAATATTAATAAATCACCTTGTGTTTGTTTCGAGATTACCAATTAATAATAAACCTTTTAAAAAGCGAAGACTAAAAATATACTAAAATCTGTTCATTTAAGCTGTATACAAATGATTGGCAAGAAACAAATATACGTATTGCGTATAAACGTTATTACGTAACTGTCCTTCTAGCTGGGACAGCATCGAGAAAGTCTTTATCGATATACAGATCTACTACTAAAGATATTTTCGAGTCGTCGTCGACGTGATTAAAAATGTTAAATTATTGAATTCGTCGGCATTATGTGTCGTATCGCATAACATGACGACGGGGGGCGCTACCGGGGATACTAACTCATGCAAGAGAGCACAATGTTATTAGTACTTAAAACGTTGGAGTTATATAGAAACGATAGATATCAAACATACATTGAAATCACGACTAAATATTAAATTTTTTATGAGTTAGTGACGTCCGTTGAGTGTGGTTAAATTATTTCTCGGTTTATTGTTTATTTTTATTACCCGCGGTTTTATATGCGTGAGTAGGTACACTTATGTTTGGCTAGACGATTATTTGGCAATTTCTCAGTAAGGCATGACTGTGGCCCGAATGACACAGTATGTAGGCTTGCGGCATCGTATCCTTGTTATGTCATAATCTCGCAGTGATTTCGTATTTTTAACCACCTTTTAAAGTAAACAGTTTGAAGTTTTATTATTGAAAACCAATTAGTAAAATTAAAAACAAGCTGGTCACTTGTTTCAAACGCACCGCAATTGCCATAACGATTTAAAAATCGATAATATTGGTCACATTATTGACATATATGCTGAAGTAACACAGCCGAAGGAATGACAAGACAGCAAACTCATCGTTTGGCTCGACTACTAAACACTAGAGTATATTGCCTATATTATATATAAAACTCGTAAGGAGATTTTAGTATTTATTTTTGTCTTTTCAGATGTCATTTGATGTATAAGCCTTCTGCCTTTACCTATTATAAACACACAGTAGTATATCATCTTTGCTCTTGAAGAGTGATGGTACTCGTGGGAGTGTTCACACACTAAATAATACAAATCGTGGGTTTCGGCATAGATAAAATATGTAAACTTATATAATAGTTCAATTTCAATGTAACGGTTGGTAATAAAAAAAAATGTTTAAGTTAGACAAATAATTTTCACCGATAGGCATCACAATTTCATTTATGAAAAAGAAATTTTAAGACTGTTTTTAAGGTTATTAATTCTATCGACAAGGCTTCACCACTTCACTATTTAACATGGCACCCTACTGACTAAACAAAAATTTTATGAGCGTATGCTTTTAATGTGTTTTTATACTGGTATAAATTAACGAAATAAAATTGTTTTAATAAAATAAACATAGAAGAATTAAATAAGTGAGTGACCGCAATAACGCATGTTGTATAAAAAATATACGACCTTCGGCAAAAAAACAACCGACTTCTAACATTTTTATGAATGAATACAGCAAAAAGTGTTTATCTTACGGATCTCTTCCGTTAACTTATTCATACATGTATTACGACACAGCTCTTAGAAGCCTTCTCACTAGATTATTCCGGGAAATCATGACCGTTACACTTATTAATAACCAGAAAAGTGGGCAAATACACGTAAGAGACTTAGGACTGAGTTGGCTTAAAGTGAACCTAGTCCTTAATTATTATAACTCCATCAACGTCATTATGAACGGTAAATTTAGTATGTGGACATATAACAAAAAAAACCGTATTTAACCTTAAAAAAAGGCTAACATCCCAGTTGTGTACCGAAAATTTCTTAATTCATTCCGAAGACCGTCTATAAATAAATGATTCAATAAAACTGGACTTGCCACTGATACAGATGTCTCGGGCAAGATAGCGGCAGGAACAAAATGTACAAGGATATCACATTAGGGACGTGACGTATATCGGGATGTGAGAAAATTACGGTTCACCTCTATATCACGCCTGTCGGTGAACAGAAGTAGAGGCTTGAAATCATTTGATTATAGAGGCAGGAGACGATAGCGTATCGATAGACGGTTCATTTATAAAGACGGTTTTCTCTCTTACTAGTACTAGTAATATTAACTATGGTACGAATTGAAATATTATTGGGAAAGTTATAGTAATCCTAATAATTTAAAAATAAAGTAAAGTGTTTCAAATTTGCCCTTAAAATTAGAATTAGTTAAAAACACTGTATATCAATTTATATAATTTTATTTGCTTCAACGCTTACCGTTAAAACAAATAAAATTTATATCTAGAATAATCGATTACGATAATATAAATGAAAAAAGTCGACTTAGCCGTTAATAATCGATAGAAACCGTAATATAATATATAATATTTCCATTTGAGAACACATTTAATATGCCTTTTGCATCGATCCAAGAAATTGGAATAGGCTATAGGCTTTAAACACAATATTGGCGTGAAGACTTGAACGTAAGTGACTTGTAAGTATTATAGTAATAAAATATATCGATATCAATTTGCCCTGAACAATAAAATTGGTTTCCAGCTCCACTGAGAGTAAACTAATAAAATAATATAAAGAATTGTTTACTTCAAGACCGTATAGCATTGCAGATTTTAACTAAGTAATGGACATGACCGGTAGAAATCTTACACGCATATATTACTATAATATACCTAGTTTAAAGTTGGTCTTCTGTTCAAAATACTGCGTTAACTTTCAACAGTAGGTACATAATAGTTTAACGACTGAATAGGATTTGTAAGTACACCTAAGCTGTTGGCTTGTACCTACTCGTATACGTTATAATGTGTTTTTATTCGGTTTTATAGCTTTTATAACGTGCAATAAAACGTACAATTCTGGTCATTTCAATATTTTTATAATGCTGCAATAGTAACCTTCGCATTTATTGCATTATTATTTATTGTATTATTAAAGTACTGCAGTATGTCAAATAGCGAAATGGAATATTTTCCATCTGGAATTATAACATGTTTTGAAATGGAACAACAACAATTTAATTCAAAGTTTATTTCTAAATCATTGAACTAAAGTAACAGAAGTCAAAAGTAGTTGATGTAGAATGAAAGTATACAGATTGACCAAATAATGTTATTCACAGTCTAAAATAAAAAAATAAACAAAACCGAAGCTGTCTTTTGTCACGATTAAATAAAGTATACAGTCACCTCCAAAAGCCGTTTTGTTTTAAAAAAAATACAAAAATCGAAAAAGTATTTGAACCAACTACCGGCGGTGCTGGAACGCGCCCACCCTATCAACGATCGTGGACGCTACTCGAAATGTCCGATACTTAAAAAAGTAAAAGAAAAAAGTCACATATTTTGGCGGGAAATAAATCACGAGAGGGACGCTATACAAAATTTATGGAGGTACAACACGACGCACTTGGTAGAAAATTTAAAACAAAAGATGTAAGAAGTATCGGCTTTGAATAAGGAGCGCGGGTTCCGCGGCGGAATGAAAAGAAGAATTATAAACACATTTATTATACTTTGCATTTTATTAAAAACGAAACTTATAAAGTTACGTTTATCGAGCACATCACTACTAGTTACACGTCATTATTCCTTGACAGTTGTATACTGAAGAAATTTGAAACTTTTGTAAGAAGTGTCATCATCAGCTTTTTTAATTTTTTAATCAATCTATTTTGACAATTACAAGTAAAAGTTAAAAAAAACGAAATTGAGAGTGTTGATCTGTTTAAATTTTCTCGCAAGTCAGTTCCAAAATATATGGAACTCCAAAAAGGTGGCGCATATAACTACCCAAGCAGCTGGGACTCTGCTCCCGTAACTGTATTAGGAAACATTTTTTGTAGTGTCGCCGTTAACGTGTAATTTATTGACACTAGGCTCCGATATTTAGGGAAGTATACCGTAATTATAGGACATATTTATCTATGGCGACCGTTTTTGGTGACTAGTTAGATAAACTTTTGAGGCATCCGTTGACAGATAAAACAACATAATAGGATCCTTGCAAAAATAATAAAAATGACTGAAACAAAATATTCTCTGTATATTGCCGTTGATGCAAATACTCATTAAGTTCAAAGTCAAGTACATCACGATTAACTAGATTTTAGAACTGAAATAATAGGTACTTACTTATGAAAATACCTACTATAAGATATTTAAACTATCATGGTCACACACGTTAGTATTAAAGTTATCGGGATATTTACCATGTTGTATTGTTCTGAGATTTCGATATTTCGGCGCTATTGCAAGCATCATGATCACGGAGGTACCGGAGTATTGACGGTGAACAGTGAAAAAATTTTACTTATCGGATACTCAGAACAATACAACATGGTAAATATCCCGATAACTGAGACCAATAAAACTGTATTATTAGTGTGAGGGACTTTAACCTTTATTGTCACATCAAATGCTCCTAGGAGATTATCCACGGTTTCTGTTCAAAAGAAAAATGTAGGTACACTTGCAAACTAATACGTTTTAGGTCCTAAATTTATCTCTAGATAAATCTAACATTAAGGGTCATTCATCTTACAGTACGCCTTAATATGGAAGGAAACTACCTATTCACAATTTTTTAAACTCTAATAGCCTCCATTCCAGATTCCGTTTGCAACGGCAACCGCAGAAAAGTTTGTAGGTTTATACGTAATGGACGGAAAAAGGTAAAAAATATTATAAAAGTTGAAGCTTCAGTAACGAGCCAAGCCTTATCCGTCATAAACTTGTTGCTTCGAATTAAATAGAATACTTGCTTGTATTACGATCCACATTTCCAGATGAAGTTTTAGCAGGCGATGTTGCCATATCGAGTTCATATTAAAATATACGTTATTGAAAGGAACTAAATTTAATGAACTAGACTAAGGTTTACTAAAATACTAAATTGACCACCAATTCAAAACCCGGCCCGTCCCAGTTTCCGGCAAGAAACTAAACCAAAAATTAAGAACAATTTATTCGGCACGGAACTTATAAAACGTCAACATAAAAGATTAACAAACTATAGTATTGACTAAGAGTCCGTCAAGAAACTCAGTCAATTTTTATAGCCTATTTATAAACACGTTTATTTACTTAATCTAAATACAATTATTTGTTTGAGTAGCGTTGTTGAGTTAATTTCCAAGCAAGTTAGTCGTCATCGTAAGCAGCATTCTTACATTCTCCTAACTTTGACATGTGAATGATAGCGTATTTTACGAAGCTATTCGTGCCAATAGTATCTACGTAGATAGTACAATGTGTCGTGGGTGTGTCTGTTAGGCCGACGCCTACTAGCTCAGAGTAGGAGAGACATTACCATTCGGTAAATACGCTCATAGAGTGATCAATGCTGTAGATAATTTGATGATAGCTACGTTTGAATTGGAATCGACTATGAGAATTTCATAAGCGGTTAGAGATTTACATTTAAACTTGCGATTGTCCTTGGCTCGGCCTGTTTAAATTCTGATCCTATTGCCACAATCCACAGAAATCTATTACTGAGATAAAAGTAACCTACTTAGATGCTGTTCTGTAATATATCTTTGATCCCATTTTCATTTAAATCTGTTAAGCCGTTTATGCATGATCAAACGTGTATTCAAAATCGTCCCGTGTAAGCTCCTCATTAGTCGTGAGACAATAGGCTCAGCCTTCGGATACTTTGCTTGATGTCAACTTTTGACAGCTATCAATTTGACAGGTAGTCCCGGCAACTAGAATGTTTTCAATACAATCTGCAAACATTTATACAATAATTTGTTATACAGAGTCGCAATTGAAAATTCAAATCAAATACTAATTATTTCAAGTAATTAATTAAAAAAGTGTCTTCTGCAATTCGCACAAATTAAATTTATTTATTAATTACGTCCTGCCACAAAATTAAGTATGTGTATATAGAAGCTGTGTAAATTTAAGAATTTGAAAAAGTCTCCTCGAATAGTTGTATTTTTTTTATATTTGCCAATAATTTCCCATCCAACCAAAACCATCAACAAAGTAGGACTTAAAATACAACTTAAGATGAAAAACGATAAGGTCAATCCCAAATTATAACGTGGCGAAAAGATACAGGGATTCATTTATAAGTAGAAAGGTCAAGAGTATACTGCTGCGGTTTTCCCAAGTGCCTACAATATGGGGTTCTTCAAGAGGAGTATTAGAATGCCCCTCATGTTGCTCACGTCCATAGGCCACGGTAACCACTTACCATCAAGTCGGCCGCGTGCTTTCCTGCCACCTAAGTGGTATAAAAAAGCCCATTTTGGAAAGAAATAAGGCAAAATAGCAATTGTCAGGATCATAAAAACTAGAAGCATAAATTTGTGTTTTTGAGAGGACCCGGGTTCGAATCCTGCCCATTACACTACTGACGTGTACTTACTCCTAACACAAGTAATTTAGTTTAACTATAAGTATTAATGGGAATACTGGTATTCCTGTTATTAGTATTCTTAGAACAGTAGTATTCTTAGAACAGTAGTATTCTTAGAACAGGAAAAATGTTGTCTCTGCCTACCTGTAATATGCGTGTGTATATTATATGTAGGTATGCAGTGATGGTAGCAAGTAAATATATCTTATTTACTTTCGTACATATTCCGTTTAAAATTCATTACGCAATTAATCTAGCAATAATTAATATTAATTGCTTTAATTGATTCATAATTAATACGGGCGGTGCCAAGGACTGGTGAAGCGGCTTAACATTGAGCGAAAATTGTAACGTCCAATAAAAATATAATTGGAAGATACAAAATTTATTTTGGAAGACCTGTGTGTATTTTAAGACGTATGAATATTGAATTAGAAGTCACGGGTTTGAGTCCTGTCCATTGCGAATATTTTTATATATACATATATTTTTATATAAAAATATGAAATGTGTTGGATATGATAGCTTATACGTAAATAATAAGTATATAAAAATTATTTCACAAAAAATATTTTTTTATATTTTATTTTTAGGTACAAAACAAAATTGAGATTTTTTGTCTGTATTTCACATGAGGCAAAACGCAGAAAATCTGTTGCAGTTCACGTGACGTACCAATAAAAATTTTACTTAGCCTAACGGAAACTTACGTTGGTTGTTCTCTTCGTAGATATTATTGGACGTCACGCGCATAACGTCACGTGACCGACCGTTTCTCGCACACTGTTTAAGCTATTTACAAAACATACATATATATTACAGGTATTTGATAAATTTCGGCAACCCATCTTAGAGGATGTCAAAATTTATTTAGTACTTGTTGCAATTCATAATTTTCCCGTAAAACCTAATTAATATACCACATTTTCGCTTTGTTATGTATGTTCATCCGCATTTTAGAACCCATATTACAAACTAGTACGTTATAACATATTGAGTGAGATCAGACAAATCTAAAAAAAACAAGTACTTACGTACTTCTAAAATCTAACGGTGCAAAAATTAATAGATCATCCAAACTGACAGCTGATTCAGTACGGTTACGGTAAAAGTCACATGCTCGGGCATGTTCATTGCTTGCTTCATTTGAGTATTACTTGCCACATCTTTAATCAATTACCTTTTTTTTTTTTGGTCTAGCAAGAAAAATTGTGCCCCATCCGCATACCGCATGACACGGAGAATTTCGTGACCGCTGTGTAGGGCTCTTACACTAAAATAACTGTGTGGCACACTCTGCATAGAGAGAGTGAGATTCTCAGTCTGTTCTCAGTGCAGCTTTGATTAACATCTCAAGTAAGCGGGCTCTCATTATCGTTTTAAGAACGCTAGCTGTGACGCTATTAACTAAAATTACTGATAGGTATTCCCGTTAACTCGTTCAGCTTAGCGATCAGGCATAGCGTCTGAGGTGTCCCGGGAATAGATTCATGTGACTCGCGAGAGTGAGATTAGTATTCTATGCGTTCATTTGTTTTTTTGTACATTCATACATATAATCAAATGATCAAAAAATGTGATAATGATGAGATGTATCAATTCTCATAACCCTTGTACTACTTACTAACATTTTCAATTCGACTAATTTTTTTACAAAATCCGAGATCACTGGAACATTTTATGGTAGTCTTTTTTTATTCGATATGATTTTTATTTCTTCTAAGGTTTTGCTTGCGAATTTGTAGAAAGTTATAACACATAATTTAGTTACAAATTACCACATGTGTTTTTCATGTAGTAATTTGTACTAAATTATGTATTACGTCATACATTTTACCTATGTACAAATTGCTTACATTATATAAGCCCTTCACTTATTTTGGTAAAAGAATATACTTCTCTCGTGACCTTAAAGGTCAAAGCTCGTCTAACTATGTCATCGATCACTATCGAAAATTGTATTTCACCTTAACTACGCACTGTAGAGGTTCTTTTTTTCAGTATTGCTGACATATTATATTTAATACAATAAAAGTACGTACTGCAATGAAAATAATCCAATACTCGTAATACGTTTTCTTGATGCCTACGTTTTTTTTATTTGGTAAGTCAACTTTAAAATATACTTTTCAAAAGTTTTTGAACGAAGAACGTGGAACAGAATATCTATAATTATAAACCTTCCTTGAAATATTGAGTGAAAATAAATTTCAAATTTGAATTCAACATTTTCTAGGAGACACCAGCAAATTGAATAGCGAGCATCTAACTATAGAGGCTCACGTACAGTTGATTACGTGCCGATTCTGCGTCCCTATTCACGTCTTGTGGGTGCTCTCCACGATCTGATACAAGTCACCTTTGAGTACGATCACAGATAGCGTTTCAGAAATGTTTAGAGCAAAACGTATTATGGTTTTGGAATACGTAGGTACATAAATTTTAATTGGCGTATTGTCAATGTATGAATAGTGGTCATTAATTGATGGTGAGACGTAGATACGAATGCATTAAATAGAGGTTCCCTTATATAATTCATATAAATGAGGCTGGCTTGTTTAATAATCTAATACGAGAACATCCAAGTAGGTACTAGATTTTGCCGTCCACACTGGACGATCCTATAAGTTCAAATGATGAGTAATGAGTTATATATTGGACATAATATTGTCATTATAATCTTATACCCAAGTCGGTTGGGATCAGTTTTCACTCTTCAGTCTAACTACGAAATTCTCAGTGTAACCACGGCCATCTGAATACCACAACTCACTAGCTGTATCTTACAAATAATTTTCAATTAGTATGTTTTTTGCATGGCATTTGGGACCAGCGAATGTGTGGTAATTGCCCTGACTAGTATTAGTTAAATTTGTTCTACCTATCCTAACCAAAACAACGCGCTCCTAACTGTGATGTCACCTCATAATGCCCTAAAGCTTTATAAACACCAACTGACGCTGTGCAGTCATAATGACGCGTTCTATATAAATAAAATGAGCCACGCTATTCATACTTTAAGGTGTTATATGTGGGCCCAAATAAAGTTCACACAGTTGTTGCGGCCGCATAACAAGACGTGGGACTCCACCTTTCACTATATTACGTAAACCCGCGGTGCCACATCACAAAAGTGCGGTTGGACGACTTCGAGAACTGGTAGGTATAAAAACATCACACATCTTATCCGCTGTGGAAATTCGCAAAAACACCGCGTGTTGAAGAAACTGTGTGACCGTTAGCGATCTGCTATTAAGTAAAAAAGTATGTTGACCCAAAAGAGGAATAAAAAATAGTACTTAAAATTGCTATGTTTTCTTTATAAAGTAGCAATAAACACACGGTCCCTTTGTGATAATTCGATGATACCGCTGCCAGAGCTATATTCCAGATCTGTCATTAATTTCTAACCAACCTGTTATCAAAGTCTAGCAGCTCATTATTTGAAACCTAATATGCGTTATCTCGCTTATAGGACCAATTGCCAGTTTACAGTCGGTATAATTAATATATTGTTCCTATAATGAATCCTAACAAAAACCATAAGATATCTATTCCGCTAATATCTTAGCGGTTATTTATGGCTTCTAAGATTGAAAAATGCGTGAACGTGTGCTTATATTAATATCTACTTACAAATGCTGTTTTTATCACAATTTGTGAGAATATTGGAGATCACCTCTCCTCTTTCACTACGCCTCTTACATTAATCATCTTTTTCACGTTACCCTTATATAGGTGGTACTCTTGTGTCATAAGTGTTAAATTACGCTAACTGTGTGCTTATCTATAATATATTAAGAGTAAGCCGAGGTTGCCACGAAGAAATCGCTTCCAGCAATAAGGCCGCCCATTGTACTACATTAAACTGTATGCATGCTAACTACAAATTTTACTGTAATCTATTGGTGTATAATAAAGAATGATCTATCTATCTATCTATTTAAGCGTTATGCGCTTCTAACTGCTTTAAGCTTTTCAATTGGAGTCGAAAATAAATTATAAATAAATATGCTACAACATTCTACACAACGCTATCATGTCCCATGGTAAGCATAGCTTAACTAGCTTGTGTTATGGAATCTAGAACGCGGATAAACATAATTAGATACTTTTTTATAAATACATACATATTATACATAGAAACACCCAGACCAATGCATATATTACATTTTCATACATACAAATATTTGGAATGAGCGGGAATCGAACCCGCACCTCTTATCTAGCATATATCGATCTTTCATATTACCAAAAGTCGTGTGATAAAACCAATGCAAATACGGAACTCTCATAACAGATTAGCATTGAAAACGCTATCCGCTATTAATGGAACTATCGCCTAAGTTCAAACTCAATCTATACTATTTAAAATACGTGCAACATATTCTGATGGAATGTGTTCGGAACCAACAGCGGAGAGCAGACCTCACGCAAACTAATGTAATGGATATCGGAGGATGCAATAGCGTCCTTGCGAGACCTCTTTCGGATGCAGCTCAAGACATGTATCTGTTATATCATGAATATGTGACAGCTGTATAACATATTAATATATATAAAATTACTGGTACTGTATACAAAATGGCTATGATGGAGCGACATAGTCATGTTGTGGCTAAGCTCCGTAAGTAAAGATTAAAAAAAAAACTATTTAAAATATCTACAACTGTGTCGTATAATTTATTCGCGACTACGAACGCATTGTACGTTATAATCGCTTAATCTCACCGGACAGGTACCGAGCTCTCTCTAGGCAAATCGACTGCCATATACGAGCCTAGATATAAAAAAAACCTCGTTTTGATACGACTTTTTATAGTTGGCTGCTCACTGCTGGCATGTGCATATGCTCACTGTCCTTTTCAAAGGCAATGAATTATGCTACATGCCAATTATTTACTTCTATTCAGGTCACCAGCCAATTATATTCGCTTTATAGTAGATATATCATAGGTGCTGATGTTTTTAATCAAGCATCTGTACATAGTTGACTTAATTCTAAAAGTCTATTCATAACTTAGACGCCTTAGGTCTCATTTAGGCGTATCGAAATGTGACTTCTTTAGACATTTTTTTATACCGCTTAGGTGGCAGAAAGGAAAGTGGTTACCGTGGCCTATGGACGTGTGTAACACCAGAGAAGCCACACTCGCGCTGCCGACCCTGTAAGCACAGAGTTTCTGTGCGGTCATTGTAGAAGGTAGAGCAGGACAAGCCTTTAGTCATCCCACTGACAGCACAAATTCTCTAGTGAGCTCTGGCTACTCTACTCACCGCTGGGAACACAACACGAAGTTATTATATATTATTATAACCGCGGTATTCTGTAGGGCGGAGGTACTTTAAACAAAACCATATTATATATAGAAACACCGACCAATGCAAATATACTTTTTTTTATCAAGCGCACGCCAACTTGACTTCACCTCGCCTGATGGTAAGGCAAAGTCACAGGAAAGAGGGTCACGATTACATACACTAAGTAATGTTACAATGGTGGCACTCAGCTTGGCGGCCTAATCAGATGGTTCTTCACGCCCCGGTTAAAGGATACATATTTGCATCGAGCTGGAATCGAACCCTGTTAAGTAGTAAGCTCGTGCCACATTAATAAATAGATATGTCACGCGGCACTCCTAAGGGACCATGACGAAAGGGACTCCCCTTATATCCCAGGGGAGTGCAGACAATATGTTACCACTTTGTACAACCATTACATTTTTCTTTCATTGCCATTATTCTTTCCACTGCTCTTCATGTGGCTAACATAGTGTTGTTTGACGTCCAACACACAAATATTCCTCTAAATTTGCGTTATACACACATTCAAAACATATTATAAAAATAAATTACTACCTAATTAATTCCAAAATTAACAATTAAATCAAAATAAATATAAATGTATGTCTGTGAATGTGTGTGTGTGTGTGTGTGTGTGTGTGTGTGTGTGTGTGTGTCAGTATAGTGTGTTGATTGGTATGTCCGTATGTTTAAGAAGTTGCTAGTGTTAATATCAATGCAACAAAAAAAGACTTTAGTTCAAAGCCGGTTCAATCCGGAACTTACAGTTCCAGTATTTGAAACTTTAATAGAAAGATTAAATTTTACGGCAATTTTATTCAATTGCCAACAATATTACACCACAACATTACCATAATAATACACGATAAATTTATATTATAAAAAAAAATAACAAACCCGCCCTCATCCGACACAAGATTAATGTGCGTACATAAACCGGGAATCGAACCTCATATTTCGGTTTCCTATTACGTGGGGTGGCACCCCATACAAGATGAATATATTGCAGTAAAAAATATAATTACCCTACCAATTTGGTAAGTTTGTAGGCAATAGTAGTTTTTTGTGGTAACATTGTTCAGTCGCTTTGTTTGTGCAATTGAGAAGGAACCGCACACTAAAAAAGGTTTTTGTCAATCCTAGTGGTCTTTGGGGACGGCTGTGTCAAAAGTTGTAACTTTATCGAAAAGGGTAAAATATTAATTTTATACTAAAATGGTGGATAAATCAGTAATTGTATTTTCATTTTTACATCGTTAATTGCATGCTTTTTATACAACTTAATTGGCCGTAACACAGTCCACCTGTTGGAAAGTGGTTACCGAGACCTAGGAACGGGTGCTACACAAGAGGAGTTACACCCGTGCAACTGACCATGTAAGAACAGAGAGTTTCTGTTTCGTCATTGCAGAAGAAACAATCAAGACAAGCCTTTAGTCTTCCCACTGACAGCACTTAAACTCTCCAGTGAGCTTCGGCTGCCCTACTCACCGCCGGGAACACAACAAGAGGTTATTATAGCCGTGTTGTGTGCTGTATATTCTGAAAGGGGGAGGTACTTCCCCAGTCGGACTGCTCAATTGGGGCGGGAATACCATCGTGTCCTACCTCCTGGTAATGGCAGAGGCATGTAAATAAAATATTAGTTTTACACTGAAATGTTATTTACGTCAAATCGGTTTGTCTTTTTTTTTATTTCTGTAATATAAATCAGCTTGTATTTCATAAATGTAAGCTTCAATTTTTATATATATGTCCGTCTTATGGCGACAGTGGGAGCCATCTACCGATTTTTGTACGAAATAACGGCACCAATGAATGATGTTGCAATCAGCTGCACCCTATTCAATACCATTTGCCTACAATTATTTATTTTTCTTTACTAAGAAGAATGAAATTCATATATTACTACATTAAAACTAATTTTGGCAGCTTCTTTAGCGTAGCGGTAGTACGTTCGACTGCTACGTAGGAGGTACGGGTTCAATTCCCGCTCAGTTGCATTGCAAAATTTGCATTGGTCTGGGTGTTTCTATGTATGATATATATGTATTTATAAACAATGTATCTAAGTATGTTTATTCGCATTCTAGATTCCATAACACAACCTAGATAAACTACGCTTACCATGGGTCTAGACAGTGTTCTGTAGAATGTTGTGGTATATTTATATCTGTGAACGCAATAGTGACAGTCAACACAATATCTATGAAACATTTATCAACAATAAAATGGTTCTAACAACTACCTTTGCGTAATTTCTAACTAAAAAAAACTACAATTTAAGATTCTCACAGAGTCGGAGCGGCGATTCTTTTACAAGACAATGATACCAAAAGTGCTTTCTTTTGCATAGCAATATTCCCATAACCAGGTTAGTTTAACATCTTATATGAGGTTAATACTTCATGAACACGCGAGTACACAATTGATGAGAAAAAAGTAATCAGAGCTACCGAGTTAGATTTTTGTGAGATATATTATTGTGTTGTAAGCGGGCCGGAGACGCTGTGGTAACTCAAATGCATTGTTGTGGATAGGTCCAGACACTGGCAAGTGGTAATAATTGGGTATTTGACTGTCTTGTCAAATTATTATATAGATGAACAACAAATTCCGTGAAATGGTTAACATCGAGACCACGATTGTCATTGTCAAATACATACCTACTGTTCTATTGCAAATCAAAAAAATATAGACTTATAGAATGGACGGTCCGGCTCCCTTTGGTTTCACTATAGTTAATTTTTTTTGTTACTTTGCCGAATGGTTTCCGGCAGAGTAGAATTAGGGCCACCCCATCTCTTCCCATGCGGTGTCGTACAAGGCGACTAAGGGATAGGGCTGTTTAACATCAGACAGATATATACAGCCCAGACTCAGCCTCAGAGGCATGGCTCGAGTTAACAATAGTGCCCGGAATACGGCAATAGGCTCACCCCCTGTTACGTGGGACCGAATACAATTATTGGTGAAATGTGGGTGTTAAGTCACCTCTGCCTAACCCTCCAGAGATAAAGGTGTGATTATATGTATGTATGTATGTAAGTATGTAGTTTTTACTAAACTTCAAACCGGTAAATTATAAAGAAACTTGTGTGAAGTAAACGATTGTGACGTCCTAATTTTTATTGTCAATTAATAATTATGAATGACGTCACACTTGTTTACTGGGAGAACGGTTAAAGATAAATATAAATAACAAAATAAGAACAGAAGTAACTTACCGCTCTTTTACATACGTATAATCACGCCTCCATCCCCGAAGGGTTAGACAGAGGTGAATTAACACCCTCATTTCACCAATCATTGTTTTCTGTCCCACTTAATAGGGGATGAGCCTATTGATGTCTTCCGGGCACTATTGTTGACTCGAACCATGTATCTGAGGCTGAGTCTGAGCTGTACACCTGTCTGAATTTAAACAGCCCTATCCCTTAGTCGCCTTGTACGACAACGCATGGGAAAAGATGGGGGGCCCAAATTCTACTCTGCCGGGAAACACCGCTCCTTTGCCCTTCTTAATTAAATGAAATCAGTTAATAAATAATGTTTTAACTTCAGGAAGGTAACGTCTGAAGCCTAGTGGTTAAGGAGTTCAGCCTTATGATCGCGAGGTCCTAGGTTTGATTACTGACCGTTACGCTACCGATGTGAACCCACTCCTAATATGCAATATAATTTAGCAGAAAGAATTAAGAGGATTCTCGGTTATTATAGTAGTCTTTAACAAAAAAAGAAGACAATCGACCGATTACATACTGCAGAGCGTCCTAAAACGAACTTAATTTCGTTTTTTTTTTATATAGCACACGTCAATTAGACTTCGCCTTGCCTGATGGTAAGCTGAAGGCAAAGTCTCAGAAAAGAGGGTCACCATTACTTACACATACCGTGTGACAATGGTGACACTCAGCTTGACGGCCTCATCATATGCTTTTTCACGCCCCCCTTAAAGGACTCGGGACTGTAGGAAGAAGGAAACACGTGAGCTGGTAATGAATTCCAGGCCTTAATGTAAATACGTATATTCCCGGCAGATGAGAATTTTGACCACCCGAACTCTTCCCACGCGGTGTCGTGCAAAGAGACTAACGGATAGGGCTGTTTAACATCAAACAGATATAAATACAGTGGGCTTACCATGAAGTCTTAAAACTAGTCAATAATTAAAAGTTACATTTACCGTTGTTAGTATGACAGCAGTTCAATTATTGACCTGTTCTGACAGCCTCGAGGCATGGCGTTAGTGAACGCGCCCACTACGCAGGAGGCGTGGGTTCGATTCCCGCTCAGTGCAAATATTTGTATGCATGCATATAGGTGTTTGCATTGGTCTGGTCGTGCCTCGGAGAGCACGTGAAGCTGTCGGTCCCTGTTGCCATACGAACATCTATAGCAGTCATTGCGGATAGTTGGAGCCCTAAACAATCCAACATATGGTCAACTGCAATGCTTTGGTATCACCTTTGGGCTGTGGAGATCAGATGGTAGTCGCTTCATGGAAAATATCGAAATTCATTCAAATCCGCAGGTAGACACTGGTAAAGCAGATCCCAGACTCCGAAGTGAAAACTTTAGATGCGACTGGAATTAACGCTAAGATGAAGCAGAAGATAGAATGGAGTCGTAACTTATTTTTTTCAAAACACGTAGTTTTCATTAAAGACTATTTAAATACTGTTGAATGATGGCACTTGGTGGAATTTGTTATTATCCATATTGATAAATCACTTGTACTTTTCCACATTATTTTTAATATATATTAGACCTGACAGGTTTCGCCTTACGGCATCCTTAGGTTTACAATGACATTTTTCAATAAAAGAATCGCAACCTCTGCACAAACATCTTAGCATTGAATGAAATATAGCTATAACAATATATAGACAAGACTCCCGTCTCCCGGTCCCTGGTTTGCATATATTCGTAAAAAAAATCTTATCCCCCTATTCTAGCGCTATCCACCAACGTGAAAACATCGTTTTTGAAGCGGATCGTATATTGGTATCGTAGAGCTTAATTGAAAACTTATGATTTTTTGAAACAATGACGTATTTCCTGTCATTCAAGGAAAAGGAAGGCATATAACGTCGTCCCTAAATGTTCCTTGCACCTTCAACCACGAGCTCGGTTCATTGAAATCGTAGAGTATGATGAACCTTCTGTCGCGCGAACGCCTCATTCGCACGTGAGGAACTGGTTCCGAAGCTATTTTATACCAATCGGCGCTTTTTCGAGCACTCGGCCATATTGGCACACATTTTCACCTCTTTGAAAAACAGCCACGGCTCAAGAAATATCTTATCTTATTTATCCAGTGGCGGAAATACATTATGATTCTGAATAAAATTATTTTTTTTTACTAGCTTATGCTTATTTGATAAGCACACGAATTACTTTGCATAATTAATTAATTACAATATGATTTAAATAATTTCTAGGTTATCGAAACTCTCCACATCAGGTAAAGCCGTTTCTTCTGTTTGTTTGGATATGGTAAAATATTTTATCTTAAAGAAGGATATGGTTTGGTTGTACTTGTAAGTATACTCAGCAGAAAGATGTAATGCTGTATATCATTATCATTATTTTTACCAGCGTAGAAATGTGTAAAGCTCAGTAGGTACATTCGTTATCACATCGTATTTGTAGTTAGCTATAGGTACTTATCTCAAAAGATCTTGAATATTTTCCAATAAATATAGTAGTAGGATTAAATGAAATATTTAAATACTACTTTTAAGTTGTTCGTATCGAAAGGAATGTATTAATTTAAATTTACATTTATTCGTTCGTAATTCAACACTTAAAGTCACAGGAAAAAAAAATAAGACTAACAAGTTGTCAAAAGGCAAGTAGATAATAAATACCATATATTCAAAAATTAGTAATAAATTCATAAGAGCTAATAATTTCTAAGGCATAAAAGTGTTATAAATATATGGTTTATTTAGAATATATTTAAATTCTATATGGGACCCAAGATGCAGACTGACGTAGGGAAGTCATTCGACTGAATCAGCAGCCTAGGTCTCTAATTAATGATTATGCAGAGTTAATGAAAGCAAAAACTGTAACAGTAGCCGCATGTGTTAACGCAATCATTACGTGGCTTTCTTCTAGCGTATATATAAATAAAACTCGAAACGGTATTATAGCTATAAAAGTAATAATTCTACGTTATACATTATAAATGAACGTGCGTCATAATTTGTTTTGTTTATTTAACTTTCAGATTTTAGGTTGTTTATACAGAGAATTAGTATGTTATTTAGACGAAAGTTTCGTATTTAGGACCAATTTTTTTGGTTGTTTTATTATTTATTTTATTGTATTATAATTATTATTGTCTCTGTGGCGCATGTATTTCATAAAATTAATTATCAAAGTAGGTACTTATATCTTCAATAATATAGTGAAGTTTTACTTGTCTTTTTTATTTTGAAAACAAATATGTAAGCGCGGTAAAATAAATACAAAAATAAGAAGTCACATGCAACCACGCAACGTTCTAATTTCAAATTTTGAGAAAGAATTCCTGTCGCACCGCTCCGACCGAACTCCGTCAGATAAAGACAGGTTTCTGTATCTTACGAAAAAAGTTTAAAAAAACAAACACTCGGGAAGTCGATCCGATAATCTGGCGAAGGTAAGTGCGGTTTTGACTTTAATGTGTTAATGAAATTGTAAGCGTTTTGTCGGCAAAACGCGCCCGATGTTCGATGTAACAACGAATGCTGAATATAAAATTTAAAAGTTCGCTGGAATTGATATTTTTAATTCGCTGTGCAATTTTAAGACTCACCGAGGTTGGCTGACATAATTTCTTGGTCTTTCGGCTTCTTTTTTCTAGGGCGGCCTTTCTGTCGGGGCGGTGGTGCGGTCGACCCGTTGAAGAAAGGGCCTTTAGGAACATCGTTGTCTACCCGAGCGAATTCGGGAGAGGGGTATGGGGGGTAGTGCGGGCCAGGAGGTGGGCCCGTATAAGGTCCGGGGCACATCTGCGGTGGGCCAGGGATGGCCATGTGCGCTCCGTACTCCGGCATAGTTTCATAATGCAGCCTGTGGAGCAAAACTTCATGTTAGTCATGGTTTGGTATTAAAAGATATACAAATGTCTTAAGTAGGTATCAAAATTGTATATGTAACAGTAAAAAGTATCAAATCAATACTGGTAACCCTGACATTTTTATGATGAATTGTGATGAAATATATTATGAATGAATTAAGTGTGCAGGTAGAATAAATAATGTGTGATAATATATATTTTTTAATTCTCTAGCATTATGTCATGTTCTCATACAGGATATAGGCAGCAGTGTATGGGCGCTATCGCAACCGGTTATTGATGAGAGAAATCGCTAGAATACGCCAAACTCTATGGGAAAAAAGTTTGTTTACGAAGTTTTCGTTACAAATATTTGGAATTCGAAACCATAAATCATTCGATCACCATACTTGTTATTTTACAGGCCATATTAATATAATTCAAAGTAAAATTCTTTGTATTTATACTTGCTATAGCCCACGAGTCCGCCGACGTGAATGCTGGTCGTAAGTATAGAAGCAAAATCTAGGACTGTAAGCTACTTATAGTTTGGGTTATTCGTAGTTCGAGCCTTTTGGCCTATCTAAATAAAAGATTCAAGAAAAACGAGGGGTGTGTATGGACAGAAGCAAATACCGAGCAGATATCACTGCCTACCCGAGAAGAAAAAGGTCTTTAATAATCAACTCACCTGCAATAAACAGCCGCATCTCTAATACCGAAGGTGTCTCCTTTGTTGAGGGGCGTGCTGCAGAGCGCACACGAGAAGCAATGCACGTGGAACACCAAGTCCCGTGCGCGCATTACCAGCTCCGACGCAGAAATAGGAGTGTTGCATCGGGCGCATCGTTTTGAACCGTATAACCTATCGAACAAAAGAGAAATTATGTTCAGTACAAATAGGAATGTTGCATTGAACGCACCGTTTGAACTGAATATTAAGGCTAAACTATTTTGAGCTAACGGTAGGCTACAATTTTCCCAATATCGGAGACAAGTGTAACGTGAGTGGAACCGTAGGGCGATGCTAGTAAGAAATACTTGGTACATTCGTGACCTGGAATGTACCTTACCTGCATTGTATGGTCAAACACCGTACAATGCAGGTAAGGTACATCGCAGGTCACGGATTTGCAGGTCACGGATTTTGCATAATTTTGATGCATCTTCAGATTAACATACGGTTGAGAGGTCAGATGGCAGTTGATTCTAAACCAAGATACTTCAAATCAAGAGTGCTGACTTCAGAGTACAACATGCTAGTCTTGGATATATTCACGAATAGCGTTGTGATTATGAGGATGAGGATAAAACACTTTATTTCTGTGCAAAATACGTAATACAACACGCAAACCTGTATATTTACATGGATTTTTGTGTACTGTATGTGGTAGAGTTCTTCAAAAATACTCTCGTAGCTGTTTCCGCAATTCTCGCAAATTTAATGATGCGAATCATTGAATAGTAACTCACCTGATACCATATAAAATTCTATGAAAAATTAAAAACTCACACCCGATGTCGTCACAAATTGTCACATCCAGAATCAAAGCCACTGACCTCATATTGGAATGGCGCTAAACGCGTGCGACGGTATGTGCGAATTGTTTCAGTAACAACGTACGAGCTAAGTGCTGCCCACACTTATTGACAAATAGGAAATAATTCTTAAACAAATATCTTACAAGCCAGCGTCTAATAAACTGCTTCCTTAGTGACGTCACTATTTTCGTAAATATCTAAATTGAAACGACGATTCATATATTGGGAAACAGCTGAAGAATTTATTTATTTTATCACCAGCTCTACTGGTTGCTACCACACCGAATATAGGTTTAAATTTATCTATCTGTTAATCTCAATGCTATATGTTATATTACTTAGGTGGCAGACCAGCACACGGCCCACCTGATGGAAAGTGGTAACCGTGGCCTATGGACGTGCAACACCAGGGGTGACACTCGCGCTGTAAGTACAGAGAGCTTTTGCGCCGTCTGTGTAGAAGTTAAATCAGGTCAAGTCTTTGGCCTTATCACTGAACACATCTATTCGATGAGTTCGGTTACCCTACTAACCGCTGGGAACACAACACGAGGTTATTATGGCCGCGGTATTCTGTAGGGCGGAAGATCTTCCACAGACGGACTGCTCAATCGGACAGAAATACCGTCGTGTCAAACCTATTTTTTTATTTAACCTTTTATTACACCCTATAGTGCAGGATACGAAGAACTAAATTCATCTATTCATCTATTGTACCATATTCTAGCAATAAATATTTGATTTGATTTGATCAAATTGACTTACACAAATCAAAAAAACTTACAAAGTAGGTATGTAAAAATGTAAACTGTCCCCCAAAATTTGCAAACTATTTTCGTCCATTTTTGGCATCCGATGGAGCTGTATTTTTTATCAACCTAACCGTAATTAATTATCCGTATTAGGTTCTATTGATTCAATAGTTATAGTTAATGTTTTTTTTAGTCGTTTAAAATTTTTTTCTCTGTTTTAAAGTAGAAAGCGCCTGAAATTTGATAACACTGAACTGTACCAATGACAAAACCCCGTCAATCTCTACGCAAAGGTTTCCCCAATAACGTTGAAGTACCAAGCTCCATAATAGTTTCCAAAAACGATAGCAATAATCCCTAATACCTGTATTATCTATTACCTGGTACTACGCGTGCCAATTGTTGCAACAACAGTTCCAGGCACTAAGTTCATTGCAGTAACTTCACATTACACTTATAAGCGACCGTAATAAGTCCTTCTAGCAATACTTAATGTGCTTCTAAGAACGTCTATTATAACAATTCAATGGCGGTACTAATATCGATGTTTTACAAACATAATTGTTGGTTACTACCGGTAACAATAAAGTCCGAAGCAGAATGATATTATTAGTTTATAAGCTGATTCACGCGCCTCCGCCCGCTTAGATGTCAAAGGCTGCTTGTTAGGTTTCAGCTGAAAAAACTACTTCAAAGATTTTTTAATTCTTCAACATTTCTTTTTTGAACGCTATTTAATCGTTTAAAACTTATGTTAAAGTGATATTTAAATAAACTATAGTGATTATTATTTTTTATCATTCTTCTATTATCAATAATAGAAGAATGATAAAAAGGAATAGGGCTGTTTAACATTAAACAGATATATACAGCCCAGACTCAGCCTCAAATGTATGGTCGAGTCAACAATAGTGCCTGCATTACGGCAGTAGGGTCTCCCTTTATTGCGAGGGACAGAATACATGAGTATTGAAATGTGGGTGTTAATTCACCACTGCCTAACCCTCCGGGGACAATGGCGTGATTATACGAATGTGAGTATAGTCACTATAGATATAGATCTGTTATAACTTCGGGTCTAGATAGCGTTGTATTGAATGGTACTCAGTTTTATATGTCAATTTATCTGAGGACAGATTCTATAGACAATCTGTCAAATCTGTCAATCTGTATATACAATCTGTCCTCAAATATATCGGGATTCAGGACTGAGTTTCATTGTACAATACGAGCTTTAGACCTTCGTCGTGCCTCATTGGGTACACTACTAACAAGAACCCTGTTCTAATATTGCGGTATAACCATTTTGTATTTATTAGACATACCGTAAATTACCTTAGAGAGAGAAACCCACGTAACTCACTTAGTTGAGAGTCTACTAAAACATTAACAAATAAAAAGATTTTTTGCAAAATGACGTATTAACATTATTGTAGGACTATATATCTTTCATTTTTTTTCAACAGCACCTAGCCTGCCAGGTAAAAACACCCGGCTGTCATAGCACCACCAAAACTCAAAAGCCCAAGATTCGTTTAAAAAAAATTTGAATCGACGTTATCTCAGTTGTGTCCAAAAATAAATGTCGTTTCGTAGTGACCGGTCGAGGCCTTTGGTTTTAAAATGATAATTAAATGCATCCGGCGGTCTCAAGATCCAAGATAGCAGGTTCTACTCCCGAGTGAGACATCCCCGTGTGGTCTCTGCCGTATCTAGATCGAACTTGGTTAGTTTAAATAAGACGTAAAGGAAATACCATTTGGATGTTAGAAATTTTTTAGATACTCTTTAGATTATCACGGGAAATCTCGGCTGACGAGGATTTTAATGACTAGTAGGTACATTATGTGAGTGTGAAGAAGATATTAACGCTCTTCCTAACACTAGTCAATAAAATAATCTGTCCTTAACTCTTATTACAGACAGTAAAAAGTTGAATAGCTAAGTAGTAAGTACAACTTTATATGTATTTATGCTAAACAGGTACATTGTTATAACCTGTTTGTTTATAAGTAGGTACTTACAGTTGCACCGTAGACGTTACATTTGAATATTGAAATTTTCACAGCATAAAATATATGGTAATTTACTTACCAAAATTGTAAATGCATATTCTTTTTCAGCTGTTAAGGAAAAATAGAAGGATAATTGGCATTTCATCGTCTAATGCGTAGTTAAACAAAATATAAAAGAACCTTTTGCTGTTTCTTAAATTTTATTAAAGAACACTAGAGTGAAAAATTTCCTGCATTTATAAGGATGAGACGCGGTAATTTTAGTTCACAGCATTCTGTAGCGCAAATACCTTGAAACCAAGTGTATTCAGTATGCGAGTATGCTATGTTAGCGGACAGGAATCTAACTGTTTTTATAATTATGGCAAAATATTTATGATAAATAAAAAAACAAAGAAGGGTTTACTATTTGAAAAAAGTATCAATTAGTAGCAAATTACGAATCGCATACGTCGTTTTAGTGATAAGTAATTTGTTTCATTGTATGTACTGTAATTAGAGAAAAGTTTGCGTTCAATTATTAAAGCCTGTTGCAATAATGATCAAGTTAATGTAGTGACTCAGAATACTTTAAGAGTATTCCACCCAGGCGTCACCTGTAGATGGAACGACTTTTGAATTCGCACATTATGGATTACTCTTCAAGCATTACGTGTTATCGAAAACATTTGCAAAATTAAAGGTGTTATCTGTGTTTCAACTGTACGTTTGCTTGGCGTACGCCACACTTAAACACGTAAACAAGGACGCGGAGTCAGCATCAAATTGATATTAACGAATGAAATAGGTACGCGAATAATCTTAATTCCTTGCTTATCCTTCCTGTTGACCGATTGCAGATTCAGGACAATTATAGAATTTAAATCCTTTTTAACCTTGGTATTAAGGTCGTTTTGAGACTTTGTATTCTAGATAATTCTGATGCTAACTGTATCACAATCATTTACATCATTTACTAAATCAAAGTATTTAAAAAAAAGAAAAAACTGAATATACCTAAATAATCCTGCAGGTTCAGGCGTCAAAGAATTCCTCCCCATCGACGTCAACCGGGAGGGTGGCCAGAAGGCTGGGGGCATTGCCACGTTGAATGGCAATACCAATCCTTTGTGCAAGGAATAAACCAGCCCTCTGATCACGGGTAGCGCCAATTAAACTTACATTTACTTAACTGCTGAACAATTAATTTAAAACTATAAGAATAGTGTAACCTATCATATCCTACCAGCTCTCGTCATTACATTTCCGCTAACACTGGCACCATACCTCACTAAACATTGAAATGAAGTTATCGACGGCTCGTGGGCGTCAGTCACGAGCGATCGTATCGCCCCGTTCTAGGCTGCGAAACCATTGTTTGCTTAAACAAAAAACGTTTATAGAACACTCGAAGTCGGCGATTAATGAAACAAATCAAAACAAAGAAAACTGTTCCTTTACCTAACAAACTTTACCTACGACTTTGATCCATAGTTAAATGACTTCGAGTGTAGTGTGATTTTTTGCAGGCTTGCAGGACCCTTCCTGTCAATACTTTTGGGCCAAAGTCACTGCTAAACAATGAACGAGGCTCTGTTGCAGATTCTCCACTCGGAATTATAAGGACAGCCGACTGTTGCTCTTGTAAAAACCATTAAACCTAACGTAAGCGGATCCCGGACAACCGAGAAGATGCTCATATTTAGATATAATAGATATGTTTGTAAATAGACCAAAAAACTGTATTTCTTGCTGCTGGAGTCTTCATAGCCAGGGCTGCGTTTCAAACTGGGAGTCTTTAGTATTTTTTTTTAATTTGAGTTTATGTAAGTGCCGTTTCAATGGCCTATACAGAGCAAAAATTATTTATGACTTCGACTTTGACAGTGAATTTTCACAGATCAACGTTTTGAGAGATGCTTATCAAAATAGTTTCTTGTTGCAGACGGTTTCTTTTTTCAGCAATGATATCTACAATTTGCGCTTATTTAGCAATCCTTGTAGTGTAGTGTATAAGTGGGCAGTTATATTATGCGCAGTTTGACAGTGATGTATGCGCATGTACGCTCGTAAGTTTTATGTTACAACATTGTGTCGAAATTCGAGTACGACTAACATTTTGTAGAATAGTGTTATTTTTTTTATTCAAAATTAGTACAAGGTTGCACGAAACTAAGTGTTTAAGAGAGAACTTGAAAATAATTGTCATTATTCGTTAATTATTTATGTCAGGCGACATAATGGCCTAAGTAACTATTAATAAATAATAAATAAATATTCTACAACATTCTACACAACGCTATCTAGATCCATGATAAGCATGGCTTAACTAGCTTGTGTTATGGAATCTAGAGTGCGGATAAACATACATAAATATATTTTTTTCAGTAAATACATACATATTATACATAGAAACTCCCAGACCAATGCAAATATACATATTCGTGGATACAAATATTTGCACTGAACGGGAATCGATCCCGCGCCTCCTCCAGCAGTGGACTGCGATGGGTTAATTGATGATTTATTATCCAAGATTGTTGTAAAATACTAGAACTACTTACACAAAGTACGTACATACTTACATATAATCACGCCTTTATCCCTGGAGGGTTAGGCAGAGGTGAATTAACACCCATATTTCACCAATAATTGTATTCGGTCCCACGTAATTGGGGGTGAGCCTATCGCCGTATTCCGGGCACTATTATTGACTCGAGCCATGCTTGAGTCTGGGCTGTATATATATGTCTGATGTTAAACAGCCCTATCCCTTAGTCGCCTTTACGACACCGCATGGGAAGAGATGGGGTGGCCCTAATTCTACTCTGCCAGAAACCACGCGGCTTACACAAAGTATCAATAATATTTGCAAATCCATGTACTTTCTTGGTACTAGCTGTTATTTGCTGTAAAATGTTGGAATAAAAACATCAATAATTTTTGTACTAAAGCTGCTAACAATGCTTTTATGATTTTCGTATTACAGTTTTAATCTTTATAGCTCACATTTGTAGTTTATAAAACAATAGCTTATCCAATAACGATCGAAATGCTCTAAAAAATGTAACAAAAATTACAAGCTCCAAACAATACCTCCCGTTTCGGTCGCCGCATTAGGCTAACAAGCATCGTATTAAATATTTGGTACCCGAAACCCTTTATCGGCGCGTTGAGGTACGTCGCTACGCTAGAAACGAGACGATTTTTCACGGAGCGAGCAACAATGGACCGCGGCAAGCTTTATTTGTAAATAATACGTTCCGCCAAACGAATATGACACGGCAATTCGCTTGCCGATAAAGCTACGGTGAAGGCGTATGTGAGAAAGAGAAACGGGTCGAATGCGGCACAGTTAACGCGATGGTGTTTTTTTACACTGCAGTGTTGATGTTAGCAAGACATGTGATTGTTAATTAATTTAATAAATTGGTACGGTACGCTAATTAGACCGTGAAAACTCTTAAAAGATTTGAGAACAAGATAACACAATCATCTTTTGACCCAATCCTGGTTGTATTCAAAGTTGTAGGTACTTTGATGTCTTCTCTTGATACTCCTTTGTTTTTGGATTGTTTTACCTTGGCTTTACGGAAGCTAAGGTAAAAGCACCACTCGTGGACACTTACCCAATAGTGGACACACTCGAAAATAACCCTACCTTTAAGAAATGTACTATTGTGTTACGGATATAACAATAGATTGAATATTGTAAATGTAGATTTAGTAGGGTTTAAAAACGTAACGATCATTCTTGAGAGTGAAGCTTGATTTGTTCTTAAAGTGTACGCCATTGGTGCTTTTACCTCTTTACCTCACTGTCTAACATCCCCAACCTCAGGAGGAAATTTTGTATAATATACGTATCTTGATGGTGTTAATACCCGTTAACGTTATTGTAGGTAATATATCAGGGAACAAAATTTGACAACGGCTCCGCCTAGCCTAAATCCTTTGCCAAGATATTTAATCTACCTCTGTACCAAATTTCATCAAAATCAACTCAGTGATTTAGACGTGAAAATTTAATAGACAGACATAGTTAGGTTTTGAAGGAGGTAGGATACGGCGGTATTTCCACCCAATTAAGCAGTCCGACTGGGGAAGTACCTCCGCCCTACAGAATACCGCGGTTATAATAACTTCGTGTTGTATTCCCAGCGGTGAGTAGAGTAGCCAGAGCTCACTGGAGAATTTGAGCTGTCAGTGGGATGACTAAAGGCTTGTCCTGCTTTGTCCTCTACACTGACGGCACAGAAACTCTGCGCTTACAGGGTCGGCAGCGCGAGTGTGGCTTCTCTGGTGTTACACACGTCCATAGGCCACGGTAACCACTTTCCATCAGTTGGGCCGTGCGCTTGTCTGCCACCTAAGTGGTATAAAATAAAAAAGTTACCTTCACATTTATAATATTAATATAAATAAAAACTGATGCGCCTAAATACTGTTAAATAATATTAATCATCAAACGAAATTGTATATTCAGTATTCATTATTTATCCTCCCATTAGTTGTTTGATAAAAACAAAGTAGCTTTTCGCGGAAAGCACTCTAGGGTGTCATATAACATACCAGGAATTTATTTCCAAATTAAACGTAATAGCACAGGCTAACAACTCATACTTCAAAAATTACTCGTTACATTGTGGTAATAGGTTAATCGTGGGAAATTTATTTAAATATGAAATAAAAATAAAATACAAGAACAATCGTAACCAAAATTACTATTATTCCCTCTAACCTCTCCAGCTAAACTTAAATACTTGTTATACTAGGTATCGGGACTTCTCGCGAATTATATCTTGGAACTTGCAACCAAAAAACACAGTGCCGTTAAAAACTGGCATAGTGAGTGTGGTGTGTCGCCAGGCTAACCGTTCATAATAAGTGTAATGGTGGGTAGGCGCTCAAAAAATGTTCCCCGCATACATCTCGACGCTCGAAGACTAGTCAAGTCGTGACCACGGGTGCTGCAACGCATCCGAAATAGTAAGTTCCAAGATATAATTCGCGAGAAGTCCCGATACCTAGTATAATTATGAATTCACACCGCGAAAGTTTAAAAATAACATTATATACTTGTGTTGTTGAGTTTAGTGAAGTGGGTGCACGTCAGTGGTGTAAGGCCAGGATTCGAGCCCGGGACCTTTCGATCGTAAGGCCGACTCCTTAACCTTAAAGCACTCAGTTGGGTCAGCTTTCAGTCTAAGAAACTACCTTACTTCAATATTTTCTATGCAGCAACGGCGATCTTTTGAGCAAGACACCGAAGGGGGGGGGGTGGGGGGGGGGCTGTATCGAAGATCTAATGTTCTATCTCTGTGACCCGGAAGGAACTTAATGCTTTGTACTTCTACAGACCATTTCGTATTTAATTTTCAATTGATAAACCGTTTCATAACGTAACTGCTGCGTGCGTTTGTAAAAGCCGACACATTTAAGTAGGTCTAGTTGTACACAATTTCTTGCTTCTATGTTAACCAATTGTCATCCATCGTATTATCACGTTACAACTGCGTTTGTAACTCGATGTCACTCGAAATAATGCTACTTTCAACAGTAGTACATATATAAGTATAAAGTAAGTATACCGTCATAATCTTCATTTTTCCCGTTATACCCTTGTTCCGTTAGGACAAAAAGGCTCCTGTACCGTACCTTTGAAATGTGCCTTTAAAAAAATTAACTACTTTTAATTGTTGTATTTGAAATAAAAACTTAGTAAGCTCTGTATCGAACTCGGTATTTGAAAATAGAACATCTTGACCCCTAACTTGAAATTGGCCCTGCCCTTCAGTTTTTTTTTTCATTAAATGGTTTTGTGACGATTTGGGCTACAGATGTTTTGGTTTAAAGACGATTTGAGTTTTATGCGTATTGACGTCTCAGACATGTTGAGAAAAGATTGCAATCTACCGAAGGCAATGTACGCTACAACGAGAACTTTTTAAGGTTGATGGAAATAGGAAGTAGTTTTGAAGATGAGAACATTTTAAATGGATTAATTGAATATGGAACGTACAATAGCTATGTTATAAAACCCCATGTACAGCTCTAAACTCCGTGTATTGCATTACATAGGTATGAGTGTTTCTATGGATATTTTAAATACAAACAAACAGTGTGTATAGATAATATTTTTTTACAATCCCTCTTGCTGAAATCAGATGATTCGATAATGTAAGAAATATTTACATACGGCTTCTGAAAGAGAGATAACAATTTATTATTTATTGCTTATAAGAAAAATTGTCTACATAATTCAACAGCAGGTAGTCAAGAGATCAAGATCCCTCTTCAGCTTTACTTTGTTCTGAAACGACGTTGCTCAAATTATCACATTAAGTAGGTAGGTATTATATAAAAAATCAAGTGTTCCACAATTAAATATTGGGCTAAGAATCTATCATTATATCAATCTTCTAACCTGTTTCTTATGTGATTTGTTTATGTCTCGATAAATATATAATTCTGATTGAAACAGACGTGCTGTGACAGAAATACATACATTTAGTAAGTTGCTAATAAATCAGTTTAATAAGGTATTTATCAGCTTCATGTTGTTCACCTAACATGGACACGTAGATTGAACAGAATTATTATTAAATGTATCGTAATGAATAAAAAATGTTGCAAATCTGTTGATCACATATCAATATCCGTTTTTCACCGTGATCAAGTCTGTTGATCACACACGTCAAATATATATCGGTCAATTAATTTAAAATCCAATAAATGGCGTCAAAATTTCGTGTTATTCTCTCTCTCTCTCTCTCTCTCTATCCCCTTCTCTCTCCCTCTCTCTCTCTCTCTCTCTCTCTCATAGATTTTTCGTTGCTTTTGTTTGCTTTCAAATCAGTGCTTGGTGGATTTCTTGTGCGACGAGAGGAGAAACTCCATTCCAATGGAAGGGCCATTATCTTGATGACAAGTCATTGGTTAGCCACCCAGCATGAAACTCTCAATGCTTACAGGGTTGGCAGCGCGAGGGTGACTCTCTTGGTTTTGTACACGTCCATAGGCCACGGTAGCCACTTTTCATTAAGTGGGCCGTGTGTTTGTCTGCCACCTAAGTGGTATACAAAAAAAAATTAGGTATACTGTCTGGCCTACTATTGTGAGGTGAGTGCACTACAAAGTGCTTTAAACAAACAGGCAATTTATTTAATTCCAACAAAACACCGCGTTACATTCACATCCTGATGCGCTGATAAACGTCACGGACTATGCTGATAGCAACGCGAATGCGCTGACCGTGTTACTGTGAATTACTTGTAGCGCTTGAAGATTAAAAAGGAAGTTAGGGTTACTATCTATGGCTCTTGGTCAACCGGGGTGCGAGGGCTTCTAAAGATACGAGAAGGCGTGCAGTTTTAACCCTACCAAGTCTGACATAATGGTTGACGTTATGTTTACAACTTAAGGTGTGATTCCGTGGGTGACCGCATACGACACGACAACTGCAGGTGCAGGGCGGACTGTGAAATAGACTTGATATAATAATTTTGTTATTGGTTTTAATTCATTGCAGTTTCTCAATAGTGCCGTTTACCTATCTGTATCGAAGTTTTTAGTCAACGCCAGAAAATAAGTCTAAAACTTAAAATGACATCGCCGTCACTCTCAGCCATATTTATACTGTGTGTTGGTTGAGTCAGGCCATGACAGTACGGTTTAGAGTTGCCAGCACATTTTTTTATGATGTACGAGTACTAGTGGGAATTATAGTTCCTGGCATATGTCTGTTTATAAGTGCCCGGTTAATGGCAATAGGCTCGCCACCTATTACATTGGGACCTAAACATAAACTGGCGAAATGTGGGTGCTAGCACCTCTGCCTACCCCTTCAGGGATATAGGTGTGAGTTTATGTTATGTTATGTTATGTTATATGTCTCAATCCCAATCACATAACAACATGTACATTATAATATGCATTGTTTTTTTGGAGGATAGCATGAGATGTTACGACGGCGGAATAGCTTAAACCCACTAATCACATTAAAAAGTGTATTGCTGGGAGGTTTTACAACACTCTCCAAGACTGTCTCTTGATACACTTTGGCTGAAGTTTTGTGTCCTGGAACTTCTTAAGTTCACCAGTTAAATTAATAACTATTATATTCGTATCTGAACAATGAAAGATCTGGTAAAATATAAAGACAATACTGGCAACATTACATGTTGCGACTGCCACGCCGCGGCCAAGGGACTTATGTCATGGCGTGTACTCTAGTACTAGAGTGTACTAGAGTACACGCCATGACATTCAAACACAAGAAAATATTCCATAGTAATAAAAGAAAATCAGTCCTGCAATCCGCTCATTTGTCTATTAACTATACATTTACATATTTTCACATATATTTATTCTTAAACTTCGATACGGATAAACGGTATGATTAACAAACCGCAAATAAAAATATTCAAGTAGGTACATTACATCGGTTCGAGTCCGACATAACCTCCTCCACCGGCTCCGGTGGGGAGGTATCCGTGGGGATTTTGCGCACGTAAAAAAAAAAAAAAATTGGGTACATTTCGCGGTACGCTTCGCGTCTGCAGTTGTCGTATGCGGTCACCTTCGGAACCATACCTTTATGATGAAATGTCAACCCCTACCATCAGTTACATAATTCAGTATTATATGTATGATTATTCCATTCTAATAACGCTTATGTCATTTGTGAAGGCCCTTTGTATTACCTACGAATAAGGTACGCCGTAGATACGATGTCCTTGAGCCTCAAACAACCTTGGCCGCCAACATTGGCGATTCTGATTTATTGTTGGTAATGGTTGTTGTACGAATTGGGTTGGCAGCATTAGATGTATTACAAAGTTCAACCGCTGTGGTCCAATGCCGCCCCAATTACGGGTATAACAACCCTTATAAATACATGTTGGCGTAGCGGCAGTGAGACTACTGCTACCGAAGTCGTTTTTCCGTTACTGAGTAAGAAAATAACAAGATTTCACATTTTTATAACATTAATAGGATTGTAGGAAGTTCATTATGAAACGTCGGATAAAATAATTATATTGTTTTTATCTATATCTGTTATTTATTTATTGTTATCTAATCAATTATCGTAAGAAAATTAGTTACCTCGTAATAGTTCTTTTAGATTTATTTTAATCATTTTTTAGCATTGTATTGATAATATAATCTTGATTGAATGTGAATTCATTTAATGCATTTTAATTATTTTTAGCAGGAAGTTATATAATAGTACTATTTTAATTATTTATTATTATTAAATAAAAAGGTAATTTTTGTGTAGTGAATAAACGTAATCTCGGTCTCTCTCGGTTTATTTTAAAACGTATTTCACCAATAAAAAGCTAACGTGTTTGTAAAGTGTAGTATGTACCTATTAACTAGCGTTCTGTAACTCAAAAAGAAAAACGAATCTCTTAAAAGGACCATTATGTGTTTGTCTGTTAAGACCTTTTTCTCAGGAACCTGAGAAACTTAATAAGCTCGCACTTGACCTGTTCTTTCGTATAACTTAATATCTGTACATGGCTACGTGAGAGGTGAAGGATTGCAATTTCTAGTCCCAACCTAACCTCTTATCTAAATCTATCAGATAAAACCACAGTTTTTTAATATATGACTCATTTATATTCTACCACATACAATGTTATCATATCATTATGCAGGTGCATTCTGAAGTCAAGGTCTGCGAAGGTTAGAAGCCATCATTTAGTGGCAGCTTCACATTGGAACTGATAGAACAAGAGAATAATCAGACAAGACATAGAATGACCATTGTCATCTATACACACCCTTAATAAAAATATAGAAATACATACATACATACATATAATCACGCCTTTATCCCTGGAGGGTTAGGTAAATGTGAATAAACACCCACATTTCTCCAATCACTGAATTCGGTCCCACGTAATAGGGGGTAAGCCTATTGCCGCCTTTCGGGCACTATTGTTAACGCAAGCCATGCATCTGAGACTGAGTTTGGGCTGTATATATCTGTCCGATGTTAAACAGCGCTATCCCTAAGTCGCCTTGTACGACACCGCATGGGAAGAGATAATATATAAATAAGTGTATAGTAGGTAATATGTTTGATGACAATTAAGTTGCACACTACCACACAGCTTTAATAGGAAGTGGTTACCGAAGCCTATTGTCTTGTCTAAAATCAGGTTATCGCTCACACTGCTGACCTTGCAAAATCTTCTAACGACCTTTTTGAGAAACCACTGATCATCGTAGTGAGAAAACATCGTTTGTCTATGTCTATTAAAAAATCTTAGTAGGTATACGCAACCAGGAAGGAAAGGCAGGAAAGACATCAATCAGCTCGCCCTGAGCGTAATAGGCTTGTAACGTAATACACCGCGATGCTAAACATCATAATATTTAACGAATTCTCTACCTAAATTCGGGGATACTAAGGGTTCTTCAATATCATGGTTGGCTTCTCGGAACTTATTGTTTATGCTTTGAAAAGCTTTGCCTTTGTTTTCCTACAACCTTTTAAGACTGAATAACAATAAATTATCTGTCATCTGTCCTATCTATAGTTGATAATTGATATTGATGTTTTCTACGAATTACAATAATTTAGTAGAAAAAGGTTATACTAGGCTCTAAAAGATTTGATCCGAGATGGTATGTACGCAGGTGCCGTGAGCCCGCCCGCGGAGTAATTTTCATTTGCTGTTGGTTTCGACTAGGAACTTCACGAGAAGTGGTCTTAACCAAGTGGAGAAGCAACTCTTTGCTTAGTTGGTAAAAAACAGAGTCTCACTTGTTATCAGGGTGACTGTAAAGAGGATTTCTTACCATACGCTTGCGATCTGTCCATTTTAGCGATGCAGTGCCAGGCCGTTATCGCAGCCGGATGGATAAAAATGCTGTAATTTTGCAAGCTGTGTACAACATGCCTGGCCTGAAAATTGCGTCGATGTTCGATGTTATTCAGTAATTAAGCCAGCCCAAAAGGGGATTACTGACCAAGCCCTAAAGGCGATGTCCGCACTACTACTCTGCGCTTAAAAACGAACGATCCATGGGCATCTGACGTTCGGTTGGTTATTAAGCGTGGTAAGAACTCCATATTACTGTCGCAGCTACCCCGAATCGTCTAGCATATGGATTAAAATACATTTTCCGACCCGGAAATAGGGAGAAGGGAGACGTAAGAAAATCCAGTGCGCAGTGAGGTAGATAGGTCGTTATAAATAATAAAGGGGTGTTTTAATATCTTTTGATTTAAATTTCATGCTTCCAAAGGCGAAAACGAGGGTTCGCCACCCTCTCAATTTTCACGTTACTTAAATGAACAATCATAAAAAGTTTATGTTATTCGAAAAAAATAACAGTTCAACAGACTGGGTTCCGATCGAGTGTTGAGGTGAATGTTACAAAATTAAATGAAATTATTTTAACATATTGTATTGTGACTTATTATGTGTTATATTATTGTTTCATTGTCATAGTCATGCTCTGGCCGTAACCATGGTTACTCAATAGCCATCTAAATGTTGTGAACAGTGCAAACCAATATCATGACACAATAACACGTAATTAATTCCGATAGAATCCGCAATATGTTTTTATTTCAAGATTTTGTTTTAGTAACAAACTAACAAACTGAATAAAACATTATAAAATAAATGTGCTTAAGTAATAAAGTATATGTAATATATGGTAATAATATGAGTAACTAAAATTTTTAGCTATCAACCTGACTACTTTATTGGTACAGCACGCACTTTGCCGCTTTCATAAATCGAAATGGGTTTTCTCTACCTACTTTTTCACTGAACTGAAACCGAAGAAATATATCTATGAGACGAGCAGACGAGCGGAGTAGTCGTTATAAAAACGGTGTAGTACAGTTTAAGTTTGTTGGCTTCCTGCCGAAATCCATCCCGTTACGAATCATTTACAACATCTGGACCATAGTACATTATAAATACGCTGTTACGATCATCGCGTTTTATTTTTATTTATTTTTTTGTCACAGAACTGATAACTGTTCTACTAAATATATCTTCTTTTTATTTATTTATTTTACGGTTTTTATAAAAAGTTAGACATGCTTTTTCAGTACGAACAGATCTGTTCAGTTAATATATTACCACCCTCTGAATTATATCAAGGTTATGTAGCAGTAAGCTATATTCGTACAGAGCGGTGGATTATTTTTCTTTATATTTCTATCCCTTAGTTCAACATAATCATCGTGTTATCGACTCTCTCGTTTGCTTCGGAAGTTTCCATTAAGTTCGCATGCCTACTTCAACTTCGCACAATCTTCAGCACCAACGACAGTCAATCAGCATTTGTGACATCGCACCGCTTGCAATAGACAGGGAATTCATCCTCACATATTGCAACCTGAGACGGTGTGTACTGTGCGGTATGAAAGAAGCTTTATCCCACACACGATCAGGCTGTAAATGAACTCCCTGCTGTGGTATTCCCAAGCACCTACAATATGGGGTTCTTCAAAAGGGGCATTAGAAGGTTTCCTCAGGGTCGGTAGCGCGAGTATAACACCCCTGGTTGCATACGTGCATAGGCTACGGTAACCACTTCCCATTAGATGGGCCGTTTGCTTGTCTACCACCTAAGTGGTCTATAAAATTTCTTGGTTCTTTCACTCCTATCGAAACTCAATGAAAACGAAGCGTTGCAACTGCAAACCGTGTCTAACTGACACGGTTTGCAGTTGCAACGCTTCTAACGCTTCTTCTCATAAAAAACCGAATAGAAATACACTATTTTGAAACCACACCATAACATCTGACTCTCATTTTTAAGCCTATTATTATTACTATAAGTACCACTCACAAATATAAATCAATTAATAAATACCGCAAAACCATAAACCTGATTAAACCACCAAAAGATAATTATGTATCTATAACGGCTGTACAAAGCTATGTTCACTTTCATCACTGAGATCATCACTGAGACACTAAACCGTGTATCTGTAAGATGGATATGTGTAGAAGTATTTGGATGGTTTCGGGCGAAGGTTTTGTGGCTTAGTGATCAGAGCGTTGCCCCTGTAAGGGATAGATCGCGGATTCGAATCCCGTCTGAACCGATTCAATTTCTTCTATATCTTAATCGATTTATTACGCTTGTTGGAAATTGATTTTACTATCATATCTGCCATCTGCATATGCACAAAGTTGTCTACGCGCACCTCAGCATTTCCCCGCCCACTACCGAAATTTGAAAGAAGTTTTATTCAACAACTACCATTATAGTAATTTGTAGTTTGTAGTCTTTGTAGCCCTGTGTAACCTATATATTATACGAGGCTTAATGTTTCCTATTTTTGAAGTGAAAACATCTCAAAGCGCGTTTAGAACTTTTTTGCAAAGTAAATACTTTACACATTTTACACAGACTGTTTGCATTTCTATCGGCAGTCCCCAAAACGAGTCCCGCATGTTCCAGAATAATGCTCAGTTGTGAATTTAATCTCACAATGACATTAGAACTGTCATCTAAAATACATTCTGCCTCAGATCAACGAGATTAAGGAATAAGGGACTTAAAGATGCCTAAGGTTTTAACTTTTCAGAAACATAAACAAACTGAACTTGTTAGTCTTTAGTAGTTCGTATTTTTTTTTTTTTTTTTTATATAGGACACGCCAACTTGACCTCACCTCGCCTGATGGTAAGCTAAAGGCAAAGTCTCAGGAAAGAGGGTCACCATTACAGACACTAAGTGCTACAATGGTGGCACTCAGCTTGGCGGCCTCATCAGATGCTTTTTCACGCCCCGCTTAAAGGCCCCGGGACTGTAGGAAGAAGGAAACACGTGTGCTGGTAATGAATTCCAGGTCTTGGTGGTGCGGCAAAGAACAGAGTCTCCGAACCGCTTGGTTCTTGCTCGTATATTCTGCACAGTGTGAGGGTGACATCTAAGGCCTGCACGTGTTGTCCTATGTAGGAAAGGATAATATACGAGTGGAAAACCATGTATCATGGGACGTCGCCGTACATACGACTGCTAATGCTATGATAGATGATATAAATGCTAGTTTGAATAGAGGACGTTTTGTTCCCATGACATGTTGACACAATTGATAACTAGACATTATGCTTGATGAACATGGCACTAATATCAGCCTTCTGATGTGATATTACACCGAAGGTTGAACTATAATAATTGGTTTGTTGGGTTGGTGGATGATAGATGCTGATAGAAAAGAATATCTACATACAAAAGCATGCAAAAGGTAAGTAATCTAATGCATATATAGGTGGATTATGTCAATCTAGTTTTAAGGACCATCACAAATTTTCGTGATTTTATGAAATGTTGTATTATAATTTTTTCATGAAATCTTTAAATGTGAAATAAATTTTAAAAAAATAGGCCGAACGAACATAGAGCTAGAACAAGAGTTTTACTTCTTAATATTTTAGTCTAAGCCAAACTTTTTTAATTTTCTTTTTCAATAAAAGAACAACGTACGTATGTTCTATCACTGTTTACACAAGAAGAATTTGACACAGTGGGATAGAATGAGCATTCGCTCATTTGATCTAAATCAACCTTAATAGCCATGTTTTGCTTCATATAATGGTTTAGATATATATACGTAAGGACATGCTTATTAACATAATTTTAAAAAAAAATAGATTAAATTAGAAAAACAGTGAAAATGTGTTTCATTATGTTTTTAATTATCGAAAGGAGTTAGTTATAATCACTTGCAAATTCGAAGCTAAAGCTTCTTTCGTATTTCTCTAAACAAAAGATCAAGTTTTGAATAGAATGGCTGTCCCACTGTATATCCACTGAGTTAGAATATTAGTTGTATTTCACCTCAGTGGAATAGTAAATATAATACCGGCACTATAGCACGTAAATAAATTTCTTGTTATCAGTTATAACGCTTTAATCGCAAGAGTTGCTATATAAGATTATTCGTGGGTAGCTTTTTTATCTACATGATTGATTAATATTACACCTATGTATTTGTAAGCCTCTGTATTTGTAAGCCTGTGTATAATTTATGCAATAAAATAGATATGATTTGAATTTTATGAATAAATTATTGTAAGTAGATAGGCATAACGGCGTTTCTTATTCGTATTTGATGGTACTAGTATCGAGAAAACTCTTCATTATACAGAAAACCGTGCTCAGGAATGTACAGCCATCGATAAAAGTGGCTTAAAAATTATAATTTTTAATCACTTTTAAACTGTTCATAAATAAAATCTACAAATCGTTTTAAATTAAACTCATTTAACAGATTTAGGCTTCTTAGATAAACCATTTAAGATTTTTAGCTATTTAATCATTATTTTTATTTGACAAGTCTAACTAAAGGTGAAACCGCACTAGCGCGACTACGCTGCAGTGCCGCTATAGTGCGGTTTACTTCATACGAAACAGGGACAAGAATATATTACTTGATGCGCTGCAACACTCCGCTGCAGTATTGCGTTAGAGTGGTTTCACCTTAAACCGCTGATTTGATTGTCATACATTTGCAAGTATATGACATGTTCAACCTCACCTTCGGCAACCAAAAACGACCCACAGGCGGCGTGCGGTTTGGTCGGTTCGAGTCCGACATAACCTCTTCCACCGGCTCCGGTGGAGGTGTATCCGTAGAGATTTTGCGCACGTTGAAAAAAAAAGTACATGACATGTTGGTTATGTAGTTCTGAGAGCGTTAATTAGTATTTCTGTGCAAGATCCATAACAAGTTCAACAGTGAACAGATTTATTGAGCGAAGTTGCACAGTTCACTTGAGTTCTAACCCATAACGGAGAGGATGCCAAATAAACGACAGCTTCAGGACGCCCCAAATACCACCGACAAATGGTCGACAAAACTGTCGCAGTGAGATTGATAGGGCGTCGCCGATAGTTGTCGCTGTCGTTAATTAATGCCGCGCCCCGGAGTCGTCGCGGTGTCGCCCGCCAATCGCCCGGAACGACACGGAGCGCGTACAGATGGAACTCGAAAAGTTCTCGTTTGAAGTTAAAATTATTTACGCTGAGATTTTCACTTTTATAATAGTTTTTAACGTTATATAGGATAGCATGAGAATTGAGTTCTATAGTCAAATAATCTTTGTCGAACTATCCAGATGTGTTCATCTCATCGTTATTAGTTCTATTTCCGTTGGTAATTATAATTTCGTCTACGTACTCTGCATGTAGCCGAGATGCGAATGTTGAGATGGATGTCTGGTGTGACAAGAATGGATAAGATTAGGAATGAATATATTAGAGGAAGTTTGAGAGTAGCACCAATCACAGAAAAACTACGAGGAAATCATTTGCCCTGGTTCGGGCATGTAATGCGTAGGGGTGAAAGTAATGTCGTAAGGAAGGCACTAACTATAGAAGTGGATGGCTACAAGGGGAGAGGGAGGCCTAAAATGAGGTGGATGGACTTTGTGAATGTGAAGGTTAAGAAGGGAGTGAATGTTGAAATGACTGCAACTAGAGATGAATGGAAAAGAACACATATTGCGCCGACCCCAAATAATCTTGGGATAAGGGCAGGAGGATGATGATGACTCTGTACGATCTTAAAATTTGGACCTCATCTGTATATGTGTCTTAAAATGAGATCGTGCGAATTTTTGTGCCAGCGTCCAAAATTTGAGGTCCTACGGGTACGAAGCCATTATTTCGACATAGTAATACTGCTGGATATTTAAAAACAATACGATTTCATTGTTTTGTCTATTCATAATAATAATTATTCATCGTGTAATTCTAGTCCTAGTTCTAAATAAAACTATATTTCGTTAACACTCTGAACGACTTACAGCTTCACTCAAAAGGTAAGGGCGACTGAAGACAGATTTATTTTTGAGCTCATAATTTTAGACGCGCTGTATAACTTAAATTTAATTGATGGCTTACACTTTTACCTGAATATGCCAGACTAGTTTTGCTCACTAAAGTTTTGTAATATCGCTTAGTCTTTTTTTTTAATGTTTACACAAAATATGAAATGCAAATTTGAAATTTAGTATACCTTTATACTGGATGCGAAAGGCGGAGGATCGGATGAATTGGCGCACACATTTTTTTGATTCAAATTAAGAGGTCTATATATAGGTCCGGCAGTAGACTGCGGAGTGCTATTTTTTTTTTAAGAATGTTAGCAACCGCAATTAATAATATTCCCTCTAACCCCTTTAAGTAGGTAACCAAAATTACTTGTGCTAGGAGTGTGTTTAGTGTAATGGCCAGGATTCGATCTCGGGACGTCTCGATCGTAAGGCCGGCTCCTTAATCACTTTTTTTTATATCACTTGGTTGACAGTCAAGCGCATGACCCACCTGATGGGAAGTGATTACCGTGGCCTATGGACGTGTGCAACACCAAGAGAGTCACACTCACGCTGCCAACCTTGTAAGCACAAGAGTTTCTGTGTCGTCAGTGTAAAAGACAAAGCAGGACACGCTATTGGTCTTCCCACTGACAGCATAAAAACTCACCGCCGGGAACACAACACGAGGTTATTATAGCCGCGGTATTCTATAGGGCGGAGGTACTTCTCCAGTCGATCTGCTCTATTGGACGGAAATAGCGTCGTGTCCTATTGACATTATTGGCTCTACCACTGCGCCATAGAGACTATCAAGAATTATTTAACTATGTTATAAATTCCAAGGTAGTACGAAGACAGGTCAAATAAGATCACACTTTATGCGCAAGCAACTGACGCGCATACAAATGAAACGTAAGAGACATATTGTCTACTCTTCCTCTAATGTCAGGTTGTATCGCACCACGTAGTAGATGCGCATCTATCAACCATTCTTTATATTCTACATTGTACGAGAAATAATCTTGTGCCCATAATCAGTGGGTGCAATCCTATTTCTTGATAATTAAATCTCAACTGTAAATATGGGTTACAGTTAAAACAATTACAAGGGTTACAATAACTATAGGGGAATAATGGCCCGCGGCGGTGGCACGCGTTTCGCTGCTCCCCGTTTCCGGGGACGAGTTGGGGATCCTGCGGTCCCCTCATCCAAGGAGAGCCAGATCAAAAGAGGGCTTAGGGTCAGCCGGGGTGCGAGGAATATGCTTGTCAAACTCACCTTCGGCAACCAAAAATGACCCACAGGTGCCGTGCGTTTTAGTCAGTTTGAGTCCGACACAACCTCTCCCACCAGCTCCGACTGGGAGGACGTGGCTATAAAAATAGGTAGTGTACTATATAGCGCTTTGGCAACTGGTTAGCCAAGACATTGTGCGGTATTAGTGGGTTGGAGTCCGACATAACCACTCCTGCCGGGTTCGTTTTATCCGAAGGGATATCCGCACTAAAAAAAGGTCCTATATTGCCTAGTTAAAGTATAAGTAACAGATATATTTCAGTAACAATACCTGCATATTTTCAAATATAATTGGAAGTACTAAACTATACTAAATACATCCAACCGAACCACTACCAGTTTATCTTAGCCAGCGAGTGTTGGGTCGCAATATTTATGAACAAGAATATATCTAGGTGCCTGTCTAGACACCTAGAACCATGCAAATGTACATAACGATGTGTCAGTTTGCGTCTAGACAATGCAGTTAAATATGACTGACTTTTATTTTTTCTGTACCTACTTACCTAACTGTTTTTTTGTCTCTAAAATAACCTTGACTTTGGTACAATGAGGTAAAGTGAAGGCGAAGAAAATCTTTTATTTTTAATCGCCACGGATAAACGCCGGAGTGAGAGGTTATGTCGGACTCGAACCGACTAAAACGCATGGCATCTGTGGGACGAATTTGGTTGCCGAAACTGAGGTTGACAGGCATATCCCTCTCAAGATAACCTTATCTACTTAGATATTGTTGGTCGGTTGTTTGTTTTGAGCCGAAATGTCTTAGTATGGGTGAATTTCCCCCCTGGCCCTAGGTGCTGAACAACTGTACCGTGAACCAGACTATACGGTTAAGAGTTCAATGAACTGGTTCCTCATAAGCTATTGAGGAAATCGGTGCCTGCCATTAATACTTATTATTATTCCCTTCTCTAAAAGTTAACATACTTCGTTGTCCATTGTTTAAAAAAGTAAATCTAATTACACAGTATAATTAGATAGCATCTGAATGCACATACGACTGAGGTATTCCCTCGTTCCATATTCTCTGAAACAATTAACATAATCACACAAAATACTTGAATAATATTGTAATTAATTGCATTAAAACACATCGGTCGTCGTGGGTGTACATATTACCGGTTTAAAAAAAAATGTAATTCGGTTTTTATTATCAGTGAGCTGACAAATGAACATACGCCCACATGACCGTGGTTGTCACCATTGATTTTATGAGATTTGAACATTAATCAAGGTTTATTCACGTTAGATTTGCACATGACCGCGGTTCAACCAGAATTCGGACTTGTTTTATTATCTGACTGACGAGGTTCGTCTCGGTAACCCAAGTGTTCTTAGATAGGTGACGGGAAAGAAAACCAACATGGCCGCTGTCATTAACTAGAATTTAAAGGAATAAATATAAAAAATAAATTGTGTACTGCAATATAGGTATCAAATCAAAGAGTTTATCACGAGGATTTCAAAATGTTAAATCATGATCCCATGTTAGTTTAAAAATAATAAATTATAAAAAATAAATACCCGTCTGGTGCTGAAAAGATCGAAATAAGTTTGATAGCAGGCGGAACTCATTTGCCAATCATTAACCCATTATTTTTTTAATTTTATATTATCATTTTAAAATTATAAGGCATGTGTAAGTGGAAAGGCAAGTTGGGCTTGACTTCACAGAACATGTACATAAACGGGCAGGCATTGCTGGGGAAATACCACTGCCTGACATAATATTAAATAACTGCACACATCGTTTTATTGTATTTATGAGAGTGCTTAGAGCCCCACAACCCGAGGAGGGCCAGATCAACCAAAAACAACCCACAGGCACCGTGCGTTTTAGTCAGTTCGAGTCCAACATAAGCTCTCCCACTGGCTCCGGCGGGGAGGGGGGCAGGGGGGGGTATCCGTGGCGATCTTACGCACGTAAATAATAGAATAGCCTTTAGTTATCCTTTTATTTTACATATTCTCCTGTTCTCTTATCTTCCACACCCTTCCTAACAAAATACACCTGTAATGTTACGATAACCGCTTCCTATCAGGTGGGTTTGTTCAAAAATTTACACTAAAAAGGATATTATTAAGGAAAAAAAATACTTAAGCAAGGAATGTTTTTGTATTAAGTTATAAAAATTAAAAAAAAAAATGATTCACTTCACCTGCTTCGTAGGCAAGTAACCAGTTGTATTTAGTCCGTTAATTGCTAGACACCTTGTATCATTAATTAAAATTATCAATACGTTTGATGCCGAAAAGGAGTCACTCGCTGCATTATCACTTAGGGTCCTCGGACATACACTACCGACCACAAAACACCGCTACCAGCATATATCCTGTAGTTTTGTAACAAGTTATATACCGTGCAGCGGCCATGGATGCCAAACGTATGCGTTGAGTCCATACAAAATGTGTGAAAACAAAAGGAAATGTGGTTGTGACCGGTGCGGCGATCCTTAGTGCGGTTAAGTGCAGCCTCTTACATTCAGGTTTACATAGTATCTAAGGGGCTGTAAGGGTTAGTGTGTATTCTCACTTTGTCTGTGTAGAAGTTTGCAATAATGTAAATCTGTCTTATTATCTTGGTTGTTTTATGCAACATTTTTTTCTATAAAACTTAGGTAGCACGGTTCTATATAACTTAGGTGGTAACACGACCCACCTGATGGAAAGTGTGTGTAAGTGATAGTATGCAACCTCAGGGAATAGAGAGTTTCTGTGCCGTCAGTGCAGAAGAAACAATAAGAACAAACCTTTAGTCACCCCAATGACAGCACAGAAACTGTCCAATAAGCTCTGGCTACCCTACTCACCGTCAGGAACACAATACGAGGTTATTATATTCTGTAGAGTGGACTGCTCAATTAGGACGGAAATACCGTCATGTCCTACCTTCTGCAGTACAACATAGATATGTCGCTTCATACGCTCACGTGTGTCTATTTCCGAAGAGGCAAGTATAGACGTAGTAAGATCGTGTATTGTAGGAACTTCAGAGTTGTTATTTGTTGGCACTTTCTAGATTCTGCTTGTCAATCATTTACATTTTCACTTCTGTCGATAATTAGTTGTTTCTGCTTTTGTACTGACCGTGCTGATATTAAAAAAATTCCTGCGGATAAAGTCAAAAATCTTTTCCTAACTACTACTATGCACATAGTAAGTGCTGTGCGTGAGGCACCCGGGAACCTCACGCACAGCAGTAACGCTAATCATTTTTGTGTAGTGTTTTTGTTACCTTAAAAATAAATGCGTTGATGTCTTTATTACGTGCAGAATTTCTCGCAACGATTGTCAATTATTTTTGCAATGAGTATTCGCGTCCAAACTTGACAACAATAGAAGAAGTTCAAAGAACCCTTAACATTACTGAATGGTAACTTTAGTTTTCGAAAGGGTTATTCGGTTTTGAAAGGGGTTAGGTTCGAAGTTAAACACAATATTGCAACCTCTTCCTAGAATAGAGTTACAATCTAACTAGCTTGGAAGTCGGAGTTAGCAACTATCGACGTCAAAACTTCGGGTGATTAAGTTAACGTAATTTATGAACAAACCTACTATAACTACTTAGTACATGCAATAATGCTACGTCATGGCATTATTGTAATATTTATCTACCAAATAATTGCTTTAAAAAAATTCATTTCATTATCGTTTCATGATAGCAATATATTTCACTGACTGGGAATCGAATCCGCAGTTATAGATCTACCGCACGCGCTACCACAGCATTGCCACATGTTTGCAACTCCTCTGCTCGTCATATAAAATAATAATAAACAAAATTATTAATTCAAAGTTATTTTTAATGCAAAATGGATTGCAAATTAAATTATAATTTAATGGGTAACTTGACCTAATTGTTAAAACTACATGCTTTAATAATATCTTGTTTTAAAGTAGTAAATTCAAAATTGTAGTAATTAACACACGTATTCTATTTGACTGTACTTTATTGTTCTATTCGGCTATATTTTATTTCAATTAAACTCTGCACGCGTGATTTCCGAGAACCGCAGGCACATAATTCCAGGATTTATAGCATAACCTTTGTGTTATTCCAGACTTTGTTTAACTGATTTAAAAAAAGAGTATGTGATTAAATTTCTATCTCTGTACCATTATAATTAAACATTTTTGCATTTTAAAATAAAAACATCCAATTCAACAAACAAAAAAATAGCTGTTGCTCGCGGCTCTGCCCGCGTGGATGTCGGTTATCGCTTAGTGTTGAGTCAACGTAACCATAAAAAAATTCTAAAATAAGAGTAGCCTACGTTACTCCTTATTACATCAGCTACCTGCCATTAGTAGGATGATCCGAGAACACGTTAAGCCACCGTCGATCCCGGTTGCCATACGAACATTGATCGAGAGGGATCAGTCGCTTCACGGAAAATATCGTAGTACGTCGTTTTTGCGGTTAGGATACACTGAAACTTAACTCCAACTGAGTAGGAAAAGAGTAATTCCCCGTTTAATTGGGAGAACTGTTTCAAATCAGCAGGCATACATGCTGTAAGAACATTTCGAACAATCAAACGACCTCGACAACTAAATTCGCAGTGTGATTTCAGTTCCGTATGCTGTAATTATGGTGACGTCACGTTGTCGAGTACATAAACATCACTGTTGACTTGTGCTTGACAATACAATGCAGCATACTGCATGTGAAATTAAAATCTGACCGCTGTCGAGTTCGTTCTATCGTTTGAAATATTTTTACAGCACATCCTGCTTAAAGTAAAGATATGAAATAATATATTTATAGCGAAAAATGCAGTTGGTGATATGAGTACAGTTTTATACCCGAATATCCTTTAAGAACGTACTTTAACAAAGCAACACACTAGAAAACACATACATATCCAGGATCCAAGTATAATGGAGGGCTTGTGATAAGTTATGCCACATTAATCGCACAAATTTCAATCTTACATTTTTTCTGGGCAACAAACTCTGAGTGGGTAGAATATATTATGGTAAGTATATATATATTGTTAAGTTAATCGACCTTTATTACAGTTTCTTAAACTTTACTAACACGGAACCATCTGACAAGCATATAACAATCTGACTAATGCGTAACTATCTAACTCTTAACTATCTGACTAGCACGTAATTATCTAACTAGAGCGTAATAATCTGATTACAGCGTAACAATCTGACTAACGTGTCATTATCTGACGAACGCGTAACTATCTGACTAGCACGTAATTATCTAACTAGCACGTAGCTATCTGACTAGCACGTAACTTTCTGGCTAAAGCGTAAGAATCTGACTAGCTCACAATTATCTGACTAACGCGTAACTATCTGACTAGCACGTAACTATCTGACTAGCATGTAACTATCTGACTAACGTGTAACTATCTGCCTACAATGTACTAAACTATTTTACTATCATCTAACTATTTAGTCACTTGGTGGTCATATTTTACTATCATCTAACTATTTAGTCACTTGGTCGTCAGTCATTTAATTCGCGCAAATATTCCTAAAATGAGAAAATGTACACGAAAAAAAGCCTATAAAACACGCGTCTAGTTTTTGATAATAACATTTAAAAAAAATTATAAACTATGTGTGATGGCTGTCCCCAGAGTGTTTTCAATTAACACCAATATAAAATACACTCAGCTTTAATATGTTTACTTTAGGCATCAATAAAAGTAATAAACACGAAATTTAAATGCTCTTGAGCCGGTCTTGTTATCTAAAGCTTTCATTTACTATTTACTGTAGAATTTAGTATTTGTATTGATGGTCAGAACAAATCGACACAATAAAAAAACGTTATTCACGCCACACTCATAAATCTCAGTTATTTTAAATTATTTTAAGATTAGAAGATTTGTGACGTATCCACTAGCAGCTTCCAAAAAACATAAGCGTGTTTATTAAATGGCCATGTAAAACGAACATATAATTAAGATAAAATATTTTAGAAAATCACTCACAAACCAATAGATATTCAGTAGCACGCTGGTCATTAAGATAAACTAAAAACTTTCTTCAAACCATTAAAACGTCCGAATATCAATCAACGTTAGAAAAACAAATTTTACAATATCAACGAGATATCGCTGTAAAAGTATCGATTTAATTCGATGTTCGATTCGTTCGTCATTTCAATTTTATAATGTCTATTAAGTTTATCTATATATCAGTTTTTATACTTACATTCGTTCGCTGCCTACCGTTTCAATTTTATTGCACGATAAAAAGTTCGTGGGAATAACATTAAGTATATACCTAATAACGATTTTAGAACCTAACTAATGGAGCAAGCTTTTTGGGGCTTTTTAAAACTGTAATAAATCAAGTGGTGACTTCTTGAGGTGGATTGTGTAGTCTATAAACTTTTATAATATAACGTCATTTGCTAGATACATTACAAGTTAATAATGTTTCTTAATGCCAAGTAGTATCTATATCGATAGCTATCTTAGAATTTCATCACTCTACACGAGTTTCGTAAGCCGTTGGAGCAAACGAGTCCTACAGTGGAGACCGCGAGAAGGTAAACGAAAGGTAGGACGCCCCCTAGCCAGATGGATGGACGACCTGAAAAAGGTGGCTGGGACAGACTGGATGCGGAAGGCGGAGGATCGGAGAAAATGGCGCATATTGGGAGAGGCCTATGTCCAGCAGTGGACTGCAGTGGGATAATTGATTGATTGATTGATGGACACGATTTTCGTCAAATAAAAATTCTAGGTTTTTTTTTATGCAATTTAGGTGGCAGACAAGCACACGGCCCACCTGATGGAAAGTGGTTACCGTGACCTATGAACGTATGTAACACCAGTGGAGTCACATCGGAGCTGCTGACCCTGTAAGAACAGAGATTTTATGTGCCCTCAGTGCAGAACACAAAATCAGGACAAGCCTTTGGTCTTACCACTGACAGAACAAAAACTCTCCAGTGAGTGAGGGTTTCTCAGACTGATTGACTCTTAATGTGGATAAATGTTTAGGTGATTTGCAAAGTTTTCTTTTCTAACTTTTTTATTATATCTTCAGCAATATCGAAATACAGTTAAAAAAATAAAATTCAATAATTTAAACCGTATGCGTCTCACACACCCTTGATTCAAAATTCGAATAAATTTTAAAACTATCGTATTACAGAAATCGTAACAAATCGTGGCGCTGCGCACAGCAGGCGTCGTGTACTGTTTGTTTGCAAATAAACACCGGGCTGATCCCCGGGGAGAGCGGGGTTGCCGGGGTTGCCGGACAATGGTTGCGTAGCCCCAGTTGCATAATAGTAACCAGCGGGTGTCGGCAACGTGGTGCGCGCGCCGACGTTTCTCATGTGAAATAGGAAATAAATATATTTTTTGGTCTCTGATACGTGGGGATGCGGATACAAAGTTTTGCATTGTTATTACCGTTGTTTAACATATACTTTATTAAGATATGAAGCCAAAATACTGCTCTAATAGTCCTCATTTGAACAAATACCTTATTCAAACTGAAGATATAAATATTAAGCCTGAACTTGTGGTGTTTTTTTATGAATTTTTGAACGTTACAAATGTTGTTAGCATAAAAATTAAGTTTATATCAAAGAGAAATAAAGTTATTTAATATTTCTATTTGGTTATATGTGTCAGGATTCATGGATATTTATTTATCTAGTCACCAACCAAACCAACCATATTCTAATTACCAATGTTTAAATGTGTTAAGTATATTAACACATTTGTACTAATCTGCTTACCAACCAAGCGAAGAATTTGTTTACCTGAAAAAGAAAACAGATTTTATAAATAAAATAAATAATTTATCAAGTACAACCGATTTAGTCCATTGTTGCAGTTCATAAGCAGTAACAACGGTAACAATGCAATCTAAAACAAACAGTTATTGACTAACAACACTACCGATTCATTGTAACAACAACTCGACATTGACATTTCATTCGCCCACTCGAAATAATCGGAATAAAACATTCGTATTTATTCACTCAAGTCAAGAGAACACCCTTTAAAAATAAATAATAAAAAAAAACGCTTCTTGAAGTGTATGACAACTCTATTGAAACGATAACAACATTTTATTTTACTAAACAAAAACTGAAGTACAATAGAGATGCGACACGGTACACTGATTATTCGATTGTTGGGTTTCAACCGATATTGTTGTTAGTTGTTGCACGAAATCGCATTATTTTGCTAGTTTTGCTTCTGCATTGTGGGTTGATAGTGGTATTATTGATTTTTTTATATAATTGAATTGATGATCATAAATTTATACATCGATTGGTACTCTAATGGTTTAATTAGTCTGTTTTTGCCAGGCAATACTTTCATGGATACGTACCTCTTTAGAACTAACCGGATAAAAAGACGGAAACGTGTTGCCGGTTGCCTGAGGTACTTATAAATCAGAAAGGATGTAACCAGGAAACTCAAGAGTCCTTTAATTACGTCGTTTACGACTTTACCTAGACTACACGTTATAGAGAAAGCTCTGAAGTAACTCATTAAAGGAATGAAAGGAACATCTTGTATTTTTATCGAACGATATTATAAATACTAGCTATATTCTTATTTGTACGTTTCCACGACATTTATCAATGAACCTGACCGGTTTCACCTAATGGTATGAATTGTATAAAAATACAAACCAATTTATTTGTATGTTTAAAATATTCTTACGGACAGTAAAAAGACATCCCCAATGAAAACTGTCCAACAAACTGAAATTGTACGATAACTATATATTTTAAACGGTAAATTCGTTAACCAAAACGGTTTTTGTCATCACTAAAATAAACGAATGAATAATTTTCAAAAAAAAATCTCACCCAATAACGTATGCGATTAGCAATAGTGAATAATACCACCAAAACATGTTTGGGGTTGCAACGTTTCACGGTATAATATAGTCGTCTCAACCACAATACAACACAATATAATTGTCATCATTCATTTGTCAACACTACAATAAGGGATGCAACGGGCCTCACCACAAAGCTGTACAGTAAGTCACTAAACATGGCGATAGAAAAAAAATGCTTCCGCTTCAAGCATCTGCCATAATAATTCTTTTGTAGGTCAAACAGGGACTGCTGGTCCACGTAAGGAAACATTGAGTTTATGCAGGATTCTAGACATAATTATTTCTTTGGTGGACTTTATGAAAAATTTTAATATGAAAACTGATGATGCGTTCAATCGGCTTATAGAAAAATGCACCATTATTTTTACAATAATCTCGCCGTGTCCCCCTTTTTCGTCTGCGTGGATTTTATGTTGATGAAAATGTTGTTAATAAAAATACCCTACATATACCGTATAATAACATTAGCTATAGGTCAGTGAAAAATTTGAGAAAAGCCATTTCGAAAACCGGAACAAACAGAGACATATTGAAAAAATAAATAGTTGGGTTGTAAGGAAAATGTTTTATTTGGCTGCCTTGCATAGCGACTTGAGACCATCCAATCCTGAGAGGAAGAAAACCAGCGGCAGAGCCTCTTTCATCAAACACCTACCTACCTACCGGGACGCAGGGAGGTTAATTGTTGTGTTCCCGGTGGTGAGTAGCGCAGCCAGAGCTCACTGGAGAGTTTTATGCTGTCAGTGGGAAGACCAAACGCTTGTCCTGATTTTGTGTTCTGCATTGAGGGCACATAAAATCTCTGTTCTTACAGGGTTGGCAGCACGGATGTGACTCAACTGGTGTTACACACGTTCATAGGTCACGGTAACCACTTTCTGTCAGGTGGGCCGTCTGCTTATCTGCCACCTAGGTTGTATAAAAAAAATAAAATTGAGATATTGGCACGGCCTCACATACCCTCTTTGCGACGAAAATCATAGACTGTGAGGATTTCTACTCGTTGCCTTTCGCTCTTTTGGTGTGTACCCAGCATAAAAGTAACAACAATAAAAACAACGATCTAGCACACGCTAATCTAGATGTGGTATGCACATAAAATGACGCGGAGCACCCAAGTATTCAAATTTCATAAGTGAAGAACGAGCAATTTGATGTGAATAGCTGGTGATAAGTGATAGATAAACGTGTGATAGCACAGCATTGTTGTACGTGTTGCGAGTACAAAGTTTATCGTAGCAAAGTGACTAGCGCGACGTACAGATGTTTGGGTGATAACTATATGGATGTACAGTGAATGGATGTGACAGTGGGCGTACTTGACTTGTGGGTGCAATGGATTACGTGAGCACTTAAAATGGTTTATAACATTAGTTTGATGCAATAGTTTAACTAAGGAGATAACGTTGCAATAATAGAGATTATTCGTTAATCAGGTATCTATTAGTTAAAAATGTACGTTGTAAATTGTTATGATTGGAATTGAATGATATTACTGCAGTCCCATGTACACAATAAACTTATAGCTACAGAATATAATATATAATAACAGATAAAGCTCATGAAGTGCCACATGATTGTTTTAAATGAACGTTACGTTATGCGTTACTTTATAGAATAGGGTTGCATAGAAACGACTCTCCACGCGGACTTATCCAGTAATCGTCATGTTTGTACAACGTGGCCTTCTAAAACCTAAGAAAGCTTAGAAAATTGAAATTTTTACTTATAAGCTATTCTAAGCGTTTAATAACCTCACGAAAAACTAGGTATGCTTTATTTTTACAGAGATTCTAAATATCAAAGATCCTTTCAAGCTTTATAATCGAATTGCACTAAAACAAATATTCTAAAAAAAATAGGACTGAAACATAGACATTTTATTTTTATTTTTTTTATTTTCTGTAATTTTACGTTTAGGTACCTCACAGAAATTCAAGAAAAAATTGAGCTTAACACGTTAATATTCATTATTCAATATAAAGCTTAACAACACAAAAATGCAATATACCAAAAAGAAACAAAAAGTAACGCAAGTAAACAGTTCACTAAATAAACCAAAAGCCTATTATCCCGAACACTAATTAATCTTGATTTATGGTTCAGAAATTTTAAAATGTTATTTTGCTTTACTTCGCGTTCTTTTTCAACGAAACTGAGCATTAAATTGTCAATTTCAGTTCTACACACTGTGTGTACTTCGATTTTATACGACAAATTTTATGCCAATCAACGAAAACACTACTGTGACGTTGTGGCCCAAATTAATTTATTTTACGGCGTCCCAATTAAAAGCTTATTTGATTCGAAAACCGAATCTGATTTACTAATTGCATATGGCTACGGTTACCATCGGTTAATATAATTTTGTTTAATTAACTGCATTCTCGTTCATGTAAAAGGATATTTATCTAAAGACATGATTTCAAATGAATGTGATCATCAAAATTGCTAATTACTGTAAATATGATCGGTAACATAAAAACATACACACATTGTAAAAATCCATGTAAGTACAGCCGGCGTCAGATCAATCTTGACTACATGCATACATACATATAATCCGCTTTGATCCCTGGAGAGTAAGGCAGAGGTTTTCATCAATCATTAAATTCGGTCCCACGTAATAAGGGGTGAGCTTATTGCCGTCTTGTCTGAGGCTGAGTCTGGGCTGTATATATCTGTCTGATATTAAACAGCCCTATCCCTTAGTCACCGCATTGGAAGAAATAAGGTTGTTCAAATTCTACTCTGTCGGGGACCACGTGACTACAAGGTCTCAAAATAATCTTAATACCGAGGTATTAAGAGCAAATCTAACTATTTTATTGTTTTCTATTATATTATTGTCTGAAATAAAGGTGTGTACTACATATCAGAACAAACAATTAACAGGAAGGGGGAAACCAAGGCGTTACGATCATTTTGACTGTCTAAAGTTACTGTTTAAATACTAAATCTTTGCAGCCATTTTAATGTAACATAGATATTAACAGTCATAATATTGGTAGGGTTTTTGTACCTGCATATTTTCTTTTCTGCAATTATAAAATGTCCTATACATATAAATTGTAATAAAAAGTACTGCAGTACTTATTTATAGAAACGTTACAGGACAATTTCTGTATTGATATGCAATTCTTGGGATACCTCGAAATAGAAATAGTGCATTGTGTTTTCCCACATCACAGGAAAATCATTTATGCACTTATACTATATATATTCATATTCAACTTCATAGCTGGTGCCGTGTGGGTGTAAGTTCTACCCACCAGTATTAACGAAGGTTCTCTCAAGCAACGAGCAGTTTGCAACAATCTTTATTATAAACCAGCTGTTGCCCGCGGCTTCGCCCGCGTGGTTGTTGGTTATTATTATTGATTTCTGTCAAAATTTAAAATTTTCAATTTTCAACTATACTTAACCATAGACAAAATTACTTTAAGTTGTCATTTGAGTTTTTTTATTCCGAGTCAGAAGCATTTTTGTTATACCACTTTTTATGGTAACTTGTATTCTCTTTGAGCTTTTATGGTGACCATGACGCAGGAGTTCGAATTCGAATGGGATTGGAAAAAGTATTTTATATACGTATTTTGGTTCTAAGCTACATCTCCACCAATTATCAGCTAAATCGATACATTGTTGAGTATTAAATAGTGTAACTAACACGACTTTCTTTCATAAATATGTAAAGTTAGTTTGTTTCCGCTTCAAAATGAGTAGTATTGCTTAGTAGTACATACTCAAAAGTAATTATAGACTGTTATAGCGATTGAACGATTGTAATGTATTATAAAGAAAAAAATCAAAATAATGTTTATCCATATTTTAGAACTCATATAACCACTTGCTGCTCTGCACTATACTGTAATAAAGTGCAGATATTATTTAATATAGTGAAACCAATACGCGTCAATTAAAATAGCCTCTCTACTCTTTTTACTAACACGGCCTATCTGACGGTATATGGTAACTACTGGCAGTTTGAAACACCAGAGCTTAGACAAGGCGCCCAGTCATTAGTAGAATAAAATATAAAGAAAAAATCAAAGTATTGTATTAACATATATTTACTACTTGACATGTCAATCTCGTACTTTGATACTTCTTCATCTTGACGTTAATCCCAGTCGTATCCGAAGCTTCACCTCGGAGTCTTGGATTCGGCTGAGTTTCGATATTTTCTATGAAGCGACTACCATATGAACTCTACAACCCAAAGGATATCGAAGCATTGCAGGTAGACTAGTTGTTGAACATTTTAGGGCTCCGACGACCCGTAACAATTGCCATAGATGTTAGTATGCCATCTGGATATGATGGCTTAACGTGCTCTCGGAGGCACAACCAGACCAATGAAAATACCATTTTTATGTATACAGGAGCGTACATAGATAGCGTAGATAGCGTATGTACGCTATCTACGCTATCTATATCTATATATATACGCTATCGATATCTATAGGGATAGATACAGGACGCTCCTGAATAGCTCCTGTGTCTATGTAGATACAGGAGCTATGCAGGAGCGTATCTATGCCTGCCTGACGCTCCTGCATAGCGGTCGCTTTCACTACCGACACGCCAAAGAGGCTCTATACTTGTACTGTCCTTAGATTATTCTATTACATTCTACTAACGATTATGTCACTTGTCTAGCCCCCCAGCGGAGTCACTCGCGCAACGATTATAATTCCGAAATAATATTTCTCTTGCGTTATCCAGTATCCTACATGAGCAACAAACGTGATATCTCTTTGCAATGCGACGCGACGCAAATATATCTAGTAGTCGTTGTTCTTTACTGTGGCCTACGTTGTGTCGCGTGGCTTACGTAGGATAACAGTTCACTACTGCAACGATAACAGTAAAGAAAATATGTTTATCTTAGCTCTTCCAGGTGCACGCAAGTCTTCGAGTATCTCACGCTATTCGGTAATGTTAGCCACACAAAGTCTGCGCACTTTGATCCGACAGCGTTATCTATAGAGCATGGCCCGCAAGTGATGTACCTAAGTACTAGCTATCGAACTATTTGCTATTGCGATAAGTAATTCGAATAGTCTAGTGTTAGCCTGGCAGGTTATATAAATGCCAGTATATAACATTGTTCGTAATTGTTAATATAACAGTCACGTTTATTATATTATCTTAGTTTTCGGGTTCCGTACTAATAAAATTAAACCATGTTACTCCACTGCCAGTATGTCTGTCATCAGCCTGTATCTCGTGAACTATGATATCTAGACAGTTGAAATTTTCACAGATGATATTTAAAATTATGAATTAAAATTATTTGACAAAAAGGTGACATGTAAATTTTGGTCGTTACATTGGAAGTTATACTCATCGTCTCTTAACCTTACCAGCAATATGAACATACACCAAATTAAATACTAAATAAATCTCTTTGACTTACATCTACACAAAAAAAATGACGAACTACCCGACAAGATACGACCCGACCCGACTACGTATAACGTCACCAGCCATCGAAAAGTGCCAACAAACAGCCATCAGTAGGCAGTCAGCCAGCCTACAAGATCAAAGTATCTAGTAACGGATAAAATCTACTGCATTTCAAACGTTAACATACCAGATAAAATGGTTAACATCTTGGCACACTAAAGACTTTGGATGTCATTAAATAAGCAATTATTTGAAAAGGGAAATCCCACCATTCGAAAACTTACCACAAATTGCCTAAATCTAAATGAAATGCAAGAGAAGTCGTGTTAAATCAAATCCGTCAAAATAAGTGAAAAACTTACCAGAGAAACTAATATTTTATGTTAGTAGTTATACATAAAATATTACTATACATGGCATGACATGACATGTCAATATGACGTCACCTCACCTGATATTAAGTAGAAGCCAAAGACTCAGGAAAGGTGAATGTTATAATGGTGGCCCTTAGCTTGATGGCCTCATCAGGATGCTTTCATTTTGGTATATAGGGGCCCTGGGGCTGTACGGAAAAGGAAACTATGCATCTGCTGGCCGTGAAGATTGCATGCATTTTATCGAGAATTTTTATAGCTGTAGTGTGACCTCACGCAACCCACCTAAAAACCCATATCCTCATTACAACATTGCCCGATGCCCGATTATCACTTCCAGTACGAAAATCCTTACCTATCATAGTCGTAAATTGTCTTTTGCATTGTATGACTTGGAATTAAAAGTCATGCAATACAAAAAATAAATTTTATTCTCAAAGGTTTGAAACGTTACAGGCTATTAACCGGAACGGAACGGTGCTGCTTATCCCATAACCTTTAAGGTTCTATTTTGGAGAGCAATGACTTAACCCCTAAATAAAATGTATAACTAATACCACGAATATTTGTAATATTGGTTTATTTTACGTGGCTATAAAAGTGTGTGAAGGTTAAAAAAAATAAAATGTAATTTTTTAAAACAAACCTAACCAAACAAGAACCCAGAACTGAAAACTGTATAGGGCTGGACGCATTTCAAAAGCTTGTAACATAAATATAAAACAAAGGAAAAGTTTAAGCGATGCGAGTACAAGCTATAGTAAAGTTTGTATTCGTATCTGTGGTGGTACCCACAACAGCCATTTTTTTAATTGTTTAAAAATATCAATAAAATAGTAGAATCCAACGGAATAGATATAAGTATTAGTGCATTAGGTACTATAGATTACCTTTTAACTCCATACTCCTCTCAATTAGCAGATAATGCACATCCACCAGATATTTGAGAGAGGCAACCTTGATACAGGAAGTATTTTTCCCGTGCCCAATATAACTGGTAATATCTGAGTCAAACTAACTAAAACATCAGATGTATTCCAGGGCTAATCTGTGGAGTACTTCAGGAAAGTAATCAGGAGCGTGTGTGCTTAGCTTATCGAACGCTCCACTTATGTCGCAGTGGCAATTAGGAGCCCAACATTTAAATAAATTAGGTAACACTATCTGGTCAACTTAAATGGGACATTTAACTACGCATTTACGGTTTCTACACGGAAAGAGTACTTATGCTATCAGTCAAAATGTTACAAAGTAAATGAATCAAACTTATTAATATACCGTTTTATATCAGGCGTGTAAGGTACAAGAGTCGCTTAAAAAAATATTTTGTATATATTTGGACGAGACCCTGATGCAATCTTTTCTCTAGAGAAAGAAAGAATAGGAAAGAGTACGCTGAACTCTAAAGTACAAGCTTTGGATGAAACTGTGATGATGATAATGATTATAATATACAGATTAGGCTATTCTGCAATGAAAAATTCGTCCATTTCGTTCTGGTTACGATCGACCGGAACTAGTTCTATCGACTGATAAATTACTTTATAACATAATCTAAATTACACATTATACCTTCATTACCTCTTGTGTTTAATATCAATTTGCAATTAAATCTGCGTAATTATTGTTATTTTAAATTTATGGTAAGACCCTAATAATACGTTTGATAACTTTAATGTACTAATTTTGCTGCAATTATCTATCGAAGATCGGCGTTTGTCTGTATACTCGATCTAATATTGCATCTTCCTGAAGTTCTATCATTAGTCTGTTTCTCTATTTTTATTAAATCTTAATTATTTATTTGGTAAAGCTACCAATCACGTTCCCAGACCAATGATATCATATATTACGTAAAAAGAAAATTGCAATTTGTCACTAAAAAGTGAATTGACCTTACTAACCTCTTGTACGAATCTCGTAATGTATGTAAGACACAGTCTACAACGGATATTTAGATGGAACTCCCACGATAACACAACTCAGCATTCACAGTTCAGCATCCAGAGCATAGAAATTACCATTTATGAATGGGTAAATAACCGTCAGTTCCGTGGTGGTCCCGTCCATAGCCAACAGAAATATGAACGATAACATCTTTGAAAAAAAATTACTGCATAATCTTAGAAAAAGTGCTCATTCTAATCTATTTTTCTTAAGAGTCCGACTGCCGAACTATTTAAAGTTAACGTAAACTATTTTTAAAAGATTTGTCAATAAAACTCTTCGTTTTATTTATTATATCTAGTGAATTCTATTCCTTGACCTTTACCTTCAAATTCAAATATTTTTATGCTGAGATATAAGCACGATAAGTTTTATATATTATCAACAAACATTTATAGGCCAAGATTCTGTTTGAAACAAGAACCAAATTCTATACAAATATTATATAATTTGGCAGATGTGACCACTCTATCAGATATATTTGAAGGTTGAAGATCATTTATCCGAGTAACTTCTATTTTAGATTCACATTAGTCAAATATTTTTACCTACTGCAGTTTACTAACGCACTAAATACATTAGAGCTAGCACAAGCCTAGGAGGTCACATATAGGGACTTTGCGCACGTTAGAAAAAGGCAGATCTGGCGCTCATGGATTTTCAGCAGCACGTACGTAATGATGTAATATTACTCATAAACCCAATAGAACAAAAAACAATCGCAGTTTAGAATCAACAGTATAAATTAAAATAGTTTGAATTATCGATATAGTGTTGATCGTTCCTTATTTTGTCGCCAAAATAATCGTTACATTGAACCCGTGCATCTGCGCGTCTGGCCCTTTGCACGCAGCGAGTGGTGCGAAAATTGTTATCGACAGTTTTAAAGTTAATTTATCGATGAGAGCAAAAGTTAGGATGCGTTATAACTATGCTTCAATTGCAACGGTTAGATATCAATATAGGCATTAAGTACGCCTTTGTACAAAATTACTGTGCATAAAGTTGAATAAATAAATATTTTCATACTGTTTGATTACAGAATTACGATATTCTCCTTCTTAAATGTGTTAATCCCGGTTGCATCCGAAGCTGCGTGTTCCATTGAACTTCAATATTTTATGATACAAACATAAATACATATAGTTACGACTTTTTACCCGGAGGATTAGGCAGAGATGAATTAACACCCGCATTTCACCAATCATTAAATTCGGTCGCACGTAATGGGGGCCTATTGCCGTCTTGCAGGCACTATTGTTGACTCAAGCCATGCATCTGCGGTTGAGTCTGGGCTGTATATATCTGTCTGATGTAAAACAACCCCATCCCTTAGTCGCTTTGTACGACACCGCATGGGAAGAGATGGGTCTTAATTCTACTCTGTCGGGAACCACGTTAATCTCAATATAATATTAGTTCAGTCACATGACGATCGCATAATAATGTCAAATTTGACGAAAAAGAGAAGAGAATACGAATTCCCTTTCATTACCATTACATCATCAATTGATACAGTTTATTGAATTTTCAAAATTCGAAGAACTTTTTTTACGAGAATATCTTCTATGAAATTTGCGAGATAGAAACAAGATGAACTTGACCATATCTTTATAGTCAGAATGAATTATTTTACAGCATCCCCGGACAGTGTGTGCACACCCCAAGTATAGATAAGTATGCGAAGGCCCGGTGACCCGGACGCGTAGATAAGTTCGTCTGAGCGGCGCGTGAAATCGCTGTTTATACCTACTGCGCCGCTCGTGGCAGGTTCCGGATACTGTGGTATCACATGACCACCCCGCCACTGGACCATGGGACGACCGGACCACCGGAACAACGGACCAACAGACCAACGGGCCACCGGACCAACCAACCATTAACCCTATGAATACATAGGTATCATTAGGTATATCAGGTGTCTGCATCCAAGGAGGGCCAGATCGAGAGAGTTGGCCCTGGATCAGCCGGGGTGCGCGGGATATACCTGTCAACCTCATCTTCGGCAACCAGGCGTTCGGCTTCCGGTGAGGAAATATCCATGGGGATTTTTCACAACTTGCAACTGAGTTTCAAGATATCGTAAAAATCTAGTGGTATCAATTTATAATTTTTTCAACAGTATTTCAATTATCTGGAGTAGGTATAAAAATTTCACAGTAGCCGTAGGTAAGTTACAAATGACGCTTATAAATATAACAATCTACTGACTTGATAAAGAAACTAATCAAAATTCTTTGACGTAGCGATAGAGCGCTACGTGGGAGGTTATGTGTTCAATACCAATCCAATATTTGCAAAAATATGAGATTTTGCAAATTTAGGTTTTTAGATACGTTCACTCTTGTGCACATATACATTATACAAAGAAACACATAGGCCCATTTTATAACCTTGCAATAAACCGTATTACGTGCTTGCTTAGGGTCTTGATATTATTAAAAATTTCAGAAATTCTGTCTTTACAGGGTCACCAGCACGTGTGTGATTCTCTTGGTGTTGCTCACACACATGGTAACCATAACCACTTTTCATCAGGTGGGTCGTATGCTTTATATTGGTATAAAAAAATATACTACAGCATGGTGGTAAGACACACAAATACTTTCTAAGAATTTCTTTAACTGCGTCTCAGTATCGAGAATTAGCACTATAAATAAATGCATAAAACCCCCTAACTATATGATATATATGTTTATGCAAATTGAACGAACTCGAAGGATTTTATTACAGTCTGGCAACAGTCACATAAAACAAACGACCTCTGCACTGTATGCCACAAATGAAATATTATTGATGGCTAAAACGAGGATCGCTCCGTCAACGTACGTATACCTCTCGGTGGTACACAGTATGGGGCCCTACAGAAGAACATAAAGAGATCTAAAGAGACTTGCCAACGTTCAATCGACGAGGGAAGCAGATAGCTGATTTTCCTGTAATTTCTTACCTACATTTACTACTATAGATCTCTCGATGTTCGGCTTCCTTGAAGGTAAGACAACAGGCATACATGTCTTAGAATATTTAACCAGCATTTCTTGGGTCTACTCTTGTAGTCATTGTTACGCACGTAGCCAGGTGGCTTACAAAACTGAACCGCACCAGCAAAGGTGGCTTTTCTACCCCTTGGCTGCAATAAATGAGTTATTCGCGCCATCTTTGCGCATGACTTTGCTTATCCGCTGAAGCATATTCACATCCGTTACACGCAGCTCCGGCACGCAGCTTCACACGGGAAAATACGTAAAAATAAATTCTTTAACCTGAGTACAGCACCACTATGCCCATTTTTTACTTAATTAACTTCTAGTTAATGAGCTAAACGGAAGGGCATCGATGTCTGCCACACAGACGTAGTCGTTTACCTTGTCCCGTATTTTTTTTCAATTCTATAAAATAGAAAATATTTTACCTCCTACCAAATCATTGATAATAATAATAAAAAAATTATCAAAGCTACGGTCAAGTACCGGAAATAACTTTATAAAGTATTGACACAATCGGTTTATGATACAAAAAAAAACCAACTGATGCAGAAAATATCGAAATAAGTTTGATAGCAGGCGGTACCCATTTACTAATCAAAAACCGAAAGAGAATGAATGTGTACCGCCTGCTATCAAACTTGTTTCGATCTTTTCATCAACACTCGGGTTTTTATTTTTAATAAATGTTTTTTTTATTTACCATTTTCAAGTCATCGTTATAAGCGCTTTAATTTGATACCCATATTGCAATATACATTTTTTTTACCTTTTAATTATGGCGTAGCCATATTGGTTTTTTGACTAATCTATCGAGTTACTGCAGTAAATCTAACAAGATCCAGATAACAGAAATCCATCGTGTAGTTTGGAAGATATAAGGTAATATAAATATTACGAACATACACGTTACGCGCGAAAAACAACCCTTCTTGACAATCGGGTAAAAGTAGCCAATGATTTTTATATAATATTATAATCACATCTTTATATTATTTATAATTATTACTAGTAATACAGATAAAATAACATATTTATTTTAGATAGTAACCTGTTGCCACTTTGCGGTACAATCCAATTTTAACACGCAGTTTGCACGAGTACCTGACCTTCTAGCTGATAAATTGTTTGTCAACTCTAAATAACCAATTTTACACTCAGTGCACTTGTAGTAGATATCACGCAAATCCTTACGTAATCGTACCGGCTATCTGTTTATAGTTCATTTTCGCACCTTTCGTAGATATTGTATCTATAAATAAAACAAGTCGAAGGTAGTTAAAGCTCTTGTCTGTTGACCACAAGTACGGCAGAGGTTCATTCTCAACTCTTCGGCATTTTTTTATACAACTTAGATGGCAGACAAACACATGGTCCACATATTGGAAAGTGGTTACCGTGACCTATAAACGTGTGTAACACCAGGGAAGACACACCCGTGCGGCCGACCCTGTAAGAACAGAGATTTTCTGTGTCATCAGTGCAGAACACAAAATCAGGACAAGTCTTTGGTATTCCTACTGACAGCACAAAATCTCTCCAGTGAGCTCTGGCTACCCTACTCACCGCCGGGAACACAACACGAGGTTATTACAGCCGTGGTATTCTGTAGGGTGGAGGTACTTTCTCAGTCGGACTGCTCAATTGGGACGGTAATACCGTCGTGTCCTACCTCCTACAATTGCTGAATTGGGACGGCATGTTATAATGTTATGAAACACTTATATCGGAATATCATTAACTCAGTTTTACATATCACTTGCAGAAAACAAAGGCATACACTCCGTTATGTTAAGGCAACCGAGTCAGCGGTAGATACTGGGATTGAGAACCACAAAAAAAAAATATGCTAATCATTGGATATGTTCATTACTAAGTACAGTCAGCGGCACAATTTGACGCTAAAACTTTTTTTTTTTTTAATTCACCTTACGCAATGATCTCACTATTGCCATCAGTTAGACTACGTCACGAGAAAACTGTATTGACTATCTAATGTCTGATAGGTTCCCATCATGATCCACTCATTGCTTTTACCTTAAACCGTCGTCGTAAGTCGGATACATACATAGAAAATTTTGGATGGTTTCGGTGTGAACGTTCTGTGGCTTAGTGGTCAGAGCGTTCCCTCTACAAGGGAAAGGTCGCGGGTTCGACTCCTGCCTGAACCGATTTCTATATCTTAATCGATTTTAATAGTCAGCATACGAAAGGCTTAAAAAAATATCATATCTTTTAGTTCAAACATTTTTAGATATAAGCAAACTTGAATCAATATTATTAATGTCATACCGTGTCGATAATATACCGTTTGGCATTCTGCCATAGAACTCGTCAAAAAAAGGAAAAGGCCAATATCAGTCCAATAGACGTGTCCTATATAAAAAAAAAAAAAAAATCGCCGCAATTTTGACTTATCAGCTAAATACCGACTACGCCAGCGAAGGTAATGTGTTACCCGAGTATGTGTGTACTTATTTAGTATTCTTTGTTCGCCTCTACAGGCCAAACGGCTGGACAGGATTCCACTGATGGGTCTCAAATAAATAGTATTAATGGTCATAGGGTACAAAATTATACGGTAAACTTTTGGTGCTAAAATTATCATGAAAATTTATCGAGTAGGGTATGAAAACAAAGGGGAATTAAAAATAAAAATAAATTATTAAAAAATAATAAACCCGAGTGCTGTCAAAAATATTGAAACAGGTTTGATTGAAAGCGGTACCCTTTTATTTAATTTCGGTTTATGATTGGTAAATGGGTACCACCTACAATCAAACTCGGAAGAAATCAAACTCGGAAGAAATCAAACTCGAAAGCCAAACTCAAAAGTAGTCTTGTCTGTTGGCCTCAAGTACGGCAGAGGTTCATTCTCGACTCTTTAGCATGTTATGTTATGAATATGAAACACTTACATCGGAATATTATTAACTCTGTTTTACATATCACTTGCCGAAAGCAAAGCCATACACTCTGTTACGTTGAGGCATATCCGAATCAGAAATAGGTGCTGGGATTGAGAACCACAAAAAAAATTATGCATTGAAATGGGTACCGCCTGCTATCAAACTTTTTTCCACCTTTTAGATAGCAGCTGGAATTTTTTATTTTTTTTTAATAATGTAACATAAGCCATAGACTAAAATTTAAATCTATCGCTTATTATCGCCAGACTAGCCAGTGTGGCGTGGGCTCAAGGTGACATGGCAAGCGCGATCGCCGCGGTGTGAACGAAAGCACAATGCTGCCATGCTCCCATACGATAGCGATCGTGAATAGAACCAGTGGAGCGATTCTTGAAGTATCTCGTGAGTGCTTAAGAAATGGATTAAGTTCAGTGTTGGCTAGACAGCTAAGTTTGTTAACACGCCATCTTTATCTAAAATATCAGAATGGATAGCCTCTATATTAGTTTGTACTTATCTTAGTTGAATATTACAAACTGACTTAATTAGTAAGAGATTTAAAGACTTACTTTTTTGTAAATACTTTTTTATATTTAGTCTGGTCAATTGACTGCACCCAGCTAGATGATATAAAAAGTGTTTTATATTAGTTGAATAATGGCTGAAATTTACTTAATTGGTAAGAGATTTAACGGCTGACTTTTTTGGAAATATTTTTTATATTTAGTTTGTCAATTGACTGCACCCAGCTAGATGATATAAAAAGTGAGGAGGAGTTCAGAAGATATAACATATAACATAACATAAACTCACGTCTATATCCCCGAAGGGGTAGGCGGAGGTGCTAGCACCCACATTTCGCCAGTTTATGTATAGGTCCCAATGTGGCGAGCCTATTGTCATTAACCGGGCGCTTATAAACCTGCAATAAATACACACATAACTTCGAAAAGCGTCGAAAAGTCATTGGTGTGTGCCATGGTAAAACCTGGGATCGAACTCTTCTCAGCAGTCCATTACCCATACCACTAGGCTACCGCTATTACAACATAATAATAAAACTTAATATAATTTATTCTTCAGTAGCTTAGATCTAGATTCCCAAGCTAGTGTGATCTGTATCTTGGGAGACCTTCTCCCTACATGATTCATAAAGATACTGGCCACCATTCCAGACAATGTTGATCTCAAAATGGTGGTCCCTCACTTGACCGCCTCGACAGACGCTTTTCACGCTCCGCTTAAAGGATTTGGGATTGTATATTTTAAATAGATTAGAATTAGAATAGAATATTTATTTCTATATAGTTTTTTTTTTCATATTTTTATATAATTGTAAATTGGAAATGTTTGTTCACTATGAACACAAAAACTACTGAACGGAATTTGAAGTGGGTTTATTGTAAGGTTATCTACCTTTGGTTAGACTTAAAATCTTATGTTTGTTTGATTGCAATCGGTGGAGTACAACCGCAGATAAAGGAACCACGCGGGCGACGCCACGATTTCAAATCAATAATTCCCTTTCTGCAATTAGCGACTTATGACATCAGGCAAGCGTTTATAGGTTCATTTGACCTCCGTGGCGTAGCGGTAGAGCATTCGACTGCTATGCAGGGGGCGCGGGTTCGATTCCCGCTCAGTGCAAATATTTGTGTGCATGAATATGTATATTTGCATTGGTCTGGGTGTTTCTATGTATAATATGTATGTATTTACAAAAAAAAAAAGTATCTAAGTATGTTTATCCGCAATGTAGATCCCATAACACAAGCTAGTTAAGCTATGCTTACCATGGGTCTAGATAGCGTTGTGCAGAATGTCGTGGAATATTTATTTATTTATTTATTTATTTATTTATAGGCCGGCAATCTTCCGACCATGGCTGGTTGGTCAATTAAAAAAAAGAAAAACAGCTGAGTTGCCAGTATAAATAAAAATTATAAAACATTTTCCACCTTGTTACACTATTTCGAGAGTTATACGTTTATTACTTTTGACATGTTTAAAATGAAGCTTACCAAAAATTTACATTATTATTTGTTAAAATAAAGTTTATACTTAATCCATGTTTATGTGCCCGTGACGCACCGGTGACCGCGGGTTAAGCGGTCAGCGTGGTGCAATGCTGCCACGAGGCCGTCTCTAGACCGGTAACCGAGGTGTGTGTACCTAGGGACACGTATCTTGAACCTATATCGTGAGACAAACAAGACCCTGATGCACGCGGATTGTTTGAGCTCGTACACCGCCGTATCACCCTATTGTCAAAAACACCCAAGAAACGTGTACTGCTCGTATCCCGAGAAATATCTACGATTTCGATTATCACAAACACCAGTTGCGGTAGACAGTACTATCAATACCATACCAAACTACAACTTAGGTAGTAGAGAAGTACACTGCCCACGTGATGAAAGTGGTCACCATGGCCTATGGGTGTGTGCAACATCAAGAGAGTCACATTCGTGCTGCCGACCGTGTAGGAACAGAGTTTCTGTGCAGTCAGTACAGATGACAAAGCAGGGCAAGCAGTATTCACACTGCCAATACAGAAACTCTCCAATAGTGCCTGGAATCCGTGTACTCGTTTTCCTTATTTTGATTTGGCTGGTTTTTAGGTAAGCCTCATCCAGCACTGGTAAGATTGACTTGATACCTAAGAAATTGATTGCGCCCATGCAATTAGTCTATAAATTCTCCAAATAACTTCATGAATACAAAGTGGGCCTCTCTAAGAGCTTTGTGTAAGGAAATATTAATTTTCAATGTATACACACTGTAATTTCTAAAGAACTGACGTGACCTAAAACCTACGATCCCCGTTTTCTTCGAACTGCGGATAAGGCGTTGATAACGTTGTATATTACATATTAAAATGTTACCGACAAAGCTAACTAACCGACAAGTTACACCTATTCGTCGAATGGAAGTATGCACACAGTAGCCGAATGGGGCAGAGGTACAATGAGAGCACCCACTGACTTATTGCTTCAGAGCTGTATATCTAGCTAATAAGTTCTATGAGTGTGCACAAAAGGGTTGTGTCCATAATTTTTTTAATATCGAAAACTGTACATTTTACAATGATGTAATGAACTGTAAAAGTGAAATCTTCTTATGACAAATAGTTTTAAAGATATTTGATTTTTCAAGCTGCCCGAAAACGCTCCATACAAAATCGTGGCAGGTGCTGACGTCACAGCGCGCTGAGTTCAGTAAAAATGTATGGAGTGCAAGAGAATATTACATTTATCTTAGTATACGCTGCGTTTGTAGAGCATAAAAAGGTTGATTTGAAATTTAATAAGGAATCTAAAAAGTTGTAATTTTTGCTATATTTCGATTGTTTATATTTTGGGAATTAAAAATAATGAAAAGTCATAGTTTGAATTTAGTTATGCATATTTTTGGATAAAATACTAAAACATTAAGTAGTATTGATAAGAATTCGATGACTTAGGACACTACCCAATTCATAGTAGGCTAGGGTTCCAAAGACCTTGTACACGCATTTTAGGCCCCCTGTCCGAGTTGCTGTTTGTTTGATTGTAATATCGGAAAAGTAATATTAAAAAGCTCAACATACAAAACCATAATGATTCCCGGTTTAATAACTTTCCATGAAGACCATCGGTTGATCTGCATTCATTCGTTTTACAATTGTTAAAAGTTCAACTCGATATCAATAAATAAGCTGAGAACTTCCCGCCTCTTCGCATAAATCAGGTAATAATGTTTTTTCGAGCGAAACGCATCAACTTTAATATCATTAACCGCAAAATAAATAAACTAAGGAACGTTCGCGTCCGTATGAACCGAAGATTCCACAGCTCTATTAAAACCCCTACTAAAATATGTACACATACCATAGAGTAATTTCATTACCAAATACCACAAATAGCACAAACTCAGACATATAACTCTTGGACCTGTAAAGTCTAAAATCGCTTCTTTATCAGACCGTATCTTCATAAACTTTACAAATAAATATACACCCCAATTTTGAAGTAAACAACCCTGACGCTGTAGAAATAAAGCTTACGTTCCAACGGCAAGGGTTTCGTGAGATGAATTATAAAAAATTAAATGATTTTCCCGCCGGTAGCTCGCGTGACGACACGGCGAATGCGCCGGCGCGGCTGGTGGATTAGCGCGATCAAACTTCTTCCTAACACGCGAAGTCGCGCACAACAATATTTTTTTCCCGAATATCCCGAGGTCTAGTGGGAACGTTTATGTTATTGATACCGGGAAGGCGACGTAATAACCCCTCGTCGTGCTTGTTAAACAATTGAATTTAATACATATTCTTGCGTAGAAGCCTTAGTGGCGCCAGCAAATTATAATCTTAACTACTTACATAAAAAGGAACAAAATAGAAGAAGTAAAAGTATTAATTATTTCGATAGATGTGATTTGGAAAAAATCTTATATCTTACAAGGTATTTGGGTAACCAATTTATGTATTGAAAGGTACAATGGACCGCCGATAGCGAAAGAGTTCTCAAAATGTTAGTCGAGAGATGAGAGGACAGGAGACATATTAGGGAGTCAGTATCCTATGATCTTAACATCAATCAAGTGGGTATTAGTATAGTAGGTTCGACCCATAATTGGAATTCAGATTCGAAGTCTGATTCTAGACCTGAAATCGAATCGTAATCAATTAATTGAGGATTCGTAACCGTTTCGCACCCCAATAATGTACAAGCGGAATACAATTCAAGGAACAACCCTTCCCTTCCCATAGGTGCTGTACAAGACGACTGGGTAACAGTGCAGTTTTAAATCAGACAGCAAATGACAGTCCAGACAGACATGAAAAAAGAACCAGTGGTGCATGCTAAGAAAACGTGCCCGGTATACCGCAATACGCTCACCCATGCTATATGACTGAATACAGAGAATGGTGGTATGTGGGAATTTTTTCACCTCTGCCTAACCCTTCTTGTATACCAGCCATCAATTGTATGAAAATACATACATACATATAATCACGCCTTTATCCCTAGAGGGTTAGGCAGAGGTGAATTAACATCCACATTTCACCAAAAACTTTATTCGGTTCCACGTAATAGGGGGTGAGCCTATTGCCGTATTCCGGGCACTATTGTTGACTCGAGCCATGCATCTGAGGCTGAGTCTGGGCTGTATATATCTGTCTACTGTTAAACAGCCCTATCCCTTAGTCACCTTGTACGTCACCGCATGGGGTGGGGTGGGGTGGCCCAAATTCTACTCTGCCAGAAACCACGCGGCAAATATGAAAATAAGTACAGTTTTACCGTTTACGTTTATCTCAATCCGAACTTATCTACATTCAGATGGAGATATTGTGTTCTTTATGATAACTGACCGTATCTATGAACCTGACCCCGGTAACATTGCTTAACCTCGATTACAGGGTAACTCTCCTCGATATAAATTATTACGTCATATCGGCCAGGCAGTCACGTAATCATAGCGTGTTCGGTACAAAGTAATCATTGTTTATATTTGCTCCCGAAAACATAAATTTCATTAATATTTAATTTAACTGGCTTATCTTCTACATCGGATACAGAATAGTTGTACGAAATAACTTATCGTCTCTTATCAGAACTATTGAGAGGCTTTATAATCTTCAAGGTCTACGTGGGGAGCTGTATCTTTTTTGTTTGAATTACAAATTGGTAGGCATATTGTACGGTCATCAACACGCATAGCATTATTTTCCTACCAGCCTAAATAAGTGGTACAATATAATAGAATATTATAATCAAGTTTTTTTTTTATCTAGGACACGCCAACTTGTCTTCACCTCGCCTGATTGTAAGCTGAAGGCAAAATCTCAGGAAAGAGGGTCACCATTACAGACACTAAGTAATGTTACAATGGTGGCACTTAGCTTGGCGGCTTCATCAGAAGCTTTTTCACGCCCCGCTTAAAGGACCCGGGACTGTAGAAAGAAGGAAACACGTGTGCTAGTAATGAATTCCAGGTATTGGTGGTGCGGCAAAAAAAGAGTCTCCGAACCGCTTGGTGCTTGCTTGGATATTCTGCACAGTGTGAGATATGTTTACGTCTGTCATTAACGTCAAAATATATGTCAGTCTCATACATTGATCATATCATTCTTATTCTACTTAAGATTGATCCTTGACTATTGACTAGAATTATTGAACTAACTTTCATGTATTATATATACATACATATAATCACGCCTATATCCTTGGAAGGTTAGGCAGAGGTGAATTAACAACAGATATATACAGCCCAGACACGGCCTCAGATACATGGCTCGAGTCAACAATAGTGCTCGAAATACGGCAATGGGCTCACCCCCTATTACGTGGGACCGAATACAATTATTAGTGAAATGTGAGTATTAATTCACCTCTGCCTAACCCTAATTAATTCATAAATCACGTAAAATTATTATTAAATTATCTTCATTATTCCATAAGAGAAAGGCACGTGCCCATATAATAAAGATTAAACTACAGTACATAAGGCTAACTCATCTAAATGTGCATAGTTTAACTTATTGAACAGCTGACATTTTTTCATACCAGGAACAACTTAGAAAAAAAAGCAAAAGAATAAATTAAAAATACGCTTCTGAATTTGATGGCTATTAATTTTCAACACGCCCCAAAGAAAAATATACGTTTGAAACATATTAATTAAGTTCAATTTACAATATTTTCGAAATGCATAACATTAATTCGATGAAGCCACCGTTTTCCCATGGTTAGGCGAAATCCCATAAAAATATATCTAAATTTCATAAACACAAGATTTTGGTGATAAAACACCATGGGAGCCGGTTATTAGCCATAAAAGATAAAGATTATTACAGGTCATTGCGTTCTCGATGAAGATATATCAAATGATATAATCGATACCCAATGTAAACTAGGGGTTACCAAGAATCACCCTGGGCAACAAATACCCTAGCCACATTTTTTTTACATATACAAAAAAGAATACTAATACTTAAAACTGTTAGTATTCCCGCTAACCCCTCCAGATAACCTAAATCGCTTGTGTTAGGAGTAGGTACACGTTGTAGTTTTGAACCCAGTACTTCTCGATCGTAAGGCCAACTTCTTAACCAGTAGGTAAGTTACCGACGCAGCGCTTGAATATGTTTTTTGAAGCTTATCTTCACCTCTAAAATTTTTAGCTTTACGCCTTCGGAGACAAGTTGCCAGATATTTTTAGGAGAAAAACCCCTTAATGCGACCATATACCAGGTTCATTGTGCTTGAAATTAATCCCAAAATTATTGCAATTGTCGATAATTTTTGCTCATTATTCTTTAATCGTTATCATAATCATCTTTTTCACTGCTAGAGGAGAGAAATAACACAATGAATTGTGATAGATCAAACAAGAAATTTATTCCTATTCAGACAAGAAATGCGATTCGTATGCAACACTTTAAATAATAAAATAATGTTCATTGTGCATCTACTCAGATATCCAATTGTGGCCTGTTGTAATCCTTATTAATGAGAATTGAACTAATAATGTTATGTACTAAATTGAGAGAGCGGCCTAATAAAGCTAGTCCTGCTACAATTATATAGGTCACAGAGAAACCTATGAAATGGCGCCTCAAATATTATAATAAAACACAATCATGAATCTGAACTGGCGACTAACGCGAGACCTCAACTACATGATTAATTGGCACAGAAAGCTAGAGTCATTTGTTTTATACAACTTAGGTGGCAGACAAGCATACGGACCACGTGATGGAAAGTGGCCGTGACCTATGAACTCAACATGTGCAACACCAGGGAAGTCACACATATGCTGCCAACCCTGTAAGAACAGAGAGTTTCTGTGCCGTCCGACACAATCAGGACAAGCCTAAAGTCTTCCCACAGACAGCAACCGATGTGCATGTATGAAAGTTATAACCGCCGAAGATGAGAAAGGTTAGATAACATAGTTGTTATAACTTTCACGTATGTCAAAATCGTATCAAGTTGAAAGTTTTTGTCTCTGCCTATCCCTATACGAAAAAATGCGTGACTTTATGGATGTTTAAAAGAATAATGTACAGAATCCGGCATTGGCCGTTGTGGTGAGCCGATTAAGATATTTTCTCCGTACAAGTTGCTACTAAAAACCATCAAATAATATAATTACTAGACGAGTTATGCAAATTATAGATAACAATCTTCAGTCAGTATCAATTACATTAGATTTTATTAGATTAATTAAAATATACATTTGGAATCTAGATAACTTACATATTGAGACGTTATTATTTTGCTATGCTGTTATTTAGAGGTAGGCGTGCCCTACGAAAACGTACTTAGATCACGTTATGTTGTCCCTACAGAAACGATTTGTTTCTTTAGTGCTTAAAAAATCGATACATACAAAAATTCATAAGTATAGTAAAACTGTCGTAAGTACAATGACTTCTAACACGCCTAGGTAGGTCAGTGTTTAAGGACTCGACCTTCACATCAAGAGCTCCCAGGCTCAAATACAGGTCATAACACTATCGGCGAAAACCCACTTCTAAGCACAAGTACCCAATTTAGCTGAGGGGTTCATTGGACTACAAATAATTTCGGTTGTACATATTTGGTTGTATATACACTTATAGCCCCGTGGTTCCCGGCCGAGTAGAATTTGGACCATACCATCTCTTCCCATGCGGTGTCGTACAAGGCGGTTACGGGGTAGCCGTATGGCTGTTTAACATCAGACAGATATATACAGCCCAGACTCAGCCTCAGGGCTTGAGTCAACTATAGTGCCCGGCAGACGGTAATAAGCTCACCCCCTATTACATGGGATGAAATCAATGATTGGTGAAATGTGGGTGTTAAGTCACCTAACCCTCCGGGGATAAAGGCGTGATTATGTATGTATGAATACACAACTTAAAAATATAACATTTAACTTTGCTGGTGTCTGAGTAGTGCAGTAACTGCCGGATATAATATAAGTACATAACAACAATAGCATTCGAAATTCCCACAGACACATATATAAGTCTTTATTAAATTAATATAATACGTTTTATATTATAAAAAAATGCGCAATCCACTTAGGTGGTAACTGTACTAGTTTTTAACGGTACCACTGAGTGGGCGCTAAGGAATGGACAAGGCCGGTCGGTTCTACGTAAAAAATGATTTATATATATCGACTCAAACGATATAGACTTCAATATGATATATGTAAATACATAAATTATTTATTAAGTACTGTACGTTAAAATAGATACGAGTATTTGTATAGTTTGCGAGTAGGACTATTAGACGAAGGCCGATTGTTTTGTTATAATAAAATTAGACTATTTTAAAGTAATTTTTACAAGAAATGAAGTTTTAACTATCATTATACACGATAATGATTAAGTTTTATATACACTATAACATCTTTTATTGTTAACAGTGACGACAAAAAACGACTGAAACTTGAATGACTTGGTTTTTAACTAAATTCTATTCTTGTAACTAAAGATCTTCTATAATGTGCATAACAATTAAACTCAAATGTATGTAAATGGCACTATGAATAATAAACGTTTGACTCTTTTGAAATTTGTACTTTGCCTCATAAGCTGAACCTTAAAGATTTATACACAACATAAACTCACGCCTATACCAGAGTAGGTAGGCAGAGGTGCTAGCACCCACATTTTCCAGTTTATGTATTTAGGTCCCAATGTAATAGGTGGCAAGCCTATTGCCATTAACCGGGCACTTATAAACCTGCGATAAATACACACATAACCATACCACTAGGCTACCGCGGTATTTTCCGTGAAAACCGTGACACTTAACTTAGATTATCCCATTTATTTTTATAAGTATAGGAGTTGTCAATATGGCCATATTGATATTTCTGTTATTGGCTGGCTGGTTACCTGATTAAGCTTTGTTTGTCCAAACATCATAACAAGATTAAATATATATTATAAAAAAATGTGACGTAACGACTATATAGGTATCTTGAATAAACAAACCTTATGATGAATCTAATTCAGTAAAAACAATTCGAACTGAAACCTCCGAACTGACCCGACTTAACCCGATACCCGCCGAGCGACCAATCAAAAGCGCCGCTGCACTCGAGCGCCATAAACCGGCCATAATATATGCGCCTGAGTCGCGTTGAAGACTTTTATTACTAATTTAACAAGTGTCGGGGAAGGACCACTGTTTGATTTAGGGACACATAACGTACTTGACGATTTACGTTTAATGTTCACGGTATATCAAGTTCGGCTGGTGTTTGTTATTCGAGAATGAGGTAGCTAACCGCGTTCATCCTGATCACTAGACAGTTTTTTTTTCATATTCTTCGATTCAATGGCTAACTCTGGTATGCAGTGGCTAAATTTTTAAATTTTGTCGGCCCAAAACGTTCTGGTGCTCTATAAAGGTCCTTGGTAATAAATAGGTACAGGTAGAGGGGTAGTGAGCAAGAGTCTACAGTCGCAGGACTGGAATTGGGTCTACAATCGCAGGAGTATTCGTGTTCCTAATGTGAAAAACAGATAGAGTTTTAAAAGGTGCATAGCTCCATCTCTTTCTCGCATTTAACACGAATGCTTATAGCTCTAGTAGGAGGGTGCTACATTGAAACATATTCGAACTTTAAAGGTATAGGAAATAAAGTCTAAAATTTATTGCCATTTTCTGTAGTATCTGTGGGATGACTTTTGCTTTAGTAGAAACGAGAGTCAGGCCTACATTAAACAGCCTCCGCGACAAGTGTTGACATTTATAACATACGTTGACGACTGTTGAAAACTTGTCAATCCTACACATTCATCATTCTATTGACAATATAATAATATACAATACGCCATCCAACGAGTGGCTACTTGTCTAGGGAGGCACTTGTAGAGTAACGAAAGATGTTTTTTTTATATACCACTTAAGTGGCAGACAAGTGATGGAAAGTGATTACCGTGACCAATGGTCGTGTGAATTTGCACTGACAATCCAGTAAGCACAAAATTTCTTTGCCGTCAGTGTAAACGACAAAGCAGGACAAGCTTTTGAACTTCCCACTGACAGCACAAAAACTCTCCAATGAGTTCTGGCTACCCTACTCACCGCTGGAAACACAACACGAGGTTATTATGGCCGCGGTATTCTGTAGGGCGGAGGTACTTCCCCAGTCGGACTGCTACCATCTTTCCTACCTCCGCGTTGCTATACCTTAAATTGACTTCAGATTTCTTTTTTCATTAGAGTTTACTCCGAACGAAGTTACCGCCTATGGGCACGAGTAGGATAATAAATAAATAAAATAAAAAGCCTTTATTGCTGTTCTTAGTTTTACAAACTATATCAAATTACTTAAACATGCCAAAACTTAAATACTAAGTTCCTTATGGAATTAAATTAATATCGGCAAACGGTGGTTGTGGTATCGCAGCTTGTCCTTCGACAAAGGCCTCCTCTAAAGATTTCCACTGTGTCCTGTCCTTTGCTGTACGTGTCCATGTAGTACCAGCTATTTTTATAATGTCGTCCTCCCATCTTTTAGTCTGTCTACCTCTATTCCTTTTACCATCTCGTGGATACCATTCAGTTATTAAACTGGTCCATTTCTCTTTTTTCTCTCTGATCATATGTCCAGACCATCGCCATTTTAGTTGTTTGTAAGTTGTGTATGCATTCTTAAAGTTTGTCTTGCTCTTTATGTCTTTTAGTTTTATTCGGTCTTTTCTTTTTACGCCTATTGTACTTCTCTCTATTCCGTTTTGACAAATTTTTAATTTGTTTGATAGTTCTTCTGTCAACGCCCAAGTTTGACACCCGTACAGTAAGCATGGAAGAATACACATATTAAATACTTTTCTCTTTTGTTTTATAGGCATGTCTTTATTTTTCATTACTTCGCTTAGCGACCAGAACCGTTTCCAAGTATTAGCAATTCTTCTTTCTATTTCCTTTTGCATGCAGTCTTCTTGAGATATAAGTTGGTACGAGTAGGATAAAGCAGGATAAATTAGTTTTAGTTGCTAGAAAGTTCGAAATATAACTTCGGATATAGTTTTTTTTACATAGCTGACCCCTACTTCGGCATGTATTTTTATATTTATCTCATTACAGTTTGAATTCCAATGGCATTAAGTACCTAACCGACATTTGATCCTAATCACCTTAATGAAGTCATAGGGGTGAATCGGCATACCGTTTAGGGACTACAATTTTACTTTTTTTTTTTTACTTTTTTTTATGGACATAAAAATGTATTCAAGGAAACAAACACACCTGTATGTCTCCTATCAGACAAACTAACTGCTTATCTGTAATTGTCAGGCGGCTGAGTCTACACAGTAAAGATATTTGAAAAATAGAACACTTGGGTTTTATAATATTCTTAATGAATGACTCAAATCAATTTTCTTTTTTGGAATTCTTGTTGTTTATCCGCGATGTACGCAAAAAGTGTCGAACGGATCCTGATGTGCTTTTTTTGTAGGAAAGTTTTGGTTAGACTTAATGTCTTTCGATTGTTTTATCATAATTGGTGGAGTTAATAGTTAATAATATGACGAAATATCGTGAAAACTGACACTCACGCTGGCGGGGCCGCGGGCATCGGCTAGTTGTATCAGAGAGCTGGAGAGCTTTCTTGCTGTCAGTGGAAAGACTAAATAAAATCTTGTTCTTACATACATTACACTTACAGGGCCGGCAGCACGAATGTGACGGTAACCTCTGTCTACCAGGTAGATACTACCGTGTTCTTCTCTGTTATCTAAGTTGTAAAAAAAATCTAACATATTTATTTAATATATAGAATGTTAAATGAAAAACAACTCTAATCTATACCAATATTATAAAACTGAAGAGTATGTGTGTTTAGTTGAATGCCTAAATCTCAGGAACTAATGGTTCGAATTGCAAAAATATTTTTTATTGAATACTCCCGTTTATCGAGGAAGGTCTATATATAATATCACGCTCCTACTCAATATAATAATGAATATAATAAAAATTGTTTATTTCTCACCACAAACCAATAAATTCAATATGACACAAAAGGATTATCTACTGTGGCGCGATACAGTAATCATGAAAGAACAAATCCGATAGATGCTCATATAATATTTGAAAATTAATAAATAGTATGTAACAAAGCATAATTATACTACTAGGTACTTAATTCAATATTACTTACAGTTACTGAGGTACATTTTTAACCTCGTATATTAAAAAAGCAATGTTCATTCTTGCTTAAATACAATTAGTAATTTTTTTATTTATATTTTTCGTACACAATGTTGTGTGTTTAATGTCTGTATAATATTTTATAAACAATATGTGCTAAGCCGTTGTAAGCCGATTATCATTCATGTTAACTTCCGTGCCCATTCAAGAATATTTTAGTTACATTTATGTAAATATCATATTTAGAACGAAACCTGTTCGGTAGTACCGCGATTGATAAAATCTAAGCAAGCGTTTGTAGCAGCGGAGTTTTATTTAGCTCGGGTATCTATCTCCATCTTATGCAGTGTTATTTTAAATCCAAAAACAAATCTATGTACGTAAAAGCTAGTAGAAGTCTCATTTTAAGTTGTTGAGTACCTATTTATCGTTTTCTATCCGAATATCTCTCTCTCTCTATACCTTGGAATATGTTGGACCTAACATGAGCGCAAAATGTGATCCATACACAAAGTACGCTTTTGTTAGGCGTCTTTTGAAGATAGCTACGGCTTGCTACTGGTGGTGGACGAGCTCGAATTCACTAAGCGTATATATGGTACAAAATTCACGCGCCTGGACCTCGTTTGTCTTTAGGCCCACAATATGTGTGTCGTGGTAAATGACACGTTTTTTTCTTTCTGTTTTTATGATACCACTCTGTTGGCAGACAAGCACACGGCCCATCTGATGGGAAGCGGTTACCGTGGCCTATGGACGTATGCAACACCAGGAGCGTCAAACTCGCGCTGCCGACCATGAAGAAACGTTCTAATGCCCCTCATGAATAACCCCATATTGTAGGCGCTTGGGAAAACCGCAGCAGGAAATCATTCCACAGCTTGAGTGTGCGTGGGATGAAGTTTCTTTCATACCGCACAGTGCGCACCATCTCAGGTCGCAATGTGTGAGGATGAATTCCCTGCCAATGGCGGGATCATACGTTAATGTATGATTCAGAAGAATAATATACATAAATAACGAACTGAGAAATAGACTTGATATGATTATTTTGTTTATGGTTATAATTGTTTACGGTTTCTAGATAGTGCTGTTTATTTATATCGAAGTAAAGATATTCCATAGAAATACATGAAAATCAGTCCTCCAATCCGTTCGCTTGTGTATAACTATACATTTACATATTTTCACATACATTACTACTTAAACTTCGATACGGGTAAACGGTATCAATGAGAAGCCGCAATGAATTAAAACAAAAGACAAAATTATCATATTCAAGTGTATTTTATGGTACGCTCCGCATCTCCAGTTATCGTATGCCTTCGGAATCATGTCTTTATCATCGTGTTAAGCAAACCTTATTCCTGATTTATATTTAAACCACACACAAACATCGTCATCTTTGTAGCGATTTCTAACTTACGTCTAAAAGTTTTCACTTTAGAGCCCGGTCTCAGCTGAATTAGAAATATCCATTCAGTAGATTTTAGTTCCCTCGCAAACAAACACAAGATTTAAAAAAAAATTAAAATAAAAATGCAAAAGTTTATGAAAGTCTAACTTTCCTTAGCTGCCAGAGCATCGATTACATAAGTATGTATCCAAGATATACGAAACCGCGAACACATTATAAACGATCAGGTAACACTCCTAGAACTTGGGTAAGAAGAATTTTTAAACGCGCTCGGTCATCGCGTCAAGTCTAATCAAAACTGTCATGACAAAACGAAAACATATCAACGAACTTGTCAGTTCCTATCGATGACGACGAGAGGGTAATGTCAGTACGAATTACCGATAAAGCGGTATATCGATGCACAATCAGATCTGTCATCGAGTTTTTAATCGATTCGAAGTCAATAAGATTATGGTTTTGGCACCTCACTTTGATTTGACAGACTGAAGACTGAGATCTCGATGGTCAAAGACAACGCTTTCTATGGGTAAAAAGTATTATAAAGTCACGAAAGTTGGGAGTTATTTTCTTAACTATTTATTTATCTGAGCTGTTTTTTTTTACTATATTCACAGAATAGCTAATAGTGCTATATTACTTAGGATGGCAAGCGCAAACAAGGCGGCCAATTCTTGCGGTACAAAGATGTATTTAAGAGGCACATGAAACGATGTGAGCTCGATTCGTCTCGGTGGGAGGCAATGGCGGCACACCGGTCATGGTGGAAGAACACCGTGCACACCATAGTGTCTGAGTTTGAGAGGAGGCGGAAAAAGGAGCTCGATGCAAAACGAGACGAGCTCAAAGCCCGTCCACCTGCGGCCATACAGTACAATTACGTCGGAGGGTGCTGACATGTGGCGTATGTGGCCGTACATGCGAATCAAAGATAGACTATGTCAGTCACCTGAGAGCACACCAACGAAGCTCAGATAATCAGAAGCCAGTCGCTGTGGCCGAACTCGGTCAGGAGATATATACATACGTAAGCCTACTTTGAAACGTCTGAGGTTACAGACTGAACTTTCAACTATTTTGTGCCAAAAAACGCTATTACATCATAGTCGAACCGAAGAAGGCTGAACGTACCTACTTAAATTATGAGAAATTTCTCAAAACTGGAATTATCCATTAGTGCAAATCCTATTAATACAAAAATGTACCTAAGTGAACGAGTTTGACAGGTCTAGTTGCATTGTATTCCATCTTTGGTGTAAAAAGAGACAGGTATACATTTGTCTCCGTCATACTCGTTTAGTCAAGTAATTGTAACATCAGCACAAGAATCAGCAGATCCCGCTGCTGATTCTGCTGATCTGTTATTGTCAATATTTCTGTCAATTTTAAAGTATATTTTCGAGAGAGGAGAGAGTGTATAATTCAGTACCGCAACTGAATTCAAGGTCACCTAACTGAGAAAATAGAATATACATATATAAATAACTATGTGAGTATAACGTGGTATATAATATGGGTCATCAAAAATACAGTGCAAAAATATATTCCCGATCAGTGCAAATATTTGGTCCTTGTAGTATATTTGTGTTATTAATCTGGCTGTTTTGATTATATACCTAATAATAAATTGTAAAATTTAAAAATATATACTTACGCATTGGGTCTAGATAGAAACAAGAAGATTATACAGTTATTTAGAATCAATGCGTAAATACCCATATATATAACCCAAAGGAAAAACATAGTTTAATTATCATGTACCTACTATGGATTTTAGACAGCAAAAATCTGTAATAATACACGATATTTTTACAATATTAGAATGTAAGATGACTGTAATTTGCATTAAACAGCCTACATATCTATTTATGTAATTGTTTATATCCGAGAGGCCTGTCTCATTACGATACTACAAAACATCTTTATATAAGCTCCCACTCAATAATTATTCATCAAGGCACCATTTCAAAACGCTACTGTAACCATAAAGCACTAAAAAATAAAATTTTATGCATTTGTTTAATAGTTTTTTTTTATTAATATATAAGCTATCAGATCAAATATCTTCATCATAATATGTCATAATCTATTCAACGTTGAAAATATCAATTACAGTGCTTGGACATCATAATAATTTTCAATTTTTATGACGTAGTTTCTGACGTCACCGCTAGTTACAACGTCATGAATTATCGACAACGATTTAGACACTAAAAAGAAAATATATGAGGGATATAAAAAAAGAAACTTGGCTAATATAGTGTGTGTATGGTACAAGTGATAAGCCCACAGCGATTGATGAAATGTGGCGAAGCGGTAATGGAGAGATTATTGTTGACGTACATAATAATAGGAGAATAAAAGTATAGAGTCCGCCTAGCGCAAGTAGTGAAGTGCTATTTTTATTGGCAATTCATTTTAATTAAATTTACTCTAAGGTAAGAATTCTGTTGGGTTTCCCTTACAAGTATTGAAAACTGAAATCTGCAATTAAAAATGCAAATTGTCGTCAATTTTACTCATTTCGTTGTTTTTTTTAAGTATTATTCAACGTGGCAATGCTACCAACCTTCTGGGAATGCCGTGATATCTATGTAAATATTTTGTATTGTTTTTTAATATATTTTAGTTATAGTTTCTAAATTATTATAGTTAACGTTCCTAGTTAGTATATTTACATTAAACTTTGTTAACTTTAGGATCTGTTCACCCGCCTCTGTCAAACTGTTCACCCGTTGCGAATCAAACCATATACCCGCTGTAATCAAGCTGTTCACCCGCTACCCGCTAACACTCTTGCACAGCTCATCTCACACGGACGTCCCGCCGAGACGGCAGGCGACACCCGCCGTACGTGCTCCCTAGCGATAAGAACTCATGAGTTGTAACCAGTGCTCACGGGAACATCAGATACCATGACAGGCCCGTCAGCCTACCATGTTGGCCATAACAACGTAAGTAAACATGTGAGAAAATTTCAAATGTATTCGAGAGGGTTATGGTACTGCGTATGGCTAGGTGTGAGAAAGGAGCATACCTATCTATATAGGCTTTTGTAGATAAAAAAGGCAAAAGTGAAAAATGTTATAAATACACCTGCTGTGTTTTAGAATTCACTAATCGTAACATGAATACGCGCTTATCAGACACGACATCGCATAAAATTAATGGGATAGATTTAATATAGTTCTTTAGTTGTAATTTAAAAGAATCGTAAAATGAAATAGATTTTGTTATTTTGTAATTTTTTTCATCTGAAAATAAAAATCCTGTCAAAATCAGCGCCGTCGTTACGGATATAAACTAGAACAAACACAATATTTTTCATTTATAAGGAGAAGAAGCTGCGTGGATCCCGGCAGAGTAGAAGTAGGGCCACCCCATCTCTTCCCATACGGTGTCGTACAAGGTGACTAAGAGATAGGGCTGTTTAACATCATCAGACTGATATATACAGCCTAGACTCGGGCATAGATGCAAAGTTCGAGTCAACAATAGTGCCCGGACGACCGCAATAGGCTCACTCCCTATTACGTGGGACCGAAAACAATGATTGGTGAAATGAAACCCTTCTGGGATCAAGGTGTATGTAAGAAGCGAAAGATCATAAAAGAAGATATCTCTGAAGGAGGATCGCTGCAGGTAGAAATATGTGGTCTCTGCCTACCCCACTAGGAAAAGACGTGACTGTATGTATTTATAACTCAATAATTAAAAAGTTATTTCATCTTTACCAAACAGACACTTAAACTCTATTTATTTGTATAGAAAAGTTCATTTCCATCACATCTACTGCCTACTGCTGACATATTATCCGGTTAGTCACGAGGGTCATTGCTGCGGTCAAACCAGTTGCACTAATCAGTTTTACTACGAGGAAGATGCTCAACGTTATGCACATTAAAATTATTATAGACACCATATGACGGCATCTGTGGCATAGCGGTAGAACGCTCGACTGCTACGCAGGAGGCGCGGGTTTGATTCCTGCTCAGTGCAAATATTTGTATGCACAAATATATGCATTGGTGTGGGTGTTTCTATGTACATTTACAAAAAAAACAAGAAAGTATCTAAGTATGTTTATCCGCATTCTAGATTCCATAACACATGGCAATTAAGCTATGCTTACCATGGGTCTGGATGTGAAGGCGCAAGGGTGTCAGCACATGTTACATCCCACGCAAAATGCCCAAACATACTCGCATTCAAACCCGTATTCCCCGAAAGGTTAGGCAGAAGTGTATTGACACCCGCATTTCGCCAACTATGTAATAAGGGGCGAGCTTATTGCTATTAAGATTTACTGGTTTTCGTCTCTTCAATTAGACTTCGCCTCGCCTGATGGTACACTGAAAGCAGTCTCGGAAAAGGGGGTCACCGTTACAGACATAAACCATATTACAATGGTGACACACAGCTTGACGACCTCGTCGTATGCTCTTTCACGCCCCGCTTAAACTACCCAGAACTGTAGGAAGAAAGAAACACGTGAGCTGGTAATGAATTCCAGGCCCTAATGGTGCGACAAAGGAAAAAGTCTCTGAACTGTCGGATATACTGCAACGTGTGCGGGTGACATCTAAGCCCTGCACGTGTTGTCCTGTATAGGAAAGAAGAGGGTGGAACTAATTGGAAGAGCTCATCAGAACATTCACCATGGTACAGACAGTAAAATACTGCCAAGGACACAACATCTCTACGCATCTGCAAAGGCTATACAACATACAACATTATAAGGATATACAACGATTAGAAGGGCCGGTCAAACGCAACGAAACTTGTGGACTTGCATGAAAGGTTTGACGACTGGACGAAGCTCGTGAAGTGATTAAGAACAGAAGCACAGCGTATTGTTACTCTGCCTACCCTAGAAGCAGAAAGCCGTGTGTATATATAAGTATGCATAATACTTAGATCTATATCTCTGTCACGGGGGCTATAACGGTGGTTCAGGAATGCCCCATGTGGTGATAGAGTCACCAACACTTCAACCGCTAATAAAAAAATAAAAATACTTATGAAGTATGATGAACAGTAATTATGTCTTTAAATGATTTGATGACATTCTAATTTTAAATCAACATATTTACAAATGAATCTTATCTTATATCTAATGGTTTTAGATTATATTCATTATGAATTTTTGCCGTTAATACTATGGCGCCGCCGAGACTAACACACTGTGTACTAACGACATTGGAATTACACAAGTGATTTAAGACACGTGCCCCACAGCACACAACAAATACACCTGGCACTTTGTGTAATTATACAATATAATACTATTAAAATTTATACTGAATCAAAATATAATTACTGTAAATCAATTGCTACAAATAGATTGGTGATAGAGCGTTTATGCGCCATTGTCGACAGTTCGATGACCGCTTAATGCAAATATTTTTTTTACATATGTATAATGTCAATTTGCATTGACGTGGGTGAATTTTATCAATGTACAATGTGCATGTTAAATACATGCACATTGTACAATATATGTAACTGCATTCTAGGACCCTTCAAAGTATTCTTAGTATTAGAATTATTGGCGTCCTGGGCCGGCCGGTGTGCGAGGGATATGTGTCAGATAGTTTCAACTCCGGGCAACCTGTGGCCCACACAGTCGGCGTGCGTTTTAGTCGGTTCAAGTCCGACATAACCTCTTCCACCGGCTCCAGTGGTGCGAGTTATCAGTGGGATTTTGCGCACAATTTAGTATGCTAGCTACTCAAACCGATCAATGTTGCTATTCTTTTATTTAATTAAAAATACGAGATTTTATAACTTAAATATTATAAGAACGAATTTCTATGCGGGAGTGGCTAGAGAGGCCACACGGCAGCCTCTCGTACCGTCTGACGCAGATGATCACCGAGCACGGGTGCTTCGGAAAGTATCTGCGTCGGATGGAGAAAGAGCCAACGTCCGAGTGCCATCACTGCGACGCGAGGGAGGACTCAGGTCCGCACACGCTCACCGAGTGTCCGGCGTGGGAGACGCCGAGGCGGGAGCTAGTGGCGGCCCTGGGAGTGAGAGTTCTCACGCTCTCCACCTTGCTCGCGGCGATGGTCCGCTGCGCGGATGCGTGGGCGGCCGGCGCCTCCTTCTGCGAGCAAGTAATGCTCGTGAAGGAGGAGGCGGGGCGGGAGCGGCAGCGGGAGCGACGAAGGATCTCAAGCCAAGCTGCCCGCGTACGAAGGCAACTTGGGCGTCGGAGGTCGACGAACGACCTCCGCCCCCCATGAGCGCCGGGTGACAGGTGGAGCCGCCTGTCACCCTAGCAGAAGCAGGCCGCGGCGGCGGCGCGCCACCCCGTTTACCGGGAACGAGTTGGGGACTCTGTAGTCCCCACACACCCGAGAAGAGGGCCAGATCGTCAGAGATGGCCCTGGGTCGGTCGGGGTGCGAGGGATATGCCTGTCAACCTCACCTTCGGCAACCAAAGCGACCCGCAGGCGGCGTGCGTTTTAGTCGGTTCGAGTCCGACATAACCTCTCCCTCCGGCTCCGGTGGGGAGGTATCCGTGGGGATTTTGCGCACGTAAAAAAAAAAAAAAAAAGAACGAATTTCTATTTTCAATGCGATTAGGCAACTTGGCAAATAATAAAATGATCCGCATGACGTATAGACTTTTTAAGCTCTCACAGAGAACTTTTTAATATCTTACAGTGGATACTCACGCATTTTTTTTTAAATAAGCTATAAATTATATAAGTACTGTACTAACCACCTTTATATCACTACAATTCTACTGCACAGTTTCACCCGCCGCCGTAGGTATACTGTTTTATTCGGGGACAGTCCTCTCACACTTGTAACCTTTTTCCTTATTACTTGCCTTTGAATATTATTGACCTATCGGAAGAAATAGACTATCGAATACAAAAATACTGTTCAAATCGCACGAAGATCCAGGAATTAACGCACCTAAATGTACTTTCAGCTCACGTATTTTTTTTTTTTAAATAAATAAATATTCCACGACATTCTACACAACGCTATCTAGACCCATGGTAAGCATAGCTTAACTAGCTTGTGTTATGGAATCTAGAATGCGGATAAACATACTTAGATACTTTTTTATTTTGTAAATACATACATATTATACATAGAAACAATGCAAATATACATATTCATGCATACAAATATTTGCACTGAGCGGGAATCGAACCCGCACCCCCTGCATAGCAGTCGAATGCTCTACTGCTACGCCACCGAGGTTGTTTAAGAAGAATTCATATAAGAAGTGACGGTCTTTGTTGCGTAGCGGTAGAAAGTTCGACTGCTACGCAGAGGGCACAGCTTCATTTCCCGCTCAATGCAAATATCTATATGCATGAATATGTCTATTTGCATTGATCTGGATGTTAACTATATATAATATGTATGTATATTTTTTAAAAAAAGTATTTAAGTATGTTTATCCGCATTCTAGATTCCTTAACACAAGCTAGTTAACCTATGCTTAGTGTGGGTCTAGATACCGTTGTGTAGAACGTTGAAGAATATTTTGTATTTATTTATTTAAGTACTGAATATTCACAATAAACATTAAGCCGACTCTAACTTACCCACACTAAAAGGCTGACGAGTGATAAACGGCACTAAAAACGGCCATCAAGCCCAAGTTTGAACTGACATTCCTTCATATAGACCAGCGTAAGTTATTATTCGTGTTAGTAAGAATATATAATTCTTCACATAAATTTATGATTTCACATACCATTCATAGATGCAATGAATGGTGTTTTATAGGTCCAAAGGTCTTTAGAAATGGCAATTTTAGTATCGTGTGAATCTAAAGTACTGGGAGGTTTTTAATTCAACGTGAGCTTTTAGTATACAGTGCTAAATGAAATATGAATGGACATGTATTATTTAAAAGTTTATTTGTGTAGAGTCGAAGAAGCAATAATACCTACCTGTTGGTGTTCGAGATCATAGTGAGCAGTTGATTACAGATAGTTAAATGCACAGGTCCCAATCTCACTTCAGAATGAACGTACTAATATTTAAAGTTACGCTTGGCTTAAGCAATTGTTTTAAAAAACTTATGATAAAATGAATAGAAGATATTCAAGTAAAAACCCCAGACGCGGAAGTCATCGTAATAAAAATAACTGTAGTCTATACCGTATCTCTTTTTATAGATAGTTCTGCGGTTTACACACAAACGTTGAAAGTCAATGTCCTTCGCAAACGAAATATGTATCTTCAGGACTAACGGGATGTGATCAGAAGTTGACATACACTGTCAAGTACAACTCCCTGCATCTACCTGTACAACTCGACAAACACCCCTACCTATCGCGGGGACTCGTGAACACCCATACATAAAACCATCGATAGGCAAAAATTTTCAAACCTTACATATATTACCTTAAATATATTATAAACTCTCTTATAAACCTATATACCCGAAGGGCTAGGCACATTTCGCCAGTTTATGTTTAGGTCCCAATTTAATAGGTGGCGAGCCTATTGCCATTAACCGAGCACTTATAAACCTGCGATAAATACACACATAACTTCGAAAAGCATCGAAAAGTCATTGGTGTGTGCCATTCTTTGTGTGACAATTGTCCGTGAAGTATCACCTGAAGGGTGTCGTAAGAGGCAACTAAAGGAAAAATACGCAGACGATATCACTACGAGATAAGGAAAACTCGCAATAAACCCCTGTACCTGGCTGGCCAGTGTGGAAACAGTAAGTCAAAGCCTCCCCACATTGTTCAGCCGTGGACTATGATGGCCAAATTGATTAATGTATTCTTTAATTATTTTTAACGACCTTTTTTTACGTGCGCAAAATCTTCACAGATACTCGATCTGGCCCTCTCTTCGGGTGTGGGTACTACAGAATCCCCAACTCGTCTGGGAGGCGCCGTCGTAGCCTGCTTCTGCCGGGACTTGACACGACTAATGATTCGTGTCCCAGATCTTTGCAGCCTGAAATCCACTTATTATTTTTGATCATCGGCTTTTCTGGAAACTACTGCTGAGTAAAACCCTTACTTCTTTTCACCCAGAAACAAGTTGTAAATTTGTTAATTAAAAATAAAAAAAGTTATTATTAAGTTGTATACAGGATTATAACACACTGAAGTCTATGACATCAATAAAATATGTTGGTAACGCCCTCTACACTCGTACATTCTATTTTGACTAACCTGAAATATAGTACCTAACCCAACTGTCATAACATTTTGGTTTCTGGTATCGTAAAATCAGCGTTAAAGATCGTAATGAAAATTTTGTTTTTATTTGTTGAATGTTTATTTAAATTACATTTTGATCGAAACGTAAAAAAAAATTATTCACCAGTATTTCCATTGAGAAATATAAATTACGCTCAAGAACTTACTGTTGAAATCTGAATACGATAATTTTCTATTGATATTGTCTATAATTATGTAGCCTCATTGGAGTAGTAAGATACTACATGTTACCATTTGTTATATTTCTAACATATTTCCACTTATCTTTTTTTTCCAAAGATAAAACAAAATTTTCGGACATGTTCTCTGCCTTTGCTCTTTGAGCTTGACCTTTATTTTGCTGAGACTCGAACTTAATTCTTCAGAAAATGTTAACAGCGCCCAAAAGCATTACAAAATTAATTAACCCTCACACTACACAGCCTATTTCGTTTTTAATTAAGCTTTAAAATGGCTTTATTTTCTGAGTGCAATGAAGTAAATCGGTGTGAATTCAAGCTACAAAGGCTCTAAACATTTTCTTGTAAACTTTCCGACTTCAAGCTCATTGTGTGTGTACAATAGCAAAGCATTTGTAACGCGGCCATCGTACGAGATTTAGTAGGCCTGTTCAGCTTCAGGTAGTAAGCGATGTATATGCTTAGTTCGGTAATCTTACACCGGGTCATCTGAAGACCCAAGACGATGAGTAGTTTTAGTCAATTTGAGTCCAATATACCCTATATAAGGGATTTCCACACAAAAAAATGTTCATCTAGTCATACGCTGGACTTGAAAATCCATTCGCACCCTTAGGACACTGAAGAAATAAATATGAGGTAAGAAAAAGGTACATTCTATTAACGCACCTCTCGCCATAGGCAGGAAATTCATCCTCACATATTGCGACCTGAGACGGTGCGCGCTATGCGGTATGAAAGAAACTTCATCCCACGCACACTCAAGCTGTGGAATAACCTCCCTGCTGCGGTTTTCCCAAGCACCTACAATATGGGGTTCTTCAAGAGGGGCATCAGAAGCTTTCTTAATGATCGGCAGCGCGAGTGTAACACCCCTGGTGTTGCATACGTCCATAGACCACGGTAACCACTTCCCATCAGGTAGGCCGTGTGCTTGTCTGCTACCTGAGTGGTATAAAAAAATAAAAATAATTGCGGATAACTGTTCAGGATTACGTTTTTATAAAAGTATTTACGGTACATCTACCTATCTATATCTCTTGTGTGAATTTGCACAATTATTTGAAACCGTTTTATGGTTCGCCATTGTCTGCCTCTGACCTAACACGATAAGGTTAAGGGTGACTTGCGAGGGCCGCTATTTCGTACAGTGCATTAAATAAATATCCCAGGATGAACACAGTGACTCTCTATATCTGCATTAAGCATAAAATTCTAGGAAACAGATAATATGCTCTTAAACATGTTTATTGACATATTGGTCTAGCTAATAAACATATTAAGTAACATATTTGTATGTACTAAACAAAACCATATTCAAAAAGGCATAAGGTATAAAGTACTATAACAATGATGTAGTTATAAAGCTGTAAATGCGTCTTTCGCATTGTAAAATGACGACATAACATTACGTTACGGAAATACGTATTTAATAATTAATAATAAATTCGTAATAAAAATATCATTATTGATATAAATAATAATATCAGTAATATAAATTAAAAATATTGACATTTTTGAAAACCGCCACGTTCCTGATTGACTGTCTCTTGCTGGTATCTTCTCAGCAGAACCACCTTACCGAACCAGTGAAAGAATCATTTTCAAACCATTTTTTTCTTTATTTAAATATACAAATTGTCAAGTTTACAATAATTCATGTCATATACTTATAACAAGTCAGTACTATGCAAAAAATTACATGCATTCGTGCTCGTGCTTAGAAGTAAGGCGCGCCCAGATCTGTACCCGGCGTAAAAGTGCCCATCACGCTGGCTGCGTTGACTCTTTGGATGGTGATGGACAGCCTCTGAACCAGGTACAATCTGGCGCGAGGGTCGCCTGATTTCTCCCTATGCCCGATGTCCTCCACAAATCGTTTTGCTTCCACACTCCAACAGCCCAACGTCTCCACTCCAAAGGGAACAAACAAATACCGGCGTGGCAATGCCTCTTACTTGAGCCGTTTCCCATCGAATTGAATTCGATGGGAAACGGCTTCCAAGGCAAGGAAAGGCTCTCGGCGTCCAAGGCGTCTCGGAGCGACATTTATATATATTTATTTTTCTTTACACAACTTACGTATCATACAAGTACAAGCCCCACCTGATGGAAAGTGTGAACTATAAACGTGTGCAACACCAGAGGAGTCACGTCCGTACTACCGATCGTGTAGGAACGGAGAGCTTCTATGCCGTCAGTGCTGAAGACACAATCAGAACAAGCCTTTAGTCTTCTCACAGAGAGTACAAAAACTCTCCCGTGAGCTCTGGCTACTCTACTCACCACCAGGAACACAACACGAGGTTATTATACCTCCATCATACGATGGAGGTAGGTACTTGGGACGGGAATACCACGTCGAAAGTCGTTCTTATTTTTGGACATTATACAATTGTGAAAGCACATTATGTATATCAATACATAATGTGCTCTTTATGCGTATATATGAAATAAACGAAATTGACTCTTTGAGAGGAAAAATTTGCACGTTCAATTATAAACCTTATGCAGATGGCAAAGAAGACAAATATTATAAGTGCAAAATAATTCACTTGGTATGTTTGTCTTCTAGACCATCGACAATTGCATTGTAATAACGTACACGTGCACGTTATAATGTTACGTGATAGATCGGGCGTCCTTAATTATAACACAATGTAAGTATTATTATACTAATTGACAAACAGATTGATCTGTCATTAGATGTCAGGTTAAACCATACCAATCGTAATTAATTATCGAACCGATAGTACGAACGCGAAATGTAATTGAATTAACCGCGCCATCTGCGTTGCACCCAGATGGCACGGTTAATTGCTATCCAACCGAATTTCGCTAGATATTATAGGACATAGCTTCCTTAAACTTTCGCTATAACGTCCAGTTGGCGGCAATAGGCTCATTTTCATCAAGTCATATAGTATACATTTAGACTCTTTTTTTTTTACGTGCGTAAAATCCCCACGGATACCTCCCCACCGGAGCCTTGGAAGAGGTTATGTCGGACTCGAACCGACTAAAACGCACGCCGCCTGTGGGTCGTTTTGGTTGCCGAAGGTGAGGTTGACAGGCATATCCCTCGCACCCCGGCCGACTCAGGGCCATCTCTTACGACCTGGCCCTCTCCTCGGGTGTGTGGGGACTACAGAGTCCCCAACTCGTCCCCGGAAAATGAGGGGCGCGACAGGTGCGCTGCCGCCGCGGCCTGCTTCGGCCAGGGTGACAGGCGGCTCCACCTGTCACCCCCAGGCCTGCGCTCATGGGGGGCGGAGGTCGTTCGTCGACCTCCGACGCCCGATACATTTAGACTCTAGCCTCCCCTTGCGGGGGAGAGTTTATTTGTTTATATTTTTATCGTTTCATGTAACATCTGCTCTATGCTATGGTTTTTTTTTATACCACTTGGTTGACAGACCAGCACACGGCCCACCTGCTGGAAAGTGGTAGCCTATGGACGTACGTACGAACGCAAAGGGAGTCACACTCGCGCTGCCAACCCTGTAAACACAAGAGTTTCTGGGCCGTCAGTGTAAAATATAAAGCAGGATAAGCTTTTGGTCTTCCCACTGACAGGTATGGTATGTAAAACTCCACCTGCAATAAGTTATATCCATGATTGTTAACTTGATTAAGCTTTATATGGCCTACGTACTTTTATAAGGGCAACTAGCGATGCCTGTGGACCACGGCTTCTATTCTACTACAGTAAAACCTCTGTCACACCACAGAGACTGCAATAAAGCCCTGAAGTTTGAGGCTTTATTGTTTATATGTTTTAAGTCCTATGAATAAAACTTCATTGTATTTTTCATTTGCTCAATCAATCAATCAATTAGCCCACTGCCGGGCACTGCCATTTTCTCCGATCCTCCGCCTTCCGCATCCAGTCTGTCCCAGCCACTTTTTTTCGGTCGTCCGTCCATCTGGCTAGGAGGCGTCCTACCTTTCTTTTACCTTCTCGCGGTCCCACTATAGGACTCGTTTGCTTCAACGGCCATCAGTCCTTCGACAAACGTGGCCAGTCCACTGCCACTTCAACTTGCTTATTCTGTGTGCTATGTCGGTAACTTTAGTTCTCGTTCCAAATTCTATCCTTCAGAGAAACTCCAAGCATAGCTCGCTCCATAGCCCGCTGCACGACTTTTAAGCTATGGACCAGCCCCACTGTACGTGTCCACGTTTCGGCACCATAAATTATAACAGGTAGGACACACTGTTCAAAGACATTCATTTACTAGAGATAGTAAAATTAAACGGAATCTTTAAGAAAGATGCTGTTTAATTTTAGATTATGAAAACATGAAGGGAAAGTCTAAAATTAAATGTATTTTTTGCAGTCTCTGTGGCTTGACAGTGGCTTTGACATGACATAAAATTAGCAGAATCGGGGCCCAGATTGATCAGTAACTTTGTATAGCAATTTAAAAGACATTGAATACTGAATCTTACGAATGAACTGACATATCGATCGTTCGTCATTATACCACTATTGCGATCTATTCCACGTTTACAAAACCAACTGATTTTCAGCAATGTGGTGAAAAAACATACATACATATAATCACGCCTTTATACCCGAAGGGTTAGGTAGACGTGAATTAACACCCACATTTTACTAATCATTAAATCTAGTCCCACGTAATAGGGGTGAGCCTATTGCCGTCTTCCGGGCACTTTTGTTGACTCAAGCCATTCATCTGAGGTTGAGCCTGGGCTGTATATACACACATCAACAAAGTCTAGGGAACAAGGACATTTTTAGTTTTTATTTAAAAACCCTTTCTTGTAATAGTGAGTGTTTTATATTAATAGAAGGGTATTTTTATACCGTTTTTAATTTTAATTTTAATAAAAACATTTTCATACCAAATTTCTTTTTTTTTGTAAGAAAGAATTGAATAGTGCCAATATTGAGTATTACAACCTTCTATGATTAGGCATAAAAATAACGAGGTAGTAAGAAATACAGTAATTAACCGTACTTTAAACGTTTTTAATAATCTGTAGGACCTCCTAAAGCATTAGCAACAGCTCGACAACGGCGTGGCATACTTAGTATGAGATTGTCAATCATCGTCTGTGGAATATGGCTCCATACACTGCGAAGGTGTAAAAAAAGTTGTTCTTCAGTGTTCAGATTTTCCAAAGAATCACTGAAAGCTCTTCTCCCTAGCAAATCCCAGGCATGCTCTATGGGATTGAGGTCGGCAGACTGAGCAGGCCATTCCAACGTCGTCATATTGTGCTCGCTTAACGCATTGACCACTACCCTCGCGGTGTGTGACCGTGCATTATCTTGCATGAACATAAAATCTTGACCGAACTGCTGTCGATGAGGGATTACCATGGGGTGTATAACCTCCTGAATGTATTGGTTTGCATTCAAATTGCCCCGTATCCAAACGAGGTCGGTCCTTCCACCAAGGCGAATTCCAGCCCATACCATGATTGTTCCACCTTGGTAAGGATGAACTTCTTGCGGATTCTGGAGACGACTCCGACGTCCAGGAACTCGCCATATACGCACTCTTCTCGAATCAGGATGAAAACCGATGCAAGATTCGTCGGAAAACAGAACCCGTGCCCACTGATGGTCGGTCCACTGTAAATGTGCGTTAGCCCACAATAAGCGACGACCTCGATTTCCACGTCGAAGAGCTGGAACCCTAAGCGGTCTGCGAGCATAAAGATTGGCTTCGTGTAGTCTTGTTCTGACAGTTTGATCGCTAATAACCACTTGATGCTGAGACTGGAGGCCTGCGACCAACTGACGAGCAGTAATCGTGGGTTGCCGCCTTGCGGAATTTTGCAAGAAACGATCTTGTCGCGGGGTAGTAACCCTATTTCGTCCCCTGTGACGTTCGGCAACATCCCCTGTAGACCTGTAGCGTGCCCATAATCTGCAAATTACGCTTGGTTGGGTGTTGACAGCATCCGCTACGTCGCGTTGAGTTCGTCCAGCTTGCAGCATACCAACAGCCCTTAACATCTCTTCGCGACTTAAATGACGACGTGACATGATGACTACAGTCACAAAAATGCACAAACCATACGTAAAAGACGTATTATTGATAATAAACGTTATTTACAATCAAAAAAAAAATTTTTATTTTGCCTCAGAGAAACTGTACAATCAAACACTTTTAAAAGTTTTCCCTCCATATTCGAAAATCATTACTTATTTAAATTTATTTTTAAATTTCGAACAACTCTGTAATCTACTTTATTCTATTTTTATTTATTTGCTGCCAGTTATTTGCAAAACAAGATTTACACGAAAAAAAATAATTGGGGTCATCTTGTTCCCTAGACTTTGTTGAGGTGTTTATCTGTCTGATGTTAAACAGCCCTATCCCTTAGTCGCCTTGTACAATTCTACTCTGCCGGGAACCTCCGCCGCTGGGAAAAAAATCATCCTCATTTCACGTGTATCCAAAATAATATGTTTCAAGTTTTCATCTTTCCACGTGACTGGCGTGACGCGACTTGATAAGTATAGACAATTTATATATTTATGCTTAATTACTTACAGCTTTCTAGAACTTAGCCACGGACTGATGGTCATATAGAAACTATAAGAGTTTCGCATTTACTACAGACCTTAAAAAATGGAATAAAATACTATCGACCCCAATACTCGTCGAAAAAAACTAACTTTAACGAAATATTTTTTACAAGACAGAAACACACTTATTTTAATGAAAACACAATCTCTTACCTGAAATAATCATTCTTGCAGAATATGTTGCTATCCCTCGCGTAACACCTCTGCTCTGAATCAAGAGGCATTTTGCACTCACAGCACTTCAGACACGGAGTGTGCCAGCGGCGCTCCAATGCCAAAAGGTAAAATCTATCTGTGATACGGGACCCGCAGCCGGCGCAGGCATCTTCAGGCGCTCCTTGAGGAGTTTCATCTGGAGGCTCACGCTTCCTACAGGACGTGCAGTCGCGAGGGGAGCCGGGTGACGTCACCGGGGCCACGGGGGACAGGTCGCCGCCACCCTCGTACGCCGATGTGATGTATCTCTCACTTTGTTGCTGTAACAAAATAAGTACATAAGGCTATTGTAAGGTAATATTATCCTACAAATTAAATTTAAAATTGTCGCGTCTATTGATCATGAATCGCTGCCTTACGGTCACGCCGCGGGCCGTAAATGAAGAGCGACTGACTCCAATTGTTTTTTTTTTAAGTCTCTAATGACCAACTTGAATTGTTTTTTTTTTGTTTCTAATACTTTGTAAAATGTTTTTACGAAAAACGAACGGGCTGATATAAACATCAGCTGGTGTGCCTACAATAATGTTCACGGGAATTAAAGTTACCACGCCATGGGTACACTCGTGCGTGATTCAATTCAATAGTCTATATGTATATATAGGCATATGTATATATCTTTGTAATGAATAACGTTTCGACCAGGCCCTCAATGCTATTAAACTTAAACCACTAACCAAACACAAATACTGTAAAAAATTACATTAATTAAAAAAAACCGCGGTAGTCTAGTGGTATGGGTAATGGACTGCTGAGACGGGGTCTCAGCTTCGATCCCAGGTTTTACTATGGCACACACCAATGACTTTTCGATGCTTTTCGAAGTTATGTGTGAATTTATCGCAGGTTTATAAGTGCCCGGTTAATAGCAATAGGCTCGCCACCTATTACATTGGGACCTAAATATAAACTGGCGAAAAGTGGGTGCTAGCACCTCTGCCTACCCTTTCGGGGATATAGGCGTGAGTTTATGTTATGTTAAATTTTAGACTTTATTTATAAATGATTAAAGTTCAAAATTAAATTAAAACAGTTTTATTACACGTTTTCATTCACTCTGCGAAGAGTCTGCTTTAAAGTTTAAAATCAAATGGATTTTATAGCAGTGTCCATGATTTTACTTGGCAGAATCGAGACCCTGGATGCAATGGCCGCAGTCGCAGGCGGTCTCTACAGCTTAGAGTCAGTCGCCTTTATTGCATATATTAGTGTTTAACATAAGTACATTGTCATAAATCACATGGGTATGATTACTGTGAAGATGTATAGTGAATCACCCATAGGAGTGATTTATTACTACCCAATCGCAAATCAAACAGGATATAACAGTTTCATTGGAGAGAAGGTACAGAATATTCTACTTTATACACGAAGTTTAAGTGACGTTGCTTCAGTATAATAAAATAAGTACTGAATATGTGAATAAATTATAATTAAATAGAAATATTTATTGACTAGCTGACACCCGTGGCACCGACCGTGAGGAGTTTTAAACTCGTTCCTGCAGCTCATGAGAAACTAGTACTAGGATAAGTTTATGTGTTATTCGTGATTTCAATCTATCCCTGCATCAAATTTCAGGCAGATTCCTTCAGCAACATGTTCAGAAACTTTCACATAGGATTTAATTAGGTCTTGTCTAAGTCAAAAATCATTTATTCTGTATAGACCATTGCATCGGCACTTACAAAACGTCAACAAAAAAGGAACATGAATATCAGTTAAGTAAATGGACCACCGGTTCGAAACGCGGCCCCGACCTGAAAAGACTTTATACACAGATAAATCCCTAATTTCATTGAGGGGCTTGTTAAAAATTACAAGTAGCAATATTTGTGACAATATATTTGTAAGCAGACAAATACTACAATGAACTCAAGAGCCGTACAAAACCTTCGATGTTATAATTCATACCATTTTACTATACCATACCATTTCAGTATTTGTTTTTTTTTATCTATCTATCTACCTATCACATAGACTTGAAAACCTACGTAGAATTTCCTTTCGGAGTCACTCAAAATAATACAAATTGTGGAATATACAACTGTGAGAGGGGAAACCGGACGCCAAAACGCATGGATAAGAACGCAACCAGGATTAACGCTCGGATGATGAACGGCAGAGATTCCCGTATCAATTCTATCACATACAGACTGAAAGAATGATATCTCTAAATAGATGTAAATAAAACCAGGTGAATACAAAAGATATGTAAACTAGAATTTTAAAATAACAGTAGACATAATTGTAGCTCTCCGGCATATAAACAGTTATAGCTAAGTATAATTTAGCCATTATTTTATCAACAAACGTATTATATTTACAGCATTTTTATTTAATTGTATAAGATAATTTTCTTCATTTTTATTTTAATTTAATACCTACATAACTAATTACTATTTGAAATGTTAAGCTTTTCGAACAATTATTAAATCATTTTAATTTATAATGTCGCTTCCACGGTGTTGCAATTAGCTGGGACTGGCCTACCGAATGTACGGTCGGGCAAGAAAATTGATGAACACATTCATATATTAAAAAAGCCTCGTATGAAAATCAAAGAAACATTAACGAATTATGTTAATTACTATGAACAACTATGTAATGTCAATGTACTTCAAGGTTTCTGAAGAAATAGTATTTTTTTAAAGGACATGTTGATTTGTTTTCCCCTTGCCTGATGGCAAGCTAAGTGAGACTTTGCTCAGAAAAGAGGATCACCATATGCTATGGGACAATGGTGACACTCAGCGTAACGGCCTCATTATAAGCTTTTCCACGCTCCGCTTAAAGGACCCGGGACGTAGGAAGAAGGAAACACGTGAGCTGGAATGAATTCCAGGCCTTAATGGTGCGACAAAGTAAAGAGTCACCGAACCGCTTGGTTCTTGATCGGACATTCTGCACCGTGTGCGGGTGACATCTAAGTCCTGCACGTGTTGTCCTATGTAGGAAAGGGGAGGGTGGGACTAATTGGAAGAGCTCATCAGAACATTTAACATATTATCATATTTCTCCAATTTACTTATCGAGTGTACATAGAAGGCTATGTACGCTTAATAAGTTCTTCAGAATATATTTATGTACAGAAGAATTTGGATGGTTTCCGGCGAAGGTTCTGTGGCTTAGTAGTCAGAGTGTTCCCCCTGTAAGGAAAAGATAGCGGATTCGAATCCCGTCTGAACCAATTTATTTTTTTCTATATCTTAATCGATTCTTCAGAACAGTTTCTGGGTGTCGCTATAAACCACTAATTGGCTAAACAAGGTATAACTTCTAGTACCAATTATAAAAATGATATTACAAAGACGGGATTAACTTGTACAGATCTGTACTGTGTCAAAATTCCTTATCTCATTTATCATATATTGTCATAAACACACATGTAATGGGGCGCGGCGGGTTCGATTCCCGCTCAGTTTAAATATAGTTACACGCATGAATATGAATATTTGAATTGGTCTGGGTTATGTACCTATGTATTTATAAAAAGTAAATGTATCTGTGTACCTATGTTTATCTGCATTCTAGAACCCATAATGCGACCTAGGCAGGCTATGCTTACTATGGGTCTAAATAGTGCTGTGTAGAATTTCTTACGATATGATAAGATTTTTATACAGGAAAGGTTTAATGACATTAGAAGCTCGTAAAGTAAAAGTTTATAATTATTTATTTACCATTTACCTACCCATTACTCATTTAACAATAACAAATCGAATGAAAATTAATGGGTACCAAGTATAAACTTGTTTAGATATTTTAGACAGCAGTCGGATTTTTTATTTTCGAATAATTTATTTTGTTTTAATCTTTTTAGTTATGATATCTAAATCTCCATCTAATTCCCTACCACTTGATACCCTACTCAATAAATTTGAATAAAGAAAAAATGTTTGACAACACGCATTTTAGCACCTAAAATCCACACCATAGCTTTTTTTGTCATTTTTTTGTAACCTATGACATCCGAGAAATGAACAACTTTCATTTGCGACCCCATTCACTGAAATCCGTTCAGCCGTTAGGCCTGTAGAGAGAAACAAAGAAAACTTCAAACATACATACATACATATATAGGTATACATACATACGCGCGTAATACACCCTCGCTGACGCCGCTGCGAAAAAACACCGCAATCTATGCTATCTATATGTCGCAATTTTCACTTCAATGGTAAAATATTTAATGTAAATACATCGAAAGGAATTTTCAAAGAAAAGTAAATAAGAGAAGTTGGACATCAAACATCAAGATATATTTTTTTATTTCTTTTGAGCTCAAACATCTTTAATTACTGTAAGTATGTATTGAATACAAAAAACAAGCCAACGGGACTTCAGCTCCAGTTGGAGCGTCCCTTTAGATCTTTCATATCAGAAATATTATTATACAAGATATCGGGACTTCTCGCGAATTATATCTTGGAACTTACTATTTCTGCCGACGTTTCGAATGCGTTGCAGCACCCGTGGTCACGACTTGACAGAAATATTATATTGTACCTGTATTGCACGAATGTTTGGAACAAAGAACCCTATCTGACATATTTTTAGCTAACGTCATTATTTTAGTGGAAGTCTGCCATTCGATCGAGAGGTCCGGGGTCTGATTCCCGGCCATTACACTACCGCCGTGAGCCTACTCCACAAGTTCGTGAACTAACACAAGCAATTTAGCTTAGCTAGAGAGTTATACATACATACATATAATCACGCTTTTATCCCTGGAGGGTTAGGCAGAGGTGAATTAACACCCACATTTCACCAATAACCGTATTCGGTCCCATGTAATAGGGGGTGAGCCTATTGCCGTATTCCCGGCACTATTGTTGACTCGAGCCATGCATCTGAGGCTGAGTCTGGGCTGTATATATCTGTCTGATGTTAAACGGCCCTATCCCTTATTCGCCTTGTACGACACCGCATGGGAAGAGATGGGGTGACCCTAATTCTACTTTGCCGGAAACCACGCGGCACGCAGCTAGAGAGTTATATGGGATATTAATAATTTCGGTTCTTAACAAAACAAACAAACTGACAAATTTATTGTTAGTACGGAATTACGGATGTCTAGACAGTAATCAGAGGGTTACAGATTACAAGTTCAATGAGATAACGCACCACGGCCATTTTTGTTATTTTTAACTTAGATCTAGGCCAATTATTTATGTAACATTTACGTATAGACGACGTCAAAACTTAATTATGATTTATAGGTACACATTATAAAAATAAAATTTTTAAATAAAAATGATAATAAATGATAAAAAAAATGTTAAGAAAGACATACATACATATAATGACGCCTTTATTGCCGGAAGGTTAGACAGAGGTGAATTAACACCCAATTTCACCAATCGTTGAATTCGGTCTCACATAATAGGGGGTGAGCATATTGCCGTCTTCCGGGCACTATTGTGGACTCAAGCCATCCATCTGAGGCTGAGTCTGGGCTTATATCTGTCTGGTGTTAAACCGCCATATCACTTAGTCGCCTTGTACGACACTGCATGGGAAGAGACGGGGTGGTCGAAATTCTACTCTGCCGGGAACCATGCTTTGAAATTGTGTGTTATGGGACCAAGGGACAAGAAATACTTTGTTAAAAATGTAATGTGTTAAATCTGAAATTGATCATCTACTTTTGTTGCTGACTGTATATTATAGTCACGCTTGCGCAATGAGTAGGTATGACAGTACACCTATGCCTGCCAAATGTCTAATCAAAACGAAACTTTTGAAAACACACTATTGTAACATTCAAGAATTTTTGACAAATTAGGAATTAATGGTTTGCTCAACCATGTTACTTAAACAAAATCATTGTAATGAAATTAAGTAAAAATGTTTAGAAATAGACTTTAAAAAAACACTGATTTAGTTTCCAAAGTCCTTTCAACCTCATTAGATAAGTGGTAATTCGATGATCAGCGTATTATAGAATAGAATGACTAATGTATAGAATTTGACGTTTATGACATGCGTTGACGACTGTCAAATACTAATACACTACACTACACTACACTGCACTGCACTGCACTGCACTGCACTGCACTGCACTGCACTACACTGCACTACACTGCACTACACTGCACTACACTACACTACACTACACTACACTACACTACACTACACTACCCTACACTACACTACACTACACTACACTACACTACACTACACTACACTACTGTACACTACCATACACTACACTACATTACACTAGAGGAGGAGATTACTTAGAGGGGCAGGATGGAACGCGTTGCGAACCATTGGTCCCTTTCATAATATTCTGTACATGGACCAAACACAGATGTTTGCTAAACATAGGTCAAGTTTAAATCGATTAAGATAGAAAAAAATTGAATCAGTTCCAGCGTAATTCGAACCCGCGATCTTTACCTTACAGGAGGATTGCTCTGACCACTGACTCACCGTAGCACGCCTGAAATCATCCAAATCTTCCTATATATAAGTATATCCGTCTTACTGCGATGGTGGGAGCCATCTACCGATACTCGTACGAACTATCGAAACCAATGAATGATATTATAATATAGGTATTTAAACTATCATGGTCACTCACATCAGTATCACAATAAACGGGATATTTACCATGTTTCATTGTTTTGAATTTCCGATATTTCGGCGCTGTTGCATGCACCACGATCACGGACGAACTGGAATAGTGGCGGTGAACAGGGAAAAAGTTTTTTCCTAGGAGTAATTATATCGATCTACCCTCTTTCGAGTTCTCTTACTCTTACACAGCGCCGAAATATCGGAAACTCAAAACAATGAAACATGGTAAATATCCCTTTTATTTTGATACTGATATTTTAATAATTTTTCATTCATTTTTAAGACGAATACATAGGAAGATTTGGATGATTTCAGGCGTGTTTCGATGGCTCAGTGGTCTGAACATTCCCCTGTAAGGGAAAGATCGCGGGTTCAAATCCCGCTTGAAATATTTTCTTTTTCTATCTTAATCGATTTGAATAGTTAGCATACTAAATGCTTTAAAATTTAATTCAATAAGTCTAGTTTTTTTGACATGTCGTGAATTCAATATTAACATTGTAATGATTCTTTACTTTGACCCCAATCTGGTATATGCATATTGTACACTACACTACACTAAAAAATCTACACATATAAGGACAGGAAATGGACTAGCTAAACAACCCTCTTTTCTGGGACTTTGCCTTCAGCTTACCATCAGGCAAGGCGAAGTCTAATTGACGTGTCCTATATATAAAAAAAAAAAAACTCTCAAACTGAAAAGAGATCCGCGGTTATAAATATTATATGGGGTTGATGTTCCCATTGATAACAACGTCATGTACATATCCGATAGCTCCATCTTATAAGTGTCACTAATGAGACTTCTCCTAAACAATTCTGACGAGGTACTAGTTAGATCTAGTACTACTACTAGTTATAGATCTAGGAATTATTTATTCTGTGTCTAGTTTGACAGGAGCAGACAGGTTTTGTATCTCTATCACTTAACACTCTTTACTGACAATTGGCAGCCTCTGTGCGTAACGTTAGAACTTTCGAGTGCTACACAAGGACATACAATTATACATTCTACATATACTCACGCCTTTATCCCCGGAGGATTAGGCAGAGGTGAATTAACACCCACATTTCACCAATCATTAAATTCGGTCCCATGTAATAGGGGGTGAGCCTATTGCCGTCTTCCGGGCGCTATTGTTGACTAGAGGCATGCATCTGAGGCTGAATCTGGACTGTATCTGATGTTAAACAGCGCTATCCTTTAGTCGCCTTGTAAGACACCACATGGGAAGAGATGGGGTGGTTCAAATTCTACTCTGCCGGGAACCACACGACACGCAGGGACGCTGGCAGACGCAGGCTCCATTCCCACTCAGTGCAAATATATATACGTATAAATATGAATAATTGCATTGGCTTGGGTGTTTATCTGTACAATATGTACGATTCTACAAAAAAAAATCTAAATATGTTTATCCACATTCTAGGTCTCATAATACAAACTAGTCAAGCTATGCTTACTTAAGAGTAAAGACAGTGCTGTGTAGAACGGTTACAATATCTATTTATTTATTTAATTTCTGCAATTGCTTTACATCTCTCCGTCTACCATCACTATATGTGGAAACCACATCTTTCCGCTTGCTACTAGGCCGATATACACTTTACGTTTCTTCTAACAAGCTCGTCAGTGTTCCACAGTACATATTTATTTCATTTAAATTCCATAAACACTTTGCTGAGTACACAACACCTACCCGTTAACGTTAATTTCCTTATCTTTTACCGATCAAACAAAAACTTGACACGGCATGAAAAAATTATTCAAAATAGATAAAAATTCCGCAAGTAAAAATATTAACAATAAAGTTTTAAGTTTGACGTTATCTTGAAGTCTGTACAAGTTTTCACACCAATCGTATGTAGGTATATAATGTAGTAACGCGAACAGCGATGCGGTACAAAACTAGTTGACTTATAATTATAGTTGAATACAAATTTATGCTAACAGTTAATTTAACAAGAAACTAGTTATATAAATATTAGTGTGATATTCGGGTCGTAAAGAATTGGTATCGCAATATTTGGAAATTCGTTTATTATTTTTTTACTGTTTTATTATAGCAGATCGACATTGAAGGAGCAAGTTACAGGTTAATGTGGTTATTATAAAAACACTCAGCAATGTGTTGATATTGGTTAAAAAAAATGTATTTTTAAAGAGCGAAAGAAATACTCTGAACACTTACTCTTCTAATATTAATAACAACTGTAAGATGCTGATGGTTGTTTTAAAATCCAATAAATTAAGTACGTATTTTTTTCTGATACAGTTCATGAAATATATTTTGTGAAAATTCATTTCTAGGTTTTATTTAGTGGACTTAACGTGCCCTGATTTGGTAATGAGGATAGTTTTTTTTCTTCAAATGTATCAATCAATCAATTAGCTTACCGCAGTCCACTGCTAGACATAGGCCTCATTTGGATACAATACATCAAATACAATACAATTTGTTTTCTTTTTACTTTTTATACCGTTTTTAAAAGTTCTCCTTTCAGAAGTCGCTATAAATTACTGAATTTGGTTATTTATTTAAATGTTTTACGCTTCTTATTTCTTTTTGGAAAAGTATTTTTTAGTTTTAAGTGGACGTAATTGTGTTACTTTTATGCCTAGAGATCGATGAATGCTTACTGAAAGCGCGTATGAGATGATAGTAGATGCTCACTTAAAAAAAAAATTTTAGACTCAACGTTCATGGTTAGGAACTTTATATTTTAATAGTTTTTTTCATGGATTATATTACTTTTTATATATTATTTTATTAGATTATATAATCAGTATTATTATACCTCTCAATACTTTTATTATATATTCTCATAGAAACATGTTCCGTGTTCATCTTTAATTATAATAGGTAAGTTCGTCCCCTACCTTTTCTACAGGCGTTACGGCGAATATTCAATAGCACCTCAATAACATTAGATAAATTTTAAAAAGACTAATTGGATCAAAGTTACTTTAGTCAAGACACTAAAGTTTTAGTACAAATCTTACTAGGAGTATACAATGAGATGGTTTCGCTTAGAAAGTTTAAAATCATTTTAATTTTTTTTTTTTGGATAAGTTTAGTACTTAAATTTAGACAGTTAGCAGTAAGTATTAAAAAAGATATTCCAAAAATACTAAAACGAATATTACTTTAGATTTATATTTTCTAATTAACTACGTTTATAACGGAATTGTTATATTTATCTATACCTATAGCTAATATAGCACTTTTGTCAGCTGTTTTTGGTAGATAATTGTTTTAAGATATTTAATTAGTGTTAATTACGTATCAAAACGTAACTACATAATTATAAGTGTTCAAAACATTACTGCGAAAATACATACATAATTAATTTTCATACAAATAACTAAAACAATAACTTTAGAAATGTTTTACTTTACTTCAGAAACAGTTTGCCGTCGGCAACTGGTCTCGTTGCCGACGGCAAACTGTTTCTTTAAAATTGTTTGGTCTGTATTTTTTGTATAATTATACTATTATTACTATTTTAATAAAACGAATTTTCTTAAAAAATAGATAGGTTTGCATTTGTGTTTAAACAAATGTCATCTTGATATTTTCTTGCTAATAGCAGCAATAGTCTGTATTATTAGTTAGTGATAAATAATACAGTTTTTAATTTACTAGCTGAAGATTCTGGGAATACTCACATACCTACATTAAAGATAATTATCTCAGTTACTGTTTCTTAATGTTTGGTTTATTAATTTGAATGCACTCCTCTTGGTGGTAAATAAGCTAAAGTGGATTAAAAAGTAAAAGTGTAAATAAACGTATCTGATTTGAGGGTATTCAATTTATATTAAAAAATAGGATATTCATATTATTGAAATTGTACCTTAATATTAAATTATAAGTGAATAATCGTAAACACGCCGCTTCTTCGAGCATAGTTATTGACACTAATCAACCCCTCAAAATTTCGAGTGTTAATTTTGTAACACCTTATATTTCGCGATAGAGAGTATCAAGCCAAATACTCATATAGTAATAGGCATATAGGTAACTACTGTTATAAGTGTAATAACATGTCAATACTAAACATTGGTTATTCTAGTCTATCATATTGTACTAACGATTGTGCCCTTGCCATGGGGGGCAGTACTGCTAATATATTTTTTATTTTTTTATACCACTTATGTGGCAGACAAGCACACGGCCTACCTGATGGAAAGTAGTTACTGTGGCCTATGGACATGTGCAAAACCAAGGGTGGCACTCGCGCTGCCAACCCTGTATGCACAGAGAGTTTCTACTCAGCTAAAAAATAAATAAGCGGAAATTTAGAAAGTTATTACAAATTTCCGCTTATATTAGGTACCTACTGCCATGGTGAATGTTCTGATGAGCTCTTCTAATTAGTCCTACCCTGTCCTATCCCACACAGGACAAAACAGCAGGGCTTGCATATAACCCGCACATGGTGTAGAATATATATAATAGAAACAATCTGTGCGGAGACTTCCATTAAGGACTGGAATTCATTATCAGCTCGCCTGTTCCTTCTTCCTACAATCCCGGGTCCTTTAAGCGGTGCGTGAAAAAGCATATATGATGAGGCTGTCAAGCTGATTGTCACCATTGTAACATGGTTAATGTGTATAATAATGATATTCTGAGACTTTGTCCTTAGCTTAGCATCAGGCGAGGCGAAGTCTAATTGACGTGTTCTTTATCAAAAAATCCAGTAAATCTTAATAGAGTCCTAAAAATAATAAAATGGTTCCTCAAATGAACAGAATCCCAACGGCTCAATTACTAAGTAGATTCTAATTTCAATTAAATAAACGCATGACGAAATATTAACCTATAACGAGTCCAATAAAGTGGCCTATAGATGTATAATATATGATGGCGTACCTATCAGTACTGCCTACCAGTGTTGGTGTTACTGGTGGGAACGCCATACTATAATATACCTACATAACCGATTGCCAACGAATAGTAACACATATTTACGTCAACGGGACATTTTATGTCCTTCTCTATAACCCCATACACACAAACTTCCTTGTATAAGCATTATGTTAAACATAAACAATAGGTACACATTATATCGTTCATACCTACAGTACGTAAGTCACAAACTTATCAATAAACTAATTTAACTGTTTACTGTAAATATTTTAGCTACCTACATAAATGTTTTCCTGTCCAATAGGAAAAAATAATTTGTAAACTATACAAACTACCTGTTCACATGTATATTATGTAGGTACCTACAGGTGTATATGTCCGCTAGTTAGGTTTTTGAAATTTGGAATAAAGTGATTTCAAAGTAAATAATTAGTAGTGAATACTCACATCTTAAAACAAATTTGGTCAAGTACGTACAGAGCGTTGCCAGAAAAATAATTGTAAACTGTACAAACTAACAGTTAACGTGTATATTATGTAGGTATCTACAAGTCTGTATAACCGCTAATAGTTATTTTATTTTGTAATAAAGTCAATTTATAATAATGTGATTTTAAAGTATACAGATCGTTTCCATAATTATTAATTTTTAAACTGTACAATCTACATACTCACGTGCATATTATGTAGGTAACTATACAGGTGCATATAACCGCTAGTGAGATTAATATTTGTTAATAAATTTAATTTGTAAGAACGTGATTTCAGAGTTAAAAATTTGTTGTGAATCCGTGTAGCGTTTCGAAAGAAACTTCCAACGTCGTCACGTTGTGAAATAACCTCCATTCCGTTGTTATTCGGAGTAATTAACTTTGAAATATATATGAGAGGTTTTTACAGAATCAACAACAAGCATCGTGACACCCTTGTGCAAACGTCTAGCTATTAGGCAAGGTGACTGTTTCCGTCAAGTTTGTTTGCACCTTATTAGCATTTAAAAATGTAGTCAATAGCTACCTCTAAAAAGTCACCTAACACATTATAAAACTTAAACTTCTAAATGAAACAAACACGCATTATAAAGTAGTATTATCGGAGGTCTTGTATCTGGCAGAAGATTTTGATATATTTGCTACAAACTTATCCTAAAACTGTAAGCAATTTTCGTTTATTTGTAGGCAAATAGAAGTTACATAATGACTCATGAGTGAAGAATCAATAAAAAAAAACATTGAAATGCCACGAAGCTAGTAATGAATCACTTTTATAAAAGTACTTTAGTATTACAAAAATACCAAGCAATAAAATTCTCATTAATTAATAAGTGCAAGCCCCTTAACTTTTCACCCACTTAATACGAAGCTATTTCATAACGTGGTGCTAAAGTAGACTGTCTATTAAGGCAGCTGAAACTTGAATTTCAGTCACTTTCATATCGTAAAAAACGATACAATTTAAACATAACATAACATAAACTCACGCATATATCCCCGAAGGGGTAGGCAGAGGTGCTAGCACCCACATATCGCCAGCCTATGTTTAGGTCCCAATGTAATAGGTAGCAAGCCTATTGCCATTAACCGGGCACTTGTAAACCTGCGATAAATACACACATAACTTCGAAAAGCATCGAAAAGTCATTGGTGTGTCCCATGTTAAAACCTGGGATCGAACCCGTGACCTCGTCTCAGCAGTCCATTACCCATACCACTAGGCAACTGCGGTTACAATTTACTAAATAAAATAAATATAATATCTAGTATTTTATTTCAATTCTCTATTAAAGTAAAAAAAGATTGGTTGCAAACGATATCGTCATTCAAGGCCTAGAGTAATTCCATATACGCAACTGAAACCAGATATTTGTACACAAACTCGCCTGAACACAGCGATAATACAAGAAATATGGCATTACATGAAATTCAGATAAATTTTGCATAGGTTGAATTCTGTATAGCAAGATTTTGTTGACGCGAAATCGGTACGGCTAAAAATTAACATGGCGCGGTAAAACACAAGTGTTTAATATATGTAGCAAGTGCTATCGATCAAGAGTATAAAATATTTGAATAACTACAAGGTATGTAGATATCATTCTGGGAAAGGAAATTGTTTAATAAATATTTCTATTACTTTATCTTTCTTTTGGTTAGGAAGTTAAGCCATCAATAATAAATATCTCAGAAATGTAAAACAGGCTATTTTTATTAATTAAAAATTATTGTTGCTAACCAAAACAATTAGTAAACTTCTAAAAATGGCCATAATATTAACAGAACCAAGAGCCATGATGTGATGGGGACATCGAGCCTCGACGAGAGCACAGCCGTCGGTCTTGTTTTAAAATGAAAAACTAGATATTCCTTTTCAAAGTGTTAGGTATTTCAAAATTTGTTTTTCATATTAAAATACTTCCTTATTATAAAATAATAACGAGCCTGTGAGTTAATTACCGTAGGAGAAAAATATAAAATCAATTTGATGACTGGAACTATTACAAAAATCCGTTTAAATTAGACACTTAAAATAAGCAAGTAATTTTATAGGAGTTGTATTAAATTTCATAGTGTTACGATACCAGTTTTCTTCCAAGTATTCACCAGCAGCGAGTGAATCAGATAAAGATATACAATATTAGCGAAGCCCCACTATCGTTATAACTATTTCTTAATTATTAAGATTTCTTTTTAAATTATTTGTATATTGTTATAATTCGTAAATGAGCAATATTTTTAATAATTTTAATTATAATACATTTTCTACATGTCTGAAATAAGTAAGTAAGTAAAAAAAAAGTGGGAGTGCACACCGGAGGACCTCATGATCTCCTCTAACAATTTTGATCAGATTTATATCTACTTATATAAGATTTTATTTTATTTTAAATTCATTTATATCTTGTTTTTCCTGAAATATATGATTTTACATAAAAAGCGGAACGAAATCTGGTGGCCCAGGTTTTAACACTTTGAAGTCACATAAAATAAATTTATCTCTTTATTTGTAGCATAAAGTATAATTAATTAAATTATAAAACTATTACACATTTAATTATCTATAAAACGTTTTAAATTGTGGTATTATCTCACTTAAATCCTTCAATTAAAACCATTCTCATTTTACAAGAGCATAATTTTTCAGTGCAATAAACATTATTTACTGTGAAATTAAGTTTCCATAAATTAAAATTATACACTGGTTTTATATCAGAGCAAACTTATTTCGTACAAATTTGATAATCCTTCTTCACCTCTTGTGGGTGGAGGCTGAGGTGTGAAGATAGCTATAAAAACGGCTCAACTGATCTACTTGTATGTACATAGAAGTAGATCAGTTGAGCACATACATATTAGCGCTTAATAGAGAGAAAGGTAACAGAAATAAAATCATTTTAAAATACAACAATTAAAAAAAAATGGCCTACAGAAGTAAAATAAAAGTGAATCACAATCTGTCACAAGGTGCTACACACGTCCATAGGCCACGGTAACCACATTCCATCAGGTGGGCTGTGTGCTTATGTTACTTACTTAATTGTGTACCTAGTGGGTGGTTGTTACGTAAAAAAACAAGACGTGCCGGTGACAATGACGCGAGTTCAAAGGTTTTTCCCATATCAAAAATGTTCTACGAAGAATGCCCAATGTGTCTAAAGACATTTTGAGTTCAAAAGAACATTAGGTAAGAACCGAGTCATTACTTAAATTATTACATTCATTAATAATCAGTATCAAAATAAACGGGATATTTACCATGTTTCATTGTTTTCAGTTTGAAATGAAACATGGTAAATATCCCGTTTATTTTGATACTGATGTGAGTGACCATGATAGTTTTAATATTCATTAATAAATTGATTGAAAGGAAAATAAACAACCGATTCCTGGAATTCCTCGTGTAATTTATATCGAAGACACTTCAAATAATACAATTCACGAATATTTAGACGATAAAAAAGCTTGGAAATGAACTGTGTAAAAGCCCGCTGAGTTTCTCGCCGGAGTCTTCACCTCAACAATAGTTTAGTTTATTTTTATATTGAACGCTTAATAAGTGCTGTTTTAATGGACTATTCAGGTTTCACAAAAATTAGAAATAACTTTTATTTTTTATGTAATCTAAAAGCCCGCTACTGTTCCTAATAGTGCAAGCATGTATACCTATTTGAGACAGCCAAGTTTAAGAAAAAATCTCCAAGCAACTGACTTGCGCGAATAGCCCCACGAACCACGAAGGGCAGCAGGAAGAATTTTCCTTCCTAGACGTTAAGTTAATTATTTTATTTTCTTTATATATTCTCTATGTTATTATTATTTTATTTTCTTTATATATTCTCTGTGTATACACCTAACTGCCCTAAAATATTCTTCTCCTATTTTGTTATCTCCATCCTATGGTTTCCTGTAAGAAATTGCCGCAGAGCGATAAGGCCGTCATCTGTACGTGTCACGGAACTTGTATCACATATTCTAGTGTAATGTGTAATTGGTGTACAATAAAGACGTTATTATTATTATTAATGATTCTGATTCTAAACTCAAAAGTGTTTATAATAAAATTCAAGGTTTGTTTCGTGTTTGTCTGTTTGTTCGGCATAGACGCAAAAACTACTGAACAGACTTTGATGCGAATTTTTTCCCAAAATAATGTCTCGGTCTGATTAAATATTTGTCGTATAAATATAGTTTAGTTGCAATTTGTTAGGTGGAACCAGATATATAACCAAAAAACGAGTACGGAGCAGCGGGCTAGTAAATAGAAGACACTATAATTATGAATAGTAACTATAAGACACTAATTTTGAATTGTTTGCAATAGAAATAGCTTGTACGTCAAATATATGTGTTCTAATTCAATAGTACAAACGTACCAAATATATGTTACACTAGATATAAATAGATACTAAGTATGAATCTATATTATAATAAACCGGACGAAAATTTGACAGATGCTGAAAATTATTGCTCTTATCGCGCAGTTATCGTATGCTCGGTTGCATTCACGTAAGTACCTACTGACACGCCATAATTTAAATAGGTGAATATAATATTATTTATAGAAATATATTTTATTATATTCGCCTATTTAAATTATATATATATAGCCGCGTGGTTCCCGCAGAGTAGAATTTGGGCCACCCCATCTCTTCCCATGCGGTGTCGTACAAGGCGACTAAGGGATATGGCTGTTTAATATCAGACAGATACATACATCCCAGACTCAGCTTCAGATGTATGGCTCGAGTCGACAATAGTGCCCGGAAGACGGCAATAGGCTCACCCCCTATTACGTGGAACCGAATTCACCGATTGTTGAAATGTGGGTGTTAATTCACCTCTGCCTAACCCTCCGGGAATAAAGGCGTGATTGTATGTATGTATGTATGTAAATGATATAATACTTTATATAAAGAAATATAGCTTTTATGTACACATTTATTTATAATGTAAGGAAGTAATGACAATATGAAGTGGACTTGCTTGAATAAAGCGCTTTAACATTTTTATTAAAGTTTTGGTTAAAACTCAAAATGTAGGTTGTATCTGATAAGTATATATTGTACAAAGTATTCTTTGAAAACATACGTGGTTATGTTTAGTTTCTAACTTAACCAGAACTTAATATCAGTAGCACAAATATAAGTCAAGACTTATCGAGTCATTACTTATATACTTATATACTTTTGTACCACAATCAATTGCTCCCTAGTATCACAGATAATATAATATAATTCTCTAGTATGTTCCTCAACATACCTATAAAATATAAATATCGATTAACAAAACTTGTCTATAAATATATATACAATAGTAAAAAAAAACTGAAAGCAAACGAACTATTATACGAATTTAAATTAACTCATAATAATTTTACCAATACAACTGATAGATAGGAAGGGCAGAACTATATAGTACCCTTAATTAAATATTAATTATATTTTAATCAAATTTCAAATACCTATGTCAAGAGTTCAGTAAGAAGGACTTTTCCCAAATCTGTAAATATAATAGGTATATTTAAAATTATTCGGCATATATATGTGCGGCAAAGATTATTATATAAAACCTATTATAATACCTATGTACAGGGCTACTTTTAAACTAGGTATAGTACCATTACATCGTAAATACCAATTATCGTAAATATGATACGTGCAATTTTACGACAAGTACATGAGCATCATGCGACGTGACAATTAAACGAAATCTATATATTATATAATAATTTAATATCTACTTTTTTTATTTAAAGCAATATTAGAACTGATATTACTAAACCCCCTCTAACCTCTCAATCTAAGCGAAATTTCTTGTGTTAGACTCGTCGGTATTTACTATTTACTAATACTATTTACTAATTATTATTATCAATTATTATAAAAAAATATCTAGTAGAAGATTAGTCACATAAAGATTAGATATAAGACGGTTAAATTAATTACCAGTTCCATTATTACTTTATAATCGATACACAGGTGTTTGTTTAATATAAATTAACTTATAAATACCATTTAAATATTCGGAAGTACATATTATGAACCAATAAAATAATAGTTAAATTTAATCTGAACCAATTTAAAGTTTTATTTAAATTTAATAACACTTCTGAAGATAATATAAGTTAGAAAACTATTTGTTTCTATCAATAACAACTTATAAACGAGCGATAGAAAAGATAAATAAACAAACTGATAGGCAATAAATATAATGATATCTATATAGAGAGTGCAACATTCAAATTGAAAAAAGTTCCTTTAAGACTCTCAAAGATCAGCTGAAGTATGTCAGAAGAAAAGTTTACACGAAAAATAAATATAAGTGTGAATACCATACCCAATGCATCGTTCCCCTCTCCTCGTATACTCCCATCTGGGGTTCAATTTTTTCGTTTGCTATTTTCGAATGTATGGGCCTCTGCCCCACAACACTGCAGCACTCACTCGCGAGACATGCGTGCGTAGCCCGCCGCAACCGATGCGCAACTGATTCCGGCTGAACTCCCCACCAGGGAAGGTGGGACAGTCACCGCCCAAGCACCGCCCCTCCCCACCAAAACCACATTTTTTAAAATCTGTTTACGAATTTTTTTTTCTGCCGTTTAAAGCATTTCGGCACAATAAATGCTTGCAATTTTTTTCATTCATCATTTGTACCGTAAAAATTTACGGCTACGTATTTTATATTAAGTTATCATATTGTTTGAATAGTTTTATGGCCGATGATTTTATAACTATTTTACTTTTAAATTCTTAGCCGTTATTTGTACAGTCAATGGGACACTGGCGCAAGCACCAACCTATCTATTACCTGCAACATGTATTACAAAAGTTTTCGTGTTTAACATCAGGCATGACTGCGAACGCCGTATAGAGTGATACGGCAAGATCTCTGGGTATGTATCCAGCTGTACAGAACTTTCCAGCCATTTAGGATTTCACTGATGCGTACAAATGTGTTGAATTCAATTTAAAGTGCGTTAGTAAATTTGCTAGAAACTAACGACCACTAATGTGCAAGGAAACAACAGAATGTAGAGGGTCGGATGTTATGGCACACACTGGAAGAGGGCTAAATGTCCAACAGTGAACTGTAATAAATTAATTATTCTGCTATACTGTAGCATATGAATTTCATTGAGTAAAACGTGATTGTAAGTTTTTTAAAGCGTCGGTAGTTGTTAAAGAGGGTCTTATGATCGTTCAGGGTTCGAATCTCGGTCATTACACTACTATATGAAACCCACTCCTAACACGAGCTGGAGTGGTTAGAGGGTATATTAGTAATTTCGGTCCCCAATATTCTATTTAAAAAAAAGTTATTCGAGTTTTCACTGGGGCAATATACTCTTGATTGGGTATTTGACGACCATAAAAAATATGAAATGTATTGGATATGATAGCTTATAGGTAAATAATAACTAAACTAAAATATACTAAAAATATATTACACAAAAGGATGAATTTTAAATATTGTATTTTTACAAAATAAAATTGAGATTTTTATCTGCATTTCACATTGTCTCATGTGCAAAGTAGATAAAAATCTCCATTTTAAACGAAAAATGTCAAACGTAAAAAGTTTGTTGACATTTCGCGTGACGTAACTATAAAAAATTCGCTTGGCGTAACGGAAACTTTTGTTGGTGGCCTCTTCGTAGATATTATTTAATTACGTCACGCGCAGAATGTCACGTGACAGACCATTTTTCGCGCACTTTTTAAGTTAACAAAGTGGAGATGTGTTTTTCCTAGTAATAAGGTTTTACGGGAAAATTATCAATTGCAACAGGTACTTATTAAATAAATTTCTACATCTTTTAAGATGGGTTCCCGAAATTTGTCAAATACCCAATTATGTTTAATTATTCTTCAGATTTTTTCTAATCCGATTTTTATTTTCAAATTTTCCTTTCCACAAGATGATAGGTAGTTTTATTATAAGGTAAGTTAGATATTCGGAACTAAGGGGCGTACAGCACTCACCCGAAACGCGAGGCAAGCTATAGTGGAGGGTGACGTCCTGTGCGTAGCGGGACGGCAACGCGTTCTACTGCTACATTAGAAATAGGGGATTGGTTTCCCGTTCAGAGCAAATATTTGTATGTAGAGAAATATGTCGATAAACATATATAAATATATACCTATACATTCAGTGATTTGAATTGGTCTGTGTTTTTTTTGTTTTTACCGTGCGAAATTCACTCGGATACCCCCCGCCGTGGCCAGCGGGGTGGTTATGTCGGGCTCGAACCGACTAAAACCGCACGGCCGTCTTGGGCCATCTGTTGCCGACGGTGAGGTAGCCTCTGGCATATCCCTCGCGCACCCCGACTGACCCAGGGCTATAAAAGGCCCCATCTGAGTTGGTCTGTGTTCTGCGGTTTTTTTTATATTATTAGAAAGCATTTGAAAGCAGTTGAAATATTATTAGCTCGGATAACAGACGTGCGAGGGATATGCCTGCCAACCTCACCTCCGGCAACCAACAATGACCTCCAGGCGTCGTGCGTTTTAATCGGTTCGAGTCTGACATAACCTCTCCCACAGACTCCGGTGGGCCCTCCGACACGCACGTTAAAAAGTCCCCCCTTGTTACGTGGGGCCGAATACAATGATTGGTGAAATGTGGGTGTTAATTCACCAATGCCTAACCCTCCGGACCGCTAGGGATATAGGCAAGAATGAATACGGATAAACAGTACCATTGAGAAGCAATGAATTAAAATAATAAACCAAATTATCATATACAAGTTTACTTCATGGAACGCACTGCATGCTGCTGCTGTCTGCGGTCAGCCTCGGAATCCCACCTTATTTTTAAACTATCGCGGTGTGAATTCATAATTATACCACAGTTCAGGACTATTTGCTTTTAAATCATGGAACTTAATGGCAGAAATAGTAAGTTCCAAGATATAACCGTGAAAAGTTCCAAACCGTTGTATAATTATCATACCTCGTGTTGTATTCTCGGCGGTGAGTATCTAAGGTAGCCCACTGGAGTTTTTGTGCTGTCAGTGAGGAAACCAAAGGATTATCCTGCTTTATCTTCTGCGCTGACCGCACAGAAACTCGCTGTTCTTACAGGGTAGGTAGCAAGAATGTGATTCCCCAGGTGTTGCGCACATCCATAGGCCACGGAAACCACTTTCCATTAAGTGGGATGTGCTTGTCTGTCAACTAAATCGTATAAAATAAAGTAAGATGTTGGGTGTTTTTGTGGCCCAGCTAAGATATTCAGGATTAGGGCCAATCCTCATTTTATAAGTGGTACATCTGCATATTTACGGCAGAGAGACACCCGTGAAATCTTTACCTTTCGGGTCAGCAGTCCCACTCGCAAAAGCCAAAATAAGTCAAATGTAACGATAGAATAGGAAAATAGACTCTGGGCTCCAAAGTATCACCTTTGAAGCAACCAGGACCAACATGATTCATAATCAAAAGTTTGATGATGATGATGAAGACTGAATTTAAAGGTTTAATATTTTTTAAACACGAATGGTACGGTATAACAGAACCTCAAGGAAACCGGTTACGAAACTCCAGTTTTTTTGACGGCCGAATGGGTTTTAACCACTCTATAACTATATATATCAACCTGTCAGTCGGATTCACGATAGAGAGAATGCTATACAAACTCGAAGTTGCCGATTTTATTCGGACTCGTTCTGCTTCTCGGCGATGCGGCGCGGCGTGACGAGGATGCTGACGTTTTAAGCACTCATAGTACAGTCGCGTCAGAAGTGATTTGATTTGGAAGTCTCAAAATGATCATAAAAATTTGGTGTTAAAATTGATAAAGATTAAAAATAAAATGCTCATAAAATAATTAAAAATACTCAAAAGTAAACTAAGGTATTAAGAGCAAATCAAACTGTATTTCTATCCGAACTAAACGTGTGTACTAAATGTCAGAACAATCAGTCAACAGGCAGAGGGACAAACCAAAACATTAAATTCATTTTGAGTATCTTATTCGTCAAAATCGATCTAATGGCTGATGCTGACAGTACAAGTTCATAATCTTGAAGTAAGGACCTACAACGCTATTAAGATTATGTTCAATGTTGGTCTGGGTGTTTCTATGTATAATATGTATGTATGTATTTACAAAATAAAAAGTATCTAAGTATGTTTATCCGCATTCTAGATCCCATAGCACAAGCTAGATAAGCTATGCTTACCATGTGTCTAGATAGCGCTGTGTAGAATGTCGTGGAATATTTATTTATTTATTTAATGTTTAATTAACTGGAAAAGCGAGCGTTTTTTTTTAAATTGAAATTGCCGTTATTTTTTGAAGAAATTGTATGAAACCCAATTTTCAGTACTAACATTTTCGTATTTTTTTAGGAATTACAAATCCAAATTTTATGATGTTTTTTATGTATGAATATGAGACCACATTAAGCTAATAAGCACTTTTATTTCATTTTTGAAAAATGATATGAAATTTTTCATCAAAATGGATAGCATTTAGGAAGTAAATCGAATTTAATAATTTATCTAGCGGCCAATAAAAACTAAATTTATTACAAAGTAGTAAAATCTTGAAATTAACTTACAAGATATAAATAATGGAAATAGCTATTAAATTAAAGGAATAACGAACTCAAGAACCTATAAGAAAATTTCGGCAATTTCATAGGTACCTAAAGACCTAATATTAACCTGATTGTAGCATCGTGTGAATGTAAACCACGAGTGGCTTTAATATTTCATTTCATGCTTCTTATTTCGGAGTAAAGCCATTAAAGAAAAAAATTCTACCACTACCGTTTTGTGAGAAAAGTGCGATATACATTCAGGTACAAAGCCTCGGGGATTCCGGCAAAGTAGAATTTGAACCATCCCGTCTCTTCCCATGCGGTGTCGTACAAGGCGACTAAGGGATAGGGCTGTTTAACATCAGACAGATATATACTGCCCAGACTCCGCCTCAGATGCATGCCTCGAGGTAACAATAGTTCCCGGAAAACGGCAATAGGCTCATCCCCTATTACGTGGGACCGAATATAATGATGGTGAAATGTGGATGTCAATTCACCTCTGCCTAACCCTCCAGGGATAAAGGCTTGATTATATGTATGTATGTATGTAAGCAGGTTCACAAAAATATTTATAAATTCTTTTTACATTGGAATGTATGTGACCACAGTTAATGTGTAAGTAGTTTTAGAATCCCCTGAGGACAAAAATAATACTAATGTTTTATGTTTTGTGTATGTGATCAATAAATTGGAATATGTTAAACTACATTTGTCGTTGAGTGTACACCTAAGTGCACCATTCTAACGTGGTACGTGTCTGTAATGGAGATTCTTTTACTTTCAGCTTACCATCAAGCGACGTGAAGTCAACAATTTGACTTCACGTCGTCTGATAGTAAGCTGAAGGCAGTCAATACGTGTCCTACATAAAAAACCAATAACCTCACTCGCTTAAAATACTGGTCTCGTTCTTGAAACTAAAAACCTTTACAAGAATGACTGCCGTCTGACCTACCAACACAGGGAGGAAAGCCTGCGTCACAGCTTCCTCCATCAATCTGGTGCACTGGCTGGCAGCTGAGGTTAGCTTGGGTTGGGCCCCGGATCTCTTGGTGGGATCCGCCAGCTCTGATAAAACACGTTGTAGGGTAAGTCATGGAGATTTCTCACATTAATAAAATCAGTGAGAAGAAACCGCTAACGCAGCATTCTACTTTACTCCTGGCGCCATCTATATTGAGAGCACGAATAATGTGTACTCTTTTTTTTTTACGTGCGCAAAATCCCCACCGATACCTCCCCACCGGAGCCGGTGGAGGAGGTTATGTCGGACTCGAACCGACTAAAACGCACGCCGCCTGTGGGTCGTTTTGGTTGCCGAAGGTGAGGTTGACAGGCATATCCCTCGCACCCCGGCCGACCCAGGGCCATCTCTAACGATCTGGCCCTCTTCTCGGGTGTGGGGACTACAGAGTCCCCAACAATAATGTGTGTACTAGCTTCCGCAGCTCCCCTGTCGGGATTTTTTTTTATATAGGACACGCCAACTTGTCCTCACCTCGCCTAATGGTAAGCTAAAGGCAAAGTCTCAGGAAAGAGGGTCACCATTACAGACACTAAGTGTTACAATGGTGGCACTCAGCTTGGCGGCCTCATCAGATGCTTTTTCACGCCCCGCTTAAAGGTCCCGGTACTATAGGAAGAAGGAAACACGTGTGCTGGTAATGAATTCCAAGTCTTGGTGGTTGCGGCAAAGAAAAGAGTCTCCGAACCGGTTGGTTCTTGCTCGTATATTCTGCACAGTGTGAGGGTGACATTTAAGGCCTGCACGTGTTGTCCTATGTAGGAAAGGAGATGGTGGGATTAGTTGGAAGAGCTCATCAGAACACTCACCATGGTAGAGATGGTAAAATACAGAAATCAAAATACAGAAAAAAAAGATGAAGTTCGGCGTTTGTGTTACGAATAGGCGCCGTGGTACAAACATATATATACCCATACTTGATCATACTTCGAACGACTTCCTAGGACTTAGTGCCTACTAAACTAACTCATATGGGATAAGTCGTAGCTACTCCCACAGAAGTTTTTAGCAAGAACCGCAGGGACTGAAAGAAAATAGATATACATAGAAAGCAAAAAATAAAAAATACTTATATAATAAAAACAAACTAAAAGAACCTTTCATAAAATTTTATTTCAAAAATCATTTGTATTTCTACGTAACAGCAGGGTAGATGAAACCTACATTACATAAAATATTTGAAATCATTCATTACATTTTGCAATCCGATCCGAGACGGTACAACCTGGAAAAAGTTAATAACATTATTAATAAATAGAAAGCTGGATGGAACATAGAGCCCAAAAAGGTCCAAAAACTGGTTTAACTGCCATGCTTTGATATCTTTTTCAGTTGTGGAGGTCAAATGGCAGTCGCCTCACGAAAAATACCGAAGTTTAACCAAAGCGAACCTCAGAATCCAAGCAGTGAGCTTCGGATGCTTCGGATGCAGTCGCCTCACAAAAAATACCGAAGTTTAACCAAAGCGAACCTCAGAATCCAAGCAGTGAGCTTCGGATGCTTCGGATGCAGTCGCCTCACGAAAAATACCGAAGTTTAACCAAAGCGAACCACAGAATCCAAGCAATGAGCTTCGGATGCTTCAGATGGAGTTATATTAAAAAGTTACGCGCGCTTGACATTTTCCGTTGGATTTCTAGGCTCTAAAAATCTGTGTAATTATTTGGTGGCACTTTCGCTTGGGCCAGGGACAAGGGAGCAATGCTGCTGTACAGCTAATATAGGTATACCCTAGGGGGTATTTACTAAACTAGTTGTTATAACCAAATATGTATTTTATCATTCGAAATTTCATTGAGCCTTATGAGTAGGTACAGACAACCTCTGTGGCGTAGCGGTAGGACGTTCAACTACCTACTCCGCAGGAGGCGCGGGTTCGATTCTTGCTCAGTGCTAATATTTGTGTGCATAAATATATATGTTTGCATTGGTCTGGGTGTTTCTATGTACGTATAATACACTCATAATACAGCAAATGTATGTATTTACAAATAAAAAGTATTTAAGTAAGTTTATCCCCATTCTAGATTCCATAACACAAGCTAGTTAAGTTATGCTTACAATGGAACTAAAGATAGCGTTCTGTAGAATGTTGTTCAATAATTATAAAAAAAAACACTAACCAAGCAAGTCACGGCGTCAGTGATGCTGACGCCGTGACGCTACGTCTAGTGCAATAGTGATTCCGCAGTTTCCCCGCCGTTATATATGATAAACTTTAAGAAACTATGATTCATAATTTCTAGTCGTCCGGTCGGCAACACGAGTATAACGGACCTGGTGTTGCACACGTCCATAGTCCACGGTAATCACTTTCTATCAGGTGGGCCGTGTGCTTGTCTGTCCCCTAAGTGGTATAAAACACTTAGAATATGTTTACTACGCTCCAAAGGATCGCTCTTAATTGCAAATAGTTTTGCAATGAAGAGCGATCATTTGGAATAATAGGTATTATAACAAAGACATATTTACCACTATTAATTATTAATAAATAAGTAGATATAAGTAGATACCCCCTATATATGGGAAAATACGTTTTCTCCCAAGTGCGCTTATAATATATTTGATCCGCTCCAACGATTCGTTGCCTACTTTTATTAATAAAAAGAATACTTATAAATTACTTGCTGCAACCCGCACTCCGCGAGCATAGATGTCGGTTATCCTTTCTCAAGGTGATCCAAATTTTATCAAAATCGGTTCAGTGATTTAGGCGTGAATGCGTAACATATAAACAGACGGACAGACAGAGTTACTTTCGTATTTATTATACCTATTAATATAAATCATTAGCAATTTGCGAATTGTTTTTTTTTAAATTAAAACATGTTGGGAGGTCTGACGTCACGTGCGCCCGGAAAAGTCAATTTACGTACTTACTAATAAAAAACTTCCAGCTCCAAAGTACAGACTTTGGATGGAACTAGGAAATTGTTACGAGCACGAAGATAATTTTTAAGTATTTCGTTTCACGAACTGATAGTAGCGCCATCTAGGTAAAATGACATTCAATATAATATCTACTTGAAAATAGTTAATGTAAGTGTTGTCTGTTTATTTATTTGCACTTTTAATATTGACATCATTATCTTAGCATTAGTCTCGACTGCGTCTGAGGACCTCAGAACCCATGGTTGGATGTCCGACTTTTCTATTCACTCCACACGGCTTTTATTATTCCTAGCGTTTATTATTTAGCATTTTTCATATAAATAAATTGTTACAGAAATAAATCACTAGCTTATTCAACTTTTCATGTATTTTTCACGTGACTTATGTTTAAATAACAAGCAACTTGTTACATATAACGCCATCTGTGATAAACGTTGTGAACTAATTATAGACACAGAGAGCAAATATTGTTATTTTTTGATTGCGAGGCGAGAGCTGACGAAGGTTGTTGTCAGACGGCAATATCTTAATGGAAAGCAGGTGGGAATAATGTTATCTAAGTATTTGAACTTTTTTTATACAACTTAGGTGGCAGACAAGCATACTGCCTACCTTTTTTTTTTTTTTTTTTTACGTGCGCAAAATCCCCACGGATACCTCCCCACCGGAGCCGGTGGAGGAGGTTATGTCGGACTTGAACCGACTAAAACGCACGCCGCCTGTGGGTCGTTTCGGTTGCCGAAGGTGAGGTTGACAGGCATATCCCTCGCACCCCGGCCGACCCAGGGCCATCTCTCACGATCTGGCCCTCTTCTCGGGTGTGGGGACCACAGAGTCCCCAACTCGTCCCCGGAAACGGGGAGGCGCGCCACGCGCGCCGCCGCCGCGGCCTGCTTCTGCCAGGGTGACAGGCGGCTTCACCTGTCACCCCCAGGCCGGCAGCATACTGCCTACCTAATGGAAATTGGAAACCGTGAACTATGTACGTGTGTACCTAACACCGGGGGAGTCACACCCGTGCTGTCGACCCTGTAAGAACAAAGATTTTCTGTGTCGTCAGTGCAGAACACAAAATCAGGACAAGCCTTTGGTGTTTCCACTGACAACACAAAAACTCTCCAGTGAGCTCTGGCTACCCTACTCAACGCCGGGAACATAACACTAGGTTATTTTGGGGGTGACAGGTGGAGCCGCCTGTCACCCTGGCAGAAGCAGGCCGCGGCGGTGGCGCGCGTGGCGCGCCTCCCCGTTTCCGGGGACGAGTTGGGGACTCTGTAGTCCCCACACCCGAGAAGAGGGCCAGATCGTGAGAGATGGCCCTGGGTCGGCCGGGGTGCGAGGGATATGCCTGTCAACCTCACCTTCGGCAACCAAAACGACCCACAGGCGGCGTGCGTTTTAGTCGGTTCGAGTCCGACATAACCTCCTCCACCGGCTCCGGTGGGGAGGTATCCGTGGGGATTTTGCGCACGTAAAAAAAAAAAAAAGTTATTATGGGCGTGGTATTCTGTAGAGTGGAGGTACTTTCCCAGTCGGACTGCTCAATTGGGTCGGGAACACCGTCGTGTCCTACCTACTCCAATAACGATAAGTAACAATAAGAACTCCTCATCATTGGTTGGTACCTCTCAGCCATATAGCTATAACTAGTGTTTTCAAGACTAGAGTGAACAGGGTATTTATTGTTTTTTTTTTTTCGTGCGCAATATCCCCACGGATACCCCCCACCGGAGCCGGTAGAAGAGGTTATGTCGGACTCGAACCGACCAAAACGCACGCCGCCTTTAGCAACCAAAAAGGTTGCTGAAGGTGAGGTTGACAGGCATATCCCTCGCACTCCAGCCGGCCCAGGGCCATCTCTCACGATCTGACCCTCTCCTCGGGTGTGGGGACTACAGAGTCCCCAACTGGTCCCCGGAGACGGGGAGGCGCGCGAGGCGTGCCACCGCCGCGGCCTGCTTCTGCCAGGGGTGATAGGCGGCTCCACCAGTCACCCCAGGCCTGCGCTCATGGGGGGCGGAGGTCGTTCATCGACCTAGGGTATTTATTGGTAGATAGTGTGTGCCACCGCCAACCGCATCGCCACTTACCAACAGGTGCTATAAGTAGTGGTCAAACGCGAGCCTAATACCCAAAAACAAATAAACTCAGTAAGTACCTACCTGTTTACCTACTAAATTCATAGGTACTTAGATAAAAATACAATCACTACACACTGTTGCATCGATAGGTAGTGTACCTATAACCTAACATTTTTAGCCTAATCGCACAGATGCAATAATAATATCATTTCTGTCCATCCAAAGGTTGCCTGGAAGAGATTGTTGTTTGCAGTAAGGCCGCCCATTGTACATTATTATGTATAAAAATCCATGTTCATTTGTGTATTTTAGTGTACAATAAAGAATATTTATTATTATTATTAATATCAATAAAATATTATATGTAGGAACCGTCTTACTAAGTAGGATCAAATATATAGCGGGAATTACTCAATAACACGAGTCGCCACAATGCAGTGAAATTATTTTGTCAGTAGATATATCTATGGGTAAAGTAGGTATAATTTGGACCACCATACTCTTCCCATGCGGTGTCGTACAAGGCGACTAAGATATAGGGTTGTATAACATCACAAAGATATATACAACCCAGACTCAGCTTCAGACGCGTGACATGAGTCAATAGGCTTACCCCCTATTACGTGGGACTGAATACAATTATTGATGAAATGTGGGTGATAATTCAGCTTTGCTTAACCATCCGGGGATAAAGACGTGATTATATGTATGTTTGTATGTATTTTTATGGGCGTGTGGCAATCTCAAGGTTTAAAATAATTACCATCCCATGGGCTTATATGAGGCACTACAGTGGAGTAAGGGTAGTAGGAGCAGTCGGTCCCGGTGAGGTTCTCCTTGTGCGGTTGGAGCCACGACTGGGACCAGCAACAACAGTTCAGGGTGCACTTCGCCGTGTCTTCACAAGGCAGCAGATCAGTCTTGTAGTGAAGCCAACCAAACCATTCTGGTGTTACCTGTTGCATTTCAATATGTTATACTAGTACTAGCCGACCCGACCCAGTATCGCCCCTACTTCGAAACTCCGTTGAAATTTTCAAATAATGTAAGGGCATCTGCCTGGGTGGTTGACATTTTTGTGATTACAGCTCCGCTCCCTTGAGTATATAGCCTATATCTACCATATTATGCGTAAATACTAGTCTTTATACGTATGCCTAAAATTAATCTTCTTCGATAAACGAACTATTCAACACAAAAAGAACTTTTCAATTCGTGCCATTATTCACCTAGTTCCTTAAATTAACGTGTTCCGTCCGGGTGAGACGATATGTCTCAGATAATCTTACCTCCGGCAACCAACAGCCCACATAATCGGCGTGCGTTTTAGATGGTTCAAGTCCGACATGACCTTCTCCCCCAGCTCCGGTGAGGGGGTGTTCGTAGGGATTTTACACACAATAAAAAGAAAAGATTAACGTGTTCAACCAAAAGGCAAACAAAGAAACTTCACCTTTATAACATTAGCAGTTAAGTACAGATTGCGGCACGAATTGTTCTTAGATTTGTTTTTAAACGTGCGGAAGCTCGGAACACGTTTATTTCACAAAAGCACGTTCAGAAAGCAATCGAAGATACCTACTTACCTATGACCAAAAATAGTGTTAACAGACACTCACACGGGTGGGCTAGACAGTGATTAATAAATAATTGTAAGTAGGCTTTTCCTGAATTATTGTCCTCTACACTGACGGCACAGAGGCTCCGTGCTTACAGGGTCGGCAGCGCGAGTGTGGCTTCTCTGGTGTTACACACGCCCATAGGCCACGGTAACCACTTTCCATCAGGTGGGTCGTGAGCTTGTCTGCCACCTAAGTGGTATAAAAATAAAGTGGGTACCAACTAACCTGTGACCCATCGTACTCAAATTTGAACCGAGGGTTGTACTCCACCCAGCGACTGCGGCATATCATGTAGTAATAGTTCTCATAGTATTTGTTACCCCATGAATCGGTGCCCACGTGAACACCCTCCTGAATAAATAAACAATTATGTTAATTATATCCAAAATCACGATTAGATTATACTACACACTTACTGCTAATATTAATGTCCCTAGTCCCCACACAAATGATTTTTTTTTATCTGACTGTTGGTTAAGTTACCTATTTACCAACCTGACGTGTTCGGTCGGTTACCTCCACGCAGCCTCACTCTGAGCAATGAAGACAGTAACGCCTCTCTCATGCAGGGGAGACGCTACCGCCTATGGGAGGCGGCAGGGACTTTATAGAGGGCTTCTCAAAGCTGATTTTCTGAACGCAAGCCTAGAGGTTATAGGAGCTACCTGTAACCTCAGCAGAAGCAGGCCAGCGCGGTAGCGTGAGGCGTGTCCCACCTTTCCGGAATAACATAAGGACACCGTGCTTCCCACACAAAATCATCTCAGGGTCAGACGGCAATCCAAACAAGCTCACAAAACCCTGCACAAAACGGATGCAACTGGAACTAACGTTTTGACAAAGATGATGTCAGCCGGCTGGAGTAGGACTAGAATCACATTTTTGTTTTTACTGCAAGTACATCACCTTCAAAGTATCCGTTCTCCAGAGCTTGCTTATTGAACCAGTGATACCGCCGTTCGCGCGTATTATTTTGAACGCGCGAGCCACTTTACTACCAAGAGTCATGAGGTTAATAGGCAATTAATAAAGAAAATTATTTAAAAAATACTACTGTTCTTTATTGATGTGGATAATACACTATTGTGATTTATTTGTGTTTCGGTGTTTATGACACAGATTATGTTTTATACGTCATTTTTTATAAGTATTTTGACGTAACATGTAAGTCAACCTTATCTTCAAACTTGTCGTAGGTTCTGTCTCCAAGAGGACATCCGTTTGTAAAATATGCAGATGTATATATAAAGTTATATATGTCCATGTTATATTATTTTATATGTATTATATTTTATTATGTTATATAACCATGTCCATCTACAAGTTATATAACTTGAAATCGACGTGGTAAATTACATTTTGTAGTAGGTACCTACTTAGGTATACGTATAACACTCACTGCGATATTTTAATCAATCAATTAATTAACCCACCGCAGTCCAACGCCGGACATAGGCCTCTCCCAATGTACGTTATATCGTCTGATCCTCATTTAGGTTTTCTGTATTTTATTTAAAGACCTAGTACCTGTCTGAAAGTAGGTATTCGTGTAGTATACCAAACACATGGTAATTAAGTGTTATTAGGTAAACTACTAAAGTTTTAGAACTTCTACGATCTTCACTCTGAACACAGCGGCTACCAGCCAGGCTGATGTCAGAAGGCTGGTGAAAACTATCCATATTTATTTGTAGGTACCCACCTAGTTCTTTAAAAAATATAAGAAATAATAAGGAATTTTGAAGAAATTCTTGAATATAATTTTAAAGCACATCCCTTCCCGTGCGGTGTCGTATAAGGCGACTAAGAGATAGTGCTGTTTAATATCCGACAGATATATACAGCCCAGACTCAGCCTCAGATGCATGGCTCGAGTCAAAAATGGTGCCCGGAATACGGCAATAGGCTCACCCTCTATTACGTGGGACCGAATACAATTATTGGTGAAATGTGGGTGTTAATTCACCTCTGACAAACCCTCCTGGGATAAAGGCGTGATTATATATATGTATGTATGTAATTTTAAAGCCGCTATACCTAAGTGCTCGCTGCTCGTCAATCATAATAGTGGGAGCAGACTTCGATTTTGTATCTATAAACAAATAAAATCTGATACCAAATCAGTAACATACTGCATCTTAAAATGGGATTAAAAATAATAAAACACGAAAAAGCAACATAATAATTTATTATTATTGATCACTTGATTCACATACAGATTCACAGCCTAATCCAATGTAAAAGAACTAATATAAGATGACAGATCTCGTGTATTACAATGAAGCGCGAACTCTTGTCATATGTTTAAGAAGCTTGACTAAGGTAGTTTACACACCTAGTACCCAACAAAAGATGTTCATTCGGATGTTTGCTGGTGATGAAGTCTCGCGTTATGTCTTCTAAAATCAAAAATATTCTTTTTCTTTCGGTAAGGTTATAATCTTAATATGCCGTTATATAAATGTTGTACCAATGCATAACCTTCATTAAAATAATGTACTTCTTCGAGTTCAAAAAGGGTTCAAATTTATATATCAACGTTGTGCATTCATAAGTACCTAATTGAGTATTTGACAACTATTACAAAAAAAAAATACTGATTTGTGAAATACATATATTATAGCTATTATTTACGACCGTACCGCGGTAGCCTAGTGGTGTGGGTAATGGACTGCTGAGACGAGGTCTCGGGTTCGATCCCAGGTTTTACCATGACACACACCAATGACTATTCGATGCTTTTCGAAGTTATGTGTGTATTTATCGCAGGTTTATAAGTGCCCGGTTAATGGCAATAGTCTCGCCACCTATTACATTGGGACCTAAATATAAACTGGCGAAAAGTGGGTGCTAGCACCTCTGCCTACCCCTTCGGGGATATAGGCGTGAGTTTATGTTATGTTATGTAATAACTATACAAAATGTATTTCACAAACAGATGAATATTAAATATTTTAATTTTACTAAATAAATTGAGATTTTCTATTTGTATTGCACATGAGGCAAAACGCAAAAAATCTGCTGACGGTTCGCGTGACGTAACTATAAAAATTTTACTTAGCGTAACGGAAACTTTTCGTTGGTTGGTGTCTTCGTAGATATTATTTAAAGACGTCACGCTCAGAATGTCACGTGATCGACCGTTTTTTGCGCACTTTTTAAGCTAACAAAGTGAAAATGTGTTTTTTTTTCTAATTAATAAGGTTTTACGGGAAAATTATGAATTAATAATTCATCATTTTTAAAATAGGTTCCCGAAAATTCTGAAATTTGAAAAATACCCAATTGTTTTAATATTCCGAAATTCTTAGCTAAGAAACAAGTCTAAGCCGCACATAGAACGTTCGCTCTTCATTGTGAACACAAAAATTTCTTAAACAATATAATATGTCCTCATGTAAAATTAAATAAAGCTATTAAAATGGGAAGACCTCTGCAGTGTAGGTAAATTTTAGTTCTCATTTGACGGTTGACAGCCACACCTTTTAGTTAATATGTCACAACCTCATACAGTCAACGTCTTAACCATTTTGACTACAAATGCTCAAAATGACTATATAATATGAATCGGTGAATTAATTACGTTGTTATTGCCTACATTCTAAAGCTTAAGAACATTTTCTATTGCTGGGCTGGCACTGACGGTTCTTCATTAATCACAACTATGGGACTATATTTGACCGTAACACGCTTAAGGTATGTGCGCTGCCAAAGGGGGGAGTTTCAACCAATCGAACGGCAGATTTGGTCAGTTCGCCGCCAATGCTCACGGCGGTATCTCGCTCGCTCTCGATTCAGGCTCTTTGTTTCCCTTTCTTAACCTCGTACCCCGCCATGACGTGCGCATTTAGGGCAGGTCGGTCAATGCCTAAAGAATTCAAGGATTCTGTATAAGTTACTTTTAATGATCGCACTATGGGCAAAGACGTCCAACATCTTAGGGATACTATCCGGCCTTTAATTTTTGAACTTTATTTGGAGTTCAAATTCAAATTGACGTATGAAACATTAAAAAAACGTTACGCTTAAAGCTTTTTTACATAGATATCTTTTTTAATGTTAAAATATTAAACTTAGGCTTTATTATTAAATAACAAAACTATAATAAAAAACCAATTGTTTGATTGATGATGTAATGAGGTTGTTATAAAGATGTAATGTTACACGACTACGATTCTTTCACTAACAAAGCAATGTTAGCATTGTTAGCCGTCGAAGCACCCTTGTCAGATCGAAGCCTGACTTAGTTTATAGCCATTATGTAATAAGATACTGACCCACAAGTTTTATATACCAGGTCATTTGTTGGCGTGTGATGGACTTCTATATTAGGTAGTACTCAGGACAGGCTGGTGTAAAAGTTCTACCAGTTCGGTATTGTGATGCACCTTCACGTAAATATATTCAGGACTGGCTAGTGACATAAGTTCTACCAGTTTCGTATTATGATGCACTTTTACGTAAATGTATTCAGGACAAGCTGGTGGCCAAAATTCTACCAGTTCTGTATAGTGATGTACTTTTACGTAAATTTATTCAGGACAGTCTGGTGGCCAAAATTCTACCAGTTCTGTCTTGTGATGCACTTTTACGTAAATTTATTTAGGACAGGCTGATGGCAAAAGTTGTACCAGTTCTGTATTGTGATGCACTTTTACGTAAATGTATTCAGGACAGGCTGGTGGCAAAAGTTCTACCAGTTCTGTATTGTGATGCACTTTTACGTAAATATATTCAGGACAGGCTGATGGCAAAAGTTGTACCAGTTCTGTATTGTGATGCACTTTTACGTAAATGTATTCAGGACAGGTTGGTGGCCAAAATTCTACCAGTTCTGTATAGTGATGTACTTTTACGTAAATTTATTCAGGACAGTCTGGTGGCCAAAATTCTACCAGTTCTGTCTTGTGATGCACTTTTACGTAAATTTATTTAGGACAGGCTGATGGCAAAAGTTGTACCAGTTCTGTATTGTGATGCACTTCTACGTAAATGTATTCAGGACAGGCTGATGGCCAAAATTCTACCAGTTCTGTCTTATGATGTACTTTTACGTAAATGTATTCAGGACAGGCTGGTGGCAAAAGTTCTACCAGTTCTGTATTGTGATGCACTTTTACGTAAATATATTCAGGACAGGCTGATGGCAAAAGTTGTACCAGTTTTGTATTGTGATGCACTTTTACGTAAATGTATTCAGGACAGGCTGGTGGCCAAAATTCTACCAGTTCTGTATTATGATGCACTTTTACGTAAATGTATTCAGGACAGGCTGGTGGCAAAAGTTCTACCAGTTCTGTCTTATGATGCACTTTTACGTAAATGTATTCAGGACAGGCTGGTGGCAAAAGTTCTACCAGTTCTGTATTGTGATGCACTTTTACGTAAATATATTCAGGACAGGCTGATGGCAAAAGATGTACCATATTTGTATTGTGATGCACTTTTACGTAAATGTATTCAGGACAGGCTGGTGGCCAAAATTCTACCAGTTCTGTCTTATGATACACTTTTACGTTAATGTATTCAGGACAGGCTGGTGGCAAAAGTTCTACCAGTTCTGTATTGTGATGCACTTTTACGTAAATATTTTCAGGACTGGCTGATGGCAAAAGGTGTACCAGTTCTGTATTATGATGCAACTTCACGTAAATTTATTCAGTCAAGTCGTGATCACGGGTGCTGCAACGCATCCGAAACGTCGGCAGAAATAGTAAGTTCCAAGATATAATTCGCGAGAAGTTCCGATTAATTATGTATTCAGACCTGGCTGGTGGAAGCTTTTTCAGTTCTATATTGTGATTAACTTTCACGTCAATGTATTCAGGACTGGCTGGTGGCATAAGTTCTACCAGTTCCATATTGTGATGAAATTTCATGTTAATGTATTCAGAACTTGCTGGTGAAAGTTCTACCAGTTCCGAATTGTGATGAAATTTCACGTAAATGTATTCAGGACTGGCTGACTCTAGTAAGCCGTTTTAGTACAAAAAATAATAATAACATGCTATTATATACAGAACTGTGCGCCTCCCAATTTGCAGGGGCGAAATAGTGACTCCGTAATCCCCACAGCCGAGGAGTGCCAGATGGATGGAGGCAAGGGATGTGCCTGCCAACCTCACCTCCGGTAACCAATAACGACCCCCAGACGGCGTGCGTTTTAGACTGTTCGAGTCCGACAGAACCTCTCCCACCAGTTCCGGCCTGGGGTATCCGTGAGGATTTTGCGCACATAAAAAAACAGCTATATTTATACTGGTGGTATTTTTATTGGTTATTATACTGGTGGTAGAGATTTGACGGCACAAATTTGTCACAAATTTCGACCGGGTTGGTACCACCGTGCAATATTGCGAAAAACCCTTCATAGTAATTCAATTTCGGTTGGATTGCGTTCAGGGATCAGCAAATGCATAGCCGGGTAGGGGTGATGGTGGTCGCAGCACTAGTGGGACCAGTGGGTCTTGGCGTAGTCTAGTGAGGATGGTGCGGGGCGACGCGCCGGTCAGGGAGACCCGTAGAAACGGTGGTGCCGCTGGCCGCCCGCGGTATAGTACAGAGGCCCAACTGGGACTAACCACCCTGGAAGGCTGCCTCACCAGACCGCGCATAATCCCGGTATGGCTCGTCGTGCCGGTTGGTGACCGGAAGTGGGGGCCAGGCGACCATATTCGGGGGGGTACGGGGGCCCTTCCGTACGGCGTGTCGGCTCACGCCATGCCTCATAATCATAGACAAAACCAATATCCCGCACTTTGTCACGCGGTGCTGCGACGACAATCACCTCTTTTTTTCACGCCCTTTTCTCCTTTTCATCATGGCAGCGCATTTAAGAGTATTGGGCAACACAGCGGCTCTACAGACTCCCACAAGCTCGCTATTTGAGGTGGAGTCCACTAACATCTGTGGACTCCATGCGAACCTCAACGCCGTCCACCAACACCTTGAGACGGCGAAACCAGATATGCTCTTTCTCACGGAGACACAAATAGGCCGCCCTGATGACACGACCTACTTGCTTTACCCCGGCTATGTTATCGAGGAAAATTTCCGTGCAAAAGCCGGGGTGTGCGTGTTTGTTAGGGCGGATGTTTGTTGTCGCCGTTTGCGCTGCCTTGAGGACCCATCCTTTTCAACCCTATGGGTACACGTAGACCATGGCTCTACGAGTCAGATCTATGTGTGCCTCTACCGTTCCCATACAGGAGATGCTGAGACAACTCGACTCTTTGAATATCTGAGTCAGGCGGCAGATGATGCGCAGGAACGGTTTCCGAACGCCGAAGTGGTATTTTTGGGGGACTTTAACGCCCACCACGAAACCTGGTTGGGCTCCTCCAAAACAGACCATGCGGGAAGAGCCGCCCATGCATTTGCTCTGGCGCATGGCCTGACCCAATTGGTACACGAGGTCACTAGAATACCAAGAAGGTCGGGCCAAGCACCCTCTCTGCTAGACCTTCTGCTGACGAGTCACCCGGACCTGTACAGTGTTTCGGTACAAGCCGCTTTAGGCAATTCCGACCACTGTCTGGTCTGCTCCAAGGTGCCAATTATAGCGCCTTCACGACCCGTGCAGGGGAAGCGGCGTCTCTGGCACTACTCGTCAGCAGATTGGGATGGGCTGCGCAACTATTTTGCGTCCATCCCGTGGGTTGAACGCTGCTTTGAAGGTAAGAAACCCTCGGATTGTGCTACTGCTGTTGCCGGTGAGATCGGTCTGGGTATGGAATACTATATTCCGTACACTGATGTCACCGGTGCCCGAGGAGTGCGCCCTTGGTTCGGGCGCGAGTGTGCGGTGGCTGTTGATCAAAAGCAGTCCGCGTATCGCGCTTGGGTAAGGGCGCGTGCCACGCACGATCCCAATGTGAGCCACTTCAAGGCGGCGTACAACAGAGCCACAAAGGTCTGCAAGAGGGCTTACGACAAAGCGGATGCCCTGCGCATTGCGCGGCTTGGTCAAGAGCTAGTGGCACATCCCACGGGCAGCCGTGGATACTGGCGACTGGCCAAAGCCGTGCAGGCCAACTTCTGTCAGCCTTCGCTGCCACCGCTGCGCTACCCTGATGGATCCCTGGCCCATGGACCGCAAGAGAAAGCCAATATGCTAGTAAATCTCTTTGCGGCCAATTCCCGAGTCGATGATTGCGGTATACAGCCGCCGACACTACCCAATGGTGACCACGTAATGCCTGAAATACGTATCAGGCAATGCGATGTTCGTGCGGTGCTTCAATCACTCGATGTCCGGAAAGCCAGTGGCCCGGATGGTATTCCAGCGGTGGTCTTACAAAAATGTGCAGCGGAGTTGTCTCCGATGCTTACGCGGCTGTACCGACTGTCCTACAGCTCGGGTACAGTGCCTTCGGCTTGGAAAGAGGCGAATGTACAGCCGATCCCCAAGAAGGGGGATCGCTCAGAGCCAGCCAACTATCGACCCATAGCCGTCACCTCAGTGCTGTGCAAGGTCTTCGAGCACATCATTAACAAACAGCTCATGCGTCACCTAGAGGATCACTCCTTAATTAATGACCGGCAATATGGCTTCAGGCCGAAACGGTCAACGGGTGATCTTCTAGCATACGTTACCCATCTTTGGGGTGAGGCTATGGACAAGCACGGCGAGTCACTGGCAATTAGTCTTGATATCGCCAAAGCTTTCGATAGAGTCTGGCACAAATCGCTTCTCTCCAAGCTACCAGCCTTTGGTCTGCCTCCTAGACTGTGCAACTGGATTGCTAGTTTCCTGCAGGAGCGCCGTATCCGCGTCCTCTGTGATGGACGGGCTTCGGAGTTCTTGCAAATAAATGCTGGCGTACCGCAGGGGTCTGTATTATCTCCCACTCTCTTTCTTCTGCATATCAACGACATGCTGTCCACCGGCAGCATACATTGCTATGCAGACGATAGCACCGTACACGGGAGTTATCACGGACAACCTGCGGCCAAACAGTCTGATATCGTGGAAAAAAGACAGCTTCTTGTCACTGAACTGGACCGGATCTTGAATCACATTTCTCAATGGGGCTCCGAGAACATGGTCGAGTTCAATGCCAAGAAGACGCAGGCTTGTGCGTTCACAGCAAAGGTATCTTCTTTCCTTCCCCTTCCCACTCTTCAGAGCACGCCACTTCCACTGCAGGACAATCTCTATATCCTAGGCATGGATATTCGCTGCAAACTGAATAACAGAAATTACATCGAGAGCATCATCAAAACAGCCTCGCGGAAACTCGGACTCCTAAACAAAGTGAGACGTTTTTTCACGCCGGAGCAGCGGTGTCTTCTCTATAAGACACAAATTCGCTCCTGCGTGGAATACTGCTCGCATCTCTGGGATGGCTCCGCGAAATACCTACTAGATGCTCTCGACAGGTTGCAGCGACGCGCGGTCCGAATTATTGGGAACCCTGAGGTCACGAACACCCTCGAGCCTTTGCAGATGCGTAGAGATATTGCTTCCTTGGCTGTATTTTACCGTCTCTACCACGGTGAGTGTTCTGACGAGCTCTTCCAACTAATCCCACCATCTCCTTTCCTACATAGGACAACACGTGCAGGCCTTAGATGTCACCCTCACACTGTGCAGAATATACGAGCAAGAACCAAGCGGTTCGGAGACTCTTTTCTTTGCCGCACCACCAAGACCTGGAATTCATTACCAGCACACGTGTTTCCTTCTTCCTACAGTCCCGGGGCCTTTAAGCGGGGCGTGAAAAAGCATCTGATGAGGCCGCCAAGCTGAGTGCCACCATTGTAGCACTTAGTGTCTGTAATGGTGACCCTCTTTCCTGAGACTTTGCCTTTAGCTTACCATCAGGCGAGGTGAGGTCAAGTTGGCGTGTCGTATATAAAAAAAAAAAAAAAAAAAAAAAAATGAGTTTTACTCTGTCTATGTCCTTTGGAATTCTATTCCTACCGAGGCTTATAAATATGTTTGATTAACCCATGATAACTACACAGCAATGAATTTTCAAAAGATGGCTGTCAACTTCCAAATAAGTCTAAGGTGCTTACATACAGAAATAGGTTAATGGTACGGGTAAACCTATTCGACTTACCATCATGTCAATTGGTCGTTTGTCAAAAAATCCCAAAGTATTAGCGCCCATATACTTTTAAACATATGGGCGGGAATGTGTTACGACTTTTTAAAAATAAGTAGCTTAAGAACGTAAATGACGAAGTATTTAAATTTTTGTTGCTATGGAAACTTGTCGGTGCAGTTAGCCGGTACCGATAACCTGTTTCTCTATGCAAGTAAATATACAAAAGAAATATAAAGAACAACTTCTTACATAACGTTTGAACTAAATAAATTGTACATTGGAAAACCAACATTACCAAATTTCAATGGCACCTACAACATTAATAACATTTAAAAACATATTTTAAGTGTTAATTAAGTACAATCTGATCTAGAATTGTTTTAAAGAAAATCACATTTACAACAATTTAAGTATAAGTAAAAATATGTGCGTACATTACGTCAAAATTGTTGCCTTTCTAAAAATAGGAATGACAGGCTATTATAAAAATTAGGCACGTATGTTGCAATTTACATAAATTATTAGAATACTGTACACTATTCAGACAAACCATATAGCTATATAATTATTTTTTCTATATGGCAAGTGTGATGAAATCTAATATTTTTGTTCATTGCAACAACACTGCTTCGTTTAAGCAATTATTAATATAGAAAATAATTAGGTACATCTTTATATAACTAAAAAAATATATGTAGAACACATAAAACAGATTAAATATAATAAATTTGTGCTATTTAAAATAACATTTATTACTAATAATAAAGTTTCCATGGAGTGTATAGAACGTACGTGAGATGATACTGTCGAGATTTTACGCGAAAATCACATATTGAAATATCACCACTTGTTAACAGTTTCTATCGCGATTTATATCGTAGTATTTACACTTAACCCGACGTTTCGGTTACGTTTTAGCAGCCGCGGTCGCGGAGTAATTAAAGATTGTAGTTGTCAACATGTTTGAAGATGCAGACGTGGCAAATACCAAATAAGTTGTGATAAAATCTGTCAAAATATTGTTTTATATCAACAAAGAGTACTAGCAAGATTTGTCAACGTTTAACAGCATAAAATCATTCTAAGGCTTGGTCCCACGTGAGCGACAAGTGCGATGACGCGATTCGTTTTTCTTTATTCTGTCAAAAAACGTGAAACTAGAAAGCCATAAACAAGCACGTTCTATACATCTCAACGATTGACTAAATATAACAAAACACTACTCTAAACAAACAACACATAAAGCAGTATAATATAACTTATCTAAAATATACGAGTACAAGCTAAGTAGTACAATTATATTATTATAAAGTAAAATAAATTTATAATTTATATTATGTATATATATTGAAATGTGCGCCGATTCTGTTGTACATATCACTAAACTAAACTATGCTTATTTGAATTTAAAAATTCAATTCTGTTTGGCATCGAATTCATGTCAAACTTGATTTATTTCAATTGTTTAAATAGTATTAATTAAATGTCAATTTCTACGTACAGTCAGCGTCAGAACGACCTTGACTACAAAGTCTTCAAAATCATCTTATTACCATGGTATTAAGAGCAAATCAAACTGTTTTATTGCTTTTTCGGAACAATCAGTAAACAGGAAGGGAGGAAACCAAGGCATTAAAACATTTAGAATACCTACTTTGTTCGTCAAGTTCGATCTGATAGTGACTGTACCGATGTTTTATGATTCACGTCACTTCCAATAACTAAACAGTATTTTAGCTATTTTTCTTTAGTCTAGTTAAGAGAGTATTTTAACAACAGAATTAGCACCAATTTCTGTACGTGCGTTATAAATACTTTTCTTTAATAAATAAGTATGGGGGCCAGGTATTTTGTTTTGTCACTGTTACTGTACCGTGCTTTCATCAATAGGTTGCAGGTTTATATATTAAATTGTATGGATATATATATTGATATATATTATGTTCTTTATATACCGATAACTTTAATACTAATATATTATATTCGACTGCTACGAATATGTATAAAAAAGCAATATATATATCAGTAATTTTTCACAATATATAACCTATACCATAAGCTATAATTAGTTTGTGTCTTAACAACGCTGTGTAATACTGACCTAAAATTACAAATACCACCCCTTCGGTTTTAAGCTAGCAACACACATAAAATCTTGATAATATGTGTTGGTTGCTAGGACCATAAAACTGCCATACTCAAAGCACATACAGGTTAACAGTGGCAAAACAAATATTCTATATACACAATTATAAGTCCTACATCTAGCGTACTTATCTTTTACATATATATATATTGGTAAATATAATATTTCTTCATTAACATACGCTACAAGATATACGAGATTTCATTAATTAATTAGTTACGTCATAATCAAGTCAGTGTTGACGCTAACTCTTGACAGAGGTACTTTAGCAGATTCTTTTTTTATTACTTAGATGGTAGACAAGCACACGGCCTACCTGATGGAAAGTGGTTACAGTTGCTTAAGGGCGTGTGCAACACCAGAGGCGTCAGCAGAAACCTTCTAATGCCCTTCTTAAAGACAACTACTTTGAATAATTTTGGCATACTCAACATACATTTTCAACTTATTCATGGTGCTCGAGTCTGACTCTGGCGAGAGAGATTACACCGGACTTTGTTCGAGAAGCTTGTCAAGGCCATTTGTGACTGAGCAAGTAACGCTAATAGCCAACTCTTCGAATCTTTAAACTCTGTTCTTACAGGGTCGGCAGCATGGGTGTGATTCCCCTGGTGTTACCACTTTCTATCAGGTGGTAGCCAGAGCTCACTGGAGAGTTTGTGCTGTCAATGGGAAGACTAAAGGCTTCTACACTGACGGCACAGAATATCTGTGCTTATAGGGTCGGCAGCGCGAGTGTGATTCCTCTGGTGTCACACACGTCCATAGGCCACGGTAACCACTTTGTATCAGGTGGGTCGTGTGCTTGTCTGCCACCTAAGTTGTATAAAAAAATCCTTAGTGCGTTAACTGATTTAACTGAGACTCGTCATCACAGTTATACATTACATAATAGTGCTATTGATCGTGCGGTGAAGCAGTACAATGGTAAAAAATAACTGTTAATAAATTGCCAAGAGTTAGCGTCGGCCACACTAACACATCAGTACATTTGATTTATTAACTGCATTGTGAAAAATTATCATAAATAATTGTGATAATTTAGTCGAAGAGCTTAAAAATATAACTGATTATTAATATAAATTACTAAAAAGCTATATGAATTTTTATGGCACCGATATTTTAGTATGTAACATTGTAACCTGTGCTTCGATTCTATAATAGCAGTCTCAAATAGAGAGCGCCATTGTAGATAAATTGTGCAATTATTATTATCAAAAAACGCTATGTATTAAAATTCAACACGCGAATCCAAATAACTTTTTAAAATTTTGCAAATCAAAGCACAGTTTTTTGGTGTCGTAATTTTTAACATCAAGTACTTTATATAAATATTCTAGTCGTAGGGGAATCATAATAGAAATATGTCTACAAACCGAACGAACGCTTCTGTAAACGTTATGTGTTTCAGTGAAACTTGGGCCTTATTCGGATTGACCAACCACAAAAGTACGATTTCGTAGCCAAATGCCGACCGCAGACCGCAGCAGCAGATATAGCGTATCGTGAAATGGACTTGAATGAGATAATATTGTACATAGTTTTAATTAGTCGAGTGTGGTTCCCGGCAGAGTAGAATTTGGACCACCCCATCTCTTCCTATGCGGTGTCGTACAATGTGACTAAGGTGTAGGGCTGTTTAACATCAGACAGATATATACAGCCCAGACTCAGCCTCAGATGCATGGCTCGAGTCAACAATGATGCCCGGAAGACGGCAATAGGCTCACCCGCTATTACATTGGACCGAATTCAATGATTGGTGAAATGTGGGTGTTAATTCACCTCTGCCTAACCTTTCGGGGTTAAGGCTATGTTTTAGTTCATTGCTGCTTTTTAATGGTACCATTAATCCGTTATTGATGTTTAACAAGCAATGTATAATACACTTCATTTGGATAAAGTATACTTTATATACTTTACCTAGATGTATTTAATTAATACGTTACGTTCGTACGACTTGTAGTTTAGCTTTATTATTAATCAAAATTGATTGCGAGAAAAGCGAGACCAAGTTCAAATCATGTTTGATTATTAAAAAAAAACTTAATACACGAAATGCAACGTGTTCATCTCCTATATCGTAGGGAGTTCGATTACCACGTAATGCAAAAAAGCTTAAGTATTATGTATAGTACACGATAGCAGAAAATATCCAAAATACAAGATGCGAATTAACATGGCACCCGGTTCGAAAACAACCCTCCTCCCGCATCCCCGCACAAGCCCCCGCTCTCGTCCTTAGAGACCAGCAGCATCCGCAACATCGTAGGTATTTGTTTTCGGATTTTATTTAAGATTTGTTATTGTTAAGTTTAGGATGTGCGCACGAGTAGGTAGGACACATTTTTAATTTTAATTGAATAAAAATATGTGCAAATTAATTTAGCAAATTTAAATAGCTAGCTTATCTCGCAACCAAATAATTTTTATCACAATATCAGACCAAATATATCTATTAAACATTACAGTACAATATATTGTGTATATAAATAAGTGAAAATTATTTTTTCAATATTGATTACACGACTAAAATTTAGATATATATATACATATGGTTATAATTATGTCATTGTGTTAATTACTATTAATTTGGCACTATATTATTGGAAGATACTATTGGTGTTGAATACTGGTCACGTAATGTATACGGGCATACTATCAAAATAATATCCCATTACAAATATCAAGGCTAAATATGATATTTACAACTATGATTTTATAATATTGGCACGAGGAACGATCAAGTTTACTTGTTTTTTTTTATTTAGGACACGCTAATTTGAATTAGAATCGCCTGATGATAAGCTAAAGGCAAAATCTCAGAAATGAGGGTCACCATTACAGAGTTACAGTAATGTAACAATGGTAGCACTCATTGGATGCTTTTTCACGCCCCGCTTAAAGGACCCGGGACTGTAGGTAGAATTTATTATTGATAGGTTATGATCAATTCTAAATTGTTACATTCCTTATTAGTTTCCTACACACGCCATTGTCACCATTGTCACACGGTATGTGTAAGTAATGGTGACCCTCTTTTCTGGAACTTTGCCTTCAGCTTACCATCAGGCAAGGCGAAGTCTAATTGACGTGTCCTACATAATAAAAAAAAATAAAAAATAAAAAAACACGCTAAGAGAACCATTCAAATTAATTGAACTGATAAATCGATCAATCCAACACGCATCGACTTATCGAATAAGTACGAAAGGTGCATTGGTTTCTAATGTACCATTTGGATGAAATTTTAGAGCATTTAGCATGCTAACTATCCATCGCCGTAAGACGGATATATGTATAGAAGAATGATTGATTTCAGGCGGAGGTTCGGTGGCTTAGTAGTCAGAGTGTTCCGCCTGTAAGGGAACGATCGCGGGCTCGAATCCTACCTGGGCCGATTCCATTTTTTCTATCTTAATAGACATGTACTACCTATTTGAGTTGTACTAATTCAATATCTGTTATTTATCTGTAGATATTTGCAATGGGCGTTATAATTTATATTATTTGAATAGTACCCAATTTAGGCACATCATTAGTCTAGCGCGGACTTAGGTAAAATCGATTATATTGTGACCGCGGGTTCACTATCCATTTGCATAAAAAAATAACCACAATATATTTTGGCATATGGTAATTTAGACTAATGATACTGGCGAAATGTGGGTGCTAGCACCTCTGCCTACCCCTTCGGGGATATTCGGGGATATATGCTAAATGTGGTAATTTGGATTATATTATCTATTATTAATTTAGATAATTTGATATTCAAATTATGTCAAAGTACAAATATGCTAAATTTGTTAATTTAGGTCCTATTATCTATTATTAATTTAGATAATTTGATATTCAAATTATGCCAAAGTACAAATATGCTAAATTAGTTTTGGGTAAAAAAAATTATGCATAAATATCATTAGTCTAAATTATCATATGCCAAAATATATTATGGTTATTTTTTTTAACCAAATGGATAGTGAACCGTGACCGCGAGTGTTGTACTTCTCCCATGATAAGCGTAGCAGGAGTTGGGAGCGAGCGAGATACTGACGTGTGCGGCGATTTCTCGCTCTCTCTCGACTCATGCTCTTTATTTCTCCTTCTTTACGGGGTTCCCCGCCACAAAGCGCGTATCACGAGAGCGATCACTGTCACCCTATAATCTGTCGTTAATAATAAACAAATTACTAATAATAAAAAATGATTAACGATTGATAAAGAAAATGGACAACATATCAAATGCTACATATGACCACGTACAGTCACGCTGAAAACCATGCTACACTGTTGTAAATCAAAGTCCACGATATGTGATAAACACAATTGACCTTATCTGTTATAAGACCAGTTGTGTTTATCAAATGCACTTATTGATGAATTGCAATCCGTTATCAAGACACGACAGCTTGTAAGAGCATACGTTATCAATACTTGCGTATTAATAGACTCACAATGAATCTGTAATCAAAGTATATCAATAGAGCAATGACGCAACCAAGAGTAACTATTATACAAAAATTCAGCATAGTTCTTAAATCATGGCTGATAAAATATCTTTACATTGATACAATTTATTCTTTCCAATCAGTAATTTCTCTATTACTGTTCAATTCGAATATTAATATAGGTAGAAACAAATACGAATTTGTATGACTAGGATAAAATTTTGATGCTTGACAGTGATTAATTGGTATACGAGAACACTTCACAGCAAACTTGTATGCTATTTTTATTTTGGAGTATATAATTTTTGTATGGCAATGCTAGTTTAGAGCGGCCACACACCAAAGGAAGGCAAATTTATCGACATTTACTGAAGCCAATCCTTCTTCATCTCTTTGCAAGAAGTATTTTTCGTAACAACTTGCTGTGTGCAGCAAATGCTACTTTGGTGTGTTATATATGTAGCTACAATCATAATGCTACGATACCAATATCAAAGTCACAGCTTCTTCCAAAATGGCTAACGCGTTTAATAACTCAAAAGAAATCTGAAAAGGAATTTCAATTTTACAAGTTAGAGAACTAATATTGTATAGTAATAGTAATATAATGAAAAATATTTGATTTTTTATATTATAAGTCATTGGCATTCTAGATTGGAAGATTCTCGTCTAATTTTTTATTAGTAATTACATATTTTAAATGTTATATATTTTCTTTACAGTTCATAATATAATACATACTAATTCTTTCTCATAATATTATAAATACTACAGGTAACTATGTGAAACAGAACTACCTAATAAATGTATACGAACAGAATTTTGAACTTCTGATAAGTAACTTGGGGTTAAGTGAATCTCAATGTGAGATATGAGATAGATTTTATGTCTAAATACTAAATAGTAAATTTAGAATATTGATTGTAAGTACATATTTTGAGTTGTGATTGTATACTTATTGTAGTAATTAATAAAAACTTCAATACTTTTCGCAAATATGTGACCGTCTAAGGGCTAGTTAAAAAGCAGATATTCGATGTATATTTTCATAATGATATTTTTGTTTATTTCGTTATGTCCTAAATATTTTGATTATATTTTAATTATTCATGGGTAGCGCAAGTCACAAAGATTATGGTATTGTTCTTCTAGGTCCCATTGACGCATGAAAAGTGTAGGAAATTAGTCCTAGTTATACGAAAATTTACATATAAAACGATGATATCAATGTTATAATATAAATATACTTTCGACAAATTATGTACTTCCTAAATAAGTACTAAGTTTTGCAACATTTGTATTAAGTATCTCATTATGTATCAATTTAAGTAGCATTTGGAACAAGTAAAGGCGTGATTCCCAAAGCGACCTCATACGACAACTGCAGACGCGGAACGAATTATGGAATATACAAGATATTATAGTTTTGCTTATGGTTTATAATTCATTTCGGCTTCACAATAGTGTCGTTTATCTGTATCGAAGTTGAACAAGTAATGTATGTGAAGAGACGACACGTCATCCAATCGCATCGTAATATTCCATAGAAATAAAAGAATATCAGTCCCGTAATCCAATCCAATTCCTATCAAACTATACATTTACATATTTTCATATACATTACCTCTTAAACTTCAACATGGTAAACGGTATCATTGAGAAGCCGCAATGAATTAAACCACTAAACAAAATTATCATATTCAAGACGGTACGATTCGCGTATGCAGCTGTCGTATGCGGTTGCATTCGGAAGCATACCTTAATACAGCATTTACAAAAAAAAGTTACTATACTGTATTCTAACTGCTTTTTGGCAATTATTGTATTTGTTTGTTATGCCGCAAAAATAAACATTGCACTTCCCGTGTCATATTATACGTTTGCAAAAGTATCAGAATAGTTTACACTAGAGAATTTTTCCTAATAATACAGAAATGAATTAAATGAAATTTCCTCCGTTGTACGTAAACAAATATGTAAGTTTTTAGTTAATCTATTTATGTTTGTGAAGAGCCATAAGTGCCCGGCGGAGGTCTGTATTCTGATGGTAAAGACATAACTTGTTTCTTAGTGAACGCGTACTTTCTTACACCAATGTTTTTGAATGTATTCTCTCTGCGACACCCTTCGCTGTGGACAAATTATTATAAAAATTATGGACACGAACACAATCTTAAGAATTTAATTCACAGAACTTGGTTTGTGTAATAAATGCGTCTATGGTAATTTGCATGAAATATAGAAGTAACGTCATACTTCTTTTTTGATAAATATAGTTTACTGTTAAAGTTGAAATAATTTAATTTAAAATGTGCGATAGCCTAGTGGTATGAGTAATGGACTGCTGAGACGAGGTCTCGGGTTCGATCCCAGGTTTTACTATGGCACACACCAATGACTTTTCGATACTTTTCGATGTTATGTGTGTATTTATCTCAGGTTTATAAGTGCCCGGTTAATGGCAATAGGCTCGCCACTTATTACATTGGGACCTAAACATAAAACTGGCAAAATGCGGGTGCTCTCCTCTGCCTACCCCTTCGGGGATATGGGCGTAAGTTTATGTTATGTTTTAATTTAATAAGTGCATTTTGACAGATGCCCTAAGTCAAACAAGGTAATTTGGCACGATTGGAACGAAACATAACACTATTTAATTATAAACGAAATTAAATAATTAATACATCATATCTTAGTAAGTTTCAAAAATAATATTAATAATAATAGTGACATATGTCAGTTTAAATTACAGCAAGTAATTTAAAATATGACGTGTTTCTGTATTTCTGTGAGACCCCGTAAGACAACTACGTTGAATGGTTCTTTGGTTGTTACATTTTTATCGCAAGGAGATTATCTCTACTCGTAACGTTTTTGGTCAGCGAAACCAGAATATAACTTTTGTAACATTTTGCGTTACTTTTACCCTATTATGTTACTCAACTAAAAATGTTGCTTAGATGTTACTTTTGCTATATCGCATAGTAGAGACAACGAATTATCATTATTTTTATTTATTATAAAAAGCGAAAGTAGCCGAGAAAGTGAGTAAATTACTTTACTAATACTAAATTTTTTTACTAACACTCATTTTATGTTTTCATTAATCCTAACACACATCCTTATCCTAATATCAATATAAGATTAATGTTTTGTTACCTGAAACGATTATTCTCACAATCGATTTGAGTCACTCCAACCTTAGAATACAACTGTCATAATGCACCTATTAAATTATTTCAACTATAGTGGTTGGTTGGTCTGACCTCAGTGCCCTTCACTATCGCTCCTCTTGTGATTTGTATAGCGATATTATTCACATTTACAGACATGCCCGCGGTGTGTCGAAGGTGACTCACACCAGAGGTCAGTCAACGACCTCCATCCTCAATGAGGGTAGAGAGTGACAGGTAAAGTCACCTAGGGCGCGCCGTAGTAGCGACGGTAAGACCCATCATGGGGGAGTGGCTAGAGAGGCCACACGACAGCCTCTCGTACCGTCTGACGCAGATGATCACCGAGCACGGGTGCTTCGGGAAGTATCTGCATCGGATGAAGAAAGAGCCAACGTCCGAGTGCCATCACTGCGACGCGAGCGAGGACTCGGAGCGGCGTGGGAGACGCCGAGGCGGGGGCTTGTGGTGGCCCTGGGAGTGAGAGTTCTCACGCTCTCCAACTTGATGGTCCGCTGCGCGGATGCGTGGGCGGCCGGCGCCTCCTTCTGCGAGCAAGTAATGCTCGTGAAGAAGGAGGCGGAGCGGGAGCGGCAGCGGGAGCGATGAAGGATAGCAAGACAAGCTGCCCGCGTACGAAGGCAACTCGGGCGTCAGAGGTCGGTGAACGACCTCCGCCACCCATGAGCGCAGGCCTGGGGGTGACAGGTGGAGCCGCCTGCCACCCTGGCAGAAGCAGGCCGCAGCGGCGGCGCACCTCGCGCGCCCCCCCGTTTCCGGGGACGAGTTGGGGACTCTGCAGTCCCCACACCCGAGAAGAGGGCCAGATCGTAAGAAATGGCCCTGGGTCAGCCGGGGTGCGAGGGATATGCCTGTCAACCTCACCTTCGGCAACCAAAAACGACCCACAGGCGGCGTGCATTTTCCTGTTCCACCGGCTCCGGTGGGGAAGTATCTGTGGGGATATTGCGCAAGTAAAAAAAAAAGGTAAAGTCACCTGTCACCGCAGCGGAAACAGATAAACGGAAACGAGGGGCGAGCGGCGGCCCCTCCTTTGCGTGGCAAGATGGGAACACCGTGGTTGGCACACCAAAAGGTACATATCAAAGCCCAGGGTCATGCTGGGTGCGAGGGAAACGCCTTACTTAGCCACCTTACACCAATATATAAGGTGTAACAAAATTAACTTTCGGAACTTTGGGGTAGATCAGTATCGGTAACTATAACAAAAAAACCATAATAAACGAGTTTTTATTCCTTCACTTATTATTGAATATTACGCTCATGTTGTGATAACATCTGTGTGGTGACGGAGAAATAATACAAGTATCACCACCCAGTGCGAGGGATATGCCTGTCAACCTCACCTTCGGCAACCAAAAACGACCCACAGGCGTCGTGGGTTTTAGTCGGTTCGGGTCCGACATAACCTCTCCCACCGGCTCCGGTAGTGGGAGAACACGTGGGGATTTTTCGCACGTAAAAAAAATTATCATCACCCAATCTCATCCGAAGGGTGACTAACTGACAAAAACGCAGACGATAACGAGAGAAAGAAAACTCGAAATTAATCCCTGTACCAACCTGTCTGGCCAGCGTGGAAACAGTAGGCCAAACCGTCCCAACATCGAGAGAGGCCTAGTTCAGGAGTGGACTGCGAGAGGCTAAATTGATTGACGCTCATGGTTGTATGTTAACACTACTACGGGGTCGCAATTCAGAATTCGGGGCATCTCGAGTCATAATACGAACGCATCTGATCATGAAGCTTGCCTACAGAACACCCACTGGTCATTGACTTCCAAAAGTCAGCTGCTTACTGCAACCAATGTGTTGGACAAATCGATGTGGTACGGTTAGCATGAGCATTAATGACGATTTTTGAAATCTTTGCAACTGAATCTTAGAGAATTTGCTCAACCAATATTATTGAATTTTTTTACCTACACATATTTAGTGATACTAAGTAATCACAGAAAGCTCCAAGAGTTGATTTATTACACGTTATATAAAACCTTGACCCCGTGACGGTGCGGTTTTAGTCGGGTTTGAGTCCGAAATAACCACACCCACTGGCCGGTGAGATTTGGTGAAAAAAAAGTACCATACATAACGGCGAAAGTTACTGCCTAATAGTTACATGGATAAAATAGACATTCAATTAATTAAGAAGTCAATCATACCTTCTCATTATATTCAAAGCTTTTTTCATTTCATGTTCAGCTAAGTGGTACTCTGCAGCTAGAATTGTACATTGTTCCAAGGTGACGGACATGCCTGTTCTATCTTTGGCACTTTTGCATGAAGTAAATCTTACACCTGAAACATTAAGACATTACGCAATTAAAAATTAAGTATATGCCGACTGCCATCCTTCCATCCTTTAAATGTTTTTTTTTTTGTGTTAAATAGTACACTTATTGTGATGATATTGAACAGACTTTTCAACACAAAAATATTTTTTAATTAAAACTGTTTTTGTACTGAGATTACCGCGTCCAACCAAACAAACAAACCCTCCAGCTCTATAATATTAATATATACATAGTAGGTATACATTCCAAAAAGAAGAGAAATCATCAAACTGTTCCCCATACAAACTCATTTACACACACCCCACTAAGTTTAAACAAACCTGCTTCTCTATGTAAGCACATGATATGGAAACAAATTTGACAGCAGGCGGTACACATTAATTTTTCTTTCGGCTTATGATTGAATAGTAAATAAAATAAATAAATAAATATTCTACAATTTCCTCACAACGCTATCTAGACCCATGGTAAGCATAGCTTAACTAGCTTGTATTATAGAATCTAGAATGCATAACATACGTAATTTTTTTTGTAAATACATACATAATATACATAGATACACCCAGACCAATGCAAATTTTTAGGAGGTAGGACACGGCGGTATTTCCGCCCAATTGAGCAGTCCGACTGGGGAAGTACCACCGCCCTACAGAATACCGCGGTTATAATAACTTCGTGTTGTGTTCCCAGCGGTGAGTAGGGTAGCCAGAGCGCACTGGAGAATTTGTGCTGTCAGTGGGATGAATAAAGGCTCGTCCTGCTTTGTCCTCTATACTGACGGCACAGTGACTGTGCTTACAGGGTCGGCAGCGCGAGTGTAGCTTCTCTGGTGTTACACACGTCCATAGGCCACGGTAACCACTTTTCATCAGGTGGGCCGTGTGCTTGTCTGCCACCTAAGTGGTAAAAAAAAATATATATATACATATTCCAGCATACAAAAATGTTTGTTAGAATATGTTTTTTTTTTTTCACTGAGCGGGAATCGAACCCGCGCCTCCTGCGTAGCAGGTTCGTTCACTACCGCTACGCCACAGAGACTGTCAAATAATGTCAATAGTGTACAGCTATCAAGCTTGTTATGATCTTTTAAACAGCAGTCGGGATTACTTCTTACAATCTTTTAGACAGCAGTCGGGTTTACTTGTTTCGATCTTTGAGACAGCAAGTCGGGACTTTTAATTGTTAATATTTTTTAATTGCAATACAAATTTGCCCAACACTGCGGCCAAGCGGCCAAGCATAACAAACCGCCTTTCTACTACGGCGCACCCCTCTCGGTCGTCCCACGCTCTTTAATTATAATAATACATACATTATGTACATACATATGTATGCTCACACATATTTATAGGCGCAAGATATAGACCACAGCCCGCCACATTATGTAGGTACATTATTATATACCGGAGTGCTAGTTATCTAGCTCGCACTTGTGCCTAAATAATTCCTATCTCGCTCTAACCGACTCCTAGGTCACCGCGTGCTCGCTTATCGCTTCCGCAATCTCCTTATCGGTACGACGGCGATAGCGCGTGTGCCGCCCATCTACCTATAATGTACGAATTGTATATGCCCGATTGTATTATATGATGATATTAGGTCGTTACATATGCAATTGCCGTTCTTTTTTAAGAATTTGGAGGAAATTTTGAGTACTAACATTTTTGCAATTTTTTTAGGAATGACAAATCCAAATTTTATGATTTTTATTGTGTATGAATGAGACAACATTAAGCTAACAAACAATTATTACATTTTTGAAAAGTGACAATTGTAACAAAGTAATACGAAATTTATCATCAAAATGGATAGCATTTAGGAAATACTGTTTTTGAAGATCGAATTTAATTTATCAAGCGGCCAATAAAATTACATAATACAGAGTTGTAAAATCTGGAAATTAACTTACAAAGTATAAATAATGGAAATAGCTATTAAATTACGGCATATTCAAATGTTAGGACCTACTATATTTTGAAATTTCATGTCACCCCGGTATATAAATACGGTCTTATAAGTATATAATAACGGTCATATAAACCCTCAAACAATATATGGAATATTGCCGGCTTTCTTGACATTTATGAATACTGCTCAGCCTTACCTTAAGTAGTCTTTATAATACTATAATAGTACAGATGACTGAAAAAGTGCAATTAAACTTTTTTCTTTACTTTTAAGGGTATTAATAATAATAATAAAAATAAATATTTTATTTCGGATATTTTTTTTTTTACAATCCATAGTTTTGTTAGTAATGCTTAATCTATGTTAGTATGTACAAAATTTTTATTTTCAAAAGATTATTGAACCGAAGTTCACGTGTATCTCACGTGAATTCCGACCCAATGCCTCACCATCGGACAGTCTACCCTATCCGCTAGCACACTTAGAATGCCGTTGGCGCTGCTTCGGACACGTTGCAGCAGAGAGGCGACTCTTTTTCTCATGATGGCGTGGAAACCATCAGTGTGCATTTCTGCAAACATGCCCGATGCACTGCAGCGCCTCGGCAGCCTCAACAGCATCCTAAATATGTTGTTGTATTGCACACGAAGTGCGCTGAGTGCCCGCTGGGTATAGCCGACCCATAGATTGCAGGTATAAAAAGATTGGCAGTACGCCTTGAATAATGACACCTTTACTACTATTAGAAATAAAGTCTAATATTTAATGCATATTTTGTGTTATGATAGTGGTTTTGCTGTAGTAGAATCAAGGGCCTATACCCCTAACACGAAAGACTTTCGTAATCGTATCGTAAACGTAACGAGAGAACGTAGCATTGCGATTGGCCGGCTGTCTACTGTGAACTCGTTTGTGTGTGAAGCCGGCCAATCGCAATCCATTCAATCCATTCTCTCGATACGATTACAACAGTTTTTTTTTGTGGCAGACAAGCGCACGGCTCACCTGATGGAAAGTGGTTTCCGTGGCCTACGGACGTGTGTAACACCAGAGAAGCCACAATCGCGCTTCCGACCCTGTAAGCACAGAGTTTCTGTGCCGTCAGTGTAGAGGACAAAGCAGGACAAGCCTTTATTCATCCCACTGACAGAACAAATTCTCCAGTGAGCTCTGGCTACCCTACTCACCGCTGGGAACACAACACGAAGTTATTACAATCGCGGTATTCTGTAGGGCGGAGGTACTTCCCGAGTCGGACTGCTCAATTGGGCGGAAATACCGCCGTGTCCTACTTCCTTGTAAAAGTTTTTCGTTCCCACTAGTGGTACTGTTTTAATGATTACTCACCATTCATAAGTCTAGTAGCCAACGAAGCTAGATGTAGCACCTCAATGTTTTTGGGAGCCTTCTTGTGAACTGATATTCGTAAGTTTTCCATCACTTCCTCGAGTGGTTTCGTTCTTGATGAGGCTGAAATTTAACATAAGGGGCTGTCTATTAATCACGTGAGGCTCAACAGGGGCGGAGGGGCTTCGGAAAAAATCACGAAATATCACCAAGGGGAGATAAGGGACATAGTGTGATATCACATGTATTATTTTATCTACATTACGCGCGAAAAAGCGAACATTGTTTTTTTTTTAAATAGGTAATTTGTATCAAAAAATTCACGTGATTTTGAGTACGGGTGGCACGTGGTTTTGTAGTAGGCATAGTCCATGGGTGACGGAGGGGTTATAAAAATTGCTAAAAAAAACATCACATGATTAATGAACAACCCCTAATGAAGCATTATACAATAATTATATATATATATATATATATTTTATAATCTCACACCTATATCCCCGAAGGGGTAGACCGAGGTGCTAGCACCCACATTTCGCCAGTTTTATGTTTAGGTCCTAATGTAAAAGGTGACGAGCCATTAACCGGGAACTTATAAACCTGCGATAAATACACACATAACTTCGAAAAGCATCGAAAAGTCATTGGTGTGTGCCATGGATCACCTGGGATCGAACCCGAGACCTCGTCTCAGCAGTTCATTACCCATACCACTAGGCTACCACGGTATACAAAAATTATATAGGAAACTATAATACATTATAATTATTTAAGGACATAAAATGTGATACAAAGCACAATGGACCTGATTGACGACTTCTGTGGCGTAGCGGTACTTAGAACATTCGGCTGCAAAGTCAACGATCGCAGGTTGGGTGCGCGATCAGTGCAAATATTTGTATACATGACATGAATATGTATATTTGCATTGGACTGGGTTCAGTACGAGTGTAACACCCCTGATTTAGGGTCGGCAGCGCGAGTGTAACCCCCTGGTGTTGCACACGTCCATAGGCCACGGTAACCACTTCCCATCAGGTTGCCTGCCACCTAAGTGGTATAAAAATACTTCTATGTATAAATATGTCATCATCATCCTCCTGATGTATGTATCAATTCAGTATTTAATTCTAACTTCATTTAATTTCTATTCGAAATAGTTTTTATTCAAAACAATTGCCGATTAAAATCAGCTTGTTGTTATAAAAATTCAAGTCTTGCATGGAATCTCAATACTGTTATTTTTAATATGCTTGTGTGTGTTTTTACTGCAACATATGGGATTGTCAATGTCTGAAATAAACGATTTTTGAAAATATCAAGGATAGCCGTGGTCGTATGCCACTTGAGTCTAATAAAACGATACCATTAGGCAATGTGGACTAAACAGTAGACATCAACCATAAACACATTTGTATCAATAGGGAAGATGGATTCAAGCTATCCGGAACGTGAAATCCAGTGATTAAGATACTAAAACCAAAAAACACAGTGCCGTTAAAAACTGACATAGTGAGTGCAGTGTGTCGCCAGCCTAACCGTTCATAATAAGTGTAATGGTGGGTAGGCGCTAAAAAAATGTTCCCCGCATACATCTCGACGCTCGAAGACTAGTCAAGTCGTGACCACAGGTGCTGCAACGCATCCAAAACATCGGCAGAAATAGTAAGTTCCAAGATATAATTCGCGAGATGTCCTGATACCTAATATAATTATGAGTATCAAAATAATCGGGATATTTACCATGTTGCATTGTTTTGAGTTTCCGATATTTCGGCGCTGTTGCACGCACCATGATCACGGATAAACACACTCCTTCCAATATGACACAGGTCACTCACCTCTGCTTGTTGTCATGTGATCAGTGGGGAATATCTTGGAATACTTATGGTAGTATTTATTCAGTCGGTCCAAGTTGTCGCTATTGGAGTGGTACTGCGGGGTCGTTTCGCCTAACGCTTCGGCCAAAGTCGCCTTCTCGTTCACGCCAATGTTGAAAAATACAGCTGTCACAGTGAATGACAGGTGCTGGAAAGAAACCATTTAAAGAATCAATTCCATTTATTCAGCATAGGCACATAAAAAGGACATGTGAACGTAAAAATTATACAATTATGTCAATAAATATTATAATAATACTAAACAAGCTATATAAACCATTGGAAAATTATTCTTGTAGTTTCGTTCTACTGAGAAGATACCAGCAAGAAACTCAGAGAACTATAGCAGAATTAAATTATTGTTTGTTTTTAAAAATTGATCTGTTTCCTTGTTCTTTGTGTTGACTAATCTCTTGCTTGCTCGCACATGGTCATCCCGAGATGACCATGCATTTTTATCTTTAAGATTTTTTTTTTGTTAAACTTCATGCACAAATTTACACAGGCGGACTTAATGCCACAGGCATTCTCTACCAGTCAATCCAATAGGTGGTGCAGAGAATAACAAGGTAGGTGCATTATGAAAGGTAACTAGGTAAAATATATATTAATACATACATATATACATAAATATATAAATAAAATATACATACACATAATAATATCCAACCATACATTGATAAATATAATTACAATGAAGTTTTCCAATTTATCCAGCATGAGCTTCCGAACTCCTCCATTTAAATGTGTGACGGCTTGTCCTGTGATCTGGTCCACTTCTCGGGTGTGGGGACTACAGAGTCCCCAACTCGTCCCCGGAAAACGGGGAGGCGCGCCGCCGCCGCGGCCTGCTTCTACCAGGCTGACAGGCGGCTCCACCAGTCACCCCCAGGCCTGCGCTCATGGGGGGCGGAGGTCGTTCATCGACCTCCGACTCCTCTGGAGAGCTGGGCCGCTAATCACGGTCTAGTTCTCCAGAATCGCGGGGCCGAAGCCACGTTCGTGGCCGCGGAGCGCAGTTCGATCATCGACCTTTCGTTCGCAGGCGCTTCGCTGTCGCACCGTGTGCGGGACTGGCGTGTAGTTGTGGGGGTGGAGACACTGGCGGATCACTGATACGTTCGGTTCGGTGATGTCTCCCCCCCCCCCCCCCCCCGCGGTTGATGCGCCTGTCATACGCGACGGCCCCACGCGAGCCACCCTGGGTGCTTGGGAGACTGAATCGGGAGGTCTTCCTGGAGGCCACCATCGTACAGGCCTGGGCTATTGCGGCGGACAGGCCTGTCGGGTCTACTGGTGGTCTGATCGCGAGGCAGAGACAAGCCTGCGTGATCGCGTACCGCCGGTGGACCAGACTCCATAGGAGGCGTAGCCGAACCGCAGATGGATGCAATCATGCGCGTGAGGACTTTGGCGGAGGAGGCAGTCGCCCGGGGTGAGGTGACGTTGGCGGTGTCCTTGGACATCTCCCCACCCCTGAGGAGAGGGCCCGATCGTGAGAGATGGCCCTGGGTCGGATGGGGTGCGAGAGATATGCCTGTCAACCTCACCTTCGGCAACCAAAACGACCCACAGGCGGCGTGCGTTTTAGTCGGCTCGAGTCCGACATAACCTCTTCCACCGGCTTCGGTGGAATGATATCCGTGTAAATAAAAGGGGGAGTGGGGTTAAGTAATTGTAATAAATCTGCTTACGTAATATGTGGTTCCCGGCAGAGTAGAATTTAGACCACCATAGATTGAACATCAGACATATAAACAGCCGAGACTCAGCCTCAGATACATGGTTCGAGTCAACAAATAATACCCGAAAGACGGCAATAGGCTCACCCCTATTACATGGAACCGTATGTAATGATTTGTGAAATGTGGGTGTTCATTCACCTCTGCCTAACCCTCCGGGGATAAAGGCGTGATTATATGTATGTATGTAACTTTTAATAAGGAGCCGTTTAAGTATTACGTACATACATACATACATACATACTTTATATCGTAATAGGGGGTGAGCCTATTGTCATATTCCGGACATCTGAGCGTTGCATCCGAGGCTTAGTCTGGGCTGTATATATGTTGGGTGTTAAACAGCCCTATCTATTAGTGGGGAAGAGATGGGGTGGCCGAAATTCTACTCTGCCGGTAACCACGCGTTAGGAGTATAAAAATACTCACTTCTTTACATGTGAACTTCGTATACAGTGAATCAGAAACAGGTATGTGAACGGTGATAGCTCCTCTCGTTCCCGTCACTTGTGGCACTGAAGTGTTGCTGGAATGTAAAAAGTCTCTCGTTAATATCAATTTCACAATACTAATAGAGTGTTTGATGGAAAATTAGAGTATTCATAATTATACAAGGTATCGGGACTTCTCGCGAATTAAATCATGGAACTTACTATTTCTGCCTACGTTTCGGATGCGTTATAGCACCCGTGGTCACGACTTGACTAGTCTTCGTGCGTCGAGAGGTATGCGGGGAACATTTATTGAGCGCCTACCCACCATTACACTTATTATGAACGGTTAGGCTACACACGTTAGGCGACACACCACACTCACTCACTCACCTTGTATTATTATGAATTCACGCCGCGATAGTTTAATAATAAAAAATGAGAGAATGATTAAAATCCTAAAACGTTTGTAACTTATACATAATGATCTACTAGCTGATGCCCGCAGGTCTGCCCGTGTGGATGTGTTAACGCAACCAAAACTAGCCTACGACCTATTTCTCAGACCTACATACTACACAAAAAACCACAAAAATCGGTTGAGCAATTTTGGAGGATTTTGGTTAGGTTACAAACACTGTAACGCGAGAATTTCGTTTTTATACCACTTAGGTTGTAGACAACACACGGCGCACCTGATGGAAAGTGGATACCGTGGCCAATGGACGTGTGCAACACCAGAGGAGTCACACTCGCGCTAACGACACAGAAAGAAGACAAAGCAGGACAAACCTTTGGTTTTCCCACTGACGGCATAAAAACACTCTGGCTACTCTACGCACTGCTTACAGGTGTTATGTTGATCTATGGAGACAGATCAATAGGGATACGTTGTAATAGACATAACCTATCCATAGTTGTATAATTCGTTCTTATACCAGATTTCTTTATCATGGGTTATGAAGAATTTAAAAGAACAATATTTATAATATACAGGTGTATTTGTGAAACGGGCCATTAAGGGCAGCTACCTCCCCATATTGTAAGTGCTTGAGAAAACCTCAGCAGGGAGGTCATTCCACATCTTAAGTGTGTGTGGGATGAAGTTTCTTTCATACCGCACAGTGTCTCAGTTCGCAATGTGTGAGGATGAATTTCCTACCTATGGCGAGAGGTGCGATGATAGAATGTAGCTGTGGGCATCATGTCAAACAATTCATCTGAGCACAAACCATTGTATAGGCGGTAGAACACACATAGCGAGGCAAAGTCCCTCCTAAGGCTAAGAGGTTCCACACTACCTGCGAGTATAGGATTGTCAACCAACCTCAACGCCCTTCTTTGCACCGAGTCGAAGGGGTCAAGCTGGTATGCAGGCGCTCCAGCAAAAAGGTGACAGCAGTACTGCATGTGGGGGCCAGACCTGTGCCTTATAAAGAAGGAATTGCTGCCCCGCAGTGAAGTTCGCCCTGTTAAGTACTCCAAGTTTCCTTGATGACAACTTAACCTTGTGCTCCAAATGACTGCAGTACTGGACGTCCCTGGAGATATCGACACCAAGGATCCCAATACTCGAAGAGATGGTAAGCGGTGCGCCCAGGAATTGCGGCGCTACAATGAATGGGGTTTTCTTAGCGGTGAATACACATACTTGTGTCTTAGTGGGGTTGAATTGGACAAGGTTTAGTCGGCCCCAATTAGATACTCCAGAGAGAGTAGTCTCGATTTCAGACACAAGTTGTTCGCGACTCTTCTCCACCTCGGACTGAGGGATATTTGCACGGCCCGTGCACCACGTGCCCCCGGTACTGTCGTCCGCATAGCAATGAATGGGGCCATCAGACAGCATGTCATTGATATGCTGCAAAAACAAGGTCGGAGACAACACGGAGCCTTGTGGGACGCCAGCGTTTATGTTTATGCGGTCCGAGCAGCTGCTGTCGACGACAGCTTGGATGCTTCTGTTGGACAAAAAACTGGCGATCCATTCGCATAGTTCTTCAGGGAGTCCATAGTACGGCAACTTCGTAAGAAGACCTTTGTGCCAGACCCGATCGAAGGCCTTTGCTATATTGAGGCTGACCGCTAGTGCCTCACCCCGATTCCCGATGGCTTGCGCCCACCGGTTTGTGAGATACACAAGAAGGTCACCAGTTGAGCGATGGTGGCGAAAGCCGTACTGTCGATCGCTCAGTAGATCGTTTCCTTTAAGGTATCTCAGGAACTGTGTATTAATAACACGCTCCATAACCTTCGAGAGAAGGGAGGTTATAGCGATAGGCCTGTGATTGGTCGGATCTATCCTGTCACCTTTCTTAGGCACAGGGTGCTCGAATGTAGTCTTCCACGAGGTCAGGACCTGCCTCGCGGAGTATGAGAGTGCGAAAAGTACAGGGTTTAAGCACCATCGCCGGTATACCGTCCGGCCCCCTCAACTTCCGAACAACTTAAACCTAACATAAGCTCGCGTCGGACCACCCGTTACGTGATTTTAACTTCGGTCATGGAAGCACCACAGCTGGAGATGAGGAGTGGTTCGGCGTTCCCGTATTTCATAGTCGAGTTTGACGCAAAGAGACTCAAACTTTGCCCTAGACGTTGCCTTTTTATGGGACCTCGAAGCAGCATTCAACTTCCGCTTCACTTCAGCGATGTTCGGATGCTTATTGGGAAGAGCCGTGATCCAAGCCTTGTATGCAGATTGCTTGCAGTCTCTAGCTTCCCTGCAAGGCCTATTAAACCACGGGCGTTTGCTCGCTCCAGTCGCGACCCAGCAGTTGGGGATGTAGCATTCCATACCCACTAGAATCGCGTCAGCGACTGCTGTTGCACAGGAGCTTGGATCATCAGAAGTGAAGCAAAGCTGTCTCCGCGTATACGACGCGAAGAATTCTCGCAGTCCGTCCCAGTCTGCCGACTTGTAGTGCCACACGTGCCGCCACTGAGGTGGCCGCGGTGATTCAGGCCGCGCGAGTGTCACTTACGCCCGGACGAGGCTATGGTCCGAATTACCTAGAGGTGCTTCCACAGTTACTGAGTATTCATCCGGGCGCCTAGTCAGCAGAAGGTCCAGTATAGAGATTCTGTGGGTCTCAATTTCTGGTGTTCTAGTGATAGAATGCACCAGTATCGTACAGTCAGAAAACTATTAAATGAAATTTTAAGCATTAGAATGCTTAAAATTAACTACTATTCAAAATTGATTAAGATAGAAAGAATAGAAACGGTCCAGGCGGGATTCGAACTCGCAATATCTCCCTTACAGGGGAAAAAGTTCTAACCACTAAGCCATCGAACATTCGCCTGAAACCATCCAAATTCTTCTTTATAGAAGAATTTTCGAATCCCGCTTGGACCGTTTAATTTTTTTCTATCTTGATCGATTTTAGTAAGAAATCTGCTAAAAGTTCAAAAACACATTTTAGCGCTTGCAGATCCTATTTCACGTGCGGATCAAAAGACTGAGAGATCATTGCTGTGTTGCTATAACGGTTGAGGTACCTGCCCTTATTGTCCCGTTTCAAAAATACACCTGTTGGGTCAAATCATTCCATCAAAATAAATCAAATTAAATATTTTTGTGTTTAAAATATCTGACTACATATTATGTTTCTAGATTCCATAACACAAGCTAGTTAAGTTATGCTTACCATTAGTTTAGATAGCGTTGTGTAGAATGTTGTAGAATATTTATTTTTTTATCTACTCTACGGAACAATCTTCGATAGAAAAATAATGGAAAAGATGTTTACCTATGGCCGACTTTAGTCAAGGTGAACACAACAGTCTGCAGATCTTCTACCGCTACCACCATGTCGCCCCACATGGCCTTTTCAGTGGAGTACAGACTGAGCAGACCCTCGAACCCACACAGCGGTCCTAGGCCCGAACTCAACAACTTGACTATGGTGTCGCCCGGGATTGAACACAACCAAGAAAGTAGGCCCGCTGTAGCTGTCGTCAACTGGAACAATAAGTATTTATATAAAATAAACTATTACTGACAGCTTCTGTGGCGTGGTGATAATGAACGAGTCGCTATGCAGAAGGTGCGGGTTTGAATACCGCTCAGTGTAAATATTTGTATGAATATTCTTCTCCTATTTTCTTATCTCCATCCTATGGTTGCCTGTAAGAAATTGCCGCAGAGCGATAAGGCCGCCATCTGTACGTGCCACGGAACTTGTATCACATATTCTAGTGTAATGTGTATTGGTGTACAATAAAGACGTTATTATTATTATATTTATAGTTTTTATAAAACATCTCCCTTTTGGTTAATAGGGGTACAGTAAGAGACACACGGGTCTTAACCAAGTGTGAAACATAGAAAAAGAAAACAAAAGAGTGTTAATGTGATGTGGATGAAGCAAGAAATTTCCGGGTCAGACGGCATGTGTTAAGTAGGGCGGCTTTCTGTATAAGCTTAAGGGTGGATTTTGGCATTTGTAGTGTGCTGAGGTTAGTTTGAAGGGTCTTAGGGACTATCCCAGTAGTCGATATGATGATGGGTAAAATCTTTACGCTTTCTACCTGCCATTGACTTCTGATTTCAGTAGCTAAATCTATGTATTTAGCCATTTTCTCTGAATGTGTAGTGTTTAGGTTGTGTGTGTTGCAAACTGCTATGTCTATGATGAGTACTGATTTATTAATTTTATCTAGCACTGTAATGTCGGGTCTGTTGTAGTGTATGGTTTTGTCTGTAATAATTGTTCGGTCCCAGTATATTTTATGGGAGGTGTTTTCTAAAATAGTGGTGGGTTTGTATTTATAATAAGCTATTTTTTGTGGAATGAATGAATGTTTGTGTGCTAAGTTTTGGTGAATTATTGCAGCAATTTGATCATGTCTATGTTTGTAATCAGATTGGACAATAGATTTACATGCACCAGTGATGTGTTGAATTGTTTCTGAACTACTTTGACATCTTCTACATAGATCAGTGGGTAAGTTAGGCATTTGGATGATGTGTTTTTGGTAGTTACGGGTATCTATAACTTGATCCTTATTATTATTATTATTATTATTTGCATTCGTCTGGTCGTGCCTCGGAGAGCGCGTTAAGCCGTCGGTCCCGGTTGCCATATGAACATTTATGGCAGTCGTTACGGGTAGTAGAAGCCTAACTGCAATGCTCTGATATCGCTTTTGGGTTATGAAGGTCACATGGCAGTCGCTTCACGGAAAATATCAAAGTTCAGCCAAATCCGCAGTTAGACTGGTAAAGCGGACCCCAAACTCTGAGGTGAAAGCTTCAAATGCGATTGTGATTAACGCTTATATGAAGAAGAAGATTTAAACTATTAAAAACAAAAATAAATTTGGTAGTTGAAACATGAGGGTAAAATGAGGTATAAAATCAGTGAACATAATTATCATGATTATACTCCGAGCGAGGAAGGATGGGGCAACATAACCTATAATACTTTTCTTTTTTATCTAGGACATGCCAACTTGACTTCACCTCGCCTGATGGAAACTAAAGGTAAAGTCTCAGGAAAGAGGGTCACCATTACAGACACTAAGTAATGTTACAATGGTGGCACTCAGCTTGGCGGCCTCATCAGATACTTTTCACGCCCGCTTAAAGGAATCGGGACTGTAGGAAGAAGAAAACACGTGTGCCGGTAATGAATTCCAGGTCTTGGTGGTGTGGCTAAGAAAAGAGTCTACGAACCGCTTGGTTCTTGCTCACAGTGTGAGGGTGATATCTAAGTCCTGCACGTGTTGTCCTATGTAGGAAAGGAGAGGGTGGAATTAGTTGGAAGAGCTCATCAGAACACTCACCATGGTAGAGACGGTAAAATACAGCCAAGGAAGCAATATCTCTACGCATCTGCAAAGGCTCGAGGGTGTTCGTGACCTCAGGGTTCCCAATAATTCGGACCGCACGTCGCTGCAACCTGTCGAGAGCATCTAGTAGGTATTTCGCGGAGCCATCCCAGAGATGCGCGCAGTATTCCACGCAGGAGCGAATGTGTGTCTTATAGGAGAAGACACCGCTGCTCCGGCGTGAAAAAAAGTCTTACTTTGTTCAGGAGTCCGAGTTCCCACGAGGCTATTTTGATGATGCTCTCGATGTAGTTTCTGTTATTCAGTTTACAGCGAATATCCATGCCTAGGATATTGAGATTGTCCTGCAATGGCAGTGGCGTGCTCCGAAGAGTGGGAAGGGCAAGGAAAGAAGATACCTTTGCTGTGAACGCACAAGCCTGCGTCTTCTTGGCATTGAACTCGACCAGATTCTCAGAGTCCCATTGAGAAATGTGTTTCAGAATCCGATCCAGTTCAGTGACAAGAAGATGTCATTTTTCCGCGATATCAGACTGTTTGGCCGCAGGATGTCCGTGATAACTCCCGTGTAAGATGCTATCGTCTGCATAGCAATGTATGCTGCCGGTGGATAGCATGTCGTTGATATGCAGAAAAAAGAGAGTGGGAGATATTACGGATCCCTGCGGTATGCCAGCATTTACCTGCAAAAACTCTGAAGTCCGTTTATCACAGAAGAAAGCTTTGGCAATATGAAGACTAATTGCTAGTGACTCGCCGTGCTTGTCCATAGCCTCACCCCAAAGATAGGTAACGTATGCTAAAAGAACACCCGTTGACCGTTTCGGCCTGAAGCCATATTGCCGGTCATTAATTAAGGAGTGATCCTCTAGGTGACGCATGAGCTGTTTGTTAATTATGTGCTGAAGACTTTGCACAGCACTGAGGTGATGGCTATGGGTCGACAGTTGGCTGGCTCTGAACGACCCCCCTTCTTGGTGAACGGCTGTGCATTCGCCTCTTTTCAAGCCGAAGGCACTGTACCCGAGGTGTAGGACAGTCGGTATAGCCGCGTAAGCATTGGAGACAACTCCGTTGCACATTTTTATAAAACCACCTTTGGAATACTATCCGGACCACTGGAATACCATCCGGACCACTGGAATACCATCCGGACCACTGGCTTTCCGGATATCGAGTGATTGTAGCACCGCACGGATATCGCATTGCCTGACAGGAATTTCAGCCATTACGTGGTCACCATTGGGTAGTGTTGGCGGCTATATACCACAATCATCAACTCGTGAATTGGCCGCAAAGAGATTTACTAGCATATTGGCTTTCTCTTGCGGTCCATGGGCCAGGGATCCATCAAGGTAGCGCAGCGGTGGCAGCGAAGGTTGGCAGAAGTTGGCCTGCACGGCTTTGGGCAGTCACCAGTATCCACGGCTGCCCGTGGGATGTGCAACTAACTCTTGACCAAGTCGTGCAATGCGCAGGGCATCCGCTCTAACGTAAGCCCTCTTGCAGACCTTTAAAAATACTGAAAAATACTGCAATATCACTGCAAGGTACAAGAGTACGTCTGGGTAAGTACCTCCTACAGAATACCCCGGCTATAATAACCTTGTGTTGTGTTCCCGGCGGTGAGTAGGATAACCAGAGCTCACTGGAGAGGTTTTGTGCTGTCAGTGGGAAGATCGAAGGCTTAAATTGACCCCGCTGAATGGTGAGGGCGTAAAATGTTGGCGCGGTGGTAAGGGAGGCCCGGTGAAATGGTTATCCGTTGGCCGCCCGCAGGTTGTACGGTTCCCTAATCTGGGGATTACTTAATCTCCGCCTCAGGAGGCTGAACCAGCAGTCTATGCAAAGATCCCGGTGCTATAGCCGTGCCGGAGACCGGAGTGGAATCGGCTTCAGTATCTGGAAGGGAACCTTTTTCTGGCGGAGACACAAATATCATGCCCTTTTTTTTTTTTTTTTACGTGCGCAAAATCCCCACGGATACCTCCCCACCGGAGCCGGTGGAGGAGGTTATGTCGGACTCGAACCGACTAAAACGCACGCCGCCTGTGGGTCGTTTTGGTTGCCGAAGGTGAGGTTGACATGCATATCCCTCGCACCCCGGCCGACCCAGGGCCATCTCTCACGATCTGGCCCTCTTCTCAGGTGTGGGGACTACAGAGTCCCCAACTCGTCCCCGGAAACGGGGATGCGAGCCACGCGCGCCACCGCCGCGGCCTGCTTCTGCCAGGGTGACAGGCGGCTTCACCTGTCACCCCCAGGCCGGCGCTCATGGGGGGCGGAGGTCGTTCATCGACCTCCGACGCCCGAGTTGCCTTCGTACGCGGGCAGCTTGTCTTGCGATCCTTCGTCGCTCCCGCTGCCGCTCCCGCCCCGCCTCCTCCTTCACGAGCATTACTTGCTCGCAGAAGGAGGCGCCGGCCACCCACGCATCCGCACAGCGAACCATCGCCGCGAGCAAGGTGGAGAGCGTGAGAACCCTCACTCCCAGGGCCGCCACAAGCTCCCGCCTCGGCGTCTCTCACGCCGGACACTCGGTGAGCGTGTGCGGACCTGAGTCCTCGCTCGCGTCGCAGTGATGGCACTCGGACGTTGGCTCTTTCTGCATCCGACGCAGATACTTTCCGAAGCATCCGTGCTCGGTGATCATCTGCGTCAGACGGTACGAGAGGCTGCCGTGTGGCCTCTCTAGCCACTCCCCCATGATGGGTCTTACCGCCGTTACTACGGCGTGCCCAATATCATGCCCTAATGTACCCCGGGTACAAAGTCGAGCACAACTTTTTGAGTCGCGCCGGGGTATGCTTGTACGACTGGGATGATATTTGCTGCCACTGTCTTCATGGTCTTGAGAACAGGGACCTGTCTACTCTATGGGTATGTATAGATCACGGTGGCCACACCCGTATCTATGCGTGCCTTTATAGGTCTCAATACGGTGACCTGGGCACGGCTCAACTGTTTGAGCACCTGCAGCGATCGGCGGACAGTGTAATTGAGCAGTACCCCACTGCGGATTTAGTATTCCTGGGGGACTTCAACGCTCACCACGTCAATTTGCATTTCTTCTGGTTCCTTCAACTGGTGCATTCTATCACTAGAACACCAGAAATTGAGACCCACAGAAGCTCTATACTGGACCTTCTGCTGACTACGCGCCCGGATGAATACTCAGTAACTGTGGAAGCACCTTTAGGCGAATTACGAGACTGGTCCGAAGACCACAGCCTCGTCTGGGCGCAAGTGACACTCGCGCGGCCTGAATCACCGCTTCCACCTCAGTGGCTGCATGTGTGGCACTACAAGTCGGCAGACTCGGACGGACTGCGAGAATTCTTCGCGTCGTACCCGTGGGGGCAGCTTTGCTTCACTTCTGATGATACAAGCTCCTGTGCAACAGTAGTCGCTGACGCCATACTCCGCGAGACAGGTCCCGGCATCGTGGAAGACTGCATTCGTGCACCAGGGTCTGTGTCTAATAAACGTGACAGGACAGATTCGACCAATTACAGGCCTATCGCTATAACCTCCCTTCTCTCGAAGGTTATGGAGCGAATTATTAATACACAGCTCCTGAGATACCTTGAAGGAAACGATCTACTGAGCGATCGACAGTAGGGCTTTCGCCACCGTCGCTCTACTGGTGACCTTCTTGTGTATCTCACAAACCGGTGGGCGCAAGCCATCGAGAATCGGGGTGGGGCACTAGCGGTCAGCCTCAATATAGCAAAGGCCTTCGATCGGGTCTAGCACGAAGGTCTTCTTACGAAGTTGCCGTACTATGGACTCCCTGAGGGACTATGCGAATGGATCGCCAGCTTTTTGTCCAACAGAAGCATCCAAGCTGTCGTCGACGGCAGCTGCTCGGACCGCATGAACATAAACGCTGATGTCCCCACAAGGCTCCGTGTTGACTCCGACCTTGTTTTTGCTGCATATCAATGACATGCTGTCTGATGGCTCTATTCATTCCATTCCATAGTGTGGAACCTCTTAGCCTTAGGAGGGACTTTGCCTCGCTATGTGTGTTTTACCGCCTATACAATGGTTTGTGCTCAGATAAATTGTTTGACATGATGCCCACAGCTACATTCTATCATCGCACCTCTCGCCATAGGCAGGGAATTCATCCTCACATATTGCGAACTGAGACGGTGCGCAATGTGCGGTATGTTCAAGAGGGGCATCAGAAGGTTTCTACGTGGTCGGCAGCGCGAGTGTAACACCCCTGGTGTTGCATACGTCCATACATAGGCCACGGTAAAATCCGAAAATCTGGCCACTATGGAAGCAGTAGGCCAATGCCTCCCAACATTGGGAGTGGCCTATGTCCAGCAGTGGAGTGTGATGGTCTAATTAATTGATTGATTGATACGATATAGAGAGATTCGAATTAGAACTGCTCTCGTGTACCAGTGATTATATGTTCTTTTCTTACCGCCTGCGAGAAGCAAGTATCTCTTCTAGTCTGCAAGGCGCCATGTTCCCGCGCCCATTGCGGCGACTCACAACGTAAGCGAAGCGCTGCATGTGATACTCGCATCCACTTCGCTATGCCTTCTGTACTGGACCTTATGCCTTCTATCATGGTGTTTATCGTTTCTAGAACTTCCTCCGTCGGTTCTGAAAAGATAGGTAGAAATATTAGACCGTTGTCTGGCTCATTATGAAAACACGCAAAGCTGAATGCCATTCCCGGTTGCGTCTAGATCTTGGGGACCTGTGTCTGCTGTCTGACTTCTTATATCCATGATTGACTCACGACTTTTACGAGCGCGACTAACGTCTGATCACGAGTGGAAAACTAGCGACACGGTCTCGTCCACAGCAGGTGTATTAACAAATACAAGCCTTATCCTGCTTTGTCATCTACACTGACGGCGCAGAAACACTTGTGTTTACAGGGTCACCAGCGCGAGTGTGACGCCCCTGGTGTTGCACACGTCCATAGGCTACGGTAACCGCTTACCATCAGTAGCTTTCTGTATGCTTGTCTGCCACCTAAGTGGTATGAAAATAAAAACATGTTGTGGTGTACCTCAAAGACCTTATAGTTCTCTAAATCCAATTTCTACAGATCTTTTTCTATTTTTTTTCCCCTCTAAAATAGGTGGAAGACGAGCGCATCGTCAACCTCCTGGTAACCGGTTACCGTGGCCTATGGACGTATGCAACATTAGGAGCGTCACATACGTAAAACCGACTCTGTAAGAACCTTCTGATCCCCATCTTGTAGAACCCCATATAGAATCGGAAATAAAAATGATATCTACACCATACTGGTGTTAGTTAGTTCAGGCAATGACAGTACGGTTAAGAGTTGCCAGAACATTTTTTTATGATGTACTAGTGGGAATTATAGTATATATATAGATCCCAATCTCGTCACAACATGTAATCTACAATATGCACAGTCCGCGTTTTTTTATTATCGGATAGCATGAGGTGATACGGTGACGGAGGAGCCCAAACTCACTAATCACATTAAAAAGTGTATTGCTGAGAGGTTTCACAACATGATCCAAGACCGTCTCTTGATACACTTTGAAGTTGAAGTTTACACTCCTTTGTCTTCTCAAGTTCAGCAGTTCAACTAAGAATATTACAATCGTATCTGAAGAATGAAAAAATAAAAATACTGGCATCTTTACATTACATGTTGCAACTGCTTCGCCGTGGCCTAGGGCCTTATATCGTGGCGCGTACTAGAGTAGTCACTTGAAAATCCACAGCAGGGTGACCGTTGTTCTCAAATATGATATTAAATTTTATTGTATTAGATAGATATTTACCTATGAAATTGCCGTTATGTATGAAAAAAATTCAACGATATTATTTCACGTACTTTTTATTTGGAGTAATTACCCATGCAATCAATACATCTTTGCCAACGCAGCAGCGGTAGTTTATTGATGCCCTTCTTAAAAAAATGAGCTGGACTAAAGGCAAAAAATTCTTCAAAGGTATTTTGCACTGCCTCTCGGGTATTGAATTTCTTTCCCGTCAAGAAGTTATCCCAATTCTGGAAAAAGTAGTAGTCTGTAGGCGCAAGGTCTGGTGAGTATGACGGATGACGGAGAGCTACCAACCCCAGTTCTTGCAACTTGGATACCGTCTGCTGAGCAGTATGAGGTCGCGCAATGTAGTGCAGGAGCAGCGGAGACGAGCGATTGACCAATGCTGGTTGGAGATGTGTCAGCTTCTCCATCATTATGTTCAGTTCTTCACAGTACACATCTGCAGTAATGCTCACCCCGTTTGGTAAGAAGTTGTGATGAATCACACCGGCGCTAGACCACCAAACAGCGACCACCACTTTTCTAGGGGTAAGTTTTCGTTTAGGGCATTGTTTAGGTGCTGAACCGGGACCCAACCAACTTGCTGAGCGCTTGCGGTTATCAAACAGAATCGATTTTTCATCGCGAGTAACAATGCGTTGCAATATTCCTTCATTTGTGTATCTGTTGAGCAATGCAAGGCATGTCTCGACGCGTACTTCGCGCCGGCGATCATTGAGTTCGTGGGGCACCCATTTGTCATTTTCTATCTTGCCAATTTGACGCAAATGGACCAATGTTGTTTTGACGCTAACGTCGAAAGCTACTGCTAATTAAGCCGTAGATTGTGTATTGTATGGCTTCCACAATCGCTTTTAATTCGTCATTGTCGAACAAAGTCTTCGGACGACCGCGAGGTTCATTTCTCAGGTCGAAATTTCCAGAATGGAAGCGAGCAAACTAATAACAGGCGGTGCGTTGGTTTGTAGTGTTAGCTCCGTAAACGCCGTTGACGTTGCTTGCCGCTTGTGCCGCGTTGCTGCCACGACGATACTCATATGCCATAACTACTCGAATTTTTAACGTATCCATGATGACGAATAATATTAAAATGCGATGAAAACGTAACACTAATCAATAAACAAACGTCAAAAATTCTTAGCCAAACAAAAATTAGTTTGATTTGAAATGGTCAGTACTGCAGAACGGCAATTACATAGATAAAGACGTATTATTTTAATATGATAAAATAAAAGTAATTACCATTCTTTTCTGTAACCTTGTTCAATTCATCAACAAAGGTGCTAAGACTGTCTTCCACCGCAACTCTGACACCTCGAAGGAAGGCCAAGTTGGTTTCCCTCGTTGCCTGGTCTACCTGCCCCACATTGGACAACGTCGGCGACGCCTGCCTCGACTCCAAGGTCTGCAGACAAAAGGAGATAATTGCATGTACAGAATGCCTTGAAGTACTCTAACTCAATAGTAGTAGAAAAGATTAGGAAATCTAAAATTCAGATGCTATTTCACACGGAAATATATGAGGGTCATTTGAAAAGTTCTTAGCCTAACCTACTTAATGAAACCACATGATTTATATTTTATTTTTATTTTTAAACATACTCTCCTCCGAGCTCAAAACACTTTTTCCATCGAACCGGTAAGGCTTCGATTCCTGTTTTAAAAAAATCTTCGTCTAACTCCTCAAAATACGCGTCTACGGCGGCTATGACCTCTTCATTTGTACAAAAATGTTTACCACCTTAAAAATTTTTCAGTTTTGGAAATAGGTAAAAGTCAGACGGTGCTAAATCCGGTGAATATGGGGGATGGGGTAACAATTCAAACCCACACTTATGGATTTCTGCCATGGATTGTACAGAGGTACTAGGCGCACTGTCCTGATGAAACAAGACCTTTCTTCTCAATAAACCGGGACGTTTTTCTTTTATTATTCTCTTAAACGACGCAGCAAGTTGCAATAATAATCGGAGTTAATTGTTTCACCCTTTTTTAAATAATCCACCAGAATTATACCCTTTGCATCCCAAAAAACCGATGCCATAACTTTCCTGCCGATAAAACCACCTTGGCCTTCTTTGGGGTGGGTGATCCTACTCTTTTCCGTTGTTTTGACTGTTATTTTGTCTCTGGTGTATTATGGTGAACCCAAGTTTCATCCATGGTTATAAATCTTTCAATAAATTCTAGTGGATCAGCTTCATATAACTCTAAACAGTCGCGGGAAGCACAACTTCCCGCGACTGTTTAGAGTCGGTTGCGTTTTTGTTCGACTGAAAGCAGCCGCGGTACCCACCGCGCAGACACCTTAGAATATCCAAGTACAGTAGTAATTATATTATGCGTTCGCTCAGAAGAGATGCCTACAGTTTTAGCTATCTCTTCGACATTCAATCTTCGATCAGATAAAATTAAATCACAGATTTTTTCATTATTTTCATCAGTGGAAGCCGTGGCAGGCCTGCCACTACGAGGTTCATCTTGAATTGTCTCACAACCACGTTTGAACTCTGCCACCCAGTTTTTAACCGTCGCATACGAAGGAGCAACATGTCTTCATGTATCACTTTTGGAGTAAAAACTTTCAAATTCAAGTATTTAACCACTGCACGATGTTCAATTTTGACCATTTTCAAAAATAGCTCCGACTTGACTTACTGTATCGCGTGTAAATAAATAATGAATCGTTATAGATAAACTAAACTGTGCATACTTATTACTATATAACGTAGCTACAAAATGAGGGTAGTTATAAAATTTATTAATGACTCCAACTATGTTAGGCTAAGAACTTTTCAAATGACCCTCGTATATTTTACATTTATTTATTTAAGTTCATGCACAAAGTACGCTGCGGAATTAATGAAATACTGTCAGATCTTGGATTTGTTCTGTTACAGGTTGTTTACGAGCTCCCTCTACCGCCATTAAACTTATACAAACTAGCAGTCATTTTATGCTATTGTTGCAAAATAATTTTTCAATTCGAACCAGTAGTCCCCGAGACTAGCGCGTTCAAAGAAACAATCTCTTCAGCTTAATAATATTAGTATAAATTCCATCAGAATCTAATCGGTACAGGGTTTGGTACAGGGATAGGAATTATTGTCTGGAGTAACCCATACTGCCAGCAGGGGACGCCGTCAGGCAGGAGATCTACCAATTGGTATGGGCAATGCCGTGGCAGCCGCGTTCACTACCGCCACGGCATAGAGGCTGTCTCCACCAATGGCCAAAACCACCGAAGCTATTTTGATGAAATTCGGTACAGACGTAGATTAGAATTTGGTATAGGAATAGGCTATGTTTGGTCGCGATAACCGACATCCACGCAGACGGAGCCGCGGGCAATAGCTAGTATTACATAACAGTATAATACTTAACCAACGAAAGTTTTTTATAGACCTAATAGTGCAAGCCACTATAGCGTAAGGTCATAAAAACATTTGCAAGTAGTTCGCACGCATAGTCTAGTAAACGAAGAATCGCTACGCCAGAGCTATTAACCACGCGCAGCCTGAAGAGTGCCTACTCGCGAGCAGCTGAACAGCTATTGCAAAAGTATGTTTCTTTTACGATTAGCTTATGGAGGTTTTAATTAATCGCTACAGCTTTTATCGACTTCTTGACGGACTCGACTAATGAGCTGGTCATCAGACGATTGGTATTTTTACAAAATATTCATTCCCATAACCTACGCCCAAACCATCAAAAAAAATTCTGCCTAGTGAAGGAATTCAATTAACCCCCACATTTCATCAATCATTGAATTCAGTACCACGTAATAGGGGGCGAGCTTATTGCCGTAAGTTACAAATAAATAACTTGTCTAATCGCACAGCATTGTGATCATCAACCTGACGTGGTCCCTAATATACTTTTACTTCGATAGAAACTTTTAAGGGGACTCATACGTGCCATTAATCGCAAAGCATATTTTGTTTTTTAACGCCTGTGGGCCGTTTGGTTGCCGAAGGTGAGGTTAACAGGCATATCCCTCGTACCCCGGCCGACCCAGAGCCACCTCTCTCAATCTGGCCCTCTCCTCGGGTGTGGGGACCACAGAGTCCCCAAATAGTCCCCGGAAATCGCATAGCAAATATTATCTTTCCATTTAAATATATAATTCTAATGTATCGCTCTATTTTTAAATACTATCTATATATCATTATATCCGTATATACAATTTATTTTTCCAATTTTATAAAGGAAGCCTATGTTAGCTAGACCCATGCTCGACACCCCTAAGTGTCAACAATACAATTTAACACAAACAGACACAATAGGAAAACAGTCTGATTTATGTTTTAATGTTCAACTTTTAAACACTTATATAAAATAACTCAAGATAACACAATTCTAATTAAAAACTCACCTTCCTCTTATCACTTCTTATGCCATCAATTAAACATCTATACGACACTTGTTCCAATGATGCAGAGCTTTTGAAGTCGTGTCTCAAGCTACCGTGCCTCCTGGTGCAATCAAAAGACAAACTATTCCCATCCAACTTTGGCCCCGCTAACTTCACAGAACGAAACGAATGATTCAGTCCCCCTCTTTCTATAGTTTCAGTCTCATTCTTGAAGTAGTCGTTATGGAAATGTAGCTCTGTTTCTAGAAGTTTCTTTGGTGGGTAATCGGAGATGTTAGGAACACTAGATGATAAAAAAGGCGTGTCTGCAGTAGGAGATGTCTCCTTAGAACTTGAACTGGATGAGGCGAAAGTATCGCAATCGGAATTGTTTTCTAATAGCGCTATTTGTTCTGTTAGTTGCATTATTTTTGATAGTATCTGCGAATAAAAAATAGTTTCATTCATTAGTATTGTTACGATGGACGTCGATATCTCGAAAATTAGTAATCGAATCTTCAAGAAATAAAAACGCATTGTTAGTGACGAGGTACTCTACCGATTGGCATAGAAAATTCTAGAATCGTCAACACAAAGTCACAACCTACCTACCTACTCCTTTACAAAAAGAATAAGTAAATATCGAGAATGAACTCGAAGGTCAGCGACGGCGGCAAACTTTAAAAGAGTAGGTAGGTAGTTATCACTCACGTATTTTCTAGATGATTTGACCCTCCTGATTGAGAGGTATAAAAAAACACGCATGCATAGCGACACGAGTCATTCTGTTTTTGAGACCGATAACGAACACAGCGAGCTTAAGCGACCGAAGAGGATTCTACCTGGGACATGAGCAACGACTGTGGACTACTGCGAACTTCTGAGCGACTGGAATTGTTGAGAAGTACTGTGTGTACTAATGATTGAATTGTCTAGTTTGTGGCGAGCTAATAAATCTCTTCGTTGAGTAGACGGCATTTAATTGTACCCCGTGCACGTAACAATTGGTGTCAGAAGCGGAATGCCGTTATTACAACGTGAAGACGAAGGCAGTACTCCACGGACCAGACGTCAAGTAGAAATGGATGCCGCAAGTCAACGGAGCCTCGAAGAGGAAGGGCGTCTGGCCGATGCTGCTGTCTCAGCGGGAACTACGGCAGCACCAGATGGAACCTCGTCAGATACCAACATAATGATGCTGCTAGCTTCTATGCAGCAGATGATGCAGGCCTCCAGGCAAGAGATACAGGATCCAGGCAAGAGATGCAGGCCTCCAGGCAAGAGATGCAGGCCTCCAGGCAAGAGTTGCAGGCCAATCAGGAAGCTGTCATGGGTAAAATCGATGCAGGCATCCATGCACTGGAAGATAAAGTGAGGAACCTCAAAGACGGCTTGCAAATGCTGAGCAATGAAATGGCTTTGAAGACTGGAACCATCGATGACCGCTTGCAAGTTCTCGAAAAGAAGATCGTCAGGCTGGAAACCTGCGGACCTGTTACCGTGACCTCACCATCATCAGCAAAGTTCGACCTACCACACTTTGATGGAACTTTCTCGTGGACAGCCTTCAAGTACCAATTCGAGATATTGGCAAAAACTAAAGCCTGTAGAAACGAGGAGTCATCTATGGCCTTGACACTTGCGTTACGAGGAGATGACTTAATAATACTGGAAAACCTGCCTCCTGAAGGAAGGACTCTGGGCTCTTTGATGGAAGCTTTAGACACACGTTACGTTACCGAAATCAAACCACCAGGGAGTCAGTTAGTTAGCCTAGTTTATTTGTTTAATATGTGTTTTTATAATAAAATAGCTACAAGATTGTTTAAGTTTAGTTAAATACCCTTTTTTTTTACGTGCGCAAAATCCCCACGGATACCTCCCCACCGGTGCCGGTGGAAGAGGTTATGTCGGACTCGAACCGACTAAAACGCACGCCGCCTGTGTGTCGTTTTGGTTGCCGAAGGTGAGGTTGACAGGCATATCCCTCGCACCCCGGCCGACCCAGGGCCATCTCTCACGATCTGGCCCTCTTCTCGGGTGTGGGGACTACAGAGTCCCCAACTCGTCCCCGGAAACGGTGAAGCGCGTCAGGCGCGCCACCGCCGCGGCCTGCTTCTGCCAGGGTGACAGGCGGCTCCATCTGTCCCCCTCAAGCCTGCGCTCATGGGGTCGGAGGTCGTTCATCGACGTCCAACGCTCGAGTTGCCTTCGTACGCGGGCAGCTTGGCTTGCGATCCTTCGTCGCACCCGCTGCCGCTCCCGCCCCGCCTTCACGAGCATTACTTGCTCGCAGAAGGAGGACTTAAATACCCTAACCGAATGGAGTATAATCAGCGCGTATTCCTGATCACGTAGATGTTAGTACATTATGTATACCTGTTGGTCCGTATCTTCACAATTGTTCTTAGGCCACCCGATGAAAGACAAAGATTCCTCGATCACAGTAGGTTCAAATTGTGCTAGTATGCTTTTTACTTTGCTCTTAATACCTGAAATATTAATAATTAATGGTTAGAAATTATTTCAGAAGGAGGTAGGCACAACTGAAGTTCAAGGATTGGAAAAAGATCAACATAGAAGTGCTATCTGAACCTGAACCCGTATTCATGAAAGGAAATCCCACGCTAGTGCCTTATCTGTCTATCAGCAAGTTTGCCGACTAACAGGTGAGTTTAGCTTGGATCTGGATCCCCATGATCTTGGTAAAGCCACATACATACACTGAGCTACAGTTATGACTGTACTTTATGTTTCATACTACATTTCATACACTAAACTAATTTTGGCAGCCTCTGTGGCGGTAGCACATTCTACTGCTACGCAGGGAGCGTGGGTTCGAATACCGCTCTGAGTAAATATTTGTATACATGAAAATGTCTCTCTCTCATCGAGGAGGTAGGACATGACGGTATTCCCGTCCGAATTGAGCAGTCCGACTGGGAAAGTACCTCCACCCTACAGAATACCACGGCTATAATAACCTCGTGTTGTGTTCCCGGTGGTGAGTAGGGTAGCCAGAGCTCACTGGAGAGTTATTGTGCTGTCAGTGGGAAGACCAAAGGCTTGTCCTGATTTTGTGTTCTGCACTGAGGGCACATAAAATCTCTGTTCTTACAGGGTCGGCAACACGGATGTGACTCCTTTTCTGTTTTTATTTTCATGGAAACCTACCTATTTCTGTTTTAAGCGCTCTAAATTAGCGGATTTCGAGTGCTTGAAACAGAAGTAGGTAATTGGGTATTTGACAAATTTCGGAAACCTATCTTAAAAGATGTATAAATTTGTTTAATACCTGTTACAATTCATTATTTACCCGCAAAACCTTAATAATTAGAAAAAGAATACATATTCACTTTGCTTAAAAAATGCGCGAAAAACGGTCGGTCACGTGACATTCTGTGTGTGACGTCTTTAAATAATCACGCAGAAACCAAACAAAGAAAGTTTTCGTTACGTTAAGAAAAAAAATTATAGTTACCTTACGCGAACTGTCAACAAATTGCCCCCGTTTTGCCTCATGTGAAATACAGATAAAAAAGGTCAATTTTGTTTTGCAAAAAATAAAATATTTAAAATTAATCTTTTTGTGAAATACATTTTGTATAGTTATTATTTACGTGCAAGCTATCATATCCAACACATTGCATATGTATTATTTGTCAAATACCCAATTATCATATACAGATCCAAGGTACCTTCAACAACGTTGATGACTTCCGCACACTGTTTCGCTTGGAGCAACATGACAACTTTCTCCATGTCTCCCGACACTTCGTCTCTTAACCGTCGCACTGCGACCACGTTGTCGTGCTCCGCCTGTATCTTATTCGTTATAGAGCTCAGTTCCGCTTTTGCACTGTTTATGGCCTTCACGTGTTGTACTAACCTAGAAGTCAGGTACCGGTAATTAGGTAGAGTGCTTACATAGAGAAGCAGGTTACCGGTATCGGCGAGCCGGCGCGATTGGCGTTTAATAAAACATAGTAGGGTGGGTGTAAATGTTTACACGACGGTATTTCCGTCCAATTGAGCAGTTCGACTGGGGAAGTGCCTCCGCCCTATAGAATAATGCGGCCATAATAAACTAGTATTGTGTTCCCGGCGATGAGCAGGGTAGCCACCGCTCACCAGAGACATTTTGTGCTGTCAGCGGGATGACTGCTTCGTCTTTTATACTGACGGCACAGAGTCTTTTATACTGACGGCACAGAAACTATCTGTGATTACAGGGTTGGCAGCGCGATTGTGACTCCCTTGGTTTTGCACACGTCCATAGGCCACGGTAACTACTTTCCATCAGGTGGGACGTATGCTTGTCTGCCACCTAAGATGTATAAAAAAAAGTCTTGTTGATTTCTGTTAATTTTGAAATCTATACCTACTAGTATATATTAATAATATAAAGCTAAAGAGTCTGTTTAGTCGTTTGATTGATTGGTTAGACACGCTAATCTCAGAACAAGAACAGTAACTTTCAATTAAAATAATCTTTATGTGTTGTAGTCTGTTCATCAAGGAAGATGATAGGTTAAATATCATCACAATAAACTAACTATTTATTACAAAAATATTTTTTCAATTAAAACCTACTGTTCCTGTACTGTGACTAGCGCGTTCCATCAAACAAACAAACTATGTAGCTTAATGATAATAATATATACATAATATAGACTTCAACAAGAAATGAATTCAATAGGACATAGATACCATAAAGAATTATAAAAACTGTCCATCATACAAACTCATTTACACACACCCTACTGCGTGTACGCTGTAGCTAGTTACGACCAGTTTAAACTCGCATCGACGCCAGCTTGCCGAAACCGGCAACCTGTTTCTTTCAGTAAGCACCCAAAGGTTAGTTGCCCGTGTTGCTACCAATATTATTACTAATAATAACACTGGTAATTGAATTGTCCTTCTTACTACTAAAGTTGAAAGTTGTTAGAAAAGCAATAAAAAATTATCTTCTCTAATTCTTACTTCGTAACATTAAAATACAAATACAAAACAAAATCAATTTTATATTGTATTTCAAACAAAATCTAAATGACGCATGTAGTAAAATTAATAACAAATAGCTAATAAAAAAATAAATAACTAATAGCTTTTATATTGAAGATTTTTGGCTTGGCTACAAGACGTTTGAGCCATGTTAAAAAGAAGATCATTATTTATAAGAGAGGTTAGGGAATTAAAATTCGCCATAAAATATATGCTCGGAGTCTCTTAAAATAACCTGTGCAACAAAAACTAAGCACTTTTATTTTTCGTGCGGGTATCCCTTCGGAAACCACCCTGCTGGCCAAAAAAACCACACGCTATCTAACGTCTCATATCAATCAAGCAATTAATTTGCCATAGGCCTCTCCCAATGTACGCCATTTCGTCCGATTCTCAGCACCCAGTATGTCCCAGCTTCTTTTCTTATCCTTTTCTTTTACCGTCTCATATGCAAGAATCTAATGTGGTCTAATGAAAGAATAAGAGTAGTCTCAAAAAAAAAAATTTTTTACTGAGCAATGCGATGAATATCTTCTTACCTGATGAGTCCACCGGTCCTCTCCGATTTATGGGAGTGCGCGGCGAAGGCGCCAGCGGTCACGATGTCGTGGAAGCCAGTCTTGTTCAGGGTGTCGTTGTGAACCCACATACGTTGAAGATGCAGGTTTACTGGTGCAAACTCCATATTTGTATCCTCTGAAATAAAACAATGGAGTGGTTTTTTTTCTATTTACAAGGTACATTAGGGCTCGTATTCCAGGACGGTAGTAAATCCTGAATCTCTATTTTCATTGTCATATTTGACAGATTGTCACTTAGGGCTAAGTATCGAAGTCAAAGTCAAAAATCATTTATACTACTAATACATGTATAGGCCATTAAACGGAGATTACAAAAAGTCTAAATTAAAGGTATATTTAAGACTAGCAGATCGTTTCGTTCTGGAATACGGGCCTTAGCTTGGAAAATTTCCAGGATCACCCTCAATCACCCTCCTGTCCGTTTCATGAAAAATCTCTGACCAACGGAGGTACCTGGACTCTTCCTAGACATTCGAAATTCGAAGCGATGAGATCACATTATTAATGTATTTAATCGTTATGCACTAATAGTAAATAGCTGTGCAAAGGCGGACTTTATACCATTAGTGCCTATTAATATAATTTAATTTAAATAAAGCAAATTTATAAATATTAGTAGTTTTATTTTTGAAATACTGAATGAGTGATATTTTCTGCCTTTACAACACTTGTACTTTACAACAATTAATTTTAATTTTGTTGTTACCTTTCCGAGAGCTGGCTTTAAAAAACTGCTGGTCCGAATGATGACTCATGGAACGCCGTGAATGACAGTAATGTTCAAGAAGCATGGCGTGTGTCTTCACCAGCTCCAATTGGCGAGAGTGCCACTGTCCACAGATCTCCCCCACTGATAGCAGCTCTTCTAACAGTTCTTTCTCTCTCAGGATATAAATATCCCTGGAATCAATAAAAATCTATATTAATAATAATGCATCGCTGAAATGGGATGTACCAAATTGAATAATTCTTATTTTGTGTTCGTTATTGTCAGTACAGATTCCATCCAGAGATAAGGTCCTATAATTGCACCAAGGACAGTGTTGGGTAAATTTTGATTGCAATTAAAAAATATTAGAAATTAAAAATCCCGACTTGCTGTCAAAAAGATCGAAACAAGTAAACCCGACTGCTGTCTAAAAGATCAAAACAACAGACACGACCTTACGATCTATAGATCCCGGGTTCGAAACCTGGCCATTACACTACCGACGTGTACCCACTCCTAACACAAGCAATTTAGCTTAACTGGAGGGGTTAGAGGGAATATTAGTAATTTCGGTTATAATATCCTTTAAAAAATCATAAGCCGAAAGAAAAATTAATGGGTACTGCCTGCTGTCAAACTTGTTTAGAACTTTTAGACAGCAGTCGTGGTAATTGCAAAATTAATTGCAATTAAAATGTGTCAGACACTGACCAAGGATAAGCCAGAACGCGCAGCTATTATTTTAATAAATTACAAAGTATTTTTGCTTACAGCCGGGTATTTGAGATTGGTTTGCCATAGCTCAGCTCATTGGCCATCAGGACTATGCGCTACCTAAGGTTTATATTAATAAACCTTCTGCTTGAGACTCCATATTTTTCCATGTTGTTCGAGAAGGTTTAGCTCGTAGCAATTTCGAGCACGTTATTGCGAACTCAAACGTTTTATTATGTAAAAATAATACTTTCAATACTCGTAAAAGAAAGTGAGATGGAAGTGAAATGAGATGAAATATTACGTGCGCAAAATCCCCCCACCGGAGCCTGTGGAAGAGGTTATGTGGGACTCGAACCGACCAAAACGCAGCCTGTGGGTCGTTTGGCACTCAGACGTTGGCTCTTTCTCCATCCGACGCATTTACTTCCCGAAACACCCATGCTCGGTGATTATCTGCGTCAGACGGTACGAGAGGCTGCCGTGTGGTCTCTCTAGCCACTCCCCCATGATGGATCTACTATTGCCGCTACTACGGCGCGCCCTGTGCTTGGTCGCCTAAGTCGTAGCTCCCATTCCGCCACCATGTCCTTGTGGAGCCGGGATCTCATGGCCCGAATTTCTTCGGGCACAGGATCATGACCCCGCTCCCGCGACGCCTTTCGGAACCGATATAGTGTCGAAAGGAATCTCGCTTCCAGGATCCACAGTTGCGATCCAGGGAGTAGACTCGCCGCGTCGAAAGATATCGTGCGGTACCCCCTGATGATACGACAGGTCATCTTCCGCTGCGGACCGCGCATCAGGGGCATGTGCCTGTCTTTCAGGGTGTCCGCCCTCACGGGACACCCGTACAGGGCCATGGACCGCACGACACCTGCGTAGAGTCTTCTGCAGGAGTCCTCTAGGCCCCTCAGGTTGGGCAGTAGCCGCGCCAGAGCGTTGGCTGTGCCCACCAATTTGGGGCCCAGACTTCGGAAGTGCATCCCGAAGTCCCACCGGCCGTCGAGCACGAGCCCCAGATGTTTCATCTGGGGCTTGAGATGCCGATGAGAGTGCCTCCCGCTGTGAGACTGGAACCAGGTGGTGGCGTGCGCCGAGGTCCATGAAAAAACATGGTCTCGGATTTATGCAGAGCCACCTCAAGGTCCAGCCGCCGGATCCATTCCACAACTTGAGCAACGGCAGTCGTGGCCCTCAGGGTCGCTTCGCGATATGTAGCCCAGCTCGCCGTCACTAGCGTGTCATCCGCATAGCACGCATCTGCATACAGGGCTTGGACCACGGCTCTTGCCAATAAAGATCCAAATATCGCTGAAGTGAAGCGAAAGTTGAATGCCGCCTCGAGGTCTAGTAAAAAAGCTACGGCCAGGACTAAGTTTGAGTTCATCGGCAGAATTGGCGAGCGGCTTGTGCGCTACCCATCTGGCAGTCGTGCATTTTGGTCGCTCGCCAAAGCTGACGAGGGAAACTTCTGACAGTCTTGCCTTCCACCGCTGCAAAAATCCGATGGTAGTCTGGTCCATGGCGCTAAGGAGAAAGCCGATCTATTGGGTAATCTCTTTGCGTCAAACTCGACTATGAACGATGGGAACGCCGAACCACCCATAATCCCCAGCTGTGGTGCTTCCATGACTGAAGTTAAAATCACGCAACGGGTGATTTTACGCGACCTTAAGTCCCTAGATGTTCGGAAGTCAAGTAGGCAGGACGGTATACCAGCGACGGTGCTTAAACACTGTGCCCCCGAGCTGTGTCCTGTACTTACACGTCTTTTCGCACTCTCATACTCCGCAAGGCGGGTCCCGACCTCGTGGAAGACCGCACTCGTGCACCCTGTACCTAAGAAAGGTGACTCTCGCCATAGGCAGGGAATTCATCCTCACACACTCGCGACCTGAGACGGTGCGCACTGTGCGGTAAGAAAGAAACTTCATCCCATGCACACTCAAGCTGTGGAATGACCTCCCTGCTGCGGTTTTCCCAAGCGCCTACAATATGGGGTTCTTCAAGAAGGGCATCAGAAGGTTTCTTCATGGTCGGCAGCGCGAGTGTGACACCCCTGGTGTTGCATACGTCCATAGGTCACGGTAACCGCTTCTCATCAGGTGGGCGTGCTTGTCTGCCAACTAAGTGGTATAAAAAAATAAAAATAAAAACGTGACGGCAGCGTCGTCCGCGAGCTCACCGCGAAGCACCCAGTCGTATCCGATGGATTCTAGGGCCGCTCCTGTTTCCACCGATCCCAGTGGAACACCGCACGACATCTCACGCCGACCGACGTGGACCGCCACCGGTGGAAGCCATATTGGGCCTCCGCCAGGTCCGGCCCCTCACCAGAGAGGTGCTCGACGAGGCGTTTCGCATCTAAAGAGCTTGCCCACCTCGTCGAGCAACACAATAGGCTGGTAGCCGGACGGTTCTTCCGCCGGGCGGCCCCCCTTTCAGATGAGGACCAGCTTCCCCGTCTTCCACATCTTCGGAAACTGGCCCCACTCCATGTATGCGCTGAGTAACCCTCTCAGTCGGAGTTCGAGACCGTCTTCTACCTGAGCTAGGACCCAAGCGCGGCCAGGAATGCCGTCGGGTTCGGGGCGGTGATTTTCTTGGCCCTAAGCCTTCGCACCGCCAGCTCCAGTTCTACCCAAGTGACCTCGGGGACTTCGTCGTCAACTACCACACTGAGCGCCACAGGCGACCGAGGTGGCGGAGTCATCTGCGGTGGAATGTGTTCCGCTCGCGCCGGGAACAGGGATTCAACCACTCCGCCGAGCAGAGTTGGCTGGATAACCTGACTGGCTGGCTGAATAGATATCAAACCGAACGTATCGGTGATCCGCCAGTGTCTCCACTGCCACAACAAAACGCCAGTCCCGCACACGGTGCGGGTGTGTGCGGGTCACCGACCGTCACCACCGCCGTGCATTGCACACCCACGTGGCCGACCGACAGGCACCTATAGCACCTCGAGCCTGCAGGAGCCGGACTTGCACCCGCACCACGCCTCCAACGGCGAGGTACCCCCGGTCGGCAGCCTTTTGGGCTGCTGCGATGGGACAGCCGACAACTGCCGCCCCCAGTCCACGGTGGCCGAAGCGGATTGCTCCGACCTTCACCGCCTCTAGGGGGCAGCCCCCGGCCTCCGCCACAGTGAGACGGATTTTCTCCGCCATGATGGAGTCGTCCAGGTTCGAAATGCGCAGTTCTGCGCACTTGTTAGGTTTGAACACCCGGACATTGGCTGCGTCTAGCGACTCCCTAAGCTCAGTCGCTAGAGCATCAGCCTGGGGACCGCTTGAAGCGCCGGGGATCTCGAGTAGCCGAGCACCCGTCCGAGTGGGTTTCACCCGGATGGAGCCCGGCATCTCAAGGGCCCTCATGTCGACTCAAGCTCTCGCCTGCGTGACGATCTGGTCGTACTGCACGCCCCTCTCCGCCACCTCTGCCGTCATTGTTAGGACGACGGCGGTTGAGCGGGGGACGCGCAGCCTCCCCGGCACGCCCCTCGCAGCAGCTTCAGCCTTCCTGGCCTTTTTGGCTGCCTTCCGGTGCGCCTTGCGCCGCTTTTTAGAGGCTCCGGCAACCTCTCAGCCCCCCTCCGGTGAGGAGGCAGCCCGAGTCGGAGCCGAGGACGGACCCGAACTGGAGCCAGAGCCGGGGTTGGGGTCTGGGCTAAGGCCGGGGACGTCTTCCCCTTGCCCGTGCCCTTCCCCTTTCATTTGCCATAGGCCCGGGCATCCCGCACTCCCTGGGGGCTCCCGGCTCCCACTGTGTGAGCGGCCAGAGCGGCCGGAGCGACAGGAGCGGCAGGCACAGCGGACGGTCTTAGGGCCGACTCCTGCGGGGCCCTCGCCACCGCCGGACAGAAGGCACCTCTCTTTACTGCTCCGGCGTACCCCATCGGCGGTGCCAAGGGCGGGCACCGGTTGGAGTCCATGACTGCCTCCATGAACCTCCGGGTGCGCTCCTCCTGCGCCACCTGACACATTCGCTGCTCGGTCAACGCCGCCTCATCTCGCTATTCCATGGCGGCCATTGCCACCATGCAGAGCGCCAATGGGTCCGCAGGCCGAGCCGGCTGCAGCTCCGGCGACTCCGGTCGAGCCGGTTGGGCCGGTGACTTCGGCGGCTCCGGCTGCGGCGACTCCGGCTGCGACAGCCGTTATGGCCGCAGCGGCGACCTCAACCGCACCGGCGACAGCTGCCGCGCCAGCGGTGTCGGCGTCGGCTGCACCACAGTCGCCGCGCTTGGTGCAGATTACCGGCTCTGCAGACCCACCGGGCTGTTATCCCTGCTCTTCTCAGCGGCGGTTTCGAACTCCTCCGACATTGCCCCTGCTTGGGACGCGACCTTCGCGTCGTGGTGCTGCGCGAAATCCGCGCAGACTATTTCGCTTGGTTTGGGTTTGGGTTTTTAGGTATGTAAATTGTCCATGTAGTTCCCACGATTATGACGCGATATAAACTACACTTCCCGGGTGACGCTCATTCCAGGAAGCGGGGTACATACTGTGGATTTCCCCAGGTATCCACAGGTTTTAAGCGACTTCGCTGTCGGGTTTTTAAGACTTTTCCTTGTCGCAGGCCGGCCAATTAAGGCAAGCCCCGCGGCCTTCAGGATACCGGCTTCCCAAATGTGGCTAGCTCTCAGGTCGTTGTCGATATTCCGGAGGTTACGCGATGCGGGGGAGCGGCCAACTCTCCCAACTCCGATGGTGGCACGAGTGCCAGTCAGACCCGCCCCTCGATCCAGATGGATCTTCATGTCACTCCCCTGTCCCCTCTGAGACCAGAGGGATACTGGGAGCGACAGGGCTGCAGACTTTAAAAGCCTGGGCCCGCTAGACGTAAAAAGGGCTGTTTGGGATGGAAGGGATTCGTAGAATATACCACGACCCCCTCAGAGTCAGCTAGCCATAGAATGGGCTTGTCAGGTTATTCGTCACCGGCTAGTAGAGCTCCTTCTCCTTGGAGTCAGAGTCTACTAACCGGTATCCTATTTTTATCGTTCAGTTTGGATGTAGTTAGAAATTCCTCGAGCCTATTCAGCCGTCTAAACCACGATGATTGCATGACACTCAAACTACAGCTAAATACATACAAATCATACTTACAGCAGTTGTATCGGCATTGAAAAACAAAGCTTCGGTTCAGCCATTATTTCATGAACAGTGATATCGCCACCCAATCCTGAATGGAACCGGTACGTCACTTGGTAGCTATTTACAAAATTCTGCTTCAAAAGACTTCCATATGATGGAAATTTCAGTTTCAACCCCAGTCTTGGGGGCAATGACTGCGATCGGCGATGGCACATGAGTTTCTGTGGTATATCTATACTGTTTCTGTCGTTTGTATGGGTTGGGCTTGTTCCGATGTACGAAGGTTCTAGACTCCAACCGTTGATTGTGACGAAGCCCACGCTTTTCTGGTCCCTGGAATCGATTGCAACGCGCAATCTTTGGGCTTCCTGGAAATATATAATACAATACATTAAGATTTTTGAGACGAAAGAGGTTGAAAAAATAGTAATTTTAAGTGTACGAAAACGTAACCGTAAACCGTAGTCTACAAAAAACTCGCTAATATTCTATGAATATTAAATGGATGTTATTGTTCAACTTGAACACCGTCTGAGTAATGTTACGTTTGTCAAACTCGTGCCAACTTAACACGCTACCACAATTGATTTATCAACACAGCCTAAACCGCTGAGACTACTAACTTGAAGTTACAGCGTGCTGAATGCCTGTGCATTCACCAATTACTTCAACTCCCACCTAGGGACAATTTTTAGGAAATATCGCAGTGTGAAGACATCCTTTTTTTTATACCACTAAGTGGTTACCGTGGTCTATGGACGTGTGTAACACCAGAGGAGTCGCAGTCGCGCTGCCAACCCTGTAAGTACAGAGTTTCTGTGCCGTCAGTGTAGAAGACAAAGCAGGACAAGCCTTTAGTCTTCCCACTGACAGCACAAATTCTCCAGTGAGCTCTGACTACTCTACTCACCGCTGGGAACATGTATGTTCAATAATACATTTAAAAAGGTCATAGCTTTCTGCACAAACTAATTAACGTCGTCTATTCTGTGGTGTCAAACTGTGGGTTAAGTTACCGACAATAGTAATTACCTGTATAGTACTAAGCAGCATTGAAGTATATCCCATCGGTACTAATGTCTCTGAGACCCGCTCCTTGACGTCATACACCACAATACGTACAACCGCTGACCCCGTAAGACCATCACTCGCACGAAATAGAATCGTTTTAGAAAAACTAGGATTACTGCAAGTCTGTGGAAATGAAAAATACAATATTTTAATAAGCATTCAGATAGATATTATAACTACATACTAATATTTAAATGTTATCACCATGGCAAAGGATAGCTACCACGTTATATGGCAGAAGTAAATTATATTGTTCTCGTTCGCACTCACTAATAGGTGCATGCGCTATCTCAGACAATCAAAAAAGAAACTACGTTTAAAAATACCGTCTACAAAAACAAAAAGTTATAAAATAACATAATATAGATAAGAGAAAAATTACTGAAAAAATTACATATTTATTGATCTTTTAGAAGCCGGTACCTAGCCCGATAGGCCATATTATTTCAATTAATTGCAATAGGTTGTGATTAAGTTTTATTAATTTTGTCCCCCTTTTTGCCGCGTGGTTGCCGGCAGTGTAGAATTAGGGCCACACCATCTCTTCCCATGCGGTGTCGTACAAGGCGACTAAGGGATAGGGCTATTTAACATCAAACAGATATATACAGCCCATACTCAGCCTCAGATGCATGGCTCGAGTCAACAATAGTGCCCGGAATACAGCAATAGGCTCACCCTATTACGTGGGACCGAATACAATTATTAGTGAAATGTGGGGTGTTAATTCACCTCTGTCTAACCCTCCAGGGATAAAGGCGTGAATATATGTATGTATGTATGTATATCCCCCTTTTTAGTGGGCCTAATCCAGTCCAGCATGCCGACCGTAATTTTCGAGTTCATGCTCTCGCTAACTTAAACGAGACATTATTGCTACACATCATTAAGAAATTGTCACGGTGACTCACGTGCACCGCACTCACCCAAGAGCGACCAGTATAGGTTACAACCAACTTATTTAACCTAGTCAACCGACTGAAACCGTGATCACGTTTTCACACGTGCAACGCACTTACCCAAGAGCGACCAGTGTACGTGACAACCAACCTTTTTAACCTAGGTAATCAACTGAAACCGTGATCACGGTGACTCACGTGCACCGCTCTTACCCAAAAGCGATCAGTGTACGAGACAACAAACTTTTTTAACCTAGTCAATCGACTGAAACCGTGATCACGGTGACTCACCTGCACCTCACTTACGCAAAAGCGACCAGTGTAGGTGTGACAACAAACTTTTTTAACCTAGTCAATCGACTGAAACCGTGATCACGGTGACTCACCTGCACCTCACGCAAAAGCGACCAGTGTAGGTACGTGACAACAAACTTTTTTAACCTAGTCAATCGACTGAAACCGTGATCACGGTGACTCACCTGCACCTCACTTACGCAAAAGCGACCAGTGTAGGTACGTGACAACAAACTTTTTTAACTTAGTCAATCGACAGAAAACGTGATCACGGTGACTCACGTGCACCGCACTTACCCAAAAGCGACCAGTGTTCGTGAGTCACGAACACTGGTCGCTTTTGGGTATGTTGTCACGAATCGTGACAACATACCCAAGAGCGACCAGTGTACATGACAACGAACTTTTTTAACCTAGTCTCGACTGAAACCGTGATCACAGTGACTCACGTGCACCGCATTTACCCAAGAGCGACCAGTATACGTGACAGCTACACGTGACGATTATCTTTCTACTGAAGTGACGTGCTACCGTTGTCTTAAATAATGATTTTTCTGTTTTGGGATTTTATGACATGTCAAATATTATTTTGTATTATATTAATATCTTAGTTAGTATGATTATTGATGATAACGATAATGAGTTGATGACGATGATGACGATCAATGAGATGATTGCTGTTTCAGTAAAGTTGCGTGGACTTTGGAAGATTCGGAATCAACACGAAAAATCACAATTCACTGTAATATGCCAATTTTTTACACTTGTGTGTGTGTTGTCAATGACGTTTTTGTCTAAAAATCCACCATTTTCATTCATAAAAACTAGAATTCACACCAATTGCGAGAAAAAAAAAATACCGCGAAGCACCCTTCTTCGTGTTGGCTCCAAAACTTTTTAAATAATAAAGAATATTTTAAAAAAAAAAGGGTCGTTAGTGTTTACTTACATCAACGATCTCCGTAGCTCCATATCTGACACAGAGCCCTTTATCGTATCTGACGTATATTACAATAAGCGGTGAGGGTGGCCTGCCGTGAGCATCGCACAGCAAATTGTCGCACGACAGAGCCAACTCGCATAACGGCACTTCATTCATATCTTAAAAATAGAACGTTAAATTAGCTTCGAAGCAAATGCAGCCTAAATACTTAAGGACAAACTATAAATTCTCAATCTGCTGTAGAAAACAATATTAATAAAACAATAGAAGTCGATAGGTTTACAAATTTTAAGGATTGTCACACACGTGCAAGCACTGAATGAGTACGACACTTGCAGCCAAAAATAATGTCTCTCTAGTCTTTTGTCTATGGCAATCTATAAAATATTTAGCATGGGGTTTACTGCTAAGAACAGGCTATAAATAACATAATAACTATATAAAAACCCCAAGAGACAAGCAAGACCTATTGTGGGATTGCTAGTCAAGGTTCCCTTTTTCTGTTACAGTAAAAATACTATATGTATGTATATTATGTATAGCTTTTGCACGAGATTTCGTCCTCGATAAATTGAGAATAAATTAAGTTATAGTCGAACTTCTGTGTTGAGTTAATTCCGTTGTACCTATTTTAAATTATTAATGTTGCGATTTTTTTTCGAGTACTGACTAATACATGCAGCGCTAAACCACCGAGAGCTACAAAAAAAGTCAGACTTCTTGTATGGCCTAGGCAAGCACTGAGAAAGTGTTTTGAAAATTCATTGCACCAAACTTTTGCGTTATTTTGAACCTTTTTAGAATGAAATCAGTTTGCAGTTTCGAACATATTATGTGAAAATAAAACGTCATCAAACGGATATAAACCGAATTGATATCAACTTCGATGTAAATCACTCCCAAAATAACTTTCCACCCCTTTTTAACTCCGTTAAGGAAAGAAATTCTATAAATAAGTATCACGTTTTCCATTATTCTGGTAAAAAAGGTTTGTGCAAAATCTGAAGAAGATTGGACCAAGGCATCACGCTGTCCCATACAAACTGCCCCCTCTTTCTCCCCTAAGAGTGGAATTTAAGAAAATCCTTTCTTCGGATTTCTGTTCGAACTATCTCGGATGCCTACGTCATACAAAGAACACACCCTTCAAGTTTCAGGTCTCTCCGATCAGCGGTTTAGCCTGTGCGATGATACCTCAGTCATTCAGGACAAAGGATGTTATAGTTACAAAATAGATTATATATGTAGATTAACTTAGTAATCTAAAGGCATTTTTTATTAACACATAAGGTATTATTATATGGCTATCGCTAATACCTTAGACAATCTTGCCCAAATAGATGCTAACCAGGTAAACTCGTAAACATAATGCTAAGCACTATTATACGACGCATATATTTTAACCAAATAGTACTTTCCTTAACTTCTTAAAATGGGAGTACACACATTTCTAACCTGCTAAGTACATAATCACTTACCAGTTACAATTCCATTCTGTAGCCTATAATTAGTTATATCTATATTGGGCCTGATTTTGTTCAGTCTTTCCCTCAGTGCATCAGCTTGCGTTTGAATGTTGTCGTACGGCGCGAGTTCTATAGCTTTCAACCACAGCGTTCTCTCAGACTCGTGAAACGTCGCCATCTTGAAACAGACGCCGTTCTCCCACACTGTTTACAACAATTTAGATATAATAAACATTCTCACAACATCTGCAGATTGAGGACAGTATGTTCCGCAGCCACAGAATCTGGCAAACTAATAAAATCGTTCAAATAATGAATTTGGTTTAACCGACGATGTCAACACTGCTAGGTCAAAATATTACTAAACAATCTACTACCATATATTATACTAACTACTTACTTACTAACTTACGCATAATAAAATAGCTATTCATAGTGTTGTTTTCATGAAATTTTAAACTGTGCGCTTTTAAATCACAACTAAATGAACATGTGATGTCATTAGAGCAAATAATAATGTTGATTTTTTCATACAAGGTCTCATTCTACGTCATATCGCTACATACCTTGGCTTTTGGACTAGTAATGAAGCAGTATTTGATATACCTTTACCGCATCATGTTTATTTATTCAAATGCGAGTTCTGTTTCTGTATGTGAATAGTTTCTTAATGGAGGGTTCAATGTAATGTAAAGTTTATTGCAGATCAGAGAGAAAATGTTATATTTATTATGTGTATAATTGACCGTGGCGACTACTGATTTTTAAAGTAAATATTGTGGGGAAAACTTGACTATTTTTGTTGAAGCCCGTTGTCTAAAACTGGATTTCCACGTTGCTAAAATTCACGGACGCATGTACTATGACAAACGTGTCTGCACTATCACAGACGAACCCCATTCGTTGTGCGTAGTCCATGAAATGTGCACGCATCCGTAAAATCGCAATCGAGGGTAATTCAATCAATCAATTAGCCCACCGCAGCCCACTGCTGGACATAGGCCTCTCCCAATAAGCCCCATTTTATCCGATCCTCTGCGTTTCGTATCCAATCTGTCCATGCCACCTTTTTCAGGTCGTCTGACCATCGTCCATCTGACTAGGGGACTTCCTACCTTCCGTTTACCTTCTAGAGGGTAATTAGTTAATTACCACCCTCATTTTCAATATGAGTCTTTTTAGGGTTCCGTACCTCAAAAGGAATAAAAGCGGAACCCTTATTATAGGATCACTTCGTTGTCCGTCTCTCTGTCCGTCTGTCAAAACCTTTTACTCAGAAATGCGAGGAGGTACCAAATTCATACTACATACTCAAGATATATAATGAAACTGTGCAAAAATCAAAATTCTAAGTCAACGCATTCAAAATATATTACGTGGCCAAGTGACGGGACCTTCGGTAAGCGAGTCCGACTCGCACTTGATCTACTTTTTGTTATATAATGCAATAATAAATGAGTATTCATACAATCATAGTAATATAATAATGATCAGCAGTGGACTGTTATAGGTCAATTGATTGATTGTATGAATCTAATAAAATCGAAGAACATGACAACAAAATTATATAACGGACTCATCGCCAGAAGCAGTCGAAACCAGAAAGCTCGTATGAAATGTTTAAAGACAATTCAACTCCCCCAATACAATTTTGTTTATCAATTAATAAACTTACCAATCTGAAAAGGCCAGTGTCCATTGTCATCTTGGGATTGTACCTTGATCTGATGATGGCCTAGCACTATAACTCCCATGGGCTCGTACCATGGCTCTGGTCCTTTCAGATAAAATAAAAGGTTACCTCGAAGTCTGAACCATCGTACGGAACAACCTGTAAAGAAATTCAGATCTTAGTTACCATATATCATGCTTCAAATTAACATGTATACTGCCTTATCGGATTGGTAGAATGAGTATATGTCACTAAATGACACTGAAACTATAAGGGCATTCACTGGGCGTCGCCGTCGGTCGATGAACGACCTCCGCCCCCCATGAGCGCAGGCCTGGGGGTGACTGGTGGAGCCGCCTGTCACCCTGGCAGAATCAGGCCGCTTGGGGACGAGTTGGGAACTCTGTAGTCCCCACACCCGAGGAGAGGGCCAGATCGTGAGAGATGGCCCTGGGTCGGCCGGGCTGATATGCCTGTCAACCTCACCTTCGACGCAGCGTGCGTTTTGGTCGGTTTGAGTCCGACATAACCTCTTCCACCGGCTCCGGTGGGGGGGTATCTGTGGGGATTTTGCGCACGTAAAAAATAAAAGGGCATTCACTTACTTAAGCGTGATACAAATCAAAGAATCACCTGCTAATGACGACATCAACCAACTACTAAATGATTGAATATAAATAACCGACTTCAAAAACCAAAAGCCACTGAATTGGTAGAGAAAAAAAATGAAAACTTTCCTAAAAATCTTTGAATTCGGGACGTACTTCATATAACTCACGACACAAATTATGATGTGCCTAATTTTTTTTTTTTTTCATCTTTCGTCGGTAATGACCACATTTGACAATAGGTTATATCTATATATAATAAAAGTACAGTAGGTACCCTACACTAGTTACACATTTTTTTTTATACAACTTAGGTGGCAGACAAGCACACGGCCCTCCTGATGGAAAGTGGTTACCGTGACTTATAATCGTTTGCAGAAAACTTAAAGTTTGCTTACATCCTATCTGATTTTTGTAAATTATTTGAAATGTTACATCGTCAAAAGTGATCAGTAAAAGAAAACATCGACAAAAATAGGTAGCCTTCTTGGCTAAATCCAAAAAAGTGCCACTACGTCATTGCAAAAGACAGTAGAGCATCTGTTGGGCCAGCTAATCTATGCAAATAAACTTTAATTTCTCAGTAAGGTACTCTGTATCTACATAACAGAGATACATATATCCTTTATCACAGCGTTAATCCCATCTGTATCTGAAGCTTTCACCTCAGTGTCTGGGGTCCGTTTGACTGCGGATTTGGCTGTACGTCGATATTTTCCGTGAAGCGACTGCCACCTGACATCCACAAGTTGTTGGATTTTCAAGGCTCCAACTACCTGTAACGACTACCATAGATGTTCGTATGGCAACCGAGACGGACGGCTTAACGTGCTTTCCGTCTCCGAGACACGACCAGACCAACGCAATGAATAATGAAATGAAATGAAATAATAATTCATCATGTCATCATCATGTCAGCCACATATAGTCCATTGCTGAACATAGGCCTCTCCCACAGACTTCCAGAATGACCGATCCAAAGCAGCCCGCATCCAGTGCTTCCCGGCGACCTTCATGAGGTCGTCCTTCCACCTGGTCGTTGGGCGTCCTACGCTACGTTTGCCCTTACGCGGTCGCCATTCCAGAACTTTTTTGCTACATCGGCATCTGTTCTGCGCGCTATGTGTCCCGCCCATTGCCACTTCAACGAGCTAATCCGCTGGGCTACGTCGGTTACTTTTGTTCTCCTACGGATATCATCATTTCTAGCATAGCTCGTTGTAAATTTATTCACGGAAAACAACCATTGTTACAATATCTTTCTTCTGCCAGACTGTATAACAGTTTGTTGGCATATGAAGCTCCCTGACTTATACACTGAATTTTCCACTATTTATATACCAAAATGAGATACATTATATAAATTTGATATAAAAATTAGCACATAATTAAATATATCATGCATACAAATATTTGCACTGAGCGAGGTTCGAACTATTATTATAAAGCTTATTTGTTTGGTTGAACGCGCTAATTTCTGGAACTACTAATACGAATTGAAATATTATTTTTGTATTGAATGGTCCATTTATCGAAGAAGGTAATAGGTTACGTATCATACCCAAGGGAGAGAAGCAGTAACCATAAATTTCAACAAATCCGGTAGATTCCCATATTATTTTATTATCGGGGTTGCGAAGTATGCCACGGGGAAACCGAGGCGAGTTGGCTAGTATTTAATTTATTGTTTAAGAAATTATGCAAAAAGTGTTATATCGAGCTTGTCAGTTTCTCAAATAAGTAACTACAGTACCTAGAAGTCGTTCTATGTGTGTTGTTTACGTTTTCTTTGTATTATTTGGGTCATTAGGGTTCAAACAGATACGCTGACCTTTTCCAAACGAACCGCGAGATAAAACCCGCCGTTGTGTATCTTCCGTATCTAAGTTTCCTTTAAATGTTGTTGAATAGCTAACACATTTATGGTATGATCAGGGCCGTCTTTAAACTATTTGAGGCCCTGGGCACATTAGGATCATGGGGCCCCTAGGACCTTGAGAAAACACTATTTAGTTACAATAGATAAAGAAAGACAAACAAGGTTCTAAATTTATTTTTATTTAGTTACTAACTATAAAAAAATAGGAAATATAAAAAATAATCTACAAAAGTAACTCGCTTAACATAAAATCCTTAGATTAATTCTATGTTGATTGCAAAGGTACCCTTCTAGATTTAAGATGAGCAAAATCGTTAATCACATCTTCAAAATCTATGGTATTGAGAATATCACATTCTATGGACATCAGCGACAAACTAGTTAATCTCTCTTGAAGCATTGTACTTCTTAATTCATTTTTTATTCGTTTCAATTTGGAGAAGGAGCGTTCTCCGCTGCAGTTAGTTACCATCATACTTAAAAATATTCTCAATGCAATTTCTACGTTAGGAAATGTGTCTTCAATTTTGTTTTGCTTTAATAGATTATATACTTCCTGTACACTGTTAGATGCTTCATTTTCACTCTGAACATTTTTTAAGTATTCTTTTAAATGTTGACATTCTATTTCTAACTCTTTTTCATTTACATCTTCGTGATAGATTTGAGAAAATTCTTTGCATCCTTGTCGTATCTCTTCGGAATTCAGAGTTTTTAAGTGAAAAAATAAACTAAAACGTTGACTGACGGTCTCATATGAACTTTGTCGCTGTTTTAGATGAACACTCAAGGTATCGATTATTGGGAGAAAGGTTTCTACGTTGAATCGCTCTTTTCCATTCAATTGGACTGATGGCGCAGAGCCATCAAAAAAAATCAGCCGTGAGCTTCTACGTCTTGTTCTTTGAGATAGATATTTGTAGTCAGATTCTGGGTTATTTTCTTTGGCAGATGATTCGAAGTTATCAAATTTATCCCTGAGGTTAGTAATAAAATCATAAAGTGAAGTCAACAAATTGGTTGCAACGTCCAGTGTTATTGTTTCTTTCTGAAGATAATTACTTGTTTTGTCTATTCTTTCCAATATGGTGCTCCAGATTTCCGTCAGTATAATAAATTCTAGATTTCCCATTTTTCTAGACAGACTAAGGGCTTCGTCTCTTCTTTCTCGTGCCTTTTCAGTATCGTTTGCGATGGTGATTAAAGCTTCTAATATTCTTTTATAACCCCCATGCAAAGCACTTACTGCATCAGCTCGGGCTGACCATCTGGTTTGTGAAAGACTCTTAACAACTTTTTTTGAACCTAAATGTTCTGTTAATATATTCCATCTGTGGGTAGAGCCCGAAAAAAAGTTGTACACTTTCTGAACTATTTCAAAAAACTGTGATGCCTCCGGTACACACCCAGCAGCATGGACACCTACCAAGTTTAGTGAATGTCCTGCACATGGTATAAAGGTGGCAAATTCACATTTTTCCTTGATTCTTGTTTGTAGACCACTATACTTTCCTGACATATTTGAAGCATTGTCGTAGCTTTGTCCTCTGCAATCTTTTATGGGAATATCATGTATCTCTAAAAAATTTAAGATGGTCTCCGCTAAATACTTAGATTTATGCTCTTTAATAGGTATAAATTTCAAAAACCTTTCAACAGGAACACAGTCTTTTACGTATCGAATGATGAAAGTTAGCTGGTCAATATGAGACAGATCGGGCGTACTGTCAACGCTTATGGAAAAATATTTTGCTGATTTAACTTCATTTATAATTTTTTTTAGAACCTGTTTTCCCATTACTTCAATAAACTCATTACAGATATTTGCTGATAAATAAGAAATGATACCCTTTCCAGGATTCCCAAATTTTTTTAAGTGATCTGCAAGAAATGGATCAAATTCACTCAATAATTCCACACAACCCAAATAATTTCCATTGTTTGGAGATCCTAGGATTTCATTGTCGCCGCGAAATGGAAGCCCTCTCGATGCCAAAAATTTTACAACAGCTACAATCCGTTTAAGTACGTTTCTCCAGTAATCCACTTCCTTTTGATGTTGAGATAATAACTCTATATCTACTCTACCAACCGCTTTACTTCGTGCCAGATAAGTCATCATAGATTGCTTATGCGCTGGGCTATTTTCATGTGTTAAAATTATGTGATTAATATGCTTCCAATCATTACATCCATTCCGAGAGCAAAGATTAACATCAGTTGGGTTAAATAAGCAGCATGAAAAACAAAATACAGAGCATTTGGAAGGCGAATACAGCAACCATTTTCTTTCGACGCTTTCATTGTTCTTTAATTTGCGAATAAATAATGCTTTGTTGAAATATCTCGTCACTAATTTATTACCATCTTTGTAGGTTCTGGATGCCTCGGAAAAGTCAGAATCTTTATTTTGAAAATATACTGGTCCCTTACGAATTAAAATTTCGCGATTTATTTCAACAAACTTTTCGTGAAAATAATCGGCGGGATCGTGCGATATTAATTCTTCTGTGTTGGAAAACTGCTGTTCAATTGACACAGTTGGAGTTGTCGGTTTTAGTGAAGTTACTGAAGTCTTTTCTGATTCAATCTCTTTTTCAAAATTGGAACATGAAGGTTTAGAAATTCCCGCAATTTGTAATTGAGCTGAGTCATCATGTGGAATATTTATAAGTTGATTGCTACTTACAGAAGTTTCTCCAGTAGTAGTAGTAAAATATGATGTTAATTTTGGTAACTTTTCAATTACTTCTTTCTGATGTAGAGCTTTTTTCCTTTTTTCAGATCCACTAGGATATGACCGTTTCGACATTTTATATTATAATTCAGTATTTAATTAATTTTATAACGAAAATATTCGCTAATACAAAACAGACAAACGACGATTTAATCAAACAATACTATTTTTTTGTCAGAGCTCAAGCACAGTAACAACAAACTAACAACTACAAACAAAACAAACGCCACAACATCGCAGACAAAAACTTGAAGGGAATTCCCGTTCGTCAAGTCAAACGACGATCGGGAGTCGGGAATTCCCCTTTTTTGTCTTTGGTATTACGAATGACGTTCGAATAGGTTTCTTAAAGACATAAACCACACCGCATCAAATAATTCTTCTTTTTTTAATTTAATAATTTTTCTTTTAATTGTATTCTTATACTTACATATAGGTATTTAAATTAACCTAAATATACTAATATCGGAAAAACTCATTTTTGAGAGAGAGTGGAGTACTTATACCCTGTTTATTTATTAGTTTGATCTTTCTTTTTGACGGATGTCAAATCTGAAATCGATATAACTTTGCAACGACGAACAATATTTTCTTATTTTAATAATATTAAAAATTGATAATAATCATAAGAATAGACACACAACATAAGAGTACCTGTTAAGGACTCAAGCATTTTCCGAAAGTCTTAAGTGGTTTTTATTGCTTCGAAGTAAAATTTAAATAGAAAAACTGAAAACAATGGTACCTACCCAATGTTTTTATGTCTAGTGCAATAAAATTGATTGACGAATGAATTTATTTATTTTGAATAGTTTAAAACATACATACAGCCACATATTTAGCCAACACATTTTTTACACCAATAGATATTTTCTGTTTCCCATCACTGACCCATCTGTCAAAAAGTTCAAGCTATGTTGTACAAGGTATAGCTATCCGCATGCGGCAAACTAAAGCTAATATAATAAGCGTAGGTATTGTAGTAAGTCATTATCATCAGATTTTTCAAAATTAATGTTTTTCGGTAATACCTAAATATCGGTTATAATTTGGTAATCTGGCAGGAACTAGGGGGCCCCATTCGATCGCGGGGCCCTGGGCACGTGCCCATAGTGCCCAGTGGGGAAGAGGGGCCTGGGTATGATGCTTAATGCTCGTACATTTACAGATTATAATAAAATCATTTAAAATAATGCATGTAATGAATAGTTATTTAAGTATATAGTTTTAGAGGTCGTATCCTAAATACGGTTAGACCAGATTGCGAAGTACTAGGTGATTCCCATTTAGATATGTACCAATAATTTTTATGCGATATGGTAGGGAAATAATTCTATTAAATACTGCGCGTGTGTGCCTCAATACCTTGTTGAATAGCTGATTGATTCTAGTTCTCCAGTGAGAATAAGGTGTAGAAAAGTTCGGCAATTGTACCGGTTTTGGTCTTGATGTGTACTTGTATATTACCTTCAACATGGTTAACTACTGTATCGTGACAATAGCTGAGAGAAACTGTTAATGAATTGCTTTAGCAGGCGAATATCAAAATTGTACTGTACCTATGTTGTGCTCATGAAAAATTACTATCTGTGGTAAAAGAATGACAACGACGTGTAAACAAAAAATAATTGTAGATTGTTACATTATCGTCTTCTTATGGCCTCCATTTATTTGAAGCACACCATCTGAAGATTTTTTTGAGACATTCGAAATATACCTAAACGAAATGAAAATAAAAACTTAATTACAATGCTCATCTTCATAATTTTATTTTTAGTATTAAGATTAAACATGATCAAGATAAAGAAAGGGATGCTTGCTTATTTATGGTTCAGTCGCCTCGAGAAGTAGCATGAAGAAGAAGACTAAAAAGATTTATGTGGGTTGGGTGAATGGATAATCTAAAGGTCGACCTAGGCGTACGTTTGTTAATGACGTTTTAAAGAATGGCAACTAAGGTCAAATATTCCGACGTGAAGTATGAAAACAACACTATAAAAGCAGAGGAAACGAAAGGCGTATGTCAGGGTCGTAGCAAGTGGAAAATGTTATCTCTGTTAGTCCAATAAGAAAGAAACGTGATTTTTCTGTATGTATATGCCATTAAGGATATTTGTCAAATAAAAATGATTCGCTGCGTCATGCTTCCAATTAGCGAAGGCCCTTAGTCGTATTTTCGTACTCTTATTGTTGTCACTCATTCTAGACAATAGACTAACGTCACTACTCTCATTATACTCCTCAGGTACCTACTATACTTATGGAGTGAAGGTAACCTATTATCATATTCATTGTTATCTATGCGTACCATAAACGACCTTACTAGTTAGGATTATATTAATAATCCTAACTAGTTACTTTAACTTGACGATGATGTTAAGTTATTTGAACTGATAGATTTGAATTACATTGATTTACCCGAGTTACCCTGAGTTATGATTTTGACAGGCTATATTTGTATGTACGTATGTATGGTTCATCTGTTCAACAAGAAAATATCAAGGATCGTCTTATGTCATTCACTCTAACAAAACAATACATTCTAGGGAAAAGTGGCATACGACCATGGCTATCCTTGATTTGATATTTTCTTGATTAATACTTTTTATAGCGTGAGTTTTCAGTAGTAGGGTTTAATACACTTTCGTACAGGCTACAGATTAAGAACATTTCTAAACTCGTGAGGTTTTGGGACTATAGAATATCTGTCCAAATGACGTCCCATCGCCTCTTTTACGCACAAACCAATTATTGACGATCATATTCATATAAGTTAAAACAATTGATTCTACACAGATGACGTGAATGTGTGGAGGTCAGTATTACAGTTACCAACTAATAGCTTACACGCTGGAGTAGTTCTTTGTTTAGGATTAATTATCACATAATGATTTGTTTTCCACATACCATGTAATCTTCAATATCCAATAGGTTTTCATAACAATATAATCTAATCTGTTACGGCGTTAATGCTTCTTCAACCATAAGTCATTGAACTCATTGAGAAACACGCAACAGCCTGTTCGTTGACATTATGGAATTGTACACAATCTTGGACAAAGATTATTTTTGCATACTCAGATCAATAGTTAGTTTCACGACGGCGACGCATTATACATATTAATGACGACTAGAGAACGCTACACAATAGGTAGGGGTAAAAGGATTTGCGTAATATGAATGTATTATTTATTATTAGAAGAACCAAAAACCTCTTTGGCTGTACTGAATGTACCTGGCTGGTTGACCATCAAATGTTGACATTCTGAAGTCGCAATAAATTATAAAAAAATAGTTCCCGCCGCTTTTCAAGCAAGCAAAAAGGATGTATATTAACAATGAAATATGCGGCAGCGGTTAAGGGCGATATGCTGTATCAGTAAGAGTATGCTACTAGTAGTGTGGTTCAAGCATCTCAAATCTGGAAATATAAGGGTGAAAGACGAGATTCGCTCCGGACGTCCTGTCACGGATAAAATCATTGCCATCTTCAAAAAAATGGAGTAAGATCGACGTATTAGTAGTTACGATATTGCTGATGAATTGGATGTTGATCACAAAACAGTTCGACATCATTTACAAAAGTCTGGAGTCCAAGAAAATCTTGATATCTGGTCTGGGTACCACATGATCTACCTGAGAGAAACCTAATGCAACGTGCTTCCATATGCGATTCTTTGTTGCAAAGTAACAAAGTGATCTGCAAGAAATGGATCAAATTCACTCAATAATTCCACACAACCCAAATAATTTCCATTGTTTGGAGATCCTAGGATTTCATTGTCGCCGCGAAATGGAAGCCCTCTCGATGCCAAAAATTTTACAACAGCTACAATCCGTTTAAGTACGTTTCTCCAGTAATCCACTTCCTTTTGATGTTGAGATAATAACTCTATATCTACTCTACCAACCGCTTTACTTCGTGCCAGATAAGTCATCATAGATTGCTTATGCGCTGGGCTATTTTCATGTGTTAAAATTATGTGATTAATATGCTTCCAATCATTACATCCATTCCGAGAGCAAAGATTAACATCAGTTGGGTTAAATAAGCAGCATGAAAAACAAAATACAGAGCATTTGGAAGGCGAATACAGCAACCATTTTCTTTCGACGCTTTCATTGTTCTTTAATTTGCGAATAAATAATGCTTTGTTGAAATATCTCGTCACTAATTTATTACCATCTTTGTAGGTTCTGGATGCCTCGGAAAAGTCAGAATCTTTATTTTGAAAATATACTGGTCCCTTACGAATTAAAATTTCGCGATTTATTTCAACAAACTTTTCGTGAAAATAATCGGCGGGATCGTGCGATATTAATTCTTCTGTGTTGGAAAACTGCTGTTCAATTGACACAGTTGGAGTTGTCGGTTTTAGTGAAGTTACTGAAGTCTTTTCTGATTCAATCTCTTTTTCAAAATTGGAACATGAAGGTTTAGAAATTCCCGCAATTTGTAATTGAGCTGAGTCATCATGTGGAATATTTATAAGTTGATTGCTACTTACAGAAGTTTCTCCAGTAGTAGTAGTAAAATATGATGTTAATTTTGGTAACTTTTCAATTACTTCTTTCTGATGTAGAGCTTTTTTCCTTTTTTCAGATCCACTAGGATATGACCGTTTCGACATTTTATATTATAATTCAGTATTTAATTAATTTTATAACGAAAATATTCGCTAATACAAAACAGACAAACGACGATTTAATCAAACAATACTATTTTTTTGTCAGAGCTCAAGCACAGTAACAACAAACTAACAACTACAAACAAAACAAACGCCACAACATCGCAGACAAAAACTTGAAGGGAATTCCCGTTCGTCAAGTCAAACGACGATCGGGAGTCGGGAATTCCCCTTTTTTGTCTTTGGTATTACGAATGACGTTCGAATAGGTTTCTTAAAGACATAAACCACACCGCATCAAATAATTCTTCTTTTTTTAATTTAATAATTTTTCTTTTAATTGTATTCTTATACTTACATATAGGTATTTAAATTAACCTAAATATACTAATATCGGAAAAACTCATTTTTGAGAGAGAGTGGAGTACTTATACCCTGTTTATTTATTAGTTTGATCTTTCTTTTTGACGGATGTCAAATCTGAAATCGATATAACTTTGCAACGACGAACAATATTTTCTTATTTTAATAATATTAAAAATTGATAATAATCATAAGAATAGACACACAACATAAGAGTACCTGTTAAGGACTCAAGCATTTTCCGAAAGTCTTAAGTGGTTTTTATTGCTTCGAAGTAAAATTTAAATAGAAAAACTGAAAACAATGGTACCTACCCAATGTTTTTATGTCTAGTGCAATAAAATTGATTGACGAATGAATTTATTTATTTTGAATAGTTTAAAACATACATACAGCCACATATTTAGCCAACACATTTTTTACACCAATAGATATTTTCTGTTTCCCATCACTGACCCATCTGTCAAAAAGTTCAAGCTATGTTGTACAAGGTATAGCTATCCGCATGCGGCAAACTAAAGCTAATATAATAAGCGTAGGTATTGTAGTAAGTCATTATCATCAGATTTTTCAAAATTAATGTTTTTCGGTAATACCTAAATATCGGTTATAATTTGGTAATCTGGCAGGAACTAGGGGGCCCCATTCGATCGCGGGGCCCTGGGCACGTGCCCATAGTGCCCAGTGGGGAAGAGGGGCCTGGGTATGATGCTTAATGCTCGTACATTTACAGATTATAATAAAATCATTTAAAATAATGCATGTAATGAATAGTTATTTAAGTATATAGTTTTAGAGGTCGTATCCTAAATACGGTTAGACCAGATTGCGAAGTACTAGGTGATTCCCATTTAGATATGTACCAATAATTTTTATGCGATATGGTAGGGAAATAATTCTATTAAATACTGCGCGTGTGTGCCTCAATACCTTGTTGAATAGCTGATTGATTCTAGTTCTCCAGTGAGAATAAGGTGTAGAAAAGTTCGGCAATTGTACCGGTTTTGGTCTTGATGTGTACTTGTATATTACCTTCAACATGGTTAACTACTGTATCGTGACAATAGCTGAGAGAAACTGTTAATGAATTGCTTTAGCAGGCGAATATCAAAATTGTACTGTACCTATGTTGTGCTCATGAAAAATTACTATCTGTGGTAAAAGAATGACAACGACGTGTAAACAAAAAATAATTGTAGATTGTTACATTATCGTCTTCTTATGGCCTCCATTTATTTGAAGCACACCATCTGAAGATTTTTTTGAGACATTCGAAATATACCTAAACGAAATGAAAATAAAAACTTAATTACAATGCTCATCTTCATAATTTTATTTTTAGTATTAAGATTAAACATGATCAAGATAAAGAAAGGGATGCTTGCTTATTTATGGTTCAGTCGCCTCGAGAAGTAGCATGAAGAAGAAGACTAAAAAGATTTATGTGGGTTGGGTGAATGGATAATCTAAAGGTCGACCTAGGCGTACGTTTGTTAATGACGTTTTAAAGAATGGCAACTAAGGTCAAATATTCCGACGTGAAGTATGAAAACAACACTATAAAAGCAGAGGAAACGAAAGGCGTATGTCAGGGTCGTAGCAAGTGGAAAATGTTATCTCTGTTAGTCCAATAAGAAAGAAACGTGATTTTTCTGTATGTATATGCCATTAAGGATATTTGTCAAATAAAAATGATTCGCTGCGTCATGCTTCCAATTAGCGAAGGCCCTTAGTCGTATTTTCGTACTCTTATTGTTGTCACTCATTCTAGACAATAGACTAACGTCACTACTCTCATTATACTCCTCAGGTACCTACTATACTTATGGAGTGAAGGTAACCTATTATCATATTCATTGTTATCTATGCGTACCATAAACGACCTTACTAGTTAGGATTATATTAATAATCCTAACTAGTTACTTTAACTTGACGATGATGTTAAGTTATTTGAACTGATAGATTTGAATTACATTGATTTACCCGAGTTACCCTGAGTTATGATTTTGACAGGCTATATTTGTATGTACGTATGTATGGTTCATCTGTTCAACAAGAAAATATCAAGGATCGTCTTATGTCATTCACTCTAACAAAACAATACATTCTAGGGAAAAGTGGCATACGACCATGGCTATCCTTGATTTGATATTTTCTTGATTAATACTTTTTATAGCGTGAGTTTTCAGTAGTAGGGTTTAATACACTTTCGTACAGGCTACAGATTAAGAACATTTCTAAACTCGTGAGGTTTTGGGACTATAGAATATCTGTCCAAATGACGTCCCATCGCCTCTTTTACGCACAAACCAATTATTGACGATCATATTCATATAAGTTAAAACAATTGATTCTACACAGATGACGTGAATGTGTGGAGGTCAGTATTACAGTTACCAACTAATAGCTTACACGCTGGAGTAGTTCTTTGTTTAGGATTAATTATCACATAATGATTTGTTTTCCACATACCATGTAATCTTCAATATCCAATAGGTTTTCATAACAATATAATCTAATCTGTTACGGCGTTAATGCTTCTTCAACCATAAGTCATTGAACTCATTGAGAAACACGCAACAGCCTGTTCGTTGACATTATGGAATTGTACACAATCTTGGACAAAGATTATTTTTGCATACTCAGATCAATAGTTAGTTTCACGACGGCGACGCATTATACATATTAATGACGACTAGAGAACGCTACACAATAGGTAGGGGTAAAAGGATTTGCGTAATATGAATGTATTATTTATTATTAGAAGAACCAAAAACCTCTTTGGCTGTACTGAATGTACCTGGCTGGTTGACCATCAAATGTTGACATTCTGAAGTCGCAATAAATTATAAAAAAATAGTTCCCGCCGCTTTTCAAGCAAGCAAAAAGGATGTATATTAACAATGAAATATGCGGCAGCGGTTAAGGGCGATATGCTGTATCAGTAAGAGTATGCTACTAGTAGTGTGGTTCAAGCATCTCAAATCTGGAAATATAAGGGTGAAAGACGAGATTCGCTCCGGACGTCCTGTCACGGATAAAATCATTGCCATCTTCAAAAAAATGGAGTAAGATCGACGTATTAGTAGTTACGATATTGCTGATGAATTGGATGTTGATCACAAAACAGTTCGACATCATTTACAAAAGTCTGGAGTCCAAGAAAATCTTGATATCTGGTCTGGGTACCACATGATCTACCTGAGAGAAACCTAATGCAACGTGCTTCCATATGCGATTCTTTGTTGCAAAGTAACAATTCCAAACCATTTCTTAAACGATTGATTCCGGGTGATGAAAAATGGATCACTTACGATAAGTATGTGCGAAAAGATCGTGGTCGAAGCATGGACAAGCCCCGCAGACCGCGGCAAAACCCGGCCTAAATCGTAGCAAGGTGATGCTGTGCGTATGGTGGGATTGGAAAGGAATCGTACACTATGAAGTTTTGCCGTCGGATAAAACTATCGCTTCTGACTGGAGAGTTTTTGTGCTGTCAGTGGGAAGACCAAAGGCTTGTCATGATTTTGTGTTCTGCACTGAAGACACATAAAATCTTTGTTCTTACAGTTTTTTTTTTTTATACCACTTAGTTGGCAGACAAGCACACGGCCCACCTGATGGGAAGCGGTTACCGTGGCCTATGGACGTATGCAACACCAGGGGTGTCACACTCGCGCTGCCGACCATGAAGAAACCTTCTGATGCCCCTCTTGAAGAACCCCATATTGTAGGCGCTTGGGAAAACCGCAGCAGGGAGATCATTCCACAGCTTGAGTGTGCGTGGGATGAAGTTTCTTTCATACCGCACAGTGCGCACCGTCTCAGGTCGCAATGTGTGACGATGAATTCCCTGCCTATGGCGAGAGGTGCGATGATAGAATGTAGCTACGGGCATCATGTCAAACAATTCATCTGAGCACAAACCATTGTATAGGCGGTAGAACACACACAGTGAGGCAAAATCCCTCCTAAGGCTAAGAGGTTCCACACTACCTGTGAGTATGGGATTGTCAACCAGCCTCAATGCCCGTCTTTGCACTGAGTCGAAGGGGTCAAGCTAGTATGCAGGTGCTCCAGCAAAAAGGTGACAGCAGTACTCCATGTGAGGCCGGACCTGTGCTTTATAAAGAAGGAGTTGCTGCCCCGCAGTGAAGTACTGCTTCGCCCTGTTGAGCACTCCGAGCTTTCTTGATGCCAACTTAACCTTGTCCCGCAAATGACTTCGGTATTGGACGTCCCTGGAGATATCGACACCAAGGATCCCTATACTCGAGGAGATGGTAAGCGGTGTGCCCAGGAATTGCGGCGCCACTATGAATGGGATTTTCTTAGCGGTGAATACACATACTTGTGTCTTAGTGGGGTTGAATTGGACTAGGTTTAGTCGTCCCCAATCGGATACTCCAGAGAGAGTAGTCTCAATTTCAGACACAAGTTGTTCGCGACTATTCTCCACCTCGGACTGAGGGATATTTGCACGGCCCGTGTAACACGTGTCTCCGGTACTGTCGTCCGCATAACAATGAATGGAGCCATCAGACAGCATGTCATTGATATGCAGCAGAAACAGCGTCGGAGACAACACGGAACCTTGTGGGACACCAGCGTTTATGTTCATGCGGTCCGAGCAGCTGCCGTCGACGACGGCTTGGATGCTTCTGTTGGACAAAAAGCTGGAGATCCATTCGCACAGTCCCTCGGGGAGTCCATAATATGGCAACTTCGCAAGAAGACCTTTGTGCCAGACCCGATCGAAGGCCTTCGCTATATCGAGGCTGACCGCTAGTGCCTCACCCCGACTCTCGATCCACTGGTGTTACACACGTTCATAGGTCACGGTAACCACTTTCCATCAGGTGGGCCGTGTGCTTGTCTGCCACCTAAGTTGTATAAAAAAACCTCTACTATCAGCAACTAATAAGGTTAAAAGAAGTCATTGAGAAAAACCGGCCAGAGTTGTCGAACAGAAAGGGTGTGGGTTTCACCATCATGACAATGCCAGACCGCACTCATCTATATCAAAAATCGAGAGCTTGGGTGGAATGTACTGATGTTTCCTCCATATAGCCCTGACCTTGCTCCAAGATTTCCACCTTTTTCGGTCATTCACTTTAGGAATCATAAAGTTACTGACCTCAAAAGACCACTGAAAACTGCCTATTAGATTTTTAAATAAAAAATTTCAAATTTTTTACAGCAATGGAATCATGGCCACACCCACGAAATGGCAACAAGTCATCGATCAATACGGCACATACATTTTAGGCCAAATTGTATTGGTTAGTGATAATGCCCAATCCTGATGAATAATTCCAAATTATCCTGTTCCCAAAGGCTCAGAGGAGGTTAACATTTTGTTGTTTTACAAAAAGTACTAAAGATTCATAGATAACTTTGTGGATATTATTATTCTAGTCATTTGTTTTTTTAAGGACCTGGTACATGGTACACATTGTTAAGGGTCTTTCGATAGTATTCTTGTTACTAGAAAATCCTTCTATAATACCCAGATTCTTCCAAACACATTCAATCTATATTCATGTACTATAATTACATGAACAGAGCTGCAGGCAGTAACTAGTTTATAATGCAAACCGATGCAAGCAGGTATTCAATATCATCATCCTTTGAGCATTTTTTCTCTAGGGGTCAGCTTTCCAGTCTATCTGCAAAGCCTTCAATATTTTCCAGGAATTGTCACTCAGACTAGTTGCCAGACTTTTCAATACCCGTAATGACTATCATAATTGTATGGCAGCCGGGTCCTTAAGATATTTGCTGAGGCACCAAGGAGTTTCTTTGGTTTAAGAATGGCCAGGAGCTGTATTACAGTGATAGTCAACCTATAGTTGCAATGGTTGTGTAATTTCAACTTTTAGCTTTAATTAAAAAATTACTTAACAATATTAAAAACAAAAAATAATAACTAAAAATTTTGAAATAAATTAATTACAGACCTACAATTTTTAATACTAATTCGATTTTTATATTTTCTATTATACACTCCAAATACTGTGTTATCGAAAATGTTTTAAATTTAACATGTTTTAACTATAAGCAGTCATACAGTTACATCATGTTAATGTATAATCTAAGTGGCTATGTATATTTGCCCAGCTGTTCATGAGGCCAATAGTCACTGTAGATATCAGACAGGCCATTTGCAATACCAGGTATGTAAATTGCAAATAACCAACCCTGTAAAAACCCATCAGGTAAAGAATTACATTACATGCAATAATCTATTGCAAAATTTACATTTTCATTTACTAATCTACTATATTTGAAACAAGTGTGGGCAGTTCCAACTGCTTGGTCTTTCGATCTTGTTCCTGCTGTTGACCCTCCCCTAAGGTGATAATATATAGGCTATAACACTCACAACAATGTTACTTTCTATTGATAAAATAATTTTCAAAATTGGTTGAAGATATCCCCAGATTACCCCCTAAAACATACTTTATCTCTTTATAGTAATAGATTAGATAGGGAAGAGGAGAGATAATTAACTTCAAATGAGGTGTTTTGAAGACTTATAATTCATAATTCATTTATTTATTTGCTTGTAATGTGGTACTTACAACAAAAGATGGAAATAAAAAATATAGTAATCAAGCACATTAAACCATGAAGTTGGCATGTCATGTAGATGAGCACTGAAGTAAAACTAAGGTCAACATTTAGTGTAATCCATCAGCAACAAGAAAGGGTAATCCTAGGTGGATTGATTATATGGTTATGGGTGTGCCTATTGGATATGATTAAAAATGGCCCACAACATTGGCTTAGGCCTCAAAGATGTTGCTGGTGCCCTACACAATCAAAACTGTTTTTATTAATCAAAACAATAAATAAACATTTCTGATCTTAGAATCAACAATAGAACACAGAATATTGATATTTTGATATTCACTAAATTTAGAAAAAGTGATTCCGAAAATAGTATTTAAAACACCTATAACCTGTTAGAAGCACTTTATAAAATAAACAATAAAAAAGTCTATTTTTCTTGTAGAAGATGAAATAGAATAATCAGAACTCACCTTCTGTTCTTCGAAAGAAGCCATCCTGCTTCTCCTTAAGTACGAGAACACCTTCACGGTCGAAATTTTGTGATGTTTGAGATGCTAACGCGACTAGTTCTTGTTTATTGTATCTCATGTTTACCAGATTAGTACAAAAATATCATCACTTATAATTTTTTCAAGCTTCTTTTTCTATCACGAAAGTAAATAGTCTTGTTTAAATTGAAATTTACGCCATATGGTCTGTTGGCTTTAGAATTGCAAGTTACAAACAATTTTACGGCATAATGTACTATATTTTTTTATATTATTATTCCTGTGTATTATTCCTATAGTCCGGGCACTTACACTAAAAATTTTGGTAATTTGAGTGATTTGACAGATTTGACTTGACTGTATTTGTCAGTTTACTCTTACTTCTTTGACATTTATAACTCATAAAAGGGCCGCTTTTATAATTAGCCGTTCCATAGCAAGACGCCGCTACGACACGTGTGACGTGATGTCGTGTTCGTCGGCTCCTTATCTTACTTTACACTCGGCAAATACTACATCTCAATACATTATTTTTTAACAAATTTTACATTTATATACTTCGACGCCAGATCACAAACAAATCGAATAAAGCAGATGAAACATAATTTGTGATAATACTGATAATTTGCCCATTTGATATCGAAAAGTTCTCTGATGCTTCTTCTAAGTACGTGGTCTAATACCAATCAAATTGATATATCCCATATGTATTCGGTCAGGTTTTTGAACCGATACAAAGTTACGCGGATGACATGGTGCTGCTGACCCCAACTGTAAGCGCAATGAGACGGCTGCTTGCCATTTGTGAATCGCACAGCCAAAGACTGGGACTTATCTATAACTGTGTAAAGAGTGAATACATGGTCTTCAGGGCCTCCGGTAAATGTCCGTTAACTGTGCCCGCAATAAAGCTGAATGGTACGGAGCTAAAACGGGTGTACAAATTTAAATACTTGGGGCACTACATTACCGAGGGCCTTGAAGACCAAGTTGATATTGAGAGGGAGCGTAGGGCGTTGGCGGTCAAAAGCTACATGCTGGCTCGCAGATATGCACGATGTAGTGATGCAGTCAAAATTACCTTGTTCAAAGCATACTGTCAGACCTTCTACACGTGTAGCCTGTGGTTCAGCTATACGCAGCGAGCGCTCAATAACCTACGCGTCCAATATTATAATGGGTTCAGGATGTTGTTAGGGCTACCCCACTTTTGTAGTGCACCTGGCATGTTTACCAATGCTGGAGTCGACGGTTTTCATGCCATCATGCGAAAAAGACTCGCTTCCAGCTTAAGTAGAAGACGGGGTAGCACTAACGGTATCCTGAAGGTCATTGCAGATAAGCAGGACTCGGCTGTAGTGAAAGCCTTGATCCGAGCACACGTATCTAGTTGATGTGTTTGTTCAGTGTTCAGTGTTTGTATTACTTTTTTAATTATGGACTATGGTCTGAAATAAATGTTTTATTATTATTATTATTATTATAATACCTGTAGGTAGGTACCTTGTATTATGACGTTCGACTGCCTTGGTTAAAGAAAGATGCTGTCCCCTATGGCTAACTCCAACTAAGGCGGAAACAGCCCTATTACGATTTACTTGAAATCTATCCACGTGTTCCTCTTATTGGTACATGGCCTGGCAGACTTCAGCAGTACTCCCATCCAGAGCAAGATATGAATACCGAGGTTCCCACACCCAATGGAGCTATTTTAAAGTCGTAGATGGCCCGGGGTCAGCCGGGGTGTGAGGAAATTGCCTTGTTGAATCGCCTTACACCCCAGTAATAGAGACACCAATCGGCGCGTGGGTTTACTCGGTTCAAGGTCAACATTACCAGCCCACGCTGACTGCTAGTGGTATCCGTGTAACTGAGTGCTCATCAAACTTACCTTGGTACTTCTACTACCTGCCCAATCACGCTCGACATAGGTAGACCCAGGTATAAACAGATTAGTGTGATGTATGAAAATGTGAAAGGTGCTAGAGAACGGCAGTCTACATACATACCTACATACATATAATCACGAGCCTATTGCCGTCTTCTGGGCACTATTCTTGACTCAAACCATGTATCTGAGGCTGAGTCTGGGCTGTATATACTTATATCTGTCTGTTGTTAAACAGACCTATCCCTTAGTCACCTTATACGAGACCGCATGGGACGAGATGGGGTGGTCGAAATTCTACTCTGCCGGGAAAAGCAAAACCCATTCTCATCTGCATGGTTGAGCGTACCTAGCAGGTACCTATCTGTACTTCACATGGCACTGCTGACATCGAATGCGATGCCGTAGCAGCAGTGCGCCGCAGCGTAGCCAAGTGGCGTGAGACATCATTCAAAATCCCAGTCAAGTTAGAGGGTAAGGTCTGTCTTCTAACATGGTCGCTGCTGGAGCGATAAAAGCACGAGCTGCGTGTCACGGAGATGTAAATGTTATTTCTATTTAATGCGCGTGCAAGGCCTTCTTGTCCGACCCAGTCGCTTTTATACACCCAAAATCTTTTGGATAAGCGAAATGGGTGACAAGGCTATGTGCGTGCCTTAATTTGGGTTCTGTGTCCCATTCAACATTCGAAATTTATTCCCTCGCCCAGGAACTGGGACATTTTTTTCCTAAACAGCTTGTTTCTCTGACAATGGCAATGGCAGACAATGGCACAGTATTACTATATAATTATAAGCCTGCCAGTAGTTCGACTCCTTTAAGCACAGAAACTCAGTTAAGGGACATGGTTGTCACAACGCAATTAGATCTTTGTGTGTCTATGGTCACCTTCCTACTCCATCATCAGAACAGTGTTTGCAAAATTTCATTAAAATCTGTTGACGACATTTGCTTCGAAATAGAGTTGCAAGATTTGACCCAAACAAACGTAGTTACATACATACATACTTACATGAAACATTGCAAGTTAATAAAAACCTTGTAAAAAATAAGATTCTGATGAATTGAGGTTCTTAATTTTCCTTTTTAAAGTCGGTTAAAAGGTTTTTGTCGGCAACACTTCATAGTAGAGAGCGCAAACTACGTGAGTATGCGCTCGTCGACACTGCCGCTCGCTTCCCCTGTACCCCACATAGTTATCCCGTTCAATTGCTGAGTCAACCGACTGTAAGAAAAAGTCTTGACAATGGTATAGGGAATGAATAAAATTTCAATAAAACTTTAACAGAACTAAACTTTATTAAGTTGGTAAATAGTTAAGTTACAAAGCCAAAACCTCCCAGCAATGGGAGAAGCCTATGTCCAGCAGTACACTGCGATAGGCTTGATTTATTAATAGTTAAGTGTATTATTAAGTAGGTACAAAGTTAAGTTTATTATTAAGTAATAACGAGTGGGAGGAGGGATTATTTAAGTATCTACTGGTTAGCCTTGGAATCCAATTACTCGAATAAAATAATAACAATCAAATAGCTACTATTTACTGACAAATAGTACTTTTTTGAGTACTGGATTTTTAACACTTATTATTACAACTACAACAGGTCAAAATAACATATTGTTACAGTTTACTTATATAGACTTCGTCGTTGAGTGGCCAATAGGTTCATTCAACATAAGATAATATTCTTAACTTCTTCTTCTTAACTTTAATCTGTTCAGTATAGAACGATTCGCATTCGGTCAAAGCAAATCCGACGCTTCAACTTTGAAACGACATTAAATTGACAATCTCGTATACCTTACACATTCCATCTGGCTTATTCACAAACAATGACACAATATCGAAACTTACATAAATACTATGCATTAACACTAACTGATTTAAGGGTTTTATCCATAAATAAGTTAGTCTTAATGCTCAAAGGAAAGCTAGTATTTAAACTGTGTTGATACAATCGAGTACCTATTACCTAATAATTATTTTTATATGTATAATATGATAATTTATATATATTTCAATTTTTGGCGTCACGGCCTCATGGCACTTTTGACGGTGACTTTTTCTTAAATAGTGCTTTAAGTTGGGATAGTCACCCATTTACCGAAGTAATACAATGACTTGAAAGATTTTGCTCAAAGATGGCGTATCGCCGAGTTTTATTTGATTGTACCTACCTCGTTTGATGCAATGTGCGATCAAGAATTAATTATGAATGCGCAAGATTGCACAAGCCATGATCATTTCGAGTAGGAGGATAATGATTTAATTATACCTATATAGGTTGTATGCCATTAATACATAAACCAAAATTTATAGTTTTATTGTTTTCAAAACTGTATGCAGCTAAAAGCCATAAAAAGATCTATTTAATCAATAATGTCCCATCACTTGTCCTTACTCGGTAACAGCTGTCACGCGAATCATCCTATAATGAACAGACTATAACTGATGCCCGCGACTATATTGATCTGGGCGTAGACATAAATATTCATAGTAGTAAATAATAATGTCATTTCATGCACATTCTTGTTGTTTTTTTTGCCTACTATCCCCAATACTGCCACCCTCCCCCTCTTTCCCACTTCCCTTAGATGCTAACACCTGGCCGGGAGAGTAAAGTATTACATAAACGTATTCCAAGTAATTGAATGCCGAGCTTTCACGTTTCTTAGGAGGTAAAGTGACTCCCGAAGACTCAGAGCAGTTTGGCGAGGTCGAACGAGAGGTGAAAGTAACGCAGCGCAGCAGCGGCGGCCGCTGCGGAGGACTCTCCAGTGAAGCAAAGCTGTGGCCAAGTGCATGCAATGTCCAGCAGGATCAGCGGCTCGCCGTCGATGCACGGCAGCGAATGGTTGCTCAGCTCTAGACTCATCACTTCTGCCACCTCGCGCATGATACGCTCGGGGGAGTGCTCGTTGCGGGGCTTTGACGCCTTCAACAAAGCCGCGGCGCGCTGTGCCACTTCCGGATCTGAATAGAGTAGAAAGACGGCCTGAGTTTTTTTTAATTATCGTTGAGTAAACTAATTAACGATGATACATATATGTACTATCATAAATAATTGTGCAGGATTATTTTTAGTTCCGTATGTCAGATGAAAAAGCCGGAAGGATCCCCTATAGGATCATTGTCCGTCTGTCTGTCTGTCAAGACCTTTTTCTAAAGAATGCATGGAGATATAATGTTTTTTTTTTTTTATATCTCTTAGTTGGCATACAAGCACACGGCCCACCTGATGGAAAGTGGTTACCGTGACCTATGGACGTCTGTAACACCAGAGGAGTCACAGTCGCGCTGCCAACCCTGTAAGTACAGAGTTTCTGTGCTGTCAGCAGAAGACAAAGCAGGACAAGCCTTTAGTCTTCCCACTGACAGCACAAATTCTCCAGTGAGCTCTGGCTACCCTACTCACCGCTGGGAACACAACACGAAGTTATTATAACCGCGGTATTCTGTAGGGCGGAGGTACTACCCCAGTAGGACTGCTCAATCGGGCGGAAATACCGCCGTGTCCTACCTCCTGTTGTATTTCATACCGCATACACTCATGTCTAACGTTTTGAAACTGTACAAAAGTGAAACTTCTAAGTCAACGCAATCTAAAGATTATGTTTATGTACTTTAGTTCGTCCTTGAATCTAATTTTACGGTTACGGACTCTCGCATCGAGGGTTCCCTCGACTTGCACTCGATCGGCTTCTTTTTTCGAATAAAGGTGGCTTAAATTACACATTATAATACCAGCTATCTGCCACTGACAATCTCATTAGCATCGACCCAGCCGTTTCGGAGATTAGCCGGAACAGATAAGAAAACAGACAGACAACATTTTTATTTGTTATTTTGTGGTAAGTACTATGTTCATCGCTACTTAAGGTTACAACAACATACTATAGAAACGTGTATCTTAAAAATGTGTTACAAAAGTCCACGATAACAGCATATCTTTTAAGAATAACCCACCCACACAAAAAGCATTTTAATCTTTCACAGATAAAAAAGATAATGTGTGATATATAAAGCTATCTTTAACAACATAGTATTATTCCTTATACAATTAAATACGTCAGCTACTTTGTGCATATAATGTGGACTCAAATTGCCATTCAAACTGTATAATTACAATGAATAAGTTAACGTACGGTCAATATAAATAAATTAAAGGAGTTAGTTAGGAGGTAAGAAATTACACCATCATGAATGAAATATTAAGTCCTCTTCGATACTACACCGGGATGTTTTTTATTCGAGTGCATAAAAACGGGGATTTCGTGATTTTCAGCAAAATGGTAATTTTTATCTTGTACGATAAAAATGTCTGTGACAAAGTTAAAGACCATTTTATTGATTAGCGATTGTCTATAAAATCGGATCAAGTGCGAAACGTTTTCCGTACTATTGAATGTGAAGAATGAATTAAGGCGCATATTATGGACGTTTACATATGCTACGTAACCGGCCATAGACTTTAATTGCGTAAATTTTTTTTTTATTTTGATTTTAGGGTACTTCCCGTTGAGTTAAAATCATGAAATTTGGGTAAACATACATACATACATATAATCACGCCTCTATCCCCGAAGGGTTAGACATAAGTGAATTAACACCCACATATCACCAATTATTAAATTCTGTCCCACGTAATAGGGGGCGAGCCTATTGACGTCCTTCGGGCACTATGGTGGACTCAAGCCATGCTACTGAATCTGAGTTTGAGCTGTATATATCTGTCTGATGTTAAATAGCCCTATCCCTTAGTCGCCTTGTACGACACCGCATGGGAAGAGATAGGGTGGTCCAAATTCAGTTTGTTTCATTTATGATGGTGTTTTGAACAATCCTACCAAGCTTTTTATTTATTTAGCCTAGGATTTGTATATTGACCGGAGTATTAAGATATATCGCTAAAATTACACTGTGTGAGACGCTAGTAGTTTTATTTTATTTTATTTTTACGGAAAACTTACAGTTATATATCCGCTATATATCTTTTTCTCAATCTTACCGAGGCGCGCAGTGAGTCCTAGAGGGTAGTCGGCAATCCTCTGCCCCAGGTCGGGGCGGCGCAAGTAGTCATCATTTGGAATTTCCTCATAACGATCCATAGCCTTGTCGTGCGCACGAGCCAGGGCCGCTTCCTGCAACACACATCAAGGACATCTCCAACTAGTATGATAAACTTCCCTCAGAGACTGAGAGACCCGCGACCCGTTCACCCACCAGCTTCTCCCACTAGTGGTTGCATGGGGAATTAGGGTTTCCCTGTACACCCACTGCACCTTTATAGGGCGGGAAAAGTAAATATCGATAATACATGACAGGGCTGTCCAAACAAAGGCCGGCGCGCGGCTTGTTTTCATGCGGCCCGCGACACACATTTTAATTTCAAAATAGTTTTGGACACAAATAGTTTGGATAATATTATTCGTTGTCAAAACATGTACTCAATACTTGGTACAATTTATTTATCTTTAGTCTTGCAACATTCCATTCGCATGATCACTTAAACGTGAAGCTACTTTTACTATTATTGGGGGAATTCCCGGAAAGTATTTTGTTTTTGTCGAGTGAGAATTTGCTGTTGACCGTATTAGTTAAGTTTGTGCTTCCACTTAGTTCGTATCGGAACTTCTTACTTACACCGCTTTGAATTTTACACATTATAATAAGTAATTAGCAGCAGTTTTTAAAAAAAACCTTAACTAACTGCATTATGTCTACGAAGAAGCGAAAATTAAGTGATGAACATCGAGTATTTAATGAGAGGTGGGAACTTGACTATTTTATATGCAACAACAATAATAAAATTCAGTGTATGATTTGTATGCAAGTTTTATCTGTGAGTAAAGAATACAATATTAAACGTCATTATACTACTTTACACGAAGAAAAATATAATGGACATGTCGGTGAGGCTCATCGCTTCATGCAGCCGAAATTGGCGCAAAAAATTGAATCTGTAGCGTTATCTCACCAAACAGTTGCGCGACGAATAGATAATATGGGCGAATATTTTTGAAAAAAAAAATGTGATTACATTGTACAATGTGAATATTATTCATTATGTTTGGATGAAAGTACCGACCAGACAGATATCGGTTAATTAATAATTTTTATTCGCTGCATTTCGAAAGATTTTTCAATCACGGAGGAAATGTTAAATTTAGTGCCACTACATGGCTCAACTAAAGGCAGTGATATCTTTGAAGCTGTTAATAAAACTGTTATGGAATACGGTGGGTTTCAAAAATGTTCTTGTATTGTGACCGATGGAGCAAAAGCAATGACTGGAAACGTTACAGGACTTACGGGACTTTTAAAACAAAATGGCATTGACTGCCCATTAATCCATTGCATCATACATCAAGAAGCCTTATGTGGAAAATCTTTGCGCCAAATGAATGCCATGAAAATAGCTGTTAAAATAACAAATCTTATTAGAGGCGGAAACAAAGCTTTGAGTCATCGTAAATTTCGTAACTTTTTAACTGAAATTAACGCAACATAATGCGATCTGATATGACAGAACATTTGAACGAATTAAATTTAAAATTACAAGGCAAAGAACACAATATAGCCAACTTGTATGGATATGTGAATGGGTTCAAAAATAAACTGGGATTATTCAAAATATCACTGGAACAAAATGATTTTTCTTTTTTTCCATGTTGCAAAGAACTTTATAGCGAAATAGAAGGATGCAATTATCCGGACCAACTCCAGTATATCGACGAGGTAATATTTGAATTTGAGCGGCGTTTTGCTGATTTCAAAGGATTAGAGAGCGATTTATCTCTTGTTACGAATCCATTAACAGTTGAAATAACAAGCGTAAAGACTGAATACCAGTTAGAATTATGTGACGTTCAGTCAGATCCCTTTTTCAAGGGTAGAAAAGAGACATGAATGGATTTTTTAAGATCCTTGGCGACCGTTTCCCCAAGCTAAAAAATTTTCGCTTGAAAATGGGATCGATGTTGGGCAGCACTTTTTTTTTTTTATACCACTATGTTGGCAGACAAGCACACGGCCCACCTGATAGGAAGCGGTTACCGTGGCCTATGGACGTATGCAACACCAGGGGTGTCACACTCGTGCTGCCGACCATGAAGAAACCTTCTGATGCCCCTCTTGAAGAACCCCATATTGTAGGCGCTAGGGAAAACCGCAGCAGGGAGGTCATTCCACAGCTTGAGTGTGCGTGGGATGAAGTTTCTTTCATACCGCACAGTGCGCAACGGCTCAGGTCGCAATGTGTGGGGATGAATTCCCTGCCTATGGCGAGAGGTGCGATGATAGAATGTAGCTACGGGCATCATGTCAAACAATTCATCTGAGCACAAACCATTGTATAGGCGGTAGAACACACACAGTGAGGCAAAATCCCTCCTAAGGCTAAGAGGTTCCACTCTACCTGCGAGTATGGGATTGTCAACCAGCCTCAATGCCCGTCTTTGCAACGAGTCGAAGGGGTCAAGCTGGTATGCAGGTGCTCCAGCAAAAAGGTGACAGCAGTACTCCATGTGAGGCCGGACCTGTGCTTTATAAAGAAGGAGTTGCTGCCCCGCAGTGAAGTACTGCTTCGCCCTGTTGAGCACTCCGAGTTTTCTTGATGCCAACTTAACCTTGTCCTGCAAATGACTTCGGTATTGGACGTCGCTGGAGATATCGACACCAAGGATCCCGATACTCGAGGAGATGGTAAGCGGTGTGCCCAGGAATTGCGGCGCCACAACGAATGGGGTTTTCTTAGCGGTGAACACACATACTTGTGTCTTAGTGGGGTTGAATTGGACTAGGTTTAGTCGTCCCCAATCGGATACTCCAGAGAGAGTAGTCTCGATTTTAGACACAAGTTGTTCGCGACTCTTCTCCACCTCGGACTGAGGGATATTTGCACGGCCCGTGTAACACGTGTCCCCGGTACTGTCGTCCGCATAACAATGAATGGAGCCATCAGACAGCATGTCATTGATATGCAGCAGAAACAGCGTCGGAGACAACACGGAGCCTTGTGGGACACCAGCGTTTATGTTCATGCGGTCCGAGCAGCTGCCGTCGACGACGGCTTGGATGCTTCTGTTGGACAAAAAGCTGGCGATCCATTCGCAAAGTCCCTCGGGGAGTCCATAGTACGGCAACTTCGCAAGAAGAGCTTTGTGCCAGACCCGATCGAAGGCCTTCGCCATATCGAGGCTGACCGCTAGTGCCTCACCCCGACTCTCGATGGCTTGCGACCACCGGTTTGTGAGATACACAAGAAGGTCACCGGTTGAGCGACGGTGGCGAAAGCCGTACTGTCGGTCGCTCAGTAGATCGTTTCCTTCAAGGTATCTCAGGAGCTGTGTATTAATGACACGCTCCATAACCTTCGAGAGTAGGGAGGTTATAGCGATAGGCCTGTAATTGGTCGGATCTGTCCTGTCACCTTTCTTAGGTACAGGGTGCACGAATGCGGTCTTCCACGAGGCTGGGACCTGCCGCGCGGAGTATGAGAGTGCGAAAAGGCGTGTAAGTACAGGGCACAGCTCGGGGGCACAGTGCTTAAGCACCATCGCCGGTATACCGTCCGGCCCACTCGACTTCCGGACATCTAAGGACTTAAGCTCGCGCCGGACCACCCGTTGCGTGATTTTAACTTCGGTCATGGAAGCACCACAGCTGGGGATGATGGGTGGTTCGGCGTTCCCGTCGTTCAGTCGAGTTTGACGCAAAGAGATTACCCAAAAGATCGGCCTTCTCCTTAGCGCCATGGGCCAGACTACCGTCGGATTTTTGCAGCGGCGGAAGGCAAGACTGGCAGAAGTTTCCCTCGGCAGCTTTGGCGAGCGACCAAAATGCGCGACTGCCAGATGGGTGGCGCGCAAGCCGTTCGCCAATTCTGCCGATGAACTCAAACTTTGCCCTAGACGTTGCCTTTTTACTGGACCTCGAAGCAGCATTCAACTTCCGCTTCACTTCAGCGATGTTCGGATCCTTATTGGCAAGAGCCGTGGTCCAAGCCTTGTATGCAGATTGCTTGCGGTCTCTAGCTTCCCTGCAAGGCCTATTAAACCACGGGCGTTTGTTCGCTCCTGTCGCGACCCAGCGGTTAGGGATGTAGCATTCCATACCCACTAGAATCGCGTCAGCGACTACTGTTGCACAGGAGCTTGGATCATTAGAAGTGAAGCAAAGCTGCCTCCACGGGTACGATGCGAAGAATTCTCGCAGTCCGTCCCAGTCTGCCGACTTGTAGTGCCACACGTGTCGCCACTGAGGTGACCGCGGTGGTTCAGGCCGCGCGAGTGTCACTTGCGCCCGGACGAGCACTTATTTATGTGAAAGTGCATATTCAACAATGAATTTTATAAAATCCAAGTATAGATCTTCACTGTCAGATAAATCGCTTCTTCATGCAATGCGCCTGGCAACAACGAATGTTGACGTGGATATCGACACTATTGTTAAAGATAAATTAACGAAAAATCAATAAACATAGAAAGACAAAATTACCCTGTATTTTATTTACTTGACAACTGAAAATATTTTTCTGACCCTCCAGCTTAGACGACAAAATTGACACCTACATAATTTTAATTTCGTATTAAACAAAATCTTAACGCAACTTTTCCAAGAAATGACTAATTCTTATTTCTTTGTGCAAAAGTTGCAATTGTGCTTGAAGTATCTGATAGTGTCTTAATTTATAATGTACGTCTCGTGAATCATTTTATTTAGAATTTGACGTTAAATATATTTTAGTCAAAAGTTTAGCTACCGTTACATAATTTTCATTTTTTTTTTTAATTAATGCCGGCGTTCGAGTTTTCGCAAACATTATTAGTTCTATGTCGTATGTTATACACGCACCATTCCAAAAGTATTAACATTCTTATCATTCATTTCATGGTATTCTTCATTAATATAACTCCAGCCTTCAGATACCATGTCATGGTACCAAAGGAAGATTACAGCAAGCAGCCCACACCACGATGTGTCGTAAATTTTACTTTTAATGGTCGAGACTCGTGCATGTGCGTCTATCTTTTTTACTTTTTCCATAGAGTAAAATGGTAATACATAACGATATTATATTAGGAAAGAAATTATTTTTAAGTGCATTGCTAATAGCGGACTGAGATTAGATCGCGACTGCATTTTGAGTAGATTTGCATTACGAGATATGGCCTTCAGAACCTAACTTGTGGAGGTATGGAGAGGGATACTTCGAAAGGAGTCATCAACCATCTACACTTGACGAGATTATGTTGTATTAACGCGAGCCCCATGATATCGCTTATTTATATTTAGTATTTAGGTTTAGTTTTATGGCTTAGGTTAAACAACTTTGACATGAATAGCTGTTGCTCGCACCTGTTATATATAGCTTGAAATGGATTTAAAGACCCCCCGCTGTGCTTTTCCTAAGCACAAATAATATGGGGTTCTTATAAAAGGGGGAAGATTTTTCAGGGTCGGCAGCACGAGTGTAACACCCCTGGAGTTGCATACGTCCGTAGGCCAAGGTAACCCCTTTCCGTCACCACAAAAAATGGAAATATTAGGCATGTATACGTAATATAGGTAAGTTAAATCTCTAACCGAAAGGATCTTGGAATATAATAGCGACTGATACTTGGAATATATTAGTTATTGCTGTAACTCAAAAAATATCAATACAATTATTACCTCATCGAAATCGTGAGTAAGGCGGGCCAGGCTTTTTCTCAGATAGCTGTACAGTTTCTCAGCGGCAAGTTGGCGAGCCGCCTTCTTAGTGGTGGAAGTCACGATGCGCTCGTAGTGCCCAAGCCGGGCTCGCATCGTGAAGTGACGTAAGTGCGGCGGGCCTGTGTCACCCACCAGTTCGTAGTCCACCGCGGGCAGACGGTACTCCTGGCACAACTCCTTCAGTAGTGCCACATAGCTGCGCGTGTCGGACGGGGGAGCGGTTACCACCTGAGGTAGGTACATACACGGTTATGAAATACTTTTTTTTAATACTCTTGGGTATTTTTCTGTAGTTAAATTCAATTATTTAACAGAGGAATATGATGAATAACTACGGATTTAGTTGAACTTCGATATTGAACTCCGTTTCCTCCAATCAAACATTCGGCAGAATTTAAGTCTGAGCAAAAACTTTCTAATAAAATAAACCTCGTAAAATCTCTTTAGTAGTTTTACGTGCATATTTATATAAAGTCAAATCACCCACATACCTCGTCGTACGCACACTGGACACTGGCAAGGATCCCATAGGGTGGCGGCACCGCGTATCCTCTGGAAGCTAGCCTCTGCAGCATCAAACGTGCCACCTCCTGTTTGGCTTCTTTCTTGGAGCGTGCTGCCGCTATCACCATTTCACTATCCACCAAGCACCGGTACTCGAATAGCGCCTGATGCTGAGGACCAGACTAACGACACACACAGTATCAGTGTCACGTGTCACCTCACCAAGAGCACGAAAAAACAGTTACCTTGAAATTGAATCAGAAATAATCAGCAAGTTAATCGATCAAGAGTTCACATGTCCAGCGAACCAGGAGGGAAAGACATGGAGCTATACATTGTATACCTACAGTCTTGCATAGCTCCAGCTATCATACATCTATCTATAACTATGAGAGATGGAGATGAACGATTTCATCAATCTCTGAACCTTTTACTAATTCAGTTGTACAATATCGACAACCTGTTTCTTTATGTAAGAACCCTAACTGAGGACTGTGAAGTGAGTGCCATCTGACCTCCACAACAAATTGGCAATATCGTTTGCATGGCTTTAAGGAAAGATAATTCTGACAGTCAAACGGCACATGTCAAACAGTAGACGGTCTTACCAGTCATATATATTATCTATACATACAAACATCTATTCATACACAAATATCTATACTAATAAATGTTGAGTGTCTGTTTGTAGTTTCAAAAGTTGAACTATCATTTCTTTTCTTATACCTTTACCTGTGGAACAATTCCACAGTTCAGTATATACAGCGGGCTTACATACATACATATAATCATCCACATTTCACCAATCATTAAATTCGGTACCACGTAATAAAGGGAGAGCCTATTGCCGTCTTCCGTGCACTATTTTTACTCAAACCATGCATCTGAGGCTTACCATAAACTCTTAAAACAGGTCAATAAATTGAACGGCTACCATAATAACTCGCTTCATAAGTTTGCTGTGTGTGTCCGAACCATCTAAGTTCCCTTTCTCTATCTTAGTCACTACATCTTAAACCACACAACAACATTCCCTTATCACGCTGTTCCTCACTCGATTCGTCATCTTCACCCCTGCTGTACTTCCTCAAACTTCTCATTTCCACAACATTCAATTAACTTACATACTTCTTCAAAAAACCCAACATTACCTACCCTACATAAGTGTAGGGACGAGCACTCCTCTATGCCTCTATTAAATAAGTTTTAAATTATTAATGTTTACATGCATTAAGTAAGCTATTTGCTTATTAGGACTGAGTTTACACGCATTGGTAGTGCAATAACCCTATTATTATTTAAACCTAAGCTAGCATTTGATGGTTATAAAATAATTTTATAATTATACTAGCCTCTCACCTGCGTAGATCGAATTGTATCGAATTCGATCGAATCGAATTGTACTCAACCGAATGCAATCAAGCAAACGTAAGATTTTAAGTCTAACAAAAACCTTTCTAACATAAAAAACCGTATGAAAATCCATTCAGTAGTTTCTGCGTTCTACGCGAACATACAGCTCCAATGTACAATTATATAATAGTATATGATATAAGATTAATTAAAAAATGAACCATGGAACAATGCAAAGAAATGCTAGCTTAACTTTTAAAATAGTTGTGTTACGATCTTAGATACAGACTCGTAGTTTAACTAATTAGGAGCTGTTGGAGCACTGCCTCACAGCTAAAATAACAAAGAGAAATACACACTTATAATGAAATATTTATATCTTACCTGAGATATGCACTCATACTGTGGCATTTTTCCCATTTTCACCATCATTTCTTGGAGCACAGACACGGCTGTCTTCATGTTTTCAGGTTTTACTAAAAATATAATTTTAATGCGTTACTGTAATTGCTTTTTTAAATTATAAACTGTGTTAAATACCTAATTAAAAAAAAAGGAATTACAACACTCGTAGCAACTGTAAAAAGTACAAACTTACGCAGATAATCTACTAAAAATGTTAACTGAATTTCTATGAGAAAACAAGAAAAAAGGGCATCAATTTGTCAAATTAATAGTAACCTACCCTCGTTTGCCGTCATTGGGAAACACCGTGTGTCCCACTGACTTCTGAGCAGACTGAGGACTGAACTTTGCTGCAATTTATACGAGAAAAGTAGTTTAGAACCAAAAATATGTCAGACTTGGGGTTGATGGGGGAATGGAGTAGATATACGGGATGAGAAAGTATGTAAACGAAAGCTAATTACTAAATTAACTTCATCTGCAATACACTTTTATGTTACACTTTTAACATATAATATGCATATTTCCAGGAAATTTAAAAATCTGCGAGTCGGCCTCGCGCACTGAGGGTTCCGTATAAAACTGAATTGCAGGACGAACTTATGTTACATAAACGGCAATATCTTTTTATTGCGTTGACCTAGAAGTTTGATTTTCACACAACTGTAAGAGGTAAACGAGGTAAAAGGTAAACTAGATTATTTGATATAAAGTTCGATATGATCCGTGTACACATTCCCGAGAAAATTGTCTTAACAGATAGACAGACAGGCGGACAACTTGGCGACTTTAAACAACTTTAGAACAAAATTAATGACCTCATATTAATCTATACATACATACACACAATAATCACGCCTTTGTCCCCGGAAGGTTAGGCAGGCAGAGGTGAATTTCACCATCATTGTATTCGGACGTAATAGGGGCGAGCCTATTGTCGTTTTCCGAGCACTGGGTTCTCTGGGCTGTTTATATCTGTCTGATGTTAAACAGCCCTATCCTTAGTCGCCTTGTACGACACCGCATGGGAAGAGAAGGGGTGGTCCAAATTCTACTCTGTTGGAAACCACGGAAAAAGTTAATTATATAAAATCCTTTGTTCTGAATGACTGAAGCGTCAACGCACAGCCTAAACCGCTGATCGAAGAGACCTGAAACTGGAGGATGCGTTCTTCGTAGATATGACGTAGACATCCGATAAAGGATTTTCCAAATGCCACCATTAAGGAGGGTGAAAAAGGGGGGTAAAGTTTGTCAAAGACGAGATTCCTTGGTTCAATCTACTTCAAATATATGCAATTTTCAACAGTATTAATAAAAACGTATCACTTATTATATATTATTTCACCCCCTTACGGGGTTAAAAAGGGGTAGAAAGTTATATTGTCAGCGACTTGCTTCGAAGCACTTACACTCACAAGCCGTATTGATATTAATCCGATTTGTATGTGTGGGTGCTTTTGATTTAAATTTTATTCTTTTCAAGATGTTTTATTTTTTGTAGGAGGTGGGACACGACGGTATTTCCGTCCAATTGGGCAGTCCGACTGGGAAGTACCTCCGCCCTACAGAATACCGCGGCTATAATAACCTCGTGGTGTGTTCTCGGCGGTGAGTAGGGTAGCCAGAGCTCACTGGAGAGTTTTTGTTTTTGTGGAAAGACCAAAAGCTTGTCCTGCGTTGTCTTTTACCTTCTACACTGACGGTACAGAAACTCAATGCTTGCAGGGTTGGTAGCGCGAGTGTGACTCTCTTGGTTTTTTCACGCGTCCATAGGAGACGGTGACCACTTTCCATCGGGTGGGCCGTGTGCTTGTTTGCCACTTAAGTGGTACAAAATAAAAAACACGTTTGAAAACTCAATTAGATTTAATTAAAAAAAAGGTTGAAAGGTTGTAAAGGATTGGTGCAATGTAAATAGGTAAAGGTCTACCAGAAACTCATGGCACGATTTTAAAAAAAGAATAACGATTTTTTATATGGCAACCTTAATGTCATCAACATCAACAAATTCGACGAGCAAGTCCCGTCTCTTCTTACGTAGTATTGTATTCTCTTTGTCGACGAGCACATAGTGGTACAAGTCCTACTTATTTGAAGACATTACACGCACATGCGCACAAGTCTGACAAACAAATATTCCATACAAAATTGGCAAAATTGACATTGATATAAATATATCAAATATTTTATTCCTCCAGAGGGGCTCACACTATTAACCAGTTTTCTTTGCTACGGCCGACCTGTGTCCGAAGTCTGTTCAAGGACTTCCATCTGAGCTATGGCAGATCATGTACAGCAGGATATCTCTCAGGATTCTCCAAAAGTGGGATAAAAGGGGTAGGTAGCGGGCCCTGCACTTAGCAAGGCTCACCATCAATAGGGCCAACGCACAACCAGAACTTCTCTCCCCAGACGACGCCATGCAGAGGGCGTGTATCTACCCCAGTCGGCAACCCAATTGTGGGGTTTAGACACGGAATGATGAGAACGGGCTTAAAACTGGGGTGCAGTCACATATTATATTTATTTATATATTTATATATAAATAAATGTAATTTTGAGGCCCTGAATCCAACCCTGGGTGGCGCACGGCGAAATAAGGAGATATACTCTGTGGCCTTTTTTGGCGGGATTACATTGTGGGCGCTCGTAGAATAAGTAAATTATTATGAGAATTCAAGAATTGTACCTATGTGTAATTGTATCTAAGTTATGAATATACGAGTTGAGAATATACCCTGCTGTTATTTATTACATAGCATGAGAGAGGAAGAAACAGCGGCACATGTGCTGCAACCGCCACAAACAGGGCTAAGTACTTCAATAATACATGTACACCCCGGGAGATTTGATGATTTGATCGGGCTGTTTGACATTAGACAGATATATACAGCCCAGACTCAATCAGATGTATGGCTTGAGAGACTAAGACTTTTTTATGTTACTCAACTTAAAATGTTGCTTATATGTTACTTTTGCCATATTGCATACTAGAGATAATTAATTATTATTGTTTTTATTTTCGATAGTGAAAGCGAAAGTAGCCCAGAATGTGAATAAATAACCCAGACACATAGACAAAATATTATCCTATTATCAATATCAGCAGATCAAAAATGACCACTTTATTGGAATCATATTAGGATAATATTTTGTCTTGCGGCAATATTTACACGAAATTAGAATCTGCTTTGTACATGATCTATTTTAATTCGGCTCATATGAGTGATCATTTAACAAATTTTATAGGAACATATTACATATATCTACTGGAAACTCATAAAGTTACTAGTTTCAAGCAGAATCGCTCAATGTGACCTTTTCAGACCCGCAGAAATGTTAAAACAATTAATTGTTTGTTACCTGAACCAATTATTGTCACAGTCAATTTGAGTCACCCCAACCCTAGACCACAACTGTCATGGTGGCACTTTTATTTTGTGATTACTTATTATTGATTTCTGACAAAATTTACAGGGTAATGCTCTGACCACAGAGCCCCTAAACTGAAGCAATCCAAATCTTACAATAAGCATGTGATAAGCGAGACTTCATTTCGTAACACTTGCTCCGTCTGTTTGCTCACCGCCTATCTGTGTAAGCTTCACTAGGTTTTTAAAATTTATATTTTATAAGAGTTGCAAAAGTCCGAGAATTCAATCAGGCTGTCTGGATGTCAAGACGGGTTTAGTGTTATATTATTAAGTAATAAATTTATGGTTTTAAGATGTTTTTATGGTATAAAAACATTGTTGGCCTCAAACCTTGGATATTATATTCTTTGTTGCACAGAGATGTCATTTTATTATAAATTAAATTAACAACAACGTTAGTTCTGTAATAATCCATAATAATAATAATATTGTGCTGACCTCCACAAACACAGCTACTCCCAAATATATAAAAAAATCAGGCATATAAATTGGCAGAACGAACATAACTAGAAAACAAAGTATTTTTTCATTGACTAAATATATTATGTCTTATTCATAGAATTTTAATATCTCACCTGCAAATTGTTTTCCTGATATCAATTGAATGACGTTAAAAGATTCTGGTTCACCACCCACAATATCCCGAATATAAATGAATAAACAGTAAAAACACAGACATCGCATTCACATTGACTCGATTCAAAATTATCTACGAGGGACACTTGTATCCCGTTCGATCCGTCGCACCGTCGCACCAAAGAGTTGCCAAAGAGTATATAAGAGGGGTCGCACCACGATCTCAGCCGGAGCCACGCCGGAGCCAGCCGGAGCCAGTATATCCCGATCGACCCGATCTAATCCCGATAGATTGACTTGAGTTCAGGGTTGCCATCTCGAAATTTTTAAGTTGCCATGTTTTGGAATGAAATCTGCAAAAGTGTCGTGTTAATTTTTATTTATTTTAAATTAGCCTTCCACGCACAAAGATGTCAATTATCGTGATTTTTGGTCTTATCTCCGGTCTACTCTTCTTCTTTTGTTTTTAATACACTATCTATTTTAGTTTAGCCGATAACTACACCATATGCCTGGAAGAAATCGCTTCAGCGATAAGGCCGCCCATTGTACATTGAACTGTATACATGCTACCTACTGTAAATGTAAATCTGTTGGTGTATAATAAAGAATTATCCTATCTTCTCAATTAATTGCGTTGAAACAAACGTAAGATTTGTAAGTCTGACTAAGGCCTTTTAAAACCATATTAATATCTGTTTAGCAGTTTTTGCGCCCATCGTGAATTAAGACAAGAATTCCAAAATAAACAGTTTCGTGTTCAGTAACGTTAATACACATAACGTAACGCAAGTATTTTTTAAGCATCTCCAATGTGCATGAAATATCAATTATCATGAATTAACACGTACCTAAGATTAAACATAATATATAAACATTATAATTTTCACAATCATGATACTTTCCTAACGTGCCCAAAATTTCAACCATGTTACTACTAAACTTCACTCACACACAAAACCTCATTGATTTAATTAAAATAACAACAGAGAAAATATATTTTATGTACGTCGAAATTTCTCTGTGCCAGTCATGACCATAGTATTTTTAAATAAAATAGTAGAAACGACTAGAAACAAATACTTTTGTTATAATGACTGTACTTGTCGAGTATTAATCAAATTATGGGAGAATTAGTAATGATTGGATTGTCGTGTTTTAGAACACGGCAACGACCAAACTGCAGTATACCGTGTTTTAGTGCTGAAAATACTCAAATAGCCGTGTAACCGTAACACGGCAATTGCCATGTAAATGGCAACACTGCTTGGGTTTATTTGATTTCACAGCGTGTAAGTTCGGGGAGTACCTTTTCAATACTACGATGCAATGGGCGGTTTTATGCTATGATGAAAGGCAACACGCCCAAAGGTGCTTACATTTCTTTCGTATTTCTCAAGTTTTTTACGATACGGACACTTTAGAAAAAGAAACATTTAATAGAGAAAGTATTATTTTCTGTTAAGTTCCAAACATTCAAAAAAAACTTTGAAGACTCATAAAAATGTAAATCTCTGTAATGTTTTATGGCGTGTTTTTAGTGAAAATGTTGCGAAAAATAGAAGCTGTAAACGTTCCTTTACCATTACGAATATTAATGATTAAAAAAATGTTAAAACAATGGTTTTAAAAGGCATATCACGTCAAACAACACTATTTCAAAGTTATGTCAACTGTTTGTTTTTGTAGTGATATGACAACAACTACTAGTATATAAATTTATTTATATTATTTTGAGGCATGCAATAGATATGATACCAAACAAGGCATATTTTTCTCAAATGTATTTTAACACCGTGCTTTATTTTTATCGTAGCACTCCGTTGCCCAAGTTGTCTTCTGCCATCGTGGTGGAGCTGAGACCTCTTGGCCCGAATTCTTACAGGCGACAGCGACTCCTCAAGCGATTATGGAGTCGGATTTAAAGTAGTCTTCATTGTTTAAGGGTTTAAACTGCGTATTTCATAATTCACAGTTTTTAAATAAATAAAGCCTTTTTACCACTTAGGTGGGAGACAAACGTACGGTCCACCTGATGGAAAGTGTATACCGAAACCTATTATACAGGTGTGCAACACCAAGTTAGTCCCATTCGTGTTGCTGACCCTGTAAGAATTGAGAGTGTCTGTGCTGCATTGTAGAAGACAAAGCAGGGCAAGCCATTGACCTTCTAATGTAATTCTTGACTTACTTTCCCTTTGTTACTTTCAGAAATTGAAATTCAAGCGATTCTTTTATTCATAAACAATATTATTTACGTTGTGTTTATATAAAAAATGTACCTTCTTATGCTACCATGGACGTCCGAAGTCCGTTATGAGAGTACGTCACTTCCTTCACCTCGCTTGGTCGCTAAAAGTAGTTCACTTCCGTCTCCGTAGCCACCATCAGCGCCCTCTATAGTCTCCGCTAAACAAATAAGCTCCTTACCAAAGCCAGCCGCCATCTTAGTCATTGTTCGGCTCATAATGGCCAATGGCCTAGCACCAAGGAAGAAATTACTTTACTTCGTTACTTTACTTCGAGGCTTCGGACGTACATGGAAGCATGCAATACTTGAAGGTAAAAATGTGATATTATGCATTCCGATTGACGTCCGAAGTTCATTATGAGAGAGTGTTTGTTATCTCCTGGTGGCTTGTATTTTTGATAATATAATAAGTACGAGTATCCTATTAAAACGCAACAATGTGATTGAACATAATATTCATGTATGATTATAAAATTAAATGCACATTGATTAAAGTACGTATCCATCAATTTATGTCTACTAAGTAACTACTCGCATCATTACTTTATTATGCTGAAAATATTGTGAGAGATTTTTCTAACATGATTACCCTGTTTACATTATTGATTGCTTTCAGGTAAAACATTCTAAAAGTACCTTCATATTGCCAAGAAGCTTTATATAGAATACTATTTAAATGATTATTTTCTACCCAATTAAAGGATGAAACAGCTATCTACAGTTTTCAGCTGATGCATGAATACTGGCGTCAGCCAAAAGACGCTTCATCATCCCGATGATCCCTACAGTAGCTGGTCTTGTAGGGCCTGTAGCATTTAGTTGCTGAAAACAAACTGAGGTAGGTACCCAGCTACGTCTAATGGATTTGGAATACGAAAGTTAACGCTCTTCTTTAGGCAAAATCTCACCCAGCTACTCCAAATGGGGGTATATGTCTATATAGTAGACTGTCTCCAATATGATAACGTAGAGAATTCTGAAGATGCACTGCTTTGGCAGATATAGCGGCTATCACAGCGAACATCTCTTTTACATTGTAATGCCACTTGCCTATTTATCATTTCGTTGTTCACCAGGGTCCCATTGAATGACCTACGCGCCTGTGTTGATGTGGTTCGTAGTCATCCTCTGGGGATGGATCGCTGATTTCAGTTCAGTTCTACAGTACAGTAAACAGCAATGCAATCTTCCCCGGTGGGCAATGAAGGTTGCAAAGTTGAGATAACCTATAGCGCGTTGCGCCAGTTTTAGGTTCCAACTGCCGGTCGCGTACTCGCAATATATTCTTTTATATTCTGCTGTGTCGCTGCAGTAAACGGCGATGTAATCTTCCCCAGTAGGTGATGAAGTTTGCAAAGTTGAGATGACCTATGAGGCGTTGCGCCTGTTTTAAGTTCCAACTGCTGGCCACGAGTCGTACTCGCAGCATCTGCTGAATTTGTTGTATCTTGACTGAAGGTAGTGGTGAAGGTTCGTGTTGGATTTGGTGTCACATGCCCCTCCTATAAATTCGATTAACTTCGTTCGTGTAGTTACCGATATCTCCATATTGAGCCAGAAACCCAAGCTAGTCAGAAACTGTATTGAGATTTCTACTTGAGCTGTTAGTACATTTCGCTCCTGATGTACTATTAAATAATAGCCCAAGTAAATCACTAACCTTAGTCCTTTCTTGCAAAGTATTTCTGCCGCCCAGTTTTGTTACAGAGGCAACCATTTGCGGCGTTGCCACTAGGCCGAACGACAGGCACGTCATCAGCTGCAGTTGACCTTGATAGCAGATTCGGAGGAACTTTCTGTGTTGCTTTAACACAGAAGGTTTCTCCAGGAACTCCACAGAAGGTATAAGCAGGTGAAAAAAGCCAGGTCTAAATTGAATTAGATTTTAAATTTCGGTTGACATTAATTGCAATGTTGTAGTTTGATACTTTGCTAAAACATCTAGAGTTGGAATAACCATGGCGGCGTCCTGTTGAATGATATTCTGAGACCTGTTATTAATTATCAAAATGATTTGGGTGGATTGAAAAGGTCCCAAGTGTTTTGAACGCATCTCAAATTGCTAGCAATTTTTTATTCTTATATACCGCTTTTCTACCGCCCGCCTTATTTTTATACATACATACATATAATCACGCCTTTATTCCCAAAAGGTAAAGCAGAGGTGAATTAACACCCGCATTTCAGCCTATTGCCGTTTTCCGGGCACGTTTGCTACCTCGAGCCATGCATTTGAGGCAGAATCTGGGCTGTATATATCTGTCTGATGTTAAACAGCCCTATCCCTTAATCGCCTTGTACGATACTGTATGGGAAGCCTTATTTTTATCTACCAAGTTATAAGAAATATTTCACTTGGTATCTTTATTTTCGGCCTGTATTGTTTTAGAGCTACTGAGGCATCTTCGAAATGGCTTAGGGCAAAAGAATTCGAGGTTTTGGGGGATTTTGTTCGAGTGCGAAGAAGATCTATATTAATTAGTAATTTATCTACTCCCACCAATTTTCTGTAAGTATGTCTATAACGGGCTCGGTTCAAACATGTATTCGCAAGACGGAGGTATTTTAGTTAAATCTTTCATATATATATATTTTTTCCTTACGGAGCAATTCGAATACTTCGACTCATAGTATATCGTGCGATACGGTTTTCTATTCAGAGTCTATACCAAATAATTGGACAACTTTTATAAATAGTTAATGCATTAACTGAACTGTCTGAAGAGGCAGACCAATCAACAAGATATTGTAACGCTGAATTTACAACTTCATTTTAGGCTAGTTTGATAGCGCTACAAAACTGCGCACTCTTTTCTTTGCCGCACCACCAAGACCTGGAATTCATTACCAGCTCATGTGTTTCCTTCTACCTATAGTTCTGGGTCTTTTAAGCGTGGCCACCATTGTAACATTACAATATCTGTAATAGTGACCCTCTTTCCTGAGACTTTGCCTTTAGCTTACCATCAGGCGAGGTGAAGTCAAGTTGGCGTGTCCTATATAAAAAAAACCATTTGAAACCATCGTAAAGATATAAAGAGATTCTCGAGATGGCGTAGTTCATCGTTTACTCTTAGTTCAGTAAAGGCTGAAAGGGTCATGTACTTTTTCTGAATCTCTAAGTAACAAACTGCGTATCATTCAGACGAGTCATATCTTTGCATATCCTTAATTTTGTCAACAAGTTCTTGCTTTGCCTTTGGTACGGTCGGCTCTTTAATCGAAACGTTTAAATCCACAATACTACCTGTATCTAATTTATATAGACATAGAGTTTGTGCACTGGTTGGTGGTGATCGTGGTGAACTATTCAACATATTCAATTTATGTGGCATGATATTAGATACTGGTTTTGCACGTTTGAAAATGAGGTTTAGCTACCTCATTTTCAAACGTGCAAAACCAAATGAATGAATGAAAATTCAAAAAAAAATATTCAATTGACTTACTAATTTAACACTTATAAGGTAACGGACAAAATACACTTTTTGACGTTACATTCTACTTAAATCTCGAAAGTTAATTAAAATTAATTCAATTAATTTTCTAATTTTATAGTTTTAAATATTTTATAATTTTTGTAACGACCATGTATTGTGTTCGGTTCAAAAAAAGTCGCAACAATGACCAAGATGGCGGCTTGCTTTGGTAAGGAGCTTAGTTATTGCTAAACCTAGGAGACTATAGAGGGTGCTGATGACGCGGTACGGAGACGGAAGTGAACTACTTTTAGCGACTAAGCGAGGCGAAGGAAGTGACGTACTCTCATAATGAACTTCGGACATCAATCGGAACGCATAATAAACATATATTGAATAATGTCAATATTTCTTTATCGATATAATTTACATTACTAAATTAGTACTTATATGTCAATTAGCCAGCCAAGCTTTTGTTATGTAAATAACCCGCCTCGTGTCTGGTGCAAAGGCTAGCCACGATCCGGAGCGAGACTGTATATTGAATTAGATAAAATATATATAAATGAATGCAATAAATAACGTTATTTACTGTACGTATGTCAATTAGATCAAAGGACATGTCAAGAGTACTCGTACCAGATACCGGTGAACACAAACAATTTTGAATGTACAAAACTCGGGAGAAGGCAATAGGCTCACCCTCTATTGTGTGGGGCCAAATGAAATGATTGGTGAAATATATAAGAATTGGTGTGTGCCTTACTCCGTTCACCATATTTGGGTAAAATATTATTTGTCGTCATAATACCTAATATATCCTTCGATCCGTAAATCCCTTAATCCATAGTTACATTACTTTATGGAATAATCGCGAGACTCATGGGTGGCTTTATGTACGTCTGACGTATCGTGAATGGAACATTTTTTAAGTCACGTGACATTTTCATCATAGACAATTTTGAATCTATCATCTATCTTTTAACTTCCACGCCCGGCGGCAGCTTGTGCCCTTGCTGAAAATATTTATTTTGTAATTTAATGTTAATTACTTAAAAATGGACACTAGAAAGCTGACTGAAATTTTGCGTGGCACTATCGATCCAAACCAGAGGCAGCAAGCTGAAGAACAGCTCTCACAGGTGAATTTTTATTTCGCTTCCATCAACCACATGCTCGGGAATTTTATAATGCGGCCAAATTACATGTCTCTAAGTAATTTACAATCAAATTGTGTTTGCTTGACATCTGAATTTTGGCGTATAATGACATGCCGCGCTGGTATTGATATCCAGCACAATGTTTTATCTCTCGTAGACTATTAATATTAATTTGGCGATGTTATACACCATTCGAAGGGATGTCTGAATCTGTAGCATCAGCCGATGAATGCCTATAATGTCCTGAAATCGAAAAGACACGTTATAGGTTCTAAAGTTGTTCGTCTCATGCAAGATCGATAGGGATTTGCTAAAAATAGATATCATAATTAATATTATATATGTAACTTTGCCGCGTATTCAATATTTCATCTCCTTTGTGTTTAAACACTAAACCAATCTTATCATAGTTGCATGTTTTGACAGACAATATTTACTTCATTGCTATGTTTTGAAGATTTAATATATAACATTTTAACCAGTAGTAAAATTACCTTATTCCTAGAAATATTTTTAAACTTTCAAAACAAGATATATCTGCTGTCCTATATGTTTTAATAATAACGTACTTTTTATCACAGTACTGCATGTTTTGTTTAAACTTAAACGAAGTTTGTGTTGTATTTAAACTGTCTATAACAATTTTGAAATTCTGGATTGTTCTTTATGCAGAAGCTGCCCATTGCATCTAGCGTGTAAATTGGTCACTTAGCAGTCAGGGACCTGTAATGGTAGTTGCATAAGGAAAATAAATAAAATATAGACTAAATTTATTTTGCGGCCTATAATTTTTCAATTGATTATTTTGACATTTTTATTTGAAGTAGAACTTGCACAAAACAATCTCACTATTTTAAATTTAATATAAAAACTATTATATGACAAAATATGTTGATAATAACAGTCACTCATCTATTTATGCTAATATTAGAAACAGGAAAGATTGGTATTGTTTAGTATATGACAAATAAACTTTAAAAATAATGGACCAATTTCAAAAATTCTTTTACCATTAGAATGCTACATTATCACTGACTAAAATAGAATGAAATAGAAAAAAATTTTTTTTTTCTAAAACTCCAATAATGTAATCCAAGGTGTAACAATTTACCTAAAAATTCCTTAATGCACTGTGAAAACTATTGATGATAAAATAAAATAATGTACTGCTGATACTTAAAAAGGTCTACATAAAAGTCTGCTATACCATATGTTTATCTCCAAAAGACAACCCAAAGTAACCATCTTTATCTTTTAAAAATTACAATAAAAGGATGTGTAATTTATTAAACTATTTTTAGCAAAACAAGTGTTATTTCTTATCCAAATTAATGTAGATCAAAATTGCTATTCAAACCATATAATTACAATTAACAACTTAAAGGTATAAATTATGCGCTTCGAAATCTTCAATCAAGCAGAAATGCTGATTAAAACCAGACCATGTTATCTATACCTTTGAAATAATTCTTACTCAAATAAATTATTTCATATTCAAGACTGTTGCATTGTCTATTAATTACTTTTGTATTTTTGAAATTAAACATTCTATACAAAAGATATTATAATAAAAATAATAAAGCCCTTTTATTTTTACACCAAATCTGAGTTACATTTCAAATCTGTTAGTATGGTTAGTATATTTGATATATAATCTAAGTGTTTTAGTATTGTTAGCCTTCTTTTCTTCAGTAGCTCTAGATTTGGAACCCTTTCTGGGTAAAGTCCTCCTCCAACTCTGTCCATAAATCATTAAAAAGATATTACGAAATTATAAATATCCAAGCAGTCTCTCCTGTAAAAGCTTTGTTCATAATGGAGGTGTAGGGGAGTAGAACCTAATCGCCAAAATTTGAATTTGTTGAGGGTAAATTAGTGCAGATAGAACTATTACAACATAATGAAATCTAATTTACTTCCTCCTTAGTCAATACATTATTAATTTAGTAAGTTTAAGATAGGTATATATTTATACAAATATATAAGATGGTCTGAATAAGTAGATGTGTCTGATTTAAAAAAGAACACAAAAAAATAGAAAAATATATCAAATCTTCATACACATTAGTCTTAATATTCTTTATGGAACATTCTACTTGACATCTGTCTTTTTTTTTAAACAACTTTGCAAAGGTAGAACTGGATTAAAACTGGGTTAGGTCTTTTTTGTAAGCATTGGCAATTTATTTGCCAAACCACTTTTTAAAAATTATATTACTATTGACTATATGCTTATGAAAGGGTTCATGGCACCATTCTCTAAAATAGCTAAACTGATTTAATATTGACTCTAGGAAGAACCATCAAAATTAAGAGACAAATTAAAGTATCCATATTTTAAAGGGTAGTGCTTTATATGTTCAGTATGTTGGAGATGTAACATTGTGTGTCTCCAACAATGCTGAATCATTTTAAAAATTACTCATATTCAATAAAAAGTTCAATAAATTACTTTGAAGAGTTTATGCACTTTTTATTGTAAATAATAAGATATTATGTAGTATTCAAAAGAAAAATAAACTTGATTGAATTTTACATGTTTTTTGTTTACATGCTTTATATGTTCAGTATGTTGGAGATGTAACATTGTGTGTCTCCAACAATGCTGAATCATTTTAAAAATTACTCATATTCAATAAAAAGTTCAATAAATTACTTTGAAGAGTTTATGCACTTTTTATTGTAAATAATAAGATATTATGTAGTATTCAAAAGAAAAATAAACTTGATTGAATTTTACATGTTTTTTGTTTACAGATTCACAAAATCATTGGCTTTGCACCATCATTGTTGCAAGTGGTTATGCAAAATGATGTACCTATACCAGTAAGACAAGCTGGTGCAGTTTACCTGAAGAACCTTGTCACAACAGGATGGCAGGAGAAAGACGCAGAAGAAGGCGAACCAGCTCCCTTCAGTATTCACGAGCAGGATCGGGCGATGATAAGAGATATTATTGTAGATGCTGTTATACAAGCTCCGGACCTAATAAGAGTTCAGTTGTGTGTCTGTCTCAAAACTATCATCAAACATGACTTTCCAACACGCTGGACACAGGTTGTCGATAAAATTCACATATACCTGCAGAATCCTGAGCCCAGTAGCTGGATGGGAGCACTGTTATGTCTCTACCAACTGATTAAAAACTATGAGTATCATGTCGCGGAAAAGAGACTACCATTGATAGAAGCAATGAATCTGTTGCTGCCAATGATGTATAATTTGATTGTGAACCTCCAAACTGAGTCATCAGTGGAATCTGTTCTTATACAGAAACAAATACTCAAGTGTTTTTATAGCCTAATAAAGGTAATACATATTTATAAATCTATATTAACAAGTATGCAGCATAGTTATCAATGTACAAAGGTTCTAATAGAATTATTCTTTTTTAGTACATACTGCCCCTAGATTTGATCACAAAGGATATCTTCACTAAGTGGATGGAAGTCCTGCGTGTGGTGATGGAACAACCAGTACCAGAAAATACTCTACAGGTGGATGAAGAAGAGCGAATGGAGCTCCCTTGGTGGAAATGCAAGAAATGGGCTGTGCATACTCTCTACAGACTGTTTGAAAGGTTGGCATGTGTTAATATTATAAGTTTATTCAACTATTAGTAGAACTAAAACTAGGCCTCGAGGGCACCCCTTACCACATTTTTCTGGTTACCTATACCACCTTTAATGAAATTTGTTATCCTTAAAACAAATGAATTAAAAAGAAAGATACTTTGTTCTTATTTTAATATGAATGTTTCATCAAAAAATAATGACGATAAGTTCTTATAAAAACGCTACAGCAAACTTCCCCTCTTTTTCTCATCAGCTTTTTCATAACGAAGTTTTCCTTTATGAGGGATTTTTTTCTTTTTTTGTCTTTGATTTTTATTTTATGCTGCAAATAATACAGTGACGTGAGGATGATTTTTCTTTTACATCAGATATGGCAGCCCAGTAAATGCCCGTGAAGAGTATGTGCAATTTGCTGAATGGTACCTCACAACCTTTACCGGTGGCATATTAGAAGTTTTGCTGAGGATATTAGACCAGTACCGGACCAAGGTCTATGTCTCGCCGAGGGTGCTCCAGCAGACCATCAGCTATATTGATCAATGGTTAGTAGTATTTTGCCATATTATGTAATTTGTATATCTTCTATGAAAGTCGATGGGTTTTCGTCACTACATTCAAAACTACCTTAGCAAATTTTCTGCGCAACGGATAGTTTTCCTGATATAGCGTAAAAACGATTTGCAAGCCCTGTTACAAGACAAGATGGCGACCCCATGAACTTGTCGAACTTCTCTCAATCTTTAACCTTTTAACATTCTAAAAATAAAATTGCGTTCTCTAACGCGTTTATGTGCATAAAAAATTAAACATTTCAAAGGAGAGAATGGATAGAAATAAAGCCGGTTCCATAACTTTTGCCACATAAACCATAATATATTTTGAATGTGGTGAAGTTTGATTTTTGCATAGTTTCAAGATGTTATGTACTTGAGTATGTGGTTTAAATTCCATCTGTTGTTTTGTCATGTCCATCTGTCGGTCTTGACAGACAGACAGACAGATGCACAACAAAGTGATCCTGTAAGGGTGCCGTTTTTGTACTTTAGATGTACCGAACCTTAAAAATGAAAAGTTATTTTAAATCAACATCATAAAGAACAATGGTAATTTCTATTTTGATCATATTTGTGCTGATACCATTTCCTTTACGATATATTCGAAGAATAAAATAATTACATAATTTGACATACAATCTATTAGTTTTATCTTTATCATCCAGTAGAATTAAGCAAGCATAGTAAAATCTCGATCGTATGTGACTGTTATGTTATTGATGTAATGATTATCAGCAAATATTAGTTATTTATTGATTACTATTCTCAATCAGCTCATTGACTGTATGTAAAGTAATGACCGCTAATTCTTACTATGTGATTAGGTATTGAAATGTCATGTCACTTTCATTAATTTTTACTATACTTATCTGAATTTACGGCCATGTTCTAGTCTTTTACTAAACTGTTATATTAAATCCTCAGTCCTATAGTAAATTGTGATATACCGTTTTGTTTCCTTTTCAAAGTTAAAAATTTATTGGATTTGGATTTGGAATGGGCAAAGGGTGGGAGCGATCTGCCGATATTATTACGAACTATTCTAAACAATGAACGACGTTATAATCATGTATATAAAAGTTGCTTTTTAATTAGAGTACCAAATTAAAAAAAAAAGATTGAAATTGAAAAATAAATTTTCCCACTAGCAAGTGTATACTCGTGTATCACACTAGATGTTAATCTTGAGACATTTTCAGCGTGACCCATGCTCATTCCTGGAAGCTGCTGAAACCGCACATGTTTGCCATCATCCAGGATGTCCTATTTCCACTTATGTCGTATTCTGAATCAGATGAAGAACTCTGGGAAACCGATCCTCACGAATACATACGAATCAAATTCGGTAAGCTGACATTCCCGTTACAGTATCTGTGATAACATTATATTGTTGAAAATTATTATTGTTACAAAATAGATATATTTTATTTAATAAGTAATTTATGTTTTTAGACATATTTGAAGATTTCGTATCGCCAGTGACTGCTGCGCAGACCTTACTTGTATCTTGTTGCAAAAAGCGTAAAGATATGTTGGGACGAACAATGCATCTGTGTATGCAAGTGTTGACCAGTCAGAATGGAGAATATGATCCCAGGCAACGAGATGGTGCCCTACACATGGTCGGTACACTAAACGACATTCTCATCAAGAAGAAACTTTACAAGGATGAGATTGACACTCTGCTGAGTCAATACGTTTTCCCTGAGTTCCGCAGTCCGCTGGGCTACATGAGAGCGAGAGCCTGCTGGGTGCTCCATTGCTTTGCCAGTGTACGGTTCAAGAATGACCAACTCCTTATCGAAGCCGTACGTTTGACGGTGACGGCCCTTTTGAACGATGCTGAACTACCCGTCAAAGTGGAGGCTGCTATAGCTATTCAGATGCTATTGTCGTCACAAGAGAAGGTATACAAGTACTTGGAGTCAGAAGTAAAGGCTGTGACTAGTGAACTACTCAAAGTTATTCGGGAGACTGAAAATGACAACATAGCGAATGTTTTGCAAAAGATTGTACCTATGTACACAGAACAGTTGATGCCCATGGCATTTGAGATCACAGATCATTTAGCGACCACGTTCAGCAAAGTTATTGAAACTGACTCGGGGACTGACGAGAAAGCAATTACAGCTATGGGTCTGCTGAATACTATGGAGACAGTACTGAATGTGATGGAAGACAACCCTGAAATTATGGCGCAGCTTGAGAAGACAGTGTTGCGTGTTGTTGGGCACATATTGCATCATAATATTGTAGGTAAGTACACTTGGAGTCTGCAAGCTGCAGACATATTTGAATTGATAATTTTTCTACATGCATCATTGATGTGACTAGATGTATCTAGAACGTTATCAATTTATATTCACAATACATTTATTTAAAACAACTGCAACTGCAAATGTTCAATGCATCACATAAATTTGCAGACTGAATTACAGATGAGAAGTGGACCCACCACTTCTCATCTGAAATTATAATTTAGTTATAATACTTACTCGCTTCTAGACTTTTCCATTACATGATATATTTTCAGTATGACTTTAATGTAATATTTATAAATTAAACAGCACAAGTTGGATGGAATTCATTTACAAAGGCTAAAGCAAAATATTTTCTTTTCCAATATAGAATACTATGAAGAAGCGATGACTTTACTCTGTAACCTGACAGCCAAAACAGTCTCGGAAGATATGTGGAAAGTTCTAGAACTCCTATATCAAGTGTTTGAGAAAGAAGGCTTTGATTACTTCACTGATATGATGCCTGTGCTACACAACTATATCACGGTTGATACCAACGCGTTTTTGTCAAACGAAAATCACATTCTTGCTATGTTCAACATGGCTAAAGCTGTAAGTATAATGACTATAACACACACTTGTTAAAATGTATAACACTAATAGCGAGTAGGTGAAACCAGGGGGCTATCATGAAACATCCAAAATTTCTCGACTGCATGAAATATGTACGACACATTTAGCCATGTATGTGTTGTAGCCAACTAACTTAATCAGCCGTTCAGTCTACCACTTCGTTTGTTAATTAACAGTGAATTAACGGCCTGTATGCTGTTCAGCTGTAACATTCCTTAGTACATTTAACAAACTGACTGGCTAATGCTTAGGCCATTTTTATATAGGATTCCATTCATATAATAGGGCACCGCCCTGAAATAAGACAGAAAGTTAGTTATAGATTTATTGAGAAAGTTGCCATAATCCGACTAGGAATTGATTTAGTTTTTTTTATCTGTAATTCACATTAGGCAAAACGCAGAAAGCTGTTTACGTCAAAAAATTACTTAGCGTAACGGAAATTTTTGTTGGTTGGTTTTTTCGTAGATATTTTTAAAGATTTGTCGACGTGACCGACCGTTTTCGCGCACTTTTTATGCTAACAATGCCGTCTAGTAAACAGCCTAGGCGGTTCATTGAATGGATGATTAAACTAAGTTCCTGCGACATATGTAACACTAAGTCACTTCAGTTTCCTTCCGGTAGGGTACATATCGCGTTCGAATTCCTTTGCCCAAAACTTTGATCTGGAACTGCTGGATATTTCATGGTAGGCCTACTGAATTTTCTTTCTGTTAAAGTGTCTATGCACAGAAATAATCTTATGATACTATTGTTGTTTCTAAGAAGCTGCGCGATATTTAATCCTGCTCAGTCACATATCTCCATAGAACACATTGTTGAAATTTGTAGGTAGGGTCAAAAAATCGACAGCTATCATACTTGGACACTAATTATAAAAAAAAAACTGGCAGCTATGTTTTTGTGCCCGTCCCAGCAATTAAAAGGATGTAATTTGTAGACTGCTTGACAAATCTTATAAGGTCACCACAGATATGAATAGCATATTTGTTTTCGAAAAGCAAGCTGTGCGAGCTATTTATTATGTCGGTCTGGACTCTTGGGTTCTGAGAAATTTTAAATAAATAAATCCTCATATGCACCAAAAATATCAGATTTTATTAAATTTTTCTGCCATAGTATTCTCCTTGGGGGAGATCACATTTAATTATAATTTTTGTGCTGTCAAAGCAGGCTGTGCGAGCAATTTGTAATTTATATCTAAGAGTATCTTTCCGAAACTAAAAGTACATATTCACAATATAATTTTTGAAAACTTATAATGTGTGAAAGCATCGCTAATTTGATAACTTTGAGTTACACCCAAATCCATAGTAGGCAAAAACAACCTTGTCCTAGATATAGACACGACTATGCATTGACAAGCTTGCCAATAATGTTGAAATCTACCCCCAATTTATTTTAATTTCAATGAAAATTATACTTTAATAAAAAATCAAACAAAACATTGCAGTATGAGGCTCTCTGTTTGATTTCCCATAATTAAGAAGTTAAATGAGTATCAGGTTTCATAAAAACCCTAAATGATATAAAGGAATACTGGCTAGCGTTTAAATCGATCTTTTTTATACTACTAGGTACTTATTAGCTGTTGCGACATTTTGTAACTCATAAAAGTATAAATAGGTGCATAATATAGTTTGACGCAGTTCGTTTTGGTATTAATTCAAAAACATCTACGTTGATGTATAATTGCATTGAGATCAGAATTTTAAAATCTTTGGATTATGCATCCCCTTGAACAAACATATCAGCGATTTGATGTATTGTGCTGTTTTTGTAAAGAGCTACATGCGCATTCGACGTGTTATCAGATGATAAAATATTCTGAAATGTATTTGTGCAGGAGAACTGAATATAGAATTAGAACACTTGGTGCAATAGTGCCGTTTTTAAAATGCTTATTCAGCAGTCCGCTATTACATATTGAGACCCCGTTTCTGAAATTACGATCTTTTATTGTTTCTATATGCACTGAAGATTTCCTATGGTCCCATTTGTCCACTTAATAGTGATATTCAGATTGATACTTCACTATTGTTCACTACAACAAGATGCGATTATGAAGTTTTATTTATAACATGTAGTGCACATAGACTATAAATAAATGATAAGTATAATGCTTGGCTTTAATTATATTGCCTTAATTACAATCTGAGCTCTTTATTCATGGGTCTCTTAGGTTTCTTAGGCTGTAAGAAGTAAACTATTTTAGAAATATTCTGCTGTGCGTATCATTTCTCGTGAGTTTCAACAAGTCGTAAAAGATGAAGAGTTTCAATGTAGTAAAGCAACTACATGACTTTTCACATGAAAAATTTCTTACGTAGCTTTGCCAATTTTGACGATTACTCATGATTATACTATAGTAATATAAATATCTATTAAAATACATATGTATCTCAGTACAAATTAATCTATGAATAGAAGTTTTTTCGAAACACGAAATACAGTTTTGTTAATGTGAGGAAAGATAATGAAAAAAAGAATACAAATATGGGATCCCATGAATAAAGATCTTTGCTTTGCTACGAATTGTATCGTGTATGTTATTGGTAACATGCTTAAATAATAATAATTTCATTAACAGATTCTGAACTCTGATGCCGAAGACGAATCGGAGATCTACGCAGCAAAACTGTTGGAAGTGATGGTTCTCCAGTGTTCTGGTAAAATTGACAACTGCCTGCCATCCTTTGTAGAGCTGGTGCTGAACAGACTCACTAGAAAAGTGAGGACCTCTGAACTTAGAACTATGCTACTTCAGGTATGTTAATAATTTTTGCTCTAAAAAGTTTAGATGAAATAAAAATATGCAAACGGTTCTATAAGGCCAGTAGTGCCTATTTGACAGACTTTTCACTTCTCTCAGCATTCTTGGTGTGCCACAATTTTTTTAAATATTGTTAACGCAACTACTGTAAGAATGTTTGATATTGAATATGTTTTATACTTCACACAGAAAGTTGATATACCATAGAGGCCACATAAATATTATACACCAGTTCCAGACTGTATACCAAAAATCTATGAAATATGAGAGCTATGATTTTATATAATGAACCTGTAAAGGTGTGTAAAAAGCCTGCTAAAATAGGAAACTTAGTGGATGTTACTAATACAGTCCCACACAGACGCTTCACATTGAATTCCAGGTCATACACTTCAGACTTTGAGTAGGACTCTTGAGTTCTCCATAATAATCTTTTCAAAAGACTGTGGTCCAATCTATGTCATACTGTTAATATAAACTGACTGGAACTCCAGTACCTGCAGTATGTGCCCGGTAGATTTGATCAGTCCCCTGCCAACACTACCATGGAAACAGTACACTAAAGAAGAAATCCTTAGAACTGTTTGAAAAATAAGATCTTCATTGTTACAGGTTCTGATAGCAATTCTGTACTGCAATCCACACCTACTATTCACCATTTTAGACAAATTGCAGGAGTCAGTACCAAATGCTTCTATTACTCAACACTTTATCAAGCAGTGGATACATGATACAGACTGCTTTATGGGGTAAGTTATATTTTTTTTATACCACTTAAGTGGCAGATAAGGACACAGTCCACCTGACGGAAAGTGGTTACCGTGGGATATGGACGTGTGTAAAACCAACCCTGTAAGCACAGAGTTTCTGTACCGTCAGTGTAAACGACAAAGCAGGATAAGCACAACACGAGGTTATTATGGCCGCGGTATTCTATAGGGCGAAGGTACTTCCTAACTGCTCAATTGGACGGAAATAACGTCGTGTCCGACCTTATTATGACTATTATACACTATTACAACAGTGAGGTTGCGTGAACTGGAAACAACAAAGAATGTGTTACTGGCACAGGGTATGATGGGGTTGACATATCTGTGTAGATAAAAACCCCCAAAAAACCAGATTAAAGAAAACTATAATATTAATACTGGTCTGACCATAGTTTCCTTTTAGTTGAAAATATGGCATCATTAAGGTATCAAACAAGGCTGCCCGCTAGAAACTTCTTCAAATGAAGAAGCCATCTGTTCTGCTTCCGTGGCCACTGAGTATAGTTTTTGCTTTGGTGCATGATAAATAAAAATATCATCAACCAAGTGTCTCTCGTACTCCTGCACTGTCCCACTATCAGGTTACACTACTAGCAGCACTGTCAGGATTTTCCCCTTCTGCACTGCTGGCCAAGTAGTGATCGATAATGGCACAGAGTAACCCACCGCATTATTAGTCCATTGAAAACTTACATTGCAGTATGCAATGCAGGATGCAATTTTCTTTTATAGAAATCAAGTTGGGGTCCGTTTTAAGTTAACTCCAATTTGTGGGGTTGTAACCCTTGTACCACTGGCGCCGTCTTGGAAATAGGTCTCACAAAAAAAAAGACATTTTTGGTTGCAAATAAGATTATCTAAAACCTTTATTAAGTAACTTAAATCATAGAACTGTATAATAAAAAGAGTATATACAGGGTGGAGCTTATATGGAGGGAAAGTACTCTTAAATACAGACAAAATTGCATTTAAAGATTTACGAAAAATCCGGCAAACTAACCGACTGAGATGCGAAAAAGTAACACCTGTATACGTACGATCCGTCGATAGGGTCAATCATGATGTTGAATTAAATAAAGGGAAATCCATGAAATCTGAACTTACAAAATGCAAAACTTGGCCAAGTGCGATTCGGACTCGCTCGCGAGTTCCGTACCATTCTTCTACATCTTAGCATTAATCTCAGTCGCATCCGTTTTCACCTCGGAATCTGGGGTCCGCTTTACTTGGTTAACTGGAGATTTGGCTGAACTTCGATAACTTCCGTAAAGCGACTGCTATCTGACCTCCACAACGATAAAGAGATATCAAAACATTGCAGTTAGATCAGTTGTTGGACTTTTTAGGGTGCCGTATCATTATCTATACAATAAATCGTAATTAGACATTACATTATAGTTCTTTTATCAGGCTCACCTGTTATCTGTAACCAAATCTTGTAAGTTAAAATTGATTCTCTTCGCTATTTCCGATGGAGCTGTTTAATAACAATGCAATATGAGATGAGCTCCATATATGATGATATGAGATGATGATGTACTTACACGTGGTAGTGGGACAGTTATTCCATGACTGAAATTAACTGTTTCCATCATATATCAATCATATTTTCGAGTTTCTGAGTTAAGTTTGTTTTACTGTCTTGAGCACTTCTCATTGCATATGATATGATTAGGATTACATTTTTGTTATTTTTTTATCGTTAGTATAATATAACCCAATATTTTAAAATATCTCCAAGGCACTCTATCAATCTGTTACCGTTATTGATATCGAACAAAAAACTACAGAAAACACGTTTGTTATATAATAGCCACCCTTAATTATTTTTTTTAGTATTTGCTTTTGTAGCGGCAACAGAAATACATTGTGCGAAAATCTCAGCTGTATAGCTATCCCGGTTCATTAGATACAGTACAGCCTGGTGAAAGACAAGCGAATAGCAATAAAAATAACGTTTTTATCCAAGATGGCGGCTGTGTGACAAGTGTTGGTACCCCACAAACTTCAATTAAATTCAATTGGACTACTACCATATCTAAAAATGAAAATTGCATCCTCTGACAAATGCAAATGCAAAACGCGAAGTATAAAAAAATTTGATTCAGTGGACTATGTGTGCCTTTATACTAATTCAATGAAAAACTACTAGTAGTGCCATGAAAATTAATTTCTCCTTCCACACTACTGCTCTAGCGGTGTCATAGGTAATTAAGAAAAAACATATATGTGCGTTCCCCATATCGAACTAGGGCGGGGCTACTTAGTACTACCTTCACATCCCTAACTAATTAAAACCACAGAACGTCCTGGGTCTTTAGATGCCGGGATGTAAGATAGCCTTCGCCCCGGTTGACTCAGAGATATCTCCGGTATCGAGATGACCCTCTCGGGTGTAGGAACCACGGTGTGTCCATCTTGTCCCCGGAAAATCAATGATGACACTAAGGCGTCAGCTCCTCCCCGATCCGACATAGGTGGTCACTGGAGCAACCTATCTGTAACAGCCGGTAAGAGAGCTATCGTTTCGCCTCTCTAGCCAGTCCTCCATGGCCCTTACGTACAACGTGCCCTAAGGGCGGTGCTACCTATGTATTACAACGAGACATCGGCAAACTTTTGCACTAATTGGCCAACCAAAGTCCAATAAATAAAATCTATGATTGGTTGATTAAATATTGGCCGTTGCGTCCTGCGCTTTCCACCAAAGAGACCTAAAATCACGCATTGCACAGTCTGAGTTCATTATCATATAACTTTGCTGATGATTGCTGATAACTATATTCAAATAAAATATGCTTTCTCTAAATACTAAAGGGCCCATGCCCGTACAGACGTACCTACCAAAGATCTACGTCAATTTAAGAAAATATATATATTGGGAGATATAGGAATTACAAAAGCGACTGGAAAATCACCATGAATCGATAATCAGCAATCGTCGCGACACCCAGCACAAAAAAAAAACTAACCATATACAGTTAATTTGAATATTTCTACAGTGACATATTGCAATGAAGTCAGTATTTTGAAACCTTTTGTTTTATGCATGCTCATGAACAAACATTTTGCCAATTATATTTTTCAGTGCTGTATTTTTTAAAGTCTAAACGAAACTATTATTCAATGATAAAATATACAGAAATCTCATTATGCAAGACAGCCATTTCAGACAGTAGATTATTACTTGTTGAAAAAAGGGGACTGATTTCAAAATATTTTTTAACTTTATTATCTGGAACCCACATCATGGACTAACTTTCAGTATTGAGAGAATAGAAACACTCGACTCTTTGGGACTCTTTGGGAGATTAAAGAAATATTTTAAAACACAAAAATTATGCTTGTTACCAAATCTTGTTCTTATGTGAGATGCAGAAGATTTTTGCTATCCACATCCTGACGCCATCATAAAACCGAGCTCGATGTCACATATTTACAATGTTTTAAACCGCATGAGTTTTGATATTGAAACCACCATTCTTTTGACTCAAAAGCTCCATGTAAAAGATAAATGCAGGATGCACATTCGTCTCCTGACGGGGACTGGATTTTCTTTCTCATTGGAAGCTGGAACCATGGCTTTTATTAACTAATTAACTTAGTAGGCAGGTTTTCTTAATTGGTGCTTTTTACGATGCTTTATATTTTTGATGCTAAGATAAATTAGAAGTTTGTAAAATCGACTTCACAGATTTTTTACATACACAGTTTCAGGTAGTGACAAGTCAAAAGATATTCATACAGGCTTCGTGATCTTTGCCCCGGTGCCATTTATTCCTTTTCTTGAAAATAAGGAGCTCAAAACAAAAGAATTATCCTATTTGGTGCAGTCTTTCGATAGTTATGCACATACAAACATTTTTGTAAGCGATTCGTTTTATATTCTTATTTTCTCTCCACAGTTTGCATGACAGAAAACTGTGCGTCCTCGGTATATGCACACTTCTAGAGATGGGACCACAGAGACCTAACCTCGAAGAGATCATGCCAAAGATTCTACCTTCATGTCTTGTACTCTTTGAGGGGTTAAAGCGTGCTTACGAACTGAGAGCCGAGGCTGACGAAGACACCTCTTCTGAGGAGGACGCTGACGAGGAGGATGAAGGTATGATTTTTTTTATACCGCTCAGGTGAAACATGAAAGGTGGTTACCTGGCATATGGACATGCGCAACAACAAGGTAGTCACACACGTGCTGCCGATCCTGCAAGAACAAAGTTTTATTATGATGCAATTTTAAATTTTAATAACACTTTTTTGATGAGACTAAACATAGATAACGCTAAAAGATGATCTTGAGTAGGTACTTACCTCCTTCTTTGGGTATTCGATTCTCTACAATAAGATATTTCTTTTTTTTTTAAACAAAGTGGTGACCCTTAAACCTTGTTAGTGGACGATGTTTTCGCATTGGATGCAAAACTTACTGAACGGATTTTGAAGCGGTTTTATTCGTTAAGTCTTTGTCAGACTCAAAATCTGATGTACTATATTTCATCGCAATTATAGTTGATCCGGACATCCACACGGGTGGAGCTGCGTGCATCAGCTAGTTTATAACATTTATGTGATATATTTTCAGAGGTGTTATCAAGTGACGAAGATGATTTAGAAGAAATGAACAACGAATATCTCGAAAACTTAGCGCGAATGGCGGTTAAAAATAGCGCACAACAAGGCGTCAATTTAACCGCCACAGTAGAGGACTACGATGAAAGTGACGATGTGAGTCGGCTTGTTAGTATGCTTTTGCTTGTTCTAACATCTAAATAACATATCAACACCTTCATACGCAAATATCGTGAATCCGACCGAAATCGGCACAATTTTGCGGTTTGTTTGCGTATTAAGGTATATTGATTAATTATAAGATCGTATTAATAATAACTAATAACTCCCAGTTTGTCCTACGTTTGTTAAACTCATTTCACTTCAAGGCCGTGAATTATTTTATAGACGCGGCATGCGGTGCCGTTACCGTTTCATGCAAATCGTATATATTGTGTGCATAAAATTCGCTCAATACTATTTAAACGAAACTTGTACAAATATGAATATTAAATTGTTGTTCCGCCATCTTGTAGGCACATGTTTTTCCGCCATCTTGTTGAGACGCGTATGAGGGGAAACGCGCGCGAAATTAATCGCGATAACTTACGTCTCCGGTTTCACAGTGTAAAAGTCGCCCTTCAAATGTCTGTGAAAAACTCCTTGTTGATATCGCGGCCCGCATATTCTGATAGTTTCCTAATTTAAGGGGTTTATTGAGCATATAGTATGTAATGTGTTAAGTTGACATGAGTTTGACGAATATAAGACAAACTGCGTGTAAGAATAGAAATCTTGGTGCGGGTGGTGGTTGGTGACGGTGATATGAATGCATGTTGTACTGTATAACGATATTCTTACTAGATTACCCTAAAAAGGTAAACATAGACCAATTTATACAATAATGTTAGCCTGGGACATTGGGTACACATATGGGTGATGGACTGCTGAGACGAGGTCTCAGGTTCGATCCCAATTTTTACCATAGCACACACCAATGACTTGTCGATGCTTTTCGAAGTTGTGTGTATTTATCGCAGGTTTATAAGTGCCCGGTTAATGGCAATATTACATTCGGACCTAAACATAAACTGGCGAAATGTGGGTGCTAGCACCTCTGCCTACCCCTTCGGGGATATAGGCGTAAGTTTATGTTATGTTATGTTTACGGTAATTAACGCGATCATAGAATAGGTACTACATATCTGGTACATACGCACCATGGTGGTTTAGTGTCCGGGTTCCACTATCCACTACATACCTGTGAGCTGTGAGGGAGGCCAGGCACCCGCGCCATATCACTCCTGTATAATTCAACCCTCAGTCGCCTTGTGCGACACCCCCGGGAAAGGATAGCTTAGTCCCTTCAGGTTCATTAGCTCTAAAGTATTAAAATGTCCATATTATCAAAATATCTATTTACTGAAAAAGATCTGTTTAAAATGTCTATAAATAAATAAATATTCTACAACATTCTACACAACGCTATCTAGACCCATGGTAAGCATAGCTTAACTAGCTTGTGTTATGGAATCTAAAATGTGGATAAACATAATTACTTTTTTTTGTAATTATATACATATTATACATAGAAACACCCAGACCAATGCAAATATTACATATTCATGCATATAAATGTTGCACTGAGCGGGAATCGAACCCACGCCTCCTGTGTAGCAGTCGAACGTTCTACCGCTACGCCACGGAGGCCGTCACCATAGTATTAAATCATCTATTATTGAAAAAGGTGCGTGCGGATAATGTGTGCTACACAATACTTGTTGCTCAACATGGTCATTAGACAGAGGATACCGTACGGTCTTCGAGGAGGCGTATCTCGCTTGTCGTAACCCTATCATAGGGACCTTGAGGCGCGGGCCCTTTCTGAGATGAAAATAACCTACATTCATAATATATTTGCTCGTAAAGACCGTCTCACTGTAATATTTATAAACGTAGACATTTAGACCTTAAGAATAAATAGACATTTTGATAATACAGACTTTTTAATACTTTAGATCTTAATAACTTATGAACCTGAAGGTCTTAGCTTTTGTGTACTACTCCACTCGGAATGGCATGGATATTTTTATACTTACAGTATTTATTCATGAACAAGTTTTACATTATATATAAAATTAATAAAACAAAATACATATATACATATAATCACGCCTTTATCCTTGGAGGGTTAGGCAGAGGTGAATTAACACCCACATTTCACCAACAATTGTATTCGGTCCCACGTAATAGGGGGTGAGCCTATTGCCGTATTCCGGGCACTATTGTTGAATCGAGGCATGCAGCTGTGGCTGAGTCTGGGCTGTATATATCTGTCTGATGTTAAACAGCCCTATCCCTAAGTCACCTTGTACGACACGACGAAAACAAAATAGATTCGCGATTATATCGCGTCGAACAACCCACTCTCTATCTTTCCCCATGATGCTGGCCGCGTTGCCTCGCTGAATCGCAATGGCCATCCTTTGCTCAAGGAACGAGCTGGAGCGGGTGTCACCACCTTGGTCGTGAATACCGCGGCTAATTTCCGCGATCAACCTCTTCGTCTCCGACCCCCAACTGTCCATAGTCTCCACCGCAATGGGCACAAAATAATATTGTAGCTCCCCTTTTTTTGCTCGCGGCGTTGATGGTGCGACTAAGATGCGTGGCCGCGACTGTGCTGACGCATGTAGCGTCCTACACCAGGCATTTGACATTTTTATACATAAATAAATATAGACACGTCTCTTTGTTGTTGTCCTCACTGAAAGAAATATCAGCTATTACAATCATGCATCACTCGAGCTCGATTTGATGAATTTGTTTGATTTCTTTGCCGTAATTGACATGACGAGGTATGTTTGAAAAGTAATGGCTCGTGGCACTGGCAAATAAAATTATAATAAGTACCAGCCCTTACTGCCCTGCCTCAAAAGTGCACCTTGTATATGCACTTTATCCTAGACCCAACTTATTATTTTCATTAGTGGCAATGACAGACAGACAGAATTACTATCTGCAACATATACCAATCACTTCATCCATGAGGTCTAAACTATGTATAATTTCTAATATATGGGATTGTAGAAAGTAAATCAGAGTCATATGGTATAGTAATTAAAACTGAATACCTATGAAAACGACAAACTATTTCAGCTGTTTTAAGTGTTGATTAAATATCAACCTTATTCCATTAAGACAAAACTTAAGTCAGCAACAACTCTGTCGGATAAGATTTAATGCAGCTTACTATTTTCAGCCTTGTCTACGTAGAATAAGGTTGACATTTCATTAACGCTTAAAAATTGCTTGGTCCCTAGACCCTTAAGTGCCATTAGCGGTTACCAATAGCCCGGGCTACCCTAATGACCACCGCAAACCCAATAAGCAAATAGTAGCGTGTAGGAAACTTGCCATTCGATTAATAAATTCGAACGGAAATTGCCGTTAAGTCACCTCCATAGTGACAATAATATAATCTGTATAGGTAGGTAGACAAAAATTGATTTAAATTTTATGTATCTGTTGAAAAACGTTGCAGTATCTATGAATATGAATTGCACTGAAATATTACTTTTGGATAGACTATTTCTTTGGTCACAAACAACATGTAAATTATAAAGTCAAATTACCAGTGTTCTGGTATAATTTCCTTACTCGACGTCTGTACCATAAAAATCAGAGTAACTTAACATAGCATCAATTTCAATTGTTCACACTGAGCAAAACAACTTTGTACTTCAACAAAACGCCAGAGATCATCAGGCAATCTCTTCCAAAATAGTCATTCTAACAAAAGCTTTATCTTATCTAAATCAATCTGGGAATATTAAGCAGTTACTCTTTCTACAAAACGTAAGGTAATGGAATTGTATGTTAATAATTTCTGTTTTCGACAGGATGACGATGATTATGAGCCCGAAGACACAGCGATAGAATGCTACACAACGCCTCTTGATGAGAAGGACTGCTCTGTCGATGAATATATCAAATTCAAGTCCACTCTGCAAGGTAAATGTTTTGCGTATCAAAATTCTAGCTAACATTGGTTATGCACTGAATTATGTATGCAGACATTAGGCCACTACATTATGTATGTTGGCAATTTGTCTGCTCCTAACTATATTTCTGATATATTCGGTAGCACCGCGGTAGCCTAGTGGTATGGGTAATGGACTGCTGAGACGAGGTCTCGGGTTCGATCCCAGGTTTTACCATGGCACACAACAATGACTTTTCGATGCTTTATGATGTTTATCGCAGGTTTATTAATGCCCGATTAATGATAATAGGCTCGCCACGACCTAAACAAACTGGCGAAATGTGGGTGCTAGCACCTCTGCCTACCCCTTCGGGGATATAGGCGTGAGTTTATGTTATGTTTTGTTATTCGGTACATATTTCTAAATATATTTGAATAAGTAGCTGATGGTAGCAAACCAGCAATAGTCTTAGGCCCCTCCCAACACGATAGGCATGACCCCACTTCTAACGAGGATACAAATAAGAGTAAAGGCTTGTCCTGCTTTGTCTTCTGCACTGACGACAAAGAAACTCTGTGCTTACAGGGTCGGCAGCGCGAGTGTGACTCTGCTGTTGTTGTATGTTGTATAAAACAAAACAAAAAATATATTTGAAATTTTCTCTATAGTACCTAAACCTATTTTTTTTTTCCATACAGCTGTGTCGGCTGCTGAGCCAGCGCTTTATCTCGCGCTCATGAGCACATTGAATGAAACACAACAAAAACAACTCAGCGCGATATTCGTGCTCGCTGATCAACGCAAGGCGCAGCAAGACAGCAAGCGCATCGAACAAAGTGGTGGTAAGTTTCCACAAGCTAACTCTTAAAAAAATAATCTAGAAAAAAAAACGCGTTACACTGTCGCATGCAAAACTTTTCACCTTGATAGGAAGCTAGTTGTTGACTTCGACGCAATCCAGACTACAGCTTCAGTCTGTCTAGAACTCTCGTACGGTCAACACGTGTCGTAAAAAATGCCTCCGTGTCTATCAAAGTTACAAAAAGATACAACCATCACTGCGCCATTGTGTGCCAGCATGGAACGAAATGAAAAGAAGAATAGAAAGTTTGTGAACCGCGTTATGAAGGAACGCCAAACGCAGAAGCAGAAAAATTTAATGAAGCAGAATTTAGATGAGACTCGTAACTGCGTGCGTCTTAACCAAGACACTTTAAGCGTACTGTTGGAGATGGTGAGGCTTATTAATTAATAAAAAAAATGATGATATGATGCCTGACTGTTGTGAATTATATATTTATTATTATTTTATTTTGAAGAAGCTTTGTTCTGTTTGACTATTCATAGTTGTATCTCTCAAAGGATATTACTACTATGTACATTTATAATGATAGTTACTTGTTGACATTTCTTAGAACCAGCTAATCATAGGATCTTAGGAATTATTAATTAAAAATACAATATGTTAACTGGAACAACGGGAAAAGCTTAATAATTGATTAAATGCTTTTACTAAAGGTAATAAATATTTACATAGGTGTATTATGTAGTTCTTTATAGAAATTATAGTTTATTTTTAACGGCGCGACGCAAAACCCACGCAAAGGGGGATGACCACTTTCCATACACACTTTGGCCATGTGGTGCCCACAGCAAAAAGTGTATGCAAATGGTAGTATACCATACCACCATTAAAATACAATTGTAATGTTTTAAATAAAACTTCGAAGTTAGAAAATAAATCAAGTTTTTATTTCACAGAAAAACATGTATACAATCGATTTTAACAGCTGCTGAACATGATTTTAAAACTCAAACTACATACTCAACTACATATTGTTGTATTGATGGTACCAAATATGATATTTAAGTTCTCTTTATGACTATTTTTATATTCTCATTTTTATTATATTATATATTATATTATATTATTCGTAGATAATTAAAATATCATCTAAACATACTGCAGGGGAGATATATTAACTTCATGCTGTGCCCACCCTAAATAAATACCATATAACAGTCATGCACAGTATCCCACTGTTCGACGACCAACAATGCAGTTGCAATGATACTGTTGGATAGCAGTATGACCAGTCTCATTACCACTTACTAATATGTAAACAAAATATATTTTACTGCTTACATGCAATTCTTGCTCTAATTAATAAGCAGTTAGGACCAAAGCTTAAACCTTCCATAATGCATCTTCAATTTGTTCAGCGCTGAATATTCTTATTGGAGTACCTTGCTCCAAGATTAAGTCCCAGTTGTTGGTACGTATATGACTTTGGCAAATCCTACAATTTGGTGGTATGTAATAATTACAGTTGCAAAACAAATCTACTCCAACGCAGTTGGAACAGAGAGCCGATTAGGTTCATGACAACTGGGTACAAAACATTGATTTTGTATTATTGCTTCTCTTGAATAATTAGGTAGCAAAATACAGTTAGTGGTAACACTATCTGCAGGTCTTTCTTGTAGAGGAATATGGGAATATTCTGATTGCACCGGCACACTTACTGAGATCGCTCAGTATAATCTGATGTTGCTTGGTCAGTCCTTCGCCAGCAATTGAGACTAAGGTGAGCCGTTGGTGGGAGCTATAACAATAAGCAAAGGTTAAGTTGTGGTTTAATATGCTTTTGGCAAATTAGAATATAGTTGTAACATCAGTATGAAGTGTGTGGGTGTATGAGGCCAGCCAGTCTAAGCCAGTAGGATTGATAGTTGAGACTCTGGTGTGGGCTTTCATCTTAAGGTTGGGATATCGGAGGGCATTTGTAATTTTTTTAAAACCACCATAGAAATTGTAATATAGTGTTACCTCAAGTAGTCGGATTTGATGGGTTACAGCATCTCTTATCCGGTTAATGTGTGGAGTCTCAGACTGGAGAGAGTGCTGATCTGTCACAGCTGATGCATACATGCCCATGACCAATTATAGATATATCATGACTGATTGGATGACGTATATGATTCCATGCGGCGGTCAACTGGCTGTCGCTTGATACCTGTATCTGAAATAAAAAAGAAATATGTCATTAGTTACCAATTGAGATCACATTTCTTTTAGACTGAGGCTCAAATACATTAAAACATGAACATAAACGCCTACCTGTTGCCGCTGTCGCTGTAAGAGATGTCGAACTTCTGCTATTTCCAAAACATGTCTACGAAGCCGGTTAATGTTTAAACCACAATTAATGCACCGTAAATGCCCTCTTGGCACTGTAGCTCCAGAAGATTGTGAAGAACTGGAGCCTGGGTTATTAATAGAGTATGCAGATGCGAGTTCACGTTCAAAGCAGATTATGTCGTGCCGAAATACTCCAAATTCGTGCCGGGATTATCGTTAGAAGAAGTAGTGGAGTCCATGTTAAAGCCGTATCGTCGTGGTCCATTTATGATGCTTATTCGTTAATAAAAGATTTCCAAAAGCGAAACGCTTAGCGTATTCAAAGCAAAGAGAATAATAATATAAATACGAAGTTTGAAAATCTTCTGACAGTTTATTTTCTAACTTACATGTCGATGTTGCAACATATGAAATAAAACATTTTGCAAATCGATATCACACACATAATTAATCGATTCATTAAAAATATTTTGCATTTTTATTGTGTACAACTTTTTGCAGTTATATTTTTTATTTCTTATTTTATTTATTGATTTTTTAATTGATAGTGCAAAATCCAAATCATTATGCAAAAAATGAATTGTTCACACCCAATGATCTTTTACTGCCTCACGGGATATTGCAACTGATAAAATAAAATAATCGATGTCATCTACTTTTCCCAGTTAATCAAATGATTAAAAATGCTACTCAATACTAAAATCATTTTCATTTTCCTATTTTGTTTATCGATTAAAATCAATAATGCTAAATAACAAATATATTATAATAATAATCGATATGTAGTTTATTACCGATTTTAGAATCGGGTAACATTACGTCCATGCCATTATGCTTTGCAAAAAGTAAACAGGAAATCATGACGGTACTTTACTCTTTTAGAACATTGCTCCTAAGTTATACTGATATACGAATATCTTGATACGTTATTAAAAATAACGGCGGTTTTTTTGCTATATAGCTTATTTTTGGGCACTCGGTAATTTAGTATGGCCATAATTGGACATCCCCCTTTATAAGTTTGACTTGGCTGTATGGGTTAGTGTGCGTAAGTGTGTGTGTTTGTGTGCGTGAGTAGGCGTGAGTGTATGTGTGAGAGAGAATAGGCGCGCGTGTGTGTTCATTCGAACGGATGTACCAAACATAATTTAGTTTTTGAAAGGTGATAACAAATGAACGGGCTTCACTAGTAGATCAAAGTAAATAGTATAAAATGAAATATAACTTTACGTATTTCGGTAGCTACAATGAATATGGTTTACCCATTAAAACATCATTGTAAACACTAATAAAATTTGATGGTGACGTGCTGGAAACTCCTGCGCACATCTCGAGAACGGAGTCTTCCGCTCTTGCTTTGTTTAATGCACTCAAAGAGACAGGGTCGCTGACAAAGGTAGCCATGACCTGTCGACTGTTGGTTGTTGGTGGGTATCCAGCTCCCCAAAAACAGAACTCATAATGACGAAATGAATAAAGGGTCTACCATTCTGTTGAGACTGGTACCACCAGCACCGAAAATTACATTAAATTTTTAACATTAATTCCATCACTTAATTAGTGAATCTGAGTTTTATGGACGCGACTACGGTTTTACTTCCCAAACCTTCGTTTCCCCAAGCCACATTCGTCAATCAACAAGTGTACTAGGTCACGAATGATTTTGGCTTATGTCCCCAATGTCCTAATGTCTTGGTTGGACCTCAGACTTCATACATCCACTGTGTAGTAATAAGGAAATTATATGACGCTGCAAACCGTTACTAAAAATGTATTATTTTTATTTCAGGCTACATGTTCACAGTGCCAGCACAAGTGCCAACAAAGTTCAAATTCGGATCATAATCCGGTTATGGAAAAAAATTAATTACCCATACACATCACACTAGTAGAATATATCCTCCTTGTCGAAACAGGATACACAATCAAATACGTAGACTCTAAATCTAAATTTTAAATGCAATTGCATCTGTTTGCTGATAATCTGCACCCAGTCAGTACCGGTACCGAAGGCTTTGGGCAAACTTGTCCGGCTATTTCAGATGAACGAGGCTGAAGTCTATAGTAGGAGTATATATTCAGAGTGTGTTTATCTTTAGTCGTTTATACATTAATTTAACATGAATGTTTCGAATAATTATAAAATTAGGTGTAGAACATTGTTGAATTAATGGAAGAAATAATTTTAGTTAAAGGCCTGTATTGACTTTTGTAGTTATTTGACTCATTTTGACGCTGGTATTGCTTTTTTCTTTATTTTTTTGTTCATATTATATCATTGCAGTTTATGTTCTCTCACATTACATTTCATAGTAATTTTCTCAATATTGTAGGTGAGTTACAATACCAGTGGTAAACTGAAGGTCAAAAGGCAAATTATACTAGACGTTGCACAGCTTTGGCTTATTATACATAGAAATAAAATAACCGATGAATTAATATTTGACTGCATCTGAAGTGTATCTGATTAGTTTATACTTATTTTTTCAATTAATAAGGGTTCCGTATCTTAGGCTAGATTTCACTGTTGAATATAATATAGGTAATTCAATTTTCACTGCGTTTGCACATTTTATTCAAATAATTTCATTGAGTGAAACGTGAAAGCTCAGTTTTATTGAATATATTTACACTGTTAAACTGTGGATTGGCAGAAAAGATCTCACTATTAAATATAATCTAGATAATTCATTTTACACTATGTTTGCAACATTTTATTCAATTAATTTCATTGAATAAAATGTGTAAACTCTGTTTAATTGAATTTTATACTGTTAAACTGTGGATTAGTAGAAAAATATATTAAAGTAGATATGTATTTAATTATATATAAAATACTAACTTCACTAAATCGTTTGCCTTAATTGATAATTGAAAGAATATTTATGAAACTATACCATTATTATTAAGACTTAGAAATTGCAATGTCATTCACAATTAAATATTGTTACTGTTACAGTATGTTTAATTATATCATTAAAAATGTAATCTAAATAAATATCTGATGTGTGACTTTACTTGTTTATATATACGGAACCCTACAGTGGATTACCCTATATTACTAGATGTTGTATTATTATGTTAACAGGGAAATTAGAATTAGTAACCAAGAAATACAAGTAACAACAATATAATATATTGAGTGCTACACAGTAAGTGAACGAGACGTGGTCAATAGTAGAAACTGCAATAGATGTACAACATAAATATTTTTTTATTAAATATCCTGAATTTAAAAGTTATAAAAAATCAACACAATAAACATTAAAATAAATGTATAAACCAATGAATTTTGCACTTATTTACATAGCTTTGCTGGTTCATAAAATAAATATATGGGGCTGCACACTCGACTAAGGAGAGATACGGTCACACTTTATCATATAAAGTTGTATGCAAACGTATATCCTTTGTCGAACATTCAACCTAACCTGCACAAGTAGGTGGCATGTATTTTGAAGTACAGACTTCTATTCTAAATACATGCCACGAACTTGTACAGGTTAGGTTATAACTATATTATAGGACAATATAATTTTCCCTCGATCCTCTGCATTACCTAACAAGAACACACAATAATTTACACAGACAAGTCAATTAGTGTCAATTTCACGATATAAAAAGGAATGAAAGAGAAATATTTCTATCATAATTTTATCGTTAATGAATGATTTGTTTATGGCACGAATTATTTGAAAATATTTCTATAACTGACATTTAATTTTGCATGATATTCTAATAATACACAAATAATATCCTTAGTTAATAAAGGAGAATCATCAATCCGGGATGACTGTGTCTTTCAGATTATTTAAATTAATAAATCATTAGGTAGTCTCTTTTTTTAAATACTAGGCCTACTAAAAATAGCCGTATCACCTACTAGGCGGCATATCACTGTGATTGTATTCTCTCTTTATTTTACAATGTTGCGTTATTTTATTAGTATTTGTGAATTGTTTCACAATTCCTATAAATTCATAAATTCTCGTACCAGATTTGAACACTGGTTCTATAGAAATTTGTTCAAATTTATAAGTAAAACTAGTTTGCCCTAAATGCTATTTTAAACCAACGGTATAACAAGTATATGGTTTCAAATAAATGCCTGTTTTTGATATCCATTCCTTGTAATTTACGTACATATATAAATCTAATTTCCCAAGTTACAAAATAATTTGTTACTTCATCTGAAAAATTAGTGTTTACATTACCTTAACGTGTGCCACAATACAATCAAACAATATATTGACCATACTAGTAACGAACTCATTTTTGAGCGTAATTGTTGTACATTTACATCTGATCGAATGAAATCAACGGAAGTATTTGTAACTCCCAAATGACTTGTCCATTTAGAAAATATTGTAACTGCATCATTTAAAATGTTCGGCTGTTTATCGAGAAGTTAAAACCTGTTAAACCTTCTCGACATTATTATTACAGAGTTCCTTTATAGATAAAAGAAAAGGATTCCTGAGCAATAATGATGGCTAGTCATGAATATATTTTGTTTTGAGGTACAATATTTTCTCATTGAACTAATTTTTTATACTTCTTTTTGTTTGTATCACACATACTATTAAATACAGATTATTATAATTTTTATGCATATAGAATATGCATTAACACGTCCGGTGACGTTGGCCTTCTTTGTATGTAGTATATTAAGTTTTAAAGTTTATCTAGTTGCCCAAAATTTGTTAATCTTCTATACAGTTGTAAATTTTATTTATGGATTATCCGAAATTATGAGCTATGATTAATTATGCATTTAGACGAGGAGCTACCGTTGAACGTTTGTAGGAAGCTTATATTTATTGCACCAAGCTCATCTCAATAATTTGTATAGAAGGGCCACACGAAAGCTTAGCGCTGTGGCTAGTACGTAAAATTAATGTTAAACTATAACTATTTACATAATCGTAACTAGTAGGCGTTCAATTCTGTATGTTATGCATTTATTGTTCGAATCGATTATCACAAGCTCCGAAAAGTAAATAGGTAAGACAGTTGAAACAACCTTATATATTACAAAACGACAATTAACTTTTTAGGAATCTAGTTTAGATGTTTTGCAAGTAAGTCCATGAATATTTGTAATTCACTATTATGTGTAAATCATGTCTCGATGGATTGTTAGTATGTGTGTTATTGATGTTCGCTTTATTTGTTGCTTATTAAATATGTTATATTAATCGATATACTTAGATTTCATGATACTTGTGAACAATACTTGTTACTGTTACTGTTCAGACTAGAGGTGCGATAAGACTGGTGTGACAAAACTTTTGATCGTTACTATGTATATGTATGTAGGCTTCTAACCTGTGGGCTACGGGAAGTCAACACAGCCTCCAGGTCTAGGGGTCTGCAAGAGTTGGCAACCAAAAACTATAGTGTGTCATAATCATAACGTGATTGGAGAAAGACTAGTGTATAAGACACTGGAAGACTACAGATGAGGGCCAAGCTCGTATATATTTTTTACTTAATAAGCCTTGTTGTTAAACAATATTTCTAACATGCAGATAATTTGACTTAATTTATTTATTCACCAATGGCAAGAAAAAATATGACTGTCTTGTAATTGTACGATAGAACAAATATTTTGCTGAATCCGGCGGAAATAAGGTTGTTAAGTCTTGTTCATGTTCATAGAACCACAGAACCCTCAGGGTTATAAATTGTTGTGATTTGTCGGTTAACCTTTTGACTGTAATCTCTTCCTAATACAAAAATATATTCTACATTTTATTATTAATTTGATTACATTGAATTGCCTGTGTGGCTTGTGTTAATATTATTATTCTGTATCGCAGCTTAGATGTATACACGATTATAAATAATCTGTATTTTTTATTTATTCGTTTTTTATTTATCTCTTTTAACTGAAACCTTTATCAATGACTATGGGTCAATTCATACTACAGCAGCACATGCTGTCTGTAAGAACGTTTGAAACCATCGAACCGACTTGCCAGCTGAATTCGGGGTGAGATTACATGACGTCACCAAATTTAGAGCATGCTCAATTGAAATCTCACCGTGAATTTAACTGTCAAGTACTATCAATCGTTTGAAATATTCTTACAGCATGTGCCTGCTGCTGAGGCCTAGCACATCGAAGCGAAATAATAAACGTTAAACGCGACTGGTGGACAGAATGACCCTACTAGGCCTACTAAATACAATAGATGTTCCAGTCCCGGATCAGTCCGGATGCGAGGGAAATGCCTAAGTGGGTAACCTTACAAGTTACACCCGCCGGTTATTAAGACCCGATGGTTATTCGGTTCGAGACCGGCTAACCCGCCCCCAATGGTCGCCGGGAGTGGTATCTATCCGTTGGGATTTCGACATGGTCAGAAGGTAATAGAACTACTTAGCGATATTGCTAATCCATAATAATATGACCAAGTTTGTTTGGCCGCGTGGTTACCGGCAGAGTAGAATATGGACCACCCCATCTCTTCCCGTGCGGTGTCGTACAAGGCGACTAAAGGATAGGACTGCTTTTTTTATACCACTTAGGTGGCAGACAAGGACACGGCCCATCTGATGGAAAGTGGTTACCGTGGCCTAAGGACGTGTGTAACACCAGAAGAGTCACACTCGCGCTGCCGACCCTGTAAGCACAGAGTTTCTGTGCCGTCAGTGTAGAAGACAAAGCAGGGCAAACCTTTAGTCTTCCCACTGACAGCACAAACTCTCCAGTGAGCTCTGGCTACGCTACTCACCGCTGGGAACAACACGATGTTATTATCGCCGTGGTATTTGTAGGACGGCAATACTTCCTCAGTCGGACGGCTCAATTGAACAGAATATAAAAAATACAGCATGCATGGCTTAGTGCCCGGAAGATGGCAATAGGCTCACCCCATACTTACTATGTGGGCCCGAATTCATTGATTGGTGAAATGTGGGAGTTAATTCACCTCTGCCTAACCCGCCGGGGATAAAGACGTGATTATATGGTAAGTATGTATATCTGATTGAAGTTGAACGTATCTAATGCTGCAATTTGGTACATGGGTACATTATAGTCTGAACTAACACGGCAGAAGCAGGCCGCGGCGGTGGCGCGCTTAGCGCGCCTCCCCGTTTCCGGGGTCGAGTTGGGGACTCTGTAGTCCCCACACCCGAGAAGAGGGCCAGATCGTGAGAGATGTCCCTGGGTCGGCCGGGGTGCGAGGGATATGCCTGTCAACCTCACCTTCGGCAACCAAAACGACCCACAGGCGGCGTGCGTTTTAGTCGGTTCGAGTCCGACATAACCTTCTCCACCGGCTCCTATGGGGAGGTATCCGTGGGGATTTTGCGCACGTAAAAAAAAAAAAGTCCTATGGGTAGCGGTAACGGGATCAAGAATTTACGCGGGAAGTGCAGCGGCCATTCGCAAGTCTAGAATAGATGTAATACCAATTACCAACCGAAGGTCAAAGCAAGAGACATATTATTATCTTTTTTGGCAAGAGACTGGATTTGCCCAAGGAATACCAACATTTAGGTCTATTACCTTAATGTTTGTATATAACTTGGTGGTAGAAGGTAACTTGACGCAAATCTTGACTTTTTAATCGACTACAAAAAAGGTGGAGGCTATCGATTCGATTGATTTTAAAGGTAATTAGTAATTACTTACCTTTAGTTTAGTTAGACCTTATTTATACCTTAGTTAGACCTTATATTATATTTTAACTAAACAATCTTGTCGCGACTTTTTATAAAAATAAATGACTAGACTAACTGACTAACTAGTGGTTCAATTTCAGTTTTTAGTTCTTAAAATGAGTTTCTACCGAAAAAAATTCATGAATCTTAGTTTTTAAATGAAACAATAAAAAGATACATCAATATTGTTTACGTTTAGTTACGTACCTAACCAAATGGAGTATAAATATTAAGTTAAATTACTATGTTAAAGCACAAATAGGCGTAACAGTTTTTCAATACAGATATTTAGAAGTCAGTTCATAAGTTGATATCGATAAAAATGCATCAAGCTCTAAAGCTCTACTTGTTGTGTCACATCACTTTGATGTTTGTAGGTAATTTTGACAGTTTGAAATTGCTACTGTATTGGTATAGCTTTGGACACTTGTCTTGGACCTAAATTGAAAAGTTTACGCTTGTGCACTCGCGGCAAAATATAACCACCATTATTTAATATTTTAGCGTTTCTGCCATTCATCGTCCAAATCAATAATAATCTTCAATTTAAATTGCCACTTTAATTTACTTAGGGATACTAAGGGATAAGGACTTAACTTACTTTGTTACTAATTGTTACGTAACAATGTTTACTAAATGTTAACAGTTTATAGCGTTAATATGCATTTTTATATCATGAAACGAGAAAGTTTAAGTGCTAGAATATATTTTAACTGTCAACAATAAGAAATAAATAATTTATCACGCATTTATGCATTCGAAAAGGTTATAGCACCGTGGACCACATCCATACTGTTCGGCAGATTGTAGAAAAGGCCCAAGAATACAATCGGCCGCTGTGTATGGCGTTTGTGGACTACGAAAAAGCCTTCGACTCCATCGAAACTCGGGCAGTTCTGGATGCCCTGCAGCGGTGTCGTGTCGATTGGCGATGCATCGAGGTGCTGAGATGCTTGTATGACACTGCCACAATGTCCGTCCAGCTCCAAGACCAGAAGACGAACCCTATTAGCCTCCAGTGTGGAGTGAGACAGGGAGATGTTATATCCCCCAAACTATTCACCAACGCACTGGAGGATGTCTTCAAAACTCTGGATTGGACTGGGCGGGGTATAAACATTAACGGTGAGCACATCTCATATCTTCAGTTCGCCGACGACATCGTCATAGTAGCGGAATCGTTGGAACAACTGGGCGAAATGCTGCATAGCCTAGATGGAGCTTCTCGACGCGTCGGCCTCGGTGAAAACTTGGATAAAACCAAAATTATGTTCAACGAACATGTTGCACCGAGGCCGACTGCCATCGAAGGGGTGACGCTCGAAGTTGTTCAAACATATATCTACCTGGGGCAGGTTATCCAGCTCGGTAAAAACAACTTCGAGAAAGAACTAGCCAGAAGGATCCAACTGGGTTGGGCAGCATTTCGCAAACTCCGTCGAGTCTTCTCTTCACCCCTACCGCAATGCCTCAAAACAAAGGTCTTTGAACAGTGCGTCCTACCTGTTATGACTTACGGTGCCGAAACGTGGACACTTACAGTGGGGCTGGTCCATAGCTTAAAAGTCGCGCAGCGGGCTATGGAGCGAGCTATGCTTGGAGTCTCTCTGAAGGATAGAATTCGGAACGAGGTTATCCGACAGAGAACTAAAGTAACCGACATAGGCCACAGAATAAGCAAGTTGAAGTAGCAGTGGGCTGGCCACGTTTGCCGAAGGACCGATGGCCGTTGGAGCAAACGAGTCCTAGAGTGGAGACTGCGAGAAGGTAAACGGAAGGTAGGACGCCCCCTAGCCAGATGGACGGACGATCCGACCTGAAAAAGGTGGCTGGGACAGACTGGATGCGGAAGGCGGAGGATCGGAGAAAATGGCGCATATTGGGAGAGGCCTATGTCCAGCAGTGGACTGCGGTGGGCTGATTGATTGATATCCCTGGAGGGTTAGACAGAGGTCAATTAACTTCTAAATTTCACCAATAATTGTATTCGGTCTCACGTAATAGGTGGTGAACCTATTGCCTTATTCCGGGCACTATTGTTGACTTGGGCCATGCATCTGAAGCCGAGTCTGGGCTGTATTATCACTGGCTGTACCGTAAGACGGATATGTGTATAGAAGAATTTGAATGGTTTCTGGCGAAGGTTCTGTGGCTTAGTGGTCAGGGCGTTCCTCTTGTAAGGCAAAGATCGCGGCTTTAAATCCCGACTGAAATGATTCAACTTTTTCTATATCATAATCTATTTGAATAGTTAGCATACTAAATGCTTTAAATTTCATTCAATATTAAGTACGTATTCTATTTTATTAGAGTTTTAGTATGTATAAGTCGATCAACAGGTAAATCCACAAAATAAATACCTTATATCTATTGACTTTTTTATTATTATTTATACATAACATTAATAATTTTGATCGTGAGGAATAAGACAAGTCAAACTTGCGTCTCTTCGCCCAAACGTGCCCATCAGGCTCGCAGCGTTTCCCCTCTGTATGGCCAGTGACATATTTTGAATTATATATTTGCTGGATGAGGCGCCATCGATTTTCGCCGCCACGCCCTTAAAATCGCCTGCGTAGGTGTAGGGTCCAAGATATGTGTCTTAAGCTATATTGATTATACCGGTCGGTTATAGCGAATTATTATTGATTCTGTTTATTTATTTATTATTCGCCTGTTCGAGAGTGTTCGCCATTTGCGTTCCGAATCTTGGACTGTACTAACGTGTTCGCTTTTATGTACTAAACGTTATTGGTCTATACTGTATTTATTACTGTATTTTGGTGTATTGTCGTAAATAATGGCAAATAATACTGATCAAATAATTTCGCGGATGGTGGATCAGATGGATATGCGACATTTTGTTCCTGGTTCCACACACATCGTTGAGGTAACACACATAAATCACCCAAAAGATTTTTATGTCCGACCTGCTTCTATGGCTTATGAAGTGTCATTATTAGAGACCCCAGGAGACCCAATAACTGAAGCTGATCTGATGGTTTCCAAGCGTGTTATTTATAAATCCAGAATACTGAACAAGCATGTGCGTGGAGACATTGAATTAATATCATCTGAAGAAACCAGCGTCTCATGCACAGTATTTGCTATTGACTATGGATGCAGGGAAACCCAGATACCGATACAATGTATTTACTTACCAGATTCAGACATATGTTGCCCCCCATTGGCTTTACATTGTGAATTTTATATGTGTGAACCGATAGGTGCAACGTTTGAACAAGATGTGATTGATACTATGAAATACTATGTTGGAGAATACAATGCCAGGCTGACAATTAAATTGCAAATTATGGATAAGTATACGGTAGAGCTACATACTGTCGAGTGTCCTGAAGACGTTGGAAAAACGCTTTCATTACTTAATTACACCCAAATGGTGTTAATGTCTAATGAGGTTAGCAGATTTTATAGCGCCGCAAATCCCTCAGATATTAACAAATTCAAAGCAAAGCCTTTAAATGTTGGTGACAGATTAGTTGTCCGCGTTCAGAGTGGTGAATCTATTAAGAGCTTTTACGTTGCTGAATTGGAAGACTACAAAAAGTATATCAAACAAGGTAAAGAATTTTCTATGTACTGTAAAAGAGAGCATGTGCAAGATGTTGAAACAGCTGCGGCTGATGGCCGACCCTGTGGAGTCAGAGTTGATGCTGCAATACTATATGAGAGGGCTATTGTCAGTAAGCTGACTGATCCTGGTTCCAAAGCGTTGGTTAAACTCATTGACTGGGGAAAGAAGATAGAAGTAAATTATAATCAAATAAAACAAGTCAATTCCGCAATGTTCATTGAACTTCCAGCAATTGCTATTCATTGTACAGCTGAGGAGAAACAGACCTGGAAAACTGGACTGCCTAAATTCCTGTACCCAGGCTATCAATTCGTTATTGAAGTTGTGAAGTTAGGAAATGGTTGTGGAATACCACACAAGGTAAACGTCTCACCTTTGGCTCCAATGAAGTAAAATAAGAATTTTTACAATTCTACTAGTGTTATGCTGATTGAATATATAGAAGGTAAACTATATAATAACCATATAATAATTATAATTATACCTATATGAATTCAATTTAGATTATAATATAAGTGTATTGAAAGTGGACTCCTGACTCTGAGGAGAGGATTTCAATGCGATGGGGATTAACACACTGATAATGAAGAGTTCCCTGTAAAAACAAACAGTGCAACCTTTTTTTTTTTTAAGTGTGCAAACTCCCCACGGATACCTCCCCGCCGGAGCCGGTGGAGGAGGTTATGTCTGACAAGAACCGACTAAAACGCACGCCGCCTGTGGGTCGCTTTGGTTGCCGAAGGTGAGGCAGCCCGGACGACCCAGGGAAGCAATGCAATCTTAATACCATGCTATTTGATGAAGTTTCTAAAACTAAATCAGCAGAAAAAGCAAAAAAAAAAATGTCCGAATTTTAAAGGTTCTTTGCAGAATGAATGGAAAATTGTAATGATTTAATTTTAGATTTTAATGTGGTAGAAATAAAGGCTTAAATTTAATGGCATTTTTTTCAGTACCTGAGGTATGACAGTGGTTTTGCTTTAGCCCATTCGGGGCCAGTTACTTAATTACTCTGTTACATGTATATTGTTCTGTGGTTTTATCCTTAGTTGTGGGTGTGAATGGAAGGGTAATTTCAATTTATTTGAAATGTAAAAATTTTTACTTGTTATTCTGGCTTTACTTTTATGTTATGTACCATTGAGATAATTTGACTTCATCTATTCATTTATTCACCAATATCAGGAAAAACAACTGTCTGGTACATGTTAAAGGAACAAATATTTTGCTGAATCAATGAATTTTATAACAGTCCATTTGCACTTAATGTTTTTTTTTAAGACTTGTTCATGTTCATGTTCATAGAACTGAACATTAACCCTAACAGGGTTTAAATTGTCGTCATTATACTCTATTGACTATTATCTTTTCATAATAATAACATATAATGTACTTTTTAAGAAATAATAATTATGATTACGTAGAATTGCCTGTGCGGCATTAAATGTATACACGATTATAATATGAATAATTTGTATCGTTTATTTATTCGTTTTTTGTTGATCTCTTTTGTTATATGCAAAGTAAACGAAACCTTACTCCTATCCTGTCCCATGGAAGTTAAAGTAGAAACGTTATTGCAAATACACCCTTATCTCAACCAAGTGATGCTCAGCTCCACAGAATTGGAGGAGAACTCTTCAGTTCTATGTAGCTATAAATTATGAAGGTATGTTTATGCGTTTGAGGGTCATCAACTCTTTCCTAGTTGACGAAGCATCATCTCTCAATTACTCAGCAACTTACAGCAGATATTGAGTGAAGGTGGCAAAATGCGCCTAACGAGCAAGTGAACCTACCACAAATATCTCGAAAACTATGTCGAAAACTTAGTAGATACTAAAGTTGTGGGACACTACGATGGCCGTTTTGACTGGTTTTGCTCGCTTTCTCATTTTTGCTGTCTGAAGTTTATTTTCTTCTGTGCGTCTGTTCTTCTCGCCATATTTTTCTTTAGTTATTCGTCTAACAGTTCGTTGTTCAATATTAAAGCGCACTAAAAAAAAAACGAGTAAAACCAGTCGTGTCAAAACAGCCATCATAGCGTGCCAAAATATATATATATATAGTGACAATTTACATCGAAGCGGGAAACGCAAACAGCGAGAGTCCAAGCTCTCTCTTGAGACTCTCGAACTTATGAGAAAGAGACGTGAGCAGTGACGTGATCATCCACACCATCGTCTTCGTCAGATGAGAGAGCCTTACTACTGACTACTACTTGACTACGGCGCCCACTGCCGGCATACGGGATTTTATTTGAGTATTATTTCAGTGATTTTAGAATTCATTTTAATTTATTTCGTCAAACGAGGCCGCGGCATGACACGACTTGACAAGGCATCCAGCGGCATGCCACATTCCGTTTGACTGCCTTTGTGTCGTAGCGTACCGGTAGTGAACGCGGCCGCTACGATGATCGGGTTCCGCGCGGGCTCAATCCCCGTTTTCCACAAATTATGCACCCAGAATCGTCTTTTCCTCAAATTAGCAGTTCTTATTTGTGTCTCTTCATCTTCACCTAGAAGTGCTATTAATACAAAATCCCAGTCAACCATAACGACACAATCACACAACCAACTTCGAATGCACGAAAAACAAAACTGATGCTAGAGTAGCTGGGCTTTGCCGTGGCATACAGCATGCCGCGTCATGTCATGCCATCCCGTGCCGGCAATGGGCGTTGGCCCTTAAACCAAGTAATTAAAAAGCTAATTCGATTCGGAGACGAAACGGAAGGTAGGACGCCCCCTAGCCAGATGGACGGACGACCAGGGCCGTCTTTAAACTATTTGAGGCCCTGGGCACATTAGGATCATGGGGCCCCTAGGACCTTGAGAAAACACTATTTAGTTACAATAGATAAAGAAAGACAAACAAGGTTCTAAATTTATTTTTATTTAGTTACTAACTATAAAAAAATAGGAAATATAAAAAATAATCTACAAAAGTAACTCGCTTAACATAAAATCCTTAGATTAATTCTATTGTTACGTGCACGGGGTACAATTAAATGCCGTTTACTCAACGAAGAGATTTATTAGCTCACCACAAACTAGACAATTAGATCACTAGTACACACAGTACTTCTTCAACAGTTCCAGTCGCTCAGTAGTCCACAGTAGTCCACAGTCGTTGCTCAGGTCGCAGGTAGAATCTTCTTTGGTCGCTTAAGTTCGCTGTGTTCGGTTTCGATCTCAAAGACTGAATGAATCGTGTTGCTATGCGAGCATGTTTTTATACCTCTCAATTAGGAGGATCGAATTATCTGGAAAGTTCGCGAGCGATAAAAACCTATTCCTTTGATCTTGCCGCCGCCGCTGACCTTCGAGTACATTCTCGATATTTACCTATTGTTTATTTTTATTCAACAAATTGTGTAGGTACTCGTAGGTATGTTGTGACTTTTTGTTGACGATTCCAGATTTTTCTATGCCATTCGGTAGAGTACCTCGTCACTAACAATGCGTTTTATTTTCTTGAAGATTCGATTATTAGTTTTCGAGATATCGACGGCGGTCGTAACACTATGTTGATTGCAAAGGTACCCTTCTAGATTTAAGATGAGCAAAATCGTTAATCACATCTTCAAAATCTATGGTATTGAGAATATCACATTCTATGGACATCAGCGACAAACTAGTTAATCTCTCTTGAAGCATTGTACTTCTTAATTCATTTTTTATTCGTTTCAATTTGGAGAAGGAGCGTTCTCCGCTGCAGTTAGTTACCATCATACTTAAAAATATTCTCAATGCAATTTCTACGTTAGGAAATGTATCTTCAATTTTGTTTTGCTTTAATAGATTATATACTTCCTGTACACTGTTAGATGCTTCATTTTCACTCTGAACATTTTTTAAGTATTCTTTTAAATGTTGACATTCTATTTCTAACTCTTTTTCATTTACATCTTCGTGATAGATTTGAGAAAATTCTTTGCATCCTTGTCGTATCTCTTCGGAATTCAGGGTTTTTAAGTGAAAAAATAAACTAAAACGTTGACTGACGGTCTCATATGAACTTTGTCGCTGTTGATGAACACTCAAGGTATCGATTATTGGGAGAAAGGTTTCTACGTTGAATTGCTCTTTTCCATTCAATTGGACTGATGGCGCAGAGCCATCAAAAAAAATCAGCCGTGAGCTTCTACGTCTTGTTCTTTGAGATAGATCTTTGTAGTCAGATTCTGGGTTATTTTCTTTGGCAGATGATTCGAAGTTATCAAATTTATCCCTGAGGTTAGTAATAAAATCATAAAGTGAAGTCAACAAATTGGTTGCAACGTCCAGTGTTATTGTTTCTTTCTGAAGATAATTACTTGTTTTGTCTATTCTTTCCAATATGGTGCTCCAGATTTCCGTCAGTATAATAAATTCTAAATTTCCCATTTTTCTAGACAGACTAAGGGCTTCGTCTCTTGTTTCTCGTGCCTTTTCAGTATCGTTTGCGATGGTGATTAAAGCTTCTAATATTCTTTTATAACCCCCATGCAAAGCACTTACTGCATCAGCTCGGGCTGACCATCTGGTTTGTGAAAGACTCTTAACAACTTTTTTTGAACCTAAATGTTCTGTTAATATATTCCATCTGTGGGTAGAGCCCGAAAAAAAGTTGTACACTTTCTGAACTATTTCAAAAAACTGTGATGCCTCCGGTACACACCCAGCAGCATGGACACCTACCAAGTTTAGTGAATGTCCTGCACATGGTATAAAGGTGGCAAATTCACATTTTTCCTTGATTCTTGTTTGTAGACCACTATACTTTCCCGACATATTTGAAGCATTGTCGTAGCTTTGTCCTCTGCAATCTTTTATGGGAATATCATGTATCTCTAAAAAATTTAAGATGGTCTCCGCTAAATACTTAGATTTATGCTCTTTAATAGGTATAAATTTCAAAAACCTTTCAACAGGAACACAGTCTTTTACGTATCGAATGATGAAAGTTAGCTGGTCAATATGAGACAGATCGCGCGTACTGTCAACGCTTATGGAAAAATATTTTGCTGATTTAACTTCATTTATAATTTTTTTTAGAACCTGTATTCCCATTACTTCAATAAACTCATTACAGATATTTGCTGATAAATAAGAAATGTTACCCTTTCCAGGATTCCCAAATTTTTTTAAGTGATCTGCAAGAAATGGATCAAATTCACTCAATAATTCCACACAACCCAAATAATTTCCATTGTTTGGAGATCCTAGGATTTCATTGTCGCCGCGAAATGGAAGCCATCTCGATGCCAAAAATTTTACAACAGCTACAATCCGTTTAAGTACGTTTCTCCAGTAATCCACTTCCTTTTGATGTTGAGATAATAACTCTATATCTACTCTACCAACCGCTTTACTTCGTGCCAGATAAGTCATCATAGATTGCTTATGCGCTGGGCTATTTTCATGTGTTAAAATTATGTGATTAATATGCTTCCAATCATTACATCCATTCCGAGAGCAAAGATTAACATCAGTTGGGTTAAATAAGCAGCATGAAAAACAAAATACAGAGCATTTGGAAGGCGAATACAGCAACCATTTTCTTTCGACGCTTTCATTGTTCTTTAATTTGCGAATAAATAATGCTTTGTTGAAATATCTCGTCACTAATTTATTACCATCTTTGTAGGTTCTGGATGCCTCGGAAAAGTCAGAATCTTTATTTTGAAAATATACTGGTCCCTTACGAATTAAAATTTCGCGATTTATTTCAACAAACTTTTCGTGAAAATAATCGGCGGGATCGTGCGATATTAATTCTTCTGTGTTGGAAAACTGCTGTTCAATTGACACAGTTGGAGTTGTCGGTTTTAGTGAAGTTACTGAAGTCGTTGCACTTTCGTCGTAGGAATAGTCGCTTTCTGATTCAATCTCTTTTTCAAAATTGGAACATGAAGGTTTAGAAATTCCCGCAATTTGTAATTGAGCTGAGTCATCATGTGGAACATTTATGAGTTGATTGCTACTTACAGAAGTTTCTCCAGTAGTAGTAGTAAAATATGATGTTAATTTTGGTAACTTTTCAATTACTTCTTTCTGATGTAGAGCTTTTTTCCTTTTTTCAGATCCACTAGGATATGACCGTTTCGACATTTTATATTATAATTCAGTATTTAATTAATTTTATAACGAAAATATTCGCTAACACAAAACAAACAAACGACGATTTAATCAAACAATACTATTTTTTTGTCAGAGCTCAAGCACAGTCAGTAACAAACTAACAACTACAAACAAAACAAACGCCACAACATCGCAGACAAATACTTGAAGGGAATTCCCGTTCGTCAAGTCAAACGACGATCGGGAGTCGGGAATTCCCCTTTTTTGTCTTTGGTATTACGAATGACGTTCGAATAGGTTTCTTAAAGACATAAACCACACCGCATCAAATAATTCTTCTTTTTTTAATTTAATAATTTTTCTTTTAATTGTATTCTTACACTTACATATAGGTATTTAAATTAACCTAAATATACTAATATCGGAAAAACTCATTTTTGAGAGAGAGTGGAGTACTTATACCCTGTTTATTTATTAGTTTGATCTTTCTTTTTGACGGATGTCAAATCTGAAATCGATATAACTTTGCAACGACGAACAATATTTTCTTATTTTAATAATATTAAAAATTGATAATAATCATAAGAATAGACACACAACATAAGAGTACCTGTTAAGGACTCAAGCATTTTCCGAAAGTCTTAAGTGGTTTTTATTGCTTCGAAGTAAAATTTAAATAGAAAAACTGAAAACAATGGTACCTACCCAATGTTTTTATGTCTAGTGCAATAAAATTGATTGACGAATGAATTTATTTATTTTGAATAGTTTAAAACATACATACAGTCACATATTTAGCCAACACATTTTTTACACCAATAGATATTTTCTGTTTCCCATCACTGACCCATCTGTCAAAAAGTTCAAGCTATGTTGTACAAGGTATAGCTATCCGCATGCGGCAAACTAAAGCTAATATAATAAGCGTAGGTATTGTAGTAAGTCATTATCATCAGATTTTTCAAAATTAATGTTTTTCGGTAATACCTAAATATCGGTTATCATTTGGTAATCTGGCAGGAACTAGGGGGCCCCATTCGATCGCGGGGCCCTGGGCACGTGCCCATAGTGCCCAGTGGGGAAGAGGGGCCTGCGGACGACCTGAAAAAGGTGGCTGGGACAGACTGGATGCGGAAAGCAGAGGATCGGAAAAAATGGTGCACATTGGGAGAGGCCTATGTCCAACAGTGGACTGCGGTGGGCTAATTGATTGATTGATTGGATTTAGGCATATGGGTTTGAAACACGCGCCATTTTATTTTCACTTTATTCAAACTGGTAAGCAGAAATGGCTCTGGAGGTAGGTAAGTACTAAATCTCAACAAATTGAAGTTACTGCCATACGAGTGAAATTCAATTCAATTCAATTCTTGATTAATGGCTCTGTGCTTTTAGCATCAATCCGCCAATGTCCCGTAGTACCTACCTAGTTTATGAAATTATAAATGGCGAGACGCCAATGTCAAGTTTTTCAAGAAATTTTACCAGCGCGACGTTAGCCACGCCAGTAAATTTGTTTCCGTGTGTCCATCCCCCACGAGGTTCAGGTGGTCGACCAGGACGTGTGGTTAGATTTTAGGGGGCAACCCATACGAGTGAAGTAAGTGCACACTTTGAATATTTTGCTTTCAGATTATAAATTTATTTTTAAGTTATGTAAATATTGTAACAAAAAATTTATATAGTTGGGCAAGTAGGTGCGCTATATTGACTTTTACTTCGCCTTCACTTCGATATCATTGAAAGAGCAGAGAAACAATTAACACATATGCCTATGTTATACTCAGAAGTGACCGACCAACTTAATAAAGAAGAACCTAATTTTATTACCTGACCTTTTAAACAATTACGCTTCTCGCGGACGTAGGAAGTTCGGAAGAAAAAAGGAATACCTATGATATTATGTTTGGGCTGGGCTCATTAGGAGCATACCTAGTTCCAGAGTTTGACCCAGACACATTAACAACCGACTTTGAAGCTAGTGCTATGCAAGCTATTACAAGAGTTTTTCCAACAGCAAAGACGCAGGGGTGTCTATTTCATTTTGCAAGAGCTTTATGGAGAAATGTCCAAAAAACTTGAACACTAGGCACGTCACCTCAGCTGAGGGCTCACGTGATACGGTGTACCTATCTCAAGACTATGTGAATGATGGATGGCTGTATAACTTGGGGGAGAGTGCAAGGGACCCAAAAATTGATTCTTTTACCTAATGATTACTTTCAAAGTAGGTAGGTACATGGTTTCGTAACAAATCATATTTTCTCAAAGAAATGTTATTTTTACCTTGTCATACACAAAAATAATAATTAAATTGAAACCTGAAATGCTAGCCTTAATAAAATGGTAACACCCAAACCAAACATTGCTGTTCTAATAAGGTCACTTCAAAAAGATTCACGTCATTATATACTAAAAAGAAACAGGTACATATCGAAAAATGCAACTGAAAGTAAATGATCACAAAAAAAAAAAATTGAACGCGTTCTGCGAGAATTAGTAGATAATGAAATAAGTACTTATAGGACATTGTATTGAAAAACTACTAACTAATAACAATGTACCTATAGTGTTTTTATTTTGTAATTAATAATTAAAGTTCATTTTTAAACTGTTGATTTGACTAAACATACTTGTTTTTCTACATGGCAATATATTTATATGTATGTATTAAAATATATCTACTTATGTAATAAAAAAATATAGATATAAATGTTTAAACATGTACTTACCTACACTATCTACTGTATACTACTACTACTGTATAATATAATATATAAGCAACCCTTCGCTTGATTGGAATTAAAACAGATGTGGCCCAGCTAACCATTATCAAATTTTGAGAGGGGCGACTGGTCCTCGGGCCAGTTCCATAATGGGCCGAAAGTCCTCTAACTCGCCGAAATGCACGGTACCTATACAAACCTTTTAAAATGTTGTGTCTTGATAAGCTTTTATTTAACTTGCAATGTTTGTTTGCTTGTTTGTATGGTTAAGTTAAATCTTGAAATTGAATTTTAAAGCAGTTCTCTTCAACCAATTGAGATGTGATTTGCAATTTACATACACGTGTAGTGAAATAGCTACACCAATTTAATATCGTAAAAAGTTTTTAAATGAAAGTTTGTTTGAAAAACGTTTTTACACTGCGGTAGCCTAGTGATATGGGTAATGGACTGCTGAGACGAGGTCTCGGGTTCGATCCCAGGTTTTACCATAGCACACACCAATGACTTTTCGATACTTTTCGAAGTTAAGTGTGTATTTATCGCAGGTTTATAAGTGCCCGGTTAACGGCAATATGCTCGGCACCTATTACATTGGGACCTAAACATAAACTGGCGAAATGTGGGTGCTACCACCTCTGCCTACCCATTCGGGGATATAGGCGTGAGTTTATGTTATGTTATGTCATGTTTTAACAATAAAGAATTCATTATTTGAATGATTTTTTAAAGCAATTAGTATACTAACTATTCAAATCGGTTAAGATAGAAAATTATTATTTAATTTATTTGTTTCTATAAACTACTGTAATTTTCTAATTCTTGATACAATATGAAGTGTTTTTAGAATTACTGCGAATCCTGAAGTCATTTGAGAGCCAAAATATTACCAACCGCGAGGCTATCCTACATACATGCACTTGAGCCAAAAAAACAATAGACCACCAAAAGTTAAAGTAAAGAAATATTATTTACCTACTTATGATATTTTTTAGGATGGAGCGCTATGTATGAAAAACTGAAGGCCATTTATGACCCAGGAAAGCTTTGAATGAAGTAAGTCTTTTCGTTTACCTAGTTTTGTTAAGAATTTATTTTAAATATTACACGGAAAGTGGTTACCGTAGCCCAGGGTTTCTCAAATTTTTGCCGCCACGAAGCCCTGTTAACATTTACAGATGACAGCAAACGACTATTTTCTTTCAATAAAAGTTAACTAACAAGTGTTCAGTACCAAAGAGAAAATATATTTTTAATAATATTAATGTGATTCGTGGTAATGGGTGGCTTTGTTTCTTGTGCGATATCAAAGCCAATTATGAACGGACTTTTATTATTATTTCGGTGTTCTACAGAGTATACATTCAGAGTGGTCCCATATTTAAAAAAATCTGTATCTGATGCCTAGATCCTGGAGAAAATTGGAGAAACCCTAAATTTACAATTACAGGACAACGCGCCTGCTAAATTTCTCTTAGCAGTCAGTAGCGTTAATGCGGTTTTATTTATAAAAAGAACAAATACCTAGGCACTTTCTATTAAAATGATAAACATAGGCGTGTAGGACCATGGAGCTGGTTTGAGGACGGAGTAAAGGGAGCTGGTTAATAATAGTCTGGTTATTTTAGTGTTCCATCGTGTGACCACCAAGTGAGAGGCTGACTACTGGGTAAGCCACAGCTGACTAGTGGAGAAGGTGAGGCTGAGTACTGGAGAAAAAGTGGCATATTTCGTTTTTTGTTGATTTTTTATATGATTATAATATTTGGAATGTCTTCAGCCCAGCTTCAAATTTAATAAATAACCTTTCCAAAGGAAAGTTATTGTTTCATAGTGTTGATGTTGGTGATTATACAAATTATTGAAGTTTGAAAACTCACTAAAAGGCTTACTACTGGGTGTTTTACCCTATTTTAACCTTAATTTCTGACTTAGATTCAAGTCAATTTCTGTATTATTTCGTTTTTATCATGATGCATACAAGATAAAAGCGTACACACTCCTGAAAAAAATCAACGCACTCTCATGTAAGTAGGTTTAAAAAAAATGGAAGGGTTAAAAAAAATCAACGCTTTGCGTGAAAGTTCAAGATAATCTTCACTTTAACTTTAGCTTTTTTTAAATTAGCTTAAACAGTTTCATTGAAGACCAAATTCAGTCCGCCCGCGTCTCCATACACCAATAAATGTTCCCACGTGCCTACATCGAGGAACGATTACTTAACTCTTGTCGCGAACCCTCTACCTTAGGATGGCGAACCCCTAAGGGGTTCACTTACCCCACTTTAAGAAACCATGCCGTAGCATATGAACGTGTGCAGCACCAGGGGCATCACACTCGCACTGCCTACCCTGTAACCTATTGCCCTTCCTGAAGAACCCCATATTGTAATCGGTTAGAAAAACCACGGCAGGGATTTCATTTCACAGTTTATGCGTCCCGTACGCTTAGGAAGTTACATAGGTACCTACTTATCGATGTATTTGTGCGTACCTACTGTTTCACTGTTCAGTCGCAACATGTGAGGATGGATTCCTGCCTGTGGCGAGAGGTGTGATGATAGAAGCTGTCCTCCACCGCCACCGCCTCCTGTGAGCAAGCAAGACTCGAGAAGGAAGCAGCGGAGTGTTTGTTAAAAAATTCTGAACTTATTTTTTTATGGAATTCATTGCTTACTTTGTTCTCTATTTGTTGGTGCTGTACCTACTGAACGAATTTTGTTGCGGTTTTTATTAGAAAGGTCTTCATCAGACTTCAAATCTGCACAATTTTGATTAGATGCAATTGCTTAATTAGAGGCGCGAGGCACGCAATAACGGTTAAGTGTAACCGGAGATTTCAGAAACACAGAATTAATAATAGTACCTGCTACCACAGATAATATAATATAATTATTATCTGGGTACTACATAAAATTTGCGACGTACGTCTTATTCACCCAAAGTAGCAAAACTATAACAGAGATCTAGACGGGTTGGGCCGCGGGCGTTGCCGCTGGCGTCAGCTAGCATTTCAATAAAATATTTCCTTCCACGAAAGGTCAACAACCTTATAACATTGCACTATCGGTTTTCCTAGATATCCCATTCGTCCTGTATTGCATAGCTGCCACTTGGCGCTTGTGACGACATGTCAATTGGGGGCGGAAGAGTTCATAGGGTTATGATGCATGCGCAGTAGGCGGTAGGCCGCCAGGAGTAACTAATTTATAACGTATTGATTGATGGAATATTTTCCCACAGGAAGTTAATGTCTTCAACGTTGAAATAGAATTTGTTCTGTGCTGCTCATGCCTTTGTAGAAATAGTTAGGAACTTATTTATGAAGTAAGCAATGTTATTAAATGGGTGTTCGATAGGAAGCCATTAACTAAAAGGTATTTTAAAATAAATCAATGAAATTTCGGTACCTATTCTATGTATGTACCGCCAAATAAGTCTTTGGATTTTCAGATGAAGAACGAGAAAAGTAGACACAAATCAAAATCAAATTAATTAGCCCACCGCAGTCCACTGGCCTCTCCCAATGTGCGTCATTTATTCCGATTCTCTGCCTTCCACATTCAGTCTGTTCCAGCCACCTTTGTCAGGTCGTCCGCCCATCAGAATCAGCGCCTCCAAGGGATGATTCAAAGCTAGCAAAGCAAAGAGGTAGTAGCTACGAAAAGTCGGCATAGTTGGAATAAACGGGTTGTGAAGAATTACAGAGGTTAAAGATTCTAATAGGGACTGGTAACATTGGTAGCAGCCCAGTCAAAACTTTTTTTTTATACCACTTCGTTGGCAGACAAGCACACGGTCCACCTGATAGAAAGTAGTTACCGTGGCCTAGGGACGTGTGAAACACTCGCGCTGCCAACCCTGTAAGCACCAAAGGAAGCATAACTCAACTAGCTAACCGCGCAACAAAAGGGTCCTCTCCTCAGCTTAGCATATGTTATGAGCTGTCGCGTGTGTGTAAACCATATTCAGATAGATAAATGAAATCGTCATACCTACCTACTGGGATGAAAATTCTTAGTATAACCACAGATAATATTTTTTTTTATACCACTTGGTTGACGGCCCACCTGATGGAAAGTGGTTACCGTGGCCTATGGACGTGTGCAACGCAAAGGGAGTCACACTCGCGCTGCCAACCTTGTAAACACAAGAGTTTCTGTGCCGTCAGTGTAAAAGATAAAGCAGGACAAGCTTTTGGTCTTCTCACTGATAGTACAAAATCTCTCCAGTGAGCTCTGGCTACCCTATTCACCGCTGGAAACACAACACGAGGTAATTATGGCCGTGGTATTCTGTAGGGCGGTGGTACTTCCCCAGTCGGACTGCTGAATTAGACGGCAATACAGCCGTGTCCTACCTCCTCTAAAATCTAAATGTAATTGTATAACTAATGAATAATTTACTCTTCCCAAGTAAACTTACGTAATAACAAACCAGGCTACCTACCTATGTACATACAGTTAATATGTAATAATAATTGGTTTGAACAGTTTTGAATCTGAATTAATAAATAGTTATTTAGTTTTCATTTGAATAAAAAATACATTTTAATAGCACCCAAGTACATATAAAGTATGTATAAAGTTCAAAGTTCAACGCCATTTGTACTAATAATAAATAGGTACAAGCACAAATTATACGCAATCCATACCTACTCGTACGAGTAGGTATATGGAGACAGAGTATTGCGGTGAAGATCATCACACTGTTGCACTGCAAATACTAGATTGTTGTGTGCGTAAATATGTACATTTGCATTGATTGATTTACTTTGGCGTGTATGGTAGCATAGCAACACTAGCGACTGTGCGTTTGATTTGGTTTACTTAACTGTTACAGGAGCTACTGTTGTCTGGCTTACATTCACAAATTAAATTACATATTACATATACAACAATATTACATATGCTATATTACATATTATTTATGTATTTACTTGTTCCATTTCTGTTTGTTTAGATAACGTTGCATTGTTTCCATGAAATTCTTCAGTTCTGACCAAACTCCTTCGTATTGGCGAAAGTCTGAGTGATTGTCTGGGTTCGCTATTATTAAAAAAAAAACTCAAGAAGTTTGACTTGGCCCGAGATTAATGATTCCGAAGCCCTCATCAATCGTTCTTGCAGCTCACTGGAACGAGATATTCCACGCAGTGGGAACCGCGTGTAACAACAAAATTTATTTTTGCTAGCCCGAATAGAATTCAGTCCCCGTTCCGATTACCCATGGGAACGCTTTTTTTTTAACCTGTCGATTTATCGTAAATTAGCCGAATTGGTCGAGCCGTTCTCAAGATTAATACTTAGCAAAATCAATCTTTAGGTACTATAATCACAGATAATAAACAACTCAACAAAGTCTAGGGAACAAGATAACCCCAATTATTTTTTTTCGTGTAAATCTTGTTTTGCAAATAACTGGCAGCAAATAAATAAAAATAGAATAAAGTAGATTACAGAGTTGTTCGAAATTTGTAAATAAATTTAAATAAGTAATGATTTTCGAATATGGAGGGAAAACTTTTAAAAGTGTTTGATTGTGCAGTTTCTCTGAGGCAAAATAAAAATTATTTTTTTTGATTGTAAATAACGTTTATTATCAATAATACGTCTTTTACGTATGGTTTGTGCATTTTTGTGACTGTAGTCATCATGTCACGTCGTCATTTAAGTCGCGAAGAGATGTTAAGGGCTGTTGGTATGCTGCAAGCTGGACGAACTCAACGCGACGTAGCGGATGCTGTCAACACCCAACCAAGCGTAATTTGCAGATTATGGGCATGATACAGGTCTACAGGGGATGTTGCCGAACGTCACAGGGGACGAAATAGGGTTACTACCCCGCGACAAGATCGTTTCTTGCAAAATTCCGCAAGGCGGCAACCCACGATTACTGCTCGTCAGTTGGTCGCAGGCCTCCAGTCTCAGCATCAAGTGGTTATTAGCGATCAAACTGTCAGAAGAAGACTACACGAAGCCAATCTTTATGCTCGCAGACCGCTTAGGGTTCCAGCTCTTTGACGTGGAAATCGAGGTCGTCGCTTATTGTGGGCTAACGCACATTTACATTGGACCGACCATCAATGGGCACGGGTTCTGTTTTCCGACGAATCTTGCTTCGGTTTTCATCCTGATTCGAGAAGAGTGCGTATATGGCGAGTTCCTGGACGTCGGAGTCGTCTCCAGAATCCGCAAGAAGTTCATCCTTACCAAGGTGGAACAATCATGGTATGGGCTGGGATTCGCCTTGGTGGAAGGACCGACCTCGTTTGGATACGGGGCAATTTGAATGCAAACCAATACATTCAGGAGGTTATACACCCCATGGTAATCCCTCATCGACAGCAGTTCGGTCAAGATTTTATGTTCATGCAAGATAATGCACGGTCACACACCGCGAGGGTAGTGGTCAATGCGTTAAGCGAGCACAATATGACGACGTTGGAATGGCCTGCTCAGTCTGCCGACCTCAATCCCATAGAGCATGCCTGGGATTTGCTTGGGAGAAGAGCTTTCAGTGATTCTTTGGAAAATCTGAACACTGAAGAACAACTTTTTTTACACCTTCGCAGTGTATGGAGCCATATTCCACAGACGATGATTGACAATCTCATACTAAGTATGCCACGCCGTTGTCGAGCTGTTGCTAATGCTTTAGGAGGTCCTACAGATTATTAAAAACGTTTAAAGTACGGTTAATTACTGTATTTCTTACTACCTCGTTATTTTTGTGCCTAATCATAGAAGGTTGTAATACTCAATATTGGCACTATTCAATTCTTTCTTAAAAAAAAAAAATTGGTATGAAAATGCTTTTATTAAAATTAAAATTAAAAACGGTATAAAAATACCCTTCTATTGATATAAAACACTCACTATTACAAGAAAGGGTTTTTAAATAAAAACTAGAAATGTCCTTGTTCCCTAGACTTTGTTAATGTGTGTATAATCAGTATTTGTAAATTCAGGGGAACCCGAACTTTCTTTTCCCTGAGGGTCTCAGGGCGGGAGTTAGGAAAATACCAAGTGTAAACTTGTGAATAAATCTTTTTTTAAAACCATAATTACAAACATACATATAATCACGCCTTTATCCCCGGAGGGTTAGGCAGAGGTGAATTAACACCCACATTTCACCAATAATTGTATTCGGTCCCACGTAATAGAGGGTGAGCCTATTGCCGTATTCCGGGTACTATTGTTAACTCGAGCCTATATAATATATTTCTTATATAATTCTTATACTATAATACTATTAAAGTGCTATGTTAACCCATGTAATGTATGTAATTTATTTATTTTGAAGCAGATATCCTCTAACGATTTTAATGAAATTGCGTACACTTTTAGTTTGGTTGTCAATACTTACCTACATTAATATTGTACCAAGCCGCTGGTATGATGATTGAGTTACAAGGTAAAATATAGGAACTCATGTGAGTTTCTGATGCTATACCGCAAAACATCTAATACCACGTTGGTCAGTTAAGGACTAAGGACGGATTCTTGGTGTACCTACCCCGACGGATAGTTGTGGAAAAGGTTTTATGACTAAAGCTCTTTAATTAAAAACAATTTGTGCACCGAGAAAGGGTATGGACTCGTAAATGTCGTGGTCCGAAGTCCAAATGTGAATAACCTCAAAGGAAGTTATCACAGACACCAATAAATTGATTGATTGAAGCGTCCTGTAGCTTAAGTGAGGAATTTAACAAGATAAATCTATCATGAGTGGGCTCATTTGTATTGTACTTAACAGACTGTCTGGTACTTACTACATGGTAATCAGGGTTTGAAAATTTAGTTATTGGTGGTCATAGGAACTCCCTAACTAAACAAGATAAATCTGTCATGATTAGGGTCATCCGTTTTGTCTTAGAAACTCTCTGGTTGAACAATGTAGGTATTCAGTGGCTGAAAGAGTCAAGTCAAAGTCAAAAATCATTTATTCTGTATAGACCATTATATCGGAACTTACAAAACGTCCACAAAAAAGGAACATGAATATCAGTTTAGTAAATGGACCACCGGTTCGAAACGTGGCCCCGACCTGAGAAGACTCCGGCAAGAAACTCAGCGGGCATTTCTCAGAGTCAAACGGTGTTTATAGAAACTCCCAAACTAAACACGATAAACTTAATCGAGTTAGGGCTTATTTGTTTTTTCTTAAGGACAAACTCTCTGGTTTTACATGAATTTCATTTATTAAGATTCCGAAAAACGTGGCAATAAATGGTTATAGGAAACTGTTACATAATATTAATGAAATAAAATTCTTAATAAAAGACCTTTTAAAAATAAGCTCTAAGTAATGTATTGTGCTAAAACCATAATAATAATTGTATGCAAGGGTTGTGAAGATTTGAAAAGGTCGTACCGTGTACAGAAACAGATAAAGAACTTGAATGATAGAAGCTATTCAATTCAGCCATTTAACTCTTGAAATAATAATTGTAGGTTTTATTCTTCAAAGCTTCTTTATAAAAGTTCCGTAATTATTTATTTATGTGTAAGAAAAGATTACTATACGAAACATGATTTTAAACGTACAATAAGGTTAAGTACTCATAGTCCGGTTTAAATTCAAGTTTAGACCCAGACGACTGGGCAGCTGCGGGCACCCTCGCTGCGAAATATAATCGAGCCCGTTCCCCTTCTAATCTGTGTCCCTTATATAACTGGAGAGTGTTTGTAATGTACTCTGCTAGGTATACCTAGGGACATATTATTAATTTTAGACCTAAAATGTGCTCTATACGCGCGTTTCTTGCCTGTATTTTGAGAATAGCACGGGGTACAAAGTGGCGAGCATTCAGTATCCACGTAACCCTTTTTAAAGTGCAGAAATACCCACAGATACAAACCCCACCCCACCCCCCCGCGTAGAAGGAGTGGCTAGAGAGACCACACGGCAGCCTCTCGTACCGTTTGACGCAGATGATCACCGAGCACGGGTGCTTCGGGAAGTATCTGCGTCGGATGGAGAAAGAGCCAACGTCCGAGTGCCATCACTGCGACGCGAGTGAGGACTCAGGGCCGCACACGCTCACCGAGTGTCCGGCGTGGGAGACGCCGAGACGGGAGCTTGTGGCGGCCCTGAGAGTGAGAGTTCTCACGCTCTCCACCTTGCTCGCGGCGATGGACCGCTGCGCGGATGCGTGGGCGGCCGGTGTCTCCATCTGCGAGCAAGTAATGCTCGTGAAGGAGGAGGTGGGGCGGGAGCGGCAGCGGGAGCGACGAAGGATCGCAAGCCAAGCTGCCCGCGTATGAAGGCAACTCGGGCGTTGGAGGTCGATGAACGACCTCCGCCCCCATGAGCGCCGGCCTGGGGGTGACAGGTGGAGCCGCCTGTCACCCTGGCAGAAGCAGTCCGCGGCGGTGGTGCGCCTGGCGCGCCTCCCCGTTTCCGAGGACGAGTTGGGGACTCTGTAGTCCCCACACCTGAGAAGAGGACCAGATCGTGAGAGATGGCCCTGGGTCGGCCGGGGTGCGAGGGATATGCCTGTCAACCTCACCTTCGGCAACCAAAGCGACCCACAGGCGGCGTGCGTTTTAGTCGGTTCGAGTCCAACATAACCTCCTCCACCGGCACCGGTGGGGAGGTCTCAGTGGGGATTTTGCGCACGTAAAAAAAAAAGAAAACCCCCCGCGTTTCGCTTCACATTCGACTGCGATGCAGGGGGCGCGGGTTCGATTCCCGCTCAATGCAAATATTTGTATGCATGAATATGTATATTTGCATCGGTCTGGGTGTTTCTATATATAAAAAAAGTATCTAAGTATATTTATCCGCATTCTAGATCCCATAACACAAGCTAGTATGCTTACCATGGGTTTAGATAGCGTTGTGTACAATGTCGTGGAATACCTATAATAAAAAAAACCACTTAGGTGGCAGACAAGCACACAGCCCACCTGATGAAGTGGTTACCGTGGCCTATAGACGTGTGTAACACCAGAGGAGTCGCACTCGCGCTGATAACTCAGCTAATTATAGAAAGTTTCAGTACCGTCAGTGTAGAAAACAAATCAGGACAAGCCTTTAGACTTCCCACTGACAGCACAAACTCTAGCCATATGTCTAATCTACCCCTATACCGGCCGCGGCGGCGTCGCGCCTGGCGCGCCTCCCTGCTTATCGGGGACGAGTTGGGGACTCTGTAGTCCCCACACACCCGAGGAGAGGGCCAGATCGTGAGAGATGGCCCTGGGTCAGCCGGGGTGCGAAGGATATGCCTGTCAACCTCACCATCGGCAACCAAAACGACCCACAGGCGGCGTGAGTTTTAATCGGTTCGAGTCCGACATAACCTCTTCCACCGGCTCCGGTGGGGGGGTATCCGTGGGGATTTTTTAGGTAGTTTTTTTTTTACGTGCGAAAAAAAAACTACCCCTATACCAAATTTCATCAAATCGGTTCAGTGTTTTAAGCGTGATAACGTAACATACACACAAACAGACATATAGAGTTACGTTGTAAAATATGATACCTAGTGTGGATTTGTTTATAATGTTGTCATGTCAATAGCCTCCCGCCGAAACTAGGTCTTGGCTCATCATGACCTATCCGTAAGTTAATGCTGGATCCGCTTCTGGATGCTAGGTCTGTGGACGAGCTGATATTCAGCAAGCACAAAATAAGTAAGTGCTTATTATAAAACAATCACCGCGGCGGCAGTGTCCTTTATCTCGCGACCTAGGTCCTTGATATGAGTCCCCAGTTATACCTAAGTATATGAAGGAAATGGCTCTAGTTAGGGTGAACCACTCCCCTCTTACATAAGTACAAATCGTACTGGCCGTAGATTGTAACAATCTTCACATTGTGCTAAATGTGAATAATATATTCATATTTAGCATCTTTGTATCTTCGTATTGCGCAAAAATATTATAATAGGTAGGTATATGTAGGTACTTCTATGACTAATCAAATTATAAAGTGGTCTTTGCATGAAAATATTCAAAAAAATACTTAGGGTCTGCATGAAATTATAACTATACTTACTGATTTTTTTTTGAATTCTTGTCAATCTGTTCGTCCGCACTGCAAAATTTACATTTTGAGTTATATATATCACCCTCACACTGTGCAAAATATATAACAAGAACCAAGCGTTTCGGAGACTCTTTTCTTTGCCGCACCACCAAGACCTGGAATTCATTACCAGCACACGTGTTTCCTTCTTCCTACAGTCCCGGGTCCTTTAAGCGGGTCGTGAAAAAGCATCTGATGAGGCTGCCAAGCTGATTGCCACCATTGCATTGTAACATTACTTAGTGTATGTAATGGTGACCCTCTTTCCTGAGACTTTGCCTTTAGCTTACCGTCAGGCGAAGGGAAATCAAGTTGGCGTGTCCTAGATAAAAAAAACTTACCTAATTTTATGGTTCTTCTCTTGTTAAATACATCATCAATCAATACAATCACGCCTTTATCCCCGGAGGGCTAGGTTAGTCCCACGTAATAGGGGGTGAGTCTTCCGGGCACTATTATATTATATTATATAAGAGATGGGGTGGTCCAAATTCTACTCTCTTGTTAAATGCAATATGCAAATAACATGACATATCGTACTAAACATACCTACTAATTTCCATCCGGATTTTATTAGCAGTTTTTATTTCGAACCTCCAGAAGAAAAAACGGTACCTTTGAAGTGTCACCTTGTTGTCCGTCTTTCTTTTTTTATACCACTCAGGAGCGTCACACTTATACTTCCAACCCTGTAGGAACCTATAATGTAAGTAGTCACATGGGAAACTTAAAGCAGGGACTGTTATAAACACCATGATCACGGAGAAGTTCCTCCGCGTCCGTAATCATGGTGTTTGCAACAGAGCCGAAATATCGAAAGCTCAGAACAAATACAACATGGTAAACATCCCGATAACTTTAATACTAACTCAAACTCAAACTCAAACTCATTTATTGCGAAAATGGGTAATTTATAGGTAACATTCAGTAAATAAAGTATCTCCATAATCCACCTGACGGCATGCAATTTTACAGGTATTTTTAAATTAATAGCGCTAGTAATAATTATATAGAATTAAAAAATTAAATACAGTAATTAGTCCATCAAAAGGAATAATATATGTTAGAATTTTTTCCTATCCTTGGTACAAGTCAATAATGTATACATGTCAAATAAAATTAAAATTTAAAATTTGTCATTTAATAAAGTCACACAATATGTTATTTCTGATAATTTTGCATGTCATTTATAAATTCGGTTACACTGTAATAGGCTTTTTCTACGAGAAATTGTCTTACTTTTTGTTTAAATACATCAATGTTTATGCTGTCTAATAATTGCTTTGGCAAGTGATTATAAACCCTAGGCGCCATACAGTGTGAGTGACCATGATAGTTTTAATACGTATACTATGTAGCAGGGAGTTTATACCACAGCTTGAGCCTGGGTGGGATGAAGTTCCTTTCACACCTCACGGTGAGCACCGTTTCCGATCGCAGAGGATGAACTGCCTGCCTGTGTTCTTTGGCGAGCGGTGCAATTGTAGAATAGCTACGTAAATAGTTAGCTGTGGATAATATGTAGAACAATTCCTCTGAATACAAACCATATTGTATCATTCATCACTACATAGTATAAAAAAACAACCCCCAAAAAGTTAAAAATAAGTTGTGTTAGTTACCCCTATACCTAACTTTGATATAAGTACACCTATTAAACATTTTGATTCAAGCCTTGTCATGTCGGGGTCCCTGACTGGTAGAGAATTACGTCATATTATCTTATCGGAACGATCCAAGGTCCCCCGACATGACAACCCTTGAATCAAAATATGTATTACTAGGTATATCAAAGTTAGAGGGCCCACTAACACAACTTATTTTCGACTTTTTGAGGGTCACTTTTTGTGACAGGATTTTAAAAAAAAAAAATATTTTACTTTTTAAATTGATCTACTCGTCAAGCTCTTTGATTTGATACCCATATTAAGGAAATTGTGAAATAAAATGTATTTCGCCATTTTGTGGTGGCGGCCATCTTGGATTTGAAATTTGTCATATTGTATGGTATTCTACTAGTTAAGCCCTTTCATTTGATACCCATATTGAGGGAGTTGAGAAAAAATATGTACTTCGTCATTTTGTAGCGGCGGCCATCTTGGATCGATTTTTTTAAAACATTGCTAAGAACACTCCCGACTAATATACCTTTCAAACAAAAAAAACTAAATCCAAATCGGTTCATCCGCTCAGGAGCTACGATGCCACAGACAGACACACACACACACAGACACGTCAAACTTATAACACCCCGTTGTTTTTGCGTCGGGGGTTAAAAACAAAGTCGCTTTCTCTGTCCCTATATCCCTATGTACGCTTAAATCTTTAAAACTACGCAACAGATTTTGATGCGGTTTTTTTAATAGATAGAGTGATTGAAGAGGAAGGTTTATATGTATAATGACATCCATTAAGTAGTGGAGAAATAATTTTTGAGGTTTCTAATGTGATGTCGTAAACAATTTCCTTTTTCGCAATCTCCCTGCGAGATTTTTCAAAATAATACACTAAGTATTGTACCTACACATTGAAAAGGTATACAGAAAACTCCGCGATGGTAGGTATATGTCTATATATCTCTTAAGGATATCCCACAATAACATTTTTTTGTCATTTACTTTTTACGACAAATAATGGCTAATTTTCGAAGCGATTTTAACCAATACAGCATTAATCCTTATCCAATTAAATACCTTAAATACATTGTTGATTTAATATAGCATAGTAGGTATATGATTTAATTGAATATTTTCGATAATATTACAGATTTAAAAATTGCGGAACGTAGCGTTTGCGGCGGATACAACGTTCACAGTTTTTCTGTAGTGTATTTAGTATCAGCATTGCACCCGTGCGAAGTCAGGGCGGGTCGCTAGTATGCTTTATAAATTATAAAACACACACAGTGACTGTCTTCTTTTTCTCAGGAATGCCCCGCAGGTCTCAAGTTAAAATTCAAACTAAATACTTCTGCGATCTTTTGAAGCTGTGAAAAAAAACAACTTCTAAATCAATGCTATCAGAAGATATAGAGGTTTATGTAGTCGTCCTCAAACCAGTTATGTACAGAATCACGCGTGCCCGAGCTCGTCTCGTACTCGATCGATTTTTCGGCTGACACACTCGTCCTGTAAATGTTTACTTTTTAACCCCTGACGAAAAACAAGTGGTGTTATATTTTTATCTACTTATTTTAACGCCTAAGCTGCTGTTATGTTACACTATTGTAGCTATGTTAGTATGTTATTGACAGGCGTTCAGTAATAAAATTGATTTGATGAATTGCCTGTCACCCTAGCAGAAGCAGCTGTGCCATTCTCTAAGCTTACAGCGTGGAGTACAAATTGCACAGCAGCCCGTTTCCGGTGATGAGTTGTGGACCATGTGGTCTCCGAACCCGAGGAGGGCCAGATCGAGAGTGATGGCCTGTCAACCTCACCTTCGGCAACTGACAATGTCCCACAGGTGTGCGTTTTAATCGGTTCGTGTCTGACATAACCTCTCCCGCCAGCTCCAGGGGAGTATCCGTGGGAATTTTTTCGTACGAAATAAAAATTGATTTGATTTAATAGCGGGGACTGGTCATATAGGAGATGTGATAGCAGATACATAACTAGTGGTACCAAATTACCTACATTAATTTAAGACACGAATTAGCCTCTGTACCTACTCCATTAGGTTAGATAAGTACATAATTAAAGGTAAACAATACACGCATCAAGTTTAAGCTGCAAGCAATGTGTATCAAACAATAATAATAATAATAAAATTGTAGCGATTTTTTATAAAAACACATTTGAAACAAATAAAGTAAGTAGGCTAACTACTTAAGGTTTCATTTCGGACTGTAGTCTCTCCAATGAGTTCCTTAATAGAAAATAGATAGTTATGTTAGTTAAGTGGGGTCAGTTTCTCGACCAGCTTCAGCTAGCGACCACAAGAGAGACTCTGTAACTTCATTAAAGATAATAACGTTTCTATAAAAAATACATTTGTTTTTATTCTTTATAGAAAAGTTTATAGTGAGAAAATGACTGCGTTTTTCTTTTTTTAAACATGTTTGAGCGATCACTGCTGCTTACCCTACTAACAAAGTGGCTGCTAACAAACACGACAATTCATAATTCAACTTAACCATCGTGCGAATCACCCGGGAAGAAGTCATTGACCAAATTTATACTTGGCTCGGGGACTATAGCTTAGTACACATATGAATTTATTTGTCGCGGGTGTGTGTACAAAGTATCATAAGGGAGGCGATTGTTCATGCGAACCTGTCGCTGGCTTATAGAATTGTGTTTCTACAATAATTACAGCGTAAGAATCTACATGTTTAAATAATACTCTCATTTAAAACTGGAAGTAACTTAACTGTCGCGTCGCTTTAAGACGTATATATTAATTAATTATGGTAGGCACGGTGGTATTTCCGTCCAATTAAGCAGTCCGACTGGGGAAGTACCTCCGCCCTACAGAATACCGCGGCTATAATAACTTTGTGTTGTGTTCCCAGCGGTGAGTAGGGTAGCCAGAGCTCACTGGAGAATTTGTGCTGTCGGTGGGAAGACTAAAGGCTTATCCTGCTTTGTCCTCTACACTGACGGCACAAAAACTCTGTGCTTACAGGGTCTGGTGTTACACACGTACATAGGCCACGGTAACCAGTTTCCATCAGGTGGGCCGTGGGCTTGCCTGCCACCTAAGTGGTATAAAAAAAAATGTATAGAAGAATTTAATGGTTAGGGCGAAGGTTATGTGACTCAGTGGTCTGTTAGTTTACGAACGTATGTGTCTTTGATAAACTGTCTAAGTTTACTCACCATAAATGATTGAAATTACGTGGTCGTTGACTAGTGTATCTAAAGTTGCGATGTTAGTTTGCGGCCACTACGATTTCATATGGCCCTAGTAATTCAAGTGTTTTGAAAAATCCCAACCATCCCAGGGTGGTGGAGGGGTGGAGGCCGAGCAAATTTGCTTTCTACTAGGGTGCCGTGCCGGACATCCCCTGGCCTGCGCCCGGAGAACCAACCCGTTCCTTGTTTGCTCTACACTGTGCCCTCTGCTAGGAAAGCATCAGATGGACACGTCGAGAGCTTCCGAGCAGCTTTCGAAGGAATGTTCATTTTGAAGTCTACGCTAATTAACAGATGAGGTACAGGTGGAGACTTTCCTATCATGTCTCGGGACTGGTAGGTCTGACGCCAGTGAGTAGCGAGCGTAAAGGCCGTATAAGCAAAATAAATTGGGTACCTATTATTCTGTGGCCAAAATAAATTATTTAATTGAATTTATTAAATTAAGAATGGTAAAAAAGCGCCAAAACTTGCGACGTCTCTTATTTTATCATTTTTGTTTATTTTTAATCATCCACCCAACCTTTGATAGTAAAATATTTGACTTTTGAATATTACGACGTCACAATAAATTATTTCATACAAGTTAACCATGTAACATAACTTACCGTATTAAAAGTTTAGTAAAAAGTGACACAGAATCAATTTCATTTATTCAGTTTAGGCGGGTAAAGAGTACAATATGAACGTCAAAATTTTAGAATTATGTCAAGAGATAATATAAAAATATTAAATAATGTAAAAATAATCCATAGGAAAATGATTTTTTCGCTGTTTTGGTAGGTTAACTCTACTGAGAAGACACCAGCAAGAAACTCAGAGAACTATTAGAACTAGATTACCTATCTTTCTTTTTAAATTTGCTTTAGTTTACATAAATGTTGACCACGCATTTATATCATCAAGATACTCATTTACTTTATAGAAAATTGAATTAAATTTACCTTTATTAATTAAAGTTTTTTTCACTTCTATTTTAAATTAATGTAGACGTGTGTGGATGAAGGAGGTAACTAACAATTTCTAAATGTTGAGTTAATCGGCTTCAAAGTTTGAACATTTCATTTGGCAATGTTATGTTTTCTGATTATTTATGTCATAATATAATAATGTCAAATTGATGTAATTGTCCATATTTGTAACAAGGGAAGCATAAAATTTTAAATGAGTGGATAGAAATTTATTTTTTTGAAAAAATGTGCATTTACATTCTTCATCCACCGACAATGTAATATGATATTACGTATTTTAAGCGTGGAAAAAGGGGGTATGTAACATTAAATATATAAAAAATATAAATTTTGCAACATTTTGTCAACCTAACCTTGAGCGACAATGTTATGTTATCAATATTGATACTCTGTTTTAGGGATTTTATCTATTTTTAACCGACTTCTAAAAGGAGGAGGTTCTGAATTCGATCGGTTTTTTTATGTACCTATGTACCTACCTACACCGATTATGATCCGATTTTCGTGATTATTTTTTAGTTCGATGTAAAATAGTTGTCATTTGGTTCCATAAAAATGTTATATAAGTAGTTGTCCAAACTAAAACCAAAAATGTTGTACTTACAGTACCTAGTTTAAATTTAATAAATATTTATGTGTGTTTCGACATATATATTTGAACCGACTTCTCTATGTTCTTCGATATTTCAGTTGTTTAACATAACATAACAGGTAGGCAGAGGTTCTAGCACCCACATTTCGCCAGTTTATGTTTAGGTCCCAATGGCGACATAGGTGGCGAGCTTATTGTCATTAACCGGGCACTTATAAACCTGCGATAAATACCTACACACAAAACTTCGAAAAGTCATTGGTGTGTGCCATGGTAAATCCTAGGATCGAACCCAAGACCTCGTCTCAGCAGTCCATTACCCATGCCAGTTATTTATGAACCGATTTTAAAAATTATTTTGGTAAAGAGTTCTATATAACTCACAGGTTGCATATAAATTTAATTGGTAAGTACCTACTAGACCTTGGACATCGGAGATACTCCAGATACTTAAGTTTTTTCAGAAATAAACTAGTAAGTAGGTAGGTATCATGATTATCTCAGCGTTAAATCCCGGTCACATCTGAAACTTTTGTATTCTTTACAACAGTCAAGACAGTCATTCATCATTATCTTCACGGTCTTAAGTACCTATGGTATGACACAATTGGTACCTACGCATGTCATCTACCACGATGCCAATCCAGCAGTCGCTCTGTCTACCCCTCTTACCGGGGCTCAGTAAAGGCGGCATTGTCAGACGCAGCCTGGCGATCACCGCAGAACACGACCTCACCAGCGGAGGAACTCTCCTGTATTAACCACAATGTCCCGGACATGGCGGACATGAAGGCTGCCCCGGATGCGACAGTTCCTCACGCGATCCTTAAGCGTGATTCCACATATTCATCTACTTGTGTTGCTCCAGCAATGATGATGCTTCGCAGTCGTGTAAGCGGACAGGTCTAATGACTGGGGTCTAATAATAGGTTTTATAGATCTGCCTCTTTAAAATAGCCGGCATTTTGGAGACACAAATGACCCTAGTTAGCTCACGCCACTTGGGCCATGTAACATGTGACTTAACGTCGCTCGTGCGCTCAACCAAGTCATCAGTTTAGCGGTTTTTGATGATCTGTTTTAGATCAGGAAGGAGTGTCTTTTACTTACTGTGATACAAACGAGGACTCTGGGCCGCCTGTCCCCTTGAGGAAGATAACAGAGGCAGAAGCGCGATGCCTCCTTTCTGAGAGCAAGATGGGAACACATAAACTGAAAATTTGCTAAAACATATCACAATTTTGCTAAATCTTCCTGCCAAGGCTGTGATATGTTCTAGGAAATAACTCTAGATAGTAAACTGCAATGGGGTTCTAGAGTTATTCCAAGAAAAACTGTAGTATTCACTATTTGAACAGATTAATTATAATATTAGTACTTATCTATCTGTCTTACATAAGGCGTAGTGGCTAATTTGACTAGTCAGTCATTTCATTGACTAATTTGATTAATCAGTCAAATATTTGACACCATTAATCAAGAATTGAATTGAAATATTTGACCAACTAATTTTTTTTTTTTTTTTTACTTACTTACTTACAAACTTGGCGATGCTCAGCTAGCCGAAGTCAAAACACAGATGGACCTGGGAGTTAAGATCTCGGAGAATCTGAAATGGGAAGACCATATCACGAATATTGTCAAAAAAGCTAATACCATGGTATACCTCACACGGAAGGCCTTTGGAACATTGACACCTGAAATGGCTCTTAGAATCCACAAAATGTATGTCAGACCAATATTGGAATATGCCTATCAGGTATGGAGCCCCTATTTCATAAAAGACATAGACCTGTTGGAAAGAGTGCAGCGTGGATTCACCAAAGTCCCCAGACAGCTGAAGCGGTTGCCATATGAGGAACGATTAGACAAACTGAACCTGACCACCTTGAAGGAGCGCAGAGAACGTGGAGACCTGATTGAGACCTTCAAAATAATCACTGATCACTATGACTTACAAGGATTCAGCAACATGTTCATACGCGCACCGGACCGAAATCGTAGAGGACACAACATTAGACTGCAAAAATCTAGTTGGAATACAAACCCACACAAGAACTTTTTGAGCAATAGAGTGGTTAACACATGGAATAGGCTACCTGAAAATATTGTGACAGCAGAAAACATTAACCAATTCAAAAATAGACTGGACAAACACATAAATCAACAAAATCTTTGAGTAGTGAAAACAGTGTAGTGAACAATGAGATGCAGGCTGATATCAGTTGTTTCAACTGCTGGCCTGTTCCCCAATAATAATAATAATAATTTGACAGTCAAATACCATATTATGGAGTGAGTGAGAATGTGTGTAGTAGTAACTATTTATTAATCTGTGTACACCGAATCAATTTATTGTATGGTATGGTATTATACACATCGAGTAAAATGATAACAATACAAATTAATGGTGTGATTGATTTTTTCATTAGGCTTGGCCTCTGCCAAAATTGTATACACAAAGCACTCTTGCTATGTGTATACAATTTTTTGAAATAAAATATAGACAGTTTTTATTGAATCATTTATTACCACACATTATAAGAGTATATAGAAGTACACAATCATTATCATACGAATTATACCTTCACCACCAACACAAGAAAATCTTAAATTAGTAGAGTAAAATTTAATTTTATGATAAATTAGGTAATATCTTTGTAAATGTTTGGTATTACAATATTTTGCAGCCTTTTGACACCGTGGCTTAGACGTAAGCTGACATTTTGCTTATCTGAACTAACAAAGGCTACATGAGAAAAGTTAAAGTTGTGCCTATTTTGTGAACAATCCTAGTAGACTCTTGCTCTTTTTAAATCACTATATTCATTCCCCAAACCACAACCTCAATACAACCACTTTCCTATGTCGAGGGAAGAAAAAGTGATTAATCAGACTAGAGTATGCTTCACAATAAGGGACATATTTCTCATACCAGAATATATTATCTGTATTTCAAACCAAAACAGGCCTACGGCGTGGTCCGCTACTCGAGTTAGGCCACCCTCAAGTCGCGCCATATCACCCCAGTTGTTAACAAAGCGCTGCATCCCAAATATCTTTCAGTTATACTGTTCGCATGATGTTGATCACTTTGTGTTCAAATGCAATTCAATATCAAGCCACGGTTTGGGAACTACATTTTCTTTGGCTCCACTCACCTATGTAACTTCATATTCCAAAACAATATGCCACATATAACTTACAAAATGTTTTTCCATTTCAATTTATCAACATGAAGTTCTTATTTTAAACTCATGACTTTTTTTTTATTACTTTAAATATTCTTATTTTGCCACAGTATCCAACAAGATACTTTTATCCTTACAATCCTAGAAATACCCTGCTGCAGATTTGAGTCTTATGCCAATATAAAAATTTATCTGATATATAAATAGTCAATGCCTAAAACTTCCAGCCTCACAGGCCCCAAAAACATTAGGTAGAACCTAATCAAAATACGTAATATAAAATAAATATGTTAGTTTTAAACCAATGCACTTAAAAAACCTAGCAACAATTTCAAGGAACTTTTCAGCATATTTTCGACTTTTACCTGTAGTATGATAATGACATCCCATAGAAGTGCCAGTGTTTAAAATTCCTACTTGATATGATAGAAACTACACATACTATCAAAATGTAAAGTTACAAATTATGAAAAGCAGTCAAAAAGATTAATAATTGTAGAAGTAGAAGCACTAAGTCACCATTAAATAAAGTAGACACATCATGAAATGATTAAATATACCAACACCTAGATACTGCACAAAGAGATGTGAAGTAACTTAAATGGCTATGCCTCTGAAGTAGTCATAGCGGTTGCGGCGCTGGTCCTGCAGCTGGCCAATCCTCGAGGCAGTGTCGCAGTCACGGCAGACTCCACAAAAAGTGCTGGTCACAATATGGAATGGGCTGCGATAGTAGTGATTGGAATCCTTCAGCAGCTTATTCTTCTTGTGGCAGTGCACATGCAGGACCACCTCCAGCACCATCAGAATCACGCAGAATAGACTCGGAAAGACCATCAGTGACGGTATAAGCAACATGCGGTAGCTGACACGGTTGGACCCAGCTATTATGTTCGCCTTCAGCGACTGGAACTTCTTGGTTTTAGCGATGTGCCCGCGCGGAAAGTTCATGTACTTTTCTTCAGGAGGCTTTGTGACTTGCCGGATGGCAAACTCAATAGTTGGCGAAGTATCCTCAAGTAGCGGCTCTCCAGTCTCGACGTTCACATTGTAAGTGATTGTTTCTCCCGTTTCATCATCATGGGAAACTTGGTTTACCGTAGCCGGTTTCTTTCTTATCATTTCTGTAAGTATACGCACAAAATGAAACTCGATGCCACTCCAGTATTTAGGTGTTAAGTTATAACAAATTACAAGCAACATTTAACTTGTGTTACTCACTTTGAGAACGATGTAACTATTTCTCACGGTTGAAATTCATGCACTTAAGCAAGATATTATAGAACAGAAGTGCAACGGGATATACGTCCGTACCGTGGCAAATCTCGTGAGGAATAAGACCCCGGTCTTGCGACAAATTATGCACAATGCAATGCACTTTAGAAAATCAATACTTGCCGATGTTGTTCATTTTTTTGTATTGATCCACAGTAGTGTTGTCCATTTGATTTTGACACCATCGAATAGGCACCAATTAGTTTATTAGTTTAAAATCAACTAGGTATCGAAAATATGTGAAATGTTGAATATTGCAATGTACCCAATTTTTATATTATTTCTTTTCAGTAAGTATGTAAGTAAGTAAGAAAGAAATAAGTGCTCATGGATAATGTAATGCTGATGTTTACGCGAATATCACTCACTAAAATAAAACCACTTTTTGCAAATTCTATCACTTTGAGTATTTTAACACCACATTTTTTAACAAAACAATATTGAGTGTTTAAAAACTCAAAGATTCTCTTATATTGAACGACCATTTCAAAAACCTTCGTTACTGGTTTAGTCGATTTTGTCTAAACCATCAACAAAAATATATGTTTTTAATTTTGGCGGAGTAAAAGCACACCAGTGCCATGTTCTGAAAAGTTGAAACAACGCTATAAAAAGTTTATGGTGGCTGTCGAAAAGCAATGTCAGGTTTATTATTTTGTAAATTCTATAAAATTGTGTCATGATTTATACAATTGTGTGTCATAATTAATTAAAATAAGACTCCCACTACTTTGTTCCTGAACAACAGTTCCTGACATCGTATAATTTAATTTTATCAGACACTATTTTTTCGAGGTAGGCCACAAAAGTTGTTCAATTTTCCATTATTTCATCGTAGGTATTTTAATATTATTACACGTAACCTCAAAAGTACACAAGTGCATGTTTTATTGTGTATCTTATTCATGTCTATTCATTATAATGCATTGATTCAACAATGTTCTTAAGACTCATGTATATTATGTATGTCAATAATAAAATTGTTTGTCTCATGTCTATGACCATAATTTTTAAATATATGTTATCATAATGCTAATTTCATTGAACAACTGACCAATAAGCTACTATATCGACTGAATTCTATGAATAGTTACTCATACAGAGTGGCATAAGATATATTCCTGGTAGTAATATATTGAGTATTGAAAGCAAGACTATAATTTTTGGGATCAATAGTTTCACCATTTGAATGGAATTTTAAAGGATTTAGTATGCTAACGATTCAAATCGATTAAGAAAGAAAAAAATGAATCTGTTCAGGCAGGAATAGCGGGTATGATTCCCACCTGGACTGTTTAACTTTTTTGTATCTTCTATCTATTACTAGCCAACAGTATTGATTAAAAAGGCACATATTAGATAGATAGTATTGTTAGGTGTAGAAAGCAAGATATGGCACACATAGAAGTGAAAAAAACTTTAATGACTAAAGGTTACTATAAAGTGGATGAGTACCTTAATGATGTTAATGTGTGGTCAACATAAGTCTCTTGCTTGATCGCACAAAGTAAATTGTAAACTAAAGCAAATTTAAAAAAGAAAAATAATCTTGTTCTAATGTAGTTCGCTGAGTTTCTTGCTGGTATCTTCTCAGTAGAACTAATCTACCGAACCAGCGAAAGAATCATTTTCCAATGGTTTATTTTTACATTATTTAATATTTTTATATTATTTCTTGACATACATAATTGTAAAATTTTGACGTTCATATATGTGCTCTTTATGAGCCTAAACTGAATAAATGAAATTGATTCTTTGATTCATATTGAGTTATTTCCTCTCTGAAGCACTAATCACTTCTCACTTCTCACTGCAATTGATGAATATAGCACTGTTTATCACATTTTGATATATATTTTTATAACACTGTGAATGTAAATAAAGACTATAATAATATTTTACACCTTGCTACTCTGTTATCTATGCTCACAGTAAGCATGCCTTGCCTATGTTGTATTCCATATTTGCATTTAACACAGTGAAAGTGTTTACCGCAGTGACCTAGAATGTGTTTAACACTCAATGCTGACAATGTACGTTACATGCCGTAATGTGTTGCCAGGTTTAAAAGTTTTGAAATATGTAGATACATTTTCTTTGGTAAAATGTCCCAACTGCCCGCGATAATGAAAAAGCTAAATGAGATCACTGATGAAGTGCAGTACCTACGAGTGCGACAAAGTATGCTTGGTACCGAGTTTGCAATCCAAGAGATAAATGAAAGGGCCATGGAATGGAAAGGGAATCTTTTGTCTGCAATTAGCCTCCTTTGTGGGCCATTGTACGTGTAGAGTACTGACTAGAGTAGCCAGCTTAGCTCTGCCCAGAAACGCAGAAGCATATTCGGGGCTTCACAGGCTTGAAGGGCCAATAGACTGTAAGTTGAGCAGGAGTACCATCAGAACATTACTAAGGCTTCGTTCTGGGCACTATCCATGCGTGAAATTTGCCTTCCTGACTCCTGAGAATGAAGAAAGCTGACTCTCCAAATTGTAGGGAATGCGATAAAATTGAAGATGTGTAACATTTGCTTAAGGAGTGTGTGCGGAACGGAGCTGAGAGGATATTACTGATGAGTGACTTGAACCTAAATGGGCTGGATGTGGGTTGGGTTCAATCTGCTCTCTCCGAGCCAACCTCTGACAAGGCCAGAAGGCTATGTCATTTGGTCACATCTGCCAACAGTTCATTCATTAAGCTAGGTGTGAACTGGAAACAATTGGGAGGAAACAACAAAGAATGTGTTACTGGTACAGGGTATGATGAGGTTGACATATCTGTGTAGATAAAAACCCCCACAACATGTAGTCTCAGCTGACAGTATCAACCAGTTCAGAAATAGACTTGGTACATTTTACCTCAAACTAGAGAAATAGAAAGAAAAAAATGGAAACTGGAAACAGGCATTATCAGTTGTCTACGACTGCCTGGCTGCTAACCTACAATAATAATAAATAAATACTAACACCCAGACCAATGCGAATAGATACAATTATGCATACAAATATTAGCAATGCAGAAGCCGTGTGGTTCCTGGCAGAGTTGAATTTGGACAACCCCATATCTTCCTATGCGATGTCGTTCAAGGCGACTAAGAGATAGGGCTGTTTAACATCAGGCAGATATATACAGCCTATGTTGACTCAGCCTCATATGCATGGCTCGAGTCAACAATAGTGCCCAGAAAATGGCAATAGGCTCACTCCCTATTACGTGGGACCGAAATACAAAGATTGGTGTAATGTGGGTGTTAATTCACCTTTGCCTAACTCTCCGGGGATAAAGGCGTGATTATGTGTGTGTGGTGTGTGTATATTAGCAATGATGAAATCATAACCGCTGCTTTACGGCCTGATAGAATTACATAGTTGATTTATCATAAAATATGTATGTGTAAATAGGCACTATTAATCTAAATCCAGTGTTTTGGGTGGAAGTTGCTCTAGTGCAGTACAGTCAGTGCTGTTGTTGATCAATGAAGTTGATCTTCAATTTTAACTACTCACTCTTCCTTCGTCTAGTATGACAATAAAGTAGCCCACTATACCCATCTGAAAGTCAGCCAAAGAGTAAATGACTGATAGATACCTAAAGTGGGAGGCCCATATAAAATCAGTTACCAAGAAGGCAAACAGCTTAATCTACTTCACCAGGAAAGCATTTGGAACCTTAACTCCTAAAATGATGCTGAAGATCCAAAAAATGTTTATGAGGTCTATCGTGGAATATACATATCAAGTCTGCAGCCACTACTTCCTTAAGAATATTGATCTTAGACTTAACTAAAGTACTTAGGAATCTTAAACAGCGGACATGTGAGGAGTGTTTGTCAATGCAAAAACTCATAACTCTGAAGGAACAGAGGAATCTTGAAGATCTAATAGAAACATTTAAAATCTTGAATGGACACTATGATATAAAGAACTTTGATACCCTATTTATTAATAATGAGAATGCACATCTAAGTGGATACCAACTGAAGTTATACACTGGCTTCTCCTACAAGAATCCTCACAGACATTTCATTAGTATCAGAGTGTGTAACAAGCTCCCACAACATGTAGTCTCAGCTGACAGTATCAACCAGTTCAGAAATAGACTTGGTACATCAGTATCAGAATAAACGGGATATTTACCATGTTTCATTATTTTGAGCTTCCGATATTTCGGCGCTGTTGCAAGCACCATGATTTATTCTGATACTGATGTCAGTGACCATGATAGTTTAAATAGACTTGGTACATTTTACCTCAAACTAGAGAAATAGAAAGAAAGAAAATGGAAACTGGATACAGGCATTATCAGTTGTCTACGACTGCCTGGCTGCTAACCTACAATAATAATAATAAATAAATACGAACACCCATGTCAATGCGAATAGATACAATTATGCATACAAATATTAGCAATGCAGAAGCCGTGTGGTTCCCGGCAGAGTAGAATTTGGACAACCCCATCTCTTCTTGTGCGGTGGCGTACATGGTGACTAAGGGATAGAGCTGTTTAACATCAGGCAGATATATTAAGCCCAGAATCAGCCTCAGATGCATGACTCGTGTCAACTATAGTTCCCGGAAAATGGCAATAAGCTCACCCCCTACTATGTGGGACCGAAATACAAAGATTGGTGTAATGTGGGTGTTAATTCACCTTTGCCTAACTCTCCGGGGATAAAGGTGTGATTATATGTGTGTATGTGTGTGTGTGTGTGTGGTGTGTGTATATTTAGCAATGATGAAATCATAACCGCTGCTTTACGGCCTGATAGAATTACATAGTTGATTTATCACAATATATGTATGTGTACATAGGCACTATTAATCTAAATCCAGTGTTTTGGGTGGAAGTTGCTCTAGTGCAGTACAGTCAGTGCTGTTGGTTATGTATATTTAATTTTCAATGATATTAGTATTTCAACATTTATAAGTATTTCTTATAATTTTATATAATTTTTTAATTGACATTATAACTTAAATACATAATAGTAATAATTCACAAATTCAAAATATATTTAGGACCACATATATATTATTTCCCTATATTTTGGGGAAAAAATTTATACTGGTATACATAATTTTACAACTACCCACATGTGTAATATGTTTGAGTGTCGCAATGTTTCTAATAGGAATGCTCTTAAATGTCATTATAAACCTTTGAGGATGCCGTAAGGCGAAACCGGTCAGGTGTAATAAGCAATAAAGTAATGTGGAAAAGTACAAGTGAGTTATCAATATGTGTAACAACAAATTCCACCAAGTGCCATCAATCTACAGTATAAATAGTAATAAAGTAACCCACTACACCCATCTGAAAGTCAGCCAAAGAGTTAATGACTGATATTCATCAATCCAATTACATGGAGAATTACTTTTTAAAATTCTATATCATCTCATGTTGTACTATTTTAATCTCAACTGATAGAAAGTGATGATGTGGCTTAAGGTATAGCACGCTTGCTTAGAAGTAACCTTTTCAATCTAGACTTGAAGATCCTAGATTATTGTTTTCTGGAAACACAGGATCAGGCTGAGTGCCACGGTTCTTAAGCAAATTTAATTAATAGTTGACTCCAATTAGGATGTAGTGCTGAGTGACTGTGCCTGAGTAAAACATTAGGGATCAAAATTTATGCATTAGTTTTTGTGAGTGGTGAACTTACATGATAAAATCTTTTACACAAAGAAAGACAGCTAAGTAATTTAATCTTTTAATATTATTTATTATGCCATTATTTCTTTGCAGGTCAAACTAAGTTCCTTCCGAGCAGCAGAAAAGTCAGTGAACATGGGAAAAGAGTAAGTGACTTAAATTTTAGTATTCCAGCTGAGGTATCCGTGTCCGTGGTGCATTTCGAGAATGTATAACAAATTAACACATACAACAGTGTTAATTTTTGCAACAAAATTAATAACCATTTTGCAATTTTGTGTATGTTTATGTGGAGGTTTTGTTAGAGTCATGTCTGTCAACCAGCTGCCGGACTAGCTGTTTGAGGGGCCTCATAGACCCAAGTAGTAATACTTTACAGGTTGCATTTCAACTTTAATATTATTACTAAGTAATTTACAAAATTACTCATAGATGTTAATTGCCAAAAATCTATCTTTATATAATATCCCTAAATCTAATATGTAACTTACATCTAAATCGGATTTACAATCTAATCATAAAGTTAACTTTATTTTATGAGGTACAATTTCAAAAAAAACCCATCAATATTAATTTAAGTTTTGCGTTCATCACGGAAAAGCAAGTTATTTTTTTAATCTCCAATGTACAGACCACCACAATTATTATAATAATACCAAATATTATTACTGAATACTAATAATAGATACCTAAAAAAATTACATACAATCCAACACAACTAAAGACTAATTTCATGAAACGTGAATATAAATATGCATTAAGTACAATATCTAAATTTCGACCACCCTTTGAAGTTTTTTTTTTTCAACCCTTGAAATGGACATGTCGATCTGGTACAGTTAGCATTGGCAGTGATGTAAATTATTGCAAGTGAATTTTAAAGCAGGGTCTCGTACGTAATCGATGCCTTGCGTTTACCGGCCCCTCTTACGATTTTAAACAACATTATTCTACATTTTTTATGGTTCTTTAAGGGTCAAAGCATAAAGTGCGCTTGCAGTCGGGACTAACGCTGTGATGTTGATGACTTGTCTTACTTGTGTACAATTAATTGCTCAGCTAAGTTTGTCTACAATTACAGCGTTACTCCCCGCTTTTCCTAAGAAAGGAATAGTGAGGCCTTGAGGCCCATGCCGCACCTGCTAGTCAGTACAAATACTAAATATCGGCGCAGGTCTTCCATTGAGTGTTCGGAGGTGAGACGGCAGTAGCTCTTAAAAGAACCAATCGGTTCGGAGACTCTTTAATTTTATCGCACCATTAAGGCCTGGAATTCATTACCAACGCATTATGATGAGGCCGTCAAGCTGAGGTTCACCATTGTAACATGGTGACTCTCTTTTCTGAGACTTTGCCTTCAGCTTACCAGGCGAGGCGAAGTCTAATTGATGTGTCCTATATAAAAAAATAAAAATATGAGTACCTCGGGCTCTCCAAAGTGGCGAACTTTGGATGCAACTAGGAAATCGCTATGATTAGGAGATCATTTCCATCTAATAACGATGGTAGTACACGGTCTTCTTTGGCACATTAGTGGGCACAAATATTGCAGAGCACTTATTATAAAAAAGTCAATCAAGTGCAAGTCGGACTCGCGCAACGATGGTACCGTAACTTAAGCTACACAAACCGTAATATATTTAGAATGTGTTGACTTAGAAGTATGATTTTTGCACAGTTTGAAGACGTTATAGACCTGAGCATGTGGTACGAATTTCAACTTGACACCTCTACGTATTTCTGAGAAAAAGGTCTAGACAGACAGACAAGTCAGGGCCGTTTTTCGAACCGGTGGTGGTCCATTTGCTAAACTAGTCTTTCATATTTCTTTTTGTATTGACGTTTTGTAAGTTCCGATTTAATGGTCTATGCAGAATAAATGATTTTTGATTTGACTTTGACTTGACAGATAGAAGGACAACGATTAAGGGATCCGTTCTTTTTTCCTTTTGTGGTACGGAACCCTAAAAACCAGTAATATACGAACATTTATTGTCAATACTATTGAATTTTACACCAATATTTTTTTAAACTATAGTGTGTAGGTCGTGGCGTGTCTATGCTCTAATTTATCCGTGCGCCTTTCGAGAAGAGTACTTGTCAACCTTCTTGGTTGTACGTCAGTGTCCAACTGACAAAAACATGAAACCATGATAGATAAAAGTTGAGGTTAATATACCAATAAATTATTTTCAAACATGATTTGAACGTATTCAAGTGGATTTCAGACTGCAGCTATGTACCATTGTACTATTGACATCACTATTCAAATAATAAATTCGTATGACTTCAAAAAAAGGTAGGTTATAAACACAATTCTGTGCTCGTTTACAGGTGTCAGTCAACGCAGCTTTTTGGACACTATACTCGGCTTGTGGATCACTATAATAATTAAAAATTTTATAGCAATCCACAAATCGCGGGCATGCTTAATGATGAATGTCATTACAGCGATTCAGAATGTTGTTACCTGACATTTTTACGCATTACATTTTTTATGCCAACTTCCAAATTTCCCATGTCCTACCAATCCAAATATTAACATAAAAAGAATAATTTTATGAACAAATAAATAATGTACATGGGAGTTATCTAAATTAAAATATAAAAACAATATAGAATATACCTAAACAATCCTGCAGGTTCAGGCATTAAAGAATTCCTCCCCATCGATGTCAACCGGGAGGGTGGCCAAAAGGCTGGCGGCATTGCCACGTTGAATGGCAATACCAATCCTTTGCACAAAAAATAAAGCAGCCTTCTGGTCACGGGTAGCGTCAATTAAACGTTAAGAAATGTCTCTAATTAAAGAACTTGGATCCCATGATCCCAGCGTCTCGACCCCAAACGGCTCAAATATGTGATTAATTAATTTTATTACAATACTCGTATCGTTTCATCAATTCTGACTTGATTAATATTTAATATATATTTGTAGTCTTTTAGTATTTACTTTAATTTTTCCACAATAAATTACGATTTGATGGCAATATTTTCACATTAAAGGTAGGACTCCGAATTTTTCAGAACTTAGCAGTACTGCGCAGCACTGCGGCAGCCATATTGCTGCATGCAGCAGTACTGCGCAGCACTGCAGCAGCCATATTTCTGCTTAGCTCAGAATGTAATGTCATATAAACTTATAGAGATTATATGGGGACCAGTAGTGCTGTACGGCACTGCCAGGTGCTGCAGGGTTCGGAATCACACCTTAAGTCCCACTACATACTTCCATTGGGTTAGTAGGATAGTATTTTCGCATCGCATTATATCAATAGAAATATTCGAAAAGGTGTTCCTAGTAAACCAGTGTTGCATCGTCGCTTTGAAATAGGTATAAGTACTTTATCCAAGTCAATAGTTCTGACCATACTCTCTAAATTACAGAGTTATTCATAATATTGTCAAGGGAAAGGGCGTTCAAAAGGATTCGGAGAAAATCAAATTTGTAAGTATAGATAGATTTATTTTGATTACAGTGTTACTGAGAAAGAAAAGTCTACAAATGGCGAAAGTGTTGATGATGAAAGTAAGAAGAAGAAGAAAAGTAAAAAGCATAAGAAACGCAAACATGTATCAGAAGAAAACAGCGATAAGGGACATAAAAAGAAAAAGAAATCAAAAAAAGATAAACAGAAAAGTCCTAAAGCAGAGAGTGAAACTTCTCTCTCGGACGTCGAAGAATTGATTAGTAAAAGTAAAAGCATCAAACAAACTAGACCATTGACTCCAGAAGTAGTTAAACAAAAAAATGGCGATACATCGAGAAGATCTCATAGCCGAGATATCCTGACTAAAAAAGTTGTGAGGGAAGGAACTGCAGAAGTAATATGTTCAAATTCCGATAGTGAAAATTACCAGGATGACTGTGAAAGCCCAGAACTGGTTATAGAAGATGATTTGAATTTGGAGGACCTTATGAAACAAAAAGAATTGCTTCAAGCACGCCTTGTTGCATATTACTCAGAGAAGAGTGATGATGACTGTGCCAACGCTAAGGGTAACAAATCAATTGATATTATAAGCATAAATGATGACGCAAGATCACCTATTCCGAAGAGATCCAGAAGAGAAAGGGACCATGACAATAGGAGTAATAAGCATAAGTCAAGTAAAGAACGTTCATCTGACAGAGATAAACATAAAACTAGGAAACGTGAAGAAGACTTGAGAGAGATAATAAACCGAGAAAACAGGAGAGAGATTGAAAAAAAGCTAGAGGAGAAAGAAAGAAAGGAAAGGGAGCGTCGTAAATTAGAGGAGCGTGAGCGAGAGAGGAGGCGAGAGCGTGATAGAGAGAAAGAGAGAGAAAGGGACAGAGAACGAGAAAGGGACAGAGAACGAGAAAGGGAGAGAGAACGAGATAGGGAGAGAGAGCGTGAGAGGGAACGTGAGCGAGAGCGAGATCGGCGGTCATCAGAACTCAAGCGAAGGGACTGGGAGAGAAGTTATCGGAGGTCTCGGGACCGCTCATCGGCGCAACATATTGATCATAGAGTGTCCGACCGTGATAGAAGATCTCGAGAACGTTACAGAGACCGATCGAGGGATAGAAATACTAAGGCAGAGCACAGGACCAGGCGGAAGGTAGTACAGTTTTAATTCATTATTATATTGGAAAAAATATTTATATTTACGTGTGCAAAATATGGTCGACACATATAGATATGTAGTAAGTTTTTACAAGGCATAATTTTTGCTTGTGTTTAAATCTTTCTATACATGAAACAAATCAATATTATTGTAATATGTACTGAATGACACAAACACTGCGTTTTATCATTTTTGTAGTCAATTTAGTTTATTTTACCAAAACATAAAGCATTTGATAATTTGCAATAGGCCCAAAATAGAATCCAATTTAATGTTTACCATCTCTATGGAAATAAAAAGTAATAATATCATCTTTATCTTTCAGAGTTCGGCAAATGAAGCAGCACAAATACTGACAAGTTCAAGTGAAGAAGAACTCAATATATCAATTAACACTGACGATGACGAGGAAACGGAGGAACAAATCATTGAAAGGAGACGCCAGCAGAGAGAACAGCTCATGAAGGTAAGCTTCTTCTTTCTTCCTTCTTCCTACTAATTAATAATTCTATTTATATTATAAATGAAAGTTTGTGTTTGAATGTTTGTTATAGTTGCTACACGCTATGATGGCCGTTTTGACACGACTGGTTTCGCTCGTTTTCTTTATTTTTGGTGCGCTTATTATTGGACAACGAACTGTTAGACGAATAAGCAAAGAAAAATATGTATCAAAAAAGAAAATTTCAGCCAAACCAGTCTTGTCAATACGTGCAGTCACGCACGCTCTAACGGCTGAACAATTTATTTGGCCCAAAATTGATAGATTATGTTGTGGAATAACACATGACAATTGAATAAAATAGCTTGAAAGGGAAAAGCACCCTGCATCTATTAAAATATTAAAGTGCTGTTAAAGTGCTTTAGTAGTAGAAAATCTTCTTCATAATCCTAGCGTTAATCCCAGTCGCATCCGAAGCGTTTACCTCGGTGTCTGTGGTTCCCTTTACCAGTCGAACTGTGAATTTGGCTGAACTTCGATATTTTTCTGTGAAGCGACTGCCACCGTCTGATCTCCACAATCCAAAGGCGATATCGAAGCATTGCGGGTAGACTAGTTATTGGACTTCTTAGGGCTCCCAACTATCCGTAACGACTGTCATAGATGTTCGTATGGCAACAGGGACCGATGGCTTAACGTACTCACCGAGGCACCACCAGACCAATGCAGATACCCATATTTATGTTTACAAATATTTGCACTGAGCGGGGATCGAACTCGCACCTTCTGCCCAGCGGCCGTGTTCACTAGCGCCCCCCCCCCCCCCCCCCCCCCCAGAGGCTGTCTGGGTTGTAGAAACTACTGCAATTTATTATAGAAAGATTTTCTATAACAGTGTAACTATTATTCCACAGCGGCTCGGTAGCGATAAACGCGACAATGAGAAATCCGATGAAAAGCAGGCCACATCTCCATCTCCAGTCAAGCCAGAATTGAAGTTAGACCGTCAAACAAGCACCCGCGAAGAAGCAAAAGATGTTAGGACCGTTATCTCTGATACCAAACTTAACGATAAAATGAAAGATGCTAAATCTGACTCCAATGTGTCTTCGTTGATAAAGAACATCACTAACGAAACGAAAAGTGAACTCAAATTGGAGAAGTCCATCAAAAGTGGAGAATGGGACATGTTTGCTGATCAGGACAACTTCAGTGTTGATGTGAGTATGGTATGGGTTGTTGCGCGAGCATTCATTTAATCTTAGTTTCTAGACCTAGACAGACCGACTGCATTTTATGGATACAGTCGTACTCGGAACTGCCTGTTAACTGCATAGCGACTGCAAACGGGTCTCAATCGGAGTGCTGTTGAAAAGCAGTCCATCTGTCTTGTAGAGCCTTAACGTTGTGTGTGATTAATTATGTTATGGTTAAGCTAGGTTAATTATGTACATTTTAGCGTAATAGGAATCAATCACATCCTCATTTCTTATTAATAATTCTGCAGAGATTTCTGAATAGAAACTTATTTATATTCTCACGACTTCTTCCAGTGGCTAAGGGTGAAAATTCAAAACGGTATTAGCGTGCTTGTCTACCACCTAAGTGGTATAAAAAGCCAGTCAAGTGCGAGTTGCACTCGCCCACCGAGGGTTCTGTTACTTAAGCTACATATACCGTTATAAATTTTGAATTTGTTGACTGAGAATTTTGATTTTTTGCACAGTTTCAAGACAATATAGACCTAAGTATGTGGTTTGAATCTCAACTTTATACCACCACGCATTCATGACAGACATACGGACAGTGATCTTATAAGGGTTACCTTTTTTCCTCTTGAGGTACGGAATCTCAAAAAAGGGAAGGCGGTGGAAATTAAAACTCACCGCCGATCTAGTTTATCAGACACCATGCAACCTATTTGGAAGCCTGCAGGAACTGAGTTATACACTACTTAAATACATACATATAATCACGCCTTTAGCCCCGGAGGGTTAGGCAGAGGTGAATTAACACCCACATTACACCAATAATTGTATACGGTCCCACGTAATAGGGGGTGAGCCTAATGCCGTATTCCCGGCACTATAGTTGACTCGAGCCATGCATCTGAGGCCGAGTTTGGGCTGTATATAGCTGCCTGATGTTAAACAGCCCTATCCCGTAGTCGCCTTGTACGACACCGCATGGGAACACTACTTAAATACTATTTTACATTTCTTAAAACATATTTATTCCTACTAATTAATTTTTATATTTGCCACAGACGCCGACAGCTGGAAAGCCCAGAAGTAAGAACGCACTTGAAAATCCTTCTTTGACTGACAACTGGGATGACGCTGAAGGATACTATAGGTAAATAATTTTTTTTATACAGGACACATCAATTAGACTTCGCCTCGCCTGATGGTAAGCTGAAGGCAATGTCTTAGAAAAGAGAGTCACCATTACTTATATATACCGTGTTACAATGGTGACACTCAGCTTGACGACCTCATCATATGCTTTTTCACGCCCGGCTTAAAGGACCCGGTACTGTAGGAAGAAGGAAACACGTGAGCTGGTAATGAATTCCTGGCCTTAATGGTGCGACTAAGGAAAGAGTCACAGAACCGCTTGGTACTTGATCGTATATTCTGCACCGTGTGCATCTAAGCCCTGGCTCTCGATTTTAATAAAGCAATACCACTGTCGTACCACATTGTCATACAAAAAATGGCAATAAATTTTTGACTTTATTTCTATTTATTTATTTTATTTTAACATTTTAGGAAAATTTACAGCTAAAAAATAACAGTCGGTGAAAATCAATAACATACTGAAGGCCACTTACAAGTTTCCAAAAACAAAAAAAACCGCGGTAGCCCAATGGTATGGGTAATGGACTGCTGAGACGAGATCTCGGGTTCGATCCCAGGTTTTACCTAGGCACATACCAATGACTTTGTGATGCTTTTTGAACTTATGTGTGTATTTATCACTGATTTATAAGTGCCCGGTTAATGGCAATAGGTTACATTGGGACCTAAACATAAACTGGTGTAATGTGGGTGCTAGCACCTCTGCCTATCTCTTAGGGGATATAGGCGTGAGTTTATGTTGTTTTCTTTTTACGTGCGCAAAATCCCCTCAGATACCCCCCCACTGGAGCCGGTGGAAGAGGTTATGTCGGACTCGAACCGATCAAAACGCACGCCGCCTGTGGGTCTTTTTTGGTTGGCGAAGGTGAGGCTAACAGGCATATCCCTTGCACCCTGACCGTCACAGGGCCATCTCGTTCGTTCTGGCCCTCTCCTCGGGTGTCGCCGCCGGTTATGTTATAAATAGATGAAATAATAATCAATTGTATCTTCTACAGAGTGCGTATAGGAGAGACGCTTGACAACAGATACACCGTCTACGGCTACACTGGACAGGGCGTGTTTTCCAATGTGGTTCGCGCTCGGGACCAAGCCCGTGGCAACAGCGATGTCGCTGTCAAAATCATTAGGAACAATGAAATCATGTAAGTTGACAATTACTAGTAAAATTATCACAACTTATTATATTATTGTTATAGGAGCTAGGACACGGCGGTATTTCCGTCCGACTGGGGAAGTACCTCCGCCTTACAAAATACCGCGGCTATAATAACCTCGTGTTGTGTTTCCGGCGGTGAGTAGGGTAGCCAGAGCTCAATGGAGTGATTTTGCACTGTAAGTGGGAAGACCAAAAGCTTGTCCTGCTTTGTCTTTAACAGTGACGGCACAGAAACTCTTGTTTACAGGGTTGGCAGCGCGAGTGTGACTCTCTTGGCGTAGCACACGTCTATAGGCCACAGTAACCGCTTTACATCAGGTGGGCCGTGTGCTTGTCTGCCAACCAAGTGGTATAAAAAAACCATTTTACAATATCGCTCATATGATGTAATTGTAAAAAATTAAAGTCTAAATTAACTGAATTTTCAATAAACCGTTGCATGTTTTATATAATTGTCTGAGTAAAATGAATTATTTTTCATGAGTATTGACCTCTAAAAATCTTATAATTGCTACATAATTACATTCATGAGTCCACTGTTGGGCAAATTTTAATTGCTACTAAAAATGTTTTAGCAATTAAAAATTCCGACATGCTGTCTAAAAGATCAAAACCGGTAAACTCTACTGCTGTCTAAAAAATCAAAACAAATTGGACAGCAGGCTGTAACCTACAACCAATCATGAGTAGAAAACTAATTAATGGGTACCGCCTGCTGTCAAACTTGTATAGGTCTTTAAGACAGCAGTTGGGTTAATTGTAATTACAATGTGCCCAACACAGCATAAGACCAACGCCTTTAATAAGAAAGTCTCCTCCGAGGGCCAATCTCAGTTGCATCCATACCTACACTGGAGCTGGGGCTCCTCTCTCTTACTCTTTCATTCTAAGAAATCATCATTGTGAATCCCGAGATCACGAACACCCTAGAACCTTTACAGATGCGTAGAGATGTTGCGTCCATGGCTGTATTTTACCGTCTGTACCATGGTGAGTGTTCTGATGAGCTCTTCCAATTAGTCCCACCCTCCCCTTTCCTACACAGGACAACACGTGCAGGTCTTAGATGTCACGGGCACACGGTGCAGAACATCCGATCAAGAACCAAGCGGTTCGGTAACTCTTTCCTTTGTCGCACCATTAAGGCCTAGAATTCATTACCAGCTCACGTGTTTCCTTCTTCCTACAGTCCCGGGTCCTTTAAGCGGGGCGTGAAAAAGCATATGATGAGGCCGTCAAGCTGAGTGTCACCATTGTCACACGGTATGTGTAAGTAATGGTGACCCTCTTTTCTGAGACTTTGCCTTCAGCTTACCATCAGGCAAGGCGATTTCTAATTGACGTGTTCTATATAAAAAAGAAAAAAAAAAGATTTGATTTTACGAGGGTGGTTAATGTCTGACCTCCCAACAAGCATAGAAAAAACCACCACCAGAACCTCATCCGTTTCTAAGCAGGTGTACTGACTTCTGACTTACTGATGAGATGGCTGAAATAAGCAAGTATTGAACTTCAAAACTATCTTTTTTTTCAGGCACAAAACTGGCCTTCGCGAATTAGAAATACTTAAACGTTTGAATGACGCAGACACCGAGGACAAATTCCACTGCCTCCGCCTATTCCGTCACTTCTTCCACAAGAGACACTTGTGCATGGTACTAGAACCTTTGTCTATGAACTTGAGAGAAGTGTTAAAGAAGTATGGCAAGAACAGCGGCATACATATCAAGGCGGTTAGAAGTTATACTCAGCAGATGCTGTTGGCGCTAAAGCTATTGAAGAAGACTGGTATTTTACATGCCGGTGAGTTTTGTTTTATTTAAGGTTATTGTAGAGAAATGAAAAGGCATATGGTCTCAGCTTCCACCTGTAAACCCCTCGTTTTCACCAAGAAACAAATTAAAAACTTGTTTGATACAAAATTTGTTGAAGACTTGTAAGAAGACTAGTCAAAACACCATACTTGTTATATACATGTATCAGATACTTTTTCGTTCACATAGTATGTACAGCCAACAAGTTGTAAACAAGTTTAAAACTCGTTCGCGTTCACTCTGAACCCTGTGACATATTGCAACTTGTAAAATACATGTTTTATACTTAGGTAAAAACGAATGATAATGGTGGCATTTCACGTGGCTATTTCTATTTGCGCTATTTAACATATTATATATATCATATTATATATATTAGCCTTATTCGTCAATTTGACAAATATGGCCAATACTACATATGCTTACCGTGCAGTTGTCGGTTTGTTATTTGGCTATCATATATGAATGGTCGTAATTGCCTGTATTTGCATATTTGCGTATACATCAAATAGTTTACCAAATCCAACGAACGCCCAATATCGAACACAAACAGCCATATTAAATGCCCAATATCGAACACAAGCAGCCTTATTAAACACCCAATATCAAACACAAACAGCCATATTAAACACCCGATATCGAACACAAACAGCCTTATTAAACGCCCAATATCGAACACAAACAGCCATATTAAATGCCCAATATTGAACACAAACAGCCATATTAAACGCCCAATATCGAGCACAAACAGCTTTATTAAACGCCCAATATCGAACACAATCAGCCATTTTAAGTGACCCAATAAAAGAGGTATAGCTGTTTGTATATGGCACTTTAATCTGCCTCCACCTTGTGCAATCTAGCAATTGTATATTGTAATAATTAAAAAATATGTGTTATTACAAAGTAAAAAAATTGGTTCGCAAGCGTCAGATGTAATAATAAAAAAATATGTGTCATATGACAATGAAAGAAGTAAGTGTGTAATCTCCTATTTAAAAGAAATATAAATAAAATTGGTTTGTAAGTACATTACCATAAAAGTTCGGGCGCCTTGGAGATACACATGCCTAAGATAATCAGCGGAGATTGGAAACTTTTAATCTTCCGGAGCTGAGCTAAATGAAACCAAACTGTGAGGTTTAAGGTTTTATTGTCCACTCCAGTGTGCATTCAGAAATAGTTGCAAGGATACATTCCTAATGTATATCTAACCTTAAATTTAAAATTAGAGTTTTATAAGCTAGGTCAAAATGATCTTATGTCACCAATGCATTTTTAGGTTATTTTGAAGTTTAGATTTAAAATATAATTAAAGTAAGCTCACGGCATCCCTCGGCGAGTATATGTAAACACAGCAGCGGGAAAGCTCGTAGCAGGCGAAGTTTTCAGTTTAAGCCCATGCGGTACATCCATGTTTGAGGTGAAAAGCCCAAACCCTCCATAAGGAAATGCAGTTGACCGAAGACAAAGAAACGCCGAAAAAGGTCCAAAGAAAAGAGAAAAGGCAAAGACAAAGGCGGTTCCAATTGGAAACCTGTAACAAAATTGCATGTCATTAGAACAAACTCCCATATGGGCACGAGGTCCTAATTTTTTATAAATTTGCGCGACTTACCGCCTTAATTTGCTGGAACAATGCCAATAGCAAAAGAAATCATAATATTTTCAGATTAAGAGCTGAAACAATAGAATTTTAACAATTATTTTTCAAATCAGGAGCGTGGCGAATCCAAGAAAGTGAATCTTATTAAAAAATGACAACTCACCAGAAATAAACTATAATTCCACAAGAGGATAGTTGTGAAGACACAAACTATTATCCTTTAGGCCAAAATACTCTCATTTTTATGAGATTTATTGAAATTAAGTTACGAAGCCATGAATATCGACCATCCAGCCTCAATGCTAGGAAGAAAGGTGCCTTGACAGCCATACGTCAAAATGTCATTCACTCCGCGTTCCGAAACCCTTCGTTCAAAAATAGAATTAAAACCGGTGTGACGACGTTCGCAGAGCGCGTCGTTACATTACATCCCTCCCCAAAAGGAAAAAAGAAAGAAGGAAACTTCCTTTTCTAATGAAAATTATGAGAGTCCAGAACAAAATTCCAAAAAACCTCAAAAGACAAAATGTCTTGCAACATTTTTCAATAAACAAAAAAGGCAATGCGAAAGCATCTTGCATTGGGTATTGCAGAAATAATTATAAATTAAAGAATGGGAAAGCATTCCTAAAAATCAAAGAATGTGAAAACACTCGAAAAGTAAAGAACCAAACTCAGAAAAGAGTAAAAACTTATTTCAACACAAAAGTGAAAATAAATCCTTTAATAAAACAAATTAAACAATCCCTACTCAATTCCATTCCAGATATCGATTAGGCAACCAACGCCGTCGAATCTAATCCTTGATCTTAACCAGCCTTCTAGCATCAATACAAAAGTGCGGTTGAGCTCCTACGCCACCGACTCTATACCAGCTATTCCTGAAACAAAAATATGAAACTAACAAGATATCGGTTAAGCACCAACGCTGCCGAATCTGAAAGAAAATCGGTAAAAACAATGAAGTTTTCCCACTGTCGGTTAGGTTGAAAAGCCGCCGACTTCAAATTCCTATTCCAACATCCAAAACGTCAAAACAAAATCACAACAAAAGTGTCGTAATAATATATTTATAAGCATTGTGATCGGCATAACACCACCAACTTTCCGAGCACAAGCAAAATATAAAGAAAATATGACAATTGTGACCAGTACAACACCACTGACTTTCTGAGCACAACCGCATAAGAAAAGTATGACATTTGCGACCGGCACAACACCACCGACATCCCGTGCGCAAAGCATAAAAATGTAACAATGTGTATAAAAACACAATCGTACAAAAAGAGAAAAACGACAATTACGACCGGCTCAACACCACCAGCTTCCCGTGCGCAAAGCGTAAGGTGTGACTATGTGTATGAAACACAATAGCACAAAAAATTGTAAAGTCCAGTAAGACACAAGTTTCCCAAAAAATGGTATAACAAGGTGTGTAAAAAATGCATAAAATGCGTCCAATCCGAGAATCTTAATACTAAGAAAATAACCCAGAACTGTACAAAAATAAAGTTCAAGAAACTTAATTTTCCATTCTCTAAGTGAGTGGAAATAAGTCAAGTGAATTTAATGTAGAAAATGAATATTAAATTTCACTCCTATATTAGAGTAGAAACTAAATTCCTAAATTTGTACAAAATATACAATATTAAATATACAAGTGTATAAAAATATATACAGGAAAATAATCCTATACAACAAAGATAAATAAAAATATAAGATCTTTTGATGTGGAACAATTTGTTAATATGGAGTAGAGTTACATAAAAATAAGTCCTAAAATGACCTAAGTTATTTTTGAAGGAAACTAAAATTGAAATTAATAAATTGTTGTGAAGTTCCTAACATACATCTCCTTTCAAGAACCATAAACCTACCAAACATCACCTTTTAATGGTTCATTACTTCAAACAAAGTACCAAAGACAAAGATAGACATTGTCAAAACAAGAATAATTTTAATATTTAATTATGTCTTTAATATGATAACGACCAGTATAGTTTTTATTAAGGTCTTTTAAAACATAAACATTAGAGGAAATTTTATCTATTATTTCACACTTAACAAACTTAGGTGCTAACTTAGCCGAAAAGAATGCAGGAGCATTAGACTGCACAAAACTTCTCCTCCACACTATATCTCCCACTTCAAAAGAAATGACCTTCCTTCCTATATTATAATAACGCGCATTACGCTTATAAGCTTTAAGCAATGAAGCTTGAACTTTTATAAAAATATCACTAAGTGATTTAAGTGAAAAAGCAAATGAAGACCTATCAACAACATCAAGTTGATTGAGGTTATCAAAAGAATTACTAAAACGGTGCAATGAAGCATCAAAAATAAGTTCTCTACCGAACATGAGAAAATTAGGAGTGAAATCTGTAGCTAGATTCACACTACTATTTAAAGCTAATTGAACATGAGGCAAATATTTTGACCAAGTTCTATGATCATCTTTAACAAAACAAGAAATACATGTTTCGACTGTTTTGTTATATCTCTCTACAGGATTATTTTGAGGTGTATATAAAGTATTATAAAATATTTTACCAATATTATAACTTTTTAGAAAATCTACAAATTGCTTAGCTGTAAATTGGCTTCCATTATCACAAACAAAAATTTTAGGTGTTCCAAACTTAAGAAATATTTCTTTTTCAAGTATCCTACAAATTACTTTAGTGGTAGCACTAGTCATAGGAAATATCCAACAATATTTTGTAAAAACATCTATGATTGAAAGTATATACTTGTGGCCAGAATAAGCTTTTGGAAGAGTTCCAATAATATCAATAGAAAGCATTAACATTGGTTTATCAACTTTCTTAGGATTAACCATAATTCCATGAGGTGGATTAGTAGAAGATTTATAAGCTTTACAAGTATCACAAGAAGAAATGTATTTTTGAACATCAATAAACATACCTTTCCAAAAATAATGTATTTTTAATTTATTTAAAGTTTTATGAATTCCTAAATGTCCTGAATTAACATCATCATGATTAGATTTAATAGTGTCTAAGATGTGTTCTTTAGGTATGACAATTTTCCAATTTAAACGATTATTAGGATTATATTTATCTTTACAAAATCTATACAAAGTATCACTTTCAACTTTGAAATTTTTATATTTTCTAGGAAACTTTTGACAATCTACAAATATTTTTCTATACCAAGGATCAACGATATCCTCATTTGGCATAACAATAATATTATTTACAGGAATATTAATAGCAGAAATTTCTATTCTGGATAAACAATCTGGAACTAAATGTAAAGAACCTTTTTTATATTTAACATCAAAAGTAAATTGAGAAATTCTAGCAGCCCAACGTGCAAGACGACCACTAGGATTATTAAGTTTAAGAAGCCAAGTTAAACTAAATGAGTAAGACCTAAGCCTCTCTTTTCATAAGAAATATTTTCAAAAAGTGAAATAATTTTATTTAACTCGTGCTTCTCAGAAGGAGAAAGTTCAGAAACAGAAGTAACTGCATTTACACAAGTAGTGGATTCATATTCAAAAGTAATATTATTCCATAAGTCTTTAGCAAGATTAAATTTCAACCAAAAGTCAAATCCCAAAATAATTGAAGGTTTAAAAGAAGGTATTATCAAAAAATCTACATTTTTAGTTAAGTTATCACAAGTGATAGGTAAAACCATAGTTCCAATAACATTGTGTGCAGAACCATCAGCAGTAACAGCGTTACCTTTATAAGGTTTAAATTTATAACCTAATTGCAAAAATGTTTGATGAATATTAGAACCGAGTACACAACCACAAGCTCCACTATCTAACAAACCTGAATAAAATTTATCATATTAAATGAAGATGCGGCTCTCCGACTATGATCACCAACTTCAGACAAATCAGCCATGACATGAGGCATCTCATGAGTAGAAGTACCAACTGGAACATCATCAACAATATTCTCAAACAAAGGCGGGACCTGTATTTCCTTATCCATGTTTGATTTATAAAAGGATGTGAAAATCTAATAAAAAGTTGTATTAAATACACTATAAGTTTCTAATCAAAGTATCAATTAAAGTTTCTAATTAAAGTTAATTAAATTATGAATGAAGCCAATTGCATTGATAGCAAAACGCTAAACTCAAAAGTCAACAAACTCATAGAATGGAATGTTATTGTTGCAAAAATTATTTAGGTCAAATGCCTATAAAGATAAAAATGCATTAGTGATTCACAAAATAAATTATTTATGTCTACTTAAGGCAAACAGCAAATATTCAAACATTACTATGTTTTCACACATGTGAATAAAGGTTAAGAACTAGTAATTATATAATATTACTAAGTGGAAAATCTTACCTGTAATAAACAAAGGTTATATAAGATAAAACAATTATAACAATAACCATGTTATACAAATTGAAACATTCACCTGTAATTGAGAGATACAAACAATAGTACTAACTTGTAGTATGATTAGTTTTGCAAAGTAAACAATAACAAAGATTTACTGAAATACACAGTTATGTAACAGTAAAATACATGAAGAAAACACTGTTCTTAACATGTTAAAGTAAAAAATAATGCAAAGGTGACAAGGAATAAAGATATATGCACACTGTCATGTCCCTGTTCGCGAGTGCCAATTGTAATAATTAAAAAATATGTGTTATTACAAAGTAAAAAAATTGGTTCGCAAGCGTCAGATGTAATAATAAAAAAATATGTGTCATATGACAATGAAAGAAGTAAGTGTGTAATCTCCTATTTAAAAGAAATATAAATAAAATTGGTTTGTAAGTACATTACCATAAAAGTTCGGGCGCCTTGGAGATACACATGCCTAAGATAATCAGCGGAGATTGGAAACTTTTAATCTTCCGGAGGTGAACTAAATGAAACCAAACTGTGAGGTTTAAGGTTTTATTGTCCACTCCAGTGTGCATTCAGAAATAGTTGCAAGGATACATTCCTAATGTATATCTAACCTTAAATTTAAAATTAGAGTTTTATAAGCTAGGTCAAAATGATCTTATGTCACCAATGCATTTTTAGGTTATTTTGAAGTTTAGATTTAAAATATAATTAAAGTAAGCTCACGGCATCCCTCGGCGAGTATATGTAAACACAGCAGCGGGAAAGCTCGTAGCAGGCGAAGTTTTCAGTTTAAGCCCATGCGGTACATCCATGTTTGAGGTGAAAAGCCCAAACCCTCCATAAGGAAATGCAGTTGACCGAAGACAAAGAAACGCCGAAAAAGGTCCAAAGAAAAGAGAAAAGGCAAAGACAAAGGCGGTTCCAATTGGAAACCTGTAACAAAATTGCATGTCATTAGAACAAACTCCCATATGGGCACGAGGTCCTAATTTTTTATAAATTTGCGCGACTTACCGCCTTAATTTGCTGGAACAATGCCAATAGCAAAAGAAATCATAATATTTTCAGATTAAGAGCTGAAACAATAGAATTTTAACAATTATTTTTCAAATCAGGAGCGTGGCGAATCCAAGAAAGTGAATCTTATTAAAAAATGACAACTCACCAGAAATAAACTATAATTCCACAAGAGGATAGTTGTGAAGACACAAACTATTATCCTTTAGGCCAAAATACTCTCATTTTTATGAGATTTATTGAAATTAAGTTACGAAGCCATGAATATCGACCATCCAGCCTCAATGCTAGGAAGAAAGGTGCCTTGACAGCCATACGTCAAAATGTCATTCACTCCGCGTTCCGAAACCCTTCGTTCAAAAATAGAATTAAAACCGGTGTGACGACGTTCGCAGAGCGCGTCGTTACAATATTTCAACAAGCCCTACATAACTTAATACGTCTTTTTCTCTATTTCAGATATAAAACCCGACAATATACTCGTGAATGAAAGCAAGTTAATGCTCAAATTATGTGACTTCGGTGCAGCAGGCCACATATCCGATAACGAGATTACCCCATATCTGGTCTCACGCTTCTACAGATCGCCTGAGATCATTCTCGGAGTACCATATGACTATGGAATTGACATGTGGTCAATGGCTTGCACTGTCTATGAACTATCTACTGGCAAAATCATGTTTAGTGGGAAATCTAATAATGAAATGCTGAAATACTTCATGGATCTAAAAGGAAAAATACCAAATAAGATTATCAAAAAGGGTTACTTCAAAGAACAACATTTTGATGCTAACTGCAACTTTCTGTATCACGAGTTGGATAAGATTACAGAAAGGGTAAGTATTTTTGTTAGATTGTGACGCAGACACACGCCATCTGCATTATATCCCATTCGCACAATGTCCCATTTGCACAATATCTCATTCGCATTATATCCCATTCGCGCAATATCCCATCCGCATTATATCCTATTTACACATTGTACCATCCGCATTATATCCCATTCGCGCAATGTCCCATCCGCATTATATCCTATTTACACATTGTACCATCCGCACAATGACCTCTTTTTTTTTCATAATGACTCGGCAATTGAGACATTCTGACATGAAACAAAAAATGTATGTTTTTCTCAAGGTGTATGATCTGTGGTTACGATAATAGTAGATCAGTGAACAAAGAATTGAATTATTTTTTTACAGGAAAAAATTGTAGTGATATCCAGCATAAAACCAAGCCGGGACCTGCAAGCCGAACTAGCGCCGCCACATCACAAAATATTGGCACCCGAGGCCAAGAAGATAACACAACTCAAAGACCTTCTCGAACGAATGCTCATGCTCGACCCAGCTAAACGCGCGTCGGTCAACCACTGCCTCGCGCATCCTTTCATACAAGAAAAAATATAGTACATTGTACATTAGTAACTGTATTTATCGATGTTGTAAGAGGGTTTTCACACTACACATCTAATTGTTCAATGTAATCTTCTACATATAATATTGGTGTTAAATAATATAAATCATTACGTACTTACTTTACGTGATTCTGCTTTCTAGCGCTTGTACATGCTAGCCTGAGTTCACCCGAATAGCGATGAAAGCTATCTTGTATTTTCGTTTAAAGCAATTTTATGCCTTATAAGTGCTAAAATACATTTTTTATGACATTGATGGAGCTCTGACGTCAGACGATGTATAACATGAGAAATGTCCAAGTGACAGTAGAACCGAATAGAAGTGTGATATGAATGGGTTGGTACAAAAAGACTACACAATTTCTGTTGATTAGTGTAATTTAAACTCACTTAACTATTTGTATGTTTCAATTTTCTATTTACAAACTTGTGCTCGGATATACATATTACAATAATTTTCTCCAACACTTAAAACATGTGTACACATAAACTGCTATAATTAAAAAAAATTACATATCAGCAACTTTGTGATATTTGTGCTCTTTACCGGGATTTTGTAATCATAATCATTAATTTTTAATGTTTATGTTTTGTCAATGTTAAATTTGAAATCAGGATTAGACAATAGGCTATTTGACAAGAACGTCCAATAACGAAATAGTGAGTACATCATTATCGAGATGGAAAAGTATGACTTGCAAAATAAGATATTTCCTAATTCAACTGAAACTTCGACTTTTCATTATTTGTAATTCTCGAAGTAAGTCAATAAATAAACAATCAAATCAAAGTTCAAATTTATAACATTTTGGATTCATCATTCAATTTCAAATAACTTAAAACTGGTGTATGATGTCACTCGCAAGCACGATTTTGTATGAAGCGTTTTCGGCCGGATTAAGAAATAGAGTTTTCTAAATTTTATATCTTTAAAACTAACGTCGCAGGAATATTTCTCTTTAGTTCATTATATTATAATAAAGTGATCATTTTTCGACAATAAATAAAAAAAGTCAATTAGCGTTTAAATTTTAAATATTAATTAATTTTATTAATAGCAATTAAATATTTATAGAAATAACTAGTTGTAAAACAGTAAAAATACAATCTTAATTATTTCTCTTCTCTTCATTGATGTTTTATACGCACAGTTTGGCACAGAGATGGTACCAACTCATTCTGTAATAGACTCTCCACTGACGTAATATTTTGAAATCTGTAAGAAGTAGCAACTTCAGTCTATCTTAGGCTCAGCCGCTCCGATTTACTTTCTATTGACGAGCGTTTTTATCTACCATTGTTACACTATTCTATTCCATTGTTATAGTTAAAAATTAAGTAAAAGATCTATGTATCAGCGTTTTTGACTTTTTACTGTCACTAGTTTGTTTTTTTTTTATAGCAAATAACGGTTATAAAACATTCAACTGGTATTATGGTAGTTGTTAGAAATGAAAGTGTTCATGTTTATTTCGATGTTTGCAATGAAAAATATACAATTAATATTTCAAATTATATCTAGGAATATCTGTTGTTTTTCTAGCTCCAAAGGTGTTATGCGGTTTCATACTTAATTCTAAATGTACATAGTATATGCTTGTTGATGTAAAACTCTCATTCCGGTCAACAAACTTCATGTAAACCTACTCACATAGGTGCTAGATGAAGCTTCTTAGACGTGGGAGTTTAGGAATATAAAATACATATATTGATGTGGTTGTTTCCTTATACTTAGTTTATAGTCTGTAGTCAAATTTCTCTCAACTTCCAAGTAGCATCATCTAGCTATTATAATTTTTGGTACATCCCAATCTCTCTTGTAAATATTTATAAGCATCTACTTGTATTCTTTCGTAAGATTACGATTTTCGACGTAGTGATTTTTAAAGTTCAAGGAACAATGATTTGGCATTACTTAACTACTTTAAATAATTCTGTACAGGTTATGCAATGTACTTCAAACTACTGTGCTACAATATTGTTGAACTTTAGTGTCTATGTTGAAAATAAATTATTTAGGTATCATCCTGTAATTTTATTTATAACTAGCAGACCTGGCCCCGCTTTGTAACCCCGTATCCACCCTCTATATACATTATACAGTAATTATCAAATGTGTGGAAATTTGCCATTTATTGACATTTATTGTTACTGCTTGGCTCCTGTGACTTAGACTGTGGAAGTAGCGTGATGGTATTTAGCCTTTCTTTATATACGGGCATTCATTCGATTTTTTCATTCGAACCAGTAGTTCATGAGAACGCGTTCAAACAAGCAAACATTCTCTTATTTTTATTAAATATAATAATATATTTAGATTATAAAATTAGTAAAATGTTATGCCATAAAACAAGCATGGTTCCTCAGTTTTGAAGCTGAGAGCAAAAAACGCTGCCTGTGTCAAAAACGATCACGATTTCTATGAAAATTGTGTTACGGGAATATATTTCCTTCTTTCTGGAGACTGCCTTCAGCTTACCATCAGGCGCGGTGAAGTCAAATTGGGTGTACTAGATAAAAAATAAAATTATTTTAACATTTGGTACTATTAACAGTTGACAGTAATGACAATTGACTTGTCAGCTTGCCAGTGACAGCAGCAGCAGTACAGCACCATAGGATCTTACGTAGTATTGTATTCTCTTTGTACAGCACCAGAGTTGAGTAATTAATGCAGCACTGCGGCATTTTTTTTTTATTTCTACAATATGATTTCGTGTTAATTTGTTTTATGACTTTAATAATTAAATATAGTTTATTATGTCGTTTAAAGATTAACTGTCAGTTAGCGTAACGCGGCTCTGCACCAGGTAAAAATAGCCAAATATAGGTTATGTATATCGCCTATGTGATTTTAAAAGATTCTCCACGGAACCTTTTACTAATATAACTTAAGTTATACTTAAATCCTGCAGCAGCAAATAATCTAAATCCTAAAATGCTGTTACAGAATGTCGGGTTCTGAGCACATATTGCGTGTTCGACGTTTATATAAGTTGATATTCCGAATGCACAGAGCTTTACCGCCCGAACTTCGTATTATGGGAGATAATTACGCAAGAGACGAGTTCAAACGACATAGAAACTGCAATCCTGAGGAGTCGAAGATATTTCTTAATGAGTGGACGGTATGTATTACTAAAAATATGTGAATAGAACTAATTATTTTAATGGTCTGAGGCAGTCAATACTTTTAATTTTTATTCTAGATTAATACGCAACAGATAGTCTGTTAAAGGGTAGATATTTTCATCTAATTTATTATCAGCATTAGTGACTTAAAAAGCCTTCTAACATTGCCTTGTAATCATCGTATTTTGTCACAACAAACTAATACTTCCCTGTTGACATTTTTAAGTCCTCCAGCTACCCATAATGACTATACCTCAGGACACATACATAAACAAATACATTTACATGTATCTTTACTTATTATTACATTATTCTATTTCAGGATTATGCAATAACACTAGCGAAACAAATGAAACCTTTACAACAAGCGAGAAAAAAGAAAGTAGGTGAATACTTAGATCCAAAACTCCTTGATGATATGACAGAAGACCAGCTGATACAACTATATGAGCTGCACAGGGCTGCTACAGAATCTGATAAACAAGAACAACAGAAGAAATGAAAATAGTGCATATTATTTGTTTATCTCTGTGTCTGTTAAGGTATGAATAGCATAAGAATTAGTATTGCTTGTCATTTAGTGATGATACTAACATCATGTAGTGTTTTTGTTGAGATTTCACTAGATGTAGTCAACATGAATAAAAAAAAGCTACTAGATTTACTCATCCTTAAAATTCAATGCTGTGCGATGCGATTTAACTGAATGCAATATTTATTTACACTTTTTAATAATTTAGCACAAATATTTGAAAGAGTTTGTGTTATTACAACTCTTCTACTATACATGTATAACTATATACATGTATAGTATGTATATCTGTATATACTATACATATATAACTTTATAGAAAATGCAATAATAGAATAGTTCCTATTTCAATTATATTGGAAGGTCTCTTTCCATTTTGAATGTAACAATTACATTCTATTTTCTTTATAATAACAATGCATACTTTGCTCTGTTTATAGTGAAATATGTACATAATTTTACAGTTTTTAATGTTTGTTATTATACAAATATTGTAAATATTTACATAAGTTAAGTAGAATTCTGACAAAACAGAAACCTGTTTTATAACAACATAGTAATTGTTACAACACCGTAATAAATACAATGTTGCAAACAGATTCTCTGAAATTGTAACTCACATCCGTATTTTAAGACAATTACAAAAATTGATCTTATCATAAAAGTAATGTATTACATGAAACATTGGATAACTGGCATGATTTCTTTTTAATGAATTGTATTGTTACACAGATCTATCACCAGTTATTAGAAATTACCTTACTTTCACTCGAAGTTCTCATGGGCAGGGATTAGACAGTCAATTAATATTGTGATCCAAAATCATGATCCATCGTCAATGCAGGTATAGAATGTGTCAACACATCAATATTATCAATACTTGGACAGGATCGGGAAGAACATGATATTTGTATTGACAGTCTAACCCTTGACATATGCAATATATTTCAAATGTTTTCATAGCTTAACTTCTCTATATCTCCAGGTTTAATTAAGCTATGCATTTCTATTTTGTACTGCACTTTTTCATTGCTGGAAATAGCTTTTTCATTTAAGCTTGAGCTGGAGGGAAGCTAGGTATGAACAGAGATGCAAAAATCAGTTCAATCATGCAAAACTGGATGTCATGCTTAATTTTTCACATAATTAAGACAGGTACATGGAGATTAATACACAGGTAACTTTTTGCCCCAAGAATAGATTTCTTTGGGCCCTAGGAAGATAAACAGCAATTGTGATAATACATACGTAATTATCGTCACGCCTTTATTCCCGAAGGTTTAGGCAGAGGTGAATTAACACCCACATTTTACCAATAATTGTATTCGGCCTCACATAATAGGGAGTCTGTTACCGTATTTCGGGCACTGTTGGTGAATCGAGCCATGCATTTGAGGCTGAGTCTGGGCTGTATATATCTGTCTGATGTTCTGTAGTCGCCTTGTACGACACCGCATGGGAAGAGATGGGTTAGTCCAAATTCGACTCTACCGGGAACCACGCGGCTTGTATAGATTTGGTATTTACAAATCATTCCTATTGCTGGAACTCTTTAGCTGTACATGCTATCGTAGATTTTGCTCAACAAACTAATATTTTTATAGATGCAATTAGAGATTAGGCTGTCTACTGTCTCATGCGTGTCACGCACCCACATCGGCTTCCGAACGTGGTGCAAATTGCATGTAATTTTTGCACGACTTTTGTGCAAATGATTTGCGTGAAATTAACTCCATATTATTCGCACGACATAAGCATCCGCATGTGTCCACTCACAAGGCAGAAGACGGCTTAGACTTCGTTCCCATCACAGTAGAAAGATTGTATAGATGGCATATTCTGTTACTTGTTTTGTTGATAGATAATTATGTACCTAATGTTAAAATAGTTAATATTATACACATAATGTACTATCTACATAGGTTAAGTAGAATTTTTGAATTATAGAGAATTTTTAAAAAATATCTTTGTTATTCATCAACAACCTTGACAATGTAGATTGGGTACAAGTACTCCTTGCTATGGAACTCTTTGCCTCTTCACAATGATTTATTCCCTAACCTTGGCTAGAAATTAGGGGGACAGATACCTATGCTATATAGGTCACTCGTTGTCTTGTGTACAAATGAGATTTGTACAAAAGTATCTTTTGTATAAGAAGCTTTTATATTCATTTCATTTTACTACTTTTTCGCTTTTATATATTGCGGTATCTTGCCTTAAATTGCTTTCAGCTCTACACCTATAGAACCGCAAAGCTAGTGAGTAGAAAGGTGTGCTGATTGAGTGTCGAAAGGGTGATTCTGTTATTCATAAATAGCCCTAAAACCGTAAGAATTATGGGTCTTCTCACACAAGTCATTCACGAGAGAAATCGCCGACCTTCATCCTAGAAAAGTACTGCTTTACAGTCCCCGGAGCTAGCCAGGTTTTATTAAGACTATATTATAAACTATGTGGATCAGAGACCACAGTGGGTACCTACCAGACTGATATTGGTGGACCACAAAATGATATATACTGTGATATATAGTCAACTTAGGCTCGGGACTCCGCGAGAAGTGTACAGAGTCATCGCTAATCTCAAAGATATATCTGCTCCCGGATACAATCTGATAACCCCCAGAATTCTAAAACAGCTGCCTAGAAAGGCAATTGTATCTACTTATTACAATACTCTTTAATGCTATTATGCGAATCTCTTACTACCCGAACCACTGGAAGGTATCGCAAATAGTCATGATCCATAAAGTAGGCAAATCAGTAACTTTGACCAAATCCTATCGGCCAATCAGCTTGCTACCAGTATTGTCAAAAGTTGGGGTATAGAATAAACCATGTAGGTCATGAGAAAGATTTGGCAGCTTTATGCTTGTAGGAAGGCATTCCATCACCTCTATGATCAGCTATCCATAACAACAAGAACTTGCGCTGGAGAGGAGCACTTCTTTGCAGCATCTGGCATAATCTTATTTTAAGGTGCAATAGCCGGTGGAGAATTCAGCGTGTGTATTGGGTAAGTAATAAACGATGAGGCTGATTGATGACGCGTTGGGTAAGTAGATTAATCAATCTGTTTCGAAACAGTAAGAGTAGCAGCAGGCGGTACCAATTTTCTTACGATTTATGATTGGCCTGGGTAAAAAAATGGGTACCGCCTGCTATGAAACTTGTTTTGATCTTCTAGACAGCAGTCGGGTTTTTTATTTTTCAATAATTTATTTTATTTTACACTTTTTAGTTATAATATGACTGCTGATTTCCTTCATTTTGATACCTTACTCGATAAGCACTCAAAATCCACCGTATACCTTTTATTGACATTTATTTGACCCGAGTGTCGTAGCGTACGTCCTATGACACTCAGTAGATGAAATTCGATGTAATCTGTCCAGCTGTTAAGCCTGTTGAGGAGAACAAAGAAAACTAAAAAATAAACATACTCACAAACATTACCCTCACTGACATAGTCGGGTAAAATCCATGACTAGGTATGTTTCGAAGTGAGACTAGTCGTAGTGTTTGGTCCAAATTAGCTATAACTATTCTTACTTATACGTAGGCTCGCGCTAGTAGTTAGTTAAGTCACATATTTGAGAACTCACTTGTACTTTTCCACATTATTTTTAATTGTTATAAGACCTGACCGGTTTCGCCTTACGGCATCCTCAAAGGTTTACAATGAAATTTATTGTAAACCGGTCATCAAGTCTAATAACTATTAAAAATAAAGTGGAAAAAGTGAGTTCTCAAAATGTGTAACAAAAAATTCCACCAAGTGCCATCAACCAACAGTATAAATAGTTAAGTGATTCGAGCTATGTCTAGTATTGACTACGTTAGACTATTGAGTCATGGTATAGCCATCCTTAGAATTACCTTAGACATTCCAAGTAACTGATCATCGTAGAACTCGAACTTGTATACTTCACACAGACACGTAATTTGAACCTAAATCGCGAAACAAAATAGGCCCTGGCGCGCTCGGATCGATTTATATAATAATCTATACTTCTAAATTTGCTTTTATTTTACGTGTGAAAAATCCCCACGGAAACCCCCACCATTGGAGCCGGTGGGAGAGGTTATGTCGGACTCGAACCGACTAAAACGCACGACGCCCGTGGGTCGTTTTTGTTTGCTGAAGGTGAGGGTAACACACTTGCACCCCTGCTGACTAAGGGCCATCTCTCTCGATCTGGCCCTCTCCTCGGGTGTGGGGACCAAAGAGTCCCCAACTCGTCCCCGGGAAAGTGCCGTAGCACTTTGTGCTATCCTCAAAATACACCCATGAAATGTGTTTGAGCACATTTTATGTCCAAGATATATCCCGAGCAATAGTAAAATAATAACCAAACCAGTCAAGTTATTCGTGACACCGAATGTATACAATCACCCAGTACTAATAATAGAATATGACGTTAAAAATACTTAGACGTGAAATAGTTTTTTTCCAGAACTGTCCGTAGCTGAAGAATACAACCAGACGGTGGTGCCACAACAAAGAACTTACAACAAAACGACCTCCATAAGAATTCCTGAATGCCAAGATCTAACAGTGAGTATGTGATTGTTACTTTACTTTCGATATAGAAATGTTAACACCTTAGACTATATACAAACTAATAGACTCTACCGGCCTAAAAAATGGCTACTATTGAATATAAGTTGACATATACGTACATCCCATGACATGTACCTATACATTGACAATTTAAAGAACATTATTGACATTAACTTACTTACACAAAACGCGTTCTTTCCGCCGTTTTTTGGCGTTGCATTTTGTTACAAAATCTATGTCTACATAGTATATGGTCAAAGGTTAACACTAACGGTAGCGCTTGTTTAGATAAACAACGCACTTACGGCACAGTATTAAATACCACTAGCTGACCCGCCCCAGCATCGCCACTGGCATATTTTGAAACGTCATATTACCCCTTTAAGCCCGTTTTTTAGTCTTCAAATAATGTATGAAAAATTGCCGGATTTGAGGACATTTATGATCACCGCTCCCCTCCCTTAAGTAGTAAAGTCATGATATATGGTTAAAACTTTTGTCGATAAACGGACTATTTAATACAAAACGAATTTTATAATTCGAACTAGTAGTTCCTTAGATTAGCGCGTTCAAACAAAGAAACAAATAAACAAACTAACAGATGATTCAACTTTTTTATATTAGTATAAATAAATACGTCTACAAGTAGTTCGACGCCTTCACGCACGCATTTAGTTCAGGGTCAGAGCTGTAAACTGTATCAAGAATTATCCCCTAATTCCTAATCGTTTAGGATCTGTGTCTCCCATCATCATCAGCTCAACAATATGAACAGATGATAACCACAAGAAGTAAATATATGATTATTATGACAAAATTTTGTAAGATTTAGAGTGTATCCCTCGATTTTCTTGGGACGTCCCTACCATCAAATCCCAAATTGGTGGAATTGGGACCACTTACCTACTCTTTCAAATATAAAATGATTCTCTAAAATCGGTTGCGACGAATTCTAGTTAAACTACAAATACCTAACCTCCTCCTTTTATGTATGTGAGTTTGCGCTTGCCGACCTTGCCACTCACTACTTTGTATTCTTCTCATAGCCCAGCGAAATAGCGAATCGAGAGACTGTAAAAATTAAAAAGACTGTGCTTATGAGTGCCGCTGACAATCGAATGGACGACTTCCATATTAGGTTCGTTTTCGTACAAAATGTAGACGCGTAAGTGCGTTGTGAGCCTAAAAGTAGTCCAGCGGGCTGTGTGCTGACTTCTGGGATGGAGAATTTTTTAGAAGTTCAATTTGAAATAAGCCTTTCGCACAAAGAACCGCAATAACGGACTCAGTACACAGTATAAGCAATTTAAAGTGATAATATTAAAAAACAATATCTTATTCATATTTTACACAAAATGTTGCCTTTTCGATGTTTTCGGAGGCATTAACACTTGAGTCAGTAGTTTACGGGAAAGGTATATATATATTGGTTACTGTTATCACCTACGTATGTCTTATTGATGACCATGAGTCAATAAATGATATGTACCTAAAGCGGTGCAAAGCAGAGTAAGTTCTCGCTAATAACGCTACGGCTACTAAAATAGATTACGCGTTTCGAATACCTGTTCATTGCCTGATCGATTGAGATTGCTAAAATTGAGATATATTTAAGAACCTTCTATAAGATATTATTTACTATCCTACTTGGTCATTTGTGTGTGGTATACATACAAATGAACAAGTTGCAATTAATTACATTGCTATTGATGAAGAGTGGTTTGAGTTATTTTTGCCTGTTTTTTTTTCTGATAGGCTCTCCTTATTGCCTTGCGAATATATCTATAATGGTGTGACAAAAAAATGTGTGACAAATCATATTAGCCATGGTAATACTTTGATTGCGAAAGCTACACTGTTTGTCTGTAAGTAATGCTTTCACGTCTAAATAACTAAACCGATTATGATGAAATTTTGTACAGAGATGTATTAGAGCTTGGAAAAGTACAAAGGAGATCTTTGTAGGTAGTTGCTTGTATGCCATATCGAATTCTTTAAAGATATTAAACATAATTCGCAACGCGATTGACCTTACCCTTTTTTGTTGCGTGCGGATATCCCCAGCTGGACAGTGGGGCGGTTATACCGGATTCGAGACGAATAAAACCGCACACCGTCTCGGGTCTCAAATGCCTGGGTGTAATCTGGATCAATAAAACATTTCCCTTGCACCCCGGTTGACCCTAGGCCATCACGAGATGGTCCTTTCGGTGTGGGACCACGGTGTCCCATCTTGCCCCGGAAATGGGGGCAAGGCGCGCATCACGCACGCTCCGCCCGCGGCTTGCTAACGCGATTGACAAATCATATTTTGTAGCTTGTTATATTTTGTAATTATAGGGCGATAAACAAACATGGACTGTCAATGTAGAGTTATTTATTATAAATATATTTCCACATAATACCATAGCATTGTCTTGCCACTGCATATTATCAAGGCATACGAAACATGTTTGTAAAAAACCTATGGTAAAAAAGCCGCTGAGTTTCTTGCCAAAGTCTTCTACGACGGTACCACGTAGCGTAGGTATCGTGCATGGGGTTACCGGTGCGGCTCCTGGCATCCCATCATTCCCGCCGGCGCGGCGCAGCTCAACGACGCGATGCTGCCCCGCCACTTCCAACAGCTGAGGTTGCCATCTTAAAACTGTAGATAACCCATGGGTGCTGACGGATGGCCTCTATGCAATCTTACTCCCCGGCTTATGAAGACCCGTGCCGGCATGTGGTTTTAGTCGGTCCGAGTTCGACTTGACCACCACCGATGGTCAACATGACTAGAGGATTTTACTCCTCTAGCATGGCGTATGAAATAATGGGTCGTTACATATGAATTTGCAATTTTTTTGAAGAATCCCAATTTTCAGTACTAATATTTTTGAATGTTTTTTCCGTATGACAAATCCAAATTTTATTATTTTCTTGTGTATGAATGAGACAACATTAAGCTAACCAACGCTTTTATTATATTTTTGATAAGTGACAGACAGTAATACGAAATTTATGATCAAAATGGATAGCATTTAGGAAGTACTGTTTTTGAAGATCGAATTTAATTTATTAACGGCCAATAGAAACAAAATTTAATACAGAGTTGTAAAATCTTGAAATCAACTTTCAAACAAAATTTAAACAATGGAAATAGCTATTAAATTACAGGAATAACGAACACATGAATCTGTAACAAAATTTCGACAATTTCATAGGTAAAGACCTAATATTAAGTTCAGTCAGTCATAAAACAAAAAAGTATAATCAAAACAAATCAGATCCAATAGCTTTTTGTGACGCTCGGATAAACAAACCATTTACTGATTTATAATACGTGCTCTAAAAATTATACAATACAGATGCTTATCAAAACGGTGATTTGAAAAAAGTAGGTCCAAATCACACAAAACTGGCGGGTTTGCACGAATTATTTTATGACAGTAAAGGAAGCTCGTGAAATGTCCATGGACAGTACATAATATGTGTAAATTCAATCTATTTTTCTTCTTCTTTGAGTCAATGGCTAGGTCTGGTATATAATGGTCAGGTATTTAAATTTTATTGACCCAGAATTTGGCCACAGCAACAGCGCTCTCCGTTGCTCTACATAGGTCGTCGGTAGTGCCAGTGAAGGGGCACATCGAGCTGGAAAGCAAATGCGACATGGACTGAGATTGGGCCCCGCAGTCGCAGGACTCTTTCGACCGGTCGATAAAGCCCCATTTTGCCATGTTTTCTCTGCAGCGGCTAACTTAGGTCCGCAGGCGGTTTAAAGCCTTCCAAGTTGGCCACTGGAGATGGAATTCAGGTGGCAGGTCTTCGCTTGGTCTGATGAAACCTACCGGAGTTGGATGCTTGTCTTCCTATTGTTGCTATTGAGTAGATATGATCTGAAGTCGGGCTAGATATTCAAGCGGGCGGAACTGCAGGCACAGTCTAATATTGTGTATGTACTTTTAAATCACAACATCCTTTGAAAGTCCACCTGTTGACAATCGATTAATAAAGACTGCTAGGCAACAGTAACCTGGGGTGACGGGTGGATCCGCCTTTCACCATGGCAGAAAGTCTCCCCATTGCCGGGGACTCTGTGGTCCCCATATCAGAGGAGAGGGCCAGATCGAGAAAGATGACCCTGGGTCGGTCGGGGTGAACGACCCACAGATGGCCTGCGTTTTGGTCGGTTCGAGTCTGCCGTAACCTCTTCCACCGGCTCCGGAGGAGGGGGGGGGGGGGGGGCAGTACCCGTGGGGTTTTTACGCACATAAGAAAAAAAAGTAACAGTTACCTATATGGTAACGGTGTAAAAAGAATATATATGAATAAATGGTGAATCGGCGCCTATGTCACTAGAGGCTCCTGATATTGCTGTCAGATAACGTATATACGAGTATAAGAATCAATAATTGGGTATTTTCCTGTAGTTGATATAAACACATTAACTGAATGGTAGAAGCTGCGTCTGTTCTTATTTCATCGTTTTTATTTATTTTTAATCTTACACTCAACCCATAATAGATTCTTTTTTAAGATGTATGGGACACGTCAATTAGACTTCGCCTCGCTTGATGGTAACCTGAAGGCAATGTCTCAGAAAAGAGGGTCACGATTGACAATGAAATATTATGACGTCACAATATTCTATACAAGGTTCCTTAATTAACCATTTTGACGTTAAGTGAATAGTAGCTGATTTGACTAGTCAGTCGAATACCCAATTTGCAACTGATGGTGTTACCGCAAATCCCTATTTGCAAGCAATTTCAGCCATTGTGTTCTTTAGATATGAAAGCAATAGACTCTGACACCGTATTTGTAAGATAATTTAGTATTGTAGGAAAAGTAGTCACTTTTGAAACGAGATCAGATTGTGACGTAGATTTCACTTAAGCGAAACGTGAGGGACTTCATTCATAGAGACCATTAAGGGAGTTTAGTCCAGACGAAGGTAAATGTAATTGTTACGAAATTGCAGAGAGGTATTAGAGGCCAACAACAGGATATATGCGGTTCATTTGACCAAGATCAACCTAAACTGGAAAATTTGTGCTGTCAGTGGGAAGACAAGACAAGAAAAGGCTTGTCCTGCTTTGTCTTCTATACTGACGGCACAGAAACTCTGTACTTACAGGGTTGGCAGCGCAACTGTGACTCCTCTGGTGTTACAAACGTCCATAGGCCACGGTAACCACTTTCCATCAGGTGGGCCGTGTGCTTGTCTGCCTCCTAAGTAGTATAAACAAAAAATCTCACCTGCGAGTAACAACAACTGATTAAGGACGAGGCTGTGATGCAGGCTTTTTTTTCCACTTATGGTAAACAATTGGATATATCCGCTATTCGCTACAGCTCATGAATTGTGACAGCGTAGTGAAGTCCAGAGATTGAATAGGGGTACGCGTCACCATCTCGGACGTGTTGTTTGTAGCATATGTAGCTCGGAATGTGATCTCTGTCTCAACTGTTGCTGTCCTGTTTGCACAGTGGCTATTCGTTATTCTCAACATGTTATGCTCGCCTAGTACTTTGTGAATTAAGCTTGGCGTTTTTCCAAGTTTAATTGAGCGTTTTAAGGTACAATATCTGCAATAATTTTGTTAATTTATTCAAAAATACCATAGAAGTGTTGATAGATTTATTCACATTCGTTTTCCAGAGGATAGGATTCAATTACATCATCATTTAAAATTAAACATCATTTAAAATTCATGAAGTAGATACATACTACTTTATGAATTTTAAATGGAATGAAAACTAATTGATCTACCAATACACACATAATTAGGTACTTTTTTCACTGAATGACTACTTCTCCCCTTAAGCTGGTAAAATAGGGAATGAACGGTTGTAAAAGACGATTTTTTATTTGCTTACAATTGATAAACACTAATACTGTTGGACAGATTTCAAATTTTTTTACACCATTTGAATGCTACACTATCCTTGAGTTATACTATCCAAGGATAGTGTAGCATTCAAATGGTATTATGGCTAGTATTTATCTAGATATTTCCACGGGATCAGGACTTACGCGGGTGAAATCGCCGAGCCCTGCTTATTATAAAGTCCATCATTTTTAATGTAGTCAGGAAATCACATAAAACTGGCTATTAATGAATATTTAAGTGGTTCGAACTTTTTCAAACATTCCCATTCTTTGTTAAGAGTGGATTAGTGGTTGTTAATATGCTTTTTGATTTATTATGAAAAGTTGTTTATATTTATGGTTAAGGTAAGGAAAAACAGAACCCTTATAGATCACTAAATAACAGCTCTCCCTGGGCAGACCCAGTTGAAATATTAGAAGTTTCTTTAATATTCCGATTCTTTGCATGTTTACTAACTTACATAACTACTCTTCTTATCAGACGTTGATTCCCTATTTTACCTTCGAATTTACCAATATCTTTTCTCATTGCCTGACTGACCATAAAAAGAAACTACTCTTAAAGATTTGCAGTTACATCTTCCGTAATTGCGACCCTATTGAGAGGCCGGTAGGATGAAACATCCTCTTTAGCCTTTTGAAATAGGTTTTTTTTTTTAAATTTAAATAATATTAGAATAGTTAATTATAAAAGATCATAGAAGCACCCATAAAACCCAAATAGGTTTATCTTGACTGTGAGTTTACATTAATTAATCATTGCTTAATTTTAACCGCGATAGCTTAGTGGTATGGGTAATGGACTGCTGAGACAAAGTCTCGGGTTCGATCCCAGGTTTTACCATGGCACACACCAATGATTTTTCGATGCTTTTCAAAGTTATGTGTGTATTTATCGCACAGGTTTATAAAGGGCCCGGTTAATGGCAATAGGCTCGCTACCTATTACATTGGGACCTAAACATAAACGGCGAAATGTGGGTGCTAGCACCTCTGCCTACCCTTTCGGGGATATAGGCATGCTTAATTTTAAAATTAAGGTATAATTGCATTATTTAGATGAGAATGTGTAGAATCTAAAACACATTTTGAACTTGAATTTTAAGTCATTTTTATTATTGTCATTGCGTACCAGTCTTAGGTTGTTAGCAGCAGTTGAATAGCAGCCCTATCTGGTGACCAATGTCGGACCTGGGTAGATAATGTGTGTAGGGAAACGAAGCATTAAATTGAAGTAAAGGGCAATCTAATCACAAATAGATAGATAGATAGATAGATAATTCTTTATTGTACACCAACAGATTTACAGTAGGACAAGTAGGTATCTATACAGTTCAATTTGTCGATGTAATTGCGATTAAAAGGATTTCCCGTCATGACAGAGAACGAATATTTTGAATAATTAACATAATATGTTAATTCGTCAAAATATTCGTTCTCTGAGTGTATATTATACACTCGATAGTCAGTGTCTTCGTAGACTGATCGGCCAGGCATCCCAACCCACACCCCACCCCAGCCTATTTTAAATAATTTTGTAAGTAGCGATATTTTTGTTGTATTCCTTAGGTTTTGGCATAACAAATAAGTTGTCTACTTTGGAAGAAAACCCGTTCAGTGAGGGGGTAAAAGATACGTCAAAAAGTGGAATAAACAGTTTTGAAAATTTAAGATCATATAAAAAAATCTATATAAAATGAGTATGTGTACTGTGTAGATGTTCTTCCGTAAATCGCCGCGTATTCGTGTCAATTTTTGAAAGACAGCCTCCATTTTCATTAATAGGTATAAAAATTCATGTTCCTAAAAGTGTTAATCAAACCTGATTGATGCTTCTTCACGTACCGCTGCCGCGTTCTACAAGATTTCTTCAGAAGGATTCTTTGTGGTCGGCAGCGCGAGTGTAACATCCCTGGTGTTGCATACGTCCATAGGCCACGGTAACCACTTCCCTTCAGGTGGGCCGTGTACTTGTCTGCCACCTAAGTGGTATAAAAAAATGTTAAAAGTGCAGTACCTAACCTTGTAAAACGTCTAAATACATTTCTAGTGAGTTTCCGTGAGTTAAGATTTTTCATATTCATTTTTCTCAAATTTTTCATACTATTACATATTTGTGAACAGTTTCACAACAATTTGCTATTGTCGCAGAGTCTACGACAATTTCAATAATGAATCTTTTAGGTAAATGCCTAAAAGCCATTTTTCAGTTCAGCTTTGCCAGTCAGTGGCGTGGTCGTGAAAGGATTAGGCCACGCCCACCTCAAATGGCCAGGCTGGATCTATGGAATGGGTGAACAATTGACATATTTTTGGCCCTAAGGATGAGGTTCAGATTTTAGTAGTGTTTGCAGTGCGATGGTGCACACCTGTATGTCGTTTTCGAATTTGAATTTATCGCATCACTGATATTGAAGTAGGTTTTATGTTTAAAGTCTATGTTTCTTATAATTCATAAATCAAATGAATTGAAGAATAATGAATTAATAAACGTAAGTTGTACGCATAAATTCAGTTCGAGGCCATCGACATTTTCTTCACAATGACACTAATACACAGACACATGTCTGCGGGGTCTGGGGGCACCCCTAGGGGCTTCAAAATTCATGACACTAGGTACCAGAGACGCAGACATTGATGTAGCTTATGTTTTTCAAATGGCTAGGCTTTTAGTGATACATTTTTGTTTATTATCATAGTTTTAACTCGACCGCGTTATCAGGACACTGCTCTTATCTTGCTTTGCACTACTTGGTTATGATTTTTTTGTAATTTTATAATATAATATACGATTTATAAGTATAAAACAAATAACTAAAATGTGCATGAAATGATATTAATTCATGCCGATTTGTAATTATTTTCTTGAATTGGGCTCCTCCTAATTCGAGAGTGAGGAAATAGGAGGAATTTAATATAAAGAAATACCCTCTCCCCCCTTGTATGTCATTTGAAGACACTCCCTAGGTCAAATGTAGAATTTTCAATGATCATTCGATGATTTACATTACATTTTGTAACTCGCAAATCATCTGAATATATCACCACAGTCAGTCCAAACTTGTAAATTTTCTGAATAAATCACTTCTACCTAGATTTCTTTGAATTTATTACTCCTACTGTTTACTAAACTCCTGGTAGCATTAGGTTCGCAACTCAATAATCTAGACTTCGGTATGACCTAGACATTTGTAAATGTCTTGTATAAATAAGCTGAGTTGTCTAGATTTCTTTGAATGAACTCCTACAGTTTACTGCGCTCCTGGTACATTTAGGTTCACAACTCAATAATCTAGACTTTAGTATGACCTAGGTATTTGTTATTCGAGCTAGTTTCGGCTCTGTCGTGTTCTAGACTAAATGAATAAATCAATCGAGTTACCTAGATTTCTTTGAATGATTTACTCCTTCTGTTCATTGTGGGTGCTAGGGTGTTAGCACCTCTGCCTACCCCTTCGGGGATATAGGCGTGAGTTTATGTTATGATGTTATGTTCATTGAATTCCTATGGAACTTTCAGGTTCACAACTAAATAATCTAGACATTTATTGGTATAACCTATATATATTATGCGGCAAGCTAGAATATCTGGAGCTAGCCTTGGTGGTAGAACATCTGCACTCTTTTCCAGTGTACAAATTCGTAGCACGCAGCGGATATAGAGGGTCTTCCTCCGCATCATATAGTATATGCTTCTCTCACGTATATCTTTTACATGCTTCGATTTTAAATAGGTTTTTAAGAACTTTCTCATCTGATGAATATCTAATATATAAAATTCTCGTGTCACAGTGTTGGTTACCATACTCCTCCGAAATGGCATGACCGATTTTTATGAAATTTTATATGCATATTCAGAAGGTCTGAGAATCGGCTACTATCTATTTTTCGTACCCCTAAGTGATAAGGGTTGTCCACATCCAACATTTTTTTTTTTAAATTCTTATATATATTTCTTTTTTTTATTCTTTTATGATATAGCATTAGAAAATACATGCAACCCTGAATTTTCAACCCTCTACGATCAACCCCTTTTTTTGCATCGCGATTTTTATTTTTTTTACTTTTAAATAAATGCCTTTAATTATGATTTTTTTTGTGTAATAGTCCGTTTATCGACAAAGATTTTAGGCTATATATCATCACGCTACTACTTAAGAGAGCGGAGCAGCAACCATAAATTTTAATTAATCCGGCAGATTCCTATACATTATTAACAAAATTGAAGAAATACGAGCTCAAATAGGTAATATGAGGTTTTAAAATATGCCACGAGGGAAGCTGGGGCGGGGCAGTTAGTTATATATATAATATTATCAGATCCAAAATATACAAGAACTATTTTACTTTGGATTTAGCTTTTCTTTTAAAGCTACCCTACAATGCAAATGCTCAACGGAAATTTTCATATTAAAAAAGAAAATTATAACCCTAGAAAATTATCGAACCTTGGTCTGTCATCACTACGACGGTTGTACTTACTTACCACTCTACCAATGAGGCTGCGCGTTTTATCAAATATGTGTACTCTGTCGTCACGAGGCAATCTTTAAATCAGAAGTATAGCTGTAAACTACAGTTTTTCATTTTTAGTTTGCTCTTTGCATCCATTTTATGCTGATTTCAAATAGTATATTCATTTGAATACTTTCAAACTCTTTTGCGTATTATGAAACTCAACAGAGCTGCCATCAGTTATTAACAATTCGCACTAATTTGCACATATTCTTTCCATCGAAGTTCCCGCAGTGATCGCCAGTTAGGGTGATTCTACGAAAATATTACTAGATAATGATTGCGTATTACCAAGTAAGAAATTAAGTAAAGAATATTATTAAAGCTTATTTTGATGACAAGTTCTAATTTATAGTGCATTTTGCCTCTCGGAACAACTCTATTTGCATTATTATAAATATATTGTGCAGAACCTAAACTATAATTTGAACGTAATTTATACAGGGGACGTAGCTCACTTGGTAGAGCGCTCGCTTCGCATGCGAGAGGTACCGGGTTCGAAACCCGGCGTTTCCATATACATTTTATTTTACATTTCGCTATTTTAAGCACAAGTTAGGAATTTACAATGTATAATTTATTTATACAATATGTACAATAGACGTTAACTACACTATATGTATTAACTACAGTATTAGGTGATTCTGGTTCCCCTGCAACTTAACAATAACTAGGATATCTTCATTTCTAGGCATCTGGGATTTCTACCAATTTTCAAATTGTTTTAGTACATAATATTATGTATGATTATAATATACAATATGATGGTGCTACAATTATGTCGAAAGTTTAAAAGTCCCACGTTGGGCGCCATTGTGACAATTTAATAATTCGACTATAATGGTATTATTTATTTTAAACTTGTCAGCTTTTTCGGCTCGTATGTGTGAACCTATCACGGGCTTAAGTCAAGTGAGTCGGTTCATTTAGACTTGTGGTGGGTGTTTGTGTAGTGGATATGAGGAATCGCCTAACTATGGAACATGTATCTATAACAACTGATCTCTGTAATGAAATATATACTTTTTTATGTAGACTTAATTCTGTCAGTGATTAATGATTTTAATTAGACCTGTGGAGGAGAGAATGATAGGTATGATTTTAACTGTGTGTTGATGACACATTTGCTGTATTTCGTCAGCAAGTGGAATGTATTTTTGTATTTTTTCTTTGTTTTCAGAGTTAGGAATTGAAATATCTATTAAATATGTGATTTTTTCCACTTTTAGCGTTAGTGTTACATCTGGTCTATTATTTGTAATCGTTTCATCTGTTATAATCGCTCGGTCCCAGTAGAGTTTTGTGGTTTCATTATTCAAAACATCCTTTGGTTTATATTTGTAATACGGTTCTATTTTATCTACTAACTTATTTTTTCGAGCTAACAGTGAATGTATTTGTTTGGCTACATTATTATGTCGATCGGTGTATTATTATTATTTACTCTTTATTAAAATATACAACTTATAAATTATATTTTTAAATACATATGAAAAACATCTATTTAAAAATATAATTATTAAAATATTCAACTTATAAATTATATTTTAAATACATATAAAAAACATCTATTTAAAAATATAAAAATAGTATTGGGTACAGGGACCAAGCTACCATTGGTTAGGGCTCCAGAGAAAGAAACTTCTGCACGATGCGCCCCGTATCAAGAAACACAGCCTTCTGCACCTGGCCCTTGACCCAACCATCTAACCCGAGCCTCTTTAGGTGTTAGCTGAGGCTCTATCCATTGACTGACATGACTATCGGTGCAATGATTGCTGAGTCAACATTCCACATGTCAACATTCTCGTGAGCCAAGTCCAAGTACTTAACCTGTTTATCTTTCTCAGCCTTCACGAGATTCTCGTCATGAGGAATGGTGATATCAACAATCAATGCTCAACAATATTGAAAATAATTAACTTCATCCTGGAGAGATCTGGGACTCTGGTACTCAGCGACTTAACACTAATTAGAATTTAATTCTGTGAATTAACTTATTAAATAGGTGATCTCTGGGATATATTTTAAAATAAAGAATGATCGAACTAAAACTAAACTAAAACTAACTAAAAGATGAATTTATTAATCATTTGGTAGTGCTTGGGTTTTGATGCCAGTACTCCTCATTTGCTAAACAACCGCTCTACCACCTGAGCTGCGATCATTATATGGATACACGTTCAAATTGTTTTAATTTCTTCACAATATAATCTAGCGTTGAAGGTAGAAAGAATTATGTCGAGAATTTTCACTTTCCATCAAGTGCGACGTGTGCTTGTCTGCCACCTAAGTTGTATACATAACATTGGCATTCAACGTGGAGCATATACTTTAATGTTAAGAGACAGGTTTGCACGCACTATAAAGATAATATGGTGTAGAAGCTAAATCGCAATTTGAAAAAAGCGCTTGTTTGGCATGCGAGAAGTACTGGGTTCGATGCCCCGCGTCTTCAGATGTTTTCAATTCTATTTTTTTATGTCTCTTTATTTTGTTTTATCATTTGGGAAATTGAAACTCGAAACTTGCTACTTCTTGAAGACGCACATTTGGAATTACTGCAATGAAATCTTTAGAGTTATTTGTATATCTTTATGTGTTTCGTAAATACTAAATGGCTAAACCGATGTACGATATTGCTTAGATTTGAAATTAAAAGGTGAATACATCAAGGAAAGGAACTGGACTATATGTACACGTATTTAGTAACTAAAAACTTGATAATACCGAACAATACTTTAAAACAACTTTTTGATTTTCTTACTACTTTTTACATTCAGTTTATGCTAATTTTGAATGATTTTGTTTGAACAATTTTTAACCTTTTGTTGTATTACCTGCCTGTACAGAGCTGCCATCAATGATGAACGATGCGCACTAATTTATACCCATATTCTCTCCATTAAGTTCCGCCATTGCTCGTCAGATAGGGTGATTTTACAAAAACTTACCAGATAAAAGCAACGAACGTGTGTGATACGCATTTCATTTTATTATTATTTGTGCTTTGAGTATAATTATATATCATACGTTTTACTATTCTTATTTTTATATAATTATTTGTGAGCATCTAAAAGATACAGTATAAGATGCATTATAAAGAAAAATAGTGTAAAACCTAAAGCATAATTTGAACATCTGTATTGGGAGCGGAATTCAGATGGTAAAGCGTTCGTTTAGTATATGAGAGGTCCGGGGATCGATACCCCGCGTCTCTAAATGTTTTGAATTTTACTCTTTTCGTCATACATCGAAACAAAAATTATCTGTACTTCTGCCATAAGGCGGGTGTTAAACGATTACAAGTAGCTGAAGATGTGCTTTCTGCTTGTCCGACCACAGTGAAATCTTTAGAGTTATAGTTTTGACATGTACCTCTACATGTATGTTTGTTTGTATATTTTATGTACCCTCGAAAACACTAAACGACTAAAACGATTCGACTTCATCGAAATTTAATAATGTAAAGGAGAATAATCACTCGCTATTACACATCATCACTATCATAGAGTGTATAGGAAAGAAATCTGGCTATATGTGCAAGTATAAAATATCTAGTAGCTAAAAAGATAAAGTATAAAAACAATAAAAAGAAAATGAAACTGTTTTCATATAGACCTTCCTTCTAAAACTACCCTCATTATGCATGTATCAAGTAAAATTCTCATAATGATTTTCATATTAAGAAAAAATAAAGGTCCTCGTCAAGGGTTTGAACCGTGGTCTATATATTACTGCATTAAACCTTTTGGAACAGTTGTATTAGCATTATTATAAATATATTGTGTAGAACCCAAGCTACAATTTGAACTTAACGTATACAGGGGGGCGTAGCTCACTTGGTAGAGCGCTCGCTTCGCATGCGAGAGGTACCGGGTTCGAAACCCGGCGTCTCCAAATAAGTTTCATTTTACTTTTCGCTATTTTATGTACAAGTTAGGAAATTTCAATGTATAATTTATTGTATATATATCTTAAACATCAGCAATAGACGTTAACTACATGATATGTATTAAAACTACAGTATTAGGTGACTCTGGTTCCTCTGCAACTTAACAATAATTATGATGACTTCATTTCTAGGCTTCTAGGCTTTCTACTAGTAACAAGCATCCATATCGTTTATGTACATATTATGTACTAGCTTCGTCCGTGGCATATTTGGAAACTTCATATCACCCCTTTTAAGTTAGACCATGCTATCTATACCTTTTTACTAATTCTTATACAAATAAATGATTTCGTATTTATAATTGTTGTGTGTGTGATGTGAAATTGAGCCTCTTATCGAAAAAAGTTAAAACAAAAGTTGTAGGCAATAACTAGATCTACAACTTTTGAATGAACCGATTTTCACAATACCTGACAGTTTTAGAGCAAAACTGGAAAAAGTGGTTTCTTGATTTTGCTAAAAATACTTAAAATCATGCTTAAACAAAATACTTCAACTACTACAAATAATACATTACAACTACTACACAAATTATATTTTACATAATTATAGTTAACTAGTATCACCTCGTGTTTTTACCGACACAACTTCAGGTTCTGTGGGAATATCGAAAGTAAAAGTAGCCTAGCTACTCAGAAATAATATGGTATTTTGATAGCGAAATTTCTTTTTAAATCGGTCACAACAAACAAACAATTATTTTTCTCCATAAAATTAAAATAGATTAATAATAATTATTGATTATATTTACTTTTTGTTTGTTTTAGAGATTTATCCAATGATTTTTGCACTTTTTTAATACCTAAATAATAATAGAAATATTAACTATTACTCAAATTTTTTCAAGAGCCATGCTAAAACTACTAATGCATGTATCCAACGGAAATTCTCAAAATATTTGTCATATTAAGAAAATCCAGTTTATGCTAATAACCAATAATGTTGTTTAAATAACATTAAGCACTTTGTGTATTAACTGTACAGAGCTGCCATCAATGATAAGCAATGCGCACTAACGTATACCCATATACTCCCCGTCAAGTTCCGATATTGGTCGTCAGATAGAGTAATTTTACATAAACTTGCTGGTAACGGCAAAGTGAGCGATACGAATTTCATTTATTTGTCCTTTCAGTATATAATTATATTATTCTACACAAACATTAATATTAGAGATCATAAGATACAATATACTCGGTTCAACATAATGAAAACTTAAATTAAAAGTTGGCGCCCAACAAGGGGCATTTACCCTACATAGATATGTATTATAAAATCATCAAAATATGATGTAAAACCTAAAGCATAATTTGAACCTCTTCTGTACTAGGGCTGTAGCTCGGATGATAAAGCGTTCGTTTAGCATACGAAAACTCCTGGAATCGATACCCTGCGTCTCCAAATTTTTGCTATTTCTACTACAAATGTCATTGTTTCGGTTAGAATAATATTAACATTGAGGGAGATAGACGATTAGACATTGTACTGTTGTTTTAGAATCAAATTATATTCTTGATGTAAACAGACTTATACCATCAGTTGGCGCCCAACAAGGGGCGTTTACCATACATAGGTATGAATTATAAAAAAACAATATATGATGTAAAACCTAAAGCATAATTTGAATCTCTCATGTACCGGGGGCGTAGCTCAGTTGGTAGAGCGTTCGCTTAGCATGTGAAAGGTCCTGGGATTGATACCCGGCGTCTCCAATATTTTTATGCAACTTTTTTCTTTTTTTGCTAATTCTCCTACAAGTGCTATTATTTTGGTCAGAATAATACTAACATTGAGGGAGATAAACGATTAGACATTTTCGACGACCTCCGTGGCGTAGCGGTAGAGCATTCGACTGCTATGCAGGGGGCGCGGGTTCGATTCCCGCTCAGTGCAAATATTTGTATGCATGAATATGTATATTTGCATTGGTCTGGGTGTTTCTATGTATAATATGTATGTATTTACAAAAAAAAAAAAGTATCTAAGTATGTTTATCCGCATTCTAGATCCATAACACAAGCTAGTGTTATGCTAGCATAACACAAGCTAGTAATATATTGTGTAGAATGTCGTGGAATATTTATTATTATTTATTTTTATTTATTGTTATGTTAGATTCAAACTATTTATATTCATCATGTCAGCAGATTTATGCCATTAGTTGGCGCCCAAAAGGGGCGTTTCCCATAAAAATCAGTATCACTACATAGTATAAAACAAAATCGCTTTCTCTGTCCCTATATCCCTATGTATGCTTAAATCTTTAAAACTATAGGGGGTTTTTAATAGATAGAATGATTGAAGAGGAAGGCTTGATTGTATAATAACATCAAAAAGTGGAGAAATGCTGTTATTTTTGAGGTTTCTAATGTGATGTCGTAAACAATTATATTTTTTCCGCTTATATTGCAAACCCAGGCTGAACCCTACGAGATTTATCAAAATAACGTACTAAGTATTGTACACATAGCAAAGGTCTACGGAAATCTCTGCGATGGTATATGTATATCTCTTATGGGTGTCCCACAATAACATTTTTATGTCATTTACTTTTCACGACAAATAATGGCTAATTTTCGAAGCGATTTTAACCAATACAGCATTAATCCTTATCCAATTAAATACCTTAAATACATTGTTAATTTAATGTAGATCTATATGGCCTTGTCGAGCATAGGATTTAGATGAATATTTTCGAAGATATTACAGATTTAAAAATTGCTGGACGTAGAGTTTGCGAAGTGTATTTAGTATTAGCATTGCACCCGTCCGAAGCCGGGTCGGGTTGTTAGCATGATGTGAAAAATAAAGCATAATTTGAACCTCTCTTGTATCGGGGACGTAGCTCAGATGGTAGAACATTCGCTTAGCCTGCGAAAGGTCCTGGGTTCGATACCCTGTGTCTCCAAATATTTTGAATTAACTTTTTTTTATTTTTGCTATTTCTTCTTTAAGTGCTATTATTTTGGTTAGAATAATACTAACATTGAGGGAGATAGAAAATTAGACATTTTATTGTTATTTTAGATTCAAACTATTTATATTCATTATGCAAGCAGACTTATGCCATCAGTTGGCGCCCAACTAGGGGCTTTTACCATACGTAGATATGTATTGAATTGACTTTTAAACTTTCGCGTTCCATTATACACAATAATGTTTACGGGAATTAACGCAATCATGGTATAGGTACATACATACCTTTGACTTACCTGACGTTTCGACCAGGTGACACCGGCCGTGGTGAATGTGCGGAATGTGCGGGTAGATAAAGAACCTACTACCTCACGGACTCGAAAACGGCTGGCGTCCACCGCTGAGCCAGTCAGCCTGTGACCACGGCCGTTGTAACCTGATCGATACGTCAAGCAAATCAAAGGTATGTTTGTACCTATACCATGATCGCGTTAATTCCCGTAAACATTATTGTGTATAGATATGTGTTATAAAACAATCAATATATGATTTAAAACCTGAAGCATAATTTGAACGTCTCCTGTATCGGGGACGTAGCTCAGTTGGTAGAGCGTTCGCTTAGCGTGCGAAAGGTCCTAGGTTCGAATCCCTGCGTCTCCAAATATTTTGAATTTTACTTTTTTTCTATTTTCGCTATTTCTTCTACAAGTGCTATTATTTTGGTTAGAATAATACTAACATTGAAGGAGATAGACGATTAGACATTGAATTGTTATTTTAGATTCAAACTATTTACATTCATCATGTAAGCAGACTTATGCCTTCAGTTAACGCCCAAAAGGGGCGTTTCCCAAAAAAAACAATATCACTACATAGTATAAAACAAAGTCGCTTTCTCTCTCCCTGTATCCCTATGTATGCTTACATCTTTAAATTTACGCAACGGATTTTGATGCGGCTTTTTTAATAGATATAATGATTAAAGAGGAAGGTTTGTATGTGTAATAACATCCATTAAGTAGTGGAGAAATGCGGTTATTTTTGAGGTTTCTAATGTGATGTCGTAAATAATTACTTTAATTCCGCTTACATTCCAAACGCAGACTGAACCCTGCGAGATTTATCAAAATAATGCATTAAGTATTGTACACATTGAGAAGGTCTACAGAAAACTCCGCGATGGTATCCCATAATAACATTTTTTTGTCATTTGCTTTTTACGACAAATAATGGCTAATTTTCGAAGCGATTTTAACCCATACAGCATTAATCCTTATCCAATGAAATACCTTAAATACATTGTTAATTTAATATAGATCTTTATGACCTTTCAGCATAGGATTTAGATGAATATTTTCGAAGATATTACAGATTTACAAATTGCGGGACGTAGCGTTTGCGGAGTGTATTTAGTATTAGCATTGCACCCGTCCGAAGCCGGGGCGGGTTGCTAGTGTGATGTGAAACATAAAGCATAATTTGAACGTTTCCTGTATCGGGGACGTAGCTCAGTTGGTAGAGCGTTCGCTTTGCGTGCGAAAGGTCTTGGGTTCGAATCCCTGCGTCTCCAAATATTTTGAATTCCACTTTTTTCTATTTTTGCTATTTCTTCTATAAGTGCTATTATTTTGGTTAGAATAATATTAACATTGAGGGAGATAGAAAATTAGACATTGTATTTTAGATTCAAACTATTTATATTCATCATGTAAGCAGACTTATGCCATCAATTGGCGCCCGAAAGGGGCGTTTCCCGAAAAATCAATATATGATGTAAAACATAAATCCTAATTTGAACCTCTCCTGTACTGGGCATGTACATTGAGGGAGACAGACGATTAGACATTGTGTTGTTATTTTAGATTCAAACTATTAATATTCTTGATGTAAGTAGACTTATGCCATCAGTTGGCGCCCAACTAGGGGCGTTTATCCTACGTAGATATGTGTTGAACTGACTTTTAAACTTTCGCGTTCCATTATACACAATAATGTTCACGGGAATTAACGCAATCATGGTATAGGTACATACATACCTTTGACTTACCTAACATTTCGACCAGGTGACACCGGCCGTGGTGAATGTGCAGAATGTGCGGATAGATGAAGAACCTACTACCTCACGGACTCGAAAACGGCTGGCGTCCACCGCTGAGCTAGTCAGCCTGTGACCACGGCCGTTGTAACCTGATCGATACGTCAAACAAATCAAAGGTATGTTTGTACATATACCATTATCGTGTTAATTCCCGTAAACATTATTGTGTATAGATATGTGTTATAAAACAATCAATATATGATTTAAAACCTGAAGCATAATTTGAACGTCTCCTGTATCGGGGACGTAGCTCAGTTGGTAGAGCGTTCGCTTAGCGTGTGAAAGGTCCTGGGTTCGAATCCCTGCGTCTCCAAATATTTTGAATTCTACTTTTTTTCTATTTTCGCTATTTCTTCTACAAGTGCTATTATTTTGGTTAGAATAATACTAACATTGAGGGAGATAGACGATTAGACATTGAATTGTTATTTTAGATTCAAACTATTTACATTCATCATGTAAGCAGACTTTTGCCATCAGTTGGCGCCCAAAAGGGGCGTTTCCCAAAAAAATCAATATCACTACATAGTATAAAACAAAGTCGCCTTCTCTGTCCCTATATCCTTATGTATGCTTAAATCTTTAAATTTACGCAACGGATTTTGATGCGGCTTTTTTAATAGATATAATGATTGAAGAGGAAGGTTTGTATGTATAATAACATCCATTAAGTAGTGGAGAAATGCTGTTATTTTTGAGGTTTCTAATGTGATGTCGTAAATAATTACTTTATTTCCGCTTACATTCCAAACGCAGACTGAACCCTACGAGATTTAACAAAATAATGCATTAAGTATTGTACACATTGAGAAGGTCTACAGAAAACTCCGCGTTGGTATATGTATATCTCTTATGGATATCCCATAATTACATTTTTTTGTCATTTGCTTTTTACGACAAATAATGGCTAATTTTCGAAGCGATTTTAACCAATACAGCATTAATCCTTATCCATTGAAATACCTTAAATACATTGGTAATTTAATATAGATTTTTATGACCTTCCAGCATAGGATTTAGATGAATATTTTCGAAGATATTACAGATTTATAAATTGCGGGACGTAGCGTTTGCGGAATGTATTTAGTTTTAGCATTGCACCCGTCCGAAGCCGGGGCGGGATGCTAGTATGATGTGAAACATGAAGCATAATTTGAACCTCTCTTGTATCGGGGACGTAGCTCAGATGGTAGAGCGTTCGCTTAGCATGCGAAAGGTCCTGGGTTCGAATCCCTGCGTCTCCAAATATTTTGAATTCCACTTTTTTCTATTTTTGCTATTTCTTCTATAAGTGCTATTATTTTGGTTAGAATAATATTAACATTGAAAGAGATAGAAAATTAGACATTGTATTGTTATTTTCGATTCAAACTATTTATATTTATAATGTAAGTAGACTTATGCCATCAGTTGGCGCCCAACTAGGGGCGTTTACCCTACTTAGATATGTGTTATACTGACTTTTAAACTTTTGGGTTCCATTATACACAATAATATTTATGGGAATTAACGCAATCATGGTATAGGTACATACATACCTTTGACTTCCCTGACGTTTCGACCAGGTGACACTGGCCGTGGTGAATGTGCGGAATGTGCGGGTAGATGAAGAACCTACTACCTCACGGACTCGAAAACGGCTGGCGTCCACCACTGAGCCAGTCAGCCCGTGACCACAGCCGTTGTAACCTGATCGATACGTCAAGCAAATCAAAGGTATGTTTGTACATATACCATGATCGCGTTAATTCCCGTAAACATTATTGTGTATAGATAGATATGTGTTATAAAACAATCAATATATGATTTAAAACCTGAAGCATAATTTGAACGTCTCCTGTATCGGGGACGTAGCTCAGTTGGTAGAGCGTTCGCTTAGCGTGCGAAAGGTCCTGGGTTCGAATCCCTGCGTCTCCAAATATTTTGAATTCTACTTTTTTCTATTTTCGCTATTTCTTCTACAAGTGCTATTATTTTGGTTAGAATAATACTAACATTGAGGGAGACAGACGATTAGACATTGTGTTGTTATTTTAGATTCAAACTATTAATATGTTTGATGTAAGCGTACTTATGCTATCAGTTGGCGCCCAACTAGGGGCGTTTACCCTACGTAGATATGTGTTGAACTGATTTTTAATTTTTCGCGTTCCATTATACACAATAATGTTTACGGGAGTTAACGCAATCATGGTATAGGTACATACATACCTTTGACTTACCTGACGTTTCGACCAGGTGACACCGGCCGTGGTGAATGTGCGGGTAGATGAAGAACCTACTACCTCACGGACTCGAAAACGGCTGGCGTCCACCACTGAGCTAGTCAGCCTGTGACCACGGCCGTTGTAACCTGATCGATACGTCAAGCAAATCAAAGGTATGTTTGTACATATACCATGATCGCGTTAATTCCCGTAAACATTATTGTGTATAGATAGATATGTGTTATAAAACAATCAATATATGATTTAAAACCTGAAGCATAATTTGAACGTCTCCTGTATCGGGGACGTAGCTCAGTTGGTAGAGCGTTCGCTTAGCGTGCGAAAGGTCCTGGGTTCGAATCCCTGCGTCTCCAAATATTTTGAATTCTACTTTTTTCTATTTTCGCTATTTCTTCTACAAGTGCTATTATTTTGGTTAGAATAATACTAACATTGAGGGAGATAGACGATTAGACATTGAATTGTTATTTTAGATTCAAACTATTTACATTCATTACATGATGAATGTAAATAATGTAAATAGCATGCGAAAGGTCTTGGGTTCATACTCTGCGTCTCCAAATATTTTAAATTCTACTTTTTGTCTATTTTTGCTATTTCTTCTACAAGTGCTATTATTTTGGTTAGAATAATACTAACATTGAGTGAGACAGACGATTAGACATTGTATTATTATTTTAGATTCAAACTATTAATATTCTTGATGTGAGCAGACTTTTGCCATCAGTTGGCACCCAACTAGGGGCGTTTACCCTACTTGGATATGTGTTATACTGACTTTTAAACTTTCGGGTTCCATTATACACAATAATATTTATGGGAATTAACGCAATCATGGTATAGGTACATACATACCTTTGATTTACCTGACATTTCGACCAGGTGACACCGGCCGTGTTGGATGTGCGAAATGTGAGGCTAGATGAAGAACCCACTACCTCACGGACTCGAAGATGGCTGACGTGCACCACTGAGCCAGTCAGCCTGTGACCACGGCCGGTGTAACTTGATCGATACGTCAGGCAAATCTAAGGTATATATGTACAGTCAGAGCTCATAAGTGCACAACAAGTCTCAAAATGGTGTGGCGTACGGCTGCCGCGCGCCGGGCGTTTACATATGTGTGTGTGTGTGTAATGTCTCAATGCAATACGACGCGACGCGTCGTAGCGTAGACTAGAACAACAAAATACGAGTAGTTCGTGCTAGACAAAGGTAAAGATATATTTTTGTGATATAAGTGCATAATGTTTTCATAACTGTATTATTCTTTACAACTGCTGTGAGTCACTAGATAGTATAACAGTAACTCGCCAACCTTAGTAAATTAACTGATAGCTAAGTGGCAGAAGCAAGATACTATTTATTCACTGCGATTAAAGATCCTTGTGGTTCGATTCCAGCCTATAATGTTTTTTTTTTATATTTATGACAAAGAAGATATAATTTTAAATAATGATAAAGTAATTTTGCATGAAGTTGGCATTAGTTATTATATAAGTGATTAATTATGGGCTTATGAAAAGAAATGATACAAAATCTTTGATTCGTAAATTAATATATTTCATTTTTACTATCTATCAACCTGCTCATAGTAAATTTTATTGAGGTTTATAGCTAAGTATTCGTTTTCTCAAGGAAAAGTGGATTGAAATTTAACCTCAATCTTACAATCTTAAACTAACTTGTCCTATAGCCAGCACGTCCCCTTTTCACCAAATTCACAAACTACTTCTTACTTAACTGGGCTATTGAATTTATTTTTTGTAATAAATGGAAATATCATTAAGTAAAGTTTACTTACTTGTAAGTTATGTAACAAAAGTATTTTTTCTTTACAGATTTAATATTTAGAACAACAAGATTACTTTTTTCCAAATACCTAATTAAGTATAATTAGTATTGTAGGCGGACAAAATATTAATAATTAATAATAGTTTTTGTGCTAATAATTATTAATATTTTGTATGACCTCCGTTGTTCTCAATACGGCGCATGGATCCCACAACATTCTGACAAATATCTGTCCCACGTAAATTGTCCCATATTTGCATGCAATGTTGCTTTAATAATTCAGGACATCTCTCGTCCCGGAAGCCCATCTTTGAACCATTACACCCCATATATTTTCTATTGGATTTAAATCAGGGGATCGTGCTGGCCAAGGAATAACGTTGACCTCTGCATGTTCCCTAAGCCATTCGCGAACTATGACGCCAGGGTGTATAGGACAATTGTCGTGCACAAAACTAATGTTATTTAATTCATCTCGGGGAAAAATATTGCGCACTGTAGGTAGCATTATATTATTTAAACCGTCCACATAATTGCTGGTGTTTGCCGGCGGTGGAATAAACTCTAGTTCGCCTGGTCCTTGCGCGCTGATCCATCCCCACATATTAACACTTATTCTACCTGACTCCGTGTTAGCAACAATGTTACTGCCAGACCAGCGTGTATTGTTCCTACGCCACAACTGCATCCTTCCCTTCTGACCGGACTTAAAAGTTTTTTCGTATTCCAGTTAAAATCAGGGTATTCCCGGGCAAAACGTAACCTTTCGTCTTTATGCCGTTGCGTTAAAAACGGTTTTATTGCTGGCGTCCGGTGATGCAGGCCTTCGGCATGGAGTACGCGGCGAACAGTCATCAATGAAGTGTCAAACTCATTGGCCCATCGTCGTGTTGGTATGAAACCATTGGTTTCATACTATGCCACCATATAGCTCCGCTGGTTGTGGTTAATCAACGGTGGCCTTCCACTTCTTGTACGAACCTTCAGGCTACCCTCGTCCTCAAACCTCTTCACCCAACGGCTCACAGTATTGTATTGTATTGTATTGTAATGTAAGCAACGGTTTATTAAGATATTTAAAACACCAGACCTACATATTTGAATAATTATCCTACTAATATTATAAATGTGAAAGTTTGTGAGTATGGATGTTTGGATGTTTGTTACTCTTTCACGCAAAAACGACTAAATAGATTTTAATGAAACTTTACAATAATATAGCTTATACCACAGAATAACACATAGGCTATGTTTGGTCGCGATAACCGATAACCACGCGGGCGGAGCCGTGGGCAACAGCTAGTATAATATAAAAATTAAATGCTATACTAATATACTTACAGATAAGCCAGTTTCATTTGCATAACCCATTCAGTAAAGCCACAATATTAGTTTTGACTTCCACACTAATATTACTTGTACTAGTACTATTACTTGTTGAAATTAATATTGAATTGAATCACGGGAATAACAAGACTCGTAACTAAGTCCACCAATCAACGTTATTTTATTTTCTCTAAGCCAGTCAAATCTACCTTCATACTTTTTATGTTGATCTTTGCTAAAGTTTAACATTTAAATTCTACTTAAGAAACATAGTTTACTCATCAACCTGATATTAATTTAAATAAATGAATCACAAAAAGTGTTATTATACCCAGATCGTAGGATTTGAACTATCAACCTTTGAATTTCCATAGACCTCATGCTAGAACCACTCGGCCATGGGTTGCTTAAGCAATATAAACGAAATGATCGATAATATTCCTACGGAAGAACAATTTATGTGTGTGTGTAAATTGTTTTAAAAGAAAAAGGTCACAAGTAGCGCTAGAATGTTGACGCTATAATTACGTAGGATTGCTACTGCACTTTTGAGTTCTACTGTACCTATACCGTGATCGCGTTAATTCCCGTAAACATAATTGTGTATTGTGTGTTCTAAAAACATCAATATATGATTTAACGCCTAAAACATAATTTGAACCTCTCCTGTACCGGGGACGTAGGTCAGTTGGTAGAACGTTCGCTTAGCATGTGAAAGGTTCTGAGATCGAATTCCTCTGCTCCAAATATTTCGATTTCTACTTTTTTTTCTAGTATTGCTATTTCTTCTACAAGTGCCATTATTTTGGTTAGAATAATACTAACATTGAGGGAAATAGACGATTAGACATTGTATTGTTATTTTATATTCAAATTATTAATATTATTGATGTAAGCAGACTTATGTCATCAGTTGGCGCCCAACAAGGGAACACACCCCTTGTTGGGTGCCAACTGACATACACCCTACGTAGATAAGTATTATGAAAAAATCAATATATGATTTAACACCTAAAGCATCATTTGAACCTCTGCTATACCGGTGACGTAGCTCAGTGTGTAGAGCGTTCGCTTAGCATGTGAAAGGTCCTGGGATCGATACCCTGCATCTCCAAATATTTTGAATTTAATTATTTTGCTGTTTTTTGCTATTTCTTCTACAAGTGCCATTATTTTGGTTAGAATAATACCTACATTGAGGGATATAGACGATAAGACATCGTGTTGTTATTTTATATTCAAATTATTAATATTCTTGATGTAAGCAGACTTATGTCATCAGTTGGCGCCCAACAAGGGGACACGCCCCTTGTTGGGCGCCAACTGACTTACACCCTGCGTAGATAAGTACTAAAAAAAAATCGTTATATGTTATAAAACCTAAAGCATAATTTGAACATCTACTGTACTGAAGGCGTAGTTCAGATGGTAGAGCTTTCGTTTAGCATGTGAGAGGTCCTGGGATCGATACCCTGCGTCTCTACTCTATTTTCTGTGATTTTTAAAGCATTTAGTATGCTAACTATTCAAATCTAGTCAAACTGGAATACAGTGAATCATCAAGACGGATCTGGATCCGTTACCAGTCCCTTACATGGGGGAATGTTCTGACCACTGAGCCATGACTTAAGCATTCGAAATTCTTATCTACAATATTGGTATCAATGTCTGGCGGAGCGATTCTCATGCCACCTGAGCTAGTGGATTGTATTTTGCGGGGGATGAAGCTAAATGTTTCATATGACACTTTACACAACAAACAAGATAGATGATCGGGTTGCCGCGGAGGTGGTTTAGGCAGTGAATGCAACCCAAGAAATTAGGAGAGGATGCACTAACCTTTATGACGCCACGTGCTGTCGGAGCCGGTGCACCGGTCTTCTCTTCCTGGCTCAGGAGTTGCTGCCCACATCACTAAATCACTTGAGGGACACGAGAGGCACAATCCGATCAGTAAAGGTCTATGAAAGCGGTTAAAATCCAACAAACATTATTAATTTCTGAGAGTCGCGCGCGCCGCCGCCATTGATGTTGCTAGTTCAAAACGGAAGTCAAGATGCGGCCATTGCAACCATTGGTGGGGCGAAAACTATTGCTATCTCACTTTAAAGGTAGTGCGGGAGGGAGATGGGTACAGGAAGCGTGTGTTCAGTGTCAATCAATTGAGAGATGATTTGAATTAGTACTATTTGAGCGGAAAAATACAAATTCTACTATCGGCGCAACCATTCCCCCCGGCTTGAAGGGTTACCTTCAAACGAAAAATGCGGAACAAATCTAAAGTCTAATCTAAATCTAGGTTTGGGAAATAACAACTAAAATATAAAACTAGGTTTGAACTCGTGCCTACTGCTGGTTAGGCAGAGGGCAGAGGCGAACAACCGGGCGCAGATACGATCCGGTTGCGGTTTTAACCCGTACAACACGAGTTATCCCGCGGGAATCGGGAAAAACTTCCTCTACTACCCCTAGAGGCCAATGTAAAGGAGGCGCATTCTCAGTCATAAGGACTACCACCGTACCTACAGTAATTGGGTTGGATGGAGTATTCCATTTTTGACGCGACTGCAGCGTGTGCAAATAATCGGTTCTCCAACGATTCCAAAACGATTGGACCAATCTATCCAAAAGAGCGTGACGAGTTAGAAGGTGCATTCTATCGTCATCAACATCTATTGCGGGCAAATATTTTAGAGGAGTCGTATTTAAGAAGTGAGCTGGCGTTAACGCTAATCGCTCTGACGGATCGCTAGATAGAGTCTGACACAGCGGACGCGTGTTCATCACCGCCTCTACTTGAGCGAGTACGGTACTCAACTCCTCGAACGAGAGAATCTGTTCGCCTATGACGCGAAACAGATGCGACTTAAGGCTTTTAATATTCGCTTCCCAATTACCACCAAAATGACTAGCTGCAGGCGTGTTAAAGTACCATTCAATGCGATTTTCGGCTAAGATGTGAGCGAATTCACTTTGGTAGTACTTAGACCGTAAGAATGCGTGCAATTCCGAAATACTACGTCGGGCCCCTACATAGTTTGTACCGTTGTCCGAATACATGCGCTTAACCGGACCACGACGCGACAAAAAACGTTTAAAAGCGGACATAAAATTTTGCGTACTTAAATCACCGGTCAACTCTATATGAACCGCGCGAGTTGTCATACAAATGAACAAACAAACATAAGCTTTCGTGGAGCGAATGCCACGACCACGAGCAATAGTGACTTTGAAAGGCCCAGCAAAGTCTGTGCCGGTGTGTACGAAAGGTTTTGCGGATTGAACAACACGACAAGAGCGATGATCGGCCATTTCAGGCGCGATAAAACGCGGGCGGAGTTTAAAACAAGGTACACATCTGTGTACTCTAGCGCGAATCAAATTACGAGCGGAAATTATCCAGTATTTCTGTCTCAAAATAGACATTAACAAATCGGGACCAGCGTGACAATTCACCTTATGATGATAATCTACTAACAAATCTAATACGTGGTCCTTACGCGGGAGAACTACTGGATGCCTTTGTTCAAATCCTAAACTTGAATTTCTCAAACGACCACCTACTCGAATGAGTCCATCTTCCAAAAATGGTTTCAAGTGTCGGAAAGAACGACTACAAGGTTTGTTAAATTCTAAATTTTTAAATTCAGAAGCAAAATAACACTTCTGCAACTCGCGAAGTATGACCAATTCAGCTTTATCTAAATCAGCGGCGGTTATATGACCGCGCGTAGATAAAATTCTCAAAAATCGGCCTACATAAACAACACAACGCAACAGTCTCGACCAAGACGAGACGCGATTAGCCAACAACAAAATAAGGGACTCTTCACGCGGGACCGATACAACAAGCGAGTGCTTCTTCTCCTAGGGTGGTTCAGAAACCGTAGTGGGATTGAATTGACTAACTGGCCACTTATCTAACGCGGCATGAATCCAGGACGGTCCACTAAACCATAACGGGTGATCTAAAATTTGCGAAGGAAGCAATCCACGAGAGAGACAATCGGCTGGGTTGTCGGTGCCAGCAACGTGAAAGAGATTTTGTGGCGCTAATTCAGATTGAATTTTTGCCACTCTATTAGCGACGAATGTGTCCCAACGATGGGGCGAAGAGTGGGCCCAACACAAAGCGACTGTTGAGTCCGAAAAAGCTAAAATTCTACTAATATTAATGCGACACGGAAGTGCTAGTCTTAGCACTGACATCCAAAACTACGCGGAGTTTTGTAGTAAGCTTATCTTCTCTAATAACTCCGTGGTGCGGGATAATGTACTGGTGGTAGAAACTTGGTGGCACAAATTTGTCTCAAGTTTCGACCGGGTAGGTACCACCGTGCACTATTGCGAAAAACCCTCCATAGCAATTCAATCTCGGTTGGATTGTGTTCAGGGGTCAGCATGTGCATAGCCGGGCAGAGGTGGTGGTTGTCGCAGCACTAGTGGGACCAGTGGGTCTTGGCGTAGTCTAGTGGGGATGGCGCGGGGCGATGCGCCGAACAGGGAGACCTGTAGAAACGGTGGTGCCGCTGGCCGCCCGCGGTATAGTACAGGGGCCCAACTGGGGTTAACCACCTTGGGAGGCTGCCTCACCAGGCCGCGCATAATCCCGATATGGTTCGTCGTGCCGGTTGGTGACCGGATTTGGGAGCCCGGCGACCATACTCGGGGGGGTACGGGGGCCCTTCCGTTCGGCGCGTCGGCTCTCGCCATGCCTCACATTCATAGATAAAACCAATATCCCGCGCTTTGTCACACGGTGCTGCGGCGGCAATCACTTCTTTTTTCACGCCTTCTCCCACCCAAACTCATGGCAGCGCAATTTACAGAAAAAGGCAACACAGCGGCTCGTCACACTCCCAAAAGCTTGCTATTTGAGGTGGAGTCCACTAACATCTGTGGGCTCCATGCAAACCTCAACGCCGTCCACCAACACCTAGAGACGGCGAAACCTGCCATGTTTTTTCTAACGGAGACGCAAATACACCGCCCTGACGACACGACCTACTTGCTCTACCCTGGCTATGTTCTTGAGGAAAGTTTTCGTGCAAAAGCCGGGGTGTGCGTGTTTGTTAGGGCGGATGTTTGCTGTCGCCGTTTGCGCTGCCTAGAGGACCCATCCTTCTCCGTCCTTTGGGTACACGTAGACCATGGCCTACGAGTCAGATCTATGTGTGCCTCTACCGTTCCCATACAGGAGATGCTGAGACAACTCGACTCTTTGAATATCTGAGTCAGGCGGCAGATGAGGCGCAGGAGCGATTTCCGAATGCCGAAATGGTATTTTTGGGGGATTTTAACGCCCACCACGAGATCTGGTTGGGCTCCTCCAAAACAGACCATGCGGGAAGAGCCGCCCACGCATTTGCTCTGGCGCACGGCCTGACCCAATTGGTGCACGAGGTCACTAGGATACCAAGAAGGTCGGGCCAAGCACCTTCTCTGCTAGACCTTCTGCTGACGAGTGATCCGGACCGGTACAGTGTATCGGTGCGAGCCGCGTTAGGCAACTCTGACCACTGCCTGGTCTGTTCCACGGTGCCTATTATGGCGCCTCCACGACCAGTGCGGGGGAAGCGGCGTCTCTGGCACTACTCGTCAGCGGACTGGGATGGACTTCGTGACTATTTTGTGTCCATCCCGTGGGTTGAGCGCTGCTTTGAAGGTAAGAACCCATCGGATTGTGCTACTGCTGTCGCCGGTGAGATCGGTCTGGGTATGGAATACTATATCTCATACACCGATGTCACCGGTGACCGCGGGGTGCGCCCTTGGTTCGGGCGCGAGTGCGCGGAAGCTGTTGAACAAAAACAGTCTGCGTACCGCGCTTGGGTAAGGGCGCGCGCCACGCGCCATCCCAATCTGGGCCACTTCAAGGCGGCGTACAACAGAGCCACAAAGGTCTGTAGAAGGGCCTATGTCAGAGCGGATGCCCTGCGCATAGCGCGGCTTGGTCAAGAGCTAGTGATGCATCCCACGGGAAGCCGTGGCTACTGGCGACTGGCTAAAGCCGTGCAAGCCAACTTCTGTCAGCCTTCGCTGCCTCCGCTGCGTAACCCTGATGGATCCCTGGCCCATGAGCCGCAAGAGAAGGCAAATCTGCTGGCTAATCTCTTTGCGGCCAACTCCCGAATCGATGATTGTGGTACCCAGCCATCAACACTACCCGACAGTGACCACGCGATGCCTGATATCCATATCAGGCAACGCGATGTCCGTGCAGTGCTGCAATCACTCGATGTCCGGAAAGCCAGTGGTCCGGATGGTATTCCAGCGGTAGTTTTGAAAAAATGTGCAGCGGAGTTGTCTCCAATGCTTACGCGCCTGTACCGGCTATCCTACAGTTCGGGTACAGTGCCTTTGCCTTGGAAAGAGGCGAATGTTCAGCCGATTCCCAAGAAGGGGGATCGCTCGGAGCCAGCCAACTATCGACCGTCGACCGCCGTCACCTCAGTGCTGTGCAAAGTGTTCGAGCACATAATTAACAAACAGCTCATGCGGCACCTAGAGGATCACTCCTTAATTAATGACCGGCAATATGGCTTCAGACCGAAACGGTCAACGGGTGATCTTCTAGCATACGTTACCCATCTTTGGGGTGAGGCTATGGACAAGCACGGCGAGTCACTGGCAATTAGTCTTGACATCGCCAAAGCTTTCGATAGAGTCTGGCACAAATCGCTTCTTTCTAAGCTACCTGCCTTTGGTCTGCCTTCTGGGCTGTGCAACTGGGTTGCTAGCTTCCTGCAGGGGCGCCGTATTCGCGTCCTTTGTGACGGACGAGCTTCGGAGTTTCTGCAGGTTAATGCTGGCGTGCCCCAGGGGTCCGTCTTATCACCCACTCTCTTTCTTCTGCATATCAACGACATGCTGTCTACCGGCAATGTTCATTGTTATGCAGATGATAGCACTTTACATGGGAGTTATCATGGACATCCAGCGGCCAAGCAGTCAGATATCGCAGAGAAAAGGCAGCTTCTTGTCACTGAGCTTGACGGGGTCCTGAATCACATTTCTCAATGGGGCTCTGAGAACCTGGTTGAGTTCAATGCCAAGAAGACGCAGGCATGTGCGTTTACAGCAAAAGTATCTTCTTTCCTTCCCCTCCCCACTCTTCAGAGCACGCCACTGCCGCTGCAGGACAATCTCAATATCCTAGGTATGGATGTTCGCTGCAACCTGAATAACAAAAACTACATCGAAAGCATCATCAAAACAGCCTCACGAAAACTCGGAGTCCTGAACAGAGTGAGACGATTTTTCACGCCGGAGCAGCGGTGTCTTCTATACAAGACACAAATTCGCTCCTGTGTGGAGTACTGCTCGCATCTCTGGGATGGTTCAGCAAAGTACTTACTAGATGCTCTCGACAGGTTGCAGCGACGTGCGATCCGCATCATTGGGAATCCCGAGATCACGAACACCCTAGAACCTTTACAGCTGCGTAGAGATGTTGCGTCCATGGCTGTATTTTACCGTTTGTACCATGGGGAGTGTTCTGATGAGCTCTTCCAATTAGTCCCACCCTCCCCTTTCCTACACAGGACAACGCGTGCAGGTCTTAGATGTCATCCGCACACGGTGCAAAACATCCGATCAAGAACCAAGCGGTTCGGAGACTCTTTCCTCTGTCGCACCATTAAGGCCTGGAATTCATTACCAGCTCACGTGTTTCCTTCTTCCTACAGTCCCGGGTCCTTTAAGCGGGGCGTGAAAAAGCATATGATAAGGCCGTCAAGCTGAGTGTCACCATTGTCACACGGTATGTGTAAGTAATGGTGACCCTCTTTTCTGGGATTTTGCCTTCAGCTTACCATCAGGCAAGGCGAAGTCCAATTGACGTGTCCTATATAAAAAAAAAAATAAAAAAAAAATAAAAGAAGGCTGGGTCTCGTCAGTGTCCGCAGGTGCAGGTGAGATGTAACCTTTATCTAAATATTCGTTAACAACCTCATCATAGGCTTGCTTTAACTTTGGAGACGCCTGCATCTTTCGTTCTAAACAAAGAAAGCGTTTTTCTGCGGATACACGGGAGTCACCGAGCGAAAAAATATCTCCCTTGAAAGGGAGCGCGACAACATAACGACCCTGCTCATCACGAGTAGTCGTGTGCGACAATAAATCTCCTCAGCCATCTTGTCATCAGGGCTTAGGATAGGTGGGACATTGACCTCTTCAATTTCCCAAAACTTGCGGATGGTAGACTCCAGTGGCGGCTCGACGGTGCAACAGAACGAAGCAGTCGAGTGACTAAAACTATCTATAGAAGCGGGTGCGGAACCAATTATAACAAAACCTAGAACTGTTTCCAGTGCGTGCGGAGCGGGGTACGTCGGTCCCCCTTGAACCTTACGTGATAACTGGAGGTGCGGGAGAATCGAAGCGCCGATCAATATATCGACGACTCCAGGAACAGCGTAAGTCTCATCTGCTAAAGGCAAGTCTTTAAATTTCGTTAATAAAGACGTGTCAACCGGGACGGTAGGCAACTGTTCAGTTATTTTATCTATAACGAGCGAATCCATGTCAAACCAAATATTATTATTAAAACGAGATCCAAACCTTGTTTTAACGGTGCCATGAACAGCTGACTGTAAACCTCCAAAACCCTTCACCACTGAGCGGGTTGAACGCTTATTAACATTGAAACCAAGACGTTGACAACAATCTTGAGTAATAAAATTACTTTGCGAAGCGCCATCTAATAGCGCTCGAACAATGTGCGGTTTACCTAATGCATCAACAATAATAACGCGAGCAGTCGCGAGAACAACAGTAGTGAGCGCAGCACTAGCGGACAACGAACACAAGGTGACGTCATTCGCAGCGGTCTCCGGGCGGGCAGGACCGCGCGCGAGCGCGGGCTGCGGCTGTGGCGCGCTATGCGACGGTGTGCCACCGCTCGACGAACCAACTGTGCTCACATTGGATGCGGCGTTACTATTTCCAAATTGAAGTAAAGTGTGGTGTCTCGCTGGACATTTGCGACAACTATTTCTACTATTACATAAAACAACGCGGTGTTTAGTACCGAGACAATTAAAACAAAAATGATTAGCGCGAACAAATTTATAACGATCATTAGGCGATAATTTTAGGAAACCCGGACACTTGTACAATTGCGAATGATGAGCATTACACAAAGAGCAAACAGGTGATTGTACACGTGCTGGTGCGGTATTAACATAAGTATGAGTTGACCTCAGTGACCTCGATGACGCATCAATTTTACGTTCGGAACTAACAACTTTCTTCGCGACTTCATGTTTCGATGATGAGCGTTGCAATATTTTTATATGCTCGCGAACAATACTTTCTAAGTCTTCGAACCTAGGAATTTTATTGCCGCGATGATCCGACTCAAGTAAACGAATGGTTTCGGAATCCAATTTCTTTAAACCCATATACAAAAATAAGAAGTCGCAGAGGTCTTCGATCTTTAGGTTCTTTACTGCGCGAACAGATGATGCAAAAGTATCTAGAAACTTCTCTAAGTTTTGATCGTCACATGCCGTAATGGATTTCAAGTCAAACATCTGATCCAAATATGCGTTAGCTACCGATCTTTTATCCTCATACTTAGCTTTCAAAGTATTTAAAATTAAATTATAATTTTCGGCACTAAACGTAATTCCAGCGCAAACGGTTATAGCTTTACCAGTTAATTTTTCAACGAGATAATGCAATTTTTCGTGATCTGTCAACGAAACGTTCTTATTTATTGTATTCTCAAAACTATCTATAAATAAACACCAATTGCGGATGTTACCATCAAATTCGGGTATTTGAATTGGTGGCAACTTAGGTCGGTCGCGAGTGGGATTGGGTCGGTCAGACGGTTTCTCCAAACTCCTAGCGACGCGTTTGATACGACAATACAAATCGTCAAACGACGACAAGGCCTGATAACTCACTGAGTAATCGGGATTTAAATCTAACTCTAAAACGTTGATGTCATGTACTAAGGATTCGAAATCCGCGCGTAAACTATCCAAGTTTTCTATAGAACACAAGAACGAATCTCTAATTGCCAAATCAGAGGTTTTAAGTGCATTATCACAAATCGATTGTACGCGAGAGTAAAGCATTTCTCTTTTAGCGTATAAAAGTTTCAATTGAACTTTACTATCGGTACTACCAACCTTTGGGGACATTTTTACAACTAAATATCAAGCTAAAGTGCGGTAAACAACAAATGAAATAACTTAATCTTAGCGGTATAGAACAGCGACGCGGCGCGAACGATATATTCCGTAGGTAGGTAGGTACTTATAACTGCGAGTGCAAGTTTGAACAAAACGCGAATAACAACAACCAGATCGTACCTACGCGAGCTAGATCGCTGTCTAGGTTCAACTATTATTTCGGGGATTAAATATTGCGTAATATCTATTCAAATTAAAATACTTTCGTATGAATTTGAATGAAATGCGAGCGAGGTATAACCGCATACCTACCTATGTAGGTATTAGGTAAATACGATGCGAACTAGCGGCGAACGGACAACTTAGAAATTGAAACAAATAAAAAAGCCAAATGCGTTAGGTATTACACTGTGCCTATGCACTAGGGTGTCTAGGATACCTAAGATCTAAACCTAAATGCCTAGCTGCGGGGTTTTCTACTAAAATAACTAGGTATTTAGGTGCGGTGCGTTTATTCCCTATGGAATAAATAACAAAATGCGAACTACGACTAAGGATCGATACTATAAGAGAAATGCGAGCGAGGTATAACCGCGTACCTACCTATGTAGGTATTAGGTAAATACGATGCGAACTAGCGGGTGGCGAACGGACAACTTAGAAATTGAAATAGCCAAATGCGTTAGGTATTACACTGTGCCTATTCACTAGGGTGTCTAGGATACCTAAGATCTAAACCTAAATGCCTAGATGCGGGGTTTTCTACTAAAATAACTAGGTATTTAGGTGCGGTGCGTTTATTCCCTATGGAATAAATAACAAAATGCGAACTACGACTAAGGATCCGGTGAGTGGGACCAAAAAGAATGGTGGCGCGATTCTCATGCCACCTGAGCTAGTGGACTGTATTATGCGGGGGATGAAGCTAAATGTTTCATATAACACTTTACACAACAAACAAGATAGGTGATCGGGTTGCCGCGGAGGTGGTTTAGGCAGTGATTGCAACCCAAGAAATTAGGAGAGGATGCACTAACCTTTATGACGCCACGTGCTGTCGGAGCCGGTGCACCGGTCTTCTCTTCCTGGCTCAGGAGCTGCTGCACACATCACTAAATCACTTGAGGGACACGAGAGGCACAATCCGATCGGTAAAGGTCTATGAAAGCGGTTAAAATCCAACAAACATTATTAATTTCTGAGAGTCGCGCGCGCCGCCGCCATTGCTGATTCTAGTTCAAAACGGAAGTCAAGATGCGGCCATTGCAACCATTGGCGGGGCGAAAACTATTGCTATCTCACTTTAAAGGTAGTGCGGGAGGGAGATGTGTACAGGAAGCGTGTGTTCAGTGTCAATCAATTGAGAGATGATTTGAATTACTACTATTTGAGCGGAAAAATACAAATTCTACTATCGGCGCAACCAATGTCGATATCAATATTGGTACCCACTATCGCCCCAGGATAGTTGTAAGAGTAATTGAAAAGAAACTTAAAATACTAGTATCAAAAAGCAAGACTAGCTTTCAGTAATATAATAAACTTACTACTACATATTTAATTTATGCTAAACAAAAGATATTATTGACAGTTTCTGTGGCGGTAGTGAACGCGGCACCACGCAATAGGTGCGGGTTCGATCTCTACTCAGTACATGTATTTGTATGCGTGAATGTATTTGCATTGCTCTGGTCGTGCCTCGTAGAGCACTTTAAGCTGTCGGTCACGGTTGCCATACGAACATTTATGGCAGTCGTTACGGGTAGTTGGAGCATATTAAACAACTGCTCTAACTGCACAGTCGCTTCACAGAAAACATCGAAATACAGCCAAATTCGCAGTTGGTAAAGCGAACCTCAGACTCCGTAATGAAAGCTTCGGATGCGACTGGACTGGGCTAAGGATGAAGAAGAAGAAAAGATATTACTAACCATACAATCATTGACGATATGTGGCACTGCAATAGGGTAGTGTAATACAAAAATAGTGTGAAAAGTTGAAAAAAGTATGTCCGTTTTATCTTTTGAAACTTTTTCATTCCATTTTTATTGATTCTTCAAAAAGTATGACATTGATCTTTATACTAGAGTTCTTTAACGCGAAGACCAGTCCTAATTCGCTAGCCACAATCAATTCAACATAAAAAATAATTCATCTTTTTTTTTTGTTCTTTTGTATTATTTAACCTATAAGGAATACATTAGCTATGCAGAATATCAATCATGATAATTATCTATCATAATATAATCTACTTACCAAGATGGTTTGGCTTATACGGGTTTTATGGTAGTAACTGCCATTCCAACACCGAGTATCGTCCCTCAATTAGCTCGTATATTGACTGGCAGGTCGATATTAATGTAGTTTTAAATTTATTTATAATAAAAAAACAGAGTATAGTTTCAAAACAAGTTTTTATTTGACAACTATATCAAATTATTATGAAACAAACATTGTGATTCTACATTTTACATTTCGTGAATCATAATAAACTAATGTACCGAGTCGGTGGATTTACGATTCTATAATTTACAACTAAAATATAATTATTATTTCGAGTTAAGCGAGATCGTCATAACATATAATTATATAAAAATAAACACATCTATATTTGCAGATTCGTGTAAACACTGACTTAAGTAATACCATAAATAGCTTTATGGTAAGGATATATCTTTAAAATATATCATTTTGCTTCCGTATCTTCTTATTTTAAAAGAATTACTTCTCACTATTTGAGTCGCGTCAAATAAACCATTTATATAGATGCATTTGTTATATTATAAAGTGCTGTTTTTGCCTAAAACTATTTTTTTGACAAGGGTAGTTGTATTTTTATTGAAATACAGGGTACTTACACAAATAAATTTAAAATAACATTAATAGTTAAATGCATTGAGTATTATTAAGTATTATTATGATGTGAGTAGGTAAATACTAAAGTACATACCTATTTAAACAAACGCATGAATCTTCTAAGTTAGAGCTGTGCCCAAATAAGATCATCGTGATTTTAGGTTTCTACCCTACAATAATCAAAATTTCTCTGAGCAGGGTAACATTATCATCTGAACAGTTTCTATATTCCCATATTTAGTTTCAATACTCGCAAAGTTATCAGAAAATTAGAAAGATACGCCCAAGTTTTTGTGCGTTAACGAGTATACATATTATACACTAGCACAGCTAATTGAGTACGAGAAATAAGTACCTACGGACACATGTACTATGACAAACGTGTCTGCACTATCACAGACGAGCCCCGTTCCACGGTATGTAGTCTGCGAAATCGTTGTGAGAAGACGGCTAAAATAATGTGGTGATAGTGACTTCTAATATTATGTATTAATGAATGGCAAAGTCATACCCTTCTCCGGTCGTATCAGTCAAAACGTATACACAGTTTTATTACAGATAATAATTATTAACTATAAATATTATAGAAAAATGTATAACAAAAATTCTTTCAATGCAAAATTTTGCGTTTAAAAATTCACGAGCCTATTTTTTTATAACCATCAAACAATGAAATTAACTGTAACGACCTTATCTAATTATAAAATAATACAATTTATTGTATAAGTATATATAATTATGCTTTACCTAAACTAATAGGATATAACTGAAAAAATACACAACAATGTCACAACATAACTGTCACTTAGCCTGATAAACAATCACTAAAATCCTTGGACCGTATTATTCACGTAGATTAGTTATTATGCATAATGTCTAAAACTTACAACAATCACTGTAAAAGTCTTTTATACTTAGCACATAAAAACGTTTTTCAGCCACTGTGAACAAAAAAATTATGAAAGCGTAAAAATATAGATTATTTAAATCACTCGTACTTTTGACGGCAACCACAATATTAGTTTTTAAAACATTGAAATAAAACATCAAAATTTCTGATCCGAAGGATCAAGTCACATCAACGTCCCCTCGCCCAAACGTGTGCATGGCAGCGTTTCCCCTCTGAGTGGCCAAGGAGGCATTCTGCATTAAATATTGCATTAATTGTTTAAATCTTTGTTTAATTCTATATTGGTACTTTCGATGCGGGCCTTATAGCACAATTACACATATATGTATAGTAATCAATTTCTAGGTAACTATACACTAGTAAACATATCATGTTATAACTTATAGTTTTACGGAAAATGTACGAAAAACTCAAGTAGTGCGGCGGGAAATACATTTGAGACTCAAGATGCCGTGTGGTTTTAGTCAGTTTAAAGGTGCGATTTTGAGGCCGACCGCAGACAGCAGCAGCAGATGTAGAGCTTACCACGAAGTAGACATCAATATGATAGTTTTGTTGTGTTTTAATTCATTGCGGCTTTTCAATGGTGCCTTTATCCATATCTAGGTCTAACAATTAATGTTTGCGAAAAGACGACACGTCATTCGACCATACCTAATTAATTGGTCCATAGAAATAAAACATTATCAGTCTCACAATCCGCTCAATTGTCTAAAGCACGTTTAGATTTTTTCACATACTTTACTTGTTAAACTTGAATACGGATAAACCACGCCATTGAAAAGCTACAATGGATTAAAAATATTGAACAAACCTATCATATTCAAGTCTATTATGAAATTTCATGTTACGTGCTGTTGTGCAACACTGCTGCGTGCTTCATTGTTCGGAATCATACCTAGTCCGACCAACTGCTAGTCGCCTGGGGGTATGCATTAGGATTTTCGAACAAAAACATTGTCTATAGACTATAGTCTAGTTTATGGAAAATTAACTTACCTCGGTTAAGTTCATCTGAACACCCTCTGATCGAAGACTATTGCCTTTGTGGAAGATTTCTGTAAAATAATCACATATTAAGATTAACTAACAGGAAAATAATACTAACAACTTTTAAAACAAAAAAGAACCCAGTGGTCCCCAGTGAACCCTTTCATCTGTATTCCTCTTTCTATCTGCCAAACTTAAGGCATGATTCCGAACTCTGCAGCACGCAGCAGTACCTATGAGTATTGCACAGCACCACGTATCATGAAATAGATTTGAATATGATAGTTTTGTTTATCATTTTAATTAATTGCAGCTTATTAATGGCGTCGTTTATCCGTATTCAAGCTTAACATGTATTGTATGTGAAAAATGAAAATGTATAGTTTTAGACAAATGACCGAATTACGGGACAGATTTTCTTTTATTTCTATGGACGATTCATGTGCGATCGGATGACGTGTCGTCTCTTCGCATACATTACTTGTAAAACTTCGATACGGATAAACGGTGCCATTGAGAAGCCGCAATGAATTGAAATAAAGAAAACTATCTTATTCGATAAATCAGCCCATTACATGGTAGGTGGAGCTGTGCAGCACTGCTGCGTGCTGCAGAGTTAGGAATAATAACTTTATTTCACACATACTGCGCAAAGACAGCATCTCAACTCATTTCTACATTCATAGTATTTTTCTGCCATACGTAACTTTTTCGCATTAAAGTGAGGAATAGCACGCTGTTGTAAACCACCAGCCTTGTTAGGCACTGACTGACCACTCAGTGCACTCAGGCCTTCATGTCATGCAGCACCACAAACTTAGTAAGGTTATGCGCAATGCTCTATTCAAGCTATTTTCCACAGTCACTCTCTTTTCACTAACTCAATGGTATTTACCATTCCCCTAGAATTCTTTTTAAAATGAAATAAAAAAATACCGCCTTTACAATGGATTGTGCTCAGATGAATTGTTTGACATGATGCCCACAGCTACATTCTATCATCGCACCTCTCGCCATAGGCAGTGAATTAATCCTCACACATTGTGACCTAAGACGGTGCGCACTGTGCGGTATGAAAGAAACTTCATCCCACGCGCACTCAAGCTGTGGAATGACCTCCCTGCTGCAGTTTTCCCAAGCACCTACAATATGGGGTTCTTCAAGAGGGGCATCAGAAGGTTTCTTAATGGTCGGCAGCTCGAGTGTGACACCCCTAGTGTTGCATACGTCCATCGGCCACGGTAACCACTTCCCATCAGGTGGGCCGTGTGCTTGCCTGCCATCTAAGTGGTATATAAAAAAAATACAAAAAAATTAAAACTAAATCCGACCACTGAAATATCACGCTTTAAAAAGTATTTAACAAGAAAATTTCAAGGATAGCCGTGGTCGTATGCCACTTTTTCTTAGAATGTGTAGTTTAGTTAAACCAGTTAGACTAAGTGGCATACGACCACGACTATCCTTGCTATTTTCTTGTTTAATACTTTAAAAGCGTGATTTTTCAGTAGTTGGGTTTTGTTTTAATCTAATTTTAGGGCAAGCAACGCCTATAATTTATACATATTTGTAATGTACTAATTAAGTCCTTTCATATGATACCAAACACGGTATATTTATCTCAAATTTATTTTTTTAACACAGTACTTTATGACCGCTAGAGGGCGCTACGTTAGATTCAGTGATATTTCATATAGCCCATAACCAGCGGACGACCAAGACGCTTCTAATGATACCTCATTTGTCTAGTTTTAATTAGTAGTTCAGGGTTCTTCCATTTACTTGCACGCTTTTAGCTTTCAAAGCCTCTTTCATGATACTCACAATTTTTGTAATACCTTTTAATTTTTACCTAATATTTTTACTCGTAACTTTTTGCGCATGTTTTTTTTACTAAAGTTGATCTTCATACCTACTTGTCAAACTAACATTTACTTTCGCGTTCCAAAATATACAAAATACAAAATAATGTTTACCGGAGTTAACACGATAATGGTATAGGTACACGGTATAGGTATAGAATGTGTGGATAGATGAAGAACCTATTACCTCATGGACTCGAAGACGGCGGGCTTGCACCACTGAGCCAGCCAGCCTTTGACTTGCTTGACGTATCGATAAGGTTACACGGCCGTGTTCACAGGCTGACTGGCTCAGTGGTGGACGCCAGCCGTTTTCGAGTCCGTGAGGTAGTAGGTTCTTCATCTACCCGCACATTCCGCACATTCACCACGGCCGGTGTAACCTGGTCTAAACATCGGGCAAACCAAATGTATATATGTGCTTATACCATGATTGCGTTAATTCTCGTAAACATTATTGTTATTACTTGTTATCACTAACTTACCAAATGCACGATGTAAATGCATCACAGCTGAAACGAAATCTCCGAACCTCAGCATTCCGTCCTTCCTCATGTATCTGAGGACGAGGAGGTTCATCACCTTCTCTGGCACTATAAATCCAACGTCCCTGAGTGCATCTCGAAACCTTTCGGCTCTGAGGACTCCCATCTTCTCTCGGGCATGAGTTCTAAATACCAGCTGCCAGTGCTTTAAACTACACATGAGATCCTTAAAATCTGAAAGTGAAATGCGGCCTGTGCCTTTCTTCTGTATTTTTTATTCAGGAAGGTTTACTATTTATTATTTAGGTTTTAATATAACCTTAATAGTCGACAAGGCTATACATGCTATTAATAAAGTGTCTATTATATTCTTATGTTCGAAAATTATTATTATTATTATAAACTCACGCCTATATCCCCGAAGGGGTAGGCAGAGGTGCTAGCACCCACATTTCGCCAGTTTATGTTTAGGTCCCAATGTAATAGGTGGCGAGCCTATTGCCATTAACCGGGCACTTATAAACCTGCGATAAATACACACATAACTTCGAAAAGCATAGAAAAGTCATTGGTGTGTGCCATGGTGAAACCTGGGATCGAACCCGAGACCTCGTCTCAGCAGTCCATTACCCAAACCACTAGGCTACCGCGGTTCGAAAATGTCCTTTTTTATTCCTTTTGATGGAAAGTGGTTCCCGTAGGCTATGGATGTAGGTATGCAACACTAGGTGCGTTACACTCGTGCTGCCGACCCTGACCCAGACTCAGCCTCAGATGCATGGCTCGAGTCAACAATAGTGCCCGAAATACGGCAATAGGCTCACCCCCTATTACGTGGGACCGAATACAAATATTGGTGAAATGTGGGTGATAATTCACCTTTGCCTAACCCTCCGGGGATAAAGGCGTGATTATATGTATGTATAACTTAATGGTAGAATTTAAAAAAAAGGATACATCTAATGATAGAACAATTTGCCTGCAGGTGTCTATCGATGCACAACTCTTGATGTAGTCATTTGGCAGACAAGCGTCAAGTAACTCTTGCAGTTCAAACGGGTCTATTGTCTTATGTTCATCAGCTAGCTGCAAAAAAACGGCTTCATATTGTGCAAAGCTATTTACTTCAACAACTGGAGGTGCTTTAACTAGAGCTGTCTTTGTCATCTTTGGAGGGTTATCCAAAACTTTCATTTTGACTGGTTTACTTGAATATATTCTAAGGGTGAAGTTGGCTTCATCTCGTGGTTCAAACGTCGTAGGCATCACTATATATGCACTTGCTTCCAAAGGGGATCTGGAAATTAGAAATTCATAAGTGGGATAGGTGCTGGATTAAATATTCTTTGATGTATTATAGTTAGTTATTCGCAATTTTCGAGTATCAACACTAAAATCATTCGCATAAGTTAAAAATATAAAAAATCGCTAGGCTTATAAAGAAATTGTAAATTGAAACGTATTTTTCTTACAGATCAATATAACATGTTATGTTCGATTGTATTTTATCGGAGTAGTGTTTATACAATACGTAACAAAATACTTGGGTGGACTTGTGTCTGTCTTTGTGCGAGACTTACGTAAAAAAGAATAGAAGTTTACTTTGTAAATTTTTGTTATGAATTATTCGCATTCGCTTTTTATAATAAATAATTCTACATACATACCTGTGTGTTACTTGTCGACTATTTGTATATTGAGAATTTATAGTACTTTTGACTTTTCGGAAGAACATGGCCTTAGCAGTTTCGTTCAATGGCGTAGAGATTTTGTAGATGCTAAATCCAATAACTTTGGGCTCCATGATGCAATGCTGGTTCAAAGATATAATTACTGTGTCCGGTTCTGTCAGAATTATTTGTATTTGCGGGTTTGTGTGGAAGAAATCTGTAACAAAGGAAATAAATCAGACATACCACTATTGATCATACACTGTGAGGTTATTTCAAACATTTGCCATTAAATTAAAATAAGCAAAGCATATAGCATGAAGGGCTATTTCAGACGATATTTGTAATTTTAGTTTTTAATTTTTCATTAAAGTATAAACATTGTTATAACTTATTGGCGTTAATTACAATTAGCTTCTTAGACGCTAGTGGAGGAGAAGCGGGCCAACAATCTCCACTGCGCCATTTTCCAAAACGTCAATGTACTATAAATAACTTCTTAAGATGTCCAAAGGTACTTACGCACGTAATTCCGACAGCCACCCGCAGAAACTCCTCTCTTCCAACCAGCTTGGTGCATTTTCATTTGCCATTTGAGTTTCTCTGTTAAGAATGGTTCCGCCCAGCATGTCTCCGAGTCTAGGTGTACAACTTCGACACGACAGAAGGCTCGTTGAAAGTCAGAGAACAACATCCAGGTGCCTTTAGAGGTCGATATGAAGCGATCCTTCTCTTTTTGTGGGATTGTGTGCCAGCTGTTAAAATTAAATTCAAATTAGAAATGTAACCACTGGCACGATAATTTGTTAAATAGTAGATTGTATGACAATGGAGCAAAGTAGTATTTTCATGGCAAGGGCGCTGAGCGCAGCGAGGGATTCAAAGTACATCGCCCGAGGGATAAATATTATTATCTCTTATCTCTCTCTTATCTCTTTTCTATGAGAAAATAGGTCCTATATAAGTCATGTACTGATTACTTACAAGAACAGAGACTTAATTATTGAATATGGCACTTGTACGCTACCAGTTTTCTTATATTTTTTAAATAAAGTAAAACTAAAAACGATGAAGAAAAGTACAAATGCCTAATTCAAAATGTGTGACAAATTCCACGAAACGCCAGTATAAAATAGCCAGCCAGATACATAAGTAATACAATAATCGCGATTTTTTTTTAGTTAGCACGGGTCCCCGCGCCCCGCCGTGCGACCAGCCAGTATTCATACAATTGCGTTCCAAATTCAAATCACTTTTTCGTCCGCTAAAAAGTTCTTAACAAAAAAGAGCTATTTTGCTCCCGCTTGTAGAGGAACAAAGTGACAACTTTCGAATAGAAGGGGTGAAAAATAAATTTAAAAATCAAATATTATGACGCCGAAACGACAAGAGAGCGAAGTATAGAGTAAGATGTATAAATTTATGAACAAAAAAACCACTGTCAATGCGTGTTACAGCTATGATTTTACAGCGTATTACAAGCATCTATAAGCTATAGAAGTAAGCGGTTAATAAAGCTTTTTAAGTGTATGGAACAAGGTTAGTTATTTTGGCTGCAGGCCAAACGAGAAAATTCCATAATCACTAACTAACTAGCCTACATGTATACATTTCACTATTTTTGGCAATAACTATAAATAATTTGATGTTATTCAACTTACGATTCTGGATTTAAAACGATGTATGGTACGGGAACTTCTCCTATACCAAAGGGCCTGCGCAGACGCACTACATATGTTGGACCTTTCGAACTCTCCACCTGTTCTACGTTCATGATGACATAGTTCATTTCTGTTTGGAGTTCAGGAATTTTATCTTCTGGGGCCTGTTATTATAACAATTCACATAACTAATGAATAGAATAAATTAAAACATTGTCCTAATTAAGATAATCTTATGGTTTGAATAAATGATTCTATCCTAACACTGGTTGGTTTCTTTAACCATCTACGGCAATATTATCGTTATACATCATCCTATGAGTCTTCTAACAACTTAGTTGAGGTCGAGGTGGGACTTACCACAACCCACTGGCAACATCGATGCTCTGTAGTTAGACCAGTTATTGAACAATTTAGAACTCCCAACTAACAATTGTTCGTGCTGCAACCGTATAACGTAGGTACTTGACAACGCACTGAGGGGATTCCAATGTCCTTAGAACGGTCAGATAGGGTATCAATTAGCCTTGAGTTCTTCATACGTAAAAATGAGCATATCCTCTCAATTATCCAACTAGAAATTGCACACATAATAACTTACAGCAGCAACGTGATGTGCAGTGACAAGACTGGTGTATTTCAACAGGTTTCTCAAGGCTTCAGCGTCAGTCAAATCAGTCATCTGTATAGACTCCGTGATACCTCCAGTGAGATCTGCCAGCCCGTCGAGCAGGCTGCCGTACTTGAGGGCTTCGTATGATCCGTGAAGTCTGAAATATAAGAGTATTATAGAGATCTGCCATCTCGCTCTCGAACTATGGTTAGGGAGTATGATGTTAGGGTTAAAATAAACGCATCTAAACATAGCTTAGTTAATGTGAATAGATCCGTATACTACGTATTATTATCACATCAATCATATCATCATGTCAGCCACATATAGTCCACTACTGAACATAGGCCTCTCCCATAGACTTCCAGAAAGACCGATCTAAAGCAGCCCGCATCCAGTGCTTCCCGGCGACCTTCATGAGGTCGTCCTTCCACCTGGCCGTTGGGCGTCCGACGCTACGTTTGCCCGTACGCGGTCGCCATTCCAGAACTTTTTTGCTCCATCGGCCATCTGTTCTGCGCGCTATGTGTCCCGCCCATTGCCACTTCGCTGCTCCGTCCATCCAGTCCATCCGCTGGGCTACGTCGGTTACTTTTGTTCCCCTACGGATATCATCATTTCTGACGCGATCACGTAAGGAAATACCGAGCATAGTCCTCTCCAGAGCTCGTTGAGCGACTTTGAGCTTTTTCAGGAGACCTATAGTGAGGGACCACGTTTCAAATCCGTAAGTCATCACATCAATAATAATAATTATAAATCAATTCGCCAAACTTTAAGATAATACAGATCCTAATTTGCTTCTTCGGTCTATGCAGCATGTAGATGCCACGTAGTACACACAGGTACAGCACAGAAATAGCCCCTTAAAATGTTATTTATTTATCATGTTGATAGCCCTGAAGTCGATATTTCTATTCACCGCCTTCAGCCATATTCACCTTAGACTCTTTATATTCTTGGAAGCAATTATAAGTGTATAATTATAAAATGATTGAAATAAAATTCTGGCAATATATTTGAATTGATTCATGGAATTAATTAAGAGAAGAAAATATTTTCTCAACACACCTACAATTTTCACGCAATTTAGCTACCATACATTTTAGTAATTTGGTGACTTTTTTATATATTCAGCCCGTTAGCATCCTGCCAGTAAGAAACTAGGATGAAGTTTAGAAGATAGCAAACCACCATATCAGATGCTAATGATCCTAAAATGATGGTCAACTTTACAACCTCGAAAGAATCCGGGATTGTACGGAAATCGCTAATTATAAATTTTTTACTTACTTGGCATATGCTTTTTCCAATAAAGCTGGCCACATTTGTTCTGTATTGTTGCTCTGTAGGAAGGCCAGCTTGCCGTTGACAGTGGGGAGTCGATCGTCCACGAGCACCTCAAGCCATTGCCCACACCACCACAGACGAAATCTGAAAAAAGTGCATAGGTACTTTATTTGATGACCGTTGTAGTTCATGAATATTGAAGTATCAAAATCTCAGGTATATCTACATCTTCAAACGTGGAATCTGTCGATCAACTATCCTCAAATTTCCTATATTCTTTCCAGTTCTAGATGTTAAAAGGGTTATCTTTTCAACCTCTATAGTGTGCAGATGACTCAGTCGCGCAACTGGGGCGTAAACCCACTCCTGACACAACCAATAGCTTAATATCTCGGGTATTACAAGCGTTCATCAGCCACAATAAACATTTTCATCATGTACTGTCTTTGAAGTATAAGAGACGAAGGTTTGGAGCCAACGAGTATTTTCTATCCAGGAAACAAGAATGAAGTACCTGAATACGCCAGCATAAGCTTCATCCACCCTTTGATCTGCTGGCACCACCCGGTAGAATAGACCCTTAGTGAGGTACAGTACGCCGAGGCACGACACCATCCATTTGTCGCCTGCAACCAAACACTGACATCAACGCAATACAATTTATTATTACATATCACTTTATACTAGCAAGCGGCTCCGTTACGCATAGCAACATTTTGTAAAAATGGACGTCGATTGGGCCGCGCGATCCCGCTCAGTGCAAATATGTACGAGTATGCATGAATATAGATATTTGAATTGGTCTCGTCGTGCCTCAAAGAGCACATTAAACCGCCGGTCTCGGTTGCCATAACAACATCTACGGCAGTCTTCACGGGCAGCTGGAGCCAGTCTAATCCATCAACTGGTCTGGCTGCAATGCTTCGATATCGTCTTTGGGTTGTGGTGGTCAGAAGGCAGTTGCTTCACGGAAAATATCGAAGTCTAGCCTTCAGATGCGACGGGGATTAACGCTAGGACGAGGAATAATATCGCACCCAAATGTATTCAAATACTATTAAAAAATCCTTTGAAACACATAAAAATAGGCTTGTAAATATGAAAACCAATTTAGATTGGTAAAAATAAAGTACCGAAAATTGTAACTGACCGATGTCTGTACATGGAAAGGATACGAGAAAATCTTTTATTGGGGGACTTTATAAACGTAATAAAAACCAAAACGTATGTTGAATTTTTTGTCGGTTGATCTGTGCATTTGAGCACGCTAATCTCAGAATCGGCTGTACCGATTTGGTTGCGGTTTTCAATAATAATATAGTTTGCTGTTTAAAGGGTATACGGATTCCCACCAAGGTTATCGGGACCGGAGCGTCAGCCGATTAACGATAACGGGCGAGCCTGACGCAATTTTTTCTCTAGAAATTTGATCTCCAGACGACATTCGTTTCCGTAAAACTCAAAATATGCATCTTCAGTAACAGAAAACGTCGTAGACCCGACATCGGGTTCTAAAGAACTTGAATGCAGTTGGGATTAATGATTTTCTATGTTATAAGTTATAAGTAGACACACAAAAAGCATTATCTAAATCCGAGTCCCTAAGGGAAAAAGACGAAAGCATAATTTATATATGTAGGCATGTCATTATTAGTCGGTGTAATGATAAATGTCTCTCAGTCATATTTGAATAAACAGCATCCTTTCCAAATCTGTTCATTAAAAATCAATAAACGCGGTTGGACCCCTGCCAAGGTCAAACTTTAATAGGGAGTCGTCTGGCGCTCCCTACATCCCTAATTTCAATTCGCTTTGATTCAAAAGCACCCTCACCCCTTGTTTACACCTGTCTGTGTTTATAGTTCTTTGTAGATACATGTACAGCAATGTACTCTATTTGGATCTGTTTTTGAAGTGCTTAAATTTGTACCTATTTTATTTTTGCGTAGATTTACATAAATATAATCACATCTTTATCTTCTATATTTAGGGAGAGGTGAATTAATATCCACAATTCGCCAATCATTGCATTAGGTCCCACGTAATAGGAAGTGAGCCTATTGTCATATTCCGGGTACTATTGTTGACTCGAGCCGTGCATCTCAGGCTGAGTCTGGGCCGTATATATCTGTCTGATATTAAACAGCGCTATCCCTTAGGAGTCTTGTACGACACCGCATGGGAAGAAATGGGGTGGCCCAAATTCTACTCTGCCGGGTACTACCTATGTACTACCATGCTATGTACAAGAATATATCAGTTCGATTTTGCTCTGTGTAAATTGTCTCAGGTAGCAAATCGCTCAACGGTTGTCACGACATATTATGGCCATGTGGAGTGCATTCTCAGGTATGGCATAATATTTTGGGGCAACTCAACTGACAAATTGCGAGTACTTATAGACATTGTATTCGTTCAATTCCGTCAATGTATATAATTGAGGTAGCTACATTTGTGAACCAGGTACTAGGCGTGAGGGTAACTTAAAAGTCGTGCCAAGTAAAACCTAGTTGTTTTGTCGTAGTGTGTTTTGTATGGCAACATCTATTTACAACAAGATACCTGCGAAGATCCGATTAGAAAATATTACCGTATTTAGGTATGTTAATTAAAACTTTATTGATTATCATTGACGAATTCGTCAATGATAATTCTCTCGCATGACATTGTAAAGTATCTGATATTTATATGAATGTTTATGTAAATTTAATTTGTACACCATATTCCATGGTAGGACATAGCGCACCTTAATGTAACCTAGAATAAGAACTGTACACAAACCTATAATCCACAAATAAATAAATTGAATTGAATATATGATTAAAAAGGTGATTACGTTACGTTGGATATGGTCATAACATATAGTTGAGTTAATAAGATCTCATGATGCGATTCGCGAGCAAATTATTCAACTCTTACGTTTTAAAAATCGTCTGCACAAAAAACTGCGGTAGCCTAGTGGTATGGGTAATGCTTTTCGAAATTATGTGTGTATTTCTTGCAGGCTTATAAGTGCCCGGTTAATAGGAATAGACTCGCTACCTCTGCCTACCCCTTCGGGGATATAGGCGTGAGTTTATGTTATATGTTATGTTACACAAAATAATATTTTATTTAATAGATAAGTAGGTAGTACCATGGTAGTACTTAACTGCGTGGTCAGGGCTTCGGTTCTGCTAAAGCAAACCACTGTCATACGGACACTGACATTAAATTTTATTCTTTAAAACAATGCAGTTAAAGTCGAAAATTAAAATGCTTTTTGCAGAGAGAATGATAAAGTATAATGAAACTCTTTTCGCTTAATTTTCTACTTTTAGCGTACAGAAATAAAATCTAAAATTCAATGCCGTTTTTTGCAGTATGTGTGGATGACAGTGGTTTTGTTTTATTCGAATCGAGGGCCAGGTGGCTTGAAGTCAGTCATTGAGACAACATCCCATCCATTCCATCAATCAATTCCACAAATCAATTTCTCAATTCTGATACCGACTGTGTAATATTTCAGTGCTTAGACTACTTTCTTCCGCAAATCAGAATTACATAATATGCTATTTATAATAAATATTATATTAAAATTCGCGCTGTATTCACAAAAGTAATGAGACAAATTGCCAATGATAATACGCAAGCACACTTCTTTATCATTCTCAAAAATCATTCGCTTGGAACTCAAATGCTTTGCATAAATAAGCTGAACGCAAGCGTCACTGTTTTTATACATCATACATACCTGCCCTTCCTAGACAAGTGGTATTTTTTTCTTCTTCATCGTGTGATAACGTAAGAAAATAGTTTTATTTCAAATAATCAATTTACAAGTTCATTTAGAAAATAAACATTACGTAGATAGCTATAATCTAAGCCAGGGATTAGAGCAAGACTCCGATCATCATCAACTTTCATCTATTTTACAAAAGGCCTTATTTCTTTAACATAAGACTTGTAATTCGTTAGCCGGTGTATTAAATCTAATCTATTTTAGTTTAAAAACGTATTGACACTTGTTTAGAGAGGTTGAACATGCTGATATCAGATATTGATAATTTACCTGCTACTATTATTTAAAACTACTTGCTACTATTATTTAAAACTACCTGCTACTATTATTTAATTTACCTGCTAATAATTTTGGAGTAAAATTTTAATTAAAATGTATGAATGTGGTGGTATACTATGACATTTCTTTTTTGTCTGTTAGTCATAACATTTCCAGGAACCAGATTTGGAGTGAAGTGAAATAAAATACCAGATTATCTAAATGAGTATCTAGTAGGTATCAGTTGAAAAGAAAGTGCAATTTTTTATTTTCTTACCCAATTTGCCCGGGATGACATCAAACACTTCATTTCTGTCGAGTATGAATGATGGATTCTGGTAAATTTCCTGTGGACAACCGAATATTCAATAAATAACATGATAAAATCGATGGCATGGCGTCATGTAGTTTGGAAGTTTCAAAGAGCTTCAAGTTTTTTGGGGATTTGGCAGAATGTTTTTGACTACGAAAGCATATATAGTATGGACCCCTATTAAAGACCATACTACATTGTATGGATCCCATACAATGTAGAATGGCCGTATGGGTGAAAACAAGAAGTGTATACTTATAAAATAGCAAAACAAATACATTGTGAAACGATATCGGATAAGCTGTAAACAAACTAGAAATAAAGTAATAGAAGAGATGAAATTGATCCTTGCAGCAATTCTCGGATTCGTTTTAACAAGAAACCGTATAATATCGTACGTCCTAGTTTCTGGAACTGTATTGCAATAACAGTTCTCTGAAACCTTAAAAGGTTCGCAATGAAATTATTACGCCATATTTTGCCGATACTTACAATATATACCCTTACATTATACGAAAATGTAACCCAATATTGGGTAGAAATATTAGTATTCTTTTTTTATATATGCGCGCGCCTGATGGAAAGTGGTTAACGTTTGAAAAAAATATTAGCTTCACACTTTTTTCAAACGTGGTCTGTAAACTGGCTGGAAATCAAATTAAGGTCGTCACTGAGATTGGACTACGCGTTGAAAGTAGATGATAAAATTACAAAATTTAAAAAATTGTTTTAAAGCATAGAAATCTTTTAAATTTTGATCTAAACAATAAAATCTTTAGACTGCCAGGAAGGGTTATGTTTAAAAGTCATCATATCAATAAATCCCACATTTGAACAAATATTTTGTTCTTGTTTGTACAAAAACATTAAATAACTGAACTGAATTTATCTTATCTTGGTCTTGAAATGTTCGTGGAGGTCTAGGAAAGGTTTACAAGGTGAGAAAAATTCGAATATTTGCTGGGGACCGACATCCATTAGGGCGGAGACGCGGGCAAAAGCTAGTAGGTTATATAAATTGTCACTGAATATATAATGGCGCCCTCTAGCGGTAATAAAGTACTGTGTTAAAAAATTCATTTGACATGTGTCGTGTTTGATATCAAATAAAGGGCTTAATTAACACATTTTAAATATGTATAAATTATAGTTGTTCCTTGCCCCAAAATAATTTAATTAAAAAATAAGTTCAATAACTAAGACCAGACTACTGAAAAAATCACGAAAAAGTATTAAACAAGAAAATTTCAAGGATAACCGTGTAGGTAAAAGTGGCAATCGACCACGGCTATCTTTGATATTTTTTTGTTAATACATTTTAGATTGGGATTTTTCAGTAGTCGGGTTTTAGTTTTTAAACATTTTTTTTATTGATTTAAATTGTATTATTGTCCAAACTAAAAGTGAGTACTAAGTATCAGAACAATCAGTCAACAGGAAGGGGAGAAAACAAAGGCATTAAGTTTTTTTTGTCAAGTACCTACTTTGTTCATCAAGATCAATCTGATGCTGACTGTATCTACATGGTACCTATCACTATTGACTTTAGTACTGCTTACTTAGTTCTGTGATAAGTACGTTTTGTACTCTAAATTATCATTATCTTCATTCACTGAGCCTTCTCTTGATTCCCGTCCAACTACGAAACACCCGAACTACGATATTTTCTGTGATACGACTGATATCTGACCTCCACAGCCCACTAATAGACTTTGTATATGTATGACTTGTAGTAGTCATCCTTGTACTCTTTATGATTGACTAGTCTTATTGACCAGCAGTGTTTTACCGTCTGTACCATGGTGAATATTCTGATGAGCTCTTCCAATCAGTCCCACCCTCCCCTTTCCTACACAGGATAACACGGGCAGGGCTTAGATGTCACCCGCATACAGTGCAGAATATCCGATCAAGAACCAAGCGGTTCGGAGACTCTTTCCTTTGTCGCGCCATTAAGGCCTGGAATTGATTATCAGCTAGGGTTTCCTTCTTCCTACCGTCCCGGATCCTTTAAGCGGGGCGTGAAAAGCATATGAAGAGGCCGTCAAGCTGAGTGTCACCATTGTAACATAATATATGTTAGTAATAGTGACCCTCTTTTATGAGATTTCGTCTTCACCTTACGATCAGGTGAAGCGAAGTCTATTTGTCCTATATAAAATAAAAGCTAGCTGTCGCTATTTTTATCAGTATTTACACTTGTGCAGTCGCACTTTTTCATATAAAGTTGTGTGTAAAGGTGCTGCCGTATCTCCTTTGTCGAATGTAACTAGGACACGACGGTATTCCTGTCCGGATTGAGCAGTCCGACTGGGGAAGTACCTCCACCCTACAGAATACCACGGCTATAATAACCTCGTGTTGTGCTCCCGGCGGCGAGTAGGGTAGCCAGAGCTCACTGGAGAGTTTTTGTGCTATCAGTGGGCGGACCAAAGGTGACTCTGCAAACAATGCCATTTAAAACTTTACTATTATGCTAGTCTAAAATTATATGGCATCTTGTAGAGTGAATTAAAAAATATAAAAAACTCTTTTTCGTTTGTTCGACTTTAAATATTAATAAAGTTTTAAACCTAATGTCAATATTTGCCGTGGTTTTGCTATGACATAAATTGAACAGAATTGGGGTCATTTGGCTGTGGTCAAATGGACTAGATTAGCTTGGCAAGCACTGATCTAACTTTAGTATAATGTCAATTTACCTAAATATATGAGAAACAAGTATTTAATAACGCTATAGTAATGTCAACGAGTCAGGCTGACTACGCAATGAATATGCGACCACGATACGAATGCCAGGCTATAGATAAATAAATGTAATAGAACTGTGACAGGTGAGTGTAGGCTGCAAACAGGTATACTCAGTACCCACGCAGTTGCACACGCAGGCTACATTATCTGTAAGGAAAAAACAACACTATATGTTGTAACCTCTTGTAACATCAGACGAGTTTGTTTTCACTTTCATATTTTGTTTTTGCTGCTTTTTTAGTTAAGTTATATTTTTAGTTTTGTTTTTATTCTGTAATATATTACGGTCGTAAAACATTTTCTACGTAATAATATTTTTAATTACTTGTTATATTTCCTAATATATAAATAACATTGATTAGCGTTAGGTAGTTTATTTTAATACCTAATTACAACGCAAGGAGAAACTGCTTAATAATAAAGGCACCGTGACGCCGCTGCGTGCTAAAGTAAATTCCTTCTCAATTTTCTTCATTACATGCTAAAGAACTGATATACTTTACCAGCATGTAATTGACAAATTTCTTTGTTTATATATAGTACGTCAGTACGACCTAATCTGATGATAAACTAAAAGGGAAGGATCAGGCATAAGGGGTTACCTTTACAGATAAAAATAATGGTACAATGGTGACCCCATAAAACCGTATACACGGTATACACCATATCAAAAGGAGATCTCAGTATGAAAGCTACATACTTTACGCATGAAGTAATGCGTATGACATATAGCTCTAATTTTCTTTATACTACTTAGGTGGCAGACAAGCACACGGCCTACCTGATGGAAAGTGGTTACCTTGGTCTATGAACGTGTGCAAAACAAAGGGAGCCACGCTCGCGCTGCCAACTCTGTAAGCACAGAGTTTCTGTGTAAAAGACAAAGCAGGACAAACTTTTGGGCTTCCCACTGACAGCACATAAGCTCTCCAGTGAGCTCTGGCTACACTACTCACCGCCGGGTACACACGATATTCTGTAAATTCATAATGTGCAATTCGTGGTACAACCGTGTAGAGTTATACTTTGTGAACAAGATTGAGAAAAAGCGTGATTATATGTATGTATCTACAAATATACTAACATGTTAAATGTTCTTAATTTTAACGTCAGTTGAAATTCTTATAATTAAAATTTCTTTATCGGTATTTTAGAGATGACTGAGTGTCACTCGGACATTTTCCGATTTTCCGAGATAGTAGGTAGGTATGTATGTAGTGTTACAAGAATTACATGTGTTCCTAATTGGTCTGGATAGTCATTTTTCATCTGTCAGGCTTATACGTTAATTTCGCAAACGCTCGTATGAATGAACTGTCACGATGAGCAGGTGAGGAGTGAAGCAAGGTCGCCCACCGCCTACTGCTGGAACGTACCTACCTTTTACTTTTACATTGCTAGTTTTAAGCATATCACTTTTATTAACACGTTCGAAGACCAGTTTAAGGTATCGACCTGTAGCGTAGTTCTTGCAATTCTTACAATTTTATGTTATAAACGGACGAATTTCTTCATTTATGCATAATATGCCATATTTAGATTTTGTTACCGCCTCCATTTTTATCTTGTAACATTTCCAAAAATGGACGGTATAGTATTTATGTGTTCAACCTCAAATTGTTATTGTAATATTTGTTCAAAGTCTGAGTTTGTTAATGTTTATAAAGTGTGGTTCTCGGCAGAGTAGAATTTGGGCCACCCCATCTCTTCCCATGCGGTGTCGTACAAGGCGACTAAGGGATAGCTGTTTAACATCAGACAGATATATACAGCCCAGACTCAGCCTCAGATGCGGGGCTCGAGTCAACTATAGTGTCCGATATACGGCAATAGGCTCACCACCTATTACGTGGGACCGAATACAGTTATTGGTGAAATGTGGGTGTTAAGTCGCCTCTGCCTAACCTTCCGGGGATAAAGGCGTTATTTTATTCTACCCTCTTCTTTGTATCTATTTTCAAGTATAACAGGAAAAAATAATAAGTATAAAACTATATTATTATGTATGATTCCGGATATAAAACAAAATAAAGTGTAATTTTTATAAAAGTTTTTTTATAAATAAACAATTGTTTATATTATGACAAGAATTGTAGCAATAAGGTTGAACATTAATAGGCTTCAGTGAGAATTAAAATTAAGAATAGTAATTCATATATTTTTTTATAGTACAAAAATTTTGGCAGGTTACTGATTAAGTTCAAAAAGTTTTTTTTTATTTCTAGAGGATGTAAAGCTGATGATTATATTGTAGGTACTTGAGGCGATTTACGGTAAGAGATCAAATAATTAACTTTTCTTGGCGTACTGTAGATGGAGGTATGTGTTGAGAATTTAAGGTTGTAATGTTTGACGACCTCTGTGGCGATGGCGTAGCGGTAGAGCATTCGACTGCTATGCAGTGGGTGCGGGTTCGATTCCCGCTCAGTGCAAATATTTGTATGCATGAATATGTATATTTGCATTGGTCTGGGTGTTTCTATATATAATATGTATGTATTTACAAAAAAAAAGTATCTAAGTATGTTTATCCGCATTCTAGATTCCATAACACAAGCTAGTTAAGCTATGCTTACCATGGGTCTAGATAGCGTTGTGTAGAATGTCGTGGAATATTTATTTATTTATTTATTTAATGTTGTTCATTCGTGTGACCGTTATTTTAAATTTATTGTGTCAAGTTAGACATTGGTATGTTCTGTTATTTTTATTGTTTAAACAGACGGCCAATAACGTCGCCCTAGATTATTGAATAGTTACGTGACGCGGGTGAAACCTTCATATTTATTAGGAAATACATACTTGTTCATTTATCTATGCTTGTGTGAGAAATGGGTTCTCCCGGTTTATAATATTGGTATGGGTGGGATTTAAATCTGCATTAAATACCGATATCGTTTGACTTAAATTATCAGAACTTTATGTGAATACTTCGTATCGGAAAAGGTGTGTAGGTAAAAAAAAAATAGTATTGGGTGAACCAAATTTCTGAAATTCAGTTGCAAAGATTTTAAAAAATTACATTGATGTCTATGCTATCTGTACCATATGAATATGTCCAACACATTGGTTGCAGTAATCAGCTGAATTTTGGAAGACAGTGACCGGTGGGTGTTTCCTAGGTAACTTTCATGAGCTGACACGCGCGTATCTTGACTTGAGAGGCCCCGAATTCCGAATTGCTAGTCCGTGGTAGTGTTAGCATACAAACATGAACGTTATATTAAATATTAAGTTATAAATTAACAACAAACCTGGGATTGGACCTGAGACGAGGTCTCGGGTTTTAAAAATATAAATCCCAGGTTTTACCATGGCACACACCAATGACGATGCTTTTCGAAGTTATGTGTGTATTTATCGCAGGTTTATAAGTGCCCGCATAATGGCAATAGGCTCGCCACCTATAACATTGGGACCTAAACATAAACTGGCGAAATGTGGGTGCTAGCACCTCTGCCTACCCCTTCGGTGATATGTTAGGCGTGAGTTTATGTTATGGTATGTTTTTTTTTCAAGCATAGTTACTGATACTGATCAAGAGATCAAAAGTTCCGAGCGTTAATTGTGTTACACCTTATTTACTAAATTACTATAGTACACATTTTATTTATTATAATATTTAATTATTATATAACATACATACATACATATAATCACGCCTTTATCCCCGGAGGGTTAGGCAAAGGTGAATTAACACCCACATTTCACCAATAATTGTATTCGGTCCCACGTAATAGGGGGTGAGCCTATTGCCGTACTCCGGGCACTATTATTGACTTGAGCCATGCATCTGAGGCTGAGTCTGGGCTGTATATATCTGTCTGATGTTAAACAGCCCTATCCCTTAGTCGCCTTGTACGACACCGCTTGGGAAAAGATGGGGTGGTCCAAATTCTACTCTGCCGGGAACCACGCGGCGATATGATATATAAATAAAAAAAAAAAAAAATATAAATAAATATAAATTGCCCTGCCTCGGGTCGTGTTGGGTGCAAAGAAGCCTAGAACACTGGCGGCATTTCCGCGCTGAATCGCTACAACTAGCATTTGCATCAGGTACGATCCGGAGCGAGAATCACCAGTTTTTTACTTATTCCTCGACCAGTTTCTTTGTTTCTATGCCTCGACCGCCCATGGTCTCGACCACGACTGGCATCACGATATATTGCGATATTGATAAGATATTGACAATTCTACTGTATTTCTGATTTGACATTACATTACATAATGATTTGACATTACATTACATAATGATTTGAACTGTTAGTGAAAATTGAAAGCAATTAATGCTCATCTTATGACTAAGCGTCTCCTCTCGCATATATTTGTACGCCGCTATATGGGGCAAAACATGACTGGACTATATATTATATACTATTACTGACCTATTGCATGCTTTCGTATGTACACACATGTTTTGAACAAGTAAAACGATTCTATTCTATTCTCTATCTATATATTCTATTCTATTCGAAAGCTGCGTACTTCATGAGTTTTTTTACAAGCCGCATCTTCCACTGCGACCCCAAGGGAAAGAGCCGTGCGGCCCAGGGGACTCGCAGTCATGGTACTTGCACAAAGTGTTATTTAGATGTTCGGTAGCTTCGGTGATTAAGGAGACAGCCTTACAATCGAGAGGTCTGTGGTTCGAATCCTGGCCATTACGATACCGACGTGAACCTATTCATAGCACAAGCAATTTAGCTTAGTTGGAGGGGTTAGAGGGAGTATTGGTAATTGCGGTTGCTAATATTCTTTATAAAATTAAAAAAAAAAAAGAAAAAGTCTGATCTTAACTTTATATGAATGCGATCATCCAAATATTTAAAATTTAGCCCTTCTAAACATTTGAATCCTATACATTTATTCACTCCATTAAATCCACGAAGGTGTAGGCAGAACTGTATCAACACTTACATTTCGCCAACTATGATTTTCAATCCCACGTAACAGGAGTCGAGCCTATTGTCGTCAAGCGGGTACTTTATCATGGCTTTTATATTTACTATCGGATAGAGAACAGATATTTTCCTTAATAGTCTTCTACGACACTCACTATACTACTCCAACAGGGAATCAACACAATAGGTTGCCTAAAACATTTACTTGTAAAACAAAAAAAAAAGATAATTCATGTATGTACCTACCTATATATATATTATGCAATACTGAAACTGCGCTGGCTACTTGAGAGGTTAATACAATGCTTCATGCAGGTCGCTACAGACAAATGACTGCCTACCGAGGCCTTGGCTGCTGCTATTTTTTGCATAATATATAATTATGACCTTTTTTTAACTTTCATTGCGCACCTAAAGCTGAGATAAATTATGCTTTTAGAAATTATTTGTAGTTGTGAGTCTGTTGGCTATTTTAACTGTCTTGCAACCACCGATTGAGTAACTACTGTAATCAGCAAGTACTCTGCGCCATTGTATTTTTTAAATAGAGGATGTATTGTGTGTGCTTGAAGGAGTACATAACGTCGAGGGAGAAAGATGCTATACACTCTATACTTACACAGCTCCATCCCTCTTTCTCATCCAGAATACGATCATTTTAACATAACATAACATAAATTCACGCCTTTATCCCCGAAGGGGTTGGCAGAGGTGCTAGTACCCACATTTTGCCAGTTTATGTTTAGGTCCCAATGTAATAGGTGGCGAGCATATTGCCATTAATCGGGCACTTATAAACCTGCGATAAATACACACATAACTTCGGAAAGTCATTGGTGTGTGCCATGGTAAAACCTGGGATCGAACCCGAGGCCTCGTCTCAGCAGTCCATTACCCATACCACTAGGCTACCGCTACCGTTATGGTTGGTACCTCTGTACTCATTGTGACGTACATTTTATTTATATACAACCGTGTACAACATTCCTATCTACCTAATAATATTCAGATGGATTATGATAGGAAAAAATTGAATCTGTTCAAGTGGGATTTGAATTTACAGGGGGAATGCTCAGTGGTTAGAGCTTTCGTCCTTTAAGATAAAGATCGCGGGTTTGAATCCCGCTTGAACTGATTTTTTTTTCCTATTTTATTCAGTTTGAATAGTTAACATAAGTATTAAGTGCTTTAAAATTTCATTCAAAAGCTTTAATTTTTTTTCAGTTGGTACCTATGAGTTTAAAATGTTATACAAGTCAAATCTTAATCATAGACATCATTTTTTATTTTCAATAGATATAGAATAATACAATTATTTCTTTTTAACATGAATAATAATTCTACTTATATATCGTAAGTATACTAAGTTTACCACCGCTTCCAAGGTGCTGGTGGAGAAAAAACAGTGCAAAAACTCCACTGCGGCATTTTTCAATTTTTATTTGTATATTGGCCATGTAATGATGGCAAGCTAATTTATTGTTTGCAACTCTGCACCAGTGCCAAACTTTCCTTCAAAGTTATATTTATATGGTGTCGATCGTGACTAACTTTACAAGTTAGTATCAATAAACGACTCGTTAACGCAATTAACGTTCGATGTCAACTTCGTTTGCAGTTGAAACTTCGCATGTAGCCCCTCGTTTCCATCACGAAACAAGTAGTAAAACAAGTTGTAAATTTGTTTATAAAAAACTTATTGCAGACTTGTAGAAGACTAATTAAAACACAACACTTGTTTTATATATGTATCTCTATTGTTTTATACATTAGGTACTTTTTCACTCATATAGATACATTGACACACAAATTGTTGGCTATACATAGCGAACAAATTGTAAACAAGTATAAAACACATTTGCGTTCACATTTTAGCGTGTGACATATTCCAACTTGTGAAATATATAATAATAATAAACCAGTAATTCGGCCAAGCATAAATAGTGTAAATGTTAGTTCTCGTTTTGTTGTCCCAACTAAACTACACACTAAAAAATATAAAATAAAATAATAAAATTCTTGACTTCATTTCTTTTATATGGATAATGTACTGCTGAGACGAGGTCTCGGGTTCGATCCCAGGTTTTATCAAGGCACATACCAATGACTTTTCGATGCTTTTCGAAGTTATCTGTGTATTTATCGCAGGTTTATTAGTACCCGGTTAATGGAAATAGGTTCGCCACCTAATACATTGGGACCTAAACATAAACTGGCGAAATGTGGGTGCTAGCACCTTTGCCAACCCCTTCGGGGATGTAGGCGTGAGTTTATGTTATGTATGTTATGCTTTCATTGGCGATTATGTGGAAAAATTAACATGAAAATTGACGATCAGACCAAATAATTCGTGTAGTTTTACAAATTGGTACAGTTATTCCCTAAGGCACTAAGATGAACATACTAAAAGTCCCCGAGGATTCCTATCCTTATGTCCTCATTAGCCGGTGTTTTTTTTTGTTGTACCTATATTAAAAATCATTAATAATAGTCTCTTTAGTTACTTCTACATATTTATATCTCCACCAAAATTCCGATACGTTATGTCTAGACATTAATGTAAGTACATTATATAATTCACTGTAAGATCAATACTTTAATGAATACGAGAGGTTAGTAACGAAGCTCGCGACTAAATTAATTAAGCTTGGTCAAAGAGAGACCGGCGCTTTTTGGAGAAAAAATGTACCCAGTCTGAGATTAACTTTTCTTTCAGAAACTTACTACACTGGCCGGATGCTCGGTATACCTGAAGAAATGTCCCATCACGAAAAATAAATCTTGAATATTCGCAGTTCTCTCTGTTGCCAAGTTGAGTTAATTTTGTCGACAGTTAGGTATACTTAAGTCAAATACTTAGCACTATGATAAAGTTATTGTCAACAATAAGCCAGCCGTACAGAAGTGAAGGATGGATTGTACTTTTTTAAGTTACGACAGCCTCTGTGGCGTGGCGGTAGTGAACGCGACTGCTACGCAGGAGGCGCGGGTTCGATCCCCGCTCAGTGCAAATATTTGTATGCAGGAATATGGGTGAATATGGGTCAAGAATATGGGTCTGGGTGTTTCTATGTATAATATGTATGTATTTACAAAAAAAAAGTTATTATGTATTATATTAAGTATGTTTATCCGTATTCTAGATTCTATAACACAAGTTAGTTAAACTATGATTACCATGGGTCTAAATAGCGTTGTGTAGAATGTTGTGGAATATATTGTGGAATATATAAGTTGCAAAAAAGTGTATATAATAATGCTTTTTTGTTATGAGAATAAAGCTATCGGATAATGACCAATAGTGAGCTAACAAATGAACAAACGTAACCGTGAAACGCGAAAGTTTTGGTTGGTTTACCTCCAAGGATATTTATTGATTTGGTATTGCAAAACTACACATTCTCTTATTGTGGGTGTCAAACAAGGTAATAAAGATAATTTAAACGTCTAGAGAATAGATCATTAGCAAGTTTATTAGTGTCTTTCGATATTATTTTAAATATTAAATATGAGTCATGTTTTCGATTTTTAAGAATAATGAGATGATATGATACAGGGTAGGTATGTACGGCCTCTGTGGCACAGCGGTAGAATGTTCGACTGCGATGCAGGAGACGCGGGTTCGATTTTTTTTTATACCACTTAGGTGGCAAACTATGAGTATGTATATTTGCATTGGTCTGGGTGTTTCTATGTATGCTATGTATGTATTTACAAAAAAAACGTATCTAAGTATGTTTATGTTGATAATACTTTGTGATAAGCCGTATATTAATTTTATTTGACTTACATTTTTCTCTCTTCCTTTGGTTCTTAATACACTATCTATTTAATTTTATCCGGTAACTACACCATATCTTTTGTTTTTATAACATTACTGTCCATCCCAAGGTTGACTGGAAGAAATCGCTTCAGCGATAAGGTCGGCCATTGTACATTGAACTGTATACATGCTACCTACTTGTCCTACTGTAAATCTGTTGGAATACAATAAATAATTTTCTATCTATCTATCTATCTATCTAGATCCCATAACACAAGCTAGTTAAGCTATGCTTACCATGGGTCTAGATAGCGTTGTGGGAAATGTTGTGGAATATTTATTATTATTTAATTTTATCGATACGCAATACCAACGTGGCTGATGTTTTGAGGTTCAATAATTACAGAATGATGAGTATTTACAATTAATATTGTCCGATAACTGTTTGTACAAAAATATATTATCACGATACAAAAAGATATCATATAGGTAGGCTTCGCACAGCCTCTGTGCGAAGCCGCGAGTACTCGCCAGTACCTGTACTGTAAGTACAGAGTACATTGTAGCAGAATACATTTTCGACTGGACGCCCGTATTGTGTGGTTTAGTATTGATCTCTGTGCTACACATGCTGAACTACTCGTGTCTACCCTCATTATGTCGTCTGCTTAAGTTGAAAGACGGAAAGTAATAAGTTGAGGTATTTTGTCTAGTGCCTTCACACGAATAATGTGCATCCAGTCCAACGAAAGAAACTGCGATTAATACAAACTAAACTTCAGTAAAATTCATTGAGTAAAACGTGAGAACTTAGTCTAGTTGAAGGGATTTACGATAAATCTTCATAGATTCAGATTAAGACTATAGAGTAATTGTTTATCATCGTAGCTGTTATCTTTTCCACCACCTTTAAATGTTGATGACTAACTGAATTCATCAGCTCCATCCATTTAGATGATGTATGGGAATAATCTATAGTATATTACAGTTAACTTCTTTTGACCAAAGAAATGAATTAAAATGACCACTCCAGCGCCGCAGTGTCGAGTAAAAAAACGGAGCCTCTAAAAAAGATAATCAAGTATTGCTTAATATAGTAGGGCCAGTTTCCTAATACTACCACTAGCCGGATCAATAACTTCCAACAAAACTTTACAGAAAATGGAGAGCCTCAGACAATAGTTGATTGGTTTGGCCTTGTATAAAATTAATTAAACGCGATGAAAAAACATAAAAGAACTATTTCTGAGCTTTTTCTCTCAAATCTGTATACCTATACTTATTATAAATGAAGGATACAGCCAGAGGATCGTATTTTCCAGCTACATGCTAGACAGACAATGTCTCGTTTTACAACCCTAATAAAATACATTTTTTTTTTATTTATTATAATAAACAATTACAGTATTTTACTTATTTCGTTTACTTAGTGATGCCACATAAACTCTTTGAGTTTTTCTGGGCATCATTATCATCGACATTCAGTTATTAACTTAGCCATAATAATACAATCAAGTACCCCCATATTGCGAAGGGACATGTGTTAGGACACATTATAGAAAAAAGAAAGAAAAAAGAAAAAACATTAATTGTGGCGGGTATGTTGCGAAAGAACGCCACTACGTCTAGCGTCATTCGTGTGTGTATGTTTAAAGGTGTCCTTTCTTTTATATTTCATGTCATCTGGTCAACTATTCATTTGATATAACTGTCTGAAATATTTTACGAACTCTCGATAGGGAGAAAATTATTATTTTTTGTGCCAGACTCGAGGACTTTTTTATTTAAAAAATATACCTAAAATTATTAACTTTTGTAATAGAACTTCTAATTAATTTTTATGAAGTGTACGAATATTTTGTTTATAATTAATTAATTTGTTAGTTTAAAAAATTATAACATTACGTTGTTATTTTGCAATAATTTATTTTAAGACTGGTCTATCACCTTGTTTAATGTAACAAGTTTCTAATATATTCGTGTAGTAAATATGGAAGGACATAACGATCCTTATTTCCATCGATAAAATGAATGAATCAATTTAAATGATAATTTAATGTGGAGATCAAATAATTGAGTGCGGTGCACTGTCTCGTCGCAGTCACGTCCCAAAACACAATGTACTACATATATCGCAGTGTCTACCTATTATCGATGGGTGCGTGAAGCTTTATGCAATTGATATAATCCGGAGTGGGTTCACGCGAGCATTCAGCTTAGCTGGAAGGGCTAGCGGCATATCGACTAGTAATATTGGTTACTAATATTAAACATAAAAAGGTATTAATAAAATTATTATTTTTTAAATTGAGATGTAGACAATATTAAAGAAAATTATAGAAAAATCTAATCTCATTGGGGATTATGAGTTTGTGCCGTTTGGAGTAGAAACGTTTGGGCCGTGGAGTCCGAGCGCCCGCAATCTCTTCAGAGAGATTGCGAAGCGTATGGTCGACGCTTCTCGTGACCAGACGGCTGGCCTCTTCTTAGGTCAGAGAATAAGCATTGCCATACAACGTGGCAATGCTGCCAGTCTTCTGGGAACGCTACCACAAGAGGCATGCGATGCGGAGGAATTCCACGACGCATTTTAACTTTTGTTTTATTTAATTATTATTTTTTATTAATGTAAATATTAGCATAGATTTAAAATACATTAAGTGTAAATAGATAAATAAATAAATATGATTCTATGTTATAAAATTGTAAATTGGTTGAAATTTATAAGATGTATATTTTAATAAAGAGAAATAAAGATAATATTTATTGACAAATAGAAAAACATAGGTAGATCACATTACAACTTAACATCGCTTCGTTCAATATACTCGTACCTCCTCAACTCTGAAATGCGTGACGGTAATGCGTCTAAATGAAAATGACGTCGAGAAAGCGCAAAACAGCGTTTATAAAACACAACTTGATTTAGTTGTGTCATACTACTACCGGTTCAACAATCGCGTGTTTTCGATGCAAAGTGAGAACTTGTATTCTTACCGTACACCTACTTCACTACTACTTTTTTTATTAGATAAATGTAGAAGTTTCTAGTGTAGTGTGGATGTAATTTAAGTAAAATGTTACCGTGATTAAATATAGGTATCCAGGTGTCAGGTACGCATCTTGACTAAGAGAAAACAGATTGACATCAACATCTGTGTACGGGTTCAAGGTTTCTAATTGGATTTGATATATAATATTTCGCGACAGATCTACATTTCTGCAGATAATAGTCAATATATTTGTGATGTGTATAGTGATGAATGTACCATTATGAATAACACCATTAGGAAATAATATCAACGTTTCAACATAAGAATATTTCTCAATAATTAAATAAACATAGCACATTACAGTTTGTATTTTATTTATGTTTTATGTTTCACCACGGTAAAGCACGCGATGAAGTGTTAGTATTACAATAAATTATTTAATAGAAAATATTGTGCGTGCTTCATGGTAGGCGTACACCTGCACCTCTATAATGTCCTGTTCAATGTAGGCTTAGTCAGCTCTAGGCCTGAGCTTCAGTTGACGGAAATTCAGCTACGACTCTTATGATCATGATATAGTTAAACCAAATGCAAACACCGGGCTATAAGGCGAAAGCCTCGGATGACACCAGGAGCAATGATGAAGAAAAACACTCCAACAAACGTGTATAAATCTATAGTGCCCCCACATTGGGGTCACTGGACATAAATAACTAATTTTTTTATGCTGTCTTTCTTTGGGAGCTGTGGCCGTTGCCAATGGCTTGGATTAACGGTTGCCGATGACAATAGCTTTGACGAATGTTTCACTTGCCCTCCGAAGCATGAAGTCGCTCAGCTCAAACGTCATTAAGCGTTCAGCCATCCGTATTGTTCGTACCGAAGATTTCGTAACTTTGTTTATACACCGAGTAATCCCACCAAGTGTAGACAAAGGCTGGTTTTTGACACCCATTACAAATGGAATAGTTTACCCACACTACTACAAATATTACGTAACACATTCGAGTTTCACTAAACGAAATCTGCAGTACTAATATAATAATTTAATTAATCTAACATGAATCCTCATTTATCCTGCTCATGCCATAACTTGAAAACGACTTTTCCGGTTTCAAGATATTATGTTGAAAGTTCTCAAGGAAGAAAAAAATAAAAAACAGCCCAGAAAACAACAAAAAATCCACACGAGCGGAGTTGAACATTAAAACATAACATAAAATTACGCCTATATCCCCGAAGGGGTAGGCAGAGGTGCTAGCACGCACATTTCGCCAGGTGGCGAGCCTATTGCCTTTAACCGGGCACTTATAAACCTGCGATAAATACACACATAACTTCGAAAAGTCATAGGCGTGTGTTATGGTAAAACCTGGGATCGAACCCGAGACCTCGTATCAGCAGTCCATTACCCATACCACTAGGCTACCGTGGTTATTCAGCAGTCCATTACCCATAACAGCGGAGTTGAAATAAAATATAAATATATACCCTAATACGTTGCGGCTTCGTACGGCGTATGGGAAAATTTAGTGAAGGAAATAGCTATAAACTGATTGCAGAGCCATCTATTGGACCTAGTAGGTTCAATAATTGCATAACAAAATTTCAACAATAACCTTTGTGAATCCGAGCAATAAGTTACAAGAACGACGAAAGACACTAACGTTATATATTAGATAAATATTAGCTACTGCTCGCCCTGGCGTTACCTTCTTATCGACTATTCACGTGAATTTTCTTTCCTAAGAATCTTCTCAGACAATAACAAAAACTCATCAAGAAAATAATTAACGTAATCAATCCAACTGTTCACGCGTAATGCCATGACCAAGGAAAATAGGGATTAAATTTTATTTTATAACAATTCATAGTAAGTTCTTGTTTTCTCTATTAAAACAGGTTAAAGAGAATCGTCTCGCTTTTCCATTATTATAAATTTATGTGAATTATGGATTATAGTATCATTTATGTCTATAATATTATTATTATTAATGACTTATTCTTATTTTGCGTTGCACACTGTTGTGTATCTGATTGGTGTGTAAGTTGATAACGGTTTAGTCATCCTTTTTTGTTGCCATTTTAGAGTAGGTACAGACAACATAGCTATAGTTTATAATTATAAGAATTATATTAAATTATATGGGTTTATAATACATCATTGCATATAATTCATTCATTGTGGTCAACATTGAAAATAGTAAGGTAAGTACGTAACATTTAATATTATGAGGAAACCTGAGAGATTTGACGACAAACTTGCAAACTTTGCAGATTTTGATGCAGTTGACGACAGTATTACTTAGTCTACCGATTTTAGTGTTTACGTTAAATGCTGTTTGTGGGAATTGGTAGTGAATTCCCAAATGAGAAAGAGTAAATATGTATCTATATTTTAGAGTTACCACGAGAGTTTTATTTCGATAAGATAATTTAAAATTTGTAGTTTATTATTGTTATATATTATTTATAAATAAATATATAATAAATAAATTAGCTAGTATTATATGGCACTACGTTGTTACTATTAGGTATGATAATTACTAATTACCAATAAGTAGCGAGCATACAAGTATTTCGCGAACAATAGAAAGTAACAATTTAAGGTAAAAGATGAATTATTGTTATAAACAGCAAGCCGAAAAACAGTAAGCAGAAAGAAAGGAAGAAAGAAAGAAAAGAAGGAACCATTTATTATAGGTACGCACACACTACATATAAAAACTCCAATATCGCAACAAAAAAAAGAAATAAAACATAAACAATAAGATACAACATAAAATAACTTAAAAATAACACAGCAATTAACATGTAGGCAGGTATGCTGTGCCCACTCCAACCCGACCGCACCTCCCCACACTGAAACACCATCACAGCGCACGCGTGTATCCAATTATGCTTACAGGAATTCAGACGGTCAGGTATGTAATGTTTGTATGTAGGTACAACGGACCTGTACCGAGAAGTGCGCGGTTGCCCTTTGAAATGCCAATACAATGATCACGCTCACGTTCATTCCAGTAACCAAATTAATTTCATGGAGCACGAAATTATAAAAGAAAATTATAAATTGTAATATATTTATCTTCATAATGCACTAGATATTTATTTATAGTAAATAAATTTGAAATAGAAGTGAAAAAAACTTTAATGAATAAAGGTTACTATAAGCCTAGTGGTGGGTAATGGACTGCTGAGACGAGGTCTCGGGTTCGATCCCAGGTTTTACCATGGCACACACCAATGACTATTCGATGCTTTTCGAAGTTATGTGTGTATTTATCGCAGGTTTATAAGTGCCCGGTTAATGGCAATAGGCTCGCCACCTATTACATTGGGATCTAAACATAAACTAGCGAAATGTGGGTGATAGCACCTCTGCCTACCCCTTCGGGGATATAGGCGTGAGTTTATGAGTTATGTTATGGTTACTATAAAGTAGATGAGTATCTTGATGATGTAAATGCGTTGTCAACATAAGTCTCTTGCTTGCTCGCACAAAATAAATTGTAAACTAAAGCAAATTAAAAAAAAATTGAATGTAGTTCTAATATAGTTCGCTGAGTTTCTTGCTGGTATCTTCTCAGTAGTACTAAACTACCGAACCAGCGAAAGAATCACTTTCCAATGGTTTATTTTTACATTATTTAATATTTTTATATTATTTCTTGACATATTATTGTACCATTTTGACGTTCATATGTGCTCTTTATGTGCCTAAGCTGAATAAATGAAATTGATTCTTTGATTCTTTGACGGCCTCTGTGGCGTAGCGATAGAACATTAGACTGCGACAGGAGGTACGGGTTCGATTCCCGCTCAGTGCAAATATTTGTATGCATGAATATGTTTATTTGCATTGGTCTGAGTGTTTCTATGTGTGATGAGTATGTATTTACAAAAAAAATAGTATCTAAGTATGTTTATCCGCATTTTACATTTCATAACACAAGCTAGTTAAGCTGTGCTTCATGCATGCATGCATGCATAGACCCATGTCTACATAGCGTTGTGTGGAATTTTGGAGGAGGTAGGGCACGACGGCATTCCCGTTCGAATTGAGCAGTCCAACTGGGGAAGTACTTCCACCCTACAGAATACCACGGCTATAATAATCTCGTGTTGTATTAGCGGTGGTGAGTAGGGTAGCCAGAGCTCACTGAAGAGTTTTTGTGCTGTCAGTGGGAAGACCAAAGGCTTGTCCTGATTTTGTGTTCTGCACTGAGGGCACATAAAATCTCTGTTCTTACAGGGTCAGCAGCACGAATGTAACTCCACTGTTGTTAAACAGGTTCATAGATCACGGTAACCACTTTACATCATGTGGGCCGTGTGCTTGTCTGCCACCTCAGTGGTATAGAAGAAAAAAACCTCTCCCACTGGCTCCGGTGATCCGGATATCCTTGGCGATTTTGCGCACGTAAATAAAAAAGGTATGAAGACGGAACAAGCAAGTCGCGTGCCCTAGTGTGGTGCGGTGTAGGTGTACAGCAATGAGATCATTAATTGACAGCTTGTATATAACATAGAGAAAGCTGTATAATATGTTCGAGTTATCTAATATACAAATAACTTTCTTTACTATTACGTTTAGTACCGCCCTAAGTTAACGCAGTAAGTAAATATGTACTTGTACCTACCTAAGTATGACGTACGGTGAGAACTTTCACCTTGCCAGCGAGTATAAAAGTAAATAACTTTAGGATTGACTTTGTTCTGTTGAAATATAATATACCGGTCTGTCTCCGGCTTCGCTCACTCGTGTGACAAGGGGATCAATTCCCGGGGTATAAAGACGACCGGAAACTGTTCCGAATCTTATTATATTTTGCGTAAAATATGTTATTCCAACTGAAACATTAGATTAAATAAAAATTGTTAAAAGCACTAGTTGGTAAACCAGGTATTATTTAAACGTTCCCTATCCAAAGCAACGTTTGTGTTACAATATTATTTATGAAGAGATTTATTACTAACTAATAATTTGGCATTTTGGCAAATTAAATTAAATTATTATATTATTTTATTATTTGTGTACAGCATTTTTTTTTCATTTTTTCTAATACCACTTGGTTGGCAGACAAGCACACGGCCCTCCTGATGGAAAGTGGTTACTGTGGCCTATGGACGTGTGCATCACCAAGGGAGTCACAATCGTACTGCCAACCCTGTAAGCAAAAGAGTTCCTGTGCCGTCAGTGTAAAAGACAAAGCAGGACAAGCTTTTTGATCTTCCCACTGACAATACAAATACTCTCCAGTGAGCTTTGGCAACCCTACTCACCGCCGGGAACACAACACGAGGTTATTATGGTCGCGGTATTCTGTAGGGTGGAGGTACTTCTCCAGTCGGACTGCTCAATTGGACGGAAATACCGTCGTGTCCTACATCCTCTATAGGTTAGGTACTTTTGTGTCGGGTACAGGTGAGTATTGTAAGTTATTTACATACAAATAATCACGCCTTTATCCACGGAGGATTAGGCAGAGGTGAATTAACACCCACATTTCAACTATCATTGAATTCGGTGCCACGTAATAGGTGGTGAGCCTATTGCCATTTCCGGGCACTATTGTTGTTGACTGAAGCCATGGATCTGAGGCTGAGTCTGGGCTATAGATAGGGCTGTTTAACATCAGACAGATATATACAGCCCAGACTCAGCCTCAGATGCGGGGCTCGAGTCAACTTACGGCCATTAACCGGACACTTATAAACTTGCGATAAATACATACATAACTTAGAAAAGCATAGAAAAGTCATTGGTGTGTGCCATGGTAAAACCTGGGATCGAACCTGAGACCTCGTCTCAGCAGTCCATTACTCACACCACTAGGCTACCGCGGTGATCTCCAATTAATGGACATAATTATAATAATAATTATTACGTCTTACTTAAAAACATACAAACATACATAATACAGATACCTAGATGTCTGTATTCCGTATTCTTATTCTATTTTTTTTTTCCTAATATGGAACACATCAACTATACTTCAAAAAAGGCCAAGGCTCAGAATAGAGGGTCACCATTACTTACACATACCATGTGACAATGGTGACACTCAGCTTGACGGCCTCATCATATGCTTTTTCACGCCCCGCTTAAAGGACCCGGGACTATAGGAAGAAGGAAACACGTGAGCTGGTAATGATTTCCAGGCCCTAATGGTGCGACTGAGGCGACTTGCGACTCACCGAACAACTTGGTTCTTGATCGGATGTTCTGCACCGTGTGCGGGTGACATCTAAGACCTGCACGTGTTGTCCTGTATAGGAAAGGGGAGGGTGGGACTAATTGGAAGAGCTCATCAGAACACTCACCATGGTGTGTAATATTTCTTGTTTTGGTTTATATTAACGATATGCCAGCTAAAGAAAATGAAATAAATACCTTAGATCGCTTCCACCCGAAGACAAAGGACGGTGTTTGGTAGTAGAAAACAGATGACTGGTTCGCAGGAAAATCGGGGTCCTCCCAGAGCTCCCCCTTCTCTAAGCACGTCTGTTTGATTCGCTCGTAATCTGTCATCCTACAACAAAACATATTTCGTTAATCAATCATTTAGACAAATATTTCTGTAGAAGTCTTACTCTTCAAATTAAAAAGAAAAACAACTTAGTACATATATTTTCTATAATCTATGGGAGTGCATGGAGCCCTACCAGGAAAACGAAGCTATGGCACAATCTATTCTCTCGGCTTTGAATCGGCAGAGACGGCAATCGTTTACCTCACCTTCGGCAACCAAAAACGACCTATAGGCGCCGTGCATTTTGCTTGGTTTGAATCCGACATAACCTCTTCCACCGACTCCGGGGGGGGGGGGGGGGGGGGGGGGAGGTTTTTGTAGGGAATTCGAGTCAAAAGAGATCGCTTGCATAGCGTGAGCGCGTTCTGTGTATGAATTGAATCACTACCTATCGTCTGTGGCATATCTGCGTATAATAAAATAACAACAATATACATAAACACATCAGACATGCCAACTGCGGAGCGTGACGAGACTGAAATAACGTACCCATCAACACAGCATGATACTCTTAGTTCTATACAAAAATATAATTGAATATCATTGGAACCTAACTCCCGAAAAGAAGCAAAAGTCAATCTGTTAATGCGCAAATCCTATTGAATACCCCCGCCGCCGCCCCGGTGAGGGCATTCCCACGCATGCCGTCTTGGGTCCTCAGATGCCAGGTGTGAGATTGCCTAAGACATTTCCCTCGCACCTTGACTGACCCAAGGCTGTCTCCGGAATCGAGATGACCCCTCGGAATTAGAAACCATTGAAACTCTTGCCTCTAAAAGAAGGGCCAAGCAAAATTCAACCTAAGAAAGAAATTATGTGGACCTATTAGTCGTAGGCAAATGATAACTAATTTCCTTTTAAGTATAGCAAAACGACGAGATTTTTTATTTGCTTATTAGGAATGTAAATATGACATTAATACATACTATTAAATTATTTAATTACCGGCATTAATAGGTCTACCCCCATTTTGAAATACTTCGCGTAACTTAACTGCTAATATTATGTAATCATGATATCACTTTTGTGTGCGTCTAACATAGAGACACTGATGTTTAGCTTTGTAATTTAAAAATTCTATTTACCGATGAGATTGAATTGGCGGATGTATTTACTTAGTGCCTACGAGAGTGGTGCATCCCATCCTTTGTTCGCAAACAATATAGGAAATTTGATTACTTTACAAAAGCATCCTGGAAGCTCTTTCGCATTATAAATATATTTTCAAACTAAAATATGATTGAATCAAATTTTTAACATTATAGATGTGTTTGATTGGATTGAATATAATTATGGTTATCTATTTCATGATAACCGCGGTAGCCTAGTGGTATGGGTAATGGACTGTTGAGACGAGGTCTCGGGTTCGTTCCCAGGTTTTACCATGGCACACACCAATGAGTTTTTGATGCTTTTCGAAGTTATGTTTGTATTTATCGCAGGTTTATAAGTGCCTGGTTAATGGCAATAGGCTCGCCACCTATAACATTGGAACCTAAACATAAACTGGCAAAATGTGGGTACTAGCACCTCTGCCTACCCCTTCGAGGATAAAGGCGTGAGTTTATGTTTATGTTATGTTCTATTTCAATATCAGTGTTATAAAGAGGAAAGGTTTTTCCTTGACCTTATTATTGTTCCTATGTAACATAAGCTATTTTATCTCTGTATTTCCACAGGATTAGAACGTACGCGGGTGCAACCACTGAGTGATGCTAGTTTTTAAAATAATTGTGTAAGCCAAAAGCCTGAGAGAGAACGTCTACGAGGTAAATAAAAAGGATCATTTTAGTGATCGGACAACATACATATAATCACGCCTTTATCTTTTTTATACCACTTAGGTGGCAGACAAGCACACGGCCCATCTGATGGGAAGTGGTTACCGTGGCCTATGAACGTATACAATACCAGGGGTGTCACACTCGCGCTGCCAACCATGAAGAAACCTTCTGATGCCACTCTTGAAGTTAGGCAGAGTCATGAAAAGACATTTCACCAATCATTAAATTCGGTCCCACGTAATAGAGAGTGAGCCTATTGCCGTATTTCAGGCACCATTGTAAACTACAGCCATGCATCTGAGGCTGTATATATATATATACATCTGTCTGATGTTAAACAGCCCTTAGCCGCCATGTACGACACCGCGTGGGAAGAGATGGGGTGGCCCAAATTCTACACTGCCGGGAACCACGCGCCTAGTGTGGCTAGTGATCGGAGATCGAAATAATCGATTTATTAAAAAAATATTCGAAAGAATTTAGAAACTCTTACTTTTTTAAGCCAGCTAAAATAGAAATAGAAAACATAACCAAAACTTTCGCGGCAGTTAAAAGGTCAACTCGTGCGTAGTTACTTACGAAACATATGATTTAGGAGGATATGATTTGGAGTAGTGTATACTGAATAGGATTTAGTGCATCATTGCGAAACAGCGGTTAATGTCTTATTGTTGTAGTACAATTACGTCGAAGGGGTGCAGACAGCGTACGTGGCAGTACATGCGATTCAATGACAGGCTATGTCAGTCACCTGAGAGCACACCAACGAAGCTTTCGTTAAACAGAAGCCAGTCGCTGTGGCCGAACTTGGTCGGGAGAGATATATATGTATACACATATATCATCCTTTGATAGCGTTTGGTTGACTTATTATTGTTACGACAGCCGTCGATATCTCGAAAACTAATAATCAAATCTTCAAGACATAAAAACGCATTGTTAGTGACGAGGTACTCTACCGAATGGCATAGAAAAATCTGGAATCGTCAACAAAAAGTCACAACCTACCTACGAGTACCTACAGACTTTGTTGAATAAAAATAAACAATAGGTAAATATCGAGAATGTACTCGAAGGTCAGCGACGGCGGCAAGATCAAAGAATAGGTATTTGTCGCTCGCGAGCTTTCTAGATAATTCGATCCTCCTAATTGAGAGGTATAAAAACACGCTCGCATAGCGACACGATTCATTCAGTCTTTGAGATCGATAACGAACACAGCGAACTTAAGCGACCGAAGAAGATTCTACCTGCGACCTGAGCAACGACTGTGGACTACTGTGAACTACTGAGCGACTGGAACTGTTGAAGAAGTACTGTGTGTACTAGTGATCTAATTGTCTAGTTTGTGGTGAGCTAATAAATCTCTTCGTTGAGTAAACGGCATTTAATTGTACCCCGTGCACGTAACAATTGGTGTCAGAAGCGGAATGCCGTTATTACCACGTGAAGACGAAGGGCGTACTCCACGGACCAGACGTCAAGTGGAAATGGATGCCGCACGTCAACGAACCCTCGAAGAGGAAGGGAGTCAGGCCGATGCTGCTGTCTCAACGGGAACTACGGCAGCACCAGATGGAACCTCATCAGATACCAACATGATGACGCTGCTGGCTTCTATGCAGCAGATGATGCAGGCCTCCAGGCAAGAGATGCAGGCTTCTATGCAGCAGATGATGCAGGCCTCCAAGCAAGAAATGCAGGCCTCCAGGCAAGAGATGCAGGCCTCCAGACAAGAGATCCAGGCCTCCAGGCAAGAGATGCAGGCCTCCAAGGAAGAAATGCAGGCTACTATGCAGCAGATGATGCAGACCTCCAGACAAGAGATGCAGGCCTCCAGGCAAGAGATGCAAGCCTCCAGGCAAGAGATGCAGGCCAACCAGGAAGCTGTCATGGGTAAAATCGATTCAGGCATCCACGCACTGGGGGATAAGGTGAAGAGCCTCGAAGATGGCTTGCAAACGCTGAGCTTGAAGACTGGGACCATGGATGACCGCTTGCAAGTCCTAGAAAAGAAGATCATCAGGCTGGAAACCTGCGGACCTGTTACCGTGACCTCACCATCATCAGCAAAGTTCGACCTACCACACTTTGATGGAACTTCCTCGTGGACAGCCTTTAAGTACCAATTCGAGATATTGGCAAAAACTAAAGCCTGGAGCAACGAGGAGTCATTTATGGCCTTGACACTTGCATTACGAGGAGATGCCTTAATAATACTGGAAAATCTGCCACCTGAAGGAAGGACTCTGGGGTCTTTGATGGAAGCTTTAGACACACGTTACGGCGACAAGCACCTGGAGAATGCCTACCGAGCGCAGCTTCGGGAGAAGAAACAAAAATCTAGTCAAAGCCTCCAGGAATGGGCTGTGGAGGTTGAAAGACTCGTTCGTCGGGCCTACTCATCGACTCCCATGATGATCGAGACCATTTTGCTAGAGGCCTTCCTAAATGGTATACGAGACGCAGAAGTGAAAGCTAGTGTACAGTTGCGTCACCATCAGACCTTGAAGGAAGCACTGGCTTATGCTCTCGAGGTGGAAACTGTGCGGCAGAATGCCGGAATAAGTAAAGTTAGGGAGGTCAAAGAGGTTATTGCAGAAGAGAGGAAGCCACGGTATGTCCCAACGTGTTATTCCTGTAGAGGAAGGGGCCATATTCAATCAGAGTGTCCTTCGAGAAAACGGAGGAGGGTCACGGACTCCGGGACCCAAGTGGATCAAGAGGTTCCGTTAAACTAAATGCCGCCAGGGCCGCGGGGCGGGCGCTGGCTGGTCGACATGAGGCCCCAACCATCACTATAACTCAAGTTTGCAATGGAAATAGTTTGATTATCGAAGCTACCTTAAACAATCGACCTTGCAGTTTAACAGTGGATACTGGAGCTTCACGTACAGTTGTTAGACCAGAATTACTGAAACGCACCATAAGGTGGGAAAAACGATTTCCAAGGTGCCAGCTTCAGACAGTTACTGGCCAGCCAGTGACCGTTCTCGGTGAAACAGAAATGGAGGTAAAAATTGGCGACCAAATATACCAGCAGTCAGTGCTCATTGCTAATATTACTGATAACTGCATTTTGGGACTGGATTTCTTGAGGAACCACAGATGTGTCCTGGATATACCTAGAGGAGTGCTGAGATTCCCTGATCAGTAAGTCTGTTTACAAAGATCGCACCCGTGCTCTCTTTACTGTTTAACGGATACGACGTTAGCTCCTAAATCGGAAACATTGGTCAAAGTGAAGTTTCCCGCGAAGACTGAACAAAGAAGATGTCTTATTGTGGAAGATGCCGGCAGTCATCAAAATTTAATAACAGCAAGAACCTTACTGATACCGAACGGAATCGCTAGAGTGAGAATTCTGAACCTCAGTGATGAAATAGTTCTCCTGAAGAAGAATAGTGTGGTCGGAAGATGTGAGGAAGTAAAGTGCCTGAGGCGGTTGAACAACACTTCGCCTAAACAAGACGGTACACAGATCTCCGAAGATCACATCGAACAACTCCTTGAGAATTCAAAAGGAAAACTTAACAACATCAGAATTGCACCAAGCCAGAGACCTGTTGCTACATTTCAGAGACATCTTTGCAACCGGGAATGACTGTGGAAGGACTGGGCTCGTGAAACACCGGATTGACACGGGTGACTCCAGGCCCATAAAACAGAGACCTCGACGTTTACCATGGGCAAGAGAAGGGGAGGTAGCAGATATGATTAAAGACATGGCTGAGAGCAAAGTGATCGAACCCTCTACGAGTCCATGGTCATCACCTGTGGTACTAGTGAAAAAGAAGGATGGTAGCACAAGGTTTTGTGTGGATTACCGAATGTTGAATAATGTCACTAAGAAAGACAGTTATCCTTTGCCTAGAATTGACGATACCCTGGATATGCTTAGTGGTATGAAATGGTTTTCAACCATTGATTTAAAAAGTGGCTACTGGCAGGTGGAGATCAGTCCTGAAGATAAAGAGAAGACAGCCTTTAGTACAGGAGTTGGAAACAGATTGTGGCATTTTAATGTTATGCCATTTGGGTTATGTAATGCCCCGGCCACGTTTGAGCGCCTCATGGAAAGAGTAATGGTGGGTCTACTCGGAGATGTCTGCCTAGTTTACCTGGACGATGTCATAGTTATGGGACGCAGCTTCAAAGAAAACCTGAAGAACCTGGAAAAAGTTTTTACTCGAATTCGTGAGGCTAACCTTAAACTGAGTCCAAAGAAATGCGCTTTATTTAAAAGGGATGTCAGCTATCTTGGACATGTGATCTCCACAGAAGGAGTTAAAACCGACCCCGAGAAGATAAGAGCTGTTCAGGAATGGCCTGTTCCAAAGAACAAAACGGAGATTCGAGCGTTTCTGGGACTATGCGCGTATTACAGACGCTTTATTAAGCATTTCTCGGATATTGCCAAACCACTACACAGACTAACGGAAGATAAACTAGACTTCGTTTGGGACTTAGATTGCGAGCAAGCTTTTAGTACACTTAAAGAACGGTTATGCGAAGCTCCTATATTGGGTTATCCTACCAGGGAAGGTAGATTCATTGTGGATACGGATGCCAGCAACACCGGCATAGGTGGAGTGTTGTCACAAGTGCAAGGAGATCGCCATGTTGTAATAGCATACTTCAGTAAATCGCTATCCAAGCCGGAAAGAAATTACTGTGTCACTCGTCGTGAACTTCTCGCTGTGGTGAAGTCCTTACAGCATTTTAATAAGTACCTTATAGGACGAGAGTTTACACTAAGGACAGATCATGCTGCACTACAATGGTTGCTACAATTCAAGAATCCGGAAGGTCAAGTAGCAAGGTGGATCGAGCAACTACAGGAATTTCCCTTTGTGATAGAACACCGAAGTGGAAAAGGGCACGGCAATGCCGATGCTTTGTCTCGTAGGCCGTGTGCCGAAGATTGCAAGCATTGTCAGAAGAACGAAGCCCGTGAAAATATTAAAGTCATAAAGGTGAATGGACTTGACGACGAATGGACCGGAAGCAGTATGAAGCAGGCGCAAGAGGATGATGATGATCTACAACCTATACTGCACTGGAAGCAGCTTGGAAACAAACCCCAATGGAGTGATATATCTGCTTACAGCTCCACTACCAAAAGTTATTGGGCCCAGTGGGACAGCTTAACTCTGATCGATGACGTGCTGTATAGGAAATGGGAATCCAACGACGGCAAAGAGGTGACCCTACAAGTAGTGGTACCACGAAGCAAGATGGCTACTCTCTTACGGCACAGCCATGATGGTGTCTCTGGCGGGCATCTCGGAGTCAAGAAGACCTTAGTTAAAGTACGACAGCGGTTTTACTGGCTTCACTGTCGCGAAGATGTCGAGGATTGGTGCCGTAAATGCACTGCATGTGCTTCAGTTAAAGGACCGCCGACAAGAAGCAAAGGAAAATTGAAACTGTATAACGTTGGAGCACCATGGGAACGTATCGCGATTGATGTCGCTGAACCTTTTCCAACGACTGAAGAAGGTAACAAATACATCATAGTAGTGCAAGATTACTTCACTAAGTGGCCGGAAGTATTTGCGACACCCAACCAGGAAGCAGTCACTGTGGCAAGGAAACTAGTTCAGGAAGTGGTCTGCCGGTACGGCGCACCTATGGAGATCCACTCTGACCAAGGACGGAACTTCGAGTCTGCTCTATTTCAAGAAATGTGCAAACTCCTTGGAATGAACAAAACCCGTACGACTCCAGCGCATCCACAGTCAGACGGAATGGTCGAGAGGTTTAACCAGACGTTGGAAAATCACTTGGCTAAAGTTGTCGATGAACACCAAAGAGATTGGGACCAGTACATCCCACTATTCCTGATGTCCTATCGATCTGCGGTACATGACAGTATGGGACACACCCCAGCGAAAGTGAACTTTGGTCGAGAGATTAGGCTACCAGTGGATGCAATAACCGGTACGCCACCTGACAGTCCTAAGCCCGTGACGGATTACGTGAGTGATCTTCGAAGCCGACTGGACGAGGTGCACAGAATAGTAAGGGAAAACAATTTGAAGACAGGTGAAAGGATGAAAACCCGGTACGATAGAAATGCAACCACCAACGGTTTCGAAGAAGGAACACTGGTATGGTTTCATAATCCACTACGCAAGAAGGGGAAATCTCCAAAACTCCAAGCTCGCTGGGAAGGGCCCTATACGGTTATTACGAGGATCAATGACATTACCTACCGCATTAGGAAGGGGGTTAGGGGAAAACCAAAGGTAGTCCATGTGGACAGGTTGACGCGTCATCATGGAACAAATGATGCTCGGGACGAGCATGACTAAGAGGGGGGTAATGTTACGACAGTCGTCGATATCTCGAAAACTAATAATCAAATCTTCAAGAAATAAAAACGCATTGTTAGTGACGAGGTACTCTACCGAATGGCATAGAAAAATCTGGAATCGTCAACAAAAAGTCACAACCTACCTACGAGTACCTACAGACTTTGTTGAATAAAAATAAACAATAGGTAAATATCGAGAATGTACTCGAAGGTCAGCGACGGCGGCAAGATCAAAGAATAGGTATTTGTCGCTCGCGAGCTTTCTAGATAATTCGATCCTCCTAATTGAGAGGTATAAAAACACGCTCGCATAGCGACACGATTCATTCAGTCTTTGAGATCGATAACGAACACAGCGAACTTAAGCGACCGAAGAAGATTCTACCTGCGACCTGAGCAACGACTGTGGACTACTGTGAACTACTGAGCGACTGGAACTGTTGAAGAAGTACTGTGTGTACTAGTGATCTAATTGTCTAGTTTGTGGTGAGCTAATAAATCTCTTCGTTGAGTAAACGGCATTTAATTGTACCCCGTGCACGTAACATTATTATTAATACGATCATACGATACAATTTTATCTGTAATTTTGATTTGTATAATATAGATTATTTTATCATCATTATATAAATACTTTGACTCACTGCTAGGTAATGGCGTTCAGATGGCCAGATCGAGAGAGATGACCCTGGGTCGGCCGGGGTGCGAGGGATATACCTGTTAACCTCACCTTCGGCAACCAAAAACTACCCACAGGCGTATGGTGTTTTGGTCGGTTCGAGTCCGACATAACCTCTCCCACCGGCTCCGGTAGGGGGGTATCTGTGGGGATTTAGCGCACATAAAAAAAAGTAATGGCGTCCAGTCTGTTATAATTTACGGTGCTGAAAACTACACGCTAACTAGGAGCTAATTCACAGGGATACTCGTTTAGATCAATATTTGAAGTTTCTTCAAGAATAAAATTTCTTTGAGAGAAAGAGCATGCGAAAAAACGAAAGTTACCAGCGCAGCTCACAGAATGAGCTAGCTGAGGTGATAATGTACTAGGCACAAGCCTAGGGACCGATGGCCGTTTGGACGAACGGGTTTTGTAGTGCAGACCGCTAATCGGCAAACGGAAGGCGAGATACCTCAGACTGACGATCTGAAATGTAGATAGCTGGGATAGATTTGATGCGAAAAACAGAGGATCGGGAGCTATGACATACATTGGGAAAAGCTATGCCCAGCAGTAGAGAGAGCTAATTGATTGTACTCTATTCAGATGGGTACTTATTGCACTTAAGGTAAACAATCTTGTAGCGACTTTTTTTATAAAAACACATATTAAACAAATAAACTAGGCTAACTAACACATTAACCAGTGGTTCAATTTCAGTTTTTGTCCTTGAAGTCGGTATCAAACTTATTAAAAAACAAATCAAGATTGTTTACGTATATTTGACTAGATATTTAAAAAAAAAAGAAAAAAAATATTCATGACACTAAAATACACTATTATTAAGTCAGAACCTCTGCCAAACTGTACAGCAGTTTGTTGGCAAATAAGCTAATGGAGTATAGGTAACACTTATTTTTCTGCTATTAGCGCTGGTCTTAGGCATCTCGGTCTTACGGTCGGCTAATATTTGAATATCAGTTCCTCAACACTGTCCTAATTCTGTTACGTTACCTTTCTCTTAGGTTCCACTTGGCGGTTGCGTCATTTGTTGTTAGACTAGTTACCGAATGCGAGACAGTGTAATCTTAACAGAACCGGTTAGATTGAAGATTAACATCGACTACAAAAAATGTGTGGTATAATATAAAATGTAGTATAAATATACTAAATCTGATATATACTCATTAAAAAACCGTGTCACGTTTTTGTGATCGCATTCATACGGAATCGGTTCATTGATTTTCCTGCTATATTTAAGAGTGTAAGAGAATGGGAGCCTGCCGTTTTGCCAAAAAAAAATTGTCAAGATTTTACTACCAAAAAAATTTTGGACACCTTTTTTATACCAATGCAGTTTGGATTAATTTTCAATTCGATTTCGTCAAATTTTTATTTGGCAGAATTTTACCAAGGATAATAGGATTATGGCATTTGCTCTTTAATCAAATGATTTTTTACATCAAATAATCTTTAGACAGTAAAAGTTTGGACAAACGATTTTCTATGACAAAAATGTAAGAAATTTTGGGAATTGTATTTTTAAATAATGCATTTAATTACGAATTTCCATGGTGGCGGTCTGACTTGGATACGATAGGTTATAAATAAGGCTAATGCAGGAGCGAAGTGGAGCTGCCGCATTAGCCTTCATGGTTATTTGTTTATATACTATATATAAACAAATAATATATATCTAATACCAACATCAATTTCGATGGTGTAACTCCGAAACGGTTCCAAGTCTTATTATATTTTGCGTAAAATGTGTTCCAACTGAAACATTTGATTAAATACAATTTGTTAAAAGCACTAGTTGGTAAACAAGGTATTGTTTTAACGTTCCCTATTCAAAAGTAACGTTTGTGTTACAATTATTTATAAAGAGATTTATTACTAACTAATAATTTGACATTTTGGCAAATTAAATTATGCGGTTTTTTTGGGCTATGATAATTTTGCAATTTCTTTTCGGTCAAACATAGGTAATGTAAGAGAATTGATGATGAAGTAATTTTTATCTTCCTACCCTCTCTCCCCATTTTCGTATATCGGTTTTATTATTTGTACACTAACAATAATTTAATCTCAGTTCAGTGATGTAAAGAAGTCATTCCAATGAAGAGTCAAGATGGAGTCAAGAGTCACTTACAATTTTTTTTTATTTCTACTTTATATAGCAGACCAATGTTTACAGTGTCAGCTAGTTTACATATAAAACTGAGAATACCATTCGTGTCGTTTGTTCTGTACACGTGTTGCTTAACTTAATCCCTGTTAGTGAACATATTTGTACAATACGGGAGTGAAAACTCGCTGAAGCACGTTGTTTAATCTCTCAGATTAAGTAACGTGGATTAATACGGAGCATTACATTTGCTGCACTATTGAATGATATGAGAAAATATCAGTCGATTATTGTGTTTGTGGACACACTACCAGCTTTTCTAGAAATCGAAATCGAATAGTGAATAATTGAATTGAATTCGATTCTACAATACGCCGGGTAGAATCGAATTCAATTCAATTCTTGATGATTGTAGAATTGAATGATGAATATATAGGATTTGAGGTTTATCGACGTGCGTTGACGACTGCCGACGTGAAACCACTCCTAGCACAAGCAATTTAGCTTAGTAGGAGGGGTTAGAGAGAATATTAGTAATTGCGGTTGATAATATTCTTATGAAAAAAAAATCCTCGCAATTAAAAAATAATATCCACAATTATTAATTGTGGCCAGCAATTTTTACCTACCATATGATCCATGATCATGATCGAGTAGGTTTACGCCAGACGGTAAGAACAAATTAAAGTCTCTCTAGACAAGTGGCAATGACGTTGTGAATAGAATATAATATTTTATTTATTATTTATTTTAACCAAGTGTTGACAGACCTATGGGCGTGTGCAACACCAAGCGAGTCACAATCGCCAACCCTGTAAGCACAAGTTTCTGTGCAGTCAGTGTAAAAGACAAAGCAGGACAAGCTTTTGGTCTTCCCATTGACAGCACAAACACTCTCCAGTGAGCTCTGGCTACCCTACTCACCGCCGGGAACACAACACGAGGTTATTATGGCCGCGGCATTCTGTAGGGCGGAGGTATTTTGAATAGATTGATGAATGCATACATTGATCAATGTATTCATTTCTCTTGTACGTAATTGCGGTTGCTAATATTCTTAAAAAGAAAAAAATACACACTAAAAACACAAGAGATCGGTTTAGATTATGAATTGTAATCCCGTGTAATTGATCCAGCATAATTTTAGGCCTTCAATATTTATCCGCTCAGCAATACGAATCCGCTATCATCAGTCGGTGCAAATTTATTGAAATTGCTGCCTTTAATCTACTTAGGAACATGTTTTACAATTAATTATTTAATAAGAAAAATTGTAACTTTTTTAAATTAATGTTTTTAACTAACCAGAAGAAAACAAAGATACAAAGTTCTATCAACAAAATCAAACTACATTATGGATTAACTATATCTTGCTATTTTATAGATTAAATTGGCCTTGGAACCTGCCTTTGCCTGAAAAAACAAAGATTGAAATACTAAAAGCTCGTACTCGTAAGTTAAATTATATATTCAGGTTATTACGTAACTCCACGAATGCCGCCATCTTAAAAACTGTGTACTTTGCCCTTACACAGGCATATTGTACACTGGGGAGGAGCACACAAACGACTCTGCTGCCATTGAAAAGAGCACAAAGAGCTGTAATTAATTAAGGTCATAAATAGGAAGCCTTTTCGCTATATCGATTACAAAGTCCTAACAGTTCGTCAACGTTTTATGCTTAAAGTAATTTAACATATTCATAAAATTCTCGAGGTCTTCTTCGATCGCGGCTCGCCAGTGTTACGTACTGGATCCAAAGTTTTAAAATAAAACTAGAAGAATCATAAGCCTGTACTCTAAATCTAGATACGAATGCAAAACTTACCAGTACGAGCTTTTATTGTTTCAATCTTTTTTTTCTACGAGAGCATTTCATCAACATATTTATGCTCCTTATTTATCAAGGAAGATCGCACTATTTTCTCTTCTGCAGTCATTTGAGTCCGTCAACTTAGTGCGGGCCGATGCATATCGAGTCTGGTGCATCCACGTGGAGATAGTGAGTTAGAGATTGTTGCAAATGTTACATATTTGTTGGACACCCAGATAGTCACTATTTTCATAATCTCATTAGCTTTTTTTTGGACTAGTTGCCACGTCGTTCCTTCTACTATTAGGGTGTCATCTGCGTAAGTAATTACAGAACACCCGGTAAAGTAAAGCTGGCATAGACGATTTATAATTTCTTTAGTGAGATGTATTGTACTGATGTTGTTGGACTAAATTCTTTTATTTGATATACATATAACTTAAAGCTACTATAATATAATATTGAACCTGATTAACCATCTGTGAGATAGTTAAGTTTTAACTTCTAGTAAGTAATATAACATAAACTCACGCCTATATCCCCGAAGGGGTAGGCAGAGGTGCTAGCACGCACATTTCACCAGTTTATGTTTATGTCCCAATGTGGTGGCGAGCCTATTGCCATTAACCGGTGCGATAAATACGCACATTACTTTGAAAAGCATCGAAAAGTCATTGGTGTGTGTCATGGTAAAACCTGGGATCGAACCCGAGACCTCGTCTCAGCAGTCCATTACCTCTACCACTAGGCAACCTCGGTTATTTTCGGCTTCTAGTAAGTATCTAAATAAACAATTAAATACACTAAGGATTCATAGATATCGTTACAAATAGATTTTCAGCAGCTATGGCCACGGGATGGCTGTTAACTTGAAAGGTCATTGAAACGTCGGGATCAATTTATGAAATAAATCCTTATAAAATGCGTCAAAAGTGTTTTATTTCAATGCGTAATATTTGTATACACTTCCGAGAATATCATGCCAACGTTATACAATTGTCATCATTGAACAACATGCACATTCAATGTGAAAGTGAATAAAAACGAGATTACATTCAATCGTTACAATTTAAAATGCATTTTCCATTGTTGCAATAGACACAATAAGATTTCCAGTGGAGTGAGAGAAAATGGTTACTCTCGCACTTAAGAAGGAGCCTATATAGTGACGTCACTATTTTAGGCGGCAGTTGAGTGTCCTTTCGAGTAAGAGCATTGGCTGTATGTGAGGTACTAAGTTCTTATTTCTGGATTTGACAGTGTTATTTATTTTCCTTCCATACATCCATCCATTCTTACGTTTTTTTGTAGAGTGTGAAATCATTGAAGTTACGGGCATCACCGATCATAGTTGCAGAATGTAGGTATGGAGTCCCACCAAGATATAAACCTGCGTTAAATACACACATAACTTCGAAAAGCATCGAAAAGTCACTGGTGTGTGCCGTGGTTCTCAACCCTAAGATAAAAATCTGCCCCAGAGCCACAGTCGGCTCCGTAAAAGCTAAAGAGATAGATAAAAAGCATGCAAATAGAACTAACCGGTACTGATCTGTTATTATAATTTAGATAACATTTTAGGTTTTTTAGATATTAAAAGTGTTTTAAAAATATGCTACACATCGCTTAGCTTGAAGATAAATAATAAATCTTCATGTCTTGTCAGCATAATAACATAATAATGTATGCGTCTATTTGTAGTTGTTTGACAGGAATGCTTCTGTGCGCGTTTGTTCTTTGTGCGAGTCATCGTGACCTTAGTGAACGTCTTGTATTTACGCTCATTTGTATGTGGGCACCAAATAGTGGCAGGTATTCAATTAATAGTGGCATTGGTTCATTGGTTGAAGTTCACCGAAATGGTTATTGAAATTAAAATGAATTCAAGGTCAATCTAACACTCGGTTACAGTTCGGTAAATTACTTAATTAATAATGAACTTTTTTATTTTATATAAACACATTGTTTTCTTTTGGTAACATTTTGTTCCTATCTCATTTTAATGTTATCCCCTTTTTTCAGTAATTTGACTTTTTTTTGTAAATACATACATATTTGTAAATATATACATAGAAACACCCAGACTAATGCAAATATACATACCAATGCAAATTGCATACAAATATTTGCACTTTATTTCTCAATAAATTTAGGGAAAAATCCTCAGAGTAGATAGTTGGCATCACTGAGTGTGCGCAAGCGCATCTACTTGAGCGTGCACGGCGCGTAGGTACTCGGAACGGGCACATGTATCCACACGGCGAGTACCGTAAAGTTTAATTGAGCGAGAACTTGTAATGTTCGAATTATTCAGTTGGAGAATCCGGTACCTATCAATTGTTTACGAATTGGAAGCTGTGGTAACGATGGTTAGTGATGTTGTTATAACACTCATTTCATCATCGTCGCATATGAGGCTTTTATTTTAGAGTCCGGGGTCCGCTTATTGCTCTTCCTTGAGATTTGACTTATGCGGCACGACCATCCAAACCCCGTTAGAAAGCTTGTACCAGACCAAAGATTTATTCGTCAATCATACTGTTATATCCGTCAAACACTTCTAATCATACCTGAATAGACCACACACACATGCACACGCACGGACACATACTCACACGTACATACACACATTTGCATTATTATTTTGGTATTTTATTATTATTGTTCCAATGAATTGGCTGTATATTAAATAGTAAAAATCTCAACATTATGTTACGTGCACGGGGTACAATTAAATGCCGTTTACTCAACGAAGAGATTTATTAGCTCACCACAAACTAGACAATTTAATCACTAGTACACACAGTACTCTTCAACAGTTCCAGTCGCTCAGCAGTTCACAGTAGTCCACAGTCGTTACTCAGGTCGCAGGTAGAATCTTCTTCGGTCGCTTAAGTTCGCTGTGTTCGTTATCGATCTCAAAGACTGAATGAATCGTGTCGCTATGCGAGCATGTTTTTATACCTCTCAATTAGGAGGATCGAATTATCTAGAAAGTTCGCGAGCGATAAATACCTATTCTTTTGATCTTGCCGCCGTCGCTGACCTTCGAGTACATTCTCGATCTTTACCTATTGTTTGTTTTTATTCAAAAGAGTGTGTAGGTACTCGTAGGTAGGTTGTGACTTTTTGTTGACGATTCTAGATTTTTCTATGCCATTCGGTAGAGTACCTCGTCACTAACAATGCGTTTTTATTTCTTGAAGATTCGATTATTAGTTTTCGAGATATCGACGGCTGTCGTAACAATTATATACTTAGCAACAGATATTCATACAATCTATGTTATACTGCACAGATCTGTAACAAAGTGTGGGCATTCGTGATACAGGGTTCACCTAGTACATTAGTACTAGCCTAAGCACTCCTTTTAACCTAATTGAATTGTATAGCATAAAACTTTACCTACACTCTGTCATAAGGCAAAAATCGTAGTCGACCTAAAAAATAAAATTATTCTTATTCTAAGGTTCTTGGTGGGGTTCACCATATACACAAAACATAAACTTTATTCCCGTCTTTGTCTAACCTTAGGTAAAAAAAGAGGATGGGGATACATTTGAGTATTGTTTTTACTTGTCCTTTCCTACTCTTAACTATTTTGGTTTGACGTACTTATTGGTGTTAAGTTCATTTTAGTTAAACTTTTTTTTTATATAACTTAGGTGGCAGACAAGCACACGGCCCACCTGATGGAAGTGGTTACTGTGACCTATGAACGTGTGTAACACCAGTGGAGTCACATCCGTGCTGCTGGCCCAGTAAGAACAGAGATTTTATGTGCCTTCAATGCAGAACACAAAATCAGGACAAGCCCTTGGTCTTCCCATTGACAGCACAAAAACTCTCTAGTGAGCTCTGGCTACCCTACTCACCGCCGGGAACATAACACGAGGTTATTTTAGCCGTGGTATTCTGTAGGGTGGAGGTACTTCCCCAGTCGGACTGCTCAATTCAGACGGGAATACCGTCGTGTCATTAGCGAAATCCAGACAAATAGCAGGTTCGACAAGCACCAGTGAGGAAAAAAAATCGAACTATGTCAACTAATCTGATCAATACTAACCGATCGTCGATATTCTTCCTAACGGTACAACTATGCGGTTGATCAAATAAGACATAATTCCCTTTGATAAACTGGTTCGAGATCTATTCGGTAGGCACTGATAGGTCGATATAGTTGATCGGGTTTTAACTAGCCCACTCCTTTCCAATCCACAAATTACAAAATGTAATAGTGGTATAAATAAAAGTCAATTTTGATTGTCTGTTCATAGACAGTTCGCAGTAGAACCTGCTTTATCGGCCGGTCGCAAGAGACTGTGAGGCCCAATCTCAGTCCATGTAGTACCTATTTGCTTTCCTGGACGATTTGCCCCTTCACTTGCACTACCGACGATCTATGTAGAGCAACGGAGAGCGCTGTTGCTGTGGCCAAGTTCTAGGTCAGTAAAATTCAAATATCAGACCATTATATGCCAGACCTAGCCATTGACTCGAAGAAGAAGAAAGAACCTTCAATGATGGAAATTTGTACTTAATTTTTTTTTCATGGTGTCGAATCCAGACAATATCGACTTGTGATGACAATCAGATAATTTTTTTAAGGAAAAATAGGTCTGGAGTGACCGTAACAGAACCCAAATTTTTTCACTTAGTACGTTTGTCTTCTAGAGTATACCATAGATATATAAAAATAATGATAAAATTAGTAGACCCGAAAAATAAAAGACGCCTAGATCTTAGTGAATGGAAACTAATAAGATAATAAAAATAATTAATAATTTATATCTTTATTGGAAACTGAACAGCTATTTTTCATAAATCATGGGTAGGTAAACTTAAGAATTACGTTGAATTTTAAACCATAAAGTTTCCCGACAAGTAAAATATTGCTTGCACAACTTAACAACTAGGTACCCAAATACTTAATTTATGGAAACATTAGTACCCCAGCTATGTTATTTATTAAATAACTAATATACTATAAATAAATAAATATATATTTGTAAGTTTTTAATAATGTGTATTTCAAACTATGTTTAACAAAGTAATGTCATTCAATTAACTTACAACGCGACGTCTGCAAGTTGTGAACTTAAACAAGCCGAGAATGTCTACTTAATTAAAAACTAAGATAGGTACGCTCAATAATGAGTCAGGAGCCATGATCCTAGAAAATAAAACAACCTTTGAGACGAACCATGCCATGATGAGCTTATAAATAGTTTCGTAGAAAAGAAAGCACAAAATGAAATTAATAAAATGCAGAGATTTAAATATTTTGAATGTCTTGATCGTTTGTCGAATGTAACATCTTTCACACTGCATTTCATGCAAATGAAGATTTCTATTATGTTTATATGTTGCCTATACCTACCTAACAATTTTGTTTATTGTAACAGGAAATGCAAATTGAGTAACAGTTGCTCCAAGACCGTAAATCTTAACAATACCTTACATTTACCAATAAAAGCGCAACATCTTCTAATCTGTTCGATAATTGAATTATAAGAAACGTAATATATAATTCTATGTGAATGTTTTCGATAGATTTCGGGTATTTTCGTGGACTGCATTACCTACAGAGTTCGAGATTCTGATAGTTGCCCTCGCGTTGCGTCATGTGTGTCAATACTGCAACAACGGTCTTATCTGTAGTTGTGGTGAAAGTAAGTAGGTATGTGAACTCATTTAATTAGGTACAGTCAGCATCAGATTTATATTGACTGACAATTGATCTATATTGACTTGATACCAAATTGTTTCATTGATTTATATTGTTTAAAGCTTACTAAAGGTGTGTACAAAATATCACAACAATTTGTCAATTGGAAGGGGGAACAGAACACCAAGCTATTGGCTTGAGCATGGTGCAGGCCCCTCCTTAAATTGCTAGAAATATAACGTAATATTATAGTAGGAACGCGACTTTTTTACCATATTTTATTGTTCTTCAATTTTTATTTATAAAAAATTTTTATTATAAGGTTATAACTTTAATTATCTTGATACGAGACCAAAATATTCATTTGTCCATATTTAGTCTTAAGAAATCAATATTTATAAGCTGTCCCCTCGAAAATGCCGCAGTGGAGTTTCTTGCGCCGTTTATCTCCACTAGCGTCTAGGAAATGGTGGTAAACTTAGTTTTAAGCAGAATTTGACGTCAAATAGATGTAATTACGTTGTACTAGTTTGAGAAATTTGAAATTAGAAATTTATTAAAACCATTTTGAGTACTTTCCCAGTGAAGAACGATCTGATGCTTAAGTACTAAAGTTGTATTTAGACATGTTAAAAGATTATTATAACATTCATCCGTATTAATAGGTAAAAATAGTGCTGTCCGTTGGTTAAAACTCGTTCAAGTATGATGATGAAGCTCTGACGTTTATCCAGAGTTGACAATCTCGTGGTACCTACGTGTGTCTGGGTGTGTTTCACACTCAGACTATAATATTGCTATACAAGGGCCTAATTATATACCTATTTCTGATTTGACTCGAGAAGTATTTGAAATGGAGATAATGTAGATGACATAATTTTTTTAGTGCATTTCTATTAAAAAAACTGCTTCTATGGAATTGCCAATTGAAAAGCTATTTTAAGATTAATTATCGGATCCCCAATGCAATTCAGTAGGATTTATGGAAAATTTTGTTTATTTTACACATAATAACTCGAAAATTAAACTCATACAATATACTAAAATATTTCGTACGAAATACGTAGATATTTAATGAAATTGATTATAACCTACCGGTTAATTACTCTTCTCGGTACAAACAATTGTACTCTTATTACTTTTTCAACACGCCTCGATATCAGATATACCTACCTGTAATTATGTAACACAATCTTGGAAATCGATATTGACCTACTTCTACTAGAGCTGTAGATTGTAAAATCAAAACGGAAATACAATAAATTCATACCGTTTATCTTCTCGGACGATGGTCAGGGGATCTCTTTAGTGACTCACTGGAGAGTTTTCATTGTTAACTTTGAACGAAAGAAATGGGTATTAAATAAACTTGAGCGTTTTACAATGAAAACTATTCGAGTATGGACTCAGTTGTTATGTTTTAACGAGGTCAGATCTTGAGGGCAATTTTATAGATGAGATGAAACACCGTGCGGTTTAATAGATCCGAGTCCGACATACCCACCTAATCGTACGCTAAGGTCAGGTGAAGCTCGAGGGGGATTCCGCACAAAAAAGAGAAAAACGGACCTAGCTACTTATCATTATCATTAAACTTTGAATCAATTTGAACTCTTCCGTAAATCTTGTTGATTACGTACTGATGTTGCTTAATAAAATTATAATTTTTTCTACGCATAAACTTACTCGGATATATACATATAAATAGTTATTCTTAATAATTTTAAACATTATCATTATTTAATACACTAGATATTAAGTAGCCCCGAAAATTATTCACGTTATTTAAGATATAAACTGTTTAAAAAAAACTGAAAGTGACCACTTTCAATTGTGAAACATAGTTTGCAACTAACATTTGAGTAGTGTGACTAGTGTGGATTGAATATTTACAAATTGATGTATATTATTGTCCTAGACCTTAAACATTCGTGTTCATTCTTAATTTATGTGTTAAATTCTCACAAATAATAAATTAAGACATTTTGGTTGGTTACTTATCTACGATTGGAAGTAAAGATTAATATGTAAAAAAGTAATTCTTTGAAAAAGAGTTCATTTATATATTTTATTAACTATTTATTTTATGCAAAATACACCTAAACGAAAGTTGTCATTAATTGACAAACTTGTCATTTAAGTAAACAGATAATCTGAAGTTTTAAATGTCAAATTAAATCGCGGTCGCTAATCAAATCATCGAGTGCGACGTTTCACATTCCATAGTTTTATCTCAGCACCCATAACGCTGCAGTTTATCAAAATAGGTACATTAAAAGTAACGGTCTGACATACCTTGACAGTAGGTAATAAAAGAAAACACTTCCATTTAAAAGTCAAGTGTAGGATCAGCCGCTTAACGGATACGCAGATAACTTCGTGGTGACAGGTTAATGGCCTCTGTATTATTCTGCATGCGTGTAACTGACACAGTTCGCATAATAACTCAAGTTTGACATTTCTACTAATATTTTTAGCCTTTTTTTAGGTTTTTTATACCACTAAGGTGGCAGACAAGCACACGGCCCACCTGATGGAATGTGGTTACCGTGGCCTATGGACGTTTGTAACACCAGAGGAGTCACAGTCGCGCTGCCAACCCTGTAAGTACAGAGTTTCTGTGCCATCAGTGTAGAAGACAAAGCAGGACCAGCTTTTAGTCTTCCCACTGACAGCACAAATTCTCCAGTGAGCTCTGGCTACCCTACTCACCGCTGGGAACACAACACAAAGTTATTATAGCCACGGTATTCTGTAGGGCGGAGGTACTTCCCCAGTCGGAGTCGTCATCATCATCATCATGTCAGCCACACATAGTCCACTGCTAAACATAGACCTCTTCCACAGACTTCCAGAATGGCCGATCTAAAGCAGCCCGCATCCAGCGCTTCCCGGCGACCTTCATGAGGTCGTCCTTCCACCTGGCCGTTGGGCGTCCTACGCTACGATTGGCCGTGCGAGGTCGCCATTCCAGAACTTTTTTGCTCCATCGACCATCTGTTCTGCGCGCTATGTGTCGGACCGCTCAATTGGGCGGAAATACCGCCGTGTCCTACCTCCTAAAAACCGCCGTGTCCTACCTACTTGTGTTACGCGCGTATGTATGTATGGATGTATGTATATAGTTTTCTTTATTGCTCTCTGCTGGCCTAACAGCTTGACGGGTCTCAAAAGTAAGGAAAGGTATTCATCTTTCGAGTGTCATAAGATACATAACATGTCAACAAAAACTATCTTCTATCATTAGTGAGTACGGATGAATGTCAAAGGGTTTTGAACATACTGCATGGGAGCAATGCAGTTTGTTCAAAACACTGTCGTACTTTTAATTATCTTGAGCTTTTACGTGCCGTTTTCAAACTCAGTTTTAATATTTTCCGTGAAGCGAAAATATTAAACCTTCATAATCCACTGGGGATATCGATGTCCTAATGTAAAACTAGATTATCGGACTGTGTAATGCTCCATCTACTCATATCCTAGATATATTAATTCGTACGGAAGCCGTACGAATAGGTATATCTAGCGTATGGGTAATGCCGGGGTGCGAGGTCGGCTCCCCCAACGGGTTCGGTGGTGGGGTATGCGTGGGGTTTTTACGCACAAAATGAAGGATATGGGTACGTAGTGCCGCGTGGTTCCCGGCAGAGTAGAATTTGGACCACCCCATCTCTACCCATGTGGTGACGTACAAGGCGACTAAGGGATAGGGCTGTTGAACATCTGACAGATATATATACAGCCCAGACTCAGCCTCAGATGAATGGCTCGAGTCAACAATAGTGCCCGAAATACGGCAATAGGCTCACCCTCTATTACGTGGGACCGAATACAATTGTTGGTGAAATTGTGTGATATGTGTGATAATTCACCTCTGTCTAACCCTCCGGGGATAAAGGCGTGATTATATGTATGTATGTATGCTAAAACTGACCTGACCAATATTGTTGAAACAAATTGTTAGCTCTAGTTAGCTAATTTTGGCAAAGATTGTTCAGAATGTTCATAATGCCCAACTTTAATGTGAAGGCTCATTTTTATACTTCGCAAATATATATGTTTTGAGCCACGTTCCGCGATTTCACCCTCGCCAAGGCAATCACATCCTTTGTTTCTTTTTTCGTAGCTATAGACCAAGGGCTCCAATAAAGTGGCACCCCAGTAATGCCACAGAAGGTAAAACTTGACTTGACAATGCATGTACAGAATATGACAGAAAATCTTTTTTTTTTTAAACTTTCGCGGTGTGAGTTCATAATTATACAAGATATCGGGACTTCTCGCGAATTATATCTTGGAACTTACTATTTCTGCCGACGTTTCGGATGCGTTGCAGCACCCGTGGTCAGGGAATTTTATAACACGAAATATAATATAACACCAGTATTAGATGTATTACATAAGTTATAGAGGCGCCAGCCTTTAAATTAATAAAATTAATGTTTGATGTTCTAGAAATAGTTATCATTCCGAACATCGAAACGAAATGGCCATGAATATGTTTTAGTTCCTGTATTAGGTCATCAGTTATCGTACATTTAATTTACTTCGCGTGTAAGTTTCCTTTTTGGGTAGTTTCGATTATTTAATTGATTTATAAGATAAGTGGTTTGTGGCAGAGTAGAATTTGGACCACCCCATCTCTTTCCATGCGGTGTCGTACAAGGCGACTAAGGGATAAGTCTGTTTAACATCAGACAGATACATACAGCACAGACTCAGCCTCAGATGCATGGCTTGAGTCAACAATAGTGTCCGGAAGACGGCAATAGGCTCACCCCTTATTACGTGGTACCGAATTCAATGATTGGTGAAATGTGGGTGTTAATTCACCTCTGCCTAACCCTACGGGTATAGAGATTGTTTTCTGACTTTATTTAAACTAACAAAAAAATGAAGATTTTTGGCATCAGAAATAATTTACAATTATAAGTAAATAAAAATAAATAAAATAAAATCATTTATTTCAGGCATTGCCCATAAAAATGTTAGTAACAATAAAGCTTATATCCTATGTTAGTAAAACTGCAAGTTATTATGTACACAAACAGACGGTTAGTCAGTCATATTTATAACCGTAACTAATGTGTGTGTCTTTGGCAAGGTGGAAACGTGTCCAGTGCCGCATAATAGCACTATCCACGTGAAGCCTTGCCGCAACACACTGCAGGAGGCTGTTGGAGCTGCCCCGCACCCGATCTAACAGTGATGCAATGCGGTTTCTTAGGATGGCCGCAAAGCTATCAATACCAGCTTCTGCGAACATCCCAGAAGCGCTACAGTGGCGGCGCAGCCCCACCAATATCCTGAAGGCATTGTTGTATTGAGTGCGCAGGGCAGTATATGCACCCTGGGTGTAGCTCGTCCACAGGCTGCACGTGTACAGTGAATTACAGTAGGCTTTAAAAAGTGTAATTTTAACCTGTGCAGTACATCGTGCGAATCTGCGAGCAAGCATATTGGCCCTAACGCACAGGGCCCTACGCTCCCGTACTATATCCATATCATCCTTGAGCGACTCGGTCACCCAGTGCCCCAGGTACTTAAAACTTTGAACCTGATTCAGCAGAGTGCCATTCAGCCTAACTGGGGGAATTTTATAGGACCTGTTTTTACTTTTAAAAACCAGCAACTCGCTCTTTGAGGTATTATACCTGAGTCCATGGGTAACCGCATATCGCTCACAGATGCCAATCAGCCTGGTCAAAGCACTGACCGAGGGGCACAGAAGCACCATGTTGTCAGTATAATATAAAAGTACCTTAAATAACACCCCGTAACATTCATCTGTAGTGAAAATCCCGTCTAAATCAAAGGTTGTATTTTTGTATGTAGTACCATCAATACATTGTGGGCATCGCGCCGCTGTAAATTTACCAATCTACCCGCACATTATTTTACTATACACTTAAAAAAAAAAATATTATGAACACAGAGCAAAAGTAAAATTATATTGTTGCACTATATATGTACCCACAATGTAACATATTTTTGTTTTTTGTTTTTAATAATTTTGATATTGTTATACCTAGATTAAGTACTTGCCTACCTGATGTATAGAATTAGTATTATTGAGACTCGACGACGAACCTTTCTGGTTTTTGTTACACTACTAAGGCATTAGACTAAATGTATATTTTTCTGGTTAAATAAAAACAAAAAAAAAATCCCGGAAAAATCGATAGACTAAGAAGTAATTGGAAAATCACAACGAGGGTGATGATTCTTTTAAGGTTTTAAATGCTATATTTACTTTTTAACAAAATAAAATACCAATTTGTACCTTACCACCTTAACATGAACCATGTCGTAATGTTATTACCCTAATTTAAATATCACGTACGCGTAATCTTGTATATCAGAAGACATATCAATGAAAGCGTACATTTTCTCGTTGTTTACTTGTTCAATGAAAGTCAAGGAAACTATGACGTCCGGTGCTGGCGACCCACTTGTTCAGCTCTCCACTGCGTATACGCAGGCCGCTGTATGCCGCAATTTATAAACTGAGGGCGGAGTAACAAGGATTTGGTACTTACCTTTGACCATGTACTGCATATACGCAAAAAAATACTTTTTTTTACTTTATTTACCATAAGGCGAGGGCTTGATCATTCAGTGACAATGTAACCCCATAGAGAACGACTTGAGATAAGCGAAATGTGTGAGTAAGGTAATGTCAATATTGTTCTTTAAATTGTCAATGTGTGCATGTTATGGCATGTATGTTTATGTAAACTGGTACCAAAGAAGTAGATCTACAACTGCTACTTAATGCGTCTATAGAGTTTGTATAGGCAGTTATCAGAAACCTCGGACGCTAAGGTGAGGGTATTGCATCACCCTAGCGCCCGAGGACTCTTTAATGTAGCCCAGTGTTAGTTTCAATGCGCGTGTAAGTTAAATCATCCTAATGTGACATATCTTCTTGTGTAGAAGGTGAGCGTGTACTCAATAAATTTAATTCCTTATTTTATATCTATCTTGGCTTTTATCGAAGCAAGTGTAATTTCTCGAGTAAAGTTTACGTCAAAGCAATACGTCCATTTATCATCAGGTATACCCGGCTATGTATTTAATGAATTTTAATAAATAATTTTAAATGAAAGATATGTTTATCCCTGTTAGTTTAATATCATTTAGGTGGTAGACAAACACACGGTCTGTGGAAAGTGGTTACCGTGGTCAAAGGACGTGTGAATATCAGGAGCGTCATACTCGTGCTGCCGACTTTACTACTTTGAGTGACACCCGCAGACTTTCGCAGCTTGTACCACGCGTCAAGACGAATCTACCGGATGTGCGCTACGCCGTGAGACGTCACCATTCATACGCGCATGTGAACTGTAACACCTTTGTTTTTGCCTTCATTCATTGTCAAGGATTATTGAAATTAATCACAGGCTTTTTCTAAATTTGTTTTGTGTTAATTAATCTGTAGACAGTCACGATAAATGTGAAGGATTAGCTGGATTTACTAATCCTTTGTCCAATCCAATCACTTATCTATTTACTAGCTGAGCCGCCTCAGCTTCTCCCACGGCTTATTTTGATACTTCTTCAAATAATGAATGGATTTTTTTTTGTATTTTTATGATTACAACTCCGCTGTATTAAATAGAAACGTGATGATATATAACCTAAAACCTTCGTCGATAAACGGACTATTCAATAAAGAAAGACTTTTATAAATCGCACCAGTAGTTCCTGAGATTATTATCCCAAATATATTATCTTCAGCTTTATGTTATTAGTATAGATATGGACACCCCTTATCATGTAACTAACATTTATATTGATCTAAAATGTGATCTTTAGCGCTTTAATTTTAGTTAATATTTTTTTTATTTATGACACGTCAATTAGGCTTCACCTCGCCTGATGATAAGTTGTAGGCGGTCTTAGGAAAGGCAGTCACCATGACATACACGTACCATAGGGCTATACCATATTACGACTGATAAGGCTTTTTATCTATCATTTAACTAACATCTTGAAAATAATAAAACTAGAAATGTAACTTTAAGAAATGTAGCAATAAAAAGCAAATATATACTTTTGTTTCAAAAAGTATTGTATATATTTTTTATTTTGTGCGTATTGTAGCGCGGGAAGATTAAAGAAATCAGGCCAAATATCTTGTATAGCTTCGAAAGTTGCCAGTTACTCGGCCGGTTTCTAGCAAAACAATACATTCTAGGGAAAAGTGGTATACGACCACGACAATCCTTGATATTTTCTTGTTTAATACTTTTTAGAGCATGATTTTTCAGTAGTCGGGTTTAGTTTTAAACTTATTTTTTTATATTTTTCGAGTATTCTATATCCCGTATGATAAATATCCATATGTGAGTATTTTGTTATTAACAAAACATAACATAAACTCACGCCTATATCCCCAGAGGGGTAGGCAGAGGTGCTAGCACCTACATTTCGCCAGTTCATGTTTAGGTCCCAATGTAATAGGCGGCGAGCCTATTGCCATTAACCGGGCACTTATAAACCTGCGATAAACACACACATAACTTCGAAAAGCATCGAAAAGTAATTGGTGTGTGCCATGGTAAAGACCTCGTCTCAGCAGTCCATTACCTAACCACTAGACTACCGCGGTATTTTGTTATTGAAGTAAATTACCATGTTCAATCTCATATCACCATTACCAAAAAAAAAATGCTCGCTGAGTTTCTAGCCGGTGTCTTCTCAGGTCGGGGCCGTGTTTTGAACCAGTGGTCTATTTGATAAACTAGTCTTTCGTATTTCTTTTTATATTGACTTTTTGTAAGTGCCATTTTAATAGTCTATACAGAATTAAATGATTTTTTGTGCCGATTTAATGGTGTATAAATTATCTTTGACTTTTGACTTTTGACATACATTTATTCACTGTTTGTCCCTTTAATATTGTTATTTGAACTGTCACCATTGCCCTATATTAAACATATGGACTTCCTTTTGTGTGTCAAAATCAGCAGCACGTGATGTTCTTTGGCATCATAATACAGATTTGATTAGAAGAGAAACTTAAACTAACCTATTATGTAATCTGTTCACTTTACGTTCATTTAGATTGATTGTTTGAAGTGTCATGACATGCTGTCGTCACTGTTTCCTTCTATAAATATACTTTCAACAAACAAACATAAACATAACGGAGTTACGAGTAGAACAATATTTTGTTATGAGGCCGCCGTAGCTGTGACTTATTCATCCTTCTTCATCCTAACGTTAATCCCAATCACATCAAGCTTTCACCTCGCAGACTGGGCTCCGCTTTTTCCAATCTAGCTTTGGCTGAACTTTGATATCCGTGACAGACTATAACTAGTCTGGCCAAAAATACTGTTACATTAAAACTTTAGTTTTATTTAATTTATTTAATTAGAAAAAATATTGTTTTATCTTGCCTTTAGTATGTATCTGACACACGTTTCACAAAATAGCTTATTATGTGATAGATACCGATAGAGCACTGTCATATTCCAGGCACTTTCAAAAAATTGGTATCAGCCGTATGCTCGTATATCGTACTATCAATAGACACAGCAGCATTTCGTCTGTCGAAGACCAGAAAAAGTCGGGGCGGCCGCGTGCTGTGAGAATAACATAGGCTATTAATACAGTTAGAGCAAGAATTCGTCGAAACACCATAAGGAAGCTTATCGCGAGAAATGAAGTGTCCCTGCGGGAGCGAGGACACTGCTCAAGTGGCCCAAAAGGTACAACTTCGTTATCATCCTGCGTCAGTCATGGCTTGGTGGGGCGTGTCATATCAGGGAGTCAAAAACTACATTTTTGTGAAAAAGGCGTGAAAACTTCAGCCAAAGTTTTCACGCCAAGGATCATGTTGTAAAACCTCTCAGCAATACACTTTAAAAAAATACTGGTGACTTTCCAGTAGGACTCTGCTCCTGGTCACAAGACACGAACTACCCAAGACTGGCTAGAAACCAACGTTTCGGACTTTATAAGAGCTGAAGACTGGCCCTCAACTAGGCCAGACCTCAACCCTTTAGACTATATATTAAGGTCAGTTTTAGAGGACCATGGCCTTTGGAGTAAGCAGTGACTAAATTTTCCTTGGAACTAGGGCGCAAATTCATAGATTCGTGGCCAAAAAGATCAAAAGGTCTGTATAAAAGTCAAAGGTGGCCATATCGTTTTTTTTTTAATTTGACTTTTATAAATATGCAGTTATAAATTTTAATATTATTACATTACTTCATTTAAAAAAAATACATTTTCATTTGTAACAAAACTTATGGCTGGACTAGGAAGTACTTGTACTATACTTATAACAAACCAAAGGAACTTATAACATTACAATATTCAAAGTACTCACAGCGCTGCGTAATATACTCGTAGATAAATCAACAAGTAAAGCACTTAGACAAGTATAAAGATATTAACAGACGCACTTTTACAGTTTCAATATTGAAAAATTGGTAGATGCGCCTTTCTTTCTTTATATTGCAGGAGGTTAACGGGAATTCCCGTTAAATTTTTGTGCGGTGTGGCCTCTACAGTTATCAATACTGTGTACACGCATAATGTTGTATATCCGTGGCAGCTTGTAATCAGAAGCTCCTTATAATACTTCTATTATTGCGTATGTATCATGTGTATATTTGCCACCTTAGTAATATAACTACAATTTTAGATACGATCGATAGGTTGGAAAATACGTTATGGCTATTTTGAAAAGAAAATAAAATAAAATTTGGAACAAAAGTTACGAAGCTTAACTATTATTAAAAAAAATACGTTTCTTTTAATTTTACGAAATTAGTTTAATACATATTTTTTACGTCAACTGACGTAGTGTTACTTATAGTCCGGCGCCTAATACATACCTACCAATGCTGAAAAACCTTTTCTTTAGCTGGTTTCGGTGTATTACATAAGCAATAGGCTATTTGACAAGGTCGTCCGTTTTTTCCCAAAACCGGATAATATCTTTGTTTTTGCTGCAAAAAAATGCCTTGCAAAATAATATATTTCCTAACCCAACTGAAACTACGACTTAGCATTATTTTTAATTCCCAAATTAAGGAAAAATACAAATAATCAAATCGAGTTCCAATTTTTAACTTTTCAGATTCCTCATTACATTTCAAAATACTTTTACTACGGACTATACAAGTAAACGCAACGTGGACCGAGATAAATACGATAATCTCTTCTCCATACATTTGCACTACGCGCGACTGGCGCGTGACGTCACTCGCAAGCACGATTTTGTATGGAGCGTTTTCGGCCGGCTTGGGAAATTGGATTTACAAAATAAAATATCTTTAAAACTATTTGTCGTAAGAAAATTTCTCTTTAGCAGTTCATTACATTATACTTAAGTGATCATTTTTCGACAGTAAAAAAATATAGTCGAATAGCCTATTGAGCCGATTATGACAGTGGTTTCACTTAGGCAAGTTCATTTAAAGAAAATCTGGTTAATAAAATCCTTGCCATTGTGAACAAGATAAGTATCCGGCAATAGGCTTCTATCGCCGGATATTATTATTTCATTTCTTTTTCCCCATTTTCATATAATCAATATTATCTTTGATGAAACGCGAAGTTCTACGCGAACTGAGAACTAATAACTTTTCAACTGGATTCTTTGTTAATTCAAGGAGAACTACTGTCAAGAACTTTTACGTTATCGTAATACTGAATCATAATTAATAATTTGATCTGATCTATTTCAAATACTATACACATGCTTACTACAGATATTTTTACAGATCACAGGTGCGAGAACTAAGATTACACATGAGATAGATATTCGTCAAGGAATTTTAACAGATCACAGGAATGAAGAAATGAATTGATTTATTTGCTCGAATGCAGGTTAACAAAGTGTAAGTAGATTTTTATAATTTGATACAATAGTCCAGATGTCCCTATGACTTGGTTCCTACCGGCTTTTCATGTGCATGACAAACTGGATAGAGATAAATTTTAAAGCTATACTAGAGATGATAGTTTTTGGGGAAAACTGCTGTCGGAAGCAGAGAATTTCATTTATCTAGTTCGCACACAGATGTTGCACTAAACGAAGTGTGTAGCTGTGTTTCACGGCACAAAATTTATGTCATAGGTGCACGTAATGGTGAATATTGAACATATTTATGTAATTATTGCCTTATTTGGATTGAATACCTATTAAGTGTAATATCTTGTTGCCTGATGCAATTTAAATCTGTATAAGAGTGTATAAGTTTTATTTCTATGTACTTTTTTATACAACTTAGGTGGCAGACAAGCACACCTAATAGAGAGTGGTTACTGTGATCTATGAATGTGTGCAACACCAGGGGAGTCACATCCGTGCTGCCAACCCTGTAAGAACAGAGAGTCTCTGTGCCGTCAGTGAAGAAGACACAATCAGGACAAGTCTTTAGTCTTCCCACTGATAGCACAAAAACTTAATTAGTTCTGGCTACCGTACTCACCGTCGGGAACACAACACGAGGTCATTATTTATAGCCGTGGTATTTTGTAGGGTGGAGGTACTTCCCCAGTCGTACTGCTCAATTGGGACGGAAATACCGTCGTGTCCTACCTCCATAGACATGTATCATTTGTACCTTTGAAATAAATAATAAACAAAGCTCATGCCCCACCGGGATCTCTTTTAATAAAAGTCGCCCTTCGCCACTGCATCCTACCATTATCTTGTGCAAATATCTGTCTGTGATTCATTACTTATAATCCTATTTAGTTTTGTTTCAGCATGCATGTAGCTTCAGTTCACAATGCGTAACTCAGTAAAAGTATTAATCATCTATTTATGGAAGTAGTGGAAGTATATCTTTAATGAAACTATTCAACTACCCATTGTATGTGTAACTAAGTAATTGGGAGAGGCCTAGTCCAGCAGTGGACTGCCGTGGGCTAATTGATTGATTTAATTACCTAACTAATAGGTCGTTACATATGAAATTGCCGTTTTTTGAAGAAATTGGACGAAACACAATTTTCAGTACTAACATTTTTACATCTATTTTAGGAATGACAAATCCAAATTTTATAATTTTTTTGTTGTGTATGAATAAGACAACATTAAGTTGACAAACACTTTTATTACATTTTGAAAAGTGACAGCTGTAATAAAGTAATATGAATCATCAAAATGGATAACATTTAGGAAGTACTGTTTTTGAAGATCGAATTTAATTTATCAAGCGGCCAATTAAATAAAAATTTCAAACAAAATATAAATAATGGAAATAGCTATTAAATTACAGGAAAAACGAACTTACGAATCTGTAAGAAAATTTCGGCAATTTCATAGGTAAAGACCTAATTATATTATACTCATATAACTTGGATTCGATAGTTAGGTGTTTTATGATTGGACAGAACAATTTAGCGCGTTATATATGGCAGTGCGTGGCACTTTACTAACTCGACGACACTTCATAGGCTTGAGACTTTAAAATCATTATACAAATTTATACAAGTATTAATGAGTTACGAAAAGAGTTGAGGGTTGATAAAAGTTTAATTGATACTTGACCTTAGCTCCCTTAAAATGACCTTAAGTCTAGAACCACTTGTCTGTGTTTTAAAAATGGCTAATAGTAACGTAGGTCATTCCCAGAGCTATCATCAGGAGGTACAGGCAGAACTAATCTCAGATCGCTTCACCCGCGCTGGTACTTGTCTTAGAATCTATAATCCTATGTTTCTTATGTCAGAGGTGCTTGTCAATCTTGTAGTTGACATTTGCATTGAGATTACCTATATAATTTTGTTTGTAAATAGTTCGATAAAAATGTGCTCCTGCATTATTATGCAGGAGCACATTTTTATCGTGGCGAATTTAAAAGACGAATTGAAGAAGCGAATTGCTTCCCTACATACAAATCTTCAGGTTGGAAATGGTCGCTACATTTATAGCAGATGAATTTTATATTCAGTTTTTGATGCGCTTGCATTTAATTTACTGCATCTGTCTTTTCTTATCAGTAGGGAAACGATGAGGACCTGTCTTTTTACACTGAAATGCACTACAAAACATCATTGTTTATTTTCGGGTGACTTTTCCTTTATTTTATTATTATATTCCTTTAGTAACGCGGTAGCCTAGTGGTATGGATAATGGACTGCTGAGACGAGGTCTCGGGTTCGATCCCAGGTTTTACCATGGCACACACCAATGACTTTTCGATGCTTTTCGAAGTTATGTGTGTATTTATCGCAGGTTTATTGCCCGGTTAATAGCAATAGGGGCCTAAACATAAACTGGCGAAATATGGGTGCTAGCACCTCTGCCTACCCCTTCGGGGAATATAGGCGTGAGTTTATGTTATGTTATGTTATGTTACGTTATGTTAACTAACAATTTGTATGAAATTTGACAGCAATACAATGCACAGGGATAAGGCGCCACCTATCGGGATAAAGAATTAGTGTGTCTCCTCATTAGTTGCTACTGTATTTATCTCGATCGGCGTTGCGTTTTCACGTATATATAGTTAATTATAAAAGTCATCTAAAATGTTATAAATTTGGACACAATTTGGTTGTTTATGCTTTGACCTACTTTGGGAACTAAACATAATAAAAAATCATAGTTTCAGTTTAGTTAGCAATATTTTATTTTGCGAGGCATATGTTTTCAGCAAATGCTAAGATTTTATGCAGTATTGGGTAGACTCGGACGACCTTGTCATCTACCCTATTATATCTTGAATGAACATACAAGCTTTTTATTTTTATTTTGCGATATGTTATGGTATGTTTAGGTTTCGTAAATTGGAATTACCTAAGACTGCTGGGTAACTTTGGGACTATTTAAAGTTTTGATTTCGTTTAATAGCAACATACATAAGAAACTGATGAGTTAATAGTGTAATACTCGACGGGATATTTACCTTGTTTAATGTTTTTTCCGAGTAATCGATATTTCGGCGCTGTTCCAAGATCGTACAGTACTTACATTGTGATAATGGCGCTGGTGACAGTATCGAAATATCGGTTACTCGAAAAAATACAATAAATATCTCAAATCATAAACAAATGAATGTCAGGAATAGCAATTCCACTTCTGAAAAAAGTGACGATAATTACTGATGATACGATTTATATTATTGTTTACAGCGGCCGCCTGGGACTTCGTACACGTGTACCCATTTTGCCCCTTTAGGGGTGTTTCGTAAAATCCGTTCATAGTGGATATCTAAACCCTATAAGGAACCTACCTTGCAAATTTCAAATTTGTAGGTATTGTAGTTTCTCAGATTTCGTTATTAATCAATGAGTGGTATTTTGCTTTGATATAATATATAGAAGATTATAAAAAATCTGATATTAATCCTCCCAAAGTAAGGTGTTCATAGTATCTCCAGTTTACGGTACTACGGAAAATTGGAATACACGGTAGCCATTACTACAGAATAATCCAGCTTGACACCACAGCCCCGGCTTTATTCATTTGAAATATCAAGTAAACTGACATGGCTTTTCACTTTTCAGTTGGTAATTTCCTATCTGTAAGAGTTGTCACCTGCAGCCGTTCCGTACCAAAGCACTCTTTTGTTTTCATACAGTAAGTTGCGTATCGATAGGATTATGCTGTAGTTTGAAGAAGGCTTGTAGAGTATTCATAAAATAAGCTTATGTTATAGGATTGAAATAGTCTAAAGAAGGTCAAGTGAGTATTGATAAAATAAGCTTATGTTGTAGGATTGAAATAGTCTAAAGAAGGCCAAGTGAGTATTGATAAAATAAGCTTATGTTGTAGGATTGAAATAGTCTAAAGAAGGCCAAGTGAGTATTGATAAAATAAGCTTATGTTGTAGGATTGAAATAGTCTAAAGAAGGCCAAGTGAGTATTGATAAAATAAGCTTATGTTGTAGGATTGAAATAGTCTAAAGAAGGTCAAGTGAGTATTGATAAAATAAGCTTATGTTGTAGGATTGAAATAGTCTAAAGAAGGCCAAGTGAGTATTGATAAAATAAGCTTATGTTGTAGAATTGAAATAGTCCAAAGAAGGTCAAGTGAGTATTGATAAAATAAGCTTATGTTGTAGGATTGAAATAGTCTAAAGAAGGCCAAGTGAGTATTGATAAAATAAGCTTATGTTGTAGGATTGAAATAGTCTAAAGAAGGCCAAGTGAGTATTGATAAAATAAGCTTATGTTGTAGGATTGAAATAGTCTAAAGTAGGCCAAGTGAGTATCGATAAAATAGGATTATATCACCGGAGGCTTAAGAAGAAGTGAATTAACACCCACATTTCACCAATCATTCAATTCGGTCCCACGTAATAGTGAGGGCATGAGTCTATTGCCGTTTTCCGGGCACTATTGTTGACTTGAACCATGCATTTGAGGCTGAGTCTGGGCTGTATATATATGCCTGATATTAAACAGCCCTATCCCTAAGTCGCCTTGTACGACACTGCATGGGAAGAGATTGGGTTGTTCAAATTCTACTCTACCGGGCACCACGCAGCTTGTATGGCCCATTATTTTACATGTCAATTAGTTTTAAACGCAGTGATAACAAGAGTAATAGACGGTGGATTTCGATTGATTAACAACTTCAATAGAACAGGTGTAATACTAAAGCAAGCTAAATGTTACGACTAATACGAACACACATACCAATTGTTGATCAAGCCGAACAAGGGCCCAGTATAAACAAAAGGTCTCAAAACTGATACCTATTCTACTTTTTGCTTACAAACATCATTATTTGTAAAAGCTTGTTTCCCGAATATCCATTGTATTGCAGTCAATGCCTGTAACAGATGAATCACAACACTTCGGAAGCAGTAAGCTTTTGATTTGGTTGGATTCAATTACAATATTGTTCCGTGAAGATGTGTGTATTTTATTTTATTTCTGTTAAAATAGTGCTCTATTGTTTGAAAATTCATCAACGTTACCATTTGGCAATATTGTCTGTTCATATTTCCGTGCATTTCAGTTTATTTTATTTATTCAATGCAATAGGGCTCTTTTGGAATTGTACGAGGTTTTTGTTCCAGTAAAGTGAACTAAAAAACTGAGGATAGCAGAGGATATTTTTTTAGAAAAGGATTTAGAACCGTAAAGCAATAACTCAAGCTCTCTTTCCAATAACTCGAACAAGTTGTTGCTAGGAATTCAACTCAACTTACGAAATAACTTTTTATTTAATATTTATTGTTCAACTAAAACATGAGATACAGTGCTTCTTTGTTTGTCAAATGAGTCGCTGACCTTAGACTCCCCTGGTGTTGCACACGTTCATAGGCTACGGTAACCACTTGTCATCAGGGGGGCCGTGTGCTTGTCTAGGGTTAGGGCAGTATAAAAAATATTTGGTATCTTTAGTAAAGGTCATCATAATCTTAAAGTTTAAAAAAATTCTACTTATTAGTTATTAGCTAAATCAGCAGCACTGAATTTTGATATTTTCCAAAAATATCGATTGAAGGGCAATGCAAGTCAGAAGTTATTAAGATTCACATGCCAGTCATGTATTAACCAGTTATATATAATGAGAAATTAGAAATTAACATCCGGTGAATCGGTGGTCATTAATTTAAAAATTAATAAACAGTTAAAACATTCTGTTATAAGGTCATTTTTAATTGAGAACTTAATCCACTGGATCGATAAATGTGTTCACCGTTATGTAATTATTTCTATGTTTATTTTTATATATATATATGTAGGTACGTATGTATACTATTCGGTTGGCTGTACGGAACACAAAAATATATGATGTAAGATCAGCAAGATACCTACTTAAATGAGCAAGAAGCACCGTGAAGCACCCTTTTGCGAGATGTTATAAAGAGAAGCGTTCGGTTTATACGGATTATTTCATTTTAAGATTTATTAACTAGATAAATAATTATGTAGTTTTTTAACTCTTGTTACCTACCACGATACATCCTAAACTTCGGAACGGCGCGAAAAACGAACAAAAAGACATAGCATTTAACCTACCTGTTTACCATGAAGCCACTGCAATTTGCTTAACTGGCCTGGGGGTGACGGGTGGAGCCGCCTGTCACCCTGGCAGAAGTAGGTCGCGGCGGACTCGTGCTCCTGGTCCCCATCGACACAGGGCCAGATAAAGAGAGATGACCCTGGGTCGGCCGGAGTGCGAGGGATATGCCTGTCAACCTCACCTTTGGCAACCAACAACAACCAATAGGCGTCTAGCGTTTTAGTTGGTCCAAGTCCGACACATCCTTACCCACCGGCTCTAGCGGAGCTGGGTAGGAGGGGTGTAAGGTAAGGTTATATATAGGGTATATATATCTTATAAGGTAAGTTCGGTGTTTTTTGTTTTCCGTTAGGATTTTTCGCACTTAATAAAAAGACCAAGATCTATTTATTTCACACATGGCCCAGCAGGAATTCTATATAATGCATACATTGCATAGTATTTGTATTGAATGTCTGTATTATACAAAAAAAAAAAACATAAATGCATCGAACACTTCGTGTGGCATATTTATTTATATTTTTTTTATACCACTTAGTTGGCAGACAAGCACACGACCCACCTGATGGAAAGTAGTTACCGTGGCCTATGGACGTCTGTAACACCAGAGGAGTCACAGTCGCGCTGCCAACCCTGTAAGTACAGAGTTTCTGTGCCGTCAGTAGAAGACAAATCAGGACAAGCCTTTAGTCTTCCCACTGACGGCACAAATTCTCCAGTGAGCTCTGGCTACCCTACTCACCGCTGGGAACACAACACGAAGTTATTATAGCCGCGGTCTAGTTATAGTTTCTGCACTACATAAGATATTAACATCATTACTTGTCCTCGATATGCATTTCAGAAGCTATCGAGATTGCGTTTAGCTAATAAAACATGTAGACTAGTAGGATCAGAAAGCGTGCTTAAACGTTTGTTATTCAATCGCACCGAAACGGCTTATCTGAATCCGGTGAAACTTGCAACAAGCGGTGACTCACGACTCGGATCTCACCCAGATATTGCACTCACAACACTTAGCTACTTATCTTAGTGTTTAACCTGGTTTCTTGACCATAGATAGGTAAGTCAGTAGGTATATATAGGTAGTCTAGATATTGATCTAGACTTCCGACCATTTAGTATTGCACCTACACTTAGTATTTCAGTCAATACTAAGTGTAAATAACTAAAAACCGTTGTTAGAATGATAGACCCTGCCTAGGTAAGCATCTAGCTCAAAAACCAAGCTGCGAGCATTGAGAAACTGTAATAGGTTTGGTTCGAAATTATAAGAATATGCCGTCACACTTGTTACACAATTTTACTTTCGTACTATATAAAGGATTGAAGATACAATTTAAAGTCTTTAATTGTACAGAAGAAAGTCCCTACCTACTATTAAAAATCTACTGATAATGTTAAAATGCTAGTTAAACCCAAGATTTTCTCAAACTTTGACTTTAAGCGCAAATTTTGTAGGCACCTAAATGCTTTTGTACCGTATCTATAATATAACCATATCGTAACAGTCACCTTCTAATCTCACCTTCGCACTATAAGCACTAAAAACGCAATATAAAGTGTAAAAGACCATTTTATACGCATTAAAACGGTACCACATTAAGAAATTGTTCTTACAATTGTACATAAGTAAATATAGCGAACTTAAAACCCAGTAGTTGACTTAACACGGTCGAGCCGTAAAAGTATCATATTACCCAACCGGTTCAACATGTATCACGTTGTACGAAAATAACATTAAAAGTAATGAAAAATAAAAAAAAAACATCACTTATGTTTATAAATTACAAGTAAAGAGTGTGAAACTAACCTGGATAAAACATGGAAATAATCACAACACTAATAATCGCACTTCGGCGCACGCGCATTCAAGATGGAGTCTATCGCGGTACTGCCTGTCCCCGCGCCGCCGAGCCTGCCCCTATGCTCATAAGGCTGCGCGAGAGTACATAAGACAGCGGAAAGCGCATAGGCTTTGTTATTTTGATATACCTATCATTGTTTAATTTTCAATATGGGGTCTTGTTATTAGAAAAAGGATTCCGATACCTTTAAGTAAGTTGCGGTATCTGTTACACTATTATTGTTAAGTAATATTTAATTTCTATTTGTGTCGTCCACATCGTCCTTCAAAACTATTCCTAATTCAGTTGGGGTTATCTTTCAGTTTAAATCATCTTTATCTATTGCTTGATCGCACTATTTAAATTGTAAATAAAACCCTATAAAAAAAAGAAAATCTAGTTGTAATATAGTTCACTGAGTATATGAATATAGTTCATCTTCTCAGTAGAACGAGCCTGCCTAACCAGCGAAAGAATCATTTTCCAATGGGTTTCCTTATTTAATATTTTTTTAATATTTCTTAACATAATTGTAAAATTTTGACGTTCATATGTGCTGTTTAAGTGTCTAAACTGAATTAATGAAATTGATTCTTTGATTCGTAATTACGTTTATATATTTTTTAAAACGATATTATATACTTTATGTGAAGCGACTATATTTACACACTTGTGACTTCGCTATGATATTGAGATTTAGGCACAGGGGTTTGGCGCCCCTTCTAACCTCACCTGCAAGCCAGTAGGTACATATATTGATTAACAACATTGCTTATACTTATTCTCTTTATTGCCTAATTTTTTTTTATATCACTTAGTTGGCAGACAATCACACGGCCCACCTGATGGGAAGTGGTTACCGTGACCTATGGACGTATGCAACACCATGGGTGTCACACTCACTGGCGTTTTAAAATGTTCTCGAATATTTAGTTGATTAGACATCAACGCAACATAATATATATATGAATCTGTCAGTGTGAACAAAAAGAAGGAATAACTTTTGCCTGTGTGGTACTTTTAACATCGTAACAGTTTTGAGAAAAAATTTTTGCTTTTTTTTTTTTTTATGAATATTAGACCCGAAATTACTAATATTTCCTTTAACCCCTCCAGCTAAGCTAAATTGCTTGTGTTAGGAGTGGGTTCACGTCGGTAGTATAATGGCCAGGTTTCAAACCCGGCACCTCTCGATCGTAAGGCTGACTCCTTAACCAATAAGCCACCGACGCTTACGAAGTCTACTTTATTTTATTATAAATTCATGGACAGCTTGATCGGTTAATTTGTTTGTTCATTATTAACTAGATAATGACCGCAGCTCTGCCTGTGTGGTTTGTTTTTTTGTTCCTGTTACTCATAGGAATCTGTTCTGTCATCAATATTATACTAAGTGTTAAGCTAATCAAGTAAATGATCTAGCTATGTACCAATTTTCATTCAAATCGTTTGATTGACAGAGTATTAAGTAATCAACGTTTTTATAAACTAGCACATTTATAACAATTATCGGAAGAAGGATTGAATCAGTTACCTACGTAAGATGGGAATATTTCGATTACTACATCGAAAGATCACGGGATAATATATTATTACCCTACGTATTATATACCAGAGCAAAACAATTAAATTGTTATCTCGCGTACTGTGACCATAGCCTTACTATCTTCAGCTCAAAACACAACAAAACCTGCACAACCGTTTTTTAATGAACACAGATTTTTATTAAATAGCTAAGAGGCTTCACATTTTCAAGCGCTCTTTTTAATCGACTTCAAAAAATAAGAAGCGATCTTCACAGCCATTGCACACGAGGCTGTAACCTCGGAATCCAGGATCCTCTTTTCAGCTTTTCCTTTTCCACTGTGCACGATTTTGGGCATACCTGGCTTGAGAGCATTGACAGGTATGTTTTTATCTAAGATACCCATCATGCACTACTTTGATCTACCCCTCATACTACCAGAGCATTGATTATACTAAAGCAAAACCAAATGACACTGCTAATAAAGAATTTGTGCTGTCAGTGGGAAGACTAAAGGCTTGTCCGGCTTTGTCTTCTTCTGACGGCACAGAAACTCTGTACTTACAGGGTTGACAGCGCGACTGTGACTCCTCTGGTGTTACAAACGTCCATAGGCCACGGTAACCACTTTCCATCAGGTGGGCCGTGTGTTTATCTGCCAACTAAGAGGTATTAAAAAATGGTATAAAATTTTAGTCTCTACTTCTATTTACTTAAATTCTTTCTTTCACTGTTCACAAAGCTTATGAGCTTATGAGGAGCTAGTTTATGAGGATGTAGGACACGGCGGTATTTCCGCCCAATTGAGCAGTCCGACTGGGGAAGTACCCCCGCCCTACAGAATACCGCGGTTATAATAACTTCATGTTGTGTTCCCAGCGGTGAGTAGGGTAGCCAGAGCTCACTAGAGAATTGTGCTGTCAGTGGGATGACTAAAGGCTTGTCCTGCTTTGTCCTCTACACTGATGGCACAGAAACTCTGTGCTTACAGGGTCGGCAGCGCGAGTGTGGCTTCTCTGGTGTTACACGTCCATAGGCCATGGTAACCACTTTCCATCAGGTGGGCCGTGCGCTTGTCTGCCACTTAAGTGGTATAAAAAAATAAGCTTTTTAATTTTGGACTTTAAGAACATTGCTTTAAAGAGTTTAAAGTTTAAAATTGAATGGATTTTTAGCAGTGTCTGTGTTATGATTGTGGTTTTGCTTTAACATAATCTAGGCCCAGGGAGCTGTGGAGGCGGCATGGCCAGACATTTATTACCCACAGAACCTAGTGGTCACCGAAGGCAATTCTCCTGTATTTTATGTGCGTTGTCTATATGCTCAAATCCATGGTTTTAAGCACTTTTCTGGAGAATTCTTGAACTGACTATCGTTTCAATCTCATTCGACACATATATGACATTAGGTTTTCTTTTTCAAAGAGAAAATCACTTTTTAGCACATTTTGGGCACTTTTTCATAAATAAATCGCAACTTACCTATTTATTATTATTCCATGCCTGAACCTCTGAGTCGCAAGTAGCATTACTACATAACGCATCAGATCAAAAAAGCATCATTTATCTCACCCAATCCTGATCAAAATACGTGTAAAGGGCTCTACCAATATTCTTGGGGCGCAACTTGCACCTAGGAGCCATCGTGCAGCACCCTCTCGGGGTTAGGTCAGACGGCTGTTGCTTCCAAAAAACTCTCATTCTAATAAAAAAAGTCTCAGGTGCCTTAATGCATACATGCTTTGCATGCTTTGGAAGCAACGTGAAATTACTATAAGAGATGATTGGATTTCGTTAAGGAACTCCCAAGTACCTACATTGATGTGTGCCTACGACTGGTTATCCCATTAGATCACTGGAACAATTAAACACGTCAGGTCAGATGCTCCAGCTCATTGGATTTTGTTGAATGTCATCCACACCGCCTGTGTCCCAAATATATATATCTATATATTTAAAGAATATTAGCTAGCGAAATCAGTATTATTCACTCTAACCCCTCCAATTAAGCCAAATTGTTTGTTACTGCTAATGGCCAGGTTTCGAACCCGGTACCTCTCGATCGTAAGGCCGACTACTTACCCACTAAGCTACCGACGCTTCTGATTTACCTGTCGCAACAGGCGCAGGCTATTTTAATCAAGCGCTTACTGTTTTTTTTTTTATATAGGACACGTCAGTTAGCCTTCGCCTTGCCTGATGGTAAGCTGAAGGCAAAGTCCCAAAAAAGAGGGTCACCATTACTTACACATACCGTGTGACAATGGTGACACTCAGCTTGACGGCCTCATCATATGCTTTTTCACGCCTCACTTAAAGGACCCGGGACTGTAGGAAGAAGGAAACACGTGAGCCTGGTAATGAATTCCAGGCCTTAATGGTACGACAGAGGAAAGAGTCTCCGAACCGCTTGGTTCTTGATCGGATGTTCTGCACCGTGAGCGGATGACATCTAAGACCTGCACGTGTTGTCCTGTGTAGGCAAGGGGAGGGTGGGACTAATTGGAAGAGCTCATCAGAACACTCCCCATGGTACAGACGGTACATGGATACATTTGCACTGGTTTGGGTTCTAAACATAATATGCATGTATTTACAAAAATAAATAGGAATTATATTATTTTACCCCTTTTTTATCGGTGTGGGGATCCCCTTCCTCCGCCGGCAGGTGTGGACGGTTACATCGGAGTCGAACCCACTAAAATCATACGCCGTCTTAGGTCTACAGATTTAGAATTTATGATCCGTGTAATGGAGAAAGAATAAAAGTATCATCACCCCAGCTGAAAACTTGATAAAAACCCTGTACTCTGGTCTGGCCAGCGTGAAACAGTATGTCAAAGTCTCCCAACATTAGTAGAAGCCTATGTCCAGCAGTGGACTATAGGCTTGATTAATAGATTACTAAAGATATATCATTGTAACCCCGCGTGATCCAGGGCTATGTCCGGATCGAAGATCCCTGGCGTTCCTGGCGTCTCTGGCGTCGGACTCCGAAGCACTTCCTAGAGGCGTTTGCAGTTATAATACTCTACAAGAATTCTGACTTTGACGCAAATAAATAAAATAAAAAAAATATTTTTTTTACTCCAATGGTTATTTACATTGTGTTTACAAACAATACTGTGCTAATATATTTTTACAATTTATGTCGATACTGGATTCTCAAACAAGGCAAATACCTCAAATAGATATTTAGAGAGCTTTATTTATTTATTTTTATTTATTTACAGTTTTTTCATTCAAAAGAAAGCATATGAAAGAAAAAGGAACAACACATATAATAAAAGTATGAAACATTAAGAAAAAATAATTAATTGAAATGTTTAGAAATTTACGTAAGTGTTGCAGAATACTATAATGATAGTGGAACATAATATCTTTGTATGCATAATACGCTCGTTTAGCTCTTTATAACTTACTCCAACAAAGAACTTTCACGAATGGCTCACTACCGAATATCTGGACGATAACAATCCCTGGTTTAAGTCATAATCATAATAGTCTACTTTCATAAATATACATTGTGCATACAAACATTAAATTTATCTGCAATTGTATATCACGCCACTGTTTAATTTATTTAAGCCATAAATGAATTTTCTAGGATGTTTACACGGCACCTAGACCCAAACTAAGCATATCTTTGTAATGAAATTTTAAAGTATTTAGGTAGTATGCTAACTAATCAAAAGGATTAAGATAAGAAAAATTGAATTAAACCGTCGTCGCCGCAAGAAGTGAAGATCAAAGGAAAATTTGGACTTCAGGCGTGGTTCTGTGACTCAGTGGTAAGAAAATTTCGTCTGTAAGGAAAAGATCACGGACTCAGAACCCGCCTGAACCGATTAATTTTTTCTATCTTAATCGATAAGCATCTTGTTATGTTGGTACTAAAATGCTGAGAACTTTACTTATCTTTTTTTGTAAATACTTACGCCTTTAAACATAGAAACATCTGAACAAGAGATATATTTGATATACAGCCTAGAAGATTTTGACCTTACCTGGAGATAGCAAATAACACTCAAAGGATTCAAAGAGTTTCGAAAATTCGCTTGCCCGGTAATCGAACCGACTAAAATCCAAAAAATAACATCCTATATTTTTATGGCATCCATCGAGAGGTATGTGAACTTAGCATCTCACTTGCTGGCATCTCACAAAAAACGAAAGTTCTATTGACATCCCACATAGTTCTATAGTTCTTAATAACTGTGCTTTGAGCAATAGGCTTAAATAAGGGTGAGATGCTGACACATAACAAAGAGTTCTGTACTTTATGAAGCGTCTAATATATCAGTAATAGTCTGTCAAACATTAAACAAGAGAGTTCTGGCCATGTAAAGTTGAGAAAGGGTGAGATGCTGAGGTCTAACCGAGAACTATGTGAAAAAAAAATGTTTTGAGCGATTAGTTTAAACAAGGGTGAGATGCTGATACATTACTAAGAGAGTACTACGAGTTCTGTACTCCAAAAATCTGTCAAGTAATAGATAGAGGTCTGCATCACATAACTATAAACCTTTAAACTAGATGCTTCGTAGAGTACAGAACGCTTTGTCATGTGTCAGCATCCCACTCTTGTTTAAGCCTAATGCTCAAAACGCATTTTTTGGCATATAACTTTCAGTTTGACCTCAGCATCTCACCTTTTTTTAAGTTTATGTGTCCAGAACTCTATAATTTTATTTGTGGCAAACATTTACCTATTAACGAGATGCTTCATGGAGTACAGAACTCTTAGTTATGTGTCAGTATATCACCCTTATTTAAGTTTCTTGCTCAAAAAGCACTTTGTTTTACACATAGCTCTTTGTTAGACCTCAGCATCTCACCCTTTATCATCTCTGTGTGTCCAGTACTCTCTCGTTTCATATGTGGCAGAGTCCTTAACTTATAAATTGAAAGCTTCATGGAGTTAAGAACTCTCAGTAATGTATCAGCTTCTCACCCTTGTTTAAGCTTATTACTCAAAACACTTTTTTTGTCACATGACTCTTGGTTAGACCTCAGTCTTTTTTTCAACTCTATATGGCCAGAACTCTCTTTTTATATATGACAGACCTATATCAATTATTTGACAGCTTTTTGGAGTACAGAACTCTTAGTATTGTATTAGCATCTCACCTTTGTTTAAGTCTAATGCTCAACACACATTTTTTGACATATAACTCTCGGTTGAACCTCTGCATCTCACCCTTTTTCAACTCTACATGGCCAAAACGCTCTCGTTTTATGTGTAACAGACCTCTACCTATAACTTGACCGCCTTTTGGAGTACAGAACTCTTAGAAATGTATCAGCCCACACTTTTTCTGGCAAATAACTTTCGGTTGGACCTCAGCATCTCACTCATTCTCATCTTTTTGTGTCCAGAACTCTCTTGTTTTATATGAAGCAGACCTCTTGACAGCTTTTTGAACTACATAACTCTTAGTAATGTATCAGCATCTCACCCTTGTTGAAATTAATCGCTCAAAACCTTTTTTTTTACATAGCTCTCGGTTAGAACTCAGCATCTCACCCTTTCTCATGTTTATATGTCCAGAACTCTCTTGTTTTATGTGTGGCAGACCTCTATCTATCACTAATCGATAGAACTATTGTTGAAACTCACCCTTGTTTAAGCTCAAATAAATAACCACATTTTGTGGCACATAACTCTCGGTTGGACCTCAGCATCTCACCCTTTTTCAACTCTACACGGCCAGAACTCTCTCGTTTTATGAGTGACCGACCTTTGTTTATAACTTGAAAGCTTTATGGAATTCAGACTTCTTAGTAATGTGTCAGCATTTCACCCTTGTGTGGTCTACACAAATGTGAGGTATTGCTCACAACACATTTTTTGGCATGTAACTTTCAGTTTGACCTCAGCTCACCTCTCTTCACCTTTTTTGAAGTTTATATGTCCAGAACTCTCTTGTGTTATGTGTGGCAGACCTTTACCTATAAACTAGATGCTTTGTGAAGTACAGAACTCTTAGTTATGTGTCAGCATCTCATCCTTCTTTCAGTTTTTTATTCAAAACACTTTATTTTTTTGACATAGCTCTTTGTTAGACCTCAGCATTTCACCCTTTATCACCTCACCTATATCGTAGTAGTATTGTGTAGTAGTAGTAGTATTGTAGAAGGTCTATAAAATTATCTTTGAAACCGATTTTTTTTAAATGTGTACTAATTGACTGAAATTGGTTTCCTATTTCGAATGTAACTTTAATTGGGTAACTGCATGAGACATGTAGGTAGAGTAGGCAGTAATTTGGATTGCTTGATTGAACGCGGTGTGGTCAATGGGCAACGGAAATCGCGAGAGAATGGCCCTAGTAGTGGTTACTTGATATCCTGTGAGACCTGAGACGGCGTGCGGTTTAAATCGTGATTTGATTTACCATGTTTGTTAGAGAGATTTGATCCTTATGATTGACTTTATCGATTGATGCCATATAGATGCAGGATGACATCTTATAGGATTTTAGTAGGTTCGATTAATGGGTTAAGCAGGCCAATTTCGGAAAATCTTTGAAAGCAGTTTTGTTTCTTTTAAAAATGTTTATGTTAGTAAAATTCTCTATCTCCAGTATTTAGAGTAGGTACTTCCCCTCCAAGCAAGGCCAAAATCTTCCACTCTGTATACAACATTTTTGCACTGAGCGGGAATCGAACCCTCAACCTCTGAAGTAGCAGCCGAATGGCCAACCATCGTGACCACTCATTAGCAGATAGGGTTTAGGTGGTGAACAGTCTGTAGATCTTTGGCCAAATTATACTAACCATTCCTGTTCCAGATAGATTAATCTGGAACATTTTTCCACAATTGCAGGAATTAATGCGTAATCCGAAAGTTTGTCGGTTATTGCAGGTTATCATAAGGTGTGTTCCCAGCGGTGAGTAGGGTAGCCAGAGCTCACTGGAGAATTTGTGCTGTCAGTGGGAAGACTAAAGGCTTGTCCTGCTTTGTCTTCTACTGACGGCACAGAAACTCTGTACTTACAGGGTTGGCAGCGCGACTGTGACTCCTCTGGTGTTACAGACGTCCATAGGTCACGGTAACCAGTTTCCATCAGGTGGGCCGTGTGCTTGTCTGCCAACTAAGGGGTATAAAAAAAAAGGTCGAAGTGAAACACAAAATGAAGTTTGGAAATTTTATTGAAGGAATTGTTCAATAGGTAAATATGAAGATTACAATAGAATTATTACATTCATAAAACTGGATCAGTAAGTGGTACTAAACATTTTCATTACTTATATGCATATCAAACTCGAATGAAGCGAGGAACAAAGTCAAAAGTGAACATATTACTGAGCTTAACACTAGTCACATGATATTGTAAGACTTCAAATAAAAAAAGAACAATAAAAAGACGTTACAGAAAGTATATTTACAGAAGATATTTACATAAATACCTACACTTATAAGATTGGCATACATAGCAGTCGTTCATTAAAGGAAAAAAATCTAAACACACCAAGATTACTGTCAATTGTTTCGTTTCAAATATTTTAGTGATATAATGCACTAGTCAATATAATATGAGTAATATTTCGGTGTGTTTATGTTCAAAAATTAATGGAGAATTTCAATAAACTGAAAATAATCCAAACATTTTGATTTATATTTGCATTTGCCCGATAAATAGATTCCTAACGAACAGAGATCATCTAATTTATTTTACTAATACATTCATACTTATTTAGGAAGTTATTAATGTGGCTAACTCGGGCATGATGAACTTGTTCTCACGTCTAATCATGACGGAACCTTGCACCAAAGCGTAGCGTACAGAAAAATGCAAGAATAGAAATGCTGTTTTTTCTACTTTCCATGTAGAAAAAACATTTCTAAGCATTCTGCCTAATATGAAATGCTTTTACTTACAATCTTATACATTTTATTTAATTTTTGGTTTATTTTAACTGATACTAAATTACGAGACAACCATGATAATTTATTTTATTTCTTGAATAAAAGAAAAATCACTACATTGACTGCACGAACTACATATTTATCTAATAATATATCTAATGAACACCTATTAATTACTAGGTTGATGAATGTCAAGGTGACGTTAGGGTGCTCCCTCCCCTAACGTGGCAAAGTCGAGCATTCATAGGCGAGGGAGGGTTATCGAACATTACAGTGTACTAACTGTAATGTAACGATTGAGCATTATATCAGTGAATGATGAAAACTGAGCATCACGAGTATAGTGCGTAATAATGTTTTAATGTTTTCGTACAACTTGTATCATTCAATACAATTACATTACAAGCGAATGCTCGTCAGTCATGGAGGAAGTATTGTAATGTAATGCTTAAAATAGAATTAGAAATGTTACATTACACGGATAATAATTGCCGCGATGGGAAAGCATCTATAGCCTTTGTCGGTCAACAAGTTGGTAAACTACAACTATGAATGAGATTCTATGAATATAACATTTAGATTAAAAAAACACCGAAGCGTGTCAAAGTTCTTATCGAACTTTGACAGCAAAAAAGTCTAGATTCAAAATTACAACATTAAGATATTTCAAAAAATTTAATATTAGTTAAAATTGATGAATCCTGTTGAAAATTGCCATTTTAAAACCGTCGGTTATTCCTGAGAGCTGAAACCAAAAAACATAGAATTATATATTAATAAAGAAATAGTACGTTACATAGTTGGAGTTTTTACGCTATTAATAATATAATGGAATGTAAATTGAAACTTTTTGTCCGCACTTAGCCTCCATTTTGGGTCATTGTGCGTGCAGAGTATTGGCTAGAGCAGCCAGCCCAGCTCCGCCCATATTAATAATATAATGAGGTTTACTACGAAAAAAATATACGTGTCATAGTATTATATAGTTATAGTTATATTATATAATATACATATCACCATCATCATCATCGCGCCTATATTATACTGCACATTAAATCTGTTCTGTGTCATTTATTGTAAATATTAATGGACAACGTCTATCAAGAAGTGATTAAATACATATTGATGTAGATCCTAATTCATCATATTTCAACCAAAGCGTAAGTACACAATAGACTATCTTCTCAACTGGGCCCTTGCTAGACTTGACTAACCGTAACGTGACTTCGCGCGTTTGTATTAACTGACACATTTAAATTGGTTTAGTTTTAAGTCAGTTCTATCTCGTAAACCAATTGAAATCCGCCGTCTACTCACGTTACGCCTGGGCTCAAAGCTCAACGTCAAGTCTAATAATACCCCTGAACTGTTCCGATAGCGACACTATGTGAGCGTGCAGGTTGATAAGCTACCTTAATTAACTTTCATGTTTATTTAATAAACTATATTAGGATTTAGGTTTTATCTAAAATATAACAATAATAACAATCAACTTTGTTACATTAGGTGAAGACAAGTTTAGTGATTCCTGGATTTAGCTTCTCAAATATGAATGATAGATTTAGTACAAATATGATAAATATGTTTATTTTGTTAAAACGAATCGTATAGTAAGGATAAAATCGATGGCGGACTGTTGTCTCTGCCAACCCTAGAGGGAAAAATACTGTTACAAAACCGATATCATCAATCATTGAACTTTTATAAACGAGCACTTATTTTATGGTCATTTTAATTGAATCGGCACTAAACACATTATTTATACCACTTTGCTTAAAAAGTACGCACCTTGACGACGAGAACTGCTCATCACTTCAAGACTGGTTCCCATCTAGAGTCCTGTTCACTGTAAAAAAAATTACTTTAAAAATACTATAAAGGTTTATATTACAAGCAATTTGCTAAACTGTTGGGTTGCTGTTACACAAAAATATATAAATAATTAAAGAAAATTAAATAATCTTCAAGTTGGAACTAAATTATAATAATTAAACAACTGTCACAAGTAAAGCAACGAATGTTTAGGTTACATATCAAAATCCCGAAGTTCATAATATCGATGTACGAAAAACCGAAGATCTGAATGTTCGTTTGACCGAATGCTCAAAATAGCAAAAGTGCAGAATCCCGAATTTCAAAATCCACCATATTCGATTTTTGGGTGGTTATAAAAAATGCGGATTCCGCGGGATGGGTACTGCGCGGCTCGAGTTGCTATAGGAAAAACTTTCATATTGAGGCCCTCGACATGGAGTTTGTACCTACATATAGCACTGCTTGTTATATGTTATAAATTAACTACTCGGATGCACTAACCTACGACGCGACGTAACAAATGAGCTAAAACTAGACTAAGTGAAACGTAGATGTCATTTATAAACTACCCCCGTTATAAAAAGTAACTATATAAATTAAATCAGAACGTATCAAAATTTTATTTTCGGGATTCTGAACGTCGGAATTTTGAGCTTCGGTATTCCGTACGTTCGGGATTTTGAAATTCGCGATGTTAAACTTCGGGCTTTTGTGATTCGGGATTTTGAACACATATTGAAAACACACTGTGGAATAAGTACAAGTGTTTTTCCAATGTGTGTAGCAACAAATTTGACTAAGTGCCATCAATCAACTGTATAAATAGTCAGGATTTTGAAATTCGATATTTTGTTACGTAACCAATCATGCTTAACATTACTTACTAAAGTTTAACTTAACTTTTGTGTGTAGGTGTAATACCTAAGATTGGGGTATAGAATTGGTGGCAGATATTATAGTAAGTTTTCTGAGTCTGGATTTCGCCGATAACTGTTAACGTGTTTATTAAAATTAAACTGCGCCATGACACGATATTTAAGTAAAACGTGAAATCTCGTTTTAGTTAATCCCTCGGATTATCAGCGGCGAAATCCAGCTGAAGTCAGCGGAAGTGGATGGACAAAGACAAAACAATTCAGTAAGTACCTTTTCCTCCTCTAATGTCAACTTCCTTCTTTTTGGATTATTAGCTATTGAGGAGATTTAAAGTAATCAATAAATAGTTAGGATTTTATTCTCTACTTCGTAATTAGCATTTCAATCAAATTCCAAAAATGATTATTTACAATAATGGAAAAAAGTCTGTTATTGTAAAAGGCAAAATAAGCACAGCATGAACGTAGTCAGAAGAGTCACCACGCGGTGTAACTGAAAGCAGTTAGATTCGGTAACACAGAATCTTGGTTGACCAATCCTTTTTCCACAATGGCTCGACCATTTTATGGTGATGTTATCCCCCAATAACCAACGTTCTGTTCTGTATCCCTCCCTTCCAAATTTCACCCCCCACACTGAAACTAAACCTGGCTAAACCCTAGACGCACAGCAGTTACACGTATAACATAATAATTCGCATATTACACAGGCATTTAAAATATCCAGTAAACCTTGTGATTTAAAGTGAATAGTGAACAAACAATCAGATCATATTTGATGATATTTAAAGAAGATACACGAGTCCCCAATAAACAAAACCTTCGTTCACAGTATTTGTCCCTATTAGGCGTTCCGCAAACGACGACAATTTTTTACCATCAAGGCATACTACATGAAAATAAGTTACTGTGTCCGGTAGTGGCGATCAAATACCTTACCGGTTACTACTTTTGGTCACTAGTAAACGAAGATACAGAAAATGGAACAAGAGATAACAGAAGTTCTACTGCCATCATCGGATCGGATCGGATCGGATAAGAACACCGGTTGCAAATTGTTCGTTTGCACAGCGCAGTACAATTGTAAAGGGTTAAAGTTGCTTGTGTATTCTACTGACGACTTTAAGCGAGATCGAATAATTGGTAGTGACGTGGTACAAAAAAGTCAACGTATGTGTAGAGAGTGTCAGATTTCATGTTAATTTTGAGAAAATAAAATATTAACTAAGTGTATACTACAGAAAACACAAAAGTGTCTACGTTTGTGCAACGCCTTAGATTAAATTCTAGAATATTAAAACGAAATTGTGCTTACAGTTCTTCCTGTCGGAAATCCTGTTCCTCCTGCGTTCCCGCACCATCGGCTTCCGCTTGAAGGTCGCTGACCTCGCCAAGGATTCTAATATTTCCTCATCTGCTGATAGATCGCCGCTGCTAATCAGAATAACACTCTTTAATTACATCGTATATAATGCTAGGTATCTCTCTAGCTGGGTTATAATTGCATGAATGAAGAAAAGCCTCATTACTTTTTTTTGCCTGATCTTTCCGATCCAAAGAAAGATACTCACTTGACTAGATTCCGTCTGACTTTTGGCTGACTCTTCCTGCGACCATCAGTGAGACTGTCTGTATCAGGATCAGTCTTCAAAAGCTCCTTTAGAGCGTTATCGGCTGTATGATCGCCGTTTTTGGATGAATAATTACCCACCTGAACAAATGGTTTGTATTAGTAAATAAAATGATCGCTTGTGTAACTAATATAGAATAATTAGGCAATATGTTTCAATGTAAAGCTAAGTATACATACGTCTATGATCATTTTGCCTCTAGTCTTGTTTCTCTCCCGATGATTTGCCTTCTTTTCCAACTGCTGCAAAACTCTTTCCCTTGTTGTCCTGTACTCCAGCGAAAACTCGGCTATTACCTTAAGAAATTCTGCCGGTTTGGTCTTGTGGACGTCGCAGAGTGGTACTCCTAAGTAGAGTAAGAATTTGTTAAATCTGTAACAAAGAAAACCTTTTTGTTCTATCTGTATTCAATTACATTACTATAATATTGCAAGGGCATAAATCGCTATGCACGACACATTGTCATATAAAATCGCAAAGGCACAAATGTTTACATATTTATTTAACAGAACGGTTTGTTGTTTCTTAAGTATTGTTAGATCAAAAGACATTCGGTTTTAATCGAACAAGAGTGGCGCACTCTGACTTTGTCCCGGTGTAATTACAGTACCTAACCCGCAGATTCAACGAAAATTGTTTTTTATACAAACCTGGTCCTGAGAATATCAAACACAATAAAATAATCATCCAATTTTGGTGCAGTTGTTCAGAAGTTTACGCGTACCTATATGCATTTCAGTAATACATTTTTATTGATATTGATAAGTTATACATTTTTACTTTACCTGTTCGTGACCCTTTTTTTAATAACTGACAATAAAATGATTCTTTCAGCTGCGTCTGTAAGGAATTCATTGATCTTCGTCTTAAATATTTGAGATCCGTCGTGTTTTGCAACGCGTTTCATATGATCCCATGACGCCTTACAATCAGACTCTACCTTCTGAAGATTCGCTGACAAAATGTCGAAATCTACCTTGGATGCTCGGATTACAGGACCGACCTGAAAATTTGTTGAACATTTAATTTGGTAAACAAACTGCGTCTATTATGGATAAAATAAATAAAGAAATCTTGATGTTATATTTGCTGATTTATTTCATACAATGTGTTATTTACAATATGAACTCAGTGCAACACACGATGTTTAAAAATAAAAGTAAGAAAACTAACTTCACTGAAAAAGTCGGAGCTGTCTGGAAACTTTTCGATTATGGTTTCACAAATGTGATACAGCAGTGGATGTTTGTGGACTGTGTCTTTCACCTCGACAACTTTTGACAGATATTCCAAACGGAAACCCTTGGCGTAGTTTCCATTTAAATAGTTTCCTACAGTCCTCAGAGTCGAGAGAATCACTTTGAAGGTCTTGTTGACCCTCAACAATTCTATCCCTTGTTTGAGGTCCATCAGGGGTTCAGCGATTTCTTTCTGTAATTAGTTACATAATATTGAACTTGTATATCCATATCATTTACTAAATACTTAAACATGTAACCATATCTCTTCAAATCTTACCTCCAAATTGTCAAAATCCAGTTTGAACACCCAAAGTTTTAGTCGCGATGAGAGTTCATTGATAGAAGCCAAAGTGAGGAGAAACTGTTCAGCACTGCCTAAAGGCAGATCAGGGTTCGCGTACTGAAATCAATGAGTTGTTTTAAATTGCTGTAGAGCTACTTATTATATAACTTATTACTGACTATAACAGGCAAGAATCATCTTTTGTCTTCCTAACATGTGTTAAGTGTTACCTGTGCCTCCTGAATCTTGATTTTTTCCTCTTCCGTTGGAAGCATTGTCAGCAATTTCTCAATACCCTCCCTTCCAATGACTGTGGCGTCCATCTTCATAATAGCTGCCTTGATAGTTTGTGGTGTTGGTAATTTCTTCATGGCAATATTAATCGCGTTGGATCTTTTTGCGTCCAATATGAGATTTCTCTTTGGTTCCATTAGTTTCTGTAAATATAAATAATTTAGTAAACAGAAGACAGTAACTGATTATATTAATATTGCATTAATATTATTTGTTTTCCAAATACTTACTTCCTGAATTTCCGTAGATATACATGAAAAAGAAAAGTATATATTAGTAAATATTCATACTACATTGTAATGCTTACAATGATCTTTTCAATTTAAAAACCCCCCAATCTAATAATAATTCACAAACATTTAAAATACAATGTTTACTCTTTGTATTCGCAATTATTGTAAACTGTAAAATAAATGCTTCGAGGCGTAAATAAAAATCCGAGTGTCAACCGAAGGATCACAATTCAATCGAGGCATCAGCGTCGTGTGAATGAAAGTTATAGACTTTGGAGGGGCGCAAGTAAAAGAAAATTCAAAATTCAGTAGTATTAATAAAAAAAATGCATATTTTTCGTCAGTGAAAATAATTACCTTTTTTGCAATAAATAACACATTACAACACTTTACTTATCTTGTGTCAATGGATAACAATCATAGTACAAAATACTGAAAGAATAGCTAACCTTAATTATCAAGTCGTTGGTCCTGGATTCGAATAAATGTTCTAACATATTCGTATCAACTGCCACATTTGGCAAGTCATCCCATATAAAGCCTCCAACTTTTGGGCGAATAGGCATTGGAGTAGGGTTTTCTTGAATTTCTTTCCAAAATAACTTAACAGTTTTCTTATTTTTCTTTATAGTTGAACTATCCGATTCATTTGGTAGTTCAAGTGAGTTTGGAGGCAGAGGAACATTATTCTTAGGTATAGGTGGTGGGAAACAGCCAGGGAGCGGTGGAGGTAGTCCCATTGGGGGAAACATTGTAGGAGGAGGAGGAGGTGGTGGACCACTAGCAGCGTTCACTGCTGGTGATGACATTTCATCATCAGAGTCATCACGTAGATCAGAAAAGTCCAAATCACATAAGTGATATTCTCTATGAAGGCATCCCTTCTTCAACTCTTCCCAATGCAAGTCATTTTCAGAAACTTTTATTTCGTGAACTTTGGGTGACTTTTCTATAGTCGGGCTCTTGATGATTTCTGTGAAAATTAATGTATTTAAAAGATAATAATATTTTTTTTTTTTGGAAGCGAATAGAATAAATTAATACATTATCGACGCCATAAGTTCGGTGTTAAGCGGTCATTTTTATATGATGAACAAGTACCTTTTGATTGCGATTTGGCTAATTCTTCTTTGGCTTTAGATACAATTCCAGCCATATCAGCAACCCTCAAAGGTTTATCTTCAGTAGAAGGGCTCACTGGACTAGTTAGCCTTTGCGCTAAATCTTTGATGCTGTGCTCCCTATTAAGCAAGATTTCCCTATCATCTTTTACTTCAGGTGCATTATCAAGCTGCTTTTGACGCATAACAGTCAGGGTATCTACAGCATTCACACTGTGTCCCAATGTTCCATTCTGAATCCTTTGTTTCAGACCTGATGTATATCTTTGGCTTCCTGTTAAACATTAGAAAAAGTTATTTCGTTAACTAAGCTCTTAAATTTAATTAATATCTAAAACATCGAGCAACACAGAAGCATAAGAAGCGCATGACAAACGAAATAGTGTGTTAGTTTAAAGCACAAACCATTCTTTAAAACATCTCCTAGATTAAATTTTTTTGTTGTTTTATTAATAAAATTGTCTTCTTCATCCAGGTGGCCATTGGCTCCATTGCCGTTAATGCTGCCATTGACTCCTGAGTAAGTTTTGTTACTCGTATTAGAACCATTGATATGATTCCCATTTCCATTAATTAAATTTCCAATATTATTTGAAAAACTTCCGTTTACTACTTTGTAGCTGCCATTTAAACTGGAGAAACTGTCATTTATACTCGAGAAACTACTATTTGCACTTGATAAACTTTCATTAGAGGTTGAATTATTCCAGTGACTACTCGTAAAACTTCCATTAGGTGTAGAAAAATTTACATTGATGCCTGTATAACTCCTATTATTTGCTACATAACTCCCATTGCTTCCCGAAAAGCTTCCATTACTTCCCGTTAAACTTCCATTGCTTCCTGTGAAACTGCCATTGCTTCCTGTAAAACTTCCTGTGCTTCCTGTAAAACTGTTATTGGCGCTCAGGTAGTTACTACTTGTGTTATTGAAGAGTCCATTGTATATATCATTAGAATGATTTAACATCTCTTGTTGTTGGATGATATGATGCGCTTGTCTTGCAAACCTATCTCTTCTTCTTCTTAAAGCTGTGCTTAGTTCTTTATTCTCTTTGTTATCAGTTATAGATGGAAGGAATTGTGTTCGGTGATTCGTTAATTTGATTTCAGGTTCCGAATGAGTGATGACTGGTTTTACTGTGTTAGTGAGAAACAGCACACGATAATTAATAAAGTTACAATGTATTGCGAAATCACTTAGTTTAGTTAGTGTAGATTTACTATATTTTAACTCTTGAAACGAATGATTCTTTAGTTAAAAGTATTGAAATACGAGGGATTATAGTGTCTTTGATTATTTTATGTTTTATTCTAAAGTAATAACATTTTTAGTTTATATTTATCTGAGTTTGAAACAGAAGGCAAAATAATTAGGCATGACTCTCATTGAAAACCATGCAAAATAAAAGAATATATTTAAAGCATCACAACAACGTCACACAGATTTTTATTTTACTTTGGTACCTTTTTCTTTGGCTAATTGCTTTTTTGACTTCCTCCTTTCTGAAGTACTTGTATCGCTGCTTCTGCGCTGAATTGTATTAAGCACTGAATCGTCCAGCAGTCTGTGGAAATGCGATAGGTAGTTATTTTCCTATCTCTGTTATAATGCAAATTTAGTAGTTTTTATAGTAGTTATTGTTAAAGGTTATTTTTTTATAATAATTGACAGATCTGAAGTCTACAATGAATATCAAAGTGTACAAATGAATCGGTGAAAAACAACATAAAACAGATCGAGTTTTATGTTCACTGTGGAGAATGAACTCATAATGCTGACAGTTAGGATGGCACGCTGCATTCTCCATTTATTTATATAATAAATTAAATTCTAATGAAACACATCCGAAATTTATTCAACTCACTTTGTTGCTGTACCAGTCTCATCGCCATCTTCGTATAGAAGAACGGCTTCAAAGATCTGCAATTGTCTAAGAAGATCCAAATCAGTGCCTTGTTTGGACATGTACAACTGAATAATTTCGTCTATGCCCTGATCATGTAAAGCGTCTATTTGGTCATAATAAGTATTTCTATCAGGAATATGATTCAGGCATCGATTAATGAGTGTTGTTGCATAAATTAGTAGTTCAGTATCCGAGGCATCGAAATCTTGAAGAATCTTCATAATATTGTACCATGGCTGACGATTCTTTGCATTGTCAGTGGCAATGATGGCATCCACAAGAAGGAGGCAGTTGTTTTCTGTGAATTCAACGATGACTAGAAGAAGTTTAAGAGCTGTTTTGACGACGTGCCGGAAATTACTTGAAATGAGAGAATACAGCCACTGAATGCAGTGTTCATGGTTCATAACACCTAGCATTCCATCCACGTATAGAAGAATCTGAAAAGATATATGCGCGCTATGACGATTGTTCAAATAAAATAATGTGTTACTTCTCGGTCTCCTTATCAAAAAAATAGATAGATAACCAAAGGATAATATCTTAGATATAATTTCGAGGCAAATAGCAGTAATATTAATTGAGTTTGCGTTAAATTAGCTAAGTTGTTTTTATTATAAAACTTAGTTATATTTAAAATTAGTCGGGGAATCGCTTGTAATTCCAGAGTCACATGCTCAGCAACCTTTTTAGTGAAAACGAATACTATCCCATTCTTTAAAATTACCATAACCAAACTAAATAACTTTTTGAAGTTTTTGAAGGAAAGATAACTTTTAAATGTTATTTCTGAAGGGAAAGTAGGATTTTGATCTTACCTGTCCAAAAGCTCTCAGAATATAATCAAGAAAGTTATGATCGGCCATGTTGCCAACTTGCATAAGGCAATCGAGCCCTTTATTCGCTACAAAATCATGGACCAAGTCTTTGTCAGCTTGGAGCACTTGTTTGAGCGTAAAAAGGGCTTTGCGGAGTTCACGACCTTGACATTGTAACAACTTTTCTGTAATAACAAAAAAAATACATATTCATCATCATCATCATCGTCTTAGCTATCAGCCGTCTCAGTCTCTTCGATGACCGGTCCATCTCAAGGCTACCTATCTTGTAGGAGGAATTACAGAATTTATTTATTTATTCAGTTTAGGCACATAAAAATCACATATATGAATGTCATTTTCAATTATGTCAATAAATATTATAAGAATATCGACGGTTGAAAGGCTAACGGCCGTAAGCGACAAGAATAGTTCATGCGCAAATTACACTGTGTTGTAAAGAGTGTTTCATGTACTTTAAGACCTTTTTTGTATGAAATTTCGATGTCGTTTGTACCTTTTTGCTTTTCAACTGTCGATATTTAATAAGGTAGATAATCCATTATTTATTTATTTGTATTTATAGTTCTTAAGTTAAATTGTTGCTAACACTATGGATCGATGCAATGGTCTGGAAATAAATGAATTTTAATTTAATTTAATTTTAATTGGAAAATGATCTTTCGCTGGATCGGTAGGTTCGTTCTACTGAGAAGATACCAGCAAGAAACTCAGAGAACTATATTAGAATTAGATTGTTTTATTTTAAATATGATTTTGTTTACAATTCAAATTGTACGAGCAAGCAAGAGATTAGTATGACCATGTATTTTTATCATTAATATATTCATCTACTTTATAATAATCTTTTTTCGTCAAACATTTTTTCACTTCTAGTTTTAATTTATAAAGTGGCATGTCAATAAAATCCTGAGGGATGTATCTCATTGCGCTTATGTCTTGCGCCCTAAAAATACATAACAACAAGTACTTTGGTGCTAAAATCTCTCATTGAATGGACGTTTTTTGAATATATTTTTTAATACCACTTAGCTGGCAGACAAACACACGGCCCACCTAATGGAAAGTGGTTACCGTGGCCTATGGTCGTGTGCAAAACCAAAGGAGTCGCACTCGTGCTGGCAACCCTGTAAGCACAAAGTATCTGTGCCGTCAGTGTAAAAGACAAAGCAGGACAAGCTTTTGGTCTTCCCACTGACAGCACAAAAACTCTCCAGTGAGCTCAGGCTACCCTATTCACCGCCGGGAAAACAACACAAAGTTATTATGGCCGCTGTATTCTATAGGGCGGAGGTACTTCCCCAGTCGGGCTGCTCAATTGGACGGAAATGCCGTTGTGTCCTACCTCCTGGCATAGGAAATGAAAAATATGTTTCTATACGCAGTTATTATGTTTACTTAGTACGTATAACTTATGCAATTTATACATTGACATTAAGTAAAATTCCAAATAATAATAGACAAATTAAGTACTAATAAATGAGCTGTTAAATGAGCTGTTCTACCAAAAGTTGGTGCTGTTTTGTGTATTTTCCAACGATATATTATAAACAGATTACTAGTTTTACATAACCGAATGACAAAACATAATTTTATAAACAATGTTTGTAAAATGATGTTTTGTCATTCGACAAACTTTCATTAAAAGGAATTACATTTGACAGTCGCAGTTCTAACATAATCTAATCATTTCGTTTCGTTTGACCTTACATATATTTACATGATTACTGGCTGAAAATAAAATATCCCATAAGTGTACTTACGAGTATTAAGTAAAAGTAAAAATGATTTTCCAACGAACTGGTTTAAAAAATGAATGAAATAAGAAATGATGTTAAGGCATAATGATTTGATTTTTTTCCAAGGTAGGTACCTAAATATTTTGTCTAATGAGTAGTGTATTACACAACAGTTTGAAAACAATCTTAATAACTAATACATTAATATCTAAGTAATCAAAACTAAGACTTACCGATGATGGAATGAACCCGAACAGAAAGCTGTGTGCGAAGTACCAATCCATTTTTGCGACTGAAAAGAAAACTTCAATTAATTCTTGCACATACCCAACGATAAAGAGTCGATAACTTAGTGGCCTTTACACTACTACTGTGAACCCACTCCTACCACAAACAATTTAGCTTAGCTGGAGCGGTTACCATTTTTAATGGCGGCAAAATGATTTTTATTCTATTAACAGAATTAATAAGATCCGTTTAGATGCGTAAGTACACGCAGTACCTAAAGAGGTTTATATTTCAGATCCCCAGCCGTTCGAGACGAGAGATTCTTTTCAGTACTCTTTGTGCTAATAAATTACAATGTTGAAAAGTCAGGATAGTCAAAGCCGTGAGCGTCGTTTTCACGCCCTGCAGTATCAATTTAATCAATCAATCAATCAATTAAGCCTATCGCAATCCACTGCTGGACCTAAGTGTCAATATTGAAAGACCTACTGTTTCCACGATGGCCAGACGGGTTGATACAGGGTTTTATTTCGATTTTTCCATCTCTCGCAATGATATCGCCTGCGTATTTTTCCGTTAGTCGTCTCTTACGACACCCTTCGAATGAAATGGGGTTGGTAATACTTGTTAGCTGTGTTATTTGGAAAACGGGTAATTTATCCCATCAGAAAATTGGGTCCGATCTGCACATGTGATTAGTTTCGAATTCCACACTGAAGTGTGTGTGCCTAATCTTTTTCAAATGTTTAAGATTTAAACGCCTACTTAAAAAGTATTAGCAATACGTGAATGTGTTACTATGAGACACAGGCGCTTATATATATGAATAATGTTTGCCGTCAGTGTAGAAACCTTTAGTCTTCCCACTGGCAGCACAAACTCTTCAGTGAGCGCTGGCTACCCTATTCACTGCTGGGAACACAACATGAAGTTATTAAATAAAACTTGTTAATCAAGTAAAGCTAAATAAGTATTGGTTTAAAGAAAGTAACAGTGCCATAATATTTGCGAAGGATTTTTAAAATTTGCACCTAGCTTGCAAACTTTATTTATATCACTTAAGTGAATAGTGCCTAAAATTTGATGCTTATACACGTTGTATTACATTATTATTGATTTTCAGTTTGCCTCAAATATCTGCACTTAAATGTTTAACAGCTCTTGGACTACAGCCCTGCCAAAACCCGCGGCGATGCTTGTTTTCTGTCTGTATTATACGTGCATGATCTATCACACCATGCGTGATCGCGTTTTCAGTGCGGCCCCCGGGACTTTTTTATACAAAAAGAGCTCCATAGAGGCGACGAGTCACCACGCTTCCCCGCGCCCCGCCACACGACGCGGAACAGTGTGAGAATCGCCTAAACAGTAACACTATATTTGCCTCAGTGTTTTCGAACTGCGACATCCTTGCCGTTGTTGAATACTCATTCGAAATCGTAACTCAAGTAGCAAAGTTCCAAAATAAATAAATAAATAAATAAATATTCTACAACATTCTACACAACGCTATCTAGACCCATGGTAAGCATGGCTTAACTAGCTTAACGGCTAAACATACTTAAATACTTTTTTTTTGTAAATACATACATATTATACATAGAAACACCCAGACCAATGCAAATACCCATATTCATGCATACAAATATTTGTATTGAGCGGGGATCGAACCCGCGCCTCCTGCGTAGCAGTCGCGTTCACTACCGCCACGCCACAGAGGCTGTCATCAAATCCGGGAGTTCTTTGGAGATAAATTCGTCTGTAGCAAACGCTGCCGCTACGCAGGAGGCCCGGGTTCGATCTCCTCTTAGTGCAAACATTTGCATTCAAGAATATAGGTATTTGCATTGGACTGGTCATGCCTTGGAGAGCACGTAAAGACGTTGGTCCCGGTTGCACTACGAACATCTATGGAAGTCGTTGTTGGAGCCCTAAAAAGTCCAACAACTGGTATATACGCAATGCTTCAATATTCGGTTGTGGAGGTCAGAGGCATTCGCTTCACGGAAAATTTCGAAGTTCAGGCAAATTCGTAGTTAGACTGGTAAAAACGGACCCCAGACTCCGAGGTGAAAACATCGAATGATAAAGAGATCTAAGATTAACGCTAAGATTTTTATGTCACACGCACCACCTGATGGAAAGTGGCTACCGTGGCTTATGGTCGTGTGCAACATCAGGGGCATCACGCTCGTGCTACCAACCATTAATGATAATAAAAACCTCTCATCAGCTGTCAAAATATTGCTTTTCGTTTCTTACGTGTAGAATTTTATTGAAGTTGTTACAATTTTCATTTCTCCTTTTAAAACACGTAGAAAGAAAGAAAGATAGAAAAAAAAAGATTTGATTGTGGATTGTGTTGTACACATTAAAAACATGCATACATATACTCACGCCAAGATCCGCCCGGGGCAGATAGAGCGTGCATGCGCTGCCCAACTAGCTTAAAACACGAATTTGCATATGTTATTTATTTATAACATACTAGCTTTTGCGTCCGATTTGAATACGTAATTATTTTTTAACTCTGATTTTTTTAAGGAGTTTTTACCCACATGGGTACGACAACTCCATTGTACCTCAAGCTAAAATAACAGCTTAAATTTTGTATAAACTACATACATACATACACACATACATACATATATACAAACATACATACATATAATCACGTCATTGAATTTGGTCCCACGTAATAGGGGGTGAGCCTATTGCCGTCTTCCGGGCACTATTGTTGATTCGAGTCTCAATCTGAGGCTGAGTCTGAGCTGTATGTATCTGTCTGATGTGCTTTAGTCGCCCGTACAAGGTACACCACAAGGGAAAAGATGGTGTTGTCGAAATTCTACTCTGCAGGGTACCACGCGGCTGTTCTCGTATACGGCATGTGTAAACTAATGCATCTTAATACTTACTATATAATATATATAAATAAAATAGGAGTGTAGGAGTAATTCGGAAAAAATTAAGGTATCGATTAAGATTTGAACCCGCGATATTTCCCTTACAAGGGGATTGCTCTGACCACTGAGCCAACCTACTGACTACTGAAACTAATTAATTATTGAGACAAGCTGTAATAATTTTATTGCCATTCGAAATATTGTAATATTGTGTACCAAATTCTATATATTGATGACTGTAAGAACTGATAACACTTCTTGTATCTAATATTGATAACTAATAAAATTTGCATGCTGCAAATTGCAGCTAAGCATGCTGTGCATTAACATAATATTGTAAGATCCATGTTACCATGTTTAAAGGCAAATAAATTATTCTTATTCTTATTCTCAAATCTTCCTACCGATCAATTTTTTTCCTATATTAAGTGATTTGAATAGTTAGTTGATAATCTATATATAGATAGCTAGTATAGTTAGTTATCTTATCGATTTAAATGTTCACTTCTATAACTCGAACCCTCATTGTATCTATTTTGTGCTAATAATTTTTCTCGAGTACTGACTAATATGGCTTAGGCAAGTACTGAGAAAGGATTTTGAAAAACTCTAACTTTTTGTTCAAAACTCCTTGATCTATACCTAATCATGTAAGGTAAACCTTTTCTTCAAAACTCCTTAATCTATACCTAATCATGAAAGGTAAATGCACCAATGGCGTATACTTTAAAGACAAATCAAACTTCACTGTAAAAAATTATATCTAATATATAAAATTCTCGTGTCGCAGTGTTCGTTCCCGTACTCCTCCGAAACGGCTTGACCGATTTTCATGAAATTTTGTGAGCATATTGAGTAGGTCTGAAAATCGACCAACATCTATTTTTCATACCCCGTAGTGATAAGGGTTGTCCACCACTAACATTTTTTATAAATTCTTATATATATATATATTGTACTTTAAATTAGAAAATACATACAGCCCTGAATTTTCAACCCTCTACGATCAACCCCTATTATTCCAACGCGATTTTTATTATTTAATTTTTAATAAATATTTTATTTTAATCTTTTTGGTTACGATATGAGATTGTAATCGTCATTTAATTCCTTCGTTTTGATTTGAGTGAAATTAATGTTTGGACTACACGCATTTTAGTACCAAAAATCCACCGTATACTTTTTATTGACATTTTATGTACCTTATGACCCTCGAAAGATGAATAGCTTTCGTTTGATACCCCATACATTGAAATCCATCCAGTGTTAGAGGAGAACAGGTTAGGGAAGTCAGGCAGTCTGCCTGTAAAGGGGAACAATGCATACTACATGCATAGGTACATACGCGCGTAAAATATTACCCTCACTGGCGCAGTCGGGTATAAAATGGACCGATTTTTACTTTAAATACAATTATAATACATTTAGTCGTAAAAACCAGTAGTGGACTTATAACTACTAGAAAATCTAGCCAAAAAACATAGGCAATGGAATAAATAGGCTTACGTAGTTGGTTTGAATATCCTTCCTTTGTTTCTCTCCTAACTCTTCAGAGCACACCATTACCACTACAGTACAACATTAACAGGCTTGGAATGAATTAACTAGCCAGAGCAGCGGTATCTTTTGTCATAAGACGCAGGTTTGCTCCCCGTGGTATACTGTTCTCGTCATTGTAATGGGTCGCATTCAAATTTACATAGACTCAATCAATAAGATGCGTCATCTATTGAGAGTCCTCAAGTTAAGCACAGAATCTCTATCAATGCGTAGAGACGTTACCTCTATGGCTGTATTTTACTACTACCACATCAGCACGGTGAGTATTCGAATGAGCATCTTTAACTCTTCCCTCATCCTCTCCTACCCAGAACAACCTGCCACACTCCCCCCTCCCCGCTCACACAATAGGTATCACTACAGAATGCTGTGAGGGTTTAGTCGGCTCCATTCCGACTACGTTACTTATTTTTCCCGTACAAAGTCGAATGATAAGATCAAGGAAAACTTTAAAATGTGTGAAAATATAGTGGTTTTTTTAGTCGGTTGAACAGATCAGGACTTCTTGGGCAGGAATTCGCAAAGATTTATCTTAAAATAATAACGTTATGTTTAATATAATATATTAGATCGAATATTGATTATGTGACTCCTATCGTAAGTATAATAACATGCCGACTTCTAACAGATCAGTAAACCTGTAAGTTTAGTAATTTTTCTCTTATCTTTATATTTTATAGTTTTTAGTTTTTGAAGTCCGTTTTATTAAATGTAGTTATTTTTTTTCCTTTTTAGTGACTTTAATAGGTTGATTTTAAACGTTATTAATTTTGACAATATTTTTAGTGAGCAGTCCAGTGTGGCGTGCCTACCTAATATTCGATTTAATGATCTATTCCATTTTGGAATTCGGTTCAAAACCAGATTGAGTTTCCAAACATGTATTAAAATAAAACGTCATTAAAAGAAAAAAATATCAATAGCACTCACGCACAAACAGTATTGTTATCAACTTCGAAGCAAATTACAAATCACTCCCAAAATAACTTTCCACCCCTTTTAACCCCGTTGAGGAAAGAAATTCTATAAATAAATATCACGTTTTCCATCAATTGTATTAAAAAAGATTTTTTCGTAATTCAACGTAGACAAGGAATAACGTTGTTCCACACAAATCTTGCCCCCTTTTTCACCCCTTTAAAGATGGTATTATGGATAATCCTTTCTTATCGGATGCCTACGTCATACAAAGAGCACACCTTTTAAGTTTCAGGTCTCTCCGATCAGCGGTTTAGGCCTTGATTCTCGTATCTAATTCATTCAGAATTCACTCCACCCGCGTGAAATTTTGATCCTGTAAACTTTTATTTTGTGCAGAAATCCCGTCGGGTACGCATTTGGACCCACTAAAACCGCACGCCATCACGTCACGTTTCGTCACGCATGAACAAGTTCAAAATATTACATAACGTAACATAACATAACATAAACTCATGCCTATATCCCCGAAGGGATAACAAAAGGTACTAGCACCTACATTTCGCCAGTTTATGTTTAGGTCCCAATGTAATAATAGGTGACGAGCCTAATGCCATTAATCTGGCACTTATAAATCTGCGATAAATACACACATAACTTCGAAAAGCATCGAAATGTCTTTGGTATGTGCCATGGTAAAACCTGGGATCGAACCCGAGACCTCGTCTCAGCAGTCCCATTACCCATACTACTTGGCTACCGCGATTATTACGCAAATAAACTAACGCAAAATATTACTAGGTAGATATATCAAAGTTATAGGGTATCTAAATTTATTATATATTTTATAGGTAGGTATATATATTTGAGGGTTGTTTTTTTGTGACGGGGGTTTTAAAACTTTTTAATTTAATTTTTATTTTACACTTTTTAAATTGATCTACTCAAGCTCTTTGATTTGATACTCATATTAGGGGAGTTGTGAAATAAAAATAAATGTAATTCGCCATTTTGTGGTGGCGGCCATCTTGGATTTGAAATTTATAATAATAATAATAATAAAAACTTTATTGACAGTAAGAATATACATTGTTAACTAATATAGGTTCAACATATTTTAATACAGTGTATAATGAGCGTCCAGAGTATAGTTGGCGCTGTTACAGGTGGTACAATTTGTTATAGTGTATGGTATTCTACTACTTTCATTTGATACCCATATTGAGGAAGTAAGGTGAGTAGGGTAACCAGAGCTCGCTGGAGAATTTGTGCTGTCAGTGGGAAGACTAAAGGTTTGTCCAGCTTTGTCTTCTATACTGACGGCACAGAAACTCTATGCTTACAGGGTTGGCAGCGCGAGTGTGGCTCCTCTGGTGTTACACACGTCCATAGGCCACGGTAACCACTTTCCATCAGGTGGGCCGTGTGCTAGTCTACCACCTAAGTGGTATAAAAAAAAATTAAGAAAAATTATGAACTCCGTCATTTTGTAGTGGCGGCCATCTTGGATCGATTTTTTTTAAATATAACAACCATAACACTCCTGACTATACAGGGTGGAATTTTGTAATGCCACCTTAAGGGGAAGTACTCTTAATACTGTAGATAGAAAATTTTACTCAAATATTACATTCCTTTATTTTTGAAAATAAAGAAAACTGCATTCAATGTTTTTTTTTAAATTCGCTTGCCGCACCCGGTAATCGAACCGACTAAAATCTATTAAAGTTGCACCCTGTACTTTTATTGCATCGACCGTTACAGTCAATTATAAGGATGAAATCTCTCTAATACACTTCATAAATTAAATGAACAGAAAACAGTGAAATCTTAAATTATTTTAATTATTTACAAAAAATGGTAAACTATCTAATTAATTACTCGAAATGAGCTCCATTTTCTTGGATGCACAAATTCATCTTCAGGTGACATTACAAAATTTCATCATGTATATCCATATATAATATACCTTTCAAACAAAAAAGAACTAAATCCAAATCGTTTTATCCGTTGGGGGTTAAAAGTACAAATATACAAATATTTCCTCCTTATAATATTAGTAAGTATAGAAATACAAGATTATATATTTAAATAAATTTCGTTGGTGAATGAATATAAACACTTCTACTTCAAATTTAATTTAAGAATAGTGCATCAAATTAAATTCAAGTTTGTATTTTGACATTATATAGTTATCAATAAAATCTCGAAAAAGATTAAGAAACGTATGCAAAAATAAGTGTTCTTACTTGAACTTGTAAACCTTTAGTAGGTCTAGAGTTTCCAGCAGATCAGGGTCGTATTGAATCTCGCGTAAAGTCAAATCATAGTCGACCTCCAGCTTGAATTCCTCTAACACAGAGGCCTCGTCCTCGAATATTCCTATATCGAGATCTTGTTTCACTATCCGGACCGATGCTATTTTGACGGCTGGTACACCTGGCCTCCCGTACAGTGTGAACACATGCCTATGTTCCTCCATTATATGAAACAAATCATGTACAGGCTGTTCTATTTATTTTTAATTCACGTATTACTTATTTATCCACTTGTAATAGACAAAATACGCAATGACTAACATACTTTGTTTTAAACCAAAAACAAATCTGTAGGAAATATAAATTCACAAAATAAAAGAACTACAGATTTGAAATTTCAAATGAAACAGATCAAATTAATGTTTAACGTCTCACTAATGAGTTTTAATCAGTCAGTACTGTACAAAAAAACATCAAAAACTTTGGCCAAGTTTGGTGAACAAATATTCCGCGCGTTTTACCCGCGCAGCTCCGCGTTCATACGTGAGGGTGTCCCTTCCCGATGAACGATCGCAGCAGACTGAATTTATGAGGCAGTTGATAATAGTTTAAAATTTACCTGGCGCGCGGCTGCCGCACATAATAGTGCAAAATTTTCTGATTTTGGACTCTCTTCTGTATAGGTAAGATTTGTTATGTCCATTAAGTGCTATTAAATATTAAAATTGATACTTCTCTAAACATAAAATGAAAAGAACACTGGCGATATATACTTAGATTTTTAGAGAAATAATGGCATGGAAATACTCTTAAAAATAGGAGAAGCTGAATTATATCTTTTTATAAAGAATATTAATAACCGAAATTCCTAATATTCCCTCTAACTCCTCCAGCTAAGTTAAATTGTATTGGGAGTGGATTATCGTGGGCACCAGTGTGATGGTCAGGATATGAATCCGAACAAGAAATAAGGGTTGGTAGGTGCGTATGTAGGTGTTGCCTGACAGAAATTGCGTTAAGAGATAATGTTTTTTCCTTAATTTCTGTCTCTTGACCATTGGTGTGCAATAAAATATATAAAAACATAATTAAATAAATAAAAATTAGCTTATGCTCTGTTAGAACAATTATAAGGAACAGCGAGTGACGAATAATTTTGGTTCATCTTGTAACGTATTTCATTTTGATGGACAACATCTGACTATGGTCACATTGACTATGGACATATGGACGCATAACATTTAAATATAATATTATTAGGTAGTGACTGATATCACTAATTTTCTCGCTATCGCAGAAGTGGGTCCTGACCGACGTAAAATAGTCACTATTTGAAGCCCTCTCGATCATAAAGTCGACTACCTCACCAACAAGCTACTGAGTTGTAATAACTTCCAGTGGCTGCTGACAGAGGAATAAACGAACCAGCCTATTGGCGAAGAGAGTGTTATTTCCTTAGAACATATCTAAAGATGTAACATAGAACACCATGTATATATATTTTCTCAGCATAAGTTCATTGTTATAAAGAAGACTTGCTTTTTGTTTGCGTTCGTCTTCATCGCGATTGTAATAGGTGAAAAAAAAAATTTAATTGAACAAAACACAGCAGTTTCGCTTGCTTGTCATATCTATACTTTCTATACTAGCGGTATTACTGTCATTTTATAACGACAGAAACGTTATGTCTAGATAGAAAAATATTCTAGGATATTCTACACAAATCCGAAGAAAAGAAAGAAAGAAAGCTTAGCTTTACTTTTTTCAGACTTGTGCATAGCCTTTCTACAAGGCGGCTGGATAAACATGGTTATTTTCGTGATTTTGTACATATTATAATGTCATTTTATAACGACAGAAACGTTATGTCTAGCTAGAAAAATATTCTAGGGTATTCTATACAAATCCGAAGAAAAGAAAGAAAGAAAGCTTAGCTATACTTTTTTCACACTTGTGCATAGCCTTTCTACAAGGCGGCTGGATAAACATGGTTATTTTCGTGATTTTGTACATATTATAATGTCATTTTATAACGACAGAAACGTTATGTCTAGCTAGAAAAATATTCTAGGGTATTCTATACAAATCCGAAGAAAAGAAAGAAAGAAAGCTTAGCTATACTTTTTTCAGACTTGTGCATAGCCTTTCTACAAGGCGGCTGGATAAACATGGTTATTTTCGTGATTTTGTACATATTATAATGTATCTACATTGAAAAACTCGCACTAATATACGTGGTATACAAGTATTAGCACTGTCCGGGAAACGAATTCGTGGCATTTGATTTAGCGGTAGGTGCTTTGTTAGTGTATTGATTTCAAAAAGTAGAACGAATATCTAAAGAGTTGCTGACCTGATCTGCACTTTAAAATACCTTGATCCTTAATTATGGAAAGAATCGAACCGTCACGTTAGTAGCTTAGTAGAAGGAGTTAGTTTTACTACCAACACCTAAAGGTAACACTTCACATGGCTGCTTGTGTTGGTTATTGGGCGTTTGTTCTTTTGGCAAAATATTTGACGTATATGCAAACTTGCAAATATAGATAAATATAGGTATCTAATTTATTTTACAAAAAGTATTCATTTCAAAGACTAAATATACTTCACATGTGAAATGTCACATTTTGTCTACTGTTATAAAGTAATCTACTATCTAAAACGAAATAACTTATCAATTGTACTTATTTGGTACTGGCCATATTTAATTATACAAGGTATCGGGACTTTTCGCGAATTAAATAATGGAACTTAACATTTCTGCCGACGTTTCGGATGCGTTGCAGCACCCGTGGTCACGACTTAGTAATAGTAAGTTCCATGGTTTAATTCGCGAGAAGTCCCGATACTTTGTATAATTATGAATTCACACCGCGATAGTTTAAAAATAACAACAACAACAATAACACTTAGCTGGAGTCGATATAGGCAATACTACTAATATCGTTTCCTTATATTCTTTAACAAGGAATATCGAATGTTTTTCCAGAACTCATAACAATGTTGAATTTCTAAAACTGAACTCATACTAACGAGACTAATTGGAGAATATGTAGTTTGAAAAGTTCTACGGTGCATTCGAACTATTTCACGATGTTTAGTATTTAGTTTTGGTCTAGGACACTCCAAATAAGACTTAAAAAACATATGGTTAAAGTTCACTTTTCTGGATACACGGAACTGCAAATTTACCCACCGTCAACTTAATCTACTTTAACTTAATTCTAAAGGGATTTTTTTATTCTACATATTTACATAATGCACATGAGAATTAATGTCAATATTGTTTTTTAATCTGTCCATGTGTGCATCAACTTATATCGAAGTAGTATCCATTTTTTAGACCGTGTTGAAATGACAATTGGTGGTCTAGGTATAGAGATTACATGTTAACAACAATCCAAATATATGTATGTAAGTATGTCGAAACCGGTGTCCCAAAATTTTAAATTTCGAAGAATGAGGATGACCTTTTATTCTTCTTTTGTTTCTTCTATGATCTTGTCCGTATTTCTCAAGCTTACTACTCGTATACTCGTATACTTAGTTTACTTAAATTAATATATCGTTCGGTTCGTCTCGGTAACCTAATTTGTCTCAAACCGGTGGTTCTTAGAGAGGAGACGCGAAAAAAATACCAATATCGCCGCTGTAATACGCTATAATATAAAGGGGAAACATTTACAAATAAATCGTATACAGCAATATGGGTATCAAATTAAAGAGCTCATCAAGAGGATTTCAAAATGGTATATCATGATTCATGACCCCATCTTTATTTAGAAAAATAAATTATTAAAAATAAAAAATCCTACTGATGCTGAAAAAATCAGCACGCACTTGCCAAAGATAATTGATGGGTGCCGCTTGCTATCAAACCTGTTTCGTTCTTTTCAGCATCCGTCGGGTTTTTATTTTTAATAATTTATTTTTTCTTTCAAGGGAAACTATTGATTATATAGTTCAATATAATGAACAGAATGATCAAATATCAGGTTAAATACTTTTTCTTCTTCTTTATCGCGTCGATGCCAATATTCGTTCCTTGTGGTATTAGACGTGGGCAGCCCAAATCTCGGCGATCTTTACCGCTGCACGACTATTGGTGGTCCATTTTTTGCAGAGGTGCGGCGGAGTCACAGTCCTCACCCCCTGCCCCCGCGTCCAGGTATTCCCGTTTATCCTGGATTTCCCTGCACCAGCCAATTCGGCACCTCAGTCTATTAAGGGATTTCATGATCGCCCATTATTTACATGCCGGAAGTAATCTAAGGGGGAGGGTTTTCCGTAAGTCATCTCTGGACGCGGGCTCCTTCGGGTTGGCCTGCCACAGCGGCTGTGATACTTTAGACATTATGTAAATAATATATTTATAAAAATCTTACGAACATTCAAATTCACTCATTGATCTGTAATTTACCCCTTTTTACGGTAACGCTATGATTGTATTGAGAAATAGCAGGAATATTGAAATAAATAAATTAATATTTTATTCTAGACAACAAAGGCCCATATCTTGTTAATAATTATTCTTACATCTATCTTAGTAATATAATATTTTATTTTATCCTATAGGTATCGCCAGTTTATGTTTAGGTCCCAATGTAATAGGTGGCGAGCCTATTGCCATTAACCGGGCACTTATAAACCTGTGAAATGTGGGTGATAGCACCTTTGCCTACCCCTTCGGGCATATAGGTGTGAGTTTATGTTATGTATGTTATGCCTATAGGTACATTTTATCATATAGGGCACTTGATAGATTCATGACGCCATATGTACCTTGGTGAATCTAACAAAGGCAGGCCCATCCATCCTCGCCGCAAACTCCCTGACCCTACGCAGCAACGAGGTTACTTTTCGCATCAAGGCATAAAGCTGAAAGTGTCTCAAGGAAAAGTTTGTAGATAGTATCATAATTATGAAGTTTTTATCTTACGACCTTTGTGACAGTTGTAATTAAGATTTGTCCACTTGTCTTTTTCCGACATCTGACGTAGTAAATACGATATTAGTCGTGGAACCATCATTCAGGACTAATATATTTTGTTTTTGTTCATGACATCTATGAACAAAACACATTTATCGACAGCAGTAGATTAAGTAAATGTTAATGATTAGACCAAAAAAAAATTGTCCGCTGAGTTTTTTTTTTATACTACTTAGGTGGCAGACAAGCACACGGCCCACCTGATGGAAAGTGGTTACCAGGGGCTATGAACGTGTGTTACACCAGTGTAGAGTCGTGGAACCATCATTCAGGACTAATATATTTTGTTTTTGTTCATGACATCTATGAACAAAACACATTTATCGACAGCAGTAGATTAAGTAAATGTTAATGATTAGACCAAAAAAAAATTGTCCGCTGAGTTTTTTTTTTATACTACTTAGGTGGCAGACAAGCACACGGCCCACCTGATGGAAAGTGGTTACCAGGGGCTATGAACGTGTGTTACACCAGTGTAGTCACATCCGTGCTGCCGACCCTGTAAGAACAGAGATTTTGTGTCGTCAGTGTAGAGGACAAAGCAGGTCAAGCCTTTGGTCATCCCATTGACAGCACAAAAACTCTCCAGTGAACTCTGACTACCCTACTCACCGCCGGGAACACAACACGAAGTTATTATAACCGCGGTATTCTGTAGGGTGGAGGTACTTCCCCAGTCGGACTGCTCAATTGGGCGGAAATACCGCCGTGTCCTACCTCCTGCTTTTCTCTGCCGGAGTCTTCTCAGGCCGGGCCACGTTTCGAACCGGCAGTGGTTCATTTGCTAAACTTGTCTTTAATATTTTTTTTTACTTTTGATGTTTTGAAAGTATCGTTTCAATTATCTATACAGAATAAATGATTTTGGACTTTAACTTTGACCTGTGTGGTGTATTCACAATCTAGATTCAATAACACGTTATGCTGTGCTTACCGTGGGTCTAGATGCGTTATATAGAATGTTGTAGAATATAATAACATCTAGAAAAGAATACCTATACATATAATTAAAAAGAATCAATACACGTTCCGAATACTCAGTAATTGAGAGTGGTGTAAAGCGAACATTTTATGAACTTAATGATTTATTTCTCCGTATTTCATATTAAAATCAAGCTCCTTTTATACGTCTTGAAAACGACCGTTCTGACTGAAGACTTAGTAAGATCTACTTACGTAATATAACAAATTAAAAATTAGTTTCGCGGAAAGGTCTGAATGAGTGAACATTTTTACATTATTTCTTACCAATTTATATCAGAGGCAGAATCGGTTCCAAGTAAGTACCTACTTAATATAGGTACCTGCGGGCGGTATACGCTGGGAGGGCCACTTTCATCAGTCTAACCTACTTGAATTGTAAGTACGTACCTAAATTATAATTGTTTTCTAAGAAGTTATTATCTGTTTTCTGTATAATGTAACAATCCTTTTGAAACTAACAGAGACTTTTCGTAAAGCCTCTTGATGTTTTGTTTTTTCCTTTTAAATTGGGGACAGGAAAGAAAAGGATAAAAACATTTTATTCTTTTGTTGCTACTTAACGCCTCTTCTTTTACTTTTTATTTCTTTTATGTTTTATTTCGAATTGCCTTATAGGGTAACGTAGAATGTCCACTTTGGTTTGGGTAATTTACCGTACCTCTTGCGATATGTATATTTAAAAATGTTGATACATTCCGTAGGTGAACAAACCGATATAGCAAACTTTGCGAACTGAGAACTATATTGTACTTCATGGTATGGGTACTTAAATACCTTTGGTTTGCCTGACGTTTCGACTAGGTTACACCGGCCGTGGTCACAGGCTGACTGGCTCAGCGGTGCACGCCCGCCGTCTTCGAGCTCGTGATGTAGAAAGTTCTTCCTCTACCTGCTCATTCTCGATATTTTCTGTTTTTTTTTTCGCCATATACCGTCACATACCACACTCACAGAGTCCCTATTCTGTAAGCAAACTGTCCGGTGTATTTCCTTCACGGCGGTATTTCCGCCCAATTGAGCAGTCCGACTGGGGAAGTACCTCCGCCCTACATAATAACTTCGTGTTGTGTTCCCGGCGGTGAGTAGGGTAGCCAGAACTCACTGAAGAGTTTTTGTGCTGTCAATGGGATGACCAAAGGCTTGTCCTCTACACTGACGGCACAAAATCTCTGTTCTTACAGGGTCGACAGCACGGATGTGATTACACTGGTGTTACACACGTTCATAGGTCATGGTAACCACTTTCCATCAGGTGGGCCGTGTGCTTGTCTGCCACCTAAGTTGTATAAAAAAAAGCAAGGTTGCATGTTTCTTATCACTGGATTCCATGTTGCCGATAATTTATTCCCATCTTCCCGATTGAAATTGTCATGCCTCTTAATTTTAATCGCTTCGCGTACGTTCGATGGAGAGGACTTGAGTATGATGGAATTCAATCCAGTGATTGGTGCTTGCTTCTAGTAGGTGTTCTGCAATCGCAGATTTGTTCATCTGGCGATTCTTTACAGCTGCGATGTGTTCTTTAACACGTTCAGTAATAGATCGCTTCGTTTGGCCTATATAGGAACTACCACAGCTGCAATCTATCTTATAGACACCTGGATATTGTAACGGTAAGACATCCTTAGGTGTACCCACAATGTTGTTTACTTTTGTGCCTGGGGTGTATACTGTCGGTATGGAGTATGTTCTTAACACGGAGCCGACTTTGCCCGTTACTCCCTTGACATAGGGCATATAGGCTGGTTGTCTGCTCACCTCAGGATGTCTACGACTCCATGCCTGTTGCTTTCGTATCCGTTCACTTCATATCCGTTGTTTTTGAGTACCTCCTGAACATGATCCAGCTCTCGCTCCAGATGTTCACGGTCACAGAGATCTCTTCTCTATTCCTGAGCGATGTCATAACGGATTGCAAGTGTCGGGGATAGTGATGAGACGTGGCGTGTAGGTATCTGTCCGTATGTGAAGGCTTACGTTACACACAGTGTGACAAACCTAGTCGAAACGTCAGGCAAACTAAAGATATGTATGTACCTTTTTTTTTTTTACGTGCGCATAATCCCCACGGATACCTCCCCATCGGAGCCGATGGTGGAGGTTATGTCGGACTCGAACCGACTAAAACGCACGCCGCCTGTGGGTCGCTTTGGTTGCCGAAGGTGAGGTTGACAGGCATATCCCTCACACCCCGGCCGACCCAGGGCCATCTCTCACGATCTGGTCCTCTCCTCGGGTGTGAATATGTATGTACCTATAACATTATTGCATATCATGTAACGCGATAGTTCAAAAGTTATTATATTGTACTTCATTATTCATTCATTAATATATTGCATTTCAGTAGTATTATTCATTCGGTAGGTGCATGTAAAATAACATTCCATAATTTTCATAATTATTTCGAGTTCGAGAGAATATTTTGAATAATCCAGCAAACATGTAATATTGCACTGTAATTGAGATCGTTAAAACCGAATTTCAGTTATAACTCATTAATAGCTCTGATCTGTAGAGGTATTAATTAACATCCATTGTGAATAACGCATATTTTGAACGAATTTATATGCCACAGTACCGATGTTGGAGATGGAGTTTTGGATTTCATTTTTATAATAGGTTTATTCTGTTCGAATTGAATGAATGGAACTTTTGTTTATTAGTGATTAGGTAGCTTGAAAACTCTTTTGTGAATTTATCTTTTTCTTTACGAGCCTCCTCAGTCCTGAAGAATGGTTACAAGCGTCCTTCTCCGTTAGTCAGGCGGAACATTTTTTCAAAAGAGGCAATTTCGGCGAATGTCAAATAAGGCTTTTTTAACGCCTAGCTCACCTGTTCCTCCACTCTGCCCACGATTATATTGTTAGTTTACCGCTGAACCCGCGTTCTCTTAAGTTTTACGGATTTTATTTGAGCGCCATAACCCACACCAGTGCTTTGTACGTACATTAGCAGATGTACTGGTTTTTCAGGTCAGGCCCCTGTCATACCACTTTATAAAAGTCCAAAATTAAAAGAAAAAGAGATCATGGCATCTTTTCTTCATCCTACAAGATGCCATTTAATTTTAAATTCTAACAGCTTAACTGTAATGTCTAAAATTGAATGGCATTGATTTCAGTGTCAGTGGTATGACAATGATTTTATTATGACACAAAATTAGCAGACTCGGGCCCAGGTCGGTATAGCAAGCTCACTGAAGATTTTATGCTGTCAGTGGGTAGACCAAAGGCTTGTCCTGCTTTGTTTTCTGCACTGATGGCTTAGAAACTATCTGTTTTACACGGTTAGCAGCACGAGTGGGACTCCCCTGGTATTGTCCACATCCATAGACCACGGTAACCACTTTCCATCAGTTGGGCCGTGTGCATGTCTGTCACCTAAGTAGTATAAAAAGTACTCTAAATAACTGAGGATAGTAGATACTCTATTTAGACAACCTACCTGTCCTGCAGACCTTCGAGCTCCTCATCTTGCTCGCCGAGGGTTGAGTCCAAGTCCAGATACGGTCCGTAGTCGCCATCTTTGAATACCTGTAGCGTGGCATCGTCCAACTGAAATGACGGAAATATTTTGATTACATCGTTGAATTGATAAAGAACATTAAGAACTAAAATACTATACTCTATTTGATGAGTGCATGCACTTAACTAATGGTAAACAATATTGTCGCTACACATACAAACACATTAAACAAATAAACTAGTCTAAATAACTAGTGGATCAATTTCGGTTTTTATCCTTTAAAATGAGCTTCTAAACAGTAAACTTTTTTTTTATACCACGTAGGTGGCAGACAAGCGCACGGCCCAACTGATGGAAAGAGGTTACCGTGGCCTATGGACTTGTGTAACACCAGAGAAGCCACACTCGTGCTGCTGACCCTGTAATCACAGAGTTTCTGTGCCGTCAGTGTAGAGGACAAAGCAGGACAAGCCTTTAGTCATCCCACTGACAGCACAAATTCCCCAGTGAGGTCTGGCTACCCTACTTACCGCTGGGAACACAACACGAAGTTATTATAACCGAGGAATTCTGTAGGAAATACCGCCGGGTCCTACCTCCTATACTAAGAATAATAAATTATTTATAAATTGAGTTATTAAATAAAAAATATTAAAAAGACACATCAAGAGTGCTTTCGTTGGTCGAACTGGGTGACGTCACTGGAGACCGACAAATGACAGTCTCTATCAAGGCCTTTTTTATCACTTAGGTGGCTGACAAGCACACAACCCACCTAATGGGAAGTGGTAACTATGGCCTATGGACGTGTGCAACACCAGCGGCGTTACTTCCTTCTCTAAACCTTCTAATACCCCTCTTGAAGAATCCCATATTGTAGGCGCTTGGAAAAATCGCAGCAAGGAGTTCATTCCTCAGTTTGAGTGTGAGGGAGATGAAGTTTCTTTCATACCGCACAGTGCGCACCATCTCAGGTCGCAATGTGTGAGGATGAATTCCCTGTCTATGGCGAGCGTTGAAGAGGCTGTCGCAGCTCTGTGCTCAACACTTAGAGAATTGCACAATAGTTAAGGACCAACTTTGAATTAAATTACTTTTTATTAAGTTACTTACAGAAAAAAATAGACTTTAAAGATAGATACTTAAATGAAATTTAAAACTAAAAACTATTATTAGGTAAGTACCTACTAAAATACACTAAAATAAAATAAAAATTACATAATGCGTCATGAAATTCCTCCGCATCATCACCGACCGGTAACGTACCCAGAAGGCTGGCAGCATTGCCACGTTGAATGGCAACGCTTATCCTCTGTGCAAGATAATAACCAGCCCTCTGGTTACGAGTAGCGTCGTAGGACCTACTTAATCAAATTCAGTATTCTTGCTAACCCCTCCAGCTAAGTTATATTGTGTGAAGAGTGGGTTCACGTCAGCAGTATTTCTAATGGCGGGGATTTGCACCCTTTCTTTTTTTTGTTTTTTTTTTATCCCTGAAGACTCAATCGAAAGGCCGTTTCTAAATAATTAGTTATAACACCTTAATTTAAACTTTCACTGTAAATATAGTTTATACGTTTTATATTAATTAGGTAGGTATTTACTTGCCCGATTTATGAGGTAAATAGGCACTGTAGGTAGATATAGTATTTGGACAGGATTATGATATTATCTATACCTACCTACTAACTAACAACCGCGGTAGCCTAGTGGTATGGGTAATGGACTGCTGAGACGAGGTCTCGGGTTCGATCACAGGTGTTACCATGGCACATACCAATGACTTTTCGATGCTTTTCGAAGTTATGTGTGTATTTATCGCAGGTTTATAAGTGCTCGGTTAATGGCAATAGGCTCGCCACCTATTACATTGGGACCTAAACATAAACTGGCAAAATGTGGGTGCTGGCATCTCTGCCTACCTCTTCGGGGATATAGACGTGAGTTTATGATGATGATGACTATACCTACTAACATTATACCGGTTGCCACGTGGTTTCCGGCAGAGTAGAATTAGGGCCACCCCATCTCTTCCCATGCGGTGTCGTACAAGGTGACTACGCGATAGGGCTGTTTAACATCAGACAGACATATACAGCCCAGACTCAGCCTCAGGTGCATGGCTCGAGTCAACAACGGTGCCAGGATTACGGCAATAAGCTCATCCTCTATTACGTGGGACCGAATACAATTATTGGAGAAATGAGGGTGTTAATTCACCTCTGCTTAACCCTCCAGGGATAAAGGCGTGATTATATGTACCTATGTATGTATGTACTATATTATAAAGCTGAAAAGTTTGTATGTTTGTTAGTTTGGTTGAACGCGCTAATCTCAAGAACTTCATCATCCTAGGGTTAATCCCAGTCGCATCTGAAACTTTCCCCTCCGAGTCTGGGATCAGCTTAATTAGCTTAGGAACTACTAGTCCGAATTGAAAAACTCTTTTTGTGTTGAGTAGCCCGTTTATCGATGGAGATTATAGACTAAATATCATCACGCTACTACTTAAGGAGCGAAGTAGTAGCCATAAAAAATTAAAACCCGACTACTGAAAAATCACGCTCTGAAAGCTGTTAAACAAGAAAATATCAAGGATAGCCGTGGTCGTATGCCACTTTTCTCTAGAATGTATTGCTTTGTTAGTACGTATTATTTATACAAATTTGAAATGTGCTAATTAAGCCCTTTTTGATACTAAGCACTACATATTTATCTGAAATTTATTTTTTATCACAGTATTTTTATGACCGCTGGAGGGCGCCATAATAAATTCAGTGACACATTATGTACAGCCTATAACCAGCGGGGGACTCTGTGGTCCCCACACCCGAGAAGAGGGCCAGATCGTGAGAGATGGCCCTGGGTCGGCCGGGGTGCGAGGGATATGCCTGTCAACCTCACCTTCGGCAACCGAAACGACCCACAGGCGGCGTGCGTTTTAGTCGGTTCGAGTCCGACATAACCTCCTCCACCGGCTTCGGTGGGGAGGTATCCGTGGGGATTTTGCGCACGTAAAAAAAAAAAAAAAAAAAGCCTATAACCAGCGGACGACTTAGACGCTTCTACCGATAGCTCATTTGTCCAGTTCTAATAAGTGGTAGAAGAGCTATGATGGAAAAGATGAACCCACACTCATACATAGCCCGTCAAAATTATAACCCTTCTTTTGCTACGCCGTAGTCGAGTAAAATTCTACAAATCCGGCAAATTCCCAAACATTTTTTGAGAATCAATCAATTGATGGTTGAGGGCATATATATTTTATCGGGATGTTACGGGGTTTTAAATTATGCCACATGCGACACCGGAGCGGATCAGCTAGTTTCATAAATGAGAAATGTCTTCTCATTTATAAGAATAAAAACATGGTATAATTATATTACTTAATGTTTTTATTCATAATAAGAAATAATATCAAACTCAGAGGTTCTTCCATATTTCATAACAACATAACTTAACATGAACTATATTCCCCGAAGGGGTAAGCAGAGATGCTAGCGCCCACATTTCGGCAGCTTATTTTTAGGTCCCAACTTATAAACGTGTGATAAATACACACATAACTTCGAAAAGCATCGAAAAGTCATTGGTGTGTGCCATGGTAAAACCTGGGATCGAACCCGAGACCTCGTCTCAGCAGTCCCTTACCTATACCACTAGGCTGCCGCGGTTATTTTCATAATATAATAATGTTTAATATAATAATAGTATATAAAGGCTGAATTTTATTGATTGTTTAAAATATCTACTAAGGCCATCTATAAACATTTCTCAGCACTATAGGATAATGCATCAGTGACGTACAAGTTACGTGCATTTCACACAGATGTCGTTGCGATCGCCTTCAATCAATCGAAGAAAATCGAAAGTTCATTCGAATATTTTGAAACGAGATATATTTGTAGGCGTTGTTTGTTTTTTATACCACTTAGTTGGCAGACTAGCACACGGCCCACCTGATGGGAAGCGGTTACCGTGGCCTATGGACGTATGCAACAGCAGGGGTGTCACACTCGCGCTGCCGACCATGAAGAAACCTTCTGATGCCCCTCTTGAAGAACCCCATATTGTAGGCGCTTGGGAAAACCGCAGCATTTAATAGGAGACATGGGTAAGAGACATTTATTCGTTTTAGATAGATGTAGCAGTATTTCGTCTTCATTAAGCATACGAATTTTGCAGCGGCGTAGCTAGATAATCAAGGACCCCGGTGCAGAAAGAAACACGGGTCCCATGTTTCAAAATTTTTTTGGTTGTGATATAAAGGATGTAAATGATGACGTGGTCATTTCTAGGTCTTGGTCACTCGGCGAAGGCGTTTATTTTGGAATCTAATCCACTAAAATCCCATGTCATCTCGAGTCTCTATCGCCGAGGTGTAAGCTGGACCAATAAGGCAATTCCTTCGCACACCGACTGACCCTGGTCCATATACGGTTATGAGATGGCCGCCTCAAGTGTGGGTACGAGCTATCCGTATCCCTATTTTTCCCAGAGCCAGCCGGTGGACTAATAGGAGGTGTCCTTGCTTGCTTTCCACTGATATTTGCTAATCAGAGGACCTCGTGGAAAGCTTCCAAACCACCCAAGCAAGTAATTGGCCTTAGCTGGAGCGTCTACCATCACCATATTGAAAGAGAGACCTTGCTGATTCCCTCGGTCTGCTTCTGCTTGAACGACTAAACCGTCTTCCTTAGGCTAGTGCTTATTGAGGATGGAGATCGTACCGCGATTTCTACCGCCTGGAGCGCCTTCTGTTGCACGGGAGAGTTCACTACCCAAGTACTAGACAGGAGGTTGTATACCACACACTTGCTGCAGATATGACCATCACCCAGAGTCTGCAGTGTAAGACTACAAGCTCCGCTAGGTGCTACCAGAACACGACACCGCCGAGTCCTACCAGTGGTAGCATTTGGGTATTAGTGTTGGGCTATCCCCGCTAACATTTTATATCGACGGATTATTGTTCGAATCAATAGGCTGCCAACCTATATTCTAATATAGTTAAGACTAGCGATTTAAACAACAAAAACCCCGAAGCACTTGTGCCCAGAAATCACCTGCGTCATCCGGGACGAGAGACCCCTGTGAAGGCCTCTTAGGAGTCAAAGGGGCCTCTCTAGCCACTCTTCCATTATGGACTAGATTACAATTGTAAGCTGCCCTATATTTGATAGCAATTTATTAAGTTTTAGAACCAGCGATATGACCAAAAAACCGCGATAGCCATCATCCACGTGGGCGAAGTCGCAGTAAACAATAACACCGAATAGTCCAAACTACCAGTAAACATGTACCATAAAATGACACATGGTTTCGATTCCTAGAGATATCTTGTTTTCAAAGCGCGGCCTGTAAGCATCACATCGCACGATTTGGCTCCTCGCCAGGGTACCTGCTGGAAATGCTAGTAGTAGATAAATATAGTCCGGCGTAATACCGATTAAAAATGTACTAAAATATGTTAACAATTAACAGGCAACGAACTTGTTAAAACATTCATACATATAGCTTCACCTACCTTGAAATCTTTTTGTCGTCTCGACAGATCTAATATAATGATTAAATTCTAAATTACGAACGATAGCTATAATTAGGTGCAATGAAATTTCTATACCAGCCATTTTATGAAAGTTACAGATCATGGGGTTAGATGGAAAAAACTCGGATATTTTGTAATAACATCGTGTCGCCAAAATTGGCTTACTTTGCTCAACCCCTCCCTCCTACCGACAAACGTTGACTGAGGTGAGGGACGTTAGGACATGGCGGCCATAGCAATGTCACGTGCATCGCAAAACCCGTGCTAAAACACGTGTAGGACGTGATACACAACATCTGTTTCAGCACGGGTTTTTCACCCTACGTTTTTGTATGGAGCGTTTTCGACAGGCTCGAGAAATCGGATTTACACAGAAACAAATTTCTTTAAAACTGTTTGTACTAGGAATATTTCTCGTTAGCACTTCATTATATTATCATAAAGTAATAATTTTGCGATTTCTTTCTTTCTAATCAAATAACCTATTCGTTGACTTTCTTTGTTAAAACAGATTTAACAATTGTTAAGTTAATTGTTCCGAATACAATATTTCCAACATTGAATAAAACACCGACTTAACAAGTACTGCATAGAACTCGGTTTACCGCTGTGTACGTGCACCGGTTTACCCGGAGGTGTCGGCTCAGAATTGTCGACAGAACTTTGACGGCTTCGGTGACATTGAAAGGCGATTACAAGAACAAAAGTATTACGTGACGTGATAACAGAGCTAAACGTCATGCCTACGTCTTTGTACAAATTACAAAATGTCACTTTCCAAATATTTATGTACAACGACAGATAAGGTACCGCGTCGTTCAAGGTTAATTAGGTATGCTTAAGTAATTATATGACTCAGTGGTTGCGAGTGTCGTACATCAAATTCTGGTTTTAAATCCCAGGTTAGGCAAGGTGTAACCGGATTTAGGTAATTCCCAGTAGCGATACAGATTTTTTTTTTATACCACTTAGTTGGCAGACAAGCACACAGCCCACCTGATGGAAAGTGGTTACCGTGGCCTATGGACGTTTGTAACACCAGAAGAGTCACAGTCGCGCTGCTAACCCTGTAAGTACAGAGTTTCTGTGCCGTCAGTGTAGAAGACAAAGCAGGGCAAGCCTTTAGTCTTCCCACTGACAGTACAAATTCTCCAGTGAGCTCTGGCTACCCTACTCACCGCTGGGAACACAACACGAAGTTATTAGATTCCCGCTCCTATTATGTTGATTGAAATAGTTGGTAAATGGTGGGTGTGTCTACTTCATCAAGGACATAGAGGCATAGGTGTAAAATGTAATTTAAAGCATTTTGACTTTTATCTAATCTTAAAATTACAAAATTTGAAGATAAGATAAAACTGAAAATCTATTTACGTCTTTAGATTAAATAACATTAATTATTTAATTAATTTGCATCGTACTCATATTATGCATAAGTAATACATAAAGTACTCACTTAAAACTTTTTATTATATAATATTTTAATATTTACACTGCACTGTCTCAACATTTCGGTTGCTTCTTGGGTATTTTGATATGTCTTCTTGTGACAAATCGTAATACCCGCAGACATCCTTACTTTGTGTACCTGCTCAGGACATATATCCTGGACCTAGAATGTGCTCTGTTCTTGGGTATCTTTTGAGGACAGCTCGGGGTGATACGGCGGTGAACGAGTTCAAATTCGCGATTTTCATAATACGTGCCCCACGGTGTACCTGGTTCATTTTTGTGTGTCAATTATGTTATCCAACAGAAAAATATCGAAAATATTCTAGAAATATGGAGATTGAATTAACCAACGCGGCAACGGTCTAACTTTATAGACGGGAAACTCGTTTGGACATTAAACCGTTAAAGCAATTTTATCTCCAGGTATCTCGGACAATTTTTTTCATAAACAATTTTTATTTCTTTTTTTATTAATCTACTATCTAGTGGTGCACAACTAACTTCATCATACCATGGGTCTAGATAGCGTTGTGTAGAATGTTGTAGAATATTTATTATTATTTTGTTTTTATTCTTTTTAGAAACTCGGCTACTGCCGGGATTTTTAGGAAAACACGGGCCGATGGCAAGTGCGCTTACCTATTCGATATTAAGCTGCAGTATGAGTGAGTGCGTGTTTGTTGTACTGTCGTTGTTTAAAATCTTTCTGACTATTCTTCAGGTGTTAAGTATGACTTGCGAGGGATATGCCTGTCAACCTCACCTTCGGCAACCAAAGCAACCCACAGGCGGCGTGCGTTTTAGTCGGTTCGAGTCCGACATAATCTCCTCCACCGGCTCCGGTGGCGAGGTATCCGTGGGGATTTTGCGCACGTAAAAAAAAAAAGTATGACTGCTTTCTGCAAGATCTTATAAATGGAACAAGGTAGGTCTAGGTTCTTGATTGATTGGTGTAATTGAGTAGGAATAACCCCTGTTGTTAAGAGTACTATTTATTATTATTATTATTATTATTATCTTATTTATAAATATATTATTTGGAAAAACTTGACCGTGCGATACGCCTGTTTGCTTGCTTACCCAGTCGAGAAATCATTATTTTGTGCTTCGCAGCCTTTATTTTATAGACATTTATCATTGTTTATCTAGTAAAGATACAACTAGCATTAATTGTAGACTGTAGAGCTGTGAGCAAAAAATAAGGGTTCATTACGTGAGATAATCTATACAGCAGGCTTTTTTGTAGCCGGTGAATGAGGTTATGTCGGACTCGAACCGACTAAAACGCACGACGCCAGTGGGTCGTTTTTAATTACCGAATTTGAGGTAAACATGCATATCACTAGTAGCACAGCAGGCCTACGTTTACCTACTTTGACAATCCACTTGATATGTCATTTGACCTATATTTAACACGCTCGTTCTGTCCACGCGTGAACAAAGATCGGTCCGAGAAACGGAGTCGACATTATTTTTGGCAGATGCAGTAACACGATGACATAGTTATGACTTCCAAACGGAAAGGTCGGGATTCAATATACTGTTGCATCACAGTTGTGTGATGAAGCTGTAAGCTGTATTTTAAATTGTATGTGGATTATTGTGTTGAGGATATACGCGTATGACTCATGGAAATTGTAATGGAATAAATGTGCTGGTAAATTTACATCTTCATAATAGATTAAAACTTAAGTTTCTCATAACATTTTTATACGTGCGAGAAATCCCCACGGAACCCCACGCATTGGAGCCTGTGGGAGAGGTTATATCTGAATCAATCGAATAAAACGCACGGCGCCTGTGTGTCGTTCTGGTTGCCGACCGTGAAGTTAATAGGCGTATACCTCGCACCCGCGCTGAACCAGGGTCATCTCTCTCGATCTGGTCATCCTCGGGTGTGAGGACCACAGAGGCCCCAACTCGTCCCCGGAAACGGCCGTGGCCTGCTTCTGCCAGAGTGACAGGCGGCTCCACCCGTCACCCCCAGGCCTGCGCTCATTGGAGCGGAGGTCATTCATCGAAATTTCTTGTATCTTGGGTCAGTAATATTATTTAAATTGTGATAGGACGCAAAATAATCCTCTTTATACCATGTTTAGTTACTATTCTTGTGGTGACGGAGAAAGAATACAAGTATTAAAGTACACAACCCTATCTCATCCAAAGGTTGTCATAAGAGGCGATTAATGAAAAAATACGCAGACGACGTAACTGTGAGAGCAGAAAAACTCAAAATAAAACCCTGTAGCAACCCGTCTGGCCAGTGTGGATACAGTAGAGCAAACACAGTAGACATTGGGAGAGGCCTATGTCTAGCACTGGACTGCGAAATGCGAATTGATTGATGGAGTTACCATTAGTTACTACTTAGATAAAATAAACAGAGATAAAAAAATCTTTTTTTGAAATATGTTATAAAATAAAGATTAATCATCATATCTTGATTATTCCACCACCGCCGCGTGGTTCCCGGCAGTGTAGAATTTGGACCACCCCATCTCTTCTCATGCGGTGACGTACAAGGCGACTCGACTTAGGGATAGAGCTGTTTAACATCAGACAGATACATACAGCCCAGACTCAGTCTCAGATGAATGGCTTGATTCAACAATAGTGCCCGCAAGACGGCAATAGGCTCACCTCCTATTAAGTGGGACCGAATTCAATGATTAGTGAAATGTGAGTGCTTATTCACCTTTGTCTAACCTTCCTGGGATAAAGGTGTGATTATATGTATGTATGTGTATATCTAAATTATTTACTTCTACTACTCTACCTACTATCCTACATTCAAACTGCTTGCATGGTTCGCTGAACTCTGTTTTAGATTTATGATGGGGAACATATTATTATCCCTCATAAATAAATACAAATTTGTATATCTTTCCGTATCACAGCTACAGCACAACTACAAATGTTTTATTGCGCTGCCAGTACTACGGCTGCTTCGTTCCGTAAGCTTACAATCAGTCTCCACAGACTTATTACATAAAGCTGTGAAATCGGTTACAAATACAATTGATTAATACCTATTGTTTGTAAAATGTAAAACACAAAATCTTCAAAGAAACAAAGGCATTGTAAAGTGTTTACAAATTACAAAACTTTTGTTTTAACTCGCCTTGTTCAAATATTGGAAAAAAGAATTTAACCAACTGCTAATTTGTCATACCGAAAAGTGGAAACAAATTCGTTAATGGATTTTAGATTAATGAATTTGTTCAATGGATTAGCAGTTGATATGGATGTTTAAATTTAAGCTCTAATAAAAGTCCTGATGCATGGAAGCTGAGGAAATCAGCTTTCACCTGCTGGCCGAATGCCCCATGTAGCCGCTAAAATGATGGGAAATTAAGAAGTTAGACTCTGAAGGTAGAACAGATTGTAAGTTTTTACAAGGAGACTGGTAGGTTTGACAAAATGCCGTGATCGGGCACCCCTTATCCTCCACAAGAGAAAATAGGGGAAGCCGTCCGGCCGCAGCGTCCCCTGCTGGGAGTATAATAATAATAATAATAAGCCTTTATTCTCAGATGTGTCTACATGTACTGTTTCAAACTAAGTTTAAATATATAATTTAGTTGTTGCTATCTGTTTGCCTGTTGGCAAAGGCCTCCTCCAATGCCTTCCACCCCTCTCTATCTCTTGCCAGCCTGGTCCAGGTGGGGCCTGCCGTGGCTTTCACCTCATCCTCCCACCTCTTGAACTGGTGGCCTCTATTCCTTTTTCCATCCCTTGGGTACCAGTACATAATCTCTTTGCTCCATTTATCTATTCCTCGAATTGTGTGACCTGTCCATCTCCACTTCAATTTTTTAGTTTTAAATGATACACATTCTAGTTTAGTTTTTGCTCTTATTTGTGTGTGTTTTACTCTGTCTGATAGTCTCAAACTTAACATGCTTCTCTCCATTGCCTTCTGACATGATTTCAGCTTAGAGCATTGTGCTTTTGTGGTGGCCCAGGTTTGGCAACCATAGGTTAGTATGGGCATTACACAGGTGTTGAACAGTTTGGACTTGATCTGTATGCTAATTTCTCTGTTCTTCATAATCTCCTTCAATGACCAGAATCTCTTCCAAGCGTTTCCAATTCTTGTGTCGAGTTCTTTGGTTGTGAGATCATTGAATGAAATGGTCTGACCTAAGTAATTGTATTCCTCCACAAACAATATTTGATGATTATTAATTGTTAAAGACTCTTTTATACTGTTGGTCATGGCTTTTGTTTTTTGAAAGTTCATGCCTAACCCCACCTTGTGACTTTCTGTGTCTAAATTTGTGAGCATGCCTTGGAGTTCCTCTCTGGTTTTAGCAAATATGATTAGGTCATCTGCAAATCTGAGATGTGTAAGTTTTCTTCCATTTATGTTGAGGCCATGATTATCCCAATTTAGTTTCCGAAAGACCTCTTCGAGCACCGCCGAGAACAGCTTGGGCGATAGTGGGTCTCCTTGTCGTACTCCTCTTTTTATTTTTATTTCTTGCCCTTCTCTTTCCAATTTCACTTTTGCTGTAGAGCTTTCATAAAGGTTTTTTATGATTCTTATGTACTTGTTATCCATTCCTTGGTTCTTCAATGCACTCCAGATCTTCCCGTGCTCCAGTGAGTCAAATGCCTTGCAATAGTCTACAAATCCAAAGTAAAAAGGAGTGTTATACTCTTTGCTTTTTTCGACTATCTGTTTTACAGTATGTATGTGGTCAAGGGTTGAGTAGCCATGTCTGAATCCCGCTTGTTCTCTCGGTTGGTTTTCGTCTAGTTGTGTTGTTAGACGGTTCAGTAGCACTTTGGCAAACACCTTATACACATTCGATAGAAGGCTGATGGGTCGGTAGTTGTTGATATCATTAATATCCCCTTTTTTATGTATCAATATTATGGTTGATTTCGTCCACTGCATTGGAACCACTTCATTCTTTAGAATATCATTAAACATTGGGGTAAGTACTGGAACAATATAGTGCTTATATTGTAGTAAGAACTCATTACTAATCTTGTCAGGTCCTGGAGCTTTGTCTTTCTTCTGGCTTTCAATAGCGACCTCGATTTCTCTGGGTAATATATCAACCACGTCGGAGTCGCCTGTTAGGTCAGTTGGTTCCATTATTATCTGATTCGAGTAGAGTTGACAATAGAATTCTGTAGCAATAGTAATGATTTCAGGTCTTTTGTTTGTACTTCTCCCTGTTTTATTCAATATTTTAGGAATCCATTCTCTCACATATGTTAATTCTTTTATGGCCTTCTTAATCCCTCCTGTTCTTACAATGTGTTCTTCGAAGGTTTTAAGTCTTAGATATTTTCTGTCTTTCCTCATATTGGCTTTAATTTCTTTACTCAATTTCGCTATTGCCTGCCTATCCTCCTTTGTTTTGTTAGTTGTAGCTAATAATGTGGCTCTTTGGTGTAATAGGTTTTTGGATGTATCTGATAGCTGGTCTTTCCTTTCTGACTTTGTAGGTACGTTATGGTTGTCAATCAGTTGATAAAAGTAGTTGAATTTCTCCTGTGTATCTCTTCCTTTCGTGGATTCATTAAAATTTTGTAATAAGTTGGCGAAATCGGTAGTTATGTGTGATGGGGCTTCATCTGGGTGGGTGTTTGCCTTGAAGTGTCTTTGCCTTTTTTTACCTAAGTTTAGTTTCGCTCTAACCATCCTGTGATTGCTATTGAAGTTAATAGTATTAATGACCCTACAGTCGTTAAAAAGACTCCGTTTGTTTGTAAGGATATAGTCGATCTCGTTCTTAACTAATCCGTTAGGTGATGTCCAGGTCCATCTGTTTTTGGGACGATTATTAAAATCCGTATTTAATATCCTCAGGTTGTTTTCGTACGCTAGCTCTAATAGTTTTCTTCCATTCCGTGTCCTTTTTATACCACTGTAGTAAGGTCCTAGTATAATGTTTTCTCCTGCTCTTCTTTTTCCGAGTTGTGCATTGTAGTCTCCCATTACTATGATGTTTTTGTGACAGTGTTTTTTTATTGTCGCGTTTAGACTTTGGTAAAACGAGTTTATTTCCATTTCACTTGATTTTTCAGTTGGTGAATAAACTTGAACTATGGACCATGTTTCGTTTTTAGGTGGTATTACCAGATTCAGTACTGCAATGCGTTGCGAAATACCAATGAATTCCTGAATGTCGTATCTTTTTTCTTTTTTTACGAGGAAGCCAACGCCATAGCTGCCAGGCGTTTCACCTTTGTAGTAGAAAATAAATTTACCATGGTCTTCAATTTTTTCGCCCTGGCGCCGTACTTCACTCAAGCCGACGATTGTCCAGTTTATATTTTCGAGTGCCTCTACAAGTTCAAGCAGACTGTCATTAGTTCTTAACGTCAGTGTATTGTACGTCGTAATATAGATAACATTGTCCTGCAAGTTGTTGCAATTCAGAGCTTGGTTTGTTGGCAGAATTTTATGCGAGCTTGTGGTTTCGGAGTGGTCTATGGGTGTTAAATCATTGCTCTGGTAGTTTGTTACTCTCTGGGGTGTGTGGTATTGTCGTTGGGGTATGTTGATTGGAGGGTAATGGTCATCTTCCCCCACGGTGACCAGCCGGCTTGGGGTGCATTCTATGTAAGTTGGTATAGTTTTCGTTGTATTGTTTGTATTGTTTATTCGATCCCGGCTGGCTATGTTATTTAGTTTTTTGGTGTTTCAGACATAGAAGCTGGCCTGCCGCGCTCAACAAATTTCAGTATAGGTCTTTTGTTTTCTTTGACCGTATGTTTGGCAGATGATGACGGTGGGTTGTTTTTTGTGTTGGCTCTCTTCTGCGTAGATAGGTTGGGTGAGCCTGACTCCTCCCTTCTCCTTTTGTCTCTAGTTACATCTGTCGGCATTTTCACTATCAATCTGTCGTACTTTATGTAGGCGAAATTTCCTTTCTTCCTTTCCTCCTCAACCTTTCCCTGTAGCTGCTTCCTCTTTTCCAGGACATCTCTGGGATAGTCTTCTTTGACATATACACCTGGGGGTAGTTTAGACCTATTTTTCAATATTAAGTGTTTTTTCCACATAGATGAAATTGTGATAACCACAGGGCGGTCTTTTGTCTCGGTGCTCTGACCTATTCTATACAAGTTGCAGATTTCTTGGCTATCTAAGTGTGTTCCTGTGTCTAGAATGGTATCCTTGAGGTAATCAACTAGTTCGGCTTCGGGTTTTCCTCTCTCCTCAATTCCCAAAAAGACCAAGTTATATTTACGTTTCTCTTTTTCAAAGTTGAATATTTTCTGTTCGAGTGTAGCAACTTTTGTCTTTAGGAATGTATTTTCTTCTGTTAGTATCTTCATTTTTTCATCTAACGCTTCCATAACACTTTGTGTCACTGCATTTGTTATGATTATGGCTTGTTTATTTAGTTTTTCTTCTAATTTCGATAATAGCAGTTCCATACTTTTATCCATTTTTATTTTGATGTAATTTTTTTTTTCTTGCGATACTGAATTATAGGTAGAATAAAATTATATGACTGGTAACCCTGTTATGTCAATGGAAAATGTCAGTAGTTGTCACTGCGATGTTGTGTATTATGTAGGGTAGATTGAAGCTATTTTTGACAGCACTGTATATAGTCTCTAATTATTGGTTGCGTTATTTGCGCTTTTTAATACAAATGGGTGTTAGTTGCACTGTGATAGTTTTCCACTTCGTTCTTCAGTGTTCACACTATTGTATTTTCGACGTAGCACTCTTTATTTCGCACTTTTTGCACTGTAAATGATTTAAGTTCGCGGAGCACTTTGACGTGTGTGTTTACGATGCGATCGCCGGAACCGGAAAAAGGGAGTCCCTCCCTCCCTGCTGGGAGTAAGTAAGTAATAAATAGTTATTTTTCTACCGGCTTCCCTTTTCAAAATTTTCATCTTTCGCCACTGGCCAGTGTCATGGAATGGGAGAAAATTCAAGAAAGGGACGATGTTTTAAAAAGTTATGTCAATAAATGTCATTTAATAATTGCATATGAATGCATTTGTATATTTAAAATATAATGGCTCTAATTAGTAGCCTAATGGTTAAGGAGTCGGGCTTACGATCGAAAGGTCCCGGATTCGAATCCTGGAAATTACACTACCAACGTGAACCCAATCCTAACACAAGCAATCTAGTTTAGTTGGAGGGGTTAGAGGGAATAATAGTAATTGCGGTTACTAATATCTATAAAATAATACAAAACATCTACCATAAGAAAGTAACTCTACTTACCTGTTACGTTTTCACGCCTAAACTACTGAACCAATTTTGATGTTGGCATTACCAAATTTGGTCTTGAGATAGATTAGAACTTAGGAAAGATTAGGCTTTGTGTATAACCACGCGGACGAAGCCACATGCAATAGCTACCTCGTATGTAATAAATTGTAAAAAATGATATAATGCTGAGTGTATAAAATTGCTGAGTGTGTGAAACTGCTGAGTGTATAAAATCAAAAAAAGGGCGACCTTGATACAAAGTATTTAAATCGATTAAGATATAGAAAAAAATGAATCGATTCAGGAGGGTTTCGAACCCGTGATCTTTCCCTTACAGGGGGAACGCTCTGACCACTAAAAACTAAATACTTACATATATATATATACTTTAAAATTTTAATAAAATGTCTCAAAATGATTTGGTTTTAATACTTTTAAGAGCAAATCAAACTATTTTATTGATTTGTATTATCCTCCGAACTAAAGGTCTGTTCCAAGTATCAGAACACTCAGTCAACAGGAAGGGGAGAAAACCAAGACAAATACCTATAATTTTAAGTGCTTTGTTCGTCAAGATCGATCTGATACTGGCTGTACGCCCACAATAATGATTTAGCGGTCATATAAAACGTTTTCAGCGTTTAAACCAAGATTAAAACGTTGCTGTTTGTTTACTTTCATTCAACTACTTTCTATCATACGACCTTGGTTCTCTCGCAGTCAATATCTTCTTGGTTATTTTAGGTTTATCGTGGGTAGTTGCACATGAGTTCGATATTTCTATCTTCAATGCATTTGCAATGAGTTATAAATAACATACCTTTGTTATAAATAAGTCTTTACCAAATGAATAACACATTTTGTAATATGTTTTTTTTATACTTTATTGTACACTTACACAAAATTACATTAATACAGAAAAATAAAAGTAATGTACAAAGGTGAGCTTAACTCAAAATTGAGTTTTTTTTCAGCAAACCCGGGAGTGCACAGAGGAATTGCAATACGAGAGGCAAAGTCTAGTGTACATGAAAGTGGAGATTTTAATGTAAGAGGCATACAAGATGTATACCCCAGGTAACAGTAATATTTGTTTCATTGGTTTATTGTTTATTATCCCCGAATGTCGTTCGTTCTTGATTTCCCTCGAAATTTAAAAAGCTCGTACAGTCAAGCACGACTTAAGTACTCTATTTTATTTTAAGCAGGTTTTTAAATTTTGCTTGATATATGGTTTAGATTGTGGATGGACCAAACTTGGTTAGTAACTTGGACTGTATGAATCAAATTCCAAACGCACCTGACAAAATGAGACTTTGTCTACTTTACGTTCTTGACCCTTGGCATAATTTTGGATAATGGGGTTCCAAGCACCCTATTATAAATGTCTCCTTCATACTATACTGCCTAGTGAGGAAAACAGAACTGTACCCACAAATTGTAGAAATATTGTACCTATCTTTGTACTCATACATTATGTGTTCTATGTTCTAAAATCTATATATGAATAAAATACATTATTATTATTATCAAAATGTAAATCCAACAGGGCGTCACACTCGCACTGCTGACCCTGCAAGAATCTTTTAATGCTTTTCTTGAAGAACATCATATTGTAGTCGGCACGGCAGGGATTCATTCCACAGTTTGAGCGTGCAGGAGATGTAGTTCCTAACATATCTAACTGAGCGCACTGTTTCAAGTTGCAATGTGTGGGGGTGGATTCCCTGTCTGCAGCTGCAGCGAGAGGTGCGAATTATCTATATTAAAGCTCATATCACTTCAGACTTTTGAAGTATCAATTTCCTAATCCACAGTATATTCTAACAATGAAACGACTTCAACGCAACTTGTGGAATTGCTGTTCAAATATGAACCATGCTATTATACAAATTATAGGCTTTGTATACAATGAGACTTAACCTATAATATAGTTAGAGTGTAGACAATTGTATTTAAAACCTGGTTTTCCTTATAAGACAGTCCACAAAATTTACAGTAATAATTAGTTATGCGAAGATGTTGTGCCATTTAGTCTCTGTCTTTTATACCGGTTTTGTATAACTATAGTCACGTGTATTATTAGATATTCTGTGTTTTACGCCGGATTTCCATAGAGAGAGGTTTCAAGGAAGCAGACGCAGATATGACATATTTACTATGACAAACGTGTCTGCAGTATCACGGATGAGCCCCTTTCCATGGTGCCTAGCCGAAAATCATGCACATGTCAGTAAAATCGCGGATCATGGAAAGCGGCTTTTAGTCACAATAACAAAAACACACTGAATATTTTGTTTTGCAAAAACTAAGTAGTTACTGGAGCAGGTCTCTTGCTGTCTCTTTCATAAGATGTACAGTTTGTGTGAGTGTGACTGAGGGGAATTAGTTTATGTATCAAGGTCTTCGTTCAAGGTCACGTCGCGTTTCGACTGCGTCAGCGGCCATCGACCCTTTGTCAGATGTTATAATTACATTTGATTATAAATGGGAAAGTGAACCACGCTCTTGCTTTTTACGCTACTAAATTTATAGTACTTATTAGTAGATTCATTTAATTCGAAAAATAGCGACTACCTGGAAAGTAGAGAATTTTGAAAATTGAATTTGGAATTTCGACTTTACAACCTCGTATATATTTAAGAAATGAGATACTTAGGTATTCGATTCGCAATAAACTGCTTTTAGACTTGTTATTTTCTTCCATATGGCGGCGCGAGTTGTTAAAATACAAGGTGGCAAATTCGAAATTCGAAATGGATGAATGTATTACCGATTTTCTAAACTCCCGGAAAATATACCAGGTAAAATTACCATATCAAGATACATGCTATCTGCTTTGCTCTAGGAGGTAGGACACGTCGGTATTTCCGCCCGATTGAGCAGTCCGACTGGGGTGGTACCTCCGCCCTACAGAATACCGCGGCTATAATAGCGGTGAGTAGGGTAGCCAGAGCTCACTGGAGAATTTGTGCTGTCAGTGGGAAGACTAAAGGCTTGTTCTGCTTTGTCTTCTACTGACGGCACAGAAACTCTGTACTTACAGGGTTGGCAGCGCGACTGTGACTTCTCTGGTGTTACAGACGTCCATAGGTCGCGCGTAGCCACGTTCCATCAGGTGGGCCGTGAGCTTGTCTGCCAACTAAGTGGTATAAAAAAAAATCTTTATCCCCGAAGGGTTAGGCAGAGGTAAACTAACACATTTCACCAATCATTGGATTCAGTTGCACTTAATAAGGGTTGAGCTTATTACCGTCTTCTAGGCACTATTGTTGACTCAAGCCTAGAATCTGAGGCTGAGTCTGGGCTGTATATATCTGTCTGATGTTAAACAGCCCTATGTATCCCTTAGTCGTCTTGTACGACGAAGTAGTGGTCCAAATTCTATTCTGCCGGGAACCACGCGACTTACCAAATCAAAAGCTATAGATACTTATATAAAGTTTTGTGTGTACGTTTGTAGTGTGTTTTCATAGAACATTCTAATTGTGTATTAATCGTGAGACCTAATCTTATATATAAAATTCTTGTGTCACAATGTTCGTTCCCGTACTCCTCCGAAACGGCTTGACCGATTCTCATGAGGTTTTGTGAGCATATTGAGTAGGTCTGAGAATTTATTTTTCATTCCCCTTAGTGATAAGGTTTGTCCACCCTTAACATTTTTCTTTAATTTTTAGACATTTACTTAAAAAAAAATTATACGGCAACACAACGTTTGCCGGGTCAGCTAGTTAATCTATTTATGCAAATACCTAATTTATATAGAGGATTAAATTTCATCATATCCACCTTTAAACTTTCGATAATCAAAATGGCAAATGTAAAGTGAACCAAATTTGATATTTGATTGATCTCATTGAGACTGCTTTTACATTATGGGTCTGATTATATGGAGTTTTAGAGCTTTGGTTACGACAGGTAGACCCAATAACAATCGTTATGCATAATAAAATTACTGTAAGGACGACAGTCTAAAGAAATAATCCTCTTTGTGAATCTTTATAACTGCTTATGTTAGATTGGCCAAAGACTAGCCATTCGACAGACTTTTGACAAGTTTAATAGTGTAAAATTCGCAGGGATATTTACCATGTTTATTGTACTTCCAGAGTAACGGATATTTCGGTGCTGTTACAAGCGCCATGATCACGGTTATTTGGGAAAATCGATAAACAAGGTAAATATCCAAGCGAGTTTTGCACTATTAATGTGAATCGGCAAGTGTTACTCAAATCATACATTTTGACAACCTCTTTTGTCGAGGAACTGCAACGTTTGAATGCTATGGGAGATGCATGGAATGCAGTATGGAATTTGAAATAGCGTCCGACCGTCGCCAATACAGTCACCCCCTGTGTGGTAATTAGTTTTGTGTGTGAATCCCGTCAAAATTACGGTCACTTTGCCACAGTATAGAACTGTCAACTGTGCGTCAAAATAAAACATTTCATATCCTCGCTTTGACGATACGTACCTACAGACCCTTTCATCCGTATTCGTAAATGAAATAAAAGACGGCTTGAAAAATGACATCACTCTGTGCGAAACCCGTGTTTTGTATATTGTTCCTCTTTTGTGTCTATTTTTGTTCCTTTATCAGGTGGCCGGTCTATTTGACTGTAGCACCAATACTTACCTATGTACATATTTTTGAGCCCCAAATACATAAATTGCTTTATACGATTCTCAGAGCGCGCTTGATATTATATCACAGATAGGTATGTGTGCACGCGATAATGTAAACATTTCGTGCAGTTCATTTGATAATACCTTGATAAAGGGAAATGTAAAGAGTTTTAAATAATTTTTGAGATTATTTTTATCATTAACTGGCTATTGTGTATGTAAGCAATGCGCGTTAAAGAGGCGGCGGTAATGGATCGGGAATAGTGTAGTGCTCTCCTATGCCGTAATAGGAGAAGAAGAAGGGTGACGGTTGAGCCTATCATTGACCTAGAACAGGCAGGCCCAGAGTGGCGACGCCTTGTAAGCCGCAATATAGAGAGTACCAACACTCCGGGGTTGCAAAATTGATAGCCAAGGCCGATTCACGACACTGTTACCGTTACATACAATAATGTTAACAGGAATTAAGCGGGTCATGGTACAGGTACATACATACATTTGGTTTGACGTTTCGGCCGGTGTAACCTGGTCGAATTGTCAGGCAACACAAGGCCGTTCACATTATTGTATATCACGGAACGCGATATTTTAAAAGTTATTGTTTGTTACTGTTACCGACACCTCTGTGTGTAAGTATCTATAGTGACCAAGTTTTCACTTCAGTCTGTCTCTCGGAATGCCAACTATTTCCATACAGGTACTTTATAGAAGAAGTCATTACTTTTTCAAAAGCAAATTTTTCTAGTAAATATATACATAACATAAACTCATGCCTATATCCCCTCACGCCTATATAGTAGGCAGAGGTGTTTTTTCACAAGTAGCTATTAATAACACACACCAATAACTTTTCGATGCTTTTCGAAGTTATATGTGTATTTATCGCAGGTTTATAAGTGCCCCGGTTAATGGCAATAGGCTCGCCACATATTACATTGGGACCTAAACATAAACTGGCGAAATGTGGGTGCTAGCACTTCTGCCTACCCCTTCAGGGATATAGGCGTGAGTTTATGTTATGTTATAGTTAGAAGACACTTTAAAGATCCGTTTTGGTTATTTTCTTTCATCAGCCTTATTATTATTACAAGATTAAATCCACATGATTCATCACTTCATAGGACTATGTTTAACAATATCTTTCATTGTGTTTTATTCGCACGCGATATTATAATATTACTTCTTTATTGAATGAAATTTTCTAATTATTCGAATCGATTATGATAGAAAACATTTAAACGGTCCAGGTGAGATTCCCTTACAGGGGGAGCTGAGCTGAGCCACCGAACCCTCGCATTCTCGCGGATATATGTATAGAAGAATTTGGATGGCTTCAGGCGAGGGTTCAGTGGCTCAGTGGTGAGAGCGTTCCCCCTGTAAAGGAAAGATCGCCGGTTCAAATCCCACCTGAACCGTTTCAGGACTTAAAACTATTTTAACGGATTCTCGGTTCAGCCCCGAGAGTGGCATTGATTTGACATATATGACGATTGTCAACGTATGTCATAAACGTCAAATCCCAATTTGTAATTCTATTCTATAATACGCTGCGCTGGCCAACGAATTACTACTTATCTAGTAACCAACCAAAATACTTAATTCTGTTAGATACCGTAAGGAGGGGGGGGGGGGGTGTATAGAGACATAAGATGGTCCATAGGTTTTTTGTAATATTTTCTCTTGTAGAAGTGTTTGATAGTAGGTATATAAAATATAGGTTTTTTATACAACACAATGTCTATTCACCCTGTTTTACGCAGTACTTAACTAAAGGTTAACAATCTTGTAGCGACTTTTTATAAAAATCCATAATTTCGGTTTTTAGGCTTCAAAATTCATTTCACGATAATTCAAACCACGATAGCCTAGTGGCATGGGTAATGGACTGCTGAGACGAGGTCTCGGGTTCGATCCCAGGTTTACCATGGCACACACCAATGACTTTTCGATGCTTTTCGAAGTTATGTGTGTATTTATCGCAGGTTTATAAGTGCCCGGTTAATGGCAATAGGCTCGCCACCTATTACATTGGGACCTAAACATAAACTGGCGAAATGTGGGTGCTAGCACCTCTGCCTACCCCTTCGGGGATATAGGCGTGAGTTTATAAAAAAAAAATAAAAAAAAAAAATTCATTTCAAAACAGAAAAATATTTATAAACTGACATTTTAAATGAAATAATATAAATTAGACACAACACGATTGTCTTTTTTTTTATATAGAACACGTCAATTAGACTTCGCCTTGCCTGATGGGAAGCTGAAGGCAAAGTCTCAGAAAAGAGGGTCACCATTACTTACACATACCTACCATGTGACACCATGTGATAGGTTTAGTTAAGTGTCTAATCAAATGGAGTGCATACAGAGGGGCTAAATAATAGCGGCAAAACAACAATCATATAGTTTTATTTCAATGAGTGATATTTCGCGTAACCTTTCAACTGTATCATGTCATACCGGTTCACATTTGGTCTGGTATGACAGACACTCAGGATAGGGGGCGGATACATTGTATACTGGTAGGTACTAGTATGTAGGACATTAAAACAAAGTGTGTTCACTTTGTTTCGATGTTGCCTATGTTGGAACATAGCTTCCAGACTCTAATTTTTTTCTGGGCCAAATTGCATCTAGAACGGTTCAGCCGTTATGGTGTGCAAATATTCACTAAACTCTCGCACTTATGAAAGTTGAGAACTAGGATCATATCTTGCCCAGATAATACAATAAGCAAATTTTGATTTGATAGCTGATCGACGCTACGCGTGACCAGAAGGCTGGTTATTATCTTGCACAGAGGATAAGCGTTGCCATTCAACGTGGCAATGCTCCCAGCCTTCTGGGTACGTTACCGGTCGGTGATGATGCGGAGGAATTTCATGACGCATTATGTATGTAATTTTTATTTTATTTTAGTGTATTTTAGTAGGTACCTAATAATAGTGTTTCGTTTTATATTTCATTTAAGTATCTTTAAAGTCTTTTTTTTTCTGTAAGTAACTTAAAAAATAAATTAGCAAACTGTGTAATGTCAGATTTATTGACAATACTTGTTTTGCGATAATCTATTAAAAGCTTAATTTCAATGATACTTATAAGTACGCTATGATACTACGCCCATTACAATGTTATATGTAGAGCTGTGTCTGTGTTTATCCCTTGGCAAAAATGCGTGATTGTACGTATAAACGTATGTTTTAAAACTATAAAATATGTTTGCTTGTTTATACTAGGTCACATAATAACCCAAATTATTTCGGTAAACCTTTTTGGGGTCAAAGCGTGCGTTTGGACGCAGAAGGCGGAAGCATGTCTTTAGATGTGATTCTTGAAATTTATATACCAAAGATACAGAATTGGGTGTTTTCCTGTAGTTAAAATATATTATTTTACTGAGCTCATTAAATTAAGAATGCTTAAAGAACTGTAAAAGTTGCAACGGTTATTAATCTATACTTTTAATGCAACCGCGGTAGCCTAGTGGTATGGGTGATGGACTGCAGAGACGAGGTCTCGGGTTCGATCCCAGGTTTACCATGCCACACACCAATGACTTTTCGATGCTTTTCGAAGTTATGTGTGTATTTATCACAGGTTTATTAGTGCCCGGTTAATGGCAATAGGTTCGCCACCTACATTGGGACCTAAATATAAACTGGCGAAATGTGGGCGCTAGCACCTCTGCCTACCCCTTCTGGGATTTAGGCGTGAGTTTATGTTATGTTACGTGGTATGACAGTGTATGTTGTAGTGGTTTTGCTTTAGTAGTATTGAGGGCCAGCTGAACGGATCTGGTTGAAATTTGGCATAGGTATAGATTTTAGTGATGAATTTATCCCGGGAATAGGTTCCCAGTAGTTGCGGGATCATAATTCTACGCGGGCAATGCCGCGGGTAAAAGCCAGTTTTACACAATCTATAATATGGTTGATAGAAAACTATGTTGTTCCTATCCTAGCCGTGTTGCACAGCACACCTGAGCTAGGTGCCCGATGTATTTAGAACAAGTAATTTTAGCCAAATACCAGCGATGAGTAAGCCTATTAGTAATGGACTTTACAGCTCTAATACATTTATACAGTGTTGAGTACCTAGAGTGAATAATATTGGACGGGAGTCTAAATTCTACTAGAGAACTAATGAGGACTTCTAAGTACAATAAATTGAAATAATAATAGTAATGATATCAAATAAAATATTATATTTTTAATAAATCAGTGCAAAAGGGTTAAATATTTTTCGAAATTTAATTTCTTAATTCGAAAAAAAGATATAAGACAAAACGAAATAACTTTTTAATCTACTTATATCAACGTGACAAGTAAAATTCTGTCAAATATTAACAAAATATATAATATAGTGAAATAATACTAATGTAGCAGAACCTAATAGTTGCCAACATACTGTAGAATGTTTCTTGATAACTAACGTTTATTATCAGTGACTGATTTTATTGTCAATATTTACGTGTGCGTGTTTCCGAACTGCAAAGTAATCGGCGATTGTTTTTTTAATTAACGAAGGAGGTCGTATACAGGTTATAAAAATTTTACGGCCTTAAAATGTTAATAAAAATCATGTGATATAACCAGGTGACTTACCCGATGTGGAGCTTGGAGCAGTCGGTGTACGGCAGCAATTTGATACGACAGCGGTATTGTCGTGTTGAATGTATGGTATAGTGGCCGCGGAGGTTCCCGGACATTATATTCCATGAAAGGATCCAAGTCGTCCAGGTATTGAACTCTGCACACGAATGAGTCTGACCCGATATCCCTCATTGTTCCGTTTACTCGGTTGTCATTCACTTTCAATAGTTCTATCATTGTTGCACTAACTTAAAATCACAGTTTATCACATTTTATTTTGGAACCTGTTTCAAATTTAAAAAAAGAACTACAATTAGAACACACATTTTTTTTAATAAAAAGAATAACAGTGTTCAGAGCCGGTGTTTTTAATATTTCCGCGGAGTTTTATATGATTTCCAGCCAGCGTGCGTAATCGCGTGCGCGCGCGGACTGAAGTCTGACATGTTCGCGATGGAGAATGAGCGTCCATGGCTGATCGGGCCACGATAAGCGTGCAAGATGTTTGTGATTTAATTTTTTTAAACCGCGCGAAGGATGTGGTTCGTTGCGAACGACGCGACGCAATCACGCAATGATTTTAATATTTCGATACGTCATTACCACGGACTTCTAAAGTTTAATTTATGTTTGGTTACTGTAAAGATCTGATTTGAAAAATAAAATAGTTTTATTCCTTGAAGATAACATGAATGATTATTATAATAAAGAATAAAAATAAAAAATTGGTCACATGTATTATTCAACGTTTTGTTATACTATCATCGTATTTGGTATTAGATTACACTTGGTAATGAATTTAATTTTGTTGAAATCATTATGAAATGTATTGCAATAAATTTATTCATTATGAACCAACTGGATACAGTTACAGATTTGTAAAACTTATTTCGTGATAATAAATAATTAATTATAATATTGTTTTAGGCTCTATATTTTAACGTTCTCGGAAAAGTTTCTCAGAGTAGAATTTGGGTTATCCCATCTCTTCCCATGCGGTGTAGTAGATACAAGACGACTAAAGGATAGAGCTGTTTAACATCAAACAGATATTTATCCAACCCAGACGTAGCCTCTATACATGGCTTGAGTCAATAATTGTACCTACCCGGAATAAGGCAATAGGCTGATGAGCCACCCACGTAACAGGGAGTGCCCTGTTAGGTGGTTGGAACAGAATACATGAATTGGTGAAATGTGGGTGTTAATTCACCTCTGGCTAACCCTCCGGGGATAAAGGCGTCATTATAATATGTAGATATGTTTGTATGCTATTCTTTAATGAAATGTAGGAGCACCAACCTCGGGTTCAAAGTGCAAGCTCTGGAAGCGATAATATCCAACGATGAAAAATAGGTAACAATAGTTTCTGCGTTCTTATACCATAAAATCGCTGTAATATAGTTAGATATACGGTCAATCACGGCTTCAATTCCCGCGTTGAGTAGGTTTTTGCTTTTTGTCGCGTTATTTTATGAATAATATTTATGTCTTATCATTAATGCTTTTTTTCATCTAACCATATTTAAAAGAAATCTGGAACATTCACAAGCTATTAGCTATGCGCACTCTGACCATTGATAGCGTTTTGTAGAATGTCTTAGAATATTTATAACTTCTAACAAGCTTAGCATATTCATAATATATCACTTATTGCAACAAGTAAAAGCAACTCTCTTGCAAGTATTAAATTATAATATTTATCATTCTTAATTAATTAACAGTAAATTAAACACCGCATAACATTAATATTTCAGTTTCAATTTACTCATCAGCACGTTGGCGCTGTTCTCGGTTGGCTCTTGACCTTGATCATTACCTCTGAGCCAAGATTCCTCGAGTATGCAACCTTTCTCCCTGTTTATAATTTAACTCGGGTGACTGTCACCTGACCTCTAAACACCGTGAAGAATATTCCCGAGACTCGACGGTTGTTTGGCAAGTGTTAATTAAGGTTAGCAGCCGAGATTAACGTATGTTCTGAAAAATTTATAAAGTCCCTATCCCATGTTTCGTTTGGTAGTGTGGTATATTTTAATTTGCATGGAATGCATAGGTGCAAGAAATTCTGACCAAAGTAAATTAGAGAGACCTTCTTATTAAATTATCTTTAACCTTATGGAAATCATAAAACGACGAGAATCTAAAAAGACTGAAAAACCCCTATATTCATCTACTTAACTTGGATTTGACTCCTTAACCTGTATTGAACACACAGGTTGATGAGGTTCGAGTCCAAACATTGAAAATATTTACAGCAATGCTGCACATAAAAGATACCGAGAGGTATTTACATTCAGCATCAGATTGATTTTGACTACAAAGTCTCGAAATGATCGTAAAACTCGTTTCTGTTCAACCTGAATGGAAAACATAAAACAATGAGATTAAATTCAAATCCTCAATTTTCATCTACTTAACGTGGTTTTGTCTCCTTAACCTGCATTACAAAATGATCTTAAAACTAAAGTGTTAAGAGCAAATCAAACTATTTTATTGATTTAAATTGTATTATTGTCCGAACTAAAGGTGTGTACCAAATATCAGAACAATCATCACAGGTTCAATCTTCACAGGTTGAAGAGGTTTGATTCCAAACATTGAAAATATTTACAGTATTGCTGCACATAAAAGATACCGAGTGGTATTTACATTCAGCATCCGATTGATTTTGACTACAAAGCCTCAAAATGATCTTAAAACTAAGGTGTTAAGAGCAAATCAAACTGTTTTATGGATTTAAATTGTATTAATGTCCGAACTAAAGATATGTACCAAATATCAGAACAATCAATCAACAGAAAGGGCAAACCAAGGTATTAAGATCATATTGAGTACATTGTCATAATCGATCTGATGCTGACTGTATAAGTAATTGAATGAATTGAAATGTGTCTCTTCTGTTCAACCTGAATGGAAAACATTTAACGATGAGATTAAATTCAAAAACCTCAATTTTCATCTACTTAACGTGGTTTTGTCTCCTTAACCTGTACCCATACAGGTTGATGAGATTTGAGTTGGACTCAAATATTGATCACCTTTACAGCATTTGCAGAGATAGCTAAGAGGTACACCTTTTAATTTATAGTTCAGTGAGGACAAACATAATTAACGAATGTAATATAGTTAAGTTGGGTTCACAATAACTGTCTATGAATAGATTGTTATCATACAGATACATGTTTGATTCTTTGAGTTGATTCAATCATTGTTAATGTGAATTGTATTGGCATCAATTTGTAAAATACTCTTGTACTTCTGTACTGTACCATTGATCGCTGACCTACTGTAATTACGTTCGCGTATCTACACTAAAACAATGATGTTTTTATATATGCTAACTATCTGATTGTAAATTATAACCGTTATGCTGGCAACGGGTTTGGTTCCATCCTGATAGAAATACTGATCCCATTCTCGCAACTATTTTAATAATAAATAATTATTATCGACACAAATAGTAGCCCATGCACATATTCCAGATTATATTTCGTCCCGTTCAGTACTTTTTATGCGAAATAGCAACAAACGTATACATTTATAACATGTGTTAGATTAAAAATATGCAACGCCAGTGGAGTCACACTCGCGCTACCGAGTCTGTCAGCACAGAGAGTTTCTGTGCCGCCAGTGTAGAAGACATAGCAACACAAGCATTTGGTTTTCCCATAGACAGCGCAAAAACTCTCCAGCAAGCTCTGGCTACAATACTCATCGCTGGGAACACGCTACGTATTCTGTAGGGCGGAGGTACTTTCCCATTCGGACTGCTCAATTGGATGGAAATACCGTTATGTCCGACCTCTATCAGAATTTAATGTTTCACATACACAAACGGTTTTAACATCTCCATAGAAGTACTGAGCTGTCACACCGATGTGTGATAATGAGAATACTGTATAACCCAGATCCAGAAGAATAGGTTACCTAATTTCAATTCAAATAAGTATGTTAAATATTAATTAATTGAATATCATTTAATATAAATGATAATACATGGAGAAACCGTTTCCTATCTGGGTAAAACGTTAGTATTGCGGTTCATACATTATACGTACTTTTTATCTATAACCTGTTTCATGACGTCTCCTCATAACAGATGTGAAACGACCAGAATAATGATATATTTATTACAAACTAGCGGTTTAGTTCCGGTTTCGTTCAGCATTCGTAAAAAAAACTTATACCGATTGCAGTGCCATCTGCCATCACGAACAACGTTGACAAGGATCAGCTCTGGAGCGGGTTGTATAACATAACTTTTGAGGTTTTGAAGTACAGTCAGCATAAGATAGGCCAGCTACTGGAGGGAGGACACAACGGTATTTCTGTCCAATTGAGCAGTCCGACTGGGGAAGGACTTCCGCCCTACAGAATACCGCGGCCATAATAACTTCGTGTTGTGTTCCCAGCGGTTAGTAGGGTAGCCAGATCTCACTGGAAAGTTGGTGCTGTCAGTGAGAAGACTAAAGGGTTGTCCTGCTTTGTCTTCTACACTGATATCAAAGAAACTGTACTTACAGGTTAGGCAGCGCGAGTGTGACTCCTCTGGTGTTACACACGTACATAGGCCACGGTAACTATTTTCCATCAGGTGGCCATAAGTGGTATAACTTACGTGGCTTGTCTGCCAGCTAAGTGGTATAAAGAAAAAAGATCGATTTTGACGAACAAAGTACTCAAAGCGATCCTAATGCCTTGGAAAGAAAGAAAGAAAGAAAAGAAAGAACCCTCCTCCTCCCCTCCCTTCCTGTTCACTGATTGTTTTAATATCTGGTAGGCACCTTTAGTTCTGACAATAATACAAATTGAAATCAATAAAACTGTTTGATTTGTTCTTAATACCTTGATATATTAATTTCATTTTGAGACTTAGTAGTCACGATTATTCTGACGGTGTCTTTACATACATACAAACTTAACTTTTTTATATTGATATATGTATGGATAACTGTTATATACCTGTCTATTTGACTATAATACAAAAACTACCGAATCGATTTTAACGTTTTCTGTTTATATTGATGATGATGAAAGCGGGAGATATAACAATAAAACACAGGTCAAGTCGCGGGTCACGGCTTGTTAATGATAGCCTTACCAAGTTTGGAGGACCATTGTTAAGTCTAATGCTGTAATTTAAATATATTTAGTTTTAGTATGTTAAATGCTACGAGGTTGTTTGTAATTTTGGCAAACTCTAGATAAATGTACAGTCACCGACATATACCGGCCCTAGACGAGTGATGAGTAGATAAGTGGCAATCACTCTCTTAAGTAGTAGATTGATGATATATAGCGTTCAATTAAACAAACTCTTCGGCTTTATGATATAAGATATTAGTGTAAGTTTAAAATATTCAACGGGACACCACGGAACCCGGTCGTAAATCGTCGCCAGCGTTCCGTATTATTTCTTAAGAAAAATGTTTAAGTATCTTCCCAAACTTTCTGTTCGGGAAATTGTCTCACGCGGGGTCATTGACCCCAGCGCACGCGCCGCTCGCTCTGTTTCTACGATTCATCGCGCGTCGATTGGGAACTCCAAGAAGAAAAAAAAAAATTTATATACCACACTGATTCCGACAGAAACGTTTCATAATAAGATTAATTGGTCTGTGTTGTCTCTCGATGCATGTTCTTAAAAAGATAATAGATAATGGTTCTGAATAGGACAACAAATAAGTTTATAAAAACTGAAATAGAATTATTTTTATTTCATACAAGATTATTTATAGTTCTAAGGTTTAAATGACACAAGGGTCATCAATTGGTACCTAAGGCGGTCAGATCTAATAAAACAAACTGTGGAAAAAGTACAAGTGTGATCTCAATATGTGTTTCAATCGTGTGTTACGGACTGCTATCTTTTTTGCAATGAGATTATGGTGTCAGTGGCCCTAGTTTGCAAAGAATTATAGGAGGTAGGACACGGCGGTATTTTCGCCCAATTGAACAGTCCGACTGGGGAAGTACCTCCGCCCTACAGAACACCGCGGTTATAATAACTTCGTGTTGTGTTCCCAGCGGTGAATAGGGTAGCCTGAGCTCACTGGAGAATTTGTGCTGTCAGTGGGATGCCTAAAGGCTTGTCCTACATTGTCCTCTACACTGACGGCAAAGAGATTCTGTGCTTACAGGGTCGGCAGCGCAGGGTTCTCACGCTCTCCACCTTGCTCGCGGCGATGGTTCGCTGCGCGGATGCGTGGGCGGCCGGCGCCTCCTTCTGCGAGCAAGTAATGCTCGTGAAGGAGGAGGCGGGGCGGGAGCGGCAGCGGGAGCGACGAAGGATCGCTAGACAAGCTGCCCGCGCACGAAGGCAACTCGGGCGTCGGAGGTCGATGAACGACCTCCGCCCCCCATGAGCGCCGGCCTGGGGGTGACAGGTGAAGCCGCCTGTCACCCTTGCAGAAGCAGGCCGCGGCGGCGGCGCGCGTGGCGCGCCTCCCCGTTTCCGGGGACGAGTTGGGGACTCTGTGGTCCCCACACCCGAGAAGAGGGCCAGATCGTGAGAGATGGCCCTGGGTCGGCCGGGGTGCGAGGGATATGCCTGTCAACCTCACCTTCGGCAACCGAAACGACCCACAGGCGGCGTGCGTTTTAGTCGGTTCGAGTCCGACATAACCTCCTCCACCGGCTCCGGTGGGGAGGTATCGGTAGGGATTTTGCGCACGTAAAAAAAAAAAAAAAAAAAAAAGGGTCGGCAGCGCGAGTGTGGCTTCTCTGGTGTTACACACGTCCATAGGCCACGGTAACCACTTTCCATCAGGTGGGCCGTGTGCTTGTCTGCTACCTAAATGATATAAAAAAAAGAATCGTAAGTCGTTGTAGTGATTCTAGGATCGTAGCAAAGTCCTTCTGCGAGTAAAAAACTAACAGTCGTGAAGAAGATGAGGGAGTGAGAGCGAAGGAGATTCGCAAACCGCGCGGCCCGCGAGTGGAAGCAACTCGGGTGGATGGAGCCGCCTCTCGTCCTAGCAGAAGCAGGCCGCGGCGGCGTCGCGTCTCTTCAGACGAGTGCCGTTTCAGAAGAGACGGTCCTGGGCCGGCCGGGGTGCGAAGAATATGTCTCAGATAAACTCACCTCCGGCATCCTGCGGCCCACACAGTCGGCGTGCGTTTTAGTCAATTCAAGTTCGTGTGGATTTTGCGTACATAAAAAAAGTATCACATAAAAGAAAGATATTGTCTCTGTCCAATGTGAACAAGACGAGACTATTATGTATGTACGTAATTCACAATAAGTACGCGTCAGCCAAATACAATTTCCGTTGGGCGACATTACAGTTTCCGTAGGGTGACAGGTTATTCGAGTTGTTCCTCTTTGAATGGATTGGCGTCCCCCATTTCCTCTCACCAATATTATGAATGTTAAGTACAGATTGATTCTGGGGGTCACGTTTTGTCCACAAAGTTGTTTTGAGTATCAAACTTGTGTGTGTTGTGCTAAGTATGCGAACAACAACAATGAACTTCTAAACAAATTACTAAACAGAATCGTTTCCAAACCTGTTTAGTGGACCCCTGGGACAGCCGGGGTGCGAGGGATATGCCTGTCAACCTCACCTTCGGCAACCAAAGCGACCCACAGGCGGCGTGCGTTTTAGTCGGTTCGGGTCCGACATAACCTCTTCTACCGGCTCCAGTGGGGGGGTATCCGCGGGTATTTTGCGCACGTAAAAAGAAAAGCCTGTTTAGTGGATTGCGAGTGAAAGGTAAGGCAGGATGCATGGGGGACAGGCTACTGGTAATAAAATAAAACGCGCTTCTAATCACTCCGCTCACACTCGCCCTCGCATTATTGTTCAAACGTATTTAGTACTAATCACTAAGCACCTGCACTAAACACTTGCACTCGCACTAATCAAAGTACGAATCGTGACTTAACCTAAAGGTGGGTAATAGTAATAATGCTACGATGGTAGCCCTCAGCTTGACGACCTCATCAGTTCATTTTTCACGCTCCATCATTCGTCCTGGACGTCAAACAATTTAAATGGGGATAAGTTTACGGAGGGATTGAGGCAAACAAATATGTACATGGGAATTCTGTACGTGCGTTACTACGTACCTAATTATCATGCGCTACAGCATAATTTAAATAAACCATGACGTAACTAGGATGACATTCCCCGAATGTTTGTGTTACAGAATATTACATTGTGTTTGGTAACTTATTATTTTCCCAGTGTCAACTGTAGAACTGACTGATGTTTGTAACAGAAGCCTACAACAACGCACCTACATAACGCGTATTCAAAAAGATTTTAAACACAAGAAATATATGATGAATTGGATTGCTTTACATGATACTCACAGTGAATTATAATTTTTATATACTTACATAGGTATATTCTTTGCGATCTTATCAATAGACCTATTTAGGCATATAGATAGTAAAACTGTGCCTATATTCATATTATTTATATTCAAAGGCAATTATTACGGATAATTCGATTTTAGATTGACTGTCTGATTCCTGCCTATAAGGTTCAATATTTGTTTTAATTTTTTTTATACCACTTATTGGCAGACAAGCACACGGCCTACCTGATGGGTTACCGTGGCCTATGGACTTGTGCAACACCAGGGGTGTCACACTTGCGCTGCCGACCCTGAAGAAACCTCCTAATGCCCCTTTTGAAGAACCCCATATTGTAGGCGCATGGGAAAACCGCAGCAGGGAGTTCATTCCACAGCTAATTTTAATTCTTATGTCTACATTTGCAACTTGTTAGCTGTATTGTGTGTGTAGTAATGTTGAAATATCGTAAACTGGGGTTACTTTGGTCAGCGGGGTTATTTTGGGACAATTTAAAATATGTTTTTTTATCAAAACCAGAATACAAACGTAAGAAACAACCGAAGGACCGTAATAATTTAGAAGGAGGTAGGACACGGCGGTATTTCCGCCCAATTGAGCAGTCCGACTGGGGAAGTACCTTTGCCCTACAGAATACCGCGGTTATAATAACTTCGTGTTGTGTTCCCGGCGGTGACTAGGGTAGCCAGAGCTCACTGGAGAATTTGTGCTGTCAGTGGCATGACTAAGGGTTTGTCCTGCTTTGTCCTCTACACTGACAGCACAGAAACTCTGTGCTCACAGGGTCGGCAGCACGAGAGTGGCTTCTCTAGTGTTACACACGTCCATAGGCCACGGTAACCACTTTCCATCAGGTGGGCCGTGCGCTTGTCTGCCACGCAATTGGTATAAAAAAAATAGTATTTCCAAGTTTGAAGAAAATGTCGCTAGTATGGACTATTTATATTATTGTTTAATTATTAGGAAATCAAATTTTAAATTGTCACAAGGTGGCCCATGTGTCTTATAACCCCAGTTTAAGGCACTGAAACGTTACTTACCCTCCTACAAGACGCTCAATAAAAATAAGAAGTTAGTTACAAAAACGGAAATAAACCACCAAGGTTCAAGTCGTGTCCTTTCTCTTTTATTACACATGAAGTAGAATAGTAAAATATATCATAACAATAGCAATTATAAATGTTTGGCCCGGTCCATGTCCGGTGGCCGGCCCGTTCGTGATGCTCTGTGACCCGGCGGTGACTGAAGTCGAGGTTAGGGTCACCAACTATTGTGGAATATCGGGGCCAATCATTTGAAACTATTTTTGAATTATCGAAGTCGGCAATTAAAAAGTAGCGATCGAATTAACTTGATTTGCATCGATTTTTAAAGGATAATTGTGGTGCTATAAAATTAATGCGACTGTAGCCTAAGAGTATTTTGAATAATTTGATTTACGCATAATTGTGAAATTTGTGTTAAAAAAAGTTGAAATACATTTATTTTAGTCTAATATGCATTGAAACTAAGACTAAAACACGGATAAAATCCACGCTTCTGTACTTTTTCATACATACATATGTACATACAATCACGCCTTTATCCTTGGAGGGCTAGGCAGAGGTGAATTTCACCACTCTCAATGAGTGGTGAAATTCAGACACACGTAATAGGGGGTGAGCCTAATGCCGTCTTCCGGGCACTATTGTTGCCTCAAGTCATGCATCTGAGGCTGAGTCTGGGCTGTATATATCTGTACTTTTTAATACTTTACTTAACTAACTCTGTATTTTTGTATTGAACAATAACAAAGGTGCTGTAAAACAGTCAGCCTGTGACCACGGCCGGTGTAACCTGGGTCTCAACGTCAGGCAAGTCAAAGGTATGTATGTATATATACCATGATCGTGTTATTTCCCGTAAACATTACTGTATAAACAAAGGCAATTTAAACAGTATCTAATCACAGATTATTGTCTCAGATTTGTTCAAGTTTGTGGTCATCCTACCGTAGAAAATCGTCCGTCATAGCCTGCGCGGCAGAATGATCACGACTGTGCTTCATCCATGGACAGTCAATTCTACAATCACATTGCAACTTTTTATATCAGGGTCAAATAAATATCGTTAATTTATACGTGGGAATCGTCACATTAGTTTTTTATCCTCATAAATTTACCATTTAGATTATTTTTCTTAATCGCAGTTTATTTATATGGTTTAATCAATTCAATATTATTAAAATAAGAGTTATGAATATCGGTCGCTTGTGGCGAAAGGTTCTAATAACATTAATGCTCTTTTATCCGACTGCCAAGGAAGGGTTATGTTTTAAATTACTACTAACTTATCACGCTTATCATAATCGGGATTGTTTACAGACTTCGTGTGGCTACGGAAAATATGTTAACAGAAAATTCGAGTTTATCTTGCAAAATGAAGCTCTGGATTTCATTTTGTTATTCCTTTTTCTCGGTTCATTTTTTCTTTTACGGGAGCCACTAATATCTGATACTCTAATATAGGTAATTAAGCAGCTTGCATTGCAATAACCTGCTTCTCACTTGTAAATGCCGAACAGTCTGTATTAAAATGGTACACTTAGACGGGCCATACACCAAAGTAAGCAGCAAGCACACAGCAAAATAACCCATATTTGCACCGCAAATGTTGCAAAATGAGAAGCATACATTACTTGTTTAACTTAGATACGAGTGAACGGCACTATTAAGAAGCCACAATGAATTAAATAATAAACAATATTGCCACATTCAAGTTTATTTCACGATACGTTGTATCTATTGTGTATGCTTAACACTTGGTAGAAAATCCTATTTCGGCAGTCCGATGAAAAAGTAAATGAGTAATAAAGATTTCATCACTACAGGAATATTGTACACATCAACCTCTGTCCACGAATTCGCGTATTGCCCAATACTTCCAGCTCCGTTGCCCACGCGCATATCTATTAAGCAACGTTCTAAATTAGAATAGAATACCGCCTAATGACGACTTGTAGCGGCTGTCAAAATAATGGGACCTGTCATATAGACGTTTTTAGACGTTCCAATAGATTTTAAATATGATATATCTTTTAATAGTGTCAGGTGAATTAGCTATGGCTTGACTTATGAGACGAGGTTTTGATGATGAAAAATAATTTGATGAATTTTATAGACGATAGGGACTGCTATCAAGACAAAGTGCACTGTCCCATCCTGTGTACATGTAAGGCTTGAATTTTAATCTTTCCTTTTTATGATGAAATTGAATTAAAGGAAATCCTGAGCCTAAAAACTATACATAAACTCATCCAACAGTCTCGAATTAAGCAGCTACAGAACAAACTTAATCAAAGTAGGTACCATCAATACCATGATGATCAATCGCGTAGCGGTAGACCGTTCAAATGTAAAAGCTAAATCGCGAGTTCGATTCCATGCTCAGTGCAAATATAGTTATATGGTCTAGATAGCGCTGTGTAGAATGTTCTAGACTATTTTAGATTTCTATTTATTATTTGTTTCTTTACCTATATTTTAAGAGAAATCTCACTTATTAATTAAACCGAACAAACCGTGATAGGTACGTTCAAAATAAGCGGGGAAAACAATCACATATCTACTTTTTGTCACTGCTATTTTACTTATAAAGAAGCTGCATTATTGTGTCATAATCGATATTTAAGGATTGGGTATACTGCTTGTTATAACATATGTAGCTATAATTTTTGTCTTGAACTGATCGTCATACGACGACGGTAGTACAGTACTCTGCTATTAAATCAAAACAAATGAGATTTGTCCAAATCTCTTCGCACTGCTTTTGATTTGACACATCTACATCGTCGAGAAAAAGAGTGAGAGTCATACATACATACATACATACATACATTTCATATTGCCCTCTGGGATAGACAGTGGCAACAATCCGCTATCTGCTTCTATCCTTAAGTACTAACGAGTTGAGAGCTCCTAGTTGTAGCTAAATTGATAGTGTTAGGAGTGGGTTTAAGTCGGTAGTGGCCAGGATTCGAATCCGGGACTTCTCGATCGTAAGGCCGACTCCTTAACCGCTAAGCGCTTTATGAAGATTACGCTTTATTTAGAATATTCTAGTACAGTATTCTTCATAATATAAGTTTATTTTTATATAATCGTTAATTATCTTGACACGAGACAAAAATGTACATTCATCCTTAATTAGTCTTAAGAAATCATTATTTAGGTATAAACTGACGTCTCTAAAATGCTGCAGTGGAGTTTGTTTCTCCACTAGCGCCTAAGAAGCGGTGGTAAACTTAGTTTTAAGCAGAATTTCACGTCAAAAAGATGTAATTACGTTGCACTATTTTGAGAAATAAAAAATTTGATTTGATTTGAATATTTACTTATCTCCTACTATTTTTTATTCAACTTAGCTGGTAGACAAGTCCACCTGATGGAAAGTGGTTACCGTGACCTATGAACGTGTGTAACTACAGGGGAGTCGTATCACTCCTTCTTACTGATTAGTTTACCAGATGAAAAATTAAAACGCAAGCTGTTTACTTTCGCATCGCTTCCATATTGTTATATTGGTCTTATGTGTTACACAATTCGACCATACAACATAAACACATCTATTGTTCGATCGTCGACGCGCCATGTGTCCGTGTATTTTGTACGCAAGTATCGAAAACAGCGAAGACAGTCGATTTCCTATATTATTATTCAACAAGAGAACTTAGCATATTGTTAAATTCTAACACGTTCAGTTAATGGCATTCTGTTGAGTGTCTCGTGAAAAAAAGACAACCTTCGATAAGACGTTTTATCGTATTTTTTTAAATTAATGGTAGCTATTGAAAAAATCAAAGTTTTCAACGGATTCAATTGCGATTTATTTGATATTATAAGATAGAAAAATAAGCATCGAGCTAAATGGAAGAACTAACAAGTAAATCGCGACAAATTATATATAAAAGTAGTTTTATTTCAATGAGTGATATTCGCTTACACTTCAAGCAGCATTATTATAAAAAAAATACAGTTCTTCTTCTTTTCTTATTGATGGCTTCTGCAGAGAACCGCCGCAATTTTCCGCCAGTGTCAAGTAAATGTCTTTAAAATTATTAATGGCGAGACGCCAACGTCAAGTTTTTCAAGTTGCGGTCCTTTAGGTTGATGATGACGATGAGTTGATGATGATGTTGATGACGATTAATGAGATGATTGCTCAGTAAATTTGAGGGCTTTACTAGACGCTTCTTAGGGAGATTTGGATACCAACACGAAAAGTCACAGTAACACTGTAGGCAATATGGCACTTTCCTACACTTGTGTTCGTTGTCAAAGACGTTATATCTAAATATCCAACATTTTTGTCCATATAATTTCGTCCAATTAAAAAAAAACAATTTCGGTATATAAAATAATACTGCGATGCGCCTTTTTTCGTGTTGGCGCCAAATTTTTTTTTTTAGTTTTGATGTAGTTTTTATTACGATAAAAACATCGGCCTTGTCTTTGATAGCCTTTGTTTCGTTCGAAAATTAAAATATGACCTTTGAGTAAAAAATATTGTATTACATAATTTGTTGATAATGAAAGAAAACTGGAATATAAAAATCTTTTGTTCTAAGCGGATGGAGCGAGGACTTTACGCAGAATACTACTTCCGTTCCCGTAACCCACTATTCCTACTATAAATATGTCTAGAGCCTAGAGCACTGAGTAAGGCATTGTTTAATAAAAATTCAATTGAAATACAATACATAAGGTGAAAGCACCTATAGTGAACACTAACCCAATAGTGGATACTATTTAAATTATTACGAGAAAAGTAACTATTTGTTTAACATGACTATTGACTTAAAAGACGCCTAATGGCATCTATATAATGCATGTTCAAAAAATCGCAACACTGTCTTAAGCTTAGAATTGGCGACAGTCGTTTCTTAAGATTTGAGTTAAGGATACACAATTTTAATAGATGTAATATTTCATTTATTAAAAATGATTATTACCAATAATAGTATGGATGTTATAAATATATAAGTTGTTGACCTAATTAGACCATTGCCTATGTTTTATGGCTAGATATTCTAGTAGTTTTAAATGATTGTTCACTATTGGTTATTACATCTAAGTGTTTACCTAATAATTGTATTTTAAGTAAAAATATGTTAGTTTCTAAATATTTTAGGTGTAAAAATAATTGTCCAAATTTAGCTGTACTTAACTGTTAAAAACTGATGTAAGGACCATACTTAAAAAAATATGTAGAGTGAAGTTTGAATTGTCCTTAAAGTGTACACCATTGGTGCTATTACCTTAATGTTACTGTAACATTTTATTCAGGTAAATTTAAAAATACCCAGTCGGATGTACGAAGTCCGAACTTATATTTTTCTCATGTTAAATGCAAGGCCTAATTAAATACTGTATGTCAAATATTCTACGGTAAATATAACGCTTTTATAGAGCGGTTTCACACCTATGTGTTGTTTGTTGATTAATTAGCTAGTAATAATTATTACAAGACAGAGTCCAGTCTCGTGAGAAAGTAACATGGCGGGTGGGTGCGAATTGCAAGGCAAACTATCACAGAGTCTTCTGAATATTGGAGTGCTATCGTATGTGTAATCGCCTCCGCTACCTCCAAATGTAGGCAATCACACGTCGGCGTCGTGCAAATCGTAGTGCATATCTGTCTACATAAACATAAACAATATGAAATTTGCTAAGTATGCACTTGCACGTAATCTCTTTATTTTTGCCTCAATTTAATGTTAATAAAAACTATAACGACGTAACCAGTGTCCGGAAAACCGTTTTTAATAAAAAAGTCAAGTCTCGATCTGTCAAAATCAAATGAAATGTCATAAACACACGTGAAATGTCCTACAAGTTTCATGAAAGGGCTTTGATTAATTTTGAAATAAGAGTAAGATCACCTTTGGATGTGTGCACAGTTGCATATGTACGACAGCATAACTTCTGCACGATGATGGTCAGTTACTACTTAAGTAGGTGTCAGTCTAATACATCTTCGTGATATAACTTTCTATCCTTCAATTGGCAACAAGCAATGATCGTGATGAGACTGCAACATGACTTTCCTACCCACAGAATTACTTCCGGACGTGACGTCACATACTATTTTCGGCTATGATGCGTAGCTTACATCAGTGATGTGAGTGATGTCGTCATTTGCACGAATGTTACAAGAAATTACTTTAATTACAAAAACGATGATACATTTGTAATCCCGATAGCTCTAATACTAATATTAATCTAATATGTTTTATTGTTTCGAGTTTCCAATATTTCGCTGATGCAACCACTATGATCACGGAGGAACTGGAGTTTTGATGGTAGACAGTGAAAATGTTTTTAAAAGTAATAAATATTTTACGTAATTGGGTATTTTGCAGTGGTTAGAATAAATTATATTTAACTGAGCTTTTTAAATTAAGAATGATAAAAGAGCGGTAAAAGTTGTGTCGGTACTTATTTCATCGATTTTATTTATTTTTAATCATCCACCCAACCTTTTATAGTAAATGAAAGAAAAAGTAGGTAGTTGACGCATAAAGTATAACAGTAAAGTGCTTTGATACTAAATAAAATTTAAAATAGTATTTATTAATTTAATGACGTTTATGTTAGACAGGTCACAAAAAATACCTGCTAGTCTAGTGTTATTTCTGTAAACTGTAACATTATCTTACAATAAACACAAGGGAAGCGTCCATTGGATACTTGATGTGCAGAGCTATTTTGAGGACAGGATGCCAAAGTTCGAGACCGATCTGCAGAAGAAGACGTCATCCAACACAAGAAGTTTAGTGGAAGAGTTTCAGATACACAAGTCATTTTCCCAACAGCTAACTTGGAGATGTGTAGTCGTCGAAAAATCCTGCTTTAACATGGCGTGAAAGAGCAAAAGGATGAAGACATCAGTAGAGTTGTCACTGATGTCGTGAAGCAGCGGGTACACAAGTACGGGACTTGTGAAGCTTCAGAGTCATACGGTGAAGGACAGTAAATGGTCTGCGAAGTCACACAACAGTTTATCACAATGTGACCAGCCGTATTAGGTATGTTTGTGTGAGGGTGCAAAATCGCACATAAAAAATGGTGATATTATATACAGTATCTGTATCACACAGTAAGTAAGCAAACAGAAGGGATTCCGTCAACGTCATAACTACGTGCGATCTGGCTCACTAATAAGATTGACCGTGACTGTGTCGCGAGTGTGGTACAAGCAAAAAGATTTATCGCGAGTGAAGTGGAAAGATTGGTTGGCAGACAGACAGATAGACGGACAGACGAATAACAAAGTAACCCTCTACAGGTTTCGTTTTTATCATCTTGAGGTACGGAACCCTACAATAATTAAACAAAGTGAGAAAGAGAGGTCAACATTTTATTATATTAGTTTAGTGTCACTCACTCGCATGTGCGTAGGTAATAACCTCAGGCTCCTAGTCATAGAGGCATTCAAGTTGCTTTTAGGGGATGATTGACCTCTGAGATCGGCTGATCTCCTTATAAAACGGTTTAATATGACTGTCTAACATTGTATAAAAAATAGTGCGGAGAAATTACGTGATTTTTTAATGTACTTTAATAACCTGAAACCTGGCAATTGGTCACCTGGTCAAACTAGTAGGTAAGCTGACGATCATAGTACATAATAATACTACTCAATCGTATACATTTTCTACGTCAGAAAATTCGTGATGTCATGCAGCATCGGGAACTCGGAATAACATATTTACATTGAACGCGAATTTGTCTCTAAGATAATTCCTTTAGTTTATGTGTTCCTAGTACTTGGATACGATATGTTCAATTTGCGACACGTTCATACGTAACCTTGACTGACCTCTGTCCGTGGACTCTAGACATTAATAAATCATTGAATATATTTGAATGAAATATATTCAAATAGAAAGACATGTTCGAATCAACAACATATTTTACTTCCAGATTTTCATGAGAGCCTGGTATCGAAACAAAAAGTTATCCCGTGTAGTACGGATAAAGTAACGGGTTTCATATATAAGTTGGGTATAAAGGTGGTGCATTAAAGCATTCTTCTTACATCCTGGCTGACGCTGGGCCATCTACGGTATGATATCTTCCTCGGGTGTGGAAAACTACTTCTGCTGAAGCGACAGGCAGACTCACCTTGTCACCTTCAGGTCTCCGCTCTTGGAGGACGGAAGTAGTTGAGTGCAGGCGTACCTACCTTTTCACTCTTCAGCTATTCAATCGTGATATCAATAACTGCTCTACAGCTATCTATATTGTGCCACATACCCGTTTGAAGAACCCGGGCTTATTTATGCTTCCATCAGCATGTGTGCCGGTAAAAAATTCAAATTCTTTAAAGTGCGACAAAGAAAGAAATAATCGAAGGCATAAACATACTGAAATGCATATTTTATTTTGAAATATGTGCATGATATTATACGTAGAAACACCCAGTTCAATGACATGAATACATTGAATGGGAGTTTGTCTTCAATTCCTTTGGGTTATGAGTTCCTAGTACTTGGTTGCGAAATAGTCGTTTTGCGACACGTTTATCTGTAACCTTGACTGACCTCTATTCGTTGACTCTAATACATATTAATATTTATCGTTCTTCAATACACGTATAGTAAATACTATATTAAACGAGGTATAAACTAAATGCGTACCTATAAATTTCTCAATTTGTGAATATTTAACATATATATCATATCTTATACTATTATAGCCGCGTGGTTTCCGGCAGACCACCCCATCTCTTCCCATGCGGTGTCGTACAGACTCACCCCATATAACGTGGGACTGAATACAATTATTAGTGAAATGTGGGTGTTAATTCGTCTACCTAACCTTCTGGAGATAAAGGCGTGATTATATGTATGTGTGTGTCCTATTTACAGTTCTATACTATTATGTAATTGTAAATAGGAAAGTTTTGTTCGGCTTAGACACAAAAACTTCTGAACGGATTTAAGGAGCCGGAGATAAGAGATCCATGCTGGCGCACCCGCGGCCGGAAGGATATGTGTTATCGGCCAACTTTATTTTTATATATATTACGCCAGTGGACATAATCTACCTAGATTTTGTACGTGGATTTGATAAGGTGCCTCATGGAAGACTGTTACGAAAACCAAAACATTTCGATATTAGAGGCAACCTTCTGAAATGACTGGAAATTTATCTGATAAGTAGAACATATTAAGTTGGGGTTAGAAACTCACATTCAGATACAAAACCAGTTTTGAGCGTTGTTCCCCAAGGATCAGTTCTCTCGCCTATTCTATTCAAAATTTTTACTACTGACCTAATTGCACTCATTTAATCAGACTCCGACTTCTTGGCAGATGATGGCAAGTTCTTTGCCAATCTACTAGTAAAGGTGGGCAAGCTGCAGGCAGGCCTTGATAGATTGCAAGAATGGCGGTCAAAGTTCAATGCTGATCTACGACTAGAAAAGTATAACCCTATAATATGTTCTATAATAACATGACAGTTATATATTACAGTACAATCACAAAATGGTTTGGGTGTTATCATGTCTATATTTAAAGTGGTCTGACCGATATATAAATAGTGGTATGGGTAATGGATTGCTGAGACGATTTCTCGGGTTCGATCCCACGTTTATGCTCTTCGAAGTTATGTGTGTATTTATCGCAGGTTTATAAGTACCAGGGACCTAAACATAAACTGGTGAAATGTGGGTGCTAGCAACTCGGTACACCCTTTCGGGGATATAGGTGTGAGTTTATGTCATAACATAAACTCACATATGATGTTTTGTTAAGTTATTGTTAAATAAGCAAACTCCTTTCCTTCATCTATGTCATACGAAAAGCATTTCCATTTATGTAACCTACCGTGTTCATCAAGATATACAAAACATATGTTAGACTATTGCTGGAGTGTGGCTTTCAGACCTGGAGCCCCTACTTTGTTAAGAGTATCCAACTACTAGCGAGTACCCACTTCGGGAACGAAGGAAAAGAGGAACTTTATAGAAACCAATAATATATTAACTAGCAATTACAACCTGTCGCAAATACGAGATATGTTTGAGCTTAGTCATAAAGTTTACTCATCACGGGGATACAGCCTCATTCTAATCTAAGGCACACTCACACCCCCGTACTGCCTACCACTGTCTAACAACAAACAACCGTGTAGTGGGTGACTGGAACAAAGTTCCCAAAGATGTTGTGACCGCCTATTCCGTGAAGAGTTATAAGTCTCGTCCTGAATGGCTGGAAACAAATAATTAATGTTGCTGCACGCCTATTAAACCATAATATGTATGCTATTATATATAATGCCTATACTGTTCTACTATCAATGTGTTAAATATATCGTACTTGGTCTATATTTGTGGATGGCTTTGCATAACTTTGATTTCTGGATATTTTAAAACAAAATAATCACGATTTTTTTAGCCACGTTGTTATTTTTTTCACATCATCATTTATGTTTTATGTCAACATTTCATACAATAACGGCTGCGCACTCATTATTTTATACAGAGCCTAGGCATTGTATAGAGAACCGGATTATACACCTTGCCGGTAATATATACATTTAAGGGCCAACTAAAGGTCACCATCAACAATAAAATTCTCATAGTGATCGCGAAGTCAATAATAAACACAGTTTGTGGCGGATATTGGGTAGATAGGTAAGTTTTATGCCGTGGTTTTATAGTTCTATGCAAATGTCACAATTTTATTTGACATTATAAAACGCTGTAATCTTATAGCTTGTGGCATAAGAACTTAATTCGCAGGCCACACAAATGCTATCGTTTTGCTCAGGCTAATTATACGAAAAGATAATAATATTTATTAAGTTAATTATCAGAAATTATAGTAGGCACGGTAGGCGGATTTTTTCTAACATTGTGTAGTGGTTATAAAAGGCTACGAGTTCAAATTAGCATCTTACCTCCGGCAACCTACAAAGAACCCATAGACCGTTTGTGTTGGAGTCGGTTCGAGTATAACCACCTCAACTGGCTCATTGGGCTCGGATATCCATGGGGACTTGGCGCACGTTAAAGAAATGTGTTCAAACCCTACCTATTAATTTATTTTTATGCATGGTACCAGAAGAGATCGATGGGGAGGAATTATTCGATGCCTAACGTTGCAGTCTCCCTCTTTTCCTCTATTTAATTTTTGTATATATTGTATAGTTAGTACAGTTGTGTATAAATTTTATAAGTAAGTAATTGGATTATCTATTTTTACTAATTGTATTAAATTTATTATGTTAATTTACTGTGAACTTCGCATGATGACACATGATGTTTGACAGCAAACTCAACATACTGGTAATTTTTGGAATATTGGAGTATTTAATATTTACTACCCCTACCCCTTCGGGGATATAGGTGTGAGTTTATAAAATAATAATAATTTAATAGGTAAATTGCCGTATTTCTTTAATTGGAGGAATTCCAATTTTTAGTACTAACATTTTTGCATTTTTTTAGGAATGACAAATCCAAATTGAATTATTTTTTGTTTATGAATGAGACTACATTATTATAAACATTTTTATTACATTTTTGAAAAGTGACAGATGTAAAAAAGTAATACGATATTTATCATCATAATGGATAGCATTTAAGAAGTGCGGTTTTTGAAGATTGAATTTAATTTATCAAGCGGCCAATAAAAACAAAATTTAATACATAGTTATAAAATCTTGAAAACAACTTTCAAACACAATATAAATAATGGAAATAGCTATTACATTACAGGAATAACGAACTCATGAATCTGTAAGGCAATTTCGGCAATTTCCTAGGTAAATACCTAATATTTATTTTTCCAAACATACAGCCATCATTATGGAACAGAGCCACCCTTGTGAATTCACTCAGCGTATATAAAAATATATCCATTTCCTCGTCTACCAGGTGTAAAGAGCAAATCGCTTGCGACAGAGGCGAGACGCCTTTATAAAAATTACGATACTTATTTAAGAGTTCAGTTAATAATAATAATCATATTTGGCGTATATTTCCATAGGAACCTATTACGGAAAAAAATACCATCGGTAGCTTAGTGGTTAAGGAGTCGGCATCGGGAGGTCCCTGGCTTGATACCTGGCCATTATATTACCGACGTGAAACGACTTCTAACTCAAGCAATTCAGCTTAACTGGAGGGGTTAGAGGGAATATTAGTAATATTGTTTGCTAATGTTCTTCAAATCGAAAGAATCATTTTTCAATGGTTTATTTATACATTATATTACTTGAGAGTTTTTGAACTGTCAGTGGGAAGACCAAAACCTTGTCCTGCTTTGTCTTTTGCACTGACACTCTTGTGCTTACAAGGTTGGCAGCGCCATTGTGACTCCCTTGGTGTTGCACACGTCCATAGGCCACGGTAACCACTTTCCATCAGGTGGGCCGTGTGCTTGTCTGCCAACCAAGTGGTATAAAACAAATATTTTCATAATGTTACTTGACGTAATTGCAAAATTTTGCCGTTTTATATGCTCTTTATGTGCCTAAACTGAATAAATGAAATTGATCATTTGATTCCTGGATTCTTCAAATTTGATTATAGATTGTTATATAAAGTAAGCTATGTGAGCTATATGTGTTTTACATGATTCATAACAAATATCAAAACTCTTTCATTACTATAGCTCTAACGTATTGATCTAATATTACAAACTAAACAACAACATGCATATTTTAGTACAAATCATAATATTACTAGATGTCACTAAACTTCATTATATCCACATGTCATTATGACAGATCATGTCTTCGCATTTCCCCGTAATTCTCATTCCTAGATATGTCCCGTTATATGTCACATTTATATGACCTGTGGGTTCATTCCCCATTTCGTGGAATATATTACCATGGCCAGTTTTTCTTGGTGCTAGTGATCATGGGAGCTTAGGAACAATAGTGCATCAAAGAATTCGCGTGTCATACATTCTGATGTATAACGGCCTGAGATAGACGATATTTTCGGATTCAATTGTTATCATTTGACATGATTGTAAAATTAATAAGATTAATAAGAAATAAATAAACTTACTGTATTTGAAAGTTAATAAAAATAATATCTTCTATTGTTATCATTCTACTCAGCAGTTCATAGATTTGCAATGTTTGGCGTTAAATTAAATTTCGAAATTTAAATTAGGATAAGTTTAGTGAGATTTCTTACTATAAATCCGAAAATCCGTATATAATTAGGCCATGAAATTGTAGAATTTTTCTTACAGATTCATGAGTTCGTTATTCCTGTTTTTTATAACATTTACATTTTTTATATTTTGTTTGAAAGTTATTATTATATATAAAGAAAGAAATTTCAATATTTTACCACTCTGTATTTTGTTTTTATTGATCGCTTGATAAATTAAATTCGATCTTCAAAAACAGTACTTCCTAAATACTATCCATTTTGATGATAAATTTCGTATTAGATACTCTTTTACAGCTGTCACTTTTCAAAAATATCATAAAAGTGTTTGTTAGCTTAATGTTGTCTAATTCACACACAAAATGTCATTCCTAAAAAAATGCATAAATGTTAACACTGAAAATTGAGGTTCCTTCAATTTTTTCAAAAAAAATTAAAATTAGCGAATATTCCAAATTCAATTCTTTTGATTCACTCCGTGAAACAAAACGCGTTTAATTCACTGTTTTTGAATAATCGTCGGCCATTTGTCGATTGTCGGTAAAAATAATATATGTATTCCGGATTTTTTTCCATATGATATTATGACACAAGGCACAATTATAATAATCTTTGCGGATATATTTAATAAATTGTGTCGATTTCATCTATTCACATTATGAAAATATTTTTATCTACCTATTATATTATATAATTGTAAACTCATCCGTGGGGATTTATCGCACGTAAAAAAGAGTTTCAAACATAGGTGTAAGAATTATAAATTGTAAATTTCAGTCAATATTCTGACATGCAAAATATAGTGTAACTACATGATTAATTTAATTTTATTAAACGGAATTGTCATTTCGAATGAATTTCATTTATTCAGTTTAGGCACATAAAGCACATAATATATGAACGTCAAGATATTACAATTATGTCATGAAATATTATGAAAATATTTTATAATATAAAAATAAACCATTATAAAATGATTCTTTCGCTGGTTCGGTAGAATGGTTATAGAATTAGCGGTTTATTTGTGAGGAATATGAACAACAAACGTGTTAAAACGAATGATATCATTTTGCTTTCCATTTTTGTTCACTAAACAACAATTTACAAAATATGATCATTAAATCTGAAGAATTTGAACTGAAAACTTGACACAGCAAAAGAAGTCGTGGCCGCAGACACAATTATTTGATTGATTCAAAGCATTACGTTAAAGTGCAGAAATCTAGAAATGTTTAATTAATCACTTTTATCGATCTTCTTGACGAAAAAATTACCAAAATGATCTTAATGACTTGGTTTTGCCCCTAGACTTCTTACGCCGAAATTTGGTACACGCCTTTAGTTCGGACAATAATACAATTTAAATCAATAAAACAGTTTGACTTCATCTTAATACCTTGATTATTAAGATCATTTTGACACTTTGTAGCGGTAGCCTAGTGGTATGGGTAATGAACTGCTGAGACGAGGTCTCGGGTTCGATCCCAGGTTTTACCATGGTACACACCAATGACTTTTCGATGCTTTTCGAAGTTATGTGTGTATTTATCGCAGGTTAATAAGTGCCCGGTTAATGGCAATAGGCTCGCCACCTACTACATTGGGACCTAAACATAAACTGGCGTAGTGTGAGTGCTAGCACCTCTGCCTACCCCTTCGGGGATATAGGTACGAGTTTATGTTATGTTATGTAGTCAAGTTCTATCTGATCCTTTTTTTTTTTTTTTTTTTTTTACGTGCGCAAAATCCCCACGGATACCTCCCCACCGGAGCCGGTGGAGGAGGTTATGTCGGACTCGAACCGACTAAAACGCACGCCGCCTGTGGGTCGTTTCGGTTGCCGAAGGTGAGGTTGACAGGCATATCCCTCGCACCCCGGCCGACCCAGGGCCATCTCTCACGATCTGGCCCTCTTCTCGGGTGTGGGGACCACAGAGTCTCCAACTCGTCCCCGGAAACGGGGAGGCGCGCCACGCGCGCCGCCGCCGCGGCCAGTTCTATCTGATCCTGACTGTAAAAGTGAACATGTCCACATTTGAGTGCATCTAAGTGTAAAGTATACAAGGTACCTAATCTCTTCCCTTTCTGAATAATTATTATGCGTAATAAGACATACTGACGGCACCAAAATTTAACCTCAACCATCAAGTAAATATATACTTAATTAACATTGCGAGATAAATATTACTACCGAGAATGATTCAGGCAATGATTCAGTATAAATTCTTCACTTTAGTTGCACCAGTGACCATATAAAAGTGTTACAGTGAAACATTTTTGGTGTCTTTAGACTATACAAGGCAGGCCTCTACCCGGGAAAACAAGGAAATAGGCCCATTACACACATGAAAAAAAAAAAGCTTTTAAAATTGTGTTTGTTTTTATGTCTCACTAGGATAAATTCTGAAACGGCTGCGTCGTTTGTAACGAGCTGTTGTTATGATATGATATAAACGACGTTTCCGCGTAAAAAAAAATAAAACCCAGATCTAAGTTTACGCGGCATGAATTGAAGCACAGCTAGAAGGAAAAAAGAATGAGTCTGATAGGTAGGTTGGGGATTACCGTACATCAGAAACCCTCTTATCTGATACGTGACTAATTAGTAATTACCTACTAATTACCATATTGACAAATGTTTATCTAATATTCCTAGATCCCTATCCCAACACTACTCAATCACACACATTTCGTTCGTCAAAAAATATGAGATGTCTGGCAGCACTGGGATCTTGGTGAGTAAAGTTTTTTTTTCTGATAAAGTATCGAATGCGAATACCTACTTTATTTATATTAGAATCTAGCCTTATTGGCTAATTAGTAAACAAATTTCACATAAATTACTACGTAAATAAATTTGTATGGTATGGTAAATAAAAGTGGTATGGGTAATGGACTAGTGGTATGGGTAATGGAGCAACCGCGGTAGTCTTGTGGTATGGGTAATTGACTGCTGAGACGAGGTTTCGGGTTCGATCCCAGGTTTTACCATGGCACACACCAATGGCTTTGTGTGTATTTATCGCAGGATTATAAATGCCCGGTTAATGGCAATAGGCTCGCCACCTATTACATTGGGACCTAAACATAAACTGGCGAAATGTGGGTGCTAGCAGCTCTGCCTAAACCTTTGGGGATATAGGCGTGAGTTTATGTTATGTTATGTAAATAAATTTCTATGAATGCGTTCATTAACACTTATCAACGTACTTAGTTTTTATTAAGGCGAAGACACTTTGTTTATTTATTTATTTACATTATATAATGTTATGTTATTTATTTTCCACTAAAACACTACACTAACTGGAATGAACGGTATCGTCCGTTTTAGTCTTCTTACTATATTAGTGATGTCAAGAAGTTGGATAGCCTCAACGTTCATATGGCGATGAAGTCTGTTTTCATGAGCTTCTGCATACTTTTGTATCACTCTTCGTATCAGTCTATGTTTAGGTCTTGATGTAGATCCCAGTACCGAATGTACCGGGGTGCATTAACTATGTCTATGTGAAGCGTGAGAAGACAATAAAGATAAGTAAAAGTGACAAATGTAACCACTAGATGTCACTAATATCGTTTTGTTGCGGTACCGTTATCAGATTTGTGTCTTTTTTCCTTTGTCTTTATCGTTTGTTGTCAATCTTTTTTGAGCTGGTTTTGCGCGAACTTTTTATATTCACTTTTTTATTTATTTTATTGCGCCGCGTAATTTGTTCCACGGAAAAGGCGCTAGTTTCTCACGAAGTCACGACCATCTGTTTTGTTCTATTGAGATAATAATAATGAGTATAAAACATTTTTTATGAAGCTTACTGGTATTTATATAGAGATATTACTTAGATAATCTGGCAATTTAGAATGGTCTGAATACCTACACTATATAGTATACAATGCCTGCACTTGAGAATAATCAAGAATATTTCTGAATTTTTCTAGTCTTTATACGTCATTTCTCATTATTATTATGTTTGGTATTATCTAGTTTTGTTAGCTATTAACTGTGCTCGCGACTATGTTCACGTAGAATTAGATCTGGGTAAAAAATTAAACCCAGATCTTAATACATTTTGTATTATAAAAGTAGCCAAAGTTAGTCCTTATATTAACTGCAAGTATATATCAGACGTTATAAGTATCTACAGTACAAATTTCGTCTTAATAGGCTTAGGTCCTTCATAGGTTTATCCAGAACATGCAGATAGAAAAACAGATATTAACAAATGTTTTGTTTTTGTTTCAAGTGCCACAAATATATGCCTGTATTCATAAAAATCTGATGACTAAACGTAACAAAGATTTCTATTTTTTTATATGGGCACTGCTAGTTTACTTATAAAGTTGACGGCTCAAAATACACGGCGCCAGAGATGGAGGTGCGGCCATTTGTTCTGCAAACCAATCAGATAAATCATCGGTCAGGAGGTCAATAGTGGATTGTCTGTTTTAAGCGCGACATTAGACCATATTCTAAGTTTCAAAAATGTTTTTTTTTAATGTAACGGTTCTATTTGCGCAGGTGATGCCTCTTTTATATAAAAGAGGCTGACAGTACTAAAACATGATTGTTGAGACGATTATAGAGAGTTTGACGAATTTATGGGCGATAGAAGTGATTTGACTTAATGGATTATACTTCGCAATTGGGAAATAGGAATAAACTTTGACTACACTACTGAAGTATCTACTGAGGGTGACGGATGGAGCCGCCTGTCACCCTGGCAGAAGCAGGCCGCGGCGGCGGCGCGCCTCTCGCGCCTCCCCATTTCCGGGGACGATTTGGGGACTCTATGGTCCCCACACCCGAGGAGAAGGCCAGACCAAGAGAGATGGCCTTGGGTAGGCCGGGGTGCTAGGGATATGCCTGTTAACCTCACCTTCGTCAACCAAAAACGACCCACAGGCGTTGTGGGTTTTAGTCGGTTCGAGTCCGACGTAACCTCTCCCACCGGCTCCGGGGCTATCCGTGGGAATTTATAGCACGTAAACAACCAAAACATTTCTTTTTCATACTTGCTCACAAGTAAGCATATAAAAAGGAAATAAAGGTGTGTGTGTTATGATCGTTTCATGTGGCAACACATGACCACTGATTACTTCAAAGGTAAGTGACTATAAGTTCTTGAATCACAATTTCTTTTTCACTATCCATGCGCCAATCTCAATAACATCCAAAGTCGGCTCTATTGTTTCTCCTCTGATTGTTTTTTTCTTTGAATCTATGGGTAGGACTGCCGTCTGATCACTGAGGTATGCCTGCTCAGAGTCTCATCTACTAATCAATCAGCAGGAGTACCGGTTTACAAGTGCAACACTTGTTGTTGTTTGAGCCCATATGCACCCAAAGACAACCAGTTAAAGAAATGAAATATCCCATAGCGTGAAATGATTAAATCCACGACACTAAAGGTATGTTATGTATCTATGTAAACTATCGCGTGGTGAATTCATATTTTTTAATATAGGCTCAAGGCAAAGTCTCAGAAAAGAGGGTCACCATTACATATAAACATATACCATGTTACAATGGTGACACTTAGCTTGACAGTCTCATCATATGCAAAAGCATATGTGAAAAATCACACCCCGTTAAAAAGACCGGGACTGTAGGAAGAAGGAAACACGGAAGGAAATTATATAACGGCTCGGAATTTGTCGCGTTTTTATGTAAAAGCGAAAAGTCCCGTACCGTTATAATATAATTATTATAGGTATGATTCCGTTGTCGACCGACAACTGCCGACGTATGTAGCCGATACGCGTAATTCATTGCGTCTTCTCAATGTTCTCTTTTATCCGTATCGAAGTTGAACAAGTAATGTATGTGCTGCATGCGTCGCAGTTGTCGCAGCGTCGGTTTCGGATATTAGGTCTATAATCCAAAACTATAGTATTGAATCTTGATTTTCATTGACAATATCGACAGATTGTCAATGACAATCGGGATTCCAGACTCAGTACCAGTTATAAATCGACTGAGGATCGTTCTGAACACGGACCTAAGTATTAATAGATTAAATCATATCAAGGTATTCGAGAAAAAAATACCCATGCGTTAATAAGACAATCAAAATTCTGCTAGAGTACATTATAGATTGGCGACGAGCTACAATGCCCTATGTGGTTCTGAGGCTCGAATACTTAACGGTATTCCGCATCGTCGGTATATATGACGGTAATGACTGATATCAGTCATAATTCGGTTGATCAGCGGATAGGGTACCGTTCGTTGATATGCTCCGAATTGATTTTAATTCGTGACTAGCGACAAATTTCGTTCGCGAATTCTCACGGCGTATGTTCTTAGTAATGTATGGTCGTTATTCAAGTATCACGGTGAACTTGTTGGGGACGGTGGACGATACAATACAAATCATTAGGTGGTTTCTGTGTCATACGGTGGGTGGGCGAAGTCAGGTATTTTGTTGGGGTCAAACTGTGGATGAGCTTTTATTAAGAATAGGTATTACGATCGTCGGGTTAGACTGAGTTGCCAGCTGATACACACTTGCTGATTAATGAATGAGGCTCTGACGCAGGATTTTATTTTGGAGTTGAGCCTTCAGACGCTAGTACCAAGAGCAATTAGGGTGCGCGAGGTTTCGGGGAGTGCGAGGAATATGGCATATGACTACCTCACCCAAGACGGCTGGACGGTTTGATCGGTTCGAGCCTGATATAACCACCCCGCTGGCCGCAGGGGGTATCCGAGATTTCCCAACAGCCAGATTACCAAGATTGGCATGCGTGCACGCGCATATGACAGTGGACGGTCTTAGTGATTTTACCCCCTTTCTCCGTTCTCAAGCGCGATTGCATTTCAAAATCTGTGGTCCGCTTTTCTGGTGTAGCTTTTGATTGGGCTGATGTTTGATATTTACCCAGAAGCGACCATCATCAGTTGCCATCTGAGCTCCACGACGTATTGGCGACATTGAAGTGTTGCAATTATACCAATGTTAACTTTTTAGAGCTTCAACTACCTGAAACGACTGTCCTAGATGTTCGTATGACAACTGGGACCAATGGCTTGGCGTGCTCTCCAAGTTGCTGAAGTAGAGTAGCGTAATAATACCATGAAAAAGAAATCATCTATCAAACAATTACCTAGTTATTAAAATTCATATTTTGTAAAAAAAAACCACTCATTCGTTAATGATAATAATCCGAAGGCAACTGAAATTCTTTATCGCCACGGTTTGTTGCCGATGTACGAGTATAATTTTTATTATCGTACATTGTTATGATGCAACGCACCTAGTTATACTGTTACTAAACCCAATTACCGAAAGTGGCGTAAATATGATGCATATATTACAGTGATTGCTTCTTGCCCCAATTTTGTGAGCAAGGATTTACGGATGTTCGAGAGCGTACAGTATTTCAACAATTCTAACCGTAAAAAAGTAAAAATTTGTAGAACAAGAGGAAGTTCAAAATTCGAATGATTTTTTTTTATGTTTGTACCTCAGCGCAAAACTCCGCCATGTGTAAACGGATTTGTAAAATCTTTTTTTTTTGTTTGAACGAGGTTTACCTATACACCAGTGTATACACCGAACAGAATAGTTTTTTTCTGTTTTGTCAGTTTGTTATACCACAATAGGGGAAGTGAGCTATTAGTAAAATTGGGTTTTATACATACATACATACATACATATAATCACGCGTTTATCCCCGGAGGGTTAGACAGAGGTGATTTAACAACCACATCTCACCAATCATTGAATTCGGTCCCACGTAATAGGGGGTGAGCCTATTGTCGTCTTCCGGGCACTATTGTTGACTCAAGCCATGCATCTGGTGCTGCTGCTGAGTCTGGGCTGTATATATCTGTCTGATGTTAAACAGCCCTATCCCTTAGTCGCCACTCGCCTTGTACGACACCGCATGGGAAGAGATGGAGTGGTCCAAATTCTACTCTGCCGGGAACCATGCGGCTTTTAAGTTGGGTTTTATATATTTTATTTTTCAATATAAAATCAGAATGAAATTCACTATGATATAGATCTAGAAAATATTTACAGGTTCCTATAAATGTTAATAAACATACATACATAAACTCACGCCTATATACCCGGAGGGGTAGGCTGAAGTGCTAGCAGCCACATTTCGCCAGTTTATGTTTAGGTCCCAATATTGCCACTGACCGGGCACTTATAAACCTGCGATAATTAAAATAAAAACAACACGACATTTTCGTTTCCTTTGACACTCGGTAAAAGTTTTACGGGATAGTGGGCTAATCAGAATCATGGGGATCGAGAGAGATAGCCCAGGATCAGCCGGGGTGCAAAGTATATGCCTGTTAACCTCACCTACAGCTACCGAAAACGATTCACAGGCGTTGTGCCTTTTAGTCGGTTCGAGTCCGACATAACCTCTCACACCGTCTCCGGTGGTAGGGGAATCCGTGGGGATTTTACGCACGTAAATAAATTTGAATCATGGGATAATTAATCTATAGTCCTCATAGAACCAAACGCATCTCTTGGTAATATGCGCCTACCTCGTACTAGCACTGCACCAGCCTATGGTAGACTGGCAGAGAATACCATCGCCAATATACATCGTGCATAAAGTATAAATAAATAATGAGAGCGAAGTGGGTTGGTCGGGATTTATGGTTTTAAGCGTAAGTCCCGTCCACTTGTGCATAAGCATCAATCATAGACCAAAAATCGATTTTGACTGATTCAGCGACGCTCTGCGTTGAGTCACAAGGGACTAAAATTTAGTTTTTGCGCATCTTGAGTTACGTACAATGTTTTTTGCTGAGTATAACTACATACTATGATCCGTCTTTTTTAAGCACCAATCATAAAATTGTAATCTAGGGAATCATCAAATATTTGTGTTATTAATATTATGATTTACCATATAATGGTTTACATGTAATGGGAACTTCAATTGTTACGTTACTTTGTGTCATATTACAAGTTATAGTATGTTAATGTGGTGACGGAGAAAGAATACAAGTATTACCACCCCATCTCATCCGAAGGGTGTCGTAAGAGGCGACCAACAGAAAAATACGACGACGATATCACTACAAGATAAGGAAAACTTGAAATAAAACCCTGTACCAATCCGTCTGGGAAGCGTGGGAACAGTAGGCGAAAGCCTCCCTATATTGGGAGAGGCCTAGTCCAGCAGTGGACTGCGATGGGCTAGTTGTTGTAATTATGATGTAGTATGTTAATTATTGGACTATCTGTAACATGAGTCATGTTACAGATATTTTACTTTATGAAACTTTGTGAAATTAGAATTCACAAAAAATATTTTTAGTCTTTTGTCATTTTAATAGGAATAATACATATAAGAATACCTCATATAAGCACATAATAATGAAACTGACTGTATTACGAGTAAATACTTTTTGATGAATATTGTTCAAAAGTAGGAAACTTGTGAATATTAGTATACCTTTTTTTATAATTACTGGTCGGTTGGGAAGGTTATGTTGGACTTGAACTGACTAAAACGCACGCCGTCTTAGGGTCGCAGGTACTTCACATTCACGTCTAAGGCCAAAAAATCGAGTCGGTACTGGTGGTAGAAACTTGGTGGCACAAATTTGTCTCAAGTTTCGACCGGGTAGGTACCACCGTGCACTATTGCGAAAAACCCTCCATAGCAATTCAATCTCGGTTGGATTGTGTTCAGGGGTCAGCATGTGCATAGCCGGGCAGAGGTGGTGGTTGTCGCAGCACTAGTGGGACCAGTGGGTCTTGGCGTAGTCTAGTGGGGATGGCGCGGGGCGATGCGCCGAACAGGGAGACCTGTAGAAACGGTGGTGCCGCTGGCCGCCCGCGGTATAGTACAGGGGCCCAACTGGGGTTAACCACCTTGGGAGGCTGCCTCACCAGGCCGCGCATAATCCCGATATGGTTCGTCGTGCCGGTTGGTGACCGGATTTGGGAGCCCGGCGACCATACTCGGGGGGGTACGGGGGCCCTTCCGTTCGGCGCGTCGGCTCTCGCCATGCCTCACATTCATAGATAAAACCAATATCCCGCGCTTTGTCACACGGTGCTGCGGCGGCAATCACTTCTTTTTTCACGCCTTCTCCCACCCAAACTCATGGCAGCGCAATTCACAGAAAAAGGCAACACAGCGGCTCGTCACACTCCCAAAAGCTTGCTATTTGAGGTGGAGTCCACAAACATCTGTGGGCTCCATGCAAACCTCAACGCCGTCCACCAACACCTAGAGACGGCGAAACCTGCCATGTTTTTTCTAACGGAGACGCAAATACACCGCCCTGACGACACGACCTACTTGCTCTACCCTGGCTATGTTCTTGAGGAAAGTTTTCGTGCAAAAGCCGGGGTGTGCGTGTTTGTTAGGGCGGATGTTTGCTGTCGCCGTTTGCGCTGCCTAGAGGACCCATCCTTCTCCGTCCTTTGGGTACACGTAGACCATGGCCCTACGAGTCAGATCTATGTGTGCCTCTACCGTTCCCATACAGGAGATGCTGAGACAACTCGACTCTTTGAATATCTGAGTCAGGCGGCAGATGATGCGCAGGAGCGATTTCCGAATGCCGAAATGGTATTTTTGGGGGATTTTAACGCCCACCACGAGATCTGGTTGGGCTCCTCCAAAACAGACCATGCGGGAAGAGCCGCCCACGCATTTGCTCTGGCGCACGGCCTGACCCAATTGGTGCACGAGGTCACTAGGATACCAAGAAGGTCGGGCCAAGCACCTTCTCTGCTAGACCTTCTGCTGACGAGTGATCCGGACCGGTACAGTGTATCGGTGCGAGCCGCGTTAGGCAACTCTGACCACTGCCTGGTCTGTTCCACGGTGCCTATTATGGCGCCTCCACGACCAGTGCGGGGGAAGCGGCGTCTCTGGCACTACTCGTCAGCGGACTGGGATGGACTTCGTGACTATTTTGCGTCCATCCCGTGGGTTGAGCGCTGCTTTGAAGGTAAGAACCCATCGGATTGTGCTACTGCTGTCGCCGGTGAGATCGGTCTGGGTATGGAATACTATATCTCATACACCGATGTCACCGGTGACCGCGGGGTGCGCCCTTGGTTCGGGCGCGAGTGCGCGGAAGCTGTTGAACAAAAACAGTCTGCGTACCGCGCTTGGGTAAGGGCGCGCGCCACGCGCCATCCCAATCTGGGCCACTTCAAGGCGGCGTACAACAGAGCCACAAAGGTCTGTAGAAGGGCCTATGTCAGAGCGGATGCCCTGCGCATAGCGCGGCTTGGTCAAGAGCTAGTGATGCATCCCACGGGAAGCCGTGGCTACTGGCGACTGGCTAAAGCCGTGCAAGCCAACTTCTGTCAGCCTTCGCTGCCTCCGCTGCGTAACCCTGATGGATCCCTGGCCCATGAGCCGCAAGAGAAGGCAAATCTGCTGGCTAATCTCTTTGCGGCCAACTCCCGAATCGATGATTGTGGTACCCAGCCACCAACACTACCCGACAGTGACCACGCGATGCCTGATATCCATATCAGGCAAAGCGATGTCCGTGCAGTGCTGCAATCACTCGATGTCCGGAAAGCCAGTGGTCCGGATGGTATTCCAGCGGTAGTTTTGAAAAAATGTGCAGCGGAGTTGTCTCCAATGCTTACGCGCCTGTACCGGCTATCCTACAGTTCGGGTACAGTGCCTTTGCCTTGGAAAGAGGCGAATGTTCAGCCGATTCCCAAGAAGGGGGATCGCTCGGAGCCAGCCAACTATCGACCCATAGCCGTCACCTCAGTGCTGTGCAAAGTGTTCGAGCACATAATTAACAAACAGCTCATGCGGCACCTAGAGGATCACTCCTTAATTAATGACCGGCAATATGGCTTCAGACCGAAACGGTCAACGGGTGATCTTCTAGCATACGTTACCCATCTTTGGGGTGAGGCTATGGACAAGCACGGCGAGTCACTGGCAATTAGTCTTGACATCGCCAAAGCTTTCGATAGAGTCTGGCACAAATCGCTTCTTTCTAAGCTACCTGCCTTTGGTCTGCCTTCTAGGCTGTGCAACTGGGTTGCTAGCTTCCTGCAGGGGCGCCGTATTCGCGTCCTTTGTGACGGACGAGCTTCGGAGTTTCTGCAGGTTAATGCTGGCGTGCCCCAGGGGTCCGTCTTATCACCCACTCTCTTTCTTCTGCATATCAACGACATGCTGTCTACCGGCAATGTTCATTGTTATGCAGACGATAGCACTTTACATGGGAGTTATCATGGACATCCAGCGGCCAAGCAGTCAGATATCGCGGAGAAAAGGCAGATTCTTGTCACTGAGCTTGACGGGGTCCTGAATCACATTTCTCAATGGGGCTCTGAGAACCTGGTTGAGTTCAATGCCAAGAAGACGCAGGCATGTGCGTTTACAGCAAAAGTATCTTCTTTCCTTCCCCTCCCCACTCTTCAGAGCACGCCACTGCCGCTGCAGGACAATCTCAATATCCTAGGTATGGATGTTCGCTGCAACCTTTTTTTTTTTTTTTTTTTTTTTTTTTTATATAGGACACGTCAATTGGACCTCGCCTTGCCTGATGGTAAGCTGAAGGCAAAATCCCAGAAAAGAGGGTCACCATTACTTACACATACCGTGTGACAATGGTGACACTCAGCTTGACGGCCTTATCATATGCTTTTTCACGCCCCGCTTAAAGGACCCGGGACTGTAGGAAGAAGGAAACACGTGAGCTGGTAATGAATTCCAGGCCTTAATGGTGCGACAGAGGAAAGAGTCTCCGAACCGCTTGGTTCTTGATCGGATGTTTTGCACCGTGTGCGGATGACATCTAAGACCTGCACGCGTTGTCCTGTGTAGGAAAGGGGAGGGTGGGACTAATTGGAAGAGCTCATCAGAACACTCCCCATGGTACAGACGGTAAAATACAGCCATGGACGCAACATCTCTACGCAGCTGTAAAGGTTCTAGGGTGTTCGTGATCTCGGGATTCCCAATGATGCGGATCGCACGTCGCTGCAACCTGTCGAGAGCATCTAGTAAGTACTTTGCTGAACCGTCCCAGAGATGCGAGCAGTACTCCACACAGGAGCGAATTTGTGTCTTGTATAGAAGACACCGCTGCTCCGGCGTGAAAAATCGTCTCACTCTGTTCAGGACTCCGAGTTTTCGTGAGGCTGTTTTGATGATGCTTTCGATGTAGTTTTTGTTATTCAGGTTGCAGCGAACATCCATACCTAGGATATTGAGATTGTCCTGCAGCGGCAGTGGCGTGCTCTGAAGAGTGGGGAGGGGAAGGAAAGAAGATACTTTTGCTGTAAACGCACATGCCTGCGTCTTCTTGGCATTGAACTCAACCAGGTTCTCAGAGCCCCATTGAGAAATGTGATTCAGGACCCCGTCAAGCTCAGTGACAAGAATCTGCCTTTTCTCCGCGATATCTGACTGCTTGGCCGCTGGATGTCCATGATAACTCCCATGTAAAGTGCTATCGTCTGCATAACAATGAACATTGCCGGTAGACAGCATGTCGTTGATATGCAGAAGAAAGAGAGTGGGTGATAAGACGGACCCCTGGGGCACGCCAGCATTAACCTGCAGAAACTCCGAAGCTCGTCCGTCACAAAGGACGCGAATACGGCGCCCCTGCAGGAAGCTAGCAACCCAGTTGCACAGCCTAGAAGGCAGACCAAAGGCAGGTAGCTTAGAAAGAAGCGATTTGTGCCAGACTCTATCGAAAGCTTTGGCGATGTCAAGACTAATTGCCAGTGACTCGCCGTGCTTGTCCATAGCCTCACCCCAAAGATGGGTAACGTATGCTAGAAGATCACCCGTTGACCGTTTCGGTCTGAAGCCATATTGCCGGTCATTAATTAAGGAGTGATCCTCTAGGTGCCGCATGAGCTGTTTGTTAATTATGTGCTCGAACACTTTGCACAGCACTGAGGTGACGGCTATGGGTCGATAGTTGGCTGGCTCCGAGCGATCCCCCTTCTTGGGAATCGGCTGAACATTCGCCTCTTTCCAAGGCAAAGGCACTGTACCCGAACTGTAGGATAGCCGGTACAGGCGCGTAAGCATTGGAGACAACTCCGCTGCACATTTTTTCAAAACTACCGCTGGAATACCATCCGGACCACTGGCTTTCCGGACATCGAGTGATTGCAGCACTGCACGGACATCGCTTTGCCTGATATGGATATCAGGCATCGCGTGGTCACTGTCGGGTAGTGTTGGTGGCTGGGTACCACAATCATCGATTCGGGAGTTGGCCGCAAAGAGATTAGCCAGCAGATTTGCCTTCTCTTGCGGCTCATGGGCCAGGGATCCATCAGGGTTACGCAGCGGAGGCAGCGAAGGCTGACAGAAGTTGGCTTGCACGGCTTTAGCCAGTCGCCAGTAGCCACGGCTTCCCGTGGGATGCATCACTAGCTCTTGACCAAGCCGCGCTATGCGCAGGGCATCCGCTCTGACATAGGCCCTTCTACAGACCTTTGTGGCTCTGTTGTACGCCGCCTTGAAGTGGCCCAGATTGGGATGGCGCGTGGCGCGCGCCCTTACCCAAGCGCGGTACGCAGACTGTTTTTGTTCAACAGCTTCCGCGCACTCGCGCCCGAACCAAGGGCGCACCCCGCGGTCACCGGTGACATCGGTGTATGAGATATAGTATTCCATACCCAGACCGATCTCACCGGCGACAGCAGTAGCACAATCCGATGGGTTCTTACCTTCAAAGCAGCGCTCAACCCACGGGATGGACGCAAAATAGTCACGAAGTCCATCCCAGTCCGCTGACGAGTAGTGCCAGAGACGCCGCTTCCCCCGCACTGGTCGTGGAGGCGCCATAATAGGCACCGTGGAACAGACCAGGCAGTGGTCAGAGTTGCCTAACGCGGCTCGCACCGATACACTGTACCGGTCCGGATCACTCGTCAGCAGAAGGTCTAGCAGAGAAGGTGCTTGGCCCGACCTTCTTGGTATCCTAATCTAATAAAATCTAACCTGAATAACAAAAACTACATCGAAAGCATCATCAAAACAGCCTCACGAAAACTCGGAGTCCTGAACAGAGTGAGACGATTTTTCACGCCGGAGCAGCGGTGTCTTCTATACAAGACACAAATTCGCTCCTGTGTGGAGTACTGCTCGCATCTCTGGGACGGTTCAGCAAAGTACTTACTAGATGCTCTCGACAGGTTGCAGCGACGTGCGATCCGCATCATTGGGAATCCCGAGATCACGAACACCCTAGAACCTTTACAGCTGCGTAGAGATGTTGCGTCCATGGCTGTATTTTACCGTCTGTACCATGGGGAGTGTTCTGATGAGCTCTTCCAATTAGTCCCACCCTCCCCTTTCCTACACAGGACAACGCGTGCAGGTCTTAGATGTCATCCGCACACGGTGCAAAACATCCGATCAAGAACCAAGCGGTTCGGAGACTCTTTCCTCTGTCGCACCATTAAGGCCTGGAATTCATTACCAGCTCACGTGTTTCCTTCTTCCTACAGTCCCGGGTCCTTTAAGCGGGGCGTGAAAAAGCATATGATAAGGCCGTCAAGCTGAGTGTCACCATTGTCACACGGTATGTGTAAGTAATGGTGACCCTCTTTTCTGGGATTTTGCCTTCAGCTTACCATCAGGCAAGGCGAGGTCCAATTGACGTGTCCTATATAAAAAAAAAAAAAAAAAAAAAAAAATGGTGTGAAACCCACTTTATTATGACAAATCTTCAACCCATAAAACTCATAATGACAGGATATTAAGAGTCTATGAGTCAACCACGCACAACCAACAATCAGCAACAACCATTGTTGTGTGATTATATTATGAGTAGGTATGTATGTACTTCTTACTAGGAATTTCTGAGCAGTTACCGTGGGCATTTCCCGTGACTACTCTGACCGTGCATTGTCAAAAAAATCTTTAGAATGTTTTAAGACATTGTCTTGCTAGTAAAACGATAGTTATCCAATACAATACAACCCCATTTCGCTACGCTCAGAACTATTCACGCTTTTATTTTCAACGCCATAAGATCCAAATATGAATGAACAGCTGTTTTCGAAATAACAGGAAAAAATTTCCATTCAGGAACCAATTGACAGGTTGTATACAACGGCAACGCGCGTAACGCTACTGTATTGAACTTGAAAGTTTGGGTGAATTTCAACTTTATCTGAACGTTGTATGATTGATTTTTGTTTGTCAATTCTAACTTATTCTAGAACATTCCGTAATTAAAAAACTGGTCATCTCGATAGTGGCATGATGAAGGAAGGAATGTTTTCTGGTCTGGTGATCTGGTGAATGTTTGGTTTGTTGTTATGAAAAGTATTTAACTTAGATTCACAATTATTTTAAATTACAGAACTAGTCAAAATACTAAAGCTAGTCTACTGGTAAGCGGTCACCGGTGGTTAAACGCTAGAAACATCACATATGTCATTAATGTGTATTACTATCCCTTTCAAAAAAGAGTGGGTTGTATTAGGAGAAACAGAATGCTAAAAAACCCTAGCTGCAGAGCCTTGATTTTGAAGAGCTAATATTGTCTGAACATACATTTATTGCGGTCATCTACAGAGAGAGAGTAAAACTCAATAGAATGGCCAAAAATATACAGAGTGCCTGCAAAGTGGTACACCTGCTGATTGACAAGGTTAGGACAAAGGACGATAACATTCAAATAACATCGATTAACATAAAAAAATTAAATGGTTCAGGCGGGATACGAACGAATATCGGTAGATGGCTTCCAGTGTCGGTGTAAGACGGATAGTATAGAAGAATTTGGATGGTTTCGGGCGAAGGCCTTAGTGGTTTTTTTTTATCTAGTACACGCCAAGTTGACTTCACCTCGCCTGATGGTAAGCTAAAGGCAAAGTCTCAGGAAAGAGGGTCACCATTACAGACACTAAGTAATGTTACAATGGTGGCACTCAGCTTGGCGGTCTCATCGGCTACTTTTTCACGTCCCGCTTAAAGGACCCGGGACTGTAAGAAGAAGGAAACACGTGAGCTGGTAATGAAGTAAAGAGTCTCCGAACCGCTTGGTTCTTGCTCGTCTATTCTGCTCAGAGTGAGGGTGACATCTAAGCCCTGCACGTGTTATCCTATATAGGAAAGGAGAGGTCCAAGCGTTCTCCCTGTAAGGGAAAGATCGCGGTTTCGAACCCCTGGAAAGAAATTCTGGACCGTTTGAATTTTTTCTATCTTAATCTATTTGAATAGTTAGAATACTAAATGCTTTAAAAATTCATTCAATAGTCAAATCACAAATAAGAGAGGGAGTGCGCTCCGTGTTGAAATCCTCAGATGCTACTGGGAACAACGCTATGTTGATCTAGATTGACTACGGTTCCAAACTAAGTCTGATGTTCATAAATAAATAAAATATTACTCATATAGGAAGCAATAGTAATCAACGCAAGGACAGATCTTCGTTGAGACACGCAGTTAACGGTTTTAATTGATATAACAATCACAAAAAACGTCGCATCAATTGTACATCGTTGGTCGATACAAAATTGTACACATTAATTGTTTATTCAAGCCCTTTTTGTGTAACACCGGCTTTATATGTTGGGCCAATGTATGTATTGCCAATTTAAAGTAATTTATTTTATCAGAACATTGTACACGTCTCTTGCGAAAGCTTATATTGTACAATATTGGCGCATGTTGGGCCAATGTGTACAGCTGGTTTACCAAATACTATGTGTGTAAAATAAGGCTATAAATACATAGAAAGAAAGAAAGAAACATTTATTTAGTGCTAAGTGGTCACACATACAAGAAATTACACAATACATAATAATACCATTAGAAGTACTGGAAGCATGTTCACACATTAATAATAAACATGCTTTCAAACACCAAAAGCAACAAACGTGAAATCAGTGCGACACACAAATGCACCAAATGGGTGTCCAGTTCAGCATTGGTTTTTTATACATTGGACGTATGAAATCAAATAAATAGGTATTTTTGTTTGTTACTCGATTGGAAATTTATGCAGTATTATATTGGTAATTTATTGCAACAGTCCCAACGAGTCCTCATCCTAATGACATAAGTAATACAGTTGTAGGTAGGTTACAGTAACCTATAGTACTGCATAAATTTCCAACTGGGTATATGCAATATTATGTTGGCAGTTATACAGTACAAAGATACTCGTTGATTAACTGCCACCGGTGAAATTAAACTTGTGTACGTTTAAAAACAATGAACTGAGTTCGTTTAAAAGATTTATTTGAAACGCAGTTAATTAAAAAAAAATGAAGTTAGTAATTTAAATTTTACCTCTTTTGTGTTGACAAATATGTCATTTTAATCTGGACTACGATTCAGCTAATTTTGTCATAGTAAAATTGACATAACCACTAAACTTAATATAAAGTTTGTTACGCTATGTTACATTTTGTAGAGCCTTTCTGAGATCTATAAAACATATTATCTACTAATTATATATTTCCATAATTTTGACATACTTGATAAATTAATAGTAAAACACCATTCGTCCTTGATCCTGGTGCTTGAACAGCGCCAGGATCAAGGATAATATTGTGGAAGACAGTATTGAATACCTACCTACTCAATAGTAACAAATACATGGTAAATATCCCGGTGTTTTACTACTAATGTAAATGACCATATCAATCTCAAATCATACTTTATGAATACTTCACAGATTCGAGCGCAAATCATCATAAAGTACAACATAAATACAAAACTCCTCAAGGAACGGCTCCGCATACAAACAAAACTGACGTCCGAAATATTTACAAGCTATCTCGATCCCTCTCTATTGTAGTACAAAAGAACGGGACAAAAAAACTGACTTGAATTCCTATGCATAAATAGGCAACGTGGGAAAATAGTACTCGTGGTTAGGTTATGTGGGTGTTGTCTGTGTTGGAACAAGAATTGACGGACTGACGGGTATACAGGTTTATGTAGCAAAAAGTCAACAAATAAATAAGTTAAATAAGGCACTCGGTTGTCCGTTTGTGTTTTACGATGTACTTAATTGATGCGTTGACAATAACAATTGGTGGTGGACACACGGAAACAAATTTATTAGCGTGGCTCTGGTAGAATTTTATATATATTTATTGAGTCGTTGGCGGAATCGTTGGAATCGTTATAGAACAAAAAAGAATAAAAAAAGAAAAACAAGAATAATAATTGGTTAATAGTAATGTCAAAAGTGTCAAAAGGACATCTCAAATGTACACGAAACCGGCGAGAATATATGAAAATAAAAGTAGAAAAAGTGAAAGATATTTGCCAGAATCGTAGCAGGTGGAAACATGTAGTCTTTACCTACCCTTAAAGATACCCTTAAAGATTACATATTATATGTAATAATGTCAATATTATTGTTGCTCATTATTATGATCAGATTAAGGATTCCATACTGAGTATAATTTTTATAGAAACACTCAGCAAATTTTTTTTTTTTTTATATAGAACTTAGGTGGCAGACAATCACACGGCCCACATAGCGAAAGTAGTTACCGTGACCTATGAACGTGTGCTACACCAGGGGAGTCACACCCGTGCTGCCGACCCTGTAAGAACAGAGATTTTCTGTGCCTCCAGTGCAGAACACAAAATCAGGACAATCCTTTGGTCTTCCCACTGACAGCACAAAAACTCTCCAGTGAGCTCTAGCTACCCTACTCACCGCCGGAAACACAACACGAGGTTATTGTAACCGTGGTATACTGTAGGGTGGAGGTACTTCCCCAGTCGGACTTCTCAATTGGGACGGAAATATCGTCGTGTCCTACCTCCTTTGATATTATAATGATGACCAGACCAATGCAAATTTGCTCACTTATTTAAGTGTAATCAAATATTTAAGGAATGTGAAAATCCATCCCGCGTCCTTTGACTTCACAGTCGAACGCTAAACCGCCATTCCACGTGTTAGTTGTAACTTTTTAGGTACAACTATTCTGAGAGGTATAATATTAACACTTTTTGACACAATTAGCAAAGTACGGAAATTAGACACTTTTGTTAATTAATACCTCATAATAATATGCATCTCAGAGGTCATCAGTTAAAGCTGAGTTCCAGGTTTTCAAATAATATCTTCACGGAATGTGAATCAAACGGAACTCGACAAACCAATTTCAAATCTCAAGTAAAAGCTGGTGGAAAATAACAGGATATAGACATTATCAGTTGAATCAACTGCTGCGTTATAAATAAATAAATTAATGTATGTTTAGTGCGCTTAGCAATAATAAACTTAATTTCATTTAAAACCCAAGATATTCTAATAATATTATAAATGTTTAAGGTTGTGAAGATGTTTGATATTTAATCGCTAGAATGGTTGAAGGGATCTGGTTGAAATTCTTTTTTTATACTTACCAATTAGGTGGCAGACAAACGCACGGCACACCTGATGGGAAGTGGTTACCGGGGCCTTTGGACGTATGTAATACCGGGGGCACATGTTGCAATTTGGTACAGGGATAGATATATAGAAAAAGATAGGGTCTGGATTAACATGTAGGCTACTTTCTTTCCCAGGTTTCTATAAGTTGCGAGTTTATACAGATTGTACAGAAAAATTTACAGATTTGACAGATTATCAAACCTACCATTCGAGAATAAGGTCCTATGAATATATTGCCCAATGATGTTAGTTGTATCGAACTGTTTCAGATTGTACGAGTATCACAGTAAATACTACATCGTACTACATACAGCGTTGCAAAGAAATGGGTGAAGTGAAGTAACTGGACTGTGACTGAAGCACTTTTTGTGCTTAGCTAAAACTGTATTCATGAACAAGTATAGTATTAATCCGAAAACAGAATGAGTATGTTTTAATGCTAGTGAAAGCAATGGCTCAGCCCTAATTTATTTAGTTTTTTTTAATATTTTTTTTTATTTGTTTTCTGTTAAAAATGTAGATATTACTGCTTCATTAGCAAAGAAGACAAAAAAATAGTAGCATTTCTTTCTATACGATTATTCGGCGTTTCCTTCTCGTCTATTTTTTTAGAATAAAATAAAAAATATTCAATTATTGTTTAGCAGTGTACCAACTACCAGGTAAGGTTGGGTGGACCCCAATGGTGTTGATAGCCTACTTCTTTAGAGTACTAGTACACATACTATAATTTTGAAGTTGGTTAATTGGCTACGCGGGCGTACGATTTCATTTTAAGGGTCCACCAGACATTCGTCACAATATAATAATCAATGCCTCTGTTGGACCTCTTTTTATATAATCAATGTCCAATTATACACTTCTCATCGGAAAAATGCAATCTAATAGGAATGGAATGGAATGCCACAACATGTGATGTGACTCCAATCGATGAAAAACCGTAATGAAGCAGTAATAAGAGCTCGGGGAGGGAATACAAGTTATTAAATAAACGATTTTTTTTTATTTATATGTTGCTTTATCCACTTTCTTTACACTCCATACAGAGTAAAAAAGGCTCGTTTAAAAAAATACGAAATCTATGAAATACTGGGTAAAAAATGGTTCGTTAAACAAAATACGGAACCTATGAAAATTTAATTTGAATTTAGAATATTGAAATTAGAATTTGAAAAGCTCATATTATTCACTTTTTTACACGTAAAAAACCGTCCGTGGTCCGTGGTAGATCCGTGGGGATTCTTTGGCACGCCAAAGAATCCCCACGGATCTGGCCTCCTCACCGGAGCTAATGGGAGAGGTTATGTCGGACTCGAACCGCCTAAAACGCATGGCACCTGTGGGTCATTGTTGGTCATATTATTCACTATTAAACGACATTTGACATAAATTCCTAAATATACACATTTTTCTGATAATCTTTAGAAGACATAAACATGCAATGGGTTTCGATTTTGCTGATGAGAAGTGTATGTACAAATAAGATAAGTTTACAAAATAAATCTGTCAATGACATCATAACAGCAATGGAATAAGGAGTTACGTAATGTTGCTAGTTAAGTAAATAATAATTGTTAGCACTTTACTACCTACACACGTCGATGACAACAAAAGTCTTGGCCACAAAAAGAGGTTTGCACACACTTGATTCAATGTCATTGTATATTATTGGATATTTGACAACTATTAAAAAATATTTATTGGAAATGAAAGTTTATACGTAAATAATAACTAAGTTTACAAAAAGTAAACATTTAAATATTATATTTTTCAAAATAAAATTGAAATATTTTATCTGTGGCAAAATGTAAAAAGCTGTTGACGGTTCTCGTGACGTAACTATAAAATTTTTACTTAGTGTAACGGAAACTTTCGGTGATAATTTAATGACGTCACGAGCAGAATATCACGTGACCGATCGTTTTTCGCGTACTTTATAAGCTAGCAAGGTGAAATGTGTTTCTTTTCTAATGAATAAGGTTTTATGGGAAAATGATGAATTTTAACAAATATTGAATAAATTTCTACATCTTTTAAAATAGGTTTCCGAAATTGGTCAAATACTTAATTCTTGGAAACACATTTAAACAGGCATGAATGTCAGCCACCTGAATGTCAGCAATCTCCACTAAAGTTTAGTTCTAGAGTCCCATCTGTACTTAGAATATGTCAAGGGCAAATTTTGGTCTGGGATCTGCATATTGTTATTGAATGTTATTTTGTCTATTCTCAAGCCCTAGAAGCAAGCCAGTGCCAGAGCTACGAGACAGTAACCACATCTCATCAGGTGAGTCGTATGCTTGTCTCCCACCTTAAATTCTATAAAAAAGGTACGGTTGATGTGGACACTAAAGATGTTGCAAGGTTCCTCCACCCTTTACACTTATTTCATGCTATAAGTACATGTTATACTGCTATATATAGGTATTACATATGAAAAAAGTGGTGCGTTACTAATACAACTTAAATAGAGCTAATACGGCGCACGTGATCAAACACGTTCACGTTACGGTTAACAAATGTGAATAAGAGCGTTATCCCATTATCCGATCCGATATCGGTGTTGGCTCCGATATCCGACATCCGATAACCGAAAGGAGGTAAAATGTATGAAATGTGTATCTGTTTTTCACATTGTCCGGCACGTTATCGGATATCGGAACTGACACCGCTGTGATCGCCCGATATCGGATATCAATGTCATTCAGTCACAACAATAAAATACAAAAAAAAATACACATGTCATGTCATATTCTATGATAGAGATTTCTATACAGTCTGTGGTTTAGCTTATGGTTAAAATATTTTGAGTCTGTGCTATCGAGCAAATGGACGTCCATTTACTCGATAGCACAGACGTTTCCATTACGTCCAGGATACGTATCCTTGACGTAATGGACCGATTTTATCGGATATATGAGAAAACAGCACATGGTATCCGATATCGGCTATCGTCATCCGACACCGATGTCAAACCGGAAGTAGCAATGTAAGGACGGTTCAAGCCTTGTTTAAGCTAACCACACACATGCATATGTAAATAAAGTAAGCACTTACTGACAAAAATCTTGTGTCTATATTATTGAACTAGCTGACCCACCTGACTTGGCTTATTTTGAAACTCTGTAACACTTTGACCTTGGTATTTTTTTGTCTTCAAATATTGTTTAGAAGTCTTCCAGATTTTTTGACATTTACGATCACTGCTCCGCTCCCTTGAGTTGAAGTGTGTGTTAATAAACACACTATAACAATCGTCGATAAATGGACTATTCAACACAACAATACTTTTTCAATTCGAACCAGTACTTCCTGATATTAGCGCGTTCAAACAAACAAATAAACTAACATTTCAGCTTTTTATTATTAGTACAAATTAACCGACTATGAAATAGAATATAATTCTATTGTCCGCACTTATCCTCCATTTTGGGCTATTATGGCGATAAACAATTGAACTACTAGTTCCTGAGATTAGCGCGTTCAAACAATAAACTCTTCAGAATTTATTATACGGGCTGCATTCACAATATTAACGGCAGTAGGTATGTATGTCACTGCCACTATGTCCCTAAGGACTGAGCTTCATAACCGGTTGTAATCCACATCCAATACACTAAACTGCGGATTTTTAAATTATTATTAAAAAATAGTAATAATAATAATATCTACGTAATGTAAATCGATGCAGTAACGGTTAGTAAGTACAACGCACTTAGTCAATCCTGCGCAGAACCTGTTCCTCTAATATACTAATGACCTTTGTGAGTATAGATTTATTGGGTTACATATCAAAATCCCAAAGTTCGTAATAACGATGTATGAAAGACATATTCTTTTTGGGCAACCAAAAATATTCGTAAGTGTTCAGCAACACATTTTTTTTTAGATGGGTGAAGATCGATGTTAAGTCGGAACTTAGACCAGTAAACCTACTTGGGCAGGCTATACGCCTGGTATCGGGAGGTCTAAAGGTAATCAGTACTGGCCGAATTTGTAAGTGGACCTTGAGGTTTGTAAAAATAGTCCCGTATAACCATTACCAACATAAGAATAGGCTATTTGACAACATTCAAAATATACCACAAATTATGGTCATCCTATCAGAAAATAACGGAAAAAGACCTATGAGACTATAATTTACCCTCTAATATGTATATTATTTGAGAATTTCGAATATAAAAATATAATATTTTGTTGATTCATTGTCTATGATGAAAACGCTCTTGATTGGGCAGAAGTACTGTTGACGTCACTGCCCAATAAACAGCACTTCGTTTGTACGCGCTTTTCGTTGTTTCGGTGTATAATTCGGATTTTACTTTAATTATCGAGAGTTTTATGGTCATTTGTGATTAAGTTTATAATATAGTTTGTTTAAATCATCAACATGGACACAAATTTTGCGCGAGCAGATAACAGCAACTTCCTAAAGTGGACGCCTTTATGATTGCACTGTTCTTCAAAAACAATACTGATTTCCATGTTGCTGAACTTAAAAATATAAAAATAGCCAAGTAAGTATCATGTAGTATCTAAATTCGTATTCATTTTCAAACCTTAATGTGTAATCATTTAAATTTTATAAAATGAAATTTTAGGTTATGTTGACATAAACATAGTAATGTTTTATTTGTTGATGATGTTTATGATGTTTTCTTTTGTTTCTCAGGTCTGGAAGGGAGTCCTATGGAGATGATGTTATTGGCTACGTTCAATTGCATCGAGAATATGGTGTTTGCACAGTTAGTGTAAAGTGTACCCGGAGTATAAAGTGAGGAACAAACCGTACAATGTGACGTTGATTATTAAAGAAAATGAAAATGAAATCGTTAGCTGTCACTGCCATAACTGTGCTACTTCTGCTGGAGGTTGTAAGCATGCCATTCCTTTTTTGATGTGGGTCCATCGTCGTGCTGAAGAACCAGCATCTACTTCGGGTTGATTGCTATTGGAGAAAGCCTACTTTGTCTAAAATAACAACTACTCTGAAATATATTACTGTGCAAGAGATACCAAACAAGTACCACATAGACCTGGTAATCCAATAGTTTATACTGAATTTATTTTAGTAGCCAAGAAGAGGAAAATTGATAGTTGTGAATTAGTGAAACACCAAGAAGATTTTTGTCCTAACAAAGTTATGAAGAGTTCATTGCATCATTTTAAAATGAACCAACCAAAACAAATTCAAGCAGATGCAGACAAACTGTTAAAGGAATTAAAAACAACATTGACTGCCAATACCATAAGTACAGTAGAAGAAGCAACAAGGGGGCAGAAAGATTATTAGTAAAAAATTGATAAAAAAGATTTCACCATGTGGGCTTTATTTATGCCATGCAAATTCAATACTTGCATCATCTCCTGATGGCTTAATTGAAGATGCAGTCATTGAAATTAAAGGACCTAACAAGGCAAAAACTAAGATGAATTATATAAAAAATGGTATCATTGCAGACAAATGTAAGGCACAGGAACAATAACAAATGTATGCAACGGGCAAGCAAAAGTGCTATTTTTGTGTGACCGATAGCCAGTTCGAACAGAACAAAAATGTAGACATAATTTTAGTAATATATGACAATGATTATGATAATAATTTAATTCCTAAGCTAGTTAATTTTTAGAAAAAAACATATTCCAATTCCGTACAGTACCCACAATGGTTTGATTTGAGAAAAACATGCTATGTGTGTCTTCAGTTTACCATCAAGAGAGGTGAAGTCAAATATAACATCTTGGCGAATGTTGTTACTAGTTATCACCATTGTGTACTTAAATAAAAAGCAATTATATTTCTTATTTGTTTTATTTAGAAAATATAATAACAAAACTTGATTTATGTACACTTCACAAAATATCATTTTGTAATGCCTTATATAAATAGTAATTTGATCAACTAAGTAACGATAAAATTCAGTAAAATAAAATCTCACACACATTTATGTCTCTCATACACACAAATGGTGAGGGGTCCCTATAGCTAGATTCCTGCCGGCTTGCTCTACAGAGACAAGCTGGTAGACATTTTGATATTTAATAGTCTAATAAATAATACACATTATTTGAAATAGAAAGTATCTTACATTCTGCATCTAAAATTGAGATAATTCCATACAAAATTGCTATGGACATTCTATAACAGGTAAGACTGTTTTCCACCAGCTTCCCTTTTGAAAATTTTCACTCCTCGCCAATGACACGCCCGTCATAATAAATAATCTGGTCTAAACACTTCAACTTAGCTCAACAACATAACTCTTTCGGACTGAGACGAGTGGAGATTATACTATAAATTAAAAAAATTCTAAAGTTATTTAACATTTTTCGCCTCTTAGGATCGTTGGGAACAAAAACAAATATTTTTTCTGGGGTTCTTATAGATATGCACTGTGGCACTACACCCCATTTCCCACTTAAATGTTGAAAATTTGAAATTACGTAGCACCTGTTGTTATCAAACGTCTTCTATAGTGAATATTATTTACTTGTGATTGACGTCACATGAATCTCACACGACGCCATTTTGAAGAATAGCGTTTTTCGCGCACTCTTGAAAATTTAAACTTTATCATTGATTTTTAAACATAATGCATTGTTTTTTTACAGAAATATTAATGTAGTATGTTGATAATGTAATAAGGCATCATTTAAAATGGTTTTCCAAATTCAGTCAAGTAGCCTATTATATCTAGTAGTTCTGTGAACAGTAAACCTCGCAAGCACCCTCTGCCACATCTTTCTGGTATCCTTTTTTGAAAAAAAAAAAACGTTTCGTAAGTATCTTATCTTATACCCGTGTTCTATCCGTATGGTGATGGAGAAAGAATACAAGGATCAACATCCCATCTCATCTGACGGGTGTCGTAAGAGGCGAATAACGGAAAAATACTTTAGAACCTCCTCCTTCACTGAAGTCGGTTAAAAAGTAGATATAACTGCAGTCATATTCGTCTAACGGGCTATAAGAATGAGCTAGGCACAAAAAGTTTAGATCTGTCTGTATTCATTCGATTACACTCGCATCGCACTAGGAATCGGTATGAAATTTTAGACTCAACTCGCAATACCGCGGGGTCAACGCCTCGCTGTCTCGGCTCAACCGATCACGTCTAGTGTTCCAAAATTAAAACGTTTATGTTCCGAAGAATTTTTTTTTTTATTTCTGCAACTTATTTTTAAAGTTAGAATAGTTTGTAGGTACTTACTGACAATTGTTTAAAAAAAAAAGATAGGTTGTTTCGTACACTCCGTACCTAAAACGTTTTGAACAATAGTAGGTAGGGAGGTAATGTGCACATATATTCATTCTTTTTTGGTCATTTCTATTTAAACCAAAAATATCAATAGGATGAGGCAAATAAATCTATTTTAACTTTTATCTATCCATTTCTCTGTTACAGGAAAGGTCTGATCTCGACCCTGAGGAAGGCTTAAGTAATAGGTGGTTCGGCGATCGTTACTGCCGTTCTCAAACTCAAAGTGACATCTGATCAATTTTCACATTCTTGATTCAAGGAAAAGCTCGAAATAAAATCTATCTTCTGATAGTTAACAATGTAATTCAAGATTTATAGAATACTATCTTGTATATGTTTAAAAGTATTCTTTCATTTCAGTTCTGGCTTGTAACTTGTTTCTGTCACATATCTACTTTTTAGCTAGGAGACGACAGGTGTACCGTACCACCCGGCGAGTAAGGTTGGTTTGGACCCCGAACATGTTAATAGAACCTCATACACCTCAAATTTAGACAAACAATAATATAAAAATAAATAACTACACTACATTTTATCAGACGTAATTTAAATTTTAAAGAGTGATGACGCCGTTAACCTTCTATCGTTGATCCTTTGTAGTTTGATCGCGGCCAAGTGAAAACACACTTAGTATGCCTTTCTAATCTTTTGTTAATTCACTAGGAAACTTCGTGTCATAATTTTAATTGCTAAGCAGATTGTTTCGATACCAGGTATATGGGTATGGACATCTTTTTAATACTAATCACAATATTACACTTAACGTGGCCAATAACATCTGTGTATACTTAGGCAAACGGTTTAGAAAAAAAAGTGTCGCAGTTCCTGGGTGAGGTGGGAATGAATTTTGAATTTGAATTTGGAATGGAACGCATATACTAAATTATTTTGACACCTTTTGTATAAGGTTTTGCGCGTCTTTTTGTAACGTTATCGGTATGATGGCTACAAAAATTTTGTGATCGTATGCAGCTTAAAGTCCTAGCACTAACCCGTTAAGCCAAGCTGCCCGCGTACGAAGGCAACTCGGGCGTCGGAGGTCGATGAACGACCTCCGCCCCCCATGAGCGCCGGCCTGGGGGTGACAGGTGGAGCCGCCTGTCTCCCTGGCAGAAGCAGGCCGCGGCGGTGGCGCGCCCAGCGGGCCTCCCCGTTTCTGGGGTCGAGTTGGGGACTCTTTAGTCCCCACACCCGAGACGAGGGCCAGATCGTGAGAGATGGCCCTGGGTCGGCCGGTGTGCGAGGGATATGCCTGTCAACCTCACCTTCGGCAACCAAAACGACCCACAGGCGGCGTGCGTTTTAGTCGGTTCGAGTCCGACATAACCTCCTCCACCGGCTCCGGTGGGGAGGTATCCGTGGGGATTTTGCGCACGTAAAAAAAAAAAAACAAAAAAGCACTAACCCGTTGACTCGTAGGTGCTTTTCATGGAAAAGATTGTAAAAATAAATTTGTATCCACGAAGAGCACTTATCAAAAATGTCGAAATGTGCTTTTCGTGGACAAGTCTAGGTGCTGTTCACTCAGATGTTATAAAGCTGGGAGCTCTATTAGACTACACCGACAGGTTGTGATCTTAAATTGATACCATATTGTTTAGACAGTAAGCCTAGTTCATCGTATATCTACTATATAGAAGTCTATACTACATCTGTACTATATAGAAGTCATTGGATAGGACAGTACTTAGTTGTATTAAGTTAATTAATATTTTCCAATGACTTTTCGATGCTTTTCGAAGTTATGTGTGTATTTATCGCAGGCTCAAAAGTGCCCGGTTAATGGCAATAGGCTCGCCACCTATTACATTGGGTCCTAAACATAAACTGGCGAAATGTGGGTGCTAGCACCTCTGCCTACTCCTTTGGGGATATAGGCGTGAGATTATGTTATGATTATGTTATAAGGAATATCAGGAACAATTCTACGATTTTCTCTCTATCTCTCTCACACTCATAGCTATCTCATTTCTCGTAAGCGTATCCAAGCCACTTAATTGGTTGTTGTGTTAAGAGTGAAGTAATGCCGATAATTGTGCTTCAAAATTATTTATTTCTTCATTTTCAGATAAATTTTCCTTCCCTTCCAGTTAGTAAGCACCTATTATACGGCTTGAGATAAATTGAAAGATACTTATCATCTCGCTTCTGATAATTAGGTAAGTACTCATCACAACATGTTTTTAATCCTGAGTTTCTGGTAACCAGAATATTGCGAACAATTTTATCGTGTAGTGTAGGAGGATTGGGAAAATAGAGGGATGTCTCTCTCAGCGTATAAGCTAAATGAAAAGTAGTATTAAGCGCACTCTGTGCTCTGCAGTTTTATAACCAATATAGAAATTTCTCAATCACCTGCCTATTTGCATTGGTAGCGCTCTGTAGGTACAGTGTGTGAAATGCCTGAGTCTACCGTAGCTTACAACGTCTCAATAACGATAATATTTACTGTTATATATAGATTTCTTTCACACCTGGCCAAAGACCATAAAATAAGCATATTTTCTCAATTATAGTGTCATTGGCCACAAAACAAATTTTATGCGAATTAGACAGTTGTTACGTCACCACAATATTATTGAATGATTGTCAAATGTGATTTACGTATAACATTGCCTTATGTTCCCCTGGTAAATTCCCCGGCGCGCGTGTTTAAATTTCATAGATTATAATTGGGGCATTTAAGCTCCTTCGCTGCTGTAACATTCCGTGCAATCCTCAAAAGACACCTACATACTACTACGTATTGCACATAGAGTGTATATTTTGTGACGTGTTTGGGATCAGACAATTTGATTTCGGTTCCCGGGAAAGGTATAGATGATGATTTTGGTCCAGTACTGACATTATTAAGATGTTTATAAGCTGGCGTCAAGTGGGCAATTAATACTGTTCTGTTATATTGACGCGAGTATAATATCATTTGTATATATTCAATTTTGAATATTATCGATACACTTGTACTTATATTCTTCCAAGTAAAATGCCCTCGTGACTCAGGAGTCAATCTCAGTTAGGTCACAATTAACGTTATCATCATCTGAGCGATTCCCGTTTACATCGAAGGCTTTGACCTAAGAGCCCAGAGGTTTATACGGCTTTTATGTGCCGAATGCTCTCCGACCTTCCAACAGTCGCAACCCTGAGTCAAGTCTGCACCAGAGCTCCAACCGTGAAAATTATCTGTACCAGTTTACAGACATGGCCTTGAAAGTCTTGGTGAGACCCCAAACACTCTTCAATATTCACATTGTAGACTAATGGCAGCCGTTACGAGTAGTTAGGTGGAGCTTTCATAAGTCCGACTAGTCTGACTTGAGGACTTCGATCATCGCCAATTGGTTGTGGTGGTTATATGGCAGTCGCTGCACGGAGAATATTGAAGTTCAGCCGCTTCTTAGTTAGGCTTGAACGACGACCCCAACTGAATTGGGAAAAGACTCAAGAGAATGATGATGAGATTGATTCATCTGTAGGTGTTCACCTATCAAGTCACATCACCAGAATGCCAATTCTCATAATAAAGAGGCGTTCAAAATATAGTACATATATATACACCAATGACTTTTCGATGCTTTTCGAAGTTATGTGTGTATTTATCACAGGTTTATAAGTGCCCTGTCAATGGCAAAAGGCACCTATTACATTGGGACCTAAACATAAACTGGCGAGATGTGGGTGCTAGCACCTCTGCCTACCCCTTCGGGGATGTAGGCGTGAGTTTATGTTATGTCATGTTATGTTATGTATTTCAAGAATATACAAGAATGTAAAAGATACTCTTTTACTACGTGAATTGATCTTAAGTCGTAAGAGATGGAGACCGCACGAGAAACATCCTGGCGCTCATTACTATTAAAGCAAAACCACTGTCATACCAAACACACTGCCAATAATGACATAAAATTTTAGACTTAATTCCTATACGGTTAATGTCTAAAATTAAATGAAAAGAGTGTCATTACACTTTATCATTTACTCCGCAAAAAGCCCTTTTTTATTTTGGACTTTAATCGCATTATTTTAAAATCTAAAATTAAATGGATTTAGCTGTGTTCGTATTATGACAGTGGTATTGCATTAGCAGAATCGAGTTCCTGCACTCTTTCCAAGGCCTCAATAAATCAGTGACCGAATCGAAGGCTTTTAAACATCGTTTCTGTTCACAGAATATTGATCCTAGCGACTGGTTGCCGCAAACATTACCGGTTTCCGCGTGTTCCAGTCTGTTCATTTGTAAAAATATATGCGACTTTTTCTTGCAACCGAAGAACGCATTGGAGTTAGTAATTAAATGTTTCTTTGTGGACAAAACACGAGAACTTCTTTAGTTGGATGCAAAGTACGGTTCAATGATGATATTTGGATAAATATAACCTAATAAATTTTGAATTTCTAACTCAGACTAAAATAATATCATAGACGGAACCCTTAGAATGAGTGCAAAAAACCGCCTACAATTATACCATACCATACCTTTCAACTCGCACTAAATATGCACGAAGATTGCACAAAGAGAACTAGCGTAAGAGTTCTATGCATGCCGTCTATGTTATTCTTTTCTGTCTGAGATTTCTAATTCACTTCTTAGATCGCAATTTTATACTTTAATGGCTCTAATAAAAAGCTTAGTTCTCAGAATACACCCATTCCCATTTTAAAATTTTTAAACCTTATCAACTTAGTTTACAAAAAAGAATTGCTCTCGAAATTTAATCTAGCGAGTCCATGTAATGGAAATTTTATAGAACCACTTCGTTGTGCTAATCAGGCCAGTGGAATGATATTTATTTAATATCCTACGACGATAAATATGTGGATGCACCAAAATACCGTAGGTATATGTTTTATGCGTTCCGAAAAGTCGTAAAACTCTAAGCTTCACCATACACTAAACACCTTTTGTAACAAATAGCTAGCGGTATTCACTTCCTCGCCATATGGCTTTTTGCAACCTGTTCAGGAACCAATTAGTTAGCTTCCTTCAACGGATGTTCACTAAATTAACTGCTAGGCTGCGCAACCAGTGGTAAAACAATAAAGGTAAGATATTCCTACATATGAATCACATGTATACGGAAAAACAAAATTCTCGGCTTGTACATTTAAGTGCTACTTTTAATGTAAATTATATGTTTATGAATAAATATATAAAGCTGTTAGTGCAAGTGCTTAGTGTAATTATACTAGTTATTGTCTGTGAATGAGCAGGAATTGAATACTGAAGCCGTTCCGGAAAGTTCCAGGGATAAAACTAACAAATTATACTATTCTAGACTAGACCAGAATATGCTATAGAATATAGTTTATCTCGTTTCTTTGCCACTGTCTTGAGTACTTACATAGATTTTCTAACTATGGTTGACTTCCTACCCATTAAGTCCATTAAGTTCTTGTAAAATAGCAATAAACTGTTTTTCTAGACAATTTTTTTTGTCAACAGCAGCGTCATCTTTCGGTAGTGTTTATACTTATGACCTATAAGAAAACTTCTTGGAGGATAATAAAGTGGAAGAAATCCAGTAAATAATACCAACAGCTTCTGCAACACCCAATAAGTTAACTGCAATTTTATACAGGGGCATTTGCCAGCGTCTATACTCCCCATATCAATTACCAGGTAACGAAAACGAAAGCTTTCTCGAGATGTTTTTTTTTACAATTCAAGGAAACATTTATAATTTTTATTGAGGTCCAAAATAACTTTCCAACCACTTCACGAAAAAGCATTCATTGCTTATCAATTTGAAAGGCGGGTCTTATAATACTGACCTTCTTTCAAAAACTAATATTCCAAGAATCCTCGCACATATTTATTATTTGTTATCACCTAACACCTGCGGCACAAAAGGTCCACAATTCCTTCTTAAAAGACCGTTTTATCCTTTGTCTAAAGGTGTAAAGTAATAAAGTGGTTATCGACAGGCGGATGTCTTAAAGAAGTTGAATTTACAATATCCTGTTGATAACGTGTACCTGGCAATGGATATTAGTAGACTTATAGCGATTAGGGTATTTCGTGCTATATTGACGAAATACATTGACCGGGAAACTACTTGACAATGGTCTCTAAGGCCACTGAGGTTAGTCGACATTCAGGACTGAATATTGTTTTGTAACTGCGAAGAAAGTGTTTTTCGCTAATTATCCAAGCTCTCGATTTTACTAAAGCAAAACTACTGTCATACCACAAATACTGCAAAAATGGTATTAAAATATAGACTTTATACTACTATATGCTTAATTCCAAAATTAAATGTAAAGAGTTTTATTACCATTTTACATTCACTCTGTAAAAAGTCTTATAATTTTGGACATTAAAAGCATTTTTTACAGACTAACATTTTTTTTTTGGAGTGTTCGTGGTGTAGTGGTTTTACTTTAGTAGACTCGAGGCCTAGTAATATATATTTAGTTTAATTTTGATATGGTTGGTTAGGTCCTTTGGTTGAACTTCTGATTGATTCAAAGATTGCCTAATAGAATTTATGAAATATAAGATATTATGATAAAACTTTCAAGAATTTAGCTCTTAATTAATAATAATGAAAATCTTAGATAATACTAATTGGTTCCTAATACACCACGTATTAGGAACGATTCTGCGATTTTCATTATTGATCGTACTTCACGGTAGTATTCGAATTATTTTGTAAAAATAAAAATTACATTTTAATTAGGAAATAAAGATTGCTGAGTGAGTTTTTTGCAGTCTGCTTTTTTTCACACAAGCAGAGCATTACAAACCTAGCAATGATTTATGCTTTATGAATTATACGAAATATATTGAAGTAGTTGCCGAAGCTCCGTCTGTACGATGTTTGTACAATTAAAGTATGCAAAATAAAATACGTAAAGATATTGTTGTTGAAATTTCGCTTGATTGATGGTTACGCTTACTGCTAAACGAGATGATTGAATGATGAAATCGACCCTGAAATTCATTCAGCATTGTATGGGTTTATCATAAAAGGTAGAGGTCCTTTATATCAAGCGGGGTCGTTGAATTAAGCAATAAAAATGTCAAATGATATTGTTCAATTTGTTGCGTAATAAACACATGTAAATATTATTTATTTTATTGCTTCTTTTATAAAAATATGTGAGAATACAACAAGTCAGGGTAGATAACGTAAAAGAGTTTTGCAGTGAGAATAAAACGGAAACATTTATTATTCTTTTGACTCGTGAATAAATAATCGTGGGTTGAGATCGTTACAAAATACAAAACTGTTACTAAACGAAATTCGTCAGTCTGTGATCAGTTAGATAAAATCCGTGTAGAGATGAGAAAGAATTCAAGTATCATCACCCTATCTCAACCAAAGGGTGTCGCAAGAGGCGAATAACGGATAAATACACAGACGATATCACTGTGAGAGAAGGAAAACTTTAAATAAACCCCTGTACCAGTCGCCACCGTGGAAATTGTAGGCCAAAGCCCCCAACATTGGAAGAGATCTATGTCCAGCAGTGGACTGCGATAGGGTTGATTGATTGATTTAGTTACTGGACAAGAATAATTTGAAAACGGTGGTGGTGTCATTTTCGGGGCTCAAGCAAACCTCACCAGTAAGCCAGCTTCACTTGCTGATTGAAAACAAGGTTTCTGACAGTCACAGCCTTGAAAGTCAGTAGAACCAAATCAGAGAAAATAGAGTGAGAGAGCAGACACCGGTCTTCATAATACAAGCTTTGGGATTACTCCTAGCGTTAACGCTCGGATCACGAAGCAGAAGCTGACCATGTTCCAAGAGACTACATTATATGAACATGTTCTTCAAAAGTTAAAGCATCAAATTAATACTATTTATACTGTTGATTGATGGCACTTGATGGAAATTGTTGTTACACATATTGTTAACTCACTTGTACTTTTCCAGTTCAGTAGTGAAATGTAATAAGTACTTTTCCACATTATTAATGTGGAAAAGTACTTATTACATTTTACTACTGACACATTCTGAAAGATGTTTATGTTCCACAAGATTGCCACCCCGCTTTAGTTCCAGCCTGTAACTATTCCCATAGATAAGTCCATCGGAGACAGCCCCGTGTCGGCATTATCGTCTATACAGCTCATGAAGTCAATGTCTTTCGGCAGCAGCCAATGTTCTTGTAGTGCGATTATATGTAAACTTCGGCACAGCTGTCGTAGTTACATCTCCCAACGAAGGCTTCACGTTCTTACAATTGGCATGACATAACATAACATTACTAATTTTAAAAAGTACAAGTGAGTTATCAATATTTGCATCAAATTAACAGTTTTTCATTGTCTATTTGGTTTTCCTTCCACGTAGATATTAAGTATGTATACATTTAGCTGAGCTAATCGAGAAGGCGTTCAATTCGAGACGGTGGTTTTTGTTAAAGATTCCAATAAAATTACTCCCGGCTTTGGTCAGTTCGGTATCTATATTTAACATTAGTGCGTAGTTTACCTACTAGCCTTAAATTATTTCCTGGTCTTTACTGTTCTGATTCGACACAGCTGTTTTTCAGTAAATATTTATTTATTTCCCAATTGGTCGTAAATCAGTGAACCATAATTGGTATTTTTTAATATCATTTAGTTGGCAGACAAAGCACATGGCCCGCCTGATGGAACCGTGGCATTTGGTCGTCACACTCGTGCACCTATCCAATTCACAAATTTTACACTGTCAGAAAACTACATTTCAATAAGTTTCATCTACCTTCGGTTATTTCTGATAGTACCTAGCCAAAGCAGATCGTCTTTTATTTATTTTTTATGAATAAATAGTATAGGAACTAATTACCTTTATCGGTTAAATGAATAAACCAGGAATTGCCCAATTTGGCAAGATCGAAGAAGAAAAAGAACTTATTCTCCTAAGACAAGGTCACCGGTACTGGTGACCAAGGTCTATAGGTCATGGAAACTATTATATAGTGAAAGCTCATCTTCTGTCGGTGTGATATAAAAAAATTCGTGTATTTTGTGCTGTCAGTGGGATGACTAAAGGCTTGTACTGCTTTGTCCTCTACACTGACGGTACAGAAACTTTGTGCTTACAGGGACGGCAGCGCGAGTGTGACCTTTCTGGTGTTACACACGTTCATAGGCCACAGTGACCACTTTCCATCAGGTGGACCGAGCGATTGTCTGCCACCTAAGTGGTATAAAAAAAAGGTATAAAAGATATAACCCAAGGGTTCTGGCCTCGGCGAAATATGCCCATAGTATTCCTCACAAAAGAGCAATACCTAAGGAAATCATTACCACGAACAATAGGTATGTGTTTTAAAAACAAAGTTGTAGCATTTCGCGTTTGGCACACAGGATTTATAGGAGAGAGTGACAGTAAAATAGAAATCCGCATATTAATATTATATACTGTTGATTTATATTTATGTATATTGTTTCTAAGAGTTGTTTATTGCAATGCACCGTTAATATGGATATAATCGTATATCATAAAATCTAATAATATAATCTAAGTATTTAATCTGCCGCGTGGTTCCCGACAGAGTAGAACTTCTATTACCCCGTCTCTTCTCATGCGGTGTCGTACAAGGCGACTAAGGGATAGGGCTGTTTATCATCAGACAGATATATACAGCCCAGACTCAGCCTCAGATGCATGGATCAATAATAGTGCCCGGAAGACGGCAATAATCTCACCCCGTATTACGTGGGACCGAATTCAATGATTGGTGAAATGTGTTAGTAAATTCTCCTCTGCCTAACCCTTCGAGGATAAAGGCGTGATTATATGTATGTATGTACGTATATCAAACATGTCTAGCAGAAAATAACTTTTACTGTACGTACGTTATTATTAAGTATAACAATTCAAAATATCTTATGTATTCAATAAGTTGTGTTGAAAATTTTAATAACAGTCATTGATATGAATATTACCAGTAAATATTATAAAACAATGAGCTTGCTGAGGTCCATCTGCTTGTCTTTACATTCACTCTTTCTGTTATACAATGCGAACGCATCCGTAGCCTCGGTCAGCTATTATAGTACATTCACAATTAGTATCTAGCATTAGCCTGTGATTTCTCCCGCTGATACCGACTTAAAGTGCTATCTTCTCACCCATAGTCATTATCTTGTATTATTATTAAAGCAGGAAACAAACTAACGACAGCTTTGTACACTTTGATCTCATTTATTGGGTAATCACTAATCACACAGTTTCAAAATAAAAACTGACTTTAGTTTATATGACCTATACAGCCGGGTTGCGAGGGAAATGTTGTAGGGGACACCCGAGACGGTTTTAGCTCGACATAATGACAATTATAAGGCAGGATTTCGAAGAGATTTCTGCACGAAAAAATAGAGTATACCTACAATTCACGCATCGTATTCCAACCCTAACTAGATGTTATAGCCATATAAATAAGCTCGTATTTGAATAAGCTCATTACTAGCTTGCAAAACATAACCGCACAATCTGTGAGCTATTTATAACTACTCACTGCAAAATTATTAACATGTGCGTCCAGTGTCAACTTATAGCGGTTTTCCCCTAACGTTTCAACCGCAATTAAGGTGAACTAAAGTACCACAATTTACTCAATGAATTTCATTGTGTATAATGTGAGAACTGATTTTACCTGAACAGATTTTCCTTGGTAAAATTCAAAATTAGATTCCGATGTAAATACTTGAATTATGTCGTCATACACTATCAAAATAATGAAGTGTATTTAAAAGACGTAGGGTAGATGCACTTAATATCAGACAAGGTCATTTTACCTTTTTTTCGTGCGAAACATTCCCACGAATGGGTATCCGGCTCCGGCAGTGGAGGGGGGACTCGCTGGAGCCGGTGGTGAGGTTATCTTGAACTTGAACCGAGTAAAATGCAAACCGTTCAGCCTACCGCCGACTCAGAGTCATCTCTTTCGGACTGGATCCCTTCGGATGTGGGGACTACGGTGTCCCCATTTAGTCCCTGGTTTGGAGAGGAGCACATCACGCACCATCGCCATGGCCCTCTTCTGCTAGGGTGACAGGCGGCGTCACTCGTCACCCCCAGGCCTGCGTTAAAAGACCTTATACCAGCCGTTACAGGTAATGAAAAAGTTAATAGGGGTAATAAAAAGATACCAGGATACACCCACATTTCACCATCATTGTATTCGGTCCCACGTAATAGGGGGTGAGCCTATTGCCGTGTTCCGGGCGCTATTGTTGACTCGAGTCATGCATCTTAGGGTGAGTTTGGGCTGTATATAACTGTCTGATGTTAAACAGCCCTATCTCTTAGTCGCCTTGTACGACACCGCATGGGAAGAGATGGGGTGGTCTAAATTCTACTCTGTCGGAAACCATGTGGCAAAAATAACTTTAATAAAATCAATCAACTTTGTTTAATATTTTAGATATTAAACAAAGTTGATGTAAAGGTCGAGCCTGGTATTCAGTGTTTGTATCTTATATCTATTGAATGAACATTTTTTAGTAGTTTATTAACATTATGATTATTGAAAAAAAAAAACTGTGGAAATTCACCTGCAAGTCATCCTGATCATTAATATTATCTACAGTCCTCACATGTGGCAGCTGTTCGAAAGTTTTACCGTTTAAATTGGGTAAGTATTTTAACCTTGTGAGGACGCGTGAGTAACCGTGTCAGTTCAACTACAGAAGATGATCTCTGTTAGATTACAATTATAGTTTGATACTACCTAAATTTTACGTAAATAACACTCATTGAAATAAAATCAGTATTAACGGATTTTTTTTGGTATTATTTACTTTTAGCCCGACGTTTCGACGACTTTTCAGCAGCCATAGTTTTATTTTAATTCAAGTTCAATTAAATATGCAAGTAGTTAATCAGTTAATGAACAGCGAGGGCCAAGGATTGTACCCTGTGGTACGCCAGAAGTTACAAAAGCAGTGTGAGATTCTGATTCTGTCCAGATTGCTAAATGAGACAACGATTCCCATTCAGTGTATAAATTTGCATGCATAAATGTGTACTATAAAAGAAATCTGAGTGTTACTTATAAGTAGGTATATGTAAAAAAATAAGTATGTTAATTCGACTTTTAGAACTATAACAACCTATAAATTAAACACCTACATAAAAGAGTTCAGGCGACTGTTCTCCAGCAGTAGCATAATATTATAGTCGTAGTCATAGCCACTGTAGTCACTGATGTATCATGTCCCACATATATAGATTATATATATTTATATACACTACAAACTGGATTAATGCAAGGAACCAGTTGACTTACTACTGCAGTAATCAGTGGACCCGATCTCGACAAGGCTTTCATTGATTTTATTAGTATTGAAGTTGTCCACTATAATTACTTATTAGTAATTGCAATTGTGTACTCATGCAGGTGAACATATGTCAATATACCCTGGTGCTTCGATACCACTTAGGCGGCCCATATTCCAGAACAATTCTTACAAACAAAACAAAGTTGTTCTTACAAAACAAAGTTTATGTCATAACAAAAACACTGTTATACCACTGACACTGTTAAAATGCTTTTAAATTTTAGACTTCATTAATAAATTTTAAGTCCAAAATTTTAAAAAAGTCATTACATTTTTCATTCACTCTACAAAATGCCATTTAATATCAAACTTTGACAACAAGAAGCAAAGCATAAAATTAAATGTAATTGTTTGCAGCTTCTGTGACGTAACAGTGGGTTTGCCATGATATAAAATTAACGGAATCGGGGCCCTGTTGTTCTCGACTCGAATCGACTCTCACAAAAATCTAGAATACAATCTGTCCTCAGATCAAGACATAAATCAAAATTCAGAAATGATTATCATTCTAGAACACAGGCATGAGATTTATCTCAGGATATCTCAGTAATAAAGGACCGCTAAGTAATGGTAAAGTTTACAGGTGTGTGATCAATGGCAGACTTCTAGTATATTTATAGAACTCGGGTGTACAGTATACAGTGCAGGTTTCTCTTTGGTGGTATTATTAGTGTTGTAGAGTATACTTTTCGCTACTTGAATGTATTAGTTTGAGCAGAGAAATAATATCAAGATGTACTTACTTACTACTCTTTGTATAGTCCTTGAAAGTGTGACCTGTACCTGTCAAGATTTTTTTGATACTTCGGTACTTTCGTTTCACGAATTATTACTTTTAGTAAACAGTATGAAAGTGAGGTTATATGATTTAAGGAGAAACTGCATACTTAAGCCTGAACTCCTGCGAATTCTTTATATTATTTTTGGTTTATCAGTTAATTCTTACTTGACTTCTGATTTGGAGGTACACAATACTAATTCTAGTTTCGAAGCATTCTATTTTGGCATAGGTGTCTGCCTCGTGGAAACGAAAATAATTGGAGAAATGTGAATAAAACAATAAAACACTCCTGCCTGTCACCCATTACCGTAAATAGGCGTGAGTTTATGTTTACTAATAAATGCGAAAGTAACTTTGTGTCACGTCTAGACCACAGACCAATACACCGATCTTGATAAAATTAGCTCTGACAAACTTTTTGATTACGATAATAGCAATTTAAATAACTACATTTATTAAAGGGGTTTCTCACATGCAGATCCACATATTACAGCTAGTATTTTAAATATACTTTTTAGGTTATAATGTACAATATGATCAGGCATATTGTGAATATTTTCGAAATCGAAGTGCATTTGCATTTTATCTCTATGGTTAGCTTTCAATATGGTTACGTAATATTTTTAATTTGAGAACTAGTCTATTATTTATTAGTCCTGTCATTTCAGTAAACTGGTATTTCTGATACCCTAGTATAATTCCAACCTCATACATATCCAAGAATAGAACATTATACTACAAGGACAATAGGTAGGTTTTATTATCCTTGCAGTACAGCGTCTCTTTCTAGGAAAACACAACTCTTTTTAGGTAACGGTACGGTTTTATTCAATCTTCTCTAAATATTTTAAGACGATTATTCGTAATGACGAAAGAAGCTTCTAGCTAAAGTTTTTGGTTCAGAAATAATTCGATAGAGTTCTATATAAGGTGCTCCAGTATTATCTTGGACACTGGTATGATACGAAGTAATTTAATTCGACATCGAAGGTTTGACAACCCACTGGCTTTGTAAAAATTAAGATTAGACTTCTGTAAAACTATAGATAGGTATTTCCTTATTCAATGAAGAGCAACCCTAGGTTCGAAGTTGATTATTCGATTGGCAGCTATTACAAAAAGCTGTCACTAAAATATCAAAACGGAAAATAATATAATTTCATTCCTATTGACTAATAGCAGGTAGCTAGGTGGAAGGTAGGAAGGTAGATGATTTTAATAGTCTGTATTCACATACTTTTTTTCAATGCTATTAGTGTAATCCATTGTTCTGTCTTTCACACAGCTTATATTATAAGCTGGATTATAACCGTTCGAAATACAAAACCTTAAATTTGATTATAACATTTGCTGACGTTAGACGTCAAAACTACATTTAAATTTCGAATTTCATCGAATAGAAAACATAAGAACTTATAATTTAAATATTACATGACAGAATAAATTGTATTAGTTTACGTCGATTAAAAAAAAGCAAGAACAGTGCGATTCCGATGTACTCCAACGATAGATATTTCAAATAGATTCGATCCTGTTCATAACTCACTACACAGTACAAAATTAAAACATTTACAAAAATATTTTACCGCGATGTACAGTAAGAAAGCTCGTATATAAAAAGTAAAAAATAAATTTCAACAACCGGCTCCGAACATAAAGTGCACGTAAAGCTTAAAACTAAGAAGATCTGCTGTAAACACTATCCGTACCTTAGTTGTATCTCAACACAGTTTTGTATCACATTGATCACTGCATTGTTTTTATCCAACTTTAAGACACGTTAAACACTTTAGCTGATGTCCGTACGAAGTCATAAGTATAACTGAAGAACGAGGACCTTGCAAGTCAACTTGCCTCAGGTACAATTTTCACGTCTGTTATGAACCTAAATGAAGAAGGCCGGTTCTGTCATCACATTGTTTGTGTCCGAGTACCTACTATGTGAGGTAAGGTTGTATCGAAAGAACATTGTATCACTTCCTCAGGTCGGAAGAAAGAGACGAAATGTGAATGACGATGCCTTCGTATAGACCAACACTGTGGCATGCAGACTGGCCATTCATAATTTTATAAAAGAAACTTATTAAACAAAACATGAATATTAAACCATAGACATAATAAAAATACAATCAATAAAGAAATCTGCGCCCGAGTGTCGTCTGTTAATCAGCAGGTGTACCAGTGTACAAATGATGTTGGCTTGGACCCCAATTTTGTTAAGTTTTGGTCATCACTTTATAGTTACATGCAAATGCTATTTGTACAGTCAGCGTCAGAACGATTTTATTACAAAATCTCAAAATGATATTAATACCAAGGTATTACGAGAAAATCAAACTGTTTTATTGATTTAAATTGTATTATTATATTATCAAAACTAGGGTCGGCAAACTAGGGTCGGCAGCGCGAGTGTGACGCCTCTGGTGTTGCACACGTAAATAGGCTACGATAACCACTTCCCATCAGGTGGGCCGTGTGCTTGTCTGCCACCTAAGTGGTATAAAAAAATACTAAAGGTGGTCATAGGAAGGGGGAACATTTCAGAAGCATCAACAGAAACCAACTAATTAAGATCATTTTGAGTAGGTACTTTGTTAGTCAATATCGATATGATGCTGACTGTACCTATATAAAAAGTGGCGCAAAGGATCATTCAATATATTTTTTCCCCTGTATTGTATTGGTCAATATAATTAGGTAAGTCAACGGGAAGAAAATAATAATTTTCTAAAAAAATGCGCTTTTTAACAAATGCCTCAACATAGTCTAACAAGACAAAGAAACCTTCTTCACATAGCTACTCTTTGTACCTGACGTCATCATTGTAAAATGTCAGCAACGTGTACACAATCGCCGTCTCTTTCTCACGCCGAGCTCCCATACGGCTCAAGGATACAGTGCACTCTTCAGTTCACTGCTCCCGCTCAGCGCCGAAGCCTTAGCTGCGCAAGAGTGTTTTAACTTCCCGAACTCGTAAAAATATTTTCGCTAAAGTTTAGTTTTTATAGTAGCTTTTTTTATTGAAATTTGTGTTTTATTTAAATTAGTACAATTTTAATATTGATTATATCTTTTTAAAGTAATTGGTTTTTTTATTATTTCATTCATTGCGTATTAATAAAATATGATATCATTTTACTGTATCTTTGTGCAAAAATGAAATGTTACTAATTTAAATATTTAATTTAAAGTTCATACAAGTAAATAATTTATACTAATGAGAAACTGTGACCAATTCAATAGACCGATAACAGGCTCACGCGACTCAACATTTTTTAATGTCAGATACAGACAAGTTTTTATACAGACAGCTGGCGTTATTACCCGACAGTATTTTAATAACATGGCCAGTATAAATATTTGCTACTATTTATTTAAAAACTTCAATTGAACTTGAGATTCATTATGACATTCCTCACTCGAACCCTTGAATTTTTCTGACGTTTCGCCAAACGTGTGGTAATTCAAAGGTATTATAATGAAGGTACAGAAATTATAGCGTGATCACAATAATTCCTGTAAACATATTTACCTAATTAGAATGATATTTTGAAATCATATTATTCACGTAATATCTGTTTAAGTTAAGAATGGACGAAACTGTCAAGAACAGAAACTTAGTCCCGGAACAAAAATAGTGTATGTGCTATTCGAATTCGATGTAGGTCATAGCCGATAGAGAACTAAAGTTACCGACATAGGTCACAGAATGAGCAAGTTGAAGTGGCAGTGGGCTGGTCACGTTTGTTGAAGGACCGATGGCCGTTGGAGCAAACGAGTCCTAGAGTGAAGGACGCCCCTAGCCAGATGGACGGACGACCTAAAAAAAGTTGGTTGGGACAGACTAGATGCGGAAGGCAGAGGATCGCAAAAAATGGTGTACATTGGGAGAGGCCTACGTCCAGCAGTGAACTGCTGTGGACTAATTGATTGATATAGCAACAAAACATATCCTATGTCACACCTCGGAAGCTGGCATTCGTATGGATTTTGCGCACGTAAAAAAAACCACTTGATATTTTTAAATGAAACAAAAACAGGTGTAGGTTCATATGTATATAAGAGCTTTACTGTGAGAAATTTTCAAGTGATTTTGCACACCTAGTAACATTCTCCATGTAAATCAACCTGTGTTCCCGGCGGTGAGTAGGGTAGCCAAAGCTCACTGGAGAGTTTTTGTGCCGTCAGTGGGAAAACCAAAGGCTTGTCCTGCTTTGTCTTCTACACTGACGGCACAGAAACTGTGTTTAAATAGTTGGCAGCGCGAGTGTTACTTCTCTGGTGTTGCACACGTCCATTGGCCACGGTAACCACTTTCCATCAGGTGGGCCGTGTGGTTGTCTGCCACCCAAGTGGTATAAAAAAACCCAATCTTCTCACTCCTCTGCCCGATGTACCATTCTGTACAACCACACATCCTTCGTTTTAGATGCCCATGAAAGTGCCCATCATTGTGACGTGCGGGTTGAGGTATTGAAATCGGCGGGAGAGACTATGTTACTTAATTTATTATATTAGTATGGTTTTCTGTGTCAATTTCCATCTAGCTAGTATGCTATTTTTTATAATACATAGTATAAACACATGTGACATGTCACATGGTTTGTAAGTAATGGTGACCCTCTATTCTGAGACTTTGCCTTCAGCTTACCATCAGGCAAGGCGAAGTCTAATTGACGTGTTCTATATAAAAAAATATATATATACCAAAACAATCAAGGGATATTACCGCGAGAACAATGGCTAGGAACAAATTCTGGGCCCACGTATTCATTATCGAGACATTGAATTCATAGGAATCCAAGAATCTTTATACCCACGTGTCTGTCTAGACTTATTCTCTATAGAATAAATTGTCCATAACACAATTATTCTAAAACAAAGTGATTCTCGGCCACACATAAAAATATATATGGGGGGTAATATTAGGATATTGGTCCTCTAACATCCTTTACCATGAAAACATAGAGTTATGAGTAATCCAGCCATGCCAGCACCTCCTTCTCGTGAAGGAGACGGCGGAGCGAGAGTGAAGGGGAAACGCTAACCGCGCGTGTCAATAAATGCGCGGGTCAAGTTGGGGATTTCGTGATCTCCACACTCAAAGGGGGCCAGATGCGAGAGACATGTCTAACTCCTCGTTTTCACCAAGAAACATGTTGTAAACTTGTTTGATACAAAACTTGTAGGAAACTAGTCAAAACACAATGCTTGTTTTATTTATGTATTGGGACTGTCTCAGATTTTTCTTTCACACGGTATGTATAGCCAACAAGTTGTAAACAAGTTTAAAACACATTTGCGTTCACAATGAAACCTGTGACATATTGCAACCGTGCGTTTTAGTCGGTTCAAGTCCGACGTAATTTCCCCCACCGGCGTCAATACGTGGGGATTTAGCGCACGATTAAAAAAAGTAACCCTGTATATATAGATACTATACAGATGTGTGAATAAAATTGTCACAATCTGTCACAAGAGGTATCGGTAATAGTATCTCGAGTGTATTAGTTCTTAACTTTTAATATCCACGAAAAATGCCTAAAGACCCTGCAGAACTATTTCCATCTCACCTAGTATACATACTAGCATAGTTTACATGTACCGTTTTATGACTTTTCAATTTCTAGCACAATATCTGTTCTGTGACAAAACTATTTACTAAAATTTCTGTTGCAACTCAGGTAGCCTTAAAAGAGCGTATTACTAACATAATTATATTTATAATTAGTAGGTTTATTAAACAAAGGCCAGTAAATAGAAAGCCTTGTCAAATAGTGTTTCCTTATTAGGTAATTTCAATGCTTTTATAATTTTTTTATTATAATTTATTTCTCTTCCTACATCATATCTTTTATGGATCGCTGGTGAAGTTAGCTATTAGCATCAAAGTTTAGAGGACAAGTAGATAAACGGCTCAAGTAAAAGGCATTAATATACATTCACGGTCAAACCTTGTAGGCAAAAGATAGTAACTTATGTTCAAAGTAACTAATTAGTAACATTTAAAGAACTTACTTGGTCTCCATCACGATAGTCTACGATGTCACTTCTGAAACAGAAAGAGCCTTATCAGATTTCATAATAAAAAAATAAAAAAAGTTACGTCTTAATTTTGTACTTTGAAACCCAGGGTCTGCTTATTTTTATTGAAATCAATGACGTATTATTAATAGATACGTCATTCAGGAACATAGTGGCTTGCAAAAATGGCAAAAACACTATTTGAATATAAAAAACATAACTAAGGTAATAATAAAGGCCTAAGGTAGTAAACTTACTAATTTACATGAACTATATCTACTATTATAAATACTATCAATAACAATAATATGATTACTACGAATTTATAAAAACGCTGTTTTTTCGCAGCGCACTACTGCCTCTGATTGGTGTTTAAAATGATGAAGTACGTCATCATTTCTTTTGTCCTTTTAGAGTGCAGACATCGCATCTACACTTATTAAAACATCATTGATTGAAAATAACAAAATTTTCAGGAGATACTGCCGTCTTATGATACCCCTATCGCGATAGGATGCCTGCACCACAGTAGCAGCAATATTACAACACCAAAGTTTTACAACTTCACTAACTTACTACTTATCATCATCCTCCTACCCTTATCCCAAGTTTATTTGCGTTCTTTTTCCATTTATCTCTAGTTGCAGTCATCTTAACATTCACTCCTTTCTTAACCATACTATCATTCACACAGTTCATCCACCTCATTTTAGGTCTCCCTCTCCCTTTGTTGGCTAGAAGGGGAGAGGGAGACACATTTTTATAGTTAGTGCCTTTTTGACGACATTACTTTTTTACATTACTAACTTACTAGTTAACTCGTTTTAATAGTATGCATTATAAAATAAATACCTGGAACGGATCTTCTTAATAACAGGCCGCTGAGCAGTGCTATCATGTATTCTAACTTGTGTTGGATCTATCTCTTCACACTCTTCATCGTCAAATTCTATTAGACCAGTTCTCTTAGCTAATATTGAGTCCATAAAAGGTCGGTATATCTGGCCAGATGTACCGAGAATATCATCGATATCAGTGTATCGGGATATGTATTTGTTCATTCCTTTTTGATAAGAATTCGTCCTTCTAAATTGACGATTGTTCTCGTAAGGCGACACACGACCTCTATAGTTTTCATTTTCCTTTGGAGTTTCCAGACCCTCAGGACTTCTTCTGGCACCTAAAGGCTCGTCATCGGGAAGATGTAAGGGAAATGGTGGAATGTGTGATGGTGGAACGTAAACCTGTACCTCAGAGTCTGAATCGCTTTCTTCAGGTGGAGGGGTTGGTAACTTCTCAATGCCTTCTGGAATGTTCTTACTGCTTGATAACCACCATGGTCGTTCACCAGATTCCACGTGCCGTATTCTTCTAAGAGGGAAATTGCGTTCAGAATCTGATTTGCTTAAACTTTGACTGTGTTGTTGATTATGTTCTAGTTTACCACTTTTTGACGAATTTTCGTTGCTAGTTATCCACCAATCTTTTTGATCCCCAGATTCTATGTGACGAACATTGAAAAAGTTAAATTTCTCACTTTTATCACTGTCACTGGATGACTTTCTTGGAGGACTTAGTCTTTCCACACCTTCTGGAATATTAGCGCAACTATCCAACCACCAAGGTTTATCTTCATCAGCGAACTTGCATTTCTTAAGGATCTTATTAGAATCAGATTTTTCAGAGCTGTTGACGTACGGTATTTCACTCACCTGTTTATTGCTACTATTGATACTATTTGATTCCATCCACCATGCCTTTTCTCCAGACTCCACGTGTCTAATTTTCCGTGTTATATTTTTATCAGACGGAGAGTATTGACTGTCACTATTTTGTAAGCCATTTTTCTTTTCAGAGGTTGAGTCTGTACTAAAAGTCCTATCTCCGGATTCTAATGGTCTGATTGCTTTTAGTTTGACTAAATTGTCATCATTTGAAGCTATGATATTGGTGGTATCAATTTTACCTTTACTAGATCTATCACTCTCGGTTGTGAGGTTAGAAACATCCTTACCAGTGGATTCTGAGGTTGAAGTTTCCAACCAACGACTGTTATCGCTACTTTCTTGATGTCTTTTAAATAAATTGGTAACGGGAGCTAAAGCTCGTATAAGGAAAGATTTAGCATCTTCAGTACCATTTTCATTCCTTAATGGAGACGGCTGTTTCCCAGTTCGATCTGTAGGTATCGATAATTCATCCGCTGATGTTCTAGATACTTCATTAGTTTTGGATTTAGAAATGGTTTCATCTTCACTAACAGATGATTGTGTCGATAAAGTAAGGCTTGATTCTGGGCTATTACTATCTCGTGATTTGGAATGTCTTAACTTTGACGTACCATTTTGTAAATTACTACTAGATGCAGTTTTTGTACTACCCTTTTGGCTAGATGGCTTTTCATTAGTTTCACTACCGTGATCAGAATCTGTAGAACTGACAGATTTACTTCGTTTCTTTATAATTTTCTTTTTGGAGCCCGAGTCTGATGAAGAGTCACTGCTAGTTTTCTTTGCTTTAAGTTTTTTAGTTTTAGCATTGGCTTCTGTTTTTGGGGCCTGTGGTGGTAACTGGCTATTTGAAATTGTGATTTCTGGTGAGACTAATTCAGTAGATTCTATTGGGCTTTTTGCTCGTTTTAGTTTCAGATTCACATTTATTATTATGTCTGTTGTATCATCGCTTTTATTTTGTCCAGTGGCATAAACAGATATTGTTTCATTATTAATTTCGGATAAGCGATTTGTAGAATGACTATTGATATTTTCCTTATTGCTGTGTTCGGACAAGGAGTTTGAATAAGAAGAGTTTTCCTTTTTCTCTGGTTCTATACTTTGACTGCGCCCTGATCTTTCACTGACGGCATATGACTGATTTCCTGAATTTTCTCTTAAATTAGAGTACTGAGTAGAATATCTACCAGCATATCCAGTATAATTGCTACTACTTGGAGAATAATATGACCAATTAGTCACACTAGTTCGTGCAGTACTACCGAATCTACTGGATCGCGTGGAGTCATCTAATCTATCTGATTGTATTTCTTTGTCTACCATTTCAGGCCTCCTTTTTGCTCTAGTTACCATTTTTTCTACAGTCTTAGCCATATCAGCTCTCCTGGTTCTCACATATGCGGAAGATCCAGGAGGTGTTGGTGAAGTGTGTCGAGTTACTATAGTAACTGTTTCAGTTTCATTTTCAAGTTCAGACTGAACATCATTTATACTAACACTTTCATCATGTCCATTTACTAAATCCTCTGGTAATTTTGGTTCTTCTATAATAGCTGGTGGTGACACACATTTCTCGATATCGTTTTTTAATGCATCAGTATGATTCACTGGCGAAACAGAACTTTGTTTCACAGTAGGTGGGCTTCTTAAATAATTTGTAGGTAATCTATTGGCTATTGCGTATCTATTTATGGTTATTTCCGGTTTCACTTCTGCTCTTGATGTGGGCCTCGAGTAGCTATTAACAGTTGAATCAGTTTTAGCTTCTGCTCTTGAAGTGGGTCTTGGGAAGCTGTTGATGGTTAAGTCAGTTTTTACTTCTGCTCTTGATGTAGGCCTTGAGTAACTATTAACGGGCAAATCTGTTTTTGCTTCTGCTCTAGACGAAGGTCTTGTGTAACTGTTAACACTAATTTCAGCTTTTGCTTCTGGTCTGGATGAAGGCCTCAAGTAACTATTTACGTTTATTTCAGGTTTTACTTCAGCTCTAGATGAAGGTCTGGGGTAATTGTTTATTACTATTTCTGGTTTCGCTTCCGTTCTTGAGACAGGTCGCGTATAGTTTGAAGTTCGAGGATATAATTTGTAACTTGACAGGTTACTGTAGCCTGTAGACTTATCAGTCTTACTTGGAATGTCTTTATCGCGATCTCCTGGACTAGGATCTCGGCTTTTATCTTTAAAATTTTTCGTATGTCTTCTTTCTGGGCTCAAATGCCTTGAAGGTCGGTTTACGCTGTATTTCGAAGTCGATACGGGGCTTACGTCTCTTTTTTTATTGGCAGTGGTGACTGAAGGGACAGATAGTTTTGCATAGTCCTTTTTTTCGTATTTAGAAGTAGGTTTTTCTGTTTTACTTGAGCTGTAAGAATCATATTTGGAGGCGGCTGGTTTTTCAGTTTTGTTATAGTTCGCATAGCGATTAGCAATTGTCGAGATGGGCGTGTCTTCTTTGGTTACGCGTTCTGGGCACAGGATGGGGATGCTCGAAGATTTGTAAGAGGGTGTGGTATTCATATACTTTGCTGTAACAGTTGTCGGCCGTTCCGTGGAGGTGCTTGAGGTGGTTCTTTCTCGACTCCGACCGTACGATGGTGATTCATACTGAAATATAAACGTAAACTTGTTAAGAACTCACATAAAATAATTCATAATTATAATCAACACAGACGTTTTTATTATTTCATATACGATGTCGAGAGATATATATTTTTCGTTCACAGTATCATATAGTCCCATTCCTTTCACTGTGTATAAATAGCAAAGGGAATGCGTGTATGTGAGTGTGAAAATGATCAACGGAGAGAGATTTGATTGAGCCCTTTTAGTATCTGCTATTTTGGATATTCATGGCATTGGTTAACAGATTCATATCTTACTAAATCAAATAAATAACTATAAATATATTTTTTTACTCCACTAGGAATATTAATCTGTAGATATTCTAATCAATTACCAATGAAAACATAAATAAAATATTTGTACAATTTTCTATTAATTGTATAATAAGTGCATAACTATAAACATTACACTCACTCATTTCTGTAATCATGTAAACGTGATTTAAAATGTCTATAAGGGTGTCCTTAACTAAGAAGGCAAATACCTGTAAAAGTACCTATTATAGTGCATGTATTTTTAGAGCTCCATCAAAATATTCGCGATTAAATCGGATTGATCTATCTAAACCCACAAACTAGGACGCCTGTTGGGCATTCAATACCCCTTAATATTTTACTCATATAGGTACACCTTACTCCTCCATAACAACTCTATTTTTAACCAACACAGAATGACTTCCATAATTTAAAATAGAATTATAAAACGACATAAATAAACGCACAACAATAAAACTAATAAGTACGAATGTACTGTCTGTCTATCCCTTCATTTCAATTATCGTTAATGTCTGGTCTCGCTTTCGTTTGCTTGTCAGTTGGATAATAAATAATTAATGTACAGCGGATAACATCTCTTCTCTTTAGCCAATTGCCAATCTTGGTTACATTAAAACTTTAACTTTGGTGCTCGTAAGTTCTTCTGAAGCTGCTGCTTTAGAAGAAGAAGATAAAGACCAATAAAACTTGTAAGAGTCTAAAAAGTTCCCTCTTTTTCTATTATATGGTTTATAAGGTTTCTACGAGCGCGACTGCTGTCTTTTTTATATTCGTTTTAGGTGGTAGACAAGCACACTGCCCCCCCTGTTGGAAAGTGGTTACCGTGGACTATGGGCGTGTGCAACACCAGGGGAACACACTATTGCTTACGACCCTGTAGGTGTAACAGAGAGCTTCTGTGCCGTGGTATTCAGTAGAGCCGCGGTACTTCTCCAGTCGGTCTGCTCTGGGATGGGAACGCCGTTGTGTCATTCCTCCAATAAATGTTTGACCCTCCATTAACCACATAGAGATAATATTGGCTCCTGTACGCAATGGTGATATGGCTATATAAAGACAGAAGTAAACATAGGGTTTTAGTCTCTGCCAACCCCAGATAGATAACGGCGTGTGTGGTAGAACGACGATTCTAAATACTTACATAGTTCCTAAACGACATTGTGACGTCACATTAGCTCTCTTCCATTAGTCGAGGTGAATGATTTCATGTAGCGTTTGAATTCTGAAACAAATAATATTATAAGTTGTAGTAAGACATAACATAACATAACACAAACTCACGCCTATATCCCCGAAGGGGTAGGCAGAGGTGCTAGTACCCACATTTCGCCAGTTTAAGTTTAGGTCCCAATGTAATAGGTGGCGAGCCTAATGCCATTAATCGGGCACTTATAAACCTGCTTATAAGTCATTGGTGTGTGTCATGGTAAAACCTGGGATCGAACTTGAGACCTCGTCTCAGCAGTCCATTACCCATACTACTAGGCAAACATGAAAATACCTACACATTGATTTTGTAAAAATGAAATGATAACGTTAATGTTTATCCCAGGGCATACAGGGTATCAGGCTAGGTTAGAATAGTATTTTTTTAAGTTCTCAAGAGTTTAAAATACTTTTTGTTTAATTTTAGAAGTAACTAGAAAAACATAACAGTTCCTACATTTTCAATTCGATTTGTTTTACAATTAGTGCCTAAAGAAATTTCACAAAACTAAATAAAAATAAATAATATAATAAACCATATGATGTTACTCAATAATTAAGTAATAAATACCCACGTAGAAATGAAATTGAACTATTTAGGTTAAATAATTGTATGATTATATTTTGTAGTATAGATTCGTTTTATTAACCTACAACCTCGAGAACCTACAAGATCGATCGTGACAAACAAAGTAGGTACTCAAAATGATCTAAATGCCTTATTCCCTCACTTCCTGTTGTCTGATGGTCCTGATATTTGGTACACAGCTTTAGTTCTGGCATTAATACTATTTATATCAATAAAACAGTTTCATTTGTGCTTAATACCTTATTTTAAGATCATATTGCGACTTTGTAGTTAAAATCGAAATTGAAGCGTCATCTAAGTCAATCACAATAATGTTAAAGAAATTAAATAATAAATAATAAATGATGATGAAAGTGATCATGGTGCTTGCAACTGCGCCGAAATATCGGAACCTCAAAATAATGAAACATGGTAAATATCCCGTTTATTCTGATACTGATGTGAGTGACCATGATAGTTTAAATACCTATAAATAATAAAGTTTATTATTTGTCAAATTAATACAATATGTCAAAATTGTACAAGCCGTCCCTGATCGCTCCCGATGCAAAAGTGCCCATAACACTTGCTGCGTTTGCTTTGGACCAGGAACGACCCGGAACGACTGTCACCGGTCGCCTCGATGAGCCTCTGTCCGATTTCTATAATAAGGATTTTAGCTTCCTTGCCCCAACTCCCCAGAGTCTCCACCACTATTGGCACGAACTGGTACAGCGGTTCAAATTTTAAATTTAGTTAAATAATTAAATTAATATGCATTTGCATGCGCTACTTAATATTTAATCCCAGCAGCATTTTTACATGTAGTAACAACACAAAACGGCATTTTAAAATTAAAACTGATCTGGTCTGACGTCTGACGTGCTCGAGTATACGAGTGTCATGCGATTGATAATAAATCTGTTGTTGCAAAAGACATGAAGATGAAACTGAAAAGAAAATATAATACATGACTTAAATGAATAATTAATTACTACAATAGAATGCTTGAACATTCTAGATAATGTATTTCGTCAGTAGATTGCCCATAACAGGTGTCATACATCAATATAATTTATTAATATTTTTATGTATTTTATTTTGTATTTGCCTGTACGTTTGACATAACAAAGTGACACGCTGTCAGAACAAAAATCTGGCAAAATGAAAATCTGACAAAAACAAAATCTGATGAAATTAAAATCTGTCAAAACGGAAAAAATGGATTCAAACTACTCCGATTCAGAAAAATTTTTGTTGCTTAAATTTTAAGCACGCTTGCTGTTTCTAGTTTGTTCTGAATTCTGAGGTACGTACCGACTTTAAAATCATATAGACATTTTAACTGGTTATTATTGTGTCTCATGTGCAAGAGAGCCGTCATTCTAACTAAAGAGTCATTACTCGTGGTGTCATCATGCACCCACTCCCTTTCGTTTGGCGAGGGAGTTGATGACGGTTTCATGCGTCATGCTCGTACACGGCTGCTACTTGAGATGACAGATATAATTAATGTATAATCATTCATAGTACACCAAAGAGGTTGCTAACAGTAAAGATACGAGATTGTTATTGATCATCATCATCATCTGAGGACCAAAGTAGACCAAAGATCTCGGAGTTTAATCAATTAGACCATCGCAGTCCACGGTTTCCGCATGGTTTCCCGCAGAGTAGAATTAGGGCCACCCCATCTCTTCCCGTGCAGTGTCGTACAAGGCGATTAAGGGATTGGGCTGTTTAACATCAGACAGATATATACAGACCAGACTCAGCCTCAGATGCATGGCTCGAGTCAACAATAGTGCCCGGAAGACGGCAATAGGCTCACCTCCTATTACGTGAAACCAAAATTCAATGATTAGTGAAATGTGGGTGCTTATTCACCTTTGCCTAATCCTCCTGGGATAAAGGTGTCTTTTACTACTCTACCTACTATCCTACATTCAATCTGTGTTAGATTTACGATGGGGAACATATTATTATCCCTCATATCAACCCCCTCCCCCCCCCCCCCCAGTCAACAATAGTGCCCGGAATACGGCAATAGGCTTACTCCCTATCACGTGGGACCGAATACAGTTATTGGTGAAATGTGGGTGTTAATTCATCTCTGCCTAACCCTCCAGGGATAAAGGCGTGATTATATGTATGTATGTATCGCAGTCCACTGCTGGATAGGTCTCTCATTGTTGGCAGATTTTGGCCTACTGTGTTCACGCTGACCAGACTGGTTGGTACAATGTTCTGTTTCGAGTTTTCCTTCTATTGCAGTGATATTGTCTGAGTATTTTTCCGTTAGTCGCCTCTTACCGGTCAAATGAGATGAAATGTTGATATTTATATTGTTTCTTCGTCACCACACGGATTAATACTACTCATGCTGAGGACTGGGTGTATAAGTGAAAGCTATGCAACCTTAATTAAAGCGAAGATGATATAATATACACACATACATAAAATCAGGCCTGTTTCCCATAGGGGTAGGCAGAGATCACGGATCTCCATTTGCTACGATCCTGACATACTACTCTCGCTTCATTCACTCTTATTAAATTTTTCATGCATGCTCGTCGGTTCAGGGTACTCCTGACCTGGCCCTTTTCTAAAACTTCTTCGATTTGGTCCAGGTATGTGCGCCTAGGTATAATATAGGTGATGTTTACTAATCAGGATGGGACAAAAAGTGTTACATCCAGGAACACCTGTGACACGTTGGTTTTTTTTCCCAACTAGTAACTCTATAACAGTGTTACACGCTTAGGTGTTAAACTTAATTAAAACATTTAAAAAAAATACCTCACACACATAACAATCTTATTTGCTTCGCCAATGGGGTAAAAAGTTACAGAACAATAAGACACCGCCGATCAATGACTTTACATACATACAATGGCAACAAGAAAACAGTTTCAGAGAAACAAAATCCCCGAGACACAAACAAACTGTGACGTAATGATCTATTTTAAACGAACGCACGCAACAAGCACCTCTCAAACTAATAGGAGTGCATTCAAATGCTTTACCATTTCTAACAAAACTATTCCAAATTCCTAAGCGCTCTATCAATATAAATAGAAATATTAAGATGGTTTGTTGTATGCTTCAACAACTCAAAAGTTTCTGTATTGATTGAGTTTAAATCTTGACATCATATAACCGTTTCAGAGATGTTTCTTAGCTAATTTTTCGTTGGAATCGGGTTATAGTATTATTTACGAATGGAAGTCCTATCGACGCCAAATCTCAGACAGTTAGTAAATTATAATAAAAATGTATATTAGTAGTGTCTGAATGGAGAAGTTTTGGAAAAATACGGAAATTAAGATATATATTATATTATAATTAAATAATATAAAAAAAGGCAGGTCCGCTGTACCTGAAACCAGCAGCTTTGTATGAAAAGAGGAAAGCACGTTATCTCTGCCTACCCCGAAAGGAAATACCTAGGGTAACCAGAGCTCACTAGAGAGATTTTGTACTGTCAGTGGGAAGACCAAAAGCTTGTCCTGCTTTGTCTTTTACAGTGACGGCACAGAAACTCTTGTTTACAGGGTTGGCAGCGCGAGTGTGACTCCCTTGGCATAGTATTCGTCCATAGGCCACGGTAATCGCTTTCCATCCGTGTGCATGTCTGTCTACCAAGTAGTATAAAAAAAAATAGGCGTGAGCGTATTTATATGCATTTATGTAATTATAGTCTGGTTTTATTGCCGCTTTTTTATTTCGTAAAGGTTTAACTTAAGAACTGTGGCATGAACTGTGGTATGTTCGTGTAGAATTGGAAATATTACTAAAAACGATATGCGTCATCAACGCGGGCGAAGACACGGGCATCAGTTAATTCACATATAAAATGCTAGTTCCTTTTCAGTACCAAAATAGAAACGTTTTTAGTTTCCGAACTAACCTATATCGATTGAGTCAATGAACAAAAGATAGATGGTCCAGATCATTGCATGTTTATCTGCGTACAAATTAGAATTCTATTTTTAATGCAGTAGAGTTCAAATGTTTTTGCGCAAGACACATAATTATTCCTGTATGTTGAGAGATATAGATCACAGACACGGATAAATGCGGCAATTAGGCTTGATTTCATTTACGATAATTATACTTTATTTTCAAATGCTGTAGTATTTTATTTGTATTTATACTAAGATACTAAATGAGCATATGCAATATGATGATACAAATATACCTATAACATTATAGATGTGAAATGTTATGAAGATGTTTGCATATTTGTAACTAAATCACGCTAAATTGGCTATTTCAATTGTGCGGACGGTAAATTATTCTTTAACATTTAAAAAAATTGACGTCTTGTAAGTTCCGTTCTAAGGTAGACCCTTAAAACGGAACTTACGAGACAGACAGAATAAATTATTTTATACTTTTGTTTACTCACCGGAATAACACTTCTTTTTATCTATGGGCAGTCAGAATTTCACGCGAGTGTTGCCGCAGGAAACAGCTCTTATAAAAAGAAACCCGTAATACATAAAGAACGAATACCACTATTAGGCTGAGATTACACTAGTTCTTTATTAGACTTGTACAACTAGTTGCTATGCTTGTTAATATTCTGGACACGTGTCTACACCGCCTGTTCAGTGTTCGTGTACCAAATATCAGAGCTGATCTGTGATTTGTTGAGCTGTAAACGTAGCCACGTCATCACTGGATTTTCGCTTATTAATCACAGACATGCCGAGTTCAACAACCTGTGGTTTTCAACTGTGAAAAGCTGTTCAACTAAACTGAATTCACACGACATGACAGTCAATGAGTGAAGAGCAATAACTATTATGTATGCTATATTATGTATGCTATACTATATTATGCGTTGTAAGCAGTTTACTTTTTATAGATGATATTTATCTAATATAATTACTCATTAGTTTGATATATACCGCGGTAGCATAGTGGTATGGGTAATGGACTGCTGAGACGAGGTCTCGAGTTCTATGCCAGGTTTTACCACGGCACACACCAATGACTTTTCGATGTTTTTCGAAGTTATGTGTGTATTTATCGCAGGTTTATAAGTGTCCGGTTAATGGCAATAGGCTCGCCACCTATTACATTGGGACCTAAACATAAACTGGCAAAATGTGGGTGCTAGCACCTCTGCCTACCCTTTCGGGGATAAAGGCGTGAGTTTATGTTTTGTAAATTGATATATACCTATCACCATTATGCGGTGATGGTGGTGTTAATAAGGACGGCGCGGCGTGTGTATCTGTGGCGTGGCGGTAGTGAACACGGCCACTACGCAGAAGGCGCGGGTTCGATCCCCGCTCAGTGCAAATATTTGTATGCATGAATATGGTTATTTGAATGGGTCTGGTCGTGTCTCGGAGAGCACTATAAGCCGTCGGTCCTGGTTATAGTTCTTGCCCTCAAAACTCCTCAAAAATTGGTTGAGGTCAGATGGCAGTCGCTTGGTGGAAAATATCAAAGTTCAGTCGCATCTTAGATTAGAAAGCCGACCCCAACTAAGTGGGGAAAAGGGCTCAGAGATTGATGAAAATGATATAATATCACCATTAACTATTGTCAAAGTGTTTCCATTATTTATTTAATTTTTATATTTTATATCAAAATCAAGTCAATTATCCCACCGCATTCCACCGCTGAACAATAAATATGAAGATAAAGATGGCTGGGACAGACTGGATACAGAAGACAGAGGATCGGAAAAAATGGCTCGCATTGGGAGAGGCCTATATTATATACTTATACAATACTAAAAAACTAACGAATTTAACTATATATCTCTTCCTAATTGATTCATGATTTTTTTCTATGCTACTCTCTGCCTTGATTCTGCTAAAGCAAAAACACTGTCATACTCATACCACAGACACTACTAAAAACTCCATTTAATTTTAAACTTTAGCGCTATAGAAATAAAGTCCATAATTTAATGCTATATTTTTTGCAATGCTTTAGTAGATTCAAGTTGTTATACAAGTTTTATAAAAAGAGCTGTTGGCCCAACATGACATGCTGCAACCGTCCGTATTCCGGGCAAGAAATAGAGATGGAGATATAGCGTGTTTATATAGCGCCATCTCTCTTACTCATGCACGAACGCTTTTATAGCACGACTTGACAATCAATTATCAACCTGCCATTATCTGTAGTGACGTGTAATCCCATTGATTGGATTCGCCGTGACGTCCACACCTGTATAAGTCACTTCGTCACGTTGTCACTCATTTGGCGTGTTGTGTACAATGTGTACTCGGCTTTAGATTAACTAATACGTAAACTGTTCATATACAATTTATATTTAATTCGAATGTATAAAATATGTACATTGTAGCATTTCATTCAATGCTATTAAAAATGGAATGCTAGGTTTTTCATTGATATTTGCAGAATGCGTTTTTTCATTCAAAACATATTACACTGTATGTCTACTAATAGTTTCGTGATTTAGAAAAAAGTTATATCGTAGTTCGAGAGTGTTCGGAGTATGTAGATATGCCAATGAAATAACCGCCCAGTAAAATTTCATTATTGACTTTGCACAGTATATGGAAAAATTCCGTGAAAAACGTTATTGAAAATGTTTGTGGTTTTTCAGGTGAAAATGATGTAAGGACAATCAATTAAAATTAAACGCTATTTTGTTTTATATAGGTAGGTTTTTATTTATTTCATAGGGTGCAGTGATGCCTGATTTTACATCAATTACTTACAAATATAAGTTTACTGAAACACTAGATAAGTACTTTGACACTGGCGTTTAAAAAAATCGCAATTCAGTTACGAGTACCTTCAATAGGACATGCGCTCATTAGTAAATGTATAATTCGTGGTGCGAACGAGAACAAAATATGATTTCTGTCTAATAACGTTGTACACTTTTGATATACTGCTATAGCATTGAGATGACAATTTATATACCCACATTGAGAGATATTGCTTCCTTGGCTGTATTTTACCGTCTCTATCATGATTAGTGTTCTGATGAGCTCTTCCAACTAATCCCACCCTCTCCTTTCCTACATAGGACAACACGTGCAGGGCTTAGATGTCACCCTCACACTGTGCAGAATACACGAGCAAGAACCAAGCGGTTCGGAGACTCTTTTCTTTGCCGCACCACCATGACCTGGAATTCATTACCAGCAAACATGTTTTCTTCTTCCTACAGTCCCGGGGCCTTTAAGCGGGGCGTGAAAAAGCATCTGATGAGGTCGCCAAGCTGAGTGCCACCATTGTAACATTACTTAGTGTCTGTAATTGTAACCCTCTTTCCTGAGACTTTGCCTTTAGCTTACCATCATAACATAACATAACATAAACTCACGCCTATATCCCCGAAGGGGTAGGCAGAGGTGCTAGCACCCACATTTCGCCAGTTTATGTTTAGGTCCCAATGTAATAGGTGGCGAGCCTATTGCCATTAACCGGGCACTTATAAACCTGCGATAAATACACACATAACTTCGAAAAGCATCGAAAAGTCATTGGTGTGTGCCATGGTGAAACCTGGGATCGAACCCGAGACCTCGTCTCAGCAGTCCATTACCCAAACCACTAGGCTACCATCAGGCGAGGTGAATTCAAGTTGGCGTGTCCTATATTAAAAAAAACCTAATTTTAATACGAGATCAGTGTATGGCAATGATATTATTCGGTGCGAATCAACATACTTCCGCCGGTAGTTTTTTAAAGAGTAGCTAACCCCTCTTGTCGTAGCAATGGGTTCACGCTACGAGTGTTTTCAAAGTAGTCATAAGTAAAGTGTAGGTAATGATGATGATTCTCGATCGAAAGGTCTGTTCTTTAACTATTAATCTGGAACACCGCGCCCAGGAATTCCATATAAACGATAAACAGATATTTAAAAACATAGTACAACATTTCATTAGAAGATTATCGTAATGGTGTAATAACATGTTAATACTTCATTTTGCATATAGCGGTATAACTTAAGACTTAATTTACAGGAATTCCGCGATAAGTACGCGAGGCTATTGAGGGACCGGCCGTAGCTCACTTGAGAACAGCCCTCAGTAACTTTCCTAGACGCAAATAACACCTATCTTCACTCCTGAACTAAATTAGTGGGTAATTACCATCTCGGTAGCACGCTAAACGTATTAGCATTGTCAAAGCTATGCTGTTTATTGCTACACAAACATATCTTTAATTACCTCTCTCTTTATTCTTATTGGGTTGGATGGTAATGCATTTTAACGTCGCTTTTATAGCCTTGTTTTGTTAAATGGTCTGGCTGTTATTGTTTAAAGAATAACACGCTTGTATGATATTAAATACAAAGTAGGTACAGGACTTTGTAAAAAAAATTGAATAGACTTCAATTTCTGAAGTATACGCAAAGAGCAAATTTAATGACACGTAGGTATTAACATAATAAATTTGAAAGTATGTGTAAATATTTGGAAACAACTAAACGGATATAGCTGAAATTTTATATAGGGATAGATTGTTTTATGTGGTGTCTAAAAGATCGAATTCTGACAGTAGGCGGTACCCACTTGCCAATCATAAACCCAAAGAAAATTAACCTCCTGCTATCATACTTGTTACGGTCTTTCAGTAGTCGGGTCTTTTTATTTTTTAATAATTTATTTTATTTTAAACTTTTTAGTTATGATATGACATATATATGTAATCTCCTTTTAACTCTCGTCATTTTGATACCCTATTCGATAAATGACAACACGTATCTTAGCACCAAAAATCCACACTTTACTTGTATTTTTGTTTACATTTTATGTACCCTAGGACACTCAGTAGACGAATACCTTTCATTTAAGGCCACTATCAAAGAAATCTGTTCACCCATTAGGCCTGTAGATGGGAACAAAGTAAACTACATACAAACACATACATACATACGTACGTAACACATTACCCTAGCTGGCGCAGTCGGGTAAATACATAAGGCTACCTTAAAGATTGCGTGAACGGCAAAAACAGAACAAAAAACCAAACTAAAATGGTAGTCCTTAGATTGACAGTTATGGTTTTTCAGGTCTAGCTTTAAAAAAAAAAAAAAAAAAAAAAATGATCCAGATTATAAGGACACAGAAAATATTGTTACGACTGACATCGATATCTCGAAAACTAGTAATCGAATCTTCAAGAAATAAAACATTTACATTGGCATAGAAAAATCTAGAATTGTCAACATGAAGTCACAACCTGCCTACGAGTGCCTACTCTTTTAAATAAAAAAACAATAGGTAAATATCGAGAATGAACTCGAAGGTCAGCGACGGCGGCAAACTTCAAAAGAGTAGGTAGGTAGTTTTCGCTCGCGTATTTTCTAGATGACCCTCCTAATTGAGAGGTATAAAAACACGCTCGCATAGCATTCAGCATTCATTCTGTCTTTGAGATCGATCACGACCACAGCGAGCTTAAGCGACCGAAGAACATTCTACCTGCGAACTGAGCAACGACTGTGGACTACTGTGAACTACTGAGCGACTGGAACCGTTGAAGAGTACTGTGTGTACTAGTGATTTAATTGTCTAGTTTGTGGCGAGCGAATAAATCTCTTCATTGAATAAATGGCATTTAATTGTACCCCGTGCACGTAACAATACGAACGAGGTTCTTGTACTTTCAATCCGTAATCGCAGTTCATATTGTTGATATGAAGCCGCGTAGGTCCCGGCAGTGTAGAATTTGGACCACCGCATCTCTTCCCATGTGGTGTCGTACAAGGCGACTAAGGGATAGGGCTGTTTAACATCTGACAGATATATACAGCCCAGACTCAGCCTCAGATGCATGGCTTGAGTCAAAAATAGTTCCCGGAAGACGGCAATGGGCTCATACTCTATTACGTGGGACCGAATTTAATGATTGGTAAAATGTGGGTGTTAATTCAGCTCTGCCTAACCTTGCGGGAAAAATGGCGTGATTCATAATTTATGCATATTGTTGGTGAAATCAGTCTAATGTGTTAAACATTTCAAAAATGCAAGAGATATTTTACAATTTGTACTTATATTTATTTTATTTTACTAAACAAACTAGATATAGCTTAGAAAAACTAACATTATTCATTTAAAACTCTCGACGTAAGACATGTGACCAGCAAGAAATTTGTAGTTTACTGTTTATTATTTGTTATGAATTCCATTTTATCCCAGCCCGTCCATATTTATTATGATTTTTTTCTGCCAGATGATTCAATAATTCAGGAGTATATATGCTGGTCAAACTGTCAAAGTTCCGCCAAACTCGCAGTTGCATTGGAAGAAGGTGACTCCAGACTATACGGTGGAAGCTTCGAAAGTGACTGGGATTAACACACGGATGAAGAAAAAGAAACCGGAGACCGCAATTATACCAGTGTTAGCATCTATAAAAAGAATTGGTTTTTATTCTTTGGAATTCTTTTTTTTATACCACTTGATTGGCAGGCAAATTCTCTTCCACAGTTTATCATCAGGCGAAATACGGAAGTGACCGCCCACCTCCGTGAGGAAATTCTGCGTCAGGACTACATCCATTCCAATGAACTGACACCCGAAAATGTTAATTTTATGTAAGTAATAGCAAAACCACTGACACTGTAAAATAACATTATGTGTTAGACTTTATTGATATATGCATAAAGTCCGAAATTAAATGAAAAAACGTTCATTATATCTTTTTATTCACTCTACAAAATTCCATTTTTAGTAGTTTTAGACTCTAACGCCAGAACAGTAAAGTATAAAATTAAATGACATTGTTTGCAATGTCAGTGGTGAGACAATGGTTTTATTATGACATAAAAAACGCAAATTCGGGGTCTTGGTGTCTCGACTTGCATGTTGCTGTCATTAATTTAGGTCCTGAAGATGTTGGTAGAATCCCATAAAGCAACGACACAGGCTACCAAGTCATATGAAGGCTTGAAGAATATTCAATCAAATATTTAAAAACATATTCTCATTCCGGATTACTTGGTCAAACGGTTTGTGTTCAGATGAATTGCTTGACATGATGCCCACAGCAACATTCTATCATCGCAACGCTCGCCGTAGGCAGGGAATTCATCCCCACAAATTGCAACCTGAGACGGTACGCACTGTGCAGTATGAAAGAAACTTCATCCCACGCACACTTAAGCTGTGGAATGAACTTCTTCAAAAGGGGCATTAGGAGGTTTCTTCAGGGTCAGCAGCTCGAGTGTGATGCTCCTGGTGTTGCACACGTCCATAGGCCACGGTAACTACTTTCCATCAGGTGGGCCGTGTGCTTGTCAGCCACCTAAGAGGTATAAAAAAATAAGTATATAAAATGTGAACACTATTTAGGTTTTACTATTTCAATACCAGTCTAGATGAACGGGATTTTCAACCGAGTTAAGTCAGAACTGGTTCGCGGGCACAGCGATCGTGTGAACGTCCAATTGTGACAAGAACATCACAGTTCGTTAGCCAGTCACTTAATTGTTTCTGCACTTAGTAATTGAGGCTCCGCTTGTGTTTGTTTAGTTGTTATTAATACTTTATTTGTTTATTTAATACGTTATGCATAAATACATACATACATATATTGTTAGTTTGGGTACTTAATATCCGTGTTCTAGATTCAAAGTAAGGATAACTTACATACCTACATACATATAATCACGCCTTTATCCCCGGAAGGTTAGGCAGCGGTGAATGAACGCCCATATTTCACCAATCATTATATTCCGTCCCACGTAGTAGAGGGTGCCTATTACCGTTTTCCGGGCACTGTTGTTGACTCGAGGCATGCATGTGAGGCTGAGTTTGAGCTGTATGATAAACACGTCTGATGATAAACAGCCCTATCCCTAAATCTCCTTGTACGACACCGCATTGGAAGAGATGGGGTGGTCTAAATTCTACTCTGTCGAGAAGCACGCATCGTTTATTATGCATAAATAAATATACCTATACGAATTCATGGCACGGCAACGTCACCGTTTGAGTCAGCGACAGCGATGCCCGACACTCTTGTAACGCAAAAATCTAAAAAATATCCGTTGCAATATCTATGGCTACGAACTAACATCGGAAAATACGGTTTCAAATTCCATCTATTACATTAGCGATTATGTAAACGAAACCTTAAACAAAGGTATAGCAATTACACCAACTCTTCAACATCGTAATAAGCGTAAAATAAATAAAAACAGTTTTCTTCATTCAACTGTATTTTTCTAGGTATAATAATAAAATATCAGAACAGTAGACACACAATATCATATGGCAACACAGTGAAAAAAAGATAAACTGTACAAGAAATACGCGGAAATAAAATCTTGATGTATTTTAGAGAGGATATGGCGATTGTCCAAGCTCTATTTTATCTACAGAAACTACAATGTGTATTGGCATTATTTCTGCAATTTCCACGGCTGAGTAAAAGATAAAATTTGATAGGCACTTGTCTTGCTGCTAGAAAATGTCGCACGTTAAACCTGAAATATTTAAATGAGGTATACTACACGTGTGTTAGGTACTCTCCATTGGTTAACTAAGGATATTGTTCTCAAAGTGGACGACAATACCTCCATAGCAATGGGGAAGAATGAAAAATGTGTGTGTGTGTGTGTGTGTGTTGGTGTATACATTTACCTACTGCCTATATAAATGCATTAATGGAAGTTTTCAAAGCTAACGAAGCAATATCCAAACAATAGAAACTTAAGTTCTGCAAACTACAAAAATTGGTTAGAGAACATTAGTAGGTTTTTTTAAAAATGAAATGTATTGTTACACATTATTGAGAACTTACTTGTACAGTCCGAGCTCATGAGTGCATCTTTTGAGTTCTACTATTATTTTTTACATTATTTTTTATAAAATAGAAATATATTAGGTTACATTTCTTTAATTGGACTTAGGGCGAGTGATTGTTTCGTGAAAGATAAAATCAATACATTAAATCACGTGAGAGCTATTCTGATACAGTAGCAGTCTCAAGCGTTTTCTGTCAATACTCCACGCCGTTTTCAGATAATTTCTACCTAACATTTATAACTAGGTAGGTACATAATGTGTTATTGGAAAGTTAATGAAAGACTCTGTTTTTAAGCCCATATGGACCTCTTATTGACAGCTGGGACCAACCCTCAACGTGCCATCGGAAGCGCACGGATGAAATACCACTAAGCCGCTGGCCTTCCATCTACATGGTAACCGCGCCAACGCACCTTAACCCACTGATCGTTTAACGAATAAAGAGGACACCTGACCATCACTGCATCTAATAAAATAGTTATCGCAGCAAAATGAATCTAAAAATACATTCGCATGTCGCCACAGCCACTGGTATGATTTAAGGAGAGACTTGTATTAGATCAAGTATTGTCTGTATAATCTTATCTTCCGTCCACCCAGTCGGCTCTATAAATATAAATAGAAAATTGTGGAGCAATATTTCATATCAGATGCCTCATTGATGCAACTCTCAAGATTTCGCTCACTGAACCACTATTGAAAGACATCGTATAAAAAAGTTGTACTTGGTTGTACTAACTCTGTCTGTACTGTCAATTTAAATTTTAAACTGTCACAGTATTTATGAATAAACTTGTCGCAGGGGTGTACAACATGTTTTCTGAAAATATTGTCTGTGTATATCTATAATCAATTCCTGGACAATTGTGTTGGTTACAAGGTTAATAATTTGTTTAAGTTTTTAAGATTATTTGTATAAGACTTTATCATGTAACTGTTTTATGTCCCCAAGAAATAAATAAATAATACAGAGTTTGTAGAGATATCTTTTTTACGTTCTCTCCTCCGAGTACTAATTGGCCAAGGGTACATCAGACCTATTGTTGAAAGGGATGGTAAGTTTGGTACCAAATGATCCTCAAGAGAAATAAGATAGCATTTTTGAGAATCCCAACAAGCACAACCCACGATAGAATGTGTCTCTGATGTAGCTTACATTGGTGTACTAAGTATCTTTTTTAGCTAAACTTTAGGTACTGTTTTGTTTGGAGTATAAACCAGTGCATGCAATATGTGATTATATTGTTGTTATTGGTAGTTACACCGAAAGTAATCGGAATTGAGGCCAGATGACAGGCGAAGGTAAGCCTAATCAAAAGAAGGAGAAAGAAAAAGCGGGAGTTCCGATTTGTAAACCTCTGATGGAATCGATAATAACGTTAAAATGAGGATATTTTTTTTATGTTAATGGGATTTATCTAAATTGAAATATTAAAACAATACAGAATATACCTATACAAACCTGCAGGTTCAAGCATCAAAGAATTTCTCCCCATAGATGTAAACCGGGAGGGTAGCCAGAAGGCTGGCGGTATTGTTGCTAATGGTATTTACACAGAAAATATGATAAAAACAACACAAGTACATAGTTTTTGACGTACATCTTGACTCCTAGCTGCATTAGAAACGGAGCCCTGGTGCACAGATTTGTTTAATACCATCTATCATTGGTGGAATAGAGCACCTAAAATCGAGTACTGCGCATATTTTAGCGTTTCTACCATGGTGAGTGTTCTGATGAGCTCTTCCAACTAATCCCACCCTCTGCAGGGCTTAGATGTCACTCTAATACTGTGCAGAATACACGAGCAAGAACCAAGCGGTTCGGAGACTCTTTTCTTTGCCGCATCACCAAGACCTGGAATTCATTACCAGCACACGTGTTTCCTTCTTCCTACAGTCCCGGCTCCTTTAAGCGGGGCGCGAAAATGAGGCCGCCAAGCTGAGTGCCACCATTGTAACATTACTTAGTGTATGTAACGGTGACCCTCTTTCCTGAGACTTTGCCTTTAGCTTACCATCAGGCGAGGTGAAGGCAAGTTGGCGTGTTCTAGATAAAAAAAAAATAGAGTACATAGTGTGACGCGCTCGGGGTCATTGTATATGCCTATACAAATACGCTAGTCTATTTAAACTTGTTACAAAACACCAAACGGTAGCTCAGACCAAACAATCATTATAGGAACTGTTAGATTTATTTCTGTCGAAAGTACATTACGAAAATAAATGGCCTACTCTGAGCAGAAGTGTCAAACAGTTCGTGTCGGTTGTTGCCTCGGGTGAAATGGGGACGTGCTGGCTTCCCGTAGGTGAACGCCAACACCTCTGCCAACCTCTATGATGAGTTTTCAAAGGTGTACTGCCCTTTAAACAGGGTAGAGAGATCGTCAGATCGATCTTGACTAGCAATATAACTATTCAGTATCTTATTACCTGTTAACGAAGTTAATACCAATAGCCTAGTGGTATGGGTAATGGACTGCTGAGACGAGGTCTCGGGTTCGATCCCAGGTTTACCATTTTTTTTTATACAACTTAGGAGGCAGATAAACACACGGCTCACCTGATGGAAAGTGGTTACCGTGACATATGAACGTGTGTGACACCAGTGAAGTCACATCCATGCTGCCGACCCTGTAAGAACAGAGATTTTATGTGCCCTCAGTGCAGAACACAAAATCAGGACAAGCCTTTGGTCTTCCCACTGACAGCGCAAAAACTCTCCTCTCTGAGCTCTGGCTACCCTATTCACCACCGGGAACACAACACGAGGTTATTACAGCCGTGGTATTCTATAGGGTGGAGGTACTTCCCCAGTCGGACAGCTCAATTCGGACGGGAATACCGTCGTGTCCACCACTATGGCACACGTCAATGACTTTTCGAAGTCATGTGTGTATTTAACGCAGGTTTATAAGTGCCCGGTTAATGGCAATAGGCTCGCCGCCTATTACATTGGTACCTAAACATAAACTGGCGAATGTGGGAGCTAGCACCTCTGCCTACCCCTTCGGGGATGTAGGTGGGAGTTTATGTTATTTTATGTGCCTTTGGGTCTACAGCTGCCGTGGCGTACGGTGTCCCATAAAGCATTACCCACGCTCCACGGGTGAAGATGGTTTAAAAAGTATGTTTTATTCCAGGCTAGCAAGCTGGAATGTAATAAAAGCTTTTATAGGCGGATCTCGCTGATGGTACAGAGATAGATTGTAATGCGTTTTCAGCTGAACGGATCTGGCTAAAGAGCCAGATGCGTTCAGCTGAAAAAGCATTCGCGTGAAAAGAAATCTCGAGTTAAGCTCAACGTGATGTAGTCTACACAGCTAGTAATAACTAGAAATTAGCTGACTTGTGCCTTCATCGAGCCGGCAAAATTTCTTACAGAAGAAATTCTATAACTCGATATGGCATTCACTTACTGAATTCAATTAAAAATTTTATAATTTTATTTTTTAGTATTATTTGTTTTAATGTTTTTGTTTATTTTAGTACATAATAATAGTTTCTAGTTTTAAATTTAATTTAGTATTATCCAATTAATCTAAATATATTTACTGTTTTATTACAATAGAATGCACAGAACTACAGCGCATAAAATAATTTAACAAGCAACTTTCATTGATTTTCGTTTATTAGATAACTAAGATACAACGTGCCCAAAGGGCTGTCCTTTTTTTGCACAATGGATTGGCACTGACCTCGACGATCCTAAATCCCTCTCTTTCATTCTAATAAATATTTTACTTCCTGTTATTGTTAACTAATTTATTATAGTTGATAACTTATATTTAATTCACAAACACACACACGCAATCTCTCTCTCTCTCTCACATACATACACACACACACTCACACACACGCACACACACACATTCACATGCGTGCACATATACATTCTTAAACTACTTTAATTGCTTGTTAAAACCATGGATTTAATATGTACAGATATGGAAGAGCGTGGTCACCTGACACAGGCATTCTTTGCTTAAGAGGAGACCACTATCTCTTTACTGATCGTGTAAACAGATTTATTAAACAATAAATTAAATTATTAATTTTTATATTAATTCATGCAACATTGACAAAATGTGAAAGTAAGTATTTGTGCAACACTGTAAAAAAATCATCCTCTGAGTATATTTTCTCAACTTAGTTGAGGTAAGTTTTCACTATATATAGGTTTCTATAAAAGCAAAATGTTGACATTTGGAGATAGGTACTATTTTAATATAACTTTACAAAATCAACGTAAGTATTTATACAGATTACGATTAGATTACGTTGATGATTGTACTGGATTGTATTATGATTTTACTTGACTGTTACATACGGTATTGAGTACCATATGTAACAGTGTTATAAAGTAATTTACTCATAATTATAAAGTTATTTTAACCCTTCTCTGGCAGTTAGGTAATAATAAGAAATGGAATTTCTAAATAACAAACTTTGGCGGTTCTCACTGATCTGCGTCACGCGGTGGGGCACGGGTAAGCGTGGCATCGCGTCGCCCCTAAGGATCTCTTTTTATCCGACACGTGGGGTCACACTGAAAACGTGATCACGTGCAGTGTAGCTGCTTACTCACGGAAATGCAGAAACACGCGCCCCTGCGCATGTTGGCGGGGTATGGCACACTGAAATCAGCCATCACGCGTGTAATTTATTGTTAATTTTATACCACTTGGTGGGCAGATAAGCACACGGCCCAACTGATGGAAAGTGGTTACCGTGGCCTATGGACGTGTGCAACGTCAATGTACAGTAAGACAAAGCAGGACCAGCTTTTGGTCTCCCCACAACAGTACAAAAACTCTCCAGTGAGCTCTGGCTACCCTACTCACCGCCAAGAACAAAACACTAGGTTATTATGGCCGCGGCATTCTGTATTTTGACGGGGTTTTAGTTTGGGAGTTGTTAGAAATTTCTGTGTACGTGTTTCAGGCAAACTGAAATAATACAATAGAACGTCAAATTTATTTTCATGGAAATCTCGTGTATCATTCTAGAATGCCGATGCATCTTTCTTTTTTTTTTACGTGCGCAAAATCCCCATGGATACCTCCCCACCGGAGCCGGTGGACGAGGTTATGTCGGACTCAAACCGACTAAAACGCACGCCGCCTGTGGGTCATTTTGGTTGCCGAAAGTGAGGTTGACAGGCATATCCCTCGCACCCCGGCCGACCCAGGGCCATCTCTAACGATCTGGCCCTCTTCTCGGGTGTGGGGACTACAGAGTCCCCAACTCGTCCCCGGAAACAGGGAGGCGCGCCAGGCGCGCCGCCGCCGCGGCCTGCTTCTGAAATGCCGATGCATCTGGGCACTTTCCGTTACACTAATGTAGATATAAATTAGCAATATAGGTGCAGAGTTTTTGAAAATCGATCGCAAATAGTACGGCTTTTTATTTTATCTATTATTCGATATTGGATTCTGCTAAAAACTAGTAACTTTATAAATTGCAAGTAGATCTCAATAGATTCTTATATAATTCAAAAAAGGGTCACTCATATGAGCAGAATTACTAAGCAGATTCTAATTACATTTAAATATCGCCACAAGTCAAATTATTTTCCTAACACGATTCCAATAAAGTGGCATTTTTAGACCTTCTGCTCTCCTGCGACCACGTGTGTGGCCGCAGTTTTCTGCGCCCCGCCGCGGGACACGGAGGCCAATGTACCAATTGGCTTATTTCACAAACTCGTAAGACTTATTCAAAAACACATATTGCCTAAGCATACAATAATCTACACGGAATTTCTCGATGTGTATGTTTTACCACTATTCCAAATCCATAAACACATAATTACCTCACAAAGTAGGTAATTACCTTAAAAATCCCGAATGTATATTCAAAGTGGAAACAGATTTGTTCAAAGTAAAATATACACATGAAGAGTATTTATGTGCGTTTTTCAGCCTTAATTAAGACCAATGACCCCTGCCAATTTGTATAAAGTAGATTCGTATTAGAAGATCGGTATTCTGTACATACGTATACGGACAGTTTGTTCTTATAGTGAAATCTTTTTTCGGTTGCTATGCAACAGGCGCGGGATCCAGTTCCGCTCAGGGCAAGTATTTGTTTGTATGAATATGGGTATTTTTTTTGTCAAAAAGATTATTAGAACCGAAATTACTAATCTTCCCTCTAACCCCTTCAGCTAAGCTGAATTGCTTGTGTTAGGAGTGAGTTCACGCATTTGCATTGGTGTAGTCGTGGCTAGAGAAACTTTAAGCCGTCAGTCCCTGTTGCCATACGAACATTAATGGCAATAGTTACGGGAAGTTGGAGCCCAAAAAGGTCAAACAACTGGTCTAACAGCAATGCTATGATTGTTTGACTTTCACTTCGAAGTCTGAGGTTTACCAGTCTAACAGCGGATTTGGCTGAACTTCGAAATTTACCGCCAAAGCCGGAGAATGGTAAAATGAACTCGTTATTCATACTAATATTATAAATGCAAAAGTAACTCTTTCTGTCCGTCTGTGAGTTTTTTTATACAACTTAGGTGGCAGACAAGCACACGCCCCACCTGATGGAAAGTGGTTACCGTGACCTACCGTGTGTAACACCAGGGGAGTCACACCCGTGCTGCCGACCCTATAATAATAGAGAGTTTGCGTGCAGTCAGTGGAGAACACAAAATCAGTACAAGCCTTTGGTCTTCCCGCTGACCGCACTAAAACTCTCCAGTGAGCTCTGGCTACCCTACTCACCGCCGGAAACAAACACGAGGTTATTATAGATATATGTAGGGTACATTTGACTTAAATCGTTATATTCTGCAAGCAACAGGTATTAAGCTTTTGAAACGAAAATAACTTACTCTATATACAAAATAATTAGATATGAGAAAACAACATCATGTATATTCAAATTCATGACATCATGCCAATAACATGAATACCTCATCACATTATGCAATTCTGATACAATTGCCACGCTGATCATCTGACATTGGGGACATAATAAGGATGTTATAGGTATATTTTAATCTTATCAAAATCTAGTTGTTGCTCGCGACTCTGAGTTTGTGGTTGACTGATCCCGTTCCCACAACTCATAGGAACCTATTCTAGTTATAAAAAGAAGCATTTTCAAACCACAGAATTATATTAGGACGCGTGGCAACTTTTTAGATAATACCTGTCGCATGAGGCAGGAACTTTCAAACGCTTCCTTAGTACTGGTAAGACTGGCTTGTAATAAGATCGTTAAAAATTCCGTGAACATGCCATATTGTGCTATGTACTGTAGAAGAAAAATGGAGAAGTAAATTTGAAGAATAGTGGCATTTCTTATCTCTCGTGAGTATTTTTTGTTTACAATAAATATGTCACCACGCGCGACATGAAGGTGTATTCGGCATAACGCCGTTCCACATACATACATACATATAATAAAGCCTTTATCCACGTAGGGTTAGGCAGAGGTGAATTAACACCCACATTTCACAAATCATTGAATTCGGTCCCGCGTAATAGGGGGTGACCCTATTGCCGTCACCCAGGCACTATTGTTGACTTGTCACCTTGTACAACACCGCAAGGGAAGAGATGGGGTCGTACAAATTCTACTTTGCCGGGAACCACGCGGCTATGTCGGGAACCACGCGCCTATAACGTCGTTCTATCCTGATATATTTCTGTCTGTGTAGTTTTAAGCCTGATTGAGTAACAAGCATCTTCGCAAACATTTACACTTATAGAATGGGAGCTACCACAGATATTGTAAATAAATCAAAATGTACACACAATTTCCTATTATTTATACAGAGACAAAAATAATCAGCACGTTTTCACAGAAGTAAATACGACGGTAGGCTTCTTGTTGACAGTATCGGAGAATTTTACTCAAAGGCTCAGAGCTAATCAATATTTGGCATAGCAACCTAAACGAATCGTCACAGCATTTGTTGTCCAAGCCTCTTTGTGATATTTATTCCAAATCCTATTATACAGATTGACAATCTGTACTGTAATTAAATATGATATTTGTCTAAGGTTTATTCTCTGTTATGAAGACAAGTCAATTAACAGTAATTATTAATTATTATTCTCTGAACTTTTACCCAAATTCGTTGGGTCTTGCCAGTCCAATTGTGATATTTTCCGTGAAGCGACTGCCATCTAACCTCCACTACCAATTTGGCGATATCTATGTTCTGTAGTTAGACTAATAGCACTTTTATGGACAGCTTAACGAGCTCTCCGAGGTACGACCAGACCAATGGATTAATTACTACGAACATGTTAATGCAGGGGGCCTTCATTAATAATTTGGTAACCAAGCCAACTACTGATTGGCGGATGACCGATGAACTACCGTTCTTGGGTTTGTAGATTCTTTTTAATTTTTCAATTTTCATTATTCAAAATAGTGATATAAACTACATAATATAAAAGTGGGCTCCGGGAATTTCTAAATAGAAAGCTTTTACCAGAATTGAAGGTTTCTTTTATTATTTTTTTATATAGGACATGTCAATTGGACTTCACCTTGCCTGATGGTAAGCTGAAGGCAAAGTCTCAGAAAAGAGGGTCACCATTACTTACACATACCGTGTGACAATGGACTAAGCATTTAAAATATTTTAATAAGAAATAAAACTATATAAAAGTTAACTATACAGGAAACCGCTGTTTGCAGGAAATGATAAAGATGAAAAACATACTATAATTTCATTATTTTATGAGGTACTGAACAATATGCATAACATAATATAGAAAATTTCTTGAAAGAAATATAGTTAAGTGCTTACACACACATATCAAAACTTCACTTTTTTTATAGTGCACTTTTTTTTTTAGTGCAATGATTGTTTAAAAAATTAGACGCAAATTTTCCCTAAATATTTCTTCAAATTCAAACATAAAGAATTGGTTATATTTATATATAAAAAAAATTACAAAAATAAATATATACCTACAATGTCCCATTCATTATAGTTATATAGCATTGAAAATATATACCTACAATGTATGAGACACTGTTGGTATATATTTTTATAATAGTATATACCTACAATGTATGGGACATTGTAGGTATATATTTTTAGTGTACTCGTAACAAAATTATTGCAAACGGACGTGAAGTCCATTGAAGCACACGATGTCTGTTACGATACTTTTAGCTTCACGACGTTATGAAAATGTGTACAATATGTACTAGTATACGTGTGAACTGTGTACGACTTAATTTTGTTGAATTTTCTTTCGTTCAGCGACAATACATTTTATTTTTATATACATATAGAACACGTCAATTAGACTTCGCCTTGCCTGATGGTAAGCTGAAGGCAAAGTCTCAGAAAAGAGGGTCACCATTACCTGCACATACCGTGTGACAATGGTGACACTCAGCTTGACGGTCTCATCATATGCTTTTTCACGCCCCGCTTAAAGGACCCGGGACTGTAGGAAGAGGGAAAAACGTGAGCTGGTAATGAATTCCAGGTCTTAATGGTGCGACAGAGGAAAGAGTCACCGAACCGCTTGGTTCTTGATCGGATGTTCTGCACCGTGTGCGGGTGACATCTAAGACCTGCACGTGTTGTCCTGTGTAGCAATAATCATTCTTATTAGCAAGCAATGTAAGACTAATATCATATGATGATGGTGACAATAATATTCGATAGATTTAAAGGAACCATATCTAACTCAATTCTATCTATTATATATTAAGTAATATATAGATAGCTTAGTGGTTAAATGGCCAAAATATCAAGTCGTCAAAGTTCAGCCGTTTAGTTTTCTATCTGGGTTCGAAACCACAGGTCTAAAATTTTCCTGCTTTGTCTTTTACATTGACGGCACAAAAACTCTCTGTGCTTACAGGGTCGATAGTGCTAGTGTGACTCTCCTGATGTTACACATGTCCTTAGGCCACGGTAACTACTTTCCATTAGGTGGGCCGTGTACATGTTTGCCGCCTAAGTGACATAAAAAAACGAGGTTTATGCCTCACCTTAATCGTCTGGGAATGGGCTTGAAAACCCTACGATCATAAATAATTTAATGTAATTCTGTAATTTTTTTGCCATAAAAATGTAACTATTCATACAATTGTTTACTAACGCCAATCCTAACGTAAATACTTCGTTCAGTTTAGAGTACTATTAAAGTTAATATATATCAAGAATTAGAAACGCATATTTCTTTCTAGTTCTTTTCCTTAGGGCAACATTCTAGAATGCGCCAGTAATTGCTATGGTAGATACAAGACCTGACTCGGATCCGCATTGGTGCAAAATAGCCTCGATATTACAATTTACACCGATATATTTTTATCATATAGCCCATGACTAAGTGCCTGTTTGACGGCAATAGACTCGCCCCCTATTACATGACCGAAAATCATAATTGGCGAAATGTGGGTGTTATACATTTCTGCGTACCTCTTCGGGTATTTACAGGCGTGAGTATATGTATGTAGATTTTTATCAGATTTACCACTTCCATGCAAATGTCACCAAAAGGAAAATACCTACCATTATCTGGGAAAATACCTCCGCCCTACAGAATACCGCGGCCATAATAACCTCGTGTTGTGTTCCCGGCGGTGAATAGGGTAGAGCTCACTGGAGAGTTTTTGTGCTGTCAGTGGGAAGATCAAAAGCTTGTCCTGCTTTGTCTTTTACACTGACTGCACATAAACTCTTGTGATTACAGGGTTTGGCCGATTAGGCAGGCGCGATTGTGACTCCATTGGTGTTGCACACGCCCATAGGCCACGGTAACCACTCTCCATCTGGTGGGCCGTGTGCTTATCTGCCAACTAAGTAGTATAAAAAAGGAAACAATTGTGTCATCACTAGACAGCAAGAATATATGAATACCTTGGCCTATATTAATATATCTTTCTCTATACTGAAGTCGATGTTGTGTTCAAGTTCTAGCACGCTCTACGGGGCAGAATATGCTGTATTCACTAGCTTTTAAGACCTATAATGTAACCATATTCGAAGCAAATAAATGAATTGAATTGAATAGCATGTAAAGATTTCGATGAATAGCTAAAATTAGAACTACAGCTATCACTGTCAACTGCATATGCGCGAAGTCATTTTAGCACGATCTTACAATATTGAAGGGACGGTGGCGCTTTCCTTCAGTTAATGGAATAATTCATTCGACTAACTTCAGATTCATTCTCACTTCACGTGATTTATTTTTGTTCTAATAAGTTTGTTTTCTCTTTTCAACTTCCTCGCACGCGATTGGCAACTGTAATGGTCATTAAACTTGTTCTCTGTGAAACAATAATATGGGAAATTTTGACGACACTGGTTTTTTCACTAACGAGGTTTATGGTCACATCCTCTTGTTCTTATATTCTGCACGCTATGATGGCCGTTTAGACACGACTTGTTTTGCATGTTTTCTATTTTTTTTGGTGTGTGAAGCTTATTTTCTTCTGTTCCATTCTCGCCAAATTTTTCTTTAGTTTTTCGTCTAACAGTTCGTTCTCCAATATTAAACGCACCAAAAAAGAGAAAATGAGCAAAGCCAGCCGTGTCAAAACGGCCATGATAGCGTGCTGCAACTTTATAGTCTAGTCAACAAGTGGAAAATTAATACTGAGACATAAATTAGATAATTTTTGAAAAAACCGCGGTTCATCTATCTCTTTCCCATGTACCAGATTTTTTTCATTCCTTAACTTCATATTTCATATGATAAGTAATATTTTTTAGTTAGATCAAAATACTTAAATCTGTTTTTAAAAATGATGAACTGAAAAAATCTAGTAGGGGTATCCCTACCAGATTTTTCCCTTCTGAATTTTTGAACCATAAATCGGTGACCAAAAAAATTGTTTTAAAAAATCATTTTTCTATTCTGAATTAAATCAAACCCTCAATCAAAATGTTTGTAGACTGAAAAAAGTATAACCCAAAATGTACTTATTCACTACATTCCGTATTCCTATTCTAGTAAACGAAAGATATGATTAAATATATATTACGTATACTGATATTAAATACTGACATCTTGTATCATTTATGGTATGTTTTTCTAATCAAATCGTGCACTTAATGCGGTCACTGGCAGTTAGTGAGTGAGCTCCCAGATTGTGTAGTAACGGCACCTTCGCAACCGCGTTTAAGAATAGATTTGATAATCTTCAACAAACATGACAGACACGATCAGCTGCCTGGATGCTGGTTAAGTGTCCAATTAATAATAGTGTTTTATTACAGTATCGACGTACAACGTGCCATGTATTGTGTTTGGTTAAAAAATGAATTACAAAAACAATGGCATCTTTTAATAAACACTTGTACTTTTCCACAATATCTCCCAGCATTATTAAGTCTAAATTGTGGAAAAGTATAAGTACTTATTTCATTTGAGTAGCAAGTTCCGCCATCGATCAACAATATAAAATATACTTCTATAAACACTTGTACTTTTCCACAATATCTCTCGGCGTTATTAAAAGTCTATATTGTGTAAAAGTATAAGTATTTATACAATTTGTGTTGCAAGTTCCGCCATCAATCAACAAAAAAAAATCTATGTATAGATTAAAAATTTATAACATCATTGTTATAAATTTTTAATTAAAGGAATTAATTTTGAAATTAGAACGGGCCAACAAAAAATTAGATAAATGAGTTCTGAATAAATTTTGACATCCAATCTGTTTTGCCTGCACGCCTTTTTGATGACAACTACAAAAAATTGCTGCAGATCAAGTTGTGTTCTTTCATGAACCTAAATTGTTACAAAGTAACATTTTTTTTCTATAAAGCCAGTTTAGTGGACACATTAACTAAAAATATAACTTAATTTATTATTTAAATAATCATCAAAATTAGATAGGGTATATCTCAATGTTGTGGTAAAGATACTGTGGACATCTTATTTGTGCTTAAAAATATATGTCCAAACATTGTACACACCTCACAGATATCATTTAACCTGAACCACAGATAACATAATACTAAAGCCTGAACTGAATTTATAAAATAGAACTCAAGAAAAGAACATCAATAGTATGTTTTTGTAATCGTTTAAAAACAGAACAATCTCTTAAAGAATGAGTGATTGAAAAAATCATTACAAAAATATCCCTGCGAGGTGAGATGTGATGAGACTTCTTCCCATCTGACCGACCCAGTACCCGAGTGCCCCATATAATAGCGATAATTACAGGAAACCCATAATTAGTAAGATCATTCAACGTTGTTAGGCAGTGCTACTTCTGGAACATAAATAATAATAGATAATAAGGAATTCTGGGAAATATATTTGGAACGATGAACTAGAACTACAAGCACTTTAGTAGCAAGCGGTATACACAAATAGGAACAAAATTTCTTGCACTATATGTATGGGCAACTTAGAGAAAAGTAACCCTTTTTTCGTGCAGAATTCATCACAATAACCCCTCTCCGCAACACTGGGTGGTTGTGTCGATCTCGAACCGGTTAGAACCGCACGCGGTGCGAGGGTTACCTTACCCTAACCTTTTATATTGGATATTTTTCGAATTCAGTCTTAAACGCTCTTTTTCGTCGCTGTATTTATACTAGTACACTGGTGTTTTATCACACCTATGTCCCTCGTAGGTAGGGAGAGACAGTAGCACGCCATCTGCCTATATCATTACATACTTCACAAGCTTCTTCTACACTTATTAAGAAGATAAGTATTATTCTACTTTCTGCCAGTACCTATAATTTTTTTATAGTTTGAGTCTGAGTTTATAAGAGTTATTCAAACAAAAAGTTTAAAATGTGCTGGCATATTTTAAACCAGCAAGTAATGTTACCTGATGATATTATGTTCATAAGAGTAATTCAGCTTTTCTTCACCCATACACAATTTTCTATTATGTATTATTTTCAAGTATGAATGCGCCCGCGCATATTTATAATATACCGGCGGGTACACGTCTCACGCCGTTCGGAAATAGCAATGCAGCATCGCGATGCGTAGGGATATCCTGACAAATTATTTTTATATATCCCTGTTTGTCTCTATTCTGCTGGGGACGCCTCCCCTTCTCATTCTAATTGTTTTGAGGGATCTATTTTAGGATTAGACGACATAAGTCCGACGGCGTGAATTGTATCAAAATATACTAGTCGTTTTTGAGACCATACATTTTTATAAGACATTTTTTGTTAATGTTTCGTTACATATTGTACAGACGAACTTTGAAAAAATGGTGACGAAGCTACTGGAATCTTAAAATTCGTCACTCAGAATAAAAGATATAAATTCGTCTCCGTAGGTCCCCATTCGTCCTCTGGGATGAGATCAATTAAAATTAATCAAACTACTTTAAACATTTAATCTACCTAAGAGGTGTAAAAAAACAACGAGTTCTATAGGTAGGTACATATATATAAACAAAACTTCTGGAGTTGAAAAAAACGGAGAGACTAGATAAATGACGCTATCTATTAAATTTTGATACCTACGCGTAAGCTTATAACGTGCATTTTTAAATATCATCTGTATGATTGATGAAGCTGCATGGTTCCCGGAACAGTAGAATTTCGGCCACTCCATCTCTTTCCATGTGGTGTCGTACAAAGCGACTAAGGGATAGGGCTGTTTAACATCAGACAAGCTTCATCTCAGATGCATGACTCGAGTCAGCAATAGTGCCCGGAATACGACTCTGGGATCGAATATAATGATTGGTGAAATGTGGGTGTTAATACACCTCTGTCTAACTCTCGGGGGATAATGGGATGATTATATGTACCTATATATGTATGCATGATCACCACAAAAACTTGTGCATTGTTGGCGGTCAGGTCATGTTTCACAATTCTATTATTTTTTCCAATTTGTTAACAGCAATTAGCTCTTTCTGCCGCGATTGCTGCTCTCCATTCAAAAAACTCTATACATAAGCCACCATAAAACTAGTTCAAGTCACACTTTAATGAGTGGGTCTTTTGTTTTGAGACTAATCCCACCCACACTTTGCTGTACGGACTCATAAGGACCTACAATTATTTTTAGTAGCATGACACTAGACAAGGGAAAGTTAAACTGTCTGAACGAGTCGATTTTATGACTGAGTCACGAGACACGAACAAAATAACAACAATTTTTATTATTGTCGGTTTAATTTCTTAGCTTTTGTATACTGTGTATCTACTGATGTGACAGTCAGCATCAGATCGATCTAGACAAACAAAATACTCAAAATAATCTTAATGCCTTGGTCCCCCCCCTTCCCCCCTTCCTGTTAACTGAATGTTCTGATATGTGGTACACATCTAAAGTTTGAACAGTAATATAATTTAAATCAAAAATACAGTTTAATTGGCTCTTAATTGCTTGGTATTAAGACCATTATATGGTTTTGGAAGCCAAGATATTGATATTGGCTGTACCTACTTCCATTACAATTTTTTTATACAATTTAGGGCAGACAAGCTCACGGCTTACCAGATGGAAAGTGGTCATACTGGTCTATGGACGTATGCAACACCAGAGGTGTCACACTCGTGCTGCCAACCTTCTAAGAACAGAGAGTTTCTGTGCTGTCAGTGCAGAAGACAGTCAGGATAAGTCTTTGATCTTCCCACTGACAGCACAAAATCTCTCCAGTGAGCTCTGACTACCCTATTCATCGCCGGGAACACAACACGAGGTTATTATAGCCGGGGTATTCTGTAGGGTGGAGGTACTTCTCCAGTTGTACTGCTCAACTGGGATTGGAATACCGTAGTGTCCTACCTCCATACAATATTAACTGTGCATATAATATTACACTTAAAACTTGAAGAGTGTGGGTGGGTGAGTTCACTGTTCGGTAAACAATCAGTGGGTTAAGCTACCTAGGGGCGGATGCCATCTGGATGGATAACCGCTTAGTGGTATTTTATCTGAATGTTTATGTGCTCCGGAAGGCAATGGTATTGGTTATTTATACTGTAGATTGATGGCACTTGGTGGAATTTGTTGTTACACATATTGATAACTCACTTGTACTCTTCCACATTACTTTATTGCTTATTACACCTGACCGGTTTCGCCTTACGGCATCCTCAAAGGTTTATAATGATTTGGTGCGGGTTGGATTCCCGCGCAGTTAGAATATGTAATAAAGAAAAGTATCTAAGTGAATTTTTGTCCTTATTCTAGATTCCATAACATAAATAGTTAAGCTATGCTAACTATGGGTCTAGGTAGCGTTATGTAGATTTTTGTGGATTATTTATATTTATTTATATAATCACAAAGAGATTTAATGAATCACAATATCTATAACATAAACATAACATAACATAAACTCATGCCTATATCCCCAAAGGGGTAGGCAAAGGTGCTATCACCCACATTTCGCCAGTTTATGTTTAGGTCCCAACGTAATAGGTGGCGAGCCTTTTGCCATTAACCGGGAACTTATAAACCTGCGATAAATACACACATACCTTCGAAAATCATCGAAAAGTTATTAGTGTGTGCCATGGTAATACCTTGTCTCAGCAGTCCATTACCCATACCACTAGGCTATCTATAAACTAAGTACAATCAATACGTTTACCTAACATTTAGAACACTTCACGGATTTATTATTTTACAGTTGGAGGTAAGTCTGTGAAATCAGTACCTCCCGGACTAGTTGCTACTCGTATCTTGCAACTATGAATTATGTTACGGTGGGGTAAAAGGTTCACTACGAACAGACCAAGCCGTATTATTAATTTATATTTAAATGGAACATGTACTCCGAGATTTTTATTTTTGATTTATTAGCTACAAAAACAACACAAGATCTTTATACCACTTAGGTGGCAAATAAGCGCACGGTCCACCGGATGGAAAGTAGTTACGCGATATTCTGTAGGGCGGAGGTACTTCCCCAGTCGGACTGCTCAATTGGGCGAAAATGCCGCCGTGTCCTACCTCCTCATACAACCTAACGTTCTGGGGATAAAGGTGTGGTTATATGTATGTACGTGTGTGTATGTAAAAGTTTTGATTATATTGATTTGAGACCACACTTTAATACATAAAGTATGTAGAAATTTTTGGAGCATAGATTTTATTCAGCAATGAGCTTAGCTAATAATATAAATGCCACTGCATTAACCACGTCAAATTTAAATGATTACGTGCAAACAACTGTCAAATTAGTTAGAGTTTGCCCCCTGGCTTTACTGTGCGACCTTCATCGGCATAGTTAGAACACAATATATATCATTTTGTCCCCCTTAGTGTGACTAAAGAGAACCAATCGACAGATGTATCAATGTATCATTAATACCGAGGCTAACAATAGTGAAAGTGTTGTAACTTTAACGGTGAATTCACGCTGGTGTTACCGTCTTAAAGAGCTGTTTCAAGAGGGATTAAACGGGTAACTTATACTTAACTAAACTACTGTTATTTTTCCTCGTAATTCTTTTTTATATGTAAGCTATAATAAATATAATAAAGTAGTGTACTGAGTCTTCAGATTCTAACCAATGCTACTTAATATCTTAGTTTCTTATCTGAAAAAATGTATAGTAAACTAAGATATTGATTAACCTGACTGAAACTTGCCTTATTAGGTAAAAAAATAAAAAACATGGGATTAAAAAAAAATATTTGTAAAATGTGGGAGTTAATTCTCCTCTGCCTGACCCTCCGGGGATAAAGGCGTGATTATATGTATGTATGTAAATACGTTGAAATCTACGGCTAAAATAAATTGTAACTGAAATTGCTATTCTCATGATTTGTGCGGGTTTAACAGAGCCTAATAAAGCTTTTATTTCTGTCACATCTATATCTCAGTCATGGCTGAATTGTACGCAGATCGTGTCCAGGTCAAACTAATTATATTTCCTTTGGTATTTACATAGAAAGTATTGAATATTTACGAAAGTATGTGTTAGATATTGTACTCTGTTATTAGGAATTACACATATAGGTACGTATGATTAAAATTGGAGAATCTTTTATAACGTTAAAATGATTGCAAATTACTTGATAATAATGAAAAGTTAACAAAAATAAAAACATAGTTAATAATAAAATAATACATATTCTACAACATTCTACACAACGCCTCTAGACCCATGGTAAGCAAAGCTTATTAACTAGCCTGTGTTATGGAATCTAGAATGCTAATAAACATACTTAAATACTTTTTTGTAAATATATATACATATTATACATAGAAACACCCAGACTAATACAAACACCCATATTCATGCATATAAATATTTGCACTGATCGGGGATCGAACCCTTGTCTCCTGCGTACCGGTTGCGTTCACTACCACTACGCCACAGAGGCTGTCATTGTTGTCTGTTTAAGATTAATTATATAAAAAAAAACTTCAAAACGGCTGAGCTGATTTTTACAGGATCCTTTTCGATTGAGCTGATGTTAAAAAATATTAGCGTGCCGCGAAAAAAAATAAAAAACTCATCAAAGTCCACTCGGATGAAGACACGGGCACAGCAAATCCGCATTAATTACACAGCAAATGCATCGTGTTTTTATTAGTTGGTTCGTGTGCTTGTCCATTGGAAATAAAATAACTTCTGGAAAATTAATATCTACCGCAATTTCATCTGACTCGTGGAAAGGGGTTTACTAATGTTTGAAAAAAAACGTACCCCAACGTGTCATATGCCAAAGTTTCCCATATTTTCATTTGGCTAAAAACCTTTTGGCAAAACAACATTTCGCAATTTTACAGCTAGCAATACTATTTTTGGCAATTTATTGTTTAACAAATAATTGCATGGCAATGTTTAATTATACCAAGCATAAGGTAGTTAAATATGGTTTGCCATAACATACTTGTATTTTGCAGGTAAGAACTTCTATAATGATTATGTTGCTATTATGCAAATTAATATCGTCTGTTGGGGCCACAGTTCTAACTTAACCTAACCCACTTTTCTGGCAGTTGCAATCTAGCCTATAGAAGCAATATTCTTAGGCGCACCACCACAAGTACAGAAAAAAAAAATTAGATAAAGACGAAAGAATATACACGATTTTGCGACACAAAGCTGAATATTCTGAGGATAAATTTCTGATGTGTAATGAAAGTAATTATAAATTTAACATCAAAATGTATTTAGTGTACTTAACTATTATACAAAAATAATATACTAAACTATTTTACTAACTTCTGTATTCTGATTGTGTGAAAAAAATATTTAATAGGCAATAATTATAATAATAGATAGATAGATGTATAAAGCCCAGACTCAGCCTCTGATGCATGGCTTGAGTCAACAATAGTGACCGGAAGACGGCAATAGGCTCACCCCCTATTACATGGGACCGAATTCGATGATTGGTGAAATGTGGGTGTTATATCACCTGTGACTAACCCTCCGAGGATAGAGGCGATATGTATGTATGTATGAAATAATAATAATATAATTTACAATAGACTTTTCATGTTTTTACAAATTTTCACTCATACTAAAATCAAAATTTGAACGAACTTACTTTTGGAATATATTTTTTTTACAAAATAAAGCATTTGTTTAATTTATATTTGACCTAATAAAAATTGAGCAAGTGAAAAGTTGCCAAATGAATATTCGACGAAGTGATTAAAATGCGAAATATGAATTCGCTAAAGATTCTTTTGGGAAATGAAACTATGCGATAAGTTTTTTGGGAAGTGAAATTTGATGAAACATATTTTGCCAAACAGCAGGATACCGTAGAAAGGATATGTCGTAGTGAGGTCTTGACCTCAACTCAATTTTCATATCAAACTTGCCTAAAGAATGAACTTAATCCAATAAACTGGTTGGAATCAGGTTAACAGCTCAGATGCAAATAAAGTAGCACACATACAGAGAGATAAACATATAACAGGTGTACTCGTAGATATAAACACAAGCTAAGTGACAGATAAATGATTCCTTCAATAACAATTTTGCCGACCAAAAAATCCAGTAACCCCACTCTTACTGGAGCATAAATGTACGTAAGGGCCTTTTCTCACGATGATTTTAAAAGTAGTAACTAAGTACAGTCAGTATCATATCTATATTGATGAACAAAGTACTCATAAAGCTTAGTTTTAAGATCATTTTGAGACTTTGTAGTCAAAATCAATCTGATGCTGAATGTAAAAACGACTCGGTATTTTTAATGCAGCAATACAGGACACGGCGGTATTTCCGCCCGATTGAGCAGTCCGACTGGGGAAGTACCTCCGCCCTACAGAATACCGCGGTTATAATAACTTCGTGTTGTGTTCCCAGCGGTGAGTAGGGTAGCCAGAGCTCACTGGAGAATTTGTGCTGTCAGTGGAAAGACTAAAGGCTTGTCCTGCTTTGTCTTCTACTGACGGCACAGAAACTCTGTACTTACAGGGTTGGCAGCGCGACTGTGACTCCTCTGGTGTTACAGACGTCCATAGGCCACGGTAACTACTTTCCATCAGGTGGGCCGTGTGCTTGTCTGCCAACTAAGTGGTATAAAAAAAAAAATACTGTAAATATTTTCAATGCTTGGACTCAAACCTCATCAACCTGTGTTGCTTGTATTACATACACATACAATGCAGGTTAAGGAGACAAAACCACGTTAAGTAGATGAAAAAAGCAAACTTCTTATACATTCAGCATCAGATCGATCATAACTAAGTACTCAAAATGATCTTAATGCCTTGGTTTCCCCCCTTCCTGTTGACCGATTGTACTAATGTTTAGTACACACCCTTAGTTCGGACAATAATACAATTTAAATCAATAAAACAGATTTGTTCTTATTACCTTTTTTTTTTTTTTTTTTTTTTTTACGTGCGCAAAATCCCCACGGATACCTCCCCACCGGAGCCGGTGAAGGAGGTTATGTCGGACTCGAACCGACTAAAACGCACGCCGCCCGTGGGTCGCTTTGGTTGCCGAAGGTGAGGTTGACAGGCATATCCCTCGCACCCCGGCCGACCCAGGGCCATCTCTGACGATCTGGCCCTCTTCTCGGGTGTGGGGACTACAGAGTCCCCAAGTCGTCCCCGGAAACGGGGAGGCGCGCCACGCGCGCCACCGCCGCGGCCTGCTTCTGCCAGGGTGACAGGCGGCTCCACCTGTCACCCCCAGGCCGGCGCTCATGGGGGGCGGAGGTCGTTCATCGACCTCCGACGCCCGAGTTGCCTTCGTACGCGGGCAGCTTGGCTTGCGATCCTTCGTCGCTCCCGCTGCCGCTCCCGCCCCGCCTCCTCCTTCACGAGCATTACTTGCTCGCAGAAGGAGGCGCCGGCCGCCCACGCATCCGCGCAGCGGACCATCGCCGCGAGCAAGGTGGAGAGCGTGAGAACTCTCACTCCCAGGGCCGCCACAAGCTCCCGCCTCGGCGTCTCCCACGCCGGACACTCGGTGAGCGTGTGCGGACCTGAGTCTTCGCTCGCGTCGCAGTGATGGCACTCGGACGTTGGCTCTTTCTCCATCCGACGCAGATACTTTCCGAAGCACTGTTCTTATTACCTTGGTATTAAGATTATTTTACGACACTGCAGTCAATGAATGTACTAATCGCGTTTGACGCGGGCAAGTTGGCTTTTAATGTATCGTTTTCTGACACTATAAAGTTAATGTGTAGTACAAAATCAATTAATATACAACGCAATTTATTTAAGTATCTGAGTTTCAACGCTAGCCCGACGTAATAAATATGAAATTTGGTTCCGCACTTGACTGTGTTTCATTATGGTTTCATTATTGAAACAGAAATTTTAATTAAGGGGAATAATCTGTTTGTAAAATCAAAATTGAAAATGCAGTGTTTATATCGGGCCACCGATTTTACATATATACTAATATGATAAAGCTGAAGAGTTTGTTTGTTTGTACTCGATAATTTCTAGAACTACTGATTCGAATTAAATAATTAATATTGTATGGAATATTCCATTTATCGACAAAGATTTTAAGCTATATATTTATGCTACTACTTAAGGGAGCGAAGCAGTGTTCATAAATGACAACAAATCTGGCAGATTTCCATACATTATTTTGAAGACTAAAACAATTCTGGTTCAAAGGGGTGATTTGACGTATCTTACGCCTCGAACGAAGCCGGGCGGGTCAGCTAGTTAATAATATGCGGTCTGACAATAATGCAATATTCACATTTGTTCCCGTTTTCATAATGTATTTATGTACTGAATACACAGAAAGTAATTAACAACTATTATAATGCTCAGAATAATGTCTCGTGAAGCTCTCGTAAAATATGAGGATGTTTAGGTACCCAACATGAACTGGTGTAGTTTTTTGTCTCGAGATCTGGGGGTCAGATGGCATGATACTGCCAGTAATAGCTCTGACATATTAAACAAGATATTAAAGAGTAACCGCCCCGTGTGGAAGTCGAACCTTCCGACTTCTTCTGACGAAATTACCAGTTATACCGAAGCACAATCCGTGCAATTGCATGCAGAATTTTAACGAATGGTGCAACACAATGCAAATTCAGAATATGCAAGAGCCTATGACCAATAAAAAAGAAATAAAACATACGCGTTTGCAACTGAACTTGACATACATACGAGCCGATATTCAGAGCATGTTCAACGTTCAGTATGTTTACAAAGGAAGTAGTGAAAGGCATAGTGGTCTTAGTAACCTTATATCTGAGTGGGTTAGGCAATACACCAGACTTATCAATTGTTTTCTGACTAGACACGAACTCTATAATGAGGCATTTTGGCCTATTTTTTTGAAGAATTGTCTCCAGTTTTTTATCCTTGTAAGGAAGTTTAATTACTTATAATTTTGATACAGCGAGAAGGCAATCGAAAGTCACACACTCAAACTATATGGACCTACGACCTGAAAAAGGTGGTTTGGACAGACTGGATACGGAAGTCAGAGGATCGGATTAAATGGCGCACGTTGGGAGAGGCCTATGTCCAACTGCGGTGGGCTGATTGATTGATTGATCCCGTTCGACCTTCATCCCATTCGACCGCGTTCCAGTGTGACGTGACATAAAACCTCAAGGAGATTATGAGTCACTATAAAACGTGCTATAACAAAAACTAATATAATAAAACGCTAATCATAGGTAAACGTAATGCGGACGATGTCGCGGACAAAAACTAAAATGATATTTTATGCATTGCCGACGCCACACAAACGTACGTATTAAACGCACGGGTTCAATGAGTTCTCACGGTAACTAGATGCGTATTTGTGCAAGTATCTGTATAAAAGAAGACACTGGGCAAAGTGACGCGGTCGTACATCGCGGTTGAGAAACGCTGACACTAACGGTACTCGAGTGTAGGTACCTACGTATATTCTAATTAGTGTTTGCAATAAATTGTACGTCCACAGTTATTGCTGATTTTCCTAAAATTTGTAGTACCCGAGGTGCAGGTACATTAATCCCGTGATGTTGGTGATACATTGTGAGGTTTCATATTACACTTTCCTACCCAATATCACGCATATTTGGTTGGTACAAGTTATTTAAAAATTATTCTTTTTTCGCGTCTTATTTAGTGAAAATAAATACACGCGATATCTCACTATACCCCTACCTACCCCCGGTGATATTTCGTGATTTTTTCCTAATCCCCCCCCCCCCCCTCCCTTGTTGAGCCTTACGTGATTAATGGACAGTCCCCTAGTACATAATCACTATATTTACGAAGTAAATATTATTGTAAATATTAATATGCACTTATTCAAGAGTTTAGAAAATTGTCATGAACATTGTCGCTTTGAAAAATTGCATTTGGTGCCATCAAATACGATGTTTTTTTTTTCATAAAATTGTATAAATGTAATGGCACCTAAAATATACAATAAATTACTAGATGACAATAAACATTGTATGAATATTTTTGAATTCAAATCATAGCGTTTCAAATTATATGTACCGAAGCATATTAATCTGTACATGAATATCTAAACGATCAATTTTAATTCTTACGTTCACTCAAATTACGTTTAATACTTGACATGCTTAATATTTTGACATTTTCATTATTCCATGTACATGATTGTGCTAATATATATTTATTGCGATTACGTTTTTGACCTAATTATTTTTAATCTGCATGTACATTAATTATCTATTTTAAATGACTGCCGCTCCGGCTCGTTCCTGGGGCAATTGATGGCCATTGCGATTCAGCGAGACAACACGGCCAGCATCATGGGCACCTTTGCGCCGGGAACGATACAGAGTAAGTTATACGACACGACATAATCACTAATCTATTTTGTGTATTTTTTTTATATTGATATTTTGTACATTATAATATATATCACATACATATAAGAATAATATCACAATAGTTAAAATGTCAGAGATCCATGTGAATACTGCTATATAATATATATAAAATAAACCTTTCATATCATTAAACTACTCCTGTTTTAAATGATTTCATTTCAATATTTTGTATGCCATTCGCGGAACATATCTATTATGTAACATATGTTTCACGAAATAATAAATTTGATAATTTGAATTTGATAAATTTGACTTACTTTAAATTTGATTTTCAAGACCATATCATCGTCACACGTTAAATCAAGGTTGCTTCCAAAGCTTATACTTTGAAGCCCAGGGTCCTCTCTCTTAGGGTCAAGGGATTTTGCGTGACTGACTCCCAATTCCGAAAAGATAGAAAGCGTGCTGTTTTGTGCTGGTTTTGATGGCCGATGCTGATATTATGAAACGTAACTTATACTTCTGAAATATAACTAGATTCAATCGAGTTACAGATGTTTTTATCCATTTCACAGACGTGACCTAAGCACAGTATAACTATCTATAAGCCTACCAATAGTTCGACTTCCTTACGCACAGAAACTTAATCAATGGTCATGGTTGTCAAAACAAATGGTACTTTAATTTTGGAGTACCTATGGTTACCTTCCTACTCCATCATCGATACAGCTACATGGTACCATTTTAATGCATTGATAACCGAATGGAAAGTGTTTGAATTTTTTTTAACAAATCGAGTTGTAAGATTTAACCCGAACAAACATAGTTACCTGCATACATACATACGTACATGAAATATAATGCAAGTTAATAAAAAGTAAAAAAAAAATCCGACCTATTGAGAATCTTCCTCCTTTTTGAAGTGGGTCAAAAAGGTTTTTGTTGGCAACACACCCCTTCAGTATAGAGAGCGCAAACTGTGTGAATTTGCGTTCGCCGGCCCTGCCGCTCATTACACTGTATGCCTCTCATAGTTAGCCATCGCAAGTACTGAGTCGATCGACTGTAAGAACAGACACGCTAATATCGTATTCTAACATTTAATAATCAAGTTACATTAAAGTATAGTGTAGTAGAGGCTTCTACTTTTAAAAGCAGTACCGATAAAAGTGATTATCAAGCGTTTGTACTACAAAAGAGTACAAGCGACATCAACATTTCAAAGAAAAATAATCCCATACATACACAAACACTTTATAAAACAGCGATTATTCTGTCAACTGTCACTGTTGTTTACACCGTTTTGGCCGTCACGGTCGATATGGGGATCTCCTTAAAATATCTCAATAAAAATCTGTTAGTGTCAATTAAAATGCGATATGCTAAGGAGCGCAGCGTCAGACTTTCTCTCAAGATGGAGCACTTGACCGGTGACAGGATGCCATCAATGATTAACGGTTCTCGAATTTAGTTACAAAAGATCGATACTCGCCACCAATGTGCATAATGATGTTAACGACTTATGTACCATGTGCGTAATGTACCATGTTCCATATTTTTTTATTTATATTTTATACTGTATATAAAAAATATAATTTAAGTACATTTACTCGCGCTGTCGAATACATAGGCTTCTTAAGTTTTTCTTGATATGGGTTTAAGAGTATTGTATCTAATGTCTTGGAGTTCATACTTCTATTTATGTACATTTCGTAACAATTTACTCTTTTTGTCTCATAAAAAATATGACGTCACACTGAAGTATTTCTTAGTATTTCTAATTCCGACTTATTATTAATTACTATTATTATTAATTAATAACAATTAACAACTAAAAATATTATACTTATTATTCATCTATTTAAAGTGCACTTCATAACAATTTACTCTTATTATCGAATTAAAAAAATATGACGTCACACTGAAGTATTTCTTAGTATTTCCAATTCCGACTTATTATTAATTACTATTATTATTAATTAATAACAATTAACAACTAAAATATTATACTTATTATTCATCTATTTAAAGTGCACTTCATAACAATTTACTCTTATTATCGAATAAAAAAAAATGACGTCACACTGTGTGTGGTGTTAGTAATTCTAATTCCGATATATCTCAGTAAGATGGTACCCGTGTGGAAGTCCCCACTTGTACATATATATGTATATACACATATTTATGTATATACACATATATATGTATATACATATATATATGTATATACACTTAGAAAAGGATAAATTAGATAATTCCATCTAACCAGACCCAAAACTAAACACAGATCATTTTATACTTATATAGGTGGGTGAAATGGAAGTGAGTAAAGCTTCGATGATACTGAGCTGGTTTACGAGCTGCTAATCAGTATCTTTGAAAGCTAGTGAGCAAGCTGTATAGCTTACTCACTCACTGTTAAAAAAGCTCAATGACATGAAGTGAGTTTGCAAGCTGCTCAAACTCGTTGGCTTGCGCGGATCCAGTCAGGATCAGATCGATCTCGACGAACAAAGTGGACAAGACGAACAAAAAGAAATTCACTGGAGAGTTTTTCTGCTGTCAGTCGGAAGAACAAAAGCTTGTTGTGCTTTATCTTGTACGCTGACGGCACAGAAACTCTCTATGCTTATAGAGATAGCAGCGCGAGTGTGACCACTTTCCATTAGGTGGGCCGTGTGCTTGTCTGCCACCTAAGTGGTATAAAAAAATGTAAATAGCAACATCATGTCTACTATAGTTAAAAATAAATGATTTTAAAACAAGAGTCATTGCACTAACATTATTTGGAATGAATACCAAGTTCCGCTTTATTAAGCTACTACATAATTATAAAAACATCAAGATAATTAACCTCGCGGCTGCATGATCATCGAACTCGTGACCCGCCGTATACCGTTCGACCTCATTACCCACTGAGCCACTCGGTATCCGTTACAATTATGTATAAACAAAATATACAAGTATACGATGTGTTTACGATTTTGATTTGTTTAATCATTAGGAATGTGTTAGGAAATCGTAAACATTAATTATAATTTATTTTAATAATGTATAGTAGTAGCTAGTTAAGAGAAATTGACTACTGTTGCAGGTTTGATTCCTGCTTAGCCTAATAGGCTATTTGACAATATTTTTATTCGAAAAATGAGCAGTCTTTAATAATACAAGTTTAATGAACTTCTAAAGTGAAATATTCTTACTAAAAATAGTTAGATATTTGATGTTCAAAATTCTATTTTTCGCGCCGCCCGAGAACACTCACTACTACATAATCGTACTTGCTAGTGACGTCACACGCCAGTCGCGAGTAGTGCAATTTCACATTTATCTCGGTCTACGTTGCGTTTACACATATATAGTTCATAATAAAAGTAATTTATGAGGAATCTAAAGGTTATAATTTGGGACTGTAATTGATTGTTTATATTTTGACATACTTTGGAAATTAAAAAAAATAAAAAGTTAAAGTTGCAGTTTAGTTAGGTAATATCTTATTTTATGCAAAGCATATTCTATGATAACAAACTAACATACTAAGAAGTATTGTGAAGAATCAGACGACTTTGTCCAATTGCCTATTATTTGGGGGAGTGGATAGAGAGGCCACACGGCAGCCTCTCGTACCGTCAGACGCAGATGATCACCGAGCACGGGTGCTTCGGGAAGTATCTGCGTCGGATGGAGAAAGAGCCAACGTCCGAGTGCCATCAATGCGACGAGAGGGAGGACTCAGGGCCGCACACGCTAGTCCCCACACCCGAGAAGATGGCCCTGGGTCGGCCGGTGTGCGAGGGATATGCCTGTCAACCTCACCATCGGCAACCAAAGCGACCCACAGGCGGCGTGCGTTTTAGCCGGTTCGAGTCCGACATAACCTCCTCCACCGGCTCCGGTGGGGAGGTATCCGTGGGGATTTTGCGCACGTAAAAAAAAAGCCTATTATTGGTATGCCTGAATATGTATATTTACATTGATCTGGTTGATTCTAGGTATCCCCCACGCATCCCACCCCGAGAGGAAGCAATACTACTACTACATTATACAGTTGCTAAATTACTGAACAAGTATTTCTCCTAATAAATTACATCAACCTTTCATATAATTTAGTATGTTCACCCATCTTAAAACTGATTAAGCTAGTATTGTTTAACCTTGTAATGCTTTTCTAACCGACTACTATTAAGCTATAAGCCTGAGCTAAGCTATGAGCCGAGTTGTTTCCCGGCAGAGTATACTTTGGACCACCCCATCTCTTTGCGTGCAAGGCGACAAAGGGATAGGGGCTGTTTAACATCAGACAGATATATACAACCCAGACTCAGCCTCAGATGTTGGGCTTGAGTCAACAAAAGTGCCCAGAAGACGGGAATGGCTCTCCCCCTATTACGTGGGACGGAAATACCGTCGTGTCCTACCTCCTCTATAGGTTAGGTACTTTTGTGTCGGGTACAGGTGAGTATTGTAAGTTACTTACATACATACTACATGTAATCACGCTTTTATCCCCGGAGGGTTAGGCAGAGGTGAATTAACACTCACATTTCACCAATCATTGAATTCGTCAATGTTAGTGAAATGTGAGTGTTAATTCACCCTCCGGGGATAAAGGCGTGATTACATGTATGTATTATGCCTCTCATTAAAGAGAGAGAGATGGCTAAATATTATTTCAAGATGTATTGAGTCCATCTAACTATTGTAAATCACGATATAACAGTACCTATACAACTTGCAGATTTGTTGATTGGAAGCTGTAGACGAAGTAGGTGACATAAACTCTGAGATTGTACCGAATGTAGTAGCCTTCTGTCTGTTCTACTTAGGTCACTACCTCTGTGGTAGTGGTAGAACAATCAACTGCTAAGTAAAAGTACTATGTAAATATGCTAAGCTGCTGGGTTCGATTCCCGTTCATAAAGAATATGATTACGAATATTTGCGATGATCTGTGATTTTGAGATTTAATAATACTTTTAGACGTTAGTTAAGTTATGCTATATAAAGCCGCGTGGTTCCCGGCAGAGTAGAATTTGGACGACCCCATCTCTTCCCATGCGGTGTCGTACAAGGCGACTAAGGAATAAGGCAGTTTAACATCAGACAGATATGTACAGCCCATACTCCGCCTCAGATGCATTGCTTCAGTCAACAATAGTGCCTGGAAAGCGGCAATAGACTCGACTCGACAATAGACGTGGAACAGAATACAATGATTGGTGAAATGTGGGTTTTAATTCCCCTCTGCCTAACCCTCCGAAAATAGAGGTATGATTATATGTATGTATGTAAATTATGCTTACTTTGAATCTAGAACACGGATATTAAGAACGAAAAACTAACCACAGTTCGTCGAAAACTCAAACTTCAGTTTTTTAGGAATCCCTTTGTTGGTCAGTATACCGAAAGACTATCAAATGTATTGATCATTTTCACCATATATTGACGCATACATAAACCCACACCTAATATAAATAATTTAGTTTAGCTGATGTAGATGATGAGAAATTAAAAATAAATAAACTTAAAACGTCTCTGGCACTTAAAATGAAGGAAAAGGAGTGCCATTTAGATTAGTAGCAAAAATATTACGATTTCTAGAGGTCTGAATCCGGTACTTGCTATTGGAATTTCTGCTGAATGAAAGTTGGTTGATCCAATTAACATTTCGATATAAAAGGGACAATGGGAACAAACAACACAATTCAATGTAAAATAAACGAAAATGTGAAATGTATTATTTTTGACGAACGATTTTCATGCCGCAATCGCTACGATTCACACAATGCTTAAAATAAGTACCAAATTTAATGAGCACGCTCTTTGAATTTCGACAACTAAACTTAATTATAAGTAATATAATATTATCGCACTGTAAATATACCAATACATTTCGAATAATTCACATGAATACCGTTAAAAAAAACATACGTTTTCACAGGAAAACAGCACTCGTACGTAAATAAAACTGACAGTAAAGTATCTTTTGTGAAACAGAATATATGTCATCTATGTAGTACGCACACGCCACGTGGTAATTTTATCAAGTACCTAACCCTGCACAATTTATCAGCTAAAATAACGTCAAGTTATTTTAGTGCGACGTGTGTTTATCTAAAAAGTGTTGCAATGCCTACAAAATGCCGTTTTCGTTAGTTACACAGTCAGAACCGTCGCGCATTCATTATGCCGTAAACAGAAATAAACAGTCTAAAATAGAAGTTTATAATACATATACTGTTGTTCCGGGGATATAAAACTCGGATATGACACAAATAAATGTATTTTAGTTGAAAAATGCAGTAAGACTAACCTGTTTGTGTATCGTGTGTGCGCGCGCGCAGATAGGCGGGCGGCCGACGACTGGGCGGGCGGCGTCTGGCCTCTCGCTTCCCGACAGACCGTTTTAGACCTTGCGGGACGGACACGGAACGTGGACGATAGAATGAAATTTTTATGTTGTTAGCAATTAGTCCAGAACGTCAATGAACTGGTGGTATTATTTTGATGTTCTTCTATGTATTTATCACGTGTACATCAAAGAGTTATAGAAAATTACGAATAAATTGTAAATGGATGACGTCAGACTTTAGACTACTCGACTTTCAGTGTTATAGGATTAAAAATATGTTTTTGTTTCTTATAAATCTCTCACTCCCTTCAGATTTTGATTTAAAAGGTCGGGAATGTAGGGTTTAGTTACCTTTTAACGCCTGATTTATTACTGTAACTCATGTTTACTCCATTAACGTATCAATTACTAATAGAGATGTGCTCATGGTGTCTACTGGTCTATCTACATAACTTCAATATTGCCAATGGGTCGAGGAGGCCAAATGTCAGTCGCTTTATGGAAAATATTGAAGTTCAGCCGCGTCACAGTTTGATTAGAAAAAGCGAGCTCCGGATTCCGAGGCAAAGTTCTTTGATCTTCAAAATCTATCTCACAGTTTGGAAAAAGATGAAGAAGATTAATCCTATTAGTATTAAAGTTGTAGAGATATTTACCATGTTCTATTGTTCTAGGTTTCCTATATTTCGGTGCTGTTGCAAGCACCATGATCGCGGAGGAACTGGAGTATTGGCGGTGAACAATGAAAAGTTTTTAGGAGGAAATATATATCGATCTACTCTCTTTTGAGTTCTTTTACTACGCGTATCTGCACTACCACTGTCATATCTTCAACTTTAATACTAATGTTAGTGAACATGATAGTTTAAATACATAAGACTGATACTAGATAATGATTCAGTCACTTTTACATAACAATAAAATTACTGCTGCCAAGAATTATCACAACAATTTAATTATCATTCTGAAAACGCGGGGTAGGTACCTGCTTTATTCCACTAAAGAAAAATCAAAGAAATATTAATAACATTTTGATCATAGAATAGCTTTTTGCTCGTAGAATATCATGCTTTTATAATATTTTTTCTACTTAATTATTAATTAATTAATGATTTTTCAACGAATAACAAAATTCTCTTGAAAACGTTTCATCTGCTCTGACTTTATGTGGAATACAATAAGTCTTGGAACATTCCCTGACCTCAAAGGAGTCCTAAAATCTTGTCCTCAAAGAAGGGAAACCTTAGGAATACATATGAGAGACTATTGAAAGCAAATTTTATCAAAAACAAATTTGTTCAAAAGAATAAGGTTACCTTTGAGACTTTTATTCTCAAAATATGATACTTAAGCAATAAAATGTTTTCAATTGGAACGACGACTTCAAAGGTAAATTATACACTATGAATTTTCTGGTGAGAATTTTTATATTGGTTTTGATACAGGATAGTTAAATTGTGAAATTACGAACGTTTCACATACATCCATATATACATTATGCTCACGCATATTTACCTTCGTAGTAGGTAGAGACAACAGCCAGCCATCTGCATATCCTTACAAATTTCACAAGCTTTCTCTACTATCTTTAGAAGCAGATGAGCAAAATATCGAACAATCCTAGTGAAATAAAATCTACTACATCAGAACTTTTTATGCCGTAGTAAAAGAAGAAAAGGTCACCAGCCTCTCTGGGGTAGGGCCAGATCGTGAGAGATGGCCCTGGGTCGGCGGGGGTGCGAGGGATATGCCTCAACCTCACCTTCGGCAACCAAAGCGACCCATGGCGACGTGCGTTTTAGTCGGTTCGAGTCCGACATAGCCTCCTTCTCCGGCTCCGGTGGGGAGGTATCCGTGGGGATTTTGCGCACGTAAAAAAAAAAAAAAAGCCTCTCTGGGGTAGTGAAGGCGCCCGCTACGCAGGAGGCGTGGGATCAATCCCCGCTCAGTGCAAATATTTGAATGCTATGGGTATTCGCATTGGTCTGGTCGTGTCTCGGTGAGCAGGTTAAGCCCTCGGTCCCGGTTGCCATACGAACATCTATGGCAGTCGTTACGGATAGTTGGAGCCTAAAAAAGTCCATCAATTGGTTTAGCTGCAATACCTTGATATTGCCTTTTGGTTATGGAGTTCAGATGGCAGTTGCTTCACGAAAAATATCGAAGTTCAGCCAAATTCGCAGTAAGGTCGGTAAAACGGACCCTAGACCGAACCTCGGAAGGTTTTTTTATACACTTAGGTGGCAGATAAGTACACGGCCCACCTGATGGAAAGTGGTTACCGTGGCCTATGGACGTGTGTAACACTAGAGAAACCACACTCGCACTGCCGACCCTGTAAGCACAGAGTCTCTGTGCCGTCAGTGTAGAGGACAAAGCAGGACAAGCCTTTAGTCATCCCACTGACAGCACAAATTCTCCAGTGAGCTCTGGCTACCCTACTCGCCGCTGGGAACACAACACGAAGTTATTATAACCGCGGTATTCTGTAAAGCGGAGGTACTTCCCCAGTCGGACTGCTCAATTCGGACGGGAATATCGTTGTGTCCTACCTCCTCGAAAGGTCTCAGATGGTAGTCTCTTCACGGAAAATACCGAATTTCAGCCAAATTATCATCATCAATCAGCGATTGGTAAACGGACCCTAGACCGAACCTCGGAAGGTAAAAACTAGGGATGCAACTGGGATTAACGCAAGAATGAAAAAGAAAATAAGAGTATGCTACCACATCTTTTCCCGTGGGTTTCATAGAAGAAGACGAAGTTATAAGGCTGTTCTCCACCTGGCACTAACTACACAGGCTATAATAAAGTGTCCGTTTGACGGCAATAGACTTGTTCTCTATATTTCATGCATTCGAAATAATAATTGTTTACCTCTTCGGGATTTACAGGCGTGAATAGGATTATATAATGACTGTATGTATGTAAAACTTGTAAACGTCATTCCCTTTTATTAATAATTATCATATTAATTACAACATATTATCCTAATTACATCCAAGGCCAAGGTGCTCTCGGAGCTTAGGGTCCGTCTTCCAGCTCCTGCTCTTCCAATTCGCACAAACTTGGGCGTCCATGGTAGTGAGACCATTTGCACGCGGTAATCGAACCGACTAAAATCTGAAATAGTAATATTCTGTATTTTAATGGCATTAATCGTTAATAAGGATTAAATCTGTCTAGCAAACATGGTAGATTAATCAAAAGCAGCGCAATCCGCCTTGGATAGATTAGGTTAGAAGACTAATATGACGAACTTGAGTAGGCAAGTAATGAAATGACATCAATACTCAAGTCATTTGCCTGGCGGTTTGCTTAACTTTTAAGCTGAAGGCTGCTAGTTGAAATCGCTGTTAAAAGTTATTGATTGACTAATTGCATCTCAAAATAAATCAAGGCGTGCTAGAGAATGGTAGGTACGGAACATTTCGTGCGCGAATCCGACTCGCACTTGACTGGTTTTTATTGAATATTATGACAGTTGTTGACGTATGTTATCCCCATATATTGATCATTATATTCCACATTCTATTCTAGTCTACAAACTTATGGCTAATTGTCTAGAGGGGTCTGAGGACAAACCACTCAAAAAATACGCTACGATTTGGAAATAATTACTGGTATGTATTTTTAGCTATCACGCTGCTATCTTTGGAATAAGGGTGAAATCAGAGAGAATGTGTAATTTACGTTGTGGTGTCGGGTGTCAAGCAACAGGTGGACATTCTCAATACGTTATTTGAATCCCTTTTGTTGGAAGCTAAGGACCTTTTGTTTCATGTCATACCTCCTATCTGCTTGTTACAACCGCTAATCCTGGATCCAACTTGCATTTTGAAGCCCAGGGCCGGTTCTCCTATTTCCATTTACTTATTCCTATAGCTCGAGAAGAAAACTAAAAGTCAAATTTAAATTCTTTATTTCACAAAATAATGCAACGTAATTACGTCTTTTTGATATTTGACATCACCAAAGTCTCGTACTGTACGGATTGTTTTCCGATTTCTTTCTTTGTTTAGTTTATTTTGGCTTTTACGGGAATTTCCGTCTTGACTCCTAACCTCGAGGGGAAAGCTAGCGGTATAACCTCATTCCTCAACCAGCAGATGTACTGTGTACTATATAGGTTGTACAGTGCTTTTGTATATAAATAACATTTATATAACGTACCTTACATTCTGCAAAAATATTAAACAACATGGGTCTATGGACGTATGCAACACCAGAGGTGTTACACTCGCGCTGCCGACCATAAAGAAACCTTCTGATGCCTCAGTATGTTTGCATGATTATTTTTTAATCCCCTCAAATAAGTACAGTCAATATTTTGTTTACAAATCAATGCTGTCATTATTGTACAGTCATTATCAGGTCAATGCAAAGATGCAAAGTAGGTACTCAAAACAATTTTCATATCAAGGTGTTAAAATCATTTTGAGTACTTTGTTAGTCAAGATCTTGACTGTACCTTCTTTAACTGTTCTGTAGTCTGTACTTATCATGACAAAGTGTGTTCTTATTTAGTGTCAGAGTTTTATACCGTCAGCACGACCAAGTACGTCGCGAAGTCTCTTCAGAGCACGCCACTGCCACTGCAGGACAATCTCAATATCCTAGGTATGGATGTTCGCTGCAACCTGAATAACAAAAATTACATCGAAAGTATCATCAAAACAGCCTCACGAAAACTCGGAGTCCTGAACAGAGTGAGACGATTTTTCACGCCGGAGCAGCGGTGTCTTCTATACAAGACACAAATTCGCTCCTGTGTGGAACTGCTCGCATCTCTGGGATGGTTCAGCAAAGTACTTACCTACTAGATGCTCTCGACAGGTTGCAGCGACGTGCGGTCCGTATCATTGGGAATCCCGAGATCACGAACACCCTAGAACCTTTACAGCTGCGTAGAGATGTTGCGTCCATGGCTGTATTTTACCGTCTGTACCATGGGGAGTGTTCTGATGATCTCTTCCAATTAGTCCCACCCTCCCCTTTCCTACACAGGACAACACGTGCAGGTCTTAGATGTCATCCGCACACGGTGCAAAACATCCGATCAAGAACCAAGCGGTTCGGAGACTCTTTCCTCTGTCGCACCATTAAGGCCTGGAATTCATTACCAGCTCACGTGTTTCCTTCTTCCTGCAGTCCCGGGTCCTTTAAGCGGGGCGTGAAAAAGCATATGATGAGGCCGTCAAGCTGAGTGTCATCATTGTCACACGGTATGTGTAAGTAATGGTGATCCAGTTTTCTAGGACTTTGCCTTCAGCTTACCATCAGGCAAGGCGAAGTCCAATTGACGTGTCCTATATAAAAATAAAAGAAAAAAAAGAAGTCGGCTTTAGAAACTGTATAGAAATAAGGAAATCGCTTCATCAATTTCTATTAAAAAGATTAGTAGCCCTTCGTCGTGTAGTCCTACAAACAAAAACACGTGAATACCTTATTCACTAATTAAAGAATTCCTTTGAGTTGATTTGCCTTATCCAGTAATTAAAGACCACTTTCCAATGGGTAGAAATGTAAACACGAAATAAACTTTCTATATTGATAACTTTAACCTGTTTGTACTGCATCGATGTTCTATAGAATGCTTTTAAACTATAGATAATATGCATGCTCTGTATTTTAAAGTATTCTTATTATTTAATATGCATACTTACTTGTTCTTAAATTTTTAAATTATTTTTTGAGTGGTCTGTCTGTTTTGTTATCTTATATGAGAATTTGAAAAGTTACTGCGGAGCCAGAAAGCTTCCTTATAATGTATATTTGCATTTGATAATATAATTGCTGTAATGAGTGATGCTTTTGGCTGCGTTAATCTTTGGAATCTTTTTGTGAGGCACAGCTAGCATGAATATAATATGTGTCACACTTAAAATGTCCATTCTCATTTAACCTGTTTTTTACGATACAAAGAGTTTTGCCTGCGATGTGGACAGGTTCACTTATAGTTACAATTTTATTTCAATTCAAATGACTAAAAAGTTTTACACAGACACATTTGACAACTACTTTAATAGCAGTGAATTCCCTTCTAATTATGATTTTATTATACTTGGTGTGCCAAAGTAATAATAAGCATAGAGTGAAGTTGAATTTATATTATTTTGGATACATGCTTACACATAAATAGGATTTTATTGGATATAATCACATTCAAACTCGTAGTAGAAATAAAAACCCAAATTTCTTTTGAAGTTTTATTGCTTTTTTTGTTTCTTTAACATAAATAGCATTTATTTTTAAATATTAAAAGTTACAGTTACAAACGTACAATATGCATTGCACCATTAATAAATAATAATATAAAATAATTCTTTTATTTTAAACTACTGCACCTAGATACGGTACATAACGACATTGTGTTGTATAGCGCCGGTGACCTTATAATAGAAAAATATTGAAAAAAAAAGCTTAAAGTTTTTGGTTCCTTTATTTGGTTGAATTAGCATTACATTTAAAAACCTCTGTTGGGACGAGCGGTCGGCGTTTGGCCGGAGTAGTGCGGAGACACGGCAACGTTAGGGCGAGCCGCCGCGCCGAGCGCCCGTCCCGAGCGAGCGAGTCGCCAGCACGACAGGTGACACTAGTGCGTGCGCGCATTCGGTGTACACACTAAACCCACCTGCCGCTTCTTACATCACTTAACGAACGACTAGGCTTATACCCGACCGGAATTGCGCCCCGATATCGAGAGATGGAGAGAAATGCTGGTGTGTTGGGGCGAGGGGTAAGATGCTCACAGGCGCTCTGTGCTGAGGGCACGAGATTCCTGCACCAGGTAGACCTGGGATCCGGGCACGGTGGAGGTGGTGACGAAGGTGCGGTGCTTAGCACGGATCAGGCACAGGTTGCTCTCAGCGCAATCGGCACGGTCTTCAGCAGCTTCCAACTCACGTTGGAATCGTCGTACCCGTGTCACGTTCTGCTGGGATACTCCCTCCTGTTAACGATGAAAAGAAAACATTTAGTCTTCATATACAAGTATGTTCGAATTTAAAGTGGTAGCGCTTATTTACCTGCTCCTGCAGCTGCCTCTTGTATACGTTAACCTTCTGAGAGGTCTTTTCGAGGGAGTCCTGGAGAAGGATGATGTTCTTCTGGTCCTCCTCGCATTGGATAATAACCTCCTTGAGCGTGCGTTCCTTCTTGCGCAAGATCTTGATGGTTTCAGCGTGCCTCCTCTTCTCCTCATCCAGTTCCAGTTCCATGTCCTTGATGCGGGCTTCCAATTTGCTGATAATACGTTTGCCACCGACGATAGCGTTGGCCTCAACCTCTTCCAGGCGAACGGAGATATTCTGTAAAAGAATTATGACGAGAATTCGTTAAGAGTGATTGCAAGTAGACAAAGTGTTGGCTAAAATGTCTTAGAATATTCAGTAATCAGTACTGAGATAACGATTTCAAAGATTGGTAAAAACTGTCTGCTAAGCTAAGAATTTGGTGAATTGAAGAATTGCTCACGGGGAGATTTATGTGGTATGTTAAACAATATTTTTACATACTAAAAAAATGGAACTAAAATCCTTCTAACATCATCGAAAATTATTGTACTAAATGAAGAATATTAAGAAAACTGTACATACCTTGACTTCGATCTCGAGGGACTTCTTGACAGCTTCAATCTTGACAATCCTTTCCTGCTCTTCATGCAAGTGCTCTACGGTGTGTTTGAGTTCAGTCTGAGAAATATCAACAGTAATTTTATTATTCTCATATTACTAAAGTTACACATAATTAGTTATATGATACGGTGGCGCAGAATAACAAATATTATTGTACTGCTCAACCCGCAAATTTAACCTGGAATACGTTAGATTTTTATCATGTCGATATGATATGACTCTCTGTAGAATATAAAGTAGAAAAAAAGCTTAATTGTTATTTTCTTTTAATAATTCTCAGTGGTATAACTTAGGCATAACTCAGTGACATATATAGTCAAAAGTGTCCCTATTTCGAAGGACTGATAATATAATTGCTGAATTACCTATTTCGCAGCAGTTCCTATAAACTTATGTCTGTTCTTAGTAGGAAACGCATAAAAAGTTGATAAAAATCAATGCCAAAACTATCTTTCTCATTGTGAATAAATTTTAACCCCTAATCAATTATAACGATATTTAACCCTTTAAATGATAATTCGAGGTAACTGTTACCTGGACGCGCTGATATCTCTCGTCAGCTACGCGCAGCTCCTTGGTGATTTCGTCGTAATCAGCGGCCACGGCGCTGAGCTCCTGCTCGATCTTGGCCTTGCTGCTCGACAGGTTGACATTGATGACGGTGAGCTCATTGATGCGCGTTGTCGCCTCCTCATAAGACTGTTCAATGGTGCGCTTAGCGCGAAGGGCCTGGAAAAAGTTTCACTAAGCATGAATTTTATGTTCTGTTTGTGTGGAAATTGTGGTTAGTTGTAGAAATTGTGATTTAGCAGTACCTCTTTCAAATGATTAATCACCAAGTCTCAAGTTGCGTTGTTGTCAACGATTAAAGCACCAAAATTACTTCAATGATATGATTCGTAAATAGCGAAAATAGTTTCCAACACTTTAAATTCCTCGTTATTATTACGTTAATCATATCAATTTTAAATAATGTATTATGTTAAGTAAAACATTTGCCTAGTGCATTTCATCACCCAAACTGACGATAGTGAAACTGGTGGTTGCTGGTACCAATCTAATTGTTTATTCTCAATGACCTATTTCAACCTGTATCAAACTGAGTACAATATCATCAAAACTGTTCGAAATCATTGAATTGGATTTATTCCAAAACTATTCAGTCGAGGAAGGCTACTTCTCTAGATCTGTACGTACCTGCTCGTAATTGCCACGGATCTCTTCAATCTCGCCGGTGAGAGACTGTATTCTGCGCTGAGCTACACCATACTGGTCAAGAGTTACTTGGAGCTGCCTCTGGACTTCATCATAGTGAGTCTGGATCTCAGTGAGCTGTAATATTAAAAGACGCTTATGACTATTAATAACAAAAATACGGCACTCTAATAAACATAATACTATTTAATGTTTACCTCTAGAAACGTTAAGCTGTTTAATATTTTATTTTATGGTTTTCACGTATTGAATTTTCAATTAATTATATATTATATGAATATCGAATTTAACTTAATTTTTATAGCTCAAAAAAGTGTACCTGCAGAGACTGTTTCTTGATGGTCTTCTGAAGATCAATGTTGGTCTTGTTGGCGACATCAAGTGACAGTTCAAGCTCGGTGATCTGGATTTGGAGCTTCTTCTTGATGCGAGTTACTTCAGACTTCAGCTTAGTTTCAGCTTCGACTACGCGAGCGTTCAACTGCTCGATTTCGATGCTAGTCTGCTTGCTGTTGACAATACAAATGAAATATCACACACTGAGGTTTAAACACTTTTTGATAAAACTTAAATTGTCTTAAAAATATTGAAATACTGAACCTTTGGTCTATTATAATATTCGTATTCAGTTCATCAAACTGCCTAATCGTTTGCTTCAATTCGTTTAAATGTTGTATGTATGAGTTGTCCACTGTTGGGATTTCAATGTTCTGAATTCTAACAATACATGTCGAAGGTGATGATTCTCTTATGGTTTTACGAACTGTCTGAGTTACCGTCTCTTGTAATTTACTGGCCGCTGCACTTGAAATTCTAGACTCCGCTACAGCTTGAGACATAACATTTTGTGTAATTTGTGATAAGTTTTTGTCAATTACACTTCTCTTTCCATGAATTTCTATTCTCTTTGATCTCTCTCCGGCTACATTTCTTCTGCTTTCTTCCAGAAGAGTTTGCGCTATCGCTTTTGCTGATTTACCTCTATACACTTTTGCTTTACCTCTTAATTCAGCGCCAACATTAACTTCTTTTTCATACAACTCCAATTCTTTTTCTATTTCATCCATTCTCTTTTTTTGCCTTTCCATTTTAAACTTTTCTCTTTCTACTTTCTTCTTTTTTGTTTTAGTAGCAATACTTTCAGTTCCAACATGCTTCGTCACATTTGCTGCAGAAGCCGTTTGAATCACGGAGAATGGAGATCGCTTTGCAATATTAAAATTATTCAGATCTCGTTTTGCTTGTTCTGCAATCTCATGTGAAAACTTTGAAACGTCTTGCTCAGAATAAGTTTTTATCGGTTTATCAAACCTGTACTTGTCCAATGCTCGTTCGTTGTTCCAAGGGAGGTGGGGAGGTTTGGTTGCGAAACCCTGTTCTTTATCGCTGATATAATCTATCATCGGTTGATAGAAGTTAATACCGTAGCCATAATTATCTTCATATATTGCGGTCGGCGGTTTGTTCCACTTATTGTAGTTAGGCACTTTGACGGGCGGCATGTTGAAAGATATATAATGTCTCGGCAGATGATTATGAATGAGTGGCGATCACACCGACATGCCTGCTCGGGCCGAGGTTGCGTAATTAAGGGCGCGAGAAAATGAACATCGTCTTTTGTACACTTTCAGTAGTACTTAGTGCCAAAGCATAGCGTGATCACTTTTAATAAGCACCAATCAGGTGCATAGTTATATTTGAATGCAATTCGTGCCAATTATTCAAAATAATATTAACCGTAGTATTACGTCTGCTGCTTACTAATGAGCAGGAAATACGTCTGTTTAAATATAGATCACGAATTAAATTAGTACTTCACTTTTGGTTTTTTTTTTTTTAATATACATTGTGTCATAATTTGTAAAATTCAACAACAATATATCAAACTCTTAATTGGCGTTAGTCCATGATATAAATCGTGTCATGGTTGTGATCTCTGCTGCTAGTTAATTGCATACTTGGATGACACCCATCAGTCAGCAAACTGTAGGGGTGGGGCGTACCCGTTGAATGATTTAGCTCAGCAATTAGTTCCGATTTGGCGAAGACAGAGTGTGGTTTGTGATGATGCTTCAGTCCGATGTGATCATTTTCAGTGTAAACATTACGTTTAGGTGACTAGGGTAAGTGCATTTCAGCATTTGAATTAGTACTCTATTTTACTAGATAATGTTTAGTGCCACCTTCACTTCAATCACTTATATTTTATTCTTTCGCCTTCCCATCTTTGCTAACATGTCATTATAATCTACTATTTCATCTCGTTTACACTCACTTCATATGAACTAAAAGACTATATTAGTACCACAGAGTTGACTCACCGAATGGCTTCGATTTCCTCCTCCTTCTCTTGAAGACGGCGTTCGGCTTCGTGACGGAACTGGCCCAGTTCGGTGGTTAGCCTCATTGCGCGCTGTTCCTCAGCTTTACGGCCCTGGTAAAAAGCATTATAATTATATTCATAAACTATTGTTTTTTTAACTTGTATGCGACCTAAATTTGCATGTATTTGTCTCTTTTATAATCATGATTTTAAGTTCTATAATAAATTGAAACCATATTAAAGCTAGATACTATTATAGTGTGTATTTCTCTTAAGTATTTAATTTATACATTCCCTTCTAATATGTAAACATAACATAAACTCACGCCTATGTCCCTGAAGGGGTAGGCAGAGGTGCTGGCACCTACATTTCTCCAGTTTATGTTTATTGATAATGACCCATTATTTTGAATTCTTAGTTCTACTGAACGTAATGTCGATTTAAAGTCTACATTTATAAGAAATTACTTTTAGTGCTAAGACCGCCATTTGTACAAAGTATTTCATATGTTTATTATTTGGAATAATGTACTATAAACAACGTTTATTTCTATTCTATAACACATTTTCAATAATATTCCATTTGCACGTATGTCCTGCAGAGGACTGTTTTGGGCTGATTGATTGTTTTTTTTTCAGCAATGCAATTTATTTTTTAATAATTCTATATTAGCTTTGCGAAAGACATTATGCTTCTTTTTGAAATCTACTATTTCTAATAGATGGTATCGCGTAAACTATGTAAAATTACATAGTAAGGTCAAGAATTGTAACAAAGATACTGTTGTCCTTGAAGCTAAAAATATAATTACTATTTTTAAATACTACGCTACCCTGGCAAAGTCTATATGTATCGTATTTAATAGCTGATAAGTTGCCAACGTGTTGCTAACTGTCTGAACAAGAATGACCTATAAATTAGTTACCTAACTAATCTGTTTCACTGTTTATGTAGGTACTGCTTTATTGTTACTTTGGTTATATTTATTGCAATTAAAAACGTTTATTGATGTTGAAAAATCCGATAGTAAACTTATATTTTATACAAAAATCTCTATTTAAAATTTTAAAGGTTTGTGAAATTGGTAAAAGAAAAATGTATTTGTAATATGATTGTAAACATCATCTAATTGTATATTTAGCTATACGCAACTCCTAATATCAATAGTTGCCACACTATTTTTTATAACTTCAAATTATTATTTTTTTTTTTTCTAAATTTAAAACTTAAAAACAGTTTTTCAAGCATCGTAAATTAAAAAGTAAGTTTTTGGAAAAAACTTACGGTCTTTTTTCTAATTGATACGATATATTTCCAGAGTGTAAGTAATATACAACCGAAATAACAGTATGAAAACACATACAACTACTTGTAAAAATTAATAAAAATAAAGCCTACTCCTAGCTAAGGTTACTTCACGACTTAGCACGTTTAGAAAGGAAAGTCCTTTCTTTGTTAGTTATTAGCTTTCTTGATCCTTGTCTTCGATACCGAGAGCAGCACTCAGATTTTTTATTAAATTTATCTTTTGTGTATTTGAAAATGTTACTTACGGCTTCAGCTTCCTTGTAGGCAGCGGTGAGTTCCTCTCGCTCGTTCTCAAGACGGCGCAGCTCGATTTCGAGCTCGTGAAGACGGCGGGTCAACTCCGTGATATTGGCGCGGGCATCGTGCAATTCATCTGTTATTATTAATTACTTAGTCCATCGAATGTTTGAATTAAATTATAAATAAACAAAGAAAAGTAATAAAGTAATGAGCTTGTAGGCTGAGATAAGAACAGCTATGAAACCAAAGTTCTTGAATGTCTGACAGCAAATATAACCTTATCATACCTTCTGTACATAAATAAGCAAGATAAGTTTGTGTTCTGTGTTTAGTATTTTTGCGGCAATATTAAATGTAGATCTGCTCTTGTTCTATCACTAAACCTAGTACCTATTCTGTATCTATCAAACTGGACCATAACTATTGAGTACTCACCACCCAGCTTCTTGTTTTCACGGCCAAGGGCATCCTTCTGTTCGCGGGTCTTGTCAAGCTCGTGGCTGACGCGCTGGAGTTCAGTGATCTTGATACGGAGGTCGCGCTGAGTCTGCTCGTAGATCTGGACGGTCTCTTCCAATCGTGACTTGATCTCAATGTTGACACGCTCAAGCTGTTCAGTCCTCTTTTGGAGCTCCCTAGCAGTTCCATTGGCCTTCTCCAAGTCGATGATGAGGACCTCAACCTGTTCATTGCAAAAGATTATGATTTAGAAATATGAATAGATCACCGCATGAAATTCTTATTATATTTGGTTCTTCAGATGCTTGATTTTATGAAAATACTATCCATCAAATAATAAATGTGTCTCACCTCGCTCTGCAGGCGGGACTTCTGCTTCTCAATGTTGTTGATTTTAACGATAAGGGTCTCAATCTGTTCCTCTTGTTCCTGGATGCGGACAGAGTACTTGCGACGAATTTCCTCAATCTCTTCAGCCCTGGCAGAAGCCTCCGCCTCGTACTTGGAGCGCCAGTGGCCAACTTCACCGTTAGCCTTAACCAGTTGACGTTCCAGGTCCAAGCGGGCCTCGGATTCCTCTTCAAGTTGGACGCGTACGGATTCCAAGTCAATTTCAACCTATTGAGTTAAGATTTTCAAAGTAAGTGCTTATAACAATTTTAAAATAGGTTTTGTTGAGTCTGGGCAGAGGAGAGCGAAAATACAAATTACAGTGTTTATCTTTAGAGGTATGAATAATCCAGTAATATTAGGAAGGTAAGTGAACTGCTATCACCTGGTGAAGGGTGGCTTCAAGAAGAGAGCGCCTCCTCTCTTCATCTTCGAGCCTACGACGAGAGTCCTCGAGCTGGCTAGCCAGCTGGCTCCTAAGGTACACCACGTTCTCAATGTTCACCTGAAAATATTAACGACTCCAATGAATATATAACATTTTGTCTATTACTTAAACTGAAATTCTAATCTTAAATGATATTATAAATTCGAAAGACATTATTTGTTACCATTTTAACAAAAACAAAACTGAATGAGTTTTGCTGAAATTTCTACAAAGGTCACTCGGTCGGTTCAACAAGGACATAACCTACTTTTTATTTTCCTTTGGGTAATGAAAACGAGATAAGCAACTTGTGTACAATCGTGGGCAAAAGCTTCTCTTTACAAACGTTTAAGAGCGAAATTATTTATATATATATATAAGGATTTTAAAATTTAGATATATGACATCACCTTAAGGTCTTGAACTTCCTTAACGAGCTCTACATTTTCTTGGGACAGGCGCTGCTTATGCGAGGTGATGTCCACAATAGTGCGGTTCAGCTCTTCGATTTTGATGTGTAGCTCGCTGATGTTGATCTCGAGCTTCTCGCATGTCTTCGAGATGGTGATCTTCTCCTTAGTCACATTCTCCACTTGGGCAAACAGTTCGTAAACTTCAGCTTGGAATTTGGATTTCTCCTTTTCAGCCCTGAGAACAAACAAATATATCTTGCAATCATGGCAAATCGCAATTTTTTGGTGATGACGTAGGTGGACCTATATCGTATGATGGATTAGTTTTACAGACACAATACTTGTTTATATCGCCATAAATTTCGCATAGCATATCCTTAACTTAAACCCAAGAAGTGGTTAGTGCATTGGTAATAAAATATATTCTGGGGAATAATGTATCCTCACCTGGCTTTGCTTTTGGATAGCTGGTCGATTTGTTCCTGGAAGTCAACCACGATCTCTTGATGTTTCTTTTTAAGCAAGTGGGCGGTTTCCTCAGATTCCAGATGGACATCTTCCAATAACTTGCGGAGCTTAAGAAGTTCGGTGTCACGCTTCCTGTTGATCTCGAACTGAAAAAATTTAGACGGCATTTCAAAATATGACCCCAAAATAGTATGATTTTGAGGTACATATTGAAATTTAAATAATATAGGACATATATTTACCACGAGCATTACTTTATAAGATGAATTATAACCTAAAAATGCGCTGAAATAAATGGAACATCAAGTAGAAATACCCATTATTATATCACTGACATAATGAAAAAGAAAATGTAAGTCAACAGACTAAAAGCCACCATTATAGGTACTAAAGCAATACTAACATGGTATTATATTTCTCTTTCACGTCCCGCTTAAAAGACCTGGTACTGTACCAAGATGGAACAGACCTCTGCGTTGGTACAGACTTTCAAGTCTACATGGAGGGTAAAGTAAAGAGGTGTTAAAATCTTTTGGACCTCTATGGAATTGCTGGCACTGTATATTGGACTGTGTTGTTCTGAGTAAGAATGGAGAGGGTGAAATTAATTGAAAGAGCTAAAATACTGCTAAGGAAACTAGGTGCATACGGAACTGTAGAGGTTCATGGGTGTTGATGATCTCAGGACTCCCATAAATGCAGCTTGCATGTAATGAAGTTATTAAAGTTATGTTAGTCTAACCTGAAAGTGATACAATAAATTGGACGCAAAATAATATCGCTTAGCAAATAATCGCATCTGCAAAGTACACATAATTTCGCAAAGCTTTTAAATATAACATGTTTCCAAAATTTTCTCCAAATCGATTTGTCAGCTGTCTTCATAATTTTATTCATATTATTCATATCTTCATCTGTTTGACAATAGTATTCTATTTCTGCTAACTTTAATGTGTTCAAAACTATCGTCCACTTATCGTTTTCAAAGTTATTTTTCCATTGGATCTCCTGCTACTGCTACCTTCTACCTTTTATCTTATGCTTGTTTATCTCTGTTTACATTTTATCTTTGTTTCATATTGGCTCTCAATTTTTGCTTCTTAACGTATAATGTTTTTGTATTCTATTTTTCTTTATTTCCGTCTTTGTGTATCGATTTACTGACTTCTTGTCGTCATTGGTTACTTTTATATAAACTAGTTTTATAAAATAATTATATGAAATATCTACCTGACTCTCGGCTCCGCCTTCAGCTTCCTCCAGCCTCTCAGATAGTTGAATAACTTGCACGCTCAAATCTGCCTTCTCCCTCTCGATCTAGAAAGTAGAAGGTGTCTATAATGAAGTTCAAAGTCAAGGTAGTTGGTGATGTGTATAGTTAGTGATCTGTATTGTAGGATCCATAATACAAGCTAATTAAGCTATGCTTAAATTGAATTATGATAGAATGCCATAGAATATTTGTTTATTCATATTTTTCTTAGTGATTGGTTTATATTTTGAGAGAAAGTGTTGATTACATTGACTGGTGATGATTACTGATAGTTTTGTTTTGCATGACTGATGTTTTATTGTAATTTGTTAATCCTTGTTTATTAGAAGTTGATAAATTAAATTAATTGTGTTTCTTCGTGAATAAGGATTGTGCTAAATAATTGTAAAAGACACATATTGAAATTCACGTTAGAATATCAGGGAAGAGATGTATTGATTCTGTTAGATTTACTGATTAAATATATAGATAGATATTGTGTAATAAGTACATTGTAACTACCGGCATTCCTTTCAAAAGTATCTTACTTTTTAGCTTTCGCACCTATTATGCAAGAACAGTTTAATTTGTCCTTCACATATTTGAGCATTGTACTATCTAAAATAAGAAACGGCTTATGTCTCACGGTAGCTCTGACTAACTCGGATATTTTCGCTACTCATACCGCAGTCTATTATTATATTTCAATATTGTGGCATTCTCAACGGGTACGAGCATCATTTGGCCCAGTTTCAAAAGTGACCGGAGAGCGAGAAGTTGAGATTTCAGAGAATGCTTTCGCTACAGAGCTAAATATACCGCAGAGTGCGCGAACAGTGACTGCGGGGAGTCTAAGTTGCAACGGCGAGCAGGGCGCATGCGCGCGCGCTGCTCTCGCGCAACACCGCAACCAAAATAGCACACGCAAAGCTCGATCAGATGTCTTTCCCGAATGATCTCTATGAACACGTACCTATATGCGATATTAATCTCACGATGATAACTTGATACGATATTGAACTCGATGATATCGATATGAACACTTAAGGAAACACAATATCTACCTACCTAAATGTTTCACTAAATTTCATCACACATGTAATCACAAAAAAGCTTTTAAGTTGACCATAATTTAAAAAAGGTTGTTAGTCAGCGGCTGAAAATTTTCTAGAAATCGATTCGTTCTATTAACATTAGTGAATTCTGTTATAATAAATATATATGTATATATTTATACTGCATATTTAAAAAATGGTTTTAATGTTAGGAATGAAGCTTGATTCACCAAAAGGGTGCAAAATTAAGGGAAGGCGTAGGGCGGGCGGTATTAATAGAGGTGTTGGTTAAGGCGCGCGCCCCGCCTACACCTGATCGCCGCGCGCGCCCTGTATGGCCGGCGCACACGCAGTATCACATTTCGCATGCTCTATCAGCTTACCCTCTGACGCAGCTCCCTTTCGGATTCCAGATCATCATGGAGGAGACGGATTTTGTCCTGAAAAATACAACATACGCTATCATGTGTCCGCAAACACTTCACAAGCACTGCACTATATCGCGGGCCGGTACCTCCAGCCTGGAGAGAGCACTCAGGTCGGCGCTGTACTCGATGTTGACGTCGGTGGTGCCACCGCCGCTGCTGCGGTAGGTGTATTTGGAAGTCTTCGCCACGGCGGACATTGTCGCTGGTTCGTCTCTCGATCGGCAGTCGGCGCTACGTTACCGGTCGGGCACCGTTCGACTAGTGAGAGCGGGAGCGGACGGCGCGCGCGCACGAGCCGCCGCCCCGCGCCTGGTACCCCCCCTGCGCCCGCGGCCGCCCCGCGCTCCGCTCCAGGGCGGCCGGCCGGCTGGAGCTCGCGGATCGTGTTACCACCCCCGCGCACCCCCCTCTCAGCCTTTTATAGACACGCCCGTCTTGACGCCGTCGCGGTTCTCTTTTATTTGTTTTGCCCAAAAATTTGGCAAAACCCTTAACGCCCTATATACCGACAGTGTGCACCGCTGCATCCGGCGCAGTATAGTTATATCTGGGGATGCGAGAGAAGTTGTAAACAAGTGGAATCGTGGGCGGGGAGGTCAGGTCCAGGCGCTTCCTGGTGGATTCCTGTCGGTCCCTGGCAGGCGCCCGCGATCTACTCAGTGCCACCAATCGAATGAACTTAACAATGAACTTCTTGTACTCTTTGAATTAACCCCTAACAGCCGAGTACTGTTCACTGTTTACAAACATTAATTAATTCTAATTTTATCGGTTGGTCTTGAAAATTAGGCATGTTTTTGGATATTAAAATCATTTTAATAGCCTCTTGAATCTTTGGTTGTATAGTTAATATGATTTTATAAGATGAATTCTGAGAAGAAGTATCCAAAAACAATATTGTTCGTTTGTCTTGTGCGCCTGAGCAGGTCATGACGGTGGATGCATTGCGTAGCACTTCGTAGACGCTGGCGTAGACCTTATATAGAAACTGTATGACGGGTTTAAAGTGTCATCCCTAAACAGTGCGAAACACGCATATTAAGTTTTAAAACACTTATTTTCGATAAAAAAAAATTTTTTTGAATTAATCCGACTACTATGGTATCTGTGCTAAATATTTGCTTTCCCAAGTTGCTTGTTTTAAATGATACTTGAACAGTAAAATTGCTCTAGCGTTCACGCGATGAATAATTGTCTTTGTAGGAAACAATTTCGCACTATACTACCAAAATATAAGCACATCGTTGCACAATATCTGGCAAAATAAGTAGTTATTATGATGAATAGTTTCATCAGGGTTACTGCTATAAATTATGTTATTTTAATATTTTTTATTTCATTTCTCTTTAATATTTCAGCAAATTTAGAATAAAATCACGACATTATTTTACACCACAGTGTTTTCACCATCTTCATTACTGTAAGATTCATGAACGTTCGCTATGCTAACTTGATTGCCGTAGCAGGCAACATTGAGCATCAAGTTGCGCGACATTGTTGTCCGAACACAAAGACTAACGTCGAACAAGCAACAAATCGAGCATCAAGTTGAGCGTCAGCTGGCAACATCGCCCGGACTGCCCAATATTGCTGTATATGTTGAACAAGACATGTTGGACTTCAAATGTTATCAAGAAGAGACGACACTGACTGACCACGCAGACCTTAACGGAACGAGGATGGTCAAAAAAAGCTGGGTATTATATCCACCTGAATTATACTGCTAGTACCAATGATGTGTATAAATTATATAGATCTGTTGTCCACACTCAAAAATGGCGACAAAAAATGATGACGAACGTCAGATAACACCAATCAGTGCCACGACAGAGCACTGCGCAAAATAGTCTTAAAATTAGGACTTTCTTTTGCGTAACGCCCTGTATATTTATGAAAATTCGTAATGATATTGATGTTATTTGATATAAATAATAATATAATTCATATAATTTATTAATATTGACGTATAATTAGATATTTATTTTTTCTTTGCGTCATTATTGAAATCTGCCATCTACGAATATGCGTATCTATGAATATAATTCGTCATTGTCTAGCACTATGTCCTGAGTACTGGCAGTGTGATTCAAATAAATACTAACAAAAGGAGAACACCTACATTTGCTTCGGCACACATGACTCGCTGAGTGAAATGTCATAGATATTTTCTCATATGCTATAATGTAGTGATTAATCATAAATATATTTTCGCAATGAATGTACAGGCAACAAGAATTTAAATTATACATGCAATGCACGCAGTAATGAGAAACAGAATTTTATATGTGAACAAATATTATTTTATGAATTATTTTTCGGTATGATTAAAGCTTTTTAAATTAGCGACAATTAAATTGGTTTTATATTTATTAAATGATATAGTTTGTCCACAAAATATAGATCAGTCGCCAAATAATATAATAAATATAATCTTCGGAATTATGTTTTCTACTAACAAATATTCTCAAAAATAGTCGTGAGATACCTGATATACTTCTGTTACATGTCTCTACACCCGTTTGAATAGTTGTACGTATAAAATGTATATGAAAGTAAAAAATACCAATTCATCCCGTCACCTCAATTTACATCCTTTTGTTTCGTAGTCAACCCCGCAGGCTTTCTCCTTGGGGTTGAGAGGTCAGACGCACATTATTTTACTATACACTTAAAAAATATTATATTACGAACACAGAACGAGAGTAAAGTTATATTGTTGCACTATACTTATATGTACCCGCAATGTAACATATTTTTGTTGTGCAGATTTAATTCTGATATTGTTATACCTAGATTTAGCATTTGCCTACCTGATGTACAGAATTAGTATTATATAGACTCGACGACGAACGTAGTGTACGGACAAACCTTTCTGGTTTTTGTTGTTTTGTTGTAAATAAATTTAAAAAAAAATGTTAAATAGAAATTTATTTATTTTATTACTGTTTAATATTTTTGTTGTGTGTAACATTTGTTTGTTTTATTTCTATTTAACATGTTTGTTTTTGTGTGTAAATACACACAAAAACAAACATAGAGATACATAGATGGAAATAGTAGTACAGAGACTCTGATTATTTCTATTAAAAATCTCTTCCAGCAGACCTACGAGAGGAGAGAATAAAAAGTGTAGAATTTAGTGAAAAGTTTGTAGGCAAAACGAGAGAGACAGAAAATAAAATATATAAAGATGTAAATGAAAAAGTAGATATTTGTGACTGTAAATTATGTTAAAAAAAAGGATTATTACATTTCAATAGCATTATAATGTAAAATAATAATGTTGACATTATTTATTGTCATTTACATATTATATTATTGACATTGCATAGTATTATTAACATTGCATTAGAAAACATAACGCATATATAATAAATAACATAAAAGCAATCTATCTATACTATTAAGTGTATAATTGGAAATGAGAAATGTTTGTTCGCGATGAACGCAAAAACTACTGAACGGATTTTGATGCGGTTTTTTTCGTTGGTAAGATTTTAGTCTGACTTAAAATCTTACATTTGTCTGATCTCAATCGGTTGTATGGATGAATTAGGAGAATATGTCAGTCATAGGTAGAGGATAGACATTGCTGATAGACTTTGACAGTTGACAAATGTACCAGAAGAAAACGAATCTCGGCCTCTGGTGCAACTGGAGCCTCTATTGAAATGATGACAGAAATTTCTAAAATAAATGTCATACAACCAAACTTACATAAAGCCATCTATAAAATAAACAATAATAACATCTGACAATTTACAGTCGTTTAAAAAGACATTGAGTACTCGGTAACGATATTATTTATTAGTAATAAACTTGTGTTTGTGACTGTCCCGCGTCCCGATTTCCACAGCGCAAGCGCAGGTGGGAAAATATATTCGGTTATATTCGTACCTGCGCGAAGTGGGCCGACCGCTTTCCGCGTATCCCCCCCTCCGAAAACCCTCCAACGTCGCCTGCGCATGACTCAGTCACCGCTGGACACGTTGGGAATTATTAATGCTGGCTTTTCCAACGTGTTTATTTGTCGCCGCCTGTATTTTAACTTTACGTTCTTTTGAATAAAAGTGGTTGTTAATAATAGTTATTTTTGAACTAATTTATTTAGAATGGGTTGACTGCATTCTTTACATTTCGGAATTTTAGTTTTAACTCTCGTGAAGAAATAGTCGCTGCTAGCGTTAGCTGAGCGTTAGATTTAATATTATTTGATAAAATTTCATACATTTTCTTTTTTTACTGTATTCATGCAGACTATTCATCGCATGATAAGGTGCTACTATGTTCTACCCTAAGACCTGTCACCTTTTTCAGCTGAACATTAATTTACAGCTATCTTATTACCTTAGGCGCCGTCCCAGTAGATTTTATGGGAAACCACCTTCCCAGTGCAAGGCGATTTTTCCCATAAAAACGTAATGCAGAAGCAACTGCAGTCAGTTCCTTCTACATTAGGTATTTATGGGAATATTTGGGAAAGACAAACGATACAGAAAAAATAGGAGTGCACCACAGATCTCATAATTTAAAATTCTATAGATAGATTTGTCAAACAAAAGAACAAACTAGCCTGCCTAATCAATGATTTTATAATGCTGTGCGAAGTGATTTTGGTTATAAACTAAAGCAACTAAAGCATATTCTGGATTGAAAGAAACATGTACATAGGTACTCATAAAGCAAATTTTACTATCCCCAATCATTGATATTTTCGCTATAGATTTTCTGACAGTAGAATTATGTGCAATACTTTATCCCAATCAATATCATATCAGCGATTAATGATATTTTAAAGTCATTTATTCTGCACAGTATGAACTAAAGACCATTCAAACGGTATTTTCATACTTCTTTAGCAAATGGACCACCCGATCAGAATCCCAGCAAGATTTTTTCGTCTATTTACAAACATGTTTGTTTAGTCTAAATATAAAACGTCATGAGTTCCTTCTCCAGCTTACGTCTTTAGTTATTTGATGGTATTTACGGCTTATTCTGTATCTTGTTTAGTACAAACGCAAGCATACTTTCAGCAATAATCATAAACACCCACCGCATGTTTATAGGTCAAAGAAGTTTCGAAAATTTTACACAGTGTGTATCATACACAAACATTCGAAATGAAAAGGTATTTATTTCTTGCTTATATACATCGGCTTCACATGGTGCATGTGAAGCAAATGTATTTCGTGGACCCATCGAGATTATCGAGATCTGAATATTGGAGCCGTCGTTTGGGAATCAGGAACCAGCTGCCCCACCTATCCTCGACTATCTGCAATACCAATACAAAATATACAGGGAAGTGGTGTTTACCAGGGTTAACAATTTTGAAACGGAATTGCAGTGAATAACTTTTAGCACTGGCAGTCTATAATCTTAACAAAGAACCTTGTCGTGAAGATTAAAAAATACGGAAATGCTGCTACTTTACCGTGTCAAAAAATCTTCACCACTAGGCACAGCTAGCGTCAATACGGTCTTAACTCCAAAGTCACAAAATGATCTTAATACCAAGGTATTAAGAGCAAATCAAACTGTTTTATTGATTTAAATTGTATTATTAACTAAAGGAGTATATTTAAACAAAAAAATGTTTTTAGACATTGAAATACATTAACACGTGTGATAAAATCCCTGGCTCCCGAACTAGTTTTGTAAAAGCTGTGTTACGGGAGTCAGTGTTTTCCCTCAATCCATAGTTACATATTAACGTCGACAAGCGGATATGGTCAAAAGTAAGTGCAAAATAGAACCAATCAAATATCAGAACATTCATTCAACAGGAAGGGGTGAATATTTTGTTCGTGAAGTACAATCTGATGCTGACTGTACACTTTCTGACGGAACGAGATTCTGATGCTGGCTCACGGTTGACAGTTCAGATATCCTTACCCGCAAAAGTCAAAATACTTAAACCAAATTAGGAAAAAGTATAACGTATGAGTCTTCAAATGAATGTACAATGTGGATTAGGATGTGGACTAACGCAGTGACGATGACAACTTACTATATGAGTTGTGTGGCTATCTATAATTACATGGCGATACCTTCAAGGGAATTTTGGTCAACAATACCAGTGAGTCAGCCTATTAAAATGTTGTCTGACGTTACATTCTCATATTACCCACACTCTTTAGTTACTCTGAGATCACACGCTCCGAGTGGAATAGTGAGACTGTGCACTCGGCCGATGCTCGATACGTGTGACCATAGCGCTGAGTACTTTGCGCGTACATCTAACTCACTAGTGATGTAATAAGATCACCGATATTTACAATAAAGTTAATACTTAGAGGGCTCTAAGTAAGTAACTATAACGTAAACGTCTCTGAAACACCCACATTCATAATAGCCGTTATGTTTAAGGAGCTTTAAATGTTAACCAATTAAAATCTATAACATAACATAAACTCACGCCTATGTCCCCGAAGGGGTAGGCAGAGGTGCCAGTTCGCCAGTTTATGTTTAGGTCCCAATGTAATAGGTGGCGAGCCTACTGCCATTACCCGGGTACTTATAAACCTGCAATAAATACACACATAATTTCGAAAAGCATCGAAAAGTCATTGTTTTGTGCTATGGCAAAACCTGGGATCGAACCCGAAACCTCGTCTCAGCAGTCCATTACCCATACCACTAGGCTACCGCGGTTATCTATAGAATTTTTATTTTTATACAACTTAGGTGGCAAACAAGAACACGGCCCACCTGATGGATAGTGGTTACCGTGACCTATGAACGTGTGCAACACCAGGGGAGTCACACCCATGCTGCCTATCCTGTAAGAACAGAGATTTTCTGGGCCGTCAATGCATAACACAAAATCAGGACAAGTCTTTATTTAGTCTTCCCACTGACAGCACAAAAACTCTCCAATGAGCTCTGGCTACCCTACTCACCACCGGAAACACAACACGAAGTTATAGCCGTGGTATTCTGTACGGTGGAGGTACTTTCCCAGTCGGACTGCTCAATTGGGACGGAAATACCGTCGTGTCCTGCCTGCTATATAAAACTTACGTATACTTACGTTACAACTGTGATTAAACACGTTTCCAAACGGGATGCTCTGTGTAGATTAATATGATTGCTTTCTGGCAATCATATCGAAGTTCATCGTCCTTTAGGGTCGTAGATAAACAGCTCCATCGCCAAATGATATGTGAAAAGTGAAAACATCAAAACAAAGCTAATAATAAAATATGATTCATAGTTATAAATCGAAGTACTATTTTAGTGTTGTAGAATCATCGGGAATATTTTAATGTACGAAATACAATTTGATGCTGTACGTCAGCAAATCGGATAATACGCTTCAGCTGCGTTTCTATTGCGGTAATTCTATTGCCGCGTGGTTTGCTCTAATTCAAGGGCCAGAATACAAGTGCCGTGTACAAGGGCGACTGAGGGTTAAAATCATGGAAAGGGTTACAATTATTTTTCGACAAGGTAGGACACGACGATATTTCCGTCCAATTGAGCAGTTCCATTGCTCAATTGGATTCAGCAATGGAACTGCTCAATCCAATTGAGCTTCTTCCATCTTTGCCCTACAGAATACCGCGGCCATAATAACCTCGTGTTGTGTTCCCGGCGATGAGTAGGGTAGCCGGCTCACTTGAGAGTTTTTGTGCTGTCAATGGGAAGACCAAAAGCTTCTGCTACGTTGACTTTTACAATAACGGCACAGAAACTGTCTGTGTTGATAGCGCGGGTGGCCGCTTTCGCATCGAGTGGGCCGTGTGCTTGTCTGCCACCTAAGTGAAAACAATATAAATTCATAAAGAGTATTAATAGAAAATATTCTTTTATACCACTTAGGTGACAGACAAGCACACGGCCCACCTACCATAGTTTCTTCTTTTAAAATTGGTTTGACTTCCTCTTTATTTATATAATTATATTCCTTCGTTACTTGTTCCCCTTTACAACTTTGGTATAAATTTCGGTAGTATTCCGTAGCGATTCTTAATATTTCTAGTCTATTGCTGATCTTTATGTTATTTTTATTTTTCATATTTGGAATCCAGTCCTTTTTGTAGTTCATTTCTTTTAACGCCTTCTTTATTCCTCCAGTTTTCTCTATATGTTTTCTTAGTATTGTTAACCGTTTTGACTTCCGATCTTTTCTAAGTTGTTCGCTAATCTTTTTGCTTATTTCTGCTATCTTTCGCACATTGTTATTGTTATTTTTCCCTTGTTGTATAAGTTGCTTCCGTTCCTGTAGTAGTTGCTTACTTTCAAGTGATATCGTAGTCTTACTAATTAAATTTACTTTTTGAGTTTCTGCTTTTAATTGTTTGAGTAATCTATTATATTTTTCTTGAGTCGATATACATTCTTCTTTTATATCTGGCAAGGAAACTTCTAGGTTTTTTAGAAGTAATTTAGTACTACCTGTGCATTCAATAGCTTTCACACTGTTGTGAATTTGTCGTGCTCTTTTAGCACATGTACCTGATAGTTTTGCTCTAACCATTCTATGATCTGATTTGAAATTAAATTTGTTTAAAATTGCCAAATCTTTGAAAACTTTTATATTGTTAGACATAATATAGTCGATCTCGTTTTTATGTCGGCCATTAGGAGAGATCCATGTCCATTTCTTTGAAGATTTCTTTCTGTAAAAGCTATTAATTATGCCCAGTTTATTTTCAATAGCAAAAGATATAAGGCGTGTGCCGTTTTTACTTCTGTTCCCATATCCATGATTCCCTATGATATATTCTTCTCCGCTTTTTTGTTTGCCAATCTGTCCATTAAAGTCGCCCATGATTATTAAATTTTTGGATGTATTTGCAGTGGTGGATTGGAGATCTTCGTAGAATTTTTCTATTTTTATTACGTCTTCGTTTTTATTTGATTCGGTGGGCGAATACGCCTGGATTATAGACCATACTTGGTCTTCTTTGCCGTCCACAGGCAGTTGAATATTGAGTAGTGCAATCCGATCGGAAATCCCTCTTAGTTCTTGTATATTTTTGGCAAGGTGTCTTTTAATCATGAATCCAACTCCGTATAATCCGGGCGTCTCCCCTATATGGTGTAATATGTATTTTCCATGGTCCTCTATTTTTTCTCCGAGTCTTCTCACTTCGCTAATACCAATTATATCCCATTTTATTTCATCCAATGCTTGTTCTAGTTCCTGCAATCTTTCCGGTGTTCTTAGTGTTTGACAGTTCATGGTTGCTATATGTATATCGTTGTGTTTCTTATTTCTGTTATCTTGTATCTTTAGAGGGTCGTGGTCATTTTCCCTCACGATGACCAGTCGGCTTGGAGGAGGTTGGTTGTTTCTAATTATTTGGTTTTGTACATTGTTTTGTTTTGTTTTCCGGTTGCCGGCAGTTAATTGTTATTGTCTATTATCCGCGGTAGATGGATATGAGAGAGAGTTGGATCTTCCTCTTATTAGATCAAAAGCATTACGCTTATTGTTTTGTGATAACATCGCGATCTGATGTCTTTTAGCTTGTGTGTCTCGTGGCGATGAAGATATTTCTCTTTTCCGTTTATCGTTTGTATTATTTTCCTTCACTATAAGTTTGTCATATTTCAGATATGCAAAATTTCCTTTCATTCTTTCTTCTTTCAATTTCGTTTGTAACATTTTCCTTTTCTCCAAAACTTCTTTAGAATAATCCTCTGTGATATAAATATCTTTCAGATTATTCCGGTCTTTCACTACCTCATTTTTCTTCCATAAATTGACAAAGGAAAGCAGGACTGGTCTTGGTTTTCCTTCTGGGATTTTCTTACCAATGTGATGAATGTTGTTTATTTCGGAATCTTCAATGTTGACATTTAAGTCTTTTATAATAATTTTTTTTTGTCTCTTGTAATAGTCCTGATATTGATTCTTCTTTCTCTTTTAATCCAAAAATAATAATGTTATTTTTCTTCTTGTCTCTTTTCAAATATTCCATCTCTTTCTCAAGATTTACTACTTTTACCTTTAATTCTTTGTTTTCTGCGATAATAGGGTTTATTTTTTCATCTATCTTTTCCATGATTGAATTAGTTATAGACTCTTTCAGTTCGACTGTTTGTTTCTGCATTTCTAGTTTCATTTTTTCAAATAAAATTTGAAACTGATCGTCCATTGTACAGTTTTAAGTTTTTTGAGTGTAATGGAGCGCAATGACCAAATATTATTTTTGAGATGGCAACACCGACGTGATGTGTCAATGTGAATAACACTGACGGCCTGATAAAATTATACTATGACGTTTCTAATGTTCTGTGACAGATTTCTAACCTCAATTTGATATTTGTTAGTTCTTAATGATTTGTAAATTGTTTTATTTCCCGTGTATTGCATAAAAGTCAATAATGTCCGCTATTCACTGCACTTATGATTGTGTTTTCCACTGTTCACCGTGTCCATTAGGCCGTAAATTATTTTTAATCACAATAAGTTTAAGGACTGCACCACAACAATGTTTACACTTCAAGCACCGGAACCGGAAAAAAAAATGCATTAAAGATGTCTAAATTAATGATAACAGGTCACTGCTGACTGTACAGGCGCCTGACACAGATAGGTGAGAAACGGTTCTAGATAAAATTTAAGATCAGCCAAACCGCAGTTAGACTGAAAAAAGCGGACCCCATACTCCGAGGTGCAAGCGACTGGTATTAACGCTAAGATGAAGAAGTACATTTTGGTCTAGAATAGTACATAGACTATTTTCTATCTATCAAGATAAAAAAGATGGAATCGGTTCAGGCGGGTTTCAAGGATCTAAACCCACGAACATTCCCTTACAGGAGGACTGCTCTGACCACTGAGCCATCACATCTCACCTGAATCCATATGTTTCTATGTTATCCGTCTTGCCTGTAAGGGAAAGATCGCGGGTTCTACTCCCGCCTGAGCCGATTCAATTATTTCTATCTTAATCAATTTGAATACTAACTATTCAATGCTTTAAAAAAAAGTTATGCTTAACGACGTACTAGTCGTTACTAATGGCTCCACACGCATGAAATTATTCAATACTTTAAATAGTTTAATATTCAAGAAAATGTATGGTGTGTCAATCAATGTAATTATTAAACAATTAAAATAAAACTAAAAGACAGTGTGATGCAGAATGGGAATATTTAGTTTATTTATTTATTATATTCTTTATTGTACGCCAATTACAATATTCATATTACAGAAATTGAGAAGACAAGAGCGGTACAAAGGGCGGCCTTATCGCTTTAAACAATTTCTTCCAGGCAAAAATAATTATATATACGTATGAAATTATATATACCTATGCTGTTCGTTTACATAATATGTTTTTGACGGCCTTTGTGGCGTAGCGGTAGAACGTTCGACTGCTACGCAGGAGACGTGGGTTCTATTCCCGCTCAGTTCAAATATTTTTATGCATGAATATGTATATTTGTATTGGTCTGGGTGTTTCTATGTATAATGTGTATGTATTTACAAAAAAAATAGTATCTAAGTATGTTTATCCGCATTCTAGATTCCTTAACACAAGCTAGTTAATCTATGCTGACCATGGGTCTAGATAGCGTTGTGTGGAATGTTGTGGCATATTTATTTATATTTATTTATTATAATTATACAACGGTTCGGAATTTTCGCGATTTAATTATGGAACTTACTATTTCTGCTGACTATTCTAGAGTCAAGTCGTGACCATGGGTACTGCAACGCACCCGAAACGTTGGTAGAAATAGTAAGTTCCATCATTTAATCGCGAAAAGTCCCGTAACGATGTATAACTATGAATTCACACCGCGATAGTTTAAAATAACATTAAATATTTTTTGTTTGTTTGTTGTATCATTGGAGAGGCGGCTTTAGCAGTCCTCTTCGCACCCAATAAAGTTTATTTTGATCTTTACGTCCGTAACAGTCATAAAGAAGTTAGCGTGTGTGCCAACAATCCTGGCTATTTACGTGACGTTCGAATACCTCTACAGTTTACGGGTGCCAATAAGTGTATTAATTTTTGGGAAACTATCGAATATAGCGTTAAGAGTTTAACAGTAAAGTACCATTATCGGTTATGAAGCTTATTTCGAAATAGCTGCCTTTATTGATATTATGAATAAGCTAATGAAGTTATTCAATACTTAAATTATACTCAGTAAAGTAGCCGCCAGCCACCTTAGTCGAGCCATTCACTCCTCCTCTGTTGCCGTGGAACAAGTCAACTTAAATAATAATTATAAAATTATTTATCATACCACAAAATAAAGCATAGGTGATAATTTATACATTCTAGTAGGCAGTAAGTATTCTATATGTGTTTAAACTAGATTTGAGGTCTGTTTTTCAGGACACCAGGATCTCCTTCCCTATTTTTATTCCATTTTTTTAGTGTATAAAGCAACTTGTGATACAAGTATAATGTGAGCGTAATATTGGTATGCATATTATAATGGAATGAGTGAGTTCGTGGAGTATCTGAGTATTGTGTTTGTGAGTGTGTGGCGTATCTGAGTATTGTGTTTGCGAGTGTGTGGCGTATCTTGTAAAGGATATCAGAGAAAGGTTCATAAAGACGACTGGTGAACTTCGATCCAGATTGATCCAGATTGATCCAAATTGATCCAGATTGATCCAGATTGATACAGGATGATCCAGACTGATCCAGATTGATCCAGATTGATCCATATTGATCCATATTGATCCATATTGATCCAGATTGATCCAGATTGATACAGGATGATCCAGACTGATCCAGATTGATCCAGATTGATCCATATTGATCCATATTGATCCATATTGATCCATATTGATCCATATTGATCCATATTGATCCATATTGATCCAGATTGATCCATATTGATCCAGATTGATCCAGATTGATCCAGATTGATCCAGATTGATCCAGATTGATCCAGATTGATCCAGTTTGATCCAGATTGATCCCGATTGATCCAGATTGATCCAGGTTGGTCCAGATTGATCCAGATTGATCCAGATCCAGATTAAACAGGGCGTGAAAAAGCATATGATGAGGCCGTCAAGCAGAGTGTCACCATTGTCACACGGTATGTGTAAGTAATGGTGACCCTCTTTTCTGAGAGTTTGCCTTCAGCTTACCATCAGGCAAGGCGAAGTCTAATTGACGTGTTCTATATAAAAAAAGATCCAGGGTGGAAACGTAGCAAATGTGACGGATATTTTGCATCGGTCAGCGGGTATTTGTATAAGTAGAAGTAGAAGGTAATTGTATTGTAATTTAGCCAATAAATTATTATTATACAAATATCTGGAAAAAAGAACTTGTTTATTTATTTAAAGCACTCTTTCTGACCTGATTTTCCAAATTGAAGCACTAGTTTCGCTGTCACATTATTGGTCAATCACTACATGTTGGCAACAAGAGAGCACAACTGTGTTGACATTAAAACATGTATTACGTGGGATAATGAGTACTGATACGTTACCATTAATCACAGATTAATATTTGGCTACCTTGGACCGCTAATGGGGTCATCTAATAATCAATTACTTTTTTATTATCCAGAAGAACGCTCACTTGTGAATTGACTCTGGAAATGACATTAGAACTTTCATCTAGTATTAAATCTATCCTCAGATGTAGTTATAAGTCGAGATTTAGGACTGAGTATCGTTCCGGATAACGGGCCTCAGACCACTTTGGGTAGATTCGATCAAACCCTTAAGCCGTGAAATAAATTTCCTGCTGCGGTTTTCCCAAGAGCATAGTTTTTCCATGTTATTTACCGTATATACATATAATACCCGGTAATTATGCGTTGTTTTAAAATAGTACGGTGTTGAGCGTAAGGCCGTCTTCACATTATGCTGTCCGACATCGGTGTCGGAGGACGAAAGAAAATATCCGATAACCGACACCTTGTGCTGCTTCCACTTACATCCGATACGAGCGGTCTGATACGTCAAGGATACGTCCATTTGCTCGATAGCACAGACTCAAAATAATTAAACCATAAGCTCAACAAAAGCCTCTTTTGAAATCTCCACCGTTGAATATGACAGTACATTGTTTTATTTTTTATTATTGTGCTGTTGTGGTGACTGTTTGATATACGATATCAGGCGACCAGAGCGGTGTCAGCTCCGATATCGGGATGGATAATGTGAAAGACAGATTCCGATAGCCGACAGGAAGTAAAATGTATGAAATATGTTAATACATTTTACTTCTTGTGGGCTATCAGATGTCGGATATCGGAGCCAACACCGATATCAGATCGGATAATGTGAAAACGTTCTAAGTCATGTCAACTTGCATTTATCATATTATAGCGTGTGACAGAACTTGTCAAAATGTTAACAATCCTCGCAGGCGTAGAGTTCTAAAATGACAGCCTGAAATGCCATTTTATTATTCTTAAAATAGGAAGCTCTTTACCCCGCGAGAAATGTTTGTGTATTATCTGTTCCCTATTCACAGTGCTTAATATTGTGAATGGTAGTTATATTGTTATTAATATTGTTTTACTTTTGAATATGTGTCTATCTTTCGTGTGGTGACGGAGAAAGAATACAAGTATCAACCCCATCTCATCTGAAAGGCCTAAAGAAGCGACTAAAGGAAAAATACGCAGACGATATCAATCAATGGAGAATTTGTGCTGTCAGTGGGAAGACTAAAGGCTTGTCCTGCTTTGTCTTCTACTGACGGCACAGAAACTCTGTACTTACAGGGTTGGCAGCGCGACTGTGACTCCTCTGGTGTTACAGACGTCCATAGGCCACGGTAACTACTTTCCATCAGGTGCGCCGTGTGCTTGTCTGACAACTAAGTGGTATAAAAAAATAAAATAAAAAAATCAAAGAATCAATTTCATTTATTCAGTTTAGGCACATATGAACGTCAAAATTTTACAATTGAGTATGTCAAGAAAGAATAAATAAATATTAAATAATGTACAAATAAACCATTGGAAAATGATTCTTTCGCTGGTTCGGTAGGTTAGGTTAGGTTAGGTTAACTCAGCGAACTATATTAGAACTAGATTTTTTTTTTTTTAATTTGCTTTAGTTTACAATTTATTTTGTGCGAGCAACAAGAGACTTATGTTGACCACGCATTAATATCATTAAGATACTCATCCACCTTATAATAACCTTTACTCATTAAAGTTTTTTTCACTTCTAATTTAAATTTTTTTATTGGCATATTAATCAAATCATTGCGAGAAAAGGAAAACTTGAAATAAAACTCTGTACCAAACTTTCTTCATAGTCAGCAGCGCAAGTGTAACACCCCTGGTGTTGCATACGTCCATAGGCCACGGTAAACTTTTTTTTTATACCACTTAGGTGGCAGACAAGCACACGGCCCACCTGATGGAACGTGGTTACCGTGGCCTATGGACGTGTGTAACACCAGAGAAGCTACACTCGCGCTGCCAACCCTGTAAGCATAGAGTCTCTGTGCCGTCAGTGTAGAGGACAAAGCAGGACAAGCCTTTAGTCATCCCACTGACAGCATAAATTATCCAGTGAGCTCTGGCTACCCTACTCACCGCTGGGAACACAACACGAAGTTATTATAACCGCGGTATTCTGTAGGGCGGAGATACTTCCCCAGTCGGACTGCTCAATTGGGCGGAAATACCGCCGTGTCCTACCTCCTAAAAAAAACTTCCAATTAGGTAGGCCGTGTGCTTGTCTACCACCTAAGTGGTATAAAAAAAAACTGGCAGGGTAGAAATAGTAGATCAAAGCGCCCCCCAACAGTGGACTGCTCTGGGTTAGGTGATTTATTCCTAGAAGAAATAGCCACAATCTATTGATATAAGCTTTACTTGAGTTTGGTCGAACCGGCACTTATTCCTATAGGTATATTTCCCATCATCTTGGGTCAAGGTATATATGTCGGTAACTGTACAAAGTCTTAAACAACCATTCCTATGTTGCCACCTTTTTTATGGTGTATAAATCCCCACGAATATCCCACGCCAGTGCCAGCAGAGGTGGTTGTGTCAGACTCGAACTGGCCAAAATCGCTTGGCTGTCTCGATAAAGAAAAGGGGACAAAAGCAAGATGAATATGATAAGCGTATTACTTCAAATTCAAATTTCAAATTCTTTATTACTCAAAATAGTACAACGTAATTGCATCTTTTTAACGTGTTTGACGTGATTATGAAAATAATAATTATATTATGCGTGTATTAGTGCAATAATACGTTTATATCGGTTGGAATTCGAAACATTTCCCCATATAATCAATCCCGCTTTTGATGAATCTGTTCAAAGCGTGGAATTTATGCGCTCCGGCTACCAGACTAATATGATTTAATCAAGTGCGCATGGCGCAGTAGTGAGTGGGCTGCATGACGGGTGGTGAGCCTAGATTACAGTTGAAGGGACAGACACAGACACACGTATGCGCTTCTATTATCTGTTCTGTAGCTTTAGTCAATGTAGGTACTGTCAATGACAAAAGTTACTGAAAAACAATATCTTTGTTTATATAATTCATCATTTTTCTTTATTACTGGAAAGTATACCACTACCACTATAATTGTGAAAGTTGGTGATGATGTTTTGTTTGTTTGTTACACAATGAAGTTCTGTCTTTCAAATCAGCTGAATGAATGGATACAGGGATTTATTATGGTTTGGAATAATTAACCTTAACCTTTCGCCAGTATCATTTTTTTTTTTTTTTTTTTTTTTTTATATACGACACGCCAACTTGACCTCACCTCGCCTGATGGTAAGCTAAAGGCAAAGTCTCAGGAAAGAGGGTCACCATTACAGACACTAAGTGCTACAATGGTGGCACTCAGCTTGGCGGCCTCATCAGATGCTTTTTCACGCCCCGCTTAAAGGCCCCGGGACTGTAGGAAGAAGGAAACACGTGTGCTGGTAATGAATTCCAGGTCTTGGTGGTGCGGCAAAGAAAAGAGTCTCCGAACCGCTTGGTTCTTGCTCGTATATTCTGCACAGTGTGAGGGTGACATCTAAGGCCTGCACGTGTTGTCCTATGTAGGAAAGGAGATGGTGGGATTAGTTGGAAGAGCTCGTCAGAACACTCACCGTGGTAGAGACGGTAAAATACAGCCAAGGAAGCAATATCTCTACGCATCTGCAAAGGCTCGAGGGTGTTCGTGACCTCAGGGTTCCCAATAATTCGGACCGCGCGTCGCTGCAACCTGTCGAGAGCATCTAGTAGGTATTTCGCGGAGCCATCCCAGAGATGCGAGCAGTATTCCACGCAGGAGCGAATTTGTGTCTTATAGAGAAGACACCGCTGCTCCGGCGTGAAAAAACGTCTCACTTTGTTTAGGAGTCAAAATATCAGTATAATATATCAGTCAAAATATCAAAATATCATGAAAAAGTATACAATTAAAAAACAACGATTAAATCTTTCTCAATAACCGACCAATCATTGTATTAGGTTTTGAATAAACATTTTGTCAGGTTAAAAAACACTAGCCAAGCCTGTCTTAAAATCGTTGACTATTTTTAAGACTCCTCTGTGTCCCGTAGAGCACGTTAACGAGGCAGTCATTTGGGGTTGTTGAAGCCCTAAAAAGTCCGACAGCTGTGGAGATCAGATGGAGAAGAGACATTTATCGAAAAATATCGAAGTTAAGCTGCTTTGCTGTTAGACTGGAAAAGCGGACCCCGAACGCGACCAGGGATTACGCAAGGATGGCTAGAGGGGCCCCCGTTCTTCAAAATGCAAAATCTCACTCTCTTTCTCCAATCTCGATTGCATCCAATTAATTGAGATTGGCGCTCAGATGATGATGTTACACCTACATTTGTCGTCATAAATATATTGTTGAGGATTTAAAGTCGTACTAATTAATATCTAGACATCTTAATATTAATACCTGTTGTGCAACAAAAATTGGCGTGTAAACACAAATGTAATTTCATATATTTAGAAAGAGAAAGTAATGCTAATGGACACCGCACACGCGCAATAATATTGACAAAAAAATACATGTGTACCGTCAATAATATTGTGCGCACAAAGTTATAAGAGGAAGTTTTCATAAATTCAAAATACGAACGAGAACACGCGGATAAATGTTATGTCAATTAGAAACGAAATGCCATTGACGAGTCGTGCAACCAAACGGCCGACAATCAAAGCCCGTGTCGAATTAATACTTGAAAGAATGATACAGTATTCATATTCAGGACATACAATTTTAGTTAGAACGGATGTCATTACTTACCCCTCGTTTACACCTAAATATAAAACATGGATTTATCAATGGCTACACTGTGAACGCCATTGTGTTTTCACAATGTGTTGGCTATACATTCTATGTGAACGAAAAAACATCTGAGATAATAATAATAATAATAAATAGTACACGACATTCTACACAACGCTATCTAAACCCATGGTAAGCATAGCTTAACTAGCTTGTGTTATGGGATCTAGAATGTGGATAAACATACTTAGATACTTTTTTTTTGTAAATACATACATATTATACATAGGAACACCCAGACCAATGAAAATATCCATGTTCATGTTTACAAATATTTGCACTGATCGGGAATGGAACCCGCGCCCCCTGCCCATAGCAGTCGAATGCTCTACCGCTACGCCAATCAGGTCGTCAGGTACATGTATAAAATAAGTATTGTGCTTTGATTATAGTCTTCTACAAGTTTCTTACAAACAAGTTTTTGTTTTCGTTTTCGTTCGTTAGTTTTATGGAAACGAAGCGTTAGAATACCATGTAGACTAATATTGTTATGAGTGACTCAAGTAGGTGGTGAAATAATACAATGTATATTTCTTGGAGGTTCGCACTTACTTTCGAATAATGTTCATTTTAATCACAGAAGGTGGGAACAATTGTTGGAAATAGCTAAAATGTTTGACTACCTGTCTGGATATGACATTTGCAGTAATACCTCGTCTCGTGTTAAAAATAATTTACCGTTACATATTCAATACAATAATTGGTAAGTATATTAATTATATAATGAGCTACTTGGAGAACGAATTTGGGTTTTACCTTCAATTTGCACACAACTATTCATTTTACAAGTAGTCCTCAAAAAGCACATAAGTCTGCCATGTGATCTGGGTATATATGGTAGAAAATGACCCTCTATCCAACATAAAACTAGGCTAGCAGAACGTCACAATACCATCATCAGCTGTAACCTGTACAATAAAATCATACATATCTACCCTCTAAATTTCTACCAATGGCTTCGGGATCAAAGCTACGCATACTCAGAGCAGCTCTTGCGCCCGGACCTCCGAATCACGTTATCGCACGTCTGTACACATCAACGATATCCTGAGTGGTCTTGTGGCGAAGAGTTACTCGCATGCACACTTACATTCATACACATACAGACAAAACAGTGGACACATTCACACACACGCGCACACATACACACTCACACACACACGCACACGTCACAGGAAATCAAAGATCCACCTTAAGTAGCGATGCGAGCCACACAAACCTACCTGTAACACAGTTACCTAACTTGCACGGGAATGGGAAGGGCTAGTCTAGATGGCTGTTGAGGCTATGTTGTATTTGTCTTAAGTGTTATACTTAACTATTCTTAGTGAAAAAGTGTAAAACTGTTTTGTTCTCAATAAAGTTATCTTATCTTGTCCTATCTTATAAATATAAAAGTAAAAGGTCACAGCAAGCTCTCGTACCGAATACATCAATACCCAGTTTGTAGTTATATAATGACACAATGGAGTAAATTCATAATTCGTTCATAATTCGACTGTGACAATTCCTCTACTCGCGAGCAACTGTCACAACGGTCTCATATTTAACAGTTTTAGTAGCCCAAACTCAGCCTCAGTGACATGCCTCGATTCAACAATAGTGCCCGGAAAACGGCAATAGGCTCGTCCCCTATTGCATAACATAACAGAACAAACAATGATGGTGAAATGGGTGTTAATTAACCTCTGCCTAACCCTCCGGGGATAAAGGCGTGATTATATGTATGTATATAGAAGCTTAAGCAAACTCGTGGTCACGGGTATAGGGATACAAAAAAGAGATGAAATATCCTTATATTAGAAAATATAAACTACAATTAGGTTTAGGTTTAAAGACATTTATTTCTCATAAAATCATAAAGTTCACTTAAAATGAGATTTACAATAATTTAGAAATTTACAATAAATGTTTTCCTCTATTTTGCCTCCTTTAAATGATTACATTTCTTGTACATTTGTTATACATACATAGTTTTAGAGTTTTCCCTTATACACATACACATTAAAATTATCAATATTTTTAATGTTGTTAGTTCATTATAAAGCTAAACTAAACTAGAATTCATCATTATGACATTATTTTTGGCGTCTAATATACTTGTCATCATCTATACTAATATTATAAAGCTGCAGAGTTTGTTTGTTTGAACGCTCTGATCTCTGGAACTACTGGTCCGATTTGAATGATTCTTTCAATGTTGGGTAGTCCATTTATCGAGGAAGGTTTTAGGTATATCATCACGCTACTACTTAAGGGAGCGGAGCATTGATAATAAATGTTAACAAATTCGGCAATTTTTCATACAATATTTTGAAGACTAAAACATACGGGCTCAAAGGGATATGAAGCTTCAAAATATATCCCGGGCGAAGCTTGGGGTGGGTCAGCTAGTTCTTTTATAAACAAGTCCGGTTCATATTTCTTGGAACAAAACTTCTAGTCTTGAAAACACAAACTAAAATGACCACTATGATATGGAGTAATTAAAAACTACGATCATTTATTTTACATCTGCTTCAACTAATTTTAATATTTCTGCAATAGTACTTGAAGATAGTTATTTATTATACAAGAGTGCAAAGTTGCTGCTTAACTCAACTTTCAACTTTGATATCCGAGCAAGTGAAAGAGCACGATGTAAAAATCTTTGCGAATGAAATAAGTAACTTTTCAACTCACCTCAGCAAGAAAAAGAAAATGGCGCTCGCAAAGCTAATTTTTCGAAGTAGTATTTCATTGCGGGGCAGCGACTCCTTGTTTATAACGCACAGGTCCGGCCCCACATAGTGTACTGGTGTCACCTTTTTGCTGGAGCACCTGCATATCAGCTTGACCCCTTCGTCTCGGTGCAAAGACGGGCAATGTGGCTGGTCGACAACCTCTTAGCCTCAGGAGGGACTTTGCTTCACTATGTATTTTCTACTACCTGTACAATGATTTATGCTCTGATGAATTGTTTGACATGATGCCCAGAACTACATTCTATCATTGAACCGCTCGCCATATGCAGAGAATTCATCCTCACACATGAGCACTGTGCGGTATGAAAGAAACTTCATCCCACGCACACTCAAGCTGAGGAATGAACTCCCTGCAGTGGTTTTCCCAATCACCTACCATATGGGGTTCTTCAAGAGGGGTTTTTTCAGGGCTGGCAGCGCGAGTGTAACGCCCCTGGTGTTGCACACGTCCATAGGCCATGGTAACCACGTTCCATCAGGTGGGCCATGTACATACCTGCCACCTAAGTGGTAGGTATAAAAAAATATAAAAATATGTGGCGATTCTATCGTGTCGCCTCACTAGCATGGTGTCCCCACACTAGAGAAAAGTAACCGTTAAGACGACTGTCATGTCTAGTTTAGATTCATTAAAATTGGGATTGTTACAAAGAGTATATTCATATTGTATTGTGTCTTAGTTTAACATAATAACCAATAGATAGATTATTAAAAGTGTAAGACGCAATCGACGTTTCATTTAATACAATAGGAGTGCAGATCATTCCCACATTGGTGACCCCGACGATTGTTGAATCTTCGAATACACGTGCGTGCTGCTGCAGCTGGTTCAACCACTGAAACATGCTAATACCTAACAGCGCAAGAGTTCTTATCGAGCACTACTTACGGCGACCTGCTGATGCTACATTTCGATCGACATACCGCATGCCGGCTCCATACCTACCGTAGCTACTTCGAGTGTACCTCCAAGCTCGGGTTCGGCCTCCAATCTTCGATCTACTAGAAGCAGCTTTGTTTGTTCAGATTACATGGTGTGTTTGTGTTGTGCTTTTTGCAGTGTACCTACGGCTTATTATCTTATCATAAACTTAACAATCCTAAGACCTACTTCAACATTCATAAACTTTCAAAAAGACAGTGTGTTCCTGTAAATGTGGACCTTGGTTGCAGTTAAGGACCTTGCACGCAAGTTTTCTCTTTACTAATCCTACATTATTTCAATCCAATAATGTTTAACCTGCATCAGTACTATTTTGCCATTTATTACTTACATTAATATTCTACTAAAGTAATAGAATTCTTATATTCTACTGGCACAAGACTTGTAAACTAAAACTTTGGCCTTGCTAGTGTCATAATCGAATAATCTAAGTTTGTGTATTTTACTGGTGTTGAATAAGTTTGAATTGTATATTGATACTTACCTAATGATTCAAGACACATTGGTAAGAGCTAGTGCACTTAAAAAGGAATTTTAAGTTGGATTTAATTTAAATATAAACGGTGAAAGGTGTTATTAAAAAATTTACGCAGAACCAATATTTAAAAACTTAGCTTTCTTATTAGAACTTGGTTTTTCTTACTATTTTGCGAGTTTGCATGTCTTTGTATATTGCATGTGTGTTTACCTACCCCTAACATTTTTTATTTTTGGTGTCAGTTTGGTAATTGCCTAAATATTGTGTTTTTGTTTCTGTCAGTTGTTCCGCTTGGGCGTGTGGTATAGTACTCAAATATTAACATTTTCATTCTTGCATTAACTTTTATTGACAATTAGTAAGTGTTGCAACATGGCTGACGAGCAACTTCAGGCCCAACTCCAGCAAATGTTAAATGAAAATGCTGCATTGCAAAAGCAACTTGGTCAGAACGAAATAGAGGCAAGAGTATGTAGAGTTGCTGTGAAATTGCCAACATTTTGGGCAGATAAGCCAGCTATTTGGTTTGCTCAAGTCGAGGCCCAATTCCAAATTGCCAATATTATTGGTGATACAACAAAATATAATTATGTAGCGGGGCACTTAGACCAAAAATTGGCAAGTGAGGTAGAGGATATTATAACAAATCCTCCAGCTGAAGGTAAATATGATAAGTTAAAAGAAATACTCATACAGCGCCTCTCCACGTCACAGGAAAAAAGGGTAAGGCAATTGCTAAGTGATGAGGAACTTGGGGATAGGAAACCATCCCAATTCCTGCGTCACCTGCGTTCACTAGCTGGGTCAGCACTCTCCGATGATAATATTATATGTCAACTTTGGTTGAGCCGCCTGCCTCAACAAGCACAAGCCATCCTTGCAGCACAGGCAGATTTAAATCTGGATAAAGTTGCAGAGCTAGCAGATAAAATTACAGAGTTAGCCCCTCCTCCAGCCATCTGTTCAGCGTCATCGACACCAACTCTTTCATTAGCTACTTTAGCTAAATAGCTAGAAGAGGTAAGTAACCAAGTAGCGGCAATTTCTAGACAGCAGCGCCAACCATCACGCGGCCAGCGCCAGCCATCGCGTGACCGTTCCTTGTCCTCAAATAGGTCTGATCGGTGCTGGTATCACAGGAGATGGGGTAGTAAGGCATCTAAATGTACATGACACACAACATGACACCGTGCATTATATAAAAACCACAGAGGGACCTCCAGTTACTAGCCGACCTCGTCACCTGGCGCCGCAGAAACTTATTTCGGCCAAAAAGGAATTTGAGGAAATGGTAAGATGTGGAACAGCACGGCCATCTAAAAGCTCATGGTCTTCTCCATTGCACATGACCATCAAGAAGGACAATTTAGCTGGTGCCAAGATATTCAGTACCTTGGACCTTGTGAAAGCATATCATCAAATCCCAGTTTTTGAAGAGGATATTGCAAAAACGTCCATCGTTACCCCGTTTGGCCTGTTCCAATTTCCTTTCATGACCTTTGGATTGAGGAACGCTGGTCAAACCTTTCAACGCTTTATAGATGAGGTCACACGGGGTCTTGAATTTTGTTTTCCTTATGTAGATGACATTCTTGTTTTTTCGGAAAATGAATCAACTTATCTCCAACACTTGCGTATTCTTTTCAAACGCCTTCAGGATTACGGGGTGGTAATAAATCCTTCCAAATGCGTTTTAGGTGCCACTGAAGTCATATTTTTGGGGTACCACATCAGCAGTGCAGGTACTAGACCTCCTCAAGAGTGTATCCAAACTCTAATGAATTTTCCGCCACCTGTCTCGGTACAAGGTATGCGCCGATTTCTCGGCATGCTTAATTACTACCGTCGTTTTGTACCTCGTGCTGCACAGTTTCAAGCACCATTAATTGAGGCCCTGGTTGCAACTAACAGCAAGGGTGCTAAACCATTTCCATGGTCACCCGAACTGTTGAAAAATTTTGAAAATTGTAAAAAGAGCCTTTCTAACGCCACACTGTTGCAGCATCCACTTAATAACGCCAAACTTGGTTTGTTTACAGACGCATCGGGCGTGCACATTGGGTCTTGCCTACATCAACAGGTAAACCGCCAATGGTTTCCCCTGTCGTTCTTTAGCAAGAAATTAACTCCTCAACAGGCGCAGTGGCCGGCATACTATAGAGAATTGCTAGCAGTGTACGAGAGTGTCCAACACTTTCGGCACATTCTTGAAGTTCAACATGCAACGATTTTTACCGACCATAAGCCCCTTTTATATGCTTTTTCACAGCGGCGAGACAAGCTGCCACCACCGCAACTAAACCAGCTATCCTTTATCAGCCAATTCACAACGGACATCCAGTACATTAAAGGAGAGGATAATGTTGTGACTGACGCTATGTCGCGTATTGGTATTGACGCTATATCTCTAGATCAGGATTTTAAAGCCCTTGCTGACTCACAAGCATCAGATCAGGAACTTGCTAGTCTTCTGCAAGGTGGTTCCAGTTTAAAGTTAACCAAGATCTGCACAACTGTAATCGACAGTCCTGTGTTCTGCGATATTTCTACTGGCAAACCGCGTCCCTATTTGACCCCCTCCTTTCGCCGCGCTGCTTTCGATAAATTACACAATTTAAGTCATCCTGGTGCACAAGCTTCTACGCGTCTTGTGCTGGACCGCTTTGTTTGGCCTTCGGTAAGAAAGGACTGCCGAGCTTGGGTTCGATCCTGTGAAGCATGTCAACGAAGCAAGGTCTCACGACATAACTCTGCCCCTACTGGTAGATTCGATTTACCATCTGGTCGTTTCTTGCACGTTCACATCGATATTATTGGACCCTTGCCTGTTTGCAACGAATACCGATATTGTTTAACGGCGATAGACAGAGTGTCCAGATGGCCTGAAGTCTGGCCCATGCGTTCTATCACTGCAGAGGAGGTTGCCGAGACTTTCACCAGAGAATGGATTTCTCGGTTCGGTGTACCTTCGCTCTTAACTATGGACCAGGGTTCGCAATTTGAGTCCGATCTTTTCAATCGGCTGTTGCACCAATTTGCCACCAAGCGCATCAGAACCACTTCGTACCACCCCTGTGCGAATGGGATGATTGAGCGGGTTCATCGGCAGCTTAAGGCAGCTCTTATGTGCCATAACAAGGACTCGTGGGTTAGGGCGCTTCCGGTGGTCCTTCTAGGTATGCGGTCGGCGTACAAAGAGGATCTGGAAGCAACAGCTGCTGAATTTTTACCACTTTTTACCACTTCAAGTGGGTGTGTGTGACAAATTACTAAAATATTCTTGATTCATAAGCACTTTGATAGAAAGTCTTACCCCTTTTTAGAGGCTCAATGTACTTGTACGGATAGCAGGCACCCCCATGTGGCTATCAAACAGACGGATGGCGGTCCGCGCGGCTCCCACATATGGTTCTTTTAAAACAACGAATTGCAATCCAGCAAAGCGGGATACCGCAATCCGTTACGTTAGAATCTCTCGCTATACTCGGGATCCTATTCTAGAAACCTTCTCTACGCTCATGATTCAAAGTAACCGCCTCAAAGTAAAATACTACTTTGAATCAATTTCATTTATTCAGTTTAGATACGTAACGAGCACGTATGAACGTCAAAATTTTACAATTATATCCAGAAATAATATAAAAATGTTAAATAATGTAAAAATAAACCATTGAAAAATAATTATTTTCTTTTGATTCCACATTTTCATTACACTTTTTGATTACACAGTTTTGATTACACTTTTTCATTCGTGTGCAAAAAGTATTTTTTATTAATTCATTTATGTGCATAATACACTCATAATAAGTTGGTCACTAAAAATAAAATAAGCACAACGTATTATCACTATGCTTTGACTTGACATGCTTTAACTTTGCTCCTTTGTTATACAATCTACTATTTCAGTCAAACTGTTTCGATGCAGAAATACGTCTTTGTTTTCAAGATAATCGTCTCTCAGAAATAGCGAAGGGCATTTCTATTTTTGTAACGTTGCGTCATTATGAACCGATCAGAAGCTAATTTTGAAGTGATCGAATAGACTGAAGAGTTTAGTAGGTTAATTTTGTTTGTATATGAGAGCGAGTAGATACAATATTCAGTTTATGTGCATGAAGTGAGCAACTGTGGCACTTAGTATCTCGTACTTAAATAAATCTTTGCTAATTAAAATGTGAGAGCAAAAGATATCCCGGAGTAGCAAAATAAAAAAACTAACTGCGCTTGCAATCCTTTCAAGCATACAAAAGTAAAGATATTACTGAAATCAGAAAGTAAGAATATCTCGGAAAACTATCTGCAAAGCTTCAGACTAGCCTGAAGCTTTGCAGATAATTTATTAAACTTAGTCAGCAAACCTCTGTCCACTTATTTTTATATAAAACTTATGAATAGCCGTGGCTCCGACCATAAAAGATAATAAATATCAAGTCACTTTAAATGTCACAAAACGGATAAAATCCAAAAATATTTCAGACACATTTGCTACGTTGAAATATCAAATCAAGCGCGTCACTCAATCACACACAAGTTGCAGCGCGAAATCCGCAGTTAGCTGCTAGCCCGGTGACGTCACTTAATGCGAGATTTTATATGAATATTCAAAAATATGCACATAAATGTCAAAAACTGCACAAAAATGGCATAGCTCTTTTGAGTTCGTTATTGTGTTTGTATGATTATTTTTTAATAATAGCTGCAATAATTGCATCAGGGTGAAGCCAGCGCGTAGCTAGTGAGAATTATACTTACATATTAGTAAATAAGTATGCTAGTGAAGGAGTCTTACTTAATAAGCAGAGACGTGTGAAGACATGTGAAGAAGGTAGGATACGACGCATTACCGTCCTAATTGAGTAGTCCGACTGGGAAATTTCCTCCGCCCTACATAATATCACGGCTATAATAACCTCGTGTTGTGTTCCCGGCGGTAAGTAGGGTAGCCAGAGCTCACCGAAGAGAGAGTGAGAGAGAGACCAAAGATTTGTCCTGAGTGTGACTTCTGCACTAATGGTACAGAAACTTTCTGTTGTTACAGGGTCGACAGCACGAGTGTGACTCCCCTGGTGTTGCACACGTTGATAGGTCGCGGTAACCAATTTCTATCAGGTGGGCCGTGTTCTTGTCTGCCACCTAAGTTGTATATAAAAAAAACAGCTTTTCATCTGCTGTCCACCTCAGTACTCACTTGACGATTTAAGTGAGTATGTTATACCTACCTATAAAACCAACCTCAAAATTTGGGAGGTCAAGTTAGAGCATGCGCAATTGAAATTTCACTCCAAATTCAGCTGTCAAGTCCATTCGATCGTTCGGAACGTTCTTACATCATGTGCCTGCAGGTAGACCGGCAGTAATATATCTATATTTGTAAATGAAAGGTGTATTAATTACACTATTTATAACTCAAGAATGGCTATACCGATTTGGCTGAATATTGATGGGGATGTAGCTTATAACCAGGAGACGGATATACGATACTTTTCATCCCGAACGACCGCATTCACGTGAGACGTGACATAAAACCTCAGAGAGAATACAAGTCACTATAAAACTCCCTGGCAGAAGCAGGCCGCGGCGGTGGCGCGCCTAGCGCGCCTCCCCGTTTCCGGGGTCGAGTTGGGGACTCTTTAGTCCCCACACCCGAGACGAGGGCCAGATCGTGAGAGATGGCCCTGGGTCGGCCGGGGTGCGAGGGATATGCCTGTCAACCTCACCTTCGGCAACCAAAGCGACCCACAGGCGGCGTGCGTTTTAGTCGGTTCGAGTCCGACATAACCTCCTCCACCGGCTCCGGTGGGGAGGTATCCGTGGGGATTTTGCGCACGTAAAAAAAAAAAAAAAGTCACTATAAAACTTGGTACAGGTCACTATATAACAAAAACGCATCTGATTTATAATAACAAAACACAAATGACAATTATACATAATTTTATCTATGGTTAACTATTTTTATAGGAGTATTCCGCCCAATTGAGCAGTCCGACAGGGGAAGTATCTCCGCCCTACAGAATACCGAGGTTATAATAATTTCAGATTGTGATGCCAGCGGTGAGTAGGGTAGCCAGAGCTCACTGGAGAATTTGTGCTGTCAGTGGGATGACAAACGGCTTGTCCTACTTTGTCCTCTACACTGACGGCACAGAAACTCTGTGCTTACAGGGTCGGCAGCGCGAGTGTGGCTTCTCTGGTGTTACACACGTCTATAGGCCACGCTAACCACTTTCCATCAGGTGGACCGTGCGCTTGTCTGCCACCTAAGTGGTATAAAATAGAAACTATAGGTATAGTTGATATTTATACATTTTGTTAAAAATCAATAATAATAATCACGGCGAAGCCGCGGAAATCAGCTAGTTGTTTCTACAGTAACTCTACGGTACATTGGACGAGGCTACCGAAGTTATTTTTTTGTTACAGAAGGTCTGGTGGGCATTCACTTCTATAACGGTTTCGGTATCAACTAGAAACATCACTAAAATGAAAATGAGCGGGAGGCGTACAATATTCCATTTAAACATACTTATTCAAAGCACTACGTATTGGGAACACTCGCTTTTTCAGTTGGCATCTTGTATTTAGGTGTCTCGACCTACATTCCAAGTAATATTATCGTACTGTTTATTTGACTGTTAATAGTAATGCTTACTCTAATTTATTTTATTTATCTTTTCGATACCTACATACAATCTTTTACACCGTCTTCAGAATACAATTCTATTTATGGCCCATTAGTGTTTAGCAGCGGTTGCCCTGTGGTCGACGACAATTAATTAAAAAATTATAAGTTTGAACATTATTAAAGGTCTATTGTCATAAACTTCTAAATTTTCACAAATTACTTTTAATTACTTCAAATTACTTTACTTCATTTTTATATCTTGTGATTTTATTTCAAAAATAACGTTCAGTACGTAAGACTATAGACAAATTATATTATTTATTCTCAAGTTGACCACAGACTAACAAAATCGAAATCGTTTTTGTGTAAAAAGAGGTACAAAGTTTCCGCTTCGCCTATTAATTTTATTTATCAATAATACTATTAAGTTAAAACCTCCTTATTATTTATATATTATTTTATATCTCTTATTTTTTATTCCGTCAGCTGTGAACATTTCAAATACATATGGAATTGTGTGATTACCTAAGCTTAAAAAATAATGTATGAATACATAAGTAACATGTGTGGAAAACGGCTTTAGTGCGCGTAACGTTAAATTTAACAAAAATAATATATTTTAATGCGTAATTATAAAAAAATAGGCTTATGCATTTCTCATATATATATATATATAGTATATACTATCAATATGCCAAATCCCCCCCTTTTACGTACCCGCAATTTTCGTAAAAGGGATTCAAAATTTTCGCTTCACGTATATATTTAGATGATGCAACCCTTCTCATTAACCTTTCCTATTTGTACCCGGTGTCACCCGCGTACGACAATTCCATGATTTCTCAGAAATATTGTCCTGTTAATTTTGTAATGAACACAACAAAACATGTATTTTCCAAATCGGTCGAGCTATTTTCAAGTTTCCTCAATTTTCTGACTCATTTGGTAGACAGATACTTTTTTTTTAAAAGTCAATGATAACAAAAGTAAATAGTGAATAGAAGACAGTTATATTTATGCAAATTCAAATGAAAAAATGACATTGTAGTACCCGATATTTTTGTACGTAGATGAGTATTCGGTTCTCCGTGAGTCGAGACTCTAGACTCGAGACGTCATGTATGACACATTTTATTCAGCACCGCCGAGGTTCATCATTAACGTAAATATATAAATGGAGTACTCGGCCAGGAGCTCACTTCGATCGCGTATATTCGCTGTTACGTGGTTTAAAAATAAACTATATGCTACGGTCATTAGTGTTATAATAATTATCATTTCTGTTTTTAACACTTTATAATAACACTATGTCGTTCACGTTATAAAATAAAACGTTTCTGCAAAATCGACTGTTTACCCGACTACGGCGAAACAAAAGGAGGATTATGGTTTTTTCCCAACTGCGGTGCAGCAAAAGGAGGGTTATGATTTTGACAGGCTATGTATGTGAATGTATATAGGTTCATCTGTTCCCTCATAGCTCCTCAACCATCATACATTCATACGTACATACGTACATACATACATTCCTACATTCCTACATACATACATACAAACGTACGCGCACGTAGGGTAGCCAGAGCTCACTGGAGAGTTTTTGTGCTGTCAGTGGGAAGACCAAAGGCGTGTCCTGAGTTTGTGTTCTGCACTGAGGGTACATAAAATCTTTGTTCTTACAGGGTCGGCAGCACTGATGTGACTCCACTGGTGTTACACACGTTCATAGGTTACGGTAACCACTTTCCATCATGTGGGCAGTGTGCTTGTCTGCCACCTAAGTAGTATAAAAAAAACAACGCATAGGGTAAAAAGGAAAGAATTTCCCGAATCCCACTACGATTTTCAAGGCTGAACCAATTTCACGTAAGTTGGTACTCCCTTTGATTAACGGGGGAGGTTGGGCAGATTTTTACTTTGGAATTTGGCTGTCTGACCAGTAGGAGGAAGAGAAAACGGATACCAGGCTACAAGGTTTTTACCTCAGAGCCTGGTACGTATCCGCTTAGATACCATTTCTCCGGGGACGACACTAAAATGATGATAGCAGAATTTGAAATACACAACTAATGATTGCTTTTGAATAGTCTCTACTACATTTTAATTATTTAAATATTACAACTGTTTTTCAAGCACAGAGACCTCTGGAGTCGGCGGGCAGTGGCACAGTTCCCGAATATCTGTGAGTTCAGAATTATTCACGTTTGTATATCGGGCCTTGGCGTAAACATGATTCATTCAGAAATAAACACTATATTATGAGTCACCGTACCGTTTCGTGTCTACAGAAATGTGTGGGTTACAGAACTGGAGATCGCAGCCACTTTGATCAATAAAAAGGAGAATTTTCACTTCAAGACTTTCATTTTTAGAAAATACGAGCATTTTATTTAACTTTGTGTTATAGTTGCGGCTAACACATACACGAATAATGTTAGGGGTATAACTGGTCACGCAGGTCTGTAGCACATCATCTTTTTTTTTTGTAAAGATTATTAGAACCGAAATAATTAATATTCCCTTTGGTTAAAGGCCCTTCCAGCTAAGCTAAGTTGCTTGTGTTAGGAGTGGGTTCATGTCGGTAGTGTAATGGCCAGGATTCGAACCCGGGGTCTCTCGTTCTTAAGGCTGACTCTTTAAGCAATAAGCTACCGACGCTTTCAACATGACATTACAAACGTTTTATCGAAAAACTATAGGGCGATTGAACTTTTTGATTGAGAACCTACGAAAACGTAACACAATTCTCGCTCACCAACTAATATAAAAAATCTAATGTGTATTACTTTAAAAAAAATGAATTAGATATTATCAACATTCAAAATTTTTATTTTTATTTGTTAAATAATCGAACTACTACTGCGATATCCGTTTTTTGAATAATTTAAAAAAATCCAATCAAAATTATAGCTTTACAGACTAAAATGTTGCATTGCATGTTTAAAAATATAGTGTAAAATACGTTTAGTTTTACGAGAAGTAACTATTTATAAAATTAATAAGGTCAACCTTAGAAAAGTTGCAATAGGTATAAGTAGGTACACACCAACAAAAAATAAAAATATTTCGTATGTTCTCGAAAGATAAACGAAGTAGAGATACGAGTTAAAAATGATAATTTCTGACTTCAGATTGGATGCCTCACCTCGCAGCCAAAGGTGTATACATTCCAGAGAGGTAGAAATAGTCTCGCGTAGGAGTCACCATCCCCACTGCCGAATCGGAGAACGAATTGGGCAGCAAACGAATATGTGTTATAAGGTTAAACAATGGAAGCTTTAAATAAATTGCGTTAGTTTTGTAAATATTTCAAGCGGATTATGCACGTGCCTAGAATAGAAAACGTTCACCTCAAACATTACAATTACCGATATGAGTCTTTACAGCGTGCTAGAAATTGTTCAGTACCTTTAAATAGATTTCTGCATTACTTATAATTTGATGAGTAACAGACGAGCGGATAAATTTCTTAGGTCGGATTTCGCCACGGAAAGTCCCATTTTAATTAAGTTCCAAAAAGGAGGTGATTTTTAATTCGATCGGTATTTTTTATTTTTATTTTATTATACTTTGTGCATAAATTCCTCTACCAGGCAATCAAAGACCAAATGTAGTAAAGAGATGGACTCAGTAGATCACAGAACGGAATAATCTTTTTTCGTTCCTTGCAGTAGATGCATTAATTTTCAAAATTTGCTCTTAGCAAAAAGTTTATGACAAAGTTGAAGTCTGATGGAGGCAGGACACGACAGTATTTCTTTCCAATTGAGCAGTCCAATTAAAGAAGTACCTCCACCCTATAGAATACAGCGGCCATAACAAAATCGAGTTATGTACCCAATGGTGAGTCGGGTAGCCAGAGCTAACTGGAGAGTTTTTGTGCTTTGAGTGGGAAGACCAAAAGCTTGTCCTGCTTTGTCTTATACACTCATGGCACAGCAACTCTCTGTGCTTACAGGGTCGGCAGCGCGAACGTGACTCCACTGATGTTGCACACATACATAGGCCACGGTAACCATTTTCCATCAGATGGGCCGTGGGCCGTCTGCTACCGGCACTGTAAGTGGTTTAAAAAAAAATTTGCTCATAGAGGAACATTTCTATACGGTAAGTACATTACACTTTTTTTTACGTACGGGTAGCCTCTAGCTTACCTCAACTTACCAAGGGCCATTGAAGGGCCCCTCGGAGGTGGAGGTACGCAACACTGGGTTTGTATCCGAGGTCTGAGGGTCTAGACATAGTGACGAATAATATCGCCATTACTGACTAACCGAAACGTCATCTGTTACGCTCGCGACTATTGTAGATACATTCATATGGGAGAGTCGGTTATATTGGACTACTTTTGACTTGGCCTCGGATAGTGTAGTAGATTGCGTGGTTTTAGTTTACCTATATCACTTGTTATCACTTGTTACAAACCTGTACCTTACAAACCTGTATGAAATTTAACATCGAATTCCACCGAATCCTGTTTTTTTTCTCCCATACTAAATTCTTGTTAGATATCAACTTAAAATGGTAGGTAGTTAGAGGCAATATGAAACTACAGTTTGGTGTTGCCAGTACAGAAAAAAGTGTTATTTAATATAATTAAAACTAGAAGTGGTACGATTTAAAAGCCGGTACAATTTCCTCAACTTTTCCCTTTTTATTTGAAAATGATCACTGGTTTCAAAACTAAGACGCGCGTTGACATTATAAAAATATTACGCTTTTTGTGACGAAGCTAGTCACTTTATTGGTATCTCAATCATAAAACATAAACATAAATTCACGCCTATATCCCCGTAGGGGTAGGCAGAGATGCTAGCACCCACATTTCACCAGTTTATGTTTAGGTCCCAATGTAACAGGTGACGAGTCTATTGCCATTAACCGGGCACTTATAAACCTGTGATAAATACACACATAACGAAAAATGAAAAGCAGTACGAAAAGCATCGAAAAGTCAATCTATTGAGATTGACTTTTCGATGCTTTTCGTGCTGCAGCCTGATGATTGCATCAGGCTTGTATACATTTTTTTTTTATCACTGATCACTGTCAGGGTTTCACGCGAATGGAGCTGCTGGCTTCAACTAATTTATAATATTAGGAAGTAGGAATTCTAATACTAGTACTACTAGTGCACCGTTAACCAGACAGATAATAAGCCCTTCTATGTAGGCCGTTTCAACCATTTGCTCTATATAGAGATCTGCCATAGATGTTCCTATGACAACCGGGACCAAAGGCTTAACGTGCCCAATGCAAATAGCTGAGCGAAATTGGGACCTCCAGGTAGTAGGAATAAGAGCAGATAGAATATATCTACATTCAGTTTTAATCAAATTGATGCCACAGACATAGAATAAATAGAACTGTTTCTTTTGCTATGCCACAGATGGTGGTTGCATTGAACTTTGACGTATTCACCAAGCTCGGCACATTAATTGGCTATCGCATCTAATTGTTTGTAATCACAGGTGCATGTTCTATTCAAATAATTAGCCCTTAATACTTCTTACGACACCCACGGTTTTATCGGGTTGCTCTATTTCGAGCTGATTCGTAAACAAATAAATAATCTGATAAATAATAATTTTAATTAACACCCCACTTGTGTTGGGATAAAAAGCTTAGCAGACTTGCTATCTGCGTCTTTGTTTAATAAATAATTAGGTTCATTTAGAGAGTCATGATGCACCCGGTGGTGGAGATCGCAGAACGATCTCCTCTATCTTGGGTGAGCCATCGCTGTAACTGAAGCAAGGACCAGTTTGGCGACGCTTCGTGTTTCCGCGCGTGTCTCTTTAGCGCGGGCAGACTTTGATCCCCAACGAATTTTCAGAATCGCCAATGTTGGTGGCCAAGATCCGCTGGGGTAACCATATCTAGGCCAATGTGCAGCTTTAATCGGTTTGACTCTATAATAATTTATTATTTCTCTAATTATTCTTCATAGCAAAAACAATATTGTAGTTACAGATGTTAGATTCACATCAATAGAGTATGCAAAAATATTTACGTCATTGTGAAATTTTTGAATAATGCATGCGTTCGTTTTTTCAGATGTTATAAAAATAAACAGTTATTATTATTGCAAGATGGTTTAGTAATTTGTTATGCACACGGAACGTAAACACAAGGTTCCCCTTGTTTTTATGTTCCGTGTGCATAAAAAATTAAACTTTGCGATTAAGCGAAGCTGCAAATTTCGCTTATGTACACAAATTCTAAGAAGATGCGTGACTGGCTACTAATTTACATTTCTATCACAATCACGTCACTGTCTTGTGTGACGTAACTAATATGAGAAATTTTGGTGAGACGAACGCGAAGATATAGATGATGATAAAGACAAGTTTCCTCAGTTAAGAGATCTAAGCGTTTTCTTTTGGTAAAAGTCATACAATATTCCTTAGTCATTTATACTACCCATAACAACCGGGACTAACATTTCAACGCGCTCCCCCGGGTACGAAAGGTTCTCAGTTTCTTAAGAATATTCACCTATTGGCTTAACATTGCAATGCGTTGACCTACTCCGCTCCCACGAGCTGCTTAACAATGTTGATAGTATTTAAACTAGGTTTTCTAAACCACGTGTATATTGGGATCACAAGCATACATTTTTGGAAAGAACTGTTCTTCATATTTATGTAAATCTTATTATTACACATATTGAGAAACTCACTTGTACTTTTCCACATTATTTTTAATATTTATTAGACCTGGCCGGTTTCACCTTACGGCATCCTCAAAGGTTTACAATGACATTGTAAAACTTTGAGCTAATATGTGTAACAACAAATTCTACCAAGTAACATCAATCAACAGTATAAATAATCTTATTATTGATTTACTGTAAAGAAATTGAATAACATCATTTAATTTACTGACGCATTAGTAATTAATAAATATTTAGTAACGTAAAGAAATTAATTTAGAAAAAGTAAATAGTTCACAAGCGCAAGTGTTCAATTAGTTTCCGACTAATAATCCACTTTTTAGCGTAGAGTCAAACATAATGTATTATGTTTCGCTTGCCAAACGTCAACAAATACGATACAAATGTAGTTTTAAATAACGAAACTCTTTACCCTGGATGAATCAACTGTAGGGAAATAACTTTAGCCAGAAAATTACAGGGAACGCCTTAATATCGTGCTTTGTGGAAATATTCAACACTGACTTCAGCAATGAATAATGTTAAACAGAATATCCTATCCTATATTCGATTAATAATAATAAAAAGCATAAACTAGTTAGTGTGCACTTTCAACAATAGGATTGCGTCCTATTTTTATTATTATCGTAAACTGTACATTTTACAATAATTTAATTAACTGTAAAAGTGAAACTTTCTTATGAAAAATATTTTAAAGATATTTTATTTTAAAAATTCAATTCGTCAAGTCGCCCGAAAACCCTCCATACAAAATCGTGGCACGAGGTGACGTCACAGTCACGTGCAAAAGAATACAGCACTTACCTTAGTCTACGTTGCGTTTACACGTATATAGTGCATAATAAGATTGATTTAAAATTTAATAAGGTATCTAAAATGTTGTAAATTTTGCTTTATTTCGATTGTTTCTATTTTGACCTATTTTGGGAATTAAAAATAATGAAAAGTCATAGTTGCAGTTCAATTAGGCAATATCTTAGTTTACTATACATATTTTTAGATAAAATACTAAGACATTAAGTAGTATTGGTAAGAATTCGATGACTCAGGACACCCTATTAAAAAAGAAAAATAATCTAGTTCTAATGTAGTTTGCTGAGTTTCTTGCTGGTATCTTCTCAGTAGAACTAATGTACCGAACCAACGAAAGAATCATTTTCCAATGGTTTATTTTACATTATTTAATATTTTTATATTATTTTTTGACATACATAATTGTAAAGTTTTGACTTTCATATGTGCTCTTTATGTGCCTAAACTGAATAAATGAAATTGATTCTTTGATTGATTATTTGATTCTTTGATTCTATTGGGTATTTGATTGTCTAGTCAAATTATTTACTTTTTAAAACGGTAAATGTAAAGGAAGCCTTTATAAAATAAACAATTGTGACGTCATACTTCTTACTTGTTAAATAATTTTCTTTTATAGGTTTGGTGGATAATGAAAAATAAACAAAAGAACATAATAAGAACAGACGCATTTTTTAAAGTTTTCTTACCAAAATTAGATTAATGAGCTCAGATGAATACTTTATTTAACTACATATTACAAAATATCCAACTGCAAAATATCCATAATTACTTTGTAAAACTTACTGATAGATATTTTTCATAAAGAAAGATCGAACCACAGAAGAAAAAACTCCATTAAGTAAAATGGAACAAAGTAATTTATACTCTTAAAACGAAAATAAACTCTTCATGATATTTGCAATATAAATTGGAACGTCCACCTACAAATAGATATGATAGGACCAGTCTTTGTCCTGGATTCGAGTCTGGTTCTTCATCTAACAATTTGCAAAGGCAAGATACAGTCATAATAACCTTACGACAAAATTTTCTTTGAACCAAAATCTGGGTATGATATACATATGAGATATTATTATTATTACACGAGCAAGAACCAAGCGGTTCGGAGACTCTTTTCTTTGCCGCACCATCAAGACCTGGAATTCATTACCAGCACACGTGTTTCCTTCTTCCTACAGTCCCGGGGCTTTTAAGCGGGGCGTGAAAAAGCATCTGATGAGGCCGCCCAGCTGAGTGCCACCATTGTAACACTTAGTGTCTGTAATGGTGACCCTCTTTCCTGAGACTTTGCCTTTAGCTTACCATCAGGCGAGGTGAAGTCAAGTTGGCGTGTCCATATATATAAAAAAAAATCCGCCATTGTCTCTATCCAGCTCAGAACGAAAGAAGAAAGAGAATAATATGATATTGTATGTAAAATTAACTTTAGTAAATACACTAAACTAATTATTATAGTCTGGTAACTAGGTTATCAGACCAGTCTAAATATAAAAAAATATGAAACATTGCGTGACAGTATACCCATCTTGTAAATTATTCATTTCCTATAAATATACTCATCAGCTCCTTAGCCTTTTTTCTGTAAACCACATGTGGGAGGACATAGTACGTACCTAATATAGCTTATAAGACCTTTATAACTAACCTAACTAAATTTTATGATTATGATTTTCATAACGTAATACATTTCATAAAATGATATTTAGCTAGTTGTAATATCAGTAAGATTCTGATACAAATTATAAATTACAGGTGTGGATCTCGCTGTTGCGGGTAGGAAACGAGGGAACGTCCCGAATTATTTTTAGATCGCTCTACATCCGAACGGCGTTTCGCAAGCGCCGCCATCGGCCTTGTTGTCAAAGATTAAGGCACACCTGGCCACGGGAGGGATTTAGAATCGATGTAATTAGGTATATCTAGCGGTCGCCCGAGTTCGAAATTCGACCATATAAATTAAATAATTAAGTTTGAACATTATTACAGGGCTATTGTCATAAACTTCTAAAATTTCACCAAGGCAAATTACTTCATTTTATATCTTACGATTTTATTTTAAAAGGAGCGGTATTTCAGTATATAGGACTATAGACAAATATGGCCACTGACTAACAATATAGGTATGGTAAAATTCGTACTCGAAATTTTCGTAAAAAAAGGTACAAAGTTTCCACTTCACTTATTAATTTCATTTATCAATAATAATATTTTTATTACCTTATTTTTAATCTTTACCAATATTAGTATTAAATATTTATTAATATTTAGTTAAAACTCTCCTTACTATTTGCAATTTTTTTATCTCTTAATATTTATTATCCGTCAGCTTAGAACATTTAAAATAGGTTTGGGGCTGTGTGTGAATACTTAAACTTAAAAAAAATTATGAACACGTAAGTAACATATACAAAAACGGCTTTAGTGTGCGTACAGCTATTTTTGTAAAAATAATGTATTTTTTTTATTGTGTAATTTAAAAATATATTAGGCTTTTGCACTTTCTATCCGTATAAACTATCAATATGCCAAATGTCACCCTACTACGTGCCTGCAATATTCATAAAAAGGAATCCAAAATTTACGCTTCACGCAAAGTGAATATTCTACCTCGGTTTACTATAAGACACATTTAAAATATATACTAGTACTTCTATTATACATTATATACAGAACTTAAACAATACTATGTAAATAAAAAGGGAGAGATTATAAGCTTATGCATCCAAATTCCTCACGATCGATGTCTACTGCTACCTTGCGAACCGTGCCATAACGATTGCATATGATTCAGTGTGGTACGAAGTGCCAGTCATTTATAGGTTGTCAAATGGAGTAGATATTAGACTATATTTATAATTTGTGTAGCTAACTGCACATACTTTAAATGTTGTAACTGATGATGATAATAAAAAATACTACATAATACCGCGGCTATAATAACTTCGTGTTGTGTTCCCAGCGGTGAGTAGGGTAGCCAGAGCTCACTGGAGAATTTGTGCTGTCAGTGGGAAGACTAAAGGCTTGTCCTGCTTGGTCTTCTACACTGACGGCACAGAAACTCTGTACTTACTTTTCAATTGCCAGATTTACTTAGCCAGATAATCTGCAGCATAATTTGCTAATCATCACTCTAAATGATTTACGCAAATTGACAGCAACATACACTGTTCATATTTTAGATTGGGCTAGGTAATTTAATTTATAATGTTGCATGTCACCGGTTCAGTTTGCCTCTCCATAGCAAACAGTGTAAGAATTCATAGACGAACATAAACAATTTCAGTCACGATTTAATCTCAATCTTCCAAATGTCACACATTAAGCTGTTAAATTCCTTGAGATTTATTGACACTGCTAATATAAGACTTTAATACCTACCTAACGCCTCTGGACTTCAAATAATCTTTGGTCCCGTTTATTCTTTGGCATTAACCAAGACGAGATATTTCGTGACGGCTTTGTTATTTGTTTATTACTTGGCTGAAATATTTCTTTTGAAGGTCATTTTTATGGAATACGATTTATTTTTAAAACAACTACTTCGTAACGTTTGTACCAGATGGTTTAATCGCGTTCTCAGAACGTCTGCGCCGAGCTGCGTTTAGCAAGTATTAAACTAATGGTGGTGTACCGTCGATATTTTGAGACTAGCTGATGCCCACGGCTCTGCCTGCGGATTATCATTAATTACAATAATAACTCTGGTTCTTCTCAACCAATAGCGATCTAACCAACATAAGATTTTAAGTCCTACAAACATCACTCAACCAAAATACCGCATCCAGAGTCAGTGGCTCCATCATAGATCGGGGCCCGCTATCCCGGTTTAACTATTCTACTATGTACGGTCTAGCGGGGGTCTACGGGCAGCCATGGTAGTAAGACCAATAGTACGCATGGGATCCTCTACAACGCCAAACCAGCAACTGCTGAGGTTTTCCTTACATTTTTTTTTACGTGCGCAAAATCCCCACGGATACCTTTCCACCGGAGCCGGTGAGAGAGGTTATGTCGGACTCAAACCGACTAAAACGCACGCCACCTGTGGGTCGTTTTGGTTGCCGAAGGTGAGGTTGACAGGCATATCCCTCGCACCCCGGCCGACCCAGGGCCATCTCTCACGATCTGGCCCTCTTCTCGGGTGTGGGGACTACAGAGTCCCCAACTCGTCCCCGGAAACGGGGAGGCACGCCAGGCGCGCCAGTGCCGCGGCCTGCTTCTGCCAGGGTGACAGGCGGCTCCACCTGACACCCCCAGGCCGGCGCTCATGGGGGACGGAGGTCGTTCATCGACCTCCGACGCCCGAGTTGCCTTCGTACGCGGGCAGCTTGGCTTGCGATCCTTCGCCGCTCCCGCCCCGCCTCCTCCTTCACGAGTATTACTTGCTCGCAGAAGGAGGCGCCGGCAGCCCACGCATCCGCGCAGCGGACCATCGCCGCGAGCAAGGTGGAGAGCGTGAGAACTCATTCCCAGGGCCGCCACAAGCTCCCGTCTCGGCGTTTCCCACGCCGGACACTCGGTGAGCGTATGCGTCCCTGAGTCCTCGCTCGCGTCACAGTGATGGCACTCGGACGTTGACTCTTTCTCCATCCGACGCAGATACTTCCCGAAGCACCCGTGCTCGGTGATCATCTGCGTCAGACGGTACGAGAGGCTGCCGTGTGGCCTCTCTAGCCACTCCCCCATGATGGGTCGGTTTTCCTTACACTTACCGAGGCTCGCCGGAGGCGTCATGTTCTATCATTTGTTAATCATGTAGGCTGGCGGTCTTCACAGAACGTAACCGCATCTGCCAAGATGTTTCTCCCGAATTTATTCATGATTTCACAGTCACATATGGCTGGTCACGGATAAGTGGAGGTAGGACACGGCGGTATTTCCATCCAATTGAGCAGTCCGACTGGGGAAGTACCTCCGCCCTACAGAATACCGCGGCTATAATAACTTCGTGTTGTGTTCCCAGCAGTGAGTAGGGTATAGGTGCATAGGTGTACTTCCCCAGTTGGAATGCTCAATTGGGACGGAAATACCCTCGTGTCCTACCTCCCGTGAAGACTCTATGACTGCCATAGATTTTTGTATGGCAACCGGGACCAATATAATGACAGTGAATGGGTTTATTTATAGACTCCTTTAAGACCTTCAGGGTTAAATCAACTTCACCTGCATGCCGATACACATTAATCGACGACGATCTAGCGCAGGTTACTCTCCTGGGGTGTGGATTATGACGGCAGTTGCTCCCAAAAGTCAAGTAAGCCCCAAACTCCGGAGTGCAAGAAAGCCAACCAGCTCCGATTCTATTAAGTTTCTATCATGTTACGCCCCTGGTGTTGCATACGTCCATAGGTCACGGTAACCACTTCCCATTAGATGGGCTGTGTGCTAGTCAGCCATTTCAGTGGTATAAAATAAAAATACACTGCAAAAAAAAATTCTCCTCCGGGGATAAACGGATTAGGCAGAGATGAATTAACACCCACATTTCACCAATAATTGTATTCGGTCCCACGTAATAGTGAGGGGTGAGTCTATCGCCGTATTCTGGGCAATATTGTTGACTCGAGTCATGCGTCTGAGGCTGAGTCTATAGGTATATCTGTCTGATGTTTAGTTGCCTTATACGACACCGCATGGGAAGAGAAGGAGAGATCCAAATTCTACTCTGCCAGGAACCACGCGGCTAAATGTATACATGTTAGGTACAAATTTAATTGGAATAAGGTTCATTACATTTTTTGTTCACTCTACAAGATTAGACTTTAGCAACATGCTGGTAGGTAAAGTTTAATATTAAATGTCATTTTTTGCAATTTCTGTGGCAGCACAGTGCTTTTGCCATGATATAAAATTAGCGAACTCAGGGCCTAGCAGGTCTAAAAAACACTGTGGCGTAGCGGTAGAAAGTCCGACAAAATGTATGTATTTACAAAAAAAAACTATCTAAGTATGTTTATCCGCTTTCTAGGTGCCATAACACAAGCTAGTTCAGCGGTGCTTACCATAGGTCTAGATAGCGTTGTGTAAAATGTTGTAGAATATTTATTTATTTATAATAAATAAATAATTCTATATAGAAATTGTAAGCTGCTTAGTTAATTGTTGTAATTTTGCTTTATATAAATCTATTGAGATCTACTGGAAATTAATAAAATTACTCGATTTTAGCAGAATCGCTCAATGTGGCCTTTTAGGACCCGCAGGACTAACGCTGCGACGATGATGAAAACGCCCACACAATTCTTTGTAATAATGTCTGCAACTTACTTGCCAAGTCGCGTGGTTCCCGGTAGAGTAGAATTTGGAACACCCCATTCACTTCCCATGTGGTGTCGTACAAGGCGACTTAGGGATAGAGGCTGTTTAACATCAGACAGATATATACAGCCTAGACTCAGCCTCAGGTGCATGGTCCGAGTCCACAATAGTGCCCCGAAAATGGCAATAGGCTTACCCCCTATTACGTGGGACCGAACTCAATGATTGGTGAAATGTGGGTGTTAATTCACCTCTGCCTAACCCTCCGGGGATGAGGGCGTGATTGTATGTACTTGCCAATTGTATTGTGAATCACTTTTTTTTTACGTGCGCTAAATCCCCACGGATACCTCCCCACCGGAGCCGGTGGAGGAGGTTATGTCGGACTCGAACCGACTAAAACGCACGCCGCCTGTGGGTCGCTTTGGTTGCCGAAGGTGAGGTTGACAGGCATATCCCTCGCACCCCAGCCGACACACGGCCATCTCTCACGATCTGGCTCTCTCCTCGGGTGTGTGGGGACCACAGAGTCCCCAACTTGTTCCCGGAAAACGGGGAGGCGCGCCAGGCGCGCAGCCGCCGCGGCCTGCTTCTGCCAGGGTGACAGGCGGCTTCACCTGTCACCCCCAGGCCGGCGCTCATGGAGGGCGAAGGTCGTTCATCGACCTCCGACGCCCGAGTTGCCTTCGTACGCGGGCAGCTTGGCTTGCAATCCTTCGTCGCTCTCGCTGCCGCTCCCGCCCCGCCTCCTCCTTCACGAGCATTACTTGCTCGCAGAAGGAGGCGTATTGTGAATCACTCGAATCAGTACATATTATCCGTATGATGACGGAGAAAGAATAAAAGAATCACTACCCCGCCTCGTCCTAAGGATGTCGTAAGAGGCAAAAATACGCAGATAATATCACTGCGAGAGAAGGAAATCTCGAAACAAAACCCTGTACAAACCCTTCTGGCCAGCGTGGAAACAGTAGGCCAAAGCCTCCCAATATGGGGAGAGGCCTGTGTTTAGCAATAGACTGCGATAGGCCTATTGATATTGATGAGGATATATTAAATTTCCCTGGTCCGAGTCAAAAGTGGTCGAATATAACCGACTCTGCCATTTATCAATCCTATGGGATTACTGGAATAGAGAAATGTATACATTGATCAATGTATGTATTCAACAATCTATATTCTATTCTACAATCTCATTACCTCTTGTCTAGAGAGGCTAGTATTTCTTCTTCCCATTTGCCGTAAATCTACCCTCGATGATCATGGATTATATGGTAAAGTATTGCTGGCCACAATTATAACGAGGATTTTGTTTTTTAATTTTAAAGTATATTAGCAACCGAAATTGCAAATATTCCCTCTAACCCCTCCAACTGAGCTAAGTTGCTTGTGTTAGGAGTGAGTTCACGTCGGCAACTCTCGTTAAGAGACTACAAAGGAGATTATAAATCATCGCTTAGACCTCTTTTATGAACTTTCAACCATTCCACCAAAATCAAATCAGCTAAGTGTTATGGTAATATGGTAATATTCAAACATATATTCCGTATTCTGTTAAAGGAACTACTGATCTTGCGGTTTTGCCGCTGTACGGTCAGCTATTCAGAGAGTATCGACACAGTCCAAAGGCGGAAACATTATGTGGCGTGGCATGTCGTGTTGCTTACTGTCGTGACTGTGAGTGTGCACTGTGCTGTGTGTGCAGTGCACGTCACTGTGTCGTATCGTGAAATACTCTGCATCATGGTATGGTATGCTTATATTGGAACCTATGCATCGACTTGTTACCTTAGACCACGGACCATATTACCACTGACACTACTGAAATATCCATTTCATTTTTTATTTAAACGCAATAGGATTAAAGTACAAAATTAAAAGGTGTTAACAGAGAGAATTAAAACGTGTGATGAAAGCCATTTCATTTAATATTGAACTTTAAAAAAATAGAAATAAAGTCCAAATGTAATGTTATTTACCTACTGCTGTTTCTGCGGTATGACAGTAGTTTTGCTATAGTATACAGAATACCACGGTTATAATAACCTCGTGTTGTGTTCCCGGCGGTGAATAGGGTACCCAGAGCTCACTGGAGAGTTTTTGTGCTGTCAGTGGGAAGACCAAAGTCTTGTCCTGATTTTGTGTTCTGCACTGAAGGCACAGAAAATCTCTGTTCTTACAAGGTAAGGCAGCACGGATGTGACTCCACTGGTGTTACTTACGTTCATAGGTCACGATAACCACTTTTCATCAGGTGGGCCGCGTGCTTGTCTGCCACCTAAGTTGTACCATTAAAAAAAAAAAAATGTAAAATCGAGGATCTGCTGATATTAGGATGATATTTGGTCTTGCGGTGATATTTGCTCGAAGTCATTAATTATCGTGATTCGACCTCATATATGTTTATGGAAATCTATTAGATCTACTGGTAAATTCATGAAATTACTTTTAGCAGAATCGCTCAATGTGGCCTTCTTAGACCCGCTGATCAAATGATCATAATACTCCTCACACTTTGTGCCGTAGATGTAATACTTTACGTTGACATACAAGTTCGTCAGTCGTTATTTGTAAACGCAGCAATCAAGAGTCCGCTATTAAATGACGCGCGACAAGATAGAAACATATTTACCTGTCGCGGCCACGACCCGTAAGGAGGTATGTCCCTGCCTTAACGTAACGAGCACTTACTTTTTTTACGTGCGATAAATCCCCACGGATATGACATAACCTCTCCCACCGGCTTCGTTGGGGGGTCCCAACGAAGCCGGTGGGAGAGGTTATGTCAGACTCGAACCGACTAAAACGACCCTTGTGGTTCGTTTTTGTTTGCCGAAGGTGAGATTAACAGACATATCCCTCGCACCCCGGCCGACCCAGTGCCATCTCTCGATCTGGCCCTCTCCTCGGGTGTGGAGACCACAGAGTATCAACTCGTCCCTGGAAACGGGGAACGAGCACTTACTGTGGTATTAGGTTAGGCACTATTCCAAGATTATAATAATATTAGCCGAAACCGCCTATACAATGGTTTGTGCTCAGATGAATTGTTTGACATGATGCCCGTAGCTACATTCTATCATCGCACCTCTCGCCATAGGCAGGATATTCATCCCCACACATTGCGACCTGAGACGGTGCACACTGTGCGGTATGAAAGAAACTTCATCCCACGCACACTCAAGCTGTGGAATGACCTCCCTGCTGCGGTTTTCCCAAGCGCCTACAATATGGGGTTCTTCAAGAGGGGCATCAGAAGGTTTCTTCATGGTCGGCAGCACGAGTGTGACACCCCTGGTGTTGCATACGTCCATAGGCCACGGTAACCGCTTCCCATCAGGTGGGCCGTGTGCTTGTCTGCCAACTTAGTGGTATAAAAAAAAAAAAAAAAACCAGTAACACCTCCAATGGGACCTGAATGAAACTTCCTGCTGTGGTTCTTCCAAGCGAGTACAACATAGGGTCATTCAAAAAGGGCATCAGAAGATTCCTACATGGACGAAAGCAGGAGTATGGCGCACATGGTCACGGTAACCACTTTCCATCAGGTGGCCCGTTTGCTTGTCTGCTACCTAAGTGATACAAAAACAACAGTTTGCATTGTCACTTAAAGCATAGTTAATCCAGTCAATATAGTACCATCTAGCGGAAAGTGTAAGGACTACAGGATTTTTAATTTTATGAATTAGTAACTTAGCTTAGTAGTATATTAGAAAAGAATATTATTGCTATTACAGGTGACAATTTTAAGGCCTAGTTTACATCAAAATAAATATATAGAACATAGTTATGTATTTCATGGACAAACTTTTAAAGTTTTGAGTACAGTGACATCTATCTGTTCAATGCTTACACTTGGTTCAAATCAATAAATGGATACAGTTTTATGAATATTCAATAGATGGCAATACTATACTATTAGTTGACTATTTTTATAGTATTTATTTCTACTACTTGTAATTTAAAGCTTGCAATCGTCATTACAAAAATAAAAACAAATATAATTTTTGTATTTTACAAGCTGTTTGGAACAACAATAACTGATAGGTACCTATTTATAGTACGTCAAGAAAGACATGAAATAAATGAGTGTTTAAGGAACTGTACATTTTTCCTTGTACCTATTTACAACACTAAACAAAAAATACTAAATTGGGTATTTTCATGTAGTTAAAATAAATTTATAGCTCATCATATTAATAATGGTGAAAGTGCTGGGACTTTGCCTTCAGCTTACCATCACCAATTGACGTGTCCTATATAAAAAAATAAAAAAAGTGCGGGCAAAGTTATTTGCGTCGGTTATTATTTAATATTTATATTTAATCATCCACCCAACCTATAATAGCAAATGGTTGGACTAATAAATATAATGACGTCACAATACATTATTTCCTACAAGATTTCTTGTAAATTACCGTTTTGAGGTTTAGTCAAAAGTAACTAATTTGATTAGTCAGTCAAATTCCCAAGTGAGTATTCAGCTGTCAATTCTCTGGTTTGCTGTTGGCGGTTTGTATGTTGAATTTCTTTTCGTCTAGTAACAGTCTAGCTAGAGTCTGAAAAATTATTTAACATGTGTATAATAGTAGCAAGTAGTAGCAAGCAAGCAAGTGGAGGAGGTAGGACACGGCGGTATTTCCGCCCGATTGAGCAGTCCGACTGGGGTAGTACCTCCGCCCTACAGAATACCGCGGCTATAATAACTTAGTGTTGTGTTCCCAGCGGTGAGTAGGGTAGCCAGAGCTCACTGGAGAATTTGTGCTGCCAGTGGGAAGACTAAAGGCTTGTCCTGCTTTGTCTTCTACTGACGGCACAGAAACTCTGTACTTACAGGGTTGGCAGCGCGACTGTGACTCCTCTGGTGTTACAGACGTCCATACGTCACGGTAACCACTTTCCATCAGGTGGGCCGTGTGCTTGTCTGCCAACAAAGTGGTATAAAAAAAAAAAAAAAAGTTAGCCACTTTTCGCCCCCACGAGACGTGACGGGTGGCGTACCGCGTCGCCGCCATGCGGATGATTAATTTTTGGAATCACCATTGCGTTCCCACGAGTCAAAGGGAAAATATGGTCCACCCCCGCAGAGCCCTTTACGGAGGTAAGGCGGAATCCCAAGTGTGTCCTGTGACCGCCAACACAGACACCCTCCGTTACACCAGCTTGCCCTCTGGTCACGAATCCTCGGCACGGGTCGGCTAACACTTGAATGAAGCGAGAGTAGTATGTCAGGATCGTAGCAAGTGGAGATCCCTGATCTCTGCCTACGCCTATGGGAAACAGGCGTGATTTTATGTATGTATGTATGTATAATTGTCTGTTGTGTGAGGGTATCCAATATTTAACAAAAAAACAAAATATACTTACATATATTACAAAAAATATATAATAAAAAACAAATGAGATATTTCCTAAATAATACATTTGCAAAACCTATATTCTTTTTTTTTTTTAAGGTATCTCCAATTTATTTTATACATTTCAAAATAATATTTTTAAATTATATTAATAATTAATATATAAACCTATATTATGTCACATGATTTTTTAAAGTAATATATTTGCAAAATGAATGTTTGTCAAATGGTCAGTTTTTCAAACGTTGTAAAGTAATTTTTACTCATGTTTTTTTTGTTAAACAATAGTTAACCTTGTGTGAGATATGTCATATTCAAAATATTTCAGGGATATATTGTGAAATACGGCTGAATTTCAAACCGGCAAGCTGCTTTCCGATTCGGACGATGTTTATATATATTTTAATGTTAAATAAAGTACGGGAAGTGTAATTTAAAAAAAAACACACACACACACATGAACATTTTGTGTTTCAAGTCATTGTTTTAATTTTCAGTTTGACGTTTCTGGTCCACTTTTAACCGACTTCCAAATGGATGAGATTCTCAATTCGATTGATTGAACTCTGAGATTTATGATCGAATTACCGTGATTCATTTTTAGTTCGTGCAGAATAGTTCCCATTTGGCCTCATAAAAATTGGTATAGCTAGAATCTGTAGTTTTCATTTTAAGAACATTTATGTGTGTTTTATATCCTTTTTTTTGACCGACTTCTTCTTTAAATTCTCCGATATTTCCATCGTTTATTGACCGATTTAAAAAAATAGTATTATTAGGTTTGGTATAATTACCATATAGATAGATAGATAATTCTTTTTTGTACACCAACAGATTTACAGTAGGACAAGTAGGTAGCATGTATACAGTTCAATGTACAATTTCATGGGTGACTACTTTGGACTCCGGAGATACACTAGAGAATGCTTCGAAATCGAATACGAAATGGGAAATACTTCTTTTTTGGGTAATTTTATTACAATCCTGTAACAGATAACAGAACAGATTAAAAATGATGTCATTAAATACCTCGAATGGCTTAACTCGAAAATTAGGGTCGGCGTGCTTTTCTGGATTAGGCCCACTAAAAAGGGGGCACCATCACTATTAAGTAAAAAAAAACTACGTTTAAAAAAACTGACTTCTTAAACTAAAAAGTCTAAAATAACTTAATAACTTAAAAATATAAGAGAATAAAAGTTAAATTAAAAATTGGATAACCCCCATCATTAAAAACAACCCTCTAAAAGTCGAAAATAAGTTGTGTTAGTTAGCCCCCGACATGACAACGCTTGAATCAAATATATTTAATATACCTAGTAATATATATTTTGATTCAAGCGTTGTCATGTCGGGGTGACCTAGAATCGTGCCGATAATATGACGGAGTGCTCTACCAGTTAGGGTCCCACGTCAACTGTAAATTCAGTTAATCTTACAAATAAAATTCTCGTGTCACAATGTTCGTTCCCGTACTCCTCCGAAACGGCTTGACCGATTCTCATGAAATTTTGTGAGCATATTGAGTAGGTCTGAGAATCGGCCAATATTTATTTTTCATCCCCCTAAATGCTAAGGGTAGTCCACCCTAATTTTTTTTAACATGGCAAAACAACGTTTGTGGAACAGTTAGTCTTACAAATAAAATTCTCGTGTCACAATGTTCGTTCCCGTACTCCTCCGAAACGGCTTGACCGATTCTCATGAAATTTTGTGAGCATATTGAGTAGGTCTGAGAATCAGCCAACATCTATTTTTTATACCCCTTAGTGATAAGGGTTGTCCACCCTGGGGCCGACAGCTAGTTTTTATATGTATTTTCGATAGTTTTCGTGAAGCGACTAGTATCTGACCTGTACAACCCGAAGTAGGTATTAAGTTAGACCAGTTTTTGAACTTTTCAGGGATCCAACTACTTGTCATCTACAGTTATACCATACCACAGAGACTGCAAAAAATGCTATCTAATTTTAGACGTTACTGGTACTATTTACAAGTATAAAATTAAATGGCATTTACATTGTCTTTGGTATGACAGTTGTTGACAATTTAGTTGAATCGTCCACAATTCGTTTTCATATAGGAACCTACCCACCAACTCACAAACTTTTCTTTTTTCAATGAATAGCACACCGTATTCTTATGAATAAATAAAATAAAAATAAAAAGATAAAGTTTAAAAAATTATATATAGGCAGGGAATTCATCCTCACACATTGCGATCTGAGACGGTGCGCACTGTGCGGTATGAAAGAAACTTCATCCCACGCACACTCAAACCGTGGAATGACCTCCCTGCTGCGGTTTTCCCAAGCGCCTACAATATGGGGTTCTTCGAGAGGGGCATCAGAAGGTTTCTTCATGGTCGGCAGCGCGAGTGTGACACCCCTGGTGTTGCATACGTCCATAGGCACGGTAACCGCTTCCCATCAGGTGTGTCGTGTGCTTGTCTGCCAACTAAGTGGCATAAAAAATCAAAAATCGCGCTCTGGTCGTGGTCGGACGCCACTTAAGTCTAACAAAATTTTAATTATAAACAATTTTAGGGAAATGTGGCATACGACCACGGCGGTCCTTGATATTTTCTTGTTTTATACTTTTGAGAGGGTGATTTTTCTGTAGTCGGGTTTTAGTATTTTGTTAGAATGGTCTTGGTAAAACCACAGATAATATAATATAATTCTTAGTAAAACTTAAAATGTTACATCAATCAATCAATTAGCCCACCGCAGTCCACTGTTGGACATAGGTCTCCCCCTTAGATTTTTAATTCATCTAAGGTCTTCCCCAATGTACGTCATTTTCTCCGATCCTTCCGCATCCAGTCTGTTCCAGCTACCTTTTTCAGGTCGTCCGTGCATCTGGCTAGGGGGCGTCGTATCTTTCGTTTACCTTCTCGCGGTCTCCACTCTAGGACTTGTTTGCTCCAACGGCCGTCGGTCCTTCGACAAACGTAGCCAGCCCACTGCCACTTCAACTTGCTTATTCTGTGACCTATGTTGGTAAAATAACTTTGGTCAAATAATTTTGTCAAATAATTGAGCTGAACCGAAGATATGATCAAAAGTCGCAATGACCGCCCTTCTGGAGGGCGGAGCCGCGGGCCGGCGGGCATCAGTTATAATTTATATATTGTTTGTTTAGTTAATTAGAAGTGATGTGTCTTATCACGCATTAGATATTCTCATTATCTGAGACATGGCCACTTTTCTGTTAGCATTAGCCACATAGTCATTCTGTCTATAGGCAAACTGTGCTCATTACTGATATCAAGCGAAAGAGCTTATAATTAATTGGTGACATGACCGAGATTAGCTTTCGATTTGTTGGGAATACTGGGAAATTCGGGAAAATTAATATCGCAGCTAAATAGCGTATTAAGCGCTCGAAAAATTAGGACATTTAGGACCGTATTTTCGTTTCATCTAAGGTTAGATCGTACAGCATAACATAAACTCACGCCTATATCCCGGAAAGGGTAGGCAGAGGTGCTAGCGCCCACATTTCGCTAGTTTATGTTTAGGTCCCAATGAATTAGGAGGCGAGCCCATTGCCATTAACCGGGCATTCATAAACCTGCTATAAATATACACATAACTTCAAAAAGCATCGAAAAGTCATCAAAGCAAATTTATCAAATTTGTCAATCGTTCTACACAATATGTCCTCACATAAATCGACATTCAGGATTGAGTGTTGTTCTAGAATACGATCCTAAAACTCGTCAACTCTAGTGGCCTATGTCCACCATTCCTCCGACAGATGAGGGAATTCCTACAGACATTATGTGTATACCATAACAAATTGTGAATGATATAAAAAATATTTTTAAAGCAAGATTTTTTTTACTGTCAAGTGAGACTCGGATTCGCACACGAAGGGTTGCCTACCGTTACGTTTTTCTTTTTAGTTTTGTTACATCCTGATGACAGACAGACAGACGAGTCGTATTAATACAGTTCCGTTTTTACCCATTGAGAACGGAATCACATGTACCTATCATATGACGGAACAAAAAAAACAAACATGTAAATCAGGAAGATGGTTTTAATTTATCTATTGCGTGGAATCTAGTATTTAAAAAAAACAAACTTGATCATATAATGCGGATATTCATTTCCTTTATATCCTAACTAAATGCTAGTTTGGTATGTGACGATATCAATTTTTTTATACATAACTATTTGATGAAATTAAAATACCTACCTAGGTATCTAAAAAATCCTAGTAGAAACAGGCTTCGGCAGCGGTGCGCGATGCGCGCCTCTCCATACCCGGGGACGAAACGGGGAGTCCGTGGTCCCCACATCCGAGGGTCCTGTGCGAGGGATATATCTCATATAATCTGACCTTTTTTTTTTTATACCACTAAGTTGGCAGACAAGCACACGGCCCACCTGATGGGAAGCAGTTACCATGGCCTATGGACGTATGCAACACCAGGGGTGTCACACTCGTGCTGCCGACCATGAAGAAACCTTCTGATGCCCCTCTTGAGGAACCCCATATTGTAGGCGCTTGGGAAAACCGCAACAGGGAGGTCATTCCACAGCTTGAGTGTGCGTGGGATGAAGTTTCTTTCATACCGCACAGTGCGCACCGTCTCAGGTCGCAATGTGTGGGGATGAATTCCCTGCCTATGGCGAGAGGTGCGGTGTTTGCGGCTCAAACAGTCGGTGCGTCGTGCGTTTTAAGTCTGATATAGCCTCCCCCACCAGCTCCGGTGGTGGGAGGATCCGTGGGTATTTTGCGCACAGTATTAAAAACGTATCTAGAAAGCGTCCACTCGTCCATCCTTCAATTGCTAATGTGTTCTTTTTTCTTTCTTCTATCTTCTACCTAGAGTTGACGGCGGCAGAGGGTGTACTCTTTTGTACCAGTTGTCACATAACCATGACCTGGAGCAACCCGCGTAGACAAGTGTCAATACCGACTGTCATAAACGTCATAAATGTCAAAATAAGTGTCAATCCCATACTAACTTCTAAACTGTTGCGTTTCATGACATACAAATATTTACGCAAATGAACATGATCATACGTACATCCATACATTTAATTAGCCTGACGTTTCGACCGAGATGCACCGGCTGTGGTCACCTGGCTGACTGACTCCTCTGGTAAATCAAAGGTATCTATGTGTGTACGTATGTGTATACAGTTAACATTATTGTATATCAATCCTATGCGTTCATTATTCTGTTCTACAATACGCAACGATTAACCACTTTTGACAGCCTCTGTGGCGTGGCGGTAGTGAAAGCAACCGCTACGCAGGAGGCGCGGGTTCGATCCCCGCTCAGTGCAAATATTTGTATGCATAACATAGGTATTTGCATTGATCTGGGTGTTTCTATGTATAATATGTATGTATTTACAAAAAAAAAGTATTTAAGTATGTTTATCCGTATTCTAGATTCCATAACACAAGCTAGTTAAACTACGCTTAAAATGGGTCCTTTTTTTGTTTACGTGCGCAAAATCCCCACGGATACCTCCCCACCGGAGCCGGAGAAGGAGGTTATGTCGGACTCGAACCGACTAAAACGCACGCCGCCTGTGGGTCGTTTTGGTTGCCGAAGGTGAGGTTGACAGGCATATCCCTCGCACCCCGGCCGACCCAGTGCCATCTCTCACGATCTGGCCCTCTTCTCGGGTGTGGGGACTACAGAGTCCCCAACTCGTCCCCGGAAACGGGGAGGCGCGCTTCGCGCGCCACCGCCGCGGCCTGCTTCTGCCAGGGTGACAGGCGGCTCCACCTGTCAGCTTAAAATGGGTCTAGATAGCATTGTGTAGAATGTTGCAGACTATTTATTTTTTTATTTATTTACTGATGTACCTGGGGCAGATTGGAACACCAGTTTTTACAATCGTGCTCAGAGCTAACTTACAGTTGCAAACGGTATTAATTTTTAAAAAGGAAGTCAGAAATCTTTCTTGGCACCAACCTGTAGTACTTAGTATCTACATTTTTGAGCTACCTAATAAAAGCGAAACCAGCTACATGGTATAAAAAGAATGCATCTATTTATATCAAATCAAATATCTCTTTATTGTATGGCACAAAGAAAGAACACATTACATAAAATGAAACAGCTTCGCAGTATTATAGTATTAATTGTTTAACAATTATGACATAACATAACATAAACTCACGCCTATATCCCCGAAGGGGTAGGCAGAGGTGCTAACATCCAAATTTCGCCAGTTTATGTTTAGGTCCCAATGTAACAATAATATACTAATACTTATGTCATATCTCTCTATATACTGAGCTATTTTATTTTTTGTATCTTTTATATATATCTTATAAACTCAGCGCTTCTGAGTTTGATAAAACTGATGCTTGAAAACGTTGCATCTAACAGATTATTATTTTCAATTCCGGTTTCTATAATAGGTATTACTTTATAATAGGAAAAAATTTCATATTTCTATCGTAGATTTTTAATACCACTTATATATAACAAGTACACGGCCCACCTAATGGGTAGGTTGATGGTTACCGTGGCCTATGGACGTGTGCAACACCAGGGGGGTTACACTCGCCGACCCTGAAGAAACCTTATAATTACATCATCTTATCTACGTGTTATTTACAAATTGATCTATGCATCTATAAAGCGAAATACCATTCACTGAGTTATCATGATATCTCTGAAACTATAACACCACGGTAAAACCGCGGAAGAACCGCCGTAGCCTAGTGGTTTGGGTAATGTACTGCTGAGACGAGGTTTCCGGCTCGATTCCAGGTTTTACCATGTCACACACCAATGACTTTTCGATGCTTCTCGAAGTTATGTGTGTAATTATCGCAGGTTTGTAAGTGCCCGGTTAATGGTAATAGGCTCGCCACATATTACATTTCGACCTAAATATAAACTGGATGCTAGCACCTCTGCCTACCCCTTCGAGGATATAGGCGTGAGTTTATGTTATGTTTATAACATCGACATATTTGAAATTTGACACATAGGTTCTTTACAGAGTGTAAATATCCACTAAGAACAGATTTTACGAAACTCCACCCCTAAGGGGGTAAAACAAGTCTATGCTTACAAAGTCGTGGGTGACTACTAGTTAGTAAATATCACTAAAATAAAAGAACTATTATACAAATTTAAGTTTAAAAATTAAGTAGTACCTAGATGAATATTAAAAAATCAAAGAAACATTTGCTCTCGTTATGGACGAGGGAGATAACGAACATATTGCTTTTTATTTGTATGGAGTGAACACTCTCATTCTTCTTGTTAACTGTGCAACGGAAACACAACGTAGGCACAGATTAATAAATATGACGTAGGTTCGGATTATACCAGCTTAGGTATGTATGTAAAATGTAGAGGAACATTGGCTGAAATCTTTGCAAATAAAGAAAATTGGAGTATCTGCATGTGATGTGCCGACCACAGAAATATATTAGGATAGAAACGCGTGGCAACATTTTAGATAATTCCTGCAGTATGAGACAGGAACTTTTGAACGTTTACTCGGTACTATTAAGACTCGCTTGTAATAATGGCGATGCGAAGTCTAATTGCCTTGTTCTATATAAAAGATCAAATTCAAAAGACCATGAATAATATGCCATATTGTGCTATTTACAACTGTAGAATAAAAATGGAGAAGTAACTTTGTAAAATAGAAGCATTTCGTATCTCTCGTGGATATTTATTTATTGTCAAAAAGTCATATCGCGCGGTATGCAGGGGAAGACGGCAAAACGTTATATCACAATATATTTCTGTGGTACCGACAGTCGGAGTGCGAGAGATATATTATGCCTCCGGCAATCACCTCCGGCAACCTATGACCCACAAACGGTAGTCGGTTCGAGTCCAACAGACATTCCCACCGGCTTCGGCAGTTATCCGTGGTGATTTTGCGCACTTAAGAAAAATATCTATTTGTAACTTTAAAATAACAGTTTTTTAATGAATTCATATGAGTACATGATATCTATATAGGCCTATCTATAACTAACCTGACTTAACGAAAACACAATTTAAAAAAAAACGCTGCGTATTCCAGGTAAGTATTTAAACTATCATGGTCTCTTACATCAGTATCAAAATGATCAGGATATTTACTATGTTGCATTGTTTCGAGATTTCGATATTTCGGCGCTGTTGCTTGCAACATGACTCTTTCGATTTCTTTTACCACACGTATCTGCACTGCAACAGCGCCGAAATATCGGAAACTCGAAACAATGCCACATGGTAAATATCCCGATTATTTTGATACTGATGCTTCGTAATCCGTTCAAAAGTATTTGCGATCGAGCAGACAAACATTACAAAACATATTTTTGAATTCAGTAGATATCGTTAATATAACCCTTTCCCTTATTTTAAATATCTCCAATGTAAATACGCATGTGTTTTACTATAATATAAGAGTATAGACTGCAACCTTCCAGCCGCTGAAAAGCAGCTGAAATGTCGGGATCACTGTAAGCAATGAAAAGGCACCATTTAATATTACGATAGCATCTGTTCATAATAATTTTATTTCAATATTGTACGAAGGATACGTGAATATTAATTGCAAATAATAACTGTTAAATTGGTTTTTGTAATAGTAAATATTTTAATTTGCTGCTTGAAACCATGTTGTTGCCATACCGTCTATGATACCATGCTAAGTAATAGAGCCGTGGATCGTTCGACTGCTGTCGGGTATCACGGGGTTCAATTCCCTTTCAATACAAATACTTATACATAAATGTGTATATTTACATTGATCTGGATGTTGTTAGCTTGTAATGTCGAACACATAACTGCTCGTAATAGTAATCTTAGAAACCTCTTATTTATAGTCCTGACATGTCGTATAGGTACTCAAACTAAAATAAAAACATGTTATTCTTTTAGTCTGAGGACGTATGAGTACAATATTAATAGATACATAGAGCCACGCCTATGACGTCACTGGCATTCCTATAAACTACATTTTGTAATTACGCATCCACGTAAGGATCCTTCGTCCTACATTAGTTCTGGTTTTTCTGGTTTACCACCTTGAAGAATGAAAATACAGGCTTACAATGCCTTCTGCTCATTATAGCTGTATAAATTGAGTACCATTGGTAAGTATCTAGCAATTAGGTACTTAATAATGAATCTCATACCTAATGGTGACGTTTCACATAGTTATTCGCATTTGCATATTTGACATATTTGGCAAACGATTACCATATATGGACAGTGTAGTGACAAAGCATTTGTTTTATTACCTATTTGACAAAATATGAACAAATCTATTCAGATAGAAAAAAATTAATTGGTTCAGGCGGGATTCGAACCCGTGTTATTTCCCTTACAGGGGGAACGCTCTGACCACTGAGCTATCGAACATTCGCCTGAAACCATTCAAATTCTTCTAGTCATAAATCCGTCTTGCGGCGACGGTTGAGAGCCATCTACCGACAATCTTACGAATTATCGAAACCAATGAATGATGTTGCAATCATTTTTTTAAACATTGATGACTCCGCTCAATCTGAATCGATTTGAATAGTTAGCTACTAAATGATTTAAAATTTCATACAAAAATATGAGCAATATCAAATACATACAACTGACAAGTTATTTTTTTTTTTTTAATTATTTGCGGCCTTTGACAGTAGACAAAATGTGATACTTAACATGTAGCAAACACAAATAGCCAAGTAAAGTGCCATCATAACACAATCAATTTAGCTCAAATTGGTAGTGCTTACATTATGAATGCAGTAAACGTATCGACCAAGTCTCGTAATATAATAGCATGAAGGTTGAAATAGACAAAACTGTTCGAGTTAGTGCAGGGTTTCAGTGAAAAGTGACCAGAGAGTAATATCGTCCTTACTAAACAACAATATTGCTGTCAAATTTCATATAAATTGTTAGTGAGCAAAGGAAAATGTCTTCTGTGAAATAAACAATGACGCTGTGTAGTGCATTTCAGTGTAAAAAGAAAAGTCCTCATCGTTTCTCTATGATAACAAAAGAAAAGATGTAAATTAAAGCCCTGCGCATCAAAAACTGGATACCAAATTCGTCTGCTAGAATATGTAGCGACTATTTGAAACCTAATGATTTTTATGTAGGGAAGCATTTCTTTTCTTCGATTCTTTCACATGCATCATGCATGCACCTGTATTTTTATTGATAAATTTTGTTATTACTCTCAAGGCAAATGTCAATGACAAGATTGACAAGCACCTCTGACAGTATGACGTAAAAACATAAGGTTATAGACACTAAGACAAGCACCAGCAAAGGTTTTGCCTGTGCCTTCCTATTCATAGAAAATTCTTTTTTTGAAAGAGCTTGACGCTAAGCCCCATCTTTTTCTTTTTTCGTGCGGGTACTCCCCCCACCGGTCAGCAGAGTGGTTTGGTCGACTCGATCCGCCTAAATTTGCGGACATCTCGGGTTTAAAATGTGTGGCCCAAAAATGCATTTTCCTAGCACCGCGGATGATCCTGGACAATATCCGGTGTTGAGAATGTACCCTCAAGTGTGGGAACCACGGTGTCCTCATCTTGTTCCGAGAAGAGGAGGATAAATCTGTTTTAATGAAGTCTATCACGATTCACTTTCTTATGCGTATGTCCAAATATTACATTACTTAAGATGCGGCTGCAGTTCATATTTTTCGCAACATTTTCACTAATAACACGCATGAAAACCTTATACAGACTTACATATCATCTCTGTGGTTTGAAAGAAATGTTCTCGTTGTTAAATGATTGACTCCTTAGGAAAAGGATTATTTCTCTAAAGTTCCGAATTTTTTTTTTTTGAAATCTTGTTAAGTTTTAAATCTCTATAATGTTTTGTTGTGAAATTTGAGCTGAAGAAGCACCTTTACACTAGTTACACTAGTTTCGTTTCAGTTGCTTAATCAGCAGGCATAATCGGGATCAGTGTAAATAACAAAACACAATAATCGCCATAAATCGTTAAAATTTCAATGCATAGGTAAAATTCGCGTAAAATTCCAACAACATCCAATAAGGACCTTCAAGACTCATACATGAATAATTTCATTCATAAACATTCAGCTATTTGTCAAGCACGCCGAATCATAAATCCCAGACACTCAATAAGAGCTTTTGGAACACGTGAGCCTTTCGTTCGAGCCCATCCCGCTTGGGACAAGTGCATTGAGCGCAGTCCCCTCTCACCCCTCCGTCTCCTCCCTCTGGTCTCGCGTCCGCGGGAGGCTTACCTGCCCGTGCGCAACTCTCCGATGTAGCCTGCTGCTACCATGTTTGCATTGAGTATACGAAACAGACGCGACAATTCTTTTAAACTTTACGTGAATTACACCTAATTCATCCTCGTGTTTACTAAAAGTTTACCTTGAATTATCTATTACTTATTTTTAAAATATATCAACCCTTGGTATAATAAACCATTTGGTTGTCATTTATGTGCATTTTCTTGTCTCAAGAGTGAGACTGGAGGTAATTGAGGTATGTTAAATTGCACATTATTTCTATTGAGCTATATCTACTAAGCTACTTAATTCATTATCAGTAAAATCAGATAATACACATAACATAACCATACAATCCAATAAAATAACATTGATCATTGGCATCAGTATCATTTTAAATTAATTTCGTCATTCATGCAGCTTTACCAATGCAGTACCTACAAACAAAATACCAATCTAATTATACGGCACAATATATTTAAATCCGACATACCTTAGCTTTTTGTAAGCGAATATAAATTACATTTCATTAACAAAAAGCGTAAAAATATAGAACAACTACGTTTATTTTAAAGTTTAAATAATATAACATGTAATTTGAATTCAAGTCATTACAATAAGAATTACAAATATTTATCATATTTGTTTACAAAAACCAATATTTATACATTTTTAATTAAAGTATTCGCTTGTCCGCATAGATTACATATTATATACGGGGCTATGTAAGTGTGTCGGCTCTGTGAGCGTACTCTACTCTGTGTCTGGCTCTGACAGCGCTCAGTGTCCAGCCGCTTGGCACGTCACAAAGATTGCGCCTGCGAGCGGTGCAGACGTACGGGACGCTCACAAACTTGGTATCGTGTTTGACATGCTAGTATGTTTCGTGTCGAGTGTGTTTAACTGTTAAGTGACTATGGAAAGACTCATTATGTGGAACTTTATATTTCTCGTGACGATACTCTCCCTGGCTGGGGCGCGAGCTGAACTCCAAGAAAGAGGTAAGGTGTCAAATTCAAAAAAGTTGATAAACTTAGGGACTTGTTGCTCAAGTTGCCAAAGTAATAATAGTGGATTTTTTAGCTTGTAGTGTTGTGTTATAGTGGGATTCTTACGGTAACTTAATGAGAATATGGCAATAAGCTGTAACAGTTATGTATAATTGTTTCCGTATTACTTTTCCTCTTAGTCTAAGTGAAAACACTGCATTGACGAGTCTCATATTGTTTGACAAGCTAGTTTAAGTTTTACATTCAGTTTATTTTTAATGGAAACATTCAACAATAGGTAGTGTTGTGCCTTCGTTTTTAGGTTTCACAGCTGAGAACGCGATACTTTATTTACACTAACTTTAAGGCTGTGTGATTGTGTATACCTGCTTAACTTGAACAAATAAGGATGTGTTTATCAACTGTATCTTCGCTCAGGTATCGTGTGTAGAAATTCACAGAAATATTATAACTAGCGTTCGTCTTACAACACGCTCAAAACTGTAGAACCTGATTTTTAACGTAAAAAAACACAAAACTCACACTGTCATTTAATATTCTGCAGCGCTTATTAAATTAGCATAGGTAGTTTCCAAGACATGAATCTCTTTCCACAAACAATAAACTTTTTAATTTTTGATGATAAAATGGTGTGAACCACTCTTCACTAGTATCAAGTGTACTTATCAGAAAAGTATTTATCTACCTAGGTACTTACATAGGTTTTACTGTCATGTGACTAGAAAAGAGTTGCCAGTAACCAAATCAAAAGTTCCCGGTTTCGAATCCCATCGACTTTTACAAAGATGTACCTTGCCCAAGCAATTTAAATAGAGAGGTTATGAGGATATATACTAGTAATTTAGGTTTCTAGTAGGTACTCTTAAGAAAAATGTGCCGAACAAGTCGGATTATAAAAGGATAAAAGTTCTTTACACTACACTATTACAGTTATTCAACTATACACTATAATCACTACTTTGATAATACTACTAATAATCTAACTACTATAATCAAACGACTACTATAATCAAAGAACCACTATAATTAAATATTCAAATAATAATGATGACACAATATGATTGTAGATTACGGTAGCGACACTGCACCAGAGGTCTTGGGTTTGATCCCGTTTATTGTAAATTTGTAAGAATGTTATATTTAGCGGATTGGGTATTTCTACGTAGTACGGTACATACATTTACAAAGCATCATTAAGTAATGAAAAAAAAACCAAACAAACGAATAACTTAACTGCTGTTTTTAACTCCGGCTCTAATAAAAAACGTAATTTTCAATATAAAGTTAATCAATTTAATTATAAGTGAAAATATTTTCCTAATAAGTTTTTCAATTTCCAAATATTTCTATGACTCTACATTTTGCTCTTGTTGTGTTACTCTTACCCATAAGACTATTAACATTAGGTACTCCATTTGGTTAGGTTAGGTTTTAAACAAATAAACTTGGCTAAATAACAAACTAACTAGTTGGTTCAATTTCGGTCTTTAAAATTAGTTTTCAATAAGAAAATGTTCAAAAACTAAGATTTTAAATAAAACGTTATTAAAAAGACACATCAAGATTGTTGAAGTTTAATTAGGTTCCTAAAGAATAGAGTAGAGTTATTGATAATATTTATCTAATAATCAGCTTGTACCTATAAACAAACGAACCTGCGGATATTTCAATGGCGGATTCAATATAAATGCGCCCACTAAAAAGTCCGCGATAGAGCTTCTGGGTCCTTATCCGACTTGACCAACCGCAACATAACTACACAGGTTTATATTAGCCGTCACAGTTAAGTTGTTTTAGGTTTAGACCATTTCTATCCTTTATTTAAACCAATTGTAATCTACCTATTTTAATTGTGCGATAAACCAACTCAAGCTGTGGAATGACCTCCCTGTTGCGATTTCCCAAGCACCTACAATATGGGGTTCTTCAAGAGGGGCATCGGTAGGTTTTTTGGTCGGTAACGCGAGTGTAACACCCCTGGTGTTGCTTACGTCCATAGGCCACGATAACCACTTCCCATCAGGTGGGCCGTGTGCTTAACTGCCACCTAAGTTATATAAAAAATAATAATTGAAGTCTACGTTGCGACTGCGATTAAAACTCGCAGTCAAATAAAATCAGGGTCCAGAAAAATATCCAAAATCGTGGCGCGATACACACACGGTTATTGCTTTTTACCGACTTCTAAAAACAAAGGTTAATGTTATAAAAAGGTCTCATACGATTGTGTTTTTTAGACAAAATATTCAAAGTACTTTATACATAAGTAATTATCTGAATAGAACAACAAATAATGACTACAAAAATACTTAGTATTAATTTTAACTCACACAATGTCTTTGAAATAAAATTGGTTTTAACGAATTCTACCGCGATTTATTAAATGTTGCTCTCCCTGTCGTCATGACGGCTGAAAAGCAACCGAAACCACGGGATCAAGGACATCAATACTAAATTAATCACGATAGAATTAGTTAAAAATTGTTTTATTTCATGTAATATTCGCAAAAACCTCCGACAATACTCATAATCCACATATTTTCCTGAATTAATAATCTGTTCTTATCAATCGAAATATGCTTCATCGTTTGTTATTCCTAGAACTACTTAAAAATCCTTTTGCTTGAACGCTATAGAAATTGATAAACCAACTCGTATTTATCGATTGATTCGCCTGCCGTCCGCAGACTAATGAGAATAAAGATTCAAGCACATTTTAGTTTGAAACTAGTTGTTCGTATCTGATGTCGCAAATATTTCGACTTTACCATTGTAAAGGTCTTTTCATTGGAGCCTTGCTCCTGATAAAAAAAAATCATCGAATTGGATCGAACATCTTAAAGTTTTACACTTTATTTCAACTTATACATATTACATCGACTCGCGCTTCGGAGAAGCTATCCACTTAATTCATACTCCAGAATTGTGAAGATAACAGATCCCCACTCAATCACGATAGACTCTATTAAAATTACTTCAATTTTAATACCCTTGCCGAAATATTAAGCCAATTATTTCAATAAGCTGCGCTCCATTATCGGCTTATTAACGAACGATTTATTAAAATAAATCTCTCATTAAATTTGTATACCATTTTCTCTCTGAAAATTTCGAGTTTGCTTCCAAAACCTTGAACCGTCGACGTTACGGTGAACTCAACAAGTAAACCACTTGTTGAACTTAACGCGACATGGTTTGACAAAAATGCTGACTATCTCGCACGCTCGGATTATAAACACAATCTGAAACATTATTCTAAGTGACATCGAGTTTCAAACGTAGTCGTAACGTAAGAACTCGGTGAATTACTATTGGTTGATATAGAAGAGAGAACTGGTGTAAAACTAGACCAACTTAAATGTGCAGACTTTTGCGAGCGCGGGTAGTTACGAACGGTTTGTCATTCAAAATAAGGGCTTGTGAAGCTTTTAGCCAACATCTAGTATTTATTATTCAATATGCACAGATTTCCCGAGTGCTCGCTCGATGTGTTAACGGGCTGCTCTTGTAGATTATATACATATACAATACTTACATTAATAATAATGAAGATGGTGAACAAAAATTGAAGCAAATTATTTCTTATATTTCTTCAACATCACAAAAACTTATCCCCTCCTCGAAAGAGATATCCAGCAAGGGTAAAGAACGTAACTCAATACTGTGCAACTGTTGTACAGATTCAGTTAAAGTTTCGCGTAAGATAGTAAGAGAACTTCCGAAGCTAACAATAAGGTTCTCGAACCGTTTAATTCAATTTAATACTAAGAATTTCACTGAATAAAATATAATAACACCAATAAAAATGGATTTTTATTGGTAAATCAATAAACAAAATATAAACAAGTTATAGTTTGTGATCATGATGTATTTAAATTGTACATTAAACTGCAAATAACAAGGATCTTTCGGCCGCTACGCAGGAGGCGCTGCGCTCAGTGCAAAGATTTGTATGCATGAATTTCCAGTGATCTGGCCGTGTCTTGGAGTGCTCCATCTCCGCTTTAGCCGTCGGAGCTTCAGCGTAACTTCAACTTAGGGTGCTAGTGAAAAATGCCTTCCTTAAATTAGGTCCAATACGTAATTGTTTCGAATAGGATCGGACCAATTCAAGTTCTTTTTAAATGTTTTTATTAATTCACTTACTATCTCGACGTTTCGGTTGCTTTTCAGCAGCCACGTTACAGGGAAATTAATCGTGTAAGATAGTTGAGGAAAAGAAGTAAAGAATACCGCGGCCATTATAACCTTGTCTTGTGTTTGTGAGTAGGGTAGCCAGAGCTCACTGAAGAGTTTTTGTGCTATCAGTGGGAAGACCAAAAGCTTATCCTGCTTCGTCTTTTACACTGACGGCACAGAATTTCTCTCTGCTTACAGGATTGGCAGCGCGAGTTTGACTCCCTTGGTTTTGCACACGTCCATATGCCACGCTGACCACTTTCCATAAGGTGGGCCTGTCTGCCACCTAAGTGGTATAAAAAAAATAAAAAAAGGGCCCATGTCTCCGAAGTTAGCAGAAAATATTGTACACACAGCGGTCAGACGTCGGATTCCCTATAGCTACGCCATCGTGTTACGAACTGTAAGTGTTGTGTGTCATGCATTGTGCAATGTGTCAAGTTGTCACGACTGCACGGGTAGACGAAATGGTGTAAGTGGACAATTATCTGTATTGTCACCTACAGCTATGCATAGGGATTTCAATTTGAATTTCAAGTAACAAACGGACAGACTTACATTTTAATTTTTATATAGGTAAAAGAAAATATTTTACATTATAAAAGCTTGATGAGCTTCAGTGTTCTATTGTAATTGGGTATTAATTGGTTGAGGTAAAGTTCTTAGAAATGCTAATATTATTAAGTTATTACAAGCCTTATAAGAAATATTGCTTTATATTATAGGATGGCTCATTGAAAAAGTATACTAAGAGCATTCTACCAAGTGCTCTTTCAGTTAAGCATCTCTTCAATTAGACACTTAATTTAAATACTAAGAAATATGACGTTATTTCTTCAGGTAAAATTTTAATTTAAAATTCTTCTTTAGACTTTTTACCTAAAAAGTAAAAACAGTCTACCTTTAAATGTCTTGAGTTTCTGTCTGAATAGTTCTTAGTTGTTCCATTTTCAAAAAAATAAAAATAAAATCAATTTATTTAATGAGAAACAAATTGTCATTGGAGAAGGCCTGTGTTTTAGTACGGCACTCAGTCTCAGATTTATCTAATGACAAATTGCATTGACAGATTTGTCTGTCTGTACAATCTGTCCTCAGATTAATCGAGATTCTGATCTGAGTACCTACCTAACTTTCTAGACTACGGACCCTAAAGCCGTTTTCATATTATCGGTATCAGACGATGATAGAAGATATCCGATTACCGATACCATGTGCTGTAATCACATATAGCCAATAAAATCGTTTCGATACGTCTGTTTGCCTGATAGCACATACTCACAATAAAATTAACCATAAGCTCAACCTCAGACTCCTTAGAAATTTAATCTCTACTATCGAATTTGACATGATTTTTTTTATACTACTTAGGTGGCAAACAAGCGCACGGCCCACCTGATGGAAAGTGGTTACCGTGACCTATGGACGTGTGTAACACCAGAGAAGCCACACTCGTGCACAGAGTTTCTGTGCCGTCAGTGTAGAGAACAAAGCAGGACAAGCCTTTAGTCATCTCACTGACAGCACAAATTCTTCAGTGAGCTCTGGCGACACCGCATGAGTAGAGATGGGATGGTCCAAATTCCACCCAGCCGGGAACCACGCGACTTCAATCAATTGTTATATATTTCAGCAATATTTATAATTTGTAGATGACATTTGGTTTTCAAAGCATAACTTTCCCACCTTACTGTCTTCTTCTGTCACATATGACAGGTATGGAGGTAGAACACAATAATTATTGCCGTCCCAATTGAGCAGTACTCAAGAAGTACTTCCCTACAAAATACCATGGCCATAATAACCTCGTATCGTGTTCCCGGTGGTAAGTGGGAGTTTTATGCTATCAGTGGGAAGACCAAACGTGTGTCCAGCTTCTCTTTGTCGTCTGCACTAACGGCACATTATCTCTCTGTTCTTAGAGAACTGTATCGCCAGTGCAACTCCCCTAGTGGACCGAGTGCTGGTCTGTTACCTACGAGGTTTAAAAAAAAGTGTCAACAGGTAAAATAAAGTTAGATATTATATTGTTAAACATAGTCTATTTAATGAGTAAGGAGTTAAATCGTTGTTAGTATTTAAACTAAACGTCAATTGCCATTTACGTCGAAACAAGTCTACCGAAACGTCTGTAATTGAGGGAATTTGCGGCACTATAATAATAGGGAGACAATACAACCAATTATTGACAACCTATAATGTGGCATAACGATATACTTGTTAGCATCGTCAGTGCAAATACTGTTCTAATTAGACGACTCGCCGTGGCTGCGCCTGAGGCAAACCTACCTATTTCGATAATTTTGAAATAATGAATGGGAATATACCGGATTTGTTGACATTTATGATTACCTCTCCACTATCTTGAGAAGTAGCAATATTATATATAGCCTATAACTTTCCTCGATAAACAGGCTATTCAACATAAAAATATTTTTCAATTCGAAACGATAGTTTCTGAGATTAGCGCGTTCAACCAAAAAAAAAAAACAAACAACTTTATAATATTGGTATTGATTAGTTAGTATATATGTATTTATATATATTTACGATAGTCTGGTTATTTCTGTCTAAAACGATGTATGTACTGTACCTATGTACGTATTTGAGAAAAGTGTACATTATTATGTAAGTTTGCAGTTAGGTAGTAGGCTTTTCAGTTTTGTTCTCTGTCCAATATAATACTGGTACATATATATTATTATGGTCACATATATTTTGTTCTGAGTCATCACGACCTTTGAGTTTGTTAAACATTCTTTTTATTACATACATAAGTATAAAGTCATATAATAACATAAATATTTAGAAGTAATCTTATTGTATACCTCCTTAATTTATTTATATCCATAATAAGATATATATTCATAAAGTTATAAAAATGTTATAATAGCATTATGCCAAGCGGCAATGATAAGAATAAACTCGTATAAACTCATGTTGTGCTGGCATTCCCATCATTATTATCTCAGCCAACATGTTTACATTCAAGGCTTACATTCGATCCCGGAGCCCGCTTCCCTCCGCTATCCAATTTTATTTGGATAGAAAAGAAAGGAAAAAACCGTACAATTGTATTGGCTAATTTGACCGTAAGGCATTGTAAGCGTAAGATTAATGGTAAATTACTCAATAGAAGATTTCGTTTCGAAACATGGGATGAAATGGAACTTTCAGATTCAATGTTTGATTTGATTTCAATTAAAAATTTAAAATTTAAATTTTATAAATTTAATTACCTGCGTAACTTTTAAATTCACACGTTTTAAAAATCAGGTCCCTAATACTGAAATTAATAACAATAAGTTATAGTTTTTACAAAAAAATAACTGCTAATTAAGTTGTTTTATAAATTTCAAGTAGGTAGTAACTTTATATTCTGTTTAAAAATGCGTTTAACCGAATTTAGTTGAGTGTGATTACAGAATAAACAAAAAAATCTGGTGTTATTTAAGCAGTAGCTGTCAGTGGGAAACCCACTGACTTGTCCTGCTTTGTGTTCTACACTGACGGCACAGACACTCTGCGCTTACAGGGTCGGCAGCGCCAGTGCGACTCCTCTTTTGCTGTACACGTTCTTCGGTCACGGTAACCACTTTCCATCAGGTCGGCCGTGTGGTCGTCTGCCACAGGCCACTTATGTAGTATAATAAAATAATAAATAAAAATATAAAAATATTTTAGCGGCAGTTTTGCTATTTTGGTGACAACAAGCCCTATGTAGTCTCGAACGAATTCTACGGGATATGGCCAGAAATATCTAGCCAATTCGGTGTGCGCGTATCAAAATGATTTGATGGCTAATCAATTTGAGTAGGTACCTATCAGAAAATATAAAAAAAATGTGTAATGTTTTTAATGTTCAACTGGAAATATGGATTTTATCCGAAGTTCATTAGGTATGTTATAGTATAGTAGAATTTGGGCCACCCCATCTCTGGAGATGAAGTGGCCCAAAGTAACTCGTACAAAGTGACTAAGGGATAGGGCTGTTTAGCATCGGACAGATATATACAGCTCAGACTCAGGTACAGATACAAGGCTCGAGTCAACAATAGTGCCTGAAAGACGGCAATACTTTCACCCCCTAATACGTGGGGCCGAAAACAACAAATTGGTGAAATGTGAGTGTTTATTCACCTAACCCTTCGAGGATAAAGGCGTGTATTACATGTTAAATAGAAGCGATACTATTCGTATTGCATTGTTTTATTTTTGTGTGGATAGTAGCAATAAAAAAAATAAAAAATATATAAAATCACCACATAGCTAATACCACTAGTATCAGTATCAGTATATGATGTCAGCGACCATGATAGTTTAAATACCTATATAATACCACTAGTACCTACAATATGGGGTTCTTCAAGAGGGGCATCAGAAGGTTTCTTCGTGATTGGCAGCGCGCGTGTAACATACACCCCTGGTGTTGGATACGTTCATAGGCCACGGTAACTACTTTCCATCAGGTGGGCCGTGTGCTTGTCTGCCACCTAAGTGGTATAAAAAAAAATAATAGGTATTTTCCTGTAGTTAATATACATTATTTAACTGAGTTCATTAAATTAAGAACGGTAAAAGTTGCGTGGGTTCTTAATTTAACATTTTTATTTATTTTTCCACCCAACCTATAATAGTAAATAATTTGACTATTAAATATTATGACATCACAATAAATTATTTCATACAAGCTTCTTTGAAACTTACCGTTTTGAAGTTTAGTAATAAGTAACTAACTTTACTAGTCAGTCAAATACCCAATTACATCTAATTACCTATCCCACTTAGAAAAGGCAGTTGTAATCAGAGACGGGTCTAGTGGTAGGTTCGTAAAAGCTAGGTGGGACAGGCACCAGTTTAATTTACTCAAACGGAAGAGAAACCTAGAAAAACTGGTCTTTGGTATTACATACTTGTCTTGTCGTCTCGTATCTAAGAAACAGTTTTTTTGTAGTTAATGTTTTACATACTGACACATAGATAATATATATTTCCTTGAATGGATAGGCAGAGAGATGTATTACCCGGGTTTTATTTACAACAGATATATTTACATACATACATATATTCAAGCCTTTATCCCTGGGAGGTTAGGCAGAGGTGAATTAACACCCACATTTTACCGGTAATTGTATTCGGTCCCACGTAATAGGGGGTGAGCCTATTGCCGTAATCCGGGCACTATTGTTGACTCGAGCCGTGCATCTGAGGCTGAGTCAGATCTGTATATCTGTCTGATGTTAAACAGGCCTATCCCTTAGTCGCCTTGTATGACACCGCATGGGAAGAGGTGGGGTGGCCCTAATTCTAGTCTGTCGGAAACCATCTGATGATTTATTTATCCTGTACTTAATGGTTATTTACCCGGTCTACCAAAGAAGGGTTATGTTTTTTGCCCGTATTTTGTATTTTAGATTGATGACGTCACTAATACTCCTGTAAACCCCTACAGCTAATCTCAATTGCATGTGTCAGGCACGTCGAAACCGGGACTTTTCGATAGTAAAGCCGACTCTTTAACCACTTTGCTACTGACATATCTGTATGGTTCTATTGTATGCTTGGCAAGTTTTCACAATATTCATCATATCGATAAAAACAAAAGAGCTCAAGCAACATCGACCAATCAAATAAATTAAATCAAAATCAACATTGAAAACAGTTTATTGTAAAGATATTTTCTTATTAACTGTTACTGTCGTTTACATCCTTTATCCTTTCGTCAAGATGCTAATCTATATGATTTATTAAAAAAATATAGATCCGGCTTACAATACGACGGAAGCGGATTTGAGTACGTAATACGACAAAAAAATTAAAAGCCACCCTTATTGCACATCCCGTGTGTGTCGTGCACAAGTGCGCGCTTCAGGTTTGATTCCTATTTTGGGATGTATCACTACCCCTTAATTGATGAAAGGGCTGTTCCGTTGTTCCCTTTTAATATCCGGTTTCGGGTTAGAGATGAATAGATGTGAGAATTTTCTATTCAAAACTCGAATTACAATCACGACTTATCATGTTATTATGACGTCATTATAATAATCATGGCATTAGTCCCGGTAAAATCCAAGCCCTATGGGGTCCGATATTCCCCTCTTCCTCTTGTTTTGGGTAATACGGGTCTCTAGAACCCCCTGAAAGAAAATTCTGCACCATAGTGTTATCGTTGGTCAGACAGCGATTACCGACTAACAAAGATCTTGATGTGACCAAAAAGGCACCTCATTAATAGTACTCTTGCTAAGCATACCTTAGGCGTCAATTGATGCGATGAATGTCAGGATTCATCAAAGAAAAATGATACGTATCTACGCGATATGTGTATGATTTTTTTTAAATTATGCCTTGCAGTTTACACATGATGCCTCTTGTCTTAACTGTATCATACATAATCACTTTTGTTATTATGTAGGAGTAGGTTTGTACTTATAGGGTACCTTACACGACCGCGCAATGAAACTGCATTAGTTATAAGCAGCTACAAAAATATAGTTGCAAAAAACATAAATAAAAAATCGTTTTCGAAAAGTAATACCTATAAATATGTAAATGCTTCAATCAATTAATCAATTAGCTCAACGTAGTCCACTGCTGTATATAGGCTTCTCCCAATGTTGGGAGGCTTAATGGGAGGTACAATAAATAGTTCTAAAATTCTAAGCCATTAAATATATTAGTAGCATTATTTACAAAATAGATACAAAACTAAAAAGACAATAGTAATTTCAATTTATAAATTTTCATCTTTCAAATTAGGAAAAAAAAGAACCTTTTTAGGACACGACACTTCGTTTTGCGTCTGTATGTATGTTAATATCTTTTTCACCGGATTGCATGGATAACGTCCTGAAACTGTGCAAAATTAAACTTCTAAGTCAACGCATTCAAAATTTATTACAGTTTATGTAGCTTAAGTCAATGCGCGAGTCCGACTCGCACTTGACCGGCTTTTTATCTCGAAGACTACTTGTCTTTTTTTGGCGTCATTGAGTGCACACATGGCGTTGTAGTTAAGAACTCATATTGCCAACTGCCACACGTTGCCGACTGCCATCCCTCCTTACAAGGTGCAACAACATATTTCTGAGATCCACGGATAGCTGTTCTCAGTCTTTATGTATTTATTTTGAAGGGTTGGCAACACAAAACAATTGTTGGCAACGAAGGCAGGCTGTCAGCACTACCTTTTTAGCCCGCTCCTTGCCCTCCTTGCATCTATGGCCTTCATTCTATAGACTTTATTTATTATGTAGCTTCTTATCATCAGACGAGGACAATGACTTCTACATATGTGTGTGCAAGCGGATATAAAAAAAAACTGTGCAACGGTTCCTGGATGATGCGAGAATGGATTTTGAATTTCGAATATGGACCGGTATGCTGAAACTAGATGAATGATTTATTGAATTTGAACAACTATCTGTTTAAACATAGTGCGTCTTTTTGTAATCTGTTTGATTGCTACAGAAAAAATGGCCTTTTATAATACGGAAGGCTTCTTATGATGTTAGGTGCACTCATACTATTGTTCCATAGAAACATTAAATTGACATAAGGCACAGTTCTGATAAGAATGACGTGTTAAACACTACATCTAGTGTTGACTAGTGAAGTCATCAGCCCGTCACTTTGTACACAAGTAAACGGCGTAACTTCTCACACGGTCTCGAGGAAAAATATAACGTAACATGACTGAACAATAATCATTATTGAATACACAGGACTTAAGACGTATTTTTATAAGCAGCTGCTATAAGTGCTGATGCGATGCCAACTGCGAAAACAATCTTGTATGTAGGTACTTTTTGTGTATAGAACAAAGGGTAATGTGGTCCACATGTTGTTATTTAATAAACAAGAGACTACTATCTTCTATAATATAAATATAGACCCATGTGTTGCTATATCAAAAATTAAGGCTGAGGTTACATCGGCACCACTTCTAGAACTGTATTGACTTATATGTACATACATTATAACCAGTCATCTCTTGTGAATAGGAGTCTTTGGATGGAAAGATTGCCCTAAAAGGACACCGTGTAATGAATATTAAAGACACATAACCTACAATAGTGCATACAATATATTTTATAGAAATATAGGTACTGACTGTAAGTCACTGTTGAGTGGTACCGTATGTGATAAATCGTGAATAACAATAAAGTTATTAGCCATCGAAATGCATGTCCTTATTGCATTTTCTATACAATGTTCAGTTATCATCTGTTGGATATTAAAAGTAATAAATATAATAATAAAAGACGTCGCTGAATTGATAGATGAAGAGTGAATGCTGAAGGTAGAGGATAGGACGATCTAGCATACATTAGGAGAGGCCTATGTCTAGTGGATTGTGCTGGGCTAATTGATTGATTGAATTCAAAGTTCAATGACACTACAGAAAGCTCGTGAAGTCTGTAAAGATGGTGGGAACGATACACTCCCACAATTTTCCCTCCTTTATTTTACGTGCGTAAAATCCCCGCGGATAACCCTCCCCGCCAGAGCCGGAGGGAGAGATTATGTCTGACTCAAAGTGACTAAAACGCACGACGTCTGAGTGTCGTTGTTGGTTACCGGAGGTGTGTTATTGTCCTTGCCTACTTAGGAGGGATAATTGCGGTTGGCCGGGGTGTGAGGGATATGCCTGCCAAACTTTTTAAAAAAGAAAAACATATTTTAGAATCGTTTAGAATGTTTTAGAATGGTGCCGATAGTATGTACGTGTATTGGTAAATATTTACCATCAATATATTTTATCTCGCAAATCCATTCTCGCCTTGTCTGCTTTTTGCGTCCATATCTCCTGCACTGTTAACAAATAGAACAAACATATTATTAATTGATGGTATCGGTGTATTTATTTATGTTTGATAAAAAATTGTTCCCGGGTTTCGTGGTGAAAGCCTCAGATTCAACCGGGAACACCGCTAAAGTATAATGCAGCAAGTGGAAACTAATGGTCTCTGCTTACCTCAACAGGAACGTGCCAATATTTTTCCCTCAATTTTGAGCATTCACCATAACTACAGCTGATTCAGGTTACATGGGTATATCGCTACGTGTAAGTCGTTTATTGTGACAAAATACTTGGTATCGTGGTAAGTAAATATTGTTTCGGATTTTATAGTAACACCGTAGTATACGCGGATTGTCCTTTTCTGATACCTGACTCTATCTGAGAACGGCTTTGTCAACATTACTGTGTTCTTGGTAGTAATATGGAAATTATACTTTGGACGACATGTTCACACACAACACCGTGTGAATAGACTTGTTACGTTAACTGCGTGCTTTTCCCATATATCAAAGACATATGTAATAACACATGATAGTTTTGCTAACTTTTAACGATTATACACACCTATGGAGCATCATTTGCGTTCAAGCATCATTTGCGCCGGTGACGGATGCTTCTAATCTGATAGGCACCTATAAATTCGTTCTGACGCGAAACACGAACAAAATTTGGAGCATTTAGCCATGTAGGTAACATAAAGTGAGTTCTGATTTGTTCCGGTAGGATTTAGGTAGAACGAAAGTGGTAGCATTTAGCCATGTAGGTACTATGGAATCATTTCTGATTTCTACCGATATGATTTAGGTAGAACAAAAGTTGTAGCATTTAGCCCTGTAGGTTACTATGGAGTCATTTCTGATTTCTTGCGGTAGGATTTAGGTAGAACAAAAGTTGTAGCATTTAGCCATGTAGGTACTATGTAATCATTTTTGATTTCTACCGGTATGATTTAGGTAGAACAAAAGTTGTAGCATTTAGCCCTGTAGGTTACTATGGAGTCATTTCTGATTTCTTGCGGTAGGATTTAGGTAGAACAAAAGTTGTAGCATTTAGCCATATAGGTACTATGTAATCATTTTTGATTTCTACCGGTATGATTTAGGTAGAACAAAAGTTGTAGCATTTAGCCATGTAGGTTACTATGGAGTCATTTCTGATTTATTGCGGTAGGATTTAGGTAGAACAAAAGTTGTAGCATTTAGCCACGTAGGTACCATTGAGGCAGTTCTGATTTCTTCCAGTAGGATTTAAGTAGAAGAAAGGGTCACTTGCCGTCTTCGAATTCGATTGCGAGATAAATTATTTCATGAAACTGATTTCCTGAAAGGAGTGACTGCCGTCTCTGTTCAAGTTGCACCATTTGTAGGATCTAGAAACGACTTCGGCCCCTATCAAGCACCAAGCGTACCTATAAAATAAATATTTTCATACATATAAAAAGCAATCGTGGCGTGCGACATAATAGTTAATCGTTAACAAGCCAAGTACATCTGTAATAATTACGAACAGTATTCATTGTTTCATCGACAATCACGAATATTATTGTCCACACAATAATGTCTAATCATAACATCCGAAGTTGCAGTGAACAGACACATTGTGGAGTAAGTGCACTTCACGTCATCTGAAATGACTGGTGCACACCAAACAAAACGGCACAACGAGGTAATGGGAACGAGGACGTTGCGGTGTATTCAAACGAGTGAAATTAGCGTGGTATCTGGCAGAGGCCGCGTGGTTCCCCTGGCAGAGACCCCATCTCTTCACATGCAGTATCGTACAAGACGACTAAGGGATAGAGCTGTTTAACATCAGACCGATATAGCCAGACTCAACCTCAGATGCAAAGATAGTGACTGGAAGACGGCAATAGGCTCATTCCCTATTCAATGATTGGTGAAATGATAATTTACCTCTGCCAAACCTTGCGAGGAAAAAGGTGTGAATTTAAGTATGTATGTATTGTTGACTATTATTGGGCTGTATGATCGACATATCCCCCTATGGCCGACAGAAGACATATCACACCCGTTTGCCATTATTTGGTTGGTGTGTACACAGCTTAAGATTTGTTTATACCAAAAACGGTTACAACTACAGTAAGTACGCCTTGCCTTGTAAATTAAGTAGGTATAAAACGGTCTAAGTCGAGGTCAGAAGCATCAAAAATCTGCATAGCGCTCCTGTATGAAAAATTCTATAGAGGTAAATGTGTGACATAAAACAGGAGTATAGGAGTGCGGCGCGTGGACTGCCGCTGCCTCAGTTTGCGTGAAGGAGATGGCGGAGCGGACCCGGGAGAGGCACAGGTCTCTACCAATCCGCATAATCCGCGACGTGAGGGGGTGACTCATACGTTGGTGATCGCTCAACAATCTCTGTCTTCCATGAGCGCAGGCCTAGGAATGGCAGGTAGAACTACATCTCACACTAGCAGAAGCAGGTTTGGGCGGTACGGCCTGATGCAAATAACACCCCCGGCATTTAAAGACCCAAGACGGCATGCGGTTATATTCGTATTGAGTCTAAATTCGACATAACCCTCTTCCCTATTTCTGCACGAAAAATAAGTGTAGAAACACCCAATGCTTTAAAATAGAACTCTCCTACCCACAGTTGATACGATAAAAATTAAATCAATACATTGGTATCAAACGGCCAGTATCTAGTGACGAGTCTATAGACCTTCTCGCCTCAAACAATGCCCGCTAACTCACTGTTAAAATTGTTGACAAAATATAATCGACGCCCCATTGTTCCGTGAACATTAAAATCGATTGCAGAGACTTATTTTTCTTATATTGCACTTGATCTAGAATTCGCGATGGGCTTTAAATGTGCCACAGTTAAATACTTGCATTGATAGGGTGATATAAAGTTACCGTAATCGTATCGTAAATGTAACGAGAGAACGAAGCATTGTGATTGGCCGCCTGCTTTCTATGATCCTAGTTTTGTGTGAAACCGGCCAATCGCGATGCTCCGTTCTCTCGATATGTTTACGATAGTTCTAGAGATACAGAACCAACACCAGAAAGCCAATTCTCGTAATATAAGCCTAGGCTAATCTCTCAAATGTCAAAAGTGAGTGTCAATTTTCATAGAAATCGTGATCGTTTTTTGTCATTTACGAGATAAGGATCACATCGAGACTGCATTGGAATTGGGTATATATTATTTATTTTTTTATGCAATTTAGGTGGCAGACAAACACACGGCCCACCTGATGGAAACGTATGTAACACCAGGGGAATCACAACCGTGGTGCCGACCCTGTAAGAATAGAGATTTTCTGTGCAGTCAGTGCAGAGCACAAAGTCAGGATAAGCCTTTGGTCTTCACACTAACAGGACAAAAACTCTCCAGTGAGCTCTTGCTACCCTACTCACCACCAGGAACTCATGTAGGTCCGACTCCCCAGTCGGACTGCTCAAAATAAAAAGTAAAAAGTTTGTAAAAAGTAACTAAATATAAAATAAAAAATTAATAAACTCGCGCCTATATCCCTGAAGGGGTAGGCAAAGGTACTAGCACCCACTTTTCGCCAGTTTATGTTTAGGTTCCCATGTAATGGTGGCGAGCCTATTGCCATTACTGCCATGCACTTATAAACCTGCGATAAATACACACATAACTTCGAAAAGCATCGAAAAGTCATGGGTGTGTGCCATGGTAAAACCTGGGACCGAACCTAAAAGTAACTAATTTGACTAATCAGGCAAATACCCAAATAAGTTATTGAATTTTGATGAATTTTTTACGGGAATTATCCCCTCTAGTTTACGGTAACCTGGGGGCAGTGGGGCTCAATCAACCTCACCTGCAAGTCAGTGTACCTGCTAAACCTGGGCAGGTTTTCCTTTCAGGTTTGGCAGGTCAAATGTACAAACGCTATAAGGATGAAAGATGATGATGATCGTTGACTCATTCTTTTATTATAATAAGTAGGTACATATTTATGTTATTGGAATGTTGTACTAATAATATTTTATGAAGCGAAATTCGAGCTGATGCGACTGTTGTTGAATATTCGCGTGCATGGTTACAAAATGCGACTGAGTAATAGCGAATATAATAATAATAGCATGTCGGTTGTGACCTTACGTTCATTCGCCTTAGGTATTTGTTTATATTGTAGGTACATTTTGTAAATTGTATGTTACTGCCTTTTACATTTGTCAATTTCTCTAGAAATAAATAAAAAACAAATTGTCCATGTGCAATCTATACTTAAGTCTAAGAGTTTGTTTGTTTGTTTGAAGCGGCGGTAGCTTAGTGATTAAGGAGTCTGCCTTACGATAGGGAGGAGGTCCCGGGTTCGAATCCTGGCCATTACGCTACCGATTTGAATCCACTCCTAATACAGGCAATTTAGCTTAGCTGGAGGGGTTAGAGCGAATATTAGTAATTTCTGTTCCAATATTCCTTTTTTAAAAAGAAAAAAAGAATCGCGCTAATCTCAGAAACAACTGGTTCTAATTAAAAAAATATTATTTGTTGAATAGTCCGTCTATCGAGAAAGGCTATATAACAATACTCTACTACCCAAGAACACGGAGCAACAATTAGAAAAGTCTACTAATCCGGCAGCTAACATACATTTTTATAATATTGCCCAATAATTTTTCCAATTTTTTATTCCATAAAACCAAAAAAAAAAACAACCAAACTCTTTAGCTTTATAATAGTAATATAGATATACTAGTATCTTATCATAACATAACGATACAACGAGATACAACGGTCTATCGATCGATACAAAATATATTTTTTTTATACCACTTAGGTGGCAGACAAGCGCACGGCCCACCTGACGGAAAGCGGTTACCGTGGTCTATGGACGTGTGTAACACCAGAGAAGCCACACTCGCGCTGCCGACCCTGTAAGCACAGAGTTTCTGTGCCGTCAGTGTAGAGGACAAAGCAGGACAAGCCTTTAATCATCCCACTGACATCACAAATTCTCCAGTGAGCTCTGGCTACCCTACTCACCGCTGGGAACACAACACAAATATAATGATATTTTGCCCATCTCACTCCTATCATTTCTTTCGTTCAGTGAAGCCATGCGACCCAAAAACACGTGAGCAATCTGCTTAAAGCTGACCGTGGGAAAATATGTCGGGCCCAAATGTGTTCATACTATCTTTAAACTTTGACGCTGTGATTTATTGATGCTTGTTGAAAATGCAACTTCTTATGGAAACTACGTTACAAGTTATTAGTTTATCTATACCGTTATATAACTGTAAAGCATATTTTTTTAAAAATACTTGGGTTATGTTAAATCAGTGATGTGCTAAGTACGACCTGCGGGCCAGTTCCGGCCCGCGTAAGCAGTTAATCCGGCCCGCTGCAAGTCCTTTCACAAGTATAGTATATGGCCCGCGGTTATTATATTTTGGCAGTCCATAGATATAAAGTAGACGTCCATAGGTATAAAGTAGTTTATTAAAATCATAAACCAAAGAAGCGTGATGAAGGGACAAAGAATCTGATGAGGCCGCCAAGCTTAGTGCCACCATTGTAACATTACTTGGTGTCTGTAATGGTGACCCTCATTCCTGAGACTACCTTTAGCTTACCATCACCATCACCAGGTGAAGTCAAGTCAGCGGGTTCTAGAAAAAAAGGACATACCAATTTTGCATTTTACAATAGTACTACAACAAATTAACCATCACCGCCGTCGGGGACGGAGAGGGGAGTGCTGGAGTATATTACATTTTCTGGCCCCACATGAAAAAAGTTTGCTCCTACCAGTGTGTTAGATAATCAAGGTTCTAAAAACAATTTTTTTTTTTTAATTCTTGTCTGTTTATCCGCAATGGACGTAAAAACAACTGAATGGATTTTGTTGCTGTTTTTGTTAGAAATCTCTTGGTCAGACTTTTAATCTTACGTAAGTTGGACAGCAATGAATATATGAACCGGATATTATGAGCAAAAGTCGCGATAACCGACATGGGCCGGTTACTGGCATGTTTACTGTCGTATGGAGAACATCCCTATTCTTTAGTCGCCTTCTACGACACCCCAGAAAAGTATGTGATAGCCCTATTCTAGTCCACCGGGAGTCAACTCGGCAAAATAAAAACTACTGCACTGTCCGGTATGAAAGAAACTTCATCCCACGCACACTCAAGCTGTGGAATGACCTTCCTGCTGCGGTTTTCCCAAGCATCTACAATATGGGGTTCTTCAAGAGGGACCTCAGAAGGTTTCTTCATAGTCGGCAGTGCGAGTGACACCCTGGCCACGGCCATAGGCCACGGTAACCATTTCCCATCAGGTAGGCCGTGTGCTTGTCTGCCACCTAAGTGGTATAAAAAACGACTAAATCTATATTGATCGATCGATCGCTCTATCAGCCCATTGCAGTCCACTGCCGGGTCTTGATTCAGCTAAAGCAAAACTACTGTCATACATCGGAAAAATCCATTAATTTCGGACTTTAAAGTAATGCGTTTAGAGTTCACAATTAAAAGACTTTTTGCATAATTAATGAAACTCTTTTCATTTAATTTTGAACTTTAACGGTAAGTGAATAACGTCTAAAATTTAAACCCATTTTTTGCATTGTCTATGGTATGACAATGGTTTTGATTTTAATAGAATCGAGGTCCCGGAGATCGGTCTCTCCGAATATTGGCATGCTTTGGCCTACTGTTTCCACGCTGGCCAGATGGGTTGGTATATTAAGTAAGGAAGAGTAAAGGTTTATCCGATAAGTGGTATGTAACCCCTTGTCGGAAAAGACAAGCACACGGCCCACCTGATGGGAAGCAGTTACCGTGGCCTATGGACGTATGCGACACCAGGGGTGTCACACTCGCACTGCCGACCATGAAGAAACCTTCTGGCAACTGATGGCCCAAGATATGGTTTTGGTCGGTTCGAGCCCGACATAACCACCCCGCTGCACTGGCGGGGGGTATCCAAGTGGATTTCCGCACATTAATTAAAGGACAGATTGAACTGTCATCTAGTAAGATGACAGTTCTTTCTAATGTCATATTAAGTGTCAATTCACAACAGAGCGTTGTTCTGGAATACCTTACACTAGTTTTATGAAGCTTAGAAACAAATCTTTTGTTAATTCGGGATGGGCTCTGATAAACCTGGACATAGCCGTGTGAATCATATAGACATGTACAATTGTAAACGATCTTACCTTACTGTTTTTAATGTACACACGTAATTTTATTATTGTCTGTGTGTCTTCTTAAGCAGATATACTCGTAATTAAACTTAATAACATTGTCTTTTAAGCAATCCAACCTTAAAATAATCCTTGAATGTTTGATCTCAATAAAGTATTTTATACATGTAAATACTCATTGTTTTATACACTATTATAATACGCAGTCGCCTAGGTGTAGATACATATCTATGAACATTGGCCTTGTAAAACGTTGGCTACTAAACAATGTACGTATTAAAATATTATCTGTTAATTTGTAATTCTGTGGTCGATTTATTCACCTTTTGGTTAATTCTCGAATATCTGTGGTTAATACAGATTTACAAGGACATTAGACTAAAACAGGTCATTGCCTGGACGAGAAATTCCGCTTTGTATTTAGAGAAAAATCTTGCCAGGTTTAATTTTATTTTTTCCTAGAATTTAACAATTGAAACGAATACATTTTACTAGTTATTAAATACTAACCTTCAAGAGGGGCATCAGAAGGTTTCTTCATGGTCGATAGCACGAGTGTGACACCTCTGGTGTTGCATACGTCCATAGGCCACGGAAACCGCTTCCCATCAGGTGGGCCGTGTGCTTGTCTGCCAATTTAGTGGTATAAAAAAAAACCTCCTGTGTCAGGCTATGCCTGTGACATATTTTGAAATCCCTAATCACCCCTTGAACTGAGTATGGAAATCTGCAGATTTTCTGTCAAATATGATCACTATCCTCGTGGTTCCCGGCAGTGCAGAATTTAGACCTCCCCATCTTTTCCCATGCGGTGTCGTACAAGGCGACTAAGGGATAAGGCTGTTTAACATCAGAAAGATATATACAGCTTAGACTCAGCCTCAGATGTATGGCTCAAGTCAACAATAGTGCCCGGAATACGGCAATAGGCTCACCCCCTATTACGTGGGACCGAATACAATTATTGGTGAAATGTGGGTGTTAATTCACCTCTGCCTAACCCTCCGGGGATAAAGGCGTGATTTATTTATATATGTATTTGCTTCCTTTAATAGTAGCGTCGACTCTCGTCGATAAATTGGTTATCCAACCCAAAAAAATGTTTTTTTTTTCGAACCAGTACCTACTTCCTTAGATTAGCGCGTTCAGCCAAACAAACAAACTTTTCAGCTTTATAATATTAGTGTAGATTTTTTTTTAAGTATTAAAAAATATCGTAATCTCAGCCGAGCAGCTGAGAACTACGCACGCATTGTCATCACGAACGGAAGTAAGGAAACGAATAAGTAAGAGCTTCTATTCGGAACCGTGGGGCTCGCTTTGAACCAGATGTTATGTTTCTGACATAATAACCCCAAACGAATTGCAGTGATCATTAGATTCGCTGTACCTAGGTCAACGCGTAATTATTATTAACTAGCTGACCCACCCCAGCTTCGCCCGGGGTATATTTTGAAGCTTCATATCCCTTTGAGCCCGTATGTTTTAGTCTTCAAAATATGTATGAAAAATTGCCGGATTTGTTAACATTTAGCGTGATGATATATAGCCTAAAACCTTCCTCGATAAATGGACTATCCAACACTGAAAGAATCATTCAAATCGGACCAGTAGTTCTAGAGATTAGCGCGTTCAAACAAACAAACAAACTCTGCAGCTTTATAATATTAGTATAGATTGTGTAATACTACAAAAAAAAACATCGAGTTTTTTAGATAAATTACGAAACGAGGAAGTTTTGGTTATTAGTAATTCGTAAATACCTATATAATTATATATTGTTTTTAAGATAGACTTTGCTATAGTCACTATAGGTGTCTACTTTGTGTTTACTTATAAGAAAATATAAACAATTCAGGAAGGTTGAATTCAACTCCCGCTTGCTCATGCTCGCTCTATTTTTTAGGGATTGGTAGACATCAATTTTAGATCCCATCATATTTATTTCATAAATCATCGCATAGGTGCGATAATTTTGTTGCTATTTAAATAGGCGTGCAAAGTACCTACTCCATTTGATAGTTCTGTACATCAACTAAATTGCAGAGATTTATCATCGGTTAAATTACTATAAAAAAAGCTTTGTTAGATAATATAACATAACACATTATGAACTTAGAAACACTTATTATTATATACAAACAATGTATACTGTAATACACTATGTGCAGCATTGACTCACGTGTGTTCGGTATGTTCACAGACTCGGCTTCTGTTAAACCAAAACCAACATCTATTTACTTGGTTAAACTGCGTCGCTATTAACGACTCTTGCGCAGTTTTCCCATACAAGATAACATCAGTTCCAACTATTATTAATTGTGACTTACAATGAGATGCTGCAAGGGCAAAATAGCAAACAAGATATTATAGAAATAATATAAGTAACTATCGCACTACAAACTCTATGGTATCTATTTTTTTTTTTTGGTGATGCCGTTAGGCGAAACATGTCAGGTCTAATCTATATTAAAAATAATGTGGAAAAGTGCAAGTGAGTTTCTCAATATGTCTATGGTATCTGCTAGATTAAAAAAAACTAATTCTCCTCTTTTAAATTTGACACATGACAAGTGCCTTTAGCCCTCCCAACAGTCCCAATCCCTAGGGAGAAGCCTAGGAATAAAGTAAATATGTGAAGGGTATTCCGCTGGCTCCGACGAGAGGGAGAAGATATCCGAGCGGATTTCCGCATATTAAAAGAAGGGTGTTTTTGGAGGAACCCCAAAAACCCCCTAGTATATTTTTTTGTATAAAGTACAGCGTCCTTTTAGTGAGAGGGAGTCTCTTCTTGATCCAGCCTTTTAATAGTTCGGCTAATTCAATAATAGAGAACGATACTAACTAGAAGGAGACTTTGGTGATAGTGTCTCTACACCTACGTAGAGACACTCACTAAAGTCTCCTAATATATGTTCCTATATACAACATGTTCATATTATACATAGAAATACTTATGTAAATTGATATTTAATGTGTACAAATATTTGTACGGTTTGGTAATCCCACCCGCAACCGCAGATGTTGCAATTTAATACTCGACGAATAGATTATACCACTTATAAATTTGTTATTGAGTGAAAGTGTAGGTAGTTCACTGGTACCAACTGAAGAAAACTTATACAGAGCATATTACAGGGCTTTGACTGGGTGCTTCGAAATCAGGAAATGTACGAGTATATCTGAAACTCCACAATAAATAAGAACGTAAGACGTACCTGATTGAAATATGATGAAGATATCGAATGTGACTTCATTCTGTGAGCCATATTTGTAGGTACCTATCTTTTAAGAGATTTACCGGTGTAAAGTTATGTATGCTAACTCTATTTATACTACAGTAACATTCCGTTGTCGCTTAATCCAATTTTATACGATTTTTTTTCAGTTTTAATGTGCTTGAGCATTGTTTGTTAGAAAGATTCTTTTGTCTAAGAACACTGGCCGGTATCAGAACGGAGCAATTGAAGTTAAGTCTTCAGTTCAATATCGTTGTTCAAGAATTGAGAAACTGCAGACGAGTGTCTTACAAAACCTATTAAAGTACCTGATAGGCTTATGTAAGCATTGAGTGAGACTCAATTTATACTTTAACAGACTTCAAAAAGGAGGAGGTTCTTAATTCAAACGCTATTTTTTTTTAAATTCATAATCGGCCATTTCTATATTCAGTGCATTTTTTAAAATATTGTTCTAATAAGTTAACAGCGAACGCGTTCAAATATGTCATTATGTGTTTGACATTGCCAGTATGAACGTGAACAATGCCTGTCTTTATTATTATAATAATTTAATGTATTTGTAACATATAGATATTATATTATAAAGTTGAATTTTTTGCACTCCTTCAATTTAATTATGCCAAATCTCACACTCAATTCACACAGAGGTCTGAACTCATTCGGAAAACCACGAATACGAGTCACGTTTTAATTATAACTAACGGCCGCCCGCGACTTCGTACGCGAGGATCCGTTTTACCCCCTTAAGGGTAGAGTTTCGTAAAAGCGTATGTCTCCGACCTATGTTTAACCATAGACAAAATTAAGTTTAGCTGTCATTTGAGTTTTCAAATCAAATCATGCCATGTCTTATCAAATGCAAATCAGATGCTTTTTGTACTTGCTTACACTTACACAAAACGCGTTTTACACGCCGTATTTTGTTATGCATTTTGTTGGCTGAGACTGTGTCTATATAGTATATGGTCCAAGAATTGATCGTTATAAGAATTCGAATTTCGAATGTGCAATTATAGACCACTAGTTTAAAATGAAACGGCACCTCGTGTTTAACTATATAACGGCGCCATGGCCATATCAATTAAATTCTTAACATAACATTCGCAGCAGCTCATTCTTCGTAATAATGCTCTTTTTACTCACACCTTGTATTCCTGAAGAGTTAGGCAGTGCTGTATCAACTATTCAGTGATTATTGTATTGTGTATCTATCACCACATACATGGCGCGGAAAGTTTATTACGGCTGCACTCAATGCTACAACCGAAAATGAAATAATGACCCCGGCATTCATACATATCTAGGTACCTATGCATTTGCTACCTGAATAGTATTTTATCTATGTATTTTTTTTTATAACAATTAGTTGGCAGACAAGCACACAGCCCACCTGATGGGAAGCGGTTACCGTGGCCTATGGACGTATGCAACACCAGGGGTGTCACACTCGCGCTGCCAACCATGAAGAAACCTTCTGATGCCCCTCTTGAAGAACCCCATATTGTAAGCGCATGGGAAAACCGCAGCAGGGAGGTCACTCCACAGCTTGAGTGTGCGTGGGATGAAGTTTCTTTCATACCGCACAGTGCGTACCGTCTCAGGTCGCAATGTGTGGGGATGAATTCCCTGCCTATGGCGAGAGGTGCGATGATAGAATGTAGCTACGGGCATCATGTCAAACAATTCATCTGAGCACAAACCATTGTATAGGTGGTAGAACACACACAGTGAGGCAAAATCCCTCCTAAGGCTAAGAGGTACCACTCTACCTGTGAGTATGGGATTGTCAACCAGCCTCAATGCCCGTCTTTGCAACGAGTCGAAGGGGTCAAGTATATTATAAAGACAAAAATATGGCTCCATGTGTAAGATATAAAAATTAAAAATAATATCGATGGGGCACTAACAGTGTGATCAACTCATTACTGTATGTACTGTACTGTACTGTATGGAATGGATATTCTAAATAACAAACATTTATTTCACAAACTTGTAACTTGTTCACAAGCACCTAGTTCTTTTGTTAATTTCAAATACAAAGAGATGATTTTAATATATATCAATTGGCCTATTGCAGTCTCTCTAGATGTTGGGAGGTTTTCACACGGCTACACGGGTTTTACATTGAGTTTTCCTTCTCTCGTAGTGTTATATACTGCATATTTTCCGTTAGTCGCCTCTTACGACACCCTTTGGGTGAGATAGAATGGTGATACTTGTATTCTTTCTGCGACATCGCGCGGTTTATTTGATTTTGATACCAGAAGCTCGAATTCTATTAATAAAAATCTGTTCAAAATTCAATCTCGAAAACGTTCAGGTTATCCATGAAAATTGAAATACCGTTTTTGACACTTGGGGATTAACCTTCAGCTTAAACTCCAATCAAATACTTATTTCCACAAGAAATAAATACTTAAAGCAAAAAGTCCAATTTAGAAAAACATTTGAATGCCGTGTTACCTGAAAATGTTGCTAATTTTTCTATTGTTTTTTTTTTATTTCCCACTTTAGTATAATATTGTTATTATGTGAAAATTATGATGTCCCCACACTGCCTAATGTTGTACAACGTAATTGCAACGCGATTCGAAATTGTTGGTTTTCGAAGTTGTTTCGTAGATTATACAAATACTGCAACGTTTTTCAAATGGCTAAAATATAAATACTTTCCTTTTAGAAATGATTAATATAACGTTTTAAGGAGAATTTTAAGGGGTCCACTAAAATCTATGGAGCACACGGAGCCTGAGGTGTCGTTTGGTTTTGGAATTTGGACCAACCCTTCTCTTCCCATACGGTGTCGTACAAGGCGACTAAGGAATAGGGCTGTTTAACATCAGACAGATATATACTACCCAGACTCAGCCTCAAATGCATGGCTCGAGGCAACAATAGTACCCGGAAAACGGCTATAGGCTCACCTTCTATTACGTTGGACCAAATACAATGATTGGTGCATCTGAGGCTAAGTCTGGGCTGTGTATAACTGGCCGATGTTAAACAATCCTATCCCTTAGTCCGATTCGAGACAGTCTCTTTCTGGCACACTGGCATAAAAGAACAACATGAATAGCCGTTGCATTCAGTAATATCATAGCGCCTATGTTTTGTCTACGTCCGACAATTATTGTTTTAGATAGCTATCGGTAACATAATAATAGCGTCAGTATTATGATAATATTACGCTCTTAATATGAATAAGATTGGTGTATTGGTCTCTACCTAGAGCCTAGAAACCCATTGTCCCCCTATTAAATAAAGGACGATGTTCAGGCGCCGGCTTTGCTCTTGCCTGTCAAGCTTGAAAGTCTCTCGAAATAACCTAAATACCAATGAAAACCGATGAATTCTAAAGAGTACTTTAGAATTCATCGGTTTTCATTTCAGTTCAGTTCAGTTCAGTAGAACTCAAGTAGAAAAACCGATATACCTACCAATCACAAACAACTGCTACCGAGATCTAAAGCACAAGCATTGGAAGCAGCTTAAAAATGGCTGTAACAATGTTGATGAATTAGAATTGAGCAGTACTAACTCACTTATACAAGATGTTTCTGAATGGTTGGATGGATTTTACAGCGAATATCAAATATGTTTCTCTCATTAACATGGACCAATGATGCTACGAGTATGACATAGTTTCCACGGCGCGTAGGATAATCTAATTAGCCTTAGCGGTGTCACTTAAATTTAAATGAAATGGGATGTCTGTCCATATAAGGATACATTCCATGGGGATGTACGGAAACTCTACCAAGATTTTTGGGCACCATGCCTAACCTTATCAACTAGTAACTGCAATCAGCAGTTCGAGGTTGGAAAATTCCCTCTCACCATGTTTAATCCAACTCCGGTTGTCGATATACACATTTTACCGCGGAGATGAGGGCGCTCGCGGCTTCCCAAGCCTGCACTCAAGGAGGACTGAGGTAGTTGAGCGATCTCCGACGTTCAGACCACTCGAATGTACTTACACTGCCTTCCTAAAAACTTTAGTTATAAACAGAGCACCCTTTTTTAAAAGCTGTAGCATGATTTGTAAAGCTTAAATGACTTCAAACACGATATACATACTTATAAACATACATATAATCACGCTTTTATCCCTGGAGGGTTAGGCAGAGGTGAATAATTGTATTCGGTCCCACGTAATAGGAGGTGAAGCCTATTGCCGTATTCCGGGCACTATTGTTGACTCGAGCCATACATCTGACGCTGAGTCTGGACTGTATATATCTGTCTGATGTTACACAGCCCTATCCCTAAGTCGCCCTGTACGACACCGCATGGGAAGAGATGGGGTGTCCCTAATTCTACTCTGCCGGAAACCATGCGGCAAAATAACTATTATTGACGTAGATACCTCCCTAATTCCTCCCCATCGATGTCAAAAACAAACAGAATGCACATGGGCTACTTATTACCTCGGGAACATGTTTCCAAGATCACGAGAACACGGTCAATAGTTTACTCGGGTTAAACCGCGGGTAAGAGCTAGTGGGTATAATAGATAGATAAATGTAAACGTTTAATGCAACTCATAGAGCCACTTGGGATCTTAAGTCACGCATGCATGACACGTTTAAGCCTTTTAGATGTTAATGTAAACAAAAGGCACATCGCTACGGACCCTCCGCACTCCATAGACCATTCACGACAGCACACAACTTGATGCTCAGTGGGATAAGGGCCCTCACTGTTTAAAACAATGTACTTACTTAGTATTCTTTGACAATGTCAAGCATGATCAAGTTCTGATTTTATTGCTTCACGGTACAAGAATACTTCTGTTACGCAATGCTGAAGAACAACACCTTACTGATAAAGAAATACAATGTTTACTTTAAGAAAGCCGGTATATTCTTTTTGTCATAAAAGTATATTTTATCCACGAACAAGGCGGTGAGTCCCGCTCCGGCTCGTTTCTGGGGCAAAGGATGGCCATCGCGATTCAGCGAGACAGCGCCACCGGTGTCAAGGGCACCTTTGCACCGATAACGATACGGGACATAATTTGGTTATTTACGAGTTTACGGGTTATTTGACGTGACATAATATGACAAAATCTGTGATTGCAAATAATGATTTGACATTTGTATGTTTTTATATGTTGAATAAATGATTTGAAGGTTAAAAATAGTAAGTATATTTATTTTTCAAAGACGAATAGGTAAAATGTACCTATAATGGTAAATGTAACTTCTGGGAGTATCTAACCTTTTGTTCGGACCCATAATTACATGACTAATCACACACCAAGTACGAAGCAATTACAACAAAATAAAACAATAAAGATCCCGTGATATCATTACACCCATAGATCTCAATAATTAGTTGAGTCACCAAGCGTGCACGCACCTAAGGAATTGGGATCTGGGACTCGAAGAGAGCCGAGCCCCGCCGAAGATTCCCGAAGGCGGGTGGAAGGGGGAGCTCGGCAGCCCGTGACGCCTGGTCAGCTGAGCGTGACATCTCCTACTGGCGGGTATCAATATCACATAATACCATCCTGTACTCCCATATAATATCAATCGTTATGCTAACGCTTTCGCAAGCAATATCATATTGGTACTTACCTATCTCACATTGAATACTAAGGTCGGGATTACACAGTCCATCAATTGCGCCTCCCCGTTTCTGGGGACGAGTTGGGGACACTGTCAGATCGAAAAATCGGCTCAGGAGGTGGGGATATTTCGCATAAAAAACGCGACATTCGCAAGTTTATCAATTAATGATATGCGAACGTAATTCGTACCTAAATGTACACTCCGGTATCATGAAATTTTATCATTTGCCTCTATTTGCTTTGTTATAAAATGACAATTGCAAAAACTTCACTAAGTACTTTTGGTAACTGTTTATTTGTGACCTTCTGAAAAATATTAACAAACAAGAATAGAAAACGTCATTCGCGTGTCTAACAGGGTTGATGATTAGAACAAAAAACGTCCTCACCGCGTGCCGTGACCAACATTGACACAAACGTCGACTTTAAGGGTCAATTCGCACTAAAAATGCAGCGACTAGCAGCGGCTTTAAATTATAAACGATTTTGAATCTTATCTTCAGGGCAAAAAGGAAGTGCAGCGCTGCGATTCTACGAGTATACGCGAGTCTTCTTGTAACAAATTCTCGCTGTCTCGTTAGCCACTGCTCTTTCAGTGAGAATTGGCACTTAATCTGCAATAAGTACAAATAACAAACTGAAACAATGACGGCTAGTTAGGAGCCTAAACGCATCTGCCAATAAATTAATGTCACCCAATGAAGAAAGGTCGTAATTACATAACTCTGATCGAATTGTATGGGTTCGCAATTTAATTGGCGATGTACTTCAATGCACTCCTTACTATTTATATACTCTATTGAATAATCTATAGTATTGATCAATAACATTACTATCTTAGACTATACTTAACAGCTTAGGATTATATTTACAGCTTTATATTTTAGTTCAGCTGCCGTGATTTTAACAAGCGATTACAGAATAGGGTTCTTCAAGAAGTGCATTAAAAGGTTGTTACAGCGTCGGCAACGCGAGTGTAAAGCCACTGTTGTTGTGTTGTTCTATAGTAAACACTTTCCATCAGGTGGCCCGCATGCTTGTCTACCACCTAAGTGGTATCAAAGAACTGGGTGTAATAGAGGCTTTCACCTCAGAGTTCGCAGTCTTTCCTACTTCTTCTTTTCATTTGGCAAGATTATATCGTACTCGTGCCTGTCACTCCTCTCCTCTGGCACTCCTCGGGTGTGGGGACCACAGAGTGCAAAACGCGCCCAGCCGCGCGCCGTCGCGGCCTGCCTCTGCCAGGGTGACAGGCGGCCCCACCAGCGGCTCATCGACCTACCTTTTATTTCATTAGATGTTTGACAAAATTAGAGAACTCGCACCTTGTCAAACACTTCTACATCGCTGAATCTATACGATAGTATTTTCATTGTATGTCCCCAATGTCTTACTATAACTCACCATCATATAGATATCGATAAGCCATACAATCGTTTTCTATAATTTAAAAGTAGCACGTGTAGCGTAATTGTGAGAACCGTTCAAAAGAATGCGATTAGTGACCTCAGAATGCAACTACAAGAATTTAAGTCAATCCACTTGCGACTTTATGTTCATTACCGTAGATTATAGAACTATCTGTACTTCATTCGCTTAGGTACTAAAAATAAACAGTCTTTTAGTGATTTTTCATAAAAACACATATTAAATAAGTAAGCTAGGCTAATCAACTGATTAACTACTCTGCCCAAAAACAACTAGCTCGACGGTCGTCAGTACACCGCATATATATAACATATATAACAGTATATCGGTTGCTCAGCAAAAATAATAAATATTGTAAATATCCCGGCAAGTTTTACACTAGTTATGTGAATGACCATTTCAATCTCAAATCATACATTGACTAACTAGTGATTCAATTTCAGTTTTTAATCTTCAATATGAGTTTCTAAACCGAAAAATTGTTAACGTTTAGTTAAGTAGTAGCAGCCAGTCTAGCTTCGCTCAGAAACGCAGAGGCTTACTTGGGGCTTTACAGGCTTCACGGAGCGACCTCACTGTGCAGAGGATTTGTGATTGTTGATGGGCGACAAAACGGGAATTGTCATGTATTGATCGAAATCTGTAAAGGTGAAATCATTAAACGTACTCTTGGTAGAATCATCGGTAACTATATAACCGATACAAGGAGCCATTTCAATAAAATAAGAAGAAATACAATAAGGAGGTAGGACACGGCGGTATTTCCGTCCAATTGAGAAGTCCGACTGGAGAATTATAACTTCGTGTTGTGTTCCCAGACTCTCCAGTGATCGCTGGCTACCCTACTCACCAAGTAGGGTAGCCAGCGATCACTGGAGAGTCTTTGCAGTCAGTGAGTAGACTAAAGGCTTTCCCTGGTTTTTCTTCTACACTGACGGCACAGAAACGGTAAGTATGCCGACCCTGTAAGCACAGACTTAGGTACAGGATTAGCAACGCGAGTGTGACCGTCTTCTATCAGGTGCGCCGTGTGCTTTTTTGCTACCTAAGTGGTATAAAAAAGAAGAAAAAATGTTATGTGGTGCATGATATACAATTGAGCTGTTTTTCGCCCTAATAGTTTTGTTGTATGAGTCAACCAAACACATATCATCCCTGCTGCTCCTGCACACTACTGATGTAACAAATATCATGTATTGTGTTATTACTTACTGTTGCATGATGTGTGCGCTTTACATCGAAGTGTGTCAAAAAACAAGTGTAAGATGAACACCTGGACAGATACGCGTATTTGCAACTCACCCTGATGCGTTATGCGTCTGTATAAAGCAATAGACGAATGAGCTCTTAACACTACGTCGTATGCGGCCGAATAAGGCGAATAAATAACGCATAACGAATTGTGCCATAACATACACAGGTGTTGTCGTGTATTTGACCGAATTCTGTAATATTTATGAACACGGTCAACTCGACTGGCGGCGTCCGGACTGGCCTTCTCGTACGTCGTGATCTCGTCTCAAATAATCTATAAATTGTACAGTCAGCAAAAAATTGATCTTGACGAACAAAGTACTCAAAATGGTTTTACCCTTGATTTTCCCCCCTTCCTGTTGACTGATTGTTCTGATATTTAGAATACACACCTTTAATTCGGACTATAATACAATTGTTTATGGTTTTTTTTATGATTGAGTGTTCTAGATAGCCATTTTAGCAGCAGCGATTCTTTGCCCATTTTCTCTAATATGTCTATTATAAATATTTTTTTAGTCACATATTATTTGGAGTAATTCCACGACGCATTTTATCTTTAACCTTCATGTAGTTTTTTTTTATTCAATAAAACAGTTTGAGTTGCACGTAATACCTTGGTATTAAGATCATTTTGAGACTTGGTAGTCAAGATAGTTCCGATGCTGACTGTACTACAATGCCGGATAAGGAACCCGTCGAATTCCGGTCTAAAACAACAGTTATAATACGAATGAATGAAAATATTTCTCGATAGTTAAATTATTGGACTCTGTTATCTCTATAAATGAATTAAACGTCGAAATTCAAGTTTATTTTTGTTATTTTCTCACGGATCTTGATTATAGGCGAAATTATAGAGCGATCGTTTAGTGAAAACTTTCGAAGTTTTGAATGGTGTTAGCGTTAACAGGTATAGATTGATATAACATATGTTTATGTTTATTTATTTTGTTTTATTTGCATGTAAATAGTACTAACTTTGTAGGTTTTTTTTTTACGTGCGCAAAATTCCCACTCACCTCCCCACCGGAGCCGGTGGAAGAGGTTATGACGGACTCGAACCGACTAAAACGCACGCCGCCTGTGGGTCGTTTTGGTTGCCGAAGGTGAGGTTGACAGTCATATCCCTCGCACCCCGGCAGACCCAGGGCCATCTCTCGCGATCTGGCCCTCTCTTCGGGTGTGTGGGGACTACAGAGTCCCCAACTCGTCTCCGGAAAACGGGGAGGCGTGCAAGACGCGCCGCCACCGCGGCCTGCTTCTGCCAGGGTGACAGGCGGCTCCACCAGTCACCCCCAGGCCTGCGCTCATGGGAGGCGGAGGTCGTACCACTAACTTTGTATGAAGGTAATAAAGGTGTAAGTTTATTACTCAAAGACGCATAAAAATACTGAACTTGGCACATAGATGACATTATGACCTAGAAAGGACACTCGATTCTCTTTTCCTGGCCAGGTAACCCACGGGTCCTGGAACTGGTTGTCTACTTATTTATAGAACCATTTACTTATTGCCTGGTTAATGGCAATAGGCTCGCCACCTATTACATTGGGACCTAAACATAAACTGGCGAAATGTGGGTGCTGGCACCTCTGCCTACCCCTTCGGAGATATAGGCGTGAGTTTATGTTATGTTATGTTATTTATGACAATTATTTTAGCGTCATAAAAAACATCTGATGAGGCCGCCAAACTAAGGGCCACCATTGTAACATACGTATCTGTAATGGTGACCTTATTTTCTGAGACATTGCCTTTAGCTTACCATCAGGCGAGGTGCAGTAAAATTAGCAAGTCCTATATAAAAAAAGCAAATCTTGCCGCGATTGCTAGTCATTTTTAAAGGTAAATAACGTATATCTATATCAGATGTGTGAATTTGGTATTGATAAAGCGATGGTAGTGCGTGCATAACGATCGGCGAATACTGGGTACACACCAACAGAACGGAGGCGAACTCTCCCAAACTTTGTTGATTGATTAACGCTCGCTGACGATTTTATAGTAAGGTTTTTAAATTCCACTCACTCTTTTACTTCAGACGAAATACACAAATTTATTTATTTAATCGTTTTTTTGACATATGACGTGGAATAATTATGGGTTCTATCTTCACAAAATGCTCTACTCATGTATACCTATATGAATCTATACCTATTACTAGCACTAGTAGTGATTATTAACCAAAAACATTAACCAATATGCAAAAATGTTATAGGGAATTAACGTGATCATGGCACGCACATATCTTTGATTTGCCTGACGTTTCGTCCAGGTTACACCGGCCGTGGTCACAGGCTGACGGGCTCAGCTGTGCACGCCCACCGTCTTCGAGTTCGTGATCCAATCGCGTACCAATGATCATGGTATACGAACTCGAAGACGACCATGATGAAGACCTATACCATAATCGCGTTAATTCCCGTTAACACTATTGTATATCATGGAACGCGATAGTCTAAAAGTCATTAACCAATAATTTTCTTGTCGACAGGTATGTAGTTCAAATGTGCAACATTCGAGAGAACGATCTGCGAGATGCAACATAGAAAAAGCTCAACAAACCAGACCGGAGTCTTTCTTTTCTACCCGACGCACAATGCTTTAGGCTTCCTTCACTAGATGAGAAAGAGGGATGGAGCTATACACCCTATTTAGCTCTATCTCTTTTCCGCTTACAGCATGTCATGGTAGGCCGTTTTACGTTTTGTTGACACACGTAATTTGTGTCTCACACACAACGTAAGTATTTTTTACTATCGTCAATTGCGCAAGCTCTCGCAAATACTATTTGTTGCTTCTCACACAAACAATAGAAGAGTATAAGTACCAAAATACCAGCCCTGTATGAGCCGCGTCGAAACCGCCGTTTATGATCATCAGATAAACTGTATGTGTGGAGGCACCAACCGTTACGGCGTGTTGCTTCTACCGGCGATATCTTCGCGGGGTTAAAACCACTCAACCGTGCCGAATTATGAGTGTCATCGTTTGTGTACACCATGATTTACGTTATTTGAGGACATCCAACTGTAGGTCATAAGATGTTTAGTGAGGTCACGTTTCTTTTTGAATAGCAGATAATATGTTTCCACTGGCTACAAAACTATATTTTCATAATACGTTGTTTTGTTTCCCTTGATCTGATACCTCTATAAACGCCCTTATAGCACGCGAGTGTGACTCATCTGGTGTTGCACACGTCCATAAGCCACAGTAACCACTTTCCATCAGGTGGACCGTGTGCTTGAATGCCACCTAAGTGGTATAAAAAAGAAATATAATCATGATACGTGCCTCTAATAACCGTATTTCCTTATCACGCTCGCCTCAGAAATTTGCTTCAACAATCTTCTTTCATCCATTCTTACTAAGTTTTAAAACTATTTTAAGCATGATTTTCTCTATTTTGGTGTCTACTTCATACAGACGGTAAAAAGTCACCAGATAAAAGCAAACAGACCAACAGATCATAATATTAAGTATAACTTAAAAATGAAACGAAAATACACAAGAACATTCATATTTTTCAAACATAATGAACACAGCTAAAATTTTTAATAATAATAACAACGTATATCGCGAATCGACGTTGTAAGGGGCAATTTTCCAGTTCATTGGAGACAATAGCGATTATCCATGTGCCATACTGTTGGTAACTGGACGGTTCCAGTTGCGAAAGCGGTATCAACAGTCTTAATATCTGTGGAACTATCAAACAATAGTTGTTGTTAATTATGTAAATGTTGCAATAGAAACAGCTCACAAGTCATGACGAGACGAGACGAGTTGGGGACCCTGTGGTCCCCACACCCGAGGAGAGGGCCAGATCATGAGGATGACCCTGGGTCGGCCGGGGTGCGAGGGATATGCCTGTCAACCTCACCTTCGCCTTCGGCTTTCGGTTTTGGTCGGTTCGAGTCCGACATAACCTCCTCCACCGGCTCCGGTGGGGAGGTATCCGTGGGGATGTTGCGCACGTACAAAAAAAAAGCTCACATGTCATTCTCTGCTTATCTTTTTTATTATGAGTTACAGCACTCCAAGAAACTTAATGGAAGCTTATTAAAGTTTTAAAAAAGCAATATCCTTAAACATGTAATATAGAAACACAAAATATTGAACTAGAAAAATAAATAAGAATTACTTGGGGTTTAAATTTTGGCTAGGAACCATCCTAGGTAAAACTTGAACCTACCTCAGTCTTAATACAAAGTTTACCTATTCAGGTAGCATAACATAACATAACGTTTACAAATTCCAATTATTCATAAAATACCACATTATATCAAGAACGTCCAACGGAAAAGTCCCATTATCACAAAAAAACATGGCCTACACAGTGCACCTTGAGGCATCTAAATGCTTTTGATTCATAGCTTGTGAGTCTACTGACAAATGCGAATCTGATGTTATATTGTCCAATTATCATTAAATTATAGTCCCTGTTAGTACCACTCTCGTTAGTGACAGCAGCTACTGTGGACGCTATAATTATTGCCATGCACCTTAGCAAAGAAAAGCAACCGATATATTTTTTAAATTTACGTGCATATGTAAAAGCGGAGAATATTTTACAAAACTAAAATATATTTTTACATTAAACATAAACTGTGTTATGTATGAGTTACCTACGCCAAACTTAAAGTGTGCCCCTCGTAATGCTCAATAAAGTTTTGACGTAATCGGGCTTAGTGTCTTGTCGACGACCGGCGTACTTTCGCACATTACACTTACGTTGACACTCTATAAAGAGTAGAAATCATTAAAAAAAAACTCCCTCACTTACCCTCAAAAATAGAAAATTATTTCTTTTTTAACATAAATAATAATCAGGCTTAGTGTCTTGTCGACGACAGGCGTACGTTCGCACATTACACTTACGTTGACACTCTATAAAGAGTAGAAATCATTAAAATCAAATTACTTATTACCCTTAAAAATTTAAAATCATTTTATTAAGACCGTTAAAAGTGTACGCACGATATCTATTTAACGGTAGTAAACCTAATGTACTTCATTTGAAACACCATCCTTGAAACATTATGTTTGTTGTGTACCAAATGCCCTTGTATACCTTTTATTAATCTTTCATTGCAATTAAATACAAATCTTTAAAACAACAACAAGCAACTACTTTATCAGTATTGTTGTTTTATATAATTCCCTCTCGGATTTCTATTCTACGAAGAAAAGATTTTTCAGTAAGAAAATATTGTGTTCTGAGAAAACTAATTGTGATATTATAGTGTAAATCACAAATTGTTATCTACACATTTTTATAGAAGTTGTTGTCATCCAATAATACAATATTTACAGTGGCTAAACAATTTCAGATATCTGTCGTATTGCTTTTAAGATTTATGTTATATCATAGTTCACTTTAGTTCATTGAACTCTTAAATTTTTTAAGCTAAGCGTGCATTGTCAGAGGATGTAATTTTCCTAAATATTAAATGGGTGGGAGGTCAGTTTAAAGTTAAATCCAAGTATGCGGGGTTGCAACCCTTGTCCAGTGACCGCTATCTTGAAAAATAGGTTTAATGGTTTATCTATTCTCACAAAAAGATTTGTTATACTTGTTATTTATTGTTGCAAATAAAATTATCTGCTACTTTTGTCAAGAAACTCCGGATCATTTTTATAATTTGGAGCCATGTATTTTATAAGTTTATATTTCATGGATTCCTTTCATTTAATTCACCATGTTTGTTAGAGAAATTTCATTCCTATCCCTATATATTCCTATCGATGGATGGTATAAAAACACAGGATGTTATTTTATCAGACTTCAGTCGGTTCGATTATCAAATGTAGCGATTTTTCAGAAATCTACAAATGTAGTTTTGTTTCGTAAAAAAAAATAAAGTAATGTTTCCTGAGTGAAATTCGCTATCTCCACATTCTCCACTATTTAGAGTTGGTACTATCCCTCTAGTTACGGACGAAAAGTTGCACCCTGTATACACTTATTTATTTTTGGTTCTAAGTTACATGATAAAAGTTGTAGATAATCTTACTTACAACCAGAAATGGTAACAATTATTTTTTGTGGAACCTGTAGTTCATGTGAAAAACCATCAAACCATTTGAACTTTTCCAAGATGGCGACTGTGAAAGAAAGGTTACAAACCCACAAACTTAGATTTGACTTCAAACGACCTTTGATATTTAAACAAAAAACAAATGCAACCACAAAGTACAATTGTTATTATTTCAAATAAGACCAATTTTATTTATAGTTTTTATTACGAAAACCTGTCAGCATACAATTTAACGTCAGACAAACTACGAGATACGAATAAAAACAAAAAAAAAGTAAATATTTCATTCTAAAATGGTCTAAATGGTCTAACCATTTATTTTATATCTACTCGTTTATATTTATATAATTCTGAATACAGCCGCTTTTATTACGCACTCCTTTATCAGAAGCTGTGTTCAGTCACAGATACTGAATGAGTCTCGTCCTAGTTTATTCGCATTGGTATGTAGGTACATACGTTAAACAAGTAAGTTATTGCCAGTATTTTGACCGTGGAGCGATCAGTCAGTTCGTTCGCACTGGCCCCAGCGCTGTCGGCGTCACGCTTGCCTGAGCCCGTACGAGACGATCTCACACCTATTTTTTACTAATCACCTAACGCCATGTAGGTACCACCTGAACCATTGATTTATTTATAGAAAGTGAGTAATAATAATAAATGAGTAATATTTGTAGTCTTATATCTTTAAGATTCGTAATAAGATAAGATAAATACTCTTTATTGCACACCAAACATAGGGTAAGTATATACAGAAGATAGTACATGGTGGTGAATTGTATAATGGGCGGTATTATCGCGGTCTGCAATCTCTTCCAGACAACCAATAATAGCATCAGTGGCTTAGTGGTTAAGGAGTCGGCCTTACGATTGAGAGGTATCGGGTTCGATTTACAATACCGACGTGAACCCACTTCTAGCATAAGCAATTTAACTTAGTTGGAGCGATTATATAGAATAATAGTAATTGCGGTTGCTAATATTCTTAAAAAAAACTATATTGCTGGAATAGGTAGTTTACAGTGATACCTTGTTGCAAAGTTTGGTATACGAATCAAACTTGATTTTGGTTTAATTTTCTCGTAGTATTATGTTAGTCTACCTCCAATAAGAGGTTGTGAATGAGGTGATGTATAAATTTTAACGCTTGGATTAGACTCACACGACCGTGCGTAAGGCATGAAAACAGTTCATACGAAGTAAACAAACATACAGCTCAGGCTTATGTACCTACCTTCGGTTTCTTATTCAATTTTCCGGCAGTTTTTCACGACCACTTTGACATTAACAATCTATCATGATTGTATATATTACATATTCATAAATCTTGACAGTGGAAAATCAACTCAATAAATACCTTTACTTAGTTTATACTAGGCCCATCAGAGCATAGATAAAAATTGGCGAAAAATTACACTAAGTTGTGCAATAGCTAATTAAAATGTAATAAATGAATACAGTCATACATTTTGATAGTTAAGTTAAGAGTTAAAACCAAACATTAGTCATAGGAACTCAAGAAAATTGGAGTATTCGCGTATTTTCTTTAAAACTTTTTGATACGTCTTTTATTATTTTTGAAATCGTGGATCATTAACTCAATTACTTCTGACTAAACATTTGAACAAGCTAGCGGGCGATGGAAACTATACGGGCCAGCGAGCAGACAGATGAAAAAGAGGTGAAAAGATATCGCCCGGCTACAGAGCCCGTCGCTCCGCATCTCTCTCGCCCGCCAGCTCGTACGCCTGATAGGTCGCTCTCTCGACAGCTCGTACGACCACTAGGTCGCTCTCTCGCCAGCTCGTACGCCTGTCAGGTCGGTCTCTCACCAGCTCGTACGACCACTAGGTCGCACTATCGACAGTTCGTACGACCACTAGGTCGCTATCTCGCCAGCTCATACGCCTGCCAGGTCGCTCTCTCGCCAGCTCGTACGACAACTAGGTCGCTCTCTCGCCAGCTCTTTCTCCCGCCAGCTCTTCGCCCGCCAGCTGATATCGATGAACATATTATTTCGTTTGCACAGCAAACATCGCTAAGATAGTTCTGTTTACCTCTTAGTTCACTGTGCTCCCGGTGTGAACCAGAGTATGAATTCGATCGCACGCACGTTGGCGGAATGGTCTTTCCTTAAAGATAGTGTATATGTATACGTGCATTCTTTTTGATACCACTTGATTGGCAGTCAAGCACACGGCCCACCCGATGGAAAGTGGTAACCGTGGCCTATGGACGTGTACAACACCAAGAGAGTCTGCGCTGCCAACCCTGTAAGCACAAGAGTTTCTGTGCCGTCAGTGTAAAAGACGAAGCAAGACAAGCTTTTGTCTTTCCCACTGACAGCACGAAAACTCTCCAGTGATCACTAGACTAAGATTAGAATTCTAGTCTTCTTTCAATTACAAAATGCGTGAACTTCGATATTTGCGCCAAAAGTTTGCTATCCGACCTGCAAGCAAATGCTGTAAGAACGTTTCAAACTGATTTGACAGTTGAATTCGCGGTGAGATTTCAATTGTGCATGCTCTAAATTTGGTGACGTCACGTTAGAACATGCGCAATTGAAATCTTACTGCCAATTCAGCTGTCATGTCTGTTCGATCGTTCGAAACGTTCTCACAGCATGTGCCTGCTGTACATTGTACTGCGATATCAAAGTTCTGTAGGCTAAACTAAACTATATAAAAGTAATAAAAATAAATTAACATTAATTGTGCGAGGTTTGTGACGCATGCAGCAATATTGCCACTAGTCTCTATTCGCTATCGGACTTACGACGGTAAACGAAACGTGTCTTGTAGTAGTTTGTAGTACAGTTGCTTATTGCTTGTATGAGAGGGACCGCCGCCTGACCTACCAACAGACAGAACCGCAAGTGTACCGGCTAGCAGATGAAGTTGTCTTAGCTCCGGAAATATGTCTTAATAGAATATACCTTTGTTTTTTTAATCTGTAATGATCAAAACACTGACTTGTCAAAAGTAGATCATCCACACTCCACAGGAAAATACAAACCATTAAAAATATCAGTTAACTATATACTTAGGCTATGTATAAACTCCATAGATGGAATAGGCAGGGTAGAATTTGGACTACCCCATCTCTTCCTATGCGGTGTCGTACTAGGCGACTAAGGGGCAGACTTAACATCAGACAGCCGAGACTCAGCCTCAGATGCATGGCGCGAGTCAACAATAGTGCCCGGAAGACGGCAATAGGCTCACCCCCTATTACGTGGAACCGAATGATTGGTGAAATGTGGATGTTAATTCTCCTATGTCTAACCCTCCGTGAATAAAGACGTAACACGTTCATAGCGTTTTTTACAATGCATTTTGTTAGAAAAACTGAGTCTATAACTTATATTCTTATGGTCTAAAGTCTAACTACAACGGCCAGCAATTCCCTAAGACCCAAACATAGGAACTTTGATTTTTCATTTTCATTTTGAACATAGAACTACGCAACGGCGTCAATCACCACTCTTTGATATATTAATTGGGATTACGAGCCGCTCTGGCGCGTTGCGTAATTGGTAGCAATTCGAACTCTCAAACACAATCTACAAATCTAATGAACAAGGTATCGACTGAAATAGAACCGTCGGCGTCGTAAAACATTTAGTTAAATAAACTAATTAGAAATTGGATAGCTTTTAACTACTAAAGGGCGAGTATCATATTTATTGTTATCAATAATCTTATACCCGTTATAGCGAAGTAGATAATACTATCCCGATATTAAAGTATACCCGCATTGTAAGACAAGAACTATACTTCTCGCTCGCACACGATGGTTTGTGCATATTATGTCGCATTCTGACTTGCCTGTGCCATATCTACCTAGGACACCTAGGTACAGAACCCGGCTTATGACCTGGTATATTAAAAAAAATACGAAAATATGAGTGTCTGTCTGTCACGCTTTTACGTCCAAAACACTGGACCGATTTAGATTAAATTAGATACAGAGATAGGAAGGATATGGACTCGCAATAACCGAAATCCACGCATGAAAATATAATAATCTATAAAGACCATGGTAACTTTCCATTCCTACTTAAGTTATTTAAAGTAACGACAGAGAAAATCCCGAAGTAATTCAATCTTCTTTCTTCACACTTCTTCCCGGCGTGTGACGTAGTTAGAGATTAATGAAGAGATTTTGTGCGTGTGTGCGTGCGTGGGAAGACCAAAGGCTTGTCCTGCTTTGTATTCTGCACTGACGGCAAAGAAACTATATTCTTACAAGGTCGGCAGCACGAGTTTGACTCCCCTGATGTTATACGCGGCCTTAGCCCACGATTACCACTTTCCATCAGATGGGCCATTAGATGTCTGCCACCGAAGTTAATATAATAATAAAAAAGCCTTTTTTAATATAATATCAATATTTTAAGAAGAATAAATAAGTAAACAGTTTTACACACCTTTTATATAACTGTATAATGAAAGAAAATTGTACACAAGCTGCGGTTAATTGACTTGTTTACATACAGCCAGCGGGCCGTGAAAAGCTTGTAACAACATATTATGTGAAAAACACTTCTCTGTGTGTCGTAAGAAAGCTTTGTAACACATGGTTATGATACAGTGTGTTTAATGTTTATCGAAATTCGAATATCGAATGATAAAGTGAATTTCGAATATCGATTCATTGAAATCACTTTCGATATTAAACATAAAAGTAACAAAGTTTTCGAAATAGTGAAGAGACTAATTGACGCTTCTGTGACCATAAGGCTGGCCTTTACCTCGCTCAAAGAATTGGCATCGCCATTCAGCGTGGTAATGCCGCTAGTCTTTTGGGCGCGGTACCAGTAGAGATCGATGGGGATGAATTTTTCGATGCCTAAAGTTACAGTCTCCCTCTTTTGCTTAATTTCATTTTTGTATATATTGTATAGTTAGCATAGTTTTGTATAAATTTTATAAGTAATTGCATCATCTATTTTTACTAATTATATTAAATTTAATTAGATACCTTTATACAGTATAGGTACATTAAAAAATAATATTAAAAAAAAATATTAAGAGTAATCATGATATACCAAAAGTACCTACAAAGTTTTCTTCATGAGATATGTTTCTGGCCCCTTTAAGACTTGCAACCCGGCTGCAGGACTGCTAGATGGTACACTTGTAGATTGATGGACGAGACTCTTTCCTTTCGGGGTTGGCAGATCAGGCGGTGTACGCTATCCAAGACAAATCAAGAGAAGGAGGAGGATTAGTGGGATTTTTGATGCGACTTTTATTCCAGGCCGGCTTTAAATCAATTGAACAGAGTAAGAAAAAAATATGAGACTCGTCTAACTCGGTTTGAGGTCATTATTAATGAAGCGGGTGATGAAAATCAGCTGCTACTTGATTCATTTTGGTACTTAATTGGGTGTAAAGACCTCTTGTCACGCTACGTAAAAAAATATGTTTATTAGAATTTCATGTCTCGATGGTCTTTGTGACTTAGCGGTAGTACGTTGGACTGCTAAGCAAGGGGCGCTGGTTCGATGCCCGCTTAGTGCAAATCTTTGTAGGTACATATTATATTTCTATAGAATCAAAGAATCAATTTTATTTATTCAGTTTAGGCACGCAAAGAACATTTATGAACGTCAAATTTTGGACAATGATGTCAAAAAATAATATAAAACTAATAATGAGTAAATAAACCATTAGAAAATGATTCTTTTGCTGGTTCGGTAGGTTAGTTCTACTGAGAATATACCAGCAAGAATCTCTACTAGGAATATCTTTTTTATTTAATTGGCTTTAGTATACAATGTAAGGTATGTGAGCAAGCAAGAGACTATTGCTGACCACGCATTAACATCATAAAGATACTCATCTACTTTATAGTAACCTTTTTTCATCAAATTATACATACATAGCTAGCGAAACTGAGACCAAAGTAAGCATTGCTTAACTAGCTTGAGTTATGGGATAAACATATTTAGATACAAATTGTAAAATTTGGGTGTTAATTCACCTCTGCCTAACCCTCCAGGGATATAAAGGCGTGATTTTATGTACCTATGTGCATATGTATGAACCAGTAGTGCCTGAGATTAGCGCGTCCAAACAAACAATCGCTTCTGCTTTAAAATATTAGTACAGATTTATCTCCAACTAATATTGTTTGTTTTTTTTTTCGTACCACTTAGGTGGCAGACAAACACCTGACGGCCCACCTGATGGAAAGTGGTTACCGTGGCCTATGGACGCTTGTAACAGACTTGTTTGTTTAAGTTTATGAGAATAAATATAGGTATGTTAGTAATAAATGTTATTAATGAAATTCTGTAGCAATTAGACTACTAGCCTTTTTTTAAATATAAATCAAAAAATTAGAATAATCATCTGCCACCAGTCCTTTTTTTGAAGAACAAAAAAATTAAAATATTAAATAAGTTGGTCCAACAACTTAGCTTTTTTTATTTTTTATTTTTTTACAACATTCCACACAACACTATCTAGACCCATGGTAAGCATAGCTTAACTAGCTTGTGTTATGGAATCTAGAATGCGGATAAACATACTTAGATTCAATTTATTTTTGTAAATACATACATATCATACATAGAAACACCCAGACCAATGCAAATATACATATTTATGTATACAAATATTTGCACTGAGCAGGAATCGAACCCCCGCCTCCTGCGTAACAGTCGAACGTACTACCGCTACGCCACAGACGCCGTCGTCAGAACTTTGCTAGCTGTAAACATCCTGGAAAGCCAAGATTTATTTCAAGCCTCCTAGGAGTCCTATGGAAGTGTAAAATTGGTACAGCTTTACATATCAAGTTGTATACCGATTGTACATCTTCAGTTACCATCAAAGAATAACATTACATGTGATCATTTACATGTACCTAACATGGTTCTAAGTAATGGTCGAATTATTTATTTATTATTAAAGTTTGCCTGGAAGAAATTCTTTATAGCGATAAGACACCTCTTTGTGTCATATTTATAACAATTACATTGTGTTAATAGAGTCACTAGGTATAACAAAATTGTATTACAATATCGACTTGCGGTTGAACATGAGATGCAATAATTCTATTTATATTTATTTCCAAGCATTCGTGGAACATGTAACACGGATACATTATATTCTTGTTATTTGCTAAAGTATACACAACAAGTTTAACAGCATGTTAAACTTGGGGACTCTGTGGTCCCCACACTCGAGGAGAGGGCCAGATCGAGAGAAATGGCCCTGGGTCGGCCGGGGTGCAAGGGATATGCCTGTTAACCTCACCTTCGGCAACCAAAAATGACCCTCAGGCGTCGTACGTTTTGGTCGTTTTGAGTCCGACATAACCTCTCCCCCCGGCTCCGGTAGGGGGGTATCCAGGGGGAATTAAAAAAGAAGCATGTTAAACTTTTCATCCAAATCTGTATTTCACCAATGATTAGAAACATAAACGCGATTAATTTAATTGAAACTGCGTTAACCCATTCTACGCTGAGTTTCATTGAGTAAATTACGTAAACTTAAATTAATTAAACGGATTTTCCCTAATGAAGGCAAACCAAATATCGGATCAATTTAGGCCTTAACTATAACAACTATTAAGTCTTTTTTGAAGACTTATCTAAAGTCTAAGATCACCATATTAAAAGCTGTATATATCCCAACTCAACCTCGAAAGATATCTTTGCAGTTTATAAAATCAATCATAAGGATTAAGAATGCCTCACGAATTCAGTTGCTTCTCATATGAGTTGATAAAATATCCTCTAAACAGCCACAAAGAAAAGAGTTTCTTAACATTTATTGGAGATCTGTCATCTGACCAACAAAATCTTTTTCTCGGGCATGTGTCGACGGATCAAGTGGAACATTTTATAACAAATACTCAATCTGCAACCTCTTACAGCTGTGTAAAAATTAAACTTCTAGAACAACGCAATAAAAAATATTGCCGTTTATGTAACATGAGTTCGTCCCTCAGTTTAATTTATACCTGACTACGGCGAAACAAAAGGAGGGTTATGATTTTGGCAGGTTATGATGTATGTATTTAGGTTCATATGTGCCCTCATAGCTCACAACCACTTATTAGAACTAGATAAATTAGGTATCATATGAAGCGTCTTAGTCGTCCGCTGGTTAATAATACGTGTATTTTCTTAGTATAACAAAAGATTACTTTCTAGATAAAAGTGGCATACGACCACGGCTATCCTGGATATATTCTTGTTTAATACTTTTTCAGTAGTCGGGTTTCAGTTTTAAACTTATTTTGTACAGAACTCTCAATGCGCGAATTGAACTCGCACTTGACTGGGTATTTTTTTCTTTAACTTTTAAAGAAAATATTATTTTACATGAACCTTTGAAGCATTATTAAGTATAGGTAATATTCGCAATAAAAATACAAACAAAAAATATCTGACACAGTTTATAAGTTACATATAACTTTATTCTCCGCATAGATCGAAACATACAAAATATTCGTATTATTAAATCATACTTTACGGTAAATTACACCTCCAACATGAATAATAGTTTAGTTAATTCACAATAATTAACAATCATATATACCTATACTAGTAGGTAAATATACAAATATCAACGGTGTGTGTCACAAGGAAACTCATTGATGGGCGCCATCAATTGAAGCGATGATTCAAAAACATTTACACGTTACACACGCTGGGCGATCATTATTGAATCGGTTCTCACCAGTTCACTAATCACCAGCAGCTGGTGCTTCAAATGAGGTGAGTGACTGGTTCCAATAAAACAATGATTATTATTTCCGAACCAATTTCCTTCAAATCAATTGCTTGATATTGGCTATGTTACCTATTTAATCTTATTAAAAAATAACCGATAATTTTTAGGACCTTACCTTATTTTTTTGTGTTGTATTTCTCATGGATACTCTCCCACCGCCCGGAGACTCGAACTCACAAAAACCGCACGCTGTCTCGGCTCTCAAATGTCGGGGTATAAGATGGCTCAACATGGAATTTTGGCCCTCGGCCCTCGCGCTCCGACTTAAAAATGTACCTATTTATTTCTATTTACTAAAGTTAATAAAGATAAATGAAATTAACAGACAGATTAGTATGACTGCTCTAAAATAAATGTAGGTACGAAGTTTTAAACACCTAATTAAATAATTTATAACTCTCCGTATCATTTATATTATTGAGTTCATATATTCTTTATAATATGTATATCATACTTTACAAGTAGTAGAGTAAGTTGTATCGCATTTTACTTCAGCCTTTATAGTTCTAATAAAATCTAAATAAATCTTAACACCGTAACCAGTGTAATTCTAAAACATTGATATCATCTATTATAATAATAAATAATAAATATTCCATGATATTCTACACAACGCTATCAAGAACCATGGTAAGTATAGCTTAACTAGCTTGTGTTATGGGATCTAGAATGCGAATAAACATACTTAGATACTTTTTTTTTTAATACATACATATTATACATAGAAACACCTAGGCCAATGCAAATATCGTGAATCGAATTTATAGCTTTAATTATTATTTTTAAATTGATGTAATTCCAGAATGAAGCAGACATATTATTAAAACCGTAAAAGCTGGTGTCCATATTCCCGCCAATAAACTTATCAAGTTATACGTGGCATCAGCGACGTATTGTCTCTCACTGATATCAATTGAATGATATCGATAAACAACATGAATCAAATAAAACACTAGTATTTACATAAAGGCGCATGAAAACGGGCAGTTGTGAGCGGCAGCTGCATAGGGTCAATTGGTAGTGACCCTAACATTACAAACCGACAAAATTAAAAAGCTGCAACAGTCAGAACTAAAGCACTCGAACGGGCGGCAATAGAAGTAAGCGCGGTTTCGTCTTCAAACATCTTGAATGCCTCTCACAGGCGAAGGAATACACGGCCGAGTTAGATAGTCATCATTCACAATCTTTTATGTTCAAGATTTAGTTGTTTTTTGACGCGGACGTATAACATCATCCCAGAAACACAGATGCTCTTTATTAAGCCACGGAGAACATATGCGGGTAACCACGTGTGCCTAGTCTAATGAGCCCCCACTTTAAGTGAATCCCTTGAGAAAAATTGTTGGTTTTTTGTAAAGAATCGTTCTCAAGATACTTGAGATTTCCTTTTGTGGAAAAAAAATGTTTAAAGACACATCTAGTTTTAAGAGTTCAGAATAACATGCCCAAAAAATGTAGCAAGGAGCGATGAAAAAATTTACCACATGTAATCTGTTACCTACTACAAACTGAATTCTTGAGTTGAGTCATAGGCTTTTGGACCTGCTGGAACATACATGATCGGGAGTTTAATTATTGATGGGGGTGACGTCAACAATTGTATTTTATTAACCAAACAATTTCAACGTAGTCCAAGCCTTTGAATCACATGTGATATCATTGAGAGTTTCTTCAGAAATATTATCTACTTATACCAATCTGTACTTGATAATTCGCAGAACTTTTTTTTAAATTTCCGTAATATATTTTTGTGGTTTGGTTTTATACTTATTATGATAAGTTATTCTTTAGTTCATAGTCATTTTCCAGCTACGTTCAAGGTTAGCACACGAGTACGAGGTTCACCTATTATTTTTGGTTTTTCTGTTGATGGTTGCTGCTTCTTGTTTCTGTGATGACTGTTCCTTGAGTCGTCGCTAAAAACTCGTCCATTATTTTGCAGGAGCACTGACTTATAGGTGAGATTAGCTTGAGCCACAAGGATGCACAGTATGCACACCCAATAAGCTTTTAGAGGATTGGTACTGTAGAACTATATTTAGTAGAGTAAATACCAGGATTATTTATATAACATAACATAACATATACTCACGCCTATATCCCCGAAGGGGTAGGCAGAGGTGCTAGCACCCATATTTCGCCAGTTTATGTTTAGTTCCCAATTTAGTTTTAGTTTAGTCTATTGCCATTAACCTGGCACTTATAAACCTGCGATAAATACAAAAGTTAAGTAAGTGCAAATACGAAGTTATGTAACTTCGAAAAGCATCTAAAAGTCATTGGTGTGTGCCATGGTAAACCCGGGATCGAACCCGAGACCTCGTCTCAGCAATCCATTACCCATACCACTAGGCTACCGCGGTATTTTGATATATCTATATGAAAATTCAACTTTTTCTTTACCATACAAACTTACAATAGTCTACCGCTTCGAGAACTCATTATGAACAGGAGATAAGTTGTTATATATTGCAAGACCGCAGAGTACTAAATGAAAGAGAACAGGTTGTCATAACGGTGCCGGTTCGATGTCCGCCCAGGCTGGCCTCGAGATGCTAAGGGTATCACTTAAAAACTTGTCTAGATAGTTCGATGTAAGTAGTTGAATATTTTTAGGTATGTTACATTACGAAAAAAAAAATTAACTTTACACATTTAAGTCATAATGTTGATTTTGATTTACTATTGATAATTTTAGTACATTCTCGTTGACTTGATAAATATGTCCTGCCATGTTAATTATCACAATAATCGAGGATACAGAAATACATATGCTATACATTATGTATACAGTACATATATAATAGGATAATCATAACAGGTTTAATACAACAGCAGAAATGTCAAAGTGAAGTAACACACACATAAAATGATTTCATCTCAATAGAAAAAATCTTAATCACAATTAAAATATGGGAGTGGGGGAATTAAAATAAAATACTTCCATCTGTATATTGGAGGACATTTGAGGAGTTGTCTATTAATAATAATATTTTCCTTTACTTAATAATATATTATGACAAACAACACAGGGCCATCCAAAGTAAACATAACACTAGCTTGAACATTTTGTACCCATATTGGCCAAATATTTATATATTATACATAAAACGTGTACGTAATATAACATACAAGCCATTGTTCATCATGTTTTAGAAAAAAAAAACCAACAATAGTTCATTTGTAACCTACATAAATCAACCTCATAACTTTTTATTTGTTTACATATTTCGTTTACGGCGTGTATCTTGAGTTCTTGACACGAATTATAATTAAAAAAAGAACGATTCAATCTTCAGCGAGCTTTCCCGCGTAAACGGGCACATGTGCGCCTGTTGCCAGTGCGCGCGTGGGAACCATCTTGCAGTCTCGTCTGCCGTCGCCTTTTCAGTAATGCTGTACCTTTTGAATTTGTAAAAACAATGTTGAAATATTGTTTCGTGTAAGTACTAAATAATGTATGTTATGTTGGACTTCATTTCAAGTTTCAACTTGAATGCCAATTTTGCAACGTAGCAACACAAATTAATAGAGCCGGTTCTTAGAATATGAGAGTTGCTTAAGGTCCGAGAAAGATTATTAACAAGGATTTTTTTTTCGTAAATAGAATAATAAAGTGAGTATTTGCATACATATGAGACTTACTACAAGCAGAGATAAAAGGCAAAGTACACTTGTCTGACCTCTAAAAGTAATTATTTAAAAAAAAAACTATCAGCCCATTGCAGTCCACGGCTGGATATTGGACGTCCCACTGTTGGGAGCCTTTGGCCTACTGTTTTCACGCTGGCCAGACGAGTTGCTACATGGTTTTATTACGAGCTTTCTTTTTCTCGCAGTGATGACGTCCACGTATTTTTCCATAGGTAAAATATACTAATGGTAAAAATTACTTCCCCCACTTTATGATACTTAACATTTTTCGGTCACGAAGTATAAGCATGGATATGATTTCATCATCAGACATCTGTGGTCTTACCATGAAGTTCAAATAACACAAAAAAACAGGTCAATAATTGAACGGCTGTCATTTACTAAATGCATAAAGAACTATGTAATCCCATTTAAATATATATGATTACAAAGTTACATTTGCAGTTGGTAGAACGACAGTACTTCGATTATTGACTTGTTTTAAGCGTTCTTGGTACGGGTCCTGTAATACAAAAAAATCTATCAACATCTTTTTGTCAATAAAACAGCATTAAGACATTAAATTAACATTCATCACGGTTACGACTCTCATTCAATATTTGATTACGACATTAGTAGCACGGATGTCCGTTTTCACAATATCGACTTCCGAAGCCAAAGTGTTAGTCCGCCAGACGCATTAATGAAGCAACAGCAGTGCACTTTCATTCAAGTCCTTACACTTCCAGATGAATAGATGCCAACGCACTATAATCTCGCGAGACAGCTTGCGCACACGCAACGGCCGAAGTGGATCCGAATGTAGGGACCAAGTCACAACCTTTTGATACACTATGTACTGCAGTTGTAGTTTATTATGGTATTCTATTTTTTACGTTGAGTAAAATTGAAATAATATTTGCTAGGGCTCCATGCTTAGAATTTGTCAAGTAGGTACATTTTATCTAGAAAAAGGAATAGTTTCAAGGTAATAGAAGTATCTAATGTAATTGACATTATTCATACTTTGCCCTTGAGAATTCTAATCTGCTCTAACAACTTAGTTACTTAGAAATCAATAATTAGTTCAATAAATCACTACTTCGTTACCTTTTAACGGACTTGCCTGCTTTTTGTTGCACTGACGGCACAAAAACTCTGTTCTTACAGGATTGGCAGCGCGAGTGTGACTCCCTTGGTGTTGCACACATCCATAGGCCACGGTAACCACTTTTCATCAGGCTGTATACTTGTCTGCCACCTAAGTGGTATACCAAAAGCACTGCAAACTCTGCCACGGATGTTGGCCAAAATAAAATTGTGGAAAAGAGCAGTCCCTTTTAAACTGCTCCCTTTGACGACCATGTAACTTGAAAATAAGAAATTGACCACAGTATCGAAAATGAAAATTAATTTATATTAATCTGAAGTCGGAATCGAAAGCCTAATATTGTGGGTCTCACAATGCACATACAAACAAAGACTCGATAAATATTTTAAAAGACATTCGCTATCCCCTATAACTTAGGACCTTGAACTAATAACACAAATACCACCATCATTACTTCGCGGTAGGGCCGCTACCTCCTTATGCATTTGTGCAACTTAATCTTCCATAGCTTAGAACAGAAGAGGCATCTATCTAGCTCCACTTTCTCACTCGACCACCGTCCGGCGTATACAGGATGCAATATTACATCTTAGTAAAAGGTCGGCTTCCTCTGCGATTATCATATAAATTAACTTTCAACGTGTCCACTAGGTACAAGTTTTGACTATATACAGGCATAGACACATTAGTGATATCAAAAGACCACTCAAAATACGCGTAATGCTATGTGTGTGTAAGGTAACATCAATCTCAATCAATCAATCTTTAAACTGTCAATGTGTTCAAATTATATTTTATATAACCGTCCCCTAAAATCCAATCACACGTCCTGATTGACCACCTGAATCCCATGGGGGGCGGAACCACGGAAACGAATCTACTGGTGTGACTAGCGTGGCTTTGGTAGAATTTCTTTCATTGGCCAATATCGGCGATTTACTGCAGAAGCCATCAAAAAGAAAATGAAAAAGGATGTATAGTCAAATTTGTATTTTTTTTTCTTTTTTTTTCCTTTCGGAACAGGCCATGATAGGTACCATGGCCATGCTACCTAGTTATCCGTTTATTATTTTATCTTAGGTAGATGAAAAGATTGTTGATGATGTTCATTGAGTTGATTACTGCCTCAGTAAAGTGATAAATACTTTATAGGGCTCCCTGAAGAGATTTGTAACCAACACGAAAAGTCACAATTCCCTGTAAATTTGCCACTTTCTTACTCTTGTATGCGTTGTGTCTAGAAATATACAATTTTCACATTCACACCATTTTCGGAAATTAAATAATACCTCAATGCAGCTTTCTTCGCGTTGGCGCCAAAACTCCTGTCAAACTTGCACCAAAGTAGCAGCTATTTATTATGCCGCGTTGTTGTGGCCTATTTTTTTGCTTTGTCTATGGAGTTGTGTATAATCTAAGGGTACAGGTATCTAATACGAGTGCTAGCTGACAGCCTTTTCTGGTTTCATGAATAATTTTCGAGAAAATTGATCATCAATCTGGTATGTCCTGATGGGACATGAATATTCAGATAATGGTTATTATTGCTAGGCAGGTGGATGTCATTTAGCGTGTATTAAAAATTCATGATTGCTGGATTATAGAGACATGCTATCAGGACTATGAAAAGTGCTCTCAAAACTCGTTAGTAGTATCGCCAAACTTACATAAGGGGATGTTCATTAATCACATGATGGTTTTTAGTAATTTTAACCATTCTTACCCCATGGTGATATGTGGTGAGATTTCAGACTATCCCTCCCTCCTGCCCTAAATCACGTTTATTTTTTTGGTAAGTAAAAGTTATTAAAACAAATCAGAATATAAAGCGCAGAAATATAAATACACGTGCTATCTCAGTACTTTTACCTCCCCCCCCCCTAGTGTTACGTCATGATTTTCCGTTCCCCCTTGTTGAGCCTCACGTAATTAATGGACAGCCTCTAATATGCTTACAAAGGTAATTTCCTCCCCAAGTGGTGGAATTACAAAAATATTTGATAGCCTGAGGCTTGAGGAGTGAACTTTAGAAAATTGCTTCCTTAACTTACTCATAGCTTATATAGCTTATCACATGAAAGACATCAATTTCCAAAATTTTAATTTAGTAACCCAAGGTTTTAAGCTCTGCGTTGATAAATCAGTATGGAATCAGGAGAATCACATAAAAAGAAAAATTATTAGATTTACATTATTATATTAAATTGACCGTTTATTAAAAATCTCCTGAAGTGTAATTGGAGAAAGAGCAAAGAGAATTTATTTCACTTGACATAATATCACGATGTCAATTTCGATCAGACATCACATGTCATATCATGAGTGTACTTCAAAGCTTAGTCACCGCCCCAATTATTTTTTTTTATGTGCGCAAAATCCCCACGGATACCTCCCTACCGGAGCCGGTGGAAGAGGTTATGTCGGCATATACCTCGCACCCCGCCGCCGCCTTGCCTTGCTAGATGCAATTAATCTATCTAGATTTCTCAATATTACACCGTTGATTTCATTAATAGAGGAAATTCGAAATTTATTTGACATAGTTTTCAGTTTGACTTTTTATAAATTATTGTACAGATCGATCTTGACAAGCCTAATTACTCAAAATGATCTTAATGCCTTGGTTTCTCCTCCCCCCCCCCCCCCCCTCCCTTCCTGTTGACTGAATGTTCTGATATTTGGTACCCACCTTTAGTTCGTACAATAATACAATTTAAATATCCTTCAGACCTTATATTTTTTACATATTATTTTAGTAAGAATTTTAAATACCGAAATTACTTTACTACGAATTACTGTTCATTCCTCTCACACCTTCATCTAAGTCTCCTAAATAGGGCGTTTACCCATGGTCCCACCAATTCACCCCACAGTAGGATCACGGGATTTTTCTCCCCGTAGTCCCACTACAATGTTATCAGACTACTTGTAATTCGATATAGCTTGTGTTACAAATCCCCCTCATTCAGAACTAATTTAGGTGTTGCAAATTTCCGTTATGGTACTTCCCGAGTTAAACGAATCCGTACCGGGGAAACCCCTTATGCCTCTTAAAATTTGATTATATAGTTATGAAATGGTTAACTTCCTGTCTATAAAACAAGCACAAGATAACTGTTCTTAATTTATTTTTAGAGGACTGAGGAATGTTGCTTGGTGCAATCGTTAGTTGGCCAATGACAACCGCGACAAGTTTTAGTACAGGAAGTGCTAAACTTGTGTACCCCTATTTGGTAAACCTAAAGTTTGTCTTAGTATTAATGGATATTCGATGATACAATAAATTTTCTATGTAACAGAGTAATTAAAAGTGCATTATCTACATTTTACACGTTAGGGTAACCATGGGGCCCGAGGAGAGGGCTAAATCGAGAGAGATGCGCCGTATGGCCGGGGTGCGAGGGATATGCCTGTTAACCTCACCTTCGTCAACCAAAAACGACACACAGGCGTCGTGCGTTTTAGTCGGTTCGAGTCCAATATAAAACCTCTCCCACCGGCTCCAGTGGTGGGGGTATCCGTTGGGATTACTCGCAAGTAAAAAAAAAAGGGTGACGTTCGGACTGTCGGTTCGAGTTTGACATAACCGCCGGGTAGTGAGGGCATTTTACACGAAAAGAGAGGGTTATCATTATCTCTGGTGCCTATCGGTACAGGTTCTTCTTGGCGTTGAGGGATAAGACAGCAGTTGCTCACGTAACGCTAAAAAAATTAACCAATGAGAAGTAGGAGAAGGATTCACAATCCCAGGTTCTTGGAGCGTCAAGGTAGGGACTACCACTTAGAAATAGACATGTTAGTTCTTAGGGGCATCAGATTGTTCTTAATGGTCGGCAGAGCGAGTATAACACCCCTGGTGTTGCATACGTCCATAGGCCACGGTAACCACTTCTCATCTGGTGGGCCGTGTGCTTGTCTGCCACCTAAGTGGTACAAAAAAAATAGTGAAAACTTGGGGTGAATTACAGTATCTCCTGTAATTCACCCCAGTTTTCTTACTTTTGACAGACCGAATACTAAAAAGCCCAGATATCAGAGTGTTTAATTGCTATTAGCACTTTCCTGAAAATGGACTAGTATGCACTAAATACATAACAGCACAGGATTTAATTATTTGACGGTTGTTTTATGGTGGTACTTCACATGGCTATTTGTACTTGTGTATTTGACGTAATTGACAAACAATTACCATGTGTGGGCAGTGTTATTATCCATTATTGCCCATTTGTCAAATATGACATAACATAAGATAACATAAACTCACGCATATATATGCGTGAGGTGATCGAACTCGACATCTCATTTCAGCAGTCCGTTACCCATACCACTAGGGTACCGCGGCTTGTCAAATATGACCAATACGTATAATTGACAAGTTATTTAGTTTTTATTTTTTAATTCTTTGTCTGATACTGTTAAAGGTAATTACTGAACGTAATTACCTTTAACAGTATCAGACAAAATGTGACAATTTACATATGACACCTATTTGAACGGAATACTTTTTTGTAAAGTAAATTGTGTTTGTCCATTTTGCATGTTTGCATATACGTCAAATATTTTGCCAAAACAACAAACGGCCAGTAGCAAACTCAAATAACCAAGTAAAATGCAACTATTATCAGCATGACAAACACAAATACTGGGTTATTCTTAAAAAAAAATATAGGGCGAATAATGTTTATGCTAGCGTGTAGACCAGCTACGGGAAAAGGTCGTTCGTTTGAACCGGATCCCTTTGGACTACGTGACTGACTCACTAATGAAACGAGCGTGTTTAAACTAAGATGGACATACACGGAGATAATCATATAATTAGGAATTAAAATGTCTTGAGACACCTTTCTTCTGAAAAGTGTCAGAAAATTCTTCCTTTTACCGATTCCCCCGAAAGTTAATTATCTAGATTACCCTGGAACTTGTGCAGTCAAGCACAAGTTACTTAATTTAATTTTGGTTTGGTTTCTTACATTTTACTTGTTCTTTTTTGTTTTGTTGGAGTTGTGTTTAGACTGACGATCAGAAAGTGTCAAATGCCGGACGGGACTATAAACTACGACCAGAAGACCAATTCTTTTAATAATGATGTTCAAAATTAAGTCTCGAACTGTCAAAATCAAATTAAACGCCAAAAACAGCATTCTCGTTGTGATCGTTTTTAACATAGCATCGAGGCAAAACTAGTAATTCTACTAATACATTTGTGGCGATGCCACATGTACCCAGCGCCGCGTACGTACGTAACTACGAATCCTACATCGCGCATGTAAAGTTCTCGCGCTGGGAGAACATATGTACATCGTCCCAACGACAATCGTTGGGCCGCGGACCGCCAGGCGTGATCACCTTGCCTGGTCGGAGGATCCTCCCTTTGTGTTGGAGGAACATCACACCTCGTTCCTCCACAGTGGTGACCCCGACGTGATCTGATCACGTAACCTTCGCTGAACATATCATCAGCATTCTCATCGTCACATCCCATTCACTTCTCCCGCATGAGCGGTAATCAAGTCTTCGCCATCCAGCACTTTCGGCCCTTACAAGGATACCACAGCATGCAGCGACCGCTGCAGCCTGGTTACCCTTCGGCCTCGCCTGCATCTAAGGCATACAGTGCACGTATATACGGTCCACGTAAGAAGAGGACATCTCTCCCGTCTACGTGGCACTCAGCCATTACGCAGCATTCGCCCCAATACACGGGGGACTTATCTCGCTTCATCGAGGATTCGCCCCGTCACTGCCGAGGACTCACCTCGCCCCACTGGTGGCTCGCCGAGGATTCATCTCGACGCATCGAGCCCCAACTCAAGGCGTTTCACAGCAGGACCGCAGCACCGCAGCACCGCACTTGTCCCGCGTCTTCGGGACCAGCGGTAGTCCCGACTCACTGGGACTAGCGAGGAAGACTGTTCCACTAACGGAATAAGCGGCGTCCAGTTCTGACGAAACGGAACTACTTAAGACTGGAAATGGCATGCTTTACTTTAATTTAATTATATTTTAAATCTAAACTTCAAAATAACCTAAAAATGCATTGGTGACATAAGATCATATTGACATAGGATCAGATTGACCTAGCTTATAAAACTCTAATTTTAAATTTAAGGTTAGTTATACATTAGGAATGTATCCTTGCAACTATTTCTAAATGCACACTGGAGTGGACAATAAAACTTAAACCTCACCGTTTGGTTTCATTTAGCTCACCTCCGGCAGATTAAAAGTTTCCAATCTCCGCTGATTATCCTAGGCATGTGTATCTCCAAGGCGCCCGAACTTTTATGGTAATGTACTTACAAACCAATTTTATTTCTATTTCTTTTAAATAGGAGATACAGAAAAATCAAATTTTTTTATTATTACATCTGGCGAATGTTTTTATTATTACATCTGGTTTTTTTTTTTTTTTTCTTTTTTTTTTTCTTTCATCAACGACAATCGTTGGGCCGCGGACCGCCAGGCGTGATCACCTTGCCTGGTCGGAGGATCCTCCCTTTGTGTTGGAGGAACATCACACCTCGTTCCTCCACACATTTTTTCCTTAGTAATACTCATAATACAACTAATATATTTTCCCTCTGGAATCGTGAACTATTTTTTGGCATTTTGGAGATTGAGAGCAAATCGAAATTGAATTTTGAACCTTTATTTTTAAGAAATTGGACAACAGTCTTTCAAGGGAAATACTTTGGCCACCTTCGAAATTAACTCATAAGTACATAGTACGTCTTGGGGCAACGCTATTTTTTATACAACTTTAGATGGCAGACAAGCATGCGGCCCATCTGATGGAAACTGGTTTCCGTGGCATACGGACGTGTGTAACACCAGGGGGGAGTCACACTCGTGCCACCAACCCTGTAAGAATAGAGAGTTTCTGTGCCGTCAATGTAGAAGACAAAAGCGTTTGGTCTTCCCATTGACAGCACAACGCTGTTTCAAATCTAGTATTAGTCATAACTACCTACTTCGTCGCGGTATCAACTGCCTGCTACTGGTTTTGAATTGCAAATGTAAGCATCCAATTACACTTAAAATTCGTGATAATGGTACTAAATAACTTTCATTTGATATACTTACTTATTTGTATATTTACATGCATTGAACAGTCACTTACAATTAATCGAAATATTTTAAATGTAACGATAGATTACCCTGTCATCCATTGGGATGTAATCAACATACATATAATTACGCCTTTATCACAGGAGAGTTAGGCAGAGGTGAATTAACACTCTCATTTCACCAATCATTGCATTGTTATATAATAGAGGGTGAGTCCATGGACATCTTCTGGGCACCATTGTTAACTCGAGCCATTCATCTGAGGTTGAGTGTTGTTAAACAGCCCTATCCCTTAGTCGCCTTGTACGACACTGCATGGGTAGAGATGGGGCGGTCAATACTAATATTATAAAACTGAAGAGTTAGTTTTTAATCTCAAGAACTACTGGTTCGAATGGAAAAATTATTTGTCTGTTGAATAGTTAGTTTATCAACGACGCGCGCGCGTTTAAAGCTATATATCTTCACACTACTATTTAAGGTAGCGGAGCAGTGATCATAAATGTCAAGAAATCCGGTACATTTCCATACATTATTTTAAGACTGAAGAATTACGGGCTCAATGGAGGGATATGAGGTTTTCAAGATATGCCTCGAGCGAAGCCAGGGTGGGGCTGCTAGTGTAATAATATACGCGTTTGTGTTATTTCACACTTTAATCAATCTTATGCCAAAAAAAGTACGCTTACGTACCCGTACTTCAACTTTTGGACCCTATCACAAAAACACCCGTCGAGTTCGCTTATTTCGAATTCCATTTATAGATGGAGCATATATCTTTTGGTCACTTACACTTACTACTTGCCACTGATATTGTTTTCTTTCTTGAATTTTTTAAATTTTCAATAACCATCTGGCTATTCGGTATATACCTTTTTGCTTCTTTTTTTTTTCAATTTTATATGCCTACCGTGATGACTATGGAAGAAAAATAATAAAAGAAAGATCCGATATTAAAAAAATAATTCTATTATCTTCTTTATGAGATTCAAACTTAGAGGTCTTCACAGATGTCCGTGGAGGTCATATAGGTACAGTTCTGGTTCGCAAACATCCAAAGTTTCTCATTTACAATGGTTGTAAGACGGCTATATCTACATTATCGTTAACAGCATTAACATTTCATAGAATGTTCCTAGAGGTACCTACGAGGACCATCGTGCTTACATTATGCAAATATCGGTACGCATTATACGGGGACCAACAACCGTCTCAATACTAAGTAACTAGAACCCATAAAATTCCTGTATCACTATTGGTAAATAACGTGATTTTGCTGCTTTGGGATTGGCTGAATCGATTCTTATTCTTAATTCTATTGGCTGTTTGTGTTCCCGCCATTTAGATTGAATCACTTTCAATCGATTAAACACCTTATTGTGTTCACATAAGACACTAGCGAAAGGTTTTTCAATTTGTATGTTACTAAACATGGTATGGTATTCCATGCACGCTCTCGATCGCTTGTACTGGGTGCTTGTGGAATAACTATATGTCATGGTTAAGCCCTATATGGTTTGCATTTAGATTGCTTTAGTTATTTTTGGATAAACGATCATTGAATGCTGTATATCGACTAAGATGGTGAATTCGCCCACGGTCCTGCTTTTTGTATCTTCCGGTTAAGGATTGTACTTAGGAGATAATAAGGCTTGTCCAAGTCCATGCCTACTAATTACATAAAATGCAAGAGAAGTTAAACGAAACAGTATTCTTCAGCCGTAGAAGTCTCTAGTAAAGTTTCGACTACATTCTTCTGCAGTAGGACTAGGATTTTGACTGGAGTATGACAGATTTTACTAGACTTTGACTGTGCCTAATTGTCGATAATTCTGGGTAATATTACTTGACACTGGAGTACGATACATATTGAAATTAAAAGCCTAGTCAGTACAAAGAAGTGGATTTTTAGTGTTATTATATTGAGCTACCTCGTAAATTTTAACTTCTTAAAAGCCTAAGTAAGTACCAAGTAAGCGCATGTTTCAACGAACTATACATAGTAAATAGACATGTTAGTTGGTTATTTATAAACAAATGCTTTATTGGGCATTGTGCTGGTTCTTAAGGAAATTGCAGCCTGTCGTATTGTTAGAAGCGGGCAACTCGACACTGGGTGAAGTGAATATTTAATAACAAGAATACATTTTGGAACAATTTACACGCAGAGCTCAGTACCCTCAGGATGTGACTACTTTTTTGTAAGTTGTGGAGCATAATGGGGCTTCTTAGCCAAATTCCGTGTAGCCCTACCGTTTATAAGCACCGGTAACCGCTTATCACCAAGGCAATAGAGATGAGGGCAATATAATTCCTGCCGGAAATTGTTCATAAGTACATAAAGTCACGCCTCTTTTTTATTGGGGCAGGCAGGTCGATTTTCGGGTACTCATGACCTGGCCTTTCCTTAAAACGTCGCGTCGTCGCCAGCATTATCTTATCTACCTATTAAAATAAACAATGGGAGAGTTTTATGTCTATACTTGAAAATAAAAATATGTTATAGTTTTCCTTGTGTGACCAAACTTAACTAAAGAATGTCTTTACAGTTTTCTTTTAAATTTTATTTTATTTTGAGGTTATTTATTCTTTTAAATTAAGAATAGTGCGCAGATAAAATGTTTCACGCGAGGGACGTGGGCAACAGCCCCTTTGTTATAATTTTTTTATACTACCTACTTAGGTGACATACAAGCACAACGCCCACCTGATGACAAACCAACGCAACATCAGAGGACTTACACTCGTACTGCTGACATTGAAAAAAACCTTTTTAATGCCCTTGAAGGACCCCATATTGTAGTCACTTAGGAAAACTGCAGCAGGGAGTTCATTCCACAGCTTGAGCGTGTGTGGGTTGAAGTTCCTTTCATAGCGTACAGTACGCACCCTTACTGGGTGCAATGTGTGAGGATGAATTGCCTGTCTATGGTGAGCGGTGCGATGATAGAATGTAGCTGCCAGCTTTTTTAGTTTTTAGTAGGAAGACTTATTATAAACAACAAGGGAACATTTCCTATCACAGTAATGTAGTTTGAATATATTTATGTGTCTATATGTATGCATTGTGTTTATGTATGTATGTATATTTGTATGTATGTATGTAGGTGTAATATGTATGCTGTGTATGTATGTTTATGTGTATATATATGTACCTGTTTAGGTACCCTTCTTTTATCTGAAAATTAATGTACACTTCACGTCCCTTTATTACTTTAACTGCTTCTCTGTTACTCAAAGGTTTGCTAGTAGAGAACTCATACTGAGTTAAGCTCGCCTTTGTACATATTTCTTATATATTTATTTTGTGTTTGACCTCTGTACTGTTTGTGTGCAATAAAGAATTAAGAAAATTAAGAAATTTTTTGATCAAATAGTCCTAAATAGTTCTGTTAAAGAATTATCGCTGACCATACATAAATATAAACACACCAACAAAAATAGCATCGAAATCAGAGAGTCATTTTTCCTTTCAACCCACAGCCAATTTGAAGTTGGCAATACCAAGTGTGGACTGTGAAGTTAACACTTTTCTATGCCGTAGTGTATGTACTTACCTATAAGCTAATGAATTGTCAAGGGAATGTAAACATGACGTCATCAATGGCAGAATGGCACTAACCTTAACAGTACCGATAGAGTGACGATACGGTGCAGAGTCGATGCCGTTAACAACGTCTTACTTCACATGCTCTCGCTTGCTTTTTACGACGATTTTCAAATCGATTGTCTCAACACATTATCCCACGCGTTTAGTACCGTTGTAGAACTACACAATCGTCAATCGATTTGATCTATTCGAATAATGCGAATACGATGGGCGCGAAATTACATATTACGCATTTTTTTTATTCTATAGACTTCTGCCGCAGACAGCACATATTCTGTGCTTCTGCGGCCATTGGGTTTATGGATGTGAAGTAAAAATACGATGTACGATGTGAACTGAACATTGAATGAAGCTATGTAAATTTATAAATTATGGTGTTGTGTTGTGTTCCCGGCTGGAGGGTTTTGTGCTGTCAGTGGAAAGACCAAAAGCTTGTCCTGCTTTGTCTTTTACACTGACGGCACAGAAACTCTCAATGCTTGCAGGGTTGGCAGCGCGAGTGTGATTCTCTTGGTTTTGCACGCGTACATTGGCCACGGTGACCACTTTCCATCCGGTGGGCCCTGTGCTTGTCTACCACCTAAGTGGTATAAAAAAACTTGTAAAACGTGGATTTATAAAGTCCATTCGGTTTGGTACTTAACGAAAGGTAAACAATCATGTGGCGACTAATTATGAGAACACATATTAAAGAGTCTTATGGGGTAATGCTGTTAGGACACGGCGGTATTTCCGCCCAATTGAGCAGTCCGAATGGGGAAGTACCTCCGCCCTACAGAATACCGCGGTTATAATAACTTCGTGTTTTGTTCCCAGTGGTGAGTAAGGTAGCCAGAGCTCACTGGAGAATTTGTGCTGTCAGTGGGATGACTAAAGGCTTGTCCTGCTTTGTCCTCTACACTGACGGCACAGAAACTCTGTGCTTACAGGGTCAGCAGCGCGAGTGTGGCTTCTCTGATGTTACAAACGTCCATAGGCCAAGGTAACCACTTTCCAACAGGTGGGCCGTGCGCTTGTCTGCCACATAAGTGGTATAAAAAAATTTGTTATTAATCGCTTCCCAGTTGCTTCTCAATCTCCGTAATCACACAAACTCCCAATAAAATACACATTTTCATAGCTACTATCCGTATTACCTCTTTTCTATTATAACATCTTTGACTACTACTCAATAGCTACGCAATTTTGTTTTCTTAAACACTTAACACGTTGAAGACTGTGAATTCGGTAACAAAAGTATATCGTGATGTTGCGTAAAGACCTCTGTGTCAGTGAAAGTGTCGATGCCGGCTGAGGTTAGCCTTTGACAGATTGAAATCATACGACTACATGCTACTATTGCTTACTATTTTACCCAAAGACCGTTTTCCCATTATCCGATCCGATATCGTAGTTGCCTCCGAAAGGGAGTACCTAAAATGTATGAAGTATGTATCGGTTTTTCGCATTGTTTGGCCCGATATCGGATATCGGAGCTGACACCGCTGTTGGATATCAATGTCAATCAGTCATCACAATAACAAAATTAAAAAAAAAACAAATGTCATAGCATATTCAACGGCAGAGATTTCTAAGTAGTCTGTGGTTTGAGCTTATGGTTTATTTTTTTGAGTCTATGCTATCGAGCAAATGGAAGTATCCTTGACGTATTGGACAGATTATGTCATGTCATATTCAACGGCAAAGATATCTAAGGAGTCTGTGGTTTCTTCAGCTTATGGTAATTTTTTTTGAGTCTGTGCCATCGAGCAAATGGAAGTATTCTTGACGTATTGGACAGATTATGTCATGTCATATTCAACGGCAAAGATATCTAATGAGTCTATGGTTTCTTCAGCTTATGGTTTTTTTTTTTAGTCTGTGCCATCGAGCAAATGGAAGTATTCTTGACGTATTGGACCGATTTTATCGGATATATGTGAAAACAGCACATGGTGTCGTGTCGGCTATCGGAAATCAGCTATCGTTATCCGACAACGATATCGGAACGTATTATGTGCAAACGGTCTGTCTGCCACCTATGTGGTATAAAAAAACGGTTAACTCCTTAAAATCACATTAGGTATATATTTACAGACTTTGAATGTCATTTTGTACATTTTCTAAAAAATATTATCATAATTATTATCATAATTACCCGTGTAAAGACAAAGCACGTGTCAGAATTATCACGATCGTTACATAAATAAATCGATTTTATATATTCACTTAGTACCCCATTAAACGGTAAAGTACGTACTTAAAATAGAGACGAGATACAAATGGCTGTAGATACTTGGTATCTTATACCAGTTCCTATAAATGGGACATAGATGATACACCTAATAAGGTTGTAGTTACCGTTCGGAAACACGAACTGGTCAACTGGTACTGTTTTTTTGTATGATAACGGTCCAGTCTGCAGTCTGTACGTAATTGCGATAAATTGAAACTTCTAATACAGAATGTGTTTGTAAAAAAGGAACTTGTTTACACCCGCCATGTTTGCTATTGAGAATCTAACGGATACTATCAATAATTGTAATTAATAAATTATTTTTATTGCTTTTTTTAGATTACGTTTTCCTGCTGTGAATGAAAGTTGTTTTGTCATTTGCAATCGCAAGGTCTCATTCATTCACGTAACACGTATATTCTCGTATAAAAAAAAACACTGTTACTAGAGTTTTGATAGAGTAATATTAAAAATAATTTTAAGGTCTTATATTATATTTATTTTTTCATATATACCTTTCGAAAGAAGACTGGCAATCAATCAATTAGCCCACCTCAGTCCACTCCTGGACATAGGCCTACCCCAATGTGGAGAAAACGGAGTACGAATGGAAAATAAGATAGCTTGCCGACCTCAATCGAGGCATATGAGTATGAGCCTATGAGTATGAGAGTCTATTCCCAAGGAAAACATGCAAAATAAATTAGGACGGCTGCAAAACTCATAACCTATGCTCAAAGGTAACCAGAATGACTTGAATTCTAACAGTTATCAGATATGCAGGTCGCCATTTACACCGTTGCGTAATTGTAAGTCACAATTCTGTTACGCTTGATACGTGTGAATGGTTCAGATTTTATTACGTTGTAAATGTGGATAACATTATGAGCATCTATGTAAGATGGCGTTTTTAATAAAAGATGTTTGAGTTACATAACGTTCGCGGAATCGATGGGAATTTTTCTATTGTATACATGGTTTATGTGATATTTTTTAAATTTCTACTATTACGTTCACTTTGAAATTTAAATAGGTGTACTTTCTTGTGTTGTTTTGCTTTTTATAAGATAGTGGGTCCGGCTGATAGCGTCCCATTCCGGTACGCTCCTTTCTACATGAACTGAACATTTTATACTCAGTTTTATTGCATTCGGTTTGAGAATACCACATCAGCAGGCTACATTGCCATTCACTCTCAATCAACTGTTTGTTAGTTACATTTTAAGCAACACCATAGTTCTATAGGTAGTAATAGTGTAACTGTATCATTCATCATTATACAATTACACTTTGTCACATTATTGTACATACATTTACGCGAAGATTACACTTATTGAACTCGATGATGGCATAACATAACATAACATAAACTCACGCCTATATCCCCGAAGGGGTAGGCAGAGGTGCTAGCACCCACATTTCGCCAATTTATGTTTAGGTCCCAATGTAATAGGTGGCAAGCCTATTGCCATTAAGGGGCACTTATAAACCTGTGATAAATACACACAACTTCGAAAAGCATCGAAAAGTCATTTTTGTGTGCCATGGTAAAACCTGGGATCGAACCCGAGACCTCATCTCAGCAGTCCATTACCCATACCACTAGGCTACCGCGGTATCGATCGATGATGGTGCTTCTTATATTACATTTTTCCCTCGCCATTCCAAAAGGATCAATTCGTTTAAATAATAGGTACCATTAAATCAAAAGCCGCGTGACTCCCGGCAGAGTAGAATTTGGGCCACCCAATCTCTTCACATGTTGTGTTGTACAAAGCGAGTAAGGGATAGGGTTGTTTAACATCAGTCAGATATATTCAGCTCAAACTCAGCCACAGATACAAGGCTCGAGTCAACAATAGTGTACAAAAGACGGCAATGGGTTCACTCCCTAATACGTGGAGCCGAAAACAATGATTTGTGAAATGTGTGTATGCCTTCAGGGATAAAAGCGTGGTTATAAGTATGTAAATAATAGGTATTATTAAAATAAATGAAACAACAAATATCACAAATATGTGACACGCAGCCGTAAAAAAATATTATCAACGACCGCCGCTGTAACAACGTTCGAATACCAAACATTATAAATAAAGTATCGATGAACAACGCCAAACGATTTACAAAACACCACCGCGCAGCTCATTGTCACCGCTCTTGTAACAAAGTAATATTTAAGTCAACATTCATGAACGAACTATTTTTTGGCGAACGGTGCGAGCAAAACAAAATCGCAATCAATGAATCAATTTTTGTTAATCAGTTTAGCTACTTTTTTAAAGCAACATTTATAACCTTTATTCTATAATTAAAATAAAACTTAAAGAAATATTATACAACTTATAGCTAAAAATGATTAATATGCGTGGAATTCCTTGGCATCGCATGCTTCTTGTGGTAGCGTACCACAAGAGTCGTCTGCGTTCAGCGTCTTCATTAGACACATAGAGAGCACATATGAACGTACCAACTTTGTAACAACTTACAAAAATAAATGTATCTTACCTTATCTTAAAATTTTACAATTATGGCAAAAACTATTGTAAAAAAATAAAATAAAGTAAATAAACTTAAAAATAATTGGGTATTAGACTAACTAGCCAAATTAATTAACTTTTACGAACACAATTTTTATCGCGTATTTAATAATATTTCACTACAGGCAAATACCCAATTCTTTCACTGGTTCGGTAAGGACCAACAAGAAACTCTGAGATTTTTTTATATTTGGGTCCATCTATTGACTACACCAAGCTAGATGGTAGAAAGCTGAGGTGCAGTGCAAAAGATACGGACCACGACTTAAAATGGTGATCCCTACCTTGACGGCCTTTTCACGCCCTGCTTGAAGAACCCGGGACTTTAAGAAGAGGGAAACACGTGAGCGGGCAGAGCATTCCAGCTCTTTATCGTGCTATATTATTCTTCTAGATGTGGAAAATTACTGACCTAAAGACACTGGATAACAGCGGTTTCTAGTAATAGATTTAAAAGACAATAGCCAGTGATAGACCGTCACAAGGTTTTCTTGTACATTAGTACAAGAAAGCCTTGTGGTTTTAGTAAATGATAATGAGTATGGCAATAAGAAGTTACTGTAGCAAGAAAAAGGTTTTGTCAGTGAAGTACCTACTAAGAGTTTAATAAACGTTATTAACAATAAATTTTTAAAATGTTTAGATACATAAATAGACCCCGCTAGATATCTTCCCATGCGGTGTCGTACAAGACGACTAAGGGATAGGGCTGTTTAATATCAGACAGATATAAACAGCCCAGACTTAGCCTCAGATGCATGACTCGAGTCAACAATAGTGCCCGGAATACGGCAATAGACTCACCCCTATTACTTGTAACGGAATATTAATGTGGGTGTTAATTCACCTCTGCCTAACCCTCCTGGGATAAAGGCGTAAATATATGTATGTACGTATGTACATAAATAGACATTTGTCATACGAAGGCAAGGTACGCGATAAATACGAGTATAATGGGTTGGATGAGTAAAGATAGAGAGTAAAAATCGATAACAAATCGGATAAGAAATAAAGAAAGGTTTTTTCATTACACGAAAAATACAAAACAAATAGCGTGACTTCTGAATTGCAATACTTTGTTATTATACATTGTATTATTATGTATTTATCGTCTTCGTAACAATTTGAATAGCACCAATTGTAATCGTATGAAAATTATTCCATTGCAACTGCATGGAAAAAATTCGGTGAGATTTAAAAATGAGGCAGTAGATAGGCATAATATTCGTGATCATTGGGTCTACAATAAGGTGCTAAGTATATGGATGGGATTATTTTTTGGGTGATAAAGGAAAGGATTTAGGTATAGCCCCAACTCCACCAACCAGGTCCTCGATTCTATTAGCAAAACCACCGTCATACCATAGACATCGCAAAAAATGTCATTAAATTTAAGACTTCATGTAGGTATATCTTATTAAAGTTCAAAATTAAATGAAAAGTTTCATTACAGTTTTTCGTTCACTCTACACCGCGGTAGCTTAGTGGAATGGGTAATGGACTGCTGAGACGAGGTCTCGGGTTCGATCTCAGGTTTACCATGGCACATACCAATGACTTTTCGATGCTTTTCGAAGTTATGTGTGTATTTATCGCAGGTTTTTAAGTGCCCGGTTAGTGGCAATGGGCTCGCCACCTATTACATTGGGACCTAAACATAAACTGGCGAAATATGGGTGCTAGCACTTCTGCCTACCCCTTCGGGGTTATAGGCGTGAGTATATGTTATGATGTTATGTCTACAAAGAGGCTTTTAATTTTGGACTTTGAAATCATTGCTTTAAAGTCTACACTTAAATATCTGTGGTATGGTGGTTTTGCTTCAGCAGAATCGGAGCTTCACAGAAAATATCGAAGTTCAGCCAAACCCGCAATTAGACTGGTCTGGGGTCCGCCTTTTCCAGTCTCGGAAAATGAAAGCTTCTGACGCAACTGGTAATAACACTAGGATGAAGAAGAAGAAGGATATTATAGCTCCATCCTTCTTTTACACTCTGAATATAATCACTTATAACGCGTCATGATGGCCCACAGATCTAAAAATACAATTTCAATAAAATACAGAAAAAAAAGAAATTTTGCGTGCAGATGTAGCTACTTGTACATACTATACGTATCTATAATAATTATATCTGTCACATGTTATGTAATTTATTTGTACAAGCCGCTATGGCTTATCTTTGTGGGTGGTACAATAACAAAAAACAATCATTAGTGTTGGTAATCACACTTTTTTATTCAAACTATTTTATTGAATTAAGATATAATTAGAGTACTACGTAGGTAAAGGTTACTCGAATCAAACATAAGATTCTATCATAACGAAGAAATATATTATAAACTGAGGAATTATATTTGACTTTTTTTCGCATCACGCACATAGAAATCTTAATAGTTTTTTTTTATACCACTTAGGTGGCAGACAAGCGCACGGCCCACCTGATGGAAAGTGGTTACCGTAGCCTATGGACGTGTGTAACATCAGAGAAGCCACACTTGCGCTGCAGACCCTGTAAGCACAGAGTTTCTGTGCCGTCAGTGTAGAGGACAAAGCAGGACAAGCCTTTAGTCATCCCACTGACAGCACAAATTCTCCAGTGAGCTCTGGCTACCCTACTCATCGCTGGGAACACAACATGAAGTTATTATAACCGCGGTATTCTGTAGGGCGGAGGTACTTCCTCAGTCGGACTGCTCAATTGGGCGGAAATACCGCCGTGACCTACCTCCTCAATAGTTATTTTATGTCCTTTTCTTAATGGCAATTTTTTTAATAGTAATTGTGAAGTACCTACTTAATCTATAATCCATTTTGTTAAGTATTACTCTGAACAAATGTGTGACAATCTTTGCGACTTTAAAATATGTTTTTATTATCAGTTTATTGTAATTTTTTCGTTTGGAAACTCATTCTAAAGACTAAAATCTGAAATCGAACCACTAATTAGTCAGTTAATTTGCCTAGTTATTTGTTTAACATCATTATAAATATACCTTCTTTATCATCCCAGCGTTAATTCCAGTCGCATCCAAATCATTCACTTCGGTGTCTGTGGTCCGCTTTGCCAGTCTACTGTCTAACTGCGGATTTGGCTGAACTTCGATTTTTTCCGTGAAGCAACTGCCATATGACCTTCACAATCCAAAGACGATATCAAATCATTGCAGATAAATGTTGGATTTTTTATTTATGGATCCTATTACCCGTAACGACTGCCACAGATGATGTATGGATACCGGGACCAACAGCTTTACGTGCACTCTGAAGCACGACCAGGCCAATGCAGATACCCATATTCATGTTCAAAAATATTTAATCTTTTATATATTCATTATAAATATATAAAACATTAAAAGTGGCTATAGATTGTTAAGGTATCTCAATGGAGCATAGGGCTTGACTAAACAATATTATTAAAAAGCGCGCCAAATACCGAGCGCTATAAAAAAGTTAAATCACTAATTCACGAAACGTTACAATATAGGTTTCATAACTTATGCTTTCGAACTTCACACGATTTTTGGTTCGGAAATAATGACAACTCGAATTGGGATCTTTTAATTTCTGTTTTCTTATTTTACGCTATAACGCAATAATAATTATTGACGTTTATCTTGCTTACATTTTGGCCTACCGCATTAAGTAAATGTGCTAGTCAGTGCACCCGTTGAACAACAGACGAAACTCTGGCGCGAACCTTCCTATCGGGATTGGGAGGACAGACGGCACGGCAGTCATTCCCGAAAGTGAACAAAGTTAGTAAGTTTGATCACAATCAGTTGAATGAAACTGGAGACACAGAATACATGAGACCTAGTCCGGAGATATAATATGAGAGATAACCAACATCCACGCGAGCGGGGCCGCAAGCATCTGCTAGTATTATCAGCATCATGGTTCTCATAGCAATTATTAAATCTAATGAGTAATGATTGTTGCGTGTGTGTCTTAAATTGTCCAATTACGTATAATTTTCAGAGCAAATAATAATACAACCGATATATCTTATGACCCGATCAGTAATCAAACAGATCACACTACTAGTAAATCAAAATTTCATTTATAAGATGAAACTACTCGACACACTCCGTTCCCGAGCCGTCTTTTGAAATCTCTGGCAAAAACTTCTTATGTCATGCAGTCCTGCTCGCACTCTTACAATAACATCTATATTGCTCTCACTCACTACCGTTACTAAACTACAGAATGCTAATAAAAAATGGACGACTCGTTCGTTTCCCTTTTGAAAATGGAATATTGGATAGAGACGATATAATGAGATTTTTTTATATGTTCACTTCGAGTTATTTTAATGTCAATTTGGGTAACACTAGAAGTCCTGTGTGCACTTTGATGATGTCATGCTTTCAGTGATACAGATTAAACCTGTTTAATTAAAAGGTTCGAGACATTTTATTAATGCAGTGACACACTGGCCAAGTTTTGAGTACGTAGGTACCAACTTACAGGAAATACATGCATCCAAAGTATCTCCAAGTTTGAAAGAGCTAATCTGAAACTACCGGTGTAATCTGATAAATGCTTTTAATAATAGGTCGTTACATATGAAATTGCCGTTTTTTTTTTTGAAGAAATTGGAGGAAACCCAATTTTCAGTACTAACATTTTTGAATTTTTTTAGGAATAACAAAAAAATCCTAATTTTATGATTTGTTTTGTCTATGAATCAATTTTAAGCTAAAAAACATTTTTATTAAATTTTTGAAAAGTGACAGCTGTAAAAAAGTAAAACGAAATTTGTCATCAAAATGGATAGCATTTAGGGCGTACATACTGTTTTTGAAGATCGAATTTAATTTATCAAGCGGCTAATAAAAACAAAATTTAATACAGACTATATGAAATATTGAAATCATCTTTTCAAACAAAATATAAATAATGGAAATAGTTATTAAATTACAGGAATAACGAACTCATGAATCTGTAAGAAAATTTCGGCAATTTCATAGGCAAAGACCTAATATTTGGTAGCCCAGTTCTTTGAGACGACTACAACAAAATAGCTAATTTTACAATTGTCTGTATGTATTGGATACTCTTCCAAGCGGCTGGGTCAATTTTGACGGGCTTTTTATTATAATATATTTTATAAGACGTAATTAAGGGTATTTACATTTTTGATAAAGTTTCGTTAGTCTTAGTTCACGTAGACGAACTCCCAAGCTAGTATATTCTATTTATGAACCAACAAAATTCTTAAAAACAAAGTCAAATCAATATGAACGTTACACATTACATTACACTAAATGTAGTTCACAAGAATCTAGTGACAGTATCTCCGATTGCACTGTCATATACATCCTAAACTTCTAACTACGCATGTTATTCTTATATTACACACATATACATGGTGTTCATCTTACAGCATTGTTTTCACTGCAACTCGAGATATGCCCGTTATCTTAATGGCGCTCGACTTGTGTTATTACTTTTGTAAACAGATACACATAGCATAACATCTTGAGCGTGGTACCAATCACTGGATTGAGCCTCACCAACCTCTAGTATAACCTGCGTAGAGTAATTCTCTTTACACATATTGATAACTCACTTGTACTTTTCCACATTACCTTTAATATATGTTAGACCTGACCGTTTTCGCCTTACGGCATCCTCAAAGGTTTACAATGACATTTAAGAACATTCCTTTATAAACATTGCGGTGTAACAACAAATTCCACCGTGTGCCATCAATCAACAGTATAAATAGTCTAATTCTCTTCAGTTAAATTAGTTTTACAGCAATTCTACTATTTTTCTTTTTGAGTCTTATGAGTCTTTTTCAAACTTTACTGGACTCTACTTTTTATCTAACTAAATAACGGTTGAATATCGATATATTCCGACACCACTGCCATCTGATTATTTATTCTACTATTAATGTTGAACTAATTGTTAGCAAACTATGACATTATATATTGCTACAGTATAAAAATTTGCACCGAACTAACAAATTCAAAACAAACTTATTTGACCTGTCAGTCGTCCACCCCATTTATTACATCCAACTCTTCCAATTTATCCCTAATTAATACCGATGCGGGTTACACTTTCTCCGGCTCGCTAAGTGTCAATATGTTTGATCCTAGTCAGAAAAATACTCACCATGTGTTTGTGATTTAAGAAAAAAAATATCAACACGTATTAAAAGTTCTTATCTACGTGACGTCGAATGTAAATCGGGTTAGAAGAGATGCTGTGTGAGTGTAAAACCTACAATCTACTTCTATAAAAACTGCTCGGGTCTTACGGAAAACAGCTTTATTCCATCAAAACGAACGAACAAGGTAATAAATGAGTGGTGAAAACTTGGTCCATTAACAGCAGTATGTGGACATAATCGGCTTTTAACTTTGAATTCGAATACAGTAAATAGCACAAAAGCTGAATTGCGCTAACGCCTGCGCAAACAATGCAGACTAGTCAATTCCTAAAACAAAACCTCACACCACTGTTCCATTTACTTTTTGGTATTCCTGAAACAGGTCACGCTATGTAGCCGTACGTACTAACATATATTATATAGATGTCGCGGTTTTCATTGGGCCGCTGAACGCATACGATAGTAGGGTGGAGATTTAGGCGGGGTTTATCGTGGGTGACTTAGAAGGTTAGAGAAATGTGCCGTGGATTTCGATGTTGATGGCCTAACGAAAACCTCCCCTTGGTACGACCCTAAACATAATAAATTTAAGTGCCACGAGGGCTCGACATAAAATGTTCAGGTCTATTCGGCATTGGTCCGCTATATCTCGGTAATAATCTCCAAGTATTTGAAATAAGAACAATTATAAAATTCATCTTTTTTTTCTTTAATGGCATATTGTTCTTGCCAGTGTAAAATTAACGAATGATGATTGCTGTCACAGTAAAGTATTGTTCGGGAGTCAGGACATATTATATCCTGGACCTGAAATGTGCTTGAAATGTCTACAAAAGACACCCGTCTTTTGAAGTTAGCACGGGATACTAAGGCGGTGGACGAAATCAAACACGCGCGCGCCAGGAGCTTATTTGTATCGCGGTTTAAGAATTCTTGCTTTTATACTAAGTAGCCTGCTACTTCAATACTTATGCCTAAACTAAAAAAATATATTCATGTAAATTTTGGACACATGTGTTGCCAGACCTGTAAAAAAATGATTTATGTTAGGTAGATGTTTTGTTGTGCACTTTATTACTCATATCCTGTAATTAATTAACATATATCTACTTAAAAAGTACCTACCTATTATAATATGGTAGGTTTAAACTTGTTAGAAACTATATATTATTACGAAATGTTCATTTTAAAGAATAATTTATGCCGTTGCAATACTGCTTTGAGATATTGACTAATCGGATTCTGAATTTAAATCGAATCCTCCGAATACAATACATACTCGGCATATCATACTCAAAAATTCTTCCGTCATTTACATTTATATTATTTCTTTTTTTTTGTCAGTATAACGACTAGGTACCCTAATAAGTAGTTAAATTTGTAGTAGGTAGACTGAAAATATTCAGTAGGTGCAAATATTTGATAAATGCTGTAAAATAGCATTCATGTATTTATCCAAATTTTTAGTTAATCTATGGTATTCAAAACTTACTTTGAAGATAGGTATGTAAATGTAACAAACATTTCTTGGAACAAAAAGAAGCATATGTATGAGATATTTTTTGGGATTGAAAACAGATGCTGTTTTTTGTGTGTACCATACATTTGCAAAAAAAATTGTCACTTGTCTGTCGACAAGTAGTTACCTAGGTATGTCTAAGTTCACTCGACAAGTTCTTCAATAGCTTTTCAATGGCTGTATCAAACAAAAAAATTGGTTATCGCGTTAGATTACAAATAGAGCACCATTAATGTCATGTGTCTTCATGAATACCTTTTTTCTGTAAGCCTGCTCTCAAAATTCATAAACATACTTGAAATAACGATTCATAAAATCATTCGTAAAATTCACTCATCTATATAGTTCCTGGCGTTCCAAATTTGAAATTCAAACTTTATTCCCGCCTCTCGTAGCACCCGTGACACATTTTTTTTTTCTAAACCGCTTGCTTAGTTGAACAGATAGAAGTCAATGTGCTTCAGTGATAAAGATCCAGTTATCTCGTAGTAAGGTCAGTATTGTACAAGTGGATTACGGGTGTTATATCAGACGCCATATAAGGGAGAAGATACAAACTTTACTACGACGTGTAGGTAGGTGCGCGTGCGCCAGCGCTCGTGTGGGCAGACTGGGCTACCTTAATGGCCAGTTACTGTTCTGCAGGACAATGGGCGCAATACGAATTTCGTTAACCATTTTTTTTATTGATATTAAATTTAACTATGATTGTAGCGATTTTTATGATTTCTCTTTGTGTGTCTCTTTATTGAAATTGAAAAGTCGATATAGGTACCAATCAATAATGAAGGGTTCATTTAGTATCGAAGTACTTTTTCCGCCATTTTCTATTTTAGATTTTGTTTTTTTTTTTTAAATTTTATACATGTTCATAGTTATTTATATTGAAAGAACAAATTTGGAACTATAGAATAAATCTTAGGTAGATGGGAAAACACCATGAAAGGAGCAAAGGACTCGAACTCATATCGTAACAGCTAAATACACCGCTGGCTGTATAGACAACGCCACCTATCAACTAAAGTGCAAACTTCCATGGAACAATTCAAATAATATTTGTTCCGTGAATGAAAGTTGTATGTTTACAATCAAACTATTTAAAAAAATATATTTATTATTCATTAGCTAACGGAAAGCTTACTAGAATTTTAGATAATACTGGTTTCGCCTGTTCCTTGCAGCGTAACACGGCGTAGGTACTACTTTCAAATAAATCTGGCTTTATAAAACTGTCAATGGAATACAAGAACTCATTCATAAAATCTTATCTAAGACTAGCGAATTCTTAGCACACCCACACATTCATAGCAAGATACCTGTTGCCGGCACGTACACACACAGCCGACGCACACATTCAAACAACAGGTTCAAACAACGTAGTGGGGGTGGCTGTGTGAACCGGAGACCAAGATGCTGTATACCGCTTACGTAGTTTTGATACTTAGACTTTTGTAATAAAATTATGAAAAATATTTTTTTAGAATTGCTATTTTAGGATTAGATAAAGTCATATTTTCACTCATATTTCAACACAAAAATATAAAGCCTTTAAAAAGATATACATATAAGTACATTTGTATTGAACTGGGGGTCTCAATGTAATAAAATGTATATAATATGTATGTATCTACTAAAACAATTAGTTCAAGTATGCTTCAAGAAACTATTATACAAGGTTATTCAACCATGATTATTTTGAGTCTAGATAAAAAAATTCAAAAAAAATCTTTTTATATACTTAATTTTTCTTGAATAATTAGCTTTTTCAATAAACTAATTGCTTTTGTTTTTATTTCAGGTATGCACCATTTGCCAGAAAACATATCTACATATTTTTTGTAAGTCGAATACGTGTACAGTATTTCTCAACCATGATTTTATGTGGGATTACCAGGTTCGATCTATGACCAAGTAAAAAGAAGTGCTTTTTACTTAGTCAATGGATTCTGTTGGTTCTTATTACAAAGATTATTAAACTAACTTATATATCACGAATCAAATTGGGTAATCAATATTAAGTTTAGTAAATACAGATCATAAAAAGCGAACAATTAAATAAAAAAGTAATTTATGGTACTACTACAAATCATGACACTTTGGAATGAATTATTTAATATTTTGTATAATGGCTAAGTTCCTAAATGAAATATTAAAGTGAAGCTAGTATCAAGACTAATTATCCTCATCTCTCGTACGATCTCGGGTCACACAATATCCCTGACAGATGCTGTGCCACGGCGAAGTGCAAAAAAGCACCTTTTTTCTGCCGCCGCCATCTCTTTCGTTTCTCAAAATTTCGAAACTTCGGACACATGTTACACAGCCTTTAAGGATATCCGAACTTTTTACGAAACATCCTGAAGTTTTAGAAAAGTATTACCAAATGTTCTAAATTTAATTTTGAAAATATCGTGTAGGAATACTGTGCATTTAATTTTTAAACTGGACAGTATGAGTAAAGTACAGATTACTTCAGATGTTATCTTTTTAAATTTAAATATCGAATCGAAGTTTACTAGCCGTTAAAATAGACATATTGGAACTGCTTTAGTACAGAGTCAATTTACGATTATTGGTTTATTAATTAAAGAAAGTTTACTTAGTTTATTTAGTAACGGTTTACAATCGTAAACCTTAAATAAACTAGTCTCCTTAGATTTTAAAATATACACCATACTAAGTATCATGCAGTAAGATGAACGGACTAAAAAGATACTACTATCTCAGCCATCTGGGATAGAGTTGTTGTTACTCAAGCACGCTTAAACGGCTAGGCGGATCTGACTGAAGTTCAGAACAGGGGTAGATTATAAACCAAAATAACACATAAGTACATTTTTTCCCTGGAATAGGATTCCATAGGTTGCGGAATAACAGGATTAGCGATCCCTTGGGTCATAATTTGATAGTACAAGAAGCTTAACCTAATGGTAATATTAGTGAAAACCAATATTCGACCATCAGTCACGGTTGCATCTAAGATTACATTTTGGAGCCGGGGTCTACTCTGTTAATGAGGATTAACAGAGTAGACCTTCCCATCATTCTTCCCATAATTTTTGTTTATTTCGACAAGTACATCTGCCTATTATATCCATATAATAAAGAACTTTCTTTTTACTGCTCTTCCCCTCTAGAAATGGCAATTCGTTGGTCGGAGTATCGTACATGTATGGGATATATGATATTTATGACATAAATTGACGACTGTAAATATATGTCAAATCCCATACCTACATTCATCATTCTATACTACAATACGCTGGCCAAGGAATTGCCACTTATCTAGATAGGCTTGTCTTCTTAATTTCTTTATAATAAATTTTGTAATTGGCGTACAAAAAAGTATATATTAATAAATAAATCTGTTGTTAATGATATAGACCATTTTACGAATACTGTCTGCATACTTATTATATCAAGATGATTCGCATCTGCAACACGAATGAGCTTTCAAGATGAACGAAATGATTATGCATCCTGTCCTCTGAAGCATAGATTAATATTGTAGATACAACGTTGTTGGTAGAAAGTCTAAAACGTGTTCATGTAATCTGAATGCTGGTTTTGATCTCGTTGTGATAGTTTTGAAGAAGAATACCTGAGGTAAATAAATAGCGGAACGGGTCGGAACGACTCCCGAGAATAAATTCATAAAAAGGTCCTTTCATCTGATTGTAGTGTTATCTAAAAAAAGTATAAGTGATTTGGCTTGAGTTACAGAAAAAATATAAGACTTGTAAAGGTTGAAATAATTTTAATTAAAAGGTAAAAGCACCAATGGTGGACACTAATCCAATAGACACTACCGAAAAAAACGTTTATCTTACGAAAAGTAGCCATTTTTTTTTCATGACTATTGACTTAAAAGACGCCTAATGGCATCTATAAAGTATGTTCCAAAATTCGCAGCACTGTCGTAAGCAAATTTTGAATTGGCGACAGTTGCTTCTTAAGATTTGTATTTAGGATACTAATTTTTAATAGATACGTTATTTAATAATAATGATTATTTCCAATTATAGGATGAATGTTATAAATATTTTGTTGACCTATTTAGACCAGTGTCAATGTTTTTTGGCTAGATTTTCTAGAAGTTTTAAATTATTGTCCACTATTGGTTATTACGACTAAGTGTATAATAATTGTATTAAAAGTAAAAATATGTTAGTTTTTCGAGATTTTTTCTGCAAAAGTTAATAATTTATTCAGTACAGCCAAAGAGATTTGACTACTAATACTTAATACATTTAAAATACGAAAATACTTTTGCCCCTACCTATTATAATTTTGTATAGTGTAGTTTGATTTGACCTTAAAGTGTACGCCATTGGTGCTTCCACCTTATTTACAACTACCTAAATCTTAATAGTATATTTATAGATTTAACTTTAATATTTCAGTATGTATTTCAGAAAAAGGTTTTTGCTATTTGATATTATAGATGTGAAGTAAAAATGGGATCGTCATACAAGACAAAACTAGCATTCAATATGAATGAATACTTACTAGGTTTTTAAAAATGAATCTCATTAAACCCTATGAGCCCTATTCAAATAATCTTTTTGTATACTCTTTGGGGTTCTATGAATAGGTCTCATAATTATCACCTCTTGAGAATATGTATACGATAGTAGGGAAGTAAGAAGTAAGTGATCTTAACAATTCAAAAGTCTACAGGATAAAATTCCATTCAATTGCTATAAGTGCCATTCTGATTCCGAAAGTGCATACAATTTAGTATTTAATGTATGGCTGCCGTTCTTTTTTCAACAACCTGTTTTTTTTTTTAATTTCGGAAAAACAATGGTCTTTTTTTTTCAATTCCGTGCATTTTATTTCAAATTGATTCCCATGACATGTAAATTTTTATAGTTATAAATAAAATATTCAATTCATCCTTATTTTCTCATACTTACAATCTATTAAAAAACCTTCCACATACGAAATTAACATAAATATACGATTTACTAAAACGCAAGTCGCGGAATTCCATCGCGAAGCCATCATACGAAATACGATAACTCTGACTATTGTTAGCCTTTTCTAGCATTACCTATTTTAGATCTGTTTGTCTCATTTTCTATTATTATTTCGGAGTGACTACTCGTCGATCTGGCTTTAGTTATTTACATAGCTTCATTAGGTGAGGCTGATCGATTAAGTTAATACGCTGATGCACATGGGCGGATCTTGAATTTGTGGGGCCCTGGGCTAATCCTGCTTAGGGGCCCTACCTAATCACTCAACCAAATGCCATTTTGTCAACAAACTGTTTCTGTTCTGTAGTGATTTAGGTATATATAATATTTGTTAAGTACCGGAAGGAATAAAACATTATTTATTCCAAAATATTTGAAAATAAATAGCAATAGGCTCGCCCACCTATTACATTGGGGCCTAAACATAAACTGGCGAAATGTGGGTGCTAGCACCTCTGCCTACCCCTTCGGGGATATAGGCGTGAGTTTATGTTATGTTATGTAAATTGACAGGTTATATTCATAACCTGTCAATTTACATATATATAACCATTCGGTTATGTTATATAGATTATAGAGCAACCTGTCTGCATTTTTGTGCTGCAAATACTTTTATTTGCTCTGTAAGTCCTTTGTTAAATCGCAATTTATGGAAAGAACTGACAAATTATTTAGTCGATAGCTCGTCATTGCTGTCCTGGTTTTTTTTTTATTCTAGGTAATTTTTATTATTGACAATATCGTCAATTGTTTTCAGTTCAGGTTCGGGGCCCTCTATATCCACGGGGCCCTGGGCTGCAGTCCAAAAAGCTTTTAAGTATATCCGCCGCTGCTGATGCATATCTTGAGTTGAGATAACTTTATACTTCAAAATATAGACAATCAACATCTTAGTCTCCCTTTCTAGTCAAGATCGATCTGACACTGACTGTACCAGCGGCGGCAACGTATCGTCGACGTCAATAAGAGTAATATTTGCAATTTTACTTAAGTTTCCTTACAAGTTTATTTGTATTAGTGAATCGATCCAATTTATATGCCACCATTATCCAAAAAACCTCGGGACGCGACTCGTAAAAATTTAATAGTTTGATTTAAAAGATATTGGATTAATATTAAAGTAAATTCAAATTAGTTTCGTGGAATTTTATTTATGGTGATTAAATTATGAGGAGGTAACCCTTTTGGTTAGTTCTTTAATACCGCGGCCATAATAACCTCGTGTTGTGTTCCCGGCGGTGAGTAGGGTAGCCAGAGCTCGTTGAAGAGTTTTTGTGCTGTCAGTAGTAAGACCTAAAGCTTGTCCTGCTTTGTCTTTTACACTGCCGGCACAAAAACTCTGTTTACAGGGTTGACAGCGCGAGTGCGACTCCCTTGGTGTTGCACACGTACATAAGCCACGGTAACCACTTTCCATCAGGTGGGCCATGTGCTAGTCTGTCAACTAAGTTGTATAAAAAATATATTCTATTGTAAGGTTAACTTCAGTACGTCATTATTACTTTCAACATGATGTAGTTGGGACATGACCTTTACCAGCAATAGATCAAGCCATTGTGGTGGTGGATATTCAGTCTAGACCATGTTTTACCGGGTCAAGCTGCTTCCAGTTGCTTCACTTGTTGCATTACCGACGACCTATGTAGAGCAACGGAGAGCGCTGTTGCTGTGGCCTAGATTTGGCCCAGATAAATTTAAATACCAGACCTAGCCATTGACTTGAAGAAGAAACCTGGGATCGAACCCGGGACCTCGTCTCAGCAGCCCATTACCTATACCACTAGGCTACTGCGGTTATATATAATGTTAATATTATTAGAATAACCCACCCCTGATCGCCACTGGTGCGAAGCAGTCCATCACACTTGTTTCGTTTCCACACTGGATTACGATGGCCAGTCTTAGTACCACTGTACATGGCCAATTATAATTCTATTTTTATGCATCATTTACCAGTTTATCAGAAATGATTTACTCGAAATATGAAAGACTGGTATACTCGTTAGAAACATCGACACGCGAAGGGCGTAATTGCTTCATAAAGCATTTTACGATAGAACATATATATAATACGGTAGAACATAATATCGATGATCTAAACTAGACTAGAAGACAAACATACTAAGTGCAATAAATATCACCTAGCATATTTGTCTTCTCCACATCAATATAAGGTTCATAATAGAACGTACAACTTTTGTCTTCTAGGCCACCGACATTGTATAATAAAATTTACAAAGAATATGATCTTGTTAATTACTATACCTCTGCACAAGAGCATTCGATGTAAAACACTACAAACATTTAAAAAATAAGTGTTAAAGCGTCCGAGGATCGGGTGCTCACCCGAACAGGTTTCGTGTAAGAGCAAATAAAAGAGTTCGTGTTATTTCTTTCACACAACCGAAAGTCATTCATTGAAGTGAACAGCCAGCTATAAAAAGTTAAAACGAACCACAAATTCTGCACGCTATCAACTAATTTAATGGGTGTACGCAATTTTTGAGGCTGCATTCTTGTTGAGAAATTGTTAATGTTAATGCCATGTTTTAATGAACTCTAAATAATTATTTTTTGTATTATTCCTATGTAAAGAGATTGAAAGAGTCAAGGATCTTTAGAAATGCAAGAAGTTTACTGTCTACAACATTACTATGTACTAGTACTTATAAGAAAAATAACTACCACAAATTCTGCCATGAAATCCAGCAACTCTAATAGGACATGTGCAAGATGGTTTGGGTAAGCAAGTAATCTGAATATTGTCGAGTTGAAATAATTTTCGCAGATTATTTTAAGGGATACGCCAATTAGACTTCGCCTTGTCTGATGGTAAGCTGAAGGCAAAGTCTCAGAAAAGAGGGTCACCATTACTTACATATACTATGTGACAATGGTGACACTCAGCGTGACGGCCTCAGTATATGCTTTTTCACAATCCGCTTAAGGACCCGGGACTGTAGGAAGAAGGAAACACGTGAGCTGATAATGAATTCCAGGTCTTTTTTTTTCTACATGCGCAAAATCCCCACGGAGCCGGTGGAAGAGGTTATGTCGGACTCGAACCGATTAAAGCGCACGCCGCCTGTTGGTCGTTTTGGTTGTCGAAGATGAGGTTGACAGGCATATTCCTCGCACCCCGGCCGACCCAGGGCCATCTCTCGCGATCTGGCCCTCTCCTCGGGTGTGTGTGGACTAAAGAGTCCCCAACTGGTCCCCGGAAAACAGGGAAGCGCGCCAGGCGCGCCGCCGCCGCGGCCTGATTCTGCCTGGGTGACAGGCGGCTCTACCAGTCACCCCCAGGCCTGCGCTCATGGAGGACGGAGGTCGTTCATCGACCTCAGACGCCCCAGTTGCCTTCGTACGCGGGCAGCTTGGCTTGCGATCCTTATGAATTCCAGGTCTTGGTGGTGCGACAAAGGAAAGAGTCACCGAACCGTTTGGTTCTTGATCGGATATTATGCACATTTGACAAATCATGCTCTTAATCGTGGTATATAACCTATGTCTGAGAGGTGACACTCATACAGGGTTTAGTAAAAAATTCGATATGTCGAATACTACCTAACAAACATAATCATTATAGATAATAGCTTAAATTTACCTCAGTCTGTTTGTTCCCGAACCGTATCAAAAGCAACACCAATTCGTAAAACAAACAGCTTTTGAGGAGATGTTTTCAAAGAGGTGATCTTACTCAATGATTTAAGTAAGTGTTTTGAAGTGTATACACAAAGCCTCCAACAAAGTGTAATAAGTGTTAGGTACTTACGAAAAAAAAGGTTATTAGTGTTATCGTTAACACTTATCTTGTACTTTGTAAATAACCCTTACAGTTATTACGTTAGATGTTATAAACTGCATGAACTATAAAATAAAAATACCTTTTACCGCTGCCAATGCAGCTGCATATTCATAATACTTGTACAATTATAATGATTATATTCATTTAAAAGGTTAACTTATAATTTATGTAAATGTAAACTATATTTAATGCACTTCATTACACATTTCTTTTAGTTACCTACATATCATTAACATAAAGTTTAAATTTACCTCAAGTCTGTTTAGTGGTATTTCTGTCCTTTACTCTACCGACGTGTACGTACGTACCCACTCCTACCACAAGTAATTTAGCTTAGTAGAATATTACAACCAAAATTACTAATATTCCCTCTAACCCCAGAGGGAATATTAGTAATTTTGGTTGTAATATTCTTTCAAAATGTATATATATTTTTAATTTTTATTTTTATATAGAACACGTCAACCGCCTTGCCTGATGGTAAGCTGAAGGCAAAGTCTCAGAAAAGAGGGTCACCAATACTTACACATACCGTGTGACACTCAGCTTGACGGCCTCATCAGTTGCTTTTTCACGCCCCGCTTAAAGGACCCGGGACTGTAGGAAGAAGGAATATATATATATATATTTATATATATATATATATTTCCAGAGTGTAAGAATAAGAATACTCCATTCGGTTAGGTACTTGAACCAAACATAAACAATGTCATAGGGAATTTTTAATGTTTAATTTAAAAAAATAAATTGAAATTTATTTTAAAGACTTCTTCCTCTTCGCGTTAATCCCAGTCGCATCCAAAGCTTGAAAGCTTAAAAAACACAGACATAAGTAAGACTGATAAAGAAGACCCCCCGACTCCGAGGTGAACTCTTAGTCGGGGGTGTGCTTTATCAGTCTAACTTATGTCTGTGTTTTTTTTTAATTCATTTTTATTTACGTATTCATCTTAGCGTATCCCTGTCGTATCCGTAGCTTTTATTTCGGTATGTGTTGTGCGCTTTACGAAAACTTCGATATCTTCCATGAAGCGATTGTCATAGACCAGTTATTGGACTTTTTAGTGCTGACCTACCCTAAAGGACTGCCATCATGACAGCCATAGATGTCGGTATGACAACTTGCAACGACGGCTTATTGACGTGCTCTCCGAGGCACGACCAGACCATTGCAAATATCTATATTCGTACATACATACATACATACATATAATCACGCCTTTATCCCCGGAGGGTTAGGCAGAGGTGATTTAACACCCACATTTCACCAATCATTGAATTCGGTCCCACGTAATAGGGGGTGAGTCTATTGCCGTTTTCCGGGCACTATTGTTGACTCAAGCCATGGGTTGCGGCTGAATCTGGCTGTATATATCTGTCTGATTTTAAACAGCCCTATCCCTTAGTCGCCTTGTACGACACCACATGGGAAAAGATGGGGTGGTCCAGATTCTACTCTGCCGGGAATCACTGAATATACTATATTCGTGCATACAAATATTTGCACTGAGCGGGAATCGAACCCGCGCCGCGAAATTGAATCACTAGTTAGTCTGTCAGTTAGCCTGGTTTATTTATTGATTAATATGTGTTTTTATAATTATAAAATTCGCTAAAAGATTGTTATAACCTTTAGTTTTAAGTACCTAAATAATGGAGATGTATAATAATAATATGTATCTATAAAAGAGCCCGCGGTAGCCTAGTGGTATGGGTAATGGACTGCTGAGACGAGGTCTCGGGTTCGATCCCACGTTTTACCATGGCACACACCAATGACTTTTCGATTCATTTCGAAGTAATGTGTGTATTTATCGCAGGTTTATAAGTGCCCGGCTAATGGCAATAGGCTCGCCACCTATTACATTGGGACCTAAACATAAACTGGCGAAATGTGGGTGCTAGCACCTCTGCCTACCCCTTCGGGGATATGGGTCTGAGTTTATGTTATGTATCTATAAAAAATTGCATGTAGGTAGTTTCGCCAATTTTTGATTAAATGAAAAATTGCTTTTGCGAAAAATATACAATATTTAGGTGAAATAGCTTTTTAGTCGAACGAAGAAATCTGCCATACCTTCTGCCATATTCCAAATAAAGAGAGAGGAATGCACACAGCTCTTAATTAATATTACATACTGGAATGAAAAATTGTACTGGCGATATATTCTTGGACCCGCGCAATTATTGAACCGAAATTAGGGATATTTTTATTTACTTTTCATACTCACAGTATCCTTTTATGTTGTACCTTTACCAAGAATATGATGGTATCATCGTTTCTATACCAAAAACCATGACATAAATTCAACTTATATAAATATTTAAAAACTCTCTCTCGTAAAAACTGATAGGTATTCTATTCAATTTCTGGGTGTTTCTCTGTTTAATAATATTTATGTACATAATTACAAATAAAGGTATATAATTATACTCTATTCGGTTAGGTATTTAACTAAACATATACAATCTTAACATTTCTAAACGTTTAATTGACGCTACCCGTAATCAGAAGGCTGGTTTATTCCTTACGCAAAGGATTGGTATTGCCATTCAACGTGGCAATGCCGCCGGCTTTCTGTCCACACTCCCGGTTGACATCGATGGGGACCTGCAGGATTGTTTAGGTATATTCTGTATTGTTTTTATATTTTAATTTAGATAACTCCCATGTTAAACTTCTGTTTCTTTCTTGCTGTTTCTTTTTAAGATGTTTTATTCAAAATCTCAGTTGATAATTATTATTATGTTTAGAAACTCATTATAAAGACTAAAAACCATAATTGAACCACTAGTTACTCAGTTAGTTAGTATATTTTATTTGTTTAATATGTATTTTTTTTTAAAGTCGATACTAGATACCTTAAGATAAGTAGTGGAGAATAAGTATGTTTATCCGCATTCTAGAATCCATAACACAAGTCACTTAAGCTATGCTTACTGAGTCGGAATAGTCATATGTAGAATGTTCTATTTAAAACTGTTACATTTTTGCATTAAGTACTACTTTTTGGAAATTATTTATCCATTCCATTCCATCGGTTTATTGTAATAAAATCAATGGAATTTCTAAAAACTAGAAACATATTCGCGATCCATCACATACTTTTCGATCATCACTAACCGTAAATTGTACAATGGATTTAATGCAATAACGTGACACGACCACAAAAATTCAATTAATATTTAACACGGACGACATCTCGGCAAGGTGTTTGTTGATACTGATTTTCATGTCGAACCCGGCGTCGTATGATGAATATTAAGTTAAAACCTCTAGATTTTTACGTCAACGTGACTGTTGTAAACATAGAAGGCAAATGCTTGCGGTTTTGGACAATGCAAACTATAAATAAATATAGAAATAAATTGTTATTGACAGACTGACAGCCTACCTGGCCTACGATTCTACTAAAGCAAAACTATTGTCATACCGCAGACACTCTAATAAAGGGCATTAAATTTTAGACTTTAATTCCATGGCCTTAATGTTTAATAAAAATTAACATATCATAACATAAACTCATGCCTATATCCCCGGAAAGTAGGCTCATTTCGCCAGTTTATGTTTAGGTCCCAATGTAATAAGTGTCGAGCCTATTGCCATTAACCGGGCACTTATAAACCTGCGATAAATACACACATAACTTCGGAAAGCATCGAAAAGTCATTGGTGTGTGCCATGGTAAAACCTGAGATCGAACCCGAGACCTCGTCTCAGCAGTTCATTACCCATACCACTAGGCTACCGTAAATGAAATAAAAATAAGTTTCAATACACTTTTTCATTTACTCTACGAAAAGCCTTATAATTTTGGACTTTAACAGCATTGCTTTAAAGTCTAAAATTAAAAGGATATTTTAGCATTGTCCGTGGTATAACTGGTTTTGTTTTAGCAAAATCCAGACCCTGGTGTGGCGGTAGTGAACGCTGCCGGTACGCAGGAGCCCCGGGTTCGATCCCCGCTCTGTGCAAATATTTGTATGCATGAATATAGGTATAGGTATTTGCATTGGTCTGGTTGTGCCTCGGAGAGCACGAACTTCATCCCACACACTCAAGCTGTGGAATAAACTCCCTGCTGCGATTTTCCCATGCGCCTACAATACGGGGTTCTTCAAAAGGGGCGTAAGAAAGTTTCTTAAGGGTCGACAGCGCTAGTATGACGCCTCTGGTGTTGCACCACTTCCCATCAGGTGGGCTGTGTGCTCGTCTGCCAACTAAGTGGTATAAAAAACCTATGGCAGTCGTTACGGGTATTTGGAGCCATAAAAAGTCCATCAACTGGTCTAGTTGCAATGCTTCGAAATCAAATGTGAGTGGTGGAGGTCAGGTGGCAAGCGCTTCACGGAAATCGAAGTTTAACCAAACCCGCAGTTAAACTAGTAGAGCGGACCCCAGATTTTGAGGTTTAGGACTAACTGGGATTAACGCTAAGATGAAGAACAAAAGACCTCACGAGCACCCTTTATCACATTTTACTGGTACCCTTAACCTGGTTACGTTTGTGGTAGCAGTAGCTTTTGCCTTTTGTGTGACGCAAACAAACAAGGAGATATTTTTCACCGTGTGTAATACGACCACAAATATGCGACCTTATAACTGCGCAGTTAAAAATAACTATAAAATGTAAAGGAATATGTCTTCTATTTTTCTTTCTGTTCTGTTCAAGAATTTTAGCACAATACCAAGGAAAAATAACAGATAGAATAAGAGAAATGATTTGTAGTTACATATATACATTATAATCACGCCTTTATCCCCGGAGGGTTAGGCAGAGGTGAATTATCACCCACATTTCACCAATAATTGTATTCCGTCCCACGTAATAAGGGGGTGAGGCTATTGCCGTCTTTCGGGCACTATTGTTGACTCGAGCCATGCATCTGAGGCTGAGTCTGGGCTGTATATATCTGTCCGATGTTAATCAGCCCTATCCCTTAGTCGCCTTGTACGACACCATATGGGAATGATGGGATGGTCCAAATTCTACTCTGCCGGGAACCACGCGGCCTGATTTGTAGTTGATTTTATTTAAATTTCTGGAGCGGGAGAGAAAAGGATTGAACAATACAACTATTTACAATGATGGTCCTTTATCCTCATACGCCTGGCTGCATTTATTAGCCATGACGATTTTGATATTGGTTTTTTCCTCATAACTGCACAGGCAAAAGGGTAGACGATGCCTGAAAATACAAGCTATCTCTTTTCGAACCATATAATGAGAAACGATACTAATGACGTCTACCGGGCACGCTTTCAACGTTCGTAAAATTAAGAACGTCTTAAATGGAATCCTCTTATGAGCTAATATTTCATTTCTATATCAAATAAAATGTTACTAGAATTTTCTATTGGAAAATTCTCTTTTCTATTAGAAAATACTCACTAACTGACTCTAGAGAGATCATTTACTTTTTTTACTCAAGACTCAGTTTGATATTTCGTAACGCGCATGTCGTAAAACTTTGCAATTAATTACAAAAATATTTTAACGAATATAGAATATCTTGTTTCTAGGTAAAATGATGCACATAGATGAAACCACTATCCTCTCTCTTTTTCCTTCTCTGGCTGCATATATCCAAAATGGTGTTTAGACAGCGGCAGCGTGACCAAATGAGTGATCCTGTCTGACATAAGCTAGAAAAGTGACATATCCTGGCATTTTCCTTATGTTATCATATTTATTTTCGTAAAAAAATGTTATCATCTCCTTATTTTCGTATAAAATACGTTATCATTTTCCTTATTTTTGTACAAATTTTATTATTAAAATAATAATTCCACGAAATCGTAAACTTTATTGATTGAGAGGTTAAAACTGATAACCCCTCATTTCGATCGGGGGTCCGATAATTAAATGACGAATACTCAGAAAGAATAAAGTGAACAAGTGTCAACACTTCAAAATGATAAATTCGTTGATAGATTTAATGTCAATAGCGAAGCATTGTTTGATATTCTGTAAAGGAATGTAAACTCGACGTCCGTCGTCGTACTTCGCTGACGAGAGAATTTGTTTTGCGTACTTTGATGATATATCAAGTATAGGTAATTTTTCAAATTAAGAATTTTGGTACGAAGCTAAATTATTTTGTGGTAGGAGTCTGGAGTAGAAATCAGATATTCTCGATTGTAAGGCCGACTTCTTAACCACTAAGCTACGCTTCTACATAGTCTAAACGCGCCTATACTAACTATTGTGCGCGGCACTGGCCGTACGACAAACTGATCTCGTGCCCATAACCGTCGCCTGTAAATGATGATGATGAACTCATCTATCATGATTACTCATGAAACATATTTGCATTGAAAATTGCGGACCGAATTTTCGGGCAATTGGTAAAAGAAACCAAATTTACTCCGCTATCGGACTAGAAGATGGTACACGACACTTCATTCTTCACCCTGTAGTTTAGATAATTGTCGAGAACTGCATAATATTTAAAGGACTGGGGAAGTACTTACCTCCGCCCTACAGAATACCGCGGCTATAATAACTTCGTGTTGTGGTCGCAGCGGTGAGTAGGGTAGCCAGAGCTCACTGGAGAATTTGTGCTGTCAGTGGGATGACTAAAGGCTTGTCCTGCTTTGTCATCTACACTGACGGCACAGAAACTCTGCTTACAGGGTCGGCAGCGCGAGTGTAACTCCTCTGGTGTTACACACGTCCACAGGCCACGGTAACCACTTTCCATCAGGTGGGCCGTGCGCTTGTCTGCCACCTAAGTGGTATAAAAAATATTATTCTTTGTTCACTTACAAAGTGCTCAACGCGCAACTATAGAATTTTTCACTTCAAAAATGTTTATAAACAAGAAGTAAATAATATAGGTATGAAAATAACTAAACCACAAATATTTGTCTATGAAATATACACAATTTGTAACGAATATATCTAAATAGTAGAATAATTATTGTAACCGCAATATATATAACCCTTCCTAATATTACTTGTATATATATTTTGAACTTTCAACTTCAGAAATATGTTCAAGTACTCGGTATTTCATTTCAATACATAAAGCCACAGACAGTCTCTGTTTCGTGGCGGTAATGAACGTGGCCACTACGCATAAGGCGCGGGTTCGATACCCGTTTAGTGCAAATATTTGTATATATGAATATAGGTATTTGCATTGGTCTGGTCGTGTCCCGGAGAGCACTTAAAACCGTCGGTCCCGGTTACCCGGTTACCCGGTCGTTACGGGCCGTTGGAACCATCAAAAGTCTGACTAGTGTAACTACAGCAACAACTTCGATGTCGCTAATTGGTTGTGGAGGTCAGCTGACAGTCGCTTCCCAAAACCGCATCTTAGTTAAACTAGAAAGCCGACCCCAACTGCGTTGAGAAAAGGTTCAGATAATAATAAATAGTTTTTTAATAATGCCTGCGGATATGAGGGAGGTCGTGTGTGGGTCTTTATCTCGCGGTTGAGGGCTCAGACAGAAGAAATAATAGTAATTAGTCATTCAACACGAACCACAAAATGTCATAATAATAGAAACACCCAGACCAATGCAAAACGCACCATACCAGCTCACGTGTTTCCTTCTTCCTACAAGCGGGGCGTGAAAAAGCATATGATGAAGTCCTCAAGCTGAGTACCTCCTTATAAAGAAGGCGGTCAGCTTAACGCGTGGTACATGTCTGTAATGGTGACGTTCTGTTCCTGAGACTTTGCTTCCAGCTTACCATCAGCCGGGGTGAAGTTACATATAAAAAAATTACAATAAATTTATACAAACAAATTTCTGAACTGAGCATGAACCGAAGTCGAAAATTCTAACGCAACGCGGTCTTCAAAAAGGTCCATAAAGTAAATAGATTAAAATACTACCTAACAAATATCAATTAACTCTTCATCAAGACAAGCTCACGTCGTTTCGGGGCAATGGCCGCTGTGAAGCTCAATTTCATGCATCACTTAACAGATATTTCATTACAGGCCGTTTCTTAAGCCCTACCACGAAGATCATGCTTGAGCTACGTATGAACTTTTTTTCCTTTTGGCTGGTTTTAGCGGCGTCTCCGAGGGCAAGTAGTAGGTACCTACCTACCTCTTATGCAAGTATGTCGATGTTTTTATGAGCTGATTAAACCTTGGGTGTTTTGTGCCTTGGATGTATGAATTACCTGCATTATTATTCGGTCCTTCGAAAATCAAATTAAGATGTTGATGTCACTCTATAGTGAGTTATTGTCAAGTTCCTACTATTAATAGTATTGACATAAGTTTTTACTGGTACTTACCTATCTGATTTATTTTATTAAGTATTTATTAATAGACAATCGTAGGCAATTCAAAAAGTTGCGGCAAGAATCACAATTCGGAAAAACGTTTTACCTATTAGCATAAATAATATAATATAGTTTTTATACTATTAGGTATCTAGTAGAGAAAGTGAGAAAACTGCTGAGCTGCAGAAACTTTTTTTCATGCAGAAATCCCCTCGGATACATCCTCACTGCCCGGCGGGGGCGGTAATAAGAAATAATAATATCTAAGAAGTAATTTCTACTAATATGTAATCATAAAAGCCAAGTATCCCATTATATTACAAAACGTTTGAATAGGTATGTATTAAAATTATAATATAATATTTTCATTACAGTTATGAAAAAATCTAAACCCTTGTTTGAAACCTCAACTCGAAAGCTATTTATGGCTTCGATACAAGTACTGCCATCTATACAGAACAAATGAATACGTTGGGCCTTAAAGTTGCATCATTAAACATACAGATGTCGTCTTGCGTTACAACTTCGTGGTAGTACCGTATTCGTCCACAGCGGTGTTCTTGAGTACAGCGCCATCTATGAGTTTTTGGCAACATTCGAGACGTGGTACTTTGATACTTAGTTCTTAATAAATTCACTAGAGGACACTATAACAAAGTTATCTGTTTCTGAAATTTTGAATTAGATGGCGCAAGTCGTGAAATTGTAAGGTTTCATTATCGTATGCTATCCCTAAATTTATATCCCTATGTATGCTATTCCTATATATCATAGGAGTTGCAGACGACAGCAGGCTTCCCTGAGAGTGTCTTTTTTTATGACTTACCTACTTAGGCAAATATGCTAGGTAAATTGAAAATAGTCTCTTCTTGAAAATAATGTAGGTATTAATTATTAAGTTTTTCCTATAAGGTCATTATGAGAAAATTGTTGACACAATCACGAGAACGATTTTTATCATTTATTATATGATAGGGGTGACGTTTGTCTATTACCTAACTCTATTTTTCACACCCTTAGTGGATTTTGATACAACGTTAACTAAAACGTGCTATGACATCACTTTGCATAACTGCAAATCACCATTCATTGGTTGAAGGCTTATTAATTCTCAGTATTAACTATGTTATACGTGGTAACTGTCCACAAAATCATAAATATTCAACCTTACTGACTTCATCATAAAGTCTATTTCACTATTTAATACGAGTTATAAGAGATTCAAACTAAATATGGATTTGAATGTCTATTATATATTCATTGAAAGGAAACGGGAGGACGTCATGCGAACACTTGTCCTTATTAGGTAATATGTTCTGTGTTTACACTACCTAACCATTTAATCGAATTACCAGTAATCGATTAATCGCTCGATTCTATAAAATGTATGTCTACTGGTTCAGTTCTAAAAAGTCAACATTGAATCGTCAATCGAAAATAATTATGACATTCTATCTGATAAATATAAATACTTAGTAATAATACAATTTATAATAACACATTACATCTTTATATCTAATGTTCCCATTTCACACTAAGTAATTACCTCTTATTTCTCTTTTAACTCTCTGTGCTTGCAGGGTCGGCAACGCTCTCGCGCTACCAACTCTGAAGAAACCTAATGCACAGCTAAGCCCTAAAACCGCAGCAGACTCCAACCGCTTTATCCAGTCATTTCGATCCTTTAATTATGCGTGTGTCATCCCACTCGAATCGGGTACACACATCGTAATTAGTGATGAGATTAGTCAGACTCGAATCGACTAAAATCGCACGGAGTTTCTTCACATCAGCCTGGTCTACCGAAGAATCTTGTGAGCCCTAGAATAGGAATCCCAAGGACCACCTTGCCCACCAAAATTGGTGAAACTATTCTGTTGTTTTATGGGGATAATTCTATTAAAAAAAACCTTCAATAATTCTTCCATGATTACAATCTAATGAGCACATTACAATGCGATTTGATGATAGTTGTAGTGTAGTGAAGTCTGGTACCCAAACTTGTGTTTAGGGTACCAGGATTCCTGAAACCTATCATAATCCAAAAATAACATGTTATGTTTAATTAGGACACATTAGTTCGGTGTACATTGCCTACAAGTACCTTGTCAAAGTAAGCTTTCAATCATGAAAACAAATCATAAATGAAAACAATAGTTTAAAGAATGGAGAAAAATTACAATTAACCTTCGTATGGACGGATGTATCCTTCATATGGACGTCTTAAGTGATTTCTTTTATGTGTATGTGTGTGTGGAAGGACGTTTTTTTATACAACTTAGGTAGCAGACAAGCACACGGCCCACCTGATTGAAAGTGGTTACCGTGACCTGTGAACGTGTGTAACACCAGTGGAGTCACATCTGTGCTGCCGACCCTGTAAGAACAGAGATTTTCTGTGCCGTCAGTGCAGAACACAAAATCAGGACTAGCCTTGGTCTTACCGCAGACAGCACAAAAACTCTCCAGTAAGCTCTGGCTACCCTACTCACCGCCGGGAACACAACACGAGGTTATTATAGCCGTGGTATTCTGTAGGATGGAGGTACTTCCCCAGTCGGACTGCTCAATTCGGACGAGAATACCGTCATGTTCTACATCCTACAAAAACGACGTGTGTATCTTTTAGCCAAGTTCTTTAAACATCACACTCGTATAAAAAGAGATATTTAAAAGTATACAGGCTACAGGTATATGTTTTTTTTTAAACTAGTTACTTTGTACCGCGGGTCGTGGCTCACACATTACTATAATCTAGGTACCTACTCACGCAAACCCCTCCACCCAAGCGATATTGCTTGTGTTAGTAGTGGGTTCACGACACTGCGGTATGCTGGGAAGACTTCGTACTTACCTACCTAATAAACAAACAGTTTTCCAATATGAACAATGGGAAATATTTTATCGAATTTATGGTGGTGCATGGGGGTCTCCCCAAAACCTTTGGTGTTCAAGCGAACGTCATACACTTGGTACACTTGCTGATTACTTTCATCTCGGGGTTGAGAGGTCAGGTGGTGTTCAGTGGCAAAAACCAGTTAAATAATTTACAGGAAAATGTCCAATTATTAGATAAGTAGGTGCTTTGCTCCTATTGTGGGACATCAAAAGATGACGAATTATAGTCGAAGATTTTCATTCGGGGGTTGGGACTGTGGGGAAGATGGTAATGGTCACTTCCATAATAGGTGTTAGGGTTCTTGGATGTAGTCGGGATTATTGCTAAGATGATGATTCTGAATATTATGTAGGTATTTAGATTGTGTGAACATTGGTTTCTTTTATTGACTCTTTCAAATGAATCAGCGATAAATCCTCCGCATGGAGCATTAACTCGCATAACAGTAAAAAAGAAGTGACCACTTAAATAACCCCAATATCATCAATTAATTTTCTAATAGCAGAGGGCGTTCACACCTAACAAGAAACATTGGATGTAAAACTAAAATCACATGTAACTTACTATTACGCGGCCGCACAGCCTCCGAAGTGGTGGTGGTAACATCGGAATGCCATAACTCAGGCATACCACCTTAACGGTACGAGGGAGCGAGACACACATATACGTTAGAAAGGCACGGAACATCGACATGGTTGAACGACCGATCAAATAAGTTTGTACGCGGCTATCGTATACCACGTAGGTTTTATTTCTTCTAAACGTGTCGAGGGCGCATGCGCTATAGTCCGATTTCCAAGATGGCGCGCAATTTTCCCTCCAGCATGGCGCGAAATCTTTATTGTCAGTTATTTTTTTGAATTACGACCTAGGGCATCGTGGAACCTGCGTTGTTTATGTTTCAGTAAATATTAAAAGCATATTTAATTTACAGAAAATGTATGTATTTCATCAACACACCCTATATTAAATATATCAAATATTAGTACTTAAACTTCTTTCCGGGTAGGCAAAGACAACATCCCGCCATCTGCGCATGTCCTTATTCTCGAAGGGTTGCCTACACTGACGTAACGCTAGCGGCATTTTTTGAACCCATGTCACCCATGTAATGGATAAAATCCTGCCGCTAAATATTGAAAACTATGACAAATTCCTGCTTACCTTACATTATGTTACTACATATATTAAGTTTATAGTACCTACCTATTATAGTTTTCATACTACTTTTTATGTAAAAAGTATTCTTAAATAACAACTTATATCATTTACCTCTGATTTATACAAACTAAAATCCTCTCTACCATTAAAACTTTTCGGTACAAGGTAATACACGAACTAAGAGTAGCAACCACCCAATGACGTAACGTTTCTAACCAAGGTACATTACATTAGGAGTGGATGCAAGTCGCTAGAATAATGGGTGGGAGCCATTAATTTGGAAATTTTACTAGCACATTTATAGCCGACTATTTATAGGGAATGTGCTTTGTGACATCAAAAGGTTTTGACGCAATAACTTCAATTACAGAATAGATAAGAGCTAGTTTCAATGTAGGCAAACTGTTTAAAACAAAAGTTGTATAAGGTAGGGTTGAATTTTGTATTCCGAATTTGAAACACTGCATTTTGTTTAATTGCCAAGTGTATCATTTTTTTTTAATTCTTTTTTTAAAAGTTGAGTATAAGCAGTGTCTATGTTGTGTGGAAGCACAACAAGTATACTGGCTACCCAGCACCCCTAGCAGGAGAATTTCAAATATTACCTTTGAGTGTTACTTATACATATATTTATACCTCTATCCAATCGCACTCCAAGCCTTTCCCAGCTCAATGGGTCCGATTGTTGCTGAACTTCGGTATTTTCCGTGAAGCGGCTGGTTTTGATTTTCGTGGCTGATTTTCAGCTTGCAAACGATAACATGTAAGTATAGTGTAATAAAGTGTACAGATGTGCAGTTGATCTAGTGCTAATGATTGTAGGAGACAGTTTGCTCAGTACTGGTCATATGCTCAAAGGCATTGACGACGAAATTACAACAAACTGGTTGCATTGATAGTTTGTAATACTGAAACAGTCTATTTTCTAATGTTTTCCAATTTTCCTACCGTACGAAACTTCTACAAGTATTTTGTATATAAAGATTATGAAACACTGATATTAATAGTATAAAAGCATACTATACTCGTTCTCATATCTTAAGTTATGGTGTGATGCGACTAATGGAAATAGAGATTCTCTTGATCAAGGATAGCCCACTTAGAACTGCCGGTACTTACACGCTGTAAGAAAGTTTCGAACGATTGAAATAACTCGACAGCTGAATCCGCTTGAAGACTTCAATTTCGCGTGCTCAAAATTTGATGACGTCACGTTGTCGAGCACATAAACATACAACACTATCGACTTGAGCTCGACGTCGCCAAATTTACAGCACGAATATCAATCAATCAATCATCAATTAAAACCTCACCGCGTATTTAACTGTCGAGTTTGTTTGTTCGTTCGAAAAAATCTTACAGCGTATGCCTGCTGTATTTGAACTTTACCGATTTTTATATTTTTTTATACCACATAGGTGGCATACAAGCACACGGCCCTCCTGATGGAAAGTGGTTACCGTGGCCGATGGATATGTGTAACACCAGAGGAGTCACACTCGCGCTGCCTGACTCTGTAAGCACGGCTTCTGTACCGTCAGTAACAGGGCAAGCATTTAGTCTTCCCACCGACAGCACACTCTCCAGTGAGCTCTGGCTACACTACTTACCGCTGGGAACACAACACGAGGTTATTATGGCCGCGGTATTCTGTACGGCGGAGGTAGTTCTCCAGTCGGACAGCTCAATTGGACGGAAATACCGCCGTGTCCTACCTCCTTAAGCAAGATTACTAACAATTGGGAATATATTCCTCAAGATAAAATGTCACTGTATTCAAAATAAGTCACCTAGGTGGTCTTACACTAACTATTCGTATCTAATAACTATTTATTTTCCCACAACGCATAATCTAGCAACGTTGCTCTAAATAGCATTTTCCTGCTTTAAACCTATAATTTTGTCATGTCCCTAACTATACAGTCACCCATTTTAAGTTGACACCTCACCTTTCAGAAACAGTAGAAACTTAATGTACGCCTTTCTTCAAATATAATGGCTCAAGTTCCACTGGTTGAGACGACCACACAAGATTTTTGTCGTGACTGCGATGTGTCGTGTTGTACTAAATAGTTAGATTTTAATGGCTATATTATTACGCGCGTAATTTTCAGGTTTTTATTCGAAATAAGTGTGGTTTGTTTGTTTGTTGATATATGTGTAATATCATGATAACTGTTACTTTTGGTACTAGCATGACATGACCACAAACACAACGGACACAGTAGCCTACAAGGGCATATCGGTAGTAAAATCAATGAATTAATTTATTGCAGTCCACTGCTGGACATGTTAGTAAATCAGAATATAATAATTAACGCTAGCGCAATAGCTTGATTTACAAAAAAATATTATATTGTTAAAAACGTTATAATTTTTAATAATCTTTATAGGTATACTAGCTGACCCGGCAAACGTTGTATTGTCATGTAAAAAAAAATTAGGGTGGACTACCCTTAACATTTAGGGGGATGAAAAATAGATGTTGGCCGATTCTCAGACCTACTCAATATGATCACAAAATTTCGTGAGAATTGGTCAAGCCGTTTCGAAGGAATACGAGAACGAACATTGTGACACGAGAATTTTAAATATACCTAAGATATGTTTAAAAATTATAAGAATTTCACCACAAACTACTGCTGCTGAACTAGTAAACTAGGAACTACACTTGTATTTCAGCACACATATTTGGGGCCCTAAGATCTTCGTGGAACGACCATCTTCAGGAGCGGGGGGTGGGGGGGGGGATGAGGGTTTATCGTTTTTACTCTGTACTACACAATAATTAATAGTACTAAAGACTAAAGGAGAAATATGCTCTATATGCGCGGAACACTCTGTTCTTACAGGGTCGGTAGCACTGGTGTAACTCCCCTGGTGTTGCAACCTTTCATAGGTTACGGTAACCAATTTCCATCAGGTACGCCGTGTGCTTGTTTGCCACCTAAGTTGTATAAAAAAACCCATTTCTTGGGTGTTTTTTGACGATAGCACGTGGCGCTACGGTGGCGGATTAGCTCCAATTCTTCAATGATAGATTATTACAAAACAATATGCGCGCGTCAGGTCCTCGTTTGTCTCGCAATTTACGTCCAACATGCGTATCCTGAGATATACCTGTACTAAGTTTATAATATATATGTATAGGTACAGACAGAGTAAGATCAACATAGGTCAAAGGTTTATGCCTGTTTAAATCTTTTTCACAAAAGACGAGACGGTTAAAGTGATATGTTGCTGTCAATATCCTGTAAATGTATTCAGCAGAGTCCCGTGCCATTACTGTTATGCATTTACAGGAAAAATACGCGTGTTTATTCGCATTTTGATATTCATTACAAAGGTCAATATGCTTTCTAAGTGATAGCGGAAAGTGGTAGATATGGCCCAGAATTAAATAAGATGAAGCGGCTTCTTTCTATGATATATTTCTCAAATGCAACTGCCGTTTGTACTCTCTGCTCCGAGAGAATGGTCTTCGCCTACAACTGATAAGCAGGTGTATAGCTTGCAAGCAAGGTAACCTTGGTTCCAGAACTCTTGTTGGTAGAACACCATATATTCAATTCTCAAGTTACTGTTAAGGCGGTAGCCTAATGGTATGGGTAATGGACTGCTGAGACGAGGTCTCGGGTTCGATCCCAGGTTTTACCATGGCACACACCAATGACTTTTCAATGATTTTCGAAGTTATGTGTGTATTTATCGCAGGTTTATAAGTGACCGGTTAGTGACAATAGGCTCGCCACCTATTACATTGGGACCTAAACATAAACTGGCGAAATGTGGGTGCTAGCACCTTTGCCTACCCTTTCGGGGATATAGGCGTGGGTTTATGTTATGGGCTTATGGAAATACCAGTTCTTACCTTCGCATAATCTGTGGTAGTTTCTCACTAGTGAAAAGTATGCTATGTTCTTCAGGTCATAAGTTACTTATAGTGAAATATTATAAAACAACAGCGATCTAGGCGTCGGTTGCAACGTAACCTATGGACAAAGTTACTTTACTTTTTATAGATATATTATATAGCCTGTACTCAATAAAACCCTTTTATATACTCTGTATTTATATTTAATAAACTCCGGAATAAAGAAGGTACTTTCAAATAGTAAAACAATTGAAAATTGTGTAGTAATATCAGAAACTGTTTAAAAATATATAATCATAGACGTCTTAAGCCCAAGTAGTTGCAACGTAACCAATAGACAAAGTTAGTTTACTTTTTATAGATATACTATATAGCCTATACTCAATAAAGCCCTGTATATAGTCTGTACTTATACTTAACAAACACCGGAATATAGTACTTTCAAATGGTGATATAATTGAAAATTGTTTGGAAAATATCAGAAACTAAATAAAAAATAATCACAGACGACATAGGCTCTGCCGGAACGGCCACTCCTATGATTATAACACGGAACATGTCATTCGCCAATTCTGTAAAGACCTACATACCGACCCTTCAAAATCATTCACCGGAACAAACTCAAAAGTAATAATGGCCACAATTTACAAAACATATTATATAAATGATTGTCTTGACCGAGTGACTGACTAGGTACACTATTCAGAATAGTAACACCGAACCTAATATTTAAGCCCTCCATAATAGCTACCATGACCGTTATATAGTGTGTTTTAGGGCCATTTCACAGCAGACGGAAAACAACTTTGTCTATAATATGGAATAAGGTTGATATTTAATTAATAGTTCTTAGGCATGTGGTATCTTTCGGGGAAAACAGCCTTTAGAAAAGAGTTGTTGTCTTAAAAGGAAAGATTTTTAGACATTTTAACCTTAAGAGGGTTAAATTAGCTGAGTGATTTGAAAATCCGAAGGAAAAGGCGTAAAAATACAACATATAGTTGGGTCGATCGTTTTCATACCCTACCCGGAGATGACAAAATTAGGTTTTATTTTCTATTGCACACTGTGCAGAATGTACGAGCAAGAACCAAGTGGTTCGGAGACTCTTTTCTTTTCCGCACCAAGAAGACCTGGAATTCATTACCAGCACTCGTGTTTCCTTCTTCCTACAGTCCCGGGTCCTTTAAGCGGGGCGTGAAAAAGCATCTGATGAGGTCGCCAAGCTGAGTACCACCATTGTAACATTACTTAGTGCCTGTAATGGTGACACTCTTTCCTGAGACTTTGCCTTTAGCTTACCATCAGGCGAGGTAAAGTCAAGTTGACGTGTCCTAGACAAAAAGAAATTAGAATTTTCTCACAGGGTTTCTCACAGAACTCAACTGAAGGCAAAGCACACATATTATTAGAGAAATATGTTAATTTATTATAAGCAGGCCTAAACACTCTGTGTCTCTAGAATTCTCTGGTTGTAATAGTATAATCTGTATACAATATATGCGCATATAACAGCGACATTTTGACACCTGTACAATTGGACGATTGATACCCTATACCTCTTAAATAGTACTTAATAAATGGGTACACGGTATACCAATACCACCGTGAAATATTAAGTACTATGCCGATATACTCCCAGCGAATTTTTCAGGGAATTATAATACCTGTACCTTAGTCTATCTATTACGATAAATAAGATTAAACTAAATGACCCGGCAAACGTTGTTTTGCCGCCATCGAAAAATTTAGGTTAGTTGTACATGGATGAAAGTTTAGTGTTGTACGTATTTTTGAATGCTAAGTAAAAAAAAATGTCTTTAAATAAAAAATATATGGATTTGAACACCCTGAACTAACTTAGGGGTTTAATTCTCAGATCTACCAAAACCAAATATTCACAAAAAATCAAACGAGTGGGTCAAGCCGTTTCGGACGAGTTTGCAGACAAACATTGTAACATGAGAATGTTAAATACCTATTAGATTCACTGTAGCACACATATGAATACAGAATTTGGTATTTGACTGGCCAGTCAAATTAGTTACTCAACGTCAAAACGGTACGTTTTTTTTTTCTTTTTATAGAATATTAGCAACCCCAATTACTAATTTTCCCTGCAACCCCTCCAACTAAGCTAAATTACTTGTACTAGGAGTAGGTTCACGTCGGTAATGTAATGGCCAGGATTCGAACCCCGGACCTCTCGATCCTCAGGCCGACTTCTTAACCACTAAGCTACAGACGCTTAGTGGAAACTTGTATGAAATAATTCATTGTGACGTCATAATATTTAATGGTTCGGTGGATGACTAAAAATAAATAAAAACGATAAAATAAGAACAGACGCAACTTCTACCGCTCTTTTACTTGATTTCAAAAGCTCAGTTAAGTAATTTATTTGGATTACAGGATAATCCCCATTAAAGATAAAGTATTATCTCAGCTTACATATTATTATAGTAACACGTGAATGTATTATTCTGTAGCATAAAATAATGTTAATTTATTTTGATCTAAGCCTGGAGAGTCTAGACGTTTGCAATATAACGTATGTTGTATGCATTAAAGATGCCTGTTTACTGTCTCCGCAAGTCAATACAATTTGTTTTGCACCAATTGACGTCACTGCAAGGAATCGTTGCGCAATATTTTGATGTGTTGACACCCTGTCCATCACTGCTGTGCAATTTAATAAATATTTAGTGTTAGTACTTCAAGTGGATAATGTACAGTAATATGATAAATAAGAAATTACCTCTGTTTGTTAACTTTTCACGTCGGCACTGATTAACCAGTTTAGTATATATATAAACCCAAACTAAGCATACTTAGCTTGTAATATGGATTCTAGAGTACTCTAAATAATTTAAAGAAGTATATTATATCTATCTTATAACTAAAAAGTATCTATATAATACGTATTTTACATATCATCGTAGTTCCATTAATTATAACAGAAATGACAACCCCACACTACAAACGACAAAGAAAGATTTATGAAAATGGAACTTTCATCACTCGTGTAATAAAGTGATTTCTACTTCGAAGGCTTTTTAAAAAAAGAATAACACCCAATCATGGCCGACCTTCGCGGTGCTCCGAGGTCGATACAAAACGAGTCTTATATTAAAAAAAAGAAAAAGGAAAAACCGTGCGTGAACGCTCGTGTAGCCCTTACAAATTTGTGCCTCGGCTTTAAAAAGGTAAAATAAAAGGTTCTCGAAAGAGTTTGGTTTAAAGCTAATAAACTAATTTAATAGATATTTTTGTTGTTTGACTGGTGGTAAGTACATTGCTTTTCGTAGTTATGGGAATGGTATTTGGTACTTTCTACCATGAATAGTGCTAGAAATATATTTGAACACTTATAAAATAGAAATATAGATTTCTGTATAACAGGATGTTTTCCTTTCCACTCTCCCTCACCCGAAGACCAAAGATTTTTTATGTATTCTGGATACATCTTCAGAAATATTTTCTTTTGTAAATACCTACATCAATATTATACGTAAGAACACCTACACCAATGCAAATAGTCATTCATAAATATAAATATTTGTACTGAGAGGGAATCGAACCCGCGCCCTCTGACGTAGCAGTCAAACGGCTACGCCATAGAGGTCGTCTACTGAATGCATACTTAGAATCTAAATGCCCGAAAGACACGAACAATTGCATTATAGGCTACAAGAAATGCATAAATTCCTCTACCAAAACCAATGATATTCTTCTAAAATTATAGCTATCGAGTACTATTTACCTCTCAATCCTTCACTTCTTTTCGAATGTATCGATTTGTAATTACAACCGCGGCGTGAACAAAGAGTAATACCACGTCAATTTTTATCTCTACATCAAATAGCTTCGAGCAGACCATAATACACTCTATTCGCTTACAATAAGAGCTATATACACCATCGTGAGGTGTCCACGCATCTTGTTATTTCGTACAAAAGGTTCGAAATAAACCCCCACGGTGTGTTATTATCAGATATTTTAAGGACCCTATTATAAAGTTAATAATGGATTTGATTTTTTATCATGCTTACCTTAGAGCTGTAGACGACCTACGGGCATTGCCTTCGAAGTCTGAGATTTGAACTCTTTTATTGTTTTACCTAAATTTAGGGTTACCATCATTTTAATTGGTACCCTCTCTATAGTTTTACTTTGGCTCTAGGCGTAAGAGTCTGTAATTCTTAGTTGAATTTCTTAGAAAGATGATTATTACAGAAGTGGAGTGCTATCCTAGTGATACTTCTTTAAAACTGTTAAGTATATTTTTGTAGTTAAGTTGCGTTTGTACGTCTAAGACGACTTCGTGGTATTCATGAAATGTATGTAGCCTTTAATTATAAACGCCTCATTTATTCTTACTACAAGAAGTATAGTAGGTACTTACCCTTGTTTGACCATTTAGTTACATGTCTAACAATTTTGAATATAAAAGATATCGAGGGTAAAAACTATTTCATATAAATAAAAAGAAATTGTCAAAGCGTCTTTGTTTAAAAAACTTCACTGCCAATTTTTTTTTAAACTTTTCTTACTTATTTTTAAATCAAGTCATTCTACCTACAGTTTAAAAATGGAACGAAATAAACAAAACCTACATTTCTGAACGTTACAGTAATGTCATTGCTCTAAAATCGTATTAGACAGTGTTTGTTAAACTCAGACTCACTACGAAGACTCCTAACAAACATTCAAGGCCAGATACTAATGACATGCACTCAACCCAGCGTGCCGACACACAAAAAGGTTGTAGGAAAATTTCGTGAGTTGGTGCCATCAGTATGTCTTGTTGGAATACGGGTGAACTTTGTGAGTGCTGTCGGCGCGTGCGTCGACTAACCAAGCCCGCACGCTCCTCGTCAAACGGAGATGGAATTTCACTCGTATATGAGAAACAAAGATGTGGCTTTTTAGTGTATAGTGACTAATTGGACCAGTAATGAGGTACGAGAGCTCGAGTTCAAACTCAGGTGTAACAGTGTCTTTTAGACGCTTGTCAATGAATTACAAACACGCTCTTCATTTTTATTTTTTACTTTTTTAAAAGCATTTGCGCACGAGTGTCACTTGTGACTGCATGAATGTTGGTTATATTTTAGTAATATCTCCTGTTCTTGTCAACCATTGCAATCAAACTTACGTCAGCTTTTAAGTGCGATCTAGTAAAATAATAAAATTGTTAGTTTTTTCGTCTTTCGCGAACAAAATAAGCATAGAAGAATTAAAAAAAAAATTCAACATAAACAAGTATTCTTCAGTGGCTAAAATTGATTGATTGAAGTTTTTTTTTACATATTTCCAATGTGCAAACAGCTGATTTACAATAGGTATTATAACGTTTACTACAACAAAATTAAAAAAAAAACCGGATCCGTGGTAATCTTCAGACTATTTTATTATTATTATTAACCCAAACAAAGCGGTCCTATATATATAGTAACAATAATATATCACCGCCGGCCTACGCAAAACGTAAGGGTCACTGGAACTAGTTAGTTGAACGTTCTCATAGAAAGTCCGAACGCGTCTGTTAGGAGTGCCAGACCCGCCGAACTTTGTCAAACTTGAATATTATGCAGTTTGAATTTGATACACCTAGATGGAAAACATCTAGATGCTAGCTGGTAAGTCTGCTTTATGGAAGATGCCCTTTACTGCCGTAAAACTAAAGAAAAGAATGGGAGAACGGATCCATCATTTTGAATGTGGTGCTCGGGAGGAGCTGTTATATCTGAGATCGGACTCAAACCGACTAAAAGCACACGCCATCTCAGATCTTCAGATATCAAGGAGAACGTACCCTAGGCTCAGATATACAAGCTCTTTTCAAACATCTTTTTTAGTTTATAGAGCTTTTATGAGAGCTACTGCCGTCGCCGGCCTGCCTACTTAACTTCAAAAACAACCTTTCTGGTAACTCTGGTGATCCGGTGACAGCTAATTGACGATAATTCTACCACCTACCTTCGGTCATCCGGTATTGCAACCTTAATTTCGAGATAGAACCTATGTAGCCTAATCTTCGGAATGCTCTTAGTTTTGTTTCGAGTCGTGAGCGGCGAGCGAGCGAGATGGTCCGATACGAGGCTCACGACGGCGACCAACCACGACCGACGGTATCTCAAGTATCTGACGTCTTGCTCCCTCATTCCTTTTTTAAATTTGATATACAGGCTTTATGGTCGGCGGTGTCGATAATTCGAGCACAGATAGGGATGTTCAGGTTGTCCTCGTTCGGTTGTCGTTGATGCATCTTCAAGTTATAGAATCAGAATACCGCGGTTATAATAATCTCGTGTTGTGTTCCCAGCGATGCGTAGGGTAGCCAGAGCTTACTGGAGAACTTTTGTGCTGTCAGTGGGAAACCAAAAACTTGTCCTGCTTTGTCTTCTGCACTGACGGCACAGAAACTCTCTATGCTTACAGGGTCGGCAGTGCGAGCGCGACTCCTCTGATGTTGCAGAAGTCCATAGGCCATGGTAACCACTTTTCATCAGGTGGGCCGTGTGCTTGTTTTAGAACAGTCTTCATCTAAAGATACGATCAACTTGGGTCTAAAATGGGCCCCTTGGACCTTTGGCCATGTAATGAACATTCTTGCGAATGTTACGTTGCAGAAAAATAAACTCTAGCGTTTTAGCAAGCATTCTATCGACCGTTCTGGCAAGCGTTCTCGTGGAATGACAGTAAATTTGCATCGAATAGAGCATTCGCTAGAGAGGTCATCAAATTGTTCGTAGTTATGTTTGTCTGTCAGTGATGCTCAAGTTTATCACCTTTAGGCGTTAATCGTACAGAAAAAGCATAAGGCAATTTAAAAGGAAATCGCAAAATTTTACACATTGCTGCTGAGGATTAATAGATGATGCTTTGGCATAGGCTCTTTTCGTTAGAATATCATACGGCAGTCACTCTCGTAAAAATCAAAAAACAGTATGTGGACCCAGAGTTCCAAATAAAAACTTTAAACTCAACTAGAAAATCGCTATGATGGTGATGAAGTAAACAAAGATGAGGGCAAAATAAGTCCTCATGATGCGGCAAAGATGAGTAACACTAAATAACCAAAACAACGAACAGACAAACTAATAATTTTACAGATATAATCATATCTTACGAGTATATTAGGTGGAAAAATTTAATAAATCATTCTATATAGAAAGTGAAACGTCTGCAGGTTCTCATAGTCGAGTTTGTACGGCCGTGAACTTCCTGTGTTATTGTACATCCGTCATAAACCTGAGGCGCCCGGCGACTGACGGCTGGCCAAGTATACTGCGGTCCTTAAGGGAACTTCAATTTAATAAAATTACGTCTTATGACAACAGCAGTACAGTTGCTTTTTGAAAGGATTAGTTTTAAAAATAATTGCATTGTTTGTATAGTTTTGTTTTAGTAGTTCCTAATTATGATTTGCTGACTAAGATTTTTACACGGTTTTTTACACGTCGGGGTTTTTATACCACTTTGTTGGCAGACAAGCTCACGGATCACCTGATGGAAAGTGGTTACCATGGCCTATGGACGTGTGCAACTCCAAGGGAATCATACTCGTGTTGCCGACCAAATAGTTACATTATATCGCGTTGTGTGACAGTCATACTTCTTTCTCGTTTCCACTTATTGAATAGTACCTGTCCTATTGCACTGTAATACCTGAAAAATTCGAATATCGAAATTCTAAATATATAACTATCTCTGTCTAACTCTATCTAGCTTAATGTGAACAGACTATAAACACAAAATCGCGTGGTACCCGGCAGAGTAGAGTTTGGGCAACCCCATCTCTTCCCATGCGGTGTCGTACAAGGCGTCTAGAGGATAGGCTGTTTAAGTACAGACATATAAATACCAGCCCAGACTCAGCCTCATATGCATAGCTCGAGTCAGCAATAGTGCCCGGAATACGGCAATAGACTCACCCCCTATTACGTGGGACCGAATAAAATTATTGGTAAAATGTGGGTGTGTAAATTCACATCTCCCTAACCCTCCGGGGATAAAGGCGTGATTATATGTATGTAAGTTCTATAAATACGGATCTACCAAGTCTTACCATAATGATTATAATTATCTCTAACATACATAACATAACATAAACTTACGCTTATATCCCCGAAAGGATAGGCAGAGGTGCTAGAACCCACATTTCGCCAGTTTATGTTTAGGTCCCAATGTAATAGGTGACGAACCAATTGCCATTAACCGGGCATTTATAAACCTGCGATAAATACACACATTACTTCGAAAAGCATCGAAAAATTATTGGTGTGTGCCATGGTAAAACCTGGGATCGAACCCGAGACCTCGTCTTAGCAGTCCATCACCCATACCACTAGGCTACCGCGGTTTTATCTCTAATTTTCATAATTCTAATGTACTTATTTTTAGTCCTGTACTAGTATTTTTAGTTTGATGTGATCCTCTATCTCTAACAAAAAAATTACAGTGTTATTAACGTATCTATAGATACATAGATGTTGATAACAAAGTTAATATTGAATAAATTAATAAATTTTACTAAGTTAAAGAGATTACTGACGTTCATTTAAATTATACTTATCTCGTTCGAACAGTTTATAGATGTTCCCATTTCAGATATGAAACATTTAATACAACATTTTAGATATTTTATTAAGATGGACTTGTTTAGGTTTGGTTAAGCAATCTTTCCATAGTACATCATACTACCAGTCTGGTATCTTCATAGAGTAGTTAATACCGTTTGTTTCAATACAAGATTAAAACTATTTGTACTGTTGATCGATGGCACTTGCTACACATATTGAAGAAAAACTTGTAGCATTGATACTGGTACTTCGTTTTTAACAGCTCTTTAAATGAAGCCGTTAGTAACTGAACTCTTCACTCTTATTCCGGATGGACTGAGGACTTTAGAAATATGGTTGGCTAGGCGCAAGGGAGCACATTAGAAGAGGATAGACCTCTTGTCATGCCATTAAGTTAGGTACAATCACTGTCAGATTTCACTACGCAATACCCACACCCTAACACTATTCCAATTCCTATTGATGAGTGGGGTTGAATTGAACTATATTTGATGTTTTTTGGAGTGAAATTTTGCCTCACTTTGTGTGTTCTACCGCCTATATTTTATGCTCAGATGAATCGTTTGACATGATGCCCGTAGCTACATTCTATCATCGCACCTCTCGCCATAGGCAGGGAATTCATTCTCACACATTGCGACCTGAGACGGTGCTCACTGTGCGGTATGAAAGAAACTGCATCCCACGCACACTCAAGCTGTGGAGTGACCTCCCTGCTGCGGTTTTCCCAAGCACCTACAATATCGGGGCATCAGAAGGTTTCTTTATGGTCAGCAGCCCGAGTGTAACACCCCTGGTGTTGCATACGTCCATAGGCCACGGTAATCACTTCCCATCAGGTGGGCCGTGTGCTTGTCTGCCATCTAAGTGGTATAAAAAAAAACTATTCAAACTAAACACATCAATATGATAAAATCAAATTTTAAACTGTTGTTAACGTATAACCAGGAAACAGAAACTCTCTACACAAAGCATAAATATTCAGGTACCGCTTGGCCTATGCAAATATGCAGGACCTCGGTAAATAATGCCCGTCACGTACCCAATAATATAATTTATCGCTTAAAAGCTAACACATAATCCCACATAATCGAGCTGGATTCGTGACTGAAGGAGGAAGAGATCGAAGGATCCCTTTTCCCCAAACACCTGCTGACCATACACATCTGCTCATAGTTGATTAAAAAAAAAAAGACTGATCGCAGATTAAAGCAAAAAAAAAAAAAAATAAAAAAAAAACTAACAGACGATATATTGGTGTTAGCTAGAAATCGTTCACATTCCACAACATTCAACGCACAATGCTATCTAGACCTATGGTAAGCATAGCTTAACTGGCTTGTGTTATGGAATTTAGAATGCGGATAAACATACTTAGTTATTATATTTTTTTTTGTAAATACATACACATCATACATAGAAACACCCAGACCAATATACATATTCATATTTGCATATTTGCACTGAGCAGGAATCGAACCCGCACCTCCTGCGTAGCAATCGAATGTTCTACCGCTAAGCCACAGAGGCCGTCAAATTTACATTATTTGCATTATTTTTGCTTTTACAGTAAAGATATATACTCACGCCTGTAAGTTCATGAAATGTTAGGTAGACGTGTATTTACACCCAGATTTCACCAACATTAAACGTGTATATAATTTAATACATAAATAGTAAACATTATTTTACTATGTAATCGCCAAATGCGAGTCGGACTCGTGCAAGAAGGATCCTTTTGACTATTATGTTTTTAGTATTTGTTATGATACAACACAAATAGATCATTAGTGAAAATTTCAACTAACTTAACTATCAGAGTTCTTCATACAGTCTGGTGACAGACAGACAGATACAGTTTTAATAAAAGGGTTCTGTTGGATACGGAACAGAACCTTTGGGTACAGAATTTTTCTTCCAATTAATATACAATTAAGCGCCCAGCTGAGTAGAATTAGTGCCACCCCATCCCTTCCCATGCCGTGTCGTACAAGGCTACTAAGGGATAGGGATTTATATAGCTCAGCCTCAGCCTCAGAAGAGTCAACAATAGTGCCCGGAATACGGCAATAGGCTCACCCGCTATTACGTGGGACCGATTTTTTTTTATACCACTTAGGTGGCAGACAAGCACACGATCCACCTGATGGAAAGTGGTTACCGTGGCCTATGGACGTTTGTAACACCAGTCACACTCGCGCTACCAACCCTCTAAGTACCGAGTTTCTGTGCCGTCAGTGTAGAAGACAAAGCAGGACAAGCCTTTAGTCTTCCCACTGACAGCACAAATTCTCCAGTGAGCTCTGACTACCCTATTCACCGCTGCGAACACAACACGAAGTTATTATGACCGCGATATTCTGTAGGGCGGAGGTATTTCCGTGTCCTACCTCCTTAGAAAACCGTATACATTTATTGGTGAAATTTGAGTGTTAATTTACCTCTGCCTAACCCTCCAAGGATAAAGGTGTGATTATATGTATGTATGTACAATTAAGTATTTTTATAATCTACAGATGACACACATTTTTTTAGTCTTGGTTAAATTTTAGAGCTAAGATGGTTGACAACTTGGAATATATAAAACAAAATGTCTTACGCCGATTGTACCTCCAAATTTAATTAAAATAAAAAGATATCTTCAATTCGGATCTTTTCGTTCTACTTATAAGTCGATCGAAAAGTCTCATAAGTTGTAGCCCGTATGCACTGATTCATAATGTGTTATGATGTATTTTTTACCTAACTAGTAATGCCATCAATATCTGTCCTTAATTATAAACCAAATTTTTGTTTGCTTGACGATTGCAGACGTCGATACAATTGTTTCACAGTTGTATCAACGTCTGCCATCGTAGTAAATTCATTTATAATTTATTTTATGTCCAGAAAAATTCCATTTCAATTAGTAAAGGGAAATTTATACATTTGAAACCGCTTTCGGATAGCAAAAACGGAATTTTGATTGTACAACAATAACAATCTCAAAAATAATTGTTTTAAATATATAATATATACATATTTCATGTAATAAGTTTTGTAATAGAAGAAATACAAATTGTGACTGATCTTTTTTATATACATAGAAAGAATGAAAACTATTATATAGAATGTCACAAGTTACAAGAAAGAAAGAAAAATATTATTTAGGACAGCAAAATACGCAGACGACATCACTGCGAGAGAAGGAAATCTCGACATAAAACCTTGCACCAACCCGTCTGGCCGACATGGACAGTTAGGCCAAAGTCTCTCGACATTGGGAGGGTCCTAAGCCCAGCTGTGGATTGCGATAGGCTTATTGATGGATATTGATTGATTGATGCAGAATGTCTTACCTGTTTTATTATACCTCAAAACCGTAAGCACCAACATTCGTATAATTTAACAGATACAGTATCATCACGATCCGTCATCTTGCCAGCGTTAATCCCGGCCGCTTCCGAGGATTTCACGACGGCATCTCATGGTTCGTTTTTTTCCAGTCTAAATGCGACACAGCTAAACTTCTATTTTTTTTCGTGACGCTTCACGGAGGAGGGCTATCACTTAAGCCGCACAAGGGTCGGTAGCTTAGCGGTTAAGTAGTCGGCCTCACGATCGAAAGGTCCCGGGATCGAATCCTGGGGCTTAGCGGTCAAGGAGTCAGCCTTACGATCGAGAGGTCCCGGTTTCGTATTCCAGCCATTACATTATTGAGGTTAATGAACTCCTAGCACAAGCAATGTAGCTTAGTGGGAGAGGTTATAGGGAATATTAGTAATAAAGCTAATATACTTCTTTTTAGGTTATCATTTTCTAAGCCTTTTCTCAACTCAGTAGGGGTCATTTTTTATACAACTTAGGTGTCAGAAGCACACGGCCCACCTGATGGAAAGTGGTTACCGTTACCTATGAACGTGTGTAACACTAGTGGAGTCACATCCGTGCTGCCGACCCTGTAAGAACAGAGATTTTATGTGCCCTCAGTGCAGAATACAAAATCAGGACAAGCCTTTAATATTCCCACTGACAGCACAAAAACTCTCCAGTGAGCTCTGCCTACACTACTCACCACCAGGAACACAACACGAGGTTATTATAGCCGTGGTATTCTGTAGGGTAGGCACTTCCCCATTCGGACTACTCAATTCGGACGGGAATACCGTCGTGTCCTACCTACCACCAGCTTTCCAATCGTAACTGTGATACGGCTGAACTTCAATAGATATTTCCGTGAAGCGCCTGCCATCTAACCATCACAATCAATTGGGGATAACGAAATTCTGTAGTTAGACTACTCATACTTTTTTTAGGGACCACAAGTATAATCACAACAAAATTTATTAAAAGCTCCCCTTTGCAAATATAGCACAAAAATAGAAACACTATTAACGCTGTTATTACTACAATTATACCGCAATATATCTTATCAATGTGTTAGTGGTGTTCAATCTTTACCAAGTGGCGCTCTAACTTCGTGAAGTGGCGCCTTTATCGGTCACTAAATTATTAGAATCGACTTAATATTTATGTTTTTCTCGATAACGCCCGGTGATCGGTCTTATATCGGTACTCAGATAACCAGCGGTTTAGTCCATCTCTTATCGATATGTAAATATTGCTCCCGTCATACTAGCAGTGCAAACAACGTACCAGAAAAAAAAACATATAAAATCGTTGAAATAGATACCGTTTTCAGCAAAAAATAAAGACTTTTATCATATAAATATTGAAATAGATGGTTGCTTGTAATCTTTTTCTGGAATTCTGTCGTAAAATAGAAATGATTAGACGTAAAAGGTATTTGATTTATTTTTCTGGCCTACCCGCATGTAATGTAAACAAGTAATAGTTTCATTTGGCGTTTAACGACGTAATTAAGGAAAGCAAAGTCTGATACTAAGACGATTAAAACAACTGAACGGTGAATCTTGTTTACCATTGTTTTCAGGTCGCGATGTTATCTGTGTCTTACCTGCAGGCGTTGTTCTAATCAGGCGTATTTTGGTGTTAGATATTCCAAATATAAATAGTATTATATTCAACATATTTATACCACTACACGGTAAAGCTGTTGATTAAAAAATTCTGAATACCGAATTGTGAAAAATAAGTAAAAGAGTTTTTGACTATGGTATACGAGTAAATGAGTTTTGAGACTGCTTAGGCATAACGCACCTTTTTGCAATGTCCAAAAAAGTTAGTGGTCAACTTGTGACCTGCGAGGAGTACGTAAGAAGGTCGCTCAACTGAGCACTAACGCCTTTAGATACTCACATAAGTACTAAACAAGTATTACTGATTAGCTGCTTTTATGTAGGGTGAAAGGGTTTATCTAGCCGGTTCATATTTGCGCGGGAAACCGGTTATGTTACTTTTAGGTCCTCTTAAGGCGATAGGAATATCATTGATTCGATGCTATTATGACCTAGGTAACATAAATATTTTCATTATTTTATATGTGTATGCTCACGCTCATGGTATGTGCATTCTAAGCACTGCATACAAACACCATTGCTCCACACCATCATTCACACTACTGACTTTTGTTACCGTTTTACAATATTTTCGTCTTCTTTGATGAGGTGTTTTAAGATAATTTCTTGACTTGCACCGCTTATTGTTATGGAGGTATATTGCGTATTTATTAATGCTATAAGAAAACTATAGAAGATATAGGAATGGCCCGCCACGCTTGGGAGTTTTTTTTTTCTTTTATACCACTTAGGTGGCAGACAAGCGCACGGCCCACCTGATGGAAAGTGGTCACCGTGGCCTATGGACGCGTGTAAAATCAAGAGAGTCACACTCGCGCTGCCGACCCTGCAAGCATTGAGAGTTGGTACGAGGGATATGCTTGTCAACCTCACCTTCGGCAACCAAATCGACCCACAAGCGGCGTGCGTTTTAGTCGGTTCGAGGCCGACATAACCTCCTCCACCTACTCCGGTGGGGAGGTATCCGTGGGGATTATGCGCACCTAAAAAAAAGGCATTGAGAGTTTCTGTGCCGTCAGTGTAAAAGACAAAGCAGGACAAGCTTTTGATCTTTCCACTGACAGCACAAAAGCCCTCCAGTGAGCTTTGGCTACCCTACTCACCGCCGGGAATACAACATGAGGTTATTATAGCCGCGGTATTCTGTAGGGCGGAGGTACTTCCCCAGTCGGACTGCTCAATTGGACGGAAATACCGTCGTTTCCTACCTCCTCGAATTTCAGTATACCACTCCACATAGAGCTGAAGTATCTTGAACGGTTCCTTCGAGTGGGGCATTCCAAAGCCTGATAATTACCTAACCTCAGTCGCATAAAATAATGTTACATGTTTTTAAATACTGAAACAATACAAATTACTAAAACATCATATCAACCAAGACTATAAAATACTCTTAAAGGTGTTTCTAATAAGGTTCAATTTAGAATCTTTCCAAGACCACATAGTCAATCTGAAGTGACTGTGTACACAAACAAACCTGGTCACTACAAGATTATAGGTACAAGCGACTGCAATCATTATTTCCTTGTGCTAGTTATGCAACGCATTCCTCAGTGCGTTCACTAATATAATATTAATAGCACGGATATTATAACAGGTTCTTGTGATATTTAAGTGTTATCACTGTTATCAGTTGTGATATTTAGTATGAAAATTCTGATAATTACAATTTTAATTACATATATACAATCACGCCTTTATCCCCGGAAGGTTAGGCAGAGATGAATTAACACCCACATTTCACCAATAATTGAATTCGGTCCCACGTAATAGGGGGTGGGCCATTGCCGTCTTCCGGGCATTATTGTTGACTTAAGCCGTACATCTGAGGCTGAGTCTGGGCTGTATCTATCTACCTGATGTTAAACAGCCCTACCCTTTAGTCGCCTTGTACGACACCACATGGGATGAGATGGAGTGGCCCAAATTCTACACTACCGGGAACCACGCGGCTTAGCAACAACAATATTATATATCAACAACAATATTACTTGTGGTAGTTTATTGCTATTGTAATTTAACTCACCATAATTATCACAGAGGTATACCCACTTGCATACAATGTTAGTATTTTGGACCCATAGGTTTCATCTCGTACTATTTAGCTTATCTTTTTTATGGTAGCGTCTGTTATCTGACCTCTCAACACAGGAATAAAGCCAATACCTAGGTCACCTGTTAGAGAGACCTGCATGGATTAAGATTTTAGACATATTATTTTCATACAACTTAGGTGGTAGACAAGCACACGGCTCACCTAATGGAAAGTGGTTATGGACGTGTGCAATACCTAGTGTGACTCCCCACACTCATGCTGCCGACCTAATAAATAATAAATAAATAATAAATATTCTACAACATTCGACACAACGCTATCTAGATCCATGGTAAGCATAGTTTAACTAGCTTGTGTTATGGAATCTAGAATACGGATAAACATACTTAAATACTTTTTTTTTGTAAATACATACATATTATACATAGAAACACCCAGACCAATGCAAATACCCATATTCATGCATACAAATATGTGCACTGAGCGGGGATCGAACCCGCGCCTCGTGCGTAGCAGTCGCGTTCACTACCGCTACGCCACAGAGGCTGTCGAATAAGAATAGAGCCTTTGGTCTTCCCACTGACAGCAAAAAAGCTCCAGTGAATGCTGGCCGCCGGGTACACAACACGAGGTTATTATGGCCGCGGTATTCAATATTTAAATTTAAACAATTAAGTTAACAAAGTTATTTGTAACGCCAAAACCTATAACTAAAACAATACCTGGACCAAGACCTGGAATTCATTACCAGCACACGTGTTTCCTTCTTCCTACAGTCCCGGGGCCTTTAAGCGGGGCGTGAAAAAGCATCTGATGAGGCCGCCAAGCTGAGTGCCACCATTGTAGCACTTAGTGTCGGTAATGGTGACCCTCTATCCTGAGACTTTGCCTTTAGCTTACCATCAGGCGAGGTGAGGTCAAGTTGGCGTGTCCTATATATAAAAAAAAAAAAAAAAAAAAATACCTATTCTAGAGCGCGTGGTTCATAGTACTACAAAAAACTATCCATGTTTTTTCGTGGGTGCCGAAGAAGGTGACTATTTCTCATCCGATTATATGGCTATTAGCTCATGAAAAAGACCCTAGTTGGCAACAATTGGTTCGCTCTCTATTTCGTTAAACAGAAAAACATAGTCGAAATAAGTTTGTCAGAAATCAATCGCTCCCAATAAAGTCAAAAAACATTAAGCCATATTATAACTAAGCGGACCCAAGGAGTACAAGGTGCAGGTCTCGAATGCAACCGGGACTAACACAAGTATGATGATGATGGTCGAAATAAGTTTAATGCGCCTCTTACCCCTTCCGTAAGATATACATAAGTAATATGAAACTATGAAAATGTATAATTGAGTATTTTCCTGTAGTTCAAATAAACTATTTAACTGAGCTTGATATGAAAAAAAAAGAAAAAAATAAACCGTTTAAACTGATTTGAATAAATTTTTGAATTCCCAAAAAAACTTTTTAGTCGCTCTCTCTAAATCACATTCAGGACAGGACCCAATACATATTTAATAGCATTAAAGACAAAAAAAAAAGATATTAAAAATGTATAGCCAGTTTTTGTGGTTATGTCGTAAAAATTACATATTAACTTAAATTTTGTTAAACAAAATATCCTGTTGGACACTTAGTGCGATATTCAATTAATGGATTATCATAAAGATACGATAATATGTATTTTTTGCCCGTAGGTAAACGTATTCAACGACATGGTTTTTTACAATTCTATAATACAAAAACATCCTCCTTAAATTTTAAGTTAGTAACACTAACAGCATAATGTATTACTAATACTGCGCCATATTTGAATTTTAAATAAATCCAAATTCTAGGAATATGCAAAACTTTATAAAATATGCGATCGTTGCGATGCATGTTCAGAATTGCAAGAATTCGGTTTTTTAAAACGTTACCTAGGGGTACGAGTTCATTAGATTCATATAAGCCCTGAGCGAATCACGTTTTTCATTCCAAATCTTTAAAAGTCGGTAATTTGGCTCACGCAAAAATTTGTGTTGCAAATTCAATGGCCTGTTTGACCATGTAGGGTGATGGTGTTAACACATGGTGTTCCTACGCGAAAATTATTATGAAAGTCAGTCAAACCTGTTTCTTGGTTATTATTCTGGGGTGTTTATATTTAGAATGGAAAGCTCGGGTACATACTGAATTATTAAGATACATTCTCATGATTATTGCGTACTGTTATGATAGTGTACTGCATGTGAAACTGTTGACATGCCATGCCCTCCGCCATGTCATGTAAAACTACTGGTCAGCACTTTGCAGGGCCAGTGCGGTTGCATTCAGACTATTCTGAACTCTGACACGATTCGGTTGCCTAAGGGTCTCCTTTCCACGTCTGTATTTTACAGCTAAATAAATAGGTTAACTTAACTTTCTATTTTAAAACGGCGATTGAAAGGAACTTCATAACAGTACGTCATACATGAATTATTTGAATTTCTTTTATTCAAACAGATCGTGGCCAGCCAATACCTAAAAATAGTACCTACTAAAATAGTGATAAAGGCGTTATTATAATGAAAATCAATTAGCGTCATGCAGTCCACCGCTGGACAAAGACCTTTTCCAATGCACGCGATAGCATCAAGCCATGCATCTGAGGCTGAGTCTGGGCTGTATATATTTGTCTGATGATAAACAACCCTATCCCTTAGTCGCCTTGTACGACACCGCATGGGAAGAAATGGGGTGGTCCAAATTCTACTCTGTCGGGAACCACGCGGCCTGAATAAATACACAATCGATAAATTGTGACCGTTTACCACATTATAGAATGATATGTCAACAAATATTGACAGTAAAATGTAGCCAACTTCTAACTGTTATATCGATATGAAACTGTAAGCAAATGGCGCCAGGATGACAATATTAAACTAGACACCATCGAGATTATCTGATGATGGAACCCGGAAAACTAAGTTATTAATAAATCCTTTCAATTATAGTTCGGTTTAGTATTAAAGTAATGGGGATATTTACCATGTTGTATTGTTTTGAATTTCCAATATTTCGGAGCTGTTGCAAACTCCATGATCACGGAGGAACTGAAGTATTGGCGATGAACATTAATAATTTTTTTAGGAGTAACTATATCGATCTACCCTCTTTCGAGTTCTTTTACTACGCGTATCTGCACTACCACAGACCTCGATCCCGTTCACGATACGCGATGTTTACTGTATTCAATCACGATATTGTTTTGGCTTGTTCCCGGTTGTTTTTGCAAAGATTAATTTAATATTAATGTGAATGACCATGATTGTTTAAATACCTATATGATTCGGTTTGTTCTAAAGAGAAGTCTGTTATAGTATGTATTGCTTCGATAATAATCGATGTATGTATTTTAGTAATTATAATTAATGACTTTCTTATTTCAATCAAGGCTTTACTAGAAACTCATCGATAATCTAACGAAAACATTGTATCGTTGGAATTGAAATTGGCAAAGAGTTGTCCTAATTTACAATTTCTTAAATAAATCTGTAAATATTTTCAATGATAAAATTTAAGATAAAAAAAAACATGTAACGTCTAAAAGTCTATCGTAAGTCATTGCTACTACCTACAACTATACGTTAACCAATACTTAGGTTATCAAGTACCTACGCATTAAAATGGCGAGTTTACAATCCTAAACTCAAGAACCTCACGATAAGCTGCACTATCTAGAGTTTACGCGAATGTAAACAAACTGCCCCTTAGCGCAGATTATGTGTTTTAAGATTTTAACATGTTATCAGTTTACCCACTTAACTATTAGAGTCAATGACACTTAATCTTCATCGTTATCACTATTTGGTACCAACACCGTTTAAATAACATTTTGGGTCGTTACACGGTGTTTACCTTTGTAATATAGACCACATAATGCAATGGTTTAGAAAACATTTGATAGAGCCATGCTTCTTTCACCCTGGGTCGGGAAAGTTCCATACGTTAACCAGTAGTCTTTCTTTCTTTTCTTTCATTGCTAGTAGGTCTTAAAAACTAAAGTGTTCGTGTAACCGTCCAATTGAACAGTCTGACTGTGGAAGTGCCTCCACCCTACAGAATACCGCGGCCATAATAACCTTGTGTTGTGTTCCCGTCGGTGAGTAGGGTAGCCAGAGCTCACTAGAGAGTTTTTGTGCTGTCAGTGGGATGACCAAAAGCTTGTCCTGCTTCGTCCTTTACACTGACGTCACAGAAACTCTCTGTGCTTACAAGGTTGGCAGCGCAAGTGTGACTCCCTTGGTGTTGCATACGTCCATAGGCCACGGTAACCACTTCCCATCAGGTGGGCCGAGTGCATATCTGCCACCTAAGTGGTATAATTAAATATATTATAGTATTTATCCGTGGAATAGGTTCCCATAGGCGGCAAAAACATCATCAGAGCTCCACACCTCTACGCATCAGAGTTGCGGGCGACTCCTAATTAAAATGAAACGTAGCAGTCGCAGAACCAATCATATTAATATTAATCGATCGATCGAAGCACATATGTGCTCCGATCGATCCAGTGAAATTCTAATAAATCTAGATATTTCTTTGTAAAATCTGTAATAAATTTTCAACAAAGCTTTTATAGTGTTCCATAAAAGTTTTATTGTGCATTATGAAACAATGTTATAATCTGTATGTAGTTATAAAACCGCATTTACACAGAAAACTTACTACTACTCCGATAGGCGTCTATCTAGGGAACATGAGAGTTCTGAGAAAAGTTCTCGACGGAGGCTGCACTTGCGGCAAATGAAACCGCGATACAGCTCAGAAGGTTGTGCAAGAGAGACAAAAAGTCAAGTGGATTGCCTTCACGACTAGTTTTGTAGTTATATACTAATGTTATTTAAGTGCTGTAAAGTATTTTTTCTCGTTTCTATGTATAATGCACTTTACACGTGTTTATGTAATAATGTTAGTGCGCAAATATTTGCTTCGAGTCGAGTAAGTATTTAGTTTTGCAATCTCTGTAGCCAACTGTCTGTACTACAGTTCATTACACTGTAGAAAAAATGCGTGTTTCGTTTTCCATATAATACATAAACTACAATTTATTCTAAATTCAAAACATATGCAATTTACGCAATAAAATGTTTTTAGAGCATTTTATAACATTTTGCACGAGCATGCAAATAAATTGTCAATATTCAATTTGTATCATCTGTGTCAATTTATATCAACATGCCTAATAATGTATTGTTAATTAGTCCATGTTATACATATATCCAACTAACTAGCCTATACCTGCGACTCTGCTCGCGTTAATATTGGTTACTGCGGCTATTCGTCATATCTTGTTCTACATCGACTCCACCGATTGCCATAAAAAAACTTCAAACCTGACCTGTCAAACAAAAAGAAACTGCATCAAAATCCGCTCAACAATTTTTACGGCCATCATCGTACCAATATCTGCCCGCATCATAAGTAGAAGACTCTCACGTCCCAAACCGTACTTTTAAACTGGATTTCACCATAGCAAAATTCGTTTAGTTAAACTGAGTTCTATCATGTTACTCAATCGTCTACTCACTCGACGGTGAAATGAAGCCCAAGTCATGAGATCAAAACACGCGTTGTCCTTTGCTCGCGCGCTATGTTAAACAAGGACAAACATACAGACACACTTTCTTGGAATTATCGATATGAATATTGAATCGACAACAACACTAATATATTTTTATTTATTTTATCCTTATGTGCTGTTCGTTTTGAAGAATGTCTAGTAGATAAATTTTGCGGCATTTATTATTTAGAGAGCCAGAGTTCACTGGAGAATTTGTGCTGTCAGTGGGATGAGTAAAGGTTTGTACTGCTTTGTCCTCTGCCCTGATGGCACAGAGACTCTGTGATTACAGGGTCGACAGCGCGAGTGTGGCTTCTTCTTCACTTCCCATTAGGTGGGTCGTGGCTTGTCTGCCACTTAAGTGGTATAAAAACCAGACTACAGTTTTCCACTTGCCATGATCCTGGCATACCTCTTTCGCTTCTTCTACTTTCATAATTGTTTTCATACATGCTCGCCGGTTTCGGGTACTCTTGATATGTCCTTTCTTTAAAAGGCCTTCGATCTGATTGACATACGCATGTCTACGTCGACCCGTGTCGTATTTATTTATGCCTAAGAAGTAGGTACAGGGCCCAGCCAACACTTTCAGGGTTCAAATTCTCCTCTCATTCTAGTTAATACTCCGACTAAGCAACGGACAAAGCCCTAGCGCATATTTTGCCCTCGGGTTGAGGAGGCAGTCGCCCTCGTAAAAATCGACAAAATAATAAAAGACTCCAGTTCCTATTTGTAATCTTAAGACGCAATCGGGAAATGATTAGGATGATGATTTATTTATAGAGACAAAGAAAATATCACTAAATATTGCAAAAGTTCTAGGTATAGGTACTAGTAGGTAACATTCGTATGACTCCAAAGGATGGTCCCAAGTACCACCCGTGCTTGGTACGAGTCTATGGGATCAATCTTTGGAGTCCTATCCCACTTGACCTGCGAGCTGGTACACTTGCAGGAGTTTTGGGGCAGGCTTTCAACTTAGCATTGGGGGGTCAGATGGCAAACGCTCCCGTAAAAGTCAAGATAAAAATCTTTCATAAGTAAGAATTATTTGTGAGGCAATTGCCTTTCCATGTAATTAATTATACTTACTAAATACCTGTATCACTCTTATCAGGTTCATTCAAAAGATAGTTTTATGTACTGGTTTCTTGTTATGACGTCAGCGTTCTTCCCACGTGACAACCTATTTTTGCCTTATGCCCGCCACTCACATAGACTTTAAACCAACTATGTATAATCAATTTAAATTCAATCTTATCTCAAATGCAATTGAGCATAAAATTCAGTAACAAAACTGAATAGTAAGTTTCAAACAGCAAGGCACGCGTCTATTGCGACACCATAGTGCGACTGACGACGTAATTCCATTTTCAAAACGGTACATCTACAAACATTATTTAAAATTGAACTCTCAACCAATTCCCATAAAGTCTAAATTCAAATAGAGCCGCGAGAAGAGAACTAGATGCGATGATCGCCCAACGACACCATCAGCCTACATGGTATTAGGCAACTGCATCATCAAGCGACTATGTACAATAGGCACGAGCCTAGTACAAACCGGTCGTGTCACGTGACATTCAAACATGGTCGGATTACATGACATGACATTGCAACGGCTGGCAGTAGGTGTATTTATTCAATATTTAAAGGCTTTTTGGCTAAGCGGGGGCGATAGTTGGATAATGCAACCATGTCAGAGGCTTCTATACGCTGGCTGCAAAGATACATCCGGTCTATAGATTGCCAAATGAGACATTAATGAGAGTATACAATTTTAAACAGGTGTTGTAACATATTGGAAGCCCTGGGGCTGTAGTGGGCGGGACGTTCGTTCTACGGTGTGATGGTGACTTCGACCTGACCACCTGTTTTGGAGAAATGGTGAGAGGATGTTGTTAATTTAGGAAGGAAGTTATTATTCGAATAGTTTGAATTAGTGACGCTCTTGGATGGCTTCTGGGCTTTCGGTTTCTGTCTGTTGTACATGTACCACTTCTTGTTGTACATGTACCACTACTGACATTAAGCTTTTTTATCTTGCAAATGCCAAATGGGGGTCGGTAAAGTTATTTTTTCTTCTTGCATACCTCACTCAACAAAGGTGACCTTAGTATAACTTTAGCAACATCATACCCGGCTATAATGAGACAGATTGTTCTATTTATTTATTAAAATTAATATATTACATTTTTAAATAATACACATACTTAATTCAAATTCAAATAACCGCGGTATCCTAGCGGTATGGGTAATGGACTGCTGAGACGAGGATGTGTGTATTTATCGCAGGTTTATAAGTGCCCGGTTAATACATTGGGACCTGAACATAAACTGGCGATATGTGGGTGCTAGCACCTCTGCCTACCCCATCGGGGATATAGGCGTGACTATATGTTATGTTATGTTAAATTTAAATAAATACAATTCACATAGATATATTTATAAGTTTCAATCGATTTCTGTCACAGTCCATAGAGTCCTATCCATTTGATATAGGATCAATAGACTACACTTTTTTATTTTTTATTACATTAGCATTTTTGCTGTCTGTAATTTTTATTCCTAAATCTGTGAATGCAGTTCAAAATTTCATATAACATTAAAGATGATCTAGAATCACTATTGTGATCAACTATTGTTTTGGCGATTAAACTCGTAGTGGCCATTTTGTTACTTCATACAACTAGTAGTTATTTAGTTGACTAGTGTGAACTAGTACCTAGTTACAGTTGAACTGGATCCGTCGCTTCCTGTTCTAAGAACCATTCAAATTTCGAAGCGAACTTTTGTAACGTAAATAGAAGTCTGTTCTTTGGTAAAGAAGGCCTTCATTCGTGAACTAAAAGAAAAAAACATGCTGAGATTAGATGGAAAACATTCGAATCCTAAGTATCTGAAATAAAAACCGGTAGTATTGTTGTGTCAACGGGCCAAAATGTATGGTTCTGTATGGGAGGTACACAAAGAAGCGAGAACGAGCTGTAACTTAGTATAAGTTTTGAGTTGAACGCTGTGGGCACACTTTCGACCTGCGTAGGCGTCGGGTCATATGCCAAGTCAAGAGCTGTAGCGAATCGCGAGTTGCATTTACATTACTAAAACTACCAGGCACGTTTACAATTCACTAATTGAATATGAAATTTGAAAATAGAGCACTCAAGTAATTAACTGGAGTGTTTCTTTAATTCGTTCCGTAGTAAATAGAACGATTTGTATATACATACATTCATATAATAACGCCTTTATCCCCGCAAGACACATTTCACCAATCATTAAATTCGGTCCCACGTAATAGGTGGTGATTGCCGTCTTCCGAGCACTATTGTTGACTCAAGTCTGAGTTGAGTTTAGGCTGAGTTTGGACTGTATATATCTGTCTGATGTTAAACAGCCCTCTCCCTTAGTCGTCTTGTATGACACCGCATGGGAAGAGATGGGGTGGTCCAAATTCTACTCTGCCGGAAACCACACGGCTTTATAAACACCGCCTTTTAAGATACAAAATACCTTTAAATAATTTACGAATTCTAATAATATACAAACATCCTTTACGTCTATCATACCAATAGATTCTTCCATGAGGTCCTTAATATTTCAAGCTCTCTTCTGCTGTTTTCAAAAATGTAAACGCTCTCCAACAGCGGCCAATCACCATAATTCTCTGCATTTATTCCACATCCACATTTTTAAGTTTGGATAAAATCTACCTTGCTTTTAACCCTTTTACCGCGTTCTTCTTATCACTTGCACTTCTCAAAAGTATAATCCCTGACGGGCAGGGTCAGGGGGGTCCGGATTACAAATTTTGTATAGAAAGTGTCATGTGGGCCGGCGCGTGCCATGTTACGAAATGTTCCAAACAAATGAGCGATCAAGAAAAAAAAGTATGGAATATAGCGCGGATACTCAACACTGTGTGGTATACGAACTTTAGCACTGTGACCAATGTGACTTTTGAAAATGGAATTCGAGTGCATTCGATTTACATCTTTTTAGTACTACCACTCTTGACAACTGGCAATTCATTGGCCGGCGTATTATATAATAGAATGACGAATGTATGAAAGTTGACGTTTATGACATGTGTGGACAACTGTCAAATACGTAAATTCTCATACATTTAAAAAAATGTTGTTTTCTTTTCATAAACTACATTTTATCTAACCTATCGTAGAGGCAAAACATTGTTCTTTTGTCATATGAAAATCAAGACTTTTAACTTTATTTTATATAAGTATCAAAATAATCGTGATATTTACCATGTTTCATTGTTTTGAGTCCTCCATGATTATGGTCTTGCAACAGCGCCGAAATATCGGAAACTCAAAATAATGAAATATGGTTAATATCCCGATTATTTTGATACTGATGTGAGTGACCATGATAGTTTAAATACCTTTATTTTACATGCCTAAGTATCCATTTTTATAAGTCCTTTTATAAACTAAATATCCGAGTCCAAGTTAAAAGTAGTTCAATGTAACCGACTCTCACATATTCATTGTACAAGATAAGGAATAGAACTCACTGCCCGAGCCTGTGTATGGGAATCACCTAATCTCAAATGAATACTGGGAATATGTTCCTTCTGGGCAGCGTTCATCATCGCTTATCACATGGTGAAATGATGGTCAAATGTTGACTTAGATGTTAAAGGTGAGCATATACTTTGAAAGCTTTCTATGCATTAACATTATATGACAAGAATTAGTAATTTGTTAGACTAAAGACTTTCGATAGACTGCGATGGTACAGATTAATACCTACTCATTAAAATTAATAGTACTGAACTAGTATAGGGTTAGTTAATTGTACCTTCTATAATTAAAATTAATAATTATGAATTAATAAATGTATCTAGTAAGTAAGCTTTTAGTAAACTGTGTCGTCATTTCCCTATTCTTTCAGCCAATTCACACCATCCAAAAAACTTTAAGTCATTTCCTAAATCATAGGCATTATTATACAATGTACTCAATAAGGTATTTAACCATGTAACCTTGGCATCATGGTAGGGTATTCCCATACACTATTATGACTACGCCGTACACACAGCACAAAGAATATAAACAAACCACACATAAGGCTAATATTCCTGATCAACAACTGCTCCAAATATTATTACTTCAACAAGGTCTTGTTATATGTATTAAAACGTTAATAGTTACGTAATTATACGCCGAACTTTTTTATATAAAACAGTTATTGTATTCGAGATTCAAAACTTCAAAGCAGTGTTGTGATAAAATAGGTCGTTATAAGTAAATAAATTTGTTGATTGTCATACAGATAGCTTCCTATCAATCCCGAATGTTGGTGTTTGTCGTGCACAAAGGCTTCCTCTTATGTTTGATATCCTTGAGTTTCAATGTGTACACGACCTTGGCGAGATAAAATTATGAGGTGATACTGGTTGTTAACCAGATTGTGGTCTCGTTATGTCAATATCCGTAGGTATGTTCGAAGGTCTTGGGTTGTTTTTTAAATATCTGTTTACGTTTTGGCATAGGTTGTATAATAGTTTTTGATCTATGATCTATTATTAACAGTAGTGTTAATTATCGAAATGGCCGTTTACAAGGGGAGAGTAAGATTTAAGAGAAGATGTATGGTACTGTGTGAGAGATGAAATGGCTGCGCTCATAGTAAGTATTGAGATGAGTACAACCAGAAATGAATGTAAAAAACACACATGTTGCACTTAACGCAAATAAATAAGGGCAGAAGAATGATGAGTAGAGTAATCGGTCTACGGTCCTGTTAGTCCAATTCGATGTATTCCAAATTTAAATTTATATATTTTTCTATAAAAAAAGGCCTTGTATATGCTGCCTGTATTACGTACAACATAATATATTAATAACTTACTCACACCGCTGGAAATCGAATGAATCGATTATGCTATCAAAAATATCGCCCAATTACATCTGATTTATCGATTTTATTTTTATGAAGGCTTGCAAAAGTGAAATTGTCTCTAGCCATCTGTGGATAAGTCATAAGCCATAATGTAATGGAGTAAACCGTTACGAAGTGAGAGGATATTACTTTAAGGCCTGTGTAGGACAGACTCAATTTTGAGACAAACTTCAATTACTTCTATATATATATATACATATTTATAGAAAATATATATGTGTATGTTTCTATAGAAAAAACCCAGAGCAAAGCAAACAAAATATTCAATTCAGGCATACAAATATTTGCACTGAGCGGGTAATAAACCCACAACTTCCCTTTAAACATGCAGCAAAATTGAACCATAACAACTATTTGAACATTTTTCACTTTAACATCAAATACGGAAAAGGCAAATTGTCTGTACAATATCTCTTTATGCTATTTCAAGTTTAAGTGTAATAATAATATAGCACTAGCAAATCTACCCTAATAATTAAATAGGTCATGGAAAACAGTAACAGCATACATTTATATGTAGATAAATATATTATTGTCATATAAATTAACCGTATTTGGATGTTTTATTACGAACAAGTTACAATATGATATTGCATACTTAATAAAATTACCGAACATGCGTTTAAACTTTTTAATTAATGTACATTACCTTATTAATTGATTGGGTACATTAATAAGATATTACATTAAAACAAAAGATAGGCTTTGATAAGTGCCGCCTACGTAATGACGCTTCTATTAATCAGTTTCTAATTAGTAGTTACGACAATCTAAGAATCACCTTATGAGTAATTTTGGTAGTTTATTTATTACCATTTTATGCTTTAAAATCTAATTTAAGTTTTTATTTATATCGATATGTTTCATAACCGTTAATGTCATTTTATTCCCTTTGTATCAATGGCACATTTTAAATTTCGAATGTTACGTCAGGGCCGAATTCGCGCCTAGACTAAGTTGTTGTTATTTTTTAATGTTTCATGTAGGCAGCGCCCACACTTGCCTTTGCTTAGTAGTGTTGAAAAAAAACGTGGGCTAGTTGTGAATACCACTTAACATTACAATTTACGTATGAATAGAATCATATGTCTTCGTAGTAAAGTTCAAATTCTATTTGTTCGTATGTTAATGAATTTAGATTATGGTTTTCAATATGGCGACCCACGCAACCCCTTAAAACTTTTTATTTCGCAATACAGAAGGATAGCAACTTTCTATTTATATTCGTAGTTTCTGTAAGGTATTAATCTAATTTCCGAAAAGGAGTTAACAGTAAGCTCTTTTTTTTATTTATAACTAAGTGGGTGCTTTGCGATTTATATTCACAAATATCTACGAAATAAACAAAATCAACAACATTCTTTTAGCGTATAGCGCAAAGCCCCGCACTAACAGTTACATGAGGCAAAAGTGTAAAGCAACGTGTAAAAACCGCCTCCCGGGACGAATCTGAGGGAATTTTAACGACCGGTCAGACAAGTTCTGTTGCTTAATGCGTGTGCCCAAAGGCCTAAATGAGCCTCTCAACGGATTCATATCTTATTAATTGGTACTCGTGACTGTACCACGTATGCCCGCGTACTTTGATCAACGTTCGAAATTTGTTTTTTGTGTAAAGAGTTTTGTTGGTAGCCTTTATGTATATAGATTACGATATTTTTTTTAATTCTGGAACATCTTTCAGATTTAGAATCTTTTTATCTCTTGTTCTCATTCATTCGTTCTATTTTAAATCTAGTAAAAGTTCTGTTACTTTAGGTCGAAGGATTTTATGTGAAACGTTATCTTAATTTACATTCTAGAACATCTTTAAATTCAGCCAATAATTTTTTATCACACTATTCGAATATATACTTTTAAAATTAGAAAAAATTGTTAATTTAAATAGAAGGCTTTTAGTCGGTATACTTAAACAGTATGCCACTGCTTTGCTGCAAGCTGAGACGATGTATCAGTAAATATTATCAGTAAATGAACCTCAAACCGGTACTAATAGGCAGGACTATTAGTGTCGGTGCTGCATAAAATTAAGAAGAGAATGAGAAAATATTGATGTCACGCAATTAGCTTCTTGATTAATCTGCGTATCGATTATTACGCATGATTAAAATAATGTTTTGATTCGATGTGAAGAGTATTATAACTAAGTGTGATAAAATATTTACGCACACAATTCTATTATGACCACGATAAAGTAAGAATGCTGTGTGAAACCGACTAAAACTAATATAAATAATAATACCACTATGAAATGCTAATTAACGATACCTGTGCAAATTTAATGGTTTTCTCATGGATCCGCCATTTCATTAGATACTGACAAAATTTAAATTGAGAAAATTTTTAAACCGGTCTTGGTGCTCTAATGTTGATGGCCTGTAATGGAATTTCCTGATTTACTATTTTATTTTGCGAAGTGGTGTGTGAATATTTGTTAAGTGATTAGGTTAGCACATTGCAAGTTTTAAGGTCAGTCTTAGGATAAGTGACCAATCTTAACCTATTGGTACCTTTCTGTACCTCGGAGAGCACGATTACCATCGATCCATTCGGACATCTGTATTATTCGCTAGAATAAAACCTGCAGCCGTTTTTCATTATAATTAATTAAAAAAAAAGAAACAAAATGATATAGTTATGTGTATCAGGTATTGCTTATAGGCCTACGAAGTCATAACGCTGAATATAATGATGACTGCACGCGACTACTCCGGCGTGGGAGTCGCACCTACGACTACTGACTTTCAGCACATAAAAGTCAAGGTTTTTATTCGCGATGAGGTTTTCTAAGAAATAAGGTTTGTTGCTGAATGTAGGTGTATACTACGCCTCTGCTCGATACATAGATATGTAGAGTATCGACTATCTGATTGTTCAATTTTCAAATATTGTGTGACGCGTCGTTGAATTTTAAAAAGAAAGATACAAAGGCAAAGTAAAAATGGCAGTCAAGTGCAAGTTGGGCTCGTGCACCGAGGGTTCCGTACACACTTGACGTTATTATTTTATTGTATGTATTTCAGAGCACGTACGAACAGAACCTGGACACAGTGCACGTTTTTTACATATTCGAGTCACAAGTTCTGTCAAAACGTTGGAGGGATGGGGAGATAGAGTGGTTATACTTGTCTTTCTCCGTCACCACACGGATTACGGCTTGTATGTTATATTAAGATAATATTTTCGCGTTCAGTAAAAATACTGATTGTGCATCTAATTAAGTTCAGAATGATCACCACCCACCCCGAAATTTTTTTATAATTAGTTGGTTGGTTGGTTGCTAACTAACTACTTACTTGCAGTAGTTTGTTGGTGCTCATTCAGTATTTTTGATGTTAATTTGGATTATTTTGTCGTACAAAATGTACTCTTTTTGATATACGTTTAAATACCATCCGTTATATTATTCTAGTATTCTGACTGAGGAAGTATTATTACTACATAAACAACCTCGTGTTGTGTTCCCGGCGGTTAGTGGGGTAGCCAGAGCTCACTGGAGAGTTTTTGTGCTGTTAGTGGGAAGACTAAAGGTTTATCCTGATTGTGTCTCGGCTCTTACTGGGTCGGTAGCATGGGTGTGACTCCTCTGGCTTTGCCCACGTTTTCGTGTTCTAACAATTTTTCTTTCTTTTACAGGTAAGCAGCTATCAAACTTGTACAGCTACTTAGCAGACCCCATAGGTAACAGTAAGTTAATTTTATATGTGCTGGAGTGCACAGGTTATTCTCAATAAACTTATAGATTGAAATGAGTCTAACCTGAAGCGATGCAGCCGATTGACCAACCAAATCTTCTGGCTGCGTAAGTACGGACCGTCCGCGCGCTAGCTCTGAGGAATCTGAGGACTCAGGGGCTGAGGAAAGAAATTAAAAAAGTAGTACTCGGAGCTCCAAAGCAGCGCTACCGAAACTCCATCATCATTCTCATCCTAGCAATAATAGGACTTGCTTGCATCAAAAGCTTCATCAAAAGCCCATTTTTTTTTTCATTTATTCCTCAACCTCTGTCTATGTGTCTGAGAAATAAATAATACCGCCATTTTTGCGTAATTGAGTAACGGACCAACAAAAGTAACTAATTTAAGAATAACATTAGTTATGATTATGGTGATATTGCAACAAAATCAATAACACGTCTGTCCTCATCTGAACGTGGGCCGGCCACCAGTTAACTTGTAATATCTAATGAACACCCACAGTTAGCGATACATATCTATAATGTTATGAGGTCGAACGACTGTACCCTACGACTTGAAGTTTCTTTTTTTAAAGAATATTAGAACCGAAATTATTACAATTTTTTTTAATGTGCTCAAAATTCCCATGGATACCCGCATAACCGGGGCCGTGGGGGAGGTTATGTCGGACTTGAACCGACTAAAACGCACGCCGACTGTGTGGTTGTCGCAGGTTGCCGGAGGTGAGAAAATCTGAGATATATCCCTCGAACCCCGACCGACCGAAATTACTACTAGCCTAGTGGTATGGGTAATGGACTGCTGAGACGAGGTCTTACCATGGCACACACCAATGACTTTGCTATGCTTTTCGAAGTTATGTGTGTATTTATCGCAGGTTTATAAGTGCCCGGTTAATGGCAATAGGCTCGCCACCTATTACATTGGGACCTAAACATAAACTGGCGAAATGTGGGTGCTAGCACCTCTGCCTACCCCTTCGGGGATATAGGCGTGAGTTTATGTTATGTTATGTTAAATGTAAATGGAACAAAGAAAGACAGGATCTTGAGCAGCAAGTACTCAAAATTATATTAATACCTACTAATGTTAATATCAAATATCAGAACAGGAATCAGGAAAGGGGAATACCAAGGTATTTAAATCATTTTGAGCACTATACTAGTCAAAATCAACTTGATGGTGACTGCACATATAACCGATATTTGCAATTGTCTATGCCCGGGGTGGGCATAGAGAAACGGAAAAGAGGAAATAAATTAAAGCAATTCATAATAATGAACTCAATTAAAGTTAAAATGAATTGAAATTGATATTTACCTTCAATAATTTATTACTACAGTAAAATAAAGATGTAAAATCGTGAAAATAAAATATAAATTTATATATAAAACTTCTATATGCGTCCATAACTCAGTTACAGGTCTCAAATACGTAAGAAATCTTGGCTATCTCGCGTCAAAAGACGGTCGTCGCACTTCAAATAAAATATCAGGTTCCTAGATTGGTATCAGAGATATGTTACAAACCAGCCCAGATAATATCAAAACAAAATATTTTGAGTAAAACCTTAAAATGCATGAAACATTACACTTGCTATTAGAGTTATGTTCTCGAACGACATTTATATATACTGGTATATATGTTAAACGATAACACCCGTAAAGTTGATACGATTTTGTTGAAATTTCTATTTAATAGTCAGTTAAGATTGTTTTTCAAGACTAAGATTGGTAAGAGATATATCTTTTACCAATTTTAAATTTAAAGAATGAATTGAAAATGCATCGCCTCAAATGAATGAAAGGACTCACTTAACATAAGCACAAGCTTCACCGTTTAATGAATATCTTCTCGTATCGATGTTGGTACAGTCAGCTTAGAACTATCTTTATTACAAAGTCCAAATTATTTTAGAGATTAAAAGCGAATCAAAGTATTTTATTGATTTACATTGTATTATTGTCCGAATTAAACATGTGCTCCAGATATCAGATCAAACAGTCAAAGGTTGGGCCAAGCATTAAGATAATTTTGATTACTTATGTCGTCTAGAAGCGATCTGATGCTGACTGTACCTACAGATAGTGCTTTGATACTAGGTAGGTATTTATGACAGAATGAATGACACAAAAAAAATCTATTTATTAAAATTAGAATAATATGGTAGATATTTGACTGTGAAGTCAACTCGATCTCTTTTGATTACACGTAAAATTGGAAACTTGTAATATCTACATTAGACGTTATATTACCTTCCCATTATAAATTATTTTAATTCAGAACTTAGGCTATTTTTACGCACGTATTTACTATCTATTACTTACTGATTTTTTTTTTATTGAATTTCAATTAAATTTATTGTAACTGTAACTGCAGGAAACTAACTGTTTATTATAATTATTATGTAAACAATACTTAGCGCTCTTACACGAGGATAAAGTTAAATGAACTTAACAAATTAATACACACGTCCAGAGGCCACGGTAACCACTTTCTATCACATGGGCCATGTGCTTGTCTACCACTAAAGTGGTATAATTTTTTTTAATAAATAGTGTACATATGGAAAGCGTTTTAATCAATAAAATGCTACCATATTCAAATTAAGAATATGCTTAATGCTTTCATTTGAAATTAGTTTTTTTTTTAATACTATTCGATAATCAAACTGTCAATGTCTAACAACTATCGCCCTTATTAGGACTTATCTTTTCAAGTTCGAAAACATATAAAAGCAAATTGCGTTCTGTACATTAGTTAGCATGGCTCGATAAACTAAAAGCCCCTAATGTTTAGTTCCATCAACTGAGATAACAAACAAGGCAACCTCAGCTTTAAGATAAACGTGAAGACCTCTGAGGCCTTAAATATTGTGACCACAAATTATAAATCAGTGTCCCACTTTTCTCAGTCATGCGTCACTACTTCGCGCTTCGTAGAAAAATAATAAATTACAGCAATTATAATATTTTGCGAATATTTCTAGGAAGATTTTCTTGTTTTCTATGTTTTTAGGCGATATATAACACTGAAATATTTAATATTTGTATAATATACTCACGCTTGTATATTCTTTAAGGGATATGCAGACGTATTTTATAGCTATATTTTACCATTTAGTATTCGGATCACACAAGTCTATCTTTGCTAAGTGACCTAAATTTCTTGTATAACATAATAAACTCCATTTTGTGTTCTTTCGGCTACGAATTCAATGCGTCGGTAGCTTAGTGGTTGAGAAGTCAAAGTCCCGAGTTAAAATCCTGGCCATTAGACTACCGACGTGAACCCACTCCTAGCACAAGTACTACTGTACAGCTTAGCGGGAGGATTTCCAGGAATGCTAGTTGAGTGAAATTTTAAAGTATTTAATATGCTAACTATTCAAATCGTTTAAGATAGAAAAAAAAAAATTCGTTCTTTTTCTTTCTTAATTCTATGCAACGGATATATTTAGAAAGATTTGGATAGCTTCAAGCGTGATTCAGTGATTCAGTAGTTAGAGCATTCCCACTGTAAGGAAAAGATCGGAGGAATGCTAGTTATTTCGATATTCTTAAAAAAAACAAAAGTAGGTAGGTATTTATTTAAAGATTTAAAAAATCATACATATTCATTAGCTAGCAATGTACGCATAAGTTGTTTATTTAGCAAAATTCAAGAATGTATCTATTCACTTAACTGTACTAACGGATCAGAGTATATTTAAACAACCAAAGTTCAAATTCGACACGTATCTATAAATCGTAACGGACAGACCAAACGTGGATCATCCTTCATAGTAGAAGAATTGTAGCCATCCTTTACGCGGGACAGTAAAAAATGAAGAGACTATCGAGTTGATTTACTGCAGTCTTTCATTCTCCGATTTCACGGTCGACTCGTATACGGCAATGCGTTGTTTCTGCTGTACTCGCAGGTAGGCGCGAGACACAATGTTACAAGGTGTGAGAGTTTTAACGCAGTCTCCACTGCAACCAGCTGAAATTATTCATAGTACTAGAATTCTGATCCCGTTCAAATTCAACCTCGTGGATTTCTGTGGGTCCCGTGTTCCGTGGGAACATATTAAATTAAATCGTTCCGTGTACCATAAAGAAAATATGAAAAAAGTAACTGATATTGTCGTTCTTGAGCTTTTTGCTTAGCAATATTCATTATTTTTAATATTCTTATATGAAATTTAATAACAATTAATAATATGTTACAATACAATAATAATAATATGTTCTGCAACGGAAAAAAATGAGGAGTTAAATATCAGTATCCTTAAATTTATTTGCTAAATTGTCTGAATTTTTATCTATTTTAGTTCATAAAATATATGTATATGCAATTAGTCAAAAGATATTTATATAAGTAATACAAATACAATACCAATATAGCTTTAAAAAATATTTAGAACAATCATAAAGTAATGTTTTAATTCAATAGAACCTAAAGTAATTTGAAAAGCGAAATCTTTGAATATCAAATTCTTTATACCCAGATACTTATAATAAAAATATAATTCTTAACCCTGTCATCGGATAAGATTTCATAAATATATTTATAAGATTTCCCTCTTGGTCCTTTTTACGATCATAAATAACAAAAAGTACGAAAATACAAAATATGTTGGTATTGCGCTTAGGATACAAATGATTCATATTTAGGAACAGTGTAGGTGTCGCTATTATTGAAACAACAGCACGTAGGCAGAATTTTTATTGCAATATATACAAATAAATTATATGGCACATTTAGAATTATGATAATTATAAAGTTAAAATCATTGTTAGCTCACTATACAACTTCGAATAAAGATGCCTACATAAATACCAGAGGGTTAAAACACAGAAGGATTAGTTTTAATGGTAATTTTGTGAACTATACATTCCATTTGAGCCCCGTCTCTCAGTTAGTGGTCCGGTAACAAAAAGAAACGGCTAATAAAACGAAACAAGTTTAAAACTAAAATGATTTCTCAGTATCTCCACCACTAAAGCGTTCAAAATATATGTCTCTCGTCAAAATCGGGACGGACACACGTAACTCAAATTTAAGACATTTTAGTGAAACATTTAAGATGTTCTTCCATTTTTCGGTTGAGCACCATATACAAGATCGTTTACAACCTGTTTACAAAGTGGACTTAACTTTTTTTAATGTAAAAAGCGTTATCTCTTTTTAGAAGTTCCCTCTGACAATTTTAAAAGCCCCGTGTGTTGTCTTTTTATTTCTCCCTCTTTGGGTCCGCGATTTGATCACTCTTAATGGTGCATGTAAAGTTATTAATAATTGCCATTAATTTCAAGATTTTGGGTCCCATTATCATTCTTTTATCTTTCTTAAGATTTGATTATTTTTTTGAATAAATTATGTTAAATGTAAATGGTGTATTGGCGCCCAATTGGTGTTCTTTGCTGTGTTATCTCTGTGGTTAACGTTCTTGTATCTTTAGTGTAAGAGGACTGAGTTTTACAAGAATATTTGCTGATAAGACTTAAGACTACTTACTTAAGACAATTATAAGCTCATAATTATAGACATGCTATTATGTATTTCTACCTGTCTTTATTATAAACAGCTTTTTTTATTATTTCATCAGTAAAATCACCATTACCGTAGCTTATAAAGGTTTAAATTGTCTTATGTAAAAGAATAATTTCTCTAGAAAATAAACAAAACGTTTACCAGTTAAGACAATACATACCTGAAATCTCTACATATATCCCCGAATGGTTAGGCAGAGGTAATTAACGCCCACATTTCACCAATCATCGTTTTCGGTCCCACGTAATAGGGGGTGAACCTATTGCCTTATTCAGGGAACCATTGTTGACTCTGGCTGACAGAGGCTGAGCTGGCTGGCTGACTGTGGGCTGTATATATCTGTCTGATGTTAAACAGTCCTATCCCTTAGCCGCCCTGTAGAACACTGCCTGAGAAGAGATGGGGTGGCCCAAATTCTACTCTGCCGGGAACCACGCGGCTTACTCAAATTCTAAATAGGAATATTGCAAAAGTAATATCTTTATTCAATGGATAGCTCGATTTATCCACAGCTCACACAGAGTACTGGCTCGATTTTACATGCACAAACTGGGCTAAATGCGCATATCATAAATGCACAGAAATTTCAATGGAAGTGGAAATAAATCGTGGTAGTTTTTCTGATTTTATTCACCAGTAAACCAGAACGCGAAATCAATAAATTATTATCTGCTTAACGACTTTTTCATCAGTCTAGCAATTCACTGACCGCATACGTTCGTTCATATTAATGAATTTATTTATGGATCATTAAAATTTGTGGATACAAAAAAGTCACGTCATACGAAGTCTATTTCTGAATATCTACTTTAAAATACTGATTACCTTAATTTAAAATTTTACTATTATCGATAAAGCCAAATTTTGGAATGTTTGCTACTCAATCACGTCAGATCAGCTGAATAGATCAGAATGAAATATAGCACAGGGTTATAATATAATCTGGATTAATAAATTGGTTATTTTTATTTCTGTAACAGCTTAATGTGGATCGCTGGAAAGAGTTTGATATTCCATACTGGCGGAGTTGCAGCACCAGCTAGTCAAATGAATTGTTTGACATGACACCCGTAGCTACATTCTATTATCGCACCACTCGCCATAGGCAAGGAATTCATCCTCACACATTGCGACCTGAGATGGTGCGCATTGCGCGGTATGAAAGAAACTTCGTCCCACTCACACTCAAGCTGTGGAATGACCTCCCTGCTGCGGTTTTCCCAAGCGCCTACAATATGGGGTTGTTCAAGAGGGGCATCAGAAGGTTTCTTTATGGTCGCCAGCGCGAGTGTGACACCCCTGGTGTTGCATACGTCCATACGCCACGGTAACCGCTTCCCATCAGGTGGGCCGTGTGCTTGTCTGCCGACTAGGTGGTATAAAAAAGTGATATATAAAAAGATGTCGCAAAGGTAGAGAACAAGTTAACCGAAGTTATGTCAAAGAAGTGTTTGAGAGCGGTCAGAAGGCCCTACCCGAGGATTATCCCTATATCCTAACTGAAAGGTTATGTCTCCCTCCTAAACTGAAATTTAAATTAATTTTAGATTAGACATAACGTAACATAAACTCACACCTATATCCCCGAAGGGGTATGCAGAGGTGCTAGCACCCACATGTCGCCAGTTTATGTTTAGGTCCCAATGTAAGGTGGTGAGCCTATCGCCATCGAAACGTCATTGGTGTGTGCCATGGTAAAACCTGGGATTGAACCCGAGACCTCGTCACAGCATTCCATTACTCATACCACTAGGCTACCGCGGTTTTAAATTTTAGATTAGTTTTTCTATAAAACGGTTTCCCCTGAATAAATAAATAATAAAAACACAAACAAATGAATATTCCGTATGGCCCTGGCCCTTGACACTTCACCCGTATTGTTTCACGAAAATTATCATAAACGTAAGAACGTTGTAACTGATTCCTTAATGTTTGTTTATTGTTGTTAATGAATATTTACCTTTAAACCATCACAATCGTCATTGGTTAAGTTATAATAAAGTGTCCATTCGTACAAAAATAATATATCTACGTATTTGAGATCAACTTGACGGTTGTACCTTTATATTACTAGTTTTATTACATACCCGAAGTAATTATGCAACTTGTAGACATAAGAATACACGTTCTTATATATATGTGAACATTTGCTAAAACTATTTGGCCTTCGGACTCCACACATTGACTTGATTTCCTTCCCATATGAATCACAACAAGACAAGTTTATCGCCGTTCGTCTAAGTTACAGAACTAAGAAACGATTAAAACAAGATCGAGAACCTAACGCGTATTTCAAGCACATGGCGTGGTAATTCGCCAGCACGTTTTCTAACTATAAACAAAAGCCATCAATGTACGCCAACATCATGTTTATTAACTTATTAGAATTCTTCGTCGCTACTTCACTTAAAGTAATTTTCCTAAAGACGAGTATTGTGTTTTAATATGTATAAAGTACAACGAAATCTTCTCATTTGCATTCAGCTTTGCTAACTATTTGCTACAAATTTTTGTACGGTACGTACGGTGGAATTTATTTAACTTTGTGTGTATTCGCGCTGTTTTAGGAATTCGATGTGATTCGAATCTCCAACGGTTTTCATGTTTTATGGTTAAATACACGATGAACCGTGTATTTACTCAGTAAAAAATAAAACACTATGTAAATTTAGCCATTTACTAGTCTAACATATAGCCACTATAATAGAATGTGAAAATTGGTAAAATATGACGTATGTACTGATAAAATCGTGAGCTAGTACACTTAGTGTAAAGGTTTACTTTCTATTTACACTCAGAAAATAAAAATGTAGTACAGTAATAAGTTCCGATAGCGTCGCGTAGCTCTCTAGAAATAGAGTGTTACAATCAACATAAGGCAGAGCCGCGTACTTGATCCGCACAGAGCAAGCTAAATGACTAGTCCTTACGGTCCGGTTTAAAACTTTATAAGAAGCTATAGAGCGTATTCGATACACGACTCGTCCGGCGAACACTTCAACATCTCGCGATAATTAGTTTTCGGCTGTCTAGCGGTCACGAAACCGAACATTCCAATGTAGTGCCGACTCATCTCAAGGGTTATCCATACAGATACAGGTGTTTTTGTACGAAGTATCTACATACAAATCAGTTTACGTCTTATCTGTTCTACTGTCCGTAAAAATGTTAGGACAAATACGACATTTTATTTAGCGAAAATGCAGCATTTAAATGAGCTCAACATTTACAGCTATGCGGACAGCGTTCACAAGTTGCCATCTGTATTTATCAGATATAATGGGGGACAGTGGCCAAAGCTCTTCCAATGGTATCTGGTCTAAGCCAAAATACGTGGCCTCAAAGGATTTTAGTACATCACATCGCTCACTACCTAACAAGGGAATTGACGTCAATGCAGCTAGAAGGCCAAATTTGCCATACTTTTTCAATTCTTCTTGTAACGTTTCTATAGAAAATACTTCGTTGGCGTTTATCCCCATATCCTTTAAATAGTATTCCAAAGCGTTATAGTAAACGTTGATAGCTTCAAAAAAGTCTTCCTTATTACGGCAATGTTCACTTAACATAATTATAAAGTATGACAAATCAGTAGCAGGAGACGCGCATCTCATCATTTGAAAGTCAATAGCTACTGCGTTTTGTTCTGTGCAGAGAAAGTTCGGACACCATGCATCCCCATGGTTAATGACCGGGTGGTCGCCTCGAGTCCTCGCCAGTGTTATTAAAAGTCCATAAATATCTTTCTGAGTGAGTTCCTTAAACTTTTTGAAATATACACTATCGGTACCTTCAATCTCCAAGATAATATTTTTATCTATGTTAACGGCTTCCTGGAGATAGTTTGCATACCAACCTCTATTGTCATCGTTATAATATGCCTCGTTCAATTCGCTTGTGATTTTTTTAAAAACATCAGGTTCCTTTAACCGCAAAGCAAAGGATACGGAATGGAAATGTGCTAGAACTTTTAAAGTCAAATCCCGTTCTGATTTCGTTGGATTTTCTGAAATGGATGTAAATCCCTTCTCAAATAAGTCTTCCATTAAAATATAATCATTTTTTCCATCAACATGGCATCCATAGCATATCGGGAGAATGGTCTGAATACTTTCTTTGGCTCCCAAAGCCGCCTGAAATTCTACTAGATGTGGTAAAATTTCGGAATAAAATAATGCTTCCCTCTTGAAATACAAAACGCTCTTGAGCGATTTTCGTAACAAAGAATCTTGTACAAATCCTTTAGCAATAAAATGTGCTTTATGTTTGTTACCAATTACTTTGATTCTATATACTGCACCCATCAAACCTTCACCAGCTGAAGCGGCTCTAGATACGACGATACTGTTAATTGTGTCATCACTTTTCGTCTTCACTCTGAACACTTCACGTATAATTTCTTCCGTCAAGTACATAGAGATATTCGCAAGTGTATACCTTTCCATTTTTAGTTAGTTAATAAACTATGGCATAGCTACAGGATGTATTTAAACACTTTCATATCAGATGCGATCAACTTGTCAAAACTTATCGTCATTGTTAATATTTGTACTCTAGTAGTTAATTTTAGTGTGCAAATATTTCAATATCAATACCAACACCAATTGTATGTGCTTGAATTTAGATATCAGTTCGAAATACATTTAGAGGTCAATTGTTGTGAGGTCAATTAGCAACCGTTGGAGTAGATACATATATTATATTAGAACTTCTATGACTATCGATTGTCCTCTATCACACGAGATCTAATTTAAAGAAGTTTCTCCTTCTTTTTCATCATCTTAATGTTAATCCCAGTCGCATTAAAAGCTTTCATCTCGTAGTCTGGGGTCCGCTTTTTCCAGTTTGGGGATTTGGTTGAACTTCTGTATTCATTTCATACCATACTTATTTGATAAAACTATCATGAGCTAAAATCCAGTCTTAGATGTAATTATTTCGTAATGTATTAAATTACTTTAGCAAAACTTACTTATTTATTGCAGTTTATTTATTTATTTATTGGGGACAAAAAACAGTTACATGATAAAGTCTTAAACAAATAAACTTAAAAACTAAAACAGATTATCAACCATGTAATCAACACAATTTTCCACGAATTGACCATAGATATACACAGACAATTTTGTATTTAGAATGCAATATTTAATGCATTGCTCATTAATAAAAATGAAAAAAATATTATTAAAACCAAATTTGAACTGAGAGCCAAAAGGGAAACTAAAAATCAAAGTCAAATAAATCGCAGTAAGTTCTAATGTAATCGCGTGGTTCCCGCCAGAGTAGAATTTGGACCATCCCATCTTTACCCATGCAGTGTCGTACAAGGCGAGTAAAAGATAGGGGTTGTTTAACATCAGACAGATATATACAGCCCAGACTCAGCCTCAAATGCATGGCTTGATTCAACAATAGTGCCCGGATGAAGGCAAATGGCTCACCCCCTATTACGTGGGACCGAATTTAATGATTGTTGAAATGTGGGTGTTAATTCACCTTTGCCTAACCCTCCGGGTATTCTTCATATTCTAAGATATATCAAGCTTAGAGAAAACATTACGCTAATCAAAGAGATACTACCTACTCGATACTCACTTGTTCTATTCAAACTTCAGCTATATTTGTAATAATACTAGGAGTATAAAGTAGTACAGTCAGTGTCAGAACGATTTTGACTACAAAGTCTCAAAATGATCTTAATACCAAGGTATTAAGAGCATATCAAACTGTTATATTGATCTAAATTGTATTTATTGTCCGAACTAAAGGCGTGTACTAAATATCAGAACAATCAGTTAACAGGACAGGAGGAGTTACAATCAGTTAACATGGAGAATGGGGAAGCACAGGTAACCAAGGCATTAAAATCTTTTTTGTATTGAGTTTAAATATTTGGATTGATTATCGATCTGATGCTGACAGTACACTAAACATTTTAGGTGTCTCACAAGGAGCATATTTCGGACCCTAAACTGCTAGGCCTATTTTGTCCTATTTGTCAATAAAATCCATGCTTTAGAGCTTGACGTATAACGTAGTCAACCGACGTAGAATATGACATTGTATGAATATTTACATACAACAGTGTATGTTTATCAATTCAACCTTTTATTCCTTTTGCTCTTTGAATGTTATCACGAAAATTAAATCGTTATATTGATGTTTGATATATAAATGTGGTTTCTTCAGAGTATTTGAGTACTATAGTATCTATTACCTAATTAGAATATTATTTATTCTGTGTATTAATTTTATGCCTATTAGGACGGCGAAGGTCCCCTTTAAACAGATTCCTGTGTGATAAACTAGCTAGAGAGAGGAAAGAGTCTTTTTCCATGGGTCGCTCTCTTGAAAGTTTTCACCCTTCGTCACTGTTAAGCGTCAGGCCATTTTTTCATCGTGTCCTAATAGTACAAAATTTGTCTATTTTTTATACAACTTAGGTGACAGACAAGCACACGACCCACCTGATGGAAAGTGGTTACCGTGACCTATGAACGTGTGTAACACTAGTGGAGTCACATCCGTGCTGCCGACCCTGTAAGAACGGAGATCTATGTGTCCTCAGTGCAGAACACAAAATCAGGACAAGCCTTTGGTCTTGACAGCACAAAAACTCTCCAGTGAGCTCTGGCTACCCTACTCACCACCGGGAACACAACGCGAAGTTATTATAGCCGTGGTATTCTGTAGTGTCTTTTGTCTTAATTCATAAATTCCTTGTGACTGATGTGAGTTTTCTTTATTACAAGCTGGCAATGATACGTTTACGGACCATGGATTGATCATTCTTAAGTACTGCACCGAGCATCGTGGTGAGTATTAACCTATTTTAATACTTTCTGTTTCAGTTCATATTATTTTGCTTTGGAAAGAGCTTAATTTTTTTATACAACTTAGGTGACAGACAAGCACACGGCCTACCTGACAGAAAGTATTTACCGTGGCCTATGGGCGCGTGCAACACTAGGGGAGTCACACTCGTGCTGAAATTAGAGTCTCTGTGTCATCAGTGTAGAAGAGCAAGCTGGACAAGCCTTTGATCTTCCCAATAACAGCATAACTCTACTGTGAGTTTTGGCTACCCTACTCACCGGCGGGAACACAATATTATTGCAGAATATTACTGAAGACTGGATTTCATAAATGATACGAAGTAAAAACTGGGATAAAGTCTAACTAAACTGCGCTATGAGTTCAGTTGAATGACCTTTCATCGTAGAAATCCAGCTTTGGTGTTCATTGCATCGTATGGATGATACGTGGCCTCAGCAAGGCCTTCGAGGCCCAAACTAACTCACACCTACTAGGTATTACATCTGCTGCAGAAAGGACGTGGCTCTTGCACCAGCTTTATTAGCCCCAGCGTCTTCATAATAACACCACTGAATAATCGCAGACTTCGGGCCATAGTGTCCACTATGGATGCAACCGGGCCCATCAGTAAGTTGATGATCATGAATATCGATCTACTAGCCTACAATTCGTGCAACAAGTTGAATAATGGTAATGAATGATAAAGATACCATAAAGAAACCATTACTGATATCAATTTATTTGCTTATTTCAGTCTACTGGTGAACATGACTTTTCATGTATGTCAGAATTGAGGTCGGTCTGAAAAAAATATTAACACAATACTTACACTTAAACGACTTTAGGTGTATTGTCTCTACCTACCTCAATAGGAAAGATGCGTGACTACACATTTTATATGTGTAAATATGTAAAACGACCTGATTCGTGAAACCTCATACAACCTAAGTATCTTTTCCTAATATCATATAAAAATTTAAATGACTCAATATTCTTAAATAGCGACTAAACACAGGAAATTGTGAATTACTCATATAATAAAAATAAATGTGTGTTTTTGCATTGCTTTTAAATTAATTAGTATAAAAACTATAGCGGGCAACTATTACATTTCCTGCTATACACGGACGCCTTTTGATACCTTATAATTAACTTAGATAATATTATTTTAGTCGTTTACTAAACAAGCTCCTCTATCACACCCTTTTTGTGTCTAATTTGCTATCTTTTGAACATAACGAGAAAAGATTGACTGCAAAGAGTTTTTATCAAGTCCAACACACATTGTTACTGAATCACAAGCAATACACCGTGAAGGATTGACATCGAAAATAAAGAATCAAATCGAATGTTATTCCCTTAGGCACGGATCCCTAAAGCCTCAGCTGATAATGAATATTTCCTGCTACTGGTGTTTCCCGTTACTTAATTAGTAAGCTCGCATCCTAACAATCTACCTAACAAGCCATAAAACATGCGGATTATTGAAAAAGAATAACAATAAAAGGTGAAACAAGATGGCTGTCTTACCTGCGCGCGCCATCATACCCTCAATTTTTTTTAAGAACAGGCACCGGCGTCCTACAGATAAAGCCTGTTGTAGACACGAGTAAGACAAAAGCACGGTGTTGTAGTTTTATTTTTGATTTTAATCGTCCATTTTGGCCGTCGAGTGGTGTGGTAGAGCATTCGTTTTTACATCAAAGATTTATGGGCTGCCATCAGCCGACAGCAAGTATATTCTGGTTATGTCACACATTGCACTTTCTTGTGTGCTTCTAGAATTAGAAAGCTGCCCTTTTTACATTTTGCAGGACACAATCTGTCTAGCGCCTATTTCGGTACATATAATTAATGTACTGTATTGTCCTATTGTTACTATTTTTACATGGTTATACCACACTGTTACTTACATTTAAGTTATACATGGTATGCTGTTATTATCTCATGGTGGTACAATTTTTTAGAATATTTTCTAATATCCGCGTAGCAATTTTGGATATTATGCCATCTTCTTTATCCGAGCTCCGAGTCCCGATGTCTGCTTTCCTTTCCATGATGTGACTTGGTTAGCTTTAACGAAGTAGTGTTTCTGACCCTCAATCCTAGGAGAGACCGTCAACCGATTTACAGGTGAACTTACCTTGGGCTCTGAAGATCTTGCTGAAAGCTCAATTATCGAATTTCTAAATTAAAGAATAGTACCTACTACTTATCAATTGCTATTTTTTTTAAATAAACGATAATATGGCTTAAGGGGGAGGGGGGGGGGTAGAACTCTTATAAGAAGGAGATTGTTACTTGATTTTACAACTGTTTTAGACATAAGCGGTATAAAAAAAAATAAAGATAGAAATATCTAGCTTACAATCTTGTTGGCACTTAAGGAAATATTTAAAATAGATATCAAAAGCAATATATACCTAACTTCATGTTTGTTTATTTACTGTTAAACTTAATTTCATTACCGAAACTATGTTCAAGAGAATGTAACGGTAAACTAATGGTTCAAATCAAACAGTCCACGATGTATACGATTTAATAAAAAGTTCATTTCCATTTAATCGTTCTCAGAAGATTAAGTGTAAGACATTGCTAACCTTCCAGAGCAGTCAGCAAGAAAAAAATATCCAAAATTTGAAATAAGAAGACAGAATCCCACAATGTGATTCGCGTTTAGATTTGGAATCGTACAAAAAAGCTGGCTCTGTGGCGAGCGTGCGAACGGGCCCTTTTATACCTTTGTTCGATTGTACGTCAAAAGTGCATCTGTCAGGATCATTATAATTTCAGCAGTGTATTTATCAGGGACACGCGATCGTTATGTCTTTTATCATGAAATGACTCGTGGTTTAACAATTCGTGAATATAATGTATACAAGTACAGTGGCAAACATGAAACTTGGCTAAAGTGTAGCAATCTTTTTATTGGAAAGCAATTTAAAGTACTAAGGAAACACATGCAGTCTGCGTAATGGTAACCAGGAACACAATACGAGCAGTTCAACTCAACAACTACTTACATCTGATTTATTTTTCTTTTTATATTGTAGTCGTATGTACCTATAATACGTACGTATTTATACTATGTATATGAATAGTATATAGCTACAAGGAACTGTATAACAATAGGTGATCAAGTATACATAGTAAAGCTGTAGGGCTGGATACGTTGACACGCATCGAGACAGTTAGGCAATAAACAACGACTTCTATATCTATAGACTATAGACCATGAATGCTTTTTTTTTATGTGCGCAAAATCCCCACGGATACCTCCCCACCGGAGCCGGTGGAGGAGATTATGTCGGACTCGAATGACTAAAACGCACGCCGCCTGTGGGTCGCTTTGGTTGCCGAAGGTGAGGTTGACAGGCATATCCCTCGCACCCCGGCCGTCCCAGGGCCATCTCTCACGATCTGGCCCTCTACTCGGGTGTGGGGACTACAGAGTCCCCAACTCGTACCCGGAAACGGGAAGGCGCGCCAGGCGCACCACCGCCGTGGCCTAGACCATGAAGACTGACTGAACACGTCAAAAAAGTTATTATCGCGAATATCTATCAACTATACCCATGTTTTTTGAGCAAACCAGATAAATACCTAGACAAGAATTGAATTTCTTTTTTGTTATTAGTTCATATAACATTAACCAAATATTTTTTTACAAATATATTCAATATATAAACACGACCTATTTGTAATTTTATTAGAGTAGGTATACATAGATATTTCTTGAACACTAAAATCCAAACCAACCTTTACAGATTTTAATTTGTCACGTTAAATGTGCACGGGAGATCGGATGCTGAAGTCAATGCTGAGGGCAATGTTAAGTATGCCATGAATACGACGGATTACCATGAAAATTGCGCAGAATACGAATACAAGTTTCTCGATGCATATCTGCTGTACAAATGCATTCTGAACGATCTTTGCTCTGAGCCTCGGCTATTCCCCTTTGTGTATTTCAAAGATAACTAATATTAAAGTACACAAGTCTTTTCAACATTTATCTGCTTACATTATCGAAATTTGCATCGCCCATTGAATGTTGTTCAGATGCGTCAAGATTCCTCAAGAAAATTTCTCACTCGAGCGAGTGTGAACCGCTCCGAGCGATACGCGATAGATTTATAATTAAGTACCTTAATTTGTGGTTCCCTCACAAATAACAAATCACTGATAGGCATCTCCTTTTAGAAACACAAAACACAATCGTTTGTAATTATAAAGCACTACTATCGGAATCAAAGGAAACCAATCCGATGATATCGTGAACTCACGACGTTATGATCGATTGATATCGATAAATTCAAAAATTGCGGCCTGACTTTTTGATAGGATTTCTACAAGCAGTCGGGGGTGGCAGATGCCTCGCCCTTTGATTCCTTTACGTCGTGAACATCCAAATACATTCTTTATTATTAACACCACACCGTATTTTGTGCTCATCTGATCGAAACAGGACAGATTCGAGCTTATGTTTTTTGTGTTAGAGTCGAGTATTGCTTGTTGCACGTCCAGACCGTTCATCATATACTCGAAACGCCAACCCCGCCGCAGTGGGATACTGGCTGGAATCCAAGAATGCGTTTTTTTATAACAACACACATAATAGACGGCAATTATTAAGTTTCTACATTTAATATTAATGATCTGAAACATAATTTTTAATGTCTCTAGGTGGCGGCGCGTTACCTTCATCTGCTCGTTTATTTAACATTGCAACGGATTGCTCAGTTTCGAGAATTGTTATTGGATTTTATAACTGATGGCATCAACCTTGAAGTAACTTTAATAAAAAATAATTGTTTATTTAATATACATTGTGATTAATGTATGTTAAATTGTTAAAAGATGTTAGCGCCGTTAAGCGGCTCGTTCATACTGGTTTCTACTCGGGAATTTTACCACTTTTGTCTGTAATTTAAATGTAAAAAACTTGTTAGGAATGTCGTTAATTTAATTATACATTAAAAAGTAAATCCTTTTTACAATATATTTCTAATCTTTATACTGCGAAACCATTAGGGGCCAAGACAAAATCCGAAAGTTTATACAGCACATTGCATTTTAATTTATTGACTCCTAACTAGGATTAATGTAACTATTTTAAATAAATTCCAATGTAATTGCCTAAATAATATGGAATTATGAAATATAATTATAGTGTTGACTAGTAAATATCATATTTAAATATAATTTAAATAAGCTAACAGCCAATAAACACGTTCCTATATTATTCATAAACGCAGGCATGTATATAGCTTGCATTCATTATGCAGTGACTATAAAATGTTATACACTCAATATCAATTATAATAATTAAATCAATTAGCCCATTATTGTAATCCACTACTAAACATAGGCATCTTCCTATATGCGCCATAGCTCCCATTCCTCCGCGTTCCGCATCCACCCTGTTTCAGTTACGTTTTTCAGGTCGTCAGTAGCGAATGAAATAAAGAGTACAGTGCATTTATAATACCTAGTTCACTGTAAATCAAAATAATAAATTTAGATTCAAATATATTAAAAAATTACTTGTGTAGTGATATTAACTTTTAAACTATCGCGTTCCATGATATACAATAATGTTAAACAGGAATTAACGTGATCATGGTATAAGTACATACATACCTTTGGTTTGACTGACGTTTCGACCAGTTTAACAGACTAGTACCAGCCATGCCAGCTAGTACCAGCCGTGGTCACAGGTTGACTAGCTCAGCAGTGCACGCCTGCCGTGTGAGCTCGTGATGTGAAAGGTTTTTCCTCTACCCGCACATTCTCGATATTTTATATATTTTGTTTTCGCCATGTACTGTCACATACCTCACTCACAGAGTCCCTATTCTGTAAGCAAACTGTCAGCTGTCAAATTTCTATCGTTTCATCTTTCTAATACCATGATCGTGTTAATTCTCGTTTAAAATGATTGTTTACCTAGTGATATTGTTGGAATTCGTTATCTATTCGACATATATAATTGTATGTCGATTTTTAACTTAGTTAATAACATAATACCAACCTACGAAGATGTCAGTAGTGAAAACCAAGACAATATAGGCATTTAAAAAAATCCGTTTATTAAGTGTAACGGAAATAATAGAAAAAAAGAGAAAATCTATTTTCAAATATCGACGGTTATTTTAAAACATGAAACTGGAAGTCGGCAAGGTGACCAGTCGCTCACAACTTTTATTGATTGCAGTGTTTTAATGAAGTGTAATAAATTCAATTTGATTATTCTGTCAATTCATATTTCTCACACATTATAAAACTCGACATTTTCCTGTTTGTCCGCCTCATCGTTCTTAATAACTCATATCTACCGATCTTGTTTTATTTTACATACAGGGTGAGTACACGTATATTCTTGAAGAGGTGCATGTTGCTTCAGCTGTAGGTAATTTTGGTGCCATTTACTTAGAACCTGAGTAGATACACATTAAATTTCTGAAGAGCTACATATTGCTTAGAGCGTGAGAGTCGTATTGTCTTCTACATAACAACTAGCCCATTGCAATCCACTGCTGGACTAGGCCTCTCCAATATTTGGAGGCTTTGGCCTAATGTTCCCACACTGGCCAGACGGGCTGGTTACAGGGTTTTATTTCAAGTTTTTTTCCGTCAGTCGCCTTTTACGACACCCTTCGGTCGAGATGGGTTAGTGATACTTGTATTCTTTCTCCGTCACCACACTGATTTGATTACTACACAAAGGATTAGATATTCAATTAATATCGCTGTCCAATATCATGATATCGGTGTAAATATAGATACGAATTGCGTTTGCACATCAAATATATAGACAGTATTTTTAATATCGCGAGAACTGTCTAATCTCCGATGGGAGTCCGTGCTGCTACTGATTTCAGGTGCCTGTCAAAAGAGTTCAATAAAACTGCCCGAAACGAGAATTAATTCCTACACAGAAACAAAATTATAGTCTGACAAGACAAAAACTAACGAAGCAGCCCAATATTTCATATGTGTCCCTCTAAAATACCTCATAAACATTAAAACTATTAAATACGAATAAAACAGACCACCTGCAGATACGCTTCCTACGGCTCAGGTAAGACGAACAACAATCTCGCTTGTTTAACTCCAAGAGGCAGACAGAGGTATACGTAATACCACTCACATACTGCCAGCTTGTTTTTAGATCTAACATAATAGGGGACTAGTCTATTGCTGTACCCTTTACGGTTTTTGTTATATCTTTAGTATAAGATGAAGAATGACACCATAAATTGTAAACTAAAGCAATTTTTAAAGCTAGATTAGCTTTTTAAAAAGCTTATCTAGTTCTAATATAGTTCTCTGAGTTTCTTGCTGATATCTTCTTAGTGGAACTAACCTACCGAACCAGCGAAAGAATCAATTACCAATGGTTTATTTTTACATTATTAAATATTTTTATATTATTTCTTGACATATTTGTAAAGTTTTGTGCATATGTGCTCTTTACGTGCCTAAACTGGATTAATAAAATTGATACTTTGTTTCTTTGACCCTATGTTTAGTAACTAAGGCTCAAGGACCCTTGAAGTCTACGTGTCATTTTCTTCTCGTCATCATCATCATCTTTGCCTTTCCTCAGACTATGGGGTTCACTTATTCTGTTTTTTGGTTAGTTCAGGTTTATTGGTAGCGACTGTCTTCCACCTTCCAAACCTGTTTACTGTATACCTACCTTGTTAGTTAGCTGATGCAGTTGGTTTGCGGGTGAGGTCGGATTGCTTGGCCCTTAAATCTTGTTAGACTCAATGGCGGTGGGCTCTCTATTCAGGTCCTTCATAAAGTCACGCTTCTATCCCAATGGGGTAGGCAGAACCCATATGTTTCCACTTATTACAATCCTAGTATACATCTTTCGTTTCATCTAATTTCATAAATTTTCGCATAAAAATATGCTAGTCGATTTCGGGTACTCTTTTTCTTTAAATATTAGATAGTTTCTAGATGATGACGTGAAAAAAAAAATCAACAATTATATATGTAATATTTTTTTTACATGTTTAAATAGCTGCATCCTACGCTATTATCCAGAATATAAACTTGGCGTCACTGCTCTGCCTTAGTTGATCTTAAAGATTGGCCACTAAATAAAAAAAAACCTCTTTTTATTTGGTTAGTAACTGCAAGTGCCTGTGCCAACAAGAGCCACCGACCACTTGACGGCATTGTGTCCATACAATAGTCTTTGATTTCACTATTGTGAGCGCAGGCGCAGGTAAGACCCGTCTCGATGTAATCCTTAATAACGTTTTGTTTGATGTTCGTCTGCGAGGGAAGATATCTTTTTAATAAGGTCATGTTTGTTTGAATATGAGTATATCATGATCTTTAATATACCACACTCTTTAATTTTTATCTGCACCTACTATAGATTAGGGATACTGAACTTTTAAAATTTGAACCAGCTTTCTAAATAGTGTTAGGCGAGGTTAGTTAATTAGAATGACAGACGAGACTCTGGCACTAATTTTTTTTATACACCACTTAGGTGGCAGACAAGCGCACGGCCCACCTGATGGAAAGTGGTTACCGTGGCCTATGGACGTGTGTTACAACAGAGAAGCCACACTCGCACTGCCGACCCTGTAAGCACAAAGTTTCGGTGCCGTCAGTGAAGAGGACAAAGCAGAACAAGCCTTTAGTCATCCTACTGACAGCACAAATTCTCCAGTGAGGGTCAGACGGCAGTCGCTCTTATAAAAACCAAATCAAAAGGTATGACGACGACGATGATGATGATGATGTAGCCAATCTCAAACATTTATTTAATACTAGCTTTTGCCCGCGGCTCCGCCCGCGTAGATGTCGGTTATCGCGACAAAACATAGCCTATGTCCTTTCCCAAGATCTAATCTACCCCTGTACCAAATTTCAGCAAAATCGGTTCAGTGGTTTAGGCGTGAAAGCGTAACAGACAGACAGACAGAGTTACTTTCACATTTATAATATTAGTAAGGATATTTTCATTTATATATTTTCATATGCACATAATATGACTCCCTAATCAAAGTTAATTATAGTTCTGTGAAGTTGTCTTTGGTGTGAATCAATCCATCAATTAGCCCACAGCAGTCCACTGCTGGACATAGACCTCTCCCAATGTGCGCCATTTTTCCCGATCCTTGGTGTACCGTATAGTATTTAAGGAAATAAAACGCTAGTCGAGATCTAAAGTCCATAGATTATGATAACTATGCATTATTTAGATATCCCGACTACACATAAATGTGTGCAACCTGTGCAAAAGGAAGAAATTCCCTCCCTACAACATTTTTCGGAGTTCGTTAGGGACATTGTGCCTCCTAAAAGGCACAAGGTCAGCTGGAATCCGAGGGATAATGCCTTATTGGACAACCTTAGATCTCGGTAGTTGAGACCTTCAGCTTGCGGTCTTAGCTCATCCAAGTCCGATATGGACCTCGATAGCCATTGGGGGTAGTATCTGTGGGAATTTTCGCATGAAAAAAAGTTGATCTCTCTCTTCTCTCCGATATGCCAAATCATAAGTGAACTACTGTACCTTGTTTGTTAACTATACGTAAAACGTACGTTACAAAATTAAGTCTGAGTTCTGAAACGAATCATAACAACGTCGCTATTAAACCTTCGTAGCTCACCGTACAATATTTTAACTGATCATAACTATAGGGTCACCCATCCTACGATGCAGTCAAGGCAACCAACATAACCAACATCAATTTTTATATTGCAATACGAACCAAATTTTTATTACCATACGCTAACGTGAGCTAAACCTGTAGGCGGACAAACAAAATAACCAACAACCCAGCACATGCAATTTTAACATTTAACCTTTTTGGAATAAGGTCCAAGTGAAATGCAACCTGTAATCGGTGATGTTCTAGTAGGAAGTAAGAACTATTGTAAAACGAGCTTAAGCATATTACGTTGTAAAACAACTGACAGTTTGGGTATGTGAAATGCAATTTGACTTCAGAACCGACTTGCGAAGGCCGATGACCACGGTGAATATAACTCTCGAGTCAATTGGAGAGGACGAGTTTTATTCAAAGAATTTATTGGTCCAGAAATGTTACTTACTTCAAATTGAAATACCTACTATTTCAACTATGATTTTCTGGGGTATTCACTGACTCAAACCCATGAGGAAGCTTAGCATATTAAGGGTTAAGCATACTCAAGGAATAATTATATGTATTGGCTTGGTGTCGTAGAAGAAGACATGCACGAATTGGTGAGATCCGGAAAAGATACGGACCCCGGACTTCGATCCGGACTAACATGATAACGATGATGATGATTCAAGCTCAATGGCCCAAAAAAGGAGGCTAAGTGCGGATAAAAGAGTTCCTTTACATTCCGTGATGATGATTAGGATTTCAGTATACTTGGTGCATAGGATCAAAATTAAAAAAAAAAATGTTTTGCCCTCAATATCGTGCATACACTCATATGCATTTATTATAAACCTATTATTTTGACAATACAAACAGACACTTTTATTTATTTGCATAGTTTTAAAAATCCAGATCAACACACAAATATTTTCACTTCTATTGAAATACCATACATCAAAATGAATATCGAAATGTGTGAAAGTGCAAAAATGCAGAAAGACATTCCAAATGTTAGTATTAATACTGTAATCGATCTCTAAAGCACTCAATGTTTCAAGGAACATTAAATCCAATTCCAAGTCGTATACCCGCCAATATCCAATCCCTCATAGATATAGGAAAGTGTACTCGCAACATGTCAGAGAGATTTGTGAGAGCATTCTAGACAACTCTGTGCTTCAGGAATGCGGAGTGAACCCGCTACAAACTTATAATCAAACATTCATTCCGCGAATCCGTTATACACTATAACATATTAAGATGGCATACATTGCTCGCTGGCGACCGCTACAGCTAATACAAGCGCGAGTCTAACCGTTAATATACAGTGAACATTGTAGCATAGCCGAGAACCGTTGCCGCTCAGGCTATTTCATGGCGGGTCACATCTCGACTTTCGTAAAGAATTCAACGCGCGCTTGCTATCTTTGCACACGAAATTATCAAAGTAAATATTAAGACTGTTGCTTTACCTTATAAATATCGGGGTATTCATTTGACTATTATACTGGTTTTGCTTGAATTAGGGTCAGAATAGTGTCAAAGGACATCTAATAAAGTAAATGACTTCACAACAAAACTTTATAAGGTGTAATTTATTTAGTTATCAGATTTATCTACTTGATTTGCTGACATACGTAACACTTTCCCGCATTACAACTTTATTACCGTTATATATACAAATAGCTATGAACAAATACTATATTTACAGTTAAAATAAGCTGATAATGAGGCTGTAGTTTTGGCAAAAGGGCAGTGAAATGTTGTTTAAAATTATTTTTATCATATAACAATGATCTTTATTAGGAGGATACATCTCTCATGATATCTGGTACGAGTATATATTGAAGATTGAAGTATTGTAGTAGTTTTAGTATGAATAGTAGTATTAGTACCTATTAGTACCTATAGCAGTTGCAGCAGATATATACAGCCTAGACTCAGCCTCAGATGCATAGCTCGAGTCAACAATAGTGCCCGAAATACGGCAATAGCCTCACCCCCTATTACTTGGAAACGAATACAATTATTGGTGAAATGTAGTTGATAATTCACCTCTGCCTAACCCTCCGGAGATAAAGACGTGATTTTAAGTATGTATAGCAGTTGGCTCTTTGCATAGTCCGCTCTTTTCAAAAAAAGGTCTCGAAGTCACCCGTTTCATACTCATTTCTTATCGATCTAGTCTAACTCTAGAGAGAGAAAGAGAGAGAGGAGAACTCATACAGTGAAAAAGAATTTGTGAAGTATTTTTTTAGAATACTTTTATATAATTTCAAATTAGATAGACCCCTATCTCAAAGCTATTAAACCTTTGAAGTTAATCGATAATTCGATTTTACTGTTCCTATACTCAGAAGTCCTAATAGATCTCTGGATAATTGGGAAACGTCAGTTAAATCGAGTTATAGTTCATCTGAAAGTTAAACCTTAACTTAATGTTTTTTCTTGGGATGCGCAGTTACTGCCTAAGAGATAACCGTGTAATATTTGATTGCCAATAACACCTCACCAAAACCACCAACCTCTAGAAAAAAAATTGATTCACGTGATTCATTTATACAATAGTATCCTATTGAATTAATTAATTGCGCCTTGTGCTATCAGTGTTGAGAGTCACAGGACTGGTACTTGATGCTAATAGTCCTGGATTAATAAACATCACCAGTATGTATTGCTGTATTGCAGGTCCTTGCAGTATCACTGGTGATATTTGTAATTTTAACATGAAGAGGGGAGGACATGGGATCTACTCGTATTGCTGCTTATAATAATGACCTATTACCAGCGTTAATACTGGTTGCATACAAAGTGTAAACTTATAAGGCCGGAGTGCTCTTTTCCACGCTTTCACCTCATAATGTGGCATACCCTGACTTATGACTGCAGTCTGATCACCCCGATCTAAAACAATCTGACTGCTGTCTGAAAGGTTGAAACAAGTTTGATAGCAGGCGGTACCCATTTGTCAATAATGAACCGATTTTTTTTTTTTTTTAATAATCTATTATATTATAAACTTTTATTTATGATATGACATTAATTATATTTTTGTAATTCCATTTTAATTCCCTTCATTTTGATAACCTACACGATAAATTTCAATAACTAAAAAATTGACATAACATAACATAAACTCACGCCTATATCCCCGAATGGGTAGGCAGAGGTGCTAGCACCCACATTTCGCCAGTTTATGTTTAGATCTCAATGTTATAGGTAGCGAGCCTATTGTAATTAACCGGGCACTTATAAACCACATACATAACTTCGAAAAGCATCGAAAAGTCATTGGCGTGTGCCATGGTAAAATTTGGGATCGAACCCGAGATCTCGTCTCAGCGGTCCATTACCCATACGACTAGACTGCTGCGGCTGGGAAAAAAAATACGACACTCATTTTAGCACCAAAATTCGACAGTATAGCTTTTCTTGACATTTTATGACACTTGGGAGATGAATACCTTTCATTTGACCCTCATTCATCGAAATTCGGCCAGACGTTAGGCTTGTAAAGGGGAACAAAGAAAATACATACATACATACGCGTGTAATATGTTACTCTTACTGACGCAGTCGGGTAAAACCAAAGCCTACATAAAAACCTCTGAATACCAACTGATTGACGGGTTGCAGGCGAGGTGTACATGGGCTCCGAAAGTCTTGATGAGGAAAGATGTTGGATGTTGGCGCTCCTGGAATCTTTTACATGTTATGGTATAAGTAATTCCGTAAGATGAGACAGTACTCGAGATGAGATGAACAGAATAGTTATGTAAATTGAAACCTCTGGCTGATGTAGACGTTCTTATTACACTGTAGTGATAGATACTAAAATAGGATAGCAATTTAATTAAATATTTTAACGCCTAATGATATACTTCTCCGCGGGTGGCGTATTACTAGCTGATACAATTTGTTTATACAACTATGTAATTACCTACTGGCAATTGAAATTAGGAGGTTCTATTGCAATTTTTTTGAATGTAAATATAAATCTAATTACAGGTATATATGTATGTTATTATGTGACGATCGTATAAATTTTTTCAATACAGTTGAGATTGACTTTTCATTCTAACTACGGAGGCTGAAGTTTGATATTAGGCTTAAAGCGAATACCACAGGTAATCGAACTTTTTAAGGCTTCAATTACACGTTACAACTGCCATAGATTATTATATAATTTATTTATATAGTTACATTTCTGGTGGCCCTACATTAGGTCTATTATATTAGATGTTCGTATAATAACCGTGACAGACGATGGCTTTACGTGCTCTCCGGGGCACGGAATGAGCGATCTCACTATGTTAAGAATAGTCACCTATCTCAAGACTTATCTGTCTCTTAGTCAGGTCAGTCAAGTTAAGCTTAACTGACCAATTTACCTACTCAGTTACAATTTATATTATTGAGAACACAATAATTATTTGTAAGTATAAATTTCGAATCCTGTTCGCGGCTTCACCGACACTTATAAAATCTGCAACTGCTGTAATTATGGCAAGTTTGTTAATACTGTGGCCCACGACAAGCGAGATAAACCTGTCGAGACTGCTATGTTAAACTGATATGTGCCACAAGAGTTGCATTTAATACATGTACAATGTAAAGTCATAATCAGATCTATCTTGAATACAAAGTCTCAAAAATATCTTAATACTAAAATATTAAGAGCAAGATTCTAATTTTAATATCTGTTTTCGCGATGTAAAACAGATTTAACATCAAAAGTCTAGTGTTCTCGTGATTTTGTGGTTTTCTCCTGTGACTGAAATCATAATACTGGGAAGTCTTACAGGCCCCATGTAAAGGGATCCTAATAATTGTGTATCACTCCTTAAAACTGTACATCATTTATTTTTTTATTTTTAAGCCTCTGTTTTTAATTGTAAGGAATTATTATTTTTAATTATAAGCAGTATTCTGTTAAGTCTGTAAAGATACTAACTAATGATACAAGGAGATTCCATTCATCTAGAGATGTTGTTAGTTAAGAAATTTAAGTTAGCAAATATAAAATGCAGATAATTCCAAAAACTTATAAGGCATTTAAACATATTTGACATGTAATGATTAATTGTATATTATTAAATTTTAATAAAATATATTTTTTTATTTTTTTAAAGAGGGCTGGTTTATTCCTTGCGCAAAGGATTGGTATTGCCATTCAACGTGGCAATGCCGCCAGTCTTCTTACCACCTTCCCAGTTGACATCGATGGGGAGGAATTCTTTGACGCCTGAACCTGCAGGATTATTTAGATATATATTCTGGTCTTTTTTTATATAGTCAATCTGTTTTATTGTTTGAAATTGAAATATCGTCTGAACTAAAGGTAAACCAAATATCAGAACTATCATTCAACAGGAACGGATGAATACCTACTAAGGTATTAAGATCATTTTGAGTAATGTCTTCGTCAAGATCGTACTGATGCCGACTGTACACATTGAAACGTAAATATATTTCACATCGAATCTATTAGCGGTACGTGTTGATTGTCAAGTCAAATCAATTATTTTTTTATAAAATATCAATATTTTAAATTCTGTACCTTCTAGCACGGAAAACTATCGTATATATATCGAGAGAACGAAGCATTTCTATTGGTCGGCTTCACACACAAACAGGTTCACAGTAAGTAGGCGGCCAATCGCAATGCTCCTTTTGTTAAATTAAGATAGTAGGCTACTAGGGCCACAGTTCTCGGTTATTATAAATAAATAATTGCGATCAAACAACACAAAGATTTTAAAACTAAGTAACATAACATTTGCCTATATCCTCGAAGGAGTAGGCAGTGGTGCTAGCACCCACATTTCGCCAGTTTATGTTAAGGTTCCAACTGCCAATCAGAAAATCGCATCTAAATCGTTCAGTAATTTTTGGGTTTATTGCGGATAAACAGAAAATAATTCTGATTAATGTAATTTTGTGTTCAATATAATTTAAATAATTTTTAAATATCTCTAATGTACCGGCACGCTCACTTAACCTAATAGTATAGATGGCATCACACTTCAATTTAAACTATAGAAAAGTATTCAGTTCTTTGGCATAGAAGCCAGTTCTCACCAATCTTGTTATGCAACTACCCTTCAATAGATTGAACAAAGCAGCAAAGTACGGATAAGCTGTATTCGTACAGACTTTAAATCAACTACCTACTCCTTACAAAAAAGTTCCTTTTATCCGAAGTTTTGATTTAACTTGTCTCGCGATTCGGCAGTCTCACCTCAATCGCGATCTAATCTCGTTCTCAACAAAACCCCAACAGATCAAAAACACAATTATCAAAAAACGTGCATGATGCATCTAAAAGCTTGTACTATTTGGTCCAGTACAATTTGTTGGTATCAGAGTATCGGTACTAGCGGGCACAATGCCTTGTTATTAAAACTTTTGTTACGTGGCTTTTTTAACGCTGTCGGCTGCATACCTGCGTCCTTCTCGGCTTACCTGTGCTTGTGAGAGGGCAGAACATAGGCTTATGTATGCATAGACAAGTCAAATAAATGGTGTCGAACTTTCAACCAGTTCAAATCGTCACGGTTTCTAAAAAAAAAACATTTATGAATTTTCATTTGAAGTTTTGTGTAATTGTACTTAGTCAATTCATTTAATTGAATAACTTAAAATGAAATTTGGATTATTTTCAAGGTATATTTTTAGCATACGATGTTCTGAAAGTCTGTTCAGGTAAATGCAATAAATGTCACATGTTAAGTTATTTGTAACAAATTTTCGTAAATTAACCTAATAAATGTGCAATACGTGATACCATAAAATTGAAAAAACAGTGAGACCTTTTCCCGCCCAAACTGTGTTGTCATTGGCCTTTTCTGCGGAGGCTTAGCTCTGTGCGTGCGCGGGCGCAGCGAGGCTCCACAAACCGGGCGGGCCAGTACACGATGGAGGTTTGTGCCGTTCGGTCGTGTGCGTAACGTCATCGCGAGTGATGTCGCAGCATGGTCGCTGCGCGTGCCTTGTTATGGTGCCTGTGCCTCGTCGCTGTGGGGACGCTGGCCGCCGCCCGCGGTCACCGCCAGCATCACGCAGTTCCCGCCAGACACAAACACTCGGAATTCGTTAAAGGAAAGAGTAAGTGCTGTGCTGACTGCCGCCCACGGCACTCTCGAGTGTACCATCGCTTAATATTTAAAGTGACGTGACCATATCTGACCCCACCAGTGATACAAATTATAACATATAATTTAACCTATTTATCCAAACATGTAAACAAAACCGTATAATGCCTCCATAAAACTGTAGGAATAAAGTCTCGGTACTCTAATCGTTCGAATAAAATAAACAAAGCTTATCTCGAGGTGACAAACATAGCCTTATATAGTTCGGAAAGCTGCTCGACGGTACAGTGAACTGCGCCTTAAGAGGCTGCATGTTGAACAATTAAACTTCATTTTGTGTTACTAAGTTTCCCGAGAGATTGTGTGAAGTATGGAGACAATATCCCCAGGATGAAAGGCAAGGTGCGCGTTGTGAGAGGCTGTGCGTAGTGGTTGGAGCTTTGTGCGTCCGCGGCATTCGGACGGACTAATTAACAAAATTGTATATCGTTTTATGGTACGAAATTTAAGGCCGGGGAATTCTATGGCGTTGTAATTGATATAATTTGAGGTATAAAAGATAAGAATGTTTTCCGTTATACAACATATGTGAAGTTTTGTTTGTATTTATGAGTTTTGTCCTTAAAAAATATTTACCAAAACGTTAGGACGGAAACTTTTTACATAAAATTACTTTCTATTTTTAAATATATGATATGCAACTGACCTAAAATAAATAAAAGACCGGTGTTAAAAAAATAATTCCTGTTCTAAATTCAAAAACCTAATTCAAAATCGTTTCAGTAATAATCGCGATCCATAAACGCCTCCATTTTCCAGCACCAATAATTTCCTCTCCGTATACGCACTAGAATAAAATATTGTTCATTTACTTATTGCATAACCGGCACTTTACAATAAATAATAAATATATTGAGTGCTTCTTATTTGTAGTGCTACCTTTAACGTCTCGTAACTTTAAACTTGTTTCGAACAATTGTTATATAAGTACGGTCAGCATCAGTACTTGACTACAAAGACTCAAAATGATCTTAAAACCAAATGTTAAGAGCAAATCAGACTATTTTATTGATTTAAATTTTACTATTGTCCGAACTGAAAGTTTTTACTAAAAAAAGAACAATCAGTTAATAGGAAGGAGGTAAAACCAAGGCATTAAGATCATTTTGAGTTTTCTGTTCGTCAAGATCGATCCGATTCTGACTGTACAGTGGAGGTTTGAAAGCGCCATTGTTTCTTGTTATCGTGTTCTTCAGTGTACAAAAAGCCTTCGATGTGAGTTGAGTGTGCTTTTTTTTAGTTGAAGGTTGATTCGAAATTAGTTTTATCTTTTTAAGGTAAAAGGTAAAAGTAGCTATGTAGGTTTCGTTGGATATTATTTAAAAAGGACAGATTTAAAAGGAAAGTGCTCATTAATTTTTCAAATATTTATATAATTAAACATCATATATTTAAAGTAGTTAGTTACATAGTATAGAATTTTATATATTAGAGATATATATATGTGCATAAAATACAAATAAATGTCATTATTAAAAAAATATATAACAATTGAATCAGTTCAATAAATTTCTATAAATTGACGGACTCTGTGGCGTAGTGTTAAAAGGTTCGACGGCTACGCAGGGGTTCGCTTCCCGCTCAGTGTAAATATTTGTATACATGAATATGTATGTTTACATTGGTCCGGGTGTTTCTATGTATAATGTGTATGTATTTATAAAAAAAAGTATCTAAGTATGTTCATCCGCAGTCTAAATCCCATAACACAAGCTTAACAACAAAGAATGTTGCAGAAAATTTATTTATTATTTATTTATTATTATAACTGTAAACAAACTAGTATTTGCGCCATATTTATAATCTACGTTAATATTTGTAACTTATCTTGAATTTTCCATTTATTTATGTCAGTTGTCAACTTAGTTCACACTTAGCCACTACTTACATGAAACAGCAATCTACGATACAGCTAACAATTTCTGAAGTGTTCTAACCACCAAAGTTTAAGTGATATCAAAGTTCATGTTGAACGGGACAGCATAACTTTATTTTAAACATGCTTGAGAGAGAGCAATATATTCTCGACACTTCGTTTGTACATTCTCCAAATAAAGCTATTTACCCGAACTGCTATAAATCATAAATACCAAATTGGTTCTTATCTACTTACATAAACAACAACAAACAAATGTGTACCGTATTAACTTGACATGAAGTTCAAAATAGTTTGTGAATTCTGTTACTTATGTCATTACAATTCTAAGAATAAAGAGTCCCAAAAATTCATATAACAACACATTTTGAACGACATCTTGTGCAACCAAAGTGCTGACAAGTTATGCGCAGTCGCAGTTGTTAAAAGTGCCAATTGGTTAATATAACATATTACCTACTTTCATTTATGTAGTGTCGAAAGAGTCAGTTTACTATAAATATGTTTTTCATGACATACGAATATCGCGATACGAATGGAATGATTGCCAAGTCTATTGTAATATTTGCTTTTATTTCTTTGTATTTATTATCCTCTGCTTATGACAATTTCTCAGTTGCCTCCAAAGTTTGTACTTTAGAGTCTGGGACCTGCTTTCCGTGAACGGTAGGGCCGGTCCCGGAAAACCCTACATGACCTGGTACCTCGAGAGGAAAGCCAGCGCTAGAGCCTCTTCCATTATGTAGACTTAGACTCCAAAGGTGTTAGGTAGGGCTCTGTATACAACTGTTCCTAAATCTTTATGAGAAAATAGTTGATCACTTGAATAATATAACAGCTCAACAGTTAATTAGCGTCTAGAATGAATTCTTTGATTACTCGGTACTTCCCCTATTAGCTCTTTAATATAAAAAGAGCTTAGTTATGCCCACTACTAAGCATTTTATAAGCTAGTGGCATAGCATGTCGCTCATACTAAAATAAACAATGCTGAAATTGCCTTTATCAATTGATAATAATATAATAATTTATTGTTGAGTCTGAATAGTTATGAAGCTTTAATTGTGATGTTTGTATATACAGAATACTGTTGATTAACAGACGAGGTACTGGCTTCTTCTCTAGGTTAAGAAGTTAAAATCGCTCTCATATAATTCTTAAAGCCATAATGCAGGGGTGTAGTGGTCGGTGGTGGGGTTGAATACGTTACCTTCTGTCTTTTGGAAGGAGATATAAAAAGGAACTCCTTTTTTTATACCACTTAGGTGGCACACAAGCACACTGCCCACCTGATGGAAAATAGTTACTGTGGCCCATGGACGTGTGCAATACCTGGGGAGTCACACTCGCACTGCCGACTCTGTAAGCATAGAGAGTTTCTGTGCCGTCAGTGCTGAAGACAAAGCAGTACAAACCTTTGGTTTTCCCACTGACGGTACAAAACTCTCCAGTAAGTTCTGGGTACCCTACTCACCGCCAGGAACACAACACGAGGTTATTATGACCGCGGTATTCAGTAGGTCTGCGCGTATGAGGTCCTCCTAACACCTTCGGGGCACAAACCAACCTTATCTACTAGCTGGTACACCTGTGAATAAAGTCTGGCTTGTCCCGCAGAGATGTCAGCTCCATAGCCTAGATAAATAAATAAAATGTTAGGTCTCTTCCCTAGTAATACTTATAATACAAAGATGACCTATTGATACAGTAATCGATTCAAATTATTCCAGCTATAGTCAAGTTCATGACGTTTTATGCTAAATAAAATGTATTATGGAGTCATATTAACATTTATTGTTATACAGAACAAAAGTGTTTAGTGTATTGTTTGGTAATAAAAAACAAAAGTTATCTACCAACTGGCTTTAAACATTTAAGGTGTGATTTAGTAGACGACCGCAAGCGACAACTGCAAATAACAGCAGCAATATGACGATACAACGCAACGTATTGTCTGCTGCTGTGGTCTAGAGTTGTACGCGTTTGGCTACGAAATCATTAACGACATTTGTCAGTTTTATACTATACTAGCTGACCCACCCCAGCTTCGCCCGAGGTATATTTTGAAGCTTCATATCCCTTTGATCCCGTATGTTTTAGTCTTCAAAATATGTATGAAAAATTGCCGGATTTGTTGACATTTATTATCAATGCTCCGCTCCCTTAAGTAGTAGCTTGATGATATATAGCCTAAAACCTTCCTCGATAAATGGACTACCCAACACTGAGAGAATCATTCAAATCGGACCAGTAGTTCCAGAGATTAGCGCGTTCAAACAAACAAACAAACAAACTCTGCAGCTTTATAATATTAGTATAGATAGTGATTTAGTATTTCTAACTATTCAAATCTATTAAGATAGAAAACATTGAATCGGTTCAGGTGGGATTCGAACCCGCGATCTTTCCCTTCAAGCGAGGTTCGGTGATTCAATGGTTAGAGCATTCTCCCTGTGAAGGAAAGATGGCGAGTTTTACTTCTTGCTAGGCTATATTTTGTTTTGCAATATGCAATATGCTGTGTGAACGCAAGCGACGTAAATATCACTTCAATATTGAGATATTGTATCACAGACGTACAGTATTATTTTTGACACTTTGATGGACGAAACTACAGAAATATCATGGCAAATGAGCTTATATTAAAAAGAGACTACTGAAAAGAGACTTATATTGATAAGGTAGCCTAGTGGTATGGGTAATGGACTGCTGAGACGAGGTTTGGAGAGAGTGAGAATTTGCTATTGTACAGTTTCATTACATTTTTTTTATTTTAGCTATAATATCAAGTTTTTTATACCATGTCATTTGAAGAGTGATGATATGATAATGATAATGACGTATTACCTCAACCGCGGTAGCCTACTGCTGAGACGAGGTCTCGGGTTCGATCCCAGGTTTAACCATGGCACACACCAATGACTTTTCGATGCTTTTCGAAGTTATGTGTGTATTTATCGCAGGTTTATAAGTGCCCTGTTAATGACAATAGGCTCGCCACCTATTACATTGGGACCTAAACATAAACTGGTGAAATGTGGGTGTTAGCATCTCTGCCTACCCATTCGGGGATATAGGCGTGAGTTTATGTTATGTTAATACCAAATTAATTGAATTCATTAAAAGTTGATCCGCCCACGTTGTTCGATAATTTTTAGTAACTTTTAATTCATCATACATTAATAAACAACTATAATTTATAGCCTTGCATCTTGCATTGCTAAGCTATAAAAGTTGAATGGAAAAGATTGCTTCTCAGTAATACACCACCCATTGTACCTACATATTCTTTTTTGTAACATATCAGTCATCTTAACTTATTGAATACAACATATAGTATTATTCATAAATGTATGTATTATATCAACTCTTTAGCACATCGGGAAGTTGATACCAATTATAAATGTATAACTAGCACGGATAAACAAGAAAATGAGTTAATAAAATGTGGTAATATAGACCATAGATGCGATATAATTGAGTTGACCTGTTTCTGTTTCTTTCTTCAACAGGTGGCAAGAAAAGGATGTGAATACATATTTTTAAATGACATCATATCCTTTATAGCCGATTGCTTTTTGTTGTTATAAATGTCAATTAATTTATACTCGATACATACATTAGACTCATTAGAGTATCCTAAATAACCTCTAGTAGGTTGTGCAAGGGTAAAAACGAAGGCCAGTTTATTTATTTCATTTATATTTTGAATTTGAAATATGAGGTGTCATTAATTTAATATTTGGCGTATGTGAGACCTCTAGTATTAGGCGTACCTTTTCGTTTTTTGAAGTAAGTTATTTATGAAATTATAACTTAAATCTATACGTCGTAATCCTCGGCACAGTTACATCGCTTCGCAAACCGTGGGAAGTCCCCAGAAAGCTTCTGCGTTTCTGGGTGGAGCTAGGCTGGCTACTCTAACCATTACTGTTCACGCACAACAACCCAAAAATAGGAGACCATTCTATTCGGGCGAGTTCGAGCGTGATTCAGTAACCAAAATTCAAACATCTTTCTAAACTTTCACATGTATGCTATTTATAGAATTAGGAGATATTCCAAGGAAAACCCATATATATATATATATATATATATATATAACATAAACTCACGCCCATATCCCCGAAGGGGTAGGCAGAGGTGCTAGCACCCATATTTAGCCAGTTTATGTTTAAGTCCCAATGCCATTAACCGGGCACTTATAAACCAGGGTCTTATGTATGTGACAAAGGAATTAATATTAGTTGGCGTATGTGTGGATCCGTTTTTCTCCCTTAGGGTAGAGTATCGTAAATTCCTATAAGGAAGCTACCTGCCAAATTTCAAGTTTGTAGGTGTTATAATTTCTGAGAATGCATGATTAATCAGTAAATGGTATTTCCCTGTTATATATATATATCACCATTCTCTGAGCCTTTGCACAACTCACTTGAGGTCGGCTTTCTAGTCTAACTAAGATGCATCGAAACTTCGATATTTTTCGTGAAGCGACTGCCATCTGCAGGTATTAGAATAATATTTTGTCATGCGGCAATATTTACACGAAAGTAAAATCTGCTTAGTAAATGTATTGTTGTGATTATCAGTATCAAAATAATCGGGATATTTACCATTTTGCATTGTTTTAAATATCCCGATTATTTGGATACTGATGTGAGTTTAAATACCTATGTTTTGATTATGTTCACGACTGACCCTCAATGATGTTTTTTTTTGGAATTTATTGAGATCTACTGACAATTCATAAAGTTAAACGTTTATGCAGAATCGCTCAATGTGGCCTTCACAACTAATTGGCGATATCGTAGTACTTGTTGTGGACTGTATAATTTTCTCTGATGTTGTGAATAAAACAGCAATTTCTTCTAACTATTGTTTATTCTTCAGTTCTTCACTCAAACTCGTAACACTCGAACTCAACATCATAACTCAACATAACATACTGCCGAAATGTACGTATATTTATACAACTATTTAGCCGTAGGCCGCAGTGCGGCATAAGGAGCAATAATTTGTTTACAACTTATCAACTAAGCTCCTTATACCCCGCAGTGCGGCGTAAGGAGCAATCATTTGTATACCTTATCGACTAAGTTACTTAACACTAAGACATTTTCACTTATGGCTAGCGGCGTGGTTCGGTGTACTGGACAGTACTCTAGATAGACTAGTCAGACATGACTAGGCGTAAAGATTGCCACAGATGTTCGTATGGCAACCGATACCGACGGCTTAACATGCTCACCGAGACACGACCAGACCAAAACAAATACACATATTGTTTTATAAATAAACAATTCATAATGAAAGTACACCACAAATAAATATTTTTGGTTGATATGGACATTGCAAATGCGGTCAACCTGAATTATTTACGTTAGGGCATTGTAACATAGCATGCCATCAAAATGCGATGATGCGGTCTAATTGGGGTCGCCATGCGTTTCAAAACATGTACGTGCGTATACCAACGGACGCAAATTATGCTAACTTTTATTAAATATGCGAAAGTTAGTTGATTTGTCACTCATTTGCGTGAACAGTAAAAGTAGAGTAGGTACACAGGTAGGATTAAAGCCCCAGAGTAGATTTTTGTAGGAATGGAATCAGTTTTCTGCGTGATTAAAGCAAGTACAGAAATTTATGTAACACGATTTATATCTTAAACTTATTGAAAAGCAACAGAAACATCTGAACGAGTATAAATACAAAAGGAACTAGTAGAAAAAATAATTAGTTGTAATTGTAACGTGTAATATTCATATAAGGCGACTAAGGGATAGGGCTGTTTAACACCAGACAGATATATACAGCCCAGACTCAGCCTCAGATGCATGGCTCGAGTCAACAATAGTGCCCGGAATACGGCAATAGGCTCACTCCCTATTACGTGGGACCGAATTCAAGGATTGGTGAAATGTAGGTATTAATTCACCTCAGGCGTGATTGTATGTATGTATGTATGTATGTAATGTTCATATAAACAAAATTTTATTATGTGATAAGCTCGGCAGCACGACTGAGGAGCTCCTGATATTGCACACGTTCATACACAATAACCACTTTCCATCATGGGGTGTGTCTACCGCAAAATTGGTGTAAAAAAAAAATAGTCCAGCCCCACACTTTGTACTTTATGTACTCAAGAAAAGCGTAATAACTTCACACACAAACGGTGATAATGTAATCCTTCTAGGAAATGCCTAGGCGCCTGCGCTGTTACACAGATTTGCACATGTGAGCTACGATATTAGCACCTGGCTAGGCATAAGTGAGTTAGATATAAATCACACCCATTGAGAGGGACTTATTCATGCTTATTCATGGTATTTCAAGGAAAGTGTCGGAAATTGAATTGTTTACTTATAGGGCGGTCGTTTATGCGAGAATTATATCCGTGTAACGTAATACAAATATTTCGTATTTTTGTCTTTTTGTTTATCATATCTATTTTCTATTTCATGACCACTGGTCTAAGTTAAATTACCATTTAAATGTATCTTGCAAAATGTTGTAAGTTCTCTCATTTACTTAATAAATTCGAGTGATCCGTAAATTAACAAAAATAATCCTTCTGATCGCACGTGGAAAAAAATTACCGCTAAACGTACTTAAAAATATACTCATTGGACAACCCTATTTTTTCAAATAGTTTAAAGACTCAATACAAAGTCAAATATATGTAATCACAATCTATGTATCTATCTACGCTAATATAGTTAATATCAATCAAAAATTAGTACCTGTCAATTTTGCGTGTGTTTTCTTTTCATACTCGCTTCACCAACATCATCATATCATCTAAATCCGTTCAGCCATTTCAGCGTAAATAACTAACAAACAAACTAACAGCTACGCACACAAATTTGGACATTAAAATCTAATATTAGTGGGATTGCCATGTAAATAACAAAGTATTTCCTGTTTGGAATGTTAGGTTGTAAAACCGGTTCCCATCAATTAATGTGTACTAACCTGATTCGCTATTATAAAATTACTTGTCGGTAAACAAGTGAGTGGTCCACCTCATGTCAAGCGGTTACCGCGTGCCGAAAGGGACTTTTAACCGTTAATTTTCAAAGGAGGTACCCAGCTTTAAATTTTCACGTGAGGTCTACTATGCTCTCTCTCTCTCTTATAATTTACTTATATTCTATCGTCTGTTTTATTTATAACATAATAACAGTTTATTATGAATCATATTCAAGACGTAGGCGACCCTTATTAAAGATCTCAACGCGGTACGGTGTGTTCAAACGTATTCGATACTTTACAAAAGAAAATTGAGTTCTTGATTTCTTCCATAAATTGTTATATTGTTCTGTATAGGCAAACCTTTATGTTCCTGATATATAATACTTATATTTCGTCAGCTATATTTTTTATATCATGTAATAGGCACGTTTCAAGATTTGTAACATACCCTTCTGAATTGAACGCGACCCTCTGCTCGAATTCCAGTCGAACAAACTGCGATATTTTCCGGGAAACAGCTGCCACCTGACCTCCATCACTCACCGGCGATATCCAAGCTCTGTAGTTAGTCCAGTTGTGGGACTTTTTAGGGCTCCAACAACCCGTGACGAATGCCACAGATGTTTGTACGGCAACAGGGGCCGATGGCTTAACGTGTATACTTATTTAATAATCTTCCTTTTAAATTGTTTTTACTAAGAATAGGTTCTGTTAATAATAGGAATAGGGATCAAGGCGAACTGATTTACAAATTCAGTCAGAAAAGTTACTATAATAAAAATTAATGGGCCATTTATTATGGTTATTTATTTTATCGAGTTTCCGACTTCAACCAAACTCGATAAACGAAACTCGACAAAATCAATAAACATGCTAAATATCCCGTTAATTATTATAATATCAATTTAAATGACCATGTTAACTGAAAACAAACCAAAAAGGTTATATAAAGAAACCTTTTTATACAACTCAGAATAAACACGATCAGCCTAATGGTAGATTCTCTAAAAACATTTTTATATAAATGCCAAAATATATACACAGTGTTAAATGATTTAATTATCACTTTGAATTAATGAGAATTCGATATTTCAATACCGAGAGCATATAATCGAGTGATAATCGTATGCATGACTCGAGTTTCTTGACCCATGAACAACTAGAAACAAAAATAACCGGAATTCGTGAGTCACATATTTTTCTAACTGCCATTTCACATATATGCATAGTGGGTAGACCGAGCACGTTTATGTGGAGAAAAACAAAATATTTTCGTTGCGTGGACTAGTTATAAGTAGGACCCCTTTTAAGTAAACTGTGGACTTAATAGAAGGGACCGCGCTCCTATGTTATGTACTATCTACAGGCTGAACACGTGCCATTAGTGGTAAACGGGTCGAGAAGGGAATAAAAAGGGGCAATACAGAATTAACTTGAAATAATTTTTTTTTTTTTTATTTCTTTTACTGTTGATTGATGGCAAATATTTAACACATATTGACAAGACACTTGTACTTTTTCCATAGTATTTATTAAAGACCTGACGGGACTGTCATTGTAAAGCTTTGAGGATGCCGTAAGGCGAAACCGGTCAGGTCTCATAAAAAATACTGTGGGTAGCGTACAAGTGTGTTCTCAATATGTGTAAAATAAATAAACAATAACATTATTATATTTGTATATTAATATGAATAATGATTTTTCTTGGTCATGCTATAACCTAAGTACTACTTTAGTCATCTTAGTTATAATTTTTCGAATACTTACTGCTTTCTGAAACAAAAGAAACTCGAAAATTTCAGAAAACTTCTCGACATTTTTAATATGTGACGCTCTTCTCATCGGACCAAATCAAAGTAATGGTAATTAGTTAGCAATTATAATTTAGTTGTATGCTACAGGTTGCAGAGGTCAGATGACAGGAGTTTCAAGGAAAATATCGAAATTCGGAAAGCCGATCCCAATTTTGTTGGGTAAGGCTCATACGATAATGATATAATTTGAAAACATAACTAACTAATACTTGAATAAAAATAACAAAGTAAATAAATTGTGTGTTGTGTGTTGTATATATTTTATTATATTATGCCTACCAACGATGGTAGCTAACAAACGACCTGTGACAATACGTACTTACTTTAAAAATACCGTATGAATTGGACCGTGTAAAGTTTGTTTCTTAGAAAATAACCGTTGGAAGAAACAATATTAGTTTCTGCTGTTTTGTGTAATATACAAATGCGGTAACTATGTACTATTGTACGTAGATGTACGTAGGTATGTGTGTGTAACTGAGGTCAAGAATCTTGGTACAAATGACTTTTTTGTACTTCTAAAGTGGTGACCAAGCAGATCTGCTAGCGTTCATCGATGCCTGCACTCGTTAAAAAATATATTTCACTTGCTAGTTCTACTAAATGTCTACTCATCATCATGGAACGACTTTGGACTCTCTGAAATTATAAAGAATTTTTTTATTTTGCTTATCTTATTAATGCTTATTGCTTGGGTTGATTGAAAAGTTTGAAACTCATAAGGCATACAGCTCCAAAATTCAAAGCATCATCATTTTATTTGAAAAAAATATCGGATAGACATATTGAGAATCTAGCTTCCCGTCGTTAGTCAAAGTCAAAAATTATTTATTCTGCATAGACCATTAAATCGGTACTTACAAAACGTTAACACAAAATAAATATGAAAGACTAGTTTAGCACATGGACCACCATCACCGGTTCAAAATGCGGCAGCGACCTGAGAAAACCCCGGCATGAAACTCAGCGGGCATTTTTTTTGGACTATTTACAAACATTTACTAAGTCCACTTAGTCTAAATACAATGTTTTACTTGAGTAAAAGTATCATACCACTCTCCTGATGCATAATAGTGTTAGCTGTCCAACTGCATCGGTTTATAACAATAGAGTAGTCCCCTATTACATGTGCCTGGAAAAAAAAAGGCAAATGCGGGTGTTTACTCGTCTCTGACTAAAAATTCGGGGCTATACTGCCTATAACCTTACATACGAGGTATTAGTAGTACTTTTTGTAGCTGGCAATCTATCTACGAGTAGGTACGAGTTTCGTAATCGTTTTGATCGTTAATTCCTCACCATCGCCTCTGAGTCACGGTCCTCTTAAATCGGCACCATTAATATATTGTATTAACATCCCATTGCAGCCTCCAACACAATCATACAGGGCTACTACAGAAATCTGTAGCAACATTTGATGCCTCGTTTTTTAAACTAGTACTATTAAAAGTTACGCAAAACTCTGGCGTAATTATTTGATAATCTTTAGTTTAGTTTTGCCTGCATGAAATATTGTTTCCCGTGATCGTCCAGTGCTTGTACCATATTCCAAGGACAGAACCTATGTACTGCACACCACATATAATTGATTGTTCTACGAGTTTCACTTTGAACACAAATATTATTATTCGTCCCATATGTAATTTGTCTTTCCTTGAAAATAATTTAAATGATTTCTTTGCAATTGGTGTCCTGTTTTACCTCGTTTTTTGTTTCTTTTCGTCCCATTGGCTTCCTCTTCTGACCCACTAGGCTGCTACTAATTATGTTTGTCATCTTTTGATTATCGACTCACTTCCAAGATCCCAAATGTATCTACATCTCTAAGGTTTCGAGTGTATATTAGTTTTAAAACCTAGACCATACATTCTTATAAACGGGGCGATTAATCTTAATTTAATCTCCCTTGTAAAAGTTACTTCACTTTCCTGGAAAAGTCTGGTTTTCGAGCAACAATCATAAAATCTGTCACATAAGTACGCAACACATCCAATGCAGCGTTTCTTCATCGACTTAAAAGGAAACTGTATACTGGTACGGCAATGTACAGCTCACAATAATAGTTTGTAGTGAAAGGCGCGTTACAAGACCAAATTGGTGGCGGCAGAAACTGGTTCCAATGCTTCAGAATGCAAGTAACTGGATAAAAACAGTGCCGTAAGTCAAACCAGTCGCGGGCGACAGACGCACGCAACTCCCAAAGTTGGGTGGGTTATTAATCGCCGTATAACTCGGATAATTTTAGTAGTACTTTAACATGAACCAGATAATTATAAATAATAGTATTTCTAAAGTACACTGCGGTTCTTAGACCCTAAGTATAGCCTGTGTTACCTTTTGCTCTTTGCTCAGAAATGTAGGTACATTTGGTATCTCAGCAGGGAGTCAAAATTATTGATGACATTATTAAAAATAAATTAATCTTCACAGTACTTGGTTTACACGACTATGAGACAATCAGAGGAAAACCTACGCCAGAGCCTCATACTTCAGCACGAATACCAACTTGGTGAGGTTAGGTGGGGCTCCGATGATCTTAGTGAGGCTCCGTACATCTATCTATATTTGTGTTTATTAGCCTATCAAGTCAATTAGCATGCGATGTTAGAATTAACAGTAATTACCAATAGAGTGCCATTAACAGTCATCCAGCAAAATACGTTGTATGTTGAAAAAATATTGGAGCGCTCACAAAACTACATATAATGGGTGTATGGGGGCCCCCACTTAATTTTCGAGGTCCAAGCAAACATTGGATTGGTGCGTCATTAGGAGTGTGACATCTGTAAAAGAAAATACGTTACCGCTAAAGTACAAAGTTAATTTTAGAACCTCCGTCTTATTTGGAATTTCTTTCAGTTCTCGTCAGTTTACAGACGTGAGACATCTATTAGCGCTTCTTGGGCGCAGACACAAATACACAATGGATGTGAGACACGGACAGGAACAGGACTCACTCTTGGGCATCTATCTATAAAATTACGTTTTGAAAACGTGTGTTTTCGAAACATACGAAAACTTCCATCATTAACATGAGATAATTTCTCTTGTAAGAAACTTTGGGCCTGCTACAAATTTTGGTAACAATAAAGAAACGAGTATTGATTTATTCGTCATTTTATCGGGATTACAATACTGCTTACAGTGATCGTTCAAGCAATATTAAGGGTACTAAGACTAAAACTTACATTGTATTTAACTTACATTTCCTTTCAAATACAGAATCTTTAATTTATATGAAGCTTTTCTTTCCAATCGAATAGCGTTATTGAGTCAATATTTCCTGATTGCGCCTCACTTGCGTGAGTAAGGCGCAAGCAGAGAGTCGTGCCTGCCCTATCACTTCTGTGTGTTTTGTGTCGTGACTTTTCTATATATTTTCTATGAAAGGTCATTACACCGACGCAGCCTCCACGATATGTACGAGTCTTGCGTTTGATTGATTAGCGTAGATATAGGTATCTAAAATGAATGTCCCCAAATTTTAGTTTACCTACATCTAAACCACAAATATCGCATTCACTGCATTTTCTTTACACATTAACATTATACGGTATTGTCGTTTTGTATGTCTTCATATAACCATACACATACAGTGAAAACTTTCATTCTGATGACAGTCCAGTCGGCCAGGCCCACGCGTTATTGTGAACAGAACACATTAAATATTGTAATTTTTATATCTCACCATCGGCCAACGTTATTTCAATACTATCTCGTATGTCATCGGCAGGTTCAACTAGGTCGACCGGACACTATTTTACACCCACGTATCCTACACTAAAACAACAGTACAAAAAAATCTATTTATTTGCCTGTTTTTAATTTAATGCCAGTAATGAGAGGAGTCTTAAGATGCAATGAAAGTAGTATCAAAATGAAATTTACGTGTTTGAGAAAATGTGACTAAAAGTTCCTTAATAGTATATAATATTATTCGTCGAGCAGCAATAGGAAACTTCTCAAGTCTACGTTCGCACGTGGGTGGTTACCCAGCCAAATTAAAAAGATATGTATCTAGCACCTCTGTGTACAACTAAAGTTCATTTTAATTTGTTTAACTCTTTCGATGGTATTTAGAAAGTGTAAATTTTGTTGTATTTGACTGCAGTTCTGGCAAACACTTTTTTTGTAAAGTCACGCCGAGACAGTATTCCTTTTAAGATGTGCCAGTCAAACAAAATTACTGTTGCATTTTCTTAACTAGAACTATAAAAAGAATAGATATTGTTACTTAAAACGTCGTCTACTTATTCATTAGCACGGTGTTCATAGAAATTCAGGCAACTCATAGAATATGTTAGATTGGTTATTCTTCAGTTAATTTACATTTTCTATGAAGCGTTTCGTTTAATGGGTATTCAGACAGGCGGTGCCTACGTCATTTGTATTTTAATTTATTCTCACTTTATGCTTAGTGTTATTTTTGATCAATACATTATTACTATGTACTTTTAAAATTTACATTAGTTAATACTAAAGGGACTGACAAAGACTGCTCTCCACGAAAGTGTCGTTAAGTATCAAGTCAGAAATGAAATAAAAAAAAAAAAAAAACGTTACATCTCTTTATTCAGTTTCAGTGAATAATATTCTACAACATTCTACATAACGGTATCTAGACCCATGGTAAGCATAGCTTAACTAGCTTGTGTTATGGAATCTAGAATGCGGATAAACATACTTAGATATCCTTTTTGTTTAAATACATTTATATCATACATAGTAACACCCAGACCAATGCAAATATACATATTCATGTATACAAATATTTGCACTGAGCGGGAATCGAACCCGCGCCCCATTATGCCATATACTTGTGATCGTTTGACTACGAACAGTTTTGTATTATTAAATTTTATATAATTAACCAACACATGACGAGACGCAACAAATGACGTATAACCATATTCGGTTTTAACTCTAAAACCTCTTAGAAAGTATTCGCCCACTGCTCTACTATCGACATACTCACTCACCTTGAGTACCACTATACAGACTGTACCTACATATATGTAACTCGTGTCAGCACTCAATGCTTTAGTACTCACTTCGCTCTGACTTGATAAATAGTTCGTCATAAAATCACACCTCCGCTGTGGATGTTACAAATGAAAAATATATGGTTTCGCTGTCTACACGATTAAGGAGGTTTTCCACTGAGCGCAATTCTGAAGACGAGAGTAGATTTTAAAAAAAAAGGTCGTTCACTGACAGTTACTGTCACTAACTGACCGTTGAGATGAAAAGGTTAACCACTTGACTGCGATCTCTCTCTCTCTCTCTCATCACAATACATTCGAATGTCTGAACCTAAAAACTTAAAATATTTGTGTCTCAAAGGACGGTATCTTATGACGGTAATATTATACTCTGTATATACTTAACTAGAAAAAAAACGGTTCTATTCTATAGACGAACAGGTAAATTTTACCTTCGGTCTTGGATACCTCTACCATTCTAAACAAAATGACAAAAAATATTCTTTGTTGCTGTTTGAAAGCCTTGGTCAAGCACAAGCAAAATTTTGATTTTATGTCCATAACAAAGTATGAATTCCAAGTGCATATTAACTTGTGAATATAGATGAAGCAATATACTTTGAAATTATATAAGACAATATCACAAAATATTCGATAAAATTAGTTTTATTACAACCGTCTATTAATTAGGGCATTACCAACGATAAAAACCCGCTCATCTAAAATATAAAGCAGAGATTTTACACATCTCTTATAACCGAAACGAATAGCAGCACGTAACATATCGTAATACAAATAGCAGGTAGGTACACAAACAACCGTTTTGCGTTTAAGGTAAAAATAAGTTGCTGAACTGTAATGACAATAATTTTAACTTATTGATAATTCGTTTTACATACACGCTTAAGTTCCTCGCCAGTGTTACGTCCAACGAAACAAATCGGCATTGTAAACTGTTTCCGTTGATTAATCACAGATAGCGGTGTTACTTGTAGCGTAGTAGCAGAAACTAGCTTTAGAACCCGCCCACACGGCAACGCCTCTTCGTTTGACGAGCTCTGTTCTTAACTTGTTGAGGACGATCCAATCACTACTATAACTTTGTTTTTATTATAACACCATAACAGACAAAACTTCTATTTAATACCACTTTTGTTCAAGCATTTACAATTGTAGGTAATAATATATCTAATGTTTTTTTTTCTTTCTTTTACAGTATGCATCGGGACTAACGGCCGCATGTCAGTCCCATCGAATCGGGACACCCATTACAGGAACCTTCGAGACAGGTTTACAAATTGCACATACGTCGATGGAAACTTAGAACTAACATGGCTACAAAACGAAACTATGGACTTGTCCTTTCTGAAGTACATCAGAGAAGTGACCGGTTATGTTTTGATATCTCATGTGAACGTGCGCCACATCGTGCTGCCTCAGCTACAAATTATACGCGGCAGAACCCTTTTCAAACTCAATGTGAGAGAAGAAGAATTTGCTTTAATGGTGACTATGTCATCAGCATTCACGTTGGAGCTGCCGGCTTTACGCGATGTACTACGTGGTAGTGTTGGAATTTACAATAACTACAACTTGTGTCATGTGAAGACTATTAATTGGGAGGAGATAATCACGGGTGTGAACGCAACCTACGTTTATGTGTACGACTTTGCCGCTGCTGAACGCGACTGTCCCCGGTGCCACGAAAGTTGTGAAGCGGGATGCTGGGGCGAGGGCCCCGAGAACTGTCAAAAGTTTTCAAAAACCAATTGCAGTCCACAGTGTGCGCAAGGCCGCTGTTTTGGTCCTAATCCTCGCGATTGTTGTAACACGTTTTGCGCTGGTGGCTGCACAGGTCCGCTGCCGAGTCAGTGTCTAGCCTGCAGAAATTTTTATGATGAGGGTACCTGCTCCCAAGAGTGCCCACCGATGCAGATATACAATCCCACAACTTATTCTTGGGAACCGAATCCAAACGGAAAGTATGCGTATGGTGCAACGTGCGTACGAAATTGCCCTGAACATCTGCTGAAAGACAATGGCGCTTGTGTTAGAAGCTGCCCTCCAAATAAGACTGCCGTGAACGGCGAATGCACACCTTGTAACGTTACATGCCCCAAGACCTGCCACTCAGAGAAACCAATACACTCTGGAAATATTGACAGTTTCAAGGATTGTACGATCATAGATGGATCTATAGAAATTCTAGAAATGACATTTACAGGGTTCCAACACGTGAATCCCGATTACTCTTTTGGCGAGCGTTATGCAAAAATGGATCCTGACAAGCTGGAGGTGTTTAGTACTGTGCGAGAGGTAACGGGGTACTTGAACGTCCAAGCTCTCCACCCAAACTTCACCAGCCTCTCTTACTTCCGTAACTTGGAAGTAATTGGAGGACGCCAAGTAGTTGAAAACCTCTTTGCATCGCTTTACATTGTAAAAACATCGCTAAAATCTTTGGGCCTGAAATCCTTGAAACGAGTTAATTCCGGTGCTATTGCTATTATGGAGAACAAATATTTGTGCTTCGCTGATAAAATAGCTTGGAACAAACTAGTGAAATCTAAAGATCACAAACAGATAATACAAAACAATGGAGACCCTCGTACTTGTGGTGAGTTAAGCTAGCGTTTTATTTTTGAGGATCCTCAAGTTAAAATTAACTTCTTAGTTTTAAATTTGCCCTTGCGATTATTTAAATTACTTATTAATGTTGATTTTGAATGTATTTAACTTGCAAGCGAACTATATTCCCCTTTTTTATTGAACACGAAACACATATTAACCCAATTAACAGCCAATGCTTCTCCGCTGCGCGATATTCAGCACTCCACGATGTCATAGATCGTCATATTACAATTTGAATATTTGTCTTAATTAAAACATTCTCCACAGAAAAAGGAGGCCTTATCTGTGATCCTCAGTGTTCCGTGGATGGGTGCTGGGGCCCTGGAGCCCATCAATGTCTCTCCTGCCAAAATTATGTACTTGATGAAACGTGTGTGGCAAATTGCACTGTACCTGGGTATGTATTATGTTTGCAAAATATCTAAAATATCAAAATATATATTTTCTAAACTGCCAGCGAATGTTATATCATGTGTTTGGGAATAGTCAAATGCATGCAACCTTGACCATTATGTCTAAGCGAAGTCTCGGCTGTTTTTGGCAATCTCATTGCTATAACAAAAGTACAATACTTGTGGACTGCACAAACGCGTTGTTTCGAGGCCCAAATGTCGTTTCGACCTTGTTGTGTTTTAAATTGATAGTAATATTTTGCATTTAAAAGTAAAAATTTTACGACTCGACAAACAGTATTCAATTACGATCACATCCGAGGCCTAACTTCCACAAACAGTACTAACGTAAACAATTATGCTCGTTTCAGATTGTATCAGGCAGGACCGAAGACCTGCAAGAGGTGTCATGCAGAATGTAAGGACGGTTGCTCAGGACCAAGTAGAGCTAACTGTACAAATTGTCAGCACGTACGCGACGGACCCTACTGTGTCAGTGAATGCCCTGATTCTAGATATCCCTCTGAAGATGCCACTTGCCAGTCTTGCCATGTAAACTGCTTCAACGGTTGCACTGGCCCTGCTAACACCGTTGGACTGGGCGGCTGTAACTCCTGTAAAAGGGCTATTATTAGTGTGGAAGCCACAGTCGAGAGTTGTCTTAAAGAAAACGAGCCTTGTCCTGATGGATATTACAACGAATGGGTAGGGAACGTTAAACCACTAGAGGGAAAAGTGAAAGTGGTCTGCAGAAAGTGTCATCCTCTATGCATCAAATGCACTGGATTTGGTATTCATTCACAAGTATGCCAAGTCTGCAATGGATTCAAAAGGGGCGATCAGTGTGAAGACGAGTGCCCAGCCGACCATTATACTGACGAAGTTGGAAGGATCTGTACGCCGTGTCATCCTGAATGTAAGGGATGCCTAGGACCGTCTTCAACTGACTGCATTAAATGTCGAAACTTGAAAATATTCTTAAGTGACTCCAAGGAACCTCCTTATAACTGCACGGATACTTGCCCACCGTCTGTTCCGAATAAAATTTATTTTGACGAACTGTTACCAAATCCAATAGTCGAACCCTACTGTTCTGAACACGCCAATGGTAATCCTAATATGGTTTCAGCCAAAATACCAACTGTATTAGTGATCACATTGGTGGTAGCTTTTATATTGCTCGTCATACTCAGTATTATATGTTACACTTGTCGCCAAAAAGCAAAGGCAAATAAGGAAGCAGTTAAAATGACAATGGTCTTAACAGGCTGTGAGGATAATGAGCCGCTTCGTCCTACTAACGTCAAACCAAATTTAGCCAAGTTGAGAATAGTCAAAGAAGGGGAATTACGACGAGGAGGCATGCTTGGATTCGGCGCGTTCGGCAAAGTTTACAAAGGCGTATGGGTTCCTGAAGGAGAGAATGTGAAAATCCCCGTGGCCATCAAAGTTTTAAAAGAAGGCACTGGTGCGAATACTAGTAAGGAATTTCTGGAGGAAGCTTATATTATGGCGAGTGTCGAACATCCGAACTTACTACAACTGCTGGCCGTCTGCATGACCAATCAAATGATGCTGATCACCCAACTTATGCCCCTTGGTTGTCTGCTTGATTACGTGAGAACTCATAGAGAGAAAATTGGCTCCAAGGCATTTTTGAACTGGTGCACCCAGATCGCACGTGGTATGGCTTATTTGGAGGAGAAAAGATTGGTGCATCGAGACTTAGCTGCACGCAATGTCTTAGTACAAACTCCCAACTGTGTGAAAATAACTGATTTCGGCTTGGCTAAACTATTGGATATAAATGAGGATGAGTATAAAGCCGCTGGTGGTAAGATGCCTATAAAATGGTTGGCATTGGAATGTATACAGCACAGGATTTTCACCCACAAGAGTGACGTCTGGGCCTTTGGAGTGACCATTTGGGAGATTTTGAGTTACGGTGCTCGTCCATATGAAAGTATTTCTGCGAGGAAAGTTCCTGAACTAATTGAGAATGGTCTGAAACTGCCTCAACCTGCTATTTGCACACTTGATATTTACTGCATAATGGTATCTTGCTGGATGCTAGATGCTGACAGTAGGCCCTCGTTCAAGCAATTGGCAGATACATTTGCGGAGATGGCGAGGGACCCCGGTCGTTACTTGGTCATCCAGGGTGATAAATTCATGCGCCTGCCGACCTATTCCACTCAGGTAATTAATATAATTTTAAAGATTTTCATCTATTCAAAATTAAAATAATTTAGATAGGTAGGTAATTGGCCTATTTTCAAAATTTTAAAATATACCGATCTTATAAAGATTTTAGATAGTCGTTCATTTATATATTTTTCTATATGTATTATATTAATGTGTATAAGAAAATGTTTATATAATATACATATTTATTTGAAAGATATAGGTGTGTAATAAATAATAACGTACCTTATAAATTTCAAAAGTAGTCGTTTTTGTACAGTTAGGACTGTAGGTACGTTAGAGTTATTTAAATAGGTTGTTATATTAACGATTACTACTACCACAACTTTGTCCACATGTACATCGATTTGGGTTTTAATGTTTTCGCCATCCCGAAGAATAATAATACATTTTCAAAAATAAAAGTAGCCGAAGTTACACCTTATACCTGTTTAACATCAGCTACAACAAACAACAAAAAATCCAATCAAAATCGGCCTACCCATTTCGACGATTAGCGAAAAAGACAGTTTGACAGATAAGACTAACAGAAATTAAAACAAATGCTATTTTGTTATAGGTTGTCATATTTTTAACAGTGCCATGACTAAACCTTACTAACACTATGTTTTTTTTTATTACAACTGATCAGGTCACACCGGAAATATTTTTCTAAGTAAGCTAACAATTATTATTATATTATTTACTAACCTGTGTAAGCCTTTTTAGTAACTTTTTTTCTTCTAAGTTAGCCAACCAACACACGGCCTAGTTTCCCTGGCCAATAAACGCTAGCAACAAAGTGCAGCAGGGAAAAGCAAAAGCTCTTTTCTCTGGATGAGAATGAGAAAACAAAGGGAAGACCTAAATAATAGCGCGCATGATTTGTGTATATAGTATTAACGTATTAGCACAAAGGTAGATACTTTCACAGCTATGTTTATTTGCATTATTGAAATAAGTATTGCTTGTAAAATACAATAAAATACTTATTTTCTCCTAGAATTTCTATATTCCTTTTCTATATTTTTATTACATATTTAGAAAACACCATATTAGTGATCCCACCCCTTACCTTATGCTTGAATTTTACTTACAATAGGCTATTTGACTTTTTTACACTCGAAAAATTACCACTGTATAATAATTTATTGAACTCCTCAAGTAAAATATTCTTACAACAAATAGTTTTAAAGATATTTGATTTTGAAAATTCAATTTCTCCCAGTCCGAAAACGCTCCATACAAAATCGTACTTGCGAGTAACGTCACACGCCAGTCGAGCATAGTGCAAATGTATGAAGTGCAAGAGAACATATAGTTTATAATAAAAGCAATTTATAATTTAATGAGGAATCTCAAAAATTAAAAATTGGTACATAATTTGATTGTTTATATTTCGGCATACATGGAGAATTAAAAATAATGAAAGTCAGTAATTTCAGTTTTATTAGGCATATTTTATAGAACAAATTAACATATTAAGCAGAATTAGGATTAATGTGACGACCTTGTCAAATAGCCTACTGAGTGGTCGTAACTCTTACAAAGCACTTAGTCGGGGGATTAACAAGAATAATAAGCATATCAAAGAGTTGTACATTTATTTTAGACTCAACTCGACACGGTGCTTCAGTTAACTGTGTTAAAGTTACTGTGATTTATGTGACCTACCTACTTTTAAAAAGTAAAATAATATGGCTAAAATTAATCGAAATCCTTCTACTTACTTTTCAGGATGAGAAAGAGTTAATAAGAAATTTGTCGTCAGCGATTGAAGGTCCAGAACCGCTGGTAGAAGCCGACGAGTATCTACAACCAAAAAATCAATCTGGCCCCAGCAACGCCACAACAGTATCAGTGATTGAGGTCCACCCTCAGTCAGGTAACCACGCGTGTTCATCATCCTCCTGCGTGATTGGAATCAACAACGACTGCGCGGTACCCGAAAGTTCTAACAATACCGAATCTTGGGATCGTGAATTTAGATGCAACCACCAGCCAACCAACTTGGAAGGTACCGAACTAAGGCACTACTACAACAACGGCGCCTGCGCCTCAGAGTCCTCAAGTTCTAGGTACTGTAGTGATCCATTAAGAGCGCGAACAGACGGGAGCGAGTGCAACTTTGATAGTATGCCCAAAAATAAAGAAGCCCAAGTTGGTAACCTGAAACTGAACTTACCCTTAGACGAGGACGACTACTTGATGCCGTCGCCGCAGCACAACCAGAACGCGTCCACATACATGGACCTCATTGGCGAGGGTAGTGAGAGTCCCAATTCTGATGAGTTAAGGTTCAGTGGGTTTATCGGTAAACGGTGTGTGGATAACCCTGAGTATTTAATGTCGGAAGACAATGTACTTCCGCAAACGTTAGGGATTCCCACAGAGCCACTACCGTTGGAGTCGTTGTGCGTGAGCGAGGGCAGTGGCAGCGAATCCACTCCGAGGCCCAGCACTAGCAAGTACCTCCCGCAACGATCAGTCGAAGAGGAGTCGATGTCGGACCACGAGTACTACAACGACCTCCAGCGTGAGCTGCAGCCACTTCGCAGGAACGAAACCACAGTGTGAATAAGTGACCGCTCTTCCACCATTGATCTCCCATTGTAATGATAAAAGACATTTTTACTTAATAGTGCCGCCGTGCACGACCCGTGCCATTGATACGATGGCTAGTGTTAGACGAGTGGATAATGAATTTTATTTTAGTTATAAAAACCAATTTGTTAATTTTTCACTTAAAAATGTAAAGGACTTGTTATGTATTACACTTACGCGTGCACTTAAGGTGCGTTTAACAAAAAATAAGTTATTTATTAATTTACTTTAAGGAAGGCTATGTAATGGGTAGGTTCGGGGAGCATCCTGTTGGTGCTATCAAAGCTTGTGACTAATCACAGACGACCGGTCGAGGCTAATGACGTCCACGATCGGAGAATTAGAGCGCTGGTACTGCTGGTAGCGCTAAAAGCGAGCTCCCCGAACATACACAACGTCGAGCGCTGAGTATTGAACTGCAAAGCGCGAATTATTTTTATTTTAAAACTGTGATAATTAGTTTAATTTTATATCAATCCAGTGGGTGTAGAGTGTGGCTCCCATATTGCCATTGTAGTTTAACGTAGGGGTATCGTATTGTAACAGTTCATTGACGCCAAATTTCTTGTGAAGAAAATGTCACACAACGTACCTACGCATTCGATAAACGGCAAACATGATTATATTCATATAACTAGAATTATTGACTTCTGAATGTAGTTGTTATAGTAAACTGCCTACACACCAAAGCTGGCGGGTAAACCCGGCGGCTACATAAAGTGGCACCACCGATATGTTTGTTCCAAAATTATGTTGAAGACAGCCCGGCGGGCTTGGTGTGTAGACAGCCGTAGGAAAAGTGTAGACATGATACATTTTAACGTGTAGACATTTTAATCTCTTAGTGTTGAAGGTAGATGTTTCTAGTAGTTGAGAAGATCTCGATGTATCAAGTAGCTGTTTACGTAGAGAATGATATATTATATTCCAATCATCGTTATACGTAGATTCAAGTTACTCAATTGTTCTATTAATACATTTTTCAGTCTATAGGGCTGCATTATCTCCACAAATTGTATCCATTCCAATTTTATGTCTTAAGTGATGTTGCCATTTTAATTTATGGTAATTTATGGCCCCTCGTTGTGACTGTGTATAAATGTACATATATACTAATTATTTTAGAGAACACATTATATACAATGAAAAGAGTTTAATGAAATGAGAATTATGATTTTAATGAAAACCTATATTCGAACAACTTAAGCTCAACTTCAAATAATATGAAATTTTACTAGGTTTATCATTTCTTAAGACCAAGCTCCTTCGTTTGCCATTTAATTTGTACATAATACAATAAATTGTGTATATATTATTGTTTCATAATGATTTTTCAATGACGTTTTTATATAGTAGTTACTATAATATACTATGTAATTAAAATTTGTTTTTATCTATATTATTTCAAAAAATCTAAATGACTTTGTGCCATTAAATGAAATAGATTGTTATTATAAAATTTTATCATTGTTTTATTGAATATGTTCACACAGGCTTTTTTTATTTAATTTTACATAGATAAAAATGTGAGCTTTCGTGGAAATATTCAATAATATTAACATATTATATATTATAAAACATAACGGCTAAATATATTACATGTAGATGTTCGTACGTGTTCTAGGTACATGTACCTTGATAAATGAAATATGAATAATAAACTTGTTTCATTTTTTTATATACCAATTACTTGGCAGACAAGCACACGGCCCACCTGATGGGAAGCGGTTACCGTGGCCTATGGACGTATGCAACACCAGGGGTGTCACACTCGCGCTGCCGACCATGAAGAAACCTTCTGATGCCCCTCTTGAAGAAATGGGGTTCTTGTAGGCGCTTGGGAAAACCGCAGTAGGGAGGTCATTTTACAGCTTGAGCGTGCGTGGGATGAAGTTTCTTTCATACCGCACAGTGCGCACCGTCTCAGGTCGCAATGTGTGAGGATGAGTTCCCTGCCTATGGCGAGAGGTGCGATGATAGAATGTAACTACGTGCTTCATGTCAAACAATTCATCTGAGCACAAACCATTGTATAGGCGGTAGAACACACACAGTGAGGCAAAATCCCTCCTAAAGCTAAGAGGTTCCACACTACCATTGCTAAATATTCAGATATAGTACCAGGTGAAACGAGGTGAATAAATATCAATGGGTGAATAGAAAGCTAATTTCTCTAGTTATTTTCTTTTAAGTGAAGCTATTGACTAGTCCAAAGTAGTAATGAAAACAGTCATCAAAAACGTGGGTCGATACTTAAACTTCCATAAAAGAAATTATTTGAAATAGCATGCCACTACCACCATTTTATTATACACTAGCACCGCGCCGCGGTTTCACCCGCGTAAATACTGATCCCATGGGAATATCGGGATAAAAAGTAGCCTATGTTACTCACGAAGAATGTAGTTTTCTAATGAAAAAAGAATTATTAAAACTGTCCAGTACTTTTTGAGTTTATTCGCTACATACAAAAATACAAATCTTTCCTCTTTATAATATTAGTATAGATATACAAACACCATTTTATTTCTATTCATCAATTGATCTCTGTACACCCCGGGACCTCGGGACGTATATCATAACCTTTAATATATAGAACACGTCAATTAGGCTTCACCTCGCATGATGGTAAGCTGAAGGCAAAATCTCAGTAAAGAGGGTCACCATTACTGGACAAGGCCTCTCCCAATGTTGGGAGGCTTACATACACCATGTGACAATGGTGACACTCAGTTTGACGGCCACAACACATGCTTTTTTACTTCCCACAAGGACCCGTGCCTGTAAGAAGGAGAGACGTGAGTTGGTAATGAATCCTAAGCCTTCTAGGAGTCCGAACCGCTGAGGTTCTTGAACGGATATTCTGCACCGTGTGCGGATGACACCTAATCCATGCACGTGTTGTCCTGTGTAGGAAAGGGGAGGGTGGGACTAATTGGAAGAGCTCATCAGAGCATTCACCATGGCACAGATGGTAAAATACTGCCAAGGACGCAACATCTCTACGCATCTGCAAAGGCTCTAAGGTGTTTGCGTCCTTAGGATTCCCAATAATGCGGACCGCACGTCGCTACAACCTGTTGAGAGCATCTAAAATATCTATATCTAATGTGCTTCATAGATGCAGTAGGTGTACTGCGCCTATAAAGCACAAAGAAGCCGCGTGGTTCCCGGCAGAGTAGAATTTACACCACCCCATCTCTACCCATGTGGTGTCGTACAAGGTGACTAAGGGATAGGGCTATTTAACATCAGACAGATATATACAGCCCAGACTCAGTCTCAGATGCAAGGTTTTAGTGTACAATAGTGACCGGAAGACGGCAATAGGCTCACTCCCTATTACGTGGCACCAAATTCAATGATTGGTGAAATGTGGGTGTTAATTCACTTCTGCCTAACACTCCAGGGATAAAAGCGTGACTATATGTATGTATTAGCACGTCTAAGTGGCCTACAAACACGTGATAATAAGCGTAATCGCTAAGGCTACATTTCACTAGTGAAAGTTGAACATGTTACTCAATGAATCGGAGCATTGGGTGCTATCAGGTACTTTGGGAAAAGCCTGCGTCCAGGTAGGCTTATTGATTGAACCAGGCACCATCTGACCATGCAAAATTAGTTTAACGGCTTTTACATTGGTGAAAACCAGCGTTAATTAGATACATTGAGATTACGAGTAGCAGATTAATTGTAATTCATGATCACACTAATCACGGATCCGTAGAAATATGCCAAGCCAATCCTCTGACCAATTCCAATAAAGGATTATGAAGGATTTATTGTTCCACTCCAAATCAACTCGAAATCCAAATAGATTGTTTGTTTTTTCTTGATCTATTCTGATCTATTATTGGAATTATTTCAACTCTTTTTTTTTATACCACTTAGGTGGCAGACATGCACACGGCATACCTGATGGAAAGTGGTTACTGTGCCCTATGAACGCGTGCAAAATCAGGGGAGTCACACTCGCGCTGTAAGCACAGAGAGATTCTGTGGCGTTAATGTAAAAGACAAAGCAGGACAAGCTTATGATCTTCCCACTGACAACACAAAAACTCTCCAGTGAGCTCTACCCTACTCACCGCCGGGAACACACCACGAGGCTTTATGGACGCGATATTCTGTAGCGCGAAGGTACTTCCCCAGTCGGACTGTTCAATTGGGACTGGAATACCGTCGTGTCCATCGATTGCCACCGGCATCACATTTGAACACGTGGTCTCAATATTTGAACATCAACTGTAAGCTCCATCTGATAAACTGTACTTTTTTATGTGCGCAAAGCTTCAAAGCTAATCCCACGGTTTAGCTTTGTAGCTTTGCGCACATAACGACGCAGCGAACCATTGCCGCGAGCAAGGTGGCGAGCGTCAGAACTCTCCCTCACAGAGCCGCCACCAGCTCCCGTTTCGGCGTCTCCCACGCCGAACACTCGGTGAACGCGTGCAGCTCCGAGTCCCTCACGGCCCGAATTTCTTCTGGTTCGGGATCGTGACCCAGCTCCCGCGTCGCCTTTTCGGAACCGGTATAGCGCCGAAAGGGATCTCGCTTCCAGGATCCACAGTGGCGATCCGGCGAGGAGACTCGCCGCGTCGAACGATATCGTGCGGTTCCCCTGATGATCCAGCAGGCCATCTTCTGTTGCGGACCGCACAGCAGGGGCATAATATATGCCTGTCCTAAAATTGATAAACTGTATTGAGACTATGTCAGCTTCTCCTGATGGCCTACGCTTCTCCCTCATCTTCAAAAATCCACACCTAGAAGCCATATTACAAACTAGTTAAGTGCTGTTAATGCGTACTTCGGGTCTGGACAGCATTATCTACTATCTGTCGTAGAGAATTATTTATTTTAAAAATCCTTCGGAACGCCAGTACACCTTATAGCACGTAAATTACTAATAACGAGCACACAGCGAGCATTGAAATGCGATAACGTAGTATTTATGTTCAGATGCGGAAACCGAATGCGCGACGGAATATCCGTCAAATGTCGCGAAGGTCTTAAGTCATTTAGCCTTCGCAACAGCAGTTAAACGGAATCACATCCTTTTGTACAGCTAGTTTGCCAAGAATAGGAAAAGTGTATAAGTAAACAACATTATTGCTAAAAATGCTTTTATTTAAAACCATAAATACAAAATATTTCACTTTACCTAAACCTTAAGTACAACGATTTTGAGACATCTAATAAAAATACAACAATCATTAAGATTCAAAAGATCGTTTTGATACGAAACAAATTATCAAATTTTGGAACACCAGCTATTTCGATAATAAAACCGCAACCTTTTTAGAAACGTAAATAGGCCGAAATTACGTCGAAACCATTTCAGTCGCGAGTACGGCCTAACCACCAAGAGATGGCGCTTTAAACCCCCGGACAATAAAGGCGTAAGTACGAATACGTAATTTTTTTCATGCAGTTTTGAATAGTACTAGTAAAGTAAAATACAACAAAATAAATTCGTTTCGTCAAAAAATAGATAGCTGATTAAACAGTTTTTCCCTTCCGTAAAGTTAACGTTTTCAACTTGCGCCTTTATTTCCCTAGGGGTGCGAAATAGTTTTGTGCGACTATAGGGCCATTTAACTTGCTCTTGCGGCCTCTATTTAGATTCAGGAATGTTATCGAGCCTAAATTGACGACGACGCTGCATCAGACTATACACGATTATACGCTTTTAGCGTCACTCGAATAAAGTGCTTAGCTTGTAGCAGAGTCTATAAAGTCGCTTAACCGCTTTTAAGCAAAAAAAAACATTAAGCTCTTTTTACATACTTTCGTCAAAATATCAAACGTAATGGAATCTATTCAACATTAAATTTACATCTGTAAATAAATTTGAGGTCATTTATTTTCATTTAATGAATACACTATCATATAAAAAATGTTCTAACATACGTCCTATGTATAGATAAATAAATACTGCAACATAAGCTGAATTAAGTGGTTGTCGTATATTATATACGCTACGTAACTAATTAAACGTTAAATAATTTAAAAACAAAATAGAAATATTAAATAAAAAAATTGCTATAAATTAATAAATAATAAAAAATGGACGGTGTATTGACCATTCCTATTTGTACAGTGAGCAAATAAGTCAGGCATATCGTCTAACTACAGCATTTGTCTACACCCTTATATAGTAACAGGAAAATTTCGTGGCAATATACTCTAGCTAGTCTAGTGTGTATTTTCAAGTCTTTTTGGAGGTAAGCGCGGGGCGCGACGGTAGAGGCGCGCCTACCAATCAACTAATCACGGGCGCTGTCATTGGTTGACTATTATTATTATTTTGCTTAGCCAGTTAGTGCACTTGCTCGATTTTTTTGACGTTCAATCACGAAGTTTGTACAGCTTTCGGTTTGGCACATGGGGAAGAAGAAATTTTGGCTTTTAAACATCCTTAACGATCATTGACAATAACTGAAAAGTTTACAAAACAATGAAGTACCGATATGGTAGGTACATATTTTATTTTAAAAAAAACTATGTGCATGAAGCAAACTATTTGAGATTTGAGTCCAAAACAGTAATTTCCAATAAGAACCCTTTAAAATAAGGTGAAGGGCTAAGAATAGCATACGCTTTTTTATTTTTATAATATGTGAATGAATTTGCCATGAAAATTTAATTCATAATTCAATAAAGGTATGACTTCAATATATCAAAATCTAAAATAACTAGTTTTTATGCATTATTCTGTCACCGGTTATATTTTCGAAAACCACTGATCTAGGCACTTAGGCCGTTTTAACTCCGACCAGAGCACCATGCGATACAAAAACTAATTTCAAAGTTCTAATTTTGAAGTTCTAATTCAAAGTTCTCATTTTGAAGTTCTATTTCAAAGTTCTAATTTCGGATCTTTTAGAGAAGCACCTATCAAAGTAATTATGTATAACATTACGAAATAACTTCGGGCTCACTGTACATCTAGAATACAAGATATTAACTACGATACAACCTTAAATACTTTAACTTATTAACATCTAAATCATTAAGTACATACATTTGGCGAAATAAATGCAAGGAATGCTTTCATTCAGACCTGAGAATCAGATCGTTTAAAACTAGAGAGATATTATTATAATTATAGAGAATAAATTATCCTAAGGAATGTCATCATCAAATTTTATCGCTGCCAGTAACTAGAATAGAATATCGTTTATAATAAAACATACAAAAAGAGCATATTTTAACAGTCATGTCTTAATATAGTTTATTTTATATAAATAATAAATATTAGTATATGTAAAAGTTAAAATGGATAAAAAGTTTACTGCCTCGTTTTAAAATAATGGGTTACTTTTATGAGTATAGAAAACCAGTCTAATACATTATGTAAAGTAGAGAGTCCACTCACTGGCAAGTATTTTCCGCAGAGGAATTATTGGACTTACTGCAATTACTCTATGTGCAAGTTACAAACAACTTGTATATGCAAGTTACAAACAACTTGTATATGCAATTTACAAACAACTTGTATATGCAAGTTACAAACAACTTATATATGCAAGTTACAAACAACTTGTATATGCAAGTTACAAACAACTTGTATATGCAAGTTACAAACAACTTGTATATGCAAGTTACAAACAACTTGAATATGCAAGTTACAAACCACTTGTATATGCAATTTACAAACAACTTGTACATACAAGTTACAAACAACTTGTATATACATGTTACAAACAAGTTGCATGTATAGTAATTGCAGTGGAAACAGTCCTCTGCATGAAATTGCGGAAAATACTTGCCAGTGGACACTCTGCATATGGTTTTTGGTCATAAGCTGTAACGTAGTTCTCTTTATGGACCCAAAAGGTTTGCTGGGAGAAAAGTAAAAACTCAATACCGTGTGAAGCTCGTATTTAAACATCAATTTATATTTGTAATATTGAATTAAATATTTACTGTGCGTACAATACAGAATTGATTTCGCAGATTGTACAGGATAAAATTTGTAATTTATTCATTGCAGTCCAAAATAAGAATTTAAGCTTGTAACTCACATTGGCATATCATTGACAAATTACTATTTCTATATTAATGATGGAATCACCTATCGTCCAGGTCTTGGCCCAAAAATAAATTTGATTGCCCTGGCCCATCGCAGTCAAAAAAAAGAGGACAAAAACGCAAAAAAAAATTAGTTAGAGATAAACAAGTCGAGCGGTATCAGAATTCTATAAAAAATCATATTTTTTTATCTTTTTTGGTACTAGTGGTTTTATATTTGTTCAAAAAGGTGTAACATTAAAAAAATTTAATGTTATACAATATGTATAGTCATTTTATAGTGATTTAAATATTAAACCAATTCATTATTAATTCTAACCATCTTTTCCCAAAAAAACTTATAATATGATTCTCCTTTCAATTAAACTTTTATAGAAAACTTGTCTATTTTTTTTTCATCAATACATATTAGGGCATTCCATTTTCGTATTCTATATGGTTCAGTATACAACTGATTAGCCGATTTGCATGAAAAAGAACTGTACTCAACAACATATAACTTTTTTCATGTAACGATTTACAGTTGCATTCTTAATTCAAATGACTGTTTATTTTTTAATTTTTATGAGTAAGAGGCTTATATGATTATGAAACATTTTGAGATGTGGATTGCAGTAGCTATGTCATTAGAGATGATGACAGCGATAGGTCATGACAATAAAGAAATGAGTAAAACCTGTACTTAAGATGCAACCTGTGCAATTGTGCATATAACACCTACAGATACAACAATATAAAACATATATCGGTGCCTTATAACCTTAAAAATATGTGGAGAAATACATTGAAATGACTACAGTTGATTTATGGAATTACGAGCTATTAGATTTTAAGTCTTACTCCTATGTGATATATTAGTAAGGGATATATTACGGATATAAATCCATAGAAATTTAGTAATAAACCGACAACAGCAAGAGACGGCTATTAAAATGCATTAGTCCAAGACTCGGATGACTTGAATTATTGAAATAAACTAAATCATTGCTGAGCTATTTGAATGCCAATTCCATATAACAACATAATGTAAACAGCCGTGTGTTCAGAATAATTTGATCGATACTTTGAAGTATCTACGCACAGCATTAAAACATAATAGACAGTCTTTAATCCATACCCTCTTTGAACTTTTACATTTCGTCTTTCATAGAGTCTGAATTGTCCTTCTTGTTCCGTCTGTTTCTTCTATGTTTGCTGTTTGAGAGAATTTCGTATGCCTGCTGTATCTCCATGAAGCGCTCTTGGGCCGCCCGGCGTCCTTTCTCGTCCTTCACTTTGTCTGGATGACTCTCTCGAGAAAGCTTTCGCCAGGTTGATGTTATTTCTTGCTGTGACGCATCAGGACCAACGCCAAGCACCTGCAACGAACAGAAGCAGTAAAGTATTTGACTTGAATATATTGATACGCTAAGAGATTATACGTATAGCCCATAAGGCATAGTTTTACATCGAGTTAGTATTGACAAATTTTTAACTTTACCTTGTAAACATTCTGTTTCTCATGAGAATCGGAGAAGTAAATGATTTGCTTCCATACTATACAACAACCGCAGTGGTAAGCATACTGGTATGCGTCAGAAAGAAATTGTTTAACATTCAGCTAGTATTGAGTAAATTGAACTTTACCTTGTAAGCATTCTGTTCCCCATGAGGATCGGAGAGGTCTATAATTTGTTTCCACACCTCATACCAGCCATGGTGCTGAGCATACTGGTATGTATCAATCAGACATTGTTTCACATCCAGCCACCTAAAAGAAATATTACAAATTACATTACAAAATCATTGAGACGACATATTAGAATTGTTTTGGAGTTCTCCACCAAGATCTTCGGGGTCCAAGCCAACCTCCCTGGAGAGACTGTGCTATCAGTGGGAAGACTAAAGGCTTGCCCTGCTTTGTCTTCTACACTGACTGCACATAAACTCTGTGCATACAGGATTAGCAACGCGAGTGTGATTCCTCGGGTGTTGCACACGTCCATAGGCCACGGTAACTACTTTCCATCAGGTGGACCATGTGCTTGCCTCCCATCTAAGTGGTATAAATAAAAACCTGTAAGCTGGCACACCGGGTGAATGAGTTAGATGACAGTCGCCTCCGGAAAGGACAAAAACCGCCAAAGGCAGGATATTGTAGCAATAAGTAAGAAGTAGGGCGCCGCCACAAGTCGGTGAGCAGAAAGGTGTCTATTGTCGCAAGCGGGCGAAGGCTGCCGTGCCTGAGCCGGGCCCGCCTATACGCTAGGCCAAAGACATGAATCCCAAAAACTCCGCTTCACAACGTGAAACATCGCACGTTGAACGGTAGCGCGAGGGAATTGGCTGACGTTCCTGCAGGACACTCAGTGGAGTGGCATTAGCCCCATGCTCATGGGGGACGGCTACCAGCTGATGTACACAGGTATACCGGATGAGCAAGCTAGAGTGGGCGTAGTACTCTCCCGTGAGCTTCTTGGAGGTGAAACTTATGGTCATGCTGCTGATCGATGAGATAGTTGCCCATCTGATAAGTGCCTACGCTCCAGAGGCTGGGCGTAGCGAAACCCAAAAGTTTCGTTCTGAAACAAACTCGAGGAAGTGCTGCTTTGAGGCATTCCGCTGTCGCAAGGAAGGACACGCCAACTGGATGGTGTCCTAAACGGACATGCCAGTGATAGGTGTAAGGAGTTTGGTGAGGCCAACGGTGGTTTTGGATATGATAGACGTAACAAAGATGATTAGCACACCCTCAGAACGTGTACGGCTGTCGATCTCGCCGTCGTGAACTGTGTCACCTCCAGGCACGCGGGGCGTGCTTCTCAGATCGATTCCTACTCACTAAGAGCCACACAAAACATTGCCGCCTACGGTAAATACCGGACGCGGTAGAAGCTGCCTTGTGTTTCCAGTGTCCCTCTGACTAGCAGAGAGCACAGTGGACGGCAGGTAAATGGTGGGTTGGTCACTGAGTGCAGGTGTGGGGTCACAAGTGTGGTCGTCGATCAAAGCCGCACGTAAATTAAAAGAAAAAATATCAATACTATTACAACTTTTAAGTATTGGTAGTTGTCAGATAGTGTATCGGCCGGGTGGTCTGTACCTTTTTCTTCATCCGAACGCCAATCTCTGTCGTATCCAAAACTCACATTTTGGAACCCGCTATCTTGTATCCTCTTAATGCTTTTACTGGTTTATAATAGCTTTTATGGAAGCAAATACTGTCTGAGCTCCCAAATCCTATTAGGACAACCAGTAGCAGAGCCCTGTCCATCTATCAGCAGGTGTACCAATCTCAGTCTAGAACTCTACTGAGACTGGAGTGTTTTTGGAGTGGTACTAATGATAGGATGCTGGTTAATCATACTAATAATACTTACCAGGGACTGGTAAAGAAGTGATGTATAGCTTCATATATCGGGACTTCGTCGCCTTCGCTGTCTGTGATTGTTCCGTGGAAATATAGATAACTGCACCACAAGGAGATGTACAGGCAGATACAAAGCCCTAGGATCATTACTCGTCTGGAATTTAATAACATGAACATTTATTACTGAAAAAAAGTATTATTTATGATTCTGTATCGCAAGAGCAAAAACTGAACCCTTATAGGAACACTTTGTTGACACTCTGTCTATTTATCTGTTAAGACCTTTTCCTCAGGAATACGTGGAGGCATCAAGTTGAAATTTATACGAATAACTTGGGTCTGTGGATTGGCAACACATTTGATGAGGGCCATGCCAAGATCAGTCAAGGCTATGAACAAAGACTTTGTTGGACCTTTCTAACAACGAACTGATAAGAAATACAGAATACACATTGAATCAAGAGACAACAGGAAAATGGATACTGAAGACACGATCTGCTACACAGACGGCTCCAAAAAGTAATCAACAAAGCTCTCTGGCGCCGGAGTACACGTCCAGTCCGAAAACGGAACAGAGATCAACAGACCATTAGCTCTGGGTAAGTATGCAAGTGTCTTCCAATCGGAAATAATGCGCATAATGGAATGCGCGGAAATGGCAGGTCGCCATTAATGTAACAAGGCCAGACAGCGCTGAAGGCACTTGGCAGAAAGAAGACAACATCAGCACTTGTCAAGGAATGCAAGAAGTCATTGGAAATACTGTACAGAACAGTTGACGTGACACTTGTCTGCGCACCCGGACTCGAAGGCAGATTGACCAGGAAATGAGCTGACGAAAGCCAGGTGGGCCCGGAAACTATACTACTAATCGCCCACAAAATCACAAAGGGAGTAATCAGGCGAAGCAATAGTGACAGAGAAAAATCTAAGATAGAAATCCTCGCCTGTCCTGAGACAGCCAAAGTTCTACATAAAAGGCACGAACACAAGGAAAATAAGCCTTAAATATTGAAACTCTCCAGAGGAAACATGACGTTTGTCATAAAAGTGATACTATCAACTCAACAGGCACCTGACACTCATAGGAGCGTAAAACCGGCCCCTTATGCCCAGAGTGCATGAACACCTGGTTGCCAAATGCCCCATGTAGTCACTAACACAATGAGAGACTATGGGGACGGACACAATAGAAACACAAGACCACAAGGATTCTATGGACTATGGACCCTCTGTATACGACTCCGATTCGCATTTAACCCGTTTTAATTTTATAAGTGTGCCACATTTCATTATAATTTTTACACACAATCATGCATTTTTCTGAATGGAGTAGACAGAGACTACATGTTACAATCATGGCATATAGGCATTTGTAGCATAATTTATTCTAGCCCATTTATGGCAATAATCTGTGCCTGCTATAATATGGGTTCACTTTTAGATGCAAGTATTCTGCTACATTTTTTGTTAGTGTTTAGTATGAATTCGAATTTTCAAAGAATGATACTTTTGCATGGTGTCCCACAGGACAATTAAAAACTTTTCTTTTAATCGCAGTACTTACTTGATAAAATGTTTCCTCCTGGGTGTTCTCCTCCACTCCTTGGAGAATGAGTCAAAAACAAGTGCGGAAGCGAGCACCATAAGAGTGAACCAGATGGTTTCATCATAGACATAATAACGGATCGGATATGCTGCATATGCTGCAATCAGGGGCCATTTGAGCTTGCCTTGTTCACGTCCAATGTTGCCGACAGTCCACACACCTAGAAAAAAGTCATGTGGTTGTATTTAGAAGAAGTATACACAAATATGGTGGAATGGAATGGAAAGGGACTCCCTTGTCCGCACTTAGCCTCCTTTTGGGCCATTGTGCGTGTAGAGTACTGGCTAGAGTAGCCAACCTAGATCCGATCAGAAACGCAGAAGCTTCCTGGGGGCTTCACAGGCTTCGCGGAGCGACCTCACTGTACCGAGGATTTGTGATCGTTGATGGGCTACTGTCTCGCATTCCAGTATTACGTGGCTGTTTCCTCGGCAACAAAACACCCCCTGCAAAGGGGACTGTCCGTAACACCAATAGTGTATAGGTGCTTGTGGAGGGGGCAGTGGCCCGTTATTGTCCCCATTATTGGCTTGTTTTGTCTAGTTTTAGGAGACGTTTCGTGAGTCGTTTGTTTACCGATGGCATAGCCACAAATATGGTGGACCTCATACTATTAATAGGACAGTCAAAGGAGATAATGTTAGATTATTCTGGCTAGATGGAAAGCTGTGAGTAAAGGCCAATGACCATTCTGTTAAATAAAAGTTCTAGCTCTTGCAAGCACACTTTTGTGCTAAACTTGAGTGGACATAAATGCTCTTTTGCTTTATGTTAAAATGTCCTCCATAAGTTCATCGTTTCAAGTCAGACTTGATAGAGATATTCTATTATACAAGCAATATTGACATAAATGCAAAACAAACATAAAAAGATATATAACTCACCTACAGCAGCCGCCAGTGGTATCAGGAGGTTCAGATACCTCAGATTGATGCCCCAGAAACCGTCAGGCGGAATCGCTACCATCACCATCTGCCCCCATGAGTAACCCACCATCAGCATACCGGTAAAGCGATTCATGGAGAATGGTGGCTGAAAACGACAAAATTATTCTAGTGTTCAAATGAATTAATGAAGGTAAGTAGATGCTTATATTCTACCACCGTAGTTGATAGTTGCAGGCACAGACAGAATTTATATTTCATCACTGGTGTACAGTGCAATAAGTACATATTGTGAGAAAAGGCACCAAGTTCTAGGTGAGTTTTTTTTGGGTCTCAAAATTGTTAGTAAGAACTCAACAATTGGGTATTTGACTGACTAATCAAATTAGATACTTTTCACTACAAAACGGTAAATTATACAAGAACCTTCGGAAAATATATTACCCAATCACCAAAAGCCTTTTGGTCTTATGAAAAAAGCAAACAAATGTCATCCAACACTTATCCATCCAGTTGTGTGTATTTATCATAGGTTTATAAGTACCCGGGTAATGGTAATAGGCTCGCCACCTATTAAATTGGGACCTAAACATAAACTGGCGAAATGTGGGTGCTAGCACCTCTGCCTACCCCTTCGGAGATATAGGCGTGAGTTTATGTTAGGTTTTGGTTTAGGTTATGGGCAGTGTACATCTGGTGAAGGGGAAGATATTTGCAACATGTTCAATGACTTTTTCAATTGCAATTTCATACCTAGAACGGATTCCAATGAATTTGATACATACAGTGATTTGTATGGTCACCTCTAGGGCGCCACTGCGGACATCAGTTCTGTAGTGGTCTATGAGACTGAAGTACTCTAACTTCTTAAAGCTATAGACTTAAACAAGTCTGCTGGTCCTGACGGTATTCCTGCGATCCTCATATCTCGGTATGCTCGTAGCCTATCTATACCTTTAACTACAATATATCAGCGATCTCTTAATGAAGGTGTAGTGCCGCAAATCTGGAAGACAGCGCTCATTACCCCCTTACAGAGGCTCTAGAGACCTTGTAGAAAATTACAGGCCTATATCGAAACTTTGCCTTTTCCCCAAGACTAGAAAAACTTATTTATCACTCAATCTACCATGGCATTAAATAGTCTTTAAGCGAAGCTAAACACAGTTTTTAGAGAAATAGATTCACCATATCTAACTCACTGCTATCTGACAAAGATTGACTGAACCTTCACTAGGTGATGTGGTCTATACGGACTACAGTAAGGCATTAGACAGAATAGATCATGATACCCTTTTGCTAAAGTTAAAGCGCATAGGTATTAAGGGAAATTTATTCGGGTGGTTTAAATCATATATCAAAAACCGCTGTCAAACAGTAATTCTGAATGGATATACGTCTAGGGCTTCACAGATACCATCTGGAATACCGCAAGATCTCTTTTAGGTCTGTTGGTATTTATTATTTTTGTAAACAACATAGATTATTGTTTTAGCCACTTTAAGATAATTCTTTATGCTGATGACATGAAAGTACTTTGCCCGATATCAGAAATTGGTGAGTGCCTTGGATTACACCGAGATCTAGACTTCAACAATACTGCCTTCTGAACAAGCAAGAACTCAATGTCTCAAAGTGTCGCATCAGCACCTACACCCATAAACCTTTCAATATAAGCAGCAAATATTCCTTTAAAAAGAATAAGCATAGTTAAGGATCTAGGTGTAACATTTGACACCCAAGTTAATATTTTATATATAGAGAACATTGTTAAGAAGGCTTCAAGGGCCCTTGGTTTCATGCTAAGATTCGCTACTGATTTCAAAAATGTGAAAATATTCAATATTTTATACTATGCATTTGTGTGCAGTCACTTGGAGTACATACACATACATTAATAGGATCAAGCGTATTCAGAAACGGTTTCTGCATTTTCTGCAATAAAGGCATGTAGGTATACCTCTAATTACATTGTGCGGTGTAGGAGGTTTCATATACTACCTCTGCATGAACGGAGACACTTCGCAGATGTTGTGTATTTACACAAGACGATGACTGGAACAGTGTTCTGACCCCAGTTGTTGGAAGAGTTAGGATTTATAGCACAATCTAGGCTACTGCGTAATCCTAGTCTGCTCTATGTACCACTTGTTAAATGCACTTACAGGCAAAACTCAATACGCGTGAGCAGATGCTTCAATACTTTGTCGAGAATTGGACATGGGCCTCTTCAATACCAATGTTTCCCGTTTAAAGCAGATTCTAGCGGATAGGTTCTTTGGTGAGAGCTAATCCTGATAATAATATGTAATAGTTTTATTTGCACGATAGATATTGCCTTTGTCTACCTACCTACTGCTTTTTTCCTTGTTTATATAAACATTGTTGTTACTTGTGGAAACTTGTTAAAAGCCTTCAGCTATTTATTACTTAAGACATAATAAGTGATATTAATTTATATTATTAAGTGGATAACTTGACTAGCTTTTATCTTCATAGTAGTGCATATTATCATTATTAATTTTAGTTTAAGTCATAATACAATAATACCAATAATATAATATATCACATTAGGTGAAATATTGTAATATATATAGAAAGTGATAGATAGAGAGAGAAATTACAAACAGTATGTTAGCTAAACAACCTATGCCTATAAAATGCCATGAATGTTTCTGTGCAGATCATGGTGTTAAGCTTGGAATTAGAAAGTTAATTAAGCTTATTCATGTAAGAGTCTGACCTACCTTATTGTTCTTAGACATTCTGTTGACGAGTTCCTCCATATGCTTCGGGTCTTCGTTGGCATCTCTCACGTACCTAGGAATACGAAATATTTCACCCAGCCAGCCGACGCCGAATCCGCCAAGCGTCGTCCACCAAACAAACGCATGTCGATCTCTCCTCAGGTAGAAGTGATGAACCCCAAATATTCCACCGAACAGCCACAGCAAATACGCCAAGATTACGGACTTTTTACCCTGCATGGTTTCTCCTGTTACAGTCATTCTATTCTACTTCAAATTTTATGTCATGAAAAATATTTAAATTGTACTAGATTTACAACATCAAATACCAGTAAGTATTTATGTTCATTTGATTTAAGTTTCAGTTAACCAATTAATTTGTTCACTAGAAATTTATTGTTAGAAAGATTCGACAAATTTTTGAATAGTCAACAATTTTTTTTAATACGCGAACTCCTACATGACGTGCAAATGACGTGGGACGAAAAACGAATACGAATCATAGATAATTTCATAAAGTAGTGATGTGAACTAACATATGAATGTATTCTATGGTGGTTCTATTACAAACACGTCCACATATTTACTTTTGAATACCAAACAATACTCATGATACCTAGTATTTTAATAAAAGGTATTTCCCAGTTTTAGCACAGAATAGATAATAGTGCTACGTACAGAAGTTGCACTCGTTTGATGTACCGCTCTAATGTTCCGAGCAAATAATGCCGCCAACTCGAGTTGTCGCGAAATTCCTTCACGAAATATAAACTTCTTAGTGATCTGGTGAACCTACCTTCTTGGTTATCTTCGCTGGCAGTCAGTAACTCTTTATAACGCTATTTTCTTTACTGTCTAATGTAAATAAGAATGTGAAGTATATAAATATTTATCTACCTAAAATAATTGGTTTGATTATGCAGAAGATAAACTACGCAATTATCTGAAGAAGCAGACATTCGTTAAGACTGGTAACCTTTCATAATTTATCACCCTAGTCATACGATCTACGACGATATAACAAGATACCCTAAGTGCATTAAAGATTCCTAATCGCTTAGGATTATCATGCCGATTATAACGTGACCAGGAATTTAGTTGTCGGCCAAGATTCTGCATACATAGGCTTCGTCGGAGCTGAGGTGCGGCCTGTTCCGTGGTATACTCCTTTGAGGGGTATACATGATGAACGCCTTACCCGTTAGAGGTACGTGGTGTCACGTCTGGTGACGTGCCCAATTTTGCCAAATTGGGCATATACGATGGGGGTAAAGCATAAAAGGGGAAACATACCAGCTTATTCCAATTGTGGAATAGCAGTTCCCTTTCTTTGTCCCCAGATCTTTATGTCTACGGTGAGAGTTGACAGAAACAGATCGGCTCATTCCTACAAATCGGTGAGCCAACACTTGAATTACTATATCGAACCCATGTAGGTAGGCCTTTCCCGACACGAGTGTTACAGTTGTCACTTTGTCAGAAATTTAATAAGACAATCCAGGAAAATGTTTAGTGTTATCATTTATTTTATCCTCTGATGATGACAATGACGAGCTGTTAGATGTTTGCAGTGTCTGTGTGAGCGTGTTTGTCTGTCTGTGGTATCGTAAATCGCGATAAACTGATTTTGATTTAGTTTTTCATGTTTGAAAGGTGAATTAGTCGGCAGTGTTCTTTGTTATTTTGAATGAAAATCACTCCAAGATGGCCACCGCCACATAATGGCAGCTTACATATTTTTTACAACTCCCTCAATATGGGTAGGTGGCAAGATCCGCTCAGAGTACACAGCGGGCTCGGGTACAATAAAAAAATACGACTTCACGATGATGATGATAAAACGGATCACAATATTATTCGCAATTCGCATCACGCATGTTCTCGCAAACGCGCGCTAGTCCTCGATGCGTTTGCAGTCCGGGGCTGTAGCGAGATCTAAAAAAAATTGTCTAGAAATTAAAAAGTACAATGGAACAAGCCAAGCGATGTTCCTGATTATGTAACTGCTTTTATAAATAAGAACAGTAATGATGGTAGAACCAACAATCCCGTGAACTAATGAGGCCGCAACTTTTCGTGTGAATCATGTTAAATTATCTTTGATTTGCAATAAAACATTAAGCATTATGACAGTAACTACCGTACTTCCTACACATTTTGATAACTCACTTGTACTTTTCCACTTTGCTTTAAATATTTATTAGACTTGACCGGTTTCGCCTTACGTTATCCTCAAAGTTTTACAGTGACATTTAAGAACACTCCTGTTTAAACATTCCAACAGTCAAACATATTTCAAATGTGGATATTTGTAAAATACTATAATATAAACACATTTATTTGCCCTAAATTTGACGAAACAATGTACAAATGGTCCTAAAGATATTTTAAATTTATAAATAATTACTATTATGTATTTAAGTTATAAGGTCAAATAAATAATTGTATAAAAACCCGGTCAGGTCTAAAAAAATTAAAAAATAATGTGGAAAATTACAAGTGAGTTATCAAAATATGTGTAACAACAAATGCCACCAAGTGCCATCTATCAACAGTATAAATAGACCATCATTCCTGATTTCACCATTTCGCAGTATCGACAGTTTTACTGCAGTTTGTCGCGATACGATGTACTAATTGAAGCAAAATAACCAAATCCATAGTAGAAAGGACTGACATCTTTTTATTTTAGCAATATTAATATTTTCATAATGTATACGGAAATTATCTAAATTAAAGTATTAAAAAAAAAGAAAAATCTGAATTTACCTAAACAATCCTGCAGGGCATCAAAAAATCCATAGTTGGATTTGGTTATTTTCCTGTAGTTAAAATAACTTATTTAGCTGAGCTTATTAAATTAAGTACGGTAAAAGAGTGGTAAAAGTTGCCCGGAGCAGCTTATGTATTAAGATGCTTCGGAAAACTTAGTGTGTGACGGGAAATCCACACCTGCCTGCGTGGCTTGCCTGTATAGCGTGTTATCCCTCGAGAGGTGGAGGCCTGCAGGAGGACTTAGTGTCAGGCTTGCTAAGTGAACTGAACTGCCGTTATTGTAGTGTGAATCTTTGCGTGACCACTCGCGATGAATACCTGTTTATGATATTTTTGGAAATGTTGTATCTCGTTGATTCTATTGATGATACTCAATTTATTCCAACTTTAGAATAAAATGAAATCTTCCTTTGTGTCCAGACCTTTACGTCTACAGTGAGAGCTGACAGAAATAGCTGTATCCGGCAACCATACAGATGTGCCAGATTTAAGTCACATAGAACCCCTTATGTGGAAGAAGGAACTAATCAAAATTGTTCATGTCAACTCAAAAACTCAAAGATGATCTAGGGACAAAAATAATCTGTTATTCCTCAAAGAGGAATAGCCGAGTTATTCTCTCTCTTTACTCTCGTTACTCTCTCTCTTTCTACTTTCTCTCTAACATACACGCTCAATACCCAAAAAAGAAAGCTTTGATCTATATAACACTCGTATCATATTCCTATAAGATATAGTGACTTTGTTACCACATTTGGTAATGGAATAGAGAGAGCCGTGCCACAATAATAGCCGGTTATAGCTATTCCTGTGGATTCTCAATAATACAAAGGAAAGGATCTATTATGCCAAAGTTGGAATAAACTGGAACTTTCTCATTATTTATTACGTTGTATAAGCTTAATACAGACAAATTAGAGTCCTTCGTACCAGACAATGCGCCACATACCGACGATATTGGTAAATCAGACCTCAGTACATCCGCGTCGCGCCCTATGAATCTTGGTCTAACAAGTATTCGTTACTGTTTAGCGCCAAGTGGGAATGAATCTCATAAAAGAACTAGGACTCTCCCCAAGTACACGTAGATAAAATTATTTAAGTTAAGTCAATTTGTAAGTAACTTTATATTATAATAGAATATTTTATTAAATTAAAACAGTTAAGTCAATAATAAGATCAAGTAATAAAATATGACAAGAGACCGGCCTTCTAAGAATCCTTGCTTCTCCAGTTAATTACATAGTTTATCTTGTAAACAATCAAAACAATTATTTTACTTTAAAATAAGTTTGAGTACTTGAGATACGTATTTATATTGAATAGTAAAAAAATTGCGTTACAAAGAATTACAGTGATTGAGCTGCCAGTGAAGCCAACCAAGGAGTCACGAGCACCAATTGTAAAGGAGTTTTTATTTTGGGATGAAAATTTCCGACACTCCTCTCCGTGAATGCATCCATATTTGTACAAGTTGTATTAGTAAAATAGTCAATAAGGCAAAGTAACTGCAATGCAAGCAACAAATGGACAGCCAAAAATCATAATTTGACGATGGTTTTAGGTCGTTTGGTTCAATTCCGACTTTATACTTTGAATTTATACTTTGAAGATGACCGAAAATACGAGTATATAATTGGCATGTACAAATATTTTACCAGTACTAATATTATCTTCAATACAGATACCTAATACCAGATTCAGATACCCAATATACAGTTATCTAATATTTATTTGGTAACTACTCTAAATTCTGTTGACATTTTGAAGAGCTGTGTTGCCAGTGGATATAAAAGTGTATGGAAATATCAATGGGAAAAATACAATAAACATAGACAGATGATATTCTCAACATTTTTCTCGTTTTAATTATCAACGAAAACCATCCAGTGAGCATAACATTCATGGTCTAATAATTGAACTGTTACGTCGTGTCGTCATCACCGTACTGCAACTGCAACCTGTAATAATTAGACATTTTTTGAATAATTGTCAATTATTACGACATAATATGATAAAATATTGTAATAGCACAACACTGCCGAATGTAAAAAGTTGAAAACTTTATTTAGTAGTATATTTATTACCCGATTGTTCTAAAGATTGATGGGTTTTGACAATGTAATTTCTATAATGTACTTATTATGCGTAATAGAAGTTTGTATTAGAAAAATTCTCAAAACTTTTTTTTGATAGGTAAATTTTATAATATGTAGATGCAAAATCGTTTAAAATTTGAAATTATTTTCGGATTTAATTACAGAAAAATTCAGTAACCTCGATCAAGTTAAGGCATTGGAAATGCTTAATAAATGCTCATTGAGTAACTGTTACCAATAATACGGCAGGAAAGCAATATTCAGTAAATTCAGTTATGTTACGATTGGCTGAAGTAACGTTGTTTGTGTTGCTGTTGTTGTAAAATAAAATTATATTCCTCATCAATAGACGTCATTGAAGGTAGACTTGTGTTTATAATATATATATATACGATATTCAAATTATAATATATAAATATATGTTAGGAACCTACTAAGTACGAGCACACTGTTAATAAAATATTTTTGAATCAGCGGTTGAAGTAGTTTTGTTTATTAAGGAACCTAAATTTTTACTGAAATAAGTTACACTTTCTTGCATAAAATTCAAGTGCTGGTACATCAGTGGTGCGCTTATACTAATAAAATAAAATGAAAATGAAGTTACGATTATATTTTAATTTATTCCGACTTGCGAGTATTGCAACATGTCTGTTCTAGTCAACATAATCATACATCCGGAAAATATGTAGGGCTACCAATATCATCGACAATGTTCATAGTCAATTTTTTTTTCTACAGTCAGCAAAAAGACCTCAGTGGCTCAGTCATACAAGACATGGTGTGAAAGATAATCGTATTTTCTTTTCCTACAATATTTACGCAGTCAAGTGACTGTGTAATTTTAGTGTCGTTATTTATTATTATTATGTAATGTAATACTAATTAAGATGGTCGAAATGTAAACGAAATACCATTTGGAGCATTATTTGAAACTACTCATCGATCGCGTCATCAAATATTATTACCCACTACATAATCATGCTTCTACAAATTTTTATTTAGACCTTTATATTGCTAAAGTGCAAATAATTTATTTTATCTAAATCTTCTTATAACTTATTTCCAAAATGAATTACGAAGATTCTTCGGAGACTATATATGGGACCCATGAAGATTCTCACGTAGTGATGTCAGAAAAGGTTCAGACGCTGGCTGGGAGCATATATCAAGAGTTTGAACGTATGATAGCTCGCTACGACGAAGATGTAGTAAAAACGTTGATGCCATTGCTGGTGAATGTGCTGGAATGTTTGGACTCTGCTTACCAGACCAACCAGGAGCATGAAGTGGAGCTGGAGCTTCTGCGGGAAGATAACGAGCAGCTGGTCACGCAGTATGAGCGCGAGAAGGCAGCGAGGAAGCATGCAGAACAGAAGGTGAGTGAACAAAACACTTGCGTAAAGAAAGGACCTTGATTTGGCTTCCTTTGTTTTTGCAATACAAGGCAGCCTTAGAACATATTTAGTTGTATACAATAGTTTGTATATAATACACGTGTATTGTTATTTATTTTGTGAGTGTTTCATATGGATAGATCCTCAGTTAATGTGTTATTATTGTTCGTGGAATGTGTAACCCACTCTGTTTTCTAAATTTCAAGGTGAACAAGATATTTGGGTAGATCTCTAACATAAATACTTAATTAGAGCCTAGTAATTTGTATCAAGGTCCTACACTGTGTGTAAATAAACAAAATATATATAATAATGTCCATTTGATATAATCAACAGTAAATTATTGTTTACCAAAGAGTATCATTTTTACTTCTTTCTAGTTGAAAAGAAGATTACAAAGTGTGTTGTGATTACTAATGTTTGTTTATTGGAATAGATTTTTTTCATACATTGGTTGTCATAACCCTTGCCTGATAGCTAATTGGAATTTTATGATGAATAGTTTTATTGATCTAAAACTAAAATTGTATTAAATAATATAGTTATGAATTTCTTATTAAATTCAATGCAGGTCCTAAGACAGTTTGTTTCACCGAGACCCCCTGAGCTGCCTGGAGTACAGGAGTTAAAATATTGGGAATAGGTTTCTCCCCTACCTACCATTCTATTAGGTTCTTATTGAAAAATCCAATTGGATAACAATTGGAAATTTCAACAAAACAAGAATTTTGTGATGATTATTTTGTTTACCAGTCAAGGTAGTGATGATGATGCACCTAATATTTTTTTATTTTCCCAATTCATACCAAAACAAATTATGCTCCTGAGTGTAATTTGCTCTGCGTTTTTGTGACTTGTTCTTGTGAACAGCTGCTCTAAAAAGGCCACTTTATTGGCATCAAATTAAGATAATATTTAGTTACAATCTGCTTATAAATGAAATGTTGTGAATCTGTTTATGAGAGACTCTTTCACGCATTTTATAGGAATCTATTGAGATTTGCTGGAAATTCATAACGTTATATGTTTTGAACGGAATTACCCAATGTAGAGTATTTAGACCAGCTGGTTTACAAGATTTACATCAGTGTGAATGTGATTGGTATTGATCCATTACCTAGTAGGTAATCTGTGGAGTAACTTTGCTATTCTGTGGAATAACTTTGCTTTGTAATGAAATTAATTTGATAGCAGTTAAGTAGCTTCTATACTCCTTTTGTTTAGATACTTAACTAAAAGTAAACAAACTTGATGATGTGTCTTGAGGTACTTGGTAGTTTATTTACTTTACTCTGAATATTCAAACATATATTACTTAATAGTACTTTGATAGGTGGGTGTTAGTTGCTTATTTGAAAACTATTTACAAATAGATATAGAGAACTACACATATTGATGCCTTGATGTGGCAGCCATTCTTGTTATACTTCATGTTTCATTTTGTTCAAGTCTAGTTGTCTACAGTGATAGTTCGTGCACAAATCTATTTAAGATGATCACACTTACAGATGGGGAATGTTGTATAGGGCTTGCCTTGGTATGTGATTACAGTCCCTACAGAGAGTGTGACTAACGAACATTGAGATTGTGATTGTTTCAAGGAATGGATTAGTCTTATCTTGCTCACCAAGCACGAATTGGTTCAACATGCAATACGTTAAATGTAGCTATATGTGTATGTATATCTTATTAATTTGCAGTTTTAGTATAATTGTAATAAATAGAGGTGTAGGAATTCAGTATTATATTGTCTTCATTATGTATATTAAATATTTAACCTGGATCTTAAACTTTCAATTTGGAGTCTTCCAAAACGTTGGGTACAATAATATATTGAGTAAAAAATATATAACTATGATGAAACAGTTAAGTTTATTCATTAGGAAAAATATTGACAGTCATTTAGTTATTTTCAAAATTTCAGAACGTGGCACTCTCTTTTTATAGGTAAGGTTGACTAGGCACAATTTTATTGAAACCCTTATACTCCCAAAAACCATTTTGACTATTGTGACAAAACCATCTATGGCCACACTTCATTTATATCTATGCCTACTAGACCTATATGTCCTAAGCTTGATCTAAGGTTTCTTTTCTGTCTATACTTGGAAACATTACAATATTTTCCTATTATTTAAATACTCATTGTAATAATTGTCAATTTTAGTGTCAGATATTTGCTCCATATCTGTCCCTGAGTAATCAGTAACATAACTCATAAAATAAGGTATTCTTATCTTATAGTATAGTGCTGTAATAAGTTTCACAAAGCAGACATTTATAGTCTACTCAGAGGTGTATTTCTGTCTATCTGATTGAGCCAATGAAGTTAGTGTAGTTTAGTGTTTTAAACATGAAACACTCCAGTTTTACTCTGTATATTTTGGTTGATCTCTTCCCATGCGGTGTCTTACTAGGCGACTAAGGGAGAGGGCTGTTTAACATCACACAGGAATATACAACCCAGACTCAACCTCAGATGCATGGCTTGAGAGAATAATAGTGTCCGGAAGACGGCAATAGGCTCACCCCCTATTACGTGGGACCGAATTCAGTAATTGGTGAAATGTGGGTGTTAATTCACCTCTGTCTAACCCTCCGGGGAAAAAGGCGTGATTGTATGTATGTATGTATTTTTTGGTTGCCCTTATAAAGGGTGTTTATCTGCGTACCTACTGCTCAGAATTCTTAAGAGGAACACTGCCTGATTGTGACTTTGATCCTCTTTTGATAGTAAGTACCATACAAGAGTTACTACAGCAAGAAGGACAATTGTTATCATTAATTTATCCCTGCATCTGTCATTTTGTCCTTCACTATAGCAATATGTTTCATTATAATATTATATAGCAGCATATATAATATTATAATGAAACAGTATTTTGCTCACTCTAACTCAGGTGCTATAGGATTGGAATACCTACTGTATTCAAAGCTCTTTATTAAGTTTAGTGTAAATATATTTGCTATTTACTTTGAAGATAATGAGAAAATTTCATTATCTTCGATTTGATTGAGGGCTATATCTAAATTTACATTTTATAGTATGTTATCTATATGTACTATTGATATGTTAAACTTAGGACATATAGGTCTAGCTGGCATATGGATATCACAGTGAGATAAGGAAAACTTGATATAAAACCTTGTACCAACTCATCTGGCCAGAGTGGAAACAGTAGACCAAAGCCTCCCAACATTGGGAAAGGCCTAGCTTAGGACTGCCATGGGCTAGTTGATTTATGCATATCTTGTTGCACTCATGCTTGCATTGATGTAAGGCTAGGTTTGAGTAAATGTTATCTGGCAATAATAATTTACAGTGATATCTCCAATCTCCAAAGAATATTCGGATTATATAACCTGTACTAACTATTATACTTAATTCACCTAATTAACCTAGGTGAATTAAGTAGGTATACGCCGCTCTGTTATGGTGGTATAATTTAATATTTCTCTACCCCTATGCAAAAAACTTCGTGTCATTAATTTTTGTGTTAACAATATTAATATATTTTATAAATAACTCCTAGTTTTATTTATACATAGTACGTTGACAGGGAAAACGGAAAATAACGTCAGAATTCATAATATTTCCCTATAACAGCAACATAAACATTTAAAATATCTTTCTTTTTTAGTTTGAATGCATCGCCTTTGAGTAATGTGCAATTAAAATGTTATAAATACGTGAAATATAATGCAACTGGTATCCAATTACACAATTGATTAGACGTGCGCGTCTGCCTTGACTTAAAAACTTTCGTTTTTGTGTAAATATTATTATGATTTCAAATAAATAATAATAAAAATACAAATTTTAATTTTATGGGGTGCATAGTGATATTATTTTAGTTAAAACGTTCTGCACTATTTATTTAATTTAAGTTCTGATACTTTAGAAATTAATAGCACTGGTAAGTGTAAGTCATGTTTAATTATTGTTACAGAATAGTCAATACCTACTAATTATTTTTTGCAATATTTGCAAGGTTTGCAAGGTTACAAAGCCTTATTGTAAAATTATCTAAGTATATTTTTTTAATATCGCTAATGTACGGATTACCCTTTACAAATAAAGAACAGAATAGTTTATAGATAATATTATTTTCTACAATGTATTATTTTATGCATTAGTGAAAATGTATTGTATGTCTGCCAGAGCGAGCGGGCTGAGTGGGCGCGCGTACCACGCGAGATTTGTTTACTTTAGGGGCTTCAGGTCTTAGTTACTTTTAACAACCGCCTGTACAATATTTTTTTTTTTACTATTTTATTATTTTAAATTTACAAATGTTTATTCGCGATGGACGCAAAAGGTACTGTAGGGATTTTGAAATGGTTTTTGTGTTACAAAGGTTTGGTTAAACTTAAAATCTTACGTTTGTTTGATTGCAATCGGTTGAGTAGAACCGCAGATAAGGGATCCACGCGTGTGGAAGATTAGTTTTTTCCTAAATCTAGGACACGCCAATTTGACTTCACCTCGTCTGTTGGTAAGCTAAAGGCAAAGTCTCAGGAAAGAGGATCTTCATTACAGACACTTAGTAATGTTACAATGGTGGCACTCGGTTTGGCCGCCTCATCAGTTGCTTTTTCACGCCCCGCTTAAAGGACCCGGGACTGTAGGAAAAAGGAACACGTGAGCTGGTAATTAATTCCAGGTCTTGGTGGCGCACGTCTGCCTTGACTTATTAAGTATTTTATTAACGTTTTTATTATCCTTGTATTAACATTTGGAACTGGGACACGATCAAACAATTGACAATCGGAAATTGAAAAACAAAAAACTAAAATAAAATGAAATAGGAAAAAAGCAGTTGTTCTATTATGCAACCGTGCACTATCCGCCATATTACCCGCTCCGGACATTATGCGGTAATACTACATTTCCGCGTTACTTCTAATGAACGCTGTGGCTGTGACGGACAACGTACTTTGAAATCAATCGAGACAATCAGAATGGGATTAGTCCAATTTTTTTTATAAACAGTATTATTTAAAAAAAAAAATTACCACATAATCAAGGCTAAAGACATTTTAAAGTCACTGTACCACAATTTGCTTGTAATTAGTGCAGAAATTTATTTGATTGAGAAAATAATTTAAATTTCGAATAAATATCTTCTACGATAACGAAACCAAATAGCGTGATATATTTTTATAATTTATTTAAAAACAAAAATACTATTTAACATAAACATTAATTAATGTTAAACAATTTCAAACACTGAAATAACTATAGTATTTATTTAAAATTACGCATCTACACAGACGTTAACGGTAGGTATTTCTTTGTACTTTATTATAATCGTATGGAATGAATCACGATTTTTTTTATACTTAATGCTATTTTTACTTTTCAAACAAGGGTTGCGTGATTGATTTAATTATAAATGCGGAAGTTCTAGTATTCTGTTCATCTGATTCTGTTTCCGAGTACGCCGCCCGCCCTCTTATTTTGTTCAAATAAATTAGAATAAATTTGTTATAACTTCGTCGCAAGTTGACCGTTTTACAGATCAATTGTACCAAAGCAATTGCAGAACGATTTTTTAATAAGGTACCCCTAAACTAGCTCTATTTAAATAGCTTTAAGGGGCTTCATCGATCGATATGATTTGCCTTCTTATGAACTATAGACTTGTTTAGGATAACCAAGGTAGACATTAATTTAACTTTTTAACTAAAATATTACGTCACGAACCCATTGGTCCCCTAAAATTCTTGCCCTACGCCCACTCGTCCCCTGGTATTTTACTAAAACGCATCTTATCTAACGGAATTATAAAGCCTTAACTTAAACCCCACATTTTTAATTATTGTTATAGGCAGACGATATTATGGTCATTTTGTCAGAGGTTTAATATTAATAGCATGTATTTTTATAGATCTTCTGGACTTTGATGAGATAGGTAGCCACTGGAATTATTGCGCCACACCGGTGTAGTAATTGAATTGGAACATAATCATGATTTATTTTTATTAAGATCATGCAGGCACAGCCTTCAAGGAGTAATTATTGTTCTAGATTTTATCTACAGCAATTTTGGATCGTAATAAAGATTTGATACGTTATTAAAATCGCCAATTAATTATTCTGAAACATTATTTATGGTGCTGTAATTATATAATAATAGTAACAGTGTAGTAGTATATCATAATAGTAGCAGTGTTTATGTAACTGTTATCTATTTCTTTTGTTTTACCGAATTACGTGCATACATATAGTTACGCTTCTTTCCCAATATGGGGTAGGCAGAGACCGAATATGAAATTTATTGTGTAAAGTGTCTTTCCTCTTTCCTTCCAAACAATTGAAGGAGTGGGTAAGATGAGTTTTTTCTTGCAATGAACAAATAAAGTAAAACGTAAAACAAGAACTAGGAAGTTCTTGTTTTACGTTGTACTTTATTTGTTCATATTTACAGTGTTACCAGTGTATTCTACCATGGCTAATAATTTCAATCAATCAATTAATTAGTCTATCGTAGTTCTCTGCTGACCTCTGGCGGGAAGCTTTGGCCTCCTGTTTCCACGTAATAATTTAGTTTTGTTCCTTTATTTAAGAAGAAAACCATACTTAACATATTTGTTTCTTATACTCTGTGTTTCTATTTTATCATACATAAAATCACGCCTTTATCCCTGTAGGGTTAGGCAGAGGTTAATTAACACCCACATTTCACCAATCGTTGAATTCGGTCCCACGTAATAGGGGGTGAGCCTATTGCCGTCTTCCGCGCACTTTTGTCGACTCGAGCCATTAATCTGAAGCTGAGTCTGGGCTGTATATATCTGTCTGATGTTAAACAGTACTATCCCTTAGTCGCCTTGTACGACACCGCATGGGAAGAGATGGGGTGGCCCTAATTCTAGTCTGCCGGGATTCGGGCCGTGAGATCCCCGTCCGACCCAGGGCCATCTCTCACGATCTGGCCCTCTTCTCGGGTGGTGGGGACTACATAGTCCCCAACTCGTCCCCGGAAACGGGGAAACGTGCCAGGCGTGGAAGCGAGATCCCTTTCGGCGCTATACCGGTTCCGAAAGGCGGCGCGGGAGCGGGGTCACGATCCCGAGCCCGAAGAAATTCGGGCCGTGAGATCCCGGCTCCAATGTATAATGAACCTGTCTCTATATCTGTATACCACTTAATCAATATATAGTGGCCAATTATTTCTTGATATAAATTACAAATTATCCTTTGTGTCCCTTTGAGGACTTATCTACAAAATGCTACCTATGACATAATTTGTTGGATGTCGTTACCGTGGACCGGGTCGCTCCCTTTGCTTTGATATGTTGAAAGGTCAATGGCCTGTTCATGCGTCATAGTCGTGAATGTCTCGTTATTTATAATGAGAGCTTCGGACTTGATATCATGGTCTTGAGGTTAGGTGTATTATCCCTAATTTTAAACACTGAAAACTTCTAGGTTCCTCGATTTATTTTTAAAATGCACTTTTTCTAGTGGCTTGTGCAAACCGTAAAACTAGATAAAATGGTCACCCTCATTCCTGTGTTACCATTAGGCGGGGTGAAATCAAGTTGGCGTGACCTTGATAAAAAAAAGCTATTGACTAGTTCAATGGTGGTATTATGCCCACTTAAAAAAATCTTAAAACCATTTTTCCTCTATTCACCCATTGATCCCTCTTCACTCCACTTTACGCTGCTGACAGTGCTGAACATGATACCCGCACGTTTCCCCACACTAATAAAGCGTCGAATATATTGTACAGATTTAGTTTTCCTTCAAAGCAACATATTCACTGATATCACTTGAATTGCGTACATACAATAATAATTCACGTCCTCTCAATAACAAACACTCCGATGTATTGCTCGGGATACATAACTTGGACTTAATATGTGCTCGGTAGTGAACACGACTGCTACGCAGGAGGCGCGGGTTCGATCCCCGCTCAGTGCAAATATTTGTATGCATGAATATGGGTATTTGCACTGGTCTGGGTGTTTCTATGTATAATATGTATGTATTTACAAAAAAAAGTATTTAAGTATGTTTATCCGTATTCTAGATTCCATAACACAAGCTAGTTAAACTATGCTTACCATGGGTCTAGATAGCGTTGTGTAGAATGTTGTAGAATATTTATTTATTTATTTATTTATACGCGTAGTACCCGTTTCTTAACGAGGGATATGCCAGAGGCTACCTCACTCTCGGCAACAGATGGCCAAAGACGGCCGTGCGGTTTTAGTCGGTTCGAGTCCGACATAACCACCCCGCTGGTGTCGGTGGGGGTATCTGAGTGAATTTCCGCACGTTAAAAAAAAGTAGCCGTTTCTTGGGTGTCTATTGAAGATTGCACAGGTTGCTACTATGGTGGACGAGCTTCAATGCACCAAGCATACATTTTTTAAAACAATTGGCGCGCTCCAGAGCCTCATTTGTCTCGTGATATAGGTTCAAGATACGTGTCCTGAAGTATAGGCATGACAGCTTATTTGACTCTATGCTCACATACTTTACGAGCTTATAAGCCTTTCATACAAGCCTACCGGTTTAGAGTACGTCTGACCTGACCTTTTTTCAAAATTGTATTAATTTGGTCAGTGTGTCGACCTACGACTGGCCCATTCATCTAGTTTGTCATTCGATCTACATGTCCAAATATTCGAAATACATGAATGCTATAACTCTAGTACAGTTATGTCATGACAAAATAAACAGGTGTCGCATCAATTAAAGTAGAAACCCTGCACCTGTCGATATTCATAATAAACTGACGTAACCCATAACATCTTGTTAACTTCATCTATGTAGGCTCATAATAATATAATAGGATGACGGTTAGAAACCGCGCTCTATGAACCCGAGCATAATTATTTACGCTCCTCTTGCGTCTACTGATACGGGTAGTTACTTTTGAACCCACTGAACGTATGCAGGGTTATTAGTTACGGAATATAAAGTCAGGGAATATAAGAAAGTGACCGACCGACTAGCGTGCAATGGCGACAATACCAATTATATCCATGTTATGGTATGTTATAATATTTATATGATTGATTAAAAGCAATCATAAAAGTAAATTTTAGGAGAAAACCACGTTTTTTTATATAGAACACGTCAATATGACTACACCTCGCCTGATGTAAGCTAAAGGCAAAGTCAAGTCAGGAAAGAGGATCACCATTGCAGACGCCGATGTTACAATGGTGGCCCTCAGCTTTAGTTGCGAATTATGTTGAACAACTTCGCAGTATTGAAATGGCACGTAAATGATAGAAATGGGGCACTTCTTCTTGATTATATTCCGAGTCATAGATTTACAAAAAAAATCAGGAACAACTCCTAAACTAAAATTATAGTTTAAACCATGTTTTTAATATAGATTATTTTGAAAGAATAATATAATTATACTTAATGATGCATTTTGTTTAAACAGCTTCTGGAGGCAGAAGACCACTTCGAAGGTGAAAGAAAGGAGCTTACCGGCAGACTAGAGGCGCTTGACAGCATAGTTAGGATGCTGGAGCTCAAGCATAAGAACTCATTGGACCACGCGAGCCGCCTCGAAGAACGTGAAAATGAATTGAAGAAGGTAAGAAAAATTCTACCCATACATTGTGACATACAACGCGCTCACGCCGTTTTTCCCTCCGGGGTAGGCCGATACAACAACCCACGTTTTATCATTACACACTTCATGGGCATCTTCTACGATCATTAAATCTTTCATGCATTTCTCACCGGTTTCGAGATCTGTTGAGCTGCCTTTTTTTTTAAGAGGTACGTTATTAATAATTTGCTCAGTGTATGGATACAATCGGAAGCCTACGCGAATATCACTCATTGAAATAAAATTACACACTTTTTAACGTTACTAACGGAGCCGCCCCGGCTTTTGAAATTTCATATCGCGCCATACATATACCTCAATCGGCTCGCATTTTTTACTTTTCAAATAATGTATGGAAAATTTGTTGACATTTGTGATCACTACTCCGCTCCCTTATGTTGTAGCGGAATGATTTATAGCTTAAAACCTTCGTCGATAAAAGGACTATTCGATACGAAAAAATTTTTTCATTTCGAACAGGTAGATCGTGAGATTTGCGCGTTCAAACAAAATAACATACTCTTCAGCTTTATAATATTAGTATAAATTCTATCGGGATTTATTTGATATTCAATTAATTTGCCCATCGCAGTCCACTGCTAAACATATGCCTCTCCCAATGTTGAGAGACTTTGGCCTACTGTTTTCACGCTGGCCAGACGGGAATGGAATGGAAAGGGACTTTTGTCCGCACTTAGACTCCTTTTAACGGGACATTGTGCGTTTAGAGTACTGGCTCGAGCAGCCAGCCTAGCTCCGTCCAGAAACGCAGAAGCTTACTGGGGGCTTTACAGGCTTCGTGGAGCGACCTCACTGTACCGAAATTTGTGATCATTGATGGGCTACTGTCTCGCATTCCAGTATTACGGCCAGACGGGTTGGTAGAGGGTTTTATTTCTAGTTTTCCTTCTCTCGCAGGAATATCCTCTGCGTATTTTTCCGTTAGTCGCCTCTAACGACACCCATCGTATGAGATGGGATGGCAATACTTGTATTCTTTCTCCGCCACGTCACGGATTATTTGTGACATAATCCGACGTTTCGGGTACGTTTCAGCAGCCATGGTCGCGGAGTGACTAATGACGATAGTTGTCACATAGTCAAAAGTGCCGAAAGTAGCCGAAACCTCGATAGAATCCGTTTAAATTAAAACCTTTTATAGGCTGTTGAAAACAGTAATTGTGTAATTCGTCAATGAAGCCTGATGATTTGACAATATACAATGGTATTTTGCAACCTTTCGGTACGTTTGATTGCACGGGTGTATATCAAATTTATTGTTAAATAATCAGTCGAAAAAAACTTGAAGTTGAAGTGTGAATCTCATTGACGATAAATATGAAGGATCAGTCGTTATCTCGTCGATAGTGCAATCAATTTGGCAAATGTGTGTCATTAGAACTTGTTTATGGAGTCATTAAGTATTATAACATAACATAAACTCACGCATATATTCCCGAAGGGGTAGCCAGTGGTGCTAGCACCCACATTTCGCCAGTTTAGGTCCCAATGTAATAGGTGGCTAGCCTATTGCCATTAACCGGGCACTTATAAACCTGCGATAAAAGCACACATAATTCGAAAACCATCGAAAAGTCAATGGTGTGTGCCATGTTAAAACCTGGGATCTAACCCGAGACCTCGTCTCAGCAGTTCATTACCCATGGCGTATTTTGGTAACACATTACAGTACATTGGTAATCATGGCGTTTCTTCGCAAGTAAAGAAATAAACGTACAACCCATGTAAAAGAGCAATAGGCTCGTTCCGTGTGGTTAATACACCTCTGCCTACCCATTCGGGGATTTATACGCGTGAGTGTATGTAAAATTAATTTTGTAGACCAGTGTTTGTATACAAACACAACAATATCTTTGGAGCCCAAGCCAACCTCAACTGCAAGCCGGTTACATTTACTTATTAACGAATGAGATTCTAGCGCGGGCTTTCCTCCTGAGGTAGGTTGATCAGACGGCAGATGCTCCAGAGTGGAACTAAAGTGTGTGACTCTGCATGGGTTGGCACTTGGATACTAGATATTCTAGTCTGCCATCTGACGTGAGTTGCTACCATTTTGGTAAGCCCAGTGAGTTTTTGTGCTGTCAGTAGGAAGACTAATGGCTTGTCCTTATTTTGTGTTCTGCACTGACGGCATAGAAACTCTCTGTTCTTACAGGGTCGGCAACACGGGTGTGACTCTCCTGGTTTTACACACGTTCATAGGTCACGGTAACCACTTTCCATCAGGCGGACCGTGTCCTTGTCTGCCACCAAAGTAGTATAAAAAACGCCCAGGTTGGTCAAAACAAGAGCAGGAGAGCGAACACCGCGCTCTAAAGTATTCGTACAAGTTTTGGATGCAACCGGGACTAACGGTGTAATGATGATGACTGATTATACTGTCCAAAAGAAAACTTGAAATAGATAACACACAATGGTTTCTTGTTGCTTGCGCTTCACACGCTGACAAGATTGGTGTATTAAACTTACAAGTTTGATCTGTTTGATGTACGAGTATATATAGGACACGGCGGTATTTCCGCCCAATTGAGCAGTCCGACTGGGGAACTACCTCCGCTCAGCAGTAGGGTAGCCAGAGCTCACTGGAGAATTTGTGCTGTCAGTGGGATGACTAAAGGCTTGTCCTGCTTTGTCTTCTACACTGACGGCAGCGCGAGTGCCACCTGGTATAAAATATAAGATTATATATATATATATATATATATATAGTAGCTACAATAAAATGTCTGGCTAGTTTTTTAACAGCAGGTGTAACAGCATGTAAGACCACAAAAAAAGTCCTGTTTCGATTTATATAAGTACCTATCTAAAATTTGCACAGTCATGTAACATGAGATTCAAACGTGAGCACTTCCGAGAATCTAAAACAGATCTACGACACGGAACGCCACAGTTACACACTATTTAAGGTTATTTATCTTTAGGATATCTGTAATATTTTTGATGTTATTTTAAACAAGTGAAAGAACCGACAAACAATCCAAATTGCTTTGAACTTTGGGGCATGGAGTACGGTCTGCTACTCTCACTTTCCGTTATTTTGGTTAGTAATTAAGGAAGCGACTGCATTCTGACTAACCAACACCAAGGGAAAATACGTGTTAGAACCTCGTCCAGTGTATCGGTTGAAAGGTGTGATGTGGGCGCCATATTTCTATTTATGCGCTTAATTTCATCCCGATACATTCAGCGATAGCCGCGTGCTTTCCAGCAGAGTGGAATTTGAACCACCCCATCTCTTTCCATGCCGTGTCGTACAAGGCGATTTAGGGATAGGGCTGCTTAACATCATACAGATATATACAGCCCAAACTCAGCATCAGATGCATGGCTTGAGACAACAACAGTGCCCGGGAAATGACAATAGCCCCCCTATTGCCGTCTTCCGGGCACTGTTGTTATCCCTATTACGTGGGATCGAATTCATTGATTGATGAAATATGGATGTTAATTCACCTCTGCCTAACCCTCCGGGGATAAAGGCGTGATTACGTTCAGCTGTTGCAAACGTTATTTTATAATAAAGAAGAATAAATAGGCCAGTCTTTATACAGAAATGGATTGCAATTGCCTAATTGATTGATGCGACTGATATACCTATAATGCTAATTTAAAATGTACCAAATTAAATCAAACATTGTTGTACCTTTCTTTGAGCTATTACATTGGTACTGCACTACAAGAACTTATTACGATTTCATTGAGACACTTTTTACGTGCAACCAATAACCTATTTTAATGTCACTAAATATCATTATCTTATATTTTGATATTTAAATATAAAAAAAAACTCAGCAACGGAATACCACAATACCGTGTACGCTTTGAATTACAAATTAAAACAGTTATAAATATTTATATAACATTATATAATATTTATATAATTTAATTCTGGTAAATTTTGAGAATGTACAGAACAAAACTCGCGCACACGTATTATTTAGATGTCATCGCACCCATGCTATGGGAAAATCTTAAATGTGTAATTTCTGGAAGACTTACCATTTGAATTCAAATTAGCATCGTATAACAATGGTTCTCTCAAGAAAAAGTGCATAAATCCGCAATTCAGTCAGTAATTTTAGCCTGAAATATTTTTCATATCATATAACTTCTTATAAGTGCTTCCAGTGACCTATCCGTTTCATGACGGAGAATGAATACAAGTATCACCACCCCATCTTATTCGAAGGGTTTCGTGAGGGGCGAACAACGGAAAAATACGCAGACGATAGCATTGCGAGAGAAGGAAAACTTGAAATAATACCCTGTACCAACCCGTTTGGTCAGCGTGGAAACTGTAGGCCAAAACCTCTCAACATTGGGAGAGGCCTAGTCCAGCAGTGGACTCGGATGGGCTAGTTGTCTGTTTAGTTTGTTTGCTTCCAGTGAAACGAATAGAAGAAGCGGCCAGCTGCCAATAAAAAAATAAACAAACTCTATTTAATCGGCTTTTGCTAATCCAATTACATATTTTTATAAGGATAGAATAATACAAAAGTGGGTCAAATACCTGTACCTAATGGGATCGGCTGAAGTTTTCAGCGAACTAGAACATTTTTGATCGATTTAAAAAAGTAGGAAGTCCAATAGGAATGCTGAATATAGCAGATTTTTTTATATTAAAATTTTATGTTTGTTACACAACTCTGTGGTTTATCTATCGATTTGGAAAATTGTTTTTCTATTTGAAAGTAGTTCACCGTCTTCTAACAGGTAGGTAGTACATATAAACAAATGTAAATAAAGTTCTACACGCAATTTTATATTTTCTATTAAATATGTCAATCCATTTATTTTTCACTTAAAGCTACATAAAGTGAAAAAGAAATGAATTACATTATGCTACTTATGTGTTCATACATAGAACACTCACGTATCAAAGGTTAAATGTAGGTACACTTTGGGTAAAACAAAGGTGGTGGTTACCTACTTAAAAATACAGCTAGCTCAACTAGCAGCAATAGCAGGGTAATTCCGATTTAGATCTATGTTCTAACTTGGAAATTGCATTTAGAATGAGTACGTACGATTTTATATGTCGGACTCGTCTGCCCCTGAATAGAACATGAGGCTGGAGACTTTAAAATATTAGTTTAGTCGAGTAAGTGGTTATCGGCAAGTGTAGTTAACGGCATATATCTTTAACCCAATCACGTCACAAAAATTACTCTAAATGAGCAGTATGCGTTTTTTGGGTGTCTTTTGAGGATAGCACGGTATACTGCTATGTTGAAAGTGCTTAAATCCACCAACCATTGATTATATCAATCCAATCTGCACGCGCTAAACCTCGTTTCTATCGCGACTTGGGGTCAAAATATATGCCGGTAATTGTATTTTAAAATGCATATATTCTGCGGGTTGCTATTTGTATTGTCAGGTAGTAAGTGGAACAGGGTACGCCGTAATAACGGCGATAAGACCCATCATGGGGGAGTGGCTAGAGCGGCTACACAGCATCCTTTAGTTCGGCTGGCGCAGGTTATCACCGGGCACGGGTGCTTCTGCGTCGGATCCACCACTGTGACGCGAGAGAGGACTCAAGGCTGCACACGCTCACCGAGTGTCCGGCGTTGAAGACGCCGAGGTGCTCGCCAGTGGCGGCCCTAAGTTTTAGAGGGTTCTCTCGTTCGCCGCCATGCTCACGGTGATGATGCGCCGCACGGATGCGCAATGCGCGGCTTCACATACCCGGGGACTAGATAGGGACTTCGTGGTTCCCACACTCGAAGAGGGCCAGCTCGAGAGAGATGGCCGTGAGTCGTCCGGGGTGCGTTTTAGTCGGACCCGCATCCTAGGGCCCTGAGACGGCGTGCGTTTTAGTCGGTTGAAGTCCCGACATAGCCTCCCCCACCGGCTCCTGCGAGGGGTATAACCGTGGCTTTATTTGGCAAAATAAATAAATGTAGTAAATGGAACAACTTGACAAGAATAATATAATCATTGTTGATCAGATTTTAATGTAAGTATACCGAAACAGAATAAATAATAGGATTTCTTTAGTAGCATCAAAGAGGACCGTTCCCTCACTAATTGAATGAAATCCCTGTCCTGAGAGCTCGGCAATAATGGTATCGGCAATAACAATTTGGGACACATTATTTTTATTACCTTCTAAATTTTCGTAAGATATGTTTACGTTCAAGTTTGTGAGTATATCGATAAAATGTATGATAAGGTGATAAAATAAAATTGCAGATGCATTTGCATTTTAGCTTCAGTATGATCAGGTTTCAATAAGTTACCTTGTTGGTTCGTTAGTACATGATATGTGAGTTTCAGAGGCCTTATAAATACTGAGCACTTCGATATTTTCGTGAAGCTAAATTAATTATATTGTGATGTTTATTTATGCTATTGATATATAATATTGTTACGAATCCATGATTCTACTGTTCTAGTGGTCATTTTGTTGTTTTGCGCTTGTTCGATTCTATCCTATGTATGTAACCATTGATGGGCTTTACAATAAAATCGTCTGAGAGCATTGTTGTTCTCTATTATTAACTCGATCAAAATAGTAATTTCCATATCCAGGTACAGCATTCCAGACAAGCTCAAGTGGCTTATAATTTGCTTTCTTTCTATGTGTTTAATAATAATAGGTCGTTACATATGAAATTGCCGTTTTTTTGAAGAAATTGAAGGTGTTGCCATACGCCCATAGGCCACGGTAACCGCTTCCCATCAGGTGGCCGTGTGCTTGTCTGTCAACTAAGTGGTATTAAAAAATAACCCAATTTTCAGTACTAACATTTTTGCATTTTTTTAGTACTGACAAATCTAAATTTTATGTTTTTTTTTGGGTATGAATGAGACAACATTAAGCTAACTAACAATTTTATTACATTTTTGGAAAGTGAGAGCTGTAAAAAAGTAATAAGTACGAAATTTATCATCAAAATGGATTCATTTAGGAAGTACCTACTGTTTTTGAAGAACGAATTTAATTTTTAAAGCGGCCAATAAAAATAAAATTTAATACAGAGCTGTAAAATATTGAAATCAACTTTCAAACAAAATATAAATAATGGAAATAGCTATTAAATTACAGGAATAACGAACTCATGAATCTGTAAGAAAATTTCGGCAATTTCATAGGCAAAGACCCAATAAATAACAAAAAGAGAAATCTGCGATACTTTTTTTTTTTTTTTTTTTACGTGCGCAATGAAAATTGTTTTTGTTAATGTCCGTAGTTTTTCTAAAGCAACGGGTAGCAGTTGTACTGGTTCTAAAATATGAGAAAGTGCAGTTGATTGCCTAGCCATACTTGAACTTGATAGTGTACACGATATGACTGTTGATAAGGAAAGGCAGATATTTGCTGATGATAAGATAGTGGTACTTGTTTATTGGTCCGTTTTTAAATTAATTAATACATGTATAATACTTAGGAGTCAATTTAAATTTAACTTGTTTCTTTTTTGAGGTGCGAATGCCCCCTCGGCCTTCACCTCACTGAAAATAAAAAGGTGAGGTGGGCATATCACTAAAGCTCACTAAAGTCGCATCTGCCTCATTTTCTTCGACCTTAGAAATCGCGTAATTTATCACATAATTATTAACACGCAATCATATTGCACACTCAAGCTGTGGAACGACCTCCCTGCTGAGGTTTTCCCAAGCGTCTACAATATGGGGTTCTTCAAGAGGGGCATCAGAAGGTTTCTTTAGGGTCGGCAGCGCGAGTGTGACACCCCTGGTGTTGCATAAACTATAGACCACGGTAACCACTTCCCATCAGGTGGGCCGTGTGCTTATCTGCCACCTAAGTGGTTAAAAAAATAAATAATATATTGATTTCCCGTAACACTAAAAATATAAATGTACTAGGTGTTATAGACTATATATAGCTAAAGAACTGTCTATACTGCCTAGTCCATTAAAAGACCAGAGCCCTAACACTGGCCTTTATATACGTGTCTTACAATCCACCGGTCTATTGTGATGTTATGTCTGATACTACATAATATTATGAAGCTGAAGAGTTTGTTTGTTTGAACCGCTAATCTCAGGAACTTACGGTTCAAATTGATAAATCCTTTTTCTGTTGAATAGTCCAACGTAGGTTATAGACTATATAACTTGACGCTACAACAAAAAGGGAACGGAGCAGTGATCATAAATGTCAACAAATCCGGCAGATTTCCATACATTTGTATTTTTGTATTCCAATAAACTCAAAAACTACTGCACCGACTTCAAAAATCTGCAGGAAAAAAAGTTGGGAGCTGCGCGCAACAGCTAGTTTAAATATAAAATAATTTGTCTACAGGAATATACGAAGTTACACGAGAGGTACAATGAATTGTTCAAGACTCATGTGGACTATATGGAGAGAACGAAGCTGTTGATGAGCACTGCGAGTGACAGGGGCGAGGTGCGGGGCAGGCTAGGGCTCAACCCCATGAGGTCTAGCGGTACGTACACAATTATTATTATTTATGTCATTTGAGATAATCATAGGTCCGTGGTGCCTGAAGTAGTAGACAATGATGTCGTAAGAGACGACTAATGGAAATATACGCGGACGATATCACTGCGAGAGAAGAAAAGCTCTGGGGGCATGGGATAGGTCAAATTAATTAAATAGGTGATGATGCCATATAATTATATGACGCAATCAATCAATCAATTAGCCAACCGTATTCCACTGCTGGACATAGGCCTCTCCCAATGTGCGCCATTTTCTCCGATCCTTCGCCTTCCGCATCCAGTCTGTCCCAGCAACGTTTTTCAAGTCGTCCGTCCATCTGGCTAGGAAGCGTCCTGCTTTTGTATGACACAAATATGTAAATATTTCTTAAGTTGAATAAAATGTAAATATTTACATATAACATGTGTCCATAAAATTCCTGTGCGAGCGAGATTTATTATACAATGGACTTTGATACGGTTATCATTGTCATTAAAACACGTATATATAATATATTGTACATCCTAAAAATACTTTTGTACATCCGACGGATCTGAAACCTAGTACCACACTATAGGTCTCCTAAAAAGACTCAAAGTCACTCAACGAGCTATAGAGAGGGCTATGCTCGGTATTTCCCTACGTGATCACGTCAGAAATGATGATATCCGTAGGAGAACAAAAGTAACCGACGTAGCCCAGCGGATTAGCTCGCTGAAGTGGCAGTGAGCGGGACACGCCGAACAACAGATGGCCGATGGAGCAAAAAAGTTCTGGACTGGCGACCGCGTACGGGCAAACGTAGCATAGGACGCCTAACGGCCAGGTGGAAGGACGATCTCAGCAAGGTCGCCGGGAAGCGCTGGATGCGGGATGCTTTAGATCGGTCATTCTGGAAGTCTATGGGAGAGGCCTATGTTCAGCAGTGGACTGTGTGTGGCTGATATGATGATGATGACATCGGACAAGCAAATTGCATCCAGCCGAAGCGGGTCGCTTTTTTTAATGAACTATTAATTTATGATTTATGAAATGTACCTCTCTCTCTCTCTCTCGAACGAGGGTCAGCTTTCAGTCTAATAGCGTAATGGGCGAACTTCAATATTTTTCGTGAAGTGACTTTCGTCCAACCGCCACAACCCATTGGCGATACCGCAGTTCTGTGGTTCGACCAGTATGTCAGAGTTTTTAGGGCGCCAACTATCCGTAACGAATGCTTGCATGCTAACCGGGTCCGACAATTGAACGTGCTCATTTAAAGAATGTACCTAGGTATATCGACTTTAGAGCGGTCTACAGTGACGTCGGGTGAACCCCTTTCCCGACTGTAGTCAGCTATATTTAGTACCGAATTTGCGTATGTCGGAGCGAATTTGAATTTTAGTCAGCCTTACTATTGAACAGATGCATAGTCTAGACAGCTGGTGTTTTGTTTTATAAAATTAGAAGTACGTTTTCTTTATATACCACTTAGGTGGCAGACAAGCGCACGGCCCTCCTGATGGAAAGTGGTTACCGTGGCCTATGGACGTGTGTAACACAAGAGAAGTCACAATCGCGCTGCCGACCCTGTAAGCACAGAGTTTCTGTGCCGTCAGTGTAGAGGACAAAGCAGGACAAGCCTTTAGTCATCCCACTGACAGCACAAATTCTCCAGTGAACTCTGGCTACCCTACTCACCGCTGGGAACACAACACGAAGTTATTATAACCGCGGTATTCTGTAGGGCGGAGATACTTCCCTAGTCGGACTGCTCAATTGGGCGGAAATACCGCCGTGTCCTACCTCCTACTAACGTACTACGTAGTCTTCTTTCTTAATCTTGTAGACGCGTTCAAATAAATCGACTTTGTTCGTGCACGCAAGCGGCCTCGACACGGTTGTACTTCGTGGAACTAATGCAATACTCAACATACAACCAAATTACATATTACGGCATGAAAATGTAACTTGCCTGTTTAATTTATTTTTACACAAACTTACGCTTTTTCATCACGGGCTTTGCTGATCGTATTTAGTCCCAATAGTAATAAGGGTGATTTTGTCGCTGTCTGCTGTATTGTTTAAGCTGCTTCTGAGAAATTCGCAATTTTTCTGATCTAATATTCAACTCACTTTTTCCAACCCCCTTCAACCGGGTAAGAAGTTTCATATGCCTCTACAAATATTGACTTCGCAAGTAAGATAGGTCGCCGGAGCTTCTTAATGTTGAAAGTCTGTAATGCGCCAGCGACATCTGCCGTGCGTAAAATTCATATCGATGTTATGGGGCAGTATGCTGCAATAGGTCCTTTCAGTATTCACGAGATTTCTCTCCTGTAAGTTCCGCGTGCTTCTGACCTGTCATTACTCAGTACATGTTTATATTCATTTTTAAGACATAATTTGATCATAGTAAACCTACTCCTACTATATTCTGCGATGTCGACCCCCACACATGTCCGACTTACAAGCTGGAAAATATGATTAATTGCCTTTCCCTCAATTTTTCACTACGCTATAGTAATCGGTTAATATCTGGCGGGCTGCGTGCTTATTTACCTAATCGTAATTACCTAATTTATGTTCTAACATCTAAGCGTAAATCGATGCGTTTTACATTTTTAATAATATAAATTTCGTATGCAATTATTCTGAGCATTTCATGAATCTTATAACTTACGGACATACAATTAAGACAAAATAAATAATTATTTTTGTGACGTCAGCTGTTTCCGACGTTATAAAATCGTGAATCAACGTTACAACATCTCTTTGTTTACGTTTAGTTTAGTTCGACGCAGTACAGGGATCGCACTTAACTAAACTATTAGAGTTAACGATAGGGACGAAGTGGTCAATAAATGAGTTTACCCACCTACGCGAGAGATATCTGTTGTACACCAAAGAGCCACCCCATTACTAGTTTACACAATTCAATTTACCCTATGCCACAGTAGGAAATTTGGAGATGAGTCTTACGTACATTAGTATTTCGAAGTTGTTGTCGGTTACGAACGCATTTTATCAAACAGATTCACAATCTACAGTACACATAAACATATGTGTACAAAACATGTATTTGTATAATGAGTTGCAAGTGTTGTATAACATTTTCGTCGACTTGTGCGTTATAGCTGCGTAGTGTTCACGTTAGGTGACGTCACAGCATTCATGCCATTAGGTACTATTACCTTTTTTGATAATGGATATAGTTAACATCTGTTACTCACTTTGGTAAATGCATATAGCCCTAAATATTAATGACCCAAGTAAATCTATTTATAGAACCTTCATGAATTCATAGCCTCCGTCATAATTTCGACAACCGTAGGTGCTATTTTTCTTCATAAAATAGAGATCACGTCCGTTTTCCCGGTGACGAGTCTCAGTGACGTAATATCCTCTCGTAAGTTATGATTAAGTTGGATGTGTAGCAAGGCGTTTGCAAATTATGAATAATGAGACTTCCGTGCAAAAGTTTGCTCTTTGTAGATGATTTAATAAATTGAAGCTCTCAATAATTCGTAATATAGTTCAAATTTGTTTGCTCGACAATGATGTTCATAAAGCATTATATTTGCCAATCGTGGTCAGTACGCGTCTATTATGTGCCTAATTACCAACCTCAAGCATGTCGTTTGATGATTGTGTATTCATATTTCGTCGCATAACTTTAACAAAACGAATGATAGAGTGAGACAAGCCTCTATCGGACACACTTCCACACACTTGAGTAACTTCAGTGATAGTGCAATAGTGCGTAACTAATCAAATGTCAATTTCTGCAACGGCTATAAAATGCTTTAGATATCTTCACCATACAGTTTTATGTATAAAGTTGAATCAAAAATGTTTGCGAAATCATCACAACTAAATATAGAAATATTAAGTCTTTCGAATTTCGAAATTTGATGTTACTTGGGTAATATTCACTCGTAGGGTCAAGTTCGAGTAACACCTAACACGTCTTTGCGGCGTTCTATTGCCTAATCATCAACGGCATTGTCCTCAGTCGTCAGTTCGGTATTGGGCAATACCACGTTGGCATAGCTAAAAACGTGTATTGTGACGTATAGAGAGCGTGTTCCTTAAATATCCTACTAAAAAAGTTTTCGTAGATGTTTGGAAGTAGGTTTAAACAGTGAATGTTGCAATAGAAAATTGTGGGATGCCGTTGAGCTATTAACATATCACTTAAGAAAGATAGATACGGTGTCAATACCGTATCTATCACAAACTAGGTTAATCCGCCTGCTTCCACTCAAACGAGAGTGCAACAGAACGTTAATAATAATCAGTGAATGCGAAGAAGAACACAGTATGACTTCTATCATACAACGTGGTTCACTTTCAAGATAGCAGGAGTAGAGTATCTATCTATTGAAATAATATATTAAATATTTTTACGTCATATTAATAGAAGATCCCTTCCTATATCTACACGAGGCAGTCAAACAAATCACAGCAATGACATCTTTGTGAGTAAGGGCGCTAGAGAATCTAAACGAGATTGTCACATATCATAGCTATGTAATGTTAATAGCATTGTGTTGTTTAGTCTCGAGAGCTTTTAAGGATGCGGTCCCAAAATGCTGACGGATGATATGATAGAAAACCAGTAGGTAAATATGATTTATACCGTGCAAATTTAATCTTCTTACTTCTTAAGGTGGTATTGTAGTTTCACGAGCTTACTGCCACAGCGGCTATAACAGAAATCTAAACAATTAACTATTCTGTTTAGCCGGCGCGCGCCTCCTTCTGCGAGCAAGTAATGCTCGTGAAGGAGGAGGCAGGGTGGGAGTGGCAGCAGGAGCGAAGGAGCTTACTGAGGCAACTCGAGATGAATGATCTCCTCACTTCATGAGCGTAAGCCTGGGGGTGACGGGTGGAGCCACCTGTTACCCTGGCAGGAGCAGGCCGTGATGGTGGCGCGCAAATCCCCGTTTCCGGGAATGAGTTGGGGACTCTGTGGTCCCCACACTCGAGGAGGACCAGAACGAGAGAGATGACTCTGGGTCGACTGGGGTGCGAGGGATATGCTTGTCAACCTCACCTTTGGAAACCAAAAAAGACCCACAAGAGCCGTGCGTTTTAGTCGGTTCGAGTCCGACATAATGTCTCCCACCGGCTGCGGTGGGGTATCTGAAGGGACTTTTCGCACGTAAAAAATAATATCATTTTCATCCTTGCGTTAATCCCATTCGCATGCGAAGCTCCCACCTCGTAGTCCAGTCTTATGGCGTGTTTGACTGAATTTCGACATTGTACTAGAAGCGACTGCCATCGGACCTCAATACCCCATTGGCGACATCGAAGTAATGCAATTACACTAGTTACTAGAATTTTTAGGGCTCCTAACTTCCTGTCTGTAGCGACTGCCATAGATATTCGTATGATATAACCGGGACCGATGGGTTAACGTGATCTCCAAGGCACAGAAATACCCAGAGATTGGGTATTTCGGTGCTTAGAGGCCGTAGGTCCCAGACCTATCAACACCTGCTCCCTGCGTATCAGTAGTGTTCGCTGCCGGCTATTATTTTCACTTTAGTACCCTCTGATATGCCATAACGAAAATAAAAGATAGAAATAGTATTTTTTTTAGCCTTTGACGAAAATTAACAAAACAATTATAATAACTCCTTAGTTGTTTTTTGAATTGGTTACATAGAAATCGTACAAACTACATGTGCACTGTATTCGGTAGGTCGTTAATGGTCCAATTAGCGAGCGTGCGCCCGCTTCACGTGATAAAGGTACGAGCATAATTATAGGCTATAAGATGTCCGAGGGTAGACTGGTAGGCAATAGCTAATTATTGACAGTGTAACTAATTGTGTAGAAGAGAACGTGGATGTAGAACATTTATTGAGTTCGCCACATGTGTGCGCGCCGGTACCTACGTAACAGGTAGGTCGATGCAATTCAGTGAATATAGGAAACCTAATTAAGTCTGCTTGCCTTACATGTGATGCACACATGCGCAAGTTAAACTATGGTCAAATGATTAAAGAGTGAGACCGTCATGTGTTTTCATCCATAAACATCAAGAATTATATATTTTAAATGCGCTTACCGGTACCTGAATACACATGCTTATAAAACACTAACACTAAGTTTATTCTTAGACGCAGCTACTATATTCTAAACTAGCTCACTAGGCCGACCATTGGTTTTAGTTTGTTCTAGTTTAAATGTTGTTAATACATTCCAAAATAGAGATATAGGCATTCAAATAAATAATTCATTGCAGAGAACCATTTTAATCCAATAAAGTCAAAGTCTATGAATGCCACATATGTAAGCGGCCGTTATATTTGTAAGGTAGCAGAAATTACTCCACACTCATTTTCTGGTATCAAGAAAACTTCGCCAAAAATATACATTTACTGTGTACTTCTTTACATTGGGACAGAAGTGACAGAGCTACTGATAACATAGCAAACAGATTATTTTCAATCCCTTTCACAGACCGATACGTAATACTGCCGTACTAAGCGCAAAAACAGCGTCTCAAACAAGTCTATTTCAAGAAATTTCTATTATCTCGAAACTCACTTTTATTTAGGTACTGCTTTTGCGCTTAGTACGGCAGAATAAATGTAAACAATGTAAAACTTTTTATTATTTCGGCACGTTTCGATGTGGTTCGTATGGACAAAAAACCACAATGAAACGTGCTGAACGAAATATAGAAGGTATTACTTGATATTGATTTGAATACACGAGTAAATACGGGAACATTGTGTATAGTATCTTCAGTATATTGTATTTACCGAGGAGGAAAAATTTCAGACTGTGGTGACAATTTTTAGTTACATCTATTACACCTACAGTTACGGTTGTCTCAAGCACGAATGGATGTTGACCACAGAAGTACCGCCTTCTGAATAAGAGGATTAAGTAATGTCAATATCTACGATCCCTTATTTCACATTCCTTTTCGTAAAACATTCTAGTAATTTTCAATACTTTATTCTATTTAATTTAAAAATAATTGCGATAGTCGATCGATGTAGAACAATGAACTTTGTGAGCGAAAACAATTGGTGTGTTATAGGACTCTCATCTGAGCACAGAGTAGAATAGTAGAATAATCAAATCATGAGAGTTAGGAGGTGTATCACAGTAGACTGAAATTACTAGGCTACATGCCACAGTATAGCATGCAGTAAAAGATGTACTTACTATATATTAATTTTTGCCTTACTACATTCTTCTTCAGGTCCAATATCCTTCGGGTTCGCGTCTCTAGAAAGTTCGATGCATGCGGTCGAACAAACAGAAAGTATGCCCGGTAGCCCCGTAAGCCTGTCGTCATCGCCGCCATCACCACCCACCGGATCTGATCTAGCTGGCATCAGAACAGTGGAATGCGCCCATCAAACCGATGCTATTACTCAACAGAGTCAGGTGGGAAGATAAGATATTATGTTTTTGTTTCCTTTTTAGATAACTTTGCATTTTCGTTTAATATCATTATGTATAGTGCACAGGATCGAGACTTATACGAATCTTAGAAAGTTGTACCACGTTGGAAACGTCTAAGCCGTGAGAGGTATATACTGGCATTCGGCCACAGACAGATATATCCACACGACCGAGAGACACATTACAAACGAATGTATAAGGATTGGCGAGGCAATAAAGAAAATTACAAATAAATGCAATTACAATTACGAGCATTGTGTTCAACATTATAATTTTCAGTATGTCGGTTATTCAAAATCAGCGATATGCTACAATTCGTATGTGCAGGTATATTCGCGTTCAAAGTAGGTTTGGTAAACCCTTAAGCTTCATATATTTGATCTACGGTTGGTTAGCGTTAGTGAAAATTAAAATACATGATAAATTCAGTGGACATGCACTAATAATAGCAAATGATCTACACAGAGATGTTTTGTTACATTTTATAACGAGCTATGATTTTTATGAGCGTGTTTAACGTGTTTAAAATATTTTTACATTTATTATATTTTTATATTTATACAAATTTGTGATGTTTTAATAAATTATTTATTTTAATACAATCGTGTTTTTAGTTAGTAGATCTAGTTGAATAGAATATATAATGATCACAAATATATAGGTACTGCCATTCTGCACAATAATTCGATAAAATTTAAAAAGTGTAGTGCTGTAGGCATAGGCTCTATTGAAATTAATTGGATGTGGTATACAGTGGCTGTATGGGACAGGGACAGTTAAAGGGCTGTGTGGTTGCTGGGAGAACGGGTATTGGAAAGAATCCGACGTAGCAAAGCAAAAGCAGGGCTACTGCAACTAAGTGAATTAAACAACAGACGAAGTAAACTCTCGGGGTTGCGAGGTCAGACGGTAGTCTCTTGAAAAAAACACAATACCAATTTAAAACATGTGCAGTCTTTAGATGCAACTGATAAATCGCTTTGAGGATGGTGATGATGGTGCATATTATGCATACTGTTATGCATATTTAGCACAATAATGTCGCTTAAAATAACCCTGAGAGAATTAGTAATTGAGAGACTTGCCACGATCATAACTATGATCAGAATATCCTGGTATCCTGAGGGAGCTGGCGCAGTGACCTGACACTATTATAATAGATAAAAGTTGTACAATGTAGTTGGTCCACGAGTACGAAGTGCTTCATGAAAAACTAAACAAGTAAAAGAATTAGGTTATCTTTATTATCATATTACATCGTATATTAATATAAACAATTGCTACTTATGTACACCGCGCCACAATAACTATATTATCGTTATCAACAGCGCGATCACTAGCATCCTCCAATATTTCTGTACAATAGAAGCGGAGTTGCATCCATCTTCTTTACATTCACAAACGTACGAGTAATGTATGTTACTGAACTTTGATTGAAGACACTTTAGAGGTAAATCGTAAATATACGCACACTCCCGCACCACTGTAACCACTTGATCCGGTGTGAAATAGTTTATTTGCGATAACGACCTACAAACAGCTGGAATTGTGCTGATATTGTTACAATCCTTCAAATAATTATTGTTCAAGTTATATTTGAAACAACCACGTTGTTTCGTAGATGAACACTGAAAACATTTGATGCATTCCACTTTGCCCGACACGGACAACAATACTGCACATAATAATATTATTTCAACTAAATAACATTTCATTTTTGTGAAGGATCGATCGTAGGGCTAGATGACACGCCATTGCGATGAAAGCTGACAGCTAAATGATGTTTCTAAATTTGAAAAAAAAAATAGGATCTCAAAAGTTTCCATATCTAAATAATTTCGTTTTTAATTGCAGTTTTTATTACAAAATTATAGAAACGACTTATCACAGTAATGTAAACATTACAGACATATTTTGTACATAATTATAGCTCTATTATATACAACAATTACACTAATACCTAACTAGGTATTTTGTTAATAAGTCAAAATTATAAGTAATTTAATTATAACAATTTCATTATTGTCTTTAGTACGTTAATTTAGGAGTACAACAAAAAGTTTTTTTATACAACTTGACATAATTTAGTATATATATATATATATACAGTATAGCCAGAAGCACTTATCTAGTTTATTATTCAACAATACTTCTGTTCTGCTCCAGGCTACATCGCCGGTGGCGCCACCTCACGTAACGAACATGGGTAAATCTCAAACCAAGAGCGAGAAGCGAAGCGGCAACACCCTGTACCAAGAGCTCGCGTTTCAGGATGTTGACCCCGGTGTCGGGGAAGGTGAAGACACTGATATCACAGGTGAAGAAATATATTATTCAGTATGTAACCTTTCCCATTCCATAATATCAAATTATATTCATGATACAGACAAAAATATTAAAGCTTGTTTACTGTTTCGTCTATGCGGCATTGAAAACGATTTACAGGCTGTGTACCATATCGTAGAAGAGCGTAAGATGATTGTATGTTAGTAGGGTGGTTCCCAGTTACTTACAAGGACTTCAATCCTGAGCTCGCGGTCTGCTTTCTGAGCTTTGTACTTCCACTCGGCAGTCTTCGGGATCGCTGACAAGAAGACTTTTTTTTTGACACGCACCTCTTCTCTTCTGATTATCTTCCCTTTGTGGTGTCAATTTAGCATTTCATAACTCTTCTCCTTCTTGCGCCGGATCCATAAACGTGGCCATTCCAACTAATTCGACGCTCTTGCATTTTATTCGCGAGGACATGAATGCCGCTGAGTATCGTGCGATCTGACTCAGTACAACCATCGCAGCATAATCACCTCCAGTAAAAAGACAGCCCTATTGATTGTTTTTAGATCAATCTTCGTATTTCGTGGCATTTCGAGGTCGCAAATGACACCAGCCATCTCACGCCACTTGGCCCACGCGGCTGCAAGACGTACTTTGACTTTTCAATCGACGTTTCCAGTTGTGTAAAGTACATATTCCAAGTAATTAGAATCCAAGTCGTGAATATATTACTCTATTGATGATTGTTTTTAGATCAATCTTCGCATTTCATGGCATTTCGAGGTCGCAAATGACACCAGCCATCTCACGCCACTTGGCCCACGCGGCTGCAAGACGTACTTTGACTTTTCAATCGACGTTTCCAGTTGTGTAAAGTACATATTCCAAGTAATTAGAATCCAAGTCGTGAATATATTACTCTATTGATGATTGTTATGATTATTCTACTCTATTCTAACAAAGTTGTGACACTAGTCTAGACAGGCTGGTCTGTGCGTTCGACAAAGTTAACGCCTATGCAGATAGATGTGGAATCTGTAAAGTGCATCGTCAAGTGCTCGGTACATACTTTATCGTCAGTAAGTGATTGAACTTCTGAAAATCAAAGATGTGTGTGCGGGATCGAACGAACGATTTGCGCGATTTGCCAAAATAAATTAGACCTCGGCCATCACTACATTTACATTCCATTGTGTTGGTAGCAGTAAATGTAGCTTTTGACCTTCAGTGTTTCCTTACAATATTACTGAATTTATAATGTACTTACATTCATTTTTTTTTTTTACTAAAGTGTTACTATACTAAAGTGCAGCTTCCGTGGAGTGGCGGTAGTGAACGCGGCCGCTACGCAGGAAACGCGGGTTCGATCCCCGCTCAGTGTAAATATTTGTATGCATGAATATGGGTATTTGCATTGGTCTATTAGTGAAGCGAAGAGCACGTTTAGCAGTCTATCCCGTGTGCCATACCAGCATCTATGGCAGTCGGGATAGAGTAAAGTCGCAACAACTGGTCTAACTGCAATGCTTCGATATCGTCTTTGGGTTGTGGAGGTCAGATGGCAGTCGTTTCAAGGAAAATATCGAATTTCATCGAAATTCGCAGTTAGTCTGCTAAAGCGGACCCCAGACTCCGAGGTAAGAGCTTCGGATGCGACTGGAATTAACGCTAAGACAAAGAAGTTTGTTTTAAAATATTCAAACTGTACCAATGCACACTGTATGAACACCACCGTCTTAATTATATGGTTTTTACAGGTAGTTGGGTACATCCAGGCGAATACGCATCATCTGGTGAGTGGTGTGCACATTTGTTACCTAGCGTCCACGTAAACGTATTGTCGTAAGTTGTGGCTTAACGCAAATAAATTATACTAAAACGGTTTGCTTCACGCAAAAGGGCAGTATATTAAAAAAAAAAGAACATTTGACAGACGAAATAAATATAGGTTGCTAAGATAGGTAAAACGTGTAGAAAGAACACTACAAAATAGAAGCAAACCATCTTAGGGTGATGTTCCACTGTACGTTTGCATTGTGTCTTCGCAATTGAGCAGAGTCATTCTTAGAACTTTAAAAGAATTTATCGCGTTTGTATAATTTAAATTGATTATAAATTTCTAAGAATGACCTACTGCGTTGCGACTACGCGATGCAAACGCATGAATGGTGCCTCACTCTTAGCTGAATTCTCTTTCTTTGCTAAATTTAAAGCCCAGTATTGTACTTCGGTTGTACTTAGGCCCTTACTAATAAAACACAGGGTATTTACAGTTGATGTTGTGTGGAAACATAACAGCTATATATATCCTGTGTATTTTTTTTATTAGTAAGGGACTTGATGATTAGTTATCTGTCAAAAGTTTGTTTATGATTCACTTAAAAATCATGATATGAATGATGTTTCAAGTGGACGTTAGCTTAAGCTAGGCAGCAATGAAATGCTTTAAAACATCGCAAATCAAACATCATTAAATGTAACTGGCTGTTAAAGCAGATTGGTAATATGGGTAATATATTATCTCCAAATTTTTAATTTCATTATCATAGTGAATGATGCGTTTCTTAGTCAGGAAATTGCAAATGGGGGAAAAAGGTGGTTTTGTAATGAAATTTATTTTTGAAAATATTTTATTCGTAGTAATAACACACTATCTATATTTTGGTTATATTAGTTGGTGACTTTTGTCAGTGGCTGTAGTTTTAGAACAGCAACAGAAGAAGTTGCAATTCGTTAGTACAATAGAATAGACTTGCCTTGTATGGTATTGACATACGTTTACAATTATTATAAACGTCAAAATACGTCTCATTCCGATGCTTTTATTATTCTATTCTGCTATCAATTGTGCCACTTATCTAGGAGGCAGTATTGTCAGTGAGTCTCTAATTTTTGCTGCCGTTAGTACTTCACTATTTATCCGAATCAAGCTGAGAGTGACATGAATTCTTCATGTCTGCTCAAACGATGTTTACCAACGAAAAGTTCGTTTCAGCTGTGGGTTTGCTGTGCTCAAATATTTCATAATAATGTGTGCGTTACCCCAGCAAATGTTGTGCGTTACCCCAGCAAATGTTGTGCGTTAGAGAGTTGAAAGTATAACAGATTTTTAGTGTGTTTTGAAGGTAAATTTATTTACGTATAGCAAAATTTGTGCAGATGTTTGCGAAAAATAAATTTTGCTGCAGTAATTCTCGAAACATCACCACAGCAAAAGTTCTTTCCTAGCCTGGAACCAATTCTGGAATAGATAGCTTATATTACGTATTAAGTTAGCAAAGTTAATAGTAAAAGTGTGTTGTGGTTTTTAAATTATTCAAGATTTTGCTGCGGTAACGTTTTGGGATTTCCCAGATCTCGAAAACGGCTGAACGCAAATGTTTGAAAAAAAAATACCACTAACAGCACTTTACACTTTTTTGTTTATATTTTTTTAAACATAAGTTTTCTATTCGTTTGTTAAACACCACAGAACACACTAAAAATCTGTTATACAGTCGACTCTCTAAAGCACAACAATTTGCTGGGGTAACACACACGTAATAATATATATTTTAAGTAAAGCTTTATGCTGGCTTATGTATATACGCCCATACAAGCTTATTAATTAATTTAATAACACTTGTGTGCAATATTCATTGTGCTGACATTTATATGAAGCAAAGGAAAATATTAGTTTTATAATTTTAGTATCTCTTTCCTAGAAGTTTTTAAAATTCTTCCGGTAAACTTCTTTTTGTAGTAAAATTGTGTTAATAAATTTAAGTAACGTCACAATAACCACAACCAGACTGCCAGTGTTAGTACCGCAAGTGGGAAGTGCGACTGCGCAAACTGAAGTAACTTTAGTACACTAAAAGTTTAACGCAAAGCATACATGAATGGGCATGTTATACGTACTTTGTACTTACCCACCGGAAATTGATAGTTTATAACTTAATGAAATCCAATCACGAACAAACTTAGCATAATAAAGTCAACCAATCATCCGAGTTTATGAAACCAATGAGGTTACAGCAAATGAGGCTTCAAAAGAATTTACGAAAGAAATAACGTCATGATGGTATCTTCCTTTGCTTTATAAAAGTCAATAGGTACTTAAACATAACATCCTCAATATTCGCTCATACACCTAGCCACTGAAGCAAGTTTAAAAATATTGAACTGACCTTTCATTAGTTGATATCTTTGATTGTCACTCAAGTGGGTTCGGCTGACGTTTCCTATAGATGACGGGGCCTGGAAAAAAATACATTTATCTATGAGTTCTGGACACAGGAAAAGTGTTAAGTAGAAGGAATCTGGGATGTGCTCCTGCAGTGAGCCGATTGATTAGCTAAACCATGCCTAGTCGTCGCGTTGGCTAACGAAATCTCTATACGTGGCATGTCAGAAGAAAACACACGTACACACAAACACACACTAGACCGACATTTTGGAGAATACTTCAATACAACATGGAAATTTAAATTTGAGAGCCTCTGTGGCGTAGCGGTAGAACGTTCGACTGCTACGCATGGGGCACAGGTTCGATTCCCGCTCAGTAAAAATATTTACATGAATGAATATGTCTATTTGCACTAGTCTTTTTTTTTATACAACTTAGGTGGCAGGCAAGCACACGGCCCACCTGATGGAAAGTGGTTACCATGACCTAAGAACGTGTGTAACACCAGTGGAGCCACATCCGTGCTGCCGACCCTGTAAGAACAGAGATTTTGTGCCGTCAGTGTAGAGGACAAAGCCGGACAAGCCTTTGGTCATCCCACTGACAGCACAAAAACTCTCCAGTGAGCTCTGGCTACCCTACTCACCGCCGGGAACACAACACGAAGGGCGGAGGTACTTCCCCAGTCGGGCTGCTCAATTGGGCGGAAATACCGCCGTGTCCTACCTACGTATACGGTCTGGTTGTTTTTATGTATAATGTGTATGTATGTATTTACATATATAAATGTATCTAAGTATGTTAATCAGCATTCTAGATTCCATAACACAAGCTAGTTAAACTATGCTTAGTTTGGGTCTATGTAGCGTTGTGTAAAATTTTGTGGAATTAATTAATAATATTAATTAATTAATATAAAATTATTTTTATTGAAAGAATGCCATAATAATATAATAAATGTCAGCTTTCTGTCGTAATTGACTAAATCAGCTTCTAGCTCCTGCTTTTTCTTAGTCGTATTTTTTGCTGATTTTCAAGCTTTCCCACTAAAGTGTCACGTGTATTGTCGCTTTTATACAATAAGTAGGTATAATTTCATGACCACCAAAGTGACGTCACTTGGAAATAGGTGACCTCAGTCAGTGACCAAACAGATTTAGCATCTAACGAGTAGTTAAGTTATCCTTTAATATTATTATTTAAAGTAACGGCGTCGTGTGTGAGCGTATATTATTATGCAAACTCATAAAAAATATGTATCATATTTTTAATACACTAATACTGTACGTTCTATTTCCATGCGTTCTAACAATTCGCATCAACGCATGATTGCAGTTAACGACAATTATTTCGGTGAGTAACTTGGAAACTGTTAATTATTTTACTAATATAGTAGTCATATCGGTGATAACCTTTACATTTGCTACGGTAAACACTTCGCATTGTGGTTTATATTTACATATTTCCTAACTCACACACTGCGTCGCATTTTATAGCAATTTGAGATATAAATGTAATATTATGTACTACATGTCTGTTGAACGCTTTGTTGTTTACGAACTCCAATTGTTATTGCTATCGCATGCGGCGAAGTGTGTGACCCGCCTAACGATCGCTTACAAGCGAAAAATCTAAGTAAGTATCCCAACACCTCAGTTGTAAAACATGATACTACTTTTAACTATGTTGGATTTGTAATAACTTTTTAAATACAAGTTATGACCTAAATTATTTCAACCCAAGTCAATATTTTTATTGAATTGTGAATTTAAAAGCTTCACATCATTTTTATTATATTATTATTTGATAAGTACATTTTGTCAATACCTATTCTCCTTCAACACTATATTAAATTATCTATTTAATAGGAATGGGCAAGGAGGTGGAGAACCTTATTCTCGAAAACAACGAGCTGTTAGCCACGAAGAACGCCCTAAATGTGGTGAAAGATGATCTGATAGTGAAAGTTGATGAGCTTACGGGAGAGTTGGAGATCTTGAGAGAAGAAGTCAGCAACCTTAGTTCGGCGAGGGAGAAACTGAGAGATAGAGTCACAGAGCTGGAGGAAGAGGTCCGGCATTTGAAGGTAGGATATTGTATACAAATGTACTAGTTACAAGGTCGATTGTTGAGGTAAATATTCTTAAGGAAAGTACTCAATTTAGTGTCTCTTTTTGACTCTTTCCTCCTTATTCATAGCTACATTATAATTTTTTTTTACGTGCGCATAATTCCCACGGATACCTCTCCACCGAAGCCGGTGGAAGAGGTTATGTCGGACTCGAACCGACTGAAACGCACGCTGCCTGTGGGTTGTTTTGGTTGCCGAAGGTGAGGTTGACAGGCATATCCCTCGCACCCCGGCCGACCCACGGCCATCTCTCACGATCTGGCCCTCTTCTCGGGTGTGGGGACTACAGAGTCCCCAACTCGTCCCCGGAAACGGCGAGGCGCACCAGGCACGCCACCGCCACGGCCTGCTTCTGCTAGGATGACAGGCGGCTCCACCTGTCACCCCCAGGCCGGCGCTCATGGGGGGCGGAGGTCGTTCATATACCTCAGACGTCCGAGTTGCCTTCGTACGCGGGCAGCTTAGCTTGCGATCCTTCGTCGCCCCCGCTGCCGATCCCGCCCCGCCTCCTCCTTCACGAACATTACTTGCTCGCAGAAGGAGGCGCCGGCCGCATTCATAGCTACATCTTTATAGTTAAAATGCACAGAGAATAAGACAAGTCCAGCGTTGTTGTAGCTAGCTCATTTGTCCACATTAATAAATACCTGATAATATTCTTCAGTGGCAATAAATAATATCTTTTTGATCACTATCACTTATCACTTATTCATTACACACGCGATTACTTCAATAGTGTTCACTTAAAAATTGGTCCGATACGATCGAACTTTGGTTCATCAATGCACGCGCCCACATTACAGTGTATTAAAAGCTATTTGTTTACAAATGGCTTATATTCTTAGAATAATGAACTCTCCTTAAGAATCGCTATATGAAATGTAACACTGTTACAATGTTGTGATGACTTGACCCGAAATATGACGTAACTATGATTGTTATGTTTAAATATTTGAATTATAACTTCTTTTGGTAAATTCTACCTTTATGTACCTATTTATTTTCAATTTATATCATTAATGAAGAAAGAGACGTGATCACAAATACCTAACACCAAACTGAATGATTTTCGTGACGTAAAAATCGCTACTAGTGATTCTAAAATATTTACCATGTTGATAAATATCATTGCTAATATGGACTAGAGAGCTGTTATGGACAGCAAGTACGTACAGTTTCAACGTATTAAACCGTAATCAGGAACTAAATACATAAATTGAACTTTTATAAGTGAGTTTATCAGTGAGTAGGGTAGCCAGAGCTCACTAGAGAATTTGTGTTGTTAGTGGGATGACTAAAGGCCTGCTTTGTCATCTACACTGACGGCAAAGAAACTCTGTGCTTACAGGGGCGGCAGTGCAAGTGTTGCTTCTCTGGTGTTACACACATCCATAGGCCACGGTAACCACTTTCCGTCTGCCACCTAAGTGGTATAATATAAATCTGTCTTCTAGATTAAAATGTAGTCAAATTGTGTTACATAGTTTGTATTTAGTAGTACTTAGTTATATGACTATGTGACAGGAGACGGTTAGCACGAACGCGGGTGGTGGTGAAAATGAAGACGAGGCAGACGTTCCCATGGCACAGCGACGAAGATTCACCCGCGTTGAAATGGCTAGGGTGCTAATGGAGCGAAATCAGTACAAGGTGAGTTTTTTTGAGGAACGTTTCTGGGGAATATAATAAAAAAAAAAGATGAAAATACTAAATAAATTTAATTAGGAAGCTATATTTGAACAAAGACATAAGTTTTAATACTGTTTTAGCTGAAACTAGAATATTATTTAAAATTTATTACGGGTCCGTAAAAAAAACAATCAAGCACAGAAGGCTCTTTACGGACGCTAAAAAAGAGCATCTTTAGCTGCTATGTAATAAAGTGTAAATTAAATCACAGACCAGAGATTTGACCATGGGGGTCAAAATTATTTTGCTGCATTTTCATTATAACACTGTTTGTCTAATTATTTATAATATAATTCGTTTAACTCTAATAGTAACTGTTCTTACGAAACAAACATTATAAAAAAATATAATATTGTTTCTATAATTTTCCTACTTCTTTTTGTCAAAAAAATACCTATTTTTTCTTGCCGTAAGAACCTTCTATCAAATATTAGAAAATGTAAAAGAAAACATGAATGTTACAGGTTAAGTCGTTTTCTCAAGGTATGACGTGAGCATGAAACGCGTTCAATAGCTTGTAGACACAAGATATTGAAATCAACACAAAATTTGCATACAATTATCGTTTTCATTGTAATCCATATTATTTTTACAGTAAAAATTTGTTTTTTACAATAGCTTTTTTATGTGTTTTTGCAATCGATATGTTTTTAAATTCCAGGAGCGCTTTATGGAGCTCCAAGACGCAGTCCGCTGGACGGAGATGGTCCGCGCTAGCCGCGTCGACACCACTATGGATAAGAAGAACAAACAGAGCATATGGAAGTTTTTTAGTAATCTCTTCAGGTAATTTCCGATCCATGGCACCCGGGGGTTACCATGAAACGTACACCCGTAACTTCGAGTCCACACAAAACTCGAACGACCATTAATGCACTCTATATGCCATGAAGTTACTTCAGATTTTTAAACTGAAGTGGCGTCTTCGGGCCAATTTGCGGGGTAAATGTCATTTGTAAATTCGGTTATGTACGTTTTCATGGTAGTCCTATTGTTTACATTCTACTACCGCATATGCGGTGAAATCTCCTAGATGATAGTAACGTGCAGCTCTATAAAAATACGTGGACGTTTAAAAAACTGAAAGTAAACTTAAATGAACTTGAGGGTATTCGTTATCACCTACTGTGCAATTCTCTAAGCACAGCGTTGCGTTGAGCACTGCGATGCGTCATCCTTGATAGGGTAATCCCTATTATATGCTGCTACTAGGGATTCTCCTATCAAGGCTGTAGCAGCATATCGTCACTGGAGATCGAACAATGACAATCTCTGTCAAGGCTGAAGACGGCAACAACTGCACACAACAATTGCAACAATTGAAATGGGAGCTTACTTCTATTTCAGGTGATAACATGTAATTTTAAGTTTTAGGTCTCTAGTAAATTTTTTCATACTTAGTAGTTTTTTTTTTTTTTTTTAGTATTTTTAAGTTACTTATTTCGTGCAAATACGATCGTGCATAAAATACATATGATATAGCATCGGACGGCCTAATTCTCTGGGAATCGAATCCAAGAGCTCATGCATACACCCGCACTCGTACATCGAGTTTTTACGCGTTCATAATCTGAATATCGGAGGGTAAGAAAAGGCCAAGTGCGAGTTGTTTGTCGTCAGACATTTTGGAAATTCCATCCATGATGTATATTCTAATTTTATCTTTGTATATGTATCATATTCAAATAAATGTATATCATATTCAAATATATGTGTATCTTATAGTCAAATTACTATAGCTGTAATAAAATGATCATGATTTTGCAGATTACGACTTCAATTAAAGATTGTCGGGCGATTATGAATTGAAATTTACTAAGAGACAGTTAAAACACGCTCTATTTAGGGTAGGTATTTAGCTATACGGCCCCAGCTAAACATTGAAAGCCTTCCTGAATCTTTCAAACTCTTCCTTAAATACTTTACATGAAACAAACATGCTAATATTCTATGAACGATTGCTACAACTTGCGCGTTTCCGGGGAAGGGATATCTAAGGCTTGTATTTCATCAACCGTAATTAACAGAGTTAGCATGTTGATGACATGTGCTTGGTAAAATAATATTTGATTCGACGCCTTTATGCATTTTCTTTGAAACTTATTTTATGGAAATCAGACCCGAATACTGTTTTACTTTTAGATACGGGAAACTTATCTTTTCAGCCAGCTTGTAAATTAATATTCCGTATCTGTATGTTTGGATTTCTAAATTTGCAAGTGTTAAATTATGTATTGTGAAATAGCTGAGCGTTATATTATGTCAATATGTCAATGAAAATATATTAATGCTAGCGTATATATGTGTACATTATGTGTCGATAAATACAACTTGCATATCAAGGTAATAAATACCACTCTATTGTTTATCCCTCGTAGAAAACGTAGAAATAATAACACATACCTTTTGGTTGACACCTTCAGTCGTCGTATGAGATACAGACCTATGCGGATAGGATGTGTTTTATACCGCGGTAGCCTAGTGGTATGTGTAATGAACGGCTGAGACGAGGTCTCGGGTTCGATCCCAGGTTTTACCATGGCACACACCAACGACTTTTCGATGCTTTTCGAAGTTATGTGTGTATTTATCGCAGGTTTATAAGTGCCCGGTTAGTGGCAAAAGGCTCGCCATTTATTACATTGGGATCTAAACATAAACTGGCGAAATGTGTGTGCTAGCACCTCTGCCTATCCCTTCGGGTATAAAGGCGTGAGTTTATGTTATGTTATGTTTATATTGATGGAAAGAAAGTAATACATATTATTATAAAATAACAAACTATTACTTCTATATTCCAAAATTCGACTGCATTGTATATATTATGTTTCCATAAATCCAGTCTAAAGATAGTAGGATTGCTTGAACAAAAAAAAACCTGTTTTTCACTTGCTTTTGTTAAACATTTTACATGCTGAAGCACTTTATTACTTGTATGTTAACAGAATGCATTTGATTATTACATTGCACTTCATTATGCTAGCGAAATTAAAATGTAATAAGACTTGAGGTTTACCATTAAAGACAAGTAGCATGTTACAATGGTGACACTCAGCTTGACGGTGTCATCAGATGCTTTTCAAACCCCACTTAAAAGACCCGGAACTGTAAGAAGAAGGAAACTAAAATGTGTGTGTATATATGAGTCCTTCACTTCGAAACCTCCTCCGCTTAATCCTCAAGGCTTATACGGCTTCTGTGGATGCAATTGCCATCTGACCCCCAACCCTGATATGAAAGTTAATCAGAAGACGTACCGGCCTGCACACTCAAACAAATTCGTATATTACGACCTATTATGCACACGATACAGTGACGTCATTGTTACAATTCTGAATAGAAGACAGACGTTATTATTCTGTAATGTGCAATATGATATATATGGTATAGGCATAAACTTGCAGCTTTGCGATATTTAGACATTAAAATTTAAAAGCGAAATTGCGCGACAAGAAATAATGAATTTTTACCATTGCTGCAAATAGCTTTTATGAGAAGCGTAATTGCCTGATAATGGTTTTGCCAACGACATTTGCCAAGTTTATTACAATGTACACCTTCCATACAACAATGCGAGCTTATGCTATATGTAATTTATTTGCTGAGCGTAGGTTTTGTTTCTCCTGTTCTGTTTTAAAAGAACGCATAACGTACCATTAAATGCGTAATATAGAATCACACAATGTATATATGAAATTATACATACCTAGTATGTTTTACATTCTGAAGCGATACATAATTGTAATTTACGTGCGACATCTAATAAAATATGTATATTACAGCGTGGAAACAGTAGGCTAAAGTGTCCCAACATTAGTAGAGTGCGATGAGCTAATTTATTGATATTATAGCAAATACTAATTTCATTATACAAACGAAATAAAGGAAATATGCTACGTACTTACCACCTTTTCTTTACAATGTGGGCTACAGTAACACACCTCGTCTGTCGTTTATAGATACATACATACATACATTTGATTGAATTCGGTCCCACGTAATAGGAGTTGAGCCTGTTGCCGTCTTCCGAACACTATTGTTGACTCAAGCCATGCATCTGATGCTGAGTCTGGGCTGTATAAAACTGTCTGATGTTAAACAGCCCTATCCCTTAGTCGCCTTGTATGACACCGCATGGGTAGAGATGGGGTGGTCCAAATTCTATTTTGCCGGAAACTGTACATACATACATGTCACAAATATAAAATAATGAAGTTCACAAACAAATTGTTTTTAAACGTATTTCTTCATTTTCTTACTCCAACTCGCACTTGACCAATTTCTTCTACAATAGAATAACAAATGTATAGATATAATATATAATTTCATATTCCAAAAGCATGACAACGCTATGCCGTTTGTTCCAGTTCGAACGAGCGTCCACAGCGCCCTTTATCGACGCCTCACCTTCGGGCCGTAGCGGCTCCCCAGCCGGCGTTACGTCATTCGAGAACACAAGCGGATTTCTTCGAGACCCAACTCACCGATCATCACCACTCTAGGCGACATGAGAGGAGCGAACAGTTCCGGCAGGTTAGTTGATCTATAGAGGCATGATTTTAGTACACAGGCATAGCACGCCTTTATTTAACAACACCTCCTAATCATATAGCTGGATATATATTTGTTTAACAGTTATACATTTCTTGAAGCCTTATTGAATGTATATTATTTTAATAAAAACATCTTGTTAACATTATAAAAAAATAATGTTCACATTTAATAATAATTAAAAAAAAAATTAGTTACGCATTACAAGTTGATTCTTTACTTATGTGACAATTTATTCTTATGATAAATAAATAAATTGAATAATCTCAGGCGGAGGATGTAATCTGATTCTTAGGTGAAGCTTATAAAGATAATATTATGTACATAGAAATTTATTTTTATTATCTATAGCAAGATATTTTTCTTAATTACTGATTGTTATAAATGGTTGAAACGATACCCATTCCAAACTTCTGTTTGGTTAGTACAAAAGATATCGTGTATTTTTAAAGTGATATAAACATAACATAACATAACATAAACTCACGCCTATTAGGGGTAGGCAGAGGTGCTAACACCCACAGTTCGCCAGTTTATGTTTAGGTCCCAATGTAATAGGTGGCGAGACTATTGCCATTAACTGGGTACTTATAAACCTGCGATAAATACACACATAATGTCGAAAAGCATCCAAAAGTCATTGGTGTGTGCCATGGTAAAACCTTGGATATAACTCGAGACCTCGTCTCAGCAGTCCATTACCTATACCACTAGGCTACCGCGGTCTTAAGTTATATAAATAGCAAAAAAATAATTCCTATAAGTTGACACTGAGCTATCGTTTCCACCCTGTATAACAAATTCACTGTAAAAACAGTTAAGTCTAGAATAGCCCAAATAACATATTATGTAGCTACTTAGCTATTTAAGTAACATATGTTATGTGGTCTGCAACTTCCAATATATCCTTATATGTATATATAAGTATGTTATTATATTCTTTAGTATATGCCAGGTTAATTTCATATATTTTTGCAGTATTGTATGTATTCATTGAATGAAGAACTGCTATCTTCATACGCCTATGTATTACTGTGCCCGTGCACTTAGTGGTCAAGCACTCTGAACTACTTCTAAAGCAACAGCCGACGGGGCTCGATCCTGAATTGGTGTAATTTATGAACAAACCTATCAGACGCCGAAGAACAAGCTTCCATATTATTGCTTCAAAATCATTTACCATTATATCCTATTCCATTGGCCGTTGATGTAGATCACTTGCACGCCAATACTTGCTGCTATCACCCAAGCTTCCGCGATCTAGCACTTATTCCGCTTAATAATCCGACCTTACTCAGCCACACGCCGACGTATTGGATTTATGTATCATATAAAAATATTGATGACAGTTCAGTATGAATTCTATGTTATATTTCTTAGTTATAACTACTTAATGACGTTTGAAACGATTTCTATATTGAATTTTATACAATACAAGTCCTCTTTAAAAGGAATTTCACTTTTATTTGAAAAGTTATTGTAATCTCTTTAGAATAAAAGTACCAGGGATTTTGAAACTTTTAACACCGATATGGAAAATGTGTAAACACTCTTCTGAGTGTGACCAAAGAAGTGTTTCGGTTATCTGTCTTTTTTCTGTACCTAATATCCCACCTCATTCAGTCGATCAGAATTTGTAACTTGTTTTTATACACATTTTGAAGATATATCAACATTAATTTGGAGATTCTTAAGAAAAATTCAGTTACAGTCTTCTTGATACTATTTTCAATCGATTAACACTAGGATCAAAAAGTGTCAGTCTCTTTCACACAGATTTTGAATATGTAAATAAATAAAATAAGTGTTTAACACACATGTTTGTACTCACTTGTTAAAATCTATTGTAAAATGCCTGTCCTTAGTAATTCGTTAACATTTTGATGTTTCCAATTGTAAATTTGTTATTTATAGGTAAAATCTGACTAAGCAAGTAAAGGAATCATGACGAACTTCATCTGTTGATTTGTACCAAAACTTAATATAAATATTAATGCTTCGAAACTCGAATGTTCAATATGTCATTACATAAATTATTTTAAACCCGTGCAAAGTTAAAAATATTCAAAATATAAGTACTATTGTCCTAAAAAAGAAAACAAGTTGTTGTTTACTTGAAGTGACTTTTGTTTTGACTATTATGACTATTTGTATGCAACTGGCAAAGTCCAATTCAAGTACATCAAATCCGAAAGATTATGCCCTAATATAAGGGGGTTGGAATGGAATGGAAAGGGGACTCCCTTGTCCGCACTTAGCCTCCCTTTTGATATAAGGGGGTTGTCCATTGATCAATCACATGATGCTCAACAGTCCCCCTGTTGAGGGGGTTTGGAAAAAATCACAAAATATCACTAGAGGGAGGTAGGGATATAGTGAGATATCGTGTATTTTTTTTTTAATTACGCGTGATAAAAGTAAATTTTGTAATTATTTTTAAACGACCTGGTATCAAAAAATAAACTTGATTTTGGAGGAGTGGGGAGGGGGAGGGTTAAGAAATTGCTAAAAAAACATCACGTGATTAATGGAGAGCCCTGTTTACGGGGTAATTTTTTGAAAAGGTCTTGGATAATCCAAAACTAAGGAATAGCGAAAATGCTCAATGGAGTCACAAGCCCGATTTTGATGAAACTTAAACCCTCATCATTCGATTTTCGAAATTTTAATAGTTTGTTTTTTTTGCGTGCTAAAAATCTTCACGAATACCTCCCCGCCGGAGCCGTTGGGACAGGTTATGTCGAACTGGAACCGACTAAAACGTACGGCGCCTGTGGGTCGTTGTTGGTTGCCGAAGGTGAGGTTAACAGGCATATCCCTCGCACCCCGGCCGAGGGTATAGTTTGATAGTAGACAATCAAAATAAATGTAATTGATAATATTGGCATTGATAAGCTCAACATACTAAATTAATCGCATTGATTATTACATCTCTCTACTACTCTTGTACCATATTCTAGCAAATAAACTATTTTGATTTGATTTGATTTAAAATAATTAAATTAATTTAATTGCTGCGTTGTTAAAATATTTTGAATTCTGAAAGTCGTTCTAATGGAATCAAGGCTGAATAACAAGTAAATAAGTAAAATAATAAGTTATTTCTCTTTATTGAAAATATTTTTTTTTTTTTGGTACAAATCCTGCCACGATATTTTATAATACTGAAACTCGTTCGATGTATATATTACTACTGAGACCAATATAAAAAAAATCAGTTCATTATACATTATAACTGCCAATATTTTGTGTATATTTTACGAAAGAAGCGAAGACAATATTGAATCCAATATGAAACATTTGCAATGTAAAGGTGGTCTTTGTATACCAGTGATATCGAGGTGTGCGGATAAGTGAGGTCTAACCTGTTACTCCTTCCTTTTGTGTTGTGTCAATTGTAGTGTGTTTTTCATTTCTTCCTTTTCCTACCTAATTTCCTATCCTTTTTTGTTTTCAGTGGAAGCAATGAAGCATAAGTTTGAAGTGCTAATGACTTTAAGTGATACTAGGTTTACGCATGTGTAAATTGTTAGTTAATATATGTATGTATACTTTATTACACATTAAAAACTTAAGATTTGTAGATTTTACGTTTGTTTTCATTTGCCGCTTGTTTATTCTATTTTTTAATGTAACACAACAACAGTTTGGCAAAATGATTCCTTGAGAACGTAGTGTAATCTGCCCTATTCTTGACACTTCTTACGTGTCATCGCTAGTCATTTTGCGTTCTCTTTTATGATAAAATCTATTATTTGGGTATTAATATCATACAAAATCATTTAAAATTAATGTATTAACTAAAATCCTCAATTTGATTAGTCTATTTCTCTCTTAAAATGTCTTTAATACTTGAAAAATTCCTCAACCTTCACTCTTTTTAATCAGAAGAACAATTTAATGTCAACAATGTGGCAGTTTACTATATATGATGTGAATACGTACACATTGGGTGTGTGTGCGTGTAGGTTCGAGCGCACGTTCGTAAGGAGGACGGACGCACGCAAGCGTACGGGTGGAGCCTGCCCAGCAAGAGCGGACAGGGACAGAAGGGTCCCAGTTCGTGCACTTCTCTGTCATCGGGCGGAGTGCCAGTACCAGTGCCAGTGTTCTGCAGGTTAGTCCTGATATTTATTTAAAATATTGATATTAACTCAACTCAAACCTATCAGAAGTCGAGTGGACCGGACGGTATATCGGCGATGGTGCTTGGACACTCTTACTCCGCGAGGGAAGTTCTGGTCTCGTGAAAGACTGCGTTATGAAATGTGACAGGACAGATCCATCCAATTACAGGCCTATCGCTATTACCTCACTTATCTCCAAGATGATGAAGCGTGTTATGAATACACAGCTCGTGAAATACCTTGAGGAGAAAGATCTACTGAGCGACTGATAGTGTGGTTTTTGCCACTGTAGCTCTACCAGTGACCTTCTTTTGTAACTCACAAACCGGTGGTCGCAAGCCATCGAGTTGGGGTGAGGCACTAGCGGTCAGCCTCAATACAGCGAACGCCTACGATGGGGCCAGTGGTTGGCACAAAGGTCTTCTTACGAAGTTGCCGTACTATGGACTCCTCGAGGGATAATGCGAATGGGTCGCCAGCTTTTTGTCCAACAGAAGTATCTAAGCCGTCGTCGACGGCACCTACTTGGACCGTATTTACATAAACGCTGGTGGCCCACAAGGCACCGTATTGTTTCCGACGCTGTTTCTACTGCATATCAATGACATGCTGTCTGATGGCTTTATTAATTGTTATGCGGACGAGAGTCCGGGCACACGTGTTACACGGGTCATGCAAATATCCCTCAGTCCGAGGTGGAGGAGACTCGCGAACAACTTGTCTCTGAAATCGAGACTACTGGAGTATCCAATTGGAGACGACTAAACCTCCTATTCAACCCCACTAAGACACAAGTATGTGTATTCACCGCTAAAAAACCCCATTTATTATAGCGCCCTAATTACTGGGTACACCGCTTACAATTTCCTCAAGTATTGAGATCCGTGGTGTCGATATCTCCAGCGGCGTCCAGTACCTCAGTCATTTGGAGGACAAGGTTAAGTTGGTATCAAAGAAACTTTGAGTGCGACACAACAGGGCGAAGTAGTACTTCACTGCGGGGCAGCGACTACTTCTTTATAAGGAACAGGTTCGGCCCCACATGGAGTACTGCTGTCACCTTTTTGCCGGAGCGCCTGTATACTAGCTTGACCCCTTCGACTCGGTGCAAAGACGGGCATTAAGGCTGATCTAAAATCCCATACTAGCAGGCGATAGGGAACCTCTCAGCCTTAGAAGGGACTTTGCCTCACTGTGTGTTTTACTGCTTATACAAAGTTTTGTGACATGATGCCCTCAGGAACATTCTATCATCGCATTGCTCGCCGTAGGCAAGGAATTCATCCTCACACTTCACTGTGCGGCTTGAAAGGAATTTCATCCCAGACACGCTCAAGCTGTGGAATGATTTCCCTGCTGCGGTTTTCCCAAGCGACTACAATATAGGGAATCATGAAGGGCATTAGAAGGTTTCTTCAGGGTCGGCAGCATGAGTGTAACGCCTCTGGTGTTGCATACAACCGAAGGCCACGGTAACCACTTCCCATCAGGTGGGCCGTGTGCATGTCTACTGCCTTGGTATAAAAAGTACAATGGTAAATAGTAGATAAAAAATTCTAAAATTAATATTAGATATACACACGTTAGTTATCCTAACGTGTGTGTGTATTTGATGTATCTCTCGCTTCCAGAGGAGACGTTACCTACGGCAGGAGCGAGAGTAGAAGGCTGCTTGGAAACATTCCACGTATCTGACTAGCAGAGACCACAGTGGAAAGCAGGCGACGGGCCTTCTAACCGTGCTTCTAACACCCGAGGGGTTAATCTTTAAAACCGTACATAGCCTAAAGTCTCGGTAGACTTTAGATTTTATCGTACCCCGGTGGGTACGATGAAAATGTCTTTTCGGTACACCCCGTTAATGAGACCCGAGGCTACGGGAAATTTCAGTCATTCCGAGTTCAACATAACCAGACCCTATGAGCGAGAAGCATACTGATAGATGCTACGTCCATCACGAGAAACCCGGGGAATCCGTTTGTCAACCTGGAACACTGGCATGTTACCAGCGGCGAAAAGATACAGATTGCTTGTGGGGTTCCTGCGTGAGACTCGTGCGGTGGTGGTAGAAAGTCACTGCATGAATAACTCTCTTATGCAGCTAATGTTATGAAGCTGTAGACAATGTCAAAAAACACTGCCACCAACGCAGACACTGGACCACTGCTCCCTCTATCAGGGCCCTCACGTGCATGATGCATACACGGTGGCTAGCCCCCGACGTAAACATTACTTGTTCGCCAAATTCGGTCTCACATTAGTGAGGTGGTTGGACTGGTTGGCTTAATGCTCTTAAAAAGTTAGCGCATCCGTTGAGTAGCACTATGGGTCGGCAGGTACTAACCATCCACAAGGTTAACTTGCGATTGAGGACCAGCTTCCCCGTCTTCTATATTTTTGAGTACCGGCTCTGCTCGAGGCTAGCGTTATATAGGCTAGGTGAGTAAGACCTGTGAACCTCGGTAGGAACTACACACGGTCAAGAATGTCATCAGGTTTCGGAACAGTTTTATTTGCTTTGAACCGTTACATCACTATCTTTAGCTCTGTCGAAGTGACTTCAGATGCTCCGTTACGGAAAACGTCTTTTTAGGGGAACTCTTGAACAGGCCCGCTCTCATGGAGCTTAAAAGTCTGGTGAAAATAGGTGGTTTTTATGCAGGGTTTGAAAGCCTGTGTATAGAGGCCACAGTGCAGCACCTTGTAAACATCACTCCGCCAGTGATTGAGATTCTTTGTGTTGGTATTATTTCCAGGCCAATCGCAGAAAACGAGCCACGCATGACGTTGTTATGCGCGGCTGCTGTCAATTTAAACGGCGGTCGTACGCCAGATGGTGGGTGCATGATCGGCGAGAGCGTGTTTTATGCCAACCAGGAGGATAAGACTGAAAACACTATGTCATTGGGTCAGTAAAATAATATAAATCGTTTAATACTATATGATTAAGTACTAGAGAAGTAGTTTTTGGTTGGTAATGGTCTCGTAACCTCATTTACATCCCAGATTATGGTTTGACATGTCGCATCGGAAAGAAGAGGCTCTCTCTCTTCTTATCGATGCGACATAATTCATTTGGTTAAGATTGACAAAAGTAGCCTAGCGGTATGGGTAATGGACTGCTTAGACGAGGTCTCGGGTTCGATCCCAGGTTTTACCATGGCACACACCAATGACTTTTCGATGCTTTTCGAAGTTATGTGTGTATTTATCGCAGGTTTATAAGTGCCCGGTTAATGGCAATAGGCTCGCCACCTATTACATTGGGACGTAAACATGGGCGAAATATGGGTGCTAGCACCTTTGCCTACCCCTTCGGGGATATTACTAATTGTTTCCTTTCATTGTAGCTTACGAGATGAGCAAGGCCCAGCTGGTGCACTCTCCTGAGGTAGAACAAATAAATGAACAGCTCCAATCTACACATAACGTCGTATATACAGAAAAAACTTTGTCTTCCCTTGTCTGGATATGTTCCAGCAACCAAAATAAGGGTGTAGTCATGGTTTGTGTAATATTATTATTTATTTATAAAAATATATGTTTTAGCGATCCCTATTGCCCTTTCCTTTGTATCAGTTTCTTTTAAAAAAAGCCCAATTACTATCGCGCAACATATATTCAAGAAGAACCCTGAGAGCCTGAAAAGTTTACAGCATTGTGGCGACACAAGCTATGATGATTATGATTAGGAGGAGGTAGGACACGACGGTATTCCCATCCGAATTGAGCAGTCCGACTGGTGAAGTACCTCCACCCTAAAAAATACCACGGCAATAATAACCTCGTGTTGTGTTCCCGGTGGTGAATAGGGTAGCCAGAGCTCACTGGAGAGTTTTTGTGCTGTCAGTGGGAAGAACAAAGGCTTGCCCTGATTTTGTGTTCTGCACTGAGGGCACATAAAATCTCTGTTCTTACAGGGTCGGCAGCACCGATGTGACTCCACTGGTGTTACACACGTTCATAGGTCACGGTAACCACTTTCCATCAGGGGGGCCGTGTGCTTGTCTGCCACCTAAGTTGTATAAAAAAAAATGACTGTGGGCCATTTTTAATTTTATGTTTTATGAGTTACATCGACAAAACCCCTTCGTTAACGTTTTGTGGCTACGAGCCCAATGGTCCAGTAAAATTGGTACCCAAATTGGTAATGTCAATTACTTTGTTCTCCATTCACAATCGAATGGTATGTGACAACTGTAATAGTAATACTGACAACTTTTATGTTGCCCAAATAACATTTGTATTAGGTAGCTTAGTGGTTAAGGAGTCGGCCTTACGATCGAATAGTCTCAGGCTCGAATCCTGGCTATTACGCTACTGACATCAACCCACTCCTTACACAAGCAAATTAGCTTCTTTTTTAAAAAAAGAAAGAAAGTCCTCACGGATACTCGAACCGACTAAAACGCACGACGCCTGCATATCGTTTTTGGTTGCCAAAGGTTAACAGGCATATCACTCGCACCCCGGCCGACCCTGAGCCATCCCTCTCGATCTGGCCCTCTCTTCGGGTGTGGGGACCACAGAGTCCCCAACCCGTCCCCGGTACGGGAAGGCGCGCAAGGTGCGCCGCCGTCGCCGCGGCCTGCGCTTATGCGGGGGCGGAGGTCATAGCAATTTAGCTTAGCTGGAGGAATTTCGGTTCTAAGACACCTTAAAAATTGTTTTTTAAATATTTTGTTGACAAATATGTCATTTTTTTTACAGATAATCGATGCGAATAACCCAGCCGAAGTTATAGAATCTTTCCCTGTGACGGATAAGCATATTCTTTGTGTTGCGTCGGTACCGGGAGCCGTCGCTGAAGACTACAGAGAGTACCAGGAGAGAGTTGCAGGACTTACGGAAACAAAACGCCATCCGGTATGTGACTCACATACTTACGTACTTACCTCCGTACAATTACGAAAATCATACCTACAAAGCATCAGAATCTTCATTCTCTGAGTCTTTTCCCAATACAATTGAAGTTGACTTTCCAGTCTAACTTCGAGATTTTCCGTGAGGCGACTGCTATCTGACTCTTTAGCGATATTGAAGTTCTGAAGTTAGACTAATCGGACTTTGAGGGCTCCCAACACCCGTAACAACAGCCGTAGATGTTAGTATGGAAATCGGGACCGACGATTTAACATGATTTCCGAGCCACGGCAATACCCAGACCAATGCAAATAGACATATTCTTGCATACAAGTATTTGTACTGAGCGGGTATCGAAACAGCGGCCCACACGTAGCAATCGCGTTCACTACCGACACACCACAGCTGTCGTACAAAGCATTAACAATTAAGACTACTAGCCGAGTTAAAAAGAGCACCTAAAAAACGTAGTCGCCGTGGTGCTCTAAAAGGGGCATTAACGTGGTATTGCAAAGAAGAAACATGAATCATATGATCGCGGGGGTACATTTCTTTATTTATATAGGATACGTCAATTAGACTTCGCCTTGCCTGCTGAAAGCAAATTCTCAGAAAAGAGATACATACATATACCATGTGACAATTGTGACAATTGTGACACTCAGCTTGACGGCCTCATCATATGCTTATTCGTGTATGTTTCGGTGGGATTTTGAGCTATATGGTGAGGGCCTTGTCCCTGCAGGTCGGTAGTAAATACCGCAAAGGTACGAACTTGAGGAAAGGTCAATTTTTGGGTATTGACCTGTTTTTTTTATACCACTTAGGTGGCAGTCAAGCACACGGCCCACCTGATGGAAAGTGGTTACCGTGGCCTTTGGACGTGTGTAACACCAGAGAAGCTACACTCGCGCTGCCGACCCTGTAAGCACAGTCTCTGTGCCGTCAGTGTAGAGGACAAAGCAGGACAAGCCTTTAGTTATCCCACTGACAGTATAAACTCTCCAGTGTTAAGTTTGAGTATGTTTATAATGATCTTACGGTGCTCGCATCCCGGCGCAAGAAGACAGAAATAGAACATGTGTGGCTGACCAAAAAGTCGCAAAGAGTCGTGCAGCACAACATCATCTTGTGAAACATCTACGTGCAAAGCTTATAGATCAATGCACTCTGTGGTAGTTGCTTGATTGAGTTATTCAGGTAGCATATTGCGAATTAAATAACAATGGTGTAATAATATTTGTTGCAGTCATTGTTTTGTGCTGGAAGGATTGATTCCGTTGACATTACATCGAAAAGCAATCCCAATGAAGAAAACAGTGATAAGGATGCGGTGGTGGTTGGCAGCACTCGACTGGTGAGTTCTGAGAGGTTCTATTCTCGTATTTTCACTTGTTAAATCAATGCAAAAGTCAGTGGACTCGTTCATGTACTTTTATGAAGCATCGTCGATCTAGTTACTAGTTGTAACGACGTTGCAGCTAATTTCGTTTGGGTGTGGAAATTATATTGTTGTAATCTTAGAATAGTGAGTAACCTTGTCTGTTTATACTGTCGTACTTAGGGCCGGTTCGACCAAGCGCGTGTAAAGTTTATTCCTAGAATATATAGCCACATAATTTCACATTCTACCATGCAAAATATTAAGCCTTATGCTTACTTACCTTATACAGGAATTGATAATATACCACCGTTTCTCGCAGAATAAAGAGCTATTCTAACAATAATAAAATGGCGTCTCAAACTGCCATTTTTTAACTAGAGTACGCGGCACGAAATAATTGGCAGTTGTAACATGTAATGTTGCCAGTATCATCTTGTTAATTTTCCGAGAAATATTATTGTTCAGATACGAATGTAACAGTTCTTAGTAGAACTGCTGAACTTAAGAAGTTAAAGGATTGAAAACTTGTGAAAGTGTATTAAGAGATAGTCTTGAAGCGTGTTGTGATACCTCCCAGCAATACACTTTTTAATGTGATAGTGGGTTTGAGCTCCTGCGCCGCTCTAGCACCTCATGCTATCCTCTATTGTGACGAGATTAGTTTCAATATATATATGCTAGGGCCTATAACTATCACTAGAACATCTTAAAAAATGTGCTGGCAACTCTAAACCGTATTGTCGTGGCCTGAACCTACCAACACACAGTATGGCTCGGAATGGCGTCGGTATCATTTTTAGTATCGAGTTTGACCGTGGGTCTTATTTTCTGGTGTTGACTCTAGGATTATTCAGTTTTTGACAAGTTCTGTCACACGCCATAATAGACAAAAGCGAGTTAACATAACTTACTGTTAACACAACCCATAATTGTATTACATTCATTCACCATTCAATTTGCTATTAGCGCATAGATAATATACGGTAGATTGTATGGAAAAAAGTCTATTGATTTAATCGAGAAGCAAGATCTTGGTACAGATTAATTCCGGAATCGTAACTCGCGTATAAATTTAAGTTTGGTCGAATCTACCCTTAGTGGATCTTGCTACATATATTGAAAAAGACACTTGTACTTTTCCATAATATTTTATTTTATCACTTGACCGGTTTCGCCTCACAGTATTTTCAAAGGTTCAAGTCGTCGTAACCAGTCGGTGTGCACCAGCTACACAACAGACGGGACTGGAGCAGACCAATAATGGAGAGAAACCGAAGATGGGGGGCGGCACGGCGACGTACTGCTTTACTATAGTAGCATATCGCCGTTTCGCCCAGTCTATCTTCGGAAATTACACCGCGTCGCATTGCCACTTCCCAAGAAATGTGCTATCAAATGCAAAAAGTAAAATCAAAATTTCACGTGTAATTGTAATCAAAACTAAAATAATAATGTTATGCAAGGTTTGTGCTGATTAAGAAAAGCACAGACAGAAAACGGCCCTTGGAATGAAATTATTATTTTCGTTTTAGTACAATTGGTTATTATTGCGTCAACACATATAGTACATTCTTCACCTTTTATCATAAACCCAGTTCTCACCTTTCCTCAATGAATGCTATTATGCAGACATCAAGTCGTTGTCTTGAAGACTACCCCATCTCTTCCTATGCGGTGTCGTACAAGGCGGCTAAAAGATAGTGTACTTCAACATTAGACAGATATACAGGGTGGAATTTTGTAATGCCTCCTGAAGGTGAAGTACTCTTAATACTGTAGATAGAAAGTTTTACAGACAAGACAAGACAAGACAAGACAAGACAAGACCAGACAAGACAAGACAAGACAAGACAAGACAAGACAAGACAAGACAAGACCAGACAAGACCAGACAAGACAAGACAAGACAAGACCAGACAAGACAAGACAAGACAAGACAAGACAAGACCAGACAAGACAAGACAAGACAAGACAAGACAAGACAAGACAAGACCAGACAAGACCAGACAAGACCAGACAAGACAAGACAAGACAAGACAAGACAAGACAAGACAAGACAAGACAAGACAAGACAAGACAAGACAAGACAAGACAAGACAAGACAAGACAAGACAAGACAAGACAAGACAAGACAAGACAAGACAAGACAAGACAAGACAAGACAAGACAAGACAAGACAAGACAAGACAAGACAAGACAAGACAAGACAAGACAAGACAAGACAAGACAAGACAAGACAAGACAAGACAAGACAAGACAATAATGATAAATGTCCGACATAGATCTATCCGACATAGACTTATCTATGAGGAGGTTAGGGAGGGGTATCTATGAGGATTTTGCGCAAATTAGACTAATAGTGAACTTGGAAATACGATATAATAATAGGGACATTAAACAAGTATCAGCCGCAAAATTTTTAGGTCTAAACATTTACGAGAACTTGAACTGGAAGATTCATATTGAAAGTTTGTGTTCTAAGATAAACCAGTACTCCTATGCTCTTTATAAACTTTCGAAAACATCAAGTACGTCTACAGTCCTGATCGCCTACCATGGTTATGTTGCTTCAATCAAAAGATACGGTATCATTTTCTGGGGCAACGCTACTGATGTAGAATACGCATTTAAAGCTCAAAAGAAATGCGTAAGGGCCATTTCTAATATAAAATCAATAGATAGCTGTCGACCCTCCTTTATTAGACTAAACATTCTGACTCTGCCATGTATTTATATTTTAGAATCAGAACTGTTCGTAAAATTTAAAAGCAGTAGACATAATTTAAAAATCTGTATTCGTTCCAACTCCACAGCTTATTTAAACAAGAGTATCTTCTGCATCCGGCTTTGCGGCTCCCAGAATATATAACCACTTTGCCAAGTTAATTCTAGAGGAAGCTAATTATAAAATTGTTAAATATACACTTAAGAAAATATTGTTGCAGAAGTGCTATTATTCTGTAAAGGAATATTTATATGATGAACTGTTAAAGACACGTATACCTATTGACATTTTATGTTATTTGTGATAGATTTTTTTTGCCATGTGCTACAAACCTATTATTGACTCCCTTATTGACGTGTATTAATTTTGTATTCTTTAACTTCTTTTTTTATTGACAAAATATTGCACGCCGCAAGGCTAAATATAGTGTTACCTAATTGTACGAACATAACATCCCATAGACCTGTATTTGCAATTATAAGAATAAATAAATAAATAAAAAAAAAGGTATAATACTATTTTGATAAATTATTAGGTAAAAGCGACAATCCTCACCCCACCAAGCACTCCAGTAAACGAGCCAGAGACGGCGCCAGAGACGGCGCCAGAGACGGCGCCAGAGACGGCCCCTGAACCGCAGACAGATGAATCGACTGTCAGCAACGTTGAAGCAGTAGACACGACCGCGCCGGACAGCCCACCGCTCAGTTCTACTCCCGTCAACGGTAATATTTTTCTTTTTATTGAGTTTATTTTTATCTAGGACACGCCAATTTGACTTCACCTCGCCTGATGGTAAGCTAAACGCAGTCTCAGGAAAGAGTGTCACCATTACAGACACTAAGTAATCTTACAATGGTGGCACTCAGCTTGGCGGCCTCATCAGTTGCTTTTTCACGCCCCGCTTAAAGGACCCGGGACTTTAGGAAGAAAGAAACACGTGAGCAGGTAATGAATTCCAGGTCTTGGTGGCGCGACAAAGAAAAGAGTCTCGAAACAGCTTGGTTCTTGCTCGTATATTCTGTACCGTGCGCGGGTGACATCTAAGCCCTGCACCTGTTGTCCTGTGTAGGAAATGAGAGGGTGGGATTAGTCCTGAAGCCCGCGGATGTCGCTTAAAATATTTCCAATGTACGAACACAGTTGCTTCGTGAAATAAAAATAAACAATTTTATAATATCTGCCAATTCTATTATCTTAGCAGGTGGACATCTCGGCTCTCCAGAACCAGGCGTGGAGGCTTTCACACAGCAGCAGTCCAAGGCAGAAAAACCGACAGAGATTTCCCAGGATCGTAAGATGTCCACTATAATGGCTACTATGTGGTTAGGCACCAAGAGCGGCAACCTGTACATACACTCTGCGGTTGGAAACTATAAAAAGTGCTTAGCTAGGTAAGTGTCTTAATAGATTGGCTGAAAATGGAACATCGATTTGTTAATATATTTATAGGTGAATATGTGTTGAACTGAGATTGAGATCACACTGAGACCCTTGTCGGTGCACCAGCTAAACAACAGATGAGATTTAATTGTGAATAAAATTTAAGTTTAGTCGAATCCGCCCTTAGAGGAACCTACATATTTTATGGAAAAAAAGCAGGCCAATAATGGAGAAGACAGGGAATCCGAAAATGTGGGCGACACGGCGACACTGCTTTACTACATAGCAAATCGTCGTTTCGCCTAGTCTGTCTTCGGAAATTACATAGCGTCGTATTGCCTCTTTTATATTTTTTATGGATGTGTGTCATGTTGTATAGCTTCCTATAAAATGTACTGCAAAAAGGTGTACTACTAAATTCCTCATGTAATTTTTGTAAACACAAAGAACTCTTACATGAAATCATTGTTCATGTCTGTTTGTAATATTCTTTATTGCCTTATATCTTCCAAAGTATGAGACAGATTTTTTCAATTCACATATCGTTGGATTCGCTTGGGTAACCCAAGTGTTCTTAGATAGGTGACGGGTAAAAAAATCAACATGGCTGCTGTATTACGTTATAGTTGAAAGAAAAAGAAAAAACAACAAAATAAATTGTATATTGCAATAACCGCGTGGTTCCCGGCAGAGTAGAATTTGGACCACCCCATCTCTTCCCATGCGGTGTCGTACAAAGCGACTAAGGGATGGGGCTGTTTAACACCAGACAGATATATATAGCCCAGACTCAGCCTCAGATGCATGGCTTGAGTCAACAATAGTGCCCGGAAGACGACAATAGGCTCACCCCCTATTACGTGGGACCGAATTCAACGATTGGTGAAATGTGGGTGTTAATTCACCTTTTCAATTGTATGTATGTATGTATATATATTCCAATATGTGTAACAAATTCAAAGGCTTATCACGAGAATTTCATAATTGTATATCATGACTCCATTTTAACTTTAAATAAAAATCCCGACCGATGCTGACTAGATCGAAACAACTTTGATTGCATGCAGTACCCATTTGCTAATCACACACCGAAAGAAAATTAATGACTATAAAAATATATATTTTTGTAATAGTAATCATTAATTATTTGCTGCCTATTTTTATCTTGTTTTCAGAGTTAAGCTAAATGATGCCATACTCTCGATTGTGGCGTGTGCTTCGCGCTGTATCGTAGCACTTGCGGACGGGACTGTAGCGATATTCTCACGACACGCCGACGGACAGTGGGACTTCACTCAGTACTGGCTACTCACACTTGGAGATCCTAAATGCTCAGGTGAAACATTTATATATGATATAAAATACTAGAAACTACTAGCATTTTATTATGAACTCCAGAATATTAAATTGATTTCGGTACTTACGCCGTATAATGTAAAAAATAATGTGGTGTATTAAATCCTCCTTTAATGTTTATCTAGCATAGTATGTGTGTGTAAACTTAGTAAATGAAGTGAACGTATTGTAGTTCGCTGCTTATCGGCGGTTGGTTGCACGGTGTGGTGCGGATATCGGAACAAAGTGCACGTCATAGAACCACGCTCACGACTTCTATTACACTCTTTGGAAGCGCATCCACGACAGGAGAGCCAAGTGCGACAGATGGCCTGCGACGGAGACGGCGTTTGGGTAATATTCATATTATCTTACTCCACTAAGTCGTTAATAATAATGGGACAAAAATATTCCCTGTAGTACTATTAATGGCGGGACATAGATTCCCAGTAGTACCATTAATAGTACTAATCAATGGTACAGCTGGGACAAAGGGAACAAAAACCTTCGAATCCTTGGGTTCGAGGTCCGTTATTCAGCAAGCGTCCTCGAACCCAAGGCTCAGGAGACTTTGCTCTCAGGAGTTTGGAGATCAGATGGCAGTCACGCACGTAAAAACAAATAATGAAGAAGGAAAAGAAAATGTATGAGAATGTGGACACCGGGCTTCCAACGTGTAGAAGACAAAGTAACATAAAGACAATTATTCTTTATAGTGTTATAACAAAATGGATTTAGCAAAATTTTGGTCCACAGAATTGGTATTTCACGATAATAGAATTGGATACAGTTAACGATAAAAGTTGTAAAACATTTTTAAAACAAACCATCTTTAGATCATAATAGCTTTTAGAACCAAGTTTAACAGTATAGCTTAATGAATTTGGAATATATTCAGCAATTTCTGTAGACAATATACAATTTATAAATTATTTACTCCACCAGGTATCAATAAAAATGGATTCCACCCTTCGTTTGTACCACGCTCACACGTACCAACATTTGAAGGATGTCGACATAGAGCCCTACGTCAGCAAAATGTTAGGGACGGGCAAGTTAGGCTTCTCTTTAGTAAGGATCACAGCCTTGCTGATCAGCTCCGGTAGACTGTGGATCGGGACGAGCAATGGCGTGGTTATCTCTGTGCCGCTATCGGAGGGTTCAAGCCGGGATTCTACAGGAGCTGCCCCACCTACGACTTCGAGAGTGGTTGCACAAAGTGAGTTTCTTTTTTCGTAATAGAACTTTGAATATTTGCAGGCGATTCCCCACTGGCTTATGGTACATGATAAATTGGTTGTATTGTATTGTATTTTTGTCGTATCGGTATAGTAAGCTACCAATCAATTGCACAAGAATACATGATTTGATTGAGCTTATTAAAAACTCAATAAAAATGCTTTCGTTCTTATTTTATCGATTTTATTTAAGTAATTATATGTGACACCATTACTTCTTTATTTCATTTAACTTACCGTTTTGATGTTTTCGTCAAGTTTATATCATGTGCTCAATTGGGTATTTGATTGTCTAGTCAAATTAGTTACTTTTTATATAACGTCAAAACTGTAAGTACAGTACGCTCCACAAAATAAGTCCCTTGGCCGCAGTAGGCAGTTATACACGCAATGTTGCCAGTATCGTCTGTTTGTTTTACCAGATCTTTTATTGTTCAGATATGTATGTAATAGTACTTAGTTGAACTGCTGAACTTAAGAAGTTAAAGGAGTGAAAACTTCAGCCAAAATGTATCAAGAGACAGCTCAGCAATACACTTTTTAATGTGATTAGTGAATTTGAGCTTTTCCGCAACCGTAGTACCTCATGCTATCCTCGAAACAAAAAATAAAACTAGTACTGTGCTATTACTACTATGCTGTACTATTATAAAGTACATGTTGTGACGAGATTGGAATCTATATATATGCGGAGAACTATCATTCCCACTAGTCCATAAAAAAAATTGCTGGCAACTCTTAACCTTCCCTGTCATGGCCTGAACCAACCAACACACTGTGTGGCCGAGTATGGCGGCGATGTGATTTTTAGTTCTGAGTTTTGCTGCGGGTCTTATTTATTGGCGCGAACTCTATAAGGAAACTTGTACGAAATAATTTATTGTGACGTCATAATATACAAAATTGAAAACCTTTACTATTATAAGTTTGGTGGATGATTATAAATAAATAAAACCTATAAAATAGGGACCGACGAAACTTTTATCGCTCTTTTTGATTCTTAATTTAATAAGCTCAGTTAAATTATTTATTTTAGCAACAGGAATATACGCAGTTTGAAAAGAATGAAATTAGAAAGAAAAGTAGTTCTTATTCTATACATAAATACTACTATCATATCTCTAACGGCTGAATGAATGTGGCTGAAATTTGGAATAGGGATAGATCATAGCCTGGAATAACACGGGAATATGTTCCCATGTGTTGCCGCAACGGGAACAATATTCCAATATCAATTATACATAAACTACACATAAAAAGACGTAATAACCGTTCCAGCTGGTGCATCATCGACCTGTCCCACTGGCAACATTCCCTGGTGCTCGATGGCCCACGCCCAGCTCTCCTTCCACGGCCATCGCGACGCGGTGACTTTCTTCGTCGCCGTACCAGGGACGGGCTCGCCTGCCCGGACACCCGAGTCCCCTCGCAGAAACTCACCAATGTTGCCCCCCATGCTAGTCATATCGGGAGGCGAAGGATACATCGATTTCAGAATAGGTATGTTGCATGTTGATTTTAAGACTATAAGACGTGACTAAATTACAATGTGCAAGCTGGATATTGCGACTTTACACGTGTAATGTCTGGATAAAGTCGCACATATAACTAAATAACATGACAAAATAATGTTGTTACTGGCGGTTTATTTCTCAGCAGCGGTATACTTATTTAGTTATAGTATATGCACGTGTAACGTCTGGACTATAATATTTCAGTGATCTATATCTACATGTGCGGTACATTGCTTAGTTCATATTAGCTGTGGTTTCAGTTGTGTTTACTCATATATTTATGACTTATTTTATGGGAATTTGGAAAGTATACTGTCTAATACTAAGTAACACAAGCATGAGCTAAACAAAAGGAATGCCTCGGTACAAGTTGACAAAATATTTGTTTTAATACATACTTGGTTTGCCCCTGTTATTGGAATATAAACTTTATAATCAAATATTGTGTATCATTTATTAATTGCAATCAGTCGTAATTGAAATTTTACTTTAATTCTATGAATAAACAGCTACTAAATCTTCAGCTAACATATTATATTACACAGTGCTACTCAACATCCATTTCAATCAGACGCATTAACTCACAGTATAATGCTTAGATAATATCTCATTGTCATGTAATTCTTCTAAACATAATATTGCAACATTATGTAACCCTATTAGTACTAAAAAACATTTCATTCACATGCCCTTGACAGCCCAGGTGTATTGCCCTGAGGTTAAAAATACGTTGCTCAATAGGGCAATGACGTTGTTATAATTATCTTCCCTTCAACTAATTAGAGATACTTCTAAAACGGTTAATTGCTAATACAAATAGTATAAAAATCAAACAAGCAATATGCACGTTAGTGTTGGCTACGACTCATCCCCATTGCGTTTAGCGATGCTTCGCTTTGTAATAGTAGATTCATAGTATGATGCTTTTGCGCTTATACGCATAAGATAGTGATTATCACGAGACGCATGCACAATATGTTATTTAAATGTCAATTTGAACTGTCGTGTCGTGATAGTCATCATAAAAATTAAGAGCTGTTTTATTTTAAAAGGTGCGTGCAAGATATTTTTGTTAATTGAGGATTTGTGCCTATTGTTTGATTTGAGTTTTCAGGTATTTTCAGCTAAAATGTGTTGTTTTAGCCTACCATAATGTGCTCTAACTAACGAGTTACCTATTTATATTCTGTGGTGTTGTCATTTAAGAAAATACGTTTCACATTAGTTTGGTTGTGAAGTACGCTAACAAATTTACTGTCATCTTAGCACATGTAATGATTTTCATTTAAAATCAGTTGATCGAATGAAACTTAATTATTTTAGCATTAAACACAGCTTTATGCAATGCAACGTACACTCACAAACACACAGTTTAGTGGAAAATACAGTACGAGTAGATAGGCATAGTGCGTCATGTTTTTAATTTCTCCGGTTTTTTCTTTTTTTGCCGTTATAGAAGAGCATGCCGATGACATACGCGACACAGCCTCCCACGTCATTGTATGGCAGGTCTTAAGAGATTCCTGAACGTACCTGATCGTAGAAATAAGCAATTAATTTATATTTACAACTGGTACGTTGAATTTTAGAATAAAGCATGTACGCTTGCCCACAAGTAACATCGGGAGCTAACTCCTGCATGTATGTAGCATTACACTACCGGCTGCAAAAACGGCTTATAAGTTTGACAGATAATGTGGATATAGATCTTAAAAACAAAAGAATACATTACCAAAATTTAGAAATAATTTCTTGTGCGTCTTTTAATTACTTAGTGTTTGGCTCGAACGAATTGAACAATTTGGTCATATTCAATACATCTATTTGGTGTCGCTAACAGTTAAACTGTTACCTAGAGAATGACTACGACGTTTAAATAGCTCTACTTCTTATTTCCCTAGTACGTAATAAAAATATTATGTACTTAATAAATGAATGATTCTGACTGCACAATAATATAACATAACTTGACTAATATGTTTTGCATGTATGAGATAAATTCTCATTTTTAACTAATCATACTAAAATTCTGTATCCACGTTTACTGTCCAAATCGCCATTTGTCAAATAAACACACGCATACATAGGACATTAGAACATTATCACTTGTCATAATATATGTCATAATCATTACTAACATTATACAGGTCTTCGGTATTACATTACTGCAGCCAGGCCCATGATTCTATACGAGTAAGATAAAAATGTGTTTGTAACAAGGCCGTGGCTGTCACTTGGTGTGCGCAATTATGTTGACAAAATATGTATCATCGCCTAGTATAGTAACACCAACGATTCCTTGAAATGGCGAAAATAAGAACTACGGATTTCCCTGTCAAATGTGTATTGTTTTATTACAAAACAAAGACTTTACAAGCCTCTTAAACTCCAACTACACGTTCTGATCGACCATCTGAATCTCGTGGGGGTGGAAACACGGTAGAATTTATTGAAAAACGACATTGGCGTCTCGTCATTAATATTTTTATAAACATTTACTGAGTTGTTGGCGGAATCGTTGAAATCGCCACAGAACAAAAAACAAACAAACAGACATTAGCACGATTTGACAATATTGAAGGGACGGTGGCGGCCTCCTTCAGTTCACAGAATTGTTGGTTTTGTTATTGACTAAAGTACCTTAATACCTACAAACGTCATGTGTCATGAACTCATGAGGATAACATAATATATGACGCATAGTTTCATGGTTTTATGTATAGTTTTGTACACAGATTATGACATTGCCACAATGACTACTACTTGTTTGTTCAACTTAAGTGTGATCGGAAAGATAATGACAGACACGAGCTTGTTACAAATACGATATCACCGCGATGTGCCGGCTCCCTCTTCATGCGCATTAGCGAATAATTATTACGTAATTAATAATTTGACTGACCTGAGTCTCAGAATTGAAATTATTATGCTCTATTGACTCTGCATCCGTTGCGAAGAACTACTCCAAAATGATCTCAATATTTGCTTATGTAGCATAATTGAGAGGATTACATAGACAGACATGTATAATATTTTCAATCTGTGGACTCTGGATATGGTTTATCAAAACCAGCGTCTGGAAAAGCTCGAAACATTCTTGTTAAGAAAATAGTCATCAGTAAATAATGACGCGGCTGAAACATTGAGAATACTGTAAACTACCAAATTGCTTATGAAAAATACTTACTAAAATTTACCATTAAAGTTAGGTTATACATTTTATTACCCTATTTGACGGGTAGTACAGAAACGGAGAGTCATAAGGCCAATTTTGCTCTGCGATCACGCCTTTGCCTTAGTGGTTAGGCCACTTAACATTTTATACTATAAAGTAGCAATTTATTATAAAATATGTACAAAATGATACTGTTCTTTAGAATTTCGATTCCGTTTAGATTACGCAAATTTTTTTGTACATATCAGCATCAGACTTGAAAAAAGACAAATCGACAATAATGACTATTTTCTGAGCTTGAGTGAAATATATTGTAATATAACATAATATTTTTGTCAATTGCTAACGTGTATATTGCTAATACCAGTATGTAAATATTAACATTTAGAAACATAGGTGTAAGACACATAATAACACATCTAAAACTATTATTGGATCTTATATATTTTAAATGTCATTGTTACATTTTTATAAAGAAGAATCCAAATTAAAAAGTGTACAAATTAACTCTATACCACATGAAATATACCATATATGTTGGTCGGTATGATCTATATTATATTATACCCCACTATAGTATAAATTGTAAAGTAGTCACTATTCACTGTTACTAGTCACTGTCACTGTTACTAGTCACTGTCACTGTTACTAGTCACTGTCACTGTTACTAGTCACTGTCACTGTTACTAGTCTCTGTCACTGTTACTAGTCTCTGTCACTGTTACTAGTCTCTGTCACTGTTACTAGTCACTGTCACTGTTACCAGTCACTGTCACTAGTCACTGACATTGTTAGTAGTCACTAATTTGATAGCGAATGTTAGTCGTTTATATTTTGTTTTACATTAAAAACGAAAGCCATGTTTGTTGCTAAATTTATAAAAGTGACGATTCAAACTGCAACAATAATAAACTTTTCTTGTGAAGTTAAAAAATAAAATAAAATAATATTTTATGTACTTTAAATCAAAACTGCAACTATAATGGTATATACAGTTGGATATTTTATATTATCGACTAAACCAGCGTCCATTAAATCATGACGCCCTCTTTTAATAATAACATGTATATTTAATTCTATCGGCACATATATTTAATTGATTTCAAGTATATAATACATACATATCCAAATGCTCCACCTAACGGATAATATACTGACAGTAATATTCTTTGTGTTGAATTTAAGACTTCCAAAATGTTCCAATGCTGAGTGCAGATTGTAATAAACTTTACATAGATAGCACCTTTTGATACTAATACACCTTCATCATTTTATACATGTACTCTACGTGGCACAGTAGAATGACAAAACAGGGATTTGATGAAAAACCAATAAATATTTTTTTTTTCCCCAATTTTATTGTTGAAATAAAAGCGATGAGTACAAAGCTGGAAACGGGTTTAATTGTCAACTTTGTTAAGATATACAGGGTGGAAGATTTAGATCTTACCTGGAATTTTCGAAAATAATTGAATGCAGTTTTGTTTATTTTTTAAAATAAAGGAATGTTTCATTTCATTGAAATTCGTTATCTCCAGTACATGGTGTACTTTCTCACAGGTAAGGTCAAAATCTTCCACCCTGTAAATAGCATATTTTACTGATAAGTGTGAATTGAAAGTGAGTTCCAACACTAGGGTTAGGAACTGCATTCGTTGAGTTACCTACTACTTATAGAAAATGTTATCAAGATGTCACAGTACTAATATTAAAAATGTTAAAATGTTTTAATATTTTATATTTCAAACTCGTTTTTGGAAAAGTCAAATCGTTTTTATGGACACCAATAACAGTTAAAAACGAATTATTTACCGGTTTACCATTTTAGGAATAAACAACATCATATATTTTTGTCGAGGGTAAGTCGACAAATCCCTGTTTTGAATAAATTCTTGACAGATATATTCACCTATATATATTTTATTGAAATTATATTTAATGGTCAAATTTGTATTTTTTTAAACTTTTCGCAGCCGACTCTGAGATGGAGGACAGTGTAGTAGTTGCCGAGGACGGATCATCGAGCGGCCATAGCTCTCTAGCCGACCGCGCGTCTAAGAGCCACCTCATAGTGTGGCAGGTCGCCACGGCCTAACGCAGGGCCAGCCGTGCGCGCCTCGACTCCGAATCGGATTTTGTGTACGTGTGTATGTCCACCAAACCAGAGATCATCAACGCGTAAGCATGTAGACATGCGAATAGGACGTCGGTTATGGAGATAGATAGTATATAACAAGATAGATTACAAGCTATCGAATACACTTTTCGACAAGTATGTAGTATATAACGACCTGTCGAACGCTCACTGAAGACGCAAGAATAGAGTTACTACAGTATTCAAATGGTGCTTGGCAATCAAATGCCTTAATTTCCCAGGAGTACCTAGGTATTAAGTTTCCCTGAATGATTTAGTAAGACGAAGTAAGTACAAGTTAGTAAGTTTAAGCGTAACCGGGGAATCTCTACGATTGTAAAATTAGTTTTTAATTCTATCTTCTAGAAATATCTATTCTTATCTCCAGACCGTCGTGTAAAAGGGATTAAGCGAAGTGTTAGATCAGTATTCTCATAACATTCTAAATATTAGGAGTTTGGTTGCATATTGCAATTAGGGATTGATTTGTGTTAACTTAGAGTTGGTCCTTCGAAATCCATTCTTTACCTATTCACCTCGCTGGTAAATGATACGTATGTGACAGCTGACAGGTTATGTGACAGCTGACAGGTTATGTGACAGATGTCAGGTTTTGTGACAGCTGACGGGTCACTTGTCAGGAATCTTTTCAAAAGTAACAAAGAATAAATGGACTGTATTTGATAACATTATTTTATATTTGAATGAATTTTTTTATAATTCGTATAAGTCTACATTTTACAAGTATTATACAAAAATGGGCAACTCTAAATTGGAAGTGGAAGTTAAATATCGATGTTTTTTTTTTCAAAAGATAAATTTTTACTTTTTTCTATTTTTGATATTTTTTTTCTATACATATGGATTTGTGTTATTTTTAACATAGATCACTTTACTAGGATAATGACAGACCTTGCTACTAAGCTAAATGCCAGCATCAGTAGTAAAGTCGCGTTGGTAGTGCACTAAATAGCGCCGAATCCAATACCTCTCGGGCGCAAGTTCATTACTCAACCTCTGCTGAAGTAACACTTTGAGTAGCTACCTATAAGTGTCTTTTATATAACATATCAAAGCGTTAGATATATGTAAACTATGTCAACATACAGTCCTATAAAGTTGTTTACGGAAATACACATACGTATCGTTACACAGCGAATAATTTCAATGGTCCTTACTAATATGCAATTAGACAGGGTATTTATATAGAGCTGATGTTGTATACAAAATTTTCACATCACAGTTATACACACCCTGTATAATTGTTTATTAGTAAGGGCGCAAGTGTGTTGATCGTCCTCACCTACACATTAGTCATCGGTACGCCCCGCACGGCTGCCACTAACATGTTAGTTGTGTACATGTGACATTATATCGCTCATAGTTATTGCGTGTGCTTACTGTCCGGCTATATTGTTTCTTGGCTATATTCTCTAATGTTGCTCATGTCAAGAACGGTTTGTCCGAGGCGATAAGTATTTATATCATCGAGTTGATCGACCTCGGCGCAAGCTTAATCTCATTAAAATTTATGTACAAGATGTAACCACCAAATAATATGTTTTAGTAGTGTTAGTTAGTATAAATAAATATATTTAACATTTTTGTAATTATAGACACACAATAGTTATTATATTCTCATGGAGTCAACCATTTGGGCTGTGGCTGTCATCTGCATCACAATTTTTGTAATTTAATTTGTTTTAAGATTTTTTTAAATTATTATTAAAGAATTTGAAATTGTAGTTCGGCTGCTGATATATTGCGTTCCTGACATATCCTGATCGAAGTTTAAAATGACGTTGCATTATTTTTTTGTGTTACTAATAGATTATAACAGATTAATTTACATCGATTTTTATATTTGTATTTAAAATACATAATGTTATAATAATATGATATAATATAATATACATAATATATATGTATGCGAAAGTGATGGTGAACACATCATTTCTTGAATCGAACCTTAAGTCGATTAAACTTGTTCGTATGTTAATAACAAATTCATACAAGACATTATTTTTTTACACACTAATAGAAGGTAGACACAAAATATTATATAAGTTGTGTTGTTTTAAAAAATAATGTCAATGTTGCTTTTTGCCTATCAGTATTTATTACCAAAGTAACAATTGCCAGGAATGCAATCCTTCAGCGGCCGCACTATACTTTAGAATGTGGACCGATATTCCCCTTCTCAATAAATTCTTTGAAAACTGTGCAAAGTATATTTATACATACATACATATAATCACGCCTTTATTCCCGGGGGGTTAGGCAGAGGTGAATTATCACCCACATTTCACCAATAATTGTATTCGGTCCCACTTAATAGGGGGTGAGCCTATTGCCGTATTTCGGGCACCATAGTTGACTCGAGCCATGCATCTGAGGATGAGTCTGGGCTGTATATATCTGTCCGATGTTAAACAGCCCTATCCCTTAGTCGCCTTGTACGACACTACATGGGAAGAGATGGGGTGATCCAAATTCTACTCTGCCGGGAACCACGCGGCTTATTTATACAATGTTGTTTTCAAGTATATAACGAATAATGAATTTACCGAGTAGGGTTATCGGTCCCGGGGTAAGTAGTAAACTTTTAGTTTGACTGAATCATTTTAATGTTATAAAATTATTTTATTATTTTCTTCATAATAAATAGATTCTGGTGTTATTTTTACATTTAGCAAATGACTAATGGTGCATAAATATGTAGTTTAGGAAGATATTGTTCTATTACCTCCATATTCACTGTGTTATTTGTGAACATAAGCTTTCACGTCTACATTCGTAACATTAGAACACCTATTATTAATATAAAGTAATTAACTAATAAAATCATTCACATTGTCCGAAACTTTGACGATTATTTTTGTACATAAAGTAACCTACTTTCTTGGCTCGATGTGTACGTACTCATATTCTATTTATATTCATCATAGGTTTTTAATTAGTGTGCTCTATGAGATTTTATAACCCTTTGAATGCTAACGCCTGTTATGTGTAACAAATGATACGCGATCATTTTGCATATGAGACGTTGGCGTTGAACGGGTTGATTAGTAGTTAAAATATTACAGCAGACGCTGGTTGAGGGGCTTGTAATGAAATTTGTCGACGTCGAGAGACATCGCAGGGTTAAAGGCGGACATATGAGGGACCACTTGGTACTATGTGCTTGAGCAATGGAAGTAGATGCTGCAGAATTTTTAGCAATATTTTATATATATTTTAATATTTCGAATGTGAGCCAATGTAATGTGCGGATGTCAAGGTTACGCTAAGAAGTGTCAGCGGGAAGACCAAAGGCTTGTCCTGATACTACTCTTCTACACTGACACAGAAACTCTCTGTTCGTGCAGGGTTGGTAGCACGGGTGTAACTCCCCTGGTGTTGCACACATTTATAGGTCACGGTAACCACCTTCCATCAGGTGGGCCGTGTGCTTGTCTGCTACCAAGTTGTATAAAAAAAAGAAAAGGTGACCGGTCCAATGACCGGTCACCTTTTCTTTTTTTTTTTCTTCAGCCACTCATTACTTTCAAAAATGTACCTGTGCAAATGCACATGTACATTTTTGAAAGTAATGAGTGGCTGAAGTTGACATAGTATTGCAAACACAAGTCACGTCTGCGTTTTAGTAGCTTCACCCTAATCGGAGACAGCTCAAATTCAATCACTCAACCATGGCCTCTCTGAGCGTACAGATTCAGCCTCTCAGAAAGATTGTATCTGTACCGTACTGGGTCGGGCCCCTAACTCGCGAATATATTCTGTCGTATGCGTACCCCACCCAGGTATCAGGACGTGAGTTAGTTTTACGAGGTGCCGATAATAGCGCTGGTTATGTGATAATGACACTAAGTTATACCATAAAAGACAGCCGACCAAATGCGGTTTGCCGAATTTAAAAAACCTTTACCAGAAATCGTAATACAAAATACTTGGTAGAAATGCAACGCCGCAATGATTGCTGAATGTAAGCAATTCAAGGAATCTACGTACAAAGTGGCTCTCTGTTGTCTCTGATTAACCCTGTGTCGCTTGCAATATACATGAGGTGTTTATATTTAGTGACGTACTATACAATAAGCTGGCCCGTCTTCACCCGGTGAAATTATAAAAAAAACTATAACCTGCAAGCAAATGCTGTAAGAACATTTCGAACCATCGAACGGATTTGACAGCTGAATTCGAGGTGAGATTTGCGTATGCTCTAAATTAGGCGACGTAATGTTAGAGCATGCTCAATATTTGAGGTGAGATTTCAGTTGCGCATGCTCTAAATTAGGGGACGTAACGTTAGGGCATGCTCAATATTTGAGGTGAGATTTCAGTTGCGCATGCTCTTAATTAGGCGACGTAATGTTAGAGCATGCTCAATATTTGAGGTGAGATTTCAGTTGCGCATGCTCTAAATTAGGCGATGTAACGTTAGGGCAAGCTCAATATTCGAGGTGAGATTTCAATTGCGCATGCTCTAAATTATGCGATGTAACGTTAGAGCATGCTCAATATTCGAGGTGAGATTTCAAATGCGCATGCTCTTAATTAGGCGACGTAACGTTAGAGCATGCTCAATATTCTAGTTGAGATTTGAATTGCGCGTGCTCTAAATAAGGCGACGTAACAATATTCGAGCCCATTCGATCGTTCGAAATGTTCTTACAGCGTGTGCCTGCAGTTGGCAGTACCACGCACCGCTTCCAATAGTTAATATAAACCGTTATTACCGAATATAATGAGAAATTATAGCAATAAATTTGATGATTCTTTCCTCAGAAGCAATGCTTCCTATATAAACTTTTAATACCTAAAATATATATCGTGACTTCTATAGTATTTGTAGCCACAGCGGTTCAGGTTCTGCATTGATGAATTACTCATTCAGTACATGTAATTATATTATTCACTTACGAATAACCGAAAGGTCTTATGATCCACAATAAATATCTCAAATATACATTCATTAAATATGTACGGATTTTTTTGCTATATAATATAATTGACGTGGTCATAAAGTAATAGTTCAGATAACGGAACTTCAATCGAGTTGCAAAGGTCGGGATCGTTAGGCTGGCTCCACAGATTCCGAAATGACAAAACTTCGGTGATATTTTTACGGATGCAAATGAAATCTATTACATGTTTAAAAATACGACCGATATATTACATCAATTTAACAAATAGTAGTAGGTATTTTATACACAGTCATGTATTTATATTTTTTATTTGTTATCCATAAAGAAAACATATTCATATACAGATTATATATACATACATACCCGTAGGGACAGACAGAAACCAAATATTTACACATTGCCACACAAATTTGGCTGAAATACAGTTCCACTTATGAGTATTTTCATAAATACTCACCCGTTTCGGGATTCTTTACTTTGGTCTTCGTTGAAAGACCGACCGTACTAGCGTGTCTATTCGCATTCACCTCTTAAACCCGTTTCATCTCTCTTCTTACAATCTTCGCTCTATCTTTTATTCTTCTATGTATATTATATATTCTTCTTCTACATAGTTGTAAGGGAAGTGATTTTAGTTCACACGTTATCGCTATTCTGAGATATTGTATTGTATTTGGTATCATACATACATATATATAATCACGGCTTTATCCCCGGAGGTTTAGGCAGAGGTGAATTAACACCCACATTTCACCAATAATTGTATTCGGTCCCACGTAATAGGGGGTGAGCCTATTGCCGCATTTCGGGCACCATTTTTGACTCGAGCCATGCATCCGATGCTGAGTCCGGGCTGTATATATCTGTCTAATGTTAAACAGCCCTATCCCTTAGTCGCCTTGTACGACACCACATGGGAAGAGATGGGGTGGTCCAAATTCTACTTTGCCGAGAACCACGCGTATCATCTTTTCAAAAGATGTCTTTATATTTGCAGAAAACGTGCGCAACGCTACTGCATAATACCTTTCTTGCCCCTACATTTCATACTTCTTAATCTTTTGCCATTTTACCCCTCTTGCAATACTTGTCTCATTAGTTTTTGTCATCTACCAGTCCCAAAATTCTCTTTTTTTATCACACACTTTAAATCCCTACACGTAATTTAACTTACAATTTTTCTTCTTATACCAATACCAAACGCTTTAAAGATACTTAGATGATTAAAAAAATGTAAGTGTGTTTATATATCGGTGTTTTATTTATTAGGTGTCGTCATGTATATTTGGTATTACATGTTGAAAATTGTAAATGTTAGCAATAAAATTATGAATTTTATGAATGTCTATTCTGTGAAGGTAAATTGTAAAACCAAAGAAATCTCAAAATTCAATGTATACATGTGTACATTTAACAGTATAATTCGTGAATTGTAATACTGTCGCCATAAAACCACATACACCTGAATCTTTCTATATAACGAGAATATTGTTGTTTTCAATATCCTACATTTTATTCGTACATTATATCCTTTGTAGTGGAATAAATATTAATAAGTATAACTTATAATTATTATTTATACTTAGTAGGATGTTCGTATTTGACAGTTCATATAGATACACGGTTTTAGAAAAATTTCCACTGAACTAAATTTCACACTACCGTCATTTAGAGCAGATATAACTATTTTAGTATTATATTTATATTGTCCAGTTTCAACCCTTAACCATCGTTGTCTGTGAGTGCTAGTCAAAATATCGACATAGTGTAAATGTAGTTAGGCTTATATTGTTTTGCTAATGTAGTTTTAATTGAACACCACGGCGTACTAGCTTAGCTACGTTGTTGCTAGCGCGGCTCGGCGTTGCAGTATTATTTTCATCCATACAGACATCTTCAATAAAGTCTCTATACAATGTGCCTTAAAGGGGACAATGCAAATGCACACACTTCTTGTTAAATGTACTAGTGATTGACTTGTGATCTAATACTTCTATTTTGTTATAATGTCGCTAGAAATTGCTTTGAGCACTCGGTGATTGAGTGCTAAGTTGATTAGACACATCAGAATTCCGTTTGTCTGTATAGATGAAAAACTAACTGCGTCCGCCCAATACCGAACGTATAATATGACTGGATGTGAAAGGAACAAGTACCTTCTTGGCGTGTTATTATATTTATTTGTACTTATCATTTATTTATATTTGACAAATGAACATCTGCAATAGTGTATTTATGAAGGTGTGACAATGTTTATATTTTTATAAAATTGTCTGTAATCTGAACAATCTATTGATTGGCTGTAATATATTTTATTTTAGGAACATAAATTATTTAATAATATTTTTTATTATTTCAATAAGGTTATCACAAGTATTGATCCGAAAGGAGATTTACAGTTCTGAGGTGCATTTTCCTTTTCTGTCATTACTTAATATGAATACAATTATTTTTATTTATTGTAATATTGTTTAGTTTATAAAACATGAGAGGAATAATATCAGTGGTAGATATTTGAGTCATATTAAACGTGAAAATGTCATGTAATTATAACTAATTGTTTACTGATAATTTTTCTGTTTGAATAGCAAATAAAGACGCTGAAATTATTGATTTGTTTCATTTTTTTTATCAAACCCACTGTTATATTCAAGTATATGAGGCCAGCGTGGAATACCTTCAGCGCACGTACTTGCATCCTACAGGTACCTAGCAAAATGATTCTACTAAAGGCAGACTTATAAGCTACTACACATCTATAAGCTAATACTCGAATCACTGTACTATACTCATAGTACCTAACCTTAACCATATTGAATGAAATGTTAAAGCATTCAGTGTGGTAACTATTCAAATCGATTAAGATAAGAAAAAATGAAACGGTTCAGCAGAATTCTCACCCGCGATCTTTCCCTTACAGGGGGAACGCTCCACTAAGCTACACTAGAAAAATTTGGATGCTTTCAGGTGAAGGTTCGGTACCTTCACCTGAAACCATCCAAATTTTTCTATGCATATATCAGTCTTTAAGGGAAAGATCGCGGGTTTGAACTAGTTAATAGACTTAACCATAGTCTGTTATTTAATGGCCCTTATCAAATTTAAACGTCGTCATTCGAATTTATCAGTAGAAATAATGTTCCCTGCTGATTAGCAGAAAATAAAAATGAAATAAAATTGTGCAAATGTGAAAACATGTAAGTTTTAGTACCTACTCTGTTTTCAACGCGCATTATAGCAACGCAGAGTTGTGTGAATTATTCCTGCATTTTATAATTAGAAGTGTACAATATTTCTTAAATAAAATAGCCTTTGAATAAAAGCAGCCAGCAAATAAATGAACAAAGAAATGAAAGATGTACGTCATGACAATCGTTCTCACGTAGTTTCAGTATACAAGCACAGACGTTGCCTGCAGTTCAAAAATATATCTTCATACTTATTTCTACTCGTTTGTTTATTAGCAGTAACAATTGGTTTTCTTATAGAAGTAATAAATTTTGTTTTGAATGAATTGAATACTGTGAATTCTGTACATAGATCAAATCGAGGTGACTGAAACTAAGAAGAAGAAAATGAAATAAATAGATTATTGAAATGAAAATTGTTTGGACCCCATTCTAGAAAGATCAGGTTACAAGAAAAGCTATGGCAGATCCGCTACAACCAGCATCTTTCCATTAACAGGACAAATAAATTATATCTACTGATTTCCTTTCGTTTACCTACCTATGCAACAAGCAGATAATGTAAAATGGCTGCGACATAAGGAAAGGGTGAAGTCCAAAGGTATTCCCTTAGGCATTGTGTGAGAGAGAGAGCAGAAGTTTTGTCACTTATTGTTGAAGTACGGAAATTCCTCCAGAGAATCCTTACCAAAGCCTTCTGGTGGGGCTACTTTTGTTGGACTTGAACCTACTAAAACGCACGCTGTATTTGGATCTTTTCTGTAATGATATTTCTCGCACCCCGGCCGATTTAGGGCCCCCTTCGGGTGTAGGTGTCACCATCTAGCCCCCGGGTATAGGCTCCCGTTTTGCGACCTACGAGGCTTGAGTAGCCTCCATACATCGCAGGCTGTGCGGGTTGAGAGTCTGCTTCGGAATCGCGCCACCATCTTCTCGAGTATTACATGCACGCAGAAAGAAATTGCGGTAGCCCATGTGCTCGCACATCGCGCAATTGAGTTCAATGCCAAGAAGACGCAGGCATGTGCGTTTACAGCAAAAGTATCTTCTTTCCTTCCCCTCCCCACTCTTCAGAGCACGCCACTGCCACTGCAGGACAATCTCAATATCCTAGGTATGGATGTTCGCTGCAACCTGCATAACAAAAATTACATCGAAAGTATCATCAAAACAGCCTCACGAAAACTCGGAGTCCTGAACAGAGTGAGACGATTTTTCACGCCGAAGCAGCGGTGTCTTCTAAACAAGACACAAATTCGCTCCTGTGTGGAATACGCTCGCATCTCTGGGATGGTTCAGCAAAGTACGTACTAGATGCTCTCGACAGGTTGCAGCGACGTGCGGTCCGCATCATTGGGAATCCTGAGGTCACGAACACCCTAGAACCTTTACAGATGCGTAGAGATCATAGAGATGTTGCGTCCATGGCTGTATTTTACCGTCTGTACCATGGGGAGTGTTCTGATGAGCTCTTCCAATTAGTCCCACCCTTCCCTTTCCTACACAGGACAACACGTGTAGGTCTTAGATGTCATCCGCACATGGTGCAGAACATCCGATCAAGAACCAAGCGGTTCGGAGACTCTTTCCTCTGTCGCACCATTAAGGCATGGAATTCATTACCAGCTCACGTGTTTCCTTCTTCCTACAGTCCCTAAAGCGGGGCGTGAAAAAGAATATGATGAGGCCGTCAAGCTGAGTGTCACCATTGTCACACGGTATGTGTAAGTAATGGTGACCCTCTTTTCTGGGACTTTGCCTTCAGCTTACCATCAGGCAAGGCGAAGTCTAATTGATGTGTTCTATATAAAAAAAAATTGCTTTGAACAAGGCGGTGAGCGAAAAAACTCACACTTCTAGAGCCGCAACTAGGTCCCGCCTCAGCGTTTCCCACCCTGGGCCTCCTTACGGTACCGATGTAACACCGAAAAGACTATTGGCTTCAGGATCCATGGTAACGATGTGACGATGATACTCGTAGCGTCAACGGATGGCCCTGATAGCCATCGTGCGCTGCAAAGTACGCAGTTTCTGCATGTGTCTAACCTTCAAGATCCCCACCCATATTGGACACCCGTGTAGAGTCCGCGTAGTCTCCTGCAGGAGTCATTCGGCCCTTCATGTTGGGCAACTGATGTCTGGTCTGGAACTGTTAGTCTTAGCGTCAATCCCCAATAGGCACATGCCCCTGTTACGCAGTCCGCAGCGGAAGATGACCTGCCGAGTTTGGGAGGCGAGTCTCCTCGTCGGATCGTCACCGTGGATCCTGGAAGCGAGATCCTTTTCGGTGCTATATTAGTTCCGAAAGGCGGCGCGGGAGCGGGGTCGCGATCCCGAGCCTAAGCCGAGCCTGAAGGCCAGATCAAGAGAGATGGCCCTGTGTCGACTGGGGTGCGAGGAATATGACTGTCAACCTCACCTTCGGCAACCAACAACGACCCACATGCGCCGTGCGTTTTTTTCGGTTCGAGTCCGACATAACCTCTCTCACTGGTTTAGGGATGGAACCTTGGGGATTTTTCATACGTAAAAAAAGGGTCAATCCCCACTGAAACAGCGGCCCGCGACGACCTAAATTTATTTCTAGAATTGGGCACGCGCAGCCGCCTCATTTACATTCAAATTACTAGGACTTATTCCTCCCATAGATACCTAATTTTACAAAAATCTAAAATATGAAAGTAATAAAAAGCCGCTGTGACCACAAGCCCAGTTCATGTCCCCTACCCACGCTTCCTTCCGGTATCGATAAGCACTATAAAGCCTGTAAGCCTTCAGGTTCCGTGGTTGGGTTCTAGCAAGGGGTTTCGCCACAACGATTATGCCTACAAATGAATTGTAAATGTCCTTCAGCATTTTTTTTAGTTCATGTAATTGTAGCAAAACGTCCATTGAATTTTTAAGAGCATTTTATGCTACCTTTAAAGGCACGGGGCAAAAAATTGAATTTACAGTATTTGGTAAATTTATAGACGACTTTTTATTTCGACGTGCTCGATTTGGGGGGATGGGTCATGTCCTCCGTGACCACCCAGGGACCGTGGCTGTTAAAAGCAGGGTACGGTAACCATCAGAACTATATGCCGATCATTTCAATCATAACCTGTCCTCCGCCTCTGCATAACCCTCCGGGGATAAAGGCGTGATTGTATGTATGTATGTGCATGATGACATTATGAAAGTACAAGAAGCGATAGGTATTGAAAACATGCGATTTCGGCCTACCGTTAATGTGCTGACAGACTTGAGCATTCACTTGTAACAGAATATCGAGCATTCGTTATTAAATTTATCGAACAGTACAACAAATCGAGCCAAATAGATATGAGGTTCTTCAAGAAAGGCATTTGAAGTATTCTTCAGTGTCGGCAGCGCGAGTGTAACGCCCCTATTGTTGCATACGTCCTTAGGCCACGGTAACCACTTTCTGACCGGTGCCGGTGGCTGTGTGTTTGACTGCCACCTAAGTGGTATAAAAAAACTTCTCTTAAAACATTTTCATGATATTTCTAACGAACGCTTTAGTCGCTGTATTATTGTTCTTTCGTGTGAATATTCGCCTCCAGAAGCCTCGACAGATTACTCGCTCAAACGCTCTCGTTTATTTTTCGCAAGAATGCTTATCACAAGAGGGAATGCCCAAGTTTATTAGCTTCATAAGTAAGTAGGGGAGAAGCGTGACTGTATTTGTGATTTGAATTGATGATTATACTAAGTATCGGGACTTCTCGCGAATTATATTTTGGAACTTACTATTTCTGCCGACGTTTCGGATGTGTTGCAGCACCCGTGGTCACGACTTGACTAGTCTTCGAGCGTCGAGATGTATGCGGGGAACATTTTTTGAGCGCCTACCCACCATTACACTTATTATGAATGGTTAGGCTGGCGACACACCACACTCACTATGTCAGTTTTTAACGGCACTGTGTTTTTTGGTTTTAGTATCTTAATCACTGGATTCCACGTTCCGGATAGCTTGAATCCATCTTCCCTATTGAAATTTTTATATTTTTTGATTTCAATGGCTTCACGCACAATCCGTGAATAGTAGTGGCGATCAGTGGAGAGGACTTTGGGTTGATGAAGCTCAATCCAGTGATTGGTACCCGACTCAAGATGTTCTGCTACTGCCGATTTGTTGAACTGACGGTTTTTCACAGCTGCGATATGTTCTCTGACTCTCTCTGCAATGGTTCGCTTGGTCTGGCCTATGTAGGAACTACCGCAGCTGCAATCCACTTTATAAACACCCGGTGTTTGTAGAGGTATGACGTCCTTCGATGTTCGCACATATTTCGCTACTTTGGCGAACGGTTTAAAAATCGTCTTGATGGAAAACTTCCGTAAGCAAGATCCGATTTTGTCCGTTACACCTTTCACATACGGCATGTATGCCGGTTGGCGGTCAACACCCAGCAACATCTTCCTCGGTGCACGTCGCGGCTTTCTAGCACTCGTACCATACCCGTTCACCTCAAGAACCTCCTGAACATGATCTAACTCTTGCTGTAGGTGCTCAGGGTCACACAGGTCATTAGCTCGCTTGATGAGCGTCGAACTTACGGATTTTAAGTGAAGTGGGTGATGATGCGAGGAGGCGTGCAGGTATCTATCTGTGTGAGTGGGTTTACGATACACAGTGTGGGCCAAGGAGCCATCAGTTCTCACCATCAACTTTATGTCTAAAAAAGATAATGTTCTTTTGTTCTCAATCTCATACGTAAACTGTGTCTTCACATGTAATGAGTTGAGATACTCAGTAAAGCGAACCACCTGCTCCCTGTTGCCCTTGAATATACAAAATATATCATCTACGTACCTTTTCCATAGCCTAATTTGGGCGTGGGCGTTCTGAAACACCATTTCCTCAATATGTTCCATCCAGATATTAGCCACGACTGGTGCCAAAGGGCTGCCCATGGCGACGCCGTTTATCTGGAGGTAATTTTGACCATGGTAAAGGAAGTAGTTCCCTTCGAGGCAACTCTGCAGCAGTGTCGCATAACTATCCGGTAGACCATTATCCTTCAATTTAGTTCCAATAATCTGCAGACAGTCTTGTAATGGAACATTGGTAAATAACGACTCAACGTCAAAACTTACCAGAAGCTCATCTGGTTCCAATCTAACGTCTTTGATTATGTCCACAAAATGGCGAGAATCTTTCACAAAAGATGGTGTTTTTCCCACTAATGGCTGCAGTGCTTTAGCAATGTGTTTCGCTAGGTCGTAGGTTGGCGAGTCAATTTGACTTACGATTGGTCGCAGTGGCACATTGGGTTTATGCACTTTGGGCAAGCCGTACAATTTTGGTGGTTGTGTGATCTTAGGTCGGTGTAATTTTTCGAACTCATCCTTTGTGAAGTCCTCTTCGTGCTCCTTGATCAAATTACGTATTTTACGTGTTACTCTTGAAGTGGGATCATATTTAACACTCTTATAAGTCTGTGTGTCTTCAAGTAGGTCTTGTATTTTTGCTTCGTAATCAGTTGTTTCCATTACTACGGTGGCATTCCCCTTGTCAGCTTTAAGTACCAGTACATCTTCATTATTCCGCAACGCAACCAAAGCCTCTCGCTCTTCGACGGTAACATTGCTTTTCGGAAGGCGAGCCTTCCGTAAGACATGGGCGACATCTTGTCGTAAGGTGTCCGCGTCACAAACTGGTATCCTGTTACGAGCGATTGCCTCCTCTACGCTACAGATAATGTTTTCATAAGGCACTTTTTTCGGGGTAAGAGCGTAATTCAATCCCTTTTGTAGTATACTTAAGGTTGGCTGGTCTAAGTCTATCTTTGACAAATTGATCACCGTATTGTTCAGTGTGTCACCGGCCTTATTTTGAGCATGATGTGTACTCTTGTGTAGGCGTGCTGTTAATTTGGCAAATTTCCTATCATGCGTGGTGCTGCATAGTTCATAGGTTCTCTCTGCTTGTTGGTATGAAATGCGATCCACCAAATCAAAGTCACTCCCGGTCAACCTTTTACTGCACTCCAAATGTAACACATATAACACTCTGTGCACTCTACTTAACTCCGCATAGTTGTTGTTGATTAATTGTCGTAGTAAACGACCACTCGCGAGAAGTCCCGATACTTAGTATAATTATGAATTCACACCGCGAAAGTTTAAAAATAACATTGAATTGATGACTTGGACAAAAGAAGATAGAGAAATGTTTTGTAACTGCGATTGCTTTAAATTCATCACAATTGTTCGTTATGGAAAGTAGTTTTCTGGTAGCATTTAGTACCTACCTACTTAGTGTACTTAGTTAATGCTGCACTTTCTTTTAAGGGTAAATCTTATGGTTCGTTCACACGAATACAGTACCTAGCGCCAATGTCGTTAATAGGTATAATTTCATGCTTTACCTCCATAATATTATCAGTCACAGTTAAATTATTTTAGTTAAGTATATTTATTTTTCTCGGTGAGTACATTAGGTTGGTAATATTATTTATTTATTTATTTATTTATTGAACTTTATGCACAAGTCCATAGGCGGACTTAATGCCACAGGCATTCTCTACCAGTCAACGAAAGGTGATGTAGACATAAAATTACTTGCCTGATCATGTCTGTCGAAGGACCGATGGCCGTTGGAGCAAACGAGTCCTAGAGTGGAGACCGCGAATACCTCCTAGCCAGACGGACTGACGACCTGAAAATGGTGGCTGGTGGGTGGGACAGACTGAATGCAGAAGGTGGAATATTGGATAAAATGGTGCACATTAGGAGAGGCTCCAGTAGTGGACTGCGGTGGGCTTATTGACTACCCAATACCTATATTTTTTTTATTAGGTTCAAGGTAATCACACTTGCTTCCGGTACGTCTGTTGATGAACGGAGTAAGATCTGAAGCTAGCTTACTAGACGGGGTTGCGAGGTCAGGATAGGCATTAAGTGGTTTTTGTTAAGATAATGTTTGTTTTCTTTTGACCTAAAAATGTTAATATTTAGTTAACCTGTGTGTACCACTGGTATCTGTCTGCGGCTATCCCACTTGCGACTACGTGATTTTTTTCCTCTAGTCATCACGAATATTGTGGTTATGTCGTGTAAGTTCGCCTTTTCTCTCGTTTGCTTTGAAGATTCCCAGTGCGTTAGAAAATTCACGTGTAGAAATATTCATTGTATGTGGAATAAGAAATAAATAAAAAAATATTCCACGACAATCCACACAACGTATCTAGACCCATGGTAAGCATAGCTTAACTAGTTTGTATAATGGAATGTAGAATCCGGATATACATACCTACTTAGATACGTTTTTTTGTAAATACTTACATATTTGCAAATGTACATTTTTATGCATACAATATTTACACTGATCGGGAATCGAACCCACGCCTCTTGCTTAGCAGTTGCACGTTCTACCGCTACGGCACAGAGGCCGTCAAATAAAAAGAGAAGAATAAGATAGAGGCTTTTGTTTGGCACCGAGATCAAGCAATTGGTGATTCAGAGTTCAGAGATCTTATGGTTGTGAAACACAAAGAGTTAAGAAGGCTTAGGTTCTAACATATACTTCCCTTTTCTGGGGTTTGGGATCAGACGGCAATCACTCACATAAAAGCTAAGTTAAACCAAATCAAGGAAAAGAAGAGAGCAGATCCTGGGCATCAAAGTGTATGGGTTTGGATGCAACCACAACATACGCTAAGATGATACTGATGATAATGTAGTTATTGTAAAGGATAAATAAATGAAACCAATTTATATACAATACAATTTTATTTTTATGTATAATGTATCCGAAACACAATCTGTACACGAAATGCATTAGGTAGAACATAAAGTAGCTATCATCAGCATATTAATAATATCATTACAAACGGGAATAATTTTGTTGTTCTTTTTATTTAATTAAATTTATCACTTGTGCAGCGACAAACATTTACATTGGCTCAAAATTTGCAATGAAAATAATAATAATAACATGCTGTTTTATGATGTCCTTTCAGTAGATAGATACAGTTCGTGATGCGATGACCTAAGTGATCAATTATTGTACAGTTATTAATAAGTTTCATTGTGAAATGTATTAAGATAATCACATGGGCGCAGCCAGTGGGTTGAAATCAAAAATGTTTTCTACAAATTAACTCTCTGTTATTTTTTACAATAATAATAATAATAATAATGTGGGTTACTTCTTGTACATTTATAAAGTTTTATTTTCTTAAGCCTGAATCTTAACTGCCTCTCCTAAACTAAAACCTGGCTAACTCCATGGAAAATCACGATATTGAAGTTGCCATGATATTGTAACATATCTATGGCATCAGAATACGTAAATAATGCATAGAAGAATAATAAATTAATATTTTTAGTACAGGACCACGTTGATGTTTTCGTGAAAATCACACACATCGCACTTACACAGTTTGTGCTTTTTATGGTGTTAAATCTTCTTGTTTCATATTTAAAAATTGGTATTCTATATCTCCTGAAAGGTCGATAATTTAATTCAACCTTGTGCGGAATGCAATTAGTAAATATTAATTAAAGGAATGGTTACAATACATTTTATTTTATCTAGGCAACACCTACATTATGACGTAACGCAGTGGACCCTAGGTACTTAGTATTATTATTAAGTGTTACATTATAAATAAACATAATAAAAAGCAGTAAAGTACAAAAATAACATTATCGAAAATTAGGAACAATTTGACGTTAACACTTGTAGAGTCGGTACAACAACAAAAAAATTGAATACCATAATATGTAATGTTTAAGGACAAACAAACACTATTTATTTTTATTTACATTTTAATTTCAAAGGTATACTTAATGAAGTCAATTCCCATTTTGTTAAAAAAAATGGAATCATTGAATTTTTGAACGTGGAACATGTAACATTTGACACTAGGGAAGTGTATATTCAGATATTGAATTTTAAATGCTACTGTATAATAATTACTGCCTATTGGCTTCCAGTGATTTTGACCTATATAACTTGAAAGACTGAAAAAATATGAGAATTTTAGTGAACAAACCTTGATAGTGTTGTACCAGACAATACTCTAACAAAAACAATTTAAACATAAACTAAATTCGTCGTTTCTCATCAAATGCAACATTTGAAATAATTTAAATTCTTATCATTAAACTATTCTATAATAATTATATATTTCATGCAATGTTATACTAAATCTGTAGGTACTTTTGGTATATATTAATTGCTTAATAGGAAGGAATATGTGAATTAAAAAATTGACATACTACGTTTAATTACAATAATTTGATTGCCAGGAATAAAAATCTTTGATTTAGTTGTAATATGCGATCTTATAAATAGGCATAGTTATTGGTCGCGTCTAAAGGTTACCGCTCACTGATCTAATCAACCGTTACTAACAACGGTTATGGTTGTTGCTACTATATAGATCTGCGTGTGCACTAAATGGAGAGCAACCCTTAGAAATCTACGCGGCCACTCATAAGCGACATTCACATTGGTCGTTATATCAACATGGATTGTTGCAATCGTTATTATTCTAAGAGAAATTACAATGTTACATTCAATTATAATTTCTTGTATAAGTGAGTAAAGTTCTTGTTATAATAAAGCGATATATTTATCTGGTACTTTATTTGCTATTAATGACATTTTATCAATTTTTAATGTGACAATTTTTGAGGAAGACGTAAGCCTATTTAATATTTATGCACAGTATGACGTGCATTTAGTGAAGAAAAAATGACAAGTAAAATTTCAAAAGGATTAGGTATTAAAACAATAATAAAAGTATGAGAGAGGATATTGTTCTACAGTATTACAAGTGTGTGAGCCCTACCGTTAATATTCATCTGTGGCGAAGGTTGAATATTTTATAAGGGCACATGAATGTCAAGTAGGTATCTAATGTCATCGACTGTCTGTCTATTACGAACAATCAATTATTATCACTCGTTCATAAATGCTCATAAATTTTAAGGATAAATTTTTGGGAAACTCGTGTTGTGATAGTGGACGAGAAACCTTCGCCACAATTCCGATGCACGTAGTAAGTGCTTTGTATAATATTAAAATGAATAATTTTATAAAAAAAATATTAATATACATGTAAAATCTCACTTATACAAAAGTTGAAAAGATAAACACAGAACTAGATATCACTCTGTAATTAACCTTTTCTCACATATTTTATGACGCATCACATTATTAATTGTAATAAATACAATCACCATTTTTTCTACTAGTTACTAGGTAATTAAGTTACGTGTCTATAATGGCTATAATTCTACTTATGCTATGACTAGACTAAGGACTAGTGACCTAAAATTAAATTAACTCTCCGCGACTCATTCACAGCCTGATTATATTGACCAGGCTTGATATTTCCACCCTTGTAATGTCTCATTACGCCAAAACTGAATAAATAACGACCTAATTGGGATAATCGCCTATAAAACACTACTTACTTTTCACTAAACTAAATACGAATACTTTGTTTATCAATCCCTAGCGTTAGTAAATAATTCTGATTATAATTTCGTTGTGCAAATAAAGTTCGAATGAAAACGCTTCGTTGTCAATTTCGATTATATTGCTTATCGTTGTCTCATTAATTACTTTTCTCTTAAATTTAGTATTGCTTTTTTTATCATTTCACATTAATAATTGCTTTTCGTTGCTACTAACACACTATAAATTAACTAACGAGCTAAGTAAACGATATTGTAAATGTTGTATATGCGCATTTACTTTAACGTTATCAATGGTGTTCTTATGTATACTTTAGTTTACTTACCAAAAAGTGAATATATTACGTGACAATAGTTAGAACATTTTGGTTGGTACTTACATGTTATTAGTTCTGAGTTCATTTGTTATATTCGGTTATTTAGCTTTTGGTCAACCACGGGGTTATTCTCAGCGCTAAATGACTCAGCACGTAAAGACAAATTAGTTGACATATTACCTTCGTATCGTTTTATCAGATGAAAATTGTATTTAATAGTATTATTGTTTCATTTTCAATATTATTTATAAAAAGAACACATTTTTTTCTGGTGTCTGGAGTAAGATTAAGATTTTTAAATATGTATTGATAAAATATTATTTGAAAAATGTCGACTTAAAAATATATTAACACGTTTCAACACCACATTTTGCAAGACTAGATGAGGGATTACGATCTTCTAACTTAAAATAAAGTCTATCGTTCCTGTAAGAAATCTAATTTGACATTTTTAAATATGAATAGCTTTTTGTGTTAGTCGAAATGACTTTATGATTAAATTAACTGCATTCCCTACATCTATATTTATATCGGTTAGGTACGACAATAACATACGTCAGCCCATAAATATTACTAATAACCCTCCCACGGAGCTAGATAATAATGGGTTAACCTTTTCGCCTAAATTGCTGACAATTATTTAGCTTAGTATCATTATTTCAGAAGCACTTTAGTGTTTAATCGCAATTAACCACTTTATAAGCATTCCACCGCTTCATTATCTGTCGAGGTGATCTTGAGTATGAACGCACCTATAATACATGTATTGTATATTTCATTTACAATAATGTTAACGGGAATTGAACGCGACCGGTATACCGTATAAATATAGGGACGCGAGAGTATAATAGTACATTATGATACGTGTGTGTAAAGTTGGTGATTACCGCTAATAGTACAGTCATTTGGTCGAAAAAATAGAGGTTACCTGGAAAGTTTTCCGGGAGTTTTGAAAATTGGTAATTTTATAGATTTTGACGTGCTCTTTCCGAATTTTAACTTTGCCACCTCGTATCTTTGCCGCTCGCGCCGCCATATTGCAAAAATGGCGCCTAAAACCAGTTTTTTGATAATAACTCCTTTTCGACGCATTTTACAAGAAAAAGAAAGAGAAAATTTCCTACAATTTATGTCATAACCTTTTTTTTCTAAAACCAATAGTTTCGGCGTACGAGCGCCGTAAAGTGTAGGTCAACACACGTTTCGGCAGAAATACTCATGTCCACGCCACCAAGAGGTACAGAAAGCGGCGCGTTTTTTTTATCGTGGTATCCCCATTAGGCCCAATCCACATCTGACTCACTATTTCAAAATTTAGTTCAATCTCCGTCGCTTCATTCTTGTTGACGGACCAGGTGTTGTGTTTTCATCGTCTTCACCACTGATTGGAATATCAAAGACGGAAGTTTCTTCTGCATCATCGGCGATGGGGTCATCAGTTTCATCGCGGTCCTCTTCATTCTCGATTTCGTCGTTTATTTGCTCTAGAATAGTGTCCGTTTCTTCATCTTCACTGCTATCTTGTGATGGAAATTGCGAATTATCACAAGAACCACCACAGTTCGTGCACACAACGAAGCACTTTAGCCCTGCCTTTCTGCAGCTGCAAGCTTTGTGACAACCTTTCTTGCAACAGCATGCTTCACAGCATCAGCATATAAGAGAAAATTTAATATTGCGTCGCTACCACCAACAGAAGCCGCAGCACGACAACATTCGTTTCGAACTTAACACCAGATTCAGCAGTGGTATGGGAACGAACATAATGTAGAACAATGGGGATGGAAAAAAGACAAGAACGGGCTCATTCCTGTTACTACAGTCGAGCCCTCTGCTCCGGACAGCTTGCTAAAACTTATTTCTTGCAAATGCAAGAAAGGTTGTCACAAAGCTTGCGGCTGCAGAAAGGCAGGGCTAAAGTGCTCCGTTGTGTGCACGAACTGTGGTGGTTCTTGTGATAATTCGCAATTTCCATCACAAGATAGCAGTGAAGATGAAGAAACGGACACTATTCTCGAGCAAATAAACGACGAAATTGAGAACGAAGAGGACCGCGATGAAGCTGATGACCCCATCGCCGATGATGCAGAAGAAACTTCCGTCTTTGATATTCCAATCAGTGGTGAAGACGAGGAGAACACAACACCTGGTCCGTCAACAAGAATGAAGCGACGGAGATTGAACTAAATTTTGAAATAGTGAGTCAGATGTGGATTAGGCCTACTGGGGATACCACGATAAAAAAAAACGCGCCGCTTTCTCTACCTCATGGTGGTGTGGAAATGAGTATTTCTGCTGAAACGTGTGTTGAACTACACTTTACGGCGCTCGTACGCCGAAACTATTGGTTTTAGGAAAAAAAAGGTTATGACATAAATTGTAGGAAATTTTCTCTTTCTTTTTCTTGTAAAATGCGTCGGAAAGGAGTTATTATCAAAAAACTGCTTTTAGGCGCCATTTTTGCAATATGGCGGTGCGAGCGGCAAAGATACGAGGTGGCAAAGGAAAAATTCGGTAAGAGCACGTCAAAATCTATAAAACTACCAATTTTCAAAACTCCCGGAAAACTTTCCAAGTAAAAATACCAAATGACTGTACTATAAGGAGCCATTGTTTTAAGAGAACCGAAGACGGTTATCATCAATACACACGTGTATCATACAATTTTTTTCAACACACTTGCTAAGAAATTTATATTTAAATAGATATTTGTGTACCCTTGTAGTTTTCAGATAGTAAACTTTCCATAACGTTATGTGCTTGCATCTTAAATCGGGTGGTGAACAGCATAAATAATTTTCTTCATAACTAGCACTTGTACACAATTCATTTAATAATCTATACTAATATTATAAAGCTGCAGAGTTTGTTTGTTTGTTTGTTTGTTTGAACGCGCTAATCTCTGGAACTACAGGTCCGATTTGAATGATTCTTTCAGTGTTGGGTAGTCCATTTATCGAGGAAGGTTTTAGGCTATATATCATCACGCTACTACTTAAGGGAGCGGAGCATTGATAATAAATGTTAACAAATCCGGCAATTTTTCACACATATTTTGAAGACTAAAACATACGAACCGAAGACTCTACTCAACAGTGAAAATTATTTTTGCAGTAGCGGGAAGAATTACTTAGTTTGCCAATGCGCGCGCATCTAGCATAGAGTAAAAGAGTGAGGTTTTTTTTTCAGAACGTAGCAAATGGGGAAATTAAAGTTTTTTCGTAAGTATCCAATTTTTTTTCAGAACTGAGAAACTCCATCAATAAAATGAAAAAAAAAAAAAACTAAAACTCACTTGTGAATTGAAATGAAAATGCGAAGAAAATGTTACAGTTTGATTATAAGTGCCATTATGTGCCAAATTGCGGTGAAATTAGAGTCACTTTATGAGCAAGTGTATTGAAAAAGTTATGTATTCATTGTTTTAATGTCTATAGATACCTATAGTTAATCAAAGTCTACAAGTGGTTTATTCAAGTATTTTTTCATGAACTAGTTACTACCATAGTAGTAAAGATCACGTAATTCGACGTTCGTGTACCTAAACTTTTGCATGTTGTTCAATCATTTGACTGACATAAAAAGGCAACCATTTTAGACATTGTTTTACTTATATATCATTTTATCAAAGTTTAATAATTATATTTCTACGAGGTAATTTCCAACTCTATTTTAGTGGTAAACGATTTTGGTCACCTCTGAATCTGGTCTCGCTATAGCAAAATTATTTTTATTATTTTCAAGTCTTGATATCAACAATCAAAGTAAAGTTAAATAAACAACCATTTTTGTTGAACCTAAAATCTAAAGCACAATTGGATTCCTTCGATTCTCTTACGATCATTTTCAGCCAGCCTGTCTCATATACTTATTATTTAATGAGTGGAATTTTTATAGTATATTCTATACGTTTTGATATACTGACAAGGAATTTTATATATCAAACCGGATTGGCGGATAAATTTACAAAATGTATCTACATCAAGGCATTTTCTTTGTAAATACGTAAAACACATTGTCTTTTTAATATCTGTGTAATTATAACATTTTGTGATGGTGGAGCATTTTGGTATGACGTAGCTGATTCTATCTCGGCCTACTCAACAACATGGTACCTATAAGTAATACCTATCAATTTGTATAATATTACATTAATTCCTAATTTCAGTAGTGTGTTAAACAGCTTTGAGTTATGTCACTTCAAATTAATGTCACACCTCTAAAAATAGTAATTGCCTTATTTTATTTATAAAGTAAAAGTAAACATCTTACTAAGCAGTAATATTTACGGAAGATTTATTTGTAAAACACCATATCACCTGATTTGCAGTCTACATATTCCACTCAATTATATTAGTCACGCTTCTAACTAAATCTATAGAATAATATTGCTTTAGTTTTACTTATTAGTAGTCATATTATTGATTTTATTCTAGAGTTGACTATATATATATGTTTTGCTGTAAACGACGAGAAGGTTTTAAATTATCGCTTCAAGTGTTAAGCTTTATAAGATTTAATTCAATTCTCTCAACCGCTGTATTCTAGAGCGGACTAAGAATTTAAGTAATTATAACTTTTTCATATAAAATTAACGCTTAAGATACAGTCTTTATTGTGTCACTTTTATTGCGTTGTCACTGTTTAATAAATATAATAATATGTCAACACGAAGCTCTTTCATTGTACTTCGTAGTGGGTGTATGTGTTCTCAGGTTTTGAATGCTACCGGAGTAAACGTTGGAATAGTGATGTCGAGGCTTTTCTATCATTATGCTGCTATTGGTCATATAAACCCTCTCAGTAGTGGAGCCCCCAGTCTACCTACTTCGCAGGCCAAATGTGAGTCTGTAGACTTCACAAGATCCAAGATATGAGAGTTTTTTTATACCATATACCATACCATATAGTGGTTTTATAACACACGGCCCATCTGATGGCAAGTAGGGACCGTGGCCTATGGACGTGTGCAACACCAGCGGAGTTGCTGCCGACCCGGTAAAATCAGAGAGTTACTGTGCTGCCAGTGCAGAAGACAAAGCAGGATAAGCTTTGATATTTCCACTGAGCACTAACAGTAGTAATAACTCCAGTGAGCTCTGGCTACCCTACTCTCAGCTGGAAATTCAACACGAGGTTATTTTGACCGCGGTATTCTGTAGGACAGAAGTACTTACCCAGTCGGACTGCTTAATTGTTTATTTTTGACATAAAATATATGTGTATTGAATAGAATAATATTGAATACACCAATAGAATACCCTACAGAATACCACGGCTATAATAACCTCATGTTGTGTTCCCGGCGGTGAGTAGGGTAGCCAGAGCTCACTGGAGAGTTTTTGTGCTGTCAGTGGGAAGAACAAAGGCTTGTCCTGATTTTGTGTTCTGCACTGAAGGCACTTAAAATCTCTGTTCTTACAGGGTCGGCAGCACGGATGTGACTCCATTGGTGTTACATACGTTCATAGACCACGGTAACTACTTTCCATCAGGTGGGCCGTGTGCTTGTCTGCCACCTAAGTTGTATAAAAAAAATAGTACTTTAGCAAAAGTTTGCAGATTCTTGTGGTTAGCAAGTTCATTCTATTATCTTTCTAATCACTAGCCACAAAAGTTTGTTTCACTCTAACCGCTGCTTGTGCTCTCTAGCAGAATTTATCACTGAGTTAGTTTAGATATCTTCTTTACCGTCAATGGTGACTGAATCCAGTCTGAGCAATTAGACTCAGGTACAAGTAATTTATATCCGATTAGAAATGTTTTAGTCAACTTTAGAGTTGTAATCATTCTGCATTGCTGTTGCATTAGGTAGTACATACCTGGACAGGCATTCGTACCTATTCACCTTTTAACAACATGAAGTACAAACGTAGGTAACATATATATGTTTACAGGAAAATTTCAATATTTGTTGCCCTGTTTTGGTTATTTATCAGAAGTAGTATTGAATGAAATAGAATTTGCAAAGCTGCATCATAGATTAAACATGTATGCATTACCCAGCCTTTTGAAATAGTTAAAGCAATCGCGATATATTATACCTAACATCGTTTACAGCGTACACAATTTTATTATTCTAGATAGTCTATGCAAATGATTGTATTGCTAACCGTATTACTAGTTTGGACATATTTTGTCTCTATCACTGTACTTATTCAAAACTTACTGATCTAGTTATGATATCGTTACCTTACTTGGTTGGAATACTGCCGTGAATATAAACCTAACTTTTTTATTGGATTTGACGCAATATGTCAAATATTATAGCACAAACTTCATTCAGTTAAATGCATTTTATGAAATATTTCGGGTAAAAAATGTTATTGTAGTTTTCTTTCGTTTTTTTCTTTTTTAAATAAATTAATGCATTAATAATGTACTGAAATACTTGTATTGTAAACGGTTGGTACGGGTAGACTGACTTATGTCTACATCATTTGCAATGTCTAATATTTTAGTATAAAGTTAATTTTATTACATATTAATACTACCATAGTTCAATCTACAAACATTGTAAAGAAGGGAAATTTGGTACACAGGGCCATATTTACATTATATTGTGTATATTTTATAATTTTGTATAGTATAAGTTGGTTTCTTTTCATTACTCGTCGTACTTATATGTATCACCGCTACAATTATATTAACGTTAGTATAAATATTTGAATAAAATATCTTCGTTTTTCAATTTTATTCTTTTATATTTAAAAGCCGAATTAGTTCGCGATTTTTCCTACTTAAAACCATTAAGATAGCTAGTAGGTAGGATAGTAAAGAATTTCTCGAAGGGATTATAAGTAGGAATAAATGGAATAGATGAAAAACTATAGGTACTATGTAGTCGTAAGGCTAGTATACTAGAAGTGGAAAGTATGTAGGTACGCGAAGAACAGGGCACAACTAAGTACGAGTACGTAAGTATGAAATTAACCGTCACAAAGATACATTACACAATATTCGATGTCAATTTCGTTTCATTCAAATTTTCAATATAAGTACTCCGAAGCACCAAAATATCTAAATTGCTACATTTACAATAATATAATTTACACCGTAGTATTGCTTATTGGTTTACTTTAATATTGCTTTTCACGCGTCACCTTGTCTCGTATAGCCTACTTTATAAAAACTATATACTCTTTAACCCTAAGACCGCCGCCATCTTGTACCTTGCTATACGCTATAATATTGGTATCAGTATTTATTTATTTCGATATATTTATGATTACACATCTTAAAATACGGGCGATCTAATTGATTTATATTATTATGAAGGAAAAAGAGATAATAGTATCTAAGAAATATAAATTGTGGCACTACAACTACTTGGAGTATGGAGAGGGAATATAATGACTAGTTCAGTGCCTCTGTTGGCGGTCCTGCCGAGCGGTTTCATAACAACAAAACTTTCACAAAACTCAGAATTTTGATTAGATCTCAAATGACATTTATAGTCTTTCAGATTTATAAAGTACAATCTCGCATTTTAAAACAAAATGTATTTTAAAAAGGCGATGTTTTTCAATTTCAATTCAAATGGTCCGATATTGAAATATTAGCGATCAAAAGGTTTCACGGACATCTAACCGATTCTTATATCCAAAAGGTATATAATTACGTTCCCAAAAAATTTAATAAATACAGGAACTTTCTTTGAAAGTATTAATTGACTGGGTTAAAAGAAACACTAACAAATTGACTCGAGGCACCAACTAATATACTAGGGGAAGGCACTGGACCCGCGGGCGTGGCTCGTCACGTCATCAGCACGCCGAGTCTTGCGCTTTCGACTAATCTAGCTGCTACGTTCCTACAACTCGCGTCATACGGTGACACGCGCGCGAGCACGGCCTGCGGAGCCGGTGCGTCGGGTCAGCTAAACCTACAGAGCGCTACAGGGTTAATATGATAGTCTGCTGTGTCCATTCGACAACGGTGCGCGACTTTAATGCCTACATTATTATTGCTTTTCGAATACCCATTTCTCACCGAACACCTCGTGCTCACCTCGTTAAATTACATTAATGCTACCTTATTATAAGTTAGTTTATTGCCAGTAACGTTTGACTTTTCACCTAATAACACACGCTCGACTAAAGGCATGTTCGCTTTGGTGCACGGCCCTGCCCCTGTCGCCGCAACAGGGTGCGACCGCCGCCCTCGTCCCGCTCAAACAACCCCTAGACCCGACAACTCTTCATTCAACAAGAATTGTGTCAATTATTGATAATTATATATTATGTTGATTTTCAATTAAGGAACCCTGTTTGTTGTAAAATCCATCTAACGATGCTTAATGATAGATTAACGACTGACTCCTAGTAATTATGTGCACGTCCCCGCATTTTGTTTCAAATTATGACTTAGTTGTGAGTCGCTTGTGTTTGCGCCTCATGAGTCAGCGTGCGGGTGCGGACGTGGCGGTGCGGTGGCGCGGTGGGTGCGGGCGGAGGCATAAGGCACTGTCGCGGGCCGGCGCGGCGCGGCGCGGAGGCGCGGCGGCGTGCGTGCGGAGCTTCGGACGGAAAGTTTTGGCAAGTTCCTCACCGAGACGGAGGACGCGGTGCGTGACGCCCTGCGACCCTCCACCGACGAGCTCGGCGCTCGGCTCTCGCATCTCGACGCTAAACTTACACCATAATACTCTCTAACCTACTTTGCGGTTGTAAAAATCACCTACAAAAGATATTAGTTTCATTCATATTTTAATACTTCTATGTATATAAGGGTATATTTTATCGACGAGTATATACATATTTAATTTAAGTTAACCGCTATGGGACGTGTGACGCTACGCCTGCGGCCGCCTCGGCCGCGGCTCTACGGGGTCGTACGTGAATTCGTTGTATGCGAAACGTTGCTCCACTGTGTCGCGGCGCGTCCAGCGACCGAGCGGGCGCTCGCTCGACGCGCTCGCTCCAGGTTCCATATACTGTAAATTTTAATATTACGCTAACATGCTAAATTCATATTAATACTTTTATGTTTACGTGTTAACCATTTAGTGGTGGTTACGGTCCCTGGTTGCGTCGGTGCGGCGTTTAGTCCAACGAGGAGACGGGCGCGTCCGGCTCGTCGAGTGAGTTTTCGTCACGCACGCATGCAGACTCCTGATGCTTGTTGAGGTAGCTCTTAAGCGCGAAAGTCTTATGGCACCGCGTGCATTCGTAGTTTTTATCCGAAGAATGAGTTTGCATGTGTGCACGCAGATTCGATCTATCTGCGAAAGCTTTTCCACAGTGTGCACATCCATAAGGCTTCTCGCCGGTGTGGGAGCGCAGATGTCCCTGTAGGAGCCACGGTCTGGAGAAGAGTTTCCCGCAAACACCACACACGTGTTGCAGTTGGTGCGTGAGTACGTGCATGGCCAGCGCTGGCATTGACACGTAGGCCTTGCCACATTCCCCGCAGCGTTTTGCGGATACTGAGTCGAGGCTTCGGTGCGTCTGTTTATGCCGTGATAGGTTTGAGGAGGTTGCATAGCGCTTTCCACATTCACTGCACGTATATTTTGACTTGGGTTCCGGAGGTGGTATAGGTTCGATGCAGTCAGGCGCATTGGCGAAATTTCTACGTTTGGAACGCCCATCACTGACGAAGAACGCATCGTATGTATATGCGATGGTTTCACGTGTTTTCTCCGCACTAAGTTCTTGTGCGGGAGGCTCAGGCGGTGAAGGTGGCGGAGGTGGCGGAGGTGGCGGAGGTGGCGGAGGTGGCGGGGGTAGAGGCGGTGGTGGAGGCGGCTGTGGCTCGGGGGGCGGTGGCTCCGCCTGAGGGGGCGCCGGTACTGGGGCAGTCAAGAAGACGGCGTGCTGACTTAAGTCGAGTATCGCATGAGCCGCATTGAGGTCTTCTTCAGCACGATGGAGATATGCAGCACGGTCCACCAGGCAGTACGGGCGATAGATATCTTTTTTCTTCGGTGGCAGAGAGAGTAGGGCACCGGTGCTGGTATAACACATAGAGAAGGACTTGCCGCTCGCCGGTGGCGGAGGAGGGGAGACAGGCGAAGACTGGAGCTGTACCTGGAGAAAGGGCGATTCAGTCGTGTTGGAGGCGGAGATATGCAGAAGGGCATAGGATAGAGGCTGAGGCGCCGGCTGAAGGACTGGCTCGGAGCCCGCGGGGGCCGGGCTCACCTCGCTAGGCAGCTGGGCGGTGAACTGCGTGGAAGGATGCTCCTCGGTGTAACCTGTGAACCAAATAAGGCCTTATCAGTAATTGATATAAATTGTTAATAATTTTACGTTGAGAATGTTAACTAACGTATGAATCGTAAGTAGAATCAGTGAATTCGTCAGTTATCAGTTACTTAATCCTTAATCAAAATTACGCGAGCGTAATAATGCAATTGAGTACGAGTAGCCAGTAAAAAATACTTTTATAAATGACATTGCTTATATAATGTTGCTTGAACAATTATAAATATTTCGCAAGCTTTAAAGAATAGATCTATCTTCACTACCTTAAATTTGTTTTTAAATACATACATAAAAGAAGGAACAATATTACCATATGTATCAGACTATTGGGAACTTCACAAAAAATTTAAAGTTACTTGCTTCGAGCAATGGATAATTTTAACATGAAATCAAAAGAAAAAGGAATATGGTACAAGACAATACAGAGCGAGCCCCCTCGTTCCCCCTGGTTTGATGACAAAACTCTAAAGTATGTGAAACTTGCTGTAAGACTACGCTCCGGACACTTTCCATCAGCAAAATTTGCATTCCTTATGGGAAAGGGTGATTCACCGAATTGTGTCATATACAATCGGCTAGAGGATGTGCAACATTTCCTGATGGAATGTGTGCAAAATACAACTGAAAGAGAATCAATCTTAAAAGAATTTAATCTCAATAGATTAGATGTTGGACTTATCAACAGTATTTTATCAAACCCAAAATCTGCTATTGCCCAAAAATTCTGTAGCGTGGTGGCTCCTAATGACTCCCGTAACACAGTTTTTTACAAAACTAGCTCGGGAGCCAGGGATTTTTTTCACATGTGTAAATGTATTTCTGTCAATAAACAATTTTTAATTTTTTTTTTTTTTTAATGTCGCTTTTTCATAATACCGGGTTATATAATATACCTAATATATATTACCTATAGTATATTCTATAAGTAGTAGTGGTAAGTGGTAGTATAAGTAATTTGTGCGGTTATTTTAGCTTAAGTTACAATGGAGTTGACGTGCCCATGTGGGCAAACACTCCTTTAAAAAACAGAATAAAAAAAATACATACATATACAATCACGCATTTATCCCTGGAGGGTTAGGCAGAGGTGAATTAACACCCACATTCCACCAATAATAATATCGGTTCGGTCCCACGTAATAAGGGATGAACCTATTGCCGTATTCCGGGCACTATTGTGGACTCGAGCCATGCATCTGAGGCTGAGTCTGGGCTGTAAATATCTATCTGATGTTAAACAGTCTTATCCCTTAGTCGCCTTGTACGACACCGCATGGGAAGAGATGGGATGGCCCTAATTCTACTCTGCCGGAACCACGCGAGAATCTATACATGATAGAAAATTATTTCAAGTTATCATAAGTATTATTCTTTGTATAATTTATGCATAGAATGAAAAAAACTGGGTTTAATGCTACACACGGTTCACTAACATCCTTTATAATCCTTATTCCTTATCCTTCGATCCCCGCTCAGTGCAAATATTTGTATGCATGAATATGGGTATTTGCACTGGTCTGGGTGTTTCTATGTATAATATGTATGTATTTACAAAAGAAAAAAAAAGTATTTAAGTATGTTTATCCGCATTCTAGATTCCATAACACAAGCTAGTTAAACTATGCTTACCATGGGTCTAGATAGCGTTGTGTAGAATGTTGTAGAATATTTATTATTTATTTATTATTATTTATTATTATTTATTATGTTTATTCAAAGTTCTAGTTTTCTTTACTTTATTTTCTGTTCTATTACCACCAACCACCAACCTCGGTAGCCAAGTTGTATGGGTAATGGACTGCTGAGACGAGATCCCGGGTTCCATCCCAGGTTTTACCATGGCACACACCAATGACTATTCGATGCTTTTTGTTATTAGTGTATTTATCGCAGGTTTATAAGTGCCCGGTTAATGGCAATAGGCTCGCCACCTATTACATTGGGACCTAAACATAAACTGGCGAAATGTGGGTGCTAGCACCTCTGCCTACCCCTTCGGGGATATAGGCGTGAGTTTATGTTATGTTATGTTCTATTTGTGTAGCTAAATACGTATAACAACAAATATAACGTAAACAGATTACCCCAGCATAAATCTAATTAGCTACGAGTATGCTACTAAGAATCTCAATCACAATATTATAAATATGTTTGTCTGTACGCGCAACTTTTATCCTAGTACGCGCTTAGCCATATTACTAATTAAGATTGGCAGTTAATCTTATTAGCAGACACATAAGTAGGTATTTGCAGAGCATACGAGCTCTTAAGATAACCACGAGGACGCCACATAAGTCTCTTCATTATGACAATATCTTTTCTCTTTCTTCTTCTACGCAAATAGGGGTTTTTAATTTTCGAAGTGGTTACCGTGACCTATGGACGTGTGTAACACCAGAGAAGCCACACTCGCGCTGCCAACCCTGTAACCACAGAGTCTCTGTGCCGTAAATGTAGAGGACAAAGCAGGACAAGCTTTTAGTCATCCCACTGACAGCACAAATTCTCCAGTGAGCTCTGGCTACCCTACTCACCGCTGGGAACACAACACGAAGTTATTTTAAACGCGGTATTCTGTAGGGCGGAGGTACTTCCCCAGTCGGACTGCTCAATTGGGCGGAAATACCGCCCAATTGAGCCGCCGTGTCCTACCTCCTCACAAAATTTACTTAAATTTACTCGGGTAATGTGAACGTTGTGGTTTCATATTCTTGTACACCTTAATCCTGAGTCAAGTTTGTAAAGAACACGCTCGCACATCACACGATCATACTCAATCACGCACACATCGCCCCAGCTCGTGATATTTCTGGTCTCGCCAGAAAGCCCATGTCTTATCACAGACTATAATCTAACTCAGCACCACTTGTTTTTTATACAACTTAGGTGGCAGACAAGCACACGGCCCACCTGATAGAAAGTGGTTACCGTGACCTATCAATGTGTGTATCACCAGTGGAGTCACATCCATGCTGCCGACCCTGTAAGAACAAAGATTTTATGTGCCCTCAGTGTAGTACACAAAATCAGGACAAGCAAAGGCTCTTCCCACTGACAGCACGAAAACTCTCCAGTGAACTCTGGCTACCCTATTCACCGCCGGGAATACAACACGAGGTTATTATAGCCGTTGTATTCTTTAGAGTGGAGGTTCTTCCCCAGTCGGACTGCTCAATTCGGACGGGAATACCGTCGTGTCCTACCTCCTTGTTCAGCTGTTAGTGTGATTGAGTAAAAAACATTCAAATAACATTTTCACAAAATTTCATATTAAAATTGTAAGAAACAGGATTTAATATTTTGAATATTTCGTGGCCCCAAACGTTATATAGCCATGTACGTACAGAGCTCGTTGTTATATACCTTATCTAGACACGCCTATCCCGGCACGAATGAGTTGGTTCGACAGCGGAAGCACCGCCCTCATTTAAATATATATGTACAGTAACGCTTATATACCCCCAGAGGGGTAGGCAGATGTCTATTAACGTACTCGTAATTATAAAAAAGTCGTTCACCAAATGAAAAAAGACAGAAGGTAAAACCTGCTCATCGACACCATATAATATTTATGAAATATGACCTTAGGTTCTTTTTATGTATGTATGTATTGTATAGTACTACAAAGTTATGCAGAAATTAAAACCTACCACCTAAGTGGTATAAAAAATAAACTAAATGGAAAATTAAATTACTACAGAACAGTGTAGTAAATTAAAAAAAATGTAACACTTAAAAAAACGAATGAGAAATAGGTCAACATTCAAATATGTTTACGGTTCGTTAAAAGAGCACCCTTTATATCGTGAAAGTCGTATATCACAAGTGCTACGAACCACACTGAAGTGTTATTAAAAGCCGTTAATAACCAAGCAACCTGTGGCGTAGCACCGTTCCCTCTCACTAGCCTGTAGAGCCTTGCTATTCAACAATTACGTAGCACGTTACGTATCGTGTAGCCGACCCACAAGTGCTACGAAACGACTCAATTGAGTTTAGGTCGCGTTTTCATTGCGACCGATATATTCGGTAGAATATACTGAATTATTCAACGTGAAAGGACTAACAAACGAAACGATTCGTAAGGTTGATATTATGTATTTAGAAATATATAGACAATTTTACCTTTAAAATATATAGACCCTCCTCTACACAATCTCCTGTACCTATTTAGTGCCATATTGTCATATTATTGCTCGTTCCCTAAGAAACCAAACTATTTAATTAATTAAAATTGTATTACCGTCCAAACTAAAAGGAGAATGCCATATTACTAGTATTAAAAGAATTTTAAAACCATTTTGAGTAATAGTGGCTAGCTAAGATCGATCCGATGCTGACTGTAATTGGAGATACTTTACTCTCACTACCAAATACCATCTCACTCCTCATCCCACTGTCTGTAGCCTTGGTTACTGAAAATCAACCTTAAGTAAGTAACCGCCTTCCAATCGATAAATTCCGGGGTCAAATCACCGCGATCACACTGCCGATGTCAATCTACTTCTAACACAAACAATTTATCCAAACTGCAGAGGTTTATAGGAATTCTAGTGATTCAGTGGCCATTCTTAAAAAGAAACAATAAAATCACGAAGAGATCGGTTAAAAATAGTTTTAATATCCATTATAGTTTTGGCGGTTCCGAATCACATTTAGGTCGATGTGTTTTCAGTTGAAATAGGTAGATTACTAAAGTTACATAGGCGGTGCATGCTGGAATACCTACGTCGATCCTGGGCTGTCATTGGCTGTGTTGATTAACGGCCGGCCCACAAACATGCGCACTAAACCTAACTTCAGGTAAACTTTTTTCCAACCAGTGACTCTTCACATTGTGTAATAACTTTACAACAAACTTTATTTTACACATAATTTTGTTATAATTCATAAGAGTACATACATATATATACTCATGTGTATGATTTATCGTACTTACATCGTCGTAATTCCTTAGATATGTAGTTAAATCTTTTTCGATGTCTTGGTAATCCTAGCATTTAGTTCGATGCCTGAAAAGTTTTATTTTAATGCTGTAGTCAGTTGATATGTGGATAATAGGTTACTTTATGCATTTATAAGCCGTTTTTATTACTTACTTGTATGTTGTTATAAGAATATCATAATATTGTAGTAATATTTTAGTACAAAATGCATTGTTTACACTGTTGTGATATTGTCTTATTACTCGACTGCCAAGAAGGGTTATGTTTTTTAGACTTGGTAACGAAACTAATTATGTAGCTACTGTTTAACGGCTAATTGAAGAAAACCCACGAATTACCTATGAGATAATTCAAGGACTCTTGGGGATTGGAATGAGACAAATTCAGAAAATGTTACACGAAGTATTGAAAGTTTGGAAACTTTGTTATCGTCGGATCCGCGGGCTCGCGGGGAAATGCTGTTTATAATATCGTCACAGGAGACGAAATGTGGATTTATTGTTATGATCCTGAAAAAAATAGCAATCTTGTGTTTGGGTGTATGAAAATGAGAACGGGCCAACAAAAGTGAGGCAGGCGCGAAACGTTGGTAAAAAAATGATCGCGTTTTTTTTTCTCAGTTACGGGTCCCATCTGCACAATTCTCCTTGAAGATCAATAGAGTGTTAATGCCGATTGGTATTCTACCATTTGTTAATCCGGAGTGTTAGAAAAAGTTCGCAAAGACGACCAAAAAGCCGCGTTCTCCTACATCATGACAACGCTTCTTCACACACGGCCAAAAAAACAAAGTCATTTTTTGCTTCCGAAAAAGTAAAATTTGTAACCCATCCTGCGCATCTCCCCGACTTATCACCCTGATTTCTGTACTTTCGCCAAAATCAACGATTTGATGAGAGGTTTCACTATTACCAACTCCGAAGAGGTAATGATAGCGTCCAATCAGCACTTTAAAACATGAGTTGAGATCTGTGATATTTCTGTTTTAAAAAATTATTCGATCGCTTGAAAACATATTTAAAATGTAAAGGAGAGTATTTCGAAATAAACATAACATTATTTTGGTTATTACATGTTGTTTTTTTTAAGTTACGCAAAACTTCACTACAAGTTTTTCTACGTATTCTTTACCCTATTTAGGGTTTAGATATAATTTTCACTACACTGTGAATTCCACAAGGGGTAGGCAGCGGTGTATTAACCCTCACATTTCGCCAACTATGATTTTCGGTCACAAAGTTATTACTTTGTGACCGAAAATCATAGTTGGCGAAATGTGAGTGTTAATACTTGCTCCTTATTAGGAGCAAGCCTATTGCTGTCAAGCGGGCTTAATGTTTTAATGGCGGTGTTTTAATTCGTTAATAGTTAATCTGATTTATAGTATGTAATGATAGTAATATGTATTATAGTGTAATAAGTTGTCTTATTAAGGCTTCGGGCCTTCCGCTCAGTGGTGAATAGATTCACAATGACATTAGAATTTTAATCTTGAATACTCGTTATAAATCGTGATTCTGAAATACGGGTCTAAGTACCTTTTGGTATAAAATCTACTAAATTATAATATACTACTTTTTAAAATTCTGTGTAGATAGTCAAAACTACCAATTGGGTTTTTCACTGACTAGTCAAATTAGTTACTCTTTACTGAACGTCAAAACGGTAAGTTATTAGGTAACTTTTGTGAAATAATTTATTGTGACGTCATAATATTTAAAAGTGGATTTTTTGTCCACGTTTGTCGAAGGACCGATGACCGTTGGAGCAAACGAGTCCCAGAGTGGAGACCGCGAGAAGGTAAATGGGAGGTAGGATATCCCCTAGCCAGATGGATGGACGACCTGTGGCTGGGACAGACTGGATGCGGAAGGTGGAGGATCGGATAAAATGGCGCACATTGGGAGAGCCCTATGTCCAGCAGTGGACTGCGGTGGGCTAATTGATTGATGGTATATTTAACAGTCAAATAATTTAATAATATCAGTTTGTTGGATAATTAAACAACTAAATAAATAAAAAAGATAAAATAAGAACAGACGCAACTTTTACTGCTCTTTTACCATTAATAATTTAGTAAGCTCAGTTAAATAATTTATTTTACCTACAGGAAAATAAACAAATCAGCATAGTTTAATTTGAATTAATATTTTATGACATGTTCCAAACTAAAACAACCACTACCATTGGTCCTCTCGTGGCCACGGCTGTAGAAAAACAACCGAAACTTTGAACCAGTGTAGTTAATATAATAACGCGATATAAATCGCGATAGAATTCGATGTAAAATATTTTTAATCCATGCGTAATAACCACAAGGTTTGAAATAAATAATAAAAATTCTTATAAATTAAGTTTTCATTTAAATCAGTCCAGCTGCTTAGGAAGAGTTTAAGTGATAAACGCACGTCCAGAAGAATTATGTAAACTTAGAAAAATAGTTGCACTGGCATTAAATTTCAATCAAACATAATTTGAATAGTAATTATAACATACAAATAATTGGAAATAGTAACAAACCCTAGTTACATATACTCTATGTATTGCTTAAATATAGTTTTATATTCAATTCAGTTACATTTTTCAATACATAGCTAAGAATACAAATAATAGGTCGTTACATTTGAAATTGCCGATTTTTTGAAGAAATTGGAGGAAACCCAATTTTCAGTACTAACATTTTTGCATTTTTTTGGAATCACAATTTCAAATTTTATGATATTTATTGTGTATGAATGTGATAACTTTAAGCTAACAAACACTTATACTACATTTTTGAAAAGTGACAGCGGTAAAAAAGTTATAGGAAATTTATCACTTATCACTGCCTCTTATGATACAGGTTGTCCTAGTTTAAGAGGCAGGGCTCAACAAAGTAACAAGGTAGATAGAATATTGTGCTTGTTAATGTCATTATAAAACTAAAAATACTGTAAGTAACTATACTTTAACGTATATTGTAAGATCCATGTTACTATGTTTAAAGACAAATAAATTATGTATTCTTATTCTTATTCTTATTCTTATTGTCATCAAAATGGATAGCATTTTGGAAGTACTGTTTTTGAAGATCGTATTTAATTTATCACACACACACAACAAACCACATAATGCGTGTGTACACGAATACTACAGCTAAATGTGCATTTAGACTAAACGAACATAGAGCTAGAGTTCATTCTTTCTTAATATTTTAGTGTAACCTTATTTTCAAATAAAGGACAACGAACGAATGTTCTATCACTGTTCACAAAAAAAATAATTTGACGGTTAGGGCATAGAATGAGCATTCGCTCGTTTGGTCTAAATCCTACTATAACCACTATACCATTTCGGAGGTTCTACATCAGTGATGGCGCTTGATGATGATGACTGCTCATATCACACGCAAAGATCTTCGAGACCCAGGCACACTGCCAGCTATTACTCCAGGCGAATAACGGACGAGGCTCTCAAGCAGATATTTTTGGATTTGGACCGACCTGCTCAACCAGACAAGTATCGAATAGAATGACGAATGGAATTGAACGTTTATGACATGCATTGACGATTCTCAAATGGGATCCCATTTTTTCTCATAATGGTTTTTTCCTAATTTAAATTGTCATAATAAGTTAGGCATAATTTTCTTTGTCATAATAATAGTGTGCCATAATTGGTTTTTAGCATACTCTGTTATTAAGCAAAAATATTGTATATCCTAATGTTTTATTCATAACTTTGATATGCATAAATTTGTAAAGCATATTGTTTATTTGTCTAATAGTTCAGTGATAGATTTATTGAGGAAGCCCCTGATTCCGACTTGGATTGATTTTTTTTATAACCATGTAGAACTTTATTTAGTCAAATGAACATTCTAAATTAAAAAAATATAATTTCAAACTGTTCTTGGTAGTAACAGTATTTTATAATTAGTTACGCTTAAGTAAACTTATGCTATGGGATAGTATGCTTATAAAATATTATGCTTATAGAGTCTGGCTAACGAAAGCTGGCCCCAGAATATTGGCGCCAAATTTAAAAAATACATGCATGACAACACTAAAATCATACTATGAGAATTGGAATAACCTACTTTGATACCTGGCAATTCATTATTAAAAATATCATATATATTAGACTGTTTAAGAAAATTATGTTAGGGAATATATAGGTGTTGGTATATGAGGTAAATATGGGCAGAATCCGAAAGTAAATAGGGAAATAAAATACGATAATATTCCACACATAATAACTTAGTTTTATTCATCATAATCAAAATCAGATTCTAAAATTTCAATGCCAAAAGATTCATCACTGTCACTAGTTTCGCTGTCTCTAACATTTATAATAAAACTTTCAAAATTTTCTTCTGTTATTTTATCACGTTCTTTATATTTATTTTCAATATGTATCACATGATCAGTCATTTTCTTCCAATCCTGAGAACTTACGTTTTCAAATGAATCTTTAATTATCTCTTCTAATGCAGCTGTAGTAACTGCAATATTTTTGATAACCACTTTACGTTTTGCCAAACTCCACACAAGCTCAATCGCATTTAGATCACAATGGTAGGATGGAAGTCTCAACACCTCATGACCACATTGATTTAAAATTTCATCAGCTTCATATTTTGGATCAAGCGTATTTCGTTTTACAATACACAACAGCTCTGCTTTCGTGTGGTAGTCCTCACATTGAATTCCATTATCACGAAGTCATTCTCTTATATTACTTTTACGCGTTTGTGTGTTAGGAACCTTATTTATAATTACCGAATGGTAACTAGCATTATCCATTATAATTACACTTGGTTCTTCCAAATTTGGTACAAGTTTTTCTTTAAGCCATTTATTAAAATTTTCAGCATTCATGTCATGGTGATAATCAGCATTTTTTGGATTTAGTACTAAACACTAAGAAAGAGTTTGGTACGGGGCCTTTCTCTGATCCTGCATGAACTATAATGTACCTTTTCCCGGTCGAAACATTTTCAATTGCACCACTAGTTGAAGGAGCTTGCCATGACTTCTTAGGCTTGTAGTTTCAATGGACATAAGTCTCATCTACATAAATGATCGGCTTGCCTTCTGCACGTTTTCCTGCTATAGTTCTTAAAAATCTATGTCTCCAAGCAGATATGTCATAGCGTTCTATTAACACAGAACGCTCATTTTTATTATTTTTAAATTCATAGCCATTGGCTAATAACAAGCGGCGCAGAGTTTCTCTGCATCCGTTAAAATCAATACTTTCTTTTAACTCCACCAACAGTGTCCTCAGTGTAGGAACTTGTTTTTTAACTATATAAAATTCGTTTATCTTTTACGCATAGCATCTATGTCAAAGTTATCTAGGTTAGACACAGTAGGTTTCCGTGGACGTTTCTTCCCCGGGGTACTCCAGACACCTTCATTTACTGCACCTTCCCTTTTTACTCTTTTTAGTGTTCTGACACTCACTTCTGCAAAGAAGAAATACGAAATATGTAATTAATTCTTGGTATTAGTAAGTAAAAATGCAAAGGTTTTTTTCGGCATAATTTCAAAACATCAGTGTATAGTAAAAACTTACCAGTCATTGAAGCTATTTCTTCTAAGTACTGATTCTGGGTTATTATCCTATCTTTCTGCTCTAATTCAGTGAGATTTTCAATAGTTCTTACTATTTCATTAACTCCTTCGACATCTTGCAGATTCTCTGTTAAAGAAAGGTAATCGTTTTAAAATTAAAATTCATTATGAGTATACGTAAAACATAGGTGATGTTATTAAAATGAATTATTGGTTGACTGATGCGATATACGAATGAATATAATTAGTTTTATTCAATACATAGAGAAGCGTAGGTAACTTATTTGGAAGGATACGTAAATTATAAATCAAAATTTTATTAGGACGACTGGATAGGTAGGTGTTTAAAGTATCAAAATAATATTGTCTACTAACCTATGAAATTCAACACCACACGTAGACAATCTTGTTTTTGTTTAAACGCGGCATCACGCTGTTGTTGTATTTCGTTGAACTTGCCAATCATGCAAAACAACATCTTTCGTACACCACTTTTGATAGATTTGTTCATTTTAAGCCGTAATTAGAATCACAATTTACACAAACGCATACAATTTGTAAACAGAGATACCGAACGACAACCTTGTCAAATTGACGTTGACGTTCATACAGAGTTGCTATATAAAAAGTTCGCAAATAATTCCAGGGCCTACTTTCATTAGCCAGACTCTAGTAAATATGATTAAAAAAATTATGATTAAAAAGTTATGTCAAATGAGTATTATGCGTAAATAATATTAGGAGAAGTAACATTATGTAATGTTAAATATGATATAAAATCGTAGGAATAAAAATAGAGAACCTTCTCAAATACGTCAATCCCATACATTTTTCATTCTATTCTACAATACGCTGGCCAACGAATTGCCACTTGTATAGGCCGATTATTATTTAGATTACTGATTTTACTGACATCTAACTCCCTGGCCTTGGGAGGAGTTTCGTCCGTTAATGATGTAATGGTTAGCAGGTTATCCGTGGGTCCCGAAAAACTTGCTTTGCCTTTTCTCTTTTTATTATCCTTGTCCTCACAATAATGAACACAAAACAAAAATTATCGTCCAATTTGTTATACTCATTCTAAAGTTAAGTACACATATATTTCGTCAATTCGTTTTTAAGTATAACAATATGCATATAATTACTTATGTTTAATTATATAATAATAAATTAACAAACTACACAGTTTCTTCACGAGGATTACTATGTTTATATAAAAGCTAAAATCTCACATGGATATCAAAATAACTATAGAATATTACGAAATAATTTGGTGCGATTCAAAATTGGTGCGCTAATCGGCATGGTTCTTCTTCATTGATGACGCGACGATGATTTGAACTGGTGTAAGAGAGTATTGGACGTATGTGCCATCACCTTATTGTGAAATATATCAACACCACAAGGTAACGGCCCAACGAGTCCAGTACCCAAACGATGATGGTGACTGCCTCCATTGGTGCTCGGACTCTGATTAGACCCTTTAAAGTACAATCAATAAAAATAAAACTAAGTTATCAAGCTTCTAATCTATCTCCTTTTATCTTGACATGTATCACAAATCTTCTGTACGTATGTTTGTTACTCTGGACTGATTTGAATAAAATTTTGCGTGTATATTTCAATGTATCACTGGATGTTCCGAAAATACAATTGAACTCGATAGGTGGCGTTGCTGTCGGTATAAGCACGATTTTAACGTTTATAACAGTCGTAAATATATACGTCATTCCCACATATTGACTAATCCTATCCCATTCTATTCTAATCTACTGACGAATTGCCACTTGTCTAGTGGGCAGACTAGCTCAGAGCTAGTATTTTAAGTCAAAGTCAAAGTCATTGTCCAAAATCATTTATTCTGTATAGATCATTAAATCGGAACTCATAAAACGTCAATAAAAAAGGAACATGAAAATCAGTTTAGTAAATGAAACCTGAGAAGACTCCGGCAAGAAACTCAGCGGACATTTTTTTTTGTCTATTTACAAACATACACAGTCTACTAAATCTAAATACAAAAATTTACTTGAGTAGCATAATTGAGCGAACAGCTCATTTCCAAGCTTGTGTATCATTCAAGTATTCTTGGATTTTATAATAGCCTTTCTGGCACAGTTTACGTTTAACTATAAATCTTATAAACAGCCTTGAAAATGTGGCTGAGTTTGCGGACTGCTTAAGCCTGTGCTACCATAGACAGTTGTGACACTGTGTGTTGCTATTTATTTTGTGATTATAATGCTCATCCGACAAGGCGATTCTAAAGTGAACTTATGCATTACTGTGACGATCTGGGTTGGACATGTGTTGATACTGAATTATTAGGCTCTGACACTTTTACGTTTATTAGTCAAGCTCACGGCACGGTTGGCTTGACCTCTGTGTCGCAACAAGAGCGGCTCGCTCTTCGGTGCACAATGTATATTATGTTAGATACGATATACAATATTCTAATCGGTACCCGTGGGGATTTTGCGCACGTAAAAAAAAGTAATGTGGGGGGAGAGAAATCCAAATCAAATAGATACATTTTAATTGTTCTTAGCTATAAGTTGTATAATAGTTATGTTAGTTTTCATTGTATTTAATATTTATATATTATTTCCATACTAATGAAATTCAATTCAGTCAATAAAATTTATCAGATTGATAAACGGCTTGAAGTTTAATGTTTATAGTATTGATTAATAGTGTAGTCTATTCTAGTGGAAAAATTGTAGGTATTATAAAAAAATATATTAAATGTCCGTTCAATTAAAAAAAAAAATAGATATATATGGGAAAAACAAAAGTATTGATTTTCCGTCTGTCTTAAGAAACTGTTGTGATAATATTTTTGTAATAAATTGGAGCATAGACATGATATAGATTTATTGTATGACCAAATTGTAGATGTCCTCCGTTGTGATGATTCGGGAAGACATCAAATGTGGGATTGGAAACAAAGTAGTTGCTGGCTGTAATAGACATGTTGCAGCAGCACACGGTAGGGCTAGGCAGAAGTTTATATGTTGGGTGCATAGTGGCAAGATTCCCTATGGAAAAGAATATGATGAGGTGTGTGACGCAAGGAGAATATTCAAATCATGGATCAAATGGTGTCAAAACCATCAAGACCAAGTTAAGATGGACATTCTGGCTACGTATCATAATAAAGGGGGATTTAGATGTTGGTATGGAAGACAGGTCAATCACGAAAAATGGTCGGGTGAATTGTCGGGCTCAATCGGTTTGGAGTGCGGGGTGAGACAGAGAAGCCTGAGATCACCCACGCTCTTCAATCTGTATATTGATGACATTATTGGGGAGCTCAATGTTACTCGCGTGGGATGCCATATTGATGGTATCTGTGTAAATAACATCAGTTATGCGGATGACATGGTGCTTCTGAGTGCCTCAATATGTGGTCTCAGAACACTAACTGAAAGGTATGCGAGGCTTCATGGACTGTTATACAATATTAACAAGAGTGAAGTCATGGTCTTTGAGGCTGCAAAGAAGCAGGTAGAATTTGTTCCTACTGTAAATTTGAGCGGTGTACCCTTAAAGAGGGTATTCAAGTTCAAATATTTGAGACATCTGCTGGTCCCCAGCCTCAAGGATGATGACGATATAGAACGAGAGCGAAGGGCGCTGTCAGTTAGGGCTAATATGATAGCCCGAAGGTTCGCGCGTTGTTCTGTAGATGTTAAAGTAACTTTGTTTCGTGTTTACTGCAGTTCATTCTACGCGTGCAGCTTGTGCCTTCGCATTCGATACTATATTAGGAAGAGGTGCGTATCCTTGGTGAGCCGGGTGCTGGCCAGCCCCAACAGTGTCATGAGCATGATTGCAAGCAGGTTAGACTGCAAATTTATAAACCGGTGTTGCAGGATTTCCTCTTCAGTGCTAACCTTGTAGCAATTTTATGTTTTTTGTTTATTGTAAAATTCTATGTAAATATAAAATATAAAATCAGACTTTAATGAATGATCAGATATTTATTATTGTTACTTAATTTTAAATTCTATATTGAAATTGATTAATATTTAAATTTTATAATACGTATATTTGAATTTGTATACTTGTTGTTTAATATTTTATTTTAATCATTTGGACATTACATACATACCTACCTATTAAATATTAATGTATGTTGTTAATAATTAATAATTACAAATCATGTTAATACTGATTTTAATTTTAATTTATCATTTAAATTATTTGTGACTAACATAGCTATAAAAGAAATTGTTACTAACCCAAAGCCAAATGAGCCAAAGTCGCTTTAATAAAGAAAATTTTATTATATTATATTTTGTTAGTTGCTCTGGAATGAATGACTAATTTTTTCATATTTTTAAACTTTCGCGGTGTGAATTCATAATTATACAAGGTATCGGAACTCTCTCTCTTACTATTTTTGCCGACGTTTCGGATGCGTAGCAGCACCCGCTTTTGTAACACAAATATTGTGTTTAAATCTGCAGAATTACCCCAAAGGAGAATAACATAAAATAGACAGACAGACAGAAACAATCCGTATAATTTTTTTTTGCTGTACCGACGGACTGTCTGTTGTGTAAAATTATACTGTTTGTTTCAGGCTGGCCTATACATTAATTTATTATTTATTGAAATACGCAGCTTTATAAAGCCTGCAATTGACTGGTTATTGAATCAACGTTTTCTAAGTGGCAATTTTCCATCTTCAATGGCTAGCGGTTCTGGCGACAGATTGGTGCAATAGTGTCGTGCAGCACCTGGTTTTGTACCCCTATGTACTCTTCAACGCCCAAGTCACACAACATTAACTATAATAATTAAGAAATCGCAGTAAGGAATCTTAGACTTGGCACGGCTTTGTCTAGATTTCATTACTTTTTAGAAATAAACAAGCAGCTCCTTCGAGACTTGGGTAGTTTTTTACAGAAAGTTTTGGTGGGATTTAATTTTTACCCATAGACGTAGTCGGTGAAGCAAAAGGAGGGTTATGATTTTGACAGGCTATGTATGTATGCATGTATGTATGTATGTACCTATGTATGTATGTATGTATATCTGTGTGTATGTATGAAGATTCATCTGATCCCTCATAGCTCCTCAACCACTTATTAGAACTGGACAAATGAGGTATCTTATAACGTGTCACTGAATCTAATGTGGCGCCCTCTAGCGGTCATAAAATACTGCGTAAAAAATAAGTATGAGATAAATATGTCGTGTTTGGTATCAACTGAAAGGTCTTAATTAGCACATTTCAAATATATATGAATTATACCTATTGCTTGTCCCAAAATAATAAACAATAAAAATAAGTTTAAAACTAAAACGCGACGTATGCAACTTAGTCTAACAAAACAATACGTTCTAGGGAAAAGCGGTATACGACCACGGCTATCCTTGATATTTTATCTTGCTTAATACTTTTTCAGTAGTCAGGTTTTAGTTTTAAACTTATTTTTATTGAAATGATGCACAATTTATTTTTAATTGTTAGACAGCTTTTTGTGTTTCAGTCTACACTACGTAGGCATGCCCTGCTTCCCTATGTACAATCTGCCAAGCGTAGAAAGGATCGCGTCTGTGAAATTCAGCCACACAGAAGTGCGGTGGCGAGTAGGAGCTTTTTTGTAAGCAGTTGTCGCCTTTATAATCGCATCAACAAACTCATCTACATTTATCCTCTACCTGCTAAGGAATGTAAATTTTCCCTTAAACGATGGCTCCTGACTTTGGACTACCGGGAAACTGAAAATCTTTTGGAAGTCTCAGTTTAATGTACACATTGAGCACTACTCTGCCACATACATACAGACACACACACACACAAACACAAACACACACACACACACACACACACACACACGCACGCACGCACACACACACACACACACACACACACACACACACACACACACACACACACACACACACACACACGTTGTGATTTGGTAATTTGTAATTTTGTAATTTTTATATCAATTAATTGTATTGTGACTATTGCGAATTTAATTTAATTTAACTTTGTAACCCAATTTACATTAATTCCCACTATTAATTGGAAAATGAACCTATAAAATGTTGGAAGGCTGGTACCTGTGATACAATGTTTTAATACATTAGTACAGGCGCCAATGTTTCACTTAACAATATTATCTCTGAACTGTTTTATGATAATGTGAAAATGCTGTATGTACTCTTATTTGTTTAAAAATAAAATCATTCAATCATTCATTCAATTTATTCCCGACGTTTCGGTCGCTTTTCGAAACTTTGGGAATAAATTGCCGGTAGGTACATTTAATTTTAATTAAAACATATACTGGTGATGAATTAGGTTGAACAAAGTTTGAAACGTACAGCTGATTCTCAGCAAGCTGAACTTGAAGAAAAATTTGTTATAGTTACTATTTTTCCTCAAGTTACAGCTTGTTGAAAGTCATCAAACTTTTTTGCCTAGTTTCCTTCTTCCTTAATTTTCTTTCTCTTCTGTCATAATGATGGTAATGTTGTTGTAGCCAGCGAGTACTGGACCAATGAGCTTGAATTTCAGGGTGAAATATGAACATCCTAAAATTCCGGCCCAACCAGTCTAGTACTCAATTTCGAGTGATGAACGGCTTGATGTTTTCGGTGAAGATCCTTTTAAAAGCTTTTCATCTTCAAATAGAAAAATAAAGAGAAGTTATCAAAATGTGTACAATACATTCAATACAAGAAGTTCTTGTACAGTCAACGACAAATATAATTGATTAAAATTGGAAATTACTGACACCCTGGGTTCTAAAAATTTCATTAGATAGTTAACAAGAAAATAATTATATTGTCTGTGCCCTCTGGGTCTATGTTAGTGTTCTTAAAGTTTTATCGCTGACTGTGTACAATTCTATTACGATCTTTTAAAAATTAACTTTAATACTAATAATTTTATTCCTATTATAAATGCGATGGGTAGGTGTATAAAAATATTTACACATTAAATTAATTCATATTTCAATTTCAATTTACATTTCATTTATTTCTCAACAAACATAATTCGTGAAGAAATTATAACAAAATAAATACATGGCATGTCAAAAATTGCGATAATAATAAATACATGCAAATCAATAAAAATGTAAAATGTCAACCAATAAAATAATAAAATAATAATAAAATAATCAATTCCAAATCATGTGATATTATCATTCAAAAACCAATAAAAAAAAGATTTATTTTAGCAAAATCGATAACAATGTCAATAGTTTTATTAGATACAAAAGTAAATTGAAGTAGGTTTACAAAAAGTGAAATGTCAATGGTTATGTCACGTTAAAATTCATCAATAAAATACTAAATAAATTAAAATTATCACAATTCAATAATCAATTTTAAATTATGTATCATTATGATTCAAAAACTCATCAATGTCATAATAGCATTTATCTAATAAATATTCTCTTAGCTTTAGCTTAAAAATATTGACACTGGTAATAGTTTTCAGTTCAGTGGGGAGTCTATTAAAGACCTTCACATCCTGTACCCCTGAACTATCCTTTACAACATTGAGCTTTGGCACAATGACACTGTTTAAGTCTTTCCTGCGACTTTTTAGTCTTAAATCTCTTTCACTATTTGTTTCATATTTGTGTAAATTTTTCATTAGGTTCGTCAACAGCACTAAAATATATAAGCATGGCACTGTCAGAATTTTCAGTTTAATGAAATGAGGTTTGCATGATTAAGTCTGACTAATGCTTACAATGTTGGTATAGGTCTTTTTTGCACAACAAAAGCTGAGTCGTTTTTTGTGCGTTCACTAGCTTCTGTTACTGCCTGTACTGACTTGAGCTAAGTGTGAGAATGTGTGTTAAACAAGGCTCAATTTAGTTTACAATGTTTTAATTTACATCACACTTATTAAATTGCCAAATTATTATGTGAACTTTAACTTTTACAATTCAGCTAAAATTATTTAAATATGATCAAAAAGTACTGTAGGTAGAATCGTGTAGTTTAAGGAACATTATTTTGAGAAAAGAGAACAAAAGTGATCAATAGGCGGTAATACAAAAAAGTTGAATAATATTGGATATTTATTAATGTAAACCAAACACAAAAATATACACTGTAAACAAAGCTCAACTTAGTTTATAATAATTTTATTCACATCACACTTATTTAATCGCCAAATTATAATATGAACTTTAACTTTTACAATTCAGCTAAAATTATTTAAATGTGATCAAAAAGTACTGTAGGTAGAATCGTGTAGTTTAGGGAACAATATTTTGAGAAAAGCGAACAAAAGTTAACAATTGGCGGTAATACAAAAAAGTTGAGTAATATTAGATATTTATTAATGTAAACCAAACACAAAAATAAACACTGTAAACAAGGCTCAACTTAGTTTACAATAATTTTATTCACATCACATTTATTTAATCGCCAAATTATAATGTGAACTTCAACTTTTACACTTCAGATAAAATTGTTTAACAATGACCAATAATTTCTGTAGGTAGAATCGTGTAGTTTAGGGAACATTATTGTACTAGAGAAAAGGGACAAAAGTGATAAATAGGCGGCAATACAAAATAGTTGAGAAATATTGGATATTTATTAATGTAAACCAAACACAAAAATATACACCCGCCAGCATTGATGTGTGTTTTAGTTGGTTCGAGTCCGACACAGAAATGCCCGCTGAGTTTCTTGCCGGAGTCTTCTCAGGTCGGGGCTACGTTTCGAACCGGTGGTCCATTTACTAAACTGATTTTCATGTTACTTTTTTGTTGATGTTTTTTGTAAGTGCCGATATAATGGTCTATACAGAATAAATGATTTTTGACTTTGACTTTGACTTTGACATAACCTCTCCCACCAGCTCCGGCGGGGAGGTATCCGTGGGGATTTTTTGCACGTAAAAAAAATAAAATAGAGAGTGTAATATCACTTTATTTTATTTAATCTCTGAATTTGGTATAATTTGATATAATATTTAACACTGTTAATTTTCATCTGAGATTATTTACATTTAACAACGTTAATTTTCATCAGACATTATTCACATAAATGACATTATAAATTTTCTAATCTTATATTATTAGTTCGACATTTATAACTTATAATACAATAATTTCATTGGCATTATAACAGATTACATACATATTAGTAATTATTCATATATATTTAAAATATCTTTAGGACCATCTAAATGCGGTTTCCCCAAATTTTGGGATTTTTTTTACTGGTATACATAATTATACAACTATCCACATGTGAAATATGTTTGAGTGTCGCAATGTTAATAAAGTATTGTTCTTAAATGTCATTGTAAACCTTTGAGGATACCGTAAGGCGAAATCGGTCAGGTCTAATAACTATTAAAAATAATGTGGAAAAGTACAAGTGAGTTCTCAATATGTGTAGGGTGTAATATTGTTAATTGTTTTAATTAATTGCGGTTCAATGGTGTCGTTTATCCGTAATGAAGTTTAATAAATAGTATGTGAGAAATTAATGATAATATTAGGTCCTTACCTATGATGTCCCGAAATTTTCTTACAGATCCATGAGTTTGTTATTCCTGTAATTTAATAGCTATTTCCATTATTTATATTTTGTTTGAAAGTTGATTTCAAGATTTTAAAACTCTGTATTAAATATTGTTTTTATTGGCCGCTTGATAAATTAAATTCGATCTTCAAAAACAGTAGGTACTTTCTAAATGCTATCCATTTTGATCATAAATTTCGTATTACTTTTTACAGCTGTCACTTTTCAAAGGTGTAATAAAAGTGTTTGTTAGCTTAATGTTGTCTCATTCATACACAAAAAAATATCATAAATTTGGATTTATCATTCCTAAAAAAATGCTAAATACTTAGTACTGAAAATTGGGTTTCCTCCAATTTCTTCAATGAGACGGCAATTTCATATGTCACGACCAATTATAATAATTAAAAATTTATGACGGAATTATGGTCGAATGTTGACCTATAGGCCAACACAGGAGTAAAAGCGTCAACAAGATTACGTGAGAGTCGTATCGTGTTACGAAAGATTTAGACGTGACGTCACTCAGCTTAGCGTGTTAATTCCTTCGAGAATAGCGTGAGAATAGCGTGTTTGACCGTGACATTTTATAGTGAACACGCAGTTTCTAGTTCTCGTAATTTTCATTACATTCCTTTAAATTTGAAAGGTGTGAAGGTGAAAATTGCAGTGTTTTTTAAAATTTTAATTTCATTAATTTTTTATTGTTTGTAATTTAATTTAAAGAGGACAAAAGTAAAAGCGATTGGGCAAGTGCTCATAAAGGCCACAGGTGACCCGGGTCGGGTCCGGATCATTCCTGGTGCAGTGGCTGGTCATCGCAATCTAGCATGGAAACGCAGCAAGTGTGATGGGCACCATTGCACCGCGAGCGATCAGGGGTAGGATAGGTATTTATTAAATGAGTAATAACTAATATATATAAACTGAATTATTTATTCGAACCCGGAACCTCTCAATTGTAAGACAAACTCCTTAGCTACCAAGCTGCCGCCGCTTCCATAGCATTGTCAATGTTATGTTAATAACCTCTGCTGACACAATTGAGGATATACAGAGTAAGTGTTTAAAAAAAATATCCACTATGACACTCGTCAGATGTCACTTTTATAATAACAGTATTAGTTCTTTCCTATAAAGTTTGCACTTTGGAGCCTGTCCACTCTCCTGCTTCTCCTTTAACTGATTTGATTTTTATGGGAGCGACTGACTGACCTCATAACCCCAAGAGAAAAGTCTGCACCAGAGCCTCGTTCGTCATTCATTAGTGGTTTAATCCTCGAAGATTTTGACACGGTCCTATATACAGTACAGGTACAGTACAGCTATCTATAGGAATGGCTATTTATCATAAAATTAGAATTGTTCTCCGAGCAGCGCAGTTCAATTGAAGAAAATATATAATTCGTGTTCATTAAAAAACTGCTTTCACAATTTGGGCACCATTTCGTATTTACATAAGGTATTCCTTTTAAAATTGTCTCGAGTTTCCCTCGAAGACACTTATTTTTTTGAGAATCTCCCATCCAGTGATTTCCCTCGACTAATTTCGAAAGATTTCTGAAAATTTTACTGTATTAATTGTTCCTTGTGTGGTATGAATCCATAACAAATGAATATGGGTTAATAGTATGGAATAGAATCCGTACGGTCACGCAGTGAATATTCATGACCATTGGCAATTGTAAACGAATAGGAGATAAATAATTTTGTAAAAGACCCGAAGCTCGGTTCCCTTGGGTTCTATAGATACCCACCGTATCTACGCGTATGTATAATCTAAAATCAATAATGACTGATTAAAAGCACGAACTAATGTACATCCACGTCACCCTCCCTTTCAATGGCGGATCCGGAGAAGCCTGCTACATTTTATCTAGCAAAGGGTGAGGTACGGTGGCTCGTATTTCAACAGGGGAAACATCGTATTTATCTATTAAAATAACACTTCTGCCAGGGTTTCATTCTATTTGAAAGAAACCTATAATATGTTTTTGCAAGGATATGAAATCTTTAGAATTACTCATGATTTGATTGGTTTTCACATGTTTTTTTATATATAGAATACGTCAATTAGACTTCGCCTTGCCTGATGGTAAGCTGAAGGCAAAGTCTCAGAAAAGAGGGTCACCATTACCTACACATACCGTGTGACATTGGTGACACTCAGCTTGACGGTCTCATCATATGCTTTTTCACGCCCCGTTTAAAGGACCCGGGACTGTAGGAAGAGGGAAACACGTGAGCTGGTAATGAATTCCAGGCCTTAATGGTGCGAGAGAGGAAAGAGTCACCGAACCGCTTGGTTCTTGATCGGATGTTCTGCACCGTGTGCGGGTGACATCTAAGATCTGCACGTGTTGTCCTGTGTTGGATAGGAGAGGGTGGGACTAATTGAAAGAGCTCATCAGAACACTCACCATGGTACAGACGGTAAAATACAGCCATGCACGCAATATCTCTACGCATCTGTAAAGGTTCTAGGGTGTTCATGATCTCAGGATTCCCAATGATGCGGACCGCATGTCACTGCAACCTGTCCACAGCATCTAGTAAGTACTTTGCTGAACCATCCCAGAGATGCGAGCAGTATTCCACACAGGAGCGAATTTGTGTCTTGTATAGAAGACACCGCTGCTCCGGCGTGAAAAATCGTCTCCACTCTGTTCAGGATTCCGAGTTTTCGTGAAGCTGTCTGTGTTGTGTTTGTGAGAGGCCTAGGTCCAGCAGTGGACTGCGGTGGGCTAATTAATTGATTGATTCGTTATCAATTAGATTTTGAAATTCATAAAGTATAAAAATGAATTTATACTAAATTGAGTAGCAGATTAGCTTAGGTTAATGTATTACCCATCTCGAGGTAACGGTATTTTTTCTGCGCCAATTCAAAATCTTATAGTAATCAAAGGCTTACCATAACGGGCTAAAGCCACCGACTTTCAGATGAGAAAGAGAGATTTCGCTATATAACTATATAACTCCATTTCTCTTTCTCTCCAAAACACAAACACTTAACAAGTCATGGTAAGTAGTTTAGTGTGAAAGAGTACCTAGTGAACAAAATTACTTTCGAACTCATAATCCCTGTAGATGTATAATTTTTTACAATGTAAACTCACGTCTACCTATATATCACAAAAGAGGTAGGTAGAGGCGTATTACATCCACATTTCGCCAGCTGTAAGTATTTATTGAAATCAACCAAATCAAAATGAAAAAAATCAAAAAACTTTACCCATAAAGCACTTATACTGGCCCTAAAGCAAAGATGATGATGGTAACCTTGTGACCTAACAATATCTTTGCTTTATGGCCAATCGCATCCGACGCCTTTACCTCCAGAGTCCGGGGTTCACTTTGCCCAGTAGACCAGATGTCTTCTACTTTCCATATGAACTGCCGTAGCTGATGTTCGTATGACCAACCGGGACAGATGACTTAACATGCTTCTCATAAATCCTAAGACCGACTTGGTTATTATTGCTTAACTTCGCTTAGTGTTAAGCTGCCGGTTGTCACTTAGCCACGATTCCCTTACAAACAATTTTTTTTAATGTTTCCGTTAAACCCTGCAGCTATACTAAATTGCTCATGTTAGTCTCTATTAACATGAACAATTCACGTCGATAGTGTAATGGTCTGGATTCGAACCCTAGGCTTTCTCACCGCAAGGCTGATTCCTTAAACACTGAACTATCAACGCCCTTTTCCGAATATAAATCCCAACAACATGTTTTACTACAGGCTCACAAAATTACACGCAAATCAAATTATAATTGCAAACCTGCGGGATTAACTTCAACGTTTTATGTAACATAACATTTCCGGCCATCATTATGTTTAAGTATGAGTATCTTTTGGCCATCGAACATCAACTTGTGGTGTCCATAGACTTCCCCCAATGACTTCAACAGTGACCAGTTAAACTTCCTCAAAGTTAATGAACCAACTCGTATTTATTACAAATTCGCCTTCAATTATTCGCCTGAATTTATAGCGCTCATAAAAACCAATGAGACTGCAATGAACTCTCGTACCAACAAAAAATACATGCGAAAATAATGTCGCCATAATGCTATAATTAAGAAAGACGCATAGCAAAACAAAGTCCACGAAATAAACAGTAGGAGCGCCTCAGCCGCGGGTACAATGGCAAAAACAAACGTGTGGAAGGGGGACTCCGCATTGCACCAGTTGAATCTCGCCCCTCGGGAGGCACCCCATGTCTACCCTCTCGCCCCTCGCCTCTCGCCCCTACAGCAGCACTATAGGGACTTGTTGACGTTTCTACGGTTGGGGATGCGAGCTGCGTCCTCGATTGATTTTTGGAGATCCCGTCCATGTGATTTTCCTTCGAGAGAAAATACATTTTCTGCAGCAATTTTTGTTAGTCTTAGCTACAACTGATAGTTAGACCAGTCTCCCCGTGACCATGGCTGCGGAGAATCCGAAAATTTTAAATAGTTTTGTTTGATAGTTTTATATAATAAATTAAAATAATGCAATGAGTAAATTAGGATTTTGAACAAAACGTAATTTCTGCATAGGTACGAGTACTTAACTACCTATTCGGTTTTTCGGCTTTAAATTTTGTTGTAAGAAAACCATTTTATACATATTATATAGCAATTTATTTGATTTTTTAAGTGTATATAATAACACAAAACCGAAGAAATCGCGACAGAATTCTCAATCCAATATGTGAATTCTTGTACTTTCGATAACTTGTAGCAGTTACTCGAGTTGGCAACGTGGGTTTGTACTTGTATTTATGTTATGTAGGTGACAATATAAAACGACATTATGATTGTTGGGTACTTAAAGAAGAGATTATATTACGCCCTCGAGACGAATTGGGGCTTCAGACTTGTGATAGTTTGAATTTTAGTTAGCGCGAATACTAATAATGTGATCCAAGTTATCAGTACATTTCTTTGAAAATATTCCTCTCTCCCTGTCTCTCTCTTACTCTCTTACGATCAATATATCCACTATCAACGAGAAAGAAACAAATACCTAATTAAGTTTAAGTAAAGTACGGCGGGTGATAAAACGTCAGGTATATTTGGATGCTATTATAATTTTAAGGTAAGTTTTAATCGTGTTAGAAATTCAGATACAGGCGACGGTCTGCCATAATTACAGGGCTCATTAACATATTACGAGGTAGGTTCTTCAGAATACAAAGCACCTACTTACCTCATTACTGGGCAATAAATATTAATTGATATCAATATGTTTATGTACTCTACCATAAGTCAATATGTAGGCAAAATGTGAATTCATATTGAACTTTTACGTCAATTTGAATTCAATTATTATGTTATAAAATGCAATTCTTTTCAATGAAACGTATGTTGTTTACATTGCAAAAGTAAGTATACATCCAATTTGCTAACGAAGTGCCGTACTCAGTAAATGAAATCCAAAATTGTTCACAAAATGTGCATTTTATTTGAGTAGGTTGCACAGAATAAATATTATCAAAAAGGAACGCGTGCGGACTGAAATGTAAATCATTTTTGTTTCGTTTATTTAACCTTTTGTTTTTAATCACTTCGTTATGTAAACTTGTTTGCTGTCGCAGTTTTATGATTTCAAATTGAAATTGTTGTGTAGGTATTTGCATTTAATTATCTCGTTAGCTAAATTTAGTTATTCTAGAATACATGGTTTAATTTTAATTTAAACACGGGAGGTTGTCATAACTATAACTACAGGAAATCATAAATATACGACTAAATATATACAATAATATTTATCATTGTATATCAATAGCGCAAAAAAGAATTTAATTGTTTAAAATAAATTAATTATTATCTCATATATTATTACATCAATGAAATAAAAAGTAACACAAGTGACTTACAATATTATAAAGATGTTTTGACGATAGTTAGTTACATATCATTGTACCCAATCAACACTAAAGGACAGATCAGATAAAACATATTCGATTCAAGAGATATTTTTATCAACATACAAGAAAATCTTCAAATACAATTTACGAAAAAGCTATAGTAAAATGTCGGTTCAAATAGTCTCCTTCCCATTGCGCTAGGCAAAATTCAGTGCACAATTTCCTCACTTCGAATTTAAAATCTGAAGTGAAAATGCAGGTGGTACCACTAGCGATGCAGCGTTGAGACCTAGGTGAGTTCGTTTCGATGTTTCGTAACAAAGCTAACACAGATGGTGTGTATCCGCAGTATTCCCACATTCGGGATTTTTTTCTTTTCCCAACTATTGGATTCGTGATAGTTGGTAAATGAAATATTTTAAAAATACTTACTGATAAAACATATAAGTATTAACTTCAGTACCTCATTAGAATCATTAGAATGATAAAAAGTTGAAATTGAAAATTTGAAGATCAATTTTCATTGTCCAAAATGCGATGGACAAACTGATACTATTTACTATGTCTCTTTAAATATTACGTTAAAGTTATAATTAATGAAAAGCGGCCGGTACAAAACCTTGTACTAGTCCATGCCTGAATTATAAATGTACAGAATATTAAACAAGCAAACGGATTAACTAGCGTTCAATTATGTACCAATGTCAGGTCGGTATGCTATAATTATTACCCTTCAATATCGACGTACTGCTGACGTATTCCTTTAGAAGGGCAAAGGAATATTTGATGAATTTATTTGTTGTGATTAGTGGTCACATAACTACTACTTGTTAGACTTTTGTCATCGCTAACTTAGGTACAGTTTCATACTGCATACTGTGCGTAAGTAGATGCTGACGATACTCAACTTAAAGAAATTCTTCACCAACAGACTGGTGATCGATTCTCTTGTTGAAAATTGAAAGGTATTAAGCTTCGTCTGCTGCTAAAACACACAACAACAACTTTCTTTTACTCAGAACTTGAACACGAAGCCGGCATCCAATTATATTGGATTCTTTGTGCATTTATGTTATAAAACCATGTTTTTTCTTCTTTTACCTTTAAGCTGGATTGTTGGAAACTAAGTCTGCCTGTCACCGCCTATTACTGCGCACGGCGTTGGGCTTTGTTGGAGGGATTATGTGCATTATTGTTGTTTGTTTATGGCTTGCATTCTACTCGTGTGCGGTAAGACTATTTCTATTACAATAGTTCTAACAAATAAATTGTATTTTCATTGTATCGTCAAGCACCATATCGCCCGTATTACTATTGTCCTATTTCTTATCTCCATATTGGTAGGGCACCAAACTTCCTATCCATTGGTGAATTAATACCCACATTTCATCAATCATTAATTTCGGTCCCGCGTATAGGGGGTGAGCATATTGTGGTCTTCCGGGCACTTTTGCTGACGCAAGCCATTCGTCTGAGGCTGAGTCTGGGCTGTATATATCTGTTTGATGTTAAACAGCCCTAAACCTTAGCCGCATTGTACGACACCGCATGGGAAGAGATGGGGTGGTCCATATTCTACTACGTCGGCACCCATGCGGCTATCTACTCCGCTATCTACTCCGCCGGGATAATAATATTTCATAAAGGTCACTTCTATCTTGATTGTTTAGTTAAAACAGAACTACAATAGTTAATCACCAAATTTATATTATTCAAATAGTTGATAGTATTAGAATGGGTATAGAGTCCAAATCAGATTGTATTAATTAGATTGAACTTGTGAAAACAACTTGGCAACAAAATAGTCAATTTTTGCCAATTCTTACAATATTTCGTACCAAATCGTTGCTAGCTTGCAACAAAGCGAACTATAATAGATTTATAGATACAGACCTAATTATCTATACTAATATTATAAAGCTGCAGAGTTTGTTTGTTTGTTTGTTTGAACGCGCTAATCTCTGGAACTACTGGTCTGATTTGAATGATTCTTTCAGTGTTGGGTAGTCCATTTATCGAGGAAGGTTTTAGGCTATATATCATCACGCTACTACTTAAGAGAGCGGAGCATTGATAATAAATGTTAACAAATCCGGCAATTTTTCATACATATTTTGAAGACTAAATCATACGGGCTCAAAGGGATATGAAGCTTCAAAATATACCCCGGGCGAAACTGGGGTGGGTCCGCTAGTATTGTCATATTCGTGTTTACAAGAATCGTTAATGCCCTTTGCGATAGAACAGGAACATCATAATGTTTACAATCTATAAATTGCGTTAGGAGGAAAATGTTTACTACGAAAACATCTTGTGCACTGGCTTTAACTTTAACAAACACGCTCGCACACGTCCAATGTCTATACGTATTCTTATAAGTATATCTGGTAAGGTTCCGGGGTGAATGTTATAGGGATTTCGCAGTTGTACGTGTGTATGCGTCCTACATAGCGCCTATCTGACCTAGAAGAGATACATTACACCCGAGCTCATGCTACGGTCTCGAGATTTGCTACCGGTTTTTTTGTGAAACATTTTGTTTTACTGCCTTAGAACGATCATATTATTGTCTCTGATATTGAACAGCCCTTCGGCAATAACCTTTTTTTGGGTCTACATTTGCATTGGTAATTTTTTTGTGATAGAATAATGATGTATTTGCGTAGGTACCTCGCGATTGAATATTGTTTATGTCATTAAACGTCATTTGAGCTTTTTCATCATTCTGATGACGTTTGATCGTAGTAATATTGAATGAATGAATTCTTTTTAGAAAAAAATAACACTTAATACTTACGTACGTATTATACTCTCCTAAACGTAGGGCACCTTCCTAAAGCGGGATGAATAGAGATCAATGGGTGAATAAAAATAAAATGTTTGTTTGCTCTTTTTTAAACTCCATGTTATTCATTATTATATTGGTCTAGTCCATAGTTTCACTTGAAAGATTTTCTTCAAAGAATTTAGTCGGCCATTTTATTTCTATTATTAATTCCGTGTTACTTGGTAGGTGCTCTAGGTACTATGCAGTAATAAATCAAATACGGACATTGAAATCGATAGATTAAAACTAGTAAATTATAGCATATTTCTATTGTACACTTTAGTGGAGTGTATGAAGTGAATTGACAGAATCGGGGCGAGCGTGTAAGAAACGAATTTTACTCCATCAGGCTCTTCATAAGCGGCCGATGACTAAGCTGGAACAAAGGGGATGTACCCTAATTAGGTTGGTACTTTAGTAGCCTCTTTTCCGACCTCTTTGGACGAGGAAAAGGGGTCATGTTTTTAGAGTACCGCAAAAAGTCATTAGTAGAGATTAGCTTAATACGGAAAGGTATTAACATTAAATTCTTTTTTATGCTACTTAGGTGGCGGACTAGCACACGGCCTACCTAAAGGAAAGTGGGTACCGTGGCCTATGGACATGTGTAACACCAGGAGCACTGCAGAAGACAATGCAGAAGGCAAAACAAGACACGCCTTTGGTCTTCCCACTGACAGCACAAAAACTATCCAGTGAGCGTTGACTTCCCTACTCACAGCCAGACTTGACCATATGCCTTCATTTTCGAGTCCAGGGTACGCTGAAATATGATGTGGCTTAGTTTTTTCGGCTACATGGGTATCCACTGCCATCTGTTCCAGCCTGAGTAGAGGTCAGTCGTTCAAGTCGGCCATACAGGCATGCGTCTTGTCCTAATAATAATAATAAATACATATTCTACACAACGCTATCTAGACCCATATTAAGCATAGCTTTACTAGCTTGTGTTATGAAATCTAGACTCCTGATACTTTTTTTTTGTAAATACATACATATAATACATAGAAAACATCCAGATTAATGCAAATACACATATTCATGCATACACATATTTTCACCGAGCGGGAATCAAATCCGCGCCTTCTGTGTAGCAGTCGAATGATCTATCGCTACATTACAAAGGCGACCGAGAACGTAAAGAATATTGACACATCAGCTTTTTTTTAACGTACCCTCTGAAGCCTGAAAGTGCTTAGATAAAATACTCAAAGCGGTCACCTATCTAAATGGCAACCGCGCCCAGGTAGCTTAATCCAGTAATCATTTAACGGACAGTGAGCGCATCTAGCCACTTTTTTTTTTTTTTTTTTTTTTTTTTACGTGCGCAAAATCCCCACGGATACCTCCCCACCGGAGCCGGTGGAGGAGGTTATGTCGGACTCGAACCGACTAAAACGCACGCCGCCTGTGGGTCGTTTCGGTTGCCGAAGGTGAGGTTGACAGGCATATCCCTCGCACCCCGGCCGACCCACGCATCTAGCCACTAGCATTTTATTAACGGCTACTAATTTTATCAGTGATTATTTAAACTACCATGGTCACTCACATTAGTATTAAAGTAATTGGGATATTTACCATGTAGTATTGTTCTAAGTTGCAGATATTTCGTCGCTGTTGCGAGCACCATGATCATGTAGGCACTCAGAATAAAACAACATGGTAAATATCCCGATTACTTCAATACTAATATTCAGATATTGTTCATTCATTGCCGCCTGGTTCCCGGTTGAGTAGAATTTGGACCACCCCATTTCTTACCATGCGGTGTCGTACAATGTGACTTATGGATAGGGCCCAGATTACGCCTCAAATGCATAGCTCAAGTCAACAATAGTGCGCTGAAAACGGCAATAGGCTAGACCGAATACAATTATTGGTGAAATGTGGGTGTTAATTCACGTCTACATAACCTCAATCTTTAGCCCTTTACGCCCGGACACACAGCTTAAGTGCATTAAATTAACTTTGAATGAACATACATTCAAAGTTAATTTAATGCACTCACACTGTGACTAACTAATTTTAACGCAAACTTCAAATTCTATTCGGAGCAGAAAGTTCTACGTCTCTAATATAACATTCTGGGTGCACACGTGCTGTCTAGACTAGACCTGAAGTAAACATCATGTTACTAGTAACAGTTGCTAGTATTTGATCAAGTCAAGAACACCAACAAACATTTTAATATTTGTTGGTGTTCTTGACTTGATTTTTTATACTAGTTTCTAATGTGTGATTTTTTATAGAGTAGCATACTAATATTTCGACGGTCTCTGCGGCGTAGCGGTAAAACTTTCGACTGCTACGCAGGTGGTTCTGGTTCAATTCCCGCTCAATGCAAATATTTGTATGTATGATATGATATATGATATGATATACGTATATTTGCATTGGTCTGCATGTATATATGTATAATATGTATGTATTTGCAAAAAAAGTATCTACGTATGTTTCTCCGTATTCTAGATCCCAGAACACAAGCTAGTTAAGGTATGCTTAACATGGGTCTAGATAGCGTTGTGTATAATGTTGATGAATATTTATTATTTATTTATTTTGTTATTTCCTACTGCTAAAATTAATTAACTACTTGTGTTAGAAGTAAGTTTATGTCTGTAGTGTTGACTCGGATTTGATCCCGGGAACTTCTAAACCGTTTAGACATAATATACACGCAAAGTATTGTAGCTTAAAAAATTGAAATTGAATTGGCATACAATATATTCAATGTATCATCAGTCTTCCTTATAAAAATCTATGGTATAACAAAATTAAATTTAGTACAGAGTGCGATTCTCGATTGAAACTCGCGACCTCAATACTCTAGTACGGTACGGGGCACCATGACCCGTGAGAAAGAGGGAGAGAGATATGACACCTAAGCATACATAGACAGTGCTGCGGCTTAGGTCACCCATTGCAGACAATTCAACATGATCTATTTATTGTCAGTATAGGTCTAGATAGCGCTATGTAGTATATCTCTACTAATATTATAAAACTGAAGAGATTGTTTTTACGTGCTAATCACAGGAACTACTGCTTCGAATTATATTGAATAGTCCGTTTATTGATGAAGGTTTGGGTATAAGTATATCATCACGCTAGAGACGCAGTGATTATAAATATCAACAAATCCGGCAGATTTCCATACGTTATTTTAGAGACTATATAATTACTGGCTATAGGGGTCATATGAGGTTTCAAAATAAGTAAACACCTCAACAAAGTCTAGGGAACAAGATGACTTCAATTTTTTTTTTCGTGTAAATCTTGTTTTGCAAATAACTGGCAGCAAATAAATAAAAATAGAATAAAGTAGATTACAGAGTTGTTCGAAATTTAAAAATAAATTTAAATAAGTAATGATTTTCGAATATGGAGGGAAAACTTTTAAAAGTGTTTGATTGTGCAGTTTCTCTGAGGCAAAATAAAAAATATTTTCTTTGATTGTAAATAACGTTTATTGTCAATAATACGTCTTTTACGTATGGTTTGTGCATTTTTGTGACTGTAGTCATCATGTTACGTCGTCATTTAAGTCGCGAAGAGATGTTAAGGGCTGTTGGTATGCTGCAAGCTGGACGAACTCAACGCGACGTAGCGGATGCTGTCAACACCCAACCAAGCGTAATTTGCAGATTATGGGCACGCTACAGGTCTACAGGGGATATTGCCGAACGTCACAGGGGACGAAATAGGGTTACTACCCCGCGACAAGATCGTTTCTTGCAAAATTCCGCAAGGCGGCAACCCACGATTACTGCTCGTCAGTTGGTCGCAGGCCTCCAGTCTCAGCATCAAGTGGTTATTAGCGATCAAACTGTCAGGAGAAGCCTACACGAAGCCAATCTTCATGCTCGCAGACCGCTTAGGGTTCTAGCACTTCGACGTGAAAATCGAGGTCGTCGCTTATTGTGGGCTGACGCACATTTACAGTGGACCGACCATCAATGGGCACGGGTTCTGTTTTCCGACGAATCTCGCTTCGGTTTTCATCCTGATTCGAGAAGAGTGCGTATATGGCGAGTTCCTGGACGTCGGAGTCGTCTCCAGAATCCGCAAGAAGTTCATCCTTACCAAGGTGGAACGGAACAATCATGGTATGGGCTGGAATTCGCCTTGGTGGAAGGACCGACCTCGTTTGGATACGGGGCAATTTGAATGCAAACCAATACATTCAGGAGGTTATACACCCCATGGTAATCCCTCATCGACAGCAGTTTGGTCAAGATTTTATGTTCATGCAAGATAATGCGCGGTCACACACCGTGAGGGTAGTGGTCAATGCGTTAAGCGAGCACAATATGACGACGTTGGAATGGCCTGCTCAGTCTGCCGACCTCAATCCCATAGAGCATGCCTGGGATTTGCTTGGGAGAAGAGCTTTCAGTGACTCTTTAGAAAATCTGAACACTGAAGAACAACTTTTTTTACACCTTCGCAATGTATGGAGCCATATTCCGCAGACGATGATTGACAATCTCATACTAAGTATGCCACGCCGTTGTCGAGCTGTTGCTAATGCTTTAGGAGGTCCTACAGATTATTATAAACGTTTAAAGTACGGTTAATTACTGTATTTCTTACTACCTCGTTATTTTTGTGCCTAATCATAGAAGGTTGTGATACTCACTATAGGCACTATTCAATTCTTTCTTAAAAAAAAAAATTGATATGAGAATGTTTTTATTAAAATTAAAATTAAAAACGGTTTAAAAATACCCTTCTATTGATATAAAACACTCACTATTACAAGAAAGGGTTTTCAAATGAAAACTAGAAATGTCCTTGTTCCCTAGACTTTGTTGATGTGTGTATATTTCAGCCAGTTAGTTAGCTAGTCTAAGAGTATTATAACTAGCTGACGCTGTTTTCCCATATAAAGAAATCGAATGCACGTATAAAATTTCAGAACGAAATGCCAAGGTAACGTGATATTTCAACTAAGTTGATGACTGCGCGCCACTGAACTATGATAAAATTATTTTGTTCATGTTCATGAGAATAGTAAGGAAGATACTTAATGACCTATTCTAATATCGATTAAGAAATAGAAAAAAATTAATCGGTTCTGGCAGGATTCGAAACGTCGTCGTAAGACTCATAATATATGTATAGAAGAATTTGGATGGTTTCGGGTGAAGGTTCTGTGGCTTAGTGGTCTAAGCGTTTCCCCTGTAAGGGAAAGATAGCGGGTTCAAATCGCGTCTGATCCGATCTAACTTTTTCTGTTTCTTAATCGATTTGAATAGTTAGCATAATAAATGCTTTAAAATATCATTCAATATGTTCTAATGTCCTTCAAATAGACAAAAAAGTAGTAGTTTCGGAGGACTTTGACCACAAGCACCGTGACACGAGTGTTCTATTTCATACATAATATTTTCCTATTAAATATAAATATTGTGTGGTATTTTAATCACTTAGTGGAACACATAATCAAGCGGAGTACCTTAGCCATGAACAGTATCAGGAAATCGGAGCGCCTTTTGATAGCGCAATCTGTGACGTCATTGCGTCGCATTGTTACAAATACGAATAGGTACAACCAAATGATCAAACTAAATTCATTTTGTCACGAATGAGATGGCAGCGATGAGCGAAATTCGCTTCTAAATCTGACTGGGAGTGGAATTAAAATGGTGGGCTTACACTGTTAGCTTCGGATCTCTGATTATATTGTCCCTTTACGCTGTCTCATTATTTCCATTTTCTTTAATGAGAAAGCTTAAAGTAAAGTCATATTTGGTGACATATTCTAGAATGATACCGATTTGTGAAATACAAATGTTTATTTTTATTTTAGGTACTTTGATTTTTTCTTTTACTATTTTGGATATATACTATACAATGACTTTGTAGAATTGATATTCTGTGCTTCATGCGTGGTTCCCCCCAGAGTAGATTTTTTTTCTCTTCCCATATGGTGTCGTACAAGGCGGCTAAGGGATAGGGCTGTTTAACATCAGACAAATATATACAGCCCAGAGTCAGCCTCAGATGAATGGCTTGAGTCAACAATAGTGGAAGACGGCAATAGGCTCACCCTCTATTACGTTTGACCGAATTTAATGTGGGTGTTTATTCGTCTCTGCCTCCGGGGATAAAGGCGTGATTATATGTATGTAGCACTAGCTAGAAGTAAGCACTAGTGTCTAAATGTATTCCCATCCGCAACTTATCATAAATTTTAATATGCAAACATCCATATTTTTATCTAGCTGCAACAGACGATCTCAATTATTATGTATGCACTTCTCGAGTGAGGGACCACTTAAATTATCACGATTTGCAAACTGCAAATACGATGAGTTAAATGCATATCCGTTCCGTTCTCAGCACGTGAGTTTGCATAATTGTATGCAGTCGGGGCTAGGAGCCACAATGTTGAATGTTTACCTTCACCCATTATCTTGCTAATCTAGTTTGTAGGGCAACGACGATCTACAAGCTGGACAACGTTGCATAACACGCGCGATATTGCCTGTTGACGAGTAACATGGCGCGCGGCTTGTTTGCTCGAAGATTGACCATGTTTGGACAGAAATCATTGCTCCGCTATGCTGTCTAGTTGCCGGTCTATTGTCTAGTGGATAGGCTATAGGGTTAACTTTAACGGCAATTAACACACTTTTTGAACTTTAAGAAAGATAAATAAAACACAAGTCAGTAGTAAGTGTCTCAAATAAGACTTAAAATCAACTATTTGACATGATCTTATACCAGTCTTGAAGTGGTTAGAAAATATCTATTTTACTTTAACTATTTCAAAATCGACCGTTCAACTCAAGGTCAACAAGGACAACCAGGTCAATATTTAACATTTATTCAAATAGGTCCACTAGTATATCACACTCACGTCCAATTATAATTCAATAAATGAAATCAAATTCCATTTCAGTTGCAAAATGATGAAAAGATTGTGAACAAAATTGAGCATACAAAAAATGTACACATTCGAAAGAGGTATTTAAAATTCGAATTCGATGTTCTATTCAATAAATTTATCTCAAACAGCGAATTAAAATCATTAAAATAAAACATTTTTACACGATACGTGGACGAGAGTTTGGTCTGATTATTTAATAAAACGGTAAAGAAGAGGTAATACTGGATAACTGTGCTGTAACATAACACTTCGAGCTTTGAATCAATTGGTTGAAATAGTTCACCGAATTGATTGGCGTTTAAACGTAATCTCGTTGATATGGAAAATGGAATTTGGTATTTAAACTATCATGGTCACTGACATCAGTATCAGAATAAGCGCCGAAATATCGGAAGCTCAAAATAGTGAAACATGGTAAATATCCCGTTTATTCTGATACTGAATGGAATTTGGTGTTGGAAAGCGCATTGAAAATCTCTCTCACTTACGCAATCCGTTGAAAAGTGATTTTATTTCAATTAATTACACTGTTATTCAGTTTGATTGGGACGTAAATTATATCTTGTTAGGGAGAAGTGTTGTGTTTGTGTGTTGTCTATAACATTGTTTTAAATAATATATGGACATGTGAATATGTTTAGGTAGTATTCATTGTAATAGAGAGTCAAAGCTTTAAAGTTTTTAAATTATCATGTTAATATCGGTATTAAGGAAGTGATTAAAGAAGAAACATCTTAATCTGACTGCAGTGTATGGACTAAATTTATATGTTGTGATGCTGCTGAGAAATTAATTCTGTAACTCCCAGGCAAGTCCTGGTGATGATTCGTAAGCATCACTATTCTTCCTTCCCTTCCATAGTAAGTTGTTGTAGCGGTAACCGTTTCACACCAGGTGTGCCTGTTTATGAATTTAGTTGTATGAAATAAAAAAAAAATGTGGCTGATAATGAAAGTCAACCATCTGGATATTTCAGTTCACTACACCCTGTACAATAAGCTTTTGCTGATCCCGGCTCAGTGCCAATACTCGTAGGTATGTCAATGTAGGCCACTGGATCTTTCGAATAGCTGCAGTGTCACTGCACCGTTACGTAAAGTTAAAAAAAAAACATTTTAAATGTAATATTTATGTTATCATTCTGTGTTTCACAAAAATAAAATGATAGAATAAATGATTTATGACTTTGACTTTGTATTAAAAACAAACCTTTCATATTTTCTATTGTACACACTTTCTATTGAAGTATTTTCATTTCACCAACACGATTATCATGTCAGTGGAAGTACAAGGAAAATTGCCTTTGATTATTACGTAAACGCCCTCGTGTTGATGCGAAACGACATTTTTGTCTTGTGATATCGATCGGCAATGGGTGCACCTACCGACAGTGTGGAGCCATTTTGCAATACGCGCCTGTCAACACACGCTTCATATTAAATGATGTTTCAAAAGAAAATGTAACGCAGGTACCTGTCTTGTAATTAAAATTATGGTGAAGTGCGTTTTAGACGTACACCGTAATTTTATAGTCGTATATATAAAAATAGTACGAAAAACAAATTATTTCTTTTTATTTTTAAATTAATTAAAAAAGCTATTAACCCGCGCACCCTCGCATCGATAGATGTGGAGGTGGATTTGATTACTTGTTATAAGGTACAAAGAAATAGGAAATAGGGAGCACGGGTTGGCGATAGGGGCTGCACGGCGCATCGGCACGCGCCGTGGACTCGCTGTCACTTCTAACTCTATGCTACTTCTATAAGTGACATATTTCAGTGTGATAATCATACGGCTGTCATATATTTAGCAATAGCGAGATTTAACTAGATAATACAAATATTTTGGTCATATCTCCGTTCGTAACCAATTACAATCAAACAATACAGTTTTGAAGTTTGATCAAGAGATTCCATTTAAAAATAAAGTATTTTTAAGTCCATTGTGAAAATACAAACAGACAAGAATTCTCATTGAAGACCTCTTTCAACACTTGTAGATATATACGAAACTAAATTTTCTCTCAAATTGAATATATTGTTATCAAACTTGGACCAAGGGGACGCCCCACACCCGAAATATATAATACTAGACGAGAGAATTGAGAAGTCCACAAAGTGACTTCAAAGTAGACCGCTCGCAAACTTATTGTATACTCAAGAACAATTTAAATTTAAATATAATATAATACGAAACCTTTTAAGTGATTAGCGGTAATTGTACTTGAGCGTCACCAAAAATAAGCGTTTCTCTTTTGAGGAGTTACGAGTAATTAAAATGTGACACCACTCAGAGAATACTCAGACTTAAGACTAGATAAAAGGCACTCGGTGTTTTGAGGTACTTAGTAAACACTTGCTGTTATTGTTTTTGTGGGCGTATTTATATAAGGTGTAACAAAATTAATTCTAGGAACTTTGGGCATGGATCATTGTTGGTAACTTTGCTCAAAATAAATAAAAAATAATATATTCATTTTTCATTTATTGTTTCATAGCACGCTCATGTTTGCTTGCTAACTCTGTCACGGGGCCGCGATTCACAGTTTGGGGCCTTTTGAGACGTGGTGCGCGTGTGTTGGTTCAGGAAACTTACCTACGAAACACCCATCGGTCATTGACCTCCAAAAATCAGCTGTACACTGCAACCCATGCGCTGGCATTATCAATGTGGCATGGTTAACAGAGGCTTGAAGTATATTTTTGTAATTTTAGCAATTTTTGTTTTTAGATGTAAAACAGCCCCATTCCTTAGTTACCCTCTACGACACCCCTGGGAAGAGATAGGGTGACCCTATTCTAAGCTCGGGTACCAACAGGGCAGATCCTCACATTCCGGAAGCTAATTCCAATAATATTATGTTAATTTAAAATATCATTCGTATTGAGAACCTTCTCCATTTTTAATTTTTATGTACGCTTCAATTTACGTCAAAGCTTTGATAAATAAACGCTCAAATCGCTCGGATTCATATTAAGGTGTGTCTTCGAACATGAGAATTTATCAAAGAAGCGAGGAATTTGAGCGAGGCCAAACCGCAGAATGAGGTAAGCGTCGTTAGTAAAATGAGGTATTCCATAAACATAACACACCGTTGTTCTGACAGCTGAAGAGGATTTTCTGTTACTGGGGTCTTAAATCGTTAAAGTAAATGAACGCTATAAATGTATGCTTCGTTGCGTAATTAGGCTGAATTTCACCAGTGAAAATTCGCTTAACAGAGTTTTCACGTTCACTGTTTAGACATATCTTTTTCTCTCTTGAGTAACATTTAAAAGTAAAATTGGAAGGAAAAATTACGACTTTATATATTACAGATATACCCATAAAAGTATCGCCACGTATACAACTGTGTACTATAACATTTTTAGAAGTTAATCAGTGATGTATATTTTAAAGAAACAGTTGATCTGTATTGATCTGTGATTTTTCACAAACATTTTGTACTTCTCGTTCTTTATTGTTGGTTAATTATAATCTTTTTCAACCCAATTTTGTTTTATTTGGAGACAACCCTCTCTTATACCATTTGACTGTTGTAGATGACTGAACAAAACTTCCATACGTTGACGACAACAAAAATAGGTAAAATCGAAAAGTGCCTACCCGCGGAATTTGCCGAGTTTTTTTTAAACGATTGGCGAATAACCCAAACCATGTGAGAAAGGATATGTCTCCATATACATTGGTATAATGTATTTAATTAAAATCTCTTAAACATTCACGCTGTTTCCCTCTTAACCAATTAATTGATTAACATGTGCCAACACGGTTCAATGTCTATTAATTACGTTTACACCAGGTAAGTAAACTTGATTAAAATCAAAGAAGACACGGGAGAAGTTGCGGTTGGTTAGGTATATATCTTGTAGTGATTTTTATATGGTTTTGGATGACAGTGTGCTAGTAAGATTGACTGGCATTTGTTTACTATTCTTAATGTCATTTAAATATATATTACATAAGATATGCTATGATGTATCTGTATCTGTGTATTATACACAGAAAAAATATCTGAAATTACTTATAAATTTATACAAAACCATGCTAACTATACAAAAATGAAATAGAGAAAAAGAGGAAGACAAACTTTAGGCATCAAAAAATTCATCCCCATTGATCTCTACTGGTACCGTGTCCAAAAGGCTGGCGAAATTACCACGCTGAATGGCGATGCCAATTATTTAAGAGAGGTAAAGGCCAGTCCTATGGTCACGGGAGGTGTCGATTAGGCGCTTCACTATTACATTGAATAACGCGCGCGTTTGGATACTATAGACCCAACGTTTCGACTCCAAACGGCTCAAAAATATAATTACCAGTAAGACAATATAAAATGTATTTATTGGTTACCTGCCTATCTAAAGTGGAGCTCCCCGCTCAGTGCAAATATTTGAATGAATGAATATGGGTATTTCTATGTATAATATGTATGTATTTACAAAAAAACAAGTATTTAAGTATGTATATCCGTATTCTAGATTCCATAACACAAGTTAGTTAAACTATGCTTACCATGGGTCTAGATAGCGTTGTGTACAATGTTGTAGAATATTTATTATTTATTATTATTATTATTTCTCGGTTCCATGACTCTCAGGACTATGGAGTCCCGGGCCTTTGGAAGGCGTGCGTCGGGCCGAAGCCAAGACGTAGAGGCCCTTTTGTGAGAATTTAATATGCTAGGAATACACACACATGGTGGATATCATCCCCGAGCGCACAATATGATACACCGGGAGATGGTCCCCGCCAGATGCAGAGACTATTGCTGTGCGGTGCTGTGGCCGCGATGGAAACTAAATGATGGGCTATGGGATTGAGAATTGGATGGACTGGTGAATGGGCTATGGGGGGAGACTAACGGACGCCTGCCGTGACAATAAGTCTCAAATTTGTAAAAAGGCAGGCGGTGACTTGCCAACTCATTGCATGGGCCCCATTAAAATAGCCGCTTATAGTGCGACCATGGAGCAACATCCGTTGAGCGACTAAGGTTGTCGAGAGGTGAGTCTGCGGGGCGCAAGTTCCCGGTATACCAGTCGGCGTGCCCCCGGCGTTATGACATTTTACACTTCCAACCTGGAGCATAGGTTCTGCTCTTGCAACTCCACTCATGGCCGGCCATTAAAGGCAAGCACACAAGGTGAGGGGGAATAAATCCTAATCCTCGGGAGAATCGGGGTACGTGGTGTCGCCACTCACCAACAGCTATTATTATTTATAATAATTATTATTTATATAATGTTATTATTAAATAAAATTCCATACAACCAACACGTATATTCAACGGTAAAATCCAACTTGGAGTCATTGGAAACTAACTTTACGAACGCGTCGAATACTAATTTGTGTTGGCATGTCTCACTATATACGTATAGCACAGAGATTTAGTCTCTCCAATTGCATAAACGGCGCAGAGCACCTATTATCCGATCTACTCCAATTTAACTCGCCTCGCTTCCACTACGCGCTGAAGTGGCGGTAACTTCCCAGAATAATACACGTCCGTATTCCTCTTCCTATAAAGGAAATAAGATACGGCTAGGATTGCACCCTTATTCGGGAACACGTTTAAAGTGGGTTTTGGTTTACACCAGTTCGTTTACTAATTGATTTCTGGCGAACTATTTGCGTTACGTCTGCGAATTTGTGGTTGATTTCTCCTAGTTATATTGTTGTTACGTTATTTGGATGTTTTATTTTGCTGTAGGTAATAAATATTCCACGACATTCTACATAAATGGCAGTAATGGAACTTTGTTTTATCTAAAGCATAGTTAAAAATAAAATAATGTTAAAAATAAATATCTAAACAAAAAATATTGTTTGAATCTGAAAGTGGGTACTAATATTGTCTCTTCAAGAGTAAATGGGTTGAAGTAAATAAAAAAATATACATGAATTATATATATATATATATACATACATATTTAGCAGCATAGTGGTATGGGTAATGGACTTCTGAAACAAGGTCTCGGGTTCGATCCCAGGTCTTACCATGGCAAACACCAATGACTTTTCGATGCTTTTCGAAGTTATGTGTGTATTTATCGCAGTTTTATAAGTGCCCGGGCAATAGGCTTGCCACCTATTGGGACCTAAACATAAACTGGCGAAATGTGAGTGCTTGCACCTCTGCCTACCCCTTCGGGGATATAGGCATGCGTTTATGTTATGTTAAATCTAATTAAATATATTTATCCATATTCTAGTAACCATATTAGAAGTTATGCTCTATTAGCTTTGAGCATAAATAACGCTCTATAGAATTTCCTAGATTATCGTCATAATATAGAAAGAAAGAAAAGTTAATTAGTAATGCATTACCTACTACATCATATTTCCATCTATATTGGCAACTATCTGTTCGAATGTATCAAAATTCGGCACAGAAATTCATAAACAAACAATGAAAATACGAGGTGTATGTTCACAACACGATGCTATTGTTTAAATTTATCTAACAAATTGCTGCCAATTCAACCGACTAAAGCAATTACAAAATCCATCTATAACCAATGAATGAACAGTAGACAGACCAAAAATTCTACACGCTCGCAACTAAAATGCTCACGTTCTGCCAATTGTGCCGATTCGTGTATTTTAATAAAATCTGAAAGCCTATTCTTCTATTTATTTAGCAAATACCTCTCCAGTTCTTTTCATTTTTAAAGTGGCCGCTTCAATATGGATTGTGTTTTCACTTTCCGGCTGAAAAATTTTCACCGGTAGAAAAATTCTACTCCTACTACAAATATGACTCTTTCAAAAAGGAAGGTTACAACAAAGCATAATTACAGTATCTGGTTTTAATTAGGCATCTCGGAAAAAAAAGTGTCAGTTTGGGTAAGATCGATTTGCTCTAGAATTTGTATCTTGTCTTTCTAAAGTAGTTCAAATTGAAGAAGCAGTAAACAAGAAAAAGAAAAATTATAACTATAGATATAAATCAGAAAAAGACAACATCCCAAGTTAAATCTATAGGGAAAGTTAATATTTAAAAAAAATTAAACTACTCTATATCCAAATTTCATCAATGTAAGATAAACAATACTAGGTATTTAAACTATCATGGTCACTGACATCAGTATCAGAATAAACGGGATATTTACCATGTTTCATTATATATTAAGAATTTATATAAATCTCCTGTCACAATGTTTGTCCGCGATGGACTCCTAAACTACTTAACCGATTTTAAATTAAATTGGCACACCGTGAGCAGTCTGGTCCAACTTAAGAGATAGGATAGCTTAGATCTTTAATTATAGTCGTAATTTTATTTTATTGCAAATTATTGGTCTATAATTAATTGACAGTCACAATTATCTGTTAACTCCAAAAGATTCTAACAGATGTCGATACTTTTCGACTGGATTGAGTTAATAATCAATAGGTGGCACTGCTATGGTAAACCGACAAACGTGTCATATAAGCTACAATTCAATATCATGATTACCACGTAGATTTATATGGCACTTTACAGCATATGATTTAAAAAATATTTTCAAAGATATTACAGATTTAAAAATTGCGGGACGTAGTAGCGTTTGCGTTGGTACTGTAGTGTATTTAGTATCAGCATTGCACCCGTGCGAAGCCGGGGCGGGTCGCTAGTTTTATATAATGAAACATGGTAAATATCCCGTTTATTCTGATACTGATAAACAATACTATCTAATTAAATACTATTTCTTTAAAGCCTTAGTTTAATTCAATACTAAACAGAACGTATAGTCATAATAGAATTGGCTGTTAATTGTCTTTTTGACATCGGTTCACTGAAAAAGGGAATACACTGACTAACACATAATACACCCGCATGCAGCCTATAATCCTTTATGAACCAATTTCAGAAATGTTAGTTACAATAACGTTATAATTTCCATTTTCCATGACACGCTGGTGTTCCGCGAACGTCCGGTGTTCAGTAGATTGTCCATAATTCTCACCAAATTCGGACCACAAAACAATAAAGTTCTGAATCAACTGGCCTTTGTACTCTGCAACTGTTATCTCTCCTTTTGTTAGAGATTATACCAAAGCCTTTGTTTCCTTCTTGCAGATTTTGGTTAGTATTGTTTGCTCGTGGAACAAATTAGTAAATTACATTTTTCATCAGTAATAAATATTCTTAGAGGGAGCTACTGACTTTAGGAGCAGTAAGTGGCGTATCTTCTGTTCTTTTAGATTCTATAATGTTTATTCTACTCTTCTCAATAGTCTTTGTGACGGCGTTACGGCTACATTCCTCATGTGTGGTGAGCATTCATAATGTTAATACCCAACATAAATTACTTGTAACATCAAAGGCCTATAGTTTAAACTTCAGAAATGAATTATATTGCAACCCGATAGAACACACCCTTAACAATTGTTTAAACACACAAGTAACTGATAAACAAATCAAAGAAGGTTGACAAGTGAACACGATAGTTTAGAAAAGAAGGTACCTGACTGAAGATACACTGTGGAATAGAAATCAACAAACTAGTTAACGTACATCAAATAAAGATCATTGAAAAGAATAGAGGTAACAATATAAAAGACACAAAGATATTTAACAGATCATATTTGCTAAAAAGTACCAATTTTTTATTATTTTGTCCTGAATCTGTTCAAATATAATAGTTCACCTAACCGCTGCAGGTTTGAACACAATAGTCCCCTACGTCATTTGCCACTAATTTGCTCGGCTCTGCTCACCCAAGCCCACCGGTCTTTGTCGAACGCGCATTGCCGCATTAATGGTTGGCAATTTGGTGTCGTGCATTTTGCACCGTCTATTGTTTTAATAAACTCGTGGGTTGGGTGATTGTTGCGTTATTTTTTATTCACTTACTTCTTTAGAGATGGATGTTTTTGTCCCATGTAGCAGAGTATTGCCGTCTATCAGGAGATTGATTTGAATCTAAATATAAACGAATAATTAAAACTTGTATGACATTCTACACAGCCCTAGACTAAAGTAAATATAGCCTAACTGGCTTGTGTCATGAGTTCTATAATACGGATAAATATAAATGACGGAGAAAGAATACAACTATCAGCATCCCATCACATCCAAGAGTGTCGTAAGAGGCGACTAGCGGAAAAATACCAACTCGCCTAACCAGTGTGGAAACAGTAGGCCAAAGATTCTAAGAGGCTTATACCAGCAGTGAACTGCGTTGGGCTAGTTGATTTATAGATTGATATATACAGAAGTCTAAAAAAAGATCTCTTTGCTGTAAGACACACGTTACAATTTCATGATGATATGATTTTAAATCCACATTCATTCAATTCCATTAACGAACCTATTTTTTTTTTTAAAAACACAGCCTAATTTAAGTTGCGGAAGAAGGAACAAACTATATATACACAAACACAAATATTTCACAGCGAGCAACGCCAAACAGAGTCCTTTTCGTGCATGCAGATTATTTATTCAATCCATCAGTGCCGTACGTCGCCTCCGCTAGTGTTTACATATATAGTTCCGCTTCGGTGAATGGAGTCCCGTTCAATGAACGTAAGCTGAACTTGGTGCACTATTTTAAGGTTCGCCGATGTCATCTGATTTGGACGACAAGGTTGCAGCGTATATCTATTTCGAACCACTACGGATACTATTTTAAGCTTTGAGGTCGAACGTACGATGTTTGATTTGGAGAGCAATTATTCACAGTGGTTTGAAGGTCAAACAGACCTGGATGTTTGGGTTGGTTAGAATATTGACTATAGTATTTGTTAGTATGTCTGGAGACATCTACATGTAGTGGAGAAGAGAGTGTTGAAATGGCTGTGTGGTGTGACGAGAACTAATTATTAAATTTGGTCCCACGTTAGAAGAGGTGAACCTATTGCCGCTTCCCGGGCACTATTGTTAACTCAAACCATTCATCTGAGTCTGAGTCTGGGCTGTATATATATGACGTTAAACAGTCCTATCCCTTAGTCGCCTTGTACGATACCGCATGAGAAGAGATGGGATAGACCCATCTGTATAAATTTAATATAGTATTCGTAGGAATATAAACAAAACTTTTATAGGAATTAAATGAGAAGCACATTTATCTATTAATCTACATATGCTTCTTATTTATATCCTGTACTTAGGCTTCACAAGGTTGGTGATTCATTTGTAGGCAGCTGCATAAAAATATTTAATAAAATTCCTCAGGACTTGATTAATATGCCAATAAATAAATTTAAAATAGAAGTGAAAAAAACTTTAATGAGTAAAGGTTACTATAAAGTGGATGAGTACCTTAATGATGTTAATGCGTGGTCAACATAAGTCTCTTGCTTGCTCGCACAAAATAAATTGTAAACCAAAACAAATTTATAGAAGAAAAATAATCTAGTTCTAATGTAGTTCGCTGAGTTTCTTGCTGGTATCTTCTCAGTAGAACTAATCTACCGAACCAGCGAAAGAATCATTTTCCAATGGTTTATTTTTACATTATTTAATATTTTTATATTATTTCTTGACATACATAATTGTAAAATTTTGACGTTCATATGTGCTCTTTATGTGCCTAAACTGAATAAATGAAATTGATTCTTTGATTCTTTGTAAAAAGATTAGTTTATAGAATAATGTTTACGGGAATAGTAGGCTGACTCGTCAGTGAGTCAGCCTGTGATCACGGCCGGTGTAACCTGGTCGAAACGTGAGGCAAATCAAAGGTATATTCACACATATACCTATTATATGATCGCGTTATTTCCCTTAAACATGTTTGTATGTTATGGTACGCGAAAGTTTAAAAATAAGTTTAAATTATATTTAGATCATACATTTTCTTAGAACCTTTTAAGAAAATACTATTTAGTACTTGGCTATATTTTGTTTAATTTTATTTATTTATTTATCATTTTTTTTCACCGCGGTGGTTTCCAACAGAGTAGAATTAAAGCCACTTCCCATGCGATGTCGTACAAAGCGACTAAGGGATAGGGCTGTTTAACATCAGACAGATATATACAGTCCAGACAAACTCAAATGCATGTCTCGAGTCAACAATAGTGCCGTTAATACGGCAATAGGCTCACCCTCTATTACGTGGAACTGAATACAATTATTGGTGAAATGTGGGTGTTAGTTCACCTCTGCCTAACCCTTCAGTGAGGAAGTCGTGATTGTTTGTATGTATGTATGTATTTCAAGCATATTGTACATGGCCTACATACACTCATATACATATTGTTAGTAGGTACATTAATATTCCCTTTTAAAAGTTAGTAATGGACGGTGTAGATTGCTGCAAGAGTTTATGTACGGACAAACTACTCGGTCAGCAATCATGTTCAGGAAGGTGTTGGAATATTTAGTGTTTGCGTCATATTTGAAAGCCGCCATGTTCGTGAATGACGTATCTATTAATAATACGTCAGTATCTGAATCGCTCTAATAGAATACGAATGTCTAGTGAGCTGACTACGACTGTCTGTCATAATTATCCGAAATTAGTGGTGAGGCTTTGTACGCTATTACCGAAATATCGCATCTAAGTTAACAGACAGCTAACGTAGTACTCTGATCAATGAGTGAACATTGAGCGCTTATATCAATGATGTATCATATATATATATATATATAGATTGTATATAGTTTCATTGGCCTTTGGTTTCCACTGTATAACAATGACAGTTATTACTCGGGAAGTATATCTTGAACCTATAAAATGTGTTTAAAATATGCTCTATACGCGTAGTAAACGTTTCTTTGGTGTGTTTTGAAGAAAGCACAAAAAACCGCGGTAGCCTAGTGGTATGAGTAATGGACTACTGAGACGAGGTCTTGGGTTCGATCCCAGGTTTTACCATAGCACACACCAATGACTTTTCGATATTTTTCGAAGTTATGTGTGTATTTATCGCAGGTTTATAAGTGCCCGGTTAATGGCAATAGGCTCGCCACATATTACATTGGGAGCAATAGCACCTCTGCCTACCTCTTCGGGGATATAGGCGTGAGTTTATGTTATGTTATGTACGGCCGTTACTACAGGTGCTATGGACGAGCTCCAAGCATATATAATTACACAACAATCTGGGCGCGTCAGGGTCTTGTTTGACTCGCGATAAAGGTCCAAGATGCGTTTCGTGAGGTACATTATTATTATCTATTCAATGACAATGTACCTACAACCGCACAGTACAGGCTTTAGCATTAAATAAAAATAAGGATTATTTTATAAGAACTTAAAAAAACACACATTTTGGCGACAAACGTCTCTGCCATTTAAATTTTTCAAAATTTTTAATCTTTGATTTTTTTATATTACTAAGGTGGTCGACTAGCAGTGGTTACCATGACCTATGGACGTGTGTACAGAGTTTCTGTGCCGTCAGTGTAGAAGACAAAGCAGGACAAGCCTTTAGTCTTCCCACTGACAGCACGTATTCTCCAGTGAACTCTGGCTACTCTACTCTCCGCTGGGCTAATTAAAATTTTTTGATTATCGTTTAATACAAGCATTCAATTTTGACAAAGAAAATGATGACGTCGGCTTTTCATTTCCACTATAACACAGTTCAATGAAAAGGAATGATAATTTAATAGCAGTAGGTTCGAGAAGCGGAATGCCACCGGCGCAGGTGGTTATAATCGATATGCAGCCACGCACCTTGCATAACGTAACATAAACTCACACATTCATAAGAACCACATTGCAACACTCCCACTATATCAATCCTATTGTTTTATCATTATTTTGGTTCTTAATGTATAAAAAAGCCAGTCTATCCAGACTCGCAAACCGTGGCTTCCGTAACTTGAGCTAAATAAAACGTAATATATTTTGAATATATTGACTTAGAAGTTTGATTTCAAGAAATTATAGACATGTGTACGTGACATGAATTTCAACTTGATACATCCACGCATTCCTGACAAAAGGGTCTTGACAGACAGACGGACAGACGAACGGACGAACAATGAAATGATTCTATAAGGGTTCAGTTTTTCCTTTTTAGGTACGGAACTTTAGAAATAAGTTTGAAACCCTTTTTGAATGAATAATTAAAAGTAAAATATCGACTTCTAATAATTGGGAAACGAACTAACATACTCTTGGTCCAAAAATTTAAAAAGTTTTCTGTAATTTATACAGGTACTTTGTATGTTCTAGAAGTCTAAATTAATAACTTGTTACAGCTATTCAGTTAATATACATCTAAAGTTTCATACTCGAATTATCGTTTATTTGGTTAGAAATATAATTTTCAGTTAATTTATTGCTAACCACTCATGTGTACGGTAAATTGGAAATTGAACAACAAGCCACTCAACCTCATAAAATTAAATTAAACCTCATAAATTGACGTTCGGATTATGAAATATTAGTGAAGTGTTGTTGATGGAGAGCTGTCGACACGCCAACCTATACGGACGTTATAGGCTCAACAATTAGGCTATATGATTTAAAAAAAAAAATTCTGGGCACGGTCAATTTTATTTAAATAACTAGTGCCCCGAGATATTTCAATAAAAATAAGGCCAATGCGATAGAGAAAAAGCTTTACAAAATCGAAGCTAGCGGATCTTCGCATTCATCTCCCCGTATGTCTTGCCGAACAGTGCACATTTAAGTTATACATCCTTTATTTAAGTTAAGATACAGAAAAAAGTGCCCCTGATTTTGACGTGCGGGTTCCATTCTGTCAGTATTCTGTGTTAGTTAGTCTTTTCTTATTCAATACCAGCATACCAAAACTTAAAAGAATTATGAGCGATGACTTCTTTGAAGGGTGAATGAGTAGTGTATTGCCTATTACTTGTGTCTGTCGTCTTTAATTTACATATTGTATTCTTATACAAGATCTGTATTTAGTCGTAAAACACATATTGATAACTCACTTGTACTTTTCCACATTACTTTATTGCTTATTACACCTGACCGGTTTCGCCTTACGGCATCCTCCTCCTCCTTCCATCCTCATGCCGTAAGGCGAAACCGGTCAGGTGTAATAAGCAATAAAGTAATGTGGAAAAGTACAAGTGAGTTCTCAATATGTGTAACAACAAATTCCACCAAGTGCCATCAATCTACAGAATTATTAGTCGTAAAAATTTGTAATTGACCTTCTATATTCGTATAAAATAAATAAATAAATAAATTCTGTGCTATTAACATGATGGAGGACAACACATAACCTTTTTAGGAGCAATTTTGAGTGAGTATATGAAGTGTGTAACTTAAAAGCGCCGCGCACCGGTTTGAACTCCAATCACACTTCCAACAGTTCTAACACATCCGAATTAGCTTAATTGGAGTGGTTTGTAAAGCGGATTTACCAATAATTCAAAAGGAAAATTACGGGGGCTGGAATCACGCACTTATTATTGAAGCACGAGCTCAATTAATCAGTGTATAACAAAGCCGGAGGGTATATTAAAATAAGCATAAGTAACTTAACTGTCGAAATTGCGGAGTAAGATCTCTATGAAGTAATATAGGATATATGTTTTGGAACTAAATCATTTTGCCTGGGATTTTTCGGAAGACTGAAGACAGAAATATACAAACTAAGCTGATGCCGTAAATACATTATAATGAATGTATTCCCGGAAAACAGGAAACATCAAACCTTGAGCGAATAAGTTATTTCTAGAATAACGTGTTTTTAATAATTGACACAACGTCACTTACCAGCACATTGCGTCCGGAAAAGGTGCGCATTGTGCGGTATGAAAGGAACTTCATCCCACGCACGCTCAAGCCTTGAAATGAACTCCCCGCTGCAGTTTTCACATGCAGCTACAATATAGCTTTCTCCAGGTTTTTTCAGGGTTGGCAGCACGAGTGTAAAGCCCCTGGATTATTGCTATTGCTATTGTGCCTGCCACCATAGTGATGCAAAAAAAAGTTTATATCAAATGTTAATCTATCTTACCATCTATCCTACTTTTATTATACATGTAAAAATTTGTGAATATGTTTGTTATGCCAAATGGATCTGGCTGTAAAGCATAGGCTACTTTTTATCCCAGGACTAGGTTTCCATGAGTAGCGGGAAAGTGTACAACACTCCACGCGGAAGAAGCCACGGGCAACAGCTAGTCAATAACAAACAAGTACTATAATTTAAAACGCATCCTGTGAGCGAATTAGCAGCAGCATTATTACAAGTATTTAAACGTCCGTAGAAAATTGGCCTAATCCGGTTCGTGGTCGGTTAATCGATACGTCAGGTAGCATGGCAACCCAACCTAGCCGAAATATAACGTAAATTTAATTATTCACGATGCTCAGAGAATTCCGTATTAAATGTAAAATTGAAAATGTCGGGGCGACGCTATGCTGCTATGCTATGCTTTGCTGCGACGCTATGGTGCGACGCTTTCCTGCGATGCTATACTGTGACGCTATGCTGGGAAGCGTCGCAGCATAGCGATGCTACCTGTAAATAATTAATTAGGTGAAATACTTCCCGTGAAGTCGAAATTTTTTTTTTTATTTTTTTTTTATACCACTAAGTTGGCAGACAAGCACACGGCCCACCTGATGGGAAGCGGTTACCGTGGCCTATGGACGTATGCAACACCAGGGGTGTCACACTCGTGCTGCCGACCATGAAGAAACCTTCTGATGCCCCTCTTGAAGAACCCCATATTGTAGGCGCTTGGGAAAACCGCAGCAGGGAGGTCATTCCACAGCTTGAGTGTGCGTGGGATGAAGTTTCTTTCATACCACACAGTGCGCACCGGCTCAGGTCGCAATGTGTGGGGATGAATTCCCTGCCTATGGCGAGAGGTACGATGATAGAATGTAGCTACGGGCATCATGTCAAACAATTCATCTGAGCACAAACCATTGTATAGGCGGTAGAACACACACAGTGAGGCAAAATCCCTCCTAAGGCTAATTATGCTGTTGGATACGAACAGTATCTTATAAATGTTGTAAATTTAACTAGTTATATCAACGGTACAGTAAGTGTTTTTTATATAGACACGTTAATTAGACTTCGCCTCGTCTGATGGAAAGGTGATGGCAAAGTCTCAGAAAAGGACCCGGGACCTTAGGAAGAAGGAAGAAGGAAATTCGAATCGTGAAAATTCTAGTTCATGTTGAAATAAAATAGAAGAATAAAACTAGTTTTGTTTATCCAATTTCTAAAATTGAAATCTGAATACGTTTGTCGTACAATTGCTCTACTGTGTTTGCCGCAACGTTTTTTTAGCCTTAGGTGGTTAAATGCAGAGCAATCGAAAATCTAATTTTATTGTTGCATCGATTTGAAATTTTGGTAGTGTGTTACTATCCGGCTAACAAAACAATAGTTTAGCATCATCTAGCAACTAATCTGATCATTGAATCAGTGTAGTGGAACTTTTCAATGGCCACTAAGAAACTCTTCAAATTGTCTTATACGATTTGTCTTCAAGTTCTCAAGCTCCATACACTATATTTGTGGAAAAATATGATTTATTGTAACTGAAAGATAAGTTATATTTAGTAGTTTTTTTTATATAACTTTGGTGGCAGACAAGCACACGGCCCAGCTGACGGGAAGTGGCTACCGTAAGTTAATAAAATGCCAACTTCAGGAGTCAACGTTAATATGTACCTACCACCAAAGACTTATATTTGGTCGGTACCCTTAGAATTATGACTCGATCGAAAAATTTTAAAGTAGATTAAATAAATAATTAGCTTCTAAAATGGATGCTGATTAATTACCTACTTTCTTTGTAATATGTGATCTCATTTAACATATTTGGTATGTTATTATTACGGATTTGTATACTCTAACCGGTTTTTTTATACCACTTGGTTGGCACACAAGCACATGGCCCACCTGATGGAAAGTGGTTACCGTGGCCTACGGACGTGTGCAACACCAAGGTAGTCATACTCGCGCTGTCAACCCTGTAAGCACAAGAGTTTCTGTCAGTGTCAGTGTAAAAGACAAAGCAGGACAAGTCTTTGGTCTTCCCACTGATAATACAAAAACTCTCTAGTAAGCTCTGGCTAACCTACTCACCGCCGGGAATACTACACGAGGTTATTATGGCCGCGATATTCTGTAGGGCGGAGGTACTTCCCCAGTTAGACTGCTCAATTGGACTGAAATAGCGTCGTGTCCTACCTCCTCCTCAAATTCTGACTATATTAGAATTCCGAAACAATCCGTAATGCCATGGAACCACGGGTAACTAAAATTACCCATGGACCCGGTATTGGGTCGACCCACCGGAGCTAATGGTAAACACTGTATATTTTATTTTTTGACAGTTTACATCTATATCATCGTGTTGTCATTAAACGTTACGTTACACGTATATATGCGCACAATTTTCGTATTCCAGTTTAATTTAAGTTAAAAAGAATCAAATCTCAATCAATAAATAAATATGATTAATAAAATATTACGAAAACCGCTCACACTGATCGCAACAAATAACGAAAAACATGTTTTGTTAGTAAAATATTTTTTCATAAAGTGGGACACAGGTCATCAGTTTATGTTTTATTTACAAGTTTCGTATGAACAGACACGTGTGAATATAAGCATAGTTAAACGAAAATGCACTCGGATATTTTAACTATCTAATGGAAAATATGTTTTCAGAAATACGTTATCACAGATTCATGTTGAAATAATGGACAATAGCGAAAATGTTAAAATAGTTTAGAGTGACAATGAGGCCGACAAATTCGGGTTCGTGTTTACGTGGCTTGCTAATAATGTATTAAATTTATCATTATTCGCTGATTGCTAGTTTGGGGTCAACCAGCATACGTTAATTAAGTTACTGTGATTTAATATGAAAACAGTATCAATATTGGAATATAATTGAACTAGTAAAATATCTTCTATTAATTTTGCGTGCTTTTGTGGGTATATGCTCAAATAAGGTACAAAAGAACTTGCTGCCATCTTCTATTGTCAATGTATTGAATTATGAAAAAAACTACAGCACTTTCCAAGACGAGTATTCAAATCCAATATTATAACAATTTTTAAAGAAGCAGAAATGTTGCTTCACTTTAAGTCAATTTTCATTGTTCAACAATCATTGTTGAAGTAACGTAAATATAAATTTAATGTAAAAAAGAAAAAGTAAGAGAGAAAGGCTTTGTTGAGGTGGGATTAAATGATTTAAGAGGAAAATCCGTTTATGGCTTCCTTTTGCTCCATTTGTGCGATTGAAATCTACGTTTTCCAAAGAATTTGTTTCATCTACATTACTTTCCGCCTCAAAATGTCTATTTTTACCCTCACATTTCCAAGCCTTTTCAGTTTATCCCGCACACTTCTACAAAACCTCTTAACTTGTTGAGCAAACTTATTTTCAATCAAGCTTATAGATTCAATCTTAAGCGCCGAAACTTTCGTACCTTCTTTAACTTTCCGAATACATTTTGCCTTCAAAGCGAAATATAAATATTGAGAACTTGCAAAGTAAGTAAAAAATGCGGGTATTCCCAGAGAGTCGTTGTATCAATCAAACCGACGAAGCTATGGGCCTTTAAAAGTTTTCAGAGATAAATGGTTGAATCGTGTCCCGCCGCTTGTCGAACGATGAAAGCCGAATAAAATGGCGGACTGTCAGCACGTACGGGAAATAAACTATAGCTACAGTATGTTTAATTTATTTCGTGTATTTACACATGCCTAGCTTGGAAGCGGAGCGCTCACTCCAGTTTATCTTTTAGAACCCCAGAATAATGGGATGTTACCATTCAAGCAACTTATGAATTTATCTAAATACAATGGCGGCACTAATAAGTGGTGCGAGTAACCAAAACGTCAAAACCCCGTGTAAATGAATAAAATAACATCTTTATTATAATCGGGATAGGTTCCTTTAAAAATAGTTTTTATTTCAACTTTACTTAATGTTAAGTTAGTTATTTTGTACTAGAATCGTAATGATTTGAATTGAAAGCCTGTTGGACGTTTTTTGAGAAAAACAATGTCATTCGGGACATATTATTTTGGTCAAGTTTTCATACTGGCACTACCGCGTGAATGCCAATTTTTTACTTTTGTCTGTTCCTCTGTGTTTCTGTCAGTTTGAATTAGGTAATATACGGAGCGTACAGTTTGCCAGAGTTGCATTAACCACCTAAAATTGCAAACAAGAAACCCGTGGCAATAATCTTCGTCATTAAACTAAATCCCACATCAAGAGTGATCTTGTTAGATTAAGTTGACGAGGGGTTTAGATTTAAGCAAAGCGTACAGCTCACGTCTACTCCTAAAGGTGGATTTAGAATTATTATTTTAGTATAAACAGTGATAGAACATTCGTTCGTTGTTATTTCTTTGAAAATAAGGTTTAGTTACAATTATTATATTTCATGTTTTTTTGACGACCTCCGTGGCGTAGCGGTAGAGCATTCGACTGCTATGCAGGGGGCGCGGGTTCGATTCCCGCTCAGTGCAAATATTTGTACGCACGAATATGTATATTTGCATTGGTCTGGGTGTTTCTATGTATAATATGTATGTATTTACAAAAAAAAAGTATCTAAGTATGTTTATCCGCATTCTAGATCCCATAACACAAGCTAGTTAAGCTACGCTTACCATGGGTCTAGATAGCGTTGTGTAGAATGTCGTAAAATATTTATTTATTTGTACGAGTATAATCACGATACGGCTTCTGTGGCATGGCTGTAGTGAAGGCAGCCGCTACGCATGAGGCGCGGTTTATTTACATGCATGAATATATGCATTGTTCTGGTCGGTCCCAGTTGCACTTACGGACATCTATGTTATACGTTACTGGTAGTTGGAGCCTTCAAAAGTCCAACTAGTCTAACTACAGAACTTTGATTTCGCTCATTAGCTGTGGAGATCAGATGGCAGTCGTCATATAGAAATTCAGTCGCATCTTAGACTTAAAAGCCGACCTCGAGTTGGGATTAGGCCTAGAGAGTGATGAGTCATAGTACTCTTTCATACCGTGATTTATGGAGCTACAATTTATTAGTAATCTAACTAAGTGATTAACACCCAGTTATTTTCGAGTATACGCCGATATTGGCATTTTATACTGTCATTGTACTCGTAGTACTGGTATGAATTCTGTGCCTATCTTGTGTACTGAGCTGGTGCGAATAAATTTGCCGGTTTGATCGGGTTAACCGCGATCGAATAAAGCTAGCAGCGAAATCAAATTTCCTTCTGTGTAAACGTTGGGTCGTCAGGTAGAATTTACAATTCATTTAGAGCCGTTTGTTTTAGTTCAACACACGTGATATCAAGTCAGTTTGGTCTATTTACGGGAAACGAAAATTGCTTTTACTTTCTACGAAAATTGCAGCACACGTTTATATACGGAGAAGTGAAAAATGTTAAATATTTGAAATAAAATTTCATTTAATTTACTAAAATAAACGCGGCACCCATAGCAAAAATATCTTTTTGTGAAGTGAAATCTGCTATAGGCGCGATGGTCATTTTTGAGATAGGAAAACAATGTCATTCGGGACATAATGTATTGGTCCCGTGGGAGTGCCACTTTTTTACATTTGGCTGTTTGTCTGTTTTTCTGTCAGTCTGAATTAGGTAATCTCTGGAGCGTATAATTTACCAGAGTTGCATTAACCACCTAAAATTGCAAAAAAAGTCCACCTCAAGTGAAATCTTGTTAGATGAAGTTGACGAGAGGTTTTGATTCTACCAAAGCGTACAACTCACGTCTACTCCTTAAAGTGGATTTAAAATTATTATTTTTATTGTAAACAGTTATACAACATTCGTTCGTTGTTCTTTCATTGAAAATAAGGTTTAGTTTACACTAAAATATTATGAAAGAATACTCTTGTTCTAGCTCTAGCTTGTTCGTGTGATGTAAATACAAGTTTACGCAATCATTTAATTAAATTAATAGGAATAACGCAAATACTAGTAACATACCTAAGTATTTGTACTCCGGTATCCAACGAACCTATTGGAAGGGTTGGCTTATGTGCTAACTCTGTAGACATGTATTACATTCGGGGGTGCGTATGTACCACGGTGTTCTCCCCTCACTAGCTAAGGGCTGAGGTACCCTGGATCGATTTTTAATAAACGAGCGTGCTCATTTCGTATCACGCGTTTTATACGGTCTGCTGAGTGATGTTTTATCTACATTTTTGATGTAATAACTGTATTCTATAATGTGCACAAGGTCGTAATTTTATTGGATGTGTGTGTATGGATGCTTTCATATATACTTTTGGTCATAAATGGAAACAATTAATACTACAAGTATTATCGCGAAATATTTGATAGAATTTCTAAGTATCGTATCGTCTTTTAACCAAATGAAGAATTACTTGCATAGTAGGTAAGTTGTGTATTTGCTTTAGTTTAATATAATTTTTGATTCATGGCATAAGTGTACACAAACGATTAAAAATAAAAAATATTAAAGTGAATATAAAAGTTATTGGCTCTTATGCCATAACCTTTTAGAAAATAATTTCAACTCTGTAAAGAGTACACAACACACACTGATTTGCCAGCTATAGAGCTTAATATACCAAAAGATAAGAGAACTAACTTCAATAATTACACCATGTTACTTACGTTCGTACTAATACAGCCAAATTCCACGAGGAAAATCATTACTCAGTCCGTACTCCTACTAAAAGATCTATCTAAATGAAATCACTACAACAAAAAAATAGCAGTAGTAGTAGTAACTATTTGGTGCATCAAAGAGACAGTAATTGATTGTACGATTTGGAGTCTCTGCTATAGAAATCCTAGGGACGAATTCAATTCCAACTCTTTAAAAGAATTTCTAAGTTGCAGTTAAAACTTCTGCCTTTTAACATGTAATCTTACTGTTGAATGTAGGAACTGAAAAGTTCGGTGAGGATAGAGGTGACGACGAGTTTAAATTCGACGTCAGTTGAAGCATAACAACTCTTAAGTCGAGCTTGTTTGTGAGTCTTCAATTCTTACACTAGATTGGTCGTTTTACTTTATTACGTGAAGTGAATGAAAATTTAATTGCAAGTTGCGATTGCGTCTATAATATCGTCGGTTATATACAAAAGCGTTTGTAACTTAGTGGTTAAGGAGTCAGCCTTACGATCGAGAGGTACCGGGTTCGTATCCTGGCCATTACACTAAAGACTAACCCACTACTAACACAAGCAATTGTACTTAGTTGGAGGGGTTATAGGGAATATTAGTAATTTTGGGTCAAATATTCTTTAAAAGAATATCTTTTTAATTAGTACAATTTTTTTGTGTAATTTTTATTGGTTGAAGGAGAGATTAAGTATTACAAACGTCGACAGTGTCGGTGAAGTAGTGAGATTAATTTTTTCTTCTTATATGAGTACAACGTTCTCAACGTAAGGTACGTCATTCGCCCACCCATCGCTTTACAAGAAACTCTAGCGACGACTTACTTTGCTTGGTCAGTTTAGCCTAATATTATTTTATCTAAGCCGCGTGGTTCCCGGCAGAATAAAATTTGGACGCCATCCCTTTCCATGCGGTATCGTACAAGGCGACTAAAATATAGGGCTGTTTTACATCAGACAGATATATACGTCAATAATAGTGCCCGGAAGACGGCAATAGGCTCACCCCCTACTACGTGGGACCGAATTCAATGTTAATTCACCTCTGCCTAACCTTCCGGGGATAAGGGCGTGATTATATGTATTTTATAAAATGTGAATTTATTATTAAGTTTTATGACAGAAAACTAAAATATTTGCTTCTAAGATATGCATTATTTTTAAAAAATTTAAAGGACTGGTTAGGTAATAGATATTTATCTACAATATTCAAAGAAATTACTCATAACGTAACAGTATCAATTTTGTAAAGTCATTCTACCTCGTCATGAAAATTCGCCTGTAGGGAGTGATTAATCACCAGCAATTAATATCGCTTGAAAAATATCGCACACTGTGCACACCCTTTAAAGGTCTCATATATTGGAGAATCTGAATGTATTAGAATACTTTGGAAGAGTTTACAAACATCAACTATTAGTCAAAACAAATCAGTCGTGCTTTGTTTAGTGTAGGTAAAGTTTTAAAAGAAAATGCATAACTTGAGAGACTAGGACTATATGTAGCTCCAATTGATAAATTGTCAGATACCTATATCTAACCCATAAGTTTACAACTAAAACCCGACTACTAAAAAATCACGCCTTAAAAAATATTAAACAAGAAAATATCAAGGATAGCCGTTGTCGTATGCCACTTTTTCATAGAATGTATTGTTTGGAGTGAACGATGTAGGAGCTTTTGAGCTCCTACATCGTCAGGGTTTTAATGTAGATACCTAAATATAAAAAAGAAACTGAGATTATACAAGGTTAATCTACATTTTCTTTATTTGTACTGTGTATTTATTCAGATGCAATAAACGTTATTATTATATTATAACGTTGAGTGAAGTTAAAAAAAAATCTTTAACTAAGTCTTATGTATTGATGGTTCAATAGACTGGGTTCCCACCAAAGCGGAGAGGAGATGTGTTGCGGAGAGGAGACCCCAGCTTTGTGTAGTCTAGCAATTTCTACTAAGAGCATACGCTTTAGGGGCGTATACTTTTAGTAGAATTGGCTAGACGACTCATCTTGACTAAAGAACTCTTACATCACCAGAGGTCTATTCGGTTGGATTGGTTAGAATATTGACAAGAAAAGTGATGAATCGTCAACCTTGATGAGGTACTGTAGCTACTAAAGCTTATAAAGATTTTCTGTTTCAAAGTTACGGTCGAACTTCAGTATTTAACCTCAATCTCAGAATTAAGGGCACCTTGTTGCACATACTTGGCTGTGTAGGGTTGCTTGGCAACCATTACCCAAACCTTGAAGCGAAAGCACAACTAATGATTAGTAGCAAGGTGACTCAGAAATTCGTAACGATTTATGAGCTGAGATGGTTCTACTAATTTTTAAATTCTCGCGTTCCATGACGTCCACGTGTGACCATGACGAATCTACCTGTGACCACAATAAATATTTTTCTCCCTCTTCTTTCTCATAAAAGGTGAATAGATATTATTAAAACTTCTATTAACTAACTAGCTGTTGCTTGCGATTCCGCCAGCGTGTATATTATCGATCCTGTTGTAGTAATCCGTATGAAATTATTCCCGGACTAATAATCTAGCCCTGTCCCAATTTAAATTAGTTCCGTTCAGCCGTTAGAGCGTGTTTGAATTACAAATATTTTCACAAACTGACCCGTTAATAGTTTCCCTTCGGCCGCGTACGAATCTACGTTTTGAATCCAGTGGGATAGTAGAATTTCTTGCTATGATTTTGGTGCTTAAGCCATTCTTTCTGACTGAAGAGGCACTGAAACTCTTTCAATCATAAATAAGTCTAATCCACAGACTAGAAGAAACTGTTTACCGTTCTTTTTGATTAAAGGTAGCAATTATAAACGCAAAGATTTGAGCTAAAACTGTGCCTCGAAAGACAAGTTGATTGATAATATTGTCATTCACCTCTAGCTAATTAAGTGCAGTTGAAGTTTCAATATTACTTCCATTGTTGTTTATTTCTAACGACAGCTATGTCGTTAGAAATAAAACGTGAGTGTGAATAGGTACCCGTAATTTATTGCCTGATAATATATTATGATTAATATACACTGCACAGATTTATAGCAAGGTGTGGGCATTCGTGATACAGGGTTCTCCTAGTACGAATACCTAAGTACTCCCTATAACCTAATTGAATTGTATAGCATATAACATTTACCTGCATTTTAGCTTTGTTATAAGGAGAAATTTGAAGTTGACCTATAGAAATAGCGGTAGCCTAGTGGTATGTGTAATGGACTGCTGAGACGAGGTCTCGGGTTCGATCCCAGGTTTACCATGGCACACATCAATGACTTTTCGATGCTTTTCGAAGTTATGTGTATATTTATCGTAAGTTTATAAGTGCCCGGTTAATGGCAATTGGCTCGCCACCTATGTCATTGGGACCTAAATATAAACTGGGAAAATGTGGGTGCTAGCACCTCTGCCCCCCTTCGGGGATATAGGCGTGAGTTCATGTTATGTTATGTCTATAGAAATAAAATTATTTTTTTTGTTATTCATACTGTTTCATTCTCGCATCGGCGGCGGAATGAAGTCACTATCTCACTACTAACTTATATATAGTTTCAATTAGTCGGAAGTCCGATGAAGATCCTCTGTTCTAGTGTCAGTTCATGTTTAATGATACGGTTAGTTACTTTTCCATATAAAGTTGTATGTGAAAGTGTCCTTTATCGATTGTACAGTCAGCGTCAAAACAATCTTGACTAAAAAGTTTCAAGGAGGGGGGGGGGGGGGGGGGAGTATGCGGAAAATACAGCTGAAAATTTATTGTTTGAGTTGAATGGCTCGTATTATGCATATATTACGCAGATTCCTATACGTTATCTGAAAATTAAATAAATTGTTGGCATAAATGGCTTAGATGTCAACCACACGGTGCAGAATATCCGATCAACAACCAAGTGATTCGGAGACTTTTCCTTTGTCGCACCATTAAGGCCTGGAATTCATTAACTTACCGTTTTGACGTTTAGTGAAAATTAACTAATTTGACTCAGTATGAGTTTCCTTTAAAGTTTTAGCTTAGTATTCGGGCAAATTACTTGTGAAGTCAGCGCTTAATAACTTAATAAATAACATAAAATAACAGAACTTAATAAATTCATCTCTCTATAAGAGATGAATTTATTAAGTTTTCTTCATACTTGTCTTGATAGAAATTCCAAAGCTTTGTAGTCTGCGTATTCCTTAATGAAGAGTGTCCGAAAGTATCTTGATACTTTTTATATTAAGTAGTTTTGCTAGTCGAAGAAGGAATTTTATTTAAAATAAATTTTTATTTATTGCTTTTTAACTTCTAGAAAGTTATTCAAATTGCCTTCTATAATTTAACTGCCGAGTGGCCCCGGCTACGGCCGTGGCATATTTCGATAAATTTCAAAAAGTATAGTAAATTCCCGGCTTTGTTGAAATTTATGATTACTGCTCCGATCCTTTGAGTCGTCATGATATTAAGCCTATACCATTCGTAGTTAAATGGACTATCTAAAACAAACGATTTTTTGAATTCGAACTAGTATTTTTGAGTTCCTGAGATTAGCACGTTCAACCAAACAAACAAACTATTCAGCTTTGTAATATTGAAGTCATTATTTAATATAATATTATTTTAAAATAATACTATTTTTTTTCTATCTACCCTCATATTGAAATGTAAACATTAGAAATTAAAAACAACCTTAGTACCATTGTTTACAAACGGAGTATAAAAAATAATACATAATATATCTTTTTTTCCATTTCGAAACAACTTCAACTTGACTTAAGGAGGTATCAATTCATTTTCTACATAGTCTGCGGGTGCGGCGCAACACGCACTTATGCGCGATCAGCAAATTTGTGTTGAAAAAAGGTTTACTTGCAAAGGGGAACTATTCCTTTATCGTTTATAATAACTGTTGTTATTTGGTTATTTGTTATAAACTTTTTGTTATAAAACTTTTAAGTTTATTTTCATAATGTACATAATATTATCTAAATGAAAACAATGTAAAGTTATTTCAGTGTACAAAGTACGTGTACACCCAGTTTTGTTTTAAATGATTTTGAAAATTATGTAGGTATATATAAAAAAATATTTAAATAAATATAACGGTGAAAACCGCAGATTCTATTTGAAGCAACAGGAATATGATGTAGCCTACACGTTAGCCTTCAAATTTAATAATAGATATTAGATTTAAAAAAAAACTACCGTGTGACGTAAAAGGAATATAGGATAGTGTTACTACTACATAGACGTAAGTATATGTGTCTCCAAGGCGCCTTGTCGGTTGTGGCACGGTGCCAAGAACGATGTACCCACTTTTGTCACACTCCCTGCAACTGTTGCTCAACTATGTCTTCACTACATGTGGTTAACATGAACGTGTTGCGCACTTGACCATTTTATTACCAAGTACCTAACTTCTCAGAATCGCAGAAAACTGTCCTCGAGCGTAGTTCCTAGGTATATCCTTTATTTATTACTTTTAGGTAACTTCAATGTTGTTTAATATCATAAAAGAACGTAAATAATAAAACGAGTCGTATAATAACATACCTACGCGTAGCTTCAAAGTATTGAGAACTTCGCAAAACAATTATGGCGCGAATCGCAAGCTTCAAACTTAGTTTAACTGCAAACGGATAGTTATGTACATAGGTAGATGTCGGCGTCACGTGGCAGCGGGCGGCATCGAGACCTTGGCTGCACTCGTGACCTAGGCCCTTGACACGGCGACCGCCAAGCGTTGACCACGATGTTTCTGTAGATATCTGTGGTCACTTACCGTTGTATAGGAGCGTCGGCTCGGGATCTCTCGGCGAAGGCCCCGGGGCGGTAGCGGCCGGTGCGGGGCTTCGGCCGCGCCCCTCGCCGACCACGTCGATCTCCTCGTCCGACTCGTCGCCCAGGTCCGCCGCCGGGGCCACCTTCCACTTCTTGGCCATGAGGCAGCGCGGCATGGCGGCGCCCGCATCAGCCTCAGCGCGGCCGCATCAGCGAGAAACAGACGAACAGAGAAAAAGAGAGAAAAAGAGAAAGAGCGGCGCCCCGGGCGAGCGGCTAGCGAGTGATCGCGCGCGTTCTCTTGCGGTTGTGGGGATTTGGTGTGGGGGTCGTTGCTTATATACAGAGAGCGGGGTGGTGCGCGCGCCGCCGCTTCGATCGATGGGGGCGACGGATGCCTCCGCACAACGCAACACAAACTTTGCAAGTCGCGCCAACTTAGATCGACACTTGACAGGGCGAGCACCAAACCCCACACACGATCAACCGGTGAACGAGCCATGAGCACACGTGATGTGCTCGAATATGTAGCTGTAGTTGCACTTGGAGCTCAACGTTCGAGTAAGCCGCGCGAGAAATTCTTTTATTTACTTTCTGCGACTTTGTTTTGAATAAGTAAAGCAAAACAAAACTCAACAATTGTCTCTTGAATAACTCGTACGGTGCGGTACGATAGGTTCATTATAAAGCGTAGAATGTGTACTAGTAGTGCAACTCAGTAAAACTTTTAGTTGAGTTCAAAATAAGTTTCGGAAAGTTTTTTGTAGGGAAAGTTATTAGTTAGGTTAGAAATTAAGTTGCACTCGCGTTTTAAAAGTTGGTTGCTAATACGTTTGCTAGTATACTATACATATTATATTTTGTACAATAAAACTTGTTTATGGACGTTTCTATATTGAAAACAATATTAAGAATTCAGAATCTGGCCTAGATTGCGGTTCGCGAGGTCTCAGATAATGCATCTATTCGTAAATATATTATTCAGTCACTCTTCAAGCCATTAATAGTATTATTAATAGCCACAGTTAGTTTAAATATTAAAACATTAACGATTTAATCGATTAATATAAATGAAAAATTCAATTATCATAGGATTTTACTACACTAACTTTTGCGTGTATCTATTATTTAACTTAAATAGCCATGCATAAAATTTTACGATTTGATCCAAGTGTTAAATATAATAAAAACCAAAATAGCAAGTTGCAAACACTTCGCAAAAGTTTGTTTCTGCGACTTGCACGTAATGTTGACGGTTTTCTAGAGATTAAAAGTTATAAACACAAGTTCTACAATAAAAAAAACATATTTCATTAAAATGTAAAATATTTTATTGACATTGAAACGCGCATGCATAATTTATTGAAAAGTTACTGTTTACATACGTAGGCAAGTAGTTTTTGGACCCAAAGGGTGAAAGCAGAACTCTAAGACCTCGCTGTCCGTCTGTTCTTCTGTCTGTCACCAAGCTGTTAATTTGATTAATATGCCAATAAATAAATTTAAAATATAAGTGAAAAAATCTTTAATGAGTAAAGGTTACTATAAAGTGGATGAGTATCTTAATGATGTTAATGCGTGGTCAACATAAGTCTCTTAAGCTCGCACAAAATAAATTGTAAACTAAAGCAAATTTAAAAAAGAAAAATAATCTAGTTCTAATATAGTTCGCTGAGTTTCTTGCTGGTATCTTCTCAGTAGAACTAACCTACCGAACCAGCGAAAGAATCATTTTCCAATGATTTATTTTTAAATTATATAATATTTTTGTATTATTTCTTGACATATCCAATTGTAAAATTTTGACGTTCATAATGTGCACTTTGTGTACCTAAACTGAATAAATGAAATTGATTCTTTGATTCTTTGTATCTCATGAATCGTGATAGCTAAAAGCTCTTTCACAGAAGATGTATTTCTGTTGCTGTTATAACAACAAATACTAAAAACAGAATGAAATATTTTTTTAAGGGGAGCTCCCCTTAAAACTCTATTTCGTAGAACAAATGTGATTAAATTGGCATGTCCTAGATAAAAAAAATCTAATAATATGTTTTTTTAAGCGGGGCTCTCATAGAACAAACATGATTTTAAGGCTATCTGTTTGTCTTTCACCAGGTTGTATGTATCTAATGAACCGTCATAGCTAGACAGCTGAGATTTTCAAACATAATGTTTCAACACACTATTTTATAAATGTTAACAAAATACATACACCAACATTCACTTATATACTTTAATTCCTGTCCATCCTAAGGTTGCCTGGAAGAAATCACTTTTAGGGATAAGGCCGCCCATTGTGCATTTAACTGTAACTTTAATTATGTCTGTACATCTTTTGTAATATTGGTGTGCAATAAAGAATTATCTATCTATCTATCTATAACGTAATTTTGCTGTTGCTGTAAAACCAATAATAAAAACCTTTGTTCGGAGTCCCTTTTTTTGCCGCACCACCAAGACCTGGAATTCATTACCAGCTCACGTGTTTGTTTCTTCCTACAGTCGTGGGTCCTTTAGGCCGGGCGTGAAATGCATGTCATGACGCCGCCAAGCTGAATGCCTCCATTGTAACATTACTTAGTGTCTGTAATGGCGACCCTCTTTCCTGAGATTTTACCTTTAGCTTACCATCAGGCGAGTTGAAGTCAAATTGGCGGGTCCTATATAAAAAAACCTAATATTTTTTTTTTTACCGGCGCTCTCATAGAACAAACATGATTTTTAATGCTATCCGTTTGTCTTTTACCAGGTTCTATCTATTGAACTATGATAGCTAGACAGCTGTGACTTTCACAGATGATGTATTACTGTGGCAACAGTAATACATAGCAAAAAATATTAAAAGAAGAGTAAAATATTTTTCTATGGAGGACTCTCATAGAAAAAAAATAATTTTCTGCAGTCTTTTGCTCGATATTAATAACGGCAACAGATAGGCGCTTCAAATGTTTACAGTATGTTTAGTAGTGCGTTATCTTTAAAAATAAATAATGTATGTATGTATTTAAGAGGGCTCCTATGCAACAGGTAGATATTTGTCGCAGCAAATTACCATAATTAAGCGTTCAATTAACAGCCAAGCCTCTTAACTAACTAGCGCCGTTCAACTAGCGGCCTGAATGATATTCAGCCGCAGCGTTTGTTACATTTAATAAACTGGCTGGCTAATGCTTAGGCTATTCGTACGATAAGGTGACATTGTGAAACAAATAAGTTATCCTTTTTTTAATGTATTTAAAATGTAATACACATAATACTGTTTATAACCAGTCAGAAACAGGACAGAAAGTCAGTGATAGGTTCATTGAGAATAGCAGCGCAATCCAACTTGCATAGGTTAGGTTAGAAGACTAATGTGGGAGCGTTATAGGTATTTAAACTATCATGGTCACTCACATCAGCATCAAAAAAAATATCGGAAACTCAAAACAATGAAACATGGTAAATATCCCGTTTATTTTGATACTAATGTGGGAGCGTACTTGGCAAGTAATGAAACGACATCAACCAAAGTCATTTGCCTAGCTTTTGCTTAACTTGTAAGCTGAAGACTGCTAGTTAAGCGTCACTGTTTAGTAAAGAGGCTATGCTGTTGATTGATTGGCTAATTGAGGTAGTCGGTTGTGACATATCCGTCAAAATAAATAATTAAATTATAATAAAGTAGGTACAGAACCCTATGTGTCCGACTAGTGCATGCCGGTTTATTATTTTTTAACATAACATGACATAAACTCATGCCTATATCCCCGAAGGGGTAGGCCGAGGTGCTAACACCCACATTTTGCCAGTTTATGTTTACGTCCCAATGTAATAGGTGGCGAGCCTATTGCCATTAACCGGGCACTTATAAACCTGCGATAAATACACACATAACTTCGAAAAACATCGAAAAGTCATTGGTGTGTGCCATGATAAAACCTGGGATCGAACCCGAGACCTCGACTCAGCAGTCCATTACCCATACCACTAGGCTACCGCGGTTATTAAATAGAATATTTATTTGACTACAATAGTTATTTACCATGTGTTTACAAAACAATACTATGCTAATATATTTTTACAATTTATGTTGATTCTGGTTCCCATACTAGGCAAAACCTGTATCTTGGGAAACAGTGCTCTATTAACTATTTGTGACATTGTACACACCAATGACTTTTCGATGCTTTTCGAAGTTATGTGTGTATTTATCGCAGGTTTATAAGTGCCCGGTTAATGGCTATAGGCTCGCCACCTATTCCATTTTGACCTCAACATAAACTGGTGAAATGTGGGTGCTAGTACCTCTGCCTACCCCTTCGGGGATATAGGTGTGAGTTTATGTTATGTTATTCATTTATTTAATGTTGTGTGTTTATGTTCTTATCTATAATTGTAAACCTTTGAGGTTGGCGCAAGGTGAAACAGAACAGGTTTAATAAAAAATACTGTGGAAAAAGTACAAGTGTGTGTTCCATATATAAAAAAATACATTAATCAAATCAAATCAAATCAAAGTTCATTTATTTCAAGTACCAGAGACTCATTACATATTGAAGTTCATATTTCATCTACTATCATTATTATAATACAATACACATAAGATAAAGTACACAAATGTCATGAAAACAAATTTAAATTAATTTTCGTCGTGATGCATTACAAAAATAAAATTATTAAATTAAATTGAATGTCCAATGAGAATTATATATACTTATAAATTGAATTTTAAATAATATAAATTACAATTAAATACATAATTCAAATAAAATAAAATAATATAAATACAACTTCAATTAAATTATTATTATTACAAATTTTATAGAACCTAATGGGCTGGTGCGTGACGATGGCAAGGGACCGGATGGTATGTCGTTGCTACCTTGGAAGATGGGTAGGCTTTTGGTGTGGGACGCCACGTGTGTCGATACCCTTGCGCCTTCACATCTTTCAAGCGCAGAAGGGTGTGCAAGCGCTGTTGATGCATCTGCGGAATGACTGACCGGTGGTTATGTTTTTTCGCCGTTTGGGGTTCAAACGTTAGCGACGTGGGGTCTAAGTGCCCGTTCTCTTTACAAAGACTTGGCAAAACGGCTGATCGACGCGTGACCAGAAGGAAGGTTATTATTTTGCAAAGGGGTTAAGCATCGCCATTCTTCGTGGCAGTGCTGCCAGCCTTCTGGGCACATTACCCGTCGGTTATGATGCGGAGGAATTTCATGACACATTTTGTGTGTAAGTTTTGTATTTATTTTAATGTATTTTAGTACATAATAATAGATTTTAGTTTTTAATTTTATTTAAGTATTATTATTTATGTATTGTACAAATCGTATTAAAAATAAATATTTTATGATGTTGAAATAACTATTACTCCACTGTTTTCAGTGGAATTTGTATAAGCTCATAAAATGTACATGTACCTACTTATAAATAAATAATATCATAAAATGTTATTTATAGTTTATGCACGCAGTTCTTTTAGCTCTAGAGTTTAGATCCTATATTGGTTTGATATTAGTAGGCATGTGGTATGATTTTCAACTTGATACCTTCTTTACCTTCGCATTCCTGAGAAATAGGTCTTGATAAACAGACAGAGAGTCGGACAACGGACAACAAAGTGATTCTATACAACAAAGGGTTCCGTTTTTTGCTTTTAGGTACGGAACCCAATTTTTTTTTAATTTCTTTTTAATGTAGAACACGTCAATTGGACTTCGCCTTGCCTGATGGTAAGCTGAAGGCAAAGTCCCAGAAAAGAGGGTCACCATTACTTACACATACCGTGTGACAATGGTGACACTCAGCTTGACGGCCTCATCATATGCTTTTTCACGCCCCGCTTAAAGGACCCGGGACTGTAGGAAGTAGGAAACACTTGAGCTGGTAATGAATTCCAGGCCTATCGGTTTATGCATATGGTTTACGCATATATATGTTTATGCGTTACGATTTTACATATGTGGTGTTAGAACTTAAATGATGATTTACAACCCCTGAGGACCTCGCGTCCAACCACGGCCCCGATTCTACTAAGTTTGTGTCATATCAATCAAGCCCAGCGTAGTCCACTGCTGGACAAAGGTCTCTGTTACCAATATTGGGAGGCTTTGGCCTAGGTACAGGGTGTTATTTCGATTTTTCCTTATCTCGTAGGGATATCGTCTGCTTATTTTTCCGTTATTCGCCTTTTACCCATATATATACCCTTCTGATGAGACGGGGTGGTGATTCTTGTATTGTCATTGTATATGTCACCACACGGACGGATGGAAGTTGATGTCATAACTAAACGCTTAAAATCCAAAATGAAATTTAAAAAAAAACATTACATTTTTCACTTATTATAACAAGACGTCATTTAATTCTCGACTTTAACAACATCTAACAAAGTATAAAAATAAATCTTATTTTTTGCAGTGTCTATGGCATGAAGGTTTGGTTTTATCATGAAATGAAATTAGCGCAATCGACACCCCGGTTCAAAGTTAAAGTGAACGGGTTGGGTGCCGTATCAATTTTTTTACGATTCTATTTTATGTACTATTTATTCACAAATCAAAATGTTCACAACATAAATTATAATAATACTAATCATCAACCAAGCCTTTGCCCAACAACAAATCGGTCGAACTTGGATGCATTCCGTGAAGTTTCCATCTGACTCCACAACAACAAGGAATTTTTTGGCATGATGCCCACAGCTACATTCTATCATCGCACCGCTCAGCATAGACAGGGAATTCAACTTCACACATTGCGACCGGAAAGGGTGCGCATGGTATGAAAAGAACTTCTTCCCACGCACGCTCAGGCAGTGGAATGTACACCCTGCCATGGATTTCCCAAGCAACTACAATATGGCGTTTTTCAAGAAGCCATTAGAAGGTTTCTTCAAGGTTGGCAGCACGAGTGTAAGACTCCTGGCGTTGCATACGTCCATACGTACCATTTTCCGTGGGCCGTGTGCTTGTCTACTGCCTAAGTGGTATGAAATTAAAAGCCATTGACTATGTCGAAGTTCTGTCGATCAATCAATTAGCCATCACAGTTCACTGCTAGACATTATGCGTCGCTGTACTTAGACCATATTTTTGTAGTTTTTGGGAATCGAACTAACTTATCAAATGCCACAGATGTTTGTATGGTGATGTGGACCGACGGATTGAATTGTTCCCATTGACATCCATCAGGGTCCGGATGGTTCTCAATGTGTTAGGAACGGTAACCATCTCAAGACATACCTGGTTAGTATTGCTTAATTTTCCAATAATAACATAACATAATATAAACTCACGCCTATATCCTCGAAGGGGTAGGCAGAGGTACTAGCACCCACATTTCGCCAGTTTATGTTCAGGTATCAATGTAATAGGTGGCGAGCCTATTGCCATTAACCGGGCACTTATAAACCTGCGATAAATACACACATAACTTCGAAAAGCATCGAGAAGTCATTGGTGTGTGCCATGGTAAAACCTGGGATCGAACCCGAGACCTCGTCTCAGCAGTCCATTACCCATACCACTGGGTCGGCCGGGGTGCGAGGGATATGCCTGTCAACCTCACCTTCGGCAACCAAAACGACCCACAGGCGGCGTGCGTTTTAGTCGGTTCGAGTCCGACATAACCTCCTCCCCCGGGCTCTGGTGGGGAGGTATCAGTGGGGATTTTGCGCACGTAAAAAAAAAAAAAAAACCCATACCACTAGGCTACCGCGGTTATTATAATATATATATTATATTTTTCCAATATTATATTCAAATCGGTTCGTTCTTGTTATTCGTGTCTCAAGACCCTCTATCAGTTAATAGTAAGTACTTCTCGGAATTTTCCATCATTTCTTATGATAAAAATAAACAGGCTTGCGTTCTAACATGCGACAAAAATACGAGCATAAGAGATGTCAGTTTTTTATTAAACACACTTTTCCGTTCACGGCTCAAAAAGAAAATCGCGGAGTCTTATACTCATGAATGCTGCTGTGGTTGTCGTAGTCATTAGCTAATAACATTTCATATTTTTATTAGCAAAGATGACGGGCACCGCACTATGGTCACTTTCCATACAAAGCCGGCCAAAAAATCGTTTTAGCGAAAATCGATTATTCCGAATTCTTTTGACAAAAATCAATAGGTAATTAACTGGCCATTTAATTTCGATATTATTTTTAATTTAATTTATTATATAATAGGTAAAATGAGTTGCTGAAGTACAGTGAATCGAAAAATTACTTCGAGTAAATTATGAATAATTTTAGCCATTTCAAATGTGTGTTGTATTTTTTTTTCATTCAGACTTGTATAATTTCAAGTTTAACAAAATATAATTACATAACTATGTATTTTGCAAAAGCCAATAATTTTGTTTGACGATGCCTCTATGTTTGGGCAGTTTTATATTTTGTAATGACCATTTGAAGTTTATCGCTGTTTGCCACTGTCTTGTCATTTATCTCATTCAAATAGTTAATTACTCCACCGTCTATGAAAAAAAAAATTAGCCGCCAGTATTTGCCGTTTTATTTGTCAGACCAGAAAATGTGAGACGAGGTCAATTTTAAGTTTTGTTTACCATTTTTCGATTGTATCCACAAATTACACTCAATAAATAAAATCTATTCATAGCATGTGATAATTTATGCCATGATAAAAACAACATGGTTAATTTTGTGGCAGGAAGTTGAAGTAATATGACGATTGTATCAACTGCGCTTAATGAATAAAAATATTTTCCGCCTGTAACCTGTAAAAAAATACATTTAATTAAGTTTATTTGTATATTATTCGAAAGTATGTATTCAACAATATGTGTGCAAATTTTCAAGTGAATAGGTCTTAAAGAAAATGAGATACAGATTTTTGGCACGGTGAACCTGTTTCTGAACCACAGTGCGCCCCTCGAATAGCTGTTGTTTTTACCTACTAGTACTTTGATTTTCTTTCCTCAATGGATACGTCAACATGTGTTTAGTGTTTACCGTGCTTGTTTACCTTGTTGAGTGCAGCTTACTATCTGGCGGAGTAAACAATCTTTAAATAAATATACCTATTAAGCTTTAAATGAATATGCCTATAAGTTTTGTACGACTCAAAATTACACTAAAATATAATTTTGTATAACGTGTTCGGCAAAACAATAATTCGTAATGGTAATATTATGGCCTATCATTTCAATAGACTATAGAATACACAATAGTCAAACATATACATGTCACTTGTAATCGGACCGTAGTTTTCGACAGTGGTCTTTGTTCTAACTAAAAGCTTCCAAGAAGCGACCTAATTAGTACCTAGTAATAATCAGCAGTCAACAACATAGTTGCTTTGCGGTAATCTTTTTTTTTTTTTTTTATGTAGGACACGCCAACTTGACCTCACCTCACCTGATGGTAAGCTAAAGGCAAAGTCTCAGGAAAGAGGGTCACCATTACAGACACTAAGTGCTACAATGGTGGCACTCAGCTTGGCGGCCTCATCAGATGCTTTTTCACGCCCCGCTTAAAGGCCCCGGGACTGTAGGAAGAAGGAAACGCGTGTGCTGGTATTGAATTCCAGGTCTTGGTGGTGCGGCAAAGAAAAGAGTCTCCGAACCGCTTGGTTCTTGCTCGTATATTCTGCACAGTGTGAGGGTGACATCTAAGGCCTGCACGTGTTGTCCTATGTAGGAAAGGAGATGGTGGGATTAGTTGGAAGAGCTCGTCAGAACACTCACCGTGGTAGAGACGGTAAAATACAGCCAAGGAAGCAATATCTCTACGCATCTGCAAAGGCTCGAGGGTGTTCGTGACCTCAGGGTTCCCAATAATTCGGAACGCGCGTCGCTGCAACCTGTCGAGAGCATCTAGTAGGTATTTCACGGAGCCATCCCAGAGATGCGAGCAGTATTCCACGCAGGAGCGAATGTGTGTCTTATAGAGAAGACACCGCTGCTCCGGCGTGAAAAAACGTCTCACTTTGTTTAGGAGTCCGAGTTTCCGCGAGGCTGTTTTGATGATGCTCTCGATGTAATTTCTGTTATTCAGTTTGCAGCGAATATCCATGCCTAGGATATTGAGATTGTCCTGCAGTGGCAGTGGCGTGCTCTGAAGAGTGGGAAGGGGAAGGAAAGAAGATACCTTTGCTGTGAACGCACAAGCCTGCGTCTTCTTGGCATTGAACTCGACCATGTTCTCAGAGCCCCATTGAGAAATGTGATTCAAGATCCGGTCCAGTTCAGTAACAAGAAGCTGTCTTTTTTCCACGATATCAGACTGTTTGGCCGCAGGTTGTCTGTGATAACTCCCGTGTAAGGTGCTATCGTCTGCATAGCAATGTATGCTGCCGGTGGACAGCATGTCGTTGATATGCAGAAGAAAGAGAGCGGGAGATAATACAGACCCCTGCGGTACGCCAGCATTTATTTGCAAGAACTCCGAAGCCCGTCCATCACAGAGGACGCGGATACGGCGCTCCCACAGAAAACTAGCAATCCAGTTGCACAGTCTAGGAGGCAGACCAAAGGCTGTTAGCTTGGAGAGAAGCGATTTGTGCCAGACTCTATCGAAAGCTTTGGCGATATCAAGACTAATTGCCAGTGACTCGCCGTGCTTGTCCATAGCCTCACCCCAAATATGGGTAACGTATGCTAGAAGATCACCCGTTGACCGTTTCGGCCTGAAGCCATATTGCCGGTCATTAATTAAGGAGTGATACTCTAGGTGACGCATTAGCTGTTTGTTAATGATGTGTTCGAAGACCTTGCACAGCACTGAGGTGACGGCTATGGGTCGATAGTTGGCTGGCTCAGAGCGATCCCCCTTCTTGGGGATCGGCTGTACATTCGCCTCTTTCCAAGCCGAAGGCACTGTACCCGAGCTGTAGGACAGTCGGTACAGCCGCGTAAGCATCGGAGACAACTCCGCTGCACATTTTTGTAAGACCACCGCTGGAATACCATCCGGGCCACTGGCTTTCCGGACATCGAGTGATTGAAGCACCGCACGGACATCGCTTTGCCTGATACGTATTTCAGGCATTACGTGGTCACCATTGGGTAGTGTCGGCGGCTGTATACCGCAATCATCGACTCGGGAATTGGCCGCAAAGAGATTTACTAGCATATTGGCTTTCTCTTGCGGTCCATGGGCCAGGGATCCATCAGGGTAGCGCAGCGGTGGCAGCGAAGGCTGATAGAAGTTGGCCTGCACGGCTTTGGCCAGTCGCCAGTATCCACGACTGCCCGTGGGATGTGCCACTAGCTCTTGACCAAGCCGTGCAATGCGCAGGGCATCCGCTCTGACGTAAGCTCTCTGGCAGACCTTTGTGGCTCTGTTGTACGCCGCCTTGAAGTGGCCCACATTGGGATCGTGCGTGGCACGCGCCCTTACCCAAGCGCGATACGCGGACTGCTTTTGATCAACAGCCTTCGCACACTCGCGCCCGAACCAAGGGCGCACTCCTCGGGCACCGGTGACATCAGTGTACGGGATATAGTATTCCATACCCAGACCGATCTCACCGGCAACAGCAGTAGCCCAATCTGAGGGTTTCTTACCTTCAAAGCAGCGTTCAACCCACTGGATGGACGCAAAATAGTTGCGCAGCCCATCCCAATCTGCTGACGAGTAGTGCCAGAGACGCCGCTTCCCCTGCACGGGTCGTGAGGGCGCTATAATTGGCACCTTGGAGCAGACCAGATAGTGGTCGGAATTGCCTAAAGCGGCTTGTACCGAAACACTGTACAGGTCTGGGTGACTCGTCAGCAGAAGGTCTAGCAGAGAGGGTGCTAGGCCCGACCTTCTTGGTATTCTAGTGACCTCGTGTACCAATTGGGTCAGGCCGTGCGCCAGAGCAAATGCATGGGCGGCTCTTCCCGCATGGTCTGTTTTGGCGGAGTCCAACCAGGTTTCGTGGTGGGCGTTAAAGTCCCCCAAAAATACCACTTCGGCGTTCGGAAACCGTTCCTGCGCATCATCTGCCGCCTGACTCAGATATTCAAAGAGTCGAGTTGTCTCAGCATCTCCTGTATGGGAACGGTAGAGGCACACATAGATCTGACTCGTAGAGCCATGGTCTACGTGTACTGGACATCCGCCCTAACAAACACGCACACCCCGGCTTTTGCACGGAAATTTTCCTCGATAACATAGCCGGGGTAAAGCAAGTAGGTCGTGTCATCAGGGCGGCCTATTTGTGTCTCCGTGAGAAAGAGCATATCTGGTTTCGCCGTCTCAAGGTGTTGGTGGACGGCGTTGAAGTTCGCATGGAGTCCACAGATGTTAGTGGACTCCACCTCAAATAGCGAGCTTGTGGGAGTTTGAAGAGCCGCTGTGTTGCCCAATACTCTTAAATGCGCTGCCATGATGAAAAGGAGAAAAGGGCGTGAAAAAAAGAGGTGATTGTCGTCGCAGCACCGCGTGACAAAGTGCGGGATATTGGTTTTGTCTATGATTATGAGGCATGGCGTGAGCCGACACGCCGTACGGAAGGGCCCCCGTACCCCCCCGAATATGGTCGCCGGGCCCCCACTTCCGGTCACCAACCGGCACGACGACCCATACCGGGATTATGCGCGGTCTGGTGAGGCAGCCTTCCAGGGTGGTTAGTCCCAGTTGGGCCTCTGTACTATACCGCGGGCGGCCAGCGGCACCACCGTTTCTACGGGTCTCCCTGACCGGCGCGTCGCCCCGCACTATCCTCACTAGACTACGCCAAGACCCACTGGTCCCACTAGTGCTGCGACCACCATCACCTCTACCCGGCTATGCATTTGCTGATCCCTGAACGCAATCCAACCGAAATTGAATTACTATGAAGGGTTTTTCGCAATATTGCACGGTGGTACCAACCCGATCGAAATTTGTGACAAATTTGTGCCGTCAAATCTCTACCACCAGTAAATCTCATTCAGTTTCAGTTATTTAGGGGTAAAAGGCGCCCTTTTATATCTGAATATCGATGACAGTTATAATCGAGGGTCGTATGATGTAAAAAATTACAATATGTTATTCTCAAGAAACATTAATGAATCTTCACAGAAACTTTTAATATGTGTTTTTAACAATGCATGAAAACTTTTAGTTATAGATTAAATAAATATATCTTATGATACCCACTACTTATTTCTTTTATAGAAACTTCTCCACTCATATGTTTTACTAGACTCATAGTGGCACCCGATTTTAATGAGATAAGTCAGTATTGAAAAATATTAATCTATAATAATAAATATTCTACAAAATTCTACACAACGCTATCTAGACACATGGTAAGCATAACTTAACTAGCTTGTGTTATATAATCTAGAATGCGGACCAATGCAATCTGAGAGTTAAATACAAGACGGGTGTTATAGACACATCTACATCTTATAGATGTAGATGTGTCTATATAAGGTAGGACACGACGGAATTCCTGTCCTTATTGAGCAGTCCGACAGGGTAAGTACTTCCGCCCTATAGATTACCGCGGCTAAAATAACCTCGTGTTGTGTTCCCGGCAGTGAATAGAGTAGCCAGAGCGCATTGTTCTATCAGTGGGAAGATCAAAGGCTCGTCTTGATTGTGTCTTCTGACGGCTCAAACATTTTGTTCTTATTGGGTCGGCGCCTCTGGTGTTGCATACGTCCATAAACTACGGTAACTACTCCCCATCAGGTGGACCGTGTTCTTGTCTGTCATATAAGTGGTATAAAAAATATTTAAAGTTTTCTGTTTTGTTTTGGACATAATTTAGTAATTAAGTAATGTTTCATTGATTAATAATATCATCTGTACATTAGCTACTTTTTCAGTCAGAGCGCCAAGATACTTTCCTTAACAATTATTCAACTACAGAAAATCTTGTTTGATACGATGCCCACATTTGCCCACATTCTATCGTCGCACCTCTCGCCATAGGCAGGGAATTCAGCCTCACACATTGCGAACTGAGACGGTGCGCACTGTGCGGTATGAAAGAAACTTCATCCCACGCAGACTTAAGCTGTGGAATGACCTTCTTCTTCAAAAGGGGCATCAGAAGGTTTCTTCATGGTCATCATCGCGAGTGTAACACCCCTGGTGTAACATATGTCCACACATTTCCCATCAGGTGGACGGGTGCTTGCCTGCCACCGAAGTGGTATAAAAAAATCGTTTTTGAAATGCATGCTAGTAAATGTTTTCACATTTACAGACAAAAAAGTTAACTTCTCTCATATTGCACACAGCTATTTAAGCTGAAAATCCCAATAAAGTACGGTCATATTTATGGTAAATGGAAAAGCATATTGACAGTGAACTGTGGTGTAATCGTAAGCTCGCATCGCAACAAAGGCAGTGTTGGTGAAGGGGCTTACATATCAAAGGGCTTAAGTGATTTAAATGTTTTATTAACAGACTGATATGAGCAATTTAAGTAGCAATTGTTTTAACTGTGATTTAACAAATTGAGGTATGAATTAAGAGCATTTAAAAATACTTAGTTACATTATTTTATTTTGTAATTAAAGGTTTAAGAAAACACCTGTTGTGTCTCTTCTTGTGAGTGTGTGTGTGTGTGTGTGTGTGTGTGTGTGTCTATGTCATGTCGTAGTTATTAAAAAGTAGTACTAATTGGAGCGAAAAGCCTGATTTTACGATATTGCTACTTTGACTTCTTGATAATTGAATTTTAATTGCACAAAGGAATTTAATATTCTTATATTGTACAGTTTTAATTACATACTAATATCATAAATGCTTAAGTGTCTCTATTCGTCTTTATGTTACGCATTCACGCCTAAACTACTGAACCGATTTTGATAAAATTTGGTATAGGGGTAGATTAGACCTTGAGAGAGGCTATGTTTGGTTGCCTACATCCACGCGAGCGGAGACGATAGTTAAGAATAAAATATTAAGTCCCTAAGGACAGAGACTATAGACTATATACTTTTGACTCTATCTCTTTATAGACAGGATCAAGCAGTCAGACTGTTACAGTGAACTGCTGGTATTCTAGCTGTGGCTTACATTCTCTTTGGGCCTGTCCTGAAAAAAACAAAGGTTTAACAGAACGCTGACTATCAACAAGTAAGTATAGAATAGATAATACGAGTTGTACTGCTACTGTGTACCTCACAGGACAACGCGTGCAGGGTTTCGATGTCACCCGCACACGGTGCAGAGTATCCGATAAAGAATCATCCGGTTCGCACTCTTTCCTTTGCCACGCAACGTGTCTATAATGGTGAACCTCTTTCTTGAGACTTTACCTTTAGCTTACTATCAGGCGAGGTGAAATCAAATTGGCACGTCCTATATATAAATAAAAAAGATGCGTTGTTCGCACTATAAAATGGCGACAAAACAATGATGACGTTTGCCATCATTTTATGCACCACTCAGAGATGAGACAGTGCGCTACGAAAAAAAATACGTCGTAATAAGAACGTTTTCATTATATCCTATACTACATTTAACAAGACATACCTCTCTCGTTGACATTTTCAGCCTATGGCAAAAGTCACACATGCATTCGGCCTTTCATGATGTAATACTTTCTCTGTGGTATTTCATATGCGCTTGAAAGTCTATGGATGTTTTTTTAAATAATTTTTATCTAATATTTGAATAATCAAATAGTAGAATTTATAATTTTATAAATAATTATATTTAAATTAATAATATTGACGTATTATTAGTAAGTAGCCTTACCTTTTATGTACTTAGTATTTGCGCCATTTTTGATAGTCGCCATGTTTCTGAATGACGTCTCTATTAAAAAATAAATCATCGTTAATAGGTACGTTTTAACAAAGTACGAGAAAATAAGCCTTCCACTTCGCGTGGAGTGCACTGCCGGTGAAATCCTCTTATAAAACAACTTGCAACAAGACTCTGTTCACTAAGTTTCCCCGTAATTACCGCCTTTGTGTTTAATTTTAAGTAATAAAGATGTTCCAATAGGTTTCAGTCCATGGTTCGTCAATATCGTTGGCGGGTTTTTGAAGAATATTATTAAGTGGATGTCGTAGTGTAGGTATCAAGGTACAGACGCTGAAGATAAAAGATAGATGAATATAGTAGAAAGAGTGAATAGACAACCAGGTAAGTGCCGGTCTAGACGTAGGTATCTATAATTATCTTGTACCAATCAGATCACGATATTTTAATGAATCGATAGGGTGTCGATTCTGTAGTACGATTTCAAGAAAAATGTACCTACAGTACTTTGTACCTATGAATGTAAATAGGTGTACATATAATCCGCACATTCAACGTATTAATTAATTTCTAACAACACACGATAGATTAAGAGCCTATGTAAAACATTGTACAATTGGTAATACAATTTGATTTCATTTGATATACGTACTGTATGATTTGTCTAAACAAACCTACCTAAGATTACGTGAGGTAATCAAATTATGCTTCATTTGATTAGGTAAGTACTTAACTAAAGGAATAGGTACGTGTAAAGCCTTTTCACATTATGCTAAAGGTAACAATCTTGTAGCGACTTTTTATAAAAACACACTACTTATTAAACAAATGGACTAAGTTAAGACTAACTAGTGGTTCGATCTTAGTTTTTAGTCTTTAAAATGATTTTCTTAACAGATAAATATTAATAAGCTGAGTTTTTAAATAAAACATTTTGAAAAGACACTTAAATATTTACGTTTAATTTAGTACCTAATAGAACGAAGTATAAAAAATGATTTTATGATAAAAAACAAAACCACTAAGAAGTTGGTGCATCAGTGGTCGTAGCGCCGCTCGATTGGGTGAAATAAATGTGTAATTAGCTTAGTACCGCGCGAGCGCTTGTCGGAGTAGGACCGTTATAAACTTTTTTACATACTTCTCAAATGCATCGTTTCGTATTCACGTATTTCATTTCGCCACTTTACATTTTCTCGTAATTTGTACCTAATAGTTTTATTATTTTATATTGTAAACAGTCATCATCCAAGATGGGACTTGAAACCACTTTATAATAAATGGATTTACATTTCTAGCTTTGTGGATTATCTATGAATAAAATTAAGTAATTTCTTTCAAAAAATCGATATTTTAGTATGTTTTGATAAACATTACTATATGGTTTTGCGAGCGAGATTATACATCACTAACTGAGTTGTCTATTGACAGTTCTTAAATTGTCCCTTTCTCCCATTGATTGTTAGAACTGAATTTGTAAGTTGATCTATTTTTATTTACGAGCGTAAAAACCTCACGGATACTCCCGCCGGTGCTGGTGGGAGAGGTTTTGTGTGTGCGTTTTAGTCGGTTCAAGTCCGACATAGACTTGATCCGATTAATACGCACGGCATCTGTGACTCGTTGTCGAAGTCGATCTACTGGTCCTTTTATTGCTTTAACTTATATTATATATCATATGAGAATGTGGATGAAGCGAAAGATAAATATAGAAGACTGAAAGGGATAGTGAAAGGAGTGATTGCTAGAAAGAAAAAGGAACAAAAAGACGTGTTTGATGAAAGGTTATCTGAGGATGTCAGACGAACATTAAGTTCGTTTGGAAGTCCATCCGTTCAGCCAGAGGAGAAACACAGAGCTCCGAGCTGAATGCTATTAGAGACAAGATTGGAAGTATTGTAAAAGGTGAGCAATGTGTGTTAAAAAGATGGCAGGACTATTTTGAAAGCTTGTTTGAAAGAGAGGATGGTGTACATGCACTAACCTCGGTGATGGATGACCATGTTGATGATAATAAAAGTGGTATTAGTATGAATGAAGTTGTAAGTGCATTAAGAAGTATGAAAACTGGTAAAGCAGCGGGATATGATAAGGTGACAGTCGAGATGCTGAAGGCTGGACAGGGCCTTGTAGCAAGTCAGTTGTGCCGCCTTTTCAACATATGTTGGGTTAACGGTCGTGTACCAAGTGATTGGTGTAAGGCCGTTATAGTTCCGCTTTACAAAGGAAAGGGCTCGCCTCAAGACTGCAAAAACTACAGGGGCATTAGCCTACTCAGCGTCGTCGGCAAACTGTATGCGAAAGTGTTGATTGAGAGAGTTATGAAAGAAACCGATGAGAAAATATGGGATGCACAGGCGGGTTTTAGAAAGGGAATGGGATGTACGGATCAGGTCTTTTCATTGCGAAGCATAGCCGAGAAATTTTTGGCCAAGAGTCAAAAGGTCTATGGCGCTTTTGTGGATTTGGAAAAGGCCTATGACAAAGTGGTGAGGAATGAACTTTGGTCGGTACTGTCTATGTATGGCGTGAGTAGCAACCTTATTCGAGCTCTGAAGTCTCTCTATGAGGACTCTAGAGCTTGCGTGAGGATACATGGGTCATACACTGAATGGTTTAGCATCCAAAAGGGGGTAAGACAGGGATGTGTAGCGTCACCATGGCTGTTTAACTTATTCATGGATAGTTGTTTGCAAGATTTGAAAGATAAAGAATGTGGTTTAAGAATGAAGAATTTACTCGTCAAATGTCTTCTCTATGCTGATGATCAGGTTTTACTTGCGTCATCGGCAGATGAGTTGCAGGAGATGGTAACAACTATGCATGAATCTTTTGAGAGGAAAGGAATGAAAGTGAATGTTAGTAAGACAAAAGTTATGGTTTTTGAAAGAGATGAATGCGTGACAGAGTGTAGGATTTGTATAGATGGAGAAAAAGTGGAACAAGTGAATGAGTTTATATATTTGGGAACATTGTTTACGAGAGATGGAAAGCATGAAAAAGATATTGAAAGGAGAGTGATAGCTGGAAATAGAGTGAATGGGGCACTACACAACTTTCTGAGCAGCCGGAAAGTGTCCGAAAAGGCACGACTGGCTGTACATGGTGGAGTATTAGTGCCGACTCTTATGTATGGTAGTGAAAGTTGGGTGTGGCAGAAAAAGCATCAGAGTAGAGTGAATGCAGTAGAAATGCGTGCGTTGCGAAGTATGTGAGTAGTGTAAGATAGAGTGAGAAATAGCGTGATAAGAGAACGATGTGGAGTGATAGAAGATGTAGTGATGAGAATTGAGAGAGGAATGTTGAGATGGTTTGGTCATGTTGAGAGAATGAATCAAAGAAGACTAACGAAACAGGTGTATGAGGCGAGTGTGGATTGTACCGTCGGAAGGGGAAGACCTAGGCGCACATACCTGGACCAAATCGGGGAAGTTTTAGAAAAGGGGCAGGTCAGGAGTGCTCTAAACCGACGAGCATGCATGAAGAATGTAATGAGAGTGAATGAAGCGAGAGTAGTATGTCAGGATCGTAGCAATTGGAGATCCGTGATCTCTGCCTACCCCTATGGGAAACAGGCGTGATTTTATGTATGTATGTACTTATATTGACTTTTAAGCGTGCGATTGTCGTTTGATCCCTATCCCAATCCACTTCACCAATCAGTAGGTATCCCGGTTTGAGCCAGCAGTTAACTGCTTAAGATTGTCTCGAACCCCGAAGATCCTAAATACATACATCACTGGAGAATTTGTGCTGTCAGTGGGATGACTAAAGGCTTGCCCTGCTTTGTCCTCTACACTGACGGCACAGAAACTTTGTGCTTACAGGGTCGGCAGCGCGAGTGTGGCTTCTCTGGTGTTACACACGTCCAAAGGCCACGGTAACCACTTTCCATCAGGTGGGCCGTGCGCTTGTATTTAAAATGATAATAATATTTGAATTGATAGTCAATAACGATTTTAAAATAGACAATCTAGATACAATATCCATCAAATACCGAATTCCAAATTTGGAAGGTGGTACGGATATTGTTAAACTGAGGTACGATGCCTTTATTATGCACAGTCAGACAGAATGTGCGTTCCTATTTGGAGAGATACTGCAAAGCTCCATTTTGGGATAATTGAAGACCTCAGAACGTTTCTATAGATAGGTGTCTAACGTGTTTCAACTAATGCATCTAGCCGTTAACTGTATCTGAATTGTGATCTATTAGTAATGGATTACGCTATATATATATTTACACAATCTATATAGCTCCATCTCTTGTGATGTGGGCCCTTTAGGGACTATTGTATAAGTGGTTTACACCATGGTTAGCTGGTATCAAGATATGTATCCACGTTGAATTTGCACGTCAATAATGCACGTCAGTAAAACGATCTGGACCTGTAAAACTGATCTAGATTTTTTTTACCGATAACAAGTGGAAAAATTCTCAAGGATTTCGGGAACGGGATCAAAATTGTCCAGGTTATTGGACATCTCGCCCACATAAAAACTGGCATGAGGACCAAATGTCAACTTTTTAAAATTTGTATGAGTAGATTGGTCCGGAACAGTTTATTAGGAAGGGCCAGATGTCTTACGCGAACGGAGTGTCAGCACAGATTAACAAATAGTTACTACGTGTCTCAGGCAACAGCTGTTTGTATTGACAGAATCGACAGATAGACGAAAACCACAATATAAATTGAATGTCTAAATTAACTGTCACAGTTCACATGGCTATTTGTATTTGCGTATTTGATAATCAATTACCATGTGTGTAGGGTGTGTGTATGTAGTGTATTTGACAAACATACATACATATGATCACGCCCTTATTATCCGCGGTGGGTTATCCAGAGGTGAATTAACATCCACATTTCACTAATAGACATATTTGGACCCACGTAATAGACATATTGCCGTTTTCCGGGCACTATTGTTGACTCGAGCCATGCATCTGAGGCGGAGCTGGGATGTGTATATCTGTCTGATGTCCTTTAGTTGACTTGTACGACATCGCATTGAAAGAGATTGGGTAGTCCAAATTTTACTCTGCGGAAAACCACGCGGCAAATTTCACAAAGCATTATTTTTATTGCCTTTCACCAAATACATTAGTAAGTTATTTAGTTTTATTTAATTCTGTACAGCCAATAGTTTCAACAGTAGACGGAAAGTGACAATTCATACCTCTTTGAAGTAAATACTTTTTTGCAAAGTAAATTATACTCAAATCGATTAAGATAGAAAAATGTAAACGGTCCAGGCGGGGTTCGAACCCGCGGTCTTTCCCTTACAGGGGGAACAGTCTGATCACTGATCCACCGAACTTTTGCTTTAAACCATCCGCATTCTTCTATACATTCAGCTTACCATCAGGCAAGGCGAAGTCCAATTGCCGTGTCCTATATAAAAAAAAAAAAAAAAAAATACATATATCCGTCTTACGGCGACAGTGGGAGCCATCTACCGATATTTATACGTATAGAAGAATTTGGATGGTTTCAGGAGAAGGTTCTCTTAATCGATTAAATTATCTCATATATATAAAAGAAAGTCGTGTTAGTTACACTATTTATAACTCAAGAACGGCTGTACCGATTTAGCTGATAATTGGTGGGGATGTAGTTTAGTACCAGGAGATGGACATAGAATACTTTTCATCCCGTCCGTAACGGGATCAGAAATCTTTACGGGCAGAGCCGCGGGCAACTGCTAGTATTTTATAATTATACAACGGTTAGGGATTTAAAATCGCGATTAAATCAAGCGAGTCAAGTCGTCACCGAAACGCGTCAGTAGAAATAGTAAGTTCCATGATTTAATCGCGAGAAGCCCCCAATCGTTGTATAATTATGAATTTAATTGAATTGAATTTAAAAATAAATTATCGCGGTTAATTTATTTTTAAATTATTATTTGTCTGGATTTGCATATATACTTTGTACGTCAAATATTTCAAACACAAATAACCACGTGAAGTACCACCATCACGCTTGTTTGAATTTAAACTGTGTATGAAACTGTTCAGTCGAGCTGTAGTTTCAACTGACAAAGCAGCATGTGACAGTTTTCAAAGGTTTGAAAATGCACGTTCAACTTTCGCGTTCAACTAAACAATTACTTCATTATTAGGGTTTGCATAACTTAGTTTATTTTACTCTTCATACGTAAATATTACGGTCCAAACAAGTTAATAACAATAGTGTCCTAGACAATTAGGCCAAATAAAAACAGTTTCCATTATTAAACGGAGTTATTTAGTGCGAATCGATTAAGATAGAAAACGTTGAATCGGTGGGAATCAAACCCGCGATCTTTTCCTTACAAGGGGAAGGCTCAGACCACTGAGCCGTCGAACCTTCGCCTGAAACCATCCAAATTCTTCTAGACATATATCCGTCTTACGACGACGGTTTTTTCTATCTTAATCAATTTGAATACTTTAAAATTTTAGAATTTTGAGGAGGTAGGACACGGCAGTATTTCCGCCCAATTGAGCAGCACGACTGGGGAAGTACCTCCGCCCTACAGAATACCGCGGTTATAATAACATCGTGTTGTGTTCCCGGCGGTGAGTAGGGTAGCCAGAGCTCACTGGAGAGTTTTTGTGCTGTCAGTGGGATGACCACAGGCTTGTCCTCTACACTGACGGCACAAAATCTCTGTTCTTACAGGGTCGGCAGCACGGATGTGACTCCACTGGTGTTACACACGTTCATAGGTCATTGTAACCAATCAGGTGGGCCGTGTGCTTGTCTGCCACCTAAGTTGTATAAAAAAAAATTCATTTGTTTAGTTTGGCCTGCTAATTGGTGAGTTGGTAATTGAAATTTTACCACTATATTGTCTATATTTTGACATCATTTGTATTTATCGCAGGTTTATAAGTGTCCGGTTAAAGGCCTAAACATAAACTGGCGAAATGTGGATGCTAGCACCACTGCCTACCCCTTCGGGGATATAGGCGTGAGTTTATGTTATGATGTTCTATTGTCTATTTCAATAAAGTTTAACATTTAATATCATTAAAGTTTAAGTTATAAATTAATTAAATGGAGTATAATAGTAAAATGAATTGAACGAATGAATAAATTAATTGCATCCTTTCATTCGATTTACAAGATGGCATTTAATTTTAGATTCTAACGGCATGAGCGTAAAGTCTAAAATCAAAAGGCATTGTTTGTAGTGTCAGAAGTAAGATGATGGTTTTTAACAACTGATGCAAAAACGACGGAGTGTTATAAATTTGAAGTGTCTCTGTGTGCATGTGTGTCTGTCTGTGGCATCGTAGCTCTTGAACGGATGAACCGTTTTGGATTTAGTTTTTTGGTTTGAAAGGTATATTAGTCGGGAGTGTTCTTAGCTATGTTTGAAATAATAAATGGAAGGAGGTAGGACACGACGGTATCTCCCGTCTCAAATTGAGCAGTCCGTCTGGGGAAGTACCTCCGCCCTACAGAATACCGCGGTTATAATAACCTTGTGTTGTGTTCCCGGTGGTGAGTAGGGTAGCCAGAGCTCACTGGAGAGATTTTGTGCTGTCAGTGGATAGATCGTAGGCTTAAATTGACACCACTGACTTGTAGGGGCGTGAAATGTTGGCGCGGCGGTCAGGGAGACCCGGTGAAACGGTTATCCGCTGGCCGCCCGCAGGTTGTACGGTTCCCGAACCTGGGGATCACTTAATCTCCGCCCCAGGAGGCTGAACCAGCAGCCTGTGTAAAGTGCCCGATGCTGTAGTCGTGCCGGAGGAGGAAACCGGAGTGGACTCGGCTACAGTATTTGGGAGGGGACCGGGGGCCCTTCCGCCCGCCGCGCCAGCCACTCACACAACCCCAGCTTGTCAGTGGTGGTACGAAGCCTAGCTTTGTCTTCTGCACTGGGAGCACAGAAACTCTCTATACCTTCCTCCCCCCCACCCCCCACATAGGTCATGAAAGGAAAAAACAAGAAGAAAAACGTTACCACAGCGGCACCATCGTCCACAGTACATGTGGATTTCTGTAACATCAGGGGCCTACACACCAACCTCAACGCGGTCCATCTCCATTTAGAGACCGCGCAGCCCACCTTGCTTTTTCTGACGGAGACGCAAATATCATGCCCAGCCGATACAGCCTACTTAATGTACCCCGGGTACAAACTCGAGCATAACTTCCTGAGTCGCGCCGGGGTATGCTTGTACGTCCGGGATGATATTTGCTGCCGCCGTCTTCAAGGCCTTGAAGACAGGGACCTGTCAACTCTTTGGGTACGTACGGATCACGGTGGCCACACCCGTATCTTTGCGTGCCTCTACAGGTCTCATAGCGGTGACTTGGGTACAGCTCAATTGTTTGAGCATCTGCAGCGGTCGGCGGACAAGGTAATTGAGCAATACCCTACCGCGGATTTAGTATTCTTGGGGGACTTCAACGCTCACCACGTAGAGTGGCTGGGGTCTCCTAGAACTGATTTTGCGGGAAGGGCTGCTCATGACTTTGCTCTGACCTACGAATTCTCTCAACTGGTGCATTCTATTACTAGAACACCAGATATAGAGACCCATAGAAGCTCTATACTGGACCTTCTGCTGACTTCACGCCCGGACGAATACTCAGTAACTGTGGAAGCACCACTTGGTACTTCGGACCACAACCTCGTTCGGGCGCAAGTGACTCTCACGCGGCCTGAACCACCGCGGCCACCTCAATGGCGGCATGTCTGGCACTACAAGTCGGCAGACTGGGATGGACTGCGAGAATTCTTCGCGTCGTACCCGTGGAGGCGGCTTTGCTTCACTTCAAATGATCCCAGCTCCTGTGCAACAGCAGTAGCTGATGCGATCCTAGCGGGTATGGAATGCATTATCCGAACCGCTGGATCGCAACAGGAGAGAGCAAACGCCCTTGGTTTAACAGGCCCTGCAGAGAAGCAAGAGACTACAAGCAATCTGCATACAGGGCTTGGACCACGGCTCTTGCCAATAAAGATCCAAATATCACTGAAGTGAAGCGAAAGTTGAATGCCGCCCCGAGGTCTAGTAAAAAAGCTACGGCCAGGGCTAAGTTTGAGTTCATCGGCAGAATTGGCGAGCGGCTTGCGCGCTGCCCATATGGCAGTCGAGCATTTTGGTCGCTCGCCAAAGCTGCCGAGGGAAACTTCTGCCAGTCTTGCCTTCCACCGCTGCAAAAATTCGATGGTAGTCTGGCCCATGGCGCTAAGGAGAAAGCCGATCTGTTGGGTAATCTCTTTGCGTCAAACTCGACAATGAACGACGGGAACGCCGAAGCACCCATAATTCCCAGCTGTGGTGCTTCCATGACTGAAGTTAAAATCACGCAACGGGCGGTCCGGCGTGAGCTTAAGTTCCTAGATGTTTGGAAGTCGAGTGGGCCGGACGGTATACCGGCGATGGTGCTTAAACACTGCGCCCCCGAGCCCTGTACTTACACGTCTTTTCGCACTCTCATACTCCGCAAGGCGGGTCCCGACCTCGTGGAAGACCGCATTCGTGCACCCTGTACCTAAGAAAGGCGACAGGACAGATCCGACCAATTACAGGCCTATCGCTATCACCCCCCTTCTCTCGAAGGTAATGGAGCGTGTTATTAATACACAGCTCCTGAGATACCTTGAGGGAAACGATCTACTGAGCAATCGACAGTATGGCTTTCGCCACCGTCGCTCTACCGGTGACCTTCTTGTGTATCTCACAAACCGGTGGGCGCAGGCCATCGAGAGTCGGGGTGAGGCACTAGCGGTCAGCCTCGATATAGCGAAGGCCTTCGATCGGGTCTGGCACAAAGGTCTTCTTGCGAAGTTGCCATATTATGGACTCCCCGAGGGACTGTGCGATTGGATCTCCAGCTTTTTGTCCAACAGAAGCATCCAAGCCGTCGTCGACGGCAGCTGCTCGAACCGCATGAACATAAACGCTGGTGTCCCACAAGGCTCCGTGTTGTCTCCGACGCTGTTTCTGCTGTATATCAATGACATGCGGTCTGATGGCTCCATTCATTGTTATGCGGACGACAGTACCGGAGACACGTGTTACACGGGCCGTGCAAATATCCCCCAGTCCGAGGTGGAGAAGAGTCGCGAACAACTTGTGTCTGAAATTGAGACTACTCTCTCTGGAGTATCCGATTGGGGACGACTAAACCTAGTCCAATTCAACCCCACTAAGACACAAGTATGTGTATTCACCGCTAAGAAAACCCCATTTATTGTAGCGCCGCAATTCCTGCGCTTACCATCTCCTCGAGTATCGGGATCCTTGGTGTCGATATCTCCAGTGACGTCTAATACCGAAGTCATTTGCAGGACAAGGTTAAGTTGGCATCAAGAAAACTCGGAGTGCTTAACAGGGCGAAGCAGTAATTCACTGCGGGGCAGCAACTCCTTCTTTATAAAGCACAGGTCCGGCCTCACATGGAGTACTGCTGTCACCTTTTTGCTGGAGCACCTGCATACCAGCTTGACCCCTTCGACTCAGTGCAAAGACGGGCATTGAGGCTGGTTGACAATCCCATACTCACAGGTAGTGTGGAACCTCTTAGCCTTAGGAGGGATTTTGCCTCACTGTGTGTGTTCTACCGCCTATACAATGGTTTGTGCTCAGATGAATTGTTTGATATGATGCCCGTAGCTACATTCTATCATCGCACCTCTCGCCTTAGGCAGGGAATTCATCCTCACCCATTGCGACCTTGGACGGTGCGCACTGTGCGGTATGAAAAAAACTTCATCCCACGCACACTCAAGCTGTGGAATGATCTCCCTGCTGCGGTTTCTCAAGCACCTACAATATGGGGTTCTTCAAGAGGGGCATCTGAAGGTTTCTTCATGGTCGGCAGCGCGAGTGTGACACCCCTGGTGTTGCATACGTCCATAGGCCACGGTAACCGCTTCCCATCAGGTGGGCCGTGTGCTTGTCTGCCAACTAAGTGGTATAAAAAAAAAAAAGATCCAAGATGGCCGCCGCTACAAAATGACGGACTACATATTTTTTCTTAGCTCCCTCAATATGAGTATCAAATGAAAGGACTTGACTGGTAGAATACCATACACTGTGACAAATTTCAAAACCAAGATAGCCGCCACCACAAAATGGCAAATTACATTTTATTTCACAACTCCCTCAATATGGCTATCAAATCAAAGAGCTTGACGAGTAGATCAGTTTACAAAGTCTTAAATAAAAGATAATATTATGACAAAATTAGCAGAATCATGTTGAATCAGAATGTTATAAAACAGGATAACTATTTTTAATGTATTACGTGTTTAGATTTTAATGTTCACTTATATAATCCTACAAAGAACCCTCGCCTAATTAGGTATAATAGTAAAAAAAAAAACAACCAATAACATGAGTTACATATGTTGGCTACTATTTTCAATACTATTAACAATGTATGCTATAAGTTCTGATTGAATCGGTAACATTTTTCTGCTAACGGTAAAATTAAAAGTATTATACATTTTATTAGTGTAGCCTTACCTTGACGTAGCGGTAGAACGTGCGACTGCTACACAGGGGGCTCGGGTTCAATTCCCGGTCAGTGCAAATATTTTTATGCATGTTTGTACTGATCTGTTTCTATGTATTTACAAAAAAAAGTAGTTTATCCGCCTTCTAGATTCCATAACACAAGCTAGTTAAGTTATGCTTACCATTGATCTAAATAGAGTTATTTAGAGTGTTGTAGAATATTTATTTATTGTTTATTATGCTTATAAATATCATTGCAAATTCATTACCAGCTCACGTGTTTCCTTCTTCCTACAGTACCGGGTCTCAATAAGCATCTGATGAGGCCACCAAGCTGAGTGCCACCATTGTAGCATTACTTAGTGTCTGTAATGGTGAGCCTCTTTCCTGAGACTTTGCCTTTAGCTTACCATCAGGAGAGGTGAAGTCAAATTGGCGTGTCCTAGATAAAAATGAAATAATAAATTGGTCTTGCTAAAGTTAATAATGTAAAAGCAGGCTATTTCATTTACGAACTAATCTTTAAAAAGTGCTAGCGCAAATTATACGCAGTGCAAATCTCCTGAGCTTGTCCATTTATTCGAACACGAGTATTGAGGGCGCCTTTGTTAGAAATTATTGATGTGCGATCGATGGTTATTGGAATATTCAATAGTATTCTACCCAAGTATCTGTCTGAAGCTGCCACTCTAGACTATAAATTATTGTACGAGTATGATATACCTAATATAATTACCGTAGGTATATAAACTAGTCTTGTCAATGTGATTATTGTAATCTCGGGACTCGAGGGAGCTTTTATAATATGACTCAATCAATTAATCTCATACAGTCCACAGACATAAGCCTCTCCCAATAGACCAAAAGCTCTTAAATCAATTATATAAATATGCTCATGCCTATTTCCTTCAGGGGTAGGAAGAAACAGCAGCCCGCAATTTCCTTTAATTTTCTTCATGAACTTTCTCTACCGTCAATCAACCTTTTAAGCAAGTCTACCGGTTCTGAGTGAAAATAGATTTAAAAAGCTTAGGCACATCTTTTTAGATTACTTTACAATAAAGAGGAATTATTTTGTAAGAAACAAAATTCAAACAACAGCCTCTGTGGCGCGGCGGTAGTGAACGTGAATGTTACGCAAGGGGTACGTCTTTGATTCCCGCTCAGTGCAAATATTCGTATGTATGAATTTAGCTATTTGTATTAAACTAGTCGTGCCAGAACAGCAAAAAGCGCACCCCTAACTTCGAGATGAGAGCTTCGGATGCTTCTGGGATTAACGCTAGGATGAGAAATGTCTTGAAAGAAATCGTACAGCAAAATTTAAAACCAGCATCAAGTGAGCTGCTTTGTTTATATACATATGTTCTGATCGAGTACCTGAATACGGCTCTGGTAGAATTTCTTGAAAATCTTGACATTGGCGTCTCGCCATTAATAATATTATAGACATTTACTTGACATTGGCAAATTACGGCGATTTGCTGCAGAAACCATAAAAACATACCGCTACGGAGTGAACCGAAACCAATAATCAAGAATCTGACCTGAGGGCTATGTCTACTGCATATGGCGCTTCCCACAAGTGATAGTGTAGTTATAACGAATAATGCACCTACTTTGTTATTCTCTGCACCACTTATAAGTTTAACGGGTAGAGAATGCCTGTGGCATTAAGTCCGTCTGTGTACATATGTACCACCACCATTTTAAACTGCTTTTCCATCTAGAGATTACTTTCACATCTCCATCCAATTGATTACAATATATGTTCGGTGGCCGCTTTGCCTCAATGGTTGTAATAATAGAAATGTGGATATGGAGTATCAGCGCAGCCGGTGTAGGGCTTCGAGGGACATGTCTCATATAATCTCTCCTATGGTAAATTGCGGCCCACACAGACGGCGTGCGTTTTAGTCGGTTCAATTCCGACATAACCACTACAGTGGGGGGAGGGGGAGGGGGATTCTATGCGTGAGGATTTTGCGCACAATAAAAAAGGTTGTTTTTTGAAGAATCATCGTTTCCAAGATTAGTTTTTTTGACGGCGGTTATGCTTCATGAATCTTGAAAATTGTCCAGCACGTCTTAAATCACGTACCGTTTTCAAAAAAAGACGTTCGAAAAAACGTGGCTTATTGATGCGTTCTTAACTCTGTAACACGAAACGAATGTGAACATCAATTAGGGCAATGATTTCCATATGTCATGATGTGTCATGTCCAATGATGAATCATCAATAACGGAATTCGAGTGGATGAGCCCTAATCAGTGGTCATTAAATGACCGCAACATATTAAGTGAATTAGAGACCAGCAGTTCACCTAGGTTTCCAATTAACAAGCGAATTTAACACAGTTGAATTGATCAAAACAATATTAATTAACTGATCAGGTGTGTACGGAAGATAATTATCTAATGTCACACGATGATGCTTGATTAAGACAGTTAACCAATATTAATTTTATCATAAGACAGCTCCTGTCTTATGATAAAATTAATATTGGTTAACTATTTATGTATGTTAGTTATGTATGTTACATTAAATAATTAATTTGTATTTAGAAATAAGGTAACTAGCTACATGCCTTCACTTAGCTGGGGCTAACCTTTATCTAAAGAAAAGCGCGGACAGCATTAGGCTGAGAGCCTTATTTCTACTTGGCTATTGTCACATATTGCTGTACTATTTGTTTTAAGCTAAGTAAAATAAAAATGTTTTCTTTCTTTCAATTTACGAATCATGGTATAAGCTACGCTAAGCTATTTTAAAATAAAACGGAAGAGACGTGGGATTGCGATATACGGCATTTGCTTTTGATAAGTATTTAATTAGAACTTATTAAAGAGTAATATACAGGTCTATGAATATATGTCTGTGATTTTTATTAAAATGATTGAATAATTAAGTATGTTCCTGTAGTTTTTTAGTACATTACATTCACAAATACAAGTAGTTACATTAGTATTTTAACTACAGGAATTACAATTACGTAATCATAACAGAGCTTATTAAATTAAGAATGGTAAAAGAACAGCATAGCTCTTGACATGTTTGAATCCTACCTTACAAACAGACTACAGGTTGTTAAAATTGATAAAAATTCACAAAGTCCTCCACTGCCGATTGGGTATGGAGTCCCGCAAGGATCGATACTGGGCCCTCTGCTGTTTCTAATTTACATTAACAATATGCATGAACTAGGTCTAAGCGGTAACATCACTTTATATGCTGACGACACGTGCCTTTTTTACTTCGGTTCATCAATTCAGATTTTGATTTCTCAAGCCCAACATGACCTCAATATTCTTCAAGACTGGTTCCAGTATAACTTGCTTACTATAAACGTTTCCAAAACTAGTTATATAATTTTTAAAGCTAAGAATAAACCAATACCTGTATTCACACCTCTCAAAATAAATAACCAACTATTACAACAAAAAACTAAAGAAAAATATCTTGGCCTCCTCATGGATACCTATCTAACATGGAAAGATCACATAGAAAAGTTAAAAACAAAATTTATCTCACTTCACGCCTCACTCCGTATAAATATTCGATATATTCCACGAAAACTACTTTTTACCATTTATAATGCCCTAATAAAACCACACCTACTATATCTCATTGAAGTTTGGGGCAGCGCTGCCAAAACAAGATTAGAAAAATTACAAACACTACAAAATAAAATTATAAAAATGCTATTTAATTATAATTTTCGAACACCAACTACAAAAATTTATCGTGAAACTAACTTAATGACAATCAAACAACTATATACTTACAATATTTGCATTCTAATCCATAAAATAATGACCAAAAAAGTCAACATCAACATAAGTATGATTAAGCGAAATCAAGTTGGGCGCACCTGCACTCGACGCGCAAGCTTCATTATTTTGCCTAAGACTCGAACAAATTACGGCCAGTCGGCGATATCATACGAAGGAGCGCGCCTTTTTAACAAGCTACCCTCGGATATCAAAAGAATTAACTCGTTGGATGTATTTAAAAAACAATTAGCCAAACACATAATCTTAATGTACTGAACGTGTCTGTTTTTAGTGTGACAACGAATACAATTCTAGGAATTTGTAATTTATGTTCTCATGTAAGTGATGTAAAATATGTCTTTATGAGAATAAAATTCTTTAAACCTAAACCTAAACCTAAAAGAACAGCAAAGGTTTCGTGGATTCTTATTTTATCGTTTTTATTTCTTTCGTATCGTCCACCCAATCAATAATAATAAATTGTTTGACTATTAGTAACTTTCACTAAATATATATATTATTAATTATTAATTTAGTAGCTATACGAACTATACAGTATTTACAAAAATGAAATGGAGAAAAAGAGGGAGACTGCAACTTTAGGCATCGAAAAATTCCTCCCCATCGATCACTACAAAGGCTGGCGGCATTACCACGCTTAATGGCGATGCCAATTCTTTGAGCGAGGTAAAAGTCAGCCTTATGGTCACGGGAAGTGTTACTTAGTTGCTTCGCTATTTCTTTGAATAGCGCGCACGCGCTTAGACCCTATAACTATAACCTTCCCTTTGACTATTAAATAAGTTACCGTTATCGTTTTGACGTTTAGTAAAAAGTAATTAAATTGACTAGGCAGTCAAATACTCAATTAGATAGACCCTACTTATAATGTGTTGAAGAATGGGGAGGGCACAGCCAAAATGATTAAGGCACCTCGGCTGGTGCTTGTCTTATAGTCTTTAATCCTGTTTCTTACGTCTGAGGTACTTATCATTCTCGTCGTTGACATTTACATTTAAATGTATATAATTGGGTATTTGACCGACTAGTCAAATTAGTGACTTTTTACCAAACTTCAAAACGGTAAGTTGTAAGGAAACTTGTACGAAATATTTTTTGTGACGTCATCACATTTAATAGTCAATTCATTTATTATGATTAGTTGTGTGGATGATTAAAAATAAATAAATAATATAAAATAATAACCAATCCAAGTTTTACCGCTCTTCTACCATTCTTAATTTAATGAGCTTAGTTAAATACTTTATTTTAACTACAGGAAAATACTCAATTTTGTTTGTGAATTTATCAATAAAAACGTGCTCTTGTATCATAGTAGTGAATTTAAAAGAAGAGAATTTAGAAGAACCCATCACTTCCCATGCGGTGTCGTATAAGGCGACTAAGGGATAGGGCTGTTTAACACCAGACAGATATATACAGTCAAGACTCAGCTTTAAATGCATTGCTCGAGTCAACAATAGTGCCCGGAAGACGGCAATAGGCTCACCCCTATTACGTGGGACGGAATTCAATGATTGGTGAAATGTGGGTGTAATTTTTTTTTTATATATAGAACACGTCAATTAGGCATTGCCTTGCCTGATGGTAAGCTGAAGGCAAACCTCACCTCTGCCTAACCCTCCGGGGATAAAGGCGTGATTATATGTATGTATGTATGTTATTTATTGATACTTCACCTTTGATGTAACACCTCACTACTAATACTGTTTTGCCTTACACGCTCACTAAATGCTTAGGAAAATTCAAAATACGTACCTTTTAATTACGTCACCTATTTCTAAAATAAATAACCAGCTATGATTGGGTTTTACCATAGAATACTATTTATCCTACCGTGGTTAATAGATTCCTCTGCATCACAGCGCGACAGTAACAGAGCCACTATAAATATTCAGCTACCTTTTCATACTTTTTTTTGTCTGAAATTGCATTGCGTTTTTCGTTATGAGCGGGAATTTCGTCAAAGGCTTTTTTTTTATTTCATGCCCGTTGACTTCAACTGGCAGATTTGGATATAAATTGGTGATATGGCGGTTGGACGTCACAAAATAGAAAATTTTAAGCACTCGGAACTCTTTTTAACCGGTTTCTAGGAAGGTGGAGGTTGTCAATTTGGATGTTTATTTTTTTTATTTTCGTCATTTGTGGACGAACTTGCGAAATTCTTTTTTTGTTCGAAATGGTATATTCTGAAATGGTCTCATTTTTATTTTGTGAAGATCTGATGAGTGGTGCCAGGAAATCAGCTGCGATTGCTGCTGTGACGTAGTAAGTAGTATGTATGTAATCATGTGTGTACCTATATAAAACACAAATCAATCAATCAATCAGCCCACCGCAGTCCACTGCTGGACATAGGCCTCTCACAATGTGCGCCATCCTCCGCCTTCCGCATCCAGTCTGTCCCAGCCACCTTTTTCAGTTCGTCCGTCCATCTGGTTAGGGGGCGTCCTACCTTTCGTTTACCTTCTCGCGGTCTCCACTCTAGGACTCGTTTGCTCCAACGGCCATCGGTCCTTCGGCAAACGTGGCCAGCCCACTGCCACTTCAACTTGCATATTCTGTGACTTATGTTGGTAACTTTAGTTCTCTGTCGGATAACCTCGTTTCGAATTCTATCCTTCAGAGAAATTCCAAGCATAGCTCGCTCCATAGCCCGCTGCGCGACTTTTAAGCTATGGACCAGCCCCACTGTAAGTGTCCACGTTTCGGCACCGTAAGTCATAACAGGTAGGACGCACTGTTCAAAGACCTTTGTTTTGAGGCATTGCGGTAGGGGTAAAGAGAAAACTCGACGTAGTTTGCGAAATGCAGCCCAACCCAGTTGAATCCTTCTGGCTAGTTCTTTCTCGAAGTGGTTTTTACCGAGCTGGATAACATGCCCCAGGTAGATATATTTTAGAACAACTTCGAGTGTCGCCCCTTCGATGGCAATCGGTCTCGGTGCAACATGTTCGTTGAACATAATTTTGGTTTTATCCAAGTTTACACCGAGGCTGACGCGCCGAGAAGCTCCATCTAGGCTATGCAGCATTTCGCCCAGTTGTTCCAACGATTCCGCTACTATGACGATGTCGTCGGCGAACCGAAGATGTGAGATGTACTCACCGTTAATGTTTATACCCCGCCCAGTCCAATCCAGAGTTTTGAAGACGTCCTCCAGCGCATTGGCGAATAGTTTGGGGGATATAACATCTCCCTGTCTCACTCCACGTTGGAGGCTAATAGGTTTCGTTTTCTGGTCTTGGAGCTGGACGGACATTGTGGCAGTGTCATACAAGCATCTCAGCACCTCGATGTATCGCCAATCGACACGACACCGCTGCAGGGAATCCAGAACTGCCCAGGTTTCGATGGAGTCGAAGGCTTTTTCGTAGTCCACAAACGCCATACACAGCAGCTGATTGTATTCTTGGGCTCTTTCTACAATCTGCCGAACAGTATGGATGTGGTCCACGGTGCTATAACCTTTTCGAAATCCGGCTTGCACCGGTGGTTGGAACTCGTCGAGCTTACCCGCAAGACGATTTGTGACGACTCTCGAGAACAGCTTGTAGACATGACTCAGGAGTGAGATGGGCCTATATCTCTTCAGCAAGGTCTTATCTCCTTTTTTGAAGAACAGTATCACCCCACGCCCGCTCTATACCCCAGGTGTTAGACCTTGTAGGATGACGGAATTAAATAGGCTTGCTAGCTCTTTTAGGATTGGAGCTCCGCCTGCTTTCATGAGCTCAGTAGTAATTCCGTCATCACCCAGACACCTGTTGTTTTTCAGTTGTCTGAGAGCCGCCTCCAACCCGCATTGCTTGATATCGGGTATCTCCTCGGTGTAATGGCGCGTGAGTGGGGCTCTGTGGTCTTCATCGCTGTGTCCCGTCGGTTTACTCGTCCGTGATGCATATAGTTGTCCATAGAATTTCTCGATCTCATCGAGAATCTCGAACCTTGAGGCAGTCATTTTACCATCCGCAGTTTTAAGTTTCGTCAGATGGGGCCTTCCCGACTGCTAAGCGAACACTTTCGACCCCATATTTCGCTCAATCGCCTCCTGGACAATATGAGTGTTGTAGCGTCGGAGGACGCGTCTAATCAGCTTTTTAATTTGTTGGTTTAAGGCTCTCTCATCTGACGAAGACGACGGTGTGGATGACTGCTCACGTCTCTTTCTCATAAGTTCGAGAGTCTCAGGAGAGAGCTTGGACTCTCGCTGTTTGCGTTTCCCGGGAAAGAACTTTCGAGACACTTCCTGCAATGTTTTGACCACTGTGTCGGTTTTCTCGTCAATGCCGTTTGTGGTTTCCAGTGTTGCGAAACGATTTTGAAGTTCCAATTGGAACTTTTCGGACCCTAGAGTGACTTGGAGTGGCGTAGGTCGGAGAGTAGACCGTATCATTCGGAATCTTTCAGCCTTGATGTTAATATTTAGAGAGCCTCGGACTTTGAAACCCAATTCCATGCCATTGAATAGCAAGCCGTATAGGCTGCCACATTTTCCAAAAAAGGAAATACAACACCAAATAGATATTATGCTTAAGCAAGGAATTATTGAACCTTCTAACAGCGAATGGCCAAGCCCCGTTCTCTTAGTGCCTAAAAAACCTGGCGCTAATGGTGAGTAAAAGTGGCGCCTGGTAGTCGAATATCGAAAATTAAATGAATGTATAGAAAACGATAAATTTCCTCTTCCAAATATTCATGAAATTTTAGATTTATTATCGGGTTGCGTCTATTTTACTCATTTAGACTTAAACCAGGATTTTACAATGTTGACCTTGAGCCAGAGAGTAGAAAGCTCACTGTCTTCGGTTCAGGTCAATTTCAAATGACCAGGATGCCAATGGGCCTTAAGACAAGCCCTAATTCATTTGCCCGAATGATGACGATGGCAATGGCAGGTCTTAATCATGAAAAATGTTTATGTTATCAAAATGATTTGATAATAATGGGGCGAGGCCTTCGTGATTATAATAAAAATTTAATTGACGTTTTTAAAAGACTACGGTAAGTTAATTTAAAATTAAACACATCCAAATGTGATTTCCTTAAAATAGAAATGCTTTATTTGGGTCACGTAGTAACGGAGCACGGTGTCTTGCCCGATCCTGATGAAATATGCACTTTAAAAAGCTAAAACTTTACCCAACTCCTAAAAACACCGATGAAGTGAAGCAGTTCGTGGCTCTAGCTAACTATTACTGCAAATTTATACCAAATTTTGCGGAAATTGCATATCACTGAAATATATACTATGCAGGAAAAATATAAAATTCACATTGATGATGCTCAAAAATCTTTTGAAATGCTTAAAAAATGTATGACATCACCTCCGGTTTTACAATTTCCGGACTTGTCAACTAAAAATCAATTTGTTGTACGAACCGACGCGTCAGGTTATGCTGAAGGAGCAATATTATCTAATGCTGACGGGCTATTAACAAAGCTGAACAAAATTATCCTACTATCTAAAAAGAATTGTTAGTCTCAATATGGGCTGTGAAACATTTTAGTTATAGCCACAGTGGCATTGTTTATGTTTTTACGTTATACTTAAGGGCCAGTGTCCCGGTTTGTAATAACAAGACAGCTGATATATAGCATATATTATTATCTATATACGATTGGACGGAGCTTGAATGTTATTGTATAATGATATGCGTACTATATGTTATGTTACCACATATAACCTAGTATATCATGATATCTCTATATGATAGATATAAAAAAAAATCTTATCTTATACTATTACATTTTTTTTCTTTACCTTGGGACATGTGGCGTAGTAAGTAGTATGTATGTAATCATGTGTATAAACTATATAAAACACAAATGTACTCTTTTAATACACATTGTTATACCCGTCTTTGAGATATTTTATTCAATGTGATACCCATCCGTATACTGCAATCGCATATAATTGCATTATTTATGCAAGACCACATCATAACATCACGCCTGTATCCTTTGAATGGGTACAGGCGTGATGTTATGATGTGGTCTTTTAGATGTTTTATGCACCTTTTATATTCGTTTATGTTTAGTTTTGAGGAAGTTCTATATTATTATATTTACTTTGTACCTTGTGAATCTCCGGAAATTCACAAGAGAACTCCTCAAAACCAAATAGAAAGTGTGAAATGAGCGAAGTATTGTTCATTGACATTCCTGTGCCACAGTAGGGACAGTACTGTGGTCAAGACTTACTTGGAGTACAAAGGCAGACAACACAACTTCTTAGTGATGTACAGCATTAATGGAATGCTCTAGATTTGGACTACTTAGGTTAATAATGGAATACCTTAATTTATAAACATTATGATTGTTTCGTTTAAGTTATTAGAGGAATATTATTGATTCTACAGCTACTTTATTAAGGGTGCCAGTAGTATGCAGTATTTCCAGCGATCTATCACCCTGGTCATCAAGTTTGTAGTGCTTTAAAGTTTTCTATTGTAAGTTCGCATCAAAATAATTAAAATTCACTACTAATTAAATTTCACCAAAATGAAAAAAAAAATCAAGTATTTTTAAACAAAAATCATGAACCGACTTTTAGAAAAATATCACCAAAAAGTAAAAATTAATTGCAGATATACCTCAAAAGATAAAAATGCGCGTATAGCTTTTCTAGAAGAATATGGGTACAGGTGGCTGGCAATTACGTCAGTCCCGACATGTCAGCCCATTTAAATTACTTTGCTGTCTTGCACAAAACTCCACACACTTACAAATTTCATTAGTGATGTGGTGGGACTTAGGTTATGGACATCCCTACATGCCTGAGTCTCACCGTATGGCTAGGCACCGACTTCAATCAAAGTGTTACGCGCATTTTTAACTTTTTAGGTATATCTGCAATAATTTTTTATCTAAAAGTTGGTATTTTTTTTATTAAAATATATAATAAATATATTACTTGTTATTCTATCGAACGTGTCGAAAGTATTCGATTTTTAAAGTGCAAAGCGAAATACCACTATGGTGGAATGCTGCCGTCGTTTTAGTTTATCTGCAGCATTCGTTTTTATTTATCACAGCTGCCCATAAAATATATTTTCGTGTTCGTGTATATGTGTTTCTTTATTTCTTCATAACTTTTAAACGCCTAAATAGATTGGGATGTATGTTCAAGTAGGTATCATCAGATGTATTATAAACTAACTGCCGAACTGCGTACTGTTTCGTTCAAATGGTATGTCTGCACGAAATTCGTATATCGTTATTTGCCCAAAATTTGCGCAGTATTATTTCGAAACCGTCACCTGCATACGCACGAAGAAGCGTAAGATCACTGATACTTTTTCTCACTCAGACAGGACTGTCGTATTTCTTAAATGTCTCGATAAAATATTAAATAATCAAAACCTCCGCTTATAATGCTGGTTAAAGGACGTGGCTCTTGCATAGACTTTTAAGAAGTAGGAGCTCTCACGGTTGTCCATTCCGTAACACAATATAATTTAAATTTACTTGAAGCTAATTTTAATGAAATAATACAACCGTACTAAGAGTTCATTTATCTTCTAATTAAACAACAGTAACTTCACAGCAGGAATTAAAAAAATAAGTAAAAATGACAACATTCTCAAGTATATCATAACATCCCTCTCTACAGTGTGGAATGCCAGCGGCGTAATTGGAATGTGCGGAACGCAAGCATAAAAAAATAAATTATTTTCTAGGTGTTTGTGAACCGAACGAAATTTAACTGCAGTAAATTTAGTTGATTATGGCTATGTTACAATTCAAACGATTACAATAAATAATTATTTAACGTTTCTGGACTATTCGCGATTTAATCATTGTACTTTCTATTTTTGTACACGTTTCGTATGCGTTGCAGCATGAGTCCCGTACCGTTATATAATTACGAATTTAAACCGCGATAGTTTTAAAATAAGATTATATTAATATTTATATACATATTAATATTAATCATAATAACATAGTCTTTGTCATAAGAATAGTGCTTTTAATAAATTCTTACCACCTTGAATCTCGTGGGGGTGGACACACGGAAATAAATTTACTGGCGCGGCTAACATGAAATTTCTTGAAAATCTTGATATTAGCGTCATGCTATTAATAATTTTATAAACTGCTACGGAACATTGGCAGCATTGATACTAAACGCACAGAGCCATTAATCAAGAATTGAATTGAATTAATACATTCTTAGAAATAAGTAGCACCGTTTACATAAAGTACACGCATGATTTGGGGGGAGTCGCTGTATATTCCTCTCTCCTCCTAATGCTGTGTACTTACTCCTACACAAAGGCACTGCCAAATTATGGTCTACGTGCAAACCACAGACAATGTTTACCGGCGGGCTGAAATACGACAAAATCCTTTGTGTAGATGTAAATAAGTTCATAACAGAGGTTTAAACAAAAAAGTATATATTTACATTATTTTGGCATCAGCGGTGAGTAGAGTAGTCAGAGCTCACTGGAGAATTTGTGCTGTCAGTGGGAAGACTAAATGCTTGTCCTGCTTTGTCTTCTACACTGACGGCACAGAAACTCTGTACTTACAGGGTTGGCAGCGTGGTTGTGATTCCTCTGGTGTTACAAACGTCCATAGGCCACGGTAACCACTATCCATCATGTGGGCCGTGTGCTTGTCTGCCACCTAAGTGGTATAAAATAATACACATCCCTTTTCCATTCAACTTCCGCTTCCTGCAACTTCCGCTTCCGGACAACAATCTCGGCAATTAGTGTATTAAGTGTATTTTAATTTTGTGATCACAATCCATTCACACACGGGACGTCCCCGACAATCACAAGTGCAGTTGGTGGACAAGGAAGAAATCTGAGCCAAACAAGTACGAGTACCTACCTTTTCCATCCCGTCTTCTTCCGACTTTGTTCATTTTATTTCCCGGTAGTCATTTTCCTGTGAATCAGTTCATATCGAATCGTACCATACCCTGGTTAACACACAGCTATTGGTACCACCATGGGTACATCTAACAACTAACAGGGACTTTCGCACGACGTTGGTACTTCAACGGCCCACGGGGGTGGTTGTTTCACACTCGCAGCCACTAAAACCACACGCCCCGTCTCAGGTCTTCAGATATATGTAATATAAGGGTACAAAATTACCTAAAGCTTATCCCGCGCTCCAGGCTGGCTCTGGGCCATCGATCTCAGGTGTAAGAAACTGGTGTCCCCATCGAACCCTGGAAAGGGGTAAGGCGAACGTCACGCCTCTACACCGGCGGGGTTGAAATGGTGACAGGCAGCCACACCTGTAGTCCCTTGCCTGATCTTCATTGTTCTCTCTGGTAGTCAGAGGGACATGTGGGATTCCTTCGAGCAGCCCTCTACAGGAACGCTCCCGTTGCGGCCGGTATTTGCCGTCTCCCCTGGGAGAGAGGTGCTACCGTTGCCCATGGTGCACCGCATGGACGTTCAAATTCACTCACTGTGATCCCGTTCCTTCTGCTCAGCTGATCCTCTGCGTGTAAATCCATGCCCGTAGTTTAATCGCATTCAAATAATGTAAATCTACCGGATTTATTGATATTTATAATTTCATTCTAGTGGTATGGGTAAGGGACTGCTGAGACGAGGTCTCGGGTTCGATCCCAGGTTTAACCATGGCGCACACCAATGACTTTTCGATGCTTTTCGAAGTTATGTGTGTATTTATCGCAGGTTTATAAGTGCCCGGTTAATGGCAATAGGCTCGCCACCTATTACATTGGGACCTAAACATAAACTGGCGAAATGTGGGTGCTAGCACCTCTGCCTACCCCTTCGGGGATATAGGCGTGAGTTTATGTATGTATGTATGTATAATTTCATAATATCTTTTGAATGGAACGTCCCATTTCAATAATTTAAAAAGTAATTAACAAGCACTGTAACAGTATTGAATACAATATAATTTATTTGGATCAAAAATAATAAAAAGGTACAGATAACATGGTCTTATTTTGATCGTCATTTCTGTCAGTCGATCTTGAATTTATTCCGTTTGCGCCTATTTATATATTGCGATATCTCATAAGTTATTCACTGTATTATTATAGTTTCAATGACAATTATAATGTACTATACATGTACAACGTATCTGACATATTTAATTGGACAAGGAATAACAATGTATTGTTAAAAATAGATTCGAATATGAACCTTTATTTATATGTAAATTGTTAAAGAATTAAATTATTACTGCGGGTTATCTTTAAGACATTTGCTATTGTAGACTTTAATGTGGACCTTTTTAATCTACACATTTTTATAGCACATTATTTGGTTCTGTCATTAATAGTTTTCGCAGCGCATGCGATATAAGGACTTTTAAGATAATTTTATTACACCAATTTTGAATATACAATATTAGTTGGTGATAAAATAGCTTTATTAATAGCAGAAGATTTTTTGAAATCGGTCCAGTAATTTTTGAGTTTATTCAATACATACAAAAATACAAATATTTTCTCTAGTATTCCCTCCAACCTCCCCAGCTAAGCTAACGTCACGTCGGTAGTATAATGGCCAGGATTCGAATCCGGGACCTCTCGGTCATAAATCTTACTCCTCAACCACTAAGCTACCGACGCATACAATGTCAAGGGTCACAAATAGGTATCAGGTTAAAGTTTATTTTGCACTTTTATCATAAACGGTCGAAGGCGCATTTATTGAAATATTATTATTATACAACATTGTCGATTATGATAGAAAAAATTGAATGGGTTAATTTGCGATTCGAACCCGCGACCTTTATCTTAAACGAGGAACGCTCTAACCACTGAGCCACCAATCTCGCTTGAAGCCATGCAAATTATGATTATAGGCTTGCGGCGACTGACAATTTTTTCTACCTTAATAGATTTGAATAGTTAGCAAACTAAATGCTTTCAAATTTCATTTAACACAACAATTTATTTGATTGTAATAACGAGACCCAGCTTGAAATATTGTTTATTGTAGCTTTTCAGAATTAACGTTAAAATCTACATACAAATATTTATTTTATGAAAACGCAGCTCCATCAAAAGCTATGTACAAAGTACATATTTACCAAACAAATAATTTGTTGATGGTAAATCGTAGTAAATATAGAACGTAATTTCGTTACGTAAATAATTTATGTGCTTGTGAAAAACCGTAAATATGACATACTTCTATTTTCGACTTATTTGAATAAAATCTTATACGTAAATAAATGTTGTGAAATATCCAAGGCTGTGTTATTCAATCAATTAGCCTCTAGCCGTACATTGCTAGATATAGGTTTCTCTTAATGGGCGCCATGATAACCGATTATATGAGAATGATCAGTGGGAATCAGTCAAAATCGGAAGTTCCGCTGTTTCATAGTTAGACTGGAAAGCTAAGCCCAACTGAGTTGGAAAAAAGCTCAGAGAATTCCACCCTCTCCTTTCCTACACAGGTCAACACGTGCATGGCTTAGTTGTCACCCGCATACTGTGCAAAATATCCGCTCATTTCATGGTTCAGAGTTGCCTTCATGGTTGCCTGGAAGAAATCGCTTCCAGCGATAAGGCCGACCATTGTACATTAAACTGTATTAATGCTAACTACAAGTTTTACTGTAATCTATTGGTGTACAATAAAGAATTATCTATCTATATATGAGGAACCAAGCGGGTAGGAGACTTTTTCCTTTGCCCCACCACTAAGACCTGGAATTCTATAGCAGCTAACGTGTTCCTATTTTCCTACAGTCCCGGGTCCTTTCAGCGGAGCGTGAAAAAGCATCTGATGATGCCGCCAAACTGAGTACCACAATTTTAACATGCTACGTGTCCGCCGCCTCCGGCTCCAATTACAGTCGCAGAGTCACCAGACCGAAGAGATGTATCGTCTTATACGTTCTTTGTTGTACGATACAATAGTGGAAGGGTCTTGGTACAATTCTGGGTACATTTACAGAGGTCTGGAATGGAAAGTATCTATATGGGTGTCAATAATATATAAGTATAAGTAAAACCCTCAGGGAGTAAAAAGGGAATCCTACGACGACCAAAAATAGACATCTCTAGAAAGAAAAGATAAAGAAAGCCGACCTCGATCAGAAACGGGAAAAGGCCTTAAGAAGAAGAAGAGTATCTGATATGGCCAGAAGCCGGTACCTTTTGGTTTCACCTTAGTTTCCTATCATTTAGTGACGAAATAAACATTAAAACACAAAAATAATAAAATTATTGAAGAATAATTTCAATTTGATGAAGTATTCCGTTTTTATCCTCTTAGGTCCGAAATCCTGTAAAGAAAAAAAACCTAAACTAATTTAATTATTTTGAAATAAACATTTCATAATTAATGAAACTGCCATTTGATATTTTATTGAAACCTTTTAAATTACAGGGAACTTCCGAGTGACCGACTGGCTGGTGAACTATTTACGGAGATCTCTTAAGGTTTCTTCCAAACTTCCATGAAATAATGTTATCAAGTAGGTAGGTAACTAAATTTAGAAAGATTAAAAGTATTAACAGAAGACAATTTTATATGTTACGTTTAGATTAAAATTTTCTGTTATTGAAGTTAATTGCAGGCATTTTTTAAAAACGACTTTTTTATATTTTGGTGGCAGACAAGCACACGGTAGAATACACACAACGAAGCAAAGTCGGAGGGACTTTGGGTGCGAGGGATATGTCCTGGGCCCACACGACTTGCGTTTCAGTCGGTTCAAGTGCGATATAACCTCCCCACCGTCTCTGGTTTTTAAAAAGGATAGTATTAAAAAAAAGTCACTTTTAATATTTTATCAGTTCGGAACGTCAAATCGGTGGTTTGTATCGCGATTTAATGCTATACTTGAAGGTATTGTGCAACAGGAGCATTATGTGGTTGCGGCCTCTCCTAACATTCTACATATTGTTGGAACGGCTCGCGGGCATTGTTCTCTCAGTTAGTATTTTCCGACAACATGTTGTACAGGAAAAATATGAATGTATATTATTGTAGTTTTTTTCTGCAATCATAGATTTTGTCATGTTATGTGAAATCAAATAACCTGCCCCATATCGTTCCCGGCCCAAAGGTGCCCATGAATCGCGATGGCCATCTTTTGACCCAGAAACGAGCCGGAGCGGGAGTCACCGCCTTGTTCGTGGATACGGCGACCAATCTCAGCGATTAAGTCCTTTGCCTCCGATCCCTAACTGCCCATAGTCTCCACCGCAATAGGCACAAAATTAAAATTGTAAATAAAATCTTTACATGGTTAAATTTGACTGAACTTAACTCTCCTTCAACTTTTATAATGAAATTTTATATATAGATTCAAATTTCATATCAGTTTGAAGTTCTCCCACACACATAAAGTTCCTACCATGTATAATGAAATAACCAATAAACAAAGTTAAAATAGATTTTGTATTTGGAATTTTCCAAGCTAGGAATACCTTAATTATGACTTCGAAATTTATAGAGGAACAATTTATAGAGGTATTGCGAGGTAAACTCGAATTTGGTGTATAGAAATTCAAATGGAAGTTATTAGCGGAATGGACTAGCTTCTCTTTGGAGTGTAAGTGGGCGTACGCTTGGAACGGGATCATTTTCAACTAACGGTATACTTCAGACATCCTCATTCCTCGTACGACAGAAATCTCGATATTGAATATAATATTGAAATTTCTTTGATATTGAAATCTCTGTAGCTCTAGATTCCAGATGGAATCGGGATTTTAATATTAAATTTTAAATAGCTGGATTTTATTTTTATTTTAACTGATTTAGTCGCGAGCAAATATGTCGCGTACACACGGCCAAAGAATTATATACATCTTAACATATACCTTCATTTATAAATGTGTATACTTGTTTCACTGACCGTGTGAATCTAGTGCTCGTTCACACTGAAACAGAGGTGGCTTTGTTCTAAATTTAACCGATATAAATTAAGCTGAAAGTTTAATAGTAAGTACCTTACGGGTAGATATTTAGTGCTTCAATTTAAATCTGATAGGTAGATTGAAATTCCAATTAAGTTAAACTGTTCAATGATGGTATAAATTGTTACAACATGTACTCTTTTTGTTCAAAATGCAAGCGTGTCAGTTGAAAACTGTCAATAGTTCAGTTGATACTACTAAAATAAATGGAAAATAATCACCTACTTTCTATTAAAATCAAACAAACCGTTGCCGTTGTAATGTTTTTCTTTTAATTGAACACAACTATTAAATTCATAATTACACAACAGTTCGGCACTTTTCGCAATAAAATCATGGAACTATACGGAACTATTTCTGCCGACGTTTTGGATGAGTTATAGATTTTCCTGTCCTATCGAGACATTTCCTATTTAACCGAATTCTTTATGTTCCAGTATAAAGTTCCTGAAAAATAATAAATAAGTTGTGTACACAGGTTTCCGTGTAGTTTCTGAAGTTAGGAAGATTCCGAATAAAAGTGGTTTGAAAACTGAAAACAAAGTAATAGTTTTACTGTACCTATGTAAAAAATTCATATTTTAAATCTATAAAGTACAGAAAAGCGGCACAGACAGAAAGTTTAGTCTGTATTGGATTAAAACCCACAATAAAAGTTGATGAAGCTTTATTTATTATGGGACTAGACAGCGCTGAATCGAATGTAGGTACAGTCAGAGTCAGAACGATTTTGACTACAAAGTTAATGTAATACAAATCAAACTGTTTCATTGATTTATTTATTGTCCAAACTAAAGGTGTGTACCAAATATCAGAACAGTCAACAGGACGGAGTGAAAATAAGGCATAAATATCATTTTGAGTATTTTGTTAGTAAAGATCAATCTGATGCTGACTGTACTTGAATATTTATTTATTGACGTTATAGAATTACTTCAGCATGAATACAATAATGTAAACAGGGATTAACGCGATCATGGTATAGGTACATACCTTTGGTTTGTCTGACGTTTCGACCAGGTTACACCGGCCGTGGCCACAGGCTGAGCTTGGCCATGATCGCGTTAATTATCGTTAAAATAATAATATATCATGAAACGCGATAGTTGAAAAGTTATTACTTCAATAAGGTTATTAAAACTTTTGTTATTATTTCAAACCTAATGATAGAGCCTTTAAAATCACAATGAAATGAATCGATACAAAAAATCGTAAACATTTGGCAACCTCTACAGAATCTACAATAATGGCGTAGCCGTAGCGCGTTCGAGTGCTACGCGGTAGCTCGCGGTTACGATTCCCTTTGATTGACAAATAAATATTATATACAATATGTTACATACAATATGTTGTATTGGGGTTTCCTTTAGTAAAATATACATTTTATTTACCATTTTTTATACCACTTAGGTGGCCGACAAGCACACGGCTCACCTGATGGAAAGTGGTTACCGTGGCTTATGGACGTTTGTAACACCGGAGGAGTCACACTCGCATTGCCAACCCTGTAAGTACAGATTTTCTGGGCCGTCAGTGTAGAAAACAAAGCAGGATGCCTTTAGTCTTCCCACTGACAGCACAAATTCTTCAGTGACCTCTAGCTATCCTACTCACCGCTGGAAACACAACACGAAGTTATCATGGCCGCGGGCAGAGGTACTTCTCCAGTCGGACTGCTCAATTGGGCGAAAATATCGCCGTGTCCTACCTCCTCAATTAAAATGTACCTATCTAAATATATTTATCTGCATTCTAGAATTAACATCACAAATTATAAATTTTAAATTTTACTTTGCGTGTACAGTTAAAAGGGCAGAAAGGGCGTGAATCCCGAAAGGGAATTCTGTACCAGAGTATCATTCAACAATCAGCAAGCAAGCCATTACATTCGTTGAGTCTCGAAGATCTTCGTAAAGCCCGAGTGTAACATCATTTATTGATCGTTATATTTTTAGAATGCCGGTTCCGCTTACTACGTCAGAAATAAGATAGTAATAAGTCAAACAATACAATTTCATTTTATACTAGCTATTGCCCGCGGCTTCATCCGCACTGATTTCTGTTCGGAATCCTTGTTCTGTTGTGTGTTGTGTTTTAAACCCTCCGTGGTACCTAAGGTATATTAAGGAAAAGAAAATTGCAGAATTGGTTATACTGTTCTCGAGTTATGCGCTTACCAATATCCAGTTCTGTTGTATTTATAAGATTTATAAATGTTGTAAACTAACATTCTCAAAAAGTAAACAACAAAGATACATCTTTTTTAACAAAGAGTGTTTAAAGTCAAAATTTAATTGGATAATTGACTGACTAGTCAAATTAGTTACTTTTTACTAAACGTCAAAACGGTAAGTTACAAACAACTTGTACGACATAATTTGTGACGTCATAATATTCAATAGTCAAATCATTTCCTAATAAAGATTGGGTGGATGATCAAAAATAAATAAAAACGGTAAAACAAGAACTGATGCAACATTTACAGCGCTTTTAGCATTCTCGATTTAATAAGCTCTTCTTCTTTTGTTTTAATACACTATCAATTTTAGTTTAGCCGATAACTACACCATATTTTTAATTTTATAGCATTACTGTCCATCCCAAGGTTGCCTGGAAGAAATCGCTTCAGCGATAAGGATAAATTATACATTAAACTGTATATATGCTACCTATTTGTCCTACTGTAAATCTATTGGTGTACCATAAAGAATTATTTATCTATCTATATACGCTCAAGAAAAATCATTCAAAATACCCAATTGGGGTATTATATTTAATTACTAGGTGAAATTCTAAAATTTGAATAGTTACAAATGTAGCAGAGATACGAGTAGTTTCGTGAAATGCCCATTGGAGCGGTACCGGCATCTCTGTTTACTTATCTGTTGTTTTGGTTAGTTTAGTAACTTTAATATTGTTTTAGATTCAACTTTAGTTCAGATTCAAGTTCTGTATATAGTAAATCTATTAGTAACCTCTCTGTAACCTCTTTGTATGTATAGTACAATATCAGTCAATCAAGTAAGTAAACCTCCTATATTTTTTACTTATAATTCCGTATAGATTGTTGAATATTTTGGAGCTTTTTATTTCATTTTTTCAAGTTGGTACTTACTAGTAACTGTACCTAATTAGTAGTCTTGTGAACTCCTGCAGAACATAAAATAACATAAACTTACACCTATATCCCCGAAGGGGTAGGCAGAGGTGCTAGCACCAACATTTCGCCAGTTTATGTTTATTGCCATTAACCGGGCACTTATAAACCTGCGATAAATACACACATAACTTTGAAAAGCATCGAAAAGTCATTGGTGTGTGCCATGGTAAACCTAGGATTGAACCCGAAATCTCGTCTCAGCTGTCGATTACCCATACCACTAGGCTACCGCGGCTTCTCTTCTACTCCTTCAGATAGTTTTGTAATGCCCTTTATTTGAATACGGGCACTCACAAACGTTATACCGCTTCCTTAACCACTTAACTATCAATGCCGTTCACCATCTATTATACACATATAGATACATTTAATTTATACAATATTAAATCCCCCAATAAATCTCTCAAGTGAAGAATATTCACTAATATTTGACATTCACGTCAAAAATAAATACTTGAGTATCTTTTAACAGCGAATCTCATTTGTACCGTACTAAATTAACAAGAGATTCCTCACATATTAACTGTGACTAAAGACCCTACATGCTCCGTTAAGAATGTTTCCTGCAAGAAAAATGTGCAGAACGATCAACGATAGTCCCATCTCTGACGGGGGTGATACAAAATTGAATAAAGTCTTTATAAAACGAATGTTGCTAGCAGCAAAACTCCAGAATGAATCGACATTAACTAATTTCTTGTTTTGTATTTTCCTTTTTTACTCGAAAAGTTTATAAATAAATGAATAACGGAAACTCGGGAATACGCTGGTTGCTTGCAAAGAGAAATAAAATATGTGTGTATATTAATTATCTCCCAACCTCTATTAATCAGAATATAATACTGTTTGCTGATGATAGCACTGCTATTTGTACAGACGATGGGAGAAACTCTAATTATATTGACAATAGTAGGTCACTGGTAAGTATAATTGATTGGTTGACACAAAACAATTACATGCTATTTAGGGATAAAAATCTAAATCATAACAATGTTTCTCTAGAATATAAAGGTGGAGTTACTTAATGAAGTACAAACTACAAAATGCTTAGGTTTGTACATTGACTCCGATTTGAGTTGGAAAACCCCGGTCAATCAATTTGTAATAGGCTAAATTCACTATCGTATGTTCTTCATATGCTTCGAAAAGTAGCAAGTGAAGTGAAATTATTAACAGCGTACCATGCTAATGTAGGTTCTATTCTCAATTATGGTATTCTATTTTGGCGAAACCCCGCTAACAAGGAAGATGCTTTTAGAGCCCAAAAAAGTGCATCAGAAGCATATGTGGACTTCACAAGATAGAATCTTGCAAGCCATCGTTCGCAAGACTAAAGAAGACGCCGCAATTATGGTCAGAATAAAAAACTATGCAACACTTAAAAGTGCAAGCCATAAGATCACTCCTTGTATTAATAAATGTTGGACTACAAAATTTCCAAATAGTGTCTTTGGCATGAGTACATTTTTTTTAATAAACTCCAGGAGTTTATAAATAGTTCTGAGTCTTTCAATATATTTAAAAAAGGCTTCATGAGTTTTTGGTCGAAAAAGTATATTACACAATTACTTAGTTTATGAACGATGCAAAGATTGTGACTTGACAATACGTCCATGGACTTGACATATTATATTTTATTGTATCTTAATTTTTTTAGTAAGGTAATTACATCTGTGACGTTTTAATTATCTATTTAATTATTGATTAAAACAATTTTGACTTGAAATTGTCGTGGTCATTCACATTAATAGTGTAAAACTCGCCGGTATAGCTGCGAGGAAATATCGGTTACTCAGAGAAAATAATAAACATGGTAAATATCCCACGAGTTTTACACTATCACCAATTTTGACATTCGCAAACAAATTCATGTGTTAATTGTATTCTTTGGTTAGTATAATGATATTATAGCTCAAATAATGATTTACCTATCCAAATAATTATATTTTCAATTTAATTTTAAGTCTATGATTGTATAATCGTATTGTACGTCTTAACAGATATGCTACAGTTAGGTGGTAGGTATCCTACCTAACCTATGTGTGACAAACAATAAATACCTATATTTGATTTTATTTTAAAAGCTTTTAAAGGAATGCATATGAGTTTGTGTACGATAGGGGCCAACTTTTTCACTGGCCTACCTTAGACTACTATGATTTCAGAAAAATATTTATGTTTTAGAAATAATATAAAACCCAGATCTAACTCCACGCGGAGGACGTCTCGTCGCGGGTACTGATTTCATTAATATTTTTGTACTTTTTCGTATGAATACCAACACTTTAATTATTCCTTATGAAGTTTCACATTCATCTCAAGTTTTCAATTTCGCGTAATAGAACACGAGAAGTTGCTTAAACGTTGCAACATTTTATGTATTAATCATTTTAACTGTTGAAAAGCTTGATAACCACTTTCCATCTTTCATCTTTCCATCAGGTGGGCCGTGAGCTTATCTGCCACCTAAGTGGATTAAAAAAAATTCGTATTTTTATAATATTTTGTCTTGCGGTGATATTTACACGAAATTGGAATCTGCTCAGCAACTGAATTATTGTACTTCTACTCATATGAGTGATCATTTAATGAATTTTATAGGTTTCTATTGAGATCTACTAGAAATTCATAATGATACTAAGTAGTTGTTAAACAGAATCGTTCAAAGTGACCTTTTTAGACCCACTGATCTTGTGAGAATATCAGGATAAAAAGCAGCTTACCTAAATCGACGATAATGTAGAGGTCTATGGGTGACAAAAAATGGGAATCAGGCTTTTATTTAATTAATAAACTCTGAAACTACTTTCAGAATTTATTAATTTAAAAAAAGCTTTCTACTTTTTACAATACTATAATAGATTGTAAACTTTCCTTTTCAATTCGCCGACCGGTCTATTAATGGTATAGGCATTTGTAATGTCATCTGTGTGACAGCTATAAAAGTCGCGCGTTGTTGTTGGACATTTTTTTGTTCCGGATAGTCTGTACCTACAGTACTATGTCTTGTACGGTCAGAAGTGTTAGAACTGATAAGTAGTTGACATATTTATTTTTAATTGAGATTTATTGACATTGTAGTGTGATTTATTGGCATTTTAAATAAATTGTTGACATTGAAATTTATTAACATTAGCATTTATTGACATTGTAAATTATTTACATTAAGATTAACGGACAATTTATTTGATTGATGTATAAGTTATCTGTCAAATTAATGATAAATGAATATTCTATGTTATTTTTAGTTTTATTTTTTGTTCATATTTAGCATTGTGTAGATGAATGGTGTGAGAAATTGTGAAACTACCACTGTAACTATGAAATTCCAATGTTCTGAAATAAAATTTAATTATTTTTACGGATAACTTTGCGGAATTTCTATTTCTGGATGGTTATATATAAAATAATCGCGAATACGGGTGCTTCATTCTGCTCCGTGAGCTTTCTAACCTAATGACTACCACGTGTGGTTTTTGAAAACATTTCATATATTGCCGGCTACGCACTCGGTATTCTATATATAGCACGGATGCGTGGGCGGCCGGCGCCTCCTTCTGCGAGCAAGTAATGCTCGTGAAGAAGGAGGCGGGGCGGGAGCGGCAGCGGGAGCGACGAAGGATCGCAAGCCAAGCTGCCCGCGTACGATGGCAACTTGGGCGTCGGAGGTCGTTGAACGACCTCCACCCCTCATGAGTGCATCGGTATCCGTGGGGATTTTGCACACGGGAAAAATTAATATATTCTATATATAACCTAGGTATTGTATTGTATACTGGATTACATACAATGCCGGTAACACATACCTACATACAAGACATTGGATAGAACTATCAGTTCTCACTTGGTAGTGTGTAGTATATTATGACTTTATACTAGTTTTCTCGGCAGAAACTGTATTCTGGTCCTGAAACTCTATAAACTAATTTTGAACGTCGTCTATCAATTAGCTTATCTTGAACTGTAACTGTGAAAATCTTTTTGGCAAATAGTTTCGTTAAGCTTTTCAAAGGAGGTAGGACACGACGGTATTTGCGTCGAGACTAGGGAAGTACCTCCGCCCTACACAAAACCGCGTGTTGTGTTTTCGTCGGTGGGTAGGGTAGCCAGAGCTCACTAGAGAGTTATTGTCCTGACAGTAGGAATACCAAAAGCTTGTCCTGCTTTGTCTTCTATACTGTCGGCACAGAATCTCTCTGTGCTTACAAGGTCACCAGCACGAGTGTGACTCCTCTTTTATTGCACACGTCCATAGGTCATGTTAACCACTTTGCATCCGGCGGGCCGTGTGCTTGTCTTCCACCTAAATGGTATAAAAAAGTTCACTGCTAGACATAGGCCTCTCCAAATGTGCCTCGCAATACAGTTTGCTAATTCCTCGAGCTATTTCTAAATGCTATGTATGTAACTATAGCTCTTCATCGGATAAAAACAAGCTCCCCGAACACACTTACGCACGCTTACAAGATGACGAATTCTTATAAATATGATAATATGTTTTTTACAATTTACACTTAATGTGTTTTAAAACTATGCTAATATTAACATTTATAAAAATAATAATTAATTAAAACAAAAGTTAAAATGCGTCATGGAATTCCTCCGTATTGCATGCATCTTGTGGCAGCGTTCTACTCTTATCGTTTCGATGTGAGGCTGAAATAGTCTCTTTCAACTGATGCACCTACACCCGGTCGTACATACCTGTTGAATACTCTTACAGTCAAAGTTTTTAAGCTACAGGTTAAAATATCCTGACTGCGAGCCGAATTGTGAAGTTTGATTTGGGGTAAAACTTGGTATTTGATAGTCGAGTGCTGGTAGGTGATAACCACTGACTTACTCTTGCCTATCTTATCAAAAACACACAAAATATAGAATACATATATACAATCACGCCTTTATCCCCGAAGGGTCAGGCAGAGGTGAATTAACATTCACATTTCACCAATCATAGAATAAAGTAGTGGTATTTTTACATACACATATAATCACACCTTTATCCCTGGGTTAGGCAGAGGTGAATTATCACCCACATTTCACCAATAATGGTATTCGGTCCCACGTAATAGGGGGTGAGCCTATTGTCGTATTTCACGCACTATTGTTGACTCAGGCCATGCATCTGAGGCTGAGTCTGGGCTGTATATATCTGTCCGATGTTAAACAGCCCTATCCCTTAGTCGCCTTGTACGACACCACATAGGGAGAGATGGGGTGGTCCACATTCTACTCTGCTGAGAACCACGCGGCCTATCGTAAATATACCTTATTCATTCATTCATTTTGCGATGACCGCCCGGCTACGCGGGTACGTAGTACTATTAATTATTCTGTGCCGCGAGTTACAAATCTCTCGGAATGCTAACTCCGCCAGGCCCCGTTTAGAGGCGTAGACCTAAGAAGTGCTGACTTGAAGAAGATGATAAGCGTATCAATGTTGTAACTACTAGGGATAGCGAAAACCATGCGTAGTGGAGGACAAAATCGCCTTTAATTATCCAAACGCTCTTATATGTAGGTAAAGTCTCTTATGTTGTCTAATGTGAAATCTTAAATAGTTTGTCTAAGCCCAAATAACGCACCCCGCCACTTATATTACGCACATAAGCAAATTATTGAAGAAGAATTGACATTTTGCCAAATATAATGTGAATGTAATACACCAAGATCCCAGTGCTCCCAGACATCACGTATTATCTAAAGAACGATGTGTGCGATTGAGTAATGTTAGTATGTACTATGATCAAAAGCTTACCTGCTAGGTTATCAAGAGAAAGTTCAACACGAACTAATTTATGTCTCACTCACTCTCGTGTACGTGGATAGTGTCCTCACAATCTTGCCCACAGAGGCATTCAAATTGGCTTTAGTGGCCAGTCGATGGGCCTCTTAGGTCGACCGACCTAAGAGGTCTTATGTTCTTGTAAAACGTTTTAATATATTTATCTGTCTTATTAGTGCGGAGAATTTACACATAATTGTTTAATGTACCTTGATTGCCGAAATTAGCCGCTTGGTCACAATAATAGGTAGGCTTCCCACCCTAACTGGTGGAACTCGAACCGACCAAAACGCACGCCGCCTGTGGGTCTTTTTTGGTTGCCGAATGTGAGGTTAACAGGCATATCCCTCGCACCCCGGCCGACCCAGAGCCATCTCTCTCGATCTGGCGCTCTCCTCGGGTGGGGGGAATCATAGTACATACTAACACTACTCAATCGTTCACATTTCATTCGTCAGAAAATACGTGATGTCTGTCAGCAATGCGTTTTTTTTTTATTTTACGTGCGCATAATCACCACGGATTCCTCCCCACCGGAGCCGGTGGAGGAGGTTATGTCGGACTCGAACCGACTAAAACGCACGCCGCCTGTGGGTCGCTTTGGTTGCCGAAGGTGCGGTTGACAGGCATATCCCTCGCACCCCGGCCGACCCAGGGCCATCTCTCACGATCTGGCCCTCTCCTCGGGTGTGTGGGGACTACAGAGTCCCCAACTCGTTCCCGGAAAACGGGGAGGCGCGTCAGGCGCGCCGCCGCCGCTGCCTGCTTCTGCCAGGCTCATGACCCTCAGGCTCATGGGGGGCGGAGGTCGTTCATCGACCTTTGACGCCCGAGTTGCCTTCGTACGCGGGCAGCTTTGTCAGCATTGCGTTAGATATCAATTGAATATTGAAAATATATTTCTTTTTTTTAAGAATATTAGAACCGAAATTACTGGTAGTATAATGGCCAGGATGCGAACTCGGGACCCTCTCGATCGTAAGGCCGATTCCTTAACCACTAAGCCACTGACGGTTTAGCATTGGGATCTTGGAATACATGGGCTGGTGAAATTTCAGTTTAGACAAGGAAACTTTCTCGATTATACTTCAGTCACAAACTTCAAATACCTTGTAAAACGGGGTGAAAAGGGATTATTAGGTGAAAAGCGATGAAATGGTCCTTAGATATTTTAAATATGTAATTTGTTTTATAAAACTTCAAGTACCTAATCAGGAATTTGATTGGTAATTCAGTTCATTGTAACATTGCACTAGTCCATAATTTTACTTGAAAGAAAATAACTACAGAATTTAGCTGAACTTTTTTATTTTTTTATACAACTTAAGGGGCAGACAAGCACACGGCCCACCTGATGGAAAGTGGCTGCCATGACCTATGAACGTGTGTAACACCAGTGGAGTCACATCCGTGCTGCCAACACTGTAAGAACAGAGATTTTGTGCCGTCAGTGTAAAGGACAAAGCAGAACAAGCCTTTGGTCGTCCCACTGACAGCACAAAAGCTCTCCAGTGAGCTCTGGCTCCCTACTCACAGCTGGGATCACAACACAAAGTTATTATAACCGGAGGAGGTAGGAAACGGAGGTACTTCCCCAGTCGGACTGCTCAATTGGGCGGAAATACCGCCGTTTCCTACCTCCTCCTTATTTCCATTCGCCCTTTGAACTCTTTTTACCCCGTTTTACTACCATTACCATATCATACTCCATTCGATTAGGTAAATAATCTTGTAGCAATTTTTTATAAAAACACATATTAAAAAAATCAACTAGACTTTTTTTTTTAAACTTTCGCGGTGTGAATTCATAATTATACTAGGTATCGGGACTTCTCGCGAATTATATCTTGGACCTTACTATTTCTGCCGACGTTTCGGATGCGTTGCAGCACCCGTGGTCACAACTTGACTCCGCACCCGAACCGAACGCATTCGAAACGTCGGCAGAAATAGTAAGCTCCAAGATATAATTCGCGAGAAGTCCCGATACCTAGTATAATTAGACTTTTTTTAGTCGTTAAAATGAGTTAAAACTCAACAGTAAAACACATTATAAGGTTACATCAATATTGTCTACATTGAGTTATTGAGTACCTAAGCAAATGGAGTAGTCTATTACTGTGGGCCGACGCTTATTAACTGAAGCTTCCTGTACATTAAGGTCAATGAAGGTTTAATAGGTGTGTAAAATAAAACAAGAATATTTATACTACAAGTTTATTTTCTTGAATTACAGGCCAAATGGTAAACTACAGCTACAAGCAATACAATTATGTTATTATAACAATTTGCAACACTAGATGAGTACACATTGGTTTGGAATTACTGCCTAAAATTTAAAAAAAATCTCTGGTTAATGGTCCTGTGAAGAATAAGGTCGGTGTTCGCTATACATTATTAGGCATAATCTTCCCTACGTCATCTACTTATTTATTCATTCGTAGTTACCTGACTGAAGTTATCAAATAACGTTTCGTTTGTATAACTTACGGAACTTAATTTTATATAAGTTTGATGCCGAAGCAAAAGTAGAGTTATAATTTTTCCTGGAATATAATGAATTTAAGATATTAAGCCAAGACGTGATCTATAAAAGGATTTAAAACACTAAAATGTTTTAATAGTGTGCCATAATACATACACTTTATTGTTGGGTTATCTATTATATCTATTATAGCAGTCAATTGTTATGATAAATCTGACTATTCTGACGTTTACTTACGATAAACCTGAATGTAGTACCTATTTTAATATTTAGTTATTTAGCAATATTTCATAAGATGTTACTTATTATACCTTTGATGGCATAACTAATCTTAATCAATCTACGGCATAACTAGATCACAGTTTTTCTGTCTTGCCGAGGTAGCCTAGTAGTATGGGTAATGGACTGCTGAGACGAGGTCTCGGATTCGAACCCAGGTTTTATCATGGCACACACCAATGACTTTTCGAAGTTATGTGTGTATTTATCGCAGGTTTATAAGTGCCCGGTTATTGGCAATAGGCTCGCCACCTATTACATTGAGACCTAAACATAAACTGGCAAAATGTGAGTGCTAGCACCTTTGCCTACCCTTTCGGGGATATAGGCGTGAGTTTATAAAGTTTTCTGTCTATACGTAAATTGAGATCGAATCATTATTTAAATCAAACTTTTTTAATAATTAGCATAGATTTTGCAGGAAAATAACAAACTAAAACTATTTATTTACGTCCTTCGTCGGACTCGAGGCGGTATTTCATGAAGTTTGTAGGTAAAAAAGAGAAATTACGTTTCGCGGTGCAATTTGCGCAAGTCGAGCCATAACAAATGTCTTTATAGGTTTATATAATTACGTCACAGTATGTCATTATCAGCTATATTATATTATAATATTATTCTTACAATGCTTACAATATATTGTTTTGTAATGATTTACGCGCAGATGCCTACTTGAGAGAACAGACATCGTTTCTATTGTGTTCAGTGTTATTAAAGAGGGCCATTATCTGTTATTGTTCTGAAGAGAGTTCAAAATTCGCAAAATGTATATCATAAATACACTTTAAATTTTAATAAATACAACATAGATGAAAGCATTGAATGAACTTTGAAATAACTGAATCAAATTCATACCGTTTCGATTTATTTGCATGGGGAAAAATAACGTTTTGCCTCTTTTTATACTTCGCGCTTTTAGCACTCGATTGGCTTTTTATTATTCGAATACTCGATTTAAAACACACCTAACATTTTTCTTTCTTCTTCTCTTCTTTAAATCGTTTGAAATGTACGCCTTTTATTCGATTTTTATTTACTAGAGAACCGTATAATTGACTAGTGTATATATATCCTTTGGTTGCTCACGTTATTCTATCTGACTACCGCACTACTGTGTACTGTAACTAATAAAAATACCTGCCTGTATCTGTTTGTAGTATCAATAATACATGAAAGTTAGAATTTGAGAAAGAAAAAATTCTAGTAGCAGTTTTTTTTTTGGGAATCTGTGAGTGAAGTCAGTCTAAATTTTGATTTGCGTAGTATTTAGTTTATTGCGTTCGCGGAGAATTTGGAGGTAAGATTTTATTTACTGAATAAGTCGTTTATTTTTAATTTAACACCAGAAATGGCAAAACAAAAATTTTTAGAATTAAATTGCCTACATTTCATTACACATAAATTTTTCCTACGATCGATATTTTTCGATTTATACCGCAATAGGTGATGAAGTTTTGTTCGATTTTTTCGACATGGGAAAAAAATCCTAGTAGATTTTCTTTGAGAATGCGCTAGCAGTCTAAATTTTGGAATTGCATGGTATTTAGACTGCCAGTGACCCCCCTCAAAGAATTCTGAAAGATAATCGCTACCAGGATATTTTTTATGTCAAACAAATCAAATAATAACTCTCCACCATTGCAGAATAAAACGTAAAATATTGGTCCTAAGGAAAAAATATAGAAACCAAAATGTAGGAAATGTAATTATAAACTTTTTAAATGCCATTTTACGTGTTAAACGACTTATTTAGCAAAAAATCACCCTGAAATTCAAGATGGTGGAGAACGTAACTAAACGAATACTATGCAAAAATAAAGGTAGACTTCATCCAATGAATTCTTAAAGAAAATTGCAACTAACAATTTTTCCTATGTTAAAAAAATCAAACAAATATCACCACTTTTTATATAAATCGATAAATATCGCTCCTAGGAATACTGATGAAGACTAAAATTTAAGGAAATTTAATTCTACACAACCTTGTAGCTCACTTTTCTCGTGAAGAATTCAAAATAAATGACTTATTCAGTAAATAGAAATTCACCTTCAAAATCAAGATGGCGGAGAACGCAACAAACTTATTGTCACGCAAATCGAAATTTAGAGTGACCTCCCTTAACGTATTCCGAAAGGAAATTGATACTAGGATTTCTTTTGAGTTGCCACTAAACTCAGCTAGTTTTATTGTATTATAAGTTAAGCTGTTATACTCAACGTACGCAAACACCGCAATTGCGATGTCAAAAACTAACCATATCAACAAAATTGTCAAAAATTTGTCCCAGAGCGATAATAAAGTAACAGAAGAACGTAAATACTTGTGCACAAAACGTATATCTTATAAAACCGACGGGCACTTGTACAGAAATACAGCCAGTGTCCAGGGAGCAACAAAAAAATTCCCTTATAAAGCGACCTTACCGACCACTATCCTCACAGGATGTATGCTGACCGTGTTTTTACTGCAAACGGTCAAAACATTATCCAATACAAAATGTACTACTATTGGTAAAACATAAAACAAATATTACTAAACAATTTATTTCTAAGCTATAAATGAATAAGTATAAGTTAAAGAACTAAGCATAATTTTTATTATACTACTCAAGCGGCAGACAAGCTCACGGACCACCTGATGGAAAGTGGTTGCCGTCACCTGTGTATATATTATTAAATGATTTTTATCACTATAATAATGGTAAGCACAGTCGCCATCGGTATCAGCTTAAAGTTTATTATTGCTTTACGTTATTTGAAACTTTACATTACGTAAAATAATAAACAAACAGAAAAATGTTCAATTTATTTCAATGTAAAGATCGTTTGTAAACTTGTAAATGTCCAACAACTTCTGAAGGCGACTGTACAAACTTGTTGCAAATTATTATTTGTATATTAGATTTACTTAAAAGTTACGAAGACAGTAAAATATATCGTAAACTATTATTTTAACACGTTTTCACTTACATATTCAATTTAATGTTAGCACTCCACTACCATTTGCGCTAAGGCAATCGTAGGATAACATTGTTTTTTTTTTGCCGTAGCGTGGTAGAGGAGTACGTTCGTAATTAAACATTAAATATTTAGAATGAAGTACGTACTATATTACACTATTAGGCTGAAAATAACAAATTTTATCTAAAGGCTAACGACGTTGTAAATATTGGTGCAGAAAACCACATTTATAGACTTAGTACAGTCAGCGCCAGAATGATATTGACTACAAAGTCTCGAAATGATTTTAATACTAAATACTAAGCGCAAATCAGACTGTTTGTTGATTTAACCAAGGCTTTAACGTTATTTTGAGCACTTTTTCGTCAAGATCGATATGATGCTGAGCGTACGTAAATAAACAGTGACAGCTAATCAATACTAGTTACCTACTTCAATTATTTCGACTGAAATATTATTCATCATTATGTAATACAGAAATCTAAACCATCATATATTTTTAATTTGACTAATTACTCTTAATTATATTTTGGTGGTTTCATTTATGTTTACATTTTAATTTATTTATTCGGTACGATTTTAATTTTAGTAAGCTTTATTTATTAAAATGTAAAACAGTCGTTGTAATATAAATTCGCCGTAAATTTTGGGGTGTTAAGTTATATTTTAAATACGTATATGTTGTATTTTTTTATAGAAGTTTGTCGATATTCGTTGTATTTAAATAAAATTGTAAAAGAAAATGGTTTTTTTATTGTTTATTATTTTTGCACTGAAAATATGTTGTGTATTAAAATAGTTTATTCACAATTATAGGCTATATTTATGCAAAGATATTTGCGAGAGTCAAAGATCGATTTTATTTAATTATAGATTTCTGATTCTAATTTAGCGAGGTATAATAAATAGTTCTTTTTAAATCTTTAAATATGTAAATAGTTCGGTCAATATAAACTATATTATATATTAGTGAGGGTGCAATAATAAATTTTGCACTCAGATGAAAGTTGGTAGGATTCATAAATTAAATATAAAAAGTCCTCATCGATCCGAGACCTGGATTCTTTTTTAATTCTCTGTCAAATGTCATAAGAAAGGGACATTTGCGATTTTCAACAAAATAGTAAGTTTTATCATAAAAATGTCTAATACAAAGTTAAAAATCACGCAACTATTTATTGAAATTAGTCAATTGTGAGTCGGGCTCATGCACTTAGGGTTCCGTACGAAACTGAAGCGAAGCACAAATTTGAGCTACGTAAGTTAACAATTTACTTTGATTCCATTAAATTGCAGAATCGATGAAGATCACAGAGCCCCACTTACGCGCCATTACACCGAGGAGATACCCGATATCGAACAATGTGAGTTGGAGGCGACTTTCAGACAACTGAAGAACAACAGGTGCCCAGGTGATGACGGAATTACTACTGAGCTCCTTAAGCAAGCGGGGCTCCAATCCTAAAAGAGCTAGCAAGCCTTTTTAATTCCGTCATCCTACAAGGTCTAACACCTAGGGCACGGAGCGGGAGTGCGGTGATACTGTTCTTGAGAAAAGGTGAAAAGACCCTGCTGAAGAACTACAGGCCCATCTCACTCCTGAGTAATGTCTAAAAGCTGTTCTCGAGAGTCGTCACAATTCGTCTTGCGGGTAAGCTCGACGAGTTCCGACCATCGGAGCAAGCCGGGTTTCGACAAGGCTATAGCACCCTGGACCATATCCATACTGTTCGGCAGATTGTAGAAAAGGCTCAAGAATACAATCAGCCGCTGTGTATGGATGGCATTTGTGGACTACGAAAAAGCCTACGACTCCATCGAAATCTGGGTAGTTTTGGATGCCCTGCAACAGTGCATCCAGAACTGAATACAGAACATCGAGGTGCTGAGATGCTTGTATGACACTGCCAAAATGTCCGTCCAGTTCCAAGACCAGAAGAACCTATTAGCCTTCAACGTGGAGTAAGACAGGGGGATGTTATATCACCCAAATTATTCACCAACGCACTGGAGGACGTCTTCAAGACTGGATTGGACTGGGCGGGGTATAACATTAGCATCTCACACCTTCGGTTCGCTGGCGACATTGTCATAGTAGCGGAATCGTTGAAACAACTGGGCGAGATGCTGCATAGCCTAGATGGAGCTTCTCGACGCGTTGGCCTCGGTGTAAACTTGGATAAAACCAAAATTATGTTCAACGAACATGTTGCACCGAGACCGATTGCCATCGAAGGGGCGACACTCGAAGTTGTTTAAAAATATGTCTACCTAGGGCAGGTTATCCAGCTTGGAAAAATAACTTCGAGAAAGAACTAGCCAGGAGAATCCTGCTGGGTTGGGCAGCATTTCGCAAACTACGTCGGGTTGCCGAAACGTGGACACGTACACGAGCTATGCTTGGAGTTTCTCTGAAGGATAGAATTCGGAACGAGGTTATCCGGCAGAGAACTAAAGTTACCGTCATAAGTCACAGAATAAGCAATCACGTTTGTCGAAGGACTGATGGCCGTTGGAGCAAACGAGTTCTTGAGTGGAGACTGCGAAAAGGTAAACGGAAGGTAGGACGCCCCCTAGCCAGATGGACGGACGACCTGAAATAGGTGGCTGGGTCCTCTGCCTTCCGCATCCAGTGTGGATGCGGAAGGCAGAGGATCGGAAAAATGGCGTGCAGTGGGAGTTGCCTAGCAAGATTTTATGGCACAAGTAAAGGGAAGAGTTCGAAAACCGTAAATATGTAGCTACCTGTACCCGTATCGTACCTACTGCTACCTTAGATAGCTGGATTGTAGTGATGAGCTACATATTTACGGTTTTCGATCTTTTCCCTTTATTTGTGTTATAAGACCTTGCTTTTCCCAATTTCTATGCCATCCAAGTATAATATTGCCGCTACGAAGTGCAAGTACACGCTTCAATTCTGTATCGTACGGATTTTTTTTAGTGCTCGAGTACATCTCGCATGATAATAGCATGATTTTGTCTATTTGTCCTTTGTCTAATAATTTTATTGATAAAATGTACTATTTTACTGAATATCGTGAAAGCTCCGTTTTTATGTCCTTTAACCCCATATAAAAAACAATCTAGGTGTCAGATCGACTTTTTATATTACATTTATGACGGTGTTTTGAACAATCCTACCAACTTTCATCTGGGTACGAATTATTGTAGACTCGGATTGGTATATTGACCGGACTATTATTAATGTAGTTTATATACAAGATAGTCTCAAGTCTGACAGGCCGTACGGTAATAGTTTATTACCTTCTTAATAATTAAAGTCTTTTTACTATTAACTAAAAACTAATAAAATACTATTAACTATTGTGTGTATGTGTATTACTTATGAGTATATGAATAAAATACTATTAACTATATATGTGGTATCCACCTACATATATGTAGATATTGACGGTATAACACAGAAACTTGTATAGAGAACAGCTACGACCACAATATTAAGCCAACTTTTTAGTCAACTTATAGTCACCATCAGAATGATCTGGACTACAAAACTTCAATATGATCTTAATACCAGTATTAAGAGCAATCCAAACTGTTTTATTGATTTAAATTGCATTGTATATAACGGTATGTACAAAATATCACAACAATCAGTCATCTGGAAGGGGGAAGAGCAAGGCATTAAGACCATTTGGAGTACTTAGTTCGTCGGGCTCGATCTGATGCTGACCAAAATTTGGTCGGCCGTGCACAATCGCATTCAAAAATCAACTTTTTAATATCAATTTCTAAAAGAGAATAATTGAAAATGCATTTCATATCACTGTTAGTATCCGAACAAACGAATGAGAGTGCCGGATGAATTGCGTTTGCATTCGATTTTTCATTAATTAAAATCTCAAACTTTCAACTAGTTTTTATTTTATTCAACAAACAACATAATTGGATTTCTGACGTCGAAATAAGAGAGAGTTATTTGAGTTTATAGTTCGTTTTATAGTATTGAATAATGTAAAGCATAACTGAAGGACTTTTTTTAGTTTTTTGTTAGTTAGCTATTTTTAAACTAGATGTTATTTACATGTTATTTTTTTAATGTTATAACTAGTTTAGTAATCGTGTTATTCCGAATCGTACGGCCATTTAAGGTGTTCAGCAATAAATTATTTTCGTCTCATGTTTGAATGTGTCCCCAATGGGCCAGTACAGTCGAGGTATAGAAAAAAATAATCTATTAACTATTTTATTGCCTTTGATTATAGCTTATATCTTGTGCTAAATAATTATAAATTTAACATTTGTATAAATGTTTGTTTTAAATGTAGATTGGTGTATTGGTATGGTGTTCTCGTAATCCTATATAATGGTGTTTCGATTTCAATAATTTGTAAGCTAAAATGTTAAAATGTTTAAATACTACGAGTAATTAGGTCGTATTTAAATAAGATTCCTATAAGTTAAATAGTAAATATGCATTTATAATATTCCTAAATATTTTTTACTCACAATAACGGATTAAAACTTTATTGTAAAAATTTCTCCTTAAAAATATTCTAAGATTGTACGAATCATATTGCTTTCTGATTTACCCACTTTGTAACGCCTTTTTATCTCATAGGTATCAACTATTTGAATATAGCAAGTTACTCTAGAATTAACTTTAAATATAAAATATTGCTCTTATTCATACACGAGTTGTTTTAATGACACGTTGCAGCATATCCTTATTTTGTTACATGTCTTAAAACGTAATTTACATTCGTCTATTGTCTTTTAGAGTACTTAAAATGTAAAAAAAACATGCAGATTTTTGTGATTATCTTTTTTACGAATCTGTTATCGGCTCAGATGTTTTATTTATTAAATATACCTACGGACAATAGAATATGCTAGTTATTTAGTAATGAGGCATGTTATGTCTTACATCTATTTCTTTATTGCTTATTAAAGTTGCTTATTGATTAAAGTATATTCATATACAACAGGTGTAACAATTGCGTTTAAAATTATACAATATATACTTATACTCACATAACAAAACTATAATAAAACAAATATTAAGTATAATTCTCTACATTTTGACAGCTTGAATGAATTTATACATTTCATAACAATAATGCTTATTATTGTTACTATATTGTAAATAAACTTAAACAGTCTACTGATTTGACGGTTCAATACACATGGTGTATTATTGTAACGGGACTGTAAAGGCCTTAACCGTTATATTAACATCAAAACATTCTTAGGAAAACATTCCTAACTTTTAAGGATATTCTAAACTGCATTAACAGATTTTGACAAAATCGTACAATCAGTAAGAAAAATGCTGAAAGTCTATGGTAAAGTTCCAAAAATGTGAATGCAGTACAGAATATCTTAAAAAATTAGGAATGATCTCCTAAGAACGTTTTGCTGTAACTATTACTGTTAAGATAGTCACACACGTAACACACCGTGTATAAATTATTTTATCCAGTGAACTACGTAATTGACGAATAACATAATTGCTTATTTAATGACTAGGACATACATTGAGATCATGGTATTGCGAATCTACTAATGGGTCTGTGCGGCCGCTCTATTATTATTTGCACGAAACAGGTACTCACATTCGTGCAAACGTATGAGGCAGCCGAAAACCTAACTGAGAATAGGTAATTATAAATCATAAACCAGGTAACATTATTTCCAAGAACAGTCGTTACAAAATAATTTTATGAATATAAATTACGGAACTAAGGTGATGTAAAATAAATAAAAACGCTTTGGCATTATATAAGACAGCTCATGAGAATTTCCTCGTAGACTCCTCGAACATGAATAGAAAAATTTTGGAAGACATCACCTGACCTGCTGAGATCATATTGAATATCATAATAAATTCTAATAGCATGGTAAACACACGCTCGTTCTATCAATCTAATCCTCATTAATTTACTCTGGGAGAGTTTCAACACTTATCATGCTGTATTATTATACAGCATGATAAGTGTTGAAAAAAACCCGAATTCTTTCTAAAAGAGCGATACAAGTTTGATAATATATATGATATATAATAAATTTGATTAATTATCTTTCGGTTTATGATTGGCAAATGGGTACTGCCTGCTATAAAACTTGTTTCGATCTCTTAGACCGCAATTTGAGTTTTTTTATTGAAGAAATTGAAGTTAGGCATGCTGTTTTTGCAATTTGTTTTTTTTTATTATTTAATAAAATAATAAAAAAAAACAAATTACGGTCTAAGAGATCAAAACAAGTTTTATAGCAGGCAATACCCATTTGCCAATCATAAACCGAAAGATAATTAATCAAATTTATTATATATCATATATATTATAAAACTTTTATCGATCTTTTAGAAGGAATTCGGGTTTTTTTAAATACTTAACATTTTTTATGTATTTAGAATTTTTTTATGACAGCATGCCTAACTTCAATTTCTTCAATAAAAAAACTCAAATTGCGGTCTAAGAGATCGAAACAAGTTTTATAGCAGGCAGTACCGATTTGCCAATCATAAACCGAAAGATAATTAATCAAATTTATTATATATCATATATATTATCAAACTTGTATCGCTCTTTTAGAAAGAATTCGGGTTTTTTTTAATACTTAACATTTTTTATGAATTTTGAATTTTTTTATGACATCATGCCTAACTTTAATTTCTTCAAAAACTGTCATTAGGCTAGTCAAGTATCTCCATGATTGGAACGAGTTGAAGTTGAAACGATATTACCAGTTTTAACTTTCTTTTAATGACTCTATAGAAATAGTTCATGTGTCAGCTATTTATAAATATAAAATCTTCCCGTGTAACAAGCTTAGAGTCATCAGAAAGAGCGCGGTACAGCTTAACAACTAGTTTTATAAATTGACAAAAATGATCGAAATTGACACGAGGTACGAAAGAGGATAGTTCTCCAAAACTACTGATTTTATTAACATGGAAATTCACGATGTTATTATGTATTTCAAATATTTATGGGAATAAATCGTATATTTAATGTTGGAGTAATTTGGTAGGTACATATTAAATTTCTGTACGCGAATATATTTGAGTGTATTGTGTCAGTGTTAATCTGAATCACCTGTATTGAATACATATTGAGCATACATAATAATATAGAGTTAATAATTCTATTATTTCTCAATAACGTGAATAAAATTTTGAATTAGGTACTCAAGTTCTTCGTTGAATTGGCTTACTTTAAATGTCTTTGTATTTATCTATTTAATTTTATGGCTGCATCAAGCAGAAGTATATAAGAAGTTGTAACAGAAACAAAATATTAAATATATTTTGACATAGTAAATATTAATATTATAATAAAGGGCACCAGAAGAATAACAATCTGGCGAGCCATATCAAAAAGAAACGACTAGTAGTTTATCACACTGCCACATAAATATTTAAAGTTATAGCTTGTTTCAGAATATTCAAGTAGAAAATAGATGTATATAGATATGTCACATGAAGATAGTGAAACAGGCCTTACTCTAACTTACTAATAGTAATTGCATTGCAAACAGCGCTTTCATTAAAATTGAGGAAATGTACAACGTGCACAAAAATTAACTACATGTATAACATTACACATCACATTTAAACGCAAATAAAACAAGTAACTTAATTATTTTTTTTAAATAGACGAAATTATGTATATCTTGTGTGGGCTGAAATTCAAAAAGTGATGTTAGAAGTCCAATACACGATATTTTAAGTTTAGTGTATGTACCTAAACTTGGTTTATCCAATTATAACTCCCACAACGGAAAGAAATCGTGAAATATCAAATACTCACATTAAAATGTAACTCTATAAAAATACAAATCTTCTCAATTGCCCTGACCATCGTTTTACCTTACTGTCTTTGTCGAACCAACATCATTCCACAGATAAATAACACTTACATAATATATAAGAAGTATTTATTTGAAACTAGTGGATATCTTTATTCCCGTAATGAATTACAAAGAAATAATTATCTCAAACGATCTGGAAAAATCGATGCTTTAACATTACCTCATTTACTCAGTCGTTCTTGTACACTTTAGTGTTTTATTCATTCATCTGCAACCATGCAATTAATCAAATGTAACAGACAGATAACTTTTTTTTAAATAGATTTGCATATGAATGTAGAAATGTGTAGAAGCTAAGAGGAAAGATATGTAAGTGTATATAAGTGAAATGTATTCATCTATTATTTCTCAAACGAAGTTAATAATACTAGATACTAATATCCTGCTTTGTTTATAGGATAGTTTTAGGGAATTCTAGTAAAAAGGTTGAAGTAACTTGTGGCTCAGACTATTTTAGGCAAAGCAAAATAAATTAGAACAAGTATCCCCTACAAACGCAATATGTTTTTGTGATTAGGTGATGTGACATTAAAATCTTATTATTGCTTCTAGATACGTACTTATCTAAAATTTAATTAGAACCTTAAAATTACACATCAGGCTCCATAATATTAACAATAGCAACTGCGGTATCCTAATAGCATCTATAGCTGGTGTGTACTTTCAAAAGGAGATGAGTAGCTGATGTTGCAAAAACTTCTGATAACCATGTAAAAGGTGAAAACATTTTGTCTCAAAAATGCTCTCCTAATGTAGTACTTCTACTGAATTATTATCCGACAACTTTGATTTAACTTCATATTTTAGTTCAATCGTATTTTATCGGTTACTGATTAAATTAATCGCACTATAAACAGTACCTACTGTGTTACCACTGTATGCGTAGAATACGTTATTTCAAAAGAAAACATCCAAAATTCCAGTCAAAACTATAGTTATAGTAGCCATGTTTCTTTCAATCGAAACATGATTACGTATTCGAGTAATCACTTACAGTTCAATTTGGAATATCACTTGGTCAGGATTTAACGCTATCCATAATAACAGCTAATATTATTTTGTAAAAGATCGCAATAGCTACAGGGTTGGGTATGTAGGTACGTGCGTTGCGCGTTACTTTACGTACGTGGTAAGAGTGACGCTGCATTGACGGAGGGCGGAATAAAGCTGAGCATGTGAAAATACTGTCAATGGTCAAAGTAGCAAATATTCAAAAGGAACGCCATTTCCCCGCTCGGGTCTGCGTCGATGGAGCGCCAGCCCGTCTACCACGGGTCGAACTGTCTCGTCGTGGCGAGTGTATCGGCGGCGGCGCCGCGGCGGCCGAGCAACAGATTGGTCCTCCCGGCGCACCGCGCGCTAAGCTAATCTACGCGTCGCACGCTACTCGTGCGCCTAACACTGTCACTCTACACTCGTTACTTTATTGCTCTCTTTGTACCACAGCTCGACGGTTTCATTAAGTCTCTACGTATCACCGTAACTACAACTAACTTTGCCTCACACCATTCGTGCGACACTAACTTATCTTAACTTTACTATGTAAACATTAACCTACGATGTAACATTGCAGGCTCTTGTCACAAATTGACACGATTACTTCCGTTGTTGCCGGACTAATAATTGAAAAAATACGATCTATACTTTTTCTTTTTTTTTAATAATTATGGAAAGAGCCATAACTAGATTAGGTACATTAATATTGCTTATTATTCTTTCGACGCCGTCGAACCTACGAGCATCTACCCTATAAAATATTTTCCTTTTGAATAATATAAAGGTGTAAAGAAGTTCATAGAGAAATCTTTCGTTGCAACGTGTTGTACGCGCGTCTCACTCCGACTCATCATCATCGCGCGCGCAGGCGGCCTCCTGATGCTTATTTAGGTAGCTCTTGAGTGCGAACGTCTTACCACAGCGCACACACTCGTACTTCTTGTCAGACGAGTGTGTCTGCAAGTGAGCGCGCAGGTTAGACCTGTCAGCAAATGCCTTACCACATGACGCACAATTGTAGGGTTTCTCACCAGTGTGAGAGCGAAGATGACCACGTAGCAGCCACGGTCGTGAGAATTGCTTACCACATACACCACAAACATGTCCCATACGGTGTGTCAGAACATGCATAGCGAGAGCTGGCATGGACACATAGACTTTGCCACACTCACTGCACCGCTTGGCCGCTTGTGAGTCCAGACTACGGTGCGTCTGCTTATGTCGTGACAGGTTTGACGACGTAGCGTAGCGCTTCCCACACTCATTGCAATTGTACTTACCGACCTTTTCTTTAATCTTTATGACCCCGCGCTCATTTTCAGCTACTTCCAATTCTGATTCTGGCACAGCACCTGAGTCTGGTTCAGGCCTTTGCTCTGGTTCCACTTCTGTCACTGGTTCAGGTTCTGGTTCTTTGTATTCTGATTGGTAAGTTACTAAAGTCTGCGGGGGCGGAGACTCTTGGTATTCGACATAGCTGATTTGCGTATCAACGAACTCCACAGGTTGAAGGGGTGTCATAGTTTGAACAGTGTGGTATAAGGGCTCAGTGGTCTCTTCCGCTAGGATGTAGATGTTGGTGGGCTGTATGGTGTAAGTGTAAACAGGAACAAGCGGTGCGGGCTCTGGTGTATGAAGGACCGTCACGACTGTAGTCGGTGGAAGAGGTGGAATAGGAGGATGGCTCTGGGACAAGGATAGCAAATCGTGAGCAGCTTCGGTGTCGGCTGCTGAACGCTCCGACACCAGTGTTCGTCCTAGCTGCGCATACTCGTTAGGACGTTCCGCAGACTCGGCCACTGAATCAGCATATTCAGGTGTACTTGGCTCAGTAAAATCTGATCGTTGTTCTGAATAATCAGAAGTCGGTTCTTCAGTTTCGATAAAAGATTGTGTGTAATTAGATCTTTGTTCTGCATATTCAGGTGAATGTGACTGTTTGTATTCGATTTCAATGAGGGGCCGTGTGTATTCAGATGTTCTTTGTTCTGCATATTCAGGAGTGCGTGTCTGCTTATATTCTGTATGTGTATCGACATATTCTGTATGTGATTCCACATATTCTGTATGTTGTTCCACATATTCTGTATGTGATTCCACATATTCTGTATGTGGTTCCCCATACTCCATGTGTGACTCATACGGTGAATGAGGTGTTGTGTACTCAGGGCTACCTGGATCCATATGCTTAGGTGTAGGAGGCTCAGCATAATCAGGGGTACGTGGTTCAGTGTAATTAGGGGTTCGTGGTTTTGCATAATCTGGAGTACGTGGTTCAACGTAGTCTGGGGTTCGTGGTTCTGCATATTGAGGTGATCGGGGCTCCAAGTTCCTAGGTGTTGACTCTTCATACTCCAAATTCGGTCTCTCGTACTCTGCATACAACTCTTCATACTTCGCAGATGGCTGCTTATATACTGTACAAGGTTCTCGATACTGAGTACGAGGTTCCTCATTTTCGGGTGTAAGCTGCTCTTCATACTGAACATGGGGGTCGGCGTTTTCGGGGGCACGGGGCTCTGCATACTGGATATGGGACTGCACGTACTCTTGTGTGCGTCGTTCATTGTACTTTGGTCCAAGTTGTCGTGCATAATCTTCAGCGCGAAAAGTACCATAAAGAGCACGTTGCTCTTCATATTCATTAGTACGCAGGTCTGCATATTCAATAGGCCAAGGCTCAGCGTACCCGGAATACCGTGTCTCTGTGGCAAAAGAAAACAGCTGTTATATTTATGAAAACTAACGCAAAATACAGAATGTAGTTTAGTTGTAGGAACTTCTACACTTCAATGAACTTTGAACTGGAATTCAGCTCAAGTTTTCTGGAGTTCTTAAATGAACTGGACACCTAGTTGTCAAAGAACACTTATAACTACTAAATTTATATTTCTGAGGCCCCATTACAATCTCCGGGCCTCAAGCCAATTTCAGCTGCAACCCGGGTACATTTTCTGATTGACGGGCAAGGCTCTGGTGCAGCCTTCAATTTCGGAGTTGAGTCAGCTGTTCATTATTCCCATAAAAGTCATATCCCTCAAACCAAAAAGAGGGGACTAGTAAGCGGATCCCGGGGACTGAAATAGTTTTCAATTGCATATTTTTTGTTAGTAGCTACAGTAAAGTGGGATGTGTAGGACGTTTAACACAAAGCGTCGGTAGCTTAAAGATAACAAGAAAAAGTCGGCCTGACAATCGAAAAGTCTCAGGTTCGAAGCCTGGCCATTACTCTACACGTAAACTTACTCCTAATCAAACAATTTAGCTTGGTTACTATATAACTTCGAAAATAAAATTATTTCTAAAAATATTTTATCATACAAGTTTTTACAACATATTTGTCATTCATTGTTTATCTGTTCTATGTTTTGTATCGTCTCAATGGTAACGCAGTTCATAATTGACGAAGCGACCAGGGAACGAATCGTTCAAATGAATGAATGAAAAACTAGGACAAATATAACGAACCAATTAAAAAGTAACACGGAACGCGATTGGGCTTTTTCATTTTAGGTAATCGATCTTGAGAGAAAAATTTGTAGTGGTCGTATTTCACGATTATAGGAAATATCGTCAGTAATTAGTCCAATAGGACTAATTAATTTTATTTATATACTTTAATGGTGTAGAGGACAATGGGATAAACCAATACAATTAGTGATTTTTGGATGATTCTCTGGCCAATTAGTAGCCAATCGCGTTTCAGTAAAAAATGTTACTGCATATCCCCAAAGAAATAGACTAAGACTAACAGGGAAATTCCCTCAGTCTCACCTCAATGGACCTAACGGTAAACTGACGCTGATCTAATATGCTGATACAGGACCAACTTAACAAGTTAAAATATTTGACTGTTTTTGAAATATCCCAAATATCTGCCTGCCATTTCAACTCAGAGATTGCGATCTGCATTTGTATTAAGATTTGGCTATCGTCAATCCGCCTATCTCCGAAAATGTTCTTCTATGTAGAGCTTCGTCTATTGGTCAACAGATGCACTAGCTCTCGAAGAGCCTTTTCACTTCTAATTATTTAATCAATGCCTTATCAATAAATATTTATCAATATGATTGCATAAAAGTCCCTGAGGTATAGATAGTACGATCGATAGTTGCTGCGATAGTACGCAAGTGAGCTTTTTTTATTTTAAAACACGGGTAACATTGTTGCCACCACAAACAATGTCGCACTTACAAAGGATAACGAACCTGTATGGTATGGCAACAGATAAAAAAGTAAAAAAATATGCCTCGACTAACGGGCCGTAGTGATTGAATTTTATTCGCCCGTGTTTTTTTAGAGCTACACTAGAGCTCTTGCTGTGGTATTTTTAATTCTGAGGCTACAGTATCATGATATCCTATTAATTACCGTCATAATTTCAAGAACGCCTAGATATAGCCATGATTTTCTGCCTAATTTATTGACATATAAAATCGTCGGTAGCTAAGTTGTTAAGGAGTACGATCGAGAGGTCACTACCGATGTAAACTCACTCCTAGTACAAGCAATTTAGCTTAGTTGGAGGTGTTAGACGGAATATTAGTAATTATGATTGCTAATATTCTTTTAAAATAAAAAATAAAAATATATATATCTTCGTAAACTCTAGTGAATATCAGGAGATGGCATGGCATACCTACGAAAAAGACGTGTATATTTATACTTGGATGGGGAACACAAAATTACGACTATAATAGAGAATCCAGTAAACTGTTGATATATAATGATTGATATCAGATTTCTTAATTTAACTTGTATTTTTAACTTCTTAAATTGATCTACTAGTAAAGCCCTTTCATTACATAAGTGTGGAGTTGTAAAAAAAAAATATACGGTATTTTGTGGTGGCGGTCACCTTAGCTTTGTAATTGGTCAGGGTAGGTAAAAATAATAGTATTCTACTATGACATATTGAGAGATTTGTGGAAAAATATTTAAGTTATCCGCTATTTTGATCTGTTAGTAAGAACACTTCCGACTAATTCACCTTTCAAACAAACAAATCCAATAAATCAAAATGGGTTCATCCGTTCGGGATACCACAAGGAAACACAAAATGGCTGTTCGGCCGCAATCTTGATATAATTTTACGAATGAATTTCGAAGTTACTTCAGCTCTAATATGATTTATACTCTAAGGTAATTTACAGCCGTAATCATTGCGGTAACAGCCCGGTAAACGGTGAGATAGTGTGAATCCAGGAAAAATATGTTTTATTAATAAAAACTATATAAAGCGAGAATATTCAGAACACTGCTTGAACTTGTAACCACTACGGACATAAAATTGTTTTGGTTTTGTGTAGATATATTAGATTAACATTTGACAAAGTTAAACGAAAAGGGTTTAGAAAATATTTTCATCAATCGAATTGTTTACCAATAATAATGCACTAATCAACAATATTGTAACAAAATATATGATATACACGGTCAAGAAGATAAATAAAGGCGTATAGGTAATGTCAATTTGTCTACCTATATTGCTACAACGCTTCTCCACACTGTCGTGTACCATAACGCGATTAAAGTGAGTGGGACTCTCAGAGCGGCTTTGATATGAGTATTACATCGAGAGCCCACTTGTGGCATGCACGTTTCGTTTACTATGAGTAAGTGATGTTCTGTTAGCAGACAGGTTCCTGCGGTGTTACTAAATGTGGAGGGCAAATATGGTGCCACCTACCAACTTCCACTCACGAGGTGGAGATATTCTACTTCAAGTTTGGTACTGTGATATTTACTTTTGTAACTTTTCACTTGTGACTTCACACGCGTTAATGCCCATCGTCCAAAAGTTATATTTATACCTGTTAAGTCTAGTGCAGTATCTGTCTGTGTTCTGTCTTGTACACTTAGCGCAGTTAACGAGTGGAATAAAGATATACTTTTAAGTAGGTACATGTCAGGCGTGAAGTCGTAAGATCCATTACACTTCTGTGATGGATTTTCTGACCCTCAAACACTGTCACCGTAAGACATCGAGCAAGCTCTTCATATTTCTTTATTATAAACTAAGGGACACACTATATTATATAACGTTTCACGTATAACGTTTCATCCCCTTTGAAGAGTTAATGGACGGGCGGCTGTCTCCTTAAGTAACTTGTGAGTATAATAATAATTCCAGAGGAACTTTCGAAAGAGTGATTGAATATGTTCGGTGCATTTACAGTTTTATTATTTTATTTTCACATAGTATAAGTCAAATTATATTTAATCTATTAACCCGCCCTTCAACGTACCTGGTGCAGAGGTGCCCATTACGCTGGCAGCGAGAGTCACCAGTTTTGTCCATCAACCTGCGCCCAATTCGCCAACCAACGTCTTGGGGTCGGCACCCCAATTACCTATCGTCTCGAGCGCAAAGGGAGCGAATAAAGTAGAAATTAATTATTATATATAGATATAATATAATAATTACATACTTAAGTATAAATTAAAAATTATTATATAGTATTATATCAATGAGGTAGCGACCGATCCCTTAAAAGTTTATTTACCTATATATAGAATATATACATACATATAATCACGCCTTTGTCCTAGGAGGGATAGGCAGAGGTGATTTAACATTAACATTTTACCAATTATGTATTCGGTCCCACGTAATAGAGGGTGAACCTATTGCCGTATTCGGCACTATTGTTGACTCGAGCCATGCGTCTGAAGCTGAGTCTGGGCTGTATATACCTGTCTGGTGTTAAACAGCCCCATCACCTAGTCACCTTGTACGACACCGCATGGCAAGAAATGTGGGAACCACGCGGCAAATTTTTCTTCACATTTTTTTATACTAATTGTTTGGCAGACAAGCACACGACTCACCCGATGGAAAGTGGCTACCGTAGCCTATGGACGTATGCAACACCAAGGGAGTCACACTCGCGCTGCAAACTCTGAATTTACCTAAGTGGTGGGATGACCATTGTCTCCAGTATTGACGATCAAGTAGATTTAGTACACATCTTTTAGATTCTTTTAAGTAATATTATTATTTACAAATTACCAGTATTCCCTCTGCCCCACCAGTTAAGCTAAATTGGTTATTCGAAGCGGATTCTTCAGTAGCGTCTCTCATAATATTTCATAACTTCTAACATAATATCTTTCCATTCTCAAACCAAGCGGATCTCTACAGCGTCCCGACGTATTGCTGAGAATTACGTATCATAAAAATATGCTCTCAAATATTTTTCAATATCTAATATTGCAGTATTGAAATATGTGACACTTATTGAGTATGTGTACTGTAAATATGATATTAATCTCTGAATTTTTTTGTTATGAAAAAGATTAATGAAAAATTTCGCTTGCATGCACAGACTATTGCTTGCATGGTTTAGAACGTTAAAAGTACTATTTTTTTTTTATACCACTTAGTTGGCAGACAAGCACACGGCTTACCTGATGGGAAGCGGTTACCGTGGCCTATGGACGTATGCAACACCAGGGGTGTCACACTCGCGCTGCCTACCATGAAGAAACCTTCTGATGCCCCTCTTGAAGAACCCCATATTGTAGGCGCTTGGGATTTGATTTGTTTTATATCCCCATATTGTTTGATATCAGACATTGCTGTCTTACACAAAATTGAAATTAGATGAAATTATTTTATTTGCGTAAGAGACATGTAAGGCTGATGGGAATATTCATTAATTAGTATACTTATGTACTTAATTATTATTTTAGAACACAGTTCTTCCTCTTCTATTTAGCGTTAATCACGGTTGCATTCGAACCTTTCACCTCGAAGTTTCGGGTATACTTTACCGGTCTAACTGCGGATTTGGCGGAACTTCGATATTATCCGTGAAGCGACTGTTATCTGACCTCCACAACCCACTCGATCGAACCCGCTCCTCCTGCGTAACGGCCGCGTTCATTACTATCACGCCACAGAGGCTGTCTTTAGAAAACGGTTGGCTCACATGTATTTCTTGGTAAAATCTTGGAAAATTGAGGGACTCAGCCTGTGATAAAGTGTTGCTATTCAGTGGAGCAATGCTGTCAGCTTGATGAGCACATTTGCTTCGGGTACTATGAGGTTTTGGTTAAAAGAAAAGACGTCATTCGTATGTTGACATACATACATACATATAATCATGCTTTTATACCCGGAGGGTTAGGCAGAGGTGAATTAAAACCCACATGTCACCAATCATTAAATTCGGTGCCACGTAATAGGGGTGAGCCGTTCATCTGAGGCTGAGTGTATGAATCTGTCTGATGTTAAACAGCCCTATCCCTTAGTCGCCTTGTACGACACCGCATGGGAAGAGATGTTCAAATTCTACTCTGTTGGGAACCACGTGGCCACTGACTAATTATTACATATTATTATATACATTTAAAATTAATTGACTTGACTGAACTGTAATTAAAATCCTTTCATAATTCTGTTAATGATAAACATTTATCTGTCATATCATTACTTTCGTAATGTAAATTATTATACATTTTAACTGTGACGATAATTGGCGTAATGGTTTACATAAAATAAAATCCGATGTGTCGGAAATCAATTCTAAACAAGGTTGAATTTAAAAAATACATCATTATATTTTTTTTGCTGTCTGTGAGTAGGTATATTGCTTAATATTTTAGGGAGGACGGTATCACAAAGCTTTTATAAAATATTGATTGTTACGGTTGTATGAAACAATTTGGTATTTGGCTGACTAGTCAAATTAGTAACGTTATACTAAACGTCAAAATGTTAAGAAACTTGTATGAAATAAATTATTGTGACGTCATAATATTGTACTGTCAAATCTTTTGCTATTATATGTTGAGTGGAAGATTAAAAATAAATAAAAGCGATAAAATAAGAACAGACTCAACTTTTACAGCTCTTTTACCATTCTTAATTTAATAAACTCAAACAATCAAACTTAAACAATTCATTTTAACTATAGCAAAATACCCAATTTATAGAGTAAGGTTTATATGCTTTTATATTTCCTACTATAGCGATAATGATTCACCCTACTTTGGATTAACTTTACCGCAACAAGAATTACAATAACTTGCTCTGTTTACACAATTATTCCCGAGCGAACGTCAAACACGATAAGCCAGAGGAATATAACTTTATCTCGACACCCGTTTGCTGTCAATAGCGGTCCGATGCAGTCCTTTGAGAAATACCTGTAGCTATCTAATTTTAATAACCTTTTTGCAGCACTTTTTGCTTTACCTCCAGCTTACTTATATTTTTTGCTCCTGTAAGCAAACGTGCGATGTTTATTTCAACGGTGGATTACGTTATATTGATTTAAAAATAATGAGAAAAAGCTCACCGTGGTATTAGAGTGGTTAGCAACGCAATGCAATCAACGATATTTTTGCAAGGATAAGCTAGAACAATTTAGAAGATGCTAAGGCATGTAATCCAAATATTTGATATTACCTATGTATTAAAAGGCACGGACCTCACAAAGATTTTAGGGATGCTATAATGGTGATGACTAAATAAATGAGATTTTTTGTGAGCCTTCAAGATATAGCAATAGTTATTTTAGTTTTATTGCATCTAATTTATGAATATATAGAGAGAGCTATTATTAAAAAAAATACAAAATACAGAACAAAGCTTTCCAGAACATCTCAATTAGCCCACCGCTGAACATAGGCCTCTCCCAATGTGCGCCATTTTCTCCGATCCTCCGCCTTCCGCATCCAGTCTATCCCAGCCACTTTTTTCAGGTCGTCCGTCCATCTGGCTAGGGGGCATCCTACCTTTTTTATTTACCGTGTTTATTCAGAGCGTGAACTGCCAGAACGTCTACAAATACTTAATATTAGCTCGATTAGCAAGTCAAATACGTTGATTCCGGTAACTGATAACATTTGATGTGTAGAATCTGGTACTAAAATGTAATTTGAGATTTACATTTTCTGGTACATTTACTATATTTGTACTAGGATGATAACTACCTCTTGAAATCAGAAGAGCTTCCAGCTGTCATGTTTTCAAGACGAAAGTTCGCCAACTATTGTTCGAGAAATTAGCAGAATCATCCGAATAATGTTTAAGTATGTATATTGTATGGTTATGTTTATATCTACCTACTGAGTCACCTGCACCTACTGAGTCTTTCTCTGCACCTCTTTTGGTTGACTGGTAGAGAATGCCTGTGGCATTAAGTCCGCCTATGTACTTGTGCATAAAGTTAAAAATAAATAAATTAATTAATAATGTATAAATATACCTCATATCACCGTTTCCTATGTAATCTTTGCACTACATAACTCTTCATAAAAGTGATATCTAAAAGCCGTACATAAATTCTAATTTCAAATTGAAAGACGGTAACACCGTATTTATTTTGAACGTGAACTCTCATTACATTTATTTTGAAGGTGCAATTACTGTTTGACATCATTTCAGATTGCGCTCTTGCCTTTGGCGAGAAGAGAAGTTGCGGCGGGTGTTTATATAATACTTCTCAGTTCATACACTGCAATGTTTGTAAATAAAACTATACAAAACATTCCATTGACTGTGATAAAATAGGAAAGCATTTAGTATTATTAAATTGTTAGTTTCCAAGAGAAAATTTCTATTCTAATATTTATAATTTGAGTAAACCCATTATGAAATTAAAATCGTAGAATGTCCTGCCCTGTCCTGCTCTATTTTTTTAATTAGTTAAGTAACTGGAAAGTTTTGTTCAAGGTTGAATCGTGATAAACACCACCATCTTAATGTCATGCCCGTTTGCATCCTAGGTTTTTTTAATCCTTTTCCTCCTTTCGGCTTGGCTTATACTTTTATGTTATACTTTTTTTTCTTTTTACGTGCGAAAAATCCCCACGGATACCCCCACCACCGAAGTCGGTGGGAGAGGTTATGTCGGAATCGAACCGACTAAAACGCACAAAGCCTGTGGGTCTTTTTGGTTGCCGAAAGAGAGGTTATTAGGCATGCCCCTTGTTCCCGGCCGACCCATAGCCATCTCTCTCGATATGGCTCTCTCCTCGGGTATGGGGACCACTGAGTCCCCAACTAGTCCCCGGAAACGGGGAGGCATGCGAGGCGCGCTACTGCCGCGGCCTGCTTCTGCCAGGGTGACAAGCGGCTCCACCCGTCACCCCCAGGCCTACGCTCATGGGGGGCAGAGGTCATTCATCGACCTCCGAGTCGAGTTGCCTTCGTACGCGGACAGCTTGGCTTGCGATCCTTCATCGCTCCCGCTGCCACTCCCGACCCGCCTCCTCCTTCACGAGCATTACTTGCTCGCAAGAGGAGTCGCCGGCCGCCCACGCGTCGCGTGGCGAGCGTGAGAACTCTCACTCCCAGGGCCGCCACCAGCTCCCATCTCGGCGTATACTTTTAGTAACTGTCGTCTAACCTTCGAACTCGAAGTGAAAGCCTGTGAAAGAGCCTTGTCTGGCAATCAACAGCTGGTTAACTGACTTTCAATTGAGCTGGATTATGGTTCTGAAGATGGCGGTCCCAATAGATACTACGACGATTAAAGTTCGTAATTTTTAAGGCTTCAAACAATGTATGTAAAGCTGCCGGATTTGTTGATAATCATGGTCACTGCTCCGTTCCCTTAATTAATAGCGTGATGATATATACTATAACGTTTGTCAATAAACAAACTATTTAATACAAAATTAATTATTCAATTCGAACTAGTAGTTCCTGATATTAGAGAGTTGAAATAAACTCTTCAACTTTATTTATAGACACTATTCGGAACGGGAGCGACTATGGGAGTGAAGGAGGATCGCAAGCCACGCTGCCCACGTACTGAGGCAACTCGAGCGTTGGAGGTCGATAAATTACCTTCGCTCCCCATGAGCGCAGGCCTGGGGGGGACGGGTGGAGACACCTGTCGCCCTGACAGAAGCAGACCGCGACTGCGGCATGCGTTGTGTGACCCCGTTTCCGGGGAGATGTTTGGGACTCCGTAGCTCCCTTACCCGAGGAGGGCTAGATCGAGAGAGATGGCCCTGGGCAGGCTGGCGTGCGAGGGATATGCCTGCAAACCTCACCTTCGGCAACCAACAACGACCCCCAAGACGTCGTGCGTTTTAGTCGGTTCGAGTTCGACGTAACCTCTCCCACAGGTTCCGGCGGGGAGGAGTATCCGTCGAGACTTTCCCACGTTAAAAAAAAGACACTATTATCTGTTCTGTGGTAAAGATACATATCGGTGCGGCGATACTGTACCTTAGTAGGACGTAATACAATAGTGCAGCAATGTACAAACAAATAAAAGGACCGCAGTTCAGCGGCCCCGTAGACGCACACACATACAGACACATATAGGAGGTTTATTCGTACTGTTGGATTTGGCTCTTGTTATTATTGTTTTTGTTTTACTTTCAATTTCTTCTGTTGTGTTGTTGTGTAAAGGTTTTGGTTTTTAAGTGGATATATTTTATTTCATTTTATTTATTAAATACTATATTTAGAGTCATTGTTATTGTAAGCGTGTCTTTTACAGATGTTCTGCTCTCTTTCTATCTTTCTAAAATATCGATGTAATCAAAAATATTCACTCAGTTCAGTTAGTTAAATTTAAATATTGTGGTTCAATCACAATTAAACTATCAATATTTAAACGACAGAGGCGAGCGACAGGGGCGGAAAATACCCATTAAATTTTCACGCCAATCATGCATTTCAAACAATGGATACTCTGTCAAATAGCAATTGAGGTATGATAAAGATAAAGAGATAAAGATAATTTTATTTGCGCAAACATGTGTAGGTACAGGTGGAATTTTATAATATAATACATTACATTTAAAGAATTTATATTGTGCTTAACTATCACACATGGTGACTTATGAGGTATAGCGGTAAAGCTTTCGACTGTTAAGTTGTTGGTTCGATTCCCGCTCAGTGCAATATTTGTAGTACCTATGCATGACTTTTTTATACCACCTAGGTGGCAGACAAGCACACGGCTTACCTGATGTAAAGTGGTTACCGTGGCCTATAGATGCGTGCAACACCAGGGGAGTCGTCCTCGTACTGCAGACTCTGTAAGCACAGAGAGTTTCTGTTGCCGTCGGTTTAGAAGATAAAGCAAGACAAGTCTTTGGCCTTCCCATTGACAGCACATAAACTCTTCAGCGAGATAACACGAGGTTATTATGGCCACGGTATTCTGTAGGGCGGAGGTATTTCCCCAGTCGGACTGCTCAGTTGGACGTAAATACCGTCGTGTACTTGTATCCTACCTCTTGTAGAATATACATTATTATGTATATTTACATTGGTCTAGGTTTTCAATCTTCAGTTATATTAAACGTATACACTACAGGATATTTTGTGGACGGTATACTTTTCAGAACGGTTATAAAAAGACCACAATGGTATCTCCCCCACTTTATCCAATTGTATCTGACAAACGATCTCAATCATTCTGCTACAATGGACGGTATTACCGTCGAATTCGATACGATCGTCGGCATCGCCCCGCGGACGAGTGCGATCCCTGTCAGTCATGTAATTGACCCAATCGCATCACACGTTATAAGTATCCCTCAGCCTGCTATTAAAAGATTGCTTTTATTGAACATATTTCTCCAGTACATCTGTTAATGAATATCTACAATTGATTATTTACACCCACGTATAACGCAGTTTGAGTGTTTGACATAATCGCAATGAATATAAGTGATATATGATTGTGGAATAATTTCAACACTTTCATATTTTTTTTAAGAAACTTTTACCTATATACATAACAATATTAGGTAAATTTAGTCATTTCTCCATTAATCCTTTACTCAAAATTATTTGTTTGTGTTTTGTGTCATGAGAAATTACAGGTGCTAACTTTTTCATAGCACAAAACAAACCTCGCAAAACGCTTGGGGTGTCGAGACTTTATCACTCACTAGCACAAAAGTACTCTTTAAGATAGGTGTGTTAGAATTTAATTTTAAGACGTTTGTCATCGCACAAAAGCCTCACACTTAAAATGAAACCGCACTATAGCAACACTGCAGCGGAGAGGCGCGCCGCGTCGAAGACAACGGCGCTGCAATGAGTTTCATTTCATTTATTGGTTACCTGACGAATATATGAACGAAATAAGCGTTGAAGTGAAAAACTAGACAGATAATGTAAAGAGGGAGAACATCACACTCTTTATCCAAGACTCATCCAATGAGAACGATTTCATTACTTACTTCAGGATGACAAAGGATAAGTTTAATGAATTGTTGCCAGTTGTCGTCGCGAGCTATGTCGCACTAGCAGCAGTGGAACGGCGCAGCGCGAGAGAGACGCGTCACAATATTTTCCGGGAGTCAACTATGCCACGACGCGCCACGAACTCTATATACATATATATATATATATATATATATATATATATATATATATATATATATATATATATATATATACTGTGGAATAATTATATTTAGATCTAATATATGCATAGTTATAATTTTCACAATGTTTTTAGGCATAGTGTACAGTCGCCTAATAGTATGTAATAGTCTTCTGTTATTTTATTTATAGTTGTTTGAATCTGAAAATTAAAAAGGTACTTTAACTATTATGTCCTATATTATATAGTGTCAAAGTAGATTTAAGTGCGTCGGCCTTTTTTTTACGGGTCAAGCCGCCTTTTTAATTATTTTACATAAGTAAAAAACATACATATAAAAATAAAAAAGGTACTTTAAGCAGTATTTTCTACATTATATAGTGCCAAGGTAGGTTTAGGTGCCTTTTATGCCTTTATAAAGCTATGCTTATAAATGTTATGCTTAAATATGTTTATGCTAATTTAATTTATGATTAAGACAAATATGCTAAATTTGTAATGGACAAAAAATTGTGCATAAATATCATTAGTCTAAATTACCATATGCCAAGATATTTTATGGTTATTTTTTCATGTAAATGTAAACCACTCTACAGTACCGCTATAGTGTGTTATACTCCATAAGAAATAGGTACAAGAATATTCTTCTGTACACGCCGCACCTCTTCGCTGCAGAGTCGCCATAGGTTTCACTTTTAGGCTGCAAAAATATTGTAGAGATAGTAGCTCCTTGTTGGCATAACCTCACCAGAGTTCACGTGTCATTTAAGCCATCCATTAATTAAAATGTACTAAACCTAATAAATTATACACGTTTATATTAGTCTGTGAAATTCAGCTTTAGATAAAATGTAACACAAAAACGAAAAGTCCCATCTCAACTCCCTTCTCCTTCTTTCTAGTCAATTTACAACAATAAAACAATCTGTCATAGGTGTCATTTATTCATAAAAATTGCCGATATTTGATTCCTGTATTCTGTTCTCTTCAGTATTTTTTAAATAGTTCCTTGAATTTAATAACTTGAAAGACTGAAGCTGCCTTGCCTCTTCGGTTCAATGTTCTGAATCTTGACAGGTGCGCGCACTTTAGAAGTATTGACCGGTAGTGAACCGGAAGTGAATTTGCAATATAAGAACGTCTGTTTCAATCTCTTTCAATAGTGATATAATCCGGATATGCTAACTAAATCGTTTTAAAATGAATTTATTAATAAATTCAATACCTATCTCCCAATTATATATATCAGAAACAGTAGGCAGAATAAAGGAAAACATTTATTGTAAATTTCTAAATTATTGTAAATCTCATTTTAAGTGAACTTTATGTTTTTATGCAAAATAAATGTCTTTAAACCTATTATCATCATTATGCAAGGATGCCTGGTCACATCCGAGGCCTTGACCTCGAAGTCAGCACTAGAATCAATATACTCAGTTATAGAAGTGAAGCAAAATCAAAACCCCTAATTATTTGATTATAATTATTCCATGTTATTATTTTACGATTATACCTTAGAAACACACCACTACTCAATTCTTAAATTGTATAATGTTTATGCGAATGAAGTGAATAGTTCTGTTCATCGACTGCAGCGTTAATATACCGTGTATTTAATAAACGCCTGCAGTGAATATTCAAACACTACAATTTGAAACTGTCAGAACTTGGACGAGGGATAAATAGTCTGTACCTCGTTAGAAACCCTCATTGTGATCATTACAGAATATCGCAGATTGTCTGGTTACTGAACTTACAATATATAATAATAATTAGATATTTACCTGTACTTAAAAATATATATTTAACTGATCTTATTACATTAAGAATGGTAAAAGAGCAGTAGAAATTGCATATGTTCTTATTTTGTCGTTATTGATATATTTTTAATCATCCACTCAACATATGATGAGTAAACGATTTGACTATAAAATATTATGACGTCACAATAAATTATTTCATACTAACCGTTGTTTATAACTAACCGTTTTGGAGTTTAGTAAAAACTAACTGATTCATTAAAAGTGCTGTATTGATCCAGACCAACTGGATTCAATACAGCACTTTTAATGAATGTGTCCTAAAATATATATAATATTCACGTAAACATCAGAATAAAAAGAAAATATCTTACGTACGTTCGTATCTTCGTAACCTCAAAGGAAAAGTGAGACTTCAACTCATACAGTTCATTACATTAAGAACTTAAGCCAATTAGCTGCAAAGAAACAATTTTATAATGAACATTATATTTTCGCTTTGATGAGGTATTAATAGCGATTTTCCAGAGAAATATTATAATATTAGAGGTATAATAATATAAGACACATAATTATATTGCTTACGCAGGATAATCTTCAGAGTACAACCGAACTCATCTACAAACACATAGGTATAACAGTCAGTATCAGATTAATATTAATCAGAAAAGTGCTCAAAATAATATAAATACCAAAATTCCAAATAGTTGTAAGCATCCAGAATAGCGAAACTATATTAGTAATCAGTTTTCCGATATTTTGTAAGTTAGTAGAGTGTTTATATCCAAAGGTACAAGCACGCCGGTCAAAGGTATCTAATGAAGTGTAACAAAGAGAATACAATACTACGTAAGAAGTGAAGTGAAGTGTAAGATCAAAATGTGTTAACACTGTCATTTGAGTATATCTTCAGTTTCTTTTTATACGTGACAGTTGCTTGAGCCTCAAACTATCAACTCACACTTGTGAACAAAGAGTACGAATGCGTGTGGTAGCGTTCCCAGAAGACTGGCAGCATTGCCACGTTGTATGGCAATGCTTATTCTCTGTCCTAAAAAGAGGCCAGCCTTCTGGTCACGAGAAGCGTCGACCATTCGCTTCGCAATCTCACGGAAGAGGTTGCGAGCGCTCGGACCCCATGACCCCAAAGTCTCGACTCCAAACGGCACAAATTCATAATCTCCGATGAGATTGGAGTATTTGCGCCGCTTGAGAGCCTCTGCAGAAGCAGCAGCAGCACCAGCACAGCCAGCCGTGCTAGTTATATGGGTAGGAGCCATGGTATCAACGCATGTGATATTATAGTTATATGTAATATGAGAAAAGTATTATTATATTTTTTATATAAACGAACTCTTTTGTCATCAATGATAGTTTACTAATAGTTTATGAGTTAAGCATTTAACAGTATAAAAAAACAAAAGTCAGAGCAGAAATAAAAGGGATACAAATATGTTTAAATGACAGTGTTTTATTTATTTTAACCTTATTTTCTATCGACCGCAGTGTTTGTACATATAGCTGCGCAGACAAAAAATATTAGGAAATTAATTAATAACAGCATGAGACCTGTTGTAACTGAAAAGAAATTTGGTCAAAACAATGTGAAAAAGAAATATTTCGTGCTGTTACTCATTATTTCCCAGTTTACTCATTTTTGACATTATTTGTACCGGCCTAATTTCACTATAAGTATTTAACTAACTTACACAATATTGGAAAATTGATAGCTAAGATGGTTTGACAACTCTAGATATTATTTAAGCACTGTAATAACTCCTATAAAATTGGAAAATTGATATTCAAATCATTCTAAGTACTTTTCTGGTCAACAGCATCAACCGTTAATCACTTATTGCTATTATAGTAGATAAGTGATATTATAGACCCCATTGTAGTTAATCAACTTGCTAATTAACGGGTGATACACTGCCACATGGGATTTCTCTGGATTGGGAGGGCAGATGGCTGTAACTCGTTTAATAGACAAAATAGTAACAACAGGAGAAAGATTAGAAGAGCAGATACCCTAGCTCTGAAGTGCGACAGCTAGGGTACCTACCGGGATAGCCAGCATGTTTTTTTTTTTTTTTATATAGGACACGTCAATTGGACTTCGCCTTGAAAGAAAAGTATTCTTACAGAAACAAATATTGTGTCAAAGATAATGAAATTTCAAAAAACAACGGATATTTTCGGTATTACACGTAGTGGAGCTGCAGAAAATAGCATTTTTTTAAATACAATCTACAATATATATGCTATAGAAGCAAAATTCATGTCAATTAAATCCTATGCGTTGGTATTTTCACAAATAAATTCATATGAATAAATACAACTGATACCGCATGACTACCGCATACAGTTGTGAAGACACGTACACGTTGTACTTATCAAATCCGGGAGAATGAAACACACGATATTGTGGATCTCGTTGTTTAAATACTAAATATCTTTCCCTATATGTCGGTACAGTAGCCCTCAATTCGGCTTTTACATATTTACATATATAAGATTACGTACATACAGAAACACATATTCGATGTCTTTGTTAATATAAATGTTAGTTCTTTTTTAAAATCTTTATTTATTTACAGGATTTTTTTATCGTAAGACATGTCAGTCCTATTGTAACAAATTATATTATTTACATTTACCAAACATTTCTACACATCTCATAAACACACCTTGCAGCATCAGAATGAGGTGCCGATAAAATACTGTGGAATGAACCTACATTTTCTATTCTTATATTAAAATCTAAAACTAGTTGATAAAATGTTAGTTGTGTTATGGTTCGTTATAATAAACTTATATAATAAGCTATGTGTTTATGTAGATGTTATACCGAATTGATGGTTTATTGAAAAGGGGTAGGTGAAAAGCACTTGAAACTTGTATGAATGGTTTTTGATAGTTGTACGATCAGTTTGCTACTTATACACTTAATAAGATTCTTCCTACAGTCCCGGGTCCTTTAAGCGGGGCGTGAAAAAGCATATGATGAGGCCGTCAAGCTGAGTGTCACCATTGTCACACAGTATGTGTAAGTAATGTGACCCTCTTTTCTGGGACTTTGCCTTCAGCTTACCATCAGGCAAGGCGAAGTCCAATTGATGTGTCCTATATAAAAAAAAAGATGATAGGAAATGGTAATACTCAAATCGATTAAGATGGAATAAACTGAATCAGTCAGTGATAGCCATCTACCGACATTCGTACGAATTTTCGAAATTAATGTATTATGTTGCAATCATTTTTAAACATTAATTTTTGATGTCTCCGCTAAAAATCAATTCAATTTTTCAATCAACCGATTCAGTTTGTTATAACTTAATCAATTTAAATATTTCGCATACTAAATGCTTTAAAATTTCATACAATGATAGTACTCTTTAGATAGGTCAAACTGATTGATATATTATATAGCAAAGGGACTAAAAAATTAATGACAGATGAGAACGCGCGGAATGCTTGATGACCGAATGCGAACTGAATTCATCGCTAAATAATTATAACTTTGAAGTAAATAAAAATGATGATGCGTGCCTTTACATGGTTTCGCAGCTAGGTCTAGCGTAGCTCGTACAACTGTTAAGGTACTGTGTTAGAACCACGGAGGACAGTATATGATTGAGTTTTGAGAAATAAGCAGACGAGGAGTCTTGGTTTGGCCTACCTCAGAGAAAAAAGGTATGCGTATCATATATGTATCTATATGGTATATTACTCAGTTGTATAGTCAATATAAGATATATATCAAGCTTATTCGGTAGGTACCCTTATCAGTCTACAAGTTGGCATAAGTACACGTAGCAATGTCAAGTTTGTCTCAATCTACAGATTCTGAAAAGTTAAAGAAGGTTCTGTAGGCTAGTGATAATATTGCTAAAATTTGAAGTAATCTTGGTAATATCTAATAAGAACCAGGTAAATAAAAAAGAAAGGGAAAAGAAAATATACCGACGGTCGCGTCGCCAGCTTTTGATAGGAAAATCTTAAGTCTTGCTCTTAGTGTTCATAATAAAAGCAAGGGAAATTTTCTATGAAAATCTGGAAGCATAACATTTTACCTCCAGTAATGAGAATAGCTCCCAGTAAAATGAGTTGTAATTTATAAAATGACATGGCTTGCAGCATAATAGAGACTTAATTGTTAATTAATTGAGAATTTAATATTAAATGGGATGGGAAAGTCGAAAGTACTACTTTGATAGTTCACGAAAAAGAAATTGCCAACATTCCTTTTATTATACAGGTTTATTGAAAAGCATCGTTTATCGAGGATATTAAGTTTGAAAGAAAGTGCATTGACTACCTTTTAAATAAACTTGGTATTCGATGGACGAGAAATAATCTCGGTGTATTACACAAAATAATATTTCAAGGCAAAGTTAAGTAATATACTTAGTTACTTTTATATCAACTTCTATTTGTTTGACAAACCACTATATCTAAAATTTATTTATATACTATATCAGAAAAAATATATAGGATTTTCTACCCAATGAAAGGTCAAAATATACAAATAAAAGTGACTACGTACGAGTGTGCAAAAAATAGGAAAGCTCTTTTCTTATATCCAGATAATCGGTTTACCAAAACCAACAAAAGCAGCCAAGCCAATTGATTTTTTCACCACGATGGTTTGTAGACCGTTTAATAAAAGGATATACGAGAGTTTTTATAAAAATAATAAAAATCATTTATTTCGGACCAGGGTCCATAGCGTGTTAGTAACAATAATCTTAATATTTATGTTATTGTGCCGCAGAATAAAGATTGTTTCTTTTTCACTATTGTTTGAAATGTCAGGTGAGTACGAAGTCAAAGTCAAAAATCATTTATTGTGCATAGACCATTAAACCGGGATTTACAATACGTCAATACAAAAATAAATATGAAAACTAGTTTAACAAATGAACCACCGGTACGATTCGCGGCCCCGATCTGAGAAGACTCCGGCAAGAAACTCCGCGAGCATTTTTTGGGTCTATTTACAAACATACACAAGTCTACTTAATCTAAATACAAAAATTTACTTGAGTAGCATATTTGAGCGAGCAGCTCATTTCCAAGCTTGTTTATCAGCCTTTCGGGCAAAATATACTTTTAAGTACATTTTTAAATAAACAAAGAAAACGAGTTTAAAAAAGTGGTTTATTTTAATATGTTTTCAGTTTATTTAGCATCCCAGAATGTTTGAGATAACTTTAATACATTTCCTTTACAAAGTGAGGACGTATTTTTTTTCAAACTCCAGTCCTCCACCGTGTCTTAAGGAATATTTTTATCCTTACATTTTCTTACTATATTTTTGGTCGCTTGAAAATTTGATGTTGTCTGGAAATACCAACACATTTAAGACCATTCTTGGAAGCATTTGTTAGCATATAGAGTGACATTTGACGGATCCGCTCGTACGTTTACCATGATCCTAGCGATTTCTCAGTTGTCTCCAAAGTTTGCACTTTGGAGTCTCAGGAGTCAAGTTTAAAGGCAGACTCTGTGCAATCCTATCCCGTAATAGAGGTCACTTACTTCTCATACACTAACTCACTTGTGTATCGCATATAGGGTCGATAGTAATAGTATTACACGCGGATTGTAAATTCTTTGAATATCTTGGATCTTATCACTGACTTTTTTTTTCAATTTATGCTCACCACTAAGTTCTTCTGTAAGTAGTAATGTGAGAATGAGACTTCAAGATCACTTGGAAATACTGATGTAATCTTTGAAATGAAAATGTTTTAGCTACTTCATTACTTAAGAGTACTAAAACTAATTGCTTGTATGACTTTACGCTTTTGAGAAATTTTCCACCTTTAGACCAAATAATTAAGTTGGGCCACTAAGCTCAGGTTTTCAGCTCCAAATTTAAGTTTAATGTTATAGTCAAAACGGATCAATATCACATGAATAACTCTTTTCTAGACAGAACAATATTCTGTGCAGATATCACGCTGTATCCTTGTGTCATATAATGTCAGCCAATGCCTTTTTTGTGATAAATATTGCGTCAATTATTAAAGTTTTAAGCGCAGTGGCGACAAATGAACATTGATGAGTGCCGTTGTCAAAATTATTGCGTTCATTTGTAGTACGGTACGCCTACAGTATTGACCGTAAGCTCCCCTATCATAAGAGGACAAGAGAGCTCAGTCACTGAACCCTTTTTACAACAGGCGGGGAGGCGGACGCGTCTCGCCGTCATTGTTAATTATTATTTATTAAGTTCAGGCAGGTAGGAATCTAATATAATAGAGAGGCTTCCCCTAGGTGAATGCACGTCTCGACGTCGTCTGAAAGGGTGAATTTGAAAAAAACCTATGATGCGCAGATTGTTTTAACTATTTATATTCTAAACGCTCAAAAGGATTATCACGTCGTGATCAAATATTCTAAAAGCATTGCCTGAAAGTTCTGATCTGTTCTGACTTTCTCATCTTTATTATTTGTTTGTTGTTGTGTTTGTTGTTTGGCTTGATTTTTATTTGGATTGGCTGGGTAGTAACCCATAGAGATAAACCAGTATCAAAGCCTCATCCATTGTTTAGCAGGTAAGGTTGACGGGGGCTGCATGGTTGTTGATAGGGCGCTGATCGTTTGTTTGTTTCTATTTCTCTTAAAGCTTTCTAGTTTTTAATATGTCCAAATATTAATGGCATCCTGGAACTCGCAATGAATTATGCATATCATTTTATATTCATAATTACAAACATGATTAATGCAACGAATGTGGCGGACATGAAATTTAAAGTGTAGTTCAATTGGCGATGGATTAAAATTGGGTTAATTGGTAATCCACTCCTGAACGAGTGGCAGAGGGTCATGACTATATTAAATGTATAACAGATATTTGTTACATAATTTGGTTTGGTGAACCCATCAAGATATTTGAGGGCTAGAAAGCTAATCTTAACTGCCAGCTGCTGCTAATTGAAGGCCGACTCCATAAATATTTTATATTCACGTTATATTGACTTGCAGCGGATGTGGAACCTCTCTGCTTTAGGAGGGACTTTGCTTCGCGTTGTGTGTTCGACCGCCTATACAACGGTTTGTGCTCAGCACAATGTTGAATATTTGATATGATGCCCACAGCAACATTCTATAATCGCACCGCTCGCCGTACGCAGGGAACTCATCCCCACGTATTGCAACCTGAGACGGTGCGCACTATGATGTATGAAATATCATCCCAAGTACACTCAAGCTGTGGAATGAACTCCCTGCTGCGGTTTCCCCATGTGCTTACAAAATGGGGTTCTTCAAAAGAGGCATTAGGAGGTTTCTTCAGGGTCAGCAGCGCGAGTGTGACGCCACTGGTGTTGCACATGTCCATAGGCCACGGTAACCACTAACCATAGGGTGGACCATGTGCTTGTCTGTCATCTAAGTGGTATAAAAAAAACTTAGTAATTAACATTACCGCGGTGAATTAGAGAGAATATGTAACCTAAATTACAAATATTCTCCCTTACCGTTTCAACGACGTTGTATTTTTTCTGATAGGAGTGGATTCACATCTATAATGTGGTGACCAGGTTTCGAACATGAGAGCTCTTGATCGAAAGTCCGCTTCATTAACTTCTAAGCTACCGACGCTTCTATCTAATAATTAGATAATTATCATGATATTAAAGAATAATATAATTAGCTACCTGTAAGAGCCGAGTGTTCCGCCGGGCTGTAACAGGGTGGTGCAACGCTCGCCTCAGTGGGACTGCAGGGTGGGGGGCCCCCCTGGTGACGGATGATTCCTTTCTTGACCATGTAGCAGCGCGGCATCGCGGCCAACGCTGTGGACAATACCAACAATGAATACCTAACTACCAAAACCTAAGACCCTCAATCGACGCAAGTATAGTAATATAAGTGGTAATTACATATTTGAGCTGGGATTATGGAGTCCAAGTTTAATTGGCGCTTTTAATTAACGCTACCCGTGTCCAAAGGGCTGGTTTATTCCTTGTGCAAAGGATTTGTATTGCCATTCAACGTGGCTTCTGGCCACCCTCCCGGTTGACATCGATGGGGAGGGACTCTTTGATGCCTGAACCTGCAGGATTGTTTAAGTATATTCTGTTTTTTTTAATATTTAAATTTAGATAACTTCCGTGTACATTATGTAAATACAAAAAGATTACAATAACTACCAATACTTAATTCTACTAATATTATATTGTAAAAGATTGTGATGATGCCCGTTATTATTGCACTGCACTACTGAGTCAGTTAGACTGTGACCACGGCCAGTGTAACGTGGTTGAAACGTCAAACAAATCGAAGGTATATAGGTACTAATAACATGATCGAGTTAATTGCCGTAAAGGTTATTGTATTAGATGTCTGTTATTCCATCACGCTGTATCGGCTGAAATTTTGTAGGTACAGTGATAGAATATAGTTGGGAATAATTATATGGGCTACTTTTTATTCCTGTAGTAGATTCCTGTGGGTTGGGGTAGTGGGATCAGAATTTCACACGGAACAGCGGGCTTCAGGTCGTTAACTAATAATGAAATATACCACATAACGGTAGAGTATTTGGCCATCGCATATCGCGCTGACTCGACGGGTTGGTACAGGGATTTCGAGATTTCCTTCTCTCGCAGTGATATCGTCTGCGAATTTTTCTGTTACTCGCCTCTTATGTCACCTGTCGGATGAGATATGGTGGTGATAATTATATTCTTTCTCTGTCACCACACGTACAGATGTTACTACCACACCACAGAAGTTAGAAGTTCCGTGTTCAATGCCCGCTCAGTTGTAATATTTGCATGCATGAATGTATCTAAATTTCAATCATTGCCCATAGACTACAGTAATCACTTCCCATTAGGTGGGCCGTGCGCTTCTCTCTATCTGCCTCCTAAGTGGCGTAAAAATATTGTTATTCGCATTTTAGAAACCTAGCTAGTTAAGCTACTGTGGCTTTGGTTCTAGATAAAATTATACAGTATGGTAGTTATGTTATTCTTGTTTTTTTTTAAAGAATAAAAGTTACTAAACGTAAAGTAATATAATATAGACCCATTTATATATTATTATAAGGTATAAAATATTTATTTTATACTTAAATATAGTCGCCATGGTTCATAAAATCTTTGAAAGAAATTCTCTGTTATTAGAAAGCCAGCTGAGGTATAAGCTGCACTGACATCCCATAAGGCCCTTTATTCCATTGTGTCACTCAAAATTAATATATGGAATTGACTTACAATGGCATCGTAATCTTTTCATACTTCATAATGATCATGATTATAGCTAAACCAGAATCTCATGGTAAATTGTTGTAAAATGCGATACTGGTGAAATTGGACGAAACTATCTTGATATTTTTTTTTTTTAATGTTTTTCATATATAGCAGCAGTAGACATACCTAGATATTGTGTTAGGGATATTGACTACATTTTTTATTCCAGAAAAATACCTTATAATAATATAATTAGCAGCTAAAGTGAAATATTCTTACTACAAATAATTTTTCCAAAATTCAATTTCTCGAGACATTCGAAAACGCTCCATACAGAATCATTATAATCATAGTTACTATTTATAAACATCATTATACCTGCTCGCAAGATGCGCCAGCATCCCTAAATCACGACGTCTCACATCACGCGCTTGTATCCATTTATTACTCTAGGCAGTACTGCTCGGCACTACCAAAAGTATCATGGGAAATTTTAACATAACATAACATAAACTCACGCCTATATCCCCGAAGACATGAAGGCAGAGGTGCTAGCACCCACATTTCGCCAGTTTATGTTTAGGTCCCAATGTAATAGGGTGGCGAGCCTATTGCCATTAACCGGGCACTTGAAAACCTGCGATAAATACACAAATAACTTCGAAAATCATCGAAACGTCATTGGTGTGTGCCATGGTAAAACCTGGGATCGAACCTGAGACCTCGTCTCAGCAGTCCACCGCGATTTTTTTGCGGTTTGCGGTTGGGAAATTTTACTTTCCCATTATCACATAGTGCTACAGAATTTTCATTTATTTTGTTGACGTTGCGTTTACATAGGAACAATGTATTAAAAATCCAACTAAAACAACCATATAAATTAAATTGAATAAACCTGAAATGCGTCATAGAATTCCTCCGCTTTAGTTGAAATATATATACAGCCATATCTATAGAATCACTACAGATATGTGATCATCATCAGCATCTCAAAGAAGTTGTGATATATGTGACAAAGAGTAAAAATCTATGTAAACGTATCAAAATGGTACAACCCAACTAACTTTAGTCTGATTCTCAACATTAAGAGAAAAGCTTACTCGAGTGCTTAATCTAGGCGAGGCACTATAAACTCGTGGAGTATTCTCATACCAAAAAATCTATTCATGAGACTACATGACTATATAAATATACACTTTTTCATATAAAGATGCAACAGTATCTTTTTGTCGTCTGTACACATCTGAATTATATATAGCAACAAAGTATTCCTACAAGCTTTCATGTGTAATGTTATGTCTACCCTACGAAGCGCTCTGAAGACGTTATACCGAGAATTTCTTTCTATTCGCTAATAGATAGGAATTCTCGGTATAACGTCTAAGGTTTCAGGGTAAAAAGACATGTGTGCGCAATTGCAGGCTATGCGCACTTTACTCAACTGTGAAGTTTCATAGAAGTGGGGACCTGCTGACATTTTCGAGGAATAATGGCAGTTTATTTATACCACAGGTTACACACAAGCAAACGGCCCACTTGATAGTAAGTGATTACAGGCCTATTGTCATGTGTAATAAAACATTCGTACTACCGACAATAGAAGAACCTTTTAATGAGCTTCTTGAAGAACCCCATATAGTAGTCACTTGAAGAAAATATTACCATATTACTTATAAACAATTACACAAAAACCGCGGTAGCCTAATGGTATGGGTAATGGACTGCTGAGATGAGGTCTCGGGTTCGATTCCAGGTTTTACCATGGCACACACCAAAGACTTTTCGATGCTTTTCGAAGTTATGTGTGTATTTATCGCAGATGTATAAGTGCCTGGTCAATGGCAATAGGCTCGCCACCTGTTACATTGGAACTTAAACATAAACTGGCGAAATGTGGATGCTAGCACCTCTGCCTACCCCCACGGGGATATAGGCGTGAGTTTATGCTATGCTATGCTATATAAAAGTTGCCTGAAAGAAATTGTGTAAAACGATAATGCCGCCCTTTGTACTGCTCTTGTCTTTTCAATTTTTAATTGGTGTACAATAAAGAATATAATAAATAAATAAAAATAAAGACAGCCTCAGTAGCGTGGCGGTAGGGAACACGACCGCTACGCTGCGCAAATCTTTGTATGCATGAGTACGAGTACTTGCATTGGTCTGGTCGTGCCTTGGAGAGTACGTTAAGCTGTTGGACCTGTTGCTATACGAACATCTGTGAACGTTAATGGTAGTTGGAGCCCTAAAAAGTCCAATAACTGTTCTAGCTACAATGCAATTGCAAAGAAGGGCATTGAGGCTGGTTGACAATCCCATACTCACAGGTAGAGTGGAACCTCTTAGCCTTAGGAGCGATTTTGCCTCACTGTGTGTATTTTACCGCCTATACAATGGTTTGTGCTCAGATGAATTGTTTGACGTGATGCCCGTAGCTACATTCTATCATCGCACCTCTCGCCATAGGCAGGGAATTCATCCCCACACATTGTGACCTGAGACGGTGCGCACTGTGCGGTATGAAAGAAACTTCATCCCACGCACACTCAAGCTGTGGAATGACCTCCCTGCTGCGGTTTTCCCAAGCGCCTACAATATGGGGTTCTTCAAGAGGGGCATCAGAAGGTTTCTTCATGGTCGGCAGCACGAGTGTAACACCCCTGGTGTTGCATACGTCCATAGGCCACGGTAACCGCTTTCCATCAGGTGGGCCGTGTGCTTGTCTGCCAACTAAGTGGTATAAAAAAAATTAAAAAAAAAAATCCCACGCACACTCAAGCTGTGGAATGACCTCCCTGCTGCGGTTTTCCCAAGCGCCTACAATATGGGGTTCTTCAAGAGGGGCATCAGAAGGTTTCTTCATGGTCGGCAGCACGAGTGTAACACCCCTGGTGTTGCATACGTCCATAGGCCACGGTAACCGCTTTCCATCAGGTGGGCCGTGTGCTTATCTGCCAACTAAGTGGTATAAAAAAAATTTAAAAAAAAAATCCCACGCACACTCAAGCTGTGGAATGACCTCCCTGCTGCGGTTTTCCGAAGCGCCTACAATATGGGGTTCTTCAAGAGGGGCAACAGAAGGTTTCTTCATGGTCGGCAGCACGAGTGTGACACCCCTGGTGTTGCATACGTCCATAGGCCACGGTAACCGCTTTCCATCAGGTGGGCTGTGTGCTTGTCTGCCAACTTAGTGGTATAAAAAAAAAATGCTTCGATGTTACCTTTAGGTTCTGGAGGTCAGATGGTAGTCGCTTCACGGAAAATATCGAAGTAAGACCAAATCCGCAGTTAGTAAGGCGGACCCCAGACTTCGAGGTGACAGTTTCTGATGCGACTGGGATTAACGCTAATGAAGAATTAATTTATATACTTCATACCAAATATATTTCGGGCAACAAACAAAATATCATATGATTAAGATATCGAAGTTAACCCATGAAATTATTTTGTTATGAATCCTAAACTAATTGATTATATGTTTACATAACATAACATAACCTATATCCCCGAAGGGGTAGGCAGTGGTGCTAGCACCCACATTTCGCCAGTTTATGTTTAGATCCCAATGTGCTGTGTGGTAATAGGTGGCGAGCCTATTGCCATTAACTGGGCACTTATAAACCTGCGATAAATACACACATAACTTCGAAAAGCATCGAAAAGTCATTGGTGTGTGCCATGGTAAAACCTGGGATCGAACCCGAGACCTCGTCTCAGCGTCCATTACCCATACCACTAGGCTTATTGTTTGTAATACCATTTAAATCGCGTGTGAATATCTGTGTAATTTCATTTCAATGAAACTAACAAATTTAATTAGTACGTGAAAGTAGACCAAACTAGTACGATGAATTCAATAATGTTAACGGGAATTAACGCGATCGTGATATACGTATCTATATTTAGATGGCTGACGTTTTGACCAGACAAAGGCTGTTCTGCTGTTTATTCATCAATTTTTTACCCGACTTTTAATGTATAGTTTTCTTTGTTCCCCTCTACAGGCTAACGACGGATTTAAATTAATGGGGTCTCAAATGAAAGGTGTTCAGGTGTCAAAGAGTAGATAAAATGTCAAAAAGACTACACTATACGGTGAACTTTTGGTGCTAAAATGTGAGTTATAAAAAAAATGTCATTCAAATTAATCGAGTAGGGATTTTAAAGGAGAATATAAAAATATATATATACATATAATAACTAAAAATTTTCAAATATTAGGTTGGGGAAAAAGTCTTTTCGCATTATAGTATGTATGAACTTGTAATAAAATCTCTTTGGCTATACTATTTGCATCTGGCTGGTTTTGGTATCATTAAAAGTTAAAACTTTAAAGAACATAATTCCAAATTCAAATTAGGAAAATGTGTGATTTGCTTTTGTTTTTCGTACGCTCAAGATGAGTGAATATAATGAAGAAATTCGATACATTTTAAAATTTTATTACAAAAATGCAACTCAAACCGTGAAAAAAATTTGCGATGTTTATGAACCTAGCAATGTCTGTGAGAGTAGCACAAATTTGGTTTAAGCGTTTTCATTCCGGAAATTTTGATGTCAAAGATGCACGTCGATCTGAATGCCATTTTTGAAAAAGTGGAGCAAGATCGGCATATCAGTAGTTACGACGTAGCTGAAGAACTGGGAATTGACAGACACAAAACAGTTTTGGCGCATTTGAAAAAACTGGAAACATAAAAATGCTCGATATTTGGGTACCTCACGACCTCACTGAAAGAAACCTAATGAACCGTGTACTCATTTGTGATGCTTTATTACGACGTAATGAAACCCAACCATTTTTGAAGAAGCTGATAACTGGTGATGAAAAGTGGATCACGTAAGACAAGAACGTGTGAAAAAGGTCGTGGTCAAAGGCCGGTCAGGCTTCACAAACTGTGGTAAATCCCGGGTTAACTCGCAACAAGGTGATGTTGTGTGTGTGGTGGGATTGGAAGGGCATTATTCATTATGAGCTGTTACCACCAGACAGGACCATCGATTCTGAACTCTACTGCGAACAACTGATGAGATTAAAGCAAGAAGTTGAGAGAAAGCGGCCGGCATTAATCAACAGAAGGGGTGTGATTTTTCATCATGATAACGCTAGACCTCACACATCTTTGGCTAGAGAGGCCACACGGCAGCCTCTCGTACCGTCTTACGCAGATGATCACCGAGCACGGGTGCTTCGGAAAGTATCTGCCATCACTGCGACGCGAGCGAGGACTTGGGGCCGCACACACTCACCGAGTGTCCGGCGTGGGAGACGCCGAGGCGGGAGCTTGTGGCGGCCCTGGGAGTGAGGGTTCTCACGCTCTCCACCTTGCTCGCGGCGATGGTGGCCGGCGCCTCCTTCTGCGAGCAAGTAATGCTCGTGAAGGAGGAGGCGGGGCGAGAGCGGCAGCGGGAGCAACGAAGGATCGCAAGCCAAGCTGCTCGCGTACGAAGGCAACTCGGGCGTCAGAGGTCGATGAACGACCTCCGCCCCCATGAACGCTGGCCTGGGGGTGACAGGTGGAGCCGCCTGTCACCCTGGCAGAAGCAGGCCGCGGCGGCGGCGCGCCTGGCGCGCCTCCCCGTTTTCCAGGAACGAGTTGGGGACTCTGTAGTCCCCACACACCCGAGGAGAGGGCCAGATCGTGAGAAATGGCCGTGGGTCGGCCGGGGTGCGAGGGATATGCCTGTCAACCTCACCTTCGGCAACCAAAACGACCCACAGGCGGCGTGCGTTTTAGTCGGTTCGAGTCCGACATAACCTCTCCCACCGGCTCCGGTGGGGAGGTATTCGTGGTGATTTTGCGCACGTAAAAAGAAAAAAAGGCCTCACACATCTTTAGCCAATCAGCAAAAATTAAGAGAGTTTGGCTGGGAGGTGTTAATGCATCCGCCGTATAGTCCTGACCTTGCACCTTCAGATTTCCACCTGTTTCGGTCTCGTCAGAATTCTTTAGGCAATGTCAGGTTAACATCACGAGAGGACTGCAAAAACCACTTGTCACGGTATTTTGATCAGAAGTCCCAAAATTTCTATAGCAGTGGGATCATGTCCCTACCTACAAGATGGGAAAAAGTTATCGAACAAAATGGTACCTACTTACTTTAGTTAAATGTAAATAAACTGAATTAAAAAATGTTTTGAATTTTCTTTAAAATGCGAAGAATCTTTTTCCCCTACCTATTTAAATTAATTATTGAACAATAAAACCAAAACTGCTGTTTTTGTACAGCAGTCTTGGTTTTATTTATCGAAACAAGTTTGATAGCAGGCGGTACCCATTAATTTTCTTTCGGTTTATGATTGGTAAAAATTTATGACAATTTCAATATGTTTATAATGTGGTTGACTATTTTGGCTATCACAACTTCCACTTACACTTCAATAATACATGGTATGCGACCTATTTTCTAAACTACTTAAGAAGAAAAATTTCTCTATGTGCAAAAAAGTAATGGCTTATGCTAGTTTTTTCTGTTCTGTGGGTTTATTGCCAGGCACATCAAGACAATTCTCAGATGGCAGTAATTTTCCTACTCACATGACAAAACGTTATACCTGATACAGTTGGTAGTTAACGCAAATGTACACAATAAAATAAAACTATTTATACAACATTATATTGTGATGATCATAGATAACTCTTACAGAGTTAAGCTCTTTTGTACATAATTTTTTCTTCAAGGTTGTCTGGAAGAAATCTCATTCAGCGGTAAGGCTACCTATTTGCCTCTGCTGTAAATGTATGCACAATATACAATATGTGTATTATAAAGTATTATTAATTTATCTATCGATCTATCTAATTTTATTTTGTTTGCCGAAAAAAGTACTCAAAGTGATCTTAACGCCTTTGCTGACTGATTGTTCTGACATATGGTACACAATATTAGTTTGGACAATAACACAATTTCAATCAATAAATCAGTCTGACTTGCTTTTAGTACCTTGGTATTAAGTTCATTTATATACGTGTACCCTGTTTATATATGTTTTTTTTCTGTGTACAATAAATAAATAAAAGAACTTTATGACACATGCTTGTTGGTTAACTAAATTATGATGTCTACTCTAATTCATTGTAATAAACTCTTCTCCTCCTACTGACCAAATGACCAATTCGAAATAGTAAACTTTTACCGTTAAATAATATTTATTATTATTATTATTATTATTTATACTTTATTGTACACACACATATATTACATTAATATAACAAGATGAGATGTAATGTACAAAGGCGAGCTTAACTCAAAGTTGAGTTCTCTTCCAGCAAACCCGGGAGTGCACAGAGGAATTGCAATACGAGAGGCTAAGTCTAGTGCACAAGTGTAAAATTAATATAAGAAGGTATAAAATGTGTATACCCCCGACAATAGGCACAAATATACACATACACATATACACACATACACATACACACGTAAATACATACATACATACATACATACATACATACATACATATCTACATAAATACATAAATAAACATACATACATACATACATACAAATACATATCATGTATGTCTGCTATTGTTGAGAGAGAAAGTAATCTCTTATACGTCTTTTAAAAATATTCAGAGAAGGACTATCGCGTATGGAGTGAGGAAGAGAATTCCACAGTCGTACTGCAGAAACTGTGAAGGAATTGTCGTAGCAAGTCGAACTATGCGAGGGAGTTCGAAGTAAAAGAGAAGACGAAGTGCGACAGGGCTTTCCCCTGGGTACAAGGAACTCAAAACGCTCACGAAGATATGAAGGAGAATGAGGGTTGTGAAGAATAGAAAAGAGAAGGGAAAGAATGTGAACATCTCGACGCCGCCGAATTGGTAACCATTTCAGTTGCCTTCTGAACTCCGAAACGTGGTCGTACTTACGTAGGCCGAAAATAAAACGAATACACAAATTTTGCAGTCGCTCCATCTTGTTCCAGAGTTCTTCAGTTGCATCCAGAAAGGTGACATCAGCATAGTCTAGGAGGGGAAGGAGAAGAGATTGAGCGAGACAGACTCTGGTTTTAAAAGGAAGGAAATTCTGAAGACGCCTAAGGGAGTGGAAAGTACCAAAAACTCTCCGGCTTACCTCGTTGATATGACTGGTCCATGACAAATTGCAATCGAAGAGAACCCCCAGGTTTTTGGCGACCGTGGAAAATGGTATCAGAGCATTGCTGTAAAAAACAGGAGTTAGAGAGGCATGGTCAAGATTACTGTAAATGTGTCTGCCACCTATAATGACTGCCTGAGATTTCGCAGGATTGACTAGCAGTCCGAAAGATTTTGCCCAAGCACTAATGTTTTTAAGGTCATTATTGATGGCAGTAATGGCCCCACCCACATCATCAGACCTAAAATGACGATACAACTGCAAATCGTCTGCGTAGAGATGATAACTGGAAGAAATAACTTTGGTGATAGCATTAATAAAAATTGAGAAAAGTAGAGGAGAGAGGACAGCACCTTGCGGTACACCCGCAGTAAGGTTACGCCAGTCAGAGGACGCCTCATCAGAGCGAACCCGCTGCGAGCGACCCCGAAGATAAGAGTTAAACCAAGCGATTACGGAGGGCGATATATTTAATGAAGAAAGGATGCCCAAGAGGATGTCGAAGTCAACAGAATTGAAGGCACTACTGAAGTCCAGTAGAACCAATACCGTCAGGAGTTTATTCTCCATGGCCAGTCTTATATCATCGGATATTTTGACTAAAGCCGTGACTGTACTATGGCCAGAAAGAAAACCAGATTGTAATGGACTCAGTAGACCATTAGAGGAAAGGTAACAAGATAATTGAATACGCACCGTGTTCTCAAGCACTTTGGAAAGAATCGGAAGGATTGAAATAGGCCTAAACTGGGATAATAAGGATGGATTAGAGGTTTTGGGCAAAGGAATGACTAGTGCTTTCTTCCAGGCCAAAGGAAAAGAGCTATGCTCAAGCGAAAAATTTACTATGTGGGTAATGGCTGGAAGGAGTTCATTTAGAATAGGCAGTAACATTTGCAGCTGAATACCATCATTACCCATTGCTTTGGTCGATATTCTTACAATTTGCTTCCGTACATCGCTCTCCGCAACCGGGTTGAATATAAAAGAGGCACATTCAGGCAGGGGAAGACTGGAGAGATAACTTAGAGTAGATACTTTATCCAAATCATCTATCACAGTTGGTGGCGTGGAGAAATGTATATTTAACGTATTGAGGTCGCAATTCAGCGTGTTGTCCCTGGTAGTCTTACCGATACCAAGAGACCTTAGAAATTGCCATACCTGAGATGTGTTAGAATTATTAATGGAGTCGTGGATGTGGCGCTTTTTCGCATCTCTACACAGACGACCGCAGCGATTCCTAATAATTTTATAAGAAGACCAATTATCATCAGATGGATTTCGATTGTAACGTCTTTTGGCTTTGTCCCGTTGAGACATAACACGCTTAATATCGTCTGAGAGCCAAGGGGCGGGTAAATGCTTCACCCTAATCTTTTTCAGTGGGGCATGTTTATTATAAAGACACATAAGAATATTGTTAAGGCTGTCTACTTTAGTGTCAATATCCCCAGAATTGTATACAAGAGAAAAGTCAGCTCCTCTTACATCGGCCCTCAAAATGTCCAGGTCGATATTTTTGAAACTTCGAAGAAGGAAGAATTTAGGTTTAGGTTTAGGCGTGCGAATTTTATAGGAGAGATAAATGAGATCATGATAAGAGAAAGGAGCAGGAAGTTGACCATGAGTAACAACTTTGTCACGGTCCGAAACAATAATGAGGTCTAAAAGAGAAGGAGTACAGTGGGGGGTGCGATGTGTCGCATTTAATGGAAGAATGTGCATGTTTACCGAAGAAACCAGAGACTGGAGTCTCCGACTGCGTGCATCATCCTTTAGTAGACACGTGTTGAAGTCACCTAAGATAATCGAGTACTGGTATAAAGCGGATAGATTTTCTAACTTAGACTCGAAAGAAGAGAAATAGTCAATTTTCAGGGAAGGACTGTAATAAACCCCCAGAAGACACTTAACGTGATAAAAGTCAACTTCGATAAAAACATGTTCAGTAAAACCAGAGTAGACATTAGGTGACTGATCTATCACTTTGAACGAAATATCCCTGCGCAGGTAGATCCCCACACCGCCGTACCCCCTGCCCACCCTATCATTTCGGATTAACGTATACCCTGGCAATGTATACTGTGTGGAAGGAAGTGTAGGTTTAAGAAAGGTTTCCGATATGAGTACAGCATGTATGACGTTGGAGTCGAAAGCCAAAAGTAGATCCGGGTAGTGAGCGTGAACGCTTTGAGCATTAATATGCACTACATTCAAGAACTTGTCTAAAGGACTATAAATAGTTAACAAGTCCTTGCGTAGGCGAACTGCGTCCTTTTCATTATCGCTACATGCACTGGCGTAGTCCTCGTCTGACACTTCAGATGAAGAGCAAGAAATGTAACTATCGTCATAATCAGACATAAATATTATAATACTATATTTAAATAATTAAAAAAAATAAAAATATGTATATATATATATAAAAATACTAAAATATAAATTCTCATTTTGTTATCCTCAATGCACTAACGAGCCAAGCAGATACATTTGAATTATATTGTAAGTAACAACTAAACGCACTGACAACTGAAATTGTTTCTAAACGGATCATAAAACGACACAATACAATCTGACACCAATCCGTCACTAACGTCATAAGGACCTAAGGAATTTACTTGGAATGTATTTATTGTGAAATTGTGAAAGAAAGGTTGTAAGAAAATAAAACAAAATAAGTATACAACCAACCGACATTAACTGCTTAAAATTTGGAAGATGTTAAATTACGAAGTTAGAGAGAGACAGCATAACAAAATTACAACTGACCTCAAATTGCAGTTTCTAAAATAAAATAAAAAGAGGTTATAAAGTGAAATATACATTATCCGGTGGAATAAAAGTCAAGATAGGATAGATATTATAGCTACTTGATATGTTTTCGGGGTCTTCTGTCACTGACGGCGGCTCCACCAGATGCTGTATGGACGACAGGCTGCGAAGTAGTAGATGTTTCGGTCGGCGGCAACTGGGGGGACGGGAAATCCATACATAGTTTGCGCAGTTCCGAGGATGACTCAATTCTACGCCGTACATTATTAGGAAGTTGTACCACTATTTTCCCGTCAGAAGTCCAACACTGCCTTACCCCAAAGTGCTTGCGGGCATCCATGAAGACGTCGTGGCGGGGTTTGGTTAGGAATTCAGACAGTGTCAATCCTGTACCCTTAAGTCTAGTCTTAGAATTCCAAACCTCACTGCGCAGCAAATATGTCTGGAACCTGATGAGAAGGGGACGGGGCTTCGAAACATTGTTACCCAGGCGATGACAGTTCTCAAGATCTCCGGCTGTGATGTCAGGCAACCGCAATTTTTCTTTTATGGTAGCAATAACCTGATTCACGCCAGTGGCCCCCGACGATTCAGCCAACCCATGAAGCAACAATACCTTCCTTCGGGAAGCCATCTCATGCCGGTCAAGTCCAGATAATAGCAGCTCCATTTGTGTCCTCAACATACCCATGGTTTTCCATATGAGAGCCTTGAAGTCTGTGAAGTCCCGTGAGAGGCCAGCAATCGTTTTATGGGCTGTATCGGTAGCCGCTGCACTCCTTAGGTCTTCATCATATTGAACCATGCGTGAGGTAAACATTGAAGACAGCTCCTCCATACTATTTGACAGTCTGGTGTAAAGATCCATTGTGTTACTGTGTTATCTGTGCGACAGTAGACTTTATAGGAGACACAGTAAGTTGTTCAGTGCACTAAAGGATATTGAGAACTTTTAGCAACTATTTAGCATTGAAAATTAATTAAAAATATTTTTAAATGTTAATTATTTACAGAGCTGAAATTTTTTGCTGTGTACAGTCAGACTACCCTCTAATCCTTTACTCAGTAAATACTTCAAGTTCCTCCAAAACCAAATAGTGCGATGGCTATTAATTCACAGTTAAAACTAGGTTACAGCTGTCTCGCGGAACAAATATTAATTAACAGCGTTGAAACAGACTGCAGGTTGAAACACCTTGACACACAAGCTCTCGATAAACGGTAGTTGAAACTTGCTCATGTGGCAAGCTTAGTGACAGTTGAGGAAGCTCGTGAAATGTGACAAAAGCTGGTGCGAATATTCTATTATGTTGAGTACTTGAAGTTAGTATTTATGTCTTAGAATCTACTGTTTTGTTTACTCTGATTGAAAATTGCCTAAATAGGAAATAATCTATTTAGGCCATTTTCGTAGTTGTCGCAAAGCTTTTTTTGTATACATTATTTTTAGAGACAGTAGACATCCCATGATTGATGATTTACTGAATATTATTATAACGTTTTTTCTAATATTAGATATAAAAAAATAGTTAGTAAAAAAATGGGCCAAGTTGTCAACAATAAATGAACAATGAACCAAACTAAAAAATATTAATTCTCCGTGAGTTGATACTTAAAAATGTTCAGGGTTCTTACGTAAGGAGCAAGTTAGGTTTTTCATATAGATAGCCATAAGATTTTAACACATAAACATGCGTAGTTGCATCGAGGCTCTGGTACAGGCTTATCCTCCCAGAGTTGCTCCTTAAGCCATATAAGTCAAATCAAATACTGGACATGGAGAAAGCGGACACCAGGCTTTAAGGTAAAATCTTCGGATGCAACCAGGAACACAGTTTGAAGATTAAGCCTTATGATTGTAAGGTCTCGCATTCAAATCCCTGGAAATACTCTACCGAAGTACATCGCACCCCTCACAAGCAATGTAACTTAACTAGAAGGACTAACGGAAATACTTCCGTTATTAGTACTTGAACAAAAAAAGCCGGTCATGTGCGAGTTGACTGACTCGCACTCCAAGAGTTCCGTTTAAAATTGTATGTAGGGACTAATGTATTTATTTAATACATATTTATGCTATATAAACCGCAATATATTTTGATTGCGTTGACTTAGAAGTTTGATTTTGCAGTTTCAAAACGTTTCAGACCTAAGTGTGTGGTTTGAATTCCAACTTGACACAAAAAGACAGACTGGAAGACAGTCAGACAAAGAACGAAGTGGCCCTATAAGGGTTCCGTATTTTTCCTCTTGAAGTACGAAACCCTAAAGCTTGGTATAAATAACCTAGAAATACAAAAACATTCTGGTGCAGTCGGGTAAAAAAAATGATGCACAATGTGTTCAAATACATAAAGAGAGTTTTTCGTTGGAAGCTCAATGAATAATGCAAGTTCATTAAAATTTCTGTTCAAGCTACATTAGCTCGTAAAAGAGCGTCGTTTTTACAGATTTGAGGGTAAAACGTTTGTTTTACATTTTCACTTTTTTAAATTTTTTCGTGCCCAACTGCTAAAGAGGTCCCTTTTAATTAACCCTACTCTTTCGTTGGTGCATGCTTAAAAGGCAGTTTAAAAGAGATGATGTCGTCTGTACTTAGTAGGTTTACACGTAAGCATGATTATTAGATAGTATCAACATTACCTCAACTCTTTCATTCGGTACATGTTTATACTTTGTTCATGGTCACAATAGTTTTCGAAGCGTATCAGTGCAGATAATTCCTGTTAGGAATGTTTGCTCTCGAGCAATGTGGCTCTCGTACTCGAGCGATTCGTGGACCTCAATAAATGTAATAATACAGGAGTGAACTACGCCAGCCGTATAAACCTAACAATAAACAAGGATTGCGGTGATCGCATTCATTCGGATCTTCAATTACTTTGCAATATAATAAATATTAAACTATCGCTTTCTATGATATACAATAATTTTTCTGGGATGTATGTACCTATAATATGATCGCGTTAAGTATCGTTAACATTATTGCATACGTTACAAATATTTTTGACGATCAATGGCGCAGTGGAATGCTCAATGCAATGCCATTTATATCCTAAATGTTTTATCTTCTGAGTTTATTTTAATATTTCAATGTGAAATACGATTTTACGTATTTAGCTCAAATTTAAATGAAATCTCAACCAAGGTAGGTAGGTATTCCGTATGAAATAAAATACAAAATCAAAAACCTGTCATCATTGTCATCGCAAAATAATAAAAAAACACAATCTGCACAAAATGTCAAAGTCGGTCTTCTTCTCGGTACTTGTGTGAAAAGTGACAACATTACTGATTGCTCAGAACGTTAGCTGTCCTCCATTAGTTGAGGCCCACTTCAATAACGCCACGATTTTAATACCTTTTCGGCTATGTAGTAAAATGCAAATATTTTTCAGTGTGATATATCCAAAAACCTACCGGTGCTTTTGTGATTTAATAACTTTCAGAGTCACTCATTTTGGACGCGTCTCCAGTTAATCTTTCTCATTTCATTAGTTCAACCCATTTTTAAAATCTAATTTTAACCCTTAACATCCAACAAGTGTCCCGCGGACACAATTCTGCGTTTATGTTATCATAAAAACTAAAGTATTAATGTTTGGCGATGTGCTCGCAAAGCGACAATTCCATTTTTTATACTACATGGCAAATAAGCACATGGCCCACCTGATAGGAAGTTCTCACCGTAGCCTATGGACGTATGCAACACCAGGCGGTTACAATTGTGCTGACGAACTTGAAAAAACCTTCTAATGTCCTTGTTGAAGTACCCCATATTGTAGATGTTTGGAAAAACATTAGCAGAGGAGTTCATTCCACAGCTTGAGTGTGCGTGGGTAGAAGTTTATTTCATACCACACAGGGCGCTCCCTTTCCAGTCGCAATGTGTGAGTATGAATTCCCTGTCTGTGGTGAGTGGTACGATAATAGAATGTAGCTGTGGGCATCATGTCACACAATTCATCTGAGCACAAACCATTGTATAGGCACACACACTGCGAGGCAAAGTCCCTAGTTAGACTGAGGGGTGCCACATCGCCTGCGAGTATGGGATTGTTCACGATCCTTAACGCAGGCACTCCGGCAAAAAGGTGAAAGCAGTATGGGCCGCACCTGTGCTTTGTAAAGAAGGAAAGCTACATATATCGACACCCAGGATCCCGATACTCGAGGAAATGGTAAGCGATATGCACAGGAATTGCGGCGTTCCAATAAACGGGGTTTTATTAGCATTGACTACACATACTTGTGTCTTCATGGGGTTAAATTGGGCTAGGTTTAGTCGTCCCCAATAGGATACTCCCGAGAGAGTAGTCTCGATTTCAGACACAAGTTGTTTGCGACTCTTTTTCATCTAGTACTGAGGAATAAATTTTAAAAACGTATTTATTTTTATAAATCGGCCTTTTGACTAATTTATCGCCAATATTCTACGAATTTAAATGTGCAATTTATGGGAAAGTCGGTTAAATTGGACCACTTTTGACTTAGATTCAAATATTTAGTTTATAATCAATCAATCAATCAATCAATCAATCAATCAATCAATTAGCCCACCGCAGTCCACTGCTGGACATAAGCCTCTCCCAATGTGTGCCATGTTCTCCGATCCTCCGCCTTCCGCATCTTAGTTGATAAAAGGTCTTATAAATATATAAAAGGCATGTAAAAATAGTTTCATATCTTGGTTATCATATGACAAAGGAACAATGTCTTGTCTCTTCGTTAGGTTAGATAAAGTGCACTTTTTGTGGAATTCTGCCACCGGTTTAATTTAGCTGACTAGCCTTTAATATTGCATCATAGGTATTTAAATTGTATCAGACAGTAACATACTACATAAAAAAAGCTTATTTCAGATCTGTCTTGCATGCGTTCAATTTGCTTTGCCTTTACCGTAGTATAACAAAAATAGGGCATACACGTACATATTCTCACACCTGTATATCTCCAAAGGGGTAGGCTGAGGTTAATACATCTATAATATAGGCAAATTTCACCAACTATGATTTTCGGTTCCACATATAGGGGGCGAGCCTATTACCATCAAACGAGCACAAAAATATAGCAAATAATCAGACCCCTGCCCTTACTGGAAATGATATTTCAAGAATCTGTCCCATGTTTTCAAGAGCTTTGCAGGTTGTGAAACCACTCAATTCGCTCATCTCTGCTTTTTTACTCTTTTCCAATAAGTACTTTTAAGTCTGGATTTATTCTGTCTCCACCGAGTCCAGTTCAAATCAGGATGCTCGGGCCCATACGAAAAACGACGTATTACACACCTCGAGAGGAAAGTTAACACCAACAGGTGTACCGGCCCAATATCTTTGTAGGCAAGTATACGTTCATAAGTTCTATTTATAACTCCATGTGCCGATGCACACGTTCATAGGCCACCGTAGCCACGGCACCACTTAGGTGGCAGACGAGCACACGGCCCACCTGATGAGAAGTGTCTCATCAGGTGGGCCGTGTGCTCGTCTGCCACCTAAGTGGTATAAAAAAACTCCTCTGAAATACTCTGAATATGTAAAAGATTTTTTCGTCGATCTTGATGCAAAAGAAAACCGCAAGAGAAATAAATTAACAAACATCCACAAGCTACGACTCGTAGCTTCCGTAGCAATTCGTAGCGAACGTGCCACGGCCTGCTCTGCGCCTAGTCGCCCAAGTCGTATCTCCCATTCCGCCACCATTTCCCTGTGGAGCTGGGATCTCACGGCCCGAATTTCTTCAGGCTCGGGATCGTGACCCCGCTCCCGCGCCGCCTTTCGGAACCAATATAGCGCCGAAAGGCATCTCGCTTCCAGGATCCATGGTGGCGATCCGGCGAGGAGACTCGCCGCGTTGAAAGATATCGTGCGGTACCCCCTTATGATGCGGCACGCCAACTTCTGCTGCGGACGCTGCAGCAGGGGCATGTGCCGATCACTCAGGGTGTCCGCCCACACGGGACACCCGTACAGGGCCATGGACCGCACGACACCCGCGTAGAGCCTCCTGCAGGAGTCCTCCGGGCCCCTCAGGTTGGGCAGTAGCCGCGCCAGAGCGTTGGCTGTGCCCACCAATTTGGGGCCCAGACTTCGGAAGTGCTTCCCGAAGTCCCACCGGCCGTCGAGCGCGAGCCCCAGATACTTCATCTGGGGCTTGATGCCGATGAGAGTGCCTCCCACTGTGAGACTGGAACCAGGTGGTGGCGTGCGCCGAGGTCCATGAAAGAACATGGCCTCGGATTTATGCAAAGCCACCTCAAGGCCCAGCCGCCGGATCCGTTCCACGACTTGAGCAACCGCGGTCGTGGCCCTCAGGGTCGCTTCGCGGTATGTAGCCCCGCTCGCCGTCACTAGCGTGTCGTCCGCATAGCACGTGACGGCGGCGCCGTCCGCGAGCTCACCGCGAAGCACCCAGTCGTATCCGATGTTCCACAGGAGCGGCCCAAGAACCGATCCCTGTGGAACGCCGCACGACATCTCACGCCGACTGACGCCGGTCGCACTTGGGTAGATGACGGCTCTCTCCGAGATAATGTACCTGTTGACTAAAGGAAGGGACTGTAAAAGCCATCCCAAAAAACCGAACAAACCAAATAAAAATGAGAAAAATGTGTAAGCAGACCAAGGTGAAAGGTTCATATGCAGCTGTAACTAGATTCGAAAATTTCCGGATAACTATTTTACCTTTCCATAAAAGTTGAATACCAACTCTAATGAAAAAAGAAAATTAAAAATAGGATATTGGATTTAGGAGCTCCCGAGCCGTGAGTCACTGTCAACTTTTCTAGGAACGACATTTCATTTTTATTACATTTTGTGTTAACTACATATGGGTGTTAGCAAAATGCACAGCGGATGCTGTATATTTTGTTAACATCCATATGTACAGAGTTCAGATTATCGATTAAATTAAAAAATGTGAACTTGCTAGTCGAGGCTTGAACCTGTGGCCAGTCCGTTGCAAAGAGAATGCTCGAATCAACTATGGACACATATGTAAATATATATATACATAGACCACGTCTTGGGCTCTCGATATTTTCCTATGTAAACGTCTTACTTGCAATGAGCGATGGAGAGGGGAATATTTAACAATGATTGTAAATGATTATCGGTTATCGGAAGGCTTCACTCTTACCCCAAAGACTTTGCATACTAATTGCTTCCATTAAATTTATATTATAATTATTTATCGTTCCAATAACGTTTTAATTTTCTATTTTTACACCTAAGGTCTTTTTGTACTGTGTACTTTATTACATTACATAGATATATATATATTATAGTCATGCCTGTAAATCACCGATGGGGTAGGCAGAGGACCTCTGTCTTCCACTTCGAGGATTTCATAGAAAATCATAGTTGGTGAAATGTGGGTGGAAATATTTCCACTCACATTTCACCAACTTTTTAATCCCACGTAATAAGAGGTGAACCTATTACTGTCAAGAGGTACTGTCTGTATGTTTACTGTCGGATGGAGAACAGGAACCAACACGGCATTAAATTAGTCTAAATTAAATAGAAAGTACACTGCAGTACTGGACTAGAGTACACTGCACTTATTAAATAAATTTTCTTCCTTCACACCTCAAAGGGTTCCTGGAAGAAAACTAATTTTGCGTTGAGCTATCCTTTGTACGTCACTCTGCTCATTAAGTATGGTGCACTTTTCCATTACCAAAGGAATGACAGGCATTGTTGTGAGATTGGCGCCAAGCATAATATTATAAAATATATATTCCATCATTTATTTATTCTTTATGCACGATGTACACTGGCGGACTTAATGCCTTAGGCATTCTTTACCAGTCTTTACCATTGGGTGGCGCATATATATATGCGCCTATATATACATATATATATATATATATGTATAATTAATATGCGCATGCGCCTACCTCGTATTAGCTCTGCACCACCATATCCATATACGATCTATTTGTTTTTTTTTAATATTTTATTTATTATTTATACGCTGGGATCCTGGGGCCCAAGTGCCCGAGACATTTCTAAACGTTTAATTGACGCTACCCCTGGTTTTTTCCTTGCGCAAAGGATTGGTATTGCTATTCAACGAGGAATTCTTTGATGTTTTCCATGTACATTATGTAAATATAAATAAATAACCTCTATGATTACATATATTTCATATCAGGGATAAATTTTACAAGAGTTCACTACCACATTCATCTCTGGATGTTAGCCGGCAGTCACTCCCATAGTAAACAAGTAAATTCTACAATGGAGGAGCAACAGAGCGAATTAATCAGGATTGGACGTCGAACCACGAGATAATACAATTAGGTATTAAACACTTCGGAAGTAGCATATCATGTCGCTAATTATATTAACGAGTAATTCATTTCATATCGCTTGCTTTCAAAGCAAATTCACTGAATTTGTCGATTAATTTCGGTTATGCCATTTAGAAATGTTTGAGGTTTGTTTATAGCAACTCACTACAATGATGTTATTTACATATTCAGCTTTAATTAAGAATTGTAAAAGAGCATTAAAAGTCGGAATTCTTCTTATTTCATCTTTTTTATTATTTTTAATTATCCACCCAACGTATAATTTTAAATTATTTGACATTTCATTTACTCACTGTTTTGATGATTAATACAAAGTATCACCCAATATACTGTAAAATAGACCATAATACGTCATCGCCGCTGTTTATTACGATGCTGTAGAAGCATCCATTTAACTATACAAGTATTTTTAACAAATAAAACCGACTCCTAGAAAAAAATGCACCGTACAGTACAAAATAATTGCAGATATACCTCAAAAGAATAAAGTGCGCGTAAGAGTTTTGTTGAAATAATATGCGATTGCAGCAATCGCAGTTGATTTCCTTGTATTAATTGAAGAATTCTGTGGTCTATCACTGACACCCCTCGTAAACCCCTTTCGAACAAAAAAGGAGTTTGTAAATCCGTCCGTCCACAAATGACGGAGCTATACGCGTACAAACATTAAAAAGAAATATCCGTATTGAGAACCTCCTCCTTTCTAGAACTCGGTTAAAAAAGAGGACAAGTGCAGCACGTGACAAAATAATAAAGTTTTAAGAGCACCTCTTGAAGTTCCTCAGTAGTGTCCATTCACGAGCGTATACATTGAAAATATAAAGGGAATATCACTCGGCCCTATCCCACCTCAAGCGATGAAGTTTTAGTGAGAACGGCGAACTTTGTTCATGAGACTTATTCATCGATATTACGTAATCTTGCTAGACACTGCCATAGATTAAGTGGTGTCAGTGAGAAGATCAAATGCTTTGTCCTGCTTTGTTTTCTACACTGGCGGCACAGAAACTCTCCGTGCTTTCTGGATCGGCAGCACTAGCGTGACTCCCCTGATGTTTCACAAGTACATAGGCCACTGAAACCACTCTTCATCAGTTGGGCTGTGTACATGTCTGTAACCTAAGTGGTATAAAAAAGGATGGACAGATGGGTAGATATTTGTTAGTCAATCCCGACAGGGTGACTGAACAGAAATAAAATGAATGTAGAGGACATTGTATTATTTTTTATCGCGTACGGAAATAGAGTGTGAACGGCTGTAAATGTAGCGTGGGTGAAGGGTGCCGCACCATAATTTTTAAGTTTCAACTTACAAGGGAGGTTCCCTTGCTAATTGGGGGTCAGACAGCAGTTTTCTCTTCAGTTTCTGCCTTAAAAACAATAAAACAATTGGAAAAAGTTGGGGGCCCAAGGCTCCAAAGTGTATTTTTTTGTGTGCAACCACTTGTGTCTTCGCTGGGCTAACCATAGTATCTGTATCCCCTGTAAGGTAAGATGGCGAGATTGAGTCCCACCTGAACCGATAAAAAAATCCTGTCTCGATCGAATCGATTTGAATAGTTAGCGTACTAAATTATTTAAAATTGCATTCAACTCATAGGATCTGCTTCGAGAACTTAGACGGTCATTATTGATTTGAACAATCGCTCGATTTTGGAACTACATTACACTATATACATACTAACTACTAACTCTAATTAAATCTAGTGACCACGATCGATGCAAGAACAGAAGTGCATCGTTATTATAATAAAGATTATAAATCAGTTCGCATATTCATGCAATCGATTTACGATCACGCCACTATTCTGCTGACGGTGCGGCACGAGGCGGAGACATGGGGTCAATCGCTGCACGTGGTGCCAATTTGGCAACTCGTACTTGCTGTCTTCACAATTTGGTTCACTCAGTATAGCGTAACATGCGGGTTTGCCTATGCAATTTCTTGAGACGGTTGGTTCAGGCCTCGTGTAGTGGTTGAGGTCCCGGCGAGATTGCATACGTCGGCACAGATACATAACAAAAGTATAAATAAACTTAATATTTCAAAATGAACTCCATTATTCTGACGTAACGGAAACAAAACCTTATCATTGAACATCTATTAATTAATCATTATAAAATCCGTGAACTAATGAATTGTGATTCTTATTCATTGCCATTACGAACAATTAAAAGTTGCGCGTGGTGTAATGATCGAGCTTATTTAATTCATTTATCCAATTAACATCGACGTTGTGAAATTCCCGTTACCTGTTACAGAAATCGAAAATTTTATCAATGTTATTTTTGATATAATTTTGATGTACTGTTTTTTAATATACCACTCAGGTGGCAGACATGCACACGGCTCACCAGATGGATAGTGGTTACCGTGACCTATGAGCGTGTGTAACACCAGTGGATCACATCCGTGCTGCCAACCCTATAAGAACAGAGATTTTATGTGCCCTCAGTGCAGAACACAAAATCAGGACAAGCCTTTGGTCTTCCCACTGACAGCACAAAAGCTCTCCAGTGAGCTCCAGCTACCCTTTTTTTTTACGTGCGCAAAATCCCCACGAATACCTCCCCACCGGAGCCGGTGGAAGAGGTTATGTTGAACTCTTTCGGTTATCGCGAGTTTCGGTCTAAAACTCTCGATAACCGATATTTACGCGGATATTACTGCGGGTATAGGCTGTAGGAAAGTATATATTTAATAATAATAATTAAGACTTAATATGCAAATATCAATCAAACCTATTGCAAACCACTGCTGGACATAGGTCTCTCACAATATTGGGAGGCTTTTGACTACTGTATGCACATTGGTTGGTACAGGATTTTATTTCGAGTTCTCCTTCTATCGCAGTAATGTCACCTGCAAACTTTTCCTTTAGTCGCTTCGTATGGCACCCTTCGGATGAGATGGGGTGGTGATACTTGTATTCTTTCTCCGTCACCATACTGATAAATATAACAATAAAAATACTGTATTCTTACTGAATACAGTACATTTAGAATTTAAAATATTTTTCTTACATTTACAATTTGCGACCCAGTTTGATTGTAGGTACGGGAATCCCACTAAGACCATTGAGACCCAAGTCAAACTCACAAGTTAGCCGACTCACCTGCAGACAAGGCTTTGCCTCAGACTTGCCCGGTGTGACGAAGTCAGGCGGTACTCACACCCGCAAAAGTCAAGATAAGGCCTTATTGAGTAACATGAAACCTCAAAAGAAAAGACGAAATCACTTTGTTGTCCGTATATCCTTCCTGTCTGTATGTCTGTCAAGACCTACTTCTCAAGGATGCGAGGAGGCATCAACTTGAAATTCATATCACATACTAAAGTCTATAACATATTGAAATTGTGTAAAAATCAAGCTTCAAAGTCAACGCAATCAAAAAGTTCGTCCCTGAATCCAATTTTGTATGAAACCCTCCGTGCGCTAGTCCCACTCTCACTTGATAGGCATTTTAATGAAAGGAAGTATTTCTGTACATAGTTAGACATTTTCTATACTCTATTAATGAACAGACGACAACCGGAAGGGGACTGTACAGTAGGATGTAATTACACCCCTTGTCATGGTAATAATACAGACTAATTTTATTAATAAGGCGTGTAGGTTGCTGTGTTCACCTTTATATCAATTAAATTAGTGTTCACGTCTCCCCTATTACGTCATAAACTAATTAAACACAGGCTGTTTTGTCTCGTGAATCATCTTGTTGATCATTGTATTTCACCTGCATCATACCTGCAATAACTTTGTGTGTGCAACGCTGTAATTAGTGTGTGATCTACTCTTTGTCTTAATGGTGTACTAATGACGTAATAATAATATATAGAAACATGATGGTATTCATAAATGGCGCATAAACTAGGTTATAAAATATTATAGCTGTTTTATTAGTAAGTACTAGTAAGTGTATTATTAGTACATATATACATATAATCACGCCTTTATCCCTGGAAGGTTAGGCAGAGGTGAATTAACAACCACATTTCACCAATCATTGTATTCGGTCCCACGTAATAGGGGGTGAGCCTATTGCCGTATTTCGGGCACTATTATTGACTTGAGCAATGCATCTGAGCCTGGACCTGGGCTGTATATATCTGTCGGATGTTAAACAGCCTTATCCCTTAGTCGCCTTGTACGACACCGCATGGGAAGAGACGAGGTGGCCCTTATTTTACTCTGCCGGAAACCACGCGACTTTTCAAATGTTATTGAGCCAATATATATCTCATGCTTTGAAGTATATTGTTCTAAATATTAAAAGTCTTCTTAATTGTTGTTTCACATATAATGAACACTCAGTATCTAGCTGTGTTGTCTTTTCTATGCTTTGTTTAAATGAAAAACCCAAACTCAAGCTCAGCACCGCTAAAAATCCATTAAAATTGTTTTTATTTCATAGAATAATGCTCGGGTAAAGTTTCAACAATACTGTCGAACAGTGAATTTGAACAGACTCACTCAGACAAACACTCAGCGGTCTTTGTTTTTGATCCCCCGGATCATGACCGGAGGAGGGGAAAGCCGACGCGGCTTTCCGCTGACTATGTGGGCTTTCGCCACACGAAAACAGTGAGCGAGAGTGGACCGCGTAAGCACCAAAATAGTGAGTCTTTTTTTAGTTAATGGAAAAATATGCACCTGTCTGTATTGGTTCTGAAAAATCGTAGCACGGTAGAAACACGTTATTCATTGCAATTTGGTATAAAAGTAACTTATAACTTTGACTATATACGACCTTTTTTTCGTTTCCTTTGTATAGAGATATTGCAAATTATACTAAACAAAAATGAAGTTATAAATCTAATATTTAAAAATGTCGTGATATTTGCGATCGAATTTCTTCGATGTATGGTCGATTTTAAATTTTAATTTTGTAGATATGAGAATACGTCGTAATTTATTATTTACATAATGTACATGGGAGTTATCGAAATTAAAATATAAAACAATACAGAATATATCTAAACAATCCTGCTGGTTCAGGCTTCAAAGAATCCCTCCGCATCGATGTCAACCGGGAGGGTGGCCAGAAGGCTGGCGGCATTGCCACGTTGAATGGCAATACCAATCCTTTGCGCAGTGAATAAACCAGCCCACTGGTCACAAAGTATTTTTCTCTCTCTTATTCGTAAAACACATTTTTAATCATTCATCTGGCGTGCTCTTTTTCGCGCATTTTTCGTTGACTGCTACTAAGATGGCGGACGTCTTGAGTGGTTACCTGATTTGAGGATAGGGACATAGATGTTTGTATAAATACCTACTAGTGCAAACGTATTATTCGATTTCGTTATAAAATTCCCTACAGATTAAAATCTAATTATTCTAAAGTTTTTACATCCATATTGATTTATTTGGACAGTCCAATAGAGGGAAATGCCAATCCAGGGGTGAAACACGATTTAATTAATAATATAACCGCCATTATTCATAGACGTGAAAGGCCGCAATACAAACAATCGCCCGCTGATTTACTCACCCCCAAACACACAAGTCCGATACGCATTGTTACATGGGCATTTTCACTTTAAATGACACATTGCTGTTTTGGAGCTGTCCCTAGGAATTAGCATTTTTTATAAATATTTAAATAATTGTTTTGGTAATAAATTAAAGACACATTGAAAATATATGAAACAGGCTACCTCTATTTGTTATTAACATAAATATAGAACAGTTAATTTATAAATAAAACATATTTGAAATTTCAAGAATTTTCAGTTTCATACTGTCCCATTTGTAAACTGTCAACTTTGGATTGAGTTTTTAATGATTTTTTATATGATAGATTATGTAGCGATGATTGCAATGCATATAAAAAAAAGCTAGTTGTTACTTTATCTCATTATTTGTATTAGTTTTTATTATTATTTATTTATAATATTATTTTTTATCTTGTCCCGCACTTTTTTGCATTCCGGACATTTCCGGTTTTGTAACGGGAATTATTCATTCAATTTTTTACCAAAAAGTGATATTTTTTATTAATCTGGCAATTTCGGGCATTACGATTAGTATAGGGAATCAGCCATTTTGAAATCAGTGTCAAAAAATATTTTGTGAAGGTTAACGTGATTGTGCTTCAAATTTAGCGTCGGTGTTTGTCTGGTAAGTAACGTCTTTATTCTTATTTTTTAGGGTTTAATCATAATATCTGTTATATTTAATGCATGCATTGGACTGTATTCCATGCGAAAAACATTAAACATGAAAGGATTATTCGTTATAATTGGTATTTTTTCTTTAAATATTTCTAACGGTCGCAATTTTGTAACGTCTGTTTTGTAACGTTACAATATGCGGACTAAAAACGTTACAAAACGGACACGTAAAGGCTAATGCACAAAGGCAAATTAATACTAACCGACTGCGTTGAAACTTAAAAGAGGGTTATTTGTTTTAATAATCTTGCATTTTTTTACTTGAAGCTTTTATTTAGTTTCACCTGTCTCGGTGTCTGTCTGTAACCCAATCTTGTAAGTTAAATTTAATCTACTTATCGGTTACCGATTGAGCTGAAATTTTGCAAGCATGTGTGAATTGGATAACAATGCAAAATTAATGACACGGAGCTGTTCCGATGATGGAACAGGGTCGTGACCATAGGAACTCAGAAGTTAAACAACAATATGCATCGTGTTTGGACTCATTTGATTCGTGTTGAAAGGTACTTTGGTACTAGTTGGTAACCAGGGTCTAATGATGGAGCCGGAAGATGGTCATAGAACTCAATAGTGAAACAACGCAATCCCATTGAGTTTGGACTCGTTTGGTTCATATTGACGAGTGCTTAGGTGCTAGATGGTTAGTTTAATTCGAAACTTACTAAGTAGTTTCACTTTTTAATTTTTAGGCAACAATGGCGTTTACATCAGCAGAAGGGGTTAGAAGGTATAGAGAAAAATTAAAAAACAATCCAGAAAAAGCCGAAGAAATAAGAAAGAAAAATTTAGATCGAATTAGAACTAAAAAAAAGTTGCTGAGATGAGTGAAATAGAAAAAAATACAAAACGTCAAACTTGGAGAGAGGAGAAAAGAAAACAACGTGCTTCAAAATGTAATCAAGTAAATGCTACAGCCGGAACCTCAATTAATACAAACCCTGCAGTTTCACCTTCTACAAATCGATTAAAAGAAAATCTTAGTATAAGTAAACATTTATCAACAAAAATACCAAATTTTAAGTCTTAAATATAAAATAGCTTTAAAATAAAATTCAATACTTAAAAAATGCGTCGTAAGACTGAGAAAAAGATACAGTCGCCTTAAAAAATCTACTTCAATAATAATAAATAATGAGCAAGACCTACTTGACAAACAAAAAGCCAGGGAAGAGATATTGGAACTGACATTACGGCGGACTTATGCACAATGTGAAAAACGTATTGACAAACAGATTTTGAAAAGTTAATAAATAACTCTCAGCCTGGTAAAAAGACATAATATATGTAGCAAAACTAATGGGACTTGGTAGTAAACAACGGAATAGAAAGGAAAAAAAGAGACAGACATGTTGCTAAGAAATTGAGATGTTTTGGTTAAGAGATGAGACCACCAGAGCAACTGCAGGGAAAAAAGAATGTAGGTCTTTTGAAAAAAAAAGGAACAAATAAGGTATACAGTTGATACATTAGCAAATTTATATAAAAGGTATAAAGAAGAGGGTGGAAAATTTGGTATGTAATTTTTTGTTTCAGTAATATCTGAGGTAAATTGTATTCTTATTTTATATTTTGTGTTTTTTTTTGTTATTCTTGGTTATAGAATGCAATTTACCTAATAATTATTTTAATTACTGAAGCAAAACACTGAGCGTAGATATTTCATGAGACAGTTAGTTTTGTTATTTTTTCTTAAGGTTTTTACTACCTACTTGCATTGTTTTTTTTAATTTTTAATTTTATAAACCACTGGATGAATCTTAATTTCATTTGAGTGTCTTGTTTGCAATGACACCCAAAGATTTAATAAACTTACCTGATAGTTCATATAAACAAAATTGTGTTTAATTGTCCCTTTTCATATTTATTGGTACATTTAGGACTATGCCTTATAATTTCTGTTTTGTAACATTTTTGTCTATTTTGTAACTGTCCCATTTTTTTTTACTTGATTTCTGTAGATTTTTCTGAAATGCTCATAAAAACTAAATAATATCTTTGTTATAAATAAAAAAGAAATTCAAATCTTTTCCTAACAGTAAAAATCAATAACGTACCTTAAAAACTAAAACTGTGACGTTAAAAATAAAACTTTATTTGGTACAAAATGTTACAAAACAGAATGAAATGTTATGATAGAAATTTCAAATTCAATACTTTACATAATATTTAGAGTTATTATCTTTCTATGGGCTCTAAATTTAACAAATAGTTGATTGTTCAGTCTCGTTAATGGTTTATATCATTTTTATGTGAAGATCATTTTCGTTACAAAGCGGACAATTATTGGTCACCCGTCTCACATAAATATCAATTATTGCAAAAAATATGAATATATTACGTGAACTTTTATAAAAAATACAAAATAGGATAGTTTTTAAATCTATATCAATAGTTAATGCAGACGTAGTTAATAAAAAATTTAAAATCCTAAAATTTCAGATAGGTGTCATCTAAAGTGAAAATGCCCACATGCAGTCAAGCACACTGCCACAACACTACATACAGCAATGTACCTACTCATTACCTCAATGTATGCAATGCCTTCATTTGCAGGCGTGTCAGCGAATATGTATTGAGGTATCAGCTCTCTTAATGCCGTTCTGTGGTGTGTGCTTTAGTGCCATTTAGTGAGTAACGTAATTAATATAATCAATTACTTTTTGAATAAGTATCTTTTAACTTTATCTGTGACTTACACACTATATTATTATGCCAATAATCGTCGAAAAACCTCATTTGAACTATAATTACTTTTTTGTTTTATTGTTGTCAATATTGGTTACTATTTTTATAGTATTTTAAATGTCAATGTTATGAATAATTTCCCTTAGAAGACAAAGGAAAAAGCTACTGAAAATGTTGTGTGAAGATTGATTTAGACCAAACCCGTCAAATTCTTATTGTAGGTACACACAGTGATAGAATATTTGTTCGTTGTTCTTTCTTTGAAAACAAGGTTTCGATAAAAATATTAAGAAAGAATGTTGTTCTAGGTCTACCTCTTTGTTCATTTGGTCTAAATCCATCTTACGACGAATTTCGAACCGCTGTTTTGTAACGTGGAGATATTACAAAAGTGTATATTTATAGTGTGTATATATATATATATATAATTCACGAAATTTATCAAATCATAATTCAGAATTGAAATATAATTAATCGAAAACAAAGCAAAAACACTCTATGCCAATTATACTAATGTTAGTATAATTGAAATTGAGTCTTTGTTTTTGATTATGTATATTTAAGTGTATTGTTATAAACAAGATATGGATTGCTGTCCGAAATAATTGACTTTTTATTTTATTTATTATTTATTCGATAGGAAGGTCAATGAATACTGGCATTGGTATGGGTGTTGAGATACTCATACCAGCGTAAATATAATAAGAAGAGTATCTAAGTATGTTTATCCGCATTTCAGAATCCATAACACAAGTTAGTTAAGCTATACTCAGCTAGAGCTAGAGCTGTGTATTATACTACAATATTCATTTATTTACTACGCAATCCCAACCCGTATAAAAGAATAGACATCTTTGTTGATGTACATTATCTTTCTGATTCTCTCAATCTGTAGTAAATTGATGTAAATCTTAGATAAAACTGTTTAGCTCGAGACATATCGTATACAATCCGAGGTCATTGCCGCTCGCAGACTGAAGACGTGTTTATGAAATAACTTGGCAGCATTTATCGTTACTTAGCAGGCCGGGCGAGTCCTTAAAGTTACGATATAGCTCTAGAACTAGCAGCAATACTACTTAGAAGCAACTGGTAACTTGTTGAACGTCTCACCCGAACTTCTTTTTCGGTGTAAGGTACACTATCTTGAATCAGTGATCTATGATTAACTTTAAAATCGTGTAAGTAGATACTGTCTAGTGTTTTATTGTATTGAAAGGAACGTATTAGAGTTAGAAATAAGAGAACTTATACTTATTTTAAAAAAATTGAGACACTTAAAGGACATTAAAACGAATAAAACTGTCTATCTGACTTTTTGGCAATCAACATTAATTTAATAATAAAAAAAATTAATTAAATAAATTAAGTTATTGAAATTAATAAAATAATTATTTTAATTTTTTTTTGTTGATCTTTCAAGCGACTGTTACAAAACCCATGAGACAGGTTCATGGGTTTTACAACATAAACTATCGTTGACTATACTACTAAGGGTAGTACAGCTTAAGTAGCAGAATACCACATTTTAGATGTAGTCCTCTTTTATCATCTAACTCGACCATTATATTTATTGTCCAGTAGGTACTGCATATCTTGCTAGGAATATTTAAAAGAATTAGAAATATTGAATAAGTACTATTTTCAAACTATTGAACAAATTGCCAATTACATACAAGCTGTTCGAAGAAAATACAGGGCTAGCAGTAATGCAGCATTTTATTATGAGAATATTTCTAAAATTCTAAAAGAACCTCAATTGTGCATCTCTTTAACCACATAATACAGCCCCGCTTGAGACCGACGTTCTGTACGAGTTTGCTGTGTCCGCAGGTATTGCGGAATGGGTTTCCTTTATTCATTATTTTCTGTTCACTTCTGTACCGGTCCACATTCTCCAATATTATAATAGCTCTAGTATTATAAGCGTTCATACAGAAACCATGATTTTATTATATACAAAAATATGTTTTTAATAATCATGAAAATCGGTCGAGGCTTCTCGGATGAGACTTTTATATTTCTCTCCCAATGTGCGCTGAAGCACCCGATCATCCGTCATCGTTAGTTATAGTATTAATAATTTATTAGGGACTCCACATTATATTTATGATCGATACGAGATGAAACAAGCTGTCGGTAAGCTTTTATTATTATATTATTCAAAATTTCATTACTGTGAATATCCATAACTTTCTCGCTTGTGATTTGAATTCATTCAAGCAAATCATTTCATCTTGCTCAAATTAATTTATATAAAATATTTTGCCAATTTTATGATGTCAAAACAAGCAAATCAATTTTTTTTTGATTTGCTTGTTTTGCATTAGTCGGTAAATTGTTTTGCTTTACTTGGTGCGTTCTTTCTGTAAATATTAAACGTCGTTCCTTGTATATGTAAATGTTTGTGTACGGCTGACTGATTTTCATCAGAACGCGTCTCTGCCCGACCATCCACTCGTACATTTTAAAACAGGAATACAGAATTTGCAAGTTAACAAAACGATTACTCGACGAATGCAAAAAAAATAAAAGAGTATTAAGTGTATAAGTTGAGACCATTCACAAAGTTTCGGGCACAAGTGGTTGACTTGTAAGTGGAATGTTTTAGCATTGACGTTTAAAAACTAAACAACTGTAGTTAATTTGAAACTGAAGCTTGTGAGTTCTGATTCTGTACTGCGGGGACTTCCGCACAAAACAAAAAGGCAAGTTTGGCTTCTCTGGTGTTATACACGTCCATAGGCCACGGTAACCACTTTCCATCAGGTGGGCCGTGCGCTTGTCTGCCACCTAAGTGGTATAAAATAAAACTATTTTGCATGTGTAGACGATGTAACACTACTTTGTTCGAAAACATTATATTTTGAGCTTAATACATACTCGATATTTTATACACAACTACGGCGAAGCATAAGAAGGTCTAAAGTGACCTTCTTAACAGAAAACAGCTATTTTACTTCCACTTATAGAGGAACAAAGTGACACTTCTTGAATAGAAGGGATGAAAAATGTTTTAAGAAAGAGTCCTCGAGCCCCGTTTAAATTTGATCAATGACTGCCTCCCGGGTGATACTTCCCACGATGGTGAAGGAAGTTGAATTATGAATTTTCGTATTTGTCAGCTGTGACTTGGTCGGTGGAGTAAGCAGAGGTGACCGCTTGAATATGTAAATAAATGAAAAAAGTTCAGTCATTTCATTCAAATGCAGTCAAAAACATATTCCTTCCGGCTGAAAATTGGCTAAATTACAGTTGAACATAACAAACTTGAACATATGAGAATATATTTTTGGTACCAGCCGACCTGTTTTCTACCGCACTATTGACATCTGACTTTTTTTTTTTGACGCTACTTATCTCACTAACAAAGTGGCAGCTGACAAACATGAAAATTCATAATTCACCTTCCTTAACCATTAACCAATCGCCTCCCAGAGGATTGGTCATACGTACCTGTCATTGGCTTGCGGAATGAAACTGATCATATAATATACACGTGTTGTCTGTTAACTAATGTACTACAACCAAACAACTTATTCCAAATAAGCGTACCTCATGAATAGACAATAGATACAAACGTCTGCCAGCTCAAATATCAAGATCATTTATGTAAACTCGGGGCGTTTTGAGGAAAGGTTTGGATAATGTTTACGATGTCAGTTGGTACCTCAATATATGTTCCATGTACTCTCTCTATAGGTAGAGAGAAATAGCTTGAATTGCCTACATGATGCATGGTGCGCGGGGGCGGCAACAGCATCCTGAACATGATCGCGAGGAGATTGGATAGTCGCCACGTAAACCATTGCTGTACCATAGCGGGGGGGATGGTGCAGGAATGGCCTATAGATATTTAGAATTTAATTTTTTTATAAATTTTACTAACATAGACATAAGTAATACTAACAAATATTGAGCCTTTGTTGCTTCTAAATAAAGAAAATTCATTCATTTATTCATCCATTCATTATTTTAAGCTGATAATGCTGAAAAGAGTATGAATCCTACCGAGGACTTTGTAGCCCAATCAAACTCACCTGTCTGTTAATACCTGCTAATTGATGAGCATCTCGCTGTCACTCTCGTAAAATCCAAGATAAGCATAATTTAAAGTTTTAAACTATCGCGGTGTAAATTTATAATTGTACATCGATTTGGGACTATTATCAGTCATTAAATATTCGATGAAATTCGCGACAAAATCCATGTTTATTTGTGTATTTTGGTGTACAAGAAAGAATATTTATTATTATTATTATTTTCTCTTTATTCGTTTAAAAACATAAAAATTATAATTTTAAACACGTATTACAATTAATATTATTATTATAATTATAAATCATGAAACTTACTATTTTTACTTCACCATTCATTATAAAAGTAATGGAGGGTAGGCGCACAAATAAATAATATCGTGACCACGGGTGAAGCAACGCATCCTAAACGTCAGCAAAAATAGTTAGTTCCATGATTAAATTGTGAAAAGTCCCGAACCTTTATACAATAATCCAAATTATCAAAATCATAATGGAAAGGGGGAAGAGTTATTTATCTTAAAGCTTGTACTTTAGATATTAGATTCACTTTCTAACTCTTTCTCCGCCTCTGAATACGTGATTTTTCGTATCTCGGATTTTACGGGAGTGACAGTTGCTGACCTACCAACCCCGGAAGAAAATGTGTACTGGCTGAGGTGAGGTTAGGTAATCTAGGAACCAGGGGCGTTACAATCACGCTGCCAACTATAAAATTACCCAATAGCAGAGATATAGTATATACAAAAATTAAAAAGAACCATCTGACCTCGACAACCAATTGGCGATACCGAAATTCTGTACTTAAACTAATCGGACACTTTCAAAAAAGAAACCCTACCACCTAAACTATGTTATTCACATTACTGTTAGAATTATCGGGAAATTTACCATCTCCCAATATTTTGAGTTTTCGATATTGTGGCGCTGTAGTAAGCACCATGATCACTGAGGAACTGTGTATGTAATTCACAGTTATTACGCAGTGTTAACCGTAGTGGCTCCTATTCCACATAATAAATTCACAAAGCTACACAGGTCGGTGAATCGTACTACATTAAATCCCACAATGTTCGATCACCTATGTTACCTTGTTAGACCTCGGTATGACAGTGGAATTACACCAACAGAATTCGAATTAATCTTGTTAATCGTACGGTAATGTAATCCTTCTACTTCATTTGAATTGAATTTTATTCAGCAATAAGGTGCTACCAGACTTGATTAGGTTTCATTTGTTTTCCATGTTATACGACCGCACATGACGCAATATGAATTATTTTAAAATTCCATGCAGGTGGAGTGGGCAATAGATAGTTTGCCTATATTTGCTATCAAACAAACAAGACAAACTATCTATTGCCAAATATAGACAAACATAACCGAAAATAGTGAAAAATAAATGACAAATATTTGAGATAATATACCCTACCCGCATTTTCCTAAAAGAAATGTACATAGCCTTAGAGTTTAAATGAAACAATTTCTCTTAAATAAGTCAAAGTAAAGTGAAAAATAAAACTGTAAAGTAAAAAGTAATACATACGCTCTTAGATACTGACATGTTCACTGCGAATATTACATTACGGTTGATAAAACAGGTGAGAAGCCACCTTTACGTAATCAAATTAATTCAATTTGGCTGCGAGTATGACGTCACGAAGCTGGTGTGTAGTCACCGGTTGCATAGTGTCGTCTGGCGTGAGTAATCAGGATAGTTACGTGTTGCTTTAATTGAGAAGCCATGACATATCTGTCATGGTTAGTTGATTAATTAAGCTTTGTCAACTAATTAGGTACTGAAATGTACCTAATTAGTTGACAAAGCTATGACATTTTATACAGCGCTATCTGACCTGAGGTAAGTTTAGCTTGATCAGCTATGGGCTCTAGAATGCGAATCAGCTTGTAATATGGGTTCATGAATGCGGATATATATTAGATTATCAACATCCTTACGTTAGTCGCGGTTACATACGGACTACGCATACGACTCGTTGCAAAGACGGGCATTGAGGCTGGTCGACAATCCCACACTCACTCTACCTGTGAGGTAGAGTGAGCACCTCTGAGCCTTAGGAGGGATTTTGCCTCACTGTGTGTGTTCTACCGCCTATACAATGGTTTGTGCTCAGATGAATTTATGACTTGATGCCCGTAGCTACATTCTATCATCGCACCTCTCGCTATAGGCAGGGAGGGAATTCATCCTCACACATTGCGACCTGAGACGGTGCGCACTGTGTGGTATGAAAGAAACTTCATCCCACGCACACTCAAGCTGTGGAATGACCTCCCTGCTGCGGTTTTCCCAAGCGCCTACAATATGGGGTTCTTCAAGAGGGGCATCAGAAGGTTTCTTCATGGTCGGCAGCGCGAGTATGACCCCCCTGGTGTTGCATACGTCCATAGGCCACGGTAACTGCTTCCCATCAGGTGGGCCGTGTGCTTGTCTGCCAACTAAGTGATATAAAAAAAAAAGATCGGGTGCGGCTTAAAATGATTTTTTTATCAAATAGTGAGCTCACCTGACCAAGAGAGCTTCATAATAAATGTATATTTATTTCGAAAGAATGTTATCTAGGTATTTAACTAGATAATATTTTTAAACACATATTTATTATACTAATAAATGAACACTAGCTATGCGCATAAATAAAACTGACCGGGGGACCGAGTGCTATTTAAAGTCAATACTCAGAATTACCACCCTTTTACTGAAAAGAGTGGTACTTCTTACTATCCACTCGTGAACAAGCTATGTCTGCTACGCCGTAGACATACCACATGGAGTACGTATTGTCTACGGCGTAGCTTGAAGGTACTCAAAACAAAATAATTTACCTGAATTTTATAATAATCTCGATGCTTCAATTAATCAAAAAGTCTATGCCATAGACAACATAAGCCCTTTTATTCAAAAGCGTAATTAGTATTCTTCAACATAATTTAATAAAAGCATTCAAGTTTAACAGAACAATCAAAGGAGATTTCAAAAGTTTAATTGAATAGGGTAGCATAAATAAATAAAACATTGACTTATTGCATTAGTTTCAAATCTTTTTTTTTTTCAAATACTATCAAGAGAAGATTTTTTTTTAAAGAATTTTAGCAACCAATATTGCTAATGTCCTCTCTAACCTCTCCAGCTAAGCTCATTCACTTGTGTTAGGGGTAGCTTCACTTCGGTAGTGTAATGGTAAGGATTTGTACCTGGAATCTTTCCATTGTAGGACTGACTCCTTAACTACTAAGCTACCAACCCTTGAACCAATAATAAGGAAAAAAAATTAGTCCTTATGTATAAAGAAGACTTCCTATATTTTCATCGCCAGTGTCTTTTAGGCGAGGGATATGCCTGTCAACCTCACCTTCGGCAACCAAAGCGACCCACAGGCGGCGTGCGTTTTAGTCGGTTCGAGTCCGACATAACCTCCTCCACCGGCTCCGGTGGGGAGGTATCCGTGGGGATTTTGCGCACGTAAAAAAAAAAGTCTTTTAGAAAGCATTCAATTCAGACATAAAGGCTTAAAAAAAACATTATCGGTTTATTTTCTTTAATCATTAATAGGCTGATAATTGATGATGAGACACATTAGCCTACAGCATAAACTTTTGCAATAACATACTTAGGTATCCCACTCCTTTTATTTAAGAGTTAATTAAAAATAAAACTCTCAAAATAACGATATCCAAGCTCACCTTTAATATTTTAGAGACTTAACCGAGCACTTCAACTCATCAGAATGTTTAATTACCGATTTCGGCGAATCGAAAAATAATTTAGTAAATTTGATCCAAGCCGGTTGAGACCACTCAAAAAGGTATTTAATAAAAGCGTTGTGTTTACTTTCAGTATACATTTTCCGTCCATTACAGACAGGTAGGACACGGCGGTATTTCCGCCCAATTGAGCAGTCCGACTGGGGAAGTACCTCCGCCCTACAGAATACCGCGGTTAAAATAACTTCGTGTTGTGTTCCCGGCGGTGAGTAGGGTAGCCAGAGCTCACTGGAGAGATTTTGTGCTGTCAGTGAGATGACCAAAGGCTTGTCCTGCTTTGTCCTCTACACTGACGGCACAAAATCTCTGTTCTTACAGGGTCGGCAGCACGGATGTGACTCCACTGGTGTTACACACGTTCATAGGTCATGGTAACCACTTTCCATCAGGTGGGCCGTGTGCTTGTCTGCCACCTAAGTTGTATAATAAAAAATAAAAAAACAGACACACAAACAAGAATTAATATAAAACATTATTGGGCCGGTAATGAATACGTGTCAGCTCTAGGAAACGGTATCAATTTCTTTCTCTTTCTAACATATGAAGGTACTGATAGTAGCCAAAGTTCTCTTTCACTCCTGAGCCATATCTATGGATGTGCACGTATCACTGATCTGAGCATTGAAAGGGGCAAGTGTTAACAGAACCGAATTTACGCGTATAGACGGACAGCGACGAATCTACTCACTATGGCATTTGAATATCAGCGTGTTCTATCGGTCTTTGTCCCTTCGATATCGTGAGGTTTAGTTCTGTTCGAAACTTTGCCCGCATGAACGAAGATCTGGTTTTTAATTTTTTGTTCGTGGAATTTTACGAAAATAAATGTAGCTTAAGTTATGAATTACAACTTCAGCTATCTAAAATAAAAATCCTGTCAATATCGACGCAGACACGACAAAGTTAGCACTGCAAATATACATAAAAGCTCTTTTTTTATCTAGGACACGCCAATTTGACTTCACCTCGCCTGATGGTGAGCTAAAAGAAAAGTATCTGGAAAAAGGGCCACTATTACAGACACTTAGTATGTTACAATAGTGGAACTCAGTTTGGTGGCCTCATCAGATGCTTTTTTACGCTCCGCTTAAAAGACCCGGGACTGTAGGAAGAAGGTATCACGTGAGCTACTGAGCTTTTATTTTAACGTCACAAACATTTCAATTTGTTCATAAGAGCTAGAGTGGTTTAAACTAAGTAAATGGATTTATAGGTATTACGATTTGAACAGTAAAAAGAAGATAGCACTGTAAGCAACACGATTCCGAAGGTATTGATATTCCTACATCAAAGGCGATGCTGTTTCTACAATCCTCAGGCGATCGACATGTTACCTATCACGCGTGGCTGATGCGATATGGAATCATACAGGATACTACACTTTGTACTTTAATGTAGGTAGGTAGAAAATGTTCGTGTTTTATTAACCTATTACCGACTCAAATCCCGTGTTCACATTAAATTGTTAACAATAGAAATCTTCTAAATCGATTACAGCGTTCCTGACTAAAACCGATTGTGTTTTGTTAACTTTCGTTGCGTTGCAATCTATGGCTTTGTTTCGAAGATCTAAACAAAAGGAAAGCGAAGAGTAGTTTAGTATTATACAGTGTAAATAAGAAGATATAGGTATTCAAACTAACGTGGTCACTCACATCATGGTGCTTGCAACAGCGCCGAAATATCGGAAACTCAAAACAATGAAACATGGTAAATATCCCGTTTATTTTGATACTGAAATAAGAAGATACTCTATCATAATTAAATACTATTGAACTACTAAAGTTAATTTAGATATTCGCTTCACTTTTTTGCACCACATTCCAAAAACCAAAAAACAAAAACATTCCACCTTCCGACCTGAGGACCAATTCTTATCATAAAAATGTGTTTCCCAATATAATTCCCAATTCCCGAGAGTTCATATTGGACCATTAATAAGAATTTGTTCAAATTGGACATTTTTAAGATTGAGATTAGTTTCAGCATCCCAAATATCAATTTTGATTCTAATTACGAAATCTGACACTCTGTTTAAGATGCCCACTTGTTTTAATAATTTTAATTGTAATCGAATCTTAATTAAAACGCAATAGGCTATTTGGTTTACAAGGTCGTTCGATTCTTCTTAATACTGTTTAATATGTTAGTCTGTTATCATACAATTTCTCTTTAGCAGTTCATTATATTATACTAAAGTGATCATTTTTCGACAATAATAAAATAGTCAATATTAATATTAATATGTGTATTATTTTGCACTTCATTTAGTATACTAAAGGTACGCTAGGTCCTATTAAAGATCGCTAATACCAATCCCGCGATCTAGATGTACTTATTTAATTTGCTTAAAGCTCTTTGCACTATTCCGTAAAAAATGTGTAACTGGTTGATTGGTTTCAAAGTGGTATAATGGAATGGATATTATTGCTATTTATTTAATTAGCCAGCATAGACATAAGACAGAAAGGATATAAGTAAATAAAAAGGTTATTGAGACGTATACGATAACATATAGCCGCGTGGTTCCCGCCAGAGTAGAATTTGGACCACCGCAGGTGACTAAAGAACAGGGTTGCTTAACATCAGACAGATATATACAGCCCAGACAACAGTATAGGCCGGAACATGGCAATAAGCTCTCCCTCTATTACGTGGGACCGAATACAATGATTGGTGAATTGTGGGTGTAAATTCACCTCTGCCTAAACCTCCGGGGATAAAAGCGTGATTATATGTGTGTATAATAACATATTGATCACGAATATAAAATCTATTTAAATATGTAGTGTTTTTTTTTTATCCCTATCCCTATAAAACGACTACATCACTTGTGATTACTGTATTTAATTGAATAGAAAGTAGTAAAGAAGTAATTTCCATTCTCGAGCGCATCTGAGCGAAGGTTTTTCCATCCACCTGATCGTTAGGTGGGGTGGGGTATTATTGTGTATACGTATTATTATTGATCACTAATTTATATACTATATATGTACGTATATATTCCTACTGTATCGATCATCACGTGTCTATACGTACCACACGCACACATCAGTCTTACCCCACGGTGAAACGTATTAAAATCAACCGGTAGTAATCCACTTCCCCTGGCCGCCCCTCAGAAAAATTAATTAAACCAAGTCGCACAAAGCGTTGTCAGGTTACTCTCATTACACGGCTCAACAAATCAAATTATTGAGAATTGAGAAAAGAGGAAACCCTAACTGAGATCAAAGTGAGTAACGCTGGAAAAATAAAAAAAACTTCCCATTATTCAATTTCTGGCAGCAATTTATATTGGACGCGTATAAACGGCTACAAAGGGATACTTCATGAAAGCATAGACACATCGTGCTCGCAAAAACCTGAGCTTCGTGAGGGTCCGCGTAGCTTTTAGTATACGAGTATTTTAACTTTGAGTTTTAAATGTGTGCTCAATGATTAAATCTAATGAATATAAAATTGTTTATGTTCATTTCCCTGCGGTTATAATTCTTTTTTTAAACTTGATATAAAGTTTAAAAGTTAAGTTAGTGCATAGGCTACCAAAAATCCATTTTGAAAAACAAAATAAAATATGTATCTAATATGTTAAGATTACCAGAAAAATCAGGCAATCACAAAATCAACAAGCGCTTTCTGCGACCTTCAAACGCTGCTGCCACCACTTTCGCCAGTGTTTTCGAATTGCAGCAGAGGTATTTAATGCACAAAATTGTATTATCTTTCAGATGAGATTGTAACCGCGTAAGAACCACGGTAGCCTAGTGGTATGGGTAATGGACTGCTGAGACGAGGTCTCGGGTTCGATCCCATGTTTACCATGGCACGCACCAATGACTTTTCGATGCTTCTCGAAGTTATGTGTGTATTTATCGCAGGTTTATAAGTACCCGGTTAATGGCAATAGGCTCGCCACCATTACATTGGTACCTAAACATAAACTGGCGAAATGTGGGTGCTAGCACCTCTGCCTACCCCTTCGGGGATATAGGCGTGAGTTTATGTTATGTTATGATATACTTATGCCTTCTACTATTTCAAATTTTGTTTTGTATTCGTTCTTTATTTTACACTAGCACCTACAGCAGAACATGTCGGTTTGGGCTCCATGGATCTTAGTGGAGTCCCCATGCACCGTAAATGATATTCATACCATAAAAGATTCAAACCCACTGTACTTTACAGTATAAGAAGTGACTATTTAAAGTAAATACTACATTACTAATAAAATCACGAGGCCAACCTATGAGTGCTGATTGCATTTATACTAAGGAGGTAGGACACGACGGTATGCCCGTCCTAATTGAGAAGTCCGACTGGGGAAATACTTCCGCCTACAGAACACTACAGCTATAATAACCACGTATTATGTTTCCGGCGATGAGTAAGGTAGCTAGAGCTCACTGGAGACTTTTTGTACTGTCAGTAGGTAAACCACAGACTTTTCCTGGTTCATTTTTTACACTGATGGCACAGAAATTCACGATTCTTACTGGGTCATCAGCACGAGTGTGACTCCTTTGGTCCATAGGTCACGTTAACCACTTTCCATCAGATGGGCCGTATGCCTGTCTGCCACCTAAGTTGTACAAAAAATATCGTGTATTGTATACTCACAGATTTATGAACTGGTAGGCTCTTCTGTTAAACGCCTAGCATAAATTGATAAAGTTGGGACGATACGAAATAAATTAAATGTGAATAATTTAGAAAGGAGCCCGTATACCATGTAGTATGTTGACGTACCTGAAAAAGAAAGACAACAGTCAATATATTAATGTTAAAGTTAAGTTACAGATGGAGGTTACATAAATAAAAAAATAATATTTCGCAACATTCTAGACAATGTTATCTTGACCCATGGCATAGCTTAACTAGCTTATTTTATGGAATCTAGTATGCTGATAAACATACTTAGATACTTTTTTTCGTAAATACATACATATCATATATAGAAACAACCTGACCAATGCAAATATGCATATTCATGCAAATATTTACACTGAGCGGGAATTTAATTTAACTGAGGTTATACGAGTATTACAAATTCAGTCATTGTTAACAGATTTATAGAACAATAACAGATAAATTTCGTAATTGAAATATTCCTTTATTTTATTTTTTAATTCACTGAACTGATATGTCAGAAATTTACAATTATTCACATACACTTGTCAAAGGCAACCAGCTCATATTTTGAAAAAAATTGTAACAAATGAAATATTTTTAATGAAAGGTTGTAGTGTAGGACCACGGTAGCCTAGTGGTATGGGTAATGGATCAAAGAATCAAAGAATCAAAGAATCAAAGAATCAATTTCATTTATTCAGTTTAGGCACACAAAGAGCACATATGAACGTCAAAATTATACAATTGAGTATGTCAAGAAATAATATTAAAATATTAAATAATGTACAAATAAACCATTGGAAAATGATTCTTTCGCTGGTTCGGTAGGTTAGTTCTACTGAGAAGATACCAGCAAGAAACTCAGCGAACTATATTAGAACTAGATTATTTTTCTTAATTTTTTTTTAAATTTGCTTTAGTTTACAATTTATTTTGTGCGAGCAAGCAAGAGACTTATGTTGACCACGCATTGATATCATTAAGATACTCATCCACTTTATAATAACCTTTACTCATTAAAGTTTTTTTCACTTCTAATTTAAATTTATTTATCGGCATATTAATCAAATCCTGAGGAATTTTATTAAATATTTTTATGCTGCTTCCTACAAATGAATCACCAACCTTGTGAAGCCTAAGTTTAGGCACAACTAGTTTATTTTTGCTTCTAGTATTAAAATTGTGTACATCAGATAGTTTTTCGAAAATATTTATGTTTTTACGTACATATATGATATTATCATAAATGTATTGAGAAGCAACTGTTAAAATATTAATTTCTTTGAAAACTTCTTTTAGCGAGTCACGGGGTCTGAGGCTATAGATCGCTCGTATCGCTCGTTTCTGTAGTACAAATATAGTCTCAATATCGGCAGCCGAGCCCCACAGCAGCAGACCGTATGACATAACGCTATGGAAGTAACTAAAATAAACTAATCGTGCAGTTTCCTCATCAGTCAGTGACCTTATCTTTCTAACCGCATAGGCAGCTGAGCTAAGTCTTCCTGCCAAGGCTTTGATATGAGAGCCCCATTGCAGTTTACTATCTAAAGTTATTCCAAGAAAAACTGTGGTATTGATTATTTGGACAGATTCATTATTCATTTTAATATTAATATCTGTCTGTCTTACATTAGGCATAGTAAACTTTACACATTTCGTTTTCTTCGCATTGAGCAGCAAGTTGTTACTTGTAAACCAATGCAATATTTCAGAAAGGGCATTATTTACTTCGTCAAGTACTATTTTATGTCTATCAGTCTTAAAAATTAATGATGTATCATCAGCAAATAATACAATTTCACAAAAATTTGTAGCGAAATAAGGAAGATCATTAACATAAATCAAGAATAGAAGGGGTCCTAATATCGAGCCCTGGGGTACTCCCATAACTAATGGGGCACCAGAGTCAGTAGTAGTCATCAGTCAGGGGTAGGCACCCCTTCGGGGATATAGGTATGAGTTTATGTTGTTTGTGTGTAAGGGTGGATTCAAAAAAACCTGAATTTATACACAAGTTATTATTCTAGTAATAATCTATTCCTAAATTTTATTCTCAAATAAATCAATAGAAGTTTTTCCATGCAATTTACCGTAAAGCTGTACTATGCGCTAATAGCTAAGTAAATAATGAATGAATGTAATACCCGGCAATTATATGGTGTTTTAAAAACGCACGGTGTTAATAGTCAGTCATATCAACTCACTTTAATCGTATTATATCGTGAGACAGAACTTGTCAAAGGCTTAATAATCCTTGCATGAGTTAATAAATGACAGTTTGAGACGTCATTTTATTATTCTTTGAATTGCTCTTTATTCCGTGAGAAACGGTGGTAAGTATATTATCTTTTCCCGTATAAAGTCCTTATGCTTAGTGTTATGCATGGCAGAATGTGAAATAGATTTATATATATGTATATATTCATATATATATATAGAGTATTCATTCTAGGCATAAACTTTACTCGCGTTTGGTTGAACCGGCCCTAAATGAAGCGAGATTTTTCTTGTAGCTAAAAAAAAAACTGATGCATTTTTGCTGCGTTGCTTTTCAGCAGCTTTGTAACGGAGAGATACGAAATGGCGAGCTCCGTGTTAATAATTAAATTATCTAGTTGTCGCCTGCGGCTTCGCTTGCTTGAAATTTGTTACCATTCCCGTTACCCATATATAAAAACTATGTTTAAAAAACATCATAGGTTTGACTTCCCTATCCAGAAACATTGGATTAGGGTAGTCAATAGCAATATTTAGTTGATGTTATTGATACTAATATTAGTATATAAATATGTGTGTTGGTATATACCAACACACATATTTATTTATTATTAATCTTGACTGTGCTAAATTTCAGTCAGATTCGTTCTGTCATTAGAACGTGATTGAATAAAAAAAATCCAAACATCGTTACAAAATTTCACAAACAAAGCAAACTACTATAATACTTGTAGGGTTAAATCACGATAGAAAATGTTTAAAAACACTTACACAAAGCTATCTAGACCCATGGCAAACATAGCTTAACTAGCTTGTGTAATGGAATCTAGAATGCGTTTAAATAACTGCTTTTACAGATTTATTGATCTATTAGAAATCGGTGCCTAACCCGGGAGGTCATATTATTTCAATTAATTGCCGCAAAGAATCAGAATCCAAAAATCAATTTCATTTATTTACATTTAGGTACATAAAAAGCACATTATGAATGTCAAAAATTATAATTCTGTCAAGAAATAATATAAAAATGTCAAATAACGTAAAAATTAACCATTGAAAAATGATTCATTCGCTGTTCCGGTGGGTTAATTCTACTAAGAAGATACCAGCAAGAAACTCAGAGAACATTATATTAGAACTAGATTATCTTTCTTTTTAAATTTGCTTTATTTTACAATTTATGTTGTGCGAGCAAGCAAGAGACTTATGTTGACCACCCATTCACATCATACTCTTTAACCTTTATTCATTAAAGTTTTTTTCATTTCTATTTTAAATTTATTTAAAGCCATGTTATCAAGCCCTGAGGAGTTTTATTTAATATTTTTATGCAGATATCTACAAACGAATCACCAACTTTGTGAAGCTTGAGTTCATTATAATAGTTCAGACACAATAAATAAAGTTGGCGCTGACTTCTAACAGGTCAATACATCTGTAAATTCAGTAATCTCTTATTTTTTTATTAAATTATCATATACTTTTTAGTGTTTGAAGTCGGTTTTTTAAACGTAGTTTACTTTTACTTTTTAGTAACTGTTGTAAGTAACTTTAAATTTTACTAATTTTGTCCCCATCTTTAGTGGGTCTAATTCAATCCAGCACGCCGACCGTATCTTTAAATAAATATAAAAATAAAAATAAATTATAAAAAATAAAAACTGAAATTTTTTAATTGACATTATAACTTAAATACATAATAGTAAAAATAAAAATATTTTTTAAAATCGGTTAATTAACCACGTAAATATCCGTGAATATATAAAAAAAGTCAGTCAAAAATTTATTTGAAAATACACAAAATTTTTAATAAAATGAAAACTACTAAGAAAATCCTTGTTAAATTTTTACAGAACCAAATGGCAACTATTCCGCATCAAATTAAAAAAGAAACACGTAAATCGGATACTAAATTTCAGAGTAATCGGTAGGTATACATACATAAAAATCATACCTATCGAATTGAGAACCTCCTCCTTTTTGGAAGTCGGTTAAAAATAGTTTGTTTCACTGAGTAATAATCTCATTAAATTCTAAAAGTAACACGTATAGGAAGTACTGGTAAGTACTATGAGTATTTTATCTCATTGCTTAAGACGACTCTCAGATGAATGAATCGTTCTTGTTTACTAATGGTTCGCTCGTTCACGGTACAACACTTTAATTATTTCGCTGTCTATTATCGTCTAAAGCTGTTGTTAAGTACGATTCTGTTCAATTTAGTTCATTCGGAGCTGTAACAATACCTTCAATTGATTAATTTTCATGAAAAGCTATTCAAACAATGTCAAAATATCATCAATTGGAGACTTATTCGACTGTCAAGTACAATCAAGGAATCGATTCAGTTAACTTACGGCTTTAACATTTTCAATTTTAAAACTTACGATTAAATCCATTTTGATATTAGTATATTTATATATGTTTATGTCAAATATATATGTATTGTGTTTATGATACATGTGTATATTAGTTAGATTGATATGTGCCTACCTCGTACTAGCTATATACCACCCTATGGTAGACTGGTAGAGAATGCGTGCGAAATTAGGTCCGCCAATGTACATCGTGCATAAAGAATAAATAAAGAAATAAAATACATTTAGGGACTGCAGGCTGTGCAAATATAGTAATCTAGGTGGTAATTGTATATTTGCACCGTTTGGGACCAAGACGCAGGGATCATGGGGTCCAAGTGCTCGTCTTTGTTTAGAGACATTTCTAAACGTTTAATAGACACTTCGCTCATACTGGGCTGGATTATTCCTCGAGTAAAGTGTTGGTACTGTCATTCAACTTGGCAATGCCACCAGCCACCATGTCAACCGCCAGTATTTATTATTATTTATTATTATTCCTCGAGTAAAGTATTGGTACAGCCACCATGGCAATACGTCGATGCCTGAACCTTCAGGTATGTATTTTAATTTAGATAATTCTCGTGTACATTACGATAAAAATTAAAATAACTAATCAGACAAACTAAAGATTTTGGACATTTTTTTCACCAGTTAAATATAAATAATTCGTTTTGAACAATCGGGTTTTTCAAAGCTGTTAATTCTGTGGAAACCTGTAGAAAAATAAGGAACACATCACACTTAATATTTCCAAATAATTTACCACTAGGAATTGAGACCATAACGTCAGGACTAGCATAAAAAATTACTATCTGGGATTGGCAGACGAAGCATGAAACTAAATTAAACACTGTGGAAACATTTAGAAGAACCTCGTAACGTCTCTCGTACTTACTCGAACTAGCCCTTTCATCCAATGAAGATCGGGGGAGGCACAGGCAAATCTAATCTTAGATAGTTCCACCTTCTCTGGTGCTTGTCTTAAAGTCTATAATCTTATGTTTGTCAACTGTCAGAGGTGCTTGCCACCTACCTATACCTAACTCGTTTGATGCAGTATACGATCAAGAATTAATTATTAACTATAGCAAAAATGTGCTACCCTAACAGGATAAATAAATAATGTGTCTCCTCATGCTTGCATGATAAGACAATATCAAAAGTCAGCTTATACAAGTCTTCTGTAGTGTGAGTTAATTAATAATGTGTTTGCAGAGTAAGTTAATTAAGAAAATAAATATATCTAGGCAGCTAAAGGCTGGGATATGATCCCACAAAACGTATTCCGTCCACGTTTTGTAATAAGCCACGCTCATAAGGATTAATCCTTGACGAAGGAATTATCAAAGACACTTGTGTTGTGAGATAATACCATTTTTGGGGTAAATCTCGGCACCTACTGCACCCCCAATGTGCAATTCGTGTGACAGATTTACTTTTTATTTTTGGATATGCTACTACTATTATAAACATGTAAAATAAATAAATAGTAAATATTCTACAAAATTCTACACAACTCTATCTAGACACATAGTAAGCATAGCTTAACTAACTTGTGTAATGGAATCTAGAATGCGGATAAACATACTTAGATACTTTTTTTGTAAATACATACATATTATACAAAGAAACACCCAGACCAATGCAAATATATATATTTGTGCATATAAATAGTTGCAATGAGCAGGAATCGAACTCGCGCTTCCTGCTTAGCAGTCGAACGTTCTATCAATCCGCCACAGAGGCCGTCAACGTTTAAAATTGTGTAGATGTTTGTTTTTCAATCTCACTCTAACGGCAGAACGAATCAAGCCAAAATTTGGTACAGGGATAGGCTGCAGTCTGGAATAATATATACTTTACAGCTAGTTTCATCTAAAGACAAGGGTTAATATTAACATCATACGGTCCTTCTTCCTACAGTCCCGGGTCCAAAAAGCGTGAAAAAGCATATGATGAGGCCATCAAGCTGAGTGTCACCATTGCAACATGATATATATCAGTAATGGTAACCCTTTTTTCAGAGACTTTGCCTTCAGCTTCCATCAGACGGAGCGAAGTCTAATTGATGTGTCCAATATAAAAAAAAAATCCGATTGCACAGTTCATGTATTTTAATCAGCAGCTTTATTATCACTTGTGTAAAACTCGTTTGTTACCCGCATCGCCCCTACCACTGTCCGCGTAACAACCGAGCGCAGAAGATGGTAGGCCGATATGGTCGGCCCAATAACTAGTTCGGCGGTCGTCAGTACACCGTGATAATGGCGCTTTTAACAGCGCCGAAATATCGGTTGCTCAATAAATATAATAAACATGGTAAATATCCCGGGGAGTTTTACACTAGTAATGTGAATGACCAAGTCAATTTCAAATCATACAGCTTTATATTATATTCCAAATACGAAATATACAAAATATACGAAATAAATAAAAAGCATTCAATTTAGTTACTGTTCAACATTTTACCCTGACTGTACCGGCGGCAAAGAGACTGCGAATTTCCTCGAATAAAATATTTACTGCAGAGTCTATTACGTGGAAAAACTTTAATACGAATTACGAACATCAAAGCTTCGTCATACAGCAGTATGGCAGAAATTTAAATACTGTATGTATTTTAATTAATAGCACCCTATACATTTAATTAAAATTGAAATGTCTGTCTGTAATACCTATTAAAGCTGTATATTTATAATTTCTAATTTTTGTTCTGTTTTTGTTTAAGTCTCTGTAAAAATGCGCCTAATTATCGTAATTAGGACGAGCGAGATCTCCTGGCACAAAGATCTTATGTTAATTAAAAGTAGACTTCAGAAACTGCAATATATGTAGGTAGTGCCCGGAATACGATAGTAAGCTCATCCGCTATTACGTGGAACCGAACCGAATACAATTATTGGTAAAATGTGGGTGTTAATTCACCTGCGCCTAATCCTCCGGGGATAAAGGCGTGATTATATGTATGTATGGGCAATAACATGTATAGTATGTACGTAAGTATGATGTATGTATGTAAAATATTTTTACACTTTCATACAATTGTTAATTTGAAATGTTTTTTCGCGATAGATGTAAACACTTCTGAACGGATTTTGATACGGCCTCTTTTATTAGAAAGGTAAGACTTAAAAGACTATTATCATTACGACTTATTCGCATGCACTGTCGGGTTTTACCAGCGGTTTTATCGATATCCCTTCACATCAAACCCCAAACTCTAAACTTCGTTAACACGATGCATCCATCAGACCTTCATTCATTCTATCACGAATTGCCAGCGCTAGGGTTTCGAGTTTCCCAATCAATTCGGGAAAATAAATGAAGGAATTCATTCATTTAGGATATAGAAGAGTTAACGAACGAAATTTTATGACCGAAATGATAAAAACGGAACCCGATCTGTTTGTCTGTCAATCTGTATGTACCTCGTGAACAGTTGAAATGTTCACAGATGGTGTATTTCTGTTTCCGCTATTATAACAAATATGAAAAACCTTAATATATCCATTCTAAAAACGGGATAAATAGTTATTTAGATTTAAAGATGTTTATTTCTCTAAAAATATACAGTTCACTTAAAATGAGATAAATGTACATAGAAATGTTTTATAACATAAACAATTACATTGTCGTCTCTAGGGTCTTATATTAGGTAAAGTATTTATAAAGGTAATGTTAATAGTGATGTAGTTTTAAATTCGTTACACTTTTAACGTATTCTTTTACTTTCTGTTTGAAGTATGCTGTCGGTATCCTTGACGTCATTAGACAAATTGCTGTACAGCTGTACTCCCCCGAACAGTATCGTTTTCTATCCGTAGTTAGTGCGTGGATGAGATATTTGGAGTTTGCCTTTATTACAGAGACTACAGACTACATTTTCGAAAACCGTGGTCTGGACGTAATTGGTTGCAATGTTTTTAACTAAAATAGACGTACAGTACTCATAAATCTGTCTAATATTCAGTAATTCTGTTTCCTTATATAGTCAAGTGGTTGATATTAAATAGTGATAATGATATAAAGCATTAATAATTTTATTTTGAGTTCTCTGTTATGGATTGTTAGCTAAATATTTATGAGTGGTTCCTATACAACACACGTGATTTTAAGAGGAGTAGATTCGTCAATCTCGTTTTTAAGCGTATATTCAGAGGCAAACAACTTTTTTATTTGTGGACTTATTTGAAAACTGTTTATACTATGTTATTTGTTGGTTTCTTGGCTATATTTTGAACGATTGTTGTTTTTCCCACTTGATAATTACTATATAAAAATTGTTCCCAAAGTGGAAAGGTCAATCAAAAGAAAACTTAAAACTACATTTAAACGGAAAGGAATTTTGATGTGTTTTTTTACGAAAGAAAGATAAAGATTACAAGTATAAGCTGTACGATTACCGATTTTATAGAATATTTTTTCAAGTGACAGGCCACCATTTTGTTAGTTTTTTGAGAGTTTGTCTTAGCGGATGTCTACGCGAGTGCTGGGCCTGGCGCCCAGTGGTGGTGGCTGTTGGACGGGGAGGTTGCTTTTCATATTTTCGCAGCTTTGACATTTTCACGAGTCGAGATTTATGCACAAGGGAAAAGATAAGACAACAAAAATAAATTTGGTAAAGAAAGCTAAAGCTTTAAACTCTCAAGAAATATATGAAAATGTTTGTGTATTTTATTTTCACTTTATTTGTTAGTAGCTGTTGCCCACGGCTCAGTCCGCATGGATTTTTGATCCCGTTCCCGCTACTGAACATTTTCAATGGTGTGATATATATTACCTACACTCACAAACAAAGTGAATTTCTGTTGGTAAAATGTTTTGTTAAATCGGTTCTGTAGATCTAGTGATAACCCCCTACAACGTCACAAACCATATTTTCATAATAATAGGTAATAATGGTATAAAACAAAGTCCTTTCCGCTGTCTGTCTGTGCCTATGTATGCTTAGTTAAAACTACGCAATGAATTTTAAAGCGGTTTTTTTAGTAGATAGAGTGATTCAAGAGGTAGATTTATATGTACAATACATACATTTTGAGCTACGGAATTTGGGGTAATTCAGCAGATTTAAACAAAAAAAAATATCTCGAAATTACAAGAAATTGTGACAGGCGTAATACAAATACCAGACACAAAAACAATCTTGTAGTCTGTGATAGCAGACTTCAAAAACATAGTCATTCTTTTCAACAAGCTGCATAATAAAATTAGGGATATACCTGTGAATAAATTTAAAAATGTAGTAAAGAGTAAATTGTGTCAGAAAGGCTATTATTACTCGTATAAATCCAAGAATACTTAGATGATAAACAAGCTTGGAAATGAGCTGTTCACTATTCAAGTAAATCATTTAGACTAAGTAGACTTAGTAAATGTTTGTAAATAGACCAGAAAATGCCCGCTGAATTTCGTGCTGGAGTCTTCTCAAGCTAGGACCGCGTTTCGAACCGGTAATGATTTTTCATATATCTTTATAAATTGACGTTTTCTTAGTCCCGATTTAATGGTCTATGCAGAATAAATGATTTTTGACTCGAATTTTGACTTTAATATAGTATAGATGCACTAATAATTTTACAAGCTACTAATGTGATGTCGTAAATAAGACACACACACACACACCCTTTTTTGCGCTTAAATTGCCAGCGCTGGCACTACGAATATGTGTAATGTGTGTGAATTGTTATTCCTATAGCATGCTTATTACTTTTCTATTCTCCTACCTGCACCTACCTCAATGTATCTATGCAATAAACACCCTAATCAATGCAAACATACATATTGATACATACATCTGAATTAGCAGCCAAACGCTCTACCACTACGCCACAGAGGTTTGTACCTTATAATATCAATAACGCATTCATCTCTGACATAACTTTCCAATAACTAAATACCGAAATTAAAATCATTTTTGTAGAAGATATGGCTATCAAGCTATTCTTAAGAAATTGAAAATGTAGGTATGCCGTCGAGACCCGACTGCGCCGGTGACAGAAATGTGTTACGCGCTTTTCTATTTATGTATGAATGTATGTAGGTTTTTTCTTCTCCTCTACCCGCCTAACAGCTGGACGGATTTCAATGAATCGGATCTCAAATGAAAGGTAATCATTTCCCGATACATAAAATATGAACAAAAACTATACGCGAGCTTTTTGATGGTTGAATGCGAGTTGCCAGAAAAAATCATGCAAATTTATCGAGAAGTGTAAGTATCATAATGAAGGGAATTTGAAGGAGATCATAAAAATATATGTATATATACACATCATGTCGAAACTAAAAGTTTCTAATAAAATACTACTGTGTGTTGTGTAAAAGATTGAAAGAAGCTTGATAGCTGGCGGTACCCACTTGTCAATCTTAAACTGAACGGTAATTAATCGGTACCGCCTGCTAACAAAGTTGTTTCGACCTTTTAGATAATAGTTGCGTTTTTTTTTTGTAGACTATAAATGATATTGTAATGCGAAACTCAGGGAAGTCCGTTACAAAATAAAATTCAATTTAATTCACATATTTATAATGTATTAAAATTGAAGATACACTAGTTTTATATTTATATCATGATATCAACAAATATTTACTTTACTTACTTTATACTTACTTACTTTATATTCTATAAATTAGGATACAAAATTTCAAGCATCAAAAAATTCCTCCCCATCGATGTTGACTGGTAACGTGCTCAAAAGGCTAGTGGCATTGCCCATTGGGTGGCAATTCCAATCCGATGTGCGAAAAAGAGCCCAACCCTTTGATCATGTGAAGCATCGACCAGTCGCTTTGCTATTTTTTTGTAAAGAGACCGTGCGCTTGGACGCGACGAACCTGGCGTTTCGACTCTAAACGGCTCTAGTATTTAACTGTTGGTTATATTATCACATTTTCGCGGCAGTAGCACAATTGAAGTCAGTCGTACTCGAAAGACGGGAAGGTGCAAGGGTGCAAGTATTAATAACACACTCCATAACCTTCGAGAGGAGAGATGTGTTAGCGATAGGCTATTTGACTAGGGAAATATTCTTACGACAAATTGGTTTAAAGATATTTGATTTTGAAAATTTAATATCTCGCGCCACCCGAAAACTCTCCATACCTACATAATCGTACTTGCAAGTGACGTCACACGCCAGTCACGTATAGTGCAAATGTATGGAATGCAAGAGAATATCATATTTATCTCGGTCTACATTGCGTTTACACGTATATAGTCCATAATAAAAGTAATTTATAATTTAATAACGAATCTAAAAAGTTAAACATTTGATTGTTTATATTTTGACTTACTTTGTTAATTAAAAATAATGCAAAGTCCATAGTTTCAGTTTAGTTAGGCTATATATTATTTTGCAAGGCATATTTTTTCAGAACAAACTAATGTATTAATTCGTATTGGGAAGAATCAGATGACCTTGTCAATAGCCTATTGAACGGGTCTGTCCTATTGCCTTTCTTAGGTACAGGGTGCACGTATGCAGCCTTTCACGAAGCTGGAACTCGTCCCACAGAGAATGAAAGTGCGAAAAGTCATGTCAGTATAGAGCACAACTTTGCAGCATAGGGCTTAAGTACCAAAACCAATAATCGTATTTGAAGGTTTGATGCCTGGCTTGTCCGTCTGTTATAGCGCATTGCCAAAATAGTAATCAGGCAGTATATCTTCACCAAGACCTTTAAACTATAAGGTATATTAGTAGGGTATAATAAAGAAAGCTGTATTAAAATAGCACAATAAGTACAAAGTGGTATCCAAAGATTTAATTTCTGGGCTTTTTGCTTTGGTTTATCTTTCAGTTTCGGCTGTTGATTTTTTTATACAACAGTTTGTTTCTTTCTTTTTCTTCTTTCTTTCATCAAGGAGTCACACTCGCGCTGGCGACCCTGCAAGAACAGATAGTTTCTGTACCTTCAGTGCAGAAGACAAAGCAGGGCAAGCCTTTGGTCTTCCCACTGACAGCACAAAAACTCTTCAGTAAGCTCTGGTTACCCTGCCAGGTTATTATAATTGTGGTATTCTGTAGGGCGGAGGTACTTCACCAGCCGAATTGCTTAATTGGGACAGAAAGTCCACCGTGTTCGAACTCCTACACTTTTAAAGTAATAGCTACCATCGAAGCCCCAATAATGACAAAAAAGCTGCGTTAGAGCCTCTTTCGTCTACTAACAGTTATTCTATCTTGCAGGTGAGGTTACCTTGAGCCCTAAAGATTGTAATAGGGCCAAATAAGTACACCAAGTTTTTGGTGTTGAATAGTCCATTTATCGAGGCAGATTATACGTTATATATCATCACGCTACTAATTAAGGCAAGCGGAGCAGTGATCATAAATGTACACAAATTCAGAAGATTTCCACCCATTATTTTAAGATTAAAAAGATACGGGCTCAAAGTCAAAGTCAAAAATCATTTATTCTGTATAGACCATTATATCGGCACTTACAAAACGTCAAGAAAAAAGAAACATGAAAATCAGTTTAGTAAATGGACCACTGGTTCGAAACGCGGCCCCGACCTGAGAAGACTTAGGCAAGAAACTCAGCGGGCATTTCTTTTTTTTAGTCTATTTATAAACATACACTTACGTCTACTTAATCTAAATACAAAAATTTACTTGAGCAGCATAGTTGAGCGAACAGCTCATATCTAAGCTTGTTTATCATCCAAGTATTCTTTGATTTTATAATAGCCTTTCTGGCACAATTTACGTTTAACTATATTTTTAAATTTATACACAGGTAAATCCCTAATTTCATTAGGGAGCTTCAAAGGAGTGATATGAGGTTTTAAGATATGCCCCGGGTGAAGTCGGGGCAGCCAGCTAGTGATAAATAATATAATTTAACAAGAGTTAAAAAAACACTTACAACTTTCCTTTACGATGTTTTGAGTCAAACAAAACGTACGTACGAGAGAATACGTAGACACCGAAACTAGAGGTGAATGTTCGAACTCCTGTCAGAGTCTCGGGTGAATTAAATACCATTCGCTTTGAAAACTGAGCCGCATACCGCGTCTGACTTGAAATCGAGTAAATATATGGAACACTGTTTATATTAATGTTCTGAGCACGTGACTTATAAAGCGTCTTACAGAATTTCGGGCACAAAACCGCATACTTTTTACAATAAACACGGTTCTATTGCATTAGGCGATATTAGAACTTTAAATTGGATGTACGTTGGACATTTTTAGAAAAAGAACTTGGATTATATTAAATTTAATATTCCGAAAACAAGAAGATACGGCATTTTTTTTTTATATTGTCTTCTGTGGCGTAGCTAGGCAGTGGGCGTGGATTCGATTCCCGCTCGGTGCAAGTAAGACTTCGACTTCGAGGTGAATGCTTCCGACTGATTGGGGTCGCTAGGATGAAGATGAAAAATTGTTATTTATTTTCTTAACAAAAAGATTTCATAGGAAAAAAAACACAATTTGAGAACTCACTCTTGTACTTTTCCACATTATTTTTGTTATTAGACCTGACCGGTTGTAAACACAATGAAAACTTGGAGGGTGCCATAAGGAGAAACCGGTCAGGTCTAATAACAATTAAAAATAATGTGGAAAAGTACAAGTGAATTCTCAATATGTGTAACATCAAATTCCACCAAGTGCCATCAATCAACAGTATTAATATGAAAAAAAAACCACTTTAACTTGTACGTCACAATACACAAATATTGACAGCCATATCTGGCGCATCTCTGAAGCAACGAAAACAATATTAATAAAATGTTTTATTCACTCGCCGCGCGCCGGCCACACGGACACGTGTACGGAAGTAAATGTAAATTGAAATGGTCACGTTGGAAAAATAAGTGACTGTACGGCCTGTTCCAATTTAAGTTTGTCTTTTTTAGTACAAAATATCAAACGGAAAAATTCAATAACATTTTGCACGCCTCGGGGATGGAATGCAGAACGAAAAATACGTAAAGAGTAATAGAGCGTGCAGTTGTGAGGGCCGCGAAATCAAAAATGAACTTGAATATATGAGTATTTTACTGTATTTGACCTTTTGTACTATAATAAACTTGATATCGCCATGAAAATACCCTGCACATTTTTTTGCTACTGTAGTTCATATAGTTATTTGTTATACAAGAGTGCAAATTTGCTTTTTAACTGCGTGCTCAAGTTTCATGACCGAGCACGCGAAGGGTTCTATAATTGAATCACGAGCACTGCGAGTGATTTAAAAATTAAAATCCTGAGCGTTAGCGAGGCGAATCAAAAGAGCACAAGATGAAAAATCTTTGCACTCGAGTGCATCACGTAACTAAAGTAAAGCAAAAACGATTACAATTAGAAGATAATTTTATTTGAGTTTAGGTAGGTATTAACAATTGAATTATAAGTATTATAGAATAATCTTTAAATATAAAAATACTAGCTTTTGCCCGCGGCTCTTTTGACGAACATTTCAAGACCAAGATAAGATAAATTCGTTTAGCCGTTCTCGAGTTTTAGCGAGACTAACGAACAGCAATTGATTTTTATATATATAGATATACTAGCTTTTGCCCGCGGCTCCGCCCGCGTGGATGCCAGTTCCCGGTAATTATTCGAATTTTTCTCACCTTTTAAACCTTTCCTAGACCTCCACAAACATTTCAAGATCACGTGTTTCCTTCTTCCTACAGTCCCGGGTCCTTTAAGCGGGGCGTGAAAAAGCATATGACGAGGCTGTCAAGCTGAGTATCACCATTGTCACATGATATGTGTAAGTAATGGTGACCCTCTTTTCTGAGACTTTGCCTTCAGTTTACCATCAGACAAGGTTCGCCTTGTCTGATGGTAAGCTGAAGGCTAATTGACGTGTTCTATAAAAAATCAAAGACCAAGATAAGATAAATTCGTTCAGGCGTTCTCGAGTTTTAGCGAGACTAACGAACAGCACATCGAGCAATAGATTATTATAGATATAGATAATACTTAGGTATACTTAATTATGAACAATTGGAAGTTACGTTGCTGCAGTTACTTACGTTGAGACATAATTTTTGTTGGGTACTGTAATCTTTGTGTTAGTTACTTGTGTACTGTATTTTGGTAAACTATATCAGTCACACTTAATAGTACCGATGGTAGAACACTTAATAGCGGATTCCATTGGCGTAAATGTTAGCGAGAGAGGGCAATGGTTAGATGTTTCGTAATGGCTCATTTTTAACGTAGAAGGTTCAGTTCAAGGATCTGACTTAGGGTCCTTTAGTGTAATGGCTCCTACGATGCTTTTAAATATTTTAGATTTATTTTGGATGGGATCTTCTATATATCCCTCTACTATCGCATAGGACTTCCAGCCTCCATGGCGCTTAAGAGACAGCTTCGGAATCGGCCAAAAGTGTGGCTGAAGTTCGTCGGAAGCAATGACCCGTGTACAACAGGGGTTCTGGAAGTTCCAGAAAAGTTGTTTCTCGTGGTATACTGCCAATTTTATTACTAGCCATAGGCTGACTGACACACTTTCCGTTGCGACATTGTAAAAAAAATCGATTAGTTGGAATGTTAAGCTGGCGTAAGGCTTCACACTTCTCAACAATTTTTACGTATTCCTTGCGAATGACGAAGTTACGGTCTCTTTTTGTCTTTGTATTAGGTAAATTAGTTAATAGTTAATCATCTGAATGTTTCTCCTTGTTTTTGACATTAAGTTGGGTTAGTTCATTAGTTCGGCATGCTCCGTTTATACCAATAATAAGAACAATCTGTAACGCTTTATATTGTAGTAGATAAATAAATAAAATTGATATGCATGCATAATTTATGCCTATGTATCAACATTTACTAAGTACGTAATATATAACCGCGGTAGCCTAGTGGTGTGTGTAATGGACTGCTGAGACGAGGTCTCGTGTTCGATCCCAGGTTTTACCATGGCACACACCAATGACTTCGATGCTTTTCGAAGTTATGTGTGTATTTATCGCAGGTTTATAAGTGCCCGGTTAATGGCAATAGACTCGCCCCCTATTACATTGGGACTTAAACATAAACTGACGAAATGTATGTGTGCTAGCACCTCTGCCTACCTCTTCGGGGATATAGGCGTGAGTTTATGTGATGTTTATGTTATGTTTATGTTATGTAAAATATACTTAAGTATAGTTGCACATTCAGTATTACTCAATGTGCAACTGACTTACTTTTGCCGCCAAATACACACAATCAGCTGCTTCGTTAAGAAACTTTTCAATTTCAGATTCTGTGAAAACCTTAGATTTTGTCAATTGATGTCCAGATGAGGCTCTTTTTAAAAATGCCACTAATTTAGGGTAGGTGTTGATTTGTATGTCTTTTTTTATCTTTATTGTTGCTTTTAGCATTGAAAACGTACTCCACAGAGTGCTTGATTTCTTAGTCTCAAAGAATTCAATTAATTTTGCCAGCAAAACAGTTTCTGAGAAAGTATTGGCTCCTTTAGCTAGTTGCCACGCGTTAAACATGTCGTGCTGTTTCAAATACTTCTCGCGTGATTGTTGAGAGAGAAAGCTCATTTGCGAATTATTTACAGTTTCAGTCATTTCTGTTGGCGTCAAAAAACTTTCTTATATGATGTGAGTAAACAATTGCGCGCTCAAAGCCAATTAAAAAAGAAAGTACACCAAACCAAGGTGTTTCTAGTCTGAGTCTTAAACAAATTAAAAAAAGTGTGATAAATTCGGCACCATAGAGGTAGAAGTAATAGGTTTAATGATGTTTTGAAACACGACCTAAGGTTGCACACGATGTTCTAAATTCAAATTAACTTTACCCTCTAGAGGATAAAAACAACTTTTACACTCAGAAATCGAAGAGCAAAATTACTCTTTCCAAGATGGGGAGATGAATAAAATGTTATTAGTAGTTACGTGATAATAGCAATTGTCGGATAGAATAGAGTCAAATTGTCGAATGTTACATTATCATAGTCATCATAGAATGCAGCCGCTACGCAGAAGCCGCGGGATAGATCTCCGCTCAGAGTAAATATTTGTATGCATGAGTATGGGTATTTGCATTGATCTGGTCGTGCTTCGTAGAGCACGTTAAGCCATCGGTTCCGGTTGCCATACCAACATCTATGGCAGTCGTTATGGGTAGTGGGGACCTTATAGTCAGTCCAACAACTGATCTAACTGCAATGCTTCAACATCGCCTTTGGATTATGGAATGATGGCAGTCGCTTCACGGCAAATAACGAAGTTTGGTAAAGCGGACCCCAGATGTGACTGGAATTAACGCTAAGTTGAAGATGAAATCAACATGTTCGCGCTATTTCCAGTCGCTTCCGCAGACTTCACTTCGAAGTATCGTATGCGCTTTTGGACAAAAGTCGAAAGTTGAACTATATGAAACAAAAGAATGCCGAGGTTATTTTATCCCCAAACACACGTGAAAAACAACCAAACAAAGTAACTAGTTAACGTCAGAGTTAGGCTACGAGTCAGTATTAACGTTCGCCCGCAAAAGTTTCCTACTTAAATTACAGGATAATCTCCCACGAATAAAGCGCGCTTAACACTGACACTTGATTCAAATAAAGTAACTATTTCACTTTTTCCCCGTCTCTTATCATGCGGTGTCGTACATGGCGATTAAGGGATAGAGCTGTTTAACATCAGACAGTAATATACAGCCCAGACTCAGCCTCAGATGCATGGCTTTAGTCAACAATAATGGCCGGAAGACGGCAATGGGCTCACTCCCTATTACGTGGGACCGAATTCAATGGTTGGTGAAATGTGGGTGTTAATTTACCTCTGCCTAACCCTACGGGGATAGAAGCGTGATGATCTGTATGTATGTAATACGAGTATATCATAAACAATATATCATAATGCTTTAGCTATGATACATGTTTCTAGAGGTTCTTATTGACGCCAGCATGACAAGTGTCGAAGACACGTGCTGTAAAAACGTTCCTAACGATCAAGCGAATTTGACAGATGAATTCGCGGTGAGATGTCAATTGCGCATGCTCTAAATTTGATGACGTTACGTTAGAGCATGCGCAATTGAAATCTCGCCTCGAATTCAACTGTCAAATTAGTCCGATCGTTTGAAAAGGTCTTCCAGCATGTGCCTGCAGCACTTTATCGTGCCCAAGGTAACCCCACCAGCTAGTCTGATAGTAGCACCTAACGGATGGGAACGTTTCAAGAAAAGCCAATTTACTTGCCAAAAATAATAATAATAATAAGACGTAACAAAGTACAAAGGACTCCTTAGATACAACGTTTAAATCGGCCTGAGGATGACAATGAGAGCAACACGACTACATTGGTTAATTAATACGTGCAATATTAGTTTCATTTCTAAAATAAGTTAAAAACTAAAACCCGACTACAGAAAAAGTATTGAACAAGAAAATATCAAGGATAGCCGTGGTCGTATGCCACTTTTCCCTAATGCATGGAATTGTTAGACTATGTAGCGTACGGTCACGGCCATCTTTGTAATACTTTTTACAGCATGATTGTTCTGTAGTCGGGTTTTAGTTTTTAACTTATTTTTTTATTTATATTATATTGGGGCAAGTAACAGATATAATTGATAATTATTAGAAATATACTATTTAAGCCCTTTTAGTTGATACTAAAAATGGCATATTTATCTCAAATTATTGTTATGACCCAGTATTTTATCACCGCTAGAGTGTGCTTCAATAGATTCCGTGATACGTCATATAGTATGTAATTAGTGGATGACCAATAAGCTTGTATTGAAATCTCATTTATCACAGACTAAAAAGTAGTTGAGCAGCTATAAGCAGATGAATCTACACACATGCGTACGTAACGTACGTAGCCTGTCAAAAGGATAACCCAACCCTCCTTTGGCTTCTGCGTAGTCAGGTAAAAATGAAGACACAAAACAAAAGAAGAAAGGGGAACACTCTGTTTATTGTAAATACCCCCTGCGATCGACATCAAAGCACCCTTTGCAAGGATTTAATTAATACCAGTAACATTATTTATTTTGTGCCGGTACGCTGTGAAAGTACTTGGGCACCTGCAGCTATATACGTGCGCTGTACGCGTAAACACTAATATCGCTTTACTACATAAGGGCTTTACTACAATACATTCGCCGTTTCAACTGTGCTTTAATTAAGTCCAGTAAATGCTATCCCATCAAAATTTTTTTTAATGTAAAGTAGAGCCAAGTCAAGTAAATATTGCTTGATATGTAAAAATGATGTTATCGGAGGTATAGCTCAAGTGTTTTAAGATTACGTTTATGACACATGCCGATTCGTCATAACTAGTGAAGTGCAATAAAAACGTGATTTATTTCTTTCATTATGCATATTTATACAGCTTAATATTTGCATATTTTTTAACAGAAATTAAATTTTAAACACAAAGTGAATAAAATAGCTATTAAATAAAAGAATGAAATAAAATCGTATTTTCTGAATGTCTTCTGTGAGAAAGAAAGTCAAGAATTGCACTAGAAGGTTTCTTAAAGGTCGGCAGCATGAGTGTAATGCCCCTAGTGTTGCATACGTCTATAGGCCATGGTAACCATTTTTCATCAAGTAGGCCGTGTACTGGTCTGCCACCTAAGTGATATAAAATGCTTTCATTACAAATAAATATTACTAAATACTTAAATACATAGGTTAAAACTTTAAATAATGAAGACTACGTCAAATCAAAATTATATTCGACTTCTTTTTTTATACCACTTGGGTGGCAGAAGAGCATACGGCCCACCTGTTGTAAAATGGTTACCGTGACCTATGAAAGTGTGTAACACCAGGGGAGGCACACCCGTGATGTCAACCCTGGAAGAACGAGAGAGTTTCTGTGCCGTTAGTGCAGAACACATAAGCAGGACAAGCCGCAGGTATTCTGTAGGGCGGAGGTACTTCCCCAGTTGGACTGCTCAGTTGGGCGGAAATACCGCCGTGTCCTACCGCCTACAATTTTATTTAGAGCACGTCAATTAAACTTTGCAAAAGTCTTAAAAAATAGGGTCACTATTACTTACATATACCATGTTACAATAATTACATCACCCATTTGATCACGACCAGTAATGAAGAGCCATGGCATGCTCCTAACTCTGTTTTTTTATATAGTTTAGAAATTTGGTATTAGCAACTTTAGTCAAATACTAAAATTTCGCCTATATGTTTGAAAAAAAAGGTAAACGAAATTTTAGTTTGACAAAGTTGCAATCTTGATAATTGTAAACTCTAGTACCTTACTCTAGAGTACATTGAACTGAGCATTGTGCCTTATATTGTATACAGCTATATATTGCTGTATCTAGATACAGCTGAGCAATATATATCATAGACGATATACAAAGGACATTGTTATATAGCTACGTCGAAACAAACCGATGTGAATTTCGGTTAGTACATTATGATATTCCATCCAGCGCACTAATGATGGAGCCGTAACAGGCCGGTCGTATTCGCATCAATGCCTCACCCTAATCGTGGTGTACACTTGATAAAGCGTGCAGTTATAACCATAGAGAGTAGTCTGTATAGCATACCCATTGATTGTGAGGCGGCGCTCGCTAGGGGTAGGGGCACATATGTTTTGTTGTGAATTATCTAAGTAAATTTGCCTATGATAATCTAAATTTGTGTTAGGATTAAAATTAATTGTTTTTTTTTTTATATAGGACCCGTCAATTAGACTTCGCCTCACCTGATTGTAAGCTGAAGGTAAAGTCTCAGAAAAGAGGGACACCATTACTTACATATACCATGTTACATTGGTGACACTCAGCTTGACGGCCACATCATTAACTTTTTCACGCTCCGCTTAAAGGACCCGTGACTCTACGGAAGACACCGCTGCTCGGGCGTGAACAACATTTTCAATATGAATAGACGTCAACAAATCATCAAAATCCGTTACATACAAACGTCTCGTAAAAACATTACGCAATCATGAATTCGATCAATGAAACTGTAAACGTCATTGTACTCAAAGGCTGATAATGAAATACTTTAAGTGTACTGTATCATTCAAAAGTTGAAAACTAATTTGAAATATATTTAAAAAATATCATCAACTTTATGGTTTATAAAATTTTCTGAAATCCTTTAGTGTGAACTATATAAATAGCTTATGTTTGGGTCCTTGAAAACCTTTTCCAAATAATCCTTTCCTTTCCACTTTGACGATTTCTATTCCAGCCAAACGATAATGCCTATTTCTGATATTTCTTTAAAGTGACGGCTTTGACCTGCAGCGGCTATTTGTGCATGTATGTATGCAAAATTATAAAATACATATCAAGTCTAGACATTCAAATGAGATATCAGGTCGCCTGCAGTGTTGACCGAATTAATTTTATATGGATTTATGTAAAATTGGTCAAATTCTTCTAACGTGAACAGTCTGTCTGGGACGATTAAGAAATATACACTACCTGTTTCTTATGAACGCTTGGTATCGGGATCTGCTACCGTGCATTTTTAGGATGCACTATATCACAAATGCAAACACGCAAATGGCATAAATACATTAAAGTACTGACGAAGTATATTATATAAAATATTACCTTTACCAAACGTACCGATATTAACATCCTTTGTTTTATGGGTACCTGGTATCGAGATCTGCTTCTAAATTTTGTAAGCATGCACGTAAGAGGCATATAAGTATTACGTTATATACTTGATTTTTAATAAGTGTATCTCAACTAAACGTACGAATATGATTATTAACATCCTGTGTTTTATGCGAACCTGGTATTAGAGATCTGCCATTATCATTTTATTTTTGGGGCCCCCGCATCACGAATGCATGCAGGCAAATGGCATATAATTATCACGTTGCATACTGCTTTTCAAGTTTGCTGAACGTAAAAATAATGACATCCTATATTTTATGAGTGCGTGGTGTCGGGATTTAGTTTAAAGTTTTTGGGTGTATCGTGTTTTAGGTAGTAATGTTTACATTCGAAGTAAATAAAAAGTTATACGGTTTAATTGAATACTGATTTGGCAAAATATATGACAGGTATGCAAACTTACAAATATATACAAACAATTTACTTCACGAAAAAGTATTCACTTCAAAGAGGTGTCACATGTAAATTGAGTTTTACAACTTTTAAAATAAAATATGAAATGTATTTCACTCAAAAACAAATTGTAAATAGTTTATTTTTATAATAAAATAAAGTTGCTATTTTTTACACGAAGCTAAACGCGCGGGCGAATAAGTTGCATTACTCAATTCGCGCATTTTGAGTATGTTATATTTCGAGTGGTAAAATTAAAATGGTCCCGTCTTGACTATCTGTGTTTATAATTTGCTTGCTTACCTTTTTACTAATAAATAATAATAAATTATATTCTTATTGTGAAAAGTGGATAATATTTAGCAAGGGTATTATAAAAACCAACAGTTCAAAACTATCTAAATGTAGGGTCATTAATGATAGCAAAATGTTTTACTTCCAATACCTACATATTGCTCGGGGCATAAATCTTGGACTTAAAATATGCTCAAAATATGCTCTGTACGCGCAGTACACATTTCTTCAGTGTATTTTGAAGATAGCACGGGGTGCTACAGCAACAAATATTACTACAAAACAATCCAGGCGCATCAGGGTCTCGTTTGTTTCGCGAATTAGGTCTAAAAAACGTGTCCTGAGGTATACAAACTTTTACTCTGCCGAGTTTTGGAATTCAATACTTCCCTGTAGGTATCTTTATCCAAAGCAATGCAGTGTTATAGATTAACAAATACGATAGCTAGACTATAAAAAGACTTGAGATGGTTTTCAGAGAATACTTTGTGAATTACCTATTCCTTTTACATATTTACTTATAATAGGTTCGATAAGTTTCTGTAATTCTTTTGCATGGTTGCAGGTTAAATTGATTTCTTACTTACATAGGTAGGACATCAAAGTGGTCTTAAAAATAAGAAGAACAGAGCCATTAACCGTAAGTTTTGGATTTTTCGTTTTCGAAATTCGAGATCGATCGAGATTTCTTCGTTTGAGATCTTTGTTTGAGTGTCCTAATCAAAAATTAGCTCTAACCATTTCAAACATGTCCTATAACAACTACTCGTCCGTCACCGTGAATCGCAGTATTCGTCTTTGGTCAGATATTATTATATCATTTTTACTCATGCATATATTATCAGATTTTTAAAATCACGTCATACCCGAATTTTCCGTGACCAATTGTTTTTCGATCACTTTTCAAGCTACAAACATATAGACATGCCTTTATCCCCGGAGGGTTAGGCAGAGGTGAAGTAACAACCACATTTCACGAAATAGGGGGTGAGCCTATTGCCGTATTCCGGACACTATTGTTGACTCTAGCCATGCATCTGAGGCTGAGTCTGGGCTGAATTTATCTGTCTGATGTTAAACAGCCCTATAAATCGGAAAAGGGATAAAATAAAATTATGCATTTTTAAAGATAAGTTTCCAAAATTTGACAAATACCCAATTGACATGTTTTGTCTAATGTAAAAGGTACTCTACTTGCCGCAAAGAATTAAAAAAAAAAGTAAATAACTTGTCAATGGTACCTATTCGGTATTGGTCATATTTCTCAAATTGGCAATAAGGCAAATGCTTTGTCAAATACCACACATGGTAATAATTGTTTGTCAAATACGCATAATAGGAATAACGTATAAAAAAGTGCACCACTTCGCTCATACTCCAGTTCTACTGCAAGCGGAAAATACGAAATATTATTCTCTTCATTCTCACAAAATGTAAACATTATTTTCTTGAAAACTTACCACCACAATTATCACGCTTGTGCTGCGTTTTGAACATTTATAATGAGACAGAAATGTTATATGAGGCGAATGCTTAACAAGATTTTATAACGATGCGATGGTAATAGTGAGAGGTAGAGAAAACTGGGGTAAATAAATGCCAAGGTGTGTATGTGATTTTATAAGGTGACTGACCTTATGTACTGAATGAAACTTGATTTGTTGTATATAGCTTCTCGAAGATCTTCTGGATCCAAATCAATATCAACTACTAATCGGTATACCTACTGATTATGGACTTCGGGCACGGGATTTTCTCTCGGGTTTCGGGGTCAGACCGCAGTACCTTCTATAAAAGTCAAAATAAGCCAAATCAAAGATAGGGTTATAGATGATACCTTAGACTCCATTTTACTACAACTCTTGGTTGCAAAAAAAACTTCCTCCATGATGACTGAAGCTCCCACAGCTTCAGAAGATTAGTGGTTAAGGAGTCGGGCATTAGATCAAGAAGTCTGGAATTCGATTCCTGGGCCTATGCCTACTACTACTATCTATATAGAAACGCAAAAGCTAACTAGGGACTTCACAAGCTTCGTGGAGCGAGCTCTCTGTGTCGAGGATTTAAGATTGGGGGGGCTACTACCTCGCATTTGAGTATTACGTGAGTGGCAGTTTCCTCGGCAACAAAATACCCCCTGCAGAGGGGTTGTCTGTGCCACCGATGGTTGTTTAGGGGACAGAGGCCCGTTATTGTCCCTATAGTTAATAGTAGCCTGTTCATTCACGCGGAAAAAAAAGTGGAGCGCCGTTGCAGGGTGTGTTTTCCATAAGCGGAACCAGGTCGCGAGCTCACGATGTGTTTTTTGAGCTGCCGGTAGTGGCAGCTCTCTGTTTCCCCACTCCCCATTTTATATTTAAATGTATGAGTTTTATAACTAGTTTTCAAGTACCTTTCCACTGAAGCGGAGCAGAGATTTTATGCAATTCGATTCGTTAATTTTCGCACAGCTCGGCTCCTATCTTCTCCTGTCCGCTTCAGTGGTCAGGCAACCTAAAAAGGACACAGCGTTTGTGCAAATGAATGCACGAGGCACGTATTATGCGAGCGTTAGAGAGCTCGCCGGTTACCCCCATAACGTACGGCCATTCACTTGTGCCCTGTCTCACCCCTTTCGCGAATTATTAGTTATTAGTAACATTGTAAACCTTGTAATTTCTCATCCGAAATACAAACTAGGAGAACTTCCAGTGGGGACGTAGAGTGCACGTGCTTAACCTCAAATCGTACACACACCTTTATTATATATACACATAACGACATATTAACCCCACAGCTCTGTAGCTATGACGGGCCTCCATAATTATAGAATTAATATCTAATGTTTAATATGAACCAAAGTTGAAAAGACCTTCTCTTCCTTTAAACTTGATGTACCTACTTGTAACTTAGTCCCAGTAAAGAGGCGCCGTGAAACTTTCACACGTAAGCACGTCTATTTAAAGCTAAACAAGAAAGAAACTTAACTTTACAACTTATGTTTTACTTTTGAGAACGTTACTAAAGTTATTACTTTAGTAAAAGTTTACAAACAATGCTTTCGAATTCAACACGTCGTTTGCTTGTTAAGTGAATATTAAAATGAATTCGAAGCTTTTTATACATACGGCTGGAAAGTAAAAATTTCTGCTGATGAAAAGTTACTGATTGTGAAAGTTTAATAACGTCATGACAATAACCATCTAGGTCTTGTTTCTTTCAACTAATCGTCTTCTTTTTAAACAATTTTTTTTAGAATAGTATTTGAAGTCACGCGTATCGCAAACGTGGTTATTTATAATCAAGCCCAAAGTATAGGAATGACAACACTATGATACGGCACCCAATAACTTTTGATTCCCTAACGAGTGTCTATAATTATGTTGCAGTATGTGTGAATCTTTTGATGGTGATTACGATTTTAACTTCTTGGTACTGTTTGAATCGCAAACAAATCCACGGACCCCCTTATAAGCATCGGCTTATAGTCGTGCAATACCAGAAGTTTTGTTTGTACAAAGTTCATTCCGTCGCTTTTCTGTTCAAAAGAGCCCGGCCTGTCGGCAAGAACGGAAATTGCAAGCGTCATATTGACTGTGGTTTTCTGTTACATTGACATTTCCTATTTATAGAATTTATAATTAAAATAATTCATCGAGTGCTATAAAATCTTAACCAATAAATATAACCTACCTAACATTGGTGATATATTTGTGCGGCAGCAAAAAAATTATTCATCCCGTGGTCACAGCCTCACTCTCACACGCTCACATGCACATTCCTTGACAGCTTACCACTCACTAAACAACCGCATTGTGCAACTGTGGAACAAATTGCCCGAGGAAGTGATGTCAGCTGCTACGCTAACGACCTATAAGTGTCGCTTGGAAGAATGGCTTACAGTACAAAACAAACAATAAAAGAGATATGGACTGGACTGAACTGTACTCCAACACCATAAAGTGGACATTTCAGCAAACATGCTGCTCGTCCATAATTTTAATAATAATAATAATAACTTAATAGATTCAATAGGTGGTCTAGGGGTTTTTTTTCGTGCGAAACATTTCCACGGATACGTCCCGCCGTGGCCAGTGGAAGAGGTTAACTCGAACCAACTTAAACTCACGGCGCTTGTGGGTCGTTGTTGGTTGCTGAAGGTGAGGTAAACAGCCATCTCTCTCGATCTGGCCCTCATCGGTGCCTTGCCTTACCTTGACGGTGCCGTCTGTCACCCTGCTAGGGTGACAGACGGCACCGTCCATCACCCCCAGTCCTGCGCTCATGGGTGGGCGGAGGTCAGTCATCGACCTCCGACGCTCGAGCTACCTCACTACGGGGGCAGCTTGGTTTACGATCCTTTGTCGCTTCCGCTGCCGATCCTAACCCGCCTGCTCCTTCACGAGCATTTCTTGCTCGCAGAAGGAGGCGCCGGCCATCCACGCATGGCTTGAAGAACCGCAGTCGTGGCCCTCAGGGTCGCTTCGCGGTGTGTAGCTCCGCTCGCCGTCACTAACGTTCTATTCTAGGGTTGGACTGTTTCATTTGATTGTGAGAATAATTGGTTCAGGTTACTTAAAATTTATCGCAGCGTTGCCAGAATATAGCTTTTGTAACATTTATTACTTAATGATGTTAATGCGTGGTCAACATAAGTCTCTTACTTGCAAAACAAAATAAATTGTAAACCAAAACAAATTTAAAAAAGAAAAATAATCTAGTTCTAATGTAGTTCGCTGAGTTTCTTGCTGGTATCTTCTCAATAGAACTAATCGACTGAACCAGCGAAAGAATCATTTTCCAATGGTTTATTTTTACATTATTTAATATTTGTAAGTGCCCGGTTAATGGCAATAGGCTCGCCACCTATTACATTGGGACCTAAACATGAACTGGCGAAATGTGGGTGCTAGCACCTCTGCCTACCCCTTCGGGGATATAGGCGTGAGTTTATGAGTTTATGAGTTATTTAATATTTTTATATTATTTCTTGACATACATAATTGTAAAATTTTGACGTTTATATGTGCTCTTTATGTGCCTAAACTGAATAAATGAAATTGATTCTTTGATTCTTCTTTGATTCTTACGTTACTTTCGACTCGTGTCGCAAAAAGCAGGTAAGTTGCAGCGGTTACTTTTGAGAATGCCGGTAGGTGAAACCGATCAGGTTCAAAAATTTAAAATGTGGGCAAAAGTACATATGCCTTATTCAATATGTGTAGAAAGTTCTACCAAGCACCATCAATCAAACATCCCTAAATAATTTCCATGTAGGTATTAGACATGACACAATTATTATTTATTCCCTTTCAGTTCTACTTTCGCTTTATTATCAAAAAAAGAGGCCGCCTGGTTCCTGGCAGAATAAAATTTGGACCACCCCATCTCTTCCCATGTGGTTTCGTACAAGGCGACTAAGGGATAGGGCTATTTAACATCGGACAGATACATATAGCCCAGACTCAGCCTCAGATGCATGGCTCGAGTCAACAATAGTGCCCGAAATACGGCAATAAGCTCACCCCCTATTACGTGGGGCCGAATACAATTATTGGTGAAATGTGGGTGACAATTCACCTTTACCTAACCCTCCGGGGATAAAGGCGTGATTATAATTGTATGTTATATCTACGTATGTATAAAAAAAATGTTGTCTTAAGTATATATCATGGCATAAGTAACATCGAAGTAACATTTCATTTTATTATTTAATTACATCATGTACATGGGAGTTATCTAATTAAAATATAAAAACAATACAGAATATACATTCACTATCCTGGAGGATCAGGCATCAAAGAATTCCCCCTCATCGATGTCAACCGGAAGGGTGGCTAGATGTGTGATGATTGCTACGTTGAATAGCAATACCAATCCTTTGCGCAAGGAATAAACCAGCCTTCTGGTCACGGGTAGCGTCAATTAACATTTTTAGTTCTGTAACACAAAAATAATATAAGAGGACCAGAAGTAACACAAAATTTCACAAAAGTAAAATTCTAGCAACGCTGACCTCAAACGTAACGAGTCCATACGATTAAAATGTAACAACCAAAAATAATACAGCCACAACACTAAAATTAATTTCTCGCAGAAATTAAAATTTCGTCACGTCAAAATATAAATCACGTCATAGCTTAAATTACTTATAGTAATTTAAATTGAAATCTGTCACAGTATATTTTGTAACGTACTATTTTAATTATTTCGTATTTACATGACATTTAACTTGCGAGGGATATGCCTGTCAACTTCACTTTCGGCAACCAAAACGACCCACAGGCGGCGTGCGTTTTAGTCGGTTCGAGTCCGACATAACCTCTTCCACCGGCTCCGGTGGGGAGGTATTCGTGAGGGTTTTGCGCACGTAAACAAAAAAGACACATTACTTATATTTTATTAGTTGAATGTTTCGTTTCAATCGTACCACGTTACCTTCTATGACTCAGGGCATCTGTCATAACGCACCTATTAAATTATTTCAACTATAGTTTATACACACAATGAAAGATTCAATCATGAGAGAATTAGAGAAAAATGTACAAAGACCTAAGGGGTGGCTGTTAAAATTAGGGAGTATTCCACTTTTCCGAAAAAAATATCCTGAAACGAATGAATATCTAGCTAAAGTCTACTCACGCAAAGTTAATAATTATTAATTTATCAGTTATAAATCACTTACAGTTCTAGCACTGAACATTGTCATATTATATGCACCATGACATCTACGTAAAACTACGTAAAATCCAAAGACACGTTTTAACTCATTCATTCTCGTTTTGGAAGGAGGTAGAACGCGACGGTATTTCCGTCTGTACTGAGCAGTCCGACTGGGACTTCCCCAGTCCACTCGTCCACTCTACAGAACTCTACAGACAATAATAACCTCGTGTTGTGTTCCCGGCTGTGAGTAGGGTAGCCAAAGCTCACGGGAGAGTTTTTGTGCTGTCAGTGGGAAGACCAAAGTTTTGTCCTGATTTTGTGTTCTGCACTGAAGGCACATAAAATCTCTGTTCTTCCAGGGTCGGCAGCACGGATGTGACTCCACACACGTTACACACGTTCATAGGTCACAGTAACCACTTTCCATCAGGTGAGTCCTGTGCTTGTCTGCCACCTAAGTTGTATAAAAAAATCAAACCTCTGAACCTTTTCCCAGTTGGGGTCAGCTTACTAGTCTAACTAAGATACAGCTGAACTTCCATATTTTCCGTGAAGTGACTGCCATCTTACCTCCACAACCAAGTAGTGAGATCAAAGCTCGACTAGTCGGTTTTTTTAATTCACTATCGAAACCTATTATCCTTTCCGGAAACTAGTAAAACATTATATAGGGATAAGCTAAGATGACTATACCTAGAGATAAATGGAAAAGCAAACATATTGCCTCGACCCCAAATTAGGAAACTTGGGATAAGGGCAGGAGGATCATGATGAAGCTATACTCTAAAAGTAGATTTATACAGCTTGATATGACAGCTCTCATAGGGGAATAAACTCTGTGGTGAACACGAGACACAGCTCAAAGCGAGACGTATATAATATTCGTAGGTCTGAAATGACGAGACAGCAGCGGGTTACCGGTAAAAGTATTCTTGAAATAGAACGGTACAGGATCTGACTACCATCGGAATATGAACGCCACGATAACCGATAAATTTTCTAAAAATGTTGTGAATATTATTACCCTTGCAACCAAACTAAATAACTTGTGTTAGGAGAGTGCTCTCATCGTTAGTATAACGGTACGAAATCGATCGCGGGATATCGCAACCGTAAGGTAAAATCTTTAGTTAAGGGGTCGGTATGACTTATGAATTTATAATATATGCGTTTCATTATTTACGGCCAAAATTGAAGAGAGCAATTTCTCCTTTTGACTACAAAAGGCAAACTGGCGTCGTCGTCGCGGAACATTCACTATTGAATTGCATTCTATCATGGTATATTGCTCTGATATCAGTTGATTCAAAGCTCCTTTGAGAGTTCAAATGGATTTATCGTTTGTACACAGAACCGTCAATACAAACTGATTTTCAGTAAAAGATTTTATTAGTGAATATAGATAAATTGATAGATAGTTATTTATTGTTTAAAAAGTCTTTAATAATAATTAAGTACTAGTATTCAAAAAAGAATAACGTAAAAAAACTGAAAACAGTTTATATAATTATTTTCATGGGTGAAAGTGCAGATTACTTAGTGTAGTTGCTAAATTTTGTTGGTACTAACCGACCTTTCGCTTGCTACGCCGGAAGTGCAAATATTTGTAAGCACAATAGTACAAATATGAATCATGACATCCACGTAAAAAATACATTCTAGAACCCATTTTGGAAGCTAGTTAGTTAAATTATCATTACTTCTTTTTTGAAATAAATCTTTAATTGAAGTCTGCATAGCAGCAGAATAGTATATGTAAATGTAATGAAAGTGTGTCCTTTTGCAGAATTTATACAACTTCACAGACCATAAATAAATATTAAAATGAATACTGGAAATCGATGGGAACGGCTCGTCGGTCCTAGCGGTAATTCGTAGAAATTCGTTTCCTTCAGTACAGTTTTCTTGCTCAGTGGTTTTATTATTTTCATACACGTGCCGGTATTTTTACTGGCCTCTGTACTATTACATGCCTCGAAGAGCATCTAGCTGTCTCAGTACCGGTTGCCATACGAACGTCTTAAGCTACGGGTAGTTAGAGCCCCAAAAATCCGACAACCTTATTTCCCTGAAATACTTCGATATTACCAGAATCAGAAGCAAAATAACATGCTATGCAGCATTTCGCCCAGTTGTTCCAACGATTCCGCTACTATGACGATGTCGTCGGCGAACCGAAGATGTGAGATGTACTCACCGTTAATGTTTATACCCCGCCCAGTCCAATCCAGAGTTTTGAAGACGTCCTCCAACGCGTTGGTGAATAGTTTGGGGGATATAACATCTCCCTGTCTCACTCCACGTTGGAGGCTAATAGGTTTCGTCTTCTGGTCTTGGAGCTGGACGGACATCGTGGCAGTGTCATACAAGCATCTCAGCACCTCGATGTATCGCCAATCGACACGACACCGCTGCAGGGCATCCAGAACTGCCCAGGTTTCGATGGAGTCGAAGGCTTTTTCGTAGTCCACAAACGCCATACACAGCGGCTGATTGTATTCTTGGGCCTTTTCTACAATCTGCCGAACAGTATAGATGTGGTCCACGGTGCTATAACCTTTTCGAAACCTGGCTTGCTCCGGTGGTTGGAACTCGTCAAGCTTACCCGCAAGACGATTTGTGACGACTCTCGACCTCTGTGTCGTGTCTGTCTGTGTTTTGACCACTGTGTCGGTTTTCTCGTCAATGCCGTTTGTGGTTTCCAGTGTTGCGAAACGATTTTGAAGTTCCAATTGGAACCCTTCGGACCCTAGAGTGACTTGGAGCGGCGGGCGTAGGTCGGAGTAGACCGTATCATTCGGAATCTTTCAGCCTTGATGTTGATATTTAGAGAGCCTCGGACAAGTCTGTGATCGCTTCCGGTTTTAAACTTGTTGATCACAGAGACGTCTCTAAATATGTGCTTACTGTCCGTTATCAAAAAGTCTATCTCGTTTCTTATCACAGAGTCCTGAGGTTGCCAAGTCCACTTCCTGTGGGGTTTTTTCTTAAAGAAACTATTCATTAAGAAGAGCCCCTGCGCCTCGAGGAAGTTGACTACCATTTGTCCCCTGTGATTTCTGCACCCCACTCCATAAGGTCCGATTTTCGTCTCACCGCGTTCTTGTATTCCCACTTTAGCATTGAAGTCCCCCATAACAACGTTGTAAGTGGCCTTGGCGGTGTGATTCATTGCCTTAGCAATATCTTCATATACGGCCTTGGCACTTTCGTCGGGGTGAAGCGAGGTCGGCGCATATACCTGTATCACCTTCAGCGAACGACTGTTCGTGATTTTTACGATATGTACGCTACCCTGTTCGACACACTACCGATTTCAACAACGCTGCTAATGAGGTCCTTTTTTACTAGAAAACCGACACCTCCCTGGGAGAGCTGTTCACCTTCTCTGAAGTAGAACAGGTCGCCTGACTCAGTGGTTGTCCTCCCCCTGTCTTCGGATCTCGGACAACCCTAATATATGCCAATTTATGCGACCTATTTCTACCTCTAGTACCGCGAGGTGCCTGTCCAGACGAAGTGTACTGCAATTGTACGTTGCCAGTAGTAGTCGCCGGTTTCGGTAGCCTCCCGTAGCCCGGAGATTCTTCGCACCCCCCGTCCCGCCGTTACCCGAACCGCTACCTTGGCTGGGAATAGCGGGACCGCCGGGAACTGGGGGCCTTTTGTTGTGGCGTCTATTCATTTGGGAGGGTTTAGCCTACTATTGCCACGCTGGCCAGACGGGTTGGCAACGGGTTTATTCTCGAGTTTTCCTTCTCTCAGGTCTTTCTGACCTCGGCAGAATATCGGCCAGGAGCCGCAACTCCTCCCCTAAATTTAGGGGAGGAGTTGCCGCTTCTGTTGCCCAGCGTGCACCGCGTGGAGGTTTTCTAGCCCGCACACTAGTATATACGTATAGTTATATATATACACATAGTAATAATATATACGTATAGTTATATATCTATACATTTACGTTATTTACTATAAATAAATAAAATGTTATATCGAAATATATTTAAACACACACATACAAGATGAATAAAACACGTAATCTGTTTATGCCTCGTAACAAAATATATTGCAAACAAGTAAAACGGAGCAAACACAGATCCATTAGGACATAAGTTGGCTGACACATCTCCGCACGGTCCACCAGACTCTGAGACATTTATGTGACACAAAATAAACAACTAAATGTTATTTTGCTTCTGATTCTGGTAATATCGAAGTATTTCAGGGAAATAAGGTTGTCGGATTTTTGGGGCTCTAACTACCCGTAGCTTAAGACGTTCGTATGGCAACCGGTACTGAGACAGCTAGATGCTCTTCGAGGCATGTAATAGTACAGAGGCCAGTAAAAATACCGGCACGTGTATGAAAATAATAAAACCACTGAGCAAGAAAACTGTACTGAAGGAAACGAATTTCTACGAATTACCGCTAGGACCGACGAGCCGTTCCCATCGATTTCCAGTATTCATTTTAATATTTATTTATGGTCTGTGAAGTTGTATAAATTCTGCAAAAGGACACACTTTCATTACATTTACATATACTATTCTGCTGCTATGCAGACTTCAATTAAAGATTTATTTCAAAAAAGAAGTAATGATAATTTAACTAACTAGCTTCCAAAATGGGTTCTAGAATGTATTTTTTACGTGGATGTCATGATTCATATTTGTACTATTGTGCTTACAAATATTTGCACTTCCGGCGTAGCAAGCGAAAGGTCGGTTAGTACCAACAAAATTTAGCAACTACACTAAGTAATCTGCACTTTCACCCATGAAAATAATTATATAAACTGTTTTCAGTTTTTTTACGTTATTCTTTTTTGAATACTAGTACTTAATTATTATTAAAGACTTTTTAAACAATAAATAACTATCTATCAATTTATCTATATTCACTAATAAAATCTTTTACTGAAAATCAGTTTGTATTGACGGTTCTGTGTACAAACGATAAATCCATTTGAACTCTCAAAGGAGCTTTGAATCAACTGATATCAGAGCAATATACCATGATAGAATGCAATTCAATAGTGAATGTTCCGCGACGACGACGCCAGTTTGCCTTTTGTAGTCAAAAGGAGAAATTGCTCTCTTCAATTTTGGCCGTAAATAATGAAACGCATATATTATAAATTCATAAGTCATACCGACCCCTTAACTAAAGATTTTACCTTACGGTTGCGATATCCCGCGATCGATTTCGTACCGTTATACTAACGATGAGAGCACTCTCCTAACACAAGTTATTTAGTTTGGTTGCAAGGGTAATAATATTCACAACATTTTTAGAAAATTTATCGGTTATCGTGGCGTTCATATTCCGATGGTAGTCAGATCCTGTACCGTTCTATTTCAAGAATACTTTTACCGGTAACCCGCTGCTGTCTCGTCATTTCAGACCTACGAATATTATATACGTCTCGCTTTGAGCTGTGTCTCGTGTTCACCACAGAGTTTATTCCCCTATGAGAGCTGTCATATCAAGCTGTATAAATCTACTTTTAGAGTATAGCTTCATCATGATCCTCCTGCCCTTATCCCAAGTTTCCTAATTTGGGGTCGAGGCAATATGTTTGCTTTTCCATTTATCTCTAGGTATAGTCATCTTAGCTTATCCCTATATAATGTTTTACTAGTTTCCGGAAAGGATAATAGGTTTCGATAGTGAATTAAAAAAACCGACTAGTCGAGCTTTGATCTCACTACTTGGTTGTGGAGGTAAGATGGCAGTCACTTCACGGAAAATATGGAAGTTCAGCTGTATCTTAGTTAGACTAGTAAGCTGACCCCAACTGGGAAAAGGTTCAGAGGTTTGATTTTTTTATATGTAGATGTTTTTTATATGTAGGTAGATCTGCAAGGTACATTGGTAGAACGAGCAAAGGAAAAACGTTCCCGCAGGTAGGAGGGAGCTGAAGGATTATGGAGAATGTTGAAGAGTAAAAACAGTACCTTTTCTTGTCTCAGTTTCTACTCTAACAAAAAGAAAACGCATCAAAATCCGTTTAATAGTTCTGACGTCGAAAGCGAACAAGCAGACAAGAATACCGAAAAAATATTTTTGTGTTCAGTATTGGTAATACACCTTAATAAAATAAAAATTAAAAGTACCCATCGACTGGACTTGTGCATTTTCTTCAACGAGGTCAACGATCAAATATATTGTATTCCCTCATTTTTCTCGTAAACAATTAGTTTTGTCGCCAAAGTAGTAAGTAAGCTGATCTCACATTTTTTTGTACGGATCACCATTTCGGAGATATAATAACTTCTTGTTGACTGATTAATCTGATATTTGGTACATGCCTCTAATTTGGACGAAAATACAAATTCATATCAATAAAACATTTTTCATCCCTTCTATTCGAAAAGTCTCACTTTGTTCCTACTTCTGTTAAAGACTTTTTAGCGGGCGGAAAAGTGATTTGAATTTGAAACATACTCGAATATCATTCAAAGAAATAGAACGCAAATCGTATGCATTACTGGCTGGTACGTGTCGGCCGCACGGCGCGCGGGTGCCCGAGCAAAAAAAAAACAAAAGCGCGGGAATTACTTATGTCTCTGACTGTTTATACTGGAGATTGGTGGCGCTAGGTGGAATTTGTTACACATACTGAAATATGCATTCGTACTATTCCACAGCTTTTTGGTATTACTTTATTTTTAAAAATAAGAAAACTGGAAACCTACATGTGTCATTTTAATTTGCTCTTAATACCTTGGTATTAAGTTCATTTTGAGACTTTGTAGTCATGATCATTCTGATGCCGACTGTACCTAAGAGATAATTTATAAAAAACTTTTTAAAGTGTTATATTTAACTGTAGACGAGTTCTACAATAAAATACCACACTTTAAAAAGTTTGTAGACACACATCTACAATTAAATACAACTCTTTAAAAAGTTTGTAGACACTCATCTACAATTAAATCCAACACTTTAAAAAGTTTGTAGACTAACATCTTCAATTAAACACAACACCTAATAAGTTTGTAGACACTCATCTACAGTTAAATACAACACATTAAAAAGTTTGTAGACTAACATCTTCAATTAAACACAACACCTAATAAGTTTGTAGACACTCATCTACAGTTAAATACAACACATTAAAAAGTTTGTAGAAACTCATCTACAATTAAAATACAACACTTAAAGTTTAAAAACACATATTTACAACTAAATACAACACTTACAAAAGTTTGTGGACACTCATCTACAGTTAAATACAACAATTTAAAAAGTTTGTAGACATATATCTGCAATTAAATACAACACTTTATAAAGTTTGTAGACACTAATCTACAATTAAATACAACATTTTAAAAAATTTGGAGACACTCATCTACAATTAAATACAACACTTTAAAAAGTTTGTAGACACTCGTCTACAGTTAAATACAACACTTTAAAAAGTTTGTAGAGACTCATCTACAATTAAATACAACAATTTAAAAAGTTTGTAGACATACATCTGTAATTAAATGCAACACTTTATAAAGTTTGTAGAGACTAATCTACAATTAAATACAACAATTTAAAAAGTTTGTAGACATATATCTGCAATTAAATACAACACTTTATAAAGTTTGTAGACACTAATCTACAATTAAATACAACACTTTAAAAAAGTTTGTAGACACTCATCTACCGTTAAATACAACACTTTAAAAAGTTTGTAGAGACTCATCTACAATTATATATAACACTTTAAAAAGTTTGTAAACACACATCTGCCCTTAAATACAACACTTTAAAAAGTTTGTGGATACTCATCTACAGTTAAATACAACACTTTAAAAAGTTTGTAGACACTCATTTACAATTAAATACAACACTTTAAAAAGTTTGTAGACACACATCTGTAATTAAATACAACACTTTAAAAAGTTTGTAGACACTTATCTACAATTAAATACAACACTTTAAAAATTTTGTAGACACTCATCTACAATAAAATACAACACTTTAAAAAGGTTTTTGTTTATAATATAATTATTAGTGATTTGGTTCTTGGAAATGAGTATACAAGAACTAAATTGTCGAACAAATGTGTGCTAAACTGTTGATAATCACATTAAAAAAAGATTATAAAATGAACTAAATATTCTAAAATAACTTATTATCTAATATTATATATACTTATAGGTCCAAGTTGTGCATAATATTATAATCTCTGAAATGTATGTCAGTTAAGCGATTTGCGACAGTTCAGCATAATTATGTAATAAATAATATAAAAGTAGGTAAATAAAATTTAATTATTGTAACATCGAACATCGATACCCATTCACTCACAAAAATACAAAAACCTTTTTGCGAGTGAGTGCATAAGACCAAAGTGCAATAGTATTTATGTCTTGAGTCGAACATCGCATGGTGTTCGACTGAATTGCATTATTTCTCCGATATGCACGTTGAATGTTTTGCAATCAATCAATATCCTATCACTCACAAGAAGAGTATTAAAATCTTTTTGTGAATGAGTGCATACGACCAAAGTGCAATAATCTTGGTGTCTTGAGTCGCTGATCGTATGTTGTTCAACTGAATTATGTTAGATCTTCTATACGCACGTTGAATGTATTGCATTTAATCTGTCTCCCATCACTCACAAGAAGTGTAGTAAAATCTTTTTGTGAGTGATTGGATACGACCAAAATGTAATAATTTTGAAGTCTCGAGTCGCACATCGCCTGGTATTCAGCTGAATTGCATTTTATCTCTGCTACGCACGTAGAATGTGTTGCATTTAATTGCCGACACTCATCTACAAGAAGTACATAAAAACTTCGTGCAGATAAGTGCTGACAACCAAAGTGCAATAATCTCGATCTCTTGAGTCGTATGTTGCCAGAAATTCGTGAGTGTTTTCTAAAATTACTGAAAGTTTCTGCAGGTTAATGATTAGTAAATCTAACTCAAAATATGTATTTGCATAATATAGATTCTACCAAAGCATTTCAAACACACACAGACAGTTTCAATATAATGAATTATTAAAAATTAACATAAAATATATACAAGAATTATTTTTCTTATAAAATAAAAGTGATTATTTTACGGTTAGTCACAAAAAACCGAAGCATGCGTAGAAAGTATTGCCTTTAATTGCCAACACTCATCTACAAGAAGTATATAGAAATCTTTTTCCAGATGAGTACTGACAAAGAAAGTGCAACCACCTTGATGACACATGTTGCCGATCGTTACTGCAGATTCCCGATTTGAAACATTTTCACCTCCAAAATACCTTTGAATCACGTGTAGAATGTGTTGCATTTAATTGGGAACAATCCTCAACAAGAAGTATACAAAAAACTTCGTGCAGAGGAGTGCTGACAACCAAAGTGCAATAACCTTGATGCGACCTGCAATACATCACATGTGCTTAATTTATAACATTTTTGACCGCCATGAGTTGAAATTTGGCGTAACATATTCTATTCATAATTAATCTTCAAAAGTGTCAAATTTAATTAGGTTAAAATACTCACCAATAATCTTAATTACGCCTTTTTCCCCAGATACGTGCGATGAATGTGTTGCATTTAATTGTTAACACGCAACTCCAAAAAGTGTACGCAAAAACTTTGTGCAGATATGTGCTAACAACCAAAGTGCAATAATATTCATACCTCAAGTAAATCACAGGCATTTCGCCGTGTAATTTTCCTAAGTATATATTACCTCGATGCTTCTGCTTTGGCTCCCATTCTCCTCGGTATGTACATAAACCTCTAGTAAAAAATATCTAACTCATTAGTATTGAGAGTGGAAACCGACATTTTCTTTACCATGTTAATATTTCCTGATATTTCAATATTAAAAACACATCTAAATAATTATAACATTTATAACTCTATCATATTTATTGTTATAACGACTTAACACTCAGGTGTTTACACTTTCTCTAATTACTAAAATTCGAAAGCTTTTTAACCCTGTGGAAGAGAATGAGTCCATTGTCTTAAAACAGGAATTAATTCTGACTAATTACAAAGTAAGTAAGTATAGAAAGGACAAATAATTTTAGAAAGTAAATACTGTTCTTTCCTACGACAGTTTAAAGAGTTAAGTGTTATATTTTGTTTTCGTTTTCTGGATGTGTCTAATTTAAAAGTTTGACTGACAAAAGTTCATTTTGATATACAAATATGACAATAACCAAATCTAGTAACCGATAATCAAAATTTTCAATTTGCTATATCTAATACAATCTGAAGGCCATCCTATGGGAATAATGACATCTATAATGATCGCTTCAAAAGGATTCACATTGTTCCTGCTAACTGACACAAGCGTTAGTCGTCTCATAGTAGTAGGTATTTATATTACGTTAACGATTATAATGTCAATAAATACTGCATCACTTAATGGTAGTTTAGATAATACGTTTGGTATTAAGTCCCATTTAATGCATTTATTCCGTGCATATATCTTTAATATCAATAAATAACTTTTTTATTGCATTTTTAATCCCTCAAAGGTTTGCTAGGAGAAAACTCAATATTGAGTTAAGCTCGCCTTTGTACACCAAGATGTTTTTGTGATTGCCTGTTGATGTAATATTTTCCTGTGTACGATAAAGAATTAAATAACTATTTCAGTACTAAGCTAGTTGAAGAACACTACCTATCTTGATTATTGTTATTCTTTCCATAATATGTGTTTTATCTTGAATAAAAATGATCTATATATAATGACAGTCGTGCGCCATTTGAAGAACACTTTTTGTCCTTTTGTGGCCATGTTCATATTTACTTTATCTTGAATAAACGAAGCACCATCATATCGTGAAGTAATTACATAATGGAAAATATACAATATACGTAGGAAAGTGCTCTTATTCAAGTCGTAAGTGAATCGAGAAAACACCGCAGTATGTTCGAGTTTCGTTCCCATTCCGATATTTTATTTTATGATAAAAGTACAATGTGAAGCATATTGTAAGGAATCATTAAATATATATGTATCCCAGTGTCCTTATTCCACTTGTGTGTTACTCTGCAATCTCTTCGAGTATTACTTCTTTATTCATTCTATTTCCTACCAATATTATAAAAGTAAAGGTTTGAGTAAATACTGTATATTTACTCAAACCTTTACTTTTATAATTAAATTAAATTAAAATTAAATTAAAATTCATTTATTGTCAGACCATCGATCCATAGTGTTAGTAACAATTTAACTTAAGAACTAATGTTAGTAATAAATACAAATGAATAACAACACTCCACTATCTGTGGCACGTGTGGAGTGTCATCCAGTGTTGTAACAAGGGGGAGTCCCATCTATCCTTAAACACACTCAGGAGACCGTTGGAGCTGCGGCGGAGTCGTGCCAAGGCAGAGGCCGAACGCTTTCTAATAATAGCATAGAAATCGTCTGTGCGGGCCTCTGCAAACATTCCTGATGCACTGCATCTCCGAGACAGCCCCAACAGCATCCTGAATGCGTTATTATACTGAATGCGCAGGTCGTTATATGCCCGTAGAGTGTAACACATCCACAAGCTGCACGTGTAGAAGGACGTGCAGAAGGCTTTAAAGAGAGTCACTTTGACTGTGTTCGAACAACGTGCAAACCTCCGGACAACCATGTTACACCTGATAGCCAGCGACCTACGCTCCCTTTCAACGTCTAAATCATCCCTGAGCCCGTCCGTGACCCAGTGGCCCAAGTACTTGAAAGACTTTACCCAGTTCAATCTAACTCCACCAAGCAAGACCTCCGGCACATCTGTATGCTTTAGTGGACCTGACCTAAACATAAGGAGCTCACTTTTCTTTACATTATACTTGAGCCCATGAGAAACAGCATATGCTTCACACAAGGCTATTAGCTTCCTGAGGCCGCCAATCGATGGACTCAGCAGCGCCATGTCGTCAGCATAACTCACATTATTCATGCTAACCCCATCAATGTGACAACCGACACGTGCGCTGCTGAGCTCACCGATCAAACGGTTTATGTATAAGTTGAACAGACGGGGGGAGCTTAGCCCTCCCTGCCTCACTCCACACTCCAACCCATACACATCAGACCGGGCCTCAGCCCATCTTACACTATTTTCCTGGTTATTATACCAGTATCGAAACAAAGACACTACATCATCTGGCACCGTTGTATCTGTCCGAAGTTTACTCCACAGTACCTCGTAGGATACCAGATCGAATGCCTTCGACAGATCCAGAAAACAGGCAAATACAGGTGTTTTTCTACTCGTATAATATTGAACAGTTTGCTTGAGACACAGAATTGCACTCTCCGTGGACAAACCTGGCCTGAAACCAAATTGAGCATCATGGAGTTCAATGTGTTCGGCCAGCTGTTTATCAAGCAGACTGTCCAAGACTTTGGCAACTATTGTGGCCAGTGAAATTGGCCTGTAGTTAGAAATGTCGGAGGCATCCCCTGTCTTGTCCTTGATAATAGGAACTACCACAGTGTACATGAGATCCCGTGGCAGGTAGTGATGGTTAAGACACAGATTAAGCAGCAAAGAAAGAACACTGTATAACTGATGCCCTGCATATTTTAGGTGTTCAACACTCAGGTCATCATGGCCCGGCGATTTGCCTTTTGTCATTTTATTTATTGCTGTGGCAATTTGCTTAGCTGTGAATCTTATAGACTCATCACCCCTCATTCCACTCTGAACATCAACCACCTTCTGCTCAGCCCTCAAAGGTGACTCGACCTTAAAGTGTCGAACAAAAAGATTGGCTATACCTTTTGGGTCATTTTGACCCGCAACACTCACAGGAAGGCTCGGCCTCAGATTTAATTTATTTGTGGCTTTCCAAAATTTTGCAAACTGTTTTTTTGAGTGATGATCTGCCAAAATATCTAATTTAATTTGTTGTTGATTGTTTTGAACAGATTTTAATTTTGATTTAAAAGTTTTTCTGGAACTACACATTGCCTCAAACAATGCACCACCGGCTGGTGCACCCTGCCATAGCCAGTTTTTATAGTGCAATCGAGCCTCCCTATGAGCACTGCTTACAAATTTATTCCAGCCAGTGATATATTTGTGTCTTTTGATATTGTCTGCACCAATATAGGTAGATACAGCACCCTCCTGAAGAACTGATATTATGTCAGAGTACAACTTATCAATTTCAATTAAGTGATTAGCATTATTACACATTTTTTGAGAACATTCTAAACATTCTGGTAATTTAATTGCATTTAATTTATTATTACAAAATTCATTGTAGTTTTTGATTTGCTCAGCATTTCTTTCTCCCCATCTAATCTTATTACTAATGAAATTTTGCACAGGTTGTTTTTTTTTTTTTTTTTTTTTTTTTTTTTTTTTTTTTTTTTTTTTTTTTTTTTTTTTTTTTTTATATATACATATAATATTACCCCTAGCACAAAAATCTCCACAGTCTCTATTAAAGTTATTAAGATAAGATAATATTTATTAGCCATATAAGTTGTATAATAATAAACATTGTAATTATTCACAAGGTATATTGGACTCTGAAACCCATGGTAAGATTAAACTTGTGTTATGGGTATCAGAACTATCATGTAGTAATTTATTGTGACAAAATTTTATAGTACAAGTACATACTTATTATGTTGACTTTTAAAACTACTAAGCTATACTGAACACTTGTATACCTACTCAATTTGCTAAGCAACAAATTTCAATCACTAAAATTAAAAAATACACGAGAAACCTCCATCGCTTTAAAAATTCCTCTTGCATTTCCAATCATTAATGCTGCCGGAAAACCCCTTTGAATGAAGCCGATTGACGCATCTCGAACAGGGTGTTCGTTGGTTGGAATTTTGAGTGCAAAAATAGGGAACATTTTTACATTTTGCTTTTAGCTTTTGACTTTTCGTTGAATTTCAGTGTAACAGGCGAAAGGTATTTTATTTTATTAAAAAATTGCCACTTGTCTAGTAGAGATAGACTTGTTAAAAAAACCGGACATTTATGAACAAAACTAACGTTCAGTTTGGTATACTGTTATCTCATACTGTATGAACCACAGTCGACATTGTAACTTTACGTTGTACGCTTACGCGTTGCCTTCTAGTAAACACAAATGTATGTCTGTGTCTGTGAAATAAACTGTAATGTAATTGAATGGAAAGAGACCTTCTAGAGACCTTACGGGAAACAAGGCAGTATGATAAAAATGTGTTATTTAAAAAATTACACGTACACATACAACATTTTAGTTGCTCACAGTGTATATGTTTTGTTATACTCGTATTTATGTTTTTCACCCATTGATGATTAAAATCTCAAGATCCTTTCTAAACTCTTAGTTAAGTCATAGCAGAAAACTACTGTTCTATTTTCGTAATTCGGTTGTTTGTTTCTACTCTGCATTGAGATGTCAGTTAGCCGAAAAGGATTTCTTTATCATAATAAACTTTTAAACATACATAACAATGAACATACCTTTATCAGTACCAAACTTAACTTATATATGTATATATAATCGCGACAAAGCCAGTTAAATAAAATGATAGATTAGATTTTCCAGGGAAACCTGAGTATCCTTTTTAAAAAAAAAATATTATACCCCGACTCTCTTCCGAATTTCCACACAATGAAACTTTAGAGCAGAAACTAGCGAAAATCTGCTCAACTAAGCAGAGAACAATTTAACGAATTTTTTTCTCTCGGAGTAAAACTATGAAATCATGGACAGGATCAATTGTAATCAAATTAGTTACTTTCTACTAAACGTCGAAACGTTAAGTTATAAAGAAACTTGTATGAAATATATTATTGTGACGTCATAATATTCAATTGTCAAATCATTTTCTGTAATAGGTTGGATCATTAAAAATAAATAAAAAAGGTAAAAATAAGAACCATGGAAACTTTTACCGCTCTTTTACCATTCATAATTTAATAAACTTAGTTAAATAACTCATTGTAACAACAGGAAAATTGCCAGTGCTTTTTTTTTCACAGACGAAATATAATTTTCAAAGTTATTCTCGAATAGAATCACTAATTGGTTTCGGTTCCGTACAAATATGGTTGTCGAATACGATCCCATCACGTGGCATGGAAATTAATTGGACTTTTAATGAAGGTGTGTAACGGCTTCCAACTCATGTGCCTGACTAGATTGAATTATTTCAATGGAATGTGATGAACGTAGTGCGTGAGGGGTTTTTGTTTAATTTTCATGTTTCGTGCTTGTATGAACATTACAGTTTTCAATGAATGTTTTTCATCTTGGCGAAAAAGATATCAGTTTGTAGTTTTCAAAGAGGTTTCACTTTTACCGAAGTTATAACAATGCACAAAGACATTTTACTCTTATCATTGATAGCCGATAGAACAACATGTGATCTCACGGGTTTGTAAAATTGTAAAATAAGTTTTGTTTTTTTATACCACTTAGGTGGCAGACAAGCACACGGCCCACCTGATGGAAAGTCTTTACCGTGGCCTATGGACGTTTGTAATACCAGAGGAATCACAGTTTCGCTGCCAACCCTGTAAGTACAGAGTTTATGTGCCATCAGTGTGGAAGACAAAGCAGGTCAAGCTTTTAGTCTGCCCACAAATTCTCCAGTGAACTCTGGCTACCCTCCTTACCGCCGGGAACACAACATTTACTTTTAATACCTATGTGTAATTTAAATTATCTCCCTATAGTCTCACTACGATGGATGTCAAAGAACGTGTAGTATCCGCAAAGATGATGAGATGTGCTGTAGCGCAGTATTTTATAAAGCTAATCAAGAACAGATGCATTTGTACCTAATAGAAATTTATATACTAATTACCCTGGTCATAAGTACCAGGGTAATTGGCAACATCATTAGATTAGTAAATACAAGACCTACCTATAACTTGTTGCAATGGTGACTAAAAAAATCCTCCAACAGGTTTTAGTATTAGACAGATGAAACCCCCACCATTGCAACAGGTAGCAACGACATAAATTAGTCCCGACGTCGATCTACAGGACATTTTCACTGTTCATTTTATGTTAGGATGAGCAAAGAATTGTGTGGTCAAATTGATTCGTGTGTTTAACTACTGCATTGACGAGTTGTCGAAAGTAGGTAGTGTATTCTGTGACAATACCTATTTATATTTTTACTAGGTGATCTGCTTCGACTACGCCAGTGGCGTACTTCTTTTTTATTATCCACTTAGGTGGCTGACGAGCACATGGCCCACCACAGTGGTTACCGTACCCTATGGACGTGTGCAAAGCCAAAGGAGTCACACTTGCGCTGTCAACCATGTAAGTACAGAGAGTTTCTGTGCCGTCAATGTAAAATGACGAAACAGGACAAGCTTTTGGTCTTCCCACTGACAGCAAAAAAAACTCACTGGTGAGCTCTGGCTACTCTACTTCGACTCCGACATACTTTGCTGGATTTATTGACATTCATAGTTACTACTCCTCTATTTTGTCAATTCATACTAATGGTTTCTTAGATTAGCGCGTTCAACCAAACAAACAATTTTTTCAGGTTTATAATATTTGAGTTGTGTATCAATGTATATAAAATATGTAGTTGGTATAAAATACGCTAAATGTAATTAAAACTACTAGTTCTGTAAGCGCATTTAAAAAGTAATCCCCAAAGATACTTTTTTAAAGCGCTTACTAGCGAGATCAAAAGACTCACTAGTCAGTTGTAAAGACCACAAAACAGAGCTACTGCAAATGAAGCCTAAAAACTGGTCTTATTTATTACAAAGGTGTCGTGAACCATAATATTTTATTCTGTTTGCTGTTATTAAAAGATTAACAATTCTTTACTGTACACAAGTAAAATAATAAGTACATAAGAGTATCAACGAAGATAATTATGTACAAAAGACAGCTTAACTCAAAATGAGTTTTCTACCAACAAACCTTTAATTAAGGAGGAAATATTGATAAAGTCGATTGAAGTTTACCTTTATTATAAAAGCCTTTATTTAACTTGCCATGTATGTGTGTAAGTAGGTACATATGTATTTATGTAAGTATGAACATAACTATTTTTGTGCGGGTGAACCCTGCAAGTCAATATTGAAGCATAATATCCTCTATCAATTTTATGAAATATTATATACACGTTTAATTTGGATGACAATGTTTTAATATTGTACCATGGAGCTGGTCTGATAATTAAGCAGGAAGGTAGCCATAGTAGGATAGAAGTTTCACTTTTTTTTTCTACAACGATCTTGACGTTTCGCTCTCTTCAGAAATCATTATCACGGGCAAATTAATATGAGCATCTCAGTTATCGCTTGCTCGGTGTCTACTATTTAAGCAGAATTATTTTCTTCCTATGTGATTTATGTTTTATACCTATCACACTAATAGTCCATTTCATTCTATTTGTAATATAATGTATTACCTTCGTACTTAGTAACAACTATTTTAAAAATGTCTATGGAATTGAAAAGGACTCTTTTGTCCGCACTTAGCCTCCTTTTTTGGGCCATTGTGCATTCAGAGTCTGACTAGAGCAGCCAACCTAGCTCCTCCCAGAAACGCAGAAGCTTACTGAGGGCTACACAGGCTTCGCGAATTGTGATTGTGATCGCTGATGGGCTACTGCCTCGCATTCCAATATTACGTGCGCGGTCGTTACCTCGGTAACAAAACAACCCCTGCAAAGGGGAATGTCCCTCCGATGGCGTGTATATGCTTGTGGAGGGGTTAACAATGTCTAGCAGACAGAGTTAATAACGATGAATATAAAGTGACGTGATATTTGTCCGGTGGTGGTTGTAGAGTCAGAATCGATTATAAATATTAATATTCATATACAATAAGAAGTTCTCAACATGTCAATCGTTCGGGGGACATAAGCGAACGAACCACAATAATTACTATGCAAGTTTAGATGTGAATACGAAATTACGTGTCAACTCTTGTTTGAACGCGGAAACGAGTGACATGCCCTGTCAAGTTGTGTTTCACGAATCTCTAAACACAGCGTAAATATACGATCTATTGAGTTATTTACGAATTTTGCTTTCGCTGGAACAAGGGGACAGACAACCTGAAAGAGGGTCCTGCCATAATTGGGATGTACGAGTATGAACATGATATTAATACTAGAGCCCTAAACACAAAGAGTAAACGAGACACGCATTCTTTGTCATTGCCTTCTACTTTTCATTTCATTATTATGCCATTTGCAGTTGATCTAACTACCCACACCGATTTAAGTATAATACCATGGATCTAACCATCCTTGTCTCACCATCTCTCAAAATAAAGCACCATCGGATATTGGCTAAAACTATAAATCAAATCTAGAAATTCAAAGTGTCTCGCGGGGTATAATGCCGGCAATAACCTCGATTTTGGCTTCCACGCTAGAGGCTACGTTATTTCATTTTGCGCATGATATTTACCACTATAGTGAAACGGCAGAGCGTTCAACGGCTAATTGACTTAATCTGAATGACATGTAACCCACTAGGGACAACTTTATTAATTTGCCTATTCGGCATCGTCTCATAAATTTATTTCATTAAACTTCTTTCATCCATGCTCTCAATCGTCCAGTATATTTGGTACTACTTTTTTACATTGAAGGTACGCTAAATAGATAGTACTAAGTAAATATTATGTAAAAATAAATGGGTTTTATTAACAATATATATATATATCAAAAGAAATACTTTCTGAGTCTAAATTTCAAAGAAAGCCAACCATTAGCTCCACAAAGGCAATTGCAGAGCGAGATTCTCAACATTATGTAAAACAACTAGGATTTTCCGTTATCACTCAAGTATACCCATTCTTGTATCGTTAGATATTCACCCAAACCAGTAATTACGACGCGGCGTCGTCGTCGAGGTCGTCAATGCGCGGGAACTTGCAGCTGACGGCGACGACGACGTGGCCATCGAAGTGGATAAATATCTCTTGTCAGTAACATGCCATTATTGTAGCTTGTCGATTATATCGACAACTTGTAGTTATTGAATGAAATTTTAAAGCGTTTAGTATGCTAACTATTCAAATCGATTAGAATATAGAAACAATTGGATCGGTTCAGACGGGATTTGAACCCGCGATCTTTTTCTTACAAACGCTCTGATTTTCAGACGAATGGGTGTTCTTGTGAACTAGTATAGCAATCGAACTATACTAGTTCACAGGAACACTCAAAATTTTATCAAAATCAGTCCAACCGTTTAAAAGTTCATAATTTCTAATAAGGTGGCTCCTGAACATACATACACACATAGTTTTACATGTAGATATTGTAATACCTGAGTGCAAATCTAGAGAAAATATTTGGAGGAATTGCACCGACTGAAGTTTCTCGAAAATACGAGATCAAACCAGTTATAATAATCAAAAGCTACGATAACTAAAAAGTAATCGTGGTTCCGCTGGCGCTATTCTTTCATTTTAATGTATGATTAATAATATAAAATAATTTAATGAGGAACATAATAATTCTTTACTAAACATTTCTTTGTCTTCACTTAAATTCGCACCTAATATCTAAATTGCAAGAAGTAATACCCCTAATTACCTTCGCTCAAATAAGTACCACATAGCTATATCTTCAAATATTTAAGAGCCATTTTTTTATAAAGAATATTAGCAACCGCAATTACTAATCTCTTAACCCACCAACTGAGCTAAATTGCTTGTTAACATCGATTCGAACCCGGGACCGATCGTAAGGTTGACTATTTAACCACTAAGCTACCGACGCTTCAACCAATCGACCAATTTCAGCCAATCCTAAAGTTGAATAGGACTGTCTCAAGCATGCGCGGTTGTTTCACGGCGGCCCAGCCACCAGGATTGAACTCCGATACGCATAACCTTAATTCCTATCTACCTTTCTACTTACATACGAACAGGATATAAAACCTCTTATAAATACCTTATCTTCATATTTAAAACCGAGCTTCTAGTCAAAAAGAATAACATATAATAGCTATAAACTAGTAGGTATATATCCATATCATGGCTGGCTATATACTAGTATAAGTATTATATTCTGTGCTAGTATGAACGCGAACGTATTAAAATCACAATACATTAGAGTGTTCTATTAAACCTCCACCAAACTCTGTTTCGTAGTTCTGGAACTGAACTGGGAAGTACCTCCACCCTAGAGCATACCGCGGTCATAATAACCTCGTGTTGTGTTCCCAGCGGTGAATTGGTAGCCAGAGCTCACTAGAGAGTTTGTGCTGTCCAGGAGGCTTGTCCTGCTTTGTCTCCTACAGTGACGGCACAAAAACTCTCTGTGCTTACAAGGTGACTTTGGTGTAACCACGTTCATATGCCACGGTAATCCATCAGGTGGGCCGTGTGTTTGTCTGCCACCTAAAGTGGTATAAAAAAAATTGGAGACACGACCAAAAATACAATATGATTTTTTCTGAATTATTACTAGACATGATAATTTATCCTGTATTTCAATAATGAGCAATATACATAAGCATATTGTCAGTTATTATTTAAATTTAAAGAATTCAACTATATATTTTGCATTTTGACTCTTAACTTAACTTTACTATTATTTTGCTGCTAAAGAAATTTAATTATTGCATTATTGTGTTATATGCCTTTACAAAAATCTAAGAAAGATAAAACCAGTCTTAAAAATGTACTAATAGTGTCAAGAATTATACACCTTTCCATGTCTTTACGAAGTTATTCTAAAAAGTATCCCTAATCAAGTTTGTCACAGCTGTTACCCCTCTGCGACAGAAGCCTAACAACTACCTAAATCGCATATACTCGTTTAACTCTAACGAATTAGCAACAATACCTTAAATAATTTCATTTTACTTCGTATCTATAAAGATTAAATTACACAACATTACTTTTCCAAACTTCTCCCGAAAACTAACTTCAAAACTTTATTTGAACCAAAACGCTAGTTTTCATACCTACTGGCCACAGAATAGGTACATGGAAACACACGCACAGCTCTCAAGCGGCCGAACCGCTGTATTAACCTTTGGTTTAGCAGCATAATTAACTATATATAACATTTTTTTTTAATGAACGCGATGCTGAATGTTTAGAAAAGTGTTCTGGTCAACTTACCTGGGGTTCACGGTGCCTCCATTTAGTTAACAGGTGGTGTTTGCAACAAGTCAAATTTGGTGTTCCACAGGTCGGGGAGTACGACAGCGGAGACGGTTCTAATGTAAAACGCGGGTGGGACTTTTTCTTACGCACGCGCACAAGTAAGTATACTTGTGCTCCCCTATCATTGATTTTCACTGCTTATCCTGAGGTGCGGTATTTACAAATGCAGAGAACTGCCTCGGGTTCCCCTTCATAACACTGTTCCGGCTGTACCCTTATTCAGAAAAGCGCCGCCCCATAACGCACGTCATGCCGACACCGCAGCCCGAAGGGTACTCTTACTCGTTCGCGTCGCCACGCTCCTAAAACTAAGCGTCACTGGCAGCGACCACCCTACGCATCAATCTGCGCATTGATTAAAAAAAACATGTTCTAACATATAAAGAAAATCAATAATTAAAACTGAAAAATAAAACCAAAAATTTCCGGGCTGTCTTGTGATTTCTCAAAGAATCCTCGAATACACCACGTGTAGAAGAAACAACTTACAGTACATACTCCCATTCAAATAATGTACTTGTCGATTCAATTTAATTCACTTTAGTTTTTTTTACATTTTTTTTTTGCAATTTAAATATAACTATTTATAAACAATAACAAGCAGATAAAATAAAATTGATTTGATTTGATTTGATTTGATCTTAAAACTAAAAAAAAAGTTTTAACTAGCTAATCCGGTCTAGCTCCGCCTATAATAAACCTAAAATAAAATTGCAATTCAATCCAACTATCCAAACTATAGGTTATTACATTAGTCCGAGAGCGAAGTAAAAGTTGACAAAGTTTTATAGCAATCGAACTACAGCACATAAAGTACGGACAACTAATTAATTTCATATTATAGACTTCTACAAATTCACATTTAATTTTAAACACTTAATATTAATCAATCAATCAAATAGCCTATCGCAGCCCACAGCTGGACAAAAACTTCTCCCTCATAACACAATTACTGTATCTAAAAAATAAACATCTAAAAGCGATCACTATAAATGGATATTCTAGAAGATGGGGCTGAGGAGCTAAACTGATCAAATATAAATGTGGAAGCGTGTGAGCTCCACGCTAAGTATCTATTACGCACCCCTCTCAAGGTTACTTGTTTGTGTTACGCACATATCGTCACTGATAACTTCAACATCTGGTCTATCTACAGAACTTTGATGTCGTCTGTTTCATGGAAAATATCGAAGTTCTCCCACTTCGTAGGTAGACTGAAAAGCCCCATCTGAATTGAGAATGAGGAGGGTAACATTTTTTTTATGAATGTGAAGTCTACTTATTCGCATAAAGAACCTAAACACCCTACATTACAAGAAGAGTCGTGAAGTGTCCACGTGTATCAAACTTCACTAAATGTGCCCATGTGTGAACATGTAAACTAAATAGAACTCCATTTCAACAAGTTTGCGCAACGTAAATAAATCAAATCAAATCAAATCAAATCAAATTCATTTATTGTTTATCACAGGTATTAGTAGATGTTATCATTTACATAGTTTAAGTAGGTATCACTGCAACATGCCTGGTAAGGCGTACAATAAGATTATACAATCAATCACAGACCTAAAATTAAATTTAACAAAATCATTGAAACAAGTCATTATTTAAGCTATTTTATAATAATTCTCATTAAAATAATTCAAGAATACAATTATAGATATATGAAATTAAAGTTATAAATGAATGTCAAAATTGTTTTAAATCATTTACATAGTCGTCAAGTAAAAAATAAATAAATGTCAAAATAAATGTAAAATAAAAAATTAAATATGTATGTATAATGTCAGTTCATAATGTTTTCATCATTTATAAATTCACTGATTGAGTAGTATACTTTAGTGACAAGGAACTCTCGAAGCCTTTTTTTAAAAACATTGATAGACTCGGAATTTTTAATAGTATCCGGCAGTTTATTATAAATTTTTGTACTCATGCCGAAGACACTATTTCGATATTTTGAAGTCCTACATTTTTTAATACAGAGAGTGGTCTTATGTCTTGTACTTTTAAGTGTTGCATAATTTTTAATGTCTTTCCTGACTATAATTGCGGTTTCGTAGATAAATAGTGCAGGCAAGGTGAGAATCCCTAGTCTAGCGAACGATGGTTTGCAAGATTCAATCTTTTTTAGTCCGCATATACTTCTGATGCATTTTTTTTGGGCTCTAAAAGCGTCTTCCTTGTTGACAGAGTTTCCCCAAAATAGTATACCATAAGTGAGGATAGAACCAACATTAGCATGGTACACTGTTAGTAATGTATCCTCACTCGCTACTTTCTTAAGCATATAAAGGGCATACGAGAAAGAATTCAGCCTCTTACAGAGTTGATTGACCTGGGTTTTCCAACTTAAATCGGAGTCAATGTATATGCCTAAGAATTTTCTAGACTGAACTTCTTTAATTAATTCACCATTATATTCTAGTGACACAGTTTGGTGATTAGAATTTTTATTTTTAAATACCATATAATTAGTTTTGTCTAGGTTCATTTTTAGATTATTTTGTGTTAGCCAGTCAATTATGCTTACCAGAGACCTGTTTATGTCAGTTATATAATTGGAGTTTCTCCCATCGTCAGTAAAAATAGCCGTGCTATCGTCTGCAAACAGTATTATGTTCTGGTTAATAGAGGTTGGGAGATCATTGATATACACCAAGAACAGTAGTGGTCCAAGTATGCTGCCTTGGGGAACACCAAATTTAACTATTTTTGATTCTGAGGTGTACTTTGTGTTAATCTTTGACTTACTGTTAATTCTGTACATTGTTGTGACCTGCAGACGATCAGAGAGGTACGATCTCAGCAAAGCAAGAGAGTTACCTCTGACTCCATACTTTTCTAGCTTAGATATTAATATGTCATGGTCTACGTGATCGAAGGCTTTTGTCATATCCATGAAAACAGCAGTAATGCACTCCCCCCTATCTAGTGCCGTCATCACTTGTTGCAAAAAGTGAAAGAGTGCTATGTTAGTGGACTTCCCCTTACGAAATCCAAATTGTTCGGTTGGAAATACTAGGTAAAATGGCATTTACGAGAATTTAGATCCAATTCATTCATTCTCGTACGCAAAACTTGAAGTTATCAAAGCTGAAAATATTTATATGAATAAACGGATAAATAAATCTGTAAATTCATTTATGTTTCGCCTTTCAGAGATTCTATTTTGTTTTTTGAAGTCGGTTTAAGTTATTTGTTATTTTTTATTTTTCATTTTAATGAGCTATAAGTTTATAACCGATCCATCTTCCATCGTTTGCTTAAGTTTTTATCATCAGTTTAACATTATAAAATATATTTTAGAGGCAAATACTCAAATTAAATTATGTAAAAGCAACAGAAACTTAGCCTACATCTTGAGGATTTCACTAGATTCCGTCATCCGCCTCCCTGGATCCCGTGATTCGATTCTGTCTTCCCGGACTAGGAACCACCCTTTCATTTCCAACAAAAGAGGGATCATAAAAATCCCTTTCGCTAATTACGACTTTTACATACAACGGTTCATCATTAGTATGTAAGTGCTGTAAAGTATCACTATTAAATTGTATTTCATTAATATTAACTATACCTACTGTTATTTTAATAAGAAGCGCCTAAAAAACATATTGATGCTGCTGATTGCTAATACAAATTAAGTATTAGGAGTAAGGAATTTAGGCTGATAAAAAAAAAAAGGACTTTCTGTAAAAATCTGCATAAGCCACATCGGGGGAAGAAAGACTAAAAAGAGGGATGATCAGTTGTGATTAAGGTAGTTGAAACGATGACATCGTTACGAGGAGTCTATCATGTTTAATAAAATTTATTGAGAATAAGTAGAACACTTTGAATTGTTGTGTGATTCGAAAGAAGAGTCAGTGTCCAGAGTGAGAGTGGGAAACGAACTTTGTATGTTTACCTGTGTCTAGGAGTACGACAGATTGATTTGTCTCGTTGTCGAACCGTTCGAACACTTGAATGAAGCATGTTGAGGTGATTTGGACACATTGAGCGAATGAGTATTAGTTAATATAAAATAATAATTTGAGTGGGCAGGCGGGTCGAGGTCATCCGTCAAGAATACGCACGCGAAAGAACAGCACGTAAGGCGCACCCGGAAACAGTAGCTGTGTATGTTATAGTGAAAATTTAATAACGGTACATAGCTGACTATATAAAGAAAAGGAACAAATAGCGGGCTGATGTGTGTGCATCTCTGTACTCCGAGGAAGAAAGAAATAAGTGAATATAGAAATTTTACTATACCTGTTATTTTTTATCACAGAAAGCAATAAAATTACCTGAAAAGTTGAAACTCTGATGAATAATCAGAAAACTCTCTACTCTGACCTGTTTTCATTAACTGGTTAAAGGGGGGTCGCCACACCTGTCTGCTTGGAGTTAAAAGTGCCATTATTGAGGGCGTAATTACGTAAAATATCATTCCGTGTCTCCGTTTACATGAAACCCGTGATAAAACGCACCGCATTGACCTCAGTCACATTTATGGCTTCAATACCTAAGATAACCAAATAGAAGACCCATCTTATGAATCGAAGAATCTTCGTCTACCAAATATCAAGTAGACTGTGATGAATGTAGAAAGGTAATAAAGTATTTAATGACCGAGGTAAATTACCGACTGTTGTCTCTGCCGCCCACCCGCCGTAGAGAAAAAGGCGTGAATTATATTCGATGATATTGTTAATATTAAATCGTTTCGAAGTTTAGGAAGTTACTTTTCGACTGCAGCATCTTAATTATTGAACTCTAAACACAATAACTACGTATTTATTTAAATACGTTTATATAAGCTTCTATTTAAATTTCGAGCTCTAATATGCCTTTGCACGACTGGATGTTCTATCCTTCATCTACTCTCGGCCTTTACATTTTTTATTATTCAACTGCAGATATCATTAATTGCATATTCTGTTCAATTCATTTAATCATTTCAGTTTAGTATTTTCAAAAAGAGCACAGAAATGTGCGTCAAGCATCGCAATTTTATTAATAGTCAAGAGTACAGCGAATATTACATATGAATTGGTACAAAATGTGTTTAAATGCGATTTTTACGGATTAAAAGTCAATCACTGAGGAATATCAGCAAATGTATTTTCCGTCGACCGGGCATTTTAATTGTCAGTCATTTGCTGTGCGATGTGATGCCAAAATGATGCGAATGTGAAAGTGAAATAAATGAACGGAATTTTAGCAGCAAAATAGTAACAAATTAAAAGTCATTTAGTTAATTTATTTGGTCGCGACTTCATTCGTGTTGAAATTAATTTCAGATTATAGGTCTGGTAGTCTCCTTACTTAACCTAATATGTTATAAATATTTTTATATAATTATTAACTATCTATCCGAGTTCGAATCCCCCTCAATGCAAATATCTCCCACTCTCTTTCTTCTGCATATCAACGACATGCTATCCACCGAAAGTATTCATTGCTATGCAGACGATAGCACCTTACATGGGATTTATCAAGGACATCCTGCGGCCAAGCAGTCAAATATCGCAGTAAAAAGGCAGCTTCTTTTCACTGAGCTTGACCGGATCCTGAATCACATTCCTCTCTCTGACTTTGAGAACCTGATCGAGATCAAGACGCATATGCCTGAGTTTACAGCAAAGGTATCTTCTATCCTTCCCCTTCCCACTCTTCGGAGCACGCCGCTGCCACTACAGGAAAATCTTAATACCCTAGGTATGGACCTACGCTGCAACCTGCATAACAAAACTACATCGAGAGTATCATCAAAACAGCCTCACGTAAAGTCGGAGTTCTGAACAAAGTTAGAAGTATTTTCACGCTGGAACTGCGGTGTCTTTTATACAAGACACAAATTTCACTCCTGCGTGGAATACTGCTCGCATCTCTGGGATAACTCAGCAAAGTACTTCTAGATGCTCTCGACAGGTTGCAGTGACGTGCGATCCGCATCATTGGGTATCCTGAGGTCAGGAACACCCTAGAGCCTTTGCAGATGCGTAGAGATGTTCCATCTTTGGCAGTATTTTACCGTCTGTACCATGGAAAAAGTTCTGATGAGCTCTTCCAATTAGTCCCACCCTCCCCTTTCCTACAGAGGACAACGCGTGCAGGGCTTAGATGGCACCCGCATACAATGCAGAATATGCGATTAAGAACCAAGCGGTTCGGAGACTCTTTCCTTAATCGCACCGCACCATTAAGGTCAGGGAATCATTACTAGCTCTCGTGTTTCCTTCTTCCTACAGTCCCGGGTTCTTAAAGCGGGACGTGAAAAATTTAAATGATAAGGCCGTCAGGCTGACTGTCGCCATTATAACATGGTATATGTATGTAATGGTGACCGTCTTTTCTGAGACTTTGCTAACAATCAGGCGAGGCAAAGTCTAATTGACGTGTCCGATTATAAAAAACAAAATATATTTATTAGATCTGCTCCAGAGTCTCGTAGCAGCTGAACTAGCTAGCAGGTTGCAGGTGAGTTTAGCTTGGCTCCAAAGGTCTTGTTGGGACCCCGTACACCCAAGAAAACAATGAAACGGCACCAGTATTTCACTCGCGCATAGTACTATGCAAGCAGCCGATCTATGCAGCCCGGATAGTACTATGCAAAGGAACTAAACCAATTGTAATATATTTTGTAAATTCCAACATTTAGTTACTTAATACCATCTTGAAAATAATTTAGAGCCGAATGAATGTGACAATGCTACGGGCTACGAGAAAAATAAACTGAAAAGCAGGACCTTTCCCCGTCTCCTCTACCGCAGGCTCGTGTCTCACCCTCAAGGCCTTTTGGTATGTTCATGGGGACTTTTAGTATGTTATTGTCCAATTTTCAAAACTACATGAATTATTTGGTCAGATTTCGTTAATCTTAGCGCGCTATCACTACTACCATCTAGTGGAGGAAAGATGAACTACTCGCGTATTCACAGATAGCGCTATTGTCAAAAACTAGAAAAAAAGCATCCACGTAGAAGGCGATCTGTGAAAGAACTGACCGAGCTTACACGTGTACAATATTTAAGAGGAACAAGCTTGCTAGCCTGACTCACTAGTTGAAACTAATTTAGAGCATATAAAGTTATCGATTACCATTTTTGTACCCAAAAGTAAGCCACTTTTTGAGACGGATTCCAAGCATGTGTAAAAAAAATGAATATGTAACGATTTTTATAGTATTCTTTAAGTTTTTGTATAACAAAATAATACCTTAGTATGAAGTAAAAAAGTGAACAAAGTTGTCAAACGGTATTTCGCGTTCCTTGAATGTGTTACATGTATATCAGGTAAGGATCGCAAGCCAAGCTGCCAGCGTACGAAGGCCTGGCCTGGGGGTGACAGGTGGAGCCACCTGGTGGAAGCAGGCTGCGGCGGTGGCGCGCCTCGCGCGCCTTCCCTTTTTCTGTGGACAAGTTGGGGACTCTGTAGTCCCCACACACCCGAGGAGAGGGCCAGATCATGAGAGATGGCCCTGGGTCGGCCGGGGTGCGAGAGATATGCCTGTCAACCTCACCTTCGGCAACCAAAACGACCCACAGGCGGCGTGCGTTTTAGTCGATTCGAGTCCGACATAACCTCTTCCACCGGCTCCGGTGGGGAGGTATACGTGGGGATTTTGCGCATGTATAAAAAAACATGTATATCAGGTCACAAAAGCTACAACACATCCAAGTTTTAGCATGAAATCAATGCAAAAAAGTTCGTGTGCCTTAAAAAGGAACAAAGAAAAATAGATCTACATAAACTATTTTAAACAGATTTCATATTTGCGATAGATTTATCTACCATTTGATACAATATTACAACCTTAATTTACTTATACAAACAATAATGCATATAATTAAAATAAAACTAAAAGAACTAATAAACCACATATACAATATTGTCACTTTCATAAGAATGGCAGGTATTAAAATTGCTATTTTTATTGTAATACTTCATTTTAGATAGATTAAATTACATATACTCATATAAACTAAATATTAACTTCTAAAATATACAAACAATTAAAGTAAAACTACTATTGAGCCCACCCAAGGGAATAGGTAGAGACGTTTGTAGTTGTAACGGGAACTACCGGGGTAATCCCACGATACTTATAGCTGTGATCGTCTATTTACCTAATCTTTAAAACCCGACCGACAATATCTATCATTCATTACTTTAATAATCCTGACACTACAGTAAAATCGTTATTCTAACTTAGTTTTTAACTGTTCGGAATAGTGTGATGACAAGACTGTGGATTTATATTTTATTCAAATGAGATATAAATTAGATTCAATATAGGTCTTTGATAGTTTGAACTTTGTGGCATCTTTTTCAGCTGTATATTTATAATATAGGCCTTTAATGTCGAAGATATCATATATGATTTGTGATATGTGATCCGGATCAATTAAATGTCTCAAGCCTCGAAGAGCGAGAATATGAATCTCAAGCCCCGAAGAGCGAGATTATGATCAATTCCGAAGAACTGATAGCGTTGATCAAAAGATTAAGGCTCTCCTCCACGTCGTCACAGTTAATTTAATTCAGTTTGTAAAACCTCCACTAAACTCCACTGTATACTGTAATCCTTCAGTTTTCGGCTTCTGGTTCCAGTATAAAATGTAGTAGCCCTTTAACGCCTCACGAATCTCATGAACGATGCCAAAACAATTAGAATAATGATTGAATGTGATATAATATTATTTCAACAATGAAAAGAGATATTATGCCTTCACGGCTGTTATGGCTGTCATTTACTAATGAATACATAATTAATTTAATAAGTTTTGGCAGGTTTATGGACCGCTACACTTTACAAACTGCTCTGATTGGTAATAATGTGGTATCTTCAATCAGAGTTGCTCTAATACTGTATCAAAATGATCCAGGAGCCACAAAATTGAATCCTAACAGTTGGAAATAAATGTATGACTTTACTATTTTAGGCCTCAGTATGGTATAATGATGAGATCTAGTATAATATATGAATTACTAATGTAATGCTAATAGGACATAAAAGTTCACTTTAGCACGTATGCTGTTAAATAAGATCTCACTAAATAAAGCCTTTCGCATTAATAATTCAACTGCAAATTTTTTCCAGCTACAGTCAAATGTGAAAATAACAAACCCCAACTCAATCTCTATACAAGTTGTGTATTATACCTAACCAAGATATAATATACGAATACCATGTATAATGTCCCCAACAGTTATTATATCTACACAAAGATAACGTAACAGATTCACTTCAAACTTAATGTACAGTGCACACCTATAATTCTTATAGAATTCCTACAATCTATGTCTGTAGCAACAGAAAAACTAACTAGACCTAGCTAGGAGCCCTAGTGTTTACCTTAGGTCTATTAAGACTTACCAACTTTATAGGTGAGTTTGCAGCTATAAGTGTGTGTGTGTATTGTGAATTGTGTAAAGCAATAATGTGAACTAGCTAAGGTAATGGGAAGTGATTTCGTTTAGACTCTCCTACAACGAAACCACGGAAACCTAGGTGACCAGGATAAGGTATTGAGACGCTTTCGAAGGCCAGTCTCAGCCCCGAAATTTAAAGCAATCTTTACCTACAAGAACTTATCAACACTACGTCTCAAGGATGTTTGGTATTTGTGTGTATAGGAATAGGTATATAAATAATTAGGAACCTTCCGAAATAATTCAGAAAGCGCGTTGTTCCGACACAGTTTCCGCACACCGAACTTTGCCACTTTCTCACGAATTACAGTGGCGTAATACGGCTAGAATAATTTAATGAAACCGTTGCATGGTATGTGTGCTTCTACTAATCGAACCAAACTCTGTCCCCCGCAAATCAGCCGATTTCCTTTTATACCAGTGTGAACTCCGCGCGGGAGCGGGGACGCTTGGGTCCTTTTTTTATCATAGGATTTTTTTACAATGTCAACAAAGGAATTCAGTTCAAGTTAATTTTAAGCTCATGTTTACATTCAGATATAACATGCCTTCATGCAATATAATCAATTATGATTATATACTTCAGAATATCAATCATGCAAAACAATAGTATATAAAATACAGTAAACCAAATATACAGTAACTAAATAGTAAACCAATAATAAACCAATAGTAAACCAGCTGGTCATGCACGTATGTTTAAACATATTGTATTTGCGCTTTCGTTGTAAAGAGTGAGCTCTTATTATTTTTTTTATAGAATTCTATTGTGATGTAATTTTGTAATGCTTTGTGCCAATTATTTGATTAATCCGAAGATTAATCATTCCATGGAGTCAAACTCGCATGAACCTACAAATATGTGTGGCGTAACAAGACGCCTTAATTATAATCAAAATCCTCCATCTTTATCATGATACTATTCCATATCAAATATGATTACATTCTCAATGTATTGTTATAATATGTAATATTGCACTCGTTCACGTTAATAATATTAGCATCATAACAGTCTTTTGCATACAGGTGTTTAAAAATAGAATATCCCAAGAATTCGACTTAGCCATCGTTCCCATAGCGTACAAGTGGACGCTCTAACAAAAAAATATAGTTTATGACCGGCCTCTCTTTAGAATAATACGCATTTTAGTTAAGAGAAATAAAAAATTAACCAAAGTTACTTGCCACATGTACCTAGTACCATAAAAAATATACCATGGTTTTGTGTTGTGTATTTATGCTTCAAATATGAGTTTTAAATGATAAAATAATCTATACTCTAAATATACGATTATGTTCCATTTCATAGTGAAGCTCGGTCATGTAAAGCCACATTTTAAATTTTGATGAATGTATTTTCTATAATTTACTCGAATTTTTTTTTCAAAATCATTAAATGTTTCCCACATGGTGTGGTTTGGAGAGCGTGGGTGAATTTTGGAACGAATAGTCAATATTAATATTAATTTAGAGTAGGCGATCTGAAATGTCATTAAAATTTTGAAATTTTCTGTAAGCAAGAAAGAAAGAAAGAATTTATTTGCTCATAAACATGGTAGAATACAGATCTTAAAATTATGTAACAGCACAATATGTTTAGCCGCAGTATGTGGCATGCAAATTTTATATAATACTACAAATTATACTTATATATAATACAAGTGTACTTATTTATATAATTATAACTAACGGCTACAGAAACAACTTTGGATAAGCCATTTCTTCAACTTCCTAATGAACAGACGCTGTGGTAGTTCGCGCAACGTCTGTGGTATTTTATTATATATTTTTACACACATGTGGAGGCGTAGAAAGTCTTTAATATATTAACTATTCTAAAATAACTCCTCAAAATCCTTGACACAGGCGTTGAAAGTGTTGCATTTGGTTGACAAACCCTGTAACTTCAACTTGTTTAAATACAGTTAAGCGACAGGTTCTGAAAACCAATGTGCAATAATCTTGAAGTCTTGATTCGTATGCCGCTTGGATGTTCTCGATAATGTCCAGTTTCTACAAGTAAGGGCAATAATAAATTTAACTCTTCCAAGACAACTTACTAATAATCTGGTGCTCACGATGAACGTGTTGCATTTATTTGCAAGTACTGAAAACCAAAGTGCAGTAATCTTGAAGAGTCTGGTCGCATATCGCATGGGTGTTCTCTTAAAATTCCTTCAGTCTCTGCAGCTAATAGTAATAATAAAATTAACTACTGTACGATAACTAACTCTAAGAAGTTTTAACATTGAAAAAAAAAGCATTTAAAGATATTCAATAATCAAAACAGCTATAAAACTGAATCCTATAATATCCGGGTTTCCTATCGTAAATGCTCAAAGAATATTATTAGTCGAATTCGCCACGTGTAGAAGGAACAATTTACAGTTACTTTAAGAAGCTCTAACACAACTCATCATAAATATCCAAGACGTGGGTTGAGTTCTTCGCATTATACAGGTTGCATTTTTGAAAGGGGGGGGGGGGGCAGTAAGCGAAGTACCTTAACCGTTATAGATGCAGCAAAATGTTCTTAGGAGACCATCCATAACTTATTAAGATATTCTGAACTGCATCAATCATTCCTTCCATTTTCATGTAGGAATAAAAAGACTCTAAAGAGACCATTTGAGGTTTGAGTAGTACCTACAACTGACAGAAATCGCAAAAGTTTCCCATACATTTTGTAGGAAAAAATAACAGTTTCAATTTTGATTCTCACCTAATGATACTGCTTCTGGCTATGACCAAAATACAATTTAAGACCAAGTGATATTTGCGTGCAGAAACCATGATGAGCTCAACACCGATTTCACACGCAGGCACAAACGAGTAAAAACTCTAGTACACACGTTGAACATGCTGCATTTAAATATCTGAGCTGGTCCTCAAAACTAATATAAAAAAATCTGAGGACTAGTCCTGAAAATTAAAGTGCAGTAACTTGGAAGCCTCGAGTCGTAAGTTCATCCAGACTTTTAGAATAAGGAATGTATGTAGCAACACGGCAATCACCTGCACGAACCGGTACATCCGATTATTAAAACTGGCTTTCTTTTGATGTTGAAAGTTTAGATGTCAGTCGCTTCTGTAAAAGCCAACATAAGCTACATCAAGAGTAGAAAAAGGAATGAACAACTAAGATTAAGCTGGGAAGGCAGTTGAGACGACAAGGTCACTACCAAGAATATATCGTATTTAATGATAAATTGATAGTAAGTAGAGCACTTTAAAAAGGTGTTATTCAAAAGAGGTATCAGTTTTATTCAAGAGTGGGTACATTGAAAAGAACAGAAGTAGTAAGTTTACTTGTGACAAAGAGTACGACAGATTCATTTGTCTCGTTGTCGATTCATTCGAACACCTGAATGAAGCATGTTTAGGTGATTTAGACACATTGAGCGAATGAGTACTATAGTTAATATTAAATAATAATCTGAGTGGGCTGGCGGGTCTAGGTCATCACGCGAAAGAATTGCACGTGAGGCGCACCCGGAACCGGCGGCTGATTATTTTAAGTAAAAATTTAATAGCGGTTTATGAAGCTCGTCATTTATGAAAAGAGAAGAAGCAAATAGCAGACTGTTTTCCGTACAAACGTCGAGGAAGAAAGACGTAATTGAATTTATGAATTTGCTAGATAATTTTGAACTCCGAAGAATAATCGAACACCTTAATACTCTGACCTGTTTTCATTAACTGGTAAAAAGCAGGTCGCCCTACTTGTATGCTTGGAGTTAAAAGTGCCATTATTGAGGGCATAACTACGTAAAGGAAGGCAATAAAGTGTTTAAGGACTACTGTCTATGTCCACCCCTTTGATAGAAAGCCGTGAGTATATATTTTCTAATATTGCTATTAAATAATTGTGAAATTTAGAAGATTTATGCGATCAAATAGACAAATACTTCAGCCTGATTTACTAGTAAATATAGATAAATAATTCAATAACCTAACCATAATAGTACGTTATTCAATTCATTCTAAGCTTCATCTACTCTCTGGGAGCCATATCATTACATTTTTTATAATTCAACATCAGATGTCATTAACTGCATACTCTGATTTTAGCACGAGAAGAATCAGACAAAAATTTTTACATAGTTTTGAAATTTGGTACGGTTATTCACCCAGATGAACATACTAAAAGTCCCCAAAGGGAAGAGTGGAGAGATGCATGAGATGAAATTTTCCTATAAATTGTATCTAGATTCAATGGAATAAATACAATGTCAAATGTGAGGCAGCTTATAATTCATGGCAAAATCAACTCAGCTTGGCCACGGAGAGACTGGCGCTTGTTCCCTTATTTTTCCGTAGAAAAGATGTGCCTTCCAGTGTACTGAGTACCTAATATAGATGGAGTTAGACACTTCTGAATAGGTGTTGGAGGCCTATTCATCGCCGTTCTTTGCCTAATTTACCCCTTTAGTCATGAAATTTTTAATAATTTCAGTTCAGCTTTTCGGGAAGCGACGAAAATGTGCATCAATTATCACAATTTTATAAATCAGTTCAAATACGATTTTTACGGATTCAAAGTCAAATGTAGATTACATATTTTTAAATAATTATCAACTAGGTATCAGAGTTGGATTCCCGCTCAGTGCAAATATTCTTATACAACATGTATGAGACCGGAGTCTCGTCACAGCTGGACTAGCTAGCAGGTTGCAGGTGAGATTAGATTGGCTCTAAATGTCTTGTTGAGGCCACCACACTGTTTAATTAGGATCCGATTTTGGTTCAATTTTGGGGGTGGAATTCTGTGTTTTTACACGGATATGAAAAGTTTGCGATGCAGTATGCAGTTGTTTCTCTCTCGCTCTTAAATCTGAATTAAACATTCAAGAACATGCCTGCATACAAACTCTAGACATGACTCTCTTCCAAGTAATAAACCACCACGTTATAGGTAAGACTAAGAAAATACTTTCTCTATAATATGGAAAGACGTTAATGGCTAGATATTTCACGTAAAAACGACGGAACCGATCTGAATATTGCTTGGTACTGAGATAGATTTATAGTCTGAAATAGTATTCACAAAAGAACCATAGGAATTATAATAAATTTTGTTAATACCAACACTGAAAAAAATAATTTAGAACCTAATGAATGTGAAAATGGTACATGTATCACTACCACCATCTAGTGAAGTGAAAATGAACCACCCGCATCTTCACAGATAGCGCTGTTGTCAAAAACTAAAAGACTTTAAACTTTAAACTATTTGCCAGACCCCCTTAAATTCTTCCATGAAACTAATTTAGACAGTATTAGTGCAAATATTTGTTTGCATGAATGAAAATGAAAAATGAAAATACACACACACATACACACACACACTTACTTAATGAGAAAACTGTAATTACATGCACCTTCTAAGCAACGGCTGGGAATGCAGTCCGAGGAGACGGCCAGCTAGGCAGCCTAGAGGTGATCCCTAGAGGCGCGGTGAGGAGGCAGCCAAGGGTCGCAATCTCGGTAGAGGCCGATGCAATTTATGAGGCGACCGGTGGAGGCAACTGGTGAGGCGGCCGGCGGAGACAACCTAGGAACGGCAGCCCAGAGGTGGCTAACGAACGGGGAAGTAGCTGGCAGTGACAGTCAGAGAAGCGCTGGCGAAGGCGGCCGAGGTACGCACACATACCTAAAAGCAGCTACAGTAAATATTGAGCTTAAATAGTACTAAAAAATTAAGATCTTCTTAAAATGCAGGCAGGGCAGGAGTTGAACGTGTTGCATTTATTTGACATGATTCATCCTTAAAAATATGTAAAACAATTTTAGGGACAAATCAGGTTAACTAAAGTGCAATAATCTTGAAGTCTTGATTCGTACGCCGCATGAATGTTCTCTATAATATCCAGTTTCTACAGATAGCGGCAATATTACATTTATATATTCTATGATAACTTACTAAATATCTGGTGCTCACGTTGAACTTGTTGCGTTTAATTGTCAGTACTTAACTGGTCATCACTATTAATATAAAATAATCTGAAGACAAGCACTGAAAACCTGAAAAAGATTTTGAAGCATCAGATCACACATTATATGGGAGTTCTTTTAAATTGCCCTCAGTTTCTGCTGGTAACGGCGGGGCAGGGGGTGCGAAGAATCCCCGGCAGAGATTCGGCTACCACCTCAAATGAAAAATGGCCCTGGTAACGCACAACGTTAGCACTATGAGGACTGACGAAAAAGCTGCTCAAGGTGGAAGAGGAAATGAGTAGGTTGCACTGGGACATAATAGGGTTGTCCGAAGTACGAAGAGCGGGGGATTGCACGACAACCCTGAAATCCGATTACCTACTCTACCACCGGGAGGATGATAGAAAGTCACTGCTTGGTGTCGGGTTCCTTGTCCACAGGTCCCTTATTAACAACGTCATATCCATTGAGAGTGTCTCGAGTCGGGTGGCATACCTGATACTCCGAGTATTCAAAAGATACTTGTTGAAGGTCATCCAGGTGTACATGCCGACCAAGTGATACTCCGATGAAGAGGTTGAGGAAGTGTATGAGGACATAAGTAGGGCCATGCTTCCAAAACCTATTTCACTGTTGTTATGGGGGACTTCAACTCGAGACTGGGCAGACGAAGCAATGGGGAGTTGAGAGTGGGGCCTTTTGGATATGAGTAGCGAAATGACCGGGATCACATGCTGGCGGACTTAATGGAGAAAGAGGGTCTCTTCGCGATGAACTCTTACTCCAAAAAGCCACCCCAGAGAAAGTGGACCTGGCTGAGCCCCGTAAACATGGCATATGAGATTGACTACATCTTGACGACAAAGAGGCAAATATTCAATGATGTCTCTGTGATCAGCCGTGTAAAAACCGGTAGCGATCACCGTATCGTAAGGGCCACATTGAATATCAACCCTAGTTTAGAAAGATCACTTCTGATGAAGTCAACACTCAGACCGTCACATGCCGATGTCCAGGACTCCGAGAGCTTTCAACTTGAACTATGCAATCGTTTCGACTGTCTGCAGGATCGCGTTTCAGTGGACCAGGTAAACAACGCGCTGGTAGAAGCTATTCAAAAGGTGGGATCTAAATTCTTTGGGTCTCGCCATAAACAAAAACCTTAGAAGATCTCGACCCAGACCCTTGATCTCATGACCAAACGTCGATCTATGCCGCTACAGACCTCCGTCGTTGCTGAGGCAAATAGGCAGCTCAACAGACGCATACAAAAATCTTTGCGACACGACATTCGGTCCTCTAATACTAAAAATATTAAGAAGACAATAGAGCGAAACAAAGGCTCCAAAGTGTTTAAGAGGTATGCGTCCGTTGGACAAAGCCGGTTGACGAAGCTAAAGACGGAGGATGGCAGCATGGCAACGACAACGGTAGAGGTACTTAGGGAGGTCGATAGGTTTTATGGGCAGCTATATACATCTGCTAAACAGCCCGCTGGCATGGTTAGAGATCCAAGAGCCAAGCTTACCCGACATCATAACGAATACATCCCGGATATCAGCCTGTACGAGATTAGGATGGCCCTCAAGCAGCTGAAGAATAACAAAGCGGCGCACGGTGGGCCAGAATCGTGCGTACCGTCTCAAAAATAGGTTTTCTTAATGTTCCATTTTGAATATTTTGTTAATGCATATGTCTAACTGAATGTTCAATGCATATTATATAGCAGTTGAAATACACTATTTCTCATTTTTGGTATTAGAATAAGGCGTGCAAGTTGACGCTCAAAATTATGTCAATTATGTAGAACACAATTCTACCAGTTCACATGGTCATATTTGCATTACTTTCCCAGCAAATTTTTACGTGTGATATATGGTTAGAATGCTGATGAAGTACTCTATTTAAAAATAATTTAAGTGAACCATTATGTGAACCTGCGGAGGTATAGATTTTTTATTTCAGGACCTAATATTCTATCCCTATTAGAAACTTTGCATAGACTTTTGACAGCTAGTGGTGTCTGGCCATGTCGTAATTTTGATAGCATCGTATAAAGCAGCTAATATAAAAGTCAGGCCAAAAAAAATTTACTGCCCAAATCTGCCCTTGAAATGAAACGAAAAATGGCTAATGGGGAGAAAATACAAAATATTCCAAAAAATATTTTACTTGTGATTAATGAGATTTTTGGATATTTAGATTACTTTGACCTTTTTTTCTTAAACAATATTATCTATTTACTCAATCTTTAGGTAAAGTGAGAGTTTTGGGTAATGTATTAATTTTTTTAATCGTTCGGTCAGATGTAGTTAATGTTTTGTTATCACTGTGTGAATTACATGTTTCTCATATAGTTTATGTATTTCTCTATCGCGGTGAAGGAAAAAAGAGCAAGTGGTATTTAGTTATAGTTGTTAGTGTAGGTACATTCTACCAGTACCTACCTACTACTAACCACCTTCATAGATAGTGGTTAGGAACTTGATAATGACACTAGATAGTAATATTTATCCACTGGAATTTTAGTATAAAAGTTATTGATTTACGTTGTCATTTACTAGTACTTTAGTGTGCTTTAACATAATAATATAGTCTTCATCAACCTCGGTAAAAAAAGTAGTACATAGTTAAAAGTAAAAACAAAATGAGTGAATTTGTTGTGCCTCGACGAGTATTATGCGAATTTTTTATTGACCATGGAACAAAATCAGAAGATATTCAAAAATACTTGGAACAACACCACCATTTGTCGTCTGAAAAAAGTGAATTGATTGTGAAACGTATTCAAAAAACGCGTCTAACCGCACTAAAGAACGTTTCTTTAGTAAAAATATATCGTGGTTAGACGGTGAATTTAAAGTACAATTCGAAGAAGCACCGATGGATATTATACCTACAACATCTGGAGAACGTAGACGTCCACCAAAATCTTATAAAGATCTATCAGAGAAATCGAAAAAAAGAAAGAATATGGAATCATGGATATGGAAAAAGAGTTATTGCCGACCAATCCTGATGGAACTTGGAAAAGAAACGCCCGAGAAAACCCGATCAGTGGTTGGTGATATTCGGGGTCAAAACAAGACAAAGGTTATGTATGTCAAATGTCTATGTTGCGCCTCTACCGGTGCATATTGGAGACTCAGTCTTAGAGGCTGTTGACAAGCACGTCTACTTCGGTCAACTGATCCAGGTAGGAAATTCCAGCTCCGAGGACGAGGTACATCGACGAATCCGACTCGGCTGGGCAACGAGATGTCTTCTCGTCCGACATACCTCAGTGCCTCAAGACGAAAGTCTTTAACCAATGTGTGTTACCATTGATGACTTACGGATCTGAAACATGGTCCCTCACTATAGGTCTCCTGAAAAAGCTCAAAGTCGCTCTCAACGAGCTATGGAGAGGGCTATGCTCGGTATTTCCTTACGTGATCGCGTCAGAAATGATGATATCCGTAGGAGAACAAAAGTAACCGTCGTAGCCCAGCGGATAAGCTCGTTGAAGTGGCAATGGGCGGAACACATATCGCGCAGAACAGATGGCCGATGGAGCAAAAAAGTTCAGGAATGGCGACCGCGTACGGGCAAACGTAGCGTAGGACGTCCAACGGCCAGGTGTAAGGACGACCTCATGAAGGTCGCCGGGAAGCTCTGGATGCGGGCTGCTTTAGATCGGTCATTCTGGAAGTCTGTGGGTGAGGCCTATGTTCAGCAGCGGACTATGCGTGGCTGGCATGATGATGATGATGATTCTACGATAGCTACTAAAAATCTTTGGTGCTCACGTTGAACGTGTTGCATTTCATTACCAGTACTGGTCATCACTATTATTCAAATTAAATAAATATTAATATAAAATAATCTGAAGACATGTACTGAAAACCAAAGTGCAATAATCTTGAAGCATTAGGTCGCACATTACATGGGTGTTCTTTTAAATTTTCTTAAGTCTCTGCTGGTAATAGTAATAAAAAATTTGACTATTCCAAGATGACTTACCAAAAATCTCTGGCACTCACGACAAACTTATTGCATTTAGTTGCCAGTACTGGTCATCACTATTAATATAAAATAATCTGCAGACAAGTACTGAAGATTAAAGTGCAATAATCTTGAAGCATTAGGTCGCACATCGAATGGGTGTTCTTTTTAATATCCTTCAGTTTCTGCTGGTAATAGTAATAAAATCTTTGACTATTCTAAGATGACTTACTAAAAATCTCTGGTGCTCACGATGAACTTGTTGCATTTAGTTGCCAGTACTGGTCATCACTATTGTAACGGGAACTACCGGGGTAATCCCACGATACTTATAGCTGTGATCGTCTATTTAGGTACCTAATCTTAAAAACCCGACCCAATATCTATCATTCAGTATTTTAATAATTCTGATACAATAGTTTAAATCGTTATTCTAACTTAGTTTTTAACTGTTCGGAATAGTATGATGATAAGACTGTGGGTTTATATTTTATTCAAATGAGTTATGTATTAGATTCAATATAGGTCTTTGATAGTTTGAACTTTGTGTGGCATCTTTTGCAGCTGTATATTTTTATATATGCCTTTAATGTTGAAGATATCATATATGATTTGTGATATGTGATCCGGATCAATTAAATATTTTGTGTATTGCAAAACATAAATCTCAAGCCCCGAAAAGCGAGATTATGATCAATTCCGAAGAACTGATAGCGTTGATCCAAAGATCAAGCTCTCCTCCACTGCGTCACAATTAATTTAGTTCAGTTTGTAAAACCTCCACTAAACTCCACTGTATACTGTAATCCTTCAGTTTTCAGCTTCAGGTTCCAGTATAAAATGTAGTAGCACTTTAACGCCTCACGAATCTCTTGAACGGTGCCAAAACAATTAGAATAATGATTGAATGTGATATAATATTATTTCAACAATATTATATTATGCCTTCACGGCTGTAATGGCTGTCATTTACTAATAAATATATACTTAGTTTGATAGGTTTTGGCAGGTTTATGGAGCGCTACACTTTACAAACTGCTCTGATTGATATTATAATGGTATCTTCAATCAGAGTTGCTCTAATACTGTATCAAAATGATCCAGAGCCACAAAATTGAATCCTAACAGTTGGTAATAAATGTATAACTTTCAGTATTGCTATTGTAGGCTGAAGCCTACAATAGCAATACTGAAAATACTGGAGTATGGTATAAATGATGACATCTAGTATAATATATGAATTACTAATGTAATGCTAATAGGACATAAATAGTTCCCTTTAGCACGTATGCTGTTAAATATGATCTCACTAAATAAAACCTTTCGCATTAATAATTCAACTGCAAATTCTTTCCAGCTACAATCAAATGTGGAAATAACAACCCCAACTCAATCTCTATACAAGTTGTGTACTATACCTAACCAAGATATAATTTACGAATACAATGTACACTGTCCCCAACAGTTATTATATCAACACAAAGATAACGTTACAGATTCACTTTAAACTTAATGTACAGTGCACACCTATAATTCTTATTAGAATTCCTACAAAAGTTTTATGTTCTGTAGCAACAGAAAAACTAACTAGACCTAGCTAGGAGCCCTAGTGTTTTACCTTAGGTCTATTAAGTTTACCAAGCTTAATAGGTGAGTTAGAAGTTATGTGTATGTGTGTGTTGTGAATTGTGTAAAGCAATAATATGAACTAGCTAAGGTAATGGGAAGTGATTTCGTTTAGACTCTCCTACAACGAAACCACGGAAACCTAGGTGACCAGGATAAAGTATTGAGACGCTTTCGAAGGCCCCGAAATTTAAAGCAATCTTTACCTACAAGAACTTATCAACACTAAGTCTCAAGGATGCTTGGTATTTGTGTGTATAGGAATAGGAAAATAAATAATTGGGAACCTTCCGAAATAATTCAGAAAGCGCGTTGTTCCGACACAGATTCCGCACACCAAACTTTTGCCACTTTCTCACAAATTACACTGGCGTAATACGGCTAGAATAATTTAATGAAACCGTTGCATGATCTGTGTGCTTCTACTAATCAAACCAAACGCTCCCCGCAAACCAGCCGACTTCCGTTTATACCACTGTGAGAAGACCGCGCGGGAGCGGAGACGCTTGGGTTCTTTTTTTATCATAGGATTTTTACAATGCCATGTCCACAAAGGAATTCAGTGCAAGTTAATTTTAAGCTCATGTTTACATTCAGATATTACATGCCTTTATGCAATATAATCAATTATGATTATATTCTACAGAATGTCAATCATGCAAAACAATAGTAGGTATATAATATAAATGCTAAACCAAATATACAGTAACTAAATAGTAAACCAGCTGGTCATGCACGTATGTATAAACATACTGTATTTGCGCTTTCGTCGTGAAGAGTGAGCTCTTATTTATTTTTTATAGAATTCTATTGTGATGTAATTTTGTAATGCTTTGTGCCAATTATTAGATTAATCCGAAGATTAATCATTCCATGGAGTCAAACTCGCATGAACCTACAAATATGTGTGGCGTAACACAACGCCTTAATTACATATAATCAAAATCCACCATCTTTATCATGATACTGTTCCATTTCAAATATGATTACATTCTCAATATATTGTTATATGTAATATTGTACTCATTCACGTAAATAATATTAGCATCATAATAGTCTTTTGCATACATGTGTTTAAAAATAGAATATCCCAAGAATTCGATTTAGCCAGCGTTTCCAAAGCTTTCAAGTGGACGCTTTAACAAAAAATATATTTTATGACCGACCTTTCTTTAGAATAATACGCATTTTAGTTAAGAGAAAGATAAAATAACTAAATTGTCTTGCCACATGTAACTAGTACCATAAAAAATATACCATGGTTTCGTGTTGTGTATTTATGCTATCTATATTCTAAATATACGATTATGTTCTATTTCACTATTTATATAAAATAATCTGAAGACAAGTAGGTACTGAAAACCAAATTACAATAATCTTGAAGCATCAGGTCGCACATTACATGTGTGTTCTCTTAAATTTCCTTAAGTCTCTGCTGGTAAAAGTAATAAGAAATTTGACTATTCCAAGATGACTTACTAAAAATCTCTGGTGCTCACGATGAATTTGTTGCATTTAATTGCCAGTACTGGTCATCACTATTAATATAAAATAATCTGATGACAAGTACTGAAAACCAAACTGCAATAATCTTGAATAATCAGGTCGCACATCGCATGGGTGTTCTCTTAAATTTCCTTCAGTCTCTGCGGGTAATAGTAATAGTAAATTTTACTATTCTAAGATGACTTACTAAAAATCTCTGGTGCTCACGATGAACTTGTTGTATTTAATTGTTAATGCTGGTCACCTGTATTAATATGAAATAATCTGAAGACAAGTACTGAAAAAAGTACAATAATCTTGAAGCATCAGGTCGCACATTACATGGGTGTTCTTTTAAATTTCCTTCATTTTCTTCTGGTAATAGTAATAATAAATGTGAATATTACAAGATAGCTTACTAAAAATCTCTGTTACTCACGTTGAACTTGTTGCATTTAATTGCCAGTACTGGTCATCACTATTTATATAAAATAATCAGAAGACAAGTACTGAAAACCAAAGTGCAATAATCTTGTAGAAGGTACAAATTACAGTACCTACTTACTCCCACCTAATTAATTGACCTATCCATTAATTTGAATTGATTGAATTTATTTTCAACTAGCAGATCCGGTCCAGTGCTGCCTATTATAATTCTATAACTCTATTGCATTGCCATCCTCCAACCCAAACTATTAGTAAATACCGCCCGAGAGCAATTTAAAAGTTGACAAAAATTTATAGCAATCAAACCACAGTAAAACATACAGACAAGTAATTACTTAAGTTTTAAACACTTAATAATTATATCCTCAAAAATAAACGTCTAAAAGTGATCGCTACAAATGAATCTTCTAGAAGATGGGGCTGAGGAGCTAAACTGATGAAATATAAATGTGGAAGCGAGTGAGCTCCAAGCTAAGTATCTATTACGCACCCCTCTCAAGGTTACCTGTTTGTGTTATAAATATTTTATATCCTCGCTGATAACTCCAACATCTGGTCTATCTACAGAACTTTGATGTCATCTGTTTTGTGGAATTCAGATGGCAGTCGTCTCACGGCAAATACCTCGATGTATTCCGCTCCGTAAAGAGACTGAAAAACCAACCCTTACTGAATGGGGAACTGATTCGGTAGATGATCAAGGTTATACTATATAAAAACGACCTAAACATCCTACACTACAAGAAGAGACGTGAAGAATCCATGTGTAACAAACTTTATTGAAGAGACCATGTGTGAACACATAAACTGAATCAGTGTGGCGTAGCGGTAGAACGTTCGGCTGCTACGCAGGAGGCACGGGTTCGATTCCCGCTCAGTGTAAATATTTGTTTGTTTGAATATGTATATTTGCAATTATCTGGGTGTTTCTATGTATAATATGTATGTATTTACAAAAAAAAGTATTTAAGTATGTTTATCCGCATTCTAGATTCCATAACTCAAGCTAGTTAAGATATGCTTACCATGAGTCTAGATAGCGATGTGTAGAATATTTATTTATTTAAGTAGGTATATTAAAAAAATACACAATTTCAACAAGTTTGTGCTACGTAAATCAATGCACAGAAAAATGCCGTGTTATTCTCTTACGCATACCTTGAAGTTACATTTAGTTACATGGACAAACTGACAATACCGTATACTCGTTATGGCTTAACGTTTAATATTGAAATGTCCTCCGCAAAATGAATGGAAGAAAGAAAGGAAAAATCGCAAACCACGATTTTATGTTGCAGTTTGTATTTGTTTAGGTGTAGAATGAAATGATCAAGGAATAGCGAGGTATTCCAGTATTTGTTGAAAAAGGGGTTTTTGTTCAAACGTAGAGAAAAAAGGAAATGAAACGGGCGTGGCATTTTCTGCAATGGTATCACTTCACAACGCTATTCATAAGTATTTGCGTATTTGACATATTTGACAAATAATTACTGACACAGTGCCGTTAAAAACTGACACAGTGAGTATGATGTGTCGCCAGCTTAACCGTTCATAATAAGTGTAATGGTAGGGAGGCGCTCAAACGCATCTGCAACGCATCTGAAACGTCGGCAGAAATAGTAAGTTCCAAGGTATAATTCGCGAGAGAAGTCCAGATACCTTGTATAATTATGAAATAATTACTATGTGTGGATTGTGTATTTGACAAAGTATTTGCCTTTTTGATAAATATGACCAATATCAATTACGAACAATTGACAAGTTATTTAGTTTTTTTAAATTCTATACGTCCAGCAGAGTTTTAACAGTAGACATAAAAAGACAATTCTCAGGTGACACCTCTTTTCAAGTGAATACTCTTTGTGAAGTAATTTCTGTTTGTCTATATTTGTATGTTTGCATTTATGTCAAATATTTTGCCAATTTTACAAACACCCAATTGTAAACACATATAACCAAGTGAAGTGCCACCATAAGCTTGCTATTACTAATTTTACGGATGCGAGAGTGGGGAAGGACTGAAATATCATATATAAAGGTATTTGGGATAAGGAATGTAGGTAGCAACAAAAAAAAACTTTCTGTAGAAACCAACATCAGGAGTATAAATAGAAAGAAGGATGAACAACTGTGATTAAGCTGAAAAGGCAAATGAAACGCCGAGATCATTACGAGGAGTATATTGTGTTTAGTAAAATTCATTGATAATAAGTAGAACACTTTGAAAAAGTTGTGTAATTCATTTAGTATGGTCATGGGGACTTTTAGTATGTTGAAAGGAATAACTGTACCGATTTTCAACGAATTACTTGGTCTGATTTCGTTAATCTTAACTCGCTATCACTACTACCATCTAGTGAAGTGAAGATGAACCACTGGTGTCTTCACAGATAGCGCCATTGTCGAAACTAAAATGAAATACATCCGTGTAGAAGGCGATCTGTGATTGGGGGCTCGATGAGGCGTAGAGAAGAGAGTCTTTAATAATTTAACTATTTTACGATAACTCACCAAAAATCCCTGGCACAGCCTTTGAATGTAATGCATTTAATTGACAAAACCTGGCCCCTCAATTAGTGGGAAACAATTATAGGGACGGGTTCTGAAAACCAAAGTGCAATAATCTTGAAGCCTTGATTCGTACGCCGCATGAATGTTCTCTATAATATCCAGTTTCTAAGGTAATGGCAATATTAAATTTGACTATTCTAAGATAACTTTACTCTAAGAAGCTCTAAGATAACTAAGATAACTTACCAAACTGTTTGGATGTTTTCTTAAATATCCGTCAATTTCTGCATATATAAATTCAATAATATGTAATCTATTTGTTAGTAAATAAAAGAAATAGGTTATAAAATTTGACTACTCTAAGATAACTTACTAAATCTCTAGTGCTCACGTTGAACTTGTTACATTTAATTGCCAGTACTGGTCTACAAAATTAATTAAAAAAATCTGAAGACAAGTGCACACCGAACAAACCAAAGTGTCTTGACTGAAGTCTCAGGTTACACATCGCATAAGTGTTCTCTTAAATTTCCGTCTATTTTTGCTCTTAGTGCCTAATACATAATAATTATATTTACTTATTATAAGATTATTGATTCTAAGAAAGAAAAGATTGAAAAAAAATTTCTAATATTTAAACACAAGTTTAGTTTAGGTAACAGGGTTTATCATTACTCGTTACATTTCGTTACTGTAATAATTTTTCATTTATTCACGTGTGTCATACATAAATTATGTTTTTTTATTCTTGTATACCGATTTTTTTTTTGCACGCCGCCTGTGGGTCGCTTTGGTTGCCGCTTGTATACCGATTTGAGAAAATAACTAAACTTATTATTATTATTGTTTCTCGATTCCATGACTCTCGGGACTATGGAGTCCCGGGCCTTTGGGATGCGTGTGTCGGGCCGGAGCCAAAACGTAGAGGCCCTTTTAGGAGAATTTAATATGCTAGAAATACACACACATGGCGGATATCATCCCCGAGCGCACAATATGATGCACCAAGATATGATCCCCTTTATGTAGGTGCAGAGACTATTGCTGTGAAACTGAAACTAAATTATGGGGTGCGAGATTGAGTATTAGATGGACTGGTGAATGGGGGAAACTAGCGGACGCCTGCCGTGACAATAAGTCTCAAAATTATAAAAAGGCAGGCGGTGACTTGCCTACTCATTGCATGGGCCCCATAAAAATAGCCACATATAGTGCGCCCATGGATCAACATCCGTTGAGCGGCTAAGGTTGTCGAGAGGTGAGTCTGCGGGGCGCAAGTTCGCGGTATACCAGTCAGCATACCCCCGGCGTTATGACATTTTACACATCCAACCTGGAGCATAGATTCTGCTCTTGCAACTCCACTCATGGCCAGCCAATAAAGGCAAGCACACAATATGAGGGGGAATAAATCCTAATCCTCGGGAGAATCGGGGTACGTGGTGTCGCCACTCACCAACAGCTCGCCACAAGCTGCCCCTGCGGGGATTATTATTATAATAATCAAAGCAGCTGTAATACTGAATCTTATAATATCCGGGTTTTCATGTTGTAAATTTTCAATAAGGATTATAACTCGATTCGTCACGTGTAGGAGGCACAATTTACAGTACTTACTCCCACTTAATTGACGTACCCATGCATTTGAATTGAATTTATGTTCAAGTAGCTGATCCAGTCTAGCTTCAACAATAATAATTCTATAACTCAATTGTAGTAGTACCTACCCAAACTATAAGTAACTACTGCCAAAACTATAATTTTTAAAGCAATAAAACGATAGCGTATAAAATACGGACAAGTAATTACAAAAATTTTAAACACTTATTCATTGTTTCCTAAAAATATAACGTCTAAAAGCGATCGTTGTAATGGATTTCATATAAAATGGGGCTGAGGAGCAAAAATAATGAAATATAAATGTGAGTCCCGCGCTTAGTATCTATTAAGCATCCCTCTCAAGGTGTCCGGTTTGCGATAACTCCAAAATCTGGTCTATCTACAGAACATTGATGTCGCCTGTTTTATAGAATTCAGATGGCAGTCGCCTCATGGAAAATGTCTCGCTCTATCTATATTTATTTCGCTTGGTAGGAAGACTGAAAAGCCAATGGAACTGAATGGAAAACTGAACTGACTCGGAGTTGGATTCCCGCTCAGTGCAAATATTCTTATACCACATGTATGAGACCTACACCAGACTCGTCGCAGCTGGACTAGCTAGCAGGTTGCAGGTGAGATTAGATTGGCTCCAAAGGTCTTGTTGGGGCCCCATACACCCATACTGTTTGATATGGATCCGATTTTGGTCCAATTTTGGTGGTGGAATACTGTGTTTCTACGCGGATATTACGCAGTTGTTTGTCTCTCGCTCTTATATCTAAATTAGTAATTCAAGAACATGCCTGCATTCGAACTCTAGACATGACTCTATTCAAGTAATAAGCCACCCCGTTATAGCTAAGGCTTAGAAAAGACTTTCTATAATTAGAGGCTAAACGTATGGAAAAATATTGATGCCTATTGCACGGTAAAACTACGGAATAGATCTAGATAAAGTTTGGTACAGAGATAGATTACAGTCTGAAATAGTAGGTGCATAGGCTACTTTTTATCCTGGGTATAGATTCTTGTGAATCACGGAAACGGGATCAGTATTTCACTCGCCCGGAGCCCGGGTAGTACTCACAAAAGAACCTCTCATGACAGAAGTATCTAAGACGTCGTCGATGCCAGCTGCTCTGACTTATCTAAACGCTAGTATCCCAGAAGGCTCCGTGTTGTCTCTGACCCTGTTTCTGCGGCATATCAATGACATGCTGTCTCATGACTCATTGTAATGCTGGTAACAGCAGTCGAGACATGTGTTACCTTTATGCCAATCAGTCCGAAGTGGATGAGAGTCCCGTACAACTTGTATCCGAAATCAAGACTGCTCTCTCTCTGAAGTAACCGATTAAAGACAACTAAACTTAGTCCAATTTATCGCAATACCAGCTTGATCCCCTCGAGTCAGTGCAAGGACAAGCATTGAGGCTGGTCGACAATGCCATACTCGTAATGTGGAACTTCTCAGCCTTAGTCTCTTTTAACTTTTCTTTTTATATAGAACACGTCAATTAGACTTCACCTTGCCTGATGGTAAGGTGAAGGCAAAGTCTCAGAAAAGAGGGTCACCATTACTTACACATACCATGTGACAATGGTGACACTCAGCTTGACGGCCTCATCATATGCTTTTTAACGCCCCGCTTAAAGGACCCGGGACTGTAGGAAGAAGGAAACACGTGAGTTGGTAATGAATTCCAGGCCTTACCGGTGCGACAGAGGAAAGAGTCACCGAACCACTTGGTTCTTGATCGGATATTCTGCACCGTGTGAGGGTGACAACTAAGACCTGCACGTGTTGTCCTGTGTTGGAAAGGGGAGGGTGGGACTAATTGGAGGAGCTCATCAGAACACTCACACTGGTACAGACGGTAAAATACAGCCATCGACGCAACATCTCTATGCATCTGTAAAGGTTCTAGGGTGTTCGTGACTTCGGGATTCCCAATGATGCGGACCGCACGTCGCTGCAACCTGTCGAGAGCATCTAGTAAGTACTTTGCTGAACCATCCTAGCGATGCGAGCAGTTCCACACAAGAGCGAATTTGTGTCTTGTATAGAAGACACCGCTGCTCCAGCGTGAAAAATCATCTCACCCTGTTCAGGACTCCGAGTTTAAGCGAAGTTTTATGATACTTTCGATGTAATTTTTGTTATTCAGTTAGCTTTGCCTCGCTGTGTGTGTTCTACCGCCTATACAATGTTTTGTGTTCAAATGGGTAGTTAGTCATGATAGTCACAGCTACATTCTATCATCGCACCGTTCGCCATAGGCAGGGAATTCATCCTCCTTGCGATCCTCACATATTGCGACCTGAGACGGTGCAGACTGTGCAAACTTCATCTCTTACACGTTTAAGCTATGGAATGAACTCCCTGTTGCGGTTTTCCCGAGCGACTACAATATAGGGATCTTCAAAAGGTGCATTAGAAGGTTTCTTCCGGGTCGGCAGCGCGAGTGTAACACCCCTGGTGATGCATACGTCCATAGGCCACGGTAACCTCTTCCTATCAGGTGGGCCATTTGCTTATCTGCCACCTAAGTGGTATAAACAAAACCAATTATAATGAATTTCGTAAATACCAACATTTATGTAGCTAATACAATCTTGAAAAATATTTTAGAACCCTGAATGACCCCTGATGAATGTGACAATGATACATGTATCACTACCACCATCTAGTAAAGTGAAAATGAACCAGTCGCGTCCTCATAGACAGGTAGAAACTTGGTGGCACAAATTTGTCTCAAGTTTCGACCGGGTAGGTACCACCGTGCACTATTGCGAAAAACCCTCCATAGCAATTCAATCTCGGTTGGATTGTGTTCAGGGGTCAGCATGTGCATAGCCGGGCAGAGGTGGTGGTTGTCGCAGCACTAATGGGACCAGTGGGTCTTGGCGTAGTCTAGTGGGGATGGCGCGGGGCGATGCGCCGAACAGGGAGACCTGTAGAAACGGTGGTGCCGCTGGCCGCCCGCGGTATAGTACAGGGGCCCAACTGGGGTTAACCACCTTGGGAGGCTGCCTCACCAGGCCGCGCATAATCCCGATATGGTTCGTCGTGCCGGTTGGTGACCGGATTTGGGAGCCCGGCGACCATACTCGGGGGGGTACGGGGGCCCTTCCGTTCGGCGCGTCGGCTCTCGCCATGCCTCACATTCATAGATAAAACCAATATCCCGCGCTTTGTCACACGGTGCTGCGGCGGCAATCACTTCTTTTTTCACGCCTTCTCCCACCCAAACTCATGGCAGCGCAATTTACAGAAAAAGGCAACACAGCGGCTCGTCACACTCCCAAAAGCTTGCTATTTGAGGTGGAGTCCACTAACATCTGTGGGCTCCATGCAAACCTCAACGCCGTCCACCAACACCTAGAGACGGCGATACCTGCCATGTTTTTTCTAACGGAGACGCAAATACACCGCCCTGACGACACGACCTACTTGCTCTACCCTGGCTATGTTCTTGAGGAAAGTTTTCGTGCAAAAGCCGGGGTGTGCGTGTTTGTTAGGGCGGATGTTTGCTGTCGCCGTTTGCGCTGCCTAGAGGACCCATCCTTCTCCGTCCTTTGGGTACACGTAGACCATGGCCCTACGAGTCAGATCTATGTGTGCCTCTACCGTTCCCATACAGGAGATGCTGAGACAACTCGACTCTTTGAATATCTGAGTCAGGCGGCAGATGATGCGCAGGAGCGATTTCCGAATGCCGAAATGGTATTTTTGGGGGATTTTAACGCCCACCACGAGATCTGGTTGGGCTCCTCCAAAACAGACCATGCGGGAAGAGCCGCCCACGCATTTGCTCTGGCGCACGGCCAGACCCAATTGGTGCACGAGGGCACTAGGATACCAAGAAGGTCGGGCCAAGCACCTTCTCTGCTAGACCTTCTGCTGACGAGTGATCCGGACCGGTACAGTGTATCGGTGCGAGCCGCGTTAGGCAACTCTGACCACTGCCTGGTCTGTTCCACGGTGCCTATTATGGCGCCTCCACGACCAGTGCGGGGGAAGCGGCGTCTCTGGCACTACTCGTCAGCGGACTGGGATGGACTTCGTGACTATTTTGCGTCCATCCCGTGGGTTGAGCGCTGCTTTGAAGGTAAGAACCCATCGGATTGTGCTACTGCTGTCGCCGGTGAGATCGGTCTGGGTATGGAATACTATATCTCATACACCGATGTTACCGGTGACCGCGGGGTGCGCCCTTGGTTCGGGCGCGAGTGTGCGGAAGCTGTTGAACAAAAACAGTCTGCGTACCGCGCTTGGGTAAGGGCGCGCGCCACGCGCCATCCCAATCTGGGCCACTTCAAGGCGGCGTACAACAGAGCCACAAAGGTCTGTAGAAGCGCCTATGTCAGAGCGGATGCCCTGCGCATAGCGCGGCTTGGTCAAGAGCTAGTGATGCATCCCACGGGAAGCCGTGGCTACTGGCGACTGGCTAAAGCCGTGCAAGCCAACTTCTGTCAGCCTTCGCTGCCTCCGCTGCGTAACCCTGATGGATCCCTGGCCCATGAGCCGCAAGAGAAGGCAAATCTGCTGGCTAATCTCTTTGCGGCCAACTCCCGAATCGATGATTGTGGTACGCAGCCACCAACACTACCCGACAGTGCCCACGCGATGCCTGATATCCATATCAGGCAACGCGATGTCCGTGCAGTGCTGCAATCACTCGATGTCCGGAAAGCCAGTGGTCCGGATGGTATTCCAGCGGTAGTTTTGAAAAAATGTGCAGCGGAGTTGTCTCCAATGCTTACGCGCCTGTACCGGCTATCCTACAGTTCGGGTACAGTGCCTTTGCCTTGGAAAGAGGCGAATGTTCAGCCGATTCCCAAGAAAGGGGATCGCTCGGAGCCAGCCAACTATCGACCCATAGCCGTCACCTCAGTGCTGTGCAAAGTGTTCGAGCACATAATTAACAAACAGCTCATGCGGCACCTAGAGGATCACTCCTTAATTAACGACCGGCAATATGGCTTCAGACCGAAACGGTCAACGGGTGATCTTCTAGCATACGTTACCCATCTTTGGGGTGAGGCTATGGACAAGCACGGCGAGTCACTGGCAATTAGTCTTGACATCGCCAAAGCTGTCGATAGAGTCTGGCACAAATCGCTTCTTTCTAAGCTACCTGCCTTTGGTCTGCCTTCTGGGCTGTGCAACTGGGTTGCTAGCTTCCTGCAGGGGCGCCGTATTCGCGTCCTTTGTGACGGACGAGCTTCGGAGTTTCTGCAGGTTAATGCTGGCGTGCCCCAGGGGTCCGTCTTATCACCCACTCTCTTTCTTCTGCATATCAACGACATGCTGTCTACCGGCAATGTTCATTGTTATGCAGACGATAGCACTTTACATGGGAGTTATCATGGACATCCAGCGGCCAAGCAGTCAGATATCGCAGAGAAAAGGCTGCTTCTTGTCACTGAGCTTGACGGGGTCCTGAATCACATTTCTCAATGGGGCTCTGAGAACCTGGTTGAGTTCAATGCCAAGAAGACGCAGGCATGTGCGTTTACAGCAAAAGTATCTTCTTTCCTTCCCCTCCCCACTCTTCAGAGCACGCCACTGCCGCTGCAGGACAATCTCAATATCCTAGGTTTTTTTTTTTTTTTTTTTTTTTTTTTTTTTTTTTTTTTTTTTTTTTTTTACGTGCGCAAAATCCCCACGGATACCTCCCCACCGGAGCCGGTGGAGGAGGTTATGTCGGACTCGAACCGACTAAAACGCACGCCGCCTGTGGGTCGTTTCGGTTGCCGAAGGTGAGGTTGACAGGCATATCCCTCGCACCCCGGCCGACCCAGGGCCATCTCTCACGATCTGGCCCTCTTCTCGGGTGTGGGGACCACAGAGTCCCCAACTCGTCCCCGGAAACGGGGAGGCGCGCCACGCGCGCCGCCGCCGCGGCCTGCTTCTGCAAGGGTGACAGGCGGCTTCACCTGTCACCCCCAATATCCTAGGTATGGATGTTCGCTGCAACCTGAATAACAAAAACTACATCGAAAGCATCATCAAAACAGCCTCACGAAAACTCGGAGTCCTGAACAGAGTGAGACGATTTTTCACGCCGGAGCAGCGGTGTCTTCTATACAAGACACAAATTCGCTCCTGTGTGGAGTACTGCTCGCATCTCTGGGATGGTTCAGCAAAGTACTTACTAGATGCTCTCGACAGGTTGCAGCGACGTGCGATCCGCATCATTGGGAATCCCGAGATCACGAACACCCTAGAACCTTTACAGCTGCGTAGAGATGTTGCGTCCATGGCTGTATTTTACCGTCTGTACCATGGGGAGTGTTCTGATGAGCTCTTCCAATTAGTCCCACCCTCCCCTTTCCTACACAGGACAACGCGTGCAGGTCTTAGATGTCATCCGCACACGGTGCAAAACATCCGATCAAGAACCAAGCGGTTCGGAGACTCTTTCCTCTGTCGCACCATTAAGGCCTGGAATTCATTACCAGCTCACGTGTTTCCTTCTTCCTACAGTCCCGGGTCCTTTAAGCGGGGCGTGAAAAAGCATATGATAAGGCCGTCAAGCTGAGTGTCACCATTGTCACACGGTATGTGTAAGTAATGGTGACCCTCTTTTCTGGGATTTTGCCTTCAGCTTACCATCAGGCAAGGCGAAGTCCAATTGACGTGTCCTATATAAAAAAAACAACGCTGTTGTCAAAAACTAAAAAGAAATACATCTACGTCGAAGGCGATCTGTGAGAGAGCTGCTCGATCTTACAGGTGTATAATATTTCCGAGGTACAAGCACGCTAGCCTGACTCACTTGTTATTAGACACTCAAAATTCTTGTATGAAGCTAATTTACAGGAGCTTACCGCTTACGTTTTTATACCCAAAAGCAAGGCACTTTTCAGACAGATTCCAGCCATGTATAAAAATTATATAGTAGCGTTTTTATAGTATTCTTTATTTTTGACATAACATAATAAGTCGTACAAATACACAGCCAGTGCGAGGTAAAGAAAGCTACTAAAAGTTGTCTAACGGTATTTTGCGTTTCTTTTATGTGTAATGTCAATTGAATGGGATTCAATACACATATTACACAAAAGAAAGGCAAAATGTATGTGATTCATAAATTTTGATGTACCTTAAACAGCAACAGTACAAAAGTGTTAACTTATAAACGATTTCATATTTGTATACCATTTAGTACAATATTGTCGCTATCATAGGCATGGCAGGTACTAAAATATTAAAATAATATAACTAATCTGAAGTAAATCATATTCATGACCGCACACTTTTCACCTCCTAACTCCATCATCATGGAGTCAATAAATACATAAGTTTGTTGATTATATTCGTGGTCCCAAAATACACCTGAAAAGTAATTATAATTTTTAGAAGGGAAATCTGGGACCGCGGTCCCGGTTCCGGAAGGCTGCCTACCTCACCAAAAATCCATGGCACAGGCACTGAAGGTGTTGCCTTTAATTTACAGGACTTGTACGAAAGTTTGTGTAAAACAATTTTCCGCACAGGTCAAGTAAACCAAAGTGCAACAATCTTGAAGTCTTGATTCGTACGCCGTTCTCTATAATGTCCAGTTTCTACAGGTAAAGGCAATAATAAATTTGACTATTCTAGGATAACTTAACACCAAGAAATTTTTAGATAACTAAGATAATTGACTGGATATTCTCTAAAATTTCCAAACAGTTTAGATGTAAATAGAATACCAAATATGTAATTTATTTGTTAGTAAATAAAACGAATAATAAAATTTGATTATTCTAAGATAACTTGCCAATAATCTCTGGTTCACACGTTGAACGTGTTGCATTTCATTGACTGTACTTAATCTAAAAATTAATATAAAAAATCTGAGGACAAGTACTGAAAACAAAAGTGCAATAATGTTGAAGCGTCAAGTCGTATGCCGAATCGATGTTCTCCTAAATTTCTGTACATTTTTGCAGATAGTGGCAATAATAAATGTTTAAACTATTCTAAGTTACCCAACTCTAAGAAGCCGTAAGAGAACTTACTAAACCGCCTGAATATTCTCTAATTTGTAGTTAACAAAGGAATAACAAAACTAAACTATTCAAAATTACTATCTCAAAATTCTTCTATGAATCTAATTTAGAGGAGCTTACCGTTTTAGTACCCAAAAGCAAGACGCTTTTTAGACAGATCCCAGACATGTATAAATATTATATATGTAGATGTAGATTTTTATGGTATTCTTTAATTTTTGACATAACATTAATTTATTTATTTATTTATCCATTTACACTTAATGTATTTTAAATCTATGCTAATATTTACATTAACAAAAACATGATAAATCGTACAAATACACAGTCAGTTCGAGGTAAAGAAAACTACTTAAAGTTGTCAAACGGTATTTTACGTTTCTTATGTGTAATGTGAATTGAATGGGATTCAATACACATGTTACACAAAAGAAAGGCAAAATATATGTGATTCATAAATTTTGATGTGCCTTAAACAGCAACACTACAAAAGTGTTAACTTATAAACAATTTCATATATGTGAAGAATTTGTCTACCATTTAGTACAATATTGTCGCTATCATAGGCATGGCAGGTACTAAAATTTAAAAATAATATAACTAATCTGAAGTAACTCATATTCATGACCGCACACTTTTCACCTCCTAACTCCATCATCATGGAGTCAATAAAGACAAAAGTTTGTTGATTATATTCGTGGTCCCAAAATACACCTGAAAAGTAATTGTAACTTTTAGAAAAGAAAACTGGGACCGCGGTCCCGGTTCCGGAAGGCTGCCTAACTCACCAAAAATTCCTGACACAGGCACTGAAGGTGTTGCATTTAATTTACAGGACTTGTACGAAAGTTTGTGTATAACAATTTTCCGCGCAGGTCAAGTAAACCAAAGTGCAACAATCTTGAAGTCTTGATTCGTACGCCGCATGGATGTTCTCTTTAATGTCCAGTTTCTACAGGTAAAGTCGATAATAAATTTGACTATTCTAGGATAACTTAACACCAAGAAATTCTCAGATAACTAAGATAATTGACTGGATATTCTCTAAAATTTCCAAACAGTTTAGATGTAAATAGAATACCAAATATGTAATTTATTTGTTAGTAAATAAAACGAATAATAAAATTTGATTATTCTAAGATAACTTGCCAATAATCTCTGGTTCACACTTTGAACGTGTTGCATTTCATTGACTGTACTTAATCTAAAAATTAATATTAAAGATCTGAGGACAAGTACTGAAAACAAAAGTGCAATAATGTTGAAGCGTCAAGTCGTATGCCGAATCGATGTTCTCCTAAATTTCTGTAAATTTTTGCAGATAGTGGCAATAATAAATGTTTAAACTATTCTAAGTTACCCAACTCTAAGAAGCCGGAAGAGAACTTACTAAACCGCCTGAATATTCTCTAATTTGTAATTAACAAAGGAATAACAAAACTAAACTATTCAAAGTTACTATCTCAAAATTCTTCTATGAATCTAATTTAGAGGAGCTTACCGCTTACCGCTTTTATAGCCAAAAGCAAGACGCTTTTTAGACAGATCCCAGACATGTATAAATATTATATATGTAGATGTAGATTTTTATAGTATTCTTTAATTTTTGACATAACATTAATTAATTTATTTATTTATCCATTTACACTTAATGTATTTTAAATCTATGCTAATATTTACATTAATAAAAACATAATAAATCGTACAAATACACAGTCAGTTCGAGGTAAAGAAAACTACTTAAAGTTGTCAAACGGTATTTTGCGTTCCTTTTGTGTAACATGTGTATTGAATTCCATTCAATTCACATTACACATAAGAGAGGCAAAATTTATGTGATTCATAAATTTTGATGTACCTTAAACAGCAACAGTACAAAAGTGTTAACTTATAAAAAAAATCATATATGTGAAGAATTTGTCTACCATTTAGTACAATATTGTCGCTATCATAGGCATGACAGGTACTAACATATTAAAATAATATAACTAATCTGAAGTAACTCATTTTCATGACCGCACATTTATCACCTCCAAATCCATCATCATGGAGTTAATAAAGACATACGTTTATTGATTATATTTGTGGTCCCAAAATACGCCTCAAAAGTAAATATAACTTTTAGAAGGGAAAAGTGGGACCACGGTCCCGGTTCCGGAAGGCTGCCTAACTCACCAAAAATCCCTGGCACAGGCATTGAAGGTGTTGCATTTAATTGATAGGACTTGTGCGAAAAATTAGTGTAAAACAATTTTCCGCACAGGTCACATAAACCGAAGTGCAACAACCTTGAAGTCTTGATTCGTACGCCGCATGGATGTTCTCTTTAATGTCCAGTTTCTACAGGTAAAGTCGATAATAAATTTGACTATTCTAGGATAACTTAACACCAAGAAATTCTAAAATAACTAAGATAATTGACTGGATATTCTCTAAAATTTCCAAATAGTTTAGATGTAAATAGAATACCAAATATGTAATTTATTTGTTAGTAAATAAAACGAATAATAAAATTTGATCATTCTAAGATAACTTGCCAATTATCTCTGGCTCATACGTTGATCGTGTTGCATTTCATTGACTGTACTTAATCTAAAAATTAATATTAAAAAATCTGAGGACAAGTACTGAAAACAAAAGTGTAATAATGTTGAAGCGTCAAGTCGTATGCCGCATTGATGTTCTCCTAAATTTCTGTAATTTTTTGCAGATAGTGGCAGTAATAAATTTTTAAACTATTCTAAGATAACTAACTCTAAGAAGCCGTAAGAGAACTTACTAAACCGCCTGAATATTCGCTAAGTTTTAGTTGACAAAAGGAATAACAAAACTAAACTATTCAAAATTACTATCTCAAAATTCTTCTATGAATCTAATTTAGAGAAGCTTACCGCTTACCGTTTTAGTACCCAAAAGCAAGACGCTTTTTAGACAGATCCCAGACATGTATAAAAATTATATATGTAGATGCAGATTTTTATAGTATTCTTTAATTTTAGACATAACATAAATTTATTTATTTATTTATCCATTTACACTTAATGTATTTTAAATCTATGCTAATATTTACATTAATAAAAACATAATAAATCGTACAAATACACAGTCAGTTCGAGGTAAAGAAAACTACTTAAAGTTGTCAAACGGTATTTTGCGTTTCTTTTGTGTAACATGTGTATTGAATTCCATTCAATTCACATTACAGATAAGAAAGGCAAAATTTATGTGATTCATAAATTTTGATGTACCTTAAACAGCAACAGTACAAAAGTGTTAACTTATAAAAAAAATTCATATATGTGAAGAATTTGTCTACAATATTGTCGCTATCATAGGCATAACAGGTACTAACATATTAAAATAATATAACTAATCTGAAGTTACTCATATTCATGACCGCACATTTATCACCTCCAAATCCATCATCATGGAGTTAATAAAGACATACGTTTGTTGATTATATTCGTGGTCCCAAAATACGCCTCAAAAGTAAATATAACTTTTAGAAGGGAAACTGGGACCGCGGTCCCGGTTCTGGAAGGCTTCCAAAAATCCCTGGCACAGACACTGAAATTGTTGCATTTAATTGACAGGACTTGTGCGAAATATTGGTGTAAAGCAATTTTCCGCCCAGGTCAAGAAAACCAAAGTGCAATAATCTTGAAGTCTTGATTCGTTGGCCGCTTGGATGTTCTCTATAATGTTCAGTTTCTACAGGGAAAGGCAATAATAAATTTGTCTATTCTAAGATAACTAACTCTAAGAAGTTCAAAAATAACGTTCTAAGGGAATTCATTCTCACCACGATCCTCACGCATTGTGACCTGAGACGGTGCGGACTGCGCAGTATAAAAAACTTCATCCCACGCACCCTGAAGCTGTGGAATGAACTCCTTGCTGTAGTTTTTCCAAGCAACTACAATATGGGGTCCTTCAAGAGGTGCATTAGAAGATTTCTTCAGGGTTGGCAGTGCGAGTGTAACACCCCTGATGTTGCATACGTCCATAGGCCACGGTAGCCTCTTCCCATCAGGTGGGCCTTGTGCTTATCTGCTACCTAAGTGGTATAAACAAAACCAATTGTAATGAATTTTGTAAATACCAACATTTATGTAACAAATACAATATTGAAAAATATTTTAGAACCCGATGAATGTGACAATGATACATGTATCCCTACCATCGTCTAGTGAAGTGAAAATGAACCAGCCGCGTCCTCACAGATAACGCTGTTGTCGAAAACTAAAAAGAAATACCTCTACGTCGAAGGCGATCTGTGAGAGGGCTGCTCGATCTTACAGGTGTTTAATATTTCCGAGATACAAGCACGCTAGCCTGACTCACTTGTTATTAGACACTCAAAATTCTTGTATGAAGCTATTTTAGAGGAGCTTACCGCTTACTGTTTTCGTACCCAAAAGCAAGGCACTTTTTAGACAGATCCCATAAAATTTGTATAATAGCGTTTTTATAGTATTCTTTAATTTTGACATAACATAATAAGTCGTACAAATACTCGTACACAGCCAGTGCGAGGTAAAGAAAACTACTAAAAGTTGTCAAACGGTATTTTGCGTTTCTTATGTGTAATGTGAATTGAATGGGATTCAATAAACATGTTACACAAAAGAAAGGCAAAATGTATGTGATTCATAAATTTTGATGTGCCTTAAACAGCAACAGCACAAAAGTGTTAACTTATAAACTATTTCATATATGTGAAGAATTTGTCCACCATTTAGTACAATAGTGTCGCTATCATAGGCATGGCAGGTACAAAAATATTAAAATAATATAACTAATCTGAAGTAACTCATATTCATGACCGCACAACTTATCACCTTGTAGTGTATAAGCATATACCCATATATTAACCTACTTGTAACCAATATATATACGAGATGTTCCTACATTAAAGGCAGTCTTGTATCATCTGAGCTAGTGTTGCATTCAATGTTCGATCCCAACATCATATTGGCGACCCTGCCAGGCGTAAGATAGGCGCGCGCGCGATATTTGACTCCTCAGCCGTTTAAGGACAGTGAATCTCGCGAAAAATGCATTCCGACAACTATTCTTCTATATACAGTATTATTGCGGTACTCGGTGCAAGTTTGTTATTTGAAAATAAAATGGGCGGCCCTCATAGTAACACGAGAGAACAGGTGTTAATCAGCCAGAACGGAGCGGGCAAACGCCAAAATTCGGCGAGAATAGATCAACTGCTGTATCATGCGAGTACCTCCGGTATATTCTTGCTGGTAATCCTTTTACTCCTTAGTCTTGGAGGTGTTTAGCTTTTATACAAAGCATACAGGAGATGGCACGGTCGTAAATAGACCGGCGTGTGAACGACTTGGTTTTGAGGAGATACGTAAGGATACTCCGCGGCCAACGCAAGCAAGCGCAACCGGAAAATGTGTAACAAATGCGGCATAAAAATAATAGTGCGTAGTGCGTAATAATATAATAATCATTATTATCGCGTAGTGGAGAACTATATCTGATGATTTGGAACTCTAATTTAATTAATAAGGTGACAGTATCGGTATCTGGATCTAAGGGTATGTATCACTTTTAATATATATAATTTTATGTTACTTTATGTACCTAATAATACGTGCGAATGTTACCTAGTAAATAGGGAAACTACATGCCATCTGTGTCATATCTTCGAATGAAGCGAATCATACAATATTAATCGAACTTCACTTGTGGAAGTTCTTTTGACCACTTAGTATAATTAATCTGAGGTAACTCATATTCATGACCGCACACTTATCACCTCCTAACTCCACCCTCATGGAGTCAATAAAGATATAAGTTGGTTGATTTTATTTTTATGTGGGAAATCTGGGACTGCGGTCCCGGTTCCGGAAGGCTTCCTACCTCACCAAAAATCCCTGGCACAGGCACTGAAGGTGTTGCATTTAATTGACAGGACTTGTCCGGATAATTAGTGTAAAACAATTTTCCGCATAAGTCAAATAAACCAAAGTGCAACAATCTTGAAGTCTTGATTCGTACGCCGCATGGATGTTCTCTATAATGTCCAGTTTCTACAGGTAAAGGCAATAATAAATTTGACTATTCTAGGATAACTTAACACCAAGAAGTTCTAAGATAACTAATATAATTGACTGGATATTCTCTAAAATTTCCAGACAGTTTAGATGAAATTGGAAACCTAATATGTAATTTACTTGTTAGTAAATAAAACGAATAATAAAATTTGATCATTCTGAGATAACTTGCCAATGATCTCTGGCTCACACGTTGAACGTGTTGCATTTCATTGACTGTACTTAATCTAAAAATTTATATAAAACATCTGAGGACAAGTACTGAAAACAAAAGTGCAATAATGTTGAAGCGTCAAGTCGTATGCCGAATTGATGTTCTTCTAAATTTCTGTAAATTTTTGCAGATAGTGGCAATAATAAATTTTTAAACTATTTAAGTTAAAAGTTAATTAACTCTAAGAAGCCGTAAGAGAACTTACTAAACCGCCTGAATATTCTCTAATTTGTAGTTAAGAAAGGAATAACAAAACTTAACTATTCAAAATTACTATCTCAAAATTCTTCTATGAATCTAATTTAGAGGAGCTTTCCGCTTACCGTAATAGTACCCAAAAGCATGACACTTTTTAGACAGATCCCAGACATGTATAAAAATTATATATGTAGATGTAGATTTTTATAGAATTCTTTAATTTTTGACATAACATAAATTAGTTTATTTATTTATCCATTTACACTTAATGTATTTTAAATCTATGCTAATATTTACATTCATAAAAACATAATAAATCGTACAAATACACAGTCAATCCGATATAAAGAAAACTACTTAAAGTTGTCAAACGGTTTTTTTTTATATATAGGACACGTCAATTAGGCTTCGCCTTGCCTCATGGTAAGCTGAAGGCAAAGTCCCAAAAAAGAGGGTCACCATTACTTACACATACCGTGTGACAATGGTGACACTCAGCTTGACGGCCTCATCATATGCTTTTTCACGCCCCGCTTAAAGGACCCGGGACTGTAGGAAGAAGGAAACACGTGAGCTGGTAATGAATTCCAGGCCTTAATGGTGTGACAGAGGAAAGAGTCTCCGAACCGCTTAGTTCTTGATCGGATGTTTTGCACCGTGTGCGGATGACATCTAAGACCTGCATGTGTTGTCCTGTATAGGAAAGGGGAGGGTGGGACTAATTGGAAGAGCTCATCAGAACACTCCCCATGGTAGAGACGGTAAAATACAGCCATGGACGCAACATCTCTACGCATCTGTAAAGGTTCTAGGGTGTTCGTGACCTCGGGATTCCCAATGATGCGGACCGTACGTCGCTGCAACCTGTCGAGAGCATCTAGTAAGTACTTTGCTGAACCATCCCAGAGATGCGAGCAGAATTCCACACAGGAGCGAATTTGTATCTTGTATAGAAGACACCGCTACTCCGGCGTGAAAAATCGTCTCACCCTGTTCAGGACTCCGAGTTTTCGTGAGGCTGTTATGATGATACTTTCGAAGTAATTTTTGTTATTCAGGTTGCAGCGAACATCCATACCTAGGATATTGAGATTGTCCTGCAATGGCAGTGGCGTGCTCTGAAGAGTAGGGACGGGAAGGAAAGGAGATACTTTTGCTGTAAACGCACATACCTGCGTCTTCTTGGCATTGAACTCAACCAGGTTCTCAGAGCCCCATTGAGAAATGTGATTCAGGATCCGTCAAGCTCAGTGACAAGAAGCTGCCTTTTCTCTGCGATATCTGACTGCTTGGCCCCAGGATGTCCATGATAACTCCCATGTAAAGTGCTATCGTCTGCATAACAATGAACATTGCCGGTAGACAGCATGTCGTTGATATGCAGAAGAAAGAGAGTGGGTGATAAGACAGACCCCTGCAGCACGCCAGCATTTACCTGCAGAAACTCCGAAGCTCGTCCGTCACAAAGGACGCGAATACGGCGCCCCTGCAGGAAGCTAGCAACCCAGTTGCACAGCCTAGAAGGCAAACAAAAGGCAAGTAGCTTGGAAAGAAGCGATTTGTGCCAGACTCTATCGAAAGCTTTGGCGATATCAAGACTAATTGCCAGTGACTCGCCGTGCTTGTCCATAGCCTCACCCCTAAGATGGGTATCGTATGCTAGAAGATCACCCGTTGACCGTTTCGGCCTGAAGCCATATTGCCGGTCATTAATTAAGGAGTGATCCTCTAGGTGCCGCATGAGCTGTTTGTTGATTATGTGCTCGAACACTTTGCACAGCACTGAGGTGACGGCTATGGGTCGATAGTTGGCTGGCTCCGAGCGATCCCCCTTCTTGGGAATCGGCTGAACATTCGCCTCTTTCCAAGGCAAAGGCACTGTACCCGAAATGTAGGACAGCCGGTACAGGCGCGTAAGCATTGGAGACAACTCCGCTGCACATTTTTGCAAAACTGCCGCTGGAATACCATCCGGACCACTGGCTTTCCGAACATCGAGTGATTGCAGCACTGCACGGACATCGCGTTGCCTGATATGGATATCAGGCATCGCGTGGTCACTGTCGGGTAGTGTCGGTGGCTGTGTACCACAATCATCGATTCGGGAGTTGGCCGCAAAGAGATTAGCCAGCAGATGTGCCTTCTCCTGCGGCTCATGGGCCAGGGATCCATCAGGGTTATGCAGCGGAGGCAGCGAAGGCTGACAGAAGTTGGCTTGCACGGCTTTAGCCAGTCGCCAGTAGCCACGGCTTCCCGTGGGATGCATCACTAGCTCTTGACCAAGCCGCGCTATGCGCAGGGCATCCGCTCTAACGTAAGCCCCTCTACAGACCTTTGTGGCTCTGTTGTACGCCGCCTTGAAGTGGCCCAGATTGGGATGGCGCGTGACACGCGCCCTTACCCAAGCGCGGTACGCAGACTGTTTTTGTTCAACAGCTTCCGCGCACTCGCGCCCGAACCAAGGGCGCACCCCGCGGTCACCGGTGATATCGGTGTATGAGATATAGTATTCCATACCCAGACCGATCTCACCGGTGACAGCAGTAGCACAATCCGATGGGTTCTTACCTTCAAAGCAGCGCTCAACCCACGGGATGGGCGCTAAATAGTCACGAAGTCCATCCCAGTCCGCTGACGAGTAGTGCCAGAGACGCCGCTTCCCCTGCACGGATCGTGGGGACGCTATAATAGGCAAAGTGGAACAGACCAGGCAGTGGTCGGAGTTGCCTAAAGCGGCTCGCACCGACACGCTGTACCGGTCCGGATTACTCGTCAGCAAAAGGTCTAGCAGAGAAGATGCTAGGCCCGACCTTCTTGGTATCCTAGTGACCTCGTGCACCAATTGGGTCAGGCCGTGCGCCAGAGCAAATGCGTGAGCGGCTCTTCCCGCATGGTCTGTTTTGGAGGAGCCCAACCAGATCACGTGGTGGGCGTTAAAATCCCCCAAAAATACCATTTCGGCATTCGGAAATCGCTCCTGCGCATCATCTGCCGCCTGACTCAGATATTCAAAGAGTCGAGTTGTCTCAGCATCTCCTGTATGGGAACGGTAGAGGCACACATAGATCTGACTCGTAGGGCCATGGTCTACGTGTACCCTAAGGATGGAGAAGGATGGGTCCTCTAGGCAGCGCAAACGGCGACAGCAAACATCCGCCCTAACAAACACACACACCCCGGCTTTTGCACGAAAACTTTCCTCATGAACATAGCCAGGGTAGAGCAAGTAGGTCGTGTCGTCAGGGCGGTGTATTTGCGTCTCCGTTAGAAAAAATTGCAGGTTTCGCCGTCTCTAGGTGTTGGTGGACGGCGTTGAGGTTTGCATGGAGCCCACAGATGTTAGTGGACTCCACCTCAAATAGCAAGCTTTTGGGAGTGTGACGAGCCGCTGTGTTGCCTAGTTCTCTAATATTGCGCTGCCATGAGTTTGGGTGGGAGAAGGCGTGAAAAAAGAGGTGATTGCCGCCGCAGCACCGTGTAACAAAGCGCGGGATATTGGTTTTATCTATGAATGTGAGGCATGGCGAGAGCCGACGCCCCGAACGGAAGGGCCCCCGTACCCCCCCCCCCCCCCCCCCCCGAGTATGGTCGCCGGGCTCCCAAATCCGGTCACCAACCGCCACGACGAACCATATCGGGATTATGCGCGGCCTCGTGAGGCAGCCTCCCAAGGTGGTTAACCCCAGTTGGGCCCCTGTACTGTACCGCGGGCGGCCAGCGGCACCACCGTTTCTACAGGTCTCCCTGTTCGGCGCATCGCCCCGCGCCATCCCCACTAGATTACGCCAAGACCCGCAGGTCCCACTAGTACTGCGACAACCACCACCTTTAGGTACCCGGCTATGCACTTGCTGACCCCTGAACACAATCCAACCGAGATTGAATTGCTAAGGGGGGTTTTTCGCAATAGTGCACAGTGGTACCCACCCGGTCGAAACTTGAGACAAATTTGTGCCACCAAGTTTCTACCACCAGTAAAAGGTATTTTGTAAAAGGTATACATAAATTTTGATGTGCCTTAAACAGCAACAGTGCAAAAGTGTTAACTAATAAACGATTTCATATGTGAAGAATTTGTCTACCATTTAGTGCAATATTGTCGCTATCATAGGCATGGTAGGTACTAAAATATTAAAATAATATAACTAATCTGAAGTAACTCATATTCATGACCGCACACTTATCACCTCCTAACTCCACCCTCAAGGAGTCAATAAAGACATAAGTTTGTTGATTATATTTGTGGTCCCAAAATACGCTTCAAAAGTAATTATAATTTTTTAGATGGGGATACTGGGACCGCGGTCTCGGAAGGCTTGCGACCTCACCAAAAATCCCTGGCACTGGCACTGAAGGTGTTACATTTAATTGACAAAACCTGTCTTAAAAATTGGTGTAAAACAATTTTAAGGACAGGGTTTGCAAACCAAAGTGCAATAATCTTGAAGTCTTGATTCGTACGCCGCTTGGGTGTTGTCTACAATGTTCAGTTTCTACAGGTAAAGGCAATAATATATTTGTCTATTCTAAGACTCTAAGAAAATAAATAAATAAATAAACACACGTAAACTCTTGGTAACGTACAAGAGCCCACATAAAGCTGCAACAACGCAGTCTATAAGTAGATGGGTAAAACAAGTCCTGTCAGAGTGCGACATCAGTGTATTTGGCGCTCACAGCACGCGCCATGCGTCTACCTCAGCCGCCACTCTCGCCGGCGTTAGCCTTGAAACAATACGCAAAACGGCAGGTTGTACTGAGTCATACAATAAATTTACTCGTTTCTATAAAGAACCATCTTAAGAAAAGGTGAATTTGCAAGATCAGTTTCTCAATAAAAAATAATATTGTACTTAAATAAAAATTAAATATAATTTTCACAATAAGGAAATCAAACAAACGTATTTTATGCTTTATTATTGTAACTAAACAAGTGTTCAAAATCACAAGAAAAGAAACATAATTTTATGTTACTTCATGTACCTAATAATACGTGCGAATGTTACCTAGTAAATAGGGCAACTAGATGGCATCTGTGTCATATCTTCGAATGAAGCGAATCATATAATATTAATCGAACTTCACTTGTGGAAGTTCTTTTGGACACATAGTATAGCTAATCTGAGGTAACTCATATTCATGACTGCACACTTATCACCTCCTAACTCCACCCTCATGGAGTCAATAAAGATATAAGTTGGTTGATTTTATTTTTATGTGGGAAATCTGGGACTGCGGTCCCGGTTCCGGAAGGCTTCCTACCTCACCAAAAATCCCTGGCACAGGCACTGAAGGTGTTGCATTTAATTGACCGGACTTGTCCGGATAATTAGTGTAAAACAATTTTCCGCATAAGTCAAATAAACCAAAGTGCAACAATCTTGAAGTCTTGATTCGTACGCCGCATGGATGTTCTCTATAATGTCCAGTTTCTACAGGTAAAGGCAATAATAAATTTGACTATTCTAGGATAACTTAAGACCAAGAAGTTCTAAGATAACTAATATAATATTATAGATATTCTCTAAAATTTCCAGACAGTTTAGATGAAATTGTAAACCTAATATGTAATTTATTTGTTAGTAAATAAAACGAATTATAAAATTTGATTATTTTAAGATAATTTGCCAATAATCTCTGGCTCACACGTTAAACGGGTTGCATTTCATTGACTGTACTTAATCTAAAAATTAATATAAAAAATCTGAGGACAAGTACTGAAAACAAAAGTGCAATAATGTTGAAGCGTCAAGTCGTATGCCGAATTGATGTTCTTCTAAATTTCTGTAAATTTTTGCAGATAGTGGCAATAATAAATTTTTAAACTATCTAAGTTAAAAGTTAATTAACTCTAAGAAGCCATAAGAGAACTTACTAAACCGCTTAAATATTCTCTCATTTGTAATTAACAAAGGAATAACAAAATTTAACTATTCAAAATTACTATCTCTAAATTCTTCTATGAATCTAATTTAGAGGAGTTTTCCGCTTACCGTTTTAGTACCCAAAAGCAAGACACTTTTTAGACAGATCCCAGACATGTATAAATAATTATATATGTAGATGTAGATTTTTATAGTATTCTTTAATTTTTGACATAACATAAATTTAGTTTATTTATTTATCCATTTACACTTAATGTTTTTTAAATCTATGTTAATATTTACATTCATAAAAACATAATAAATCGTTCAAATACACAGGCAGTCCGAGGTAAAGAAAACTACTTAAAGTTGTCAAACGGTTTTTTGCGTTTCTTATGTGTAATGTGAATTGAATGGGATTCAATAAACATGTTACACAAAAGAAAGGCAAAATGTATGTGATTCATAAATTTTGATGTACCTTAAACAGCAACAGTACAAAAGTGTTTACTTATAAACGATTTCATATTTGTGAAGAATTTGTCTACCATTTAGTACAATATTGTCGCAATATTTTAATATTTTAGTACCTGTCATGCCTATGAGGCATGACAGGTACTAAAATATTAAAATAATATAACTAATCTGAAGTAACTCATTTTCATGACCGCACACTTATCACCTCCTAAGTCCACCCTCAAGGAGTCAATAAAGACATAAGTTTGTTGATATTATTTGTGGTCCCAAAATACGCCTCAAAAGTAATTATAATTTTTAGATGGGAAAACCAGGACCGCGGTCCCGGAAGGCTTGCTACCTCACCATTTTTGTATTTAATTAACCAGACTTGTGCCAAAAATTAGTGTACTACTAGTGTGCACCCTTGCACTGACAAAGCGCGGGATATTGGTTTTATCTATGAACGTGAGGCATGGCGAGAGCCGACGCGCCGAACGGAAGGGGCCCCCGTACCCCCCCGAGTATGGTCGCCGGACTCCCAAATCCGGTCACCAACCGGCACGACGAACCATATCGGGATTATACGCGGCCTGGTGACGCAGCCTCCCAAGGTGGTTAACCCCAGTTGGGCCCCTGTACTATCCCGCGGGCGGCCAGCGGCACCACGCGACCCACTGGTCCCCCTAGTGCTGCGACACCCACCACCTCTGCCCGGCTATGCACTTGCTGACCCCTGAACACAATCCAACCGAGATCGAATTGCTATGGAGGGTTTTTCGCAATAGCGCACGGTGGTACCCACCAGGTCGAAACTTGAGACAAATATGTGCCACCAAGTTTCTACCACCAGTCAAAACATTTTACTATGCACCAATCATATTAATTTAAATAAATAAGTAAATGAAAATGTCAATGTTAAGCCAATGAAGTCAGCAATTATGTCAAAATAATAAGTAACATTTTCAATAATAAGTGAAATTCAGAATCAATTGATAAACAAGTAGATACATGTCAAATCTATTTAAGTATGTCAGCAAAAAATCAAATCAATGGAAAACAAAACCTTAAGACCTTACAATAAATTGACATGACATTAACAAATTAATGACGACGAATTTCAAAAACCCACATCTCCCCCACATCTCCAAATCCAAATCTAATCATATAACATCAAAATATCAAAATAATATTAAAAACTAAAACAATTCTATAACAATTACAAGTCGTCCAGTGAATAGTAGCACCCCCTCAATAGATACGCTTTTAATTCTGTTTCGAACTCTTTTTTATAAATTAGACCTTTCAGATCCAAGGGCAACCTATTGAATAATTTTATGGAATTGTAAATTGTGCTATGCTTTACGATATTAAGGTGAGGGAGAACTATGGTCTAAAAATCCTTCCGGCGCGTGCTCTCCCTTCGTAATCATGAACGTGCTTTGCAAAATTGGTCATGAGTACCAAAATATACAGACTGGGAACTGTTAATATACTAAGACCCTGGAAGTTCTCTCTGCACGACTCATCCTGTCTTATACCGACTATTGTACGTATAGCTCTGTTCTGAAGGATGAAAACCCGCTCTATATTGTAGTCATAGCTTCCTCCCCAGCAGAGAATACTATATCTAAGCTTAGATTCAACTAATGCATGATAAACCATTTTTAAATGTTCCAAACTAACAACATTGGACAGAGTTCTTAAGACATAGCAAGTCGCCTCATATTCATGACCGGACATTTATCACCTCCTAACTCCACCCTCATCGAGTCAATAAAAACTTTCGTAAGACATAAGTTAGTTGATTATATTCGTGGTCCCAAAATACGCCTCAAAAGTAATAATAATTTTTATCTGTGAAAACTGCGACCGCGGTCCCGGTCCCGGAAGGCTTTCTACCTCACCAAAATTCCCTGGCACAGGCACCGAAGGTATTGCATTTAATTAACCAGACTTGTGCCAAAAATTAGTGTAAAACAATTTTTGGGGCAGGTCTCGTAAACCAAAGTGCAATAATCTTGAAGTCTTGATTCGTACGCCGTTTGGATGTTCTCGATAATGTCCAGTTTCTACAGGTAAAGGCAATAATTAATTTGGCTATTCTAAGATAACTAACTATAAGAAGCCGTAAGATAACAAAGTTAACTCACTAAACCGTCTGAAAATTTTCTAAATTTTTTTATTAACCCCGACGCAAAAACGATGGTGTGTTATAAGTTTGACGTCTCTGTGTGTGTGTATGTGTGTGTATGTTTGTGGCACCATAGCTCTCGAACGAATGAACCGATTTGAATTTAGTTTTTTTTTTGTTTGAAAGGTATATTAGTCTTGGGTGACATAGCTTAGAACACTCCCGACTAATATACATTTCCAACCAAAACAGTAATTCAAATCGGTTCATCCATTCAGGAGCAACGATGACACAGACAGACACACACACAGACACGTCCAACTTGTCGTACTTAACGTCAACTCTGAAGACAAATACTGAAAACCAAAGTGCAATAATCTTGAGTCCTCGACTGGTACACCGCATGGAAATTCACTAAAACTATCGCCTCTTTTGATATTATGTAAACTCTGACAAGCTCTAATTACGTACCAATTCTCACAAATAACAATTGTTTTGGGAAAACAAATGCTGACAACCAAAGTGTAATAATCTTGATGCGTCAGTCATATGAGTCATATCACAAGGCTATTCTTTGAAATTCCCGTCAGTATCTACCGATTCCCAATTCGCAAAATTTTATAAATTAGATCACTTTAATTACGTAATACATATACCTAAGCAGGTTTTACGAAACAATTCCAAAAAAATACAGAAAGTTTCAGCTGAATCTTTTTTATTTTCTATTTAGGTTAATCCATTATTATTATAATTTATGAATTCCTACCGAATCGATAATCTTATATTGAGCAATATATATGATTGTATTTATCAATTGTATTTATCTCTATACTGTCAACCAAACTGCAATTATCTTGATGTTACGCTGAATCAAACATAAGCTTTTTATTTTCTACTTAGGTAAACCTTTTATCATTATTATATTTATTAAATCCTACCGAATCGATAGCCTCATATTGAGCAATACGTCTACAAACTACAACCACTGCTATGATTGATTGTACTTATCTATCGAATTCTCTGATGCCTGTTACTCCGTGTTGACACTGCGATCACTCTCAAAAACGCCCAGCCTGTGTCCGGCGAAGTAGTTGAATTAACTAATAGAAACAAACCAGTTAATGAAGATGTATAGGCTTCGAGAATGTAGTGGATATGTTCACTTCGAAACTAAGTTAAATGGACACCGACACGAATGTGATTGCATAAAGTCGATTGTACGTAGCGGTTTAGAATTTATTAGAACGGTTGCCTTAAGTATACGCGAATTAGAAGTTTAGAAAATATTCGTGTAACATTGAATTACAACTGCTGTGGTTTTTCGAAGAGACTATGGAATTCTTTAAGAAGGGCATTAGAGGCTTTTTACGAGGTCAGCAGCATGATGATTTCCCTAGTGTAGCACACGTGCATAGACCATGGTAACTCCTATCCATCAGGTTGTGTGCTTGTTTGACACCTAGGTGGTATAAAAAACTTTTTGAACGGAATCTAAATTAATTCCATCTCCTCCTAACCTTGGATGCTGGGAAGCAACCGAAACCTAGGGTTCTATGCAAATACAAAAATAATGCCAGATATATCGCTATAGAATTCGTTCGGTTTTAGTTTCATTTCAGCAAATCAATCCTGTGTTAAATATATCGCGAATTTGTATTGCTTAGTTTTTAAATAAGACTCAAAGTAACATTGAGTCTCGGAGTAGTTGAGCGCTCATACTAAATACATGCAAATGTGAGATGAAAATGCACCTCTGATAACGAAGATGTCAACTCATAACATAATTGTAATAAAAGCGTACTTTGTAACAAAAGCCTAAAGTATTTAAACAAAATGCTTGTGATTTTAGCAGTCCGTATGACCAGCTACCAGGGTATTAACGTGTGGTGGTATGGCCAGGGGTCTTTTTTTTTTTTTACGTGCGCAAAATCCCCACGGATACCTCCCCACCGGAGCCGGTGGGAGAGGTTATGTCGGACTCGAACCGACTAAAACGCACGCCGCCTGCGAGTCGCTTTGGTTGCCGAAGGTGAGGTTGACAGGCATATCCCTCGCACCCCGGCCGACCCAGGCTCATCTCTCACGATCTGGCCCTCTTCTCTCGGGTGTGTGGGGACTACAGAGTCCCCAACTCGTTCCCGGTAAACGGGGAGGCGCGCCAGGCGCGCCGCCGCCGCGGCCTGCTTCTGCTAGGGTGACAGGCGGCTCCACCTGTCACCCCCAGGCCGGAGTATGGCCAGGGGTAGGTAGTACTGCAGTACCCTATGAAATAGCAAGGCAAGGTCACAAGCACATATTCCTGTGGAGCTGTTCTGCCAGAACCAATGAACTCATTCTAAAGTCGTTATTGTTTACAGTTTACAGTCAATACTGTCTCAAATTTATTAATAAAATTGACTCTCTCGATACTTTATTGAAAGAATCGCATGAATGCTCTTTAAAATTTCCATCAGTTTCTGAACGTAACCTGCGTGTGCCTACACACGTTGTACGTATGGCATTTAATTTACAATAGTTGTTCTCAATATTAATATAAATAATATGAAGACAATTTTTGAAAACCAAAATGCAATAATCTTGAAGCCTCAAGTCGTACGGGACATGGGTGTTCTCATATATTTTCCTCAGTTACTGCAGGTAACGGCAATATTAAATTTGTCAATTCAAGATAACTTACTCTAAGAAGCACTAAGATAACCGCCTGGATTAAATTTCGCTTTATTTTCCGTCGGTTCCTGAACTTAACCTACGATTTTAATTCGATAACATGAAATTTATTTGTTATAACAAAATTTGACTATTCTCAGATAACTTACCAAAAATCTTGGTGCACGGCACACGTTGAATGCAATGCACATACAGTACTGGCGCTCAAAATTAATATTAACAATTTTGAGATCAAGTACGTTTAATCAAAGTGCAATAAACTTGAAGCTCCGAGGCGTATGCTGTATGGATGCACTCTTACATTTCCGTCAGTTCTTCCTCATATTCTTCATTTTAGGTAATCCCCACTCGCATGCGAAGGTTTCTACTAGAAAGGATATTTTATGGAGATTTTGATAAAGTTATGATAAATAAATTTTCAGTAAAAACTTAGTTACCGCGTGACTTTATATGACAAATACATTTTTATCATATATTTTTCAACTTCAACGAACTTTTACGCAGTTGCCGAAGCTTGTCGAAGTTTTAATTCTTATTGTATTCTATGCAAAATATAGTTGTCTAAATGGTCCCGGAAATAATAGGTGCGGTTGTCGACAGATTTTAGAGATATTTATTGTGATAAGGTATTTAAATAGCCAACATCAAGGAACCGTATAAGATATAATATTTGCAGTTTTTGTGGTAATGATAATAATTGTTATGATATGAATTGATGATTCTATCTATGAATGTGAGGCATGGCGAGAGCCGACGCGCCGAACGGAAGGGCCCCCGTACCCCCCCGAGTATGGTCGCCGGACTCCCAAATCCGGTCACCAACCGGCACGACGAACCATATCGGGATTATGCGCGGCCTGGTGACGCAGCCTCCCAAGGTGGTTAACCCCAGTTGGGCCCCTGTACTATCCCGTGGGCGGCCAGCGGCACCACGCGACCCACTGGTCCCCCTAGTGCTGCGACACCCACCACCTCTGCCCGGCTATGCACTTGCTGACCCCTGAACACAATCCAACCAAGATTGAATTGCTATGGATGGTTTTTCGCAATAGCGCACGGTGGTACCCACCCGGTCGAAACTTGAGACAAATTTGTGCCACCAAGTTTCTACCACCAGTCAAAACATTTTACTATGCACCAATCATATTTTTTTCCTTTTGTATCCTATTTTATATTCTTGTAAATATTAGTTGATAATGAATTTAAAAATATATAATATAAAATAACTTTTTATGAAAATATTCTACATGTGGGTAGTTTTAGATTTACGTATACCAGCTTCAACTTTTTTTCTCCATATTTGGAAAAAATTTATTATAATTTTCCCAATCCAAATATTTTTATTAATATATACAAGGAAAAAAATGATACAATTATAATATTGTCTACACTTTTGTAAAGTCAAAGTGACAGTCTAATCTATTAACCCGCCCCTCATCGTACCTGGTGCAAAGGTGCCCATGACGCTGGCGGCTGGCTATTCTTGTAAATATTAGTTGATAATGAATTTAAAAATATATAATATAAAATAACTTTTTATGAAAATATTCTACATGTGGGTAGTTTTAGATTTACGTATACCAGCTTCAACTTTTTTTCTCCATATTTGGAAAAATTTTATTATAATTTTCCCAATCCAAATATTTTTATTAATATATACAAGGAAAAAAATGATACAATTATAATATTGTCTACACTTTTGTAAAGTCAAAGTGACAGTCTAATCTATTAACCCGCCCCTCATCGTACCTGGTGCAAAGGTGCCCATGACGCTGGCGGCATTGCCCCGTTGAACAGCTATGGCCAACCGTTGCTCCAGGTACGAGCCGGAGCGGGAGTCACCGGTTTTGTCCCTCAACCTGCGCCCTAATTCGCTCACCAGATTCTTGGCATCGGTACCCCAACTACCCATTGTCTCGACCGCAAAGGGAGCGAACATATATTGCTCTGTCAACGCCGCATATTTCTCCCGTTTTTTATCCGCTGCGTCCTCAGCAGCAGCTGCCGGAGACCGGACAGTACGGCTCAGGTGACTGGGCGCAACCGTGCTGACACACGTGGCATCCCACAGAAGGCACTTACCATTTTTCCATGGCACCAGAGTCATACCGTCCGGCCTTTTGCCGTCGGATCTGCTGAGGCCAGGTGGTTCTAATAGGCATGGGATATCCGCCGACACAAAGGCTCTCCGAAGTATGTCGTTGAGAGCATGGTGGCGCGGAAACCTACCCGTACTTCTACGACAACTCAGTGCGTGATGGCCGTCGCTCGCCACCATGGAACCGCAGGTGCATCTATGGGGTTCACACAACCTGCAGCACAGGCGGAGGGCCACCGCCACCCGCAACGAATTGTCATCCAACAAAGTGCCCAGTTGAGGTGAAGGCAGCGCGTGCAACCATGCTCCCGATTCCAGCTGTGACACTGCTCGGAGCCTGGCCATATCGGCCAATCATATTAATTTAAATAAATAAGTAAATGAAAATGTCAATGTTAAGCCAATGAAGTCAGCAATTATGTCAAGATAATAAGTAACATTTTCAATAATAAGTGAAATTCAGAATCAATTGATAAACAAGTAGATACATGTCAAATCTATTTAAGTATGTCAGCAAAAAATCAAATCAATGGAAAACAAAAACCTTAAGACCTTACAATAAATTGACATGACATTAACAAATTAATGATGACGAATTTCAAAAACCCACATCTCCCCCACATCTCCAAATCCAAATCTAATCATATAACATCAAAATATCAAAACAATATTAAAAACTAAAACAATTCTATAACAATTACAAGTCGTCCAGTGAATAGTAGCACCCCCTCAATAGATACGCTTTTAATTCTGTTTCGAACTCTTTTTTATAAATTAGACCTTTCAGATCCAAGGGCAACCTATTGAATAATTTTATGGAATTGTAAATTGTGTTATGCTTTACGATATTAAGGTGAGGGAGAACTATGGTCTAAAAATCCTTCCGGCGCGTGCTCTCCCTTCGTAATCATGAACGTGCTTTGCAAAATTGGTTATGAGTACCAAAATATACAGACTGGAAACTGTTAATATACTAAGACCCTGGAAGTTCTCTCTACACTAGTCATCCTGTCTTATACCGACTATTGTACGTATAGCTCTGTTCTGAAGGATGAAAACCCGCTCTATATTGTAGTCATAGCTTCCTCCCCAGCAGAGAATACTATATCTAAGCTTAGATTCAACTAATGCATGATAAACCATTTTTAAATGTTCCAAACTAACAACATTGGACAGAGTTCTTAAGACATAGCAAGTCGAACAATATTTTAATAATATAAATAATCTAAGGTACCTCATATTCACGACCAGACATTTATCACCTCCTAACTCCACCCTCATCGAGTCAATAAAAACTTTCGTAAGACATAAGTTTGTTGATTATATTCGTGGTCCCAAAATACGCCTCAAAAGTAATAATAATTTATATCTGTGAAAACTGCGACCGCGGTCCCGGTCCCGGAAAGCTTTCTACCTCACCAAAATTCCCTGGCGCAGGCACCGAAGGTATTGCATTTAATTAACCAGACTTGTGCCAAAAATTAGTGTAAAACAATTTTTGGGGCAGGTCTCGTAAACCAAAGTGCAATAATCTTGAAGTCTTGATTCGTAGGCCGTTTGGATGTTCTCGATAATGTCCAGTTTCTACAGGTAAAGGCAATAATTAATTTGACTATACTAAGATAACTAACTATAAGAAGCCGTAAGATAACAAAGTTAACTAACTAAACCGTCTGAAAATTTTCTAAATTTTTTTATTAACCCCGATGCAAAAACGATGGGGTGTTATAAGTTTGACGTCTCTGTGTGTGTGTGTGTGTGTGTGTATGTCTGTGGCACCATAGCTCTTGAACGAATGAACCGATTTGAATTTAGTTTTTTTTTGTTTGAAAGGTATATTAGTCTTGGGTGACATAGCTTAGAACACTCCCGACTAATATACCTTTCCAACCAAAACAGTAATTTAAATCGGTTCATCCATTCAGGAGCAACGATGACACAGACAGACACACACACAGACACATCCAACTTGTCGTACTTAACGTCAACTCTGAAGACAAATACTGAAAACCAAAGTGCAATAATCTTGAGGCCTCGACTGGTACACCGCATGGAAATTCACTAAAACTATCGCCTCTTTTGATATTATGTAAACTCTGACAAGCTCTAATTACTTACCAATTCTCACAAATAACAATTGTTTTGGGAAAACAAATGCTGACAACCAAAGTGTAATAATCTTGATGCGTCAGTCATATGAGTCATATCACAAGGCTATTCTTTGAAATTCCCGTCAGTATCTACCGATTCCCAATTTGCAAAATTTTATAAATTAGATCACTTTAATTACGTAATACATATACCTAAGCAGGTTTTACGAAACAATTCCAAAAAAATACAGAAAGTTTCAGCTGAATCTTTTTTATTTTCTATTTAGGTTAATCCATTATTATTATAATTTATGAATTCCTACCGAATCGATAATCTTATATTGAGCAATATATATGATTGTATTTATCAATTGTATTTATCTCTATACTGTCAACCAAACTGCAATTATCTTGATGTTACGCTGAATCAAACATACGCTTTTTATTTTCTACTTAGGTAAACCTTTTATCATTATTATATTTATTAAATCCTACCGAATCGATAGCCTCATATTGAGCAATACGTCTACAAACTACAACCACTGCTATGATTGATTGTACTTATCTATCGAATTCTCTGATGCCTGTTACTCCGTGTTGACACTGCGATCACTCTCAAAAACGCCCAGCCTGTGTCCGGCGAAGTAGTTGAATTAACTAATAGAAACAAACCAGTTAATGAAGATGTATAGGCTTCGAGAATGTAGTGGATATGTTCACTTCGAAACTAAGTTAAATGGACACCGACACGAATGTGATTGCATAAAGTCGATTGTACGTAGCGGTTTAGAATTTATTAAAACGGTTGCCTTAAGTATACGCGAATTAGAAGTTTAGAAAATATTCGTGATTTTTCGTGAATTTCGTGATTCGTGAAATTTGTGCCACCAAGTTTCTACCACCAGTCAAAACATTTTACTATGCACCTGTCATGCGTATTACAAAACCCTGTAACTATTCTGTGTCACATCAGAAGACCAATTCACCACATGAAAGATGATCATAGTCTTTGTGTAACGATCCCAAGCACAAGAACTTGTAAAACCACAACTACCCCGTGCGTGAATGACTGGAGAGAATTAGCATCAGGAAACAAATATTATTATTTATGTTGCAATGAATGTAACGTCAAACTCCTGTGCGAAAGCCAAGTTACGGCAGTCAGGCTGTCAGGTGCTGGTCTGCTGCGCGTTGCAGAAGGCTGTTTATTAAAAGCAGATGATTTCACTGTATATACAAGCAAAAGATTGTCTAGTAAAATTAGCACGACGACAAGGATTATCTCACCGGAAATTTCACCTATCAATCACATAATAAATGTCAGTATGCCAGAAACTTCAAATGAGCTTAACCTCAATAACTCTGACAATCTCAGGCAATTTGAAGCTATTAAAAGAAGTATTGAGATCATGAAGAAGAGTGAACCTTTGAGCTCAGATATCTCCTACCACGATATCCATCTTTATGCTGTTACGTATTTCATCATATTTGGAATATCGGGATTGGTGGCAGCTTACTGTTTTAAACGTTGGCGGCAAAGGAAACGTAGAGTAAATCTTGCCCCATCTACAACAGTGCCGTGGACTGTCTCTGCAGCGACTGCATTGCATTCTCCACCCGCAGAAACGGAAAGTGTAGTGATTGAGTGCAGTGAAATTAGGCAACATGGGCAATCTAGTAGTAAACAAGTGAACAGTGTCCCTAAGCGAGTAGCGCTATCTAGTGAATGCTTACAAAAAAAGGAAGATAGAGGTTCCTCACCGATCTTTCGCGTGTTTTCTCTTTCCGACTTACATTGTAGTGATGCAGTTTAATTTGTAATGTTACTTTTATTTCATCATTTAATAAACTAACCCTTCATAACTACTTTAGTTCTTTTGAAACATTGTTTTCACCTTGTTAGTATTAATTTCATACCCCTTTAACTATATCTACTTACTAACTTTCCCTTTTTCTCCCTCGGGAGCATGTTCGAGTCATCCACCGAACAAATAATCATGTCAGCGAAATTGCGACACCGCGCGATATGCATTGAACATTTTATGTATTACCTACGTAAAACAGTCAGTACGCTTTCGGATAGCATATCGGGCGCGACTCAATCTTATCCCATTCACCTCATTAGTTTTAATCGTTATCCTAATTGTATTACTGAAATATACCATTCTTATAATCTTTAACCGTGGTTTATCTTGATCTCACCCCAAACATTGTGATAGCATTCACGCTCTCGTACGTAGTGTCATGAATGCGTTTTATCCATAGCCCATACCCTTTGGGCTGGTTGGCACCAGTCACAATAAAACTTAAGATCTTGTTCCAAGAACTATGGAAATCAGATCTGGGTTGGGACCACCCTGTCCCTCAAGAAATTGCTTTAGAGTGGATAAATATTCAAGCCGATCTTTCTCAAATATCTCGATTTAAAATACCACGTTGGATTCAAACTCAAGAAAAAGATATCATTGAACTCCATGGCTTTTGCGACGCTAGCACAAAAGCATACGCTTGCGTCGTGTATTGCAGAATACAAAGAGAAAAGGAAACCCACGTGACCCTTATGGCAGGGAAATCAAAAGTAATCCCGCTGAAAAACCCACAGTCGATCCCGCGGCTGGAACTTTGCGGCGCTCTTTTGTTGTCAAAGCTTATGCGAAAAATCATCTCATCCCTGTCGAGTTATAAGGTGCATGTTTATGGTTGGATTGATTCAACGGCTGTTCTAGGCTGGTTAAGTGGCGAACCGGAGAAGTGGAAACCTTTTGTTGCGAATCGCGTAAGAATTATTACCGAAACAATCCCAAAGAATAAATGGAGTTACGTCAAATCTAAAGAGAACCCCGCAGATTGCGCAACTCGAAGTTTATCTGCTGCCCAACTATTCAATCACTCCCAGTGGTGGCAGGGGCCTGACTGGTTACCACAATATAGGCCTAAAGACTCGCACAAGAAGCCGATCTATTCCAGCATTATTAGTGCAGAACTCAGAAAAAAGGAGCATGTGAATACAGTCATTATAAACCCCGAGAATTTCATAATCAATCAACTATTGCAAAAATATAGCACCTTACGGAAAGTTACTCGAGTATTAGCTTACATCAACAAGTTCATCGACATTATTGTTTACAAGAGGCACCGTACGTATTATCTTACTCTGCAAAATATAAGGACAGCCAGAGAAATGTTAATTAAGCACGTTCAAAACGAATATTTCCATGACGAGATATCGCGGCTAAATAATTATGAACCGCTAAACAATAAAAGCCAGATCCTAAATCTCAATCCCATGCTCGACAGTAATCAAATACTACGTGTCGGAGGCAGACTTAAACATTCGAATCTTGATCCTGAAATGAAGCATCCCATCATAATTCCTAATCAATCGAAGTTGGCAGATCTTATCATAGACGAGTCTCATGAGCTTGTATTCCACGGGGACCAATGTTTGGGGTGAGATCAAGATAAACCACGGTTAAAGATTATAAGAATGGTATATTTCAGTAATACAATTAGGATAACGATTAAAACTAATGAGGTGAATGGGATAAGATTGAGTCGCGCCCGATATGCTATCCGAAAGCGTACTGACTGTTTTACTTAGGTAATACATAAAATGTTCAATGCATATCGCGCGGTGTCGCAATTTCGCTGACATGATTATTTGTTCGGTGGATGACTCGAACAGCACCAATCATATTTTTTTCCTATTGTATCCTATTTTATATTCTTGTAAATATTAGTTGATAATGAATTTAAAAATATATAATATAAAATAACTTTTTATGAAAATATTCTACATGTGGGTAGTTTTAGATTTACGTATACCAGCTTCAACTTTTTTTCTCCATATTTGGAAAAAATTTATTATAATTTTCCCAATCCAAATATTTTTATTAATATATACAAGGAAAAAAATGATACAATTATAATATTGTCTACACTTTTGTAAAGTCAAAGTGACAGTCTAATCTATTAACCCGCCCCTCATCGTACCTGGTGCAAAGGTGCCCATGACGCTGGCGGCATTGCCCCGTTGAACAGCTATGGCCAACCGTTGCTCCAGGTACGAGCCGGAGCGGGAGTCACCGGTTTTGTCCCTCAACCTGCGCCCTAATTCGCTCACCAGATTCTTGGCATCGGTACCCCAACTACCCATTGTCTCGACCGCAAAGGGAGCGAACATATATTGCTCTGTCAACGCCGCATATTTCTCCCGTTTTTTATCCGCTGCGTCCTCAGCAGCAGCTGCCGGAGACCGGACAGTACGGCTCAGGTGACTGGGCGCAACCGTGCTGACACACGTGGCATCCCACAGAAGGCACTTACCATTTTTCCATGGCACCAGAGTCATACCGTCCGGCCTTTTGCCGTCGGATCTGCTGAGGCCAAGTGGTTCTAATAGGCATGGGATATCCGCCGACACAAAGGCTCTCCGAAGTATGTCGTTGAGAGCATGGTGGCGTGGAAACCTACCCGTACTTCTACGACAACTCAGTGCGTGATGGCCGTCGCTCGCCACCATGGAACCGCAGGTGCATCTATGGGGTTCACACAACCTGCAGCCCAGGCGGAGGGCCACCGCCACCCGCAACGAATTGTCATCCAACAAAGTGCCCAGTTGAGGTGAAGGCAGCGCGTGCAACCATGCTCCCGATTCCAGCTGTGACACTGCTCGGAGCCTGGCCATATCGGCCAATCATATTAATTTAAATAAATAAGTAAATGAAAATGTCAATGCTAAGCCAATGAAGTCAGCAATTATGTCAAGATAATAAGTAACATTTTCAATAATAAGTGAAATTCAGAATCAATTGATAAACAAGTAGATACATGTCAAATCTATTTAAGTATGTCAGCAAAAAATCAAATCAATGGAAAACAAAAACCTTAAGACCTTACAATAAATTGACATGACATTAACAAATTAATGATGACGAATTTCAAAAACCCACATCTCCCCCACATCTCCAAATCCAAATCTAATCATATAACATCAAAATATCAAAACAATATTAAAAACTAAAACAATTCTATAACAATTACAAGTCGTCCAGTGAATAGTAGCACCCCCTCAACAGATACGCTTTTAATTCTGTTTCGAACTCTTTTTTATAAATTAGACCTTTCAGATCCAAGGGCAACCTATTGAATAATTTTATGGAATTGTAAATTGTGTTATGCTTTACGATATTAAGGTGAGGGAGAACTATGGTCTAAAAATCCTTCCGGCGCGTGCTCTCCCTTCGTAATCATGAACGTGCTTTGCAAAATTGGTTATGAGTACCAAAATATACAGACTGGAAACTGTTAATATACTAAGACCCTGGAAGTTCTCTCTACACGAGTCATCCTGTCTTATACCGACTATTGTACGTATAGCTCTGTTCTGAAGGATGAAAACCCGCTCTATATTGTAGTCATAGCTTCCTCCCCAGCAGAGAATACTATATCTAAGCTTAGATTCAACTAATGCATGATAAACCATTTTTAAATGTTCCAAACTAACAACATTGGACAGAGTTCTTAAGACATAGCAAGTCGAACAATATTTTAATAATATAAATAATCTAAGGTACCTCATATTCACGACCAGACATTTATCACCTCCTAACTCCACCCTCATCGAGTCAATAAAAACTTTCGTAAGACATAAGTTTGTTGATTATATTCGTGGTCCCAAAATACGCCTCAAAAGTAATAATAATTTATATCTGTGAAAACTGCGACCGCGGTCCCGGTCCCGGAAGGCTTTCTACCTCACCAAAATTCCCTGGCGCAGGCACCGAAGGTATTGCATTTAATTAACCAGACTTGTGCCAAAAATTAGTGTAAAACAATTTTTGGGGCAGGTCTCGTAAACCAAAGTGCAATAATCTTGAAGTCTTGATTCGTAGGCCGTTTGGATGTTCTCGATAATGTCCAGTTTCTACAGGTAAAGGCAATAATTAATTTGACTATACTAAGATAACTAACTTTAAGAAGCCGTAAGATAACAAAGTTAACTCACTAAACCGTCTGAAAATTTTCTAAATTTTTTTATTAACCCCGACGCAAAAACGATGGGGTGTTATAAGTTTGACGTCTCTCTGTGTGTGTGTGTGTGTGTGTGTGTGTATGTCTGTGGCACCATAGCTCTTGAACGAATGAACCGATTTGAATTTAGTTTTTTTTTGTTTGAAAGGTATATTAGTCTTGGGTGACATAGCTTAGAACACTCCCGACTAATATACCTTTCCAACCAAAACAGTAATTTAAATCGGTTCATCCATTCAGGAGCAACGATGACACAGACAGACACACACACAGACACGTCCAACTTGTCGTACTTAACGTCAACTCTGAAGACAAATACTGAAAACCAAAGTGCAATAATCTTGAGTCCTCGACTGGTACACCGCATGGAAATTCACTAAAACTATCGCCTCTTTTGATATTATGTAAACTCTGACAAGCTCTAATTACTTACCAATTCTCACAAATAACAATTGTTTTGGGAAAACAAATGCTGACAACCAAAGTGTAATAATCTTGATGCGTCAGTCATATGAGTCATATCACAAGGCTATTCTTTGAAATTCCCGTCAGTATCTACCGATTCCCAATTCGCAAAATTTTATAAATTAGATCACTTTAATTACGTAATACATATACCTAAGCAGGTTTTACGAAACAATTCCAAAAAAATACAGAAAGTTTCAGTTGAATCTTTTTCATTTTCTATTTAGGTAAATCCATTATTATTATAATTTATGAATTCCTACCGAATCGATAATCTTATATTGAGCAATATATATGATTGTATTTATCTATTGTATTTATCTATTGTATTTATCTGTATACTGACAACCAAACTGCAATTATCTTGATGTTACGCTGAATCAAACGTACGATTTTTATTTTCTACTTAGGTAAACCTTTTATCATTATTATTTCAATCAACCTATCAATCAATCCTACCGAATCGATAGCCTCATATTGAGCAATACGTCTACAAACTACAACCACTGCTATGATTGATTGTACTTATCTATCGAATTCTCTGATGCCTGTCACTCCGTGTTGACACTGCGATGTCTCTCAAAAACGCCCAGCCTGTGTCCGGCGAAGTAGTTGAATTAACTAATAGAAACAAACCAGTTAATGAAGATGTATAGGCTTCGAGAATGTAGTGGATATGTTCACTTCGAAACTAAGTTAAATGGACACCGACACGAATGTGATTGCATAAAGTCGATTGTACGTAGCGGTTTAGAATTTATTAGAACGGTTGCCTTAAGTATACGCGAATTAGAAGTTTAGAAAATATTCGTGTAACATTGAATTACAACTGCTGTGGTTTTTCGAAGAGACTATGGAATTCTTTAAGAAGGGCATTAGAGGCTTTTTACGAGGTCAGCAGCATGATGATTTCCCTAGTGTAGCACACGTGCATAGACCATGGTAACTCCTATCCATCAGGTTGTGTGCTTGTTTGACACCTAGGTGGTATAAAAAACTTTTTGAACGGAATCTAAATTAATTCCATCTCCTCCTAACCTTGGATGCTGGGAAGCAACCGAAACCTAGGGTTCTATGCAAATACAAAAATAATGCCAGATATATCGCTATAGAATTCGTTCGGTTTTAGTTTCATTTCAGCAAATCAATCCTGTGTTAAATATATCGCGAATTTGTATTGCTTAGTTTTTAAATAAGTCTCAAAGTAATATTGAGTCTCGAAGTAGTTGAGCGCTCATACTAAATACATGCAAATGTGAGATGAAAATGCACCTCAGATAACGAAGATGTCAACTCATAACATAATTGTAATAAAAGCGTACTTTGTAACAAAAGCCTAAAGTATTTAAACAAAAAGCTTGTGATTTTAGCAGTCCGTATGACCAGCCACCAGGGTATTAACGTGTGGTGGTATGGCCTGGGGTAGGTAGTACTGCAGTACCCTATGAAATAGCAGGGCAAGGTCACAAGCACATATTCCTGTGAAGCTGTTCTGCCAGAACCTATGAACTCATTCAGAAGTCATTATTGTTTACAGCTGCGGTGCCTGTCTCAAATTTATTAATAAAATTGACTCTCTCGATACTTTATTGAAAAAACCGCATGAATGCTCTTTTAAAATTTCTATCAGTTTCTGAACGTAACCTGCGTGTACCTACACACGTTGTACGTATAGCATTTAATTTACAATAGTTGTTCTCAATATTAATATAAATAATATGAAGACAATTTTTGAAAACCAAAATGCAATAATCTTGAAGCCTCAAGTCGTACGGGACATGGGTGTTCTCATATATTTTCCTCAGTCACTGCAGGTAACGGCAATATTAAATTTGACAATTCAAGATGACTTACTCTAAGAAGCACTAAGATAACCGCCTGGATTAAATTTTGCTTTATTTTCCGTCGATTCCTGAACGTAACCTACGACTCGAATTCGATAACATGAAATTTATTTGTTATAACAAAATTTGACTATTCTCAGATAACTTACCAAAAATCTTGGTGCACGGCACACGTTGAATGCAATGCATTTGATTTACAGTACTATATTTATATATATATATATATATATTGCAATAAACCATTACTGGTTTATTGCAATTTATAGGTTACTTAGCTTATCCGTTACTTTAATTGTATGTTACACTATCATCATACTTTATAATGACTTCTTTTAGGTGTACAAGACATCAATTGATGTTTTTCTCTATCGAAAACTGAAGAACCCTTACCCAGTTGCCGAAGCTTATCGAAGTTTTAATTCCTATTATATTCTATGCAAAATATAGTTGTCTAAATGGTCCTGTAAAAATTAGGTGCGGTTGTCGACAAATTTTAGAGATATTTATTGTGATAATGTATTTAAATAGTCAATATCAAGGAACCGTATAAGATATAATTTTTGCAGTTTTTGTGGTAATGATAATAATTGTTATGATGTGAATTGATGTTAACAAAAGAATATAAGAAGGCAAATGAGGGCAGTGTGCAACGCGGTGCATATTGCCATATTTGGTTTGCCTATATTAAGCTCTGCCTTAAGTATAGGTTTATTGCATTTTAAAGGTTACTTAGGTTATCCATTACTTTAATTGTATGTTACATTATCATCATACTTTATAATCAATCAAAGAATCAAAGAATCAATTTCATTTATTCAGTTTAGGCACATAAGGAGCACATATGAACGTCAAAATTTTACAATTATGTATGTAAAAAAAAAATTAAATAATGTAAAAATAAACCATTGGAAAATGATTCTTTCGCTGGTTCGGTAGATTAGTTCTACTGAGAAGATACCAGCAAGAAACTCAGCGAACTACATTAGAACTAGATTATTTTTCTTTTATAAATTTGTTTTGGTTTACAATTTATTTTGTGCGAGCAAGCAAGAGACTTATGTTGACCACGCATTAACATCATTAAGGTACTCATCCACTTTATAGTAACCTTTACTCATTAAAGTTTTTTTCACTTCTATTTTAAATTTATTTATTGGCATATTAATTAAGTCCTGAGGAATTTTATTAAATATTTTTATGCAGCTGCCTACAAATGAATCACCAACCTTGTGAAGCCTAAGTTTTGGTACAACTAGTTTACCTTTATTTCTCGTATTATAATTGTGTACATCAGATAGTTTTTTGAAAATATTTAGGTTTTTTCGTACATATAAGATATTTTCATAGATGTATTGAGAAGCAACTGTTAAAATATTAATTTCTTTGAAAAGTTCTTTCAGCGAGTCACGGGGTCTGAGATACAAATATAGTTTCAATATCGGCAGCTGAGCCCCACAGCAGCAGACCGTATGACATAACGCTATGAAAGTAGCTAAAATAAACTAGTCGTGCAGTTTCCTCATCAGTCAGTGACCTTATCTTTCTAACCGCATAGGCAGCTGAGCTAAATCTTCCTGCCAAGGCCTGAGAACCCCATTGCAGTTTACTATCTAGAGTTATTCCAAGAAAAACTGTGGTATTGACTATTTGGAAAGATTCGTTATTCATTTTAATATTAATATCTGCCTGTCTTACATTTGGCATAGCAAACTTTACACATTTAGTTTTCTTCGCATTGAGCAGCAAGTTGTTACTTGTGAACCAATGTAATATATCAGAAAGGGTATTATTCACTTCGTCAAGTACTACTTTATGTCTATCAGTCTTGAAAATTAATGATGTATCATCAGCAAATAATACAATTTCACAAAGATTTGTCGCGAAGTAAGGAAGATCATTAACATATATCAAGAATAGAAGGGGTCCTAATATCGAGCCCTGGGGTACTCCCATAACTAATGGGGCACCAGAAGAGTCAGTGCCATTAACATTAACTTTTTGAATTCTGTCCGTAAGGTAAGACGTAACGTAAGTTCTTTTAGGTGTACAAGACGTCAATTGGTGTTCTTCTCTATCGAATACTGAAGAAGCGTTTTAAAAACGTTTACCTTCGTTACCATTATCAAATGTCAGAAGAAAACATAACAATTATTGTTAATGATTTTCAAGAAACTTACTACCACAGTTTAATAAATATCTTCATGTAAGAAGGTGCTATTTTTTGTAGATAATATCGGTTGGCTTGATACAGAGTACTCTGTAAATCTACCATTCCAATTTCGGATGATGAACCAACTATCTGCACGCCATCTACTTCTTCAGAGAAGAGAGGAAGACCTTGCATTCCATGCTAAAGACGCTTCGGAATATAGTAAAAGGCGCAAAAATAATTACAACTACGGATAAATCACAAAAAGGAAATCATGTTATCCGATCAAGAAGCATTAAGTGTTTATATTGACTTGGATCTTACTAACACTCAATATATATATCTAAGAAATTTATATTTTTCGAACGAAACAATTTTGGTAATTGAAACAACTTGAAAGTATGGGAATGTTGACGAGCCTCAACGCCCATCTTTGCAACGAGTCGCAGGAGTCAAGCTGGTATGCAGGAGCTCCGGCAAAAAGGTGACAGCAGTGCCTTATAAAGAAGAAGTCGCTGCCCCGCAGTGAAATACTGCTTCGTTCTGTTTACTACTCCAAGTTTCTTTGATGCCAACTTAACCTTGTCCTCCAAATGACTGCGGTTCTGGACGTCACTGGAGATATCGACACCTAAGATCCCGAGACTCGAGGAAATGGTAAGCGATGTGCCTACGAATTGCGGCGCTACGACAACAGATGGAATTTTTTTAGGTGTGAATACTGGTGTCTTAGTGAGGTTGGATTCGACTAAGTTTGGTCGTCCCCAACTGGATACTAATCGGATAAGTGTTTGAGACGATATGTACTGATAACCAAAATGCAATAATCTTGATGTTCCCAAGTCATACATCACGCTTACACTTAGTTAGACGTACGCTTTTTATTTTCTATTAGGTAAATCCTTTATCATAATTATTAATAAAGCCTCCCCCAGACTCAGCCTCAGATGCATGGCTCGAGTCAACAATAGTGCCCGGAATACGGCAATCAATCAAAGAATCAATTTCATTTATTCAGTTTAGGTACACAAAGAGCACATATGAACGTCAAAATTTTACAATTGGATATGTCAAGAAATAATATTAAAATATTAAATAATTTAAAAATAAATCATTCGAAAATGATTCTTTTGCTGGTTCGGTAGGTTAGTTCTACTGGGAAGATACCAGCAAGAAACTCAGCGAACTATATTAGAACTAGATTATTTTTCTTTTCTAAATTTGCTTTAGTTTACAATTTAATTTGTCCGAGCAAGCAAGAGACTTATGTTGACCATGCATTGACATCATTAAGATACTCATCCACTTTACAGTAACCTTTACTCATTAAAGTTTTATTCACTTCTATTTTAAATTTATTTATTGACATATTAATCAAATCCTGAGGAATTTTATCAGCAGCTGCCTACAAATGAATGAAAAAGACCTTGTAAGGTCTAAGTTTTGGTACAACTAGTTTATTTTTGTTTCTCTAGGCTCATAGGCTCTAGGCTCTCTAGGTTTCATAGGCTCACCCCCTATTACGTGGGACCGAATACAATTATTGGTGAAATGTGGGTGTTAATTCAACTCTGCCTAACCCTCCAGGGATAAAGGCGTGATTATACGTATGTATGTATGTATTAATCAATCCTACCGAATTGATAGCCTCATACTGAGCAATATATCTACAAACCACAACCACAGCAGCCATGATTGATTGTACTTATCTATCGCATTCTCTGATGCCTGTCACTCCGTGTTGACACTGCATTGATTTTTCAAATTTCCGTCAGTTACTGCACGTAACTACGTGTACGTATATAAATTCGATAATATGTAATTAGTTTGTTAGTAAATTAAAAAACGATTAGGTAATAAAATTTGACTATTCTAAGATAACTTAGCAAATATCTCCGGTACGTATTGCATTCAGTTTACAATAGTTGGTCTCAATATTATTATAAGTAATATGAAGACAATTTTTGAAAACCAAAATACAATAATCTTGAAGCCTCGAGTCGTACGGCACATGGATGTTCTCTTATGTATATTTTCGTCAGTTACTGCAGGTAACGGCAATATAAAAATGACAATTCAAGATAACTTACGGTAAGAAGCACTAAGATAACCGCCTGGATTAAATTTCGCTTTAATTTCCGTCCGTTCCTGAACGTAACCTAGGATTCAAATTCGATAACATGAAATTTATTTGATAATAAATAATATAATTTGACTATTCTCAGAATACTTACCAAAAAACTTGGTGCACGGTACACGTTGAATGCAATGCATTTGATTTACAGTACTGGCGCTCAAAATTAATTTTAACAATTTTGAGATCAAGTACGAAAAAAACAAAGTGCAATAAACTTGAAGCTCCGAGTCGTATGCTGTATGGATGCACTCTTACATTTCTGTCTGTTCTTCCTCATATTCTTCATTTTAGGTAATCCCCACTCGCATCCGAAGGTTTCAGCTCGGAGTCAGGGGTCCGCTTTACCAGTCTAACTAGAAAGGATATTTTATGGAGATTTTGATAAAGTTATGATAAATAAATTTTCAGTAAAAACTTAGTTACCGCATGATTTTTATGACAAATATTTTTTTTTATATATTTTTCAACTTCAACGAACCTTTACCCAGTTGCCGAAGCTTATCGAAGTTTTAATTTTTATTGTATTATAGGTATGTAAAATATAGTTGACTAAATGGTCCCGTAGAAAAGAATAATAATCTAGTTCTAATATAGTTCGCTGAGTTTCTTGCTGGTATCTTCTCAGTAGAACTAACCTACCGAACCAGCGAAAGAATCATTTTCCAATGGTTTATTTGTACATTATTTAATATTTTAATATTATTTCTTGACATACTCACTTGTAAAATTTTGACGTTCATATGTGCTCTTTGTGTGCCTAAACTGAATAAATGAAATTGATTCTTTGATTCGTAAAAATTAGGTGCGGCTGTCGACAAATTTTAGAGATATTTATTTAAATAGCCAATATCAAGGAACCGTATAAGATATAATTTTTGCAGTTTTTGTGGTAATGAAAATAATTGATATGATATGATTTGATATTAACAAAAGAATTTCAAATTTTAGCCCCATCTCCATACTTCCAGCCCTAAGTAAAATTTTTGAAAAAATAATATTTAATCAACTGCTTTCACATTTTACAGAAAATAATTTACTTCATGATAGACAGTTTGGTTTCACTAAAGGTAGAAACGCGACAGATGCAGTAGTTGCACTTGTCAAACATATATTTGATGCATGGGAGAAGAAGCAGGATGCCATTGGTATTTTTTGTGATCTATCAAAAGCTTTTGATTGTGTTGATCATGAGACGTTGTTACTAAAATTAGAATATTATGGTGTTTCAAGTGGCTCACTTAGATTACGTCTTACCTCACGGACAGAATTCAAAAAGTTAACGTTAATGGCACTGACTCTTCTGGTGCCCCATTAGTTATGGGAGTACCCCAGGGGTCCTAATATAGAGATATTAGGACCCCTTCTATTCTTGATATATGTTAATGATCTTCCTTACTTCGCGACAAATCTTTGTGAAATTGTATTATTTGCTGATGCAACCTCATTAATCTTTAAGACTGATAGACAAAAAGTAGTACTTGACGAAGTGAATAATACCCTTTCTGATATATTGCATTGGTTTACAAGTAACAACTTGCTGCTCAATGCGAAGAAAACTAAGTGTGTAAAGTTTACTATGCCAAATGTAAGACAGGCAGATACACGTATTAATATGAAAATGAATAACGAATCTGTCCAAATAGTCAATACCACAGTTTTTCTTTCATAGCGTTATGTCATACGGTCTGCTGCTGTGGGGCTCAGCTGCCGATATTGAAACTATATTTGTGCTACAGAAACGAGCGATACGAGCGATCTATAGTCTCAGACCCCGTGACTCGCTGAACGAAGTTTTCAAAGAAATTAATATTTTAACAGTTGCTTCTCAATACATTTATGAAAATATCTTATATGTACGAAACTACCTAAATATTTTCGAAAAACTATCTGATGTACACAATTTTAATACGAGAAATAAAAATAAACTAGTTGTATTAAAACTTAGGCTTCACAAGATTGGTGACTCATTTGTAGGCAGCTCCATAAAAATATTTAATAAAATTCCTCAGGACTTGATTAATATGCCAATAAATAAATTCAAAATAGAAGTGAAAAAAACTTAAATGAGTTAAGGTTACTCTAAAGTGAATGAGTACTTTAATGATGTTAATGCGTGGTCAACATAAGTCTCTTGCTTGTTCGCACAAAAATTAATTGTAAACTAAAGCAAATTTAAAAAAAAAAAAAATCTAGTTCTTATATAGTTCGCTGAGTTTCTTGCTGGTATCTTCTCAGTAGAACTAATCTACCGAACCAGCGAAAGAATCATTTTCCAAACCATTGGAAAATGATTCTTTCGCTGGTGCGGTCGAACGTCAAAATTTTACAATTGGATATGTCAAGAAATAATATAAAAATATTAAATAATTTAAATATAAATCATTGGAAAATGATTATTTTGCTGGTTGGGTAGGTTAGTTCTCCTGAGAAGATACCGGCAAGAAACTCAGCGAACTATATTAGAACTAGATTATTTTTCTTTTTTAAATTTACTTTAGTTTACAATTTAATTTATGCGAGCAAGCAAGAGACTTATGTTGACCACGCATTAACATCATTAAGATACTCATCCTCTTTATAGTAACCTTTACTCATTAAAGTTTTTTTCACTTCTATTTTAAATTTATTTATTAACATATTAATCAAATCCTGAGGAATTTTATTAAATATTTTTATGCTGCTGCCTACAAATGAATCACCGACCTTGTGAAGTCAAAGTTTTGGTACAACTAGTTTATTTTTGTTTCTCTAGGCTCATAGGCTCTAGGCTCTCTAGGTTTCATAGGCTCACCCTATTACGTGGGACCGAATACAATTATTGGTGAAATGTGGGTGTTAATTCACCTCTGCCTAACCCTCCAGGGATAAAGGCGTGATTATATGTATGTATGTATGTATTAATCAATCCTACCGAATTGATAGCCTCATACTGAGCAATATATCTACAAACTACAACCACAGCAACTATGATTGACTGTACTTATCTATCGCATTCTCTGATGCCTGTCACTCCGCGTTGATACTGCATTGATTTTTTCAAATTTCCGTCAGTTACTGCACGTTACTACGTGTACGTATATAAATTCCATAGTATGTAATTTATTTGTTAGTAAATTAAAAAACGATTAGGTAATAAAATTTGACTATTCTAAGATAACTTAGCAAAAATCTCCGGTACGTATTGCATTTAATTTACAATAGTTGTTCTCAATATTAATATAAATAACATGAAGACAGTTATTGAAAACCAAAATGCAATAATCTTGAAGCCTTGAGTCGTACGGCACATGGGTGTTCTCTTATGTATATTTTCGTCAGTTACTGCAGGTAACGGCAATATTAAATTGACAATTCAAGATAACTTACGGTAAGAAGCACTAAGATAACCGCCTGGATTAAATTTCGCTTTAATTTCCGTCGGTTCCTGAACGTAACCTACGATTCGAATTCGATAACATGAAATTTTATTGTTATAACAAAATTTGACTATTCTCAGATAACTTACCAAAAATCTTGGTGCACGGCACACGTTGAATGCAATGCATTTGATTTACAGTACTGTCGCTCAAAATTAATATTAACAATTTTGAGATCAAGTACGAAAAAAACAAAGTGCAATAAACTTGAAGCTCCGAGTCGTATGCTGTATGGATGCACTCTTAAATTGCCGTCAGTTCTTCCTCATATTCTTCATTTTAGGTAATCCCCACTCGCATCCGAAGGTTTCAGCTCGGAGTCAGGGGTCCGCTTTACCAGTCTAACTAGAAAGGATATTTTATGGAGATTTTGATAAAGTTATCATAAATAAATTTAACGTAACCAACGATGAATGGAGCACGGCACACGTTGAATGTATTGCCTTTAATTTACAGCATTGGCGCACAAAATTAATATTAAACATTTTGTGAACAAGTGCTTGAAAATCAAAGTGCAATAAACTTGAAGCGCCGAGTCGTATGCTTTATGGATGTACCTACTCTTAAATTTCCGTCAGTTCTTCCTCATCTTCTTCATATTAGCGTAAGTCAAAGTTCACCTAGGAGTCTGGAATCCGCTTTAGCAGTCTTACGGTGGATTTGTCTGAACTTCTATATTTTCCGTGAAGCGACTGCCATATAACCTCCACAACCCAAAAGACAATATCGAAGCATTGCAGTTAGACCAGTAATTGGACTTTTTTTAGGGATCCAACTACACGTAACGACTGCCATAGATGTTTGTATGGCAACCAGGACCGGCGGCTTGACGGCCTTTCGCCTTCTGCGTACCGGCCGCGTTCACTACCGCCACGCGACAGAGGCTGCAAGTACCAGCAGATAATAGCAATAACGAAATTTGACTATTCAAACATAACTTACCAAAAATATCTGGTGCTCGTGTTGAATGTGTTGCATTTAATTGACAGTACTTGTCCAAGCTATTTATAATAATAAACCTGAAGACAAGCACTGAAAACCAAAGTACAATAATCTTACGACGCTGCGTGGTACACCGCATGGGTTTCACTATAGTTTTCGCTTGCTTTGATATCTTTACTCTAACAAGCTCTAAGGTAACAGCTTACCAATTGGCACTAATAATTTTGTAAAGATAAGTGTTTTTATACCACTTAGATGACAGACAAGCTCACTGTCCACCTGATTGGAAGTTGTTACCGTGCCCGATAAACGTATGCAACACCAAGGGGTTACACTCGTACTACCGACCCTGAAGAAGCCTTCTATTGCCCTTTTTAAAAAACCCCATATTGTAGTCGCTTGCGAAAACCACAGCAGGGAGTTCATTCCACAGCTTGAGCGTGCGAGGGATGAAGTTCCTTTCATACCGCACAGTGCACACTGTTTCTGGTAGAAATGTGTGAGGTTGAATTCCCTGCCTATGACGAGCGGTGCGATTATAGAATGCAGCTGTGCACTCTGCCATTATGTCAAACAATTCATCTGAGCACAAACCATTGTATATGCGGTAGAACACACACAGCGAGACAAAGTCCGTCCTAAGGCTGAGAGGTTCCACATCGCGTGCGAGTATGGGATTGTTGACGAGGCTGAACGCCCTTCTTCGCACCGATTCGTAGGAGTCAACCTGGTATGCAGGTGCTCCGGCAAAAAGTACTCCATCTGGGGCCGAATCTGTGCCTTATAAAGAAAGAGTCGCTGCCCCACAGTGAAGTATTGCTTCGTCCTGTTGATGCCAACTTAACCTTGACCTCAAAATGACTGCGGTACTGGACGTCCCTGGAGATATCGACACCTAGGATGCCGATACTCGAGGAAATGGTAAGTGGTGTGGCCAGGAATTGCGGCACTACGATAATGGAGTTTTCTTAGCTGATTAGGTGAGGTTGAGTTCACATACTTGTGTTTTGGTGAGGTTGAATTCAAACACTTGTGTCTTAACGGGGCTGAATTCGACTAAGTTTAGTCGTCACTAATCGGATACTAATCGAATAAGTGTTTTGGGAAGATAAATACTGACAATCAAAGTGCAATAATCTTGATGTTCCCAAGTCATACATCACGCTTACGCTTAGTCATACGTGCGCTATTTATTTTCTACTTAGGTAAATTCTTTATCATTATTATTAATGAATCCTACCGAATTGATAGCCTCATATTGAACAATATATCTACAAACTACACAGAAGCTATGATTGATTCTACTTATCTATCGCATTCTCTGATGCCTGTCATTCCGTGTTGACACTGCGATGTTTTTCTTAAATTTCCTTCAGTTTATGCACGTAACCTACTACTAACTAGAAACTCGATAATATATAATTTATTTGTTAGTATATAAAACGATTAGGTAATATTATTTGACTATTCTCAGATAACTTACCAAAAATCTTGGTGCACGGCACACGTTGAATGCAATGCATTTGATTTACAGTACTGGCGCTCAAAATTAATATTAACAATTTTGAGAACAAGTACGTACAATCAAAGTGCAATAAACTTGAAGCTCCGAGTCGTATGCTGTATGGATGTACCTACTCTTAAATTTCCGTCAGTTCTTCCTCATCTTCTTCATATTAGCGTAATTCCCACTCGCATCCGAAGTTCACCTCGGAGTCTGGGTTCCGCTTTACCAGTCTAACGGTGGAATTGACTGAACTTCGATATTTTCCGTGAAGCGACCTTCACAACCCAAAGGCAATATCGAAGCATTGCAGTTAGATCAGTAATTGGAATTTTTTTAGAGTTCCAACTACACGTAACAACTGCCATAGATGTTTGCAACCGGGACCGGCGGCTTGACTACGTGACGACACTGCGATATGCCTCTCAAAAACGCCCAGCCTGTGTCGGGTGAAGTAGTTGAATTAACTTCACTATATATCTTCATTAATATATGTTCATTAATGAAGATATATAGGCTTCGATAGGAATATAACGTAGTAAACTGGGTATCAATACGAATGTGGTTGATTGCATAAAGTCCATTGTGCATAATGATTTAGAACTTATTAGAATGATTAACGATTTTTAATAAAGTAAGTAGTTTGACATGATATTCTAACAAGTGTTCGCGAATTACAAGTTTAGAAGTATTCGTGTAACATTAGATAAACTTGCTGTGTGTTTATCCAAGCAACTAATTCTTCAAGAAGGGCATTAAAAGGTTTGAATGGAATATCTCTATTTCCTCTTAACCTTAGCTGCTGGAAACCAATCGAAACCTAGGGTTCTGTGCAAACACAAAAATAATGGCAAATATTGTGATAGAATTAGTACAACGTTTGGTTATAGTTTCATTGGAGCAAATTAATCCCATGTTAAATATATCGTGAATTTGTATTGATTAGTTTTTAAGTGAGTTACAAAGTAAAGTTGAGTCTCGCAGCACTTAGTTGAGTTCTCGCTTGTCAGTAGCGATCAAACTAAATACTTACAGTGAGTGCTCTGTGTTATTATAAGTTATACATTTGTACAATCACGCCTCATTACCATCACAGTAGATAGAAAATTTTGACATTGTGGCTACACACATGAATATATTGCGTATGTGTGATTCAGTTGCTTTTTTGACAGCCGAATACCGCAATCGATAAAAGCGCTCTGTAAAATATAGGCGCGCTTATGACGGTGCTCAATTATAACGATTAAGTCACTCGATGTAGCGACCGAATGCGATACTGATACACTGCAATATAGATCGGGACTACCGATAACTAATTGGAGATATCTACGCATTTGTACGACCCATAAACGAGAATCTCAAAAATGTTTTTGAAGCCTGACGGCAATATTAATTTGAATAGTCTGCTGGTAGTAAAACATCCACTACTGAGTGAAATAAACAAGAAATAACGATATAATGAATATAACTATATAAAATAAATACAAAAATGGGATAGAGAAAAAGAGGGAGTCTGTAATTTTAGGCATCGAAAAATTCCTCCCCATCGATCTCTACTGGTACCGTGCCCAAGAGGCTGGCGGCATTACCACGCTGGATGGCGATGCCAATTCTTTGAGCGAGGTAAAGGTCACGGGAAGCGTCGATTAGTCGCTTCGCTATTTCTTTGAATAGCGTGCGCGCTATATATATATATACATATATACATATATAACTATGCCTAATATAAAAAAAATATTATAATATTTTTTTTATATTAGGCATAAAGTTAAAATATTATTTGTCCTGAATAACTGAGGTATCAACGCACAGCCTAAACCGTTGATCAGACAGACCTGGTACTTGGAGGGTGCGTTCTTTATATGACGTAAACATACGATAAGAAAGTATTTTCGGAATTTATACTTCTAAGGGGGTGAAAAAGGGGGTAAAGTTTGTATGGGACAACGTGATTCCTTGTTCCAATAGATTTCAAATTTTGCATAAACTATTTTGAACAGGGTTGATGGAAAACGTAATTTAGAATTTCAAACCGTGACGGGGTTCAAAATGGGTAGGGAGTTATTTTGTAGCTAATTTTAATTTGATCGTCCGACCAATCATTGTCGACCCATTGTTATTCGATTATTTAACTTTCGGTATTATGTACGAAACTCGATTTTCTTCGAAGCACTCATACACACAAAGCGTATTCATATCAATTCGGTTTATGTGTGTGAGTGCTTTTGATTTAAATATTATTCTTTTGATGATGTTTTATTTTGACACGTGTTTGAAAACTCAATTTGGTTTTATTAAAAAAGGTTGAAAATATATAAAGGATTGGATGCAATGTGAATAGTTAGATACTCTTTAAATATTTTAATGATGTTTGACAGTAGATTTTTTCTATACAAGGAAAAACGAGTTCCTTTTGGAAGAAATACCGATGTCCAAAATGTGATTTATAGAATTGTATATCTGTTTGGTTGCTATATTTTGAAACTAGCTGAATAGATTCTCCTAAAATTAGCATGAATATTGTTCTACTAGGACATGGTCATTATTGTTGTTATTTATTTATGTTATTGTGCGTAAGATATGAGTTATCACAAAATCGAGCTAAACGTATTCAACATAACATTATTATTACAAAGTATATCTTTACGAATTTCTGCAGTTTGGAGACAAATGTTAAACCGCCAGCCCATGAAGTCCTGACGTTCAATTACCTCTAAAGATGGAGAAGGGGCAATCTTCTTCTGTAGTGGCGATGGCGTCTTAAATCTCAAAATGTGTTCTCCTGGTGTGATGCGAAGGAAGGAGTTTATCAGAATAATCGCTGTGTTAGTATGGTAGTTATAAAATAAAGTCATAGAGGTAATTAGATAGAGGCTCGATTCAATTCTAACGATTTTGTTAGTAAATTGAGGACTCTCATTAGATGACGCTAAAAGCTTTTTGCTCGAGTCTATGTAAATTTGAATAAAAACCATTCCAGTGATGAAAACAGTATGCCACTAGGGGCGAATCTGCGTCTTATGATATAAGATACCGCGGCTCCAGCGTCAAAAACCTTCTGACTTTAAACAGTGCTTCGAGTTTTCGTCAAGCTGTGAGAATTTTTATGACGCTCTCGCACATCGAATATCCATTCCAAGCATATTTAATTTTCAAACAGAGGGAAGGAAACATCAAGTAGTTTTGAACAAAAGATTGATTTTTTCTTAACTTACAGTATTTAGCACGTAACTACTAACTACATGTACTTATATAAATTAGATAATATGTAAGTTATTTGTTAGTGAATGAAAGGTACATTTTATTACTATAAATTTGACTATTCATAATTACTTAACAAGAATCTCTTGCACTTGCACCCGTTGAATGTGTTGCATTTAACTACCTGTAAGAGTGTCTAAAATTGATATAAACAAGTTCAGAAAGACGTATAGATAACCAAAGTGCAATATCTTGAATCTTCGTGTCGTATGCCGCATGCTGGTTCTCCTAATTATTCGTCTGTATCTGCAGGTAAGCTACGTGTCATCATCATCATCATCATCATGTCAGCCACACATAGTCCACTGCTGAACATTTGCCTCTCCCACAGACCTCCAGAATGACCGATCTAAAGCAGCCCGCATCCAGTGCTTCCCGGCGACCTTCATGAGGTCGTCCTTCCACCTGGCCGTTGGGCGTCCTACGCTACGTTTGCCCGTACGCGGTCGCCATTCCAGAACTTTTTTGCTCCATCGGCCATCTGTTTTGCGCGCTATGTGTCCCGCCCATTGCCACTTCAGCGAGCTAATCCGCTGGGCTACGTCGGTTACTTTTGTTCTCCTACGGATATCATCATTTCTGACGCGATCACGTAACGAAATACCGAGCATAGCCCTCTCCATAGCTCATTGAGCAACTTGTACATACATAAATTTGATAATATGTACTTACATAATTCCTTTGTTAGTAAATAAAATAAATACGTAATAAAATTTGACTGTTGTGGTTGTTAATTTGGTGCACATTCAGTTGACAGTTTCTCAGAATTAATTAAAAAGATTGGAGTACCCTTAAGGAGCAAAAGATATAAAACTCTTAAAAAATGAACATTGATAAATGTGGATTATGTTTAGGTCAAGGGTTTTTCAACAAAAGATGCAAGTCTCCTGAACGCTTGCCTAGGTCATAGAAGTCTGACTAATTTCGTACTTCTCGGTAGTTTAGCACTGCATGTATTAGTCAGTACTGTAAGAAAACTTAAAGCAATATAAATAATTTATAATAGGTTCAACGAATTAACTGAACACAGAAGTTTGAAGCACAAAAGTGAGTATACCTTAAACTACTCCAAACTTAATGCGGACGTAGTCTCAGGCAAAAACAAGTACTTATAAATAAATAAAAGTTTTCAATAGGATTGTCTATGTTAGGTACTTGAAATGTGTACCTAATCATTATTTATAATCTTTGTGTTGAATGTCAGTTGTTAATCAAATATGTCACTCTGTCTCAAAATAATGTAAATTTCGCCCTTTATTATTATTATATTATATTAAATATTTACTAATTTTATAAAAATGGGAACCATTAGGAAACATGTACCTTTTAACTCAACTACTAAGAGGTTCGGCAAAATCACAGTTCATCCGAATTTGGACCCCAACGGAGTATACTCAGAACGACCACCTGCATGCGATCCTTGTTACTATGACCCTATTAAACTGGGGGATTTATGTTCAGCCATACACTCTAAAGGCGTTCGCAAGGACCCTTGGAGGTATAAAAGCGAACTAGAGGAATGGGCGGCAAATTTAGGGTACAGAAATCAAAAGATTCTTGCTCAACGAAGATGGGATCGATCCATACGTGGACCCGCTTGGAATACTGTTCCAGATCCAGTTAAATACGAACCAGCCTGCCCAAATGTCTTGTTCGGTAGGACATCCAGAACTGTACGCTCAAGAAGTATTACTCCTGGACCGGGTACGTATTACAAAGTGAAACCTTTCAAAGCACCATATGGCCCTCATTCAACTCGTCCCAGTTTCGACAGAGAAGAACCGTGCAGGTTTACAGACACAACACACAAATGGTCGCTGGCTCCTGATCGCTATACAATCCTAGACAAGGAGTGTATTGCAGAAAAATCTAACAAAGTCGTATCTCTTAGAGGCCCCTATGATCTTTTCACGGGTCGAAGAGATCGTTACGCATCAAATAAATGTTACGCGTCGACCTGGCCACTCGCCTTCAAAGGTTGCTTGGAGACATATAAAAAAACCCGTTTAGGAGTGATGAACAAGACAGGAATGGACAAGCCACACAGAGGTCGCAATACTCTGGTAGATCAGAATATGTGCATTCGTAAACCAGAGGATCCTAGTCCTGCACACTACACTGTAATAAAACCTAAAGTATTTAAACAATATGCTTATGGTTTTAACAGCTCGTATGACAAGCCACCAGGATATAAACGTATAGTGGTATGGCCAGGGGTAGGTAGGTATCGCATTACTGCAGTACCCTACGAAATAGCAGGGCATGGTCACAAACACGTTTTCCTGTGCAAACTGGGTCGGACCATCGGATCTATACTGCCAGAAACGATGAACTCGTTCTGAAGCTATAATTGTTTACAGCAGTGGTTACCTTTTATAAAAAAAATACCATTAACAAAATGTCCGTTAAGTTCCTTCACATTGATATATTATTGTATCAAATTATTAATAAAATATATGAATAGCTAAACTTTTGTTGACTGTATCTCATATTGAAATACAAAAAATCCTTCATCCATGAAATATTTCTTTTACGAATACGCCTTAGTCTTGTCATAAGCTAACTAAATATTGGAAAACATGGTAATAAGTAAACAGGTAAACTGTTACGTGCTCAGTTCAATGGTAATTGTTTTTAACCAACTTCAAAAAATGGAGGAGGTTCTGAATTCATTATTTTTTGTGCATAGTCATATTTTACACATAGTCACACAAGTTATGCCAGAGAGATACCAGTATTTTATATATACCCGTATCTATTTTATTATGTTCCCCGATTACTTGAAAACAGTGTTGAAGTGATGGTAAAACTTAATTTTGGTTTGAAAGTGCAATAGTTATTGGTGCAACAAGTGAGCAAAATTGTTTTTTGCTACGAGTGCTGATTTCGAGCAAGCGAGGGATTCTAAGATTGAACACGTGCGGAAGGAGATATTCTAATGTAGAATCCTGAACGTGGTTAAGGATTCGATCGAATGCAGGAGATGCAAATAATTTTGCTCTCGTGTTTCTTTTCACTTCATCAGCGAGAACACATTACGCACAGAGTATTACTTAGAAGATAACACAATGAACAGGAATATATAGAAATTGCGTTTATATTTATTTATTAATCAAAATAATGCTGAAATTTTAAAAGATAAAATTGCAATTATTGCAGTTCTTTAAATTTAAAGTTACCTATAGTTTTATTTGACATCATTATAGTTGTATTGACTTGAGATTTTATGGAATCTTAATTCCGCATTCCGCATGTACGTAACTTGTTTTTTCAACTCTTCTGGTTTAAAAATACTGTCTTTGTCGCTAGTATCGCTCATCTTTTATGATTAATTTAATATTTTTAATCTTATTTAACAAGTTTAACAGTGAAATTTTATTCCCGCTATTTTTAAGGTGCGTTCAGAAACAGCGTCCGTTACATTTTATTTTTCAAAAGATGAAATTATAATTATATTATAAGTATATATAATAATTATAATTGTTTATGCATTAAGCCCAGGGCCTGACAGGATAACGAACGAGGCCATAAAAGCGGCAGGTTTCTTCCTGGTAGAACCTTTGACTCATTTATTCAACTTGATATTAAGCTCCTCTACAACACCTACACAGTGGTCAGAATCTGATATAATACTGTTGTTTAAAAAAGGTGATCCACTAAATATTGGCAATTATCGTCCAATTAGCCTCCTTCCTTCTATTTACAAGCTATTTGCTTCGATTATAGAGAAAAGAATCAGTCCTACATTAGAAAAAAGCCAACCAGTCGAACAAGCTGGATTCCGAAGGGGTTTTTCCACTATGGACCACATCCACTCTTTAGAACAGATAATAGAGAAATATCAAGAATTTCAACGCCCTCTCTACATAGGTTTCGTAGATTACCAGAAAGCCTTTGATACAATACTACACTCCGCAATATGGAAAGCTTTAAAATCACAAAATGTGCAGGAAAAGTACGTACAAGTCTTAAAATACTTATATGAACACAACACTAGCAGAGTAAAATTGGAGAGCACAGGACCACCCATCCCCATTGAAAAAGGGGTAAGACAAGGTGACCCCCTATCACCTCGACTATTTACAGCAGTACTGGAATCGATTATCGGCAAATTAAATTGGGAAAAAACCGGTATATGTATAGAAGACAAATATATCAGCCACCTGAGGTTTGCCGATGACATTGTCCTTCTTTCAGAAGATAGCACCGAGCTGGAATCAATGTTAGCGACATTACAACAAGCAAGCATAGAGGTAGGACTAGAAATGAACCTGTGCAAAACCAAACTCATGACAAATGCCGCACAAAACTCTGTTAGTCTAAACAACACAACGGTAGAATATGTTGAGAACTATATCTATTTAGGAAAACATATTTCCCTCCAAAAACAAAACAATGACTTAGAGGTCGAAAGAAGAATAAAAACGACATGGAAAAAGTTTTGGAGTTTAAAAGAAATTTTAAAAAGTCAGATGCCTCTAAAAATTAAAAGAAAGGTGATGGACTCATGTCTTTTACCAACGTTAACCTACGGCTCTCAGACCTGGAAGTTCACTGCAAGGGTTAAAAATAAAATCAGGTCCTGCCAACGAGGTATGGAAAGAAGTATCACAAAAATTAGAAAACATCAAAAAATACGTCACACTATAATCAGACAAAAGACAGGTGTAACTGATGCTCTCACCTACGCTCTAAAATTAAAATGGAGATGGGCAGGACACATAGCGAGAATGAGCGACGATCGCTGGACAGTCCGCACTACGTCATGGCCAGGCCCAAAGGGTACCCGTAAAAGAGGAAGACCTATAACCAGGTGGGCGGACGACATCACACAAATAGCAGGCAAAGACTGGCTAACTGAAGCCAAAGATCGAGACCACTGGTGTTCTCTGGAGGAGGCCTTCACCCTCACAACATGAGGGGTTCATGCATTTTTTATTTTTTATTTTTGATTAATGTCATTAATTTTTTCAAACTTTTTTCTTTATTTAGTTTATAACGTTTAATGCAATGTACCTAAGGCATGAAATAAAAGGCTTTTTTATTTATTTATTTTATTTTTATGCATTAAGTAGGTATTAATTATAAATACTTATGCATTACATACTTATTTTTGTATACTTTAATACAATAAATATTAAAGAATTTAAATTATGAACGTGTTGATTCATTTTAGAAATATCTTTCACGCCTGCAAATCCCCGGAGGGGTAGGCAGAGGTGTATTAACACCCACATTTCGCTAACTATGAGTTTTGGTCCCACGTAATAGGGGGCGACTCAATTGCCATCAAGCGGATACTTAGTCATGGACAGTATGTTTACTGTAGGATGTAGAACAGCCCTACCCCTTAGTCACCTTCTAGTCTACTCCACCGGAAACCAACACGGTAAGAATAAAACTAGTTCTCTATATACCGTGATAACTCTTCAAATATTATAAGCACGACTACATGGTAATTTTTTAAAGTGTCGAAGGCATTATTTTAGTCTGAATTAAACCATGTTACAGTCTTTATTTCTATTGTAAATAATATCTTTTAAAACTGTACCCTTGTTTTAAACCTTACTTGTTTGTTCATAAGTAGATAGATACCTACACTGTTATCTTGATAAATAAAGTTGCAAATAAACGAACTCCTCGTAATGTTTGTCTCCTAATAGGAACGTAAACAAGTAGGCGGGTTCTGGTACAGCAGTATTGGCGCACCTTATATTTAATGTAATGTTCCACATGCATAGAATCATGATGTAATAAAATTCTACCATTTCTACTACTATAAAACAAGCTAATTAAGCTGTGCTTACATTACGTACTACGAGAAAAACGCACGCAGGTAACTGATTGCAGGTATGAACGAGCCGCTTTGATCGGTATCCTGATTCTGCTGATAATACCACTGCCACAGCAAAATGTAAACTTATAGGCTTAAAGACTCAAATTAAAAGAAAAAAAAATCATTACATTTTTCATTCACTCTACAAGTTGCCATTTGATTTTAGAATTTAATTTAATAACAGTAAAGTAAAATTTAGCTGTGTCTGTAGGTGTGAAATAGTGTTTTTAGTTTTCCGTACAGAAATCGCCTTGAGCTTGTCGCACCAGAATTAATGTTCAGATCGGTATGTCTGATCAGAATCGGATGGACTGAAACTGCACGGAGTTCTTCGTTCGTCTGATTGCGTATTCAAGAAACTTTATAACCCTTAGTTGGAAAACGTCGAGCACTTTAGTATTACGTATCTTCATGGGTCACACTTGCGGACTGGTGAGTTGTCTGGGCTTGTATAATAAGTGAATGTAAATGTACAAAAAGAAATATGCTATGTACGTCACCAATTTGATAGTAAATCATGTGTGTATCCATTTTTTTTTTCTGTAAGTCAATTACATTGATAGGTTATACATAGCCCCACAAAACCGTGTAATCAGTTTGTCTGAGGGATGCAGCCTCCGTACATTTAATTGGTTGTACTCCGTACAATTTACACGTTATCATAGATAAATCTACACAGAACATATATTCATATTTACCTACATAAACACAATAGCTCCTATCACTTAAGACAACGTTATGGTTACCTATTTCGCTCGATATTTTTATGAAAAAAGGTTTTTTTTTTTTTTATATAGGACACGCCAACTTGCCCTCACCTCGCCTGATGGTAAGCTAAAGGCAAAGTCTCAGGAAAGAGGGTCACCATTACAGACACTAAGTGCTACAATGGTGGCACTCAGCTTGGCGGCCTCATCAGATGCTTTTTCACGCCCCGCTTAAAGGCCCCGGGACTGTAGGAAGAAGGAAACACGTGTGCTGGTAATGAATTCCAGGTCTTGGTGGTGCGGCAAAGAAAAGAGTCTACGAACCGCTTGGTTCTTGCTCGTATATTCTGCACAGTGTGAGGGTGACATCTAAGGCCTGCACGTGTTGTCCTATGTAGGAAAGGAGATGGTGGGATTAGTTGGAAGAGCTCGTCAGAACACTCACCGTGGTAGAGACGGTAAAATACAGCCAAGGAAGCAATATCTCTACGCATCTGCAAAGGCTCGAGGGTGTTCGTGACCTCAGGGTTCCCAATAATTCGGACCGCGCGTCGCTGCAACCTGTCGAGAGCATCTAGTAGGTATTTCGCGGAGCCATCCCAGAGATGCGAGCAGTATTCCACGCAGGAGCGAATTTGTGTCTTATACACCGCTGCTCCGGCGTGAAAAAACGTCTCACTTTGTTTAGGAGTCCGAGTTTCCGCGAGGCTGTTTTGATGATGCTCTCGATGTAATTTCTGTTATTCAGTTTGCAGCGAATATCCATGCCTAGGATATTGAGGTTGTCCTGCAGTGGCAGTGGCGTGCTCTGAAGAGTGGGAAGGGGAAGGAAAGAAGATACCTTTGCTGTGAACGCACAAGCCTGCGTCTTCTTGGCATTGAACTCGACCATGTTCTCAGAGCCCCATTGAGAAATGTGATTTAAGGTCCGGTCCAGTTCAGTGACAAGAAGCTGTCTTTTTTCCACGATATCGGACTGTTTGGCCGCAGGTTGTCCGTGATAACTCCCGTGTACACAATTGATCTATATTAAAATGTATCTGATGGTTTCTATTCTATGTTTATCTATCTATTGAAACGTTATAATTAAATTGATGTTATAATTAAAATTGAAACGTTGTGGTCAAATTTGTCACGTTATATTTAAAATTGTGTTTCATAAAAATTGACTGTATAATTGTAAGGTAGAATTAAAAGTTGATCTGTTTAATTCCAATTGTTCAATTATTAAAAGTTGTCTCAGGTCATAAGTAAAAATGGTGTGTAAGAACCAATGTAAGAAGGATGCAAGAACAGGCAAGAAGTATGCAAGAACAGGCAAGAAGGTTGCAAGAACAGCCCGGAGCGACGCAGTAGATGGGCCACTTAGCTTGCCGTTACAGCTGGCACGTGCCGCGTCGACTTCAACCGTCGCGTGGCTCGTTCGGCGTCACCCAAGCCTCGTGATCACACGCAGGGTATGATGTCTGCACAGTGGTTGGAGCCGACGAAAAAAGGGGTGGTTTTAGGCTCGCAAGGGCTTATAAAGATAACCCTCGGAGGAAGTGAACGTTACGTCTTTTCCGTTTTAAACATGCCTTGAGGCAACGCAATTTAGTACCTTTATCATAACAAAGTCAAACGTTCGGTCATTAGCTAAATCTCTCAAGTTGGTAGATGCACAGAAACAGAGACAATCTGTGGATTTACCTAGACCGATAAATAAAAAGTATAGACTAATAATATACGAATAATCATTCGACTAATAATTCTATAAATGAAGAAAATTGCAATAAAACGATGAGCTGCATAAATCTGCAATCGCTCAACATTTATTGGAGTCTGGTACGAACTACTAGATCGAGCTACATAACCCTCAGATGCACTCGACAGAACGCCACTATATACCAAGACTGGTTAGGGAAGCGATTGAAATCAAAAAGAATAAAAATTTCAATCGTGAGGATGGGTTTCAACTGCCGAACGTCTGGCATCCAGTGGTCCGTCTTTGCAAAAACAACCGGGAACAAGCCAAAACAAAATCGCGAGTGGATACAGTAACCATCGTGTGTCGTGAACGTGATCGAGATCGGGTTCGAGTTTGTAGTGAGAGTGGAACCAGTGGTAGTGCAGATACGCGTAGTAAAAGAACTCGAAAGAGGGTAGATCGATATAATTACTCCTAGAAAAATCTTTTTCTCTGTTCACCGCCACTACTCCAGTTCCTCCGTGATCATGGCGCTTGCAACAGCACCGAAATATCGGAAACTCAAAACATTGAAACATGGTAAATATCCCGTTTATTTTTATACTGATGCAATAAAACGATTTGCATCCTCACACTATATAATCTAAACTATTCTATCTAAATTGAGCCTGGTGCTTAAAAGCAACTGAAATGTTCGGAAACCGCAATAAATTCTAATAAAATTAGGTAAAATAGTTTTTCAGCACACTTGCTCATAAAGTGGCTCTAATTTCAACGCAATTAGGCACGTAATGGCACCTATAATCAAACTGTGACTTTTTCCTTGTTATAATGTTACGAGTGAATTACCTATAGCTTTTATTAATTTTATTGGTAGAATTGCTTTCTTTAAAAAGTTTCGATACAAAAAAATGTGTTTTAAATAAATACAAATACATTAATAGCTCATTTCGTGCAACTTAGTATTTAAATAGATAATTTTAACATGTTTGTTTACTAAACCAGTTTATAATCAGCTCGGCGAACCTTGATCCCTATGACAGTTCATACTAGTGACGGGTCGTGTCGATATATCGCAACTTTTTATAGGCAAAGGCGTGACTTGCATTCAGCCACATCGATAAACATGTTTTTAAAATATAATCTACATTACTATAATTATAATGCTTGTTATATTTACAAGAATCCGTGTATTTGTATATGGGGTTGCCAATATTCCGATGCAGAGGTAACATGGTCGGACTGTATAATTTTAATGTGAATTAAAATTTTAGTTATAGCAACACTATCTGATCTGTCACTACGCTAGTACTGTCAGTTCGCTACGCCAGTACGAGTGCTAACGCCTTGTATGCGCCACGTGTTTTCTTGTGTCAACGGAATCCTTTGTTTGTTACTATTGTTGTTTTCTGTTTTTGTTATTGTTGCTGTTTTGTGTTTGTTGGTGTTTCAAAATGCCGAAAAGACTGAGAAAAACTGTACTCAACAGTGAAACGCGGGAGTTTGTTGTACGCTTGCGTGACTATTTTGCTCGCGAACTACAAAATGGCGGACCTTTGTTGCCACTTGACAACGTACGCGACCGTGTTGCTGATGCTTTGGGAATTGGCAAAGCTACCGTTTCCCGAATTACAAAGGAGAAGTTCGGCGAATCGTCGATGGAGGAGAACAAATTATCAACTCCAAAGAAGAAAAAACATAATAGGGCACGACCCGTAACTAACCCCGATGATTTCGACATGGCAGCGATACGAAACCATATTTACGGCTATTATTTTCGAGGTGAACTGCCGACTTGCACAAAATTATTAGCGTCGCTGAAATCGGCTGATTTATTTAAAGGTGGATTCACTTCTCTCAGACAAGTTATAAAAAAATGTGGATTTCGTTATGGGAAGTGTGACAAAAGAAAAGTGATAATGGAGCGGAAGGACATTGGATTGATGAGGTGTGATTTTCTACGACAAATAAAAAACATCGAGAACTGGGACAAGGTGGTTTATCTGGACGAAACGTGGCTCAACGCCAATCACTCAGTCTCCAAAACATGGACAGACGACACAGAGAAATCCTGTACCAAAGCACCAGAAGGCAAGGGCCAGCGTTTGATTATCTGCCACGCTGGCACAGCCAAAGGTTTTGTACCTAACTGCTTGTGGGCCTTCAAATCCGTGAAAACAAGTGATTATCACGAAGAGATGAATTTTGAGAATTTCAAGAAATGGTTCACAAAACTATTAGACAATTTAAACGAGCCCCACTACATTTTAATGGACAACGCCCCATACCACTCTGTGCAAATTAATAAAGCGCCTACCGCGAACAACAATAAAGGCGAAATAATAGAGTGGCTGCAAAACAATGGTGTGGCAGCTAATACTCAAATGCTGAAAAAGGAATTAGTTAGATTGTTGAACCTTCATAAACAGCAAACAAAGAAGAAATATTTCTTGGATGAGATGGCAAAATCAAAAGGGCACACCGTGATTCGGCTACCGCCCTACCACTGCCAATATAATGCAATCGAAATGATATGGGCGCAGATCAAAGGTGGGTTGATTTGTATTTATTTTAACATGTTTTTATTTAGGTCACTGGTGACTGTCTAGTCGGCTAGTACTATTTAAAGCTATTTTATTTCACTAGCAAATTGCATTTTTATTTTTATCCATGTGCTTATATCAATTACACACTTTTAACGTACAAAATTATGTACTTATAATGTACTTACCCCGATCTCGCTCTTTGACTTTGCATCATTTTCAATCTAAACCATTATTGTTTCAGGTTGTGCAGCCAGGCTTAACACCACTCCACCATTCACAGCTAATAAAATGCTTACGTTGCTACAAGAGGCATGTAGTCAAGTGACTCCGGACAATTGGAGGAAAGTGGTTGAAAAGACGAAAAAGCTATGCTTAGATGATTGGAATCGAGACGTGCGATACGACAATATAGTAGACCAGCCGTTTATCATAAACATAGGAGAAAGCAGCTGCAGTTCGGATTCCGAGTCTGAGACGCAATCGGTGACACCATTGTCAGATTCAGATTAATGTATATTAAAAAATCATAAATAAACCGCTTTTGTTTTATTTGAGTAGGTATATACAATAAATTTGTTAAATCTCCTTTATTTTATTATCGCAAACAACTTAAATGATTATAAATCTGACACTAAGAGCGTAGGTGCTCTATTGATGTATTTTGTACACTCGTTTCCATTTTCGATATTTGTTTATCGATACTTTTCCGCACTAGTCGATATCTTCCAAACGGAGTAACTTTTGCAGGACGTCAACGTAAAGTCTGATTGAGATAATTTCTTGTAAGTGTTAATAATTATTATAATTCCAACGGGATATTATTGTAATTGCATATATCTGCCTAAAATTAATAAATATCATTTTTAGACACCGCCAATTCGATTATAATATAACGGTGACGCTACTACAAGGTTGTGTCGTGGGAATAACTGTCAGTGTCATAGGGATCAAGGTTCGCCGAGCTGATTATAGTAAACAAAACTTTCACTCAAATATAACTCATGTTTACTCTGTAAAAACTTCCACATTTTCTGTTCCGAAAAAAAAGAAATGTCATTCTTTTAGTCTATGGTCTATGCTAGATGCGCGCGCATAGTAAAACTAATTAATTTTTCCCGCTATTGCGAAAATAATTCTCAAATCGTTTTTACTTTTAAAATTATAGTTAATTATCAATTGAATTGTGAACAAGTACCTACTAGTTTTGAACAAAATAATTTATACTGTTCACCGCCCGATCGATATAGAATGTGAAGCCCTTAACGTTATGGAAAGTTTACTAGGTACTTGAAATCTACAAGGGAAAATATCTAAGTATTTTAGTATTATTTTCTATGCCAGTGTGTTGAAAAACGTCGTAAGCTACACGTATGTATTGATGATTACCGTCTTCGGCTCTCATAAGACCCTCACGTGTCGGCTCGGGTCTCACTAGCGCCTTAGCGGTAATCAGTAACGTTACACACTCGTGCCATAATATACTTCTATTTCAATGACCGATCTTCGCGTAAACTTAAGACTGTATTTTTTTAAATTATTAATACCTAATCGAATTTACTAACATTCTTGGTAAAAAATGACAATAGCATTACAGGAAGGGTGTATTGTCATTTTATTTCGTGTTTTAGATTGGATTATATTGCAATATAAATATGGAACAGTCATGAAAGAAATTCTGGCGGGTGATCATTTCAAAATTCATTATAATATTGTAAGAATGTGCTAAATAATTTGATTTAGCACGATTGGGCAGTTTTTGCACCACCTGTATATTTTTGCAATTTGTATTTGAATTTATTATTGTGGCGTAGAAACAGAGACAATATTCAGTTAATTTGTCCACGTACTGACTATGGTAAAAAAAACAATATTATTCGATGGAGCACAGCTTTATAATAAACTACCTAATAACATTAAAAATATTGATAATTTGAATGTGTATAGGGTAAACTCAAATACTATGTACAAATGTAATCATTTAAAGTAGGCAGAATAGAGGAAAACATTCATTGTTAATTTCTAAATTACTGTAAATCTCATTTTAAGTGAACTTTATGATTTTATGAGAAATAAATGTCTTTAAACCTAACCTAGCGTCAAGGTTTATACTTTAGGTATACCTACACTAATAATAAAATTTCAGAGTTGTGTGAAGGCTCTAGCGTGGTCGTTTCCCTCTCGAGGTTAGGTGTTCAACTAAATCTAAAGAAAGGAATAGTGTAAAGTTGAATTGACATTTAAATAAAACGAGACATTAATTGCCAGCACAGCGTAAGAAAAAACAATTTCAAAATAAAACCTAATTGGTTGTCTCACACAAAGTTTCAATTTGAATATTGAAACTGATATTTCGCCATCACCAAGTTAAATAAAAGTTAGTACAAAGTACCTACGGCAAGTCGATGTGGCAACAAGCGCAGCGCATCATAAAAAGTTCCCTTCGAGTTCTGAAATACATTTTTTCCTCAATTAACCTTCAGCACGTTTTTATTCAAATTTGCTGGCGATGGCTTCCAGGAAATGGAAGAAATATCCCTTAATTTGGAAAGAGTTTATGAAAGTATATGGCATTATCCGGACTTCCTCAATTGCTCAAATACACTTGCCAATGTGTTACACTTTGTTGCCAATGCAATATATGTACACTTTAGGTATAGACAAGTGAGTTGGAATTTTATCTTACTTGTTCCTACCAGTTCCTTGTTTCATCATCCTCATAATGATTGCCCAGTGGCGTAAAAATTTTGCAATTCCTAACCTGAGGTCCGTGTATTGTATTTGATTGGGAATATAGCTTTTTCTATTTGTTCAATATGAGCCACTTGGTTACATTAAACATATGAAGTATAATTTATCCCATTAGGAGGATATACTAACTAAAGGAGGACAAAGCTAGTGCAAACGGGAGTAGTATAAAAGTTAGCAGAGATGCGATCGAGATGTAGCGGGCATTGTGACGGTTTCGAATTCGGTCCATTCCTTAGTACACCGGGTTCACCAATTAAAACTCCGGCAAATTATGTCGGGAGGACATTAAATGGGATGACCCCATTTTTTAGTTATAAGAAATCCGTATGAAGGGTATTAGCTTACAATCGAGATAGATAGATCTTTTTTTCTATTTTACTTAGAAGTACTAATACGAGCCAAGGCGGGTGACCATTGTTAAGACATTGACAGACTTCCGTGTTTGGAGAAGCCCGTTAACCCTTTGGTCGCGGTTACCATACGAATATCTATGGTGGTTGGAGCACTAATATGTCAACAAGGGACTTTCGATATCGCTAATATGTTGTACAAATCAGATGGCAGTCGTTCACAGAAATTTTCAAAGTTCATCCACGCCATTAGCCCTCGAACTAACGCGGGAATGTTGCTGATCTATCTAGGATAAATATACCTATATCCCTATATATTTCTAATTGCTCTAATTGGTATCTAATTGCTTTTGATTAATTAAGATGCGGGTTCTAAAACGTATTAACTTCGCTCGATGTTTTAAAGGTCACTGTTGATAATTCTAATGTACGGAGCTCACAGCAAGAGGAGTAATATTAAGAATTTTTAGACTGTTTATACTGGAGATTAATGGTACCTGCTACACAAAAATTACTAATATTGAATAATGCACTTGTACTTTTTCACAAGTGCCTTATTCAATATTAGTAATTTTTTATTCGATAACCAAGTAAAAGATATTTAACAACTTACATTTAACAACTACTGTGATGATTTACTACTTTCGTGTTACATACAGCGTCATTAAAATCTCGACAGATTCTAATAACAATAATGCACTTGATTAAATGTTCTTCTCGCTGCACTGGCTAAGTGCTACGGAATATCGTAGCTTGTCGTACGCTACGCGTCTGAATTGCTACGCTGCTCATAAAATTTACAACCATTAGGTTGCCAATTAGCTATCGAAATCAGATCATAAGCTTTGTCTACTTGCTACACTATTCATGAAATTTACAACAATATGTTGCCAATTAGCAACCGAAATTCGATTTGACAAAAATTTGAGATAACTATTTTAGTGAACACAGCTTTAAGAGAGTGTATAGTGAAGATCTTAGGGGCCCTAACCAAGTTCAGAACACCTTCTAGTGCTAGCTGTCTAACGAGGCTTTCATTTTAAGGGAGTCGGTCTGTATACCGATTTTCGATTTTCGTGTCATCTTTGTCATCGTAGTTTTTGATCCGATTGCATCTAAAGCTTGTATTTTGGAGCCCAGAATTCACTTTCCAATTTATATAAAGTATTGTTTACTGTGAATAGATATGGATAATAATAGTTTGGTTTATGAATGAAGAAGTGATTATTCTAACGTCACGACTAAAATCTATTATCTTCACATTTTAATTATTAGACATTATCATTGAAATTATTTGGTATTATTTCGCTGCTGAATAGTACCGGAAACGTCAGGGCTAAGTGTAAATAATAAAATAATACTAAGTAAATTACGATAGGAGTCTAATTCATCCTTTTATTTCAATGAGTAATTCGCTTAAACTTTATTAGTTTTATAATACAGTAAATTAACCTTTAGCCAAAATTTAAAACTAGTTTTTTTTTTTTTTGAATCTTGTTTAAGATAACACTTCATAAGTCCTTATTTAACGCGTAGTGATACTGCAGTCACAAGCAATATTCGATACATCTGTAATTTCCGTTCACTGCATACGAATTTCTCGGCACGAAGATTTTCGTCGCTTTTTACGCGAAATGCAGTTTCATATTTTATAATTAGTAAGAATTTTAGTTAGGTATATCAGTATGTACTTAGGTACTGTATTGCAATATGCAAAAACTAACTAAATAAATAATAAATAAAATCTCACTTAATTCTTTCTATAAATACGAAAGGTAAGTATTTCAAGAGGAAAACAAATAGGAGGTAGGACACGATGGTATTTCCGTCCCAATTGAGCAGTCCGACTGGGGAAGTACCTCCACCCTACACAATACAATGGCCATAATAACCTCGTGTAGTGTTCCCGGTGGTGAGTAGGGTAGCCAGAGCTCACTAGAGTGTTTTATGCTGTTAGTGGAAAGACCAAAGGCTTGTCCTAATTTTGTGTTCTGCACTGATGGCACAGAAAATCTCTGTTCTTACAAGGTCGGCAGGACGGTGTGACTCACCTGGTGTTACACACGTACATAGGTCACAGTAACCACTTTCCATCAGGTGAGCCGTGTGCTTGTCTACCATGTCATACCATACCATTTATGTATAATACATACAAATTCACGACCGAATAAGTTTGAAGTGTTCAAAAATGTACAACGCTACAAAAGACTATTTTCACTTATTCTGAGGTGATTTTTACACAACCAATTGGCAAATATGGAAGTTCTGTAATTAATTTAGTTGGACTTTTGAGGGTTCCCGCAAAGATTGCCATAGATAACTTCCAACGAATTAAAAAAAGATGCGCAAAATCTAAGAAGTACTGTTGTAGAAAAAGCAATTGATGAAGTTGTCGACTTTCATTCTTTATCCAGCAAGCAATTTGTCAGTCAGGTCTTTGTACAGAACTGAGATAACTAAATAACAATGGAAAGAATTGATGAGTTCAATTTTTTTTTTTTTTATACCACTTAGGTGGCTTTTCTGTAGGGCGGAGCTACTTCCCCAGTCAGACTGCTCAATTGGGCGGAAAAACCGCCGTGTCTTACCTCCTGGACAACTCTAACTCTCAAAGCCTAGGAAATATTATTGTTTAAAAAAGCCAGTTGGTTAAATTAGCCGTCGACTTTCATTCCGGATGCAATATTAAACTTGTCAGTGGGGGTCTTTGTACAGTACAGAAATGACTCAGTAATACTAACTGAAAAGAAATATTAAAATAGAATGATTCTTGTTGTACTTAGATTAAAGTTATTAGAGATAGTATTTTTGGCAATTGAATATTTTCATAAATAAATTATTTAACTCAGTTTAAAAATGATAAAAGAACGGTAAAAGTTCCGTTGGTTCTAATTTTATCGTTTGTATTTATTTTGAACCATCCACCCAAGCTACAACAGTAAATGATTTGACTATTAAACAATAGGTCGTAATTTAATACAGAGTTTTAAACTCTTGAAATCACTTTTCAAACAAAATATAAATAATGGAAATAGCTATTAAATTACAGGAATAACGAACTCATGAATCTGTAAGAAAATTTCGGCAATTTCTTAGGTAAAGACCTAATATTATAACGTCGCAATAAATTACTTCAAACAAGTTTCCTTGTAACGTACCATATTGACGTTTAGTAAAAAATAATTAATTTGACTGGTCAATGAAATACCTAATTACAGTTCAATATTACTTTAAAATATGTATACTTAAATGCACAAAAAAGTGTTTTTTTTTCAGGCATCCTTTTTTTTAAGTGCGCAAAATCCCCATGGATACCCCCTCACCGGAGCCGGTGGAAGAGGTTATATCGGACTCGAACCGACCAAAACGCACGCCGCCTGTGGGTCGTTTTTGGTTGTCGAAGGTGAGGTTGACAGGCATATCCCTCGCACCCCGGCCGACCCAGGGCCATCTCTTACGATCTGGCCTTCTTCTCGGGTGTGGGGACTACAGAGTCCCCGAGTGACGTCCAGAGTGACAAATACCTAATTACAGTTCAATATAACTTTAAAATATACTTAAATGCACAAAAAAAAGTTTTTTTTGAGGTATCCTTGGGATGAACAGGTATAAGTATCTATAACATTACTAACTGACGCCTGCTTCACCTTCAATGAAATCTGGTATAGAAGTTCAGAGACGTTAAAATTAGCCGAATCGGTCGAGTCGCGGGCATATGTATATTATGAGTTTAGTGTGATATAAGTGAGGGTTTGCTTAATTTTAGAAGCGTTCAAAAAAATATGTCACATGAATAATTATATAGTTCCTCTATACAAATATATAGATAGGTAAGTAGATAAATAAAATGTATAAGTTTTCAACGGCTACGTAAGGTTTTAACTAATAGAGCTGTTTTTAATAAATTTTATTTAATAAAAAAGAATTCATATAAAAGAAAATTGTGACAGTGCCTGTATAAAGGGTTTTTCTTATTGTATAAATTAAGTAAATTTATAGCTTTATTGTACAGAATTAAACTATATCTAATAATATCAAAAAGTATTGTGCTTCGTACACTAAAATATAATTATAATAATATATTTTCAAGTGAATTTATCACTCTCATTCCTTTTTTTAAAACATATAGAATTACATATACAATTTTATTCAATTTTTTTTTTTGATTTTTAAAAAAAAATTTCAAAGTATTTTTAATTTTTAATATATATGTGTTTTAAATTCACTAGGTACTACATTAAGGTTTATAGTTGTCTCACTTAGTCGTTCCTATTAGATGATTTTTTTGTGAACTATCATTAAATATTACGTCAATTTCCAACGAAGAACACTTGAAAGAAATGAAAAATTTTATGGTAATTAGTACTATAAGATACCTGCACAATTATTGACCAGAAAGAAGCGAAGAAGGACGCAGTCAACGTTGCTGACTTTTGGGTTGGACACCAACATATTTTAAATTAGTGTCACTTTTACAAGTCATGACAAGATATTTTAAATTATTGCCACTAACAAGAACTGAGAAGAAGAAGCTTACGGCGAAATAAATCAAACACCGTTTTTATAATAGACACAATATGAATTAATCATGACCCTCAAATCAGTCCAGTTAATTAGTTTTGGATAATATTGACACACATGAGACGTGCTCTATCGTTGTGCTATTAAATCTGCGAATCATCACAGTAATTAGATGCTGTATTCGATAAATCAAAATAAGCCTGTAGATATTCTTTCAGTTATATTTTTTCCTAATAAATTAATTGCACCGATATCAGTTCATATTTTTTTAAACTTGCACAAAACTGATTTTTGTGAGGACTCGTGTAGTTTTCTATACTACCCAATTAAAATTATTATATGTCGTTACAAATGAAATTGCCGTTTTTTTTTTTTGAAGAAATTGGAGGAAACCCAATTTTCAGTACTAACATATTTACATTTTTTTTAGGAATGACAAATCCAAATTTTATGATTTTTGTGTATGAATGAGACAACATTAAGCTAACAAAAACTTGTATTACATTTTTGGAAAGTGACTGCTATAAAAATGTAATACAAAATTTATCATCAAAAAGGATAGCATTTAGTAAGAACTGTTTTTGAAGATCGTATTTAATTCATCAAGCGGCCAATAAAAATAAATTTTGATACAGAGTTGTTAAATTTTGAAATCAACTTTCGAACAAAATATAAATAATGGAAATAGTTATTTAATTACAGGAATAACGAACTCATGAATCTGAAAGAAAATTTTGACAATTTCATTGGTGAAGACCTAATATTTTTTTAGATAATTATAACACCTAAAGTTCTGAAGTTAAATTACTACGTTAAAGTACAAATTGTGATAGTTTTTCAGTAAAGTGTACCACAAAAATATTCAAGTTATGGGAAGTTGCGGTTACCTACATTTAATTGAGATACATTATTTTTAAATAAATCAATTACTAGTAACTGAAATTACTAGTGTTCCCGTTGACCTGTAAAGCTTCCAAGTTTTAGGAGGAGGTTCGTTTTTTAAGTTGGTTAATAGCAAAAATTTTAGTTACTTATGTCAGTACACAAAGTTATATTTTTATATCTAAAGTATAATTAAATTGTAAAAGTAGTTAAAACAATATATAATATCAATTCAATAACTTAAAATAATTTACTTACCTTTTTATCTCGCGTAGATAAGAGATGGTTAAGAAAAACTCGGCAACACGAAGCGCGATTTCGAATTCTCAACACTCAACAAGTGCCTAAGTTCCGAACGCGGCGGCGATTCCTACGGTCTGCGGACCTGTCGCTCGCTGTGGCCACAGATCCACTAACTTCATCGAGAGCGATGGGCATAAATATAAATTTGTTCCAGAGCTTGGAGCATGCGTGCTATGGGCTCCGCTTATGACCTATGTTCACTGGGGACTTGAACAGCGAATCAGTGCGAACCTTAATAATTGTGTAACTGAGATATTTGTAACGTGACCACTTAGCTTTTCCTTATTTTTATAATACTAAGGTACCAAACATTCTATACTATTCTCTTACTGGTCGATGCGTTGTTAACATCGTCTAAGCTTTAAAGTAAGAACTAGTGTAAGGACTATAGTCACACGGGTCAGTCCCTCCACCACTGCGAGGCACGAGGCTTCTTGCACGTTGACGGTCACGAAAAAATGTGAGGCAACAGAAAAGTAAAATTTTACTTTTTCGGTTGCCTCACATTTTTTTCTTTATTACAGGATAATTGACGTATTCTGAGAATATTGTCACGCACCTTATATCCAATGAGTTGTACGAGTTGTCTGACGGCAACTGGGTTTGAAAAGGCTCATAGGATGATGAACAACGATCCGTACTGATAACTATCCGTCTGCCAATTTTAATGAAGTTTGTATATAAATAAATATGTATATGTAAACATCGAATATTTTATTCATAAATATTAATCTCTGTATAATTATATAAAATCCCCGTGGTTCCCGGCAGAGTAGAATTTGAACCACCCCATCTCTTCCCATGCGGTGTCGTTCAAGACGACTAAGTGATAAGGTTTGTAAGAGATAGGGGCTGTTTAACAACAGACAGATATATACAGTCGAGACTCAGCCTCATATGCCTGGCTCGAGTCAACAATAGTGCCCGGCAAACGTCAATAGGCTCATTTCTTAACACAAGTTGATTAAGCTATGCTTAACATGGATCTACACAGCCTTGTGTAGAATATTGTAGAATATTTATTTATAATTATGCTAAATTCCGTAGTAGATTGGAGGAGGAATAACGTTGGGGGCAAAGTTTGTATGGGTCCCATACAAACTTTGCCCCCTTTTTCACCACCTTAGGGGTGAAATTTTGGAAAATCCTTTCTTATCGGATATCTACGTTTACGTACGAGGTGAATTAACAACCACATTTCACCAATCATTAAATTCGGTTCAACATAATAGGGGGTGAGCCTATTGCCATATTTCGGGCACTATTGTTAACTCGAGCCATGCATCTGAGGCTGAGTCTGAGCTGTATATATCTGTCTGATGTTAAACAACCGTGTCCCTTAGTCGCCTTGTACGACACCGCGTGGAAAGAGGAACTGCTGGGAACCACGCGAGTAAAAATCTGATAAAGATGGAGAATAATTTAGGTATTTAGACTGTCATGATCATTCACACAACTTTAATACTAATGAAGTATAATTGTTGATTTAACCAAAACTTTTGTAATCTGGCATCTATAGTTCGTTTCTTTCCTAACTTATTGGGTAGGTACCTAACTGGATTTTTTTAATAATATCTACTTATTCTGTCTATAACATTCTACGCAACGCCGTCCAGACCCATGGTTTTTTTTTACGTGTGCAAAAGCTCCCCACCGGAGCCGGTGGAAGAGGTTATGTCGGACTCGAACCTAAAACGCACGCCGCCTTTGGGTCGTTTTAGTTGCCGAAGGTGAGGTTGACAGGCATATCCCTCGCACCCCGGACGACCCAGGACCATCTCTCACGATCTGGCCCTCTCCTTGGGAGTGTGGGGACTATAGAGTCCCCAACTCATCGCCGGAAAACGGGGAGGCAAGCCAGGCGCGCCGCCGCCGCGGCCTGCTTCTGCCAGGTTGACAAGCGGCTCCACCGGTCACCCCCAGGCCTGCGTCCAGACCCATGGTAAGCATAGCTTGACTAGCTTGTGTTAAGGTGGATATAGACCAAACGAACATAGAGCTAGAACTAGAATAAGAGTATTCTTTCTTGATATTTTGTGTAAATTAAACCTTGTTTTCAAAGAAAGAACGACGAACGAATATTCTATCACTGTTCACACTAAAAGAATTTGACGGGTAAGATATAGAATGAGCATTCGCTCGTTTGCTCTAAATCAACTTTTAGGGGAACTTACAATGCGAATAAACATATTTAGGTACTTTTTTGTTGTAAATATATACTTGTTTTACATAGTGGTGGCGCGATTCTCATGCCACCTGAGCTAGTGGACTGTATTTTGCGGGGGGTGTTGAAGTTAACATGTTTCATATGACACTTTACACAACAAACTAGACAGGTGATCGGGTTGCCGCGGAGGTGGTTTAGGCATTGAATGCAACCCGAGAAATTAGGAGAGGATGCACTAACCTTTACTACGCCACGTGCTGGCTGGGCCGATGCACCGGTCTTCTCTTCCTGGCTCAGGAGCTGCTGCCCACATCACTAAATCACTTGAGGGACACACGAGAGGCACAATCCGATCGGTAAAGGTCTATGAAAGCGGTTAAAATCCAACAAACATTATTAATTTCTGAGAGTCGCGCGCGCCGCCGGCCATTGATTATTAGTTCAAAAGCGGAAGTCAAGATGCGTCTATTTTGACAATTGAGCGGTGCGAAAACTATTGCTATCTCACTTTAAAAGGTAGCGCGGGAGGGAGATGGGTACAGGAAGCGTGTGTTTCAGTGTCAATGACTTGAATTACTACTATTGAGCAAAAAAATACAAATTCTACCATCGGCGCAACCATTCCCCCCGGCTTGAAGGGTTACCTTCAAAACGAAAAATGCGGAACAAATCTAAAGTCTAATCTAAATCTAGGTTTGGGAAATAACAACTAAAATATAAACCTAGATTTGAACTCGTGCCTACTGCTGGCTAGGCAGAGGGCAGAGGCGAACAACCGGGCGCAGATACGATCCGGTTGCGGTTTTAACCCGTACAACACGAGTTATCCCGCGGGAATCGGGAAAAACTTCCTCTACTACCCCTAGAGGCCAATGTAAAGGAGGCGCATTCTCAGTCATAAGGACTACCACCGTACCTACAGTAATTGGGTTGGATGGAGTATTCCATTTTTGACGCGACTGCAGCGTGTGCAAATAATCGGTTCTCCAACGATTCCAAAACGATTGGACTAATTTATCTAAAAGAGCGTGACGAGTTAGAAGGTGCATTCCATCGTCATCAACATCTATTGCGGGCAAATATTTTTGCGTACTTAAATCACCGGTCAACTCTATATGACCGCGCGTAGATAAAATTCTCAAAAATCGGCCTACATAAACAACACAACGCAACAGTCTCGACCAAGACGAGACGCGATTAGCCAACAACAAATAAGGGACTCTTCACGCGGGACCGATACAACAAGCGAGTGCTTCTTCTCCTCGGGTGGTTCGGAAACCGTAGTGGGATTGTATTGACTAACTGGCCACTTATCTAACGCGGCATGAATCCAGGACGGTCCACTAAACCATAACGGGTGATCTAAAATTTGCGAAGGAAGCAATCCACGAGAGAGACAATCGGCTGGGTTGTCGGTGCCAGCAACGTGAAAGAGATTTTGTGGCGCTAATTCAGATTGAATTTTTGCCACTCTATTAGCGACGAATGTGTCCCAACGATGGGGCGAAGAGTGGGCCCAACACAAAGCGACTGTTGAGTCCGAAAAAGCTAAAATTCTACTAATATTAATGCGAAAATTTACAATTATGTCAAATAAATTACCTTAAAGATTTTGACCACAATACAATATGTCATTAAGCGACACGGAAGTGCTAGTCTTAGCACCGCCATCCAAAACTACGCGGAGTTTAGTAGTAAGCTTATCTTCTCTAATAACTCCGTGGTGCGGGATAATGTACGAAGGCTGGGTCCCGCCAGTGTCCGCAGGCGCAGGTGAGATGCAACCTTTATCTAAATATTCGTTAACAACCTCATCACAGGCCCGCTTCAACTTTGGAGACGCCTGCATCTTTCGTTCTAAACAAAGAAAGCGTTTTTCAGCGGATACACGGGAGTCACCGAGCGAAAAAATATCTCCCTTGAAAGGGAGCGCGACAACATATATCACGAGTAGTCGTGCGACAACAAATCTCCTCAGCCATCTTGTCATCAGGGCTTAGGATAGGTGGGACATTGACCTCTTCAATTTCCCAAAACTTGTGGATGGTAGACTCCAGTGGCGGCTCGACGGTGCAACAGAACGAAGCAGTTGAGTGACTAAAACTATCTATAGAAGCGGGTGCGGAACCAATTATAACAAAACCTAGAACTGTTTCCAGTGCGTGCGGAGCGGGGTACGTCGGTCCCCCTTGAACCTTACGTGATAACTGGAGGTGCGGGAGAATCGAAGCGCCGATCAATATATCGACGACTCCAGGAACAGCGTAAGTCTCATCTGCTAAAGGCAAGTCTTTAAATTTCGTTAATAAAGACGTGTCAACCGGGACGGTAGGCAACTGTTCAGTTATTTTATCTATAACGAGCGAATCCATGTCAAACCAAATATTATTATTAAAACGAGATCCAAACCTTGTTTTAACGGTGCCATGAACAGCTGACTGTAAACCTCCAAAACCCTTCACCACTGAGTGGGTTGAACGCTTATTAACATTGAAACCAAGACGTTGACAACAATCTTGAGTAATAAAATTACTTTGCGAAGCGCCATCTAATAGCGCTCGAACAATGTGCGGTTTACCTAATGCATCGACAACAATAACGCGAGCAGTCGCGAGGACAACAGTAGTGAGCGCAGTACTAGCGGACAACGAACACAAGGTGACGTCATTCGCAGCGGTCACCGGGCGGGCCGGAGCGCGCGCGAGCGCGGGCTGCGGCTGTGGCGCAGGCCGCCGTGTGTCACCGCTCGACGAACCAACTGTGCTCACATTGGATGCGGCATTACTATTTTCAAAATGAAGTAAAGTATGGTGTCTCGCTTGACATTTGCGACAACTATTGCTACTATTACATAAAACAACGCGGTGTTTAGTACCGAGACAATTAAAACAAAAATTATTAGCGCGAACAAATTTATAACGATCATTAGGCGATAATTTTAGGAAACCCGGACACTTGTACAATTGCGAATGATGAGTATTACACAAAGAGCAAACAGGTGATTGTACATGTGCTGGTGCGGTATTAACATAAGTATGAGTTGACCTCAGTGACCTCGATGACGCATCTATTTTGCGTTCCGAACTAACAACTTTCTTCGCGCCTTCATGTTTCGATGAAGAGCGTTGCAATATTTTTATATGCTCGCGAACAAAACTTTCTAAGTCTTCGAACTTAGGAATTTTATTGCCGCGGTGATCCGACTCAAATAATCGAATGGTTTCGGAATCTAATTTCTTTAAACCCATATACAAAAATAAGAAGTCGCAGAGGTCATCGATCTTTAGGTTCTTTACGGCGCGAACAGATGATGCGAAAGTATCTAGAAACTTCTCTAAGTTTTGATCGTTACATGCCGTAATGGATTTCAAGTCAAACATCTGATCCAAATATGCGTTAGCTACCGATCTTTTATCCTCATACTTAGCTTTCAAAGTATTTAAAATTAAATTATAATTTTCGGCACTAAACGTAATTCCAGCGCAAATGGTTATAGCTTTACCAGTTAATTTTTCAACGAGATAATGCAATTTTTCGTGATCTGTCAACGAATCGTTCTTATCTATTGTATTCTCAAAACTATCTATAAATAAACACCAATTGCGAATGTTACCATCAAATTCGGGTATTTGAATTGGTGGCAACTTAGGTCGGTCGCGAGTGGGATTGGGTCGGTCAGACGGTTTCTCCAAACTCCTAGCGACGCGTTTGATACGACAATACAAATCGTCAAACGACGACAAGGCCTGATAACTCACTGAGTAATCGGGATTTAAATTTAACTCTAAAACGTTGATGTCATGTACTAAGGATTCGAAATCCGCGCGTAAACTATCCAAGTTTTCTATAGAACACAAGAACGAATCTCTAATAGCCAAATCAGAGGTTTTAAGTGCATTATCACAAATCGATTGTACACGAGAGTAAATCATTTCTCTTTTAGCGTGTAAAAGTTTCAATTGAACTTTACTATCGGTACTACCAACCTTTGGGGGCATTTTTACAACTAATATCAAACTAAAGTGCGGTAAACAACAAATGAAATGACTTAATCTTAGCGGTACCTACAGTACAGCGACGCGGCGCGAACGATATCCGTAGGTAGGTAGGTACTTATAACTGCGCGTGCAAGCTTGAACAAAACGCGCATAGCAACAAGATCGTACCTACGCGAGCTAGATCGCTGTCTAGGTTCAACTATTATTTCAGGGATTAAGTACTGCGTAATATCTATTCAAATTAAAATACTTTCGTATGAATTTGAATGAAATGCGAGCGAGGTATAACCACGTATCTACCCACGTAGGTATTAGGTAAATATGATGCGAGCTAGCGGCGAACGGACAACTTAATTGAAACAAATAAAAACAAAAGCCAAATGCGTTAGGTATTACACTGTGCCTATGCACTAGGGTGTCAGGATACCTAAGATCTAAACCTAAATGCCTAGATGCGGGGTTTTCTACTAAAATAACTAGGTATTTAGGTGCGGTGCGTTTATTCCCTGTGGAATAAATAACAAAAGCGAGCTACGACTAAGGATCGATACGATAAGAGAAATGCGAGCGAGGTATAACCACGTACCTAACCTATGTAGGTATCAGGTAAACACGATGCGAGCCAGCGGCGAACGGACAACCCAGAAATTGAAATAGCCAAATGCGTTAGGTATTACACTGTGCCTATGCACTAGGGTGTCTAGTATACCTAAGATCTAAACCTAAATGCCTAGATGCGGGGTTTTCTACTAAAATAACTAGGTATTTAGGTGCGGTGCGTTTATTCCCAATAGAATAATAACATAACAAAATGCGAAACTACGACTAAGTATCCGGCTCGAAGGACCAAAAAGAATGGTGGCGCGATTCTCATGCCACCTGAGCTAGTGGACTGTATTTTGCGGGGGGTGTTGAAGTTAACATGTTTCATATGACACTTTACACAACAAACAAGACAGGTGATCGGGTTGCCGCGGAGGTGGTTTAGGCATTGAATGCAACCCGAGAAATTAGGAGAGGATGCACTAACCTTTACTACGCCACGTGCTGGCTGGGCCGATGCACCGGTCTTCTCTTCCTGGCTCAGGAGCTGCTGCCCACATCACTAAATCACTTGAGGGACACACGAGAGGCACAATCCGATCGGTAAAGGTCTATGAAAGCGGTTAAAATCCAACAAACATTATTAATTTCTGAGAGTCGCGCGCGCCGCCGGCCATTGATTATTAGTTCAAAAGCGGAAGTCAAGATGCGTCTATTTTGACAATTGAGCGGTACTAAACTATTGCTATCTCACTTTAAAAGGTAGCGCGGGAGGGAGATGGGTACAGGAAGCGTGTGTTTCAGTGTCAATGACTTGAATTACTACTATTGAGCAAAAAAATACAAATTCTACCATCGGCGCAACCACATAGAAACACCCAGATCAATGAAAATAGACATTTCAATATTTGCACTGATTTGGAATCGGACCCGCGCCCGGTGCGTAGCAGTCAAACGATCTACCGCTACGCCATAGAGATCACCTACGGTTATGACCTTTCTGCATACATAACTGCAGACTTAGACCCGTGAACGCCCGACCTTCGTATGTGTTGCACTCGAGACCTTTGCCATTCTGACGCTACACTCATGTTGGGCTTATTTATTGGTCTTCAAAAATGTAATTCATTGAAAATGTATGTTACAGTGTCAAAGACTTTCCTAAACCGAGGGCAATGGTCCCACAATCTTATTTTTAAACTATGATAAAAATTGAAAAAGGACACAAACTCTTACTGTATTTTTATCTTTAGTTCGGTCCGGTTTTCGAAATTTCTTCACAAATTTCATGACTCAACTTCGACGGGAACAAGGTACCCTAAAATCATATTTCTAATTCAATTTTTCACAAGTTCGCAACTCAACTCATTCAGTTTCGTATGGAATATTTGACCCCGAGTATTTTTTTCCAGGTATCGGATCGAAGATGACTTTTTTGAGTTCATTTATGATAGAGTTTTCAACAATCATATGAACCACTTACTTTGGGTCTAGATACTTAGCGTTCTGTGTAGATTGTTGTAGTAAATTTAGTATTTGCTATTTGTGACCCGTGACTCCGCCCTCGTGAATACAAAGTCAATATCCCTTGCCAAAGTCTTATCTAATCTACTTCCGTACCAAATTTCATAAAATTCGGTTGCTTTTTTAGGTGTGAAAGTGTAACAGACAGACTTTCTCATTTATTGCTTATCATTAGGTATGGATTATATTACTTAGGTACGCGTCCAATTTAATCAATTCTCCAAGACAGTTTAACTTCTACGGGTACTGCCTGATTGCCGGATCAGTAACGCCATCTAGGAAATTTTTGAGGTACTTTCATTTTTTATAAGAACCATACGGGAGTAATCTTATATGTGAAGATTCTATGACAAGGGAGCAAAATAGTAATTTTGGTCTCGAGTCATACTCTACTTTTCAACCCCTTTCTATAAGAAAATATATTGTACTGATTACAAGAACAGCGACATATTAATTGAATATGGTACTTGTACTTTTCGTTTTTTTTTTAATATATTTAAAAGCAAAAAAAAAAATACAGGAAAAGTGCAAACGCCATATTCAATATGTGTAGCAAGTTTCACCAAGCGCCATCAATCTCAAATATTTAAAATATCCAGAGACAAATTCGCGTGCATTTATTTTTTATTTTCTTGTTAGTGCGGGTCCCTGCTCCGCTCGGCCAACACTTACAACCAGCCAATAATACATAGATACAACGTGCATTTTAAGGGTGAAAAATGGTTTTCCACGATTAGCTACGAAGCTAAACATTATCGATCTTGCCATGATGATCTAATGATCATATCGGATGAGCCCATCAACCAAACCACTCGTACGAGGAAGGGCCTTGTTAACTTTAACTGTCTCCGACATTTTTATAATAAAACTTACCGCTATGCAGGCAATCGTGAAATACGTTTTATCCCCTAAAACCTTGAATAAAAAAAGTTTGTGTTCTGAACAACCCTACCTACTTTCAGTTGGGTATCTACGAATCCTTGTACTCCTTTTATTTACCTGCGTTAAATCCCCACGGGCAGTTAACGCTGCCGCTCCTACCCCGTCTCCTCCTCCACGAGCATTACTTGCTCGCAGGAGGCGCCGGCCGCCCACGCAACCGCGCGGCGGACAATCGCCGCGATCAAGGTTAAGAGCGTGAAAACTCTACTCATTTTACTCCTATCATTTGGTTAAGATTGGCCGGATTATAAAGCACAGTAAGTATTTTGCCCAGTCCTGGTTCGTTAACTTACGTTCGTTCGGTTCTGCTCTGCTCTTCTTACTAGGTGCGATGACGCTAGTAGGTATGTCAAGTTTATGGTGCGATGCGTTCTAATACAGCGGCACGTAATGTGTGTAATCAAAATGTAAATATTACATGAATAATTTTTATTAGTAACACTAGCTCCATACTTATGTTTCATTAGGATGTGTGTCAATAAAACAACGAAGTTAATATAGTTTTTTTAATGGCCATTTTAATTGAGGAACAAAGCTAAAAGTATTTAAAAACCAACGATTATTAATTTTCCATCTATTATCAACTTTAATACATAATATCAAAGACGCTGTCGAGAATCCAATTAGTTTTGCTCCCCAATCTTCCATTACTCGTTTATTCCACTGATAGTGTTCTTAAATACAGTAGATAATATATTTTTACACTATAATGACTATGTGTAGTGAGCATTTGGACACATAACATTTTATGAAGTGCTAAAAAAATATGTAATAATAAATGGAGTTCCAAATGCGACTACACGTCATATTGACATAATTAATATTAACTGTATATATACAGTCAACAACATGAATCCGAAGCAAAATATCGTAGCAGTCACCCGCGGATCACGCACGCGTTGCCAAAATTCACTAACTCACATTATTTCAATATACAAATGACTCTCCTGCTGCTGTTACAATGTTTTGCCCAAGTTGCTGTTCATCGAAGAAATACATCTAAACTTATAAAACAAAATTAACATCTAATTTAATGATTTACTAATGTAATCGTAATTTCGGAGTAGTTATTACAATTTATGTGCTGTGTATGTTTGTTTATTGATGCGATTGACTGAAGTGCATGAAACTACGAACGAATTAGCATCGCTTGTTGAGACCAATTGCATTAGATACGTAAATTTATAGCGTTAACATTTATAACAAATAACGTTAAACAATAATTGGGCTAAAATTTGTTATAGTCCAGCAAATAAACAATTCGGCTTCACGCAGCGCTCCTACCGCGAACACTAATACAAGTAACAAAATAGTTTTATTCAATTCAGCTAGATATGTTTTGTACATAGTCCAATGCGATACTAAACGTATAGGGTGGTCGTTGAGCATTGACATGTGTGACTGTACGCGTATTCATTATAGGTTCCACTTCAAATCCTAATGCGCCACGCTGTAATCACCCCGGCGACTGGCAGGCGGATCGTCTAACGCGCCCCTCAGCCCATACGAAATCATCAGGCATTGACACATTGCGCATGTACCCCAACTATACATAACACATACAAAACATTTCTCTCTTATATTTAAAGGTGAAATATTTAACAGGTGTTTAATACTACAATGTGTCAGTACCATAACAAGTAATTCAAACAATGCCGTTCGTATGTAATAATTTTTCACTATAACCAGTATAATACACCCATTTTTTGCTTAAGCGCTATAACTAAATAGTTTAGAAAAAGTAAAAAAATCATACGTATCTATAATAAAAATTTGGTATTTTAGATTTTTGCGAAAGACCAGCTTTCTTAAGATAATACCGTGTCGTTTTGCTAAAAGACAAATAAAAGGCATATTGAACGTTTCTAGAAACTACTATGACCTCAAGAAATATCATACAACAGTAAAATTGGAATCCACCTTACAACTACATTAAATTTACAGTATCTAAACTTTCTAAATTACCAAGAACGTAGACACGACACCTATTATCATAAATAGGGATACTGTTATATAATTTGTGGGAGTTTAGGACTTGTTATAATTGGGCGTGATTTAGCAGATACGACCTAATCCACAAAATTACAAACAACAACAACATTTTTTTTTATTCATGAAAGTGTTTTTAAGACGTAATTACCAAGTGTTTCTATATTAATTCATATTACTATAATAAATTTGAATATTGATTATCTATTATCTGATAAACTACGCCCAATTGATAGAACCCTAATATCGTAAACAGAAAACTTACTACGATTAATTGAAGGTATATTTTCTGAGATTTATTTTATTTTATGAAGTCAAGCACAGAAGTTTTACAAAATTACATAAACCAAAAAAGTCTAAGCCACATCATTCTTAATGTTACATAATTCTGCAAATTGTATTAGTCAATTATTAAACTTTTTTTTTCTTAGGGCAGGTATGTAACCTTTTTGATTCCAGATTACCTACCTATGGACTGGTTACAAAAAAAAACTCGGTTGTGTTTTTTTCATACAAGTAAAAGCTTATATTTACGATATCGAGAGACGTCATTTGATCGCTGATGAAGTGCAAAGAGCTGTGGGAAAGATACAAACGGACAGAAACCAAAGTATCTGAACAGGAGCATTATCTGTCGTCAGTGGGCTAGTACTACGACAGGAAATCCCGCTGAGCAGCATCCGGGCGTTTAGGGCGTTCATTTATTCAACGGATAAACAGTTATGGTATGAGCGAGAATTATGAAGAACAGGCGAACTGAGTTCGTTTTTGTAAATGGAAACATGAGTGCTCAAAATTACGTTGAAAATGTTCTTAGGATAAGGCGTAAGAACATTTGCACAAACTCTTGGCTACGATTTTAAGTTAATGCACGTTCTCATACAGCGATGCGTACTAGAGACATAATAGACATAATCAGGGTGTTACCCTTTTTTTTTTTTTTTTTTTTTTTACGTGCGCAAAATCCCCACGGATACCTCCCCACCGGAGCCGGTGGAGGAGGTTATGTCGGACTCGAACCGACTAAAACGCACGCCGCCTGTGGGTCGTTTTGGTTGCCGAAGGTGAGGTTGACAGGCATATCCCTCGCACCCCGGCCGACCCAGGGCCATCTCTCACGATCTGGCCCTCTTCTCGGGTGTGGGGACTACAGAGTCCCCAACTCGACCCCGGAAACGGGGAGGCGCGCCACCGCCGCGGCCTGCTTCTGCCAGGGTGACAGGCGGCTCCACCTGTCACCCCCAGGCCGGCGCTCATGGGGGGCGAAGGTCGTTCAACGACCTCCCTGGGCTAAACTGACAACTTGAGCTTTTTTGTAATCAAACAGGTTACATACCTGCTCACATATAAAAAAATAGAATAATTGGCCTAATTGACCAATATAATTTGCAGAATATGTAACATTAAGCATGTTGCTTAGACTTTGTTGATGTGTGTATTTCCCTAAAAAAAACATCAATTTGAAATGAAATCAAATTTAGAACTAAATTTCAATTTTAAATTTGGGGAATTGTGTAAAAAACTTTATATAAAATTTGTTTCGTCTTTTATATCTGCACCTAACATTTATTCGTATAGTTTTTTTTTAAATATACCAAGAGTATTTTGACACCAATATATTCTAAGACCGTGACCGCTGTACTGGGCCTTAGGCACGCATGGTGTGGCGGGGACGAGGAAGAGCAAGAGAAAGAAAGAGCTTGAGCCAAGAGCGAGTGAGATACCGCCATGAGCGTAGACGGCGGACTGGCAAAATTAGTCGGTCGATACTGCCCCATCTCGCCGCGCACATACCCAAGTTGTGGTACAGCGGTTTGGGTCGGACTATAATTAAATCATTTTACAATCACAACAGTATAACTAGATATTTACTTACTGACGACAACGCAACGACTAAAGTGACTAAACTAAGTTATAAATAAAATTCTGAGCCAATTTTTTGGAGTAGTCCAAATACTGATTGCAAACTTCACACTCATGACTTGAATTGTACTAAATAAAAAAGGTTGAAACCTGTATTGGAGACTATTAATGATGAAAACCTTTTAACTTTGCTAATTTTTACAACAGCATACTGCTGATAGTTCTAAAAAATACATTTTACGTTGAACGTCACACACATTAATTAACATGTGTAAAAAAATCCAACCATAACAATTCGAGAACTACTGTGTTAGCCTCAACTATCTTTTATAAAATTAGTCCTTATAATAATACATTTACTGAAAACTAGATGTAATCGTACAATATAATAGGTATTCTAATTCAAGGCAAAGCAGTGTTATAATAGTATACAAAACCAGGCATACATGGTTTAATTAACATTTACCTAAGCAAAACAAGAAAATATTGCTATTTATAAATATTGCATATCGTTTAGAACTCTTTGTATTCATAAAATGATACTTAAACAGAAAAAGCCTAAAATTGGATATGGTCAACATCAGTTATTTATATAATTATTGTATAACTATCGACGAGCATCGCGTTGGAATCGCTTTTGTGATCACAAACGCAGAGCATTTTTATTACAGGTAAGCTGGCTTTAAGTAGGTAACTGTGATGTGAAAAATGTGAACGTATTATTTGAGTATATAATGACTATATAATGTCAACAAATCCAGCAGATGCAACAAACATTTGAAAATTAATATATTGCGAGACTATATAGGTGACACTGGGTTTCGAATAAGGTTATAAGCCGAGACGGATTGTCTAGTAACTTATAACGCGTCAGATTATAAACTGTCTAAATATTGTCAACATATTTCCCGTTTAGTAGAGTATGCACAAGTTAAACGTACGCAAAATTTGCATCTATACTTAAGATATTATAAAGCTGTAAAGTTTGTTTGTTTCGTGGAACGCGGTAATGTAATAAACTACTGATTCGTATAGAAAAAATATTTTTTTGTTGAATAGTTCATTTATCGAGGAATTTATAGTTATTTAAACTATCATGATCACTCACATCAGTATCAAAATAAACGGGATATTTACCATGGTAAACATGGTAAATATCCCGTTTATTTTGATATTGATGTATAGTTATTGACTGGGTACGAACCCGTGATCTTTCCCTTTCCTCCATAAAGGAAAAATCACGGGTTCGAATCCCGCCGGGACCGTTTCTTAATCGATTCTATAGATCATTATTCTAACATGGCTCTCGTTTATTGTTAATTTCGTCTACATACATTTTAAAACTAAACAGGGTGGATGCGGAAGGAAGAGGATCGGATAAAATAGCGCGAATTGGGAGAGGCCTATGTCCAGCAGTGGAGTGCGGTTGGCTAATTGATTGATTGCACCAGGGTGGCCAGAGAAAAACAATTGTATATTAAATTAATGACACATGAATTCGTTCGGAATAAGTGTCATAAAAAAAAAAATAATGACTATTGCTATGATATGTTTTCGAATTTATTATTGAATTTTAGAGTATTTTTTACTTTCATACAAAGAAAAGAAACTATGTATGAAAGGTATGAAAAAGTATGAAAGGCTTTCTTTCAGTTACAGTGCGCTAGAGAATGACTGTGTAAGTGATATTAAGTAACATCTTTTCCATTGAAGAGGACAAGTGGCTCAATGATAGAGAGACTATAATATGTGGTCTCTGGAGCAAATAGAAGCCTGATTTTTCCATACATAACTAGACCGTAAATCACCCGCCCTACTATCCGTATAAATAAACGCTGGTTCAGAGTTATCAATCCAGCATTACTTCGTTTACGCTCCGTCGTCAAAATAACATAGATATATAGACAAGACTCATATATTTATAAACTATGACTTGAATTTAAAAAAGGGTCCGTCAAATAAGGCTACAAAAGTATGATCGTAAAAGGCAAAAACTGCACCAGCTTTTGCTGCTCTTTTGTGATACACATACAATTCTCATCTCGACCAAAACCATATCCAAAGAACTCCCTTACGTAAGCTGTGTTCGCGTTAGAAAAATAGTGTTGTACTAATTTATTTGATTCCTGTATATGAGTTTGCCAAGAAAAGAGTAGTGGTCTTTTAGTCTCCATCTTTGACTAAAAGAAGCGTTCTATTTTTGACTGATAGAACACTACCCTATTTATTACACAGTTTCATACAAAGTTTAATGATATTAGAGAAAGCTTGTGAAGTGAGTGAACTTAGAAGCAAAATAGTAACCTAGTGATGCGTAAATATATATAATGTATGTATGTATAATGTATGGTGACATAAGCCAGAAATATAAATACCATTCAAATTATTTTAAACAACCTCTTTATGTAATTGCTTTATTTATTTCTGTTACATGTACAGAATTAATTAAAAACATATTTAACAACTGGCTAAAATAAACATATATAATGTGCTCACACTCGCGCTCATGGAATATACAGTACCCGGTGATTGGCTTGATACGTAGCAACATAGGCAAGAAGAGTGAGACTTCGGCTAAGATCGGTTTTTTTTGGTTTTTTAGAGCGTTCTCTCTGTCGTAAATCGGACTGATATGTTTGATGAACAAATGGAGGCGCCCTGTTAATCTATATACGCACATTTTAGATTTAATAAATATGAGTTATCGTGAAATATCATTAACTTTTCTAATATGCAATTATGCTTGTGCCAAAGATATATAATGCCGCAATCTTCCCAACTGTCGACCCAAACGCTGAGTATTATACAAAACAGAAATTTCGCTAACCAACCTCTATAACGTAGATGGAGATAATTGCGTGAAGACTTAAAGTAAATGAAAACGCAGACATGCACTTATACGAATTGTGCAGGTAGGTTTGTAAGACGAGGGTGAACCGATGACTGAGAAGTCTATCTAGACGTAGTGCGAGAACAAGTGATATTTTTGTAGAACAGTCAGAAGATGGCGGGTGATCTAGTGACGTAGATATAACACTAAAAGTTGTTTATCATAATAAACGCGAAAGCTGCTATGCTCTATTATCTGGTGTAAACGAGTTTTTGCTTCTAAATTCATAATTTACAATACACATATGTTTATCTAAGTTATGTTACATTATGTTATTATGACATTTTTAACACGGAAGATATGTTTGACGAGTTAAATTTTGACATCATAGGAACATAAGTATTTTCTATATTGAAACAGTTTGACAAGCTTTATGTGGAATCGTGTCGAAATAGCTTTATATTATATAAAGCTAATGTCATTATTTGGCGTTTTTTAGATAGACACATCTGTCGGTCCTATATTACAGTATAATTTATAGTATTTTAATTTGAAAGATTACAGAGATGTTGGCAATTATATTTTTAAGTAATTCTAATTAATGTATCACAGAACATAAAATGGCAAATGTCCGGATTACTGGTTAAATTAATGTGTAAATATGTTCCTCATCTCGCAGAGGACAAATAACTAATAAAAATAATTTTGATCGGTTTGTATCTCACTTGATTCGCGATTTTTTTTTCACAATTTTATATAATTTTCAACCGCTTCCGGACATCAAATTTGAATTCGTCTTAATATCACATGGATCTTTATTTATAAATAATTTTTGTTAACTTTGTGGTGGAATGCAAATATATAAATATTACTATTAAATCACGCTTCAATTAAATAGGATTTTTGATTAACTACATCAATCGAACAGGGACTAACCCCTATAAATGTCAGACATGTATAACAATTCGATGATATTGGAAATGTATATTTAATTCTAATCGTTTTGTACATTATTTTAGTATTTTATTGTATATTATTGAATACTGTGTACGACCTGCTTTAATTTGATGTCACCCTTTGAAATAAAACACGGTAAAAATATTTGAATAAATTGTATCTTGTAATGATATCGGTCAAATTATAAAACACCAGAATTGACACATGTTCTATCCATTTTAGAATTTTTTTAATTATTTCAAGCTGGTCAGACGAAAAATTTAATTTTTTAAATTATTTCAAGCTGGTCAGACGAAAAATTTATTTCTTTTAATTTTTTCAAGCTGGTCAGACGAAAAATTTAATATTTTTCTGCCATCTTATTTTCTGCTTACTTTGTCTTGTTTGTTTTGTAACTTTACCGGTTAAACTATTTATTAAAAATATTTAAAAACAAAAAAGGCACGCTTATAATTAATTGTAATATTGAGAGGGAGTTTCACTAGAAACCTAGTACTACTAATTTCGCTGCGCGGATGCGTGGGCGGCCGGCGCCTCCTTCTGCGAGCAAGTAATGCTCGTGAAGGAGGAGGCGGGGCGGGAGCGGCAGCGGGAGCGACGAAGGATCGCAAGACAAGCTGCCCGCGTACGAAGGCAACTCGGGCGTCGGAGGTCGATGAACGACCTCCGCCCCCCATGAGCGCCGGCCTGGGGGTGACAGGTGGAGCCGCCTGTCACCCTGGCAGAAGCAGGCAGCGGCGGTGGCGCGCGTGGCGCGCCTCCCCGTTTCCGGGGACGAGTTGGGGACTCTGTAGTCCCCACACCCGAGAAGAGGGCCAGATCGTGAGAGATGGCCCTGGGTCGGCCGGGGTGCGAGGGATATGCCTGTCAACCTCACCTTCGGCAACCAAAGCGACCCACAGGCGGCGTGCGTTTTAGTCGGTTCGAGTCCGACATAACCTCCTCCACCGGCTCCGGTGGGGAGGTATCCGTGGGGATTTTGCGCACGTAAAAAAATAAAATAAAAAAAAAGTACTACTATTTTCGGCTCTATCATCATATCAGCTTGAGTGTGTCAAATGTAAAGTGTTGTCATCCGAATTTTGCATAGTAAAGTAGGTTAATGCTTTAGTGAGTTAGTACGTTAGTAATATTGTACTTTAGCCAGTTAGTGCGTTACGTTATACGTTAATGAGTTTAAAGCAACCTAATAAGTTTTGGTAAATGATTTCTTGTTCCGTAGGTCTCTTTCTATTCATATGACAACAGGCAGGATTTTGAATTAGAAATTTGTACCGTAAATACGACTACGGCTTTTTCCCTCTGTACCTCGGAGGGAAAAAGCAGAGTCAACAGCTCGGCTTTTGCTTCTATTTTCACACTCTTTACGAACTAGTTTTATACAACTAAGTCTTATTTTTAAACATTTGAAGTAGGCAATATGGGCCGATAAAACTGCACACACTGAGTTGGCAACACTGGGTGGCTTTTGCTAGAGCAGATTACGACAGTTAAAATGCTCACGACAACACACACTAGTTCTGATGAAAATTTGATGTCTTTTCGATTTTCCATCGAACCATATCAATTCTGATCTTTTAATTTTGACTAATTCTTTGTGATTAATACTTTTAGCCTCGAAAATTTTTCAGTACTTTGGTAAAAAAATATTGATTTCTTTTTTATTTAAAGAAACTATGTAGAAATTAAACCTTTATAGGCACTACACTAATACTTTCACGCTATCCCAGATATGTATTTCGGTATTTGAGTGCTGTGATGTTGATTACTGATGTACATACAGATCTACATGTCAAAACTCGCAAACAACATATCTGCCTAAATCGGGTGAAATAAGTTTATGGTTTCACGTACGATGTACATTTTGTATATAATTTATAATTTTATATATTTGTTTCCGCATTACTCCTATTCTATTGTATATTTAATAAGGGTTTATGCATTAGCGAGAGCACTTTATGTATGTATATTGTTATGATTAATTAATTTACGTTTCTAATATAGACATACAGACGATATTATAACCATAAATGAGGTTGCAAACAATAAAATTGCTATTGCATTCATTACAATATACACATATATTTCATGTTTATATAATTATATATTTACATATAAGGTTTTTTTTAACTGGGGCAGTATGCGGAAAGCCGAAATCATAAGAGATACAGTTTCACTGTATTGAGAATTAGTAAGTATTTATTATAAAAAGAACTTTAGCACATTGTTATTGGTCAAAGCTTACTCTTCTAACCCTGGGCAATTCTAACGGGTAACGTTAATGCACATTATCGCAATAAATATTGCGTTAAACTAACTCACTCGTCACCACACGGTGCAGCAGATTGCTCTGTTTGCCTGAAGCCGCAACTCTGTCTACCCCTGCACCATGGTCGCAGCCGGGTTAGCCAAGAATGCGGAAGAACAACTGGGATTTTAACTGGGATTTGTTGAACCACCTAATGACGGTATATACCATCTCGAATGCGGCATACTCTTAGGTCTTGTGACTTCTGACTAGTGTTGTGTCTGTTTATAGGTAATTCTACGGTTTCTTCTGACAAACATGCATCAGAATACCAGCTCATGCTCCCCGATACTTCGTCTGTAGACTGGTGAAAGTCTGGGTCATTCTTTGAGTCACACATAATAATAAAAAATTCGCACAAGTAAAGAAGTGCACTAAATAGTAGTGAAATTACACAAAAAGCGCGAGAAAATACGCCCATTACAAGCGAGCAGTCGGCGCAGCGAGCTAAAGACTGATTGATTAAATTTGGGGTGGCTGATTCGGATATAGTTATAAGGACAGACACAAAAGTTTGCCGAATGTGTAATCAATATTCGCATTGTCAAATTATTACGATAATTCACGGCTACATTATCGTAATAATTAATGGCATTTCCCGTTCTCCAACATAATAAGTATTGTTTAAAACTGAGTAATTCACACAGTGCAAACTTATGCTTGACCAAATATTTACTTAAGCCAAATTATGTTCACAAAAATACCTAACATTGACTCGTGGTTTCGGGTTTCCTCACACAGTGCCAGTAAAACACACACTGTATTTCAACACGTATGTAAAGGCATTGGATAAGTCTATTGGTACATATATGAACCATTTAATTCTAAAAGGCATCATAATTACAATAATTACGTTACATATAATCACTACAATTTGATATTTCTTTAAATATAATGACTATGTTCAGAGAAGCGCAATTAAGGGACAAATATGAAGAAACTTAAGAAGTATTTTACTTCTTCCACCTAAGTTGATATATTCATATGAATACAATAATGAAGACGATGAAGGATGGAATGGCACCGATAGCTATGTCACATACTGGTGCCATATAAGAGAGTGGTGATACATCTGATGTTAATCATTACTACGTTGATAACACGACGATGTCATATCGGTAAACTATGAGCTCACAATGAGAGGATATTATGGTGAACTTATGACAAAGGTACATTTTGAAAATAAAATGTGGCCAGCACTAAGAGATCCAGATTTAAAACTAAACAATATCTTATTATAGGTGTTAATTATTAACACCATATCATCATTGTGTAGATATTGCTAGTCTTCTTACATTCTCTTTGATATATCCAATGGTTTAATTTCGTAAGTATAAGAAATGGAAATAGACGATAAATCAACCGTTTATCGAGTTCTATGCAATGTATTATATAACCAGCACAATTTTTTTGCCAAGTGTTACGAAAATATACGATATTAAACAATATGCCTAATTAAAACAATATACTAAGCTGAAATTAGCAAACAAACATTATGTAATAATTACTAAGAAAAACGCACCCAATACCGCACGAATTGAGTGCGTTTTGCAAATGGTCGTATAACGTAAGTCTTTAAAAATAAAGTATAATTCGAACTAATAATTTTTAAATAATATACAACCAAACTTTCAACCACTGGGTTACAGTTAATTCGCCTAACAAAATACATTATTTATTAGCTAACTTAAAATTTAGTCTCACGGTGAAAAACACCCCAATGAAACATTCTTGTTGCAACAAACAAGGATGTTTCATTGACTCATGGCCTGTTCAATCAGTTACATATACGTACAGTCCTGATAAGGTTTTAACCCAATTCATCGCTGTGTTCTGCGAGCAGCCTTGCGTATTCGCCGCGAGGCGGTATTGGTTGTTGTCCCCATGTTGAATACTGGCTGTGTGCTCCCAAAACTGTACACGCTACTCGACTGATCCTGCTGTTGTTGTGATTGCTGAAAAATGTAATGAATTATATAAATATAGCATTTTCATTTCAGGCACTTACATAAACAAGTTGAAAGATTTTGACCATCCGTGGACGGAAAGTACTCTAAGTAAGTGAAATTTACTCAAATAAAACATTCCCTTATTTTTGAAAATAAACTTCTACATTCAAAGAATTTCGGAAAATCACTACCCGGTAATCTAAACGAAAAAACATCCTGTATTTTTATGGTATGAATCAAGTGTCAATCATAGGGATCAAATCTCTAACAAGCATGGTAAATTATGTGGACATGACTTCCAGAGCAACACCATGCGTTTTAGTGGGGTCAATTCCATATTAACATTGGCCCTGGTGGTGAGCTGAAGTCCCAGAGGGCTTCACACATGAAAAAAGGGGTTGCTCCACTATTATGTTGCCCCAGGGCCCCCTATGACCCTGCTTATGGGCGTGCCCTTTAAGCAGTCAATTAATTGATCAGTCAGCAAGTCAGGTTAAGTGGCAAACTATTGCTAAAAGTGCTTACCTGCTGTCCAAAACCAAACATTGGCGTTTGCGCCTGTGCGCCGAATGTGAAAGCCGGAGCAGGTGCAGGCGTCATAGAGGCTGTCTCAAAAGAATTGATTGAAGCACTCGGTGCACCAAATGTGGGTGTTGCACCAAGACTCGATGTACCAAACATGCCCATCTGCGGTACTTGGTTGTTATTCTGCTGAGGGGAGCCAAACATTGACGCAGGAGACTGATTTTGCACAGGGCTCGAGAAAAGTGACGGCTGACTGGTATTATTCTGATTTGCCATTCCAAAGATATTTGGCGGAGGCTGAGCAGTATTGCCGAAAGCCGAAGATGGGCTAGTAGGGTTGAACTGCGTCGATGTGCCGAACGTGAACGCCGCTGGCTTCTGCAGGCTATTCGTCGTCGTATTTGATGTGAACATGCTGTTCGATGGTGTATTGTTGTTTGGGGTTGGGTTCCACATATTCTCTTTTTGAACGTTAACAAAAAGATTAGATGGGTTGGCCGGTAATGAGTTGTTAGTCAACGTATTACTGGTCTGTAAGCCACTTCCACCAGCTAGTGTGTTGACAGATAAACCATTTGTACCTCCTAAAGAGCCTGATGAACCTATATTCCCACCTATCAGGCTATTTGATGCAAATGTACTGCTAGCCATAGAATTAGTACTCAACATATTTCCTGGTAAACCGTTACCCCCCATAGGGTTTCCTGATAGGGTATTGCCGACTAAACCGTTAGTGGCAGACATTCCATTAGATCCACTTAAACTGTTAGAAGTTAGAGCGTTACTGGGAAGTAATGTATTCCCTGACGTAAGACTGAAGGTGTTTGTATTCTTAGCGTTATTGACACTAACTGGCGCAAATAAGGATTTGAATACGGGTTGCGCGTTAGAAGTCAATAAAGATGGTGTGGAGTCTGTTTTAGTGGTATTGTTGCTGCCGAACGTGAATTGTATACTTGGTTTCTCAGCAGGTGTCACCGTAGAGCCAGATGGCGTGGGATTGTTAACGCCATTACTACCAAAGCTGAATATAGGCGCCAGAGGTGCTGGTGCTGCAGGGGCCGGCAATGCAGGGGCCGGCAATGCAGGAGCCGCCAGCGTAGGAGCCGCCAGCGTAGGAGCCGCCAGCGTAGGAGCCGCCTGCGTAGGAGCCGCCAGCGTAGGAGCCGCCAGCGTAGGAGCCGGCAGCGTAAGGGCCGGCGTTTCACTTTTCTGCATTGGTGCTACCGGTAACATGAGAGATATATTTGATCCGCTCGTAGTTGGTACACTGCTCTGAACCGGTGATGAAAACGAAAGCACCGAGTTGCTGCTAACCGAAGTCGTGGTAGCGAACAAATTTGAAGCTAGTTTCAATGAGAAAGGAGATTGCGTTGGCAGTTTCTCAACACTAGTCACTGCTGGTTGTAGAGTTAATGGAATGCTAGGTACGTCTTTCTTTACTTCGACTGTTGGCAAAGTGAACAAGCTCGATGTGGGAGCTAATGGCTTATCTTTATCAACTTGTGTAAATGGTGTAGCGAAAAATCCTGTAGGCTTTCGTTTGTCCTCTATTACTGGAGTAAGAAAGTTCTCTGAACTTTTCATTTGTGGTACTTCTTGTAACTTTTCTTCGTCTTCAGAGGCGCTTTTAGGTTCCAAAAGATTTGCTGATGCATTTGTAGTCTTCGGCATGCCAAAACTGAATTTGACAGGCTCTAATGGTTTCTCTTTCACCGCATCTACTTTGGTTTCTGTTTTCTTGGTAGGTAAACTAAAAGTGAATGTTGGCGTTTCAGGTAGCACATTGTTGTTTGTTTCCGATATTATTTTAAATTTGGACTCGGGTGTTAATTGTGCTTCAGGCTTCTTAGCTAATGTAGCTTCTTGTACTTTAGGATCAATACCAAATTTAAATGAAGATGTATTAGTGTTTAAAGAGAAGCCAAATTTAGACTCTGGTAATTTACTACTAGGGTTTCTGTCTGCAGCACAACAAACGCATACAGTTTCATGACTTGCGTTCATGACTAAACAACTGGAACACTCCCATTTATCAGACTTCTGGGTTTTGGCAAGACTTACGAATGTGTTATCACCATGATTATTTGACCCAAAGAAAGTAGTATTATTGGATGGCAGTTGCAGAGGCTTTGCATCTTTAGGAACTGGATTTAGTTCGCTGCCGCCAATTGTAAAACAGCCTCCACAAGATGGCGCCTTGACTTTCGGGAAAGTAGCAAATTCAGCCGTAGCCGCCGCCTTCATCGCCTTGCTGGCTTCGTTTGGTTTACTTTCGCCACAGCATGGGCACTTGCCTACACTGTCTTCGTTCATAATCCAACAGCCGCCGCATTTCCACTTCGTAGATTGACTGGATTTAGCTGTTGGTGGACTAGCCATCTTTTCACAATTGATACATTTGTCTTTTAGTGCCTGACTATCAGCAAGCTTACAGACTACGCATTTGGCGGCCTTCGTAGCTTTCTGCTGCTGATTGTGGCCACAACAGACGCATTTCGTAACCTCAGACTTGTTGTTGACCCAACAGTCAGGGCATTGCCAATCTTTTGCTTTATTGGTAGTCTTATCTGTTTCCTTAACGTTACCTACAACAGAGGAAACATCAGTTTTGCTGGTACATTGTTGTTGTTCAATGCGTCGCTCGGGACTGTCAAAAGTGAATTTCGGAGGTGTCGTGTCCGGCGCCGGAGTATCACACGACACTTGTTCGGGATTAGAAAATTTGAAAATATTACTACTAGCGTCTGTTGCAGACTTACTTGTAGATATTTCAATATCGGTTTTAGTATGATCTGTTTTAGGAACAGTATTAACTTTAGGAGTGGATGTAACAGGAGCTGAATCGAAGTTAAATGTAGGTAACTTATTCTGATCGATCTGTAACGTGGCGGAAGGTAGTTGCACAGACACGTTTATATCAAATGTATCTTGCCCACGATTACTTCTTGTTACTCTCGTCTTCACTTTGGTAGTCATTTTGTTGGCTTCCCTAATCTGGGTGTTGCTTTCTTTAATTTCTGATTCGGGCCTGTAAACAAAATTTATTGATAAATACTTAACTAGAAGGAATTGAAAAAAATATTGTATTATTGGTGTTCTGCATAACTAATCTAGTGAAATAAATAATCTCTGATCGGCTCAGTCAGGGCGCGGTCTAATTGCGACTCGCGTGCAGCCTGGCGAATATACCTAGAAATATACACGTAAAGCGTGGATTTGGAATTAACAAACCCTTGAACTCTTAAAAAGTTTGCTTTTTCTGATATTGGATCCAATATCAAAACAAGTTACCAAGTTAGCAACATTGCACTAACATTCATATCAACTTTACTGGCATAACATAACATAAACTCAAGCCTATATCCCCAAAGTGGTAGGCAAAGGTGCTAGCACCCACATTTCGCTTGTTTATGTTTTAGGTCTCAATGTAATAGGTTGCGAGCCTATTGCCATTAACCGGGCACTTATAAACCTACGATAAATACACTTTACTGGCACTTTTGGACAATAATCAGAAAGAAATATAGAAGTCTCTTTATACAATTGAACATTTTTCACTACTATGAAATAGAGGTTTGGTAAATCTGGAATAAAACCTATTTTTTGTAAAACAATGCAAACAGAAATGCTTACCATGATAGGCTTTCAGTGGCAGATGCTTCAGAAGTCTTGATTATTGCAGTTGAATTTGTTAAAGGATAAGGAGAAGCACTGCTGTGAGAGGCTATTATTTGACGGGCCGCCTTTGTAGAGTCCATTAGACGTGATCTTTGTTTCAAACGCAGTATCGAGGCGATGCTTGGCACATTAAGCTCCTGGGTTTTGTACGCTACACAAAAGAAATAGAAAAGATGAGTGGTAGTGCTTAGTTTAAATTGTACCTTTAGTGAGTAATGTGATACTTACTGAGACTTCTATTTTCATAGGGCGAGGAAGTGTTATTGGCAGTATAGAAACTTTCCAGTTTCGGTTTAGTGTAATGGGGGATTCTTCGGGCTTCCATTAATGGCGAAGAATAAGACTCAAGCAAGTCCAAAACGCGTCGTGCTGAAGAGCTCATGGCACTGTCTTCATTACCCTTGGACTCGTTCACCAACGCTACTGTATGTTGCTGTATATTGGGTTGATTTACATATGATGATGCTGCTCCACCATATATTGTTGAACCTGGATAGAAAGGCGAGCCGAGTAGCGTAGGCTTAAAGGAAGACCTTATCATATCTTCTTTTGGTGATTTGGCTGAAATTCATTTTCAGAAATATTAGTTATGAAGAACTCGAGATTTTTAGTTAAGAATACGAAGGTACTTGATACTGTCAGAAGTTTACGCAAATATCACTCATTGAAGTAGGAGCTGAAAATGTTCAAACTTACCATTTGGTTTCGTAGCATCTTCATTACTACTTCTATCAAAGATGGATTTTCTCTTGGCAGCAACTGATTGGCCTATGTTGGAAACTGTGTGTTGTGTTGACTTGAACCTTGATGAGTCTCTATCAAGCTTGTCTTTTATAGGCTCATTAGTAAACATTTCAATTGGACTCCGCATTTGTGTGAAACTGAGGTTGTTTCGACTGGTAGAATATGGAGTGCCAGGAAAATGGCTGACTGGTATTTCTGTGATTTCAAGATTATTTGTAGTGCAATTTGGCTGAAACATGAATGTAGATGTTAATAATTATATTTTCAAGAATTCTACTTCAGTTTATAGATCTACAGCTAAAACAGAGCTTAATACTAGTTAGATACTAAGGAAAAAATAATATCATACTTCTGTAATGCCAAAATGGTTAAATTTGTTGATAGCGTTAAAACGCATACGCTTTGCTGGCGGTTGGGTTACGACTGGGGATTCAGAACCCTCATCTTCCGTAGATGAGTCTGAAACATCAGCTGCTGGCGCTGATCCATTCCCACTTGAAGAACTCGGGCTGCTGAACCACTTAGTTATTGTGGCAGGCAGCAGGCCTGATACTCTTGATGTTACATTCTTGACAAACGACTGAAAAATATAATAAGTCATGGGTTATTTCAAAGTACACCAGCTCAAAAGTGATTCTAAAATAACAGCTGACAGTATATTCGCTTAGATCAGTCTTTGCAATGCATAACCAGCAAGCAAATGCAGCAAAATATAATGTAAGGAAGGAAGTCAGCTGGCATGGAAGATGTTTTAATTCATAAGTTATAATGATAGAATGATTTACATTACAAAATGCCCAAAGCTCATGATATTGAATTATATTAATAATCTTTAAGGATAAGGCTGTTTAACATCAGACAGATATATATAGCCCAAACTCAGCCTCAGATGCATGCCTCGAGTCAACAATAGTGCCCGGAATATGGCAATAGGCTCACCCCCTATTATGTGGGACCGAATACAATTTATTGGTGAAATGTGGGTGTTAATTCACCTCTGCCTAACCCTCTAAGGATAAAGGTGTGATTATATGTTTGTATGTATGTAATAATTTTTAGGGTATTGACATTGGTAAGGTCATATTGTGTAAAAAATTATACAATTAGTTTCGCCAAGCATGCACTGCAGTGCCTCTATTCTTTATTTAGAAACAGTTTCTTTACAATACATAATGCATGAGGGACACACACACAGAAACCATTTTAATGCAGATCTTTTCAATACAACTTCAGGTCTAAAAAATGAAGGTCTCCATTACAGTTGCCAACAAGAGTAGAAAGGTGATCTTAAACATGTTGGCTTACATTGTTGACATAGACATTGAATAAAGTTACATGTGATTGTGAACTGCAATAACTTATAGCCTGTTCATTATAGGATGATTCGCATGACAGCTGTTATCGAGCAAGGATAAATGATGGGACATTATTAATTAAATTGATTTATTTATGGATTATTAGTTACATACAGTTTTGAAAACAATAAAAACCATCAATATTTATTTATGTATTTATTTATATATTATCATTGAATGATCATCGTTAGTGCGATCTTGCAAATTAATAATTAATTCTAGATCGCACATTTCATCAAACGACGTAGTTACTATCAAAGAAATTAACGTCGACATGCCATTTATGTTTTTTGAATATTTAAAATTATAAATTATTAAGATCTTTGAGCAAAATCTTTCAAATAATAATATTACTCCAGTAAATGTCATTATTTCAAGTACTGCTTATAGGGCCTGAGACTGCACCTCTGAACCGCAGAGGTGCATCGAGTTAGGGTTTTAAAAGGTATGCAAGTATGTAGGTAAGAATGGGTCCCAGCACATATAGGGTCTGTAAGAAAAGGGTATATGGTATAGGTCTGTACAGAGTGAGCCTTCCTACATCCCGTGGTATGAAGGCTGTAAGTTGAGCTGAAGTACCATCAAATCATTACTGAGGCTTCGTTCTGGGCATTATCCATGGGTAAAATTGCCTTCGTAATAAAGAAAGCTGACACTCCAAATTGTAGGGAATGCGATAAAATTGAAGACGTGCATTTGCTTGTGGTGTGTGTGCAGAATAGGATGGAGAGGGTGTTACTAATGAGGGACTTGAATCTGAATGGGCAGGGTGTGGGTTGGGTTCAGTTTCAGCTCTCTGAGTCAACCACCAACAAGGCCAGAAGGCTATGTCATTTGGTCACATCTGCCAATAGTTCCTAACAGTGACGTTTAGAGCACCTTAGAGGTGAACTTAGGAGTTTGTAACTAATTGAAAAGAATTGAAAAAAGAAAGTGCTGCTGGTACAGGGTGCGATGAGGTTGACATATCTGTATCGATAATTCTTTTTTTGACCTCAAGAAAAAAGGTCTAAGAACAATTATGGGGACAATAACAGGTCACTATCCCCTTAACAAGCACCTACACACCATCAATGTTACAGACAATCCTTTTACAGGGGGTGTTTTGTTGCCGAGGAAACAATAACAAATCCTCAGCACAGTAAGGTTGCTCTTGTGAAGCCTGTGAAGCTCCCAGTAAGCTTCTACATTTTTGGGTCGAGCTAGGCTGGCTGCTCTAGCCAGTACTCTGCATGCGCATTGGCCCATAAAAGGAGGCTAAGTGTGGACCAAAGAGTCCCTTTTCAACACCAGGGGCGTTACAACTGTGATGAGTAGGTACGAAAACAATTATGTAAATATAAGTAGTGAAAGATGTACATGAGAATTGAAGTAAATGGAAAGATGTGGCCTATCTACATGTTGTTTAATCATCTTCTTGTGGTGTATGTAAATTTCCTTTATAATCATATAATGGTACATCACTGAAACATTCGCATTTGTTTGTAATATGCATCATTGCAGGTTGAACGCACAAGCACTGTATTTGCATGTCTTCTTTACATTTAGATATAATAAGCAACCATGTCCAAAGAGAGACAACCGTATAAAGTACTCATAAACATTAATACACAAACCTCATAACTCTTACAAGTTCGAGATGTCAGTATGTGTGAATATATATATAGGTTTGAAACAAAGGTGGTTAAAAAGAGTATTTACTAATAAATTTAGTAAAACATATATAGAACTGTAATGGGTGCATGTGTGTCTGTATCTGTTTTGTGTTCTACCTTTTGATAAATGTTACAAATTAAGTAAAGTAAATATCAAAAGCTAATGATCACATTCACACATCCATAGGTCATGGTAACCACTTTCTATCAGGTGGGCTATATGCTTGTATGCCACCTAAGTAGTATAAAAAAAAATCTACAAAGTTCACTTTGAAGTATTTTATTCACGTAAGATCCATTATTAATTGTTTGTGGCTTTATGTTGGAACTCAACACTTGTGTCAGTGTTTGTGGTCGCATTTGTCTGAAATGGGTCAGATAATTTTGATGTTTTTTTTTCATATTTCAATAATTTATGTACCTAACATAAATTATCTTTCCTTACAGGTTATCCCAAGTGTGATATCTTTTTAACCATCTTATTGTCAGCTGATAATCAAGACTCGGGGCCAGTCTGTTCACGTGGTGTGTGATTCTGTCTTTGTATGTCTTGTTACAGCACCAGAATGGAAGATTTTAAAGATATTAATATGTATGAATAGCAATATAAAATCCCAGACAATGTGGGTGGGTGTGTTGGCCCATTGCAAATTGAAATCAATTGTGAAATTCTTTACACCCAAAGGTATGCAACCATGATGTGTGCTTATGTTAGATTAAATTGTATACTGTGATAGTATTTGGTCCCACGTAATAGGGGTGAACCTATTGCCGTATTACAGGCACCACTGTTGACCCAAACCATACATCAGAGGCTGATTCCGGGCTGTACACATATATCTGTCTAATGTTAAATAGCCCTAACCCTTAGTCGCCTTGAAAAATACATACCTAACACATCAAATAGATGGAAACGGGATTAAAAATACTCTATGTGATAATCCAAGTAGTATACATGTACCATATTTCCATATCCATGCATATAATTAGATATACTTGAGTAACAATCTTTCAAAATTAAAGTACATCCTAGTAAGATTCCAAAGAACCATCCAATTTTTAAATTAGTTTTAGCAAAACATATTGAATTTTTTCATATTGTTTTCTTTGAATTATTACTTCTAGTAAACATCAATATCAATAATATCCGTATTAAATATAGATGTGTAATTTTACAGCAATGTTATGTACCATTCAACTGTATTTCATCAAGGTTTGCCAATTTTGTACAATAAAAACAAATTATAACAAGCAAATCTTATTCTGAATCATTCAAGCATTCAGAACATACAAAGCTTCTACAGGAGAATACCCGTTCAATATTCAATTCAATGATTGCAAGAAAACTTAACATTAAGACACTAAATTGAACATGCACCTGTTATATTTCAAAGCATGGATCTGGGCAAAAACATCGCACAAGCAAAAGCTTTCTAGCTGACTTTTATTGTATATTTGTCGTAATCCAGTGCATTAGAACTATTCGAATGAAATCGCCAGTAAGATAAAAAAAAGAAAACTACGCGTGAGACCGCACTTTTACTGAAAAACGCAACGACTTTAGAGCGGGAATTTATGGAATACTTACATTGCTTTTTTCGCTTGAAGACGGCCGTGCTCGCTTCTCCTTATATTTTGAAAACGGAGTATTCATTGTAAATGTAATTTACACCACTGATTTACAATTGCTCGCGGTGACGCTACTGCAAATTAATTTTTTGGCTTTATATTCGCCACTGGCAAAAACGTGACAAACATGGCGTCTCTAAAATGTGTCAAAGAAACGCTTGGAGGGAGGTCTAAATATTGGTATTTAAATAATTTTAACTACGTTTTTTCTATGCAATAGTGAACTAGCTAAAGGTTTTAATATATGCAAACAAAATAAATACAATATAAAACACGTCTCAACGATAAAATTACAAAACTTTGATTCACATTAGCGCACGCTGCGCAGTGTTGCTATACGATAAAATTAAAACTGCAACTACAGGTACAGAGTAAAAATAAAGACACCCTTATATCCTCTTTGATCTATTTTCTTTTGTCTATGTCTTTGATAAAGACGGTAGCGAGATAACGTAAAGTTGCTCCAAGTTTTCGTTCAGGAGTTATAACCTTTCGCATGGCTTAAGCTGTGGAATAAACGCCAGCCGTGGTTTTCCCAAGCAACTACAATATGGGGTTCTTCAAGAAAGTCATTAGGAGGTTTTTACAGGGTCGGCAGCACGAGTGAGACCTCCCTGGTGTTGCACACGTCCATAGGCGGCACGGTAACCAGTTTCAATCAGTTGGGCTGTGCTGGTCTTGGAAGACCAGCACACGGCCCAACTGATTGAAACTTATTAATAGGTGGACCTAAGTGAGATAAAAAAAAGTATCTTGTTTCTTTATGTATGGTGTTACTAGGTCCAAAAGGTTATCAAAACACGCATCTTTCATGCGAAAATAATTTTCATAATTGGTATCCTCTTTATAGTACAGAAATCCCTTTTTAGTAGCCAGTCTTTTACCCTACCTTTTCTTTTTATTAATTTTTTACTCAAAATAGCAACCAAAATTTTAACACAAGCTTTTCTTTTATGAATATCCATAATTAAATAAGTATATTACTTTGCGTGAACACGTGAATTCTCTGTGAAGTTTTTGGTGAGACTGATGAAAATTCTGATTGAACGTGTATTGTCGACAGTATAACCATCATTCAATGATTGATGGCTTGAATGACGCTTGCATGAGCGTCTAATTGGCGCCTACAATCGACGGGTCAACAGTTTCACCAATAGTTGTATTCGTTCGTTCATCAATAGTTGTATTCGGTCCCACGTAATAGGCGGTGAGCCTATTGCCGTATTCCGGGTACTATTGTTGACTCGAGCCATGCACCTGAGGCTGAGTCTTTGCTGTATATATCTGTCTGATGTTAAACAGCCCAATCCCTTAATCGCCTTGTACGACACCGCCTGCAAAGAGATGGGGTGGCCCTAATTCTACTTTGAAAGGAACCGCGCGGCAATAACAAAATAATATGTTGTAGGTATTCCTTTGAATTCGGCTTCCAAAATATATAATATTCATTTGATGCATTGTTTGGATTCAAGTATAGGATTAAGGAGAAGGATTAACTATAGGTGGAAGGAGTAACAAGGAGGTCATAAATTTAATCAAAGCGTCTGATCCACCTTTTGGGATATTCTTCATCCAAATCAATGTAGGACAGGGTTTGATTGAACATTATTTACTTAAATGTTACAAACAGACACTTTAATATTATATATTTGTATGTTATTGTTAGTAGGTATGTTTTGTAATGTGTAGGTTTATTATACATATCCATTTAGAGATGATTGATGGCGGACCGCATACTCCTGGGTCCCCATACTCCCCTATTACCGGGGTCTATACACCGATGGAGACCATTCACAAGAGGACCGTTACACCAATGGTTATGATATCCAGGCGGAGCCGCAGGTATCAGCTATAAGTATTGTTATACAATTGTATTTTAGTTGTTTATACATTTTATAAAAAATCTTTAAAAATTCCACGACACATTTTCATTATTTTGAGCTATAAGGTGTACTTATAATAGTTCTTTTAGTGTTATTTTAATAGTTTATTGAACAGTTTGTGTATTACTAGAAACTAAAATTTAATTAAATAAATTATTTACATTCCCAATCTTTAAAAAAATAATTGGAATGTGGGTATTAAATTTTAATTTCTTTAAAAAAATATTTGTATGCCATCGAAACTACTGGCCTGTATTGATGCAGTTTTATTTGTTTGAAAGTATTGGCCAGACACTTAATACGTTCATTGGATCGTAAATAATCATTGACTAGAACTGGGGATATGACTATGACCAATAGTCGCGATAGACGATATCCACGCAAGCGAAGCCGCGGGCGTTAGCTAATTATTTATTTTAGCGTAAGTTGGTGTGCCTTGAGAGAACAGATAGACTAAATAGGAGTTAAATAAATATTGCAGAAATTAAATTAAAAATAAAAACTAATGTGACAACCCTGACAAAACTGCAAATATTTAGATGGAGGCTATTTATTAATCTGTTATGGAGGCGGCATTTCCACAAACATCAAAGGCGACGAGCTGCTGTATCCAGGTACATAAAGAAGAAAGCCCGTTTTGATGGGTGACTCATCAATGCAAAGCCGAAACTACTTACCGAGGCTTGACTTGAACCACGAAAATAGGACAGCTGGTTAGATCCGGGTCAGCGTTCCGCAAGAAATTTTTTATTCCACTTGGATGGCAGACAAGCTCACAGCCCACCTGATGAATATGCGAAGTGTTAACGGTGCCAACGCCGCTCTCGTACTGCCGCGCTACAGGGTAACCTTCAGTTAGACGAACCTTCTAATGCCGTTATTGAATAACATTCTATTGTGGTCGCTTAAAAAACCACAGCAGGGAGATCATTTCACAGCCTGAGTGAACGTATACGAAAAGAAGCCCCTTTCATCCCTAGCTATAGTAAACTTGAGAGGTTCATACCACATACGCTTATGCACATTGTTTTCAGTTGCAATGTGTGATTTCCTTGCCTGTGGCGAGCGGTGTTAAAAATTGTACAAAGTGTGCAAGCTCTATAAGAGGGTTATTGCGAAGCGCCTCGCTGAGCACTTGTTCGAGTTCGAGAGTGGGTCCGGACCTCGTGGATGGTTAATATGCTGTACTGTGTTTACGCCGGTGCGGTGGCGCTACACCGTGGAGCTATCATGCACGTAAGAACTCTGGCAAAAGATATGCTTGCCCTGGTGAGGTGATATTGGCGGTGTCCCTGGACAACACGTTCATCTCCCGGCCCAGGAGTTGCATTAGAGAGGCGCTCATGTACGAACTCATGTGTGAACAGCCTAACGGTGACCGGACTTGGTGAGCGAGGAATATCGTGCGATGTCCCACAGGGATCCAACATCAAAGTGCAATCACTGTGATACGAGTAAGGACTCGCGGCTGCACACGCAGTGGGAGTTCCACTCGCTGCCTTGCTTACGGCGAAGATACGATGTGCGAGCGCGTGGTCTCCTTCTGCGAGCAAGTAATGCTCGACGAGACGTCTGAGTGGGTCCGAAGGTGACTTTCTAACCGCACAGCTCGCAACGAGTCAAGGCCACTTGGGGGTTGGAAGTCTCTTAACGACTTCCATAAGCGCGGTTCTGGACGTGGAGCCGCCTGACTTATTAGCATCTTAGCAGACGCAGGCCAACGCAGGCGCGGTGTCCTACGTCACCGAACCTTCTACTCTATGGTGAATAGATACCAGTATCTGCCGCGAGTATTATATTATTGTTTATTGGATTGTGTTATACTGTTTTTTATGAACACGTCAATTATTACACTTCGCCTCGCCTGATGGTAAGCTGAAGGCAAAGTATCAGAATAGAGCGTCAACATTTCATACATATACCGAATTATTACATTACTGTCAGGCGTTCTATAACAAAATGGATTTTATTAAGATTAGCGGGCACATATAGGAAGTAGATTTTATACAACAAATAACTACTTACACAGTGTAGTCGAATTCGTAACGGTTCCAAACTTCAAAAATATAAGCACATAATTATATGAGCAACTTTAAGAACATTATCTGAACAAAGTGGGATTCAAAGGAATGTATGCATACAAGAACATAGTTATTTAAATAAGTATTCAATAAATTATGCAAATTCAACCTTACTACTACAACATTTTACTAGCCATCTTAAGATTGCACGGGCAAGGAGTTTGCATTATTATTTAATACTGGCAACAATGGGATTTACTTGTTCCTATAAAACTTTAAAAAGCAAAACCGAGGAACTACTTCTTAGGTATATTATGTCATTGCGCATGGGTTCTCAATGTTCCCATTCCCACCCGTGTTGCAAGATTTCATATATTATTTCAGGCGTATGTTACCTTTAGATAATCTTGCCCGGTAAATACACTTTTAAAAATCCCCGCTTCCGTTCTTAGATAAATTTATTGGATTTTTTTTATGTAATCACGTGGTTTGCTACCTTAGTAGTTTGTAAAAGAAATGTTGATGAAGAAATAAAAGCCGCAATTATAAAAACACTTGTTTTATTTATTATATTAAATTAATTAGTCCACTCCATAACCAATCAGTAAAACTTACGCAGTGGGATAATTAAATAATTATATTTACATAAAATAATTCATATTTGGAATAAGTCATCCAATTCGTATGCTCATGTGATATGATACTGCATTTGTCCACGTTATTTATTGCACTTCAGTAAACATTACGTCTTGTACTCTCTTGGTATTGCTCATCAGTTAGTATCAAACCAATGGTTCAATCTTGTACATTTCTCTTTTATGACAATAATTTGAACTGGACGTCCTAAAGCTAGAAATTCTATACTTATTGCACCATTTATGTAAAAGGTGCTACACAGTTCTCGATTGTAAACTTATCACCAGTCTTGTAAAATTTGGCGCTCAAAATTGTCTAAGAAAATGTGCCAATAATAAATGAAGTAAGTGAGTATATTACACAAGAAATTAGATTGCAATATCTTAAGTAAATAAATTAACCGAAGCAGCATTACAAGACTGCAGTTATGAACATTTTTTAAAACATAATCAAGCATAATCTTTATTTTAATTTTTGTTTTGTCACAGTTAAGTAAACTCGCTCATTTTAAAACTCTTGTGAATTAACATGGCACGTGTGACGTGACACGAAAACAACCCTCCCCTCGCATCCCCGCACGAGCCCCCCGCTCTCGTCCGAGAGCAGCAGCATCCGCAATACTGTGACCGTTGCACGTTTGCCTTAGTTTGAATTTCGTAGTTCTTTGTTATCGGCTTTTATTTGAGATTTGTTTTTGTTGAGTTTGGGAAGCCAGGTGCTATGTTAATGCACACGAGTTATACTACCAGGTATAGCCTCTACACAAAAAATAAATATCTTGCCGCAATAACACTTCAAACGGCTAGTGATTTTTAAATTTTCTTCCTTATATTTCTAATAAACGGCTAGTGATTTTTAAATTTTCTTCCTTATAATTCTAATTACGTTACACTTATTCTTCTAATTACGTTTTATTTTAATAAAAAATATTGTAAACTTCTAGAATTAAGACCTAGACCTCTAGCGTTCGAGTTTAAGTAAATAAAATCGTCGGTAAAAAAAGCTGTAACCGACATTAGTACACAAAAGAAAATCACATTATATGGGATCTTCTCCCTTCGAACAGTAGATGTCGCGAGCACTCCAAATGCGCTGGAGTATAGACTGGTAATGTTCGAGTCTGTGTAGCGCCTTATAATAATGATCACACGAGTAGCCTGATAAATCAGTACAGTGACTGGTCGTTCATGACCTCATTTGGTATATAATTTCTAAGTCTCAAACATAACTATTTTCCTGATTTTTGGTGAATAACAGTTCTATGTTGATAGCTACTCGCGGAACATAGTGTTTCCGATATATTACTTAATCCTAATAAAGTACACTAATGTTAAATATTTGAATTATACCAAACATAATGGAATTATTATCGAAAAATGTATTAACACATGACAATACGGAATTCCAAACACTTAATATAATTAAAAATGGCATATGAATAGATTTAACCATGTAGGATTGCTAGTTGTATGTCACTGGTGGGTGAAGCTATTATGGCTAAGGTTCACGACGCGGCCGACACGCTGTGGATGGCATACAGCTACGAGAAATCGTTGCGATCACACTGTCCCATTTAAGCAGTACCGATAAATAGATGAACAATTTTAAATTGTAGTTTTTATAACGCACACGCATTGACTTACCAGTGCAGTTTAAACGGTACAGTCCGTAATTAGATCTAGTAGCGTGTGTGCTATATATTTAATAAAAACCGCACACCAAAAAAACAATGTATTTTATACATAAGAGTTATTATTATATTTGTCACAAAGTTTTATGAAACAATATTATTTATGAACTAAACTTGAATTCGTGCAATTCTTTTATACTTTTTTATACTTTTTTTCGGACTTGTTCCGTCTCCCATCACAGGTGCACATTATGTGTTTTTTGAATGAATTGTTTGGTTAACGTATTAAAAATTTAACATAATTATTGTGAGCTCATAATAATAACTATTAAAAAATAATAATATATATAATTCCTATTTAAAATAAAAACGATTGCGCCAAATACCCACCGTTGCGTTCCTACCAATATTTGTAATAAAATAGTACTAAGTTTAAAATGATACGACCGCAAAGTCACGGTATATATAATATATATCTTTATTCAAGTGTGGCATCTTTAAATTAATAAACGTAAAATGATTTAACAAAATATAAAAATATTCCCTACTAATAATATACTATTAGTATGTAATTGCTTCCGTGTTCTGATTATAGTAAGTACACTTTTTAATTTTAGTATCGTGTCTGCGTCGCGGCACTTTTACATTAAATTAATCCTAATTCAACTGCTTTCTCCCATGCGTTAAATTACAAAATGCCTGATGTTTTCAATATTTGAAAGAATATTCGCGCCGTCCCATACATTCTAAAGTCATTAAATTCAGATGTTAAACAATTGTCATTGGTTCAATCCTGAAATGTCTATTTACTAATGCATCTGTGGTCAGTCTGAAATATTTAATAAAAATGTATTAATAATCCCTAGATGTTAACATTTATTGCTTTTAAGAGGTATATTATTGTTCATAGTAATAGTTTGCCCGGTTCATATTTGTCGTCAAAATACACATAATGAAAACAATTTTTTACTTAAGACGTACGCGCCGAGGCCCCTGTACTCGTCGGAAGTCTACATTACTTCAATAAACACACAAATATGGTTTAAATACTTGGAACAGGGACACGCTACTGAGACTACGAGAGTATAAAATCTAATGTTTCGTTATCTTTTAGGTCGCTATAGTAAAGGGGCACAAATACGCATCTAATGACGTCACACTACCGAGGACAATATTGTATTTGTTGGCAGTCTGAATCAATCTGAGTATACTCTGTGGTTATTTGATAGGTTCGCACCATATTTATATTATAATCGTTTGGTTCGAATTTGGTTACATATCGACAACTTAAAACGCAAACCTCGTAAGGTAACGCTGTGCTAGTTACTCATCTAGTTAAAATAATGATTATAGCTCAAACACATATTGGAATCGCATGTAAACCCGTTTGATTAGTGGGTACATTCGAGGAAGCAAATTTCAAGGTGTTTAGTCAGTTAGTCGCTGTTATATCTACCTATAAGGATGTTGCATCGGAGGTACAAATATTAAAATCTAGTGTTGTTATTTAAATCTAATGATATAAATAATGTTTAGGACTTCAAAATGCTTCTTAATGGCCACTTTATAAATATTGTATACATACTTATTTTACACGCGGAAAGTTGAAATGGAAGACGCCAAAATTAATTGCTTATATAGGTAGGTGAATCATGTTTGTATATATTAGTATAATATACACACCAAAAGGTAGTGAGGTTTAAAATTTACCGCGTTCAGTCTAAAGTTTTGCCTGTCAACGAATCTATTTTACTATTGTACACACTTACGATAGATAACACGAAGGATTAATGTCTTGTATATAATAACAAATATGTTTAACAACTAAACATCGATACACGCAGCTCGCAGCTCACACGGGAATATCGCCGAATAAACAACAAACAATCATTTGTACGTAATTTAACACAGAAGTACATAATATTACATCTAGACGCGAGTGTTACTGGCTATTTGGCTAACAAAATTAAAAAAAAAAAAACAAAATTAATAAAATATTAACTCTACTACATAATATGTAACATTACACAAAGTATGAAATCTACGTGCATATTTATCAAAGTTCTTACATAGTACGGATAGATCGTAGTTGATGGGTGTAAAAACCACACTCATTATATTATACAAATTCCAAATTTATCTTAACGTTCAAAGATTCCAATGTCGGAACTAGTAAGAAAATAGGTGCTTTGCTGATGTTTCAATATTATTTTAAATCACTCTCATCTCTTAGCCTAAGAGCGCGCGACTCCTGCTAATAAACGTCAATTAGGGCCGCCATTGATTGGAACAAAAAGTTTAACCAACGTTTATGAACAGAACGTCCGTACTTCTGTACCTCTAGAATATGTTAAATACACTAACGATCATAGTTGTCAAGAGCTAGTCCATGCAAAAAGCTATCTTTAGTGTGATGTACTGCGGAACGTGTCTTGTATGTTTATCAGTTATTCAGAAAACGTCCTTCAACTTATTCAATGACGGATTTTTTTTTGTGAATTAAATTTTCGATTACTATGTATGTCCTGTAGTACATACGCTTGTTAGGTACTGAATAGGATCAGACCATGTATAGATAATAATCTTATGTGTTAATTAAGGATACATAAGTGTTTGTTTTAGAAAAACGTAGGTCGTTCTACATTCTGACGTATAAAACACGATAGCCTGTAAACAAATCACGCTTTACTACAATACAATAACAATAAAAAAATGTACCTATTTAATTAAATGACTACCAAGTACAGAACATTGGTTATATTGCCAATAAGGCGTTGATTACTTAAAAAGATATTAGGCCGCCTACTGCCTCTTGCGTTATACGCATACGGGTGCCCCGCACTTCGTATAGTCAATATTTTTATTTGCACGAAATTCGCACAATATTTGTACGAAACGTGCGCCCGTAACAGCGGACGGCCTTATAAATACAACACACCATAGTATCAGTTGGCTATCTATTATTCTATTAATATTTTGTAGGAAGTGCAAAATCTAATAGTTGAGGACAAAGTTATTGTCTTAATACATTCATGATTATTAAATGTATCATACGCATTATTATTTTTAAGTTTTATTTTTAACTTATGTCTGGAGGTGTAGACTATGGTGTGTCCCTCCATAATGGCTTCTTAGCACACATATCTATTGCACCAATAGTAAACGCGATATACCATCATGGCATATAATCTTATTTTGCTGTAATATTATTAATTGATTATGTTCGTGACTAACATTTGTTGAGAACTATACATTACTTAGTAGCGGTCCCCTTGGGTATTCAAATCTTGAAGCAATGGCGAAAGGTGACCTTATTTATTTAATATCATTTTAATTTGTAATGATATGATTTAACTTACATATTTAAGGCCCGTATTATATTGATATTCACTCATGAATCACAACTTGACACTGGTTCTAAGTACAGATTGTATTCTAGAACTAAATTTGTACGGAGATTTTAAGATTTATAAAATCTAATTATATTACTAGTTTCATATATTGAAATACACTTGTACTTTTTCCACAGTATTTCCGACCAGGTTTGCCTTACGGCATCCTCAAAGGTTTTAAAATACTGTGGAAAAAGTGTAAATGAATCTCAATATCTGTAACAACAAATTCCACCAAGTGCCATCAATCAACAATATAAATAATACTAGTTTCAATTTGAGTCTCATGATTGAGTATATTTTTATATTACGGGCCTAAGATTTTCAAAGAGAATTAGGGCTTAGAGTAGTTTGTGTAAGAAAAATAGTAACAAATTACCTTCTGTATTTCGATCTGATTAATGTTAGAGAGTCGTACCTTTGTATCTCAAGTCTAGTCCTATGTTTACTAGATATGTTACAATCGAAAATGTATAAAGTAGTCGATTTGCAGAGTTCTATACTAATTCTTCAGTCACGAACGCAATCAAACACGTTTAACATTACTAGTCAGAAGATAATTAAGTTTCAGAATAGCTTCTATAGGGACGAAGGAAACTATTATTATTTACATTAAAAAAAATAATTAAAATTACATATAGCCCCATTGTGGCGGCGGTACGCTTACAACTAAACGATTACATTATTGAACAAACACAAAATAAACTTACAACAATAGCTGCGATTTCGTTTCATATCACAGAAAACATAGTCTACTAAAATAAAAAAGTGCTACTCTACACTTTTATTATGCAAAAAAAAAAATAACAGTATCAGAAAATTAAACAAAATGTTTAAACTTACGTAGTTGGTAACGAAAAAATATCACTAAAACTTCAAGTCCATAACATAAAATAAATGCTCCTTTCATATATTATACCGATATTATCTACGAGGTAGTGTCAGGAGACATTGCTTGGCTTGAGAAGAACTAGTGGGCTCTGTCGATGCAACCGTCCACCTTTCAAACTCTTATTTCATCCTGTTCGACGTTCCTAAACATTGAAAATAGGTATATCAATTTAATGTGTAACAAAATTAAGTCTCTGAACTTAGGGGTTGATAATTATGCCCCAAAAAAATAAAATGGGGTATGAAAAATTGTTTCACTAATTATTCAATATTAGCAATATATGCTGAACAACAATTTGTGAAATAAAAAAAAATCCGATGATCAGTTAAACCCGCAGTTACACTGGCAAAAGCGGACATCAGACGCCGAGGTGTGAACTTCCTATGCAACGTTAGGATGAAGAATAGAAGAACAATTTGCGAAATATGATAATGTCTTTCGTTATAATATTTTCGGCGATAAAACAGATAACTCTTTTTAATAAGAAATGTCATTCTTTCTGAACTTCAACCAATTCAACAATTATAATATATATTTCTTTATAAAGTAGCTCTAATTTCACCGCAATTAGGCACATAATGGCACCTATAATCAAACTGTGACTTTTCCTCGCTATAATTCATAAGAGAGTTATAGTTTTTTATTTTATTGGTTGAGTTGAGTTGCTGTTCTTAAAAAATTTCGATACAAAAAATATCACTTTCAATAGTACAAATAAATTAATATATTTACTGCTTACTCATTTTGACTCATGCAACTTCATATTTAAAAAGATAATTTCAACTTTTACGTGTTTACTAAACAAAACAACACCGTGTACTATAAGCTCTTGTGTCTAATATCCAGTTTAGCCAGATTCTACATCTCCTTCGTTTAATTAAAGGTCGCGTCCTACTGTATCATAAATTTCGCGTTTTGCATTATCGCCGACAATATGTCAACATAAACACGAATAAAATAATATATTAATTTAAAATGTTAAAGCTACATTTAAAGTTACTATCCTCGTCCCGTCTGAGCGTTCACTTTTTACAATCTGAATCGAATAATATATTATTATGGAAACGAATGAAGTTTGCATTGTTTGAATAACCAATAACTGTGAGCTAATATCGATAATAATTTATCTCAAATTCAATAAATAGAACTGTAAATAGTGTTCAACTAGATAACGACAGTACAGTTCATTGTTTGACTTTTATGTCTTAGGTATTGTAAACCATACTAGATGACGACCTCTGTGGCGTAATGGTACAGTGTTCGACTGTCAAGTCAGAGGTCGCGAGTTCCATTTCCGCTCATAGTCAATTTGTTTAATTGCACTGATCCAGGTGTTTCTCTGTATAATTTGTATGTATGTGAAGTATCTAAGTATGTTTGATAAAAATGATGATGACTTTATCATCTATTTATATTAATATCAATATTCAGGATAGAGTGTTATGTAGTTCTAAACTAAATTTAATAAGGTGTGTAAACAGAGCTACCATGAAACGTACACACGAAATTTCTGTTCCGAACGAAATACAAATGAATTCTTTCAGTAGATTTAGGACTTTTCCGGTCGAAGTATCACGTGCCGGATAGCCTGAAACTTCGGGTCTGCAATTTCGGATGTAAGAATCGTGGTAGATGTACTGGTGACGTTAGACTTACAACTTGATGTAGTCCGGCGTGCCGACGTTGGCAAGCGTCTTCTTGATACGCAGCGCGGTGAGGCGTGCCGCCGGATTCATGTACCAACACTCCTTCATGACCTTCGATATCGCTGACATCACCTGCGGAATGCCATAGGATTATCGTCATCATCGTCACAGCTTTACCTACCTTCACCTGCATCTTCATTATGACACCTCAATATAAAAATCTCGAAACTTCATTCGACTTCAAAGGGATTTACAATGTTTGCGTGGTTGTGATGTTGTTGTGTTAGTACATCTCAGTACTAAATTCGTTTTGCTGTTTTATTAGTGATTAACTTTTCGAAATAGTGATATATTCCATCAGCATTCTTGGAAAGGTTAAATCATAGTAGACAGTAGAAATAGACCAATCAGCGTAAAGGAATAACATTCATACTTTGTTAAACACACACTTACACATACCATCTCACTCACACACATACCAAAACTGACATGTTGAACTTGAATCATTATTGTAACTTACGGGATCCGAATGCCATCTATTGGGCACATTAGGCCGCCGCCTCTCAGTGCACACAACACGCCTCATGTCGTCAAGAGACGGGTCCGAGGGTGCACAGTCAAAGTACGGCGGCTGGTACTCTTCCGGCATCTCCCCGCATCGCCGCGACATCTCCCACAGCACGAGCCCGAAGGAGTACACATCGGAACGTTTGTACGGGTCAAATTGCCGGGTGTCCATTGACTCGTCTAACACCTAAGAATAATAAGTAATAAATAATACACGGCCGCTATGCAGGAGGCGCGCGTTCGATCTCCGCTAAGTGCAAATATTTGCATTAGTCTAGTCGTGCCTCAGAGAGTATGTTAAGCCGTCGCTCCCGGTTACCATACACGTACATCTATGGTAGTCGTTACGGGTAATTAGAGCTCTAAAAAGCGCAACAACTTGTCTAACTGCAATGTCTCGATATCGGCTTTGGGTTGTGGTGGGCATATTGCAGTAAAATATAGAAATTCAGCTAAATCTGTATTCGTAAAGCGCATAGCATTCACTGAACTGAAAGGTTCGGATATGACTGTGATTAACGCAAGATGAATACGAAGATAAAAATGAATTTAAAAAAATATAGATATATTAGAATTAGCTACCAAGAGCTCTGGGGCCAAGCCAATGTCAACAAACCGGTATACTTGCTAATTGACTGACAAGAATCTGACCGAAGTTCCCCTCGACTCCGGTTTCCATCGTGATGTGAAATCCTCGGATGCAACCAGGAACAATATTACGATGATGCTTTTCCAATTCTAAAAGTACCTACTAAATATTGAATACTAACCTCAGGGGCCATGTACCGCTTAGTGCCGACCCTGTTAGTGGTGGGCACGTCCACAGAGTCACTGGCCACGGTATGGCGTACAGCTAGACCCAGGTCGCCGATGACGCACGTCAAGTTAGTCTTCACTAAAATGTTCTTCGTTTTAAGATCTCTGTGGGCGATGGCTGGTTTGCCTGTTGAGAGAGAAGCCAGTTTGTCTTGTGCTGTTAACAGATTTATAACAAGGTGACCAAACTACGCTCATCAATACCACCTTTAAAAATAAAATCCTACTGCTGAAAAATAACGCTTCAAAAAGTATTAAACAAGAAAATTTTCGGTTCCAAGTAATAGGGGGCGAGCCTATTGCTGTCAAGTGGATTAGTCATGGGATGAATATGTACTTTCGGGTGGAGAACAGCCCCAGTTACGACACACGGGAAGAGATGGGGGTGACCCTATTCTTCGGCAGTTCAGACAGCAGGCTCGCCCGTAATAGCCAAAATAAGCAAAAACAGCCTCGTATGCAATCGAGATTATCACACATAAATATGAAATTACATAAAACAAATTTTATATCAAAACAGGAAAACGTTCAACAAAACTGAAAACTTCCAATACAAAGTATAAGTAGGTATCAACGAAAATATAGTTAAAATATTCACAAAAAAAAACAGTAGAATTGAGACTCCATTACTGTGCATTAGCAGTACCAAAAGATTTTAACTAGGTATGGATGACGTGTGATTTTAGTTGATAGTCAAATGATTCGACAATATCTGGAATATAAATCAGAGCATGCCGTCTACGAGAATATAATAAATCTATTTGAAATCTACAGATTTTAGTCACTCATGAACAAAATTTAGGAAAACACTGAATAGTAGGATTTTGTATCAATTTGTTAATATTCATTATTACCTCTTTATCTTCTGAACCACTGCACGGATTTCAATAATTGATATCTCAAATGAAAGGTAAATGTTTAGAAAAGTTAGGTATATGATGGATTTTTGGTGCCAAAACATAATTATGTTATTTTCACTCAAACTTATCGAGTAGGGTATCAAAATGAAGGAAATTAGGGGGCGGTTACAAGAGAAAATAAAATAAATTATTAAAAATATAAAATCTAACAGATGCTGAAAGGATCGAAACAAGTTTGATAGCAGGCGTTACCCATTTGCAAATCACAAATCAGATCAAAATAATGTACCTATATAAAATAGGTACCGCTTGCTATCAACCTGGTTTTAATCTTTTCAGCATCAATAGGGTTTTCTATTTTTATTATTTGTTTTAAGTAATAATATATTCCGTTACATTCGGAATATATTGCAATGGGGTTAAAACAAATTTACAATAATTTTGAATGATACAACACGTTAGGGAATCGAATGATGTGCTTTTTTCTAAATGTTCTTTTTACTTTCTAGAATATGAATATTCTTTGCAATCTTTGGGTATCTACTAATACGATGATACACCCAGCATCTCAGTTAGATAAAAGAAAACAAAATAGTACAAAAATATATAGAATAAGCGTAAGTAACTTCTACTAAACTACAGGGCAGATATTTACAATCGCTTTACAATCGCTATAAAAAATTGTTGTTCAGAATATCTCAAGTCAACTCTAAGCGTCTTCCAAATTATTCTATTGATCCGAACGAAAATAAACCATCGTGTGCGATGTCTTATCGGAATTCCAAATCGATAACCAGAAACGGGATTAAGAATGTATGGCCGTTCTAATGTGGTGGTGTAAGGTCGTCTTGACGCTTAACAAATTTGTTCATAAGTACAAAAGACGCATCATTGTATAATTAAGAAATTTCTATTGTAGCTTTGATTTGGTTTGATTGATCTGTAAAATGTTTCCACTTGCTATAGTAAATCTGATGTCTGTGTGTAAGAGCACACTTAAAATAGTAACAAGTTCCTTCCTATTAGCCGTTATCAACCTGAACAGAGACAGACTATCGTTAAAATTAAATTATGATAGGTAATCATTCATAAAACTACTGGTAAATCCCAATCTTGACAATGAGAGCAAAGAATATGTATACAGCTGGACAAGTATCAGAACTGATATTGGGTCACAGCACAGTTCGGGGGTGGATAAAGGGATACGGGGGCGAAGAGATAAAAATTAATAAAACAGAAGAAAACATAATTGGAACTCCCAACAATTTTTTGCGAAAATTACTTATTAATTCATCAGATGCTTTTCACGCCCCGCTTAAAGGACCCGGGACTGTAGGAAGAATATAGAAGATAGCTAAAGCAATCAAATTGAGGTGAGGTAATGAAACCTAAATGAATAAAGTGAACATATTTCCGTATCCGTCTGACCCATATATAGGTCGATATTTAAATGAGGCCTATTATAATATTTGGCGTTCACAATCGTAATGAATATGACTTACTGTAGAAGTGTAGACTATTGCTAATATCGCTAAACAACTCAATAGTTCATACGAACTATAATAACTTTACCTTAACATTATATTTGTTAGGTTTCATTGGGAGTACCTACAATATTATTGGGGACACGTTTCTATTTATGTATCGAGAGAATTCGTTGAACATGATTACTTCGTTAAAGTCTCTACAAAATCAGTCGCTACAGTCCATCAAATCTAAGAGGTACCGTTTGACGTTTCATATTTTTCAAACCGAAACAACTTTGTTCATACGTACATTATTCAGTTTCGATAACCTTTTTCATAAAACCATGAATTTAGAAAGATTTCATTATTGTATCTAAAAATGTACAATTCTTAATATCTAAATGTAATTGAAAACTTTCAAACAAAGCAAAATAACACATATTTACACAGTAAATAATTTCTAATAGTTATATTCTTGACCGCATTACAAAGTTACGTAGTTAGGTCACTGCACGTAGTGTTGCGACTCTTCGGATACACTTGTATGCAAAAAAATCGTTTACATATACGAAAAATCGAATGTATTATTTACAAATTACACTTGACAACCAAACAAATATTTTTTCATGTGAATGGGATTTATCTCACATATTACGATTACATAACTAAATAGTTATGTAATCGTAAAATATGAGATAAAACCCATTCACCAAAAATACGTATTTATAAATCAAATATATTTGCTTCTTTAAAAAGTTGTCGAAAGCGATTTGTCGATTTTTGATTTTCGCGCCCAAATAAGTCGGGGTTTCTCGCGCTAACGCTGTCGAAATAGTAAATGGAGTCAGGGATAGTGTTTTTTACATTTATTTTTGTGTATGATAGTATGGGTTTGCATATTACAGAGAAATAAACAAATTTTTAACAAGCACATCCATTGATTTTACAATTACAATTTTTTCTTCTAAGTCTTATTTCTACGTCTAAAACTAATAAAAATAAGGTATGTAGAACCCATTCACAAAAATGTTGTTGCCTGATGTTATAAATTAACGACGTTACTGCGCGACCGCATAATGCACTGAATACACAGATACCCTAAAATAAATTAATTTAATTATTTTTAGGTCAATAGGCAAAATCGCAGGTGTCCAAGTCTCTACAATTTTTTTTTTCTGGCAACACTGCCAACTACAAGCGCACGCGGTCCGCTCGGTCGGTTCGGCGTCAGCAGTCTCTCGCCATCTTGGAAGCTGACTGTGCGCGTACTTGCTTTCTCGTTTGTGTTTTACAATTTGTGACTTGGCTATTACTTTTCTGGACTGATCATTCTTTATCCGTTTACCTTGGCAATATTTATACTGGACTCCGAACTAAGCAAGTGTTTATTAATAATGTCGAAAAGAGGACGTACTTTGAACAGCCAGGCTCGTGAATTGGTGGTGAAATTACACGAGTATTTTGAGCGTGAATCTCAAAATGGTGGACTTCTACTGCCAGTTACACAAGTTCGGGATCGCGTCGGTGAAGCTCTCGGTATTGGTAGCCGCACCGTTGGCAAAATATTAAGTGAAAAATATGGGCCTTCGGGGAGTGACAGTAACGTACTTCACACACCGAAAAAACGAAAAAGAAATAAACCTGTGACAGGCATCGATGAATTCGATAGTCATGCTATTAGAAACCATATATACGGGTATTTTACAAGAGGCGAATTTCCAACATTGGCAAAGTTATGTGCAACTTTAAAAGATGCCGGGCTGTATAAGGGAAGCATAGAGTCGTTGAGAACGGTAATAACAGGAATTGGCTTCAGATACAAAAAAGTTGACAAACGAAAAATTGTTATGGAGCGACATGACATAATTATGCAGCGACTAACATTCCTGCGCGAAGTTAAACAAATTATAAACTGGGATAATGTAATATTTTTGGACGAAACTTGGCTAAATTCCAACCATTCTGTGCCGAAAACATGGACTGATGATTCTGAAGCTTCGTGCTCGAAGGTGCCGATAGGAAAAGGTGGACGCCTCATAATATGCCATGCTGGGTCAGCGTCTACAGGCTTCGTGGAAAACTCTTTATTAGCTTTCCAATCCAAAAGCACTAAAGAGTATCATGAAGAAATGGACGCAGTAAGGTTCCGAGAGTGGTTCTTAAATTTATTACAGAATATCCCTCCTAACAGCACAATTATAATGGATAATGCCCCATACCACTCTGTGCAAATTGATAAAGCACCTACGTCAGCCAATAAGAAAGCAGATTTGGTGGCATGGCTGCAAAGAAAAGGAGTGGATGCCGACATGTCACTATTAAAAGCTGAATTATTACAGTTAGTGAAATTGCATAAACCACCAAAACCGACATATGTAATTGACCAATTGGCCGAAGAGCACGGGCACAAAGTCATACGACTTCCTCCGTACCATTGCCAATATAATGCCATTGAACTGATTTGGGCCCAAGTTAAAGGTAATATTTTATAATATTATAATAATAACACGAGTACTTCTAACATTTATAATTTAAACAATGGTTTTCGTCTGCTATCAAATAGTTACATTATTGTTTTACAGGTTATGCAGCAAGACACAACACAAAACCACCCTTCAGTGTCAAGAAAATGGAAGGTTTATTAAAGGAAGCATGTGCCCAAGTTACACAGGAAGATTGGAGTAAAGTAGTACAAAAAACAAAGAAAATAATAATGGACGACTTCGAAAGAGACGTACACTTTGATAATGTAATGGACAATCAACTGGTCATTAATTTAAATGACGATGATGACGAAGACGACGATACTAGTACTAGTAGTGAATAAAAAAATATCCTAAACATTTCTTTTATTTAATTATAACAATTGATTTCTTAAAATTCGGATATTATAGTAATCGATCTCTTAAAGTTCGGATATTATAGTAATCGATTTTTTCATCCCATCCCTATCATTCAATTGTCAGAACTGTCAAACGGTACTTCTTAGATTTGACGGACTGTAATTTGAGTAATAAGGATCAATTACACAGCTTGAGGTTTATTTGTATTCTATAGAAATCGACCAGATATTTATTTTTCTTTCATTTACTTTTGGAGTAGCTACATAATGTGGAATATAGAATTGGAAGCTTTATGGCCACTTGATCTTTCAAGATAAATGTTAAACTCATTTTTTCTCATTTTTTGTATTATCGAGAAGTCAGCAAGGCCTAGTCTTTCATACCGGATGGGAACATGATCATAAATGAGAGATTAGGGAACCATGAGTAACGTTCGAATTCGGAGTAAGAAAAAATGGCTTGATTTCTCTACGGACTATTTAATAAACAATTAAAAAAAGTAAAGATGGGCGAAAACTATTAGTAACAAATAAAAAAATGAAAAATAAAAAAGCCATAATAAAATTCATTGAGTAAAATGTTTAGCAAATTTCACATAAGTATTCAATAATTTCACGCATCACAAGTCTCGGAGTCTGCTCGGGTTTCTCTTCCCCCGATCAGGCACTCCATCGATAGATAAGAATTTCGTCTCTCTAGTGAGCAGTTTAAATTGAATCAAACGCATTTATACATATAGATGAAAACCAGGCTTTAACCTTTAGCAATAAGGTTGGAAATACGGAATATTATTAGGTGCAACTTACCTTTAGTGCCGACGATGTCCATATGCAGATGTGCGAGTCCAGTGGCGATTGACAATGACATCTTTATCAGCGTGTTCGAGTCTATGGTATGGACGCTAAGGAAGTCGAACAGAGAACCGTTCTCGTGATAGTCCGTGATCAGCCATAACTGTGTCCAAGTGCCGTTATCTACGACAACAGGATAAATATCATTATTATTTGACATTATTATAATTATTATCAAATGTGGTCGGAATAAGAGTACCTAATTAGGTAAGTGACAGTTACTGACCATAATTTCATGTGAAGTCAAGTCAAATGTTTACGTCTGAATTGCTATTTAACCTCAATCAAATAGCCAAGAGCAGATTGTTGAACATAGACCTCTCCCAGTGTGCGTCATAGCACCTGATTCTCCGCCTTACACATCCAGCTTATCCCAGCTACCTTCTTCAGTCCGTACCTTAACCTATATCTTCAAATTTGATTATCCATAAAGATTTACTACCTTCCAAAATGGGAACTCGTTGTCTAACGTCAAAGAATTTAAGGTTCGGCTACACCAGGGATTCAGAAAATAATAATAAACGTAATCGAATCAAACTAGAATATCTGATCGTGGTTCCTGTCACTGTTGTAATCCGCTATAAGGGGTTCAGAGCTCGTACTAAAGTAATATCTAGATGTTTACATATCGGGTGCAAACTATATGACGCCCCATTTCCGGTGATCGAGTATCTACTCAGTACTCTCAGGTTATATTCTCAGTACAGAAAATAAAGACTGCACTAAATAAATGATAGCTTGATCTCTGCGACATATATCAAACTGACATTCCTAGGGTTGTATTGGATATTTAAAATTGTCGATAGTAAAAAATAAATTAATAAAAGTAATACATAGTAAAATAAAAAATAAATAAAATAGTAGTAGTACGACCTTTTTTTACTAGTATCGATGCTAATGTAACATGTAATTGGGTTTAATTTAATTATAAACGTTACTAAATTAAACGATTTTACGAAGGGCTTGCGCCATACTCAAGCCAGACATTTTTATCTTTCAGATAATCGTCTGTCTTATAGTATGCTATTTTACATAATGTCATCTTTACAAAGTTTTTTAATTTATTATTGGCATACCGAGGACCGATTCAGCCAATTTATTATAGTAACATATGCCTTTCCCCTCAAAAGAATCACTAACTTTGCTGAGCCGATAACACGGAAGCAGCTGTTTATGCTTATTATGCAGATTTCTATGTGGTCACGATGATTCATCGTCCCTTTTTTACGTGCGAATATTCCCCTCCGATAAGCCCACTCCGGAGCCGGTGGGAGAGGTTAAGTCAGACTCGAATCGACTAAAACGCACGACGCCTGTAGGCCGTTGTTGCTTCCCGGAGGTGATGTTGACAGGCATATCCCTAGCACTCATCGCCCATCACTAATTAAGTCGGCATGCACGTAAATTATGACATTGACAGGTACTGTCTGTAGTTCTTTCGGTACTATTAAGAAATTCAAGACTTCATAGGCGTGATTTTACTGACAGCTATCACAGAGTTCAAGCTTACTTTTACTAAGTATAGTATTCCAAATAAGTTCCCTCCGAAAACTGGCTTGTGATGTTTACTATAATATCGGACATAGAATTAACAAGCATTTGGTTTTTTCATTATAATGTTGTCAATGCAGTCACGTCAGAACGATCTTGGTCTCAATATGATTTAATACCAAGATATTGAGAGCAATTCAAACTGTTTCATTGCCTTAAATTGTATCTATTGTATATATCTATTGTCCGAACCAAAGGTGTTCAAAATTCTGAACAATTAGTCAATAGTAAGTCGTGAAATCATTTTAAGTACTTTGTAACTTACTACGTACTTTTTTACCACTATGTAGAGTCCAAGTTAAGAGAAGGTGACATTAGGGGAGCTGCAAGGCTTTTATTCAGCAGTGATGTTATAGCCCCATGCTCGCCAGATACTCTGGCAGATCTGCAAAGCAAGCACCCATCACCTGCTGATAACCTTTCCTTCCCTGAGCCTCTGGAGTCAGACGCTGATTGTCTCAGCGTTTCAGCCAAGGACGTGATAGCAGCTGTTGGCTCTTTCCGGAGTGGGTCTGCCGGCGGCCTCGATGGCCTTACCCCTCAGCACCTCAAGGACCTTACCGGCGTAAGCGTCGGAGAAGCTGGCGACGCACTCTTGAAAGAACTAACGGCCTTAATTAACCTTATGTTGTCCGGCAATGTGGACCGAGGGCATCATTGATTTACTGTACGGCGCTAATCTCTGCGCCTTGCGTAAAAAAGATGGTGGCATTCATCCCATTGCCGTAGGCTGTATATACAGGCGAATAGCAGCCAAGCTGTGTTGTAGAGCATATAGAGACTCTCTCACAGATAAATTCCAGCCCCTCCAACTCGGCTTCGGCTCCAAATGGGGCTGTGAGGCTGCTGTGTTCCTTGGCTGCAGTGGAGGTGAGGTTATCCTCAAAGTTGACTTGAGGAATGCCTTTAACTCTGTTAATAGGGACACTCTGTTGACACAGGCCAAATTGGAAACCCCCAAAATTTTTAAATTTCTCTGGCAGTGCTATAGGCATCCTTCTAAATTACTTTATAAGGAAAATATTTTAAATTCAGCAGTAGGATGTCAACAAGGTGATCCTCTTGGGCCAGTCATTTTCAGCCTGGCTATTCACCCTATAATTCAGCGACTAAATTCTAAATTTAACGTTTGGAACGTTTGGTATCTAGATGATGGTACTCTCGGAGGCGATGTAGAAACAGTATTAAAAGATTTGGCTTTTCTAAAAGAAGAATTTAGTTCAATCGGCCTAGAACTAAATCCCACCAAATGTGAAATTTTTTTCAGTGATCAAATTGACAATCTTTCGGTTCTCTCAAAATTCAATGCTTTGGCTCCAAATTTAAAAGTTTTACAAAAAAGTTCTCTCCGCCTCCTTGGGTGGCCAATTCTTGAAGATGCTTACGAGTCTTTTGTGGAAGAGAAAATAATTTTTTTTAGTGATGTTTCGGAGCGATTGTACCAAATTAATATACATTCAGCTTTCACCATTATTCGGCATTGTCTTTTCGTACCAAAATTTACACATGCTCTGCGTTCAACTCAACTTTTTAAATTTTTGGAACTTTTAGGTCAAGTGGATAAAGTGCTGCAAGACACTCTATGCAAAATTTTAAATATAAATTTGAACGATGCGGGGTGTGGCTTCAGGCGTCCCTTCCAGTTCGTCTCGGGGGCCTCGGCGTTCGCAAAATTGCAGATGTAAGTATGCCAGCATTTTTGTCGTCGGTCCATGGCACTGAAGAATTAGTCAGGAAAATTCTATCTCCTTCACTGATTAATTCGGATGTGCCAGGTAAGGCCGAAGCTGTAAATGCTTGGAAAATGACTTGTCCAACTGCCGCCATGCCCGCCAACCCATCTTCCCAAAGGCAATGGGATAAGCCGCTCAGTATTGGTGTTAAAAAACATTTAATCAGTACAGCTACCAGCGCTGCTGAGCGCGCTCGTCTATTGGCTGTGCGTGAATGGGAATCTGGTGTATGGCTCCAGGCACTTCCTTCGCCCAACATTGGAACAATGTTGGACGACACGACCTTCCGCATTGCGACTTGCCTGCGTTTGGGTGCACCGTGTGTTTCTCCGCATCGGTGTCTCTGTGGAGAAGATGTCGATAGCCTTGGACATCACGGATTGTCTTGCAACAGGAGCGCAGGCCGCATGTCCCGACATGCAAACATTAACGATATTATCCGTCGAGCTCTTGTCACCGCCGGCGTGCCAGCTATACTTGAACCTGTTGATTTGGCTCGCGACGATGGTAAGAGACCGGACGGTATGTCGTTGATACCTTGGAAGATGGGTAGGCCTTTGGTGTGGGATGCAACTTGCGTCGACACCCTGGCGCCTTCCCATCTTCCAAGTACGATGGACTGCGCATGCGCTGCTGCTGCATCAGCGGAGACTCTCAAACGGCGCAAATATACCAATTTAACTGGTAATTATATTTTTGAGCCGTTTGGAGTCGAAACGTTGGGTCCGTGGGGTCCAAGCGCGCGCGCACTATTCAAAGAAATAGCGAAGCGACTAATCGACGCTTCCCGTGACCATAAGGCTGGCCTTTACCTCGCTCAAAGAATTGGCATCGCCATTCAGCGTGGTAATGCCGCCAGCCTCTTGGGCACGGTACCAGTAGAGATCGATGAGGAGGAATTTTTCGATGCCTAAAATTACAGTCTCCCTCTTTTTCTCTATTCCATTTTTGTATAGTTAGCATAGTTTTATATTAATTTGTAAGTAATTGTATATTATAATAGAATATTTTATGTACCTAAATTTCTGATGGTAATAAATTCCTAACGAAATAGTACTTTGTTCGGCAAGAAAGACCTGATGCTGACTTCTCTAATAATATGGAATATGGAACATAAATAATCAATAATTATTTAACGGTTTGGAACTTATCGTGATTTCAAAGGTCGCGTCTCGTCGCCTCAACTATTGTGTCGGGTATCAATAACAGGATTGAGCTTCATCAACCCAAAACCCTCTCCACTGGTCGCCAGTATTATTCACGAACTTAGTGCATGAAGCTATTGAAAAATATAAAATTTGTATAGGGACGACGGATTCAAATTATCTGGGACGTAGAATACAGATACTGAATTCAAAAAACACAGTGCCATTAAAAACTGGCATAGTGAGCGTAGTGTGGCACCATCATTACCATCCTTATGAATGGAGGGTAGGCACGCACAATATATGTTCTGGGCACACTGCCCGACACTCAAAATCCAGTCAATCGTAACCACGGGTGCTGCAACTAGAGATTGGGAATTCCTAACATTTTCATTGTTCGCGGACACTAGACGGCTTACGATCATTCAAAGGAAACATTCCCTTATTTTTTTAAAGTAACAAAACTACATTTAAATATTTTCGAAAAATCGCTTGCCACACCCAGTAATCGAACCGACTACATAACAACATAAACACACACCTATATCCCCGAAGGGGTAGGCAGAGGTGTAAGCACCCACATTTCGTCAGTTTATGTTTTAAGTCCCAATGTTATAGGTGGCGAGCCTATTGCCATTAACCGGGCACTTATAAACCTGCGATAAATACACACGTAACTTCGAAAAGCATCGAAAACTCATTGGTGTGTGTCATGGTAAAACCTGAGATCGAACCCGAGACCTCGTCTCAGCAGTCCATTACCCATACCACTAGGCTACCGCTGACCGACTAGAAACCGTAAAAATAATATCCTGTATTTTTATTGCATCAATCAATATGGTCAAAATTACAAGTATCATATTTCTGTAACTTATTATTCTGTAAATTAGATTAATGTAAATCCATGAAAGAGAAGATTTAGGTCAAGGTAAGTCGGTTCGAATACTAGGTGTTGCATTTTCGGAAATCTCAGAATGTAGTTTCGTTTCTTTTTGAAAATTAGGGCATGTTTCCTTTAAGTACAATCCCTATCTCCAGTATTTAGAGTACTTTCCCTCCAAAGACGATTGAAAAATTCCACCCTGTGTAGCTACGCCCGGATATGGTTTAGAGAAGTTTGCCCATTGCAAATTTCGGTCACTTTATACTGTACTTTCATATTATACTATTTTCATGACTGCTCAATTTCAAAACGAAGCCAACTTTACCCAAACCCTTTTCTCAATCACGTTGTTCTACAAATTGCATGATACGCTATCCCGGTCTTTCCAGCCAAAAATTATTCACATTGCACATCACTTGAAAATTTTTGTAAAACAATAGTATATAATTTCGACAATCGTGGCTCGTCTCGAGTCTCGACCCAAAAGTCCCAGGACCCGAGAACTAAATTTACGCAAACACTTCAAGGTACGAGACGTTCCGGAACCCAAATCTTAGCTGCAACGCATCCGAAACCTCGGCAAAAGTAAGTCCCATGATAGATGAAAAGTCCCAAACCGTTATATAATTATGTTTTTTTTTATACCACTTAGTTGACAAGCACACGGCCCACCTGATGGAATGTGGTTAACGTGGCATATGGACGTGTGTTGCAGACCCAGTAAGCAGAGTTTCTGTGCCGTCAGTGTAGAAGATAAAGCAGGACAAGCCTTTAGTCTTCCCACTGACAGAACAAATTCTCCAGTGAGCTCTGGCTACCCTACTCACCGCTGGGAACACGACACGAATTGTTTAAAAATAATAATAATCAATACAGTGCACAGGGCCCAAGCCCAACCAACATCCTTGAGGCAGAAGCAAACGTCACCTGCTAGGTAGTGCACCTGCTAAACAATGAACGAGGCTCTGGCGTAGACTTTGCTCTCCAGGTTCATAGACCACCCTTAATCAGGGTACTTGATTGCCATTTTATATAAGAACTACAACTTACACATGCCACATATCAAAACTTACCCTTGTTGTCGGCTGCGATGAATCCCAGTATGTTCTCGTGGCGCAACATGACAGTCTGGTATATTTCAGCTTCACGGAACCAAGAGGATTCCTCGCGGGAGGAGAATATTTTGACTGCGACATACTCGCCACGCCAGCGCCCGCGCCATACTTCGCCGAAGCGTCCCTTGCCGATAATGTCCGCGAGTTGAATCTGTCGCGCTATAGAGCGCTGCACGAGGAGTGGCAAGCCTGAAGAATGGTTTAGAGTTACTATATTGTAATGACGCGTATAATTTTGTATGTGTTGAGACATTTCTAGAGTTCTTCAACCTGTGCTGATATATATAATGAGGAGGTAGGTGATAGTTTTGTCGTTAAGTATCTTCCATGGACAAACTGATTACTGAATTTTGATGCAGTATTTTGTTTGAAAGGTCTTCGTCAATCTTCAAGGCTAACGTTTATTTCATCGTGGTTAGGTTAGGAATATACATGAACTAGCGTTTATGAGCAAAAATTACGATATGAAAAGAAGATAAGAAAAACCGCGCGGTCGGAGCCGGGGGCATTAGCTAGTGTTGCAAAAAATTGTATTTCTATTCATATATATGAATGACGATCATACTGTAAATAAAGTTCCTGAGCTATTATTGAAGTAGGAGTACGAAACGACTTCAACTTCTGTTATCTGAGATGAACTCACTTGAGATACAGGTTATCAGCGTAAATAGCTATAATCACGTCACTATTTAAATTCTGCTCTAGAAATGGCGAGAGTTTGACATAAATATCAAAATGTAAAAGGAACATATTGAATAAATCATGAAAGTATGTTCTGGCAGACCTCATTCATCTGATCATGCTATTCGATTTAAGCAATAAACGCTTGTAATGACCGGAATGATACTTGTGTGCTCTTTGCATACAAGTCTTATACAAAGGAGATGAATTCGTTATGAGTAAGTCACTTCGCCGCTTTTATTTGTTCGAACGTGTTATTACTGATCAATTGACCTGTACGTATACATTGTGATTTAAAGAAATGAGCATACGCCTTCAACAAGTTCACGCATTGAATACGGTTGCTAACTATTGCAAAAGGAAATGTGAATGTGTGAAAAAAATATGTGAAGGCGAACGTGGATGAGATGAAGATGAACGAGATGAAGACCCTCAGTTGCAACCAGGACTAACGGGAAGATGATGGTGAATGTATGTGACGTAAAACTCGTAATGAAGAAAAGAAACTCACCTGAACCAGATCCCGAAGTTGTTAGTTCTATCATGTCTTTTATGGTGGTCCTCATCATAGGGTGTCTCATCTCAGAATCTTCTGGCGTAAACGCTGTTCTAGAGGAAGTTCGTTGGAGTCCTTTCTCGCCTTGGCTGGAGCGTTTAGCCCACCAAAAACTGATCGCAGCACACACTCCCAGAACCATCAAGCCTATGACCCATGGCATAACCTTCCATGCTGCTGCTGTCGAGCCAGGATCTTTATTCATAAAGTCTACGTTAATAATAAAGCGTTAATAAAATCACGCGGCATTTCAGGAAAAACTTGTGTAAAGATACACATAGAATATCACTTTTTCTATTTTCATCTCTATTTAGACATAGTGTATATTTATATCTTCACTAAATACTTGCAATAAGAAATTAATCGACACGAGCGACATAAGAAACAATTCAATAGACAAATTAATTACCAGAAACACCTGTAATATCATGAAAATTCAGAGAATTAGTTAGAGTTTAGAAATGTTTGAGTAAACTCTTTGAGATGTATTTCAGCAAGTACCTAAAAACAATAAGCATGCAGAATTCACAATTGGAGCTCGAGTTTGACATCTAGAGGATACTGTAGGATTGTATGACATTTACATGACATGTAGGGTTACTTTGCACTTTGTACAATTCTGATTCTAAAATGACACATGTCTGCACAGACGCTTGAATACCAATTCATGAATAAGTAGATATTTGAATTGTTTGTTATTCGCAACATTTTACTATCCATTATTTATGAGTAAGTATACAACGTGCTTCGAGCCCTGGTTGACGTCTTATTGTAAGTTGCAATATTACATTTAATAATTTGCTTTTTATAATATTGTAGATAATATTTTGAAGTAAATATAATGGAGATGACCAAGTCGATTTAGCCCGCTAATTTCAAGAATTAAATTTTTTTTAGTTACAAATTACAAATCAAACGAAAATTAGGAAAAGATAATATAAAATAGGTACCTACTAAGGATTAGTGCACTTGTAATGACTACACTACTAACAGTTAGGGTTGCCATCTATAAAATCTAAAAAACTAATTCTTTCCAAAAATATCAGCTAGACGGTCATGTGTATTTCTAGGGATTAGGTATCCTCTGCCCACCCCTTCGGGGATATAGTCGTGAGTTTATGTTATGTTAATGTTATGTAATATCCAAGCAATTCTTATTCCCTCGAAATAATAGAAGAAATACAAATAGAATAAATAATAGAAGAGATATACATCCCTACGAAGTAGTCTAGCGACTAGTCTATAGTGAGTAATTTATACAATAATTAGATAGGACGACTGAGGTAGGAATCTATCGCCACAAATCGACCTGAGATGCATCAGTAGCCGTTGCAGCAAGTCGTAAGTACGTCGTCTTGCTGTAACGGATATATTGGGTGCAGACATTTTAAACACGGACAGGCGATATACCTGATGGACACGAAGATGTCCTAAAATCTAGGAAAGAAACCCGGACGGGGAGCAACCCTACTATTAGTCAATTTCTTAAATGAGACATAGGGTGACTTAAAATATTTTTAAACAAATAAGTGTATAAAATTTGCAATAAGCATACTTATTTACAGTTTCCGACAAGGATTTAAATAACAATACTTATATTCAGAAACTGTATCTAAATAATACAAAAATCAGCGAAAGCGTAAAAACAAACCCACACTTAAGCAAATTATTTATCAATAATATAAAACTAATTAAATTAAATATTTACCAATTAATTGGACGTATTATATTTTCAATAGAGAGTAAACACATAAAACAATTACTGAGCAATGAATACAGGTATACCTATACAATATTAGTTTAAGGGTGCTTACATAGAGAAGTAGGTTGCCGGTATCGGCAAGCAGGCGCGAGAGGCGTTAGTTTTTTTTTTTTTATACCACTTAGGTGGCAGACATGGGCCCACCTGATGGAAAGTGGTTACCGTGGCCTATGGAAGTTTTTAACCCCAGAGGAGTCACGGTCGCGCTGCCAACCCTGTAAGTACATAGTTTCTGTGCCGTCAGTAGAAGACAAAGCAGGACAAGCCTTTAGTTTAAACTTATAAGGGTGTGTGTAAATGAGTTTGCATTGGGGACAGTCTTACTGATTCCTGTTCTCTTTGAAATCTATACCTATTATGTATATACCTATTAATATTATAGAGCTGAAGAGCTTGTCTGGTTGGTTGGATGCGCTAATCTCAGTACAGTTTTTTTTTTAGTTGAATTGTCCGTTCATCGAGGAAGGTTATAGGTTAAATATCATCATAATAAACGGACCATTTATCATAAAAATATTTTTCAAATAAAACCTACTGTTCTTGTACTGAGACTAGCGCGTACATCCAAACATATAAACTCTGTAGCTCTATGATAAGAAAAGAATCAACGGTCTTAGGTACCATAAATAAATATAAAAACAGTCCATCATAAAAACCCATTTATACACCATAGGTACACGTATTACGTGTGCGCTTTACCGGTTACGCACAGCATCGACGCCGGCTCACTGAAACCAGCAACCTGTATCTTCTATGTAAGCACCCTTAGTATACTACAAAGCCGATATTATTTTCTTTCTATACATTAACTGAATCCAGTGGAATAATTTTCATTTTTAATTTAATTTTTTTCCAAAACTACGAAATATTTTTATTAGGTTGCCGTTATTGTAACCATACTGGTGTAATACTCACCATGTCAATCTCAGATCATATATTGTGTGTAACCGTTCGGGGGACAAGGTATAGCTTCACCCCATACGTATCTCATTAGAGCAAGCATAAAAGCCATTTAGGTAATTAGGTACCAAACCCTGGAAGCATATGCGTTAACGCATGTGTCGTGATAGGTGCTGGTACCAATTTCGTTACAGCCTTTTAGCACAGCAATTTAGAGTGGGGTACGTAATGTAGATATAATTTCTCAATTTGTTTTGATAATGTGGTATAAAGGTACTAAATGTACACGGACTGGTTTCCACAACTCGTCGGCAGTAATAACGCCTTTTAGCGTGGGTGCTATTATGAGAACAGTACAGCGGTTTACGTGAGTCTTTACGAACAATGCTAAGTGACTAAGGAATTACGGCGGTTTAGCATCCGACAGCGGTTGGCCGAACTGTGAATCGTAACTCGAATACGGCAGACTAGGTATATGTCTATTTGAGAGTACCATGACTCGAGCAGGAACTAAAGCTGCCTGCAGATCTCTACGCACGGTCGTTCAGTACCAGTACCACTTTAAGTAGGTGAATTCAAAGAGTGTGATATGCGTTTACCACTCTGCAATAACGGCAGAGTAGATTACCTATAGGAAATGGTAGCTCCGTAATGGTGGCCATGTAACTAGTATTTGACATGGCAACTTAGTTAAAATACATTTGGATAAATCTTTGCTCGTTTCAGTATCGTATTTTATTGCAAGAACCTGCGCGCGCGCTTTCCAATAATTCATTGAAGAATAGGACAATGTGTAAAATTTCTGTCATCCGGTGAATTACTATAATTTTCTGACATTTTTTTTAATTCGTCATATAATTTCGGCTTTTAATATACAAAAACTTATATTGTATATTGACATGAATGCACGTACACATTGGATTTATTTATTATGTCATGACCAAAACAGAGGTGAACAATGCTCTAACAGATTCGTAGCAGAGGGTGACCCTATAATCCACAGGTTTTGTGGTAGTTTACTTCACACAACTTTAAGGGGGAAAACTTCATACCCGTTTGTTCAAATGGCTTTACTTCTGACATCTCAACAGGAAAAGAAAGTATTTATTATGTTAGTAATACTTAGAAGCCTACTCCATTTCGTAATATAATACGTTTATTTTTTGCAGTTAGTCTTAAATACCTGCCCATGCCCGTTTGTAAGTAGACTTAAGTGCTAAAGTGTTTGTTAGAAAAACTAATAAAAAAATGGTTACTAACATGCTATTAGTACGTAAGACATGCTTAAATCAACTGGAAAACCGGCTCATGATCACTTACAGAATTATAATATACCGCTTGTTGCAAAATGACTACTCATCGTTACTTTCTGTAATCAAGAATGTTCTTAGTCATATTGTGGTGCCAGGATCTGGATGTGTTCCCATCATGCCTTCTTGCAATGATTCCCGTTTAGTTTAATATAATTTCGCTATAATTAATGATGTCCCATTCAGTAATTGAATTTTAGTTTATAAAATAAAAGCATCAGCGAATCTTATCGAAAATCTATTTGATTTATCATTGTCTCATCCGTAAGTATATGCCGAAACATCAAGGACAACCCACTGTCCCCGTTGGACGGGAATTATGCGCATAATTGAATACATTCGCATGCACGATTGTTACCGAGCATCTAACGACACTTCCGATGATATCTAGAAGCTCTTATGAGCATTATTTCTGTACGATAAGATTTAATAATACATTTGATGTGGACATCACAATGTAAGCTACCCATACAGCGCGTCCCGACGACACATTCCGAATGAATACTGTACAGTACCTGTAAACAGTTCACGGTTACAGTAGTCCGTGGCGCAGCACGATATATTATCGGGGAGCTCAGTTTCACGACACCAAATAGGCTGGTCACCAGGTGGGAATATGTTTTCTTGGTCCCAACATCTACGTTCATAAATTATGACATTAGTAGAATATAAAGTACGTAGGCCCTAAACGGTGATCAATGCCGGTCTACGGAAAGAAAACTAGGTTATACAAAAAAACAAAGAATCATAAAATCTTTTAGCCATGCAGTCTCGCACCGTATACCAAGGCAGTACTGAAGCGCTGCGGTGAGCCTCAAGTCGAAGGTTGCGACTGGGCGTTCGGTATGGCGGGCGCGAGCGTCGAAGTGCCAACAGCAGGAAGCTAAAGTGCAGTAATTAGCGGGGCACATCGAGGTCACTACCTCCATGTCGCTCCTACCTGGCTTCGATGGCAGATCCAGAGGCAGGCCTTGATTGCACATGTCAGGTTTATTACAACATTTTATCACCACTGAATCATTTTTAGTTTTCGTCGTGGAGCAACTGAAGGGATGCTCGATGGGTATCAGTGATACTTTCTCGATACAGCTGCGCCGCAAGTAGAATCACCATACATAATGTTTAGTAGGTTAAAGCAAACAACACACACTCGGAAAATATATTTTGTTAAGGAGTACGGCACATCATTCAAGTCATACTAAGGTATATTTGTCGGCGGCAGCGGCCACTCGTTCTCTTTGCTTAGTAGGTACATATTCAAATCACTAATTCAGAAGCGATGTTGTTAGAGTATTGGCATCTCAACACAAAACTTATAGGAAATGGTAATGCAATTATATGATTCTAATAGTACATCAAACAAACTCAAAATCTGCATCATCAAAATAGATATATCACACGCCATCAGGTGCGCAGAACAGCTTACCTATTGATGAGGTGCCAAGCACTTCTGACAATTTCTCTCGGGCAATTCCATCAGAATTGCAGAAATCTTTTTTACAGCAATACATTGTTGCTTTTTTGCATTCTATTGGATTTTCAGGAGGGAATGCATTTTTCAAGTTCATACAGCTTAAGACCACCTCACTACGCAGGTCATTTGATAGAAATAGGTTAGAATGAAGGCTCAAGTTGTAAAGCACAAGAGCTGTTTGTGTTGATGTGAGTTTGCCAATTGTAAGACTTTTCTATTCCTAATATCAGGTAATATGCACTACATTTTACAATGCAATGGAATAAAAATATGTACCTTTTTGAATTTAATCATGGAATCTAAATTGAATGCCTTGATTTACTACTTGGAATTAATTTAAAAAACATTATTCAATTAATACACATGTTCCAAATTGCATAAAATATCTAGTGAATTATACTTACTGGAATGTCTCTTTCTTCACTCCATGCTCAATGCTAGTGGACGCATAACAGAAACCATCTGTCTCACATGTTAAGTTTGGACATCTGTCACTGTTACAGTAGCATTTTAAACCTACAGAAGACAGATTATTTTTGAATAAGAAAATAATAAACATATGTAAACATATTTCATATAATCATGTTTATCAAGTCTATAAAAAACATACCTAGCTCTATAAAAATAGTGTATCTGATCTGTATTCTAAGTATGATCTATTCTGATCTGTGTTCTACAAGGTAGTTAAGCTTATGCTTCCTTTGAGTCCAGATAGTATGGCATATGCTACCAATAGAAACTTGCTTCATTCCATAATTGATTTGAAAAAATATTTGATGGTTGAATTCTTGGACTATGTTATGAGCTATTTAAAATAATACTGAAAACTATTGGAGCTGAGTAACATAAAAATGCATGAAGATGTGAGCGGACAGCTACCAAAATAGAACTTTGCTGTGGGTCACAATTAGTTAATTATAACTAATATAATTGTCAAATAACTTTAGACTTTTGCATAATTATCCTAGTTGATTTTATTAGCTAAATAGCCATAGTGGTGAATATTCATATAATTTAAAAAAGCCCTCGGGAGTGTGTCAAGATGGAATATTATTTATTTTACATGTTGAAACCTTGGTTCTGATTTTGTTATTTGATAAATGTGTTCTTTTAGGCATCGGTCAACAAATCATATTCTTGTACCTACAATCAGTACCAACATAAAAATTTCTAATACATCCAGCATAAATTATAAATTGTCTGTAATAGTGATTTTTATATTTATAGGATTATTGCACAATAGCGAAGGCAAGAAGGGCTTTTCTAGGATAAGGGCACAATTTATTATTAGTTATCTAGTACATAAGAAATATTAATATTTGAGGAGCACCACTCGATAAACCCAATCGACGTTAAATAAACAACTAAATTACAAATAATTTGTACATATTGATTTTCAGCGTTCCACCCCCTACGTATAAAAAACAATGCAAAAGCTGAAAAGATTAAAATTGCTGCAGGACTTACCATCGACAGTATCTAACCTCCGGTACATAGAGAAGATCAGGAAGAGAAACCATCTTCGCCATTGATAAATATTCATTATTACATTCCTTAGAAACATCAATCTACAGTCCCGAAACAATAAAACACTTATTATTGACACTCAAACAGTACGGCCATTGATTTGTTTTAACAACATTTAACATTTTTATTATACTTTTGCTTATTAGGGATGTATTTTAATTTGCAAATTAAGTAAAATAGAATATATGCTACTGCATAATAATTCTTAAAGGAAACAAAATATGTAATCAGTATATTGTATCAAAAAAGAATCTCAGTTCTAGGTACATATTGTAGATACCGCGTAGATACCTTTGCGTGAGTGAACTGTAATGAACTTCGCCACAGACTAGCTATTTTTGGAAACAGATTCAAAAATTATCGATCTATCAAAATAACTAATTTGATATTCTCTGTAGCTTACCGATTCAAAATTTTGGTAGTAGGGCATATGATTGTGCAAGAATTAAACGCAATTATTTTGTTGGAATTTTATTTATTATCTAACATTCAACATTTATGTAGTTGCTTAATCTAAGTTCTACTAACATAATATGCTATGGGTATAGTAAATTCACAGTAAATTCACATAGACATTTATAATAGCTAAAATAATGCCAATGTTTAGTTCAATTTGATGTTATACTAACATATAATTTGAATAAGATTTTTAAGGTTTATTATCACTAATACATAACATATATGCTATGGGTATAGTAAATTCACAGTAAATTCACATAGACATTTATAATAGCTAAAATTATGCCAATGTTTAGTTCAATTTGATGTTATACTATTTTATACTAACATCAAATTTGAATAAGATAGTTTATTTTGTAGGTTTATTATCACTAAAGCTAGTCAAAACGTAAGAAATTTTCTGCCTCAGTTCTGGTTTAAGAAAATAGAAACTTAATACTATATTATACTAGTCTTTAACAAAATTGGAATAAAACATCCATAAAATATTGGTTCAAAATATTTATAAATATTTATCGATTCTCTAAAATACATGAGACTAGTAGTGTTTGTGTCGGTTTGATGGTAGTTTATTAGAGTACGATAATGGTAGATATCAGTCGTAGCAAGTAAAGTTATAAAAACATGAATTTTAATGTAAAAAGAGATCGTATTTGTTGATTGAAATTACACAGTATCAAATATATGTTAATATTTCTAAAAGCAGTCATCGTAAAAACTGAAAATGTAACCAAAAACGAGTGACAATTTCATATTAATCGACTGAGGTTGAAAATTAGGTACAAAAAATAAACAGTACATATTGTGATAGTCTGTGATATAAGATTAATGTATAGGTACCTAATGCACCGCAAGACCACATCGATATAAAAGTTGACGATGTGGGTTATGTGATGTTATCGTGTAATATAATATAATATAATATAAAATGTATACTTATCTACTTTTTGCAATTGTGATGATTACACTTAAAACTATCTCAGTCGAAAGAAAAAAATATATAAAAAAGAACCTTACGTTGAATTACATTTCACGAAATCGCTCGTTACATACTAATAATTTTTTTTCAAGCTCCTAAATCTTCTAGTCTAAAGATTGTGCGTTGTCGCATTCTTACCCACAGTCAATTTCGTAATAAAATTTTAAAAATCTCACTATATTTATTGAGAGATTATTTTAATTATGAGTATGTAACGTACCTACATAGTAATTATACTTCTAACTTATATTATAGACACATAATTATATACCTACACGTTTATTATGCAATTAGTATACGAAGTGGAAATGTTAAGAAATGGAAACGAGAAGTGTAACCAGACGAATATTTCGTCGATTTTCAATTTCTGTTTACTAAAATAATAAAACAGTGTAATAGTACAATAATAATCAAATAATATTGTATTAAATTTCAAATGTATATTACTTTTATTTAGCATTTTCGTGCCATAATAAATGAGAGCCACAAGAGTAGGTACCAATTGTAAACCACTTTCGTTTTATTATTATGTCATGTTATGCGTTGAGCTATTCAGGTTTTTCAGGTTTTCTATCAATGAAATTTAAAATAAAATTGTCTGGACGCACTTAACGTTCCCACCCTGTATATGTCTGTGCCTCATGTGTAAAGAGTAGTAAGTAAAAAATTAACAATTTACTTACAGAATAACTAAATCTAAGTATAGGTACTTCGATCAGATAATATAAAAAATATAGCTATGAGTACCTTTTTTTTAAAAATAGAAACGTTCACCTTCTCTGTGCATGTAATGTTAATGACGCCGTTTTATCTGTTAGAAATATCTTAATCAGACTTAAATCTTACGTAAGTATGAGCGCAATGGGTTGTGTGAATACCGACACACTAACGGAAAGGAAACCGAAAAGTCACAATAACCGATATCCCCGCGGGTTAGACCCTTTATCTTTTATCTTTGAAAACACTGAGTTTACGTTTTCATTTGTAATACTAAAATTACCTATTAATGATACAATTATACAAACTAAATATACTATCAAAGATAAGTTAATCGAAATTTAAAGTGTAAAGTTAATATAACCACTTAATCTCACTTATACTACGAAGCACGCGTGCACAGTAATTACTTGTATAGGCTACAACTTGAAATATTGCAAAAATATGTTATGTGGGTAGCAATAATTTGCAAAAATCTTAATTTTCTGATATCTCCGAAACTATTACAAAAAAAAAAGACAAAAAATTTAATATATTGTTCAGAAAAATGTCATAAAAAAATTTACAACTCGACTTAGATCACTCTACAGGAGGTACAGATATATACAAAAGTTCTTTATAACAAAGACTTCATGTATCTACTAGATACTCGGAACTAAAAAACTTTGTTCAGTTATTAGTATTACTCATTTAATTTCCATCGAAATCCTCGTAAGGTTTATTTCACGATTATATCCTAAGATCTTATAAGATCAGAGGTAGGTACGGCACTGGAAATACAGATATACGAAAATCGTATGACCTGAGAGAATTCTGACAAGAATTGAAAAGAGGGTAACTAAAGTGATTGGGTACGAAGAAGTGGACCGCACGAGTACTGAGCGTAAGCTTCGTGAGTGCCCATTTACGGGCAGGCAGGCCAGGTCTGACCTATCAAGAAATACGTTGAACAAATAGATGAAACCGGCAGGCTTCCGTTAGATTTATCTTCGATTCGGAGTCTGAGTATGTCTAAGTCCACAGACCAAGTGGCGCGCATAGCTAGTTTTGATTTAAGATCATTGGACATCTGGGAACTTTTGATCTAAACAGCTTATCTAGTAGCATACATATCAAGTCTTTGACTAAAATATCATGAGATTTCTTTGTTCTTATAATACATATACAATTTTTATAATTATGCTGCATTACTCAATAGAGTAGGTATGTTATAGATTATAAATTCAAAAAGTATCCCATCTCTCTTTTACGTACCAACATTGAAGGGCACAATTTTTAAAGCAACCATTTCGTGTTCCCACGTATCTACGATCTAATCTTTAGATCTAAATGTATATTTAGATCATCATCCGAAATCTTCTCAAAATCTCACTTTGAGCACCATAATACCAAAATTCTTTCCATCCTGAGTGTTTGATTGTTATACAACATTTAATGATTAATCATTGTTCACAATATATAAACTAGAAATGGATACATACACAAATACCACACAACTACAGTTGACATTTAATTAATTATAGATTAAAATAGTCCTCTCTCATCGTTCTAACTAAATTCAGCTATATTTTGAGTTATTTATCCGTTAATTTTTGGTTAGTGAAGCATCACCCAGCTGTAGAATACTTGGGTATATACTAATAGTACTAACGGTTGGTTATAAAAGATACATGAACGAGTAGAGAGGACAGCTCTAGTTCCTCAGAGAATCCGTTGCAGAGGGGCACGCTCCTATAACCACTTCGCAAGCATTTCACTGGGTATGTGGCTTGTCCGATGAAGTTTTTATCGCCAAACATGTCTTCATCTTGTACAAGGAATCGTATCAGTGCCATATCAGGGTTGGCCAATTCAAACTCGCAAATATCGTTCCAAATGGGATTGAGTCCGTTGTCGGCTGAAATTGAAACATACAAATTAATATATGTATACATACATAGGTACATACATATAATCACGCCTTTATCCCCGGGGGGTTAGGCAAAGGTGAATTAACACCAACATTTCACCAATCATTACCACCAATATATGTACATCAAGATTATATTTAAGTAAGATTATGAACATATTTACAAACAGATCGACCCATGCATAGAATAAAGTTACACGTGATTATTAACTTTTTTTGTATATTTGTCCATTTTTTAATTATTAAATATGAGTAAGAATCATTTCTCTAGAAGATTAGTTACTGCAAGTTTTGTGACCGACAATATTCTGTTCCGTAAGATTTTGTAGCAATAAATTTATTCAATGGATAGGTCGCGGTATTTCATGATTAGAACGTGACTTTGTACAGTAGTTTAGTTGGAGTGAGAAGGGAAATATGATAAGTAACATTTAACATTTAAGTTTAGTCCCTTTTAGAGAAAATGTGCTACCAAAACCGAAGCAAGCTGTGTTAGCCTTCACTTTCAATCTCCTGCCCGAAGACGCGACGTGACAAATCAAATCAAGAGCCCGATTCAGTACAAAAGCTTTTCTTACGTTTACGTTTTCACTCACGAAACATTAGAATTTTAAAATGTCAAAGTTTACTTGAAAACGGAATCAAATGACGACTCAATAAGTTTATTAACCTCAGGAAAATGTAGGTATCATACGGAATAAAACGCGGTTTTAAAACATGGCGGTACTGAATCAGGACTCAGATACTATCCTAGTGTGAGTCTATTTTTGCTTCTATTTGTTATTGTGTACTGTGAACTACTCGAGTGGCTTCTCACAACATATGTGTTTGTTATGCCAAGATGGTAAATTTTAAATCACCGCCTTGGCACATGTGGCTACACAATCTATGGCGCTATTTATTCCTCATTTATGTACTAATAACCCTTATTCAATAAGAATATAAGAAGTAGGAAATCCCATTATCATGCTTAAATAGCTCCATTCCACAACACACGTTGAATATGTATCCAGAATCTCGTGCATTTAGGTGCTCGTGCACCTCCTAAGTATGTCTCAATGTTACCTGAGATTGTATCAAATGTCACCATTACAGAACAACAGCAGTTGTTTTTCTCAACTATTGCCTAACACTAAAACCTACTCTTCATAATTTTTACCTGGATCTTCCTCATCGTCATCTTCTGACGGTGGCGGTTCAGGAGCGCTGCAGCAAAGAGGGATCGCCCTACCAACTCGGACGAATATCCCAACACAATGTCACATTCTTCTAAGCCACACATTTTTACCTGAAAGGACCATTGCGACCTCATGTACAAACACGATAACTAGTAAGTACTTCGTAAATGGTAAAAAGCACAACAAATGTAACCGTATGCGTACTAATACGACGAAGAATAAAAGCGACATTAAGTACTATTATACCACAATAAAAAAAATTAAAACAAGGAAAGCGCCACAAAAATATCCGTATGTCTAGTCCGACAACCCACAACAAACAACTAACAGTATGAGAGTCCTATTAATAAAATAACAGCAAACTGAAGACAACAAACGTTGACAAAACAACTTCACAGCGGTCAGCAACTGTCGCAGTCAAGTGTAGAATTCGCTGCAATCAGGATCCAGTCTCAATCAGGAGCACTTGATTGAGTCAGACTGCCGCTTGCCCTCTATCTATCAAAACGACACGAACACGCCTTCAGATGGATCCTTTATCAACCATAATCGGTATAATCAGGAACCTTGACTTCTCCCATCAGCCATGAGATCGTCACCAAAATAAAATGGGCAAATATTTTTTGTAAAGTTTATATCTTGTCATCAAATGTTGGTACTCAAAATAGTAAATCTACCGCCAAATATGGTAAGATCTGCCGCCAAATATATCTGAGATGGACTACTGTTCGCAGAATATGATACCGCGCGCCCGACACGTGTTGATATATTAGGTTACAGTGTAAAGGTGGACCTGCCTTAACAACTACCTTCACCAGGTGGGCCCTCAATCCACATATACACATCACCATTGGTACGTTAATTTAAAGAAAAATTTAAACAAAATGTACCATTACATTGGTCCCTGGATGCCACACTAGGATTCAATGTGTTGTGGGATCAATACCATAAACATGTTCTTTAATTAACAAATAAGATGGGAGCAAACACGTTTTCTTTTTTGATACAGTATGATGAAATGTCCTAATCTTTGGGTGGCAGATCATTTGCTGACAAACCCTATTATTTGGCGATAGATAAATAGCACCCAATAAAAAGTAGCATAAAAGAAAAAAAAATACATTTAGAAAAGCAGTTATTAGACATACGTCCAACATTTCCACAAGCAGTCAGCGCCGCAATGAAAACTAAGTAGCAGTTATCAATGACTTGTATGTATAGACTAGAGAAGCTCTTTAGAACAAAATTCTATATGACAATATCAATAAAAAAGTGGAGCTATATTGCTGGTCCAGTAATGCTCTTAACCATTACCATTTTTGTTCTGTGTAGCCTGTCCAGTAGTGTACATAGATGTAATTGGTTACAGCACTTTCTAGACATGCATATGATCTTTTCCACAAATGATTATCGCTACAAAGCAAGGAAATAATCAGGTAGGATCACACCAAAGCAGTATTTGTTGTGTATACAGCAAATTGCCAAGAAAAATGTCCATGTCAAGAAGCATTTAACTGCTCAAATATAGACATTTGCTTCTTTGGTGTGTGGCCTCCCTTATTATTAAACATGCATATGAACATGCCCAATATATTTATTGTATTCTATATTGTTATTATGTCGTTCAGAGAAAAAAAGGGCATGGTACAATGTTTGGAGGGAGGAAGAGTTTGCTACACTTGCTTATATAATCGATTAATTAGCCTATCGCAGTTTACTGCTAGACATAGGCCTCTCCCAATGTTAGTGCGTGCAATTTCATTTTGATTATATTGTTTTGAATGTTATCATTTGGTTTTATTTTCTTTAATTTATAATGTGAGTAAACTGAATATCCCGTCTGTTATACAGTATCTATGCCATGTGAAAAGGATTATAGTAGATTATGTATAACTGAATTATATCGACCTATTCATAGAATAAAGATACATGTGATTATGATCTGAAATTATTTTGTTTGTATCTTGGTTCACTAATATAACCAATACTTAATAAAGGTAAATTAATCTTTCCCTTAGAAGATAAAGAAAAAAGTTACAGCACGTTTTCTGCGAGACAAATTTTAAATTGTAAAATAGTCATTTTGCAGTAATATCTTTATTCGGTGAATAGGTAGGTCATTATTCACTATACTACGTTATAGGTATATAAACATTTATACAATACTTACAAACAGTCTTAGTGACCATCTTGACCCCATTGTCGTAATCAGCTCCGAAAATTTCCACTTCAACGGAAGGACTCGCAGTGCCACGCCCAGATTTGTTCAAGTGCCTGGCTCCAATAATACGAAGCATCACTGTCATCGGTCTCGCTTTTCCCTCGAGGCTTCTCTTGTCATATGGATTGTAATCCCCAAACATGAATTCTGGTTTCAAGACGAAACCACAGTTTCCATTCTCCTTGAATTTCCCCATGTTTAGCTGCATAGGCTTATCGGGTGTTTGGTAATTCATCGCCACCATTTGCGAACCCACATTCCAGAAAGGAACTGGATTGTAATTGGATGAATCTATCCTCTGACCTTTAGGGTAGATGCGGCTCAATTGAACAGCATGATACTTTATGAAAAAAGCTATATCGTTTTGAAACATGGCCTTTTCAGCCTTTGTCTCCGAAAATGATGACATCTCATTGTAAATAAATCCTTTCCGGAATCTTTCAAATCCGAATGTGACAGATCTACAATAGATGATGAGATCTGACATCTCTTTGGCAATCTTGAGGGTACGTTCCATTTTACGGTTCTGAATGGAGCGTGCGCTAGCGCTGAAGGCAGCTTCTTTGATGGCAGAGAGCCACTCTAATGCAGTCTCGCGGGTCGGTGCCGCCATGTCAAAGGTCGAGCACATCGTAGGGCTTTGGACGCGAACCAGCCACCTCGCCAAACCACTCTCTTCGCCCACCACTAGTTCCACGATGGCCCCAAGGACGTCCACAACCCCTTTCTGTAATGAGCCCAAAGCTGCGCATTCGTTCTCGAGTCCCTATAAAAGAAACCCGTTAAAGTTCCATCTACAAATTTTGTAATCCTGGTCTAACAAAATAACAAATTAAAAAATAAAATAAAAGTAATATTTTTTTAAAGACTAGATGTTGATAACGTAGGATAACATTACTAATATTCTCGTCAAGCTGACTAGTTTGCGTTAGGAGCTCACATCCGGTAGTGGGTAGGAAGGTGGATTCGAACCAGCAATTTCACAATAGCAATTTCGGAAAACATTTCCTCAGTTGAGTTTGTTTATAGAATCAATACAAGTAAATAAATTTATGTTAAAATAGTGGTGTTTGAGGCCTAGCAAGTCCGGTCAACAGTTGCGGTAGTAGAGGGGAGGGGGGTGGGACGTCGTAATGATTCATTCATTGAGTGAGTTCGCGTCAGTAGGTAGTTGTATTATTAATGAAACAATACAACTACCTACTGACGCGAACTCACTAAGATTTGACGAGAATATTATGTGGTAATAATCTGCCTACCCCGGAGGGAAATAGGCGATTGCATGTACGTATGTACTTAAAATTAAAAATTAAGGATATAGAAAACCATACAAAAAAAAAAGTAAAAAAAAAAATTAATAATTGAACGTTTTCCATCCTGTATTCCCGTCGTAGTTTTAATAAAGAATATCTACTAACGATCGCATCGGTTAAATTGGGAGTTTCAATTTCCTGAACATAATTGGCTGGGAACCAGTGATATCTCTTGCCCCCGTAGTCGCCTCTCCACCACCCCTCGTCCGGCTTGTCGACGTTTGTAATAATTGCGTGCTTGCAGAAGGACAGTTCGTCGTCCTGACGTGCCCGGTAGTCGTAGAGCGCCTTTACAGTCACCTGAAACGATACTATAATACAGAACCTCGAAGCATAAAAGCGGCTCTCCATTAGAGGCAGTCGTGGGTCGAGTGATTGCCTCGACTCAAACCAATGAATGCTCAAATGAGGCTCAATATGAGTCGTGCGTTCGATGGAGATATATAATATGTAACTGAGAAAGCCGTAGCTTGGGCATAAGACGACATCTAATTTCAAACGCACTCGTATCGTGAGAAGACTTGATTTCAACTGGTTAATATAAAAGATGGAATTGGCGGAAAACTATACCAACTGAAATGTGTCGGGTAATGTGAACGCGGATCGTTAAGGAATGGTTTGTCACTCAGAATAAGGGATCTCTGGCCAGACGCCTCGACCGTCAATTACGTGTCTCAAGTTTAGACGTACGAACTTTTCGTATTTCGTCACGAGGCAGCATAAGTGGATACGCAGCTATATACAGAGTACCTAATAGCCGTAACACTAAATGTTTATATTTTAATTATAATTAAGACTGACAATTATCGGTTCTTTTTATCTAAAACCAAATAATATAGAGCAGTGCGTTTATTATCGTTATTGAGCGACATTCAAAAGAGGACTGTCGTGAGGTCTGATTAATTTAATCTTACTGTAAACTTACTTTTATTTAATATTACTTAATGCCCGCCATGTGTGTTTGTTTTTATAAGTTTAAAAATTGTTAACTGACTCATTAACTGATATATACATATAAGCACGCCTTGATCCCCGGAGGGTTAGGCAGAGGTGAATTAACACCCACATTTCACCAATCATTAAATGCGGTCCCACGTAATAGGGGGTGAGCCTATTGCAGTCTACCGGGCACTATTGTTGACTCAAGCATCTGAGGACGAGTCTGGGCTATATCTGTCTGATGTTAAAACAGCCCTATCCCTTAGTCGCCTTGTACGACAACGCATGGAAAGAGATGGGGTGGTCCTAATTCTACTCAGCAGGAAACCACGCGGTATTAACTGATCTCTTAATAATTCTAATTAATCTATTTAATATTTATATAATAATATTTTAAACTCCGCGTTGTAATGCCATTGACTGCATGTATAAAGTATGTATTAGTCTAAGAATACAATATTCTCTTAATCATGGTTATTGCATTTAATAACTAGATGTAATCTACTAACGCGACGACAAGACCTGTCTAAGATCGGTTTGCTTGCTGACAGTGTGATAAGAGAGACGCGGGTACCATCTATTTTATGTTATAATCACAAATTGTTTAAGGTACTCTATTAAAATACCATTCTGTCAGCTAGCAATATATATTTACCTGGGTGCGAAAAATTTGCATTAAGTACATCATCTGAATGCATAGGAAAAAAAAATGTTTTATTATTCTTCAAAAACAGTGAATAAAAGGGTCTTTGTTCCACTGAGTGAATAAAAAATATTCAATTTGGAACATGCGCGAATATTCGGATTATAGTAAGAAAAAAGGAAAGAGGCTGCACACTCTAAAAAAACTAAAAGTTACTAAAAACCACCAAAACGTATTAATTGGCTGTTTGGAATAAGTTAGATTAAAATTTTAGATTTAAAAAAATATATCGCCAATTTTCGGTGGTGCATTTGATTCATAAATTACAGAGTAATTATTTTCTTGTATTCAATGATAAAAGTAGAGTAGTTCATCACGGCTCTCGTATCCCTTGATACGCTCAGGATTCTATTTTAAAATCCTTCACTACTCTCGGGATACAACTTAGTGCCTCGAAAAGAATTCATCTTTTTTTTACTTGTTGGGTAATCTAGTAATTAATTACAGTGGCAAGCCGAAATAGCAGAAGACGTTTAGTGTATTTATTCACTCGAGCGCCAATCACGATTTCTCATTTATTTAAATTTATAACTAACCTTAGATGTGAAAGAAGTGGGGTCCATATAGCCCGGAGTTGCGTAGACACAAATGTCATCTGGTTCCTAAACAAACAAAATAGCAGTGTTATAAAAACTTAGACTCTATAAAAAAACATCAATTCTGTGAACTGCAGGAGGCCACCATTTTTCTTCAATAATGTCAAATCGTGCTAAATTGTCTTTGAATAGCAGTAAAACCATATGCATTCGAGACTGACATCTGTAGGCCCTATTTTTTGCCATTTCACAGAATAGTTGGTTTTAGTGTGAAACTATAAAAATGAAGAAAAGATCGGTAGTGTAATAAATGATGTACAGAAGGATTCTCTTTTCTTTATTTTTGTTGTTTTTAAAAGTAATAATATTGTATCGGTCTATTAAGGTAAATACAAGTAGGCATTTTAGTTATATTTATTCTACTTACCGATATGAGTCTTCTAATAGCATCCTCAGTAATCGGGTACCACAGCTTCACTTTCTTATACAGCGGATTTTTCTCGTAGTACGACACGAGCTCCACTAGACTTTCATATTTGACTGAACCAATCGTGTATAGACGACCTTCTAGTTTAACCCTGCAATGTTTTATTTCCTTTTCGGTTCTGAAACAATTTGGGGACGTTATGATAATTACACGACCGTGTACTTAGATAAAACACCAAACACAGACACACAACAGCAAATATGTCATCTAGAATACAAGCTGTCCTTGGTTCAAGTTAAATTGAGATTCTAGACTGAGTGTTTGTAAACCCAATCCTTAAAAATATTGGTAGACTAGGCTACCAATATAATATTGCCTGAAGTTCACCGGAATATCACTAATTTACTTATTGAAAGAAGAAATTATAATCTAAATAGACTTGTTCCAATCGTAAATATATAATGGGCAAGCGAAATTAGATCATTTGTGAATTGATGTATCTAATGGTAAATTGGACTAATAACGAATTAAATCGACCGCAAATTGGACTATTCATGTCTAAATGTCAAATTTCCTACGACAAATGCTTTAACGGCTCCACTAATAAAATTCTACTGTATATGCTTTCATGTTTGGAGTAGGCTAAAATATGCACGATTCAAAGACTGAGATTTATTAGCTGGGATTGTTAGAATCTGCATTTTTGTAGGTATAATAATACAACTTTGTCTATACCAGGGTACAACTTGTCGCGTTTTATATTGGGCACATGTATAAATAAAACATTCTAGAACATTTAACACAGCGCTATCTAGATCACAGTAAGCACAGCAGATAATGATATAACACATGAAATACATAGATATTTTCGTTTTCCAACGATACTTATTAAACATAATTATAATAAACTTAATACAGTCATAGAGTGTAAGTTCCATACCTATAAAAGAGTCCTATATTGCTGCAATAATGAAAAAAAAGTAGAAGTGTTAGAACCCTCGGAACTAATAGATAACAGGTATAGAACTGTGACGCGCAATACAAAGACGGATACCCGCCTCGCACTATCACACTATACACTCCACACAGACTCCACAGAATTTAGTTAAACAAAATACATATTTCGATATACATTGCTTGTAAAGTTGTATGCAGAAGGCGAACTGCACCCTTTAGAAGCCGCAATGAATTACAACTTAAAACGCTTTATGATATTCAAGATTGTGTTGCGGTACGGTTGTATAAGGCCGCTGCATTGATAGAAATTATGCTCTATATATATTGAGCTATGTCTGTATATGAGTTCGAGAAGTTTAATTCTATATGGATTCTGTGTAAGGTGTATAATAATAAGAAAGTGTCGAACATCGGTTCTGGAAGAAAACTCAAGTGATAACACTTATATACCTCTTACTATATTAGTTCTACGTGTAGAACATGGTTACATATATGTACAGTTGGTTCGATAAACCGAAATCACATTGCGATAATAATTGATTAAATTAAAGTATGGGTTAAGCTCAGTTGTAATTGTTCAATTTGGACCAGTAGTTCTTGAGATTATCGCAAACAAACAAAGAAACAAACATACTCTTCAGCTTTATGTTAGTAAAGATGATATCAGCGAGTAAAGTCACTGTTACAAAACGTGCGTGTCGGTGCATATGATTTTAAACTTTGTATTTACAATTGTTCGCTCTCCCCTTTTGTTTGGATTTTGTTGCATTAGCGCTCGCGTCTGAGCCCCCAACTCCAAGAGGAAAGCCTACGTCACAGCGACCGTACCTACCGGCATGTATGTGGTTGTGTGGGCCCGTATACTCCAACAATATTATAAGTCGGTATAATAACCTCCATTATTGCATAAATACAGTAAAATGAAAACGACACAAACTTAACACAATAGTTCTTTTCTGATTTGAACCATTAAAAATGTATAAACAGGAAACAGGAAATACGTTTCCTTTCTCTTTCAAATATGTACTTAGAAATATATATTTATTGATACAAATGTAGTTGGCGTAAAATGCGAAGGTTTTAATAATAATAGATTCTAAGTATCTAGGGGATACTTTATTTTTAGAAACAGATCATTAGCTGTATCTCTTATTTTTATCCACCTGCTATTTTTAGACTAAGTAATACGACGGGACGTTTGGTATTTAGAAACAAAGATATATTTTATAATGTTTGACTTTAACACAATTAAAATGTCGCCTATTGCACTCCAATACTAGACATAGGCCTTACCCAATATGCGCCATAGTATCGAAAATAGGTACTAAAAAAATAATTTTATAACGTCGCGAGCAAAAAGGGTGAAATACGCTGCAATGGAACCACAATATTATTTTGTGCCTATTGCGGTGGACACATTGGGCAGTTGGGGGTCAGAGATGAAGAGGTTGATCGCGGAAATTGGCCGCCGTATCCACTACCAAGGCGGTTACTCCCGGTCCGGCTCGTTCCTGGGGCAAAGGTTGGCTATTGCGATTCAGCGAGGCAAAGCGGCCAGTAAAATGGGCACCTTTGCGCCGGGAACGATGCGGAGTGTGTTGTTCGACACGACATTATCGCGAATCTATTTAGTGTATTTATGTTTTAATACTGATCAAATGGTATATTAATTATTTCATTAAATAAATTCTATTAAAGAAACGAAAATATAAAAATAAAAAATTCATAAATATTTCATAAATACCGGAAGCTAATGGCGAACGACGAATGGTCCTTCTCGCTGGGCCGAACTAAGAAAGCTCCGTCCGTGTTAGTCTTGCGAAGCAACTCCTCTGCTTGAGCACGTGTACAGAAGGGGTGGTACCATTCCATATCTTCATGAGTGTTAGGTTGAGGAACAGGTTCTCGTAGAGTTATAAGAAATTCCTAAAATTTTTAACCATATTAGTATAATTGCTTAATAAGTAGGTGAAGAATCGACTAAGAAACCGCTCACAAGTACTCACTTGACTGCGCAATGGCTGCTGCCTATAATGCGTAATTAAGTTATACAAACTGTCGAAGCAGACAGTATCAATCAGATAAAATTTCGTGATACCACGTTCTTGCTTCAACTTAATACGGCAATGGTTAACTTTGCCTTGACGCCAGAACGATAAGCAATAATCGCCAACAAATGTAACACTTTCGCGAACTAAAAAGGTCCCGTCACCGAGGTTTGAATGGAGCCTCAACAATTCCTCAGCCTCCTGTCGGTTCCCCGCTAATTTACCGTGAAACCAACATTCAGCGAAATGAAGCTCATCTTGAGGGATATTCGAGGGATCACCTTCTGGTTCCCCATCGCTCTCCGCGTCAGTTTCCCCCTGCGTGCTGTAATGTTCTGTATAATAAAGCTTGTTCTCAGTCAAAACGAAAGCATGTGGGTTCCATTCTTTATCAACGGGGTCCTCCAAGTACAAAATTCCATTTTTGATAGAATTTCTCAGATCAAGATCTTTGCCTTCTTCTTGACGAACAGCAAATGAACTCTCCTCCGCCCCTTCTGGTAACTTTCTGTGTTTGAGAATGACTTTCCTGCGTAGATCGTGAGGTGACGGCAAGCAAGTTTCGTTTTTATCAAAGGGTTGTACCAAAAGCATGTCACCAAAAACTTCTAGAAATGCGTTCGCCATACGTCTTTGTTGAGGTAAGGAGCAGTTATCCTCTACGGATAGAATCAAAGGATAATCAGAAGTTATAAATGCATGTTCTCTTATGGTACGTAAAACATCCATAAATCGGATTTTGGTAGTCAGGGTATGGCCATGGTAGATAAATGGGGAGCCATCAGGACCATCCCAGCAATCAAGTTCAATGCAACGACAGCCAGACCGCAAGGCTCTAACATAAGCTTCCACTGAGGACTCACTAGAGAATTGATCTCCAGTTAAATACCTAAAACAGAAACATCATTAGGAATGTACTAATGATTTCTCACAAAGTACACAACTACTCATTTAAATATACTTACGTATTATGGGAAGACGATATCCAGTAATGAGCTAAAGGTCTAGTCATATCTTGGGTCACAACATCATTCCTGCTGTCCCAAATAGAATTCTGCTTAGAAAAGAGCATTTCGATGAACTGCGAAAGGTATAAATAATAGTCTTTTAATTTTTTTTATTCTTTTTTTTAACATAAGGGATATTTGAAAATAATTTCGTAATCACTGACCTCTGCCACGGTGAAATATGGCTCGTAAATATCTCTCTGAGGGTCCCTGAGATAATCTCTTATGAACTGTGAAGTTTTAGCGTCGTCGTCTCCCATCCTGTCATGTTGTTCAATAGAAAGAAAGCTTCGGAACTCACGAAGAGTAATTGTTACCCCATTTTTACAATACAGCGAAAACTTGTCAAATATCTCATGGACATTCTACAATGAAAGGAATAAAACATTATAACGCTATATATCAAACAGGCGCAAATACCGGATTATGTTCACAAAGGACCAAACGGTCCCTTGTGAACATAATCCGGTCTCCTATGGTTCCCCTATGAATAGAATTCAGTATTTTTAGCGAGATTAATATACAAAAATTTGGTCAAGAAATACGCCAATTTTACAGATACGCGTTGATAACAAATTTAAATTGATCAAACTATATACGTACTTCGATGAGGATGATAGGGAAAGGGAGGGGTATTGAATTGAGTTGATTAGCTCCTGAAAAATCTCATCAGTCATATTTCGGTCCTACTTGACACGTTTTTTCTATCTAAGTATATACGTATGTGTCAACTTTACATTTGAAGCGAAAACTGTGCCTATAGATTCTTAAGAAAATTGTGCGAACGGCTGATCGTAATATTTGACACACTTGAAATTTATATGAATGAAATGCTTTTTATTTAAAATGCATTAGAAATACACTAAACTAATTAAAATAAACTTTACACACACTACTAAGCATTTAATACACACACACCCATGTTATTTACTTATTTCATATGTGCAAACGTATCCAAAATCCTAACTAGCTGCGCGCTACGAAGTCAGTCTTCGTCCCAGTCCAAATTCTTTTTTTTTTCAAAAATGGTTTGTTTGTTCTGACAATACAAATACAAAACACAAAGAAAAAGGAATATTCGAAATTGGTGCAGTCATTCGGAAATGTGCACGTATATGGTACATTACGACGATTCATATTTTTTTATTGAGAGAAGAACATACAATAGATCTAAAAGTTGTAAAAAATGTGTGTAGATTGTGATGGTTGAAATATCAACAGGCTCTCATGAGGTGCGGGATAGGGAACAGAATTCCACGCGCAGTCACGGCCCGGACAACAGTTATTTAATTTTATTTTAAAGTTAACATATAAGTTAATTGTCACTTAATTTGTAGTATTCACAGATAAGGTATTATAAAAGAAAAAGTAAAAAAACATGCGGGTGAATTTCGCCCACCACTTGGGCCACTAATTCTATACAACTAGCTGTAGTCTATGGGCTAGGTGTGTGAAATACTGCTCCCGGTATCATGATTCACAGGACCCTAATTTCCAGGATAAAACAATGCTGTCCCAAACTAATTTTTCAGATCAGAGTTTCAGAGCTATGTTTGTACAAAAGCATCCTTCAGTACAAAATTTCACATTTATAATATTAGTCATATTAGTAAATAGTTAATTATTTGAACTCGAGACTTATTGAACTGGCAAGCTATACTGGTAGTTGTGATGTCTATAGACACTCACCTCTTGAGGGAATCACATTATTATTAAATGAAACAATACATTAATATTTATTTAATAGGTTAAGAGATGAAAAATGGCAGAATTGAATGTCTCACACACATTGCAGATCATATCATATCATATCATTACAATATCCAAGATTTCAGATAGTAAAAAAAACCACCTGTTCAACCAGCTAGAGCGGTTTAGGTGAGTAATGAATTCATACAACTTCAGTAATCTACACATTATTTTATTTAACATTAATAAATTTATCTTTTTAAAATGAACACTTACATTGACATCAAACATTATTTTCTGGTATAAGATTGAGAAATCGTCAAAACCAATTTCTCCCCTTTTAGGGGTGTCCACTTCTTGGAATAAATCACGCAACTTGCTGGTTGCTATCTTACAGTTTATCTTTGGTAGGAATGCCTTGACATCCTTAAGTGTGATGCTAGAACAATAATATTGCAGTTAAATTACCTTCCATACCTTCCCAGAATCTCTATGTTTACTACTATTAAATATATACACGGCACCCCCAAAATAATAAGCGGAAAAAAGCTATAAACAGTGATGTTGGGCTTTTGGAGATCACATTCTTCTATACGAACCTGGCTTCGATTATGGCTAAAAGAGATTTGCTCATCATGGAGATTAATAAGATAAAACCTACTATCATCATAATAACAGAAACACATTTAAAACCTTCTATAAGCAGTAGCTTGGTAGATATCAGAGGTTACACTTTATTCAGACATGATAGGGCGAAAGGGACAGGATGGGGGGGCGTGGCTATCTATGTATTACATAAACTATATGACATACCCATACAAGTGACCCCTCATCCCACCTTCAACATAACACAGGTAGAGGCACTATGGCTGAACATAAAATACGGTAAATTCAAAATGTTAATTGCAGGTGTCTATCGACCAACCCACTATACTTTTGATGAATCTGATAAACTACTATTTGAAACAATTAAACAAGCTTCGGAAACTATCAATACTTTGCTTATCATGGGAGACTTTAACCTGCCAGACTTAAAATGGCCATTGCGCAACGTTGATATAGACACATACAATTCGCTCCATGGACACTTTGTGGACATGTACATAAATAGTAACTTACACCAACTTGTAACAAAAGTAACAAGAAAGAGAAATAATGAGGAATCACTACTTGATCTGATACTTTGTAACGAGGAAAACTTTTGCACTAAAGTAGAACACCATCCCAATATAGGAAAAAGCGACCATCAGGTCCTAGTAGGCACAGCACAAATCAATTTGCAGTCATCTGACAGAATTGTCACTCAGCAACCACGTAGGGACTACTTTAAAGCTAATTATGACAAAATAACCCAAATCCTAGCCCAACAAAATTTTATAGATACCAACGTTGCTGATATTGAGGCTGCTTGGACAAACTTTGTAAGAGTAACACACAATGTTATCGAAACTCAAGTACCACTCAAGAGAGCAAATAAGAATCACAATATCAACAAGCCATGGATCAACCGCCACATATTAGTCTTAGCAAAACATAAAAAGAAATTATGGAGGCAGTATATCGTAAACGGATCAGATGAGTCATACAGAATATATAGAAAAGCAAACAATCAACTAATAAACAAAGTTAGACATCAAAGAATGGAATTTGAAAGAGGAATTGTCAATTGTGGACCCAAATCATTCTATTCCTACATGCGTCATCAACTGTCTTCAACGGTATCTATACCACCATCACTGAAGGATGAGAATGGGAGCATTACAAGTGATCAGAAAAAGGTAGCCAACTTGTTTGCCAGGCAATTTGAAAAATCATTTGTTATGGAACCGGACATACATATGCCGGAGATACAACTTCCTCGAGTTGAAAATTCTATACAGTCATTGATATTTACGCCAGAGAAAGTAACTAAAGCATTGAAAACATTTAGTGATTCTACCTCAATGGGACCAGATGCTTTGCCTTCAATATTACTAAATCAATGCAGCAGTGTTCTCGCTCACCAACTTACCAACATCATGAACCTGTCGCTAGGAGCCGGAAAGCTGCCTCAAGAGTGGAAGGAAGCCTTTGTAACTCCTATATATAAAAAAGGCGATAAGCATCTAGCTGTCAATTATCGACCTATCAGTCTCACAAGCATTGTCTGCAGAGCCATGGAGAAAATCATAGCAAGTGAACTGAGAGCTTTTATCAATGCAGAAAATATTATCATCGATGAACAGCATGGTTTTGTGCCTGGAAGATCTACAGTCTCAAATCTCCTTATATGTATGGACATATGGACAAGCCACTGGAATAGTCATCAACCCACAGATGTCATCTATTTGGACTATGAAAAAGCATTCGATCGGGTACCTGTTAAACGGCTTGTAACTAAACTGGAACACTTTGGAATACGCGGACAACTTCTTCAATGGATAAAGGATTTCTTAACCAACAGAAAATTCAAAGTAAGGCTGGGTGGAATACTCTCTGATGCTCATGATGTACACAGTGGTGTGCCCCAAGGCTCAGTACTAGGACCAATCCTGTTTGTTTTATACATAACGGACCTAAAACTTGCCATTCACTCAAACTTGTCAATATTCGCAGATGACACCAAAATTATGGGGAACCCATTAGTCTCTCATAACATTATACAGCAAGACCTGGATCGAATAGTACAATGGACAAAGAAATGGCTGATCTCGCTCAATAAGAGCAAGTGCACTGTTTTGCATATAGGTAACAATAATCCTAAATACAAATACACACTTGAATCTGTGCCACTACAAGCAGTAAACTCCCAAAGAGACCTTGGAGTCACTATAACACATAATCTTAAGTGGGATGAGCACATTGCAGGGATAACCAAAAAGGTCAACTCCATGTTGTACATGATTCGTAAAGCATTTTATGTCATAACCAAAGAATTGTTTCTCAACATGTACAAAACCTACATACGACCTTTGTTGGAATATGCCTTCCAAATTTGGAGCCCATATTTTAAAAAGGATATTCTATTGTTAGAAGGGGTACAAAGGAGAGCAACCAAAATGGTCACTGGCCTGAAAAATATGTCATATGAAGAACGCCTCCTGGATCTGAACTTAACCACACTGGAGCAGCGAAGGAGGAGAGGAGACCTCATTGAGACATACAAGATTCTTAATGGGCATTACAATGTGACAAACATCGAGAACATGTATATCAAGAACACAAACAGACACTTAAGAGGCCACTCAATGAAAATCAGTAAACCTCAGTGTGCCAGCAACCCTAGATATCACTTTTTGCCAAACCGGGTGGTGCAATTGTGGAACTCCCTGCCAGAAACAATAATAAGTGCTCCTAGCATAAAATTTTTTAAAAATAGACTGGACAAACATTTGGAATGTTAAACACAAGTGCAGTGATATACACGCATCAGCTTTTAGCTGCAAGTGTATCAAACAATAATAATAATAATAATTAAAAGATATTTGTTTCAGAATAAAAGAATCCAAATCTCCATTAATAGCAGACTATAGATGGAGTTACACAATGTTAATTTGATATAAAAGAAGACTTATTCTTCAAAGTAATGTAAATCATTTTATTTTAAATGTTTTAAAAGGTAAAAATATTTAATAATAAAAACACCGCAAGCATTTATCTACTTACATTTCGTTAACATTTTCAATAGCATAGAATTCACGCCTCAACCATCGTTCAATTTGTAAAGGGTATGAGGCTTTCAGGGCTTCATCAATCAAGAAGGTAATACCTTTCACCCAAGATTCACAGTCTTTGTCTGTTTGTGCTGCAATCCCAAAACAGTTTGAGTAGAGATTCAAAGTCAAACATACAAGTCTAGAAATAGGCAAGCGTTAATCATAATAATAACAAAATAATAATGCCAACACAAACCAATAATTTATGTGACAATAAGGGAGTTTGGTATATTTAGACGATTTTAAAACTGATATTTAGAATACCTGCAAATGAAGCGGCCCTCAGTTTAAATTCGGACCCGTAGTAGATGGTGAAACACTTCGTATTTTCTAGCTTCTTTGCTTCTTCCGGCCAACGCTCGAACTCTTTGGATGATTTGCCCACCCTCACTTCTTTTATATCTCTTATATCTAAAGCACCCTCGTAGCTGTTGCGTCCCGAAACCAGGATCCGCGACCATATTATCTGATGTGTTTCGCGACGGACTGTAACGAAACGGCGCTCTGGACGTTTGCGAGGATAATACTTGTAAAAAGAATAACCACGTTCAATGTGGGAAATCAATTGATCTGCCTCATGTATTAATCTATTACGGGACCCCCCGTTATGACACACAGGATTCATGACGCGGCCACAGCTGGCCACGCTTGGCACAGGACTGCTGTCTTGCTACCCCTACAGGTGCTAAAATACCGTCTGCATGTAGCTGTGTGCGATAAGTGAAAACAATGTAATCGAGCGTCCGTGTCTTGTACACGTATGTCACACATATAAATCTTGCTACACTACATGATTAATACTGATCAATACAGTTTGTTTGACATTTCACATTTCAGGAGAATAATTTGAGGGAGCAGATCAGAGCGAATGAGAGAACGAGACAATGTATTCTATTTATAATCTATATTGATTGGTGTTACAAGCTGTACTTTTTAACGTTTCGCGCAGTTTATAGGAATGTATGAATTGATGATTGATGAAGTGTACTCGGTTTTTAACGTTATTAATTATAGCGTGTTAATTATGTAGATTTATAAGTCATTATAATTATGTTATTTAGTAAATCTAAGTTCTTAGTGAATATACATAGTCACTTGTATGTCAAGCAATAATACCTTCCACAAGACAATTTAGTTGTTCAGTTTTGTAGTTTTTTAAAGATTTACGCAGGTGAAATCTAAGTTAAAATTAAATTCATCATTGACAGGGACCACGATCAAGATGACCTAAAAACTGCGTTACGTTATAATATTTATATAATGAATTACATTTTGTAAATTTGAACTTTAAATCGTGCTATATGTTTAACTTCTTTATCTGTTCATGACATCATGACTCCCAAAACCAATTCAGTTTCTTTTTGTTTTTTAAACTATTATTTGCCATGATTAGTTTAACCGTTTGAAGTAGGTATATCAGCTACTTCTTAGTAGACGGAGGGATCCTTCAACTTTTATATGTCTGATTAAATAGAATTGTTTGATTTGTACCTATATTGGTATGTGTTTCAGGGACAGGTAGATTTTTTTTAATACCACTTAGGTAGTAGACAAGCACACGGCCCACCTAATGGAAAGTGGCTACCGTAGCCTATGGACGTTTGTAACACCAAAGGAGTCACAGTCACGCTGCCAACCCTGTTAGTACAGAGTTTCTGTGCCGTCAGTGTAGAAGACAAAGCAGGACAAACCTTTAGTCTTCCCACTGACAGCACAAATTCTCCAGTGAGCTCGGGCTACCCTACTCACCGCTAGGAACACAACACGAAGTTATTATAGCCGCGGTATTCTGTAGGGCGGAGGTACTTCCCAAGTCGGACTGCTCAATTAGGTGGAAATACCACCGTGTCCTACCTCCACCTTATTTCTCCATGATATAGTGAGAATATATCAATGGAGAAGCAATAAATTGTAGTCACTACGGCATGTGCAGAGGAATGCAAAAAGTACAGTACTGTTAGTAAAGGAGTTGTCCAGTAATGGTTTTTTATTCTTGAAAAAATCCAGTAGCGATAAATCAAATATTTAACTAGTATTAAAATATATAAAATAAAAGTTACTGCAATTTTGAAAAAACATCGTTTTTCGTTTGGTGTATTGTTTAGGCTGAATACTAACAAAACTTTTGCAGCCTGTACCTGACAAAAAAAAAATTACTATTTGTCACCGACGCGTCACGGCGTCACGCGTGATGATAGATGGACGTTAGTTCTGTTTACGATTTTGTTGACTATTTGTTTGATTCTTTTGAGTGAGATTTTTACAAATATAAAGAGTAATTGCTAGATTACACCATGTTTAAACGAAAAGCGTTATCTATTATTATTTTATTTATGACTACATCGTTCATAATATGTAGTGTTTCGAAAGTAAAAAGTATGAAAAGACTTGTACTGCATCAATGTAATCCTCCTACGAAGCTACTTGGTGTAATCAAAATGTAATATGTCGAGGTTGTCAAAGTATGCCTGTTGTTGATCGAAAATATTTGAAACCTACATAGCTACAAGCTACTTAAGCAATAGCAGTTCCAAAACAAAACTGGAACAATTTGCTACTACCAAAAATGCAAGTTAAAAACTTATCCTGTAGTTGTGATGACCTATTAAGAAGTCCCATATAGTGATAAAAGTGTAATTTGCACAGTAAATTTACAAGAGATATCTTACATTACAAAAATGAGCATGGTTCAAGAGAGATTTATGCGTTATTAAGGGTAGCCAGAGTTTTCGAGCATGGTCCAAAAGTGTCTAAGTGACAGTTGACAGCGGCGACCAAGTGAAGACAGTGATAATTGCTATTGAAAAAATAAAATTGTACTGCCATCCTCGAATTAAAATATCTATTAACATAAAATAACTTTTAGTTTTTCTCTTAAATGCATTGTTTGTATATTATTATCTTAGCAATGCCGTATTCCTAATTTTAGTTACCTATATCAGTGTAATTTGAGCCACAATGGATTTTATTGGCAATAAAAAACCAACGTCCATACAAAAAGTGGACATGTCCTTTAATACTGTTAATTTTATTATTATAAGGTAAGTAATCTGGATTAATGCGCATGATCGGTAAATCATGTAATAAAAACTGACAACACTGGCCTGTATAGAACGAAATCACTATCCATAGATTAATAAATATGTGGACGAAATGAATTGATAGAATGAAATCCAGCTGCCGAATTTCACCATCAAATTTGTTATTCAATATTGCAATATAGAATAATCGAAATAGAAAATATTTTTAGGCCTCCCTACATTTCCATGTGTGTTACAAATTCCGAAATTCAATCGTAATTTTTCACCCTACGGTTCCAACGTTCTGATCGAATGATATTGTACTGTTACACATTGAGGACATTAGTAGTTCCGGTTCCTGTATTAACCATAATCAAGGTCTATACCTAATAACCCAAAGTAAAACGGCCAAAACGGGTTATGTAGGTACTAGATAAAAGTCCACAAAACCTGTTATTTATGTTTAAAATATAAGATACAAAATCTGTTGATGTGTCTAATAAAAAATAAATATAATAAATAAAAACTTACAAAATTTAAAAAAAATGTCTAACATCGTGTACCAATTACTGAGAGTATATCTTATTCTTGCGGATTAGATTAGGTTATTTGGTATCTTTTATAATTTGAATATTCCTACTATGAGGCGATTATCACAGTTGCGATGACGGCCGAAATATATCGGACTTGAACTGACTAAAATCGCACGCCACCTCGGGTCTCCAATGCGTGAGTAAGGGATTGGTGGCCAAGATGGGCCCGAAAATAAGTTAGGTACCTACTAAAGTTATCACGATGTAAAGATGATATTTATATTCAGGTATACGATGGTAGGATTGGATGTCGGATTTTTATAATTAAGTAGCAGTATAAAATAGTTTTGGTACATTTTTTCGAATTCCGTCCTTTAAAGACATTTTCTGATTTTGAAACATCCTCCTACAGTTATGCATGGTCCGGTAGCTGGAGCTTGATCCAAAACCTCCAAGTGTACACCATTTGAAGGTTCGGCAATAGCACAAAACAAACCTCGATGGCCGATACCACCTCCACAGGCTATCGGGGGTGTTTATGTTTTACAGGCAAAAATAAGACGGTATACCTACATACAACGAAATTTGGAGTAGAAACCGCGTCTAACTAGGTCACGTTAGGCAAATTACTGTCTTTGTCAAGTTCATGAAAGGTAGGTACGTACATGGATGAATAATTGTCTCGGAAAGCTTGCAAATGATCCATATTTATTGTTTGCCTGCAAATAAGTATTCCTTTACGTATGTACTAGAAGGCATACCTACCTAATGTGAATACAAAATTAATAAAATATTATGACTTCAGACCGGACAATAACAAGTTAGCAATTCAATGTAATCAATTTTAATCTGCAACAATGTTGCCTTGATCTTATATTGAATATAGCACTTCAGTGTTGGTAGATAAGTACGTTAAGTTAAACAGACGATCGGATTTGGTACAGACCGGACCACCAAACTTGGTACGCTCCGAACCACCTTATTCTATCGTGTGAGAGCAGTCGGGTCGTCTGTTACGCAGTTCGCGTTCGGTCCGTACCAAATCCGGTTGTCACATGATAATTGGTTGTGGAGGTCAGATCGCAGTCGCTTCATAGTAAATATCGAAGTACAGCCGCGTCACAGTTAGACTGTAAAGCCGACCCCAACTGAGTTTGGAAAACACTCACAGTCGCCACCCCAGGGGACCAAGTGTGAGAGGAGCACTCGCTCTAGGTCACTAAAACAGTTGCCTATCTCCGTGGTTGGAGTCTGTCGAGCTGCTGCTGGTGCTCCTCTTTTCCTCTTACCTCATCTTAGTTTCTGCCATGCATTGTCTGTCACCCTCGTCGGCGGGGTCATTAGGTATCTGAGGTGCTGGGAGTAAGCGCAATGCAAATGTCATAAGTAACTGGGAGTGCTTGGATGGCCTGGGGAACAAAATTAGGAGACCGCCTAGAAGGTGCTCAAGCTATATCAGTTATCGACACCGTTCCACAGATCCTTGATTGATATAATATATACTCACGGTATCTCTCAGGTCCATACAAAACTTTGTGCTTTGTGGACTTTTTGACCGCGCGGTTAGGGTGTAGTTAGTCTGGGTTTCAGCAGTGAAAATCTATTCATCTAAGCTGAGTTCTCATGTCTTAAGTTGATAACGCAGTTTAGTTTTGCAGGCATACTTATGGTAACAGTATTAGTTCCCAATGGAGTAAAATAGGTTCTTCTTGTCTCTTCCCGTTGGTGTAGTCGACTAAAGTATAGGGCTGTTCTCCGTCCGACAGTTCTCAATGACGAAGTGCCCGCCTAACAGAAATAGGCTCACCCCTATTACGTGGGACCGAATGGCGAAATGTTTTAATATACCTCAGTAATACTTTTTTGTGAATATCTTTATAGGCGTGAATGTATGTCATGTGTATTATCTAAGGTTCTTGTTTTTCTAATGTTCTGTTGCACTTGTGCTTACGCTGAGGCAGGCGCGGTCGCCGCCCGAAACTTGAGGGGAGGGGTTATTTCTTTTAGGTACAGAAATCCACCTCTCCCTTCCTCCGCCTACTAACGGGGACGGTTATGACGGACTCTAAAATTAAGAATCTCTGTGGCGTAGTGTGCATTAGACTGCTATGCGTGAGGCACGGTTTCAATTCTCGCTCAGTGGAAATATTTGTATGTATCACCAGTACTCAATCTGTCTATTTGCATTGGTCTGGTGTTTGCGTGCCTCTGGTAGCAAGTTAACCCGTGGTTCCCGGTTATGCGAATATCTATGGTATTCGTAACTGGTAGCTAAAGTCCGAAAATTTAGATTAGTATAACCACAGAACTTCGAAATCGCCAATTGTTTGTCACATGGCAGTCACTTCACGGAAGATATCGGACTCGAACTGCAATCATCATAATGAATACACTCAGGCGTTAGCCCCTTCTGGATGCGACACAGATAATACCCAAAATACCCGTTCCCGAAGGTTACCTGCGTTAGCCCGTATGAGCGGACTCGTGTGGCTTCTCTAACCAGTCCTTCATGATGAGTTGCCCATTAGGGGGGGAAAACCCTGAGGACCAGGCACATGCAGAAGCTACGCGCTTCGTAGCACACGATATTCATCAGGGCCATCAGGGGGCACCGTACGATATCCTTTGAAGTGGTGAGAGTAGTAGGCGAGAGCGCGCCTTCTTTCTGTACTGATATAGCAAGGGAAGGGTCTCTTGCTATATCGGTACAGAAAGAAGGCGCGCGTACATGAACCCGAGCCTGGAAAAATTTGGGCCTAAAGTCCCAGCTCCATAAAGACATGGTAACGGAGTGGGAGATACGACTTGGGTAACCACGTACAGGGTACGCCATAAAAGCGTCGGTAAGACCCATAGCAGTTGCGGAACCCGACCATTACCTACGCCACCGATATGAATCAACACAAGCAATTTATGTCCTTTTTCTATACGCAATGCACACTGCACCCATCTTTCTTACCTCTGCTCCAGACCTGCGAGCTTACTTATAATATCAATATTTTCAATTAAGGTTATCTATCGTAGGTATATTACATGATACGAAGTTCAGAAATGAAACAACAATATAATTGAAAAGTTTTATTATTAGAAAAAAATATACACTTACAGTTATCTCAAAATATTTTTATTCTCGTGTGTCCTTCTCGACATAGATCGGAATTTGCAAATTCAATAATGCGATGCCTATTTCATTATTATTATTATTAAGAATAAATATCAGAACATAATTACACCTACTAAGGTAAATTATTTAGATAACCAAATAAATTTCAGTTTCATAAGTTAAAATAAGTAACTTACTGAAACTAATACTTAGATTCAGTAAGTCCACTCAAGAAGACCTCCTGTAGCCAAGGTTTCTGCAGATGCAGAATCATCATTTAAAGAATACACATTATACCTAGTACACATTTGAATATATGGTGTAGCGTCAACAATAACGCGAGAGATGATTCAATAATTAGCATAGTACATTTGATTGAAATACACAAAAAATATTAGAGAACGGTTCATCAAACTTTTATTGTTGCCCTACTACTCTGTTTACATCTGTATAATAATATAAATAGTGTTGTATAAATTAAAAAAATTATATTTCATTAAAATACAAATAATTTCTTTTCGATTCGTGAATCTGCCGCAACCTTAGTACAACAATAAAGAGATGTTTGTACTTGTATAGCATTTTATACACGTCAAGTGACCATGATAGCGTAAACGTAGGACTTGGGCGGGCACTGCGCGTACTCGATCATTTAAAAGTTACTTATTGCCATAGTTTTATTATCGAGACCATGATATCCGCTAATATGAACAGAGCCGAGTCACACCACCGGCGCGCCCGCGTCCTCCAGCGACGTACAAATTCAGATCTACGCGACGCAACAATACTTAACTTAGCTAATAATTCTTACACGAGCGCTTCTGCCTAATTAACACAGCAAGGTTTATATTTAGGCGTCGAAGAGATCTCGCTCTTACATGTGATACAAATACTGCGATATGAACATATATCAACAAATAATTAGCAAAAGCGGCAGTGTAAAATCGTCGTTCGATACATAAAAATGGCGACGCAGCGAGTAGACCCGCGTAGCCGCCGTTCAATTCAGAATTTAGTAACAGTCATTTGATCGCTCCCATCGTATGTTGTTAGTTTGGAATGTTTGTGGCGTTTGTTCAGGCGGCTGATCCCTACGGGATTTCGACGAGGCCTTATACAATACTATATACGGACACTTAAAGCTTTTAGATGTGATAAAAATAACGTAATCAAGAAATAAAACCCACATCACAATTTATAAAAAATAGATGATTTGCTTGTAACGTAGCACAGTTATCGAGAGGCGTTCTTGTATGGGTCGAGAACGCTCCAGAAATGAGATCGCGTTACAATTCAATATAAGGAATTGTCCTTGGAAGCAAAATATATACTTAATCCATGGCTCCATCGAGTCATAATCTCATAACATTAAGACTAGGCGAGAGAGCCGATAAGGGATATGGTAAAGAGCAATCAGCTCTGACTACAAAGAGTTTATTATATTTGGTAATCCCTCTGATTTGTATACCCCAAAAGAGGATATAATAATAATGATATTACCGCTCGTGCAATAACTGCCATCAATAAAGTTGTACGAAACCAACTTGGTATTGAGATGTACCTACAAAAATATTATAAATTCTTGGATGACAGAATTGAACACGAACCGGCACCGCGGCTTCACATTACAATTATTATAATCGATTCATACTACATACTAACTTCTTCAAAAAATGCACATGTAACGCACACTAACAATACATACGTGGCAATACATACGTTGGCACTCTTGCCATGTCCCCGCCACGAATATATATTATAGATCTAATATTGTTTCGACAAACATGAGACGGCAACGTTTCAGTTCGCAGGGGTGACACGCCAAGTTTGCCACTTATCGAGCTATATCGATGAAGGCAGCAATGTTACATTATTACTTGAATTATTGCAATGTGTAGCCGCACGTCGTCGACGCTAGTTAGGGGCCACCGGCAGCGGCCTGCATCACCTCATCGAAAGCTTGCTCGAGGCAGTGCTTCAACTCGGCATACGACACGACTAAGACGCTTTGCTCGTCGCGGGACATCAGCTCCACCTAGCAACATCATGATCATGTTATCATCACGTCGAAATATCTTTAACCACCGTCCAATGAAGTTACGAACACTCAAGACGTTGACCAGAAAAAATTAAAGATTGAACCTTTACCTGTGTCTTTTGCATTAAGTTACAAGTTACCTTAGCAGAGCTGCCACCGTCGAGTTCATTAAGACAGTGAGCGATGTGCGCTTGGTCCAACCAAGGCCTGCCATCCGCAGATACCGAATGAAATAGGTAATCGCGGAATAATTTCAGCATGTAGCGGTCGCCCGTCTCAGACCAGGACGCGTCCATGTTCAACCTATTAACAACACGTATATTGAAAGGTACTTAAAGTGATACTGATTTTAGATTAGTTTAGGAGTTTCTATGGCCACCTTCTGATTCAGGGCTTGAGTACCACATAATACTAAAATGATTGTCAAGACAAAACAAATGAGCCCAAATTTGATGAATTTATTTTGTTAAGTTTAGGAGTTTCTATGGCCACCTTCAGTTCCATCTTCAGATGGGTTTATCACGTTTAGTTCAGGAGTTGTTATGGCTACATCCAACCCCATCATCAGACTAAGATCCATGAGACTATATGAATACATTGCCACCAGAACTAATAGTGTATGCAAAATTTCAATCCGAGGAGTAGTGTCCGACTGCACCAACAAGATAAATGGTTTGCATAACTCGACGGACTATATGATACATACATATATGAACGGTACAAGTTAAATAACAGCTTGTACATCATAAAAATATAGAAGCTTTATATCCAGACATTTTCTTTACAGTACACCATATCAATAGAACCTTTTACAAAGGATGTCACGTAGGACATACAATAATGTCTAAGAGAACAATACATTCATTAGCGCTTATTGACAGACATTATTCATTTGCTAGATATTCTTGGAAAATGTTTTCTTAAAGAGCACCTTAGATTAAAGTTATATTAAGGGTGTTAGAGGTGAATCTTTGTGCTTTCAACTGGACTTAATGTAACTAGACGTGAAAACAACAACTCTCAGGTGAGGACATGACAGTTTAAGGCTACATCGTAGTCAAACCTACGTCATAAGGGGAGACTTGCGGCGCCAGTTAAATATGGAAAATTTCCACGGAGATTTCAAAATCGATTTCGAATATTAAGCAGCTGACCTAATTGTTCAATGATGTAACTTTCATCAGGTATTTCAACATGTATATTTTTATTGATTATCTGATACGAAAACACACAGGATGACGTGCGAATCGGAAACGTGTTTAACATTTGCTCTAAGCAGTTAGAGCGTGATTGAATAAGAATCATTCAAACGTCTGGAGTTCCAAGATTACATTTTGGAATAACACATAGGCATAGGCTTTTTACGTCGAAAATAGGTAGACCTGTAGCTTGCGGGAACAGGATTAAAATTCACAGAAGCCTTAGCCACAGATAAAAGCTACTAGCTAATTATATAAATTGACTCACTCTGGGCGTTCGTTGACTACTCCCAACTTGATGAGTATACGTAGCAGTCTTCCATTATCAATCTCCCTTGCCAACTGATCTTCGAATACGTCTGCACGTCTTTCCAGTGCCTCCACCTATATCACATAAGAGACCATTTTTATTTTAACCAAAATTAAGAAGACGGTACTGTCTCACTCTAAAATCTTTTTTTGCTTCGTAGGCTTTGCTTAGGTAATTATTAATTTAGCTACTTGATCCTTTTTTTTTCCTTAGAGTCCTAAGTTTCTAATTATGTTACGGGTACATAAATGGCAGTAAGTGAAAGTTAATGAACTTAAAATAGACTTATGATAGGATGTTAAATATATCAGCGATGGAGCCAGCAACAAGTTGTAGAAGAATAAGAATATTTTAGGGAAACTTAAGGAAAATAAAAAGTTACTATAAGTATTGATAAACTGATGCAAGTGTTCAAATATAGTAGTAAGTAAAGAAACGGAATATCTTATGACCATAATATGTTAAATATTTGATTACTGCTGACTAGTATATTTCCTTACCCAGTCAATTGTTTATACACTCGAGAGCAATGAATCCGGGTCACTTAAAGAATCCTAAAAATCTCGGAAACTAAAAATGCTAGGTTAATGCAATAAATTGTATTTAATAGACAATGTAATACTCCTTAAATGAAGGTATTAAAACTTCTTAGTTATTGTAAAGTTATATCATAAAAAAATCAAATTTGAAAAAGGGCCACTTTCGAAGATGGAACTACGAAATTACAGCATTTGGTGTTGCTTTTGTTTGTAATCTGTCATTTATGTGGGTACATAAACCATGTTGATAGTGCTCTATATTCATTAATCAAGCTGAAATTATGTCGCTTACGCCTGAAGAATGCACCAGAATACTTACAATGCTGGAAACCGGCCGGAGTCAGCGCGATACAGCCAGGACTGTCGGTGTGTCGCTGTCAACAGTACAAAGAGTTCTCCGACGTTACGAAGAAACTGGTTCTAACCTACGCAGACCAGGAACGGGCAGAACCAGGTGTACCACAGCACGAGAAGACCGATACTTGGTGAACACCATGCTTCGAAATCGCTTTCTCACAGGAACTGAACTCACCAATCAGTTTCGACGCCTCGGAGGAAGTAACCCAAGTGCATGGACAGTAAGACGTCGGCTTGCTGAATCTAACTTAAAACCCCTTAGACCTGCAAACGGCCCTAAACTGGAGCGTGGGCATCGTATTTCGAGACTAAGTTATGCCCAGAGCCACGTAAATTGGAGTATTGAAGATTGGTCAAAAGTTATGTTCTCCGACGAATCAAAATTTATGCTCTACAAGCACGATGGAAGACACAGAGTGTATCGAAGACCAGGGGAAAGATTCAAGCAAGCATGCATCGAAGAAAAAGTAGCCTACGGTGGTGGGTCTGTACTTGTGTGGGCCGGAATTTCTTCTGAAAGTCGCACAGAGCTGGTGATCATAGAAAACGGCTCTTTAACTAGCGTAAGATATGTGGAAGAAATCCTCAATGATCACGTTGGTCCATTTATGGTCAATTTAGGTGAGGATGCTATATTTATGCATGACAATGCCAGACCTCATACAGGTAGGATTGTGAATGACTACCTTCAAGAGATGAACATTACTCGTATGGAGTGGCCAGCGCGCAGCCCGGATATCAACCCGATCGAGCATGCTTGGGACGAGCTAGGCAGATGCGTAAAACAACGAAACCCTCCCCCAATCACGCTTCGTGAGCTCAAAATTGCTCTCACAGAGGAATGGGAGAATATTCCCCAAAATCGTATAAGGAACTTGGTGTACAGCATGCCAAACCGCGTAAACGCAGTAATGGAAGCACGAGGAGGCAATACGAAGTATTAAAATTCAAGAAAATCGTAATAAAGTTCAAAAATTTCATGTTTCCTATTTTTGTTTTAAGGAGAGATCAGCAGTTTTTTTCTTTATGTAATTTTGTGTTAATAAAATGTATGGTGACTCATATTTTTTTTACTTTCATTTAAGGAGTATTACATTGTCTATTAAATACAATTTATTGCATTAACCTATCATTTTTAGTTTCCGAGATTTTTAACATTCTTTAAGTGACCCGGATTCATTGCTCTCGAGTGTATTATAAACATTACAAAAAAATCAACAATGATTACGAAAACCAAGCCTTCGAAACCGAATTTAAAATAAACTGCCTGTACAAAATTACTTAGCTTATCTATTTCAGGGCATATGTACAAGCCGCTACACAATGGTTTAGATCATACGTGATATCTGTACAGGCAAATAGGTGCTATTGTAGTGCCGGTCTAGAACCTCCTCGTGATGCACCCTGGGCAACTAAAAGTGTAATGGGAGAGATCGTTCCTTTAGGGGAAACGTACTTAACTAGTGCACATGACGCAGAGAGACATAAAATTTTAATTAACCCTGACCGGGCGACGGACAGGTAGGTACGGCAGTTAAACGGGGATGTGAGGAAGGAAACTTTAAAAATGAGCAGGCTGGACTATCGTTCGGTTAGGAAATGGGCAGGAACGAGATCTCGTGTTGTTACGTGAGATGGCCCAAGGATATACCTTACTGGGCCAAAACTACTCTGATTACTCGATGCTGGTGGGCTCAGCAGCTGTCATTTTATTATTGCGAGATAGTATGATTTTTCTCGCTCCATCCATTGGCGAGGGAGAAATTGCTATTTTTTTTAAAACACGCGTATGCACACAATGGCGCATGGCGGTCAATTTTTGTTGGTGACTGGTGCTGCTGGTAAATGGTTCGTCGTGCCCAGGGCGGTACACAGAGGCTTTATAGAATACAAAGCCAAAATACAATTACTATAAAAACTTGCATTAAAAACTCAGTTACGTACATTTTTACCGCATTCTTAACTATATAGGAAATAATATTGTTTATAAAAACATATGAACAACATTATTTTTAACTTACCAAATACCTGAAAGTTGTATACTTGGAATCAGTTATCGAATTAAACTTTCTGACTAAATGCAATATCAATGGTTGCAAAAATGTATAACACTAGTTCGAGTTGAACATAGTACAATATTAGGGTCTACCTAATATCGTTGTCAAACCAGGACGAAGCGATTTAGCATTAAAGGTTTCGCGTTTGTATTATATGGGTACCTAAACCCAAAGAAACAGAGAAAAGCTTTAAAAGGCCGTTCCACAATGAGTTACACGTGTTTTGTATGAGCTGGATTTATACTGAACTCAACATTTTCATTGTCGTTTTTTTGTCACACGATAAAGAATTGGAATTCTTTAATCAGCGAGTGACAAGATTGAGAGGTTAACCATGTAAATAATTAATCTATTTAATACATACATACATATTTAAGTGTACCTACCTAAAATAGCTTATTACTTTCATGTGTGTGTGTTAGTTACATCTAAGTCAAAATAATTAGCAAGGAACAGTCAGTATAAACATTGAAATATAAATAAACGTAATATATTATAATTAAAATTATATAGATTACGATACATATAATTTGTAAATAGCATAATCATTGCACTTAAAACTTGACTCATAACATTTTAATTATGTATAGTTTTGTTTGTGTGCCTTTGTAAAACATTACAGGCTTGCTATGTACGGGATTATAGACTATAAAATGGTGGAAATTCATCTTCGACCTTGTTACGGCGGCGCCTAACTTCGGCCTATTTATAAGATATTTACTTATTAGTGTATGCTCGTCGCGGCGATAGATATATATTATATAATTATTTGTGAATTATATCATAATAATGTCCAAATACTAAGATAGAAAAAATGGAATTCAAACCCGGGACTTTCCCTTACAGGGGCAATGCTCTGACCACTGTACCACTGAACCTCGCTTGAAGCCAACAAAATCTTCTTATATGTACCTATTCGTCTTTGGCGGTTACCGTCGCCGCAAGACCTAATCGATTTGAATAGTCAGCATATATAATTAGTCCACTATATTATTGCATTTTAGACAACTCACACACAGTGGTCGAAATGTTCTAGCGTCATCACCTAAAACTTACTAATTTTAGGGATGTAGTTAGTCGATCGACTGTGTTTTATATACTTAAAAATGTTACAATCGACATCGAGTAGTTACTATACAAATAAAAAGAAGCATTACGAACAATTTTTTATTAACATTTAATTAATTTAAGAATATTAATTTTCATTTATTATTCGTTTATTAAATATGTATTTTTGAATTGAATTTAAATAACATGTAAACTAAAGTAATAAGATATAAACTAATATTTACAAGAATATAAAATAGGATACAAAAGGATCAAATTAAGCATCGAAGAATTCCTCCCCATCGATGTCGACTGATAATGTGCCCAAAAGGCTGGCGGCATTGTCCCGTTGGATGGCAATGCCAATCCGTTAAGCGAAAAAGAGGTGATTATTTGTCACGCGGGCACTATAAAAGGATTTATCGAAGCTGCGTTGTTGCATTTTAAATCGAAAAAAAAACCTAACCTGTATTACATAATGTCATAAGTACATGTTTTGAAGATTAGCGTGTGCATTATGGCCCACAATCGTTTTATGATAAATTTATAAAATGTACAGAAGCGAATCTCCTGTCTTATTATTATGTATAGATAGATCATAGTTAATAATTCCACATACAATGATGATACCTATTTTTTCATTTATCGATTTATAATTTTTTAATCGAAGTTTAAACTTAATCGATATTTTGAATTTTTACGCAATCACTACTCCCATCTGTCTAACATACAATAACATAAAGGGGTATAAATGCTTTAAAATTTCATTCAAATGTCCAAAGAGCCTAAATGAGGAAAACTAATTGTAAATGGACATTTTTCATTGGCTTCGAGTACAAAAATATATTTTTTTGATAGTGGCCAGAATGATGATGGGGTTAGTTTCGTAATAAAATAACAGCTGTTACAAGTTTATATAAAAAAAGAAGGCATGTAACAATACAATGATTTATCTATCGTTCAGTATTATTCATGCTTTCTATAAGACGGCTGGCACACAGAATATCATAGATAGCGAAAGTTTCAAAGTTAATCCTTAGATAGGCAATGATGAAGTCCAATTCTTTATATAATTACAGCTTTTCGTCTCCACTTTGGGTTATACCAACGTCAAAAGAGTGGTAGTGACGTAATGGTTTTAAATATATATATAATTTATAAGCGGATGCAGCACAAAGCAACGCAGTGTTTTCATGAAAGTCAAAAAAGTGACATAAGTCTTTTTTCCTAAGTTCTAAAGTTGGATAAAGTACCTAAAAAGAATGCATTTTTGTTTTACCAGGTAAAATTAAAAGATCTTAGTTAATTGAACTTTTGATTAAGACTAAAAATTTAGTGCATACCCAATGCACTAGATTTTTAGTCAATTTACACTGACATTTCTTGGTATTAAAATAAAAGCCTGTGCCACTTTTTTTGGCTCTCATCAAAGATTGTGCGACGTGGGGAGGAGCGTAGCATAGCATGGCATGGCGTGATTTGTCTTCCATAATAAGCATTGTCCAAACTGCATTTTGACCAGTTGCAAAAAGCACACCAAATAGCATTTGGTTAAGTCACGTATCGTCCAGGCTCTCGATTCAGTAAGCCATGTTTTCAACTCGAATATAATGTAACCGAATTTTGGGCTGGATTGATATAATACCATCAGTATTGCAATACTAAACAAAGAAAATATCATAATCATTGATATTCAGTATCCAGATATAGGGTGAACGAACAATATCCTACATAAAACAGAAATGAAAACATGTGACCTTTACTTCGGTGGTTCTTTCGACCAGGAATAATAATTTACTGTTATCTGTTCTATCAAATACATAAATAATGTATCAGATATTTGTAATGGATCTGTATCTGATGCATCTCGTTATTAACTATTCTGTATTGGTTCTCCTATGTGGGGTATCATGAATTAACTTAAATGACACAATACAGCTATGACCGCGTGGTCCGATCACTTCGTCAGACTTCATATTGTTTAATTCCTTGTAAGTAAATCTTTCATACTTGCAGCAGTTACAGTATTGTTGACAAAATATGATACATATTTAATTTCAGAAAATTAAGCTGTCTTTCATCATTACTTTGATGCGAATGTCTTTTTTGAACGTTCATTGTCATTATTTTAGTGCGTATTACATAAAGTACCATAACATCAAAACTAATTTAGTTTTTTTCAATACTGAATATAAATTTTCGTCACCGATTTGTCACATTACGTTAATAGCATCCGGTTACTGAATCGAGCTTCTGATCGTGGGTTGTCCATGTTGCATTTTGTCCAAGTCATGTTTTGCTAAATCTAGGGTACTTAGTAAAAACTATTGTAAATATTGCGCAGAAAAGTAGACAAAGTTATTAATATAATACTGAAAGTCCGATTTTGATAATAGACATAAAAGTTGCGTAAGAAAAGACTTGGACATAATGCTATGTAAGCGTGAATAGGAGCAGTAGGGAATCGACTGATCGCTTTACTAGTTTGCGACATAAAATGAGCTGCCCAAGAAGGACTCTTCCTGCAATATTCAAACCTCTCTCTAGCTGCAGAGTAAATGCAGCTGTGAGTAGTGAATAAATATGATGTTAAGGTTGAAAATTTCTGCACTTTTCCAATGCCAATGATAGCGTACAGGCATGATAATATCGTTCATTCTCGTACAATGCATGCGCCATGCATAGAGATGGGCCAATCGCCAGGCATTCTGGGCAAATTGGGTATAACTTCTTTTTTAATGTCATAATGTAGAAAGTGTTTTGAAGTTAAAAATGTTAGATTTTTATTATTGTTTAATTATTCATTATTGTTTTATTTATATGAACTAAGCAGCAGTAGTAAATGTTATTGATCAATTGAATGAATCGTTTAACGACACTTTGGCCACACTTTGGTAACCCCGGCAATTCTCAGTCAGTAACATTGTTGGCGACCCCAGCTTCTTAGACGAGAGCAAGTTGTTCTCCCACGTTCAGGCACGCGTGAGGAATGCAGAGACGGTAATTTACCTAAAGCTACTCTCTAATAATCCGAAAAAGAAAAACAGATTAAGATACTACCCTAATATCAAAGGTTAGTTATTAAACATATAGTTATCAAAAGTTTCGCAGTTAGACTGCAAAAAGCAGTCTTCTGATGCAACCGGGAATAACGCTAGAATGAATTAACGAGAAATAGTAATTCTGTTTTATCATTATTTCTCCTGTATGTACTTCGACCACAGTGTAAATTATACCTTTCACATAGCATGAGTGATAGGATCAAAAGTGTACTTATCTAGGCGGCTATTGGAACGCAGTGCTTGAGCTTTTCTGTTATTAAAAAGTTAGTTCTGGTATTAAATATTTGCAAGAATAGGTATAAAAATTACCCTAAAAGATCATAGTAGTAGATGAAATGATGACAGATGATGATGATAATTAACAAGTATTAAACACTATCACGTATTTCTAACAAAAATCTAAGATTTTAAAGTTAAACATTAAACATTCACCATAACCAAAGTACAAGTCAAAACTATATTGACTTTACATCGCATCGAGTATTTGTGATGTACCTAATGTAATGAGAATTGTGTAAACCGAGCGTGTGACCCTGTTGCTGTGATTCAAACATATTGTCTAAGTCCACCTATTACATTGGGACCTAAACATAAACTGGCGAAATGTGGGTGCTTGCACCTCTGCCTCCCCTTCGGGATATAGGCGTGAATTTATGTAAATATATTATGTTATGTCATATTTCTAGATTAGGTTTCTAAATTAATTGTCTATGGTCTCAGCACAAAATATTAATAGAAGGACTGCCTCAAACTTATTCGAAAATTTTACTAATTTTTACAGGATGTATTTCAGAAACGGGGCTGTAAGGGCAGGGCACCTTCACCGTTGTATGTACATAAAAATATTCATAGGAAATCTTCCCTAACTTCTTGAAATATTTTGAACTGCATTCACAGATTTTGACAAAATCATACAGTCAACAAAAAGGTCTATTTTTTGTGCCTGTCAATTCTATTTCATGTGGGGATCAAAAGACTCTAAGGGCCCTATTTTGCTTTAAATACAGCCTGTATATGTTTCAATTCATATGCATCATAGTGGTTTTGCCAAAAACGATCTATTTCTGTTCTTATTTTAATTTCACTTAATAATAATACAAAATTATTTAATGATAATGTGCCCTGTATATAGACGTAGGTATATTCTGGTCGGGTCCCAATTTGCCCGCCGCCGGGCCCATGGCCCATCTCATAAATTCATGCACCTTTATAACGCGGATTATGTAGTTATGAATAAGCTGGTAATAAAGTAGCAACAGCATTTGTGACATGAAATTTAAATAGGTTTATTGAAAGGATCGTTATCATGCTTCCATAATTCTATCAATCATTCCAGCTCCTACCTGCATATTATGTACAGTGTTACGCTAAGTATGCAGTGCACTAAACTAAAAACTAAATTAAACTAATAATAATTACTAAAGAAGCATCAACGTTACCTGTGTATAAAACCTTGCACCTATCATCGGCATGAGATCTGTGACGGAGCGGCGTGCAGTCGACGTTGATAATAAATACCTAATGGATTTCAATATAATACAGCGTTACAACAAACAAACGTGTTTCTCAAATATTATTACAAGCAATCTAATATTTTTGTCACATATACCAGGTACAATTAAAAGGCTGCAAAGGGCTGAAACACTTAAAGCCTTTTCTTTACAATAAAAGCTCTCCTAAAGGGGAATGGGGTTTTGGCAGTTACATCGAAAACATCAACGTCTAGCATAACACAAATAAAATAAAATCAAAAAATGTAACAATCCAAAGGTCTTACAGAAAACTGAATAAAAATGCCAAGAACATACGTAATTAAGACTTGCGAGACACAACTCTGTGTCGGTCCGATAACACGATTGGTTCAGGCAGTACCTAGCGTTCAAATTATAAAAATGTGTTAAACAAATTCAAAACACAGCAATACAAAAGTGATCAGCAAATCGCTGATGCATCAATATTAATTTGTCCCTTTCATTTTGAGGAATTGGTAACCAATATATTAATTAAATATTGATTAATGATTTCAGGATATAGTGTAAAAACTAATAACTTCGATAACCAGTGAAAACACGTACACGTCACAACAACAATTACATTTATGTGTGTGAGTGTGTGTGTGTGTGTGTGTGTGTGTGTGTGTGTGTGTGTGTGTGTGTGTGTGTGTGTGTGTGTGTGTGTGTGTGTGTGTGTGTGTGTGTGTGTGTTTATGTGTGTTACGCTTAAATTTATTAATACAGGTGCTAACGGTTCATATTATGTTGTAAATTTTTCACTGACCTGTAATAAGATTGATGTGATAATTTTGCAAACTCTAAATTTGTGCAAGTAAAGTTTATTATTATTCGTTATGCAATCTAATGTATACGCTATAGTGACTTGTAGACTTTTGGATATTTACAAGATTATTCAAAACCTAATATTTAGTTCCGATTAAATTTAACTATGTTTCGGGGTGATTGAAAGCAAAGTCTATGTATTTTTAGACCCCAGGGTAACAGCTAAACAAGAAAGAAAACATGGTCCGGGTCAGTAGTATTACTGTGTACAACTGGTAGTACAAAAGGTACATTATCGTTTCTCTAGTACACGTACTACAAGTAGTACCAGTAGCCCCTTGCACTTATGCCTATCAAAATAAAAAGTCCCCCCTATTCCTTTTTATAAAAAGGAATAAATAAATGGAAATGATCAATTGAACTAAATTATCAGTTCGTGTATTGCTGCTTCTCCCAGAACTAAAAATTGAAGAAAGGTTTTAATAATACAATAAACGAAAGTAAACTTTTAAAAAGTAACGAAAATCTGAATAACGATAAAGTCACTGTGGTGTAGTTTCGGTGAAGTGAACGACCTCGGACAATGAATGTTTGCGTGAACTGGAACGGTCTATTTAATAAACTAAAATAAGACCAACTATTTTGGACCTTTTGAAAGTTCTCAAACAGGAAGCGACATTATATATATTATAACTATGTACTAGAGAAACAATAATGTATCATGTGTACTACCAGTTGCACTATCAATTAACAAACCCGAAGGAAAATACTTGTATTTTTATAGCAGTACTAGAGATACAATAGCGTATAATTTATGCTGCCAGTTGTACTATGCAGTAGTACTATTGATCCGGAGCCGAAAAGATATTCTTGTTAGTATTTTGATATAACATTGCCCAAAAACATAAAACCTGCATTGCCATATATTACATGAAATGAGTCTGCCTATAACAATTAAATATTACGTAAAACAAATAGATTAAATTTTGAATCTCATAACTACGCGTTTGATATTCTATTAAGGTATAAAATAAGTATTGATCATACAATATAAGATTCTTAAGGTCTGCAGAGTAGGTTCTGGCGACCAATTCCATGGATGCAGCTAGGTTGTCGCAATGAATCGTGCGGCAGGCAAGGGCGAGGGCCAGACGACCTAAAGCTGTCAGGTCATCTTGCTGACCCTACGAAAAAAAAAATACATGTAAGAAACGCCGTGATTGTGAACTTAAACAGCTTTCAAAGTAAAATACACCATTTGGTTGTGTTCATAGACCTTAACAAAATGATAATTGACCCTTCAGGGGACATAGTTTTGGAGAATAATTGTCTAACAACCAGCGTTTCCCTAGCGGTGGGTCGGGACCGGCGACCATGAACTCAAAATACCGGGTCGCAAGTCACCAAATTGTTTCATTGCGACGTTATGTACACACAGAGAGTCACATCTATTTATGCATTCCAGTTGGATACTATTTCTTGACTCAGGCCATTAAGGTTCAATTTGGACTGTATATATACTGTCGAAAGTAGAACAGTCCTATCACTTTACTTTTGGTACTTATATTACGAGGACATGAAAATGTGTTTTTATTTTTGGGAAGGTTGACAAACTAATATTGGATCACGTTTAAGAAGTGTTAAAATAACTGAACGAGGTCAAAATAAAATTAGGGAAACGCTTAAATCCGACGCTATAGTAGACGAAGCGACAATATTCAATAATTAAAGCTTCCTATTTCTGCAGTGTATGACTATAAAGTTCTGTCTACCTCGGCGTGAGTCACGGTCGTCTACAATACGGTTGTTAGGTGACTTTTTTTTTTTATACCACTTAGGTGGCAGACAAGCACACGGCCCACTTGATGGGAAGTGGTTACCGTGGCCAATGGACTCGTGCAACACCAGGAGCGTCACACTCGCGCTGCCGACCCTGAAGAAACCTCCTAATGCTGACTGATTATTTATCTGTGTCCCGTATAAATGAATGTATTTACCTGTACGACATCGTTTGCGTTCGCATGCAAAGCGTCGATAACACCGGACCAAGCGACGCGAACGCGGCACCCGTTCATCACCACCTTGGTCGGGTCCAGACCTCTGCGATAAACTTGCTTTTACTACATAATTAGCTCCACTAGCCTTGTCTAGTAACCGAACTGCTGTATTACTGTATCTGTTATAAGACTAAAGCGTTTGTGCACACAGGCGTCTTTATGGAACAATTCTAATAGATTCTTAAAATTGTTAAGATTATTACATATATAACAAAAAATCTTATAGTAGCATGCGCTGTATTCAAATTAATTGTGTTTAAGAATCCAAACGAATGATTTAGTTATTGCATATAAAAAAAAATTGTTAAACTTTTTGTAACATGCGACTTTATTCAAACATTTTATTCAATTATGATTTTAGAAGGAAGTAGTGAAAATATTTTAATTAACTTATTAAGTACCTGCAGGCCAGTCCCGCCGTGTGTATGGCCCGTAGCGCCGCCGTCAGTTGTACGATGAGGCTCCACAACACTGCCTCGGGCAGCAGAGCGCCGCAGGCCACCGCACGAAGCATAGCATTTTTCTGTATAAATATATTTCTATTTTGTAGAGATTGTCACAGGCCAAAATACAAAGAACAGATGGGGAGGGTGCAACTCTTAGTGTTCCTCGTATACCCTAAGCTGAAATTCAAAATTTTCAACTAAACTTACTTGATATTTCACTCGTTTTAACAATGAAACACATTGAGCAACTCGTGATAACGTAGCTTATGTTTTTAAGCGTACCCGCTGTACCGTAGCGAGTCAGGGAGAATATCGACCAATCGAACATCAGATTTGGCAAGTCCGCCGGCTACGCTCACGGTGGTATCTCGCTCGCACTCGACTCGTGCTTTATACCACTTAGGTGGCAGACAAGCGCACGGCCCACCTAATGGAAAGTGGTTACCATGGCATATGGACGTGTGTAATACCAGAGAAGCCACACTCGCGCTGCCGACCCTGTAAGCACAGAGTTTCTGTGCCGTCAGTGTAGAGGACAAAGCAGGACAAGCCTTTAGTCATCCCACTGACAGCACAAATTCTCGAGTGAGTTCTGGTTACCCTCCTCGTTTTTTCTCTTTCGTTACCTCCTCCTCCCCACTCCCCCCAAGTCGCGCGCACTTCTTACTTGCTTATCATTCTAAGGCCCGTATTCTAGAATGAAAAATCACGATTTATCTGTACACATATTGTATAGAACGAATTGACAGATGTCTATACATATCCTCAGATACATCGTAATTCAAGTGAGTGTCATTCTAGAGTAGTTTAACAATACATTAAAAAGAGTAATGCATACCTGATGAGTATAAGGTCGAGGAGCATCAGGGTCCGAGGAGAATGGATCGTGGAAGGCCCCATTGGCATCGGAGGCATTGTTGCCCACGCCTCCGGAGAGATACTTGTTCATCAAAGTCACGCACGCCGGATGGTAATTGTATACCAACACCATGGCTACAACAAGGAAAAGAAACTTTAAACATAACATAACATAAACTCACGCCTATATCCACGAAGGGTTAGGCACCCACATTTCGCCAGTTTATGTTTAGGTCCCCATGTAATAGGTGGGGAGCCTATTGCCATTAACCGGGCACTTATAAACCTACGATAAATACACACATAACTTCGAAAAGCATCGAAAAGTCATTAGTGTGTGCCATGGTAAAACCTGGGATCGAACCCGAGATCTCGTCTCAGCAGTCCATTACCCATACCGCTAAGCTACCGCGGTTCCTTTAAACACTGACAAAGAAAAAGAATTTATAACCTGGGCCCCAATTCTGCTACTTTTATGTCATAATCAAACCATTATCATACCACTGACACTGCAAACAATGCCATTTAATTTTAGAATTTACTCCCATGCTGTTCAAGTCTACTCTTAAAATTTAATAGCGGCAGTACGGGGCGGGAGCGGCAGCGGGAGCGACGAAGGATCGCTAGACAAGCTGCCCGCGCACGAAGGCAACTCGGGCGTCGGAGGTCGATGAACGACCTCCGCCCCCCATGAGCGCCGGCCTGGGGGTGACAGGTGAAGCCGCCTGTCACCCTTGCAGAAGCAGGCCGCGGCGGCGGCGCGCGTGGCGCGCCTCCCCGTTTCCGGGGACGAGTTGGGGACTCTGTGGTCCCCACACCCGAGAAGAGGGCCAGATCGTGAGAGATGGCCCTGGGTCGGCCGGGGTGCGAGGGATATGCCTGTCAACCTCACCTTCGGCAACCGAAACGACCCACAGGCGGCGTGCGTTTTAGTCGGTTCGAGTCCGACATAACCTCCTCCACCGGGTCCGGTGGGGAGGTATCCGTGGGGATTTTGCGCACGTAAAAAAAAAAAAAAAATAGCATCTTCTAGTCTAGAGTGAATGAAAATTGTAATGATTTATTTCATTTATTCTTGGACTTCAGTCTATATCATTAAAGTAATTGGTGATAAACATACATACAATCAAGCCTTTCTTTATCCCGGCGGGTTAGGGAAAGGTGAATTAACACCCATATTTCACCAATCATTAAATTCGGTCCCATGTAATAGGGGGAACCTATTGCTGTGCTTCAGGCACTATTGTTGACTCGAGCGCATCTGAGACTGAGTCTGGGCTATATATATCTGTCTGATGTTAAACAGCCCTATCCTTTAGTTACCTTGTACTGATGGGGTGGTCCAAATTCTACTCTACCGGAAACCCCGCGGCTTCTTTCTTATCAATAAAGTATGAGGTTTAATGTCATTTTTTGCAGTAAATTTTTTTGTCAGTGGTATGGTATGACAGTGGTTAGGCGTTCACATAAAATTTGCAGAATCGGGGGCCTGGTGCAATCTACACAAGTTATGAAATGCCATAAATATGTATTTAAGAATATATATTATACACTAAACAGTGGCTTTCTTTTTGGGATTGTAGACATTGCTGTAAATCGACAGATAGACCAATGATGGAAAGATAAAGATGCATAATAGGTTTGGATGGGTTGGGTAGGGCTGACGATAAAATTGAAATACTAAACAAGATTCCGTTTTAAACAAATTTATGTTTTTTTTTATAATAGCTTTTGATCAAGGATCACCGTGGGCAAATCTGCAGGCTGTTCGTGACTATACTATTACAATAAGCAGTATTAAAATATTATTTTCTGTATGAAATGATATATGTTTGTATTGTCTGCGCTTTACACTCAAGTTGTTGAGATTTTTGAAATCTGTACATTCGTTTTTACTAAATCTTTGTTTTCGGTATGCATCGTCACGTTTTGTTAAGTTACATTGTAAGTATGCAGCGAACGACAAAACACAAAACAATATTTTCTGCTGAAATTCAAATTTATTTCAAACAAATGATATTATGAGTTTGGTGCAACGTTATGTTCCAAAATCTCAGAATCAGTGTCATTGTTAGTGACACGACTGTCAATGAATTATAATTTGTAATCAGATGAAATGCGTCACATTTGGGAGTTCAGCTGCATGTGATCTCAATGGGGTCGAGTGCACCGCATATACATAACTCACATATTTATACGTTCGTCAATAGGACGCAACTGCGCAGTTGCATCGCTTTTGAACAATATTTTGAAACTCTGTTACTTCCAATCTATTAAAATGCAACGAAGTATCAAACTCATTAATTCACTAACAGGAGTCGTTTACATCCTTCACGAAACAGTTATATTTATGCGATATGTTTTTGTCCCCAGTATCACCCGTTTCATGAAAAATTGATCTATCAACAACTACCGTTTTCGACGCGATATACCTAAAATAATATTTTTATACCTAACTGACTAAGATATGAATGAATTGGTAAGTGTAAAAAGTTCAGCTTAATCGATTTTTATTTATACGAGGGTGGATTGAAAACTTCTTGGTCTGACATATAACTGTCAATGGTACTCATATTATACTAACCATTTTGAATTAATTTGTTCTTTGGCTGTCATAGTGTTGTATTTCTTAACTGTAGATTTCGTAGTTTTTATGTGGGAGCCAGTAGAGTGAGTCAATACGCAACGTTTTTGGGAAATGGATAAAGTTGAACATCACGCGGTTGTGTAAAAAAAATGATACAAGAGATTCATATTAATATGTAAACTTTAGGGGAATCTGCCCCATCGTATAGTACTGTAAAAAAATTGGTTGCTGAATATAAACGCAGTCGACAGAACATCGAAGACCGTCCACGTCTACGACAGGAAAAAACATCGGCAAACTGTGTGATCTCATATTGGAAAACCCCAAATTGACTATCAGGAATATTGCTGACACTATAAGGCTCTTACGAACGAACACAAAACATAATTGTCCACGAATTGAATTTTCTAACGTTTCTGCTACGTGGGACCCGTGGTTGCTTTCAGTCTAGCAAAAGCGAATTCGACTCACGCTTTCACGTGACTGTTTGGAGAAGTTCAAAGCTGACCCACAAGATTTTGTGAATAGCTTTGTGACTATGGATGAAACCTGGGTCCACCACAACACTCTAGAGTCAAAATAACAATCCATACATACATACAATCACGCCTTTATCCCCGGAGGGTTAAGTAGAGGTGAATTAACACCCACATTTCCCCAATCATTGAATTCGGTTCCACGTAATAGGGGTAAGCCTATTGCCATCTTCCGGGCACTATTGTTGACTCAAGCCATTCATCTGAGGCTGCGTCTGGGCTGTATATATCTGTCTGATGTTAAATAGCCCCATTTCTTAGTCGCCTTTTACGACATCGCATGGGAAGAGATGGGGTGGTCCAAATTCTACTCTGCCGGGAACCACGCGGCAGACAATCCAAACAATGGAAAAAAATTGATGAACCTTTAGCGGCGTTTCCGTGTAGACATTAAAAAAGAAACTCCCCGGATTACTCAGAAAAAGTATTGTTTCATAAGGATAATGCGTTCACATGTCCGTTGAAACCATGGCTCAAATTCAGGATTGTGGTTTTGAATTGCTACCTCATCCGGCTTATTCACCTGATTTGGCCTTATCCGACTTTCACCTTTCACAAACTTAAAAAGCGCCTCCACCATAAATTGTCCTCAAATGAAGAGGTCGAAGCGGTAGTAAGTCAATATATTGAGGAGCTTGAGGAATCTTTTTTTTTAAACAGATGGAAGAAATGCATTGAGTTAGATGGAGATTACGATTATTATTTTGTTTTCTTGAAAAGGCCGAGAACTTTTCAATCTACCCACGTAATTACCTATAAAACCTATCGTGGGAAAACACGCAAAAAGCCTAGATACGGATAGATAGTGTATTTTACGCTGTGCGTATTGCCGACCCTGTAAAAACCTCCTTACTGTACTCGTATAAAGAGGTTTTTACAGAGTTGAAGAATTATATAGTCACTCAGGAAAACCATAGAGGTAGTCATAACATAATCATTCCAACATCACAGATCGGAGACCTCGCTAGTTTTAAAGACTACGGTAATTCAACGATAGCCTGTGATGAGGTGCAATGTAGAAAGTAGCTGCGGCTATCATTTCTGCTTAGAACACAATCCAAGGATAGCGTGGATTATATGTATAATAAGGTGGTGAAATTTTTGCTCGCTTGTACAGGAAATGCATCACATTCGTATAAATGTAATTACTATGCATAGAAAAGCTCAAACAAATATCAGACGGTTCTGGTTAATATTACAATTCCAGAAACGACCATTTATTGTAACATTGTAACAAATAGAATATAATAGACATAATAGGGTACAAAAGAGTAGCATAAAAAACAATTCAGACTACATTAACTTTGGTCAAGTGCAACTAAAGTAAACGGTTTATTATACGAAGAATTATGTATGATCTCTTATATACTTGTTATAAAAAAATCTATGAGTAATAGCTTTACCGTATTGATAAACTTGCAAATGTGTAAATAAAACACTGCAAGTCACCTACGTAAGCGTTGCTGTGCAGGGTAACCAGACAACTCGCAACATAATAGAACAATTTTCTGATATTCAGATGTACAATTTATAAGAAAATGAAGTCATACTAAAAGAAAAACAAGCCTGAAAAACGCAATTTATTTGATCCTAGCTGTTGCCTAGTTCAGGGATATTAAGAGTATGTGGTGATAATTCCTGACTGTATTGTATATTAATATAATATAACCGATCCGATCGGGGCCAAATTTCGTCTAGATCCGTTTAACCCTTTTTACGTGAAATAGTAACAAAAATCCGTACGTCTGGATACATACTTTCTCATTATTAGGATTTAATTTTTTTACATACATACATATAATCACGCCTTTATCCAAAGAGGCTTAGGCAGAGTGAATTAACACCCAAATTTCATCAATCTTTGAACTTGGTCTCACGTAATAGGGGGTGAGCCTATTCCCGTCTCCCGGGCCCTCTTGTTTTTTTTTAGAATACATAATATACTTTTTCAATCTTCTCTTTTTTTACTGGAGTTGAGACTTTGTGTATTATGTGAATGTACAAGGTAGCATAAGCTAGGGAGACCTCGGTACTTCCACAATTAACGGAAACGCCTATCATCCTCCATAGTTAGTTTACCTCCTGTTGCTACTAAAACGACTGCCGTGTGTCTATCAACCCCGAGAAGAAAGCCTGCGCCAGAGACTCATCCGTCAAGTATCAGGTGTACTAGCTTCCGTTGCTCAAGTCATGGAACGGCAACTGGGTCTCGAGGTGGCTCTGTAAAAATCCGGAGCCATGTTCTTTTAAGGACCTCTACGAGATTCTACGAGGGTATCGTGCGGTCTATGACCATGTACGGGTGCTCCTCCGCCCGTGTTCGCGGACTCCCTGAACGAGAGACACATGCACTTGCTGTGTGGTCCGCAGAAGATGGCCAACAAGATCATCTGGGGGTACCGCACGATATCCTATGACGCGGTGAGTCTCCTAGTCACCCGGATCACCATCCTGGGTTCTGGAAGCGAGATTCCTTGCGAAGCTTAACCAGTTCCGAAGTGGCTAGAGAAGCCACATGGCACACCCTAGTAGAAGCACCCGGGGACGAGTTGGGCACTCTGCGGTCCCCACACCCGAGAACCAGAGCTGGAGTACGAGGGATATGCCTGACGACGTCACCTCCGGCAACCATCACCGACCCATAGACGCCGTGCGTTTTAACCCCCACCGGTTTCGGGTTGGCTTGGGTCTCAAACGCCTTGGTTAGGCCGTATACACCACAGAATTCTTTTTATACCAGTTAGGTGGCAGACAAGCACACGGTCCACTTGATGGAATGTGGTTAACGGGGTCTATGGATGTCGTCACACTCGTGTTGCCGACCCTAGAATAATAGCATACGAAAGAAACTTCCTACCACAGACGCTGAATCTATGGAATAAAACATTCTACCGTCGATTTTACGAGATTTTACGAGCGAGCGATTTACGTTCAAGATACGTACCCCGAAGTATAAATAAGATTTGTTCAAAGCGTACGATGTAAAAAGAAACTATCCTAGTCAATAGTTGCCGGTGTAATTGTGTAAAGCGCCATTTACATGGAGAGAGTTTCTCGCACAGTTTAGGGCGAGAGGTCGCCTTGCTTATCGTAGGCGATAATCGCGACAACATGTTTACATTGAAATAACAAAACTTGCGTTTAACGTTATTATCACCAAGCGATTTGTTTACACTACCACACAAATTGCAATGAGATATTTGCGTGTGATTACTCGGACACACGAAAACTCATTCTCGTATGATATATTTTCAAGTTCATGCGAATTTCATTAAAATCAATTTGAACCTATAATATTGGCGCGGAATCGCTTCCACAGAGATGTCTAATATTTAATGACAAGGCGATTATCGTCCTTCCACATACGATGTTTAATTTAGATGACCATATTTCTTCAGCAAGAAATAAATCGTCGATTATTAAGTGTATCTTCGATGAAAGTAACTCTCTTCACGTAAATGGTGCTTCAGTCTCGTGGTTATACTCACAATGATCTCCGAAAGCTTTAGTAGTGAACCAGTCGTGTAGTTTGACGACGTTGGGGTGGTCGACTTGCTTCCACATTTCTAAGCGTTTTGTGATGCTGGTGGAGTAGGAGTGGAGACGCCTGAGAGCGTAGTGGTCACCGGTCTGACGGTGCGTGGCGCGGTAAGAGGTAGCGATCGAGTGCGGTGTGACTCCTTCCAGTGGAGTCAGCTCGGTATACATTTCGACGTTTTCGGGAAGGTCTGAGGAATAAATAAATGATACAAATACTGTAGAACATATCGCAATACTGGTTTACAAATTAAAATTGACAAACAGTTTACGAAAAAATATTAAATTATCCAAATGAAAATTGGTATCAGAAATTAGAGTTCGTCAAAAAGGGGTTTGGGTTGAGTTGACGTCGTTTAGAAATTGAGCAGCCATGAATGAAAATCGTATAATATGAGAGTACATTATAAAGTGAAAAGTTACTATGGACAAACTTCTCTAAACCATATCCGGACGTACATATTTCGCTATACAGGGAAAGTACTCTTAAATACTGGATAGCGAATTCCACTCAAAGGAAACGTTCCTTTATTTTTAGAAAGAAACAAAACTAACTTCACTGATTTCCCAAATTGCTACACCCGGTAGTGATAGATAAGGTTTAGGAAGATTTTAGTCCGTGCAACTACCGTATGTGGCATTTTCGGAAATCTTTGAATGCAATTTTGTCTATTTTTAAGAATAAGAGAATGTTTCCTTGGAGTGGAATTCGCTATCACCAGTATTTAGAGTACTTTTCCTCCACATCTCCAATGCAGTTTCGGCATCTTCTATGTAATATTAACATATCGTTTTCATGCAAGAGCAAATAGATGGGGAATCATGTGGATTATTAAACATCTTTGAGATAATTGTTCTATCGGATTTAGAGGCATAATAGGGGCAACACATCGATATATCGGTTCGAAATGGTAACAAGTCATTATTATATGGTTTATAATAGTAGTTGATAGCAAAAATACTGCAATGGAATAATTACTTTTTTAATTTTAATATGTAACAAAAGTATTTTAAATAGCTAATTTACTTCAAAGAAACATTGTTTTTTTAAACAAATTAAATTATATATCTATATATCGCTAATATATTGGCGTACTTTAAAGTACTTTCCCTCCAGGTGAGGTCGAAAACTTCCATCCTGTATATCTCAGCCCCGATAAACTTACAGTAAAAATAATGATAATTATGGTTTCATTGGATGGTCGCTGAAAAACATAAATGACGTCACTAGTTCATGCACAGTTACCCAAGCCCCTTTGGGAGAAGATATTCTTATCGACAACATCCTCAGACGAATCAGTAGACTTCCACAACTCTATTGCGTAGCGAAATTAGGTGTTGCTCTATGTCAAAACATACATACCTGGATACTGGCGGGGATCAACCTGCAAGTATACGTCCGCGTTCCTCTGGTAAATCTCCGAGCGAATTGTCTCAGGCATGTAGAATGATGCAGCAAGACCTTATCACAATAGAGAAAAATATCATTGCTTACCACTGAAAAAAATACTGTTTGAATTTGGTGTGGTTGCTAATTTAAATAGAATAGTTTTTATTGTACACCGTTTGTTACTTTACTCGGTCTTTACCTATCCGTCTCCTATATCTACCATCAAAAACCGGTTACTTTGCATATCGTCGGGCAGAAGAGTGAAATTTCGGTTAAGATCGGCTTGCCTCGGTTTTGTAGAGCGTTCTGCCTATATCATATAGAACAGTTAATACTAAAGTTACAGTTCAGCTGTATATTTAGTTATATAAAAAGTAACGGTTTTAACTACTCCATAAAGGTATTAAACTGAAAGTCCGATGTGCGATAGAGGCAGTGCTCTACAAGCAACCGAAGCAACCGATCTTAGCGGAACTCTCACTCGTTTTCAATCCATTGTACCTGGGTATCTAATTACTAAGATTGATTTCTCTCAAATGGTCAAACTAGGTATTTTAACTGAAGCCCTATGATATAAAGCTGTAACATAACGAGTCTTTGCCGAACTCCTTAACAGGTATCACCAATTAGCACAAGCAGATTATAATAACAAAGTGCTATACAGGTTCGCATTTGGGGAGGCAGGGGCCGCAGGGCTTGCTCCTATGACATAGGTACATAAAGAAACATAGCTGTCAAACGAATAAGATAAAAATAATGTCCAGTAAGTACATGTCGCTTGACCATGACCAATAAGAAAATTTACACTTAGTTTATAAAACGAAGCATTAATATTCCATTTTGTAACGTCCGTCGCACAGCCAAACAAATATGAATCGCAAATGTGGGGACCGGATACATAAAAAATGACTTGGGGTAAATATGATAATGCTGTTATTGCGTTAAGGAGTCTGTAAATAAAGATAAATGTATTCAGACTTAACCTACACCTTTTATCACAAGTCATGTCTGAATATATTCATATGTATAACTTATCCGTTCGTAGCTACTTTATCATTGTCCAGTATAGAGTAGGTACCTACCTATGCTACATGGAAAATACAAATGCTGTGAAATATTATAATACATAAAAAATTGGTTTTGATATAAGTATTATGGCTTTGTGTGAGTTTAGTAGATAGATAAGTTGCACTTTCTATAGGATGGAGAGGACGATTACCATCCCCGGTCCTAATTCCAGCCTTCTCACCTATTTTTTTGGTTATAAGATATCTTATTGACGGATTTACTTGTTATAGCACTATTCTAAATCTTTAGTGGAAATAGTGTTATTAGAACCGATATCACTAACTCGAGTCCGATCTTTTTTCCGGATGATATGTTATCATTAGACGCATATTTAATACGAGAACATGAAATGACAGACAGATAGATATATAAAGCTCAGACTCAGCCTCAGATACGTGGCTTGAGTCTACAATAATACCAGAATGACGGCAATAGGCTCACCCCTTAATACGTGGGACCGAATTTTATAATTGGTGAAATGTGGGTGTTGATTCACCTCTGCCTAATCCTTCGGAGATAGAGGCGTGATTATGTATGTAACACGAAATGGCTATGCCGTAAGGCTAAAAACCTTTTTTTTTTTTTTTTTTTTTTTTTTATATATAGGACACGCCAACTTGACCTCACCTCGCCTGATGGTAAGCTAAAGGCAAAGTCTCAGGAAAGAGGGTCACCATTACAGACACTAAGTGCTACAATGGTGGCACTCAGCTTGGCGGCCTCATCAGATGCTTTTTCACGCCCCGCTTAAAGGCCCCGGGACTGTAGGAAGAAGGAAACACGTGTGCTGGTAATGAATTCCAGGTCTTGGTGGTGCGGCAAAGAAAAGAGTCTCCGAACCGCTTGGTTCTTGCTCGTATATTCTGCACAGTGTGAGGGTGACATCTAAGGCCTGCACGTGTTGTCCTATGTAGGAAAGGAGATGGTGGGATTAGTTGGAAGAGCTCGTCAGAACACTCACCGTGGTAGAGACGGTAAAATACAGCCAAGGAAGCAATATCTCTACGCATCTGCAAAGGCTCGAGGGTGTTCGTGACCTCAGGGTTCCCAATAATTCGGACCGCGCGTCGCTGCAACCTGTCGAGAGCATCTAGTAGGTATTTCGCGGAGCCATCCCAGAGATGCGAGCAGTATTCCACGCAGGAGCGAATTTGTGTCTTATAGAGAAGACACCGCTGCTCCGGCGTGAAAAAACGTCTCACTTTGTTTAGGAGTCCGAGTTTCCGCGAGGCTGTTTTGATGATGCTCTCGATGTAATTTCTGTTATTCAGTTTGCAGCGAATATCCATGCCTAGGATATAGAGATTGTCCTGCAGTGGAAGTGGCGTGCTCTGAAGAGTGGGAAGGGGAAGGAAAGAAGATACCTTTGCTGTGAACGCACAAGCCTGCGTCCTCTTGGCATTGAACTCGACCATGTTCTCGGAGCCCCATTGAGAAATGTGATTCAAGATCCGGTCCAGTTCAGTGACAAGAAGCTGTCTTTTTTCCACGATATCAGACTGTTTGGCCGCAGGTTGTCCGTGATAACTCCCGTGTAAGGTGCTATCGTCTGCATAGCAATGTATGCTGCCGGTGGACAGCATGTCGTTGATATGCAGAAGAAAGAGAGTGGGAGATAATACAGACCCCTGCGGTATGCCAGCATTTATTTGCAAGAACTCCGAAGCCCGTCCATCACAGAGGACGCGGATACGGCGCTCCCGCAGGAAACTAGCAATCCAGTTGCACAGTCTAGGAGGCAGACCAAAGGCTGGTAGCTTGGAGAGAAGCGATTTGTGCCAGACTCTATCGAAAGCTTTGGCGATATCAAGACTAATTGCCAGTGACTCGCCGTGCTTGTCCATAGCCTCACCCCAAAGATGGGTAACGTATGCTAGAAGATCACCCGTTGACCGTTTCGGCCTGAAGCCATATTGCCGGTCATTAATTAAGGAGTGATCCTCTAGGTGACGCATGAGCTGTTTGTTAATGATGTGCTCGAAGACCTTGCACAGCACTGAGGTGACGGCTATGGGTCGATAGTTGGCTGGCTCTGAGCGATCCCCCTTCTTGGGGATCGGCTGTACATTCGCCTCTTTCCAAGCCGAAGGCACTGTACCCGAGCTGTAGGACAGTCGGTACAGCCGCGTAAGCATCGGAGATAACTTCGCTGCACATTTTTGTAAGACCACCGCTGGAATACCATCCGGGCCACTGGCTTTCCGGACATCGAGTGATTGAAGCACCGCACGAACATCGCATTGCCTGATACGTATTTCAGGCATTACGTGGTCACCATTGGGTAGTGTCGGCGGCTGTATACCGCAATCATCGACTCGGGAATTGGCCGCAAAGAGATTTACTAGCATATTGGCTTTCTCTTGCGGTCCATGGGCCAGGGATCCATCAGGGTAGCGCAGCGGTGGCAGCGAAGGCTGACAGAAGTTGGCCTGCACGGCTTTGGCCAGTCGCCAGTATCCACGGCTGCCCGTGGGATGTGCCACTAGCTCTTGACCAAGCCGCGCAATGCGCAGGGCATCCGCTCTGACGTAAGCCCTCTTGCAGACCTTTGTGGCTCTGTTGTACGCCGCCTTGAAGTGGCTCACATTGGGATCGTGCGTGGCACGCGCCCTTACCCAAGCGCGATACGCGGACTGCTTTTGATCAACAGCCCTCGCACACTCGCGCCCGAACCAAGGGCGCACTCCTCGGGCACCGGTGACATCAGTGTACGGGATATAGTATTCCATACCCGGACCGATCTCACCGGCAACAGCAGTAGCACAATCCGAGGGTTTCTTACCTTCAAAGCAGCGTTCAACCCACGGGATGGACGCAAAATAGTTGCGCAGCCCATCCCAATCTGCTGACGAGTAGTGCCAGAGACGCCGCTTCCCCTGCACGGGTCGTGAAGGCGCTATAATTGGCACCTTGGAGCAGACCAGACAGTGGTCGGAATTGCCTAAAGCGGCTTGTACCGAAACACTGTACAGGTCTGGGTGACTCGTCAGCAGAAGGTCTAGCAGAGAGGGTGCTAGGCCCGACCTTCTTGGTATTCTAGTGACCTCGTGTACCAATTGGGTCAGGCCATGCGCCAGAGCAAATGCATGGGCGGCTCTTCCCGCATGGTCTGTTTTGGAGGAGCCCAACCAGGTTTCGTGGTGGGCGTTAAAGTCCCTCAAAAATACCACTTCGGCGTTCGGAAACCATTCCTGCGCATCATCTGCCGCCTGACTCAGATATTCAAAGAGTCGAGTTGTCTCAGCATCTCCTGTATGGGAACGGTAGAGGCACACATAGTTCTGACTCGTAGAGCCATGGTCTACGTGTACCCATAGGGTTGAAAAGGATGGGTCCTCAAGGCAGCGCAAACGGCGACAACAAACATCCGCCCTAACAAACACGCACACCCCGGCTTTTGCACGGAAATTTTCCTCGATAACATAGCCGGGGTAAAGCAAGTAGGTCGTGTCATCAGGGCGGCCTATTTGTGTCTCCGTGAGAAAGAGCATATCTGGTTTCGCCGTCTCAAGGTGTTGGTGGACGGCGTTGAGGTTCGCATGGAGTCCACAGATGTTAGTGGACTCCACCTCAAATAGCGAGCTTGTGGGAGTTTGCAGAGCCGCTGTGTTGCCCAATACTCTTAAATGCGCTGCCATGATGAAAAGGAGAAAAGGGCGTGAAAAAAAAAAAGGTGATTGTCGTCGCAGCACCGCGTGACAAAGTGCGGGATATTGGTTTTGTCTATGATTATGAGGCATGGCGTGAGCCGACACGCCGTACGGAAGGGCCCCCGTACCCCCCCGAATATGGTCGCCTGGCCCCCACTTCCGGTCACCAACCGGCACGACGAGCCATACCGGGATTATGCGCGGTCTGGTGAGGCAGCCTTCCAGGGTGGTTAGTCCCAGTTGGGCCTCTGTACTATACCGCGGGCGGCCAGCGGCACCACCGTTTCTACGGGTCTCCCTGACCGGCGCGTCGCCCCGCACCATCCTCACTAGACTACGCCAAGACCCACTGGTCCCACTAGTGCTGCGACCACCATCACCCCTACCCGGCTATGCATTTGCTGATCCCTGAACGCAATCCAACCGAAATTGAATTACTATGAAGGGTTTTTCGCAATATTGCACGGTGGTACCAACCCGGTCGAAATTTGTGACAAATTTGTGTCGTCAAATCTCTACCACCAGTAAAGTGTTGATATCAAATAATAATTTTAAAAAGCTAAAAATATTAGTATCTAATATAATAGGATTAACAAATGTCGTGTGTTCCTGGAAATTGAGGAGGGTTGTGACTATTTGATAGACTGAAACTGGGTAACTAGTACGATCGAATTCTTAAAAAAATTTGGCTCAACGGAAAGATCCTCAAATTATGTGTACCTATGAAAAACCAGTGCTGTAATTGTTAAACACCGGTGAAGGTGGTTGCTGCAGCGATTGCAGATCGTGCGTAGCTATATAACGTTTATTGAGCATTATTTGCTCTTTACATTTAGTGAATCCAGTTTATACTCTACATAGATTAGAGTATATTTTTTAAACTTAATTTTATAGTTCCTCCTTTTATATTAGTGAGAAAGTTTGGGGCTGTAAATAGACACGTAAAATTGATAGAAAATAAAATGCCCGCCCATTAGGATTTGATCTAACATTGCGTAAAATTACAGCCGTGGAATAAAAATCAGGGTTGGCACAAATTCAAACGATTATATTATTTAAATACATATAATCACGCCTTTATCCCCCGAGGGTCAGATGTTAAAAATCTTAAACCTGTTAAACAGCTCTATCCCTTAGTCGCCTTGTGCGACACCACATGGGAAGAGATGAGGTGATCCAAATTCTACTCTGCCAGGAACCCCGCGGCTAATAATTTTTCGTTAAAATTTAAATTAGTGATATTTCAAATTATTAATCTTCCAAATTCTTTTTTATATGTAATATTTTTTTTCAAATTCCTATTTTGCCAAGCGGCGGTTTTAGTACCTACCTATTTCGTTTTTTCAACAGCCTAAACAGTTACTGTTTAAATATTAGCTGTGAAATCACGAATAAGTGAAAATATTTTTGTTTCATCATTTTAATTATTTAAAAGTTAGAATTAGATGCCCAAAAAGTCGGCACTAGACGCAGGGTGGCTGCAATTCGAAACAAGAGGTCAATTTCATTTTATGTGTTTATTATATTTTAATCAATTCAATCAATCACCGCCCACTAATGTGTATCATTTCACCCGATCCTCTGGAAACTGTATCTTTCATTATATTTACGGAATACAAATAAGTATTCTAATATTCTCAGATATAAATTTCGTATTAAAAATATATTTTATTTAATGATATAATGATGAATATATGATTTTTAAAGCTGAAATTTACACTAACAGGCTGGTATTCGGCCTCTCCCCTACCTGATACTGAATTTCATCAGTGAAAATCTACCTGGACAAAGTTCCAAAATTCATTATATTTCGTATTATACCATTTAGTTCGACTTGATGTCGATTCATATTATTGGTAAAATTCGCTCTAAGGGTGGATCCCAGCTTGTAACTCTTATTATATATTTATAACTTTTATTGGTTCTGGGCAACAGAACCAATAAAATCGATCGAGATCATATGAAAGTTAAATCTTAACTACGTGATCACGTTCTATTATTTAAACGTGACTAGGTATTCAGTCTAAGTAAATTGGTATTCATTGGTGAAATTTAACCTAAGCATGTCTAAATGAAAGTAACATACCGCCATGGAAATAAATATACACCTTTATACACACACCTTCACATGGAAAGATGGATTCTTATTTCTTTGGTCGCGTGTACAATAGGTATAACGTTGAATTAGTTGTTCGCAAGAAATAAGTCAGACGGCATGGCAGCACAGCTTAAAGCTTAAAGATTTTGGACCTAATCTAACCTTATCTAACTATTAACTGTAGTTTTTTCATCATAACGTTAATCCCAGTCGGATCCGAAGCTTTCACCTCGGAGCCTGGGATCCGCTTTGCCAGCCTAACTGCGGATTTGGCTGAACTTCGATTTTTTCCGTGAAGCGACTGCAACCTGACCTCCACAACCACAAGGCGATATCGAAGCTTTGCAGCTACACTGCCATAGATGTTAGTATGGCGACCGGGACCGACAGCTAATGTGCTCTACGAGGTACGACCAAACCAATGCAAATGTCCATATTCATGCATACAAATATTTGCACTGAGCGGGGATCGAACCTGCGCCTCCTACGTAGCGGCCGAGTTCACTACCGCCACGCCTCAGTGGCTCAACTATTAACTGGGGTTATTATATAATAAATTAATCACAACAACTATCAATGATGACGCTAGCAGATATCAAGTCCTTGAACTACAATTACGGTAATAAGCATACAATGCTGACTAAACATACTTGTGTATAATCGCAATGCAAGGTAAACAGTACAAGTATTGCTTGATAAACTACATGTTAACCGTTATCAGTGTTTCGCCAGTAGTGAATTTGTGTCTAATATAGGAATTTGCATGCGCGGCAGTAAAGCAACACAAAAAATAACAGTACAATACAGTTAACAATAACAAGTACATATTCTAGAACACAGCACACAGCGCTACGCATCTCGAACTAAGCACAGCCTGACCTAAGGGTTTTTGAATGCGTATAAACATACTTAAATACATTTTTTTTCATACATATTATTCATAGACACAATGCAAAAAAACTATTTGCATTGAGCGGGAATCGAATCCGCGACCTATTTGCCAGTACGCCACAAAGGTGTTCAGGTATTTATACTCGAACTATTGGTTATTTAACAAATTTCGGCAACCTGTTTTAAAAGAAGTAGACATTTATTTAATATCTGTTACCTACGAGTACAATTCAATATTTTCCCGTAAAAACATTTAGATTTTTTTTGCCACTGCAATTCAGATAAAAATCTCAATATAATTTTGTGAAAATAAAATATTTAAATTTATCTTTATCTTAAATACATTTTGTATAGTTATTATTTACATATAAGCTATCATATGCAAAACTTTTCGTATTTTTTGTAATAGCGTTGTCAAATACCCATTTATACGCAAGTCATTTTCTATCACAATATCTATACTGTCTCTACTGGCAGCTTTCCATGACGTGTGAAAATGTCGGTACTTCGAGCGAGAATCGAGCAAGAAAGAGAAGACGAGTGGAGCTATATAAGGTAAATCGGTCCATCCCTGTTTCTTACTTGCTTGGCTGATTTTACGCCATGGTGGGCGTGCCCTAAAATATCAAAAATCAGTCAAACCCACAGTTAGACTAGAAACAGCAGACCCCAGATGATGAGCAAAAAGCTTCGAATGCGACTGGGACTTACACTAGGATGAAAATGATGGTCATCGTACCGACCTGTTAGTAACAAGATCGAGAGAATAAAAATGGAGAGTATACATAGTTTGCAACACATTTTCGCCAGCTAGGAGATATAAAAGTACTTAAAAATATAGAACACATTACACAGCGCCATCTACACCCAAACTAAGCAAAGCTTGATATGGAACGTTAAAATGTGGATAAACAATGTAAATACTATGTGTAGAAACGTCCAGATCAATGCATATACACATGTTCATACATAAAAGTGTTTGCATTAGATTACAAGTAGGTACCATTGTGTTACAGAAATAAATGTATTTATTTATTAGGCAGGCATTTACCCCGCACCCTATTCTAGCAGATGAACGGTTTATCGTCAAAGGCGAATTTCGATTTTTATAGCTCCGTTGATTTGGAACATAGAAGAGTAGACTTCCTGTTCTGGGGCTCTCGAAGTCTCCTCTCCTGACCTATTCCTATTCGCTACTGATATATCATATAAAACCGCGGAAGCCTAGTGGTATAGGTAATGGACTGCTGAGAGGCTCGCCACCTATTACATTGGGACCTAAACATAAACTGGCGAAATGTGGGTGCTAGGGTGCTAGCACCTCTGCCTACCCCTTCGAGGATATAGGCGTGAGTTTATGTTATGTTATGATTCCTATGAGTTTCTTTCGAAGTACTAGTTCTATTCGAGTTAACGTAAACAACTCAGTTATTATAAACGTGATGATAAGCAAGTGATAAGTGACCGTAATAATCTGCGTATTACACACTAATCAGTACATCGATCGTTTCTTCATTAAAATATTACGCAAAGCATATAAATACACACTTTGTACATATAACACTTATCTGTTACAGACAGTACAAAGTTGCATATTTAAGTCATAGTGAGTACTTTAAATATTGTTAGTATCAATCAATCAATTAGCGTTTATCAGTCCACAGCTGGACATAGGCCTCCCTCAATGTGCAGTATTACTCTCAATCCTCAGACTCCACCATCCTCTTCACGGAAGTCAATTTCAATTTAACCAGCGAGTCGGTTACGTATCAAAATACCGAATTTAAAAATCACGAATGTACGAAATACCGAAGTTCAAAGGCCCGAAAAATTGATTTTGATACGTTACATAAAGTTACTTTTTACAACGGTTTTATAATGACTTTTTCGTTTCTCTGAGTCTACATTAGCTCATTCGTTACGTCGCGTCTTACGTTAGTGCATCCGAGTAGGTAATTTATAATATATAACAAACAGGTGCTGTATGTACAACCTCCAAGTCGTGGCACGCAATATTCACCCCGCGCAATCCGACTTGGATAGGTTAGGTTAGAAGGCTAAGGCAACGCCTTAATCTTCGTGGTTACTTTCTTATAACCACCTAATAATATAACCTAAAAATCTAATTTTCGGGATTTGAACTTCGGGATTTTGTACTTCGGGATTTCGCACTTTCGGTATTTTGAACATTCTGTCCAACCAACATTCAGGATTTTGGACTTAGGTCTTTAGTACATCGGTATTATGAACCTTGGGATTTTGATATGTAACCTGCTAGTCAGTACTAGTCTACTACTAGTCAGTAACTGTTGCAAAAGGTGACGAGGCTTTGGAGCAGGATTTCTTTCGGGGTTGGGCGAGCAGCGGCAGTCGCTACCGCAAAGCTTAAAATAATCCAAACAAAAAGAAAGAGTACGAGCCCCGTGTTCTTTAAGTACAAGCTATGGCCGCGTTGTGACGATGATGATGATGACGAGACTAATTTTACTAAAGCTACCTACTCCATACTAACATTGGTTTTCAAATCAAATCAACGGATAAACAAATTCAAATGAACCTCGTCACATTTATCTGCTAACAATGCAAAATAAATCTAATACATAGACATTACTGACGTTAACCTAGATCTAGTATTCTAATTCAGCAAACCATGTCCTATCACAATGTCAAATATCGTATGCTCGCCATAATGTATGATAATATCATGGGTGGTTCCGTCGCGACCGCTAGAATTTCAATTCAACAGTGACATTGAATTTGACCGTATTATAATAGGTCGCATTTGCTTATAGATTCTATTTTATAGTGACGTTCGTTGCAAGTACGATGTGTGAGTGAAAAGTTATTTATATAATAACTTTTTGAATATATAGGGGTGTATCTTTTAAACAGGGCAGTAAGCGGTACCTTAGGCGTTATAGTTATGGCAAAATGTACTTAGGAGAGCTTCCCTAACTTTTTGAGATATTTTGAACTACATTCACAAATTTTGGGAAAATCGTACAGTTAGAAAGAAATATGCTAAAACGCCAATTTTTTTTTTGACCAATCGATGTTACGTGGGGATCTTAAAACTAAGGGGCCATTTTAGCTTTGAGTACTAGGAAAGACAGAAATCGCCAAAAACCTGTCCCATTTCAGCAAGAGAATTAATTTTCTACAATGGTCAAACTTTTTGTTTTAGATAAGAAGTGAAACTTCTTTTGATAGGTAAACTTCTTTTGTATTTACTGCAAAGTAAATAAAAAGTTTACCTATAAATTACGAATTTGATGCGAATATCTTTATATCGATCTTCGCGTGAGTTGAAAAAAATCGTATTAGTTATAATTTAAGACTTATTGCTAAAATGTGTTCTAATCGTGCGAAATTGAACTTAATATAAGTACATTTTGTCAATAATCGAAAACGTGGAAGCTACATTAGGGTAGTTGGTGCATGCTGCAACGGATACTTATAGCTATATTATGCTCGCCGCGTTTTGATTATTGACAAAACATGCTTCTATGAACTCAAATTTTTCACGATTAGAAGATATTTTACCAGAAAATCTTAATCATTGATAAAGATATTCGCATCAAATTAGAAATTTGTAGGTAGAAATCATTTAGTTTTCAGTCAATCCTGCCCAAAACAAAAAGTTAGAATATTGTGGAAAGGAGGATGGGCCATTTTTGTACGTCGTATAATCAAGATGTGTCACACATCGTTGGACGGCTGCTGCTCTCCTCAAGGGGACAAAGAAATACTATGACGACCAGACCGAAATATTAGTCCGTTTTGAAATATAACCATTAGAAAATATATAGATTTAGGATTTAAAAGTCATGTACATTTATTTTATGTTTGTGCACACTGATTCTTAAGTACACTAGTTAATTAACGCTGAAATCATAACAACAACATTTCAATAGGAGGTACTTTTAAGTTAGATGTCTGTTGTATAAATTGTAAAGTGGTCATGTCTGTACGTTAGCGATATTTAATTTCCGTCCAATTGAGTAGTGCGACTAGCGAAGTACCTCCGCCCTATAGAATACCGCAACCATAATAACTTCGTATTGTGTTCCCGGCGGTGAATAGGGTAGCCAGAACTCACTGGAGAGTTTTTGTGCTGTCAGTGGGAAGACCAAAAGCTTGTCCTGCTTTGTGTTTTACACTGACGGCACGTAAACTCTCTGTGCTTACAGGGTTGGTAGAGCGAGTGTGACTCCCTAGGTTTTGCACACGTCCATAGGCCACGGTAACCACTTTCCATCAGGTGGGCCGCGTGTTTGTCTGCCGCCTAAATGGTATAAAAAAGAGGTGCTTGGGTTTTTAAATGTTATATTAACGATACCAAAACACAATCCTTATTTTTGAAATTCTTGTCTATTTGTTAGTGCGCGACGCGAAAACTACAGAACCGATTTTGACCCATTTTTTTTGTTAAAAGGGTTTTGATCGGACTTAAATCTTACGTTTGTTTGATCACGATTGGTCGAGTAGAACCAAAGATTTGACTAAAAGTCATAAAAACTAAGTCACGCAGGTTGAGCCAAGGATATTGGCTAGTGATATAAAATAATTTAATTAATTAAAATGATGAATTAACGATAAGCTTGAATTGGTTAATTAATGAGGAACAGAGTGATAAGGGAACGTTGTGGTGTATTTGAAGATGTAGTGACTAAGATGGAGAAAGGGATGCTTATATGGTTCAGACATGTAGAGAGGATGGATGAAAGAAGATTGACTAAACAAATTTATGAAGCGAGTGTGAATGGACAACTTAGGGGTCGACGTAGACATACGTATGCCAATCAAATCGAAGACATTTTGAAGAAAGCACATGTCAAGAGTACCTGAAACCCGTGAGCATGTATGAAAACAATTCTGAAAGTAGAAGTGCAAGAAGAAGAAGGCAAGTGGAAAACAGTAGTCTCTGCCTACCCCACTGGGAAAAGGCGTGAATGTATGTACGTATGAAGTTGATTGAAATGGAACGCTTCCATAACTGTGGCATCATCATCAACATCCCGAAGTGGGCTGTACAGAGGTAGATACGGAGGTTCTTGTGCATATATTATATTATATTGTGTGAAGTTTGGGATTATGCTAAACACGAAGGTTTGACTGAACCAACATTAATTCTAAACAGTGTCGTAATAGAAAATGAATACAAGTATTCATTGTTTATCTGCAATAATTGGTTTGCCTGCAATAAAACTCACTTCTTTTTTATTTTATTTTACCATACAAACCTACTTCTATATTATTTTACTGTACAATAATATTATACTGAAACAGATAAAATGGTCGCAAATGCAATACTTTAAAGGAAATGCTAAACCAAATATTGTAAACTTAAAGTCGATTCGCTGTGATTGGACTATGAATAAAGACTAGCGTCATAGATATTTTTATTATACTCAAAAACACCTACCCAACTATGTATCACTCATTTTGATAAGAGCTGGTCCCAGGTTTCATTCAGGTTACATACATTTTGCCCATCATTCTAAGATTTTCTTGCTGAAAAGTATGGTAAACGTTTTTGACGATTTCTGTCCTTCCTATTGCTCAAAGCTAAAACCATTTTAAAACCTTTGGAGTCTTTTGATTCCGACATGAAATAGGATAGATTGGCACTTTTTTTTTAACTTTTAGCGTAGTTCTTGCTGACTTGCCAATACCTGTGAATGCAGTTCAAAATATCTCTAAACGTTAAGAAGGTATCTTAAGAACATTTTGCTGTAAGTATAACGGTTAAGGCACTTAAGGTACCTGCCCTTACTGCCCCGTTTTAAATACAACGTTTACACACTACAGTCCGCGACTTCGCACGCGTAAAATATTGGTCCCTTTCTTGCGACCCCAGCACGAATAGCCGCGGGCAGCTGTTAGTTCATCATATAAGAAAGGTTTTAGTCGCTGTTAATCGACTCCCACAAGTTTTTAGAGTCCTATTCTCTATTATGGTTGTATATGAAGGAGTGAAATTGCTTTGGACTCCTAAGATATTGATCGGGATCACAGCAACTTCACTGAATAACCGGCGAGACTCTGGTGGTTAAGACTTTTCTCTAGTCATTTAGAAATCAAATGAAAGTCGCTTCTATATAAGACAAAATAAGTAGCAGGAGCGCGTATCCAGGCTGAGATCCAAAATGATCGACTGGGGTTGGTGCTCCGATGAAGATAAAATATTCACTGTTATAACATGTTTTTGACAACTTGAATGTATAGTAATAATTATTAATTTGCACACGCTTTAAAATTAAAGGTCAGATATGCACCGATCGTATCTAGGGCGAACCGTTGGAACGTGTTTCTTGATCACGTAATAATTTTTATGAATTTAATTATCATTTAAAAATTAAAGGTCAAATATGCAACCTGATGGTATTTTGGTCGGTTCGTTTGAACATGTTTCTTGACTACTAGAAAACTATAACGACAAGTTGCAGACCATAATTTGAGTATCTATTATTTTCACAGGATATTAAATAAAAACATCATATATACATAGTATGTCACGCGTTAATGCGGAAGGTAGCTACAGCATAATTCTACTTGCTACAATAGGGATGATGACCATTTATTTTATTCCCGAAAAATGCCCATATATAACGAACTGCTAAAGTGAAATTTTATTACAATAAATAGTTTTAAAGATATTTGATTTTGAAAATTCATTTTCTGGAACTGCCCAAAAATGTGACGTCACGCTTTTGTAGCGCATAGTGCAAATGCATATCGCATTCATCTCGGTCAGCGATGCGTTTACACGTATATTATATAGTTCAAAATAAAAGTCATTTAAATTTGAATAAGGAATGTAAAAAGTTATAATATTAGACTATATTTTATATTTTGACCTACTTTGGGACCTAAGAATAATAAAATCATAGAGTCAGTTTAGTTGGCAATCTTTTAATTTACAAGGCATATTTTTTCAGCAAAAACTAAGATAGTAAGCAGACATCATATTAGACAGAATCAGACGACCTTGTCATCATCCCTATCATGGACACATTTCGCTTCTTCTACTTTTGTAATTGTTGTTATACCTGCTCGCATGTTGGGGCCTTTCTTTAAAATGTCCTCAATATTACTAGCATAGTTACGTACGCCTAGGTCGACCCATTCACCCTCGCTTCATTAATCAATTTCATCAGTCTCCTTTCTTTGTTTCTACGTGGCTGAACCATCTAAACCATTACAGAAATATCCAGTCTCCTTTAACCTCGTCAGAGGCCATACAGTGACGTGTTACCCGGTCACAAGTTCCAACAAAGACCAAGGCTAGTTAATGTCAGTTATATCCAGTCACGTTGCGAATTACGCTGGACATCTTCACAGCATTGTAGCCCACTTACGATAGTTCCGGGGCCGTTATTCTTGACTTTATATTCTGTATCTTCGTAGTACTCAAATTATGTACTTACAAGTATGCGCTGTTACATTAAAAATATAGTACTAGGTACTTGTGATTACTCTTATAAGGAATTTTATGTACACAAAATTTATATTAAAACGTAGGTCACACTATAAGTTTTGCGTAACTTAAAAAAAAACCACTTTAAATCAAAATATTATGTTTATTGCTTTCCAAAATGCTCCTCCTTACATTTTAAACATCTTTTCATGCGATCGCAGCATTTTTTAAAACAGGAGGACCACAGATCTAAAGACATGTTTTCTATGTTGCTGATTGGACGCTATCACTGGCTCTTCGGAGTTGGTAAAAGTGAAACCTCTCATAAAATTTTCGTTTTGGGGAAAATAGAGAAATCACAAGGTGCTAGGTCGGGATGATGCGCAGGATGGGTGACGAGTTGTACCTTTTAGGAAGCTAAAAATGACTATGTTTTGTTGGTCGTCTGTGAAGAAGCGTTTTCATGATGTAGGAGAACGCGGCTTTTTGTTCATCTTTCGCGTACTTTTTCTAACATCTTGGGCAAACAAATGGTAGAATACCAATCAGCATTAACACTCTTTTGATTTTCAAGTGGAATTGACGGGTCGTAGCTGAGAAAGAAAACGGGATCATTTTTTTACCAACGTTTCTCGCCTGCCTCACTTTTGTTGGCCTGTTCTCATTTTCGAACACCCATCCACAAGATTACTGTTTTTTTTCGCATTCAAAACCACGTAAATACACGTAATAAATCCACGTTTCATTTCCTGTGACAATGTCATAAACAGCATTAGAATGTCCGTGGTCCTATTTGAGTAGCATCTGTGAGCAACATTCCAGAGCATTCCAGAGCCCGCTTCTGGTCCGCTGTCAGTTCATGAGGGATCCAACGACAATAAAGTTTCCGAACTTTTAATTCTTTGAGTAAAATTTTCTGAATTTGGCTCATACCAATCCCCAATAGTCCTCGAGTTGTCTCATAGGTAATCCACGGGGTTTCTTCAATTAATCGCTTAACAGTAGTCACATTATTTTCTTTGAAGGCAATTGAAGGCCGCCCTTCACGAAATTCGTCATGTAAAAACCTTACCTAATCTCTCAAATTCGGCAAACCATCGCCTCACGGTGTTCAAAGAAGGTGCTTCTCTCCCAAAAGCATTTTGAAGACGATCAGCACAGTCTTGCGGAGAGAGAGAAGCGATTGTGGGTCCCAATCCCATGCCATGCCATATTTGTTCTTTTGCACATTATGCCCCTTCACATAATCCTTCTACCTGTTCTTTTTTATTATATCATACAAAGGTAGAACAACAGAAAACACTTGCTGTGTCAAGTTTTAGACCGACAAAATTTTAAAATTACTATATACATGAAGGAGAAGATCAGTAGGTTGTGGATATCCAATGGCAATTTGTTCACGGAGTCGACCTGAAATGAGTTGATTCAAGGCTCGGAGGATTAAAACTTTTGGTCCCATACAGCTATATCTAGTAGATCGTAAAAGGAATCTTTTGTCCGCACATCTAGTAGATCACAAAAGTCTTTGTGTAGCACGAACGGACATCTTTGCATAGATACACAAAGAATGCTGATTGTATAATCCTCCAGGCCAAAGGTCATTTTATTTTTCAATTCAACTCAATTATTTCGCTACCTACTATTCCGCATAGGCGCTCGTAATTGCCCGAGGGTAACCATCCGACAGTGATGACAAGTAATTTAACAATTTCCGTCGCTACTAGCAATGGAAATTGCTAAATTACTTATGCATATACATACGGTGCTATCTGCCGTTTATTAGGAGATCGCAGAGGAATACAAATAATAAGACTACTGGATAACTCGTTTTACTTTTTTGTATCTCTATACTATTAGCACAGTGGACTCTTATTTTAAAATTTACATATATACACACATATAATCACGCCTTTATCCCCGATGGGTTAGGCAGAGGTGAATTAACACCCACATTTCACCACTCATTGTATTCGGTCCCACGTAACAGGGTGTAAGCCTATTGCCGTATTCCGGGCACTATTGTTGACTCGAGCCATGCATCTGAGCCTGAGTCTGGGCTGTATATATCTGCTGATGTTAAACAGCCCTATTCCTTAGTCGCCTTGTACGACACCGCAAGGGAAGTAATGGGATGGCCTAAATTCTATTCTGCCGGGAACCACGCGGCTATACGACACGGGTATATAGGGTCTAAGGCCCATATTCTAGAATGACACTCAGTCTGAATCTTGATTTAGTTAAGGACAGATTATACATCTCTCTACACATCTGTCTTCAATTATAAGACGAGGACCTGGTGCAAATTTTCCTTCCGTGGTTGGGAAGTCAGATGCCAGTCGCTACTTTAAAAGCCATATAACTGAATGAAATGTGGGTGCTAGCACCTCTGCCTACCCCTTCAGGGATATAGGCGTGAGTTTATGTTATGATAAAATGATGGCAATTATAAGACGAGGACCTGGTGCAAATTTTCCTTCCGTGGTTGGGAAGTCAGATGCCAGTCGCTACTTTAAAAGCCATATAACCCAAATTCAGACTAAGGGAAAGAATAAGCGGGCCTCGGACTCCACAGCCTCGGACAAAATCGGGAACAACGTTAAAATTATGATAATAATTTATAGTAAATTTTTAATCGTCTATTAGAGGCCTGGGGTGTAGTGGAAGCCTCCAGATTATGTGGGTAATATGGCAGTACAGCTCCACCAGGTCGAGGTGTACAGCCAGACCCAAAAACCAGATGGAAAGGAATAGTGCAGATGAACATAAGTGATTGTCAAAGTTTTGAGGAAGGTGTCTATGAGAAAGAATCGTAGGAGAAAAGTAGGGAAGACTGAGCTCACCACCATGTGGAATATATAGCCAGGTTGATAGAGAGGGACAATAAACCCATCACGTCGCACTTTGTAAGACGATGTCATTACTCGTGTAGGCGTCCCGCTGCTGCTGCTGTGGTTCGATCCTAGCTTATGCAGTCTATTCATTGTGACCACTATTAGAACATCGCGAAGCATATTATCGGTAAAAATATTCTTGAATGAGAAAATAATGTGTACAGTATGAAATCGTAGTTCAATTATCGTGCATTTGACAATTTCTGTATTCTATGATACCCGCGCGGTAGCCAAGTGGTATGGGTAATGGACTGCTGAGACGTGGTCTCGGGTTCGATCCCAGGTATTACCATGGCACACACCAATGACTTTTCGATGCTTTTCGAAGTTATGTGTGTATTTATCGCAGGTTTATAAGTTCCCGGTTAATGGCAATAGGCTCGTCACCTTTTACATTGGGACCTAAACATAAACTGGTGAAATGTGGGTGCTAGCACCTCTGCCTACCCCTTCAGGGATATAGGCGTGAGTTTATGTTATGATAAAATGATGGCAACGTCATTATTACACTCGGGATCATATATACATCTGGTAGTTAATTTGTCACGATGATGCATGATGAGTGTGTATACATATTTATTTCATAAATAGTTAATTTTCCACAGATGTAACATTATCGCCAGCGCTTAATACGTTTTACTATCGTCTCTGCAAATTTTCACATCATATCGATTTATTGATATCCATTCAAAGATCTCAAAAGCCGCCAGGCTGACAGTTAGACAATATTTCATCATCTAGTTTTGATGTATCCAAGATCTACATCCGAAACCGGTTTTTGATCTAGACGCAATAATATATAAACAAACTGATGTGGAAAGCTCGCAAGCGTACTTAAATACGCGGCAGCTTAATTAGTTAAAGCCTAATGTATTTATTATAAGTGTTACTAGCTTTTGCCCGCGGCTCCGCCCGCGTGGATGTCGGTTCCCAGGGTGGACAACCCTTATCACTAAGGGGTATGAAAAATAGATGTTGGCCGATTCTCAGACCTACTCAATATGCTCACAAAATTTCATGAGAATCGGTCAAGCCGTTTCGGAGGAATACGGGAACGAACATTGTGACACGAGAATTTTATATATAAGATTTACTAGACTCAAGTTTCTGCATATACCTGAGCGAAACAATAGTCGTAAAATATTCAAGAACTACCTAATAATACCTTAACAACTTATATAACTAGAATGCAAGCAGCTGTAATCAAATAGTAATAATCTTTGAACAAAGATGTGAAAACTCGTGATCTACAATAATTAACAATGAAATTTTACTTTGCGTGTGTGAGTTGCTTGTCAGAAAGTTGACATAAGTTAGAAAATTTTGATTTTTATTTGTTACTGCTCCTTACTTGAATAATTTAAACATTATTTTGGTAAAATATATACCTGATTTAGAAGTCAGATGTCCCATATGAGTGGGTGTTCCAGAGTATATTTGTGTTGCATAGGGCGAAGCACCACCGGCGGCTACAACCCCAGGCATGCACTCTGCACCGCCTGAAGACAATGAGTTGGAATAGTTAGTCACGTTTTATATAACCTTCACATAGGTACACGTACTTATTGCTATAAAAATATCAGATACCGTGTTCCGTCACGGTTACCTTTAATGTGGAGACCCCAGGAATGGCCTAGAAAGGATTTCGACAATATTTCTACCAGGTATAGGATGCCGGTCGAGAACAGGCAGCACCGTGGAGTGTAGGGGTCTTGCCTCCTTTCGTTGAGGAAGTCGTGCGCGTAACACTATGTGCCATTGACTCGGGCCTGCTCCTGCTACGGCGGCTTTAAGGCCTTCGTTCTTAGGCGCTCATGGAGGACAGTGATCGTTTAACGCTCTACCCAATGCAGCTTCCGCGGGGCTGGTGAGTGCTGGACCTCTCACGTACCCTTTCGCCGTCTCTTTTGGGTTCGTTACCTTTTTATAAATGAAGCTGCGGAATCCCACGCACTCGTCTCAAGCGTGTGGCTTCCTGCATTGAAGAATACAGTAGACCCTGTCGTCGATCGGATATGGTCGAGAGTGGTTTTAGTCATTTCAAAAGAAGGGCTTCAATAGGGATGATGTCTTTTTTTTTTCTCTCGAAATATTACCAGTTTATATTATTAAATATAATGAACTGCTAAAGTGAAATTTACTTGCAACTATTTGTTTTAAATATATTTGATTTTGGAAATTGCATTTCTCGATTTGCCCGAAAACGCTCTATAAAAATTCGATACAAATTTCATTTCATTTATTTATTAACTCAGATAATGGTCCATTCTGTTAGTATATACATAGTCTTAGAAACTAATGTTAGTAATTATAACAAAGCTATAGTTTCGATCAATTTAAGCAAGAACGCCCACAGCGCCACAGGTTTATATAGCCGCAGCTAATGTCCCTACATAGGGCTGTCTCACCGGTCATGTAGTACAAAATACATAGAGCGTAGTAGCGTAGTATATAGTTCAAAATAAGTCATTTGAAATTTAATAACGAATCTAAAAATTTATAAATTGGACTCAATTTGATTGTTCATATTTTGACCTACTTTGCAAAATAAAAATAATAAAAATTCATAGTTTCAGTTTAATTAGCAATATTTTATTTAGCAAGGCATATTTTCTCAGCAAAGTTAAGATATCAAGTAGTATTGGGTAGAATCAGACAACCATGTTATCATCCCTATTAGCTATCCTTTGTATGTAACAGAAGCTAGAATTGATAAAATTTTATAAAAATGTATTATCACACCATTTAAAACAACATGTTATTTATTGTGTTTGAAAATCAGAGCTTGACCTGACCAACAGTACAATATGTAGACTGTAAGTATTATATCTGCAGAATATCTCACACTTGGTCACTACCGTAATAAGGAAATGGGCGTCAATCATTCTCGAGTACTATTTCAATTGCAAGCGATTTCAGTGTGGTTCAATTTGCAATGATCGCTTAAGTAGTGAATCAAATCAGAGAAGAAATAGATATTTCCTAATGGCCCCATGGTGCAGTAGTCCTGGCCCCCGATTCTGCTAATTTTATATCATTTAACCAACTGTTATACCACTAATCCAAAATTCAATGAAAAATAGTTCATTACATGTTTTCATTCACTCTGCAAGATGCCATATAATTTTAAACTCTAATGACATAAGAGTAAAGTCTACAATTAAATGGCATTGTTCGCAATGTCAGTGGTATGATAATGGTATTATTATGACATAAAAATAGTAGAAACAGAGTCCTAATTGCAAGTGTGGCTGTATTTTTTAATTCATGACAGATAGCCAGAATATTAAAAAAATATCAAGTCGATCTTTAGAATATCTTCTAAATTACTGCAATTTACTCTATTATAGTTGAATTAAATAGAAGAAGTAATATCCATAATACCAGGGTCTATCCCTACTTATTTTCTGATATTGATAAAGTATACTGGTATTTTATGCTTTAAATAACCTTATCACATTTATTTCTCGTATTTATACTATGATGTATTGTAGAGGTTATCAGGCAATAAATATATTGAGAACTAGATGTAGCCAGCGGGGCTCCACCCGCATGAATATCCCCTACAGTGAGCAAACATAGCCTATGTCCTTTCAGAAGGATAGATAGATAGATAAATACTTACCAATAGATGCAGAGGAGTTCATTGCTCCAGAAGTATTCAAGCTGTCAGAATTTGTCGAATAGAAATATGTTGTACCACCAACATTTTCCTGTGACAAAGAAAAATATCTAGTAAAAAACTGGGCATATTTTTTTTACAGAGCCAGGCCATGTCAACAGTCGATAACATATTTCAACTATTTCCCATTCAGCATGGAACATCCTGTATATTGGTTTTTCTCAATCAAAATTTATACAAATGTTTTAACTGGAATTGTCTATAGATAGAATTGGTTCTTTTTTCAAATTGTATAGTTTATTGACTGCATTGTATAGTAGAAGAGTCAATCTTAAAATTTTATTCAGCTTTAATAAAAATTAAAAAATTTAATTTATTAACTTGAATCAACAGTAATCAGCATCAATTACTTGGTGAGTTTTTTTTATTTCACTTAGGTGTCAGACAGTATACAAACCACACAACCCTTAACAGGCTTTTTGGTACTCTCTTCCTAATGCCGACATGAACAGCAAAAGCACCAATTTATTTCTTGTTTGCTTTAATTCACAATAACTCAATTAAACTTTGAATTAAGACAGAATTAATTATTTTAGAATAATCCTTTAGCAATACAGCACTATATGATTACCTGGTGTACTTGTGATGTGTTAGGCAAATTGGACAGTGTTGAAGGTGATGCACATTCAGGGGGTTCTGGCATAATGGTGGGTTGGCTGAAGTAGTTCATGGGAACAAACTCTGTGATCACCACCTAAAAAGAAAATATTTGTTAGTTGCAGTCATCCACATAAGCCATACAGAGGCTAATAAGAAGACCTTTACCTTTTTGATAGATGTTGGAGAAGACTCCAAGCTAAGCTTTTCGAGTGCCTGGTTCAGAGACCTTGTAGGCGTCGAAGTACTTCGATTCTGAAAAACCAAAATAAATGTCATTCAAAAATTCATACAATATAATATATATGACGAATATAAACAATTTTCATACCATGTAGGTCGCTAGTTTGGATTCCTGCGGCAATCCATTTGGAGGTGAATATTGTAAATATATGGAGGGATCCATTGTTTCCAACTCTCGATGTAGCCAACTCATCGTGAAGAATGATGCAGTCGTAAGTAACTATCGAGAACCCCGCTATAGGCGTCCTTTAATTGACTTGACGTCTCAGTTGTGACTACGAGATGCGAACTTCGCTCACTTGGGTGATCATCAACAACCCATTCTCTTCATTTGTCACTATAATCTTAACGCACATCACGATGGCTGACTGGCAGTCTGGACATTATTGCTTTCTTTTCTATATAAGTACTTGATTAATATAATATGTAACACCCTTGACGATCAAGCTATACACAAATACGTGACTACTAAGCTCATTGTCATAAAAATTATGAGAACATACGTTTGTCAATTGATCAAATAACACGAGTTTCGTTCGATAGTTTTCTATAAAGTTTATATCATTCAAATATTATTAAATAAAAAAACAGAGGACACGGACACGAAGACAAATACACAGTAATTGCTACAGATATATACGTGTATACATGTATAAAACACCATGCACGTATACATACTACTATGGCCGTATATTTTATTTGCTGAACGAGAGAAAGAGACAGAATAACCAGTGTTGCCATACAACAACTGTGGATGCGAGAGAAAGTGAATTTTGTGATTTTATGAAAAACAATAATTCATCACGTTTACCTTGATTGACCTTAATTCCATTTTCATTTCGTAAACCTTTACATTAGTTTAAGTTACTTTTATAGATTCATCATCGCCATCTCTCACTTCAGTGTTCGGGTACACTTTCGTACCTACTTTAAATTTTCCGCTTTGAATGATCTTGAACATCCTTGCTATGGTACGTATATAATCTGACGTCAAGTCAGCCCTTTATGAGACTAAAGTACTTCTGGCTGTACTCTTTAAGAATATAGGTATCCAATGGGGGGAGGAGGTTCACTCACGCTGCCGACCCTAAAGAAAACTCTTAATACAATATGGGGTTCTTCAAGAGGGGCATCAGAAGGTTTCTTCATGGTCGGCAGCACGAGTGTGACACCCCTGGTGTTGCATACGTCCATAGGCCACGGTAACCGCTTCCCATCAGGTGGGCCGTGTGCTTGTCTGCCAACTTAGTGGTATAAAAAAAAAAAAAGTCACTTTTGAAGAACTCCAATATGTAGGCGCATGGGAAAACCGCAGCAGAGAGTTCTTTCCACAGACTGAGTGTGCGTGGGATGAAGTTTCTTTCATACCGCATAGTGTGTACCGTCACAGGTTTCAATGTGTGGAGATGAATTCATCTCCTGCCCATGGCGAGCGGTGCGATGATAGAATGTTGCTATGGGTATCATGTCAAACAATTCATCTGAGTATAAACCGTTGAATAGACGATAGAACACACACAGCGAAGCAAAAGTCTTTCCTAAAGCGGAGAAGTTCCACATCACCTGGGAGTATGGGATTGTCGACCAGCCTCAACGCTCGTCTTTGCATCGAGTCGAAGGGGTCAAACTAGTATGCAGGCGCATCAACAAAAAAGTGACAGCAGTACTCCATGTGGGGCCGGACCTGTCCTTTATAAAGAAGAAGTCACTGCCCCGCAGTGAAGTGCTGCTTCGCCCTGTTGAGAACACCAAGTTTCTTTGACGCCAACTTAACCTTGTCCTCCAGATGACTGTGGTACTGGACGTCGCGATACTCTATGCAATGATAAGCGGTGTGCCCAAGAATTGCAGCGGTACAATGAATGGGATTTTCTTAGCGGTGAATACACGCACTTGAGTCTTAGTGGGGTTGAATTGGATTGTTTAGTCGTCCGCAATCAGATACTTCAGAGAGAGTAGTCTCGATTTCGGATACAAGTTGTTCGCGACACTCCACCTCCTCGGACCGAGGGATATTTACATGGCCCGTGTAATACGTGTCCCCGGTACTGTCGTCCTGTTAGAAAAAGGTTTGCAAGCGTAACGACTGACTGGCTGGCTGGAATGACAGAACGATAGATGTTTCGAATCTGTTGATGTACTTTGTTTTTATGTCATATGTGTTCGGTGTTAAAAATTTAATAAAGATTTATAAACATATATCTTGTGTCTATAATGCTCTCGCATATATATATATCATCATTATCCTCATACCCTTATCCCAAGATTATTTGGGGTCGGCGCAACATGTGTTTTTTTTCCATTCATCTCTAGTTGTAGTCATTTCAATATTCACTCGCTTCTATTTGCTCCATTGAGAGCTATAGGAATAAGTCAATTTTGATTCAAAATGAAATTTAGTTTTAAAACAGTTTTCTTTAATTTGGGTTGTCAAACCATATCATCATTCACACAGTCCATCCACCTCATTTTAAGTCTCCCTCTCCCCTTGTAGCCATCCACTTCCATAGTCAGTGCCTTCCTTACGACATTAATTTTATCCCTACGCATTACATGCCCGAACCAGGACAAACGATGTCCTCGCAGCTTTTCTGTGATTGGTGCTACTCTCAAACTTCCTCTAATATATATTCTTAATCTTATCCATTCTTGTCACACCACACATCCATCTCAACATTCGCATCTCGGCTACATGCAACCGTCTTTCATCCGTCACCTTTACGGGCCAACTCTCGATCCATACTGGAGAGCAGGCCGGATCATGCTCTTATAAATTTTGCCCTTCAATCGAAGTCGCAAGTAGTTGCTGTAACCTGCCGCCATTTCATCCAACCAACGTTAATTCGGTGCTTTTCGGCTCGATCTAATTCTCCATCGCTTTGCAGTAGTGAACCGAGGTACCTAAAATCGGATCAGATTGGTAAAGGAACACCATCAAGTGCTATGACTGTGGGACTAGGGAGACCGCCGAAATCGCATAACATGTATTCTGTTTTGGTTCTGCTAATTTTCAGGCCAACATTCTCTATCCTTTGTTGCCACTTTACCAATCTGCTCTGGACCTCGGTTCCATCCTCACCAACAAGGACAATGTCGTTGGCAAAAAGCATACACCAGGTTACCTCATCCTGTATATCCGATGTCAGAACATCCATTACGAACAGGAAGAGGTACGGGCTTAAAGCCGACCCTTGGTGTAAGCCAACAGTCACACTAAACTTATCGGTGTTACTCGCGGCCGACCGGACATGCGTATGAGATTGCCAGTACATAGCATGGATTAACTCTACATACTTCACTGGCACACCTTTCTCCTTCAGGGCCCACCACAAGACCTATCGTGGTACTTTATCGTACGCCTTTTCGAGGTCCACAAAAACCATGTGCAGGTTTTTATGGTCACGTCTATATTTTTCACATAGTTGGCGTAATGCGAATACGGCATATGTGGTACCCCACCCTGGCATAAAAATTAACTGGTTTTGGGTGATCTCACTCTCCTCTCGCAATGGTTTCTCTATTACTTTCTCCCCCACTTTCATACTATGTGACATGAGCTTTATTCCTCGATAGCTATTGCAGTCCTGTACATCACCTTTGTTTTTGAAAATGGATAATAGTTCACCACTGCACCATTCGCTAGGGATCACCACTTCCAGCAACAACTTATTGAAGAATAAAGTCAGCCACCGAAATCCATCTTCTCCCAATAACTCATATTTATACTGGTTTCTCATCTGGCCCTACAGCTTTGCCATTTTTCGTACTTTTTACCGCTCTTCTTACTTCATCCACACCGATCTCTTTTATCAAACCAATATTCCCAGACCTATCTTCTAGCACTCCATTCCTTACATTTTCTTCATTCAATATTTTTTCAAAATATGTCTTCTATCGTTTTTTTACATCATCCTCTTGTAACAAAATCTGTCCTCGTTCGTCTTTTATACATTTAACATGTTTAATATCCTTCATTCTTTCTTCTCTCATCTTTGCCATTCGAAAGAGTTCCTTTTCGCCACTCGGTTCATCAAGTCGAATGTATATTAAATTTAATCTTGTGCGTTTGCCTTGGATATTGATACTGCCTTTTTGCTTTATTTTTATCAGTCTTATTAGGTTATGGACCTTGCACGGTGTTGCTATCGAGAGCATTAACTGTTTTTGCAAGAGTGCAAACAAGATTTCAATGATGAGTACGCCGGCTACAATAAGTTCCATTGTAAAGCGACGAGGGAGTTTCAATTTTGATAGTTGGAAATTTGACATGAAGTGCATACTCATTCTTGATGACTTCTAGCAGTATGTTGAAAGCCCATCTATTGATGAAACCAAAATACGTGGTGACCAAAAAGCTAGTACGAAAATATGTCTTCTGATAGAGAATCAATGCAAGGTATATGTACCTACGTAAAGCGAAGACAGCGCACGAAATATGGAACAATCTGAGAGCCGCATATGAAGATAAAGGCATACAACAGATGCAGACTGTTATCAAAGTTGACTAACTTTGATAACAGTCAGCCTTAAGATAAACATGTTTGCAACAATTACATGTTACGGAGTTGATGAGAGCAGCGAATCAGCTGTCTGACTTAGGCAAAGATATAGACTTAGCTCGCAAAGATGCGAAATTCTGGAGAGCATTTATTAAGGAGGAGTTAGATTCTCTTAAAAATAATGGCACTTGGGTGCTAGTGAAACCCGAGCAACGTGTAAATGTTGTTGATTCTAAATAGGTTTTTAGAATTTAAAAACAGTGGGAAATATAACATAACATAAAAGCACGTTTGATTGCACGTAGTTTTTGTTAAAGAAGAGGAATTGACTATGATGAAACATTTGCACCTGTCATTCGTTGTGACGAATACCCTGAGGATTTTGTTAACGTTAGCTGCCAATTTGCAGCTGAAAGTAGATCACATGAATGGGACGACTGCATTTCTCAATGGAAATATAGATGAAGTTATTAATATGAGACAGGAGCCACAGTTTGAGGAACGAGGGAAGGAATATCACTTATGTTTACTTAAGAAATCACTCTATGGACTTGAACAAGCGCCGCGTTCTTGAAATTTGAGATTGCACTCAGAGTTAGAGAATTTAAACTTCAAGAGATGCAACAATGAACCATGTGTGTACCTACACAAGAACCAATGGCAGGGATAGGATTATCCTAGGTATTTATGTAGATGATATACTTGTATTCTATAATATTGAGCGTGAGATGCAGATTATGAAACGAGAACTTATGTCCAAATTCAAAATGATGGATGAGTTAGCCAATTTTTAAGAATGAGAATCAAACAAGAGAACAATTTTTTTTAATTACATAAGTGGATCAAAAAGAATAATAAATGTTGAAAAGCTTTTCAACAAGTTAGGAATGACCAACTTTACATACCCAATTAATAGTAGCAGACGCTTTAACAAAATCATTGCCAAAAGGCACGCAAGAATTTTGTCGTAGGGAGATGGGTGCATGAGTAAGTCTGAGGGATACGCTTGAAGAGGAGTATGTCCATGCGGTCCGAGCAGCTGCCATCGAGGACGGCTTGGAAACTTCTGTTGGACAAAAAGCAGGTGATCCATTCACAGAGTCCATAGTATGGTAACTTCGTAAGAAGACCTCTGTGTCAGACCCGATCGAAGGTCTTGGCTATATCGAGGCTTACTGCTAGTGACTCTCGATGGCTTGCGCCCAACGGTTTGTGAGATTCACAAGAAAGTCACGGATAGAGCGGGGGTGACGAAAGCAGCGCTGTCGGTAGTCCAATAGATCGTTTCCTTCTAGGTTCCATCACCTTCGAGAGTATGGAGGTGATAGCGATAGGCCTGTAATTGAACGTATCTGTCCCGTTACCTTTCTTGACCACCCGTTGCGTGATTTTTATGTCATGGAAGCACCACAGCTGGTAAGAATGGGTGGCTTGGTATTCACGTCGTTCATAGTCGAGTTTGACGCAAAGAGATTAGCCAAGAGATCGGCTTTCTCCTTAGCGCCATGCGCCAGACTACCGTCGGATTTTTGCAGCGACGGAAGACAGACTGGCAGAAGTTTCCCTCGGCAGCTTTGGTAAGCGACCAAAATACACGACTGCCAGATGGGTAGCGCGCAAGCCGTTCGCCAATTCTGTCGATGAACTCAAACTTAGCCCTGGCCGTTGCTTTTTTACTGGACCTCGAGGCGGCAGTCAACTCCCGCTTCACTTCAGCAATGTCTGAACATCTGAGATCCTTATTGGCAAGAGCCGTGGTCCAAACCCTGTATGCAGATTGCTTGCGGTCTCTAGCTTCTCTGCAGGGCCTATTAAACCACGGGTGTTTGCTCGCTCCCGTTGCGATCCAGTGGTTTGGAATAAGCATTCAATACCCTCTAGGATCGCTTCAGCCACTGTTGTTGCACAGGAGCTTGGATCATCTGAATAAAATAACATGGTCCAAGTGCCTAAAACTAGAACTACCTTTGCTTCTATAGAATTCAAGAAAAGACCAGCTCAATTGTATAATGGAATAAACAAAGAGCTTAATATTTATTCAAACAAGTACTATGAATGTAAACAGAGTATAATGAAATGGATAAAGCTACTGACATATGAAGATACGGAAACGCTTTTACAACTTAGATACACACATGCACATGCACACGAATACGCACACACACACGCACACACACACACACACACACATACACACACACACAGACACACACATACACACACACACACACACAAACATTCCTTACTCATATTATTGTATGGGAATATTATAAACAAAATAAAAGCAAAAAAATAGTTTATAACTTTATTGGTCAACTTAACATTGTGTTAAGAGTTACAATCTATGAAATGGAGGAGTGGAGGCTCCTAACACAGTAATTTTTTGCTTAAATGGAGTCTTCAAATACCATGTTTCTAACATTTTTTTTTTTTAATAAATATAAATATTTAATTTATGCAAAACATAATTCAGATTTTTTATATGTATTTCACTTGAGGCAAAACACAAAAATCCGTTGATAGTTTGCCTGACGTAACTGTAAAAATTTTACCTTGCGTAACAGAGATTTGCATGTTAAATAAATTATTTAATGACATCACGCGCAGAATGTCACGTGACCGACCGTTTTTTACGTACTTTTTCAGCTGGCAAAGCCAAAATGTGTTTTTATTCTAATTAATAACATTTTACGGGAAAATTATGAATTGTAACAGGTACATATTAAATAAAATTCTTCATCTTTCAAGATTGGTTTTCGAAATTTGTTCGGTCATTTTTCTAAGTATGGGGTAAATCAGAACTTCTTATAACATTATGTACTTAGGTATGTATTGAGCCCTGTTGAATAAACGTTACAAATTATGTAAATAAGTTACATATTTTGTGAAGTTGTATGACAAGTGTTGTTTAATAAACCTTACAATATGTAAAAAAGTTATAAAAATGTTACTAATATTGCGAGTATAAATGCTGTTCAATAAATGCTTACAATTGTAAAAAAAGGCCTGTAGATTTCGATGACAATAATTGTAACTACAAATTGGAGTACTTGTAAGTTACAATTTACATAAAATGTAAGTTTTTGTTGAAGATTCCTAGATTTAAGTTATCGAGGGTAGGTTTAAAATATCTTAAATTTTTAGAAGTTTAGGTTAGTGATTTATTTTCATAACTGTATTATTCATTCGTAACAAGTCATGGAGCACCAAAATAAATTTACCATCTTTTCTCTAATATACGAGAATAAAGATATTTTATTCGGTCCGTTCAGTGAACAGCTAACTCATGATACGAAAATAAAAAAGTGGAAAGATATTGTTCCCTTGTATTATTGTATTTATTATCACTACTTTCACTACTTGTTGTTAAAACCATTTTTTGTATTATAATTGAATTCCTTTACTAATTATATGTTAATGAGCAAAATTGAAAATTTCTGACACAGTCGAGTCCACCCATAGGACTTTTACTACAATTTACATTTACAATTACAATTTAAATATGTAAACTTGTAACTACAATTATGCGTTCAATAAAGCAGTTTTCCCTACAAATATGTAAATTGTCACCTGTAGAGAGTAAATCTTTATTACACAGAAAAATTTAAAATTGTAGCTACAATTTAACAATTTTGTGAATTTTCCACCATGCTAAATTTGTAACTTGTAATCTTTGTTAAACAGAAACTTGTAGACTTGTAGCCTGTAAAATACAATTACTATTTACAATTTGTAACCTTTATTAAACAAGGCCTTGATTTATTACTCGTAAATATAAAAAAAATAAAGTACTAACACGTTAATTTTTTACACGCTGCGTCAACATTCATCTCATTACAATATAGCATGTAGGCTAGTTTTGATACGTGCCTAATAAAAACAAATCATAATATCAAGCTCGTTTTGTCGGTGTATAGTCAGTGTTGCAACCTTTTATTTTTTCAAATTTGCCGCGGTTTTTTTAACCAGCTTTCGCTGGATAGGTTACATATGCTTGTGAGCAGACAATGATAGAGCAGATATTATAATAATATTTTATATATGTCGATTGATAATACAACTTTAACCAACCAAACAAATGAAGCTTCATGCTTTTGTCCAAAGAGGATTTAAGAGTACTTTTATCATGGGATATTGCAATAAGTACTTCTGAGTTTTTGACATTTGCATTGTGGACAAGGCAGAAAATAATTGGTCATTGGCAATACAGTGTGTCCATAGACAATAATATTTTATTACCGTCTATTTATCAATTCATGTAAGAAATACTATGTACCTAGTTTATATGAATATTCTAAAGCCTTGTTTTCACCATAATATTAGTATTTTTTTTCTTTTAACTAAAGTTTTAAATATATAAATTTATTTCATTGAAAAGACTGAAAACTTGCAAAAGTACAGAATGACATGATTCTGACAATTTGACAATCAATTCGTTCTGGTTCTGAACGATTCTGACTGATGTCTGATGTAATGACGTGCGACGTTCTGTTTGTGATCTCTATTCTTGACGTGTTGTGTTGAAAAGACCTGAAAGTTCCTCAAATTATTATTGATTTTCGTTTTATTTAAATGCTAGTGTTATCGCTTTATTTCGGAGACCTTTTGCTTAAATAAGAAACTCGGTAAAGTGACAACATTCTATTGTAAGAAAAACCAAGCACGTCATAAACGCGTCACAATTTAATAATTTCTTGTTAGAAGGGTAATTTGATTACGGGTATGTCTTTAACCAAATAATGCTCGCTATATCGTCATGTGTAGATTTAAATTCATTGTGTTCTAAGTGTTAAAATCATCATTTTATTTTAGGTGAAGAAATCGTCATGGAATCATCGTATCAGGGGGGTGTAGCTTACGAGGAGACAGGAAACACTTACCAGCGGCTGTCGCAAACAATCGCCAGTAACATCAAGAAAATATCTCAGAATGGTATTTACATTCCTTTGTCTTTTAGTTATCTGGTTTTTATCAGTAACTTTATCATTAGGTCCTGAATTTCTTATCATTAATTTGTTATTAGTCACCTGTGCTTTTGTTCCGATGTATATTTGACAGGCTAATGATAGGATATATTATTATAATGAACAAAACACTAACATTGTCCTTGTGTAGTATTAATACTACTGGGGATTATGGTCTTGATTTATTCATCCAGACCTTCCAGATTTGTTGTTAAAATGATATTAACTCTTGAGGAATTGCCCAGTAAATGTGGCAATGTCTCTAATTGGCCTTAATAATGTTTAATACTAACCAAATTTGGTAACAGTTAATCCAAACAGTGATTCATTAAAAAAACTGATGTCTTTATGAATAATTTTCCCTGTATCTACTCTATTAATAAGGACATTAAAAATGACAGTGCATTTTTTAATGTTCTAAATAGTTTATTAATCACTGGTTAGATTCTGTCATATCTTTGATACAACCCAACCCAAAGTAATTTGAAGAAAGCCTTTCTAGTCCTTTAATTTAAAATAATACAGTAAGTAATTCTTTAATAAATCAGTCGTCATCAATCAGTTATTCATCAACATAAACCAGTATCCAAGATTATCGCTTTAGTAGTTTTCCTAACATCTTAATCCCATATCATTCAATTTACCTGAATTCTAGTACTTTTTCTATAATAAAAGTAACCTAAGTTATGCCTCATAACAGGAGCTATCTACATTAATAATCTTGTGAAAAATTGACCCAGCCACATCGTAGATTACTAGTTACAGACGGACAGACAAAAGCTTTAAAAAAATCCTTTTTTTCTTATAGGTATTGTTTGCATTCATTGAAGCTGTTATTTTAACGTCACATTGAGAGACTTGTTTATTTATTTATTAAATACATTATTGTACACCATTAATAAATATCATTACAAAGTCGTAGCAATTTCGGCCAGGCAACCTTTGGATGGTTATTAAAGTTGTAGGAATGAGTGATAGTTGTTTGGCGTACTTTTACAATACAAATATAATAAGTAAGTACATAGATATATTATATCTAATACAAACAGAAATATAACTGTATATGTACATATAATAAAGTGATCCTATCTAATACATAAAAAGAATAAATATAATATACATAAATATACTACATATACAATATATATCAGACATTTACTTGATATAGTAAGCATGGTATATAAGAGCATTTTTACAGTGACAAATAGTGCTCCCTCACCATAGATTTGAATTTATTTAAATTCCGAACATTTCTTATGTCTACTGTTAGCTTAGTCCACAGACGGATTGCCGTAACTGTGAAGAATTTGTTGTAAAATGTAGTTTTATGTGACGGCATCCTTAACCTTAAGGTTTCTGATGACCTTATATGTCTCGAATGAGTATCATGTAGGAACTGAAAACGTCCCTTAAGGTAAGAAGGAGTTGTAGGTTTGAATAATATGTTGTACAGAAAAAGAAAGAATGTGAGCATTCCAGCGAAGTCGAATGGGAATTCACTTAAGCTCTGTTCGAAACTGTGAAACATGATCATATTTGTGTAAATCAAATAGAAATCTTATACAGACGTTTTCACGACGGCTTTCAGTTAAATCAAGGTAACTGATGTCCGCATAATCACTTCAATTTTATTAATTCTAAGATTAATAGGAATTTACCTATTGTCCCGCAACTGACTACCAATACCTGTAACCTTCATACTAGTAGTGTAATGATTATAAAGATAGTAGTAATAGTAGAAATTCAATCTCAGGACATAATTATAATATACAAATATGAAATACCGGTAGCTTGACTATTTTTGATAATGTGTGTGACATAGAAGTAGAGCTGAGAAAACAGTGAGGTCCTATGCTCGATTCCCACTCAGTGCAAAGAGTTAGGATTGAGTATTTTTTAACTATTTTAATTTGTTAAGTGAAAGTTAATGAAATCACTGTTCTGTAAATATGATGTAATTTATAATTTTTTTGAAGTAAATTAAACAGAAACTACATTGGCTACGTTATGCATGTTTTTCTAATGGTATGTTTGTAAGTTTGAGTAATGCGAGTTACTACCAGAACTAAAAGTCTATATTGATATAGTCATATCTGGTCATGTCTCAGCGAGTAAGTCAAGCCATCGGTCCCAGCTGCCATATGAACATCTATGGCAGGCATTATGGGCAGTTAGAGCCCTAAATAACACAACAACTGGTCTAACTGCAATGCCAATTGGTTGTGGAGGTTGAATGGTAGTCACTTCACAGACAATATCGAATTTCAACTAAACCTGCAGTTAAACTGAACAAAGCCCGAACCCAGACTCTGAGAATAAAACTTAAGATGTGATTGTGATCAATGCTAGGATTATGAAGAAGATTAGTATAAAAGGATTTTCTTAAACAAGTATTTGATGGAGTTTCAACAACTGTACTGTAATATTTATCACACTGCTCTCTTCTTCGAATTATAAACTGAAGCTTTGTTTCCAGTTTCGTCCATGTCAAAGATGGTCAACCAGCTGCAGACTCCACAGGACTCGCAGGAGCTTCGCAATCAATTGTGAGTATTAATTCAACTATGGAACATTAACCAAAACAGTTAAGTTTGACGTTATTATCTTGATATTCTACTCGGTTGCATCCCAGACTTTGACCTTGGAGCCTGGCTTCGGCCTACTCTTAACCCTCCTTCGGGATTTGCTTCTTCTTCATCTTCTACTTTATCGTGTCGATGACAATTTATTTCTAGTTTGTGGTATTAACTGTGGGCAACCCAAAACTCGGCGACCTTTATCGCTGCCTCATTTGCTGCGTTGAGGTCTCCAGTTGTGCAGGTGTTGGGGCACAACGGGGACGATAATAAGTGGTCCATTCACAGCCCTCACCCCCCGCGTTCAGTTATCCCCATTTAACCCGGTTTTCCCTGCAGCAGCCAACTCGGGACCTCAGTCTATTAAGGGACTTCCAGGTCGCCTATTGCAGGTTATACCCGGGAGGTGTTCGGCAAGCTGGATAAAATATAAGGGTGTAGGATTTTCTGTAAGCCACCTCTAGACTGCATTTACTGATTAGCCTTAGTTTTTAACTATATTCAGACTAGTCTTTTCTATCGGACTCAGGCCCACATAGAGAAACTTGCATACTGGCTTACTGATGAACTTGGCTTGACCCCTTGGCTGAAGGTTTTAGTAGAGAAAGAGGCCCAAAACTTATATCAAATGTATGCCATAACCATATCTTTCTGAAATATATGATGATTTAGGTAGAATCTAGGAGTATTTATTGTTAATATAACCCTGCAATCAATCTATTTCTTACTTGTTGAAAATAAATACACACACGTTGCTTAAAATATTTCTATTTTAGTATTTAGAAGTATCATGACATTATTATAATATCATTTCTGTTTCTCTAGGCGTCAAATTCAGAACTATACACAGAAGCTGGTCAAGGACACCTCGTCCCATATAATGGAGCTGATGAAGCTGCCCACAGATAAGCCTGCACAGAAATTGTCCAGGGAGCGACTCAGTGATGAGTACATGATTACACTCAACTCTTTCCAGGTTTGTGTACTTAAAATAACAATGAAATTAAATAACTACTATTGGTAGTCTCCTATGTTAAATAGGTACAAATTCTTGTAAGGTCTCAAAACAAATGCAAAAATTACAAAATATTTCTGATAGTTCTTGCAATGCTCAAACAGACAAATAGAAAGATATCCAAATAAATAATGATACGTTTATAAAGAGTCTTGTTGGAAAGGTGTCATAGCCTTTTCAGGGAATAGTACTGAAATGACTCTTTTTGTGTATTTACGACGTTACGGTACTTCAGAAAAGATATCTATCAGTTTCTATTGTTATATGTTTCCACTTATCGTGTAATGTTTTGATAAAATAAATTAAATCACATTATTTACATTTCAAAACCATTAGATCCTATAAAAATAATAATATAATATGCCAATGCATACAATTATTTATTACGTAGCTTTCTGAGCTGTTTTTAATTTAACTCCAACAACAATTGCAGTCTAATAACGAAATACAATAAGGTCCATTATAATTTGCTCGCTTGAAGCTAGAGAAACCTCAAAAGAATTTGCGCTCAATATAGAAACAACCCACAAAAGTTCAAGTCCCTATAGGAGTAAGGTACATAAGTAACACAAGACACGTATGCCCATACAAGGCACTCATGACATAGTTTAAATTTAAAATAAACGAAATATGTAATCCAGACGTACATTCTTTGCGTCCGCAAATCAACATCTGAATGTGTTGAAACTTGGTTCATTTACAATTGCTACTTCTTTGAAGGTTCAGGGACATAACATGTCTTTGAAATGCTTTCTTTTTAAATAGATGTTACATTTACCCCATTACCTTCTTCATCATCCAAGCGATAATCCCGGTTTACTCATAATTTGCTTTTACGGGAGTGAGGCGGTCTGACCTCTCAGCATGAAAGGATAACCTGCATTAGAGCTTCGTTCTTCAGGTGATTTTGTCGTAGCAAAACCACTCATGCCACAGACACTGCAAAAAATTACATATAATTTTAGCCTTTACCGTCATGTTGTTGAAGTCTATCATTAAACGTCATCTTGTAGAGTGAATGAAAAATTTAATGAACGTTTTTCATTTTATTTTGGACTTTAAGTGTTTATCAATTAAGTCTAGAATTTAATGGTATATTTGCAGTGTCATGAATATGACAGTGGTTTTCTTATGTCATGGACTTAGTAGAATCGGGATGTGGTTGGCTTTCGCTACAAAGAACTCAGTGGATGGCTATACATCCACATTTACGTCAAACTAGTTAAATATAACATTTACTAGGTATTAGTTCTACGTAGTCCTAACAGCTCCTGTCTTGATTGACATTTCTATTAGAACGGAAACAATAATTATGCTCCAATGTGAACAATGACGTATCTATTATTTTCTATAGGAAAGAATAAGTTGTTATTCAATTGTTCATTGCAGGAAAGGTATAGGTATAACTTTTATGGATTCAACCATTGGAGAAAATGTAATATACGTAAAAATTTTGTTTTGAGACTTTCGATTGGAATAAATGCTTTTTTTTTTCAAATATACAGAAACTAAGCTGTGGCCCGCGACTCCACCCACGTCAAATAGCATTGTCTATGAATTTATCCGGAGCTAATACGATAAACAGGTCATATATAGAACGTTTAGATTTGTCAAAAAGATAAGCACTGTTTGGAGTTCAGGTTTAATTACAAAATCAATATTATGTTAGGTACACAGAATAGATCATACTTACGTAGCAAAGGTTATTTGTACTTCTTTGGCCGCATTCAATCGAGTTTAGGCCGATTGTGATTAACAGTATGCCTGCATTAAAAAATTTGGCATACAAATGCGAGCTAAAAATAGTTGGACGCAAAGATAATCAATGATGAGGTTCTGAGGGGCACACGTGAATGCAACGTGTACCTACTTAAGAATATCGTACATGCATATCATAGGTAGGTAGGTACCTACATATCGCAGGCAAGCTCCCAATGCTATAAAAGGAGTTACGATTCGTAAACAAATAAATTGACATATAATAGTAATGTCCATAGTCACTGCAATTACATTTAAAAAAAATGGTGAGAACTAACAGTTCGTCCTAGCCCAGGGTGCCGTCTATACAATTTTCATCATTTTAAATCTTTTCCTGATGATTTCAACTCAATAAAAAATAAATCATCTGAATAGATCAAGCTATTTTCAAGTCTTGCGCTTAGCAAGTAGGAACTAAATTAACAATTCTTTATTTACCTCTCTTCTCTAACCTAACTGTAGAATTAGCGATGGATAAGTAGATATAAATATTTTCTATTTAGTGGAATATACCTAAATGAAATACAGTTCAGATGTATAAAATTCCACATGGCAAACTATTAAAGCTGTACAAATGTAATAACAACGTGATAACGATCAGAAATAGCGTTCTATGCGATAAACTCGTCATTATAAATGTTTGCAGTACCAAATTAGTGGATTGATTGTGTTATACGTAATAAGAGGAAAAATGTTCCGTGCTGCACTGATTGAAACATGAAATTGTATATTTGATCCACCCCGACCGACTTGGGCCGTGCCATACTTTGAAACCCCGTGTCACCTACCTTGAGTCATATGTGACCGCAATTGATTAATATTCAAATAATGAATAGTATGGGATCCTTAATAAGCCCTTGTTCGCTCTGGACACCATTTAGCGTATCGGAAACATTGTCCTTTACACCTAAATCATGTGACGCGAAATCTCACTCGCCATAAAAGGTTTTCTTTACAATCCTTCCTTCCGATTGGCCATAGTACGCACGTGGAACGGCGGGCTGAGAAGTTAAAAGAAATTTACGTATCGTATACCTATTGTTACTTGACTGACACTACTTTTGTACTGAATAACAAAGAAATGGTAAAGTTTTTGGGCACTAAAGTTCTCGAGTAGTTCAGGTAAACTTTGTGCGTTATCCTCGATTTAGAAACTTTTTTTACTGTGCGAAAAATCCCTATTACGTAGAACTGAATTCAATGATTGGTGAAATGTGGCCTAACCCCGGCGGGGATAAAGGCGTGATTATATGTATATATGTATGTAAAATCCCCACAGATACCCTCGCACCCTCACCGGAGCCGATGGGGGATGCTATTTCGGACTTGAACCGACTAAAACGCACGCCGTCCGAGGGTCATAGGTTGCCAGAGGTGAAGTTGCCGGAGACATATCCCTCGCAACCCATCCTACCCAGGGCCATCTCTTTTAAGCTAGTACTCTTCGGGAATGAGGACCACGAAGTTCCCATCTAGTCCCCGGGTATGGGAAGGCGCGAGTCGCGTGCCCGCGCTGTGGCCTATTTCTGCTAGGTGGACAGGCGGCTCCACCCGCCACCTCCAGGCCCGCGCTCTATGGAAACGGAGGTCATTCTGCGACCTCTGACGCTCGAGGAATTAGATAGTCTAAGATTGAAGGCGCGGAAATAATGGCAGTAGAGTTGAATATTGACGACGTATGATCACTTAAGTATTTTGTAAATCCTTGGACTACGTCTTCATTTAGCACCAAACTTCTTAACTGTTGATGACGACGCAGATAAGGCGTAACAGCTTATTTAAAAATCTTACATTCAACTTTCCAACTCTTTTAGGTAAGTTAGTCGTTTATCTTCTTTGTATGCAGAAACGGTTAACTGCGATTAAGAACCAAATTGTTTCTAATTGGTTGTAGGTTTTCGGAGCTTCTTGGCCACCAGACTCCAAGGAGCTCTGACGTGACTTCTAAGCGTTTACAACTAGCAGTAAATACTTACCTTAAGATGGCCTACGCGCTTGATCATCGACTTCTTATTATGTACATGACAACATACAAGGTTGCCTGGAAGAAATTGCTTCCGACAATAAGGCCGCTTATTGTACATAAAACTGTTTTCATGCTACCTATTTGTCCTACTGTAAACCTATTGGTGTACAATAAAGAGTTACATATCTCCTTTTTATTCATTCTTCAGGCGACGCAAAGATTGGCTGCCCAGAAATCCAAAGAAGAGGTGAAGAAACAGAAGGCTCTACGTGTCCCTAGTATCGATCCCTTCGCTGTGGGCAGTAAGTGTAAAATTTTGTACCTAAATACATTTCTTTGTGATTGTGACAGATAAGCACACGGTCCACCTGATGGAAAGTGGCTACCGCGTGACCTATGAACGTGTGTAATATTCGTACTGCCGGCCCTGTAAGACTATAGAGTGTCTGTGCCGTCAGTGCAGAACGCAAAATCAGAACAAGCCTTTGGTCTTCCCACTGACGGACGGCACAAAAACTGTCCAGTAAGCTCTGGCTACCCTACTCAGCGCCGGAAACACAACACGAGGTTATTATAGCCGTGGTATTTATTCTGTAGGGTGGAGGTACTTTCCCAGTCGTATTACTAGCTAGGTTAGCAAATATGATAATCTATTAGCAATTTTAATCATCTGCAGTTACCTAAAATTGGAGAAAATAATAACGATGTCTCAAATAAGTATTTAGATTCCTAGCGAAGTAACAAGCTTATAGATTCCGTATGTCTTCAGAGTTCGTAACTCGTTGCAGTATCTGTAGGCATTGATTTATTCTATGACGTTCATCCATAAAATTAGCAATTTTCCACCTAGCTCTAATTCCACACATGCATTTCGTGAATCGTGCACAAACACAATGCAATATTCAACAATCACGTAGTGACCAACGTGATTAACTTATATTATATTTTCATTATTTTCCTTACTTCTTCAATGAATATATTATTATCATTATAAACGATAAACAACATAATTCATTGGTCGATTACTATTTATTATTTAATAAAGTGGAACCCTTTGTGGAATGAAAATATTATGAAAACCACATGAAGTACAGTCGATAAAAGGGATACGGTTGTACGTTTTTCATATAAAGTTATATGTAAAGGAGCTACCGTATCTCCTTTGTTGACTGTACATAGCGTAAGGGTATCTAAACATGTAAAGTAAGAGTGAAATAAGAGCTTTTTTAGATAACAAATTCCTTCGTGCTATTGAGCAGTCCTGGAGTTTGAATGTTTATAGAGTCCCATCACGATCTAACACCTGCTTGTGATTGGACAATGAAGACACGATGCTCTGGTGCAGACTTTCCTTTCGGGCTTTGGAGATCCGATAGCTCCCATAAAAGCTTTATAAACCAAATCAGATGAACGTGAAGTAGGAGTAAATGGACCCTAGGCTCCGCGGTGATGATGGCGACTGTTCATGGTTGATGAAGAGTGCGAAGTAAAGTATCCCTCGGTACATATACATTGAAACTAATACGTGCTTTAAACGCGCAGTACACGTTTCTTGGGAGTGTTTTGAGGATAGCACGGGGTGCTATTACTGTGTACGAGCTAAAATTCAATAAGCATAGATTAATATCATTTCGCGCGCGCCAGTGCCGCGCTTGTCTCGCGTCTAAGGTTCAAGATATGTGTCCATAGGTGTGGTAAAGTTTGATCAATTGTTTGTTATAGGTCAGAGCGGTAATAAGGAGCTGGTGGAGCTCGAGGAGCCTAATGTCCGGCAGCAGGAGCAGCTCACGATGCAGACCGAGCGGAGCCTCATCGAGCTGGAGGAAAGGGAGAGGGACATTAGGTCCCTTGAAGTGAGTGTGTTTCTGTTTATAACGTGGGGTAGGTTTGACGCGTGCGCGTTTGTTTGAGGATGTGTGAATGTGCGTGCGAGTTGTGTGTGTATGTCTGTGTGACCGAATTTTATTGCCTACGATCAATTAGCATATTGGATAGGGAGCAATGTGCGCATGGGTGGTCCCAGCCACATCCATTCTGTCCCAGCCACATCCATTCTGTCCCAGCCACCGTTTTCAGGTCGCTCCCCCCAACCAGCTACTAAATATGACTCACAATGTCATAAATTTCATATTCTATACCATTTTATTATCTTCTATCTTTATTCCATGATCAGAATCGTAATAATCACTTTGGTTTATAATTAGGAGCATTTAGAAATAAAAATATTCTCATACGCAGTTACTCGTTTTAGACGCAAGTCGAACGAATCGATATAATCCCATGAAAATAGCGTGGCGACTGGTGATACTACCGCCGATAGCGATGCGAAAACATTTTTTTTTTTTTTTTTTTTTATACCACTTAGTTGGCAGACAAGCACACGGCCCACCTGATGGGAAGCGGTTACCGTGGCCTATGGACGTATGCAACACCAGGGGTGTCACACTCGCGCTGCCGACCATTGTGGACAATATCCCAAAATATTAAATATTTTAACTCATTATACTCGTATTATAACAGAATTTTGTAATGATCTCTAGTATTTTTACCAACTGTTGTATAAACAAGCACATAATTATAACACGACTCACCCCGTTTAGGAACTTTATGAGTTTCCAAACGGGGCGAGTCTGCTCTGAATTTGGCCTACTAACACTGTAAGTAGGTACCCAGTATTGATGTTTGGGTTCAACTAAATTTCCCACCCGAAAAAAAAAAACAAAACAAAAGCTTCTGAAACAGGCGAGCTGGCAGATTTAATGAAGATTTATTGAATGAAGTTTGAAGTGTGCACAGACATAAGCTGTTGAGTGCTGTCTTTGCCTATTCTAGCGAGAGAAAGGCGTCAGTCAGTATATGAATGTACGAAATTCCACACATATTGTACGTAAGTACCTACTTGGTACGGCAATAAGCTCGCCGAAAATCATCCTTGACGAAATGTGGGTATTAACACATCCCTGCCTATCCCTTTGGGGATTTACAGGCATGAGTATATGTATGTACGAGAATTCAACACGTAATATTGTGTTTCCAGAACGATATAATGGATGTGAACACGATCTTCAAAGAGTTGGGCACGATGATCCACGCGCAGGGCGAGGTGGTGGACTCTATCGAGTCGAGCGTCGAGTACGCCACGCAGAACGTTGAGGCGGGCACCACGCAGCTGAGGGAGGCGTCCAACTACAAGGTACGTAGGACGCCATTATCAATCATCAATGGGGAGATAGAAGCAAAACTATTGAATTAAATTTTAAAGCATTTAGTATGCTAATTATTCCAATAGATTAAGGTATAGAAAAAAATTGAATCAAATTGAATAGTTTGAGCGGAGTCATCATTATAGGAGGTAGGACGCGACGGTATTTCCGCCCAATTGAGCAGTCCGACTGGGGAGGTAAGTCCGCCCTACAGAATACCGCGGTTATAATACCTTCGTGTTGTGTTCCCAGCGGTGAGTAGGGTAGCCAGAGTCACTGGAGAATTTGTGCTGTCAGTGGGATGACTAAAGGCTTGTCCTGTTTTGTCCTCTACACTGACGGCACAGAAACTCTGTGCTTACAGGGTCGGCAGCGCGAGGGTGGCTTCTCTGGTGTTACACACGTCCATAGGCCACGGAAACCACTTTCTACAAGGTGGGCCGTGCGCTTGTCTGCCAACTAAGTGGTATAAAAAAAAAACTAATTAATGTTTAAAAATGATTGTAAATTCATTCATTGGTTCCGATGATTCGTACGAATGTCGGTAGATGGCACTTAACCGTCGCCGTAAGACATATATGTATAGAAGAATTATCGGATGATTTCGGGCGAAGTTTCTGTGGCTTAATGGTCAGAGCTTTCCCCCTGTAAAGGAAAGATGGCGGGTTCGAATCACGCCTGTACCGATTCAAATTTTTCAGGCATAACTAATCTCAGATGACGTCACCTTCGTTGGTGCTTGTCTTAGAGTCTATAATCCTATGTTTCTTACATCAGACTGTCAGATGTGCTTGTCAATCTTGTCGTAGACATTTGCATTGAGAGAGTATATAACAAAATTTATCAATAAAAAGTGCTCCTGCGTGCGACTTTAAAAGAAAAGTTGAAGAAGAGAAATGCTTCCCTACATAAAAATTTGCAGTGGAATTTGGTATTCAGTTTTTGTTGTGCAGGGCTGTTGTTGTCTTTTCTTATCAGTAGCGAAACGATGAAGACATAACGTCATTGTTTATTCTATTATTATCCAACTTTTTCCAACCCATCTCTTCCCATGCAGTATCGTACAAGGCGACTAAGGGGTAGGGTTTAACGTCTGACAGATATATACAGTCCAGACTCACCTTTGATGCATGGCTTGAGTTAATAATAGTGCCGGGAAGACGGCAATAGGCTCACCCCCTATTACGTAGGACCGAATTCAATGATTGATGAAATGTGGGTGTTAATTCACCTGGGCAAAACCTCTGGGGATAAAAGCGTGATTATATGTATGTTTATTGTATAGAAAACATTCCTTTATTTACTAACAATTTGTATGAAATTATATAGCAATACAACACAAGCTATAATGCATTACCCAGCGATGTGTATGCAGGATAGCAGTAGTCGTATGCCACTTGTCCCTAGAATGTATTGTTTTGTTAGATTAAGTGGCATACGACCACAGCTATCCTTGATATTTTCTTGTTAAATACTTTTTAGACCGTGATTTTTCAGTAGTCATATTTTAGTTTGAAACTTAATGTTTTATTTATATTATTTTGGGGCAATCTATAATTTATACATATTTGGAATGTGCACATTCAAGATGATACCGAACAAGACATATTTATCTCAAATTGTATTTTTGACACAGTACTTTAGGACCGCTAAAGGGCACCACATTATATTGAGTGACATGTTATATATCCCATAACCAGCCGACGGCTAAGGTTCTTCTAACTATACCTCACTTGTCCAGTTCTAATGAGTGGTTGAGGAGGTATGAGGGAACAGATGAACATACATACATAGCCTATTAAAATCATTACCCTCCTTTTGCTTCACCGTAGTCGGTTAATAAAATCCGACGAAACTTTTACCGCTCTTTTACCGGCCCTAATTTAATAAGCTCAGTTAAATAATTTATTTGAAGTACAGGAAAATACTCAATTATAGTATTAATAGGATATAAGATTGCTTACAGACCTCTGTGGCGTAGCGGTATAACATTCGACTGCTATGCAGGGGGCGCGAGTTCGATTCCCGCTCTGTGCAAATATTTGTATGGATGAATCAATCAATCAGCCCACTGCAGTCCACTGCTGGACATAGGCCTCTCCCAATGTGCGCCATTTTCTCCGATCCTCCGCCTTCCGCATCCAGTCTGTCCCAGCCACCTTTTTCAGGTCGTCCGTCCATCTGGCTAGGGGGCGTCCTACCTTTCGTTTACCTTCTCGCGGTCTCCACTCTAGGACTCGTTTGCTCCAACGGCCATCGGTCCTTCGGCAAACGTGGCCAGCCCACTGCCATTTCAACTTGCTTATTCTATGGCCTATGTCGGTAACTTTAGTTCTCTGTCGGATAACCTCGTTCCGAATTCTATCCTTCTGAGAAACTCCAAGCATAGCTCGCTCCATAGCACGCTGCGCGACTTTTAAGCTATGGACCAGCCCCACTGTAAGTGTCCACGTTTGGGCACCGTAAGTCATAACAGGTAGGACGCACTGTTTAAAGACCTTTGTTTTAAGGTTGCATGGATGAATATGTATATTTGCATTGGTCTAGGTGTTTCTATGTATAATGTGTATGTATTTACACAAAAAAAGTATCTAAGTATGTTTATCCGCATTCTAGATCCCATAACACAAGATAGTTAAGCTATGCTTACCATGGCTCTAGATAGCGTTGTGTGGAACGTTGTGGAATATTCATTGTGGAATATTTATTACATAATTATGATTATATTTAATTACAGAATAAGCTGAGGAAGAAGAAGGTGTACCTGTTATTAGCGCTGATCATCATTATATCCATCATTTTGATCATCGTGTTCCACCATTAATCAGGGAGCTCTACACCTGGATATCGCTTTGTAAGAAGTGTTTAAATTGCCCCACGTTATGTAATCAAGGCAATGTTTATAATTAATAAATCATCGTAACAGTACAGTGATCTGGCAGGTTCGAAAAAGTGTGAGTTCGGTTAAAATTGGCTCGCTTCGGTGAGATTCTCTCTATCGCACACCTTACTGACAATTTGGTACATTGATAGAGAAGTTAAAACTGTTTGTGTGCATAAAAAATAGTAGCAGTCTGGGTCGTGGTTTCATCTGGGAATAAATTTATAAAAAGTCTTATCATGTGACAAAACTAGAGCTCAAACAATACAGATTTTTTTAGTTTGATGTTTAAGGACTTAAACTATGAATTCGGTTTTAACTACTCTAAAAAGATATCAAAGACATGCGAGACGTGCGATAGAGATACAAAACCGAAGTAAACCGATCTTAGCTGGAAGCTCAGTCTTCTTCACGACGTGCCAGATCTATATAGCCACCACTGTATGTGTATATTATATAGATCACATATGAAAGTGACGTGTTACTCAGTACCTAGTGTGAGTTCGATAAATATTGGAAGGACTGCAATCGCGTTTCTTGTCAATATATTCTCACTTAATCCCACTTGGGCCTTGATTCGGAACCGCTGTTTCCAATACGCGAGATTGCAATTCGAGTAGAAAGAAAAACGATTGAAAACATCTTGATTCGTCAAAATAAACTATACCCACCTTTTTTTGAAAGTTTATTATTGAACCTTCAGAATAATTCATATTTATTGGTTTTCCATCGGATGTTTATGAGGTCGTTACATATGAAATTGTCATTTTTTTTTAAGAAATTGGAGGAAACCCAATTTTCAGTACTAACATTTTTGCATTTTTTTAGGAATGACATTTTATAATTTTTGTTTGTGTATGAATGAGACAACATTAAGCTAACAAACACTTTTATTACATTTTATAAAGTGATAGCTGTAAAAAAGTAGTACGAAATTTATCATCAAAATGGATAGCGTTTAGGAAGTACTGTTTTTGAAGATCTAATTTAAATACAATAAAAACAAATTTTAATACAGAGTTGTAAAATCTTGAAATCAACTTTCAAACAAAATATATATAATGGAAATAGCTATTATATTACAGGAATAACGAACTCATGAATCTGTAAGGAAATTTTGACAATTTCATAGGTAAAGACACTAAAGACCTAATAAAGACCTAGTTTTAAAACTGAAATTGTACTGAATCGAGCCCCAGGTACTTTGCTTATCGGATAATATCATCACTGTATACTCGCTCGCGATTTTATAAGTGAACAACTCTCACTAGATACTCTATATATATTCCACGCCACGATCTGGTACAGGGGTAAATATCTAATGTTGTATATTTTTTTATGTGTGACGAGACTGTGTCCTAATTAATACTAATGTAATACTATTTAATACTTCACCTCTAAGTAATTGAAATACCAGATACAAAAAAATACTAGGTCTCTTCGCCCTCGTCTTTAGGGCATAAAATTGTAAAATACATCATTTTTACTGGCTATGTAAGTTATTATATTAAACGTGTGTAGACATAATATAGACATAATATTGATGTGTACACACGATACACACGCGTAATGCTTGGATCACTATTATTTGATCGCGATTGGCTACACGCGCTCAATGATATCACGTCAAACTTTATTTCACAACGCTTATTGAAATTATCTTATTGAATTTATTGTTTATAATGCATGGAAGGCTTATAACATAGTCATGAGATCTTCCACTTATTATTTGGGAGACATTACGATTCTGCGTATAGATCTAGCCTAAGAGAATTAATATAAGCGAACTGACGTAATTATAACGTTTTTATTGTTATATTATGCTACATCATACCTTCCCCCAAGTTAAGGAGAGGCAAGGAAGCCCCTGGCGAGGTGGGCTACTCTTATTTATTGTTTAGAGTTTGAAGGAGTATAATTTTGGAACGTCCGAGTAGCTGGCGACGCATCCAAAATGCAGGATCGGTGGGCGATGCCTTCAACTTTGGGGCATGCACCAAAGTTCTCTTCCAATTTACAAAACCACCTAACACTTCAAAAATACAAATCTACGCTCTAAAATGTCTGTACTCTTACCCTTTCTTGCTGGCAAAGTAAAGTTAAAATTACCAGATTTCTTAACAATTACAGACTGTAGAGGAACGGGCTGTGATATCCCTTCGATGTTGCACAAAGGGTGGGTTCTCTGACCGCGCAGGGAGCCCACGCCTTGCGGGCCGCGAACCTATGTTAGTCGTTGGTATTGTGAATTATGTTACACCACATGAGCGAGAACTGCAACTGCGAGATACAATACAGGTGGCTCTGTCCGCGTAGACAAGTGGTTGTAGAAGAATGATGAATGTAACTAGAATCAATACATTATCATTATATTCTAGAATAAGCCGGCCAACAAATTGCCACTTGAACAGCAGTGTCACTGTAGTAGTATCGAAATAGTTTAGTTGTCGATGTCGCTAGATAATACTCGAGATACTATATACTATATATATATATATATATTTATGTATATATTATATGTATTATAAACAATAGATACGTTGTCCGTATTGATCCTTTCATACGGGATTCGAACCCGGGATCTTTCCCTTACAGTTCTCCATGCTCTTACCACTGAGACACCACGTTGTCAAAAAATGATGACGAATGTCATCATTTTACGCACCCATCAGAGAAGCGACAGTGTGCTATGCTACTCAAAAAAATCGTCAGTAATAATAAATTCGTTATAATAACAATATTATTGAGCCGCAATGTTTCTGCATGGCGTATCTATAGTTTATAAAACACCATTGTATGGGAAAAGTAGTTTATTGTTGTGTTGATGGTATTTAATTTATATGACCTAACTGTCTGTCACTATTTGCTAAATATTGTTTGGACAGAAATGTACTCGGCATGTAAACAATTAAGTAGATGTTACTGTATTTATTGACTGTCGCCTCTAAAATAATACTATATGTATACTTATTATCCCTCGTTTATATCAAAATATAATGCTACAAGTTCCATTCAATGTTTGTAGTTAATAGAAGCAAATTCAAATTCATTTATTTGCTAGAACATGGTAAAGAGTGAGGTATAGAGGTGTTTTTTTTTATACAACTTAGGTGGCAGGCAAGCACACGGCCCACCTGATGGAAAGTGATTACCATGACCTATGAACGTGTGTAACACCAGTGTGGAGTCACATCCGTGCTGCCGACCCTGTAAGAACAGAGATTTTGTGCCGTCAGTGTAGAGGACAAAGCAGGTCAAGCCTTTGGTCATCCCACTGACAGCACAAAAACTCTCCAATGAGCTCTGGCTACCCTACTCACAGCCGGGAACACAACACGATGTTATTATAACCGCGGTATTCTGTAGGTGTTATAATAACATAGTGTAGTTCGCTCATATTCTGCATGTTACTAAGAGCGTATAATACATATGTCATCCGGTCTGAATAAAGTAAAAACAAAGCGAACTTGTAGACAGCAAGTTTAACGGCCTCTGTAGCGTAGCGGTAGAACGTTCGACTGCTACGCAGGAAGCGCGGGTTCGATTCCTGCTCAGTGCAAATATTTGTATACGTAAATATGTATATTTGCATTGGTCTGGGTGTTTCTATGTATTTACAAAAAAAAAATGTACCCATTTAAGTATGTTTATCCGTATTCTAGATTCCTTTACACAAGCTAGTTAAGCTATGCTTACCATGGGTCTAGATAGTGTTGTGTGGAACGTTGTGGAATATTTATTTATTTATTTATAAGTACAACTTGAACGTTTACAAGTATCCTAAAAAAATGTATAAAACTTGTTTTTTTTATTATAAACGAGTGGGTATATGTGTCCTGACATATCTAGGACAAATGAGGTCCAGGAAAGCGCGGACTATTTTGTAATATCTTTATGCTTCGTGAATTTAAACTCGTCGGCAGTAGTATCACCTTGTGCAATCCTCACAAGACACCCAAGAAGCGTTTACTGCTCGTATAGAGCATATTTTAGGTCCTAGCAATGCTTTAGTTTGAACGTTACCGCCGTACCGTGACTTGAGCGTATGCGCAGCGAGACAGGGGGAATATCGACCAATCAAACACTCAACTCTTGTTATTTTCTTTCACTTTCTTTACTTCTTCTCCCCCAATACCGCGCACCTGTAGCTCGGTACAGCGGTCGCGATCAGTCTATAATAACCCCTCGTTTTCCCCAACATACAACTTGTAAATTTGTTTGATACAAAACTTGTTAGACTCGATTAAGATAGGAAAAAAACTTTAATCAGTTCAGGCGAGAAACGAACCTGCGATATTTCCCTTACAAGGGCCTGAAATCATTCAATTCTTCCTGGGTATACCGGTACTCGTACGTACTATCAGCAGCAATGAATGATATTATAATTAACTTAAAATTGGTTTTTGACTACTCCGCCCAAACTATTGAACCGATTAATTTTTTTTCTTAACGCTTTAAAATTTCATTCAATTGTTATTTGTGTTAAACTTGTAGATGACTAGTCAAAACACAATCGGTACTTGTTTTATACATGTATTGAGTCTGTGTATAGCCAACAAGTTGTAAACAAGTTTAAAACACATACGTACACACTGTAGCCTGTGAAATATTGCAACTTGTCAAATACATGTTTCATACTTAGATGAAAACGAGGGATAAGGCAGTAAAATACTGCAATAAACGTTTGTGTACTCTTTATTTCAAGTTTGTAATTGTGTCTATGCTATCACAACTTACCGTGGCCATATTGTAAGTCACTGGTTATGTATTATGTAAAAGACGTAGATATAACGCTCATGCTTTACATTAATTATATTCTTATTTAACATATAATATACAAACACTATACAGGAATCAATTGAAATTATTGTATTTGTTAGGTTCGTTTCATTTGATTAGTTTAGGATAGAGCATTGATTGTGTATATATTATTTTGAATGAACTTTTTTTTTGACACTTGTATGCTTTTAACTTTTGCTATTTAATACATAAATTACCATTGAAATTTTAAAATTATATTATCGATGTTAAATATTAAAATTTAGATTATATATTTGGAACTATTTGAATTTAAATTCTGTGATGTTATTAATTTTCCCCAGCTTAATACTAACGTTTATAGTACCCGGCTTTTAGTTTGACACGCCAGGATCCGGAGAGTGTCCTGCCAAGATTGACTTGCATAAAGGTCGACGCACGTTCTCTTTATCGTACCTCAGACTTACAGTTTGAATAACTTCGGTTTTAACAACTCTAGAAAGATATCAAGCTGTGCGTTAGAGACAACACTACGCAAATCCATACTAATATACCTAAATGCGAAAGTCTGTCTGTAACGCTTTCACACCTAAATCACTGAACCGAACTTGATTAAATGCCACAACTACTCCTATATAAGGCGGCTTGTCACTTACCGAACGTGCCAAACCAAAAACCGGATAATGTACTTACTTATAGTCATTATTTTTTAAACTAGATATAACGATTGCAATATGTCTTCACAATTTCTAACACACTAACACCCTAACCTGTATTAATACACCAATGTATTGTTGATAACTTGATTAACTTTACCTATAGTAGATACTACTATTCTGTATTAGGACCAAATGTGCAACACCAAATACTAAATATAGCAACTAAGTGGGTCTACATAAGTTTGTTTTAATGTTTGTTCAGCATTTCACTTTGCACATAATAATCAAGGAAGCTAAAGTCAAAGGATTTACGGTCGCACTTTTTCATATTAAGTTATGTGTAAAAATGCAATCGTATACCCCTTGTCGAATGTGCCATGAAATAACATCCGAAATTTCGGACCTCATACAAGAACGTCAGCCCTTAGCTACTGATAGTTTTTTTTATAATTACACTTTAGGCCGAACGAAGTGTTACCAATAGGCTATTTGAAAAGGTCGTCCAATTCTTCCCAATACCACTTAATATCTTAGTTTTTGCTGCCGTGCAAAATAAGATATTACCTATCCCAACTGAAACTGGTGACTTTTCATTATTTTTAATTCCCAAAGTAACTCAATATATAAGTAATCAAGTTCCAATTTTTAACTTTTTAGATTCCTCATTACATTTCAAATTACTTTTATTATGAACTAAACGTGGACCGAGATAAATGCGATATTCTCTTGCACTCCATACATTTGCACTACGCGCAACTGGCGCGTGACGTCACTTGCAGGTACGATTTTGTATGGAGCGTTTTTGCCGGCTTGAGAAATTTAATTTTCAAAATCAAATACCTTTAAATCTATTTGACGTAAGAAAATTTCTCTTTAACTGTTCATTATATTATACTAAATTGATAATTTTTGAAAAAATAGTCGAATAGCCTATTATGCCCGATTCTTTATATATGCATTACATGGCACCAATTGGTACCAACTACATTATACAACTACGGATGTTTATTTCATGGTAGGCGTTCTGATAAGATGATCAGTGCAAGTTCTATTACCAAACTTCTTTAGTTGGTAAACACTTGTCGAACTTGCTACTTACCCTAGTAGGTATTTACTTACCGCATTACTAACATTCAATCTGTACTTACATTGAAGGTTACCTATTTATGTGAGTCTGACGACTAGTATCGCTAACTAATTGAGATAATTATAGTGAACTCACACCAATAGTACAGGTTTCATTAAAGAAAATGTACGCGCGTGCAATGAATGGGCTTATTACATTTGGACCAACTTACGGAATAATTAAAAAGGCGCCAACCTTAGGCTATTTACTGTATAGACACGGCTTGCTGCTCTCAAAGTGCATCGCATAAAACGGCTTAAAAAACGTTCTGTGTGTGCCAGGTATGGGATACATGCATCCCATAATATGGACACATTGACGGTTTGTCAACTTATAACGAAGTAGTTGCTATTTTTACGCCATATTGTAATGCCACTTACTGCGCCTATAGAGCTTGTATATATCTCAATGGCGTTCATGTTTGAATATTTCAAGCTGGATCCACAGAACTTTGTTTTACCAGACGTCTATCTTGTATTAATGATCACCTTTTGATTGCAATTGTTGCACTTTTATTAATCCTTAGTGCCGAGGTAATGAAGCTTCGCTCGGGTTATTTGTTTTTTTTTAGTAGGTGCTCCTATGTATGTGCACGTAAACTTAGGAATATGTTTTTGACGAGGTATTCCTTGTCTGTTTCATATTTTAAATGAAAGCTTAATTTAGTTGATCGTGGTTTATATCATTGGTGAAATTAACTGTAAACTAGGACCACGTGCACCTATATAATAAGTCTACGTTATTATAATACTTGTGTATATTGTGTGACTTATAATTTTCACTACGTATATCTGCTTAATATAATAAAGTAATTTACTAAATATATTCAACATCTCATTGTATTCTAACATTATTTCAAATAACCTCGTCTATCCATTACTCGCTCAGGACACTATTGCTTCGTGATAAGAATTTGTGTATAAATTAGTTATATTATATTGGATGTAATTTTAAATTTAATCATGTTTTATATTAGACACGTTTGTTTATATGTACCTTATAATACTATATTTAATATATAAAGTCAAACACTAGTACCTAAACGCTGTTTTATTTTATGCTAGTTGTCATTTATCTCTCCCAGATGTGTTATTATAGGTCCGAATCACAATGTTATCTAATTTAGATTGGTGTTAGTTGCAAGATTTTTTTTTATACCACTTAGAAGCCACACTCGCGCTGCCGATCCTGTAAACGCAGTTTCTGTGCTGTCAGTGTAGAGGATAAAAATCTTTAGTCATCCCACTGACAGCACAAATTCTCCAGTGAGCTGTGGATTACCAGCGAGTATTAAGTTTAAATAATGAGCGAAGATTATTTTTTGTATTATCCTCATAAATGATCAATCCAAGAATCGTCCTCAAAGAGAACTGCAAGGCTAAACTCGGTCAGTCCTAGATCTCAGTACCTATACAACAGCGTGTCCCTGTAATGGATCTTTGTATAAAGCCCAACGTCAAACGCTTGGAGTGTTACCTCTTCGTGTGCCAGTTTATGCGTCTTAGTTCTACCTCGAATTCGTAGACGTTGATTCACTGGATACTGCCAGATGGAACCGTAACTGTAGTCCGGAGATCCTTTGCATCAGCTTTCCGTACTTACCATCACCATCACTGGCAACACAATGCGACCACTGGTAACTTCTTGTACCTATAGGTAGCTTATTACGCATATTTACATACATATAATCACACCTTTTAGATGACTGGCTCAAGTTAACAATGGTGCTCGGAATACGACATTAGACTCCCCCTAATACGTGGGACTAAATACAATAATTGGTTAAATGTGGGTGTCAATTAATCCTCCGAGAAGGGTTAGACAGAGATGATTCGAGCCATGCGTCTGAGGCTGAGACTGGGTTATTATTACATATTATATAATATGATATTAAGCAACCCTATCCCTTAGTCGCCTTGTATGACACCGCATGGGAAGTGATGGGGTGGCCCAAATTCTACTCTGCCGGGAACCACGCGGCTCTTACATATATTTATAGCAGTTTTTAGTTCATTCCTACTATTCTGATTGTTTTCAACGTTTATTTCGAGTTTTCCTTGTTTTAATTCGCTCCTGGTCCCCAGACAGGAGCAACAGTCATATTTTTTCTATTGTGCATAGAATTTGCGCTAGATGGCGTTACACGTAGCATATGTTGTTAAATATTAGACAAACTTTCTGTAGAGGTCCGACAGATAATACTGACAGTTGTTTTGCGGCTAAGGACTAGTTTCAAAAGTTTGAAGTTGTCCTTGAATCAAGCACTTCGCATTTCTAGGTCGGACTTGATGCTTTTCTGTTACACGAAGTAAGATACCTACTTGGCTATTTACGTAGCGGTGTATGAACATTGTTCGGTAAAGAGTTTGAACGTTCTACTAATTCTGTAGTATAGTAGATAAGAGAGAGAGAGAAAATTCGGTAGTGAGAAAGACGTCTCTAGGTTCTCGACGCTAATATCGGTGGTCTTCATCATCTTGAGGGGTGTACCTACCTGGTGGTTTCTGAGGTTTTCACTTCGGAGTCCGGGGTATCGGGCCGCTGACGAATTTTCATTTCGTAATAAAAGTGAACTTCCAAAGTAAATGATCATTTTCAGATATTACAAACGAAGTAATTTATTATTTCACAATAAAAAAGCTACTACTTACTAACTACTTTCTCTGCTCTATTAAAATACTTGTAAAAGTTATATTTGAATTAAGATTTTAAATTTTGAAATATGGACAATCATTATTTAGGTACTTTAACACTATTGCAGTTAAAAGAGGGCAAACTTTACCTAGTGAACTTTGGCAAGCTGAACTCAAAATTGCGAATTACGGTCCTTCATAACGATGATGATGATGGTGAAGAAAGAAGATGGTGAAAAGAAATAAAACTACATACTTTTTTGCAAAACGACTTTATAATTGTATACTTGAATTAATAATATAATTGTGAATAAAATGATCTACATTATAACATCTACGGTTTAATTCAGAAATCAACATTCAGAACAGCAATATCTTATCTTCGAAGTACATCTACTAAGCGATAGGCATTGAGACCAACATTGTACGACGCGATGTCGGAAACTGCGTGGTACTTCATAGAGGTGAGCACCGCGCCATAATATGCGGACGAGTAAACACATGTTTCTCCTACAGACATTCAACTACAGATCAATTCTAATTATAATGATGATTATTAATATCTTATCAACACTGTAAACATCAATATTTGAAACAATCTTTTAACATTAATACGCGGCTGATCTACTTCCATTCAAATAATACGCGAGCTTGGGAGTTTTCTGCTAACGAGTACGTTTCGGATTGGAAATAATTCGCTTAGTGAGTCTTGAATAGAAGCAGTCCGCTGCATTAGTACCTATGTGCCTAATTATATGAGAGTACATCTACAGCGTGGTAACGCGTTTCGACTTGTTACGTACAGACACGATAATAATAATAATAATTTATTTGTCTTTAAACATAGTAACATGGACCTTACAATATATATTAAAGTATAGTTACAGTATTTTTTGGTTTTATAATGACATTAACAAGCACAATATTCTATCTACCTTGTTATTTTGTTGAGCCCTGCCTCTTAAACTAGGGCAACCTGTATTATAAGAGGCAGTGTTCGGCTAATACATTTAAATATGTATGTATATTTTACAATAGATTGTTGACGGTGTCGTCTCATGTTTCATAATTTATTTCCTATATTTTACTGTTAATATTATTAGAGTGTGTATTGTGTTTGTGTGTGAGTGTGTGTGCGGGTGGGTGTGTGTGTGTGTGTGTGTGTGTGTGTGTGTGTGTGTGTGTGTGTGCGTGTGTGTTTTGTTATAATTGTATTAAATATTTGATTATTGTTAATATTTGATCATTGTTATTATTATTAGGTGATATATGTAAGTAGCAGTTCTGTTTGCGTATAGTCCTGTGTGAGTAACCATTCTGTGAGTTTTATTTTTAGTTGTATTTTATTCAAGTCTATTATGTTGAGTCTTTTCTGGATCTGCTTGTAGAGGTGAGTGCTTAGAACTTGATACTGGCGCTTAGCAAAGGTTGTTTTATGATGAATGCCCCGAGGGTCGTTCCTACGTCTATTTGGATTTGACGGAGGGACACTACTATGCTTTCTAAGAACTGTTTGTTGGACATATAGCTGACGGACTGTTAGAACCTTACAGTTTAAATAAAGTTGGCGCGTAGGGTAACGGAAGTGCTTACGCGTAATAACTTTTAGAATAGCTCTTTGCGCTCTCTCAACTCTCAGTAGATTCGTTTTTATAGCACCTCCCCACGCAGGGATGCAATATCCGATAACGGATTGGCAAAGAGCTTTATACACCATATTTAAGGTATCAGGATCAGCGGAGCTTCTAAGAAGTTTGAAGGTATGAATAAGACGCATTGTTCTATTTGTCACTGCATCTATTTGTTTGTCCCATCGTAATCCTGAATCGATTTGCACCCCTAGGTACCTTACGTCATCTGTTCTAGTCAAATTGGGACAGTTACAAGGAATTGACAGTTGAGAGCAAGTGTGTGCTGTTAGGGAGAAGGAGGAATCGGGTAGTGTATTCCTACGTAGACCGAAGGTAATGTAGCAGGTTTTAGTATTAAGGGCTAGTGAATTTGTACTGAGCCATTTAGTTACATTTGTGAGTGCCTGTACGGCACTGCTTTTGACACTATCCCAAGAAAGTCCACGTACTATTATAGCAGTATCGTCTGCATAAGCGATTAATTTACTATTTGGTAGGGTCATATTACACAGCTCATTCATATATATTTGGAACAAGGTTGGGCCCAGAATACTTCCTTGAGGTACTCCAAAAGATACCGATTCCTCTTCACTGAGGTGTTCTCCAATCCTGACGCATTGAGTTCGATTTTGCAGATAACTTTTAAAGATATCTAAAGCAACGCCTCTAATGCCAACATGTTCCAGTTTAGTAGTGAGGATAGGGATAGAAACAGTGTCAAAAGCCTTGGAGATGTCCAGAAATATACCAAGGCATTTATTCTTATTATCAAGACCTTCAGCCACAGTTTGTGATAATTCTAATATTGCGTCTTCCGTCGATACTCCAGTACGGAAGCCGTATTGATTTTTTGAAATGATGGAATAATTGTCCAAAAACTTCTTAAGTCGGTTGCTAAGAGCCCTCTCAAAGACCTTTGAGAGAGCATTTAAAACCGAAATGGGTCTATAATTGTTGACTCGATTTCTATCACCCCCCTTATAGATTGGATAAATTATTGCTCTTTTTAGGGCATCACGATACTTACCAAGTCACCGCAAGAGCAGATTACAATGTGACGCTTCCACGCCGCAGTGTGTACTCTAACTAACACCTAGAAACCTCTATAATATAATATTAAACTGTTAACTAACACTCAATAAATACTTGTTTATACGAAGTCAATGCACAGTGACACTGGTCTAAGATTACACACTAATTAGGTTAACTACTCAAAGCGGTGACAAATTTCTACTTACCTACCTAGTGTTATACAAAAATAAATAGTAGACATATTTAATAATAAAAATAATACTGATAAATCATGATAGCAATATTAAAAATAATAATATCTATTAAATAAATTAATAACTTAGATACGGTACGCCTTAAAACAATAATATTAACAAAAGTTAAGTGTAATAAAAAGTATGAAATTTCCTCCGATACAATTCATTTAATGGTCATTTTCAAAAACTATCTTGGTCTTGGCATAGCACCCAGCGACGTCCAAGCGTGTACGCAGTGATGCACGCCGTGCCCCCGCCGCATTGTCACCCACCGTGCACCTACTATGCCCGCCCCCACACACACTGGTCGTCTAACAAGTATCCCATATTGCCACAGGCGCACTGTGTCTTATACTGACACTGCCCCATAGCGCCACTGTATAACACAGGCACTGCCTGCGGCTCCGAGCCTGTCACTTTGTATCACTCCCTGCCACGATGTAACAAGTATCCACCACACGCGCACTGCCACCGTGCCACACCGTGACTACCCAGTAATAGTCACGATGCAACACGCCTCGCTCACCATCTCACTTTTCATTAATCAAGCTCTTTTTCATATAGGTATAGTTGCGTAAAATAATGCGTACACCACTTTTGTATGACATTAGCTTAACTGAATTATATTAACGCTCGATAGTGATAGGTATACAAACGAAGGTATCTATATAATATATCTATACACACATAATTACTTGCACACATATATAAGTGAGTTCTAATAAAATTGTCTTAAAATTATACATGATATAACATGAACAGTGCTGCACTCACTCAACGTGAGTTGCCTTCCTCGCCCAGCCTAATCACAACGCATGTGTCTACATTCCTAAATATCTATCTCGGAAGCATATTGCGGAACAGTGGGAACACATTCCGGCGTGGTTGCAGTACGGACCTCGCTCATGAATCTCTGGTAAAGGTGCAATCAGGTGCCACAGAGTCCTGAGACGTACATGAGTTGGTAGTTGGTACCGGGTGCGTTGCGTGAAAGCGGACGGAGGTCATAAGGCTTAGCAAACTACAGCTTCTGAAATCGGATTCTCGGTGATGCGGATCACCGGCGACAGACGGCAAGGGCGGCGGCGGTTGTTCATATTGTTCTGCGAGATCATCACCATCCTGGCTGGTGAGATCGGCACTGGAATATCAACGACACGTGTAAGTAAATTACGAACTTAGATTAACTTTCGAGGATGGAGCCGAATGGATGGAAAGTCTATTATAACTTACTAATGCTTATACATAATATATGAGTACAAAGAGCAGGAGCATTAGTGTTATTAAACTTAACCAACTGGCTACCTAAAAGAACATTTTAAAACTTACAAAGCATGTGTATTAGGCACAGTATAGTAAAAAAACAGTTGTTTTAGATTGAAATGTTATCAGGATTAGAGAATTATTATTTGAGCAGGACCCTGACTAATTGGACTTCGGAACCAGGTCGGCCTAAGTAACGTAAACCGGGTTAGGTGGAGTTTCTCAGACCCACGAGTGTGAATGTGGAGCTATGACCCACCTGCTAACATGTGCTACTTGCCCACACATGTGTATACCGGAGGAACTCATTCGTGCCTCTGTGAATGCTACCAAAGGTGGATGCACATTGGCTAAAGAAAATTATACAAAACTTGCTGTCGACACGACCGAAGATTTGAGCTAGATATAATAGATAGATATTGGGGTAATACACATTATAAGCTTTGTATAGATTTTAAAATTATCAAGTATCTCACTGTATGTACGTGTTTACCTAGCATTTACCTGTGCCTATGTAGTTTGTATGCATAATTGTTACTGCTTATCTGAAAGACACATAAAAATGAGCAGACCAGTACTAGGAAGCTTTTGAAACTTTAATCACAAACTGTGGACGTTATGCTTTAAACTTCTATTCAGTATGTAATTTTGTTTTTACCAGAAGTTCATAGTCATTTTAGGCACTTCCCATCTGCCCATTTGTTTTAGGTTTTTATTCACTAACCTCTCACCTCCCATGTCTGGAACTATCGTTATCCGAATTGGATCCCTCTGTCCCACACCTATTTACATTCTCGAGAAACATACAAAGTAGTACCATTACACGTATTTCAAGAGCTTCCGTGTACAGTCAGCATTAAAATACAACTTACTTTGTCTACAAGCTCTGTAACGACAACAAACTGGCTAGACGCTGACGCTGGGCGTCGATACTGTACTGTCTCGACGACCTAATTTTTGCAGTGCTATAACAGCTACAGGTGGTAAACATAAACAATTAAAAATAAAAGGGCTAAACAAGCGAAAATATAAATAATTAGGCACTTTTATATTTTTGCAAATATATATTCATATAATTTATATTGGGTTCTAGAATGACCCACACAATTTTATCTACACATGTACAATAGTATGTGTGTGTAGGATGAAGATTCAACAATATTTGCAAAAATAGAAGTCACATTCTACAAAATAAAAAGAATAAATAAACACAAGTTGACAGCAGGCGATAGCTTCTAAGAACATTGAAATAGGACCATTATTTTTTAATAGTACTTACTCTATAACGAGATTTTTTGATGATGTTATTAATATATTTTAAGAAATTTGAAAGCCATCTACCTGCCAATATTGTAGGGCAAACCTCTAAAAAACCAATTCTATCTAGGTACTAATTATTAAAAATATTTTCTAATTTACTATCATTATCTACCATTTCAAAAAGGTTTATAGCGCAATGTTCTAGACCGGACTATGTGCAATATAAACTCGTGTCTACCCACACGTCGGCGTCGTGAGAACTACCGACATCGGCAATCATTGCGAGGCCCTGTATCACGCTTATTGGCAAAAATAAACCAGTCAGTCACCCGCCACCCTTTTGAATTTATTCACGATAGTTGTAGGTACGTCATAGCAATTTTGTCTATATTTTTAAAGACAAAGCCTTTGATTTTATCGAAGACTGACAGAAAAATAATTGACAGATATGCTCCTTTAGGCGTAAGGCCATATGCTTATAAGGCCCAATAAAATTGCACACACCTCCTTGCGTGTCAAGTTTAACAGCCTTTTGTCCACTGTGACCAAATCAATTTTATGAAGCACCAGTTCGGCAAAGAATGTACTGTACTAAGTATTGGACACTGTATTAGGGAAAAATATCGATTGCAAATTAATTGATAAGATAAGATATTGCAATATTATTAAACAGGTAATATTATTGTGTCTACTGTACACAAACAATCTATTTAAAATATTCGGTAGCAGCTCTGACAATGTTTCTTGAACCGTTCTGCATCAACAATCGTAATTGGTCACTTGAAATTGCTTTAATTTAGTGAATGCGATTGTTTATCGTGGCCTGGTCACTATGCGGCATATGAAGGACATCCAAGTTTGAGCTCGTCCTATTAAATTCTTAAAATATTGTAACCATAGGGTGAAAATATACAAATGCATTTAATCCGGTCTCTAAGAATGATAAATCATGATGATATTTTGAAAAAGTCACTAAATTTTTAGCTTGAAATCAAAATCCAGTAAAGTATATAATTTCAATTAACTATACCTACCTACCTAAGAAAATTATAAACTATAATTTAGTACAGATGATTACTAAAACGTGAAAAGATATAGTAGGTTGAAAGGCCATACAAGCTGAGAATAAGCTCTAAGTAGAGTACATACCAATCTTTTAGGGACTGCATAACGCTATCGCATATCCAGGCTCAAACGTAATTGGAGAATAAAAATAAAGTGGGCTTCAGACGTGTTCGTAGGTAACAAGGTTAGTTTAAAAAGAAAACATTGCTGCAATTTTATTTGCAATTAGAAAGGATAAGGGCCAAATACAGAGATAGAGAGAGAGAGAGATAAATAGTAAAATTAAACATAGGTAAAATAAATACAATTAGTAATAAATATTTACTAGGTCTTATCAGGTATTGACAAATTAAATTTAAATATTTGGGCCTTACATATAAATACACTAATTAAGGTATTTACATAAAGCTGCACAATAGATGCAATAGTCCGATATGATATTTATTTATTCGTGTGTAAAAATAAAATTTTCATCATAATATCTACAATACCCAAGTGACGTAGACATGTTCTATATTCTAGTGTAACTTACGAATTTTCTATCTCATGTTTATACTTCCAGAATAAGGACTTGACATGAAAATTTAGACCCGCAAACTTGTAGCTACCTAATGGAATCTTAATATACACAATAATTTACAAATAAAATGATTTTTAGGTACTTATAATATTTATAATTTTTAAATACTTAGCATAAAGTAAAGTTTCGGAAATATTGGCATCAACAAGAACTTTGGCAGCTTCAACCGAAGCTGCGCCCTGAGAGAGGTGCGCTAGGTCAAGTTATGATACAATTGGAACCAAATTATTATAACTTCCTTATTTATTAATATGTATAATATAGATAGGCACATATGGAACAGCAGGGAATTTGTAGTCATCGAGTATAGTCAGCAACAGATTGAACTTGATCATCAAAGTACTTAAAAAGATCTTAAAACTTTTTGAGCACACTGCCAGGCAAGAGTGATTTGATGATGACTGTACCTAGATAATAGAATTAAGGACGATTCTGGAATTCAGTACTCATTAAAAATAACTGGTGAATAACTCACAAACTATTTACAATAAATTCTCAGTAGTTTATGAGCCGGTTGGTTATCGACAAAGTAGAATTTAGACCACCCCATCTCTTCCCACGCGGTGTCGTACAATGCGACGGCGACTTAGGGATAGGGCTGTTTAACATCAGACAGATATATACAGCCCAGACTCAGCCTCAGATGCATGGCTTGAGTCAACAGAAGCGCCCGGAAGATGGCAATAGGCTTACCCCCCATTACGTGGGACCGAATACAAAGATTGGTGAAATGTGGGTGTTAATTCACCTCTGCCTAACTCTCCGGGGATAAAGGCGAGATTATATGTATGTATGTATTTATTATGACAAAATATAATATTTTCCTCATTAGTAATATTATCGCCATCAATGTTACTTCCACTATAACATTTTGTTAATAAAGGTTACAAGATTGATAAACTGTAACGCGGTTTGACCGATCACCTTGAAAGTTGGCACATCTAAAAGTTAGTTGGGCGGCGAGGCGTAGGTACTCGTAGCTACTAACGTACTCGTGCTTTCAATTACAAATAATAGGTTGTTACATATGAAATTGCAGTTTTTTTGAAGAAATTAGAGTAAACCCAAATTTACAGTAGGTACTAACATTTTTGCATTTATGACAAATCTAAATGTTATGTTTTTCTTATGTATGAATGAGACTACATTAAGCTAACAAACACTTTTATTACATTTTAGAAAACTGACAACTAAAAAAGTGATACGAAATTTATCATAAAAATGGATAGCATTTCGAAAGTACTGTTTTTGACGATCCAATTTAATTTAACAGAACATTAATAATGGAAATAGCTATTAAATTACAGGAATAACGAACTCATGAATCTGTAAGAAAATTTCGGCAATTTCATAAGTAAAGACCTAATTATGTAGTTAATTCTGTGCTGTCAGGTTTATGAATTATTTTACATTGTCACTATTGTCAGTGCCACAATAGAATTATGTTAACATAATATGAATAAAAGAAATTATATTTGTGATCATTAATCCCTAAATCGTTTTTATTGCATCTATTGAGTGAGGCATGTTAAGTGCAACGGTTACATTCGAACGCAATGCAAAGCTAAGCTTGCATCGACACTGTACAACAGTCATAGTGTACTTCGTTACTTACCGTATCCTTCCCCTTGCAGGAATAGGCGGAACGCCTCTGCGATCTTGGCGGGCTGCTCCTCGAGCACCATGCCGGAGTCTGAAATCTAAAATTATGGCACGTGGAAATTTAGAATAGAACCCGTGAGTTCTCATTAACCCATGATAGATACTACTGACAATATTGTGATAATGAATGAACCGGCTGTCGTAGCTCCTTTTTATTATTTTGCTCTGTGTGGCATACAATAAGTACCTATATGCCTAAGTTGTTCCGATAATTATTATCTGCAAAAAATAGTACAATTTAGGATGAAGAAGAAGTACGATATTATTTTAGTGATATTGCTTTGAATAAACGAGTAAAATAAATAATGAATTTCTTTGGATGCGCGTCCACAATGAGCGAAGCCACCGCGCGATGCAAAGCCTAGCTGAACACCTGAACCAAACGTTGTCGATGCTCAAATGTTAATATAATATGGAGAATATGAACTTAATATAGGACGCCCAATATCCAAATAACACTAATACTCTATTCGTATTTACGTTAAAATGAGCCCTCTGTGTGCGCTCAGCCTCACCGTAACCCGGATTGCCTTACAGTCTGAGGCTGCCTCGTGAGGTTGCCTGGATATGGCCTTTACTGAAAACCATTGACAGCGAAAACTGCTTCAAGTAAATCGTTTATAATATTAAAATGATAAATTAATAACTGTAACCCAAGTTAATATTCTTTAAATAACCTAGGGTAGCAACTACAATCGATACAGAGAACTTGCGTGCAGCAGACACACACACACACACACACACACACACACAGTTCAGCGAACTTGGTTAAAGAAGACAGTGAATAGATATTTGTTAATCTCTAATCTCAGACTGGGTACTGGGTGGTAGGTATACTTAAAGAAACATCTTTTCTAAAAAGAAAATAGGACTAAAAAAGAACAAGCTGAGTTAATTTTGTCGGGAATTATAGGCTTTGTTACATTTGACCTCTCGTATTTAATAAAGTATAGTTGCTCCTAAAGTAAAAATATCGAGATATATTTGTACTAAATTTAATGTAGATAAATAATGTAGAAGTAAGTAAAGGGATATTATTAATAGTTTTCAATATACAAGCAAAAGACTGAAAAAAGGGACCTTTCCACCCTTCCCTACCGATGCCGGCTCGTGTCCCAACCTCGGGGGCTTATAGAATGTTTATCTGGGCACCTAAAGGAACAACTGTACCAGCTTTAAAAACTACACGGATTATTTGTCCTGATTTCTTTAATCGTCCCACGCTACACGTCTAAAAGCGCTCTCTAAGCCGCAGTTCCGTTTTTAGCCATTTCACGGAACCGTTGGTTTTACATGACTTTATACACACGTTATTTCATAGCCTGCAGCTTTGTTTGACATCAATCGTTTGACCAACAAAGGCCGTTTGATCGTGCCTCTATTGACAGTGGTTTTATTTAATACCACTAGGTCTGTTTGAGCATTATTTTTAGAATTTTCCACAGCAAAAATATTTTGTATTGGATATTTTTCCTGTGCAAAATAAATGAATAGTTTGTAAAAATGGTATTAGAATATTTTTGATTTTTTATTGATTTTTTGAATAATCAAACCTACCGATTTTACGGACTACATAGGTAGTAGCGTATAGACGTTGAAGAGATTCACTGTCCACATCATTTTTTAACATCAGCTCGGCGTGATGGTATAAAAATAATGATATTAATATTGTGCAACCTGTGGTGCCACACCTGGAGGGGCCTCAGGGGCTTTCTTCTTGGGATTGGAAGTTCACTGGAAGTCGCTCCAGCAATAGATATTCGGTCTGTTAAAATAGGTACGCCTAGGTCGACCCTTACCGAGTTGCTTTACCGTGCATAATTGACATTAATTTAAATTTTTTCTTATTTTTCTTCTTCTTCATCCTAGTGTTATAATCCCAGTCGCATCCGAAACTTTCATACCTGGGAGTCTGGGGTTCGCACGACTGACACAGATATTCGTCACAACCGGGAGCGATGACTTAACATACTCTCCTAGACACGTCCAGACCAATGCAAATATCCATATTCATGCATATAAATATTTGCACTGAGCGGGGATCGAACCCGCGCCTCCTGCATAGCGGCCGCGTTCACTACCGCCACGCCTCAGAGACTGTCAATCCTTTTATTTTAATTATTTAAGAACCTATCAACAATCGTAAAGAAATCTGACTAGGGTCCTTCCCAAAAATGATTTGATTGAGATAGTAATGTAGTGATTACAGTGAAATTAATTTACCTATAAATAAGGAGAAGTTGTTTTTCATTTTATTTTATTTACATATCCTATAACAGTCGATTAGTGTGTTCCGTAAAGCGAATGTTATCTGACCCCTGCGGTTAGCATCGGTTCACGGAGAATATCGAAGTTCTACTGTTGCGTAGTTACACTGAAAATCGACCCCAAGTGAGATGGGGAAACTGTCGGATGATAATAACAATTAATTGGTTCTAGCTAAGTTTATAAAAATGTTTATAGAAACACTTTCAACGGATTCTGTTGCGAGTTTTTCAGTATTATTTAAATTAAGCGCGAGTAAATCGCGACAGAATTAAAAAAAAAGTGATTTTTCAATGAGTGATTATCGCGTAAACTTCCGACAGTTTTAAAAGTGATCCAACTTACCTTCATCCATGTGGAGTTGTATGGGTTGAGGCGGCTATTGAATGTGACGGTGTCATCCACATGGGGCGACTGGGCGCCGGTGATGTTCAGCACGGGCACCTTGATCGTGCCAATCTCGCGAGCGATGTTAAGGTCGGTGCGCGCCACGTACGCATCGATGAACAGCGACAGGTTGGTCGGGTTCACGTTGCGCGAGAAGTATGTTCGGTACAACTGTGTGAGGTCATGGTTCCGTACCTCTGCGAACTACGACAATGGAGAGGAACTTATGACTTTTTGTCCAGAGTAATTATCACATGCATAGAATCCGGCCCAGCTCTATAAAGACTCGATAAAATAATGGAAGAAAATGAGTTCAAGTATCGTTATTCAATAAAGTGTAAACACATGTGGGAGTAAAGTTGGTGAGCTAGATTGATTTTAATGGGTATAGCCAAATAGCAACAAACAGTTTGGGCAAACAGAACCTAATTAAACACAGAAAGCCATAGACATGGAAACAGAAGTATAAGTTAATGATTCATTACTCTTTAATGCGTTCATACCAATACCTGTACAGTACTAGTAGGTATGGGTATGAAAGGATCGCAAAGCATTCGGTCACGGTCACTTAGCATTATTTGCATTTTGCGTTTGCACGCAAACCATAAAGTCTTGAACACGATTCGCAAGCTTACCGAGTGACTTACATAATAGTGCCCTATTGATTGTAAGGTACATTCATGACTTTACTGGGCTAAGCTCAGAGTGATATAAGACCACATTATAATATCTTCTGCTGTGTAACTGAAATAATCTTTAGTAATAATAGTAGAACTGTAAAGTATGGTGCCTAGCTGTTACGAAAATAGAAACCGTTCGAATACTTTACTGTAAATACAAAATCGTTAATTCAGTTGCTGAGTGCAGAACAGCAGAACGACTCCGAACAATTCAGATGGTTTATAAAGATGAAAATTTTGGAAAAATCACTGTCGGGCACGAGCATCTAGTTTCATAGGAAATGTACAACATCGCTAAAGCAAACGCCAGCACACTGAAGGAAGAGAATTTTAGATTATGAATAATATATACTTACATATTTGTATACTTATAACACTATCTAAACAGTAGTACCTATGATACACTCATGAAACTCAAACACTGAGGTAAAAAAAAACCCTAAAGATATTTGTACACACGCGAACCATCCACCAAGTTTCAGAACCACCAGGTGACCTATCAAGAAGTGGCCTAACGTTTCTAATAAATCGATCTTTAGTAATAATAAATACCTCTTGCGATTATATCACTTATTCACTTACAATTACCACTTTCATACACAAGCAGGTGATCAACACAAGGATTCATGCCATTCACACGAATGAACAGAAGAGATAGGATATAGGCGTCACAATATCAGCACATTGTTTAAACTAATTAGAATTTTTTAAGAATGCATACCCGGCCGAAGTGGTGCCACATCAGGTAGTCGAGCACGCCCTGGGTCATGCCACGAGAGCGCAGGGTACGCATGTTTATCTTCTGATAGGCCCATTCGATCCAGCCAGCCTGGCTTGATGTGCAGTTTATCAGGACGAGAGCATCGACCTGAAATAACAAATGTAATTATTATGGTGCAGAGAAAGAGAGGGAGAGACCAGACAGGAAGATATCCTATCAAATAGAAAAACACCAAATCAGTTCATAAATGAACGAGTACGTAACAAATAAAAATTCAACCTCCTTTTTTGAAGTCGATTAGAAAATAAAGTTCGGTCAACGTTCAAAGTTCATGATTAAAAACGGGACACTTTTGACGCAGAATACAATCTGCGACCTCAGTCAACTCGACCACGCTCCGGAGTAAATTATTGTAGAATTATTTTCATTAAAAGTTGCTGATTGTGCCGCCATTTGTTGACTGAGAAAGAGCCCGTAAGCGCCAGGCCTACTTCATAGTATAAAGGCTGAAATTAATCCTTGAGTAGTGGTTACTTTGGTAGATTCAGTCATTACCGAGTTGTGAATTTCTGTCTCGCTGCTTAGGAAATATATTCAAATAGTTTTAAAGTTACAAAATTCACGTTAATTGTTTAGGTTAGTCTACTTATACGGTGTTTTCGAGGGCATAAGAGGAGGAATTTATGTTCTACTACATCTGCCAGATAACTTTTGCGTTTCTCTAATATATTCATCTATTCGATATTCGATTTATAGTTACGATATTCGGTTGTTTGGTATTCGATTTCGCATAGTTAGCTTTGTGTAGTATGTTTTACAAATACGATCATTATCTGTTTTTAAAAGCATTCGAATAGCTTAGTTTATATCGAATAGCAAATTAGTACGTCCTCTGACCTATATCTATCTGTGTGATAAGTGATCACTCAGCTTCTAATGCTCAATGAGAACAACCTTGGCTGGTGTAATCAACACCACGTATACGATAGACGGCGACGGTCGTTTCTATTTATATTTTAACGAAAGGGTTTACATGAGGCGTTCTTTGATTAAAAACGTGAGAAAATATTTGCCTTAACTTGTTTGTGTCACTGAACGCAATCAAATGAACAAAAATTTTACTACATATTATTTTTATTTCTTTTTTTATACAACGTGTTACAGAAAGGTGTGGTCATATTCGAGGGACGCATTACGTGTGATATAAATCAATTTTCCGCGGGAGTATAAACACCAATTTACTTTGTATCACGTAGATAATAAATTTTCTTTTTTATCGACCATGTGTAAGCTAGTGGAAATTGTCGACAAACGCACAACACTAAAAAACTAACCAGGGCTGCAGCAGCTGCAGCGCGCTGTTACAAATGAACTCTACGGTTTGAACCCGAGTAGGTTTACCAAACGATCGGATTTGATAGGCCCTGTCTCAATATCATATTACTTACTTTGTACCTAAACAATTTTTTTTTATATCGGGCAAAGAAATTCTGAAACAGCTTAATCTTGTTAAAATAGTATTAAAATAAAACAAAATTTACTTTTAGCAATAATAAAACATTTTTATGTTCCTGAAATCATCCATGCTAAATGTAAGACTTGTCTCAAAGATACCTTAGGTAAAGGTTAACCTACATTCAATACCAGGAGTCGTGGACTATCGAATTTCCAGCCACGCCCCTTAATATTAAACTAATTAAAATTGGTTCCGTACCCAATTTTATTGAAATGTTATGCAAAAAATAAATTTTCGGTTTTTATTCAACTTCGGTGGCAGACAAGCACACGGCCCACCTGATGAGAAGTTAAATAGAACAAAATTCCAAGTTGTTGGGTAGGTACACGATAAATAGAGATGCTTGGTTGCGAATCTCCGCAGCGCAACTGCGCGTGAAGACGGCAGCACACCTCCTCTCCCAAAATCCCGACCGAGGCAGGAATGCCCCTGTAAAGGGATGCTGGGTGACTCTTCATGTGTGCCTGAGTAGCATAGGACACAGTGGAGAGCAGACAAAGCCTCAAAGGGCTGGTTGAGGAGCCGCCCCTTTTCAGGGTAAGATGAGGATATCGTACTTTTCCATACGGAATTAACATGGCAACAGGTTCGAAAACAGGGTTGTTTTCCTCTCGCATCCCCGCACGCTCTCGTCCTTCGAGACCAGCAGGAGGTTGGACAAGGCGGTATTTCCGCCCAATTGAGCAGTCCGACTAGGGAAGTACCTCCGCCCAACAGAATACCGCGGCCATAATAACTTCGTGTTGTGTTAGGGTAGCTAGAGCTCACTGGAGAATTCGTGCTGTCAGTAAGAAAACTAAAGGCATGTCCTGCTTTGTCTTCTACACTGACGGCACAGAAACTCTGTGATTACAGGGTCGGCAGCGCGAGTGCGTTCCCTCTGGTGTTACATACGTTTATAGGCCACGGTAACCAATTTTCATCAGGTGGGCCATGTGCTTGTCTGCCACCTAAGTGGTATAAAAAAGCAGCATCCGCAACACTGTGATCGTTACACGTTTGCCTTAGTTTGAGTTACGTAGTTATTTATTATCGGATTTTTTTGAGATTTGTTTGTTCGTTACGTTTGGGAAACCAGGTGTCATGATAATGCGCACAATGGCGCACAACATAAATAACGGCAGTGTACAAAAATGCACACAGAACTTACTAAGGTATGTCGTACCCGGATAACATAACTCTAAGAGGTCCTTCATAAGTGTTCGTTAAAGTAACATTCATTGCGGTACCCTAAACTATTTCATAAAATTAAAATATCTTCTCTTTCACTCCAAATCGCCACGCCCTTTATTATGATTGGTTCCGTACCAATTTTTATTTAATACAAAACCTTTCTTAAAGCATAAAAAGGTATGGTAAAGTGAACAAAAATATGTTCAAATACCAGGATAACATAAAATGTAAGAGTCGTTTCTTCAAAATTTTTGAAACAAGATTTTACGGTACCCTAAAATAATTGATACGATAAAATCATTTGTTATTTTTTTCCTATACCTAAATAGGGTGAACTGACTAGTATTCGACCATGGTCACAATTTTATTATTTTCTGCATTCTTAGTATCGGATGTATTTCTACTGAATTACATACTCTTTTTTAATAACAATGTTGTTCAGTCAGTGGGTCGTATGTTTGTTTGCCCACCCGTTATTGAATGATACGAAAATCACGGCGTCGAAACAGTTGTCTCTTACATAACAACAGACAACGAGTAGATTGAATAGTAGCTGCGATTTTTTTTTCAGAGTAAGTACATAACTGGTTTTTATTAAATTTGAGCGCGATAGTCCATTCATTGTCCAACCCAAACTCAATGCGAGGGGGTTTCTGCACTTGAAAGAAGCACAAAGTCATAGTTGAAAAATCCAGATTTAAATATTAAAATAAAATTTTTAAATGGACGTAAACCTGTACCTCTGCCCTAATTTCATAGGTAATACGTTCGGCCGCGGAGTCCTTTGATGAGACCGCGATGCGTGGCGGCGCTTTTGACACGGACAATCGGTGCCGCCAAGGACATAATATTTGGCGCCAAAGTGCGTAAAACAGTAGGCATCAATGTTGCCATAACTGATTTTATAAAATCTGTAGATGGCATGTTAAAAATAGTAGAAGCAGCGTAGATTTCAAATGAAAAAGTGGTAAATTTATTAGTAGATTAAAATGTATTTTTACGCGTTTATGCTTTTTAAAAGATAGAAGACGAAATCCGGTTCGTTTGTTTTGCGTCTTGTCACCCGCAGAGTAGGTAAGTCTTGTCATATGCAAAGAAAAATATCGTGACAATTTTATGTATTACTTATTTCCTGATTCCTCAACTTTTTCTCCTCTTTCTACTCTGGCTCTATCTCCTCTCGGTATGATTAAAACTTGTGATTTTCAGTAGAAAGGCCGACCTTAACCACTGAGCACGAAGCTATCATTTACTTTTCAGTTCAGATTTTTAGCGCGAACAGATAGCAAAATGTACCTAGGCAATGTACTTTTTAGTAGAAATAGAATATTGTTCTGAACAAAGGGATTGATTTAACCATTAATTAGTTAACTGCAGGTTTTTCAGTCATATTTACCTTAAAAATGAAAGGAAGGTCTGTGGATTTTTCAAAATTCTACGTATTAAATTAGATAATTAGAATTAGATAGATTAATGGTTGGCAACATTCGTATGTACCTACTTGTGCCGACTTCTTTTCTGTAGGTTGTTTACATGTTTATTTGTAGACTAGTTGTTGTTCTGTTGTGCAGTGAAAATGTCGGTTTTTAGTAATAGCGAATATTAGATGATGCTTTGTGTTGGCGCAGCTGATGGTAGCTTGCGAAAAGCTCGTCGGCTGTACAGTGAGATATTTGTGGACGGAAGACTAGAGGGTGACCGTCGGCGGTTTCCCTCTTTGGAGTGTTTTAAGAAGATGGTGAACCGCCTTCAACACACTGGAAGTTTTCGTGGCGACCTTCTACGACGCCCACTGCTTTAGACGATCGTATTCTCGAGCATTTTGAAGTAGACCCGAGTACGAGTAGATACCCGGCGAGCTGGAACGGTTATCGGAGTGAAACCCGTTCATTTCAAGGGGGAAGTTCGCGCGTATTTAAAGATGCGTTTTGATCAGAGGATTGGGCGTGGCGGTGAAGTGAGAGTCGCTTGCCCGGCGAGGTCCCCGGATCTCACTCCGCTCGACTATTTTCTCTGAGGTTACGTGAAGAAAAGTGTACAGTACAGCATGTGACAGCAGAGAGAATATGGAAGCCCGAATATCAGAGATTTACGTAGCGTAACCCCAGATATGTTTCGAAGCGTGCGTGGTAGCATGTTACGGCATCGAGCAACGAGCCGTTGCGCGTTGCTATAATTTTTTAAACGTAGGTATGCCTTGGAGTTTCACGCATACTGTGGCGTCATAAACTCCATTCATGTGTACATGTACTCGTTATGTTTTTGTGGCCTACATAAGTGATAGTTTAAACTCCTTGTGTCGCGATCGTGAAGTGATAAATTAGTGCGTTCTTATGACTGTACCAGATCAGGTACATCACCGTTTCGCTGTAAGGAGAACACGCCCCGGTAAGTGATAGTCAAAATATCTCTGATGTAACCTGTATCTAACTATACCTACGCTTGGTAGGCCGGTTACCAGGCGCACAGCTGAGATTAGAGATTTTGCAGAGGTTATTGAACTCAATTGAACTTATCGCGAAAGAACAAAATACAATAGTGTTGTGACCTACCGCTTTTGCTAAATATCGAAAATTTTAACGAATTTAACAATTTTGTAAGACGACTAACGATGTCATCACTTTATTACTATTTGTACATTGGCCGGTGCATATCGACTGGTTATCAGGCATGTGTAACGACCCTTAAATATGACCACACCTTTCTGTAACACCCTGTATAGTATAATTTTATAGGCCAATTCATCTCTTCCCATGTAGTGTCGTACAAGGCGACTAAGGGATAGGGCTATTTAACTTCAGACAGATATTATACAGTACTCGAGACAAAAAATAGTATCCGAAATACGGCAATAGGCTCACCCCTTATTACGTGGGACAGAATACAATGCTTGGTGACATTTCATCATTGGGTGTTAATTCATCTCTGTCTAACCCTCCGGGGATAAAGGCGTGATATGGGTAATGGACTGCTCGGGTCCGAGCCCAGTTTTTACCATGGCACACACCAATGACTTTTCGATACTTTTCGAAGTTATGTGTGTAGGATTATAAGTACCCGGTTAATGGCAATAGACTCGCCACCTATTACATTGGGATCTAAACATAAACTGGCGAAATGTGGGTGCTAGCACCTCTGCCTACCCTTTCGGGGATATAGGCGTGAGTTTATGTTATGTATGATGTTATGTCGTTTTGTTATATACAGAGTGGAAAAATATATCGGGCCCTGAAGGGAAACTACCTTAAATCTTTAAGTTAGCTCATTTTACTCAATGGACCACATTCTTGTACTTTTAAAAAGAAACAATACTGCATTCAGAAATTTTCGAAAACTTGTTTGCCTCACCCGGTCGTCGAACCGATTAAAATCCGAAAAAATAACATCCTGTATTTTTATAGCATCCATCGATAGTGTAAATCATAAGGATTAAATATCCCTAGCAAACATGGTAAATTAAATGAAAGGAAATTCCTGAAAACTGAAACAAAAATTTAATTTAACAAAATAAGGTACTTTTTACTCAAAGATTCATAAGATATCATACCAACAATAAAATTCCAGATTTAAATTATTTGTCCTTGTGATCTTGTGGATCAATAGCCAAAAGGGGAATTTATGTTAGACTCAAACCAACTTAAACCGCACGCCGGCTCAGGTTAGTTAAAAAGTTTCAATTAACGGGTAATAAGGTGACCTACTAAGGCAATTTTCTCGCCATCTGCGTTGCCCAGGTTGCGGTGCGGTGTACCGCGTGGAGGTTCCTGATCAAACAGACCATGCACCCCAATTTACTTGTACGTCATGTAGTTACCCAATGAAGTTACATTCCAAACCCGAAACAAAGTTTAATAATTCAGTACTAATATTAATTAATAAATGGCGTCAAAGATAACTTTATTGTTAATAAAGTATCTGATGGCTCCTTTTGTGCTGAGTCTGTCGGCATTGAATTATTAACTTAAGATTTTATGGACTTCCTTTCATTTAATACACCATATTTGTTAGAGCGATTTCCTTATGATTTTCCCTATCGGTTGATGCTTTAAAAGTACAGAATGTAATTTTTCGGATTTTAGTTGGTTCGAGTCCCCGGATGAGCCAAGCAATTTTTCGAAAAGGTTCGAATGCATTATTTTTCCACCCTGTGCCAATTAATCAATCAATTAGCCCACTTCTGGACATAGGCCTCTCCCAACTGACTAAACCCTGTTGGATTGAAAGAAGCTAAGGTGAAGTTCATCTGAAAGTCACATGTATGTATTAAGGTTAAAAATGCAATTATTATCATCATCTGATGATAATAATTGCATTTTTAATTTATTAGAAATCTTTATTTGTATAATTACTAACCCGACCTGGCCTCTCCTTGGCATTTTTGAAGTCTCATTTCACTCCTTTGCGCCTTATTTTTTTAGTCTTCTAATAATGTTATGGCCGGCTTATTCAATATAAAAATCATTTTGCAATTTGAACCAGTAGTTAACTCGCTGAGTTCAGCGCGATAAAATAAAGAAACAAACTCTTCAGCTTTGTAATATTAGTATTGGTAACCCAAGTACGGTGCAAGTTAAAACTTTTACGCTTAGATAATTATTATGTAGCCATAATGAAGCCGTGATGCAGTATTTATGTATCATAACTTTGTATAAGATCATATAACATTGTATTAAGTGCAGATTAATTAAATGCAACTTAAGGCTTAATAAAATAAACTTACTTATGTTTTTTTTATACCATTTAAGTGGCAGACAAGCACACGGCCCACCTGATGGAAAGTGGTTACCGTGGCATAGTGACGTTTGTAACACCACAGGAGTCACAGTCGCGCTGGCAACCCTGTAAGTACAGAGTTTCTGTGTCGTCAGTGTAGAAGACAAAGCAGGACAAGCAGCAGCAGTCTTCCCACTGACACCACAACTTCTCCAGTGGACTCTGGCTACCCTACTCACCGCTGGGAACACAACACGAAGATATTATAACCGCGGTATTCTGTAGGGCGGAGGTACTTCCCCAGTCGGACTGCTCAATTGGGCGGAAATACCGCCGTGTCCTACCTCCTTTAATTTGTAGTTGTGTATTATAACTTATTTAATACAAAACTGAAACTACTTTTCTCAGAATCATCGCCATTGAGTTGTGCCGCCTCTTCAAAGTTTCTAATACAAGGTGTTCCAAATGGGTCACATGTATGTATTAATGAAAGTTCTAACAATAAATCAATATCTTATCTGAAAATCATGAACCTGGTAGAATAAGGTATCTAATATATTGGTAACAACATAAGTTATTGTGGTAGAAGTTTTAGGAATAAAACGTGAACGTCGTTTCCACATCACGTGTAGAATTTTCTCTTTTTTTTTTTTTTTTTTTTTATACCACTTAATTGGCAGACAAGCACACGGCCCACCTGATGGAAAGTAGTTACCGTGGCCTATGGACGTCTGTAACACCAGAGGAGTCACAGTCGCGGTGCCAACCCTGTAAGTACAGAGTTTCTGTGCCGTCAGTAGAAGACAAATCAGGACAAGCCTTTAGTCTTCCCACTGACGGCACAAATTCTCCAGTGAGCTCTGGCTACCCTACTCACCGCTGGGAACACAACACGAAGTTATTATAACCGCGGTATTCTGTAGGGCGGAGGTACTTCCCCAGTCGGACTGCTCAATCGGGCTCTTATACTATTATATCCCTTCAGGATCATAATCCGTGTTATATTCTCTCCTATCACTCTAAGCTTTGATAGAAGATAACTTGGGATTGTGTTAAGCTCGCCTTTGTACCTGAACGTAACATTTTTACATAAAACATTGCAATAAGCAATAGGACTAAATTACTTATGAAGTTCTCATAATTATTCTAATTGAGTAAATTTCTGTAGTTATTACAACATTATAGCACAAGTGTGTAAAGATGGTGATTACCACTGAGGCGCGTTAATGACACTGTTTACGCACAGTGTATCAAATTAAATTTAAAAAAATACATAGTGTAACTTTTTCCATTTTGATACAATATAGTCTGGTTAACAGACTCAAGGAGGTATCAATGCATTTTTTTACGTAGCCTGTGGATGCGGCGCTACACGTATGCGCGATCGGCAAATGGATTTTGGCACTAAAATTAACTTTGTAATTTCACGCAGATTTTGTTAACTATTTCATGAGATTAGATAAAATAGCGTATGAAACTGCACATAAAACCCTTATTATGCAACAGTTTAAACTATTATTATATAGTACCTACTTAGATAAAAAGTTTATTTGGAGAAACAATTAGTAAATGTGCAGTTAGTAAAATTATAATGAACTGTTTTTAATGGCATAGTTTTGTTTATTAAACAATTAAAAAAATTAAGAATTGTAAAAGAGCGGTAAAAGTTTTGTAGGTTATTTTATTATATTTTTTATTTATTTTGAATCATCCACCCAATGATTTCATACTAGTTTCTTTATAACTTACATTGCTTAGTGTTTATAATGGTGACCCTCTTTCTTGAGACTTTGTCTTTAGTTTACCAGTAGGCAAGGCGAAATCAAGTTGTCGTGTCCTAGATAAAAAAAAGACTTATCGTTTAGACGTTTAGTTAAAGTACCTAATTAATTTGACTAGTCAGTTAAATATCCAATTTCAAAAGTAGAATGGTCTACTATTTTCGTACATACTCTCGTACATGTCTTGTCTTGTACATGTCTTGATTGTTGTTCCTATTCTTATCATTTTCATATATTTATATTTATATATGTTCTTGAAGAACTTATTGTTTCGTAATTTCCTGTAAAGCCGTTACGTTCACGCAGCGCACGCCGCGACTCCTATCATGATGCACGGACCTTTGCCGATTTGGTTGATGAATATCGAATAACATCAGGATATGATAATAAAAGTAGGTAGGTACCAACATACAATATTGCCTGTGTTCCTCTGCAGTCCAACTAAAATAATTGACCTCTGCCGATAGCATCATGTAACATGATAGTATGCAAGACCTACATTATATTCATGCCTCCATAGGTAGTGGGCACTTACATACCTTCGTAAATAGGTGCCTACATCGTGCGTACCTACCTACGTAGGCACGTATCACTATGTACAGCTCGTGCGAATTAACATGGCACTTGGCTCGAAAACCACCCTCCTCTCGCATCCCGCAGCATCCGCAATACTGTGACCGTTGCACGTTTGCCTTAGTTTGAGTTTCGTAGTTATTTGTTATCGTATTTTATTACAGATTTGTTATTGTTACGTTTGGGAAGCCAGGTGTCACGTTAATTCGCACGAGTTATAGATTTGAATATACCTATGTATCTATGAATATTATATGTAGGTCCTACATAACATAATATTGTCTAAGTCCCTTTGTGGTCCATAACAAAACTCACGGCTATATCCCCGAAGGGGTAGGCAGAGCTTGTGCTAACACCCCAATTTCGCCAGTTTATGTTTAGGTCCCAATGTAAATAGGTGGCGAGCCAATTGCCATTAACCGGGCACTTATAAACCTGCGATAAATGCACAAATAACTTCGAAAATCATCAAAAGTCATTGGTGTGTGCCATGGTAAAACCTGGGATCGAACCCGAGACCTCGTCTCAGCAGTCCATTACCCATACCACTAGGCTACCGCGGTTGGCTCAAAAATAAAACTTTTTGAGATTACCGTACGTTTGTATGCAAACTAAAAGAATGTCATATTTGCATCTTCAACATTTTCATTTCAGTAGGATTGCAATAAAACATCGTATCTTGAACATAATCTAGAGGACAAGCATAGCAAGCTTAAGTATATTTATTTTCCTTTTAAAACCTGCGGGAAAAGCATCTAGCTTCAAGGCTTTGCTACATTTATTTACATTACGTGATGGAATGTTTCAAAGAACTGCCTTTGATAATATTATAATGTATCTAACATTTTTAAAACTGTGATGAAGTTTTTAATCCACGCTGGCATATTTTAAATATTCTTACCTTTGAATAAATTTTAAATGAATCTTCTCGCTATGTAATATGCTTGTGTAGTAGAAAATCAATGGTACCTACCTAATAATAGGGCATTAGTTGCCATAGTTGTCCGTTAACACAGGATCCAGTGACTTATGGTTAGTTTGCATTAAATAGTTCCAGGAACGTAATAGTAGATGTCTGGTTTCACGGATACACTTCACACATGGAGTGATTTGAAAATGGCATTAATATAAAACCTCTGGAAAATGAGGCACTACACACTTGCCGGTTAGCCGTGGTCGTGTGCCACTTTCCGTTGAATGTATCGTTTTGTTAGACTAAGTGGTATACGACCACGGCTATCCTTGATATTTTCTTGTTAAATACTTTTTAAAGCGTGATTTTTCAGTAGTCGGATTTTAGTTATTAAACTTAATTTTTGATTTATATTATTTTGGGGCATGCAACAACTATAATTTATATATATTTGAAATGTGCACATTAAGCCCTTTTATAAAATAGATACCAAACACGGCATATTTATCTCAAATTTATTATTTAACACAGTAATTTATGACTGCTAGAGGGCACCACATTAAATTCAGGAGTAAGTCATGTAATCTATAACCAGCGATCGACCAAGATGCTTCTATACCTTATTTATCCAGTTTTAATATGTAAATGAGGAGCTATATATAACCTACAAACACACATAGCCTATCAGAATCATAACCCTCCTTTGGCTTCGCCGTAGTTGGGTAAAACAAGATGTCTGTCGGAAATTTGTTGAAACTATTACTAATTATTCACTATTAGAGAATCAGTACCTACTATGGTGTTAGGGTGTAACTTTTGGATCTAGGAAGGCAAGAGCCTAAAGGTTTCGGTCATATATTTTTACTTGCATGGATATGATTAAACTCTTTGAAATTAATAGATCTCATTGATACGTGCTCGACGCACGTGTCCATAAGATAAAGCGAGTTAATTTCGACAGTGAGTTTCAATGTGAAAACATCGAAATAACGTATTGAGCTGTTTCAACAGTCTACTACATCAAAAAGTTGTAATGAACGAGCAGCGCATTATTGGTTCAATCACTCTTGTTCAGGAAATTATGACGTTACAAATGGAACTCGTGGCCATCAAGTTGTTAATGAGGAACAGAACTCGATAGCGAAAGTAGATAGATCTCGAAATACGGTCGGCATTTGATGTAGGTATTTCAGTAAATTAGATATTGCACAGTGAGGATTAGGCGCTGGTATCTATTTATATTATAGTTATATCCATATAAATATTAATTGAAATAGGTCGTGATATATATCTGCTAATATATTTTCAATTTAAAATTAATTTTACTTAAAGCCATGCTATATTCCTTAGTCGCTCGTAAGATAGAAGCTGTTCTTTTACAAGGATCGTTTTACATCTCCAATAAAGTTTAAGCATATTGAATGTTATGAAATCTGACGTGTATTCATTTCATTATGCCTCAAATTCTCCATTTCGAAATTTATCGAAATTTGATATGAAATAAGGAATCCGAAATTATTATTGAAACCTGTTTATTTGGCTTATTGAGGCCATTTAACTACACCTCGCCTGATGATAAGTTAAAGGCAAATCAGGATAGCGGGTCACCATTACAGACATTAAGTAATGTTACAATGGTGGCACTCAGCTTGGTGGCCTAATCAGATGGTTTTACACGCCCCGTTTATGCCTTTATGTACCTAACTGCGATGAAATTAGAGGCAGCTTATGAGCAAGCGTGTGCTATATGCTCACGTCAGTAATGAAGATGCACGACACAAAGTATGATCTAGACATGTGGATTCAATTTAATATTTCTATGACCTACCTTCGACGGATGGATGATAGCAAAACGAGCTAGAATGTTTGCACCGGCGCCGACGCCGAATCCGATGAATGTGTTGATTCCGAAGTGGCCCAGCACGTAGTTCAACTGGTTGGCCAACTCATCCATAGTAGGGTAGATGTAACTAAAACAAACGGGGCTGTCAGAAAATATTCAAAGTACATATATCGATAGTTTAAGAGACAAACATACTAAGTGAAGAATTTTGTACGTAAGTATAATTATGAACTCTATATTGAATGATTAAGAAGACAAATATGCTTAATGTTTCACTTAGTACTTATTTTTGCCTTTTAGACCATCGATATGTGTATGTATCTTTGACATAACAAACATAATTATCTTTACTGATAGAAATAGGAAAATCTAAGAAAATGTTGTTTTTAAAATTCCGTCTGTACCTACATACATACATGCCCCTTCGCTAGCAAACATACCTATTTAATATCAGTATTAAAGTAATAGGGATATTTACCATGTGTAATGGGAGTGACCATGATAGTTTAAATAATACCTATATTTAACGTCCACTGTCTCAGGTTGCTTTTAATAGCTACAATTGCATAATGCATCGACGTTAAGTAAAAAGTTTGAAAATGGGTATCTAACTAATACAAAGTACTAAGTAAGTACTAGTACTAAGTAGTTAGTAAGTAGAATAGTGTGGAGGCGAAGAGCGGTGAAGGTGAACTGAATCGAGAGTACCTGACAATAACGTGAAAATTCATTAGTTCTATCATGTCTACAAGTGGATTTTGTATTTAACTCTTAAAACTGAGAATGATTTCAAACAATAGTGTAAATTCTACGTGTTCATAAAAACAATTCTCGTATTTGAAACTTATTTGTAATTTTTTTTTATACCACTTAGTTGGCAGACAAGCACACGGCCCACCTGATGGAAAGTGGTTACCGTGACCTATGGACGTCTGTAACACCAGAGGAGTCACAGTCGCGCTGCCAACCCTGTAAGTACAGAGTTTCTGTGCCGTCAGTAGAAGACAAAGCAGGACAAGCTTTTAGTCTTCCAACTGACAGCACAAATTCTCCAGTGAGCTCTGGCTACCCTACTCACCGCTGGGAACACAACACGAAGTTATTATAGCCGCTTATATCTTATCAAAGAATCAATTTCATTTATTTAGTTTAGGCACAAAAAGAGCACATATGAACGTCAAAATTTTACAATTATGTATGTCAAGAAATAATGATGTATTCCAGCTATATAAGGATGGTATTCCAGCGGTAGTTTTGAAAAAATGTGCAGCGGAGTTGTCTCCAATGCTTACGCGCCTGTACCGGCTATCCTACAGTTCGGGTACAGTGCCTTTGCCTTGGAAAGAGGCGAATGTTCAGCCGATTCCCAAGAAGGGGGATCGCTCGGAGCCAGCCAACTATCGACTCATAGCCGTCACCTCAGTGCTGTGCAAAGTGTTCGAGCACATAATTAACAAACAGCTCATGCGGCACCTAGAGGATCACTCCCTAATTAATGACCGGCAATATGGCTTCAGACCGAAACGGTCAACGGGTGATCTTCTAGCATACGTTACCCATCTTTGGGGTGAGGCTATGGACAAGCACGGCGAGTCACTGGCAATTAGTCTTGACATCGCCAAAGCTTTCGATGGAGTCTGGCACAAATCGCTTCTTTCCAAGCTACCTGCCTTTGGTCTGCCTTCTAGGCTGTGCAACTGGGTTGCTAGCTTCCTGCAGGGGCGCCGTATTCGCGTCCTCTGTGACGGACGAGCTTCGGAGTTTCTGCAGGTAAATGCTGGCGTGCCCCAGGGGTCCGTCTTATCACCCACTCTCTTTCTTCTGCATATCAACGACATGCTGTCTACCGGCAATGTTCATTGCTATGTAGACGATAGCACTTTACATGGGAGTTATCATGGACATCCTGCGGCCAAGCAGGCAGATATCGCAGAGAAAAGGCAGCTTCTTGTCACTGAGCTTGACGGGATCCTGAATCACATTTCTCAATGGGGCTCTGAGAACCTGGTTGAGTTCAATGCCAAGAAGACGCAGGCATGTGCGTTTACAGCAAAAGTATCTTCTTTCCTGCCCCTCCCCACTCTACAGAGCACGCCACTGCCACTGCAGGACAATCTCAATATCCTAGGTATGGATGTTCGCTGCAACCTGAATAACAAAAATTACATCGAAAGTATCATCAAAACAGCCTCACGAAAACTCGGAGTCCTGAACAGAGTGAGACGGTTTTTCACGCCGGAGCAGCGGTGTCTTCTATACAAGACACAAATTCGCTCCTGTGTGGAATACTGCTCGCATCTCTGGGATGGTTCTGCAAAGTACTTACTAGATGCTCTCGACAGGTTGCAGCGACGTGCGGTCCGCATCATTGGGAATCCCGAGATCACGAACACCCTAGAACCTTTACAGCTGCGTAGAGATGTTGCGTCCATGGCTGTATTTTACCGTCTGTACCATGGGGAGTGTTCTGATGAGCTCTTCCAATTAGTCCCACCCTCCCCTTTCCTACATAGGACAACACGTGCAGGTCTTAGATGTCATCCGCACACGGTGCAAAACATCCGATCAAGAACCAAGCGGTTCGGAGACTCTTTCCTCTGTCGCACCATTAAGGCCTGGAATTCATTACCAGCTCACGTGTTTCCTTCTTCCTACAGTCCCGGGTCCTTTAAGCGGGGCGTGAAAAAGCATTATGATGAGGCCGTCAAGCTGAGTGTCACCATTGTCACACGGTATGCGTAAGTAATGGTGACCCTCTTTTCTGGGACTTTGCCTTCAGCTTACCATCAGGCAAGGCGAAGTCCAATTGACGTGTCCTATTTAAAAAAAAAAAAATACTTAAAATATTAAATAATGTAAAAATAATCCATTGGAAAATGATTCTTTCGCTGGTTCGGTAGATTAGTTCTACTGAGAAGATACCAGCAAGAAACTCAGCGAACAACATTAGAACTAGATTATTTTTCTTTTTTAAATTTACTTTAGTTTAATTATTGGCAGTTAGTTGTTGCTTTATGTACGTATATTATTTATTAGAGTATCAATGTAAAAATATCACTAAAGCTGCTCTTTGTAGAGCGAGCAGGCAGAAGTATAATAGATAACGCTCGCGACTATGGGACGGAGAGAGCATCCCCTTATAAAACTCTGGAGAACCTTGATTTTCTTCATTTTAGCGGTAATCCCAGTCGCATTCGATGCTTTCACCTCCGAGTCTGGGGTCCGCTTTACCAGTCTAACTGCGGATTTGGGTGAACATCCGTGAAGCGACTGTCATTTGACCTCCAAAAACCAAACGCTATATCGAAGTTTTACAGTTGGACCATTTGTTAATTTTTTAGCGCTCCAACTACCAGTTACGACTGCCATTGATGCTCTTTTTACCATAGACGCACACGGCCCACCTGATGGGAAGTGGTTACCGTGGCTTATGGTCGTATGCAACACCAGGGTACGTTACACTTGTATGGATGTTGGGAGTTTCAATAGTATTCTGGCCAGTCCTCTGTCTGAAGCTGCCTTTATAGTTTATAAAATGATGTATGAAAGCTTAATAGCTTCTTAGCATACTAAGTTATGTAGCCTACTACCTGCATAACTTGGTATGCTACATATACCCTATCTACCTATATTTAAAGCGTTTTATGTAATTATAATAAGCAATTATGTAATCTCACTAATGTAAATTTAGGGTACTATGGAGCTGGCATGGTTATTTTGGCCAAAAGCTCCTAAATAAATAAAGATTAAAAAAAATCAAAAAAGTTACACTTGTGCTGCCATAAATATGTATGTAAGTATGGCAACCGGGACCGACAGCTCTCCGAAGTGCTTAACGTGCTCTACGAGGCACGATCAGACCAGTGCAAATACTTATATATTCATGTATACAAATAGTGCACTGCGCGGGGATCGTACCAGCGCCTCCTACGTAGCGACCGTGTTCATTACCGCCACGTCACAAAGGCTGTGGCGTGGCTGTGACCTTATCAAAACAAAACACGCAAAATTAACTGAAGGCAGTCCTTTGTGTCGTGAAGGAAGTTCTCAGAGGACAGCTCCTAAATTGAGTAGGGTCTCCGATTGCCTTAGGAATACATCTCTACAAATTATTTGTCAATGCTGTTTAATGTTGTAGGTACTAACTACTCTTGTATATTTATACAAATAAATAAATTTGGAGTGCTTCTAAGATTGAATCAAGTGCAAAACTTTTTAATGAATGCATATGAATGTAGCTCGACCGCTATAACAATTTATGAAAAAAATAACGGATATTAGTTTTTATTGGGTAATCGCCAAAGCGGTTGGGCCGATTTTGGATTTAGTTGTTATAAGGCAAAAAATTAAAACCCAGATTAAAGACCACGCAGATGATGTCGCTATAATAGTAGTAGGTACATGCCTGTAGATGCGTCTAGTAAACCGGTTTTATATACCAACTGCTAGGGCGATAACGTGGCCACCCACCGCAATAGGATTGTGAATATAAAAAGCGAACATACATCATGTTATTTTTCAAATGTACCTATATAATTACCAACTAGTGTGATAAAATGTTAAACCAAATTAGAAAATAATAGAGTAGATACTCTATTATTGACGGAATGCGTGGCACTCTGCACAAACCCTTCGTGGTTTTTGGTGTGTTATTTTATATTGTTTGTGTATTGTATGATAAAGAAATAAAAATAAAATTAAAAACATTTTTATTTTTAACATTAAGCACAATCGCATTCTTCAATTTTATTTATTTGTACCTACTAAAAATGTTTCTGAGATGAACACGGGCTGTTTATTTCACGTAGGTATTGCGCTCATTAATGTATTAATTTCACTAAATTTTGAATTTGCTTTCATTTCAATATTATTGACTTAATAAAAAATTTAGAAAAAGACTCTTTACGTCTCCTCGGGTCCCCAATCCTAGAAGATGCCTATTTTTATTTATAGAGGAAAAAATTCAAAATTTTAGTGACATTTCGGATCGCCTACTCAAAATTAATATACACTCGGCTTTCACTATTCTTCGGTATTGCCTATTCGTTCCAAAATTCACCCATGCCCTACGATCAACACCATTTTTTAAACATATAACAATTTTGAAAAAAATGGACGTAATTATAGAAAATACCCTCACCAAAATTTTAAATGTGGCCTTGGATGACCGAGCTTTACTACAAGCGACTCTACCGATTCGCTTGGGTGGGCTCGGTATTCGCAAAATTTCAGATGTCAGCTTACCAGCGTTCTTGTCTTCAGTCCACAGTACCGAAGAATTAACTAGGAAAATCCTTGCACCTACACTAGTTAATTCTGAAGTATTGTGTAAGACTGATGCAGTGAACGCTTGGAAAATTGCATGTCCAAACACTGATCTCCCAAGGAACCTCTTCTCACAGCGTCAGTGGGACGGGCCGCTCTGCAGCTTAGTTGAAAAAAATTTACTAAATACATGTTCCAATGCTGCTGAGCGTGCCCGTTTACTGGCGGTTGGAGTGTGGGAATCGGGTCTTTGGCTACAAGCTCTTCCGTCATCTAACGTAGGGACTATGTTAGATGACACTACCTTCCGCATCGCAACTTGTCTCCGTTTAGGTGCGCCGTGTGTTTCTTCGCATCAATGCCGTTGTGGAGAAGCTGTTGACAGACTCGGACACCATGGTCTGTTGTGCTGCAGGAGCGCAGGGCGAATTCCACGGCACGCCAGCCTCAATGACATAATCCGCCGTGCTCTTGTCACCGCCGGTGTACCAGCTGTACTAGAACCAAACGGTTTGGCCCGTGACGATGGCAAGAGACCGGATGGCATGTCGTTAATGCCATGGAAGATGGGTAGGACTCTGGTGTGGGACGCCACATGCGTTGATACCATGGCTCCTACCCAGCACGGCTGGCTGTGCTGGTGCTGCTGCTGCTTCTGCAGAGGCTCTCAAGCGGCGCAAATACTCCAATCTCATCGGAGATTATGAATTTGTGCCGTTTGGAGTCGAGACTTTGGGGTCATGGGGTCCGAGCGCTCGCAACCTTTTCCGTGAGATTGCGAAGCGTATGGTCGACGCTTCTCGTGACCAGAAGGCTGGCCTCTTTTTAGGTCAGAGAATAAGCATTGCCATACAACGTGGCAATGCTGCCAGTCTTCTGGGAACGCTACCACAAGAGGCATGCGATGCGGAGGAATTCTACGACGCATTTTAATTGTTCTTAGCTATAAGTTGTATAATAGTTATTTTATTTTTATTGTATTTAATATTTATAAATTATTTCTGTATAGATTACTTAGAATGAGAATAATTTAATTAACTTCTACCATCAAATATATTTTATTACTCTTAATTGGTATATTTAATATATACAACATACTATTTCTTCTTCTTCATGAATGTAATTGAAGATATACAACATTTGCTGATGGAATGTGTTCGGAATAAAGCCGAACGCGATTCACTGTTGACCGAACTAAATCTAAATAGAATGGATATAGGTTTCATTCAAACGTTCTTAGCAAGGCCTAAATCTGAAGAGGCTATGAAATTATGTCGTTTGGCACTGGTGGTTCAGCAGTGAATTGATATATCTAATGTGTTTACTCACTTTCATTTATTATTGTTCCTGTATAATACTGAAAGGTACGATGAGGTTGACATATTCTTCATGGATAAAAAACCGCAATTAAAATGAAGTTTAAAAAAACATAATGCCTGATGCTTCATCTCATCCGCATATTGCGGACATAGAGAAACCGCAACGCGTGTTCGCTTACTACATTAAAAACGTACTCGTATATATTACCTATTGAGTTTCCTTCGTTAGATAGTTCGAGGGTTGAGCTCGAGCTTCTATGATCCCACGTCACTGGGACGAATTTAGACATTAGTGTCCCTGCTTTTGGACATGTCTAAGCTACTTTAAAAATCCTGAGACCGGTTTTTTATATAGGACACGCCAATTTGAATTCATCTCGCCTGATAGTAAGCAAAAGGCAAAGTCTCAGGTAATAGTGTCATCATTACACACACGTAGCATGTTACAATGGTGACACTCAGCTTGGCGGCTTCATCAGAAGCTTTTTCTCGCCCCGCTTAAAGGCCCCGAGACCGTTGGAAGAAGGGAACACGTAAGCTGGTAAGGAATTCCAGTCTATCGAGCGATCGTTACTTTTTGTCATAATATTTATTTATGCAATAAATTTCAATTCAAGTTAAAGATAAGATATTTTCTTTACGACTGTAGGTACTTTGGTGTGGAACCATTTATTGCACCGTGTTACGAATACGACAACTGAAATAATGGCTCGTTTACTGTTTCGGCTTGATTTTTCGTTTCGTTTTCTCATGGAAGACTGCGATATTTGGTTAAATGCCGGTTATGCTAAATAGAAATATTAGTGTCAATGGCAAAGATACGGAAGCCATGGAGTGGTCCCCTAGAATTTGTATATCATTTAGATGAACACTTCAAATTTTTTTGCAGTTTATTATGACAATCTGTTAGCTATGATAATTTACATATTTAAGGACAGCGATTTAATCTATCACGTATTAAATACTTAGTTGAAAATCTTAGAAATTCATTTAACGTCAGTGGTGACACTGATTCGTTGTATTATTCTTTACCGTGAACGTGCAAACGTCGGCTAAAATATCAAGTGTAAAAAACAGAAATAAATACTTGTTATCAAACGTAATGCTTGGGACACCTTAAAACAAACCATACAAGACCCAATGCAATGGCTTGCCTTCTATGAACCCACGTCACTGGGTCGAAATGAGTTAAGACACTAGTGCATTCGGTAAAGTTCACATTCTGGCTTCATCAAGATCAGGTTCAAATATATTTTCATCCTGAAATCCATAATACTGAAAGTTTCAATCCAATACGAGAATTTAGAAGACAGAGTCTGGCCACGATGGTTCAAGAAAACGGAGGCAATTTTGAAAAATCAACAGGTGGCAATACTGATTATAGACCGACAAAACGGAGTTGATAGAACGATTTGTTTTCTTTTTTTTTATTAGGTAGGCATGTAAATATCAGCCTATATGGTACTAATGACATGTTTCGTGTACTCATGAGTTTTGGCACACAATCGAATAAAATTACATATTTGTTCTCTGAAATTTATTTTATAGATATCGTGAGTAATAAATAAGTTATACGGTCCTTTTAACTTATATGAACATCAGATTCAATGCTTCATATTTAAAAATAATTATTGGCCGATTACTATACAATATTGGATATTAAACGCAAATAAAATTGTTTTATTTATTTAAATAGTCAATCAATTAGTCCACTGCAATCCACTGCTGGACATAGGCCTCTCACTATTTAAATCGATATAATCACAACTTAATATTACTATTCTAACCAAAAGATTGAAATACACAAATATTGAATATTTCAAACTAATTTTATTAATTATGTAATAGCTCTGTATTTTTTTTTATACCACTTAGTTGGCAGACAAGCACACGGCCCACCTGATGGGAAGCGGTTACCGTGGCCTATGGACGTATGTAACACCAGGGGTGTCACACTCACGCTGCCGACCATGAAGAAACCTTCTGATGCCCCTCTTGAAGAACCCCATATTGTAGACGCTTGGGAAAACCGCAGCAGGTTAAAAATAATCTAATAACTTTAGGTAGTATCCAGCTATAGGGCTGTAATAGTGAAAGTAATCGTCAGTTTATTCTACGTTTTCAAAATAAAATGTTCAGAGATATTGTCAATGCACCCTGGTACATTTCTAACTGTAATCTACATCGGAACCAGAACATGGACGTCGTAGATCAAGTCATACAAAAATATACCGAAGCCTATGAAAAGATAGTTCATCATCATGTGAACGTCGCGGCAATGCAACTCCTTGATGTCACTAATACAGTGTAACAGACGAAGACGTTTGAGTTAGTGTAGTGTTTTAAGTGACAAATAAATGCAGTGATAAGAGCTACGCACAAAGAACACATGAACAAATTATTTCCACATCAAAGTTTAGTAATAATATTTGTTCATCAGTCTGATCAACAAATTTTGTTGATCAGACTCTAGTATTTTCGATTTGTTGACGCACTTCGCTGTCATTACTCGTTATGCCTACATGAATGACTATGGACATTGACATAATTGAGCTATATATAAAGGGGTTAAAATTTGTCTGGAAAATGTGTTTGTTCCATAAAATTATTTAGTTCATAGGTAGCAACGTTTATTCAGTGTGACAGATATTATTCAACATGCCATGTTAGATTAAACAGTGTCTTTGTATCGCTGTTAGGAATCCACATTTAACATTCTCTTCTGCAATGCCTAATTTTGGAATGGAATGATTTATATAATAAGTAGGAAGGCCGCGTGTCTAACACGAGGAGTAATGCGGTTACCATGATAAAAGGTCGTGGTAAATCAATTTCCCTATGACTGATTTCCAAAGTCCCAAAGGAAAGGCGGCGATATGACCAGACTTCGTCCGCCGGTAGCCATCGCGCCGCCGTCATGTACTACCTACAGTCTATATCGAGCGGCACACTCTTACATAACACTGCGGTATGAGACCCGCTGCTGATTCTAGAATAGCCTTACAAATAGTATTCGCTTATTCAGGGTTTTAACAAAATACCTTTTATAAACTTAGTTTTTATAGGTATTTCTTTTGAAATTTCTTTATTTCAAACTGTACCTTACGTTACTAATAGTCCTAATCACGAATCCCTCCAGGTAAGTAAAATTGTTTATATTAGGAGTGGATTAACGTCGGTAGAAGTGTGATTAGCGTCGAACCTCTCGATCGTAAGGCCTTAACCACTAAGTTACCAACGGTTAAATAACCCATATAAAATGAGAGCAGCTGGTTAGTATTAGTAGCAATGTATAATTCTACATTGCTACTAATACTAACACAAATGTACAGGCTAACGAAAACTTATTATTACTGTGACTGTACTGGGCTGAGTAGGCATAATTACTTCGATGTAGTCCCACGGTGGGCGCCATCAAAGTTGAAATGTTCTCTGACATAAAATATATTAGTAAATAAGATGTATCACTGTAATACAATTATGAGTAGGGTCTAAATAGTCACACTTCTTACTTATATCTTACGGACACAATTTATAAAGAAAGCTGGGTGGCATAAATTGATATGTGAGCGTTTGTATATTTGGATGTTTATGACTAAACCGCAAAAAGGGATATGGTACATAGTTTACAATACTTTTGGGGTTCACGCAGAAGTCGCGGACGGAAACTAGTGTTTCATAAAATAATATTTACTAGAAAGAATAATATTCTGAGGGCAGCTGTCAAAAGGTTCTCGAACATATCTTTTCTTTTTCTACACATTTAATTTTTCAGTTTGACTTTCGCGGCGCCGATTTGTCGCGTCACCCCATTTATGCAGTTTATTCACCTACCCTTTACGGGGAAGTCTGTTCATTGTCAGTTTATTACTCACACCCCATGGCTTAGTGAGGCCGTTGTCACTTTTAATCCAGTTAAGTGATTTACCTTAGCGTAGGTTGGTACTTCGATATACGAGTATTTATATTTGATTAAATTAGTATGGTTGTATGGCCATTGGTATGCAATACTTGAATCATAAACACATATGCGTACACAATACTCCTTTCTTAATTTAGGAGTATGCCGAGGCGACAGTCCGTGATCTGCCTTAGACCTTACACACTTTACCACGTGAAAAACTGAGAAACTGATATTAAACCTTTCAATGATAATAGTCGTACCTGCCGGCGTAGTTTAACTTAATTACTGTGACATAATTTGACATAAAGCTATATGTGAACTATTTCCATGAAAGTATTCTTCGTTATTGATTTTATTGTAGTCTAACAACCGTCGTACACGATCTAGTACATAAGTAAGATTTATTATTACCGTTAGCATAAATATTTATTGCTATTCTCGTTAAGGATTTCACAAAATTGACGTTGACAAAAGTCAAAACAGTACAGCTGTTTTATTGGTTGTCAATTTGACAACGGTAGAACGTTACGACGGTATGACGTTAACTTTGTTTCACGGTGCGAATTCATTTCGTAATTAATAAATTGGCCACGTTTAATTGTGTATTTTTTGTAGTACTTAGCATATTTATTGATGATTCTTTAGAATTCCTTTAAGTGAATAATATTAGATTATCTAAGAAGTGAAAAAAGGTGGAATTCTTTTCGAGGTACAAATTGTTTCCCGAGAGGAACGAAGGATTCTACAAGAAAAGCCTGACATCTAGACTAGTGGCAATTCCACATATTGAAATACACTTGTACTTTTTCTACAGTATTTTTCACGCCTTATTTATATATTATGTATTTTTCACTTTCACAGTACTTTTTAAACTTTGAGGATGCCGTAAGGCGGAACCGGTCAGGTGTCATAATAAAAAAAATTGTGGAAAAAGTACAAGTGTATTTCAATGTGTAACAACAAATTCCATCATGTGCCATCAATCAACAGTATAAGCAGTGGCAATTCGTTTATGTGCGTCAGCCAATGGATTGCCACTTGTCTAGAGGGGCTGAGCGGATCAAGGGATACAAGAGTCGAGATGATTTTCACGTGTTAGGTACATACTTTACTTTTTATCATTGACTAAGAGAAAATAAGAAACTTTTACAAGGAAAATTGCACAGAAAATTAGCGGTACTTTTCTTTCTTCTTAATTTTAAACCGAGCCATATTCCATACAGTCAGTTATTATGTTTTGGTGGTTTTTAGTAAGTTTTTATAGTGAAAGTGTGCAACCACTTTTGCACGTATTTCTTTTTTTAAACAATAATTATTCGTATAACTGCGCATGTTCCAAATTCAATGCTTTTTATTCACTCAGTGAAACAAAGAGCATTTGCGAGTGTCAATGGTAAAAGTTAGTCATCTGATTCGAACTCTAGTTAGAACTTTAGTGTACTAACCATGTAGGAATGAATACGATTAACCTTAACTTTAAATTGTAACTCAGTTAGAAATTGGTCTGTTTGTAGCCCATATTCTTTTAAATCACCCTCTGGGTTTTGCTGCAGTCGGGTAGTTGGAGAACGCTATACTATATTTCCTTAACATTCAAATAGGATAAGATCCTAAAGTAAGCAAGTGAACAAGATGACGGTACTCATTGGAAGAAAGGCAGACATTACAGACACCCGAGGGATTACCTACTTACATCGACCTTTTTTAAAGTTAGTTCGATGTATTGTGGTAGACATTATTTGGATTTTGTTTTGATATATCGTTAAGAACTTCTTAAGTGTTATCTTATCTGTAGCAAAGCATAGACGTAATTGTTCCGACTTGGCTAGTTCAATTACCAAGTAGACATATTTTTTTTATCATTTAAGTGGCAAAAGGGATGTGGTTACCGTGGCCTAGCGACGTGTGCACCCACCAGATGAGTCACACACGCGCTGCTGTCTCTATAAGCACAGAGAGTTTAGGTGCCCTCAGTGTAAATGATAAAGCAGGTAACCCTTTGGTCTTCCCACAGACAGCACAAAATCTGTCCAATGACCTCTGGCTACCCTACAAACCGCCGGGAACACAACACGAGGTTATTATGGCCGCGATATTATTAGATATCACCTATATATACTTTTAACCGTGTCCGATATAGATGATCCAGAAAGCAGCCTATTTAGGTACAGACCTATATAAGATTGGTTCACTTGAACCAATTGTTAAGTAAGTATAATATATACAGATATTATACTCACTTGAACCTACGCAGAAAGTTGAACCGTAATGCAGTCTAACATAAATAGAATGAGTACACTGTCCCCTTGTATCCTAGCAACGTTCTAATACACAAACAGTAATTTATGTGTGAGTCTTGCGGTATAAGGCTACGTTGTAAGTTAACCATTTCACATTTTAGCGTTTCCATGTAAAAGCAAAAAGAGTCAAGTACTTGTATGCAAAATTAGACTACTATGTGGTATTAATTGCTATAGAATAGAGCGAGAAATTGGATTTTATTGTAGTACGATCAATGCTATGCTTTTCCATCTTTGTCTGGCTTTAAATTTATATAACACCTACCTTTTTATGGATGAAGTGTCTGGATATTTTATGTTATGCTTTTTACTGTGCTCTCGCATCGTTTACGGACAATTTACTCAGAATGCTTAATAATACAAAATCGGTGAGTAAACTTAACACTTTTCTTTATTTTCGTTAACTGATTTTCCATAACGACATTTAAGACTACACAATAGTTACGAGTGTATAATTAAGGAAGGAAGTGTTTAAATATAAAATGAAGCACCAGAATGGAGTACTCGTGTTGACCTCTCAACTTATTTGAACACAGCGGTTAAAGCACTAGGTCCACAGTCATGTCGTAATTGCCTATCAATCCCTCAGGAAGTTAAAGGTTTACGATCAACTTACCTATCGCTTACCAAATTCCCAAATGGGATGGGATTATTTAAGTCAAATAAAAGAAAGCATTCGTGTTAATTGAACAATTGTGTTAAACATGAAATCATAATATAATCGCATATTAGGATTGTTTTATATATCCAAATGACAATACGTGCCTGGAGGATGGCCATTGCGATTCAGCGAGGCAAAGAGGCCAGCATCATGGGCACCTTCGCGCCATGAACGATACGGAGTGGATTGATCAACGCGATATGATCATGAATCTATTTTGTGTATTTATATATTAATATTGATATTTTGTACTTAAATAAATGGCAATCGTAATAAATGCTTATTGTGCAAACCATTGCAACACGAATCACATCAGCACGTTACTATTATCTGCCGACTCCAGAGCCAGACACGATCGAAGGGATCAAAGTATCAAGTTGACAGCCGATGGCTCTCGTCAAAAGGATATCGGTTAAGGTGACATTGAGATTGCGGTAGTAGTGCTGACGTCGCGTCGGGCGCTCAATAATCGTATTCTTCAAGCTATCCGAGGAACTGTGTGCTAATGACCTCGTTCATTACTTTCGTGAGAAGGGAAATTAAGCTATTATATAGCCCGTAATTAGTAATTTGACAGACCAGTCAAATTAGTTACTTTTTACTAAACTTAAAACGTTTAGTTATAAGGAAACTTATATGAAATAATTTATTGTGACGTGATAATATTCTATAATCAAATCATTTACTGTTATAGGTTGGGTGGGTGATTACAAATAAATACATACATACATACAATCACGCCTTTATCCCTGGAGGGTTAGGCAGAGGTGAATTAACATCCACATTTCATTTGAGTAGGGTAGCCAGAGCTCACTGGAGAATTGGTGCTGTCAGTGGGATGACTAAAGGCTTGTCCTGTTTTGTCCTCTACACTGACGGCAAAGAGACTCTGTGCTTACAGGGTCGGCAGCGCGAGTGTGGCTTCTCTGGTGTTACACACGTCCATAGGCCACGGTAACCACTTTCCATCAGGTGGGCCGTGTGCTTGTCTGCCACCTAAGCTAAAAAAATGTATTCGGTTTCACGTAATGGGGGGTAAGCCTATTGCCGCATTCTGGTCACTATTGTTGACTCCAGCCATGCATCTGAGGCTGAGTCTGGGCTGTATATATCTGTATGATGTTGAACAGCCCTATCCCTTAGCCTTGTACGACACCGCATGGAAAGAGATGGGGTGCCCCTAATTCTACACTGCCGGAAAACACGCGGCAAATAAATAAAAACAATAAAATAAGAACAGACCCAACTTTTACCGCTCTTTTACCATTTTCACACACAGCAAGAAAATACCCAATTGGACAGGTCAGATGTCAATATTTCTTTCTAAAAAAAATTTCAAACCTTTAGAACATATGCAGATAATTCTGAATGAGAAAATAAATGTTTCTTTTTGTATTATGACGATATTACTCGTATATACGAGTAACCATTGACGAGAATGACTGTAGTTATGATTGGATTTATCACGTTGGCATATAACATTTGCTGACAATTCAATACTGTTTTAAAGTGTTAATTAATTATGATTATGCATGTAAAATTTTCGAAATAGTTATGTATGCTTATATGACCGAGTTGTAAGAGAGGTGAGTTGGGAGTCGACTGATATGTGCGCTTAAATGGATCTATGATGCTTGGTCTTGGTTATTAGAGCGTACGTGTTTGATATGTCTATCAATGCTTATAAGCTGGGGCAGTGTAGCTCTGTATTTCAATCTACGTATTAACAGCAGGATCGTTAAAACAGGAAGATTAAAAAAGACAAGATTGGTTGAGTACTTCAAACGGAAATATAAATGTCCCAATATTTGTACTCGGCTCTCCAAAAAGTTTTAACCGATTGTAATGTCTTTTCCTTATGTATTGCGTAAGAAGTACGAGAGTAGGTCGTAAAATATTCTTCACCTTTCTATCAACACTCCTTTTTTAATCATGATTATAGTATTACGGGAGAAGTCACGGGCAAGTTAGTTATATATAAAGTACAGATGTACGTTTACCAACCAAATAATGCACGTGCAAATTTGAAGGATGTTAAGGAGTTAAGGGTTAGGGAAGGATCATACAAAGTTGTGTTCCATTGTCTCCGCCTGACTCCAAGGGAATAAAAGGTTGTGTGTGAAACTATTTTGAATCTTGCTTGTGTTTTTGAGCATAGCTTGAAGTAGTGACTAGTAATATTTTCATTATATTAAAGACTGTTGACTGCGACTCCGCCCATGTGGAGGTTTGGTCCTGTTAACTTTTTTTCGTGTCGATGTCCCCTCGGATACCAGTCTCAACGGCCCACTGGGCGGTTTTATCGCACTTGGACCCACTAAAACCGCACGCTGTCTCAGATCTTCAGACGCCAGGGTATAAAATTGCCTTAGACTTATCCCGCGCTCCATGCCAGCGTATCTCTTGGGAGAGAGGTGCTACCGACTCCGTGGCCCAGGGTGCACTACATGGATTCTACCTAGATCTACTGGATTTATTGACATTTGTAATATCGTAATATCTTTTGAAGGGAACGTCGTCGTTAAAAAGTAATCAACAGGTACTGAAACTGTCTTGAATACGAAATAATTTATTTGGATAAGAAATTCATAAAAAGGTATAGATAACATGGTCTGATTTTGATCAGTACTTCTGCCAGCCACGCTTGAATTTTGTTCGTTAGCGCGTAATTTACACATTGGAAATTATGATCTACATTAAATGTACAACATATCTAATGTATTTAATTGGATAAGAAATAACAATGAATTGTTAAAAAAAGCTTCAAAAAAGACACTTTATTTTTTGAAGAAATAGTAAATATAGAAATAGTTACTGATGGTTATCCTTAAGAGAAAAACATATGCTAACGCGGACTTCATTGTAGACCTTTAGTCATTTAGTTTATGAGTTTATTCATCACATACAAAAATACAAATCTTTCCTCTTTATAATATTAATATAGACATACAAAATTAAAAATTAGGGGTTGCCTTTTTTACGGGGGTTTTGTAAACTGTAATGAAAGTTTAATTTTATACTTTTTAAATCGTTCTACTAGTTAAGCTCTTTGATTTGATACCCATATTGCGGGAGTAGTGCAAAAACATTTAATGCGCCTTTTTGTGGTGGCGGCCATCGTGGATTTAAAATTTGTCATAGTGTATAGTATTTTACTAGTCAAGCCCTTTCTTTTTATACATTGAGGGAGTTGTGAAAAAATATGTACTCCATCATTTTGTGGACACACACAGACACGTCAAACATTATAAGACCCCTGTCGTTTTTGCGTCCGGAGTTAAAAAATACAAATCTTTTCTCTTTATATAGTATAGTATAGATATAGTACCTACATTGAATTAGGGTTCTGAATGTTGTTATTTAACACAATAAACAATACTTAACAAACAATCATAATTTACTTTTGAACGGCAACAGAATATTAATTAATTCACAAAACCCATTAAATATATCAGCGAAACATTAATTCATAAAATTTTAACGAAGTTATGTTTTCTTTTGCTGAGCAGTTCACGTTCTGGAATTAAACTACTAAAAAGGTTGAGCAAACACATGGCATTATTATCCAAAGTTTATTATTTATCTTCGTCGACAAGATTTCTACACAAAATATTGCTTGTACCATGATCACGAGTCACGAGGCTGATCATAGGGATTAGTTGCGTTTCTCCCCGAAATGTTGAACACGCTCATATGTTTACAGTTCGGCTGCAGTAGCGTTTTCTCCATGAGATTTTTAAATTCAAAAGGCGGCTATTAGTATCGTCATGGTGAAATGAAGAACAAACCAGCGTTGTTTTTGAACCGAGAATCGCTCTCAAATAGCCTGGATTGTATTTTTCTGCATTGAGTGCCTAGAATTTACAGATTTTTCAGATATCTACAGATGTTTTTGCTATTAACAATGTAGCAGTTTGACATCCTCTGTGGCTAAGCGGTAGGTAGTAAACGCGGCCGCTACGCACGGGGGCGCGTGTTTGAATCCCGTTAGCATGTTAAGCTGTCAGTCCGGGTTGCCATACGAACATCTATGGCAGTCGTAACGGGTAACTACAATGCTTTTCGATAATGCATTTGGGTTGTGGAGGTCAAATAGCAGTTGCTTCACGGAAAATATCGAAGTACAGCCAAATAAGCAGTTAGACTGGTAAAGCGGACCCCAGACTCAAAGGCGAAAGCTTCGGATGCGACTGACGCTAAGATGAAAAACAAGAATGTAGCAGTTGCTTTTGATTTTTAGAATGTAAGGATTTGGCAAAGAACGACTACAATCAATTTGCTTGTCTGTAGTCAGTAGGACGTAAAAATAATGTTCTTATAAATCTCTGCGGTCAGGTTTATTATTTCTCCATTGTTAAAAACAAAATGCAACTTTGAGTATAGTTGCATCGATACTGTTCAATAAATAATTCATTTTACACATTGAAATCAGCACTTCCGTGAAGGCCAGTGTGCTCCAGATTTGAAATGCTGTGAGAGTGCCCATTAGCACGGGTAAGTGCAGACATTCTGTAATATGTATATGCTGCTACTATTTTGTAGGGTGCTCAGACAGCCATTATTAGTTCACTACTGTCTTAACAAATACGAGTTCACCAATAAATATACTTATAAAGTAATTAGATATTTAAATAGGTACCTATTCCCTATAAGAGTATTTTATTATGATAGGTTACTATTTACGTACATCAATTTAACAATAGGTATGTCAGAAACACATTTTTGCACAAAAAAATCATCTTTTACCTAAGACTATATTTAAAGCATTTGTATTCCCTAACAATCGAATAAATTATACAGTTTTTTACGTGTGCCGGAACGGGTGGGAGAAGTTTTGTCGAACTCGAATCGACAAAACGCACGGCACTTGTGGGTCGTTTTTGCACATCGTTGCACCCCGGCCGACCCAGTGTCATCTCTCTCGATCTGGCTCTCCTCGGCCGTGAGGACTTTCTAGAGAGGTGCTCGACGAGGTGTTTCACAAAAACTCTATCAAAGAGCTTGCCCACCTCGTCGAGCAACACAATGGGCTGGTAGCCAGACAGTTGGTCCGCCGGGCGTCCCTCCTTACGGATGAAGACCAGTTTCCCCGTCCTGCGCAGAGGAACCCTCTCAGTCGGGGTTCAAGATCTTATTACCCCAGAGTTAGGACCCACGCGCGGTCTGGAATGCCGTCGGGTCCCGGGGCGGTGTTTTTCTCGGCTCTAAACCTTCGGAATGCCCGTTTCAATTCTACATAACTGACCTCAGGCACTTCGTCGTCGGTGACCGAGGTGGGGGAGTCATCTGCGGCAGAACGAGTTCCGCCCGTGCAGGGGACAGGGATTCAACTACTCCGAGAAGAGGCCGACTGGAGAACCTGGGTTAACGGCGGGGGCCGGCGGCGCAGCTTTCCTCTTACCACAAGTTAAGGCCGCCCACACACAAACGAATAGTTCTAACATAACATAAACTCACGCCTATATCCCCGAAGGGGTAGGCAGAGGTGCTAGCACCCACATTTCGCCAGTTTATGTTCAGGTCCCAGTGTAATAGGTGGCTTTAACCGGGCACTTATAAAACTGCGATAAATATACACAGAACTTCGAAAAGCATCAAAAAGTCATTGGTGTGTGCCATGGTAAACCTGGGATCGAACCCAAGACCTCGAATAGTTCTAGAAATTACTTTACTGACTTTGCTGATGTTAATATATTCTTTTTATTGACTACCTACCTATATAGGTATAATTACATGACCAATTAGAACTAAGACTACAGCTATCAACTAAATATTTTATTTTGACTTGTTGGAAATAATACTAATGGACAAATTTTAAACATGGCTATTTTTACCAGTACTACCACCCTACACCATTATCGCATGATAAAAGTAAGTCAGTCAGTAACTAAAATAATTTTACTAAATTCATATGCCTACATTGCGTGCGACATATTCGTTACCAACGAGTAGTAGGTATCATTAGAGAAAATCGGGCCTTGATTAGGTTTTATTTTACAGATTTAGTGATTTAAGTTGATGTCGACTACCATATTACCTATGAAATGCTAGCTTAACTAAATCTTAAAGGCTACTATTCTGTTTTTGTGCTCGTTAAAAGGTGTGATTTCTTACAAAGGTGTTCATTTTCACAGCTCTGAAGTGTTTATCGCCTAGTGGGGTCTCAAATCGACTAAAATCGCATAGCTATCTCGGGTCTTCAGATCCATAAGGTCCGGTCCATAAGGTATTTCCCTCGCATCCCGGTTGACCAAGGTCCATTCTTGGGTTCGAGATGGGCTCCACAAGTGTAGGATCCATAGTGTCCGTGTTTTGTCTCCGGAAAGAGAGAAGGGAGCCACCGTTTCTATACGTGTCTCAACCTATGTATCAAATTGTAGATTCTTTAATAAATTAATTTAATATAAAAAAAAATTAAAAATTTAAAAAACCCCCGTGAAAAAAACAACCCCCAAAAAGTAGAAAATAAGTTGTGTTAGTTAGCTCTATAACTTTGATACACTTAGTAATACATATTTTGATCAAGCCTTGTCATGTCGGAATGACAACGCTTGTATCAAAGTTATAGGGCTAACTAACACAACTTATTTTTGACTTTTTGGTTTTTGTGACGAGGGTTTTTAAATTTTTTATTTTATTTAACACTATTTAAATTGATCTACTAGTCAAGCTCTTTGATTTGATACCCATATTGAAGGATTTGTGAAATAAAATGTAATTCGCCATTTTTTGGTGATGGCCATCTTGGATTTGAAATTTGTCATAATGTATGGTATTCTACTAGTCAAGCCATTTGATTTGATACCCATATTGAGGGCGTTGAGAAAAAATAAGTACTACGTCATTTTGTAGCGGCGGTCATCTTGGACCGATTTTTTTTCAAACATAGCTAAGAACACTCCCGACTAATATGCCTTTCAAACAAAAAAAAAACAAAATCCAAATCGGTTCATCCGTACAGGAGCTACGATGACACACACACACACACACACACACACACACACACACACACACACACACACACACACACACACACACACACACATAGACACGTCAAAGTTATAACACCCCGTCCCCGTCGTTTGTGCGTCGGGGGTTAAAAATACCTATTGTCTTAAACGACTGTGTAACATTCAAGTATTTTAATTCACTTTGTATGTAATGAAATCTACTACATAATGAAAGTACCTAAAGGGTTTGGAGTTGTTCAAACAATTTGAAAAGATTTAATTTACAAGTCTAATTCTGAGTCTTGAGCAAATGTTTCATTACTGCGTATCAGAAATAAATTTAAATGAGGGATGAATAATTAAACATGTGTGAACGACTAGAAAGGACAGCACACAGGCGATAGAAACATTGCAGATAATCGACTGTCGGCTCTTGTTAGCGCTTTAATTTCCAAACCAGTCAACTGTATTACGTCACATGGTATTAAATATGATGAAAGCTATGAACACCTCATTTGACTGCTGCAAACGGTTACCTGTCCAATAAAATTGTATTCCCCTTAAAATCATTCTCTATTTAGATATTTTTCGAAAAACAATAAGTATGTTGAATTGTGGTAATATGGTATTCGACGTTATTTGTGTGCAAGATATTTTTAATTTTAGTGGTACATTATGGTAGAAGTGTGTGATGTTGGTGGGTTTATCAATACACACGTGTATCATACGACGTTTTTTAACACACTTGCGAAGAAAATAATACTAAAAAATCATTTTATCTACTCTCATACTTAAATGTAAACATTAACAATTAAAAACAACTTTTATGAAATTGTTCACGTTTAAATTTCTTTTCGATTGAACTTCAAATGGACTCAAGGAGGTATCAATGCATATTTCTACATAGTCTGTGGATACGGCAACACGTACGCGCGGATGAATTATAGCAAGAAAAAGTCACAGTTTGATTATAGGTGCCATTATTTGCCTAACTTCGGCATCCGGTACTATTATTGTAAAGTAAACACGACAGGTAGATTAGTAAAAGGTCTGCTCATTTGTGTTCATACAAATCGGTAAAACAACGTTTAACAAACTATGGTAATTTGAATGTTGACACAGGCATCTCCGCAAGCATCTACGGTCCGTATAGCTACCGTATGTACGTGTTTACTAACGTTGTAAGTTATCTGTAGTATGCCGCAGGGTCAAGTGACATTGTTTGACAGCTATGATCCTAATTAGAACAACAAACTTGCCATACATAAGCCGGGATTTGGGGCACTTATTACCTATGTAACAAGACTTCGTAGGAATAGATCATGTCAAGAATGTCCACTGTCGACAAGCTCTCGGAGCGAACGGTTAGCATACCACAACTTTACGTAGGAACACGTACAGTAGTATACACAGAATCTTTGTTTAGAATTATTTATGTGTTCAGCCTGACCATAACCGCTGTGTGAAATGTGTCAGATTACGAAAAATTAAGCAGCCCTAAAGTGGCTACTTAAAAATGATAACAATATGTTTACTAGCGGTACAAAGCTGCAAAAAATATTAAGAATAACACAAGGCGCAGTTTAAGAATATAAGCACTTTATTAGCTGTTAAACGATATCAACAATAATAACAAGAGTGTTAAAGTATTAAGCCTCAATATTGTGCATCAAAAATATCAAAGACCGAAAACTCCAATGAACGGAAAATATTGTGTGGGTACTTTAGACATCTTTGGGAAAAACGATAATATCTGCCGCCTTACTGAATACTAATGTAACGTCCCTATATCGACCGCAAAGAGTATTAATATGAATTAGCAATTCTCAGCCGGATTTGTAAAGCTTTTAAATTAATCTCTGTCGGGTTATTTTTGATCTACCGTACACCCAACCAGGGTTCTGGTAAGCGGTATTTAATCGAAAACCTAAGCCTGCCTACCCTACATAAAACCTAACCAAATATTTTTAATGCACATACTTATACTAATAACCGAGGGATTAGAGAGAACTCACTCAATCTGTAACCATAACTTACAACACCATACGAGTACAAGCATATTGAATAAACCACGGCACGGTAATCTCAAAGGTTTACACGCCATTCTCAAAGGCTTAATGACAGTTTCTGAACATTTCATCTTGTGAGAAGCTATGCATATATTGCTGACAATTCAACAGTCGATAAAAATGCAATCTAAGATATCATTGGTACACTTTTGCTTTATTAACTTATTAGCCTCTTTATTTTTCGACGATCCCACTTATCAAAGGTAACAAATATGAATAGTTTCGTAGTGGTCCAAAAAACACAAATACAAAACAAACCCATATTCAGAACGATTATCCGTTTACCTCACAAATAGTTATTGTTATGTAGGTTTGTTGGCAAGGCTTAAATCACTGCGTCATCGATGCAGTGAAACTTTTGAAGTTACTTCCCGGCGCGTTGATCCAGTTCAAATATTTGAACAAGTAAGTAGTATTATATCTCCTTCATTGTTCAAAATGACCGTAAGTCGTATTACATTGATTGTGCTCTGATATTTTGTGATGTTTAATAACTGAAATAGTACCAGTAAAAGTTTTTAAAGAAGTTAATTTTAAAATTCCTGTTTAGTTTTTTTTGAGGTCCTGCTATGCGTATAGTCGAAGAACCTATGAAATTCACATTATTATTCCTTCAAACTTTGTGCAATATGCGAAAATAAAAATATTTAATATCAGAACAAGAAAGCATTATTCAAAAAGTATGACTTGGACGTAGTCAGTGGCGCGTGCCGTTCAAAATAATCAATACAACCCGCACGCCTTGACTCGCTCGCGCTCGCAAGGACGTCAAATAACTAGTTCGCTAACTAGCAAATGTTACTAAAACTGCTGCCATTATGTCGGAAGTCTAAGCAAATATTTCGAATTGAACGGTTTCCTCGTGAACACCATCGCCATTATTATCTTCATCACATCACTAGTCTTGCCATCGGCGTAACTACACGCCGTTAGATATCGCACAGGCATAATCAAGTAGACAGGATAATCCATCAGCGACTTGCTCCAAAATACAACCTTAAGGAAATTGAAGTGCCATACTATAGTTAGGGGCCGATCGACCGGATCAATTTATCATCACTGATATGGGGTACTATTTTATATTTTATTTTTATTTATTAATGACTATTTTAATCATTTTCATTTAAAAATGTAATTTAAAAGTATGTAAATATAAATAAAGACGTCATCCAACCAGATGAAGTCAAAAATGTACACGTACTGAACCAAATATAAACTGTAAACAAACAAATGGCGTGAACCAAGAGTCAGCGAACGTATGCGTTCACACACGTGGTCAAATATGAATGTAATATTTGTAGCATAATAGAATATTTCAATACATGTAAATTCCATAAACTAGTCAAACTCTTTTCACAATCAATATTTTCACTAGAGTCAAACATTAGAACTTACTAGTTTCCAATTTGTTCGATAGAACTAGGTATCAAGTTTCTAAGAAAATTTTGTCACTAGTTCAAATAATTTCTAAAATTAAACAACTGAAACTAATAAAACAATGAATCACCAATTTTACATTCCCCATACAACCCATTCATTACATTATAAGTATCAAGAAACTGTTCAGGAGCCTTATTATTTGATTCACCACGTCTCCAAAACAGTCTTGTTTCTGTCATATCTTTAACAAGACAAACAGATACGTTGACATACACCGAAGACATATCTTATTAGTCTTTCTAATATATTATTCGCCACGGGGATTGTACCACATGATAAACCCGCATAGCGACATGCTGTTCGGAGAATACAAGGCTAGCTTTGTCTCGCATATTACTAATATGTTTGTGTAAAATAAATAATCTCGCTTCTATGAAATATTTTTTTAATTGTCCGTGTAAATTTATTTTAAGACCACTATCTTACATCGCTACGATAAAAACACTGCTTTTAAAAGATAATAGTAGTTAGAATTGTTTTTGAAAAAATTAAGCCTTTTTTATGTCTTTTAAATGATTTGGCATTAAGAATACATAATTATCACCCTTCTACAACCAACATTATTTCAATAGCAGCAAATCAATGTTTACTTGATCGCCTGGTCAGCTAGTGTAAATATAAATATGTCACGCTATTTCCAAGTTCTTTCGGAAAATCATTGATTGAGCTCTATCATCATAGATATCAATGATTGAAATTTTAATTACCCTTCATTATTTTGTTTTCGACACGATACGCCGACACTCATAGTGCGCTACGATACCAATCGCCAACAAAATCGTGTCATTAACTACATTTTATACATATATATATACATATAATCGCGCCTTTATCCCCGGAGGGTTAGACAGAGGTGAATTAACTACATATTGTATGCTCTCAAAATGCCTGTGTTACGATAATACAGCCGGTGATGGGTATTAACGTGTCTCACAGGCCTACGTATGATATTAGACAGATTTATTTCCTCCAAGTCCGATTGAAACATTATCCCAATCTAAGCCCTGGCTATGCAGAGATAAATATACAGTACTTTATAAAGTACTACTATAGTAAAAAATAGTATAAGTCTTGTCTCAATCACAATTTCACACCAAACAAGTAAAAGCAGTCAACTCAAAGGTTGCGTATAAAGCATGCACACATTTTTCGAACAAAACAGGACTTTCTTCTTTCCTAATGTTATCTTATCAGTGCAAGCACGAGTATGAAGTAGGTACTGATGTAGTTACAAGTTTCTGGTAGTGAAACATCACAAAGCTCTCCTTGTTCTTTCAGCGAATAAATATGCTAACAATAACGTATCAGTGTTAAGAACAGCGGTATTTAGGCTCTGTCAACATCTTTTTCAATATAAAGTACCAAAGTAAGAAGCACTCAAAAAGATTTCCTGGCAGAGAGTGGTTTTCTTTTACCTACATTTATTACTTTTATAGTATTTGAAAAGTATTAGTTTTGTAAAGGTTGGGCATTGTAATGCGATGGGGCTTTGATAGACGAGTTGATTGTTTATTTTTCCTTAGTAAATGTATGGGAAACGGTTTTGGCGCTTACTGTCATTTCTACTAGGTATTCATGCCTTAAATGGTCCCAAAAAGTCTTTTGATCTGCACATGAAGTACGATCGATAGCCAGAAAAATATCTTAAAAAGTTATGGATTGTTTCCTAGGAACGTTTTACTGTTACTACATAATTATGTTACGGTAAATGTTCTTCTAATAACGGTAAACTGCCTTTACTGCTCCGTATCAAAAATACACCCTTTAAAAGGTATCGTGTTATGCTATCGCGATGTCTATGCATGTATTGAATTTATACAAAACATTATTAATTAAAATATTTTTACAAGATTTTCTTATTTCAATTGTTCATCGACTTTAATTCTCGTTGCATTCAATGAAAATACACAATAAGCTCAAATTAGCAAGTGTTTACTACCGTTAACACAAAATACACAACTGGAGACTCAGTTTTCTATTGTACAATAAACTTCTATTATGTCCAATTAACATTATTAACTTTCCCCTATACAATTTCAAGCGTACAGTAAAACATTATCTGGTGAATTGTAAAATAGCCCCTTTGTTGTACAATTCATGATTTCTTGAATGAAAAATACAAATTGAATAAGTTGCTTGCTCTTTGTAGGAGTTCTTCTTAACATTATTTCAATAAGTTTGTTTTCATTTATGAAGTAAAGCAATACGAGTTGATTGGTCGTACATGTAGATTTTCGTGTAGGTATAAAATTGTGGCTATGAGTTTGACATGGACTCCGAAGATCTGTGAGGGGCCCTACATGTATACCCACTGAGGCTATTTTATTATACAGTATATGGTGACTGTAGCCACCTTGAGTAAATTGCGCCAATTTTCTAAAAATATATCACGATGTTTATGAAAAGCACACAGTGCTGGTCAACTTGGCTTGCAACTTGCCATTTATTAGCTAATGAGTTTATCTCTCGACATCGCAACAAATCTGTACAGTTTGTCTTAATTGGCTTGTTAAAGGGAGGTAACCAGAGCTATAAAAGGAACTATTATTTCAAAGGTACGAGGCTACTACGAGGAGACCCACTCAAAGTTTCCGTTTTATACGATACTCTTGATAGAGAAACCAACGCCGCACTACCGTTACTATAGATTGGATTTTTGTGTAATTGGCAGGCATTTATGGACTTTATTTAGATTATTTTCAGTATTGTTCTATTGAATGTGTGGATTCCCCACCAAGATGTTCAAAGACCACCTCTAAACCAATCTCAATTGATAGTCTAGCTGATTAATTAACAAGATTCGGGTGTAGAAAAGCAGAATGTATTATGTAGAAATCATAAGTGCCAAACCATAGTCAATACAGAGCGGATCCTAACGTTTAATTTACATATATACACATGTACGTTTAATTTAATGGATACACAAGATTTTTTAACAAAAACAAACCGACTTCTAGGAAAAAAAAGGCACCGAAAAGTCAATATTAATAGCAGATATAACTCAAAAAATAAAAATGCGTGTAAGTATTTTGTTGAAGACGGTGCAAAAAATAATACTTCGCTCATTTCATACTTTCTATTTGATTTTGAGGAGTTCCCTTGAGAGTCATATATTAATTTCCAAAGAAATTAATATATGACTACCTCAAAGCAAACCTAAACAATATAACAATAATTTTAAATCGATGCTTAAATATCAAAAATATAGCCGAAAATTATGTACACTACTGCGTACCCATTTAAAGGATACAGGCGTGATGGTATGATGTGGTTTAGCATAAATAATAATAGAATAAATAAGCAATTGTAGTAATTGCAGCTGATTTCCAGGTACTTATTGAAGAGTTCTGTGATCTGTTTCTAAAACCCCTAATCAGATTGAGTATGAATTAATTAATTTAAGCTAGTCGAGCCACAACTTTGTCACTATTTGACATACGATTCTAAATATGATCAAACTATACATTTATAACGAGAGTGTGAAATCAATGTATTTGTATTGTGAGGTTTGGCACGTATGTATTTCAAAACAAGAAAATAATATTTTTCATAGTATGTAATTAGGTTAATTAATATGATAGTATATGCTATGTAAAAGATAATTAGAAAAGCTTAATTCAAATCATTCAAATCTCGACAGAAATTACACCTATGTGTAAAATACTCACAATTAAAAAGTACCATAAAGTAAAACGTAATTTTAGACGTCTGTAACATCTGATTTCCACTTTGTTTTATTTTTACTTTACAATAATAAGAGAGTAGTAATAATGGGTACGCGCATAACTATCGGACAACTCACCACATTGATTAGTTAATTATTTTTGTTTTGTATTCAATTTTTTTTTGCTGTCTAGACATGTTTTGTGTATGTATGGAAGAAATTTGTGTATGCTGTAATTGCACCGCGGTCGATGCAGGTCGAATTCAATAAAGTATTCTATTGTCTACAACACAATAGATCAAAACCGGTTGAAACGTTATAAAATTAAGTCAAATGACATCGTTTCATTGGCTAAAAGTATTATACAACTTATAGCATCCGAGATTAAAACTGGTCGATGATGCGTGCGGCGGCGTGGTGACCCAAAAAGAAAATCGTTCATTCGACGCAACTTCGACAATATTCTACTAAATGAACAATATTTTACTAAATCAACAATATTTAAATTCAATGTCTGAATACAATCCACCTTTTACCAACACTCTTTATTTCACGAAACACAAATGGACCACTCTGAAGACACGAGCAAGGTACTTATTTAGGGAACTCGCCGTTTTGCCGAAAAGATTTTGCAAAATTTAACTACCCAAACAAATTTTGAATAATTTCAGTACGCACTTTTTTATTTCGTCAAATTTTTATTTGGCAGAATATTACCCAGGATTATATTATCATTATGGCATATGATCTTTAATTAAATGATTTATTACAGCAAACAATTTTAGGCAGTAATAGTTTAGTAACCATTTGTCAATCATAAACCGGAAGAAAGTAATGGGTACCGCCTGCTATCAAACTTGTTTCGATCTTTAAGACCGCATTTGGGTTTTTTATTTTTCTTCTTCTTTCAATCTTTTTAGTTGTTATATGTATTATTATATTATTATTGCACCATGTACCTATGTTACATTTCGATGGTGTAACGCCGAAACGGTTGCAAGTCTTATTTTATTTTTCGTAAAACGTGTTATTCCTACTGAAACATTTGACTAAATAAAAATTGGTAAAAGTACTAGTTGATAAACAAGTTATTGTTTAAACGTTCACTATCCAAACAACGTTTGTGTTACAATGAAGAGATTTTTACGAAGTAATAATTTGTCAAATGAAATGCCGCGGAATTTTATCCGGGAAGTGATAATTTGGCAATTTCTTTTCGGTCTAATTTAGGTAGTCCACTTATTTAAAAGTTAGGTAAGCCACCCAAGCCCCCTCAGCCGCTTCTGATCTGGTCTTACATAACTTGTTAACAATTGTAATCACAGTGAATATGTATCTTTAGTTAAAGATACATATCTACGGACTACGAAGTAGATAAGACATTATGTGTATAAATGATATAAAATGATTGTCACTCATCTGACTGATCTGGCTAGTATTTCTTAACCTTGCAATGTGCTAATCTACTCGGCATTCAGTTACCACTTAGGTACAAGCCCCTCAGTTCCACATGATTTATTTCAATGTAGATAATATAATATAAAGGTTCGCGAATTGTTCGCGTGAAACCTATAATTAATTTAATTAGGTGCAATATTTCAATAATGGGTGTCCATTATGGTCGCTGAAATAGTTGCAATAGCCGAGTGTCGAGAGTGGCCTGGATTCCCGACCTGTTTGAATTTATTACGTTTTACGCGCTCATTACAGTGACGGCTAATAGGCAGCACACGACCCCATTGACATAAAAATACAAAAAATAAAACATTAAAGTCCACCTTGGGCGTAACTTGACCTATTCCTTTGACTACAGTGATTTCGTTACGTTCATGTTCAACCTTAATTTGATCAATCAATCAATCAATAAGGCTATCGAAGTCCACGGCTGGATTTAAGCCTCTCCCAATGCTGGGAGAGCTTGGTCTACTGTACCCATGTTGGCCAGACGGGTTGGTACAAGGTTTTATATCAAGCTTTCCTTCTCTCGCAATGATATTGTCTGCGTATTTTGCCGTTTGACGCCCCTTACAACACCCGTCGGATGAGACGGAGTACCTAGTGATTCTTGTATTCTTTATCCGTCACCACGCGGATTTTTTGATTTCGACTTAATTAATAATCCATTAAGAATTAGATGTAGGCCACTTTGCTCTTTAGAAATAGGTACCTGTCCTGTGTGGTGCAGAAACAGGATCTGTATTTAATACTGGGAATTGGTTCCTATGAGTACCGGGACCAAATCATAATTTGTCGTGGACAGAGCCGCGAGCTTCAGCTAGCTTTTTTATATATAAATTATCTCACAAGTACGAATCACAAACCATATTAATTTTGAGTTGAAATACAAAGTTATGTTTAGTTGACGTTGTGGTGAACTTCACATATGAGTTAAACAGGCACTCATTTGAAGTTGCACTTAGTTTAAGTTGCGTGTTTGAGATATTACGATGTTAGAAGCCGTATTTATGATGAATGTAAAATACTATTGCTTCGTGAAATTTATAACTTGATCTTCATGAGGTGCTTTAATGAATTTATAATGTGTGCTTTCAATAAAGTCAAATATTTTATAACTAGTGTCGCCATTGTCACATGGCATGTGTAAGTAATGGTGACTCTGTTTTCTGAGACTTTGCCTTCAGCTTACCATCAGGCAAGGGGAAATCTAATTGACGTATCCTAAATAAAAAAATAAAAAATATTAGATGTCCTATGTAGAACAGACACCGTCTGCGTGGAATGCCGAGGGAGCTTTCTTAAAAACGACGATGGCCCAGTTTCAGTCGGAATGCTAGAGTCATGCTTTATTAGAGAAACCTAAAACCTAGTAATTCGGTCCCGAGTCGGTGTTTTAGTCGATCCGAATTCGACACAATAATCCTTTATGGTCGACGGGAGCGGTGTTCATTGGGATTCACACTCGAAAAAAAAAAGAAAAATCATTTTTTCGGACGAGTGTCCTGGTAACGAATGGAATAACGCTGGCTAGAGTTAATTAGACGTGAGTTTAATGTGAATAGCGAACCTGTTGGAATTTACAGAATTTTAATTGTACGAGACATTGAGTCACCTAATTGTTTTTCAGTTTAAACCTACAGAGTGATAGAGGATAGCAATATAGAACAAACAATAGCACTACGTACGCGTTCTACGTCTTCTGAATATATTCTGCTAGGTACACCGGTAGTATGTAATACCCAATATTTACTTATAGACCTATTCAAACGCACTTAAAGAATAGCAATTAAAATAAATTCCTAAGAACCCGAGGACGATGGTTTATCCAACTTGTCTTGTCTTGGGTTAAGTGCTTAATGCCTGTCGATATTCCTAATCATTGATCAGTGAATTAGTGCCTACTGACAAATATGTACCTACAGAAAATTGTTAGAACCGCCGACTGACCACAGAACCTCAGGGAGTAATACATAAGTGTCTAGCAGAGGCTGCCTTAAAATCATGAGTATAATATTTCAAAGGTTTCACTGTGGTGAAAATTAGATCGTACTTTTTTCTTTTTTGGTACTAATTGAAACTATTTTCTCATTATACGCCAGATAATGTCACCGCTAATACGTAACATTTTCTTTAGAAACATACCTACTGCCACAACTTCAAGAGAATATAATTAATTGTAATAAAACTAATTTTAATGGATTCTATGACGATTACTTTTATCCACGCGTTAGGCCTCTTTTCAAAAAGAAGTAATATTGAAAGCAAAAGAAACGAATTAGATTCCGCCTGATGGTAATCATTCATCACCATCAAATAAATTTGTTTCGATGGTGTACTACCTACTGCTTAGTTGTTATTTATGTATAGAGATGTTCTTGCACAATACTATTATTGACTAGAACGGCCTCTTTGATGAAACATGTTGTTAGTTGTAAAGTTTGAAGGACTTTATATAGTCACTTTGAATAGTTTATAGTTAATGATTAGAGCGCTATTAGGTGAAATTGAAATCCAATATCATAGAACTAATAATACTAGTAGTTCTGTGAACAGTAGACCTCGCGCACGAGTACCCTTTTGGCACATTTATCTAGTAAAGGATGTTCGCGAGATAAACGACACAAAACTTCTTAAATTTAAACGATCCAGGGTCGTTTAGCGATTCACCAAATATTTTCTACCTTTTACTTTTTTCACGGTACTACAAAATAACCGAGTTTATTGTATATCAATGTGCACGATGCACATGGCGTATGAAGTGGTTTGATGAATTGTATTAAGCGTTAATAAATGTATGAAAACATGTCTCAAGTGGCAGGGACCGGCGGAAAATAGCGTATTTTGCGTGAAATCGTATTAAATGTGATCGTTTTATACTTTTTTTATACTACTTAGGTGGCAGACAAGCACACGGCTCACTTGATGGAAAGTGGTTACCGTGACCTATGAAAGTGTGTAACACCAGTGGATCACATCCGTGCTGCCGACCCTGTAAGAACAGAGATTTTATGTGCCCTCAGTGCAGAACACAAAATCAGGACAAGCCTTTGGTCTTCCCACTGACAACACAAAAACTCTCCAGAGTAATTTTACAGATCATCATCATAAACATAGATTAGTCTCAGTAGCATCTATAGTTTGTACTTTGGAGCCCGACTTCCGCTTTCCTACCACTCCTTAAGAATTTGACTTAGCTTGAAAGGAGCAGACTGCTAGGTGAGATAGAGGGTAGTACTTCTTTGATCAAACCATTCTGATCGTGCTAAAAAAGACAAGTCTCTACTTTGCCATAGTAAAATATAGTTGATGATTTCGATATAGTTGACATCCGTCCACAAATGACGGAGCTATGCGCGTACAAACATCAAAATAAATAAATAATATACACATCCGAATTGAGAACCTCCTTCTTTCTAGAACTCGGTTAAAAAAAAGACAAGTATCTAGTAAGTAAGTAAGTAAGTAGTAAGTATCTATAAAGGAATTTAAAAAATACTTTTCACATGGCTGCTGTCAAATGGCAGAGACTGTGTATCTGAAAAGGTATGTGTGTAATGAGTTATTCTGTTGCTGTGAAAGACGTACACAACCGTCTTTCACCGCAACAGAATAACTCATTGCTATTTAGCTGTTGTGACTTATGGCACATTTAACATACCTTTGCTTTTAAGCACAGTTTTTATATATGAGTAAAAGAAACAAAGTGCTTTTGACTTTTTTCCATGGGCAATCCGTCATGACTCAGAAATGTGTTCCATTAAATATTAGATGAACCCGCATACGGATGAACAGCGAAGTGGTGTTGTTGTCTTGAATACGTGTTGTATAAAAGTTCAGCTACAATTTCTAAACTTTCTTATAAAGAAACGGCAAATTTTCACAAAAATATGTAGATAGTGAAGTGATATATCTAATACACTCAACAAATATGTATTTAGTTTCAATGCAGTGTAAAAAGTGTAAAAACAGTATCATACATAACCTATTGGTTTGTTTTTATATTTCTATCATTCTGACACCTATAAAATAGTAATAATTGTAGAAAACTACAGTCATCAATCAAATACTATCATAGAATAAGTTCCACCACAAAATGTTCTGCATTTGAATACGATTTCAATGGACGATCTACAAATAGGACGAGTACCGGGACTAGCTTAGCCCTAATTTCAAAACTAGTCCTTGTCGGTTATACCACTTGGTTGGCAGACAAGCATACAGCACACCTAATGGAAAGTGGTTACCACCTAAGGACGTGTGCAACACCAAGGGAGTCACAATCGCGCTGCCAACCCTGTAAGCACAAGAGTTTCTGTGCCGTCAGCGTAAAAGACAAAGCAGGACAAGCTTGTGGTCTTTCCTTTACAAATACTCTTCAGTGAGCTCTGGGTAACCCTACTCACCGCCGGGAACACAACACAAGGTGTGGGTGGAAGGAATATAGGTAATATTGCGATAGAATTCGAGTACAGACAGTTTAATATCTAAAGTCTAAAGGGTCGTATTCTAGTATGTAACTCAGTTCTGAGTCTAGTTTTGTCTGAGGCTAGATAGTATAGGCAATCTGTCAATCTGTCTATACAGTCAGCGTAAGACACTAAGTTTTAAAATGATCTTAATACCAAGGTGTTAAAGAGCAAATTGGCGCAGGCCCCTCCTAAATTGCTTTAACTATGGCACAATATTGTAATAGGCACGCGAACTGTTTTTCCATATTTTCAATCAAGTCAATTATTTTTATAAGGTTTTTTTTATTATATACTTTTGATTATCTTGACACGACCCTAAAATGTAAATTCGTATATATTTAGTCTTAAGAAATTACTAGTACCTATGTATCTTCATTTATAAGCTGTCGTCTCGAAAATGCCGCGGTGGAGTTTGTTGTGCCATTTCTTCTCCACTATCGCCTGGGAAGCGGTAGTAAACTTAGTTTTAAGCTGAATTTGACGTCAAAAAGATGTAATTACGTTGCATTATTTTGCGAAATAAAGAATTTTAATCAAAATGTTTAGTTGATTTAAATTGTATTGTTGTCCGAACTAAAGGTGTCTATTAAATATCAGAACAATCAATCAACAGGAAGAGCAAGGCATTAAGATCATATTGAGTACTTTGTATCTGATACAGACTGTATTTGTCAGATAAATCGAGATTCAGGACTGAGTGTCGTTCTGGAATACTGCCCTAAATCTAGACGAGTATATGTAAAGATAGAAGGTACATTGTCAAAACCAGAATCATTCGAACAGAATTATTGTACCTAGCACATAAAATGTATAGGAACCACTGCCACTGGCACGCCGCGCGCCGTGGAGATATCCGCACGAAAAAGAAAGAAAACCTTATTCCATCACTAAATAAATGATCAACGTCTCCTTAACGAACGGCCTGCCAGTATAGATTAGAGACTAATAGTTTAATTCGATCGCCATTGGGCGCTGCTAACTGGCAAAACGTTTATTTAACATAGCTTCGCTTTTAGCACTGTTTCAATATCCATCAATATCAGAGGTCGCATTACAGTGTCAATTTAGTTTAGTCTTATTTTCTATATACCTAGTAATATTTATTACTTAGTTGTTTTCAACAGTGTCAAAATTGTGCACAAACAAAAAATAGCCAATCGTAAACATAAAAAAGGTAGCACTCCTTGTCTCAAAACTTATACGCAAGCTACCAAAGCAACCATTCGTACCCCGTACATATAATAATAATATTCTACAACATTCTACACAACGCTATCTAGACCCATGGTAAGCATAGTTTAACTAGCTTGTGTTATGGAATCTAGAATACGGATAAACATACTTAAAACCTTTTTTTGTAAATACATACATATTATACATAGAAACACCCAGACCAATGCAAATACCCATATTTCATGCATACAAATATTTGCACTGAGCGGAGATCGAACCCGCGCCTCCTGTGTAGCAGTCGCGTTCACTACCGCCACGCCACAGAGGCCGTCAAACATAGAGCACCATCCTATACTAATCAAACAACCTAGTCGTTAATATTTATTTTGTAAAACGCCTGTACGAATAATAATAATAACGTTTATTGCATCAGAATAAAAGCACAGTACAATAAGAAAATATATATTAAACTAGCTGACCCACCCCAGCTTCGCCCGGGGTATATTTTGAAGCTTCATATACCTTTGAGCCCGTATGTTTTAGTCTTCAAAATATGTATGAAAAATTGCCGGATTTGTTAACATTTATTATCAATGCTCCGCTCCCTTTAGTAGCGTGATGATATATAGCCTAAACCTTTCTCGATAAATGGACTACCCAACACAGAAAGAATCATTCAAATCGGAGCAGTAGTTCCAGAGTTTAGCGCGTTCAAACAAACAAACAAACAAACTCTGCAGCTTTATAATATTAGTATAGATATAGGTATCTACTTTACCCCTGACTCCTGAGCTAAGTTGTATTACAGGGGTAGCCATGAGTATAGTAGAAAATAGTACATTATGGTACAAGTGCACAAATTTGGTGATTACCGCTGAGGCGCACTTGAGACCTGAGCCAACAGGCGAGGGTCTTAACAGAGCCGAGGACTGTAATCATCAATACACACGTGTATCATGCGACGTTTTTCAACACACTTTCGAATCTAATCTCATACATTAAAAATTAAAACAACTTCAATGACATTGTTAACGCACAGTGTTTCAAAATACATTTTTTTCCATTTCGATTCAACTTCCACGGGACTTAAGGTAGTATCGATGCATTTATTTTCTAGATAGTCTGTAGATGCACCGCAACACGAATGCGCGATCAGCAAATGTATTTTGACGCGAAAGATTACAATGTAATTTTTCGCAAATTATGTTAACTATTTTATGAGATAAGATAAAATAGTGTATGAAACTGCACATAATTTTGATTAAGAACCCTTTGGTTGCGCCGAAGTGGAAACTGTATTTTTGACACGGAAACCCACTCCTTTTATACCCGTCTCCTCTCCCGCACTAATGATAGATATGGCTTCCGTCCGCCATTTGTGAAATATAGACACTCAGTGCCGCTTTGAACTAGCCAGCGTAAAGGCGATCGCGCGCGCGCGTCTCTCAGAAATGAATAATATTTGTTGTATTTTAACCGCTTCATAGACCTTTACCGATCGGATTGTGCCTCTCGTGTGTCCCTCAAGTGATCTAGTGATGTGGACGGCAGCTCCTGAGCAAGGAAGAGAAGATCCGTGTACCGGCTGCGATGAAAAACACGTGGGTCGTGAAGGTTAGTGCATCCTCTCCTAATTTCTCGGGCTGCATTCACTGCCTGGATCGAATCCGCGGCAGCCCGGCCACCTGTCTTGTTTTGTGTGTAAAGTGTCAATAGAACAGTTATCTGCTTCCCCGCAATACAGTCCACTCGCACACGTTGGCCCACGCGCCACCATTTTTTGGTCCGGATCGAGCCGGATTCTTAGCCGTAGTTCGTATTTTGTTATTATTCTAATGGGAATGAGCGCACCGCACCTAAGTGCCTGGTTATTTTAGTAGAAAACCCCGCATCCAGACACTTAGGCTTAGAATTTGTTGTCCGTTCGCCGCTGGCTCGCATTGTACCTACCTAATACATAAATAGGTTAGGTATCATATCAACACTTAATCGTAGTTCACAATTTTCGCATCGCACCTAAGTGCCTGGTTATTTTAGTAGAAAACCCCGCATCCAGACATTTAGGCTTAGATCTTAGGTATACTCAGACACCCTAGTGCATAGGCACAGTGTAATACCTAACGCATTTGGCTTTGTTTTGTTTTTTTCAATTACGTTGTTCTCGGCTCACGTCGTATTTGCCTAGTACCTGCGTGGGTAGACACGTGGCTGTGCCTACCTCGCTCGCATCTCATCCCAATTCATACGAAAGTATTTTAATTTGAATAGATATTACGCAATACTTAATCTCGGAAATAATAGTTGAATCTAGACAGCGACCATCGCGCAGGTGCGACCTTGTTGCTATGCGCGTTTGTTCAAGCGTGCATTCACAGTTGTAAGCACCTACCTACCTACATAGTTAACGCTCGCGCCGCCTCGCTGCTCTGTACCGCTAGGATTAAGTCATTTCATATTTAATTGTAAACATGTCCCCAAAGGTTGATAAGACCGGTAAGGTTCAATTGAAACTTTTATACGCTAAAAAAGAAATGATTTACTCTCGCGTACAATCGATTTATGATAGTGCACTTAAAACCTCTGATTTGGTCATCAGAGATTCGTTCTTGTGTTCTATAGAAAACTTAGATAGTCTACGCGCGGATTTCGAAACCTTAGTGCATGACATCAACGTTTTAGAGTTGAATTTGGATCCCGATTACTCAGTGAGTTATCAAGCCTTGTCGTCGTTTGACGATTTGTATTGTCGTATCAAGCGCGTCGCGAGGAGTTTGGAGAAGCCGTCTGACCGACCCAACCCCACTCGCGACCGACCTAAGTTGCCACCAATTCAAATACCCGAGTTTGATGGTAACATTCGCAATTGGTGTCGATTTATAGATAGTTTTGAGAATACAATAGATAAGAACGATTCGTTGACAGATCACGAAAAATTGCATTATCTCGTTGAAAAATTGACTGGTAAAGCTATAACCGCTTGCGCTGGAATTACGTTTAGTGCCGGGAACTATAATTTAATTTTAAATACTTTGAAAGCTAAGTATGAGGATAAAAGATCGGTAGCTAACGCCTATTTAGATCAGATGTCTGATTTGAAATCTATTACGGCATGTAACGATCAAAACTTAGAGAAATTTCTAGATACTTTCGCGTCAGCTGTTCGCGCCGTAAAGAACTTGAAGATCGATGACCTCTGCGACTTCGTATTTTTGTATATGGGTTTAAAGAAATTAGATTCCGAAACCATTCGTTTGTTTGAGTCGGATCATCGCGGCAGTAAAATTCCTAAGTTCGAAGACTTAGAAAGTTTTGTTCGCGAGCATATAAAGGTATTGCAACGCTCTTCATCGAAACATGAAGGCGCGAAGAAGGTTGTTACTTCTGAACGCAAAATAGATGCGTCATCGAAGTCACTGAGGTCAACCCATACTTATGTTAATACCGCACCAGCACGTGTACAATCACCTGTTTGCTCTTTGTGTAGTACTCATCACTCGCAACTGTACAAGTGTCCTGGTTTCCTGAAATTGTCGCCTAGTGATCGTTATAAATTTGTTCGCGCTAATAATCTTTGTTTTAATTGTCTCGGTACTAAACACCGCGTGGGTTTATGTAATAGTGGAAATGGTTGTCGCAAATGTCAAGCGAGACACCACACTTTGCTTCATTTTGAAAATAGTAATGCCGCATCCAAGGTGAGCACAGTTGGTTCGTCGAGCGGTGACGCGCGGCAGCCTGCGCCGCAGCCGCAGCCCGAGCTCGCACGCGCTCCGGCCTGCCCGGGGACCGCTACGAATGACGTCACCTTGTGTTCGTTCTCCGCTAGTGCTGCCCTCACTACGGTTTGTCTTGCGACCGCTCGCGTGGTTATTGTTGATGCATTAGGTAAACCGCACATTGTTCGAGCGCTATTAGATGGCGCTTCGCAAAGTAATTTTATTACTCAAGATTGTTGTCGGCGTCTTGGTTTCAATGTTGATAAGCGTTCAACCCGCTCAGTGGTGAAGGGTTTTGGAAGCTTACGGTCAGCTGTTCGTGGCACCGTTAAAACAAGGTTTAGATCTCGTTTTAATAATAATATTTGGTTTGACATGGATTCGCTCGTTATAGATAGAATAGCTGAACAGTTGCCTACCGTCCCGGTTGACACGTCTTTATTAACGAAATTTAAAGACTTGCCTTTAGCAGATGAGACTTACGCTGTTCCTGGAGTCGTCGATATATTGATCGGCGCTTCGATTCTCCCGCACCTCCAGTTATCACGTAAGGTTCAAGGGGGACCGACGTACCCCGCTCCGCACGCACTGGAAACAGTTCTTGGTTTTGTTATAATTGGTTCCGCACCCGCTTCTATAGATAGCTTTAGTCACTCGACTGCTTCGTTCTGTTGCACCGTCGAGCCGCCACTGGAGTCTACCATCCGCAAGTTTTCGCTCGGTGGCTCCCGTGTATCCGCTGAAAAACGCTTTCTTTGTTTGGAACGAAAGATGCAGGCGTCCCCAAAGTCGAAGCGGGCCTATGATGAGGTTGTTAACGAATATTTAGATAAAGGTTACATCTCACCTGCGCCTGCGGACACTGGCGGGACCCAGCCTTCGTACATTATCCCGCACCGCGGAGTTATTAGAGAAGATAAGCTTACTACTAAAACTCCGCGTAGTTTTGGATGGCAGTGCTAAGACTAGCACTTCCGTGTCGCTTAATGACATTTTGTATTGTGGTCGGAATCTTTAAGGTAATTTATTTGACATAATGTAAATTTTCGCATTAATATTAGTAGAATTTTAGCTTTTAGGACTCAACAGTCGCTTTGTGTTGGGCCCACTCTTCGCCCCATCGTTGGGACACATTCGTCGCTAATAGAGTGGCAAAATTCAATCTGAATTGGCGCCACATAATCTCTTTCACGTTGCTGGCACCGACAACCCAGCCGATTGTCTCTCTCGTGGATTGCTTCCTTCGCAAATTTTGGATCACCCGTTGTGGTTTGGTGGACCGTCCTGGATTCATGCCGCGTTAGATGGGTGGCCAGTTAGTCAATTCAATCCCACTACGGTTTCCGAACCACCCGAGGAGAAGAAGCACTCGCTTGTTGTATCGGTCCCACGTGAAGAGACCCTTATTTTGTTGTTGGCTAATCGCGTCTCGTCTTGGTCGAGACTGTTGCGTTGTGTTGTTTGTTCGCCTCTGCCCGCTGCCTAGCCAGCAGTAGGCACGAGCTCCAATCTAGGTTTATATTTTAGTTGTTATTTCCCAAACCTAGATTTAGATTAGACTTTAGATTTGTTTCGCATTTGTCGTTTCGAAGGTAACCCTTCAAGCCGGGGGGAATGGTTGCGCCGAAGTGGAAACTGTATTTTTGACACGGAAACCCACTCCTTTTATACCCGTCTCCTCTCCCGCACTAATGATAGATATGGCTTCCGTCCGCCATTTGTGAAATATAGACACTCAGTGCCGCTTTGAACTAGCCAGCGTAAAGGCGATCGCGCGCGCGCGTCTCTCAGAAATGAATAATATTTGTTGTATTTTAACCGCTTCATAGACCTTTACCGATCGGATTGTGCCTCTCGTGTGTCCCTCAAGTGATCTAGTGATGTGGACGGCAGCTCCTGAGCAAGGAAGAGAAGATCCGTGTACCGGCTGCGATGAAAAACACGTGGGTCGTGAAGGTTAGTGCATCCTCTCCTAATTTCTCGGGCTGCATTCACTGCCTGGATCGAATCCGCGGCAGCCCGGCCACCTGTCTTGTTTTGTGTGTAAAGTGTCAATAGAACAGTTATCTGCTTCCCCGCAATACAGTCCACTCGCACACGTTGGCCCACGCGCCACCACCCTTATTATGCAACAGTTTCATAAACTACTATCACAGTCTAACGACACATTACTCATTATACTGTGCTACTATTCTATAGTACCTATTTAGATAAAAAGTTTATTTGGAGAAACAATTAGTAAATATGCATATGGTGAAATATGGTGGAACCTAAATGTATTTACTTGTAACCTGTGTACCCATATATCGCAATAAATTGATTTGATTTGATTTGCAGTTAGTAAAATTATAGTGAACTTTTTTTAATGACATAGTTTTGCATAAAATTAGTAAGCACGGTTTTTATTTGTATAAAAACTTTTTTTAAACAAGGCAACTATGTAACTCTTTAATAACTCTATCGTAAATTGTATCGAGATTTTTAGGTAGGTAGTTTGATTATATTTTATAGGTGCCATTGTGGTGAAATTGTGGCCATTTTATGAGCAAGTGTGTTAGAAACTTTTTGACTTAGGTGTCTGAGATAATGAGTTTAATTACTTAAGATTTAAATACAATAGATTAATAATAGACGGCGACTATCCCAGGTTTTACCATGGCACACACCAACAACTTTTCGATGCTTTTCAAAGTTATGTGTGTATTTATCGCAGGTTTATAAGTGCCCAGTTAATGGCAATAGGCTCGCCACCTATTACATTGGGACCTAAACATAAACTGGCAAAATGTGGGTGCTAGCACCTCTGCCTACCCCTTTGGGAATATAGGCGTGAGTTTATGTTTATGTTATGTTATGACTATGTAATCGAGTTTCCTATAAGGCAACGTCTGTCAGTTAGGTTGGTTATCGTCATCATAACGGAGTTAGTCCTGGTTGCATCCTGACCTTTTAGAAACCGTGATACGCTCTTTTTATATTGACTTGGCATATATGATGGGTTATGCCGCAAAGAACGTCATCTGATACCCCAACCCTGAAAGGAATATGCCTCCACCAGAGCTTCTGTTAATCAGCAGATGCATTCATTGATAGGTGAGGTTGGCTTTCGATCCGAAGATCTTGGTGGGCGAGGATGCATGAGGATGCACACGTCAAATGTGTATTTGCCTGACTAGTTAAATTAGTTACCTACTTTTTACTAAACATCAAAACGGTAAGTTATACGGAAACTTGTATGAAATAATTTAATGTGACGTCATAATATTTAATATTTAAATCATTTACATATTATATTATATTATCATATTTTTTATTTATTTTAATCACTAATAGGTTAGGTACCTATTATTATAGGTAAGATGGATGATAATGACCGACGTAACTTACACCGCTCTTTTACCATTCTTAATTTAATGACATCAGTTAAATAATTTATTTTAACTACAGGAAAATACACACTTCTGTTACCGCATCTTGGCGCACTGACTGCGGTTTTTGTTCGTTTGACTTTCAGTGAAGTGCTACTGTCAAATTCCTCCAACCCTAAAAGGGAAACTTGCGCTAAAGAATCGGCAGTCGATTGCAGGTAAGTCGATATTAAATTTCCACAATGGAGATTGAGTATTGCTTTTACGGCAAAAGCCAAAAGCAATATTCAATTTTTTCTTTGATTTCTTGAGCAGACACAGTGTAAGCGAAAAAATAATATGACTATATTTTATTTTCTGAAACGTACAGAAACCAGATAAGTAGGTAAGAAATATCGAAATTTTTATCATACTTCAATGTAGTGATGTAGATTAAAACAAATTTATAAAACTCTGCTACGTTTGTTTGTTCGTTGGGGAGTCACATACTAACTACTTTACCGATTTTAATATCTCTTATTGTTTTCAAAGGCTAATAACTCCAATCAACACATTTAATAATGTTTGTGGAGTACTTGAAAATCAGCAGTCAGATATGTTTAATCAAGACCTTTTTAACAATAAAAAAACCGAATCAAAATCTGTCCAGTATTTTTGTGGTCAATGTGAACAATATTAATTTAATACAACCCAAGTGTTACTATCTCCAATGTACAGACACTATTACTTTACAATTTCATAATATAAGTACAGAAATCTGGTGGTCATGGAATCTTACTCTATGATAATATTTGTTACCTTTAATATAACACGTGAATAAACACGATCTGTTGTATGAGGCTAAGGTTAAGTATATACTCACTCATCGGGGAGATTGGAAGCGCCGTCCTCTTGGCCGGGCGCGTTCACATGGTAAATGCAGAAGTTCATTGCAAGCGCCCTCATGTCAACGAAGTTGAAGAAAGGCTGGAAGCTCCCGTCTGTGGACAAACAAAATGAATTACTATATTACAATTTTACAACATCAGACATAATTCAGTCTGATTCTAAATTTATTTAGACGATATGATTTAATTGGTAGACCTTAGTTTCTCTCGATAGACGTATTGTGTGTTTGACAAATAATGCCAAAATTAGAAATTGGTGCAACAATTTAAAAACAGTAGACGACATCAACTTATTTGTACTTAATGAAAATGAAACGCTTTATGCTACCGGTGAACAGATTTTTCTTCGCGCAAAGGATTGATGTTGCCATTCAACGTGTCAATGCAGTTAGTCTTCTGGCCACCGTTCGGGTTGACATCGATGGAGAGGAATTTGTTGACGCCTGAACATGTAGGTTCGTATATATTATGTATTGTTTTTGAGTGTCACCATTGTCACACGGTATGTGTAAGTAATGGTGACCCTCTTTTCTGGGACTTTGCCTTCAGCTTACCATCAGGCAAGGCGAAGTCCAATTGATGTGTCCTATATAAAAAAAAATGTACATTGTACATGTAAATAAATAAAACATTAAAATCATAATCAACTAAAAGTTCTAATTAGGTGAAATGTGAAAAAAAAGTGAATCGCAGATATAATTCAGAAGATATACCAGAATGGGCGAAAAGCTCGTTAACGTACCGGCAGCTGAGAGTCGGTGGCGATGTCAAGGTTATCTTATGAGATGCACAAGTGAAAAACGCACTAGTGTCAAAAAGCCCACTTTTTATTTTGTTTTCTACAAATGTGAACATGTTCATATGCCGTGTTAATAGATATTCTATTTCTACATACTTTCTGCTGAAGGCCAACCAGCGGCTTTGACTTAAGGTACGAGTAAGTACCTCAAGAAAATATATAAATCCAATTTTGCCCCGAAGCACTTTGTTCAACTGAATTCAATATTATTTGAACAGTTACACACGAACGTTACTTACAAACCTAACATAGCTCGATACTTTCCCTCAAAGGCGCTCTTTCGAGCATAACATCGACAGTACCTATCAGAAATATTTTTATGATTTTCGTTGTTTGTTGTAGATTGAAATATAAGTAGGCAAAACGTTCTGTGATTGATATATTAAAGGTATTATATATACCTAGTTACGGCCCAGGTCCCGGTTTCTTCTGTCTACCTACGCGACGAATAATAAATATAGATGGAAAAATTGCCTATTAATGTTTAAATTGCCTCTATTGTATTCAAAGTTTACAACTTCCTGAACAAAGCTGAAATTATATTTTTCCGAGTAGAGCTGATTTGCTTTGTATCGGTGAGCGATCCAATTTGGTTCCTAAATTGTAATTTATGTTCGGTCTGTTCTAATCAAGACAGAATGCTGAATACTCATAACATTAATTTTGAGGCAAATTTGCGGTAGCATTAAGTTCATATCAATAAGTATACTATCACAAACAGAAGGTCTTCTCCAAACATCTTAAACTGAAATTGGAATTCATTAATTAAAAATAATTAAAAGGACCACACACACAAAAAAACATGTTGGCAAACAATACCAATAAAAAAGTCAAGCTACACAATACCTACACTATATATGGTTAAACTGTTCTATTATAAACTGTATAACGGTTAGAGATGTGGGCCATTTGCAATATCGATTATGTTATTACATTTTCGTCCTATTTGGATACTGATAAAAAGGGAAAACCTGCTAAAATCAAATATTGACAGGAACAGTGTAGTGGTAGAGCTATCCACCGATACGTCGGAAGTCGCCGGTTCGAGACACGCTTTGTGCAAATATTTGTATTCGTGAACATGTCCATTTTCATCGAGATGGATTTTTATATTACAAATGAGTATTTATATAAATACAAAATATTTCGAAGTATGTTTATCCGTTTTCTAATCTCTCCTTTAGTCAACTCATGCAATACCCCCGGGACGAGGAAATGATGAGGTATTCCTAGTATTTTGCTTTACCCTGAATCACTCGGCAGCCAATAGGAACTAAGCGCCAGTCGTCGATAAACACGTAACATTTTTTCCTTATGGTTATTTTATTATCTGTATAGGTAAATTGACAAAATATCCATGTATTATCTAAGTACCTAACTACTATAGATTTTAATGAACGCAAATGTCAATTATTTTGTTGATAAAAAAGACGATTATTATTTTTATCTTTTTTTTTTTACGTGCGCAAAATCCCCACGGATACCTCCCCACCGGAGCAGGTGGGAGAGGTTATGTCGGACTCGAACCGACTAAAACGCACGCCGCCTGTGGGTCGTTTTGGTTGCCGAAGGTGAGGTTGACAGGCATATCCCTCGCACCCCGGCCGACCCAGGGATTATTATTTTTATATCTTGATATACATATCTAGACATTTGTATGTACTATTTAAATATTCATATTTTGATGCCGGTAACAATAAAACGGCATAGTATAGTCTACAAAGTTTCAAAATGATCTTAATAACAAGGCGTCAAGATCAAGTCAAACTGTTTCCTTGATTTAAATTGTGTTATTGTCCGAACTAAAGGTGTGTACCAAATAGAACAATCTGTCAACAAGAAGGCATTAAGATTATTTCATCATATTCAAGATCGTTCTGATGCTGACTGTACCTACTCGTATAAAGAATACTCCTTAAAAGGATAAATAGAATATCTTATATATTCTGTTTATGGTTTACCTACTACCTACTCGTAATCACAATAATCGATTAAACTTAATCGAGATAATATAACGAATACTATATATATATAGTAATGTTTCCTAGTTTTGTCCAAGATAAATATGTTTTTCATGATAGATAAAATCGAAACTTATTACTGCTCTGCCACCGCGGCCCTGTCATCCTGACGACGACGGCCGGATATTGCACAGTTGATGTATTTAGTGAGTTTTATAAACTAGTTATTTAGCGTTTGCCAGGGTAATTCGATTACTGATCTGCGTAGGTTGTATGATTGAAATGCGTGGGTTGTATGATATGATATAAAATACAGGAATAGAGAAATAGAACATACCGCTGATATGTGTTAGTATAAAGTTCCTATATAAGTTTCATGAAAAGAAATGGTTCTCCTTACTTTTCATGAAACTTATGTAGGGATGACCTATAAAAAGCAAAAGCATAATTATTAAGCACGTGGGTGATCGTGCCCCAAGCGATTCCTATATGTATAGATCAATCTAGAAAGACAAACCTAATACAAGTGGTGGCGCTTGGCTGAGTGCGGTAATGGACTGTATTGCGGGAAGTAGCTAACTGTTCCATTGACGCTTTACACACAAAAGACAGGTGGTCGGGTTGCCGCGGGAGTGATCCAAGCAATGAATGCAACCCGAGAAATTAGGAGAGGATGCACTAACCTTCACGACACACGTGTTTTCATCGCAGCCGGTACACGGATCTTCTCTTCCTTGCTCAGGAGCTGCCGTCAGCATCACTAGATCACTTGAGGAACACACGAGAGGCACAATCCGATCGGTAAAGGTCTATGAAGCGGTAAAAATGTAACAAATATTAATCATTTTTGAGAGACGCGAGCGCGGTCCGTCATTACGCTGGCTAGTTCAAAGCGAGACTGAGTGTCTATATTTCACAAATGGCGGACGGAAGCTACATCTATGGTTAGTGCGGAAGGGGAGACGGGTATAAAAGGAGTGTGTTTCCGTGTCAAAATACAGTTTCTACCTCGGCGCAACCATTCCCCCCGGCTTGAAGGGTTACCTTCGAAACGACAAATGCGAAACAAATCTAAAGTCTAATCTAAATCTAGGTTTGGGAAATAACAACTAAAATATAAACCTAGATTGGAGCTCGTGCCTACCGCTGGCTAGGCAGAGGGCAGAGGCGAACAAACAACACAACGCAACAGTCTCGACCAAGACGAGACGCGATTAGCCAACAACAAATAAGGGTCTCTTCACGCGGGACCGATACAACAAGCGAGTGCTTCTTCTCCTCGGGTGGTTCGGAAACCGTAGTGGGATTGAATTGACTAACTGGCCACCCATCTAACGCGGCATGAATCCAGGACGGTCCACTAAACCATAACGGGTGATCTAAAATTTGCGAAGGAAGCAATCCACGAGAGAGACAATCGGCTGGGTTGTCGGTGCCAGCAACGTGAAAGAGATTATGTGGCGCCAATTCAGATTGAATTTTTGCCACTCTATTAGCGACGAATGTGTCCCAACGATGGGGCGAAGAGTGGGCCCAACACAAAGCGACTGTTGAGTCCTAAAAGCTAAAAATTACTAATATTAATGCGAAAATTTACAATTATGTCATTAAGCGACACGGAAGTGCTAGTCTTAGCACTGCCATCCAAAACTACACGGAGTTTTAGTAGTAAGCTTATCTTCTCTAATAACTCCGCGGTGCGGGATAATGTACGAAGGCTGGGTCCCGCCAGTGTCCGCAGGCGCAGGTGAGATGTAACCTTTATCTAAATATTCGTTAACAACCTCATCATAGGCCCGCTTCGACTTTGGGGACGCCTGCATCTTTCGTTCCAAACAAAGAAAGCGTTTTTCAGCGGATACACGGGAGCCACCGAGCGAAAACTTGCGGATGGTAGACTCCAGTGGCGGCTCGACGGTGCAACAGAACGAAGCAGTCGAGTGACTAAAACTATCCATAGAAGCGGGTGCGGAACCAATTATAACAAAACCAAGAACTGTTTCCAGTGCGTGCGGAGCGGGGTACGTCGGTCCCCCTTGAACCTTACGTGATAACTGGAGGTGCGGGAGAATCGAAGCGCCGATCAATATATCGACGACTCCAGGAACAGCGTAAGTCTCATCTGCTAAAGGCAAGTCTTTAAATTTCGTTAATAAAGACGTGTCAACCGGGACGGTAGGCAACTGTTCAGCTATTCTATCTATAACGAGCGAATCCATGTCAAACCAAATATTATTATTAAAACGAGATCTAAACCTTGTTTTAACGGTGCCACGAACAGCTGACTGTAAGCTTCCAAAACCCTTCACCACTGAGCGGGTTGAACGCTTATCAACATTGAAACCAAGACGCCGACAACAATCTTGAGTAATAAAATTACTTTGCGAAGCGCCATCTAACAGCGCTCGAACAATGCGCGGCTTACCTAATGCATCAACAATAACAACGCGAGCGGTCGCAAGACACACAGTAGTGAGTGCAGCACTAGCGGAGAACGAACACAAGGTGACGTCATCCGCGGCGGTCACCGGGCGGGCCGGAGCGCGCGCGAGCGCGGGCTGCGGCTGCGGCGCAGGCTGCCGTGTGTCACCGCTCGACGAGCCAACCGTGCTCACATTGGATGCGGCATTACTATTCTCAAAATGAAGCAAAGTGTGGTGTCTCGCTTGACATTTGCGACAACTATTTCTACTATTACATAAAACAACGCGGTGTTTAGTACCGAGACAATTAAAACAAAAATTATTAGCGCGAACAAATTTATAACGATCACTAGGCGACAATTTTAGAAAACCAGGACACCTGTACAGTTGCGAATGATGAGTGCTACACAAAGAGCAAACAGGTGACTGTACACGTGCTGGTGCGGTACTAACATAAGTATGAGTTGACCTCAGTGACTTCGATGACGCATCTACTTTGCGTGCAGAATCAACAACTATCTTCGCGCCTTCATGTTTCGATGAAGAGCGCTGCAATACTTTTATATGCTCGCGAACAAAACTTTCTAAGTCTTCGAACTTAGGAATTTTATTGCCGCGATGATCCGACTCAAACAAACGAATGGTTTCGGAATCTAATTTCCTTAAACCCATATACAAAAATACGAAGTCGCAGAGGTCATCAATCTTTAGGTTCTATACGGCGCGAACAGCTGACGCGAAAGTATCTAGAAATTTCTCTAAGTTTTGATCGTTACATGCCGCAATAGATTTCAAATCAAACATCTGATCTAAATAGGCGTTAGCTACCGATCTTTTATCCTCATACCTAGCTTTCAAAGTATTTAAAATTAAATTATAATTCTCGGCACTAAACGTAATTCCAGCGCAAACGGTTATAGCTTTACCAGTCAATTTTTCAACGAGATAATGCAACTTTTCGTGATCTGTCAACGAATCGTTCTTATCTATTGTATTCTCAAAACTATCTATAAATAGACACCAATTGCGAATGTTACCATCAAACTCGGGTATTTGAATTGGTGGCAACTTAGGTCGGTCGCGAGTGGGGTTGGGTAGGTCAGCCGGCTTCTCCAAACTCCTAGCGACGCGTTTGATACGACAATACAAATCGTCAAACGACGACAAGGCTTGATAACTCACTGAGTAATCGGGATTCAAATTCAACTCTAAAACGTTGATGTCATGTACTAAGGTTTCGAAATCCGCGCGTAGACTATCTAAGTTTTCTATAGAACACAAGAACGAATCTCTGATGACCAAATCAGAGGTTTTAAGTGCATTATCATAAATCGATTGTACGCGAGAGTAAATCATTTCTTTTTTAGCGTATAAAAGTTTCAATTGAACCTTACCGGTCTTATCAACCTTTGGGGACATGTTTACAATTAAATCTCAAACTAAAGTGCGGTAAACAATAAATATGAAATGACTCAATCCTAGCGGTACAGAGCAGCGAGGCGGCGCGAGCGATAACCGTAGGTAGGTAGGTACTTATAACTGCCAGTGCAAGCTTGAACTAACGCGCATAGCAACAAGATCGTACCTACGCGATGGTCGCTGTCTAGGTTCAACTATTATTTCAGGGACTAAGTATTGCGTAATATCTATTCAAATTAAAATACTTTCGTATGAATTGGAATGAGATGCGAGCGAGGTAGGTACAACCACGTGTCTACCCACGCAGGTACTAGGCAAATACGACGCAATTGAAAAAAACAAAACAAAGCCAAATGCGTTAGGTATTACACTGTGCCTATGCACTAGGGTGTCTAGTATACCTAAGATCTAAGCCTAAATGTCTGGATGCGGGGTTTTCTACTAAAATAACCAGGCACTTAGGTGCGATGCGAAAATTGCGAACTACGATTAAGTGTTGATATGATACCTAACCTATGTATGTACCAGGTAGGTACTATGCGAGCCAGCGGCGAACGGACAACAAATCTAATCCTAAGTGTCTGGATGCGGGGTTTTCTACTAAAATAACCAGGCACTTAGGTGCGGCGCGCTTATTCCCATTAGAATAATAACAAAATACGAACTACGGCTAAGAATCCGGCTCGATCCGGACCAAAAATGGTGGCGCTTGGCCGAGTGCGGTAATGGACTGTATTGCGGGAAGTAGCTAACTGTTCCATTGACGCTTTACACACAAAAGACAGGTGGTCGGGTTGCCGCGGGAGTGATCCAAGCAATGAATGCAACCCGAGAAATTAGGAGAGGATGCACTAACCTTCACGACACACGTGTTTTCATCGCAGCCGGTACACGGATCTTCTCTTCCTTGCTCAGGAGCTGCCGTCAGCATCACTAGATCACTTGAGGAACACACGAGAGGCACAATCCGATCGGTAAAGGTCTATGAAGCGGTAAAAATGTAACAAATATTAATCATTTTTGAGAGACGCGAGCGCGGTCCGTCATTACGCTGGCTAGTTCAAAGCGAGACTGAGTGTCTATATTTCACAAATGGCGGACGGAAGCTACATCTATGGTTAGTGCGGAAGGGGAGACGGGTATAAAAGGAGTGTGTTTCCGTGTCAAAATACAGTTTCTACCTCGGCGCAACCAACAAGTATAAATAAAAATTATCGTCAATCTTTAAATGAATTCCGAGATTCAAGGACTGCTATCGTTGTGGTTCGGTTATGGAATCGTTTAATAATATAATACATAGAAGGAAACCAATACAGTGTATGTTGGTACAAGTACTCAAAAAATATAATTGGAACCGTACACAATAGATAGTAATGGAATATAACAATATTCAGAAAACTCATTATAGGTACCTATATTTTTGTTACAGAGACTATTCTTCTACGGTTTCAGAACTTGTATGGGACTTGAATGTGTGTATAGCTTCCCTTCAATCAATCAATCACTCGGTATGTCTCTTATAAATAGTCGACAGGTCATACACAATTATATTCATAATGCATGGTACGCGTTACGTACAGACAATTGCACTAGTTATTTTAACTCAAGAAACATTGTTTATTGGCATTGTTAAATGTAATCTCAGAAGTAATTTAAAGTTTCGATATTTTAAGATTGAATGTAACCGATGCTATTAAGTGTACATAGGTACATAAGTGACTATTACGCTAGCCTCGAGATATTTAAGTAAGACGGTACTGGTCTGATATCTAGACAGTTGATTTGATAGGCACTAACAAACTTAAAACCGCAATATGTTAAAGAACGACGACATTACGTAAGGTAATGAATATTTCATGAATTATGTTTTAGTTTCATCGCAATTCCACCTGGACATAAAACTTATATCATCAAAATCTTAGAAGTGAACTGATTTAATATTATGTCTAGGAAGAGAGAACTCGTAAAAATATTATGTGAGAAAAACTCAAGACACAGCTATTAATTCATAACTGGAATGAAAAACAAGATCGTACAAGGCAGCTGTAGATGAAACTATTTTTATATCATAAAAGTGAATTATATCTGCCTACATACTATTTATAAATTGGCTGCTTGAGCTTCTCAGATTGAATCATTGTAGGTATCATAACATAGATACATTTATACAGTAAGAACAGTGACATACATTCGATAAATATTAACAATAAGCATAAATTAGTCGGAACATATAATTATCGGTTTCAGAATTATAACTGCTTTGCGAGTTGATTTTCGCTTTTAAACAAATAAAGATTATGATACATTTAAAATTTAGGTAAATTCAATCATTTGAATAATACAGAAAACTGGAAACAAGTAGCTTAATATGGTTTCTATTGTTGAAACTCACTTGTGCATCGCTAAAATTCTTAAGTACTGCGATTATTGGTGCCATATAAAAGTAGTGTTTCATGGCACAGTCGGCATTTTACGAGAACACACACACATAAAGTCTCGCAGCAAGCAGAGACACAACAAGATCTGATAGACATATTATATACGCCTAGATCTTACCTTTTAGTGGGCTACCTATTCACTCTCGTCTTAAATCTGTTTCTGTTTCATTTTAACGCACCATAAAAAGTTCCTTTACTATGTTCATATTTCATTATAGGTATCGTAAGTACTATGGAAATAAATCCCGGTACGTGTGGAACGTCCATACGGACAAAGCGATGGAATTATCAAGCTAATTGGATCCATTTAAATATGCATATTGCGACGCTATAATGAAACCATATAAGTAATTAACATACTGTGATACACTGACTGTATATCCCAGACAGGGAAATCATAAAGGTATTCTATACTTATTGGTGTAACTATATAATAAGGATTGATGGACTAACTGACAAGCACTTTTCAAAATACTTTGTTGTCAATTTTCTAAAAAGAAATTCGACCTAAGAAATAAGTAATCTGTGCCCGGGATTTGAACCCAAGGCGTCCCCATCGTACGCAGATATATGTGCAAATTTATGCCTAGACAATAACGTAGCAGTTAATGCGATATTCATGTTATAAATCAATAAAAATGCCATAGGAATGTACATGGAACCAATTAACCAAACACACTTTGCACTAAGTAATTGCGTCATGAAATACAAAGGATTCTGAGGAGTAATATCAAATTACAGACAGGACAGTCTGATATCAATAACTCCGCAGATTGTACATTTCATTTAAATTACGATTCCATTTAAATTAAACAACCTATTAAAATCATAATTGTGAAAGTTTGTGAAGATATTCGGATGTTTGTTATTTAAACACACTCTAACAGCTGAACGGGGCTGACTGAACTTCGGCACAGAAATAGAATTTGGACCAAAATTACACGTAGGCTATCCCGGCAATGGATTCCCATGAGTTGCTGAAACTGGATCTAAATTCCACGCGAACAGAGCCGCGAGCATCAGTAAGTTGTGAATAAAACAAGCAACGAACGAGTTTCGAAGAGTTAAAACTTGTTTGGAAACAATTAAGACTGATCTCGTATTAGGAAAGAAGGAAAGAGTAGATCTACCTAGTGCTTCTTGTATGTTAACAAATTTAATTCATAGTCAAACTGTCACATGGTCATCAAAATTTATTTAATAATTCTACGCTGGAACGAGTAATGTGACAAGTTGAAATACTTACCTGGAGCTATCCCTGTTACTTAGTAAATAAAAACATAATATTTAAATTGTGTTCTAATAATTTAGCTCTTTAGTAGTAGGCACCATAAGATTGAATTTCTTTAAGATTGATCATAAGTAGGTACCTATTATTAAGTTGGCACAGTAAACATATAAGTGTTTAAATATTGGGTTTCTAGACACATGTTTCTATGGTGTACCCTGGGCTAGACAAAGTGGGTGCATTCGCCATCTGCGGGGGATCTGTTGGACTTATATTCTGCCCCTATTTTGCCCGTAGAACAGATTTAAAATACCAAAACGCTGAAATCCTTTCTCTAATCATCCCGAAGCACAAATAGCAGTTATGACAGACAGAGATCTGATCCCTATCATTGTATCTTCGTTATCTGTTATACTAGAACAAAGACCACCTATTCTATAGACTTCACTCACAGGTGACAGTCAGACGTGTTGAAAAGATATTGGCGAGCCACAAATAAACAAGAATTACGTAGTGTCTCCGCCTAGGAGTCTAGACGTTTTCTTTGTATGTGTCGTATCATCTTTAATTAATCTGTCATATCAAAGTCAGGTAGACGCGATTTTACCGTACCCATTAAGAAATTATAAAGGCTTTATTGTCGCTATAACAAAAGCGTGATACAAAGGTGTTATGTCGAGAATAGCCCTGACGTCTACTTATTGTTTATCTTCATGAACTTTCTTATTAAATAAATGTAATTAGATAAGTTAGTATCATGTTTTGTTAAGCAGGTACTTACTTGCCTAAATCTCATATACGAACAACTTGTGCTATGTTCGTGTAATACTTATTACTTAAGTTTGGTACATGCCATTTGGATTAGGAGTATACAAATTTATAGGCTTCATATATGTCAGTTTATATTATTCATGAAATATATATTTGAAATGTTAGAACTGGGCCACCATTTTCACTCATATTAAACCAGAACACTTTTAAAGAAGTTTCTTAGCCTGAGGTAGATAGCTATTCTATGATATACGTTAAACCTCAGAAACTTAACTTGATAGCATAATTCGGTAAAAACAATCAATAACGTAAACAAAAAAGGTCTTGTTGGGATTTAAGCTTTTTAAAAATACAAGTAAAATATCCCTATTTGGTAAAACTTCTTTGTAGGAATCGTTTTGTGAGTTATTTCCTATATTTAATAAAACATAATAACATTACAGCTATAACCGCGGCTCAACAAAGACTAATAAGACCGCTCCTTTTTTGATCTGCGGGTTGACAAGAATTAAATTAAAGTCAACCACTCTGAGTTAAACTCCGCAGGGATGCTCGAAAGTAAATAGTGCCGCGTTTGAACGACGCGACGTCGGATCGCGCAATTTATAGCAGAGTCTAACCTCAAACACTAATTGAGAACTAACGGAGAAATGTAAATTACTTAAATTTATTTTAATGTAAAGTAAAAGTGGGCAGAAAAATTATGAAAGTCGAGTAAATGCAGCTGAGTTGCACTTATTTACCAGTACCTAAATAGGCGGGCAGAGAATACAGATATTACGAGTATGATGTGGTCACGAATGAGTGATGATCAACCTAGTATTAAAGGGCAGGTCAAAATAAGCACTTGAAAATTAAAGGTTTAATGCCCTCCATTGAGGTAAGGCGAAAGCAGATGATGGACTATTATCTCCACCTACTCCGGAGGGAAAAAGGCATGAGTATATGTTTATATAGGTAGATTATCATTTTCTTATCATTGACTGTAGTTATATCACAATTTTTCCTAACAGGCCGCCCGAGTAAGCTTAGCGCTAGGTAGGTCAAAAAGATACCTCGTTATTTAACTTTTTCTGAAAACTGTTCACCGCGCTGCATAATCCTCTTTAAAGCACGATTTGGCTTACCGCTTTAACTTTGTTTGCTTTATATAAAATGTTTGGTATTTCAGATTGTTTTTGCAGTGAACGAATCCGTCGCACGTGAGTACATTTATATTTTTATATAGTTACATCGAATAAATCTATGAGTAATACTAAAATATATGTTTTAAATTAGCAGGTAGGCAGCATCTAGTGTCTGTAATGGTGACCCTCTTTCCTGAGACTTTGTCTTTAGCTTACCATCAGGCGAGGTGAGGTCAAGTTGGCGTGTCCTATATAAAAAAAAGATACAATACCCGTTCATAATAACACTAATAGTTCTGTGAACAGTGGACCTCGCAAGCGCCATCTGCCATACTTTTCTGGTATCCTTAAAAAAACATTAAAAAAACTATACCTATCTTCTTATTTTAAACAGCCTCGGATGTTTCATCAAAAAAACGCTACAGCACACTTCACCCCGTTTTCTCATCTGTTTTTCTTTATAACGAAGTTCACATTCACGAGGCTAGATATTTTTCCACAACAACCTGTGAGGAATCATGTCTTTGATATTTCAGCTGAAATCCTTAAGATCCGGTCATAAATACGGCGACATCAAACATCCCCCCTTTTCTTACCCATTTCTCCTTTTATCGAAAAAGCTCTCTACAAAAGTTGTGTTTTGAGCATGTGTGCCAAGTTTGGTGAAAATCTGTTAAGAAATGTGCCCTCTAGCCTAGAACTGACAAACAGACATACGAAAGTAAGCAAAATCGGTCATCTTGTCGAAACGGACTCTCGCGAGAAAAAGAAGAATTATTATGACATTGTGGACTAATAGTGTCAAAGTGTTTTCTCTCTTATACTTGCGATTCCTTGTGGGTCAGGGTCTGATTGAATCACTTATTCTATTCTCCAAGTTCCAAAACTTATTTTATATCAGCTAACACTTTTTCTTTTGCGTTTTGTTGTCGAACTACAGATGTGTAAGTATTGTGGACGTGTTCTTTTTGAAAGTACATAATTGTGCCAGTATTTTTTTATTTCGTTTTTTTTATTGAAAAGGCGTTGACGCAAAATTTTCGTCTGAGTCATTATTTCATTTGCGGTTGTATAGATATGAGTTGATTGAGCAAGTTTGGTTTGTGGTCAAGTCGTTAAAATTGTAGGTTGTTGCTGAAATAATACATCTGTTCTGTGGCAATAGTTTATTGGTAATATGGCTAATTGTTGTATTTCAAATTGACATTTCTGCGTTTGCCGTCTGAATGTCAATTATATATATTAGTATATATATACTACTAGTATATATATATATATATATATATATATATATATATACTAGTAGCATATCTAAGGATCTCCTTCAGGAGATCCTTAGATATGCTACTAGGTACTGAAGAGAACTTGAGAAATCCGGTTTATGCGGTATATGTAAATATAATCAAACTGCTTCTTAATTTCAACCATGGTTTCTATGAATTTGCTTATGGAATGATAGGATACTAGATAAAATACTATCTGGTATTAATGTGAACATCTATGATCAGGTATAAATCAATTGGTCTATATCAGCCCATAGCCGAACAAACATTTTTCAATATGCACCACAGCACTCATACAACACGATCTTTCACTTTCCGAATTCTGATTATCCCATCCAGAAAATTCTAACAATTTTACATATTCATGAAATATACATGCATACACAATTCTTAAACTTTCTCCAACAGCAGGTTGATACAATATGAATGACATGGAACTGCTGCGCCCATTAAATAATCATTGATATTCGTCAATTTACCGTTTTCTAAGAATACAGTCAACGCGTTGGTAAACAAAATAAATAAATAAATAAAGAAAACAATATTTTATTTAAGACACGCACGATGTTTAACTTTTCAGTAAGTACATTATAATAGGTATAGTTCAATTAGGTACTTTCATGCACACTGTGCTAACCCTAATATCGTCACCATCTCAGCATAAATAGTGCTCACGCCATTGAGTATCACAAAATCACGTTCTTAGGAAACAGTAAAATCGATAAAATGGAAACATTGTTAAAATGTTTTCTAATGTGAGAGGTAAAATGTTATAACTAAGAACTGAAACTGTAAATAGTAAGTATGTAAGTATTTTTAACAAAATAAATAAACTAACTTCTAGAAAAAAAATTACCTGAAAATTAAGAAATAATTGCCGATATGCCTCAAAAAATTAATATGCGCGTACGAATTTTGTGGATGTCGGTGCCACAAATGACGAAGATATGCGCGTACAAACATAAAAAAATATATAAACATCCGAATTGAGAACTCGGTTAAAAATAATATCAAATATATCGCGATAGAATACGTCAAAAGTTGATTATATTTCCATGAATGATATTCGCGTTTAGTTCCGACAGTAAGAACTGAAGTTGAAGTTATTGCCAAATAGGTTAACATCTAGAAAAGCAATTAAACACAACGTGATTATGTAAGGTGTTACTCGTATAGCGCCACTTCACATGACTATTCGTAATTGCGTATTTGACAAATAATTACGAGATTCATGCCCTAATTCCGGCTCTTGTAGCTACTCGCTCCCACGCTATTCTGGTTTTTTTTTTGTAATCGAGGTGTGGATCTTTTGCATTGCTAAAACATCCTCACGGACCCCCCCCCCCCCCGCCCCTCTCCCGGTGGGAGAGTTTATGTCGGACTCGAAAACGCACTGCGCCTGAGGGTCGTTGTTGGTTATATGAAGCCATCTAAGTGTATTTTAGTCACATATTATGCATAAGATTAATAGTAAGTACAACACAGAAAACAGACAAAAATCTTGCCTTTTGTATGGCGTCGAAAAATAAACTGGCAGTTTACATAATGACATTGTTAAGGATGAACAGGTAAGTGATATTTAATGATCAAAGGATAAAGACTATTATATAGTATCGGTTAGATTGATGGATTTTCAATTTGGGGACTACATTCACGTATTTTCTATGTTCTAATTAAGGTACCGACAAATTTACTGTGAATCAACTTTGTTAATTTTGCTGTTTACTACTAATCAAATGTAAACTATAAACAAATGTGTTAAGTTTTATATCAACAAGGATAGGAGACGACAACACACGCGTTTGTGTTTGTGCAGTGTCATTCTCTCATTCTCTAAACTCAGAGTAAACTATTCACTTCACTTTGTGATACAAAGCTTAGGAAATCCCTTTGGGAAGCTAATTTAGGGGCCAGATGCGGGTATCCTTGGAAACCCTCATTCAATCACATAATCAAATACTAAATAACCTAAACATACTTAGGACTGGGATAATTGGCGAAACGGTATTATGAATAGTCAGAATAGTGGCCGCGGTCACAACGAGGGAATGGATGAAATTCATAAAGGTATTGTGATATGCATAACAAGAACTTGAAAGAAAACGTCTGCCAGGGTTATAACCTCACCGTGAACCTGAATCTAAGTGTTAAAATTGAATTATTCACAGTTGAGGACAAGAATATAAAAACAGTGTAAGTGAAAAGTCGAGAGCAACGCTCGAAGAAATGTAATAAAAAATGGCTCCAATCTTACGTAGGTACGGCTAAGATTCTTTTCAATAATAAAGCATAAGATCTGTTTTACGATATTTATTGAATAAAGAAGTCTAGAGCAAAGTGCCATTTTAAACAATCTGTGTCCAAAATGTGGAAAATGGACAGTTTTCGACTAAAATGTCTTTAAGTATGACTTTGAAATTATAGAAGGGATCATAATAGAAATGAAATGACGCGTTGCTCGAAATTACAGGCTGAGGTCTACCTACTTAAACTTTGGGGTTACTATATAACGCAGTCATTGTAATGTGTAGAGACTACATTAAAGCGAAACAAACTAATTAGATTTTGAATTAAAAGTGCAGCAAACAAATGTGGCACCGCGGGACTATTAACTATTAAAAAAGATTTCTAGTAACAAAAATTTGTTGAGTCAAAGGGGAAGAGTCGCGGAGTCATGTACCGGTTACCTTATATTAAGTAATGTAAGTTTACATGGTGCCATGCTACGAACTATCTACGAACACACTATGCGTACGGTAGTAATTACGCATATTGGTACCGAGTGGCCTGTGCATCTACAGTACACTCGGGATAAACCTTACTTACCTATTTTTAAGCAGGTTCCAAAATAAAGAGGAGGTTCTCAATTAGGATGTTTATTTTTTTTTTCATTTTTGTAAGTGCATAGCTCCATTTGTGGACGGATATGCAAAATACTTTTTTTATATATCACTTAGGTGGCAGACCAGCATACGGCCCACCTTATGTTTATTCCGAAATGGCCATTTAATTTCGCGAAGATCTGATGAGGGGATTTAGAGACAGATCACAGAACTCTGCAATAAGTAGAAGAAAATTGTTTAGCTTTGAGGTAGTCTTTTATTAATTTCTTTGGTATTGGACCTTGGATACCGGCGATGCACAAGGTAACTCCTCAAAATTTAATAGAAAGTGTGAAATGGGAGAGGTATTGTCTTTAATAACGGAAAAATGCGCAGACGATATCACTGCGAGAGAAGGAAACCTCAAAATAAAACCCTTCTGGCCAGAGTGGAAACTATACACTAAACTACCAACATTGGGAGAGACCTATGTCCAGCAGTGGACTTAGTTTGATTGATTAATTATTGATTGTTATTTACGAATGTATATTTTAATCAATTAAAATACTTAGTGCATATTTGAGATAAACGTTTCACCCTTTCTTCGCTTGTCTCATTTAACAAGTCAAGTCTCATTTAACATGTCACTGTCTCATACGAGTGGTTTGGTTGAAGGCCTTATCTGAATTGGCTTATCAGTAAATTACTGTTACGTTCACTAAAAAGGGAAAAACAAGTATTTTTAACAAAAAAAGATATGCACCGACATCTGGAAAAATGCATCAAAGCAAAAAATAAAACTGAAAGAAAATGATGGAAATGCGGCCTGACTGCGAGACTGCCCCAGTGGTTTTGTATTGGTTTCGTAAGTGCAGCGTTAACGAGTCTGACTGCTGTGCTTGAGATCTTGAATTAGATTTAGAAGCTGGGCAAAAATCATCATCTTGTAAAACAGTAATGAAATGGGTGCCGATCCCGAAAGCTTTCACTAAAAGTATTGGAAGTAAGTATGTACCTACTAGTCGTAGCATAAGTTATAGATGGCAAATTAGCTATACTTTATTAGAAAATATCTATAATATCAACCGGAAATCCTGTGGGACAGAAATATCCGTAACTTCTCATTCCTTTATTTTTATCGTTTCTTGGATTCGCGCGGAATTATCCTTGATAAGGTATAACAGGATAAATAAAAGAGGATTTCCGTTTTCACGTGTCCAGCCTTCTTCTGAGTTTGGTAGTTGTCATGTTCTTATTATTATTTTATTGTTAACATGATATCGTATTATTTACTGCATTCTGAAATTCTAAATATTATCTACATATCAAACTTCTGTTATTAATTTTATCCACGTGGTTTCCGTCAGAGTAGAATTAGGGCTACACCATCTCTTCTCATGCGGTGTTGGCAATAGGCTCACTCCCTATTACCTGGGACCGAATACTATTATTGGTGAAATGTGGGTGTTAATTCACCTCTGCCTGACCCTCCAGGGACAATGCTGTTTTCCAACTGAAAGTAAACGTGAGAAAATGGTCGATTGACGGCAACATTATCGTCCCCTACTACTTGGGACCGAAAAGCATAGTTGGCGAACTGTAGGTACCTCTGCCATGCCATTCCATCTTCCCATCTTCCGAGGATTTACATAATTATTAATGATAAAATATACATATTTATGTAATTTTGTTTTTGTAACAAGTTTATGTAGTTTTTTAACAGCTAAAAACATTAAATGAACGCCGATGGAATTTTTGATTGTCTATAAATTTACGTATATACATTGATAGCGGCAACTTTTAAAATACAAATAATTTCATTGATTTTCAAAGTATTTTCCGCCACTATGTATGAATTCCTTTCATATGAAGCGAACCGTTATAAAAATCATTCAGTTCGGAATTCTCTGTCTATAAAATATGAAAAGCTTTCAGTTATCGTTGGCCGGAACGGTTTACACAATGGTTGTTTAGCCGTTTAGAACGCCGCCATTGTCTCGTCAATAAAATGAATTCCTTAGTATTTCTTTTACTTAAGGAAATAAATGAAAAATACAGAGTGCAAAGTCAACACAGAAAAGGCCGCATTTCCACGCTATGGTTTGATTTACCACTGAGAACATGAGTTAGCGTCGTGCAAATATCGTGGAAATGTCTGCAGTGTGAAATACTAATTTCTTAGTCTCTAGACCGGCCTAAGGGTATCCGTGGGACTTTTTCGCACGTTAAAACAAAAAAAGGTCGACATATAAATAGGCATGCTCATCAGTTAAAACATTTTTATACTCGTATACATATGGTACATAAATTTGTTTTATTTATTTCACAATGCCATGACTTTACATTCTAAATACAATAGTAAAAACTTAAGAGGCATGTGGCACGAATATCTAGGTGGAAATTGTATATGTGTTTTAGATATATTTGCAATAATTTATGTATTTAGTGCACGAGGAATAAAACTATTGAAATATTATTACTTGCAAATTGCATAAGACTACGTGACAATGTATAAATAAAAGTTTTAATTTAATTTATATACGTGTATGTGTGCGACAACATTTTGTCCTTTCCCTTGCGGAGGGCTTGATATTTGATCATTTAGTTCGGTGGGCATTGTTCTTTACTACTTCTAAAACAATGGACATACCGTCATTCATTCACATATCAGTCTGCAGCCACTAACTAATTTAACGTCCATCGTATGTTACTATTTCACAAACTTATTTTTTGAATATTTTAGTAGGCATTTGGTAAGTTTACTGACTGCTCTACCGTATCAAAAACTGAAGCTATGAATATATAGAAGATACCTACAATATAAATGTTTATAGATAGGTACAGCCTAGACTCAGTCAGATCCATGGCTCGAGTCAACAATAGTGCACGGAAGACGGCACCCCCTATTACGTGGGACTGAATTCAATGATTGGTGAAATGTGGGTGTTAATTCACCTCTGCCTAATCCTCCGGGGATAAAGGCGTGATTATATGTATGTATTCATGTATATGTAAATACCAAGTAAATATAGGATATTAGCATCTCGACATTCACGTTATGTAATTTTCCTGGAAACACACATATTAAATGGTTTGCGATCGTGAACTACGCTAGTCGGCAAGAATAGGCATTTTTAATACATATTACATTTAAGAGAGGCGCTCTACCTACGCAACGAAACTGTCTACACAATATTTTCAATACAGTCAACATAATTTGGATCATTCATATATAAGTAGGTTGTTTTTAATGTGCGCAAAATCCAAAATATATGAGGTAGGACACGACGGTATTCCCGTTCGACCCTACAGAATACCACGGCTATAATAACCTCGTGTTGTGTTCCCGGCGGTGAGTAGGATAGTCAGAGCTCACTGGAGAGTTTTTTGTGTTTTTGTGAGTGAGTTCATAGGTCACGGGAACCACTTTCCATCAGGTGGGCCGTGTGCATGCCTGCCACCTAAGTTGTATAAAAAAAAATCCCTACGTATAAATCCCCATTCCAGGGACAGTGGGGGAGGTTATGTCGGACTTGAACTGATTAAAACGTACGCCGACTTTGTGGGACGCAGGTTACCGGAGGTGAGAATATCTGAGACGTATCTTCGCACCCCGGCCGAATATAGGTAGGTACCTACTAAATAATGGCTCGCAGAGAAGCCGTAGTGGTAATTAGGTTGTGACATCTGAAGAAATACCGATTTGTTACACCTTTTTCAGTAGGATGATACCGTCTGGGTAAAACAGGTGGATTGATTTCTTTATTTCGGATCGAAATAAAGGAAGACCGTTAGATCAAGTCAGGACCACGCGAATCGGTAAACGAAAGTTGGATCGCACCCAGTCAGATGGCCAGACGACCTAACAAGGATGTTGCTTAAGACCTAAATGAGGAAGGCGGGGATTTTGGAAGATACTTATTTCCAGCAGTGGGCTGCGATATGCTAATTGATTGAATCGGTGAATGAATAAATCTTTTTTATACTTGAGGTCTATAATGGAAATTCAGCTTCATGAGGAAGGCATTTAACGTACCTACCTACATAAAATACCTGCTAGTGGGCCGCGAGTCACGCACAGTTAGTTATTACATTTCTTCAATTTACTTTATTAGATACACTATTTTCTATGAAGTAAAATACTAAATTTATTTGAGTTTGATGACTTGAAACAAGATTTAAAAAGTATTGTCATCAGAATCAATATTCTAGCCATGAAGAAAATTTACAAGTCATTGAAACGTCAAGTTCGAATATACTTATAATAATGGCTTTCATTTCGAAGAATCGATCGATAGAAATTTAATTGATGGTTGAAAATAGTAAACGAAAATTAGGCTTTTCTTCCAGTCTACCATAACTGAATTCACATATGCAAATGAATATTCACAATGCGCTTCATTTTATTATGTTTTAATTGGTTGACAGTTTATTCAACAATTATTACTAAACTCTGAACTGTGTCTTTTAAATATTATAATCGTTTATGCACGCACTTCTCTTGCCTCGGAGGGCACGTTAAGGGGTTACAGGTTAGAGCCCTAAAAATTCAACAACTAGTCTAGCTGCAATGTTTCGATATCGCCTTTGTGCCTGGGTTGTGGAGGTCAGGTGGCATTCGCTTCATGGAAAATATCGAAGTTTAGCTAAATTCGTAGTTAGACTGGTAAATCAGAACCCAGACTCCGAGAAGGAAGCTTTGGATGCGAGTGGGATTTATCGCTAAGTACCTAAGTATATAATTAATTAGGTATGCCAATTTGTTAATTTCTTGTGTATGATCATAATTCTCTTCTTGTGCCTGTCTGTGGAGCCCCCACTAAGATGTTCGGAGTCGACCACAACCTCGCCTCGCAAGCAAGCAAGCTCGCACACGGACTGATTAACGGACGTGCCTTTGACACACGCTTTACTATTAAATTGGAAGTTCTGACCATAGTCACCCCAATAAAATCTCTATAAGCCCAATTATAATCACACCACAAAGGTGATGAGACACTTCTATCTGCCATTTCTTAAATTAATTACACATATTATCAATTTTGAGTACCTAAGGGTATCTTTCCGAAACGCGTTCGTTTCAGGTGGTTTCAGGGTACAGGCCAGTTTCTTTTTCATATTTCCGTCTTAAAACAAGCGATCTCGTTAATATTCAAGTAGGTATTGCCTTCGGATAAAGCGCCAAATATTCATTCCTCTGGCATTTCCGTGATAGAGGTTTACTTTTGATTGATTCCGGTCATTATTAAGCTGCAATCAATAATTGAATCTTTGATAGGTATAGTCCATAAAGAAATGCTTTTGAAATTAGGACAATACTCACAATCTTTTATTTCCATTTTAGTAAAAATGAATTTTTCAATGTAAGGTTGTGTTAAAAATTTATGAAAAAGTACTTTTATTAAACAGAAAAAGTAGTTAGATGTAGCGTTTTTTGTATTATGTACAAAAAAGGATTTTATTAAACTTTCAAATAAAAAAAAATGATACCGAATATTTTGTATGATTTAAGAGTGAAAACTTTTCTCCCTTATAATCCTATTGAAGCATTGGTTTTTGGTATAACGTTTCGTTTAAATTCAGTAGTTGGTTTGAAATGTGGACACCACCGCTATTATGTTCGCTAATACCTACCTAACTTTAATTCTGAACTAAATAATAGATTGAAGATAATAATACTCCTACCAATTTCAAGGCTAAAGCCGAAAAAGACCGACATCTTAACACCTGCCTATAATGATAATATTAAAATGTTGGCCTTTATCGAATGTAGATTATCAGAATGATAATATTTACATATTTCTCGCAGATCCAGGTCCTTATTGCAATGAGGCCTTTCGTAGACATAACTCGTATGGACTCGGAGCGTAATTTCATTGTAATTGTCATTGTGGATACAGCATGTGGTTGTTTGAATGATTACGTTAGAAATGAGCCGTCCATATTGCATGTTTAATAGGTATATCCGCACCTCGATACTTGGTAACCACTTGAACAGCAACGGTCGACCAGGCAGGGAGGCAACACAAATTAACAGAAATTCTGCCTGTTAAACCACGGCCCACAGTTCACAGCGTCGCTGGGTTTATTGCCTTGCGGTGTACCAAAGCGGAGGGTGAGGGGAAAAATGAATGAGCTCTGATGGTACCTGCCACGGATTAGAGCGGCACGTACGTAGGCAGTGACGACTCGATTCATTGTATAACTAGTTAGGTATTTGATGGTTTAAAATTTTATATAGGCCATTTAGACACATGATGATTCAGACTAGTGATGCGAATTTGAGATATAAAAACAGTAAGACAAAGGCACTGGTACACCGGTGGCGTTCAAAAATTCTCACCTTGTTCATTACTCCAAGTGGACGTGAGGCGATTTTTTAAATGCTTCTATTTTTTCAGTTTTTTGATATGCAAAATGTGCAAAAACACAACGTTGACCGTTACAAAGGGCTCAAATGGGGGGTTCATTCAGGTGTCTGGAAACCGAGCAAGCAAACCAATGGCCAGTGACTTGCCAAACTTATCCATAGCCTTTTTTTCGTGCGGAAATCCCCTCGGGAACCCGTGTGCTTCCTCTTATAACTCATGAGCAAGTAATCCATCAGCGTTACATAATTCCAAGTCAAATACAAGTCCCATCAGAGAAAGACCTCGCAATACATTACATTATTACGTGTGATGGGCCATGGTATTATACTTTTATACATATATTCTAGCCATCCCTCGACGTTGTCACTAATTTCTATCAACTAGTAGGTAATCTTTGACTAAAGTCCGTAATCGAGACGTAATAGCATATGAGCGCTGAAGACTTGTGAATTCGACGACTGCTCAAAATGAGTTCTAGTTCATGTATCTATTGGTTATACAAGGTGCTGTATTAATTGAATATTAAGAGCTTGGTTTAATTTAAAAAAGAATTGGAAATGTTTATCCATAATTGCATCCTCTTTTACTCGTAGTATTCATAAGGCAACATTTGTCGCGCAATATATGTTTCGCAACACGTGCGATGATGCCAACTGACGCGCAACATGACGGATGATTGCGATGCTTGAATAGACAACATGAGTTTTGCAATGTTGTGTAACAATGTTGCTGAGCATGGCGCGCATCAATCAATAATCTAGTAACTGCTTATTTCAAGCGGTTGCCTTTGCTGTCGTACTACATTCAGACAAAATCACGCCTTTATTCCTGAAGGGTTAGGCGGAGGTGAATTAACACCCACATTTCACCAATCATTGTTTTCGGCCCACGTAATAAGGGGTGAGCCTATTGCCGTCTGCCGGGCACTGTTGTTGACTTGAGCCTTGTATCTGTGACTGAGTCTGAGCTGTATATATCTGTCTGATGTTAAACAGCCGTCGTACTATACAGTGATATTCCAGGTGTAGAATATTGCTTTAATTAGACATTAAAGAGACGTTATCAGGAGATAAAACGTGTAACGGTAGCGAACCAGGATATTAATTTAAATAGATTTTTCTGATTCGACAGTTTCGCTACGGTGAGAAACTTGTGGCGACTTTACTTATTTGCATTTAAATTGACGAGGCTTCTAGTAAATCTCTTTCTTGTTTGATGTTTAAGTTAATTTCATGAAAGCTTTTAAATGCTAACATTGAAAGAGATCTCGATTTGATTAAGGTAGGATAAATTAAATCGTCTGGCGGGATTCGAAACCGCGATGTAAGGATGAAGAACACGGGTTCGAATCCTGCATAAACCGATTTAATTTTTACCATCTTAATCGATTTGAATAGTTAGCATAGCTTAATGCTTTAAATTTTTATTAAAAAGATCTCGAATTTTTCGTATTTGTTTATTTGTATTTCTCAATCAATGGTGTGTGCTCGTACGAGCCTGTGGATTATCTCGTTCTCGTATATAAGTACTATAGTGATCAACAATTATTATTGTCAAAGGAGACGAGCGGGTGCGTGCTCCGAATTTCATCCTAAGATATTAATGAAGTTTGCACCTTCTATTCCATAGTAATACGGATCTGGCATACTTTGTCGTCACCATATGACACACATTTCAAGAGCACGGATGGCATTTACTCAGAATTGTATTGTATAGTTGTAAATTAACGTGCAACTGAGAATCGTTGAAACTGAAATAATACTTATGCTGGACACCGTTCAAATGTATTTCAGCACGCCTTGAGGATTATACATACATACATATAATCGCGCCTTTTATCCCTGGAGGGTTAGGCAGAGGTGAATTAATACCCACATTTCACCAATAATTGTATTCGGTCCCACGTAATAGGGGGTGAGCCTATTGCCATATTCCGGGCACTATTGTTGACTCGAGCCATGCATCTGAGGCTGAGTCTGGGCTGTATATATCTGTCTGGTGTTAAACAGCCCTATCCCTTAGTCGCCTTGTACTACACCGCATGGGAAGAGATGGAATGGCCCTAATTCAACTCTGCCGGAAAACACGCGACACGCGGCCTTAGGGATTATAGATAATAATAATCTCTTGATCACAGAAGAGATTTCGCCTCCATATTTGGGTCATATACATGTTTATGGGTATTTTCTATCATCGCACCCTGTAGGTAGCGCAGTATAAACGTCTGTCAGGTATACTAGTTTATATCTAATATGTAATATATAATGATGAACCAAATTAGGTATGTTTATACTACTTTGGTGGTAGACAAGCACTACTAATGGAAAGTGATTACTGTGTCCTATGGACGTATGGAACACCAGAGAAGTTACACTTATTTTTGAGGAGGTAGAGGACACGACGGTATTCCCGTCTCAATTGAGCAGTCCGACTGGGGAAGTACCTCTACCCTACAGAATACCAGTGCTATAATCACCTCGTGTTGTGTTCCCGGCGGTGAGTAGGTTAGCGAGAACTCAATGGCGAGCTGCCGACACTGACCCTGAAACCCCCATATTGTAGTAGCTTGGGGAAAATCGCAGCAGGAATTTCTTTCCACAGCTTGAGCGTGTGTGGAAGGAAGTTACTTTCATAGCGCAGCACAGGGCGCACCCTTTCCGGTCGCATCGTCAATTTGTCGTTTTGAGAAGTACCATTTGTTGTTTTGAGTATCTAAAAATGTGGTAAGCTTAGAAATAAAAGAATTAAATGTAAAATATAGTAAATACTTACAGTTAAGCCCCAGGTCGTGGTACGTAATGATAGCTGGTTTTGAGCGGTCGCCTTGCACAGCCACGGTGATACTACCGCGGTCTGTGCGCACGTGCATCTCAGCGCATCCCGTCTCTATGGCAAGAGAGCGACGGCCACTGGGGAACTGAAGCTGGACGTTCCTTAGTTCAATGTCATCCATGCTGTGGATATAAAAATATATTAGTAAATAGAATAGATTGTTCACAGTAGTACCTATATACCTAGACAATATTCGCGTGAACACTTAGGACACCAGAAATAGATGTACCACGTGGTATTATGCGTTACGTAGGTGCCTAGCTATGAACACGAACGTTATTGACTCGACAAATTAAATGCATGAGAGTTTACAGTAAGCGTCACAAATGGAATATAGTTTTCAGTAAAAAGTAGTTTTAGAGCGATCTATATTTTTGCTGAATTGATAATTTACAAATTAATGGGTTGTATAAAAATATTTTCAAATTTTGATTAAAAACAAGTTTAAATTAAGTAAATGTTTATTTTTTAAATATGTCCAATCATCATTGTTCTTTTGACGCTAAATGTACCTCAAAATTCGTATGTTCGTTTGTATTTTCCATTTTCAAGATGAGTGTACCTGTTACACAAGTTTACAAATAACAGTACCAATGATTTCACCAGGTTATAAAAATGTGAATCATCAAACAACGCCCTTATTCAAAAGAACATATTTCATCCCCGATAATATCCATTTCATTTTACACATTATCATAATGAAATGAAATCCGTAGCTAGAGGCACTCCTATGTTATATGACTGTGTGCCAATAATAAACAACCTCAACTGAATAATATATAGGTACAACAGTAACACCTATCATTTAACAACTAACGACCTTATTTAGTGCGGGGGCGGTTATACTGATCTCCAACCCACTAAAACCGCACGCCATCTCGGGACAGCAGTGTCCGGAGGTAAGATAGTTATTGGGATATCTCTCGCACCCCAGCTTATTGGGTTATGGGGTTCTTCAAGAGGGGCATCAGAAGGTTCTGGTGTTGCATACGTCCATAGGCCACGGTAACCGCACGGGCCGTGTGCTTGTCTGCCAACTAAGTGGTATAAAATTTAAAAAAAAAAAACCACGGATGTGGGACCCGTGATTTTCCCACACCGGGTACTCGGCCAGCATGTGAACAACCACTACCGGGACTGAGCTGAATTAACTAGGATTTTTGATTGTTGCAAGTCCATAACTACTTTACTACTACTAAAAATAAAAATGTAATTTGATCTGCTTGTTACAGGTGTTAGTTAGTCTACAGAATTCGATTGTAGGAAACAAATATCAATTAAGCTAGTCTCTTTCAAAGAAGATTAAAAATTCAAGGAATTTATGCTTAAAAGTTACGCAGACCCCTATTGCAAAGATTTAATTTACTTATTCTTCAACGTTAAACAACCTTCATTACAAGGTCCACTCGCATTTCTTGGTTTATCCTTTTTCTATTGCCACTTTGAGTATAAAAGGCACCTCTTTGCATGATGAAATTCTGGTATCCTTATACATAATAACATTCTTTCGAGTAAAATCAAAATTAATAATGTGAACGACACACATTTTTGGCAATTTTTATCAAGCAAACCAATAGGACGTCTTGGGACAAAATGTATGAAAAATAATTAATTAATTTGATCAGTGTCAATCCCGACGATCCCATCGATCCCGACCAGCCTGCTTTTATATAAATGTGCGTTACATATTTGGGGCGACATTCGGTGCTCAAATCACCTTAGCATACTCATTTCACTTGTCGTTACAAGTCACGGCAGGTTAAAAGCACTCGAAGTCAGTAGGTATCTATGAAATTTTTAATCACATTAGGGGAAGCTCCTAAAGTGTGAAAGTACAGAAGAAGATGGCGGACTGCGGACTCTGCCTACACCGCCAGGGGAAACGTGAGTGTAATTACAATGAAAGTTAAGTTAAATAGTAATTTTCACAACATGTGCATTGCACCGACAAATATCAGCCTGACAAAATGTTAGAGCCTGAGCATGAAGAACAGAATACATTTCCTTTCCCATGAGCCTCAGTTTGCCACTGACAATAAATTAAATAAAAATGTTTTATACTTTTGTTTGGCCACTCTGGAAACTTTAGATGAACCGGTTACTGCTAATATAAGTTCGTCTTTAAGTCAATATTTTGTTATTTTTTAACAGAATGAGATGTTATTGGAGGGGAATATAAAACATCTTCATCCTTTTTTTTATACCACTTCGGTGGGCTATGGATGAGTGCAATACCAGTGGCGTCACTTTAGCTATACGGACCCTGTTGCCTACGGTTGCTATTCCTGCCTTTTAATGCCCCTGTTGAAGAGTCCCACATTGTAATTGCTTGGAAAAACCCCTTCTGGGAGTTTTTTCTATAGTTTAAGAGTGTGAGGTAAGATAATTTAAAAAATAGTATAAGTTACTTCTAATTAACTATCTCGGTGTCTCAATGAGGAATCAGGGTCGATTGGCTGGACTGGCAACCAATCGACCCTGATGTCAGCGTTAATGGATTTTCGATTCATAGCGGCTCAGTTATTGCTCGGAGTTTAGAAACATAACTAGAAACGGGTCAGCATACGTGGCCTAACAATTTTCGGCAAAATGTGGGTGTATTAAAGGTTTCTGGCAACCCAATCTACACATTCAGGGAAATGCAAGATGAGGGGAAAATAAGGAAGAGAACTATAAAAATCAGTAAAATGCTACATTTAATATTTGTATACAATGAGTGAAATTTCAAGACAATACCACATTCGTCTAATAAATCTACCAAATCTACCAATAATTTGATTATAATCTACCAAAATAAATTATTTTTCGTTTAATATGACTATTTCGTAAACATTATTAAATAACGTACAAAACTTTGAGTTTTGGTTATAGAAAATCCAATGCAGTCAAAAAATCCACAAGACTGAAAAAATACCAGCAAACGTTTTATGGTTGCGGGCGAGACGCGGTATGCCTAGGTCTTGGGTAGCTTTTCCAGAGAAGTACCCGTTTGCGAAATGAAGGGTGGGCCAGCCAAAGGTCAAGACCTGTCGAATGGTGGAGTCCATGGTCATTCCACTTACCTTAGAATATATTTTGATTCCCTAATCAAAAGTCAGATATTTAATCCCCATCAAACCTTCTGCGAAATATACTGAGATCCTTCTTTCTATGTGATATTTAAAAAGTATTAATTTGCATGATTCCCTTTAAGCCCTATCATCACAATAAAGGTATGCATCAATTCTTGATTACTGATTACTAATTGTTACCGGCTTCCGTTCAAAAGGTGTGAACCAACAGTAAACATTTCAGAAATTGTCACAGCCAACACAAGTGTGAAAATGTGTGTATATGTTGATTAATGCGTTTCAGATTGTACAGATTGATAACATTCGTGTTGCCAGACCATTTCAACACATCCAATGTTGTAGTATACAATTTTCGTAAGGATACATTTATTTAAATGAGTGAACGTATGTACAAATAAAAGTGGTTTAGTGATAAATAAATTGCGACTTTACGATGTTGAACGTACAATGAAATGGTTCGATTGGGCATAAAATGAAGCCTCTTCGCTTAATATAACGTTTTATTAAGCTAAAAGCGGCCGCGAGCCGAGGGTCCAAGACTTCCGTTTGTCAGTCAATGCAATAAGCAATTCGAAGTGGTTGACTATTTGAAGGCATCCCAACTTACTTGAGAAGGTTCTTGAGAATTCAATTCAATAATTAAAGGTAAGTGTGTTGCATTGTCATGTAAAGTTTAATACTAGAACGCTGCATTTAACTGGTGAGTACTATAGCTCGATGTAATATAGATCGATATCCACATCAAAGTACGGTTTATTATCGAAAACGCTTCAGTTTTCACTAAAAACGTAGAACCTAGGTACTATCCTGCGTGTAACTTCGAACCTACTATTATTTATTATGTGCTATAAGGTACAAAGTAGGTACTAACTATTTTTGATACTACGCAAAAATTAGCTAATCGCACTAGCGTATGAACGCAATTTATACACCTGTAGAAGTAATTTTACAGATTAGTTGGCTATTATTGAACGCAGTAGACATGATGATAGATTTTGAAAAATTACTCCATGATGTTATTAAAAGTAGTTTAGGTAAAGTAGACACTACTTTATCTAAAAATATCCTATTTCTGTATATAAAGTTTACAAGGAAAAATGATTTATTTTTGATTACCTTTTAAATAACGAAAGAATAGTAATGGCGTCTGTCTATGACGTCACGATTTCGTAAATTATAGTACCTACACGTATGACAATTATTATCGTATCGTTGCTAACACTGGTTGAGGATTTGAACATACTTTAACGATACACAAAACGTCTAAATAATATTTAGTAAAGCGTGACGTCACATGAGTCAGATTCGTGTTTGACCTAATATGACGGATTCTTATGATTTATAATTTATTTTTTATTAAAACAATTAGAATAGGAGTTGTAATTTAAAAATAAGTGATATTTTAAAATCTCTTTATCCTATATAATTATTTATAATCATAATACTAATGATTCTTAGCGGCTGTCAACATGCCTATTTTGTGCAGAATCGTTCTCGTAAGTTGGATTATGTTAGAGAATATCAACACTATTGTAAAATATTGTATTGATAGGTATTTGTTCTTAAAAAGCTTATGTTACTGTTTAATTCTAGAACAGTCGCAGAGTCGAATAACAAATAAATTTTCCGGGATTAGTAGAACTACAATCTAAATCTTTAAGTTAATTTGAAACCGAAACATACCATTCGAATAAGCTTTTAATTGTAGTTTGTTTCTTTAGTTCTACATTTATTAGGATAAAGGGGGCCTAAGAATTACTATTCAAGTCAGCAACTAATTGTAAAAAGTCATTTATTTGTAAAGTAAACTATCAGATTATACAGATTTATTGTGACAGTGCCTACCAATATTAAGGACAACTTGCAAAAGATTCTAAAGCTAGAATATATTGTGGATATTAATTAACAATGTAAAGTATGTCTTACATAATATGTAACGTCTGGGCAGCTGAAGATTTAGGAAGAAGAAAATCATCATGAAGTCTTTGGATGATATGATAAATAAGCAGCAATGTGTCCAAGACGTCACATCAAGATTACTGGTAAATTGTTGCTAATGTTTACCAATTATTTTAAGGTCGAAGATAAAATTAATATATCGGCTGTTGCATCTATTAAATTTTTTAACGTTCGATAAATACTTCAAACTTTCTATCTATATTAAATCTATATTGAAAAAAGTATGAAGAAGAATGGCAGAAGGAACAGTCTTCGTATCTGCTCCACAAAACGTTTGCTACATACAGCAACAAATACTGACGATCTCGTTCAGTGTGATTAATTATTTTATCTACTGATTCTGTGAGGTACCGATATTGTTTTGGGGGGAATGTGTGTTATAGTAGGCCTATGAATACACCAAAACCGTTTCCCATTTCATTCCAATGCGCAATATGCCTATTGGTCATAAGGACTCCATGGCTTTTGTTTTATTCCAAAGCGTATTTTCGAATTGTTCAGAGATGAAAAAGAAAACATCAATCGGGGACGCAAAAGTATGAACCCATAGAACCTACACGTGGAGGTTAATGTATATTGAATAACTTCTGTACGAAAAATAAATGGGACGTAGGCTTTTGCTGGTTGTTTCTGTATTCAAAACTTGTGTTCCATACCTAAGGTCTCCTGCTTATACAAACATGGGAGGTATAAAAGTAGTGACCCAAATCTCTTTGTACCTTTCTTTACAAAATCTTAAACAATACACTGGTATTCGCTTCTTATCTATCACTAGATTAAGTAAAGCGGATTTCATAAATGATTGAAAATCAATAAAACGGTTTTCGCACAGATCCCTTTATTTATACTATAAGACCTTACTTCTTCCCCAATTGCGTGATTCTAGCTTTAATTCAACGTAATCAAAGTATTTTACCGTACATTTCATATTACGCACAAGTTCGTCAATCAATTCAGTATCGTACCGAGCCCTTAGTGCTCGAGCCCGACTCGCACTTGACCGAGTTTTATATATAGTTGTATGACCTAACTTAAGTCTCTTCAGATATTTTTATGATAAAACTTACTGTTTTGCTGAAAATCGCTAAATCCCTATTTTTGTGACCCGTAAACACTAAATAAAAAGAAATCCAGGTATCGGATCGATGAGGACTTTTAAAATTTCATTTATGAAGGTATCTTGAACAATCGTACTATCCGAATTGGGTGCGAATTATTCTACCTTCACTCCTATAGTTTGGTTTAATTTTAACGGACCATAAAATGAATTTGGTGTTTTGTTGAACTGGCCGCTTTGATTTCAAATAGGTTTTTGAGGTTTGTTAGGAATTCTAAATCCAATTCTATTTAGAATTTCAGCGATTCATTTGTTTTCACACCATTCGATTAACCCATTTAATTGACATTGTTCACAAAATGGAAAACTTAAAACACTGGCGTTATTTACGTAAACAAGTTTCACCGTAGTAGATACCTAGTCATTAGACTGTTTCTGACGATTTTAAACCTTTTTGCGGTGTGGAGTGTGACTTAAAAGAGATACAGAAGAATTAGGTCTCACATCGAAATTTAACAGAGTTCCCACCTTACTGAAATTGCGGATAATATCCAGTCAGTCCAGTCATAATATTTGCCATGCCAGTGCAATGCCAGGCCGTCCAGTCAGTATAAATATTTGCCAGTTCAATAAAACTAGTGGATCGTGAGGTGGTCGAAATTCACCCGTAAAATCCGATTTCCGACTGACTGATTCGTCAACACGGCGTAAACCGCTGGTGTTATAATACCTTGAACTTCAAATTTTGACAATAGGCTATTTGACTAATTTTTATTTTATTGTTCATAAATCATCTCTTTATTATAATATAATGAACTGCAAAAGAGAAATTCCTAAGACAAATAGTTTTAAAGATATTTGATTATGAATATTCAATTTCTCAAGCCGGCCGTAAACGCTCCATATAAAATCGTGCTTGCGAGTGACGTCCCACGCCAGTTGCGCGTAGAGCAAATGTATGGATTTCGAGAGAATATCGTGTTTATCTCCATTCACGTTGCGTTTACATGTGTATTGTTCGTTCTTAATAAAACATATTTAAAATTTAATGAGGAATCCATAAACTTAATTTCATTATTTACATTTTGACTTTCTTTAAAAATAAAAAAATAATGAAATGTCATAGTTTCGGTTGAGTTAGGAAATACCTTCTTTTGTAAGGCATATTTTCCTAGAACAAACTAAGATATTAAGCGGTATTGCGAAGAATCGAACGACCTTGTCAAATAGCCTATTTAGCCATCCACCAAGAAAGGAGTTTAGAAAATATCCATCCTAAAGGGAACAAAATGTATAGACGTAGTGTGGAAATCCCTCATTATAAACGTTAGAAGTACGAAACTTTATTGCCGATTAGAAATTAACTATACATGTCAAATAGTTGTTTCTAAAGTATTAAGCCAATTGTCAATTGCAAATATGATAAATTCATAATTTGCCTGAAGAGATCTAACGTCGAAAACGTTATAATTGAGAATAGTATTATCAATCTAGTTAGGCGTGTCTTTTAATTCCATTAGAGGAAGTGTCAAGGTAGAGTAACCGCGATGTCCCCCCATCGCACCTTTACAAGACGTCAGGTCGAGGGCGGTCCCCGGTACCAGTCAGAACGCCCGGTCCAGGCGTAATGATAAATGGCATGAAACTTGACATTTACAAAAGTACTCACTGTACATTGACGGACAGTCAGCGTCAAAAGTAGACGTGCACAGATTTCAATATATTTTCACTATAAATGATTAATCACTTTGTGCTAAATTTCAATCACTTTTGACGCTGACTGTACATATGAAACACAGAACAAGGTATTTAAAGATCATGAATGTTCAATTTGAAGTGCAAGATCGTAAAAATATGACTCAAGTCAAGTCATGAATCACATTCAACAACAGTCGGTTTATACCAGCCCTATTTCTGAGAGTTTAACCTTCATTAAAAGCGAAAGTAAGAAACATTTGTTTGAAAATAAGGTCGGGACATATAGGATCCCGCCGGAGTCATACCCTGGCAATGCCCTCTTCCCCGCGCAGGGCGCAACACATCGACCCGGGTACTTGGCAAGAGGCCAGGACAAGAGCTAGAGGCAACAGTGCCACTTTCAATTTGTGAACGACTGTACCTAGTACGACCAATGCGACTCAACCTTTACTATTTCAGTAATTCCATAGGCATCGTGATGTATTTACTAATAAATGTATTAGAGGGAACTTCATATGATTTGTATCTCTCTAAATTCAGAGCAAAGTTTAACTACTTGGGTTCTTACCATTGTTTCATCTTCGTACTAAAGTCTCGCACAAACTAATAACCAGAACAACTAATGTTATCCTGTAGAAGACCTATGAGGTGTACATAGGTATATGTATACCATGTAGTAGAAATATTTGACTAGTGTGGAAAGAATCTCGTTTTATATTCAGCTCAGCTCCGTGAAGTTAAGGTAACATCCGCGCTAGGTGACATTTACGTGGTGTATTGACAACCTAATTTTATTTTAGATCTAGTGTAGCTGTGCCCGTGACTACGTCTGTGGGGACCCAGATCAATTTTTTTTTCGTATGATTGCATTTCTAATATCAATGTAACTTAAGTTACGCTTTATAACATCGGTTGTCTGTCAGAGAAAATCTCGTTCAAATAATGCTCAGCTAATGCGGAGAGTAGCCGGAACAATTAGGCAGACACTTTTGTCTGTATACTTAGTTCTTATATTCAGTTCTACTAGTAGATCTAAACGGCGAAAAAAATCATCTAACCAGATTTTTTGGTTCAGGGATAGTTTCAAGATAAAACTGTCTTTTTGTTGCGAATTTATGTATATTCATGTAGTACCGTAGTGTTTTTATAATGCCAGGAGTGTTGGAATAACCTAACCTTTGTGAATATGTATGCACTGGAACGTATGGTTGCAAAATTTCATGAGTTCTTTTTTGTATACAATGACTAGCACTGATAGATATTTAAGTAGCAGGAAGAATATATATATATGGAAGTTTTTTAGTTATTTGTAGACACTACCTGGAGAAACTAGCCTATTTTACCCGGAAACGGAATTAAAATTGTCGAGAACAATAATAGCAAAAATAATAATTAACGACAATTTGCGAAAACTTCTATGAGAAAAAAAACCGGTCAAGTGCGAGTTGGATTTTTTTTTTCTCTTGAAGTACGAAACTCTAAAAAACTATTCAAAAATGTGACGACATAACTAACACATTGTTTGTACAGATCATGTTTGCGTGAACGACGTCTGGTGCAGGGTCTTGTATTCCTGCATAAGTTAACGAATGGTGGGCTGGACTGCAGCGAATTGGTTTCGCGTATCAATCTTCAGGTACCCCGAAAAATGCCAAGATATCCAACTTCCAATGTGTACCACTTCCCATCCTTCAAATCGAACATCGGGTTCACTTCTCCTCTGCACCGGCTGTGCAAAGAATTCAATACAATATCTAAGGCCACACCTAACATCGACATATACCATGATTCTCAGAATACATTTAAAATTAAAATATTTAGTGCCCTTCGAGCCTCCAATAATAACAATATAGTCACCACTTAATTAAAGTAGATAGTATACCTACTCAGTATAATAAACAAGTTGTGGTAGGTATGTAATTCATTTTACTTATCTCTGCTAAACTCACGCATAACTGTCATAATATGTCTAATCAATTCTCTGTGCTAATATAGGTTCCTTTTTTGTTTTCTCTTCAATATTATAATATTACGCATGCTGGTTTATCCGTAATTGACAAATGTATCAGCCACATTACACGCTAAACTTATCTTGTATAACGATTTGTAATACATTTGCTGTGGAAAAACCTATTTAATAAATAAATAAATGTTCGATATATTCATCGAATAGAGACAGTTATTTTGTGTAATTATACCTTCAGTAGCTACGCAATCTATCGAGAATGTTCTCTAAATGCAGGATACGGGTGCCAAATTGCATGCATGCATTGCCATTCAACGTATACGTGACTGAGCAGCAAACTTTTTTTGTCTTTTTTTATACCACTTAGATGGCGAGACAAGCACCCACCTGATAGAAAGTAGTTATGGATGTGTGTAACACCAGAGGAGTCGCACTCGCCCTGTCGACCGGACCCTGTAAGCACAGAGAGTCTTTGTGCCGCCAGGGTAGAAGACAAAGCAGGACAAGTCTTTAGTCTTCCCACTGACAGCACAACCTCTCCAGTGAGCTCTGGCTACCCTACTCGCCGCCGGGAACACAACACGAAGTTATTATAGCCGCAGTATTCTGTAGGATGGAGGAGTTCTCCAGACGGACTGCTCAATTGAAAGGAAATACCCTCGTGTCCTACCTCCCGAAACCTATCCAAACATGCAACCAATTTAATGGTTTTTATTATTTAAAAATTTTAATATTATAGTAAAATCACTTAGGTACCGGCAGCGTCAAAACAATCTTGACTACAAAGTCTCAAAATGATAGTATTAACAAGGAATTAAGAGCAAATCAAACTGTTTTATTGACTTAATTCGTGTAATTTTCCGAACCAAAGATGTGTACCAAATATTCGAACAATCAGTCAACAGGTAGAAAACAAAACCAAGGCATTAAGATAATTTTGAGTACTTCGTTAGTCAAGCTCGATCTCACTGTACTAACCTGTTGTTTTCGATGCTCACTGTACGAACCTGTCGTTTTCGCAAGGCGCGGAATGAACGAAATAGCCAATATTTTAATTAGATATTGTCACTGCGACTGCGGAGGGCACCCAATATTCAAAAGTGACATTTATTATTAGTGACGTCAATAGAAATCTCCTTCGGTTGTCAATAAATGAAATACGTCACAATGCGGAATTGTTGACAAGAATTTCCAATTAGTAGAACTTAAGTTCGTACATTTTTGATTAAAATTATTACCGGACACTTAGATATGGACGTCGTAATTTCCTTCATTCATTCAATTATTAGTAGATATAATCATCGCGGACATGAGAAATAATTGTGATACATTCAATAAAAAACCGCTTTATACTTTTCTTTTTTTTATACCACTTAGGTGGCAGACAAGCACACGGCCCACCTGATGGGAAGTGGTTACCGTGGCCTATGGACGTATGCAACACCAGGCAGCGCGAGGGTAACACCCCGTTACCCTCGCGCTGCCGACCACGAAGAAACCTTCTGATGCCCCTCTTGAAGAACCCCATTTTGTAGGTGCTTGGAAAAACCGCAGCAGGGAGGTCATTCCACAACTTGAGTGTGCGTGGGATGAAGTTTCTTTCATACCTCACAGTGCGCACCGTCTCAGTTCGCAATGTGTGAAACTTGCTTTAAACCACTATTTTGTATATTTCTAAAATAATTTGTGTCTATCAAAATACTTTAATGAAAATAGCATGCTGAGATAACTTTGCATAACATGAACAAACGGTTCTCTATTAATGATAACTGTATAAATGTATTTTTAGCAGCCCTGAAATGCTCCCATTTAGCAAAATAAAGTATGCAGAATTCATAAATGGTGAGTCCGACTGCCCACGATTCACCATTTGTTCGTTTGTTTTGAGTATCAGTAAAATACTAATTCAAGGTTATATAAGAAAATACACTAAGTAAAGATTAAGTGAGTATGGCTATTTCAGCCTACGTAAAAATTTTGTTAACTACTTCTCGTTAACAACTTTACTGACGTGCTAAGCGCAAAAGCGTTATCTCAATAAAAGTGAGTATCGAGATAATTGCTAGAGAGGCCACACGGCAGCCTCTCGTACCGTCTGACGCAGATGATCACCGAGCACGGATGCTTCGGAAAGTATCTGCGTCGGATGCAGAAAGAGCCAACGTCCGAGTGCCATCACTGCGACGCGAGCGAGGACTCAGGTCCGCACACGCTCACCGAGTGTCCGGCGTGGGAGACGCCGAGGCGGGAGCTTGTGGCGGCCCTGGGAGTGAGGGTTCTCACGCTCTCCACCTTGCTCGCGGCGATGGTTCGCTGCGCGGATGCGTGGGCGGCCGGCGCCTCCTTCTGCGAGCAAGTAATGCTCGTGAAGGAGGAGGCGGGGCGGGAGCGGCAGCGGGAGCGACGAAGGATCGCAAGACAAGCTGCCCGCGCACGAAGGCAACTCGGGCGTCGGAGGTCGATGAACGACCTCCGCCCCCCATGAGCGCCGGCCTGGGGGTGACAGGTGAAGCCGCCTGTCACCCTGGCAGAAGCAGGCCGCGGCGGTGGCGCGCGTGGCGCGCCTCCCCGTTTCCGGGGACGAGTTGGGGACTCTGTGGTCCCCACACCCGAGAAGAGGGCCATATCGTGAGAGATGGCCCTGGGTCGGCCGGGGTGCGAGGGATATGCCTGTCAACCTCACCTTCGGCAACCAAAACGACCCACAGGCGGCGTGCGTTTTAGTCGGTTCGAGTCCGACATAACCTCCTCCACCGGCTCCGGTGGGGAGGTATCCGTGGGGATTTTGCGCACGTAAAAAAAAAAAAAAAAAAAAAGTATCGAGATAATTGAAGTTTTGTAAATATAGGCTTTTCTTCAGTTAATATATTGACTTTTTGAATTATTAAGTTTAATTTATGTATTATAGTTAAAATATCAGAAATCCATGTGGACGTGATCCATGATATGTCTTTTTCATGAGATGCTGCTATACCGCTTAGTAATCGTAGAATGAAATGCTTAGTTACCGCTTTTTCATTAGTTACATGTTTGTATGTAAAAAATATGAATTTATCGTCGATTTATTCGACAGAAAATGTGTGTTGTTATAAAAAAAACAATCCCATTTATACCTAAAATCCTGTATTATTTAAATTTACAATGGTACATAAAAAATTGAAGAAAAAGCACATTGTATGAAATCTACTTAGTAAAAAGTAGGGAGAGTTCTCTCCAAAAGGAGGTTTTTGAAGTATATTAATTCGAATATTATTCTTTTTACTAACTTTTATTTAACTTGTAATGTTTGTATGCATGTAAGTATGTAAATATATTTGTTCGAGTGGAATCCTACAACTCGATTTTGAGGAAGATAATTCTCAATCGATTTTCATGAAATATTGCACACACATTTACTTTGGATGACAATGTATTAATTTGGTGCCTTCTTTTTAAAGAAAATCTTGCTTTATAACAAACTTTTTGAAATTCTTTAGAGTAGTTGTCTTTATCAATGGTGACATAACTTGATTTACCAAAATCTTCGTTATAGCGGTAAGTCAGTAAGTATTCAAATATACCGCTGGTTGCCTACGTAATATTGATTTACCACTAACACCATCAGTGATTTAAGTAAAACTGAGGGAAATCTTTCTTAAGGGTATTTTCATATGTTTTGAACAAGAGAGTTAAAAGGCTTAGCTCATTAGATGAGCATTTTATCAAGCTATAAATAGGTACATACATATAATCACGCCTTCATCCCCGGAGGGTTAGGCAAAGGTGAATTAACACACACATTTCACCAATAATTGTATTCGGTCCCACGTAATAGGGGGTGAGGCTAATGCCGAATTCCGGACACTATTCTTCACTCGATTCATGCATATGAAACTGAGTCTGGGCTGTATATATCAGTCTGATGTTAAACAGTCCTATCACTTAGTCCCCTTGTACGACAACGCATGGGAAGAGACGGGGTGGCCCAAATTTTTTGAGATACCGCTTTTGCGCTTCGTAGGGCAGTATACTACTGGTAACTACTTATTTTAGAGTTCAAAATTTAAACAAGTACGTAAATGACTGAGTTTACTTGATTTTATAAATCTATCACTTTGAATGGATTATACCGCGACAGAGAACTTGTCATGGTGTCTGTTCGGGTCTCTTGAGATTACTTTACATTTTAGGATATAGAACAATCATCATTTTAATTTCCTCGTGACCACCACTGCTGAAAAGACACCAAAACGTTGATATCAGTGTGAACAATAGAATAATATCATACATACATACATATAATCACGCCACTATTCCCGAAGGGTTAGGCAGAGGTGAATTAACATCCACATTTCACCAATTATAAAATTCGGTACCACGTAATAGGGGGTGAGCCTATTGCCGTCAATCGGGCACTATTGTTGACATAAGCCATGTAACTGAGGCTGAGTCTGGGCAGTATATACCTGTTTGATGTTAAACAGCCTAATATATATTTTAACATTCAGAATAATATCAAATAACTTGTAACATAATATATATTTCAATGTTTTATTTCAATGCGTAATATTCGCGGAAACTTTCGACAATAATGTAAATGATGGACAGCTTAATACCCTTGATATTCAATATTATATTCTCCTTTTTCAATATTAATATAATATTGAAAATGCCCCGAGATATATTCACTCGCATGACGTACAACCAGCGGATTATTTTAAGTACTATCCAAGGTTATATTTACCCCCGGCCACTCTCTGTGATATGATGGATACATTAAAATTACAATAACCAGACACAGGAATAACAAATGAACGCAGTATTGGAAAATGATAAATACTTTTTAATACGTCCTTGCTTTTAGAGTTCTTCAGAGTGTTTTTAATATATTTCACTACATTCATTCGGGTTATATTGATCTCATTTAATGTTGATGAATAGGACTCCTGTTCCTCTTGGGCGTTATGAAAAAAGAAGTCTATAGTTATTGCCTAAAGCCACAGAACAGATAATAGTACTAGCATACCAAAGGATTTGTTAAACGTCACTGAAATTACTAATGTAAATTTTAATAGAAATGCTTATTTCGGAGTTGATCTCGATTTTGTACCGATACTCTATATCACAGAACTAAGTACATAGGCAGAAATGTCGTACACGCCACATCATGCCGGCTCTAGAGATACCAATTATGCCAAATAATTTGTTTATTTCTATCCTGAACCGAAATTCTAAGCCTGTCCAGGATTAGTAATATAAACCATAGGTATACCTTTTCAATGGAAGAGCATTGAAGAGGGAGAAGTTTATTCTGCCTTTACTTTGAACTGTATTTAATTAATCAGAGATACATTACATTATACAACAAAGAACTCAAAGAATCCTAAATAGTTTTATTTTTAAACTTTCGCGGTGTGAATTCATAATTATACTAAGTATCGGGACTTCTCGCGAATTATATTTTGGAACTTACTATTTCTGCCGACGTTTCGGATGCGTTGCAGCACCCGTGGTCACGACTTGACTAGTCTTCGAGCGTCGAGATGTATGCGGGGAACATTTTTTGAGCGCCTACCCACCATTACACTTATTATGAATGGTTAGGCTGGCGACACACCACACTCACTATGTCAGTTTTTAACGGCACTGTGTTTTTTGGTTTTAGTATCTTAATCACTGGATTACATGTGAAGACACAGTTTACGTATGAGATTGAGAACAAAAGAACATTATCTTTTTTAGACATAAAGTTAATGGTGAGAACTGATGGCTCCTTGGCCCACACTGTGTATCGAAAACCCACTCACACAGATAGATACCTGCACGCCTCCTCGCATCATCACCCACTTCACTTAAAATCCGTAAGTTCGACGCTCATCAAGCGAGCTAATGACCTGTGTGACCCTGAGCACCTACAGCAGGAGTTAGATCATGTTCAGGAGGTTCTTGAGGTGAACGGGTATGGTACGAGTGCTAGAAAGCCGCGACGTGCACCGAGGAAGATGTTGCTGGGTGTTGACCGCCAACCGGCATACATGCCGTATGTGAAAGGTGTAACGGACAAAATCGGATCTTGCTTACGGAAGTTTTCCATCAAGACGATTTTTAAACCGTTCGCCAAAGTAGCGAAATATGTGCGAACATCGAAGGACGTCATACCTCTACAAACACCGGGTGTTTATAAAGTGGATTGCAGCTGCGGTAGTTCCTACATAGGCCAGACCAAGCGAACCATTGCAGAGAGAGTCAGAGAACATATCGCAGCTGTGAAAAACCGTCAGTTCAACAAATCGGCAGTAGCAGAACATCTTGAGTCGGGTACCAATCACTGGATTGAGCTTCATCAACCCAAAGTCCTCTCCACTGATCGCCACTACTATTCACGGATTGTGCGTGAAGCCATTGAAATAAAAAAATATAAAAATTTCAATAGGGAAGATGGATTCAAGCTATCCGGAACGTGGAATCCAGTGATTAAGATACTAAAACCAAAAAACACAGTGCCGTTAAAAACTGACATAGTGAGTGTGGTGTGTCGCCAGCCTAACCATTCATAATAAGTGTAATGGTGGGTAGGCGCTCAAAAAATGTTCCCCGCATACATCTCGACGCTCGAAGACTAGTCAAGTCGTGACCACGGGTGCTGCAACGCATCCGAAACGTCGGCAGAAATAGTAAGTTCCAAAATATAATTCGCGAGAAGTCCCGATACTTAGTATAATTATGAATCCTAAATAGATTTTGAATAAATTATATATCTACTACATAATAGGTAGGGGCAAAAGAATTCTCGTATTTTGAATGTATTATTATAGTAGACAAATCTGATTTGGCTGTACTGAATGTAACTGGCTGTTTTTAATATCATTAAATGTTGAAATTGTCAAGATGCAATAATTTAAAAAATAAGACTATTTCCCGTCAATTTTCAATAGTTTTTCAAGTAAGCAAATGGATGTCTGTGACGAAGACATTCGGTGCTTTTTAAAGCTTTTTACATTACATTTCAAAAAGTTCGCAATTAAAATTTTTGCCGTTTACGGACGTAATGCAGTTTATCAATGAGAGTGGCATAAATATGGTTCAAGCGTTTCAAGTTCTAAAAGAAATTTTAGTGTAAAAGATTAGGTTCGCTCTGGACGCCCTATCACAGATAAAATCAGTGCCATCTTTGAAAAAGTGGAGCAAGATCGACGTATTAGTAGTTAAGATATTGCTGAAGAACTGGATGTTAATCAAAAAACAATTTTAGGTTATTTACAAAAGTCTGGGTACTAGAAAAAACTTTTAGGGTTTCAAATGATCTCACTGAGAGAAACCTAATGTAATGTGTTTCCATACGCGATTCTTTGTTAAAACGCAAAAATCCTGAACCATTTCCTAAACGGTTCAATATGGATGATAAAAGATGTGTCACTTATGATAAGAATATGCGACAAGCCTCATAGACCAGGCAAAATGCGGCCTAACTCGGAACAAGGTGATGCTGTGTGTATAGTGGTATAGAAAAGGAATACCTAGCAGACTATGAGCCTTTGCCGCCAGGTAAAATTATCGATTCTGATCTCAACTGTCAGCAACTGATGAGGTTAAAAGAAACCATTAAGAAAAACCGACCGGAGCTGGCAAACAGGAAGGGTGTGGTGTTCCATCATGACAATGCCAGACCGCACTCATCTATAGCCACTCAGCAAAAATTAATAGAGCTTGGGTGGGAAATGCTGATGCCTCCTCCGTATTGCCCTGACCTTACTCCATCAGATTTCTAAATCAAAAATCTCAACACTTGTATAGCAATGGGATCATGGCACTACACACAGAATGGCAATAAATCATCCATCAAAACGGCATATACATATTATAAATAAATAAAAAATGAAAGCTAAAAAAATATATTTTCTTATGCATGAAAAATAAGACACACTAAAATTTAAGCCGCGTGGTTCCCGGCAGTGTAGAATTTGGACCACCCCATCTCTTCCCATGCGGTGTCGTACCAGGCTACTAAGGGATAGGGTTGTTTAACATTAGAGAGATATAATATACAACCCAGACTCAGCTTTAGATGCATGACTCACCCCCTATTACGTGGGACCGAACACAATTATTGGTGAAATGTGGGTGTTAATTCACGTCTACCTAAACATCCGGCAATAAAGGCTCATTATTAAGTATGTATCTAAAAATACGAAAATAGATTTGACTCGATTTTATATTTATGGAATTTTAGTAATGAATTTCGGTATCATAACGGATATACTGTAGGTACCAAGTCACTTAAAAAAAGAACCTTATTATTTGGAATTACTCAAATTAATTCCATCATCGTTATATTTTCATTATAATTTTGTTGTTTTCACGTAGTGTAAAGACAAATCGGTACGAACATGTCAGTAGGTACGCGAGGTCCTAATACGATTAGATAGCGGCTTACCACCTACCGCATCCGAGAGTTCATTTCAGTCAGTCCATACGTATGTGTATTTAACACATTATTTCAAAGGCAGTTGGGTTTTCGCACGTCGCAAAATGCAATGAATTAAATTAATGTTCATGAATGCGTTTCAGGACTAAAGCTGATTTATATACGTTTAAGGATAAGCCCGCTCATGATTGCTCCAGATAAATAATTAAATTAGGTACTTGAACTTTTTTAAAGTGATCGGTATTCGATACCCCTCATGATATTTTCAACTACCAGAATGACAAAGAGCCCGTGAACGCAGGTCCTTTGTTATTTTATAAAAGCTGAAACCTTTTTAGCGCATACTCACAACATAGGTGAGTATGCGAACGATGGCTATTAATGAAGTTTGGATGGCTTTGGCAGATAAACAGTTCTAAAGGTGTGGAAAAACGTAACTAGTGCAAATAATATAGTTTGATTTATAGGTATTATCACCAAATATCATTAAAAATCACTCCATTCATTGCCAAGTAACCATGAACATGTCCACTCTCTGATTCGCTTATCCTAGAATTTTTTGTCACGTATAAAAATCAGCTTTGGTACTATAATGTATACTTTCATGAAGAACAAGTGTCTGGCAAGGAGTTACCATGATATTAAAGTGTCTGGTTATGAATGATGTGATTTCTAATATTTGGAAGGTAATACCTAAAAATCACACTATTATTTGACGAAGGTACATTTTCTTTTTTCATAACTTTAGAAACTGATACCTGCCAAAGCCACTATGATCCCAACTTCATAATGGGCGATCGTTCTTACCTGTGTTGGAACATGCTCTGACATAGTTTCAGCTTTAAAAAAATGACGTTCATGAACTCTTGATAGTCTTGGTCCAATGGCCAATTCGAGAAAATGCGAACTCACGCCTCATTTATAGAGAAAAAGTTAAACATTTTTAGTTAGACATTTCGAATAGCCCGCTCAAAATTATTATCTACTCGGCTTACACTATTCTTCGATATTGCCTCTTCGCTCCAAAACTCACCCATGCCTTCCGATCTACACCAATTTGGATAATTTTAACAGTTTAATGTAGCTTTGTATGACCGAGCTTCTCTAAAAGCGACTCTACGGATTCGCTTGGGTGGGCTCGGTATTTCGCAAAATGTCAAATGTGAGTTTACCAGCGTCGGTCCATAGCACGAGAAAATTACAGAGGAAAATCCTTGCACCTACACTATTTGATTCTGAAGTATTGTGTAAGGACTGATGCAGTGAACGCTTGTAAAGGAACCTTTTCTCACAGCGTCAGTGAGACGGACAGTTGCAGTTTTTTATATACCACAAGAAAAGCATACGGCCGCCTGTTGGGAAGTGGTTACCGTGGTCTATGAACTTGAAACTCGCGCTGCTATCTCTCTCTTCTAATGCCCCTCTTGAAGAATCCCATATTATAGGCGCTTGGGAAAACCGTAGCAGGGAGTTCATTCTACAGCTGGAGTTTGTGTGGGATGAACTTTCTTTCATCCGCACAGTGCGCTAGAAGATATCGATACCAAGGATCCCGATACTCGGATATTTGAATGGCCCGTGTAACAAGTGTCCTCCATACTGTCCACGTACTGTCGTCCGCATAACAATGAATGGAGCCATCAGTCAGCATGTTATTGATATGCAGCAGAAACAGGAGACAACACGGAGCCTTGTGGAATCATTTATTCTGCATAGACCATTAAATCATATCGGAACTTACAAAACGTCAATACAAAAGGAAATATGAAAACTAGTTTGGCAAATGGACCCCACGACCTAAGAAGACTCCGGCAAGAAACTTAGAGGGCATTTTGTTTGTCAATTTACAAACATACACTTAGTCTACTTAATCTTAATACAAAAATTTACTTGAGTAGCATAGTTGAGCGAACAGCTCATTTCCAAGCTTGTTTATCATCCGAGTATTTTTAGATTTTATAATAGCCTTCCGGGCATAATTGAGTTTTAACTACATTTTTAAATTTATCCACAGGTAAATCCTTAATTTCAGTAGGGAGCTAGTTTAAAAAGCGTATACAGTTGCAAGATTGTTTGTGTGTCTGGTATTTATGTTCTTATTTTTAAATGTTAACAAAGTATCGTCAGTAAATAAAATAATACTGTTTTTGTCCCTTATGTAGAGAGGTCATTTATATATATTAAGAACAGAAATGGCCTAAGCATCTTACTGAACGTGTACCGTTAACATCTTTGTGGGACACCAGCGTTTATGTCCATGCGGCTCGAGCAGCAGCCATCGACAATGGCTTGCTTACTTCTGTTGGACAAAAAGCTGGCGATCTATTCGTATTGTCCCTCGGAGAGTTCATAGTATGGCAACTTCGTAAGAAGACCTCTGTGCTAGGATCGAAGACCTTCGCTATATGGAGACTGATCGCTAGTGCCTCACCCCGACTCTCGATGGCTTGTGCCCACCGGTATGTATCTCACATACCGGTGGGCACAAGACGGTAGAGCACGGTGGCGAAAGCCGTACTGTATGTCGGTTGCTCTGCAGAACGTTTCCCTCAAGGTATCTCAGAAGCGGTGTATTAATAACACGCTCCATCACTTTCGAGAGAAGTGAGGTGATAGCGATAGGCCTGTAATTGGACGGATCTGTCCTGTCAGCTTTCTTAGGCACAGGATGTACAAAGGCAGTCTTCCACGAGGCCAGGTCTTGTCTCGCGGAGTATGAATGTGCGAAATGGCGTGTCAGTACAGGGTACAACTCGGAGGAGCAGTGCTATTGCTTAAGATTAATGCCGGTAAACCATCCGGCCCACGCGACTTCGGAACATTTATGATATGTGACAAAATGCACGACTGCCAGATGGGTAGAGCGCAAGCCGCTCGCCAATTTTGCCGATGAACTCAAAATTAGCCCTGACCGTTGTTTTTTAATAGTTCTCGAGGCAAAATTTAACTTCCACTTCACTTCAGTGATGTTCGAATCTTACTACAGCACTGCGAACTTTACACAGGCTGCTGGTTCAGCCTTCTGGTTTCCCAGGTTCGGAAACCGTACAGCCTGCGGCCGACCAGCGGATAATGTTTCACCGGTTCTCCCTGAACGACGCGCCAGCACTTCACGCCCCTACTATTCAGTGGTGTCAATTGAAGCCTTCAGTCTTTCCACTGACAGCAAAATCCTCTCCAGTGAGCTCTGGCTACCCTACTCACTCAAGGTTATAGCCGCGGTATCCTGTAGGGCGGAGGTACTACTACAAAAGGCATGATGCGGGGGAATTCCACGACGCATTTTAATTATTTTAGCTTAAGTTGTATAATAGTTCATACAGTTTTAGTTTAATTGTTTGTTTATTTTTTAGATGAAGTTCCAGATTATTTACATAATGTATAAATAATATAATTGTACTGATTATAATCGTCAAGGGGTTCTATTGCGTATTCGTATTCCAGCAATAGACCAATACAGTCGAGCAGCCTTTGTTCAAAGTTGGTCATAAAACGAATAATAAGAGCTATACAAGTATTCCATTATAAATAAAATGTATCTATGAATAAATTTAAAAGTTCAATTAAAATGAAACTGTTATAATATTCAATATTTATACGACAAACAAGCTTGGAAATAAACTGTTTGCACTCGGACTACTGCCTAAGTCACAGGCCGCCCACTTACTTATACAGGCACGGAGTGTACTATCGCATACTGTACCATTTTTTTAAATATGTACTCAGAACTGTATAGTAAAAGTCAAAGTCATAAATCATTTATTCTGCATATACCATCAAATCGGAACTTACAAAACGTCAATATAAAGAGAAATATGAAAGACAACTTTAGCAAATGGACCACCGTTTCGAAACGTAGTCCCGATGTGAGAAGACCCCGGCAAGAAACTCAACGGGCATTTTGTTTAGTCTATTTATAAACATTTACCAAGTCTACTAAGTCTAAATACAATAATTTACTTGAGTAGCATAGTTGACCTAACAGCTCTTTTCTAAGCTTGTTTATAATCTAAGTATTCTTGTATTTTATAATAGCCTTTCTGGCACACTCTTTATTACATTTATAAATGTATTCACAGGTAAATTCCTAATCTCATTAGGCAGCTTCTTTAGAAAGCGTATACAGTTGCCCTGGAAAGAATGACTATTTTTTTAAGTCTACTATCACAGACTACAAGATTGATTTTGTGCCTGGTATTTAAATTTTGTCTGTCACAAACTCTTGAAAGTTTTAAAATATTGCTCCTTATAAACATTAGGTTCTCGAAAATATATTGTGACACTACGGTGAGATTGACTATTTCTTTAAACTTTTCTCGGACGGAAACTCTTGGGCCCAAATTATAAGTAGCTCGCACAGTCCGTTTTTGTAATAAAAATATTGTGTTTAAATCTGCATAATTACCCCAAAAGGGAATTCCGTAGCTCAAAATACTATCCACCGTATCCACGTCTATCATCGTCCTGATCTTTTACACAGCGTATGAGGCTGAACGAAGGTGTATGCAGGGTAGACCGAGGTGTATTACGTTACCCGAAATATATTGTAGCTGCGAAAACTAAGGTAGTTGCAAAATTACGTGAATCTAAAAATAGTCGGTTAAATCAGGGGTAGAGCCCATACATTATTATGAATCATGCTGAATTGCAATGCCTGCCAGTGGCCAATGTACATACAGTAGGTTTGATATTTATTTGAGGCTAACTTCTAGCCGCGGGTCCATCTGCATGGAAATCCTTCCCCAATTAAAAAGGATCAAAAAGTTATCTCTGCCAAAATTTAACAAAAACGGCAACTAATTTTGCAACAAACGACAGGAGACTTTTTACTTTCATATTTATGATGATAGGTACCACATAATACAGGTTGATAGGCCCGCTTTATTTGATCAAATCTAGTACCTGCCAAATCATAAGATTAAACTTGTGGTTAGGGCATCAGGGTTCCTTCTTGTGTATTTGACAACTTTGCGGTTAACCAGCGTAACGTCAGTAACGTGGTACCATTATCTACTCTGTGGTAAGGTGTTGTCATAATACTCGTATATTATTAAAATTTATAGGGACTGGTGGCGCTGACGTCCCTACATAATCCGAACCATTTTAATTATTTGATAATGTTTGATGTGAAATAGTAATAAAATTTACCAGAAATTCTTAATCCCTATTACAATACTATGGATCGGACTGAAAATCAAAAAGATATGAAGAATTTTTTTGGTTCCGATTTATAATCTCCGTGCTGTTTCTGAGAATTTCTTTCACCGACCGGTGTTTCAGAGTGTAATGTAACATTAGGAGCGAGCATATCGTTGCCCACTTGTTTCCCATCATAGCGCAATCTAATCGGCGGCTCTGTAACATTACGCAACGTAACACCTACCCTCAGTTGTGAAATCAGGTGCAAAGCCAAAGAGAATAAAACGCAGTTGTTATTGTCTCTTTCGGCGTGTCCCGCCGCTGACTCCACGTCCGAAGCCTTAAACCTCAATAATATGTCCAACTGAATCGAACTCACGAATTCAAGCACGGAGGTAATGAGTGCGCGCCGGTGAAATTACTAATACATTAAGCTATTTTAGTACCTAAAGAAATTGGTTCCACACTGAAGCATAACATAATGTAAATCGAACCTGACCCCCGCCGCCGGCTTATTGTAAGCGATATTTTACAAGAGACAGCTTGTGGGGATATCTTTACAACAGGGTTTCTGAAAGTGGGGTAACGACAGGAGAATGGAGATGTACAAAATTATTTAATGATGGCTGTGGTCTTTAACCGATTTTTAGGTGGAAAGGAAAGTAGAATATCCGTAGCTTCCATCTGCGGCGATGAGAAGCAAAAATATCAGGTTTGGATGAACATGACACAAATTGAATAGAGTACCTTTTTCATACTGGCATAGATGTCGTAGAGTGTTCTACTGCTACATCGCTATTACAGCGCCCGCTCAGTGCAAATATTTATCAGCGTAAATATGCCTATTTAGTTTTGCACTGTTTTGGACGGGATATTTCCATGTTTATATATGTTCTAATGAATAAAGTTGTTTTGCTAATACTGGGGCATAAACACTATCCAGATCCTAAATACAGCTTTATGGATTATAGAACGCGTAATAAATATTAAATGATAAAGATAGAGTGGATTCGAAATTTAATAAGAAACTAACTAACAGTAATAAAATAACGTTTATTTTCATTTAAACTGGCTTTTCATATTTTACCCACTGATTCTTGACTTCAGCAGTGAAAATCCGATCAACCAAACTGAGTCACTCAATGAAATTCAGTGGGTAAATCGTGAAAACCTAGTTTATCAGAACAGATTTTTAACGTAACAGGAAATAAACCCTATTTTTTGTTTAACTAGTAAACTTACCTGAGGAGCGCGGCGTCTTCACCACCGGGTTGCATAATCGGTTGCAGCTTTACGCGTTCTTTCAATGTTTCTCTGAAAATGTGCAGGGCATATAGCATACTGGATGTGAGCTGTGAGGTACCTAACAGACAGATGCCTAGATATACAAACTGATGTGGATTTAATGGCTTTTCACCCTCTAAGCCTTCTCTGAGGACAGATGGGGTCGCGAATCGTTGCTTTTTAAAAAGACTCATTCTTAGGGATTTTTCTAATTTAGTTGGGGTCGGATTTCAGTGTCACAAAGAAACCTCGATATTTTCCTCTGCAACCCAGGGGTGATATAAAAGTTCTGTAGTAAAACAGACAGTTTAGGGCGGACTTTTTAGGGCTCTGAATATCTGTAACGAATGCCACAGATAATCGTATGGCAACCGGAACTCACGTCCTAGCCCAGATTACTTAATACATAATTGCTCAACCTTGCTAGTACGTATTGCTTATTTTAATGTGAGGATTAGTTACTTTGGACTTAGTTGCGCTACCTATCTGTATTGTATGTTGTGCTCTTAGTATGCCTCCTAGAATATTACTCTAGCTGACCCGGTACTTAAATGCTGTTCTCTCACGCGAATTATCAAATAAATCGAATGTTAGTAAAAGCTTGTACAATGTAAATGATATCAACGACGACGTGGCGACGGCGGTTATATTCAAAAATACTAAAATCGCGAATAAAAATGGGAGATACGTGAAAAATACTTTTATACCTACCTACACGTACTTTAGGTATTATTTTGATAATTAATGAGAATAATGGAGGATTTGGAGAATTCATCCCGTATGTATATCAGAATTTAAAGATAATATTTTATGTAAAACCGTCTATTAATTTTATTTTACTTATAATTCTCTCTCTCTATCTCTTTCTTTTGTTTTTAATACACTTTCTATTTAGTTTAGCCGATAACTACACTACATCTTTTGTTTTTATAACATTACTGTCCATCTCAAGGTTGCTTGGAAGAAATCGCTTCAGCGATAAGGCCGCTCATTGTACATTGAACTGTATACATGCTACCTACTTGTCCTACCTTAAATCTATGTGTGTACAATAAAGAATTATCTATCTATCTAACACATTTAATGTTTTTAATATAGGTAGGTAGGTAGGACCGCCAATTGAAGGTAAAACTGAGATCGATGTACCTATATTCTACTTGGAAATTAGGTTTCGTTAGACGTCTCGAGAATCCAAGGCTACGGCGCGACGGCGTGCGATCGCACGCACGCCGCGGTGGTTTTAGATTTTCCTTTCTTTTGTCTAGGTGTAGTAAAGCGACAACTCTATTTGATTCATTATAGTATAACTTTTAAAGAATAGAACCCCATCGTTTTTTCGTCAGTGGTTAATAAAATGAAAGCTTTGTTACCTTCTGTTATTTGCTAACTGTAACATGTAGTAATGTTAATGAAGTTGGTACTTTGATAAAGGTGTTAATTGATTTATCCTACATATACCTATCTTTTGACGTTTTGTAAGTGCCGATTTAATTGTTTACACCGAATTAATTCTTTCTAACAATGTTAAAGTTCTTAAAGATTTTTTATATTTATATGGCTTTAAGTGACTAGCTATAATAACGCCACATATGTCAAATCAAAAAGTGGAGAAAAAGTAAGCATACTCTGAGCTCTGAGGTGAGAGTCTCAGAGGCAAATAGGAACACTAAGCTGATGATGATTTATAAGACTAGCTGTGTACTACAAGTTCACCCGTAGTGACTTAACTACAGCTATAAAATAGCAATCACAATATTCATAGTTTTAATAGCCATGTACAGACCTGGTACAAAGTACAGTTATGTGGAAAAAAATGAAGTTTTTGTGCGCTTAATAAATGTTCTATGAATCTATTTTGTTTGAAATGATCTAACATGGTAACACCAACTCAAAAATTGAAATCCTGTAAATTACAATTATATTTTTTCTAGTTTTTAAGTTTTAGTACCGTTCATATTTAAAATAATTATTTTACTTAATGCAACAAATGGATTGTTGTTATTAAATTGCAACCAGAATTAATAATGTATTTATTTAATTTTAAATATTTTTTAAAGAGAGCTTATTAGATGAAAAAAAAATTTGTACTGTTAGATTGCTAAATAAAAGCCCCATATTCATACAATAAAAAAAAATTCTGTGATGATGAGGATACAGGAACTAATATGAACTAAGAAATATGAAGTGTGATTAAACACCAAATGAGGTTTCTTATGGAACAATATGAACATGCAAAGCTTGTGCAATAATATATTACTTACTCAGTCAGCGCTTCTGACATTTCAGTCATACTTTGTATACGGTATGGTTCAAATTTCTTCCTCGCTGCCCCGGCCAGGTGAAAAATTTTCTTAAGATTATTCTTTTTGTTTGGCACTGTTGTACCTTGATACACTTGTCCAAGAGACATATATGAACCACCATTCAGCAAACCCCGATGCATGCCAACTTAATATCAACAAAAAATAAATTCATTGAAGCAAAAATAATATTATCATGCACTAAAACCATGCAGCCAATGATTCAGGTAATTTACTGTGAAGAGTTTCAACTTGTACTCCCCTAATTCAAAAAGTACGGAGTTTGGTTCAAACTTTATTGCCTAGTTACGTGAACAGCTGAGTTGCGAATATTAAGTGAGTGAACTGACAGTAAACTATTATAAACAATTTTAAGCTGAGAATTAACATACCTGTGAAGATACCGGCTTCTTTTCTTCTCGATAGGGGGCTGATAAGTCAGGTGGTCAGGATACACGAAGTCACAAACCGGGTCGGACTCGAGACAACCGTACTAGCGAAAAGGCGAGAAAGGAATGATTCGCTGTCAGACTGGCTGGAACTTACTCACAGACGGAATAGCCGTACCGTTCCTCACTTCGTGAAGTACTGGAAGCGCATGCGTACCTATGTAAATACGTCAATTATTCAATTTAAAATGCGGGAAATGGCAATATTTCAACTTAACCGCGCATAAAACCAATTTCTTACATTACCAGAATTACGTTCCATAATCAAAATTATTGTAGTTCGATAACTTCACTCTAGTAAAAACTTCACTAGTAAATCACACGAAATAATATCACCGAATATCACTATCAACACAGTTTCCAAAGTTTATATCCCAAAGTATAAAATAAACGTAACAAGGAAAATAAGAATGTGCACCACTTAATAAAATATTTTATTTAAACAGTCAATTGGTTTGTTATTGTTTATGTTTTGTTAAAATTGACAGTCCGTAAAACCTACTTGAATTGATTCATTGTCTTTTTAGAAGAAGTTTTTCCAATATCGTATATTTTTTATGTATGGAAATGAAAATAATATTATTAGTACTAATTGCAAAGATACGAATAAAATACATGAGACAGAACTGAAATAAGTGCATATTTCTTCGAATGTTTCTATTTCAGCATTGTATTGCCATCTATGTTTGGAATTTAGAAACTTTTAGTAGCGCCATCTGTTAGAGTTATAACTTCTAAAAGTATTACGAGCACGTAATGCACCAATATACTATTAGATGTCACTAGTTATAGAAAAATAGTAGTTCAGCCGATGCGTGATGTCGCATTGCCTTTTTTTGTATAGAAATCACGCAGAATTCCACACACTAAAAGCGTAATGACGCGCAATGTGGCAGATCACACTCGTGCAAGCATAAAACACGCGCCTCCGCGTGTAATTTCGTGGATAAACGCGAGGTATGCCGATTCTCACACAGCTCCGCGTCACGCAACGGAGCTCGGGTAAGCGTGGTGTTGCGGCGCCCTCTACGGAGCTCTTAATGAATAGAAAACATGCGGGGTCTCACTTACACACTGAAAACACAATCACGCGCGGTTTGGCAGATCACGCGCGTACAAGCAGAAAGCACAAATACCAACGCGTGATGGCGCAGAAAAACGCAGGGTAGGTACTGAAATCTATGCGAGTGAGTATAATGGGATTTTAGTACGAGAGCTGTAAGACATTTCTGTATAGGTGTTTGAGGCTAACTGAAAATCGATAATAATGCAATGCAACGTGTATAAACGTCAAATTTATTTGTATGGAAACCTTTCCAGAATGCCGTTGCACTGTCCGTTAAAGTGACATTTATATACTGAGTCTCGCCATAAATACTGTTACAATTAAAAATATTTTTTAATTGTAACAATATTTATGTTTATGTATTTGAATTTGGAATCAGTCATTTTTTATATGATTGTTCATTGTTTTCTCATTTTGGCGCTAATACATTGTACAATATTTTGCGATATTAAAATGGAGTAGGGTGATAAAAACATCACAGCGATACGTGATTGCATTACCCAAAGTAGGCATGGAGCCATATGCAATTTTTAAAACTCTCCATACGCTTGGTACCTATTAGTCAAATGTTTGTGTACCGTGCTATTAATAGGTAGGTATAATGAGACCTCCTCTGTTTGTGACAGAAAATCAAAGCAGCAAATGGGAAAGAATTCGAAGATATCCTTGTACGAAAGCAGAAAATTTTATCTCGGACGATGAAGATAGCACCAAGAACCATATCGCGTATTTTAAAAGATCACATTCCACGCTGAGGGTGTGTCCCAGATCTAGGGAAAGATGCTCTCGAACCCTGACTGAGAGAGTTCCTCAGCTCAGAGGGGCGTTCGGTGGACACACTGTCCGCCTACCGGTCCACAGTGTTGTTCTACGAGGAGTACCAGCTCTTTTAAATCATTATTCTGAATCGCCTCGTCGAATCGAATTATTGGTTTTGAAAGAGATGAATCCGTGACAGAGTGTATGATTTGTATAGATGGAGAATGAGTGGAACAAATGAATGAGTTCATATATATTTGGGAACATTGTTTTAGAGAGATGCAAAGCATGAAGAAGATGTTGAAAGAAGAGTGACAGCTGGAAATAGAGTGAATGGGGCACTACACAACTTTAAGAGCAGCCGGAAAGTGTCCGAAAAGGCACGACTGGCTGTACGTGTAATATGGAGGAGTATTAGTGCCAACTCCTATGTATGGTAGCGAAAGTTGGGTGTAACAGAAAAAGCATCAGAGTAGAGTGAATGCAGTAGAAATGCGTGCGTTGCGAAGTATATGTGGCTTAACCTTGAGAGATAGAGTGAGAAATAGCGTGCTAAGAGAGCGATGTGAAGTGATAGAAGATGTAGTGATGAGAATTAAGAGAAGAATGTTGAGATGGTTTGGTCATGTTGAGAGAATGAATGAAAGAAGACTAACGAAACAGGTGTATGAGGCGAGTGTGGATGGTACCGTCGGAAGGGGAAGACCTAGGCGCACATACCTGGACCAAATCAGGGAAGTTTTAAAAAAAGGGTAGATGAGGAGTACCATAAACCGACGAGCATGCATTAAGAATGTAATGAGAATGAATGAAGCGAGCAAATGGATATCCGTATCTCTGCCTACCCCTATGGGAAACAGGCATCATTTTGTGTATTATGTATGTATGTGTTCCACAGTGGATGGTACTATGCGCGTGAGAACTCTGGCGGAAGATGCAATCACCTGGAGCTAGGTAGCTTGAGCTATATAGCTTGTGCCCAGAAGTGGTTCCTGGACCGCGTGGTAGGTAACGCTCTGGCGTGACTACTGCCCAACATGAGGGGGCCAGATGATTTCTGCGAGAGAATCTACTCAAAAAACGTGCGGTCCATGGCCCTATATGCGCGGAGACCCTGAAGGCCAGGCACCAGCAGCTGCTGCGTGCTCCGCAGTGAAAGATGGCCATCAGGAGTACCGCACGATACACACACACAGATCGCTACCTTGGATTCTGGAGACGAGAGCTTTCTGTGCTCTCTCTTCTATGTGCTGTATCGGTACTGAAATTAGATGAACCTGAATCTGGAAAAATCCAGGCCGTGAAGTGTTAGCTCCACAGGGACATAGGCCAGCTCACGCAGACTTTACTGTCGTAAAGTTACTTCTTCTGCTGTGTGATCATATATTTTGCGACAAACCTCTGTTAGTCGTTTTTTATAACCAGGAGACATGCTGAAACACAATAAACAAATTAAATCAACATGCCTGGTACTGCTCAGATAAAATATAAAACGAGGAGAGTTGAAACAGCTTGTTTCAAATCTCCTCAGTGTGACAATCAAGAAGCAAATATACAGAAATCAGTTGTATCAAATATATATATAATAAATCTTTATTTAATGGGCTTTCGAATCATGTATAACTTTATCGAAAATACAAAACTCTTATCAAACTATAGATATGGCAAAAAGACGTTAAAATTACTTTTACTTACTTTTCGCAATTTTTCTCACGTGACATGCAGAACTACACAACCGCGTAATTTATGCCACCGACGCAAACTGAGACGTCAGCTGGTGGAAGGAAATGGTTGAAATGCGACGTTGTCAGCTCGCTAACAGTTTTAAATTTCAAGAAATTGGCACTGTTTCCTCGGTCTCCTCTACTGGTCATTTCTTAACTGACAATTTAAAAAAGAATTGGGTAGTAAAATCGAAACAACTACTGAAGAGGTACACCAAGGGAGGTCACAGAAAAAAAATTAGATGAGATGAGGATGAGACTTCAGTGATGGTTTGGTGCAGTATCAGCTATGAAGGAGTGACTGAGTGATACTTTTGTGAAAAACTTATCAAAACATCGGCACAAATGCTTCAAGATGCCATTCTTGAGAAGGTAGTGAAGCCCTTTAACAACACCATGTTCAATAAGCAAGAATGGTCCTTCCAGCAAGACTGGACACCGAGTCATAAAGCTTTGTCTACGCAGTCTTGGTTGGAAACGAACATTTCGGACTTCATCAGAGCTGTCGTCTAGACCCAATCATATTCCGCAGGACTACTATTTATGGGCAGTTTTAGAGAGTACGGTTTGCTCTAAACGCCATGATAGTATGGAGTCCCTAAAACAATACATACGATTGGCAGTGTAGAATTTTCCCATGGCAAGAATGCGTGCTTCTATTTATTACTGGCCTCAACGTTACAAAAAATTAAATTAAAAAACTTTAATACTTAATCAATTAGACCATATACCTGGCACGGCTGGCTGTGCCAGTGCTGCTGCAGCATCTGCAGAGACTCTTAAGCGGCGTAAGTATTCTAATCTCATAGGTGATTATGAGTTTGTGCCGTTTGGAGTAGTTTGTACGTTTGGGCCGTAGGGTCCGAGCGCCCGCAATCTCTTCAGGGAGATTGCGAAGCGTATGGTCGACGCTTCTCGTGACCAGAGGGCTGGCCTCTTCTTAGGTCAGATATATAAGCATTGCCATACAACGTGGCAATGGTGCCAGTCTTCTGGGAACGCTACCACAAGAAGCATGCGATGCGGAGGAATTCCACGACGCATTTTAACTTTTGTTCTTTTTATTATTATTTTTTAATGTAAATATTAGCATAGATTTAGAATACTTTAAATGTAAATAGATAAATAAATAGCTATCATCAATTAGATAAATATTTTGCAATTAAAAAATCACAGTATAAACTAATTCTAGTAATGGCATTTGACATCAGTCTTAGTAATGTATCGTGTGTCCAACTATCAAAATAAACATACACAAGTTAGAAAGTTAATAACACTACTAAAAGAAATATTTTCTTGACTTTTTGCAAGGGAGCGAGCTGCTTTCAATCCTCAAAAAAAATTCTTGGTGACGAGATCCTGAATTTTTCGATGAAGATGGAGTGATCGCATTTTCCCCAATGGTGTCAGACACTTTTGTCCGTTTATTATATGGAGTCCGTTTAAATATAAAAATACCCCGAACGTCTGAATCTGAGTGATCCAAGGTTTTCTGATGATCAACCCTTCATTAGCTAGATATTTTTCGTAGTTTAGGTGTTAAATTCTGCAAGAACCTTCTCTCTTTCTTTTCAAATATGTTTCTTTAATTTAAATTTGCACAGAGTATACTTGTCTGGATCTTTTCTCATGTTTTCCATAATGCGTTCTGCCAGTCTCTTTTTCTCCTTTTTTTACCTTCAGGTCGTGGCATTGTTGTAAACTACAATATTAAAAGAAAAAAATAACACAGATATTTAAAGATAAATAACTTTTCATGTTTTTATTAGGGAAAATTAACCTTAAAATTGCCATTTTATCAATAGCGTAATAGTTATAGTACTATGTAACAAAAATGCTAATTAAAATATTTAAACTAAGTACCAATGAAAGTATAAGGTTTAACAGAATCCGGTTCGAAGGACCATAAAATGTAGAGTTTCTACATGCGGCTATACACTTGTAGCAGCTATACTTTAATACATATGTATGTATAAAAGTAAATTGACGCTATAAAACCGCTCCTTTCTAATCCATATGGTGTTTTGACCATATGAAGCAGGCACAGAGGAATCAGGATTGTGCCTTTAATTATGCATAACTATATATTAATACAGGCATAAGTATTAAAAAATTTCCACATTAAAATATTACCTAAAAGCATCACGGTAAACGCAAATTGAGGTTTTAATACAATAAAATAAATTTGATAAAGTAGGCATTGTAATCAGAATGTCACCTGAACCAAGCACAGATGAATCATATATTTACCTTCGTAACACCAGGTTCTCTGGCTGCCAGCCGCATGTCCACCTCCTAGCTTGTTCGTTGCACGATTGATTCCTCCCGCGCGCAAAATCACTCTCCTAGCAGTATTACCCGGTCAACTATGGTCAAGCGCAGCTTGCACCATATTAGTCAGTATTATACGCCGGATACTTATGTTTTACTTATTTATAAAAAAAGTATAAGTAGTTTTAACTACAACGCATTATTTTATAAAAGGACAATTCATTTCCTTTCCTTAAAAAATATTATTTATGTGAATTTGTCAAATGAAAAACGCCAAATCAAACATTTTCTTCCGGAAAATAGCAAACGGACGCGTTATATGAATCAGAAGATATAGTTCATCATCATAGTTCAAATGTTTTTATTTTATACCTAGACAGCAACTATTTCTAAAATATCATTTGACCAAGTTAGGAACAAAGCTAAGGTATCCAAAACAAAAATTCACAGGCAATTATGTTAGTTGGTTACAGAAATACACCCATAGAAATAGAAAATTTTGTCTTCGAAGAACTACCCTTAAAGGATTGTATTGCAGTCAATAGAGACCACTTCGATTAAGCGTTTTATATTTTAAATAGTTTTATATTTATGTATTAAACTAACACACGGTAAAAGTAATACATATATGTAATTTGCAATAGAATTTATGGTAAGACTAGGCAAATAGTTTAGCAAGTCTCGTATTAGTATGGCTTTTTTATTTTAATTAGATATAATTCAATATTTAACTTAACTGTTAATACGATTTTAAATTACCTAAAACTGTCACAGCTCTCGGTCTATAGTTGAAACGACGCCCCGCGCGTGACAGCAGACAAATCTGCGCGCGGTGATAGAGCTCCTCTCTTGTGACCACTCGCGTGGTCGCGGCACACCGAAATCTGCCATCACGCGCCTGTTTTGTCAGGATTTTAGTCCGAGAGCGGTAAGACATTTCTATGTAGAATTTGAGGCTAACTGAAAACCAATAATAATGCAATACCACAAGTATAAGCACCTAATTTGTTTATATGGAAATCCTGTGTGTCATTTTAGAATGTCGATGCAACTGAGTTTTTTTATTTATTTATTTATTATTTATTTATTTATTTATTTATTCTCTCATCTACATCTATTTTTACAGGTTACCCTAATACAACAGAGTAGGCAATTTAATTACATCTTTACTTATAGCATATAATTGTTAAAGCGGTATCTGTGAATTCCCTCAGAGAGCAACTAAACAGGTCAATATTTATTGCAATGACGTTGAGTGTCCGGAGGGCTCGGGTCAGCGGCGCCTCCCTCAGCAGGTTGGTGCGCGCGCTCGGTACTTGCAGCAGTTGTGGCCTCCGGCGCCTCCCCACGTATCCGTCTGGGACGCATAGATTGATACTCTCGAGTATGGCCGGATTTTGGATCTTTCCACGTATAACCTTCAGTAGGTATATGGCCAACGCAAGCTCTCTCCTAACCCTTAGCTCACTGTACCCGACCATACCCAGTACGAACAGTGTTGGATACATTAAGGGGTAAAAAGGGTAAACTCCATAATATTTGAAATACAAGTATCGAACAAATTTATTTTGAACGCGCTCCAACATGAGACTATATTTAATTTCATGTGGGCTCCAGATGACTGCATTACATTCCAGTTGACTTCTAACAAGCGCATTATATAAGGTGATTATTGCCCTGATACTAGTAAAATCCTTCACTGTTCGTAATATAAAACCCAGATTTCTAAATGCTTTTTTACATATTTCAATGATGTGATCACGAAACGTCAGCTGCACGTCAAAATGAACCCCTAGATCACGCACTTCTGTAACCCGGACCAGCGGATCTCCCTCGAGAGAATGTGATAGTAAGACACTTGGAGGTGTTAAAGTGTAGATTATTTCTCTTACTCCAAGACACTACCCTATTGATATCCCTCTGCAATTTTTCACAGTCATCCACCCTACCGATACTTCGGTACAGTTTTAAATCGTCTGCAAACAACAAACACTTTGAATCCCTTATCACTTTGGGCAAATCATTGATCATAATGATGAACTCCAAAGGTCCTAGGTTACTGCCCTGACTAACGCCTGACCAGGTATTATATGGCTGTGACACGAATTCAGCGTATTCGACATACTGCCGCCTATCTGCCATGTAACTGCCAAAGAAGCTCAGCAGATGCGGAGTGAAGCCAACACCAGCTAACTTTCTCAATAACACGTCATTATCTACTACGTCAAATGCTTTTCGGAAGTCAAAATAAGCGGTGTCAACTTGCACTCCCCCGTCCACCGCCGGAACTAGATCATTCATGTAGCTCAGGAGGTTACTGGTGGTGCTTCGAAACGGTCGAAATTCTTGCTGAGCTTCTGTCAGTTGCGGGTTTACCTGCGCTAGAATAAGTTTTTGAATAACCGACTCAAACACCTTAGCGGGAGTGGATAACACGGCCACTGGCCTATACTCTTCCACCCTCCTACCTGATCTCGTTTTTGGCACTGGCACAACACGGGTGATCTTCCATATGTCGGGGAATGCCGCTGTTTGCAGACATAAATTATAGATATGAAGTAATGGCTCCGCGAGTACATATCGACAATCTCTATAAATGTAGGGTGGTATACCATCAGGCCCCATCGACCTTTTTGGTTTCAACTGCTGAAGCGCCCTTAGCACTTCCTTCAAATCTAACTTGTCTATATGTACCCGCGCCGCGTCGGTTCCGCTCATGGCACTCGCCTCCATGACCGACCTGTCCACGCTCAGCTCGGGCCGCCTTTTACTGTACACGGAATAAAAATACTCCGCGAAAGCTCCCGCACACTCCTCTGAATTCAAACCTATGCCGTCTTTCATTATGGTTTGCGAACTTCTACTACCCCTTTTAGAATTAATAAAACTCCAAAAAGTTTTTGGGTCGCTTTGCAGTTGACTCTGAACCCTGCTCTGATACTGTTCCCGTGCCAGTGCTATCATATTTTTCACCTTTGTTCGATATGCAGCAAACACCCCGTAATCAGCCCTAGTGCCTGTCGCCTTATATTTTTTATGAAGGTTTGCCTTCTTTTTTATGTCGCGAATTATTTCCATAGTGTACCACTCGGGGTAACAGTACCTCGAGTGTACACTACTTCGCTTTTTTCTTGGAACACAGTCATCTACTATTGAATTAATTTTGCTATAATAATAATCTAAACTCGTTTCTAAGTTAAAATTGTAAATACTAGTCCAATCAACAGACGCAAGTTGTGAATATAGTGATAAGAAATTGGCTTTATTAAAATTCCAACCTGATGATCTCTGCGCACTGGCCTCGGAGTCCATCTGTGAACCATCATTACTCGGTGACAAGCGGTGACCGCTTGACCTCACCGACACCTCCAGCGGTGGGTGATGCCCATCCACCCGCACCAACGGCGCCGCCGCCACTCGCACACTCACTTCCCGACTGTCCGCGAATGTACTCAACACTAAGTCTAACTGTCTATCATTTTTATTACCTATATTGTTACTCTGAGTAAATCCACAGTACGTTATAAAGTATTCATAATAATTAATAACATTTAACGAACACGAATGCAAGTTAAAGTCCCCTATTATTAAAATATTTTTGTACTTATTACACAAGTCTTCAAAATTTTTGAATAATAACAAATACTCGTTTTCACTGCTATTAGGAGGTATATAAACAACACATAACAGAAACTGCAACCGATTACTTTGATACACCATTGCACAAACTAGTTCGAATATATGCGCGTCAATATCAATATTTACGTCGTTTCGTCCTAGAGGACGAATTTCAACTGACGCGCACGGTGTGGCCACGAGACCCGCGCCGCCCATCTTACGGCCATCCGCTCGGTCACAACGTACGATGGTGTATCCCGGCGGTATCATTTCAGCATCATGTAGGGACTCGTTAACCCCGTTTCTGTGACAGCAATCAAATCTGCTGATGAACCTGTTAACACTTCAGAACTATTACAATTATTTTACATTAAAAAGTTTATCACAGCCATCACACATGTGACAGTCGTGTGACATTCGCGCAAACGCCCTGCGCAGCCTGTCCTCTCTCCATCCATCTTACGAATTTTCGATCAGGTCACGTGTCCTGACGCGAGTTTAGAAATTATTACCCATTCCAAAAAAAGTACACAGCGCCACTAAAGAAGTTTTCACTTCAAAAAAACCGTGTTTGGTATAAATTGAAAGGACTTAATTAGCACATTACAACTATGTATAAATTACAGCCGTTCCTTGCTCCAAAATGATATACATAAAAAAATTATTTCAAACTAAAACCAGACTATTGAAAAATCACGCTTTAAAGTGATACAGATATATTTTAAGGTACAAAGTTGAAAACTCCCTCACAAATAGTATGGCTTTATTATTTCCTTTATTATCCTATATTGAGCTAAACTTTTAATACAATTTTAGAATTTAAGTACCTCATAAGCTTAGGTGCCTAAAAATGTTACAGCTCTCGGCTTGTACTTAAACCGCCGAAACGCGCGTGATAGCAGACAAATCTGCACGCGCTCGTCCGCGACAGAGTGCCAATCACCTAATAAATAATCAGGGCTGGGCAGTATTTCAATTACTTGTAATTAAATTACGTATTTAAAATACAAATACGTATTTTGTAATTGTATGTTAAGTACTTCCTTAAAATGTAATTTGTAATTAAAACCTCGACATAGGCTTCAATATACATTTTAACAAATTACATTTTATCTTCATTTAGAAAGTGGACTAGTGAAGAAGATGACGCACGGCTGCGTCTTGTACCGTTGCCTCTAGTCCCGTCTTTTAAGGTAACTTCAGATACTCTTAAAGATACGACACGAGAGACGTTTTGCTACATAAATTACTTGTCGAGGCACATTAGAGGCCCTATAATATAATCGACGTGGCCGAGGAAACTTAGGTGAAACAAGAGCGGTTGGTTAGTAGACTAAAGGCCAAGAAAACTGCCCCGGGACCCGATGTCATTCCAGTCCAAGCGTGGTCGTCGAGCACATTTCTAGAGGGCACTCCACCGTCAATGCCATTATGATGTTGACGGCGTCCTTGATGATACAAAAAACCGAAGTTATGTTCTTTCATGGGCCTCGGCGCACGCCACCATAACGAACCAGCCTTATAGTGGAAAGCAATCCCATTCGGACTGCGGAAAGCATTTCTGGCCCTATACGGTTGCTCAATCTAGGCGGGCGGAGACCCTGAAGGCCAATATTGCGCAACCGTTGCGACAACTGTAGCGGGAGATTACTAACAGGGTCTTCAGTGGGTAACACCCAGCGGCGGTGAAACCTATCATAGAGGACTGGCTATATAGGCACACGGGTTCCTCTCGTACGCCGGCGATCTGTAATGGGAATAAGTGTTTCAAGAATTACCTGCTCAGTCTACTTCCGACGATCTCTAGAAGCCAACTCCTGAGTCATGGTGATGCAAACAAGAATTCAGGACTGTACTCACTGATCGAGTGCCCGGCGTAGGGCCCTCCCCTACGGTCCCCTATGAGTCCTCCCGCTCAGTGCATTGCTCACGGGCGATGGTGCGCAGCGCAAGCGCGTGAGCTCCCACCGCCTTCTTTTGCGAGCAAGTAATACTCAAGAAGGAGAGCGGGTCCTGAGGAGGCTCAGGTCTCTTCCATCCCGCGAAGCTTGCAATGCCCGAAGGCGATTCGGGCATCTTATCGTCAACATCGTCTTCCATGATCTCGGCGCCTGGGTACAATTTAAGCCGCCTGCAGAATTGCACCAGCAGGTCAACACGGTGGCACGGTGCGTCCGTCCCATCCGGGGCAAGATGGGGACAGCCATAGATGTTCGCATGACTACCGAGATGGACGGAAACACCATATTTTCTGATAGGATTAAAAAACGTGACCCCTCAAATTTTAGGCCGCGAGCGTACCTCGGAGATTTCTCGGATACTCGAGGGCTACGTAGAGACACCGTATTACCCACACCCGAAGAGGGTCAACTCGAAAGACTTAGCTCGTCTGAGGATTCGTGAAATGTCGGCCAATCTCACCTCCTTAAGACCTTAAAAGTGTATGTAGCTTAGTGGTTAAAGAGTCGACGGTACAATCGAAGTGTACGATCAGTCTTAGCACAAATAATTTAGTTTACTTGAGGGTTTAGAAGAAATATTAGTAATTTTGTTTGCTAATATTCTCTAAAAAGAAAAAGAAAAAAGACCCACAGAGGTAGTAGGTATACAGAATAAGTATTTTGTAATTTGTATTTTGGATTTCAATTATAAATAGCTAAAATTCTTACTGTATTTTGTATTTTATATTTCAAATACCTTACTTAAAAATATTTTGTATTTTAATAATACTTGCGATACAGTATTTTGTAATTTGTGCTTCAATTAAAGTAATCTGTACTTACAGGGTTGGCAGCGCGACTGTGACTCCTCTGGTGTTACAGACGTCCATAGGTCACGGATCATAGGTAACATAACATAAACTCACGCCTATATCCCCGAAGGGGTAGGCAGAGGTGCTAGCACCCACATTTCGCCAGTTTATGTTTAGGTCCCAGTGTAATGCCATTAACCAGGCACTTAAAAACCTGTGATAAATACACACATAATTTCGAAAAGCATCGAGAAGTCATTGGTGTGTGCCATGGTAAAACCTAAAAAAAAATCTAACCCAAGACCTTTGTCTCAGCAGTCCATTACCCATACCACTAGGCTACCGCGGTTAAAATTAAATGGGTTTTTTAGCAGTGTTATCATAGGTACCTTAAGAATTACTATTTTGCGGACAAGCCCTATGTAATCACGAGTGACGTCGGCGCAACGAGGACCCGCTTAGCGTGGCCCCTATTCTCGTGCATTAATCAAACAAGAGTAACCTAACACGTAGAGATCAAGAGATCAGTGGAGGTTTCTGAGAGACATCCACCAATCTCTTCTAAGCTATTTCTAGTGATGTCGGGGCTCGAGGAATGTATCACATTTTACCGAAAATAATAGATGGATATATTTGGCGACAGCTCTTCCATATTTTATATATATTAAGACCTCCGATGCGTAGCGTTAGAGCATTCGACTGCTATGCAGGGGGCGCGGGTTCGATTCCCGCTCAGAGCAAGTATTTGTATGCATGAATATGTATATTTGCGTTGGTCTGGGTGTTTCTATGTATAATATTAATGTATTTACAAAAAAAAAGTGTCTAAGTATGTTTATCCGCATTCTAGATCCCATAACACAAGCTAGTTAAGCTATGCTTACCAAAGGTCTAGATAGCCTTGTGTAGAATATCGTGAAATATTTATTTATTTATTATTTATATTTGGTCTACCATTTTCAGTAGGTAGGAAGAGTAGGTACCTATCAACATTTAGTAGCTGACCTACCAAAATATTATTCCCCTTACAAAATTGTAGGTAGGTTATTCACAGTAAGTTCAATTTGAAGGTCTACTGTAACTATAGCAGTTTGTTGTACCTAAAACTTTTTAGTAAGTAATATCAGTCATTATACTGTAGGTAGTTACTAACCTTAGCTATTTTTAGATCGACTATACCACAGATAATATAATATAATTCTTAGCTATAAGGTTAGGAATTAAGATACTCGGTGAAAGGGGTAGACCCATAGTACCAATAAGGGCTTACATATAATTGTAATTGTTTATTGACTCAGAAAAATAAGGTACATACACAGATAATGGTCTTATTAAACTAAGGCAATAAATTGAAGTTCGTGCTTACGTACTACGCTGGTTCCCAAACTAAGCTTGTATTTTGGGAGTCTCTGTGTTATTTTTAATAGACACTATTGCAATAATAGAAACTCACAAATAAGTATTTAAACACAATAGATAGGTACTTTACTTAATAACCTACTTATCTTCGCATGAATAACGACGTCATTCCTTTAAAAATCCATTTTATTTATTTTCCCAGGTGAAATCCGAACTTAACGTCAAAGAAAGAAAGATCAATATTACTTTAAAAACAAATAAGTACTTACAATCCATAGACCGGGACAACAACACTGCAATCTCCGCTGCAGGAAGACGGCTGAACCTCGAGGCTGCGTCCGCTCCGGTACACAGCCACACAACGAGGTCCATGCTCCAACTTGAGGTCCCTAACAACTGGCAACTTTTCATCAACCACGAAACCGATATTGTCCATTTTTTTTTAATTTATAGTCCTTGTAACGAATGAATTTTTACATAAAACCTTATTGGTTTAGCTAACTCAATATTTAAAAAAATGGTTAGGTATATCTATGGGTAAAAAACGTTAGTGACTGAATGGGCGGTAGTGATGAAAACGCATTTTATATGCCCGTATTGGTAATTGTAATTCTAGTATTTAGAAGTCATATAGAAACGTTCAGTGTGCATTATAATGCCTATTATTAAGCCCAACGTAATCGATGTCTAACTCAATAACATGTGAGTACGTTTCTGAAAAGGCAGCTATCTGATTGAAAACATAGAATAACATTGGTACAGTCAGCGTCAGAACGACCTTGATTGTAAAGTCTCAAAATGATACGTACCTATAATTATGTATAAAGAACAAATCAAATTCTCCCTCGATTCTACGAGTACTAAAGCAAAACTGTTTTTTGCACTTTCATACACAGACACTGCGAAAAATAGCATTAAATCTTACACTTTATTTCTATGAAACTAAAGGCTTAAATTAAATGAAAATAGTTTCATTACACTTTTTCATTCACTCTGCATAAGCCCTTTTTAATTATGAACTTAAAGAACATTACCTTTAACTCTAAAATTAAATGGATTTTTTAGCAGTGTCCGCGGTATGCCACTGGTTTTGCTTTAGCTGAATTGAGACCTTGTTTTATTTACTTAAGTTTTATTATTATCCGAACTAAAGGTGTATACTAAATATTAGAACAAGCAGTCAACAGGAAGGGGGGAAAACCAAGGCATTCAAATCATTCTGAGTACTTTGTTTGTCAAGATCGATCTGATACTGACTAATACATTACATGCAAAAAGTGTACTGTGTGTGTGTCCTCTTGGCGTGTAGGTTCTACCTACTACACCTTTGGGGCCCATGCCAATCTCACCCATTAGTTGGTGCACGCACCTACTAAACAACAGATACTCTAGCTCTGGAGCAGGCTCTTCTATCGGCGTTGCCGTTAGGCGGTCAGACGACAGAATACTAATATTATGAAACTGAAGAATTTGTTTGAACGCGCTATTCTCAAGAACGTCTGGTTCCAATAAGAAAAAATATTTTTGTGTTGAATAGTCCGTTTATCGACTAAAGTTATAGGCTATACATCATCACGCTACTACTTAAGGGAGGGAAGCAGTGATCATAAATGTCAATACATGGCAGATTCCCATAGTTTGAAGATTACTAGTACTTTTAAACTATGGAAATCTGCCTGTACTTTATATGTACATGCACACCAGTTGCGGGCAGATAACTTGAATCGGCATTTACTTTAAAATGTCTTCGATCCTCGATTCTGGTAAAGTAAAACCACAGACACTGCTAAAAATAATTTCATTGTAGACTCTAAAGCTATGGCGTTAAAGTTCAAACTTGCGAATAGAATGAAAAGGTGTAATGAAACACTTTGCATTTAGGACTTAAAGCTTATAGAAATAAAGTATAAAATTTAATGCAATTTTTTGTAGCGTTTGTGGTTTGAAAGTGGGTTTGCTTTAGTAGAATCCAGGGCCTGCTACACATTCATACGACTAGGTCGGGCTTTACCGCATTGCTCTTACATTCTCCCCTTATAAATATGCTTTCATTCATTCTCTTTACGTGCCCGAGGTTTCTAAAAAAAAGCAACCGTTCCTCTATCTTGGTCTACTTCTTCAAAATATGAATAACATACTTTACAATGTATGTAAGAAGTGCCACAGGTTACTAGTAGCTACTTATCAGTTCAGTATTCATAGACTGATGTTCTTACTTATAGTCTGTGTGTGGCTGTATAAACAGCCAGGTTCGGAGAGGAAACCCTCCTAGCTAGCCTACAATAAAAATTTAATTGACCGAGCGAGCACAGCATAAATACGTATAATAAAAAATATAGATATTTATTTTATATTATTGATTGATGGCACTTGGTGGAATTTGTTGTTTTTTTTTTATACCACTTAGGTGGCAGACAAGCACACGGCCCACCTGATGGAAAGTGGTTACCGTGGCCTATGGACGTTTGTAACACCAGAAAGTCACAGTCGCGCTGCCAACCCTGTGAGTACAGAGTTTCTGTGCCGTCTGTGTTATTACACATATTGAGAACTCACTTGCACTTTTCCACATTATTTTTAATCATTGACCGGGAATCGAAACCGTTCAGGTCTAATAACAATTATAAATAATGTGGAAAAGTACAAGTGAGTTCTCAATATAGATATGTATGCTGTGGGGCGAGTCTCTGTTTCGACAAGGTGGCCGATTTTGCTTTTTTCCGCATGTGTTTGTTTGTCAGTTCCGGTCTAGAGGGCATATTTCTTAACCGGTTTTCACCAAACTTGACTCACATTATTCTTTGATTTAAAACACAACTTTTTTTGATAGGAGGGCAAATGGGGGAGTGAATGTGAGGAAGTTTGCTGTCGTTTATTAACGGATCTTGATGATTTTTGGCTGAAATATCAAGGTCATGATTCCTTATAGGCTGGTTGTGGAAAACATCACGCACCACGCAAGGTGAAATACGTTTAAAAAAATGGTGAGATAAATGAGGTAATTTTGTTGTAGCGTTTTTTAAAGAAAGGATTGATTGATTGAGATTTGATTATGGGTACCAGGAAATTGTGGATAAGAATGCTGTCGAGGTCTAATGTTGACAGAACTACTACTTTAAAACGTATTATAGGCACTTTGACTGCGTGCCGAATACATTATTCAGATGTCGATAGCTCGATTAAATTATACCGATTGCATTTAGCTCAATAAAAATAAAAGACCCGACAGCTGTTTAAAAGATCGAAACAAGTTTGATAGGAGGCCCATTTACCAAATATTAATGGGTAGGTACCGCCCGCTATCAATCTTGTTACGATCTTTCAGACCGCAGTCGGGTTTTTATTTTATTATTTTTATTTTAAACTTTCCAGTTATGACATGACAAATATATATTTTTGTAATCTCCTTCATATTCTCTTCATTTTGATACCCTGCTTGATAAATTTGAATTAAAAAACTTTTTTGACAACCCACATTTTAGCACTCAAAATCCATCGTATAGTTTTTGTTGACATCTTATGTACCCTAGACACTCGGAAGATGAATACCTTTTAATTTGACCCCATTCATCGAAATTCGTCCAGCCGTTAGGCCTGTGGAGGGGAACAAAGAAAACTACATACGAGTAGGTACATACGCTCGTAACACATTACTCTTACTGACGCAGTCGGGTCAAAAGGTGCGGCGGTTATTGTATTAAACACTGTAGAGCTTAGGTTTTTATAGGTTTATGAAACTATAGAAGTCAATATATATGGCGTACCTACATGTTTTCATTGATCGATAGTCTTTGCTTTTTATTTGCAGTTTAGCCCAGGGGGTTTGGGTAATTTAAAATTCATCCTGCACTCGTCAGCTATGTGGGTCTTGCGCCAATGGAACAATTTTTGGATAGCATACGGTAATCAATCAATCAATCAACCAGCCCACCGCAGTCCACTGCTGGACATAGGCCTCTCCCAATGTGCGCCATTTTCTCCGATCCTCCGCCTTCCGCATCCAGTCTGTCCCAGCCACCTGCATACGGTAAAATGAAGTTTATTCAGAATTATATTTGAGTCAAACAGACAGACGACGAAGTGATCATTTACCGTTATTTCTTTTTGAGGTACAGAACCCTGAAAATTAACGTTTATTTCTCACTTTTTCACACATTAAAATTACCTTCAGCAGTCGATTGCAATTCCTGATCACGTGCAGGCGAGCTATTCGCTACACCTCTCTGAGATCGGAGCAAAGTGATTGAAGTTTGATACAGCTACTCTTTAGGTAACATTGACTAGGCAAGGTGCAAGAGGTAGCGTTTAAGTCTCTAAAATTAGGCGCTTACTATGAATACTTAATTTTGGGGTTACTTTTGGGTGAAAAACTATTACATATTAATAATTATGAAACTTGCATACATGAAAGTAAATGCATACAAAGGTTACAGTCAGTCAGTGCCGATAACGGCACTACTGCTGGTAACCTAACCTATAACGGCGCGTGGCGGCATGCAGTGCCAACCTTAATGTATTAGGCCATATATAGACCACGGGTACCACTTTCCATCAGTCGGGGCGTGTGCTAGCTTGCCACCTAAGTGGTATAAAAAAAAATTGAAGTGATAATTAGGTATGGCTGTTAATTGATGGCACTTTGTGGAACCATATTGAATAATACACGTTGTACTTTTCCACTGTACTTTATTTTTCACCTACACGGTTTCGCCACACGATACAATATTATTGAATAAGACACTTACTTTTCCACTGTATTAGTGGAAAAGTAAGTGTCTTATTCAATAATTGGGTATAGCTTAACCACAATGAAAGTAGAGTGAATGCATTACTTTTACTTGGTATGTGTGGATTCAGGCTAGCTGATAAAGTAAGACCTACGTTATTGTTGCTGTAGTCGAAAGTATTAAATAGTCAAAATAAACTTACCTTTAACTGTCAAAATCAATTAAACGTACTTTTCTATGCAGGTTCTCAATAATACGTTGTACTTTTGGCAGAAAGAAATAACAATTCTTGTTCTTCCACCTTCTCCTCCTTTTAATTTGTTTTAAACATAACATAACATAAACTCACGCCTATATCCCCGAAGGGGTAGGCAGAGGTACTAGTTAGCACTCACATTACGCTAGTTTATGTTTAGGTCCAAATGTAACAGGTGGCGAGCCTATTGCCATTAACCGGGCACTTATAAACCTGCGATAAATACACACATTACTTCGAAAAGCATCGAAAAGTCATTGGTGTGTACCTGGGATCGAAACCAAGACCTCGTCTTAACAGTCTATTACCCATACCTACTACTTGGCTACCGCGGACTTTACGCGGTAGGGTATTTTGATTTCATTCATTTGATTTATATAGATTTTATGGAAGCATATGCGAATGACTTCCTTCCAGATACAGGAAAACTTACACCAGAGCCTTGCTTGTCATTCAACAAGTTTTATTGGAAAGTAGTTTCACAATTAAAGTTGAGGAAGGCTTAGTAAGCCTAGCTTTGCTATTCTCTAAGCACAAAGCGCCGACCACAGTGTTACGATAGTCTTGATAGAGATTGGTCGATCTCCAGTGACGTCACCCAGTCCGACCATTGAGAATCCCTATCAAGTCTGTCAACACTGTGTGCTCAGAAAATTGCGCAGTAGCTCATGAAATAACTGGTAGATAGCTCGCTGTCACCTACACCTTGCACCAACAGCTACACAGCACTTTACCCAGCCCTGAAAGCCGTTTGATCCATTTCATAAATTCCCGTCATAACTTTTCTTGTGCTCCTACCTACAACTGAATACGTTACCCTGAAATATTGTTTATAACACTGGTTTCGAATGAATTAACTAAATATACACATGTTTATTTTACTTTTTGCGCACCAGTAGCAGTGACAATTGAAATCGATGCGTCTCTACTTTAAAAACATAAGTACACATGCCAGACTTTCTATTTTACATGTAATTGTAGAAGCTATGTCTTGATTAGAGATATCCCTTTAACAATTAACATACAAAAAATCACATTGCTTTGTCTAGCCGCGTGTTTCCCGGCAAAGTAGAATTTGGATCACCCCATCTCTTCCCATGCGATGTCGTACCTATAAGGCTACTAAGGGATAGGGCTGTTTAACATCAGACAGATATACACAGCTCAGACTCAGGCACAGATACAAGGCTCGAGTACACGTGCACCACTATTTATTTTACATGTAATTATGGAAGCTTTGTCTTGATTAGTGATATCCTTTTACCAATTTAACATACAAAAAATCGACATGTTTTGTCTAATATATAATATGAGACATTAGAAGAATACGATAACTATGTACGTAGTTCTAATTCCCTCTTATAAATTGATAAAAGGTAAGTTGGTTACGGGTAAAAAATATCTATTATGAGTACTTACTGAACTATTTTGTTTTTAATTAATTGTCGTTAAAAATAAGTGCATGAGATATTGCGAATTCCATTTTGAGCACTGCAAATGTTCGGGCTAAGCTAATAAAAGTTGTTTAAAATTGTCTTTAATCAGTGGCTGCTTAAAATTCTATGCACAGATCCTGCAAGAAAGATTAGTACAAGAATAGATTTTTTCCGCAATCTACAGGAGAAAAATAAACAGAATGTTTGTGTAAGGGAGAAAAAAAGCAAGCTTTAATCCTATTAGGTACTATGCGGGGTGAAGTGACTGACAGTTGATGTCCGGGGACTCGGAGACGACCTAAATTCGTCTCGAGACAGACAGCCGTGTACCAAGAACCTGTAGCCAAAGACTTTATAAAGCTTGGAATTCATGGTATTACGAATTTCTCTATTTAACTTGATAAACATATTATTTTTTGTCGTAGTCGCTACCGATTATGATGCGGTTAAAGTGGTCCATTGTGATAAAAAGGTTGGAAGCCACTGCTCTATTAAAACTTTGACGATATTACGAACTTTAACAGACTGTAAGGTTTGTACGGATTACAGCATCTCACCTTACAGAATGTACATAGATCCTTTATCATTAAAACTTTGTTTTCTGTAATATAAAATATATACATAGGTACTATATTTTATATATTTTGAGAATACATCTTAACAGGTTTATAATATTAATAAAGTAAAGTAAAATAATCTAAAGCCAATTCAGTTTTATTATGTTTTTAATAGCTTCATTTGAAAATGAAGCTATTAAATTAAACTTACCAATATGACATTTCAAACTATCCTTCTTACATTTCCATCTCAAATATACTACCAATTTTTCACACCGAGCGCCCCATTGAGAGAAATAGGATCGTCCTAATTACGAGAGGGATCAAAAATATGTAAGAGGGAAATGCGAGTGCATAAAACGCTTCTGCATATCCCATAGAGAATATAAACCGTTTTTATTTTGCTTATTAGTAAATCTTCACTAACAGCACAGTTGAGAATGATTTGGACTGTGCCAATATTAAGCAATAATGGTATTTTTGTATATTTGTAAAGAAAAAACTTATAATAATTTATTTTTAGGCAAAAAAAAAAATTAATTTCCTATTCCTCTTAGCAATAATCACAGTCGCATCCGAAGCTTTCATCCCAGAGTCTGTCGATATAGGTTTACTAATGTTTGACAAAAAACGTAAGACAAATTATCATTTTAAAAACAACGTTAGATTAACTAATCATTTGACAAACTTTCATTTCTAAAACATATTACTTTAAAAACAATCGTTTGACAAAATACAGGTTCCGCAAATGTTTTACTTCGCAAATATTTCACTTATAGTCAAAATATTATTACCGTTTACGGCAGCGGCCGGCGAGTGCCAGAGCCGAATTCTACTTATTTCGGTTAGTTAAGGCAGAATGTGTTTTTTTAAAAGTTATCTTCTATCATTTTGTAAAAACATCAATTTAAGGAACGAAATATTTAGTCAAATAAGCATTATTATAATAATATTTTGACTATAAGTGAAATATTTGCGAAGTAAAACATTTGCGGAACCTGTATTTTGTCAAACGATTGTTTTTAAAGTAATATGTTTAAGAAATGAAAGTTTGTCAAATGATTAGTTAATCTAACGTTGTTTTTAAAATGATAATTTGTCTTACGTTTTTTGTCAAACATTAGTAAACCTATATCGACAGACTCTGGGATGAAAGCTTCGGATGCGACTGTGATTATTGCTAAGAGGAATAGGCAATTAATTATTTTTTTTGCCTAAAAATAAATTATTATAAGTTTTTTCTTTACAAATATACAAAAATACCATTATTGCTTAATATTGGCACAGTCCAAATCATTCTCAACTGTGCTGTTAGTGAAGATTTACTAATAAGCAAAATAAAAACGCTTTATATTCTCTATGGGATATGCAGAAGCGTTTTATGCACTCGCATTTCCCTCTTACATATTTTTGATCCCTCTCGTAATGATTGACTGTATTAAAGGCACTGGAAAAGTCCACCAAGACAAGCACTGTTACCTTAGTAGCCTCCATGCCAGTCCTTATATCACCCGTAACTATTAGAAGAGCAGTAGTAGTGCTATGACTAGGTCTGAAGCCCGACTGTAGCTGATAAATAAACGAAGAATGTTTTTGTACACAGGCCTCGAGCAAAACAGTCATATAATGCTTAGTATATTTAAAGACAATATCACACCTAACAGTAACAAACATGATTCATTTAACACAAAAGTTATTTCAAATAGTAAAATGATACGGACGCAGTACTGTCTCCGCCAGTCGTACATCACTGGAAAACATTCCACCTCAACTTCGGTGCAACGAAGGAATTTGCCACGGAATTTAGGTGTTCTAATGTTGGACACGCTCGATTCAGTCAACACAACCCACTTTCAAACAATTTACGATTCCATAAAAGTTCTATCCTTCTAGACAAGAGGCAATACATTCACCCGAGGAGAGGACACGGCGGTATTTCCGCCTAATAGAGCAGTCCGACTAGGGAAGTACCTCCGCCCTACAGAATACTGCGGTTATAATAAACTTCGTGTTGTGTTCCCGGCGGTGAGTAGGGTTGCCAGAGCTCATTGGAGAATTTTTGTGCTATCAATGGGATGACCAAAGGCTTGTCCTGCATTGTCCTCTACACTGACGGCACAAAATCTCTGTTCTTACAGGGTCGGCAGCACGGATTTGACTCCAGTGGTGTTACATACGTTCATAGGTCATGGTAGCCACTTTCCATCAGGTGGGCCGTGTGCTTATCTGCCACCTAAGTTGTTTATAAAAAAAGGGCCAGATTGAGAGAGATGGCCCTAACCGGTCGGGGCGCGAGGGATATGCCTGTCAACGATCCACACGCGTCGTACGTTTTAGTCGGGTTAAATCCAATATAGCCTCTCCCACCGGCTCCGTTTAGGTCTCAATGTAATAGGTGGCGAGCCTATTGCCATTAACCCGGCACTTATAAACCTGCGATAAATACACACATAACTTCGAAAAGCACCGAAAAGTCTTGGTGTGAAAAAAAAAAGAAATGCTGTGTGCCATGGTAAAACCTGAGATCGAACCCGAGACCTCGTCTCACAGTCCATTACCCATACCACTAGGCTACAGCGGCCGACACTGAAGAAACCTTCTAATGCCCCTCTTGAAGAACCCCATCTTGTAGGCGCTTTCTTTGTTGTTGTAATTTCAGGGATGGACTTTTAGCCTTGCGCCTAGAGGAGCATTGTTTTCAATGTAAGTACCTACTTACTTATTACAAGTGATGTGTTAAATATATTTAAGTAATTCCTTAGAACCGTTCAATTTCTTAAAATTGAACGGTTTCTGATGAATATTCCACTCAACGTACCTAGACGTAAAAACGCTGTGGTGTTATAAGTTTGACGTGTCTGTGTATATGTGCGTGTGTCCGTGTCTCTCTCTGTGGAATCACAGCTCCGAAAGCGCTTTGGATTTAGTTTTTTTTTTTTGAAGTGTATATTAGTCGTAAGTGTTCTTAGCTATGTCTAAAAGAAATATTCCCCTTTACCAGGACCCCGACATGGCAACGCTAGAATAAAAATTTTACTAGGTTTGGCAACAATTTATTTTCATCTTTTTGGAGGTTGTTTTCATGACGGTGACTTTTTTAATTTTTCATTTAATATTTTGCTATGCCATAGCGATTAACATTTAAGGTTTTATTATTGAGCGGATACCCCCTCGCCGAAGCCGGTGGGGAAGGTTATGTCGGACTTGAACCGACTAAAACGCTCGCTGTCTGAGGTTTATAGGATGCCGGAGGTGAAGTTGCCGGAGGCATATCCCTCGTACCCCGGCCGACCCAGTGCCATATTTTTCGAACTGGCCCTGTACGGTTTTGGGGACTAGAGAGCCACCATCTGGTCCCTTGATATGGGGAGGCAAGCAACGTGCGCTGCCGCCGCGGCCTCTTTCTGATAGGGTGACAGGCGGCTTCAGTCGTCACCACCAGGCCCTCAAAGTTGGTACCTTCATCGTTATAAGTAGGTGTCCCGTCCCTGCCCCCTCAAAAATACACCACGTATCTGAAAAATCTATACTCCGCTCTCCCGGAGTTTTAACTTTGATAAAAATATGAAATAAAATTTTACCCGTGAGATGAAATGAGATAAAAGAAAATCCTCCAGGATATGCAAAGACCACAGCCCGTATGCTACTATGTAGTAGCATTTAGTAACTTAGGTGGCAGACAAGCCCACCTTATGGGAAGTGGTTACCATGGCCTATGGATGTGTACAACATCAGGGGCGTCACACTATTGGGTAACAAATTAAATAATCACTTAAGTGGCAGGCAAGCATTCGGCCCACATGATGGAAAGTGGTTACCGCGGCCTATGGACGTTTGTAACACCAGAGGAGTCACAGTCGCGCTGCCAACCCTGTAAGTACAGAGTTTCTGTGCCGTCAGTGTAGAAGACAAAGCAGGACAAGCCTTTAGTCTGCTCACTGACAGCACATATTCTCCAGTGAGCTCTGGCTACCCTACTCACCGCTGGAAACACAACACGAAGTTATAATAGCCGCGGTATTCTGTAGGGCGGAGGTACTTCCCCAGTCGGACTGCTCAATTGGGCGGAAATACCGCCGTGTCCTACCTCCTAAAAAACTGATATAAAATAATGACCGCTTTTTTATAATTATTACCTCCCCCGCTCCTAAAAAAATCCCTACTCAAGTAGATGCAAGCGGCAGGGTGGCGCCCATCTGATCGAACAGGATGGACGCTCTATTATTCAAATATTAGTCTTTGGGCTCCGCTTCGAGGTCTGTCCTCCTGAAGGAGTGTCCTGAGCAACGACCATACTATTCTTGCCAATTTACTTTTATCTAAATTAGTTTTTTAACTAAAAAAATGCCTAACTAAACTGACACTATGACTTTACATTATTTTTAATTCCCGATTTGGCCAAAATATAAAAATCTAAATAACGCAAAATGAAAAACTTGTAGAGTCCTAATTTATTTTGACATTTTGTATTAATTTGATGAATAAAATATGTTATATTATATTAAAAAAAAATCTAATCAATACATGTTTAAACGCAACTTGACCTGAGATAAATGCGATGTTCTCTTGCACTCCATACATTTGCAGTACGCGCAAACACGCTGTGACGTCACCACGTGTCACTATTTTGTATGGAAAGTTTTCGGGCGGCTCGAGAAAATGAAGTTTCGTACAATAATAAAAAAAAATTAAATCAATTCTCTTCTCACTGAGAGCAGTCTCACAGCAGCGCCGTCTCTCCTGCCTTCAAATAACTACAAACTGTAATCCAATATGGTACAAAAATGTTTATAATAATCTACATTAAAGAAACGCTGCTAGCTGGCCGCAGCTCTTTCACACTTTCAGTGTAGATTAACCCTTATTAAACGCTTTCTTCGACACCTCGGTCCCAACTGCAGAAACAATAACACCCCTAATGACAATTAAGTCTTAAGTATGCTTTGCAAAATAATTGTAATGTATTATGAGACAAGAAGCGGTAGAGTGTGGTAGAGCTTCGATTGTTAAGTTAGAGGTCGCGGGTTCACTTCCACCACGGAGTTAATATTTGTATGGACGAATATCAGCATTGGTTTGGATATTTCTTTCACCAACTATTTCTTCAACCCTTCTATTCGAAATGTTTCACTTTGTTCTTCTATAAGCGTTAGCAAAGAACTCTTTACTGTTAATGACTTGTTAGCGGCCAGAAAAGTGATTTGAATTTGGAGCATAATATGTGTCATTCATAGAAATCGAACGCAAATTGTATGTTTTACTGGCTGGTACGTGTTGGCCGCACGGCGGCGGCGCTCGGCGGCACGGCCGCACGGGTGTCCGTGCTAACTTAAAAAACAAAAGCGCGCGCATTACTTAAGTCTCTGACTGTTTATATACCGGAGATTGATGGTACTAGATGGACTATTTACACATATTGAAATAGGCATTCGTACTTTTCTACAGCTTTTTGGTGTTACTTTATTTTTGAAAATAAGAAATAAAGTTTTCAAGTCAGTTTCCGTACAATTGCCTTATTCAGTAATTATGTCTCTGTTCTTGTAAGTAATCAGTACATCTTCATTTTCTCATAGAAAGGGGATGAAAAGTATAGTATATGACACGAGAGCAAATTAATTTTCCCTCGAGGGATGGACTTTAGATCCCTCGCTGCACTCAGGATTCTACGTTAGAATCCCTCGCTACTCTCGGGATTAAATTCTAGAATCCTTTGCTACGCTCAAGATTCAAAACAGCGCCCTCGTCGTAAAAATATTACTTTGCTCCCTTGTTATACAATCTATTATTAAGTTCTTTATTAGTTCTCCTTTTGTAACTTTCACCTTATACTCCTAAACGTGTACAAAACTAAGCTATATGTTCTTATTAAATAAATAGTCGTGTCGTATCACATTACAATATATTACATAAGTTACATAATAATACTTATATTTTTTGATAACGGATGTAGTTCCAAATTGATAAAAAAAATCGCGGTTTCTATATGCACTTGTGTGACCTGTAGTAATCTTATCAGTTATAAATTGTCAATGATAGGTCCACGTAAGTATTGGTTCTAAAGACGTTGTTACTTTTTTGTTGACAATGTAACGAAAAGAGGTATATTATGTGTTGTTTCTGCAGTCTTACTAAAATACATTTACAGATAAGACAAAGAATGAGATAGGGTATACAATCATCTAGTGACAATTTTAAGCTACGGAAACTACAGTAACAAAATAAATTAAAAAAAAACAAGTTTATTGGCAGGCGGTACCCTGTATTTACAAGTCATAAACCGAAATAAATTTAATGAGTTTTTAGTCATGATATGATTCATTTTGATACCATACTCGATGATTTAGATTTGACGTACCCTAGATATTTTATGTACCCTATGAGACTCGACAGATGAATACCTTTCATTTAAAACCCCACTCGTCAAAATCCTTCCAGCCGTTAGGCCTGTAGAAAGGAACAAAGAAAACTACATACATACGCGAATAACACATTATCCTCTCTGGCGCAGTCGGGTAAAAAGTAATTTTCTTTTGTTTGTTAATTAATCCATCAATTTGCCTGCACGCTGCATGTTTACTATAAGCTGAGATGAAGTCCAAAAAGTAGGATACATTTCATCAGATGGTGACCCTAGACTTTACCTTGAAGGCTTTTTCACGCCCGTACGTGCTCTACTTTTTTCTTAATTACTCATCACAGTCCTAATGTTATTGTGAGACTCGTTTCTCAACTTAGCTTTGTTCAGGCCGCCGAGTTCGTGATTTTTGGTGAAATTTTTTGAACTCGTATTAGCTGTCTGTCTTTTTTTATACAATTTTTAAACAGTGAGAATTAGTACGACGCCGAGGAATGGAAACAGGATGTAGACTTTCGAAATGTGGTGCTGGAGAGCAATGGGGGGAATAAGCTGGACGGAAAGATTGATAAACGAAAGAGTACTAAACAAAGTACGGAATAGAAGGTCTATATTGGAAATAATCGAGAACCGAAGAGGAAATAGGTTTGGTCACCTGATGAGACACGGCTTATTAAAAAAATATCATTGGAGGGAAGGTAGAAGGAGAGAGAAAACGAGGTTGAACAAGAGGAACACAGGTAAAAGAAAAGATACAAGTCTTATCGCATCGGGAGGTCATTGGCGAAGGTGATTACTCCACCGACAAGAGCACAGCTTTTAAGTTTAGGGGGAGAGAATTAGTGGACACAATACATGCACAACTTTTTATTTTGCACGTAAGATAGAAAGAAGGTCAGCTTGCTTCGATTTGTAATGCGTTCTCTGTCGCACATCGCATTGACAGTTTTACATCTTTATAGATTAGTTAAAATCGTTGGTGTTTATAAAATATCAGAACTGTACCTTCGGTTTTAATTACTGTGCGATAGAGCGAACGCTATTCAATGCAATTAGTCGTCTTCTACTTCGCCTTCGTCATAATCTCCAAATCACTGACTCTTGCACCCACTCATGTCTGCTTTTAATTAACTAACTATTAGTGAGCTACGATATCGCATCTGGTATAGGCTGTCTAGACAGTGTTTTTATTTAATGCTAATTAAATATGTTTTAACAAAAACAATGTAATTTAGGTTCTGTGCATGATATGTAAACAAAAAGCAAATATATATGTTATACGGGGAATGACGGTGACCAGGATCGCGAGTACAGACTCTCAATGTGGGAGTGTGAGTATTTTAAAGAATATTGGAAACTAAAAATTAACCCTTCCAGTTAAGCTAAATTGCTTGTGTTAGGAGCGAACCCGCGGAGGTGGCTCGGGCGTCTGAGGTCGCAAAATGACCTCCGTCCCCCATGACCGCGGGTCTGGGGGGTGACGGTTGGAGACGCCTGTCACCCTAGCAGAAGCAGGCCGCGGCGGCGGTGCGCGATGCGCGCCTTCCCATACTCTGGAATGAGATGGGGACTCCGTGGACCCCACACCCGAAGCGGGCCGTCTCGCATGAGACGGTCCTGGGCCAGCTGGGGTGCGAGGGATATGTCTTAGATAATCTAACCTCCGGCAACCTGCGGCCCACGCAGTCGGCGTGCGTTTTAGTCGGTTCAAGTCCGACATAACCTCCGCCCCTCCCCGGTGGTAGGGGTATTCGTGGGGATTTTGCACACATTAAAAAAAAAGGAGCGAACCCGCAACCACTCAATCGTTATGCATACTCCCTAACCTAACGTAACCAGCAAACAACCGACCGTATTCAATACGTACTTGGAATTGATAGAATTGACAGCCTCTGTGGCGTGGCGGTAGTGAACGCGACTGCTACGCAGGAGGCGCGGGTTCGATCCCCGCTCAGTGCAAATATTTGTATGCATGAATATGGGTATTTGCATTGGTCTGGGTGTTTCTATGTATAATATGTATGTATTTACAAAAAAAAAAAAGTATTTAAGTATGTTTATCCGTATTCTAGATTCCATAACACAAGCTAGTTAAGCTATGCTTACCATGGGTCTAGATAGCGTTGTGTAGAATGTTGTAGAATATTTATTATTATTATTTTATTATTAGTATAACCACCTCCATGGCCAATTCATTTTTTTAATTTTATTTTAGCTATCTATGTACATATACTAGTAGTTCTGTGAACAGTAGACCTCGCGAGTACCCTTTGCCATATTTTTCAGGTACCTTTAATTATTTCAGGTATCCTTAAAATGCAAGTGATCTGAAAAATTTAGTCTCTTTGAGTGCAATTTTGTAAGCAGTTGATCCGCAAACTGTTGCCATGGTAACTTATTAATGTCTTATTATTAATTTTTCCGTAAGAATGGACTCACTCCAGCAAACCCTGACATTTGCCTCATTTTCCCTCCCATCAAAAGAGCTCTCGACGAAAGTTGAGTTATACTTAAATCAAAGAATATGTGTGCCAATGAGCCATCTAGACCGGATCTGACAAACAAACAGACATAGGTACGGACAAAAGCAAAATCGACCACCTTGCCGAAATGAAAACTCTCGCTCGCTTCAGTCGCTTGGTCAATTTATACTAATATTATAAAGCTGAAGAATTTGTTTGCTTGTTTATTTTGCTGCTTTTTTGCTAATTTCAGAAACTACAAGTTTGAATTGAAAAATTATTGTTACGACCGCCGTCGATATCTCGAAAACTAATAATCGAATCTTCAAGAAATAAAAACGCATTGTTAGTGACGAGGTACTCTACCGATTGGCATAGAAAAATCTAGAATCATCAACAAAAAGTCACAACCTACCTACGAGTACCTACACTCTCAAATATAAACAAACAATAGGTAAATATCGAGAAATTATTCGAAGGTCAGCGACGGCGGTAAGATCAAAAGAATAGGTTTTTATCGCTCGCGAACTTTCTAGATAATTCGATCCTCCTAATTGAGAGGTATAAAAACATGCTCGCATAGCAACACGATTCATTCAGTCTTTGAGATCGATAACGAACACAGCGAACTTAAGCGACCGAAGAAGATTCTACCTGCGACCTGAGCAACGACTGTGGACTACTGTGAACTACTGAGCGACTGGGACTGTTGAGGAAGTACTGTGTGTACTAGTGATCTAATTGTCTAGTTTGTGGTGAGCTAATAAATCTCTTCGTTGAGTAAACGGCATTTAATTGTACCCCGTGCACGTAACATTATTTACTGTTGAATAGTCCATTTATCGACGGAGGTTATAGACTATATAACATCACGCTACTACAAAAGGGAGCAGAGCAGTGACAACATTAAATGTCAACAAATCCGAAAGATTTCCATACATCTATTGAAAAATAAGATTTGTATTTTTGTATTCGAATAAACTCAAAAACTACAACATCGATTTCAAAATTTCTTTTACCATTTGAAAGTCGTATTATCACTGACTAAAATAAGCTAATACCTATTATATTTTCAAACAAATCAAGGAACCTTACTAAAACTGCAATTATGCAATCCAAGGTGTAAAAATATTACCTGAAAAATTTCTTACATCGCGTGCGCTGTGAAAACTAATGTGTCGTTGTCTATTTTCAACAATACAGTATTATTCCTTATTCTATTTAATACGGCAGGGTATATTGTGCATTTAATTTATATCAAAATTGACATTAAATTTATGTTATACATATACATTGAATAATATAATGGATATCGAATTTTATCAATTTACGCGCACCAAAATAAATTCAAGCATAGAAGCCGATCAAAATCAGGCCATGTTATTTATACCTTTTAACCTTATTCAAATAAATTATTTCATATTTATGTTTAAATATCTGTTCATTACTTTTGAATTATTGAAATCGCACGTTCTATACAAAAGATATAAATGTCAATAAATCCGGTAAATTCCCACACATTATTTGAAAACTATTAAATTACGGGCATGAGCTAAAGGCGTGACAAGGGGTTCGAAGTACCTATGTCAGCTGAAGTAGGAGGGTTTGCTGAACAGAAGATGAAACGGGAACGAGATCCGAATACGTGGTCCGCAATTTTCATGCTATGAACCCTGGGCAACGAAGACGGCAGCGCCTCTCACCCAGGGGAGACACTGCAAAATGCAATGGCAAATACCGGCCGATAGGGGTGGTATCCGAGAGAACTTCCGCACGAAAAAGGAGTTGGAATGGAATCCGAATTCCACGCGGGCAAAACCGCGGGCGACCACTAGTTATAGCATGATTCTTTTCTGTTTTTTTATACCACTTAGGTGGCAGACAAGCACACGGTCCACCTGATGGGAAGTGGTTACCGTGGCCTATGGACGTATGCAGCACCAGGGGTGTTACACTCGCGCTGCCGACCACGAGGAAACCTTCTGATGCCCTCTTGAAGAACCCCATATTGTAGGTGCTTGGGAAAACCGTAGCAGGGATGTCATTCTACAGCTTGAGTGTGCGTGGGATGAAGTTTCTTTCATACCGCATAGTGCGCACCGTCTCAGTGCGCAATGTGTGTGGATGAATTCCCTGCCTACGGCGAGAGGTGCGATGATATGATATGATGAATGTAGCTGTGGGCATCATGTCAAATGTTCTAGTCAAGATAGTTAAATTCAACTTCACTGATTTCCTTTAAAGGTAACTCCCACAGGTGCCTCTCAGTGGACAGATGGACCCATTTGTTATTTATACAACGGCTGTTTGGCCCACTACTGAACTGATTCGATTCCATTGAGGCGTAGTTGTTAACACGCAGAACGCTAGTGTATGAACAGAACACAGATGTTACCATAAACAAACACTTTGTACCTACTCGGAATACTGTAGAGATGAACGGAGGCACACAGTCATGGTTTTGTAAATTTCTTTTCACTTGTTCTTTTGTTATTATTTCAAGGATTGGATTTTGTTTATAATATTTATTACTACTGCTAAGTCACTGAAAAAAAATCGTTTCAATTCTGGTCCGTCAACGAGAGAAAATTATAATTAAATAAAAATTATGAGAGAAATAGGTAAGAATGTAATAAATAATGTAAGTTTAATATACTTACTTTACTTTTTCACTTACGTCCTACGTTAATTAATTGGCATAGTCACCTACCTAATAATTACTGGGTAGCTATTACAAATCTAAAAGTCAATTAATATCGTTATATGGGTTCATAATTATGTAAGTTATTCAAGGAAATAGTAACAAGGTAGGTATTTGAGTAGATATTTCATGTTTATAGGTAAGTTTCATTTCCCATAGAGTTGTGAGAATTAATTACGTAGGTAGTAAATAACCTAATAATTATAGTTTAATTACACTACCTGTCTAAGTAGGTACTTAGTGCCAACACTGCTACCGCTCGTCATCGTATTTCATTGTATCGACAGATTACAATACCATATTTTATTAACTATTAACTGTTTAAATTAGGTAGGTAATGCAGAATATGGCAACACTTTATTAACACAGTTACATTACAAATAACTACGAAAACCGGTCCGCGTTGAGGAAATAAAACGAAAAGCAGATGACTAAGGTTAAATACTGTCCCCATGTGTTATTTTTATTTTATTATTTTATTAAAAATATGTTTTCTTATGTTGGCAAGTTCCGGGTAAAAGTGTGCACCGCGCGAATGACGATCACGTCATCGCTCGCGTGGCAAACACGATGTAGCGACGCGTCGGCGGCATCACCTCGTTCAAAACTTGATAAAACATTAGCTGTCTCGTTTTAATGCGTGGTTCATTATCACGGTAAAGCGAGACAACATTCACGCATTCGGGTGTAGCGGCAAACTGTAAACTTTATCAGAATTCCGAGTTTGTTCGGAGTTAGCGCCGTAACGTATGCCGCACAGTTGTACACCGGTCGCCGACGATAGCGCACGCTCTTCCTATTTCTAAAGCCATATAACTTTTCGTAAGTTCGTCATGACGTTGCGCTGCGTACTTGCGGTGTTGGCTCTAGCCGGGGCTACATTCGCGGGCCCCGAGGTCACCGAACTTAAGATCGACGTGTTGAGCGTCCCCGAAGGATGCACCGCGAAGTCCAAGAACGGTGACATGCTGACCATGCACTACACTGGCACACTATCCGACGGAACCAAGTTCGACTCCAGGTAAGTGACACATGCGTCGTTGTTTTCGGTTGCGTTGAAGTATCAAAAATTAACGTGAAGCTAAATTAAACTAACTAAATGGCTTACTAAGCTAAGATGTTATTTTTCTCATTATTTTCCTTGAGGCTAAAATTGAAATCTAATTGAACAAGATCACGGTATCGCGTGGTTCCTTATCTATAAAGTAACATGTTTAGCTGTAATAAAAAAATGTTTTGCAATATTTTTTTTGATAAAATCCATTCAAGATAAATTATTAGCAGTATGATTGCTGGACGAGTTAGGTACTTTAGTCTTGTAGAGTCGCTTAGGTAAAGTTTTGCTGTAGTTGGCGAGAATAACACGAGTCTCGCACCTATCGCCGAGAATTCTTACATAGGTATATGTTGATAGATACTGTGATGATGTGAAATTATAGGATCTGTGACAAAAAAAAACTTGAAAACATCATAGGATTTTTATTCTACCTACTCGTACTGTCACAGATTAGATAATATTTTATTCAATACTTACTGTGCTGGAGCGTTCTTCTTTTTGAAACAAATTAAACATTTTGTGATGTAATCTTGTAGGACAATCATGTAGCTAATTCAAAAAATGAATATCACCTACATGTGTTTCAAAGAATAATACACGCTGATGATATTTCACGTAGGTTTCACCCACCAGTATTATATTTTCTATAAGGTATTTAAAGTATCGTGGTCACTCACATTAGTATTAAAGTAATCAGGATAAATATGTTGCCTTGTACTGAGTTTCCTTTATTTCGGCGCTATTGCAAGCACACCGTGATAAATCCTTTTACCAAATTTCAGCGAGATCCATTCAATTAAATAACAAACATCTAAATATTTTCAAACATCGTCAAAAAAGAAGAAAAACTGATTCAAACCTTGTTTTGTCCTTACTCCGCACTTTCGCATTTTTAGTTGTTAAAAATAAGATAGGTTGTAAAACTATTAAGTTGCAGATTGGAAAAAAATAGACGTTACACATTGGAAAAAAATAAACTGTAAATAGGTGTGTTTTTGTATTCCTATACAGTCTATAGACTACGCAATGAATGTATTTCAATCGAATACTAATTCAATATTTTCTAGTAATGTATGAACCTGCACGGTCAGCCTCGATCTCTTTCATCTGTTCATCGATCGATGAAGCCCACCGTCAACATTAACTTCGCATCAACGCATCTTTGGCTACTAAATATTTACTACTAGTAGCACCTAGTGAGCTACTCTACTGCTCAAAGACAGACTATTTAAATAGCGTAGTAGGCTGCCACAGTGCTAATCTCATGTCTGTCTAAGTACCTACAATTATTTATTCTGTACTAGGTACTACTAGTCATCATCATTTGGTGATGTCATTAAACAGGTCTAAAGGCACCTTTGGCAGTTGCCAAAATTCTTCTGTGTTTAATCTTCGGTTACCTAATTTCTCGGATTCTACAGCTTTCCCATTTCAAAAAATGTTCTACGACAAATGCCCGACGCGAATTTAGAAGTGTTCACTTAATAAAACAATGTTGACTGACTTTTGAATTGATTGGCTCCGCCCGCGTAAGAGTCGATTTTTATTATTGATTTCCGACAAAATCTGGAAACTAATAAGTGGCCTTCATCATATTAATTATATATTATTGAACCTTTTGTAGCTGTAAGTTTCCCTAAAATTGTAAAATAAAATAAAATTTATAATTAGGTACTTATCAAATTTTCAACTATATTTATTTTAACCATAAGGTTTTGCTGTCATTTGCGTTTTGTTATTCCAAGTCACATCCAAATTTTTACAGCCGTTCTTGCGTTATAAATAGTGTACCTAACTAATTAAATATATAGATTGTGAAATCTGAAAGTTTTTAAATTATTCACACGGTTCGCACTAGAATTGATAATCGCTTACGATTTTCGTGTAATTAAAGAAGTAACCGATTCGCGACCCACTTTCATTTGCGACACTCGACCTATAGACATTTTAACTATGTTAATAATTTAACACTCACCGGAGTATTTACCTTGTTTATTTATTTTTCCTATTCGTCGTCGTTAGTCTGATCGCGATAAAAACCCGGAGATATGTTTTTAACTTTTAAACTATCGCGCTCCATGATAAACAATAATGTTAACGGTAAATGTATAGATACATACATACCTTTTTCCTGATGTTTCGACCAGGTTACACAGGCCAGTCAGCCTGTGACCACGGCCGGTGTAACCTGGTCGAAACGTCAGACAAACCAAAGGTATGTAAGTATGTATGTACCTATACCATGATCGCGTTAATGCCCGTTAACATTATTGTAAACCCCGAAATATGACCAAAAGCAGTACTATTCGTGCAACTTCACGTGGATGGAACCGGGGAAGCAGAAAAATTAGCTATGTTAGTGATTTTAGCCTAAATACGAATGAATTATGTGCCATTTGAAACATTTTCAAATCGTCTTATACATGACGTAGTCACCATTGATCATTCATTACTTAATGTAGGGGTATTAAAATGAAAGCTGAACGGCTGTGGATCGAATAAATCTAATGTGTGATATAACACAATAAATTCATTTTCGTCTTTTGAAATTCATAAAAGTTTTTACACTGAATGGAACGAAAAATATTCCTAATTTAAAACGGACCAATCATAGGTTGGTCTGTTTTAAATTATGAATATTTTTCTCTTTTAAATTAAACCCATCGATTTCGTGAACTGGCTAAAATTGGAACTACGGTTGTCATTGTCAAGTGTCAAATGCATACTGTTTTAATAACGAACTAGCTGATCCGGCGAACTTCGTATCGCCATATTTAGTTGTTCGAGGCACACAATATATTTTTAACAGAGTTTTAGAAAGGAGTAGGTTCTCAATTCGGATGTTTATGTTATTATTATTTATATATATCATCATAGATCATGACCAATTCAAAATTTATTTAAATCAAATCAATTAGTCCATCGCAGTCCACTGCTGCAATGTTGGGAGACTTTGGCCTACTATTTCCAAGTTGGCCAGACGGGTTGGTACAGGGTTTTATTTCGAGGTTTCCTTTTCTCACAGTGATATCGTCTCCGTATTTTTCCTCCTTCAATTGACAGAATTGTTGGTTTTAGTTACTATATTCTGCCACTATAAGTGCAATTTTTAGTCAGTGCATGTAAGCACAAATTGCAACTGCAACCGACTCACGATTATTATGTTACATACTTATAAGTAATTGTCCGTGTGAAAAATATGGCGACCAGAGGTCACGTCCAGCTGTTTTCAATGGATGGCCTTCGTACTAGTCACAGCAAAACAAACCCTCATTGGAAATTGGAGACGCTTCATTTGATAAAGTTTGTTGGAATTATAGCAATACTTGTTCTACAGCACCGTTGCCAAATAATATAAAAACATGCCATTTACAAACCCCTTATGTACCTTTTTCCAAGTTGATACACTATTATCGTCCCTACTTCCTAAAAATGTATCCTTCAGGTATGCATATTAAAAAATAAAATGATAAAATGTGTTTCCGATCAGTACCTACGTAACATTGCTATTTTAATGGAAGAGAAATTGAACATACAGAGAGACATTGTCTTTCATAACATGCATCTATAGTTACCTACTTAAAAATATTCTTGCTAAAAACGTCCAGCCAGGATTTATTATGCTCGTTCATAATACACCTACTGGTTGATTAGAAAATGACAGGTATTGTAATTATTGTAAACCATTCTAGTATGTTTACACACACAGCAGAAGTACCGGGTTCACCGTCGCATCGTGGAATAGTGCACAGCCCTGTCCCTTAGTTGCTCTGTAGATACAACATCCACGGAAAGAGTTGAAGTGGCTCTCGTAATCTACTTTGCCGGGAACCACGCGGCCACTTTATGGATATTTTTATTTAAAAGTTTTGCAAGCGAGGGTTTATATTATTTAGAGACCTTTTTTCGTTTGAAAAATTTTTTTATTTATTAAAATGAATGTATTAATATTCAATCGTGTATGGAATATACACGATTGAATATTAATACTTACACTTTAAGCTGCGTCAGAGGAAATACCAGTAATTCCTGGTAGTAATATTGTAGTGGAATGAATTCATGAAAGAAAATTAATATCTACTCTATCATATAAATGATAGAGTGGAAAAAAAGATGATTTAAACGTGATGTTTGCTGTGGCAGCACAGCAAATCTTAATAAGAAGAAATAAAAATATGGAAATCAGTGTTTACTCTCAACCTGCAACATTTTTACCTGTTCATAACAAAGAACGTTAATCCTGAGAGGCCTTATTTTGGCGCCCAAGCCTTGTTAACTTGCTGATTGTAATAGCTCTGCGGTCTCCGTTTAAGCGGTAAAGATGTTCATTCTGATTATTGTTATTTCTCTTTGTGTTATTTATAGACAGTGATATCGAGGAGATTGTTCACTATTTGCGTGAATGTAAAACTGAGACACGAGCGTGTAATTATGAAGGATGAATGTTTTTAAATGGGTAGTGAATACAACCAAAAGTAAATATATAGCAATCATGAGGTTAAAAAGTATTAAATATATGACTGGAACTAGAACAATAGGTATGTATGTGGTAATTGACTGTGGGATCAAAGTGATAAACTGTAACTTGTTGTTTCGCCACTGGTATCTATACGTATATGCATACCTAGAAACTTATGTTAAACATGGTTACATTAACGGGTAGTCTACTATACTAAAAGTTCAAACACAGTTAGGTAGGTGTACCTACACAAATAAAACATTTTTTCTTTTGTCTAATGTAAATGTAACAGAAATATTCTATTACGTTGAGAGTAATAAGTACGTAAATACTACAATATTACATGTCAAGTTAACAATACTGTATTAAAAGGACAACTCGCGCACAGGGAAATTATCCCTTTTCTACTTTCTATATTCACGAAGTCGACGATGACAAACAAAGACTCAGCAAAAATATAATCAAAACACAAATAGTTTTAGTTGTAAAAAATATAGCAAAATATAATTATAACTCTCCGTACACAGTACACATGCTCATAAGAGTATGTTTCGTACAAATAAGTTGTAGGCCGTGATTAACTAACAAAACTTCAGCGTGTTTCATAAACACAACGCGAAACTTTTGTTATTACCGTTTATGAATGTGCGTGTAAAATTTACCATTTAATTATATACATTCTTAACTTATTCGCATTCCATGTAAAGATTTGACTTATGTCAATTTATACTCAGCGGAAAGCTGGGAAGTGAGCCCCCATCCGATGCTGCGGTTTGAACTCGGCGGTTCTGACGGCAACGAGAGTAATCGATACTTATCTTCTTCTTCATCTTACTTCCTCCCAATTGCATCCGAACCTTTCACCTTGGAGTATGGGGTCCGCTTTACCAGTTTAACTGCGAATTTGGGTAAACTTAGATATTTTCCGTGATGCGACTGCTATGTGACCTCCACAACTCAAAGGCGATATGGAAGCATTGCAGTCTGTGCAGTTGTTGGACTTTTAGTGCTGCAACTACGCACAATTGACTGTTGGTATAGTGGCAACCGGGACTGACGCACTGTGGTCCAGAAACGAGTTCACGTCAAAAATCTGCATCTCGTTTGTCTTAAGACTATTAGAAAATTTGGACACATTGTTCAATATAATAAATAAATAAATAAAATAAAATAAAAATAAAAAAAATAAAAAAATAAAAAATAAAAATAAAAAATAAAAAAGCCTTTATTTGATCCTGCTACATAGATTCTTAATTTAGGTTATGCTATTTTATAATATAACATTATTTATGTTAGCAAGGTCCCCAGATTGGGTAAAGGCCTCCTCCAACGATGTCCACTTCTCTCTATCCTGAGCTGTTTGCCACCACTTTGGACCAGCGACTTTTTTTTATTTCATCCTCCCAGCGTGATGAGGGCCTGCCTCTCTTTCTTTTTCCTTGGGGTCCTCTCCATATGGTGGTGCTGTGGGTCCATCTTTTGTCGCTAAGCCTGGCTATGTGACCGGCCCATTTCCACTTTAACTTTTGTGCGTAGTTTAAGGCATTAGTGGCTTTTGTTATTTCTCTTATTTTTACGTGTCTAATCTTATCTAGTTTCTTTATTTTTAGCATGCTTCTCTCTATTCCGCGCTGACAGGATGATATTTTTTGCTTAGCTTTTGATGTAAATTTCCATGTTTGACATCCATATGTCAAGCATGGTAAGAGGTTGGAGTTCCATGTCTTAGTTTTCAGTGTTATTGGCATGTTACTTTTGAAAATTTCTTTCAGACTCCAGAATTTATTCCATGTTCGCTGTACTCTTCTTTCAATCTCTAGTTCGTTGTTTTCTTTTTCAAAACTGATTGTTTTTCCTAGGTAAGTATATTTGTCTGTATAATCCAGTGGATATCCGTTGACGTTTATCTGTTTTTTGAGGTTATTAGTCATTATCATGGTCTTAGTGAGATTGATTTCGAGTCCTACGTCTGCGCTAGCTGATTGTAAATCATTGATCATGATCTGTAGTTCTGAGAAAGTCTCGGATAATATTACTATAATATTACTATATATCTATATATATATTGTTCAATATATCGACTTTCAAAAAAAAAAGAATATATTTGATAAAAATATTATTTTATATTAGTGGTTACAGACGGAAAATATTTTTATTACCTACGTGCGCACTTGATATTGTATCAAGTGCGTGTAAGTAATATAAATATTTTCGTCATATTACTTCAAGTTCCTGCCACAGCATTAACCATGTTGTTTTTATCATAGCTTAAATTATCACATGCCATGAAGAGATATTATTTATTGTGTGTAAGTTGTAGATACAATAAATGGTAAACAAAACTGAAAATTGACTTCGTCTCATATTTTCTGGTCTGACAAAAAAAACAGCAGGATCTGACGGCTATTTTTTTTTCATGAACGGTAGAGTAATGAACTATTTCAATGAGAATAACAAGACGGGCAAATAGCGATAAACAACAAATTTCCATTTGAAAATAAAAAAAACAACACATAAACAGAGACGAATCTTCAAACAAGATTATTGGCTTAAGTAAAATTCATATTTTTGTAATTATATTTTATTCAACTACTTCATGCTTTGGGCTTTCTAAAAATTTATAATACAAATTGAAAAACAAATGAAGTTTTTTACAGCACTCATTTAAAGTGGCTCTATGAGTAATTTACTCGAATTATTTTTCGATTCATCAACTCCTTTTACCTATTATATATTAAATGAAATGAAAAATAATATCTGAATTAAATGGTCAGTTAATTACCTATTGATTTTTGTCAAAAGAATTCGGAAGAATCTATGTTTGCTATAATCATTTTTCAGTTGTATGTAAGGTGACCATAGTGCGATGGCTTAAGGTGCTCTTCGACCAGACCAGTGCAAATACATACTATTTGTACCTACTGAGCGGGGCTGTACTGACTAATGCCTCGGAGGCTGTCGATACTTATGTATTTTGGTTTAATCCAAGAATTCAAATGTTAATTAGTTGTTATTACGTAAGCGTCTGTGTGCAATATCCGCGTATGAGCAAACGTTTCCAAATAATTAATCAAAGCACCGGTTATTGTATCTTGTGTTTTCGAAATCGATTTGAAATGATTAACTCGCATTCCATAACTTTCTTTTTCTAGAGATTATTTTCTGGCAATTTCCTATAGCGATTTATAGTCTGAGCTGACTATATACATATTTTAATTAACCGACTTCTGCTTTTATAGTGTAATCTAGATAATAAATACTTTCTGTTGAACAACTCTGCAATTCATTTCGCTATGGATGTTGTATAAACTAAGTTTTCTAAAAAGTTAGACTGTCTCTCAGATTATCATACAATATGAAGGAGCAGTATCGCTGGACAGGACCTGTCTGAACCTAACTTTTGAATGGGTTTTTAATTTTGTAACACCGCGTGCGAGTAGGTAACTAGCCCAGATCTGCTTTTTCTTTTAAAGCAGAGCCGCACCGTCTGAATAATAAATATTACGAGCATAGAAAGGATACTCTAACACCAGTGGCCAGTCGCATTTAAGGTCACGAATGTCACGATTCACGATGTACAATTATGTGCGTACGCGTAAGCGCAAAGTTTCTTGGTCGTTCGAAACTTGATCACAATGATGTACAGCAAATAAATAATTTAACGTAGAAATATCAGATCTATCTATAATGCTACTTTCCTATAATAAAGATGTCAGAACTAATTAAGAATTTAAAGTAGTTATATATATAGTCAAGACTTCAAGAATGGGGCTAGTGTAAAAAAAAAGAGATTCCTTGTGAGGAGTCTCCTATATCAGCACCGAACAATATATACTTATTCATTAAGTAACTAGTATTGTTAGTTAGAAAAAACTCACAAACAGTAAGTAGGGGCACATCTTGATATCGTTCAGGGAGAAAGTGCATTTGCTTATATGAAACAATGGTAGATGTAATCGCTAGGAGAATTAATCTCACTACTCACCGTATTTACGAGATGCGTGCAATAAAAACAGTGCTATTGTTCACTGGTTCTGTTTCCGCACACAGCTCATCTGGGGAACAATTACAATGAAAATGGCTGCGAGTACCTACTTCTGTCTCTAACAAGGCTCGTCACATTATTGCTAAGGCTATTCATTCTGCAATAATGTGTATGAAGATCGTTGAAGTACAGCTCATTAGTGAAATATATCTCTTTATCTAAGTAGAAACATTGCTTTGCTAGTCACGATAAATGAGACGCTGAGACAAACGAGTTAATTCGAATGGTACTGAGTCATAATTTAGTCTGGTTTTACCATAACTTATGACGAAACCAGACTTACATATGGGAACGTAGCAAAGTTTAGTTTAGTAGCAAAGACGTTTAGTCCTGATACTCGATTTATCTAAGGATATTGAGTACCATTCTAGAATATGGGCCTAAGACTTTTAATTGCCTTAATATTTTCTCAACAATATAGTGAACACACATTGTGTTTACTATATTGTAGGAGTAACTATTGTCAACCGCTGTAGTCTAGTGATATTGGGTAATGGACTGCTGAGACGAGTTCTCGGGTTCGATCCCAGGTTTTACTATGGCACACACCAATGACTTTTCGATGCTTTTCGAAGTTATGTGTGTATTTATCGCAGGTTTATAAGTGCCCGGTTTATGGCAATAGGCTCGCCACCTCTTACATTGGGACCTATACATAAACTGGCGAAATGTGGGTGCTAGCACCTCTACCTACCCCTTCGGGGATATAGGCATGACTTTATGTTATGTTATGTAACTATTGTTTTCAGTATAAGAATATCTCCGGGATTGATGAATAAAAATTAGATTAGGCAGTTCAAAATATGTAATTATGTACCACAACACGAAATCTGACAATTGACTATATCATTGGTTCACATAATTGACTTCTAAGAAATACCTAGTATAAAGTGCTTAAGATGGAACTAGATTGTTGTATCAAAACAGTTGACAGTTTTCTGATGGGCGGTTCACAAAACTTTGTTGGCTCTGAAAATGGCACACGGCATTGATTTAATACCTATAGTGAGGACAGTTGATGGTAAGAAAAATGCAACTCAAGTTTGTTAGTTCAATGATCCAGAATACAGCTACTAAAGGCAAAAAAAACTATAAAGAGGTAGTTAATTGTTTCAAAAACTGTGAAATAAAATTAGTTACTATGGACATTTAATATTTACTGTGATTTGAAAGCCGTGGACTGCGATGGGTTAGTTGTTTGTTTGTTTGTGACTTGCTCTATGAAGGTTAATAATAAATAATCTTGCTCTTAATTACTCCACAGTTCTTAGGATTTTTGCTTTCATAATTAGCTACTTAGTGTGACCACAATATTTTTAACAGCTCCATCATAAACGTAGAATCTAGTATTCCGTAAAGATTTCTCGAAACATGAGCACTAATTTGCGACGCACTGAGGAACTTATTCTTCTTTTTACGTCACGTGGGTGTTAAGTTCATATTATGTAATTTACTCGTACTTACTTACGCTTATCTACATCTCAAGATTTCAAGATGAACTAAGCGAGGTGCTATTGAACTAAGTGAGTGTGCAATTTAAGTTATACCATACAAGGTATAAGTTTGTTTTCGGCGTCGGTGCAGTATTAACGTTGTTAGGCTGAGGTAAACATCGCTCACGATCACGACTAACGGCCCGCCATTTCAAGTGGCAAAACACGTTACAGTTAATAATAGGGATTATGAACGCGCATGTAACTGCACTGTTTATACAACTTTTAACTTTGGAAAGGTGCCGTATTTGGTAGAATTAGATATTTTCCTGTAGTTAAAATAAATGAATTAACTAAACTTATTAAATGAAAAATGATAAAAGAGTTGCGTCGGTTCTTTGTTTATGCTTTTATTCCTTATACGAGTAGCTTACTGTTATGACGTTTAGTAAAAAAATAACTAAATTGACTAGTCAGTCAAATACCCACTTGGGCGTCGGAGGTCGCAAAATGACCTCCGTCCCCCATGAGCTCGGGCCTGGGGGTGACGGGTGGAGCCGCCTGTCACCCTAGCAGAAGCAGTCCACGGCAGCGGTGGTGCGCGGTGCGCGCCTCCCCATACCTGAAGAAGGCCGTTTCATAAGAGACTGTCCCTGGGCCGGCCAGGGTGCAAGGGATATATCTCAGATAATCTTACCTCCGGTAACCAGCGGCCCACACAGTCGTTTTAGTCGATTTAAGTCCGACATAACCTAACTCCGGTTTCCGGGGGGATATTGCGCACATTAAAAAGAAAAGTCTTTGTCTGGTGTGCCTACAGTACCCCACCTACTTGAGGTCCAAGCTAACCATATCTGCAAGTCGGTACTTGCTAAATAGCTGACAAGGCGATTACTTGTTATTATGCAAACGTATAAACGAATCCATTTTGTTACCGAGTGTAATGTCAGTATATTGTAGACCGATGCAACCGGAACTGTACTTTGAACTGTAAGAAAACTAAAAAACGCGACTGGATTTGTTACAAAGATAGCAAACAGTTTAATTGATAATTTTAATTACTTTTCATTTGTGTTGACCTCACCAGACGACGCGGGTAACGACACGACGTGATGGAAATTCAACGGAGAACTTCCAATCGTAAGAGATAATTAAGTTCCCAGAGTGGAGGGATTATTGAAAACGATCCAAGTATTTAATTAAGTAAACAGGAATGGACCAACTAAATCTTTCCTGGTAACAGGAAATTTTGCATTCGTACAAAACTTTCAATTGTTCGCTTGCTATAGGAGATTAGGATAGAGTTCAGCAGACGTGAGTTAACGTACGTACAACCACAATGTACTTACATAATTGAATTTACGTGAAATACAAAAATATCGACAGGACTATTCGAACTAATTTTTCATGGTTATTGTCTTTTATATGGTGAAAGAGTTCGGCAGGAGAATCTTCGAGAACACTGTGTTTACAAGAATACTACAGTTGGTCAAAATAGAAATCCATTTTAAAATGTTTCTTGTTACTTTTCTTGTCATGTCGTATTTCGTGAGTGCTGTAAATTTTAATCTAAGAGTAGGGAAAGTAAATAAAAAATTGCACTTTAATTTTTGCAGCAATATCTACAGTATGTCAAACTGTAGTATCTGTGAAAAACTATATTTGTAAATATTGACGACGTGATTTGTTCCGTTGAATACGTTCATTATTATTGTATGAATCACATCTCGGCCATTATTTAAAACGTATTCGCTGCATTGTTCGCATAGTGTATTTCGAACCATTGTTGGTAACTAAAACAAAGGCCACTGTTCTCTCAAGATTTTTGATAATGTGCAATTATGATTTTGCAATTTCTTGTATTTAATCTGATCACAGACACCAACAGCCGCTTCTACCATTCAATAATGTTAGTGTTTACTACTTTTTCCAGTTTTCAATTAAGCTCAAAAACAGGTTTCCATTGAATTATTCATTAATTATTATATAAATTAGAAATTACTAGCACAAAAATACAGTCTTTACGTACTTAAGTGTATTTTTCAACATCAAAGTCATCTTATAACATACCCATTTCTAGTATACCAGACTTACGTGGGCAGATAATACCTTTTTAAGTAGATCCAATTTGATTATGATCTCATACTCAAGAATATCGTGTCAATAAACTGGAAACACGAACAGCACAACATAATGAAACACTGCAATGTTGTGCGAAGTCTTAAATAAAAATATTGTGATCGTCCACAGCAAATTGAATAAAAGAAGTTCTCAAGTTTCAACTCATTGTCAAACCCAGTGGTACAGACGGTGGCAGTTGGAAAAATTCTTTTATAATATTGAGAATCTACCCTGTTGTGAAGCTACTGGGTAGTAAGTCTTTTAATTGCGCCAGACAAACTGTCATTTCTATTTTTATTGTACCTGTCTACAGGAAACGATATTGAACGATTTGTTATATAGTTTACTGCCTCGTAGAGCGAGCAATTTTGTCTTGTAGGGTTTTGTGCAAGAACATTAAGCTAGTACCTATTAATAAAGAAGTTGTTTGTATTTTTTTTTCATAGAAACCTTTTCTAACATCACCTAACCCCTCCAACTAAGGTAAATTGCTTGTGCCAGGAGTGGGTTCACGTCGATAGTGTAACAACCAGAATTCGAACCCGAGTCGACTCCTTAACTATTAAGCCATCAACGCTATAGCTATAATGATTCATAGAATCAATTATTTTTAGACTTTAGTGATGTTTCGGGTCGCGTTTTCACCGTAATTACAATATATAACGCGATTTTATAACGTTTTTGGGCAATGGACAAATTATTTTATATGAAACTTACTATCTGCTAGGATTCAAAGTGTCTTAATAAGTACAATATTTCTATTTAATATAAGTCATCCTTTTCACTATGTCGAAAGCCTTAGGAACGTCTCGTCTGTAGTATTAAAAAAAACTCTGTATTTACCTGTACCGTCAGTGTTTGAGTTTCATCAAAGTAGTAGGTTTAATTAATTATAATTAGTCTTTTTCATAGAAACCCACAGGTAACGTCTTAATTAATTTTGCTCATTTATTGACAAAATGTGCTTTTGTCATTTGATTGGTAAATTTGATAACATTCTATACTGATTGGGCATTTTAAGGTCGCTTATTTCGTTTTATGTTAGTTGGCTTCGCACAAAATGTTGCCTAGGTATATTTTCAATTTCCCGATAAATAGAAATTGAAAATTGAAAATTGTGAATACATTACATTGAATAGAAAATAAATGGAGGTCGCAGAATCCCCAAAAGTGCATGATATTTTCCAATTTTCTTTGAAACGATTTTTCTTTCGAAGTTGTAGGTATTTACCCACTTCTATAGAAATATTGCTGTGAAAATATGTGGAAAAAGAAAAGTTAAAAAGTTGTCAGCATCTTATCATCCGCATAGCTCGCAATAGCGGAGTAAAATAAAAAGTTCCGGTTGTACTTTTCGCTTGTAGGTACAGTCGACACGGGACAAGAAATATGCACATTCATACAACTTTATATAAAAAGGCATTTACTTATACCCTTTGTCGACTGTACATGTCACTTAACCTTTTAGTAGTCTGTACTCTTTGCCTTTTCACCACACGAATAAATGTGATATTGACACTATATCTATGCTGCATAAGGCATATCATTATACCGGCTACGATATGCCACGGCGTTATATAACATAAGGTTAGAGGTCGAAATATTAAATAACAACGAATACTATAAATAATAATTAAGTATTTATAGGTAGGTAATTAAAGAATATTTTATGTAGACACGATTATAGTTAGATAACCTGCCTGTTGTGTGTCTGGGTCTTTATTTCTAGGTTAAAATGACTGTTATTTCATCTGAATTACTCAACATCTACTCAACTTATAACTTATACATATAGTTGGATCTATTACGTTGCTATTAATGTTGAGTAAATAAAGAAGTATGTCATTTAGGTTATTTTTTGACAGATTTTAATTGAAGATACTCCCGATATTTTCTTAAATTTACGCGAAATAAGTCAATGAAGTAAAATCACTTTTTTACCTTCCATAGGTTAACCGCGACCATGACTGCTTAAAAGTAACTGAAACATAAAATAGAAACCGTTAAAAATAAAACCCGACTACTGAAAAATCACGTTGCAAAAAGTATTAAACAAGAAAATATCATGGATAGCCGTGGTCGTATGCCACTTTTCCCTAGAATACCTACATAGTTTTGTTGGAGTAAGTGGCATTCGGCCACGGCTATACAGGTATATATTCTAGTTTAATACTGTTTAGAACGTGATTTTTTGGTAGTCGGATTTTAGTTTTAAACTTATTTTTTATTTATATTATTGCGGCAAACAGCTATAATTTATACATATATATATTTGAAATGTGCTAATTAAGTCCTTCCAGTTGATATCAAATACGGCATATTTGTCATTTAATTTTTAATACAGTTCTTCATGGCCGCTAGAAGACACCACATTAAATTTAGTGACACGTCATATAGCTTTTTTTTTTTACGTGCGCAACGTCCCCACGGATACCTCCCCACCGGAGCCGGTGGAGGAGGTTATGTCGGACTCGAACCGACTAAAACGCACGCCGCCTGTGGGTCGCTTTAGTTGCCGAAGGTGAGGTTGACAGGCATATCCCTCGCTGACAGGCATATCCCTCGCCGTCATATAGCTTATAACCAGCAGATGACCAATATACTTCTAATGATACCTCTTTTCTCCATTTCTGACAGGTAAACCTACACACATGCATAGTCTGTCAAAACCATAACCCTCCGATAGATTCGGCGTAGTCGGGTAAAAATAGATTTTTCTTTATATAAGACACGTCAATTAGACTTCGCCTCGCCTGATGGCGAGCGAACTGAAGGCGAAGTCTCAGAAAAGAGCGTCACCTTTTTATTTTATACCACTTAAGTGGCAGATAAGCACACGGCTCACCTGTTTAGTTACATATACCATGTTACAATGGTGACACTCAGCTTGACGGTCTCATCATATGCTTTTTCACGCCCCGTTTAAAGGACCCGGGACTGTAGGAAGAAGGAAACAATTGAGCATGGTAATTCATTTCAGGCCTTAATGGTGCGACAAAGGATTATTTCAATGAAGATACTCCTATCAATTCGATGGAAGAACATATTATTTGCTTTACTAAGAAACTAGTTAACGTGTTATAAATCATGTTTCAACTGCTTACGGTTACGGCGTGCACTACACATTCTCTTATACTTGTATAGGATAAAGTCGAAAGCGTCCCTTATTACACTTTCACAAACTGTACGCACTCTACGACGATGACCCGTGGAGAAAGTGCCCACTTCCTACGTCATACGTATATAGTGGTGATACATCGATTACTGAGTTTAGATTACGATAACGATTATGTTTATAAATAATCCACAATTATCGACAATTGAGTATTTGACAACTATTACAATAAAATATGAAATGTATTGGACATGATACGTAAATAATAACTATCCAAAATGTACTTAAAAAAAGATAAATTTTTATAATCTGTATTTCACACATCACCGCAAAAATTCTGTTTCGAGTGACGTAACTGTAAAATTTTTACTTAGCGTATAAAAATCTTTCGTTGGTTGATCTCTTCGTAGATATTATTTAATGACGTCACGCGCAGAAAGTCACGAGACCGAACGTTATTCGCGCACTTATTCAACTAGCAAAGTGTAAATGTATTCTTTTCTAATTAATAAGGTATTACGGGAAAATGATGATTTGTCTTTTAAAAACCGCGGTAGCCTAGTGGTAATGGACTGCTGAGATGAGGTCTCGGGTTCGATCCCAGGTTTTACCATGGCACACGCCAATGACTTTTCGATGTTTTTCGAAGTTATGTGTGTATTTATCGCAGGTTTATAAGTCCCCGGTTAATGGCAATAGGCTCGCCACCTATTACATTGGTACCTAAACAAAAACTGGCGAAATGTGGGCGCTAGCACCTCTGCCTACCCCTCCGGGGATATAGGCGTGACTTTATGAGTTTATGTTATGTTATCTTTTAAGATAGGTTTCCGAAATTTGACAAATGCCCAATTACGATTGTATTTTTACCCAACTACTGTAAAACCAAAGGAGGTTATGATTTTAATAAATATGTTCTAGAAAAAGGTAAAATACCTTTGATTAAAATCGTACAATATGAGTAGGTATTCGCTATAAGTTGTTTGCCATACAAATAGATGAATTTTGAATTAAATATTCCACCCTGAGTTCAATTATTTCAGTTATTTATTACCTACCTTGAAAGGGTTCTGAGAAGTCCTAGTAACGTACCAATCTAAGTGTGTATATGTGGAAAAAGTATTGAGAGAGCGACTTAACCCCTTTCCAATTTCCAAAAACACATATACCTATGTGTGTACTATATGTAGACCTTTAACCATATCGGACGTGGCGCGGGCGGGTGATTTTCTACCACTTGAATATTTAAAGGAAAGGCAATAAAACCACACCGCATCTGCGTTGTCTTACAGTTGTAAAATCGTAGAAAATATCGTCATTTTGTTTTATAATTTACTACCTACATATGTTTTTGTAATCATTGTTCTAAACGAAACAATTAAAAAAATACTACTTGTGGTAATATTGTCTTTCGTGGTTACAAATTTCATATTTATGTCGTTAGTGTACTGAGGATTCTTGATCAAGACCTTTAGGGTCTCCACTGCGTTTGAATCGGGCAATGTCGCGAAAAATTCGTAAGACGGGTCCCGCCCAAGGTGTGGCTTATGCTCAAAGGGCACAAGAGGAAATCGATTAAATAAAAAAAAATTAAATACCCCGGCACAAGAAAATTCCTCGAAGCGTAAGAATTAAATCGTGATCTCCTTTTAATTTTGATAAACATATACATAATAGATATAATATTTCGATTCAAGCGTTGTCAAGTCGGGGTACTTCTAATTGCAAAAGCACATCGAATTTTTTTTTCGAAACGTTCCTATGTCCACTGACACGATAACGATTGAATCGAAACATTGAATACAACAACACACAATACACATACAACAAATGTTAAAAAGCTGAAGAGTTGGTTTGAACGCGCTAATCTTAGGAAGAAAGAAAGAAAGAAAATACATTTTATTTTTGGTGCAACACAAACATACTTAAAACTAAACAGTGATATTTACTATATTACTTAGTTGCTACTTATTATTTAGTGCTTGTATTGGGCACATTTAGGTTAAACCAAGAATGGGACCAGTTCAGCATAATGCTGGGCACGACGTACCCAGCGCTGGTTTTAAACTGTCCCCTAGAGGACATCTGAGCCGTTAAAAAAAACTCACCTTATTACCTATATGAAATTAAACACAATTTAAGGAACTAGTGGTTCGAATTGAAAAATACTGTATTGAATAGTTCGTTTATTTACGAAGGCTTTAGGCTATATAACATCACGGTGCTACTTAAGGGAGCGGCATAGTGATCATAAACATCAATTAATCTGGCAGATTTTCATTCATTATTTGAAGATTAAAAAATATGAGCTCAAAGGGATGATATGAAGTTCCAAATAATGCCAGGGGCGAAGCTGGGGCGGGTTCGCTAGTATTAATATAAAAAGCCCGTGTCATTAATTAGCTACGTTGCACGTCATGCATCGACCCGATAACCGAGTTACTACTGACGTGGTCCGATTACAAACTGAATTAAAAAATATTTCTTTTATGAAAGTCAAAGTTAACCGTCTAGACCTGCACATTATAGGGTATCTGTTTATAAACGGTAACATGTAGGTCTTTTAATTAATAACAGACATCGGTATCCATATTTACAAATCTATTATTACTTCGGGGTTCGGAGTTCTACAGCAAGCTGTTACCCCTGCTGGGTGACTTACGGGGCACTGGTGCAGAGTTTGCTTTTGGGGTTGGAAGGTCAGAAAACGTATTTAGCTCGCGTAAAAAACAACTTCAGCTTACCATAAGAAGAGGCAAAGTCTAATTGATGTGTCCTATTTATATTGGTAGGAGGTAGGACAAGGCGGTATTTCCGTCCAATTGAGCAGTCCGACTGGGGAAGTACCTCCGCACTACAGAATACCGCGGCCATAATAACTTCGTGTTGTGTTCCCGGCGGTGAGTAAGGTAGCCGGAGCTTACTGGAGAGTTTGTGCTGTCAGTGGGAAGACTAAAGACTTACCCTACTTTGTCTTATACACTAAAGGCACAGAAACTCTGTGCTTACAAGGTCGGCAGCGCGAGTGTGACTCCTCTGGTGTTACACACGTCCATAGGCCACGGTAACCGGTTTATACCGGGAATAGGTCCTTTCTGAGATTTGCGAAAACGTAACCAGTATATTGAAACATTTTCGCTGTAAATGGTTCATCTTGGAAACTACGACGCTAGAATACGTCTAAGTATATATGTATATTTAACAACTTCACTTTTACATTACCTTAGGTACATGTATAGATTAATATTTCACACTTTCTTCTTTGTAAGCATCTTAACATCCATTCGTTACGCACTTTAACACGAGAATCATTTAATTAAATTATAATTTCAAATTGTATACAAGCAACGATCTCATATTAAAATGAGGTAGATTGTTATCATACTATCGCGATGTCTGAAGTGTACCACGTTGTTGGAACTTCTGCTCCCGTAGATAAGTAGCACAGTCATTAGCAGTATAGAATAGTTAGTAGAATAATATATCCTTAATCAATGTATGGGACACGTATTTTGACGTCTATGACAAGGATAAAAACCCTACCTACCTATTCGACTGACCAGCGTGGAAATAGTAGGCCAGTCTCCCAGCATTGGGAGAGGCCTATGTCCAGCAGGCTAATTGATATCAAAAACATGTTATTTATAATTTTTTGTTTAAACGGTATTCCCGGTGTTACCTAACTGGTATCAGAACGATCTAGAGTACAAAGTCTCAAAATGATCTTAATACGGAGGTATTAAGAGTAAATGAAATTGTTTTATTGATTTAAATTGTATTATTTTCCGAACTAAAGGTGTGTACCAAATATTGTATATTGTATAATCAGTCAACAGGAAGGGTGGAAAACCAAGGCATTAAGATCATTATGAGTCTTTGTTCCTCAATATCGATATATGATTCTGAATGTGCGATAGGCCAAATCTATGAACGCGGCTTCAAAGGGAATTTTTGTCAAAGCTACATAGTCAATTTATCGGAACAAAATGTCCAAACAAACTCTGTTGTTCGCTGTTTGATTCAGTTGACGCTTTGACTAACTCAATTTTTGAGTTTGACGCGACGTCAAAAGTCTGTGAAAAACGAAACAATAGAGTAGTGTCATATACAAAAAAATAGTTGTGCAAACCTCATTAAATAATAGTAAAGAGCGGTAAAAATGACATTATGTCTTATTTTATTGTTCTGATTAATTTTTAATTACCTAGGTAGGTAATAAAGAAATAGAAAACTAGAAATAATTGTATTAACCGTTAATAGTAAGTATAAAATTTGACAATCACGAAGTGCGACGTCATATCTCATTACATTATACATAGATACGAGTTTCTTTAGGACTTATTACCAGTTTAGTTTGTTTTTATATATGGTATAAAACCTTTTATTAAAAATAAACTAGAACTATATTTATATAGGTAAGTAGTAAATAAACTAAAATAAATAAATAAAATATTTTATATAGAAGTTGATTAAACTTGACAGCCGTTCCGTTCCGTATACAACTATGTGGATACGGAAAAGTTGAAGAGTACGTAATTAGAATTTGACCTAAAGGTCTTAGATTCCAGGTCAAAAAATCCCAACAAAAACAACGTAATTATGATAAAATTACCTACCTATATACGTCACTAACTGTCCACTATAGTTAAGGATGGCGCCACTGTTCCTCTAAATAGTGTTAAATCACCTTTGATGTGGAATAAAATAGTAAGCATGCCTTTAAAATGTGATAACTGTAGTTTCAATTTTAGCCATTTCAGGCGTTAGTTGGTACATCTATTTATGTCTATCCGTCTCATGTGTCATGATCGTGAATCATTCAATGAGGCAGCGCCGGTTGTACTGTCTAAATTTGTATTCGACTATGTCTGAAGATTGAAGGTACTTCTTGTACCCGTACTACTTGTTGTTGAAGTTTTTATTATAAGTGGGCGCCTTGTTTCCAATTGCCTGACCTCCTAAGATGAAAACTTGAAACAGAGCCTTGTCTTCTATTACACAGGTATACATTCTCGCAAGTAAGGTTGACTAGTCAATAATGATGAGGTCCTATACACAGTTGCATTAACAGAGATTTAATTCGTTATGGGGCTAATCGCCCAAATGTTATAAGCGGCATTCTCACGACATTACTCGTTATTTTCCTGTAGTAAAATAAATAATATAACTGAGTTCATTAATAAATGGTAAAAACGCGTATGTCTCAAAATGATCTTCATCATCATCATCATCATGTCAGCCACACATAGTTCACTGCTGAACATAGGCCTCTCCCACAGACTTCCAGAATGACCGATCTAAAGCAGCCCGCATCCAGCGCTTCCCGGCGACCTTCATGAGGTCGTCCTTACACCTGGCCGTTGGGCGTCTTACGATAAATGATTTTAATACCAAGGTATTAAGAGCAAATCATACTGTTTATTGATTTAAATTGTGGTATTGTCGGAAATTAAGATGTGTACCAAAAATCAGAACGAACAGTCAACAGGGAGAGCGGGAAACCAAGGCATTAAGATCATTTGAGTACTTTGTTCGGTAAGATTACATCAAGTTTAAGGAAAACCTTTAAAATATTTGGGGGTCATAGCGATTATATTATCATAATCCATTATATTGTTGTTAGTGGCGTCGTGGTAAAGTGTTATCAGTAGTTAGATCATTAGAGATCGCATGGTTCGATTCCAGGTTATTCCAAATATTTGTATAATATGTATTGTATTGAGTAGAATTTACAACAAAAAATAACAGTTATAGGTAAGTAGGTATGTTTTTCCTCCGTGGCGGTAGTAATCTGTGCCGCTACGCAAGAGGCGCGGGTTCGATTCCCACTCAGTGCATATATTTGTATGCACGAGTATGAGTATTTGCATTGATCTGGTCGTACCTCCGAGAGCACGTCAGTTCCGGTTGCTATACCAACATCTATGGCAGTCGTTGCGCATAGTTGGAACCTTAAATCATCCAAAAACTGGTCTAACTACAATGCTTCCATATCGCCTTTGGGTTGTGGAAGTCATATGGCAGTCCCTTCAAGGATAATATAAATAGAAGTTCAGTCAAATCCGAAGTTAGACTGGTAGAGCGGACCCTAGACTTCGAGGTGAAAGCGTCGTTCTCGCTTGGATGAAGAAGAAGCGCTGTGCAGAATGTTATAAAATATCCCATTAAAAACATAAAAGTGAAATGAGAGCCAAGTTCAATATTATGATGGATTACACGCTGCTTGTCACAAACGCTATTCGTCATACACGCAGTTGGTCATCAGCGATCTGATTTACTCAGTTAGACACATTTCGCTATTAGTCTTATACGCTGTTCGTCACTATTGCATTTCGTCATACACGCGGTTCGTCATACACGCAGTTCGTCTTAAACGCAATTTGTCACGATCCACCTAAAATCCGTTCATTCATGAATCTGTATTGTGTTGATATCGATAACTTAAATAATATCCACGAATGATTTAATTGTAAATATGACAACTTGTAACTGGGAAACTTCCCCTGGCTACTCCACCGGTTTGCCCAGGTAAGAGCTGAGGAACTGAGACTCTAAGAATACCTCAGGGCGCCTTTTTTTATCAGAGACAGTGTGTGTGCGTGTTCCAGATACCTTCAATGAAACGACCTTAGGCAATAAAATGTAGAAATAATAAGTTGTTCGGGAGCCAAGCACAGAACAACAAATGTTTTAGAGGGCTGGCATCACCGGCTCTCGACTAAGATTCTAAAAAAACCGGATGTATGCCTTGGTTGTTGACTTTAACGACAAAAGAAGTGAGTTCTCTAAATTAGTGTCAAGTTCAATGGTTAGTCCTGAAATTTATTCATAACAACATAAAAGATCATTTCTTCTTTTGCTGCTAGTCTTCTGGGAACGCTACCACGAGAGGCATACGATGCGGAGGAATACCATGACGCATTTTAACTTTTGTTTTATTTAATTATTATTTTTTATTAATGTAAATATTATCATAGATTTAATTAATCATGATATATCAAAAGCAGTTAGTTACTTACCCTATGTTATATATGTGATATGAATAAAAATAAATGCCTTTATAACTTAGGATAATATATTATTGCCTAAGGTTTGACTTGACTTGTTCACGGTTCTTGAACTTGGCATGACATGCTACCTCGTGTTTAGATTTAAAATGACTGTTGAGATCTTTTAAGTATTTTCTTAACAAGTCCACTCATTTGCTGGGGCATTACGCACTAGGTAGTAATGAAACCTGTTTATAGTAGTTGCTCCATGACATTAATTTATTCGTCGATATGACACGGCCGGCGATAACGCATTCCGTGTCCGAACGATTATCCAAACTGACGTGGTCTGTCATTTTGTGTTGTTTTTAATGACTACTTACTGCCGATTCTAATATTCGATTGTCAATCTAAAATTATATTCAATACCGATTTTTGACAATCGATCGATCGACACAGAATCGATATTTCTATATCTCGCCATCAACACCCTAACAAAAAAAGCTGTCACTTTGGTCGAGGCAGAGGTCAAGGAGGTAGGACACGACGGTATTTCCATCCAAATTAGCAGTCCGCCAGGAGAAGTAGCTCCGTCCTACAGAATACCGTGGCCATAATAACCTGTACTGTCAGTGGGAAGATCAAAGGCTTGTCCTGATTTGTCTTCTGCACTGAGGGCACAAAAACACTCTGTGCTTAGAGGGTCGGCGGCGCGAGTGTGACTCCCCTGGTATTGCACACATCCATAGGCCATGGTAATCACTTTCTATCAGATAGGCCGTGTGCTTATCTGCCACCTAAATGATATATAAAAAAACAAACGTCTATTTAAAGGTGTAGATCCGTCCTCCCAAAGACCGATTAGAAAAAAGCATTGACATATCTATCTATAGATTGTTTATTGAATAAAATCAAGAAACGGTTTAAATTTATCAATCGTGGATTATGAAATACGGATTGAGATTTTATATAGAAGGTCTTCATCTTCGTCTTCGCATTGTTCCTAGCTCCATGTAACCATCAAGCTGGTGCACCTACTGATAACGAATGAAACTCTGGTGCAGTCTTTCCTCTCGGTTTTCCGGTTTGACAGCAGTAGTTCCCGTGAGTAGACCCTGGTCTCCAAAGTAGGTACATGTTTGAATGTAACCGGTATAGAAGCTTGGATAAAGATAACATAAAAGATGTAAAAGGTCGAGAGATCAAACATCTTGGAGATTAACTTAATGTTCCACAGTATATTTTGTTAGGTTTAATAAAGGCAGGTACCGAAAAGTCTCGAGTTTTCACGTTGATCCTATTGTTGAAGTAAAGTCTATAAAGCGATTCGTTAGTGTTAAAACTATAATTGAACATTGCTTATCTTACTGCGGAGACGTCACATCTCACCACAGATTCATTAATAACCTGTTATATATTATGAGGTGAATAACTTAAAACCGGTATTGAAATATAAATATGTTTTGACGTCCATTTTATAAATAGTACCTATTAACGACAACGGGAGAGGCTTAGTCCAGCAGTGGACTGCGATGGGCTAGTTGATTGATTGATTGAACTACAACGGATTAGTAAATATCATCATTGTATTATTCACTACCGTAGACTTCCAAGATCGTCCGAAGCGGAGAAGGAAGAGTCGGAAGGTGGACCCTGAGCTCCGAGGGCAGCTTGGTCTCGGATGCAATCTGGAAAATATGTCTCCGTGTAAATGATCATGATGATGATGATGATCATCATTATCAATCTCACAATTTCCCCGTTACGTACAAAGTGCGCGGTGTTCTGGGTGGTAATAGGGCCAGAAGGCCTCCCTCGCGAGTCTGTATATTGTTTGACTGTCGGATGCAGAGCAACATTAAATGACATAGAATACCGTTGACTTTGTGTTTTTGTGGCTAAGATGATTGTCATTGGAATTTAAATTTTATGACGATGATGAATAGGTCTATTATTTATTGTTTCTATTTTCTTTACTGTTCCGTGTAGTCGGTCATGCGGCACCAAGAAGAGCATAGTAAAACCGATGATTCCGTGAAATGGCGACTATGGAAAAGTAACTACGGTTGTCACTGTCCAATACATAAGATTTTATTGCAAATCGAAGATAATATAGCACGATTTGACATTATTGAGCAGTCCGACTGGGGAAGTACCTCCGCCCTACAGAATAGCGCGGTTATAATAACATCGTGTTGTGTTCCCGGAGGTGAGTAGGGTAGCCAGAGCTCACTGGAGAATTTGTGCAATCGATCTCGTTAAAACTGTCATAAGCCCCATTAGGAGGATAAAGTGTATGAAAGTGAACCCCGAGAATGACACTCGAATAATTGGGTATTTGACTGACGTGTACCTTGTATCAGATAAATTATTGTGACGTCATAATATTCCATTATCAAATAATTTACTATTATAGGTTGGGGGAGTAGTTAAACTTATCTTTAACCATCCCCCAAAACCTATAATCATTCGTTCCTTTCATTTCGTTCGTATCGTTTTTATTTATATAAAAACGATAAAATAAGAAACTATGCAACTTTTACCGCTCTTTTACCATTCTTAATTTAATAATAAGTAACGACAAGAAAATACCCAATTCTATATACCTACACCGATAATTATAATAGTTACAAATTATCTGCGTGCTAATGTCACTACTGTGCAGCTTCATTTCGATTACGCACTCGCAGATACATCTGATAAGCAAAACTATTGTTCCAATGAAGTAATTATCACTGAATGTTGAACGATACAAGTAAAATTGTTTATATAGCCCGCGGTGCAGTAGCGATAATACCCCGCTATCGGCTCAACTGCACTGTAACTAACGAGGCCCGATAACCGTATCACAAAACTTTTAACATACGTTTACGGTTGAGATTAGTTTCTCACGCGATATTTGTGAAATATTTACGTAGGTAGGTATAGTAAAACAATAAATATCCGTGAGCTAAAGGACGTCGACACTTTCCTTTAATTTTTTTTTTTATATCACTTAGGTGGCAGACAAGCTCACGGCCCACCTGATGGAAAGTGGTTACCGTGGCCTATGGACGTGTGTAACACCAATAAAGCCACACTCGCGCTGCCGACCCTGTAAACACAGAGTTTCTGTGCCTTCAGTGTAGAGGACAAAGCAGGACATGCCTTTAGTCATCCCACTGACAGCACAAATTCTCCAGTGAGCTCTGGCTACCCTACTCACCGCCGGGAACACAACACGAAGTTATTATAACTGCGCTATTCTGTAGAGAGGAGGTACTTCCCCAGTCGGACTGCTCAATAATGTCAAATCGTGCTATATTATCTTCGATTTGCAATAAAATCTTCTTAATAAAATCATATGTATTGGACAGTGACAAACGTAGTTACTTTTCCATAGTCGCCATTTCACGGAATCGTCGGTTTTACTATGCTCTTCTTGGTGCCGCATGACCGACTACACGGAACAGTAAATAAAATAGAAACAATAAATAATAGACTTATTCATCATCGACATAAAATTTAAATTCCAATGACGATCATCTTAGCCACAAAAACACAAAGTCAACGGTATTCTATGTCATTTAATGTTGCTCTGCATCCGACAGTCAAACAATATACAGACTCGCGAGGGACGCCTTCTGGCCCTATTACGTGATACTGGAAATTATAGTTGGCGAAATGTGAGCGTTAATACACCTCGGTCTACCCCTTCGGGTATTAACAAGCGTGTGTTTGTTCAATTTATTTGTTAAATGAAAGTTATTTGCCTTGAAGTGCCGGCAGCCAGTGGTGGCCCTTATGCGCCTCTTGCTGCTCAATATTCTCATAGTATCCCTTCAGTGAACGCACCACGGCTAGAGTTACCAGGCGTCCAGATAAAGTCGGACATAGGCTTTTGATTGCATGTCCGGCCAAAATAAATGATAAAAATCTAAAACAAAATGATATTCGGCTTGTTACTCTTTTGTTAAGCGTTGTAAATTTCACAAATGTCAACACACCGCTTCTGCATTTTTAAAGAAACTGAGCTTTTAGAGCATTTTTGAAATATAAATAATCAATAATTTCAGCCGTTAGTTCGGCATTTTCACCTAAATGTCTGGTCAGTGTATCTGGCTACTAGGTATGGCGACTTGGCCACCCGAACCACAGCTAAGCTGACCCAAGAACGCGACAGGCGTACATAACGCAGTACCTTCATACGTGTAATTTTGATGAGGTATCATTCTCCACACGTATGCTTGATACAGTACAAACGCCTGAGGCTTCAACCATTTTTATTTTACAATTGGTCACGGCAACTAACTGTTAGCAATGCCTTCACGAGCAGATTTCTCTACTAAAAATACCTTTAAATAAAAGCATAAGCCATATCTAAGCACTGGATATTAGGTATTATCACAGGGCAAATAATGCGTATTATAGATTTCATATATTTATTACACTACACAGACTTCTTCGTTTTACATAACGAAGCAAGCTTATCGCGATGTTGTATGTACTGGCTCTAATCGTTTTGCTCTATAATCATTACAATTCTCGATATAAAGAAGAAATATTTATCTGACGCACATCAACGATTAAAAGGCTCAAGGCACCATAGGTTACCGGCAATGTGCAATCCATTCGCATACTATGTGCCTGTATGCCTACTAAGTGGTATAAATAAAAAAAAAATCCTCTGGTTCCCCTAAGGCATCCTAAAATTTTACAAAATGGATAATGCATAGATAGTTTGAAAATAAAATTGATGAATTCGCATCATTATCGAGGAGGTAGGACATGACGGTACTTCCGGACAATTAAGCAGTCCGACTGGGGAAATATCTCCGCCCTATAGAATACCGCGGCCATAATAACCTTGAATTGTGTTTCCGGCGGTGAGTAGGGTAGCCAGAGAGTTTTTATGCTGTCAGTGGGAACACCAAAAGCTTGTCCTGTTTCGTCTTTTACACTGACGGCACAGAAACTATCTGTGCTAACAGGGTTGGCAGTGCGAGTGTGCCCTCCTTGGTTTTGCAAACGTCCATAGGCCACGATAACCACTTACCATCAGGTGGGCTGTGTGCTTGTTTGCCACAAGTGGTATAAAAAAAATACTCTTACAGTTAATATGATGTACCAAATGTTACAAAGTAACAAACACCTTGGCAAATGGTAAATCCCGTTAATGTCTATTTCTCCGCTGTATACTTACGTACAATTTGTGATAGGTACGTCTAGTCATGCATAAGTTATGGTCATCAGCGAGTCTGGCAGCGTCTGTCTAAAATAGTAAATAAATAATTGTATGCAATAGGTTTGGTATCATATTTTATTATCACAGCGGCACAATCGCTGCCACACTGGCGAATAGCTATACTGCCTAGCTTAGTGGCTGTATCAACGCTCTTCTAACGGGACCGTGGTTAGCATGATACATGATCTTGTAATGGCGTTTATGAATCATCTCATGTCATGAGTGATAGTTGTGCAAAACACTTGCATCAATAACATAGTTAATTTCTTTATTTTATGTTTTTAGTAGTCCAAAAGGCTTTTGATTTGGCATATCGCGTGTCGTAAAGAGTCCGTCTAACATCGACTTGATTCAGTTTTAAGGAACATTTTCTTTAAGAGGTTTCGACTTCTACAAAATGTTATACTGCTGACACACAATGCTACGATTGTATGTGAGAGAGTTACGATCGTACTGTAAAGATTGAACTGTATCGACAAATCGATTGCCGCGTGTACTTGTTAACCGTCAAATACTAATTTGGTTGTAAAGTAGGTTTAATATTTTTATACTCTAGTTATTAAATATATTTCAAGGTCATAATAATCATTTTAAAACATAATATGTGCCAAAACGGTTTAATCAAAAGATTATTGTAGTTTTTTTTACTCTAGGTGCTTAATTAATGTAATCTACGACGATAAATTGTACAGATATGAAGTTATGATATAAGACTTTATGATTTTAACCACCTCCTGTAAGTAGGTAATACCTATTGATAACGTTGAGGCTACCAGATAAACTACTGTCATTGAATGAGCCTGTCCTTGTGTGTTCCAGATAATATAATGAGAATACTAATCTGTACAAAACAATTGCGACCGAAAAACTAGTGACAATAATTCGGTTATCTCACTAATTTTTTAACAAGATCCGGTGTACCTCAATATTCTATGTATCGTAAGTACGAATAATTCATAATTTACCTTGCATGAAAGACTTATTTAAGAATCCCTTCTGTCTGATGATCGTTAAACTAGAAAAGATGATAGAATGATGCCCATAGCAACATTCTATCATCGCACCGCTCGCTGTAGGCAGGGAATTCATTCCCACACATTGCAACCTGAGACGGTACGCACTCTGCGGTATGAAAGAAACTTCATCCCACGCACACTCAAGCTGTAGAATGAACTCCCTGCTGCGGTCTACCCTTGCACCTACAATATGGGGTTCTTCAAAAGGGGCATTAGGAGATTTCTTCAGGGTCGGCAGCCGAGTGTGTCGCCCCTGGTGTTGCACAAGTCCATAGGCCACGGTAACCACTTCCCATCTTGTCTGCCACCTAAGTGATATAAAAAACTGGTAATCCCGTACTCACGGGAGCTCTTGATCTGTCCTGTCTTGTCGCTGTACCGTCCTGTCACTGATGTTCAAAGGAAAAACATCGACGGTATCAGAGAGCGTTTAATCTAAATACAAACGAGCCTAAAAGAAAACAAGGACCAGATAACGCTATTGAGCATCAATCTACATCGCAAAGGCCGTAGACTTTCAGCCGGCTTTGTGCCGCGACAGTCTCTTCAAATTCAAAATATCGCATTTATTCGTTCAAAGTACTCGTTTAGTCCTCATCTTTATGATGGCCCGCCCACGTGGAAGACTTACCGAAACCTGTGGAAAGCTATTCCAGGAATAAAAGTAGCATAGCCATGTATGTCTAGAGCAGTGATGGGCAAAGTACAGCCCGCGGTCCAGATCCGGCCCGCACAAGCACTTAATCCGGCCGCCGACGGTCCTTTGACATGAATTAAATAGTATATGTATAGCTTGTTAATATAATAGACGAATAGGCAAAGAACCGTGGTGAAGGGACAAAGATTGACATACCGATTGGCTTAAACACTACAATAAATCCATAACGAACCCTGCTGTCGAGAGGGATTTGTTTCCCAGTTTATAAATTCTGGCCCCTTTAAAATTTCTTACACTTTCTGGCCCCCTAATTATTAATAAATTACTAATTATTTATAAATTTTAGCTATTACTGTTCAGTCGTTTAAAATTGATCGAGTAAAAGAGAACATACTTTTACATTTAAAAATATTAGTAGGACTAACGCACCAACCTCCCGCCGACGTCGCACTAGGCTCCATTTGGGCAGCCGCCTGCCCACGTGCTTCCAATTTTTTTTACTAGGTTTTTCTGCCTAATGCTCGGCTCCTAAATATTGCAGCGTAATGTTAAATAGACTATAACCTATCCTAAAACCTGGTTGTTACACAGTTAGCAAATTGAAACTTACAAACTCTTCAGCTTTTTATTGGTATAGAAATAAATGTTTAGTTATTTGTGTAGATATTGTATGCATGCTGTGCGACTTTCAGTTTTATTGCTTTTTTTTGTTAGAAAGAGACCTGGTATCATCTAAAAAGCTCACCACCGTTCGTTTTTCGTTTCCACGCCTCTATCAAAAAGCATACTCAGACACTGGCACTGCGAAAGGCTGAAACTGCGAATTCAATGGCTGTGCGTCTTGATATGAAATGAAAATACAGATGTATGCTTTTTGTTAGATGGCGTGGAGCGCTGCCGGCGGTCGAGAGCGCAAGTAGATCAGGTATGTGCTTATTAAAAAACTAAAAACTGCTAAAAAGATTTTTTTATCAAAAATGATTCTCAATGGCACTTGACTATTTATACTTGATACTTTTAACGATCTCAGTAGGTATCTAGGAGTACCTACGCAAAGTAAATTACCAAAATCTGAAAAAACACAAAATTGGAAGGCGGACCCTAAGCTCCGAGACCCTAACATCGGATGCAATCATTAAAATACGTCTCTGTGTAGCTTTTAATGATGACACAAAATTATCAATAAAAAGATCTTCAATCATTCTGCTGTAGAATCTTACTTAATTAATATAACAGTTATTGCGTAAAATTTAGCTTCCATTAACAATATTTGAAATCGAAACGGAGAAAAGGTAGTTAAAAATGTATAGTGTACAGAGCAGAACCTCGTACACCTACAGTGGAATAAAAAATACGATGTACCGCTTAAAAATAAATAAGTAATCATCTTAACATTGCTAACGATTAGTGTAGATTCAGGCGCTCCTCTTTTTCCTTCATGTTTCAGTACCAACTTAATACATACATACATATAACCACGCCTTTATCCCCGGACAGTTCGGCAGAGGTGAATAAACACCCACAATTAACCAATTATTGTATTCGGTCCCACATAATAGGGGGTGAGTTTCTTAAAACACATTTAGCAAGTTATATTAACAGAACCGTGTAAGAAAAGTGTTATTAGTGTCCCAGATCGGTGCCTACGGGCTTTGATGTCAGTCCCGCGCTACACCGAGACCGTCATCACGTCCCCGAGTGGCCTTTCGGGTGTAGGGTACACAATACAGATTGGACCGATTTACATCCGTTGTTCCCGGATATGAGGTGGATCAACGCGCGCGAAGTAGGCTCGCAACTACGTTCCGTTTACCGTGTGGATACAAGTCTTCCTGTGAATTGCACACATTCAAGTATGTCGGAAATGGGCGCCGAAATGTATTGCCTGTTTGCCGCGCTAGGGATGCTACCACTTTATTTCCATACCCGCCACTTGCGTTTTTTCATTCCATTCGCGACATGACATAGCTATCGTTTTAATTAATTTTATTCGTAGCGGAACTGTCATTGTCATGTTCCTACAGCAACCAAGGAAATAACACTTAGGCAAATTTATCGATCCTAATCAGGTTTCCATTTAATCGAATTTTATAACGCATTATACAATATATTAACTGCCAATGACGTGTAATTACGATATGCCCGGAAACGTTTGAACAAGTAGCGTATCGATATATTATTGACTCGTGTAACACAGCACTAGTCAATAAAATAAGATTGTCGGTTGCGGGTAGATGCGAAGGCCCAGGTGATACATAGGGGCCAAACTTTATAGCCCTGGCGAGGTTTGCCGCCCTTTAATATTTAATATTGAAAAAAAACATACATACGAGCTATCCATCGTGGTTTCGAATCGAAACTTGTTTATTGCTGTACGTAGCAGCGATACTTAGATATAACGGCCCTGAATGAAGACAAGTTCCGGTTGTAAGGAGTACTTATCTACTACTTATTATTACACAGTTAAGTTTACGGGGTATCTCCATCTTCGAAAATATCTAGTATATTGTGGGGAGGTGGAAGACAATGTTTAGGAATGTTATAAAGTATAAACAATGACTCCTAAGTCACAGGAATACCTAGTTTGGGAGCCAGGTTTTATAAATTTTTTGTGTTTACCTTAACTTCATTGTATTGTTTGTACTATCTTAGACATGTTTGTATAAGAAATATGGCATCAATAAAGTTGTTATAAATATTATTATTATAAAGTTTTTTTTTAAGGATTCCGTTACTTTTAATCGACATGTTTAGCATATTTCATTGTTGTAACCAGTCGTAACTCATTCATATACCTCGGTACTTTCTATAAAATCTAGTTGGATAGGTAATAAATAAACTTTAGGGAGATGCGAATAATAACTGCCTCATTGTGTAAATTAGAAAGTGGATACTATGCGAGTGATCACAGTCACAAGAGTCACTTTTTTTGTTTCATTTTATTTCAGATTTACTACAATAAATAACATGTTAATTACGTCCTCTACCTGTTTAGTGGATTTAAAATTTTTACTACTAACACACGCATTGGTCCTCTTAGGAGTTGACTTTGGCACAATTACATGACAACTTCTAGACCAAATATTATATAATCTGTGCATTTCAGTAAAAAATCAAAATGGCGTCTTTGTATTTTTTTGTTTCTACGTCGATATGGCATTTCGATCTATCATACAGCAAAATATAATTATCAAAGACATATCATAAAACATTGTAGAAGCACAAAATAATTTGGTAAAAAGCAAAAAGCTTCATCCATCTGTGGCCTAGATTTCCTCTCGTTCGCAATGAAATTCATATTTTCACACAACCTTGTCGTGTCCAACGTAAAAACAGAATTTCTATTCAACTAAAAATCGGAGTGCGTTTCAAAATTGGAAAAGCAATTTGAATTTGAAAAAGTAGAAACCTCATTGCCTATTTTCACTAAAGGTATCTAATATTACATAACATAACATAAACTCACGCCTATATCCCCGAAAGGGGTAAGCAGAGGTGCTAGTGTGGGTGACATTTCGCCTGTTTATGTACAGATCCCAATGTAATAGGTGGCGAGCCTATTGCCATTAACCTGGCACTAATAAATAAAGCGATAAAAACACACATAACTTCGAAAAGCATCTAAAAGTCATTGGTGTGTGCCATGGTAAACCTGGGATCGAACCCGAGTCCTCGTCTCAGCAGTCCATTACCCATACCACTAGGTTACCGTGGTATTTAATATTATATAGTTCAAAGTACGAGCACACAAATATTCATGACTTTTTCAGCCAGTTTAGGTGGGCTGTTGAACAATTAGTCTAGTGAATTGAGATAATGAACAATTTCGTACTGTGCGTACGTCAAGAGAGACTCTACTTACTTCAGTTTCATAATTCAGAAGCTGGCTACTAATAAATCGTAAATGCTGTGATTATTTAAGAAGTTATTTCTATTTTATTAACTAGCCGCGTGGTTCCCGACAGAGTAGAATTCGGACCACCCCATCTCTTCCCATGCGATTTCGTACAAGGCGACTAAGGGATATGGCTGTTTAACATCGGACAGATATATACAGCCCAGAATCAGCCTCAATTGCATGGCTTGAGTTAATAATAGTGCCCGGAAAACGGCAATAGGCTCACCCCCATTACGTGGAACCAAACTCAATGATTGGTGAAATGTGGGTGTTAATTCTCTGCCTAACCCCCTGGAGATAAAGGCGTGATTGTATATATTTATGTATGTATTTCTATCACAGCTAATATACATTACTGTCACTGTCAATGCAGGCAGTGACTCCCACTCACGAGAACATCCGCATTCGTCCCCGAACTGCCAAAGATCTACGAAGCTCACACTTAAATTTAACACGGGCAAAGTGGGTTGTAAGTAAAACGGTGGAGGCTTACGGTGTGTAGTGTAAAGAAAACGGGTTAGGTAATCGACGTTCGACGTCTGGGTTCACGTACGATCCGCTACACGGCTTCAGTAGAGAAGTTGAGAGCAACAGTCGTAAACTGCCATATACACCCGCCAACCACGTGCACAGCGTGTGATCTTAACTGGAAGAGTCAAGAGAGAACTGAAAAATAACATCATATAAATATAACATAAATTATTATATGTTAATATTTATTCAGTTTAGGTATACATAAAATATGCTATTATAATATACAGAAAAAATATATGAAATTATTTATAAATTTATTTAAAACCATGCAAACTAAGTATACAAAATATAAAAAAAAATTAAATAGAGAAAATTAGGGAGACTGCAACTTTAGGCATCGAAAAATTCCTCCCCATCGATTTCTACTGGAGCCGTGTCCAAAAGGCTGGCAGCATTAACACGCTGAATGGCGATGCCAATTCCTTGAGTCAGTAAAAGGCCAGGCCTATAGTCGTCTATTATGTATTTCTAATTAACTTGACGTACGTTTTACTATTATTCATTTAAATAAAAACAATGAAAAATTGCTTACCCAAACATTTATAATTAAGAGTACAAATTATCGAATTATTTATAAGTAAGGACAAAATTACCCAAATATTTATAATTATGTGCAAAAAGTTACAGATAACGCCTAACCTATTCCAAATTCAAATCTTTTTGAACGACGGAACTGGGGGACGTTGGCTTCCGAGCAACGATAAAGGTGACTGATAAAAGTACTCGAGACTCGATTTCGTCCATTCAGATTGTCGATTCGTAAACACGACCACAAAATTGAATGAAACTTTAAAATGTGATGAGACTACATTATTTGTAACGGGTTTTAGAAAGAAAATTTATTTCGGATAAATTTTGTACTTTAAATTTACCTACTTTCATACCTACTTACTGTTTATTTTCTTATTAACTGCTCATACTTATTTATATAATACATATTATATTTTACACAATACAACTAATCATAAACTAACTTCTTTTGGTTTTTTACCAGACTTGGCAGTCTGGTAAAAAACGAAAGGAAGGGTTAGGTTTTTATACACCCCGCCTCGGTTTAGGCTGTGTAGTTTCTCTACGTTTTTCAAGCATGTTTAAGTTATGTATATGTATTCAAGCATGTATGTGTATGTATTATATATATGTCCATCCATAAATAAATTAGATAAAACATAAACATAAACTGGCGAAATGTGGATGTTAGCACCTCTGCACGCCCCTTCGGTGATATAGGCGTGAGTTTATGTTATGTAAAAGACATAGATAGGTATAACATAAGAAATAGAAACATTAACTTTATTTCAATATCAATGTATTAACATGGAACAGGTTGGTATATAATCCTCGGCCCACTAAAAGAACCAAGTAACGATCAATTTCGTAGAGGATCAGCACTTTCCAGGCTTTTTACATCCGTCACAGCAACGTTACTGCCTGGCGTACCAGTAACGTTGCGGTCTCCCCCACCACTTTGAATTATTAACACGTGCCATCCAAGAAGTTGAATCGACAGAATTAAAACTTACGTACCTCTTTCATATTTCACCTACTTACACTGTTTTCTAACTTGAGAAGTAATCCGCACGCTGCTCTTAATTCCTTACGGTATTTCTGCACCCAAAAGACACAATTAAACACAGCGAGGGCACAAAATGGGCTAAAATGTCAACGTTCCTCGGCACGACGACCTTGGCGCCAAGCGCCAGCTAAAGCTGGCCTGTACGAGGTAATCGTTAAATAATTTATAATTAAGTTGTTTGCTGTTTACAGTCGCTCCAAAAAAGTTTGCAGCTATCTCCTCAGGGACAGCTAACTGTGGCAAGTCGTTCCAATATCACCCTTTGAAATTGTATACCTTTTAACAAAAAAGTAGACCATTTCAAGGCATACCATCAAACTAGATGTTACTACATATTTTATGAAATAAAGTCGTTGGGTAGTCGATAAAAAAGCCTGCATATCTATGAATCCACACACAGCATATTTTACACTTCGATATTCTAAATGCATGGATGTTATACGTGCTTCGCATTACTCACTTATGTTCTCTTCATATGAGCACTTAACTAAATCTCAGAATATATTAGATCCTCTCTGGGTCGCTGTACATATAGCCGATAATTTAATAAAGCAATAAACACGGCATTTTACATATCACTACGCTAATGCAATATCTAAAAACATAGTTCCGCGGTCGCTGGATTGTCAGTGGACACATGTGCCCGACTCCACCCTCGCTGAATAATACACGAACGTTGTTTGAGGTTGCGATCTTCGCCTGTTTTATTGCGGACGATTGGCTACAGAATTCTGCGCCCTTTTGGCACCCACGTCCCCATAGACCTTGATTTAAAAAATAACGGTCTGTGAAATAAAAGGTAGAGCAAAAATAAACGCAAAGGTATCATTCAAACGGTTTTAGCTTGCGACATTATCCAGTTTGCCGTGACGCGTTTACTAAGAGCGGTGGCTGCGTAAATAATTAAGAACACTTTTGTACGCGGTGCGCCTTAGTGAGTGCGGTACTAAGCAACGCTGACGTTCCGCAACCCCAGAGAAACAGGGTTTTTTATCTAGGACACGCCAACTTGACTTCACCTCACCTGATGGTAAGCTAAAGGCAGTCTCAGGAAAGAGGGTTACCATTTCATACACTAAGTAATGTTACAATGGTGGCACTCAGCTTGGCGGCCTCATCAGATGCTTTTTCACGCCCCGCTTATAGGACCCGGGGACTATAGGTAGAAACATGGAATGGATCTTCATTATCTACCTACCAGGAGGTAGGACACGAGACCATTCAAAATCCTAATAACATTATAAATGTGAAAGTTTCTGAGAAAGGGGTGGATGTTTGTTACTCTTTTACACAAAACCAGCATTTGGGTTACATTTGGCAATATGAAATAAACACACAGGCGTACAAATATGACGGTATTCCTGTCCCAATTGAGCAGTCCGACAAGTACCTCCACCCTAGATAATACCACGGCTACAATAACCTCGTGTTGTGTTCCCAGCGTAGAGTAGGGTAGCTAGAGCTCATTGGAGAGTTTTTGTGCTGTCAGTGGGAAGACTAAAGGCTTGTCTTTCCATCAAGTGGGCCGTGTACGTGTCTGCCACCTAAGTTGTATAAAAAAAAGTAATAAAGTTTATTGAAATCTCAAGCTCATCCAATATATTGATGTTATTGATGTGCAAACGCGATGCATCTCTGCAATATTTATTAGCAATCTAATCGCGTACTCATAAGTAAAGCAGAATCGTTTTAAAGGTGTTCTAAGATTTGTCCGCTCGAGAGGTTGACTAGAAGGTTTCCTACGTTAACAAATATAAATGTGTCGAGTTTTCTCGCCTCGCAATAAAACGCATGCATATTCTTAAACAGGTAAATATCTCAACGTACACGTAAGGCTGAGGGTCGGCATTTTTTTCAACGTTACTCGTTTCCCTAGCCGTTCTAAGTTAACATAAGCCTCTCTTGACAAATGTTTAAGATGAACGGTTATTTTGCAGACTGTTTGTGTTGTGCATGTTTTTTTATGTGCCTGCTATATGTTGGGTTTCGAGAAAGGTACTTTTATATAGTGAAAGCGTACAGACAAAAGCTGTTCCCGTAATACGTACAGATTACGATTTTATTGCTGTATTTGTTAGACTGAATTTGATATACTGTGGTGTTACGCTTTCATTGATGATGTTTACCTAACATGCATTACTTTTATAAGTGTTTTTGTAAACTCAATACTGGGCTATCGATATCACACCTAAATTAAATACATATAATCAGAAAAGATCGTTGCTTCTTTTTATGAATTTCAATATTACATTTAGGTACTTACTAAATATGCCAGATCCGACCGTGTACTTTGTCGTTATGTGTTTGACATTGAACAATTAATGTTTTGTGTATGTTAATTTGTTATATTTGTAACTCATATTACAAAGATACTTTTATATCTGAACTAGTCTATCTATCCGAATTATAACTAATAGGTAAACTACGTGCTAGATGGGATATTCCTGAAAAGGGATCTACAGTTTTCGCGAATCTAAGAATTGAAATCTATAAGTAGATTTTGAATTTAATCTCCTTTTGTTTATTGGACCCTAATAATAATTTATTTGTAGAAGAGTGATTTGTTCTGTATGTTGTACGCTTCGTCAGGAACCTGTAGTCTTTTTTTTATGCCACTTGGTTGCAGATAAGCATACGGCCCAACTGATGGAAAGTGGTTACCGTGGCCTATGGACGTGTGCAACACCAGGGCAGTCACACTTGACAAAGTTTCTGTGCCGTCAGTGTATGCCAGTGGTGATGACCTTAATATTTTATTTATTAAAATGTCTCTCCTCTATATAGTGAACATTATAATACCTGTACCTACCTACTCATATAACCATCACCGTATAGTTTATTCTCGTAGTTCAGAGTCTAAAAATGTGGAGCGTTATTCGTGCCCTAAATCTAGACTCGCCTCCGATACGGCGATACACTTATCGGTTACAAATTTGTTTGACCGCCCTAACAATATTTTCATTGCTCAATTTACAGTGATATTTTTGTCTTGTTAATATGTAAATCAAAAGTACTATTGTAATGGAGTCCTAGGATTCTTTTTACCATATTGTTGCAACTACGCACTGATAGGATGTGCTCTCCGCTATTGTACTATCCTACATTTTAAAACTAGAATGTATAGTCAGCGTGATATTGATCTTGAAGAACTTCTTCTTATCCGATACGCTCTTGACAGAGCGGTCGTGATCGTTATGTCTGATACATGTTGAGATTAAGGGGAAGATGTGATGCTCTTCACGGCGTTTCGCCACCGCCGTCTGTTAGAGGTCATTCTGCTGCACTTGTTAACTGAAGCTCCAACGCGTGGGTGACCTTCTGTGCAGTCTAGTGCCTTCCACCTTCCCTTGGATGACAAGGCGTTCTATGGACCGATTGTCACGCCAGGAAACATTTCCGAAAAATATGAGGATGCGAGACTGTACTATGGAAAATGGACGCTGTTTGATATCAAGTTCTTAAAATATCGAGACGTTCGAGCGAAACCACCAAGCATTCTTCTCCAGCAATATATTTCCAGAGAATCTATCTTCTGTCTTTCTACATCTCGCAAGATCCACGTATCAGCCGTGTAGGGAAGAATATAAGCGTTTTCACGAGCCTTGACGAACAAAGTACTCAAAATGATCTCAAAGCCTTGAATTTCCCCCTTCCTGTCGACTTATTGTTCTGATTTACACACTTTCTGGACAATAATACAATTTAAATCAATAAAATGGTCAATTTGCTCTTAGTTTTGAGATCATTTTGAGACTTTATAGTCAAGATAGTTCTGAAGCTGACTACCTACTTAAATAAAGTTCACGCCTTTCAGTTCTCAGTTGATTGATCGGGCACCCTTTCTGTCCAATAAATAATAAATAGAGTAGTGCGCAATTTGTCTGTCTCACTTGGTTACGATGAAATGATATATTAACAAAGCTGGAAGATGCATCGCCACCCAGCTCCCAGCTCGTAACTCGGTCGCACGTTTTGATGCCTCTGTGTCCCATATTTTTACGACCTATCATAGAGTCCACCCATTTCACTTTACTTTTAAAATGTTTTCTTTAAAGTATTCCTTTTAGTAACTATACTGTTCATACGAAGTATCTGGTTAATCTGTGTTCTTTTTGTTATACAGGTTATGTTACCTATATCTACTCATAGATTTTTCTTTTGAAGTTCGAAGGCTAGCTATACCTTTGTAACTTGTGAAGAAATGAGATGACCCCAAAACAAGTACATATTACAATAACTTAGGGTATTCTTATTATTTTGTAAGTACAAGCTTTTGTATTAATAAAGACCATTATTACTGTCAATTTGTGAGATAATCATGCGTATTTACGTAATAGTTGTAGCTACCGGAAAAGCCCGTTTAGGTACTTCTCGGTCATCTACAAAGCGCTATCTAGATTGCAATATGGATTCTGGAATATGGACAATCGTACCTAGATTATTTTTTTTGGCTTGCAATGGAACCCACTACCACTGACTTAGCAATCAAACGCTCTATTGATATGTCAACGTTCGCAAAAATAATTTCGTTCAAATAAAACTTGTCATTTATTTTTTCATGCGGAAGCCCCCTTGGATACCCCTCACCTTGCCGCCCGGTGGGGGAAAATAACCTAACCTAACCAAACTTCAACTTTTTGATTGTCGCTTTTGTGGCAGTACGCCACAATTTCGCAAATGTCATGTGTCAGAAAGAAAAGCTGTCACTCGATAATAGAGCCAAAGGCATTTACAAAGTTCATATCTCTGAAAATCTGTTATTTGAAGAAAAACTGATATTTAAATAAAAATTTACGTAGTGACTGTCAAGTCAATTGAGTTTTTGAATTAAACGTCAAAACTGTAAGATCTATGGAAACTCGTATGAAATAAAAAAAAATATGACATCACACTACATCCCGTCAAATTAATTATAGTTTAGTTTCCTGCTTTTTTGCTTTTAGCATTTGGTGGATGATTAAAAATAAATAAATAGAAACGATTAATTCAGAACACGTATTTTTTACACCTATTGGTCTATTCTTTATCTAACATGCTGAGTTGAATAATTTATTTTATCTATAGGGAAGTACCTAATGATAAACACGTACTAAGAAAAAATTAAAAGAATAAGAATAGCAACTGCATTAAATAGGAGAAGTTCACCATACTGTTTCATTTAGCAAGTTTTGTAATATCAGCGGAAGTAAATGCTGCAGTTTCTGCATGAAGGAGGCGTCTATGGAAGTTGGAACAACCGATACCAACTCCCGGATGTCTTTACCGTGGGTACTTGCACTCGACAATTTACTCTCGACATTTCGCGCCAATAATATAATCGAATATACATGTATTGTCTTATAGCGCAGTAGTGGTTCTCTTAATAAGGACACGTTAATAATATAATCATGTTCGACTATGTATTCACTAGAACCTACTTGGATTGTATTAATAATATTGGAACAGAACGTCTAGTTAGTTTTTTTTTATTGGTTTGGTTGGGGTCTAGCGAGATTTTGTCAAGTCTATGCACTCGATCACATCAGCACAGAAAAGTTAAATATAAACAGCAAATAGTCAGATTTAAGAAATCTTTAGAAAATTGTAGTCCTCCCACAGGCACGAGGAACAATTTTAAAAACTATAGCGGTTCACATAATTTTGAAGAGATTTAGAGGCCATGAAGTAGTAAAATATTTATATTGAACAATAAAAGTGATTTAACTATTAAAAACAAATGAGATAGAGCGTTTAACTGTAGTTCTTGTTCTCTTTTAACTAGATGAATCTCCCCCCGCGTGGATCTCAGTTAATCAAACATACAACTTAACTCTGGCCCAGAAATTTTAAGTCAAAAATGAATTTCTAATAAATCGTTTCGAATGTTTCACGATAGTCTCCATGTTCGTACAATTTTTTATTGACCTGACATGACAATCAATTTTATTCGTTAATGGATTTTCCATCGTGAAGTGTACAAAATAAGCAAGTCTCGCAACAGCTCGTAACTTGAAACTGTGCGGCGGCGCGGCAAACTCTCGTCTCTGACGATATTTTCATCCTCCATAGTCCGCTTTTAGTCACAAACAGCATTACCACGAACTGTGTCAAAAGACTTCAAAAGACAGGCAATAGCTAGCTCTACTGGGTGCAAGACCGTCTGCCGTCTACATTTTATATCTGCTTTGTGGTAGAAACTTTGATGTTTTATCTAAGTATTGGAAGAGTATGATGTGTTTTTACACAGTTACCAATGACACCCATCATCACAGTATTTGTACGTTTCTACATTTTTTGTCCTGATTGAACATTTCTTGACTTTTACGGGAGCAACTTCCAACCCTGAAAGCAAAGCCCGCGCCCGAGCCTCGTTCATGGCAGGCATGGCAGGTAAAGGCTTGGGCCTCACAGATGTTAATGGAGGCTCCGTCCACCCACCATCTTATGTCTCTCTATGATAATATTATTTTTACTAAGGCTGCAAGTCTAGCGTTCACTAGAACATAGATTCTGTGCACACAACGACGCCACGTTTCGTCATATTTAATTAGGTTGTAACCGCTCCCAGAATTGGATCGCAGTTGCCGGTAATAAAGTTCATATACTGTTCATATATGTACAGGTAGATGTAGGTAGAACCCAAACTTACCTGCAAAAATGTAAATGCTGGTATGGCCAAGCCGAATTTTTAGGCGTGGTGTGCTTACTCAAGTACTGAATGTTTGACTAATATTCTAGCGGCGAATATTGCTCACGGCATCGCCAAATTTTCATAGCAAAAATATTTTGAAATATTCTAAAGGAGTATCATTTTTATTTGAAAATTGTACAGCCATAAAGGGGGTGAATTAACGTGCATTGCTTCACATTTAGCGAAAGTATGTTTATCTTTTTAGTCATATGTTAAATTAGTTTCAACCAGGAACTTTTTCACTCACTTTAGAATAGAGAGAATTTTGTTTTCTTAATGAAGCACGCTGCCCGTGTTTTCGCTGGGAACTACGTGGTCAACTTCTTTTGGAATAATTAATATTATGTATGTTGACTATTCAAATCTATTAAGATAGGAAAAGGCAAATTAGCTCAGGTGGAACTAGAACCCGCAATCATTCTCTTACAGTAATGCTCTGAGCACTGAGCCACCGAGTCACAACTTAAAGCTATCCAAATTCTCCTGTACATCCGTCTGGGGTGCTGGTGGAAACCATTCACCGATACTCGTATGATCTATCGAACCCCGTCTGAGTTGATTGGCTTAATCTTCATCGATAAATAAATATTTTCATTTCTTACAACTTTCAATCGAATAAATGTTCCAATTCAAGTCGTGTCAAAATTGTCCCTTAGCTGTTTTGTCAAGTTTCTTTACTGCTGTACATCATATAAGTATTATTAAAATAACTATACGCAACGTCCAAATAAAAATTCCAAACCATTTCAAACAAACAAAACCATCGCTTAGAGCGCGTGACGGTCGACTCTCTCTAGCCGGGACATGTAATGTATGGTTGTACAGGTATTACAATTGAAAACAATTGCACCTAAACTTGCGAAGAAGACAGGCATTCATGTATTGAAGAATTCAATTACCAGGGTACAGGCTGTCTCCAGGCGTGCCTATCAAATTGGGAATCGAGGCTCCAAAAAATGGTTGCCCAATCCCGCTTTGTCTCATAACGTGGCAAAACAAGGTGTTTTGCCGACTATAAATATTAAATTTTTCGTATTCTGCGAGTACATCGGCTACCGCATCTGGTTCACTAACCGCGTCGTTAAAAATTCAGTGGAATGTTATCGTGGTAAAAACCTTTGTCTTTGAATAGTTACTTTTTGATAATTTAATGTTATTTTTTATTTGTTCACTACGAAAGAACTTTCTGTTAGATATTTGCCCGTTAAATTTAGAAACTGACATCAACTTGGTCTAAACTCAGTTTTGTAACATCATAATATCATTGAATAAATCGATAAAAATGATTTTACTGGTAGAGCGATTACCTATTTCAATATTGAATATTTCAGACTAGGTACCGAACATCATTAGCGGGCTCGGAGCACCGCGACGAATGCCATGGTAGATTCCTGAATATCGGAGGGAGGCTAATTTCATTTGCTTCAGCGTTACCAAATTACGCAATATTAATTAATTTTAGTACGGCGTCAACCCTGCAGTTTGGATGGTGCGCTGCTGACCAAAATTAGTAGGCATTTCGAATGTTATCCGAAAACCGATCTGTAATTGTTAGTGCTGGATCTTCTTGTGCTTGTTTCAGTTAGTACCGAAATGATATTTACATATTTGGAAATTAGGAGGTGGAAATCGCGTTTAAGTATGCACAACTTCAAATAATTTGACAAGAATGAAAGTTAGATTTGTGAAATAGGTACTTATCGGGTATAGGAATTATAATTAGCGCAGTAAAACACACGTCCGTTCGTTACTCGCTTTATTCTCTACTGTCGGTGGGTACATTTATGTAAACCGACCTACATACGTATATTACAAGATTGATTTCATATTATTGCTAAGTAAATATTCAAATAGATTAACATCATTTTAAAATTAGATGGAATGATCGAACGTACGCCCGTATATCTCTAATTTTAGTGTCTTCATTTATTATGCAAAATCTCTGAGAATCAGTCAGGACAAGTGGCTTTCACTTGTTCTACCATATCATGCACCCAAAGACGTCTATCACATATGAGCGTGTACAGTTCCGATGCTTCGATACATTATAAGAATACCGTTACAACTTTCAAACACTTGACAGTATACACCCGCTAGTGCCTCTAGCGACTTTCATCCATCTGTGCATTGTCGTGAACTTTCTAGCATTCGTAACTCTTAACCCAGATTACTTATTATACTCACACGTCTGACCTTGATCCTCGCGATAATACAGTTCTATCTGCACAAGCGGCTAGACACACATTCAGCGTTCAATTTTTTTTTATGTATTCCCACGAATTGCATTGTTATACATATATTATGAGGTCTTTACCTATGAAATTGACGAAATTTTCTTACATGTTCATGAGTTCGTTACTCCTATAATCTAATAGCTATTTCCATTATTTATATTTTGTTTGAAAGTTGATTTCAAGATCTTACAACTATGTATTAAATTTAGTTTTTAATGGCCGCTTGATAAATTAAATTCGATCTTCAAAAACAGTAATACCTAAATACTATCCATTTCGATGATAAATTTCGTATTACGTTTTGACAGCTGTCACTTTTCAAAAATATAATACAAGTGTTTGTTAGCTTAATGTTGTCTCATTCATACACAAAAAAAAAACATAAAATTTGGATTTGTCATTCCAAAAAAAATGCAAAAATGTTAGTACTAAAAATTGAGTTGCCTCCAATTTTTTAAAAAAAATGGCAATTTCATATGTAACGATCTATTATATACTTAAGCAGTAAACAATATAAAAGGCTATGTTAAAGTGACATGGAATTGTGCTGGTATCGTTATATATAAAACCGTTGGCGTACAGATGAAAACGGCGATCGCAAATGCAGGTAGTAAAGACAATTAGTTTCAATGAATACCAACAATTAAAACTTTACAAGGAATGTTAAAACTCCGGCTGTTACAATGTAAAGGCTTCCTCATTGAGCGACTCGGACACACGGATACGCAGCGAGCGCCGGTATCCGTGTTGCACTTAGGGCTTGCTAAATTTATTAATTATATACTTATTTCTATTAAATTCAAGTGAAAATGTCTAATATCACATTTTTTTTCTTATACCACTTAATTGCAGACAGGCACAAGGCCCACATGATGGAATGTGGTTAAATTTTCAATCCTCACTGCCAACCCATGGCTAGTGCTTAAACAAATATTTGTAACGCTGTTTAAAATGTCTACTTTGCTTATATTATTTTACCTCTGCGAATGCTCAAGCTTGCATTCCAAGTATTTGGACCCAGGGAAATTCTACTAATGTAATTATGATATCATTAATTCATTTCCGACTCTTGCCTTTTTTTTTTTTTTTTTACGTGCGCAAAATCCCCACGGATACCTCCCCACCGGAGCCGGTGGAGGAGGTTATGTCGGACTCGAACCGACTAAAACGCACGCCGCCTGTGGGTCGTTTTGGTTGCCGAAGGTGAGGTTGACAGGCATATCCCTCGCACCCCGGCCGACCCAGGGCCATCTCTCACGATCTGGCCCTCGTCTCGGGTGTGGGGACTACAGAGTCCCCAACTCGACCCCGGAAACGGGGAGGCGCGCTAGGCGCGCCACCGCCGCGGCCTGCTTCTGCCAGGGTAACAGGCGGCTCCACCTGTCACCCCCAGGCCGGCGCTCATGGGGGGCGGAGGTCGTTCATCGACCTCCGACGCCCATCGACCTCCGACGCCCCCGACTCTTGCCTTGAAATGCACTCTCGCCTATAGTGTCCTGTTTATTTTAGCTACGGCTCCGTATAGAATCAAGTCCAAAGAGGACGGACGTCGTCGGTTAAGTTTCATTTACAGCATACCTACCGCATATTCAGAAATTAATCACTATATTTCGGCTACTATCCTTGATTAGTTTCCGAGCTCTCGAAATTCTGTTCGCATTCAAATTGAGCGCATATCAAAATATATTGCACTTCAATCTCAACCAAACGTTCGTTTGTGAATCGTCGTATTTCCACTAAACTACCTCGGACAAAATACCTGCTCTGTGCAATTCTAATCAGATACTCATATACACAGTGTAGCACTAAAAGCTTGTTCAGATATTATGTTGTTTCAAGTAGTTTTATTTGTATCGTGTCAATATTTTTTTCAACACACTGGCTCATAAAGTGACTCTAATTTCACCGCAATTAGGCACATAATGGCACCTATAATCAAACTGTGACTTTAACCTGGCCATAATTCACAAGTGAGTTATAGCTTTTTTAATTTGTGTGTTGTGTGTTATAGTGTTCAAGTGTGTTGAAAAACGTCGTATGATTGATTCACGTGTGTATATGATTATCGTCTTCGGCTCTCTTAAGACCCTCGCCTCTCGGCTTGGATCTCAATGGTGCCTCAGCGGTAATCACCAACTTTACACACTCGTACCATAATAGGTACTAGAGCTACATGTGTACATAAACCCAAATAAATCGCGATAGAATCCGTTGAACTTTTTAATGAATGTCATCACAAATGAGATTTGTTCATGCGTATACGACAATGATGACACGTGCTCACGTGTTATACACCTCACTTCTAATAAATAATATCACGTTGTCAAACACCGTGATAATCTTATGCGACGCACATCTATGTCCCGTTAGTGGCGAAAGGATTTAGTCCTTAAGTACAGTAACGTTAAAGTCACCTTTCCTACATTTATACATTATTCCAACATCCAACCGATACACGAAAACAATCCAATTTAATGTGCTAACGCCTAAATACATATTGAGTGTTAACCTCAATTTTGTAATATAGGCATGTACCGTTACTACTTTATACTGAGATGATTTATTTGTTACAACTCAGCTCACTTACAGGCGGTAGAAGTTGGCTATTGTAGAATTTTCTATAGTCTCTCGTTTTACCCAAGTGACTACAATATACCTAGAGTATATTTTTTATTATACCACTTAGGTGGCAGACAAGCACACGGCCCACCTGATGGAAAGTGGTTATCGTGGCCTATGAACGTTTGTAACACCAGAGGAGTCACAGTCGCGCTGCCAACCCTGTTAGTACAGAGTTTCTGTGCCGCCAGTGTAGAAGACAAAGCAGGACAATAGTCTTCCCCACTGGCAGCACAAATTGTAAATAGATATATAGAGTTCTTCAAGAAGGGCATTAGAAGTTTCTTACAGAGTCGGCAGTGCGATTATGACGCCTCTGGTGTTACACACGTTCTTAGGCTATGGTGGTAGCCACTCTCCTTCAGTTGGGCCGTGTGCTTGTCTGTCACCTAATTGGTATAAAAAAATAAAGCTAGAATCTAAGTATAATGTTTATGTAATAAATTTTAGTCAATAAAATACACTCACAAAGAGCACCAAAGCTTGTCGTGATCACGTCACAGACATCGCAGTCAATATTGGAAGATAGTAGGTAGCCTCGAATATCTAATCTTAACATAATTTCTTATTCTTTTGTATAGCGAGGAAGACAGATGCCAAAAATCTTTGTGTTGATGTCATGTCAGCTTGTTCGTATAAGGAATTATTAAAGTGAAATCAAAGACACAGTTAGCGTACGTATATTTTCAGGTCAGTAAATTGAAATACGGATTTTTACGCATCGGCGCATACAGTCTTGACTGTTTCGAAGTATCCTTGCAATCCTAGGTATTTCGCTTCATCGAACATGCTATAAAATTATAAGTGATGGCAAGTACTCAATCCAATACAAAAAACATGTATTTCTGTACAGTTTTTTTTTTACGTGTGCAAAATCCCCACGGATACCTCCACTCCTTAGCCGGTGGAGGAGGTTATGTCGTACTCGAACCGACTAAAACGCACGCCGCCTGTGGGTCGTTTTGGTTGGGGAAGGTGAGGTTGACAGGCATATCCCTCGCACCCGCACGACTCAGGGCCATCTCTCACGATCTGACCCTCTCTATTTCTGTATAGTAATATTTCTATTAAAAGTTAATCGAACTGGCGACCTCTGAAAAGCACCACGCGACGCAGGTTGTTGATACAATGTATAACCTTCGAGAGAACCACTACGACTTTTTTGTTAACGGAAGTGACTGCCGTGTGACCTACAGACTCCGAGAGAATATTTCAGATCTTCATCCACTGTAACAATGGATAATTAAACTAAATTACGTTTTCAACAGTTTACAGTACAGTAAGTAAGTACAGTAAACCTCAAACTGTCGCCGTAAGGCGGATATACTTTTGGATGGTTTCAGTCGGAGGTTATGTGGCTTAGTGCTCAGAACGTTCCCCCTGTTAAGGGAAAGATCACGAGTTCGAATCCCACCCATTAAATGTTTTCTATATCTTAATCTATTAGAACAGTTAATTTTTTTTGTATTAACTTCACATAATTTTTTTTTTTTTTTTTAATCTTTATTTATTTAGGAGCTTTTGGCCAAAATAACCATGCCAGCTCCATCGTACCCTAAATTTAGATTAGTGAGATTACATAATTGCTTATTATAATTACATAAAACGCTTTAAATATAGGTAGATAGGGTATATGTAGCATACCAAGTTATGCAGGTAGTAGGCTACATAACTTAGTATGCTAAGAAGCTATTAAGCTTTCATACATCATTTTATTTATTTATTTATTTATTTAGGCATATCAACAGTGTATACACAAACATTGTCTTATGAATCATTTTATAAACTATAAAGGCAGCTTCAGACAGAGGACTGGCCAGAATACTATTGAAACATATAAATATACTGAAAGAGTCTTCTAGTCAAAATGCTCTTATATTTCTTCATCAATCCAAAAAACACTAAGTACGAGTTTAGCGAACTATTCAATTTTACTAGCCGTCTACATTTTTACTTACTGCGTCTATCATTATACTGTAGACCAGTCTGTAGTTCTTTTTCCTGTTCAAATTTGCACTCGGTACGTCTGATGGTGAAGTGCCTCCCTCAACCTGCACTAAAAGTATCTAAACAATACTAGAGAAGTAAACAAAACAAAATAAAACTTTCTCGTTTTCATTACAAACTAACTAGGAGGAATAGAAACTATGAGTATATTCTTTAACCCCTAACCGTATTTGTACTTGTATTAAGAATGGGTTCACGTCTGTATTGTAATGTCCAGGATTCGAATCCGGGACCCACGCCAAGGCCTACTCCTAAGCACTAAATTACTAAGAACATTTGTCCACATTCAAAAGCCAAGTAAAAAAATACACCTTCCTTCACATATAAAGGTGTATACTTATTTCTTTGGCCGTATGTACTATCGGAGTTAGTACTTTCTTCTAGAAAGCATCTGCTAACAATCTGTGAATAGGGAGAACCAAGGAAGCAAATCATCGAGTCGATTATATAGATACACTAGCTGCAGTTGCCCGAGGCCCTGTTGATCATGTTTCCCGTCATTTCCAGAAACCTATTCCGCGGCAGACAGTGTTACTCTAGACAATATCATGTACCAAATGTCGCCCAGACACCTTCTATATAGAACAAACAGTTATCCGTCCATGCATACATACACGCTACATTTTTTTAAATCTAGGACACGCTAACTTGACTTCACCTCGCCTGATGGTAAGCTAAAGGCAAAGTTTCAGGAAAGAGTTGACCACCATTACAGACACTAAACTGTTGCAATGGTGGCACTCAACTTGGCGCCCTCATCAGATGCTTTTCCACGCCCCGCTTAAAGGACCCGGGACTGTAGGAAGAAGGAAAAACGTATGCTGGTAATGAATTCCAGGTCTTGGTTGTGCGGCAAAGAAAAGAGTCTTCGAACCGCTTGGTTCTTGCACATATATTCTGCACAGAGTGAGGGTGACATCTAAGCCCTGCACGTGTTGTCCTATGTAGGAAAGGAGAGGGTGGGATTAGTTGGAGGTAGGACATGACGGTATTTCCGTCTTAATTGAGCAGTCCAAATGGGGAAGTATCTCCACCCTACAGAATAGCAAGGCTATAATAACCTCGTGTTGTGTTCTCGGCGGTGAGTCGGGTAGCCAGAGCTCGCTTAAGAGTTTTTGTGCTGTCAGTGGGAAGACCAAAGGCTTGTCCTGATTTTGTGTTCTTCACTGACTGCACAGAAAATCTCTGTTCTTACTGGGTCTGACTGCAGTGCGGATGTGACTCCCCTGATCTTCAACAAGTTCATAGGTCACGGTAAACACTTTCCATCAGGTGGGCCGTGTGCTTGTTTATAAACTGCCACCTTTGTTTTGTAAACAAATATATTGTATTACCATAAAATGCGATGAATGGCTATAAATACGCCATAGAAACCCACTAAATAAATCACCGCGTCATCCAGATATGTGAAAAATGGCTATCCTGCTGCATAACTGAGTATGCACTGTTGAGTGCATACTCAAACGAATATTTTCGACAGGGCCGGTCACGTGCTTTTGACGATACCATACCATACCAAAATATACTCAAATGGTCGAAATTTTCTTACAAATTCATGACTTCGTTATTCCTGTCATTTAATAGCTATTTCCATTATTTATATTTTGATTGAAAGTTGATTTAAAGACAACAACAACAACAACTCTGTATTGAATTTTGTTTTTAATGGCCGCTTGATAAATTAAATTCGATCTTCAAAAACAGTACTTCTTAAATGCATTTTGATGATAATCCTATTGCTTTTTTACAGCTGTCACTTTTCAAAAATGTAATAAAAGTGTTTGTTCACTTAATGTTGTCTCATTCAAACAGAAAAAAGTCATAAAATTTGGATTTGTTATTACTAAAAAAATGCAAAAATGTTAGTACTGAAAATTGGGGTTCCTCCAATTTCTTGAAAAAAAAAGCAATTTCATATGTAACGATCTATTGTTTGGATTTGTTATAGTTGGACGGGACTTAGGTACTTCATCCCCCGTACGCTTAAAATGTGGAATGAACTCGTTCGAAACGGAGATTTTTTGAAGACGGACATTTGTCTTACAGTACAGGGTACACGCGTCCATAGGCCACGGTGATCACTTTCGTTCAAGTCGGCCGTGTTCTTTTCTGCCGCCTAGGTGGTATAAAAAACTTATATCTAGGTAAAATGAATGCAAGGAATGTTATTGTATGATAAAGGAAGTCAAGATACATCACGAAATATGTATGCTTAGCAAAGTACCTATAAGCCATAATTTATTTTTATTCATTAATTGCCTGATCGTCTCTTTCGCAATCTCACCTGATGTTATGTAATGATTTCGTCTGAGATGAAATACACCTGCATAGAAGAAATGATTCACTAGACTTGAAGATTTTCAGGTTATAGCTTTCCAGAACCAAACGAGAATTGTCACTCCTTAGCAGTAAGGACCTACCACAAATTACCTACGTACGGTACGCACAAATGCATATCGACGATAGAAAGGCTAAGGCCGTACGTAGACAGGAAAACTACCATGTTTTTGATGTGATGATGATAGGCTTTATAACGTGTCACTTAATCTAATGTGCGCCCTCTAGCGGTCATAAAGTACTGTGTTTAAAATAAATATGTACGTTTTTAGTTTCAACTGAAAGAGCTTTTCACTTTTCAAATATGTATAAATTATACCTATCGCTTGCCCCAAAATATTATAAATAAAAAATTAAGTTCAAAACTAAAAATCTATGAGATCTCGATATTGTTTGGACCTTTTTGGCTTTCAACCGACAATATAAACTTCCTTATATCTACTTAAGAAGGAGATCGGTATGTACGAGAGCTTATTGTCCACAGATCTTTATTATTCAAATATTTCTAGTTAAGTAAATTGCATAATCAGTGATCGAGCCAGCTCTTCGCAGTTAATTACGTAATATCAGGATGTGTCGAGTGAAAGTGCAGCGCAGACATGTTTCGTACATGACTTGTTTAATAAACCATACAACCTACCTATACCTACATTACATTACATTACAACGAAATTACAAAATACGCTGTCGTATTACAAGGATCCATAACTCTGCAATATTTAATGTCTGGTAATGTCGAAAGCATTCGCGATTATTAAATACTCAAGGACATATAATAATATCACCGTCGTTATATTAGATAGAATTTGGGTACTTTGTAATATCTATAATGTACACTTAAAAACCACCATATTTGCCTCCCCGTGGCCATGGTTGTTGAAAAGCAATCGAAACTTCAGGAACTGCTTTTTTATGCATTGCGTCGACGTCAACCAGAAAAATAATTGTAGATTCAGTTAGTCAGTCAGTCATATTATTTTCAAATACTACAACCTCTATTTGTGATTCAATTTGTCATCGATTACACCCATCTAAGGAAATGCTTTTGACGGCATATTTATTCATCCTGTTGAACCATCGGTGGTGCATAACATCACGCACCACTCTAGAAGCAAATGCACTAGGTACATCTCAAATGCACTGCGCTGAGTAAAAATTTTTACGTTACAATACCTCTTTGAGATATTTTACGTTCTTCTCACAAAGGCCTTTACTTAGTAGACGTTACAATCTCTACAAGAAGCCGCCAGGGGTGCCTTCTTGAGCAGCCTTGTTTGTAGTTAATTGTTATTATTACAACTTGTATTATCTTTTATTGGTATCACGAAAGCTGGATAAAGAACAAATTCAGAGGAGGTAATGATGGGACTTATACTTGCAAGGCTGTTCTATTTATAGCGAAACTGTAAGGGGAAAATATTTTTCCTAGGTAATAATCTCGAGGTTGAATGAAAAGCAATTTGATTTTAACGGCATGTCGTATTTTAAAAGTTCTTATATTGCCTTTTGCGTTATCATAAAGTATATTAGTGAATGTTTAAACTGTTTTATGTGCATGTAAAATTTGATTGATTTCATAATCGTGGAAATGGCTAGTCGCATTGTATTGTATGCAGTTCCCACAACAACAGACGGAAAAGATATATATTGGTTAAAACCCAAGATATTTATCAATTTCTTACCACAATTGTCCACAAACATCTGGAGAGGCAAAACATGATTGTTCTGTACATTTTCTACAAACAAAACCCTGTAGTTCGGCGATGTTCACCAAAAGACTCGATTTAGACTTAGCTGTATTCTTCTTAACAGTTTGTCAGAACTGTATGAAAATTATACTTACTGATATGCTTAAGTTTTTCTGAAATGTCCTACAACCTGAACTCTTGAATAAAGAAAGTTTTATATCGAGTTTCATACTTCTTACATCAAAAGTACCTTAACAACTTTGCATGCCTACTTAATAAATGATTTATCCTCTTAGCTAATATATGAAATTTCCTGATTAATACATTAATTTTTTTTAAATTGTCATATAACCTATTCCTCATTCTATTTTAAGATATCCTGATCCTAATTTTCTATTTTAAAAAAGGAATGCTTGAAACATTGAAACCATTAAGTGCTAAGAATTGAAAAAGTATGTGGTTTAGACTCTGCATTGACAAATCTGTCAGATAGCAATTACAATATTAATTCACCAATCTATAGACATGTCGCTCATATTTTCAGAAATGCTACAAGTATTGAGACCCCCTACACACAGTATGTCTAAAAGCTTCGATGAAACAATTTCCGGCCTAGACAACTTTGTCTACGTAACGTTCAATGCGATTGACTCCCAAATTTGAAGTTATATATTATCATGTGAAGGATTAAATTCTAAATACATGTCTTATAGTTTAACATTGATTAAATTTGTTACAATTGGTACAGAGTGCTTAAAAAACTACGATGAAAGACATCTGTTCTTAAAAATAATTATTTGTCGATATTACTACCTTATCAAAGATATTTAGGCTCGTATTATAGTATGGTACTCTGTTCTAAGTGTATTTTTAGCATGCGGGCCATAAAATAGGTAAATCAATTAAGTACAGTTTAAAACGTCAGTTAAAGTAAAATTGGCTATTTGACAAGGTCATCCGATTCTACACAATACTGCTTAATATTTTAGTTTGCTACTACATAATACATAATACTGCTAACTAAGATATTGCCTAACTGAAATGTAACCATGACTTTTCATTATTTTTAATTCCCAAAGTAAGTTAAAATATAAACAATCAAATTCAATTCTCATTAAATTACAAATTACTTTTATTACGAACTATATACGAGTAAACGCAACGTAGACCGAGATAAACGCGAAATTCTCTTGCACTCCATACATTTGCACTACACGCGACTGACGTGTGACGTCACTCGCATGTACGATTTTGAAGGAAGGGTTTTCGGGCGGCGCAAAAAATTGAATTTACAAAGTCAAATATCTTTAAAACTATTTGTCGTAAGAATATTTCACTTTAGCTGTTCATTATATTATTGTAGACTAGTCATTTTTAGATTTAAAAAAATAGTCAAATAGCCGATTGAGAAAGTTTGTTGAGTAGGTGTATTGATCACCAGTTGCGCCAGCTCGCACGAGAAATGTTGCTTAATTATCACATACGAGTTGACTGTATAGTGTCTAGGTCACATGATGACGGCATCGCATCGTCAACAAAAATGGTGATACTTAGAACTTTACACAACAGGAAAAAAATATTTTGTGTAGTTGTTAAGAACTACGGTTTACTATTTGATGTAAAATATATCAACATATAATATATGATCTGTTCAGTAGAGGGAAGGCGGAAAACCACATTTTCACTTGCTATGAAATAAATTTAATAGATCAATGAATCAAATTCTCCATAATATACTGCTTGTTTATTACTTACGTGAATTATAAATACAAATCTACTATAATGTGAACTGTAATAGAATTTAGTGCCACAATTAATTTCAATGAAGATTTTCAATACGGTGACGGTTATTGAAAATGTGTTTCACAACAAATGTATTGTTCTCGAGCAGATAATTGTGTATTATAGAACAATATAAGTCATTACCAGTGGACGAGGCGGGGGAGGTTGGGTTATTGTTAATGACTGTCCTGAAACATCCCACTACACTTTACAAATAGTACGAACTGTTCAGTTGTTATTTACTCAATTGTGATTACATTATAATACACAGTAAGACACGCGGCAATAACTGCAAAGCACGTGAACAGACTTTGTTATGAGTGAAGTAACTTTTATGTAATCTGTGTCAATGTTACTCATCTACTTTATACTAACCTTTTTTCATTAAAGATTTGTTTACATTAATTTAGATTAATTTAGTGGCATGTCAACCAAATCCTGAGGAATACTTCACCTCACCTGATGGTAAGCTGAAGGCAAAGTCTCTGGAAAGAGAGTCACATTACATACCGTTCCATATACATTCCAATAGATATTGAGATTTTGTTGTTATAATTTTTGCACGAAATCCATAATAAAGTTTCACAGATATTATTCTTTTCATTACAGTTCAATCTCATTGTCAATACATATTGCAATCTCGTCTTTCAAATGTATTTATTCTAACAAATAGGTATGCGAGTACTCGGTCTTCGTACATTGATAAACAGTAATGGATATGTCAAACTGTCCTAGGAGCACAAAGGCCCACGTAATAGCGTTGTTCTACCGGTCGATTAATCTGATACTCCAGTCACATTGGCCAAATATATGGACAATACGGCCGCACCGTCCCACCGTTCGTTACTTACATAAAACGTGTATACCGCATCACATACTGTGCAATGGCGGTGACAAGTTGTGCTTTTGAATAGATATAGAATGGAAATTGCCAACCCCTGTAGCATCACACTGTGTACTCACGTCTGTGCCTCTCGATACATTTAATTTGGTCACCTGATAAAGTTTTCTGTGATTTTTGAGAATTGCCCAAGATTTTTCAAATCGCACTGATAATTGCAGCACGCAGCAGTTTTGCACAGTAGTGCTGCACGATGGTACTGCACAGCTCTACCGGTCCCCATATAATCTTTATGAGTTTATGTGACATTATATTTCGAGCTACCCTGCAATGTGGCTGCAGCAGTGTTGCGCAGCACTGCTGCATTCAAATGTATGAATAAACATTAGCATATCACCGCGAACAGCATAACACTGTTGTACAGCACTGCTGCTCAGCACTGCCATGTAGCACTGCAGCGAGCTACAGATTTTGGAATCATACCTTTGCTGAATCAAGAACCATAGTGCTAACAAAATGCAAAAAACCGGTTTTGTTTTTGCATTTTGTTAGCAAAGCTGTATCTGCAGTATATATATGGTCTAAGGAAAAAACATTAATTTTCATCTGAGTTATGATTTACAAATGGGTACCGCCTACTATCAAACTTGTTTCGATGTTTTCATATCGTCCATTTTTATTTATATCGTCCATTTTAGTTACATAAATATATTTTTATAATCGTCTTCTAATTTTCTTCATTTAGTTACCTTGCTCTATTATATAAGTTTCAGTGCAAATATTTTTTGACAAAATACATTTTGGCGCCAAAAATGCACTATATTTGTTCACATTTAATGTACCTACCCAAGAACACATGGGAGAAGAATACCTTTCATTTGAGATGTCAATCATTGAAATCCGTACAGTCGTACAGACGATATGAGGTAATAAAAAATATTACAAACATACATAGGTACAAGATATGCGCGAAAAACATAGCCCTTCCTGGCAGTCGGGTATTAATATACTGCAATAAATATGACAAATATGTTAATAATGAAAATCGTTTACCTATTCTGTGTTGACTCATAACGGGACTATCAAAACGTCAAATTACTTATTCTGTAGCCTTTGAAAACAAAATTCCTACTCTATTTTGGTCAGAGCTGAGGTTAGAGTTCAATGCAGCATTAAAACAATAAATTCTTGTCATTGGCCTTCCACTATGTATAATTTAATAGAAAATTTAATTTTACTTATCACTGTGTGATTGCGATTGACGATATTCTGCTGCTAAAATAATTAGGGCGCGTCCACTAAAAGATACTTTAGTTACTATTAGTCAAAATGTTAAGAAAAATAGTTTGAGTGACTCACCAAAATCTTTGCAACCTCACCTGTAAGCCCGTGCGCTTGTTCACCGTAAGACGAGGCACTGACGAAGGTTGTGGAAGGTAAGGCATCTGTCCTTCCAATCTTCATCGACCAAATTATCGCTAGGATAATGTCAATGACTTAGTTTATGCCCCTACAACCTTCATAAAGTCAACAAATAAACATTATTTATCTGCTTTCCGTGTCTACTGTGATCTAATCTTAAAAAGATTATTATTTTTCACTATATAGTGAAATATAATAATAAGTTCCGTCAGTCCGGAACTTTCATTGTGAAAATATTTTATTTAGGATGAATATTGTGCCAATCATCTAAGAACCAAGTTTGATGTTTATTTTTCTTTTGTTGCAGCTATGACCGCGAGCAGCCATTTTCATTCCAACTCGGAGTCGGCCAGGTGATCAAGGGATGGGACCAAGGTCTACTCGACATGTGTGTTGGTGAGTAGAAAACTCTAGCTATTTCGATATGCCTCGAGAGTCAAGACTGACAGCTCACTCACGCGATGGTAACGTGATTGATGTGTAGGCAGAGTATTTTCGGGATGGAAAATGCTCAACTGACAAGATTATTCTTTTGATCACGTTTTCCTCAAACTTATCCATGGCAATCTTATGACGTCACTCCCTCACTGATTAAATCAGCTTTCTGTGTCAATTATTTGTGAGCATTGTGTGGTGAAAATTTCAAGACACCAAAATACACATTGACTTAAATTATTATTCATGCATAACAAATAACCTTACCTACCTGCATTAATACTCCCACAGTAGTGGGTGCCTTTTCCTTGTATGATAGACAGAGATATCTGGTCAACGTTTGCTTTTGTTAAAAAGGAATGTGCAACAAACAGATTGACGAAACAAACCAACCTAACAGTGTCTGGGATCGAGGATAGGCTAAATGCGGACATTACGGGAGGCATCAAGTAGTAGACTGAGATGGAATAATTGATTGCTTACATGCGTCAAGACCTTCCATTACCTGATTTTAGACCTGCAAGTCTAAAAATAGCCTCTTTATGAGAATCGTATTAGGATAATATTTTGTCATGCGGCAATATTTACAAGAAATTAGAATCTGCTTAGTAAATGGATTGTTGTGATTCTGCTCATATGAGTGATCATTAAATTTTACGAATTTTATAGGAATCTATTAAGGTTTACTGGCAATTCATGAAGTTACTTATTTAGCGGAATTGTGTTTCTATTTTACCCACGGATACCTCCCCACCAGAGCCGGTGGAAGAGGTTATGTCGGACTCGAACCGACCAAAACGCACGCCGCCTGTGGGTCGTTTTGGTTGCCGAAGATGAGGTTGACAGGCATATCCCTCGCACCTCGCACCGACCCAGCGCCATCTCTCACGATCTGGCCTTCTCCTCGGGTGTGTGGGGACTACAGAGTCCCCAACTCTTTCCCGGAAACGGGGAGGCGCGTCAGGCGCGCTGCCGCCGCGGCCTGCTGCTGCCAGGGTGAGAGGCCATCTGTCACCCCAGCGGAATTGTGTTAGACCCAATGATCTTTTGTCAGAACTTTACCAATTTGACCGGTGAATGTCTAAATGACTAAACTCCTTTCGATTTGACATTTGTTAAGTAGGTACTCATCATTTCCACAGTCTAAATCTTAAAAATCAAGTCATTAGGCGCCATTTTAATACTTTACTAATCTTGTATATTATATAATTCGCATTTTAGAATCGATTTCAACATGAATAAATTTTCATATATATTAAAGGAACTAAATATGTAGGTATGGAGAGCGAAGATTTGTCGCATGTTTGCAAACTTATGCAGTAGGTTCCCAACCACTGCCTGCCCACAAAGACTGAACTTTGAGAAATCTTCTGAGTTTGCGCACTTTTATTTATTGTTGTACAATCGCTACTTGGAAAATCCTTGCACATAGTTGAAACTTCGTTCGTGCTCTGATCTACTTCGAACATATTTTATTCTTATAATGTTGATAACCTCTTTACTTTTTTATTTTATGCAGATATATATCAAAGTAGTAAATAGTTGTACTTATGAATCTAATAATTTTAAAAAACATTTTCGAACTACGAACAAGAAACAAATCTTTAAATTACTACAGATAACATTACTTTTATTGCCGCGTGGTTATTTGGACCACCTCATCTCTTCCCATGCGGTGTCGTACAAGGCGACTAAGGGATAGGGCTGTTTAACATCAGACAGATATATACAATCCAGACTCAGCCTCAGATGCATGGCTTGAATCAACAATAGTGCCCGGAAAACGGCAACAGAGTCACCTCCTATTACGTGGGACCGAATTCAATGATAGGTGAAATGTGGGTGTTGATTCACCTCTGCCTCACCTTCCGGGGATAAAGGCGTGATTATATGTATGTATGTATGTACTTACTGTTATGATAATCAGAAGCCGGGACAGGAAGATGAGACTGTAAAACCCTCATTTTACCAAAAAACAAGTTGTTAACTTATTTGATACAAAACTTGTTGAAGACTTGTAGAGGACAAGTCAAAACACAACACTTGTTTCATACATGTATTGATACTGTCTCAAATACTTGTAGAGGACAAGTCAAAACACAACACTTGTTTCATACATGTATTGATACTGTCTCAAATACTTGTAGAGGACAAGTCAAAACACAACACTTGTTTCATACATGTATTGATACTGTCTCAAATACTTGTAGAGGACAAGTCAAAACACAACACTTGTTTCATACATGTATTGATACTGTCTCAAATACTTGTAGAGGACAAGTCAAAACACAACACTTGTTTCATACATGTATTGATACTGTCTCAAATACTTGTAGAGGACAAGTCAAAACACAACACTTGTTTCATACATGTATTGATACTGTCTCAAATACTTGTAGAGGACAAGTCAAAACACAACACTTGTTTCATACATGTATTGATACTGTCTCAAATACTTGTAGAGGACAAGTCAAAACACAACACTTGTTTCATACATGTATTGATACTGTCTCAAATACTTGTAGAGGACAAGTCAAAACACAACACTTGTTTCATACATGTATTGATACTGTCTCAAATACTTTTTCGTTCACATAGTATGTATGAGCCAACAAGTTGTAAACAATTTTAAAACACATTTGCGTTCACACTGAAGTCTGTGACATATTTCAACTTGTCAAATACATGTTTTATACTTAGGTGTAAACGAGGGGTAACACAGAACGTTACCAAATAAACTGAACTAATCTTAATATTGCAATTTCCAGGCGAGAAACGTAAACTGACGATCCCTTCATCTCTGGGCTACGGCGAGCGCGGCGCCGGCAACGTCATCCCCCCCAACGCCGTCCTAAACTTTGAGGTCGAGCTCATCAACATCGGCGACTCACCCCCCACAACTAACGTATTCAAGGAGATCGACGCTGACAAGGACAACATGCTCTCGCGCGAAGAAGTGAGTATAGAGTTAGCGTTCCAAGCCATGGACACAGACGGAGACAGGGAACTGTCTCAAGAGGAGGTTAGTTCCAGCCTTAGGTGGAGGACGCTATCAGGACGCTGTTAACATTTCCCCCGTTAACTTATCAGTGCTGGGATTCTGTATATCGCCACTCAGGACAGTCCAACGTGTGGAGGGTGCATGTGAATCTGTAAATTTTTCTACTTACTACGGAGATTAGAAGGAGATTTGCTTACTCTAAAAGTAGATGTTAATACTTAAGACTTAATGCTAAAAGGTTAATTAAAACTAGGATTTACTGTAATATCAACCTAACAATAGTACATGTAAATAGTAAAACCGATAAGACACTTAGCTATGATATTTAAATATTAGAGTGTGCTTATTTGGTTTGTAACATTGGTGGGGTTAAATAATTGTAATATATCTGCTTACGTAATACACGTACTTGAACGGCTCCAAAAAAAGTTTTTAAATTATTGTATTGTCATTGGTCCTTGGTTAATGAGCAAAACTTCAATTCATTGCAATTTTTTGAAATGCTTCTACATTAAAGTCATCTTATTATCGAACGGCAATCTGAGATCTTAATAAAATCGATTAAAGACTTACTTAGAAGTATTACCGTCAATTTTCTTCGTGTGTAGAAGTTAAGCTTCGTTGCTGCAACTTTTTTAACTACAACTTAAAAAGTTCATGGAAATTGATGTGACGTAGGTATACTGCAGAAGCAAATTGATAAGTTTCCGGGATTTTATATTACAGCTAATAGCTAACCATCTAGTAACATCAGAGTAGCCCTCTGAAATTCTTTTATATATGTTTAAAGCATTAGCATCTATTTATTCTATTTCTTACGCTCTTGAACTACCTAGTAATTAACATTTCATTGTTGTACCTAAATAGCCGTATTTATCTTTGTATATAGCTTAACTAGATCGAATTTAACATAACATAAACTCACGCCTATATCCCCGAAGGGGTAGGCAGAGGTGCTAGCACCAACATTTCGCCAGTTTATGTTTAGGTCCCAGGTGGCGAGCCTATTGGCAGTAACCGTGCCCTAATAAACCTGCGATAAATACACACATAACTTCGAAAAGTCATTGGTGTGTGCCGTGGTAAAACCTGGGATCGAACCCGAGACCTCGTATCAGCAGTCCATTACCCATACCACTAGGCTACCGCGTTAACTATTAGTATTAGTACTAGGTTAACTCGTAGAAATAGTTGGTTCATGGTTCACATTTTACGAGACGTTTCATTGAGTAGAACCTTATGACGCTGTTTAGTTCGAATTGCGGTTCTTATCAGCTCATCTAAGAGTGGATACATATGGATATAGAACTGTTATAAAATGTAAGGCATACCTAATCAAAGGAAAATCGCAGTCTGGTTACAGCATAAGGTGACTAACGCCTTATGCGTTTCTGTACAAGTCATGCCTTAGACGGATGGGATGGTGCGAGACCAATATTTAATGAGATCAGCCATTGCTTTTGAAAAAAACTCTTTATTAAGTAAAGAAAAATATGCGGAAGTAGACTGGTGTCTTTAAACTTTAAACCAATCAGGTCAATCTACCAGCACTCTGCAAACATAATGTAATTTCTTGGGTTCTTTTTGAAATCGAAAGTGTTATCTTATATAAGATTTGCCTCGAATGAGAAAGAAAGGTGCTAATACTGCTAACTGGTTCCGAGATCTCAGTCTTATCGAGATCTTTCTTTATATTCATGTATGATTCAATTTGTAAATATTGGTTGTCACTGCAAGTACTCTGCTGTACCCTTATTTACCTGATCGTCAAAAAAATATTTTCGTATTAAAATCTCTCTGGCATGCATGTGTGGAGTTATTAAAGTGGATATGCATGAGGTAATTAACTGTCATTAGGTATCAACATCAACAATGCATGCTATGCCTGATACTGCCTTCTTCTTCAGTATATTTATATGGAATATCTACTTACTCGTCACGTGCTGAACCGAGTGAGCAATTATTGGGTAGTAATCGAAAAAACTACATAATCGAAATGCCTACTTTACGAATTAGTAGATATTATGTTGAAATAATATTGTTTCATCAGTTTGTATATGTATGTCAATTGCATGATGCAATTTGTTGCTTAATAAATGCAATATTTTTGAATCAGATTCACTTTTGAACTACGCGATCAGTATATAATTAATGACATTACATAATACAGTATGGTTATCTATCCGAAATGGCCTCCTCATTTATTTTAAAATAATAAATAAATATTTTTAAGTAACTATTTTTTATAGTAATATAATATATATTTAAATATCTATAGCTATCGGTAATTAGTCAGTCAGATATTGAATTGAAATACTTATTTGATTGAAAATATATGCACAGAAATTTCAACTCTATCTCTCATAAAATAAATAAATAATTTAAGTCCTTTATTCCATCCTGGAAGAGATCGCAATTTACGTGAATTCTCTGGTTATTTAGTGCAACCAATATAAAAAGTTAATCTTTCTGTATATCAAATCTATTTTTGGATCTTATAGCTTCCAGTGCACCTTAAAATTTATCAATATTCTCGAAAATTTCTACACATCCCATACATTCATAAAGAACACTCTTTAACTGCCTGTTTTGGACAGACAACGCCGCACTCCTTAGCCACTCGAATAAATGACAAGGGTCCGAGTACTCCCAGCTCACGTGTATGTTTCTCTCCTCAAAACAAGTCCCAGTATTACCTTCCTGCACCGACTTAGCTATAGCTAGTCGATCGTATATTCATCCGGGGTCAATATTGGTACACACTACACTCCTTGGGCAATTAGGGCATTTGTCATGGAATTTTATGAAAATGATATTTTGTCTATCATGTGTTAAGAGCCGCGGTATCCTAGCGCGGCTAGCCTAGTAGTATGTGTAATGGACTGGTGAGACGAGGTCTCGGGTTCGATCCCAGGTTTTACCATGGCACACACCAATGACTTTACGATGCTTTTCGAAGTTATGTGTGTATTTATCGCGAGTTTATAGGTGCCCGGTTAATGGCAATAGGCTTCTCATCTATTACATTGGGACCTAAACATAAACTGCACCACTGCCTACCCCTTCGGGGATATAGTCGTGAGTTTATATTATGTTATGTTAAGAGCCGCGATCTACAGGGATGTATTTATATAGTGTATACCTCCATCCCTTTCCCTCTAGATCGTGGCCCAAAACACGATCTCTTATAGCACGTCATAGTACACTCATACAGCTCCCTCATAGTGAGGCAACTTATTATAAAACAAGTGAAAACTAAAGACCATAAGCAATAGTGTTTTACAGTCAGAGTACCTTGTTCAGTCAGTTTTAGATTACAATATTTACAGTCAAAGGTCGCAAAATATACTTAGGTCACAAAGAACGCTTATTTCTCGTTTCCCACGATTGCAAATTTTAATAGGCAGCCTTTGAGAATACTCTCACAAGTAGTCTTTTGTTTGTGTAGAATAGATAATTTTATAAATAAGCAACCATTGTAGATAATAACATGACAAAAAAAAATGTCTTCATTGTCAACGCTTCCTGATTTTACACAAACAATTGTAAGTCGCAGTTGAACTCGGGTACATCAATATTTTCGGTACATCTACATAAGCGCGGATTTACCGTTAATAAGATCCAAGAACAATTAAAACTCAACTAGGTTATGACGTTTAACTTATCAAATCATGTAATGATCTACCGTCAAAAGAGGGCTACCATTGTCTTTCACTCAGAGAAGACAGCCAATAAAATATGTAAGTCAACATAATCTATAGCAAGATTTTAATTTGTCTTACAGGTTAGCGACTACTTGAAGAAGCAAATGGTACCGTCCGACGGTGCCGAGATGAGCGAAGATGTCAAACAGATGCTGGAGAGCCACGACAAGCTCGTCGAGGAGATATTCCAACACGAGGACAAAGACAAGAATGGTTTCATCAGCCATGAAGAGTTCTCCGGTCCCAAGCACGACGAACTGTAAACTGTTAAGCTAGCAACACCGCTCCCCATTTATTACTGACTGAACTGATTTCCAAATTAGCAGTACCTCTGGGAGAACGGTTATAAGTCTTAATGCAAGCGTTTACAATTTATACACAATCAATATATTGGAAGAATTTAATTTCTGTGCATTGTAATAAAATCGTTCTATTTTGTCTTTTAGATTTAGTTAAGAGTATATGAGTCATTTAAATACAAGTTTTGTTGAGTCTTTTGTACTTAGTTTACTTTATGTTGTTGCGGTGTGATGGAGTTTTATTAGTTAAGATATTATTCGTAATATACCTTCACTTTATCAGATACAGGATGATACCATTTTTTCTATATGTCATTCGCTCACAGTTGCACGTTTTTGTAGCTATTATGTAATAGTATGTAGAAATAACAAGAATAATCTCAATTATATATCAATAAACGTAATGTAGTGGAACTTCATTTAATTTATTTAGAGCATAATCCACTTTTCATAGGAAACAACCTGTGTAGAACATTCAGTAAACTCGATGTCAGCTTAAAATATCTAATTAATTATATTATTTACCATGATAGTGGGTACTTATTTTTTATTATATATTTATTATTAAATGTTATTATTAATAGTGTGTAACTATGTATTTGTATTGTAAGTACCTGTAACTAGGCCATATATGACCTAAGACCACCATACCTGTTCGATATTCATTCCGCTGTGGTTATAATAAAACGTATTTATACTATTATATCGCTGTTTGATTTAATTATAATAATATATAGCTGTTGTCCACCTGCGAGATATACCGATCACTTTACCACGAGTCACAAGTACTTTTTCCCACTACCGAGTTTAGATAAGTATGTGGTTATAATCTTAAATAGGTTTTAGTGAAAAATTACTAGCGTGATGAGCCAACGTTGAGATATGGTTGAAGATATATTGATCAGTATAAAAAAAGGAATACTTAGATAGTTCGGACATATTGCTCGAGAGATATATCTTGGTCCTAACATGTGCTCTATACGGGCAGTAGACTTCTTTCGTTCTTCTTCTTCTTGTGGCTCCTTGCATGTGTTTTGTAGATTCTGCCAGTAGGTTTAATCGTTTATAGAGGTCTCTAGTTATTTATGGTATTCTTAGTAATTTGGGTTTATCCTTATCGGTCACTCAAAAAGGGACATCACAAGTGTAATAACAAATGTTAATAAATATGTTAGTATATTTAAAAAATAGAGCTCAGAGTCAGATTAGTTATTTAGTGGAGGGGGGGAGGATTTAGATGAATACGAAGCTTAATATTTTGTATTCATCGAATATTAACACTGTATATTACAGAGGAAAAGGGTAATGGGGGGGAGAGGTTATGTGGTTATAGTTTAATTTCATTTATGGAGATAAATTTGTAGAGGATCTTGATAAAGGAGAAGGATACCAGGGTAAGTAAGTAAGACAAATTTACAGGTCGAGCTATCTGCTTTGGGAGAAGGTCATGTAATGGTACAACTAATCTTGGACAGGAGTAGAAGATATGCTCAAGCCTGCCTTCATCAGAAGACGTTTAATGAGTGTGTTTTGAGAATAGCACGGGATGGGCGAGCTCAAATGCACCAAACACAGATTGTTAAAAAACAATCGCCCCGTTTTTCTCGTGATTTGGGTCCAAGGTATGCTTTTTTTTTATACAACTTAGGTGGCAGACAAGCACACGGCCCACCTGATGGAAAGTGGTTACCATGACCTATGAACGTGTGTAACACCAGTGGAGTCACATCCGTGCTGCCGACCCTGTAAGAACAGAGACCTTGTGCCGTCAGTGTAGAGGACAAAGCAGGACAAGCCTTTGGTCATCCCACTGACAGCACAAAAACTCTCCAGTGAGCTCTGGCTACCCTACTCACCGCCGGGAACACAACACGAAGTTATTATAACCGCGGTATTCTGTAGGGCGGAGGTACTTCCCCAGTCGGACTGCTCAATTGGGCGGAAATACCCCCGTGTCCTACCTCCTCAATAAAAAAATGTATTCCGTGGTATACATAGAAGAGGATGGGCCAAGGAAAATTGATGAAACAGAGTTAAAGGTAGACTTAGGCGTACGTATATCAATCGTTCAAGAAAGCCCATTCTCTATCTAAATAATCCGTTCAAAATTGAGCCATATTTTAATCTCAATCTCCGAAAAAGTTAAAGTTCTCGTAACACAATATTCAAGAAAGAACATTGACATCGTGGTGTATTTTGACGTATGGGAGATTCAGATTGAATTTTGTTAAATCAATTGTGGTGGTATCGGTGGAAATTTTCGAACGAATCAAGTAAAGTCTTACGCGCATTTTAAGATATATCTGCATTTTTTTTTACTTTTCGGTGAATTTTTTTCTAGAAGCCGGATCATTCTCTTTTACAAAAAGAATACTAGTTTCTTTTTAGAGTTTTAATTATTTTGAATGTAAACAAATTCGTAAATGCGAGCATACAATAGAAAACTTTGAATCACTGCAAACTAAAAGACCAAGATGATAGATCGTTGGCAATACTGCATACCTACTGCTGGCATCTGGCATCATTAATTAAGTAGCTATAAAATCAATAATATTCCTCCAATAACTCAAACGACCATCATAATGGTTATCTCTAAGGAGTCGATTATCAACCTGCATAGTCCATATCTAGAGTATTCCATTTATGCTGTACATCACTAAGAAGTTGTGTTGTCTGTCTTTGTAGTCCATGCCTGGACAATTTCAAAATGTCTGGACAATAATTGTACCTACTATGGTACAGGATTGTCATAAATGTAACAATACTTCAGTAAATTCACACTTTCTATTTGATTTATCACCCTTGTGAATTTACCGTATTTAAGGTTCAATACCAACTTAATATAGGACTACCTCATAGATAAACCTGAACGATGATAAAAAGAATTTTTGAAATAGGAACATAAACATTTAAAATATAGCTGAATAATAAGTACACTTTTGAGCGGGCGTAATAGGTCGGTGAACAACCTGCGCCCCCCATGAGCGCCGGCCTGGGGGTGACAGGTGGAGCCACCTGTCACCCTGGCAGAAGCAGCCAGGCCGGCTGGCGCGCATCACCGTGGGGACGAGTTGGGGACTCTGTAGTCCCCACACCCGAGAAGAGGGCCAGATCGTGAGAGATGGCCCTGGGTCGGCCGGGGTGCGAGGGATATGCCTGTCAACCTCACCTTCGGCAACCAAAACAACCCATAGGCAGCGTGCGTTTTAGTCGGTTCGTGTCCGACATAAACTCTCCCACCGGCTCCGGTGGAGAGGTAACCGTGGGGATATTGCGCACGTAAAAAAAAAGTACACTTTTGAGAACCCATTCATAGGATGTTATGATGTGGTACTTCATAAATAATGCTCATTATGTGCGATTACAGTAATCGCAGCTGATTTCCTGGTATTTATTGAAGAGTTCTGTGGTCTGTCTCTGAAACCCGTCATCAGATCTTCACAAAATGAAAACGGGAAAAATATCCCTTTCGAACAAAAAAGAATTTCGCCAATTCGTTCACAAATATAAAAATATATTAGGTAGGTAGGTAGGTATATATTACAAATACTTAAGTAAAAAAATATATAAACACCCGAATTGAGAATCTCTTCCTTTTTAGAACAGGGTTGCAAAACCAATTAATCTAATCACATTTTTTAGACACTCGTTAAAATGGCTTTGAATATATTTGTTGGGGTCCACAAAGATCTTCACGGTTAAACAGTACTCCTGCCCTGCAGATTATAAACTTTACCTACTCTCGAGACTTGACTGGGCGCTGTGACGATGATGATGCTCAATTTAAAGAAACGAAAAACAATAATTTCATGTAGATTTATGATTATTTACATCAATACCTACCGCGTGAAATAATAATTTGCCGCGGAATTTTCATCCCACGGAAAATAATTTCCTTGTAACAGACAGCGCCATCTTACGAAGGCTAAACAAACGATGTTCAGATGACAGTTGACAGTTGAGGTCTGAGTTGAAAATATTAATTTAATATAAATTTAAAAATCTTTATTACTAAAAATATAATCTATTTGCTATAAATCAAAATTATTACTGAAAATAATATTTTTCTTTCAAATAGGCTATTTTATAGTATCATGAACGATAACACGGCGTCGCTTTTATATTTCCGTAGACAGAAATGAAAGCGCGCTGTACACTGTGTAGATGTCCATTGTTATACGACCAATAATAATTATGTTTTAATAACATGACAATAAATAAATCGTGTTCTTACGTTCAACGAATGTAAAAATGCCCAACGACTTTTATAAATTATTTATTCATTACCGTCAGTTTGGCATGACGCACAGACACACGGCAATTTTTTTAAGTATATTGTCACCTTGTTTAATATGTTTATAGCATAAACATAACATATTCTAACATAGGTCCATGGTTGTCATTACTAGTGTTATAAACGGCTTTATGCCCACAACTCTTATGCTTATACTTATAAGCAGGCTTAAAGAAGCGCTTTTTACTTAAAATGCTTTTTTAGTATTACTTTTCTAAACAAATACTTATGCAATGTAAGTAAGTATCCTTTCTTAAATTCAGGCCGCTGGCTCCTTCACTACACCTCGCTAGATGGTAAGGAAATAGGCTGAAGTCCAGAAGATACGGGTCACCATTACAGATGCTGTCAATCTTTACAGAATAATTCAATCAATGAACTGCCACTTGTCCTTCCAAAAGTTAAAATTGTCTGAAGAGTTATTGTTACTGATACTATTTAAATAGTTATTTTTTTACTACTTTCAGGTGTACCTAGACATAACTACTTAAAAGTGCGAAAATAGAGAAACACATATTATACTCTTTTCATACATGGTTGGGCAGTATTTCAATTACTTGTATTTAAAATACGTATTTCAAATACTTCCTTAAAATATTATTTGTAATTAGTATTTTAAATACTCGAGGCTTCAAAATACATTTTAACAAAATACATTTAAAATAGCACTAGTGAAGAAAATGATACCTCTTGTACCGTTTCCTCTAGTCGCGTCTTTTAAGATACGACACGAGGGCTCGTTTTGGTACATAAACAGGAATTTACTTGTCGAGGCACATTCGAGCACCCATCGTAAATTAAATCAACGTGCCCGAGGAAACTGGAGTGAAACTAGAGCGGTCGGTTAGTAGACTAAAGGTCAAGAAAACCGCCCCGGGACCCGACATCATTCCAATCCAAGTGTGGGTCCTAACTGTAAGCAACAAAAACGCTCTCGAGCCCTGACTAGAAGGGTTTCTCAGCAAATATCTGGAGAGAGGCTGGTTCCAGAAATTGTGGAAGATAGGGACAGCGGGTCCTCATCTGAAAGGCGGGGCGCCCGGCGGAAACACCGTTCGCCTACCGGTCTGTAGTGTTGCTCGAATAGATATGCAAGCTCTTTTTTATTGTCCGTTTATCCGCAATCAGAACACTGGTACTGTAATCAGATGTGTGGATAGTTAAGGTCATGCGAGCATGGCCTCCACCGAAACCACAACTCTCGCAAGAGAAGTCACAATAGTAACCTCATAATAATGTTTAGTAGGAGTGTTTCTTGTCCCAAGCGCCTACAATATGGGGTTCTTCAAGAGGGGCATCAGAAGGTTTCTTCATGGTCGGCAGCACGAGTGTGACACCCCTGGTGTTGCATACGTCCATAGGCCACGGTAACCGCTTCCCATCAGGTGGGCCGTGTGCTTGTCTGCCAACTTAGTGGTATAAAAAAAAAAAAAAAGCTCCAAGATATATGCCCGTTTTAAACGTGTATGTATGTCACACTGAAGTACCGTTTGAAGAGCTCATTTGGATGGTTCTTATGTGATCAACATGTGGTATGGTTTCATTGGCCAATGTAACAGATGGGCAGGCACCCCAGCGGAGTGAAGTGAAGTGAAAGTGTGTGAAAGTTATATGAGCAGATTTAGTAGTGTTACAAGTTCATTGAAAGAGTTATTACATAGTCCCTCATGAAGCACTTCTCTAGAGTGGGGGCGTTCCACCGTCAATGCAATCTTGCGCATGAAAACTGCGGTCGCCCGCGGCGAAATGGTGTTGTCGGTGTCCTTGATGATACAAAAAACCGAGGCTATGTTCTTTCATGGGCTGCGACGCCCGCCACCAGCAGGAACCAGCCTCATAGTGGGAGGCAACCCCATCGGCATCAAGCCCCTTTTGAAATTCTTGGGGTTTGTGCTCGATGGCCGATGGGACTTCGGAGAGCTTTCTGAAGTCCGGTCCACAAACTGAAGGGCGCAGCTGGCGCTTTGGCTGCTGCTCAACTTGAGGGGCCGGATGACTCAACTAGCAGGGTCTTCAGGGGGTAACACCCAGCGGTGGTGAGATCCATCATAGAGGACCGTGATCGTGGCAACCATAGGGCGTTAGTTGTTAAAGAGTCGACTGTACGATCGAGGTGTACGATCACTCTTAGCATAAATAATTTAGTTTAGTTGGAGGGGTTAGAAGGAATATTAGTAATTTCGTTTGCTAAAAGAAAAAAAAGACCCACAGACGAAGTATACAGAAGTATTTTGTAATTTGTATTTTATATTTCAATTATATAATACTGAATACTGAATTAAATACTGTATTTTGTATTTCAAATACTTTACTCAAAAATATTTTGTATTTTGTATTTTAATCACTTGCGGTTACAGTATTTTGCAATTGGTATTTCAATTACAATAAAGTATGTATTTTGCCCAGCCCTCTTATCCAATGTAATCTTTTCCCATATAAGTTGTGTATAAAGTATACAATAACTTTATGAAACATCTCTTAACCTTGTAATGGTACCAACATCACTTTCGTATGATTCATTCAATCAAAGTCGTGAACTCATCATGAGATTTACCTACCTATACCTACTGACCGCCATAGTGTAGGTAAACGTTAAACGAACGTATGTTTATTGAAAACCAAATAAAATTAAGCACAACAAAAAAAACAGAGCAGAACAAAAAATGATGCAATCTAAAATAATATACTGTAAACAAGAATAAAGCTAAGTAATCAATGTAACATCCACCGGTCGGCTCAACATTACATTCCTATGGACGACGACGCTTACAAGCTCAGTTCACAACAATATTACAACCTTGCCATTTCATTTGGTTTAAAGCATTAATGTACAAAAAAACCCAAGATACAGTCAGCCTCTCAAAAACCTCCCCAGGATTTGTGCGCTCATTTCAGTATTGTGTCCTTGAACGCGTGCTATAAATGGCGCAGTGTTCAATATAAATTTATAATATCTAAATAAATTCTTTTTAGCTGTTAAAATTAGTTTCATTCATAAATAAATGTTCTTCCCAAACATATATTCACACTTAACATAGTCATCATCATGTCAGCCACACATAGTCCACTGCTGAACATAGGCCTCTCCCACAGACTTCCAGAATGACCGATCTAAAGCAGCCCGCATCCAGTGCTTCCCGGCGACCTTCATGAGGTTGTCCTTCCACTTGGCCGTAGGGCATCCTACGCTACGTTTGCCCATACGCGGTCGCCATTCCAGAACTTTTTTGCTCCATCGGCCATCTGTTCTGCACGCTATGTGTCCCGCCCATTGCCACTTCAACGAGCTAATCCACTGGGCTACGTCGGTTGCTTTTGTTCTCCTACGGATATCATCATTTCTGACGCGTTCACGTAAGGAAATACAGAGCATAGCTCTCTCCATAGCTCGTTGAGCGACTTTGAGCTTTTTCAGGCGACTTATAGTGAGGGATCACGTTTCAGATCCGTAAGTCATCGCTGGTAACACACATTGGTTAAAGACTTTCGTCTGCAGGCACTGAGATATGTCGGACGAGAAGACGCCTCGTAGCCTCCCAAACGCTGCCCAGCCGAGTCGGATTCGTCGATGTACCTCGTCCTCAAAGCTGGAATTTCCTACCTGGATCAGTTGACCCAAGTAGACGTACTCGTCAACAGCCTCTAAGACTGAGTCCCCAACATGCACTGGTATAGGCGCAACATGGACATTTCACATAACTTTTGTCTTGTCCATATTCACCTTAAGGCCTACCTGTTGGGATACTCTATTGAGGTCTTCGAGCATAGTGTTTAAATCTTCCAGCGACTCCGCCATAATGACAATATCATCGGCAAACCGAAGGTGAGTGATATACTCGCCGTTTATGTTGATGCCACGTCCTTTCCAGTTCAGTAGCTTGAAGACGTCTTCCAAGGCGGCGGTAAACAGTTTCGGAGAGATAACGTCTCCCTGTCTAACGCCCCTTTTCATTGGGATTGGCTTCATGATCTGTTCCTGTACTTGGATCGACATAGTGGCGTTCCGGTACAAGCACTTCAACACTTCAATATACCGGTGATCTATCCGGGAACGCTGGAGAGACTGTAGCACGGCCCATATTTCGATCGAATCGATGGCTTTCTCATAGTCCACGAATCCTAAGCAGAGGGGCCGGTTATACTCTTTAGTCTTCTGTATAACCTGCCGCAGCGTGTGGATGTGGTCTATGGTACTGTAGCCTTTTCGGAATCCAGCTTGTTCGGGTGGTTGGAAGTCATCAAGCCTGTTGGCGAGACGGTTCGTAGTAACCCTCGAAAACAGCTTGTAAATGTGGCTCAGGAGCGCGATGGGCCTATAAGATGTATATAGCTGTCCACCTACCATCGACCTCCCTAAGTACCTCTACCGTTGTCGTTGCCATGCCACCACCCTCCGTCTTTAACTTCGTCAACCGGCTTTGTCCAACGGACGCATTCCTCTTAAACACTTTGGAGCCTTTGTTTCGCTCTATTGTCTCCTTAATATTTTTAGTATTATAGGACCGAATGTCGTGTCGCAAGGATTTTTGTCTGCGTCTGTTGAGCTGCCTATATGCCTCAGCATCGACAGAGGTCTGTAGCGGCATAGATCGACGTTTGGTCATGAGATCAAGGGTCTGGGTCGAGATCTTCTGAGGTTTTTGTTTATGGCGAGACCCAAAGAATTTGGATTCCACCTTTCGGACAGCTTCTACCAGCGCGTTGTTTACCTCGTCCACTGAAACGCGATCCTGCAGACAGTCGAAACGATTGGATAGTTCAAGTTGAAAGCTCTCAGAGTCCTGGACATCGGCATGTGACGGTGACCTTTCTAGTCTAGGGTTGATATTCAATATGGCCCTTACGATACGGTGATCGCTACCGGTTTTTACACGGCTGATCACAGAGACATCATTGAATATTTGCCTTTTTGTCGTCAAGATGTAGTCAATCTCATATGCCATGTTTGCCATATTTGATTACTGGCATATTTGATATAGGTAGTATAAAAAATTAAATAAAAAATGTTACCATCATCTCTGCAATCGTAAAATTTTATTGCTCTTGTTCACTGCTTGGTAAAAAGAGCTTAAAATCATGCCCCTAAGGATGAATTTGCCAAAAACTATGTTAATAATATAACTATAGCTACTTATGTAAACTTGGTGATGATTTCGAGTGTTGCTATTGTTCGTATACCTACAGTCACGAATATTGGGCTTTTTGTATATCAATGGTTTAAAGTATTTAAACGAATAAGCCTTATAAAGCTTAAACCTACTTAAAAAAGTACTCAGACGCTTATAAAAATAAGCAGCCTTTTCGTTATGTTGAAACGGCAACTACTAGTTGTCACTGTTGTCAGACGGCTGTCAGTTATTTCCGTGTTGTTTCAGTCAGACTTCAGTCAATTCAGCTTCAGTCAGTTGGTTGTCGGTTGTTGTTGTTTGTCAGAGCAGTGTAACGGTGTAGTATTTGCGGTATTTGGTTATTATCGAAACCTTTTATTGTACACTGTACAGTACTGCTGGCTGAGTGCTGCAGTGCTGTGTTGTGTGAACTACTGCAGGCCTGTGGGAATTCGAAGACCGGACTTGTCTGCCAACATAGTTCAGTAATTCGGTGAACAGCAGACTAATCCAGTGATTGTTGAAAGAGCTATGTTAATATAATACTACAAAATGTTGTCTAATAAGAGTTTAGTGGCAGCCTGTGCCATAGCCTTCTGCTGCAACGTGGCCTTGATGGTGTTGTTTGTGAGATACAACTCGGGAGAGAAATGCTACATTACAATTGATGAACACCAAAAAGTAACCTACATCATGCCGGAAAATTTCCTCAGCATCGGCGTGGATACGTCTGAAATAGAACACTATAAAAAATTAGACTTCAAGAAACCTCGATTTAGACAATTGGCAGGAGCATTAGCGCCAGCCCGGCTGCGCCTCGGTGGCACCATGTCGGATCGTCTGATATTCAGCAAGAATGAGGCGCCTGCTTGGACTTGCGAACAATGTTCTAAAGATCCTCATTCAAATTTACTTTGCCCTGCTGTCAAGAAATTATGTAAACACCATGTTTTGCCATTCTTTATCATGACAGGTAAAGAATGGACAGAAATAAATGATTTTTGCATTGCCACAAAACTTGAATTGCTATTCACATTTAATGTGCTCCTTCGTGATAAACATAAATGGGACGATACCAATGCTAAAGAACTCTTAGATTATTCTAGGAAAAGAAAATACAAGATTGACTTCCAGCTGGGCAATGAACCCAATTCTTTTAAACATGTTTTCAACATCACTTTAAATGCCACAATTCTGGCTCAAGATTTTCTTAAGCTCCGTACACAGCTTAACCATTATGGTTACAACCATTCGTGGCTAGTTGGCCCTGATACTACACGGCCCCAGCCAGAACGCCCTTCCTGTCTGGAGTACATGAGAGATTTCTTGAAATCTGGTGCAAAATACATCAATGCTGTATCGTGGCACCAATATTACTTAAACAGTAGAACTGCTACACTAGAAGATTTCTGGAATCCAGATACATTTGATTTATTAAAAACACAGATAGAAACTATGAGGAATCACACTAAAAAGTATAAACACATGCCAATGTGGCTGACTGAAACAAGCAGTGCATATGGAGGTGGAGCTGCTGGGTTATCAAACTCCTATGCGGGAAGCCCTCTGTGGTTGGACAAATTGGGTCTGGCAGCAAAGTATAACATCACAACAGTGGTCAGGCAAAGTTTAATTGGTGGTAATTACAGTTTAATTGACAGTAGCTTGGAGCCTTTACCAGACTGGTGGGTCAGTGTCTTGTTTAAAAGACTTGTTGGTGAAAAAATACTGCATGTTGATTGTAAGTGTACCCGTCATCAAAGAATGTATGCACATTGTACAAACAGAAAATATACAAATGATACTTCAGCTATAACTATTTACGCTGTTAATTTAGAGATGGAAAAGGCTAGGTTCTTGTTAAATGGCACAGCGTTACATGGAGACAATTTACTCATTGACGAGTATATATTGAGTGCTCCTTCTAATAACAGGAAATCAAAGACCGTCTTGTTAAACGGTTGGCCACTTTACTATGAAGACTCAATGCCAGATCTGGAACCTATCCATTTAAAATATGGTAACCATATTTCAATGCCTCCATACTCAATGGCATTCTGGGTAATTAAAAATACATCAATCAAGGCCTGTAAGTGAAATATTATATTTATTTTTAACCTCACAAATGAACAATAATATGTACCAGTACTTAACATTCCTGTAAGATATGAGATATAGATAACACAGACACTAATCCTGGATATAGTATCCTTGGAATGTTTTTAGACCAATTCATAATTAAAATACATTAACAGATATTCTTTCATTATCATCAATCAAAACAAATTAGTGAATTGATTGCTTGAGAATTGCCAAAAAAAATTTTAGCATTTCAACTTCTGGTTATAAATATTTACGTAAAATATGTAAAGGTCAAAATGTATACATGATGAGTATTTCAAGTGAGTGTGGATGGTAAAATCTGAAATCCTTTATAAGTAATAATGACAATGACAAGTATTCAAAGGACTCTTTTGACTGATTTTGATTAAAACAAATGGTTGTTTGACAAATCTGTATTTTAGTCTGGAATTGATTCTGTTGAATTGGAAAACTCAACACCATTTGATTGTGTCCCTTATAAAGAATACATTGTCGGAAGTGACATTACAATATATTACTACTTACAGGAAAGGCTTACTTTAAACAAAATATTTTTTTATCTTTACGATACTGAACCATTGCTTTGTAATGCAACCAACACATTGTTGTTTAAAAATAGAACTATCACTTCATTATTACACCATTTCATAGTGTTACTATTAAGTAATGAATTCTGTTTTGTCCATCCACACCCACTTGTGATATGTATTCATTCTATATATAAAAGAAGGTTGTTTGACTAGTTTTGGGAATTTAGCTCATACTGTTTTTCATAGTGTAATTTTTCCGTTTCACTCTATGTGGTTAGTATATCTATTTTCTTTATATTGCTAGCAGTTGATGTCATATTAACAAAAATGACCACCATTACTAAACATCAACATTGTAAATTAACAAGTGGTATTCGCATAACTCAAGATTCAGTTATACCCCAAGAAAAGTAAACTTTATTATTGATTTATTATGAAAATCATTGTATTTTACTTTTAAATAACATGTCTATGTTCTTGATAACAGGTTGAGCAATATTCTTTACACTCAAATAACTTATTGCTAGATTTATGAGGACCAGTTTTCTTATTGCATTTATATATGTGGCTTTAAAATGTTACTTGAATTAAGCCTGAAATGCTTTCACTTAAATAGTATCAAAATGAAGTATGTTTAGTGAATATACTTTATTTTGATACTTTTTCATATTCATGTGTTATTTAGGTATGCTAAATTAGAATTTTCTATGTAATGTACTGTATGTAAGTAGGTATATGAATAACATAAGAACACTTATATGATACATAAACACCAATTTTGTGCTATTTTTATGTAAGTATAGAAATCATTTGATAGCTACTCTTTATATTTGAAATCCATGAATATATTTATATATATATAAATGTGCTTAGGTGTTTGAAGATTCTTCGCAGTTTTGTTTATAATCTTGGTGGCCTTGAAGAAGTAATGGCTACTTGTCTAAACATCACAATTTACATAATCTTTACAATAACAATTATGTTATAATTACAATTAATTATTTAGCCTTGGTCAACTGTCAAGGAGAATGTATCTTTGTTTGACATTGATCCATTACAGATTGATAAGACTCCTCAGCAGACACATAAACTATCATACAGTTGTATATGTACATATAATTTTGTTTTGATCTATCAGTTAATTAGTACAGACGATTTACTTCAGTCATGTGACTCATGATAATTAATCACGTTATTCTTGAAATGTGATTGGGTACCTATATATCAATGACTGCTATGTACCCTGCTAGACATGCTGTTGAGAACAAAAATTGGGTCACAGTTCATGAGTGATTTTTGTAAGATCACGACAGGTATAAAATGTTACATGTGAATAAGATTGATTTATGTCCTTTCACAAAACCAAACTTTTTGTTATATACAGCCAGTCTAGCACGTACCTCCCTATCTAACTTGTATATTATACATAGAAATCATTGTGTATATTGAATTAATTGGAAAACCGTTGACTTGTGTTAGAATGATGTCATATATGGTTGAAGTCAAATTGCAAGATTTTCATTAAATTCTGTACTATATTATTTCTCTTAGTATTGGTTAATATAATTGACATAAAAGAACAAATAATACCCTATATATAGAACATGACTCCAGTACCTACCTATATTGTTTAGTATTTCTATTCATTGAAATTTTCCTCAACAACTTACTTATTATTGCATTTCAACTTTATACCTGTGAAATTAACATCAGGGTCAAAGATCTATTATGTTACAGGGATCACATATTGATAGATCAATTATGATAAGTATTTAAAATTTTGTATTTATCTAATGATGCACCGGATAATTCCTATCCGCGGACATCAGATGGAGAAAAAAGATCCATTATCCGAGGGAGAAGAATGATCCTTATCTTTACTTTTTGGCGGCTATTTTAAAGACCTCTTAATCCAGACAAAATAAAGATTTGAACTTGTATATTGCATAAATTCGCATCGAGCTGAAAATTGGTGGGGCTCTTAAATACATCATACTTAATAGGTACAAGAAACATCAAAAGTCCCCATCGAATGGACTTGTGCATTTTATAATTTCGATCATAAAACCAGGTCCCATAAAAAAAAATCACAAGTACAATCGATGGGGACTTTTGATATTTCTTGTATTATGGTGTATGTAAGACCCCTACCAGATTTCAGCTCTATGCGAATTTAAGCAAGCTGACAATTTTATTTCTTCTATTTTAACTGAATTAAATGCGAATTCGCGGATCTTAACACCAATTATCCGTATTCGGGTCCATATCCGCGGATATATATTAATAACTATGATTGCTTAGTACTTGCAAATTACTCGACGAAACAATACACTTAAGTACGTATATAAAACGTTATTTGTACCAGTGCTTCGTCAGCCAATGTCATGATTGTAAATAGAAATCATCCGACTGCGTATTCTTTAAGAAATCCTAATAAATTCTAGTGCCATTGAGTGCTATTTAAGGTATCCTAGCGCTTTACAATTATAATCATTGTCATGGCCATGTTCCAGTTTATTGAGTAGGTAATTTATATGTAAAATATTGAAGCTGGTAAAAGTACCTAATGGTTGTTAAACAATGATTTTGATAAATTTATTTAAACTTTGATAAAACCAATGATCTATAATAAAACTATGCTGAAATGATGCTAGATGTCTCATAGTTTGAAGCTATTAACACAAAATTACGATGAATTCGTTTTACTTAAGTAGATTTGCTTCAAAGTAAATCTTATTAAATAGCTTTTTACATTCAGAATAAAAAGCAAACAAATTGAAATTCAAGGTGTCTCGTACTTCAAACGAAGGTAACTCCGTCTCGTGAAATATTTCGGATCTTGATAAGATGTGATTGTTAAAAATACTTTTTATTTGTTTTTAGAAGTAGAGATAAATTATTCAAATTCTGACAAATATAAGTAAAAGCATTTGGCTTTACATCAGATGGTTACGAATCCATTCAATCCTTGTTGTGAGATAAATCCGACAATTAACAGTCAACATAAAACATAAGTACCTAATCCTTCTATAATCGTGTCCTCTAGTGAAACGTCAAGGTCAAATCCAATCACTATAATATACCTAATACTAAGCAAAGTGTTTAGAATTAAATGTCATAGGTATTCCGGAGGTAAATTACGGTCACCGTACACCGGCCTTTTTAGCTTGATAATTGTCGCACACACTGGCAACTAAAAGCAATCGTCTGTTACATTGCGTAACTAGAAAGTGAGGGTATTTCCAGTCGTGTTTCAATAAAACGCAACTCGAGGCTCGTACATTCATCGAGTACAAACTAAATAATTTTTCTCAAATGCTTGTCAAAATTGTAGTTCTGATTGGTTTTGGTCGCGGCAATTCACAACTTTCCTAGTGTGTGAGCCGCCATTCCAATAAACATACATGAGAAACTCTTTGACGATATCGCGGCAACGTTAATTGGCAACTCGCGTCTCTTGTAAGTTGCCAAACGCTTTAAATACTTACTTTTTACAATTTACCTTTACTTGAAGTTCAACAATACCCAGTGATCTCTAAGCGCCCATATTTGTGTCTTTGTATTTAAGAGATCTCTCTTTATTATTATTGTTACAAATATGTATTAAGAATATATTTTATTATTACAATATGCTTACTTTATACACAATTTGTACCCAAATGTCAAGGGTAACAATGGCGAATTTTTAGCTATAGAAAAAAATATATTTTCAATGTTGTGAATATGCGGTGCCTAAGTGTAAGACTGACTAGTTATACAATAGTAGGTGTTTATTTTCCAATTGTGCCTAACTGATATGCCGAGAATATATGTACTTGCATAGCTTTTTTACAAAGATTGTTGTATTTGTTACGCAACAAATAATTTACAGATTCAATAATTATTTGATATGATTATAAAGTTTATAAGTATTTATGAGTCCTAATAAATAATACAATCGTTCATGTTTTGAATAGTTGTATTGCTATTACAATATTTGTGACAAAAATATGGAAAATATACGGACAAAATTAGGTAATTTGTATGCACACTGATAATTTATTTTCTGTCAAATTAACAATAATTATTATTTCAATTGAATCTTATGTTATCTTACCCAATTTCCTTCATTATTCATCATAATTATGTTGTAAGTCATACATGCACATTTTTTATGTTTTTCATATTATTTTATTATTTGTAAATATTATCTAAAAATAAGATGTTAAATAGCATTACAGGGTGGGTTGAGGTAGTGTTAGGATTGTAAATTATATTTTTTAACAGATAAGTACGTATTATTCGAACAAAAACAACCATTAAATTGTGAACTAACGACGAAATCAAATTGATGTCAAATTTTGGCTACATAAAACATATATTATTATGTATGATTATATTATTAGCCACAGATTCAGGTATTTTCGACGGAGTAGAATTAAACCATTTGTTAAATGCGAAAAGATGGATAAATAATATATTAGCTTATGTTCTACTTTTTGCACAAAGCTAAGCTAGCACAAAGCTACTTTTTTACATTTATTATTAAATAGTATTTTTACGGGAAAAATAATTTCACACAATATTAAATAAATAACGACTTTTGTGTCCAGACTAAACCAGAGTAAAATACATTCTCACTCGCAAATTTTCAAAACAAACTTTCTGCAATTTCAGATATTTTGGTCCTCACCGCTTCTCCATCATTTTCATTTTCCCAGTGATACCAGATACGGTAAAAAATATATACTTAAACTAAAATTAATAGCCACAAAAACCGCGTTGTGACATGGACTTGCGGATACCAGCCCGTGATACCATAACATATGGTAAAAAAAATATTGACATGAAACGATTAAGCATATTTAATTAATAACTTGATAAGTATATTATAGTCTATCATTATAATTACGTGTAATCATTAATCAATCACTTCATATATTGTGCCTTGTACAGCTGTTAATGTTAAATATTTAATCATAGCATTACCTATTTATATGCATCTTGTTACATAAGTAGGTACTTAGTTAATAATTACTACACGAATTCACAATCTGATTTTCAATCACAATGAGTCTCGGCTTTCAAATTCGGCCACTATTACTTGTAGAATATTCTCACATAATATTAGTATTCATGAAAATGTCTTCTATGTTCTTGTTAGTGATTGAGTCATGCTTATTGGTGATTGAGCCATGCTTATTGATAAATTAAGCCATGCTTGATGGTGATCGAGACATGTTTGTAGGTGATGAACCATATTTTTAACCAGTAATCACTACCTACGGCCACTCAAGTCAAGGCGGTAATCATCTTTCCTCTCCCTGTAACTTGGGAGATATTTACGGCCTCGACGATCAGGCAAGAATGTATATTGTTGTCCCTTTCGGCACGCAGGAGTTGTGTGAGGCAGCGGTAGATTGTCAATTGCTTTACAAATGATATTTTATTCAACGATTAATAATTAGGTACTAGATAACTCAAGTAGATATTGCATTAAAAAAACTAGACACTAGGAAGCTTTATGTAACATGTCGTAAAATATTTACTGTTATACCCGTTATTCCAAATATACCTAAATTTACTTGAAATATATTTAAAAAATATCTAAATATTGTTTAGAAGTATATGTACAAGTAGTGCAATATTTCAATGCTTATGATTTATCATCTTAAATACAGAAAGTTAATCGTGATAAAAATCTGATGAAAATTCAGTGCCTATAGGTACAATCACAATATCACACTTGTGATGCAACATACCTATTACGTGTCACATTGAAACTATATTATACATCAGCAAAATTAATAAACAATACGATATTTTAATGAAATCATTTAGATACTACGTAGGTACCTACATACTGGTCAAAATAATAGAAAACTCCATTTTGTATGATACTCACTAAAAAGGCCACTTTATTGGAAGCGTACTTATTACGATAATATTTTGTCATGCGGCAATATTTACACGAAATTAGAATCTGTGTGACTGTGACTCCTCTGGTGTTACAGACGTCCATAGGCCACGGTAACTACTTTCCATCAGGTGGGCCGTGTGCTTGTCTGCCAACTAAGTGGTATATAAAAAATAAAAAAATCTGTTTAGTAAATGAATTGTTGTGATTCTGATCATAATATGCTGATCATTGAATCGTATATTTGTCCCAATTCGCGTATTTTCGATATTCTCCAAATAGCTATATTATTTCTGTTACTACATAATTATGCAGTTCCGATTTCTCTACTATCAAAATCGGCTTGAAGTGGTCTTCACCTGCCACTTGACTATCTACTTAAAACTGCCTGTACCTAACTATGGGCGCGTGTAGTCAATATAATTGTATTACGATCCAATATCCGGTGTAAGGACCAATGGCGATTGTTGATTGTTGACGTGCACTTGGTACTATCACAGACAATATAATATAATTTATTTATAAGAATTTATAAACACACTATCTGTAAATGATATTATAGTACTAGTAATAGGATCAAATGACAAAAAGCCTTATATATTTATGTCAGAGTTATGCAATGTATTGTATAAATTACGGTTCTTAACTGTTTATATAACGAATGTGCAACACAATCCATACTTAAACGAGAATATGATTAATAATTCAATAATATCGATTGTCCGGAATTACAAAAATTGTGAATATTTAAGAGTACATAGTAACGTAGCAGGTTACCACAGCAATAAAGCCGTTTACCTTACCAAATTTCACAGCAGTTACCTATCAAGTTTGTGCCTTAGATTGAACACAATAATCAACTACAAGGAGTTACTTTACAATCATAAAAATAAACACATGACCTCGAACCTAAACTCTAAAATGATACCAATGAAAGCAAAAACATTACAAACTACAATTCCTAGGTACTTCGGAAAAACAAACAAACCCACAAACCCTAACGAAGGTACGTTTTTTCGTGAATGAAATGAAACCCACAACGAGTGATACTATTACACTATTACATCAAAACATTGCCGGCATATTAAATAAGCAAGAACTATTTGAATTGGCCTTGCTTGAGCTTGAGAAAACATTGGGTATGGTGGATATAATATGTCTAACTGAAACATTTCTAAAACGCGGCACTGAATCAAACTTGCGACTAAAAAACCATAGACTTGTCTCATTCTTCTCTCGAACTGATAAACGTCGAGGAGGCTCATGTATCTTAATAAAAAACAACTTACAGTTTAAAGAACTCACTTATTTAAATTCGTCGATCCCTTTTCATTTTGAGTGCTGTGGTGTGGAAATCATGAAATACAACCTCATTATAGTGTGTATCTATAGAACACCCTCATCGAGTACTGATATTTTTCTAGATAACCTAAAACTGTTAGCCAATAAATTAAGTAAGAAAAATAACAAAAAAGTAATTATGTGTGGTGACTGGAATATAAATACCCTTGAAACTAACATAAAATCTAAAGAATTAAAATCTATATTAAATAATAACAATCTAAAAAGTCATATCCTACTTCCCACACGGCAGGAATCATGCTTGGATCTGATAGTTAGCAATATACAAGAGGTTAATGCAAATCAGCACTACCTTAAACTCTCAGACCACGCATTAGCACAGTCCATACAATTCAATTTACCAACAAACCAACTGGTTAAGGATACTCCAAGTTTCTGGTTCAGAAGCTTGAGGGATCTTAGTGCTGAAAATATAAAAAGATTCGAGGACTGTATATCAAACTTGACTTTTTCTGACGTTTACACTGCTAAAACAACAAATGAAGCATTTTGTACCTTCCACGACACAATTATACTATTCTATGATTTGTGCTTTCCCGAGATCAATGTAAAGACTACATTAAAGACTATTAAAAATAGGTATCTAACAAAGGGTATAAAAAAATGCTGCATTAAAAAGAGAGCTCTATACCTAAAATATCAACTATGTAATCATAACAAGGTGCGAAATAAAAGAGTCTATGAAAATTACACCCGACTATTAAAAAAATGTATTCACAAAGCTCAACAAATAAGTAGTCTGAAATATATAAATAACACAAAAAATAAGAGCCGAGCCGCATGGGAACTCATTAAGGAGAAAGTTAATATCGGGACATTACACTCTGAAATTGACTCTATAACATTTCAAAATAAGCTTTACGATGACGGAAAACAAATATCTAACCTATTTAATGACTACTACATATCCTTGACTAACACGACTAAAGACAATGTGACACATACACTAACCTCTATGACTACAATACCTCAAAACCCTAAAAGTATTTTCCTTACACCCATAAATGAAATTGACATTTACAAAATAATTAAATCTTTAAAAAATTCTAACTCAACCGGCTATGACGGAATCAGTACAAAGGTATTAAAACAATGCGCAAATAGCTTAACAGAACCCTTGACATACATTATAAATTTATCATTGACAGAAGGAGTGTTCCCAGAACGCCTCAAAAAATCTATCGTTAAGCCTCTTTATAAACGGGGACCAAAAACCGACATGGGTAATTATCGACCAATAACGCTGATTCCAATATTGTCAAAAGTTTTTGAAAGGGTTATGTACAATAAATTAGAAAATTTTCTGACATCATGTGACATCCTAAAGAATGAACAATTTGGGTTCAGAAAATCTAACTCTACGACACTAGCATGCTTCTCACTAACTAAACAGGTAATGGAAAGTCTTAATGACAAATCTAAAATAGTAGGTCTTTTCCTAGACATGTCCAGGGCTTTTGATTTTGTCTGTCATGAGACCCTATTAAATAAGCTTTCTTGCTACGGTATCCGTGGAAATGCGAATGAATGGATCAGGAGTTACCTTACGGAGAGAGTACAAAGTGTTGAAATATCAAGAATTTGTAAATTTGATCAGAAAGTGTTTAGATCTGAATATAAACAAAATAATTATGGCACCCCCCAAGGGAGTATACTAGCACCGTTACTGTTCTTGACGTACATCAATGATCTCCCTGACGCGACTAACAAAAATTGTATATTATTTGCAGACGATACGACACTAATAATTAAGGGTGACAATAAAACAAATTTAGAAAATGAAATATACAATGCACTTAATGATATTACAAATTGGTTGAAGCAAAATAATTTAAAAATAAATATGGCCAAGACAAATATAGTTCAATTCCAAACAGTAAACTCTAACCCTCCCAAACTTCAAATATGTTTTGAAAACTGTAAGCTCTCCAATACAAATGAGTGTGTATTTTTAGGCATAACGTTGGATCAGTTTTGTAGCTGGAAACCACACATAGAGAAAGTACTACATAAAATAGACCGCTTCGTCTTCGTATTGAAAAAAATTAGACAAACTGTTAATATTGAGGCAGCTATTACAGCCTATCACGCGTACGTATCTTCAATAATAAGATATGGTCTCATAATCTGGGGTAATTCCGTAGATGTCGATCGAGTCTTCAAAGCACAAAAAAAATGTATTCGTGCAATGTGTGGAGCAGACTTTCTCGATAGTTGTAGGCCATTGTTTAAAAGACTCAAAATACTGCCTCTACCATGTCTCTATATCTTAGACATATGTGTTTTTGTGAAAAAACATATAGAATTGTTTGAGAAGTTCAGCGATAGAGAAAACAGTCGAACTCGGCATAAGAATAAATTATGTTTACCTTTGATAAGACTAGAGTTATTTAAGAAAAATGTGTATTGTATGTGTGTAAAAATATATAATCATTTGCCGAACAATGTTGCTGAACTACCTGTAAGATTATTTAAAAGGACACTGTTTGAAATGTTATTAAATAAAAATTATTATGACGTACATGATTATTTAAATGAAAAATTTATAGAATGACACTTGAACATAATGATGTTAATTAATAATAATAATAAATACATAATGGTAATAGATTTAATGTAGATTTAAGAAATTGACAAATGTACTAAATTTGCACGCCATCACATGGCAGAATATGAGCGAACTACACTGTTATTATACCACCTCTATACACCATGTTCTAGCAAATAAATGAATTTGATTTGATTTGATTTGAATTCTTAAATAATATTAACTTGCAAACAAACGCGTTTTGTCTCTACGCCGGATCGCTAATATCACGATCTTGGATCGTATGGTGTAGTGTCTATACGCACCCTGTTTGATTTATTTTCGTACCTATATTGTTAAATGTTTAGCTATTGTAAGTGTCAAGTAAGTTTTGTAAGTGTCACGTAGATGTTGTAAGTGTTATACCTAAGTGTCAAGTGTGTTAAGTAAGTTTTCTTTTTAAATTTTGTAGCTTTCTTTTTTAAGCTTTTGGTAAATGTAAACCTGTCTAGCTATTGTAAGTATACCTACAATAAAAAGCTAATTTAACTTTATCAATATTTATCGGCAAAGTTAGATAATTATGGATAGCCATAATTATCTAAGTTTGCCGATAGAATAGCCTAGCATTTATTTCTATTTGGCTTTATAACATTTTTGGCATTTTTTTATAGAATGTCTGAACTGTACCTATGTAATTATATCCCACCCGTTACGGTTGATTGACTATAAGATGCCAAAATGTATCAAAAAGATTTTGAAATGATTAAATGACTTGCTTAAAGTAATCAGTTTTTATCATCATATCTCAGTATCATATCATATATCAGTTAGCTTGGTTGGCCCTCAATGCGGGCGCGTCTATCCCTGAACCAATGAATCTTCAGCGAGCGTGGGATGATGTGGGGGTGAAGCGACTCCAAGTTCAATTATTAGAGGGGGTGACAGGGGCCGATAAGGCTAGACTGCGGGCTGTGTCACAGCCTGAATCTGGAGCGTGGTTACAGGCATTGCCGTCCCCTCACCTAGGCACCCTGCTTGACGACAACTCTCTGCGTGTGGCGGTGGCTTTCCGCCTGGGCTGTAAGGTGTGTGAACCCCACATATGCACCTGCGGTTCCACGGTGGAAGCAAATGGCCATCACGCTATGAATTGCCGACGGTGCACTGGGAGGTTTCCGCGACACCACGCTCTTAACGATATCGTCCGCAGGGCCCTTGTATCCGCAAACGTCCCCTGTGTGCTTGAGCCTCCGGGCCTGAGCAGGTCGGATGGTAAGAGGCCGGACGGACTGACTTTGGTGCCCTGGAAGAACGGCAAATGTCTACTTTGGGACGTAACGTGTGTCAGCACGGTAGCCGCCAGCCACCTTAGTCGCACCATTCACTCCGCGTCGGCCGCTGCGGAAAACGCCGGCTCTAGGAAGAGGCTTAAGTACGCCGACTTGGAACCGCTGTACCAGTTCGTGCCAATAGCGGTGGAGACTCTGGGGAGTTGGGGCAAGGAAGCTAAAAGCCTTATTAAAGAAATCGGACAGAGGCTCATCGAGGCGACCGGTGACACTCGTTCCGGGTCGTTCCTGGTCCAAAGGCTGTCCATTGCCATCCAACGTGGCAACGCAGCAAGTGTTATGGGCACTTTTGCACCGGGAGCGATCAGGGGCGGGTTATTTGATTAGTAGTTTTGACATATTGTATTGTAACAAATGTATTCGATGTAAAATAAATAAATAAAATTTTTAATGTGTGTTGATCGTAAACTAAGTACATTTAAAATTAATAATATAGTGAACTTATATACATATATAATTACGCCTTTATCCCCGAAGGGTTAGGCAAAGGTGAATTATCACCCACATTTCACCAATCGTTGTATTCGGTCCTATGATGTGCTATGGTGAACCTATTGCCGCCCTTCGGGCACTATTGTTGATCGAACCTTGTATCTGTGACTGAGTCGGAGCTGTATATATCTGTCTGATGTTAATCATCCATTAGTCGCCTCGTACGACACCGCATGAAAGTAGATGGGGTGGCCCAAATTCTACTCTGCCGGAAACCACAGATAGAGCGCAACAGAGCAACCACGTGCGTGGGAGAAGTTTATATCGTACCGCATAATGCGCACCTGAATTCCCTGCCTATGGCGAACAGTGAAATGATAGAATGTAATATGGGCATCATGTCAAACAATTCTTCTGATCGAGCACACATGATTGTATAGGCGGTAGAACACACAGCGAGGCAAAGTCCCTCCATTGGTTGAAAGGCGCTCCTATACGAACATGAAAAAATAATTATTTTCTAACTACAAAACACATAACATAAACTAATGTTATGTATTTTATAGTTAGAACTTATGTATGTTATATAAGTTTATAAAATATTGGATAATTTTTTCAAGTCAATAATTTATTATGCAAAAAATTAAGCATGTAATGAAAATAATCAATTTATTTTGAGAATTATCCGTAAAATGAAAACTACTGGTCCAAACTATGTATACCTATCTATGGGACCAAATTGCAACTTTTCTGCATCGAACCAAAAAGAATCACGTAAATCATATCATAAAACTCAGAGGAATTGGTGTACTTAGATAGGTACATAAAAAATAATAATAAAGAAAAAATATCAATCTAATTCTTTATGGAAGTCGATTAACCATGATAAAATGTCATGGTTTCAGTTTATGTCATACTCTAAAAAAAACCTAGCAGTAGGTCCCGAGTTATCGGATTGTTATCAATAGTAACAATCCACTGACTTGAGGCTCTACGTTAGTCTCGTAAAAAGTATCTGTATTTTACACCGTCTCTACCATGGTGAGTGTTATGATGAGCTCTACCAACTAACTCCACCTTCTCCTTTCCTACACACGACAACACGTGTAGGGCTTAGATGTCACCCGCACACGGTACAGAATATACAACCAAGAACCAAGCGATTTGGAGACTCTTTCCTTTGCAACACCACCAAGATGTAGAATTTATTAGGTACCAGATCACGTGTTTCCTTCTTCTTATAGTCCCGGGTCCTTTAAAAAAGCGAGACGTGAAAAAGCATCTGATGAGGCCGCCAAGCTACCTACTACGTGTCTGTAATGGTGACCCTCTTTCCTAAGACTTTGCCTTTAGCTTACCATCAGGTGAAATTAAGTCAAATTGCCGTGTCCTAGATAAAAAAAAAAATAATAACAAAAGTTTGTCTCGATCTAATTTCAATCGCCCGAAACATGGCGACTGAGATTAGATCGATCTTGAATTTTGAACAGATTTTTACCTTTTCCTTTGCCTTGTTACCTTTTCCCCAATGGAGGTTGCGCCCTACTTGATAATTACGATGAATTTCGTGGTGCTAACATATTTACTGCTAAAATATTTACAAGATCATTAAAATTTGTCATCATCGTAAGCAAGTATAGCTTGGCGCGCGATGATGGTAAGAGACCAGACGGTATGTCGTTGATACCTTGGAAGATGGGTAGGCCTTTGATGTGGGATTGCAACTTGCGCCGACATCCTGGCGCCTTCCCATCTTCCAAGTACGATGAACTGCGCATGCACTGCTACTGTATCAGCGGAGACTCAAACGGCGCAATGCGGCGAATGCCTAAAGTTGCAGTCTCACTTTTTTTTTATTTCATTTTTGTAAGTAAGTATATATTGTATAGTTAGTATAGTTTTGTTAAATAAGTAGGTACCAACTTGCATATATTTTTACCTGACTACGGCGAAGCCAAAGGTAAAAGAAAAAAGGTAAAAAGGTAAAAAGGTATCGTTAGAAGCGTCTTGGGAGTGCGCCAAAGTTCACCTAAATTTTCAACTCCGATAATTGGAAATCCGAAAATGTTCTTCCTAACATTTTTCATCCTAACAATCACAACTCCTAACTACTCTGTCTCTAATGTTCATAATTTTGAAGCATTCAACTTCATAATGTCAGTAGCAATAAACATCGATTATACTTTTATTTGTTTTCCTATATTTTTTCAACATAACTATCTTTTACACTATTATTCAAAGTCATCTCTTTAAACCTTCAGGAATATATTTTTAAACAACAACACTTCACCCTTATACCACGGTACTATTTATAGTCATTGGTTTAGGTTAGGTTAGAACTGTGACCACAACGCACGAGCCGAGCGAGCGAAGCGAGCGTGTCGCGGCAGCGACTGGCGAAGTGCCAAAACCGAATCGTTCCTGTAGTTATTGGTTTAGGTACGGTTAAAATAAAACTGCAGTAGGTATAAACTCCCAGGCCAGAAACATAACCGTAAATGTGTTGTGTGTTATGAAAATATTATGGTAATTACGTTTTGAGATAAAAGCGTTACCTATGATAAAAAACAGTAGGAGTTTAAATATATTACTTATTTATATTTAATGATATTATTAATTACAATTTTCAGAAACATGAGTGTTATGAACATCGCCGGTAGCACTACAAAATAGTATGAATAAAAAACTTTAGGATGAAAAATGTTAGGAAGAGTGATTATTCGGATTACAAATCGTTAGGAAGAACAATTTCGGGTAAAGAACTTTAGTTGAGCCAATATGGACCCATCGTTAGAAGCGTCTTGGTCGTCCGCTGGTTATAGGCTATATGAAATGTCACTTAAGTAATCTTTTGTAGCACCCAGCGCTAGTAAAGTAGGTACTTAGGTAGGTGTGATAAAAAAAAAATGCTTTTTTTTGTATTAACTGAAAGGGCTAAGTTAGCACATTTCAAATATGTATATAACTGTTATTTGCTCCAGAGTAGTCGGGTTTTAGTTTCTAACTTATGTCTGTATAATATAATCACATAATAGCGTAGTTATTGGAGAAAAAATAAAATATTTTCCGATAAGTTTAGCTTTAATGAAATTTTATAAATGGTTTACAAAAACAGTAAGCACATTGTACCTACTCGTTTATTGATTATGCGTAAATATAGGTACAGATGTAACAGAAGGTCATCAACTTTGGTAAGAAGAGGTAGGTAAATTCATACCTACCTTTTCTTTTAAGTGCGGAAATTCCCTACGGATATCCCTCAGCCGGAGCCGATGGGAGAGGTTATGTCGGACCTTAACCTCTTAGCCTTAGGAGGAACTTTGCCTCACTGTGTGTGTTCTACCGCCTATACAATGGTTGCTGCTCAGATGAATTGTTTGACATGATGCCCGTAGCTACATTCTATCATCGCACTTCTCGCCATTGGCAGGGAATTCATCCTCACACGTTGCGACCTGAGACGGTGCGCACTGTGCGGTATGAAAGAAACTTCATCCCACGCACACTCAAGCTGTGGAATGACCTCCCTGCTGCGGTTTTTACAAGCGCCTACAATATGGGGTTCTTCAAGAGGGGCATCAGAAGGTTTCTTCATGGTCGGCAGCGCGAGTGTGACACCCCTCCCTGGTGTTGCATACGTCCATAGGCCACGGTAACCGCTTCCCATCAGGTGAGCCGTGTGCTTGTCTGCCAACTAAGTGGTATAAAAGAAAAACCCCGAACCGACTAAAACGCACGGAGTCTATGGGTGGTTTTTGGTCACCGAAGGTGAAGTTAACAGGCATATTCCTCGCAATCCGACCGATCCAGGGCCATCTCTCTCGTTGTGCCCACAAAGTCCACAACTCGTCCTCGTCCAACTCTGCGCCGCCGCCGCAGCCTGCTTCTGCCAGGGTGACGGGCGGCTCTACCCGTCACCCCCAGTTCTGCGCTCATGGAGGGCGGAGCTCATTCATCGACCTCTAACGCTCGAGTTGCCTCAGCACTCTGGCAGCTTGGCTTGCAATCCTTCTTCGTTCGCGCAGCCGCTTGCAGAAGGTGGCGCTGGCGACCCACGCATCTGCGTCCTTCAAACCTTCGCGGCGAGCAAGGTGGCGAGCGTGAGAACTTTAACTCCCAGGACCGCCACCAGCTTCCGTCTCGGGATACTTACCTACCTAACATTTAGACTATTAGTATAAGTAGGTGATGTAGATAAAGATACCATTCAATTATTATACCTTTGAATAGGTATACCTGCCTGTCAGAAACGTTTGGAATAAAGTTTTATTGAATCCTAAGCAAACATTTCTTTCGTTTTTGTTGTAAGTAGTTACCTAACCGTAACGGTGATAATAACCAGTAGATTATAAGTAACCATGTATACATTTAAGAAAATAACTAAGTACCTAATTATTACATCATCCAACAAATATTCGATTAATATTTGTAGTGATATCCGTGCACTACCTATATAACAATTTTGTGTGTACATAAAAATTGAATAAAATAAATAAATAGAATTTTTTTTTTTTAATTACTCAATTATTCGCTAGAGAAACTCTGTACATATTTAGCGGAAATGAATGTTCGTTGCTTGGAGGATACTGCTCAGACTACAGTCAAGACCTTGTAGATACAATTTGATGGATTGAAGTAGGTACACTCAGGTACGTGGATTAAAACCAGAACCGCAGATTAGAAGATAATTCCGTCCAGCGCGTCAAAACAAACGATAATTTGTATCCTAACTTCTTAATTAAAGAGCTAATCGAATTTAGACGTTACTTACTAAGTAGGTCAGATCGATTTTGACTAGCAAAGTATTCAAGATGATCTTAATACCATGGCACCTACTTAACTACACACAGAATATTTAGATAATAGTGGGTACTGACTTACTAAAGCGGGATTATTAAATTTAATCATAGACAGAGTTAGGTACCCAATCTTTTCCTTTATTATTATCTTAATGATATTGTGATGAATGAGTTGAGTAGCGCCCTCATATTGTGCAGTTGCATACAAATTTGAAGCGACGATAGCTTAGTGGTTAAGAATCTTACGATCGAGAGGTCCCGGTTTCGAATTCTGATTATATGTGTTCGAATATGATTCGAACCCGGAACCTCTACCGACGTGAACCCACACTTAGCACAAAAGAAATAGTTTAGTTGGAGGGGTTAGAGGGAATATTAGTAAAATGGATTGCTTATCATCTTAAAAAAAGTTGGAACCCAAGGTCAGCTCTATGTTTGGGCTTGGTAGTTAAGTATGTGTATGTCGGTATTTTCGTGAGCGACTCTGACCTCTCAACATGAGAGGAAAACCAGCGCAGATACTCGTCAGGTCAAATAAGTGAAATAATGAAAGTGACCCAGAAAAGCAATAGTGTCGTGCAGACTAATCACCTGTTTTTAATTTGTTATTTTTTAAATTTTATTGCATTCAGAGTCGCCTTCTCTGCGTTTATTTTTGTGTAGCTTCAATGTATTTTAGTTTATTGAGGAGTGAAATTGCTCATTGCTCTTTGAGTATTTATCACGTTAAAAACTTACTCAAAATCTTCTTCCATCGACTCTGCTTCTTCTTATCAATCGCGAGTTTCTTTTTAACCAGAGGTGGCAGACAAAGACACGGCTCATGATGTGAACTGGTGACCGTGCACGTGCAATACCAGGGGAGTAACAATTGACCTGCTGACTGAGAAAGTACTTTCTGATGATTTAGTTTTAATAAAACTAAAATTTGTTATAATAATTCATTTTGTGAAACTTCATTTGGTTCTATCAATCAACTGCTAGACATAGGCCTCTACCAATGTGCGCCATTTTATCCGATCCTCTGCCTTCCGCATCCAGTCTGTCCCAACCACCTTTTTCAGCTCGTTCGTCCATCTGGGTACCTAGTGTCCTACATTCCGTTTGCCTTCTCGCGGTCTCCACTCTAGGACTCGTTTGCTCTAACGGCCATCGGTCCTTCAACAAACGTGGCCAGCCCACTGCCACTTCAGCTTTCTTATTCTTGCAATCTATGTTGGTAACTTTAGTTTTCTGTGAGAACCTCGTTCTGAATTCTATCCTTCAGAGAAACTCCATGCATAGCTCGCTCCATAGCCCGCTGTGCGACTTTCAAGTTATGAACCAGCCCACTGTAAGTGTCCACGTTTCGGCACCGTAAGTCATAACAAGTAGGACGCACTGTTCGAAGACCTTTGTTTTCAGGCATTGCGGTAGGGGTGAAGAGAAGACCCGAGGTAGTTTGCGAAATGCTGCCCAACACAGATGGATCTTTCTGGCTAGTTCTTTCTTGAAGTTGTTTTTACCTAGCTAGATAACCTGTCCCAGGTACACATATTTTTGAACAACTTCGAGCGTTGCCTCTTCGATGTGTTCGTTGAACATGATTTTGGTTTTAGCCAAGTTTACACCGAAACCGACACGTCGAGATGCTCCATCTAGGCTATGCAGCTTTTCGCTCAGTTGTTTCAACGATTCCGCAACTATAACGTGGTCATTGGCAAACCGAAGATGTGAGATGTATTCACCATTAATGTTTATACCTCGCCCAGTCCAATCCAGAGTCTTGAAGAAGTCTTTCTTCTTTTAAGGGGATATACCATCTTTATTTGGTTACTGTCAAGTAATTATTAGTGCGTGGAACGGAATCACTCAAAATAATGTCAAAAAAATGTCGTCAAGCAAGCGTGCGTTGTGATGATGACATACGAAAGATAAAATTAATAATAAAAAAAAATAGACTGATGCAATCGTGATGTGCAATAAATATTTTCTGTTAATCAATATTTACGTGAAGTAGAATACCGAATGGTTAACTATTTGATCAATGTTTGAAATAATTTTACACATACTGAAGGTTCACTGTGTCAAGCTCACCCATTTATGAAAATGTTAAATGCATTTTTATTCGTCCTGTTTATATCCTGCATATCATGTGAAGACGAGAATATTACGCCTTTACCTCAAGGTAGCCTTTTATTATCAATATTTCTTCATAAAAGTGCTTTCTACCATAAGTTTGAAGAGTAAGAACTAAGTGGGAGTGTTCTTTTCTGCTAGGCAAAAGTATTCCTTACAAGAAAAGAAGGATCCCTAACATGATTATTATATTAGATGAGATATGTATTTCTTTTATATACATAATCTTTTTATTTTATTTGTTTCTAGATGAATTCAAGTGTTCCTTACCTGATGTAAAGAGTTTAGACACCAATTTGGATGTAACAAGGTTTAGATCTGATTTTTCAAAAATATCTGAGGTAAGTAAGTAAATAATTTATGGAATTATAATATTTGTTTCCAAAAATTATAAACTCAAAAGCTTAGACTCCACTTCTAACACAATCAATATAACTTACTTAACTGGAGGCACTAGTAAGAATACTATTATTGTTATTTTTCAGGTGAAGTTCCCTGGTTTGATAGGCCCTCTGAATGAGAGACTAATATGTAAGATTAAATGCATTGATGGAAACTGGGTGGGACCACTTTGTTCTAGTACCCCAGGTATGTGACATATATATGACATATTATTTGGATGGCTTCAGACAAGGTTTGGTGGCTCACTGGTCAAAGCATTCCCCCTGTGAGTGAAAGATCCTAAGGTTGAATCCTAACCTAAACCTATTCAATTTTTCCTAAATTAATCAATATTTTATTTAGTTTTCATTATAATAGTTTACTAATGCATATGGGACAAGTTGGGTAGCTTAAAATACTGCTGTTGGTGTAACTCTGCGAGAGGAGTTCTACCAATCAAACTAGTTATCTTCTCATTTCTCATAATAATATATTATCACTGTTCATCACTACATAATTTCTTCTTCTATATAAAAACCACTATCTAAATTGTTATACATCTCTCAAAACTATATGTACCTGTTAAAATAAATAACTACATAACTCTAGCAAGCTATTTTAGCACGCTATAATGACTGTTTTGTTGAATCTCTTTTTTGGTGTGCTTAATATTGGACAACAAGCTGTACGAATAACTAAAGAAATATATGGTGAGACTGGCAAAGAAGAAAATAAACAGTCACACACCAAAAAGATAAAACAAGCAAAACCCGTTATATCATAATGGCCATCTTACAATGCCTCAACTTTAGTAACAAATGGCATGACATTGAAAAAACATAAAACTTTCTTTTAAATTGCATGGTTACACATTTTAGCATTTCATACCTACAATAAATACTAGCCAGAGAGCAGTTAATTGCCTTAAAGTACACCTCACTATTTGTTTCATTAAACATATTGCAATACAATCGGTTTCAGATGGCAGATTTCAACCAATATTACGGGAATGCCTCTATCGTAATGCTCATCCTTTGTTAGCAGTAACTTTTAAAAATTCTTCTATTAATGTGAGTATGTTAATTTTTTATATTTATTGATGTATTCATTATTTAATAGTCAATTCATAGTATCAAATCCGATTTGGTAGTCCTTTTTTTAATGCTATGTGCGCTCTGAAACTTAGTATTTTTCATTGAAGACTCTCGTAATGTTATCAGTTGGTGCATAAAATTACAAAAGCATCATGAATGTGTACAGTGAGAAACTTGTGTATTAAATGTTTCTTACATTTCTCTATTGACAGAAAGACACTCACTTCCCTCACGGCTCAGGATTAGTATTTATTAGGAGGTAGGACACGGCGGTATTTCCACCCAATTGAGCAGTCCGACTGAGGAAGTACCTCCGCCCTACAGAATACCGCGGTTATAATAACTTTATGTTGTGTTCCCAGTGGTGAGTAGGGTAGCCAGAGCTCACTGGAGAATTTGTCCTGTCAGTAGGAAGACTAAAGGCTTGTCCTGCTTTGTCTTCTACACTGATGGCACAGAAACTCTGTACTTACAGGGTTGGCAGCGCGACTGTGACTCCTCTGGTGTTACAAACGTCCATAGGCCACGGTAGCCACTTTCCATCAGGTGGGCCGTGTGCTTGTCTGCCACCTAAGTGGTATAAAAATAAATTAAAAAGTATCCCATTGCAAGCACTTTTTTAATGCTATGTGCATTCTGAAATTTAGTATTTTTCATTGAACACTCTCATAATGTTATCAGTTGGTGCATAAAATTACAAAAACATTATGAATGTGTACAGCGAGAAACTTGTGTATTAAATGTTTCTTATATTTCTCTATCAACAGAAAGACACTCACTTCCCTCACGGCTCAGTATTAGTATCCCGTTGCAAGCACTTTGGCTTGTACAAGATGAAGGGCGAGAACACGCTGCATTGTGAGAACGGGGAGTGGACACCGAAGATGCCCGAGTGTGTGCCAACCACAGTCATTACAAATTTTACAGGTAATGATTGAATAATCAGATTTTCAATATTCAATTTCTTGACGGATAATATAAGTTAGGCCAAACAGCAGTTAGATTGAAAAAATGCGGACGATTGACTCTGAGGATTAAAAGATGATTCTGAATGATGATGTGACCGTGATTAATGGTAGGATGATATTGAAAGACGTGAAATATCATGATATGACCTTCAATATTACATATCAAGTATGGTTCTTGTGCAAGGGATATGCTTGTCAACTTCACTTTGGGCAACCAAAAACGACCTACGGGCGTCGTGCGTTTTAGTCGGTTCGAGTCTGACATAACCTCTCCCACCGATTCCGCCGGGGGGTTGATAAGTTGATAAGTTCCTTGCAGACCTACCACAATTGTAGTCTCTTTCCACTTCACTGGAACAACTAATGAGTGATTTGAAGCTGAATGGGCTGGATGTGGGTTGGGTTCAGTCTGTCCTGTCCGAGTCAACCTCCGACAAGACCAGAAGGCTATGTCATTTGGTCACATCTGCCAACAGTTCTCAACAGTGGGATTTAGAGTACCTTAGAGATGTCAGAGCGCAGTCCTAAGTTTAGGTTAGGTTTAGACCAGGCGTGAACTGGAGTTTGATGATTGGAAAATAGAACTAAACAGAATAAGTCTAAGAACAATAATGGCGACAATAACGGGTCACTGCCCCCTCCACAAGCACCTATACACCAACGGTGTTATGGACAGTCCCCTTAGCAGGGGGTGTTTTGTTGTCCAGGAAACGGCCGCCCATTTAATACTAGAATGTGGGAACATTATTTACCATAGATAGAAAGCATGAAGAAGATGTTGAAAGGAGAGGGATAGCTAGAAATAGAGTGAATCGGGCACTACACAACTTTATGAGCAGCCGGAAAGTGTCCGAAAAGTCACGACTGACTGTACATGGAGGAGTATTAGTGCCGACTCTTATGTGTGGTAGAGAAAGTTGGGTGTGGCAGAAAAAGCATCAGAGTAGAGTGAATTGAGAATTGAGGCTTGACCTTGAGAGATAGAGTGAGAAATAGCGTGATAAGAGAACGATGTGGAGTGATAGAAGATGTAGTGATGAGAGTTGAGAGAGGAATGTTGAGATGGTTTGGTCATGTTGAGAGAATGAATGAAAGAAGACTATGGAAACAGGTGTATGATTCGAGTGTGGATGGTACCGTCGGAAGGGGAAGACCAGGCCAGGTATGTCTTTTGGGGTGCTTGACCGGGCTGGTAAATTTTCTGCTCAGTGGTCAGTTGAACCCTCTTGAGTGCCCGTATCTGTATGGGGCCTCCCTCTTTGCTTTGGCCAAATATGATAGCGGCTTAAGACCAATAGCAATCGGTAGCGTTTTTCGCCGTTTGACTGCCAAATTGGCGTGCCGCACCGTCAAAGAGGAAATGCCGATTACTTACAGCCTCACCAGTTGGTATATAGGATAGGAGGCCGCCATTCACACCACTCGGGCTTTTGTTATGGACTCGAGAAACGAGGGGGCGATTTTGCTGAAGCTTCGCAACGCGTTTAAATCCCTAGAGAGGTTCTATTGATTGAGATTAAAGGAGAAATCCCTTTTCTCTACCCCTTTCTTCATCAAGTGTATAGACTTCCTTCCAACCTCTTCTATGAAAACAACCTTCTTCTTTCAAAAGTGGCCCCCCCCAGCCGGGGGATCTACTTGCTCCGTTTGTGTTTAGTGTAGCTATACATAAGGACCTTGGACCGCCAAGGTCTCAAATCTGCCCGTCGGTCAGTCGGTCGGTCGTCTACGTTTGGTACTTGGACGAAGGCACAATCGGGGGTGAACCGGAGGATTTTATCCTAGGATCTGGAGGCCTTAGTTCCTAGCCTAAGAGACCTGGGTCTGGAGGGGAATCCTTCGTAGTGCGAATTTTTCTTCTGCGGCAATGAGGCTCGAGCATACTTTTCTCGTGTAAGTACATTTCTACCTGGCCTCAAGAAGCTTTCTCCTTTGGACTTCAACCTGTTGGGCTCACTTTTTTTTCTCTCGGCTTTTCCTGAAGCCGTCACTACTCGAAAGCAGCTTCTCTCTTCTCCCGAAGATCGCTTACTTATTGCTAACCATTCCAACTTGTCTCTGTCCTGAGGAAGTCTCCTTCGACGATGCCCTAAAATCGTTGGTAGAGTCGGTCCTCAACGTCTCCCGAGATGTCACTCGATAAGGCTATACAACGAGCGATGTCACAGCCGGAATCTGGAGCGTGGTTGCAAGTGTTACCTTCGCCTTATCTGGGTACCCTGCGCGACGGCGACTCTCTGCGCGTAGTGATGGCTTTCCGCCTGGGCTGTAAGGTGTGTGAACCCCACATATGCACCTGCGTTTCCATGATAGAAGCGGATATCACGCTTTGAGTTGTCGACGGTGCACTGGAAGGTTTCCGCGACACCACGCTCTGAACGATATCATCCGCCAGGCCCTTGTATCAGCGAATGTACCCTGTATACTTGAGCCTCCGGGATTGAGGAGGCCGGATGGTAAGAGACTGGACGGGCTGACTTTGGTGCCCTGGAAGAACGGCAAGTGCCTGTTATGGGACGCAACTTGTGTCAGCACTGTAGCTTCCAGCCACCTTAGTCGCACAATCCACTCCCCGTCAGCGGCCGCAGATGACGCCAGCTTAAGGAAGAGATTCAAGTACGGTGAGTTGGAGCCGCAGTAGTTCGTGCCAATAGCGGTGGAAACCCTGGGAAGCTGGGCAAAAGCTCATAGAGGCCACAGGTGATTCCCATTCCAGATCATTCCTAGTGCAGAGGCTGGCCATCGCAATCCAGTGTGGAAAAGCAGCAAGTGTGATGGGCACCTTTGCACCGGGAGCGATCAGGGGTGGGTCTTTTTATTCGAATAGTCAAAAAAAATTATGTATACCTACATTAAATTAATTAATAAGATTTGTAATGTGTTTGGTACTAAATAAATTTTCATTATGATTTAAAATTTAATGAGGAATCTAAAAAGTTAAAAATTGGGACGATTTGATTGTTTATATCTTGACTTACTTTGGGAATTAAAAATAATGAAAAATCCTAGTTTCACTATAGTTAAGCAATATCTTATTTTACAAGGTATATTTTTTTAGATTAAACTTACATAGTATGCAGTATTGGGAAGAATCTGACGACCTTGTTAAATAGCCTATTCTGTAATCTTATACTATTGATTTTCAGGTGACGCGCCACCGACGATTCAGTACACAATCGTAAGTGGATCAGCCGTGGTCGAGCCATCTGGCGAACTGTACGTTTACCCAGACAGTACTATCAGGCTGAACTGTGTGACACCACGCGCGCTCGGTGAACCTGAATGGAGTTGGACGCAGGCGTTGGGACAACATAGTTCTGGTTAATATTTTTTTCTGATATCATAGAAATAGTTAAAGCTTTCCTTAACAATTGAGGTATGTCACTAAATTACAATTATGTACATGTTATTTTAATGTCTTGCATGTAAATTATGCTACTTTTGATTTTGTAGAGATGAATCCATTCAATGGTTCAATTGATATCAATTATGAATCTACCATGTTTGCATTACAAAAGCAGGCTGTGCAAGCTATCAATAATCATCATTCTCAAAGAGACGTATTTTCCTAATTGCATCCGAGACCAAGGCGAAATCGGAACCTCCGAATCTGTGGCCATAATTGAACACATTGAATGAATTAATAGTTCAATAAATTAACAGTACCATGATTTGTTATTGACTTTGATTACAAGTCTACAATGTTTGTTTTACAAAACCGGGCTGCGCGAGCCATCTATTGCTTGAGCCTAAGATTCTGTACATTAAATGAATTAATAGCACTATTATTTATTATTCATCTGCATTATAAAATCGGGCTGCGCGATCTATCTATTGCTTGGGCCTAAGATTCTGTGCATTCAATGAATTAATAGCACTATTCTTTATTATTGATCTTGATTATAAGAAAGGGCTGCGCGAGCTATCTATTGCTTGGGCCTAAGATTCTGTACATTAAATGAATTAATAGCACTATTATTTATCTTCATTATAAAATCGGGTTGCGCGAGCTATCTATTGCTTGAGCCTAAGATTCTGTACATTTAATGAATTAATAACACTATTATTCATTATTGATCTTCATTATAAAATCGGGCTGCGCGAGCTATCTATTGCTTGAGCCTAAGATTCTGTACATTTAATTAATTAATAACACTATTATTCATTATTGATCTTCATTATAAAAGCGGGCTGCGCGATCTATCTATTGCCTTGGCCTAAGATTCTGTGCATTCAATGAATTAATAGCACTATTCTTTATTATTGATCTTGATTATAAGAAAGGGCTGCGCGAGCTATCTATTGCTTGGGCCTAAGATTCTGTACATTCAATGAATTAATATCACTATTCTTTTTTATTGATCTTGATTACTAAAACGAGCTGCGCGAGCTATCTATTGCTTGAGCCTAAGATTCTGTACATTCAATGAATCTTACCATAATATATTATTGACTTTGATTAGCAGTCTGTCTACAATGTACGTTTTACAAAAGCGGGCTGTGCGAGCTATGTAAAAATCTGGAATCAAGACTCTGTCCAATTAATGTATTACTTACAGTATGCATCCAATAGCAGGCTGTGCGAGCTATGTACAATCCGGGCCTAAGCTACTATACATTCGATGAGTGAATATAATCACATAAATTACATCAACTGAATAAGTTCGAGCTTTGTATCTTTGGGCCTAAATCAATAGAATAACAATCTTTATTTTACAAAAGCAGGCTATGCGAGATATGTATAATCCAGGCATAAAGTTATCATGTTAATGTTTTTTGGATACACAAAGGGTTTTATTTTTAGACTATCAATCAATCAATCAATCAATCAATCAATTAGCCCACCGCAGTCCACTTATCGACATAGGCCTATCCCAATGTTAATTCTCTTTTTAGACTAAACACTGTACATTTGATTATTCAACTTATTGATTACCGAAAATTAACCCTGAAAAGCAGTTTTCAATCACTATAACTATCTGTAATGTAGAACATGTTAGTTTTTTTATTTTGTAAATACATAATATATTGTATATGGAAACACCAAAATCAATACAAATGTACAATACATGTCTATTTATACACCATTTAGAACCATTGACCTCTAACCTAAGTAAGTAACAAAACGTAACAGATGCTATCTAAAATAAGTGTAAAAGTCGCGAATTTGACGTGAATATGATATATTTCCCTTCTAGGTTGGTCGCCAGACGAAGGCGAGAAAGAGACTCACTACGGACTCACTTTGAACAAGATGTCGGTGCGCCACAGCGACCAGTACACGTGTACGTCACAAGGAGGGCACACCAACACCGTAGTCATTAAAGTTGTTAGTGAGTTTTTGCGACTTACTTCTTACACACATAAAATACATCAGCGTCTGGTTGTGACAGGATGCAGGCACTTAACATTCCATTCTGGTTTGGTCCAAGCGTTGTTGACGCGAGTTCATACGGGCGTCCCTAGGGGGAGAGGGGGGAGAGGCTCCCCTGTAGTTACTTTTAGGAAAATTCAATTAATATTTCTCATGCTAGCGTTAATCCCAGTGGTATCGAAACCTTTCACCTCGGTGTCAGCTGATCCGTTTTTTCCAGTCTCTGTTAGACTGGAAAAAACGGATCAGCATTTTGGGTAAACTTCTGTATTTCCCGTAAAACGATCGCCATATGACCTCCACAACCCAAAAGCGATATCAAAGCATTGTTGTTAGACCAGTTATTGAACTTTTTGGCTCCAACTACTACTAACAACTGCAATTGATGTTCATATGGCAACCGGAACCGACGGCTTTACGTGATTTCCGAGGCACGACCTGACCAATGTAAATACCCATATTCATGTATACAAATATTTACACTGAGCGGCGATCGAATCTGCGCCTCCTGCGGGGCTCGTTCACCAACGCTGCGCCACAGAAGCTGTAGGAAAATTCCATCAATATTCATCATAATGACAAAATTAAATGGGGATGTGGAAGCCTCTTGATGCGTCGATCTTGGTGTAAACTGGTACGAAACCAAGGTTATGTTCAATGAACATGTCACATCGACACCGATCGCCATCGACGCTGTGGAAATAAAGCGGACAAAATCCGCAGCACGCAATAATTCAATGGATGAGGTCTTTCCTTATAGTAAGAAGCAAGCTGCGTCCCCGAGCCTCACCGTTGACCCGGTGTCTCCACCGCCGGTATTGCTCAGAAAAGTGGTTGAATCCCTGTTTCCAGCTTGGGCAGTGGTGATACATGTTCCACCACAGATCAAATGGATCAATCGACACGAAGGAGCCATCGTCCTAGTGCCTTCACTCTGATGCTAGTGAGGACTCGAGGTTGTACACGTTGATCGAGTGGCCGATATAGGAAACGCCGAGGCGGATACTCGTGGCGGTCCTGGGAGTGGAACTTCCTTCGCTCAATACCTTGCTCACAGGTATGGTTAGCACGTAGGCTGCCGCTGCCTCCTGCGAGCTAGCAATGCTCGAGAAGGAGGGGAGGGGGAGACGGGAGCGAGGGGGTCTGCAGAAGGCAGGTCTCTCCCAACCCAAAGACCTCATAATGCGCAGAGACGGTTCGAGGGTCGGAAGTCGCTCAACGACCTTCCTATCCGGGAGCAAAATGAATACACCGTGGTTCCCAGAGGGAGCTATCTCAAAACCGGAGAGGGCCCTGAATCAGGCTGGGTGCGTTTGATACACTCTTGACACATTACTTCATGACCGCTAGAGGGCGCCACATTAGATTCAGTGGCATGTTATATAGCCTTTAACCAGTGGACGATCAAGACGCTTCTAACAAATGTCATTTGTTCAGATCTAAATAAAAGATGTGGAACTGTGAGGGAACAGATGAACCTACATACTTACACTATTAGTGCATTTCAACGAGAATTACTATAATACCAAAAAGCAAACACTGAGAGGAGGTGATATGGGTGACCGTGACGTTTTTATTGGAGGTAGTACATGACGGTATTCAAAATTGAGCAGTCCGTCTGGGTAAGTACCTCCGTACAGAATACCTCGTTTATAATAACCTTGTGTTGTGTTCCCGGTGGTGAGTAGGGTGGCCATAGTTCACTGGAGAGTTATTGTGCTGTCAGTAGGAAGACCAAAGGCTTAAATAGACCCCACTGACTGGAGGGGGCGTGAAATGTTGGCGCGGTGGTCAGGGAGACCCGGTGAAACAGTTATCCGCTGGCCGCCCGCAGGCTGTACGGTTCCTGAACCTGAGGATTACTTAATCTACGCCCTAGGAGGCTGAACTTGCAGCCTGTGTAAACTTCCCGGTGCTATAGCCATACCGAAGGAGGAGACCGGAGTGGACTCGTATCTGTATATATCGCTTCAGTATCTGGGAGGGGACCGGGGGTCCTTTCACCCACCGCGCCAGTCAGTCACACAACCGTAGGACGCCTTGCTTTGTCTTCTACACTGGAGGCACAGAATCTCAGAATCTACAGTGAATGTTGATTACTGCAACATCAGGCGCCTACACTCCAACCTTAACGCATTCGCAGCCTACCTTGCTTTTTCTGACGGATACGCAAATATCATGACCGGCCGATACAGCCTACCTAATATACCCCGGATAAAAACTCGGGCACAACTTTATGAGTCGCGCCAGGGTTTGCTTGTACATCCGGGATGATATTTGCTGCCGCCATCTCCATGGTCTTGAGGACAGGGACCTGTCAACTCTATGGGTACGTATAGATCACGGTGGCCATACCCGTATCTATGCGTGTCTTTACAGGTCTCATAGCGGTGACCTGGGCACGGCTCAACTGTTTGAGCATCTGCAGCGGTCGGCGGAGAGGGTAATTGAGCAGTACCCCACTGCGGATTTAATTTTCTTGGGGGAAGGGCTGCTCACAATGATGAATGATGAATCGCCAGCTTTTTGTCCAACAGAAGCATCCAAGCTGTCGTCGACGGCAGCTGCTCGGGCCGCATGAACATAAACGCTGGTGTCCCACAAGGCTCCGTGTTGTCTCCGACCCTGTTTCTGTTTATCAATGACATGCTGTATGATGGCTCCATTCATTCATTGTTATGCGGACGACAGTACTGGGGACCGTGCAAATGTCTCTCAGTCCGAGGTGGAAAAGAGTCGCGAACAACTTGTGTCTGAAATCGAGACTACTCTCTCTGTAGTATCCGATTGGGGACGACTAAACCTAGTCCAATTCAACCCAGCTAAGACATAAGTATGTGTATTCGCCGCTAAGAAAACCCCATTCATTGTAGCGCCGCAATTCCTGAGCACACCGCTTACCATCTCCTCGAGTATCGGGATCGTTGGTGTCGATATTTCCAGCGACGTCCAGTACCGTAGTCATTTGAAGGACAAGGTTAAGTTGGCATCAAGGAAACTTGGAGTACTTAACAGGGCGAAGCAGTACTTCACTGCGGGGCAGCAACTCCTTCTTTATAAGGCACAGGTCCGGCCCCACATGGAGTACTGCTGTCACTTTTTTGCTGGAGCGCCTGCATACTAGCTTGACCCCTTCGACTCGATGCAAAGACGGGCGTTTAGGCTGAGGTTTGTGCTCAGATGAATTGTTTGAAATTATGCCCACAGCTACATTCTATCATCGTACCTCTCGCCATAGGTAGGGAATTCATCCTCATACATTGCGAAATGAAACGGTGTGCACTGTGCGGTATGAAAGAAACTTCATCCCACGCACATTTAAGCTGTGGAATGACCTCCCTGCTGCGGTTTTCCCAAGCACCTACAATATGGGGTTCTTCAAGAGGGGCATCAGAAGGTTTCTTCATGGTCCGCAGCGCGAGTGTAACACCGCTGGTGTTGCATACGTCCATAAGCCACGATAACCATTTCCCGTCAGGTGGGCCGTGTGCTTGTATGCCACCTAAGTGCTACAAAAAAAAATCAACATAGGCCGGGCCTTAGTCGGCATTCATCCGTGCACATCTTCCTTAACGTTAGTACTTCCAAGAAGCGACAGTGGCTTAGTGGTTATACTTGAAATAATTTAATGGGTGGATTATGACAGATGCTTTAAATCATAGAAGGTAACGTGGTACGATTGCAACGAAACGTATAACTATTATAATTTGAGTTATATCATTTGTAAATATGAAATAACTTATAATAGTACATTTAATAAATATAGTGTGCCAGATTTCAGTTTAAATTACTTCAAAAAAATTAAGCTATGACGTGATTTATATTTTGACGTGACGATATTTTTTTATTCTGCGAGGCCTCGTAAGACAGCTACGTTTTATCGTGTTTCTTTTTTAATTTTAGTGCTGTGGCTGTATTATCTTTGGTTGTTACATTTTAATCGTATGAATTCGTCACGTTTATGGTCAGCGTTGCCAGAATGGAACTTTAGTAATATTTCGCATAACTTTTGGCCGTCTTGTATTATTTCTGTCTTATAACGGGTTTTTCAATAAGCGGGTCCTATCTTTAAATTTAAACAAAACAAAGTATGTGTGAGATATTATCGAAATTATTTATTTATTGGAAAGATGTAGTGATGCCATTATGACCATTATGAGATGACCATGCCCTCAAAACTCTCATGCAGAATATTCAATGTGGCATGAGCTGTGTGGCACGTAGCGCCGTGTTATTGAAACCACAACATGTCGTTCAGATGATCCAGTGCATGCTAAAAAAAGTTGGTAATCATCGACCTATAGCGCTCGTTGGCAGTGATGGCCTGGCCAACGCTGTTCTCAAAGAGATATGATCCGAAGACGCCACCAGCCTAACAAAATTGTAACTTTTTTGGGATGCATTGGACGCCGTGTGGTTCCCGGCAGAGTAGAATTTGGACCACCCCATCTCTTCCAATGCGGTGTCGTACAAGGTGACTAAGAGATAAGACTGTTAAACATCAGACAGATATATACAGCCCAGACTCAGCCAGAGATGAATGGCTCGCGGCAACAATAGTGCACGGAAAACGGCAATAGGCTCACCCCCTATTACGTGGGATCGAATACAATGATGGTGAAATGTGGGTGTTAATTCACCTCTGCTTAACCCTCCGGGATAAAGGCGTGATTATATGTATGTAATTTGACAGATGTAGCTTCAACAAGATGGCCGCTACCATCTGTCAAAGTTCGGACGTGCCTATTGGAAGATCCATTACAACTCAAAATGTAAAAGGTGAAAGTAGCACAGAAAGTGAATAAATAATTAATCTTTTGTAACCTGAATCGATTATTCTTACAATCGAATGAGACAGTCCAACCCTAGACTACAACTGTCATAATGAACCTATTAAATTATTTCAACTATGAGGAGTCGGCCTTACGATCGAGCGGCCCTGGGTTCGAATCCTGGCCCTTACACTGCCGACGTCAATCCACTTCTAACACAAGCAATTTATCTTAGCAGAAGAAGTTAGAGGGAATATTAGTACTTTCGGTTGCTAATATTGCTATTAAAGAAAAGGAATTCTACTCAATGCTAGATGGCGATACCTTGTGAGTACATCCCGCAATAGTCTGTCCCGCAAAGTCACCTCTCTTTTTATTGGTTAGTTTCGGTTGATATACGAGCGACTGTTGTCTGAACTCCCAACTCTAAAAGAAAGGCCAGCACCAAAGCCCCGTTCGTCAATCTGTAGGTGTACCAGATTGGCTTAGGCCCTTGATGGCCCCATATATACCCTAAGTTCAACTACTAATAATACCATTTCCGTGTACTTTCAGACGTAATATGCCCTCCGCTCGCTGTGACGTCGCCTCGCATCCGCCAGTTCTCGCAAGGCACGCGGCTCGGCCACTCGGCGCACTTCAGCTGTCAGCCAGGATACCACCTTAATGGATCAGCTATACTAATTTGCATGGGTAGAGGTATGTTCTACTAGTATACACCCGTTTAACCCCCCCCCCACCCCCCCCCACCCCCCCCCCCGGCTAAATTTTGTTAGGTGTGGGTTCACGTCGGTAATGTAATGACCAGGAGTCGGATCACCACTGAGCTACCGGCGCTTTTTAGGTTTCCGGACTCAAAGGGTAAAAACCAAACCCTGTTACTGAAACTTCGCTGTCCATCTGTCTGTCACCAGGCTGTATCTCATGAACCGTGGTAGCTAGAAAGCTCAAATTTTCACAGATTATGTATTATGCGTGCCGATTGAAATCCATTATGGAGAGTACGTCATTTCCTTCGCCTCGCTTGGTCACTTAGAAGATTTATCTAAAATACCTCCATCTTGCGAATACATGTTTGAACCGGGTCAGTTATCAGCAACACAGAAGGTTCCTCCGAATCAGCCTAGCTAGCTAAGTATCTCCGCTAGCCCTTTCTTATGATACTTCGCAAGAAAGGACTAAGATTAGTGGTATACTTGGACGATTATTTAATAGTACATCAGGAGCGGAATACACGTACAGCTCAAGTAGAAATCGCAATACAGTTTCTGACCAGCTTGGGTTTCTGGGTCAATATGGAGAAATCGATAACTACACCAACGAAGTTAATCGAATTTCTAGGAATGGTAGGGGACACCAAAACCAACACAAAGTCCCTGCCTCTGGACAAGATTCAACGAATTCAGAAGATGTTGCGAGTACGACTCGAGACCGGCAGTTGGAACCTAAAACAGGCGCAACGCCTTATAGGTCATCTCAACTTTGCAACTTTCATCACCCACTGGGGAAGGATGCATTGCCGTTTACTGCAGCGACACAGCAATAAACTCAGAAAATGCCCACGATCGCAGATTCGGTATCCAGAAGACGTACGTTCAGAACTGAACTGGTGGATGGAGAATGTCGATCAGAAATCAGCGATCCATCCCCTGAGAATGCCCACGAACCACGTCATCACAGACGCGTCAGACATTCAATGGGGGCTCTGGTGAACAACGAAATGATAACAGGCCAATGGTAAGAACATCAGACCAAGTGGCACTGGAATCTAAAAGAGATGCTTGCGGTGATAGCCGCTATATCAACCAAGGCAAGGCATCTCCAGAATTCGTCAGTGACTCTTCAGTGCGACAACAAAACAGTCGTAGCTTACATAAAGAACGAAGGCGGAACACGATCGCGTCTTCTGCTGAATTTTGTCCCAACAGTTGCTGAACCTGGCGGATCATCTCAACATTGTGCTTTGCCCTCACCACCTACCAGGACTGTTCAACATAGAGGCCGAACACCTATCAAGAAATTGTGCCGCCGCCGAACGGCACCTAACAGACGTAGAAACATCGAGGCTGTTCAGCATGTGGGGCACTCCAGACTTAGACCTCTTCGCATCACAGACAGCACATGTCGTAGCAAACTATGTAACACTAGACTTGTCAGACTCGAACGCCTACTTTCACGACGCGTTCAGCAGATCCTGGCATTACCGACTTCCCTGGCTATTCCTGCCACCCAGCCTAATACCCAAGGTACTACATCATCTCAATTCATCCTCGGGCCGGTACATCCTAATAGCACCCAAGTGAAAGAAATCTTTTTGGAGGCCAGATCTGAAGAGCTGTACTCTAAAGCGTCCCGTGAAGCTCAGAGATCTGAAATAGACGCTGGTGGACACGGTAACAATGCTACCACCTGCGCAAGTCAGCAAGTTACACCTGGAAGCCTGGCTCATTTCGGGTGCAGCAGCGGGCAGCAGGGAAAGGATTTATTATAATCATGTTGGAGACAGTCTACTATTAAGACATATTCCCCCATTTGGAGTAGATGGGTGAGATTCTGTCAAGAGAAGAGCATTAATTTTCGTATTCCGAATCCATCAGACGTAGCTAGGTAACTCAGTTATTTGTTTTTAACGGATCGTCTCTCTTACAGAACAATTCTCGTTCATAAATCCGTTATTGCCAACATTTGCGAAACTATATCCGATATTAAAATTTCAGCTTATCCTATTGTAAAGCATGTACTGAAGGCTATTTCCTTAGCAGCCTCCTAAATTACCGATTTGGGACGCCAAGATTTTAATTAGTTCATTAAAAAAGCAAAAAATAGATTTGAATAGTTTATATCAAGTATCCAGACACACCGCGGCTATTTTATTATTATTTTCTGGTCGTAGAGTACACGACCTTACTCTTTTACATACTGATAATAACACCGATTCTATTACCTTGCACCCCGTTTTCGGGTCGAAAACTAACTCGTCCTCATATCAACAATCTAGTTGGACATTTATATCCGCCCCTGACAAAGGCATCGATGCAGTATATTGGTTACGCACACTCGTAAATATGACACAGGGTACGCGGGGCAATATTACTAGTTTGTTTTAAGCAACTAAAGGCCTTACAAGACCAGCTACTGCAGCGATTATAGGGGGGTAGATGAAGCGTCTTTTCGCTGATGCCGGTACTCATGCATCAGCTGGAAGCGGTAGGTCAGCTGTTTCATCCTTAAATTGGGTAGAAAATTATCATATAAATGATATTCTAGATAAAGCTAATTGGCAATATGAAGGTACCTTTAGAAAGTTTTACCTAAAAGAAATCAAAACCTTAAAGAGGGTAGTAACGTCAGAAAAATCTCTTTCACAATTTTTTCAGCCCATTAAATAATAGACATAAATTGATTGTTACGCAATTTAATCCAATATGCATTTAAGTTTATAATACATAAATATTATGTTTAATCACATTGTTGCGTTTTTTATGCACAACAATAGACAAGTCAATACCGGCAACAGATAGATACTTCAAATATTTACGGAATATTTAGTAACATATTTGTCGCAGCCAACTATATGCTAGTTTATTTTATTAACCGTTCAATCAGCAGCCTAGCCTCTTTTCTAACCAGTGCCGTTCAACTAGCGGCCTGAATGGTATTCAGCCGCAGCGTTTGTTACAACATTTAATAAACTGGCTGGCTATTGCTTTAGCCAATCGTACAATACGGTGACATGGTTACAAAAGTAATAAAAACGTTTCTTTAGTCAAAAAATACTCTTTATTATAAATATTTTTGTGCTGTCAGTGGAAAGACCAAAAGCATGTCCTGCTTTGTATTTTACACTGACGGCACAGAAACTCCCAATGCTTGCAACGTTGGCAGCGCATAGAGTCCAGGGTCCTCTTATTGTTTTTAGGGTTCCGTACCTCAAAAGAAAAAAAAACGGAAGCCTTATACGATTACTTTGTTGTCCGTCTGTATGTCTGTCTGTCAAGACCTTTTCCTCAGGAGTGCGTGCTATCAAGTTGAAATTCATACCACACACTCAGATCCATAACGTCTTGAAACAGTGCAAAAATTTGTACTCCTCTCTCTACTTGTCTTTCTTTTGGGGCTGACAGGTCAAGGCGCCTTCCTAGCAGAAGCAATCCGAGGCGACGCGAGCACGCCTCCCCATCTTCTTATTCTTTACCTTCGTGTTAATCCCAATAGCATCTGAAGCTAGTCTAGTCCCCACACACCCGAGGAGAGGGCCAGATCATGAGAGATGGCCCTGGGTCGGCCGAGGTGCGAGGGATATGCCTGTCAACCTCACCTTTGGCAACCAAAACGACCCACAGGCGGCGTGCGTTTTAGTCGGTTCGAGTCCGACATAACCTCTTCCACCGGCTCCGGTGGAGAGGTATCCGTGGGGATTTTGCGCATGTAAAAAAAAAGGTGTTCGCTTTACCAGTCTAACTGCAGCCCATCACAACCCGGAGGCAATATTGAAGCATTGCAGCTAGACCAGTTGGTGAACTTTTTAGGGCTCTATCTACCCGTAACGACTGCCTTAGATGTTTATATGGCAACTGGTACCGACAGCTCAACGTGCTCTCCGAGGCACGACCAGACCAATGCAAATACAAATACCCAATATGCATACAAATATTTGCACTGAGCGACCCGCGCCTCCTGCGTAGCGGCCGATTTCACTACCGCTGCCCCATATCCAGGAGCAAGATGAGGACACCGTGATTCCCACACCGAGGAGAGAAATCAGAATCAGAAGTTTCTGGGTCAGCCGGGGTCGAAATATATTATCTTTATGGCAACCTTACCTCCAGCAACTGAAGACCCAATGATGGCGTGCTATTTTAGTCGGGTCGAGTCCGACATGATCACCCCCGCTGACTTCGATCTGTGGGATTTCCACAGTATAAAAATGATCTCTTGGAATTGGATTGATTTTATGTTTTGGCACTTCCAGGTCAGTGGTCTTCCTTGCCACCAACATGTGAGGAGACATTCTGCCCGACGCTGAAGACGTTAGGCCTTCACCTGAGCGTGGTGGAATACAACTCCTCCTTTGGAGGTCGGGCCATGTTCCAGTGCTCCTGGGGATACAGGCTGGTTGGGCAGCCGGGTTTGGAGTGCGAGTTTGATGGCAAGTGGTCGGGAGAAGTGCCACATTGCATACGTAAGTATATCATCACATTAACTCTGTCTGTCTGTCTGTTACGCTTTCACACCAAAACCATTGAGCAGATTTTGATAAAAATTAGCACAAAAATTTACTAGAACTGAGGAAAAGATATGGGCTACTTTTGGTTGTGGAATAATGACTTGAAGCAATGACGTATATTAAAAATATGTTATACACAAAGATAGCGGCTTTCAACAATGGCGCAAACACTAAGTATAAAGAAATATACGTACAGATAATAACGCCTTTATCGCCAAAGGGTTAGGCAGAGGTGAAATTAACACCCACATTTCACCAATCATTAAATTCGGCCCCACGTAATAGGGGGTGAGCCTATTGCCGTCTTCCGGGCACTATTGTTGACTCGAGCCATGCATCTGAGGCTGAATTTGGGCTGTATAACCTGTTTGATGTTAAACAGCCATATCCCTTAGTCGCCTTGTACGACACCGCATGGGAAGAGATGGGGTGGTCTAAATTATTAAGTTATATGAAATTCATTATTATTTAGCTTAAACTTCTCAGCTTTTTCGGCTGATATGTGTGAACCTACCACGGGCTTAAGCCAAGTGAGCAGGTACATTTAGAATTGTGGTTCAATTAATATTATTATAATTAGGATTTTTTTATTCAAGATTTCGTTTTGCATAGCTCACTATCGTGTCTCTGATTGGGATGTAAAATGATGACGAACGTTCCTGTTTTTGTCGCCCTTTTAGAGTACGAACAACTCATCTATAGTTTATAATGCATAGTTGGTTTGTGGGGGTTCAAATAGGGGATGAGGGTTTATAATAGGTCGTTACATATGAAATTGCCGTTTTTTTGAAGAAATTGGTGAAAACCCAATTTTCAGTACTAACATTTTTGCATTTTTTTAAGAATGACATATTATATCCAAATTTTATCATTGTTTTTTGTGTATGAATGAGACAAAATTAAGCTAACAAACACTTTTATTACATTTTTGAAAAGTGACAGTTGTTAAAAAGTAATACGAAATTTATCATCAAAATGGATAGCATTTAGGAATGACTGTTTTTGAAGATCGAATTTAATTTCACCCTCGAGCCTTTGCAGATGCGTAGACACATTGCTTCCTTGGCTGTATTTTACCGTCGCTTCAATGGTGAGTGTTCTGATGAGCTCTTCCAACTAATCCCACCATCTCCTTTCCTTCATAGGACAACACGTGGATTAGATGTCACCCTCACACTGTGCAGAATATACGAGCAAGAACCAAGCGGTTCGGAGACTCTTTTCTTAGCCGCACCACCAAGACCTGGAATTCATTACCAGCACACGTGTTTCCTTCTTTCTACAATCCCGGGTCGTTTAAGCGGGGCGTGAAAAAGCATCTGATGAGGATGCCAAGCTGAGCGCCAACATTACTTAGAGTCTGTAATGGTGACTCTTTTTCCTGAGACTTTGCCTTTAGCTTACTATCAGGCGAGGTGAAGTCAAATTGGCGTGTCCTAGATAAAAAAAAACTATAATTAATACAGAGTTGTAAAACCTTGAAATCAACTTTCAAACAAAATATCAATCAATCAGCCCACCTGAGTCCACTGCTGGACATAGGCCGTTCCCAATGAGCGCCATTTTCTCCGATCCTCCGCCTTCCGCATCCAATCTGTCCCAGCCACCCTTTTCAGGTCGTCCGTCCATCTGGCTAGGGGGCGTCCTACCTTTCGTTTACCTTCTTGCGGTCTCCACTCTAGGATTCGTTTGCTCCAACGGCCATCGGTCATTCTACAAACGTGGCCAGCCCACTGCCACTTCAACTTGCTTATTCTGTGGTCTATGTCGGTAACTTTAGTTCTCTGTCGGATAACCTCGTTCTGAATTCTATCCTTCAGAATAACTCCAAGCATAGCTCGCTCCATAGGCCGCTGCGCGACTTTTAAGCTATGGACCAGCCCCACTAAGTTTCCACGTTTCGGCACCGTAAGTCATAACAGGTAGGACGCACTGTTCAAAGACCTTTGTTTTAAACAAAATATAAATAATGGAAATAGCTATTAAATTACAGGAATAACGAACTGATGGATCTGTAAGAAATTTTTGGCAATTTCATAGGTAAAGACCTAATATTAAAATTCTTAATTTTCGAAAGTAAAATAATATAATGTTAGTTGTGATAACCGATATATACGTAGGCAGAGCCACTGGCAACTGATAGTAATTACTCAAAAAAATAATTTTATCACACACAAGGCTCGCTCAACAATAGTACTCGGAAGACGGCAATACACTCACCCCCTATTACGTGGAACCGAAAACAATGATTGGTGAAATGTAGGTGTTAATTCACTTCTGTCTCACCCTTCGGTGATAGAGGCGTGGTTATATGTGTGTATGTATTTGGCTTATAAGAAACCTTATTCTTATATCTATTCCTTTACAGCTATTTACTGTCCCGACCCGTCGGTACCTGAAAACGGACGCTTGCTAACTGAGCCATACATCAAACACGGCAAGTACCCCGTAGGCGACCTGATGATATACGCTTGTGAGGATGGCTATGAAATCGTCGGGGAGTCCTCTATAGTGTGCACAGAGAACGGGTTCTGGTCACACCCACCGCCGTTCTGTTTCCCTCCTTCCGAAGTACGTAAAGCAGATACTATATTCGTTGAAAATGCTACATTGATGCACATAGAAGAGTAGTAATAAGTACGTACACGTTTCATAGTTACCTACTAGTTTGTGCTAGGTATGCCTTCTAGTGTGGAAAAGGTGAATCTACTACGTAGTTCTGTAACGTAATCTCGATTTCATTACAGAATTCAGCTGTTATTTAGTTATAGAATCGATGTAATCATGATTACATTAAATAAATTCTACTGTTACGTAGTTATCATGAAGTAACTACGATTACATGACAGAATTCAGCTGTAACGTAGGTTAATAAAAGATAGACTCTAGATATGAAAGGCTGTAATCGTTGTATTATTATTAGTTAAAAGTTTTATCAAATACTATAATTATATGATTGTGTAGATATATGTATTATACAAACTATTGAAAATTGTTGCCATATAAAGAATGGAGGGAAGTTAAATCGATCCACATTCATTATAATGTTCAATCCTATCGCACTGGTAAAATATAAGCACTATTAAATTTGAAAAATTTGTTAATTTACTGAAAAAAAAATATTGATTAAATCTTATTACACTGAAACACACACACACGCACACACACACACACACATAGTGCACAGTTGCTTAGGCCGCCTACTTTCTGTATTTGCTACACTCGCTATATTACTTGTAGAATATTAAGCTTCAAGTGAAATACGCTAATAAATTAATATGTACTTTGAGAGTCCATATAGGGTGTGCGTACCCCTTCGGGGATTTACCGGCGTGAACATATAAATATGTATTTTGTTTGGAAACGAGTTTTAACGTGTTTAGAGGGTGGATTTAAATTGGTTACAATAAAAGTAAGGACTAGCGTAAAATCAAATCAACTTAAATGTGTCGGCTAATACGAACGAGCATGTTCGATTTATGGTTGGGCAATAGCACGTACGTACGTACGTAGTACTATTATTTATTCTGTGTCAATATGAATAAGGGGGCTGTTGAAAATTACATATGTGTAGAAAATTATAAAGTTACAATAATATGTAAGGCTAGTGTGTTTTAGATCTCAGGTAGTTAGTTATTGCAATTAAAAAACTACGATTAATATAAAATTGTAAATTTTACCAACTCATTTGGAAGTATATTGCTTTATTTATAGAAAAGGAAAAAATATTTGCATATGAGTGAGAGTTCCTTATTAGTGTTGTTAAAACCGAAACTACAGTTCTAATATCTTATAAACACAAACGGTTCTAACTCCTCTATAAAGATGTCAATGTAAAATCAAACAAATAACCTATTGCAGTCCACTGCTGGACATATCCTCCTCAATGCTGGGAGGGTTTGTCCCACAGTTTCCACGCTGGTCGGACGAACCCGGTAAAGGGTTTTTATTTAGAGTTTTCCTTCTCTCGCAGTGATGTCGCCTATTTTTAAATTAGCCACCTCTTACGACACCCTTCGGATGAGGTGGGGTAGTGATACTTGTATTCATTCTCCGTCATCAAACTGATAGGACACCAATGTAAAATAGAGACAACGTTCACTACCTACAGTGCCATGAGCACGAAAAATACTCGAATTCGTAACGAAAACGTATCTCGATACGTTACGAATTCGAGTATTTTTCTCTCGAAGCATTGCGATTGATTGCCTGCCTACTGTGAACCTGTGTATTACAAGTCTGCCAATCGTAAAGGTCCGTTCTCTCGATACGTTTACTTTACAAGCTCGAATATTTTAAAATAAAAAAATTCCTCATCCGATATCCTATATTAAAGCTATGCTTAAGTAGGTATATTAAGAATTAGTGCTGTGTGATTATTGCAGAGAAATATTGCATCAATTATTTTACTACAATTAGTTATACATCTATAATTTTAAGAATATAGAAAAATGCCAAAGATAATGTTTAACACAGCCTTTAAAGTTAGTAAGAAAATATAAGTTATTCTAGTCTTGATAGAACTCATGGTCATCACAAAATAAAAGGTCTATTTTGACAGTTCACGTCCATGAAGTTCTCTATTTTTTACTTTAATTAATTTTTTCATTGACGGATACCGCCCACTCGACTAAGCGCTATGCATAACGATTATTTGATATTGTCCAGAGACTATTAATAATCGGTTTAGATCATTTAATTATTGAAGTTCACCACCTGGTGTGGCGATATTTACTGAAAATTATGAGCTTGGAGCCCAAAACCGTAAATAATGGCAACAGAGATGTCAATATTGACAACATAATTGGAAATGAAATATTTTAAATAATGATGTCGATGTTATAGTAACAAAAATATTAAATGAACGAATATTGCCGTTTCGTAACATTGTATCATTGCAAAATACCTACAACATCAAAGCTTAAGTTGCATTTTGTAATCAGAACTTTAATCCAATAAACTTTATTAACAATACATATTCAAATAGATCAAATACTAATTAAACCTTGAGTCGCTTTATCGTGAGTATGTATCACTAGTTACGTCACGAAGGCAAATGTCATAACGGGACTTTTATTTAGTGATGAACAATATGTTAACTTTTAATAAATCTGTATATTGTGTTTTTGTGACTTGTCATGCGGGCGCCTGTATCGTAATATTAATACAGGCCCCTTATTATGGGTCACATCGAGTTTCACACGCTGTGAGAAGATAGTAGAAAAAAATTAAATCGTGTTTCCTTCTTCCTACAGTCCCGGGGTCCTTTATGCGGGGCGTGAAAAAACATCTGATGAGGCTGCTTAGCTGTATGTCACTATTGTAACATTACTTAGTGTCTGTAATGGTGATGGTTTCCCCTGGGACTTTGCCTTTAGCTTACCATCAGGCGAGGAGAAGTCAAGTTCACGTGTCCAAGATAAAAAAAAATTACAATTGGTTAACACAGAGGAGAGATATGGTGTAAAATTAGATTAACTTAAATGGTACCGACTTTTACAAAATTGCATAGTTTCTCGCTTTGCTCAGAATAAGAGTCCTAACCCAATTTCGTGCAGATAAACAATATGCACAGATTGTGCAAACATTCATATGTATTGGTACGACGTACGAGGGTTCGCATGCATGATATGCATAAAGCAGCTGAGGTGGTAAGTCATGATATTTACGAGATAGCGTTCTTGGATGATAATGAAAGAGTTGTAAAATCAAAATTTAATACAGAGATGTAAAATCTTGAAATCAACTTTCAAACAAAATATAAATAATGGAAATAGCTATTAAATTACAGGAATAACGACCTCATGAATCCGTAAGAGAATTTCGGCTATTTCATAATACCTAATATATATTTGTCTGATGTTAAACAGCCCTATCTCTTAGTCATCTTGTACGACATCGCATGGGAAGATAAGGGGTGGTCCAAATTCTACTCAGCCAGGAACCACGCGGCAGGCGCGCAAAAATATACAGGAAAATTTGTATAGTTACAGGTGAGCTTCGGTGCCTCAGTGGTAAGAGCATTACCCCTTTAAGGGAAAGGTCGCGGATTTGAATCTCGCCTGAACCGATGATTTTTTTTTCATCCCGCCTGATCTTAATCGCTTTATAGCTTAAAAAGACTTGTTTTAAAGCAGACGCCAATGGTGAATTCGCTTGAAATATTCGAGCACTTCATTTTAACCTCTGATATGTGCTATATTGGTCCCAGGCTACATCTTTATCGCCATTTTTCGTTGAAGCGACTGCCATCTGACCTCTACAACCAATTGACGATATCGAAGTACTGTAGTTAGACTAGAAATCGAAATACGGTCCCAGGCTTATAATATGATATTGGCTGGTGTGGTTAGATTCCTCTCTGCTGTTAACACACTCAAAAGGACTATTGGATTAATTTATATAACTTGAGTCAAGATCAAGATGTGCAAATAGATAAAATAAAATAAAATAAATAAAAATACTTCATAGCGTTAAAAACATGGTTTACAGAGATATATATATTTAAGTAGGCTTCTAGTATATTACACTATATTTCTGTACGAAAAATGTTTCCTAAACTAGGCTATTGCCTGTATTTTAGGTAAACAGAGTTCAGTCGTTGACATATTATTTATTATCACTGTTTCTACTTTTAATTGTTTGCACACAAAATAGTCTTTGTGGTTCATAGATCATACAAAAGATGTTAAAAAAACTTTTCAGTACCTTCAGAAGTACCTGGGCTACTGAGTTTTATCTAATGATGAGTTTCGAAGACAGATAACGTAACTCTTCAATAAATAACAGCAAATCCACTGCGATTGCTGCCTATATATGCATTGTTTACTAAACCACGCTACATAACACCATGCCTGGTAGGTACTGTGTACAGGTGTTTGTTAAAATCCGTTGTATTATCAAATTCGACCACGCTTTCTACTTATTATAAATCTAAACCATTCAGCAACCAGCACACCTACGAAAGTTAATCAGTTTACAATTTTATTGAATTTCATGCTCCTGTCATCAAAAGAGATTCTCATAAGTCAAGCCAACCCGTCTTCACCCTCTTAGGAGACTTAAAAACGCAGATTAACGTATCCATTTAAAAACTAACCAGAATCAGGTATGTCAAATTTGGTATTTCTTACTTGACTGAAAATGTTCCATACAATTTTTCAACCATGATTTCACTCCGTCGGAGGTGAAATCATGGTTCCAAATTAAATAAAAAATACCAAATTCACCCCAATATTCATCTCACCGACAGAACCCTATCCCACTTACGTAGATGGTAGGTCCTGTTCTTCATAAGGTAAGCTGCGAATCGTGGTCTCCTTATAATGATGCAATACCGCAATATCTTAGGCCGTGCTCGCGAATTCAGCAACGAGCGGTAGGTATGGCACAGCACCGATATGTTTTTACCAGTTTTAAACAGGGATCAGATAAATTAGATATCAAGTTCTTGATGGTGGATCTCCCTAGCGTATTGGGTTAATATTATGGGCATAGAATAAAGGTACGAAAAAAACAAACATCACACTTCTCTACGCAGGTATTATTATTTTGGACATTAAGTATTATTTATTACATTATATTAGGTTAAACACTTATATACTTGATACAATATAGTAATTATTTACGTTATATATTTTCAATGAGTAAATACTTGATTAATTATAACACTTACTATTTCCTTTCAATTGATTAAATAACGGTAAAATAATTCCAACGCTTGCCCTTAAAATAACATAAAATTATCGACCCTGTTGTCTACATGCAATCCCATATTATTATTTTTATATTTATTATATTAACTATATGATAAAGAAATAATTTAACGAAGGTAACAGACTAAAATTTCCAATTATAATATTTATCAATTTTGTGTCTATTGTAATATCAATGAAAATGAAAGACAAATACTTTTCATAATGAAACACTTATACGTTTTCAGTTTAAGCTAGTGAAGTAGTACCCTTTGTACAAGTAGTACCGTGTTTAGTGATTTGTTTTAGAAAAAATATCAGTAATTTTTTTTTGGATTCATGAGGACTTTTAGTCGCTCGGGGGCTCCAAAGGATACAAGTTTACTCTATATGGTATATCAACTCCGTTTCCTAATTCCACAATTTCAATATAAAATTGATGACCCGGGTAAAGGAACCTCGGCAATTCAGTAATCCACTCTTGGCACTCGTCTGTAGTGCAGTGAATCGCCATAGCAGGTGGGGAAGTATATTTGGGTGAAGTTACAGATCTTATGCGATTAAAAGTTACTTCTATCTGCTTTCCGAAATCAATGAGCTTTACTATTGCTTTTGCTCCTGGATCACTCACCCTTTTAACAATGGCTCGCTCGTATGATTTTATATAATTCACTTTAACACCACAGCATCGTCCATCAACTTCAGCTGCAGCTACATCTTCAAGTGGCTGTTTTTTGCAATAAACTGCAAATGCATTTCCTTCTTTCATATATTTTCTGAATTCATTAATTTCGGCAACGTAGAAACTTTCAACTGAGTCACCATTCAGAACTCTAACACAAAATTTTTCACCAACTTTTAGGTTTTTGTATTTAACAGGTTCACTGGAATTTGAAGCTTCGAGAGACGGTTGTGTCTCTGACGTTAAATCAAGTGACCCGAGCGTAGTTGCAATATCATGAGGACTTTCCATTGTCGTAAGTTCCACACTAAACTTATCCACTGATTTTGATATAATCGTTACTTTGGCTATTTCCTTGCCAACAATCAATTTCATTGCATCTTCTTCATAGTAATTTTCTTTCAGTTCATGTTTACTCAATTTGCAATGTAAAGCAAGCGGGGGGCAATCAATATTTGAATTTGGTAAATAAATACGTTTCGATGACACGCGTTTTTCTTTGTATCCATAGTCTATAGCGAAAATGGAACATGTCACACTGGTTTCTCTATATAATATGAAAGTTATATCTCCTCGTACATACTTATTGAGTGTTTTTGATTTGAAAATAACCCGCTTCGAGATCACAATATCTTTATCAGTTATCAAATCCCCAGGGAGCTCTAATAATTGCACAGCATCACTGAGAGAAGCAAGTCGAATATAAAAACTTTTAGTATCAACTCCATTTGTTACCTCCACTATGTGGGATGATCCCGGGGAAAATGATTGAATATCCATTGCCGCAGCAATTCGGGAAATTTGATTTTCGTCCATGATTACCCGGTAGACAACAACACCTTACTCTTTATCGGTACTTAATGATCGTTTAATTGCGCCGACTACCTATGGCGTATGGCGCGCAAGCCTGTTCACGCCTGCGCTACTTTTATTGATCTGCTGGTTTCCCTTAGCAACGGATTGACGAGCCCCGGGCAATTTATAAAAGGGACTTGTTATAAATGTGTTTATGAGATGAAGATATACTTAGATACATTGCTATAAAGAACAAGATGAGGCAAAAGTTGTTTTGCCGTTAATAAAAATGGGGATTGGTGGTAGAAGGATGAAAATTTATTCGAGTTATTTGTATTTTTACCCGACTGCTCCAGCGAAGGTAATGTGTTACGCGCGTATGTGGTATTCTTTGATCCCATCTACAGGGCTAACGGCTGGACGGATTTCGATGAATCGTGTCTCAAATTAAAGGTATCATCTCTCGAGTGTATATGGTGATATGGTACATAGAATGTCGACAAAAACTATGCGGTAATAAATTTTAGCGTTAACTACTTGACGCTAAAATGCGTGTTGTCAAAAACTTTATTTCATTCCATTTTTTTAGTGGGCTATCAAAATGATGCGATTTTGAAGGAGATTACAAAAATATATACGTGTTATATCATAACTAAAATGTTAAAAATAAAAATGAGACCTTCCAAATATACACAAAAAAATGACAGCGTTACATGACAAATTAAAATAATGAGAGGCCAGTGTTCGTTTTTGTTTTATATGGATAAATGTATCAGAACGAATCATCATCTGCCTGATCTGGTCCACTGGTTTGGAGTCAGTGCACCATTTCTTTGTACTCCATACCTGCATGTCATCATCATTATCACCATCTTCTTCATGGAGACGTATTTTGCTGAATGAATCAGAGGCAATGGTGACCTCGGAGCTCAGGGATTCCGGCTCTTCCTCCTTTACATCGCACGATCATGGGTGTTCATGGTAGTGAGACCATTTGCACGCATATCAACCTCAACAACGTCAAGCCAGGAAGGACTTCTTAGGCCTACCCCTTCTACTTGATCACATACTACCGAAACCTGTCAAAATAAAATAATGTACTTGTTGTACAACCTAGTTTGGAATGAGACACGGTTGGGTCTTAGTAGAGTTGAGGTCGACCAAGTTAGTTCAATCGGAAAAGTCACCATGACACCTTGGCCCCACACTCGAAGGAGATGTCCTTGGGTCAGCCGGGGAACGACTCAGAGAGATACGTCTCCGACAATCTCACCTCTGGCAACTTTGTTGATCATGAAAAGTTGTTACTAATACTAGATAACTATGGTGTTTCGAACAGCTCACTTCGCTTCCTCAAGTCCTACTTCGCTGACAGAATACAAAAAGTTAACGTTAATGGCACTGATTTTTCTGGTGCGCCATAAGTTATGAGAGTATCCCAGGGTTCGATATTAGGACCCCTTTTATTCTTGATATACGTAAATGATCTTCCTTACTATGCTACAAGTCTTTGTGAAATTGTATTATTTGCTGATGACACATCATTAATTTTTAAGACTGAAGGACATAAATCAGTACACGACGATGTGAATAATACCCTTTCTAAAATATTGCATTGGTTTACAAGCAACTACTTGCTGCTCAATGCAAGGAAAACAAAATGTGTAAAATTTACTATGCCTAATGTAAGGCAATATTATAACGAATAATATTATAACGAATTACGAATCTGTTCAAATAGTCAAAACCTACCACAGTTTTTCCCGGAATAACTCTCGATAGTATACTATAATGGGGTTCTCATATCACAGCCTTGGCAAGAAGACTTAGCTCAGCAGCCTATTCGGTTAGAAAGAAAAGGTCACTGACTTATGAGGAAACTGCACGATTAGTTTATTTTAGCTACTTTCATAGCGTTATATCATACGGTCTGCTGCTGTGGTGCTCAGCTGCCGATATTGAGACTATATTTGTACTACAGAAACGATACGAGCAATCTATTGCCTCAGACCCCGTGCCTCGCTGAAAGGATTATTTAAAGAAATTAATATTTTAACAGTTGCTTCTCAATATATTAAATTTATGATAGTATATAGTTATGTGCACGGGGTACAATTAAATGCCGTTTACTCAACGAAGAGATTTATTAGGTCGCCACAAACTAGACAGTTAAATCACTAGTACACACAACTCTTCAACAGTTCCAGTCGCTCAGTAGTTCACAGTAGTCCACAGTCGTTGCTCAGGTCTCAGGTAGAATCTTCTTCGGTCGCTTAAGCTCGCCGTGTTTGTTATCGATCTCAAAGACGGAATGAATGGTATCGCTATGCGAGCGTGTTATTATACCTTTCAATTAAGAGTGTCGAATCATCTAGAAAATACGCGAGCTATAATTACCAACCTACTCTTTTGAAGTTTGCCGCCGTCGCGGACCTTCGAGTTCATTCTTGATATTTACCTATTCTTTTTATTTAAAAGAGTAGGTATTCGTAGGTAGGTTGTGACTTTGTGTTGACGATTCTAGATTTTTCTATGCCAATCGGTAGAGTACCTCGTCACTAACAATCAAAATTCACTTTCGCTGGGGTGTGTCCCATACTGTCATGTGCCGCAGATCGATAGGACATCAGGAACAGTGGGATGTATTGGTCCCAATCTCTTTGGTGTTCATCGACAACTTTAGCCAAGTGATTTTCCAACGTCTGGTCAAACCTCACGACCATTCCGTTTACATATTTCTTGAAATAGAGCAGACTCGAAGTTCCGTCCTTGGTCAGAGTGGATCTCCATAGGTGCGCCGTACCTGCAGACCACTTCCTGAACCAGTTTCCTTGCCACAGTGGCTGCTTCCTGGTTGGGACACCCAACAACAAATACTTACGGCCACTTAGTGAAGTGATCGTGCACTACTATGATGTACTTGTTACCCTCTTCAGTCATTGGAAAAGACCCAGCAACATCAATGGCGATACGTTCCCATGGTGATCCGACATTGTACAGTTTCAATTTTCCTTTCCTTTTTTCTGCGGTCCTTTAACTGAAGTACATGCAGTGCATTTACGGCACCAATCCTCGACATCTTCCCGACTAGAAGATAGTACAACCGCAGTCGTACTTTAACTAGGGTTTACTTGACTCCGAGATGCCCGCCAGTGATACCTTCGGAGCTGTGCCGTAAGAGTGGTTATTGCTTCGTGATACAACTACTTGTAGGATCGCCTCTTTGCCATCGTTGGATTCTCATTTCCTATACAGCACGTCGTCTATCAGAGTTAAGCTGTACCACTGGGCCCAGTAACTTTTGGTAGTCGAACTGTAAGCAGATATATCACTCCATTGGGGTTTGCTCCAAGGTTTTTCCAGTGCAGTATAGGTTGTAAATCATCATCATCCTCTTGCGCCTGCTTCATACTGCTTCCGGTCCATTCGTCGTCAAGTCTATTCACCTTTATGACTTTAATCTTTTCACGGGCTTCGTTCTTCTGACAATGCTTGCAATCTTCGGCACACGGCCTTCGTGACAAAGCATCAGCATTGCCGTGCCCTTTTCCACTTCGGGGTTCTATCACAATGGGAAATTACTGTAGTTGCTTGATCCATCTTGCTACTTGACCTTCCGGATTCTCGAATTGCAGCAACCTTTGTAGTGCAGCATGATCTGTCCTTAGCGTAAACTCTCGTCCTATAAATGCTGTAAGGACTTCACCACAGCGAGTAGTTCATGACGAGTGACACAGTAATTTCTTTCCGGCTTGGATAGCGATTTACTGAAGTATGCTATTAAAACATGGTGATCTCCTTGCACTTGTGACAACACGCCACCTATTCCGGTGTTGCTGGCATCCGTGTCCACAATGAATCTTCCTTCCCTGGTAAGATAACACAATATAGGAGCTTCGCACAACCGTTATTTAAGCGTACTAAATGCTCGCAATCCAAGTCCCAAACGAAGTCTCGTTTATCTTTCGTTAGTCTGTGTAGGGGTTTGGTAATATCCGAGAAATGCTGAATAAAGCATCTGTAATAAGCGTATAGTCCCAGAAACGCGTGAATCTCCGTTTTGTTTTTAGAACACGCCATTCCAACAGCTCTTATCTTCTCGGGGTCGGTTTTAACTCCTTCCGTGGTGTTCACATGCCCAAGATGGCTTTCCATAAGGCGTTCAAACGTGGCCGGGGCATTACATAACGCAAATGGCATAACATTAAAATGCCATAATCTGTTTCCAACTCCTGTACTAAAGGCTATCTTCTCTTTATCTTCAGGACTGATCTCCACCTGCCAGTAGCCACTTTTTAAATCGATGGTTGAAAACATTTCATACCACTAAGCATGTCCAGGGTATCCTCGATTCTAGGCAAAGGATAACTGTCTTTCTTAGTGACATTATTCAACATTCGGTAATCCACACAAAACCTTGTGCTGCCATCCTTCTTTTTCACTAGTACCACAAGTGATGACCATGGACTCGTAAAAGGTTCAATCACTTTATTATCAGCCATGTCTTTAATCTTATCTGCTACCTCCCCTTCTCTTGCCCATGGTAAACGTCGAGGTCTCTGTTTTCATAGGCCTGGAGTCACCTGTGTCAATTCGGTGTTTCACGAGTCCAGTTCGTCCACAGTCATTTCCGGTTGCAAAGATGTTTCTGAATTGTAGCAACAGGTCTCTGGCTTGCTGCAATTCTGATGCTTTTAAGTTTTCCTTCGAATTCTCAATTGAATGTGATCTTCGGAGATTTGTCTTGTTTAGTCGTAGTGTTTTTAGCCGCCTCAGGCACTTTACTTCCTCTCATCTTCCGACCACATAATTCTTCTTCAGGAGAACTATTTCATCACTGTGATTGAGAATTCTCACTCTAGCAATTCCGTTCGGTATCAGTACGGTTCTATCTGGTGCTGCCGTAGTTCCCGCTGAGATAGCAGCGTCGGCCTGACGACCTTCCTCTTCGAGGCTCCGTTGACGTGTGGCATCCATTTCTACTTGACGTCTGGTCCGTGGAGTACGCTTTTCGTCTTCACGTGGTAATAACGGCATTCCGCTTCTGACACCAATTTTTACGTGCACGGGGTACAATGAAATGCCGTTTACTCAAAGAAGAGATTTATTAGCTCGCCACAAACTAGACAATTAAACCACTATAGTCTGTTCAAAGTAAATCTGGATAAAAGGGCAATGCCGCCTGCGTACCAATCTTCACTATTTTTGCTAACGATACGATAAAGCACTACGACAATTATCGCAAATATTCCAACACATGAATATCATAGTAAAAGGTGGGGTGAGCGCGTGACCTTGGCCGGGGTGGCAAACATTTTCAGGTTCGCGCCAGATCCGCAAGAGAAAATATTATAGGTACTTGTTTTTTTTTTCATAATCAAAAATTATAAATAGGACATTATTTATAATTAGCTCCAAACTAATTTCGTTTAGATTTTTGATGCCAGTTTAAATAAAAAAAGGTCTCCAGCAAATTTTCTCTAAATTTGATAGTTTCTGAGGTAATAATTATTTAAAACTTGAAAAACCCTAAAATGACAATATTTATTCGTAAATAACAATATGAAAACCAATAATTTTAACGTTACACAGTACCTACACAAATAAGTTTAAATCCTTTATTAACAATATCCCAAAACGATTTAGACTATTAGTTTAGTGCATACAAACATAAACAAAAAAATAAGCGGTTGCTCCGCCCACGTGGATGTCGGTTATTGCTATGTCAGTTGCCTCCATACCAAATGTTATAAAAAAATTGTCTTTGAGCGTGAATAAGTTACAAACTTACGTATACACACACTCACAAACTTTCGCCTTTATAATATTAGTGTGAAAATGTCACTGAAGGGGAAGTTTTGGAACAAATAAATATGAAATAAATTAAAGATTTTTTAATAAACAATAATTAATCATCTTAATTAGAAAATTCAGAGCTTTCACTCTCACTACTCTCATCATCCGTTACATTTATAATAAAAGAATCCACGGTATTATCTATAGCGTGATCCATCCCACTCATTTTAACTTTTCTTTTTTGACGTGTTCGACGCAGTTTTTCCATTTATCGGCCGTTATTTTGGTTATCCCTTCCTGGAGCAAAATTTTCACGTCAGCCAGTTTAAAAGTTGTATTATTTCTGGCGACGTGACCTTTGACATCCGCCCATACGAGTTCAATGGGGTTGAGCTCGCAATGGTAGGGCGGCAACCGCAATACCTCAATGCCTTTGGCTTTGGCCATCTCATCCGTAACAAAATTTTGGTATCGGTTCTTAATTAATTTCACTTTTTCTAGTAAATGCGCCTTTGTATCCCAGTCTTCTACAGTTACATTTTTTGATATCAACCAATCAATTATAAGCTGCTTCCGCCATTGCGATGTAGGAGTTCTTTCTTGCCGTCTGAAATTAATATGCATAGGTATGTGTAAATCAAGTGAGTAAAACTTTAGGTTTATCCACCATTATAGATTGACTGCAAACCGCCGGGACAGGGTATTCGTAACGTACCCTCCGAAAACACAGAAACGCTCAGATGAATATATGAATAAATATTATGTGCTCACTTATAGGGTAGCCTTGGTTGCTTAACCCACAGATTGTGTCTAGATCTGGGAGCCCACCGTGGTGTGACCATTGCAAGTATGGTGCGGATAAATTCTCTCATTCTCATCATTCTGACTGGCCTGATTTGACTGGCCTGTTGGCCTAGTGGTTAGTGACCCTGACTGCTAAGCCGGAGGTCGTGAGTTCGATCCCCACCCAGGATAGAACTTTGTGTGATGAGCACGATGGTTTATTCTATGTCTGGGTGTTATTTATCTAAAATATGTATGTATTTAGAAATATGTAAGTATGTAATATGTATAGTATGTAATAATAGTACAAGCTCTGCTTAGTTTGGGATCAGATAGCGTTGTGTGAGTTGTCCCAAGATATTATTATTATTATTATAATAATTTATTATACCTAGATAGATTATATTAAGTAAAATAATATTTATCATATAATTCTGTATAGGTAAGTTGAGATGAAACTGTATATACTACGTACGTACCTCGAGTGATAGCTTGCATTATCCATGACGATGACGTCATTTGGCTGCAGCTTGTCAAGCACTTTTGCAAACCAGTTCTCGAAATGCTTGGCGTCCATGCTTTCATGGTAGTCTCCCGTTTTTGAGCATTCAAATACCCACTGGCAATCCTCCACAAATCCTTCTTCATTACCAACATGAACTAATATTAATCGTTTGCCTTTACCAGTGGGATTTCTTGCTCCCGTACTCAAACCTTCTACAAATGCCTGGCGGCTTGATTCGACTGTTGTATCAGTCCAAGCTTTTGATACAGTGTAACCTGAAATAACAAAATAGATTTGCTCAATACGACTTAAAAAATAATGCACAATAACAATAATTTAATTTATTACATTTCAATTAATTTTAAGCAGTTACCTGCGTTCACCCATGTTTCATCGAGATAGAATATGCGACGATTTTCGTTGCGAAACTGTTGTATTTTATATAAATACTTAGTCCGCCACAAAACAATTTTGGATCGATCTATGAGATGACTTTTTCGATCTCTTCTCGTAAATTTGAATTTTAAGTTTTTTAAAATTTTCCATAGCGTAGTCTTGTTGAAGTTAGGCAGCATGTCGTCATCATTTATACTTTTTAAAATCTTGTTTAAATTTGGTAGTTGACCATTGAGGAAGAAAGCGTGAACTTTACGTCTTATGGCAGATCTCGTAAAATCGTCTAACCTACTCCATATTGACGTTTTGTTTCTGGTAGTTCCCTTAGGCTCAACTGCGTGTGTTGCCTTATACTCCTTCAACACTGTATATATGGAACTTTTGCTAACACCTGTTATTTCTGCAGTTTTGGCCACCATTTCTGGATTCGAGCGATATTTTTCTTGCGGCCACGTACTTTGCACATATTTAAAACAATTTATTATTATACTACGCTCTCCAACGCTCAACGTTGTTGGTTTTCGTTTTTTAACGGGTGAACACAGAGGCAAAGGATCCGCTGAAGATGAACCTGGTGAAAAAAAAATCATTCAAAACACTAGTTAGTGAGTATACTGTTTATAATTATAATATTATAAATTCGAAAGAAAATCTGCCTGTCTGTTACCGTTTCATGCTAAACCGTTGAATCGATTTGAATTAAATTCGAAATAGAAAATGAACAGCAGAATAAAGCGCGTTACAAATGGTGAAGATACGATAATTTCATTTTGAAATAATTTACTTTTGTGTCATGGGATAGTGTGTGAAGATAGCTGTGACAATAAACGTTAACTTTAACATTGACTATATTAAAAGCAATAATAACTTTTTAATAAGAACTTAAAGGAAATCAGCTAGACCGCCTAAGTAGTATCAATAAAAATACCTAATACCTAATGTAGTATTATTGAACTTCGAATTCGAATACTGGCAAAGTGCACAGTAGCTACATGTGCGTACAAAGTGCACATAGGATAGTTTTTATCGCGATAACCGACATCCACGTGGGCGAATTCGCGCGCAAAAGTTAGTCGTAGATGAAATAATAGACGTAAAATTTTATTTAAGACAGATAGGTAGCTAGATGTAAACATTAAAACTGTAGGTAAGGTAGGTACTCACCTGCTTGAGGTTCAATAATTCTACGACGACGGGGTTTAGTTTCCTTGTCCGACTCCATAGTCGCTCAACAAACAAATTTTATAATAACAAAAAGTAACAAACTATTCACAAAATCTACACTATTAACAAGAACAAATAACAAAAACGAATAATAAATAGAAATAATAACAATACGTAACAAATTCAATAACTAAAACAACTCAACACAGTAAACCACAGAGTTTATTTGCAATGAACTTTCGAAATGCATCTAACGACAATCGATCATCAAAATGGCGACCGCCGCTTATGCGCACCTGGTCGAAAGATGGCCGCGGGCCGTAGGACATCTGCCCGCGAACACGCGTAACTTAAAATTTACTGTTTTTTAAGTCGGGAAAATAAAATACTCGATCTTTATTTTTAATAAAGTCATTCTATGTAAAGTCTATAATCAAGTATAAAAATAGCTAAGATTAATGAAAGTTAAAAACTTGCTATTTAAAGCTTTAAAAGTAACAAATATGCCTCAAAAAAATGCAAATCATGAAATTAATAATATTTCGATATACCTCAGTTTGTATAATCTATAATAGTTAAGAAAACGAATTTTACGAACACTAACAAAAAATAAAACAAAAAGTGCTATTTTTAAAGTTATGTTTTTCACATTAGGTCAGAGTATTATGAAACTCGTGACGGGTCGCAGTTAGCGACAGTTTATATGGCGAGCGATAGACAAAGTGAGCACTAGTGTGAATTGTGGTAGAGGTGGGGTCAATGTGATTTTATCCAAGTTTATTTTGAACAGACTATAGTACACACAGTACTCTTCAACAGTTCCAGTCGCTCAATAGTTCACAGTAGTCCACAGTCGTTGCTTAGGTCGCAGGAAGAATCTTCTTCGGTCGCTTAAGCTTGCTGTGTTCGTTATCGATCTCAAAGACTGAATGAATGGTGTCGCTATTCGAGCGTGTTTTTATATCTCTCAATTAGGAGGCTCGAATCATCTAGAAAATACACGAGTGATAACTACCTACCTAGTCTTTTGAAGTTTGCCGCCGTCACGGACCTTCGAGTTCATTCTCGATATTTACCTATTCTTTTTATTTAAAAGAGTAGGTACCGTAGGTAGGTTGTGACTTTGTGTTGACGATTCTAGATTTTTCTATGCCAATCGGTAGAGCACCTCGTCACCAACAATGCGTTTTTATTTCTTCAAGATTCGATATCTAGTTTTCGAGATATCGACGTCAGTCGTAACAATATTATATGTACGAAAGAACCTTTTTTTATGTAGGACACGTCATTTAGACTCAGTCTTAGAAAAGAGGGTACCATTCAGTATCAGAATAAACGGGATATTTACCATGTTTCATTATTTTGAGTTTCCGATATTTCGGCGCTGTTGCAAGCACCATGATCACGGAGGAACTGGAGTAGTGGCGGTGAACAAAGAAAAAGTTTTTTCTTCTAGGATTAATTATATCGATCTACCCTCTTTCGAGTTCTTTTACTACGCGTATCTGCACTACTATTGGTTTCACTCTCACTACAAACTCGAACCCGATCTCGATCACGTTCATGCTCACTGTATCCACTCGCGATTTTGTTTTAGCTTGTTCCCGATTGTTTTTGCAAAGACGGACCACTGGATGCCAGACGTTCGGCAGTTGAAACCCATCCTCACGATTGAAATTTTTATACTTTTTTATTTCAATTGCTTCCTTAACCAGTCTTGGTATATAGTGTCGTTCTGTCGAAAGCATCTGAGGGTTATGTAGCTCGATCCAGTGGTTCAAGCTAAAACAAAATCGCGAGTGGATACAGTGAGCATCGTATGTCGTGAACGTGATCGAGATCGGGTTCGAGTTTGTAGGGAGAGTGAAACCAATAGTAGTGCAGATACGCGTAGTAAAAGAACTCGAAAGAAGGTAGATCGATATAATTACTCCTACAATATTTTTCACGTAGCATGGGTACGGTGACGTTTGGGATTTGAAGTTACTAGAGATGTAGTCAAGATAAAATCGCATGAAATAAAATCGATTATATATCTTATCGAGATCATTTATTTATGAAGAGGAAATCGATTCTATTAACTAATAATTTTGAAGAAAAAAAGTAAAACAAAATTGATAACCTGTTTAATTATTTATTAAAAATCAAACATGTTCATCATCTTCATCATCATCATCATCATCATCATCGTCATCTGACTTGTCGACGTGAATAATTATTTGGGAATCAATTATGCAGTCTATTCTAATGTCTCGCTCCCAGTCATGTAATATTAGATTTTTGGTTTTCTCCACTACTTTCTTCCAGTCATCGCCAGTGACATTTTTGCATCCCTCTTTCAATAACCCCATCATTTTTGTGACTGTAAAAGGCGGAGCCATATTTTTTCGTGCAGCGTATCCTGAAACAAGATAAAAAACAAATTGAGTCATAGAATTCAAGTAATAAACATAATCATATTTTTGTCAGTATGTAAATAGACTATGGTTAAACAAGTTACCTTTGATTTGGGCCCAAATTAATTCAATGGCATTGTACTGACAGTGGTACGGTGGAAGCCTCAGGACTTCGTGACCATATTCGTTTGCCATCATATCTAATTTGTATGTCGTTTGGGGCTTGTGCATTTTTACGAGCTTCACTAGCTCCACCTTTAATTTCGTCTCATCGGCTTCCACATTATTGGCTTGGAGCCACTCGATCAACTCGCTCTTCTTATTGGAAGAAGTCGGCGGTTTGTTCAATTGCACGGAGTGATATGGGGCATTGTCCATAATAATTGTGCTGGGTTCTTCTAAATTGCTAAGCATATTTTGAAACCACTCCGTGAATACTTCCGCATTCATATCTTCGTGATATTCTCCCGTCTTTTTCGATTTAAAAGCAAGTAGCCCATTTTCTACAAATCCTTTCGATGTGCCTGCGTGACAAATAATCAATCTCTCCCCTTTTCCTTCTGGCACTTTGGTCGAGGCATGAGGTGTATCGTCAGTCCACATTTTACCGACCGTATGATTGGCATTCAGCCAAGTTTCATCCAGGAAGACGACATTGCTCCAATCGGTAATCGCTTTAGCCTTTTTCAAAAAGGTAACCCGCGCAAGTGCTATATCGCCCCTCTCCATGACAATTTTTCTTTTGTTTACTTTTTTGAATTGGAAACCAATGTCCTTCAATACGCGCCACAAGGATGTAGGACTTCCAGTAAACAAATCAGCATCTTTTAAAGACTTGACCAGCTTTAGAAGCGTCGGTAATTCTTTATTCTGGTAATAGTTATAAATGTGGCTCCGTATAGCATCGGCCGCAAAACTGTCTACATCTGTTACAGATGCCTTTTTGGTTCGCTTTTTATTAGGGGTGGACAACTTATTTTCTTCTGTATCGTGAGCACCATATTTTTCTCGAGTGATTCGAGAAACCGTGTTCCGCCCAATGTCTAACGCATCTGCCACTCGATCCAAAACGTTGGACACAGGCAATAGCGTTCCGCCGTTCTCACGTTCCCGCTCAAAGTAATCCCGCAATCGAACTACAAATTCACGGGCTTGACTACCAAGCACAGTCTTTTTCGTTCTTTTTGGCATTTTGCCAAAAAAAACAACAAAACAAAAGTCAATAACAAAAAACGGTAACGAAAACAACAAAGCACAACGATAGTCAATAACAAAAACAAGTAACAAAAACACCACGCAAGCTCAAAACAAAGAAAACAGACCGCATACAAGGCAGACGCACTCGTACTGAGTTGATATAACAAGATGGCTGCCAGCTCATGCTTAAGCAGTGTTGCTATATTATAATAAAGCTCCACAAAGACAAAAATGCTTTGTTTAAAGTTTATTATTACATAATTATATTTTATAATCGTATTTTAGTTAAAAATACAACTAACGATTTATGATACTTTATTCGACAATTTATCGATTATAACGATTTTACTATGTCAATCTCTAACGCAACCTGTTCTGATTCACGCATCAAGAATTATGTATTTGGAATGTTTATATTTAAAGTTTAAATAATTACGGAGAAATAAAAATAGTTTTAAGTTAAAAATGCAAAATAAAACAGTTTTCTTTTTATCTTCGTATTAAGTGTTGTTTCCTGTATACCGCGTTAGGTAAATTGTTTCGAAATGAATCATGCATGAAATGGAATTAGTCAAATGTCATCGTACCCATGCTACGTGAAAAATATTATAGAAGAAAAAACTTTTTCTTTGTTCACCGCCACTACTCCAGTTCCTCCGTGGTCATGGTGCTTGCAACAGCGCCGAAATATCGGAAACTCAAAATAATGAAACATGGTAAATATCCCGTTTATTCTGATACTGATGTCAGTGACCATGATAGTTTAAATACCTATAGAGGGTACCATTACTTACATATACCATGTGACAATGGTGACACTCAGCTTGACGGCCTCATCATATGCTTTTTCACGCCCCGCTTAAAGGACCCGAGACTGTAGGAACAAGGAAACACGTGAGCCGGTAATTAATTTAAGGCCTTAATGGTGCGACAAAGTAAAGAGTCACCGATCTGCTTGGTTCTTAATCGGATTTTCTGCACGGTGTGCGGAATAAAATTTCTACCACCAGTAAAACCTAGATCTCATTGAAAAAAAATCGTACATAATTTAAATACGAGAAATAAAAACAAACTTGCTGTACTAAAACTCAGGCTTCATAAAGTTGGTGATTCGTTTTTATAAAAATTTGATTTGGTTGACATGCCTCTAAATAAATTTAAAATATTAGTAAACTAATCTTTAATGAAAAAAGGTTATTATAAAGTACCTAGATCAGTATCTTGATGATAGAAATACGTGGTTAACCTTAGTCTCTTGCTTGCTCGCACAACATAAATTGTAAACAAAAAACCCCCATCACAAAAAACAGCCCTCAAAAAGTCGAAAATAAGTTGTGTTAGCTAGTTAGCCCTATAACTTTGGGCATGTCAGAAGATCCTAACTGGCAAAGCACTCCGTCATATTATCGTAACGATACAAGGCCCCCCCCGACATGACAACGGCAACAACCCCAAGTTATAGGGCTGCCTAACACAACTTATTGTCCACTTTTTGGAGTTGTTTTTTGTGACCGGGTGTTTATAATTTTCAATTAAATTTTTATTTTACACTTGTTACACACACTAAAACGCACGTAGGCACGCACGCACTTACCCACGCACGCACGCACGTACACACGCACACACAGACACGTCAAACACCCGTCGTTTTTGGGTGTTTAAAACACCAATAAACTAAGTAGTTTAGTAGTTCGACGTTAAACTGACTAAATGAAATTGATTCTTTGACTTATGACTTACAGACATGTCCGACATAACCACCCCGCCGCCGGCTCCGGCTTGGCGATTTCCATGGGGATTATGTGCACGTTAAAAAACCCTCTAACCATGGCTGTTCGGTGAGGCTGGATACGTACCACGATGGCTTACGGGTAGAATTCCTAACTTGAAAGTTACGAATTCTACCTGCAAGCCTGTACCTCTGGGTTATTTGGGTGCAGCAATCCTCTAGTTTCCAAGCCCCTGTGGGAACTGTGACTCGGTCTTGTTCAGCCCATATTTTGTTTTGTGGTTTATTTTAACTTTGTCTCAAGTAGTGTCTCATTAGCGGTGAGGATTAATATTACGACAGTTTGATTACCTGTAGAGTTAAATAAAACGATATATATGTAAATAGGTATAGGTATAATTTTAAGAAGAAGGTATTTGCCACAAGGTTTGTATACAACAAAATAATCCTTTAAATTAATATCTTTCAACGTTTTTGATTATTACATCACAAACAATTCAGTATACAATGTACTTATTTCATTCATTCATAAACACAACAGTTATAACTAGACATTAAGTAAATTTATTATCACTTTAAATATAAATTACATTGACTTCATTTAGTAAACATAAAATAACAATAACATTCTAATATCTTTAAAATCACTGGACTATGCAGAGGGCTTATTTATTTTAATGGTATGCATATCAGTTTGTATTCCTATCACTAACTGCAATTTAATTACAAATGTTACGTATATATTCCAAAATTTACGGCAATTTTCGTTTGCGTAATTCTTAAATTTAATTTTTAACAATGATCCGTTTTTAATTTTTAATATGGGCCTCATACCTTTATCGTAATGGTCCTCTTCTATTTTACAAATTGTTCTAGAACTTGCTATTTAATAACTGGCCTGCTCTATATTTAGTAATTACCCGCATTTATTTAACAATGGTCCGCTTCTATTTTTGAGCAATGATCCGCTTCTATTTTTGAGCAATGATCCGCTTCTATTTTTGAGCAATAATCCGCTTCTATTTTTGAGCAATGATCCGCTTCTATTTTTGAGCAATGATCCGCTTCTATTTTTGAGCAATGATCCGCTTCTATTTTTGAGCAATGATCCGCTTCTATTTTTGAGCAATGATCCGCTTCTATTTTGAGCAATTGCCCACTTACTAATAGATATAACTAATTTTTACTGTACTCAGAAACAATCATTCTCTCTCTTCCCACCCAATACACACAAAATATATGATAATACCTAACATTTTTTCCAGCAAGTGAACATATCATTATAAATAATTAAAGATTTTTCAATTAGATTATTATGATATCGTAGTGTAAAATTAGGTACAATTTCGTAGAATAATCCCAGTAGTTCTTAACTTTGACATAATATCTATCAGAAAAATCACATTAATTTATTATACAGAGATCACATTTAACACATAGACATTAATTATTTTACAGAGATCACATTTAATACATAGACATTAATCATTAAGTATACAGAGCTCACATTTAATATGGCGACATTAATTATTACACAGAGTTCACATTATTTATTAGTAGACATACATTATTATACACCAATCACATTTAATAAATAGACATCAATTATTATACCTTCCGAGATCACATTTAAAACATAGACAAATTATTATAGAGATCACATTTAATATGTAGACATTAGTTATTAAGTATACAGAGATCACATTTAATATGTCGACATTAATTATCACACAGAGTTCACATTATTAATAAGTAGACGTAAATTATTATACACCAATCACATTTCATAAGTAGACATAAATTATTATACACTGATCACATTTAATAAATAGATATTAATTATTATACTCGTACCTACTGAGATCACATTTAAAACAGACAAATTATTATAGAGATCACATTTAATATGTAGACATTAATTATTAAGTAAATAGAGATCACATATATGTCGACATTAATATCACACAGAGTTCAGATTATTAATAAGTAGACATTATTATACAGTGATCACATTTAATATGTAGACATTACATTAAATATGTAATAATCATATATCTTATACATATATAGTAAACCAAAAATAACAGTTGCGCTATATATGTATATATAGCTTTTTAAACAACTGGGTTATGTATAGGTCATATTAATTTTAAGTGGTGCATCACTTTCTATTCATATCACCAAAATTTCAATTGAATGTCGTATGTTAATAATTTACTTCCATTTTCTTTTCTCTAGTCAATAAATCACATGCTTGTCATTAAAATGGCCTAGGTACTTACATTTTTAAAATTGGCTTGCTTCAATGTTTAAAAAGAGCCTGCTTTCCAATTAACAATGGTCCACTTATTTTGTATAATGGACATTTTTAATTATCACTGGTCCTATTATAATAATTAATAGCCCACTTCTATTTTAAAACTATGGGCGTCTACTTTTTAATTATATTATCCAAGTTAGCACCACAGCCACTACCAATAGCTTCAGCTACATCAACATCTTCTAATTGCTGCCTTGAGCCCCCTGCAGTCTTTCCTAATATACTTACTTCTTTTTATTGAGTAGTACTGTTTTGTTAACTTAGAAAGTGACTACACACAACCCAATTTCATATTAATTCGATAAATTCGTTGGAGTCGACATTGACTGTACTCTATCCACTAATCAATCTTGCTCGTTCAATATAATACAATACAAATATAATCAAAATACATAGTGTCTAAAGACACTGTTACCACCAATTTAAAAATTTCTGTAAGGCATAGCAGAGTCTGGTAATGCAGGGCTTAGCATGCCAAGATCTGGCAGGCCAGGCTCTGGCACACCAAAGCCTCCTTGTATGCCGGCAGGATTTGGTGTGGCAGAGCCTTGTACGCCGCTAGGATTTGGTGTGCCAGAGCCTTGTATAATATTTCCTAGCATGAAATAGCTTGGCATTGGCACAAAAGAGCCTACCATTGGCATCAAAGAGCCTGGCATTGGGACGAAACACCCTGGCACAAAATGGCCTCGCATATCTAAAGTGCCACTTTCTGCAGTGCCACTTTCTGGAGTGCCACGTTCTGGAGCATCATGGGCTGTCATGATATAGTGTAACATGGCACGGTCCAACATAACATTATTTAACATAGAACGTTCTAATACAGCACGGTCTAAAAGAGCACGATTAAACATAGCACGATTTAACACAGCAGGGGCTGGCATATCAGGATCTGGCATAGCAGGGCCAGGCATAAGAGGGCCTGACCTGTACAAGGATGCAATTGAAGAATAGGGATTCGACACACGAGCATTATAATAATTCAGATACGAGCTTGGATAGCATGTAATTTCCAGCATTCTAAGTGTTTGTGCAACATCAAATGTACAATCATCAGACTTTAGCTGTACAACATACTTACCCATAGTTTTATAAATAAATCTTGTTGTCGTAATTGGGTTACTGACTAAGATTCGAAATATACTAAGGGCATATTCATCAAATCTGGTACCTTTCGGTTCATATAATTGTAGTTGGCAGTGTATTGCCAATCCAGGGCAGTTTATATCCAGAAGTGGCAAGTAGATTTCTTTTATAGATATGTTTCTTTCTCTGCATCCATAGTCCATAGCAAAAATAGAGCATAGCACACCAGTTTTTTTAAATAATATAGATTCAATTTTGCCTCGTACAAACTTTTTAAGTACTACAGATTTGTAAATAATACTCTTCGAGATCTGAATCTCATGATCAGTTATTGGCTGCCCCCTACCTTCCAAAAATACCAGTTCTGGGGTGAGTGAAGCAAGTTGTACATAGAAGTTCTTTGGATTCATAACGTGACTGACCACAGTGTGGTGTGCTGCATTACCACACAAGTTTCGGTTATGTAATTGTGCTAACACCCGTCGAGCAATCTGATTATCTTCCATTTTCTCACAGTAAGTAATACTTTTCACAGATTTAACATTTTTATGACTTCAGAAGTAGTTCACATTCTATGAAGTATAATGCACGTTCTGGTACCTATTATTACAGGCCTGATGTTTCAAAAAGTGGTTTTAATCTGTTAAACTTTTCTATATAGACGCCAATGATTACCAGGTATGTAATTACTTATTGATATACACACATCCCACAATGCACTCACTGCGCTGCGTAGGTCGCTGGTCGCGACTTGCACCACAGAATTCTAATCAGCAATTTATACGTAAGGGTTGGTAAGATTCAATTCGGCAGACGCACGTTAACGCTTTGGTGCGCAACAATCGCGAAATTAACGATCTGCGCCACCGACGCCGACCGTCCGCGTCCAATCACAGATTGAACAGTTCAATGCCATATCACAGAATATTAATAATTAATATTATCTTTGATACTGTCCGACGACAGTTCACCGGTCCTGTTATCATTTATCAGCTATGATTTATGATTGAGGGGCCGGTGTTGCCAACTTCTAGAAATTTGAGTCCTTAGACTCGAAGTCAAAAGTCGCTTTTTTCAGTATCCTCACGCCCACGAATTTAACTCGCACTCCCCCTCTCACTTTGGTTACGTCGGTGTTTGGCTGAACTCACTAATCTAATGAGCTACTGGTTCGAATAGCTCGTTTATCGAGAAAAGATAAAGGCTAAATATAATCACGGTTCTACTGGCACTGGTCACTTCCTTACAAACAGATTTTCTGTCAATAGTGTCATTCCAACTGCGCTATCGTTATACCAACATAAAAATCGTATCTAAGATACACTTTTTCGGAAAGTTGGTTGCATTGACATACTAAGTATAAATAGTGAGAAGTTTTTCATTTTCACTACACTATTTTGCTTATAAACATATTTCACATTTTTACTTATTGGTTCATTTACTGGAATCCAGCGAATTCCGATTTTGATTGGTCACAACTATTTCCTCCAACAAATTAACCAATCAGAATCATCTGGCGAGTTTACAATGCTTGTGCTTTCAAGTTCTTTGCGTTTGGTGACTTTTCTGCTGGTGAAAATATTCTGATTTTAACATCCATTTGTACGTTTTGTTTACTACTTACGTTGAATTGAGTAACTGGTCCTCCGCAGTGCTGGATAGTGCAGTTGTTTCTGTTTATTTTGTGAGATATTGACTCTTAAGAACTAAGTGTTAATTTGTGATTTGTGTCCTACCTGTGATCTGCTGTAATAGGTTTGTATTCGTAACCGATGTTTACACATTATTATATTCATTAGCTATATGGTAAACAGCGCATATAATTGAGTGTACCGTTAAAAAAACGCTTTAAACAAACTTCATTTATCTATAATGTGTAGTAGAATTAAGCTGTATTCAATTACCCTAACCTAAGTAAAATGGTTAAATCCCTTAGAATAATAGGATTTGTCCGCAAAATAGTAGATCTGTTACCAAAATGTAGTCCCTTTACAATATAAAACATTGTCATAATAAATCACTTAAAATCATAAGGATTTTAGGTTTACTTTCAACTATCAAATACACTAAGTCTAAATTTAATATAAATAGTTTGGTTTTGGATGATTGAATCATAAAATTGATTAAAAATGTACACATGTCTCACAAAAGTGACATTGCTAAGCATTATCACAAGTAACCTAATGTTGCGGCTTGCAGTATCATAATCTGCAGCAATAATTGATATATTTGGCAAAGGATTTATAAAACAATACATAATTATAAAGTAAAACGAGTTCTGGACATACCTACATGTAACATATTATGAAATAAGAATCAATTATTGTTAAATATTTAAGAGAGTTGAAAATAAATTGTTTTCATTAGGCCTTTAACTTTGATATACTACTTAATAGCATTTTTATTTTGTAATTAATTATGTCAAGTATTAATGTCAAAATATATGATTAATAAGTATGTCAACAATTAATACCTATGAATAAATATTATAAATTTGACAAAAAAAACTATTATATTTCGCTACATTTATCCTCTAAATATTTATGCAATGAATAATAGCATTTATGGACCAGGAACTGCTGCAACCTTCTTTTAAGGAGATTTATATTCGGCAGATGTTTTAGCTCTTTAGGTAATTTATTGTAAATATGAGGAGCGATACAAAAAAAGCTCCTGTGCATTAAAGCCGTTTTACAAGGTACGACACTTAGTTTTTCAGCATGGCGAATCCTTGTTCTTCTCTCAAACTGTTCCAGATGTTTTTTTGTAAATATGGTAACTACAGGGCAGAGTCAACAGATTATAATTTTGCAAGTATGGCCTACACGAATCTGTACGTTAAATGCTGAATATGGCTCTGATACAATGTTTCTGTGCTATGAAGACACGCAGCCAGTCAGTGCCATTTCCCCAGAATACAATTCCATACTGTAGTGTTGAGGTGACCATTCCGTGATATGCTGTTATTGTTGTCGGGGTGGTCGCTATATTTCTCAACCTATAGAGCCCAAAAGCATACTGATGGACCTAGTTACAAACGTACTCTATGTGGGCACACCGACACACACACTGAAAGATACACACACAGACACACAAACACACAAAAACAGACACACATACACTCCCACAGACACATACTGACAGACACACACACACACATGTATTTTAAAACAGTTACCTTATAATCTAACTGTTATTTCGGATCTCCTCATATTATCCGAGGTGAAGACATTGTGCATCCTTACTCAAATATGTGATTAAAATATAATTTTGAGAAAGTAAATACATTTATAATCGCTTACAGACGTTGTTACCCAGAGGACATAATTACATAATAAATAGTGTTTTGGTAATATGCAATAATATATGTTATTTTTAAACTTTCACGGTGTGAATTCATAATTATACTAATTATACCGGGTGCTGCAACGCATCCGAAACGTCGGCAGAAATAGTAAGTTCCAAAATATAATTCGCGAGAAGTCCCGATACCTAGTATAATTGGACTGCGTTATGTAAGAAACGATTAAACGCCACTTAGACAAAACTGAGAAAATGAGCTTCAAAGATTTCAAAGTTAAAATTGTCGCTGTGCATACATTTATTATGTTTAGCGTATGATTTTTATTCTGAAGATATGAAATCTGTATGAGATTACATTAGTTAAAAATAAATAAGGCTATATAATAAACCATTGGAGTTATGGCCAGTTTTCCGCTTAATTTGTTAATGCATAATAACCATATTTAGACCAATTTAATTTATCAATAACGTACTATGCGACATAATTGTCGCTTAATACTTTATTGCGATTAGTTTCGGATGAAATAAATTAGACTTTCGGATTAAATCCAAATATTTTAATAAGATTAACTCAAATTAAAACAAAACAATGTATAATTTCTACATCTAATTAGTTATTTAAAAACCGGTTAACACTTTTATCTTTTCTTCATTAACAGTACCTACTTTATTTTTTATTCTTCGTCTTCTACTTCAAAATCAATAGATCCATTGATTTTGAAGTAGAAGACGAAGAATAAAAAATAAAGTAATAAAATAAGAAAGAAATCAAGAAATTTTATAAACATAATGAGTAATATAAATAAACCATAAAGTATTAAAATACAATAGTAATCATATAAATTAAAAGCAAATCAACATTTTATAATTTACATATTCGGCCAATTGCTGGTCTTTGGAGCACTCACAGTTAAACCAGTGGCAGTTTAGTTGGGGCAATTGCCCAACCCGATCAAACAGAGTAAAACATTTCAAAAAGTCTGCAGTTTGTGGGGGTTTACTTATGGTGCTTTATGGATAGCGACGCCGCCGCCCCGGTGCTACGACAACCGTCGCTGTAGCAACAGATTTGACGTTTTTGGTGGTTATTTTTCAGTGTTTTTATCGAATTTTTATAAAATGTATATATTGTGTGTGTGTGTATGTGTAGATATTTAACTAAGATAAGTATTATTTTTAAATAGTTTATGTCCCAAGAAAACAATAACAACAGTGCTGCAATTTTGAGAGTCGGAAGTCAGCCTTCTGCGTCGCAAAATGCTTTAGTACGCTGCCTACATTGTACTCAAGCTCGTTTTTTTAAAAGTGAGCGTGGTTTGAAAATACATTTTGGGAGGGTACATAAGCCCCAAAATGTGCTTCCAAGCGCAACGCCACCACAGTTGTCCAATCCCCAAATTCCCTTCTGGCAGAACCTTGCAAAATTAAAAAATTCTATACCAATTTTAAAGAGGATTCCCCGTGGTGCAAGGCCTTTAGTGGCGCAAAATCTGGCAGACTGCATTGGCCTTGTAGTACGGGAAAATTCTACCGGAGCTTGGGAACAATTATTCACCTTCTCCTATAGGATTTTACACATTTCAAAAAATCAGGCAACCCCCAAAAGTTTAACATCACAAATTAAAGACAACTGTATTTCGAACAGTACTTTCGACCCTAAATTCACTGTTTTTCGTAAAAATACTATTTTTCATTATGTAGAATCTAAATTGAGAGAAGGTGATATCAGTGGTGCAGCTAGGTTACTATTCAGCAGCGACGTAGTGGCACCTTGCTCTCCAGAGACTCTTGCAGATCTAAAGAGCAAGCACCCAGTGCCAGGTGATGACCTTGCCTTCCCCGATGCTCCAAATTCTGACACCAACTTTCTGACTGTAACAGCCAAGGACGTGTTATCGACTGTGGGCTCCTTCCGGAATGGTTCTGCTGGCGGCCTCGATGGCCTGACTCCACAACATCTGAAAGATCTTCTGAGTCCGGGCGTTGGGGATGCTAGTGGAGCACTTTTGAGGGAGCTTACAGGTTTGATGAACTTAATGTTATCCGGCAATGTGGACGAAGCCATTATTGATATCCTATATGGCGCAAATTTATGCGCATTGCGGAAAAAAGATGGTGGCGTTCGTCCCATTGCCGTAGGTTGTACGTACAGGCGTATGGCAGCCAAAATATGCTGTAAATATTACAGTACAGATATGGCTAACAAATTCCAGCCCCTACAACTCGGGTTTGGGTCTAAAGGGGGCTGTGAGGCTGCTGTACATGCCCTGTCCACGTACCTTGACTGCGGCGAAGGAGAGGTCATTCTTAAGGTTGACTTGAAGAATGCCTTTAACTCAGTTAACAGGGATACCTTGTTGACACAGGCCAAGTTAGAAACCCCCAAAATATTCAAATTTCTTTGGCAGTGCTACAGACACCCTTCCAAATTACTATTTAAGGAAAATGTTTTAGAGTCGGCGGTCGGGTGTCAACAAGGCGACCCTCTTGGGCCACTCATTTTTAGTTTATCAATACATCCAATCATTCGGCAACTAAATTCGAAATTTAACATCTGGTATCTTGATGACGGTACTCTAGGAGGGGATATAGACACAGTGCTTCGAGATTTGGCTTTTCTTAAAGATAAATTTAAAACTATTGGTTTAGAACTAAATCCCGCAAAATGTGAAATTTTTCTTAACGGTAATATTAACAAATCTTTGGCAATTTCGAGATTTAATGTTTTGGCCCCTAATTTGAAAGTGTTAGATAAAAGTTCACTCCGCCTCCTAGGGGCCCCGATTCTTGAAGAAGCCTATGATGCCTTTATTGAGGATAAAATTCTAAATTTTAATGAAGTTTCGGACCGACTCCTCCAAATTAATATACATTCAGCTTTTACCATTATTAGATATTGTCTTTTCGTCCCAAAATTAACTCATGCTCTACGATCATCACAATTTTTTAAACATTTGGCACTTTTAGGTAAGTTGGACAAAATTATTCAAAATACCCTATGCAAAATTTTGAATGTAGATTTGAACGACCGAGCCTGGCTCCAAGCATCGCTCCCGGTGCGCTGGGGTGGGCTCGGTGTTCGTAAAATTTCCGATGTAAGTTTACCAGCTTTTTTAGCTTCGATTCATAGCACAGAGGAATTAACCAGGAAAATCTTGATACCCACACTGGTTTATTCCGAAGTGCCAGGCAAAGCCGAAGCTATAAATGCTTGGAAAATGTTTTGCCCAAACACTGTTTTGCCCACCAACCTAGGCTCCCAGAGACATTGGGATGAGCCGCTTTGCAGCATATTACGTCAACAGTTACTGAATACGTCCTCTAATGTTGCAGAGCGTGCTCGCCTTCTGGCTGTGGGAGAGTGGGAATCTGGTGTGTGGCTTCAGGCCCTTCCGTCGTCCAACATTGGCACCATGTTGGACGACACGACGTTTAGAATTGCAGCCTGTCTTCGTTTGGGTGCTCCCTGTGTTTCTCCTCATCGATGTCACTGTGGTGAGGCAGTCGACAGCCTTGGGCATCACGGCCTATCATGCGGCAGGAGCGCAGGCCGCATGTCACGTCATGCACATTTAAATGACATTATCCGCCGGGCTCTTGTCACCGCTGGTGTTCCAGCTATACTTGAACCAGTTGGCTTGGTGCGCAACGATGGCAAGAGACCGGACGGTATGTCTTTAGTGCCTTGGAAGATGGGTAGGCCTTTGGTGTGGGACGCAACATGCGTCGACACCCTTGCCCCTTCCCATCTTCCAAGTACGACGGATTGCGCCTGTGCTGCTGCGGCATCTGCTGAGACCCTCAAACGGCGAAAATATGATAACATTACAAACAATTACATATTTGAGCCGTTTGGGGTTGAAACGCTGGGTTCGTGGGGTCCAAGCGCACGGTCGCTATACAAAGAAATAGCAAAACGACTGGTCGATGCTTCGCGTGACCCAAGGGCTGGCCTCTTTTTCGCTCAACGGATTGGCATTGCCATCCAACGGGGCAATGCCGCCAGCCTTTTGGGCACATTACCAGTCGACATCGATGGGGAGGAATTCTTCGATGCTTAATTTGATCCTTTTGTATCCTATTTTATATTCTTGTAAATATTAGTTTATATCTTATTACTTTAGTTTACATGTTATATAAAAATGATAGATAAATAAGGTACAGAATGTTAATAAATAAACACAGCTTTTACTGATCAAAAAAAAATAGATCCATTAAAACCTATATCGTCTTCTAAATCACGAGATCCAGTTAAATTTTTATAATATTTTCTCGCATCCAGAGGGAATCAGGTGAAGGAGGGATTTTATATCATACAGCTTTGGTTGAGAAATTGGTTTTCCTTCTGGCCAAAGTTGCTCATAATGCCTTGACAATTCCAATGGGTTATGTAATGTTCCTCTTTTTGGTCTTTTATTGAGATTTACTTCCTGGGTTTGATCGCCATGAATGGTTGAAAGAAATATCCGACCAGGTTTATTCTTATAAATGTTAATTTCTTTAGTTTTCAACCAACTTACAGGATTTCCTTCTATATCTTTTTTCTATTTACTATTGTCTCTAACATTTTAGAAACTCCTACAAAGTCTATTTTCTCCATTTTAGTAGCTATCAACTTGTTTCTCTTACGACAACTGGTCATCACATCAATGTAGTCTTGTGGAGTATATAGCCGGGTATGTGTTTTTAAGGCTGATTCAATATCACTAAACTCGCTATTATTTTCTAAAAAGCTATGCCCAGGAGCAATAAATCGGAGGGTACTTTTCCCTAGGTTGTTATTTTCTTCGAGCACTGCAAATAGGAGTAAAGTTAACTTAATATTACGATTCTGGCCACCACAAGAGCCTGACCACAGGATGAGTTCTTTGACTTTTGAGTCTAGATTTAAAGTTATATGTTTGCGTAAAGTAGAGCCTACTTCTTGTGCTCCCCTGCCTGCTATACCTTCCACCATCATTTCACTGTATTGATACTGATAATAACTTTGAATTGCATCACAGCTTGTTAACGAAGCAATGAAACGGTAACCACGAATATTCTTATTAAATCTATCCATTTTACCGTTTGCTTTTAAATAATTTCACAAATAGCAACAAATATGATAGTAACAAAACATCCTTCCTTAATTACGTAAGACACGATTAACGAATTACATACAATTTTTGGTGGTTAATTCGATACTGCGGTTTAGTAGTAGTTGAATCAAAAGGCAAAACCGAATTATCTTCAATGCGGGCGTATTTCATTCGTTTATGCAATTTGAAAAACTATCTGTAACCGTTACTTTGATGCATAATTCTTTAATACATAACGAATGTGTGCACAAATTCTAACAAATTTCAGTATGTCGCTTAATTCAACCCCTTATTATAAGGCCATAAGAGAAATTTTTGAACACAAAAGTAACTGAACATATTGTTTATCATGCCTATAATCGAACTGCATTCATAACTTTTTTTTTCGATTTTGTCGCTTAATTCGTTCTTACATAACGCAGTCCAATTATGAATGCAATAAATTATGTTGATTTCAGATGTCATAGACCTTGTACCACTATCTATTGAAACGATTCAAAATAATCGCTTTATTTGTGAATCCCACTTTTTGCCATTGTGTTTTAGAAATACTCGGCAACGATTATTACTAGATAATTCCAACCCAACAATCAATATGGAGCACCCACCTTTACAAGTTGAGTTCTTTCCTATGAAAGGAAATGCCAACACAGGTATGTCAAAGCTCTTGTAACAGCGGTATAGTGCAAAGAAATAAATTAATATTATATACTGGGTTTCAATTAAAGTAACTATGGTACCCGTGAATCAACCCAGTATGTTGGTTCCCGGACTATGCCGAGTATGTTCCTGGTGGATTAGAATAGGGTTACTCCATCTCTTCCTGAGAATTGCGTAGAAAGCAACTAAGGAACATTAGGAGGCAGGACACGAAATTTCCGTCCATTTAAACAGTCTGACTGGCGAAGTACTTCCGCTCTACAAAATACCGGCCATAATAACCTCGGCATTGTGTTCCCGGCGGCGAGTAGGGTAGCCAGAGCTCACTGGAGAGTTTTTGTACTGTCAGTGGACAGACCAAAGTCTTGTACTACTTTGTCTTTTACACTGACGCGACGGCACAGAAACAATCTGCTTAAAGGGTCGGCAGCGCGATTGTGACTCGTCTGGTGTTGCACACGTTCATAGACCCCAGGAACCACTTTCCATCAGGTGGACCGTGTGCTTGTCTTCCACCTAAGTGGTATAAAATAAATAAGGGATACTACTGTTCTCCATCCGACATTAAACATACAGCCCATTACAAAGTGTCCGCTTTACGGCAACAGGCTCGCTTCCTATTACTTGGGACCGAAAATAATACACCTCTGCTGCCCTTTCGGGGATTTATAGCTCAAATAAATAGTGGCGAGGCAGAGGCCACGGCATTTATGCAAACTGTTTACTTCAGCAATGTTAAACGTTCCTACTTACTGACAACGTACTTCTAAATCACAATGTTACTTGTATATTATTTCCAATATAATATGTACTAATTGTAATTTCAATTTTTTCAGCATTACCACCAAAAACTTAAATGGGTATTGGCGAGGCAGAGGCATCAACTTCCAGGGAATTTATACAAACTATATGTAAGTATTGAGTACCTATCAATAGTTTACTTTAAGAATGTATAAAGAATGTCTTGAGGCTGACATGGTTATTCACATTAATAGTGTAACGCGCCCCGGGATATTTACCACGGTAGTTTGTTGTTTCAGGCGTTTTTGGGTATTAACTGTAACATATACAAAGTCAAAACGCGGCCATAGTGTGTAGTTTATATTGTAAAATAGCCATTTTGACGCTAGTCCTGAGCAGAAATTGTTGACATACTATACGCCGCGAGATCGAACGTAGCGAGCCTTAGGCCATTGTGCGCTCCCCGAATTTTGTAGACCAGTATTTAAGGGAATTTGTCATTTTAAAATCACTTGACATTTTGGGATTTGGGTATCAAAAGGATATCGTTACTAAAAAGATTAAACTAAAACAAATTTAGTAGGCGGTATTACACGGCGGTGTTTCCGTCCAATTGAGCAGTCCGACTGGGGAAGTACCTCCGCTCCACAGAATACCGCGGCCTTAATAATTCGTGGTGTGTGCTCAGGGGTGAGTAGGGTAGCCAGAGCTCGATGGAGAATTTGTGCCGTCAGTGGGCAGACCAAAGTCTTGTACTACTTTGTCTTTTACACTGACGCGACGGCACAGAAACACTATGCTTAAAGGGTTGGCAGCGCGATTGTGACTTCTCTGGTATTGCACACGTTCATAGACCCCGGGAAGCACTTTCCATCAGGTGGGCCGTGTGCTTGTCTACCACCTAAGTGGTATAAAATAAATAAGGGATACTACTGTTCTCCATCCGACATTAAACATACAGCCCATTACAAAGTGTCCGCTTTACGGCAACAGGCTCGCTTCCTATTACTTGGGACCGAAAATAATACACCTCTGCTGCCCTTTCGGGGATTTATAGCTCAAATATATAGTGGCGAGGCAGAGGCCACGGCATTTATGCAAACTGTTTACTTCAGCAATGTTAAACGTTCCTACTTGACTGACAACGTACTTCTAAATCACAATGTTACTTGTATATTATTTCCAATATAATAAACACCTCAACAAAGTCTAGGGAACAAGATGACCCCAATATTTTTTTTCGTGTAAATCTTGTTTTGCAAATAACTGGCAGCAAATAAATAAAAATAGAATAAAGTAGATTACAGAGTTGTTCGAAATTTAAAAATAAATTTAAATAAGTAATGATTTTCGAATATGGAGGGAAAACTTTTAAAAGTGTTTGATTGTGCAGTTTCTCTGTGGCAAAATAAAAATTATTTTCTTTGATTGTAAATAACGTTTATTATCAATAATACGTCTTTTACGTATGGTTTGTGCATTTTTGTGACTGTAGTCATCATGTCACGTCGTCATTTAAGTCGCGAAGAGATGTTAAGGGCTGTTGGTATGCTGCAAGCTGGACGAACTCAACGCGACGTAGCGGATGCTGTCAACACCCAACCAAGCGTAATTTGCAGATTATGGGCACGCTACAGGTCTACAGGGGATGTTGCCGAACGTCACAGGGGACGAAATAGAGTTACTACCCCGCGACAAGATCGTTTCTTGCAAAATTCCGCAAGGCAGCAACCCACGATTACTGCTCGTCAGTTGGTCGCAGGCCTCCAGTCTCAGCATCAAGTGGTTATTAGCGATCAAACTGTCAGGAGAAGACTACACGAAGCCAATCTTCATGCTCGCAGACCGCTTAGGGTTCCAGCTCTTCGACGTGGAAATCGAGGTCGTTGCTTATTGTGGGCTAACGCACATTTACAGTGGACCGACCATCAATGGGCACGGGTTCTGTTTTCCGACGAATCTCGCTTCGATTTTCATCCTGATTCGGGAAGTGTGCGTATATGGCGAGTTCCTGGACGTCGGAGTCGTCTCCAGAATCCGCAAGGAGTTCATCCTTACCAAGGTGGAACAATAATGGTATGGGCTGGAATTCGCCTTGGTGGAAGGACCGACCTCGTTTGGATACGGGGCAATTTGAATGCAAACCAATACATTCAGGAGGTTATACACCCCATGGTAATCCCTCATCGACAGCAGTTCGGTCAAGATTTTATGTTCATGCAAGATAATGCACGGTCACACACCGCCATGGTAGTGGTCAATGCGTTAAGCGAGCACAATATTATGACGTTGGAATGGCCTGCTCAGTCTGCCGACCTCAATCCCATAGAGCATGCCTGGGATTTGCTTGGGAGAAGAGCTTTCAGTGATTCTTTGGAAAATCTGAACACTGAAGAACAACTTTTTTTACACCTTCGCAGTGTATGGAGCCATATTCCACAGACGATGATTGACAATCTCATACTAAGTATGCCACGCCGTTGTCGAGCTGTTGCTAATGCTTTAGGAGGTCCTACAGATTATTAAAAACGTTTAAAGTACGGTTAATTACTGTATTTCTAACTACCTCGTTATTTTTGTGCCTAATCATAGAAGGTTGTAATACTCAATATTGGCACTAATCAATTCTTTCTTAAAAAAAAAAAAATTGATATGAGAATGTTTTTATCAAAATTTAAATTAAAAACGGTATAAAAATACCCTTCTATTGATATAAAACACTCACTATTACAAGAAAGGGTTTTTAAATAAAAACTAGAAATGTCCTTGTTCCCTAGACTTTGTTGATGTGTGTATGTACTAATTGTAATTTCAATTTTTTCAGCATTACCACCAAAAACTCAAATGGGTATTGGCGAGGCAGAGGCATCAACTTCCAGGGAATTTATACAAACTATATGTAAGTATTGAGTACCTATCAATAGTTTACTTTAAGAATGTATAAAGAATGTCTTGAGGCTGACATGGTTATTCACATTAATAGTGTAACGCGTCCCGGGATATTTACCACGGTAGTTTGTTGTTTCAGGCGTTTTTGGGTATTAACTGTAACATATACAAAGTCAAAACGCGGCCATAGTGTGTAGTTTATATTGTAAATAGCCATGTTGACGCTAGTCCTGAGCCGAAATCGTACGAGATCGAACGTAGCGAGCCTTAGGCCATTGTGCGCTCCCCGAATTTTGTAGACCAGTATTTAAGGGAATTTGTCATTTTAAAATCACTTGACATTTTGGGATTTGGGTATCAAAAGGATATCGTTACTAAAAAGATTAAACTAAAACAAATTTAGTAGGCGGTATTACACGGCGGTGTTTCTGTCCAATTGAGCAGTCCGACTGGGGAAGTACCTCCGCTCCACAGAATACCGCGGCCATAATAACTTCGTGGTATGTGCCCAGCGGTGAGTAGGGTAGCCAGAGCTCGATGAAGAGTTTGTGCTGTCAGTGGGAAGACTAAAAACTTGCCCTGCTTTGTCTTCCACACTAACGGCACAGTGTGCTTACAGGGTCGGCAGCGCGATTGTGACTCCTCCGGTGTTGTACACGTTCAAATGCCATGGTAATTACTTTCCATCAGGTGGGCCGCGTGTTTGTCTGCCACGTAAGTGGTATAAAAAATAAAAAACCAAACTACAATTTTTTTTTTTTTTTTCTTCTGGCGATTTCGATGTTTCCGCCAATGACTTAGCTCGGGATTTAATTCATAGTTTCGACTTGGCGGAATGTGACTTGTTGTAATCTCGGATCAAAGGTTTTATGAATGTACAAGAGATGATGTATTTAACATCCAATATAGGCCGAAAGTCATGTAGCACGCTGGAGTACCTGAGTCAAAGCAAAACACACTGGTTGGAGGTTATAGCAGACAAACACAGTTCTACAGGTTAATATTATTTGAGTTAATGTAGCTAGAGATCAAATATATGAGAGGAGAATTAGTATAGGTCAGAAGAGAGTTAAAATTCATGGGTCGAGGGATACGGTTAATAGGGAGGATATCATATAAAGAACCATTCCTTCTTGTGTACTCAAAGAAAATATGATCCGCTGTGTGTTCATCTAAGCCACACTCACAGAGAGAGCTGTCCCTGATCCTGATTTTAGCTAGAAATACATTGGTGCAGGCATGACCTAAACGCAGACGACAAATTACCGAAGTAGCTCTCTTACTAGCTTCACGGAATTGGTAAAACCAAGGTCTAGCTGGAATATCAGGCTGGATGGAGGCATAGTGTCTACCCTTCACCTTACTGGACTTCTCCCAAAGGGTAGTCCATTTTGAGATCAAACAGGGTTTGGCAAGTAAGAGGATATCGTGAGCATAGACTCTATATTGGTCGAGAGCACCATTGGATATTGCTTCCTTGGCAAGGGAATCCACAAAAGTGTTACCTGCTATGCCCGTATGGCTTGGGATCCATACCAGTGAAATCAACAGACCCTTAGTCTGACATCTGAACAATGATTGCTTAATCGACAGTATTAAGGGGAACTTTGTTTTACTGGTGAATTGATTAGCTAGGATGGCCATTAAGCAGCTCCTGGAATCAGTAAAAACCACCGCCTTGCTTATATTATGAGATTCAACATATAGTAATGCTTCAAGTATAGCTATCGATTCGCCAGTAAAAATGGAATTGATATTTGGAGATTTATATGACAGTATAATTTTATATTTTGGGATCCAAACTGCAGACCCCACGCAAGAAGAGTCAGAAGTTTTAGATGCGTTAGTGTAAATGGCTAGCCAATCCTTCCAATGTTGACTGATCAAATAATCCAGCTCCCTACCAGCGTCCACAGAATCCTTACTGATACCTGAATATAAGACCACATTAGGGGTGTAGATAATTGCATCAAATGTGGTTTCAAACAATGGGTTAGTTTTACACTGAAAACAAGGGAAAGGGAGACGAACATAATTCACAAAACTATTAAATAAACAGGGGTGGTGTTTATGTGTCCAATATCCACCTGAAGAAATGTATTCTGATAGTCTATGTAACTTGGGTATTAGGGGATGTAAGGATAGTTGGGACGATTTATATAGGTATCTGTCTGCGAGGTACTGTCTTCTTAAAAATAGAGGGGGGTCTACACACTCCAATTGTAGTGCATTTATCGGTGATGATCTCATGGCACCTACAATGAGGCGCATGCTTTTGGCCTGGATTTTATCCAACAAGCTTAATGCTGCCTTATTGCATGGTTCCAAGAGGAAGCTTCCATAGTCAAGGTGGCTACGGATAAGGGCGTTGTACATCAGCTTTTGACAATAGGGGTGGGCTCCCCACCAGGCGCCAAACACTGCTCTTAAAATATTAAACATTTTTTCACATTTATGGGAAATGTAGTTAATGTGTTCCACCCCAGATAACTTTGAGTCCAGAACAAATCCTAAAAACTTAACTGTGTTATTTACAGGGAAATTTTGATGATCAAGAGAGATTAAACAATCAGGGATAGATCTACGACGGCTGAAAATTACCACAGAGCTTTTGGGAACCGAGAGTGATAGACCATGGTCAGTAAGCCAAATAGAGAGATAGGAAATTGCTGAGTTCAATCTGGACACAGCATCTGCCATATGATCCACTGCTACATAAAGAGCCAAATCATCTGCATATTGTAAGATGTTGCAGAAAGATGTGACTGAGAGATCCAAATCAGCTGTGTAGATACTGTAGAGGAGAGGACTTAAGACAGAGCCCTGTGGAAGGCCTCTCCAAGTAATTCTGGAAGAGAGGGTTGAATTTTGAACTCTAAGACTAATGGTTCTTGCAGACAGGGAATTGGAAATGAAATTTACGATCTTCTCTGGAACACTCAGATTGAGCAGTTTTTGCCTGAGCACAGGAAGAAGTACATTATCATATGCAGCTGCAATGTCCAAGAAAACGCCCACGCAATACTGATTTTTAGATAAAGCTATTCTAACGTCAGTAGTTAAAATGCTGAGGCTATCCATTGTCCCCAGGCCCTTGCGGAAGCCGAACTGAGTTTTCGACAGTAAGCCCTGGCTTTCCACCAGCCACTCTAAACGATTTTTTATTAAGTGCTCTAATATTTTAGACATAGTACAAGAGAGCGCAATGGGGCGGTAGCTAGAGGGATCATCGCTGCGCTTACCTGGTTTCAAGATCGGTATTATGATTTGAGATTTCCACTCTTCCGGGGGAAACCAGAGCAAAAAATGTGGTTGAGTAAATTTAAAAAGAAGGTTTTGGTAGTGGTGCTGCTTTTGAAAATGAATGAGTAAGGGATGCCATCTACCCCAGGAGAAGAATCCTTAAGGGACCCCAAGACGATCGAAAGCTCGTCGTACGTAAAACAAGCATCTAAAGGGTGTGAAGCCTGAGGACTGGAGGGAAAGAATTTTGAAGACTCATCAGCTGTGGGAGCTGTTGGGGGAGCCAATCTTTGCTCGAATTTCTGTAACCATCTGGAGGGGTCATTCGACGTAATATTGCTGTAGGTTGTAGAGTACCTGAACCTTCTAATATCTCTCCATACGAAAGATGCGGGGGTACGAGGGGCTAATCTTTCGCAGAATCTGCGCCAACCATCCTTTTTCTTTTGTGACAGGAGCCTAACTGTTTGTGCAGCTACTTTTTGGTAGTTTAAATAGTTATTAGTTGACATATTATGCTTATATGCTCTTTCAGCCTCCTTTCTCATTCGGCAGGCAGACGAGCAGGCCTCATCCCACCAAGGAGGAGAGGGGATGTTGTTCCTGGGGGCCCTTTTAACAGATATTGCCTTGTCAGCAGAGTTCAGAAGAGCTTGTTTAAGCAGGGTGTAAACAGTCTCAATGTTATCTGAGTTAGGCGCAGGCAGGCGAGAAACCTCTTGTTCAAGATAACTGGAGTATAATTCCCAATTGGCCTTTGAAAGGTTATATTTGAGAAGGGGGTTAAATGGTGATGATTCCCTGTGGCTGGCTAGTGATGTGACAATTATGGGGTAGTGATCACTCTGTTGTGAGTCACTTGATATCTGCCAAGTCAGGCAAGAGGCAAGGGACGCTGAGCAAACAGTCAAATCTACAGCACTAGGGCCCCTTTGGGTTAGAGAGGGCCTACGGGTGGCAGAGCCATCATTTAAGATGCAGAGATTCAATGAATCTAGCATCTCTATGAATGGGGATGCTAAAACATCACAATCTTGTGAACCCCAAGAAGTATGATGAATGTTGAAGTCACCTAGAATAACAAGCGGATAAGCTATAGAAGTTAAAATGTCATTCATCTCAGCTAAGGAAGAAACATCTGGATAGGGGATGTAAACAGAGAGAAAAGCAATGTTTGCCACTGTAATGGCAACAATATTGATACCATCACTATGAGGAGGTAAAGTCAAAGAATTAAAAATAATTGTTCTAGAGACTAGAAGGGCAGCTCCAGCATACCTATCACCTCTGTCATCCCGGAGACAGACATACCCAGGCACCCTGAAATGGGAACCGGGCTTAAGCCAAGTCTCCTGGATGGCAAGGATGAGAGGTTTGTGCTTATTAATTAAATAAATTAAATGACTTTTCTTACTTCTAATGCTCCTACAATTCCATTGGAGCAGAGGAGGGAATGTTACTGGTGAAAGTTAACAGCTGAGTAAGTTTTGATCTATATTTATCAGGCAGCTCAGTATCATCAAAGCGGGTCAACATGTTAATAAGGGTGGAGAGTAATAGATCAAGGAGGTTATCATTTGCAGGAACGTTAGCTTCTGCATCAGAGATAGCAGCACCATTAGGAAGAGAAGACGGGGGGCAGCGAGTGATAACATTGTGGGCCTGCCTGTCATAGCCAGGGCCAGAAGCGGGTTTGTTCTGCCTTTGGGGCATGATAATTGTTTTTCGGTGAGATACTTGAGGCCCTTGAGACCTCCAGACAGAAGACGGGAAAGACTGCTGAGCACCAAGTTGAGGACTCAATGGTTGAGACATTCTGGTAGTGTCGGCAAAGGATTTTTTCACTTGGGGGAATCTGGCAGATGCCTCCATATATGAGATATTCTCCTGAGACATAGTAATCTTTATCATCTTCTGCCTAGAGTGTTCTGGACAAGAGGGCTCTTTTGCTGAGTGAGGCCCTAAGCAAAACATGCAGGTGGGGGATCCTGAGGCACATGATGTACCCTCATGAGCTTGGGAGCAAATAAAACACCGTGGAGCAGACCTGCATTGTGTAGTGGTGTGGCCATAGCGACAGCATTTCCAGCACTGAATCAGAGGGAGAACGTAGCTCTCAACGGGGAGAGAGTTATAAAAACAATAGACGTGTGGGGGCAATTTTTGTCCTGAGAAAGTGACTACAATAGTCTGAGTGGGAATGTATGTGGCTGTGTTGTTCTCATTCAGTACTCTTCTGTTAAGCCTTCTTGCTTTCATGATTGAACCATATCCTGATGGGACCTCAATGGATAGGACCACTTCTTCTAGAGTCCAATCTACTGGAACCTGCCTTACTATGCCCATTCGAGAGCTTGCAAAAGAGGGAATAGAACAAATGTATTTGGCCCTTGCTAAGGATGGATGAGAAAGAAAGTTGTTGGCATCACTAGCATTCTTAAATTCAACGGACACTCTGTTGCGACCCACTCGCTTAACACTACCATCAACTATGTTGTTAATTTTATTGGCGAATAAGAAATGGCCGAACTTTATGGATCGGAACACTGTTCCAGCAGCGGCATCCTCGGCATCTCTTGTCACGTGAACCAAAAAAGGACCTGAATCTGAATCTAAGTACTTCGCTACCTTATCCTGAAAATCCGGATGGATGAAAGTATTTTGTATAGACGGCATAGCTTGGGAGGGGATCGTAATAGTTTTTTTGGCAGGGAAAGCGTCTTCCTGTGAGGTATGGTTCATACGTTTCTTGGCTATGATGGATGTAGGAGTATCATCTAGCACAACGCGAGAACTACTGGGGAGCGGCGTGCCCGGCCGCTGGCCGGGGACGTTTCCCCCACCGGGGTCTGGTGGATGGTTATCCATAGGACAATCTAAGTGTTAAACACCGTTACTTACCCTGAATATGAATACTAAGCACACTTAGACAACACAGAAGCACTTAAATACTCCAGCAACACAATATTGTCAACAAAAAGATTTTTGGCAAGGACGAACACTTGTAGCAAGCACGCGTTCCAGATCCGAAAGCCCAACTACTATTGAAAAGTACAAAACAAGTTTGACAGCAAGTATCCATTAATGTTCTTGAGTTTTATAGTAATGGGTAAATAGGTACCACCTGCTATAAAACTTGTTGCGATTTTTCGAATTCGAAATTTCAAATCTGTTGGTGTACAAGCTCATAAGAGAACGAGTCGCTTTTTTCTCTATTTTTCGTCGCTATTTTTTTTTATTATAAAAATAAAGAACATTAGAACCGAAATTACTAATATACCCTCTAACCCCTCCAGCTAAGCTAAATTGCTTGTGTTAGGAGTGGGTACAAGAGTTAAAAGGTATATCTATCTCTATCTGTAAATAAAAATATTATTTATAGGACAACAAGTGCAGGACTTAGATGTCACCCTCACACTACCGAATACGAGCAAGAACCAAGCGGTTCGGAGACTCTTTTCTTTGCCGCACCACCAAGACCTGAAATTCATTACCAGCGCACGTGTTTCCTTCTTCCTACAGTCCTGGGTCCTTTTAGCGGAGCGTGAAAAAGTATCTGATGAGGCCGCCAAGCTGAGTGCCACCATTGTAACATTACTTAGTGTCTGTAATGGTGACCCACTTTCTTGAGACTTTGCCTTTAGCTTACCATCAGGCGAGGTGAAGTCAAGTTGGCGTGTCCTAGACAAAAAAAATGAAACGCCCCAAATAATATGTACGCGCATCACTTTCAAATCACAAAATCAAATTGGATGATAATTTATTTTTGTTCTTTATTGTCAGGACAAGGTTTGCATAAAATAAGTAAAAATAAAAAAGAGAAGTGTAGCGCGAACGGGATTTGTACTTGGACGGCGGTATGATGTTCGTCAGGTCAGCTAGTATTATAATAAAAATAAATAGCTATACAGGCTGTATTCTTGTATCCCTAACTTTTTAAAATATTCTGAACTGCATTGGCAGATTTTAGCAAAATCGTACAGTCGACAAGAAAAATGCTAAAGTTCAAAATTATTTTTTGGTGCTAATCGATCCCATTTCATGTGGGGAAGACCATTTGAGGTTTGGGTACTAGAAACTGCAGCAATCGTCAAAAACGCTTGGAAAAAAACAGTCTGTATTTGGTTGTTATAACCAACATCAACTCAGGTGGCACCGCGAGCAACAGCTAGTATATATAAATGACGGCGTGATCCAATTTTTAAATATATAATATATGACTAATAATATTGGTTTGATATTTTCAGTTGGAGAGACTACAATAAGTCAACGGGGAAAAATTGGCAAGAAATTGCAGACTGCAAAATTATCATTAAAACGGCTTGCGAAAAGAACCTTAATCCTCGACAACTTAGACTCATACATGTCAAAAGAATTTGTAAGCAATATGTTATATACATAGGCTGCTACTTATGTATGCGGAATCTGGGATTCCAATAATTTTAAACGCAATGTCTGACCTCCATGCACATATTCGTTCTTTTTTTAAATACTGGCCGCAAATATTTTTTTTCTTATATGCGTTAGTGTTTTGTTTTTGTTGGGTTTAAAATGTCATATCGCTGAAAAAATGGAACTCACTCGTGAAAATATTCGTGCTATGATTTATTACGATTTTCGACGTGCTTTAACGCAACAACAGTGCGTAGATCAATTAACTTCGACTTTTGGTGATGAAGCTCCATCAAAAACGACTGTATCACTGGTTTAGTGAGTTTAATCGCAGGCGGAGTAAGCTCACGGACGAAGTTAAAGAAGGTCGCCCGAAATCGGTGGTTGTGCCACAAAATATTGAAGCAGTGCGAAAACTAATAATGCAAGACCGCCATGTTACGTATCGCGAGATAGAGGCCATTCTGGGCATATGTATGACGAGCATTCATAGGATATTACATGAACATTTGTCTGTAAAAAAAATTTGTTCGCGTTGGATCCCTCACAACTTAACTGAGGATCAAAAAGATGCTCGCGTCGAATGGTGCAAGAAAACCTTGAAAAAATTCAACGGAGGCGACTCAAAATCTTTTTATAATATCTACACAGGTGACGAATCCTGGATCTACGCGTACGATCCCGAAACTAAACAACAATCAACAGTTTGGGTGTTTCAAAATGAGCCAAACCCTACGAAAGTGGCTTGTGCAAAAAGCACTGTAAAGCAAATGGTGGCCTTCTTTTTTGGTATTAATGGCCATGTGGCTACAATACCACTGGAGAATCGCAGAACGGTTAATTCGGAGTGGTACACGACCATTTGTTTGCCAGAAGTATTAGAAGAAATACGCAAAAACAACCAGCGACGCAGAATCATACTTCACCATGACAATGCCAGCTGTCATACATCTCAGGAAACAACTACATTTTTGGATGGTCAAAAAATAGAATTAATGGGTCATCCACCGTACAGCCCTGATTTGGCTCCCAATGATTTCTATTTATTCCCAAATGTAAAGAATAAATTACGTGATCAACGATTTTCGACTCGTGAAGATGCCGTAGACGCGTTCAAACAGCACGTTTTGGAGATACCTCAATCAGAGGGGAAAAAGTGTTTTAAAAATTGGTTTTATCGAATGCAAAAGTGCATCGATCATAGTGGAGAATACTTTGAAAAACAATAAAAGCATATTGAGCCATATACATTTGTTTATTTTTTCTCTTCCGCATACATAAGTAACAGCCCTCGTAATAAAAAAAGATCACCTACTGGTAAAAGGTGGACGTTGGAATCAAAAATTTACAGAATTCACATAAACTCGCATAATTGCTAATCTTCGTTTTTCTAATGATTTGTCTTCGTATATTTTCTGTCATAACTTTGATTGATTGTTTGGTTGACTACATACATATAATCACGCCTTTATCCCCGGAGGGTTAGACAGAGGAGAATTAACACCCACATTTCACTAATCATTGAATTCGGTCCCACGTAATAGGGGGTGAGCTTATTGCCGTCTTCCTCTGGGGCTGAGTCTGAGCTGTATATAGCTGTCTGGTGTTAAACAGCCCTATCCCTTAGTCGCCTTGTACGACACCGCGTGGGAAGAGATGGGGTGGTCCAAATTCTACTCTGCCCGGAACCATGCGGCTAAGAGAGATTAGTTAAGCTCTCTTCTATGACGAGATGAGATTTTTACAACTTTATCTACATCATCCCCTTTCTCTACATTAGTCTCAAATTGTCAGATTAGTGGAATATACCTTTAAACATGTAAATAACTCGCCCAAACTCGCCTAAGCTGTCTGGAGAGTTTTTGTACTGTCAGTGGGAAGACAAAAAGCTTGCCCTGCTTTGTCTTTTACACTGATGACACAGAAACTCTAGTGCTCACCTGGTGTTGCACACGTCCATATGCCACGGTAACCACTTTCCATCAGGTGGGCTGTGTGCTTGTCTGCCAACCAAGTGGTATAAAAAGATTTGAGAAATTATTTTTTCTTTATTGTACACTTACAAGGCATATTATACAAAGAAGTGAAATGTTATGTACTAAGGCGAACTTAACTCAATGTTGAGTTCTCTTCCAGCAAACCCGGGAGCGCATAGAGGAATTGCAATCCAATGAGAGTCAAAATCTTGTGTACATTAATGTTAAGATTTATTAATGTGAATAGGTATATCTCTGACAAAAAGGCATTAAATAAACATACATATAGTCATCATAGACCTACATACACATACATATACATTTACATATATATAAATATATATAATGTCTGTTATTGTTGGTAGAGAAAATGTTTGATGATCAAGTGTTTTTACTGATCTAATTCTTCATCCTTGATGCGCGGCTATGAATATGAGGCTTGTATTTGGTGGAGGTATATGTACCTCCACCTAATATATATATGGGCTATAGGTACAAGGAATCCCCCTGTATATTAATATGCCGCGCTTTAGTAAATCCTAAAATCCATTTATGGGCTTCCCTGCCATTTTGATTGTAAAAAAACACCGAACTATTGTTACCCTCTAAATCAGTATGTTATATAGTATACCTAGTTATGTTAATGTAGGTGTATAGCGAAACTTCATAATATTTAAAAGTTTTTATTAGGATTTCTTTGAGAAAAAATAAACCATCCAAATGTAAAAAAAATAAATGTTGTGTTTGGTTCTTTAACTTTAATATACCTAGTAACATTATGATTCCAACGTCTATTTTTTGCTTTATTTTATTTATTTGGGTAATTAAACAGTCGCACAAACGGTACTATACGTAGAGGGCAAGTTAGACACATATCTTATTTGTTGATGTACATGTGTTTTCGTCCGAACTTTGTATCTCAATGCTTGTTTTTTTTGTGAAGGTAGATTCTTCACGGATAATATCGAAGTTTAACCGTTTCGCAGTTAGCCCCCAAAATGGAAAACTGATCCCAACTGGGTCGGGTTAAAGGCTCAGAGGATTCCGATGATCTTTAATTTGAAACCACTGACGCAAAAACGGCGGGGTATAATAATTTTTTGACGTGTATTTGTGCGTGTGTCTGTCTGTGGCATCGTAGCTCCTGAAAGGATGAACCGATTTTGATTTAGTTTTTTTTTGTATGAAAGTTATATTAGTCGGGAGTGTTCTTAGATATGTTTGAAAAAATGGTCCAAGATGGCCGCCGCCAGAAAATAACGAAGTTCATATTTTTTCACAACTCTGTCAATATGTGTATCAAATGAAAGGGTTTGACTAGTAGATCAATTTAATAGACCCTAACTGCTAGATCATTCCGTCATATCGGAACGATCCAAGGTCCGCTCGACATGACAACGCTTGAATCACAATATATATTACTAGGTACATCAAAGTTATAGGGCTAACTAACACAACTTATCTTCGACTTTTTGAGGGTTGTATTTTGTGACGGGGGTTTTTAATTTAATTTGTATTGACGGGGTTTTTTCTATTTTTATTTTTATTTAACACTTTTTAAACTGATCTGCTCGTCAAGCCCTTTGATTTGATACCCATATTGAGGGAGTTGTGAAATAAAATGTGCCATTTTGTGGGGCGGCCATCTTGGTGATAATTTTGTTATAGTGTATGGTATTCTTCTAGTGAAGTCCTTTCATTTGATACCCATATTGAGGGAGATGAAATAAAAAAAGTACTCCGTCTTTTTGTAGCGGTGGCCATCTTGGACCGATGTTTTTTCAAACATAGCTAATAACAGTCCCGTCTAATATACCTTTCAAAAAAAACTAAATCCAAATCGGTTCATCTATTGAAGAGCTACGACGCCACAGATAGACACACACATCACATACACACAGACACGTCAAACTTATAAGACCCTGTCGTTTTTGCGTCGGGGGTTAAAAAGTTAAAAATAAATTGTGTTGGTTAACCTTTTAACTCTGATATACCTAGTAATATTTGATTCAAGCGTTGTCATGTCGGAGGACCCTAACTGGTAAAGCACTCCATCACATTATCGGAGCGATCCAAGGTCCCCCGACATGACAACGTTTGAATCAAATATTACTAGTTATATCAGAGTTAAAAGGTTAACCAACACAATTTATTTTTGACTTTTAGGGGAAAGTTATTGCGACGGGGGTTTTTAAATTTTTTATTTTTCTACATTTTTTCCGCTTTCTTTATTTATTTTTGAAAGTTTCAAATTTAAGTAGGGATGAGATATTTTCATGTCTGAGTTGCCCCGGAACTAGTGCTATGATTAGCATCTGTTTAACAACTACTCATTGATAGCCTTCTATGATGATGAGATGAGCCTAAACACGCTATATCTGCTCTAAGTTACTGAGGATGAAAGTTACTCGCAAGCACACATCCAGACAATAAATCAATATTGTATTTTAACCTTTCTATGTTTAAGATGCGAATAGGGCAGTGCAGATAGCGTTAAAAATGGGAAATAATATGAATTACTAATAAATTTATCTACTGACTGGATTTAATCAAATGAACTTTTTTTAAATAAAATTTTTACATTTGTTATATTTCCTAAGTACAACATTTTCGAAACCTGTATTATATAAAATGATTACTTTAAAGTAATATTTTTGCGAAATGAAAGTTTGTAAATGATTAGTTTTTCAAATGTTGTTTGTAAAATGATGTTTTGTCATACGTTTTTTGTTAAACAATAGGAACCCTTTATATGTATCGTTTCTCATATTTACAGGTTTCGAACAAAATTGTAAAATACTGTTTTTGTTCTAATCTGCCAACATAATCTCCTTTTTATACAAAATTTGGTAAATGTAAACTTTCACCAAATTTTGGTTCTTCATGTTTCAAACATAATCACATTGCTTTTTCATCAAAATATTCATATTTCCGTCTTATGTTTCATGTTCAAATAGTGTTTATTGTGCTCAAATATGTGTGTATACATTGGTATTCGTTGAGTGAAATAAGCAACAAAAAGTTAGTAAATATACCTATGTTTTCTGAAAAATATTATATATTTCAGAAAAAGTAAAAAGATTTAAACTGAAAATAATAGATTTCAAAAGTTACATAAAATATTATTAATGATTCGTTATTTACAATTTGTTCTTGTTTATATTAATACTGAGTGAATGTGATCGTGTTTGAAATATGAAGAGGTAAAATTACACCAAATTTTGTTGAAAAAGAAGCTGTGGGGCGTGTCGGACAGCCTCTTTAGCGTGGCGGTTGTGAACGCAGTCGGTACGCAGGCGGCGTGGGCTCGATACCCCCGTAGTGCAAATATTTGTATGCATGTATATGAGTAGGGTAGCCAGAGCTCACTGGAGAATTTGTGCTGTCAGTGGGAAGAATAAATGCTTTGTCTTCTACTGACGGTACAGAAACTCTGCACTTACAGGGTTGGCAGCGCGAATGTGACTCCTCTGGTGTTACAGACGTCCATAGGTCACGGTAACCACTTTCCATCAGGTGGGCCGTGTGCTTGTCTGCCAACTAAGTGGTATATGGGTATTGGCATTGCACTGGTCGTGCTTCGGAGAGAACGTTAAGCGATCGGTCCCGCTTGCCATGCGAACATCTACGGCACCGTAAACCCGTAACGTCAACCCTCAAATCTAAACTACAGAACATAGATATCGCCAATTGGTTATGGAGGTCAGATGGCTGTCGCTTCACGGGAAATATCGAAGTTCAGCCGCATCTTAGACGACTCCAACGTCATCCCAACTCCAACTGAGTTATGAAAAAGGTTTAGATAATGAAGAAGGGATAGTCCTACTTTTAGAGGCGTGCAGCACCTAAATAGCTTTTTGGAAATTAATCCAGATGCAAACATATTTTATGACAAGCCTAGCGCCATTAATGTAAGTGTAAGAAGGCATCTATGTCATTTATAATTTAATTTTTAAATAATTTTATGTAATTTGATGATCTCTAAATGAATTCTAATTTATTTGACTTTATAATTTTAATGCATCTATTGACATTCTAATATATAAATATAGAAAATACTTTACTATAATATAATCATCGAATCTGTAACATATAGCATATAAGCGTTTTGATGTATAGGTATATTGCTAACAGCATGTAAACAAAATATCATATTTGCCAATTTTGCCCCCTAAAACTGGTAATCTGAAAAACGAAAACGTTCCTCTACAAATCGTGGCGAACCATTTTTCACACTTAAAATCCACCCTAATTCACCCTGTACTAGTTTAATTTATTTCTCTCACTGCTTTAACCATTTTTCTTTTTAGTCCCATCAGTTCTGCTGTTATTATTTCCCTAAATTTGTATCTGCATCGCCTAGACATGAAATGAAATTTATTAGTAGGAGACATTATTAATATTAAAAAATTTTTGTTGTCATTAGGCATATAAATCTTGTACATGATACGTAAATTATATTATTATTAAACTACTTACTAACTATACCTATTATATTAAGTTTTAATTAATATTATTAAGTAATTGTTAACAAATGTCAATTTTGAATTATTTTTTTCTCTAGGATATTCGATACGTAATTGAATTGTAAATATAAGATGTCAATGAAATGAGGATCGTAATATTATATTTATTAATGTCCACATAACTTCAATTCATATTAAATCGTATAGGTAAGTATATATATATAAAATTTTGACAAGCACTATATTAAAAAGTAAATAATTATTATCAATTCATGTACTTTATATAAATAATAGAATTTCATGTTATATTAATAATAGTAATTTACATTCAAAAATGTTATTATCTTAATCTTACCATAAATGATTAAGATTTACAATTACATCTCAAGTTATCAGGGGATTTGCTTGATTTTTTTTGATTTGCTTTGTTTTATGTTATGTTAGTACTTATTTTGTTGTATAAATTTAAAACGAAAAAGTAAACATTCGAGATAAGACTTAACCCATGACGAATCCTGTTGTAGGACACCGAGATACCTGGACCTGTCCTTGATAGCCACAATTACTGGTTCATATCCCATCCTGCGGGTATAAAACGGCCACATTGAGCGATTCCTTACTTATACTTTAAGAATTTTCAGTAAATTTCAATATTATATATATATAAATGTATAAATAGTGTAAAAATATAATACGATTCTAATAAAGTGAAGTTTTTAGACCTGCGGGTTGTTGGCTATTTCATTTTTTAAATAGGAAATTGATGCTAATTATGTAAATGAAGATGAATTTCATTATCATGTAATTAGGTATTCTATAAATTTTTTCATTACCACTTTTGGTATATACAAATATGGGAATAAAATGAAATTTATTAAATAAATGTACTATCTATTATTGTCACCTAGCTTTAAATTGGTTTTGCCTGCATTAACATTTATTGTATAGTCTCATAACATGTCATCATTATTATCAGAATGTGAGTTATAGTTTTATGTATTTTTTTTAACAAATAAAAAGATAAAATTATTTGGATTTTTTTATTAACTTTCCCATAATATTTGAAAGGCATGAATAATCGATTTGAATTGACCAATAATCGGTTTGCGTCGATATCAACCAATTTTATCGATTGTTGATTAGGCGATTATCGTTGAACATTTCACTAGCACGTCTCTACCCGGCGGATTGTAATCAAATGAACGAATGAATGGTTATTTCCAGTCAACTGAACTCTATCGTTCGTAGTGCCTTCTCTTCCTTATGTACTCTATACTCATTGGTACTAGCGTACTTTAGAGCCACGCGCTGCGGCTAGATACTGGCAACTCAGTCTTTAGGCGATTAAAGCATAGGCGAGCTATTGGCAACTAAGTGCGTAAACACTTGAACTTGCATTTTAGTTATTTTGTACATTTTAAGCAGGTTAAAAAAGAATATTTTAGAAGAATAAAATGTATTAGTATGTGGGTGAAACTGGAAGTTCTTAAAAATTTAAAACAGAACAAACCAGCAAGTTATTAGTTTTATTATAAATTTTCAAAATAGTGTCCACTTACATCAATACATCGCTGCATCTGATAGAACCACTGATAAAAGCACTTTGCCCACTCGTCCTTAGGGGTCTCTTCGACGGCGTTTTGAAACGCAGCCACTGCTTCCTCGACGTTCATAAAACGTTTTCCTCGAAGTTTTTCTTTTATTTTCGAAAATAAATAAAAATCGCAAGGTGCGAGGTCGGGGCTATAGGGTGGATGACCCAGTAATTTCACGTCTGACGTCGTCAAGTAGTCGATTGTTCGCTTGGCGGTGTGCGACGAGGTGTTGTCGTAGTGAAGGAGGATCCCACTGCGAGGTCGTTTTCCCGATCTTTTTCTAAGACAAGTGGCAAACAATTGTTCGTGTACCACTCTGCAGTAACTGCCTATCCATCCGAAGAACGAGGCCACCATCTTTTTTCTTTCTTTATCCCACGCTACGACCTTTCTTCACTTTAGTTGGCAACTCATCGTTAGGAAACACCCAGACAGCAGACTGTCTCTTAGTTTCAGGATCATAACAATAAATCCAGCTTTCGTCACCTGTGAGTAAGTCGAACACAGCATTTGAGTCACCTCCGTTAAATCTTTGAACCATTTCACGACACCAATCAACACGACGGAGTTTTTGGGCCTCTGTCAAATTATAAGGTATCTACCGGGCACAAAGCTTCATGACCGCTAAATGTTGTAGCAAAATTGAAATGACGTTTTGCTACATAAACGGAAAAAGTGCTGAAGGATATTTACAACTTCTTTGTAGAGACATAATCGAGGTAGCAAGACCCCTTGCCGGAATCCAGCCATGTAACCTAAAAGCGAGAACCATTTCGGTGCTATATCGGTACCAAAAGGAGGCGCGGGAGCAGGGACATGAACTGGAAAAATCCAGATCGTGAAGTTCCAGTACCTGTATAGTGTCATTATAGCGGAGTGGGAGCTACGGCTTGGACGACCAAGCGCAGGTCACGCCGTTGTAGTGGCTGTTAGGGTCAATCCCCACTGAAAAAGCAGCAGCGAAGAATTTTGAATCTTATCTACGGGAGGCAACGGTCATAGTAATTTGAAGGTAAAGGAGGGGTAGCGCGGGAGGCGCGTGGCTGCCCGTTTTATTTATAGTACCTAATAAATTCAGGCCGCCGCCGGCCGCTACTCTTTCAGTGGGGATTGATCCTAAGACCCATCATGGATAATTGGCTAGAGAGGCCACACGGGGTCCTTTCTTATCGCCAAGCGTTGGTAATATCCGGGAGCGGGTGTTTAGTGGTTTACCTGTATTGGATTCAGAAGGAGCTCAATCCCCAAGTGCCATCATTGTGATGTGACTGAGGACTCAGGGTTGCACACGCTGACCGAGTACCCGGCGTGAGAAACACCTAGACGGGTTCAACGACATCCGTTCTCCATTAGCGTGGGCTTGGTGGTGTCAGGTGGAGCCACCTGTCATCGTAGCAGAAGCAGGCCGAGTCGTGCACGCTATGTGTGTCCCCCTGTCCTGGGCAAGATGGGGACACCGTGGTCACACACATGAGGGGTCGATCTTGTGATGAAAGTCATTATTCATGGTTCATCGGGTTTCCTTTTCCCTATCCAGAAACATTAGGTAAGGGTAGTTAATGGCAATATTTGATTATTGTAATTGATACTAACACTGCTAACATGGCTTTAAGCACATTATTACTAATATACTAACACTATTTAGTGCATAGCGTTGATTTATTGGTAACAATGTGCTAAAAATGATGTCAATAGTGTTAGTGTAATTATAACAATCTGTCTGAAATAAATGGTTATGTATTATATTTTATCATGTAATATCGATATTTATTACCTGCTTGTGAATTGTGGTCAACATTGTCTGTGTATGGGGTGAGCGGCAGCTTGATACGAGCACTGAGATCACTCTATGAGGGTTCTAGTGCTTGTGTCAGGATATATGGAGTGTGTACAGACTGGTTTAACATTGAAGAAGGTTAGACAGGGATGTGTAGCTTCACCAGAGCTGTTTAACCTATTTATTGATAATTGTCTGAAAGATTTGCAAGTAAGTGCGTATGGACTAAAAATGAATGATCTGACCATCAAATGTCTCCTATATGTAAAACAAAGGGAGGAAAGTGAATGTAAGCAAAACGAAAGTGATGCTTTTTGAAAGAGAAGAAAGTATGACCAACTGCACAGTTCTGATTGAAGGAGAAAGAATAGAACAAGTAAAAAAGTTTATGTATTGGGGGTTCGAAGTTTGCGAGAGATGGAACGTATAATAACAGTGACATTGAAAGAAGGGTTCGGGCTGGAAATGAAGTGAATGGGACAATGCTGAATTGTATGTGAAGCCAGAACGTATTCAAACAGACACGCCTGGCGGTACATAGATGAGTGTTCGTCCCTACACTTATGTATGGTAGTGAATGTTGGGTTTTGAAGAAGAAGTATGAAAGTAAATTAAATGCTGCGGAAATGAGAAATCTGAGAAGTGTAGCAGGGGTGAAGTTGACGGACCGAGTTAGGAATAGCGTGATAAGGGATCGTTGTGGTGTAATTGCAGATGTAGTGACTAAGCTAGAGAAAGGGATGCTTAGATGGTTCGGATATGTGGAGAGGATGGACAAAACAAGACTGACGAAACAAATTTATGAAGCGAGTGCGAATGGACAATCCGGTAAGGGTCGACGTAGACATACGTATGTCAATCAGATCGAAGGCATTTTAGCGAAAGGATATGTCAAGAGTAGGTACGGCGCGCATTTATGAAAACAATTATGAAAGTAGAAGAAGCGAAAGAGGTATGCCAGGATCGTGGCAAGTGGAAAACTGTAGTCTCTGCCTACCCCCTGGGAAAAAGGCGTCTGAAATACCTGCTTCCACCCGCCTCTATCTCACTTCTCTGGTCAGAAGTGAGTATCGCGGTACTATTACTATATTATATTTGCCGAAATAATTGTTAAATCGAGTTTTATGTAAAAAAATGGAGGATTTTTAGATATAACGTCCTTTGGCCACGCACACAAGTGTAGGAAAGTGGCATATTGCATTGAATTGTGACTTTACGTGTGTTCCATATGTCCCTTGGAAGCATCTAGTAAAGTCCCCAAAACTTTACTGAGGCAGTAATAATCTCATTGATCGCCATCCTCACCATCATCGTCATCATCAATAGCAACAATATCATAAACTTATCATCATCGTCATAATCAACAATCATTCTATGATTTTAATAGGTACAAAATAAAACTAAAGGTCCTAGTTACCAGTTCATAAATCCCTAAGAAAAAACTTCTCTGATCACTGACAGGACATCATGCATGACATCTTCAAGACAATTCATATATCCTCCCGCCTCTCGCCCGTAATATCTAAAAAACAAACTAACATTAGAACCTGGTAGAACTGCACTATATAATTAATAAATTAAATAAAAATTTCTTATTTAATATTTGAATATCATAATTCATACGTAGTATAGCCCGCTCTGTGATTATAATTAAGATCGCACAATATCATCACACTACTTTGCTTGGTTGTCCCGTAAATTAACTTAGACAATTTTTCGTTCACAGATAGTTTTATTTGATTATAGACGTTATTTTTGAAGTTATTTGAAATTCATCAATATTATGCGTACAATATGAGGTTACTGTTGTTTGTGTTGTTGTTAAAAATCTATTTAGACGATTCGAATATCTGTTACGGAGAAACTGAAAAGAATGTCGGTTATAAATTGCCGACAGTGGGCATTTCTATATTAGTTCGGAATAAGGCTCACACGTTACCTTATTTTCTTACTTGTATATATAATTTGGACTATCCTAAAGATCGCTTGTACTTGTGGTAAGTACATAAACTTTTTGAGTTCATATTATTATATATCTCTGAGAAGGTTCGCGTAATGCTGACGTGTTATTATGATAAAGCGTTCATAGGATAAGATTTTTTCTATAGCATAACATAAACTCACGCCTATATCCCCAGAGGGGTAGGCAGAGGTGCTAGCACCCACATTTCTCCAGTTTATGTTTAGGTCCCAATGTAATAGGTGGCGAGCCTATTGCCATTAACCGGGCACTTATAAACCTGCGATAAATACACACATATCTTAAAAAATCATCGAAAAGTCATTGGTGTGTACCATGATAAAACCTGGGATCAAACCCGAGACCTCGTCTCGGCAGTCCTTTACCAATACCACTAGCATAGCAGCAAATAATGATGTTCAGTTATAATAAGGGTTCTGCCCCCAGCTATTAAATATTCACCATATGTGAGCATAGTGTTAAATATTATAATTAATTGTTGAAAGACAGTTGAGTGACAACTGTTGTTTACATTCCAGGATTTACAGTGATTTTAATGAAGACAACAGTATACAGATTATTCATACCTGGGTGGAAAAACATTCCACCGAGTACAAAAGACTGTACATAACTACAAACTCTACAAGTGGTAGCCTACACAGCGATGAAACAAAGTCTGTAGAGTGGACTGCCGAACATTTCAAACATGTTATTCACTTGAGAGAAAAGGCCTTAGAATTCTCCAGGAAAATGTGGGCTGATTATATTTTCGTAAGTGTATTGCCTCATAGTATACTACACTTAAGTAACAAAGGCAGACATAGGTGCCCTCCATAAAATACTGACCACTCCTAATTCAGAGGAAGCATTCTATTTATATAGAATGCTTTCTATTCAATAGTACTTAGTATTAGTACTAGTTAAGATAATACAATATGTACTAGCAGGGCGACATATACTTATTGTATAAAGTCCTTAAATAAAGAAAAAAAAAAAAAAAAAAAAACTTAAGTAACAATTCTGGACCCGTTTCTTTTATCCATATTAGGCAAAAAAAGGCGAACAAAATTAAACTGGACTGAGTCTCTGAGGTGAAAACCTCTGATAAAACCATAATATCAGCAATTTAAAGTGTTTTTGCAGCAAGCCAGATAAACTCTCCTGAACATTTTTTTACAACTGTATTCACTTATTCCTATTCCACGATTACCTAATAGGATAAATTTTGTGTATTTACAGATGATAGATGCGGATGTGTTCTTAACCAATCCATTGACTTTAAGAAACCTCGTATTAAAGGATCTTGATATTGTGGCTCCAATGTTGATCTCTGACGGGCTCTATTCCAACTTCTGGTTAGCTTCCAAGTTAATGCATGAATGCATGTGCAGTTCTCACAAGGTGCTTCTTTATTGCTTACTATTTAGTTAAAATAATGTTTATGTACTACTAGACAAGTTCTGTAAAATAATACAGACATTTAAACTACTATCATTGTCACTCACATTCGTATTAGAGCTATTGTGATATTTACCATGTTGTATAGTTTGAGTTTCTGATATTTTGGCACTGTACATTCAGTTCCGTGTGTGATCATGGTACTTACAACAGCGCCAAAATATCTGAAACACTACAATATTTCCCGATAACTAATGTGTAAAATAAGATGCTCATAGTTATGGAGGTGATGCAATAATGGAGGAGTTAAAGAATAACATAGAGAGAATCTAAGAACTAGCATGTGAAACTGTTTACCATAATATTAGAGTAGTAATATTTTGCTCGCACTTGTTTGTGACATATACAAATACAAGTGAAATGGTACTACTTTCTGCATAAAGAAAGCTCAGTACGCAGATGCTAGATAAATGAATTAATGACTTTAATGCCTATCTGTAAATACCATTTTTTTTAGTTGCATAGTGCCTGTATAGTAGTATATGCAGAACTCATTGTTTAACTAATTTATTTGTTACTTATAAGCTGTTGAAGTGGAGATGGTTGAACCTACCATGAAATTGACATCGAAAGTATCTGACAGTTCAACTACTCTTACACTTCACTCGGCCTAAACTTGAGGTACAGAAATTAGAAGTGGTATGTATATGCTACATTGTTTGTGTGGCTCTCTAAACATTGCTTAACCCAATATAGCCTGAATTTTGTTTTATACCTTTTTCTTTTAAAACTGGTCAATAACAACATAAATGATTTTGGAAGTTATCCATATATTTTATAAACCAATATTAAAAAACATTAAAGATTAATATTTTTATATTTTTGTATGTATTGAATAAAGTCAAAAATTACTAGACTACTACTATTAGAAAGCTACATTATCACTGACTAATATAATACTGGCGCAAAAAAAATAGGGAACCTTACTAAAACTCCAATAAGTGTAGCTCCAAGTAGGTGCTAGGTATAAAAAAATTGCCTTATAAAGTCCTTATATCGCTTGCATTGCGCAAAACTATTAATAATAGAACAAATTAATGTATTACAAAAATGTGTGGTTTGAAAAGATCTACAATAAAGTCCACAATAGCATTTGCCTTTAAGATAACCCACAGTAACCATTTTTATGGTGCCGAACCAAATGATAAACCCTATTACTGAGACTTTGCTGTCCGTCTGTTTGTCAGTCCGTCTGTCGGTCACTAGACTGTGTATCTCATGAGCTCTGTTAGTTAGAAAGCTGAAATTTTCACAGAAGATGTATTGTTGTTGCCGCTATAACAAAAAATACTAAAAACAACAATTTTTTTTTTAAGGGAACTCTCATAGAACTAACATTATTTTTATTACTATGCAATTGTCTTTCACCAGGTTGTATCTAATGAATCGTGATAGCCAGAGAGCTGAGATTTTTTCTATTGTCACTACAACAGCAAATGCTAAATATAGAATAAAGTATTTTTAACGGTAGCTCTCATAGAACAAATAAGAATAGAATAGAATAAGAATAATTTATTTGTTTTTAAACATGGTAACATGGATCTTACAATATATGTTATAGTTACAGTATTTTTGGTTTCATAATGACATTAACAAGCACAATATTATATCTACCTTGTTATTTTGTTGAGCCCTGCCTCTTAAACTAGGGCAACCTGTATCATAAGAGGCAGTGTTCGGCTTAATAAATATACGTAATACACATAAGTATAATTATATGTATGTACATTATACAATAGATTGTTGACGGTGTCGTCTCATGTTTCATCATTTTATTTCCTATATTTTACTGTTAATATTGATGATGCAAATGTGAGTTTTATTTCAGTCCATTTGTCTTTCACCAGCCTCTAGGTATCTAATGAACTATGTTGGCTAGATAGTTGAGATTTTCACAGATAATGTACTTCTATTACCGCTATAATAAGGAATACTAAAAATAGAAAAAAATAATATTCGAGGGGGGCACCCGTATAACAAACTTGATTTTCTGCAGTATGTTTTGCTCGATAGTAATAATGGCCACAGATAGATGCTTCAAATAATCACAGACTAATTAGTAGCGCATAAGTTTTAAAAATAAAGATATACATTAAAGTGTAATAAATATTTAAGTGGGGCTTCCATACAACATATGTGATTTTATGCACGATATCAATACAGGTTGAAGCTTGAAATATTTATGGAATATCCAGTAATAATTTGTCGCAGCCAACTAGCATAATTTACCGTTCAATCATCAGTTCAGCCTAGCATCTTAAATAAACAGCGCCGTTCAACTAGTGGCCTGAATGATATTCAACCGCAGTGTTTGTTACAACATTTAATAAACTGGCTGGCTATTGTTTGGGTCATTTATAGGATAGGGTGACATTGTGACAAAAATAATAATAACGTTTCTTTATTCAAAAATATTCTTTATTTAATATATACACAGATATAGCTTATTTAATATAGACAGAAACAGGACAGAAACTCAGTGATAGATTAGGTTAGAAGAATAATATGGGAGTGTCCGGGCAAGTAATGAAACGACATCAACTGAAGTTATTTGTCTGTTTGCTTAACTTGTGAGGTGAAGGCTTAATATCAATCAGGCTGCTAGTTGAACGTTGCTGTTTAGTAAAGATGCTAGGCTGTTGATTGAACGACTAATTGAGCTAGTTGATTGCGACATATTCATTTCAAAAATAAATAACTTAATTCATAAAAAATCAAGGCGGACTAGATAATGGTACGGAAACCATCGTGCGCGAGTCCGACTCGTACTTGGCCGGCTTATTATCTTTTACAGTACAAAAAAACATCATTTTCGAAGCTATTTTTAACAATACTTCTGTTTTTCCTTATCCAATAATTACCTTAGATACGTTGTGCATCAAATGTAGATTTTTAATGTACAGAAAATATTTAATCAAAATGAACACCTTGAAAGATATCGCCATATGAAAATTACGCGTGAACGAAATAAATTCAAGTGTGGCTGATAGAAAAACCGATCAAACTCAGACCCATCTTATCTATACTTTTTTTTAAAATTCTTATCCAAATTAGATTATTCATTTTTCAAGACTGTTTCAGTACCTGTTGATAACTTTTTAAATTATAGAAAACTGAGGGTTCCATTAAAAAGATATTATGAAACTATAAATGTCTAAAAAGCTTTGAACTAAGTAACTATATTCATTATTTTTTCGTATGGTTAGTACTATGTCAAAATTTAGAAATCATCCTTTTTTAGTATATGTAATGGGATCACAATCATATACAGGGTGTATTTTTTAAACAGGGCAACTACCTTAACCGTTAAATTTACGGCAAAACGTTCTTAGGAGAACATCCATAACTTTTTAAGATATTCTTAACTGCATTCACAGATTGAACAAAATTGTATAATCAGCTAGCAAAATGCTAAAAGTCTAAATATTATTTTTAGTACCAATTGATCCTATTTCCTATGAAGATCAAAAGACCAAGGGACCATATAAGTTTTGAGTACTAGATGTGTTGTAGGAAAAAACAAAAAATCAACTTTAATTTTTATTATCGCCAAATGATGCTATTTCTTACTGTAATGAAAACTGTGGGAAATGTTTTTAGAGATTTCTGTCGTTTCTAGTACTCAAACCTCAAATGGTCTCTTAGAGTCTTTTTATTCTCACATGAAATAGGATTGATTGGGACATTTTTTTTGCTTTTGGACTTTTTGCATTTTTCTCGCTGACTGTACGATTTTTTTCAAAATCTGTGAATGCAGTTCAGAATAGATATCTTAAAAACCTAGGAATGATCTACTAAGAATATTTTGCTGTGACTATAACGGCCAAGGTATTCTTACTGCCCCGTTTTAAAAAATACACCATGTATATGTATATAAAGCAAGTTAATAAAATATATTATAATTTTAGGTGTGGGATGACAGAGAAGTTTTACTACAAGAGGACAGATGACTACAAGCTTATACAAAAACGAGAAAAAGTCGGTTGTTTCGATGTCCCCATGGTACACACGGCAGTTCTCATAAATATGAAGACTTTAGTCTCAGACTCACTGACATATGATCCAAAGAAGGTGCCCAACTATGATGGACCACAAGATGATATTATAGCATTTGCGGTAAATGCTAAGGAAAATGGTGAGTTGTCGAAAATTATCATTATATCTGTTTCTTTTTTTTTACGTGCGCAAAATCTCCACGGATACTTCTTAAGGAGGTTATGTCGTACTCGTACCGACTAAAACGCACGCCGCCTGTGGGTCGTTTTGGTTGCCGAAGGTGAGGTTGACAGGCATATCCCTCGCACCCCGGCCGACCCAGGGCCATCTCTCACGATCTGGCCCTCTTCTCGGGTGTGGGGACTACAGAGTCCCCAACTCGTCCCCGGAAACGGGGAGGCTCATGGAGGGCGGAGGTCGTTCATCGACCTGCGACCCCCTATCATTATACCTGTAACAAATGCATCAAATGTCACCCGTATCTAGATTGTGCTTAGATTGGTTACCCATCTTAAGACTGAATTGCGTAGCATAGTTTTACTTTACAATGTGAGTAACATTAAGCACGAACCAATCATAATCAGCTAATACATACAAAAAAAGCTAAAATATATTACTAAATTACATTGTTATTATAAAGTACATTGGTATCTTGATGATGTAAATGCGTGGTCAATATAATTATAGTTCTCTGAGTTTCTTGCTGGTATCTTCTCAGTAGAACTAACCTACCGAACCAGCGTAAGAATCATTTTGCAGTGGTTTATTTTTACATTACATAAAATATTTAATATTTTTATATTACTCCTTGACATAATTGTAAAATTTTGACGTTCATATGTGCTCTTTATGTGCCTAAACTGAATAAATGAAACTGATTCTTTGATTCTTTGAATAAATACAAATTCATTCTATAGGTGTCAAGCTAATGATTTGCAATGACGAAATCTATGGCTACATACCAATTCCTCTTGAGGAGCGTGACTCTCTGACGATTGACTATGAACAACTTTTAAATATAAAACTGACGGCGATCAGTCGTGGTACTCCTATTCCACTAGAGCCGTACCTGCAGGCGAAGGTGCAATACCCTGAACTGTGGAAGTTCGGCTGCAGTAAGATCTACATGATCAACCTTGAGAGACGAAGAGAACGAAGGAATTTGATGGAGATGAGTTTTAGGGAACTTGGGATGGATGTAACGTATTTTGCAGCTGTGGATGGAAGGTTAGTGTCATTTGTATTACTTATCTAAAGATTTCAACCTTACCTGGAGGGAAAATATTCTAACATAACATAAACTCACGCCTATATCCCTGAAGGGGTAGGCATAGGTGCTAGCACCCACATTTCGCCAGTTTATGTTTAGGTCCCAATGTCCCAATGGTGGCGAGCCATTGCCATTAACCGGGAACTTATAAACCTGCGATAAATACACACATAACTTCGAAAAGCATCGAAAAGTGATTGATGTGTGCCATGGTAAAACCTGGGATCGAACCTGACACCTCGCCTCAGCAGTCCATTACCCATACCACTAGGCTACCGCGGTTTTTACAAAGAAACAAAACTGCATTCAACGGTTTCCGAAAAATCGCTTGCCACTACCGGCCAATCGAACTGACTAAAGTACGAAAAAGCAATATCCTATATTTTTATGGCATTAAACGATAGGGTTAGTCATAAATATCAAAATATCTCACTAACTAACATAGTAAGGTAAATAAATGAAATTAAGTCCATAAAATCGTTACTTATAAATCCAATGCAAATAAACTCAGCACTACTCAAAGAACACGTATATAAAACAAAACTCTGCTGTGTTTATCTGTCTGTTAGAGTTCAATAAACTACTGAACGAATTTTAAAATGGTTTTCTTTAATATATTGCTGTATTCATTCTCTAAAGCTCTGGATGGAACCAGGAATAACGCTGTAATGCTGACGAAATATTTCAAAGATACAAATAGTTTGATTTATATAATTTTTCTACTGGCAAATTCACCTTGTAGAATGATATTATTTTAAATTTCTAGATTATTGGATATGAAGAATCTAAAAGATAAGTCCATTACACTTATGCCGAACTATGAAGACCCTTATCATAAGAGGTAAGCAGCATTATTAATGTTGTTAAGTTTCCTGAACTTTTTATTCTGAAGTAAGTTTAATCACAACATAACATAAATTCACGCCTATATCCTCGAAAGCGTAGGCAGAGGTGCTAGCACTCATATTTCGCCAGTTTATGTTTAGGTCACAATGTAATAGGTAGCGAGCCTATTGCCATTAACCGGGCATTTATAAACCTGCGATAAATACACACATAACTTCGAACAGCATCGAAAAGTCATTGGTGTGTGCCATGGTAAAACCTGGAATCGAACCCGAAACCTCGCCTCAGCAGTCCATTACCGTCATAATCGCGGTAGCTTAATGGTATGCATTAAGCTACCGCGATTATAAGTTTAATATTTGTCAGTTAATGAAGAAATTCGCAGTAGTATCTTGAGAGAGCTTGAGCTAGAGCCGCAGGTGCATCGGCCTGTATGTAAGATTGGCTTGGGCGTCTAAGTTCTAGGTGACGCTCTATATACCTACACTCGTTAGTTACCCCTCTACTCAGCTTACTAGGGTCGGCCAGAAATACTCTTAAAGGTATGATTCCAAACTCTGCAGCACGCAGCCGTATTGCACAACAGCTGACCTAGATCGTACCATGATATTTACTTGAATATGATAATTTTGTTCATAATTTAAATTCATTGCTGCTTCTCAATGGCGCCGTCTATCCGTATTCAAGTTTAATAAGGAATGTGAAAAACTGATTGCCTTTATTTCTATGGGCCATTCATGTGTGGTCGGATTACGTGTGGTCTCTTCGGATGCTCGTTAAGATTTTATACGGATAAACGGCACCATTGAAAAGCCGCAATGAATTAAACAACATATTATGCTTTTTTTTAAAGAATATTAGCAACCGCAATAGGCTATAGGACAATTATTTTATTATCGAAAAATGACCACTCCATAATAATGTAATGAACTGCTAAAGTGAAATATTCTTACGTGAAATAGTTATTTGGTTTTGAAATGTGGAGATATTTGGTTTTGAAAATTCATTCTTTTTTCAAAACGCTCCATACTAAATCGCACTTTGCTAATGACGTCACACGCCAGTTGCGAGTAGTGCTAATGTATGGAGAGCAGGAGAATTTCGCATTTATCTCAGTCTATGTTGCGTTTACACATAATACAAGTATTTTGTAATTTGATGAGGAATCTAAAAAAAATATGATTCGGGACTGAATTTGATTGTTTAGATTTTGACTGACTTTGAGAAAAAATAGTAGTCATAGTTGCAGTTTAGTTAGGCAATATCTTATTCTGCAAAGCATATTTTACTACAAAAAAGTATCATATTAAGCTGCATTGGGAAAAATCGGACGAACTTGTCAAATAACCTATTACTAATATCCTCTTTAACCTCTCGAACTAAGCTAAAGCTACCGACGCTTTATATTCAAGTCTCATGGTACGCTCCGCGTCTACTGGTGCTGTCTGTGGCCTCGGAATCATTCCTGTAGTATCCTATAACTCTTAATTTGTAGGAGTTTACTTCTCACCACTAACAAATTGCTAGGTAGCCAGTAGTTTGAGGAGGTAGGACAAAATGAGCAGTCCGACTGGGGAAGTACTTCCACCCTACAGAATACCACTGCTATAATAATCTCGTGTTGTGTTCCCGGTGGTGAGTAGGGTAGCCGAGTTCACTGGAGAGTGTTTGTGCTGTCAGTGGGAAGACCAAAGGCTTGTCCTGATTTTGTGTTCTGCACTGAGGGCACATAAAATCTCTGTTCTTACAGGGTCGGCAGCACGGATGTGACTTCACTGGTGTTACACACGTTCATAGGTCACGGTAACCACTTTCCATAAGATCAGCCCCCCTCCCCCCCCCCGTGTGCTTGTCTGCCACCTAAGTTGTATAAAAAAGAGCCGTACAGTCACAAACTGCCCTTTCGTATCATCTGTGTGCTTTCTTATAATTAGTGTTATTTTTTGTCCTTATCTTAAGTTTGACATAATTTTGTAACGCAATGATGACCTCACGCCCTTAGAGCGTTGTGATATTCCATGAAAAGATAACAACTGTTTGAAATAAAACGCTTTTAACGAATTCTTATCGCTATTTACTTGATATTATTTTGCTACCAACTACTAAAATATGAACCCTGTGAGGGGTCGCGTGTTAAAGTTGAGTTTAGTTCTATTGCAGTGATGTTAACCTTTTCGTTTTGTAACAGATGGGATTAGTAGTACCATAACATTATATCCATACATACATAAAATTACGTATTTATACCTAAAGGGTTAGGCAGAGGTGAATTAACACCCACAATTCACTAATCATTTTATTCGGTCCCACGTAATGTAGCCATGCATCCAATGAATACAAAATAGTGTTGAAATTATTTTTTCGACAGATAACACATCGATATACGAAGATAAATTGAAATGTTAAGGCACACATCTATAGGCGTGATAGATTTTCACTAATAGGTACGGAGTGCTCTGAGCCTTTTTGTGGTACACTTTAGTGAAAAACTTGTTATTTACACTTAGGCCGACGTTTCGGCTACTTTTCAGCAGTTATGGTCGCGGGTATACTAAAGATGGTACTTGTTAGATTGCCTGAAGTGTAAATTATCACGAAGTACCCGAACTATGTTGAATAGTTGGTGTAACTATTTACGCAGAATGAGCTTCTTTGCCCTTTGTCTTTGTGTTTGTTGTTTGAGAAGAATGAGTCGCTAAGTCTTGTTGTGTTTTGATTTTTCTTCGCCCGAATTCTGTATCGATTTGAGTTCATATTTTGACTCATTATATGTCCCACTTCAAAGATAGTTCTTAGATTTTATTTTATATAGGATACGTCAATTATACTTAGCCTCGCCTGATGGTCTCAGAAAAGAGAATCACCATTACATACATATACCATGTTACGTACGAGGCCGTCAAACTGAGCGTCACCATTGTATTATGGTACATGTAAGTGATGGTGACTCCCTTTTGAAGGCTAATTGACGTGTCCTATATAAAAAAGGTAGATGACGGTGCTAATTGGTTATAGGTAATTTAAAAAATGTTCGGTTTATTTCCAGGCCAATGAAAGCAGGAGAAGTGGGTTGCTTCTTGAGTCACTACTCTATCTGGGAAAAGGTGGGTAGTTCAATATTTATATTAAGTTTTATGTTATACTATAGTTGCGGCACGTTATCATGGCCGTTTGACACGACAGGTTTTTGGTTCGTTTTCTCGTTTTTGGTGTGTGATGTTTATTTTCTTGTGTGCCCGTCTCGTATTATTATTCTTAAGTTATTCGTCTAGCAGTTTGTTGTACAATATTAAGCGCACCAAAAAGACAAAATGTTGAAAAAGCAGTCGTGTCAAAACGGCCATCATAGCGTGCCGCAACTATAAATTAATAGTCTACCGCTCCGCGTGTATGTCTGTTAACACGACTTTTACAAATATCTCCGGTCCCACTGAACCGATTGCGATCAAACAAACGTAAGATTTTAGTCTGACCAAAACCTTTCGAACAAAAAAACCGCATCATCCGTTCAGTAGTTTTTATATCTATCGCGAACAAACAGATAGGATCAATTAATAATAATAATGACGACTTTATTGTACACCAATTACACATTACACTAGAATAAGTGATACAAGTTCCGTGGCACGTACAGATGGCGGCCTTATCGCTCTGCGGCAATTTCTTACAGGCAACCATAGGATGGAGATAAGAAAATAGGAGAAGAATATTTTAGGGCAGTTAGGTGTACATAGAGAATATATAAACATATAGAAAAAATCGGTTCAGGTGGGATTCGAACCCGCGAACTTTCCCTTACAGGGGGAACGCTTAGACCACTAAGCCACACCATCTCCCGAAACCATCCAAATTCTTCTAAACATATATCCGTCTAAAATACGTCCGTAAGAAGTATTTTTTCTATATCTCAAACGATTTGAATAGTTAGCATACTTAATGCTTACAAATTTCATTAAACAGTTAAAAATTCAGAAAAAATAGTCGTGGTCAGTATCGTTAATATGTCATACTTAACATGTACAGACACGACCAGTTTAAAACTATGCTTACTGTAATTTAGGGCTCCTACCCGGTAACGACTGCCATAAAATCTTCATTCTAAATATCTATAAACTAAAAGACCGTGATTGCAAAAAGACGTTAACGTCCTGGCTCCTAGACAGTCACTACGAAGAGTTGGAATCGCTCTTGATTCCCCTTTCCTAAGAGTTTTTAGGGTAATCACTTTATCACAGGCACAGTGGCCTGTGCCGGCTACAGCCGGCATACCAATCCCAGGTGCGGGTTACGTAGGATTGTAGCTTGCTGTTCTATATGGGTTAAATCTATCCTTCTCTCCTTGTCTTCTCTCTCTCACACACACACACGCACACACACACGCACATTATTTCATCACTTTATTATTATTTTTATTATTGTTTTTCAGTACCTTGACTCTCGGGACTATGTAGTCCCGGACCTTTGGAAGGCGTGCGTCGGGCCGAAGCCAAGACGTAGAGGCCCTTTTATGAGAAGTTAATATGCTAGGAATACACACATTATTATTATTATTATAAATATTAGTATGATAACCGTGTCGGCTTAACACGCTTTCTGAGGCATAAAAGTACTCAGACCTATGCAAATTAGTTATATTCACGCATACATATATTTGCACTGAGCGAGAATTGAACCAGAGCCCCTTGCATACCATTCTTGTTTACTATGTCACGCTACAGAGGCTGTCATAAAAAACATAAATATAGGTATTTGATTAATTTAATTACAGGTACCTTCGTGATTTTTTTGGGCAATTTTGTTGTAGCTGGTATCATACTTATATATACGCACACTAAATAAATAAATATTCCACGACATTCTACACAACGCTATATAATACGGATAAACATACTTAAATACTTTTTTTTTGTAAATACATACATATTATACATAGAAACACCCAGACCAATGCAAATATACATATTCATGCACATTCCGACACATGTTTGCACAAGTTAACTCGTTTTATTTCTGTTGGCAGTAGGGCGACGCTCCATCTAGACATATATATATAATCAAAAAATATAGTATATAGATATAGTTAAATTGCATGTAATTTTGTGTCAATAGATAGTAGAAGAGCACAATCCCATCACGCTGATCTTGGAGGACGACATTAAGTTCGTGTCGTACTTCCGAAATAGATTCCTGCAGCTCATGAGCGAAATAGAACAGCTCGATTGGGACTTAGTGTGAGTACTGCCTTTTACTAATCATTTATATAGATTAAATAGTTATTAGTCTTCTATAGCGAGTAGAAATCTAAATACGCCTGCTATAAAACAGCAGTTGCGGATCTATCAGGTATTACCTAGGCTATAATGGTGGTTGGATGCTTGGGCGGCCGGCGCCTCCTATTGCGAGCAAGTTATGCTCGTGAACGAGACGGCGGAGCGGGAGCCGCAGCAGGAGTGAATAAGGATCGCTAGCCAATCTGCCCGCGTACTGAGGCAACTCGTGCGTTGGAAGTCGATGAATGACCTCAGGCCCCTGATGTACGTAGGAGCCTTTCGAAACGGGGATTTCTGAGGACAAGTTAGGGGCTCACAGACCCGAGGAGGGCCAGATCGAGAGAGATGGCCCTATGTCGGTCGGGGTGCGAGGGATATGCCTCTCAACCTCATTTTCGTCAACCAAAAACGACCCACAGGCGCTGTGCGTTTCAGTCGGTTCGAGTCCGACATAACCTCTCCCACCGGCTCCGGCAAGTGGGACAACAGTGGAGATTTTTCGCACGTATGCTTGTTAATGGGGAGCCACGTTTGTCGAAGGGCCGATGGCCGTTGGAGCAAACGAGTCCTAGAGTGGAGACCGCGAGAAGGTAAACGAAAGGTAGGACGCCCCCTAGCCAGATATACGGACGACCTGAAGAAGGTGGCTGGGGGAGACTGGATGCGGAAGGCAGAGGATCGGATAAAGTGGCGCACATTGGGAAAGGCCTAGGTCCAGCAGTGGACTACGTTGGGCTAATTGATTAATTGACCCGTGTGGTGACGGAGAAAGAAAACAAGAATCACTACCCCGTCTCATCCGCAGAGTATCGTAAGAGGCGACTACCGGCAAAATACGCAGACGATATCACTGCGAGAGGACGATAGCACTACCAACCCGCCAGCATGGAAACAGTAGGCCAAACCCTCCCAACATTGGGAGAGGGAGGACTGCGATATACTTATTGATTGATTGTCGAATCTGAACTCGTTTTCCATCGTAACACCCCATGCTATCGTGTATAAACACCTAGGAAACGTGTAATATGCGTATAGAGCACGTTTCGAGCACATTTTAGGTCCTATAACAATATTTATTATTATCGTTTTATTTTTGATTTTAAATGGGCTTAATTCCAGGTACATTGGCCGCAAAATTTTAATGGACGATGAAGAGGAGCTGGTCACAGCGCACACGACCAAGCCCCTATACTCGTACTGGACGCTTGGCTACTTGATAACGGAGAGAGGCGCGCGCAAGCTGCTGGATGTCAAACCCTTGGACAACGTGCTGCCGGTCGACGAGTTCCTTCCTATCATGTTTAATCAACATCCTAAGTAAGTACATCAGCATAATCACATTCTTCGAGTTATGCACGTGTTTATTCAAACATACATACATAAAATAAACATAAAATTTAAAGGAGGTAGGACACGGCGGTATTTCCGCCCGATTGAGCAGTCCGACTGGGGTAGTACCTCCGCCTTACAGAATACCGCGCCTATAATAACTTCGTGTTGTGTTCCCAGCGGTGAGTAGGGTAGCCAGAGCTCACTGGAGAATTTGTGCTGTCAGTGGGAAGACTAAAGGCTTGTCCTGCTTTGTCTTCTACTGACGGCACAGAAACTCTGTACTTACAGGGTTGGCAGCGCGACTGTGACTCCTCTGGTGTTACAGACGTCCATAGGTCACGGTAACCACTTTCCATCAGGTGGGCCGTGTGCTTGTCTGCCAACTAAGTGGTATAAAAAATAAATAAAAATCATGCCTGTTTTCCATAGGGTCATGGAGAGATCTCTTTCGCTTCATTCACTTTAATTACATTCTTCATGAATGCTCGTCGGTTTAGGGTACGCCTGACCAGCCCCTTTTCTAAAACTTCCCCGATTTGGTCCAGGTATGTGCGCCTAGGTCTTCCCCTTCCGACGTTACCATCCACACTCGCCTCATACACCTGTTTCGTTAGTCTTATTTCATTAATTCTCTCAACGTGACCGAAGCATCTCAACATTCCTCTCTCAATTCTCATCACTACGTCTTGTATCACTCCACATCGCTCTCTTAGCCCGCTATTACTCTCTCAATCTGTCAAGGTCAATCCACAAATACTTCGCAACCCACGCATTTGTATTTATATTTTTAGAAATATATTTTTGTCAGCAAATTTCATATTTGTCTTCAAATCTCGCTCGCTCTCGTCTCTCAGGTCAGTCTACACCAAGACTGACCTGAGAGACGAGAGCGAGCGAGATACCGCCGCCTACACTCACAGTGGTATCTCGTTTGCTCTCAAATAATGCTCTTTCTTTACCTCGCCCCCCGCAACTCCGCGCGTACCATGAAAGTGCTACAACAGCTATTGCGCTGGGTCTCACTGAAAAAAAAAACTCACTACATATTTGGAATATACAATTTTTTTTTATGTAGGAGACTGGTACCTCAATCAGGAAAAAGTCCTGTATCAAACCATCAGCACACATCTATTAGACTTCTAGTACTGTACAATAGTAGCGATGTTAATGGTATTTGAGTATTACTTGTAATATGGTAGGTAAGACAGTACTAATCAAAGCTAGCTAGGTTCTAGTACAACAGTAGAAGGGAGCAAAGTAGTATTTTTACGGCGAGGTTGCTGCTTTGAATCACGAGCGTAGTGAAAGAGCGTAGGAAGACTTCGCCCGAGGGAAAAATAATTTGCTCCCGAGTCATTATACTTTTCATCCCCTTTCTATGAGAAAATAGACATGTATTGATTACTTATAGGAACACGAGACAGAATTATTGAATAAGGCACCTGCAAGTTTCCTGTTTACTTATCTTCAAAAATAAAGTAAAACCAAAAAGCTGTTGATAAGTACATACATACACACATAAAATCACGCCTGTTTCCCATAGGGGTAGGCAGAGATAACGGATCTCCATTTGCTACGATCCTGACATACTACTCGATAAGTACGAATGCCTATTTTAATATGTATAACAAGTTCCATCTAGCGCCATCAATCTCCAGTTTATACAGAGACATGTCATAAGTAATGTGCGCGCTTTTGTTTTTTTTTTAAGTTAGCATGGGCATCTGCGCCCGTGCGGCCAACACGTACCAGCCAGTAATACAACATACAATTTTCGTTCGATTTCTATGTATATAATTATGTTCCAAATTTAAATCACTTTTCCGCCCGCTAAAAAGTTCTTAATAAAAAAAAGAGCTATTTTGCTCCCACTTATAAAGGAACAAAGTAAGACTATTCGAATAAAAGGGATAAATTATTAAATTAATTTGTAATGTCAGGTTACTAACCCTTTTTATATCATATCATATTATCTACTTAAGATATTTGTCTAAGAGTAACAAAATGCGTGTACATGAGCGCGTATGTATGTGTGTTTGGTTAGTGTTGCCATATATATAATTATCATTGTTTTTATATTGTTTGATGATTACATTTAGATGATCTATTATTTTGCTCTTTTGAGAACAAAACTATTTTAGAAAATACAAATCCAATTTGGCTACAACTTAAATCATACTTATTTATTTCAGTGAAGAGTGGAAGGCTCACTTTCCTGTTCGAAATCTCAAGGCTTACTCGGCAGCACCGCTATTGGTCAATCCTACACACTACACGGGCCAACAAGGATACATAAGTGACACTGAGGACTCCGAAGTGATCGAAGTAACTGCCCATCGACACATATCAAACGAATTGTAAGTCACTGGTTAATTTTAAAAGACAACTATTGCGTTCATACACGGACAAAGATTAGTCTGGGACAGCACTAACGGGCAACGTAAAAGCCCATCATTGCTTATAAATATTGCGTTAAATCCAGTTGAACGTTTAGTGCCAATGCCCTATTCTTATCGCCTAACGTCACACGGCAATGTGAATGCCGTTGTCAAATTATCACGTCAATACACTTATACCTACTCACGTTACTTTCATTGTCGCGATATTTAATGTATTATCCGTTAGTGCGGTCTCAGCATTAGGCATTTAGTATGATTATAGTCAATGTTATTAAAAAAATAATTCCAAAGATATTTTTTATCTATGTTTGATTAATCAATTAAGATTTATTATATTAAAGTTTTTAATCATTTTCTAAATTTAAAATTGAATCTCGTTGAAATGATTCGCAATATATTTCTAATTACATGTTTTATGTGTAACAATATGTATAAGGTAATTCGATTTTTATATTGAATGAATGAATGATATGTAAGGTTTGTGTACGGTTAATGAATATTCACAGCCATATACATACTAGTCGTTCCTAATCCCACTTATATTCTGGTCAATGCTATTTCCCAAATATTCTGGTCAACCCTATTTCCAAATATTCTGTTCAACCTTACTCCCAAATAACCTGGTAAACCCTATTTCTAAAGATTCTGGTCAACCCTACTCCCAAACTGGTCAACCCTATTTCTAAATATTCTGTTCAACCCTACTCCCAGATATTCTGGTGAACCCCATTTCCATGGTTGACCCTATGCTTAAATAACGTGGTCAAGACTATTGTCAGACATTCTGGTCGCTTCCCTTTTCCCTTTGGTACCAGAGCTATCCAAAAAGGCTGATAATTATTTCTAAACAAAATACGCTTTATTTAGGTTTTTTAGCAACAAACAAGCAATGTGTGTAAAAATAAAAATTGTCCATAACATGTACTGATTAATATAATGGGTTCTGTAAAAGATCTAATTTGTTCTGTGTCATAGTCACACTCTCAAGTTGCTGAACACAAAGAAAACAAACGATCCTTACATTCCAATGAACTGATGTATAAGCGTACCTACTAGTTAAATATATTCCGTGCTTTGTTAACTATTTCATGAAAGATTTTAGAGCTGATCGATATGGAATGTGTTGAGTTTTATGGCGACTGCACATGTGAACTGCAGAATATATTATATACTAGTCTATGACTGAAAGTTTTGATACCACTATCATAATAATTATACTAGATTATAGTAACTATTATAAATATTATAGACCACACCGGGTTTGCGGCATTATATAGTAAAACCAACGATTTTGTTAAATTATGAAAAGAGGAACTATAGTAGTCATACTGTTTGATTGCAAATCAAAGATAATTTAACACAATATGATATTATTGAAAGGAAAGTTGGGACCTCCTTCACTTCACTGAATTATTGGTATTACTATCGTCGGGATGAGTGAGGTCCGGTTAAAATCAACTTACGTCGGTTTTGAAGAGCGTTCTCTCTTTCGTGAAGAGCGTATACCTACAAAATACTACTTATTACTATACATTTCAACTACTCTATAAATGTATCAAACTTTTATAGAGTAGTTGAAACCTTTTTTTAGTTAAAATATTAAAAGTACAGATTTAATTTTAACTGTTCTAAAAATATATCAATCTGTTAACATGGGTAGTGCGGTAAACGCTTTACAAAACTGTACCTAGTCCATGTTTCAGTACTGTGAATATTTTTTTTTCAATGAGTAAGCGCCGCATTAGTTTAGATTATTTACTGAATATGTCCAAATAAACGTTCTCCTCATTATACTTAACAATTGATTGGCATCATTTGCTTCGAATATTTAACAGCGTCGTAAGTCTCAACGCGTCCATAGCATAGTTGGCAGATGACACCAATTCCGCATCAATGCCGCATACCTGCTCATTAATTGCTCTATCTGCAGATAAGTCTGTATTAGCTAAGGTGTTTAGAGTCAGTGATACGAATAATTATGACGAGTGTCGATAATATTCGCCAAACAAACATAGTAAAATTACACATACAAACAGTACAATTACTGGCAGCATTCTTATAGATTTATTTATATTCTAAATGTTTATGACATGTCGGAATCGCTTTAGTGTAATTGGCACTAATAGCTTGTGACCTTAGTGACCTAGCTTCACAGGCTAAATACAATATTGGAAGCATTACTCAGGTAAATTGCTAGAGCATTTTGCCCATTCATTCGAACCAAAAATTATGAAACTTTACTTTGTGTTTATGTTGAACCAGGATTTGTATGAACGTCTTAGACTTTTGTAATAACATACAGTACTCGGCTCTCGTTGTAGCATGTTAAGAAGTTGTTTCTATTATCGGACTGGCAGTTTGGTATATTTATAGAGTAGTTAAAACTGTTTATGAAGGCTATGAGGTTGGTATTAACTACTCTAACGATATCAAGCTGCTGATATGTGTTGTGCGATAGAGAGAAAGCTCCCAAAAAAGCAACCCCATCTTCTGACTATACAATAGAATGTGTCCTTTTGTGCAAATTAATAGACAGTTATAAATATTTTCTTTCATGCCTATATCGAAGCTAATGTGGTATAAAATTGGGATTTTATAATCGTGATGCCTCTAAAGCATTTACTATAATTGGGTATTCGCCTGTAGTTAACATAAATTATTCAACTGGGCTGAAAGCTGCGCCCAATCAACCTATGACTTTTGAATATTATGACGTCACAATAAATTATTTCATACAAGTTTCCATATAACTTCCCGTTTTGACGTTTATTAAAAAGTAACTAATTGAACTAGTCAAGCAAATACCCAATTGGAATAAAATGAATTTGTATACTTTTATAGTATATATTCACGCATAAATAAGTTAGCATTCATCAGTACCGTACCAAACGAGGCTATTCAATATAAGCTAGTACATAAATATATTTTAGTAAGTAAGCAAATATCTACATTTGTATTGTATTCTGTTACTTGTTATAACTCGGCGTGCTATGAACTATTGACAGCAATGTGCTAAGAGCTGTTAAACTATCTTCTTAATTGTATACTTGGAAGAGAAACTTGTGTGCGAAGAATCAATGTAAAATGTATTATATAACCAAAGGATTTTAAAAATAAAACAAAACTACATACCTACTTACGTCTGTCGGGTTTTTATGTGCCACTAATGTTCCTAAACATATTTTATATTAGTTTAATAAATGATTCTATCAAAAACCATCTTTTATTGAAGGGTAAGATCCAAAAACAATCTCATGTATGAGCTGTCACACGAGACCATAGCGATTTGTTTGTAAATAGTAACAATGCCATCAACAGAACATTTATTTTATTTTTTTAACCGTATTATCAAATGTTTTCTGTTAGGCTTCAGAAGTAATGAACCGTTTAAGAAAGAATCCGTCAACAGCAAAGAGAATAATAAACAAAATGAGTATTTTTGTGATTGTGCGGCGAATGAAGTCAGTGACTTGTTGTGCGAGCACTACTTAGTGATGTCCGAATGCTTGTCGAGCGTTGACTGCATGCTCGACGGCCTGAGTGCGGCAGAGGACCGGCCGGTTTTGCCTTGCGCGGCGCAGCGCTCGGCCCTTCAGCTGTGCTATACCTCGCACGTGACGCAACCCCTCAAGTGTCAACGACTCGTCACGGAGCTCATGGAATGCGCCCGCAATCACGCTCTGCCCCGAGTGTTAAAAAACCGCAACGATGCCTAACATTTATGACTATCAACGTTGTAATATTTATGCATATTTGCCTGGTATCTAGCAACTAAACCACTGTAAAAAGTCAATAAAACCATGTAATGTTAAAAAGTTTATTATTTGTCAAATAGTACTAAAATTGTAAAGTGATAAATTTGACTGCACGACTGACTGCACAATTTCTTTCATCTAAACAGTAATACTTTACTATAATTTAGAGTCGGCTATCATTCGGTGCAAAAGTTCGATGACTGTGCGAGTGGGCCTGCCGGTCATGCCGCGTTTCAAGTATGGAAAGTCCATTCCTTTCGTGTAGCCGACGTTGTAAGTATCGAGATGCACCCAATTGCTGTCCTTTATAAACTGCCTAAGGAACGCCGCGCAGTTGGGAGAATCGCCGTGAGCATCAAGTCCCGTATTAGCAACATCCGCAACGTGACAGTCCAGCACGCGATCCTCGTAAAACTTCCACAGGGGCATTCGCCAGATGCGGTCCCCAGTCTCACTGCTCGCCATCTCCATGTATTTATATAACTCTTCAGAATTCGAGTAACAAGCGCACGCCGCTCCACCTAGAAAGTTTATTAACTCTTGCGACATAGTACCGATGTCTATTATAAATTTGGGCCAGTAGTTTCGTGCGTAAACTAAACTATCTGCGATGAGTAGTCGTCCTTCACGGGCCGGTATTCTTAACTTTATTGTTTTAGAGCTGGCGTTTGGTATGACGTCAGAAAATTTGGGACTGTAGCCGTTCGGCATTAACTCGCAAAGTGGTAAAATGCCTCTTATGTTAATCGGAAGCTTGAGTTTCGCAGCTGCTCTGGTGATAGCCATAACACAGGCTGCACCAGCCATATCACCTTTCATATATCTCAGGTCTTCTATATCTTTTAAATCTAAGCCTCCACTGTCAAAAGTTACACCTTTGCCGATCATAACTATGGGTCGTGTGCATTCATCTGCACCGTAGTAGCTAATTTCCACATACAGTGGTGGTTCTACTGAAGATTTCCCCACACTAACAAATCCACCCATCTCGTGGTTAGCGGCCCAGCCCTTGGTTTTCACTTCTACGTTTACATCCCATTCACATAAAAGATCGACTGCTATTTTAGCAAATTTTGTGGGATTCAATATATTTGCTGGCAGTTCTTGTAAATATCGAGCCAAATTTTGTGCTTCCGCTTTTAAGCCACCTATTTCCCAACCCTGAACGTCACAATCGTCGTATAAAAGTAACACAGGCTTTGGCGTTACTTCATGTTTTCTTAAACTACTTTTATATTCATGGAATCCCCACATGGCAAGGCACGCACCCTCCGCTGCCGCTTCGGCATTTCCGAATGATTCCACATGTATTTTAACAGGTTTAAAAGGTTGTAGAGCGCTAGCACCGACTCCTGCCGCTATTCTTATAGCTTCCTTGGCTTCATCTAAGTTCTCGGTTTTATTAAACTGTGAGCACTCGCTACCGAGCCCAGCGACTGCTACATATGTATACTTAGGGTCTACATTGTAAAAAACTCTGCATTCGCCGAGTCTGGGTATTGGAGTGAGTTCTAAATTTTGCCACAACTTTCCTTGTACTTTTTCATTATACTTTTTAGCAGTTTCGGTGAGAATAGCTGGCTGGGACATTACATTATCATTCCAATATACACCTAATACTAGCCCTTCTTTATCCTTTATACAGACTCCAGGGTTTATCACTTTACGGACCGGCACAAACGGGACACAGTCGGATTTTATTAACTTAAACTGAGATATGAAACGTACACCTTTAGGCAGCGAGTTACTGATTGACTTTAACATTATAATTTTGTAGTAAGATATGGTTTGAAGAAAAGTATTATTTTACATAGACAAGTAGCAGCCAACTGGTTTTTAACAATTTGGTTTTAAGTATGACATAACATGTAAATTTATAAGTTTATATTATAATAATTTAAACAAGTAAATTCACAATATCACACTGCAAACTTAACTCACAATTCTATCAGATTATCGCACAATATGTCTTTTTAAGAAGGTCAAGAAGTTTTTTTTTTGAGCCAGTTGGGAGCATGACCTTTGAACCACTCGGGCATATTTTGTAGGACTGTTTCTTGTAATTGTCGATATATAATTAGTATCAGGAAGGGAATGGCAAGTCTCTCGTCTTTGAAAAAATACACCCAAAAAGCTAAAAGTAGTAGGCAAACGTCCACCGTGTAGTCAATCGCAGATCGCACGTTCTTCTTTGCCTTCTCTTCAAGTTCTTGATAATCTATGGGAATCACAATAGTAGCACGTTCAGCCTTTCTGAGAATAACCTGCTGTGTAGATTTTTTTTGTGTTTTATTCTGTCCTTCGGGAGTTTTAGGGCGCACTGAATTGATAACTTTAGCTTTTTCTGAAACTTTATCACCACTAAGTGCATTTTTACCCTTTAACAATGGAGTTTTGTCAATGGAGTTAACTTTTCCTTTTGCAGTTACTTGATTGCTTTTGTTTGTTTTATTTACTGGTTTCTTTGATTTACTTATTTTGTTTTTCGGTGGATTATCACGTTTAATTTCTTGTTGCTGTTGCTCCGCTACTGCTTTTAAATCCTCTGTTTTAAGGTACATAGGAGTATTTGATTTTTTCTGGCCTCCATATTCTTTAACAATATTTGTATAATAATCAATAGCTGTCCTACCCTCTTCACTGACTTTGTCGACTACTTTTTCTATTTTTTTGTTTATTTTAATGTTGTTATTAAGTAATTCTTCATTAACTTTTTCAGGTTCCTTTTTATTGACAAATCTTGGCAAATTAAACGATTTCTGAATAGGCATTTTTGTAATTTTCTTAAATATTGTAAGTTTCTCGTCCTTTTTTGGTTTATTTTTCAATTTTGGTGATTGGGACTTACCACTAAGTTTTGGTGTGTTACTATCTAGTGTTAGTTTGTTATCTATCATATCTGATTCTCGACGTTTTAATATAGGTTTTGGAACAAAGTTAGGATCAGGTAGTGGCAGAGGCTTCAAAGGCTCATGTTCTGATAATTCTTCTTCTTCTATTTCTTCAACAGAATCTTTGAAGGGTGATGGACGAGTCATTTTGTCTCTAGGATTGTACGTCTCCTCGTCGTTTGAATATTGACTTCTATTTAAATCTCCATTGTAGCTGCCATCATCGGAGTATTCACCGTCACTTGAAACTGTGCTGGCTGTATAGTCTTCGTCGAAAGACATTTGTTGCCATTTGTGATCTGATGTTACAGAATCCTGTGATGATTGGCGGGAGTTATATTTATACTCAGCGCTATCAATGGAATTCGATTTTATTACAATCTCTGGTGGTTTAGTCTTTACTTCTGTAACATTTTGGGGTTGTTTAGTCGGTTCTCGGACTTTGGTTTCATTTTCTTGATCGTTGTAAGTATTGTACGGAATGTCAGTGGTATGATCATTTTTGTATTTGGTTTGTTCTTCTTTCATAGCGACAGCTTTGCGGAACCGTGCCATTGCAAATTCGTGCAGCAGCTGCGATGAACTGACAGCGTTTCGGAGCGGTTTAAACGGCATCACGCATCGTGTACTTAATTCAGGTGCAGAGAACGATATGGGGGGCGGCGATAGAGCATCCAAATCAAGCTGTATGGATTGTCGCTTTTCTGAAAAGGAAAATTATACGAAGTTATTTCATTTCTATTGACGGTTTGTACACAGACTTCGCTTAAATGGTGTAATAAATTGAATTCGCTTGACAATTTGACGAGCAAAATATTATTAGTGCCAATATTTATTGTTTTCCGATACATTTGAATTCGAAATTCAAACACAATTCTAACGTTCTATTTTAACGATTTTAGTTGCGTAAGTGTTAATCCTAAAATTAGACTATATTTCGCAAATGTTCTGGTTGTATGTAATTCGCAGAAGCTTTGATGCGGTCAACAACTCACGTTTATGTTTACTGCGAGCTATGTTAACACGAGCAGCGGTTCAACTTTTAGCTTTGGTCATCCTCTATTTATAGATGCACGAATCCTCAAATGATTACGTTTGACGTATAGCAATTTACACTTTTACACACCTTTAGTGCGTAGATAATGGAGTTATATAGAAACATATCGGAATGTTTCCAACGAAAGACCCACTAAATATCATAATTAAGAGAAGGTACCAGAAGTTATGAGCGAATCGTTGCAAATTCTTGAAGAATTGCTGAGTAGAATTTGGACCACCCCATCTCTTCCATGCGGTGTCGTACAGCCGACTAAGGGATAGGGCAGTTTAACATCAGACAGATGTACCTATACAGCCGATGCATGGCTCGAGTCAAGAATAGTGCCTGGAAAATGGCAATAGGCTCACCCGCTATTACGTGGGACCGAATACAATGACAGGTGAAATGTGGGTGTAAATTCACCTCTGCCTAACACTCCGGGAATAAAGGTGTATGTAAGTTAAATTCGCATGTAGCAGTTTAATTATTACATATATTTAGAATACTAAATTATTTTGCTCGAAAGCTTCATAATATGAAATACTAATAAATAAACTAATGCAAGCTACAGAAACTTATAAGATCTCAAAGTGATGTGCACGATGATCACTAGACATCATCATCACTCTGAGGCACTGAATATGCCTCATGCAAATTGTACATGAAAATGAACTTACCAGACTTTTCCATTTGTTTCTGTGGTTCAGGGTAGAGTACCAGCATGAATTCGTTGCTGCCAGAGCGCTCCCGACCTAGCGAGCGTTCCCGGGCTGGTGAGCGTCGTGCCTGCCGTTTTGGGACCTCAGGCTCACTTGGCACCGTCTGCGTGCGTTTCCGCCGAGGCGCTGGTGATACTCGCTGTTCCACACCTCCTTCACGTGTGAGTGCCTCGTTAATAATCTTTGACTCCACCGCTAAAAATTCCATGTCTACTGGCCGTCCTGGTATTTTGACTGGAGCTGATTCCACACTCGGTGCACTCATCCCATACGGGCTCTCTGCTTTTACACGAAAACGATACTCGCTGCCTTCGATCAAATCGAATAGCGTCACGCTTGTTTTTCTACTTGTGGTAGCCTTCAGCCATACGTTCCATCCTTTACGGTAATACTCCACCACGTAGTTACCAATACGACAACCTCCATCATCTTCTGGAGGCTGCCAGTCTAGCGTGACTGACTTATCTACTTGTCGCGTTACAAACACGTGCAAAGGCGGGTCCGGAGGTGCAGTTATAGTTACTAAAAAGGCGGCCGTGTCTTCACCGATCCTGTTTTTCGCATGTACTTGATATTCCCCGCGATCACTCCTTCTTGCGGAGTGAATTTTGAGCATTGAAAACTTCGGGGTATTCGAAATCTCCACTCGGTCATCTACAACTATGGGTTGACCGTCGTGTCGCCATTCTATGGTTGGCGTCGGCTTTCCGACAACCGTTGTTTTTAAGAAAACGGTTTCGTTTATTTCGTACAATAAACCATCTTCATATTGCCGAGGATACCGGAGCTTCGGCGCAGCTTCCAGGGAAAGGCGGGCCTTAGTAACCGCATGCCCGCTGCGATTAGTCGCTGCGCATTTTATTTCACCCTCGTCACTCGGTAGTGTTTGATGGAAGACGAGCACGCTCGTGGACTCACTAGTGGTTATAGCCGTCCTTCTGCTGCTGAATATTTCGTAATCATCTTTGAACCACGATATTGCAGGTGGTGGTTCCCCAGAGAAAGCGACTCGAAATTCAGTTTTGTCGTTTTCAAGAGCTGTTAAGTCTTCTAACTGTTGGAGAAATAAAGGTGCTTCATGAGGAAGACGGTCGGAGCTGACCGTGAGTACGTCAGAGAGTTCACTGTAGTCGGAGAGTCCGACTGCATTAAGTGCTGCGACTCGGAATTGGTAACGGTGAGGCGGGTCGAGGCCGGTCAGCAGTAGCTCGGGGCGTAGCACGACGGGAGGTGCGGTGCGGATCCAGTCCGATGAGCCGAGCCGGTTGCACTCCACCTGGTACCCGAGCAGCGGTGCGCCCCCATCATGTGTCGCTGGCGCCCAGCGTAACGTGATCGAATTCGGCTCTTCATTAGATAGTATCGGAATAATATTCGGCTTTCCTGGCGCAGTAGGTCGTCCTGGAAAACGAAAAGGTTATCGATGTTAGCTATGATCATCCATGTATTAAATTTAATTTGTCGAGTCGGGCGTTAACCTTTGTTCGGTAATCATGCTGCCGGTATAAGCCATTTGGCATAAAACTCCTTTCAAAATTAGACGCGTGATAATCGTTACATGAACGCGGACGGTCTTACGATTTGTTTTGTTGTGCCACGCTTTAGGAATCGCAGCGCGCAGTCTTTTTAAAAATAGATTTATCAAACAGTCTCGTATCATTAGGTTTACAAGTGCCGGGCCCCCGGGAGGTCGGGCGCTAGGATATGAGGGGATGGTTTACCTGCAGTTTTCCAGCGCACGTTTTTGCTAGGCTTGTGAATGTTGTGTGAGGCGGAGTGCTGGTTGCCCATGGCGGCGGCGGCTCGCGCCGACACACTGAGCGCGTTTCCCGCTCGCCCCCGCCCCCGCCGCTCCGCGCCGCGCTCTGGGAATAACTCTGCGCACCCGCCGCGCGCCCGGATGCGATCTTGATCTGTTTGATCGATAGGTTTTCATTAACGATCCGTGCTGGGCCACGGCCTTTGGCGCATCTACTATGGATGATCATACATTTCAATCATCTTGTTCCTATTTTTAAATATATTACTGAATTCCTTTTGAAAAACAAATGGTTACAATATAGGCATGAACAATAATTTATTAACATTCTGTAAGCATATAAATTGTGGCAGTAAAATATAGAACGTAGTCGAATCAAAACATTTCTAGTTCTGACGTCTATGACATAATGACATCTGTTGTGAAATATGTGTTTCACAATAACAAAGTTACGATATAGCGACGCCATCTGTTGAGACTCGTCCAAACCAATCGGGGTGGGAGATGTCTATTATGAGAGTTTGGGTTTGAGTTTGAGTCGAAATTGTTTCAGACTGTCTGTGATGCTACTTTATTGTAAAATCTTATAGATGGCAGCCTTAGAAATGTAAATACTTAACAAACCAGCACAAATCTATTTATATTTAGAAATACGATCATGTTGATTAGAATGTTGAATAGAGGGTCTATTTAGTCAGTCTACCAATGTATCTACATTGGTAGACTGATGATAGAATGAATGATTCATAATAATCTTATTATGAATCATTATGTAGGGTTACCTAGGAGGTACATAATGCGGAGTCACGATCCCGAGCCTGAAGAAATTCGGGCCGTGAGATCCCGGCTCCACAGGGCGGTGGCGGAATGAGAGATACGACTTGGGCGACCAATCCAAGACCAAGCTGCCCGCGTACGAAAGCAACTCGGGCGTTGGAGGTCGATGAATGACCTCCGTCCCCCATGAGCGCAGACCTGGGGGTGACGGGTGGAGTCGCCTGTCACCCTGGTAGAAGCAGGCCGCGAGGGCGGCGCGCCCCGCGCCCCTCCTTATTTCCGGGGACGAGTTGGGGACTCTGTGGTCCCCACACCCGAGGAGAGGTCCAGATTGACAGAGATGGCTCTGGGTCGGACGGGGTGCGAGGCCTGTTAACCTCACCTTCGGCAACCAAAAACGACCCACAGGCGGCGTGCGTTTTGGTCGGTTCGAGTCCGACGTAACCTCTCCCACCAGCTCCGGTAGGAGGGTATCCGTGGGCATTTTGCGAACGTAAAAAAATTAAGGTACTTACATAATGACCTAAATAAAGATTAGGTCCCGTCGTGTTGTGTTCCCGACGGTAATTAGGGCAGTCAGAGCTCACTGGAGAGTTTTTGTGCTGTCAGTGGGAAGACTAAAGGCTTGTCCTCCTTTGTGTTCTGTACTGACGGCACAAAAACTCTCTGTGCTTCCAGGGTCGGCAGCGCAAGTGTGAATCCCCTGATTTATCACACGTCCATAGGCCACGGTAACCACTTTCCATCAGATGGGTCGTGTGCTTGTGGGGGATAATACTACTAAGTCTATTATGCGAATGCCTAATAATATAATTGTTACTAAGCAGGGTCATCAGAGTGCTCTGGTCTTTGGGTAAGTAGGTATGGGGACATGCGGGTAAGGGCTGTGCATTATTCACGTGAGTCTCAACAGGAGGGCGTGGGGAAAATCACGAAATATCACCATGGGGAGGTAGGGATATAGTGACATATTACGTGTTGGTATTCACTTTTTTTAAATTATGCGCGAAATAGTGATATTGGGTAGGGACCCTGCTCCTCCGAAAAAGTGATATTTGGTACGGACCAAATATCACTTTTTCGGAGGAGCAGGGAAGCCTGAAACCTCATAACGTATGGTGACACGTGATGAGGAATTGGAAGGGATGGGGAATTACTAATAAAACATACATACATATAATCACGTCTTTATCTTCAGGGATAAAGACGTGATTATATGTATGTTGGTTGATATGGGTTAGGCAGAGGTGAATTAACACCAATATTTGTATTCGGTCCCACGTGAGTGAGCCTATTGCCGTATTCCGGGCACTATTATTGACTCAACCCTGAGACCTGAACATCTGAGGATAAGTCTGGGCTGTATATATCTGTCTGATGTTAAACAGTCCTATCCCTTAGTCGCCTTGTACAACACCGGGAAGAGATGGGGCGGCCCTAATTCTACTCTGCCGAAAACCACGCGGAAAATAAAACATCACGTGATTAATTGACAGCCCTAAACCGAGGTAACTCTTGCTAACGTAGTTTTAGCTCGTCCCCATCGGACAGACCCTGAGTTTTGTGTTTATTGTTTGAAATGTAAGTAGGGACAAATACTCGAGACGTACCTACGGATAACTCTTGCGAACGTAATTAGCTATATTATCTTCTCACCGACAGACAGATCGTGGTTTTTCTGTTTGTTGTCTGACATACCTACCTATCTTGATTATACTAAGGCACTGCATGAAAATAAAATTTAACTGAAAATTTTGATAGACGGGCAGCGATCAGATTTATTTTATTTGTACCAGAATAGCTGGTGGTGAAACTCGTTACCGCCGTTTCTCGGTGCGCCCACGCAACGCTCTTACGTTTCTTAGTTATTTACCACCTGAAGATTTGAATAATAAGATATTTTTGGAAACTGATCTTATGCAGGAGATATGTTAATAGAATATATGTTGATGTTCATTTCTAATTTCGTAGTTACAATGAATTTACACATAATGTGTTCAACTGTAATTATGTTATGTTATGAAACATGAGCTTTGTGAATAGCTGTGCAGGAATTAAGTATTGAGGCAACAGCTACTGAGCAATAAGTAGATACCATACTTGTCATAGGGATGATAACCTTCAATTCCTTTCCGTATGATGGCAGATATAATACGCGAGATGGTAGAGTTGATAGGTACCTAGTCTTACCAGTTCGAGAAAAATAGTAGTAGAACTCTATTCAGCAAGTTTCCTGACGAACCCTTTTCAATCTTAAAGGGAGAATTTTCCCTTTCACTCCACAGTAGGGTAGCCAGAGCTCACTGGAGAATTTGTGCTGTCAGTGGGATGACTAAAGGCTTGTCCTGCTTTGTCCTCTACACTGGCGGCACAGAAACTCTTTGCTTACTGGGTCTGCAGCGCGATTGTGGCTTCTCTGGTGTTACACACGTCCATAGGCCACGGTAACTACTTTCCATCAGGTGGGCCGTGCGCTTGTCTGCCACCTAAGTGGTATAAAAAAAATACAAGCAAGAATTATTTTTACATAGTCTAGTAATAGTTGCAACAAAAACAGTCTGAATACCGCGCTTGGGTAAGGGCGCGCGCCACGCGCCATCCCAATCTGCGCCACTTCAAGGCGGCGTACAACAGAGCCACAAAGGTCTGCAGAAGGGCCTACGTCAGAGCGGATGCCCTGCGCATAGCGCGGCTTGGTCAAGAGCTAGTGATGCATCCCACGGGAAGCCGTGGCTACTGGCGACTGGCTAAAGCCTGATGGATCCCTGGCCCATGAGCCGCAAGAGAAGGCAAATCTGCTGGCTAATCTCTTTGCAGCCAACTCCCGAATCGATGATTGTGGTACGCAGCCACCAACACTACGCGACAGTGACCACGCGATGCCTGATATCCATATCAGGCAACGCGATGTCCGTGCAGTGCTGCAATCACTCGATGTCCGGAAAGCCAGTGGTCCGGATGGTATTCCAGCGGTAGTCTTGAAAAAATGTGCAGCGGAGTTGTCTCCAATGCTTACGCGCCTGTACGGGCTATCCTACAGTTCGGGTACAGTGCCTTTGCCTTGGAAAGAGGCGAATGTTCAGCCGATTCCCAAGAAGGGGGATCGCTCGGAGCCAGCCAACTATCGACCCATAGCCGTCACCTCAGTGCTGTGCAAAGTGTTCGAGCACATAATCAACAAACAGCTCATGCGGCACCTAGAGGATCACTCCTTAATTAATGACCGGCAATATGGCTTCAGACCGAAACGGTCAACGGGTGATCTTCTAGCATACGTTACCCATCTTTGGGGTGAGGCTATGGACAAGCACGGCGAGTCACTGGCAATTAGTCTTGACATCGCCAAAGCTTTCGATAGAGTCTGGCACAAATCGCTTCTTTCCAAGCTACCTGCCTTTGGTCTGCCTTCTAGGCTGTGCAACTGGGTTGCTAGCTTCCTGCAGGGGCGCCGTATTCGCGTCCTTTGTGACGGACGAGCTTCGGAGTTTCTGCAGGTTAATGCTGGCGTGCCCCAGGGGTCCGTCTTATCACCCACTCTCTTTCTTCTGCATATCAACGACATGCTGTCTACCGGCAATGTTCATTGTTATGCAGACGATAGCACTTTGCATGGGAGTTATCATGGACATCCTGCGGCCAAGCAGTCGGATATCGCGGAGAAAAGGCAGCTTCTTGTCACTGAGCTTGACGGGATCCTGAATCACATTTCTCAATGGGGCTCTGAGAACCTGGTTGAGTTCAATGCCAAGAAGACGCAGGCATGTGCGTTTACAGCAAAAGTATCTTCTTTCCTTCCCCTCCCCACTCTTCAGAGCACGCCACTGCCACTGCAGGACAATCTCAATATCCTAGGTATGGATGTTCGCTGCAACCTGAATAACAAAAACTACATCGAAAGTATCATCAAAACAGCCTCACGAAAACTCGGAGTCCTGAACAGAGTGAGACGGTTTTTCACGCCGGAGCAGCGGTGTCTTCTATACAAGACACAAATTCGCTCCTGTGTGGAGTACTGCTCGCATCTCTGGGATGGTTCAGCAAAGTACTTACTAGATGCTCTCGACAGGTTGCAGCGACGTGCGGTCCGCATCATTGGGAATCCCGAGATCACGAACACCCTAGAACCTTTACAGCTGCGTAGAGATGTTGCGTCCATGGCTGTATTTTACCGTTTGTACCATGCGGAGTGTTCTGATGAGCTCTTCCAATTAGTCCCACCCTCCCCTTTCCTACACAGGACAACGCGTGCAGGTCTTAGATGTCATCCGCACACGGTGCAAATCATCCGATCAAGAACCAAGCGGTTCGGAGACTCTTTCCTATGTCGCACCATTAAGGCCTGGAATTCATTACCAGCTCACGTGTTTCCTTCTTCCTACAGTCCCGGGTCCTTTAAGCGGGGCGTGAAAAAGCATATGACGAGGCCGTCAAGCTGAGTGTCACCATTGTCACACGGTATGTGTAAGTAATGGTGACCCTCTTTTCTGGGACTTTGCCTTCAGCTTACCATCAGGCAAGGCGAAGTCCAATTGACGTGTCCTATAAAAAAAAAAAAAAAAAAAAAAAAGATGCGTAGGGATGTTGCTTCCACAGGGGCGACGGGTGGAGCCACCTGACACACTAGCAGAAGCAGGCCGCGGCGACTTCGTCATACCCGGGGACGAGATGGGGACTCCTTGGTCCCCACACCCGAAGAGGGCCGTCTTAAAAGAACTGGTCCTGGGCCGACCGGGGTGCAACGGATAAGTCTCAGATAATCTCACACCGGCAACCTGCTGTCCACACATTCGGCTTGCGTTTTAGTCGGTTCAAGCCCGACATAACTTCCCCACCGGCTCCAGTGGTGGGGGTATCCGTGGGGATTTTGCGCACAAGAAAAAGGGATGTTGCTTCCTTGGCTCTATTTTACTGTTTGGTTTCTACCATGGTAAGTGTTCTGATGAGCTCTTCCAATTAGTCCCGCCTTCTCCTTTCCTACACAGGACAACACGTGCAGGGCTTAGATGTATCCCGCACATGGTGCAGAATATACGATCAAGAACTAAGTGGTTGAGAGACTCTTTTCTTTGTCGCACCATTATTATTATTTGTATGTATGAATATGGGTATTTGCATTGGTCTGGGTGTTTCTATGTATAATATGTATGTATTTACAAAAAAAATATATTTAAGTATGTTTATCCGTATTCTAGATTCCATAAAACAAGCTAGTTAAACTATGCTTATCATGGGTCTAGATAGCGTCGTGTAGAATGTTGTAGAATTATTAAGACCTAGAATTCCTTACCAGCTCTTTTTTCTCTTCTTTATACAACTTAGATGGTACACAAGCCTACGGCGCCTCTAATGGAAAGTGATTACCGTGAACCTGTGAACGTACCAGCTCACGTGTCGACGAAGGATCGCAAGCCAAGCTGCCCGCGTACGAAGGCAACTCGGGCGTCGGAGGTCGATGAACGACCTCCGCCCCCCATGAGCGCCGGCCTGGGGGTGACAGGTGGAGCCGCCTGTCACCCTGGCAGAAGCAGGCCGCGGCGGTGGCGCGCCTCCCCGTTTCCGGGGTCGAGTTGGGGATTCTTTAGTCCCCACACCCGAGACGAGGGCCAGATCGTGAGAGATGGCCCTGGGTCGGCCGGGGTGCGTGGGATATGCCTGTCAACCTCACCTTCGGCAACCAAAACGACCCACAGGTGGCGTACGTTTTAGTCGGTTCGAGTCCGACATAACCTCCTCCACCGGCTCCGGTGGGGAGGTATCCGTGGGGATTTTGCGCACGTAAAAAAATAAAAAAAAAAAAAACCAGCTCACGTGTTTACTATTTCCTACAGTCCCGGGTGCTTTAAGCGGGGCGTGAATCTGATGAAGCCGCCAAGTGAAGTGCCACCACAATGGAGACCCTCTTTCCTGAGATTTTGCCTTTAACTTACCATCAGGCGAGGCGAAATCAAATTAGCGTGTCCTATAAAAAAATCTATACTATAGTACTACATTCGCAGTAGATACTGTTTCTCTGGACCTCGTACCTACCCCTTAGTGTAATTATATTTGCACTGGCACTAGCGCACTAGCGCTAGGATGTTTAACTGAACGTAAAAGGTAACTGGCCATATACGGGCGAAATAGGTCAAATGAATTGACTGACACTCGATTGTCAAGTAAGCAATCGCAGTATGGACCAGTTGACCAGCATCTCTAGACTGATAGATGACTAAGCGTCTCTTACGCATATATTTGCAGGGCCGTCTTTAAACTATTTGAGGCCCTGGGCACATTAGGATCATGGGGCCCCTAGGACCTTGAGAAAACACTATTTAGTTACAATAGATAAAGAAAGAAACAAGGTTCTAAATTTATTTTTATTTACACTCGAGAGCAATGAATCCGGGTCACTTAAAGAATGTTAAAAATCTCGGAAACTAAAAATGATAGGTTAATGCAATAAATTGTATTTAATAGACAATGTAATACTCCTTAAATGAAAGTAAAAAAAATATGAGTCACCATACATTTTATTAACACAAAATTACATAAAGAAAAAAACTGCTGATCTCTCCTTAAAACAAAAATAGGAAACATGAAATTTTTGAACTTTATTACGATTTTCTTGAATTTTAATACTTCGTATTGCCTCCTCGTGCTTCCATTACTGCGTTTACGCGGTTTGGCATGCTGTACACCAAGTTCCTTATACGATTTTGGGGAATATTCTCCCATTCCTCTGTGAGAGCAATTTTGAGCTCACGAAGCGTGATTGGGGGAGGGTTTCGTTGTTTTACGCATCTGCCTAGCTCGTCCCAAGCATGCTCGATCGGGTTGATATCCGGGCTGCGCGCTGGCCACTCCATACGAGTAATGTTCATCTCTTGAAGGTAGTCATTCACAATCCTACCTGTATGAGGTCTGGCATTGTCATGCATAAATATAGCATCCTCACCTAAATTGACCATAAATGGACCAACGTGATCATTGAGGATTTCTTCCACATATCTTACGCTAGTTAAAGAGCCGTTTTCTATGATCACCAGCTCTGTGCGACTTTCAGAAGAAATTCCGGCCCACACAAGTACAGACCCACCACCGTAGGCTACTTTTTCTTCGATGCATGCTTGCTTGAATCTTTCCCCTGGTCTTCGATACACTCTGTGTCTTCCATCGTGCTTGTAGAGCATAAATTTTGATTCGTCGGAGAACATAACTTTTGACCAATCTTCAATACTCCAATTTACGTGGCTCTGGGCATAACTTAGTCTCGAAATACGATGCCCACGCTCCAGTTTAGGGCCGTTTGCAGGTCTAAGGGGTTTTAAGTTAGATTCAGCAAGCCGACGTCTTACTGTCCATGCACTTGGGTTACTTCCTCCGAGGCGTCGAAACTGATTGGTGAGTTCAGTTCCTGTGAGAAAGCGATTTCGAAGCATGGTGTTCACCAAGTATCGGTCTTCTCGTGCTGTGGTACACCTGGTTCTGCCCGTTCCTGGTCTGCGTAGGTTAGAACCAGTTTCTTCGTAACGTCGGAGAACTCTTTGTACTGTTGACAGCGACACACCGACAGTCCTGGCTGTATCGCGCTGACTCCGGCCGGTTTCCAGCATTGTAAGTATTCTGGTGCATTCTTCAGGCGTAAGCGACATAATTTCAGCTTGATTAATGAATATAGAGCACTATCAACATGGTTTATGTACCCACATAAATGACAGATTACAAACAAAAGCAACACCAAATGCTGTAATTTCGTAGTTCCATCTTCGAAAGTGGCCCTTTTTCAAATTTGATTTTTTTATGATATAACTTTACAATAACTAAGAAGTTTTAATACCTTCATTTAAGGAGTATTACATTGTCTATTAAATACAATTTATTGCATTAACCTAGCATTTTTAGTTTCCGAGATTTTTAGGATTCTTTAAGTGACCCGGATTCATTGCTCTCGAGTGTAGTTACTAACTATAAAAAAATAGGAAATATAAAAAATAATCTACAAAAGTAACTCGCTTAACATAAAATCCTTAGATTAATTCTATGTTGATTGCAAAGGTACCCTTCTAGATTTAAGATGAGCAAAATCGTTAATCACATCTTCAAAATCTATGGTATTGAGAATATCACATTCTATGGACATCAGCGACAAACTAGTTAATCTCTCTTGAAGCATTGTACTTCTTAATTCATTTTTTATTCGTTTCAATTTGGAGAAGGAGCGTTCTCCGCTGCAGTTAGTTACCATCATACTTAAAAATATTCTCAATGCAATTTCTACGTTAGGAAATGTGTCTTCAATTTTGTTTTGCTTTAATAGATTATATACTTCCTGTACACTGTTAGATGCTTCATTTTCACTCTGAACATTTTTTAAGTATTCTTTTAAATGTTGACATTCTATTTCTAACTCTTTTTCATTTACATCTTCGTGATAGATTTGAGAAAATTCTTTGCATCCTTGTCGTATCTCTTCGGAATTCAGAGTTTTTAAGTGAAAAAATAAACTAAAACGTTGACTGACGGTCTCATATGAACTTTGTCGCTGTTTTAGATGAACACTCAAGGTATCGATTTGGGAGAAAGGTTTCTACGTTGAATCGCTCTTTTCCATTCAATTGGACTGATGGCGCAGAGCCATCAAAAAAAATCAGCCGTGAGCTTCTACGTCTTGTTCTTTGAGATAGATCTTTGTAGTCAGATTCTGGGTTATTTTCTTTGGCAGATGATTCGAAGTTATCAAATTTATCCCTGAGGTTAGTAATAAAATCATAAAGTGAAGTCAACAAATTGGTTGCAACGTCCAGTGTTATTGTTTCTTTCTGAAGATAATTACTTGTTTTGTCTATTCTTTCCAATATGGTGCTCCAGATTTCCGTCAGTATAATAAATTCTAGATTTCCCATTTTTCTAGACAGACTAAGGGCTTCGTCTCTTGTTTCTCGTGCCTTTTCAATATCGTTTGCGATGGTGATTAAAGCTTCTAATATTCTTTTATAACCCCCATGCAAAGCACTTACTGCATCAGCTCGGGCTGACCATCTGGTTTGTGAAAGACTCTTAACAACTTTTTTTGAACCTAAATGTTCTGTTAATATATTCCATCTGTGGGTAGAGCCCGAAAAAAAGTTGTACACTTTCTGAACTATTTCAAAAAACTGTGATGCCTCCGGTACACACCCAGCAGCATGGACACCTACCAAGTTTAGTGAATGTCCTGCACATGGTATAAAGGTGGCAAATTCACATTTTTCCTTGATTCTTGTTTGTAGACCACTATACTTTCCCGACATATTTGAAGCATTGTCGTAGCTTTGTCCTCTGCAATCTTTTATGGGAATATCATGTATCTCTAAAAAAATTAAGATGGTCTCCGCTAAATACTTAGATTTATGCTCTTTAATAGGTATAAATTTCAAAAACCTTTCAACAGGAACACAGTCTTTTACGTATCGAATGATGAAAGTTAGCTGGTCAATATGAGACAGATCGGGCGTACTGTCAACGCTTATGGAAAAATATTTTGCTGATTTAACTTCATTTATAATTTTTTTTAGAACCTGTTTTCCCAGTACTTCAATAAACTCATTACAGATATTTGCTGATAAATAAGAAATGTTACCCTTTCCAGGATTCCCAAATTTTTTTAAGTGATCTGCAAGAAATGGATCAAATTCACTCAATAATTCCACACAACCCAAATAATTTCCATTGTTTGGAGATCCTAGGATTTCATTGTCGCCGCGAAGTGGAAGCCCTCTCGATGCCAAAAATTTTACAACAGCTACAATCCGTTTAAGTACGTTTCTCCAGTAATCCACTTCCTTTTGATGTTGAGATAATAACTCTATATCTACTCTACCAACCGCTTTACTTCGTGCCAGATAAGTTATCATAGATTGCTTATGCGCTGGGCTATTTTCATGTGTTAAAATTATGTGATTAATATGCTTCCAATCATTACATCCATTCCGAGAGCAAAGATTAACATCAGTTGGGTTAAATAAGCAGCATGAAAAACAAAATACAGAGCATTTGGAAGGCGAATACAGCAACCATTTTCTTTCGACGCTTTCATTGTTCTTTAATTTGCGAATATATAATGCTTTGTTGAAATATCTCGTCACTAATTTATTACCATCTTTGTAGGTTCTGGATGCCTCGGAAAAGTCTTTATTTTGAAAATATACTGGTCCCTTACGAATTAAAATTTCGCGATTTATTTCAACAAACTTTTCGTGAAAATAATCGGCGGGATCGTGCGATATTAATTCTTCTGTGTTGGAAAACTGCTGTTCAATTGACACAGTTGGAGTTGTCGGTTTTAGTGAAGTTACTGAAGTCGTTGCACTTTCGTCGTAGGAATAGTCGCTTTCTGATTCAATCTCTTTTTCAAAATTGGAACATGAAGGTTTAGAAATTCCCGCAATTTGTAATTGAGCTGAGTCATCATGTGGAACATTTATGAGTTGATTGCTACTTACAGAAGTTTCTCCAGTAGTAGTAGTAAAATATGATGTTAATTTTGGTAACTTTTCAATTACTTCTTTCTGATGTAGAGCTTTTTTCCTTTTTTCAGATCCACTAGGATATGACCGTTTCGACATTTTATATTATAATTCAGTATTTAATTAATTTTATAACGAAAATATTCGCTAACACAAAACAGACAAACGACGATTTAATCAAACAATACTATTTTTTTGTCAGAGCTCAAGCACAGTCAGTAACAAACTAACAACTACAAACAAAACAAACGCCACAACATCGCAGACAAATACTTGAAGGGAATTCCCGTTCGTCAAGTCAAACGACGATCGGGAGTCGGGAATTCCCCTTTTTTGTCTTTGGTATTACGAATGACGTTCGAATAGGTTTCTTAAAGACATAAACCACACCGCATCAAATAATTCTTCTTTTTTTAATTTAATAATTTTTCTTTTAATTGTATTCTTATACTTACATATAGGTATTTAAATTAACCTAAATATACTAATATCGGAAAAACTCATTTTTGAGAGAGAGTGGAGTACTTATACCCTGTTTATTTATTAGTTTGATCTTTCTTTTTGACGGATGTCAAATCTGAAATCGATATAACTTTGCAACGACGAACAATATTTTCTTATTTTAATAATATTAAAAATTGATAATAATCATAAGAATAGACACACAACATAAGAGTACCTGTTAAGGACTCAAGCATTTTCCGAAAGTCTTAAGTGGTTTTTATTGCTTCGAAGTAAAATTTAAATAGAAAAACTGAAAACAATGGTACTTACCTACCCAATGTTTTTATGTCTAGTGCAATAAAATTGATTGACGAATGAATTTATTTATTTTGAATAGTTTAAAACATACATACAGCCACATATTTAGCCAACACATTTTTTACACCAATAGATATTTTCTGTTTCCCATCACTGACCCATCTGTCAAAAAGTTCAAGCTATGTTGTACAAGGTATAGCTATCCGCATGCGGCAAACTAAAGCTAATATAATAAGCGTAGGTATTGTAGTAAGTCATTATCATCAGATTTTTCAAAATTAATGTTTTTCGGTAATACCTAAATATCGGTTATCATTTGGTAATCTGGCAGGAACTAGGGGGCCCCATTCGATCGCGGGGCCCTGGGCACGTGCCCATAGTGCCCAGTGGGGAAGAGGGGCCTGTATATTTGTACGCCGCTATATGGGGCAAAACATGTCTGGACTATATAAACTATTACTGACCTATTGCATGCTTTTGTATGTACACACATGTTTTGAACAAATAAAATTCTAGTATACACGTCACACGTACAGTGTCTATTCAAATATGATTAACACAATATGAAATAACTAACTAAAGGATAAGGTATAGCTGGTTTGAAAAGGCCACGTTATTAGAATTTTTTAAGGATAAAATTTTGTTATGCGGCGATATTTACACGATATTAGAATCTGTTTAGTAACTCAATTATTGTGATTCTGCTTACATGCCCATTTTACCCATTGCCCATGTAAATTCATAAAGTTACCTTCTCGTTTGTAGCAGAATCGCTCAAAGTGGCCTTTTTAGACTACAGACATGGCAAAACATGGCATTAAATTTAAGACTTTACGCTTATAAACTTAAAATCCAAAATTAAATGAAAGGAGTTTTATTACACTGTTTCATTCACACTTTAAAGTCTAAAATTAAATAAATTCTTTCAGTTTCAGTAAGTTTTTACAGAAGAGTAGATGCCTCATCCATAAAAGTTAATTTACCTTTTCTACCTTTTACGACTAGAGGTACTCGTAGCCACACCCAGGTCTCAGTCACCCAGATATTCGAGGCCCAAGCCCATTTCACCTGCTAGCCGTTCCACCAAGAAATTCCTAACAGGATGATTAGGAACTGCTGTTTACTTTCCTAGCAGGTGAGAAATAAAAAGGGCATCAAGCTGAGCTCTTACCTCTTGAAAACCAAATAAAAAGTAACACTAAATAAATGTCTACATTTAAAAAAAAACCATTATTGTTATTGCTTGACTGAAACATTTATAAGCTCTTTACAAGCTTGCTAAATTAAAATGTTCGCTAGGGGTGCCTTTTGTGAAGTTTTAATTACTGCGCATGGATTGAAAGCTCCAGTGAAACCCATATAATTATGCTGGATGGCGATGTCCCAGTTCCTTCCCAAACAATTATCAATACTGGATTCCTAATAGATATTTAAGGAAGTGCAGCGGTATGCGACCCGTACCTATTAGAAATTATTGTAGATAAATGAATAAAAATCGGTAATATTGAAATAAAATTATAATTTTTCCTTGAGCATGAAGTGAATTTTAGACCGGTGAGTAGGGTACCCAGAGCTCTTTATGCTGTTCAGAAGACCAAAAGCATGTCCTGCTTTGTCTTTTACACTGACGGCACAGAAACTCTCTGTGCTTACAGGGTTGGCATCGCGAGTGTGGCTCCCTCGTTTTTGCACACCTCCATAGGCCACGGTAACCATTTTCCATCAGGTGGGCCTTGTGTTTGTCTGCCACCTAAGTGGTATAAAAAAGCGGTAATTTTTTTGTTTTGCGTGATTTGATAAAACAATATTATCTCAATAGTTTTATGCTTCGATATTGTGGGTCAGATAGCAATCGCTTCATGGAAAATATTGAAGTTCAGCTAAACCCGCAGTTAGACTGGAAAAAGCGGGCTTCAGACTCCGAGGTGAGAGATGTGATTGAAATTAACTCTAGGATGAAGAACTCCAACTTCGCTGAAGGGGTTGACTGGAGTACTAGTAATTAAGGGGACTCTTCTCCTTCTATTAAAGTCAAAATTCAAAGTCAAAGTCACAAGTCATTTATTGTGCATAGACCATTAAATCGGCACTTGCAAAACGTCAATAAGAAAGGAAACATGAAAATTAGTTTATTAAATGGACCACTGGTTCGAAACGCGGCCTCGACCTAAGACTAAGAAGACGGCAAGAAACTCAGCGGGCATTTCTTTTTGGTCTTATATTTATAAATACAAAACTTTACTTGAGTAGCATAGTTGAGCGAACAGCTCATTTCCAAGCTTGTTTATCATCCAAGTATTCTTGGATTTTATAATAGCCTTTCCGGCACAATTAACTTTTAACTACATTTTTAAATTTATCCACAATTAAATCCCTAATTTCATTAGGGAACTTGTTAAAAAAGCGTAGGTATACAGTTGCCCTGGAATGAATGACTATTTTTTCAAGTCGACTACTACAGACTACAAGATTGTTTTTGTGTCTGGTATTTATGTTATTTCGGTTACAAACTCTTGAGAATTTTGAAATATTTTTCATTAAGTACATTAGGTTCTCTAAAATATATTATGACACTACGGTTAGAACGTCAATTTCTTTAAACGTTTCTCGGAGGGAGACACTAAAAAAACAAGTCTCTCCCGTCGGGTACCTAAGTAACTGCTACATTCCTTCTGCCTATGTTTATTGCCCTGAACTGTGAAAATTGCTAACATTCTTGGAGGCCGGAGTGTTGACGTACCTGTAGTTATGCTGAATACATAACTACGTCAACACACTGCCGCTTGCCTGGCTGGTGAACGTGCTCCGAACAGATACGTTTGTGTGGAGAACTAGACATTATAGGGTGTCGGGGAAACGCTACAGGCGATAGTACGTAACTAACGATCTAAAAAAGAATTAGGCAATTTTTATCGATCTTAAAACATTTTTCTTAAATGGTGGTTTTTTAAAACATTTTCAAAGTCAAAGTCAATAATCATTATTTCTTACAAAACATCAAGATTAAAAATATATTAAAGACTAGTTTAGCAAATGAAACACTGGTTCGAAACGCGACCCCGACCTAAAGACCCCGGCAAGAAACATAGCGAGCATTTTTTTGGTCTATTTACAAACACTAACTTAGTCTACTAAGTCTAAACACAATAGTTTGAGTAGCATAGTTGAGTAAAGAGCTCATTTCCAAGCTTGTTTATCTTCTAAATAGAAGTGTTCAAAATCTCGTTTTCTCTACTAATTAGTTCTGTGGACACGCCACAAAGCATAATTACGTACGTACCTACACACCTAACTGACGGCTCGTCCTGTCCTGACTTCGCGTGGGGGCTTTTGAAGCATATTGAATTACATTTCATTGTACCATATGTGATGCCAAGCAGAAAGTTTTGAAAAGCAAATAAAAACATCTTAGCGACGGTTTACTTTATTAGTGCGATGATTTATGATACTTTTGACCTTTTTATTTTGTATATTTTTTTTTATCAGAGTACCCTCAGAAAGCCATATGATAGACCTAGATCATTTCTATATTTATTGTTTATAAGTTATATTTTCTTACTACTAAACTTACTATTTTCTTGTCTACTTTATCAAGGATATTTTTTTTTCGGAATCAGTAATAATAGCCAGCATTCCTTTCATTTCAAATTTTAAACAATTTTGTATCTATACAATGAATATAATTTAATTTTCTTAATTATTTCATTCCTGAGTCTTTTGCACCACTGAACACGCGCTACATTAGGTACTTTTTTTTTTTACGTGCGCAAAATCCCCACGGATACCTCCCCACCGGAGCCGGTGGAGAAGGTTATGTCGAACTCGAACCGACTAAAACGCACGCCGCCTGTGGGTCGTTTTGGTTGCCGAAGGTGAGGTTGACAGGCATATCCCTCGCACCCCGGTCGACCCAGGGCCATCTCTAACGATCTGGCCCTCTTCTCGGGTGTGGGGACTACAGAGTCCCCAACTCGTCCCCGGAAACAGGGAGGTGCGCCACGCGCGCCACCGCCGCGGCCTGCTTCTGCCAGGGTGACAGGCGGCTCCACCTGTCACCCCCAGGCCGGCGCTCATGGGGGGCGGAGGTCGTTCATCGACCTCCGACGCCCGAGTTGCCTTCGTACGCGGGCAGCTTGTCTTGCGATCCTTCGCCGCTCCCGCCCCGCCTCCTCCTTCACGAGCATTACTTGCTCGCAGAAGGAGGCGCCGGCCGCCCACGCATCCGCGCAGCGAACCATCGCCGCGAGCAAGGTGGAGAGCGTGAGAACCCTCACTCCCAGGGCCGCCACAAGCTCCCGCCTCGGCGTCTCCCACGCCGGACACTCGGTGAGCGTGTGCGGACCTGAGTCCTTGCTCGCGTCGCAGTGATGGCACTCGGACGTTGGCTCTTTCTGCATCCGACGCAGATACTTTCCGAAGCATCCGTGCTCGGTGATCATCTGCGTCAGACGGTACGAGAGGCTGCCGTGTGGCCTCTCTAGCCACTCCCCCATGATGGGTCTTACCGCCGCTACTACGGCGTGGCCTGCGCCTGGTCGCCCAAGTCGTATCTCCCATTCCGCCACCATTTCCCTGTGGGGCCGGGATCCCACGGCCCGATTTTATTCGGGCTCGGGATCGTGACCCCGCTCCCGCGCCGCCTTTCGGAACCGGTATAGCGCCGAAAGGCATCTCGCTTCCAGGATCCATGGTGGCGATCCGGCGAGGAGACTCGCCGCGTTGAAAGATATCGTGCGGTACCCCCTTATGATGCGGCACGCCAACTTCTGCTGCGGACGCTGCAGCAGGGGCACGTGCCGATCACTCAGGGTGTCCGCCCACACGGGACACCCGTACAGGGCCATGGACTGCACGACACCCGCGTAGAGTCTCCTGCAGGACAGTTGGCTGTGCCCACCAATTTGGGGCCCAGACTTCGGAAGTGCTTCCCGAAGTCCCACCGGCCGTCGAGCACGAGCCCCAGATATTTCATCTGAGGCTTGATGCCGATGAGAGGTGCCTCCCACTGTGAGACTGGTGGAGGTGGTGGCGTGCGCCGAGGTCCATGAAAGAACATGGCCTCGGATTTATGCAAAGCCACCTCAAGGCCCAGCCGCCGGATCCGTTCCACACATTAGGTACCTACACATCATACGGCCATGGCTATTCTAGATATTTTCTTGTTTAATACTTTTTCAGTAATCGGGTTTTAGTTTAAAACTTATTTTTTTATTTATATTACTTTGAGGCAAGAAATAGGTATATTTTTACAAATTTGAAATGTACTAGCCCTTTCAGTTGATCTCAAATTTATGTTTTATCACAGAACTTTATGACCGCTAGAGGACGCCACATATTGACACGTTATATAGCCTATAACCAGCGGACGACTAAGATGCTTCTAACGATACCTCACTTGTCCAGTTCTAATTAGTGGTTGAGGAGCTATGAGGGAACAGATGAACCTACATACATAGTCTGTCAAAATCATAACCCTCTTTTTGCTTCGCCGTAATCGCGTAAAAAATAGATGTGAAAACAATATAAGCTCAAGGTCTGTATTTAAGTCACCTGAAAAGATTATAGGCGGTCAACCCACACTACAGAAATAAATATATCTAAGTATCTACTAGTTTCGGTTAGATACTTCCAAAGGTTTTATTAAAAAGAATAAAAAGATACATCAAGATTGTTAACGTTTAGTTAATAATAAAATAAAGCACAGGTCCAGCCTCACATGGAGTACTGCTGTCACCTTTTTGCTGGAGCACCTGCATACCAGCTTGCCCCTTCGACTCGTTGCAAAGACGGGTATTGAGGCTGGTTGACAATCCCATACTCACAGATAGAGTGGAACCTCTTAGCCTTAGGAGGGATTTTGCCTCATTGTGTGTGTTCTACCGCCTATACAATGGTTTGTGCTCAGATGAATTGTTTGACATGATGCCCGTAGCTACATTCTATCATCGCACCTCTCGCCATAGGCAGGGAATTCATCCCTACACATTGCGACCTGAGACGGTGCGCATTGTGCGGTATGAAAGAAACTTCATCCCACGCACACTCAAGCTGTGGTATGACCTCCCTGCTGCGGTTTTCCCAAGAGCCTACAATATGGGGTTCTTCAAGAGGGGCATCAGAAGGTTTATTCATGGTCGGCAGCACGAGTGTGACACCCCTGGTGTTGCATACGTCCATAGGCCACGGTAACCGCTTCCTATCAGGTGGGCCGTGTGCTTGTCTGCCAACTTAGTGGTATAAAAAAAATAAAATAAAAAAACATTCCCGTCCCAATTGAGAAGTCCCACTGGAGGAGTACCTCCGCCCTACAATACCTCGGCCATAATAACTTGTGTTCCCGGTGGTGAGCAGGATAGTCAGAGCTCACGGGAGTTTCTGTGCTGCCCGTGGGAAGTTCAAAGGCTTTTCTAGTGAGTGTGTCTTCTGCACTGACGGCACAGAAACGTTTTGTAGTTACAGGGTCGGCAGCAGGAGTGTCACTCCCCTGGTGTTGCACACGTCGTAACGGTAACGGTTTGCATCAGATGGGTCATGTCGTTGTATAAAGTTATATAAAAAAAAAGTATCTAACTGATTGAAGTACCTATAGATATCTGTAGTTTTTTTAATGAAAACAATAGATAGCTGGGTACTGCTGGAAATCAGCATGAAGTACGTAGGTAATGTACGATTTTATTTATATTGCGTTTTCCACAAAAAGCTTCCACTAACAATGACGTCCTTACCAACAATCACAAATAGATGCAGCTGTTATTGCTTGCTGTTAGTTGCGAACTCACCGCCAAGGGGAATTTATGGTTGTTTGGAGCCAACCGAGCTAACGTTGTTTAAATACACGAATTCTAATATTTTAACGTTCTTATTCTCTAATTAGATAAAAACTGTTCTAATCTGCCCCTCCACAAGTGGTAATACGTTTGTAGAATAGAATAGAATAGAATATAACACCTTATATATAATTCTACTCTGCCTAACCCTCCGGCGATAAAGGCGTGATTATATGTATGTAAACTGATCATGTATGAGGTGAACCCTACGTCGCCGACTGTCATTAATGTCATACATATATACATATGATCACACCTTTATCCGTGGAGGGTTAGGCAGAGGTGAAATAACACCCACATTTCACCAATAACTAATTGTATTCGGTCCCACGTAATAGGGGGTGAGCCTATTGCCGTATTCCGGGGACTATTGTTGACTCGAGCCATGCTATCCCTTAGTCGCCTTGTAGGACACCGCATGCGAAGAGATGGGGTGGCCCTAATTCTACTCTGCCGGAAACTACGTGGCTATTTAATGTCATAATACTTATCAATCCTAGATACTCCTCTGAAAACCAGCGCTGTCCGCCTGCACACAACGCGGACAACATTAAGCTGATAAGCGGCCATTATTCTACTTGGCTTTTGTCACTTATTGCTGTACAGTCTATATTTATGTTTAGGCTAAGTTAAATAAAAATCTTTTTTTTTTTATACACCTTAGGTGGCAGACAAGCACACGGCCCACCTGATGGAAAGTGGTTAACGTGACCTATGAACGTGTGTAACATAACACCAGTGGAGTCACATTCGTGCTGCCGACCCTGTAAGAACAGAGATTTCATATGCCCTCAGTGCAGAACACAAAATCAGGACAAGCCTTTGCTCTTCTCACTGACAGCACATAAATTCTCCAGTGAGCTCTGGCTACCCTACTCACCGCCGGGAGCACAGCACGAGGTTATTATAGCCGTGGTATTGTGTAGGGTGGAGGTACTTCCCCAGTCGGACCGCTCAATTCGGACGGGAATACCGTCGTGTCCTACCTCCTCCCCTTTTTAATTTGAATTGCAAATGGCTAGGGAGCTGTACTTCTGTGTTGAAGAATGACTACACGTCATGTACACTTCTTACACATTACTTTGGTATTTATAGTCTATTTTCTATCTTGCCCAATTTCAAATTAGCGTGTGCATAATACAGGTAGATATCTATAGATTCATAACGTATGAAGTATTTTCTATGAATCAGACTGTTCCGTACCGATTGAATGCGAATAAGACATAAGTCTCCTGCTCAGCGCATTAACAACTTGCAATTCTATTTCAAAGAATTATTGTTTATTTTCTATTTTCTCAATATGAATACCACCGAGAGAAGTGCGAGCGCGCAGTCGACCTACATCTCCTGGATCGACGCCAGCGCATAAATACCTAGTGAGACCACCATTCGTCGTCAAGGTGACATTGTATACGGCAAAATATTTGTTGTTACTTGTACAAACGTCATACAATTCTGAACATTATTGACATTGTAGTAAAGTCTACAATTGTGTATCAAAATATGGTGTGACCACACGAAAATAATATGAAAGGTTTTCGAATGTTCATATTATGTACAGGGTTCGATTATCAGGTCTGTTATGAGTGGCATAGAGTCAGGAAAACATATCTGGTTGATGGTAATATACACCTACCAACCCTTTCGGGGATACACAGGTGTAAATAATGTCTAAACGCCTAATTTCTCAATCTGTATTAAAATAATTATCCAGTGCATTAATATCGTTCAGAAACTACATCTGTGTACATATTACATAACTACAATAGGTCCACGTCTTTACCCGCACAATTATTGTAACATTAATTACTTATCTATACCTACAATTCGAGTTATAAAACTTCAGTTAACAATACATTTTGTCTGCAAATTTCACTTCACTTTTCACAATAGAGTAATCGCATTACACTTATAGTCTAATTTATCAAATCGATTTTTCACCCTGTAAGGAAAAGATCGTGATTCGAATCCCGCTTGAATCGATAAAATTTTTTCTATATCTTAATCGATTTGATACAATACTTAAACCTAATTAACGACTGTTCTACCTATTCGTAATATTTAATTTTAACTCGAGCAGATATCTAAAGTGTGTGTGTGTGTACCTAAGGAGATATTAATTATATCTAATAACTGTTCTCGAGTAAATTATGCGCCTGTAAATATTAAGCGCAATCTCTAATTAGGAGATCATACGTAGGTAATGTTTTCGTTAGGTAAAACATTTTAATCAATCCTAATCAATATTATAATGAAGAATTCAGCCGTAAAAAACTTCTATTATTTTTTTCATGGCACTTCTATTATTCTTCTATTATTTTAGTTACATTTTGAATGTCCGAAGCTTTGGTTAACACGAGATGTTTGTACGATCCCGGTTGAAAAAGCGTGCTTCTGATCATTCTCATCTCATCATGTGGCTGTAGCGTTATAGAATGTTCAGAATTGGCATCATGCCAGTTGACCCTCTCAATTATAGATAACTGAAGCAACTAATGTTATAAATACCTGACTACATGGTGAATATTAATAAGTCTATATTATGTTTTATGCTATTTGTGTCAAATAATAAGTCTTGTTAAAATGACGTTCTTAAAAATAATATTATGCGGGAATAGTCTCATAAATCAAAACTAGTGTCATCAATGTATGAAAATATTAAGAGTTGTCTTTTTTTATATTTTATTTCGAGCTTTTAGGATATTATTATATGACATTTAATATTTTTTGATGGTGATACCGAAGTCCAACGAACTCCTTCATATGAATTCGTTTTACTGGGGTACTTACCTACCGTTCGCCGATGTATACCTGCCTATTACAGGAAAATAATTTAAATATATATTTTTTATACCACTTAGGTGGCGGACAAACACACGGCCCTCTTGAAGAAAAGTGGTTACCGTGGCCTATACCTAGACGTGTGCAAAACCAAGGGAGTCACACTCGCGCTGCCAACCCTGTAAGCACAGAGAGTTTCTGTGCCGTCAGCGTAAAAGACAAAGCAGGACAAGACAATATCTTTCGAGTTTTATGATGTACAATCGATGTTTTTACAATTGGGTTGATTGGCATAACAACAAACACGTGGTATATTGTCTATAGGTAAGCTACCACCGTGGCCGGCGGCGTCACCCGGATGATTTCAAACTGTTCTTTCATATTAAAAACAAATAATTCAGACCAATAAAGATGTTCTAAAATTTTTATTCAGGTATTTAAAAATAACTTCTTAGATCGAGTTCTAAAGGCTTCTGTCGATAGGTATATATGGCCCCTCTGATTAACGGACACGCACAGCAACGAACAGGAACGGGAGCTCTCCAGGTCTGTAAAGAAGAAAATCTCTGTAAATAATTACTAAAGGAAGAGTATTTAGTGGCTAACAAATACCATAGTGTGAGTAAGCATTGACTCGTTTGGTCTAAATTCACCTTTAGCTGCATCACGAAAAAAGTATCATATAGTACTAAAGGCCCGTATTCTAGAATGATACTTGAATCTCGAATTGACAGATTTGACAGATATACCATCTATCCTCAGATACATGGTGAGTCAAGTGAGTATAATTCTAAAATATGAGCCAAACCCCTCGTTTACACCTAAATATAAAACATGTATTTGACTAGTTGCATTATGTCACGGGCTACAGTGAGATTGCAAATGGCAAAGTATCTGAGATACAATTATTTTGATTAGTCTTCTAAAAGTATTCAACAAGTTTTTTCTAAGTATACAAGTTTTCAACTTGTTTTACAACTTGTTTCGTGGTGTAAACCAGGGGTAAGGCCCGTATTCTAGAAAGACACTCAGTTTGAATTTCGATTTATCTGAGGATAGATTGTATAGACAGATTTGACAGTTGTCTATACAATCTGTCCTCGGATAAACCGAGAGTCAGAATTGTGTAGCATTCTAGAATACGGGCCTAAGTTTACCAACAATGCTCAATTGCGAATCGACTCTCACAATGACATAACTGTCATTTAGAATACAATCTGTCCTCACATCTAGTTAAGTATATATCGTGATTCAGGACTGGGTAGATATCATTTTGGAATACGGGCCAGGGTAATCGAAACAGAACAACCCCTAAAATTGAATTGGTGCATTCTAGTGTTATTAATTATTTTGGAAGACGGTGTCGCTATTTAATACGAAATAAATTTGGTAAATAACATGTAGATGAAGGCAACATGTTTGTCATTGAAACGATAACAAATTATTTACTAAAGCGTTCCACGTTTCTGTTTAGTGTTCACTGTTCAACCTCTATAGGTTGTGATCTGTAATAAAATCAGGGTTAACTAACTTACTATTATTAAAAATTCTTGACTGCAAGGACGTTTTTTGTTAGTTATGTGGGAATTGTGACCTACTGCTAGCTAGGGAATGTCAACGTATTGCGTAGTGACCAATTTTAGATTCTGAGTACCTAGTCCTAAACATGGTTAGTCTAGCCGCTGCCGAGTCATGGCGCGTATGTCTATGTGTAATTACAAAGTAACTTGGCAAGCGCGTTGTTTATTCGCAATAGTTATGAGTTAACAGTGGGATGTGTCATATGTCCATTTAATTTTGAACGGAAACATCATACCCCTCACTCTTAAGCTGTAGAATGAAGACCCTACTGCGAATTTTCCAAGCGCCTACAATATGAGGTTTTAAAAAAATGATCATTTTGTTAGTCTTTCTTACAAATGACCAAACAACTCTAAGTACTATTCTATCATTAACGTTCAGCTCCGACTGCGTGAAATGTTGACCGCGTCCCCGCAAGCCTTTGGACTAAAAGTAACCTAAGTATTATTCCAGACTATGATGCATCCCTATACCAAATTTCAGCCTGATTTCTACGGCTGTCGGAGCGTAAACTTTAAGAGAGAACGCACATGTAAACTTCTCATCAAAAGGATAGGTGGGAGCTACAACTTGAGCGACCAAGCGCAGGGCGCACCGTAGTAGCGGCGGTAAGACCCATCATGAAGAAGTGGCTAGAGAGGCCACATGGCAGCCTCTCGTACCGTCTGACGCAGATGATCTCCGAGCACGGATGCTTCGGGCAGTATCTGCGTTGGATGGAGAAAGAGCCAACGTCCGAGTGCCATCACTGTGATACGAGCGAGGACTTGGGGCTGCACACGCTCACCGTGTGTCCGGCGTGGGAGACGACGAGACGGGAGCTGATGGCGGCCCTGGGAGTGAGAGTTCTCACGCTCTCCACCTTGCTCGCGGCGATGGTTAGCTGCGTGGATGCGTGGGCGGCCGGCGCCTCCTTCTGCGAAAAAGTAATACTCGTGAAGGAGGAAACGGGGCGGGAGCGGGAGCGACGAAGGATCGCAAGCCAAGCTGCCCGCGTACGAAGGCAACTCGGGCGTCGGAGATAGATGAATGACCTCCGCCCCCCATGAGCGCAGGCCTGGGGGTGACGGGTAGAGCCGCCTGTCAACTTGGCACCTAGCGCCTCGCGCGCCTCCCCATTTCCAGGGATGAACCCTGAAGTCCCCACACCCGAGGAGAGGGCCAGATAGAGAGAGATGTCCCTAGGTCGGCCGGGGTGCGAGGGATATGCCTGTTAACCTCACCTTCGGCAATCAAAAACAACCCACAGGTGTCGTGATGAGCTCTTTCAACTAATCCCACTCTCTCTTTTCCTACACAGGACAACACGTGCAGGGCTTGGATGTCACCCTCACACTGTGCAGAATATATGAGCAAGAACCAAGCGGTTCGGAGACTCTGTTCTATGCCGCACCACCAAGACATCGAGTTCATTACCAGCTCACATGTTTCCTTCTTCCTACAGTCCCGGGACCTTTAAGCAAGGCATGAAAAAATATCTGATGAGGCTGCCAAGCTGAGTACCACCATTGTAGCATTACGTGTCTGTAATGGTGACCCTCTTTTATAAGACTTTGCCTTTAGCTTACTATCAGGCGAGGTGAAGTCAAATTTTCGTGTCCTAGATAAAAAAAAGATACGTCTTAAGCTACGCGAGTGAAATGCATCCTATGTAGGTACTACTACTGCCACTTACAATCAAACACGGGTCTATCAAACAAGGATTTTGATCTGTTTTGAATACATATCACGTTTGGCACCAATTCAAGCTAACTATTGTAGAACTTGTTACAGTATGATCAATATTAAGCGACGGAGCGTGTGATTAATTTGAAGGCTCGACTGCGGATTTGGTGATCGTCCTTGTACGCCCTGCTCTCATATTGAATAAATCGATGTAGCTCTTACACATGTACGGTAAGACTTTATAAGTAACGTTTTAATAGACTTTTAATAAAATGTGAACGTAGGCAAGGTACTCGTAAGTACCTAGTCTTTAAATATTATCTTATCTTTGGATATTCTCCTATGCGGATGATACTGCTATCGTTTTTACGGCTAAGACTTGGAGTTCCGTACACGAGATGGCAGCAAGGGGTTTAGCGCGTGTATCGAAATGGCTTAGAGACAATGTCCTGACTTTAAACATTCAAAAAACGAACTACATCTGTTTTTCTCCCTATACATCTTCGCAACCATCAAATAACTTCTGCATCAAGATACATCGCTGTGCAAACCCAGAAGACACCTTGTGTGATTGTCCCCTGATCAACAAAGTCAACCAAACAAAGTATCTTGGAATCATCGTTGACCAAAGGCTAAATTGGCAGTCACAGCTAGAAGCTGTTATAAGTCGAATCAGAAAATTAATGTGGGTATTCAAGACTCTAAGGTATATCATGTCTAGCACTCTACTGAACAAAATTTACTTGGCCCTTGCACAATCGGTCATCTCTTACTGTATCCCCATCTGGGGTGGAGCCAATAAGACCAACTTTCTAGAGCTTGAAAGAGCTCAAAGGTCCCTTATAAAAGTAATGTACTCCAAGCCTTACAGATTTCCTACGAACAGCTTATATCAAATCAGTAACCTTCTATCAGTCCGAAAGCTTTATCTACTTAACCTAACTCTAAGATGTCACAAATCCTTAACCTTCATTCAATCGTCACAAAAAAAGAGAAGAAATTATACTGTTGCTTCTATAACCCCAGTGCGTACTAACTTTGCTAGAAGACAGTATCCATGCCAATCTGGTTTTATATACAATAGGCTAAACAAAATGCTAAATATCTATCCTAAGCAACTATACACGTGCAAAAAATCTATAACACAATTTTTGGATACCCTTACATATGATGACGTTGAAGATCTTTTCATAAGAATTTGCTGACATTATACCTCATCTTATACACTTACATAGTGAATTTACTCAAGTCAGTCTCTAAACACACAAACTAAATAGTCACACACACACACACACACACACAAACACACACACGCACACACACACAAACACACACACACACACACACACACACACACACACACACACGAACACACACACATACACACGCATACCTACACACTTCAATGTTTATGTTTCTATTTTTCTATAACTCTGTAATCTGACTGTATTTTTAAGGGAAGTAGCGAGCCATTCCCAATACGAGTATCTTTGATTACTCACTGGGAAGTCTCAGCAAAGTGTATGCAAAAGATTACTGAAATAAACGTTATTATTATAAATATATATTTCACGGACAGAAAAGTCTCAGCAAGCCTTCAAAGGAACTGCTAAAGGAACTACTGGGAATAAGTGTACATATTTTATAGGTATTCTAATAAATTAGGTATCATCAATGAGCGAAGCTGGCATTAATTTATAGGCATGGAGTGCCAAAAGCCGTAACTATTGACTATTATTGTGGATAGTTATGTACAATATTAGGTACAAACGACAACGTTAAAACTTTGAGATGCGGGCAACAGATAGGATATATACAATGAAGCACGGAGTACCTACTGTGTGATTAGATTTGTTCTTACGTTATTTTTTGTTATTCCACTTAGGTGGTAAACAAGCACACGGGCCACCTGATGGAAAGTGGTCACCGTGGCCAATGGAAGAGTGCAAAACAAAGAGAGACACACTCGCGCTGCCAACCCTGCAAGAATTGAGAGTGTCTGTGCCGTCAGTATAAAAGACCAAGCAGGACAACCTTTTGGTCTTTCCACTGACAGTACAAAAACCCTCCAGTGAGCTCTGGCTACCCTACTCACCGTTCTCGTGAGATTTTTACCAGGCTACTAGTTGGATCACTTTCTATTAAAAACATTGTTCCGAAAAACAAGTAGGCACATGTATCTGTGTATACAATAATACTTAATTTCTATCTATAAGCACAGTACCTACCTACTCGTATCAGTATGAAAGTTTAGTATGCAAGAAAAATTGCCTAGCCACGTTTTATCTACAGACGATACAATTTTGCAGTAATGGTTGCACTTCAATTAAATCTACGCTACGATTGCACTGATTGAGTTACGTGGTTGGCTCCACTATTAGTGCACGCTGTGAGCAATTCTGGTGTGAAGGTAAATCCAGGAATGCACTGTGCGATGTTAGGTATATAGACACGCGTTCGAGAACGTGTTTATTGAACTAAGATATTTGCAGCAGCTGGACACCCCAACTATTGAAATGTTCTATGAGTTGTTATTCTTACTATTCCAGAATATAATCACTTACAAGAATATCGTAGGTTATTTATTTTTTGATGTTATGCTTTGTCTTAAGAATCACCGTGATATTTTATTGTACCTACCTACCAATAAACGAGTTTACGATTCTGGTTAGTTTTAATCAGCTGTATGCTGCCAAAGCCAGCATTGCATCCGATACCCTAACGACCCACTTCGGAGTCTGCTTGCCGATTTTTACACTTCTATTGGCAGTGAGAATATTGATCGCTTATGACGTTAAATTATCACTTCTTTGGTAATTTCTTCCTGATGGGGCAGTGGCATTTGTTACGTAGCAGCCAGGCGGTAGCCGAAAAACGTGAGCGCACTAGCGAAGATGAATTTCCAGGATTTTATCAGCTATGTTACGGACGGACGCGAGAGGTCCCCGCACGCGATCTTTACGCGTGAGTCCGCACATCCACCTTAGTAAATCCATTTCTATAAACGTGTCCTATAAACTTTCTTCCTGAGTCGCGCCGGGGTATGCTTGTACGTCCGGGATGATATTTGCTACCGCCGTCTTCATGGCCTTGAAGACAGGGACCTGTCAACTGTTTGGGTACGTACGGATCACGGTGGCCACACCCGTATCTTTGCGTGCCTCTACAGGTCTCATAGCGGTGACATGGGTACAGCTCAATTGTTTGAGCATCTGCAGCGGTCTGCGGACAAGGTAATTGAGCAATACCCTACCGCGGAGTTAGTATTCTTGGGGGACTTCAACGCTCACCACGTAGAGTGGCTGGGGTCTCCTAGAACTGATTTTGCGGGAAGGGCTGCTCATAACTTTGCACTGACCTACGGATTCTCTCAACTGGTGCATTCTATTACTAGAACACCAGAAATAGAGACCCTCAGAAGCTCTATACTGGACCTTCTGCTGACTTCGCGCCCGGACGAATACTCAGTAACTGTGGAAGCACCACTTGGTACTTCGGACCACAGCCTCGTTCGGACGCAAGTGACTCTCACGCGGCCTGAACCACCGCGGCCACCTCAATAGCGGCATGTCTGGCACTACAAGTCGGCAGACTGGGATGGACTGCGAGAATTCTTCGCGTCATACCCGTGGAGGCGGCTTTGCTTCACTTCAAATGATCCCAGTTCCTGTGCAACAGCAGTAGCTGATGCGATTCTAGCGGGTATGGAATGCTATATTCCGAACCGCTGGATCGCAACAGGAGAGAGCAAACGCCCTTGGTTTAATAGGCCCTGCAGAGAAGCAAGAGACCACAAGCAATCTGCATACAGGGCTTGGACCACGGCTCTTGCCAATAAAGATCCAAATATCGCTGAAGTGAAGCGAAATTTGAATGCCGCCTCGAGGTCTAGTAAAAAAGCTACGGCCAGAGCTAAGTTTGAGTTCATCGGCAGAATTGGCGAGCGGCTTGCGCGCTACTCATCTGGCAGTCGTGCATTTTGGTCGCTCGCCAAAGCTGCCGAGGGAAACTTCTGCCAGTCTTGCCTTCCACCGCTGCAAAAATCCGATGGTAGTCTGGCCCATGGCGCTAAGGAGAAAGCCGATCTGTTGGGTAATCTCTTTGCGTCAAACTCGACTATGAACAACGGAAACGCCGAACCACCCATAATCCCCAGCTGTGGTGCTTCCATGACTGAAGTTAAAATCACGCAACGGGTGGTCCGGCGCGAGCTTAAGTCCCTAGATGGTCGGAAGTCGAGTGGGCCGGACGGTATACCGGCGATGGTGCTTAAACACTGTGCCCCCGAGCTGTGCCCTGTACTTATACGTCTTTTCGCACTCTCATACTCCGCAAGGCGGATCCCGACCTCGTGGAAGACCGCATTCGTGCACCCCGTGCCTAAGAAAGGTGACAGGACAGATCCGAGCAATTACAGGCCTATCGCTATCACCTCCCTTCTCTCGAAGGTAATGGAGCGTGTTATTAATACACAGCCCCTGAGATACCTTGAGGGAAACGATCTACTGAGCGATCGACAGTACGGCTTTCGCCACCGTCGCTCTACCGGTGATCTTCTTGTGTATCTCACAAACCGGTGGGCGCAGGCCATCGAGACTCGGGGTGAGGCACTAGCGGTTAGCCTCGATATAGCGAAGGCCTTTGATCGGGTCTGGCACAAAGGTCTTCTTGCGAAGTTGCCATATTATGGACTCCCCGAGGGACTGTCCGAATGGATCTCCAGCTTTTTGTCCAACAGAAGCATCCAAGCTGTCGTCGACGGCAGCTGCTCGGACCGCATGAACATAAACGCTGGTGTCCCACAAGGCTCCGTGTTGTCTCCGACGCTGTTTCTGCTGCATATGCTGTCTGATGGCTCCATTCATTGTTATGCGGACGACAGTACCGGAGACACGTGTTACACGGGCCGTGCAAATGTCCCTCAGTCCGAAGTGGAGAAGAGTCGCGAACAACTTGTGTCTGAAATCAAGACTACTCTCTCTGGAGTATCCGATTGGGGACGACTAAACCTAGTCCAATTCAACCCCACTAAGACACAAGTATGTGTATTCACCGCTAAGAAAACCCCGTTCATTGTAGCGCCGCAATTCCAGGGCACACCGCTAACCATCTCCTCGAGTATCGGGATCCTTGGTGTCGATATCTCCAGGGACGTCCAATACCGAAGTCATTTGCAGGACAAGGTTAAGTTGGCATCGAGAAAACTTGGAGTGCTCAACAGGGCGAAGCAGTGCAGCACTTCACTGCGGGGCAGGAACTCCTTCTTTATAAAGCACAGGTCCGGCCTCACATGGAGTACTGCTGTCACATTTTTGCTGGAGCGCCTGCATACCATCTTGACCCCTTCGACTCAGTGCAAAGACGGGCATTGAGGCTGGTTGACAATCCCATACTCACAGGTAGTGTGGAACCTCTTAGCCTTAGGAGGGATTTTGCTTCACTGTGTGTGTTCTACCGCCTATACAATGGTTTGTACTCAGATGAATTGTTTGACATGATGCCCGTAGCTACATTCTATCATCGCACCTCTCGCCATAGGCAGGGAATTCATCCTCACACATTGCGAACCGAGACGGTGCGCACTGTGCGGTATGAAAGAAACTTCATCCCACGCACACTCAAGCTGTGGAAAGACCTCCCTGCTGCGGTTTTCCCAAGCGCCTACAATATGGGGTTCTTCAAGAGGGGCCTCAGAAGGTTTCTTCATGGTCGGCAGCGCGAGTGTGACACCCCTGGTGTTGCATACGTCCATAGGAAACGGTAACCGCTTCCCATCAGGTGGGCCGTGTGCTTGTCTGCCAACTAAGTGGTATAAAAAAAAATTAATAATCTGAGGTTTAAGAAAAAGTTAATCTCGATTCCAATCATTACCTTCCCGGCTATTGATTTGGTCCACTAGGAAGAAAAGTGAGAGTCCGGCAAAGATCAGCTTGCATCGGTTTTGTAGAGCATGACAATAACATTATGGCATGCATGATGTATCGAAATTCTGGCTAGAGTTTCCTGTTTTTCTTTAAATACTGTTTTTTCCACGAACTGTTGTATCTACCAAAGTACCTATAGCTGAGAACCACTACACTAATAAATATTACCTACAAGCTGTCAAATACAGGGACAGCATACGATTTTGCGTTCGACGTTTCATAATCGCCCAGTTAGCGCAATGTGAGTAGGTATAATTAAAAAATATTTTTACACTCCCATCCGTCCATCCGTAGGTACTTGCACTACTGACAGCACATATCTAGTACGAAAATAAATGTGCCTGTTAAATTCTATCGATGGTAGGTATACAGCAAATCTGTATCATCATGTTATATGGAGCTTATTCTAGTTCATCACTAAAAAGTGTCAGTGACAAAACATTAAAATAATTTTAGAGGAGCGTCTCATCGTCACAACGCAAAATAATTTGAACCATTGCCAAGTAGACGCGGCAGTATTCCAATGTACTGGGATTTTAATATTGGGTGAAAGGTTCATATTGCAGGAGACTAATTACATGTTTTTCTTGTTATTCATTTTATTATCAGCATTCTGACAGACCATTGATAAGGCCACCTGAACTCTGATACACTAAAACTGTTTTACTTACTTCTTCTTCTTATTTTATTTAAATGGCGCCTTGCATTGGTTATATAGTTACCGATGATTCTGCCAACCTCAAGGTGGAGAGTAGGTTTAATCGTTTATAGAGGTCTCCAGGTATTCATGGTATTCTTAGTAATTTGGGTTTATCCTTTTTGGCACTGAAAAAGGGGGACATCACAATTGTTAGTAATAATAAATATGTGAATATATATATATATATATATATATATATATATATATATATATATATATTTATATATATAAATTAGAGCTCAGGGTTAGATTAGTTATATAGTGGGGGAGAGGGAGGGTTTAGATGAATACAAAGCTTATATTTTGTATTCATCGAACATTAGCACTGTATATTACAGATGAAAAGAGTGGAGGGGGGTTACAGTTTAATTTCATTTATAGAGATACATTTGTGGAGAATCTTGATAAAGGGGGAGGATACCAGGGTAAGTAAGTAGGCCAAATTTATAGGTCGAGGAATCTGCTTTGGGAGAAGGTCATATAATGGAACAACTATTCTTGGACAGGCGTAGAAGATATGCTCGAGACTGCCTTCATCCAAGCCACACTCACATAGAGAGTGGTCTCGAACTCTAATTTTGGCCAAGAATACTGGTGTGCAGACAAATCCTAAACGAAGGCGTATTATAACTGAAGAAGTTAACTTGTTGAACCGTTTATTCTTAAAGAACCATGGCTTAGAAGGGATGGATGGCTGTATGGATCCATAGAATTTACCCTTGATTATTTTAGAGGATTGCCATAAATCATTCCAAGATTTATCCAGACAAGAACCGGATAAAGTGCGTAGGTCCCGAGTGAAAGCGTAGTTGTATGCATCGCATCCTGTACCGGCTGCCAATCTCACGCAAGAATCCGCAGTTTCATTACCGGATATGCCAATGTGGCTGGGTATCCAAGCTAAGACCACCTCGATACCAGACATGTGACATCTGAGCAGCATGGCTTTTATGTTGAGTGTGAGTGGAAAATTATTTTTAGATTTAAAAGGATTTTTTAATAAATCAGAGAGACAGCTCAGAGAATCTGTCAATATGAGTGTTTTATTAAGATTATGTGATTCTACATAATTGACAGCTTCTAGGAGAGCGATAGATTCTCCTGTAAAAATGGAGTTATAAGGAGGGCTTTTAAAGCTCAGAATTATTCTAAATTTGGGAATCCATACTGCAGAGCCAACTGGAGCATCTAGGGACAATTTCGAAGCGTCGGTATATAGGGTTGTCCAATCCGGCCAGTCACTACCTAAGATGTTCAACAGACTTTGATTGGCTGATGTGCATTTTTTGGATATAATAATAATAATAATAATAATATTTATTTATTTATCAAAAAGGGCTGTACATTGTATTATTACTAGTTTTATAAATAAGGTGAAATATAACTACTTTACTGCTAATAATGTCTACATTAAGAATTAACCTTCAATAAAAAGTCACACTGTATACCTACACAGTAAACAAATGGAATTTAAAATATATTACTTACATTTACAATTTGCGACCTACCTGATCTAGGTTTTTAAAAACCTGTGTTTCAGGTTATGTCCGCTCAGATACATATACAAATTACGCATTACAATCAATTAAACAATATAAACAAAAGAATCTATATCCTATTTTAATATTTCTAGCAGTTTCTTCGTGTCCGCATAATCTAGCTGCTCTAGTAGTCTGCAACTAATACCTTACAGTTCCAATAGTTTAATCTATGTATGGTTAGTAATTTGTTTAGTTTATTATACAGAAAATGACCCAAAAATATATAAAACCTATTTACAAATTCATGTTTTGTTTGTGATTTTTCACAAACTATGCCCTTTCTTCTCCTGTCTAGATTTATTGTGGGTGTGAGTTTGGTGTGTTAGTATAGAGTGATATTTAGAATGAATAATTGACGCACTGTTAGTACTTTACATATCTTGTAGAGTTGATCTGTGGGAAACCTGTATGGACGAAACGTGGCTACTTTTAAAATTGCTCTTTGGGCACGTTCAAGGGGTAGCAATATTGTACGTCCTGCTCCACCCCAGGAAGTTATACAATAAGTAAGAATGGACTGGCACAATGCCAAGTATACCAGTTTAATTATCTTAGGGCCCGCTATTGAGCGTAAGTTTTTGAAGATATACATTAATTTTCTTAATCTAGTACATAGTAATTCAATATGTTGACGGAAATTCAAATTTGTGTCAATAGTTACACCAAGATATTTTAAATTATCAGTTTTAGTTAATGTAGGGCAAGCGCATGCAATGTCAGCAGTGTTACAGTAATGTGCATATATGTTTATATTAGTCATTGGCTTATTAGAGTTTCGCAATGTAAATAACATGTATTTCGTTTTGTCAGTGTTTAGTGATAGAAGATTTCTCTGGAGCCATTTAGTCACAGAATTGAAACCATTTTGAGCGTTTTTAAATACCTCCTCTCTTGTTTTGGCAGCGAATAAAAGAGCCGTGTCATCGGCATATGATATAATAAATCCATTTTGAAGGGTCAAACTGCAAAGGTCATTTATATAGATTATAAATAAAGTTGTTCCTAATACACTCCCTTGTGGGATTCCATACCCACTATTTTTCATTTCAGTGCTCACGTTCTGTCCAATTTTCACACATTGCTGACGGTCCTTCAGATAATCCGACAGTAATAATAGTTGTGTCCCTCTTACCCCAAGAGCTTCAAGTTTTTTTAATAGTATAGAACAGGAAATTGAATCAAATGCTTTGGCCAGGTCAAGAAAAATTCCCATAGTGTGCATGCCTTTATCTAGGTTATTAGTGACATAGTCTGTTAGTGTATGTACAGCTTGACTGGTTGACCTATTTGGCCTAAAACCAAATTGACTGTCAGAAAGTAAATTATTATCTTCCAGGTATTTAGTTAATCTGTTGTGAATAATTTTTTCGAATATTTTAGATAGGCCTGTTAATACTGAAATAGGCCTATAGTTATTCGCACAGGTTTTGTCACCAGATTTAAATATCGGCGTGACGACTGCCCTTTTAAGCGATGTTGGGAATATGCCGTTAGTTAGACATAGTTCGAAAATATGAGTCAAAGGAGGTGCAAATACGTTTTTGAATTTTTTTAATATGCTATTAGGAATGTTATCCCACCCAGTAGAACAATTGTCCTTCAGCCCCGCTATTATTCTCAGTATTTCTTCAGCGTCTGTATTTAATAGAACAAAAGAGCTTAGTGTAGACCAGGTTGGGCGTACAATATGGGTCTCCAAGGAAGTGGAAACGCCATTAGCGCAAATAGGATTATGAATATTTTCTGCTAGTTTTTTACCAACATTTACAAAGTAAGTGTTAATTTGATTCAATGTGTCGAACGGATTTTCTTTAGACAATAGATCGAGTGGTGGTTCGGGTGGTTTAGATCTAAACGTGTGTTTTTTTATGAATTTCCAAATTAGCTTGGAACTGGTACCCGCCTTTTGCAGTTCATTTCTGTCATGTTGTATCTTTATTTTTTTAAGTAGATTATTACAAAAGTTTCTATACCTTTTATATATCAGTGCAAGTGTTTCGTTGTCAGGTGCATGTTTCGCCTTAAGGTGCAGTCTATCTCTATGTCTTATACATCGGACGAGCCCCGGAGTAATCCATGGCTTGATGTTATTATATTTTCTAGGTAGTAATTTAGTGGAAGTATTTTTTAATATTGCTGATTGCACAGATTCTATAAAGTAGTCTAATGAGGTATTTGGATCGTTTGAGGTGTAAACTGGGTCAAAATTAATGCTGTGTATGTCATTTTCGAGGCTGCGCATGTTCACCTTAGTAACGTTGTTTATGAGAGTTTTCCTAGGTGAATATGTTTGTAATGCTAATAAGATAGCTCGATGATCAGTAAGCCAAGAGTTAGTTATTAGTGTTTTAGCTGATACTTTAGATTTTATGATAAGGTGGTCCATACATGAACCAGTCCTAAATGTTGGGCAATAGTGGGTGGGTAGTAAACCATGAAACGAACAAATATTCAAATACTTGTGCGCTTCAGCCTTGGCTTCCTCAGGGACAATATTAATGTTTATATCCCCAATGATTATGACATTTTTAAAAGCTGTTAACCCCTTTAGAGTTATGTCAAGAGATTCTAAAAATAGGTCTACATTTTGTGATGGAGGGCGATAGATTGCAATGACTGCCGTATCATCTTTTAATTTTAATAATCAGACAGCTACATCCATGAAACTGCGGTTCCTCCACCACAGTGATTAAGTTTTTCCTCACATACACCACGAGCCCATCATTCTGGTTAATAAAATTACCGGAAGCATATGATGAATAACCATCAAGAGAGGGTAAGTTATTTCCCTGGCTCTCTAGCCAACACTCCGTTAGAACTATGATATCACAACTCATGTTTAAGTAATGCAATAATACCTCCAGGCCATTGATGTTACGATTTATACTACGAATATTTTGCGTTAGTAGTGTTAGTAATTTTCCCCCTGTGGGTAGGAATTGTTTGCAGTTTTCCACATTACAAATATTCATTTCGGACACGGAGAAGCTATCTAGATCACTTACCAGTTGATTTGATATCATTATAAAACTTTAGAAATAAGTACACAAATAAGTAAACTAAACAAAAAATCTAATGTGCTTAAAATAAAGTTTGATCGGTGACGCTCTTAGGCGCCCTCATAGTCTATTGAATTTATGTAGTTGGCCTCTGCGTATTTACGAGCTGGGCAGCTAGCATCGCCGGTTTGGTGGTCACATTTTCTCCTAAAACGTTTGCACGTAGCACATACTGGGGGAGAAGTTTTCTTGGTGCACTCCTTGTGAGAATGACCCACTTCTCCACAGTGGTTACAAGTAGCAGTAGTTTCACGGCAGAACTTCGCTGCGTGCCCAAACATCTGGCAATTGAAACATCTGGTCACGATAGTGAAGTCCCTTACGGGACACGATGTCCAATTGATAAAAATACGCCCTTGGCTTATGAGTACCTTTCTGATGATAGGAGATACCTCCAAGATATAATTACATGAAGGAAGGTTCTTCTTACCAGATTTATGGCTCAGCTTTACTTCTTTAATAAAGGACTCACGTGTGTAATTCGGCACCTTATCTACGAGGTTCTGCTCATAAATACACTCTAGTACCTCCTGATCTGTAAGTGATATAGGGACTCCAATTACCACAATTCTTGGTCTTCGCTTGGTAGGTTCCTCCACCGTAAGGCCTGATGAAGTAAATTTGTCGGAGCTCTTGAGTTTTTCGACGTCTGCTTTTCCTTCCGTGCTTATTATAACGCCCCCATTTCTGACTTTCCTGAGCCCACGAACGTGTAATTTTAGTTCCTCTGGTGATATTATTTTTTGGACTAGGGCCTTGGTCTCATCACTGGACTTGCTTCTATCGTTAGGATAGATAACAACGGCACTGAGGTTTGCAGGACGGACGACTCTATCAGTTCCTTTCTTCACCATGTTCGCGTACGATGATGCCTCTGTTGGTCTCATATTCTCCATTTTCTCTTCAACGACCAATTTGAATTGTTCAAAGGAGGTCACAACATTCTGTTGCCCTTGCAGGTGTTGAATGCGTTCGTGGGCCACGAGGGTCTTCTGCTTCAAAGATTGGTATAAAACGGCCATCTGGGATGTACCGTTTGATACCTGTCGGCACAGGTTATTTACTCGAAGTTTTTGGTCCGAGTTCATCTTCCCTTCCCCTACAATGGTGCAAACTTCGCTTAATATTTCGTCAATCTTCCCCATCCATTTCTGGATTTCCGACATTGGCAACACTTGTGTTGACAAGTCACACTCAGTATCATCTGGCGGTGCTATCGGTTGGGGTCGCTGGGCAGGCGTCGGCGGAGGACTTCGTTGCATTATTTGGCTTCGGCCAAACGGGCTAGAGCCTGAGTTTGCCATAGATATTATTTAGCATAAACGAGTTTCTTTGTTTAGTTCATTTTTGCATCTCAGCAAAAATGCAAAACAAATACAACACTTGTGATCACGCGACACACTTATTTTGTCTTACACTGCTATTATTACTCGGTATTTATATTTTATTATTTATTGATTTTCATTATACATAATTAACAAAAAACACGTCTGCTCTATAGGCAAGCCTATAGGTATTCGATATGCCAAAATGAAGAATAATTCTTGGTTGAAATATTAAGGATTGGAAGTCCAGATCAAAAAGGGGGTTTATAGGAAATTGACGGATAGGGACTGTGAGGTTGGCCAGTTTTCTATGTGAATTTATGAGGAGAGGAGGGGATTTATTCTTCCAGTAATCCGAATAAGAGACCAAGAGACTAAGTTGTTGTAGTATAGGGAGTAGAGGATGAGACCAATATGGGCTGCACTAAAGAGAAACCTGTTGCACAAAAATTGCCGACGAAGATGGAGTGGAGGTTCCCTGCATTCAACTTGGAGGGCGTTGATAGGGGAGCATTTCATGGCACCTGTTATGATGCGAAGGCACTTCGACTGAATCCTTTCGAGTTTGGAAAGTGGCAATATGTTGCATGGCTCAAGTAGGAAAGTACCGTAGTCAAAGTGACTACGCACAATGGCATTGTAAATAAGTTTTTGGCAGAAGGGGTGAGAACCCCACCGGACCCCAGACAGAGACCGCATGACATTCACACCCTTCTCACACTTTTCTTCAACAAATTTTAGATGGGGAGTACCTGTCAGTTTAGAGTCTAGAATAAGACCTAAAAATTTAACGGAGTTTAGGATTGGGATTGATTCATTAGCAACAGAGAGGTTGATGTATGGCGTGTTACGTTTGCGACTGAAAACAACTGCACTACATTTAGGAACTGAGAGAGAGAAGTTATGTTCGAAGAGCCAATTATTTAAATAAAAAAGAGCGGTATTGAGATTGGCGGCAGCCACTGAAAAAGATGGGGAAGTAGAGTAGAGAGCAACATCATCTGCATATTGCAGAATTTTGCAAAAAGAGTTGACAGAAAAATCTAGGTCACGAGTGTAGAGGTTATAGAGGATAGGGCTAAGGACTGATCCTTGAGGAAGGCCCTTCCAGACCACTTGAGAAGGGAGGGTGTTGCCCTGGTACCGAATAGATATTGTACGGCCATAAGCATGTTGCAAATGATATGAACCAACCTCACAGGTATACTCAGCTGAAGCATTTTCTGCCTGAGTAGTGGAAGATGGACATTGTCATAGGCAGCAGAGATATCTAGGAAAACCCCTATAGTATGCTCATTACGAGAGAAGGCCAAACGAATTTCGGAGATCAGGATACTTAGGCTTTCCAGGGTTCCTTTGCCCTTTCTAAAGCCGTATTGACTGGGGGCTAATAATTGTCTGTTTTCTAAAATCCATTCGAGACGGTTTTTAATAAGAATTTCCATAATTTTGGCCAAGACAGAGGAAAGAGCTATGGGGCGATAAGAGGAAGAAATTTTTGGGTCCTTCCCAGGCTTCAAGATTGGAATAACTATTTGGCTTTTCCAGGAATCTGGAACTTGACCGGAGAGAAAGATAGCATTAAGAATGCTAAGGAAGAAAGATTTCGAAGAGTCAGACAGTTTACAAATGAATGAATATGGAATGCCATCAATACCAGGTGATGAATCCTGGAGATGATTAAGGGCACAAGATAATTCGCTAAACGTAAACATGTCATTCATATGATCTTGAGTAATGGTTAGATTGGGAGAGTGCAAGAGGGGAACAAAATCAAATTCAGGTACATATGGAGGAGCCAGACTAGATAAAAAGTCATTTAGAAAAGAGTTTGGGTCATTACTTGAAACAAATGTATCACCTGTGCTTCTTCTATATGCTTTAACCCTTTTCCAGACCAAAGAAAGGGGAGATCTGGGGGATAGGGATTGACAGAATTTACGCCAGCCTAGTGATTTTTTTTTTGATAAAAGTCTAGATGTAGTAGCTGCAGTCTTCTTAAAATTGACGTAATCTGTCATGGACAAGGTTAGAGCAAATTTATTCTCAGCTTCTGTGCGTTTCTGAACGCTCTCTGTGCACTCCGAATCCCACCATGGCGGGGAGGGGGTGAGCAGTTTGGGTTTTTTTTTGAGGGGAATGCAAGAGTCAGCAGTTGATTTTATTGCTGCGATTAGGCAGTCATATATGGAGAGAAAATTAGAAGGGTTTGGTTGAGGAAGAGACGTCAATTTTGTATCAAGTGAAGAAGAATACATCTCCCAGTTGGCGTTACTGAGTTTGTACTTTAGGAGAGGTTCGTAGCGAGAGGGAGGCGGGGCAGAAGCCTGAGAGTAAGATATTAAGATTGGGAAGTGGTCACTACCGAGAGTATTTGGAAGAGTAGACCAAGACAGGAGTGGGGTTAGAGAATCAGAAGACAAGGATAGATCTGGGACACTGATGTTTTGTGTAGGAGGGACCCTGCGGGTTGCAGACCCATCATTTAAGACACATAAATTTAAATCATCTAGAATATTAAGTATTGATGTGGAAATAGTGTCATTTCGATGTGAACCCCATAGGGTATGACGACAGTTAAAGTCACCTAATACTATCATAGGCAAAGGGATGGATGAAAGAATTGAATTTACTTCTGATAGGAGAGTAAAGTCAGGATGAGGAATGTATACAGATATAATAGATATATTAATTGCTCTGATTGCAACTTTGTGTAAACCAGCATTATGAGCAGGGAGTTGAATTTGAGAGAATGTGATGTTTCTCCTTATCAGCAGAGCACACCCCGCCCAACAGTCGTCTCTGTCATCTCTCAGGCAAAAGAAACCAGGGATCCTAAAACGGGACATAGGTTTTAGTAAGGTTTCCTGAATAGCAAGGATAGCAAGTTGGTGTTGATTTATTAAATCAATAAGATTTGGCTTTCTGCGACGAATACTCTTACAGTTCCATTGAAGGAGATTGAGAACCATTGTTAAAATTATTTTTTGAGATAATCTCCAGTAATTGTTCTACAAGAAGGGCAACGTCGTGCGGTAGAGCATCTGACATTTTCGTTAGTATATTTATTAACGAACAGAGCAAAAGTTGAACAAGATTGTCATTGGGAGTGGCCAGAGGGGTAGTCTCTGTAGGAAGTTTAATGCAGCACCCATTGGGTTGAGTAGAAGGAGGCGAATTAGTCAATTCATTGTGTTCATGAACATCAAAAGATTTCCCAGGAACAAACCTTGGGCGTATAGGGAGGGAAATAGTTTTTTTATAAGATACAGAAGGAGGAGACAAGAGGGAAGGGGCAGGAGGAGAAATGAGAGAAGAATATTTAGGAGTTTGGGGCCTAGCAGCAGCCTCGGAATAGAGAGGTCTACGAGACTGAGGGAGTCTAGAAGAGGCTTCGGCATAACTTATATTTTCCTCAGACATAATAATTTTTATAGATTTTTGCCTGTTATGCTCAGGACATCTTCTGTCGGTAGCGGGGTGGTTACCGCCGGAACATAAAAAGCAAGAAATACCTGTATCAGCGACAGTACAGGAATCACCAGCATGGGATTGTGCACACTTATAACATCGGGGTTTTGACCGGCATTGCTTGGCAATGTGGCCGAATCGACAGCAATTCCTGCACTGTATTGTTGGAAGCTGGTAAAGAGAGACAGGAAGCGATGCATTAAAACAAAACACTTTATCCGGAAGGACCTGACCCAAAAAAGTTAGAACCACAGAGTTTGATGGAGCCCACACAGAAACATTGTCTCTTGTAATTTTTGTATTGAGACGTCTAGCTCTCACCACTTCTCCAGCAGTAGAAGTTATACCCCCAACTAATTCCTCCAACGTCCAATCAGTGGGAATATCTCTCACTACTCCCATACGAAATATGCTGTAGCTCGGGATGTAGGCTACATAATTGTGGTCTTTAAGCAAAACAAGATTTAAAAAACAATTTGCTGCATCTGCCGAATCGAACTCCACGCACACCCTATTACGGCCAATGTTTTTAATCCCTCCCGTTTTAATGTTTTCGACCTTGTTTTTAAACAGGAACTGAGCAAACCTCAAAGATTTGAATGGTAAGCCGCTTGTTGGGTCCTGCTCCAATCTCGAGACATATACGTTATAGGGACCTTTGTCAGTACTTGAGTACTCGAGTTTAGAGTCAGAATCGTAACCCGGCTTTGAGTAGACGGATTGAATAGATTCCGCTGGCGAACGGGTCTTTTTATGATCGGGATTCGTCGAATCCGAAGCAGCAGAACGTTTTACCGTTTTTTTGGGTAAATCCGGAGGTTTACCCCCGCCCCCGTCAGGGGGTACATCCACGCTCATTTCCATTGAAATGAGCGCGGACGCCGATATATACGAAAAGTACTAACCTTATAAATACTATTCCACCACCATAACAACACAAACACTTATTTTCCGAGTGTAAACAAGGACAATAGTGTAGAAAAAGTAAAATATAACCTCAAAACGTACAACTCTCAACCGAGTGTCGGACCGACCTGTTTTACTTAAAGAGTGTATTGAGTTGTAATGAATCCAGTCTAAGATCTTTGAAACAAACGTAGTTATACCTTCAAAGCCCAGCAGTGTGTCAAAGGTGGGAGGAGAAAAATAGTCTATTGTCGAATGGAAGAAAATTGTGTAACAAATACCAAATTGCTTGTGTGTTTCATTAATAGCAGCGATCAATTAGAAACAGCTATTTGTTGTATGTTGTATCTATTTGAATCACTGTAATTTTTTTTCTGTCGCATTTTTCTTCACATCAACACAATATATACCTATTTACACCTATACCTATTTCCAGTATCTACTACATAATTTTACCTACTATCTGTCATCAATACCTACATGTAGCTTTTCGATTTGTTTTTACATTTTTTATTCGAACTAACATCAATATAAATAAAGAATGTTCATATAAAAATGAGGGTAAGCTAATATAGAGCTATGACCGATTCAGATTAAGTTCGATTGCACCACAGAACGCAACACTCTTGAGTATGGAACGGGGATCGTGTTACATCACAACGTCAAGGATGTTCTTTTTTTATCGCCATAAACAAGTTTACACGAATGCATTATTATTTCAGTAGTTTAGGAAAATTGGCGAGGCCACGGTGCTCTCCGCCTCCATACATTATAGGATATTGCTTTGTAATAAAATTAAATGATTGCTGTAGACCGTTTGGAGTGGAGGATGAAAATCCAGAAAGCAGTCCCCGAAGCTTCGAGATGTGACTCAACGATGCGATAATGCTGTCATAATCTCAAAATTGAGTTGAGATACCTACGGGCATTTTTTTTCATGTTGCTAAACAGCGTGGGGGGCGAGCGCTTGACTCACAAAGTCCCAAGAGTATTCGATTCTCGCTTAGTGCAAATATTTGTAAGGCGGCGCACTCATGTCTGGCTTGAGGCTGGCTCTCCTCCAAAAAGACGCAGTCGTCAGAATCGGTCACCATGACCAGGCAGTGGCAGGTGGAAATTTTGTTCGGCGGGCGAATCTCTCCTCCCAAAAAATCTGATGTTGGAGACTTCGTGTGATTTTAGATAGTTCGACCACTACCTCCACTACTATTTAATCATTTCGCTGTAGCATTACCGGAGGTTTAGAACCCTCAGTAGATGCAATGTAGTCACGGGCGTAGCCGTAGCGTAAGGTTAAATCCTTTTAGAAAAATAACAATGCTTGAGCTGATATATGTTTTTAAATATTTAGGTATTAGTACTAAAACGTTACCTATCTATCTCTACACTATATCCTAAGCACATTTTCAAAGAGGTAAGTAAAATAAAGTGGCTCTCACATCTTCACGTCCGTGTCGTTATTAATCAATAAACATTATGAACGGCGAGCAAGCAAAAAGCTACAGTAGGTAGGAATATGAAAGCACTTTTAAAACTAGAACGAGATGCGATCAGCTGCAATAAAAATAGTACAGCAAATCAGTTGAGTAATCGCTGAATAACACCGATTGCCGTTTTCCCGAGTGGATGATTTATGCTAGACCGAGCACGTCGGTAGCACCGACTAGAGGATTATGAACTTTTTGTACAAAAGCAGCAAGCCACGTTGGCAGTCGAATGACTATAACTGAACGAATATAATTTGCTGTGAATTAATTTGTTAGTAGTCGTAAGAATTTATTTATACGAGTACTAACATAACGAGCTTTCAGTTAATTTCTGTGTAGAAAAATGTTCTGTTTTGTGTGGAAATATTTAAAATTGGTGGCTGTTTATTAAACACTTGATGTTTTTAGTAATCTTTTAGGCTCCCCTCCCCCATGATGATCCGTAGTGAGGTTTCATACTACCCTTCCCCCTACCCAAAAGTATTTTTTGGTACAAATTAAATTAAAATAAAATATTCACTTATGTCGCGCGTAATTTAGATATAAATTATACTATACCCCTACTTCCTCTCACTGTAGAGCCTCACGTGATTAATGGTCAGACCAAATACCTTCTAATTTTATAATACTTAAGTAGGTGGGTACCTAGTCACCTTTATTTCACCTAAGACTTGGAGATTCGAGAAGTAGGTACCCACTTACAATTGATTGAATAATTAGGTGGGTAATAACCAAATCGGCACCAACGTCTGCATGTCATGGTATTTTTAGTTTAAACACATAAAACAAGTGAACAGAGACACTGTTTTCGTCCTGTTTGTTGAGTCGTCTGACAGTTTGACGACTTGTACCATTATTTTAGTATGATTAGTGAGCCATAAGGACAAAGGCAATGAATTTGGTTTAACAACTGTATAAAATTACTAGCACATTGCAAGGTTGACTAATATAATACATTACGGATAGTTGGAGTCCTAAAAGTTGGACATTTTGGTCAAACTGCAGAATTCCATATAACCCACTGGTGTGCACTGATATAGAAGGTCTGATGATATTACTCTGATGGTAGTAACTTCACGGAGAATATAGAGTAGGTACGGGCGGTTCGGCGGTTAGACTAACCGACCACAATTGAGTTGGTAAATACCCGTTGAATGATGAACTATTTAAAATTAGTAGATACTTTTGGGTACAACATACCTAGGTAGGTACCTACTACGATATACTTCATTGATTAGAGTCATTTTTATTAATGATAGGATGTGATTATTGATAACTAAACTGATTGAAGGGATTTGTAATGGACAGTTTCAGCTTCAAAACTAAGAATTAGTTGAAGCTGAAACTGTCCATTACAAAGCCCTTCAATCAGAAGTACACTATGCAAATGCTCTGTCGAAATGGTGTTTAGACATTTGCTAGAACTACATATCAGAATAGAATATGCGCTTAATTAAAAAATATCGAACTTAAATTACTTTAACAATAGGTTTAGAGTCCATTCGATCTAATGATTGTTTAATGGTGTTATTTAATGCAGATTTATACACCCCACGTTACGGAAAACTGCAAAATAAAACAAGAATATAACACGCAGGTCCAAAGCTGGGTTTCTTTTTTGCTTTGCCTAGGAAATATTTTTTCTAACTCTCAGGTATAATTGAACATAGTTTTATGTTTCACAAGTAAGTATTTAGGTAACTACTGTTTAAATCATTCGTTGTAACAGATACTAACCCCATAGTACCTAATTTATATCGTAGCAATAGGATTTTACAGACTACAGTCTACTGCTACAGACCTCACAATGAAAGAAATCAACATGTGGAGCAAAGATGGAAGTAAACAAAGAAGGATCAAGTTTTGTGTTTAAAAAAAAATTAAGTATTTTTGTTTCACTGTACATCGGAGTCAGTAGTTCTATTTGGAATAAAAAAAATCAAACAGTTCGACTATCGAACTACTGATAGGACTAGATGGATAAACATGGCATGGAAAATACATTAAAGAAATTGTGAAAAGTCATCAAGTACCACTAAGAAAATGATATTTGACTCATGCGTTCTCCCTATAATGATATACGGATGTCAAAGATGGACCTTGACACAGCACAATATACGCATGCTCGAGACTTGCCAGCACAGCATGGAACGCAGTATGCTCAATATAAGGTTGAGAGATAAAATAAACTTAAATAAAATACGCCGTCTAACTAAAATTCAGGATGTGACATACTGTGTTAATACATTAAAATGGCGGTGGGCAGGTCATATGATAAGATAAATGGACTAAGGATATAACAGAGTGGTGCCCAAGAGAAAATAAAAGAAGGAAAGGAAGACAACGTCGTAGACGGGAAGATGATATTAATAAAATTGCAGGAACACGTGCTTCCTTAAAAGTATTAAACAAAGGTAGGTACTTTTTCTAGCGCGGTTTTTCAGTAGCCGGGTTTTAGTTTTAAACTTCATTTTTTATCTATTAATACTGTAACTGCATGTGTACTTAGTGCAGCGATTAATCTTGCCAATAATTATGGCGCCGGCGCCGATGCTGGCGTCTTTGGTTGTATTTAATCTTAACATGAAGTAGACGTGCGTAGATGTGAGCGTTTTATTTACGATCAAATAACACATTTAATCGTATTTTCGTGAATAGAGGCCACCTGCGCTTATGTACGGGCATAATTGGATATTGGGTGCTTTTGTAATTTCAATTACACGGTACGGCAATCGTGCCGTGCGACGAGAAATTACATATTGTTATTGGTAAATTGTATCGAGGCTATCCTGGCGTTAACATGTTATCATAGCGATGATAACATGTCAACGCCACGATAGGCAACGACACAATATGGAAGCTAAATGGATGTTAGTGTACCTACGACGTCACTTTCAATTTGCCGTCTATTGTAATGATAATAATTTACAGTTGCTGTAACACAACTTTTGTTTTACGTGCGCAATATCCTGCCGGAGCCCGTGGAAGAAGTTATGTCAGACTCGAACCGACCAAAACGCACGCCGCCTGTGGCTCGTTTTTGGTTGCCGAAGGTGAGGTTGACAGGCATATCCCTCGCACACTGGCCGACCCAGGGCCATCTCTCACGATCTGGCCCTCTCCTCGGGTGTGGGGGACTACAGAGTCCCCACCTTGTCCCCGGGAAGGGGAGGCGCGGCCTGCTTTTGCCAGGGTGACTAGCGGCTCCACCAGTCACCCCCAGGCCTGCGCTCGTGGGGGGCGGAGGTCGTTCATCGACCTCAGACGCCCGAGTTGCCGTAACACACCTAGGTTCCCTTTAAAATTATTATGGAAAATTTGCGCATGTGTAGACTACATTTTGTGTGTGCAATCTGGCATCATGCTCACCAGACCCATATTCAAAAAGTGTATATTATGTTTTGATTCAGTAACTTGTAAAGAAAAAGAAATATTTTCAAATACCCCTCGATATAGTGGCAACGTCACCAAAACTGGAACTAAATTATAAAATCGTTAGGTACCTACCTACACAGAGAGTTGTCATCTGCCTCGGTTTCCCTAGTTCAGAGGCTGACTGGAGAGGTTCTGGCTACAGTTTGTTATAATAAATTCGAACTCTTTCTGTCAAATGAATCTCAATTTATAGGAATATAAGTGTAACCAAAACGTGTGTGTGTGTAAATTATGTGCAAAAATATTTTTTAAGGGTATCCGGGGTAAAAAGTAATTACATCAGAATTTCTGGTGTTTTGTAAGTTTTTCACATCGCCAATTTAGATGATGATAACCCTATCTATATGTACACGACACCACGCGATGCCACAGAAATATCGTAGATGCTTTAACATTCTGTGGTCGCACATGTGACGGTAAATTTATGAAAGCGATCATTACCAGAGCTAATCTCTTAGCTATAAGATAATAAAATTAGCTAAATAAATTCCTAGTAGCAATTTTCTTTCGGAATTCGTTGAGGTAGGTCACTGGCAGTCCCAATTTAGTTTTGCGTGGTATTCGGTTCGTTGCGGTCTCCGCCATCTTAAATTTAAGGGCACGTTTTTCTTTATTGATTGTCATTTCTTTTTAATTGTACAGGAAAACTGGTAACTACAAAGTTGTTTGGAATGAAATATCCTATAATTTTAACGTTCCTTCAGAATTCCTTGGAGGAGGTCACTGGCAGTCTACATTTGGTTTTGCACAGTATTCTTATCTTTGCGTCCTCCGCTATATTGTATTTAAAGGAAACTTCTTATTTGCTAATTAAGTCACTTATTTTTATTTTATACGGAAAATGGTCATACATAATTTGTTTTCATATAAGGATCTTTATATTTCAATCTACTTATATCAAAAAATATGTTGAATTTATAAGAAATAGAAATTAATTCCCAACAAATAACTAGTGGTATGGGTAATGGACTGCTGAGAGGAGGTTTCGGGTTCGATCCCAGGTTTTACCATGACACACACCAATGACTTTTCGATGCTTTTCGAAGTTATGTGTATATTTATCGCAGGTTATAAACCCGGTTAATGGTAATAGGCTCGCCACCTATTACATTGGGACCTAAACATAAACGGGCGAAATGTGGGTGCTAGCACCTCTGCCTACCCCTTTCGGGGAGAATATAGGCGTGAGTTTATGTTTATTAGATTCGAAATTACTAATTTTCCCTCTAACCCCTCCAGTTAAGCTAAATTGCTTGTGTTAGGAGTGGGTTCACGTCGGTAGTATAATGACCAGGATTCCAACCCTGGCAATTACTCTGTCTAACTTGTGTTAATAAAGTTACCTTTTTAACCCTATACCTTAACACAATCTTTAAGAAAATTGTTAGAGTCGTTAAGCAAGTGAAATCATTTACACACAATTTTGTTTTCTAAATCGAATTCATTATTATATGATTCTAATTCGCCCTGTTTGTGCATTTAATATAGCAAATGAACAAATTGTACCTATCCATTGAAATTATGTATGTATGGGACCCACCAAGACCTTGGTGGTTCAAGATACCCTCATCTGCAAGGCGGTACATCTGCCGATTGATGAATGAAGATCTGGCGCATACTTTTCTTTTGTGGTTGGGGACGTTGGGCTGTCAGTAAAGTGTAAGCTTTGGATGATTACGGGATTTGCACTAGGATGATGCAATAGGCAATAAGTAGGTACAGAGAATTGTTGGCCGCAGTCTGTAGGTATGTATGTTGTTTTTATCTCAACTACAAAGTATTTACTAATAGTACAGGTAGGTATCACGTTTGGCAGCATTCGTTAGTAGGTGGTCGATATTTTCGTCGGATAACATAAAAAGTGCGAGGATCGCCCACGGGTGGGCTCTCGCGATCTTTCACGCTGAATGTTACTTATATACATAATGATATTCAATGAAAGAACCCTTTGCGCAATATGCAGATATCTTTATTTTCGACGCAATACGTGCTACCTTTATATAATATAACCTATATTATGCAGGTATCTCTCTTCTGAGACTTTGCTTTCCGCTTACTATCAGGTAAGGCGAAGTCTAATTGGCGTGTCTTATATAAAAAAATGTCTCGAATGCTCGAGAAGGAGTTTGCAGAAACCCATGCGTTAGTACATCATACCTTTGACGTTAGTAAGGCAGCGATGGAGAACTTCCACTACTTGTACAGACCCGAGTCGTTGTCTGCATCACAGTGATGGCACTTGGATATTGGCTCCTGTACAAAACCTTTCGGGCGCAAGCTAACCTCAACTGCTAGTCAATGCACCTACTAAATAACGGACGAGACTTTAACGTTGGCTGCAAAGCTTCTTTTATGTTTAGACAGGAAAAAATGTACCTTCTGCATATCGTGGGCTCGGGTAAGCCGGTTATGTGGGCTCTCACTCACCATACTAAAACAACCTGCCGTGTATCATACGCCGCGATTCAATGAATGAACCGTCGGAAATACTACGCTCTCGTCGACGGGACACCCAAACGCAGGCCCGCAAAGGTGTAGTGCGGGTCACCTAAATGGCCGATGTTCAGACACACCAGGACATCAACCAATCGCGGGAGGCTCTACAGGAGGTACACAGAGGATGAAAAGTCTACCTGGAAACCCCGAGGGGAATTTCAGAGTTGAGAGGCCAGATGAAAGTCACTTCTGAAAAATCTGGCATACCAACCAAAAATAATAACTCCAAGCTACATAGAGTAAACTTTTGATATGAGTGGGCAATTGCTATGAGGATGATTACTTTTAGTTATTCACACTTATACCTAGTCACAAAACAACTAGGTTACACAATCATGGTATAACAAGACCTTATAATAATCCGGAGGTTATCGTCACACGCCATTACATGTTTAATAAAATGAAATATTTAATATTTGCCTGAAAAACACAGTCGAAATACGATGCGGTCTCTTGAATCTCAAATAGTTTAATATAGCCGTGCTTTTATTAATACACAGCTCACCTAGAAACAAGCGGCATCGCATAATTTCACGTCTACCTGTGCAACCCGAGACTGGGCTTCCACTTGAAAATAGCACGCTCTCACGAAAACACATTTCCAGCTACCAACTATTGTGCTTCGATAACATTTTTTTGATCATTTATGTTGGCAAGATGTTGGCAACTGTTCTCTCGAGCCAACTCATTGTTACTCGTTTTTATGACAATATTAAACTATACATAGAACAATGATCATCTGTTACATGCCGAAGCATAATGAACTGGATATAAGCCAAGTGTCTCATCATAAATGGACAAATAGCTAATGAACTAGTAATTCTTCATGGCCGAACTATGGTGGTAATGGTGAAGGAGTGTCTCCGGCATGACTGGAGGCCTGTGCGTGGGCAAATATTGTGTCGGTCTGCTTTTGTACAGAGTACCTACCTATTAATGCTTAGGCATATTATATATTTAGGTTATTTATACCACTTGGTTGACAGACAAGCATACAGCCCACCTGATGGAAAGTGGTTACCGTGGCCTATGGACGTGTGCAACACCAAGGGAGTCGAACTCGCGCTGCCAATCCTGTAAGCAGAGTTTCTGTGCCGTCAGTGTAAAAGACAAAGCTGGACAAGCTTTTGGTCTTCCCACTGATAGCACAAAAACTTTACAGTGAGCTCTGGCTACCCTACTCACCGCCGGGAACACAACACGAGGTTATTATGGCCGCGGTTTTCTGTAGGGCAGAGGTACTTAAATTAGTTTTATATTGTACTTAGGTGACTTTTATATTGTATACCCAAATGGTGAAACATAATTGAACTAATTATTATGTGAACACATGTAGGTAAATCTTCTGTACCTACATACATACATAAAGATATAAACGCCTTTATCCCCGGAGGGTTAGGCAGAGGTGAATTAACACCCACATTTCACCAATCATTGAATTCGGTCCCATGTAATAGTGGGTGAGCCTATTGCCGTTTTCCAGGCACTATTGTTGAATCAAGCCTTGTATCTGTGCCTGAGTCTGAGCTGTATACAGGGTGTATTTTTGAAACGGGGCAGTAAGGGCAAGTACCTTAACCGTTGCAGTTACAGCAAAACGTTCTTAAAAGACCTTCCTTAACTTTTTGGGACATTTTGAACTGCATTCACAGATTTTGTAAAAAACTTACAGTTAGCAAAAAAAATGCAAAAAGTTCAAAATTTTTTTTTTATGCCAATCGATTCTATTTCATGTGGGGATCAAAAAACTCTATGGGGACCATTTTAGCTTTCAGTACTAGAAAAGACAGAAATCGCCAAAAACGTTTCCCATACATTTCGTACGGAAATATGATAAATCAACTCGAAACTCATAGGTCAGGTAAAATTTTGAACTTTTTTAAATAAAAAAAATCATTTAAACATTTAAAAAATTGGTTTATGAAATAAATTGCTCAAAATGATTTCCATTTTCACGAATACATAAGTCTATCCTTTTTTGCACTGAACGAATGGCGGCTAATAATGTTCTGGGATGAATATTACGTAAAATGGTCATTAATGCATCTTTGAGCTCTTGAACACTGGCGTACGTCGTCTTATACACCTCGTTTTTCACGAAGCCCCATAAAAAAAAATCAAGTGGTGTTAGATCGGGGCTACGAGGTGGCCACTGTGTTGGACCATGTGTACCTATCCACTGTGTACCGAATAGGCGGCTCAAATTGGAACGTGAAAGGTGACTGTTATGTGGCGGAGCACCATCTTGTTGAAAATGAACTTTTCGCAATTCCGACAGGGGCCATTCGTCCATCTCGTTTTCAAGATGGTGTAAAATGACTTCATTATACATGGCAGAATTCAGTTTCCCCTCATAAAATTCCACCATTATGACCCGATTGGACATTATACCACACCAACAGTTGAATGAGAAGCGAACCTGATTATGACTTGCCGTAACTCTTAGTGGATTTTCTTTGGACCAATAGTGGTGATTTTTTCTGTTGTACATACCGTAATTGGAAAAATTCGTTTCGTCTGACCACAGTATGTAATTTAAAAATTCATGATCTCTGCTTATTTTTCCTCTTAGCCATCTGCAAAAAGTAAGCCTTCGAACATCATCACCCGGATGTAACACTTGAACTATGCGCCCATATCGATAGCACTTGTAGCCGTATTTCTTCCATATCTTTATCACAAGAGAGTGGGATACACCTACTTCAAGGGCGACTTGCCTGGACGATACCTCTGGATATGCTTCGACATAAGTCAGAACCGCAATCTCCGTGTCCATGTCCACACGAGGCTGCCGCTTTCTTTTGAAAGAACCCTGCAATTCCAGGTTTTTCAAAAGATTTGTAATAACCTTTCTTGTTGGCACATGCCGCAATGGATACTTATTGCGGTACCACACCAATGCAGCTCCCGCATTTCGATTATTGACAAAATACGCTTCTAATAAGTCAATTTTTTCACGATTAGAAGACATTTTAGCGAAAATCCTTAATTAATAACTCATACGAAGTTTCTCAGCTGAAACTAAGTATAACACACAGATTTTCGAATCAAATTCGAAATTTGAGGGTAAAAATTCTTTTTATTTACTTTACAGTCAATTCTACCCACTTCCTGGCCATAACAAAAAGTTAGACCATCGTAGAAATTTGTTTCTGTTGCCGAAATGTATGGGAAACGTTTTTGGCGATTTCTGTCTTTCCTAGTACTGAAAGCTAAAATGATCTCATAGAGTTTTTTGATCCCCACATGAAATAGAATCGATTGGCATAAAAAAAAAATTTTTGGACTTTTTGCATTTTTTTTGCCAACTGTAAGTTTTTTACAAAATCTGTGAATGCAGTTCAAAATATGTCAAAAAGTTAGGGAAGGTCTTCTAAGAACGTTTTGCTGTAACTGCAACGGTTAAGGTACTTGCCTTTACTGTCCCGTTTCAAAAATACACCCTGTATATCTGTCTGATGTTAAACTGCCCTATCCCTTAGTCGCCTTGTACGACACCGCATGGAAAGAGATAGGGTGGTGCAAATTCTACTCTGCCGGCTTCTGTATGATTAACAATAAATATGATTTGACTTTGTAGAGATTGTTAATGCTTTGGCATGTTATTAGTTTATGAGCCTTTCGTCAATTGTGCAAACTGCTGTTTCAGATAACTAGATAGCTGGGTTCTAGCATATGTGTTAAGACTATTAAACACTCACTTCAGAATCATTAACTTAGGCAAGTGTAAATCAAGGAGGTAGGACACGGCGGTAATTCCGCCCAATTGAGCAGTCCGACTAGGGAAGTACCTTCGCCCTTCAGAATACCGCGGCTATAATAACTTCGTGTTGTGTTCCCAGCGGTGAGTAGGGTAGCCAGAGCTCACTTGAGAATTTGTGCTGTCAGTGGGAAGACTAAAGGTTGTCCTGCTTTGTCTTCTACACTGACGGCACAGAAACTCTGTACTTACAAAGTTGGCAGCGTGACTGTGACTCCTCTGGTGTTACAAACGTCCATAGGCCACGCTAACCACATTCCATCAGGTGGGCCGTGTGCTTGTCTGCCACCTAAGTGGTATAAAAAAAAACCTACTCTAGGTAATTTAAATCTTTCGCAGGAAAATAAGTAACTATCATTAGTTTGTATTGGGCGTAGGTGTTCAATTAGTGTTTCTCGGTCTGTCTTTCGGGGCCCAAATCAATTTCACCCAGAGACGAGGTGATGATGATCTGATATTTTCTTTCGGGATGAAGTCCAAACGGCAGTCACTTTCGTGAATGTCAAAAATCGACCAAAATAGTAAGCAGGACTCAGGGCTTCAAAGTGTAACCTTTGGACGCAACTGGGTTTTCGCTAGGAGGATAATAATGATGAATTACCTCCCGGCAGTGCAAAGGACTATTGACGGATATAAGCAACACTAACCCGAATATATCCCACTTAAACTCATCATTATATGTACTTGTTATTTATGTAGAGGTTTATCGGTAAGTTTATTTTTGTATGCCGCGTGGTTTCCGGAAGAGTTGAATTTGGGCCATCCCATCTTTTCCTAAGTAGTGTCGTATAAGGCGACTTAGGGATAGAGCAGTTTAACATCAGACTGATATAAACAGCCCAGACTCAGCCTCAGATAACAGAGGCAAGGCTTCACGTGGACAGTGCTATTATGCAGCACTGGACACGTTTACACCTTGCCAAAGGCACACACATTAATTACGTCCATATATACAGTTTTACTAACATAGGATATAAGCTTTTTTGTTACTAAAATTTTATGGACAAGCCTGAAATAAATGATTTTATTTTATTTATTTATTAATTTTTTTATTTTTATTTTACAGTCCTCAAACACTATTGTTGACTCGAGCCATGTCGAGTCAACAATAGTGTCCGGAATACGGCAATAGGCTCATCCTCTATTATGTGGGATTGAATACAATTATTATAGGTGAAATGTGGGTGTTAATTCACCTTTACCTAACCCGCCGGGGATAAAGGCGTGATTATATGTTTGTATGTACCTATTATTGTACGATACAAATATTTTTTTAATGGCAGTAGTTAGATATTTCACATATTATTAGGGTTATGCTCAGTTATAACATTGTTTAGTACAGCATTAGGTATATAAAAGTGCTTACAAAAATACTGCGTCATGTTGACCTGAAAACGACATCGCATTCCTGAGTTTCCAGAATGTCGAAATATTCAGCACACGTAGGCATACGTGTTTATGTGTAGAAGTAACAGGTTCGCATAAAGCTACAGTCACCGGCTCGCTCCTCCAGTAATAACATCATGCCCCCCTTCCTTGCAATGCGTGGACGTGCAACGCCCCCCACCTCCCGTCGGTTGACTCTTGCATTTCAGCTCAAAATAACCTGTAAATATGCGTCATCGCATGACTGATCGCACGATTACTTATTAGAATAACTCCGTGCCTTTCAGCGACATTTTGTCCCATGAATCAATTTACATAAATTGTCTGTGTTGATTTATTCTAATGACGCACTTCATTATTGTGGGTATTATTATGAAAGTGTATGATTAAAATAGCTACACATACATCTTTTTTTATCTTGATCTACATTCATACAATGGATCGCTGAAGTGGGGAGTAGGTACACATAGCTTCTTGTTGTTATTCAAATATAGCTTCGAGGTCTATGGGTTCAACTAAGTAGATATGTATCTATGTCTTTTTTTATAGAACCTATTAAAATAGGTTATATAAAAAAAGACTATCGATAAAAATCTATTTAACAAAATCTTCCATAGAGTTAGATTAGTTACAGTTTCAGAGCTGTCATATTTTACTTATGAAAATGAGTGAAATGGAAATCATTTAAATAATATTTTAATTAATTGAATAATGTGCCAACGACCGCCTTTTATTGTCTATTAGGGATGTAAAAATTGCAAAACAACAAAATGCAATTATGGACGCGGAATAAAATTAATTGCTTCCCAATGAAATTGTTTTTTTTGTTGTTTGTACAACACATATGCTTTCTCAACCATACCCATCAGCAAGCACATGCTGTGAGAACGTTTCGAACTCGACAGCTGAAACCACGGAGAGATTACAATTTAGCATGCTGTAAATTTGCTGACGTCACGCTGTCGAGCACATAAAAATATATCACTGTCTACTTCTGCTAGAAATCGTGACATCACTAAATTTTTAGCATGCTTAATTGAAGTCTTACCGCGGCTTCAGCTGTAGTTGAGTCCGTTTGATTGTTTGAAACGTTCGTACAGCATGTGCCTGCAGGTATCGAATTTCAGGATACTATCATTGTTATAAATCGAGTCAACAATAGTGCCCGGAAAACGGCAATAGGCTCACCCCCTATTACGTGGGACCGAATTTAATGATTGGTGAAATGTGGGTGTTAATTCACCTCTGCCTAACTCTCTGGGGATAAAGGCGTGATTGTATGTATGTATGTATTGTTAAAATTATATTTATGTTATATTTCACGATTCATCCTTAAGTGTTAGTCCCTCACAGAGTGAGTCAAATTTTTGAATCTCTTATTTTTAGGGTTCCGTACCTCAAAAGAAAAACTTAGACTCTTATAGTATTACTTTGTTGTCCCGTCTGCCTTTCAAAGCCTTTTTTTTAGGAATACGTGGAGGGTTCAAGTTGAAATTTACACCACATACCTACTCAGGTCTATAATGTCTTGAAATCAAACTTTTAAGTCAACGCAATCAAAAGTTCGTCCCTGAACCCAATTTTTTATGGAACCCTCGGCGCGCGAGTCTGACTCGCACTTGACCGGCTTTTTCTCTAGATTAGCTTATTTTAGCTTTTACAAAAGCGAGTGACCGTACCGATCACCTGCTTGAGAGTTTTGTCCGTTGACCAGTCGGCCACTTACCGGCAAGAAGGTGAGGACAGCTTGGGTAGGTATTCCTGCCCAGTTACGTGTTACGTAACTTATTACTTACCTACATCAACATAAGTAATATAAGCACAGTATTAAAATGGTGTACTTAGCTACTCTTGAGTCATCAAAGTGTTCCATAAATTCAAGGTTAATTCCTAAACACTTCGCTCCTTAATCTTTTGAATCATTCGTATCCAAATAGAAATGATTCAAAAGATGAACCACCCATGCTGTAGGCATGTAATGACTAAGTAAATGAAAAAAAGGAGAGTGCAAAGTGCTATAGCTGTGGAATCTTTCTCATCTTTATTAATTTTGTAATTAAATTTGACTGAATTGTTAGAAATGCAATATTCCTCACAACTTAGATTACTATCTCCAACTGGAAAGCAGTATGAAGCAATCGTCACAGGAAAGCTTCTTTCTGCTTGAAGAAGTCTGAAGTATTCTTTTATTAAATTGCATCTAAATGAAAATGAAACTCGTCTTGACTCTACTACCGGTATGACTATGAGAGTTAAGCAGCCGATTTTTATGTAGGATTTATTCTCTAAGGTTGCTTCAAGGTTCCATAAATCTGGTATTTAATAATTTTAGGCTCATTCCTCTTAGGTCACAACTTTATGCGAGTTATGACCGTGTAAGTAACACTTATGAAGGCACAGTCAGCGTCCAAGTAGACGACGATTGCACAGATTTCAAACTTAAACATCTGGCTGAAATTTATTAACATATTGCAATTAATAATAATAAACAATTTTAATAGAACTCAGTAAAACTGTATTATTATTGGGGAATTTAAATTACTTTGCTCAAACACAATTTTTTACCCGACTGCGTCATCGAAGGTAATGTGTTATGCACGTATGTTTGTATGTATTTTTCTTTGTTCCCCTCTACAGGCCTAACGGCTGGACGGATTTCGATGAATGGAAATGAGTGTCATAGGATACACACAATGTCAACAAAAACTATACGGCGCATTTTTGGCGCAAAATGCGGGTTGTCAAAAAAAATCATTCAAACTTATCGAGTAGGTAATGTAAACACAAGGTGTACGTAAAATATATAGATGTCAAAACATAGCTAAAGAGTATGAAATAAAATTTAATTATTGAAAAAAAAAATCCGACTGCTGTCTATAAGATCAAAACAAGTGAAAGTAGGAAGTACCCATTCATTTTCTTTCGGTTGTTTCGATCTTTTAGACAGCAGTCGGGTTTTTTATTGTTCATTAATTTTTTTTTTTAAATATGAAAATAATTTATCCATGGATGCAGAGTATACATACGTCACGAATACCTATTGCCCCTACGTTCCCGACAATTCTATATGAGCAAAGCGTATCTAAATCATGTGAGAAAAGAATCTGACAATAAAACTCATGGTCACCCTTTTTTAATTGCCAGTAATTACAGAGTGTGTTTACGAATTATATAGGTCGCATGATGCTGCAATTTGTACACCAACCACGGAGGATTGACGTCATCTACATGCTTAAGTGTTGGAGAAATGGTAACCACTTTTTTTATGTTAAGGACTCTTTATTCTCTTTCATGCTATTATAAAATCCTAGAATATTTACATGATGAACAAGCTAGGAAATGAGTATCCTACTCAAGTAATTTTTTGTATTTAGACCAAGTAAACATTTGTAAATAGACTTAAAAAAATGCCTGGTGAGTTTCTTGCCTGAGTCTTTTTTAGGTATTGACGTTTTGTAATGCATGCATAATTTATGCAGAGTAAATGATTTTTGATTTCGACTTTGACTTCATGCAAGATGCAAAAAACTTTACATAAATTTTATTTTTAAATATCTACATACAAAAAGAAACTAAGTATGTAAGTAGATAGGTGGTGGTGAGACTTAAATTCAATTTCTCATTGTAGAACCACACTGTGTAGAAGTAGTCATTGACTTGATTCAACTTCTATTTCTCAATTCTGAAACCGGCCACTGGGTAAGTAGGTATTTACAATATCCTGAATTAACACTCATTCCACCCAGATTGTTATGCCAAAATTAGCGTAGCATATGTTACTTTTAACTTCTGTAGTTTGTTAGTTTTATCTAAAAATATTTGAATTTCGTGGGAAAATTCGATTCGATAGGGAAAATACAGCTAGCGCATAAAGTGTTTAAAAGTGATGCGTTTATCGTCTCTAGCTCGATCGCCCCTCACATTGCCGGGCGCAGCGTTGGTTCGTAGGTAACTAAAATCACGAACAAGTTTGATAGCAGACCAATAATGTCGATAATAAAACGAAAGAAAATTAATGAAAACGGAATTTATAATTTTTTTAATAACTTATTTAATTTTAACTTTTTAGTTAACCTAACAGGTGGACTATCCAGCCATCCATCCAGCCGTTAGGACTGTAGAGGGGAACAAAGAAAACTACATACATACATGCGAGCAAAAAAATTAAATAGTTTATAGTAAGTATAGTACCTAGTCAGATAATATGTGAGTCTCGAAATTACCTTAATCGAGGGTGTGCCATTAACATGAAAGTGCCAGCAATTCAATACTGCTTCGATAGGAACTTTGGCATAAGCAGATACTTGTCATGATTTCCGTGAGCATGTACTGTAGGTACCTAAGTATACTATGAATAAAAAGTAACAATTAGTAATACCTAAGATTCAGTATGCAATTACTATATGTATCAAAGAGCAAAAAAGGCTCAAAGAAAGAATTTTTAAGTAATACCTATCTTTTACAATTAATACGTTTTTATTATTTTTTACAAGTTTCCTTAGATACCGTTTTGATGTTTAGTAAAAATTAACTAGTTGACTAGACAGGGTTTCAATCTAATTTGCAAAGGGGAGAAAGGAGACGGGAGGTGACGCCTCCCTAGTGCTTCATGCGCCCCTGGGCATTCAATTACCTTCAGCTTCAGAGAGCGTTGTTGGCCTGGGGGTAGCAGTTAGTTCAGTGTACCGCTTTAAAACATTTACAGACTGATGAGGGTGACCGATGCTTCAACTGAATCGTTATTAAACCTTGCGCGCTGTAGTTGATAGGTACCCTACCTTTAATATTATATTCCTTGATAAGTATGCATTTTTAAAATTGATTGTTTTAGACTTTAGAGTCTCGAGGATCTTACTTCGGAGTGCAAACTAACGTCACCTTGCTCTCGGTGTAATGATTCTGAAAATAAATAAACCACAAACCTAACGAACAGGAAGTGAAAATAATACGGAAAAGTTTTTTAACTTTTGCACGATGTCCAATTGCACTGTCATTTGAAACTATTGGGTGTCCCCGGAAGTAGTGAACCAGCGCATTAGTGTGATCGAGAGAGTTATTATCTAAAATAGAAATAATAAAATTATTTAGCCTAGCCTAGTTTTGAAATTGGTACATGACAGTTGGTATAACACATTGGAGGCCAGATCCTTGTTATCCATGGAATGGGTACTGAAGAGTTGCAGGAACGGTATCGGAATTCTACGTGGACAGATAATTGAATTTTACAATAATACTTTGACTAAGATACACAAACCCTTATACATAATCAAAGATAATATAATATTATTGTGCGTTATGTATTATTCCGCATTATTCCGGTTTCACTACATAAACCTCACTACATAATAATGGTTTTATTTCCGAAAATAAATGAGTGATCAAGTTTGAAGTAAACGCTATTGGTAATGCGTTTAATAAAACGCTAATGAAAATAAAAATAAACGTTAGATACGCGCTCTGAAATAGGATTACGCGGAAACGGAATTAGGAGTTTGCTATTGGTTACGTACTTACATTAAAACGCTAATGAAAATAAAATAAACGTTACGCGCTTTGAAATAAGATTACCCGGAATTGAAATTCGTACTGTGCAGTTAGAGAAATCACTGTCAATTTTCTCCTTATTGCAAAACGTGGATTAATGAAACTAGATATACACCATTCCTCAACTATGAGCTTTCAAGTATACCGGCGAATCCGAGCATCAAGTTCTGTCGTTAGGCTGACGGTGCTTGGTGCTTGCTTCATGAAAATGGGGTCAATATACCATTTTGAAATCCTCGTAATAAGCCCTTTAATTTTAAATCCATATTGCAGTATATATATTTTTTTCCCTTTAAACTACCTATTGCGTATTACAGCGACCATGTTGGTTCTTTTTTCGCGTCACCTATCTAAGAACACTTGGGTAACCGAGATGAATCTATCGATATGTTGTGTTGTTATGAAAATCATTGTTTCGTACAATCGTCGTATATCTATATTAATATTATAAAGCTACAGAGTTTGTTTGTTTGAACGCGCTAATCTCTGGAACTACTGGTCCGATTTGAATGATTCTTTCAGTGTTGAGTAGTCCATTTATCGAGGAAGGTTTTAGGCTATATATCATCACGCTACTACTTAAGGGAGCGGAGCATTGATAATAAATGTTAACAAATCCGGCAATTTTTCATACATATTTTGAAGACTAAAACATACGGGCTCAAAGGGATATGAAGCTTCAAAAAATATTCCGGGCGAAGCTGGGGTGGGTCAGCTAGTATATATATACATATATCAGTCTTAAGTAGGTACATGTTCTAAGTGGCTCTGATGGGGAGCATGTACCCCAATAGATTCATAAAAGAATACGTGTACCAGTATTTTTCAAAATTTCACTTCTAAGGGGCAAAATAGGCGATGAACCGTTGTTTGTAAAAGCCATAATTTGCGAAACTGATTTTTTTGATCTTTGTTTTGTTGGAAATTGAAGGATGGTTTCTGGTTCGGGATCCAGGGTGGAAGATGACGGGATCTAGGGAAATCCACAAAATGTAGGCAAAGATACAGTTTTTGTTCGTTTGCATTTACATAATTTAATTAGAAAATTTGCCTCTGAAAATGAAAGTAGGCCCTGGAATTATTTGCGAACTTTTTATATAGCAACTCTGTATGAACGTCAACGTCAATTTGACAAGGTTGTCGTTCGGTATCTCTGTTTACAAATTGTATGCGTTTGTGTAAATTGTGATTCTAATTACGGCCAAAGAGAATACAATACTACGTAAGATTACGGCTTAAAATGAACAAATCTATCAAAAGTGGTGTACGAAAGATGTTGTTTTGCATGATTGGCAAGTTCAACGAAATACAACAACAGCGTGATGCCGCGTTTAAACAAAAACAAGATTGTCTACGTGTGGTGTTGAATTTCATAGGTTAGTAGACAATATTATTTTGATACTTTAAACACCTACCTATCCAGTCGTCCTAATAAAATTTTGATTTATAATTTACGTATCCTTCCAAATAAGTTACCTACGCTTCTCTATGTATTGAATAAAACTAATTATATTCATTCGTATATCGCATCAGTCAACCAATAATTCATTTTAATAACATCACCTATGTTTTACGTATACTCATAATGAATTTTAATTTTAAAACGATTACCTTTCTTTAACAGAGAATCTCTGCAAGATGTCGAAGGAGTTAATGAAATAGTAAGAACTATTGAAAATCTCACTGAATTAGAGCAGAAAGATAGGATAATAACCCAGAATCAGTACTTAGAAGAAATAGCTTCAATGACTGGTAAGTTTTTACTATACACTGATGTTTTGAAATTATGCCGAAAAAAACCTTTGCATTTTTACTTACTAATACCAAGAATTAATTACATATTTCGTATTTCTTCTTTGCAGAAGTGAGTGTCAGAACACTAAAAAGAGTAAAAAGGGAAGGTGCAGTAAATGAAGGTGTCTGGAGTACCCCGGGGAAGAAACGTCCACGGAAACCTACTGTGTCTAACCTAGATAACTTTGACATAGATGCTATGCGTAACAAGATAAACGAATTTTATATAGTTAAAAAACAAGTTCCTACACTGAGGACACTGTTGGTGGAGTTAAAAGAAAGTATTGATTTTAACGGATGCAGAGAAACTCTGCGCCGCTTGTTATTAGCCAATGGCTATGAATTTAAAAAGAATAAAAATGAGCGTTCTGTATTAATAGAACGCTATGACATATCTGCTTGGAGACATAGATTTTTAAGAACTATAGCAGGAAAACGTGCAGAAGGCAAGCCGATCATTTATGTAGATGAGACTTATGTCCATAGAAACTACAAGCCTAAGAAGTCATGGCAAGGTCCTTCAACTAGTGGTGCAATTGAAAATGTTTCGACCGGGAAAAGGTACATTATAGTTCATGCAGGATCAGAGAAAGGCCCCGTACCAAACTCTTTCTTAGTGTTTAGTACTAAATCAAAAAATGCTGATTATCACCATGACATGAATGCTGAAAATTTTAATAAATGGCTTAAAGAAAAACTTATACCAAATTTGGAAGAACCAAGTGTAATTATAATGGATAATGCTAGTTACCATTCGGTAATTATAAATAAGGTTCCTAACACACAAACGCGTAAAAGTAATATAAGAGAATGGCTTCGTGATAATGGAATTCAATATGAGGACTACCACACGAAAGCAGAGCTGTTGTGTATTGTAAAACGAAATAAGCTTGATCCAAAATATGAAGCTGATGAAATTTTAAATCAATGTGGTCATGAGGTGTTGAGACTTCCACCCTACCATTGTGATCTAAATGCGATTGAGCTGTGGAGTTTGGCAAAACGTAAAGTGGCTAGCAAAAATATTGCAGTTACTACAGCTGCATTAGAAGAGATAATTAAAGATTCATTTGAAAACGTAAGTTCTCAGGATTGGAAGAAAATGACTGATCATGTGATACATATTGAAAATAAATATAAAGAACGTGATAAAATAACAGAAGAAAATTTAGAAAGTTTTATTATAAATGTTAGAGACAGCGAAACTAGTGACAGTGATGAATCTTTTGGCATTGAAATGTTAGAATCTGATTTTGATTATGATGAATAAAACTAAGTTATTATGTGTGGAATATTATCGTATTTTATTTCCCTATTTATTTTCGGATTCTGCCCATATTTACCTCATATACCAACACCTATATATTCCCTAACATAATTTTCTTATACAGTCTATATATATGATATTTTTAATAATGAATTGCCAGGTATCAAAGTAGGTTATTCCAATTCTCATAGTATGATTTTAGTGTTGTCATGCATGTATTTTTTAAATTTGCCGCCAATATTCTGGGGCCAGCTTTCGTTAGCCAGACTCTATATACTTATAGCTCACTAAAAAGGAAAAATAAATTAATTTTACCAAAAAACTTAAACCGACTTCAAGAAACAAAATAGAGGTTCTGAAAAGCGATTAATAAATAAAATTACAGATTTACTGATCTGTTAGAAGTCGGTGCCTACTTTGTTTGCTGTGCCTGAACTACTTTGATGCAATCATTTGAAATAACTTCTCTCCAGTTAGGCATTGACTTTAAATAGATCAGCAAATCTGTAAATTCATTTATTTTTCGCTTTCCAGAGCCTCTATTTTGATTTTTGAAGTCGGATTTTTTGTTAAAATTTACAATACATTTATAAACTAGGTCAAGTTGCAGTGTTGTATTATTACCCGACTGCGCTAACGAGGGTAAAGTATAACGCGCATATGTATGTATGTACGTATATATGTATAGGTAAATGTTTGTCGTTTTCGATGTTACCCTCTACAGGCTTAACAAATTAAACGACAAATTAGACTCTCAAACGGCGCAAATATACCAATTTAACTGGTAATTATCTTTTTGAGCAGTTTGGAGTCGAAACGTTGGGTCCGTGGGGTCCAAGCGCGCGCGCGCTATTCAAAGAAATAGCGATGCGACTAATCGACGCTTCCCGTGACCATAAGGCTGGCCTTTACCTCGCTCAAAGAATTGGCATCGCCATTCAGCGTGGTAATGCCGCCAGCCTCTTGGGCACGGTACCAGTAGAGATCGATGGGGAGGCATTTTTCGATGCCTAAAATTACAGTCTCCCTCTTTTTCTCTTTTCCATTTTTGTATATATTGTATAGTTAGAATAGTTTTATATAAATTTGTAAGTAATTGTATATTATAATAGCATATTTTAGTTGCCTTTCCTTTATTTGCAGAGGTATTAATAAAATGAATGATTAATAAACAATTTTACAAATTAAAGATATTCCTCTCCCGAGTGTCATAGGGTACATACCCCGTACACAGCTCTCTTAATATGGGTATCAAATAAAAGGGCTTGACTAGTAAAATATCAAAGACTATGACAAAATATCAAATCCAAGATGGCTGCCACCACAAAATGGTGAATTTCTTTTTTTCATACTTACTCAATATAGGTCAAATCAAAAAGCTTGACTAAGTAGATCAATTTAAAAAGTGTAAAATGAAAATTTAGTTAAAAAGTTAAAAAAACAGTTACTCCTTGTACCACCAAAAAGGTTCTGTTAGAGAATGCCTGTGGCATTAAGTCCGCCTGTGTACATATATGTGTATGAATTTAAATAAATAAATAAAAAGGCTAACCAACACATTTTATTTATATGTAATTTATTCGTTTTCAGTCATTTGGAAAAAAAATATTTATTCAGATTTGATAATTTTATTGTAAGTAAACAAACGGAACAGTAACAAAACATTATCAGAAGTTTTTATATAGTCAGCGTCAGTACGATTTCGTCTCAAAATGATCTTAATACGAAGATGTTAAGAGCAAATCTGTTTTAATAATTTACATTGTATTATTTTACAAACTGAAGACGTGGACTAAATATCAGAACAATCAGTCAAGACGAAGGGAGAAAATCAAGGTATTAAGATCATTTTGTGTACTACGTTCGTCATGATCGATCGATTATGTGGCAGAAAAGTACACGGCTCGCCTGGTGGAAAGTGAATACCGTGGCCTATGGACCTGTGTAACACCAGAGGAAACACACCCACGCTGCTGACCCTGTAAGCAGAGATTGTTTCTGTGCCAGTGTAGAAGACAAAGCAGGACAAGATTTGATGCTGAATCTACACATATACATACCTACCTAAAGTAATGTCAGATGTCCATGTCGGTCGCTATCTCTCATCGCGCCATTATAATGAACCATTAAATCAATCCTCTATTAAGTCTATTGACATTGTGTCAATGAGCTAATTGGTAGGATGAGTCATCAATATCATTATGATTGTTGCTTTTATTTTAGCAAACAATATATCTGATTATTTTGTTTCTCTTATGGTGCTTATTATATATGGAGACCCACCAAAATGTTCAGGGCGTAGGCCTGGATGAGTCTAAGATACAGTTCGCGGTTAGGTTATCCACACCATTGAACTGAAAACTATTACGAGTGTCAATAAGGGAATATTTCTTAGAAAAATGCTATTATGAGATTGATGAGTTTTTGAATCATAATGATACATTTTTTTTAATACAACTTAGGTGGCAGACAATCACACGTCCCACCTGATGGAAAGTGGTTACCGTGACCTATGAACGTGTGTAACACCAGTGGAGTCACATCCGTGCTGCCGACCCTGTAAGATAATTTTTTTTGTAAACCTACTTCAATTTACTTTTACATCTATTGATTCTAATTTGATTTAAATTTTTTTTTATTGCTTTTTGAACGATAATATCACATGACTAGGAATTGATTATTATATTGTTATTTTATTATTTCATTGATCAATTTTAACACGACATAAGTAACGGTTGACATTTTACATTTTTATTGATTTACATGTATTTATTATTATTAAAATTTTTGTCATTTTTATTGATTGCCACGTATTTATACTGTTATAATTTCTACACGAATTAGGTTTGTTAAGAAATAAATGAATTGAAATTGCAATATCAGTCAACAGTCGCTCCCGTGAATGTCATAACTAATTTAATAAGAGCAGGGGAGCGAATCTTTTTTTTGGTGCAGACGTCAGGGCTTATTTCGGTATGTATCTCGAACCATCTAAAACTACACGCCGTCTTGGGTCTTCGGAGAGTAAGATTGACTTCAGACATATCCCTCGCACCCTGACTAACCAGGGTCCATCTCCATGAGCGCATCCTAGATTTCCAAGTGTGACCTTTGGATCAGAGGGATTGGTGTAGGGTAGGTATCTACGTCACAAGGTATATACTTTATACTTATAGGTATTTCTCCCATTTAGTAAGTATTATTTTCTTAAATACAACTTGGGGTTTCACTTTACTAATACCTAGATTATAATTTGACATTATTATTTTCATCTCGACTCTGACTGGTTTCATTGAAGTCTCAACGCTGCTGCGCTCAATCCAACCTTAATGGAAAAACAGCCTTAAGTTAAATCCAGAACCGAGAATTCTTGAAACTTGAGTTAAAATCTTGAGTTTGAGTTCAAAATTTAATAAATCATCAAAATATAAGCCTAAGCAATATGCACAATTTGTAACCTTTCACATTAACATAACTTTTGCAACTCTTCATTAAGAATGACCTATTCATTAGAATGATATATTCATTAGAAGGTTGTGTGGGTTTCATTTTCTAAATAACATAATATGCAAACAATAAAACTACCGTTTTTCATAGTCGTTAGTTCGTTGGTATCCTTACGTAAATGCGAAAAAAAATTCAGTAACCGCCTTCAAAACTATTTGGTGGAGCTTCTGCGTAGAATTTCATAGTGGTTAAGGTTCCACATAGTGATGAAACATGGCAGCAGTTCCCTATCGCAGTTTACAGTATCTATCCATTCCTTCAATCATGGCATCTTCTATATCTGCTGTGAGGTAATTTTTAGGTGTTTGTAGAAGACTCACGAGTACAGACCCAGTTCTTATAGTCCCTCCAAATTCAATATAAATGACGAAAATACAGGCTTAGTTAAGTATTGTAAGTGTAATATTTATCGATAGAAGTTGATGGATTAACATGGATGGATGGATGTTAAAATTAACACCCCAGCTTAGTTATTCTAAGAAGAATGAATTTTAGTAGGTACTTGTTTAATCCAATTAAACAATTGGTTCGCTGGGAATAAAATCCCTTTGATATAGCCAATTAACATTGTAATTGTATATTTTATATTGTTGAATACTTCTATAATACTCCTATTAGTTTCTCATGAATATTTAAACATGCTTTTGAATTTAGGGATTAATTAAATTATTTTCAGAGTATCTTCTAAAATGAATGAAATATTCAGAGCAAATTATATTATTGTTAGTGGATGGAAACCAAAACTTTAAAAAAAAAACGACGGGTTGCACTCCGGGAGTGCCGGCAGAAGTGAAAACTTGAATATTAACGTTGTGCATTTTTGATATTTTGGAATGGTTAGAGAATAATTTTGTACGAATTGCTTTCATTATCAGTGCAAAAGTACTATTATTTATGTGGTGGAGAAAGAGGAGAAAGGATGAGGTTCTCAATTCAGGTGTTTATAATTTTTGAAGCTACCTAATCTCGTTATTTTAATGTTGAATGTTTCAAAACAGTTTTCAGTTGCCGCTCAAGTTATTGATAATGTCTATCTTGAGTTCCAAATAGAAATAATTTTCAATTTTCCGCTAGTTTTACAAACTTTAGACATCTTTCTTCGACATTGCTCTAGGTTTTAGGAGAGAGGAACAGAGAGAGAGACGGGGTTTTTAGAGAAGAGAAAATAGGAACGCGGCCGCTGGTTTGGAGGTAAGGTAGCTTCGGCTACAACTGTGAAAATAAGCTGGGATTATTAGGTATGTACAACTATGTAAGTTTTAGAATTACCTACCTGACTACTCCAGGACTTTCAGTTTCTCATTAGTTTTTTCTAAAAGAATTAGAATAACTAATTCAAACTCAAGTGTGGTGCTATCTACGACGATACGATCTGTTTCTTTTGTGCATTTTTAATACCAGTTATAGGTTTTATATAAGAAGGGTTTATAAACATTTATACGTTGAAGACATTTAGTTAAACTGCCATTCCGATTGAGTTTGTTATTACCTACCCATTGTTGTTGTGTCGGGAAATTGCATGCTTTTGTTAGGGTGCTTGGCATTGCAAAACGTGTGGGCTGCAGGAGGGCCCTCGGTGGCTTCGCTGTGGTGTGTGGCGCGGCGGGTACGCAGGAGTGGGGCGCGTGGCGGAGGGCACGCGGGAGTGCGCTCGGCTCGAAATAACCCGTCGTATTTCGGTCGTGCCGCTCCCCGCCCTCGCAGCGCCGCCGCCGGCGCAGCGCGCGCTTCTCCGGCACCGCACTATCCGCTAACTATTCGCAATCGACCGACGTCTTGGTTGTTGGACTTGGGTTATAATGACTTAACTTCTGCTAAATGAACCCGTGGACTAGTATAAGTTATTCGCAGTGGCGTATTTATTCCTTAATACACGAGCGCCTAAACGAGGATTGTTTTGCGATAAGGACTAATAGCGTCGAGTGAGAGTTTTTTGTGCGTTGTGCTGCGGTGGCGGCGTGATGGAGAAGCAGTCCAGGTGGTCGGAGCAACGCTCCGAGCAGCGCTCCGAACAGCGCGTGCAACAGCATTCCGAGCGGCGCGAGCAGATCGTACAGCAGCAGGAGCACGTCCAGCGCACCGAACAGCATTACACCCGCCAGATGCTCTCACAACAAGGTCAGTTCATCCCTGCTCTATCACACAGTACACACACAGTATCCTTATCACCGAATGGGTACTATGGATTTACGCTATCACGCCCAATGTGTACCTAGCTTAAAATTAAACTTAACTAACTTGAATAATAACCAATCTTGGCTACTGCGATTTTTATTATCCTAAACCTGAAAGTCCATGATATATCTGATAGTCCGTGCGCCGGCGCGGCGGGTGCGAGGCTCGGCGCGAGGCGCCCACGCGCGCGCCCCAGAATAGCCGCACTATCTCGCTCGCGGAGGAAAAGCGCTATGCACAAATAAAGTTACGCACCAGGAAGAAACTAAAGACACTCGCAGACGGATCGCCATCTGATGCGGCCCGCTAAACAGGAGCCAGAGCGCACGACTATGTCATGATCTATGATTATTATTACTTTCCCATATAATAGAACTACCTTGAGGACGGAATTATTGTATTATCCCTACCCAGTGTGCAGATCAGAGAAAGCGAATTGTCAATAAACATTGATATCAACAAGCAAACTCACAGTTAGCATTAGTGGATGTATTGTTAACAATACAATACATGAGTTAAAATATACTATGAACTCAAAGCGATACTTTTAAGTAAAATTAAAATCTTAAATGGGCACCATGTATCGGTGTGAAGGCAACGTGAGTTCGCTTGTTCCTCCATTAAGGTTGCAGCGCGAACTTGTTTTAGCGTTAAGAACTTGTTTACGTATAAGGCGCAAAGTCCTATCCTTTTATGGAATCTGTACAAATCGGCTCCCATTCAAGGATTATTTCTTTAAACAACATGCTGAATGTTTGAACATTTGTCTGAAGTTAAACAAATATCTGTACATAACAAACTAACACACACCTACTAACTCACACTAATCAAATAAGTGTGATTGACGCTAGGTACACTTGACGGGTTAAGATACGCCTGGACCATTTCATCATGATTAGTTCCGCAGTTAATTATATTTGGACCGAGATAAACATCATGTTAAACCGACGTGAAAGTTTGCAAATTATAAAACTCTTTAAATTTCATTACGTAGGTACTTAGATTTCGGTTTACAAATAGTATTGTACAGAATATCTTACCATCACTTCGGAAATAGATGATTAGCTGGATAGTGGATCGGTACTTAGTCGTTTTTGACAACACAAACAAACGTTTCAGACACCTGTTTTTCATACATAAAATGTGGAGTGTAGAGGGGGGGAGTAATTCCAAACGAATATAACAATAACTTTAAATACAACAGCACATAGGTAAAACAAAAAATATTATACCTGGCTGGTATATTTTGTTGATTTTAATCCTCGAGCTATAGAAAAGACATACATTGTCGACAGTTGTTCAAACTGAACGAGTTTAGCATTTAATTACGTATGTTAAACTGTAACAGTAGGTATGCACACGCACGCTATCCTACACATAGCTTATCTTGTGACTCACTACTGAAATACTTAGTGAAAGAATCCGAGATGTTGTATAATATCACTAGATGAGATTAAATGATACCGGGCCGCTCAATTAGATAAACAACAAAGGTTTACTTATGTTATACTACCTATAATAAAATCAATCGGTTGCAACTCGAAATATTCACAATACTGCTTGTTTATCATATTCAATTTTATGGCAGGTACAACCCCAATTGCCTAACAAAGTTTGCTCAACCCATAAAAATCTCTGGATTATTGTGAGTTGAACAGACGACGCGGTTTGTTCATACTTTTTATGATCAATAATCTTTAATTATCAGTTTTCTATTTCCACGTACGAATGAGAACTACAGAATAATAGCGTCATTGAATAATGACGTGAAAAACATCGGTAAAATGCCGCCAACTATCGATTTCACTCTTAAGCAATAGGATGGAAGAATTCAATAAGCATAAAATACTTACTTGTTTGTTAATGAATAAGATTTACTTTTACAATTATGAACAAGATAATAAGGAAACAAGATGAATCGATAGGTATTACATGATGTCTAGTTCCTACATAGCTGCATATCATCCAACCGATGTATAAACCCGATAGAATTTTAATGAGTCTGACGTAACATAAATATAAATATACGTATGTTGGCCCAGTGGGCCCATTTGTTTAGTTCATCCCAGTGAACTACATTTGAACGGTAATAAAAGTGCGCGTCGCAGGCAACGGCCGGCGCCACAGCTAGATGCTCATCTCGTGGTGTCGACGTGCGGCGTGTTCCGTCTAGCGCGTAGCTCGAACGTGTTCACCACTCATTATTATAACGTAACATGTTAACTGTAGCGCGTCGCGGTGCCTGCTCACTTCTAAACTATAAAAAACTACAACGCCACAAAAAAGATACAAAATGTTGCAAGCAGCTTCACAGTCACTACTTCACTACACAACACATGCTTATTGATGTAGCAGAAGTGAAATTTATATTATAACTATTGACAAGAATGCGACTATACGGCTACAAAAAAATAATATACTTACTTACTTTCCCGGTGATTTATATCCGACGTAACATTATGTGATATTTACATAAAGGAATGAATTATTTACATACGAGAAAGGTTTTAAAGGTTTAATTTTCATCCCGCGAGCGATACAGTTATTCGGATTTCACAACGAAAGCGCAAGTTAAAACTTTCAACGACAGTTGCTCTCAGAGCTGGGAACAAAAGACGATAAGAAATTATTCACGACATACGCTTCTTTGAACAGCTGATTCGCTAACAAAGCATTAGAAAACACTTCTTGCTCAAATGGTCATTGTTTAATACAATGCGATCACTTCATATTATGATATGCCGAGAATTTTCTTTCTAACGATTATTTATACACGGATATTAACTTAGACACGCAGATAAGTCACGATTCGTAAACTATTCGAAAGCTTTAAAGTCAAAGTGAAGATAATGAAACCACGGGCTGTATCGAGTCCCGCTCGCAAATAACATGTAGCGAGCATAAAAACGGCCGCGATGCACTCACTTTTACCAGTCTTATCTCCAAATTTATAATCTCAGTGAACAGTTTAAAATGTACGTGCGTCAGTTACTTTCGCTCGGTACCATAAATGTTTTGCTTATAGTACAACTCGCGTTTGATTTTTACTATTGTTACAACTGACGGTCCTAAGCAGCATAAACACGGTTACGTGGTGTGACGCATTCGGTTCTTTAAAATAGCCGCTTTATAAGACACGAGGAACAACAATGCGAAATACGTTATCATAATCAGAGTTAATAATGTTTATATTTTTTACTGCAAGTTACGTTAACTTTTACTGATAATACGCTACAATGCCTTAGTACCTATACTTTTGTATTGGAACGCTAAAGATATTCTTTTCTATGCTATACTATATATTCTTAAAAGATAAGGTTAAGATTTTAAATCAACAAGTACCTACTACATACATAATAAGTAATTGAGACATTAATCTTAAAGGCATAATGTATAATTGGTTTAATTGTAAAATATGTAATCAGTCGCCTAGACCTTATAAATATGTAAGAGTAGATAAACAAATGTACTGTTACACGAATTATGAATTAAGACTTTTCGCCTTACATGAATAGATGCAACAAAACTATTTTTATCGGATTGTAACATGATAGACTACTTATTACTAACTTTTCCCGACGTTTCAGTTACTTTTTATTTATTTATACCACTTAGGTGGCAGACAAGCACACAGCCTACATAATGAAAAGTGGTTATAGACGTTTGCAACACCAGGGGAGTCGCACTCGCGCCGTCGACCCTGTGAGAACCTCCTAATTCTTGAAGAATCCCATATTGTAGTCGCTTGTGAAAACCACGGCAGGGAGTTCATCCCACAGCTTAAGCGTACGGGAGATGAAGTTCCTATTTATTATAACAAACTGTGCGTACTGTTTCAAGTAGCAATGTGTTGGGGTGGAATCCCCGCCTGTGTACTTTTCAGCAGTGATGATCACGGGGATTCCTCTGAAAGTACTAGGTTTGCGGCATCTTAAAATTTTTATTTTAAGTATAAAACCTAAACTTTATGAGGTAGTTTAGATTCATTTCATTTTAATAAACCAGTTAAAAAATACAAAAACGTAAACTTAGTAGATATCTAATAGGATTAAAATTTCTTATGTAAGGTTGTAGTGTTAATTAATTAAGTAAAGTTACCTGCTTTACCGGACGAAGTCAAGTAGAGTCGGTAGCTTAGTGGATAAGAAGTCGGTCTAACGATCGAGAGGTCAATCAATCAATGAATTAGCCCACTGCAGTCCATTGCTGGACATAGGCCACTCTCAATGTGCGCCATTTCACCCGATCCTCTGCCTTCCGCAACCGGTCTGTCACAGCCACTGATCGTAACGTTCCGGGTTCGAATCCTGGCCATTACACTACCGACGTGAACCCACTCCTAGCATAAGTCAATAATCAGCTTAGTTGGAGAGGTAAAAGGTAATAATAATAATTTCGTTTATAATATTTAAAAAAAAAGAGTACTAATTGAGTTCAAATTTTCATACACGAAATTCAGCCTTAGGTCATATAAAGTTAGAGCTTTGATTCTACCTGAAATCGGATATTTAAAAGTGCAATGCTAATAAGCTTCAGAGTTTTGGCAACCTCATCTTTTCTATGTGATATGTTTTAATGGAATTAGTACTTATTCTGTGCTGTCATAGTTAGTGCAATGTCATAAAAGCGTCGGGATTCTATTTTCAAAGATATGACACCACATAATACAAAGTCCCATAACTAACGAAATTTATGTTTCCTTGATGTCAAAATCTCGGCCAAGTCTAAGCGACATCTTTATATTTGAAGATTTTACAGTTTAGATGTCGTGTTGAGATTTCAATTCTAAATTATTTGATGACAATCATCAAAATTGTAATATCTAGATCTAATCATATTATGGCATTTTATTCATTCCACTATATCTATGGAAAAGGAAGTCATAATCTATCCTCTGTGCAATAATTATTTTAGGGCAAAGATTTTTTTTTAAATAATTTAAATATAAGAGATGTAAGTATCTTTCAAGTGTAAGTGTACGATTAATTCCATCATTCACATTCACCGCATTATTGCCTGATTTTTTGTATGACTGAAATACGTATTGTATTATTGAAGTTAAAAATATAAAAAATTTATGATAGCAGTTATTGCTTCGAATAAAGTAATTGTACTTAAATAATTCGAAGCAATAACTGTTCTTATATATTATAACGTTTCTTCCGAAGCTTACATTTGTGTAAGTTTTTGAAGAAATTTAGTAAGAATATTGTATCGTATATGTACTGAATATATATAAATAATAAATTGGTTTCGATTTTGTTGTAAATTTTCACTAAATGATTTAAAATATATTTCAATTTCGATTTTATCTCGTTTTGCTTGCGCCAGAACAATTGTTGCGGCTTTCAACTCATAACATTAATTAATTTTTGAAATAGAACAACGAAAATATGAAAAATTACAGGTAGAACACAGATTAGAAACAATTATAATATAGTATGGTCAATTACAAGTTTTCGCATATAGCAGTCATTATGATATATACTAGACGATAGATAGCATTGTATTATGTATAATATATTACATATTTAATAAAATATACCTATATCATACTCGTAATTATACATGATATAAAGAAAAGAAGAAAGTTCGAGTTTCGCGGGCCTTCGAGTTTTCTTATAAGCAGGTGTTATGAACGCGGTCTTCCAGATTTCAGGCACCAAACCTTCGCTTAAGGATCGCTGAAATAGAATGGTGAAGAAGTGAATTTTGAGAAGACTGCAACCAGAGATGAACGGAAAAAGTTCATACATTGCGCCGATCTCAAATATATATGGGATAGGAGCAGCAGTAGGATCAATATACAGTGGACGGGATTAGTTTTTTCTTTTCTGGAATCTACACAGATTACCTAAATTCATTGTGGGAATAAAAATTGATAAAATAGATATAAAATATAATTACCTCGCTTATAACCAGAGTCAAATACATAAAGCATCTAGATCAGTTTCCTATAGAAACGTATGGTACCTATAACATGCCATTTAATGGCCCGTAGTAGACGTTGGGGTCGATGTGATGGGATGCCACGTTGGGTATTCATCCATAATTTTAAACCATTTAATATGCTCTCTATGAGTACCTACACCTTACATAAGAAGTTCATACTACATATGCGTTACAACAGAACGTATAAAAAAGGCCACGCTTAACAAGGTAATCAAGATGTATAAATAAAAATGATTAAAGTAATTGCTTTTAAGAAGTGGTCTGCAATTTCTTTCACGCGCAGAATATAGTGGACTATAACTATGGCTAGCAATTATATCAGGTACAATAACTTTGATGGACGCTCGAAACGGCACGCAAGTAATCTAAGTTTGAAACGTTGAATTATTGTTTTTGTACTCGGTGAAAAGTGTTTATTATTAAGGTATCAATAACATACAGATACTAGTTGATGTTGACTCCGCATGCTTGTATGTCGTTTATCGCAACTATCGTTTATCCCCCCTGCGGGTTTCAATATGGGGTTCTTCAAAAGGGGCATTAGAAGGTTGCTTCAGGGTCGACAGCGCGAGTGTGATGCCCCTGGTGTTAAATACGTCCATAGGCCACGGTGACCACTTCCTATCAGGTGGGCCGTGTGCTTGTCTGCCATTTAAGTGGTATAAAAAGAACTTTTGTCCATATTACCGGTTCTATTTAACCGATTGCGGTGATTAACGCTACGTAAAATTTTAAGTGTCACCAAGACCTTTTTAAGAAAAAAAAAACGTCTCAAAATTCGTTCATTAGTTTTTGCGTCCATCACGAACAAGCAGACGAGAATAAAAAAAAAATGTGTTCAGAATCGTCAATATATATAACATACCTAGTCCAAGGCTTTTTTTTTAAATCACCCATTTACAGATACCACTACTTTATTACAATTATATAATACTCGTAGTAAAAATAGAAGTGTAGCATTACTTTAAACCGTATCGGTACCGTTACGTAAAATATACCCTCCTGTTTATATCGTGGCAAACTGATTATATAGCTTAAGAGTTTGTTTGTTTGTATAAATTCGCTAATCTCTATAACAACCAGTGGGATGTCTAAAAATATTTTTTGTATTTTATAGCTCAATTTTTGTACAATATGCTATTTAATATCCCGCAACGACCCTTTAGAGTCGAGTTAACAAAAAAGGCGATAAGGTGCGAGATGGACTCGTGATATGAGGGTACCGTACAAAATTTTGATTAGGTTGACTTAGAAGTTTAATTTTGCAATAAAATTGCACAGTTTCAAGACTTTACACACCTAAGTATTTAGTATAAATTGATACTGCCACGCATTCCTGAGAAAAAGGTCTTGACAGACGGACAGACGGACAACGAAGTGATCCTACGAGTATGAGAATTCCGTTATTTTTCTTTTGAGGTACGAAAAATACTGTGGGAGAAATTTAAGGGTTAGTAATATATAAAAGGATGTAGAAAATACTTCACCATGTAGGATTTACCATTAAGCAGCTGTATTTTTAACTGTACGTACATACAGGTACGCAAAGAATACTATAAAACTTTTTATTGTATGATTCATAGTGAGGGCCAGTCGCCATATGGCGTGCACTGGGTCAGGTTTGGCGCGGATTCGATTACTAACGGGCCATGAACCGCTTCGATATGAAATAAACACGAAACGTACTCGGCTTTAAGAAATGGGACATTTATCAAATGTTTCTTTTGATGGAGGTCAGATCACATGCTATAAAATCTCATCAGAAAAACATTTCATAAACTTTCAATGTTTTTATTTGTTAATAAACTTAAGGAACATATTATTTGACTACTAATTGGTAACACGTAACTACCTATAATCTATACTAATATTTGAAGTTTGTTTATTTGTTTGAAAGCGCTTATCTCAGGAACCACGTTCGAATTGAAAAATTCTTCATCTATTGAATAGTCTATTTATAGAGGTTATAGGCTATTTAACATCATGCTACTATAAAAAGGAGCAGAGCAGTGATCAGAAATGTCAACAAATTCGGCAGATTTCCAAACATCTATTGAAGAGGAAAGATTGGTATTTTTGTATTCGAATAATCTCAAAAACTACTGCACCGATTTCAAAAATTCTTAAAGCTGAATTTTCACTGACTAATATAGACTATATTGTATTTAGAAAGAATTAGGGATCCTTAGTAAAACTCTGATAATGCAATCCAAGGTGTAAAAAATTACTAAAAAAGTTGAAACGGAATCTGAATTCCACGCGAGCGGAGCCGAGGGCATAAAGTAAGGTATAATATGACAAACGAAACATAATCTTTGAATGGTACGCGAATGGTTATGCCAATAATGAGTATGTGAACACGCCGTGGCTTGCAACCATATTGCAACTAATATGTAGGCACAGTTAGTGGTCCAGATTGGTCTGCGGTTTTCACTTCTCGGCATTTCTTAAGTCGTTTTAATTTCCTCGAGGAATGATTTAATCTAAGTAATGCCCGTAACTTACAAGTATTTCTTTTTTCTACACAACACACGAGTAACGTAGTGTATAAAATAATATTATTTCATAATTTAAATGCATTATCGTTCTGCTGTCGTGAATTTTGGCATAGGCAGAGCTAGTTTAGAACAGAACGTGATTATTCATAAGGATGTTGAATAATTGACCGAGCAAGCGACTTCTATTTCGAAGCCGTTTAGCCGAATTTGCTTTCAGATCTACTTAAGTTCGTTTGTACTGGCGAGCAAGTAATATTTTTGAATTGCACTAGTCGAAATTTGGTAGGTATATAGATCTTGCTCGTGTGATCATTTTCTAAAACAACGAGGCATCTATATATATATATATATATATATATATAATCACGCGTTTATCCCCGTAGGGTAGCCAGAGCTCACTGGAGAATTTGTGCTGTCAGTGGGAAGCTGTCTTGTCCTGCATTGCCTTCTACTGACGGCATAGAAACTCTGTACTAACAGGGTTGGCAGCGCGACTGTGACTCCTCTGGTGTTAAAAACGTCCATAGGCCACGGTAACCACTTTCCATCAGGTGGGCCGTGTGCTTGTCTGCCAACTAAGTGGTTTAAAAAAAGAACAATAATTGAATTCGGTCCCACGTAATAGTGGGGTGAGGATATTACCGTTTTTCAGATATTATTGTTGACTGAAGCCATGCATCTAAGGCTGAATCTGCTCCGTATATATCTGTCATATGTTAACTAGCCCTATCCCTTAGCCGCCTTATGCGACACCGTATGGGAAGAGATGGGGACTACTAAATATTAAATAAAATATTGTAAACATCCAAATGGTTTATAAGGAATGGTTATGTAGGTAGGTAGTTTCCAGTGAACTGGAAACTATTAATAAATAAGGTGTTGTTCACAATGTTAACTGGTAAAATTTAAAACATACTTTAGAGCGCTGTGTGACCTTGACCTAAAAAAATAAACCTTGAATACTTGCCACATATCGAGTCAACGTAAGGAAACTACAGAATGCTGATATTCAGTATTCCACACGTATAATTATTATGTTATAGTAAATATTTATACTCAAATACGACTATAGTCAAAAATAACCGCGGTAGCCTAGTGGTATTAGTAATGGACTGCTGAGACGAGGTTTCGGGTTCGATTCCAGGTTTTACCATGGTACACACCAATGACTTTTCGATACTTTTCGAAGTTATGTGTATATTTATCGCAGGTTTATAAGTGCCCGGTTAATGGCAATAGGCTCGCCACCTATTACAATGGGACCTAAACATAAACTGGCGAAATGTGGGTGCTAGCACCTCTGCCTACCCCTTCGGGGATATAGGCGTGAGTTTATGTAATGTTATGTTATGTCAAATATGACTGCGCACGGTCATATCCCTGAAAAAAATTCGAATAAATCTTCATAATCAGATAGAGTTCAGTAAATGCCCTTGAATAGAAAATTCGTAACTGAAAAGTTTGAAATATTATTTATAAGAATGAAATATTTTGATCTTATCTGATATCTAGGTTCTACCTACCGACTATCTGGGAAATCGACCCAATAATAAATATATATAATAATTTATAAAAAGTACTTATATTTTACTGCAATATTCTTAAGTATATATACCGAAGCAAAAGAGTCCACCAAAATGGTGATCGTAACAAGATACGAGAGTCGATACTAAAATAGACGCACGAAAAGAGCTCACCGCCTCGACACTCCTGTGACTCATGCCCGTCCAATCCAAAGAAAGAACTGGAATACTTCATTCCTGGATTTTGTATCACAATAATATTAAAGATGTATAATGGATGTGTAATGGAAAGGACATATAATATGATGCATATCGACGCATTAGTAGTACTTCAATTATAGTTTTAAGAACTTGTAAGTTACTGGTACATGTCTACTACATAAGTATTTGGAAAAATATATGAATCCTCAAGAACGTTATTTATAGAAATATACGGATATTCAAGTATTAATTAATCATTGAAGGAAATATTTATCATTCATTAATGCTTATTAACGTGAATTAATGCGATTATGACAACGGCAGTGGTCACAGTCAGCCTGTGACCACGGCCGGTGTAACCTGGTCGAAACATCAGGCAAACCAAAGGTATGTATGTTAGCGTTAATTCCCGTTAACATTATTGTATATCATGACACGCGATAGTTCAAAAATTATTATTACAAACTTAGGCCTTATTTTAGGAAATCTAGGACGACTTGAAACTACCATGTATAAGCCTGCTTAAAACTGTTCTAACAGACTCTTTTTTTTATATAGAACACGTCAATTAGACTTCGCCTTGCCTGATGGTAAGCTGAAGGCAAAGTCTCAGAAAAGAGGGTCACGTATTCTGGAACTAAACTTGAGTGGCGATTTTACGACCGCTATGTGATTGAAGTTCATAAAATCTCCATGTTAGTTTGGTTCTAGAATATAAAGTCGAGATTCATAATAAAATTGAGTAGCGTTTTCTTTGAATTAAGAACGCTGAGTAGGTCTAATGTTTTGTTGAATAATAAAACGCTATTTAGATACAAGAGCACTGAGATGAAACCTGTTAAAATGTAGACATTATTACGTAAACATTGTGTAAACATAAAACGATGTAGTTCGTGCCTAAATAATTATTTTCTCATAACTTGAAATAAAATAAAAAGTGGTATTTATTACTTTCGTAATCCTTTTTTTGTTAAATTATCGATGGCGACTGCGGTAGTTAAAATAGTACAGTTTATCGAAGAAGTCATCAGAAAACGGTGTCCCATCACGGCGCGCCGCGATATAGAGAAATCTCAACCAAACTGCTGGAAGCCCATTTCAAACTCGCGACGACGTGCCTAACCAAAAACCTGGCACTGTGCTCTACAGCACAGTTTACATACATACATATAATCATGCCTTTATCCCTGGAGGGTTAGGCAGAGGTTAATTAACATCCACATTTCATCAATAATTGTATTCGGTCCCACGTACTCGTAATTGGGGGTGAGTCTATTGCCGTATTCCGGACATCCGTGTAGACTCGAGCCATGCATCTGAGGCTGACTCTAGGCTGTATATATCTGTCTGACGTTAAACATCCCTATCCCTTAGTCGCCTTGTACCAAAATAGTAGTAGTTGTATCAGTGTAGTCGACCGAAAATAATCATTGGTGAAATGTGGGTGAAATTCAACTCTGCATAACCCTGCAAGGATAAAAGCGTACAAAGTTAAAAACTACGTTAGTTGGTGTCTAGCCCAAGAGGTCATATTATTTCAAATTTATTGTATCATAGTAGTTCAGGCACAACAAAACAAAGTTGGCACAGACTTCTAACAGATCAGTATATCTATTATTTTATAGTTTTTAGTTTTAGAAGTCAGTTTTATTAATCTCGGGTCTAATCTAGTACAGCATGCCGACAATGTTTTCGAGTTCATGCTCTTAATAACTTCTACGAGACATTCATGCTATACATATTAATAAATTTTGTTACCTACCCCATAGTTCAAGAGTTAATCTCATCAACTCAGTTAGGTACCTAATTAACTAAACGTAAACAATCTTGATGTTTCTTTTTAATGTGTTTTATTTAAAAACATAGTTTAATAATATTTTTCTGTTTAGAAACTTATTTTAAAGACAAAAAATAGAAATAGAGCCACTAGTTAGTCAGTTAGGTTAGTTTATTTGTAGATTATATAAAATGTTGCTGCAGTATTAATCTTTGGTTAAGTACCTAACCGAGCCGAGTATGGGTAATTCTAGCACGTCCTTGGCCATCGTAACGTCGCCTACCATTTCACAGGATCATCATAAAACTATATTAAAAAGCAATGATTTCCCATTTCCTATTTAATTTCGAGAAGTTCTCTGGTGTATCTCCGGAGTCCTAGGTCCAGTACCCATGAAATTTATATGAAGATACTACTCAAACTCAATATAAAAAGGATTTTTAAAATCAACACCTTTTATTTAAATACAAATTGAGCAAATCGGTTGGATAGTACGGCAAAAAAGACTCATAATAAGTTTTATAACCAGAAAATTTCGCTTTAAATTCAATTTAAATTAAAAATTAGAAGAATTCGGGGTTTCATTCATATTTCCTGCTCACACAGAGATATAAGGCATATTTTAACAATTTGTAGTTTAATTATACTCTTTTTTATATATCTTTAATAAACATTCAGTTTATAAAATTACTTTTCTCGTTTGTTACAGTTGAATCTGTTGGCGACCGCTTGCCTGTAACATTAGGCAGACCCGGCGAACCTTCTCCTCCGATCTTTGAGCAAATCTTTAAAAATGCAAGGTTTGCTCAAGGCGGCAATGCAAAATTCGAAGGAAAACTAAGAGGCAATCCCACCCCTGTAGTATCATGGACGAGGAAGAAAGCACCATTAGTTGAATGTAATAAATACAGCATGAGTTACAACGAACAGACTGGTGACGTGTCATTATTAATTAAGCAGATTGGTCCGGGTGATGAAGGTGAGTATACCTGCACCGCCCGTAATCAATACGGTGAAGCCATATGTTCCGTCTACATCCAACCCGAGGGTGTTCCGGTACCGGCGCATCAGGCATCTCAACAGCAAAGCTACAAACACGTCAGTGAGAGCGTAGAACACAAATCGTATGGTACACAGGGATATACAACCGAACAGTCGAGGCAAACCCAAAAAGTTGCTTATACCAACGGCAATGACTACTCATCCGCAGAAGATTTCAAAGTAGACACCTTTGAGTACAGACTATTGAGAGAAGTATCTTTTAGAGAAACTATTACAAAGAGATATATCAATGAAACTGATGTTCAAATCAGCACCGAAATAGAAAATTTACTTGGACCAGTATCACCACCAAAAATTGCACAAAAACCGAGAAATTCCAAGCTCCAAGAGGGTGCTGATGCACAGTTTCAGGTACAGCTATCAGGCAATCCACGGCCAAGAGTGACATGGTTCAAGAATGGTCAGCGGATTGTAAACTCGAATAAACAAGAAATTATAACTACTCAAAATCAAACAATCCTTAGAATTAAGAACACACAAAAGTCTGACTCTGGCCATTATACATTGTTGGCCGAAAATCCTAACGGGTGTATTGTTACATCAGCTTATCTCGCTGTTGAATCGCCACAAGAAACGTATGTACAAGATCATAAGTCACAATATGTAATAGATACGCAACAAACTGGAATCGAAGAAAGAGTAGAAATTTGTGAGAAAGCTCTCGCTCCGCAATTTGTAAGAGTCTGCCAAGACCGCGATGTTACGGAGGGCAAAATGACGCGATTCGATTGCCGCGTCACAGGCAGACCTTACCCAGAAGTCACGTGGTTCATTAACGAAAGACAAATTCGAGACGATTATAATCATAAGATATTAGTAAATGAATCAGGTAATCATGCGCTTATGATTACAAACGTCGATCTCAGAGATAGTGGTGTAGTTACATGTGTTGCACGCAACAAGAGTGGAGAAACATCTTTTCAATGTAGACTAAATGTGATTGAAAAGGAACAAGTTGTAGCTCCAACGTTCATCGAACGTTTTAGTACATTAAGTGTACGAGAAGGTGAACCCGTAATTTTAAATGCACGTGCACTTGGAACTCCTATACCACGTATCACATGGCAGAAGGATGGTGTTCAGATATTACCCAATCCAGAGTTACGAATGAATACCGAAGGTGGAGCCTCTACGTTGGACATTCCGCGAGCCAAGGCGTCGGATGCGGCATGGTATCAATGCACCGCTCAGAACGTTGCAGGCTCCACCTCTACTCGGGCGAGGCTCTATGTCGAAGTACCAAAAGAGCCTCCGCCCGAGCAAAAGCGTCTGCACTTGCCCCGGCCTACTAAGATTATCGAGCCAGAGTAAGTATTGAAAAGTTGTTGCTTAATGTGCTTATGCAAACAGTGTTCTTAGGAAAGTTGTTGCTGGAAGCTTGTACTATATTTATAGACACGAAAAAATTAGACGGTCTTTAAAATTACAACGTTTTATAATTTTATAATTCAACACACAATTTACAGACCTGCTCCTGGACCAGAAATCATATATCTCAGGCACGTGGAAAGGGCAAGACCTTACATTCCTCCAGGTGAGGAAGACCGGGTTTATCCTCCACCGCAGTTTATTGTGCCACTCAAGAGTGTGACACAAATGGAGGGTGGCAAAATACACTTCGAAACGAGGATAGAACCAGTTGGCGACCCGACGATGAAAATCGAGTGGTTGAAAAATGGTCAAAGTATTGAAGCAAGTAAGTGTCGACCGCTAAACTATTCTAAATAAATTCTGAACATATAACTAAACTCGAAATATGTCGACTAAAACCTGCAGTAAGATCCATAAAATTTTGTTCTGTATATTATGGAATACCATATGTCCACATCCGTAAATCCCAGAAAAGGTTGGCGTAAAATAGGTGTCTATGAATATTATTGATCCTTTTATCATGGGCTTATTTTATAATAGATACTATTCATTATTGTCTCATGTGCAAAAGTCGCAATGAAAGACTTCATTGCCTCGTTCCGTTTGATATGGCGAGGTGGGTAATGATCAGTTCGTGTATCACTGCTGGGTGCTTACTGCTTACATAGAGTACAAGTACTTACACGTTTATAACCTAGCAATAAAGTTAAAATTTGGTTAGACCCTGTCTAGATGAAATCATCATCATAATGCTGCTACTATACTCCGGTCCGGTAAATCATCACATAGGAGTGAGGGTACAATAATTCGCACTCAGGTGAAAGTTGGTAGGATGATAAAACACCATCATAAATGAAATTTAAAAAGTTCTCATCGATCCAATACCAATACCTGGAATATTTTTAATTTGGGGCCAAAGGTTAGAAAACAGTATTTTCCCTAATTTCAGCAATTTATCCATATAAATCCGGTCAGGGAAGTCGGGAAAATATGTCGGTTATCAGCATAATCCACCTATTTTGAACTCTTACCTTTATTTGTGCTGTAAGACCATGCAAAAAATTCTTCCCAAATTCATGTTCTAGCTCAAAGGTACCCTAAAATTAAACTTTTAATTCACCGCAATTCCGACTTGTACTTAACCTGTTTTTATAAATAACTAAAACTAATAATATGATCTTTATTTTTGTCTGAGCCATTTTGATGACAAAACTTACCATTTTGCTGTAAATCGCGAAACCCATTCAGCCTTTGACCCCGACAATAATAATTGCAGGTGTTGGATTGATGAGAACTGTCTAGATTTTTTTATCATCAACTTTCATCAACTTTTAGCTGGATGCGAATTACTGTAGCATCGAATTTGTAAATTGTCCGGATTACTATACTAGCAGTGTGCTTGGATGTTATTCTTTCATACACAGTTAGTGTACTAGTGGTAGCATCTAAATATATTTGAATATTAATTGAAAAAAAAAGACAGCAGTTTTAAACTCACATTAAGTAAAATCTTCATGGAAATGAATAATTGTTGAATAATAGCATAATTGTTCTATTTACAGGTTCAAGATTTACTTCAATATTTAGGTTTGGCTATATTTCTCTTGATATGCTTAGTCTTAACATCCAAGATACCGGTGAATATACTTGCCGGGCAATTAGCGCAACAGGCGTTGCCGAAACCAAGGCCATGTTGCATGTTACTCCAAGAGCAACTATTGAAAGAACAAGTCAGCATCCGGAGAGTTTACAATATATTCAGCAGTTAGAGGATTATTCCAGATATCAACAACAAGAATCGATAGAAGAACAAATTTCACAACGGCCACAATTCATTAGGCCACTGCAAGATCTTGGAGAGTTGCAAGAAGGTAGAAATGCTCATTTTGAAGCTCAACTGACTCCAGTTAGTGACCCTAATATGAGAGTAGAGTGGTACAAAGATGGTAGGCCTATTACAGCTAGCTCGCGAATCACGTCAATCTTCAACTTCGGTTACGTCTCCCTTAACATCATGCACCTACGGGCTGAAGATGCAGGTTCGTACACGGTGAGAGCTGTAAATAAGTTAGGTGAAGCCATTAGTACTGCTTCAATTAGGGTAGCTGCTAGGAGCACAGTTACAGCTGATCTTGGAATACCTGAACAGCGACGATACATTGAAAAGACTGAACAATTAGAAGCATATCAACAGCAACAAAACCAAAAATACTATCAGGAAGCACCTGAAAGCACACAACGACCCGAGTTTAAAACGCCAATAAAAGATCAAATAAATATTAAAGAAGGAGGGTTTGCTCATTTTGAAGCACGACTTGAACCGGTAGGCGACTCGACTTTAAGGGTCGAGTGGTTAAAAGATGGGCGCCCCGTAGAAGCCAGCTCTAGAATTACAACGTTCTTCAATTTCGGCTATGTTGCCTTAACTATAAAATCTGTAACAGTACATGATGCCGGCCACTATACATGTCGTGCGTATAATGCTCTTGGTCAGGCAGTCACAAATGCAAACTTGACTATTGTGACGAAAAAAGATATTATTGCCGAATCTCAACATCCAGGGGGCTATGAAAAAATTCAATATCTTGAAGATTCTAGTAGGTACTCTAGACGAGCTGAAGAGGAAGTAAAAATAACACAGAAACCAAGATTTTTGGGGCCTTTAAAGGGTACTAATAAAATTGTTGAAGGACAAAGTGCACACTTTGAAGCAAGAGTAGAACCCCAAAGCGACTTGACTATGTCAGTGGAATGGTATTTTAACGGAAAGCAAATTAAGAGCGCAAATAGAATTCAAACTTACCACGACTTCGGCTACGTTGCATTGGATATTTCCAGCGTGCGTGCTGATGATTCTGGTGTATATACAGTAATAGCTAGGAATGCTGCTGGTGAAGCGCAGCTGAGCGCTTCTATGACTGTTGAAAGTAAGTAATTAAAGTACTACGGTCTGTAATACAATTTGATTATTGTTAAATTTTACTAATCTATTATTAGAAAAATATATGATGCCATAGAACTCATAAAAATATTATGTTTTACGTAAAAGTTAACAGTTTGTCTGTCATGACTATTATTTTTATATAAATATAATATAATAATAACAATGAACAGATATTTAATAGGTTTTTAATACTTTGTATTATCTCTTTACAGCGCGATCTAGTATTGACACGTCAAGTATTCATCGGGGCTTATATGAAAAAACTAGGCATATCGAAGAATCAAAATTCATTGAACCTATGTATGAAATTGAAGAGATTTCAAAATCAAAGCCAGTTTTTGTACAACCATTATCAGACCCAGCACCCATTTCAGAAGGTAAAAATATTCATCTAGAATGCAGATTAGAACCCATGGGTGATCCTACTATGCGCGTTGAATGGTTTCATAACGGTAGAGCAGTAACCGTAGGGTCTAGATTTAGAACCTACTATGATTTTGGATTTGTAGCCCTGGACATCATACACGCTACTTCTGCTGATTCTGGAGAATACACGGTAAGGGCTGTTAACCATTTAGGTTCAGCTCATACTTCCGCAATGGTGCGGGTCATTGAGAGATCCGATATTGTTACTGACACTCAAAACGAACAAGCTGTAGAGCAAATTCAAATTCTTGAAGATGCTGCCCGAAGATCAAGACAAGTACATGAAGACATAACAGTTATGCAAGCACCTCAATTTTCCAGAGCTCTGCACAATATCGAGACTGTCGAAGGAACTAATGTGCATTTGGAGTGCAGATTGCAACCGGTGGGCGATCAAACAATGCGAGTGGAGTGGTTCTGTAATGGAAGACCAATTAAAACTGGCCACAGATTTAGGCCAGCCTATGAATTTGATTATGTAGCTCTCGACCTGCTGAGTGTATACCCTGAAGATTCGGGGGTTTACACATGCCAAGCTACAAATCAGTTAGGTGAAGCAGTTACATCATGTGCGTTGAGAGTGATAGCTAAGAAAGATTTAATTTTTGAATCTCAACATCCATCCGGACTTGAAAAAATACAGTATTTAGAAGATGCCTCACGTTACAAAAAGAATGAAGTAGTTGATGAATCCATAAATATTAAACCACGTTTCGTTACAAAGCCAAAGTCTATTGAGAATGTTATTGAAGGGCAACATGTCCATTTTGAGTGCAAACTCGAACCTGTAACGGACTCGAACCTTAAGGTGGAATGGTTCAAAAATGGTCAACCTGTGACTATTGGTCATAGATTTAGGCCCATTCATGACTTCGGTTATGTAGCGATTGACATTATAGATTTAATTGCTGAAGATTCAGGTATCTATACTTGCCGAGCTGTAAACCTGGTTGGCACTGATGAAGTTAGCTGTAGGCTGACTTGTCGTAGTACAACAGATATTATCAGAGCTACACAAAATGAAGCAGGTTTAGAACAAATTCAAGTTCTAGAGGATAGATCTAGATACCACAGAACTGATTTAGTCGACGAAATGACAACACAGGCGCCAATATTTACGACTTCATTGAAAAATATTGAAATTAAAGAGGGTCAAAGAGCTCATTTTGAATGTCGTTTAATACCTGTCTCTGATCCAACCATGAAAGTTGAATGGTATCATAATAATAAACCACTCAAGAGTGGTTCGAGGTTTACTGAAACCAACAATTTTGGCTTTGTTGCCCTTGATATTATGTCTTGTTTGCCAGAGGATTCTGGAACATACACCTGTCGAGCTATTAACGCTCTAGGTGAAGCTGTTACTTCTGGAATTGCCATTGTTCTTTCCAAAAAATCTATTTACTTAGAATCTCAGCACGAGGGTGCACTGCCTAGGCTTAATCAATTAGAAGACACCTCCAGATACCAAAGACATAGTGCGCAGGAGGAAATTGTAACACAAGCGCCTGTATTTACTATGCCCATGAAAGATATAAGGGTGGCGGAAAATCAAGCTGTTCACTTTGAGGCGAGGCTTATTCCTGTTGGTGACCCAACGCTTCGAGTGGAATGGTTGCGTAACGGCGTACCAATTGAAGCATGTATGTAAAGTTCATTGTTATTCACATAATTGTAATATGTAATGTAAAAATTTGATTATTTTAAAAACTTATTTACATTTTAGCAAACCGTTTGACAACTATGCATGATTTTGGCTATGTGGCCCTGAACATGAAATACGTCAATCCCGAGGATTCTGGAACATACACTTGTCGAGCAATCAATGAATTGGGTGAAGCTGTTACCTCTTCTACACTGTTCGTTCAATGTAAGCATACACACTTGAAGTATTATATGTTTTATTATCTATATACAAACGTGTAGGCAGAATAGTTTTTAACACTCACTTTTGGGTAGCAATTTATGATTCTCAAATAAAAAGTTTAGCGTATTGCTGTCAAACAGACATCTTTTTCTGACTCTGTGCTATCACTAAAAATCTTATATAAAAAAACCTAACATCACTTATTGCCTAAACCTGGAATCAAATCCAGGAGAACACAGCAGTCGCACTTGCTATCGCCCAAAACCGTAGTAGATTAATCTAATTCTTTATAGAATAAATTAATCTACCATTAATCGGATACAGAAATGTAACTTACCCAATATACTTTTCATTGATAGCCAAAAATATTATATTATCATAATAATTTTCATGAAGTTGCTTATCTCATTAGGCTGGCGAAACTAGTTCATAACACAAATTGCACAATTATAAAATTATTTGATTGGATTTGTGATTGTGATAAACCATTGAAAGATGTATACTTATAAACGAATAACCAGTTATTGGTGTACAATACAATAAAGTTATTATGATTATTATTATTATTTATTATTTGTATTATAAACAAGGTACATTTATCCACGTGAATCCAAGCAAATAACGATTAAAAAAATATGCGTTTACAAATCTTACGTACGACAAACTGTGTTTTAATTGATATACTAACTTCGCAGCTAAGGCATCACTTCAATTAGAATCGCAGCATGAAAGCGCTCTGGAAAAGATTCAGCAATTGGAAGACTCTTCTCGCTATCAGCGTCGAGAAGATGTTGAGGTTGCCGTGAACCAAGCACCGAGATTTATAACGCAGTTAAATGGCCCTTCAAGATTAGTGGAAGGACAGAGCGCTCATTATGAATGTCGTATTGAACCCTACCCTGACCCCAATATGCGTGTCGAGTGGTATTTCAATGGTAAAGTTCTGCAAAGTGGTCACCGTTACCGTACAGCTTATGATTTTGGATTCGCTGCACTTGATATTCTAACAGTATACGGAGAAGATTCCGGTGAATACACATGCAAAGTAATCAACAGATTAGGACAAGCGACATCTTCGATTAAATTGAACGTGCAATGTGAGTATACGTTTCTATTTTGTATTAAATGTGATAATAATATATAATCGCGGTAGCCTAGTGGTATGGGTAATGCTGAGACGAGATCTCGGGTTCGATCCCAGGTTTACCATGGCACACACCAATGACTTTTCGATACTTTTCGAAGTTATGTGTGTATTTATCGAATGTTTATAAGTGCCCGGTTACTGGCAATAGGCTCGCCACCTATTACATTGGGACCTAAACATAAACTAGCTAAATGTGGGTGGTAGCACCTCTGTCTACCCTTTCAGGGATATAGGCGTGTGTTTATGTTATGTTAATAATATATTTAATTATTGGGGCCCAGTTGCAATTTCTACACTTCGCAGAAGTTTTATTGTTCTCTTACAATAAAACTAAATACAAATCACGTTCAAAAGGAAAACAATATGTGCTTATCATCTCCGTTATTTTCATTGAATCTATAAATTTTGCAGCTAAGGAGTCTATTATAAGAGATACGCAACATGAAAGTGCTCTTGAAAAGATCCATTATCTTGAGGATGACAGCAGATACAAACGTGTTGTCCGTGACGAGAGTTTTGTAGCTGAGAAGCCTCAATTCGGAAAACCATTAAAGAACGCTCAAGTGGGCGAAGGTCACCCAGTGCACCTGGAAGCTACATTAACACCTGTAAACGACCCTACAATGCGTGTTGAATGGTATTGCAATGGCAGACCTGTCCAACAAGGACATCGGTTTAAGACTACATATGATTTTGGTTACGTAGCTCTAGATATTTTGTATGCTTACGCTGAAGATAGTGGCACTTATATGTGCAAAGCCACAAATGCTGTTGGTGAAGCTGTTACCACGAGCTCAGTCAAAGTAGATGGTAAGTGTAATATTCATTGATTCTATTAAATAAGGTTATAGTAAAATTGCAGAAATGTTGCTTTGCTAATAGATAAAGCATTTTTAACTAATTTCCAAAAAGGAGGAGGCGCTCAATTCGATCAGCTTTTTTATTTTTATACACATGTAATTCATCTGCTTATATACATCTATTACTTACGTGATTAAGAGTTTTGTTTATTACATCATTTCAGTGTTAAACTTCAAATGTGATTATTTATATTAATTGACTAGCTGAAGCACGCGTCACCACCCGCGTGGATGTCGGTTATCGCGACTTTTTGTCATAGTTCCGGTTTTACTCTTCCGATAGAGTATTTTCGTGTAGTAAAAATAAATTATTTAACTAAGCTTATTAAATTAAAAATGGTAATAAAGCGGTAAAAATTTGTATGATATTATATTTATTTGACAATTGTGTAAAATAATAATAAATATGTTAAACATTATTGAATGTTTGTAAATTAATAACGTACTTGAATTAATATAATGAATATTTACAGCTAAAGCAGGACTATATCTAGATACATTAGATGAACAGAGGCTAAGGAAGATTCAAGAGCTAGAAAAGTATGAAAGACCTAAGCCAGTAGAAGTAGACCAACCAGGCCAAAGACCCGTATTCTTAACTCCTTTCACAAATCTGGAAAATCTAAAAGAAGGCGATCGGGCTCACTTTGAGTGTAGAGTAGAACCAATAAATGATCCAGATTTAAAAATTGAATGGTTCCACAATGGCCAAAAGATTCGTGCAGGTCATAGATATAGAACAACACATGATTTTGGCTATGTTGCATTAGATATTTTGTACACATATGCTGAAGATTCCGGAACATATATGTGTAAAGCCTCTAACAAACTCGGTGAAGCAGTTAACACATGCACGTTGAAGGTTGCAGGTAAATGTAACGAATATAGAAAATATTATCGATATTTATTATCATTAAGACTTTTTCTTTATTCTAATGCATTTATTATTTAACAGGGCACAGAAATATTATCTTAGATACTCAACATCCGAATGGATTAGAAAAAATTAGACAACTTGAAGCACAAGGACATCACACAAGGATGGAAATCGAAGAACCTAAGATTACTCCTCCTAGGTTTGTCACAGAGTTGCGAGGAACAACTCACGTTTTTGAGGGCCAAACAGCTCACTTCGAATGTCAAGTTGAGCCGGTTCACGATCCAAATTTAAGAATAGAATTTTATCACAATGGAAAGACCCTGCAATCTGCTGCACGATTCCATATCACTTTTGATTTTGGTTACGTATCATTGGATATTCAGCACTGTGTTCCTGAAGATGCAGGAGAGTATTCAGTTAAAGCAATTAATGCTTTGGGACAATGTACTTCCTCTATTTCCATGACCGTAACCGCAAAAGGTAGCATTATATCGGAATCTCAACGTCCTGAGGGCTTGGAGAAGATTCGGGAACTCGAAATGGCAGAACCGTTTAGGCGACCGGAAATACCCGAACCAGTCACACGCCAGCGACCAGTATTCACGCAACCCCTGCAAAACATCGATAATATACAAGAGGGCCAAACGGCTCACTTTGACTGTCGACTTATTCCAGTTGGTGATCCTACTCTTAAAGTGGAGTGGTTCAGGAATGAGAAACTTATTGAAGATAGTTCTAGAATTACAAAAACTCACGATTTTGGTTATGTTTCAATGACCATTAGCCATGTCCGAGATGAAGATGAAGGTGTCTACATGTGCAGAGCCTCTAACTTGTTGGGCGAAGCGGTCACCACAGCTGCAATGAAGATAAAAAGTAATTATATTTTACTTTTAAAACATATAGCTTTAATTACAATATACTCAGAATTCCAACAACAGTTAGTCAATCGCTACCACTGCAATTTCAAGAATCATAGCGCTTCAGTTGAGCAATTCAAGGGTTGATCACTGTTTTTGGGATCTTCTGTTAGAAAATTCTCAGCAGTAATCTAGTCCTATAGTAACATTATATTTCAAAAATACAATGTTGCAGTTTTTTGCAATTAGTACAATAACTTTTCTTACAGATTTAGATCAGAATTACTAGTTTTAGCTCTCATCGAAATGGAGAGCGAGACTCCTCTAAGTACTTTTCGCTAGTATTATTAGTTATTACGGAATAAAGTAACTTTCTTGTTATTTCAACAGCTAAAGCAGCTATTCAAATGGACACACAACATCCGGAAGGTATGAAGAAAATACAAAAGCTTGAACAGCCACTACAATCAAGACCTGAAGAGCCTGAACGCGAATTTGAAAAACCTATCTTTACGCAAGTGCTCACTGGACCTTCGGAACTATGGGAAGGACAGCACGCACACTATGAAGCTCGAGTGGTACCCGTTGGTGACCCAAGCTTAAGATTTGAATGGTACATTAATGGAGTAGAACTTAAAATGGGTAAGATACCGATTTTCAGTTAGGTAACTAACTGCCTTAATATTTTGTTAAGTTGTATATAGTATTGTGGGTTCGAATCGGCGCAAATGCTACAAGAGTTTATATTAAATTTTTATAATGCCTGACATAGCGTGCGCTTAAGAATCACTGAGCTCTTATCATAGCGACGCAGTGTTATAAAACTATTTTTGTATTTTTAGTATAATTTTTAAGTTTTTTTTAATGAGATATAAAATATCTTCAAATGATCTCTATTGCTGAAATAGTTATTTATTAATAATTAATGGTTCACTACCAAAGAATTTTATAAGATTTACTACTTTTTTCATAACGAATCTACTTTAAATTTAAACAGTAATCCAAATAAATAATCTAGATGCCAGAAAAAAATCGAAGTAGTCCCATAAGCTTTAACATTACTTTTGTGTTAAGAAATAAAATAAAAAGAAATATATTTACAGGTTCAAGGTTCCGAACAACACACGACTTTGGATTTGTAACGTTGGATATAAATTCAGTTGTGGCAGGGGATGCCGGGCTATATATGTGCAAAGCGATAAACCGAGCTGGCAGTACTGTGTCTTCAACATCACTCAAAGTTAAGACTAAATCAACAATAGTGGATCAAACAATGAGACCGGAATCCTGGGAACAAATACAACTCAAGGAAGCTGCCATGAATAAAGTTCCAGAAATGTTCGTAGATACTGGAGTTCAGCAGGCACCTATTTTCACTACGCATCTTAAGAGTTTCGACAAGCTTGTGGAAGGTCAACATGTGTATTTAGAAGCTCAGGTAGAACCTAGAACAGATCCTAATCTTAGGATTGAATGGTTTAAAAATGGAGTTTCTTTAACTACAGGATCCAGATTAAAGAGTACATTCGACTTCGGCTTAGTAACTCTCTCAATTAACAGCGTTAGAATTGATGACTCTGGAATTTACACATGTAAAGCGACAAATTTAATGGGAGAAGCTGTCTCTACAGCTTCTATTAAAATTGAAGACAGACACTGGTTGCTGGGTGAAACCTTGCATCCAGAGTCACTAGATAGAATTGGTGCCTTAGAACAGCCAAAAGCGGGCAAACCAGAAGCACCTGAACCTGTGTATGAAACACCAGTTTTCATTACGCATCTGAATAATATTTTGTGCAAAGAAGGTGACAATATTCACTTCGAATGTAATGTCGAGCCATCTAGAGATCCCACCCTTAAGATTGAGTGGTTCTTTAACAACAAGGCATTACCATCTGGGACTAGATACAAAAGCACCCATGATTTTAGCTATGTATCTTTAGATATTACACATACCTATGAAGAAGACTCAGGTATTTACACATGCAAAGCAACTAATAGTAAAGGTTCGGCTACTACATCAGGCTCACTCAGATGTACTGGAGACAAAAATATATATTTCGACACACAGCACCCGCAAGGTAAAGCCGGTTTGGAAGCCGTAGAGCAAGCAGAAGAGGCTCGGCTATCCAAGTCGAGGAGGACGTCAGTGCCAGATGTCGAATATCCTAAGCCAGAATGGGTAGTGCCAACGTTAGCAGAACAACAGCTAATAGAAGGTCAATCACTTCATCTTGAAGGTCAAGTAGAACCTAAGAATGATCCAAACCTCAAAATTGAATGGTATTTCAATGGCAAAGTATTAGAGCAAGGGTCGAGGTTTAAACTAACCAGTGACTTTGGCTTTGTAACACTAGATGTGTCTGACATGTACGAAAGGGACAGTGGTATTTATACATGCAAAGCTTACAATAAGAGAGGTGAAGCTTTCACATCGTCAACTATAGTTTGTACCAGTAAGGAAAATCTTATTGAAAGAACTCAACATCCTAAAGGTACGGAAGGTTTGGAAAAGATTCAAAATCTGGAAGAGGCTCTCCGAAGAGAGCCTGGTCTAAAACCAGACGACGATACTGGTAGACCGCCGGAATTCACAACTGTTTTCCAAGATATAGTAGATATTAGTGAGGGACAGATTGCTCATTATGAGGCCTCGCTTATACCTACAGGTGACCAAAGCATGGTTATTGAATGGTTCTACAATGGAAAAACAATTGAGGCAAGCCACCGAATTAGAACCGTCTACGCGTTTGGAATGGTTGTACTTGAAATACTTGGTACTAAAACTACAGATTCAGGTGTATATTCATGTAGAGCTAGGAACAGATGGGGACAAGCCGAAATTAGTGTAAAATTAGAGTGCGTTGATAAGAGTAAAGGACAAAAACCAAGATTTACAACTCATATTCAAAACATAGAAGGTCTGAAAGATGGCCAATCAGCTCACTTTGAATGTACAGTTGTGCCCGTTGATGACCCTGATTTAAAAATTGAATGGTATCATAATGATCAGCCACTACGCCACTCTACAAGAATCAAGACTGTATCTGACTTTGGTTTTGTTGTTCTTGATATATCGTATACTCAAAATCATGACACAGGCAATTATGTTTGCCGTGCATACAATAAATATGGCGAAGACTTTACAAGAGCTTCAATAACCTGTTTCGGTAGAGGTGGTGTTTATCTAGACAGTTTACAACCTGATTCATTGGCAAAGATAAGAGAATTAGAAAGTTTACAAGGAATTCAACAACAGGCACCTGCACCAGCTTCGGCAGAACCACCCAAATTTATAACACAAATACAAGATGTGACTAAACTGGTTGAAGGTCAAAGTGCTCACTTTGAGGCCCGATTAGTACCCGTTGACGATCCAGATCTCAAAGTTGAGTGGTTCTACAATGGCAAAAAGTTACCACATGGTCACAGATACAGGACTTTCCATGACTTTGGCATTGTGATATTGGACATTTTGTATTGCTATGAAGAAAACTCTGGAGAATACGAATGTATTGCAACGAACAAACTTGGCCGTGATTCTACAAAGGCTACACTAAAATGTACTTCAAAGGAAAATTTAATCCTGGACTCGCAACTACCGCGGGTAAGTACGAGAATAGATTTATGTATTGATTGATTCACTTCTCAATATTTCAATTATTTGCGCAGACTGTGGACATTATGTTATGTACTCTAAGGCGATGTTAGAATGTATTCTCTCAATCCTGAGTTATCAAATCAGATTTAAGATCAGAAAAGTCATTGATGGCAGGTTTCTTAGCTCGAAACTCCGTTCGAGTGTCCTAAACATGTTCGAAAGGATTGTCAAGGTCAGTTGAGGTCAGAACTACGTGCTGGCCTCTTTATGAGCCTTATGCCAGTATCTTGAACGTATTATAGCAAGGCAACATTATGACTTAACATGATTCTTCATACTTAAATAATATTCATCCTTCAACGCATTTTCCGGCATATAAGGTGCCATTATATTCAATACTGGTTCAGTTCGGCCCTTACAAGAAATTTCAGTTTTGCAATATCTTTAAAAATATAGTCACTTAGTTGAAAAAAGTGAGATTTATTTGATCCTTTGAATAAAAATATTGTATAAAGGTAACTAAAATTTTACATTTAACCCTTTTAGGGCATGGAAGGTGGCTTGGAAAAATTACAAACTTTAGAAGATTCAATGATACGCAGAAAAGATGTCAAGGAAGAAGAAGAACGGGGTAGAGCACCTGTTTTTACGGTACCATTGTCAAATATTGAAAGCCTAAGAGAAGGGGAAAATGCACACTTTGAAGCAAGATTGACACCTACAGATGATCCAAATCTTAAAGTAAGTTTGCCGCCTAATCTCATTAACCTCGTACTATCTTTTTGTATGATTTTTTGTTCTATGATTATGTAATTTGTAATCAACCTTCAAGCTTAGGCAGAACTACACACATCAACAAAGTCTAGGGAACAAGGACATTTCTAGTTTTTATTTAAAAACCCTTTCTTGTAATAGTGAGTGTTTTATATCAATAGAAGGGTATTTTTATACCGTTTTTAATTTTAATTTTAATAAAAACATTTTCATACAAATTTTTTTTTTTTTTAAGAAAGAATTGAGTTGTGCCAATATTGAGTATTACAACCTTCTATGATTAGGCACAAAAATAACGAGGTAGTAAGAAATACAGTAATTAACCGTACTTTAAACGTTTTTAATAATCTGTAGGACCTCCTAAAGCATTAGCAACAGCTCGACAACGGCGTGGCATACTTAGTATGAGATTGTCAATCATCGTCTGTGGAATATGGCTCCATACACTGCGAAGGTGTAAAAAAAGTTGTTCTTCAGTGTTCAGATTTTCCAAAGAATCACTGAAAGCTCTTCTCCCAAGCAAATCCCAGGCATGCTCTATGGGATTGAGGTCGGCAGACTGAGCAGGCCATTCCAACGTCGTCATATTGTGCTCGCTTAACGCATTGACCACTACCCTCGCGGTGTGTGACCGTGCATTATCTTGCATGAACATAAAATCTTGACCGAACTGCTGTCGATGAGGGATTACCATGGGGTGTATAACCTCCTGAATGTATTGGTTTGCATTCAAATTGCCCCGTATCCAAACGAGGTCGGTCCTTCCACCAAGGCGAATTCCAGCCCATACCATGATTGTTCCACCTTGGTAAGGATGAACTTCTTGCGGATTCTGGAGACGACTCCGACGTCCAGGAACTCGCCATATACGCACTCTTCTCGAATCAGGATGAAAACCGAAGCAAGATTCGTCGGAAAACAGAACCCGTGCCCATTGATGGTCGGTCCACTGTAAATGTGCGTTAGCCCACAATAAGCGACGACCTCGATTTCCACGTCGAAGAGCTGGAACCCTAAGCGGTCTGCGAGCATAAAGATTGGCTTCGTGTAGTCTTCTTCTGACAGTTTGATCGCTAATAACCACTTGATGCTGAGACTGGAGGCCTGCGACCAACTGACGAGCAGTAATCGTGGGTTGCCGCCTTGCGGAATTTTGCAAGAAACGATCTTGTCGCGGGGTAGTAACCCTATTTCGTCCCCTGTGACGTTCGGCAACATCCCCTGTAGACCTGTAGCGTGCCCATAATCTGCAAATTACGCTTGGTTGGGTGTTGACAGCATCCGCTACGTCGCGTTGAGTTCGTCCAGCTTGCAGCATACCAACAGCCCTTAACATCTCTTCGCGACTTAAATGACGACGTGACATGATGACTACAGTCACAAAAATGCACAAACCATACGTAAAAGACGTATTATTGATAATAAACGTTATTTACAATCAAAAAAAATAATTTTTATTTTGCCTCAGAGAAACTGCACAATCAAACACTTTTAAAAGTTTTCCCTCCATATTCGAAAATCATTACTTATTTAAATTTATTTTTAAATTTCGAACAACTCTGTAATCTACTTTATTCTATTTTTATTTATTTGCTGCCAGTTATTTGCAAAACAAGATTTACACGAAAAAAAATAATTGGGGTCATCTTGTTCCCTAGACTTTGTTGAGGTGTTTATTATTTCAACGCAATAAATAAATCGCGTGAATTCGAACTTATCGGTCTTATGCATTAACTAAGTAATTTAATAGAAAAGGTTTAATTAAAATATTCTTGTTTTAGGTGGAATGGTACTGGAATGGCAAATCCCTAAAAGCTGGTTCAAGATTTAGAACTTTCTGCGATTTCGGTTTTGTGATCCTTGAAATTTCTCCTACGTATCCCGAAGATTCCGGAGAATATTTGTGCAGAGCGTATAATAACTATGGAGAAGCTGTGACAACAGCCACAATGAAAGTACAAGGAAAACGTAACATTATCTTGGAATCTCAATTACCTAAGGGTATGGAAGGAACTATAGACAAAATAGCGGCTCTCGAAGGATACTCAGGCACCGTGGATTCATTGACTCCAGAAGCCGAAAGTGGCAATCCACCAGAGTTTATTACAACACCATCCGATCTTATCCTATCTGAAAACTCATCTGCACACTTTGAGTGCCGTCTTATTCCTGTTAACGATTCTAGTATGCGAGTCGAATGGTTCCATAATGGTAAACCACTTTTGACAGGTTCCAGGGTTAAGACCATAAATGATTTTGGTTTTGTTATACTAGAAATCGGTGGGGTTTACCAACGGGATGCTGGTCTTTATACATGCAAAGCCACCAACCGTCATGGAGAAGCAACAGTTTCCTGTAAATTGCAAGTAAAGGGTAGACAAGGTATTATATTGGAACCACAATTGCCGTCTCACTTCAAGTCTGGTACTGAAAGTATTCAGAAACTAGAAGAAACTCTACATAAACGTGAGGAAATTGCGGTGGAAGATGAAAAACCAAATCCTCCGAAATTCACAGTAGAGATCAAAGATAATTTAGATGTAGTTGAAGGTGGACCTATTCACTTTGACTGTCGAGTAGAACCAGTTGGTGACCCCACAATGAGGATTGACTGGTTCCACAATGGAAGACCATTTGCAACCGGATCTCGAGTGCATATGCTTAATGATTTCGGTTTTATTGCTTTAGATATTGACTACATCTATACCCGTGACACTGGTGAATATACTTGTCGGGCAACTAATAAATGGGGATCCGCAACAACTACAGCTAAAATTACGTGTAGTGCTAAACGCGATATTGTTTTGGAATCTCAACTGCCTCCAGGTATGAGTGGTGAAAAAATTAAAGAACTTGAAAGGGGACGGGTTACCGATGTTCCAAAAGATGAGCCAGTTATTAACAGGCCTCCTAAGTTCATTACTCAGATCCAGTCTCATACAGTGGAGGAATCTGAAAGCGTCCGGTTTGAATGTCGCGTTGAACCTAAAGAAGATCCTAAGCTGCGAATCGAGTGGTATCGTAATGGAAAGCTTTTGCCATCTGGTCATCGCTACCGAACTGTGTATGACATGGGTTTTGTTTCTCTCGACATTTTGTATGTGTATGCTGAAGATTCAGGGGAATATGTGTGCAGAGCAGTGAATGACATCGGCGAAGATTTCACAAAAGCTACCGTATCTTGTAAACGTAAGTATGAAATGCAACCAGTTTATAGTCTAACTAGCCTTCCGCCCGCGGCTTTACCGCGGGGTTGCACTGAACACGACTTTTGCTCTTACCTCCGGTCTTACAAACCGATTGCGATGAGGAACTTTGAAAAAAGAAACAGCATCAAAATCCGTTCAGTAGTTTTTGCGTCCATCGCGAACAAACAGATAAGAACTTAAAAAAAAATATATTTTCGTGTCCAATATCGTTAATGTAATATAACATAAGTATTTTTTTATATTTCCAATGTACTGACATATAGATATAAACGTAAGAAGAATAGAAATGATGAACTGTTTCTGTTGAAAGTGAAAAGTACGAAAATAATTATTAGTCTTGAAGCCTTTGAGACATAGACCCACATCATAATTGTATATTTGTAAAACGTGGGTCAAATCAAAAAAACTCAAAAGCTTTTCATGTGTGCAAAAAGATTATACAGATAAAACATTTTAGGACTACGTCTAAAAATAAGTAACCCCTAACTAACTCTATCTACACTCTCTACTCTAACGACTAATTACCTGCCTAAGACGTATTTCGTAATCTCATAAAAATCCTTGCCCAAATATTTCTTTTATCATAATTTCTTCATGATTCAACAGAACTGCCTGATATTATACTGCAAAATCAAGTTCCACGAGGAATGAAAAAATCCGAGGCACTAACACAGATGGAGGCAACTATCAAGAAGTATACTTCGGAAATCTTTTTAACTGAAGATGATTTATATGACTCTGATAAAAAGCAACCACCGCGCTTCGTCACACAAATTCAGAGCCAGACTACTTTGGTGGAAATGGAAACTACAAAATTCGAGTGTCAGTTAGCGCCTGTAGGGGATCCCAATATGAAAGTAGAATGGTTCTTCAATGGCAAACCACTGTTGCACAGTAAGTATATCTAACTAAAGTGAGCAGGTATCCCTCTATTAATGTAAATTGTAAATTCTACTTGTACGTGATATATTTACGAATATGATATACTTGGCATCAAGAATACAATAAATACAACGGTTTGTTTCATTTAACCTCAGAAATCATTCCACTTCAATCCTAACACTGTACAGATTCGAGAGAGAGTTAAATCAATAAAACATTATTATTCGCATTTTTCAGAAAATCGGTTTACACCCATCTATGATTTTGGTTACGTGGCTATGAATTTTGGTTGGGTCTATCCAGAAGATAGTGGTGAATACGTTTGTCGTGCTACTAATCTTTATGGTATGGACGAAACTAGAGCAGTAATAAAGACAGCTGGAAAGCCTGGCATTGTCTACGATTCACAGTTACCTAAGCATATGAAGAGTATAGAGAAAATACGAGAGATGGAAGCTGCATGGCAAATGTAAGTACATAATATAAATATGTATTTAAATACTCTAAAATGCCTGAATAAATGAATTATTAAAAGGCAGCCTTATTGGTCAATCGTATGCTCGGATTGATTACTGGATAAAATTTTAGATCGAATTTTATCAGAGAAAACGAAAGGTATCATCAAGTCAGACCAGACTAACATCTTATTTACTTTTAAATACACATACTAATACTTCACTGCGGGGGAAATATTTCTTTTTGATAAGTCGCAAGTCCAGCCGGAGAACCTGCACACCAATTCGTGCAAAGACCGGTGCTAATGATCGTCGACGATCCCATATTCTGCGTGGAATGATATTCTTCACTGTGATATTTTCAAATTTCCATATTAAATAATCTCTTGAAAAAAAAAAATATTAAAGAATATTAGCAATAGGGTTCACGTCGGTAGTGTAATAGCTAGGATTCGAACCCGGGACCTCAAAATCGTAAGGCCGAATTCGTAACTACTAAGCCACTGACGCTCCTGTCTATAATAGTAGGTTATCCAATAACGGCATTAGAAAGTTCTTACAGGGTCGGCAGCATGAGTACGAGGCCCTCGGCGTAGCACACGTCTATAGGCCACGGTTATCGCTTCCTGTGAGCTGGGTCGTGTACTTATCTGCCACCCAAGTACTTTAAAAAAAACAGTCGCGGGCCGCAAGAAGGGTCGCGAGCAGCATGCCGACCGTTGGTCTAGAGTAATACATAGGCTACGTTTTTCTTTCCTACTTCGTAGGAATAGATTCCCATGGGGTTAAGGGAATGGGGCAGTATTTCAAGCAGTCGAAGCCGCGGGCAACATTCGTTGGTATGTAATTTGCAAAATATGGTAGAGCTTGTTTAAGCCCAAATGACGTGCCCCACTACCTTTCTCTTACAAGCAAATTATTGCCGACAAATATTGCTTTCTTTAACTTGTATTAATTTTGTTTTACTTTGTTAATTTTAGCGCACCAGAGCAAGCTGCAGAAGAAGCCAAAGCACGTTCACCTCCAGTATTTGTAAGTCGACCTGAGCCAGTAACAGTTGAAGAAGGCGAATGGGCTCGTTTCTGTTGTCGTGTAACTGGACATCCTAAGCCACGAGTCATGTGGCTGATCAACGGCAACACTATCGTCAATGTAATTATAAATGCACATATTGTATTAAAATTACTAACAACCAATATAACTAGGTGCACAGGTATTGAAGATATATGCATAATATGAAATTATTTTCAGGGTTCAAGATATAAGCTTATATACGATGGAATGTATCACTTTGATATACCAAAGACACGGCAATACGATACTGGTAAAATCGAAGTTATTGCCCGAAGTTCAGCAGGCGAAGCGGTAGCAACGACCGAACTTAAAGTAATACCGAGACATGACGACTATAGAGGCGTTTTAAAGAATGCTCCACGACGTAAGTCATACATACATTGCGGTGAAAACATGACGCTTATTCTGCATTTAACTGTAATCATGAAATTTCACAATATAATATCAAAAACAATTCCTACACATACTGCACTAATATACATAATCAAATGACGCAAACATCAATAAACCGCTTTACGTACAAAATAACCCGTATTCCTTTTATCCTCCCTCTCTCTACCCAAAAGGAGTGCAGCTAAATCAATTGCTTCTACCGGTTTGCCATCGGATGCTGAGAGAGGTATGTTTTGAATTTTGTTAGTATTACTGCTAATAATGTATGTTAACATAATTTTCATTATCATACAGCTTGGTATGATGAGACTACGCAATATCAACGCTCTGAAACAGAATTAGAAAAAACATTTGAAGAAAGACAAGTCTTGCAAAGACAAGGTGTTATTGATCACAGACCTGAGTTGAAAGCTAAAATAGTTAAAGAACCTGAAACAGAATGGCAGCAAACAGTGAAGAAAAAGAAGAGTGAAGAGTATTACAATAAATTACAAGAGCTTGAGAATGATCAAGTTATTAAGGAGAGTCGTCTAAGAGAATCCACCCACCAGTACGCGATTCCAGGCGAAAAGATTGCTGCCAGCTCAATGGCTAAAGGCATGGCCCAAAGATATGAAGACAGCTTGTAAGTATATGTTTTATGAAATGATTTACTTGTGACTTTTATAAGTTGACAGAGCTAAAAATGATTATTTATGATATTTTTTGTCAGAATATGTATGTTTTAGCCAGTGCATATTCGATGTTTGTAATGGCTCAATCAACAATAATCCGTGCAATATTGTAACATGTGATGACACATTAATTTTAGATTAAATAATATATAATAAAACAATTTATATAGCTCTATAGCTAATTTCTTGTCGCTGTTTCTGGTAATAGAGACAACAACTTAGGTCAACGCTCATATTCATTACAATTACATTATTTCAGAGAACAAACTGAAGTAACAACGGAGCAAGTACAAAAGAAAGTTGTGCAAAAACCCAGGATCCCAGATCCTTCAGAATCCACTGTCCATGGGAAAGAAGTACACGTTGCTAAACAGAAGCAAATTCAAAAAGAAGTAATTGGAGATACTGAAATTACACGTAAGATAACTTCAACAGAAACTACAGAAGTGGAACATAAGGCACAAACTCATGAAAGAGTTGTTGAGGGTCCTGTAAAACCAAGCATACCACCAGTGTTCACTAAAAAAATGCAACCATGCCGTGTATTCGAACACGAACAAGCCCGATTCGAAGTAGAATTTGACGGTGAACCATTGCCAACTATTAAATGGTATAGGGAAAATTTCCCTATCAAAAACTCAGCAGACTTTCAAATCCACACCTTTAGTACTAAATCTATATTAATAATCAGGCAAGTTTTTGTTGAGGATTCTGCAGTATTTGCTGCCGTAGCTGAGAATCGTGGTGGAACTGCTAAGTGCAGTGCTAATTTGGTAGTCGAAGAGAAGCGACGTCAAGGTAGGGGAGGTGTGATCACTCCAAGCTTTACATTAACTGCACAAAGTGTTAATGTTGTAGCTGGCCAGTTAGTCAGATTTGATACAAAAGTAACTGGAACAAAGCCTATTGATGTATACTGGTTGAAAAACGGCAAGAAAGTGCAGCCAGATATCCGAAACAAGATTTTAGAGGAAGATGGTTCATACACTCTACTTATTCTTGAAGCATATCCACAAGATTCAGGCAAATATGAATGTGTAGCAATCAACAGCGCTGGAGAGGCAAGATGCGACGCAGAATGTTCAGTAAATGCACCAGTCTCTAAGGATAAACCTAAGCCTCAGACCAAGGCAGCTAATGCACCTCCTGAAATTATAGAACCATTGAAAGATAAACAAGTCACAGAAGGTCAAGCCATAGAATTCAGTTGTAAGATTGTTGGCAAGCCTGTGCCCACTATTCAATGGTATAAGGGTGAAAAGTTAATCAAACCATCTAAGTATTTCCAAATGTCTCGCACAGCGGACGAGTACACATTACGCATATCCGAAGCCTTCCCTGAAGATGAAGGGGACTACAAGTGCGTTGCTTATAATTCCGCAGGCCGAGTCACTGTAGCATCCAAACTGAAAGTGACCCAGCCGGATCAGGCCGATAATTTACCAACGCTGACACCTCTTCGTGATCTTGTAGTTTATGAAGGTCAACCAGCACAATTTAAAACTCATATCACAAGCAAAGTTAAGCCAACTATTCAATGGTTGCGAGAAGGCGCTCTTATACCTGAAACTCCAGACTTTCAGGTATGTATCACATATTAACTGCTTATTTACTAGTAAATTAAATTTAAAGATTGAATGAATATGATTCAATGTTTCTTATCACGCCAGAACAGCTAAAAGAGGTTTGAGTAAAATTGGCGTCATTTTGTAATTGGTATAAAGTGACCAAAAGTTAATATGGACAAATTTCTATAAACCACATCGGGATTAGTATTTAGAGTAATTAGAGTACTTTCACTCTACATGTTTGAATGCAGTTTTATTTCTTTTTAAAAATAAGGGAATGTTTGCTATGAGTGGAATTCGCTATCTCTTCTATTATTTAGAGTACTTACCCCCAGGTAAGGTCGAAAATAGAATGAAAATAATGATATTTATATGTGTGTTTGTACAATAAAATGGTGTCAAAATTATTGATGGCCGCTGAAAAATAAACGACGCGACTAGTCCATACACATTACAGCACCTCCCTTTACCACAGTCATAAATTACACTGTGTTATAGCAATAGACTAGGTATTAGATTGCTTGCGTGTATTGACCTTTCTTATTTCTATTATTTATAGATGATTCACGAAGGCAACAACGCTGTATTGCTGATTGGGAACACCTACGAGGAGGATACAGGGACCTTCACATGCCGTGCCACTACTGCGGCTGGCCAAGTCGAGACCTCGGCAAAGCTAGTCGTCAAAAGTAAGACATAGACACAGGCAGCGAGCTCGCGTCGCGCACTTTAATCCATTAATGTAGTGTTTCTTTGTTTCATCTTTATACCACTTTGAGATCGGGTGAAAACTACTTAGTTCTTAACGTAAAAACTTTGAAAGTTGACATGCGAAGTTAGTTTTACATTAAATCGCTTTCAAATCGTAGCGGTTACCGCAATAATGACTTACGTTCGCTTTTTAGACACACCCCATGATCACCATTTTGTTAGTATGACACATACTACTACGAATATGTCTACCTGAATCCTACCTCATCTTGAACGACCTACCCCGTAAATTGCATTGGATATATCTACATCGCGCGAGAACAAGAGCATAGTGCGCGAACAACTTAACATTATTTGCAAATCGACTCGATTGTAAATTTAACTTGTAGTCAATTTGAGCGAATTTCCGCATCTAACAACGCTGTACATATGAGCTTTTTGTGTAAATACCCTAGTCTTACAATGAAGCAGGCAACACGTCAAGATCAGCGAGCGTCGCGCCAGGTGCTACTATAAAATTGGACACATGTAACTGTGATTATCATGGACACAAGACATTTGACGACTGTTTTGTTTTGCTTTTACCGCTACGATGTTTACTAAATGTATACTATGAACGAATTTACTGTATAGTAGAATTTATTGCGAAATAAACAAAGACGCGTCTTTCGACGAAACATCAAATGTATTTTTCACCCAATACTCATTTACTTATAATAATTTAAAATCTGCTAAAGTTAATGATTTATTGATTTGGCATTATTAACCGTGAGAGTTTAAAAAAGTTTTACGCTTTTTGTGTTGAGATCTGACCTGTGAATCTTATGCAAATGATCTCAGTGATGTCTATCTCTTTTTATAATTGTCATTTCATTAGAAGTGCATTTCATCAGATAGTCATTGAAACTGGGACTTGCGTCAGCTTCTGTGGTTTATGTGAGTAACCGATTATTACTTTCTATGAACGTAAAAGACCACAAAGTAGACAACTAGTAAAACTCCAAGTCCCTGCTTCAACTTTAACCTTAAGCATGAATCATTGTTTGTATTGTCCGACTTAGATTTTGGCATTATGTTTAAGTACAATTACACCTAACAATGCTGCACGTAGATTTGGCGTCCATAACGACGCCTGATGTCACCTAACAGCTACGACTAACTTTGTCAGTGTCACAGCGTATTTGACATATTGCAATATCGATGTTAAGGTTTGCGGTAGTGGGTATCGCGGATGCTGAGTGGGTCGTTCTCGCGGAGAACAAAGTTATTCGTGGTTGTATTTTGCCATACCTCTCGTTCCGCTGTCAACTCTTCTATGACAAAGAAACATAATATACATATAGTGTACTAAGTCGCCCACTTTTGCGACTCAGCACTCAAACAACTTAAAGTACGCACGCATTACTTGCCTTGCCAGTTTCTATGTTTTGACAACACTGCCGATGTTGATGACCTAATTTTTGCAAGTACAAATCCAAATTGAATGAGATTTTATAGTTTAACGTTACAGTGATCTTTAACTTAGTTTGTTTTAAGTGCACGATATTGTTAAAATTAAAATTGTGTTGTATGTTTCACTTGTATTAAGTTATTAGGCGTGGCAGTATTTTATCACTAAATTAGCATATTTAATAATAATATATTTATGAAATAAATTTTTGTATGTTACCTTTATGTGAAAACTGTTTAATAAATGCTATAAATTAATACCATTTTCGCATTATTCTATACACACTAGGATCGATATTTTATTAAAACGATTTGCTAGCAACGGAATAAAACCATCTTACATTAAACACAATGCACTCACCAACACACAGTGCCTGTTATTTATCTGACTTATAAAAGATCATAAAAGTGTTGTTGACAAAATAATGTGGCAGTGATCCGATATTGGTTGGAACGAGGTTGCTTTTTGGTTGCTTTGATTCATACGACTTTGCACAACTCTATCTGAACTTCTCTATTCTTGCCTCATACCATTCAAATCTAAGTCGTGAATCACAGTTTTTTATTACTGTTGTAACTAAACAGTTTATTAACTACCTAAACTTCTGGTATATAACTTTCTATCTTCTTTCTATTCTTTCTAAATGAAATGTTAAACAGTTAAACACAAAACAGGTATTATTAAAAATATGTAAAATTTTGGACAATTCTATTTTGCACACAAAACTTATAAACTCAGTCACACATCATTGATGGTCGTCACAAAAATGAATACAAAAGAATCACACGAAATGTATATCAGTTACCGGTCAAGTTCTAGTAAATGTTACTAGAACTTACTGCTACTACGAATAGTCATCAGCCCAAGTGATTCAAAGACAAACAATGATATGCCTACAAGGATTGAAGGTGAGTGTCAAGGTAAGTATTATTAAAACATTGTATTAAGACGAAAGATTATATACAGTAAAATTCGACTTGATCCTAGTTATCTTCACTGGTCCTAACCTATTCTCGTATTCGTGAATTTTCCTTAGACCCACAGGAGTACTCGGAGATGATTACTTGACATAATATGTGAAGTCAATTGCTTTTCATACTTTATTCTAACACTGTGCCTATTCTGAGGATAAGTCTACCACATAAACTAAAAGGTATCACTGTAAATTACAAAAAAAGTTATAGCATCTTTAGCAGAATCAATTTAAGTGTCGAACTAGTAAATAAATAATGCTTTAGTAAATGTAAAGTCGAATTGTGATCACAATAGGTGATAACACATTTTATATATTATTTTAGGCATTAAGCGATGCAGTCATATCTGTTTAACGTTTTGCAATATCTTTAAAATTGCCAAACAACCTATTGGATTCACGCCACGTTTCCACCCTGTTTACTTATTATTGCTGAGCCAGAAGTAGAAAGTACTGTACTGTACTCTTAAGTGAAGTTATAAACACGTTTATAAAAATTACCTCGGGGTGCATACTAAGATCTGTCTGTACCTATTCTACGTAAGCTTGAGTCATTTTCGAGTCAATGCCAGAAAATAAGTCCCGCGGTCAAACTTGGACCTAAAAATAACATCGCCGCCATACTCAGCAATACTGTGTGCTGCATGCGGTTTAGAGTTCCCAGCACATTTTTTGCACTTTGGGAATTATACTTCGTATAGGCGTTATTAGGTATCATTGAGTATTTCATGACATACGTTACGACATTAGTTTTTACTCATATTTGACAATAATGTAGCTTTTGATTAAGACACGCTCCATCAAACCATTACAGGATGGCAAGAAAATGACCATGTTTTACGTTTCCAAACACTTGAGCAGCTTCTTTAGAACTGTGAACGTACCCTGTATGAGTAAAAGGAGTAGCTGTCGCTATTACGCTGATATGATGAATCTATTCATTATTGCATCTATTAATCCATATTTTTAAAAACAATCATCTTCTAAGTGTTTCAAATTGTCATATACTAACGTTCTAACGTTGGAAACGCGCGAATATAACTTCTTAAGTTCTGCGGTACAACTATTTACTATTGTAAAAAGGTAAAACAAAAAGACGACCCTGGCAACACTATACATGTTGCAACAGCCGCGCCGCGGCCGGGCAAGGGACTTATTTCATGGCGCGTACTCTATCTCATGTTTTTACATTCAAGATAAATATTTTTTGTACAACAGTCTTGAATCGTCGTAATCTGTGGTATGTCCTGTTTTGTATTTTGACATCTCGTTATAACTAGTAGTTCTGTGAACCTGGTAACCTCGCGACTACCGTTTGTCACATTATTCTGATACCCTTTATTGAATCTGGTATTCTTGAAAGAAAAAATTAATAAAATGACCGATACGTATGTAACTTCTCATTTTAAACCGCCCTGGATGTTTCACCAAAAAATAATGACGATCCGCTCTTATAACAAAGCTATCGCAAAGTTTCCCCCTTTTTTGTCATCTGTTTTTTTATACAACGGAATTCACCTTTACGTGGCATGACTTTTTTCACTGCAGCATGTGAGAAAATATATACTTAATGTTTCAGCCAAAATCATCAAGAATCGCTTATAAATAACGCGACACCAAACTATCCCCTTTAATCCCGCATTGTCCCTTCTATCAAAAAAGTTCTCGACAAAAGTTGAGTTTTAAAGCAAGAACATGTGTGTCAGGTTTGGTAAAAATCGGTAAAGAAATGCGCCCTCTAGACAGGAACTGACAAACATACTGACGTAGACATGGACAAAAGCAACATCGGCCACCTTGACGAAACGGATACGGAACGAATATCAATGTGATACCGAAGTAGCGCCTAGGTAGGTTTAATATCGAAGTAAACCATCGTTAATATCGACGAGTATAAAGAAAAAATGCTCTCGCCATTGTATGCGCATTAATGGATTGTATTTTGTATAAGCTCATCATCATCATATAGAAATTGTGTCCCGATCGCATCCAATGTTCCTCTTCCACTTCGCACGGTCATGGGCATGCATGGTGATAAGACCATTCGCACGCATGTCACCCTCTATGTCAAGGCAGCACTTCTAGGGTCTACTCTTCCTACTGGTGTAATTTCTGGGCATTTCTTGCAGCCTGGCGGTTATCACAAAGCGTGATCGCACCAGCAAAGATATTCTCCTGCATTTTATCTACGATAACACAGACATGAACGCTCTCGCGGATGTTGAAGTTCCTTATGCTGTGTTGTATAAACTCATATTATTAAGATAAAATGTAAGATCAAGACCCCTAAAATCTGAGTATGAATTTAAATCCAAGTATGTACTGTATACTAGTTATTTGTTAAAATCTTTATATTGTTTCAAATCCGTTACACTAGCTTGAACACATCTTGGTAAAAGTACATCTGTTCTCGCCTTGTTTGATTTTCTTTAAGAGATTTGTCTGTGAAAATTGCGCGAGTACAAGACCTGTCTTGACTTTAATACAACACAGGATGGATGTAACAAACATGTATGATTGAGGTTTCGATGTTGTTTGATTTTATCGCTTCTGTGTCGGCAAAGGACTTCGTTTATTTTGTTCCATAATCGAAAGTGCCAAAAAAGTGCTATTCCTTAAGAGCTTATTCACACTACCATCTTTTATTATACCGTCGATGTCGAGGGACCACTGCCCTCGATTTTATTAGAGTTTAAAAATCTTGTAACCATACATTTATTTTCTTTTTTTTAAACTCTAAAAAACTAAGGGCGATGGTCTCTCAACTTTGACGTCATTAATAAAAATACTAGTGAGGCCAAGCTGTAATGCGATATCATTTCCTTTTTGATTAGACTGCACTATCATTTTTGAACCAAACATGTATGGAACGTGAATGATGTCCTTTAATCACAATGAACCCCGTAGCAATCTTGAGGCGAAAAAGTTATAGGGTTGAAAGATATAGAGGAAGCAGAATCATCATCTGATGACATTGGAATTACTAACAACTTACAACGTAAGGGTATAAGAAAATCCACTTAATCCGCTTGTCGTTACATCGGCCGACCTTCGTCCGAAGTCTATTTAAGGACTTCCAGGTGGTCCAAGCGAAGTCCCATCCTTTGGGAAGATTCCACGATAGCGGAACAACGGGGATGGCTAGCAGTCACCACGGTCCCCAGAGATCCACTCTAGTTAGAGACGGTTCGCAATCAGTATAGACATGGGATGGATGGATAATAAAGGATGTGTGATTGTAAACTTTAAAGTCAAGTACTTGGTCGTAGCTCCATTATGATTTAGACCACTGTCGTGCTGGACCGGTATAAAGGGTCTTCTTCTACGTCTTCACACAACACACAAATATACAACCAGATTGTCGCACGATGCCACTGGAATATTTAAAGTGACTTCATAATAAGTACTCCCTATAGGTAGAGTAGGAAATAATTAATTAAAAATTGTTTTATTAGGCAGCAAAGTCATAAAAAAATATCTGAGTGCCTAATCGACCTTAATATTTAATGAAATAATGCTTACTCTACAATTCTGCATGACTTGATTGGGAAAATTTTAAAAACATAATAGTTGTGAGTTTATATTACAGAGTATGTATTATACAATACCGCTTAATGACAATAGGCTTGCGTGCTGCCCCTTTTTACGTGGGACCGAAAATCATAATTGTTGAAATGTGGGTGTAATACATTTTTGTGTACCATGGTGACTGTTCTGATCAGCTCTTCCAATTAGTCTCACCCTCCCCTTTCCTACACAGGACAACACGTGCAGGTCTTAGATATCATCCGCACACGGTGCAGAACATCCGATCAAGAACCAAGCGGTTCGGTGACTCTTTCCTCTGTCGCACCATTAAGGCCTGGATTTCATTACCAGCTCACGTGTTTCCTTCTTCCTACAGTCCCGGGTTCTATAGGCGGGGCGTGAAAAAGCATATGATGAGGCCGTCAAGCTGAGTTTCACCATTGTCACACGGTATGTGTAAGTAATGGTGACCCTCTTTTCTGAGACTTTGCCTTCAGCTTACAATCAGGCAAGGCGAAGTCTAATTGACGTGTTCTATATAAAAAAATATATTTTGGTACATTTTTGGTAATATACATTTTTGCTCAAGATATAAAAATGAAAAAAAAAATTACAATACGCGTTTTACAACCAAAAGCCCCCCCGCCTCCCCCAGGAGGTGAGATGGTTAAGAATTTGTTGTAGTCGGTATGTCAAGCTTTGCGTTAGGCTTCTTTGCGCCCCACAACCCGAAAAGACCATTCTATTCGAAAAGTATCACTTTGTTCCTCTATAAGCGGGAGCAAAATAGCTCTTTTCTGTTAAGGATTTTTTAGCGGGTGGAAAAGTGATTTTTATTTGGAACATATATATCATTATTACAATTGAACGCAAATTGTATGCTGCAATACTAGTTGGTACATGCAAACGCACGGCGCGGATACCCGTGCTAACTAAAAAAAAATAAAAGCGCGCGCATAACTTGTCTCTGACTGCTTATACTGAAGATTGATAGGGATGGAACTTGTTACACATATTGAAATAGGTTTTCGTATTTATCTATATCTTTTTGGTGTTACTTTATTTTTGAAAAGAAACGGGAAACGTACAAGTACCTAATTCAATATTCTGTCTGTTCTTGTAAGAATTCAGTACATATGTATTTTCTCATAGAAAGGGGATGAAAAACTACTACTTTGCTCCCTTGTTATACAATCTACTATTTCTACATACCAGGCTCCGTAGATATTTCAGTCATTACATCATAGTATTATGACGAGTTCCTTGATATCAACATTTCATTAAAAAATATAATTATACACCACTACTTTTTAATAACAAATACCCAAATTATTAAAAAAACAACGTTCTTAAAGTTTTTAAACTTTCAAAATACGTACATAGTGACAGTGAGCGTCACTATGTTATATTACGCACGAGATAAGTAATAGAAAGAGAGAAAGAGTAATAGTAAAATAATCATATTAATGAATCGCAATTTTTAATTCCAAAATAAATTTACAAACGTCAGAATAATTGAATGTTGAGCTCATATACATATTTTTTGTTTCCTAGAATGGATGTTTTGCTCACCAAATATTGTTTTCATAAAACATAAACATTAATACCAAATAACAATTTGCTTTAGTGTAATCAAATTAGCTAATTTAGTTAAAATATATCTACTGGCTGAGTTTATAGTGGTTTCACTATTCCATCGGGGAATAGTGAAATAAATGTAGCCTATGTCCTTTCATGGACCTTCAATTCAATTTTCAAAAGTAAAGCTCACAGAAAGAAATCTGAGAATTACATGGAGATCGACAATGAATTTAAAATTCACTTGATGAATTAAACGCGGACAAAATCACTGACGGACATTGTTTGGAAATTATTTATCCTTATCTTTTTCAATAATAGTTGTAAAATGTACAACGTATGTACATTTAAAACTTAGCAGTTATTATTAGTTTAGTTTTAACACTAAATATTGGTTTATATTTATTTAATTTAACGCTGACTTAATGTACTTGTCAATTTGTTTTAATTGTCAAAAAGAGTTATTGCTGAATTTCACATATATACTCGTACCTAATATGATATTAGCTAGGAAATTAAATCGATGTAGAAATTACTTACTTATTTTCAGACTCCTAGTCAAAAGCAATGCGTTAACATTACGTTAAAAAGTACAAAAATGTGTTTTGTCCCTATTCCACAAATGTAAAGATGTATCAGAAACTGGTATCGTAGCAAGAAAAATAATTCTTCTCACGTAACTGGTTACGTATCAGTTGGTTTCGTAGGCGGTCGTACGTACCTAACCACTTTGGTAGGACAAAATCCTCATGGTACGTAACTGGTTCCGTTACAAGAAAAATAATTCTTCTCACCAGTTACGTAACACGGTTTCGTCGTCGGCCAAAGGGGCGCGATAAAGAAATAGGAGTCCCGAAAAGCGTCGCAAAACAAAAAAGAGGATGCAGTAATTAAGAATCAAATATTTATTCAAGTATTATATTATCTATACTAATATTATAAAGCTGAAGAATTTCTTCGTTTGTTTATTGGTTTGAATGAGCTAATCTCGGGAACTACCGGTTTGAATTGAAAAATCCTTTTCTATTGAATAATGCATTTATCGACTGAGGTTATAAGCTATATAACATCACGCTACAACAAATAATTTTAAAAATCAAAATCCCAACTGCTTGAAAAGTGAACCAAACTACCTACATAATTAAAAAATAAAGAAAAGAAAAACAAGCACTTAGATGCCCGGTGGTCTAGAATTTTATAATATATTATTAAATGATTATTATTGAAATAAATATAATAGGTATATTCTAATAATGAAACAAAACAACTGAACAGTCGGAACCCCTTTGGTTCAGTTGTTTTATTATGTTATGTTCCAGTAGTCGCTATATTGAATTTTCACTAGCGACACGCCTTCAGTAACACTCGCCGTACTAAGAGGAATAGATTGACGAGTGAATAATAAAAATCGGCAAAGACCTTTGGCCTGTGTAGCGCTTTAAATAAACATACATACATAGGCTGAGAAACACATTACCACTCCTTTGCGTCGCGCAGTCGGGTAAAAAGGGATCGGAGCAGTGATCATAAAAGTCAACGAATCCGGCAGATTTCCATACAAGTATTGAAGAATAAAGATTTGTTTTTTGGATTTTTGTATTCGAATAAACTCAAAACTACTGCACCGTTTTCAAAAATTCTTTTACCATTGGAAAGCTGCATTATCTCTGACTAATAAAGGCATATATTTATTATATTTAAAAAAAATTAGGAATCCATACTAAAACTCCAATAATGCAATCCAAGGTGTAGAAAAATGACCTAAAAATGCCTTACATCGCATGCGCTGTGAAAACTCGTGTATAAATATTTTTTTTCATATTCAAGACTGTTTAAAGACCAGATGATTACTTATTGAAATCGGACGTACTCTTCAAAAGATCTGGTCGCCGCCTCCCCCATACCGGGGTTCGATAGGGACACCGTGCTCTTTTTCTGAAGTCATCTTAAACAGTAGTAACTGGGTCACAGTGTCAGCCGGGTAGTGCAGGATACTCTAAGCAATCTTACACTCTGGCATTTTAAGACCCGAGATGGCATGCGGTTTTCGTCGGTCCGAGTTCGACATAACCATTCCTGGTGGCCGACGGGGGTGGGTTACGAAGGAACTTCTGCACGAAAAAAGAGTTGGAACAGAATTCGAATTCCACGCCAACGAAACCAACGAAACCAACTAACTGTTGTACAGTTAGTTGGTTATAAAAACAGATGAGAAAAAGGGGGGAATTTGCTGTAGCGTTTATCTTAGAACGGATCGTCATTATTTTGTGCTGAAAAATCCAGGGCTATTTAAAATAAGACTACGTATCAAATTTTTTTTATTCTTTAAGAATACTAGATTTGAAGAGTACGAGTGACAGAAAATTTTGCAAAGGGTGCTCGCGAGGTCTACTGTTCACAGAACTACTAGTATTTAACAAAATAATACCATAATCTCCGTTTCGACAAGGTGGCCGATTATGCTTTTCTTCGTATTTATGTCAGTATGTTTGTCAGTTCTAGAGAGTGTATTTCTTATCCAATTTTCACCAAATTTGGCACACATGTTCTTTGATTTAAAACTCAACTCATATTCTTAAGTTGGTTAATTTTACTTAAAAGAGACATTCCTTTATTGATAATAAGAAACAAAACTGCATTCAAAGTTTTTCTAAAACTCGCTTGCCACACCCGGAAATCGAACCGACTAAAATTCGAAAAAATAAAATCCTGTATTTTTATAACATCAATTGACAGTGTTATAAGGATCAAATTTCTCTAAGAAACATGGTGAATTAAATGTAAGGAAGTTCATAAATTTTTAATTTACAAATTCAATACCATGAGACACAACACTTTTACTCAAGGTGCCATCAAATACATTTTCAACGATATAGGTATCTTAGAAGCCATTGATTTATTAAAATGAGTACTAAATGACTGATTTTTGTTTTCGGTTCAGAATGTAACTTTATTGAGTAACTGTATGAAGTACAAGTAGCTTGGAGTGATTGGTCTGGCACCTCTACCCGGTACACCGCATTGCACTCTGGGCAATGGAGATTGCACGAGAATTGCCTTATTGGGATTTAATCATCTAAAAAACCGTCAATTGAGACGGAGTGGCGTGCGGTTTTAGTCAGACCGCGTTCGATATAAATACCTGTGATTGACAGAGGGTACCTCCGCAAGAAAAGGGGATTAATAATTTAAATATGGAATTTTATTTATATATTTTGATTGTTATTTTTGTAAAAGAGTAAAAGGTGCTTTATTTCGTCAAATTCAATCTATAAACTTTGATTTCAGGGATTACATTTAATTTAATTTACCATATTTGTTAGAGATATTTGGTCTTCATGATTTACACTATCGATTGATGCTCAATGCGAAGAAAACTAAAATGTGTAAAATTTACAATGCCTAATGCAAGACAGATATACACTTATATTATAATGAATAATGAATCTATTCAAATAGTCAATACCAGTTTTTTTGGCATAACACTAGATAGTAAACTGCAATGGGGAGGAAGGAAGACTTAGCTCAGCTGCCTATGTTGTTAGAAAGATAAGGTCACTGACTGATGAGGAAACTGTACGAAGCTACTTTCATAGCGTTGTCATATGGTCTGCTACTTTGGTGCTCAGCTGACGATGTTGGTACTATATTTGTACTATAGAAATGAGCAATCTATGCCTCAGACCCCGTGAAATTAATATTCTAACAGTTGCTTCGCAATACATTAACGATAAAATTTATTATGTACGAAAGAACCTTACATTTCTGTTGAAAATAATCAGATTTACATAATTTTAATAGGAGAAATAAACTTGTACCAAAACTCAGGCTTCATAAAGTTGTTAATTCGTAGCTGTATAAAAAAATAAAAAGTCTCAGAATTTGTTTGACATGCCACTAAATAAATTTAAAATAGAAGTGACAGAAAAAAACTTTTATGAATAAAGTTCATTTTGAAGTACACACATCAACAAAGTCTAGGGAACAAGGACATTTCTAGTTTTTATTTAAAAACCCTTTCTTGTAATAGTGAGTGTTTTATATCAATAGAAGGGTTTTATACCGTTTTTAATTTTAATTTTAATAAAAACATTTTCATACCAAATTTTTTTTTTTTAAGAAAGAATTGAATAGTGCCAATATTGAGTATTACAACCTTCTATGATTAGGCACAAAAATAACGAGGTAGTAAGAAATACAGTAATTAACCGTACTTTAAACGTTTTTAATAATCTGTAGGACCTCCTAAAGCATTAGCAACAGCTCGACAACGGCGTGGCATACTTAGTATGAGATTGTCAATCATCGTCTGTGGAATATGGCTCCATACACTGCGAAGGTGTAAAAAAAGTTGTTCTTCAGTGTTCAGATTTTCCAAAGAATCACTGAAAGCTCTTCTCCCAAGCAAATCCCAGGCATGCTCTATGGGATTGAGGTCGGCAGACTGAGCAGGCCATTCCAACGTCGTCATATTGTGCTCGCTTAACGCATTGACCACTACCCTCGCGGTGTGTGACCGTGCATTATCTTGCATGAACATAAAATCTTGACCGAACTGCTGACGATGAGGGATTACCATGGGGTGTATAACCTCCTGAATGTATTGGTTTGCATTCAAATTGCCCCGTATCCAAACGAGGTCGGTCCTTCCACCAAGGCGAATTCCAGCCCATACCATGATTGTTCCACCTTGGTAAGGATGAACTTCTTGCGGATTCTGGAGACGACTCCGACGTCCAGGAACTCGCCATATACGCACTCTTCTCGAATCAGGATGAAAACCGAAGCAAGATTCGTCGGAAAACAGAACCCGTGCCCATTGATGGTCGGTCCACTGTAAATGTGCGTTAGCCCACAATAAGCGACGACCTCGATTTCCACGTCGAAGAGCTGGAACCCTAAGCGGTCTGCGAGCATAAAGATTGGCTTCGTGTAGTCTTGTTCTGACAGTTTGATCGCTAATAACCACTTGATGCTGAGACTGGAGGCCTGCGACCAACTGACGAGCAGTAATCGTGGGTTGCCGCCTTGCGGAATTTTGCAAGAAACGATCTTGTCGCGGGGTAGTAAACCTATTTCGTCCCCTGTGACGTTCGGCAACATCCCCTGTAGACCTGTAGCGTGCCCATAATCTGCAAATTACGCTTGGTTGGGTGTTGACAGCATCCGCTACGTCGCGTTGAGTTCGACCAGCTTGCAGCATACCAACAGCCCTTAACATCTCTTCGCGACTTAAATGACGACGTGACATGATGACTACAGTCACAAAAATGCACAAACCATACGTAAAAGACGTATTATTGATAATAAACGTTATTTACAATCAAAAAAAATAATTTTTATTTTGCCTCAGAGAAACTGCACAATCAAACACTTTTAAAAGTTTTCCCTCCATATTCGAAAATCATTACTTATTTAAATTTATTTTTAAATTTCGAACAACTCTGTAATGTACTTTATTCTATTTTTATTTATTTGCTGCCAGTTATTTGCATAACAAGATTTACACGAAAAAAAAAAATTGGGGTCATCTTGTTCCCTAGACTTTGTTGAGGTGTTTATATGAGTATCTTGATGACGGCAATGCGTGGTCAACTGAAGTCTCTTGATTGCTTGCACAAAATAAATTGAAAACAGAAACATATTTAATAAAAGATAATCTAGTTCTAATAAATATAGTTCTATAATATAAAGTTTCTTGATGATATCTTCTCAGTAGAACTAACCTACCGAACCAGCGAAAAAAACATTTACCAATGGTTTAGTTACATTACTTAATATTTTATACTCGTAATATTCCTTGACATAATTGTAAAATTTTGACTTTAACGCTTTAATTTTTTTTTTTTTTTTTTTACGTGCGCAAAATCCCCACGGATACCTCCCCACCGGAGCCGGTGGAGGAGGTTATGTCGGACTCGAACCGACTAAAACGCACGCCGCCTGTGGGTCGTTTTGGTTGCCGAAGGTGAGGTTGACAGGCATATCCCTCGCACCCCGGCCGACCCAGGGCCATCTCTCACGATCTGGCCCTCCTCTCGGGTGTGGGGACCACAGAGTCCCCAACTCGTCCCCAGAAACGGGGAGGCGCGCCACGCGCGCCACCGCCGCGGCCTGCTTCTGCCACGGTGACAGGCGGCTTCACCTGTCACCCCCAGGCCGGCGCTCATGGGGGGCGGAGGTCGTTCATCGACCTCCGACGCCCGAGTTGCCTTCGTACGCGGGCAGCTTGTCTTGCGATCCTTCGTCGCTCCCGCTGCCGCTCCCGCCCCGCCTCCTCCTTCACGAGCATTACTTGCTCGCAGAAGGAAGCGCCGGCCGCCCACGCATCCGCGCAGCGAACCATCGCCGCGAACGTGGGCTCTTAATGTGCCTAAACTGAATAAATGAAATAGATTCTTTGGTTTTTCTTTTTTCGATGCCATAAAATACAGAGAAACTGCAGGGGCTATCATGGAACAATATACATATTTATGCAACAATACAAATAAGTATACAAAAACAAAGTTATTAACGTTTTTAAGGTTTCAATGGTTTCAAAGGTACATGCCAGACTGACACTATTATTTTACGCACGATGTGTATTACGTGGGGCGCACTATAAGTTTCCAGAATGAATATGAAAAAATACTATTAAAGGTACAAAATTAATTTATTGTTTTTCAAAATAATCTCCCTTGGCGTCTATGCACTTTTTCATTCGATCAAACCAGTTTTGAAAACTTTTGTGCCACTCCTCTGTGGTGACCTCTGAAACGTCTTTTTCATACTCCTCGACAGCCTCTTCTGGTGATGAAAATCGTTGGCCGCGTAATTTGTTCTTAATTTTTGGGAACAGATAAAAGTCACAAGGTGCCAGGTCGGGACTGTATGCAGGATGACTCATGAGTTCTACATTTTTCGCCTTCAAAAAGTCGTTTGTCTGTCTGGTCGTGTGGAAACTAGCATTGTCGTGGTGCAGGATGATACGGCGTTTACGGTTATTTTTACGGAGTTCGTCAATAACTTCCGGCAAACAAATGGTCGTGTACCAGTCACTATTCACAGTACGACGATTTTCTAAAGCAACAGTAGCCACGTGTCAATCCATGTTTCGTCACCTGTTACTATGTCCCACACCAAATTTGACGCACCTTCGTTGAATCTGGTAAGCATGGCACTGCACCAAGTGACGCGGTCCGTTTTTTGATCCTCGGTCAAGTTATGTGGGATCCACCGCGAGCACAGCTTTCTCACACCCAAATGTTTGTGTAGGATTGATTGTATTTGACTCATACCTATTTCTAAGGATGCGCGAATTTCATGGTAGGTCACATGCCTGTCTGTTTCAATCATACGGCGCACAGCATCGATGTTTTTGTTGGTCACAGCGGTGGACGGCCGACCATCGCGAGATTCGTCACTGATATTGATACGACCACGCTTGAATTCTGCAAACCAGCTATAAACAGTCGTCTTGCATGGAGCTTCATCGCCAAAAGCTGTTTCAAGCCGAGCGATGCTCTGTTGAGCCGTCAAATTACACTTAAAATCGTAGAAAATCATACTACGAAAATTTTCCCGAGTTAAATCCATGTTGATGCAGACACACAATTTTTTAAATGGCGCCACAAGGTAAAAACAAAAGACAGTCAGATGAAACAAACTGTATTCTACAGCCAAAGAGTTCTATTTTCAAATGTTGTAATAAATTTTCAAATATTGTTTATGTAAGTGGCCAGTTCCGGAAACTTTTAGTGTAACCTATGTAGTAATCATACCAATGAATCGCGCCTCGGGCCGTGTACTTCCGAGTGTACTTTTTATGTGTGTTTGTTACGCGATAATGAATGGAATCTATTTTTCTTGCGGTGTTCGATAGGGTGGTCTTTCAGAATGGTCCTATAACCAAGAAATCCGGATCTAATGCTGAGATCTAGGAGAAATCTGGAGAAACCCTTAAAATGAATGTTTGTTACGCGATATCAATGCCAATTATGAACAGACTTTTATTTTTCTTGCGGTGTTCGATAGGGTATACTTTCAGAGTGGCCCTATATCCAAAAAATCCGGGTCTGATACTGAAATCTTAGAAAAATCTGGAGTATTTATTAATACTTTCAAAGTGGTCCCATATCCAAGAAATTCAGATCTCATGCTGAGATCCTGGAGAAATCCGGAGAATAACCAAAATTACGCCTGCTTAATATGTATTAGCAATCAGCAGCACCAATGTGACTATTTTTGGACATGGGTAGCGTTTTATATTAAAATAACAGTAGGTATAGTGAAAATTATTAAAATACAACTTAATAGTGATCCTTTACAGCACTTACGTATTAATATATACATATAATCAGATAAAGGTAGGTAGGTATATGTTCTAAGTGGCTCAGATGGGGCCCATACCCCAGCCATATGTGTATCAGTATTTTACAAAATTTCACTACTGTGGGGGCAAAATAGGTCATGAACCGTTGTTTGTAAAAGTCATAATTTGCGAAACGGATTTTTACGATCTTTGTTTTGTTGGAAATTGAATGGTCGTTCCTGGTGCAGAGAGTCCGAACCGAATCAAGGGATCCAAGGAGGCAGATGACGGGATCTAGGGAAATTCAAAATGTAAGCAACGGTACTGTTTTTGATCGTTTGCATTTCAATCAAATCAATCAGCCCACTGCAGTCCACTGCTGGACATAGGCCTCTGCCAATGTGCGCCATTTTCTCCGATCCCCCGCCTTCCGCATCCAGTCTGTCCCAGCCACCTTTTTCAGGTCGTCCGTTTGCATTTACATAATTTAATTTGACTATTTGCCACCGAAAATTATTTCGTGATGTTAAACTAATGATAAAAACCTAAGCAAACGATGGAAAATGAATCGGTTATAAACTTATAGCTCACTAAAAAGGAAAAAAAAACAAAATAGAGGCTCTGAAAAGCGAAAAATAAATGAAATTACAGATTTACTGATCTATTAGAAGTCGGAGCTTACTTTGTTTGATGTGCCTAAACTACTATGATGCAATCAATTGAAATATCGCCTTTCGATCTAGTCACCGACTTCTAACAGATCAGTAAATCTGTAAATTCAATAATTTTTTTCTTTTCAGAGCCTCTATTTAGTTTCTTGAAATAGGTTTAAGTTTTTGCTAAAATTTAATTTATTTAAGGATATCTTTGATTAAGGGTACCCGGAAAATGTAACAAAATGTGCTCGCGAGGTCTACTGTTCACAGAACTAATAGTTACCTCTAGTGGTAAACCTTTTGAGACATGCAAACACGTTAAAGTTAGCGGTAGCAAAAGTGTACTTTTTCTATCTTTTGTTATAGAAATGGTCGCGGCGCGCAGGCATGTTTCCTTTGCTAGCAACAATATGTTTAGGTATTTTAACTATAATAGTCACTCATATTAGAGTATTAGAGCTATTGGGATATTTACCATGTATTGTTTTGAATTTTCGATATATAGACTCGGTGGATAAAGACTAAAATATATTTAGGATAAGATAAGCTAAGATAAATACTCTTTATTGCACACCAAACATAGGACACAAGCGAAGGATGCATACATGTTAGATAGTTGTACAATGGGCGGTCTTATGGCGGTCTACGATCTCTTCCAGACAACCAGAGTATGGACATACTTCCAGTAATCAGGATAAAGTTATAATTATTTAATATTTGTATCTAGCGTAGCATTAAGAGAAAAGAAGTGAAGAAGAATAAGATACTATATTATTTCATGGAATAAATACCTACCTATATATACAGATATAATAAATACATACACTAATTACATAATATACAGTTATTAGAAGTATAAAAGAAAAACAATAAAGAGTGAACATACATAAAAACTTAACGTCAGGTAGTGCTCTGTTACCAGTCTCGAAATGTAGGCAACGTGTTCCACAATTGTGCAGCTTGTATTGTGAAGAACTTATCGTAGAAGCTTGTAGAATGCGTCACAATTACCAGGGTCAAATTTTCCGTACATTTTAGGTGTCTAGAATTTTTCTCGCACAGAAATCGAAATCAGTTTTTTTAAATAGAGAGGAGTAGTCGTGTGTAAAGGGTATCCCATCTTCTGTAGGGGATCTTTAGATGTCAGGGTGTAAAATTGCCTAGAGTATATCCCGGTTGACCCTGGGCCATTTACGGTAACAGTATCGTAAATGGCCCAGGGAAGAAGCACGGTGTCCCCATCGAACCCCGGCAAGGTTGGGAGGTGAGGTATGGTCGCGCCACTGCGCCGGCAGGGGCAAAAGGGTCAAAGGTGGCCACACCAGTAGTCCCCACACTTGCACTCGTCGACCAGACCATCCTCCGCCTGCAATCTACTGTGCCCTCTGGTAGTCAAAGGAATATGTAGGAAGCCTCCGAGAAACCTTATACTGGACCGTGCCGGGCTACGCACGTGACATACTTCGAGCCCCCGTTGTACCCTTTTAGCCCATGTCTGTACTAAATTATGTAATTAGTTTTCAAATAATGTATCGAAATCTAACGGATTTTTTGACATTTATAATTTAGTATCTTTTGAGCATCCGATTTCAATAATTCAAAAAGAATCAATAGGTATTGAAACAGTCTTAAAAAATGATTTGGAGAAGAATTACACAAAGGCATAGATAACATGCTCTGATTTGAAACGGCTTTAAATAACGCTATGGCAAACTTCCCCCCTTTTTACTCATCTACATTTATTTTAAAAAGTTCACCTTTACTAGATACGATTTATTAACAACAACCTGGGAAGAATAATATCCTTGATGTTTGAACCAAAAATAATTACGACCCGTTCATTAATAACGCGACAGTAAACTTCCCCATTTTGTCTCCCATTTTCCCTCGTATCAAAAAAGCTTGCGACAAAAGTTGTTTGAAATCAAAGAACATGTGAGCACCGTTTGGTGAAAATCGGTTAAGAAATGCGCACTCTAGACCGGAACTGTCAGACAAACAAATATACGAACAAAAGCAAAATGGGTCTACTTGTTGAAACCCGCGTGGTTCCCGGCAAAGTAGAAGCCACCTGGTTCCCGGGAGAGTATAATTCGGACCATCCCATCTCCTCCCAAGCGATGTCGTACAAGGTGACTAAGAGTTACAGCTGTTTAACATTAGTCAGATATATACAGCCTAGACTCAGCCTCAGAAGCATGACTTGAGTGTACAATAGTGCACGGAAGACGGCAATAGGCTCACACCCTATTACGAGGGACCGAATTCAATAATTGGTGAAATGTGGGTGTTAATTCACCTCTGCCTAACCCTCCGGGGATAAAGGCGGGGGGGTTATAATCTATGATCAATAGTTTTCGCAGCGCACGCTACTTAGGGTATTTTTAGGTCATTTTTAACCGTTATTGCAGTTTAAGTAGGGATCCCTATTAAAAAAAAAAATAATATAGCCTACGTTGTTTGGCATACTGCTGGCATCCTTAATAAAGTAGCAATAGAATCAATAAAATTCCTCCAATAACTCGAACGATACAATCATAATGTTTATCGTTAAGGAGTTCCATTATTAACCAGCGTAGTCTAAATCAAGAGCATTCCATTTATGCTGTACATCACTAAGAAGTTATGTTGTCTGCTTTGTAGTCCAAGTAAGTCTTGACCACAGTACTGTACAGGAACATTTCACACTCTCTTTTTTTTTTTTTTTGAGGAGTTTCTTTGTTAATCGCCGGTATCCAATACCAAAGAAATTAAAATAGGACTACCCCAAAGCTAAACTTAAACAAACATAAAAAGAATTTTTAAAATCGGTGCATAAAACATCAAAAATATAGCTGAATATTTTTTACACTTCTGCGTACCCATTCAAAAGATACAGGCGTGATGTTATGATGTCGTCTTGCACGAATAATGCAGTAATATGCGATTGCATAATCACAGCTGTTTTCCTGGTATTCATTGAAGAGTTCTGTGTCCTAAACCCCTCATCAGATTTGACAAAAATGAGAATTGGATTATTTTGGGATTAACCCCTTTCGATAAAAGAATTTCGTAAATAAAAAAACCATTAAAATTGAGAATCTCCTTCTTTCTAGACTGCGGTTAAAAACGAAAAAGTACAATTTGTATATGAGTTGAATTCAAACTCTATCACGAACTATTAAAACTCATAGTCACAATGCAGATCCACTGAACTACAAAACGTTGACGACTGTGTCCGACATAGTGGTTTACGTAAAACATCCAAATCAATATTGTCTGATTCTTTAATATAATAAAGGAATATTTATCAATTTCTGTTTTGTCTGTCTTTTATAGGTATTTTACTTTGTGGAGATTCAAGATTGTACACTTTACTGCTCATTTAGTGACAGACAGCGTGATAATTTACTGTAAGGATATCCAAGTAATACCGAACTGCAAAATTCCTGGAAACGTCCATGCATAATTTATAAAACTTTAAATTGATATGAAATCTGCATCCGTTATTTCTTCTATTCAAACGAGAATTTTTTTATGGCTTACCTTCTACATTACAATAAATTATTCAATTGTAGACGTAACTGGTCTTTCATTAAGCGTGTCCTATCTTTAAATTTAAATGAAACAAAGTGTGTGTGAGATATTATCGAAATTATTTATTTATTTGAAAGATGTAGTGTTGCCATTATGTGTGGAATATGGCATCATTCAAATGTCCGCCACGGCTTCTGTGGGTGCAGCGCATGCGAGATATCCAATTATCCATGACTTTTGCGCATAAATCAGGCTGAATTTGACCTATGGCATAGGTAAAGTTGGCTTTGAAGGCCTCTGTGGTTTATGGCGTCTAGCGAGGTTAAATGGGCCTGAAGGCTGAAGATAATTTTTCTGTGAAAATTACGGTCAGTTGCTAACTGCTCCAGTGCCCATCCAGTGAACACACGTCGTTGTCGGGTGAGTTGAATTTTATACGGGTGCAGGCTCAAGTCACGACGCAAAATTCGCCAAGATGTGGTCTGTGAAAGGCCGAGTTCTTGTGAGCGACGTGAAATCGACTGCCTAGGATTCCCTCGCGCACTCTCACGGACAGCGGCGATGTTTTTGGCAGACTAACGTTTTGTCGACGTATGGGTGTTGGTCGATCATTTACCGAACCAGTGGACTCAAATTTATCCACCACACGATGAGTCCTCTCGGTAGGACGATTATGGCGACCGTAAAATGGGCGAAGCGCGCAGTGCGTTGCCCGGACAGAACACTCATTTTGATGAAAAAAATTTATCATTTGCACGTGTTGTTGAATACTATAGCTATCCATGACGATTTGGCAAAACAGAATGAATATATGACAACCAATTTGACAGATGTAGCTTCAACAAGATGGCCGCTACCAACTACCAAAGTTCGGACGTGCCTATTGGAAGACCCGTTATTATAGTTATTAGTTACTATCATGATTACATATTCACGTTACATTTAGAGATATCGGGCATTTACGATGTATTGTTCAGAGTATCGTATGTTTCGCTGTTGAAAGCGCCAATTCCACCGCGATCATGGCACTTGCAAGTGCTGAAATATCCGAAACTCAAAACAATACATAGTAAATATGCCGATACTTACTCCTCCAGCCTCCGCTTAATTATAAGCTTCCGCTTCAATATATTTCTATATTTTTAATGTGGAAGCTTTTTCGTGTTTTCGTTTAAGTTTCACATAAAAATAAAGGCAGATTGCATAGTCAGTCAGACATGTCTATAGTAAAATTCTATACCTAATTTAGAAAACCACCACGACCACCACTCTATAGCCACTGTTTATTTATGTTATTTATTTTAGATTTATAGGTTCTGGACAGTATTATTTTGTCTAAAACTTAGAAAAGGTGGTTGTCATTATGGAGTCAGATATATTTGCTTTCTTACGACTACTGCAATATGAAACTTAATTGTGAATGAACTTTTAATCAATGGTAATTTCTTATACTAGAACTATTTTTTTTTCCAGAGTCGCGCACAACTTTTCGTAAAACATCATATGACAAAACGGATGTAAAAACTTCAAGTACTCAAGATACAACTGTCACTGAAATTAATAAAAGCCTCTTTCAATCTACTGAAGAATCAAACATCCTCAAAATCGATAATTTACAAGAGGTAGACACCAAAAAAGTTAGCACTACAGTTCCTTGGCGTAAACAAGTCAATGTTGATATAGCACAGAAGGTCAAGTTAGATACGCTTGCAGTGAAGCATTGGCGAAAACAAGAACAAGAGGATACAATTACAAATATAGAAAGAAAATTGATAACTGATGATACAACTATTCTTGATTTATCAAATCAAATGGAAATTACAACTGAAAAAGAAACAGTAGAAGCCAAATCTTGGCGTAAGCCACGAACAAACTCAATAACTACAGATAGTACTGCTTCTTTGGAAAATAAATCGAATACCGAATATAGTAGTCATCAACAAATAAAAACAGAAGAACTCAAAGTTGTTAATAAAAAACCAGAAATTAAGCATTGGCGAAAACCAAGAACTGAAGAGGACGCTAAAGAAATTATATCAACTACAGAAGATATAACAATTTTGCAAACTGATAAAGAGGAATCAGAAGAGAAGGTATTGCAATGGAGAAAACCTCGTAGTAACGAAAAGAAGCCTACTACTCAGGATGAGCGTAGAGATTCTATTCCTTGGACTCAAGAGAGTATTAATTTACGTCCTACCAAAGTAGAAAAAATGGCCATAAGGAAAGAAAAATTAGAAGATGTTACGTTAAGGCAAATTAGAAAAGGTTCTGTTGAAGAAGTAAAACCTGAAGAAGTAAAATGGCCACACGGTAAAATACATCCTAAGGAAGATGAACTCAAAGAAGAAGTTGTCTTGAAACCTGTACCCAAAAAAGAGGCACCTCAAGAAGAACAGTCAAAAGAAGTACATCTTAAGCCAGTTAGCAAGAAAGAAACAAAAGAAGAGGCCCAACCTGAACAGCCTAAGTGGCCCTATGGCAGAAGACGCCCGAAAGAAGAAGAAACGAAGGAAGAAGTAGTGCTTAAACCTCTACCTAAACAAAAACTATCGGAAGAAAAACCTGAAGAGTCACAACTTAAGCCCTTGAAAAAAGAAAAACCAGTAGAAGAGGCAAAGCCCGAAGAAGTGAAATGGCCACACGGTAGAAGACGTCCAAAGGAAGGCGAACCCAAAGAAGAAGTTGCTCTTAAACCAGTACCTAAACAAAAGGCACCTGAAGAAGAAAAGCCAGAGGAAGTACAGCTTAAGCCAGTCAGCAAGAAAGAACCAAAACAAGAGGGTAAACCTGAACAGCTAGAGTGGCCTCATGGCAGAAGACGTCCGAAAGAAGCAGAACCGAAGGAAGAAGTAGTGCTTAAGCCTATACCTAAACAAAAAATACCTGAAGAAGTACAACTTAAGCCCTTTAAAAACGAAAAACCCGTTGAAGAGGCAACTCCTGAAGAAATGAAATGGCCGCACGGTAGAAGGCGTCCTAAGGAAAATGAACCCCAAGAAGAAGTTGCTCTTAAACCAGTACCTAAACAAAAGGCACCTGAAGAAGAAAAACCAGAGGAAGTGCAGCTTAAGCCAGTCAGCAAGAAAGAACCAAAACAAGAGGTTAAACCTGAACAGCTGGAGTGGCCTCATGGCAGAAGACGTCAGAAAGAAGCAGAACCGAAGGAAGAAGTAGTGCTTAAGCCTATACCTAAACAAAAAATACCCGAAGAAGAAAAACCTGAAGAAGTACAACTTAAGCCTTTGAAAAAAGAAATACCCGTTGAAGAGGCAATTCCTGAAGAAGTAAAATGGCCGCACGGTAGAAGGCGTCCTAAGGAAAAAGAACCTAAAGAAGAAGTTGATCTTAAACCAGTACCTAAACAAAAGGCACCTGAAGAAGAAAAGCCAGAGGAAGTACAGCTTAAACCAGTCAGCAAGAAAGAACCAAAACAGGAGGTTAAACCGGAACAGCTAGAGTGGCCTCATGGCAGAAGACGTTCGAAAGAAGAAGAAACGAAGGAAGAAGTAGTGCTTAAGCCTATACCTAAACGAAAAATACCTGAAGAAGAAAAACCTGAAGAAGTACAACTTAAGCCCTTGAAAAAAGAAAAATCCGTTGAAGAGGCAATTACTGAGGTAGTGAAATGGCCACACGGTAGAAGGCGTCCCAAGGAAAACGAACCCAAAGAAGAAGTTGTCTTAAAACCAATACCCAAACAAAGGGCACCCCAAGAAGAACAGCCAGATGAAGTACAACTTACGCCACATAGCAAAAAAGAACCTAAAGAAGAGGTTCAACCTGAACAGCCCGTGTGGCCTCACGGCAGAAGACGTCCGAAAGAAGCAGAACCAAAGGAAGAAGTAGTACTTAAGCCTATACCTAAACAGAAAATACCTGAAGAAGAAAAACCTGAAGAAGTACAATTTAAGCCCTTGAAAAAAGAAAAACCCGTTGAAGAAGCAACTCCCGAAGAAGTGAGATGGCCGCACGGTAGAAGACATCCTAAGGAAGACGAACCCAAAGAAGAAGTTGTCTTAAAACCAATACCCAAACAAAAATCACCCGAAGAAGAAAAGCCAGAAGAATTAAAACTTAAGCCCGTTACCAGGAAAGAACCAAAGGAAGAAGTTCAACCTGAACAGCCTGTGTGGCCTCACGGCAGAAGACGTCCGAAAGAAGCAGAACCAAAGGAAGAAGTAGTACTTAAGCCTATACCTAAACAAAAAATATTTGAAGAAGAAAAACCTGAAGAAGTACAACTTAAGCCCTTTAAAAAAGAAAAACCCGTTGAAGAGGCAACTCCTGAAGAAGTGAAATGGCCGCACGGTGGAAGGCGTCCTAAGGAAGTCGAACCCAAAGAAGAAGTTGTCCTAAAACCAATACCCAAACAAAAATCACCCGAAGAAGAAAAGCCAGGAGAAGTAAAACTTAAGCCAGTTAGCAGGAAAGAACCAAAGGAAGAGGTTCAACCTGAACAGCCTGTGTGGCCGCACGGCAGAAGACGTTCGAAAGAAGCAGAACCAAAGGAAGAAGTAGTACTTAAGCCCGTACCTAAAGAAAAAATACCCGAAGATGAAATACCTGAAGATGAAAAACCTGAAGAAGTGCTACTTAAGCCCCTGAAAAAAGAAACACCAGTTGAAGAGGCAACACTTGAAGAAGTAAAATGGCCGCACGGCAGAAGGCGTCCTAAGAAAGACGAACCTAAGGAAGAAGTTGTCTTAAAACCAATACCCAAGCAAAAGGCATCAGAAGAAGAAAAACCAGAAGAAGTACAGCTTAAGTCAGTTAACAAAAAAGAACCAAAAGAAGATGTGCAATCTGATCAACCTGAATGGCCTCATGGCAGAAGACGTCCAAAAGAAGCAGAACCGAAGGAAGAAGTAGTACTTAAGCCCATACCTAAACAAAATCTACCTGAAGAAGAAAAACTTGAAGAAGTGCAATTTAAACCCTTGAAAAAAGAAAAACCGGTTGAAGAGGCAAAGCCCGAAGAAGTAAAATGGCCGCATGGTAGAAGGCGTCCTAAGGAAGACGAACCAAAGGAAGAAGTTATTCTTAAACCAATACTTAAACAAAAGTTACCTGAAGAGGAAAAGCAAGAGGAAGTACAGCTTAAGCCAGTTTCAAAGAAAGAACAAAAGCAAGAAGTGCAACCTGAACAGACTGAGTGGCCTCACGGTAGAAGACATCCGAAAGAAGCAGAACCGAAGGAAGAAGTAGTACTTAAGCCTATACCTAAACAAAAAACAACTGAAGGAGAAAAACCTGAAGAAGTGCAACTTAAGCCCTTGAAAAAAGAAAAACCCGTTGAAGAGGCAATTCCTGAAGAAGTGAAATGGCCTCACGGTACGAGGCGTCCTAAGGAAGACGAACCCAAGGAAGAAACAGTGCTTAAACCAATACTTAAACAAAAGGCACCTGAGGAAAAAAGGCCAGAGGAAGTACAGCTAAAACCAGTTAAGAAGGAAAAACCGATAGAAAGTGAATCGATAATAGATGAAGTAGTAGTAAAGAAAGTAAGTAAAACTAAAGTACACAAAGAAGAAATACCTGACAAAGTGCAACTCACCAAGCTGGAAGATCAGAAAGAACTTATAGTGGAAGAAGAAACACGCGACAACAGAGAAACAACGCTGATTACAGAGAAATTAGTACAAGAAATTATTACCGAAAGAACACCAAGGCTTGTAAGAGAAAAGCAGGAAACAGTAGAAGAAGTGCAAGAAGAAGTGGTAACAGAAATTAAGAAAAAGACACGAAAGGATAAGAAAGGTAAGTGAACGCCGTCCACATACGTTTATTTCATAAAGAATTATTCATTATAGGCAAGGACAGTAAAAAGTTCACTAAAATGCCCCAACTCGAAACAGATGCATGGTTACACCGACAAAATGTATATGTGCCTAACCTACGTCGTGTAAATAAGAGAATAATCATTTATCTCAAATGAACATCAGCTAAGTGGACATTACAATCGTTTATACGAAATTATTTTATTATGTATTAAGTATGACAGTAGCAGTAAGTTAACTTGATGAAAAAGATAGTTATGGACATGTACAGTAACCAAATTCTATAGGGACGTTGTTTGTTCATTAAGAAGGCAACAAAGAATTTATTACAATATGATAGACGAAACTTTCAAAAACTCATATTGTGCAAGAGGTAGCTCTACAAATTCGTATGCACTATTTTAATGTCCTCTAAAGTTAATTTATTATAACTTACACAAAATCCACAGCTGCGGCTGGATGCATGCTGGATGAGTCATCGTGATTCATCCATTTATAATGTAAATATCGTATTCATGTAATTGTTACTAAATGCATTTTCTATTGTTGTGTATTATGATAGCAGTAGTTGAAGTATAAATAGAATTATGCTGTCAAAATGAAAGAAGAATTTATAGATTCAAAAAAAGTCCCAGCACATTCGCCGATATAGATGCAGTAATTAAATTGCATTGGCATTTATAACTTTTATTCATATGTGCAAAACGATGATGAAGACTATAATAATATCGATTAACTCAACACTGTTTTACAGAGGTGGAACCTATCATAATAGAACCTATCAAAGCTATAAATGTTTTGGAAATGGGTAACTTTGAATTGACTGTTGTGTATGAACCTGAGGATGATAACAGAGTTAAATGGTGTCGAAACAACCAAATACTAGAACCAAACGAGGAATGCATTATTTGTACTGAAAATGGAAAATCTACATTAAAAATGAAAAATGTAGACAAAAAGAAAGTAGGAAAATATGAAGTTATAATTGAGAACAATAATTTGGTTGTGAAGTCAGCAAGTTCTGTAAAGTTATTAAAGTCATTAAGTGAAGATCAAATAGTACCACCAGTATTTATTAGACCGATTCACCCGAAAAGGGTACCATTAGGAGACATAGTTCTACTAGAGACTGAAGTCATATCTAGCCCTACAGCTTCTTTCCAATGGTTCATAGATACGCGAGAAGTAACTTCTTATGCTAAGCAAAATAAATTAACAAATATTTATGTAACAAACAGAGAAAACATATCATGTCTTTGTATTGAAAATATTAAAGAAGATTGCTTAGGAGTCATCACATGTCGAGCTGAAAATTTTGCTGGTTCAGTATCTTGTTCAGCTTCGTTACTTTTAGAACAACAAGATACAGAAGGTACTGGACAGGCGCCAATTATTATTACTCCACTGGAATCCCTTATTATAATGGATGGGGAACCAATAAAACTTTCTTGTAAAATAATGGGCAAACCTTGGCCAAAAGTTGATTGGTACCATGATGGGACACCTGTACAAAGAGCTAGAGATATTGCGGTTGCTCGACAAGAATCAGGTTTATGCGAATTATGCATAAAAGAAGCCTTCCCCGAAATGACAGGGACGTACAGTTGCATAGCTACAAATGATTTCGGAAGTTGTAACAGCGAATGTACAGTAATTGTCGAAGGTAGTCATGTAATTTATAATTTCAGCTATGCATGTAACATTAGTTTGCATGTATAAAAGTAAGAGAATGAGTTTTGTTAATTAATCTAATTCGCGTAAAATTAACTCAACATACCTATCACACTTGCCATGCATCTGTAGAAAAATTTGAAGTTTAATTCAATGCCGCTATTTCAAAAGTGAATATATTGAAAGCTTTCTATAACAATGTAATTACAATACGTTCATAAATTAAGGAAAAAGGGAAAAATTATTATGAATTATGGATACAAAATGAAAAGATTAACAAAAAGTCAATATCATTTCAAATTATTAATACCAAAACAGAAAGAACAATTAAAAAGTCGATAAATCGAATATAAACCCGAAGAAGACTTGCACTGCTTGTTTATGACAGCTTCATGGATGTGCAACCGCAGCAGCATTTCTACGACGGTAGTGTTTAATTCCATTTAGACTCAAGTTGTAAGCATATTTTGGTCATTATGTTGGCGTAAATTCGAATAGTAATAGTAATTTTAAACACAAACGAAATTAACTTCTATATATTACAATTATTATATTTATTTTCTAGCGTATGAATATGTGCCAAGCGCATCAGAGGAAGATATTTTGAGCGATGAGGTAAGATGTCATATAACAGATTTATGTTACATAATATTTACTGTAGATTGTCTGAAGTTGTCTAAAAGAATAAAATTATAATTATTTTTTTAGTATAATTTATTTATTAACAATATATTCTCTTTTTCTGGTCTTCAAAATAAATATCTACGTAGCTCTCTTGAAATCACGATATAATTTTTATGCATGCCATTACTGGTGATAACTTAGAACTTATTTTATTTTTAGTAACCAACTTATTATGACTGTATTCTGCAAATAAATGAATAAATAAATAAATAAACTCGGTCCAAGTTATTAAATTTCAACTAGGCTATAATATGGTTTTATTTATTAACTAATCGGACTCTTTTCCAGAAAACTAGTGACATAGAAGAATTTGCCCCACGAATTGTGAAAGCATTACCGACTGTCATTACAACTACCGAAGGTGAATTAACCAGGTCAGACACTTAAATTTTAACATTTAATTTTTTTCGTAAATATTTGTTAGATTTACATTAGATATACAAGTATATAAAATAGATAAAGTGGGTGATAAGTAGCCATGGACACTTTTACCTTTGTATATGAGACCTAAATTTAATGTTCATCAATTGATACTATATTTTATCACTTAAATGTTGTTCTTATTATTACAACAAGATGAACTACAACTATCATACATACATAACAATGTTCATCAAGTTTTCAACAGTTACATTAATGATGCTTATTTTGGAAAGATCCTTGACCATTGGTGTACTGATTTTTCACATGCTTTAAGATGAAAATAATATGAAATTCATTTTCTTTCTTTTTGAAACCAGTCTGCCATCAGAATGCTAGTTTTTAACAGAGGTATTATTTTAAAACATATAACTAATAAAAAATTACACAACGTATGGCTGTTATATCAAAATATAAATAAAGGTACTATAATGATTTTAAAGATTTCTTTACATAGTCTCGATTTAGATGTAGTAATACTATATTGTAGTCTACACTATTATGGTTTTTCTCCTTTGATATTTTTTTTTCAACTATTTGTGACCTGCATCACCCCAATGACTTTTCTCGAGACTTATCATATTGTCATCACCTTTACGAACTATTAATACAAAAATCATGAAACCTATGGCACCGTGCTCAAATTTGCGCTTAGCAACAAATTCTGTGATTTATTCTTACTTTTTAGGGCTCGCTCCCTAATGCCCTTAGCCATATACTTTTTCATGAGCTGTGTTAAAGTCTAATGGAGAAAGGCCATAACAGTTTGTATCGTTGCACCATTCTAGGGTAGAGTTAGGGTGACCAATTTATTCTATGTCACCAGGAACCATGCAATGATTTTAAATGGTGTGCATCATTGATGTGCCAGTAATATCTGAGATACCACTTGGCGTTGTAAATTACATTATGAAATTTTATCTAAATAACTATAATAGTCATAAAAATTGAAATTGATTTTAGACTTGAAGCAAAAGCTATTGGAATTCCAAAACCTCAGATAAGATGGCTTAAGCAAGGCATAGAAATAATCCAATCCCAAGAATATCAGATAGAAGAAATGGAAGATGGTACATCTATCTTAATTATTCCTGAGGTGTATCAAGATGACATGGGTGATATAGTATTTGAAGCATACAATCCACTAGGAGTAACTTCTACGATTACAGCTTTGTCGGTAGAAAGTAAGTTTTATATTGTTTTAAATTCGTGAAGTTCCACTTTTAATAATAATAACCATGTAATTATGTTTTCAGTTACAGCTATGATCGTCGGTTGTTACTAACCCATATGGAACGCTACATTTCCTCTCCCTACCTTAGATATACTCTACTTGACATGACATTCTCACGATGCGACGACTTTCATAACATTTAAACATAATACAATATGTGGAAGCTAAAGTATTTTTCATCACACTGTCTGCAAGGCCTATCCTCTTAGACAGTGTGTTTAAACTTTGACAAATTATGTTAACAGGTTTATGGAAGAAAATGATTAACAAACAATCTTATCTAATATTTGCAGACTTATACATAATATAGTTGTATTGTCAATTAAATGTCGAATAGTAACGCGATACTTATTTTTGAAGTATATCTATTTGTCGGCGTGTTCCAGAGTCTAAGTAGTAGAGGATGTTTCAAATGTGTGTGTGTGTGTGGACTAAAGACACTGGAATCGTCGAGAAATGGCACTTATACTTCCACAAACTTGAAGAGATGCAGTCTCTGACCGCCACCCTAATTAAGGCTTTGTACCACCGACTACGCTTGTAGAATCTCAGGCTGCTTTTGCTGCGTGAGAAATCGGAAATAAAACTCCTCGTGTAACAGAGTGTTGAACTTGATGGACCCCTCATCGAGGTATGGTGGTGTAGGGAATTCTTCCAAACCTCTATAACCGTCTACTCCACACCCATACGATTACAAGTCAATGGAGACTAAGTATCACTACACCAGTCTTTAAATGCTGTGCAGGAGTGTACAGAAGGGAGCCACAGCGGTTTAAAGGCATACCATATGGGTATAAGAGAAAATAATTGACTCCCGGATCCCGGTACACTTTCAGAGTTTCAATATGGATTTCGCTTTAGTCCTAGAACTGTGGATCCCAGTTTTGCCCTAAGGATAGTCTTGTAGACAAACATATAAAATAAAGAATACGATTTTATATTGCCTGTTCCTAGACATGCATAAGGCATTCCAATTTGATCGGTGGGCACTGCAATCTAAAGGAGTTCGAGAATCTTATTTTGCTATTATACGCTGTCAACATTATGATGTACCTCGATTTCAATTCTATAGTGCAGACAGTTGCTGGCGATACGCCCTTCCCCATCATAGTTAGGCACACCAAGGCCCCAACCTTACGATTTGCTTTTGTTCAGTATGGTATTAGACATTTCATCAGACAGTATCAGAAACTAAAACGAGCAGCCTCCTTGGCTGTTCATGTATGCTGTTGATATTGTTCTGATTGACACGCATTGCCACCGAGCAGACCAATTGAGTATTCGGACTGCGGAAGTAGTTCCACCTTACAGAATACCGCGGCCATAATAACCTCGTATTGAGTTCTCGGCTGTGAGTAGGGTAGCCTGAGCTCACTGGAGATTTTTGTGCTGTCAAAGGAGATATCTGCAGTGACGGCACAGACACTATGTTCTTACTACGTCAGCAGCACGAGTGTGACTCCCTTGGTATTGCACACGCCCATGGGCCACGGTAACCACTTTCCATCAGGTGGGCCATGTGCTTGTCTGCTACCTGAGTGGTTTTAAAAGGAAGGTGTGACTCCAAAATGCCGGTTAGGTTGAAAGGGCAGATCTGTGAAATCATTAGGCCTGTGCATTTTATAATATTGTAAATATAATGCCAATACTTTTCAAATTGTATGCTTAAAGGTATTATTGGAACTAAAGAGTACCGGAAACCGGAATGGGTTACACATATGGAAGAATTACAGGCCGCTTTAAAAGGTAATTTTTTAGATTATTACTGTCAGAAATATTTTGTATTAGGTCATTAATCAATTAAAAATAAAGGGAGAAGGGCATCAGAAGGTTTCTTCATGGTCGGCAGCGCGAGTGTGTTGCATACGTCCATAGACCACGGTAACCACTTCTCTGTAAGGTGGGCCGTGTGCTTATCTGCCACCTAAGTGGTATAAAAAAATGTTCATGTTCAGTCGTTCCATTAGGTTCTATTGTAAATATATGCAGAGTGAATTTTTATTAGGGATAGCCAAATCCCAAACTGTATGGAATAGCGAAAAATGCTCAAAGGAGTCACGACAAAGGACAACACGTGCAGGTCTTAGATGTCACCCGCACACGGTGGAGAATATCCGATCAAGAATCAAGCGGTTCGGTGACTCTTTCCTCTGTCGCACCATTAAGGCCTGGAATTCATTACCAGCTCACGTGTTTCCTTCTTCCTACAGTCCCGGGTCCTTTAAGCGGGGCCTGAAAAAGCATATGATGAGGCCGTCAAGCTGAGTGTCACCATTGTCGCATGGTATGTGTAAGTAATGGTGACCCTCTTTTCTGAGACTTTGCCTTCAGTTTACCATCAGGCAAGGCGAAGTCTAATTGACGAGTTCCATATAAAAAAAAGACGAGCCCGATTTGAATTGCTGAAACTTAAAACCTCATCATTAGATTTTGAAAAACGAATAATCCTTGCTGAGAATCGTACCCATTTAATTTAAAAAAAAACACTCCCTATATTATTACACCATACGATAGTGTTGGTATTAAGGATCTTAGTGGCGTACGGCAAACTAAAGGAAAGAGCTTATCTTTAACATAATACATTAAATTTATCTTACGTTAAATTGTTCAAAATGTAGACCATTGTATTCATAGCTGGATTCGAGACCTCAAGGATCGTACTGCATTCAATATTACAATGTTATTGATTCCGTTTAGAATATTCTCCAAAGAACGTTTCAAGTCAACAACTGTATTAAGTATACGTGTCTTTGTAAATTTCGTTTTTGACATGACAATGACCATGCGATGCAATAAAATTGTTACCAAACTGCTCAATCAAAATATCTTCTACTATACGGCTATTATGGGCTGGAGCTCCATCTTGTTGAAAACATAACTGGTTAATCTTGGTCAATGGCAAATCAAACAGTTCATTCAAAATTTTATTTAAAAGTTGTCAACGTTCCGTCATAAATTTTAAAATAAAATACTCTGTCCTTTAAAATACTGCACCAACAATTGAATGAAAGTTGCACCTGGCGATACGCTTCGGTGGCCCGCAAAGAATTAGTTTGCGACCAGTAATGTTTGTTATTTCGATTAAACATTCCATTATAAGAAAAAAATATTTCGTCAGAGAATACAATCTTGGATAAGAAATGTCTATCGTTGTTGAGTTTCCGATTTAACCAATTGCAAAAAACAAAGCCGTCTTAAATTATCTCCTAGATGTAACTTTTGCACAATGCGTCCGGAGAGGTAACATTAATAATTGTATATTTTTTAAACTTTACATATCGTAGCCTGAAACACTGGAATGGTTGGTTTCGGGTGGAATTACCGGCGAATGATTCAAAATAGCTCAATTTAGCTATTTCTAAATCTTCGTCACAAATACGTGGCTTTAATAATATAGTTTTGCGATAACTACCTCCTTGCCTAACCCTCCGGGGATAAAGGTGTGATTATGTTTGTATGTATGTTAAGGTTATTAACCATTATTTAGAATCACTTAAGAGTGGGGAAATTGCGATGACGATATTTGTTTCTGTACTATACCAACGCGCGTGTGGCACTTTATCCATGATAAAATATGCTTCTATTAAATCAAATCTTCCATCATTTGTTAAATTTATCTTCGACTCACACAATTTATATTACAAAATATTTATTTTAATAAATTACTACACAAAGTACGAACAGAATCGAACAGAATTTAAATTTTTGGCGCCAACATGCAAATCGTTATAGAAATTAAAAGCGAGATTATGATCTACTTTCAAATTTTACCAGTCTACTAGAATCATTATAAGCATAATTTAAAACAAGGATTTTTCTGGGATTTCTAACGAAACTTAAATAAGGTACATGAAATATGAATTTTATGAAAATTTCATTCCAAATTTGCCTTGAATTTGTCGTAGATCATTTACTTCACATGATTTGATCCTTAACAGCGACACTATTGTATGGTGTAAATATTGTGCTTTTTTTTCAAAATCAACGGATTCGATTCCCTAATAGGATTATAGGTATTTCAAAAATCAAATGATGAGGTTTTAAGTTACATCAAAATTAGATTCGTGACTCCTTTGAGCACTTTTCGCTATTCCTTATAGTTTCGAATGCCAAATTCGAAACTATAAGGAATAGCAAAAAATCATCATAAACATCCAAACCCTTTTCAAAAATTCACCTTGTACCATACGTATAAACACGTGGTTTCCTCACACTTTTTCTTTTCAGCTACTCAAGCAGTGCCTACTTTTACGAAAGAAATTTTTGGAGAACGCGTTGATGAAGAAGAAACTGTCATTTTTGAAGCTGTATATAGTGGGAATCCTACCCCGGGTATGTACTTTGAAAAAATAATTTTATCATTTAGTTCGAATATGTTTTTTCATTGCTACTTACAGTAGTTACTCTGCAATACCTTTAAAAATATTTTTAATACAGTTTGCTAAACTGTTATGACAGCATCAGTAAACATACGTTAGTTATAATATAACTGTATTCTCTTATAGCTACAGATTCTTTGAAATTTTATGTTTTTTGATACTGCCATTACAATTTGACATTTGTAAATCTCGTTTCAGAAATTCTATGGTACAAGGATGACAAAGTAATACGAACCGATGATCGTTATATCATAGAAAATAAAGACAACCATACAATATGCACAATTAAAAAGTGTGTAAAAGCATTAGAGGGTACATATATGTGTAAAGCTGTAAGTGATATTGGCATGGCTATAACTAAAGCTAAGTTACAAGTTTATGTAAAAGGAGAAAAAGTAAAAAAGGCAAAGGAAGTGAGACAGAAAGACAAGAAGGAAAAAGTAATTAAACATGATGATCAAGTTGTGAAAAAAGACACAGCTAAGGAAGTAATAGAAAATGTCAAAGAATCTGTAGTTATTACAGAGGAAGTACAGGCAGTTGAGAAACCAAAATCTATCACTAAACTCGACAGAAAGAAAGCTAAGACAATTGTTACCGAAGCCGACTATGTAGAAACTGTGGATGTAGCTTCTTATAAAAAGTTGGATCAAAAACAAAAAACACTACCTGAAGAAGAAAAAGCTGAACCAATCGTTACTCCCCACGGTTATTTAGTATTATCACAAACTGAAAATGAAGAAACTGTGCAACCATTTGAAAAGATTGTTGAAACTCAAAAGGGAATGTTAAGGATGGTCGAGAGTGATACACGGACAGTAGCAGAAATCAATGAACTGCTTGAGGTCATAAATGCAAAAGAATTCGGGCCCGGTGAATCGCCTTTACGTGAATTAGTTAAAATTGGGTTTATGATGAGAAGCGGTATAACTACAGAAGAAATAGAAAGTTTATATGATGCACAATATTTCCCAGCATTACGAGTTCCACAGTCTCAATCAGCATTGGTTCGTCTAGTAGAACGTCAAGGCCATGGGGCTCTAATAACTGAAGTACTTACCGAGGAAACAACACAAGATGAAGACGTAATTGCAGCTAAAGTTGGATTCCGCGCTTTCTTAAAAATGGTGGAATTAAAACATTCTTCTGTCGAAGAGGTTATAGCCCATTTTTATCCAGAAGATTTTAAGCCACGGTCCTGGGAACAAAAGGAAGCACATGAGGTATTGTATGCCAATTAATTCACTAGTATTTATTTGCAATATTAAATGCACAATTTTAAAAAAATCAATTTTGACTTGGATATTTAACTGTTAAAGTTTGTATTACGATGTAACCATTTTATTACAATAACCATCGTAACTAAAATATTTTTAAACATATCAGTAATTATTATTATTAATCATAACTTTATAATCATCAAGTAGCTTTATATAATTATACTGTGAACACGGCTCTTCATACCTTGCCTTGTTGAGAACCTTTCTCTATGTCATGTATTTTGGATAAGGTTAACAATGACCCCTTCTTGAAAAATTATTATAAGCAAGAGCCAGTAATAAACTGATAGTAATTAAACTCATTATTCCTTAGTCCGTCGCCTAATTCAATGTAAATTCATTTATTTATACATATTTTATTCATACATTGCTAATTACTAATGGACAGGTTATTGTGGAATCATCCGCCGAACATGTTGCAGAAGCGCGAACAGCAACAGTAATAAAAGGTGAGCATATGACACTGCCGCACTTCAAGCAATGTGACAGTACTCCACTTAAAATAATTTTATTATTTTAATGAATTATTGTTTTTACTTCAATTAACAGCTGTGCCTAAAACAATAGCAATGAAACATAATTTTTACGGTTCCCAAGGTACCCAAAGGGTAAGAACGGAATCCTATTACTAAGACTCCACCGTCTGTTTTGTCTGTCTGTAATTAGTCTGTATCTCATGAAACGTGGTAGCTAGATAGTTGACGCTATTACCTACAAAAATACTAATAACAAATTACAATAAATATAAGGGGGAACCCACAAACAAACGTGATTTGTGTGCCTTTTTAGGGTTCCGTACCCCAAAAGGAAAAAATTAGAACCCCTATAAATTCACTTCGTTGTTCGTCTGTCTTACGAGACCTCGGGAACGTGTGGCTAGATCAAGTTGATATTTATACCAAATAATACAGTTTGCAACCCCTTACAGCTGTGCAATATTTTCAAATTCTATATAATAAAAAAATATTGCAGTTTAAGTAACCTGAGTTTGTGCCTTAATTCATTTTTGAACGGAACCCTGCGCGAATTCATCGCACTTGACCGGATTTTCGTCAATATTGATTAAGATTAGTTAATATAGTATTTAATTTTGTATAGATAAAGAAATATGGTACGGGAAAGATAATGGTACGGGACCCTTCGCGTGCGAGTCAGATTCGCACTTGTCAGTATTTCAGAGACAAATTTATTAAAAGTTTTATCAATTTTACAACATTCGGATCGTAATATGATATGATTTGGACTAAAAATCTACTTTTGTAACAGCGAATAATTTAATTTAATAACCGTAGAAACTGGTACATTCTCGAATATCTTCTGTATATTTTAAGAAATTTATAATTTCAGACACTACATCTGAGCTGGACGTTTTGCAAGGTAAGTTATTCTAATAAAATCATTTCACAATAATGGTGCTTCTCTTTAACTCATGCTTTGAATGTTTAAAACGTGATTTCGTTACTAGATTATTTAATTTGCTTGCCTTAACTATTTTGAAAAGCTACTTTAAAGTAGTACTAAATAAATAAACGTTTAGTTATCTTCTGAGATTTCCAAGGATCTAAATTACAAAATAAATTCGTAATACGATTTCAACATTTATGAAATAAAAACCGGTTCTCTGTGATATTCCTATGATTGTACTAAGTACCTACATACATAATTATATATGTAAGCGGTCGGAACATAGATATAAATATTATAATATCATATACCTAATAATAAAAATAAAAACAACTTGAGATATCAATGATGATCACAAAAATATATATGCCTATTATATAACGAGAACCCCAAGTTTGAATTTTCAATACTTAAATTTCCTTCTATATGTAGACTGACTGTTCCCCCTGGCGAAACTGTAGAAATCTATGATAAACACAAAAATATACAATGGTTTTGAAAACTCAATCTAGGGATATAAGTACTGTGGTTTTACTTTATAGTATATATTATTGTCAGCGTAATTTTATATATGATATTAAAAGAAGAATGTTTGTAAAAAAAAGTAGCGATTAGAAATGAAAAAGGAGAATAGTTTTTGGGTTATGAATAATACAATTCTTAATTTTACAATGTTATACTGAATCCTAAAACTGCTTAAACACATATAATGTAGCTACATCATTGTAATTAAATATTAACTATAGTGACAAGTGTATAGTTAAAATTGCTTTGAAAGATATTATTATTTATTACCTAAGAATCCTCTGCTGCCGTAAGCACCGGACATTAATTTGCAATAATTATTGTACCTGCGACTAGTTTAACTGTTTGTTTTGATTTTTTTTCATGCAGCTATTAACTACTGCTTATAGTTTCATGGATGTGCCTCAATAATATAAATATAACATCGCATAATCAAGCGTAAACGCCAGTAAGTATTGCCAGTACTTATTAATAGTATAGACACAACAGAGTTAACTATTAGTAAACTCAGTAATGGCTTATGTTAATACACACGCCTACTTATAATGTAGTATTGATATATACCAATAGAAATTTTATTTGTATGAGTCTTCAAACACCATACTATAATTCACAGATACGAAAGAAAAAGAACAAGCCAAACGCAAAAAGCACACTAAACAGAAAATAGGTTTAGAAGATCGCCAAATAGATGAGATTACAAACGACGAAAAAATCACAAGAATAAAAACATTACAATCCAAAGAAAAACAAGAGCATTATGAGGAGGATGAAACAAAAATTTTGGAAAAAGAGGACGTTCCATATATTAACACATTAGCAACTGACATTCCTGATAGTAAAGTGGAAGTAGTTCCTGCTAGTCAAGTAACACATATACTATCTGAACAGTTAGTAAGTAATGTGACAGCCAACATGAAAATGGATACAAATCATTCTTTAATTTCCGATATACAACAAACACAAGAAAGTGAAATACCACTGCAAATAAAGGAAAGCGCTAAAATTAAAATACAGCCATCGCTAAACGAGATCGAGCCTTTGTTAATAACTGAAGTAGAAATAAGTAATTCAGTGGCAGAATACTTAACAAATAGATCTTTAAATGAAAGTGTAGCTAACAAAGGTGTTATCGCATCCGAAAGTATCTTCACTAGCGAAGTTCATTCTAATATGTGTACATCCGATTTCAAAAAGGAAGAAAAGCACGGGGAGGTTGCTAAAACAACTATGCTATTGAAAGATGCACTTAATGTGTCGGAAGAGATAGCATCAGTTAAAGAAGAGCCTTTTAATGAATCTCCAAGGAAAAAATCAAATGCCACTGTTGCATTTTCGCCGCTATTGGGACTTAACGTTACAGAGGTTAATGAAGAAATTAAAGAAAGCGATGTTGAAACAGTCTTACCTGAGAAAACTGCAAAATCTAAACTTAATTTTAATTTACTAGAATCTCTACAAGTAGGTGAAGTTTTTGTAGAAGATAAGTCTGGAAAGTATTATCCTGAGCTAATTGTACCCACGGAAACTGCTCGTAAGGATGTCCTTGTCTCTAATCAATTAATTACTGAAGTTCATAATGTCCAAGAGCGTGAAGGTATTTTAACTTCTCTGAAATTACCACCTACACAAGAAGCCAATGTAGATATAGCTTCAAAAGATAGTTTAGTTGTATTCATTGAAGAATCACACGAGAAAGAAGAAGAACTTCCCACAAAAGAAATGCCAGGTCATGTTTCTGTAAATAACGATATACTGCTACATACAGGTTTAAGTAATACTGTAACAACATCACACATAAAAGAATCCGAATTTACTACTCCAATAGCAACACATAAAAATGCTACTATTGGCATAAACGAACTCCAACATAAATTTAACATGGAAACTAATATTCACGATTCTGAAAATGATTTTGAAGAGTCTCGACCAGTTATTGGAACACATGCTGAGATTGCTATCTCTACCTTAGACAACAATGTTGTTAGCATAGTTCAAGTACATGAAAGTGAAACCGATTTGGTATTGAGAGATGATAAATTAATCGCAAAAGCAGACTTGGATTTAAAAGCTTTTGAATCACTAATTACTTCGGAAACATTGCAAATGACTTCCACAGATGATATCAAACCATCAGAAAAGGCAGTGGAAGAAGCTGCCTTAGAGACTGTAATCACAACCCAGGCAAAGATTGTAACATATCCTCTAATTCATGACAAAGAATCTGCCGAAGAATACCAAATAAAAAAATCTGAAAGTGTCACTTCATCCCTCATTCCCAATATACCACTAACAGTATCCGAAATTGAATACTCGGAGAGTGAAAATAAATTGAACATAAATAAAATACCAGATGTCTTATACGCACAAACGGCACCTAGCCATCCCTTGAAAAGTCCAATGTCTCATGAAATAAATACTGCGGATCAAATTGATTTCATTTTGGAACAACCTAGCTTGACAGAAATCGCATTAGAGTCTACAGACTTACAAAAAGAAATAACTGTACTTCAAACGACAGTTACTGAACAATTACAGCACTTACAAGACGATATAACTCTACATAGTGCTGCACAAACAAATTTTATTGGAAAAGAAAGTTTAAATATCACTGAAATATTTCCAAATGTGAAAGAACAAAATCTTGATACAGAAAAAGCAAAACCAAATTCATTTGCTAAAATTGATATAGACATAGATCGTAAAATTGCTACAGTGTTGGAAGTAACCCCACGAGATATGTTAGATAAATTAGATACGGTAAAACCAAACTATGAAGAAGCGCAGATAGGATCAAGTAATTTAAATCCCTTGGAAATATTTGAAATTAAAACTTTAGATAGTCAGTCAGATTTACCAAAAGAATTACAACCTGATCAGAAATACTTAGCGCTAGAAATAGTTCCAACAGAAGAAGTTCTCAATATTACGGAAATACTACAACATGAAAAAGAAAGTGAATATAATAATATGGCTAGTCCACAAACATTTACTGCATCTGGAGGTGTAACGGCGCGACCAGTTGCTACAATGTCTGAAATCACTGTAGACTCTAGTGTAGGATTTACAGATGATGCTGTTAAAGATTTGCCGAAAAAAGCTACTATAGAAAATATATCACACACAGAATTAATAATCAGTACAACAGATTATAATGAAAAAGAAAATATATTAGAAACTGATCATACACCAAGAACTGTTATAGCTGCACTCAATATAAATTCAAATGACGCCATTTTAGTTGAAGAAAATAAATCAGAGTGTGTACCGGAAGTCTTAGAAAAAGCAAACGATTTGCCATGGGCTACAGCACAGCAAGCTGCTATTACATCAGAAGCATTCACTCAGCAAGAAATTTTAGTTCATTCTTCAGAAGAAAAATTGCTGAATAAGGAACTTGTTATCCCTGTAAAACCGCTAATATCATTGAGGACATTACAAGCACCTGAACAAGGTGAGCATTTAATGATAGAAAAAGAGGACATTTTATCGTCATCTAATATGCCAGATAAACAAAAAGCTGATTTTTCGCTTATTTGTCAACAAAGTCTAGAAACTTCAGAAGTTACATCACATTCTGATAACACTGAGAGTACCAATAACTTTCAGAGAAACTACAGTATTGCTACACTCAAAATAGATGAAATATATGGAAAAACAGCATACACCGAAGAAATAATAACTAGCCAAATACCACAAGAGTTTGATGACAAAAAAATTACGTTACAACAATCGAATGTTACGCCAATAACCAAAAATACGATTGAGCAGACCGAAATAATATTAGGTGAAAGTGAAGTGGTGTTACATGAAGAAAAGCTGTCAAAATCAAACGTTAAGAGCGACTTGAGTGAAATCGATGCTGTCATTATAACATACAATGAAACTATTGATCAAGAAAAAGCACTGGATACTCAAATGGCACAGCAACAGTATGACGCAACAGTTGCTTTTGTACCATTCAGTGGTATAGTAGATACTGAAGTTATTACGACTAGTAACGCCCATGATTTTGAACATATACCTACCAAAACTTCAAAAGCACAGGTAACTCGCGATGAATTGCAGAAGCACATTGAGAGAACTGAGATTTTAACGGGAGAAAAAGAATCCGATCTTATTGATTCTAAGACAGATATACATAAAGCAACAGAAAAAGTAATGGAAGCAACAGCAAAACAAATTACAGAAGTACAAACAATAGAAAATGAAAATAAACTGGACGAAGTATCTATACCTTATTCTACAAACGCTCTTACAATTATAACTGAAGTGCAGCCTTTGTTAAGAACTGAAATAGTAGTAGCTCAAGATACTGAAGATTTAGAACTACCTAAAGTAGTTTCTTTGAGCGCACGCACTGCACACGGTACACAGGAGGCAGTTGAAAGTAATATATCGTTTATCGGAGAGGTAGAAGATACTTATGAAAATTCTCTCCAAGTATCTCGAAAGCCGACCGGAAGTATTGAAGAGCAGAAATCGGTGGATGTAACTGAAATAGTAGTCACAGAATCAGAAACACGTCTAAACAAATTACCAACAGCGAAGGGTGAAACTGTAAATCTAACTGTTCAAAGTAAAAAATATGTTAACATAACTCAAATTATGTCGTCTGAAAAAGAAGAAGAATTACACGAAAAGGAAACGCAGCCTGAAGGTAAAATAATTAAGCCTATAGTTGACGTATCTTTATGCTCAAGTGTGGGGGTAAATGAGACTGTGCCGAACGAGAAAGAGAAACTCTTAATACGTGCTAGTGATTTGAAGGCGCAACATGTTGATGTAAGTATACAGTCAACAGATTCTCTAAATATATCCGAATATACCATAATTGAAAAAGAGGATACCTTAGAAGACACTAAAATCCCCAGAGCAGTAACTAATGATGTAAGCTTAACTATGCATAAACACATAAATATTGAACTACCGCAAATATCAGAAACAGAAGACAGTTTAAAGAAGTTTGAAAGAAAAGAGGAAATTCTTGGTGATATAATAATAGAAACAGTAAAACCAATCATTGTACATGAAACAAAATATGAAGAACAAACAACAGAAATAAAAGTGAATGAGAAAGCTCCTGAGCAGACACCATCCATTTATTTAGAAGTTGGCCAACATCTGACAGTAACAGAAACTGAAATTAGAGAGAAAGAATACCCCATAGAAGCTACGCCATTGCAAGTTTTAAAAAATACAGAGCACTCCTTTGTCACAAATTTACCGATTCAAGTGGAAGAAATAATGTACAAAGAATCAGAAGATATTTTATCACAAGATAAAGTGCCAAGAAAAGAAAGGCCTGAATTTGCATTCGAACCACAACAACATATTACTGTTTCAGACACGTTAGTGAAAGAAAAAGAGGAAAATATTGTACCTTTAAGTATTCCCTTGAGTAAACAACAAACAGTCGATATTAAACCTATAGACCATATTACCACGACTGAAACTGTACCCATTGAAGAATATCAAGCTATACAAGACATAAGTTTTAAAGATGAAAAAGCAGTACCAAAACCTGTTTTTCTAAAAGAACTTATCAATATACAACAACAAGTTATAGAAAGCTCAGAACCTTTTGCAAAAACACAGAGGAATAATCTTGAAACAGCTGATGAAAGTCACGTTATTTGTCAAGAAGTACGTAACGCTAAACCAGATATTATTGAAAAAATTGAAAACATACCAAAAATTTCAGCACTCGATTCTAACAAAGCTTCTCTAGGATTTGAGTCACATAAAAGTTACACTGTGACTGAAAATGTGCCACAAGAAACACCAAAAGATATAGCAATTATTAAAGAACAAACAAAAGAAGTAACTGAACAGATACTCGAAATGAAGCCAGTTGAACAGATAGAAATAATAACAGGTGAGAATGTTTCGTCAATCAAAATTTTAGACCACGAAAAAGTAATAGTTCAGGGGACTCCGATTTCAATGCGACCCATCAGTCAAAGTTCTGTTATAGTACATGAAAGTGAAATTGAAAAATCTTTTGAACAACCAGTATCTGTAGAAAATGCATCAGTCACTTTGAGCACTACGGAAAGTGTAATCATTAACGAAGTAACACAAGAAGACTCATCGGACACTTTCAAATCCAATCTTATCAAACCTGTAATTGCTGAAAAAAATATTACACCGCATACACATGTACAATGCACTGAAAATGTTCCTGAAACTCAAGTTAACGACCTAATAACACCCAAATTACAGTCTGAACCAACAAAAATTACATCTACTAGTGTGACACCACTGATAATTACAGACACTGAAATTATTCAACATGAAACTGAATTACATATACCAGAACCAAAAACACAAAAAATAAGGAAAAGTCTTACAATTGCGAACGAGGTTGAAGTTACTACAGGATTTGTGAACGAGCAAACAGTAGATTATTCTGAAACACAACCTAAACTGTATGAAGGTCAAATAAGTGTGAATAAAGATATTCATGAAATTATTTCTGAACTCCCACCACGTGTCCTTGGTAAGTTGTATTTTTTTTAAATATAAATATAATATTAACAACTTTCTATTACATTAAAACAAAAATAGTAACGAGGAATTGAGTTTTCATACGCTCATACAACTCTTAATATGGCTGTAGTAGATAATGGTATATTATCCATCTAAAAAGGTGATTTGCTGGTTTTACACCTTGGTGCTGTGTGCTGAGAATCTTTTCATTTGCTAAGATTTAATGTCACTCACAGACTAAGTTCGGATTTCAGGAGTAAAAATAATGTTCAAGTTGAAACTAAACTCAAGGTTTAGTTTGTCTTAATCTAAGTTTCTATCACTGAAATAGGAATAGAAAATGTTATAAACCGTTAGTTTAGTTTGAATGAAGCAAACCGCTCTTAATAATAATGAATCAAATTGGAATACGAGTGTTATTGTTAAAGACATTTATCGTTTTAGCGGGTACGCATATAAAAGGCAATATTGTAAGAAAGAGTAACTTTAAAATATTGAGGAATAAAACATTATACACAATAATTAAACAGCGACTCAGCAAGAGCTGGACTGTACTATTCTTAGTGGAGTTATACACACTTACAAATACATAAAAATGTTTCAAGCAATAAGCGCCTTTGTTAAATTTGATTTGCGTATGTTCATAATCGGGCCACTAAGGGTTAAAGTTCTCTATAATTGTTATTTGTGCACGACGCCTTAACGGTTTGCCAACTTGGGTTCCTGAAGTTCTGGCTCCTAGGTATACCTTGTTGCATGTACTTGTTTTACTGCAATGCGAGACATTTAATACAATTACATTATTATATACATTGTCAAAGGCTACCGGTTCCATCTTCCGTAAATACCATACTGGAGACAAAATAACATTTGTTGACAATTAATTACTGTGAAATTTAACTAACGCCTAATTGCCATAAACATAACGTGACACAATAGTAATAATTAATGATTATTAATTTTAGTACACATACTACAATTTTATTATGCCATATAGTATGTTCTGAATATAAAATCTTAAGGCTCATTTAGACGCGGAGAGTTTCTCGCCTGCAAGATACGATTATCGAACAGATATAAATAAAACTACCTACGTTCAATAAAACCGAATTCAATAATTAATAACTATAAAATAACATAATAAAGATTAGAGAAAAGTTAATGAATTTACATATTTACTGATCTATTAGAAACCGCTACCTAGCTCGAGAGGCCATATTATCTCAATTGATTGCATAGTAATAGTTCAGAGACAGCAGGAAAAGTAGGCAAGTAGGTAGTAAATCTGTAAATTCAGTTCATTATGTTAATTTATAAGTTTTGAAGTCGGTTTTTTTAATGTAGTTTTTTATTTTTTACTTTTTAGTGACTATTATAGGTTGTTTTGGTAATTCTAGCACGCCCTTAACGTCTATTTGATTTCGAAGAGTTCCTTGGTGTATCTTTGGAGTCCAAGGTCCAAATTACCTTGATATTTATATAGAACTACCTATGAATTATACCGAACCCTACTAATAACTAATGAAAGACGCCATGCCATTCATAACATTATTAAAAACCGTAATTTTAAAAAATAGTTAAAAAATAGTCATAAAAGAAGTCATGGTATACAAGATATATCATTTGAATGATAAGCATTATAGGTAGAAATTACATTCGACACCATTCCTTTATACAAAGTGTCGTATGTTCTTTCTAATAAAAGTAGGGACTCAAAACGAACAACATATGCATAATAAATTTGATCGCCTATGACTCCGCGTTTATGCAAACATTTGCATTATAAATAAACATTAAAATACACATAGTAGACAAGATTTTACATACCGTACTAGAGTAAACCAGGGCACAAATCGCCTTGTCATAAAAGGTTATCGAGCGATTTGAAAACTTGCAACACGGGAAGCACATGCAGAAAAGGATAGGCCGGAAAGATTAGATAATAGGTATTGGAAAAAAAGATAAGGTTACCGGTAGTCTAACGTAATATACGAATCATAGTGCACTGGTACTTGAAGTCAACATTAAATAACAGAGTGGTACCTTACAAGTAAAACTTAATTACTCACAGTCGAGAAATAAAACCTCTTTTCCTTTAATTAAATTACAAATTACTCAGTCAATCAATTTACGCACAAGTTTCTACTGTTTTATATAAGCTCGTTATTCTCCAATTAACACATTTACTCCAGAAAAAATACTAATTTCCTAAATTAAATAAATTCACTAAATTACACATTGGACACAAATCTATTGTTACTAAACATCAATAAAAAATATACAATAACATTTTCCAACGTTTCCACAGAATTAACAGAGGTAATTCAAACTTCACCTAAGACATCTGATACGGAAGAAAGTGAAGAGATCATAACTAAATTTATACAAGGACCTGGGAATTCAGAACCTATACAAATAAAAACAAAAAGAACGATCTTGAGAAAGAAAAAAACTAGCAGAAATATAAATACTGATGAAGGAGATGTAGTAATTGAAGAAACATTAGAAGATGATGAGCCCAAACAGCCCCAGCAGGTAATAGGTCACGATTTAAATATTGAAGAATATGTGGGAGACGAAACAGAATTAAAACAGGAAACAACAGAAAAGGGTACAATCGAAATGCCTGAAGAAGAACTATATATACCAAAAATGGTCACACAAATAGAAATTGAAGAAATATTAGAAGAAGACAGTACTTTGCATGGTGAAGAAAACAACAGAAACGAAACGGGAGATTTCAAAACAACAAAGACTACTAAGCAGTCGATGAAAAAGAAAAAAGGCTATAAAGAAGTCATTGAAATGGTATCCATGGACGAAAATGATGAAGCTCCTATAACCACAATTACTGAGACCGAAGAAAAACCTTTTGAAGAGTCACAAGAAACTAAGCCTATTGAAATAATTGAGTTACCCGAAAAAGAAATTGTAGAGGAGACAGAGGTTCATGAAGGGAAACCTAAACAAAAGAAAATATCTAAACGCACTATTAAAAAGAAGATAGGGACGAAACAGGAAACTACTGAGATTACTACTGAACACGTGGACGATGAAAAGCCCATTGTGACGATTCACAAATTTGAAGAACTGACAGATGACACTTCCACTCCACTCAAAGATTTGTACGAATTCGACAAAGCAGTGACACTTGAAGAAGGTCCACAAACAGTCACAGTTACACAAGTACAGACTGAGACGGGAGACGTTAAATCCATTAAAACAACTAAACAAACAATCAAGAAGAAAAAGGGGCTTAAACAAGAAGTCACTGAAATCACAACCATCGAGAAAGAAAATGAAGCACCAATAACTACAGTTGTTGTAAAAGAAAACCAAGAACCTGAAGAAACTAAGCAATTAGATATCATGGAGCAACCTGAAGAAACAACTATCGAGGAATATGAATCACTTGACGGTAAGCCTAAAGTGAAGAAGCGAGCTATCAAAAACAGGGGTCTAAAGGGAGAAAAGAATATCACGTCAGTAGAAAAAGATAACGAAGCTGCTATCACAACCGTTACTGTAACCGATGATGAAGTAACTAAATCACCAGAAGAAACGAAAGCTATTGAAATAATCGAGTTACCTGAAGAAATCACTATCGTACAATCTGAAGCACCAGATGGCAAGCTGAAGCGAAAGAAAATATCTAAACGCACTATCAAAAAGAAAGAAGGTCCTAAGGTAGAAATCACAGAAATTATAACTGAGCAACTGGCCCAGGAACAACCCATTGTTTCGATACGAAAAACAGAAGAATTCGAAGATGACGTAACCATTCCAATCACAGCTCTACTGGAAGCACATGAAGTCAAGTTAGTAGAAGAAGTTCCAGAAACCGTGCAAGTCACACAGATACGAACAGAAACAGGCGATGTTAAAACTGTCAAAACGTCAAAGCGGGTTATAAAAAAGAGAAAAGGTCACAAAGATGAAGTAACGGAAATAACGACCATTGAAAAAGACAACGAAGAACCCATTACCACGATCACTGTAACTGAGGAAGAAACTTTTGAAGAGCCGGATTACACTACACCGATCGCAATCATTGAGCTACCTGAACAAATAACGGTTGATGAATCACAAACATCTGACGAAAAGACTTCGCCCAGAAAAATCAGTGAACGTACGATCAAAAAGAAAATAGGTCCCAAAGTTGAAACCACAGAAATGATGACACAACGAATTGAAAACGAACAACACATAGTCTCGGTACACCAGACAGAGGAATTGACGGATGATACAACGGCGGAATTCACTACTTTACTAAAACCTGTTGAAGTTAAAGCAGTTGAAGATCTTCCGGAAGAAATAAAGCTTACGCAAGTACATACCGAGACAGGGGATGTCAAAACCATCAAAGCCACTAAACGCATCATAAAGAAAACGAAAGGTCCCAAACAAGAAGATACAAAAATAACGAGCACTGAGAAAGACGACGAAATACCTATCACGACAGTCACTGTCACCAAAGAGGAAACTCCAGAAGAGACACAACTAACAACAAATGAAGAAATGATTGAATTTCCAGACGAAATAATATTAGAGGAATCAGAAACACCAGAAGGTAAGCCAAAACAAAAGAAAATCACCAAACGCACTATTAAAAAGAAGGTAGGACCAAAGGTACAAACTACAGAAATCATTACAGAACAAGTAGGTGACGAACAACCAATCGTTTCAATACATAAAACAGAAGAACTAACAGATGAAACAACCACACCAGTCATACAATTACTCAAACTGGACTCAGCCAATGTAGTAGAAGAAGGCCCAGACACAGTACAAGTCACTCAAGTGCGAACCGAAACTGGAGACGTAACTACCATCAAAACGACTAAGCGCGTTATCAAGAAAAGAAAAGGACCCAAGGATGAAGTAACTGAAATAACGACTATCGAAAAAGACGACGAAGCACCTATCACCACTGTTACCGTTACTGAAGAGAAAGCTCCTGAACAGCAGGAACAAATTAGCCCAGCTGAAATCATTGAATTACCAGAGGAAATCACTTTCGAGGAATCGAAATCTTCCGATGGTAAGCCTAAACATAAGAAAATCTCCAAACGCACGATCAAAAAGAAGGTTGGTCCCAAGGTGCAAACGACAGAAATTATTACCGAACAAGTAGGTGACGAACATCCTGTTGTATCAATACAAGAAACAGAAGAACTCACAGACGAAACAGCTACACCATTCACACAGTTACTCAAACAAGACACGGCCAATGTAGTGGAAGAAGCTCCAGAAACAGTGCAAGTCGCTCAAGTGCGAACCGAAACTGGAGACGTTAAAACCATTAAAACTACTAAGCGCGTTATCAAAAAAAGAAAAGGTGCAAAGGACGAAGTTACTGAAATTACGACTATCGAAAAAGACGATGAAGCGCCCATCACCACAGTTACCGTTGCTGAAGAGAAAGCTCCTGAACAGCAAGAACAAATTAATCCTGCTGAAATCATTGAATTACCAGAAGAAACCACTTTCGAGGAATCGGAAACATCAGACGGTAAGCCAAAACAAAAGAAAATCACTAAACGCACTATCAAAAAGAGGGTAGGGCCCAAGGTACAAACTACAGAAATAATTACAGAACAAGTAGGTGACGAAAAACCTGTCGTTTCGATACACAAAACAGAAGACCTCACAGACGAAACAGCTACACCATTCACGAATTTACCCAAACCACACGAAGCCAAAGTAGTAGAAGAAGGTCCAGAAACAGTGCAAGTCACTCAAGTACGAACCGAAACTGGAGACGTTACTACCATCAAAACGACTAAGCGCGTCATCAAGAAAAGAAAAGGACCCAAGGACGAAGTAACTGAAATTACGACTATCGAAAAAGGAGACGAAGCACCTATCACCACTGTTACCGTTACTGAAGAGAAAGTTCCCGAACAGCAGGAACAAATTAGCCCTGCTGAAATTATTGAATTACCAGAGGAAATCACGTTCGAGGAATCGAAATCTTCCGATGGTAAGCCTAAACAAAAGAAAATCTCCAAACGCACGATCAAAAAGAAGGTCGGTCCCAAGGTGCAAACGACAGAAATTATTACCGAACAAGTCGATGACGGACTGCCTGTTGTATCCATACAAAAAACTGAAGAACTCACAGACGAAACAGCTACACCATTCACACAGTTACTCAAACAAGACACGGCCAATGTAGTGGAAGAAGCTCCAGAAACAGTGCAAGTCACTCAAGTGAGAACCGAAACTGGAGACATTAAAACCATTAAAACTACTAAGCGCGTTATCAAAAAAAGAAAAGGTGCAAAGGACGAAGTTACTGAAATTACGACTATCGAAAAAGACGATGAAGCGCCCATCACCACAGTTACTGTTGCTGAAGAGAAAGCTCCTGAACAGCAAGAACAAATTAATCCTGCTGAAATCATTGAATTACCAGAAGAAACCACTTTCGAGGAATCGGAAACATCAGACGGTAAGCCAAAACAAAAGAAAATCACTAAACGCACTATCAAAAAGAGAGTAGGGCTCAAGGTACAAACTACAGAAATCATTACAGAACAAGTAGGTGACGAAAAACCTGTCGTTTCGATACACAAAACAGAAGACCTCACAGACGAAACAGCTACACCATTCACGAATTTATCCAAACCACACGAAGCCAAAGTAGTAGAAGAAGGCCCAGAAACAGTGCAAGTCACTCAAGTACGAACCGAAACTGGAGACGTTACTACCATCAAAACGACTAAGCGCGTTATCAAGAAAAGAAAAGGACCAAAGGATGAAGTAACTGAAATAACGACTATCGAAAAAGACGACGAAGCACCTATCACCACTGTTACCGTTACTGAAGAGAAAGCTCCTGAACAGCAGGAACAAATTAGCCCAGCTGAAATCATTGAATTACCAGAAGAAATCACTTTCGAGGAATCGAAATCTTCCGATGGTAAGCCTAAACAAAAGAAAATCTCCAAACGCACGATCAAAAAGAAGGTTGGTCCCAAGGTGCAAACGACAGAAATTATTACCGAACAAGTAGGTGACGAACATCCTGTTGTATCAATACAAGAAATAGAAGAACTCACAGACGAAACAGCTACACCATTCACACAGTTACTCAAACAAGACACGGCCAATGTAGTGGAAGAAGCTCCAGAAACAGTGCAAGTCACTCAAGTGAGAACCGAAACTGGAGACATTAAAACCATTAAAACTACTAAGCGCGTTATCAAAAAAAGAAAAGGTGCAAAGGACGAAGTTACTGAAATTACGACTATCGAAAAAGACGATGAAGCGCCCATCACCACCACAGTTACTGTTGCTGAAGAGAAAGCTCCTGAACAGCAAGAACAAATTAAACCTGCTGAAATCATTGAATTACCAGAAGAAACCACTTTCGAGGAATCGGAAACATCAGACGGTAAGCCAAAACAAAAGAAAATCACTAAACGCACTATCAAAAAGAGGGTAGGGCCCAAGGTACAAACTACAGAAATCATTACAGAACAAGTAGGTGACGAAAAACCTGTCGTTTCGATACACAAAACAGAAGACCTCACAGACGAAACAGCTACACCATTCACGAATTTACTCAAACCACACGAAGCCAAAGTAGTAGAAGAAGGCCCAGAAACAGTGCAAGTCACTCAAGTACGAACCGAAACTGGAGACGTAACTACCATTAAAACAACTAAGCGCCTCATCAAGAAAAGAAAAGGACCCAAGGACGAAGTAACTGAAATTACGACTATCGAAAAAGGCGACGAAGCACCTATCACCACTGTTACCGTTACTGAAGAGAAAGCTCCCGAACAGCAGGAACAAATTAGCCCTGCTGAAATCATTGAATTACCAGAGGAAACCATTTTCGAGGCATCGGAAACTTCCGATGGTAAGCCTAAACAAAAGAAAATCTCCAAACGCACGATCAAAAAGAAGGTCGGTCCCAAGGTGCAAACGACAGAAATCATTACCGAACAAGTCGATGACGAACTGCCTGTTGTATCCATACAAAAAACTGAAGAACTCACAGACGAAACAGCTACACCATTCACACAGTTACTCAAACAAGACACGGCCAATGTAGTGGAAGAAGCTCCAGAAACAGTGCAAGTCACTCAAGTGAGAACCGAAACTGGAGACATTAAAACCATTAAAACTACTAAGCGCGTTATCAAAAAAAGAAAAGGTGCAAAGGACGAAGTTACTGAAATTACGACTATCGAAAAAGACGATGAAGCGCCCATCACCACAGTTACCGTTGCTGAAGAGAAAGCTCCTGAACAGCAAGAACAAATTAAACCTGCTGAAATCATTGAATTACCAGAAGAAACCACTTTCGAGGAATCGGAAACATCAGACGGTAAGCCAAAACAAAAGAAAATCACTAAACGCACTATCAAAAAGAGGGTAGGGCCCAAGGTACAAACTACAGAAATCATTACAGAACAAGTAGGTGACGAAAAACCTGTCGTTTCGATACACAAAACAGAAGACCTCACAGACGAAACAGCTACACCATTCACGAATTTATCCAAACCACACGAAGCCAAAGTAGTAGAAGAAGGCCCAGAAACAGTGCAAGTCACTCAAGTACGAACCGAAACTGGAGACGTTACTACCATCAAAACGACTAAGCGCGTTATCAAGAAAAAAAAAGGACCCAAGGATGAAGTAACTGAAATAACGACTATCGAAAAAGACGACGAAGCACCTATCACCACTGTTACCGTTACTGAAGAGAAAGCTCCTGAACAGCAGGAACAAATTAGCCCAGCTGAAATCATTGAATTACCAGAAGAAATCACTTTCGAGGAATCGAAATCTTCCGATGGTAAGCCTAAACAAAAGAAAATCTCCAAACGCACGATCAAAAAGAAGGTTGGTCCCAAGGTGCAAACGACAGAAATTATTACCGAACAAGTAGGTGACGAACATCCTGTTGTATCAATACAAGAAACAGAAGAACTCACAGACGAAACAACTACACCATTCACACAGTTACTCAAACAAGACACGGCCAATGTAGTGGAAGAAGCTCCAGAAACAGTGCAAGTCGCTCAAGTACGAACCGAAACTGGAGACGTTAAAACCATTAAAACTACTAAGCGCGTTATCAAAAAAAGGAAAGGTGTAAAGGACGAAGTTACTGAAATTACGACTATCGAAAAAGACGATGAAGCGCCCATCACCACAGTTACCGTTGCTGAAGAGAGAGCTCCTGAACAGCAAGAACAAATTAAACCTGCTGAAATTGTTGAATTACCAGAAGAAACCACTTTCGAGGAATCGGAAACATCAGACGGTAAGCCAAAACAAAAGAAAATCACTAAACGCACTATCAAAAAGAGGGTAGGGCCCAAGGTACAAACTACAGAAATCATTACAGAACAAATAGGTGACGAAAAACCTGTCGTTTCGATACACAAAACAGAAGACCTCACAGACGAAACAGCTACACCATTCACGAATTTACTCAAACCACACGAAGCCAAAGTAGTAGAAGAAGGCCCAGAAACAGTGCAAGTCACTCAAGTACGAACCGAAACTGGAGACGTAACTACCATTAAAACAACTAAGCGCGTCATCAAGAAAAGAAAAGGACCCAAGGATGAAGTAACTGAAATAACGACTATCGAAAAAGACGACGAAGCACCTATCACCACTGTTACCGTTACTGAAGAGAAAGCTCCTGAACAGCAGGAACAAATTAGCCCAGCTGAAATCATTGAATTACCAGAAGAAATCACTTTCGAGGAATCGAAATCTTCCGATGGTAAGCCTAAACAAAAGAAAATCTCCAAACGCACGATCAAAAAGAAGGTTGGTCCCAAGGTGCAAACGACAGAAATTATTACCGAACAAGTAGGTGACGAACATCCTGTTGTATCAATACAAGAAACAGAAGAACTCACAGACGAAACAACTACACCATTCACACAGTTACTCAAACAAGACACGGCCAATGTAGTGGAAGAAGCTCCAGAAACAGTGCAAGTCGCTCAAGTACGAACCGAAACTGGAGACGTTAAAACCATTAAAACTACTAAGCGCGTTATCAAAAAAAGGAAAGGTGTAAAGGACGAAGTTACTGAAATTACGACTATCGAAAAAGACGATGAAGCGCCCATCACCACAGTTACCGTTGCTGAAGAGAGAGCTCCTGAACAGCAAGAACAAATTAAACCTGCTGAAATCGTTGAATTACCAGAAGAAACCACTTTCGAGGAATCGGAAACATCAGACGGTAAGCCAAAACAAAAGAAAATCACTAAACGCACTATCAAAAAGAGGGTAGGGCCCAAGGTACAAACTACAGAAATCATTACAGAACAAATAGGTGACGAAAAACCTGTCGTTTCGATACACAAAACAGAAGACCTCACAGACGAAACAGCTACACCATTCACGAATTTACTCAAATCACATGAAGCCAAAGTAGTAGAAGAAGGCCCAGAAACAGTGCAAGTCACTCAAGTACGAACCGAAACTGGAGACGTAACTACCATTAAAACAACTAAGCGCGTCATCAAGAAAAGAAAAGGACCCAAGGACGAAGTAACTGAAATTACGACTATCGAAAAAGGCGACGAAGCACCTATCACCACTGTTACCGTTACTGAAGAGAAAGCTCCCGAACAGCAGGAACAAATTAGCCCTGATGAAATCATTGAATTACCAGAGGAAACCATTTTCGAGGCATCGGAAACTTCCGATGGTAAGCCTAAACAAAAGAAAATCTCCAAACGCACGATCAAAAAGAAGGTCGGTCCCAAGGTGCAAACGACAGAAATCATTACCGAACAAGTCGATGACGAACTGCCTGTCGTATCCATACAAAAAACTGAAGAACTCACAGACGAAACAACTACACCATTCACACAGTTACTCAAACAAGACACGGCCAATGTAGTGGAAGAAGCTCCAGAAACAGTGCAAGTCACTCAAGTGAGAACCGAAACTGGAGACATTAAAACCATTAAAACTACTAAGCGCGTTATCAAAAAAAGAAAAGGTGCAAAGGACGAAGTTACTGAAATTACGACTATCGAAAAAGACGATGAAGCGCCCATCACCACAGTTACTGTTGCTGAAGAGAAAGCTCCTGAACAGCAAGAACAAATTAAACCTGCTGAAATCATTGAATTACCAGAAGAAACCACTTTCGAGGAATCGAAAACATCAGACGGTAAGCCAAAACAAAAGAAAATCACTAAACGCACTATCAAAAAGAGGGTAGGGCCCACGGTACAAACTACAGAAATCATTACAGAACAAGTAGGTGACGAAAAGCCTGTCGTTTCGATACACAAAACAGAAGACCTCACAGACGAAACAGCTACACCATTCACGAATTTACTCAAACCACACGAAGCCAAAGTACTAGAAGAAGGCCCAGAAACAGTGCAAGTCACTCAAGTACGAACCGAAACTGGAGACGTAACTACCATTAAAACAACTAAGCGCGTCATCAAGAAAAGAAAAGGACCCAAGGACGAAGTAACTGAAATTACGACTATCGAAAAAGACGACGAAGCACCTATCACCACTGTAACCGTTTCTGAAGAGAAAGCTCCTGAACAGCAGGAACAAACTAGCCCAGCTGAAATCATTGAATTACCAGAGGAAATCACGTTCGAGGAATCGAAATCTTCCGATGGTAAGCCTAAACAAAAGAAAATCTCCAAACGCACGATCAAAAAGAAGGTTGGTCCCAAGGTGCAAACGACAGAAATCATTACCGAACAAGTCGATGACGAACATCCTGTTGTATCAATACAAGAAACAGAAGAACTCACAGACGAAACAACTACACCATTCACACAGTTACTCAAACAAGACACGGCCAATGTAGTGGAAGAAGCTCCAGAAACAGTGCAAGTCACTCAAGTGAGAACCGAAACTGGAGACATTAAAACCATTAAAACTACTAAGCGCGTTATCAAAAAAAGAAAAGGTGCAAAGGACGAAGTTACTGAAATTACGACTATCGAAAAAGACGATGAAGCGCCCATCACCACAGTTACTGTTGCTGAAGAGAAAGCTCCTGAACAGCAAGAACAAATTAAACCTGCTGAAATCATTGAATTACCAGAAGAAACCACTTTCGAGGAATCGGAAACATCAGACGGTAAGCCAAAACAAAAGAAAATCACTAAACGCACTATCAAAAAGAGGGTAGGGCCCAAGGTACAAACTACAGAAATCATTACAGAACAAGTAGGTGACGAAAAGCCTGTCGTTTCGATACACAAAACAGAAGACCTCACAGACGAAACAGCTACACCATTCACACAATTACTTAAACAATACAAGGCCAATGTAGTAGAAGAAGCTCCCGAAACAGTACAAGTCAATCAAGTGCTAACCGAAACTGGAGACGTAACTACCATTAAAACAACTAAGCGCGTCATCAAGAAAAGAAAAGGACCCAAGGACGAAGTATTTGAAATTACGACTATCGAAAAAGACGACGAAGCACCTATCACCACTGTAACCGTTTCTGAAGAGAAAGCTCCTGAACAGCAGGAACAAACTAGCCCAGCTGAAATCATTGAATTACCAGAGGAAATCACGTTCGAGGAATCGAAATCTTCCGATGGTAAGCCTAAACAAAAGAAAATCTCCAAACGCACGATCAAAAAGAAGGTTGGTCCCAAGGTGCAAACGACAGAAATCATTACCGAACAAGTCGATGACGAATATCCTGTTGTATCAATACACGAAACAGAAGAACTCACAGACGAAACAACTACACCATTCACACAGTTACTCAAACAAGACACGGCCAATGTAGTGGAAGAAACTCCAGAAACAGTGCAAGTCACTCAAGTGAGAACCGAAACTGGAGACATTAAAACCATTAAAACTACTAAGCGCGTTATCAAAAAAAGAAAAGGTGCAAAGGACGAAATCACTGAAATTACGACTATCGAAAAAGACGATGAAGCGCCCATCACCACAGTTACTGTTGCTGAAGAGAAAGCTCCTGAACAGCAAGAACAAATTAAACCTGCTGAAATCATTGAATTACCAGAAGAAACCACTTTCGAGGAATTGGAAACATCAGACGGTAAGCCAAAACAAAAGAAAATCACTAAACGCACTATCAAAAAGAGGGTAGGGCCCAAGGTACAAACTACAGAAATCATTACAGAACAAGTAGGAGACGAAAAACCTGTCGTTTCAATACACAAAACAGAAGACCTCACAGACGAAACAGCTACACCATTCACACAATTACTTAAACAATACAAGGCCAATGTAGTAGAAGAAGCTCCCGAAACAGTACAAGTCACTCAAGTGCTAACCGAAACTGGAGACGTCAAGTCCATCAAAACTAGTAAACGGATTATTAAGAAACGAAAAGGTCCCAAAGACGAAGTTACTGAAATCATGACTATCGAAAAAGACGACGAAGCACCCATCACTACAGTGACCGTTACTGAAGAGACTGTACCTGAAGCACCAGAACTAACAAGCCCTACTGAAATTATTGAATTGCCAGAGGAAACTATATTAGAGCAATCGGAAACATCAGACGGTAAGCCTGAACAAAAGAAAATCACCAAACGCACTATCAAAAAGAAGGTAGGTCCCAAAATACAAACTACAGAAATCATTACCGAACAATTAGGTGACGAACAGCCTCTCGTTTCGATACACAGAACAGAAGAAATCACAGACGAAACCGCCACACCATTCACACAATTACTCAAACTTGACACCGCCAATGTAGTGGAAGAATCTCCAGAAACTGTTCAAGTCACACAAGTGCGAACCGATACTGGTGACGTCAAGTCCATCAAAACTAGTAAGCGTATTATTAAGAAACGAAAGGGTCCCAAAGACGAAGTAACTGAAATTATGACTATCGAAAAAGACGACGAAGCACCCATAACTACAGTGACTGTAACCGAAGAAAGCATACCAGAAGCACCAGAACTAACGAGCCCTGCTGAAATTATTGAATTACCAGAGGAAACCACTTTTGAGCAATCGGAAACATCAGACGGTAAGCCTGAACAAAAGAAAATCACCAAACGCACTATCAAAAAGAAGGTAGGTCCCAAAATACAAACTACAGAAATCATTACCGAACAATTAGGTGACGAACAGCCTGTCGTTTCGATACACAGAACAGAAGAAATCACAGAGGAAACCGCCACACCATTCACACAATTACTCAAACTTGACACCGCCAATGTAGTGGAAGAATCTCCGGAAACTGTTCAGGTGACTCAAGTACGAACCGAAACTGGTGACGTCAAGTCCATCAAAACTAGTAAGCGGATTATTAAGAAACGAAAGGGTCCCAAAGACGAAGTTACTGAAATTATGACTATCGAAAAAGACGACGAAGCACCCATAACTACAGTGACTGTAACCGAAGAAAGCGTACCAGAAGCACCAGCAGTAACAAGCCCCGCTGAAATTATTGAATTACCAGAGGAAACCACTTTTGAGCAATCGGAAACATCAGACGGTAAGCCTGAACAAAAGAAAATCACCAAACGCACTATCAAAAAGAAGGTAGGTCCCAAAATACAAACTACAGAAATCTTTACCGAACAATTAGGTGACGAACAGCCCGTCGTAACGATACACAAAACAGAAGAATTCACAGACGAAACCGCCACACCATTCACACAATTACTCAAACTTGACACCGCCAATGTAGTGGAAGAATCTCCAGAAACTGTTCAAGTGACTCAAGTACGGACCGAAACTGGTGACGTCAAGTCCATCAAAACTAGTAAGCGAATTATTAAGAAAAGAAAGGGTCCCAAAGACGAAGTTACTGAAATCATGACTATCGAAAAAGACGACGAAGCACCCATCACTACAGTGACTGTTACTGAAGAGACAGTACCTGAAGCACCAGAACTAACAAGCCCTACTGAAATTATTGAATTGCCAGAGGAAACTACATTTGAGCAATCGGAAACATCAGACGGTAAGCCTAAACAAAAAAAAATCACCAAACGCATTATTAAAAAGAAGGTAGGTCCAAAGGTACAAACTACAGAAATCATTACTGAACAAGTAGGTGACGAATTACCCATTGTTTCCATACACAAAACAGAAGAACTCACAGACGTAACCACTACACCATTCACACAATTACTGAAACTTGACACCGCCAATGTAGTGGAAGAATCTCCAGAAACTGTTCAAGTGACTCAAGTACGAACCGAAACTGGTGACGTCAAGTCCATCAAAACTAGTAAGCGGATTATTAAGAAACGAAAGGGTCCCAAAGACGAAGTTACTGAAATTATGACTATCGAAAAAGACGACGAAGCACCCATAACTACAGTGACTGTGACCGAAGAAAGCGTACCAGAAGCACCAGAAGTAACAAGCCCTGCTGAAATTATTGAATTACCAGAGGAAACCACTTTTGAGCAATCGGAAACATCAGACGGTAAGCCTGAACAAAAGAAAATCACCAAACGCACTATCAAAAAGAAGGTAGGTCCAAAAATACAAACTACAGAAATCTTTACCGAACAATTAGGTGACAAACAGCCCGTCGTTACGATACACAAAACAGAAGAATTCACAGACGAAACCGCCACACCATTCACACAATTACTCAAACTTGACACCGCCAATGTAGTGGAAGAATCTCCAGAAACTGTTAAAGTGACTCAAGTACGAACCGAAACTGGTGACGTCAAGTCCATCAAAACTAGTAAGCGAATTATTAAGAAAAGAAAGGGTCCCAAAGACGAAGTTACTGAAATTATAACTGTCGAAAAAGACGACGAAGCACCCATTACAACAGTGACTGTAACCGAAGAAACCGTACCAGAAGCCCCAGAACTAACAAGCCCTACTGAAATTATTGAATTACCAGAGGAAACCACTTTTGAGCAATCGGAAACATCAGACGGTAAGCCTCAACAAAAGAAAATCACTAAACGCACTATAAAAAAGAAGGTAGGTCCAAAGGTACAAACCACAGAAATCATTACTGAACAAGTAGGTGACGAATTACCAATTGTTTCCATACACAAAACAGAAGAACTCACAGATGAAACCACTACACCATTCACACAATTACTCAAACCAGACACGGCCAATGTAGTGGAAGTAGCTCCAGAAACAGTACAAGTCACACAAATGCGAACCGATACTGGTGACGTTAAGAACATCAAAACTAGCAAGCGGATTATTAGGAAACGAAAGGGTTCTAAAGACGAAGTCACTGAAATTATGACTATAGACGAAGACGACCAAGCACCCATCACCACAGTGACTGTTACCGAAGAGAAAGCTCCGGCAGAGACAGAGCAAATGAACCCTAGTGAAGTTATTGAGTTGCCAGAGGAAACCACTATTGAACAATCGGAGACATCAGACGGTAAGCCTAAACAAAAGAAAATCACCAAACGCACTATTAAAAAGAAGGTAGGTCCCAAAATACAAACTACAGAAATCATTACCGAACAATTAGGTGACGAACAGCCTGTCGTTTCGATACACAGAACAGAAGAATTTACAGACGAAACCGCCACACCATTCACACAATTACTCAAACTTGACACCGCAAATGTAGTGGAAGAATCTCCAGAAACTGTTCATGTGACTCAAGTACGAACTGAAACTGGTGACGTCAAGTCCATCAAAACTAGTAAACGAATTATTAAGAAACGAAAGGGTCCCAAAGACGAAGTTACTGAAATCATGACTATCGAAAAAGACGACGAAGCACCCATAACTACAGTGACTGTAACCGAAGAAAGCGTACAAGAAGCACCAGAAGTAACAAGCCCTGCTGAAATTATTGAATTACCAGAGGAAACCACTTTTGAGCAATCGGAAACATCAGACGGTAAGCCTGAACAAAAGAAAATCACCAAACGCACTATCAAAAAGAAGGTAGGTCCAAAAATACAAACTACAGAAATCTTTACCGAACAATTAGGTGACGAACAGCCCGTCGTTACGATACACAAAACAGAAGAATTCACAAAAGAAACCGCCACACCATTCACACAATTACTCAAACTTGACACCGCCAATGTAGTGGAAGAATCTCCAGAAACTGTTCAAGTGACTCAAGTACGAACCGAAACTGGTGACGTCAAGTCCATCAAAACTAGTAAGCGAATTATTAAGAAAAGAAAGGGTCCCAAAGACGAAGTTACTGAAATTATAACTGTCGAAAAAGACGACGAAGCACCCATTACAACAGTGACTGTAACCGAAGAAACCGTACCAGAAGCCCCAGAAGTAACAAGCCCTACTGAAATTATTGAATTGCCAGAGGAAACTACATTTGAGCAATCGGAAACATCAGACGGTAAGCCTAAACAAAAGAAAATTACGAAACGCACTATCAAAAAGAAGGTAGGTCCCAAAATACAAACTACAGAAATCATTACCGAACAATTAGGTGACGAACAGCCCGTCGTTTCAATACACAGAACAGAAGAATTCACAGACGAAACCGCCACACCATTCACAAAATTATTCAAACTTGACACCGCCAATGTAGTGGAAGAATCTCCAGAAACTGTTAAAGTGACTCAAGTACGAACCGCAACTGGTGACGTCAAGTCCATCAAAACTAGTAAGCGAATTATTAAGAAAAGAAAGGGTCCCAAAGACGAAGTTACTGAATTTATAACTATCGAAAAAGACGACGAAGCACCCATTACAACAGTAACTGTAACCGAAGAAACCGTACCAGAAGCACCAGAACTAACAAGCCCTACTGAAATTAATGAATTGCCAGAGGAAACTACATTTGAGCAATCGGAAGCATCAGACGGTAAGCCTAAACAAAAGAAAATCACCAAACGCATTATTAAAAAGAAGGTAGGTCCAAAGGTACAAACTACAGAAATCATTACTGAACAAGTAGATGACGAATTACCAATTGTTTCCATACACAAAACAGAAGAACACGAAGACAAAACCACTACACCATTCACACAATTACTCAAACCAGACACGGCCATTATGGTGGAAGTAGCTCCAGAAACAGTACAAGTTACACAAGTGCGAACCGATACTGGTGACGTCAAGACTATCAAAACTAGCAAGCGGATTATTAAGAAACAAAAGGGTTCTAAAGACGAAGTCACTGAAATTATGACTTTAGACGAAGACGACCAAGCACCCATCACCACAGTGACTGTTACCGAAGAGAAAGCTCCGGCAGAGACAGAGCAAATAAGCCTTAGTGAAGTTATTGAGTTGCCAGAGGAAACCACTATTGAAAAATCGGAGACATCAGACGGTAAGCCTAAACAAAAGAAAATCACCAAACGCACTATCAAAAAGAAGGTAGGTCCCAAAATACAAACTACAGAAATCATTACCGAACAATTAGGTGACGAACAGCCCGTCGTTTCGATACACAAAACAGAAGAATTCACAGACGAAACCACCACACCATTCACACAATTACTTAAACTTGACACCGCCAATGTAGTGGAAGAATCTCCAGAAACTGTTCAAGTGACTCAAGTACGAACCGAAACTGGTGACGTCAAGTCCATCAAAACTAGTAAACGGATTATTAAGAAACGTAAAGGTCCCAAAGACGAAGTTACTGAAATCATGACTATCGAAAAAGACGACGAAGCACCCATCACTACAGTGACTGTTACTGAAAAGACCGTACCTGAAGCACCAGAACTAACAAGCCCTACTGAAATTATTGAATTTCCAGAGGAAACTACATTTGAGCAATCGGAAGCATCAGACGGTAAGCCTAAACAAAAGAAAATCACCAAACGCACTATTAAAAAGAAGGTAGGTCCAAAGGTACAAACTACAGAAATCATTACTGAACAAGTAGGTGACGATTTACCCATTGTTTCCATACACAAAACAGAAGAACTCACCGACGAGACCACTACACCATTCACACAATTACTCAAACTTGACACCGCCAATGTAGTGGAAGAATCTCCAGAAACTGTTCAAGTGACTCAAGTACGAACCGAAACTGGTGACGTCAAGTCCATCAAAACTAGTAAGCGGATTATTAAGAAACGAAAAGGTCCCAAAGACGAAGTTACTGAAATCATGACTATCGAAAAAGACGACGAAGCACCCATCACTACTGTAACTGTTACTGAAGAGACCGTACCTGAAGCACCAGAACTAACAAGCCCTACTGAAATTATTGAATTGCCAGAGGAAACTACATTTGAGCAATCGGAAGTATCAGACGGTAAGCCTAAACAAAAGAAAATTACCAAACGCATTATTAAAAAGAAGGTAGGTCCAAAGGTACAAACTACAGAAATCATTACTGAACAAGTAGGTGACGAATTACCTATTGTTTCCATACACACAACAGAAGAACTCACAGACGAAACCACTACACCATTCACACAATTACTGAAACTTGACACCGCCAATGTAGTGGAAGAATCTCCAGAAACTGTTCAAGTGACTCAAGTACGAACCGAAACTGGTGACGTCAAGTCCATCAAAACTAGTAAGCGGATTATTAAGAAACGAAAAGGTCCCAAAGACGAAGTTACTGAAATCATGACTATCGAAAAAGACGACGAAGCACCCATCACTACTGTAACTGTTACTGAAGAGACCGTACCTGAAGCACCAGAACTAACAAGCCCTACTGAAATTATTGAATTGCCAGAGGAAACTACATTTGAGCAATCGGAAGTATCAGACGGTAAGCCTAAACAAAAGAAAATTACCAAACGCATTATTAAAAAGAAGGTAGGTCCAAAGGTACAAACTACAGAAATCATTACTGAACAAGTAGGTGACGAATTACCTATTGTTTCCATACACACAACAGAAGAACTCACAGACGAAACCACTACACCATTCACACAATTACTGAAACTTGACACCGCCAATGTAGTGGAAGAATCTCCAGAAACTGTTCAAGTGACTCAAGTACGAACCGAAACTGGTGACGTCAAGTCCATCAAAACTAGTAAGCGGATTATTAAGAAACGAAAAGGTCCTAAAGACGAAGTTACTGAAATCATGACTATCGAAAAAGACGACGAAGCACCCATCACTACTGTAACTGTTACTGAAGAGACCGTACCTGAAGCACCAGAACTAACAAGCCCTACTGAAATTATTGAATTGCCAGAGGAAACTACATTTGAGCAATCGGAAGTATCAGACGGTAAGCCTAAACAAAAGAAAATTACCAAACGCATTATTAAAAAGAAGGTAGGTCCAAAGGTACAAACTACAGAAATCATTACTGAACAAGTAGGTGACGAATTACCTATTGTTTCCATACACACAACAGAAGAACTCACAGACGAAACCACTACACCATTCACACAATTACTGAAACTTGACACCGCCAATGTAGTGGAAGAATCTCCAGAAACTGTTCAAGTGACTCAAGTACGAACCGAAACTGGTGACGTCAAGTCCATCAAAACTAGTAAACGGATTATTAAGAAACGAAAAGGTCCCAAAGACGAAGTTACTGAAATCATGACTATCGAAAAAGACGACGAAGCACCCATCACTACTGTGACTGTTACTGAAGAGACCGTACCTGAAGCACCAGAACTAACAAGCCCTACTGAAATTATTGAATTGCCAGAGGAAACTACATTTGAGCAATCGGAAACATCAGACGGTAAGCCTAAACAAAAGAAAATCACCAAACGCATTATTAAAAAGAAGGTAGGTCCAAAGGTACAAACTACAGAAATCATTACTGAACAAGTAGGTGACGAATTACCCATTGTTACTATACACAAAACAGAAGAACTCACAGACGAAACCACTACACCATTCACACAATTACTCAAACTTGACACCGCCAATGTAGTGGAAGAATCTCCAGAAACTGTTCAAGTGACTCAAGTAAGAACCGAAACTGGTGACGTCAAGTCCATCAAAACTAGTAAACGGATTATTAAGAAACGAAAAGGTCCCAAAGACGAAGTTACTGTAATCATGACTATCGAAAAAGACGACGAAGCACCCATCACTACTGTGACTGTTACTGAAGAGACCGTACCTGAAGCACCAGAACTAACAAGCCCTACTGAAATTATTGAATTGCCAGAGGAAACTACATTTGAGCAATCGGAAACATCAGACGGTAAGCCTAAACAAAAGAAAATCACCAAACGCATTATTAAAAAGAAGGTAGGTCCAAAGGTACAAACTACAGAAATCATTACTGAACAAGTAGGTGACGAATTACCCATTGTTTCCATACACAAAACAGAAGAACTCACAGACGAAACCACTACACCATTCAAACAATTACTCAAACTTAACACCGCCAATGTAGTGGAAGAATCTCCAGAAACTGTTCAAGTGACTCAAGTACGAACCGATACTGGTGACGTCAAGTCCATCAAAACTAGTAAACGGATTATTAAGAAACGAAAAGGTCCCAAAGACGAAGTTACTGAAATCATGACTATCGAAAAAGACGACGAAGCACCCATCACTACTGTGACTGTTACTGAAGAGACCGTACCTGAAGCACCAGAACTAACAAGCCCTACTGAAATTATTGAATTGCCAGAGGAAACTACATTTGAGCAATCGGAAACATCAGACGGTAAGCCTAAACAAAAGAAAATCACCAAACGCATTATTAAAAAGAAGGTAGGTCCAAAGGTACAAACTACAGAAATCATTACTGAACAAGTAGGTAACGAATTACCCATTGTTTCCATACACAAAACAGAAGAACTCACAGACGAAACCACTACACCATTCACACAATTACTCATACTTGACACCGCCAATGTAGTGGAAGAATCTCCAGAAACTGTTCAAGTGACACAAGTACGAACCGAAACTGGTGACGTCAAGTCCATCAAAACTAGTAAACGGATTATTAAGAAACGAAAAGGTCCCAAAGACGAAGTTACTGAAATCATGACTATCGAAAAAGACGACGAAGCACCCATCACTACTGTGACTGTTACTGAAGAGACCGTACCTGAAGCACCAGAACTAAAAAGCCCTACTGAAATTATTGAATTGCCAGAGGAAACTACATTAGAGCAATCGGAAACATCAGACGGTAAGCCTAAACAAAAGAAAATCACCAAACGCATTATTAAAAAGAAGGTAGGTCCAAAGGTACAAACTACAGAAATCATTACTGAACAAGTAGGTGACGAATTACCCATTGTTACTATACACAAAACAGAAGAACTCACAGACGAAACCACTACACCATTCACACAATTACTCAAACTTGACACCGCCAATGTAGTGGAAGAATCTCCAGAAACTGTTCAAGTGACTCAAGTAAGAACCGAAACTGGTGACGTCAAGTCCATCAAAACTAGTAAACGGATTATTAAGAAACGAAAAGGTCCCAAAGACGAAGTTACTGAAATCATGACTATCGAAAAAGACGACGAAGCACCCATCACTACTGTGACTGTTACTGAAGAGACCGTACCTGAAGCAACAGAACTAACAAGCACTACTGAAATTATTGAATTGCCAGAGGAAACTACATTTGAGCAATTGGAAACATCAGACGGTAAGCCTAAACAAAAGAAAATCACCAAACGCATTATTAAAAAGAAGGTAGGTCCAAAGGTACAAACTACAGAAATCATTACTGAACAAGTAGGTGACGAATTACCCATTGTTTCCATACACAAAACAGAAGAACTCACAGACGAAACCACTACACCATTCACACAATTACTCAAACTTGACACCGCCAATGTAGTGGAAGAATCTCCAGAAACTGTTCAAGTGACTCAAGTACGAACCGAAACTGGTGACGTCAAGTCCATCAAAACTAGTAAACGGATTATTAAGAAACGAAAAGGTCCGAAAGACGAAGTTACTGAAATCATGACTATCGAAAAAGACGACGAAGCACCCATCACTACTGTGACTGTTGCTGAAGAGACCGTACCTGAAACACAAGAACTAACAAGCCCTACTGAAATTATTGAATTGCCAGAGGAAACTACATTTGAGCAATCGGAAACATCAGACGGTAAGCCTAAACAAAAGAAAATCACCAAACGCATTATTAAAAAGCAGGTAGGTCCAAAGGTACAAACTACAGAAATCATTACTGAGCAAGTAGGTGACGAATTACCCATTGTTTCCATACACAAAACAGAAGAACTCACAGACGAAACCACTACACCATTAACACAATTACTCAAACTTGACACCGCCAATGTAGTGGAAGAATCTCCAGAAACTGTTCAAGTGACTCAAGTACGAACCGAAACTGGTGACGTCAAGTCCATCAAAACTAGTAAACGGATTATTAAGAAACGAAAAGGTCCGAAAGACGAAGTTACTGAAATCATGACTATCGAAAAAGACGACGAAGCACCCATCACTACAGTGACTGTTACTGAAGAGACCGTACCTGAAGCACCAGAACTAACAAGCCCTACTGAAATTATTGAATTGCCAGAGGAAACTACATTTGAGCAATCGGAAACATCAGACGGTAAGCCTAAACAAAAGAAAATCACCAAACGCATTATTAAAAAGCAGGTAGGTCCAAAGGTACAAACTACAGAAATCATTACTGAGCAAGTAGGTGACGAATTACCCATTGTTTCCATACACAAAACAGAAGAACTCACAGACGAAACCACTACACCATTCACACAATTACTCAAACTTGACACCGCCAATGTAGTGGAAGAATCTCCAGAAACTGTTCAAGTGACTCAAGTACGAACCGAAACTGGTGACGTCAAGTCCATCAAAACTAGTAAACGGATTATTAAGAAACGAAAAGGTCCGAAAGACGAAGTTACTGAAATCATGACTATCGAAAAAGACGACGAAGCACCCATCACTACAGTGACTGTTACTGAAGAGACCGTACCTGAAGCACCAGAACTAACAAGCCCTACTGAAATTATTGAATTGCCAGAGGAAACTACATTTGAGCAATCGGAAACATCAGACGGTAAGCCTAAACAAAAGAAAATCACCAAACGCATTATTAAAAAGAAGGTAGGTCCAAAGGTACAAACTACAGAAATCATTACTGAGCAAGTAGGTGACGAATTACCCATTGTTTCCATACACAAAACAGAAGAACTCACAGACGAAACCACTACACCATTCACACAATTACTCAAACTTGACACCGCCAATGTAGTGGAAGAATCTCCAGAAACTGTTCAAGTGACTCAAGTACGAACCGAAACTGGTGACGTCAAGTCCATCAAAACTAGTAAACGGATTATTAAGAAACGAAAAGGTCCGAAAGACGAAGTTACTGAAATCATGACTATCGAAAAAGACGACGAAGCACCCATCACTACAGTGACTGTTACTGAAGAGACCGTACCTGAAGCACCAGAACTAACAAGCCCTACTGAAATTATTGAATTGCCAGAGGAAACTACATTTGAGCAATCGGAAACATCAGACGGTAAGCCTAAACAAAAGAAAATCACCAAACGCATTATTAAAAAGAAGGTAGGTCCAAAGGTACAAACTACAGAAATCATTACTGAGCAAGTAGGTGACGAATTACCCATTGTTTCCATACACAAAACAGAAGAACTCACAGACGAAACCACTACACCATTCACACAATTACTCAAACTTGACACCGCCAATGTAGTGGAAGAATCTCCAGAAACTGTTCAAGTGACTCAAGTACGAACCGAAACTGGTGACGTCAAGTCCATCAAAACTAGTAAACGGATTATTAAGAAACGAAAAGGTCCGAAAGACGAAGTTACTGAAATCATGACTATCGAAAAAGACGACGAAGCACCCATCACTACTGTGACTGTTACTGAAGAGACCGTACCTGAAACACAAGAACTAACAAGCCCTACTGAAATTATTGAATTGCCAGAGGAAACTACATTTGAGCAATCGGAAACATCAGACGGTAAGCCTAAACAAAAGAAAATCACCAAACGCATTATTAAAAAGCAGGTAGGTCCAAAGGTACAAACTACAGAAATCATTACTGAGCAAGTAGGTGACGAATTACCCATTGTTTCCATACACAAAACAGAAGAACTCACAGACGAAACCACTACACCATTCACACAATTACTCAAACTTGACACCGCCAATGTAGTGGAAGAATCTCCAGAAACTGTTCAAGTGACTCAAGTACGAACCGAAACTGGTGACGTCAAGTCCATCAAAACTAGTAAACGGATTATTAAGAAACGAAAAGGTCCGAAAGACGAAGTTACTGAAATCATGACTATCGAAAAAGACGACGAAGCACCCATCACTACTGTGACTGTTACTGAAGAGACCGTACCTGAAACACAAGAACTAACAAGCCCTACTGAAATTATTGAATTGCCAGAGGAAACTACATTTGAGCAATCGGAAACATCAGACCGTAAGCCTAAACAAAAGAAAATCACCAATCGCATTATTAAAAAGCAGGTAGGTCCAAAGGTACAAACTACAGAAATCATTACTGAGCAAGTAGGTGATGAATTACCCATTGTTTCCATACACAAAACAGAAGAACTCACAGACGAAACCACTACACCATTCACACAATTACTCAAACTTGACACCGCCAATGTAGTGGAAGAATCTCCAGAAACTGTTCAAGTGACTCAAGTACGAACCGAAACTGGTGACGTCAAGTCCATCAAAACTAGTAAACGGATTATTAAGAAACGAAAAGGTCCGAAAGACGAAGTTACTGAAATCATGACTATCGAAAAAGACGACGAAGCACCCATCACTACAGTGACTGTTACTGAAGAGACCGTACCTGAAGCACCAGAACTAACAAGCCCTACTGAAATTATTGAATTGCCAGAGGAAACTACATTTGAGCAATCGGAAACATCAGACGGTAAGCCTAAACAAAAGAAAATCACCAAACGCATTATTAAAAAGCAGGTAGGTCCAAAGGTACAAACTACAGAAATCATTACTGAGCAAGTAGGTGACGAATTACCCATTGTTTCCATACACAAAACAGAAGAACTCACAGACGAAACCACTACACCATTCACACAATTACTCAAACTTGACACCGCCAATGTAGTGGAAGAATCTCCAGAAACTGTTCAAGTGACTCAAGTACGAACCGAAACTGGTGACGTCAAGTCCATCAAAACTAGTAAACGGATTATTAAGAAACGAAAAGGTCCGAAAGACGAAGTTACTGAAATCATGACTATCGAAAAAGACGACGAAGCACCCATCACTACAGTGACTGTTACTGAAGAGACCGTACCTGAAGCACCAGAACTAACAAGCCCTACTGAAATTATTGAATTGCCAGAGGAAACTACATTTGAGCAATCGGAAACATCAGACGGTAAGCCTAAACAAAAGAAAATCACCAAACGCATTATTAAAAAGAAGGTAGGTCCAAAGGTACAAACTACAGAAATCATTACTGAGCAAGTAGGTGACGAATTACCCATTGTTTCCATACACAAAACAGAAGAACTCACAGACGAAACCACTACACCATTCACACAATTACTCAAACTTGACACCGCCAATGTAGTGGAAGAATCTCCAGAAACTGTTCAAGTGACTCAAGTACGAACCGAAACTGGTGACGTCAAGTCCATCAAAACTAGTAAACGGATTATTAAGAAACGAAAAGGTCCGAAAGACGAAGTTACTGAAATCATGACTATCGAAAAAGACGACGAAGCACCCATCACTACAGTGACTGTTACTGAAGAGACCGTACCTGAAGCACCAGAACTAACAAGCCCTACTGAAATTATTGAATTGCCAGAGGAAACTACATTTGAGCAATCGGAAACATCAGACGGTAAGCCTAAACAAAAGAAAATCACCAAACGCATTATTAAAAAGAAGGTAGGTCCAAAGGTACAAACTACAGAAATCATTACTGAACAAGTAGGTGACGAATTACCCATTGTTTCCATACACAAAACAGAAGAACTCACAGACGAAACCACTACACCATTCACACAATTACTCAAACTTGACACCGCCAATGTAGTGGAAGAATCTCCAGAAACTGTTCAAGTGACTCAAGTACGAACCGAAACTGGTGACGTCAAGTCCATCAAAACTAGTAAACGGATTATTAAGAAACGAAAAGGTCCCAAAGACGAAGTTACTGAAATCATGACTATCGAAAAAGACGACGAAGCACCCATCACTACAGTGACTGTTGCTGAAGAGACCGTACCTGAAGCACCAGAACTAACAAGCCCTACTGAAATTATTGAATTTCCAGAGGAAACTACATTTGAGCAATCGGAAACATCAGACGGTAAGCCTAAACAAAAGAAAATCACCAAACGCATTATTAAAAAGAAGGTAGGTCCAAAGGTACAAACTACAGAAATCATTACTGAACAAGTAGGTGACGAATTACCCATTGTTTCCATACACAAAACAGAAGAACTCACCGACGAGACCACTACACCATTCACACAATTACTGAAACTTGACACCGCCAATGTAGTGGAAGAATCTCCAGAAACTGTTCAAGTGACTCAAGTACGAACCGAAACTGGTGACGTCAAGTCCATCAAAACTAGTAAACGGATTATTAAGAAACGAAAAGGTCCCAAAGACGAAGTTACTGAAATCATGACTATTGAAAAAGACGACGAAGCACCCATCACTACTGTGACTGTTACTGAAGAGACCGTACCTGAAGCACCAGAACTAACAAGCCCTACTGAAATTATTGAATTGCCAGAGGAAACTACATTTGAGCAATCGGAAACATCAGACGGTAAGCCTAAACAAAAGAAAATCACCAAACGCATTATTAAAAAGAAGGTAGGTCCAAAGGTACAAACTACAGAAATCACTACTGAACAAGTAGGTGACGAATTACCCATTGTTTCCATACACAAAACAGACGAACTCACAGACGAAACCACTACACCATTCACACAATTACTCAAACTTAAAACCGCCATTGTAGTGGAAGAATCTCCAGAAACTGTTCAAGTGACTCAAGTACGAACCGAAACTGGTGACGTCAAGTCCATCAAAACTAGTAAACGGATTATTAAGAAACGAAAAGGTCCCAAAGACGAAGTTACTGAAATCATGACTATTGAAAAAGACGACGAAGCACCCATTACTACAGTGACTGTTACTGAAGAGACCGTACCTGAAGCACCAGAACTAACAAGCCCTACTGAAATTATTGAATTGCCAGAGGAAACCACATTTGAGCAATCGGAAACATCAGACGGTAAGCCTAAACAAAAGAAAATCACCAAACGCATTATTAAAAAGAAGGTAGGTGCAAAGGTACAAACTACAGAAATCATTACTGAACAAGTAGGTGACGAATTACCCATTGTTTCCATACACAAAACAGACGAACTCACAGACGAAACCACTACACCATTCACACAATTACTCAAACTTGACACCGCCAATGTAGTGGAAGAATCTCCAGAAACTGTTCAAGTGACTCAAGTACGAACCGAAACTGGTGACGTCAAGTCCATCAAAACTAGTAAACGGATTATTAAGAAACGAAAAGGTCCCAAAGACGAAGTTACTGAAATCATGACTATCGAAAAAGACGACGAAGCACCCATCACTACAGTGACTGTTACTGAAGAGACCGTACCTGAAGCACCAGAACTAACAAGCCCTACTGAAATTATTGAATTGCCAGAGGAAACTACATTTGAGCAATCGGAAACATCAGACGGTAAGCCTAAACAAAAGAAAATCACCAAACGCATTATTAAAAAGAAGGTAGGTCCAAAGGTACAAACTACAGAAATCATTACCGAACAATTAGGTGACGAGCAGCCCGTCGTTTCGATACACAAAACAGAAGAATTCACAGACGAAACCGCCACACCATTCACACAATTACTCAAACTTGACACCGCCAATGTAGTGGAAGAATCTCCAGAAACTGTTCAAGTGACTCAAGTACGGACCGAAACTGGTGACGTCAAGTCCATCAAAACTAGTAAACGGATTATTAAGAAACGAAAAGGTCCCAAAGACGAAGTTACTGAAATCATGACTATCGAAAAAGACGACGAAGCACCCATCACTACAGTGACTGTTACTGAAGAGACCGTACCTGAAGCACCAGAACTAACAAGCCCTACTGAAATTATTGAATTGCCAGAGGAAACTACATTTGAGCAATCGGAAACATCAGACGGTAAGCCTAAACAAAAGAAAATCACCAAACGCACTATTAAAAAGAAGGTAGGTCCAAAGGTACAAACTACAGAAATCATTACTGAACAAGTAGGTGACGAATTACCCATTGTTTCCATACACAAAACAGAAGAACTCACTGACAAAACCACCACACCATTCACACAATTACTCGAAACACACACGACAAATGTAGTGGAGGAAGCTCCAGAAACAGTACAAGTTACACAAGTGCGAACCGATACTGATGACGTCAAGACCATCAAAACTAGTAAGCGGATTATTAAGAAACGAAAGGGCCCTAAAGACGAAGTTACAGAAATTATGACTATAGAGAAAGACGACGAAGCACCCTTCACCATAGTGACTGTTACCGAAGAGAAAGCTTCGGAAGAGACAGTGCAAATAAGCCCTAGTGAAGTTATTGAGATGCCAGAGGAAACCACTTTTGAACAATCGGCGACATTAGACGGTAAGCCTAAACAAAAGAAAATCACCAAACGCACTGTCAAACAGAAGGTAGGTCCCAAAATACAAACTACAGAAATCATTACCGAACAATTAGGTGACGAACAGTCCGTCGTTTCGATACACAAAACAGAAGAATTCACAGACGAAACCGCCACACCATTCACACAATTACTCGAAACAGACACGACAAATGTAGTGGAGGAAGCTCCTGAAACTGTTCAAGTGACTCAAGTACGATCCGAAACTAGAGACGTGAAAACCATTAATACTACTAAGCGGGTTATTAGGAAACGAAAAGGTCCGAAGGACGAAATCACTGAAATAACCACTTTTGAAAAGGACGAGGAGGCACCCATCACTACAGTGACTGTTACCGAAGAGACCGTACCAGAAGCGCCAGAACTATCAAGCCCTTCTGAAATTATTGAATTGCCAGAGGAAACTACATTTGAGCACTCGGAAACATCAGACGGTAAGCCTAAACAAAAGAAAATCACCAAACGCAGTATCAAAAAGAAAGCGGGACTTGTCTTCGTTTTGATACTGCGTTTGGTGCCAACAACAGAAATCATTACTGAAAGGTAACGATCAAGCAATTGTTTCAATACACCAATCACAAAAGCTCACCAACGACACAACCACACCACTCATACTTCTTACACAATCACTCAAATCTGACACGCCTAATATACTACAGGAAGATTTAGAAACAGTACAAGTCTCTCAAGTACGAACGGAATCTGGAGACGTGAAAACGATAAAAACTACTAATCTACTTATTAAGAGAGAAGGTCCCAAAACTGAAGTTACTAAAATTACGACTATCAAAAAAGTTGACAAAGTACCCTTCACTACACTAACTGTTACCGAGGGTAATCCTCCAGAAGAACCAGAAGAAAAAACTCCTACTGAACGCAAAAAATTACCTGAGGAAAATTATTTCGAAGAATCGCACCCTTCAGACGGTAAGCCTAAACAAAAAAAATCACCCAGCGTTCGACTCAACTCATAACGCAATAAGTAGGTAGGTCCTAAGGTCAAGTACAAACGTCATAACAGAACATGTAGGTAGTGGAACAACCTATTGTCACGATACACAAAACGGAAACCACACTATACACAGACTTACTAATACGATAGAAAATCGAAGTTGGGGAAAGTGCTTCACACGGCGAGTCGAAAAAAATAAAATACACGAAACCAAGGCTACATAATAAATAAATCTTCCCTAAGCAACCAGGTACATCCAAACTTGCCAGAGTTACATAAATTCAATACAATTCGATGGGGTAAGGACGATTGAGAAAAATTACCGTTGTAATGCAAAGAAATACTACGCATCATATAATGCAACGAATCTCTCTCTCTCTCTTTTGCTCACCATTACACATGCAATCGACATTTTTACATAATTAACCACTGATATGTATCTAAGTGCTACGCTGGTTTGCATCGTTGTTTTTATGAAAATGACCTAGAAAAGTAATCAAAATTAATTTTCATCGGTGAATTCCAGCTTTAAATAGTCATAAATTTAAGTTACATAAGTATTTGTATTTGATTGTGGAGATTTTTATAGAACAGGTAAAGTAACACAACTCATCATCCGCCATTTTATAATTTAATATTTTAATTTAAAGGTAAAGCTTCTAAAATTTAAGGCATGATATTTTGATATATTAATATCTAAAAAATAGTCCAATGTGTGAAACACTTGTTTCGTTTTTGGCATCATTTAGAAATAAGTATTGATAACATAGTTTTCAATTGACTTGCAAAGCGTTGTTACCAAATGACAAACGCACTATCATTAAAATGAAGTCGAGCAACCCAACAATATTTCTTCTAAATGAAAATTAACCTGTGTTTTGAAATCTACTATAATCATAAAAAATTTCACGGGTTTTAGTTGGTGGACTACTTAATCGTAAGAAAATCAAAACCAAGAAAGCATTGAAAAGCGAGGAAGAATATTTAACTCAAGATGTACCCGCCGCGCATCAGAAAACCGAAGAAATCCTAGAAAAAGAAATTCCCAAAAAGTTAAAGCCTATTCCAATCAAGATCGAAGAGTTACAAGTTAACCAAGCACAGCACGCCCAGGAAACACAATTTACAAAATTGAAATTGAAAAAACCTGCTCAAAAACCTAAAGAGGAAATAAAAACAGCTACATTACCAAAAATTCAACTCAAAAGTCGAATAAAACATGTGAATGACTGGCCACCGATGGAATTTAAACCCCTAGTAACATTTCTAGGCAGTGTCAGGCAAAATGGGCAATTGTCGCGAAATATAAAAGAAGCCGCCAAATTAAAAAAGAAACCTAGCAAAGTTGCAGAACTCCCAGACCTAGAAAAAGTTGTCTTAGAAAAACCTGAGGAATTCATATTTTCTGGAAAAGACTTGATAGAAAAAACTGAACCACAAGATACTACACAAAAACTTGAGAAAGATATAGTTGAAACGCCTGTCAAATCCGAAATATACCCTAACGAGGGTATAAAAGAGGCTGAAATTACAGATCAAACTGAGGATACTAAGAACAAAAAAATAGAATTCATCGAAGAATTGCCAAAACCCAACTTGAAAGAAAAACAGCTTATCCAACAAGAGAAACTCCTAGTAGAATTACCAAAACAGAACACATCTGAATTGAAAGAACCAGAGCTACAAGACGAACAACCAGAAGGAAAGTTACAAAAACCGCAACAAATACAACCAGTACCACAAGAAGTGTTAAATGAGGCGGAACTGAATAAAGATTTCATAGAAATTGAAAAATTGCAAGAATTACCAGAAATTGTGGCACAAAAAACCAATCCTGCAGAAAACATAGAAAGCATAATTGAAACACTATCTGACAAAGAGCCAACTATAGACACCATTGATAAGGCCGTAGTTAGTAAAAAGGTTAAAAAAGTCAAGAAGAAAGAAGAAAAACACGAAAAATTAATAGTTCAGGACGAACTTCCAGAAAGAAATGAGCCAATAAGAATCGTAGAAGACTTTGAAAAATTACCCACGGGGGAGGTTGATGATAAAAAGGGTAAAAAAATCAAGCAGAAAGAAAAAAAACCTGACAAATTAATAGTTCAGGACGAACTTCCAGAAGGGCATGAACCAATAACAATCGTAAAAGACTTTGAAAAATTACCCACTGGCGAGGTCGATGAAAAATACCCAGAAATTTTAGAAGAGAAAATACCTAAGAAATCTCGTAAAATTAAGCCTAAAGATAGTTCGCCAGAATTGAAACAAGATGAAATGATACCTGATAATAAACCGCTAACTGAAGAAAAACATATTAAAAAATTAATTCCAATTAAGATAGAAAGAAAAGAAGTTGAAATCAGTAAACCACAACATGCAGCAAGTATAGAAGGACCTCAATTTACTAAACTCAAATTAAAGAAAGCTGTGACTAAACCTAAACAAGATATTACAGAAGTCAAATTACCGAAATTTCAACTTAAGAGTCGAATAAAGTACATATTTGATTGGCCTCCAGAAATAATAAACTTAGCTGTTTCGTATTTAGGTAGTGTAAGACAAAATGGCATTTTATCTCGAAACGTTAAAGAAGCTGAAAAGATTAAAAAAAAGAAATATAAAGAACCTAAATTACCAGAAATCGAGAGAACTGAATTGGAAAAGCCACACTTTGATTATGAAGACATATCTGATGCTAAAAAACAACATGAAATAGAAAAACATGAATCGGTTCCAGTTTTAGATCAGGAAGAAAGCATAGAAATAGATGAGCCTGAGCAGTATACTATAAAACCTAAACGGCCGAGCATAAAAAAGACAGAGGAAACAGAAGACGAAATCACTATTAAAAAGAAATTAAAAACTGTACGAAAACCTTCAATTACTCTTCCCGAAATCACAGAGCCAGAAACAGTTACTTTTAGACCTAAGATAACAAAAACTAAGGAAGACGTCGAACAGGAATTCAATATCCAATTAGATTCGTATGCTGAAGAAGAAATCTCTATGACTAGTAAAGTCAAACTGAAACCACATAGACAGCCCACTTTTAGTGAAGAAGCTGACCAAGCATCCATTAAATTTTATGAAGAGAAAGATGAAGATGACAAACACGATGTTATTGAAATATTAGAAAGCGACGAAGAAAATATTGCAGAAACTGCTAATGTTATGATGCCACTGAAAAAGTCTAAGCAAATTGAAGAAATACCCGATGATGAAATATTCTCATCTCTAACACTTGCTAAACCTAAGAAAATTCAAAAAGAATCCGAAGTATCGCAAGATATCAGCATAAAATTATCACGAAAACCTGAATACAAAGTTGACGAGCAAGAAGAAGTTTGCTTTGACGTCAAAGCCCAAAATGAACAATATACCCAAGAAGAGTTATCACTATCTAGCAAAATCAAATTGAAACCTAAAAAGAAAACTACTTTGTCTGAAGCGGCTGACGAAACTTTGATTCAATTAAAACAAGAAGTTGAAGACGATAGTCAAGCTGAAGAAATAATATTAAGTGAAGCTGAAAGCGAAGAAAATGTAGAGCTTTTTATTAAGCGTAAGCCTAAAAAATCAATTTATGAAGTTAGCGAAGTTGAAGAATTGAGCATTGAGCTAAAACCTAAAAGATCTAGGGAACAAACATTTGAAGAGGAGCAGCTTACTATTTCAACGAAAAGAAAACCTAGAAAACCATCTAAAGTACAAGGTACAAAATTTATAAAAGGGTGCATCCATGCTTAGCATCATCAAAAACCGCTGCCTCAGCTTTTGCATCCGCTTATATTTTTCAGGTTCCCATATACAGAGTTGCTGGTAAGTGATTACTCGACTCGATTCCAGTTATTCCTGGCAAGAAGTGTTAAGTGACACAATTTTGACTCAATATGTATGGCCAAAAATCAAGTTTACGAAATAATTGACTTATTAGGATTTTTTAGGGTTCCGTACTTCAAGAAAAAAAATAGAACCCATTTAAGATCTTTTCGTTGGCAATCTATCAAGAACTTTTTCTCAGGAATGCATAGAGGTTTCAAGTTAAAATTTATACCCAAAAACACTCAGGTCTGCAAACCTTAAATCTGAGAAAAAAATCAAATGCAATCAAAAGATTTATTATAGACGTTTATGCAGCATAATTTAACACGATAACCGCGACTCCAACTATGACCATTCCATATTTGAAAATTAATAAGTACTAAATTGATATTTTATTTTCGGCAAGCACTGTGTACTTAAGCGCGTAAATAACCTATTTTTCTTAAATTAGTCGAAGTATCTGTCCAAGATTTAGACAGAGTTAATGCCGTGCCCAACCGTGAGCATCTGAATCCTGTTTGCACGTGTATCAATATGTAATATAAATAAAATTAAATAACTTAAACTTTATGCAGAACCCTCGGTGCGCGAGTTCAACTAGCACTTGGCTGGCTTTTTTTCGTTAATCATCCAGAATTCAACTTAGATCGCAAATAAAAAAGCTTTTGCCCAATGGGAATTATTCTGATTTATTTTCGTAGGGGAAATATTACTAACCTAAAATGGTATAATTGAATAGAATAATTTGTGAACAATTACAATATTACTAAGGGCTCCGCCCTAACCCTATTAACATATTAAGGAACCCTATTAATTAGACTCTGCTCTCCGTCTGTCGCGTCTATGTCAGCAGGCTGTATCTCATGAACCGTGATAGCTGGACAACTGACATTTTAACAGATGATGTAGTTCTGTTGCTGCTATAACAACAGATACTAAACGAGGAATAAAATAAACATTTAGGGGGGAGGGTGGCTCTGCTTTCTAGAACGTCGACTACCACACGTTAGTGTTTTGTTGATAAAAAATATAAACCAGATTTTTTTTATTTGCACTTAACAGTTATTCTGTGTTAATAAGGAAAACCTCAAAAAATTATTATTTCCAAAAATATCGATTTTCGGCATACAGGAATACGTATTGTTTTTAATGTGCCGTTGTGGGAATAATATACAACATAATGAACGTTTAAATTTTCTTTTTTTTACGTGCGAAAAATCCTTACGCACTCCGGAGTCGGTTATGTTGAACGTACAAGGATAATTCAGTGTTTCATATAGGTAAAGTATATTTTGAACTCTTAGCAACGTCAGTGACACGCGGTGCATCAGAATAGCAGCGTAATGTGATGAGAATCACAGAAGCACACTACCCGACTTTTGATGTGGCATATTGGGCAGGAAAGATTGGCTGGCTTCGATTTTGTAAGGCGTTTTCTCTATTGCGCTGTGCATGTCTGTAGCTAGCAGCTGATATTTTTTTAGAGTACTTAAGCACATAAAATCGAAGTTAGAATCTAATATTTTGCTAGCAGATTTTAACTACACTGAAGTCTGTAATCAATCTGTGAGCCCGATTTATGATGTAGAGCTCGATACAACAGCGGCAAGTCAATTTTACAGCTGGTTTACATATTAGTTCGACCTAAAGTTTTATCGTCATCAGGGTAGAAGGTTTAACACTAATGTCGTTACTGTTGAATTGCCTCAGCTTGATTTGTCACAAAGCAGTATTAAGTAGCCTTTGGTGTACCATCGACGACAACGAGATCGTATACACACATGGATATAATTAGAGGAACGCAAAACCGAGATTACCAAGAAAGCTATATTCATATTTACTAGTAGTTCTATGAAGAATATACCTCGCGAACACCCTTGCCACATTTTTCTGGTATCCTTATGTGGTATCATAAGAACAAAACGATACGTATATCTAGCTAGCTACAGCACAGCAAACTTCCCCCCTTTTTCTCATATGTTTTTTTTAACAACATTTACCTTTATCGTGGCAATTTCTTTTCACTAAAGCCTATAAAGAGTCATGTCCTTGATGTTTCAACCAAAAATCATCAAGATCCGTTTAAAAATAACGCGACAGTGAACTTCCCTCTTTTCTCCTATTTTAACTACTATCAAAAAAAGTACTTGACAAAAGTTGTTTTAAATTAAAGAACATGAACTTGCTTCACTCGCTCGGTCAATAAAGAAACACAAAATTCACTGATATTAAGCGACCAATTCTCTTATTGACGTTAGTAGTTCTTTGTTTAATTTGTCTGTCCAGTTTATCTCAGTAGTTCTCTAATGATTTCCGATCTAGCCTGCGGACTGGCGATTCCAAAACTTCGAAGTCCACTTTTTTACTATCTATTTATGTATGGCTGCCTCGTCAATATGAACTCACCTTCCCTGATGGTAAGCGGATAGACCTCCATTTAAAATCTTGAAAGAATTAATTTTATTCTCCTTGATTTCAAAAGCCTTACCTACTGTTTTTTTTATGTAGGACTTATAAAGTAAGTATGCTGGAAAAGCTTTATAATACACAAAAAGTGTGGCTGTCGCTACTAATGCTGAAGCACTGAACGATTTTCGGTTTAGTCTAAAATCATTCAGTTATATAATAACATACCTAACAAGGGTAGGTACAAAACGCAAGGCCAAAAAATATGAATTTCAAAATTTTCTATTTGTTAAATATTTAAGTACATAATTCAATATATATCAAAACGACTAAATTTATATTTAAATAAAAAATATATGTTCTAGAATATATCAAACAGCGAAGTATAGAACCAACCAAAGTATAGTTTTAATATGGTTTCTAAAAGTCGGATAAACATACCTGTATTCAATACATAAAAACACCCAGATCAAATATTTTGACAGAGCGGGTATTGAACCCGGGAGCTCTGACGTAGCAGTTGAATGCTACACCACAGAATGTTCTATGGGCACACTATCGAACAGATAAGAAATTAAGATAACCATTACATAATAGCACTGTTTTACCTTTAAATAACTGTCCCGGCAAAATTCCTAAAATCAAATTGCCTTGCCACTACCGGGTTCAATCATTTTGCTGTAAATCTTACGCAAATAAAAGAGGAAAAAAAGAATCATAAAAATCTATTCATTATTAGCGATGTATAGTCGGACAAAGATATCTCCTTTGTCCGACTATACATCGCTTACACCTTACATACAACTTTATATGAAAAAAGTGCCGTATATCCCTTGTTGTCTGTACTTACGTACTGTCTAGACTTTCAATTCTCAATTCGAGCTACATATTTTGTTACATAAAACAAAATATGTAGGTCGAATTGAGAATCCCCTCTTTTGAAAGTCTGGTAATAAAAGTGCCTATTCATTTGTATTATTTTCCTATTACATGAATATTTTGAACCTTAAAAACTCTGCATTTTGAGCTGTTTTACATGTAGATATTTTACAATTGGAACGTTTTGAGATTCACGTCTTTGTACCCATACGTAGTATGTTATTTTATAACTTGAATTGTTTGGTACTAAACCGTCTTCCCGTTCCTCGTCAGTAACTTTAATAACCTGAATATTTCCATGAGTAAAACTATATTATTATGAGTTCAAGGCATGAGTTATAGAACAAAATCTTTAAAATAAAAATGAATTTTCATACAAAATAATATGTTACAGAAGCCGACGTTTCCATGAGCATAGCCAGAGAACAAGAGTTCCCAGGTAAGCAAATTTTATCAACAAAAATAACATTCAGAGGTGACGTAAACAAAATATATTTTTAATTTGGTGGTATTATTGAATGAAATTTTAAAGCATTTAGTATGCTAACTATTCAAATGATTAAGATATAGAAGGTAAGGTATAGGGGCCAAGATTACAGAAAACGAAACTGCTAACTGGTGAAATCGAATGTCGTAATCCAGTGTCAATGTAGATACGAATCTGGTTCGTATTTAATATCGCGCTATCAGAAGCGGAAGCAGGCGCAAGCTCTTCTCCATAATGCAGGGGTGATTACCAACTAAACGTTGGGATCGCCTATATTGGTGGCCAAAGCTAGTCGAGGTCTCTAGAATGTCTTTCAAGGGCACACCAGTTTCACACAGGCCGATGTGACGAAACACCGTTCATTTTAGTCAGTTCGACTCCGGCTATAGGGTACTTTTATCCTGAAATAGGTTCCCATCGGTTACAGGAATTCTTCAGAATTCCACATGGGCGGAGCCACGGACAACAACAATTATTTCAAGACGCTTTACATTTCTTTCACAGAAACTCCTCTAGATGTGCGCAGTGGTGATACAGTTTTCGCTGTTTATTCTTATGTGGCCGAATCAGACGAAGCGATTAACTTAGTGGAGGGTGAAAGGCTGTACATATTAGGTAAATACAAAATATATACCTAATAATAATAAATAATATGTTAAGGAAGTAAGACCAAATAAAATTATTTATTATATTATATAAATATGAATTATATTGTTGTAAGTTTCAAGTAATTGTCAATTTATGAATTTGTAATTCGTATTTATGCATGCAGTCACGCCTCTATCCTCTCATTGGGATAGGCACGCTGTATCATTAAATAGTACTAGAAATATTTTCTTAATTTTAGCTCCTAGTTAATCCTAGTCGCATCTGAACCTTTAACATCGGAGTCTGAGATCCGCTTTACCAATCTAACTGCGGATTTGGCTGATCTTCAATATTTAATTAGTACTAGAATATTTCTAGATATTCATTAATCAAAAGGAATGAATATTTCCTCTTTAAAGAACGGTGTTCTTAAATATATTTATGTCTTACGAGCAAAGCTAATGTCGTTATTCACGAAACCTTTGACACGGGTATAGTAATAGAAGATGAAAAGTAAATTTTTATTTGTTTATAGAAACTACAAATCAGGACTGGTGGTTCGTGCGCAAGCATTTAACAGAAGAAAAGGGATGGGTACCGGCGCAATATTTAATGGACGAGGCAAATTACACGCTCTACTTACAGAAGAAGTTGAATGAAAAAATAGACAAGCTGCCTGTGTTTGAAAGTAAGCATACCAATATCCTAAAATGTAGTGCATTAATTATGATCACACAGTAACACGATTCCACTTTTGTCTGATGTCGTTTCGTACACGTGTAGAAAATAGATTATTATTAAACGTGTAATCATATTTTGGTACATTCAAAATTATTTACCCTTTTAAATAAGAATAATAATGCAGTAATCTATTGTTATTATTATTTTAAAAAGCAAATAATTTGAAATAACAAAATTTCCTACTAATTATCTGCTGAAAAGAACTGCTAACTTTATTCGTTAACTATAAGTGCGTCCACTATATTATTTTACAGACAGCTCACACAATTATTGATATAACCTTGTTCTCGTGTCAACGCCTAAAACACCGAACAAAAATTAGGCGCCAATTCGTCATATTTCATTGATACGGTCACGTCAGTCAGAAAGCAATTTTTGGGATGTAGTTAGTCGATCGACTGTATTTTTATTATGCAATCGAAATAGACTACTTGAAAATACATTATTTTTTTTAATTATTGTATTACTGACCGTTTTTCCTGACATTTAATTAATTTAAGACTGATTGTTAGTCGATCGGGCACTATGAAAGAATTTATCGAAGGTTGTCTTTGAAATCTAAAAAATACCAAAACATATACATTGTGGAACAATGTGAATGAATGTTTTGGAGATTAGCGTGTGCGTATGGCCCACAATCTATTTATGATTAATGACTCGAATTTACTGTTTTATGTTATGTTATGTATAGATAGATTATAAATAATAATTTCACATAAAATCATGATATAGGTATCATGATTTTATGTGAAATTATTATAATAATATATTTTCATTTATCGATTTATGTTTTTTATCGAGATTTTTAATTTAATCGATATTTCGAATGTTTATGGAATTACTACTTCCATCTGTCTAAAATACAATAATATAATGGAGGGAGTACAGTAATATTACACACACCATTAGATATGCCAAAACTATTGTACTAGTCTTAGATAGTTAATATACATATTGATGAATGTTAAGTATCTAAAACTAGTAACATACAAACCTTCGTAGTTTTTTATAGAAATGGAAAGAATGATCTTCCTTCAAACTATTCCTTTGTTGCTTTATCTCTTTTCTTCTACACTTCATGAGATTCTTCAATTGTACGTAACTTTTAACTTCAGACCTGTCTTTTTTATTTCAATGCAACCTGAACAATTTGACTCTATTTATACTTACGTCTTGTAAATTTCATTGTCACTTGTACTTTTATGTAAATTTGTGTAGTAATAAAAATATATGCGAACTTACAGAACCAACCCCTGAAGAGCAGGCGATAGCTCCCATATTCACTGAAAAATTACGTCCTAAACACACTCCAGATGGATCAACTGTTCAATTCGAGTGTCAAGTCGAAGGACACCCAAGACCCCAAATCACGTGGTTTAGACAAACTGCAATAATTAAACCTTCGCAAGATTTCCAGATGTATTATGATGACGACAATGTTGCTACATTAGTAATCAGAGAAGTATTCCCTGAAGACGCAGGTACATTCACATGTGTAGCTAAAAATGCTGCTGGATTTGCATCCAGTACGACAGAGTTAATAGTTGAGGCTCCATTATCTGATCACGGTTCGGAAATGACCATTCTTTCTAGGAAGAGTCTTTCAAGAGAATCTTCTTTGGCTGATATATTAGAAGGTATCCCGCCAACATTCTCAAAGAGACCGAAAGCTCAGTATGTAGATGAAGGATCACAAATATTTTTAGAGTGCAGACTAGTTGCGATTCCCGAACCTGATATAGCTTGGTTCTTTAAGGGCGAAGAAATAATACCAAACGATAATATATCGATTGCAACGGAATCTGATATGCATATGTACTGCAGTGTTTTAAAAATATCAAATGTGAAGAAAATCCAAGAAGGAACATATACCGTTTTAGCCGTGAACAGAGAAGGTGAAGCTAGCTTACCAATCGTATTAAAAATAAAAACTGGGCAAAAAGAAAAACCCCAAGTCATTGAACCGCTTAAGAGTTTAACTATTAGAGAAGGAGAAAGTGTAGTTCTTTCAACACAAGTCGTGGGTAATCCACAACCAACGGTAACGTGGTACAAAAACAATAAGCCTATTAAATCACTTGCTACAAAATCAGATGGTGATACTCATACTGTGACGATTATAAAACCGAAAAAGGGTAAAGATGACGGAGTATATACATTAAAAGCAATAAATTCCGAAGGATCAGCTGAAACCACTGCAGTCATTACTATAGAAGGTAAGAAAATGAAATGTTATTTACGATTATATAACTCATGGTTCTCATTTCTAATATTGTATTATAAATAATTAATCAATATAAATCAAATGTATTTAAATTCACTATTTTCTGTTATAACTAGCAGAAAAATGTGAACATAAAAATATTTTTTATATTTTTGATGTGAATCTTAATTGATTTCTTTACTTACCGGTGATATTTGCAAATATTTTTATACATCGTACCTTTAAATCACTCGCCATGCACTTGATTCAACTCACTTAACCAAAAAAAAAAATTCACTTGTTGAACTGTTGCAGAGCCTACGGAAGAAAACGCCGAACCTCCACTATTCATTAATAGATTCCAAGAAATTACAGTAAAGGAAAAGGGAACTATAAAATTGGTAGCTAAAGTTACAGGCAATCCAGTTCCTTCCATAACATGGTACAGGAATAATCATATAATAACACCATCAGAGACAGTTACTCAAACTTTTGACGGAGAAAATATCGAACTGATAATATCAAATGTTGACTCTGAAATTGATTCTGGTGATTATAAATGTGTTGCATCTAATAGTGCTGGCAAAGCTTCTCACGGTGCACGAGTAACAATTGACGTCGATAAAGTAACATTCGTGAAAAAGTTAAAGAGTACTTATGAAACTGAAGAAGGCAAGACTGTTGTTCTGGAATGTCATACATCTCATACTGTTTCAACGAAGTGGTATCATAACGATAAAGAAGTAAGCGGCATGGATCACAGGGAAATTATACAAGAAGGCCGGGTTCACAAACTAAGGATAAAAAAGACCAAACTTACAGATGTTGGGCCTATAAAATGCGTAGTGAAAGGTCAAGAGACTAATACCAAATTAATTGTGCATGAAACTGTACCGGAATTTATCCGGCGTTTACAAGACTTCGAGGTTAAGGAGAGGGATATCGCTATTTTAGAAGTTGAAATAAATTCTGAGACCGCAGACGTTTTTTGGGAGAAAGATGGCGAAAAAATTAAAGTAAAGAAAAATAAATATGAGTTAGAAAAGCGAGGAAATGTCCGTAAGTTGTTTATCCGAAATACTTCTGTACATGATGAAGGTGAATATACTTGTAGACTACGAGACGATTATTGTACGGCAGAAGTAACGGTTGTAGAATTACCGCCTGAAATAATATCCCGTTTACAAGACCAAAAGGTAAATAAGGGTAATAAAGCAACATTTGAGATAGAACTTACTAAAGGTGATGCATTAGTGCAGTGGTTCAAAGATGGGTGTGAAATTCAATTCTCGAACCACATTCAACTAACAATTGACGGCAAGAAGCAAAAGTTAAAAATATATGACTGCGAACTTGATGATGCAGGTATTTATGCCTGTGAAGTAGGAAACGACAAATGTACAGCCAAGCTTATAGTGGAACAACCATCGATAGATTTTACTTTAAGATTGCCTGAAGTTATAGTAGTACCTGCATATACGGACGCCTATTTGACAGTAGAAATACCAGACGAAACATTAGATGTCACATGGTACAAAAAGAAGACTCTGATAGAAGATACTGAGAAGTTCACTTTGATATCGGATATCACGAAACGGACTCTCATTATAAGGAAATGTACAGAAGAAGACCAATGCGAGTATTCTTGTACGCTGTTGGACGCCAAATGTAACACAAAGTTAAAAGTGGAAGGTAAAATTATTCATAATTATGAACATAATACCATATTTATTTCCTTAGGTAAGAACATCTATTTAATGTTATATGTTTAATTACAGTTATAGAATTTTCACCTAAAATAATAGACTACGAAAGTGAATACAGAATAAAGCGCGGTAATGATGTTACTTTATCTGTTCGGTATGAGGGTGTCCCTCAACCAAATGATGAATGGATGGTAAATTCTAAAATTATTAAGAAAACCAAACATACGAAACCATCAATTGATTCGAAGTCAGCAAGTCTTACTATCAAAAAGATTGAACATATTGATGCTGGTGCTTATCGACTACGACTAGAAAATAATTGTGGAGAAGCTAATATAGTACTCAACGTGGTCGTGCTTGGTAAGTGTTTTATATAGAAATTTCAGTTCAACTGAATGAATTTTGAAAGGGTAATCCACATTACGAACTCTTCCCATGCCGCGCCGCTTACACGCAACCACCAATACCACACTTTTTTGCAATTCTTCGCACACTGATTAGGGCGATAACGTCAGACAAAAGTATAATAAGTACTATTCGATATTTTCGTGTCGGGTAGCATGGTCGCGTTTATTGTTCACCTAGGATAACATGTAACGCAGCGTTGTCTTATGTATACTTGTGCATTCAGCAGATCGATGTTGACTAGCAAATTGCTCAAGATAATCTAAATACCTTGGTATTCACTATTTTCCGTTAGTCAACGTTACCAAATATCAGATGGTACACACCTTTTGTTCGGATGATAATACAATTTGAATCAATAAGACAGTTTGACGAATGACATGATCGACGCTTCGGATGGCTACGAAGGGCGCCCGCTCACCGCAGCAGGCAGCCTTAAAGTTATAAGAGATTCCGTTTCGATATCACACAAGTATACATGCATACATAAGCTCATGCCTATTTCCCTCTGGGCAGAGGCGACAGCCCGCCACTTGCCTGTTATCTTTGTACAAAAGTATATTTCTTTATATAATACTTATCTATAATGTTAAAATTGCAGATGTACCTTCACCACCTGGTAAACCTAACATATTGACAATAAGTAATAATTCAATTAGTATATGTTGGGATGAACCAATGAGTAAAGGAAATTCAGAAATTGACAGTTATATTGTCGAATACCAAGAAATTGATACCACAGAGTAAGTACACGTTAAATTATATAATCTTAATCATAATAGAAATCACAAACAATGTATTGAAACAATCATTGGAGTCACACCAAGACCTTCGCAGCCAACTTCACGATTCGATTCGATTGTTGGACACCTGCTGAGTGACGGCATAAGATTTCCTCTAAGGAATGCAAGACAGCTGTCGTTCCCCTAATTGCTGTACAAGACAAACCCGAAGGAGCATAAAAACTGAGTCCCGAGATCCCGCGACTCGAGGTGAAATCTTTGAAAGCAACTGGCAACAACATCAATATGATGATGATAATGATGTGAATGTTAAGAATTATGTCAATTTTGTTAAGAATTTAAATGTTTTTTTCAGAATTTGGTACGTTTCAACTCGAAATTCAAAACTTTTTGTATTTTTTCAGGTGGATATCCATAGAAAACATCAGAAAAATACACTATTCTGTAGAGAAGTTAAAAAATAAGTCATCCTATAGGTTTAGAGTTTTCGCAGTCAATGAAGTGGGTGTAAGTGAAGCATCAGAAGTTACAGAATTTATTCGCGTTGAAGAGATTTTAAAATCCCAGCCCCCAACTGTAGAAAGACCACTCAAAGATGTAATCAAGGAACCCAACGAAGATATAGAATTGACATGTATATTTGGTGGAATACCTGAACCGAAAGTTGCATGGTTCAAAGACGGTAAAAAGCTCAAGACTGCTAAAGCTACTTATGTCAACAGAGTTGCTACATTAATTGTAACGGCAAATGAAACGACTGATGGCAAATACAGTTGTGTTGCCTCTAATGAATATGGTGAAGTTGAAACATCCTGCGTAGTTGAAGTTCAACAAAAACCTGTTATTAAGGTGGCAGATGAAGAGATAAACCAAAAGCTAAGAGTAGGCGATAAGTGGTCGGTAACTGCTTACCTAGAAGGTATACCTAAACCAGTAACGCATTGGCTCATAAATGGAAGTAAAATTGTTAAATCTAAGGATGTACAAATAGTAACTGAAGAGGATATCAGTACAATTACAATTTCGGAATTAGACCGCGTTCACACCGGTAAATACACAATTGAGGCTCAAAATAAAAGTGGGAGCACATCATTTGACGTGTCACTTAAAGTTTTTGGTGAGTTTTCTGTATATTAGTACAATTTTATTCTGTATTTTGCAACTAGTGGAAACATCTCTCTGCCTGTACTATTGTAAAAATGCATAAATGAAGTATGTTCAAATTCAACTTCACTGTACAAGTGGATTATAGGATATAGTAATTGTAACAATATCTCCAACGCGTTCTACACCTCCTGGAGTTGCATCAGGGAGGCACTCGTGTACCACGGTGTGCCTCTCTACCTATAGTCGGGGCGTAGCTGACGGAGAGAGCCGTCATCTACCCAAGTGCGACTGGCGTCGCTCGGCGTGAGATGTCGTGTAGTATTCCGCAGGTATAGGTTCTAGGGGCGCTCCTGTGGAACATCGGATACGACTGGGTGCTTCGCGGTAAGCTCGCTTACGGCGCTGCCATCACTTGCTATGCGGACGACACGCTTGTGATGGCGAGCCCCGCTCGCCATCACATACCGCGAAGCGACCCTGAGGGCCACGACCGCGGTTGCTCAAGTCGTGGAACGGATCCAGCGGCTGGGCCTTGAGGTGGCTTTGCATAAATCCTAGGCCATGTTCTTTCACGGACCTCGGCGCACGCCACCACCTGGTTCCAGTCTCACAGTGGGAGGCACTCTCATCAGCATCAAGCCCCAGATGAAATATCTGGGGCCCGTGCTCGAAGGCCGGTGGACCTTCGAGAAGCATTTCCGAAGTCTGGACCCCAAATTGGTCGCTCTGGCGCGGTACTGCCAAACTTGAGGAGCCCCCTGGAGGACTCCTGCAGGAGACTCTACGCGGGGATCAGGCGGTCCATGGCCCTGTGTGGGCGGACAACCTGAAGGACAGGCATATGTCCCTGCTGCGCGGTCCGCAGCAGAAGATAGCCTGCCGGATCATCAGAGGATACCGCACGATATCGTGTGACGCTGCGAGTCTCATCGCCGGATCGCCACCGTGGATCCTGGAAGCGAGATCCCTTTCGGCGCTATACCGGTTCCGAAAGGCGGCGCGGGAGCGGTGTCACGATCCCGAGCCTGAAGAAATTCGGGCCGTGAGATCCCGGCTCCACAGAGACATGGTGGCGGAATGAGAGCTACGACTTGGGCAACCAAGCGCAGGGCACGCCGTAGTAGCAACGGTAAGACCCATCAAGAGGGAGTGTCTAAAGAGGCCACACGGAAGTCTCTCGTACCGTCTGACGCAGATGATCACCGAGCACGGGGAGAAAGAGCCAACGTCCGAGTGCCATCACTGCGATGCGAGCGAGGACTCGGGGCTGCACACGCTCACTAAGTGTCTGGCATGGAAACGCCGAGACGGGAGCTGGTGGCGTCGGCGGCGCGCCTCACGCGCCTCCCCATTTTCGGAGACGAATTGGGGACTCTGTGATCCCCACACCCGAGGAGAGGGAATGAGATCGAGAGAAATGGCCCTGGGTCGGTCGGGGTGCGAGGGATATGCCTGTTAACCTCGCCTTCGGCAACCAAAAACGATCCACAGGCGTCGTGCGTTTTGGTCGGTTCGAGTCCGATATAACGTCTCCCACCGGCTCCGGTAGGGGGTATCCGTGGGGATTTTGTGCACGTAAAAAAAATGTATAAATTATACCTATTACTTGCTCCAAAATAATATAAATAAAAAAATAAGTTAAGAATTTTTCTTGTTTAATACTTTTTATAGCGTGATTTTTCAGTAGTCGGCTTTTAGGTTTAAACTTAATTTACCCAACATAATGTAGTATCGTTTAAATTATACTAAAAAAAGGCAAGATGCATAAGGTGAGCGTTGCGATCTTGTGTGGACAGCCGTTTATTTGTGCAACATGACGCGCAACAATGTTGCCTACGCTTTAGCTATTCTTAAAGCGTGGCACTGAGGCCTGCGCTTCAATACGTTTTCACACGAAATGTACAAAGGTCACGCTTATACAGAAAAGGAGCGGCGAAGGTACGACTCTAGGTCGCCTATTCCTAGGTGATAGCAGGCGAAACTGTTCTGTGTGACAATGTCACCTGTATAATGGTACATCGCGCGCCTTCACCTCGCTTTACGCCTTACGCTCGTCTTTCCTGTACAATACTGAACAGCTGTAACACCACTTGACTGATTTGAAATTTACAGATAAACCAAGTAAACCAGAGGGCCCAGTTGTAATGCGTGAGATTAGCAGAGAATCCGTTACAATAGAATGGAAACCTCCATTAGATGATGGCGGTTTGGAATTAACAAAGTATGCAATTGAAAAACATGAACCTGACACTAATAAATGGGTGAAAGTAGCAGACGTAGATAAAGATGTTGAAACCTATTGCATACAAAGACTGAATGAAAACTGTGAATATATGTTCCGTGTTATGGCTCAGAATCCCATAGGATTCTCTGAAGCGTTAGAAAGTGAACCCATAATAATAAAGACTGCTCTTGGTAAGTGTGAATACATATTATGATAAATTACATTGTACAGGGTGTACACTGCCTTACAAAGATCCTTAAGTCTCCCACCTGCCTGTCAGTGTGCCTGCTAAGCAATAGACAAGGCTCCAGTGCCGGGTTTACTCTCAGGCTTAGGCGGTCAGATAGTAGGTGCTCACGGCAAAGGCGACATACCAATTAAAACCACATGTGAATCTTGGGCTCCAAAGAATAAACTCTGGACATAACTATGAAATCACTATGGCAATGATGATGTACTTTTATGATTTTCTTTACTAGTTTAGTTATTTACTTACTAACTATCTCATGTCTCTTTTCTTAGATGTACCTTCACCACCATTGGGCCCGTTGGGTTTGTATGGTATCAACCAAGACTCTTTAACGATAACATGGTATCCATCAGAGAAAAATGGTGGCTCACAGGTTATAGATTACAGTGTTGAAATTAAACAAGAAGGTAAAAAGTGGAAGCATGTAGCTACAGTAACGGAAACCAGAACTTTAATAAAGAAGTTAACAGTTAATGTAACATACCAGTTTAGGATATGTGCACGTAATGAAATTGGTACCAGTTTACCATACATATCAGATGAAAAAATAACAATTGGAAAAACATTAAGTAAGTTACTTCTCACATTGAAGAATATTATTATATGCATTCATATCTGCAAATATTTTTGGTTCATTTTCAAGCCGAACAAAGAGCCACATTAGCAATGTAACATTTATGAATTGAATTGCAATATAAACATTTGCAGCAATGAATGATAATAAGACAGGTTCCTTATACTGCGTAGACATAATAATGATTATTCACACCTTCTCATAAGCTAAATTGTATTTTCAGCTGCGCCATCACAGCCACAAAACTTTGCAGTCAGAGAAACCACTTCAAGATCAGTGACTTTACAATGGACTGCACCAGAAAGTGACGGTGGAAGTGTAATAACAAGTATGTATAATTATCTATATTAAATAAGTAAATCTTGTCTAGACGCATGTCTGTAACCAACCTATAAGGAAAAGGAACAAGGATATGGACATATAAACAACAAAAAAAAAAGCTCATTCATTAGACTCATCATCGTCATCCTCCTGCCCCTATCCCAAGTTTATTTGGAGTTGACACGCAACATGTTTGCTTTTTCCATTCGTCTCTAGTTGCAATCATCTTAACATTCACTACCTTCTTAACCACATCGTCCTTCACACAGTCCAATCACCTTCTTTTAGTTCTTCCTCTCCCTTGTCGCCATCCACTGCCATAGTTAATCTTTTCCTTACTACATTACTTTCATCCCTTTGCATTACATGTCCGGGTAAACGATTAACTTGTAACTTTTCAGTAATCGGTGCCACTTATAATAATAATATTAATTGAATTAAATTTTATACTCCCACTATATTAAATTTGTGTGAGCTTAAGACATAAATTGCTAAATTGCTAAATTGTTAATATTTTTTAGATTATATAATTGAATATAAGACTGTGAAATCCAAATCATGGACGAAGGTGATTACTGTTAATGGATCAGTGTATGAACATTGCATTGAAAATATAAAAGAAAAAGATGAACTAGTCTTCAGGATATCAGCGGAAAATGCTATTGGAGTGAGCTTAGCGACTGAATCCCAGATCGTGAGACTAGAAAAGCATGCCAGTAAGTATTATGTACCTAAGTAATAGTTCTTAAACTTACTAGATTCGTACTATAGAAATAATACGCCACACTAGATTAAATAACAAAATTTATAACTCAAGTACTCACCATATGAAATTACGCACACATTTAAAGATAAACATAAACTTTTGATTCCATTCAATTCTTGAATATTGGCTCTGTGCTTTCTTTAAACTTTCGTAAATGTTCAATGTTCTTTTATTAATGGCCTCTTCAGCAAAGCGCTGTAATTTTGCCAATGTCAAGTAAATTTTAAATGCTTATAAAATTATTAATGGCGAGACGTTAAACTTTCGTAAAAGGCGCCTATCTCACTCGATTGACAATATTGACATTAATGACACTGTGGTCTTCGTGTAGAAAATATTTCTGTGATAAATTGTTATTTATTTGATAACATTATTTAAATGAATACTTATTTTCATAGTTAATTACATTCCTATTAGTAAATCATGGTCTCAATTTAATATAAATTATGCAAATATTATTTTAATCACTAAGTCGTTCTGAAATCCCAACAACTGCTGTGATTTTAATATTGGTTTTCCAACTTCATAAAAAGTGATGTTCATAAATCGTCCTATTAGATAAAGAATCTTTATCTAGGTACCTATTTGTAGCGTTATTTCTGTCGTATTTGCAGACATTGTGACGTTACATGATTACTTTTATTGATATACCTACCGAAAATATGCTTACCTACTTACCTACCCATTTTCGATTTTTTATTGCTTAGTACGTATCTACAATTTTCTAAGTCATTTAGGTACGGATGTTACTTACCTAAGTTATTGCACTTCATGTATAAACTTCTGTCAAATGCCACCCTAAAATAAATACCTACCTACTAAAACGTAATCTCCCTTATTTTTCAGCTGTACCATCACCACCTACAGCTCCATTAGAAATACGTACAATCGGCAACAACATTGTGATGACGTCATGGGGTACACCTGAGTGGGATGGCGGAGCACCTTTACTGGGTTACAATATTGCCATTCGTGACGTCACGAAAACAATGTGGATGGAAGTCGGAAAAGTCGATGCAAATACCCTGAAGTTCAATATTAAAGACTTGAACGAGAATCACACTTACATGATAAGGATATACGCTCGCAATGAAATCGGACTCAGTGAGCCTTTGGAGTCGGACGAACCTTTTAAAGTCATACCTGGAGAAGGTTAGTTCTACTATTAACTATTTTTATCACCTGTAGGATTAGCTACACATCTTGGACGTACCCAGTTTAAAATTCTTAATAATAATTCTTTGGGTAGAGCAGAGCAAGATGGGGAAATCCCCCAACTTGAGCCCTCCTGGCCTGGGTACGCCTATGATTAACACCTTTGTAGTCCAATTTTCTACCCATCTATTTACTTACGAGAATAAGGATATTTACTTATACTTATTGTGTCCAGACTCGCACGCAGATGAGGAGATTGGCGAGCAGACAGAAATGACGGAGCCAACGTCATTCAGCACGCAGACCACCACCTCGTGGATGCGCGAACACAACATGGACGCTGACATACGGTCTTATGCCCGCGGGTCTCTTCTACGACGCGATGAGTACTTCTTCAGAATATGGCATTATGCTAAACAACTGTTCAAGTGATGCGACAACACGTGTGCGCATTCATTTACCTGTGATATTTAACGACAAATTATGTTCATACTTAGTTGAGGGATAGTAATGTATAGATTCTATACAATTACCTAAGTACTTCAACTAGACAGTGAATTCATTTACGAACTTTGTCATTTTATAGTTTTATAATTTGCAATTTTTTGTATCAACTTGTAATATTTAATTATTTATTTTAGCTATTTAAGAATTCAATTATTTATTTATTTATTTCAATTGTGGTAAAGAAAAATAATCTGATGAGTTAATTTGAGCTTTGTTCAATACTTTTTAAGGGAGACGTTTTAAATATAGGTGCAAAGTATTTATTCGATAAATTGAATAACGCTCAAATTTATCATCAGGTTATGAATTATTCAACGAAACAATATAGAAACTAAAAGATTTTGGTAGTTTCAATTAAACCATTTTATTTATTATCGTGTTCAACAAGGACCGAAGTGATTATACAAATATGAATGTAGGTAGGTAGGTAGGTAGGTATCAATCAATTCATTAGCCTACCGCATTCCATTGCTGGACATAGGCATCTCCCTTGTGTATGTAGGTAAGATTTTTTATCAATGGCACTTTAATATTCATTCACCTTGCCCATTGTTAAGCTACAAATAATAACATACTAGCAGATTCAAATAGGTCCAAATCTAGAAGTCCAAAATAGAAGACGCGATAAGTCCAAAATGAAAAGAATTTCATTACACTTTTTCATTTACTTACTCTGCATAAAGCCATTTATTTTTTAATTTCAAACCGTATTGTTTTAAAGTATATAAAATTAAATGATTTTTTTAGCAATGTCTGTGGTATGGTTTTGCTTTATCAGAATTGAGGCCTTGGACCAGAAGAGTCCTAATTGCTCAGCCCCCTATTAGCCTAAGAAGTAGGCAACCAAATACATAAAGAATTTCTCAAATAGCTTACGTAGTTCTAGTGATTAATATTTAAACAACATACATGCCCTACGATCAACGCCATTTTTGAAACATATAACAATTTAAAAAAAAATGAATGAAATTATAGAAAATACCCTCACCAAAATTTTAAATGTGGCCTTGGATGACCGAGCTTTACTACAAGCGACTCTACCGATTCGCTTGGGTGGGCACGGTATTCGCAAAATTTCAGATGTCAGCTTACCAGCGTTCCTGTCTTCAGTCCACAGTACGGAAGAATTAACTAGGAAAATCCTTGCACCTACACTAGTTAATTCTGAAGTATTATGTAAGACTAATGCAGTGAACGCTTGGAAAATTGCATGTCCAAACACCGATCTCCCAACGAACCTTTTCTCACAGCGTCATTGGGACGGGCCACTCTGCAGCTTAGTTGGAAAAAAATTACTAAATACATGTTCCAATGCTGCTGAGCGTGCCCGTTGACTGGCGGTTGGGGTGTGGGAATCGGGTCTTTGGCTACAAGCTCTTCCGTCATCTAATGTAGGGACTATGTTAGATGACACTACTTTCCGCATCGCAACTTGTCTTCGTTTAGGTGCGCCGTGTGTTTCTCCACATCAATGCCGTTGTGGAGAAGCCGTTGACAGACTCGGACACCATGGTCTGTCGTGCTGCAGGAGCGCTGGGCGAATTCCACGGCACGCCAGCCTCAACGACATAATCCGCCGTGCTCTTGTCACCGCCGGTGTACTAGCTGTACTAGAACCAAACGGTTTGGCGCGTGACGATGGCAAGAGACCGGATGGCATGTCGTTAATACCATGGAAGATGGGTAGGACTCTGGTGTGGGACGCCACATGCGTTGATACCATAGGTCCTACCCATATAACTAGCACGGCTGGCTGTGCTGGTGCTGCTGCTGCTTCTGCAGAGGCTCTCAAGCGGCGCAAATACTCCAATCTCATCGGAGATTATGAAATTGTGCCGTTTGGAGTCGAGACTTTGGGGTCATGGGGTCCGAGCGCTCGCAACCTCTTCCGTGAGATTGCGAAGCGTATGGCTGGCCTCTTTTTAGGTCAGAGAATAAGCATTAACCTACAACGTGGCAATGCTGCCAGTCTTCTGGGAACGCTACCACAAGAGGCATGCGATGCGGAGGAATTCTACGACGCATTTTAATTGTTCTTAGCTATAAGTTGTATAATAGTTTTTTTATTTTTATTGTATTTAATATTTATAAATTATTTCTTGAATTGTTTATTAATAAAAGCTAGTAGATAAAGTAAAAAAAAAAAAACATACATATAAATGAGATATATAGTACCTACCTACTTGGGTGTCTCCTAACCACTGATAACCTTGCCTACCTATATCTATCTCAGGTTCAAAAGATAATAGATAATTATTGTACACCAATAAATTACAGTAAAACTTGCGTAACATGCATACAGTTTAATGTACAATGGGCGGCCATATATATCACACACATCAAAAGATTGTTAATTTTGATATCATTTGATTAGTACCAATTTGGGTATAGAAATCTCTAAATTGCCAATCATTATTCACTTATATCAAAGTAATTTTCTCTTATTATCTCATCTACGTCCGTAGGGTTTATTTTTATTTTGTAAGTAATGAACCTTTAACGAATCCTCTTCTTCTCGAACATGGCAAAATTGAGTGGATGAAATTGGAAGACAAGAGGACGAGGAGGAGATTGGAACATTCGAAACTTCGGGTCTACAAGAAATACGAACGAAACACGTAGCATTTAGCCTTTTAGTTGAGTGTCTTCGGATTTTTTGTGGCGTATACCAAGACAGTAGGTACCTAAAAGCTATAACATACTTACCTAATATGCTATGACGAAAAGGTCATTAAAGGGGGCAATATGAGGGTAGATACCTATTTAGAATCGCAAACTAGAATACCTACAGTTAGTTTGATTAGATAATCATACATTTTATATAATTCTGTAATAAGTTTGTTATACTGTGATATTCAGTAGATTTGCATAAAGACTTCTACTTTACTGACCTGCCTTCAAATAAGTACACGGTACCTACCTAGTTATATCTTTTTTTTTCTAATTTTGTACGAAACAACATAGTACCTACCTATGAAGTGCGTATTTCCATTCCGTACAAGGACTGAGCGCAAGGATGTGAAACTAATCGCGTGAACGTGGATCAATTTTAACAATGAGTGTATGTGTGAAGTCATGCGTAAGGATCACGTGAGAAACTCCCGCATCCGCTTTAGCCCTCATGGCCGAGATATCACGCATACAATACAGGAGAGTTGTTTTTGGTCTCGTTTTGCGCCACTAGGCTATGTGGGTAACTTACATCTGACGTGCCACCTCCATCGTCAGACCCCGCTAGGAGTAGACGCAATAAGTGCTGACTCGGCGTCGAACAAAATAACATACATACCAATGATCACACATCTTCATTTTTTTTCATTCGCTCTTTTGGTAAGAATTTTCGCACCCAGTTTAAATTTTTGTTTTTACTCTCAAAAAAAATCTTATGCAAATCCTAACCAATAAAAGATTGCTATCTACCATTGCAATAAGTTTATATATGGTCGTGATCAGTAAGCGGCATTTTTGATAGGCATATTGTTAGAAGCTAAAGCAAAGCTAGAAGTCGGACATCTTCTATTCGGTAGGTACTTATTAGGTAGGTACCTACCTATCGACAGGTGTAGTACACACATACATACATATAATCACGCCTTTATCCCTGTCGGGTTAGGCAGAATGAATTACCACCCACATTTCATCAATAATTGTATTCGGTTCCACATAATAGGGGGTGAGCCATTGCCGTATTCCGGGCACTATTGTTGACTCGAGCCATTCATCTGAGGCTGAGTTTGGGCTGTATATATCTGTCTGATGTTAAACAGCCCTATCCCTAAGTCGCCTAATTCTACTCTGTCGGAATACAAAAATGAAAAAAACACCGAACTTAATTTTTGTTTTAAAATGCGTTGTTAACATTAAAAGTTAACAACGCAAACGCAACGCATAAGTAGATAACAATGGTGATTTGTACACATTTTGTGCCTATTCTATTTTTGTTAACCCATTGACGGGTGCTGTCTTCTTTTTATTAAACACTGTCCTAAATTCGTAGTTCCTCGTGCTACAACATAATGACGTAACGACATTCGTGGCCGGCAATAATTAATTGAATGACAGCGCTGTGACTGCGAGTTAACTTCTATTCTATATGCGGCAATGGCACCGTCTACACGGCCATAAGGGCTTGCGGCTACAGCACGACATTCCAACGGATTTTTATGCGACAATAGACGTAGATCTTTAAACTTATAGAAACAAAATTGGAATTCCAATAACATGTTAAGAGAATAGCGCAGTTTTGTTTTTGATGCCAGGATTTTATTGTCATATTTAAAGTTTTATTTCTATTTGTTTCTGTTGGTTAAAAATCCCTTGAAGTGCAGTGCGTAACTTTATCCTAACAATTTTACATCTAGTATACCTATAGATATAGAAAAGAAGGATAGGAAAAGTACCTAAGTATGTATACTAATTGCTTTAAAAATTATGGAAGAGGTGTCGTTTGATTTGGAAAATCATGTTTATGTATATACATATACTTAGTACATATATACACATAGATATCCGTGAGATAAGTGAACAAAATTAAGTACTTACCGGCAAAAAATAATTAACAAAACTCTATAATTTTATTTGGATTTATATCTCTTATATAAAAATAAGTCCGACTGGGGAAGTAGTGTGCGTTCGCCCAGCGGAATGTTGTTAAATTTAAAGATTCTAATTATGCAGATAGTATTATGTATTATTATTATGTTATTATGTATATATATTATGTAGATAGTAAATGACGTCGTGTAATTGTGTATGGTAAAATAAAATTAGTGCATGAAGCCATTGTGGAGAAATTTGCCAAAAACTGATTCCGCTGGGCGAACGTTGTTCTGGTGGAAATTTTTTTTAATCCATGGACTTAGACGAAAAAAAATGTGTCCACATATCAGTAAATATTTGTGTATGATAGTGTATGTATGAATCAAGTTAATGTGTGCAGAAACTTCAGAGAAAATCAAGTTTCCGCTGCGCGAACTTTTGGCCATTAGCTGGTTTTCATATAAAGCGCTTGTATAGAGAGCTGTAGATTTTTACTTACGTCTTAGTTCGTAAAGTATGCACTTGGAGGTCCAGATTTTCGCGTTTATACAAACCTTGTACTAATGTGCAACATGTTGACAAGTATCAATACAAAATACTGGAGAGTTTGTGCTATCAGTGGGAAGACAAAAGGCTTGCCCTGTATTGTCTTCTACACTGACGGCACAGAAACTCTGTGCTTTCAAGGTCCATAGGCCACGGTAACCACTTTCCATCAAAGGGTCCCTTCGAACATTTAAAAAATTGTGATCTAGAGAGCTCTTGTTGACTGGACTATATTACGCCAATCCACCCAAATGCCTAGCGTTTAGCGCCTAGATTTAGATGTCTATACAAAAAACATCTTCATGCACTTCGAAGTGTCTCCTGAAATTCAAGCTTGGAAATATTTACATTCCCAGGTGCAACAACACTCCCATTGTCCCATTTTCCCAGGTATCGGTTTATTTTTTTGATCTAATCAAACCTAGTCCATCGAATCGGCAATACGAAATAGATTATATTTTATAGTGTTTTTGTGAAATTTAATTAAATGCTCACAGCTGTCGGTCGTGACGGTTAGTCTTTCAGGATAGGAACATGCCTGATGGGGGTAATAAAATTAACATTTAAGTACTTATTTATTAATTACTTTATTAATCAAGATTTACTTCATTTATTAATGATAATAAAAGGAATAATGTACTAGGTAATGCAAAGTACTACTACACTTCATCTAGTATCCATACAATTCGTTATGTTTTACATAATATTAAGAGATAGATTGTACTGTTAATAATATAATGATAGCATAACTTATGGCGTACGTAGGTACTTTATGTCAGTAATCAAATCGTGTAAGAACTAATTTTTAAATTGTGGATATTAATTATTTGGCACTAAGTTTCATAGATATAAATTAGAACCAATTAACAAATATCGCTGCAATAAAAACATGCGAACACAATTTAATGATCCAATTTTACTGACGATTTCGGCGACCTGAAAAAGAAGAATCTCAAATTAGTACATAAACTTAATTACCTTAAATATGTCATTAACATCATAGGCAGGTACCTACGCTAATGTTTTTAACAACCTACAAATATTGCTTTATTAGTATTCTATCGGAATGAATTGTGTGGCACATAAGATTAAGGAAAATCTGTTGTAGAAAGATTTCTGACGCCCCATTTTTGCACCGGTCAAATTTCTTTACCTTTGTTCTGTTGGCGTTCCCACTTTATTTAATGCAGTATTCGTTTAATAATGAATATATGATAATGAATGATATAATGATATATGATAATGAAAGAGATAATGAATATAATATATATACTAGTCTATAGTTAACATTTATGTCGCTCTCTCGGTAGTCAGTTGTCAATGTAGTGCACAGTTGCCGCGCGCGAGCTGTCACAGTGGCAGCTTGTTCAGGGACCCATAACATATAACACGAAAGCCTAACCAACCCCTGCAAACTGACTGTTGATTGACGGACGATGCTCTTGTCCAAGTTTTCGGAGAGAGTCGGAGAGGTCAGACATCGTCTGCCGTAAACCTTTCAACTAGAAGGAATAGAGTAGAGTTCATTAGAGGGACTCCGAACTCCTAAGTCGGCTACAAATGCTATCGGGCTCGACGTCTTTTGATTGTTACTAAAATAAATGGTTAGTAAAAAATAATATGAAAATTCTACGAACCTTTCTTACCCTTGTCTTTGGAGGACTTGATTTGTTTGTTCTTGTTGCATTTTTTAGTTATACGCTTGCTTTGGTCGCAGCTCGGGTCGCTGTTGGCCCTCAGCATATCAGTTCTGGACATCTCGCCATTGGGGCTGCATTCACTCCAAGAGGATTTCTCATATCGACAAGCTATAATAGACAAGATAAATTGAAGATAGTTATTGATTGATGATATCTTTAGATAGCTCCCAGATATTTAAAATGTATTTATTTATTTGGTTTATTATTATCATGGATGGCCTCATAGCAAAGAGATGGTAAATATTCTTAGAATACTAACATGGAAGCTATAAATATCACATCGAATGGATCTATGTTGATCCAATCGATGTGATGAAAGATTGAGGAGAATTTTCCACTAGAAAATACCTACAATTTACAACTATCCATGATCTAAGTTTCTATATAGTGATGTGAAGACTTCCTGAAAACCCTTTACCCAACAAAATTTGTCAAATAAAACTTGGAAACTCAGTTTAGTGACTTAGTCCTCCAGTGTCGCAATTTTAGCTAAAAATTGGTAGGTATTGCTAAGCGAGCCTATCAAATAATGATGAAACGTATTTAATATCTATGTTTTTAAATGTACCTCTCTTGCATTTCTTCTGTATGGTCTTGGAAGTCTCGCAATTGGTGGGGCTGCCTGGCTTCAACGTCAGCTTTCGCGTACGTATGTTGGTCTTAGGATCGCATTCGCTCCATGCCCCGCGCACGTACCGACAAGTTTCTATTATTTGGAAGGATAAAACCTTGGTCATAAACTGATATTGATTTTTGAGGTCCTGTTGTCGCACAAAGATAATCTGACTAATAGTAAACCGATTAGGTGGTTAACATAAGAAGTTAGAGAAACCGATGGGTGGTGAACCGCTGTATTCTGTTCAGTTTCATTTGTATGTATAAAAATATATAGGTAAGCTGGTCTACCAAACCATCATAATGGTACCTAATCATGTAGGTAGACCTACAGAATCATATCAAAAACTAACGGTGCCTAAAAACATATGGGCAAAGTAATTTTGAATTTGAATCGTTAACATACTAAATGTTTTGAAATTTCATTCAAATTTAAATATCTTCCACTATTATTAGCTAGAAATTGATAAACAATTCAAAAACAAAAATTTTGAAGAGATAAAAAAAGGACCCTTGAAAAATATATTAGCTGCTACAGACGGCACTCTGTTTATGATGGGGCGGCGCGGCGGCGGCACAAAGGACTCGAAACGTAAATGTCTAAAAAATAAAGGGACACCCTCTGTGGGTAGGCAAGTATATTGGATATATACAATGTTCATTGTGAGAAATTTGAGTGAAAAGCTCTTTGAATGTCATTGCATCGTAATAAAGTCAGTGCTTTGTCCATAAGTAGGTATCTACTTAAAAAAATTATAATTAAAAATCATCAAGCCAACTGCTACTTACCTGCTACTGAAAAGATCAAAACAAGTTTGAAAGCAAGTGGAATATTTTTCACAACACTAGTTAGAAAAACATTTAATTTAGTAAAAATTTAATTTAAAAAAAAAGATTTTTTTTATTTAATAAATAGAAACCAAATTACCTAACACACTTTCCTGTTAGGTTAGATTAGGTTTATTAGTTTAATTTTCTTTTTTTTTTGTTTGTCTATCATTTGCAAATGGGTACTGCATCTATCAAATTTGTTTCAGCCTTTTCAGCATACATCATCTATACAGGTAGATAATCTATGATATATCTAGGTAGGTAGGCACCTACCTACGCCTCCGGTGTATTCTTAGGTATTATGTACCTATGTACTTTTTACGAAAATATCGCTATAGTACCTATTAGGTACCTAAGTACTTAGATTATTTGTCAGACTAAGGTGTGCACAGAATTTTTATCCTATCCAGACCCACGTAAAATATCTGACCGCGTAAGTGTAAACCTAATCATGTTTGTATATGAACCTAGAACATTAATATGCGCAAACGCGCAACAGAATATCGACCGGAGCGAAGAGATTTATTTTAAGAGGCTTCAAAGTTAGCAAACATCAGTAAATAAGAAAATCAAAGTACTGCCGTGAAATATAATTACGCGACATTGACAGCTGTGCCAAAAATAGGACACGGTGAAAGCCCGAGATTTGATTATTTGAATAATTAATATTCTGAACCCTACCTACTTTGGATATACACCAACGCAATAATTTTAGCACTGTCAATAACATTTCAATTTTCATTTTCACAGACGTGCGTAGGTAGATGTTTACTTAACTATCGTTTTATGACTATAAATAATTAAACAATATCTATAAATAAAGACACCTGCAAGAAATACAGTTCTAATTTAGTCTAATTCTCTTAATGAGAAGAGAGAACTCTGAAGGGTGAAGTAGGAATATGCGCGAAATGATTTAAGCGCTGTTCAAATTCCAATTCATTCTGAAAATCTATGCAACAGTATCGGGAAGCACCGTTAGTTCCGTACGTTCTAAATACTAACCTCTATTTTTAGCACCCCTCTCGTTACGGATGAGGACCTCGTGTTCGCTCTCCTCCCAAACTTCACCGTCAGCCGAGGCAACCACTGCAAATGACAAAAGGACCAGTCCTACCACCAAGCGCCACACGTGTTTAGCCTGTAAACAACCATCAACATTAGTAGGTACCTAATAGGTGTACAGCTATGAATGTTCGACTATGTTTCCCAATTCGCAGGAGCTAAAGTCCGTCACACGCGTAGCTACAACAATATATTAATATAATTCATAGCAAGACATATATATATTCAGTGATCGCAGCTTTAATATACAGGTACAGACCTATAAGCTTAAAATTTTATTTGAAATATGTATAATAATATGCCTCATTAAGATTTACATTAATATATAGTATAGCGAAGTGTATGACGGGCTTACATCCGAAATACATAATAAGTACATAATTCGCAAACGCATCACTGTGTTTACATAATAAATAAATAAAAATAAATATGTCTACACCCAGCAAACAAATAATTTGCTAAGAAAACAAAGTTTAATGACTTTAAATGCAGTTCAGTGATGGCGCCCGCTAAAATTAACAGAATGTCTCAGTTCTCAGAGGTCAGTACACTACCCAGTATCCTGGGCATCCTGGCAAAAGTAAACACTAAACAAATAAGTGAGTTTGTTCTGTATCACTATACTCGTAGCATGATTTATTGTCCTCGAACTAATTAACTTGTGTAATCAGTAAATACAAAATGACTACTGGGGACTAGTAGTTCCGGCGTATAACGTTTTTATGTATCATTTCCGAGACGACAGAATGCGGTAAAATCGCAACACATTTTGTACATTTGTGTATTGAGGCAAATTTCCATTTGGATCTATTCAAATTGAATAAACGCACAATATCAAAGTCGACTCCACGAAGTCAACGCACACAAACAAAATCTGTTCCCACCCCAACGACCCTCTCTGGTTGTGAATTGTGACAGGATGCTGCGCACTATTTCGTTTTATTATGTAACAAATTTATAATATTAATATATTAACATCCCAGTTGCAAATACCCACTTATACCTAGACACTTTTTATCAGTCTATTATTAACACGAATTAACAATAGTTCCCAATATATTTAAAACATCCCATAGATTTGTGAGGAGCTAGCTAGTGTGAATGTTTTATTAAAAAAATCACCACACAAAGAACCAACTTAAGGAAGGTTTGAGACCTTTTATTAGGTAGGTACCTACATCAGTTTCATGAATCGGACAGTATTTATATATTATTATATTATACCTACTTGTTTAACAATCACAAAGAATAAACAACATTACTCACTGTTAATTTAAAAAAACCGATACGTATTTCTGCTTTCGCTGAAAATGATTTTACCACTAATACTGATGAAACACAAGCACCGACACACAAACAAAATATAATAAAGATTTATGATTAGAATAGATAACTCACCTCCATATCGGATTTTCGTTTCCCAAGTAGCAGGTTTAGCGTTCTGTAGCACGTGGCGTCCTGGCGGCTGGCGAACAGCGAGTGGCGTGAAGCGCGGAGCGGCGCGGCGGCGTGCCGGGCGGGACCGGGGAAACGCAAGTCGCCTGTCTATTGATCTGCCACTTGTGCTCTTGCATCCGGGACCACCTCTACACTCAGTAGTCAGTTCTGTACGCATATTCACACCCCCACCCTCCAGTCCACCTGATCGCTCTATCTGCGGCTAGGCAAGATTTATTGCTTTTCCGGGCATAGCCGGATTTCCTCTAGTATGATACGGCCGTCAGATTTTATGCGCTGAGATGATGCTTTGCTTTTCTGTATGAGAATATACTTTCGCTAGTCGTTTACTTAGGAAAACAACAACAACGACAGCGACATGTTTTCGTATTATTCCAATTTGATTAATTTTATCCTAAGACTTTTAAAACTTTTGGATCCATAGATTGAATTCCGATTTGAAATTATTCTAAAACTTGAACTGGTTAATTTTACGTTGAACATTGAACTTAGGTAATTAATGTTTTTATGTTTTTTCAAGTTAATATCGAGCACAGGAATGTAATCAATCAATCAATTAGCCCACCGCAGTGCACTGCTGAACACGGCATCTCCCAATGTGCGCCATTTTATCTGATCCTCTACCTTCCACCTCCAGTCTATCCCTGTAACCTTTTTCAAGAATGTAAAATTGTTATAATTGCTAATTTCAAACACTATCCCAGTGAAAGTTAATGGTGCCGGGATATGCCTGTCAGTGCGAGGGATATGCCTGTCAACCTCACCTTCGGCAACCAAAACGACCCACAGGCGGCGTGCGTTTTAGTCGGTTCGAGTCCGACATAACCTCCTCCACCGGCTCCGGTGGGGAGGTATCCGTGGGGATTTTGCGCACGTAAAAAAAAAAAGTGCAAGTTAATGAACAGAAACGATGTTAATCAACAAACATCTATCTCTTTCAGTCAGAAAATATACCTTTAAGTACAGTCAGCATCAGATCGATCTTGACTAGCATTACATACATAACATATAATCACGCCTTTACCCCTGGAGGGTTAGGCAGAGGTGAATTAACACCCACATTTTACAAATCATTGAATTCGGCCCCACGTAATAGGGATGAGCCTATTGCCATCTCCGGGGTATTATTGTTGATTCGATTCATGCATCTGCGTCTGAGTCTGAGCTGTATATATCTATCTGATGTTAAACAGTCCTATACCTTAGTCGCCTTATACGATACCGCATGGGAAAAGATGGGGTGGCCCAAATTCTGCTCAATTCTTGACTAGCAAGTACTCAAATTTTTTACCTTTACCTTATTGTATACCAATACCTAGTTATTGGTATACAATAAGGTATTATTTATTTTTGAAACGAAAATCAAATGTTCAATTAGCCAATCAAACAACAACATAGCCTCTTTACTAAACAGCGAGTTCAACTAGCAGCCTTCAGCTTACAAGTTAAGCAAACAGCTAGGCAAATGGCTTGGGTTTTTTTTTTACGTGCGCTATTCAAGTTGGATTGCGCTGCTTTTCTCAATGAACCTATCACTGACTTTCTGTCCTGTTTTCGAGTGGTTATAAACATTATTAAGTGAAATTTTAAAAACATTAAATAAAGTATAAATTATTTTATTCACATTATCATCCTATCTTACGAATGGCCTAAGACAGTAACAAATGCTGCGGCTGAATACCATTCAGGCCGCTAGTTGAACGGCGCTGGTTAGTAAAGAGACTAGGCTGCTGATTGAACGGTTAATTATGGTAGTTGACTGCGATAAATATATTACTGAATATTTCAAGTATCTACCTGTTGCCGTTATTGATATCGTGCATAAAAGTACATTTGTTGCATGGGAGCCCCCTTAAATAGTTATTCTATTTTATTTTATATTTCATTTTTAAAGATAATGCTCTACCAAATATTCAAAAAGATGTCCATATGGTATTCCGAAATAGGACACTCACCGAATAGGACGGTTGTCCGATAATACTCTACTCCGACCGTTAGTTGAACGAAAAAATACTTGGTCGATGAAACGTTTCGCCGAAAACACTCTTCAACGACAATCGGTTAAACGAACGAATCTTTCGCCGATAGCACTCGTCGTTGGGAAATTCTTTTACCAAATGAATAGTTTTTCTTTCAGCTTGACTACGCTCTTAGTTCTTGTAGAAGTTATGTTAAAAATACAGGTAATAATAAAATAAAAATGGAAGTGTGGTATGATCTCGCTAAAAGTAAAGGAAAGCAATTTTTGCTTGGTCAATATAAATGTAATAATGAAAGTGTTGTCATCTTTGATACTAAAGCTAATGTTAAACGTATGATTAATGCACAATTCTGGATCATGGACGCAACATGAGTGCTGCTACCTCAAAAATAAGTTACTTTATCAAATAGACTAGGTATTAAATTACTTTTTTCTCAGTTTATGCTAATGGATTTAGGCGATGGATGATCTTCTTATTGAGAAGACCATCCATTCATCCGTCATTCATCTATCTATCTATACCTATATATAATTGTAAAGTAGTTGTATTGTATTATAAAAATATAACAAAAATATTCCTATTTCCGAATCATATCATATGTAATGAGAAATGCTCAAGACAAAAAAAAAAACAAATTAGGTTTATGAAATTTGAATATCTTAACTATTTTCATCGAGAAATAATCAGGTCAGCTCCTTCTCATATTGCATTGTTATTATACGATTTACATAATAATAAATATCTGCTCCATCGAAACAGCGAAGTGGGTCAAATTTAATTAGGTACAAGATTTAGTTACAGACAGACAAAGTGGTTACAGACGGTGGTGAACCCAATAAAAGAACTTAAGTAAATATAATGTTTAATCATTAGACATTATATATACTCAAATATTGTGTAGATGTGTCAATGGCTCGCTTATAGATTTCTTAATTATTATGTAGATATTTATTATTAAATTATACAAGTAGGTACAGAATCGATAAATCACAACGAGTGAGTGTTATTTTAAATTTGTGGAATCTTTTCTAAGGAGACGCTCAGGAAGCCCATAAATATTTGGAAGTAAAAAAAAAACTACTTCCAAAAAAAACAAAATAAATTGTGTTGGTCGGTCTAAATCCTAGTAGATAATATTTTGATTCAAAGATTGAAATGTCGGGGGACCGTAACTGGTGAAGCACTCCGTCATATCATCGGAACGCTCCCAGGTCCCTCCGATATGACAACGATTGAATCAAAATGTTACTAGGTATATCAAAGGGCCAAGCAACACAATTAATATGGATGCAACTGAGAGAAACGTGCGCTGTAATTAAAATGAACCATGTGAAATAGGTTGGTAACTACTTAAAAAAACTAACCGCCAATAATTCAAGGAAAATAAATTTTACGGGGCTTCAAGTATCAATCAAGTGTTTACAAGCTACAAAGTCGCTGCGTAACAGTACAAGAAAAATATAGAAGTCTGAAAACTTTTCAAACAAGTTTGTTCTTAGAGAGGCTATAGGTTATAGGTTTCGTTTGGAAATTATTGATTTTAAAAATAACAATTTCATTTCTCAATTTCTCACAAAGGAGAAATTGACCAACCACCAAGGAAACCTATCAAAGTCGTATATGAATATTAACTTTGAAAATAACCCTAAAGATCCCAGTATGCATAATTGTAACGTAACTGCCCAGTAGTGTCCAACAGACTCATTTTAGAAATGTATGATATAATTTTTATGGAACATATAATATTTATAATCATGAAAATATACCTGTTTATTTTACATATATATGTACATATTTATTTTTATGAATCGGTATTTTATATAGTTAACACCAATTCTTTACGAATCCAAATGGTATAACCCACACGCTCTCCACCTTCCTCACGGCGATGGTCCGCAGCGCGGATAGGTGGGCGGCCATCACGCCTCCTTCTGCGAGCAAGTAATGCTCGTGAAGGAGGAGGCGGGGCGGGAGCGGCAGCGGGAGCAGCAGCGGGAGCGGCAGCGGGAGCGGCAGCGGGAGCGACAAAGACAAAGGGTCGCAAGCCAAGCTGCCCGCGTACGAAGGCAACTCAGGCGTCAGAGGTCGATGAATGACCTCTACCCCCCATGAGCGCAGGCCTGGGAGTGATGGGTGGAGCCGCCTGTCACCCTGGCAAAAGTAAGCCGCGGCAGCGACGCGCCGCGCGCCTCCCTGTTTCCAGGGACGAAACGAAACTCTGTAGTCCCCACACTCGGGCCAGATCGTGAGAGATGGCCCTGGGTCGGCCGAGGTGCGAGGGATATGCCTGTTAACCTCACCTTCGGTAACCAAAATCCACCCACAGGCGAAGTGCGTTTTGGTCGGTTCGAATCCGACATAACCTCTTCCACCGGCTCCTGTGGGCGGGTATCCGTGGGGATTTTGCGCACGTAAAAAAAAAAGGTAGAATATCACAAATATCCGCCAGGCAATAACATTTCGTTTGATTCGAGTATGAAGGTAGATTGTTTTTTATTTATCTTTAGTTACAATATCTTACGGTATCGGTTAGGCAATAGCGATTGTCTGACCTTTGTTTGTGTTATAATCGTATCACATACACACTCGAATAAAAAAGAAAATTGTTTCTGTCGGACACTTGTGGGTAGATGAAGTACTGTTTTCGTTTATTATTAATGAATAATAAATTACACATGTTACAAATATTTTTATTGTACACAATTAGTCAGAGTCACACAGGTTAACTCTGAGGTGTCACGACAGAGGAACCTCTACCAAAGAGATTCCCCTAGTTCGCAACCTGGACCTAGCCAGCAGTCTCAGGGACGAGTGACATCCGCAGCCTCTGAGCCCCTCAGCGCGGAGCGGCTGACGGTTGCGATCGAGGCGGCGGTGGCGGTGGTGCAAACCGTCGCCACCAAGTCCTCGAACCTTAAGGGGCAGTACGTGCGGGACCTAAAGCTAGCATGTTCCTCCATCTTGGAGAACGTGCGCGTGCTTCGATCCCGCACGGAATCAGAGGAGGTGGCCCAGCTCCAGACCGAGCTGGCCGCTGTGCGGGCCGAGATGCGGGCCTGGCAGCAGCAGGCGCAATCTGCTCCTGCCCCGATGAGCCGCGATGAGATCGGTTTTCTCATCGACGCGCGGCTCGCGGGGATCGCGGACCGGCTGTTGCCGGAGACCCGCATCCGTCCGCCTCTCGAGGCGGACAGGAGAAATGCGGCCCGATCTGCCACCCGGACTGAGCCTCAGCCACAGCTCACCTCTGAGCTCCCGGCTCTACTGCCGTCGCCTCCCCCCCTCCTCTCTGGACAAGGGAGAGAGGAGAAGAGGAGGAAGCCCAAGAAGAAGTCAGCCGCTGCTAGGGAGGCGGAAGCTGCCCGCAAGAATCGGGAGCCACCCTCCTCGGCGCCTCCGGCAGCGTCGTCGTCGGCTCCCCTTGGCGGGTGGAACAAGGTCGCGGCACGGCCCAAGGCCTCGAGGCCGGTTCGGGCCCAGGCGGTTGCTGCCCCGCTGACGGCTGCAGCTCCGGCGACGCCAGCCCCCAAGAAGAGGAAACGTGGTGCCCGCAAGCCTCGAAAACTGCGTGTCCCGCAAACTGCTGCGGTGTGTTTAACTCTGCAGCCGGGCGCGCAGGAGCAGGGCATCACGTACCGTGATGTGATGTCCAAGGCTGAAGGGGTCATTGACCTCAAGGCTTTGGGCATCAACGGCCTCCGGTTTCGCACCGCGATTACCGGAGGTCGGATCTTGGAGGTGGCTGGCGACGACAGAGTCCAGAAGGCCGACATCCTCGCTGCCAAGCTCAAGGAGGTACTGGAGGAGGTCCGGGTCGCTAGGCCGGAGAGGTGCGTAGAGCTGCGCATCTCTGGCCTGAGCGACACGGCCTCAAAAGAGAGCGTGGCGGCAGCGCTGGCAGCAGTGGGGGGCTGCTCTGCCGACGCCATCAAGGTGGGCGACATTCATCGCCCACCTGGTCGCCAGGGCACTGCATGGCTGCGGTGCCCGATTGAGGTGGCCAAGCTCCTGACCGACGGCCGACAAATTGCAGTCGGATGGTCGGCGGTCAGGCTAACCACCCTAGAGCCGAGGCAGGCGCGGTGCTTCCGCTGCCTGGAGCCGGGGCACGTCGGGGCCAAGTGCACTGCGGGTGTTGACCGCAGTGCGCTGTGCTTCCGATGTGGGCAGGCGGGCCATAAGTCGGCCACCTGCTCCGCGGAGCCCAGTTGCCCCGTCTGTGCGGCGGAGGGGTTGGCGTCGAGTCACCGGCTGGGATCCGGTGACTGCAGGGCGACCTCCCGAAAAAGGGGGGCCACCCGAAAGAGTAGAGTTGCGGGTGGTGGGAATCCTACTCCCCCCTCCACCCAGCAACGCGAGGAGGAGATGGACACCGCCCAAGGATAATGGACCATCCCATCTCCATACTGCAGGCCAATGTCAACCACTGCGTCATCGCTCAGGACCTTCTGGCCCAATCCATGGCGCAGTGGCAGACAACAGTGGCAGTAGTCGCCGAGCCGTACTACGTTCGCGACGGCCCGAACTGGGCTGGCGACCAAAGCGGCTTGGTGGCTATCGTCGCCCAGCGAGCGACCCCACCCTTCGACAGAGTGCGAAGGGGCCGTGGGTGCGTACTCGTTGTGCTGGGCGGTGCTGCAGTGGTTGGGGTGTACTGTCCTCCTAGCAGGAGCCTCGCCGAGTTCGAGCAGTTGCTCACAGAGGTCGGGGCTCTGCTGGCGGAAGTGCACCCCACCCCGGCTGTCGTGGCCGGGGATTTCAACGCTCATTCACGGGCGTGGGGATCTCCGGCTACCGATGCCCGGGGGGAGATGATGGTAGAGTGGGCGGTGTCCCAAGGCTTGGTGCTGCTAAACCGGGGGGCGGTCCACACACTTGTGCGGCCGCAGGGTAGCTCGATTGTTGACCTGTCGTTCGCCAGTTCTGCCCTGGCCCGACGCGTCGACAATTGGCGGGTCGTCGAGGGGGTGGAGACCGCGTCGGATCATCGGTACATCCGGTTCGACGTCGTTCCCGCCGCCTCGGTGGCTCGAGTGGAATTTGACCGCCCCTTGGTGGGTCAGGGTCCACGGTGGCGCCTCGGCACTCTGGACCGAGAGCTGGCCAAAGAAGCGGCTATCGTCGAGCGATGGGCTACTGTTGACGGTGGCCTGGACGTGGACGCGAGGTGCGAGCGGCTCGTCGGAGCGCTGACTCGCGTCTGCGACGCGGCGATGCAGAGGGCGGGGCCTGTCCCGCCTCGGAGGCGGGTGTACTGGTGGCGTCCCCACCTAGCCGGGCTGCGTGCCGCAAGTTACGCGGCCCAGAGGCAGTACACCCGCAGCCGAAGGCGGGCTGTCAGAGATCTCGCCCGGGAGGAGCGACTGCACGCTGCGTACAGGGCCGCCCGTGAGGCCCTGAGCTCGGCGATCAAAGCCGCCAAGGAGGAGTCCTGGAGGGAATGGCTCGAGAGCCTCGACCGAGACCCGTGGGGGCGCCCGTACAGGGTCGTGACTCAAAAACTTCGGCCCTGGGCGCCTCCCCTCACCCAAACTCTCGAGCCGAATTTCCTGGACCGAGTGGTCAGCTCCCTCTTCCCGGTGAGGGAAGAGTGGGTCCCGCCGCGGATGGCAGCACCAAGCCAAGTGCCGGCAGACGAAGGGGCGGTACCTCCCGTGTCCGAGGCCGAGTTAGGGGCCGCGATCCTGGCGCTCAAGTCCAGGAACCGCGCTCCGGGCCCGGACGGCATCCCAGGGAAGGTGATTGCCACGGTTATGCCGGCGCTAGAAGAGGAGACGCTGTCCCTCATGTCGGAGTGTATGGCGTCGGGGAGGTTCCCGCGACGATGGAAGACCGGCAAGCTCGTGCTTCTCAAGAAGCACGGGCGCCCAGCCGAGTCGCCGTCGGCCTACCGCCCCATCGTTTTGCTCGACGAGATGTGCAAGCTGTTTGAGCGGGTGCTCGCTGCGCGTCTCGTTGGTCACCTTGAGGGGGCGGGGCCCAACTTGAGTGACGGCCAGTTCGGATTCCGTCGCGGGAGGTCGACCCTCGACGCCATATCCCGGCTGCGGGACGGCATCGACGAAGCGGTCGCCGGGAGGGAGGTGTTGTTGGCTGTATCGCTTGATATAGCCAACGCCTTCAACACTCTCCCCTGGGCGACAATTGCGGAGGCGCTGAGGTACCACAATGTCCCGTGGCACCTCAGGCGCATCCTGGCGGACTACTTCGTGGACCGGGTTATCATCTACCCGGCCCAATGCGGGGTGGTTCGCCGAACTATGGCGTGCGGCGTTCCGCAGGGGTCGGTCCTTGGGCCGCTTCTGTGGAACGTCGGGTACGATTGGGTCCTGCGCGGTGCTCCTCTTCGGGGGGTCGGCGTACTTTGTTACGCCGATGATACCCTAGTTACCGCGCGGGCCCCAACGTTTAGCGACGCCGCCGTTCTCGCCACGGCAGGCGTCGCCCATGTCGTGCGCCGTATCGGGGCGCTGGGACTGAAGGTGGCCCTCGAAAAGTCCGAGGCCCTTTTCTTCTATGGGCCTCGGCGGCCGCCGCCTCGGGGTCAAGCGATCGTGGTGGGTGGCACCTCCATCGCTGTCGGGAGCAGCCTGAAATACCTCGGGCTCGTTCTCGACAGTCGGTGGCGTTTCGCGGAGCATTTCCGGCGGCTGGCACCTAAACTGCTAGCGTTTGCCGGAATGCTCTCGCGATTGCTGCCCAACACTGGGGGTCCGGGGTCTGCCTGCCGCCGTCTCTACGACGGTGTGGTGCGCTCCAAGGCGCTCTACGGAGCGCCCATTTGGGAGGAGGCCCTCTGCCGTACGAATGTCGTGCTGCTGCGGCGACCACAGCGCGCCATCGCGCAGAGGGCCGCACGGGCGTATCACACCGTCTCTTATGAGGCGGCGTGTTTGATTGCGGGCAGTATCCCCTGGGATCTCGAGGCTGGCGTCCTTAAGAGGGTCTACGAGGAGGGCGCCCTGATGCGGCGTGTTGCAGGAGGTCGGCCGCTTCCGGAGGAGATCGATCGCTGGAGACAGGAGGCTCGCGATGTTCTCTTCCGGAAGTGGGCCGATAGGCTGGCTGCTGCGAGGAGTAGCTTGCTGCTTGTGGGGGCCGTTCGGCCCGTCTTGCGTAAGTGGGTGGAACGGGGTCATGGGGCTCCCACGTATCACCTCACCCAACTTCTCACGGGTCATGGCTGCTTCGCCAAGTACCTGTGGGAGGTGGTGGGGGTGGAGGCGGAGCCCCGGTGCCGAAACTGCACCAGCGGCGACCCCGACACGGCACACCACACTTTGGCCGTGTGTGACGCGTGGGGCGGCCAAAGGGCGGCCCTCACAAGCATCATTGGTGTGGACCTCTCGCTGTCGGCCGTAGTTTCAGCTATGGCCGGCAGCGAACAGTGTTGGGCCGCCGTCGCCTCGTTCGCTAGCGAGGTGATGGCGGCAAAGAGAGAGGCCTTGCGGGAACGGGAGCGAGCTGGGCTCACTCTTCCGCCCCGCAGGCCCCCGGCGAGGGGACGCCGGCGAACGCAATTCGCCCGCGTCCCCGAATGAGAGTGGCCACGGGCAGTGGGTCGGGGGACCCGCTGCCCCTATGCTGATGTGGCGGAATGCGCCCCTGTGTGTTCCTGGGGTGCATTCTTGAGGTGAAAAACCCCCACCATTCCGGCCTGATTGCCGGGATGGTGGGGTCTTAAGTAGCGGGCCTACCAAGGGCGCCCCTAGCCGAGTCGCGGTGAGCAGACTATCCCGCGGCTCGGATTAGGCGAAGGAGGAACACCGTGGTGGTTTAGTGGGTAGTCTGGCCTTTGTCCAAGGCCAGGAGTCCCACACGAAGCGAGCCCCCTGCCCCCGCGGGGGGTGAGCGAAGTGCGTAAATGCATTCCACCACGTAAACAAAACAAAAAAAAAAAAAAAACTCTGAGGTGTCATGTAAGTCCGATGCTATTAATGCTTGGAAGGCTGCTTGTCCCAACACTGAGTTGCCTGGTAACCCTTTCTCCCAGAGACAATGGGATGCGCCGCTCTGCAGGCTGGTAAGAGATACCTTAATACACACATCTTCCCATGTTACAGAACGTGCGCGCCTTCTGGCTGTGGGGGAATGGGAGTCAGGCCTCTGGATTCAGGCACTTCCATCGCCCAACATAGGTACTATGTTGGACGATACTACTTTCCGCCTTGCCACTTGCCTTCGCTTAGGAGCGCCGTGCATTTGTCCGCATCATTGCCACTGCGGTGAAGCTGTCGACAGTCTTGGGCACCATGGCCTTTCATGCAGCAGAAGCGCTGGGCGTATATCGCGACACGCCTGCATCAACGACATTATCCGCCGTGCTCTAGCTACCGCTGGCGTGCCAGCCATTCGTGAACCTAAAGGGCTGGTGCGTAGCGATGGCAAGAGACCGGATGGTATGTCGTTGCTACCTTGGAAGATGGGTAGGCCTTTGGTGTGGGACGCTGCGGAATACTTTAAACGGCGCAAATACTGTAACCTGACAGGTGATTATGTTTTTGAGCCGTTTGGGGTTGAAACGTTAGGGACATGGGGTCCAAGTGCTCGGTCTCTATATAAAGACTTGGCAAAGCAGCTGATCGACGCTACGCGTGACCAGAAGGCTGGTTATTATCTTGCACAGAGGATAAGCATTGCCATTCAACGTGGCAATGCTCCCAGCCTTCTGGGTACGTTACCGGTCGGTGAGGATGCGGAGGAATTTCATGACGCATTATGTATGTAATTTTTATGTTTATTTTATTTTAGTGTATTTTAGTAGCTATCTAATAATAGTTTTAGTTTTAATTTTCAATTGCATTGTAATAATACTCGTTCTGAATAGATAAATAAACATTATATTCATCGTAAAAAAAAAAATAGTCAAAAGGTCGATTTATAAAAATATCTACTTTAGTTTTTATGACAACATAAACGTAAAATAGTGTCCACGAGACACTTGTGGGTTTTTAAGGATTAAGAGAGGTAAAATTATTGTATGACTTTTGCTAAATATTGAACTTTTTTAACAATGTTTTTTTTTTGTACTTTTTCGTCTTAAGAAGTTAACCAACCGCCATGTAAACCTATCGAAATCGAATATAAATATTAACTTTTAATTTAAGAGAGGTACTTTTTAATTGCACCCACGGTTCAGGAATTTTCGAGGTATTATTTTGTACGACTTTTCCTATTGAGTTTTTAAACAATGTTTTCCTGTGTACTTTCTCGTCTTCAGAGCAAAATAGGGAAGAATATTTTGGTACCGTTTTTAAGGTATCTCTAATTTATAAAAAAATATTTACTAGATTTCATTTCAATACGATATATGAATAAATAAATATGTTGCCTGAATTCCTGAGACTTTTCCGTAGGTGAGAAATTAGGTACCTATATTGGGAAAAAGCGATGGAAAACGTTATTTAATGCATTGATATGGATTGATATTTGTATTTACGAGTATTGTAGGTATAGTTAGCATAGTTTTGTATTGTTACGACAGACGTCAATATCTCGAAAACTAGTAATCGAATCTTCAAGAAATAAAAACGGGTTGTTAGTGACGAGGTACTCTGTCGATTGGCATAGAAAAATCTAGAATCGTCAACACAAAGTCACAACCTACCTACGAGTACCTACTCTTTTAAATAAAAAAAACAATAGGTAAATATCGAGAATGAACTCGAAGGTCAGCGACGGCGGCAAACTTCAAAAGAGTAGGTAGATAGTTTTCGCTCGCGAATTTTCTAGATGATTCGATCCTCCTAATTGAGAGGTATAAAATACGATAAATAGCGATACCATTCATTCTGTCTTTGAGACCGATAACGAACACAGTTAACTTAAGCGACGAAGAAGATCCTACCTGCGATCTGAGCAACGACTGTGGACTACAGTGAACTACTGAGCGACTGGAACTGTTGAAGAGTATTTGTGTGTACTAGTGATTTAATTGTCTAGTTTGTGGCGAGCTAATAAATCTCTTCGTTGAGTAAACGGCATTTAATTGTACCCCGTGCACGTAACAGTATATATTCTATAAGTAATTGCACATACATGTATTTTATTATAATAGCGAAGTAGAATGTACGAACCATACATTGATTAATTTATAGTGATAAGTATTAGACTCTTATTACTTCTATTTTAGATGTGGGTAAGTAAGCTAAGTACTTGTTATGATAATTAGATGTGGATCTTTTGGTATAAATTGGGAAACTAGTTGTTGATCTATGTGGTAAACGAGTGTCGGACACTTTGATTCTTTAAAAGAAGCGAACTGTACCAGACTATCGACAGCTTTTACTATTTTATAGGGTTCCTTTTCGCAAAAGAGAGACATCGGAATCTTCATAGGATCACTTCGTTATCTCTCTGTCCGTCTGTCAAGACCTTTTCCTCGGGAACGCGTAGATGTAGACGACTCAAATTGAAACTATTACCTAATATAATAACCTCTGCAACCTCTTATAGCTGCAAATCCCACCATGTCCTTCCCTACATAGGACAACACGTGCAGGCCTTAGATATCACCCTCACACTGTGCAAAATATACGAGCAAGAACCAAGCGGTTCGGAGATTCTTTTTTTTGCCGCACCACCAATTCATTACCAGCACACGTGTTTCCTTCTTCCTGCAGTCCCGGGGCCTTTAAGCAGGGCGTGAAAAAGCCTCTGATGAGGCCGCCAAACTGAGTGCCACCATTGTAACACTTAGTGTCTGTAATGGTGACCCTCTTTCCTGAGACTTTGCCTTTAGCTCACCATCAGGCGAGGTGAAGTCAAGTTGGCGTGTCCTATATAAAAAAATCGAACTTCATGGTTAACGCAATAAATATGTGCAACATATGAGCAAAATTGTTTTTTGGTGGGAATGCTGATTTTGAGTCCCGATCAACCGAGGAATACTAAGATTAAATCATAAGCGTAGCGAGTGATTCTAATGTATAATCCTGAGCGTGGTGAGGGATTCGAATGCAGGAGATGCAAATATTTTTGCTCTCGTGTAGCACACGTTACTTTTCACTTTAGCACGAAAAAAGAACAGAAATCGATAGAAATTACGTTTATACAATGATATTACATATAAATATTTATTTATTAATCAATACAATGCTGAACATTTTAAAAGTTAAAGTTGCAATTACTGCAGTTCTGCAAATTTATAGTTATGTGGTCCCTATGGTTTTATTAGACATTTTTTTATATACCACTTGGTTGCAGACAAGCACACGGCCCACCTAATGAATAGTGGTTACCGTAGCCTATGGACGTGTGCAAGACCAAGGGAGTTACACTCATGCTGCCAACCCTGTAAGCACAAGAGTTTCTGTACCGTCAGTGTAAAAGACGAACCAGGACATGCAAAAACTCTCCAGTGAGCTTTGGCTACCCTACTCACCACAGGAAACAACACGAGGTTATAATGACCGCGGTATTCTGTAGGGCGGAGGTACTTCCCCAGTCAGACTGATCCATTGGGTAGAAAACAATAAATAACCCGTCGTGTCCCACCTCCTAACAAACCTCCTACCTCCTGACATCGTTGACGTGAGATTTTATGGAAACTTACATAATTCTGCATACGTAACTACTGTCTCTACGTCGCGCGTCGTTAGTATCGCTCATCTTTTATGATAATTTTAATATTTTTAATCTTATTTAACAAGTGTAAAGAGGTGGGTTTAGAAACAGCATCCATGACATTTTAATTTTCTAATGTTGAAAATAGAAATAATTATAAATATAAACATAGTTTTGCATTTTACAAATATCTTTCAAATTTAGGATTTGTAAATTGGACCATCAAATTACTTGTCACTGTCTCTTTTTTAAGGACAGAGACAAGAGAGTGCAGTGTATTTCATAAGTAATTCGCGGGACAATTCTTTCTAAGACTATTAAAATTTATACTGTTGATTTGCACTTGTTGGCACTGTTCATTGAAAAAAAAAATAATTAAGAAGTTACTTTGTCTCCCGCAGTGAGCAAAGTCGCATTTTGCACACTGTTTTAACGCAGCAAAACTTACATGTTTGAGCTGCTAAATTAAAAAAGATATTGTCGTTTACGTACCAAAATTTCGTCCCTCAATTTCAGTTTTGTACAGAACCCTCGGTGCACGAGTCGCACTGGCCCGGTTTTTTATCATTTATTAGGTACCTACTTTTAAATATAATGTTTATGAGAACTTAATAATATAATCGCCATATTTACTTTTTTTAATACGGAGATAGTTCGCGATATCAATGACCGGGCTATTGACTCTCAAGAATACGATAACAGTTCATTTTATTTTTAGCTGCTGTAGATATTAATAAATATCTATCTAAGTGCCCATAGAAGTAACAATAAAAGTAACGTGTGTCTTTGTGAATAACGTCATGATGATAGAAATGCGTGGCCAACCTAAGTCTCTTGCTTGCTAGCACAACATAAATTGTAAACAAAACCATATTTTAAAAAAAAGATAATCTAGTACTAATATAGTTCTCTGAGTTTCTTGCTTGTATCTTCACAGTAGAACTAAGCTATCGAACCAGGATAAAAATCATTTTCCAACGGTTTATTTATATTACTTAATATTTTTATGTATATTATTTGACATAATTGCATAATTTTGACGTTCATGTGCTCTGTGGTCATTCATCGTTTGCTTGTCTGACCTCACAACTCTAAAATGAAAGCCTACGCCAGAGCTGCGCAAACAATTATCAGTTATAAGATCTCTGGTGATTAGCAATCTTCCAGAGGAAATCGACCTGGCGTCCATCTGCCCTGGAAGATCTTACACCAAGTAAATACAGAAGGTGTAGGATCTAAATATATAAAAAACCCGTGCCAAATTTGAAAAATCAACACCAATTATAAATCGATAATTCAGAGCTGATACTATGGTTATTTTTTATTAGGTTGGTATGCAAAACATCCAATCTAGATGGTACTAATAACATTTGTGTTTATTGTAAGTACTTTTCGTCATCGTTCATCTCCTCCTATTTAGTTAAAATAAATTATTTGTGTTTGAAATGAATTCGTGTTGGTAGTGCAATGACCAGGAATCAATAAGCTGGGACCTCTCAATCGCAAGGCCTATTATTATCCAACACTATATAAGCTATCGACGACCGGTACGCTTAAAGTTCGCTATTTTATCTGTACTGTCACGTCACGGGGTACTTGCAACCACAAATAAAGGAACAGGAATAATTCAGTACAGAAACACTATCTGTAGTCTGTGAATCACATAAATAAATTAGTTAAATATTAATATAGTACTTAATAGTACTGGCTAATATCATGCAGAATAATACGCAAGACCGCGGTAGCCTAGTGGTATGGGTAATGGACTGCTGAGACGAGGTCTCGGGTTGGATCCCAGGTTTTACCATGGCACACACCAATGACTTTTCGATGCTTTTCGAAGTTATGTGTGTATTTATCGCAGGCTCATCACCACATTGGGACCTAAACATAAACTGGTGAAATGTGGGTTCTAGCACCTATGCCTACCCCTTCGGGAATATAGGCGTGAGTTTATGTTATCAGATTATGTTTAATACACAAGATCTTACATGAATAAAAAAAAATCATCTAAGATCTAAGCGCGAGATCGATCATTTAAACTATGACAGAACTGTTTACAAATTAAAATTGGTGTTTTAATTTAAGTTGGTGTTAGACTATCATTTTAACTAACTTAAAAAAAGGAAGAATTCCTAATATTTTCTGTAAGTAATAATATAATGTAGAAAGCCCTAATTTATTATCTGCAACATGCATCAGCAATCTCTACCTATCTAGATTTCATGGGATAGTTAGGTATTATTTGGTACACCTATCTATCGTTAGACACTTGCTATACTCGTATTACCTACTTCTTTGTTTGACAACCGATATATGAACTTCAAAAGTACGTATTTTAACTATATCAAAGGATCGCCCCCCTTGAGCGCAGGCCTGGGGGTGACTGGTGGAGCCGCCTGTCACCCTGGCAGAAGCAGGCCGCGGCGGCGGCGGCGCGCCTGGCGTGCCTCACCGTTTTCCGGGGACGAGTTGGGGACTCTGTAGTCCCCACACACCCGAGGAGAGGGCCAGATCGTGAGAGATCGGCCGGGGTGCGAGGGATATGTCTGTCAACCTCACCTTCGGCAACCAAAACGACCCACAGGCGGCGTGCGTTTTAGTCGGTTCGAGTCCGACATAACCTCTTCCACCGGCTCTGGTGGGGAGGTATCCGACGGAATTTAGCGCACGTAAAAAAAATATCAAAGGATCAAGCATCAAGGTCTGAGTATCAAAATATAATTATTTATACACTAAAGAACTCTACTGAATCAAAAAGGAAATAGTTAATGTACTGTGATCCAGCTTGATCCAGGATGTGTTAGATTAAACTGGGCTTGGATGGGCTAGAAAGATTGGAACTTCTTAACTACAAACAGCACGAACGTGGAAATTGTAAGTTAGGATACCGCCGGAATTAAAGCTCTAATGTAAAATGTTTATGGTATTCTCAAATTTATTAATATGCATTTCTGATTTTGTACTTAATTTTTTTCACAAGATGCACCTCCCCTTTTCTCAGATACGCTTGGCAGTGGAGGTATTGCTCAAGTCCATCTTAGAACAGTAATATAATTAATGAAACATGTAGGTACTATAAGTTTCGGTTCCGCTGTGGCGAGAAACCACGGTGAGGACAAACCGGCAAGGCCCTTATCTACTGTTTAATTTGAATAGATAATGAATCATTACTTCGGATCCCGCTCCCTTTACATCTTCTGTTCAGCAGACGTCCTACTTCAGCTGACATACTTCAAACCCCAGTTGTACCTCTTTAACCCATATCCGTAATTTAATAGTTTTCCCATAACATACATACAATCACGCTTTTATCCCCGGAGGGTTAGGCAAAGGTGAATTAACACCCACATTTCACCAATCATTGAATTCGGCCCCACGAAATAGGGGGTGAGCCTATTGCCGTCTTCCGGGCACAATATTGACTCAAGCCTGAGGGCTGGAGGAGGCTGAGTCTGGACTGTATATATCTGCCTAATGTTAAACAGCCCTATACCTTAGTCTCAGAAAAGATGGGGTGGCCCATAATGGAAACATAATGTATGTAATAATAACAAATAATAATTTACCGGATTTATTGACATTTATAATTTGAAAATCTTATTCTTCTCCCTTCTTATAATCTTTTGAATAGAATGGCCGATTTCAATTAATCAAGAAGTTATTAACAGGTATTGTTTATTAAATAATTTATCTAGATAGCAAATTAATTTGATCCTTTTGTATCCTATTTTATATTCTTGTAAATATTAGTTTATATCTTATTACATTAGTTTACATGTTAATAAAAATTTAATAAATAGACTAATAAAAGGAAAAAAAAAAAGATAGCAATTAATACAAAGGTATAGGATTCCATACATATAAAGGTATAGACTGCCATACTGCCGTCCTTAGGTAAAGTGCAATAACTAGGAAAAAGTAGTTTTCGAGAAAAACGCGGTTAAAGATTTATTTTTTGATTTGTTTGTATCTCCATCACTAAACATGGTATTGACTTGAAACTTTTACCACTGTTAGATAAAACTGTAAAGAATATTATGTAGTACTTAATATTTGTAAATATATTCATTTTCGATATTAAAAAACAATAAAACTACTTATGATTAGTACTATAAGTATGTAAAAAGAAAGTTTACTAGTTATTACCGCAATAACTATGGCACTTGTTGCACTAATAATTAGGCAACTTACATAATACATTGTTGATAAACAAATGATAATTATTTAAGAACTGTTTCCCAACCAGTAGTGCAATAAGTGACTTACTTATTGCTGTTTTCATTAGTAAGAAGTAAGTTTGAAAGTACCATTGAACAATTTGTACCCAAGTACAAATTATTTCTTTGTACTCATACTAGATCAATTTCAGTATTTTCTTATGTAAGATTTGTTTGTGAACTATGAATTTAAAAATAATAAACCTTTCAGACTAGATCAATTTCGGTAGGGAAGGAAATAGTCATTTCTTTTACAACCTTTCGATAGGTTTCCAATGAAATCGATATACTGGGATGTTTATCCGTAGAGCACTGATGCATCATCGTGACACTGATGTCACTAGACAGATAAAGTTTATTAGTAGCGTGCTCGCGACGGTTATGTGAAAATGTTGGATTAATGCTTTGTATATGGTCCTTGATTATATCTTTATCTTTAAGATTCTTATGACGATATGATCCTCTTTTGTCCACTTGGTCATCAATTTCTTCACTGAGTGCCAAACGAACATGACTATTATTTTGTGGGTTGTAACCTAGTGTAGTTAAGAAATAAGTTATGCAAACGTTATTTTTTCATTGTTGATTTGAAAATGATAGTAATATGCAACGTCTCTCTTATTCTTATCTGCCTTTGTACTTCTTGTTTTTATTTTCTTTGGTTCAACCATTCCTTTCATGAATACACCTCTAGCCATCCAATTGAAATTTACATACTGATCATGTATTTCTCTTCTAGCATCTTCAGCAATCTTAGTTGTGCACTTTTTGCGACATTTATCATTACATGGTGGTTTCAAAAGCTTTTCTTCGGCATCTTCTTTTTTATATTTTACGTTCAGGGAGGGGTTAATCAAATTTTTGTCTTTTCCTTGGCTAGCCCGCTTTAGTAAGTCCTTTTACATTCTCAGTAATTACAGATGCCTCCACTTCGCTATTTTCACATTTAATCCCGCTTTGTTAAATCTCTTCACATTCAGATTCTACACAATCAGTGTCTACACGATCAGTCTTTTCACATACTCTCTCTTTACGTGTATCCCTTTTTTCATTCTCAGTAATTACAGTTGCCTCCACTTCGCTATTGTCACATTGAATCCCGCTATGTTAATTCTCTTCACATTCAGATTCTACACGATCAATCTCTTCACATACTCTCTCTTTACGTGTATCCCTTTTTTCATTCTCAGTAATTACAGTTGCCTTCACTTCGCTATTTTCACATTGAACCCCGCTATGTTAAATCTCTTCACATTCAGATTCTACACAGTCAGTTTCTACACGATCAGTGTCTTCACATACTCTCTCTTTACGTGTATCCCTTTTTTATTCTCAGTAATTACACTTCACTTCGCTATTTTCACATTGAATCCCGCTATGTTAATTCTCTTCACATTCAGATTCTACACGATCAATCTCTTCACATACTCTCTCTTTACGAGTATCCCTTTTTTCTAGAGATGGGCCGAGTACTCGGTTTATACTCGGTACTCGGCGTACTCGGCGGGTTTTAGATACTCGTACTCGGCCCGAATAACTCGGTTTGAATGCCGAGTATTCGCCGAGTATTAATTGCGGTTGCTAACCGCAATTACTAATATTAGTAAGAACGCCTCCTTGACTACTAAGCTACCGACTCTTTCAGTGAGCAATATATTTAGGTAGACATAATTAAAACAACAATGTTATCAAAAGTATTTATTACTAATTTAGGAAATCTTGGTAAATCACAATTAATGAAATCAAACTCATTCATTAGCATAATTCTGTGTCATTGCTACTAGTAATGAGATAAAATTAAGAGAATAGTAATATAAAAAATCAATATTTAAAATTTAATAAAGGCAAGTTATAATGCAGGAACACAAGGCTCTCTGCACGTTCTGCTATACACGGTGCTTGCAGGTGCACATAGGAACACTCTTTCTAAAAGTGCCAGCTCTGGATACCTTGTTTGGTGTCCAGCCCACCACTCGAAAGGACTATTGTTTTTTGCTAGCAAATTTTCTTTTAAATTGCCATCTAATTCTAAAGCAATGGGGCTTTTCGAATCATCGCGCTCTACTGGCTGGGTGGAAGCTATTCCAGAAAGCTGCATGACCATTTTGTGACTGTTGTAATCGTTCAGATTCGTTTTCTTCATTACTGCTAGCACTCTCTGAAATTTCTCTGGATGAAAAAATCGCATCCTGAATCTAGGGTCTAGCAAAGTTGCCAAACTATAATTTTTGTCTTTTTCTAACCCTTGAAAGCGGCCCTGAATTTCACCTTCAAGCTTTTGTTTGGGAGACAAGTTTGGGAGACTTCAGGTTTTGATAAATACTTTATTAGGGCATTGATGTGGGGTATTACTTCAGAAATTGATGCCAATGTGGAGCCGGTAATTTTGGTAATTTCTTCGAACGGTTCGAGTAATATAGTGCAGTATATAGTATCGTAGGATCTCCCATTGACGTTCAGTTAATTGTTGTAGATTGGCTGTACTTTGGTTGTCCGTGATGTAGAGAGATATCGCCCTTTTTTGCTCTAACAATCTGTTTATCATGTAAAAAGTACTGTTCCATCTTGTGGTGACATCTTGCACGAGTTTGGGCTCTGGTAGTTTGAGTTCTTTTTGTATCAGGGTTAGTTTTTCTTGTGCCGCTGCAGAATGGTTAAAGTGGCCTACAATTTTCCTAGCTGAGGCAATAACGACGATTACATTTGGTTCCTTCAATGAAGCTTTTATGGCTAATTGCAACGCATGTATATAGCATCCTTTGCCAACATATTGACTATCATTTATGACTTTCACGACTTTGGGTCCATTGTCTCTTAAAATAATATGAATGCGAGTATCAATATCCCAGTTCACGGATAAATCTAAATGCACTAATCGAATATTGTCCGCTGTGTGAGGTCCTCTAAAATGTGGCATCAGCAACACCCCGTGCTGAGGCTCAAACTCCTCGTCTAGCAAGTGAGCGGTGTAGCTCAAGAATCCGAGTAAGTTATTCGTGCAGGTCCAAATATCAGTGGTTATTGATATAGCCTAAGTTTTTGCAATTTCCGCTCTTATTACAGTTTTTACTTTGATGTAAACTTCTGGTATGACAACCTCCCTTATGTACTTTCTACTAGGAATTTGGTATTTTGGTTTTAAGGTATTCATTAATCTTTGGAACCCATTATTTTACAACATAGATATCGGTTGGCTATCTACCACGATCATCTCCGCTACAGTTTTGTGCATATCTTTAGCACGCGAATCAGTTATGTCTCATTTAGTAGTAAATGACTCGAAAAGGGTTTGCTGTATTCTCATTGCATTCGATTGCGACGACGAAGTTGATGCTACTAGCTCACGATTTTGAGATATTTCCCGCAAAGTTTCATTATCCAAATCTTTAAACTTTTCTATGTGTTTTATTTTAACATGGTGCATTGCCATTGCCAGTAACATTGCCGTCGTAGAAGCCTTTCGTCCAACACAACTACGTGAAATTAGAGAATTGCATAAATTACATTTCACTTTTGCCTTATCTTTTACAATCTCGTCGTAAAACGCCCAAATTCGGGATCTTTTACGTGAAGTCATTATGTCAACAATCACTGATTACGTAGGTATAACACACAATCAATCGTTAATTAATATATTTTTTCAATTATTTATCTACTATGACGCGCAACGTGAAATATTTGTTTGCAAACTATCAAGCGACTGATAGTTGAAAGATGCGGGCGGGTTGAGGGGTGTATCAACAAGAGCCGGCCGCACGACCGGCGCGAACCTGCTTGTACGTGTTTACGCGCGCGAAATGGGAATTTGATTGAACCGAGTTACTCGGCCGAATACTCGGTTTAAAAAAAATTGAACCGAGTAAAACTCGGTACTCGTTACTCGGCAAAAGTGTTACTCGGCGCATCTCTACTTTTTTCATTCTCAGTAATTACAGTTGCCTTCACTTCGCTATTTTCACATTGAACCCCGCTATGTTAAATCTCTTCACATTCAGATTCTACACAATCAGTTTCTACACGATCAGTCTCTTCACATACTCTCTCTTTACGTGTATCCCTTTTTTATTCTCAGTAATTACACTTCACTTCGCTATTTTCACATTGAATACCGTTATGTTAAATCTCTTCACATTCAAATTCTAAACAATCAGTTTCTTCATATTCAGTTTCTACACGATCAGTCTCTTCACATACTCTCTCTTTACGTGTATCCCTTTTTTCATTCTCAGTAATTACAGTTGCCTTCACTTCGCTATTTTCACATTGAACCCCGCTATGTTAAATCTCTTCACATTCAGATTCTACACAATCAGTTTCTACACGATCAGTCTCTTCACATACTCTCTCTTTACGTGTATCCCTTTTTTATTCTCAGTAATTACACTTCACTTCGCTATTTTCACATTGAATACCGTTATGTTAAATCTCTTCACATTCAAATTCTAAACAATCAGTTTCTTCATATTCAGTTTCTACACGATCAGTCTCTTCACATACTCTCTCTTTACGTGTATCCCTTTTTCATCAAGCATATTTTGAATATAATTTATATTAGTAAAGGGTGAATTTGAATAATTACCTATAAAATCTGGGTAATCAGATCAGATCACATCAGATCTTCGTCCTTGACACTATCATCGGAATCTTCAAAATAATTTATAGATCGGTTCATGTTGTCCTTTTCTTCATCGGATGATGGAAGGGTTTCATAGCACGTAAAAGTATATAAGAGTCTCTTCACACTCGTAAATATATTTAACTCCCTTTGTACCCCTCTCGACCCCTGTTACTAGTTATAAGCGCAATAAATAGTAACTCTTACTCTATTAGTTTCACGTAGATATACAACATTCTTCTACTCTTCCTAAAAATAAGTGTAATATATCTGTTTGTTACATAAATTTCTTTAAGATGATGAATAAGATTCCTTAAGATAACCGCAATAAATCAACTCTTGTTGCGCTAATAACTAGTAAATGAAGATACAAATAACTAAATAGTGCAAATTATAAATGCAATAACTATAATAATTGCGCTCATTAATAGTAAAGTAACTTAATATCGTACGAAATTTATTCCTATCTATAGTTAAGTCGGTCTTACTAAGTAATCCAGAGAGCAGAGATATAGATATTGCGGTAATGTTTAGTATTAAAACAGGCTCCGTCATAGATACGTTAAAACTGTCTAAAGCGAATATATAGATTTTGTTCTGCTGAATTCGAATATGTATTTAACTCATTTCGCGCCAAAACACGAGTTATTGCACTTTTCGTAAGAACGGCAGCATAGATGTTCGCATGGCAACAGGGACCGGGCGAGGACGGTGACGTGGTCTCCGAGGCACCACATTATATGTGTATATGTAGATCTATATATCCTTTAATAAACGATCCTTTGATGATGAATATTTTTAGTGCTACAAAGTGGGTCTTATGTTTCACATCTGCCAGACAATCCACGTCAACTTCTATTTTTTTTTATTCGTTTATATTGGATGTAATTATATTAAGGAACCTATTCTCACAGCGTCAGTGGGACGGGTCGCTCTGCAGTTTAGTAAGACAAAATTTATTGAATACATGCTCTAATTATGCTCGTTTACTGATGGTTGGAGTGTGGGAATCGGGTCTTTGGCTACAAGCTCTTCCGTCATCTAACGTAGGGACTATATTAGATGACACTACCTTCCGTATCGCGACGTGCCTTCGCTTAGGTGCGCCGTGTGTTTCTCCGTATCAATGCCGTTGTGGAGCAGTTGACCGACTCGGACACCAAGGCCTATCGTGCTGCAGGAGCGCTGGGCGAATCCCACGGCACGCCAGCCTCAACGACATAATCCGCCGTGCTCTTGTCCCGGCCGGTGTGCCAGCTGTGCTTGAACCAAATGGTTTGGCTCGCGACGATGGCAAGAGACCGGATGGTGTGTCATTAATACCATGGAGAATGGGTAGGACTCTGGTGTGGGACGCAACATGCGTCGATACCATTGCCCCTACCCAAATACCTGGCACGGCTGGCTGTGCTGGTGCTGCTGCAGTTTCTGCAGAGACTCTTAAGCGGCGCAAGTGTTCTAATCTCATTGGTGATTATGAGTTTGTGCCGTTTGAAGTAGAAACGTTTGGGCCGTGGGGTCCGAGCGCCCGCAATCTCTTCAGGGGAATTGCGAAGCGTATATAGTCGACGCTTCTCGTGACCATAGGGCTGGTCTCTTCTTAGGTCAGAGAATAAGCATTGCCATACAACGTGGCAATGCTGCCAGTCTTCTGGGAACGCTACCACAAGATGCATGCGATGCGGATGAATTCCACGACGCATTTTAACTTTTGTTTTATTTAATTATTATTTTTTATTAATGTCAATATTAGCATAGCTTTAAAATACATTAAGTGTAAATATATTTTTTTTTAGATATACTTAGGTACTAATTAAATATGTGTAATATTAAAGTTTTACTTTTCAAATGTCCCGTTGTGTGCGGTAAGTATATGGAACGGTAGGAAATTGATTTCTGCACAGACTATCATCAATGACTTGATTGAATTACAAAAATGATTAAGTATATTCATTTCTATTATATTAATATCAAAACCAGATGATAACTAATATTGCTTCTGTTCGTACTTTCTTTTCGTGTGGCAGTCCCCATGAATAGACTTACTACTTACATAACGCACGCGGTATATCCGTCCGACCAATAGAGCAGTCCGACTGGGGAAGTACCTCCGCCCTACAGAATACCGCGGCCATAATAACTTCGTGTTGTGTTCCCAGCGGTGAGTAGGGTAGCCAAAGCTCACTGGACAATTCATGCTGTCAGTGGAAAGACTAAAGGCTTATCCTGCTTTGTCTTCTACACTGACGGCACAGAAACTCTGTGCTTACAGGGCTGGCTGCGCGAGTGTGATTCCCTTGGTGTTACACACGTCCATAGGCCACGGTAACTACTTTCTATCAGGTGGGCCGTGTGCTTGTCTGCCACCTAAGTGGATAAATAAAACCATCGTATTACCAACCACACAACAACGTTTACCTACTTAATTATGAAGTTAAAACAGAAAATTGGAGCTCCAGTGTCAACTATTAAGTTTTGCTATCTCGAGAAACTATCTATGTTATATTAAGAATTACTTTATTTTTTATTTGGGTTAGTATAGGTATATAATCGAAATCAGGATGACCACCAACCGTGCTACGTTCAAGTACAAGGTACGTCAGCTCTACAGTGGCTCCTAGTCGTCATAATGGATATAAATGGATCATTATATTTTATGATTGTGTATCTATGCTTGATTATATGTAAGTACATACCAAGTAGTTTATGTAAATGTGTATGGTTTATGTAAATGTATTATGGTTGTGTATGTATAGTATGTGTATATATATTTATATGTATATATCATTATTGTGAACAAATTTGAGTATTTCCTTGTCGTTGATAGTTCATGGTAAATTTTTTGCCTGCACCTACCTCAACGCATCTCTGCATCACCCTAAGGTAGACTGTCAGATAATGCCTTTGGCATTAAGTCCACCTTTGTACAATAAACTGTGCATAAAGTTAAAAAATAAATAAATAAATAAATATATAACTTAATTTAATACATACAAAATAATTAAAACATAAATACACAAAACAGTTTCGCGATTATGTCGCGTCAAACACCCCACTCTGCATCGTTCCCGACGCAAAGGTGCCAGTGAAGCTGGCCGCGTCGCCGCTGAATCGCAGAGTTAAATTATAATTATTATCTGTAGATATATATTAACTATTTATTATTGTTTTCTTTACAATTATCACTGGTTAAACGTTTTATTTATATGTCGGTCTCGTTCACCCTGGGTTAATGATAAAGTGTTACAGACTGACTTAGATTTTTTAATCAGTGACCAGAAGTAGCTAGCCTGCCACAGAACGAGCACAGATATCTTATTCTAGGATTCTAGGACCACAGATGAATGTTCGTAGTCTTTTAGGAAACCTTCATTATTTCTATTCTTGCAAATATTTACTCACAATATAATTATACAGTGAGGTCACTGAGATTTTTGAGGAGTAAACGCTCCTGCAAAAGTTCAGATAAGTCTAGAGAAACGATAGGAGATCAGACCCCGCTCTTCAAAGTAGGTACAAGGTTTAGACTTAACCGGGCCTGACACAGTGATGACAATGGAGTAGGTATATATAATTTACTTGCGTACGCAGTATTTACAAACATTGATACACTGCTACTAGCTACTTAGATTAGGTACCTATACCTACTCATTGTCAATAATATTTATGTGTGACATTACAAAGTAATGTATTAATAATAGACAGCTACCGGTTCACTAGTTTATTCCACACTTAATGATCTCAATCTTCAATTACAGATTTATTTTATATAATATATTTACCATGGCACACATTAATGACCTTTTGATGCTTTTCGAAGTTATGTTTGTGTGTATTTATCGCAGGTTTATAAGTGCCCGGTTAATGGCAATAGGCTCGCCACCTATTACATTGGGACCTAAACATAAACTGGCGAAATTTGGGTACTAGCACCTCTGCCTACCCCTTCGGGGAATATAGGCATGAATTTATGTACGTATGTTTTCGTACCACTTAGGTGGCAAATGTATAATATGTATGTATTTACATAAAAAAAGTATCTCAGTATGTTTATCCGCATTCAAGATCCCATAACACAAGCTAGTTAAGCTATGCTTACCATGGGTCTAGATAGCGTTGTGCAGAATATCGTGGAATATTTATTTATTTATTAAACAACGTAAATACCTACTTCGATGATTATATTATACTTATCTGTCGGTTAAGTAACAAAAAATGAGGTAAGCACACATTATTCGCCACACGCAGTTGAGTTAGGTACTGATCAAAGATAACCTCTAAATAAAATCAGGATGCATAAGTAGATTCCTGAGCGCTAGTCCAGAGACAATTCAATTGATCTTGGCCTTCTCGCGTCATAATGTCACAATAGCGAGTATCTTCGTCGCTAGATTGATTGAATGCACAATACATATAGTTATAGCAGGTTATGTACTATGTTAGAAAAGTACCGGAAATTGTTCAATGAAACAAAATTGAAAATACGTATTTTATTCAACAAAATTTATTGTATCATCTTCAAAGTAGGCTCCTTTCTAAATAATACACATAACATTTACAACGCCGTGTAATAACGCTATCAACATCAAATGAGGTACATATTCATCAATAAACACCCGCCGTGAATTTTCCTTTGTCATTTTTGAACTAAAAACGGGTGCTTCTAAGTATCTTTTTAGAGAGAAGGTCACGCCGTCGCTATATTCTTACGGATCCGTGGACCTTAATGCAGTGGACATGGATTGGTACAGACCTCTGTCCAGCCCAACCGTAATCCCGGGTGGCAACATACGGGAGCAGTGCCTCTTCGGGGCTACGAAGAAGGACCTCTATAAAACATTTCAGGGTATCAAAGGACACGATAACGGTGAAAGGTTTCACAGATACAGAACACTAAGCTGATAATTTGGGCCTCTTTGGTCCCATTTCCTCTGTAATATCTCAGTACGTACATAGCACGCTTATCATAATTATTCTTGCCGCTTCTGATGCAGGTGTTCCTTAGATAAATCCAAGTACACTAAAACTAGTCGAATATTTAATATCCATTCAGCGGTGATGAGGTGTTATTGATATGAGCGAGCATGACCGCTACCTACAAGGGGCGGACACCTAGTGGTTCGAACACATTCACATTTTTGTTTTATCGGAAACTCCTCAAAATTTAAACCTGGCTACACCCGAGTGATTGTGACTTCAAATGCTAGGTAGGCACTACTACAACTGCAGAGAGTAACAAATTTTGTTACACAACAATATAGTTATTTTGAAGACAGAATTAACGACCGTTACACACTGAAATGATTAAAACCGTACCATTTCTATTTTACTTTAATAACAATGAACAAATGGTTAACGCTACTTTGGATCGGTACATAATATCACACATTTTTTATTAATTTTTTCTTTGAACGATATTCCCCTGTGTAATCATGTGTTTTTATAGGAACCTATGTTATGCACGGCGGTGGCCGACAACCATTCAAACCAGGTGAAGGTTCAGTACCATTTATCGTAAGTAGATGACCTTTTTTTGAAGATTACCTACCACAGTATCCGTATATCGAGGGGACTGCAATTACATGACGATTTACGGACATACTACCGAACAATTCGACAATATTCGCTTCAAAATACTAAAATTATTATTCCTGGTTCAATTTAAGAATATTTTTTCTTGAATTGAACCAGTATTAATTTATTTTTTGTCACGTCTGAACCCTTATATTAGCGTAAAATATTCTAAAGAGAATAAATAAGCTATTTTATTAACTAGATTACATTGAAATTCGGTTGTGTGACAGTGGGCGTAGTCACGCTTGAGCCGGTCATGGTACGGTCAGCATCAGATCGATCGTAACTGGCAGGGTGTTCAAAAACATCTTAATTAATTGAGCTGTCCGACCGGGGAAGTACCTCCGCCCTACAGAATACCAGAGTCATAATAAACTCGTGTTGTGTTTTGTAGGGTTTTTTTTTATCCAGTACACGCCAATTTGACTTCACCTCACCTGATGGTAAGCTAAAAGTTGAGACTTTGTGCTCTCAGTGGGAAAACCAAAGGCTTGTTCTGCTTTGTCTTTTACACTGGCATATTCCTGTAGAAGAAAGGGCCATATTCAATTAGAGTGTCCTTCGACAAAAAGGAAGAGGTCACGGACTTCGGGACACCGAACTCCGAAGAATACCGAATCCGAATGGAACACCGAAGTGGAAAAGGGCACGGCAATGCTGATGCTTTGTCTCGTAGGCCGTGTGCCGAAGATTGCAAGCATTGTCAGAAGAATGAAGCCCATGAAAATATTAAAGACAATAGGTAAATATCGAGAATGAACTCGAAAGGTCATGGCGGCGAACTTCAAAGAATAGATATTTATCGCTCGCGAATTTTCTAGATAATTCGACCCTCCTAATTAAGAGGTATAAAAACACGCTCGCATAGCGACACGATTGATTCTGTCTTTGAGACCGAAAGCGAACACAGTGAACTTAAGCGACCGAAGAAGATTCTACCTGCTACCTGAGCAACGTCTGTGGACTACTGTGAACTACTGAGCGACTGGAACTTGTTGAAGAGTACTGTGTGTACTAGTGATTAAATTGTCTAGTTGGTGGTGAGCTAATAAATCTCTTCGTTGAGTAAAGGGCATTTAATTGTATCCTGTGCACGTAACAATTGGAACCACCGATATCGGGCACAAAAACACTCACTCTGGTGTTGCACAAGTCCATAGGCCAAGGTAACCACTGTCCATCAGGTGGGGCGTGTACTTGTCTGCCACCTAAGTGGTATAAAAAACCATAATATTTAGATTACTTTTAAGATCGATCAGATGCTGACTGTATCTAACAGCGTTTGGGTTAGCAGTTTGGCACGTCAAAGTCGAGATGAAAAGTGAGACTCCGACACAGATTGGGTTGCTTCTATTGTATGGGTCATCACATAGGTACTTATCAGACTGACAATTTACAATTACGTATTATATGATTTTATCGTATATCTTAAAAAAATAGAGCTGTAGTTTTAGCCATGTTTTATATATTCACAGATATATTTTACATCTCGGTACCGCGGTTTATGTGTGGGTAGTCTAGTATCCCGAACAGCTGTAATCACCGCATTAGTGTGCGTCACCAACCCGATTGCTGACATACGAGACAAGAGGCCGATCAACGTCGTCGCAGGAACCGCCTACAGGCATCCTCTAAGGGGCATCAGGGTGCAGGTCACAAAGTTACTTATTCCCAACTGTAAGTACAGTTTCTGTGTAAGCAAGTAGTTCAGCTTTCAAAGGGAACAGTCGGCACAAATTGTCACCCCGGTAACACCTGGAAAGACCATTCCCAGCTGTCACTCCGGGGAACAGGGCTAGAGGGGACTACTGGAAGTAGGTAATTCGTGTGATCTGGTCTAACTGCAATACCTCGATACCTCAACAAGCATGTTAACCTGTCGGTAATACAAAAAATAAAGTTTGTTCTTTACTGACTTTAATAAACTTATTAGCTTAATTAGCTAAGCTTAGCTTAGTTATTGAAGTGAAAACTTCTTTAGCGGCGCTGTGTACTTTTTTTGGAATGGGTAAAAATTTCTAAACTCGCGTCAGGACACGTGACCTGATCGAAAATTCGTAAGACGGATGGAGAGAGGACAGGCGGCGCGGCGGCGCAGGGCGCTTGCGCGAATGTCACATGTGTGATGGCGGTGATAAACTTTTTAATGTAAAATAATTGTAATAGTTCTGAAGTGTTAAATTTTTAATATAATATAAATTGTCTTGTTTGTGTACGATAGCGCAATAAATGAATATTGTATTCCACCACATAAATAATAGTACTTTTAAACTGATAATGAAAGCAATTCGTACAAAATTATTCTCTAACCATTTCAAAATATCAAAAATGCACAACGTTAAAATTCAAGTTTTCACTTCTGCCGGCACTCCTGGAGTGCAACCCGTCGTTTTTTTTTTAATTTTACTAAATGAGCAGGGGGAGTTAGAAATACTTGTGATGGGTCGATAGAAATATTAGGACTTTACCTATGAAATTGTCGAAATTTTTCAACAGAGTCATGAGGTCGTTATTCCTGTAATTTAATAGCCATTTCCATTATTTATAATTTGTATGAAATTTAATTTCAAGATTTTACAACTCTTGATAAATTAAATTCGATCTTCAAAAACAGTAGTACCCAAATGCTATCCATTTTGATAATAAATTTCGCATAACTTTTTTACAGTTGTCACTTTTCAAAAATGTAATAAAAGTGTTTGTTAGCTTAATGTCTCATTCATACACAAATAAAATCATTACATTTGGATTTGTCATTCACAAAAAAAAAATGCAAAAATGCTAGTACTGAAAATTGCGTTTCCTCCAATTTCTCAAATTTCTTCATTCTTGAAAAAAATACGGCAGTTTCATATGTAACGACCTATTATTCCAATAACTGGGACAGGACATCATAAAATTTGGGTAACACTGCGCAATAACAATAAATAATATTCTATTAGCATCCAGTATCCAGCTTACTTACGACCTAGAAGACAATTATTGGCAATTTGACTTCGGACCAAAACCATCGATTTCTTAACGTCTACGTCCATGTGCGATTTTCACCGGAGTTTAGATACAACCTACTCTCATATCTTTAATTTGTACGTACATACATACATATAATCACGCCTTTATCCCCGGAGGGTAAGGCAGAGGTGAATTAACACCCAAATTTCACCAATAATTGTATTCGATCCCACGTAATAGGGGAAAGCCTATTGCCGTATTCCGGGTCCTATTATAGACTTGAGCCATGCATCTGAGGCTGAGTCTGGGCTGTATATAATTATCTTTCTAATGTTAAACACCCCTATCCCTTAGTCGCCTTTTACGACACCGAGTGGGAAGAGATGAGGTGGTCCAAATTCTACTCTGCTGGGAACCATGCAGCTACCTTTAATTTGTGATGAGACTATATCATGCATACGAGTATATTATATTCACGCTTGTAAATCACCGAAGGAGTAGTCAGAATAACACATATTATCACCCACATTCCGCCAACTAAAATTATCGATAGTCCCGCGGTTCCGGGCAGAGTAGAATTTGGACCATCCCATCTCTTCCCCTGCGGTTTCGTACAAGGCGACTAAGGGATAGGGCTGTTTAACATCGACAGGTATAAATACAGCCTAGACTCAGCTGCAGATGCACGTCTTGAGTAAACAATAGTGGGTATCGGGACTTCTCGCGAATTATATCTTGGAACTTACTATTTCTGCCGACGTTTCGGATGCGTTGCAGCACCTGTGGTCACGACCACATCCGAAACGTCGGCAGAAATAGTAAGTTCCAAGATATAATTCGCGAGAAGTCCCGATACCTAGTATAATTATGAATTCACACCGCGAAAGTTTAAAAATAACATAAACAATAGTGCCCGAAAGACAGCAATAAGCTCACCCCCTAATTACGTGAGACCGAATTCAATGATAATATGTAATAATAATAAATATTCCACGACATTCTACACAACGCTATCTAGACCCATGGTAAGCATAGTTTAACTAGCTTGTGTTGTGGGATCTAGAATGCGGATATTGAATGATTGATGAAATGTGAGTGTTAATTCACCTCTGCTTAACCCTCTGGGAATAAAGGCGTGATAATATGTATGTATGTAAATTATATTCACGCCAGTAAATTCCCGAAGGGGTAGTCATAGGCGTACAAATTATCATACACATTCCGCCGACTATGATTTTCGCTCCCACGTAATAGGCGGCGAATCCATATCCGTCAGTCGGGTAACTTGTCGTTGGCTGTATTATGGAGAACATCCTTATCTCATAATGGCCTATGGACCATGGGTCAAGTCCGTCCAGCGAATGGCTTGACACTTGACATCACTAAAACCTTCAATGATAGCTCGCACAGTTGGCTTCTCTCCAAACACTTGTCATCGTTTTGCCAATGCATTTGATTTCTTTATGACGTGGCGGTCAGACTTTGTTCAGAGCTTTTGCAGATTAATGCAGTCCACCCCAAACTACTGCACGGTATACCTACTTGAATTTAATACTAAAGATCTAATAGAATGTAGGTCACTTTAGGATCCAAATTTTTTGGTTTACCTTTTAAGTGAATATGAATAAAATGATGTTTGATGAGTTGGTGTTATTATGATATACTAAGTAAACAATTGAACCAACCAACCCGCTCATCATGTTGTAACTGAATAATAATTTTAATATTAACTAGACGTATCTTTGCAGTGAAAAGTTTACCTGAATCCAATAGAGGGTATGTTATGTCCAAATCTGCAGCAGTTATGATTTTAAAACGGAAAATACCGGACGTTTTGGTTGAAGTACCACTTCGGCCTATCCCCATAGATTGGAAAGGAGAGGAGAAGCTAAGCTTGCATGAGGAATGTTTTACAGCGGGGTGGCACTTCTTCTATCAAGGAGTAAGTAGATAAGTACTTACCAAGATTCAAGGGATAGATAGCTGCTCTGGAGCAAGGACAGTTGACAAAGGGTGCATGCACCATCAAATGTTAAAAGGATATATGTCGTGAAAGGTTCATATACACTTAGCTGAAAATATTTTTTTATGAACTACAACAATTGCTTAGATCCTTTAGCCTTTCAACTGTTTTGATAGATATAATTATCTTAGCAATTTCTTATTTTGATAAGTTTATTCCTCAAAGATTATTCGAGAATTATTCTACTTCATTAAATACAAATTATGAATATATACCTACATACTGAACACACATAATTACAGTGTTTATTTGAACCGTCGACGTCGCAGCGACGGCGCGTCGTGCTCTGAAATAGAACAGATAACGAATGTATACAAGAATCGGTAATCAAAGCAAGAATGGCTCTCTAATTGGAAATTGCCTATAATGATAGGCAACTATACAGATTCAAACACGTACCGCAGAGAGTACGTTGAGTCCTCGGCCCCGGTTGCAATACGAAAGCATTCGTTACGGGGTAGTTGGAGCCATAAAAAGTTCCTTCTAAGAACTTGGATATTGTCTCTCAGAATTGTTTATGGGGGTCAGATGGCAGTCACTTAAAATACCTGTTCGACCGTTTCACATATAGACCGAACGCAGACCTTATTATTTTTTCTGAAATATGACATCGAGTTTATAAAAAACGTTTCATTAAATAAATAACAGCAATTAATTAAAACGTTAAACGTGTTTTACGTGTCTAGTGGTCGATTCGCATGACAATGTGAAACACTTTTTTTTTAAATCATCAATTCGCACATTCTACATTTAAAAGTCGATTGCGAATCGATTGTGAACTCCTTAGATGAATTTAAAAAAAAAAATCATCCAAGGTGAACTCCAAAATCATTAGGTCAAATCATCAAAATCAAAGTTGCGGTAAATGAATGAACAACGGGATGTTGACACCAACACAAACATGTATCAGCTTCCCCGTGGCATTTGGGTGCACATGTTAAAACATTTGCGGCGCACATGTGCCGTTTCATTTTATTTTCTCCTTAGAGAGAAGGACGAAATATAGATTCCATGTGTGAGTTCGTCAGAGCCAGCGTTAATATTATATCTACTTACTAACACGGTTTGAAGATGCAAACGTTTGCTTGTTCACTGTAGCGGTAGGTAGGTATATTAGGTCAACACTGCAGACTGAATACTGGCCATTAAATCTTTTGTACCTACCTACATAATTACTTAATTATGAAGTTTGAATTGAATACGTACCTACCTGTATAGCAAGTGAGTTAGTACCTACATTTATTGAAAAACAATAAGCAAAAAAAATTAGCAAATAAATAATAAATTCGTGTACCTTCTACCTAAATAGAATAAAAATATGAAAAGAGAAAACAAATTCAAAATCTGGCACACAAAGAATTTCAGCTAGATTGATTTGGTTTATCGTCTACTTGAACTTGGCCCAGTCGTCCATTATTATGCGTGTTCAGGTCATGGATTCGATGTTATAACTTACACATTTACACAGTATTACTTAATGTTGCGAGGGATATGCCTGTCAACCTCACCTTCGGCAACCAAAGCGACCCACAGGCGGCGTGCGTTTTAGTCGGTTCGAGTCCGACATAACCTCCTCCACCGACTCCGGTGGGGAGGTATCCGTGGGGATTTTGCGCACGTAAAAAAAAAAGTATTAGGTACTTAATGTTTAATGTTTTCCATCATTGTTTAAGCATCTGTATGTAATACAAAACTTTGTCGCTTTTTATATCGCCTATATATTTTTTTTGTAGGTCACGTCAACTTGACCTCACCTCGCCTGATGATAAGCTAAAGGCAATGTCTCAGGAAAGAGGGTCACCATTACAGACACTAAGTGTTACAATGGTGGCACTCATCTTGGCGGCCTCATCAGATGCTTTTTCACGCCCCGCTTAAAGGCCCCGGGACTGTAGGAAGAAGGAAACACGTGTGCTGGTAATGAATTCCAGGTCTTGGTGGTGCGGCAAAGAAAAGAGTCTCCGAACCGCTTGGTTCTTGCTCGTATATTCTGCACAGTGTGAGGGTGACATCTAAGGCCTGCACGTGTTGGCCTATGTAGAAAAGGGGATGGTGGGATTAGTTGGAAGAGCTCATCAGAACACTCACCATGGTAGAGACGGTAAAATACAGCCAAGGAAGCAATATCTCTACGCATCTGCAAAGGCTCGAGGGTGTTCGTGTCCTCAGGGTTCAAAATAATTCGGACCGCGCGTCGCTGCAACCTGTCGAGAGCATCTAGTAGGTATTTCGCGGAGCCATCCCAGAGATGCGAGCAGTATTCCACGCAGGAGCGAATTTGTGTCTTATAGAGAAGACACCGCTGCTCCGGCGTGAAAAAACGTCTCACTTTGTTCAGGAGTCCGAGTTTCCGCGAGGCTGTTTTGATGATGCTCTCGATGTAATTTCTGTTATTCAGTTTGCAGCGAATATCCATGCCTAGGATATTGAGATTGTCCTGCAGTGGCAGTGGCGTGTTCTTAAGAGTAGGAAGGGGAAGGAAAGAAGATACCTTTGCTGTGAACGCACAAGCCTGCGTCTTCTTGGCATTGAACTCGACCATGTTCTCAGAGCCCCATTGAGAAATGTTATTCAAGATCCGGTCCAGTTCAGTGACAAGAAGCTGTCTTTTTTCCGCGATATCAGACCGTTTGGCGCAGGTTGTCCGTGATAACTCCCGTGTAAGGTGCTATCGTCTGCATAGCAATGTATGCTGACGGTGGACAGCATGTCGTTGATATGCAGAAGAAAGAGAGCGGGAGATAATACAGACCACTGCGGTACGCCAGCATTTATCTGCAAGAACTCCGAAGCCCGTTCATCACAGAGGAAGCGAATACGGCGCTACCGCAGGAAACTAGCAATCCAGTTGCACAGTCTGGGAGGCAGACCAAAGGCTGGTAGCTTGGAGAGAAGCGATTTGTGCCAGACTATCGAAAGCTTTGGCGATATCAAGGCTAATTGCCAATGACTCGCCGTGCCTGTCCATAGCCTCACCCCAAAGATGGGTAACATATGCTAGAAGATCACCCGTTGACCGTTGGCCGCAAAGAGATTTACTAGCATGTTGGCTTTCTCTTGCGGTCCATGGACCAGGGATCCATCAGGGTAGCGCAGCGGTGGCAGCGAAGGCTGACAGAGGCCTGCACGGCTTTGGCCAGTCGCCAGTATTCACGGCTGCCCGTGGGATGTGCCACTAGCTCTTGACCAAGCCGTGTAATCCGCAGGGCATCCGCTCTGACGTAAGCCCTCTTGCAGACCTTTGTGGCTCTGTTGTACGCCACCTTGAAGTGGCCCACATTGGGATTGTGAGAGGCACGCGCCCTTACCCAAGCGCGATACGCGGACTGCTTTTGATCAACAGCCCTCGCACACTCGCGCCCGAACCAAGGGCGCACTCCTCGGGCACCGGTGACCTCAGTGTACGGGATATAGTATTCCATACCCAGACTGCTGCATGTGCAGCATTAGCACAATCTGAGGGTTTCTTACCTTCAAAGCGGCGTTCAACACACGGGATGGACGCAAAATAGTTGCGCAGCCCATCCCAATCTGCTGACGAGTAGTGCCAGAGACGCCGTTTCCCTTGCAAGGGTCGTGAGGGCGCTATAATTGGCACCTTGGAGCAGAGCAGACAGTGGTCGGAATTGCCTAAACCAGCTTGTACCGAAACACTGTACTGGTTTGGGTGACTCGTCAGCAGAAGGTCTAGCAGAGAGGGTGCTAGGTCCGACCTTCTTGATATTCTAGAAATATAAATATTTAATAAAATTCCTCAGGATTTGATTAACATACCAATAAATAAATTTAAAATAGAAGTGAAAAAAACTTTTATGAGTAAAGGTTACTATAAAGTAGATATCTTGATAAAGTAAATGCGTGGTCAACATAAGTCTCTTGCTCGCACAAAATAAATTAGAAAATAAGCCAATTTAAAAAGAAAAATAATCTAGTTCTAATATAGTTCGCTGAGTTTCTTGCTGGTATCTTCTCAGTAGAACTAACCTACCGAACTAGCGAAAGAATCATTTTCCAATGGTTTATTTTTACATTATTTAATATTTTTATATTAGGTATTTCTTGCCATACCTAATTGTAAAATTTTGACGTTCAAATGTGCTCTTTATGTGCCTAAACTGAATAAATGAAATTGATTCTTTGATTCTTTGATATAGGTATTCAAAATATTGAATCATTCATATCAAAGTTTAGATATGAATGTATTCTCAATCGCATATCAACACACACCTTTGTCGCAGTGTTTTTCAACATAGCTACCTACAGACCTAATAACCGTTATACCTATTGTATACCTGAATGTAATGTAACCAAAAGGGCAAAGTCACTTTTTTAAAGATACGTCTGTTAAAAAAACACATTTATCCTTAGATAAAGATAAAGGTCAAAACCAACGAAGGACGATTATCATGTAATATGTATAATATGCGGTAATATGCGCTAATCCTTATCCTAAGAGCTTACATAAGTGAGTTAAAGAAAGGCAGAGTTACCATATCCGAGGTATCTACCAGACTATTACTCCGTAAGAATACCGTCTGTCTAACTGTCTCTTTACAATGCTCTCTCTACTCCTAAACAGAGATAAACGCGACGAAACTGACTATCGACTACCTGATTAAGTGCCAAACCGTGGGCTACTAAGCCTCAGCAGCTGCAACGACATTACTAAAGGAAGGCAAAGTGGTGTCCGATACCCAAGTCGCACTACGATACTGTCCCCTCCTGTATGTATTATCCTAATATGTTTCTGTCCATTCATATTCTCTTTCAGGATACAATATTCCCGGTGGACAAATTCCTTCTGCAAAGGAATTTAAGAGCACAATACTTGAACATCGTGAAGAAAGTTCTTTGGTGCGAACCGCTGGCATTGAAGTTTCAGAAAGCTCTGACCAATTTGGGTTTTACGGGATACTTTGATAATGATGCTTATATCTGCGTGAGAGACGTATGTACTATTAACGTTATTTTTTAAATCTCACGTAGCTCTGAACTGAGGTGGACTGTGGTCTGTGCCCGACTCCTCAACGCCTCGTGCACAAGTTGTCGGTTAGTTTGTTTGTCTGAACATATTTTATGCCTACTTTGTTCCTGTAGGGACGCACTCACTGATTTGTGCAATTACTCTTGTTGCACTCGTGCTTGCGTTGAGATAATCGCTTAGGGGAGACCGAGGTGGGTGGAAACAGATATAGGCTGACACAAGTTCAATTTTTCGGAAAGTCTGGGCACTAGACGAACGGCAACGTTGCCATTTGATTTGCTTGGAAGCACACATCAACGTGTTAGAACAGGACAAGGGGCTGTGACGAGCGGATATGGAATTTTCGTGTCTATGCCCAAAATTTCACGAAAAGTAAGTATTATATATATTCGACGAAGGATCGCTAGACAAGCTGCCCGCGCACGAAGGCAACTCGGGCGTCGGAGGTCGATGAACGACCTCCGCCCCCCATGAGCGCCGGCCTGGGGGTGACAGGTGAAGCCGCCTGTCACCCTTGCAGAAGCAGGCCGCGGCGGCGGCGCGCGTGGCGCGCCTCCCCGTTTCCGGGGACGAGTTGGGGACTCTGTGGTCCCCACACCCGAGAAGAGGGCCAGATCGTGAGAGATGGCCCTGGGTCGGCCGGGGTGCGAGGGATATGCCTGTCAACCTCACCTTCGGCAACCGAAACGACCCACAGGCGGCGTGCGTTTTAGTCGGTTCGAGTCCGACATAACCTCCTCCACCGGGTCCGGTGGGGAGGTATCCGTGGGGATTTTGCGCACGTAAAAAAAAAAAAAAAAAAAAAAAGTATTATATATATTTCTGTAGAAATTTGACAAGTTTTTATTTTGTGATATTAACAAAACAGGTAGTAATCTTACTTTCTACGGTTCTACTTAACCAGTTGTGATCAAATAAACGTAATATTTTAAGTTCAACCATAATCTTTTAACTAATAAAACCGCAATATCTGTTCAGTAGTTTCAAGTTCATGGCGAACAAATAGATTTATTTTATGTTTGAATTTAATACCTATATTCCAATTCTTTTTTAAACATCACTGGATATCCGTGGCTTCCGCGAAACTGGCTGCAAACCCGAAAAACTTCGAAAACGATATCCATATTGATTTCTTTTCAATATTTTTAGTTCACTATTTGTGATCGGTAAATAAATAGCATATTCGCAATTAGTAACCAGGAAAACACCGAAAATGTTACGTACCTATATTGGTTTTTTAATATTTTGATTCCGTCATCTATGATCGCTAAATAATTAGTATATTCGTAATCAGCAACCTGCACAAACCTCAAAGAGGATAACCATATTGAATTATTTTTTTAATTTTGAATCCTCATCGAAATCGATAAAAGAAATCAATTCACTACGAGTCTATACAAAATATAATACAATAGATAACGTGAGTACAAATGAGACAACCCTGAATCCTAAGTGTATGTTAGTACCGAGCAAATGTATGGCTACTCGGTACAAATTTTCAAGAGTTTGTGACAAGCATAATATACCAGACACAAAATCAATCTTGTAGTCTGTGACAGTAGACACCAAAATATTAGTCTTTCTTCTCATGCCATCTGTATACGCCTTTTTTAACAACCTCGGAAATGAAATAGGAATTTACATACATACATATAATCACGCCTTTATCACCGAAGGGTTAGGCAGAGGTGAATTAACACCCACATTTCACTAACCAATGAACTAGGGATTCGCCTGTGAAAAACAATAAAAATGTAACTTTAAATTGTGCCAGAAAAGCTATTCTAAAATCCAAGAATAATTAGATGATAAACAATCTTAGAAATGATCTGTTCGCTCAACTATGCTACTCAAGGTCTTCTCAGGTTGGGGCCGCGTTTCGAACCTGTAGTCCATTTTATAAACTAGTCTTTCATATTCTTTTTATATTAACGTTTTGTAAGTTCCGATTAATGGTCTATGCAGAATAAATGATTTTTACTTTGATTTTTCGAGTAATGGTCAATATTGGTTGCCATAGCCGGATTTCCTAATGGCGAGGTGAGTTGAGACAACTTGTTTCATCTCACCTCAGTTATGTCAACCTTCATTTTATTATTTTTGTGACACTACTTTATATTATTTTCAGTATGCCAACACAAACACTTTGGGTAAAATATTTAATTGTTTTTTGAAAATTATACTTGAGTTTTAGACAGACACACTAAAACTGACTACAAATGACGTATGGAATATAGATGTTAATATATAGTTATTGCTCGAAAGCGGCAGCTTTCATATCCGTAACATCGCAAATAAAATGCAAGAGAGCCGCCTCCGCTGGTGCGGTCACATCTTGCGGAAACCAAACCATCTGGGTATGTGGGTAATAAATGACTAGCAACGCCGCCCCCACCAGGTCCGGGTATGTGAGGTAGAAGGGATATGATATATGATAAAATAAGACAATAACCTAGGACTAATTCCAGCGGAAGATTTATTTAAAGTACCTATTCCTCAGGTCCCGTTACGTAGGGAGATTTTCATATGGCAAGTTCCCCGTAGATCCAATGTACGCTGCCCCTTCTCCCTCCTCAAACGTCTCCCTAAATGTAGTTTATTCTATTTATCTTAGAAATGGTGTAAGCTACAAGAAAGTTGTCAAGGTGCATATAGTTGTTATAAAATTACATACCAATCGACACTTCCATTATTTCAATGTGAGCTATAGTCTCTGAAATATGCCTACAGACATTTCATCAAAAAAATGTTTCTGGCCTAAAATAATTATTTTTACCAAATATGAAATAAAAATCAGGATTTATGGCAAAATAATGTAGGATCAATTGAATCTTCATATATTTAGGAATAAAACGAGATATAATTAATTGTCTCGTAACATAACATGACATGACATGACATGACATGACATGACATGACATGACATGACATGACATGTCATGACATGACATAACATAACATGACATAACATGACATAACATGACATAACAACATAACATAAACTCACGCCTATATCCCCGAAGGGAGAGGTTCTAGCACCCACCTTTCGCCAGTTTATGTTTAGGTCCCAATGTAATAGGTGGCGAGCCTATTGCCATTAACCGGGCACTTATAAACCTGCGATAAATACACACATAACTTCGAAAATCATTGAAAAGTCATTGGTGTGTGCCATGGTCAAACCTGGGATCCTCGTCTCAGCAGTCCATTACCCATACTACTAGGCTACTGTAAGCTCACCATATTATAACAGATAGGTAATTACAAATCCATCGATTTTACATTTCTCGACTTAGGAGAATACGAGGACGCCACTTCAAAGTCAGGGAGTATCCCTTCTAATGCCTTTCAGGTGGTTATGGAGTATGTACACGGGTACGTAGTCCCGGCTTCCCGAGCTATTACTGTTAGATAGTGGTATTCTGTTACCTATTATTCCCTCCCGTATGACATTTTTTAGGAATTAGTCCTAGGTTCTGAAGGAATTATTGCTTAAGATTACTGAGCTAGAAGTCCTGGCTTGACGTAGTGAAGGGTGATATAAGTGCCATCTGTGCATGAGTAAGTTGAGTAAAGATGAGTGCGTCACACAACCATAGGCGCTCAAGCAAGATCGTGCGAAGGAGTGGAGGATGAGTCGGGAGGTGGATGTGAAGCTCCGAGTTCATCTTGGTCTCGTATGCAATCAGGAAAATACGTCTCCATGGTGATGATGATGAGTATGTTACTCTACTGATTATTTTAAAACTACTCGATTAGTTTCAATGTGCTATCAAGAGCGACAAATTACTTTTTTATTATAGGTAAACTATCATGGTCACTCACATCAGTATCAAAATATTCGGGATATTTACCATGTTTCATTGTTTTGAGTTTCCGATATTTCGGCGCTGTTGGAAGCACCGTGATCACGGAGGAACTGGAGTAGTGGCGGTAAAAAGAGAAAAAGTTTTTTCTAGGAGTAATTACTTGTCTTACTGTAAATCTGTTGGTGTACAATAAAGAATTATCTATTTATCTATCTAATTATATCGATCTACCTAATAGTATTTGCACTACCACTGGTTTCACTCTGACGACAAACTCGAACTGCCCTGATGTGTTCCTTGATTTGGCATGTAACCGTTCTTTTAGAATAAGATTTTTGAATAAGAAGGTCAACTACAACCCGACCGCTAGGACCAAGCGAAGCACGGTTCAAATGATCAAGGAACATCAACAGGTAATCGGTGAAGAGGTAGCAACGCACCTGCTGCGACCCAGGAACCTCCAACCTCCCAAACTATATGGTCTGCCTAAGATACACAAGCCAAACACTACCTTGCGGCCCATAGCGAGTCATACTGACTCGCCGACCTATGAACTGGTCTAACATGTGGCGAACATCTTGCAGCCATTGGTGAATAGGACCACGTCCTACGTGAAGGACTCAAGACACTTCGTTCAGATTTGCGTCACACTTCGGTCAATGATCAAGAAGTGATGGTGAGCTTCGACGTGGAGTCCCTATTCACAAATGTTCCCATCATAGACTGCATGAAGATCATAAGACGAAAAATCGCAGAGAATGGAATCGCTAAAGAATATGCCGACCTTGTGCAAGATTGTGTGACCACAAACTACTTCGTACACAGAAATGAGTACTACCTACAGATAGATGGAGTAGCGATGGGCAATCCGGTGACTCCAGTTGTGGCAAACTTGTGGATGGAGCATTTCGAAGCCATAGCCATACTTACCGCCCCAAACATCAAACTCTGGAAACAGTATGTTAATGACATCTTCTGTATACTGGAGGAGGGTACAAATGTTGTACAACAATACGTGGCCCAGTTCAACAACATCCATGGAAAAATGAGATTCACGCACGAAATGGAAAAAAGAAAGAACTCTTGCCTTCCTTGACGTGAAGATCAGTGTTCGTGGGGACGGGTCGTGTAGCACTCCATATACAGGAAACCCACTCACACTGTCTGCATGCCGACTTACATCATCATCCGCGCCATCTTAATTCGGTAGTGACGTCGCTTACTGACCGTGGATATAGTTTATGAGACAAGGAATATTTACAAGAAGAACTGAATCATATAAGCGGCGTTCTACTAAAGAATGGATGCAATGGACGGATAAGACCACCCAGACTCAAAACAAATAAACCTCGAAACCGCAAGGTGGAAAGACAGCCAGCCTTTTTACCCTACATCAAAGGAGTGACAGATAAGATCGCTAACATCCTGAAGAAGGTTTCTGTCAAAACTATTTTCACTTGTGAGGATATTTCATTTGTGAGGATTGGTTTCAACTGCCGAACGTTTGGCATCTAGTGGCCCGTCTTTGCAAAAACAACCGGGAACAAGCCAAAACCAAATCGCGAGTGGATACAGTAAGCATCGTGTGTCGTGAATGTGATCGAAATCGGGTTCGAGTTTGTAGTGAGAGTGAAACCAGTGGTAATGCAGATACGCGTAGTAAAAGAATTCGAAAGATCGACATAATCACTACTAGAAAAAACTTTTTCTCTGTTCACTGCCACTAGATATTCCAGTTCCTCCGTGATCATGGTGCTTGCAACAGCGCCGAAATATCGGAAATTTAAAACAATGAAACATGGTAAATATCCTGATTATTTTGATACTTTTTATTGTAATTTTATCACTGATTTAAAAGCCTTATTATTAGGTACATCGGTTTACTTTGTAATTTATTATATTAAGATGATTCTTAATTGTTTTTTTTTATTTTATTTAGTTAAAACTAACCACCTAAAAATAAGTTGCAAGTCACTTTCACCTCTGTTTCAATTTACCTCGTCTATAGGAGGGTTGAAGCAGTCGGAATTGTTCGCTTAAATTCAATTTTTCACCAACTTCAGAGTTATTTTAAACAGTCTGTTCTTTGTAAATAGATACTTGTTAAAATTACTTTTGTAATGAGACAGATCACTCATAGATGTAGCTAAAACTGAGTTACATATTAACAAAAAAGTAAATCATGTGGCAGCCCACCTAGGTCTTCTACCTATAGGTATTCTAGATATCCTAATTTAGTTCTGTATCTATAACTTTATAATATAAGTCCTTATAACTATATGCGCCTGAAAATACTTGAATAAAATAATGGAATTTCATTTATTTCAGCCGGAACGGGTAGCACAACCATGTCATGTAAGTATCTACGCAAACAAATTCAAAATCTCGACAACGTAGATAAGGTTGGTAAACAGTGGTATCTTGCATCAGCAGACGCCGGTAGATGCATTCGCAGATTGATCACTACGAGCCGTCCATATATCTGTTCTGTAGGTGCATCAGTCTGTGTTGGTTCTCGACAGCCGTAACCGAACTCACGCAAAATGACCACTATTGACACCATAACCACCGCGGTCATTAGTGCGAAAAAGAAAAATATTATTTCTGTTGATATATAGATACATAACATATCCTTAATTTTTTTGTCACTCTTTTTGCGGAAGCATTTAAGAGTGCGGACCACGCCACGGAATAAATAATAGTAATTACTAGATTTATCAACGCATTTTTTATAGTTTATCTTTATTATATCACTGATTATAACGACTTTAAAAAAAAGTAAAAAAATAGAAACTAGGTATGAACACTGATGCGTCGTCAAACCTAGGACAGACCATACTCGCTCGCAATGAAATTGAAACCCTTTGATCCGTGCCACAAAAACCGACAACAAACAAATGAGTAACGGATGCATCTGCCGGTGTTAAATACCTACAAGTATAACTGACAAGCAAATCAATCACCCTATCTACATGCCGGCGGACGCCTCCGCCGATGACATCAGCAGATGCACAGCAGATGGATATATCTACGTATGTCTACATGTAGAATAGCCGGGTCGATTCGAAACCTAGCTACATGCAACCATTACAGGCCCGGATCCAGGGAGGGGCAAGCACCTCTCGCCATAGGCAGGGAATTCATCCCCACACATTGCGACCTGAGACGGTGCGCACTGTGCGGTATGAAAGAAACTTCATCCCACGCACACTCAAGCTGTGGAATGACCTCCCTGCTGCGGTTTTCCCAAGCGCCTACAATATGGGGTTCTTCAAGAGGGGCATCAGAAGGTTTCTTCATGGTCGGCAGCACGAGTGTGACACCCCTGGTGTTGCATACGTCCATAGGCCACGGTAACCGCTTCCCATCAGGTGGGCCGTGTGCTTGTCTGCCAACTTAGTGGTATAAAAAAAAAAAAAAAAAAATAAATAAATAAAAAAAAAAAAAGCCGGTGCACGTGCCCTGGGCGGCAGCATCAGGGGGCGGCGAATTGCCCCTTATACCGCCATTGACTCGGTGTTCATGACTTCGATGCGTTATTGGCTCCTTGTTCCCAGCGCGGATAGTGGAATGTCTCGACTCTGCCTCGGCCGCTCATGGCGCCCTTTGTAGATGACGACGACTTGTCCGAGGTCACTTGGGTAGAAGGAGGTGCGAAGGCTTAAGGCCAAAAACCCTACATTCCAGGTCAAGCGTGGGTACTAGCTCTAGGGGAAGATGCTCTCGAGCCCCGACTGAGAGAGCTTTCAACGCATATTTGTAGGGGGATCAGTTTCCGCAATAAAGAAAACGGGGATGCTAGTCTCCGTCCAAAAGAAGGGGCGCCCGGCGGACTCTCCGTCCGCCTACTGACCATAGTGTTACTTGACGAGGTATGCAGTATGCATACTCTTTGCAAGACTTATAGTGATGCACCTCATCGAGCAACTCTCTACCGTAAACGCATTACGCGCGTGAGGGCTCTGGTGATGGATGCAGTTGCCCGGGGCGAGATAATGTTAACGATGTTTTTAGACATCGCCAATGTGTTCAACATCTTGCATTAGGGAGGCGCGTCTATCATGAAGTGCCTTTCTATCTTTGACGCATAGTTACACCCCGTAACTGATGAAGAGACACATCATCTACCCGACAGTGACCAGCCTTAGACGTCGTGAAATGTCATGCAATATTCCACAAGGACCGTTCTTGGGGTCACTTCTGTGGAACACTGTATACGATTGGGTACTTCGCAATGAGCTCACATCTCCTTCTACGAACAAGTAATGCTCGAGATGGAGATGGCGGAGCGGGCACGAGAGAGACTTAGGTGTCTCCCGAACCATAGAACTCGTGAGGCGTGGATGTCGGAGGTCGCTCAACGAATTTCAAGCAAGCGCAAGCCAGAAGGTGACAGGCTGCATGTTATCCTAGTAGAAACGTCATAACGAAATGCTTTGGCCACATTCCAAGGCAAGAAGTAGGGGACACCGTGGTTTCTACACCCAAGAGAGCCATCTCGAAACCAAAGATAGCCCTGGGTCAAGTGGAGAGTGAGGGATATATCGGATTTAGTCATAGGTTTGATTAGGACTTGCATAGCCCTCCCCTTGGTATCCGATCTTCGTACGAAAAATGTGAGTGGGGCGGCAAATTATCAGTTTTGCCCCGCCTAAAGAAATTGAAGATCTGGGGCTGAACCATTACCTTCCTATTACTAATAGGTACCTATACCTACTGTAAACTTTTGTAAACTTAGGTACCTACCTATGAGTAAGTTTAGTTTAATGTCAAATGTAGCCCTTAATAGTTCCACTACTTTTTAGTTCATCACACCTAGATTCAATCTAGGACCAGAACTGTAGGAAGATGGAATTTTATAACAGCACGCGTGTTTCATGAAATAATCCCAACCAGTGTAATGTTGCGGCAAAGCTGAGTCTAGGAATAGAATTGGTCGCAATCGCAACTGACTAGTTAGGTACCTACTTACATAGGTACTTGTATATAAAATTACGCCTTTATCCCCGGAGGGTTAGGCAGAGGTAAATTAATACCCACATTTCACCAATCATTGTATTCCGTCCAACGTAATAGGAGGTGGGGATATTGCCGTATTCCGGGCACTATTGTTGATTCAAGCCATGCATGAGATGCATGCATGAGTCCGGTTCTGAGCTGTATATATGTCTGATGTTAATTAGCCCTATCCCTTAGTCGCCTTATACGACACCGCATGGGAAGAGATGGGGTGGTCCAAATTCTACTCTACCGGGAACCACGACCACCCTTAAACCCTTCGTCGATAATCGGACTTTTCAACACAAAAATATTTTTTAAATTCGAACCAATATGTCCTGAGCAATCTCAGTACATAACTACTGGTTCAAAAAAATTCAAGCGCAAATTTCAACGGGTTCAACCAAACAAACAAAATTGTAAGTACTATTTAGCTACTTACAAGGAGCTGATTCTATTGCTGTCAGGTATGTTATTCTGCGCAGGGTATGTACGGAGCCCCATTAATATGTCAGGGCAAAGCCGTCGGCATGCTTATGGCTCCAGATGCTCAGTGGGCGAACTGCACTGGCTTCAGTAGCCTCATTCACCTCTTCTCTGGCACATACCAAACAGACTTTATGGCGTGCATTAGCAGGCAAGTACAACTTAATGATTTATTTATCACTTTATACTTATTTAGTAAGCTGATGCCCGCGGCTCCACCTGCGTGGATGTCTGTTACGCGACCAAAGTCTATGTCCATTCCCAAGGTCTAATCTACCCCTGTACCAAATTTCATTCTAATCGGTTTAGTGGTTTAGGCGTGAAAGCGTAACATACAGACAGACAAAGGTACTTTCGCATTTGTAATAGGCATTAGCATGGATAAGACCACATGTCTTGTGTGTTTGAAAGGCTAACACCTGACGTTTTACTCAATGTTTTGTGCTTATAATAAATTATAAAAAATTAACAACCAACAACAAAGCAGGCGGTACCCATTTGCCAATCATAAACCGAAAGAAACTTGGTAGGTAACGCCTGCTATCAGACGTGTTTTGATCTTTTAGACAGCAGTCGGATTTTTTATTTTTTTAATAAATTATTTAATTTTAATTTTTTAATTATGATATGTGTTATGACATATATATTTGTAATTGCCATCTAATCCCCTTCATTTTGATACCCTACTCGATAAATTAGAGTTATTTTTTTTAACTACACCTATTTTAGCACCAGAAATCCACTATATACTTTCATTGATATTTTATGTACCCTATGACACTCGGGAGATGAATACCTATTATTTGAGACTCCATTCATCAAAATCTGTCCAGCCGTTAGGCCTGTAGAGAGGAACAAAGAAAACTACATAGGCACATACGCGTGTAACATTACCCTCGCTGGTACAGTCGGGTAAAAATGAAGTACGTAACGCCGTTTAGTTCCCCTTAATCGCAGTTCCTGACGTTTGAGAAATCCAATTTTCCAATCAAATTAATTGATTAGGTATTACCTACTGACACAAAAATTTTGAATTTCACCGACAAATGTAACATTGATGATGACCCGCCGAGGCCCCATCGGGTGTGGGACACCGCGGTTTTCAAACCCGAGGGGGCCATCTCGAGACCAGAGATGGTCACGGGTCAGCCGGGGTGCAACGGAAAGATCACCTTATAGTCCAGCATTTGACACCCGATACAACGTGCGCTTTTAGTCGGTTACAGTCTGACATAACAATCCCATTGGCTGGGGAATATCTGTGGGGATTTTCGTACCAAAAAAACGTAGCTACCTAATTGGCACTCACCGAACGAGCACTTGTGAAGAGTCAATTATAGATGTGCGCGAGTCATACTTAGGTGTAACATTACTACATCGAATTAACTAATGACAATAATTAACTAAATAGGTCTACTCATATGTTAATGATTTTTCCTAAATTGTAATTTGAAATTCCAGGCTGTTTTTAGTAGAAAACCCTGTTAGTTGGGAGGCAATGAAGCAGGCTCTTAGCGGTGGATCTGTAGAAGAATACGATTTCGTGCCAAGTTTGTACGATAAAATTGGAATCCACAGCGAATCTGATGAGCCAACATAGGTTTTAACATACAAATATTAAAGTTTATAATACTGTGGTTTTTGACTTCAATTTGAGTATTTTGTACCTTTGCCATATGGTGCACATTGAGTTGAGAGATAGGCACTGCCATCACCGTTGCCCAAAATGTACTGAATGGAGGTATCCAACCAAGCACCTCTATAGAAAATACGTACCTACCTATGAAGTTTTGCGAATAACTAGTAGACAAATCCAAGTTTCTACTAGGTACGTATTTAAATTTTACCTACCTACATACTTATTTACTTTTAAAGGCATCTTTCATGAAAGATAACATATATTGAAAAAAAAAATTAAATATAAAACCTGACTACTGAAAAATCACGTTCTAAAAAGGACTAAACAAGCAGAAGTCGAGGATAGCCGTGGTTGCCACTTCACCCTAAAATGAAAAGCACCTACCTACATTTATGTTGGAGTAAGTTATTTATATTATTTTGGAGCAATCAACAGTTATAATTAATACATATTTAAAATGTCCTAATTTTAAGCCCTTTCAGTTGATACCAAACACGGCATATTCATCTCAAACTTATTTTTAACACAGTATTCATGACCGCTAGAGGGCGCCACGTTAGTTTCAATCACACATCATACCTAGCCTATAACCATATATCCAGCGGACAGCCAATACGCTTCTAACGATACCTCATTTGTCCACTTCAAATAAGCAGTTGAGGAGCTGCTTCAAGTAACATTTCAAGTAGATAGGTTCGCTTTTGCGCTTAGACGCCACTGGTCCCGATTAATAATTTTTTTATTGATCCACTGGCAAGGCGCATGACTTGTTCCTTCGCGTCTGCGCTTTGACTCCACAAACTTCAATGCAAACAAATTTTCATCTTAACAAACCATTTTGCCAACTTCTATCTACATCATAATATGTTGCAGTTGTTGAGGTTGCAGTATCTATTCATAATATACCCATGTAGGTAAGGAAATATGATGGACAGAAACGCTTGAGATGCCTTTCATGTTATAAAGAGATGCAATGTAACACACAAGTGTTGTCTCGATGCCAGAAAAAATTCGATGATTCAACGGTCTTTTTTTATACCACTTAGGTGGCAGACAAGCACACGGCCCACCTGATGGAAAGTGGTTACCGTGGCCTATGGACGTGTGTAACACCAGAGACGCCACACTCGCGCTGCCGACCCTGTAAGCACAGAGTTTCTGTACCGTCAGGGCAGAGGACAAAGCAGGACATGCCTTTAGTCATCTCACTGACAGCGCTAATTCTCCAGTGAGCTCTGGTATTGTGTTATATGTATCTATCAGAAGCCTGGAGGCCCAGTTGGCGTTGCAACGTTTTCTTGCACACCTCTCATGGGATTGATGGACAGTAATCACTTCTAAAAGCCAACTGCAAATAAAATCAGGTGGGTGTACCTGACTTTACTAGCAGTCCTATGTTGGACAGTCCAACAATCATACATACAATTGAGGAGGCTTGAGTTATTGTAATCTTGTACCTCTAGCACGAAAAACTATTGTAAGATAAGAGATAGATAAGTTTTATTGACAAATAAAAGAAAACAATTTAACATTTATCCATCAAGCAACACTTAGAACACTTCAAGCTTAACATGTCTAGCCGCAACAGCCATCAAGACTAGCCCCTCCCGTCCCCGTGCTAGTAAAATAACTGTGTTACAGGTAGGTTAAGGATAATCTCAAACAGCACAATTGTAGCCATCGCATGGTTACTTGATTTGGATATAGATTTTCTGAATCCCTAAACTAGGTATGCCTGTTTGTCGGGGATCAGGTGGAGAATGAACAAAAAAAAAAGAATTAATAAAAACAAGTAATCGTACAGTAAATGTATTGAGAGAACAGAGCATTGCGATTGGCCGGCTTCACACACACAGGTTCACGGTAGACAGCCAGTCAATCCAAATGCTCCGTTTTCTCCTTACGTTTACGATACGATTATGACAGTTTTTCGTGCTAGGGTTATTGATGGGTAGGTACTATAAGGAAATGAAACCATAGAGCGTAAAAAGTATTTTTTTTATTTTACATAAATTTAAAATTCATTTAGTTAATTTTACACATAAAGCAATTATCTAAAAAGTACCTAAATATAAAAATGCTTCAGGGGTGACTCGACGACGATCACAGTTTACAACTGAGTGGTGTTTACTTGATTACTTGTAATGTCCCCTACCACAGAAACGTTACTAGAAATTATGTTAAAATATAGGTAGATAGATTGGGACTCCTTTGTCCGCACCTAGCCTCCCTGTTGTGCAGAGTTACTAGCTAGAGCAGCCAGCTTCGTTCCGCTCAGAAACGCAGAAGCTTACTGGGAAGTCAGGCTTGGCGGAGCGACCTCACTGTGCCGAGGAGTTGTGATCGTTGGGGAGCTACTGCCTCGCATTCCAGTATTACGTGGGCGGCCGTTCCTCGGCTACTACTTCCCATACTTCTACTTAAGATACCTATGGAGACCGAAAAGTAATGTAACAACGCGTCTACAAAATGATTGACTAAATTTTTGGTAGGTACTTACTATTTAATTAAATTAAATGTATTTATTAAACCTCGCAAGTCCGTTACATATTGGTATAACGTTAACATCTATACGCTACTTATTCACGTGCTAATCAACAATTTTCAAACTTTATTATTACTATAAATAGAAAAGAACGTTCACAAAAATATGACAATAGGTTTTACTCCACTTTTGTTTCTAAATTCATATAAAGGCCGCATAACAGAAACTGATGATGCATTCAAATATCATGTTTGAGAGCACCTTTGACAGGTGAAAAGCACTTCGAACTATGTATTAGAAAACACTTTGAATTTTTCGTAATGTCATTTTGACCAAAAGCGTTAGTCTCAAGCTATTGACTCGCCGCAAGAGCGCAGAAACTAATACTATTCTATAGAATAGGCTAGAAGGTTAATTTTCTGGGTAGAAGCGATGCTCCGTTCTCGATTTCGCTCCAATAATGTTTTAAAACGTAAAACTTTCGGGATCGAGAACGGGTGAAATCGCGACTAACCCTAATTTTCTATCTTAACTACTACGTCCAACAGTTAAAATAAACACTAAAGAACGATCAACAACGGTAACAAGCAGATTGACATTGAAGACTATTTTCTCATGTAGGAACTACATCAATCGTTAAATTGAGGAAGCTCTATGATTGGATGACAGGTAGCTGTATTTTGTTAGATGTACATTTGCAGGGTTCTGGGTATAGCGGATCATTCGGTTCCTCTTTGCCAATGGCCACTGGAAACCAAGGCCTTGGTTTCTGTGAACCAATTAGTCCGCCAACCTATAGCGGATCTTACCATAATTTAACTAAAACCATTCTAGTCTAAAGAAGATGATAATAATAAATGAGTATTATGATAAAGGTGCAAAAAATACCTACCTACATTCGATTGCGCAATTTCAAAACCTTCATAATAAGTGACAAGAGTAGATAAAATGAACTTAGTATTTTGCACGACATAAAAGCAGAGCACATAAAGCATGCCCACTATCTGAAAAGGCCCAGGTCAAAAATAAGACTTATATTTGAAAAACCTAGCAAGTGCACTGTGCCTGTCAGTGCTGTCAAAAAAACGATAAAATGAAGAAATAACAGTATATTTTACAGCACTGCGATAGGTATGGAAAACTTTCGTACCTACCCATAGGTTTTGCAAGGTTTAGGAATTGCACAATAACTTTGTTTCACAGCCTCCGTCGGTGTTAATAATACGATAACACTCTAACGGAACTGCGAGGTCTCACAAAGATTTGGTAATAAATCAGTCTACAAAATAAATTCAATTAATATTTAACTATTACTACCATTCCTATAAAAAAACAATGCTCTGAATTTATTTTAACGCCTACTCTAGTAGTAACCATTGTATATAAAATTATATTTAAATATTTTATTTAGGCGTTCTAAACCGGCGGGATTACATGAAAGCTCGTAAAGAACATGGCCGGCTGTTGCCTCTGCCTACGCCCCAGAAGAATACGTGAATATAGTATGGAATACAATTGTTAATTGTTTTATATAAAATCGATACTCAGTTATATTGGCTATATTCTAAAAGCATAATATTATTATCAACAAAGATGTCAATGTACGATATTATAAGGTAGTTAAAATTGTGATTTATTTCCAATAGATCTATTTCTGTAGAAAAAGTAAAAAGATATCTTCTATATAAATGTTATGTTGGTTTGTGTAAGCTTCAAAAACTCAAAAAGTTCTGCACCGATCGAGCTGAAATTTTAGCATGATATATAAATCCGCATCATGGATTGTTTTTATCTAATTTTTGCATCAGTCACATATCCGTGACCGCAAAAAAACAGTTTGCAAAATTAAACTTCTTTGTATTGTTTCTCATTTCGCAACCATTCAATCACAATGTGGCAGGGTACATACAGCTAGTAAGCATATAAATGTCTGCGCGATAGATAACAATTTTAAGAATTTCTGTCAGTGGTACCTAGATGGTGTTACTAAGTAAAACCGATTTTAATTTATAACTTCTGTAATCAGGGTAAAGTACCTATTGCAATACCTGAAATTACTTAGGTAGGGTATAGGTACATACGTTAATAGCATGTTTACTAATATAGTACACAGATAATGCCTAATTACTGAGGGTGTCTATAAATTATATTATTATAATATTTAGACTCGTGTCAAACATTTCTCCAAGAACTCACACCAGTAAAAAAGTTTTTTATTGTTTAGGCACTACCATTCGCCCTATCCTATGATGTTTTTCCAAATGATTTAGTACACATTAATAGGGTATTTTCCTGTGGTTAAAATAAATTATTTAACTAGGCTTATTAAATTAAGAATGGTAAAAGTGCAGTACAATTTGCATCTGTTCTTATTTTATCATTTATTTATTTGTAATCATCCATCCAATCTATAATAGTAAATTATTTGACTATTGAATATTACGACGTCACTTAGTGGTCAAGGAGACGTCCTGAGAGGTTCGAATCCTGGTCATTACACTACTGACGTGAACCCACTTCTACCACAAGCAATTTAGCTTAGTTGGAGGGAATATTAGTAATTTCTGTTACTAATATTCTTAATATATTTATATGTCAAGTTTCCTTATATAACTTACCGTTTTGACGTTTAGTAAAAAGTAACTAATTTGACTAGTGAGTAAAGTACCCAATTACATTAATACATGACGTACAGCTACGAAGATCATTCGGGAATAAATCAAACAAGTAAACTAAAAATCCGTAAAATATACAATTTGGAAGAACCAAGCGATACAACCGATAATTTATTAAACCGATAACGGGCTCAAAGAGCTCGCGTCATTGATAGATTCCTGTCAACCAATGACGCGAGCCCTTTGAGCCTGTGGTTTTTTCGTTGGTTGTGCGAACTTTCCAATTTGTTTAAGATATTTAAACTATCATGGTCACTGACATCAGTATCAAAATAAACGGTCTATTTACCATGTTTCATCGTTTTAAGTTTCAGCGGCGAAATATCGAAAACTCAAAACAATGAAACATGGTAAATATCCCGTTCATTTTGATACTGATTTGTTTAAGATATTTACCGGTACTTTTGTAGACAAGAGTGTGCAGCAAAAATTGTTAATTATATAGTGTAATAATTACAATTTTATCGTTCTTTTTATTAACCGGTAGGTAATAATTTCGAACATTATTGTGCTAAGAAGCTTATAATTTAGAAACTTATCTTATTTTGAATGTTTTGTACGATCCGATCACTCTATTTAGAAAATGTATGGATGATTAAATGTGAAAATGTTTGTATTGCTTAATTTTATTTTTACAAATTATTATTTTTTGTAATATAATAATTGTAGTGTAAACTGTACGTGCTTATTATTATTTAGTAGCATAATTTGACCATAACATATTAAACTGGTTTAAATGGCATACCTTAATTTAGATACTCTAAATTGTTCTAATAAGGCATAAATATTACATCGTATTTATCACCTCTACCGATCAATAGCTAAATTTCATTTAAGTACTGTTCAATGAAGATATCGTTTTTATTATTGATACAATTTTTAAAACCTAATACTTTCAATATCTCAAGCTATTTACAGTTTCTTACAGATGTTTTGCAAAATGTGACTTTTATTAAAAACTAAGATGTTATATTTTGCAATGATACATTGTACGCATTCGGCAACAACTGTAGAGCACTGGTACAAAAGAATGACAGTAGAGTCAAAGAACACTTGGCAGTTATTACCTATTAAGACACAAAGCAAAAAAAAAAGTGACTTTTTTATACAACTTAGGTGGCAGACAAGCACACGGCCCACCTGATGGAAAGTAGTTACCGTGGCCTATGAACGTGTGTAACACCAATGGAGTCACATTCGTGCTGCCGACCCTGTAAAAACAGAGATTTTAAGTGCTTTCAGTGCAGAACACAAAATCAGAACAAGCCTTTGGTCTTCTCACTGATAGCACAAAAACTCTCCAGTGAGCTCTGGCTACCCTACTCACCGCCGGGAACACAACACGAGGTTATTATAGCCGTGGTATTCTGTAGGTGGAGGAAGTACCTCCCCCCAGTCGGACTGCTCAATTGGGCGGAAATACCGCCGTGTCCTACCTCCTTTCATGTTCCTTTCATGACTAATGTTTTGTAAAATGTAACTTTCAGGCGAAAGTCACATTTTGCAAAACACTTAGTAGTATTTGACTCCTTTACGAAACACTGGTAATAAAATTGCTTTTGTTTCTGATGTCGTTCTTTTATACCAGTAGTAACATACTGATTTTTTTTATACCACTTAGGTGGCATACAAACACACGGCCCCATCTGATGGGAAGTGATTACCGCGGCCTATGGACGTTTGCCACACCAGAGGTATTACACTCGCGCTGCCAACCACGAAGAAACCTTTTGAAGCCCATTCAAGAACCCCATTGTAGGTGCTTGGGAAAACCGCAGCAGGGGGGTCATTCCATAGCTTGAGTGTGCGTGGGATGAAGTTTCTTTCATACCGCACAGTGCGCACCGTCTCAGATCGCAATGTGTGAGGATGAATTCCCTGCCTATGGTAACTGATGTCTTTTTTTCTCTATGGCGATTCCTAGGGTTCCGCCAACGTACTGTTGTCGTCCTTATAAGTACCTACTGTAATTACTCAGAAAAGTCACATTTTGTAAATCATTTGTTGGAAACTGAACTAGTGGTCGGTGATGATTAACTGCCAAACGTTCTTGAGGGTACCACGTGTAGAGATAAAACACGGTCGAGATTTTGCTGCAGCATAAGATTCGGAGGAATCTGCCACCTCTGCTAAGTAAACTTTTTACTTACGGGTTCGGTTTGGCATTCTTTCCGATTCTATTGAAGTGAATTAGGGATTTTGTTGTTGCTATCTTTGCAATTATATAAAACACTGAGGCAGTTTTATGGAGTTCCCTCTTTAATTGCGTTTGTGTTCCAGTGAATTTGTGACATTAATACAATGTGTTATCTGTAGATGTAAGTAGAGTAAACACTAAACTGTTGTACTTTTAAAAACTCAACTACATATCTGACTCTTCACGATGCCTTTTTTCCACTTAGCATTACAGCACTAAATCAATCAAATCCCATCAGGGTACCCCCAGGAGTTTACCCACAGAATTAACCCTTGAATTATACCCTCTTGCAAAACTTGACTTTACAACACACAATCGAACTGGAGACAATAAACAATATCTATATTATATAGAAAAAACGGAGTCGCTGTCTTCAGATCAAGGAAGACTTATCTCCTCTTACCTGGGCCCTGGGAGAAGCCCGGGTTTGCACAGCTACCGTGAAATTAGCTATTTACTGTACTTAATGCGAATATTATGATACATGGCTACGTTTTAGTTACTTATTGAATTATTTAGAATTCTTTACCGAGTTCTTACCATAATTATATTATGTTAAAGCGTGCGAGAAAGAGGGATAAAGCTATACAATATATATCCCTTCCTCTTTCTCACCCGGAACACGCCATGGTAAGATCTCTGAACCTATTATTGAGCTATTTGGCAACTGGTAGGTATCTATGTTATTTTACATGGAATGGTTATAATAAAATGTGAGCTTTAAATTTCATCGTAACTGTAGTTAAAGGCGGAAGGAATTAAAAAAATATTTATCTAAGTTTAATTGTACATGATCTTCATTGTAATAAGGTTTAAATTGGTACAGTCAGAATCAGATCGATCTAGACGAACAAAGTACTCAAAATTAAATTTAAAAATCCCCCGTCACAAAAAAACAACCCTCAAGAAGTTTAAATAAAATGTTTTTAACTTTGATATACCTAGTAATATTTTGAATCAAACATTGTCATGTCGGGGGACCCTAACTAGTAAAGCACTCCATCATATTATCAGAGCAATACAAGGTCCCCCGACATTACAACGCTTGAATCAAGATATTACTAGATATATCTGTTACGCTTGGAAGCACTAAACTAAAGACAGTTGACCAAATAAAGTATCTAGGTCACTAGCAACTTGTCAGACTGTGTAGAAATGAACAGGGAGCGTAGAACATTGCGTGTACAAGCGTCGTCATGGCGGCCCCCCAACATGACAACGCTTGAATCAAAATATTACTAGGTATATCAAAGTTAAACGGCTAACCATGACTATATTTTTAATATTTTGGGGTATTTTTTACACGTGCAAAAAATCCCCACGGATAAAATAATACAATTTAAGTCAATAAAACAGTTGAGATCTTGTAGTCTAGATCGATCTAAGGCTTAGACACGGGTAATAAAGTAATTCGAGACATACAGACAACAATATCTCTAGAGCTGTAAATCAACAAAAATAATGAAAGTAGAGAGTAGTATAAATTAATTTTAAACGTCATCCTCGACGTTCGAAAAATAAAGACGACTTACAAAAAGTAAAGTTAAAGAAAATAATTTAATAATGATAAAATACAACAATAATAATACATTTATACAACGGTAACAATCTGGATCATTATCTAATAGAGTGACAATATAGATTATGAAGAAATTACGGTTAGACGTTATCATACAAGAATATATTATATCACTTAACTACAAACATGATTTAACATTTACACTAATCGCCAACCTAAATTATAACAAATAGTATTAATATTACCACTAGAAGGCCTACGAGTATTCCTATTGCCAGCCACTGGCGTCGATCTGAAACAAATTAGTTTAATGGCATAAGACATAGTTTGGTCATTCGATTGATGAAAATATTTGGTTGGCATTGATGTACCTACTAACTTCGTTGAGGACATGCTATTGTTTCGGCCTCAAACTGGTTATTATTACAGAATTTCTCAGTAATCAGACCCGTAGGTGAGGGGCGACAAATCTGTTTAGTAAAATGTCTCTTAAGTGGATAAAAGTTGACCAGTGAAGTTTTTGTTTTAATATAGGAGACGCCAGCCCAGGAAATTACTGTCCCCATTACAGACACATAGCAAGTTACAATGGTGAAACTCAGCTTGACGGCCTCATCAAATGCTTTTTCACACCCCGCTTAAAGGACCCGGGTCTGTAGGAAGAAGGGTACACGAGAGCCGGCAAGGAATTTCAGGTCTTAATGGTGCGGCAAAGGAAAGAATCTCCGAACCGCTTGGTTCTTGATCGGATACTCTCCATCGTGTGCATTCGATGTGCCACCCACTCCTAGCACAAGCGATTTAACTTTGTTGGAGGGGTTAGTAATTGCGATTGCCAATATTTTTTGAAAAAAATAATTGGTCACTTCGTACTCTATAATAATATAATATTTGTACTCGTTACCGCTTATCCGTGTAGTGACCGAGAAAGAATACAAGTATCACTACCCCATCTCATCCGAAGAGTGTCGTATGAGGTGACTAGCGAAAAAACACGCAGAGAATATCACTGCGAGAGAAGGATAACACGAAATAAAATCTTTCTAAGCAAGTCTGGCCAACGTGGAAACAGTAGGCCAAAGCCTCCCAACATTGGGAGAGGTCTATGTCCAGCAGTAGACAACAATAGAAGGGCTAATTGAATGATTGATACTCGTTACATTTCCGAGTGCTAGCTCGTGTCATTAAAATAATAAAGGTCTCAGAAATGAAGGTCACTATTACTATTACAGACATATAGTGGTCCTTAGCTTGACGGTCTCATCAGAAGCTTTTAAATTTAAATGCTTTTTCACGTCCCGTTTTAAGAATCCGGAACGCCAGGAAAAAGATTTCTATGCCAATTACTATAAAATCTACGCTACCACAGGTAATTCAAAATGGGCAATGATTATAGAAAATAATGGCCTTCAGTGTTGCGTAATGTTATGTTATGTTCAATTTTTACGTCTCATAAATATATACCTAAATGTTCTGTCTCAGTAGCCTTTTACTAGCAGCTAGCCGCCCTGAGTAAGTAAACCCTAGGTAAGAAGTCCCACCACTGAGCTGTTAGATATTAAAAAGATAATGCACTGATCAATAGTAACTCACCATTATTCATATGTAGGACCTTCGCTACTTTCTTTATCGTTGAATCTAGTTTAGAGTCAGCGTTTTCGAGTTCAGTATTCAAGTCATCTAGCATGCTAGAACAAATAACAGACGATTAGTACAAAAACGAAAGATTATTAACACAGATATTAGCCAGAGCTCACTGGAGAGTTTTTGTGCTATCAGTGGGAAGACCAAAGGCTTGTCCTGATTTTGTGTTCTGCACTGAAGGCACTTAAAAACTCTGTTCTTACAGGGTCGGCAGCACGGATGTGACTCCACTGGTGTTACACACGTTCATAGGCCACGGTAACCACTTTCCATCAGGTGGGCCGTGTGCTTGTCTGCCACCTAAGTTGTATAAAAAAAACAGATATTACGTTATTGCAATTATTAAAATGGAGTAACCATATCACTATTTTGGCCAGTAAACTTAGCTCTCCTGTTTATGCTGTAAGACGGATTAGGTAGTTTATTGTTTAGGCAAGAAAGACTCCTTCAGGGAACTTTATGTCAGGAATAATTATCTCATTTTACAAGGCAAGTGACATTACAGACAGAAATCTGCGTAATAAACATATCACTTCGGTGGCAGACAAGCACACGGCTCACGTGATGGGAAATGGTTAACGTGGCCTATGGACGTGGCAACACCAGTGGCGTGACACTTGCGCTGACGATCTTCAAGAAACCTAATGCCCCTCTTGAAGAACCCCATATTGTAGGCGCTTGAGAAAACCGCAGCAGGGAGTTCATTCCACATCTTGAGTGTGCGTGGGATGAAGTTTCTTTCATACGGCACAGTGCGCACCGTCTCAGATCGCAATGTGTGAGGATGAATTCCCTGCCTATGGCGAGCGGTGCGATGGTAGAATGTAGCTGTGGGCATCATTTCGCACAATTCATCTGAGCTTCAACCATTGTATAGGCGGAACACACACACAGCGAGGATAAAGTCCCTCCTAAGGCTGGGAGGTTCCACATCACCTGCGAGTATAGAATTGTCGACCTGCCTCAATGCCCATCTTTGTACCGCGTCGAAGGGGTCAAGCTGGTATGCAGGCGCTCTAGCAAAAAGGAGACAGCAGTACTTCATGTGGGCCCGGATCTGCGCCAAAGAAGAAGTCGCTGCCTCGCAGTGAAGTACTGCTTCGCCCTGTTGGGCACTCAAAGTTCTTTGATGCCAACTTAACCTTGCCCTCCAAATGACTGCGGTACTAGACGTCACTAGAGATATCGACACCAAGGATCCTGATACTCGAGGAAATGGTAAGTGGTGTTCCCAGGAATTGCAGCGCTACAATAAATGGGGTTTTCTTAGCGGTGAATACTTATACATGTGGCTTAATGGGGTTGAATGTTGCGCCGTTTCTTTTCCACTAGCGCCTAGGAAGCGGTGGTAAACTTAGCTTAAGTAGAATTATTATTGACTTCAATAAGAAACAATTCTATTGTTCAATTGATAATAAACTACTTTGACTTTGACCCTAATGTCTTAATTAGATTTCATGGTCTACCTTACACTTATTTAATTTGGTCGATGATGAAACGTGATTGGCTAGCAGTAACCTATTGGCTCTAGACTTGAAGACTATCAACTTATACCTATTTAGCATTGTGGAAACAAAACGGCGAACATTTTATCGCGGTCACTTCTAGCTACATTTCACTGTAAGCGTATATTTCACACATATGTATACTGACGACTTTATCCCACTGTGGTAGGCATAGCCAAAGCAATAGCCCGTAATCTGCTTCTGTACAATTTGCGAAGCTTCCTCTGTCATTAAACCTTTCACACAAGCTTTATATGATACTTACACGGCCTGTTCGTCAAGCTCTATTCCTATCTGCTTTGATACGGTCTTCAGCGATCCCACCGAATTACTGATCACTTGAAGCTGGTCATTTTGAGTGGCAAGCATTTTCTCTTGCATAGTCATTATGTCACTGTCGTAGTCGAATCTATTCGGACTGTCAGTTTGGTTCGCCAGTTTTGAGTACTTCGTGTACTTTGGCGTTGAATTCCACACATTGCCAATGTGTATAGGGCTCTCCTCGCCAAGTAATGGTTCTCTAGCCGTACCATCGTTGTCACGATTTCTGTTCAAACTCATTTTGCTCTTCATGACCTAGAATAATGAAATTACAGGATAAGTAAATCACTGGATATAGTACCATTTTTAGAAAATTTGTTATTTTGGTATGTGCATGTGCGTGTGTGTACAAAGTGTAAAAAAAGTTAAATTGAAAACTTATAAAACCGTCAGAAAACCTATCCTGTGTTACTATCAATACTAAGGCATGAATCTCGGAATCTCGAAATATCGGACCACATTCCCAATATTAAAAATTCCGATATTGAGCTAATATCGTAATATCGGAATCAGACTAATATACAAATAATGTCTGATTACGTATTTAAATTTGAAAAAAAAAAAACAAATTAACTATTAACTTTCCATACGTAATGTGTGCACGTAGCACCGAGTCCTTTGTCTTAACAAACTCTATGACATGGTATTCAAGGTCTGAAAACGGAAGCGATTTCAGAAATAAATAAGATCGACTAGTTGTATTAATCTATTTGATTAGTTAGCATACTAAATGCTTTAAAATTTCATTGAATTATAAAAAAAAATCTTTTATAAACAAGCCTTTCTTCAAAAATTCGGCTTTACTAAAACAATAGTAATAATTTTATGCAAAGATTGTGCTAATTTGAAAAGGTAGAAGAGTGAACAGAAAATATAGAAAGAATTTGCGCGATACAAGCTATTCAAATAGGCATAACCCGTGCATAAAATTATTATTGGACAACATGTGATGTTTTCTTAAGTAAATAAGAAAACATCACAACCAATAGTAAAAACCAATAGTATTCCCATTGTAGTAAAACAATGGGAATACTATTGGTTTTATTGTACTCATTCCAACCTTATACCGAATTTATGGCAATTACACGAAAATTGGTTAATTTCTATTAATTTCTATGGAATGTGTAATAACGACATTAATATCGGAATTCCGATATTGAAAACCAATATCGGAAATCAATAACGGAATTGAATTTTCGATCCTTCCGATATTAAATGCCAAAATAAATATTCGATGTTTTTTTTTAATTAATCAAACTGCATGTGTTCCTGTATTTTTAGGGCGCAGAAACAGGGCACGCCGTAGTAACGGCGGTAAGACCCATCATGGGGGAGTGGCTAGAGAGGCCACACGGCAGCCTCTCGTACCGTCTGACGCAGATGATCACCGAGCACGGATGCTTCGGAAAGTATCTGCGTCGGATACAGAAAGAGCCAACGTCCGAGTGCCATCACTGCGACGCGAGCGAGGACTCAGGTCCGCACACGCTCACCGAGTGTCCGGCGTGGGAGACGCCGAGGCGGGAGCTTGTGGCGGCCCTGGGAGTGAGGGTTCTCACGCTCTCCACCTTGCTCGCGGCGATGGTTCGCTGCGCGGATGCGTGGGCGGCCGGCGCCTCCTTCTGCGAGCAAGTAATGCTCGTGAAGGAGGAGGCGGGGCGGGAGCGGCAGCGGGAGCGACGAAGGATCGCAAGACAAGCTGCCCGCGTACGAAGGCAACTCGGGCGTCGGAGGTCGATGAACGACCTCCGCCCTATGAGCGCCGGCCTGGGCGTGACAGGTGAAGCCGCCTGTCACCCTGGCAGAAGCAGGCCGCGGCGGTGGCGCGCGTGGCGCGCCTCCCCGTTTCCGGGGACGAGTTGGGGACTCTGTAGTCCCCACACCCGAGAAGAGGGCCAGATCGTGAGAGATGGCCCTGGGTCGGCCGGGGTGCGGGGGATATGCCTGTCAACCTCACCTTCGGCAACCAAAACGACCCACAGGCGGCGTGCGTTTTAGTCGGTTCGAGTCCGACATAACCTCCTCCACCGGCTCCGGTGGGGAGGTATCCGTGGGGATTTTGCGCACGTAAAAAAAAAAAAAAAATAAAGGGCTCAGAATCACACATACTATTCTACCAGCTGGTCTAAAGAGGCCACTTTATTTGAATTGTATAGGATAATGTTATGACATGTGGCGATATTTACACCAAATTAGAATCTGTTTAGTAACTTAATTATTAAGATTCTGCTCATATGAGTGACCATTTTACGAATTTTAAAGGAATCTATTAAGATCTACTGGAAATTCATAAGGTTACTCGCTTGTAGTAGAATCGCTCAATGTGTCCTTTTTAAACCGCCTGTTCAGATTAAAATGTCTCCGTTTTGTCAAAGGCAGATATACTGCTCTCTTCATTCCTAAATAAGGTTTCATATAATTTAAAATACGATATCCTAAACAGATCAAAATTAATAATAAAATGTACTTACTTTAACCTCTTGCTTGGTTGCCTCTATAAAAGTTCTTCTCTCAGATATTTCTCGATTGTCGATTTTAAACTTCGTAGAATTCTTTTCGACTATGCGTAAGAAATATTAAGGAAATTACGTTCGGTACAACCCCATCCTATATGTATATACATTCATAATGTATTATTTCATAATATCTACTAATAATACTTTGATTGGTACTAGTTTTAGTCAGATGACGTACTTAAAATCATACCATTATAAAAATATAATCGTAGCACGTGGTAATTATTTGCCAAATATTTTTTATTTATTTCATATGTATTTGACTATTCATGTGGTATATATAATACCATTATAAAAAATTATCGTGACACATGGTAATTACGTGGTAATTATTTGCCAAATATTTTTTATTTATTTCATATGTATTTGACTATTCATGTGGTATATATAATACCATTATAAAAAATTATCGTGGCACATGGTAATTACGTGGTAATTATTTGCCAATTTTTTTTTTATGTTTATTTGACTATTTACGTAGTAATACTAGGCAACAAGTCTCGGCATAAATGAATATTAAAGAAATTACGTTTGGTATAATCCTATAGATAGGGATATATTAAACGTGTTATTTCATAAATATGTACTAATAATACTTTAGTATATATGACTATTAGTCATATGACGTTCTTATTTTTTTAATTTATTTATTAATATTTGTATATCAACCTAATAATTATACCATTATAAAAATATAATCGTGGCACATGGTAATTACGTGGTAATTATTTACCAAATATTTTTTATTTTATTTTATTTTTTTAGACTACATATTTATATTTATGTAATATATGGTATATCATAATAATATAATCTATGATTTTAATTTTAGTATTGTTTTAAATCCGAATCTCTAATACTGTTACCGTTACCGTTATCAGGGTGTTATTTTATGACAGAGATTTTGATTTATATTATTATTACTGTAATGATTTTAATTTTCTTAGAGCTGAGTCCACACAGATGTTTCCGCTATTATTGTATGAGTTTATAAATTCATCAGTAGGGGGCCTGGTAACCTGTGTGACAGGATTTTCCTAGTGCAGATGCCAGTCTCCCACAAAGGATTGAGACTGTTATAGCATGGTAAATTAATGGATTTTGTGAACCTACCTATGTGGAAGAAATAAATTGAAAAAAAAAAACAACTGAACAAAAATTCTTTTATAAAAATATAATCGTGGCACTTCACATGGTAATTACGTGATAATCATATACTAAATATGTCAAATATGCAAATACCAATAGTCATATGAAGTGCAATCATAACGAGAATAATTAAGGCATATATTTAATGTGTAACTGCTGGTACCTACTTACGCGAAATTGCGTTTCAAAATATTACTTGCACAAAGATATCTGAGTAAACAAGGCTCGGATAAAGGAAAATTAAAGAAACTACGTTTGGTACAACCACATCCTTAGATAGAGATTTATTAAACGTATTATTTCATAATATCTACTAATAATACTTTGGTAGGTACTATTTTTAGTCTGATGACGTACTTAAAATCATACCATTATAAAAATATAATCGTTGCACGTGGTAATTACGTGGTAATTATTTGCCAAATATTTTTTATTTATTTTATATTTATTTGACTATTTATGTAGTATATATAATACCATTATAAAAATATTATCGTGGCACATGGTAATTACGTGATAATTATTTGCCAATTTTTTTTATTTATTTTATGTTTATTTAACTATTTACGTAGTAATACTAGGCAACAAGGCTCGGCATAAACGAATGTTAAAGAAATTACGTTTGGTATAATCCTATAGATAGGGATATATTAAACGTGTTATTTCATAAATATGTACTAATAATACTTTAGTATATATGACTATTAGTCGTATGACGTTCTTATTTTTTATTTATTTAATAATGTTTGTATATCAACCTAACAATTATACCATTATAAAAATATAATCGTGTCACATGGTAATTACGTGGTAATTATTACCAATTACTTTTTATTTTATTTTATTTTTATTACACTATTTATATTTATGTAGTATATGGTATAACATATAATGTATAATTTTAATATTGTTTTATATCCGAATCTCTAATACTATTTTCAAGTTATCTGGATTTTATTTTATGACAGTGATTTTGATTTAATATAAATGAAAAAAATTATTACTGTAATGTTTTTAATTTTCTTAGAGCTGAGTCCACACAGCAGTTTCCGCTATTATTGTATGAGTTTATATATTCATCAGAAGGGGCCTGGTAACCTGTGTGACAGGATTTTCCTAGTGCAGATGCCAGTCTCCCACAAAGGATTGAGACTGTTATAGCACGGTAAATTAATGGATTTTGTGAACCTACCTTGTGGAAGAAAATAAATTGAAAAAAATCAACTTAACAATAATTCTTTTATAAAAATATAATCGTGGCGCTTCACGTGGTAATTACGTGATAATCATATGCTAAATATGTCAAATATGCGAATACCAATAGTCATATGAAGTGCAACCATAACGAGAATAATTAAGGCATATATTTAATGTATAACTGCTGTACTTACGCGAATTTGCGTCTCAAAATATTACTTGCACAAAGATATCTGAGTGAACAAGCCTCGGATAAAGGAACATCAAAGAAACTACTTTTGGTACAACCACATCCTTAGAAAGAGATATATTAAACGTATTATTTCATAATATCTACTAATAATACTTTCATAGGTACTAGTTTTAGTCTGATGACGTACTTAAAATCATACCATTATAAAAGTATAATCATGGCACTTGGTAATTACCTACGTGGTAATTATTTGCCAAATATTTTTTATTTATTTTATATTTATTTGACTATTCATGTAGTATATATAATACCATTACAAAAATATTATCGTGCCACATGGTAATTATGTGGTAATTATTTGCCAAATATTTTTTTATTTTATATTTTTTGACTATTTATGTAGTAATACCATTATAAAAATATAATCGTGACATTTCACATGGTAATTATGTATATAGTCATATGAAGTGCAACCATAACGAGAATAATTAAGGCATATATTTAATGTGTAACTGCTGGTACTTACTTACGCGAAATTGCGTTTCAAAATATTACTTGCACAAAGATAATTATCTGAGTGAACAAGCCTCGGATAAAGGAACATTAATGAAACTACTTTTGGTACAACCACATCCTTAGATAGAGATATATTTAACGTATTATTTCATAATATCTACTAATAATACTTTCATAGGTATTACTTTTAGTCTGATGACGTACTTAAAATCATACCATTATAAAAATATAATCGTGGCACGTGGTAATTACGTGGTAATTATTTGCCAAATATTTTTTATTTCTTTTATATTTTTTTGACTATTCATGTAATATATTTAATACCATTATAAAAATATTATCGTGGCACATGGTAATTACGTGGCAATTATTTGCCAAAAAAATTTTTTATTTTAAATTTTTTTTTGACAATTTATGTAGTAATACCATTATTAAAATATAATCGTGACACTTCACATGGTAATTATGTATATAGTCATATGAAGTGCAACCATAACGAGAATAATTAGGGCATATACTTAATGTATAACTGCTGTACTTACGCGAATTTGCGTTTCAAAATATTACTTGCACAAAGATATCTGAGTGAACAAGACTCGGATAAAGGAACATTAAAGAAACTATGTTTGGTACAACCACATCCTTAGATAGAGATATTTAAACATATTATTTCATACATATCTACTAATAATACTTTTACAGGTATTACTTTTAGTTGTATGACATACTTTTTATAATTATTTATTTATTTATGTATGTATATAAACTTACCAATCATACAATTATAAAAATATAATCGTGGCACATGGTAATTTTGTGGTAATTTATATTTGACTATTTATGTAGTATATGGTATATCAACTTGACAGTCATACCATTATAAAAATATAATTGTGGCACTTCACTTTGTAATTATGTGGTAATTATATGCTGAATATGTCAAATATGCAAATTTAAATAGTCATGTTAAGTGCAACCACAACGAGAAATGGTTTAGGCACAGGTATATTGAATATGTAACTGCTGTACCTTCACCTGCATATCAAATGAAATAGCGTGCCAAATATTACTTGCACAAGCACCAGAGTGAACAAGCCTCGGAACAATCACACTACAATACATACTAACATTACAGTAGCTCTTTCAAAAAGGATATTGATAGTGTCTTCTAAGTCTTCAAGATCCCACTCAATGCTACGGAGCGCGTTTCTGAGTTCTGTAGAAGTCCATTCCACCTCAGGACTGTTGGGGATAGTTGGTGTCTTGGAGATTTCCTGCCACCTCAAGTATAAGCCACGAGTTTTGTTCAATGCTTTGAACACCTCACTGTAGAATCAAAAATATACGAGTTACCAAATGTATGTCAATGATGAAAATATTTTATTATTGGTTTACTTCACTACTGTGAAGTAAACCAATAATAAAATATTTTTAATGAATTGTACACGCATAATGAAAATTAAAGATAAGAGTTTAGACACTTTACCACGACTGTGATCAAGATTACCTTTTTTAACACAAATATAAACAGAAATATTAATTTCCTACTAAACTTTTACAATGTTTTATGATAATAATTAAAGTGCCCAAGGCTAATTCTCGTAATTAATTATTAATGTGTTATAATTAATATTAATTATAGAAATCATTTAATTTTTAAATAAGGTTTTAGTATGAATAAAATTCACTAACCTCCAAATAAAATTTGTTCACAATTAGTTCACATTTAAAACGAAAAAAATGATGGTATTTTCTTTCTTTATGAACATTTTACATTATTTTGAGTCAGGTAATCTTAAGATAAATATCAGTAATGATAATGATAGTAGTTAACTGATTGAAATTACAACGAATTTCAATAAATAAAACATGTGAACACTTTAAAATCTGGTAAATAAATTGAATTAAATTCAACAAATTAAAGTTAGTCCATCTTAAGTGGACTAGTAACTAGTATTATTCTCAAAAATACTAACTCTTTTCATACTTTCAGCCAGCTATTTTCATTTCTTGTTCAAATAATAACACATGTCAGCCACCAAGTTTTTGTATAGTTCAATATCTATGTGCAGTGCCTATCTATTTTTGTAGCTATTGAAAGCTTAAGATATCCATAGTGCTACAGACTGTACTATCATAAATATAAAAAGAGTATAAGTTATATTTTCTTTGGGTACTTTATATTTCTATGGGCTAAATTAAAATGGTATGGATCTCTCATTGGTATGCTATTTAAACAATGCACTGCTGCACTCCCTTAAGAAGTTAGCCTCGTTATTCTAATCTCAAAAAATCTACATCAATTTAAACTCATTTTACTGTTGAGATCAAACAAAAAGTAGTGTACCACATATCACATTACTTAGGTAAGACAACTCTCAAATTCACAGTGTAGTTAAAAGTCTGAAGCAGCACAGGTACACCATGGGTGCAGCATATTAAGTTCTATAAAACAAGTTTCTATAAAACAAATGCATTGGAGAAGCAACAATCATTGAAAGCTTCTGAAAAATGACTTCTACTAACACATATTGAAACACACTTGAACTTTTTCCACAGTATTTTTATGCCGTAAGGCGAAATCGGTCAGGTGTAATAATAAAAATACTGTGGAAAAAGTACAATTGTACCTATTTCAATATTTATAACAACAAATTCCACCAAATGCCATCAACCTACAGTATAAAAAAAAAGAAATGACATCTACTTACTCTTTAACGACGTAAAATGGGTCTTCTAAAGTCATGTCAACCAAGAATAACAACGTTTTAGCTCAAGGAGATTCATGTGATGAGAGACATAAGTATAAAGATTGGTAAAATCTCCGCACGCCAGATAAATACAGGTGTATCCCGACGATCCTTCGCCTATCCCACAAAATATCGACACCATAATACGTACCTATTCTGTATATAAGTCGCTCGATGAAAACTGTATTCTCTGTCCTTTGCTAACTCATGTAAAACAGCGACAGCTTGAGCTGCGTACCAACTCAATATTGCAATGCGCAATCGCACTACGGACGCCGCGAGCTGTATATGCGACCTGATGCGACATCACCTCTACACACCCTCAATATTATCACAGTACCACGCACTTTCCACCTCGTTTTCCACCCAAAACCCCCTAATTCCCCAACCCTCGACCACCCTTATTTATGGTATGGTAAGCTGAGACTAATGTCAGTAGTGTCAGATGTTAGATTAAATTGAAAGTAAACTTATTAAAATGGGTTTGTAGATACTGTTATAACTTTTCTGGAGGTTTGAATAATAATGAAAGGTTGAGCACGAAATGACCGAGGGTTTATTATCATTTAAATACACAAATCTCTCTAAATAAGAATGGTTAAAAGTGTTATAAAAGTTATTTTAATATGCTAGGCATTATTTAAAGATAGTTGGATTAGTAACTAATAAATGTTAGGTTGCGGGTAGTTGATCGCGATCTTATTAACCGGTTCGGTCCATGCAAGCTTGTGGAAAAAAATCGATGATTCGATTTTAAGTTGTGTCTGCAGGCCAGGTCGCGCGTGCGCTCTCTTCTATCATATTGTGCATCAGTTATTGTTATTAAATATTATGGATTATAGAGAAGTTTATCGCGAATTCTTACCAACACCGGACAAGAGAAATATCATCATGCATGAACAGTATTACAACAACAAGGTACCTAGGTTATCCATATATTTATATACAACACATTTAATTAGGGTATTAACTTTTAATTAGGGTATTAACTTTTTTTACGTGCTTAAATCCCTAAAGATACCACACCCAACAGCACCAGGTGTGGTTATATTATACTTGAACTTGGGCTCTTTTGCTTCATCTTGGCAAATATTCTTGTATTATATAGTATTCAGGGTCTGAAAATGGATTAGTAAGGTGGCCATAGGAAATCCTAAACTCAATGCCATCATCCGAATTAAGTGCACTTCCGTCCTTCGTAGGATGCGGGAGAGCTCCCACAGCATCCTGAGCGTATTAGCTGATAAAAGGGACAGTCCGACACTGGGTACGAACGCATTTACTGTAATGTGGGCTGTATCTTAGTGTTGTGATAATACCTACTGTAATACTCTTTTTTTTTTTGACTAATAATAGGATAAAAATTTTGATCCGAAATAAAAATTATTTATTATTTGTAAGGTTGCATTGGGCGGTGGTGTCGCATTTTTCTGATTGCATCCGAGGCCAAGTTAAACTCGGAGTTCAGCACCCGCCTTAGGGCTTTTCCTTCTCCACTTCACCCGGGTCTTGAGCGTCCATGGTAGTAAAGCAAGTCCATTGGCAAGTATGCCACTCTATACAATGTCTTAAAAACCCCTGTCAAAACAATCTCCAAGAACATAAAAATAAATTGTGTTGGTTATTATTGTTTATTGACAGAAATACATTTACACATGTGAAAAAATCCCTGGCTCCCGAGCTATTTTTGTAAAAACAGTGTTACTGGAGTCAATATTTACCCTTAAGTATAGTTACATATTAATGTCAAAAAGCGGATATGGTCACAAGTGCAAAATAGAACCATTTCAACCGTACAGAGAAATAGTATTAATAAAAAAACAGAAAATAGTATCTAAATATATACCAAAATAGGATGTGCTTGTGTGTGTGTGTGTGTGTGTGTGTGTGTGTGTGTGTGTGCGTGCGTGCGTGCGTGCGTGCGTGCGTGCGTGTGTGCGTGCGTGCGTGCGGGCGGGCGTGCGTGCGTGCGTGCGTGCGTGTGTGTGTGTGTGTGTGTGTGTGTGTGTATGTGTGTATGTGTGTGTGTGTGTATGTGCTTTGCGATTAAGTGTCCTTGCCTCCATGTGCAATATAATTGAAAATTTGAATTACCTTAATAAGTTTTCAGTAGCATCGTAGTCGAAGCCTTTCAGCCACTCAAACAGGGTGTTTTTAAAATGATTACTATTTTGGGAGCTAGGTTTGTGGACTTGTCGGTTACACGGTGAAGTGATGTGCAGTTGCAATTCAACCAGTCACTACCACGATTGCACAGGTGTGCATCCATAAGATCCTGCCCGCTTCGGCATTGGTCCTGTCCAATATACTGAAACAGATGTACTTCGTTTTATCAGTATTAAGTGATAGAAGACTGTTCTCCAACCACATCGTCACGGTTGTCAGACCCATCTCAGCCAGTTCGAACACGTAGTCCCAGGTACCACCGTGAAATATCAGGACTGTATCATCAGCGTACATGAATAAATCAAGTCCGGGCGACACCACACCACATAGGTCGTTAATATAAATTAGAAAAAGGTGTGGCTGCAAGAGTGCTGCCCTGCGGGATACCGTAGATGCTGTTTGCGCTATCACTGTACTGCTTTCCGATCCGTACTTTTTGTGATCGTACAGTTATGTAATCTCAAATCACTTCAGTGCCAGACCCCTCTTGTAAGTAAGGTAGGGATGGAAACCGTGTCAAAAGACTTTTGTAGGTCTAGGAAGAACCTAGACACCTTTTACTCCCATCTAAATACGACGTCAGAGCTGTTGAGAGTGAAAGAACAGCGTCTTCAGTTGATTTGCCTGTTCTGAAGCCATATTGGTTAGAATGTAGTTGTTGTTTGACTCAAGGAAGCCGATCGTCCTCTTATTTATAACCTTCTCTAAAATTTTGGATAATGCTGACAGCAGTGACATGGGCCTGTACAGTTGATTGGCTTATCCTTCTCGCCAGACTTAAAGAATGGGGAAACCAGTGCTCTTTTAAAAGAATCCGGAAATTTTCAAGATTGAATACTAAGGTTGCACAAATATGCAATGGGTAGGTACAGCTAGTGATTGGGTATTCTGTTTAAGGATATTGGTAGTTACATTGTCCCATCCTGCCACGCTATTTAATTTCATTCCCAATATCACGTCTCTCACCTCGATAGGGTCTGTGGGTGCAAGTGATAGGGAATGTAAAAGTGAACATGTAGTCCTTGTCAAGGTGGCCAGATCTTCTTCACAGGCTCATATTTGCTCTATTAGGCAGTCAGCAAGAATACCACCCATAGATGTAAAATAACGGTTAACCCTATTCAGACTCTTTGTGTGATTCAGCAGGTATAAGAAGCTCTTCTGCGTCATTCTTATTCTGTTTCATGTCATACACATCTCTAATTATTTTTCATGTTTCTTTCATATTTCCTTTATTGTCATTTAATTTTTGTTTATAATAATTTATTTAAGGTTTTTAATAATTTTATTGCATGAATTTCTATAATTACTATATTCTTGTTTTAGAATGATGTCATTAGGTAATCGAGTAACTTTTTTTGAGTTGTTTGTCTCGTTGTCTTAAACATTTGATAACTTGATACGTAATCCACGGTTTTAGTGGCTGATAACGTTTCGATATGGTTTTTGAAGGTTGATTCAAGCGTTGTCACATCGGGGGACCACAACTGATAAAGTACTCCATTATATTATAGGAACGATCCAAGGTCCCCCCGACATGACAACGCTTGAATCAAGATATTACTAGATATAAGCATATGTTTTTAAGCAGCACAGCGCTACTAGTCGTGTTGTGTTTTGAACTCATAAATAAAAACAACTTTTAATAACAAATAATATATTATGAAGGTTTAAAGTAAATCTCATTTTTTTTGTAATATTCATGAGTAATAATCACGACAATTTTTATTGAGAACTAATTAATTACCCGTCATCAGGATGAACTCTATTAATAAAATTACATTTAAAGTTATATGAACATCAGTTACTTAATGCCCATATTTAACAATAAATATTGTCCCATTAGGTGCCATTAATGAATGGTAATTAATTGAAAATAATAAAATAGAAATTATACAAATGTATTATTACCAGTATTAAAAATAATAAAATCATTTTGGAAATACCACTTGAAAATAAAATATTTAAGTCTGAGTCTAAGATGTTTTCAAAAACTATAAAATACTAACTTACAGGAAAGATAGTTGCCATACAAAAGTTTTGAAAAAGGATTTGATCATCTTTTGTTGACCATACTTTACCAGTCATACATACATTATCTGAACATCTTGTCCCTACTTTTATTCTTCACGTTACTTAAGTATAGCTTATTTTTAATTACCGTACATAATATATAACTATTTTAATATAAATAAAAAGTAAAAATAAAAATACTCATCAAACTGATAATCGATTAACAAGTAGGATATTGTAAAACATTATTGTAACTAGCAACATTGCCCTACCATTAATTTTATTGTTGCTTGTTGCTAGTCTGTGCACTGGACCAGTTTCATTTAATCTGTTGCACTCACAGACAGTAGACACTAGACAGTACCAAGACAGTACTTTTTGGTTGCTCCCTGTCTTCACAGTTCACGCAGGCTTAAATGAAAGGTTTTATTATTTTTTTAATTTTAACATTGTTATTTTAGTTTAAATTCACTGAAAATGAATTCAGCTTTAAATCCGGAGGCGCCAGAATTTTATCCTCATTTAAACACAGTGACCCAGGTGAGTGATTCAGCGAGTTCAATGACAACAGGCATGGTGTTTTTATAGAAGTCTCCAAATTCTGCGTAATTTTGGATATTTGGATACTAGGATGTTAATTAAACATATCTTAATAACGTTGAAGTCCATTGTAACTTGATCAAATCTTTATAGAGTCTATTTAAAGCTATCTTACGATGGCATTGTCATCTCTTTTTTTGTAAAATTCAAGTATCTACGATTGTTTTGGCACTGATGGCCATATAACTTTATCAATTTTAACAGGTTTTTAATGACAGACAATACATGGTCTTTTGTAAGTGTGTCACATTTGTGTGTGATAATAAGTTGTGTCAATTTCAAGGGCAATATTATGGTTTGATTTCTTACCTGTTTACTTATGTATATTCTACATACATAACATTTACTTTCGTTTTTTAATATAAATGTCAATGGCCTCAATACATGACCCATTTTAAGATCTAACTAAATTCATTTATATCTTGGTAGGTGTTGTACAGTGTATTAATAATTATATTAGTTTAAGGTAAGGCATGAGCTATTAAGTGTCAGTATCATTATCGAAAGCATGGTATTATTTAATTTTACAAAATTTGTGTAAATTATAGTTTTTATGTGTATATTGAATTTTCAGATAAAGTTTTAGATAACACTTAAACTAGTAGAAAAGTGGCATATTACTGTGAATTAATTTTTAGGTTCATTTAAAAATACCACAGGGGTCTAGTAAAGTTGCCACCACTTTACAGGGGACACTTAGTTGACTTGTCTAAGCCGACTTTACGTGACTCACTTTTATAATTACCTTATTATTGACTAAGACTTAATGATGAAAAAACTAATTTATTAAAATACTTGTCACTGGTATATACTCAAAAATATTTTTATCAGCTTGTCTTGGATTGCAACAGATTACAATATACCATTTATTTTTACTTGGTTAAATACAAATAGATTGTAAATTAACATGAGTTTGCAAACCATAATGGTTTTATAATGATATGGTTCTATAAACTGTGTCATAAAAGGTTCATTAATTAGTAATTAAAATTTATCATGTTTTTATTTTATTTTGCATGCCATCATAGGTTATGTGCATAATTTCGTAAACAATATGCCTGTTTCTTCAATCATGTGAGACTGATATTTAGAACTAATTCAGATTTAAGATAGAGTTCTGTCCGTTTTTCATCTACTCTTATGATTGTTATCATACATGATTTTGTGATTTCCTGGCCTGGCTTTTCTTCAAAACAACTTTGATCGTGGTTACATATCTACACCTTGATTCTACCTAAATCTGTGGGGCTGACATGAAACACTCGTAACTTCAGGTCCACATCAAACATGAATGAAAGATGTTGCCATGTAGGTACCATGTCACTTTTCATTTTTTACTTCGCGTCTAATTTCATGACATATGTTTTCCACGGGATCAATTGCCCTGAACTGTGCCGGTTTTATGGCAGGCCTACAGATCTGCGATTCTTTTTTTGAAACAGCTTGAAAATCTCTTACTTAATCTTGGATGATATGTGATATTGCACCACAAACTTGTAAAATTCTTCTTCATTTAGTCCATCGATGTCACTCCAGCTAAACATCCACTGTTTTCAGTTTACTTTCAAGTGTACCGCTACACTTAATATTCATTAGAAAGTGTGGGGACATTCATGATTCTTTTAATACATTCTGGCTCAATGTTATATAATCCTGACAAATCTAACTATATTTATCTCTGTCCAAGCTCCATATATTCAAACACAAATATTAGAACCGTCATAACATCTTATTAAGCTACTGCTTTTCGCTGTCATAAACCAAACCACAAGTCAACAAATTCACAGTTTAAATAAAGGTATAAGTGTATGTACTATGTACATCATATAATAATTTTGCTGTATGTTTCAGTTACAATCTATAATATATCATTTTTACCATCAATTTTCACCCAAAATTCAAAGTCCTGCATCTATTGAGCTCAATTTATGTCATGATATACAACTTGCTCCAGAGATGATTCTTAGCAATTTTTATTGTATATTTTATTATTTAACTACAGTAGATGGTGCTGTGATCGGGATATATGATAATTTACCAATGTTTTCTTGGACGAGGTACAACACCTTTACTCAAGGTCGTTATCAATGTTTTCTTGGGCGAGGTACAACACCTTTGCTCAAAGTCCGCTTATCTTTGTTGATTGTTATGTCGACTTTTCCAGGAGCGATGGCAATTGGACTTCCCAGCCCTGAGAATAAAGCCTGCACTGGAGCGTCGCCCATTGTTTAGCAGGTGCACCAACATGCAGGTAAGGTTGGCTTGAGCCTCAGGACGTTGGTAGGGCCCTGTACACCATGTGTTGTATAATAAGTGTGCAAGTTGTTGATGTAATCATGTTGACTTAGTCAGGTACTGCCTATATTTTAAATTGATAACAGTATCTTGACTGAACAAGGGTGTACGGTGCCCCACTTAGACATTCGGGGCCAGGCCAACCTCCCGTGTAACCTGTTATATCTGCTGAATAACAGCCGAGGCTCTGGCGAAGGTTTCCCTGGGGTTGGGAGGTCAGACGCGTGTCGCTCCAATAATAACCGTACAAGCCAAATCTGAAGGAGTAGAAAATGACCTGCACTCCATGGTGAAGGCCTCTAATGCAATCTGGACCAACGTCAAAATAATAGTTTAGACTTTATCATATTCATAATGTATAATGATATTTTTTGTTTTCAGGGAGGGTACAAATCAGTACACAAGTCGATCAGGTCCTCAAACACCTTACCTGCTGGCATTTCATATGAGTTCTTCAAAACATTTACAGACTTTAACATTCTTACATGCCATTTAAGTGAAAATGTTCTAATACAATCTAATCATATAATAGCTACTGAGTTACCAGTTGTGAAGTTAAAACCGTAAGTAAATCTATATATATCTTCCCGTTCTACTGAAGTCTATTAATCTATTGAGTATATAAGATAAATGGCAATTGAAGTATGTACTCCAATTGCCGTTCATATTATGCTGAAGAGAAATTGTCAGATGCTTCCTGCCTCTTGGTTGCTGTCCAATTGAGCCGTAACAAGTGCATACAATAAACGGTGCAGCACAATGCTGAATTTGCCATTATGTAATTGAATATAACTAGTGAGTTGTTGCAAGCTCGCACCACAGTTCAGCTCATGAAGGAAGAGCAACTGCAGGCTCCAAAGTGTAAGCATTGCAAGTAACTGGGCTCGCTGCTTGGTTTAAGAGGTCTTGATCATGTCTTCTGAAAGTAGCTCTGGGTATGTAGTATTAATATCTATGCCATTTTTTAAGTATTAAATTAAATAAATTCCTTCTGCAAGAAAATAACCACTAACAAACTTTTAAGGTGATTGGTCAAAAGGTGTTAGTTTATCAATTAGGACATTACATATGAAATTACCTTTTTTTTTTTAAATTGGAGGAAACCATTGAATTTTCAGTAGCATTTTTGAATTTTTATAGGAATGACAAATCCAAATTTTGTGATTTATTTTGTGTATGACATACATACATTAAACTAACAAACATTTTTATTACATTTTTAAATAGTGACAGCTGTAAAAAAGTAATAAGTACGAAATTTATCATCAAAATATTCATTTTGTTGATAAATTCATGCATTTCAGAAGTACTGTTTTTGAATATCGAATTTAATTTATCAAGCGGCCAATAAAAACTAAATTTTATACGGGGTTGTAAAATCTTGAAATCAACTTTCAAACAAAATATAAATAGTGGAAATAGCTATTAAATTACAGGAATAACGAACTCGTGAATCTGTAAGAAAATTTCGGCAATTTCATAGGTAAAGACCTAAGATAAATTATCATTCATCCAATTATATGTAGTATACTTGTATACTTGATAAATATTTTTGTGACAGTTCATATAGTTACTACAGCCCCAGAGTTTAACTGTGGCCTATAAAACCTTGAGATTGCCGCCTTGCAATAGGTCGCACATTTTCATGTCGTAATCTCTAGTTAAATTGCTAGATGGGGGAGTACAGTACTCGGCTCGGAACAATTTCTGATTGATTGAATAACTCGTCCTCTACAAAGTGACACGTACATTTCAGTCGTTAAAGAACTAGTGCAAGCGTTGTTTCGATTTGAAGTTTATTCTTTTAGTAATTATTTATTAATGAAATAAATTTCTGTTTAATGACTATCGATAAAACCAAGCTTTAACGATAACGGTGATAACGGGACAACTATAGAGATTTTCTATAAAAAAAGTATATTAAATAAAATAATAATGGATTTTGTTGAAGGGTAAGGGTACTTACATAGAGGATAGATTACCGGTATCGGCGATCGACGTGTGTTTAAACTAAGTAGGGTGTGATTTAATGAGTTTACATGATGGACAGTTTTGTTATTTTCTGTTATTTTTGAAATCTATACTCTACTATGTGTGTATTATTAGCCGGTTACGACCAGATTTAACTCGCACCGCATCGACCCTGGGTTGCCGTTACCGGTAACTTGTTTCTTTATGTAAGCACCCTATGGATGCTAAAACTGGTCGTAATCGGCTACCTCACCGGTAAAGCGCACACGAAGTAGGATGTGTGTATTTTTAAATTTTTATATTTCTTTATGGTATCTATGTTGATTTCCTTTCTTGTTGAAATTTATATTATGTATATATTATTATCATAAAGCTCCAGAGTTTGTTTGGTTGAACAACTCAGTGATTCAAGAGGAAGGTTTATATAATACATGCATAATTTAGTAGAGAAATACTGATAATTTCACTCACGAAGTATATGTGACGATTAAACATAGAATCACTATATCTATTAAAAAAAATCGCATGTAAAACCGTGGCATAGTTTTATAGTAAGATCAACCTGTTTTTTATGTGAGCACCCTTGAATATTAGATTTTAAAAATTTTGACCGTAGTAATCCAATTATCTGATATTTAATTTATGAAAGATTATGAAAAAATATTTACGTAAATTATAAACGTATGAGTCTCACAGAATATAGAATTGATTTGACTATCTGGGTACCTAACACGCAATTAACGGAAAACTAGCCAAGGCTTGATTATATCGGAACGTTATTAAAGAAATTCTTGCTTTCGAACTTCCTTGGCTTACCTTGCCTCCTTTTGGGCCCTGGCCGAATGAATATTCAGACAGTTTAGACGCGATGCGATTTCGCCACTACCTTGGTGAACATGGACGTGTTTTTAGTTCCTTAGCATCTGTCCACGTGGAATACAAATCTTGGAAACGTGTTGCTCGTTTATTAATAAAATGCTAATAAAGAAATATACAACTGATAACTTTCTGACGAAATCAAACAACGAATGTGACGTGAATCACGTCTCAAGTTTTAGTGATGCGTTCACCCTTGACCGAGCTTTACGAATCAGCTTTTGGATATTTGTACTTTAAAAAGGAAAAATGTAATACATATATATCTAATATGTAGATATATAGTACCTAAACTTACGCAATGGAAGTAAACATTATTTCAATATAATTTTTAGCATATCTTCAAAACATTTTCGACGGTCACTTGTCGATAAATGCTTTTATTGTATAAACATACGTGATAACTACAGTTTATATAGGTACTTAGTTGGGGGTTTTTGAGGCTTCCGAGAAGCCAACCCAAGCAAACCTGCTGATTGACTAACGAGGATATGACGCAAGCTTTCCTTTTGACTTTGGGAGATCAGAGTACAGTTATTGCCATAAAGGCCGTATAGCATAAATCAAAAGGAGAAGTCGTAAGCGAACCGTGGGCTCCGAGGTGCAATCCTCGGATGCTACCGGGAACAACGTTAAGATGATGATGATGATGATGATGATGACGTAATATGTACATTACGAACTTACCTAATGTGAGTAGGCAGGATATTATGTTTATTTCGCTATATTTTGTAGTATATTTTCATAACATTTTGGACGGTCACTAGTCGGTATAATGCATTGTATAAACATTCTGATAACGACGATTTATTTAGTTTGTGCATGAAATAATTATTTATGTAATTTTTTCCCGTAGTAATGAACACGAATATAACACGGACGCAATTATTGACACCAACGACAGTTTACTAGACAGAATTAATATAAACCTGGACACGGCAAGTGGAGTGAACAGGCCTGGCTACTCGCTTCTTAGTGGGAATGCGCAGCCTATCGTCTCTTCCTGGAACCACACACCTGTTATTGCGAAAGTGCAGGTATGACTTTGATTTTTAATTATACTTTTACTTATTTATTATTAACATCCCAACGACTTTTATGTGTACTTATAGGTTGATTGTATATAACCACCACAGGATATTTTTTGTTGATGTCATATAGATATGACGTGAACAAAAAGGCACGCTATGTCTATAGAGACAGGTGTCAAACTTCTTTTAACTCATTTATCTAGTATCTGAATTGTGTCAACATCACCTTCGGCAACCAAAGCGACCCACAGGCGGCGTGCGTTTTAGTCGGTTCGAGTCCGACATAACCTCCTCCACCGGCTCCGGTGGGGAGGTATCCGTGAGGATTTTGCGCACGTAAAAAAGAAAAAAAAAAGTATCTGAATTGTATTCCAAATCCGAATAACTTGCCGCCCCATTTCAGAACCGTGACAGAATTTTTGTTCTAAACAGCTAATCTTGTAGGTAGTACACCACGGATCTATACTATTAAGCATTATACGTAGAAGTCAATGCTTATTTCTATCTAAATTCAATTAGGTACCACGTCATTTGGCAAATTTTGGAAGATATGTGTGTATTTATCGCAGGTTTATAAGTGCCCGGTTAATGGCAATAGGCTCGCCACCTATTACATTGGGACCTAAATATAAACTGGCGAAATGTGGTTGCTAGCACCTCTGCCTACCCCTTCGGGAATATAGGCGTGAGTTTATGTTACGTTATGTCATTTGGCATATGTCCTTTTAGTTATGGTTTCCTTCACATCCACAGGCGCTATCCTATAGATATGGGCCTTCTCAGCATGCCAAGGTTAACTGGCAAACAAATATAACAACAATATAATAGCAACAATCTATCCTTATCATTGTGTATGCTGTTACAAAGTATGCGATGGGTCTTGACTGTCACGGAATCCGATAGAAGAATTCTCTCTAGTATATCTGTGTCAAACAGGTATTTAGTTTAGTATATGTACCTGATCGGTTTCTCCGTTATTTTAATATGTAGAGCAGAAATGATAACATTAGTGTTATCTGTTGGTGAATTTTTTTAAATCTTGGTGAATGGTTTACGTGGTATTTTTTTATATTGTTAATGGTACGATGAAAGGGACCATTATTGGTACATTACCGTCTACTATAGCTTTTATAATTTTGGTCCTTTGTCTAAAAATCTTAACAAACTTGTTTAGCTTATTCTTAGAAAATATTATATGAAATTTCTTAACAATAGACCGACAATAAGAGCCCTTTTAATTGGCAACTGTGCGCATATCTGAACATAATGCTATATAGTAACGTGCCTGTATGCTATATATTTTGTACTATTTCAAGGTCAATTAGTTTTGTATATGTCGGCTATTATCCACTTGTTAATAGTGTCCCACGTGTACCAGTCAGATGCATTGAAGTGGCAGCTAAAGCATTAGCCTTGAGCTGGCCTTACTGTCAATGCAACTCGTTGATAAAGACTTCTCTATATTGAACGCGCCTCTTAGCTGACGGCTTGATTGTCCTCGAATTGACGATCTCGATTACGTTTCCTCTCACGAAGTTTCGAACTACTGGTAGAGAAATGCAGTTGTTTATAGGAACAGACCAGTAGGCTTTACAATAACGATTTGCCACTTTTATTATCAAATAAATATAATATAAAAATATGCATAAAATAACCTACAGTCCCGGGGCCTTTAAACGGGGCGTGAAAAAGCATCTGATGAGGCCGCCAAGCTGAGTGCCACCATTGTAGCACTTAGTGTCTGTAATGGTGACCCTCTTTCCTGAGACTTTGCATTTAGCTTACCATCAGGCGAGGTGAGGTCAAGTTGGCGTGTCATATATAAAAAAAAAACCAACTTACCAAAACCTAAACAATAAATCAAAAATGATGCACATTAATTATTATTGGTTTTAAAATAACTATGATATTATATAAATATGGTAATTAACGTATAAGGAAATAAATAAAAATACCAATGTTTGTCTGTTTTTATCTTGCATATTATAAGCAAATTTATTCTTCGACATTAGAAAACTTTAAATGCGGATTCCTACATATTTATTTGTAAGTATATTAAGATTCATGTATTTTGTTGAAGGCAGCATTCAATGACTTGTTTATAACGAAGAAAATATGGTGTTATAATTATTTACTTTATACTGGTCTGCTCTCGTGTTGTAGATACAACTGGCATATAAATACTTAGCAGTTAAACGCTATACAAAATTGTCCGTCCATTCGACACAAGGAAATTTAGAATTATCTATAAACAGTACAATCAATATTGAATACAAGTAGCCACAATGAAATTGTATTGCGTCCTAAATACGACCTTGCTTCTTAATCTAGCATATTCAATTCCTGAATATATTCTTTAAAGATGAGATCAAATCGATATTAGATCGGAACTGAATTTTGATTATATTTCGATTACAATTCCCCTATTTTCAAAAGTGTAACTAAGTGTATTGATAATGACCTACTTGTAATTATTTCATTGTTTCACACTGAGATTATACTTGAGTCAATAAAGGCGTGCTTTAATCGGTCGATAACTCGGTCGATACATGGTGACACTCCGCCGGCGGGATAACGCCCAATAAAAGTCATAAGCTGATAATTTATCGAATGACTTTCATTGGTTTTGTTTGTTTTCCCAGCTAAACTGTTAAATTTTCAATGTATGTCTTGAGTAGTTTATTATTTTTATTTATTTATTTATTATTCAAGTAACAGACTCAATCAGATAAAATATTTAAAATTCATACATTATTATTACACATACACACAGTACATAGAGACAGATTACAGATCACACATGTCATTAAATCAGATTCCACATCAATTATACAGCATTACATAAGTTAAGTTAAATTATTATATTGAATTAAATTGAATTGAGCAATACGTATATCAATTAACACAGTCCTAAACCGCAGGCGTTAAAATTGGAATAAGTTAGCAGTTATGCTAAACGTCATATTATTGAATTGGCACATAAACGAGGGTATTGGGACTTGAACGGATGTGGAGTGAATTTCGTTATGGTGGATTAAAACCTTTATGCAAGCATGCTGAACTGCTTAGTGTTACTGTCAAGATTATATAGGTACAGTCGACAAAGGATATACACCTTTTCATATACTTTGTCGGCTGGTCATGTGCTCACTACTTTATCTCTCTAGATTAGGCAGGGATAATAGCCCGCCATCTTCTTCTGTCTCTAAACATACCTCCATACCATTCATCTAATAACATTATCTTACAATTAACCCGCACATGCTTGGCCTGCAACAAACAGGAATGAAAACATTAAAAAAGATGTTTGTTTATTTAGTTTTAATTTATAAAACTGACATGCTGGTGGTTGATGTTTTATAAGGGTGATACCTAATTTCACAATTTCCAAATTTTCTCTTGTAGATGGGATCAGCAACATTAATTGGTGCTAAAAACATACCACGACCTCAGCTGAACTTTAAAGATAAAATCGACAACTCTGAAAGCTTGTGGGTGCCAAAAATATCTGACAAACCTAATAACATCAAGCCGCTTGCTTTGAATATTCTTTACAACGACGAGGGTGAAGCTGTTGGGTGAGTTATAACTTTTATAAATCTCGTCATGCGTGTCTAAAAAATTTGATGATGCTTTTTTATACCACTTAGGTGCTTCCTCCTCTATCAGTCAATTAGGTCAACTGTTGTCTATTGGCGGACCTGTCAATTACTTCAATTGATGTCGATTGATAGAAATTAATACAAATCCTAACTGCAGTCTAGAAATTTAAAAAAAAAAGAAAAGTATGAAGTGTTCAAATTGTTTACAAGTTCTATTGTTATTCTTATCGATAGAATCAGTGTAACAAGGTTTTTCTTACAATTACCAGCATTAATATCAAATGAAAATCGTTGGTCCTGGTTCGGACATGTAATGCGTAGGGATAGAATTAGTAGTGTAAGGAAGATATTAACTATAGAAGTATCCACTTCCATAGTTGATATCACTTTGAAGCCATCTTCATAGCCAACCGACTACAAAGGGAGAGGAAGACCTAAGAGGAGGTCGATGGACTGCGTGGAAGATAATATGGCTATGGAAAGGGAGTGAGTGAGGAGAATATTGTGTTGACTGCAATTAGAGATAAATGAAAAAATACACGTGTTGCGCCAACCCCAAATACAATATGGGATAAACGCAAGAGGATGATGATGACCAGCATTAATATCAAAGAAACTGTTTCAGATACGAACATCCGTACAAAATTGAATTGGACGCATTCCACCCGTCCTCACATTTGCTCCAAGAAGATGCAGAAGAACCGCGTTTCCCCGACTCTTTGGAGAATACTGCATTCACGTACGTCGATACCGAAGAGAAACTGGATGATCTCGTTGAACATTTGACGACAGTGAACGAGTTGGCTGTGGATTTGGAGCATCACGCTTACAGGACTTATCAAGGTAGGAGTTGCGCCAATCTTAAGACGGTGTTCCACAGTGCGAGCCTCTATTCCATGGTGACGCGCTCTGTGCGTGAAATCACATACTGTGGAATGCCGGCCTTACTCTCTGACCGCTCTGGTTTTATTTCTGTAAGATCCAAGTATTACGTAGGTACAAAAGGGGGAGGGGGGAGAAGGGGAGTTGATATGATTACGTAAGCAGTACTTTTCACACGTAATATAGCATGTGCAACAAAGGTCAACATAAAGTCATTTTTACCTCCACGATATTTGTAGTCAACAGATATGATTGAGTTCTGTACATACAATTTATTCAAGAGTTTGCCTACTACTGTACAGTTGCAATACGAAATTGCTGTACACTTACAAATTTACTAACAAAACACATTTGTTTTGTTAATTTTATTTGATGAATGACTGAAACTAAAGGGAAGGATGACTTGAAATATGTTAAGCTATTTCTGCGGGCGACTGTACTTACGTAAACAAATATATCTGGGTTAGTTCTTTCAGTTAGACAAGGACTTCTGTTTGATACTTATTATGATTTTCTTTTGTCAAGTATATTTTTTACAGTAGCTAGAGTACTTATCAGTTCCCTGTAAAAAGTGACCATAGCGATTGACCTTGACTCCTTCTACTATCATATAAATAAATATCCTTTGAAGATGTATGTATTCTTATCCGCCTGTATAACCTTAGCTCCACCCATGTCACCTTGTTCGACGAGTAAATATAACTTGTTTCCTTGACTTTGTGAGTCGTAAAAATATGTACAATAGTCTACTTCTTTATACTTACTAATATATTAGAGACATGCTGCGGGTTCGATTCCTGCTCAGGAAATTACTTGTGTTAATGAATATGTATTTTCGTCTAGACATTGGTCTTCTAGACTCAAGCTGTTACTATGTATGTATTTACTTCATATTCTAGGACCCATATTATAAGCTACATTGTATATTATTGTTTTAGGCATAACATGTCTTATCCAAATCTCGACTAACGAAGGTGGCGACTTCATCGTAGACGCTCTGGCCGTGAGGGAACACCTCCACAAACTGAATATTGTGTTCACCGACCCTAAGAAGATTAAAGTAAGTATATATGTGTGTACTAAGGTAAAGGCACTAATGGTGTACACTTTCAAACTGCACTCTACAAAGTTATATATACTTTTTAAAAGAATGGTTACTTCCTTTTTTAACTGTTACAGCTACATTTAGACATTTATGTTTTGCAAATCTTTAAAAACTAGCATATTTTTACTTTAAATAAAATTATCTTGGTCAGAGTTCTTCAGATCTTACGTTTGTTTGATCGCTTTCGGTTCAGCACTACCAGAGATCTGAGCAAAAGTCGCGTTAACCGGCATCGCGAGGGCGGAGCCGCGTACGGTAGGCTAGTTATATGAATATGTATGAGCTCTGTACTATATTCTTTTAAATGTAGGTCTTGAGGCAGGTCGAATCTTCACATTTAAATATGAGCCCAAGGTTATTAGTAAGTTAATTGATTTCATTTGTGTATTTAGTAGTGGTACTCAAAAAGTATTAAAGTTAATATGTGATCCGCAATAAAAAAACACATTCTCCCCCCTCTCTCTCTCTCTCTCTCTCCTCTCCCTCCCAATCTCTCCCCCTCCCTCCTTCCCCCCCCTCTCTCTCTCTCTCTCTCTCTCTCCCCCTCCTCCCCTCTCTCCCTCCCTCCCCCCTCCCCCACTCTCTCTCTCTCTTTCTTTCTTTCTTCCTTTCTATGGGAAATTTACTATTTTATGTTTTAGGTATTATGATTATTTATATTTTAGAATGAATAGTAATTATCTTCTAAATTTGTCAAATGACTGTTTGTAAAATGTCTAACATCATTATTCTAAACACTAAAATAATTATAAGCTATTTAGTTACAATTGACTAATAACGTAATTAATTTATATTGACAGTAATGATGAAAGCGTTAGTTGATGATTGTTACCTTATTTAGGAAATCACAGATAACAAATGTGTGTTAATATAGCTCTGCCTACACCTTCGTTGATTTACAGGCGTGACTGTATGTATCCATAAGTCAAAAGGAGAAAATACCTCAGATGCAATCTGGAGGAACACTAAAATAATGATAAGGTGAGGCAGAGGTGAATTAACAACCACAGTTCACCAAACATTGAATTCGGTCCCACGTAATAGAAGGTGAGCCTATTGTCGTCTTCCGGGCACAATAGTTGACTCAAGCTATGCATCTGAGGATGATTCTGGGCTGTATATATCTGTCTAATGTCATCCCTTAGTACGACACCGCATAGGAAGAGATGGTGTGGTCCAAATTCGACTCTGCCGGGAACCAATCCGCTTCCGGGCGCTATTGTAGACTCGAGCCATGCTGAGTGTTAGATTGTTAACACTATTTCAATTTCAGGTATTCCATGGCGCGGAGTCTGACGTGATTTGGCTCCAAAGGGACTTCGGCGTGTACGTAGTGGGCCTGTTCGACACGCACCAAGCTGCCAAGGTGCTCAGCTTGTCCGGGCTGTCACTAAAGTACCTCCTTTTAAGATACTGCAGGGTCGATGCCGATAAGAAGTAAGTTTTTTTATACCACCTAGTTGGCAGACAAGCACATGGCCCACCTGATGGGAAGCAGTTTACCATGGCCTATGGACGTATGCAATACCGGGGGTGTTACACTCGCACTGCCGACCATGAAGAAACCTTCTGAAGTTATATTTTCTACTAATATCTATAACGTTATGTCATAGCCAATGGTAAAATTAGCCAGTTAATCAGATGCCTAGGTCGTATAAGAAGAAATGGCGCGGCCGACGCATGAAAACCAGTTGAAGATGTTAATGCTGATCCTCTTTACTGAGTTTCTGCCTTCAGCTTACTATCAGGCGAGGTGAAGTCAAATTGCCGTGTGTTGTTAACAGCCTCTGTGGTGTGGCCGTGTTGAACGCGGCAGCTGCGCAGAAGGCGTGGGTTCGATCCCCGCTCAGTGAAAATATTTGTATGATTGAATATTAGTACCTACTGGTATTTGTCTGATCATGCTCTCGACGCCAAGCCTTCGGTCTCGGTTGCTATACGATAATATATGGCAGTCGTGAAGAGCAGTTGGCGTCCTAAAAAGTCTTAACAACTGGTGTAACTGCGAAGCTTCGATCGCCATTTGGTTGTGGAGCTCAGATGGGAATCGCTTCAAGGAAAATGTCGAAGATTAACCAAATCAGCATTCAGACAGGCTGGCTTAACGACTAGACTAGTGTTTTTCAGTCATTTTATTGATCCCAGGACTGTAGGAAGTGAATCGAAATTAATTGATTCGTAATTGTAGATATCAGCTGGCTGATTGGCGCATAAGACCCTTGCCGGAGGAGCTGGTGCAGTACGCGCGCATGGATACGCACTATTTGCTGTACATCTGGAAGAAGATGAAGGCAGAGCTGCTGCTGAACGGTGGCTCGCAGCCGCACCTGCTGCTGTCGGTGTTCGAGAACAGCCGCCAGATCTGTGGAATTGTGAGTATACACACGAAATTCTATATAAGGTTGTGAATTATGATCTTGCTAGGGAGTATTGCGGCACCGAATGATATCTTCTGCTTCCTAGGTAACCTCACCTATGGATTAAGGAACGAGCCTCTGGTGTATGCTTTCCTTTCGGAGTTAGGGGGTCAGACGATTGTCGCTCCCGGAAAACCCCTATTAAAAAGCTTGGGATTTCCAGCTACAAAGTATAAGTTTTGGCTGCAACCGGATATAACTTTGTTTTCTACACTGTGTACGCTGTGTTTACAGGGTCGACAGCGCGAGTGTGATTCCTCTGGTGTTGGATACGCCCATAGGCCACGGTAACCACTTTCTATCAGGTGGGCCGTGTGCTTGTTTGCCACCTGCTTGTATACCAACAATATGGTCGTAAAACACGTGTCCACTAACACACAGAATACTGTCTGCTCGGTAGGCACAAGCTGTAAGACCGATTCGAGTGATCGAAGGAATTTGACAGTTGAATTTGCGATGAGGTTTCAATTGCGCATGCTCTAAATTTGGTGACGTCACGTTAGAGCATACGCAATTGAAGTCTCACATCGAATTCAGCTGTCAAGTCAATTCGATTGTCTGCACATTAAGACTCATGTATATAAAATCAAAAGGAGTAATTCGACCTTTACTCCGAGATGAAGATCTCTAATGCGAATAGGACTAACGCCAAGCCTCTGAAGATGAACAGGACATGATATAATTTTTGTTACAGACGTACAACAAAGAGTTTCTAACGGAGTCGTCCCACCTGCCGCTGTACGTCCGCTCGAGGAAGTCGTTCAACTCTCAGCAGATGGCAGCACTCAAGATGCTGTACAAATGGCGGGACACACAAGCACGCGTGCTAGATGAAAGCACCTCGTTAGTATACTTATCAATACTCGTGATAATATACAAAATTTTGTTCGTGTAGGAGGCCTTACTGACGTCATTGAGGCCTAAGTCGGATAGTCTGCGGCGTGGCGGTATTGCATTCAACTACTACAAGGAGACGCGGGTTCGATTCCTGCTCAGTATATGTCTACTTCGTCGATATCGCCAATGCGTTCTGAGGTTATAGAGCAGGTAGACTGAAAATATCGGACCCCGGACTTGAGGACTTCGGATGCGACCGAGCCTAATGCCAGGATGACGTTGATGATTAATGTTTATCTGTATCGTAATCGGATCCAACTGACTTGCAACTGACACTTGAGAATGACTTTGCATGTCCTAATTTTTTCAAGAATTATTGTATTTTCCTCAATGATGTATTGTTGTCCGTATTCTAAAATGGCGACAAAAGAATGATGACGTAAGTCATCATTTTACGCAACACGACTAAGGGATAATATAAGATTGTTTAACATCAGACAGATTTATACAGACCACACTTAGCCTCAGATGCATGGCTCATCTCCTATTACGTGGGACAGAAATCGATGATTGGTGAAATGTAGTTGTTTATTCACCTCTGCCTAACCGTTCAGTGATAAAGGCGTGATTATATGTATGTATGAATTTTATCACGCGAGTAAGTAGTTAACGTATCTGTTAAAAGTACATCATTGATTTTCCTAGCAACTTCAATTCTACTTCTCTTTCACTTGTCTTCCTCTTTTCCATGTTAATATGTGTGTCCACAGGTATCTGCTCCCCCACCATATGCTGTTGTCTCTGGCCGAATTGCTGCCGCGCGAGATACAGGGTGTGCACGCTGTGTGCAGCCCCATGCCGCCCTTCGTCAAGCAAAATCTGCTGCAGATTCATAAGATGATTTTGTCGGTCAGTCTAATATAATATTCTTATCTATCTACTGGGTATTTACAAAAGGAATGAATCTATATTTCATTTAATTAGGTATTTAACTAAAGATAAACAGTCTCGAATCGGAATGTTCTGATGAGCCCTTCCAATTAGTCCCACCCTCCCCTTTCCCCTACACAGGAAAACACGTGCAGGTCACCCGCACACGGTGCATAATATCCGATCAAACACCAAAACGGTTCGGAGACCACCATTAAGACCTGGAATTCATTACCAGATCACGTGTTTCCTTCTTTCTACAGTCCCGGGGCCTTTAAGCGGGACATGAAAAAGTAAATGATGAGGCCGTCAAGCTGTGTGTCACCATTGTAACATAGTATATGTATGTAACAGTGACCCATTTTTCTGAGACTTTGCTTTCAGATTACTATTAGACGAGGCAAAGTCTAATTGACGTGTCGTATATATAAAAAAAAAGATAATTTTGTCGGAATATTTCTTCCTTTTTACTTATATTACGTGTATGCAAAAAGAATGAATCTTTATGCCATTTTGTTAGGTACCCACTTAACTAAGGTAAACAATTTTTATTTAATAAAACGCTACTATAAACCGAAATCGAACCCTAGTTTAAGCATAAGTTTATTTGTTTAATATGTGTTGTGTAAAAGTTTACCTTTAGTTAAGTATGTATCCAAACAGCGAGGGATATGCCTGTCAACCTCACCTTCAACAACCAAAACGACCCACAGGCGGCGTGCGTTTTTAGTCGGTTCGAGTCCGACATAACCTCCCCCACCGGCTCCGGTGGGAAGGCATCCGTGGGGATTTTGCGCACGTAAAAAGAAAGTATGTATACAAACAGAAGTATACGTACGTTTATCTGCATTCAAGCACTCATATTACAAGCTAGTGAAGCTATTTACTTTTGGAATGAACTAAATAGCATGTAGCATGTCCTACAATATTTATTTATTATGGAACACGCAGGGTGTGTCGATCTATTGATACTATGAGACTCTTCATTTAGCTTCAAATGATCTTCCGGCTGTCTTTGCATATAGCTCTTTTTATTTCTTATCAAAGATTATTAATATATCTTAGACACACTCAGCGTGTTTTCGTCACATTTGTATACCGACACATTTCGGCAATATTTAGACGATGATTTTTATCAATCAGTCTAAATTATCTTTCTTTTTGGTAATAAATCAGTGAACGCGTGTGGTGTATCTCTTTCCTGACATAAGAAGTTATAAGACTTTTGACCGCTTCTCTCTCTCTTTTCGTCTGACATGACTATCCAAACATATAGCTTTTTTATTCCTTAAATATCTTAGATACATCTAGCGTGTTCTCTGTACAATTTGAAAATTTAAACAAAATTTATGACGCGCTTTCAAAGATCGGGCCGTAATTTTAATTCCTATTGGCTGAGTAGAACTGAAGATACATAGAAGCTACGTACAGCACACTATTGATTAAGTATCGCCGTTTATGATTGGGTGATAGCAAACTACCCGGATACACACGAATAAAGTTGTCGGACTCTCGCCTTTAATGAGACTCGACATCAAATTAGTATAATTACAGAATAACACTGCTGTTTAGGCTACTGAGGCTATTCAGTGAAGTTGGGCACATGTGCTTAAATAAAAAAATATAAAGCCTTTTTAGGAGCAGCAGAGAGTTACTTCTGAAGTTACGCAAAATTTACAAGTTTGTTGAAAAAGTCTGAAGTCTGTGATAGTCGCAATTGGATTATTTCGCGTAAAGGGTACCTTCTCCACTTGTTAACTGGCACAGCGACCATCATCGAAACGTCATAATCGGGATCGTTCTTGTTACCAGTGTTGGGGACAAGCAAAGAGAAACTCAGCTTTTACATAAAAATGTAAGTGTGATCGTCTCGGGCTCTTGGACTATTACTTTCACGAAATTGGCACATGGTCGTACTGACATCCTCCAACATATTTGGTGCCCAAGCGAACCACACCTGCAAATTGGAACATCTGCTATACAAAGAACGAAACTCTGGCAAAGGCTTCGAAACTTCGAAACAAAGCAATTACTTCGCTATAAGCGGACGTAGGACACGTCGATATTTCCGTCCCAATTGAGCTGTCGGACTGAGGAAGTACCTCCGCCCTCCGGCGATGAGTAAGGTGGCCAGAGCTCACTGGAGAACCAGCTCACTGGAGAGTTCTAGTGCTGTCAGCGGAAAAACCGAAGACTTGTCCTGCTTTGTCTTCTGCACTGACAGCACAGAAGCTCTTACAGTGCTGGCAGCAAGAGTGTGACACCCCTGTTGTTGCACACGTTCATAGGCCACGGTAACCACTTTCCATCAGGTGGGCCGTGTGCTTGTCTACCACCTAAGTTGTTTAAAAAAAAGTCCAAAACAAGTGGAACTTGGACTCCGTAATGCAAACTTTGTACGCAACTGCATAATCGCTGTAAGGATGATTAAAATATTATAATATATTTATGTCGCAGTGGTTAGTCACTTCTACTAAGAAACTGGTGACTATTGAAGCAAGCAGTTTAGAGTAGAAGTCGTGAATTAACATAGGAAATGCACGCTCCCAAACTTGGTAACCTAAAGAAGGTAGTTGGCATGGTCTGGAAGTGGAAAGTGGTGGACTGCAGATATGGCGCGCAGTAAGAGGTGCCATATGTCCAGTGTTTTTATTTCAGAATTTTATTTTATCTTGTACAAGATTGTCTGCCATACTTGTTTAGTAGATTATGTGTTATAATGATAAGTGCTGAACGGTAATCTCTTTAATTTATTTATTGTTAGACTGATGACTCTTTTTTGTTTTAACATTATAACATTCATCGTGGGACAGTTGTTTAATAATAATATGTGGTTATAGTATTATAATAACTTTAGAATAGCCTGGTTATTAGGTTGTTTAAGCCTAATATCCACTAGGCATCTGACGCACAACAACGTGGAACAATGTCGTCGTCGGACAAACATCTAGACGCGTCGGCTAGCATTATCGCGCAACGTTGCGGAACTTGTTGAGCAACACGCTTGCGCATCAAATGTTGCCTAGTGGATACGCGGCTTTATGATCATGATTGACTAAATATAAGTTTAAATGTGATAAGAGTATAGAAATAAATGTTGTAGCTGTCTATGATGGAAAATTTTAATGATATTTTTATTCTTGTATTCATATGTTTTGTTTAATAACTATGTTAAATAGAAACGACACTAAACAAACTGTTTGGTCCGTATTCCAGAACAACGCTCAGTTGTGAATCTACTCTCACAGGCACATGTGATGTGTCATCTAGAATACAATCTGTCTTCAGGTCTAGTTATAACTAAACTAAAGGTACACGACTGAACATTATTCTAGAAAAGGCCTTTATTGTAATATTTATCCTGCCATGCCCAAGCATCGGCTGATAGGGTATAATCTATGTTTTTTTTTTCTAGCTAAGGTATCTGTTATGGCATAGTTGTGCAATAAAGATTTTTGTTCTGTAGTGTCGCGAGTTGCCGACCGAGCCGCAACTGTACCAAATGCCGACTCATATCATGAACACGCAGCATACACTCCATATGATCGCCTACGACGTACACGATTTGTACTCTCATTGCAGGTACAGTATATGAATAAAATAAAATTAGATACCTACCGTTTCTTCTCCTTGCTCGCTATTTCAAGTGATTGGCGTATATGAAAACTTCTATAAAGATAATATGTTATATAATAAGCCCATGGTTCCACGTTAAGAGTTCTCTTCCCCTTCAGTTGTAGGTGTTTCAGAAGTGATTACTAAAGATAAAACATATAGCTGTTTGGCCGAATACCCGAGCTCGGTCAACCATGAAACCGGATAGACGAATGTCCGGCCGCTGGATCTCCCGTCGTACAACGCACAACGTACAACGCAGACTGGTGCATAGTTATTGTTATAGTTATAGTTAATTAAGTACTGTAAGGAAAGAGCGAGCGCGTGAGCGAAGTTAACGAGCGGTTGATTGACTTGTTGAATTGGACGTAATCGCGATAATTTGAGCTTGCTAAAAATGTGATATTGTAAATTAGGATTCTCAATTTTTTTTTTTTGTTATAATTGTAAAAAGATATAGGGATAAAATTTTGTATTGGTAAAGAAAAGAAAGGATGAAAATATTTTGATAATAAATTACGCTCGCGACAAAAGCTTTTCTGAACATTGCCATATTTTATGAAAATAGGTTTAGGAGATAGATATAGTTTATATTTGGTAGTACTATACTATTATGATTAATCAATCAATATTATAACTCGTGCAGTGCGAATATTATTTAACTGTATTGTATTCCTATATTTGTTACATGTATTCAATAAAGTACATATCTACATTTTACATACTGCATTTTTTTTCGGTCGGATACTTTGTGTCAGGCACCGGTTAGTATCAGATATCAGTTTCACCTCTAGTTATTACGTAAGTATTAAGAACTACTTGCGTATGATAAGACTACTATCATTCAGATCACAATAGGGACTGGTGCTACTGAGAGCCAGTAATTGCTCAATTACCGGTCGGGCAAAGCGGGGACCGCTGTGCAGAAGCGTCCAACGCAGCCAGAGACTATAGCTAGGTACTAAAATAGCATAGTTAGGATGTCTCCTACATCCTGTTCATATAGTTATTACTTTGAATGTGTGAAATCTGATCACACAAATAGATACAATGACAGAAATACTTACATATAGTAAAAATAAATAAATCGCAAGTAGAACTCAGTTTTAATTAGAGGTAACGGATACTGATACGATTTATGTACCTGTATATATACACATCTATATAGCGGTATATAACAAACTCACCGCCTATATCCCCGAAGGGGTAGGCAGAGGTGCTAGCACCCACAATTCGCCAGTTTATGTTTAGGTCCCAATGCACTTAAGCACTTATAAATACTACTCTATATAGCGGTATATACATCTATTGTATAAAGTAGGTACGGAATCATGGGCAACTAGTCATACTCGCACTTGACCAGTATTTGTTTTCGGTATGGCAACATTGAAACACTCATTTATATCGATGTTAAAATCTTTAATTTTATTTACGGATGCCCCCTCGCCCAAGTAGTTTTTTGAGATAAAGTAAATTTTATTAGAGAAATCATCACTAGTTTCTAGCGCAAACCAATCACAATAGTGTCACAAAAATACTTTTTTAGTATATTTTTAGTAGAGGGTCAATAAAATTATACTCGTTAGTTTATAGAATTGTTATTCATTTTTATTGGAAGTATATTCCATTAATTGAATGTTGTTTGTGTGTGCAGTGAGGACAGTGGCGCAAACATGGAGCCGACGGTTGACTTGCACGACGAGTGCTCCCAGGACCCAGCGGCCGCGTCTGCTGCTCTCCACGTTGAGCCCACACCTGTTGTAAGTACCCTCGCGGACACACAATCCACACTTTTCACATAAAACTGTTATAGTAACAACAAAGGGTATTTAATCATAAAATACAATATTATCAATGTATTTGTTTGCATTGTTACAGGTTTCGCATTTAAACGCTGAAGCTGAACAGTTTGTCCCACCGTTCGACAGATACAGACACTATCGTACACTAGCGCAGGTACATACCGTGACAGTTATCTAGCATGTGCATGAACCTTATTTAGTTCACGTTTTAAGATATGGTGTAAACAAACTGATGTTTTCACAGATGGAAGAAATAAACGAATTGAAAGAGAAAGAAGCTAAAATAGCGGCTATCGGAAAGGGCAACGAGTTGATCAAAGCGGAAGTGCTTGTTAAATTACAACAAGCACAGTCGCAGATTGAGAACAAGGAGAAGAATAATTTGCCGCAGGATGAAGTGATCTACACATTAGGATCGAACTCGAAGAAAACGCAAAAGCGTAAACGGAAAATAACCGCAGAGAAAGCGGAACTCAAGGAATCGGTGGACAACCCTGAGCACAAGAAGAAGGAACTGATTAACACGGACGGCAACAAGAAGAGCGATAGCGCCGTGAAACCATACCGATACAAGAACGCCGACTACAAGAAGTTTTACAACGACTCAAACAAAGAACACAAGCAGAAACAACCAAAAATGAAGTTTAAAAAACACAAAAAATAATTGCATATTTAGTAAGCGAAACTATGCATTAATATATATAGTTCGTTTTATTCTACCCAGTGGTTTTATTTATTAAACAAATACAACACCATTATAAATAATAAAGCTAGAACAATAACTATGCTGACACACATTTATTGCACAGGGCTAGGGGCTAGTTAGTGGCACTAGTCGAGTATACATCAAGGTATAACGACGTGAATGTCAGAACCTGCTCGCGCCGCTCACCGGCGGTGGACGGCGGTGGACTTATTCCGAAATATCGTCAGAAACGTCCTCCTTGACCTTTATTTTGTTCTTGATTACTCTACGGGTGGCGTACGTGCCGGAGTCGTTGTGCTCCTTGGCGACGCCCTTGCCCTCCACTTTACTTTTACTCCTGACGTGGAACTTCTTGTTCACTTTGATTGGCTCCTCCTCCCTCACGAGGATTTTCTTATTTCTTGGCTCGATATGTGATGGCGTGTGGACCTCTGTGACTGGTTTTTCTTCCTCCGCTTGCACCTCACGTTTCAATACGCTCTTGAAGGTCTGGCCGCGTGTCGGCTCGTGAAGTGAAAAAGTTATCCTGTCATGATGTATCTGTAGATGACAACAATTCATATCTCAAATAGCTCTAGTTGGAAAAAAAAGATCATAAGAAAAAAGTTAGGTACAAATAATTGTTTGCATATTTACCCTATACTCGATCGTTATGAAACATTCCTCTTCATCTTCGCAAATCAGTGAGTTGACGTCAGCCGGCTTAGCTGCGTTTACTGGGCGGCGTCCGACGCGCACGAACCGCCACAGTGAGCGTATTCGTGGACCACAGGCTCGGACTATTTCGCTCACCTGTCAATTACAATTTATATGGAGGGGGATTACAATCAGGACTACAATGTAGGGAGCCAACACGACAAGTAACTAACGAACAGTAACTACTGGTTTCCGCTGTGACTGCTCCGGCTATCGCTCGACACTAAATTGGTTGCTAACTGACATTGATCTACTTTTAGACCTGAGGGTCTAAAACGCAACATTGAGTAGTTCTGCTAACTAAAAATGTTTATTAATTTCCAGTATATTTCGATAGATTTCTTTAAAATTCGTAAAATGTTCATTCAAATGAGCAGAATCATAACAATTTATTTTCTAAGCAGATTCTAATTTCATATCCGAATGACAAATATTATTCTAATACATTAAAGTGAGCTTTTTAGACCTACTATTCACCGTTATAAATGTTAAATCAACTACGACACTTGAAACAGTGTGATAGGCCATAATTAGTGACTTTAGCGACAGTGGTTTCCATATTAGTGCGATTTTTTAGTATTTTCTCTTGATTGATATATCGCGGTGTTGACGATACTTGTTTTTCATTGACGTCAAGCTAAGGTTACCATCGCTTCCAAGGCACTGTTGGAGAAGAAATGGCGCAATAAACTCCACTGCGGCATTTTTGCTAACTATAATATCCATGATCCATGCATGCAGAATTAAAACTGCTTGATGGAGACCCAAGACTATACAGATGTATTTTTGAAACGGGGCAGTAAGCGCATCTACCTCAACCCCGGAGGGTTAGGCAGAGGTGAATTAACACCCACATTTCACCAATCATTGAATTCAGTCCCACGTAATAGGGGGTGATCCTATTGCCGACTTCCGGGCACTATTGTTGACTCAAGTAATGCATCTAAAGCTGAGTCTGGACTGTATATCTGTCTAGTGTTAAATAGCCCTATCCCTTAGTCGCCTTGTACTACACCGCATGGGAAGTGATGGGGTGGCCCAAATTCTACTCTGCCGGAAACCACGCGGTTATAATTTCGCTCCGCTTAAAATTACAGCCTGTTTAATCTGTTAAAGCAGTATTTTTAGGTGCCATTCATTCCTGTATTGGATTGTGGGGACATCAAGTAAGTAGTTATTATTATTTAATATTTTTTTCATAAAATTAGTGACCTAAATTTTCACTAATATTCCCTCTAATCCCTCTAGCTAAGCTAAATTGCTTGTGGTTTCACGTCGGTAATGTAATGGTCAGAACTCGGAACCCGGGACCTCTCGATCGATAGGCCGACTTCTTAACCACTAAACTATCGTCACTTAACTCTATAACCACAGCTATATTTGATCGGATATGTTTATAAGTAAAGTATTCACAAAAACTGAGAAAGATTTTGATTTTTGCAGCTACAATGAGTTTTAAAAATAAGATTGCAATAATAAGCTGCCAATAAAACGAGGCTTCAAGTGTTCTGCAGAATAATACTTACTTCTCAGTCTTCTCACCTATAACCTACGGGAGCTCCATCAACTCTTCGGTCGCTCACACAGATTAGGTACCTACATGGAGTTTACCATACAACAGCGATCAACACTGCGATGACCACATTGCTGTTATAAGAACAATAGATAATACTCAACGCCATCACTGTTTGAAAACACCGTACCTTCATTTGTTCAGCTCCGTCGCATATAGTAGACGAGAGAGGTTCAATTCCGAAGCTGTTGATACATGCGCGGTCGTCGGGCAGCAAGGAGTCTATTTGGAAGGCGCACTTCGGCAACACATCGGTACGTTCCTGTAGGACATGCTCTAATGAAATAAATGATTGACCTTATTGTCTTTTATACCACTTAGGTGGCAGACAAGCACACGGCCCACCTGATGGAAAGTGGTTACCGTGGCCTATGGACGTGTGTAACACAAGAGAAGCCACACTCGCGCTGCCGACTCTGTCAGCACAGTCTCTGTGCCGTCAGTGTAGAGGACAAAGCAGGACAAGCCTTTAGTCATTCCACTGACAGCACAAATTCTCCAGTGAGCTCTGGCTACTCTACTCATCGCTGGGAACACAACACGAAGTTATTATAACCGCGGTATTATGTAGGGCTTCCCCAGTCGGACTGCTCAATTGGGCGGAAATACCGCCGTGTCCTTAGTCCTATAAGATTATGGGTATTTAAACTATCAATACTAAGATTGACCTATGGTTTATAATGGAATCTAAACGGGGATCGTCTTACCCATCCTATGTCGTCGCAGTGTTTCGGCTCATCATAGCATATATAGTAGTTAATGGCCTTTGAGCCGTCAGTTCTCCTTTCAGTGGACCAAGTGTACCAGTTCTCGCCGAATTTGAACATACTGTTTATATGACTCTGGCGGTATATTACTGGGAATATCATCTCGTTAGGGTGTTGCTGTTTTGGTTTTTCAGTGGTGACCTTCTCCTCTTCTACATACTCGACTTTCTCTCTCTCCCTCTCTTCTGTGGGTAAAACAGTGGCGGCGTGTTTACTGCGCGTCTTGAGGAAGGGCAGCATGGTAACGTCAGCCCTTTTCTTGTGCTCCCACATGTCGGTGTGCGGGGCCTCGTCCTCCTCCACTTTGGAGTCTTCCTCAGAGTGCATCACCACTTTAACTTTGACCGCCAGCACGGCCTGCAGCAAACACACACTAAATACCAGTACACTAGCCCGTGCCATGTTCGAATGAGCCTAGTTGCAGTATGTGCTACAATTGTGCTGTTTCTATTGTTTTATCCGAGAAGGGAAGTTGTTATTGCCCGCAGATCGATAACACGGATATTTATAAATATCCTACAGTTCAGCCATTCATAGGGCAAAAGAAGGAATATAGCCTTTGTTTGGTTTTATTTTTGATCTCGGTATGTAGCGGTACAGTGTTATCGCTAGGAGAAGGTAAGGAAAGTCAAACACGCCATATTAAGATATTGGATTTATTTGGGTACACAGATGTAGAGTAAAATAAAAATACTGCATTTGGTATCAACCTTTCTCATAAAACTTTGATTATGCAAATTAAGCATTTCGACAAATACATAGTAAAATAAAATTTAAGCGTAAGTTGTATCTCTAGACTAAACTTTATCATTATTTGTTTATCTATATAGACATTGTATAATCGTATAGTACAAATAAAAAAGCGAGTGAAGTTTGGACCATTGATAGGAATTAAAGTTATCCGTAGAGCTTGACAATTACATCAGCCAATAAGAATTCGTATTTACAAGATACATTATAATTTCGTACTAAATTGATATTTGGACATAGCATTAGGGTTAAGAATAGCGTCACTAAGGCAGAGAGGGTGTTTTATTGTACATCAATATTATAAGTGTCTAATATTACTAACTATCGATACATCAGCGGCAGCGGGGCGAACGCGCATGCGTCGCAACCGCTCGCTATACTAGCAGCTAGACAATGAAAGTATCACTGTCAGATAAAAGGTAAACATTTATTTATTGTTATAATATAGCTCTACGTAGGAAATAATGTTGATTAGCCTAGTAACGTTGGTTCCTTTCGTGTCACTCGTCACAGCGCAGAGGCCATTGCTTGCCGACTCAATCGACAGTCGGAATCGCTGATGTATTCATATATTTGTATCACTCAATGGGGTTTGGAACATTGTTTACATATATATATATCATACGTATACTCTAATGATAAAAGGTAATTAACACAATCATGATATAGTATAAGTTCGATCAGGTAGCACTGGCCGTCAGTACAGGCCATCGTTAACGTTTCTATATACCTATCATGGAACGCGAAAGTAAAAGTAAAAAAACTATTCATAATAATATTAAATGACATCATATTGGATTTATTCGTTGTTTAAAAAATATGACTTTGGGGGCTCTCGATATGATTTTGAGTTGATGTAATGTAAACATAACTAACTGTAATTAATCAGTACTAGAGTTTTATAAGTATATAGGTTCATAAATCAGTCTTACATAATTGTAAATTTAAATAGATTGTTTGATTAAATAAACAGATGTCTTTATTCGAATAAGTTGTGCACACAAACGTGCGTAACGTATGCTAGTGTCCTCTACACTGCGATAATAGTGATTCAAACATGACTAATAGCAACCTATATCGCTCGCTTACATCTAACAAGTGCTTAAATTATTAGGCTCCACATTAAGCCGTTTCAGACCACAAGAGAAGAATGTTAGAACTAGTGTTAACACTATAAATCTGACGTTCGGATACACGCATGATCGAACAACTTCTTACAACATAAATCAGTCTAAAATAAGCAGTTAACATAACAGAACAGTACAAATTGATTTACCCTAATAAATAATACAGTACAAACAGTTAAATGAGAATAAATATAAAGTTAATAAACAATCTCATAGTTTACATTGCGTCATCGTGTATCGAAACGCAACCCGTCTGCTTCGTCACCTATATTGTCAGAACTTCAGCCCCAATCTACCTTTAACACAGCAAACTACGGAAAATAGACAGATTTCAACAGCTATATATATAATTATAGTAAAACTATTATTTTTAGTTAGGTCGTTCGAATCTTTGTATACGTGGAACTAGCTACACTCGTACTTACACTCGGGTCACGCACACGACAATGTCAATAATCAATGCTGTGACGTAGGCCCGCGTGTTCATCAATATCACTTCATATTCAACTCAGTACATTATATCTCTAAATATTGTCCTTAGGTGACTATTCAATATGAAAGAAATGACTGACGTCACACAGGTGCTTCTCCGGACGCCTTTCTCTATTACCTATTTCCTCTGTACCAATATTCAATTTATTTATATTATGTAATTAGTTTCTGACCAGATTCATAATTATTTGTGTAACATTTGAAACATCAATATGTAGAATAATAATCTCTATGTTAGAACACATATAGAATTTATTATATTCGATTCAGATGCAACTATAACTAAACACTTACTATTACTATTATGCATAAATTTTATATTTAGAGTGAAATGTTTTGTATGAAAATAAATAACTATTAAGTGGTAACTTTACGTTTTGGATTCCCCTAATCGTACTGTACCACGTGAAGTGAACAACAGAAAACTAAATGTAGGACGCCTTGTTGCGTCATAAAGCGCGCAAAGTGCATGGTCAGGAGTAGGTAGCGGCATCTTACGAACATTCAATATTAAGTAATGACGGAAGAACGGTCGCTATGTCTATTAAACGTGGCTCACACGTGAAAGTTATACAGTGGATAAAGTTTTCCTATAACCTATTCACAGTCGACGACAGTCGCCGTGAGTCCATGAACTGCTAAATTACGAACAATCGATTACAAAGTAGACGTTTCGTCCGTGAGTCGCTGCGAGTGTCTCGAGCGACCGCCTGCGTACAACCGGACCACTCACAAGCCGTGCACAAAGCCGATCGGAACGTGTGAAGCCATCTAACACGATACTATTAAGTACAAATCACCCCGCCGCAAGAAACACTCGTCTGCACGAGCACACCCAACCGGAGCGAGACGAGGCCCACCGCTCACCGAACCGAGATTTATATCATTGCACTGTATTGTCGAAATGTTTGTTAATTACAATAAAAACTAATAAATAGAGGAATCTTTTAAAATTGTAATCTCGGCGCGATGGCAGTTTTAACAAATTAAAAGCGTGTGGTCATTTCTAGCGCGGATGCTTGGTAACATTGGCATCCACGGGCGCTGCCTCTGCTATCGCTCCGTGTCGGATGCTAATAGCTCATGTCCGAGGACGTGCTCGGACATGCGCGGCGTCTATATCACGTGGAGGTATAGTCGAGGCATTTTCGTTGGAGGAACGGGTATATATCGGCGAAGGTGGGTCGGCCCATCACGTCGCGGCACCAGCACTGGCACATCATTTCGTACACGTCACGCGGGCAGCCCGACACGCGGTCCATATATTCGAACATGTCGTCACCGGCCGCCAGATGACTCAGGTTCTCTATCACCTGCAATCAAACAATATCACACTGGTACCTTAACGTTTTTCTATCAGAGGTTCTCCTTTAGAGTTGGCATATACGGTTGTTGTCTAACCCTTCGATCCCGACAGGATACCCAGGACTGGTGCACCAGTCGCTAGTTCGTAAATCATTGATTTTTTTTTGAATACCACTTAGGTGGCAGACAAGCGTACGGCCCACCTGATGGAAAGTGGTTACCATGGCCTATGGACGTGTGTAACAACAGAGAAGCCACACTCGCGCTGCCGACCCTGTACAGAGTTTCTGTGCCGTCAGTGCAGAGGACAAAGCAGACATGCCTTTAGTCATCTCACTGACAGAACAAATTCTCCAGTGAGGTCTGGCTACCCTACTCATCGCTGGGAACACAACACGAAGTTATTATAACCGCGGTATTCTGTAAGGCGGAGGTACTTCCCCAGTTGGACTGCTCAATTGGGCGGCAATACCGCCGTGTCCTATCTCCTATAAACTTGATTTGGACACCAAAAAGATTCAATCAACAACTCACTTATGTAGCATCTGACTCTTTATGCTCAACAAATACCATGCACATTTGAAATCCTCAATGAATCTATTCAGACAAGAATAAATCAAATAAAATCAAAGTCAGGACGTGTTCTAGTGTGACCCGCTCCCAGTGGTATCTTGCTCGCTTTCAGCTAATAATCTTTCTTTACAGCGTCCCTAACCACACCGCAGTATACCCAATAGCAATGGACGCTATTGGTAACAATGTTATTTTACATACATATAATCATAGAGGGGTTAGGCAGAGGTGAATGAAACACCAATCATCGTTTTCGGCCCCACGTAACAAGGGGTGCCTGAATCTAGGCTGTATATATCTGTCTGATGTTAAACCGCCCTATCCTTTAGCCGCCTTGTACGACACCGCATGGGAAGAGATGGGGTGACCCTCTACTCTGCCAGGAACCACTCAGCTAACAATGTCATTCTGTGACATCAAAACTCATATTGATATCCTTTTTAGTACCAAATACTCTTATGGACTCGGACTCCAACCGACTAAAACCGCACGCCTTCTCCGACTTCACATGCTGTAAGGTACTCGTAAACGTACCATGTCATCAGTGAAATTCTCATACGGCCGGCGCCTGCACAGCGTGAATAGCTCGTGGAGCGTGACGGCGAAGGCCCACACGTCGGCCTTGGTGGAGAACTTGTTCCGCAGCACGGACTCCCAGGCCGCCCAGCGCAGCGGCACGATAGTGTGACCATCAAAACTGTAGTAGTCGCCGGCGTACGCCTCGCTTTCAGTGTTGAAGTCGCAGATCTTCACTTGGTAGTTCCTGCCCAGTATGCAGTTTCTGTAACAATGTACGTTGCACTATGAATTCGTAGTAAAATAATTCACTCACATCAGCAGTGAAATTATTTATAGTGATTATCACTATCACTATAAACAATAGTGAAATTATTATAATACCACAATAGTAAGATTATTAAACGGTATCAATTTCACCAGCAAGTTATTAAAAAAAGTTAAGAAATAATTGGACCATTATTGACTAAAATACTTGAATGAAAATAGCCGGTTCAATAGTATGTGTTACCTACGAACAAATAATTTGGAAATAAACAGTATGCTTTTAACAATGGCCTAGTTTGGTACTGCATGGTTTGGTTTAGCATGTAAAACGAATATAAAATGTGTAAAGCGCGTATTTTAGCAATTGCATTTGTCATTAAGTAAACATTAATATATAGCGGTACTCGCAAATGAAACATTACAACAGGACATTGCATTTTTTTTACGCAAGCAAAAATTCTGTATATTTAACATTTTCAAATCGTTCCCCACGAATATGTCACGATTACGCGGTCTAGATTCCCCGCTCACACTGCGACTGGGGAAATATCCACAGACTATATTTCACCTATTAAAGTGTACTGCATGCTTAAGGAGGAACTCAAGAGCGCATTTGAGAATGCAGTTAAGATGGCAGCACACTACACATATATTCACGCCTGTCAATTCCGGTAGCAGAGGTGTATGAACACACAAAGTATAAAATAAATAATTAATAAATATTTGGTCTTAGTGGGAATTGAACCCACAGCCTCTGACGTAGTATACTCTATTGCCACGCCAGAAATACAAAATGTAAATTGTTTCTATGGCAAATAAATGATAAATTGTTATTATTAGCGCAAAGCTCGGGACTATTATTTGCGAGGGCTTAAAACAGTGGAGTCGCAAGCAGTTCATATACAAGTTTTAAGGATTGACGTTGCTAAGGATGTGTTCAGGAGGTCGGTAACGTGGAATGTGTTAAGCTAATGCCACTGGTAACTGTGTACCACCAACCTTATTTTTAGGGTTCCATAACTCAAAAGGAAAAAAGACGGAACCCGTATACTTCTGTTGTCCGTGTCTGTCTGTTTGTCTGTCAAGACATTTTTCTCAGGAATTCGTGGAAGCATCAAGTGCAAATTTTGACCACAAACTCAAGTCTTGAAACTATGCAACAATTAAATTTCTAAGTCAACGCATTTAAACTATATTATGTTTACAGAACGCGAGTCCGACTCGCACTTGACTGCATTATTTTTCTAACGCAAGCAATAAACTACGCCAAGCAGTGACCAAGGTTACAGGTAGTATAAAAAATAAACATTAATATAATATTGATATGTTCTTGATAATCTTTACATGAAAAGAGTCATCACTATCATCACCTGAGCAACAATCACAGTTCAAAGCACTATTGAACCCGAAGTTTATCGAACATAATTTGGTTTAATCTACTTTTACGATCGACGGCTGTCTGCCCCCTCGTTTGTCAATCAAAACTTATCAATAAAATTCATTTAATTTTTTTGACATAGCACGAAATGGCAAGCTATTCTCAAGATTTGCGCTCAGCAACAAATTTAGCAGTAAAGTATTGACGAGAATTATTTAGTTTTTAGTTTAGTAGTTTTCATAATTTATATTTTCAACATATATAAGCCAAGGGGAATAGGCATGATGACAGTCGCTAATACTCATTGAAATTATGATTTAAAAAAATCTCTTTTTAAATTACAAGTGCTAGTCTATTTATTTTAATATTATTAATATTTTTTATAACAATGTGCCATATTAGGTCAAACAGTAGTCAGAAGCGCATGACGTCAAGCTTTCGTAAATATTCTTTTAACATTTTGTTTATCGTTGATAACGTTTGAGAATCCTCAGTCAGTGTTAGCAACCGTACGATAATATTATCAGACGTGTAAGATATTTTACGAAAACGTGACGTCATAGACATACGCCATTACTATTCGGTCGTTATGATGACAAATTTAAAATGTAGTTTAAAAAAAGAAAATTTTTCCTTGTAAACTTTATTTATTTGCAGAAATAGGATCTTGCCTTGAATTTTTCAGCAATGGTACAAGTTTAAGAGTAGTAGTTCTTAATCAGATAAACACTAAGAAAATTGTCTACTCATATAAATGTTAATAAAATTAATAATATTGTAGGACATTCTACACAGCGCTATCTAGATCGAAAATAAGCATAGCTTAACTAGCTTGCCTTATGGGTTCTAAAACACGAATAAATACACTCAGATACATTTTTTTTTGTAAATACTTATCTACATATTATACCTAGTCACTAGATTTTTTTAAGAATATTAGAACCGTAATTACTAATATTCCTTCTAACCCCTCCAGCTAAGCTAAATTGCTTGTGTTAGGAGTGGGTTTACGTCGGTAGTGTAATTAGAACCCAGGACCACGCGATAGTAAGGCCGACTATATAACCACTTAGCTACAGACGCTTATATATTCTGCAGGAGGAATGAACAAGTGATAACTTACCTAGCAGCTAAATCGCGATGCACATAGTTGATAGACTCCAAGTACTGCATTCCATCTGCGATCTGGGCGGCGAAGTTCAGCAATGTCGTGGTGGTCGGAGGCGCAGTATTTCTCAGGAAAATACAGAGGTCTCCCAGCTCCAGGTATTCATACACCAGAGCCACAGGGGGGGACCGACAAACCCCCAACAGACGAGAGAGGTTAGGCGATGATAGTGCAGCGAGGAGGCGGATATCACGTTCGAAATCGTCACTGATGAGAATAATATAATTGATAAGAATGAGACTCGTTATAAGTTGGATCAGCGTTTCCCAAACTTGCTCATCGTGATTCAATTCAACACAGGATTTTTTAATCTGCTAATGAACATAAGGGAAGTAACAAAGAAACGGTTCTACGTCTCATTATGTTATAATTATGTAGATAGTAATTTATTTTAGCAGTTAGGCCGCAGTTCGCCGCTTGGGAAACGCAGAGTTAATTTTTTGAATTCTACATAGAAGAGAGGGAAGAAAACGCGCAACAAAATCGAAGCAATCGAAGAAGGCGATCATATGAATTCTTTTAAAACACACGTGATTCATTCTTCCTAAAAGCCCGTTTCGTTCAGGTGAGGCGTGTAAGAATTTGATCAGACTATTAAGCTGAAGCCCATAATTGTTACATTATTGGTATCTATAGTTGTAACCCTCTTTTTTTTGCAGGCTTACCATCAGACAAAGTGACACTCTTTCTTGAAGTTTTACCTTTAGCTTACCATCAGGTAAAGTGAACTCATATTGACATGACACGAAAAATAAGAAATCCAATAGTTCTACAAAAGCACGCACGCACACATACACGTACATATTCTCTCTCACACACACAAGAGTAAGCTGATAGAGTGTAAGGCCCGTATTCCAGTCCTGAATCACTATTTATAACTAGATCTGATGACAGATTGTATTCTAGAGCCGGCGCCAGCAAAAGAGTCCCGCGGCAAAACTCGGTACTAAAAATGACATCGCCGTCATACTCAGCCAGCACATTTTTTCATGATGTACTAGTGGGTACCAACCGCGGTAGCCTAGTGGTATGGGTTATGGACTGCTGAGACGAGGTCTCGGGTTCGATCTCAGGTTTTACCATGGCACACACCAATGACTTTTCGATGCTTTTCGAAGTTATGTGTGTATTTATCGTAGGATTATAAGTGCCTGGTTAATGGCAATAGGCTCGCCACCTATTACATTGGGACCTAAACATAAACTGGCGAAAAGTGAGTGCTAGCACCTCTGCCTACCCCTTCGGGGATATAGGCGTTAGTTTATGTTATGTTATGGAATTATGGTTATTGGAGGCATTTTGAGGATAGCATGAATCCATCAATCATATTAAAATGGTGATGGTTACTGTTATTTATATTTGTTATTTTTTTCTAAATAACTGGTTAACTGGACTAGCGTTCGAACGTACGAATATAATTTCTTAAGTTCTGCTGTTCAACTACCATTACATTCATATCTGAACAATAAAATGTATGGTAAAATAAAAACACAATATTGGCAACATTACATTTTGCGCCATCTACGTCGCGGCCAAGGGACTTATTTCGTTGCGCGTACTCTAGATGACAGTTCTAAAGGTATTGTGAAAGTCGATGTTCTGCAATACGGGCCTAAGTGAGGACATGTAGCACAAACATATACCGATTCACTTGATATACCTGTCCCTGACGACGGCGTCGTGGCATAGGAACTTGACGCCCACGACGCGCTTCTCAGAGGTTATGGTCCCGCCGTACTCGGGCACGCCGTCCGCCTCAGCTACGTATACCTGTCGATGCCGATTATACTAAATTCTGTTGTCACAGTGTTTGTACCAAACTCCTACGAAAAGGTTTGATCGATTTTTTTTATCTCAAAAGGACAAACGGAAATATAAGATCACTTCGTTGTCCGTCTGTCTGTCCGTCTCTTTGTCAAGACCTTAGTAACGATGGTCGATATCCACGCAAGCTGAGTCGCAGGCATTAGTTGGCCTCTTGCTTTGGCTTATATGGCTTTTATGGTGGCGCCGTCTTCCTTCTCAACCCTGAGAAGGAAATCTGCACCAGAGCCCTGGTTGCCTATTATCAGCGGCTTGCAGATGATGTTGGGTTGTGCTCCGAAGGTCTTGGCGTGGCCATACACCTATATGTTTCGTTAAGTAAAGTAATTAGGTACTAACCGTGCCAAATCCACCATCCGCTATCTTTGCGATCATTCTCAGCCTGTGCCGGGGGAATTCAATCACCTCTATGGTCTCCAAGCGCCTCTTGATATCCATGAAAACTTCTCGTTGTCTTTGTGACAGCTACAAAAACAATATGGGTTAAACATTTTGCAATTCATATTTATGACTTCTATTCAATTCCTAAGGCTATGTATGCCACTTGAAGGGGAAGTATAAAAATAATGTAGACAGAAAAGTTTTTCCACCTAGACGATACATTCGAAGTCTATTTAAGGACTTCCTGCTGGTACAGGGACAGCTTTATCCCGCCGGAACGCCTGTGGGTCGTTGTTGGTTGCCTGAGGCGAGGTCGACCATATCTCTTGATCTGACCCTCCTCGGGTGTGGCAGTGAAAGTTATGTCCAGGTGAAAGAACTTCGCTAGGGCTATGCCAGAGGTTACACAACCACCCCCACTGGCTCCGGCGGGGATTTCCACACGTAAAAAAAGGGGGCAAGATCTTCTAAGTTATAAAAAGGGTTGTTGAATTCTTACTGTGGTGGTGAAAGAACGGCCGGAGCCGACAGAGCGCCTGGTGTTGATGATGCCGAGCGGATCGTCGTGCACGAGCTCGAGTGCGCGCTCCGACAGCGAGTCTGGCTGCCGCCGCACCAGCAGCGGCGCCGACGACATCTCCGGCACGGCGTACTCGTAGTGCGAGCTGTCTGCTCAACGACATCACCGAGTTATCGCAAGGAAATAAGAAACAAAACATCTATTGCGGACTGAATGCCTGCTTTAGGGAATACTTTTTCTTATTCCTTTTTCGATTATTTATCAATAAACTGAATTTGACAACAATAAAGGAAACGACATGGAAACTAGATTAAGTACCTATAATATTACGTTTGACATACGCTTGATTTTAAAAGTAAGAATATTTATATCAATATTGCTGTCCACTGCTGGAATATTTATAAAGTAAATTAAAATCTTATTGAAAACATACCAAATTATGAGTAATTCTGAAGTTATAATAACCTCGCGAAACGTTAAGGTTTTATTTTGACAGATCATGTGGAAATTTTATTTATTTATTCATTTATATTGCAAATATAGGAAGAGGATCTAGAGGATTGGTGGAGGAAAGTGTTTTCATTATAAAGTATCACTACATTTGGCTTTGCGGCATGCATCAGTATCAGACATGCATTACGCATAGTTATTGTTAACTAAATTTAACGTTAATAATTATCATGTTCTTAAATTCAATATTTTCTTGATGTTTACTTTATAGACGAAATCAAAATTAGGCATTTTATAAATGTAGCGTTAATGAATAGGATAGTCATTACGACCGTCACCGCTGATGTTAATAGATTCTAAAAACACAATAATAAAATATATAATTACCTGAGAGAGCAGTATTAGAATCCCGAACAAAGTCTTTCATCTCCAGCAATACAGTACTGTAATTAAAGTACGGCGAACATTTGAGTGGCTGATAGGGCTCCTGGTACTCTTCCGACTTGACATCCAAGCCGCGGTCTATAATCATCTTGTTTTCTGGAAGCATCGATGTTCCACAAGCACTGTAGCTTTCCGTCGTTCTCTTTTGTGTGACAGTCGACTTGGCCATCGGCGACGCGAAGCATTTCCTATGCCTATGTCTATGTACCACGAGGAAAGTTGCTACGGATAGGAGAATGACGAGGGCGGTTAGCACCCCTATTACTATCGCTACGTATAAAGGGTCTTCTTGATGCGCATTCGATATGGGCACCTCTTTGTGTATAGTCAGCTTCTTTTCTGGCCCAGTGGCCGGTTTTAGAGTCTCTGGCGTGTAGTTTCCCTGAGCTATGTCTGTAACAAATGTAATTTACCGTCTGTACTATAGTGAATGTTCTTATGAGCTCTTCCCACAATTAGTCCCACCCCCCTTTCCTACATAGGACAACACGTGCTGGGCTTAGACGTCAACCGCACACGCAGAATATCCGATCAAGAACCAAGCTGTTCAGAGAATCATTCCTTTGTCGCACCATTAAGGCCTGGAATTTATTACCAGATCACGTGTTTCCTTCTTTCTACAGTCCCAGGTCCTTTAAGCGAGGCGTTAACAAGTATATGATGAGGCCGTCAAGTTGAGTGTCACTATTGTTACATGGTTTATTTTTAGAATGGTGTTCCTCTTTCCTGACCCTTTACCTTCAGCCTACCATTAGGCGAGGCAGTCTAATATAATAAGTAAAAAATACTGTATGAAGATTTTATATATAATAACCTACAGAATGTATTACTAGACACTTAAAAAGTGACAACATAAAATGTCTTTGTGAAATGTTGAAATGTAGATGTATTTATAAATAGAACTCAGGCCCTTGAGTATGTTAAGGAAGATTTCGTAGGATGGGGCTACCTTGAGTGTGTTAAGGAAGATTTCGTAGGATGGGGCTACCTTGAGTGTGTTAAGGAAGATTTCGTAGGATGGGGCTACCTTGAGTGTGTTAAGGAAGATTTCGTAGGATGGGGCTACCTTGAGTGTGTTAAGGAAGATTTCGTAGGATGGTGCTACCTTGAGTATGTTAAGGAAGATTTCGTAGGATGGGGCTACCTTGAGTGTGTTAAGGAAGATTTCGTAGGATGGGGCTACCTTGAGTGAGTTAAGGAAGATTTCGTAGGATGGGGCTACCTTGAGTGTGTTAAGGAAGATTTCGTAGGATGGGGCTACCTTGAGTATGTTAAGGAAGATTTCGTAGGATGGGGCTACCTTGAGTATGTTAAGGAAGATTTCGTAGGATGGGGCTACCTTGAGTGTGTTAAGGAAGATTTCGTAGGATGGGGCTACCTTGAGTGTGTTAAGGAAGATTTCGTAGGATGGGGCTACCTTGAGTGTGTTAAGGAAGATTTCGTAGGATGGGGCTACCTTGAGTATGTTAAGGAAGATTTCGTAGGATGGGGCTACCTTGAGTATGTTAAGGAAGATTTCGTAGGATGGGGCTACCTTGAGTGTGTTAAGGAAGATTTCGTAGGATGGGGCTACCTTGAGTATGTTAAGGAAGATTTCGTAGGATGGGGCTACCTTGAGTATGTTAAGGAAGATTTCGTAGGATGGGGCTACCTTGAGTATGTTAAGGAAGATTTCGTAGGATGGGGCTACCTTGAGTATGTTAAGGAAGATTTCGTAGGATGGGGCTACCTTGAGTATGTTAAGGAAGTTTTCGTAGGATGGGGCTACGTTAAAAGCCGGTGATTAGTTTAATATACATTATAAGTTCGTTAACTCACCGGAATCAAACACGATTTCGCTGATAAGAATCCATCTTGCCGAGAAATCTAGCTCGATGCGCACCCACTTCCCAATGCGGTGGTGTAACTTGATGGTCACGTTTCGAGACGTTTCAAATATGTTATCCTCAACATATGTGTAATGAATCGGCTCGTCTTGAAAGTGACGCCCGCCGATCGAGAAAGATATTACAGCCGAGGAGAATACCTGTATAATATAAAATTTAATGAAAAGAGTTAATTCTACAAGATGCCATTTAATTTTAGAATCTAAAATCATAACAGTTAAGTCTAACATTAAATGACATTGTTTGCAGTGTCAGTGGTATGACAATGGTTTTATTATGACATAAAAGAAGCAGAATCGGTGCCCAGTTATCTAAAATACAATCGTCCTTATTATAAATCTAGATTCAAGACAGAGAATCCTTCTAGAATACATGTCCTAGAGTTCTAATTTAACCGAACTAATAAGCTAAGATAACATAAGATATTTTTTAATGTACACCATAAAAATATTACATAATAACTATTAATTGATATTTAATGCACAATGGGTGGCCTTATCGCTAACAGCGATTTCTCCCAGGCAAACTTTGAATAGATAGAAGCATAAGAAATGATAGAGGATCGTACAAGTTATATATCAGTCAATTACGAGTGGTGTACTAATAATATTTAATTACTCTGTTGTTTCACACTTATCTGTGGTTGAAGTACTATAAATTATATAGTATTATTATTATATTATTATTTGTCAATAATTAGATAGTGAAAAGTGCATAATTCACAAATTATTAAAATGTTTGTCTCAAAAACTGTAGGCTTCATATAAAAAGAATCTCTTACCTGAACGTCGCGCATAAATTTATTATTACAGTGCAGATGGACCGCACTGAATTCGCGAACTTTGTCGAACTCGAAGGTGATGACAGGGGGGTAGGACCGCGAGTCGTTCCTCCATCCAACCCAAGCGGAGGTTTTCGCCGCCTCGCGGATTTCGTCTCCTCCGAACCGTCCATCGACAAGTTGTCCCAAGCCTCCGCGGAGTTCCTCCCCCCATTGCCCGTCATAGATGAGGTCGGTCAGCTCTATACCATTGCTCCGTCTGTCACCTTTTGGTATTGAATAGGCGACAATGCCGACTGTAACAGAATATTTCGAGTGAAGATTGAAAAATGATGGGCAATAAGCGAAGAAACTGGGTAGAATGATTTTGGAGACGTTTTTGGGTTCATAATTAAACAACGGTTCGGACTTTTCGCCATTAAATCATGAAACTTACTATTTCTGCCGACGACGTTTCGGATGCGTTGCCTCATCCGTGGTTACGATATGAATAAATGACACATGAATAAAACTATAACTTTAAGTAGCTACCTATATTATGTCTTCTCATTCACACTAGGTACGAGTATAAACTAGTAATGGACATGTAAGTGCATTGAATATCTAGGTATACCTAGTCTAGCCGTAAATATTGTTACGAAGAAAAACATTTTTTTTTATTGCAAATAATATTTATTACTTTTACAGTGTGTTAGTTTAATACATAAATATAAAACAATTTAAAATATAAAAAGCTTATTCGAAGTGGTCTCCATTGGCTGCAACACAGTCCTTTAAACGTTGAGGCCAGTTATCAATAGAAGCACGCACTCTTTCCATGGGAAAATTCTTCACTGCCAATCGTATGGATTGTTTTATGGACTCCAAATTATCATGGCGTTTAGAGCAAGCCATACTCTCTAAAACAGACCATAAATCATAATCCAGCGGATTAAGATCGGGACTAGACGACGGCCAGTCTTCAGCTCTGATGAAGTCCGAAACGTTCACTTCCAACCATTGGCGCTGAGTCTTGTTGGAAGGACAATACTTGGTTATTGAACATGGTGTTGTTAAGGGGTTTAACTACCTTCTCAAGAATGGTATCTTGATACACTTGTGCCGAGGTTTTGATACCTTTTTCACAAAAATATGGCTCAGTCACTCCTTCATAGCTAACACCCCACCAAACCATCACTGAAGTCGGATTATGCCCACGTTGCACTCTGTCGACTAATTGGGAAGCTTCCTTAGAGCTTTGAGCATAAATACGGTCATTTTGTTTGTTAAAATGTTGCTCAATTGTAAAGATTTTCTCATCCGTAAACAAAACTTTTCTGTGACCTCCCTTTGCGTACCGCTTCAGTAGTTGCTTCGATTTTACCACCCTATTCTTTTTTAAATTATCAGTTAAAAATGACCAGTGCGTCTCTTATAGGCTGCAAGTCCTAAGTCATCTTTAAAAATGCGCGACATGGTTCTGGTCTTATCTGGTCTGATCTTCATCTCCCGAGATAAAATCTTTTGCTTTCGGACAGGATTTCTTCGAATTCTTTCCCTTACTGCTTTGACCACCTTTTTCGTACGAACACTACGTGTACGGCCAGATCTTTTTCTGTCACAAACAGAGGAGGTCTCATTGTACCTATTAATAGCCCGGTACACAAACATTTGACTAATACCAAGCGTATGGAGAGTTTTAAAAATTACATTCGGCTCCATACCAACTTTGTGTAATGCAATCACAGCGATTCGGTTTTCTTTATCACCCCACTCCATTTTAATATAGCAAAATATTGTACAATGTATTGGCGCCAAAATTAGAAAACACAATGAACAATCGTATAAAAATGACAGATTCCAAATTCAAATGTAATATCTTTCTTATTTTAATTGTAACAGTATTTATGGCCAGACTAAGTATATTTCAAAAAAATTGACGTGTTCACGCGCGAGGCATTTTGACAATTAAACCTAAACGTATTATTTTGAATTCTTGTCTGTTTGTTCGCGATGAACGCAAGTACTGCTGAACGGATTTTAAGGTGGTTTGTTTAGTCAGAGGGAAGAATGGACATCTACGCGGAAGGAACCGCGGCCACCGCGGGCATCTGTTAGATAATGATCAGCTGAATGAAATTACAATTATATTTTGAGGACTAAATAACATCTCTAAATTTAATCAGCATAGATCCAACAATATGATTAACAATATGCTGTACTATTCTGTATCTCCTGCATTTGTTTTAGTATCCGGCGCGGCGCGCGGCATCTTTAGTGACATAACCGGAACATTCACTTGACTCACACAATGTGCGGTGAATAATAAACTACTAGCGTAAGGTGCGAGCCCGCCATGATACATTAATCATTGTATGTTTTATTTGCTGAATTCGTATTAAATGTAAGTACGGCGTGGTGGTAGTAGAGATTGCAATCCCGCACTGTTGCCAATTCCTTTCAATTTCCGGGAATTTTGCGGGATTGACCTCATTACAGCGGGATCACGCAGGAATTTAATTAAAAAAAACTATTAACTATGCTGGATCCCACAGAATTATAGGAGCTTTGAAGTTTTTTTTTGCGAAATTTAATATAATATTATTTATTATGGTTTTAATCAACTTTTTATTAAATATGATGTATAATGTATTTCTGTTATATATATATACATATTTATTTATTATTAAAATATGTTGTACTATATAAAAATCAAAAAGTACAACGTCGCACTTATTATTAATAGGCAAATTATTTCACTAGTTTAGCTGCTTATTCATGAATGTGAATTAAGCTGTCACCAAAATAAGGGTTTGTCCGCAAAACAGTAAATCTGCCGCCAAAATGTAGTCTCGGCGACTTCAAGGAAGAAATACTTTTAGGTTTCCGTACTTCAAGCTGAAAACATCGGAACCCTTAAAATAACTTGATTGTTCGTCTGCCTGTCTGTCTGTTTAAGACCTTTTTCTCAGGAATGCGTGGAGGAATCAAGTTGAAATTCATACCGCATACTCAGGTCTACGATATTAAAACTGTGAAAATCAAACTTCTAAATCAACACATAACATAACATAACATTCGTTTCTGAATACAGTTTTGTACGGAATCCTCGGAGTGCGAGTCCGACTTACACTTGACCGGCTTTTTTTATAATGCGGAAATCCCTTCGGCGATATAATTTACCTTGCGCGCAGGAGCGATTGATTTCGACGAACTCCACAGACAAAAACCGCACGCTGCGGGGTCTTGGGTCATCAGTTACCGGAGGCAAGAACGGTATTGACATATATCCTGCACCCCAGCCGACCCCAGTCCATCTTTAGTTTCAAGATGGCCCTCTTTTGAGTGGGATATAATAAGCACCCAGATAGGAAAAGGCGCGCTTGCGACACCGCCTCGGCCCTTCTTTTGCTAGGGTGACAGGCGGTATCACCTGGCACTCCCAAGCTCGCGCTCATAGAACACGGAGATCGTTGGGCCGACCCTGAAGAAACCCAATTCCCCTTTTTAAGAATCCCATATTGAAGGCGCAAGGGAAAACCGCAGCAGGCAGTTCATTCCACAGGTTGAGTGTGCGTGAGATGAGGTTTCTTTCATTGGTTAAATTGCGTTTAAAAAACGGCATTTCGATTTAACAATAGGTAAGTAGTACCTGAATGATGGTCATCATGGCTAATTGTCAAAGCGATTTTCATTACGGCCCAACCGGCCCTCAATACTAATTTCCAGAACCACACAAACCGACAAGCTGTTACAAATTAACCATGAAATGTCTGGTTTAATCCGAATTGAATAGTTCAATATCCCTCCATGTCCTTTCAATGATGTCAGCATAGATAGTTAGCCAATCGGTTAATAGGACTGACGTTTCCGACGTCAAAGTGACTTTAATCAACGTTGAAGAGCTCATAGTAGTAAGCTATTCGTGAATTGAATGCTATGTGCCAAGCAATGGGCTTTGAATGCATTGATTGCAATTCAATACATACCGGAAAATGTATCAGTTAGATAATTACTTGTACCATATAGAACACAAACAGACGATGTATACGTACTGCTTCACTTTAATTACTCGGAGTATGACAGATTGTAATTGATAGTATCTAAAGCATTGAACGCAGAATCGGATATTTTATTTTATGTGATACTCGTGAACGAGACGTGCTTTCCGCCCTTTATTACTGCGCAAGGTACTGACATAAAATCATAGTTACGGAAATCTTAAAAGTTTTAAAGAAATCCTAAACTAATGGTTTTGTAAGTACAAGTGTCAACGGAAAAGTATAATAAAAAAGTTCAGAGTTTTCCTATCCAATCATCAGTCCGACTCGTATACATCATATCAATAGGAGATGGTTACATCAAGGTTGCGAAGGTACATGTAGTAGGCATGCAGCAAGCAGCATGCAGTAAGTATGCGATGAGCATCGTTTCTGTCACAGCTTCGGCGCTGCGGGGCTCCGTCGGCGGCCCCACCCGAGCCGAGCCTGCACGAGTCAGCCGCGGCGGTGGGTATTAATAACAGGCTTCTCAGGTCATGGGCCGCCTCGATCCTCTGCACTTGCGTGGGCCGCCTCGCCCCTCCGCGCCTGTGCGGGCTGCCTCGCCCCTTCGCACTTGCGCGGGCCGCCTCGCCCATCCGCGCCTGCGCGGGTCGCCTCGCCCCTTCGCGCTTGCGCGGGCCGCCTCGCCTATCCGCGCCTGCGCGGGCCGCCTCGCCCCTTCGCGCCTTCGCGGGCTTAAATAAAGCTTTAGGCCAAACAAGTCTACGTAAAGTTGGATTCGCAGAGATTCATTTTTGTTCCTATTTTTTGTATCACAAGTTTATTTTTTTCAAGCTAACAAATTCAGTGAAATCTTTTATTTATATCTGATTAAAATTTGGTACAGGGATAAAAAGTATTTTATAGTAACGGGATCAAAATTACATATAGGCGAAGCCGCGGGCATCAGCTAATGTGCACTTAAATTGAAAACCCCAGGAAATTTTGCGATCTTCATTGCGTGCTAAGCGAAAATATTTTAATTAATTGTATTATAAGTATAGGAAACGTTATGCTAAACAAGAATATGCAGAATTACATTCTGCCAAAAGAATATGAGTATATTAAATAAATTGTTATGCCTCGAAAATTTTCGTATAAATAGAATTATGCCAAGTGTGTTATTGCAAATGAATTTCAGAGTGACAAATTTCTGTCTGATGGAGACAGCCCCAGTTTAATGTTACGGCCAATATTACGGATAATGTGTACGTTAAATTGCAAAAATGTGACTCTTATCTCACTGTTGACAATATTTTGACAGTTCGTAATCTGACGTGTGACATTTTTGTTACGTGCTCACCTGTCACTGAGCCCACCTACGCGTCGACGAATTTCTTATAAAAACATGTTCCCTACTTTTCTCCACTAATTCCCTTAAAAACGCACTGGTCGTGTCTCACTGCGTCAAAAATACCTTCCAATGAATATCGATGCGTTTATTTACATTATATAAGGCGTGAATCAAATAGTGTTTTATTTATAGTCGGGCATTAATTGTTACTGACACCTGGCTGGAGCTCTCGCACAAAGGGTCAGATGTTTTGATTTATAAAGTTCGTTATAATAAACCTTCATCGACATAATTTTCTTTGTTAGAGGAAATTGTGTAACATATCTACCTGTGCTAATACTGTGCGCGAAACGATCGTGTAGGCATGAGGGATCGCATGCATCGTGTCCTGCTTATACGTTAATAACTTCCTTTTCATGCGCAAGCTTCTGATAAATAAGTAAAGTTTGTACTGTGATATTAAACTAGTTTCACGTTTATTACGCCGCAGTTTGATACAGTTCTGCCGCAAACAGGGTACCGTACTTGAAACGTAAAATGAACACCCTTCCTAAAACACGATGTTATTAATTTGAGTATTAATTAAAAATACTGTAAGTACTTCGGTGGCCCGGCGGCGGTAGCGGGTGAGACTTTTGTGTGTCCAACAGAGTTTTCTGTTGGGATATTCTCAGTTAAATACCGGAGTTCGGAAACATTGCTCATTTTATATATTGTACATATGTAAACAAAATATGACTAGCAAAGTGTGTACATTTATTTATTTATTAAACAAGTACAACCACATTAAATGTATTACACAATTCACACAACTTTCAATTGTTGGTAGTCTCCGATACATATAACAATTACGGTGTACCTACATAACATTCACAAAAATATCAGAACAGTGAGGCAAAAACAATGCATCAACTACGTTCAGCAGTACTAGTGCCAGTAGCAAAAACAAATTGTAATGGTGACAACAAATCAAATAAAATCATGAAACAATAATTTTCAAGTAACACAACTATGTAGTAACTTTGATTTCAAGTCGGTTAAGCGGATGTTAAAAATGTCGAGATCATCGCTTTCGCTGACCTTATCATTGCAGTTGCAATTCGAGTCAAAGGCGATTGCATACCAAGCTTTGTTCTACATAATGGAGTGTAAAAAAGTTTAACTATCGGTTGTCTGGGATAATTATGAGGGACAGAGAATGAGACCTTTCCGAGCAGTTCGCTATAGTTAAAGTAACCGTTTACCACCCTATGTAGGAAGCAGACATCCAGCATCTATCTCCAGTCTTGTAGTCTATTCATTTGAAACCTACTAAAACGACGGTCATAGGAATTCCTGTGTGAGAAGCCCGTGGCCCGTAAAGCAAGGTGTTTAGTGAATGCCCTCTGAATGTTCTCTTTGCGTAGTGAGTGAGCGTCATAGAAAGGGCTCCACACAACCGAGGCAAATTCGAGTCGGCTGCGTACCAGTGCGTTGTAAAGAGTTACCTTAGTTTGGTACTGAGTAAATTCCCGAGTGTTTCTTTTGAAAACCCGAGCAAATGTGCTGCTCTTTTAATAATAGCGTCGATATGCCGATCATGTCGATTGTCGAGTACCACACCAAGATCATGGATTTCATGTACCTCAAAATGATGTTATCTCTTAGTTACAGAGGTAAATGCATATAAAATTCATTCGCTGTCTCAGTTAAGAAGATAACATAACTACAAAATTGAAAGAATTAATCCCAGATATGGAGGTTTGCTTCGCCCTAATAATAGAGGTTTTGGCACTAATTCAGTGCAAGTGTTGGGACCGCAGCATGAGTTCCAGTTACGGAGGTTTCTCACTTATCCAAGTCCCACTTGACTAAGTTTCACGTAAACTTACTACGCGTTGTACGCGCAGTTACGCGAGTAGGCAAATATCTAAAAAAAATTGGTGTTTTTATAGGTTTATTTTAAGTACCACTCTGATCTGTCTGCATGTTATCATTTGTTAACGGAGTTACATATTTTAATATAACATGCGTACCTATATTATAAACAAGTTGAATCGAAATTCATATGATAAGTGGAATACGGTAGGTATAGTCTATTCATTATATTCGCGTGACAGTTCAAAGCAAATCCGACACTTCAACTTTGGAATGACGTTAAATTGACAACTCGTATCACAACATATTCCATCTTGCTTTTTCACTAACAATAATACAATATCGAAACTTCCATAAATATTAAACACGATAATGCATAACTGATTTATGGATAAAATACGATACCTAAATTATTTTTTCTAAACATTTCAATAGACGTCATATCAATAAACGTCAAGACGTCAAGAAAACATAATGGCGTATCGACGTCAATTTGATACCTCGTTAGATGCAATGTGCTATCTAGAATTAAAATTATTAATTCGCAAGATGCACTAACGATGATCATTCCGAGTAGGAGGATAATGATATCATGATACCTATATACGTTGAGTGCTAATAAATACATATATAAATTATATGGTTTTATTGTTTCCAAAACTGTATGTAACTAATAATCCATAAATAAATCGATTTAATCAATAATTTCTCATCACTTGTTATTACTCGGTAACAGCTGTCACGCGAATCATCCTATAATGAACAGGCTATAGGTAGATATATTATAAAATTTAAACTGTAAAGAAATCAATAATGTACAAAAAATTTGAAGGGACAGAAGACGTTTCTGAATTGTCCAGGGAAACAAACATTCATAAAGGGGAATGTGTGCACAAACCCAGCGGAATAATGAAACCAATATTTCAGTAGCGTGCGGTGCCCGGCGAAACGGCAAACGAAAACAGTTTAAAATGCAGACGTATGATTAGCCCTAGTAATTTGCCACTTTTTACTTAATAACCCTTTGCATGTAGTCCCCTTGTCGGCGCTCGTTCGATAACACAATTCGTAGAATATTTCACTATTAGGTTAGTGCCGACTACTAACGGTACCCGATGCCGCGTACGTATAAATTATTCTGCTTGACAATCGACTTATTATCGCATTTGTAACCCAATAAGACGGTGGATTTCAGTTGGTCAACACGGAAAAAAGGACCGACATAAAACTAAACAAATTTTAATGCGTCGGCTAATACAAACGCGCTTAGTTACGCATACGTTACCGTTGGTCAATTCGAATAAGGGTATAATACGTTTTGCAACTATGTCAGTGCTACGTTCCATAATTAAGATTATTTTAATGAAGTTCGTACACCGTCCGCGCATTATTTCGATAATATTATAACCTATGGGAATGTAGATGTGTAATTACTTTTAGAAACCCTTTAAATATGAACACCCGACATAATTATGTGGTCGTCTATACAGTGTAGCAATAAGATAAATGACCAACGTTCATCTTGTGTGCAAACATTTCTAATAGGTACTGAACTAAATTTAAAACCGATACCTGTCTAACTATTTCAAGTGTTTGTTTGAGCGCATTTTTGGAACTACATATTTTAAATCGCTCATCCGCGTAGTGATTAAATAGTTCAAAATGTGTACTTCTAAGTCCGAAGACCGCGTATAGTTTTTGATTGGCTTGTCGGTATTGGAGCCGTTATGCATTCCACTGCTACGCAGCGTGCGCGGTTCCCGCTAAGTGTTAAAAAGTATATTCATGAAGATGTCTATTTGCGTTGGTCTGGGTTTTGGGTGTTTAAGTGCCTCGGAGAGCACGTTAAGCCTTCGATCCAGATTGCTATATCAACATATATGGCAATAGTTACGGGTAGTTGAAGCCCTAATAAGTCCGACGTCTAAACTTCGACATCGCCAATTGGTTGTTCAGGTCAGATCGTTTCACAGAAAATATCGTATTGCAGCCAGTTTTGGCCGTGAGAAATAGTGATATCAACAATCATTGCAAGGCGTTCTAATCAATTTATCACCACTATGTCAGGCGTATTAATGACAATAGTCTCGTACTTCATGATAGATTGATCCCAATATAATGTGAGACGACCGTTGTCGAGAACTGCATCGGGCACATACCTGTAATAATATAGCACCTCCAATGTGACAATGCATAACTACAATGTCACTGGTATTCAATCTTAGCCACTTGATTGTGTTTGGCGTTGGCAAGACGAGAACAACTGAAAATAATATGTCTGAGTGATTCCCCGGGGCGGTGGCATGCCCGACAGATGTCCATCGTACCGTCCTTCAGAATATACTCCCGGTAGTTGTTCGTCATAACAACTTCGTACGTAATTGCAAATACAAAAGCCTCAGTTTCTCACTCGAAAAGATCACTGAACCATTTAAGGCCTGATAAATTCGTCAGTGTAGCTTTTTGCCCATACATACCTCCCTGCGGTCAGCAGTACTGAGTACTACATGTTTGCGCCAGTTCTCTTTGTTAATATTTCTATTTACATATTAGATAGATTTAATAAGTAAATAATAACAATAATATTATTTAACCTCAATATGGCGGTTAAATAATGCTTACATAATCGCAATAGTACTCTCAACCACAGGGGTTATCCCTATTCAACTACACCAATCAATCAAGACCCTAGACCTACCATGCTCCACTTATAAAATCTTGCAGAAAGCAGTCATACTTAATACTTTCCCAATAGTTAAATACTTTTTAAACAACGACAATACAACGAACACGCACTCACTCACACAGACTCAATATCGAATAGTTAAGCGCAATAATGTACTTGATAATATCATAATATTAAACGAATATCACTAATTGAATTGAAATCCCTGCTGAAGAGGATATCGAAACCGAAATGAAATTGTATGTAAATATCATCATATTAATAGATATAGAATCCGTTAAAAAGTGGTTTTATTTTAATAATATTATATTTTAGGTAAATTGTGAATTAATTGTAAGAGCAGTGAAGTAAGGTTGGAGTAGTTTCATGAAATAAATATTCACCAGCATTTCGTAGCTTCACTCTAACTTTGCATTATTATTCTCCTAAAGCTTATGAGTATGTTCGTAAGCCTTTACATACCAGTCTGCCCTATACACGTACTTTTAAGAGTTGGGACGTCAAAGTTGGAGGAAATCCTGGATTTACAAAAGAATCTTTGTCGGTTCTAAAGCAGATAGCAGACTTAGTTAAAACACATAAATAGGGTAATTTCTTGAATCATCGAATTCTTACCTATACTACTTAATGTCTTATTAATTTATCTAAAAATATGCATAGTAAACTGAGATAATGCCTAACTAAATTGAAACTATGACTTTTCAGTAATTTTTATTTCCCAAAATAGGTCGAAGTATATATGTAGGTATATATAATAAAGCAAAATTTACAACTTTTTAGATTCCATATAAAATTTCAAATCATTTTGCAAACACAACGTAAAATGAGATTAATGCGATATTCGCTTGCACTCCATACATCTTCACTACACGCCAGTGCGCTGTGACGTCACCATGTGCCACGATCTTCTATGGAGCGTTTTCGGGCGGCTCGTGAAATTGAATTTTTAAATTCAAATATCTTTAAAACTATTTGTCATAAGTAAGTTTCACTTTTACAGTTTATTATATTATTGTAAAATGTACAGTTATGATTATATAAAAAAATTGGACACAACCCTTTTGTCACTGCAATTCTACTCAATTTTATGTGTTCATTGCCTATGTTTGTTACATAGGCAATGAACACATGTGTGTGATTATTTGTGTCAATAAATTAAATTATTTTAGTAAATGAAACATTAATAGACACATTAGTTACAGGCTAGATTCGTATCCATCGTCGCGTGGAATGGGATGGCGAGAAGTTCGCCCCGCCGCTTCAATCGTTATAATATTCCAGTTATTATTATCGACAAATCTAAGTAAGATAACAATAAAATTGTATAATAGTAGTGCAACATATTATTATCTGCATTATGTGTGAGTTTGGTGATAGCGGTTCCGCTGCTAAAGCTGTCGTATCACAATTCTACTATTTGTTTCTGTTCTGTGCTTAAAACGAAGAATGTGTGTGGTATAAAGGTGTACAGGAGGGGTATTTCGAGAAAAGAGTGAGAAGATCTGTTTACTTCGATTTTTTAAAGCTTCCTCTCTATTGCACAATCTATAGTTTGATGTCACCTGAAATGCATGACAAACTAGGAGCCCAGGTTCTACCCGGGATTAAATTCTTTAAAAAATAATATAACCTGATGGCAGTGCCATTTAATAAAAGTCAGTCAAGTGCAAATCGGACTTGCGCACTGTCACTGAGAGTTCCGTAAAATACTGAATTAAGAGATAAACATATTAGAGTGCATTAACAGTTAATAGTCCCCCGACACGACCCTTGATTCATAATATTATTAGGTATTTATATCAAATTTACAGAGCTACCGAACATGATGAGAGGTATTTTATTACTTTTCAGGTATTTTTCGTAGAAATGGTAAAATAGTTGAGATAAACATTCAAAAATAAATACTGCAAAAGCTATTATATAAAGTGATTTTTAAATATAAGTTGCAATTCTACATCAGTATGCATTTACGGGTTAAATTATATTGTTATTTTTTATATTGTTATCGCGAGAAGTCCCGATGCCCTGTATATTTTTTTTTTAAATGGTGGCACCTGTCAATGTCGTACATCTGTGAGACTGTGACACTTTTACCCAATTAAAATGGATGATATAGAATAATTATACATGCAGTGCAACGCAAATATGTAGGTACATAATTATATTGTCACTATGCGGGAATAAATTCGCGAGTTCTGACACAGCAAACTTGACTCTTCCACCTCGCTATACGTATACATAGCCTACAAAGGACGTCATAAATTTAAATACCTACCGTTTGACTAAAATAAAAAGTAACGTATTGGAAAAATACCAGTTTAAAACAAGGCATAAATTACACCCTATCCGTATTAGATTGTACTTACTATATTTTTAATATGTGAACAACGCTTACCCTTTGTCCTCGGGTGTGACTGTACTTCTTTATTCCAATAACCCGTCATTACCGGCGGGGGCGGTAGAATCACCTATTAAAGCTCTGTGAAAGGTGGCACTTTTGCCTGAATAAGTAACTTGGCAGGTGAATGAAATATAACTGATCGGAAAGGTTCACGTTGCATTGAAGCTTTGGAGGTAGTGGTAATGTTTCTGTCATTCCCACGTAAGGTAGTTATGTAGTTGCAATCAACACTGTATGTTACAATATTTTTAAGTAGCTCAGGATTTATGAAAAAATTAGAACATATTAATCTTATTTAGACGCAGTTGTATTTCAACTCAACTATCCATACTACATTCAGGTATTTATACACACACATGAAAGAATAAACCAAGAGTGTTAAAAAATCTGCCGCTAATAAGGTATGCAAGAAAAATCGTTATTTTGCCTAATTACCATCATAAGTGCAACTAATTTCAACCGCGTACGAATGCTGAAAAAATTGAATACGGCAATGTTTGTAAATTGAATTTATAATATTGAAAAAGCTCTATAAACGATTTAAATTATTCACTTCATTAAATCCACGATAGCTGCAGTATTTCAATGTTATAGTACTGTATGATCTGATAAAGTATCACGTAATTAAATATTCATTGGTGTGTAATGGAGTTTGTTTCTGCCGTATATATTTTCCGTGACCTATTTCCCTGTGAAAATGCTTGAATATCAAACACAAATCCAGAAATTCACATTATCCTATCATCATATTGAATTCTGCTGAAAATTCTCCGGTGCTGTAACTATACCATGAGCTTGTGAGTGTGTGTGAGCTTGTGAGTGTGTGTGAGCTTGTCAGTGTGTGTGAGATTGTGAATGTGTGTGAGCTTGCGTGTGACTCATATTACAATATCAACAGTACAATTTACTGGAAATTTTCTTTAAGGAGTTATCGTCGGCTTGGTGTGCTGCGTAAACAGATAAGATAACCTGCTTTGTAGCTTCTTATATAATTAAAGCCCGATAACCGGCTTAGCAATAGGAAATATTTTGTACATATAACATATATACACGGCGGGCTAGATAGGTGTATTATACCTAGGGACACGTATCTTGGACGGTTTCAAAATGCTTTCAGTAAAGTAATGGTATCGACACGACAGTTCAAAATTCATCTGTTTTGCTAAAATACAGCAATGACGTTCTACACTGTGTTGGTTCAGCACATCACCATTTCATAGTATGTACATATTGGCTTAAAAACACATACGTATCAAATCAATATTGTATATTATGGAAAAAAGATTGTCTGAAAGGGTCTATTGAGGTTTAAATGTATAACGGAATAGTTTCTGCACGGACCTTTTGTATAGCGTAATTGTAAAGGTTTATAAGTCCCTAATTAACTATCTGTTATATGTAGATGACTTTTACTACTCGTCGCCTTATCGCTATAGTGTAATTATTTATAGTACTATGCTTGAGTTTTACTGAACAGTAAAATAATGTGAAGATCAGGTTCGTATTAATGAAGTTACCTGTATAATAAATAATAGTTTTGAGAAAGTGCATTGATGACAAATAGTGTCCTCTGTATGGCGCCTAGGGTTTATAATCACTTGCCAAAGGAATTATTAGACAGCATAAACATTGATGTATTTAAACAAAAAGTAAGACAATTTCTCGTAGAAAAAGCCTATTATAGTGTAACCGAATTTATAAATGACATGCAAAATTACCAGAAATAACATATTGTGTGACTTTATTTATTGACATATTTTAAATTTTAATTTTATTTGACATGTATACATTATTGACTTGTACCAAGGATAGGAAAAAATTCTAACATATATTATTCCCTTTGATGGACCAATTACTGTATTTAATTTTTTAATTCTATATAATTATTACTAGCGCTATTAATTTAAAAATACCTGTAAAATTGCATGCCGTCAGGTGGATTATGGAGATACTTTATTTACTGAATGTTACCTATAAATTACCCATTTTCGCAATAAATGAGTTTGAGTTTGATATAATAGCGTAATAATATTAGGTCTTTACCAATGAAATTTTCTTACAGATTCATGATTTCATTATACCTGAAATTTAATAGCTATTTATATTTTGTTTGAAAGTTGATTTCAAGATTTTACAACTCTATATTAAATTTTGTGTTTATTGGCCGCTTGATAAATTAAATTCAATCTTCAAAAACAGTACTTCCTAAATGGTATCCATTTTGACAATAAATTTCGTATTACTTTTTTACAGCTGTCACTTTTCAAAAATGTAATAAAAGTGTTTGTTAGTTTAATGTTGTCTCATTTATACAGAAAAAAAAATTGGATTTGTTATTCCTAAAAAATGCAAAAATGTTAGTAGGTACTGAAAATCAGGTTACCTCCAATATCTTCATAAAAACGGCAATTTCATATGTAACGACCTATTATGTAGTACCTAAAAGTTATGGCCATATTCTAAATGAATTTTCATGTGAAATTTCATCTGAATATGTTCAGCAATTGATCTCAAGTAATTATAGAACAAATCTACAGACAAACGTACGAAAATTTTAAACATCTAGAACACAGAAATTTGCCGAAATGAGATTGACATTTATGATCACTGCTCCACTCTCTTAAATAGTAGAGCGACAATATATTTAGTTTAGTCCTTTTTATTTTTTACGTGCGCAAAATCCCCACGGATACCTCCCCACCGGAGCCGGTGGGAGAGGTTATGTCGGACTCGAACCGACTAAAACGCACGCCGCCTGCGGGTCGCTTTGGTTGCCGAAGGTGAGGTTGACAGGCATATCCCTCGCACCCCGGCCGACCCAGGGCCATCTCTCACGATCTGGCCCTCTTCTCTCGGGTGTGTGGGGACTACAGAGTCCCTAACTCGTTCCCAGTAAACGGGGAGGCGCGCCAGGCGCGCCGCCGCCGCGGCCTGCTTCTGCTAGGGTGACAGGCGGCTCCACCTGTCACCCCCAGGCCGGCGCTCATGGGGGGCGGAGGTCATTCATCGACCTCCGACGCCCGAGTTGCCTTCGTACGCGGGCAGCTTGGCTTGCGATCCGTCGTCGCTCCCGCTGCCGCTCCCGCCCCGCCATATAGTTTAGTCCTTAACCTTCATAGATAAACAGACTATTCAACACAAAAAGATTTTTCATTTCGAACAAGTAGTTTCTGAAATTAACGCGTTCAAACAAACAAACAAATAGATTTGTTTAGATAGAATGGTACTTACCGCTCCAATAACAGCCGTACAGTTCGACCCTCATGCACACCGTGCGACGATGCAAGCTACTTGGTATGAAACGTATCTTCGACGCCCATATTGGAGGGTCCAGGTGATTTTTCCTTTCCAGGTACGTATTTTTGTTGCCTTGCAGAGTCTGTAGAGAATAGTATAATGTAAGTGTTGTCTCTACGTAGTTGTCATTACAACGCGCGTGCAAAGATTTTTTAACCGAGTTATATAAAAGCAGGAGGTTCTCAATTCTAATGTTTATATATTTTTTATGTTTTTACGTGCATAGCTCCGTCATTTGGGGACGGATTTGCGAAAATATTACGAATATATTCCGAAATGGTCCCCAATTTATTTTTTTGAAGATCTGATGAGGAGTTTCAGATACAGACCACAGAACTCTTCAATAAATACCAGGAAATCAGCTGCGATTGCTGCAATCGGATATTATTGTATAATTATACGCAGAATACAAATGTACGCAGAAATGTACATAATGTTCAGCTATACTTTTGATGTTTTATGCACCGATTTCCGAAATTCTTTTTATATTTGTTTAAGTTTAGATTTGAAGTAGTCCTATATTTTTTTTTTTTTTGGTATTGTACTTTGGACACTAGTGATTAATCTAATCAAATTCATCGAATCAAATAGAAAGTGTGAAATGTGCGAAGTATGTTATATTTATGACATTCCTGTACTACGGCAGGCACAGTACTGTGGTCAAGACTTACTTGGACTATAGAGACAGACAACACAACTTATTAGTGATGTACAGCATAAATGGAATGCTCTAGATTTGGACTACGCAGGTTGATTATGGAACTCCTTAACGATACACATTATGACTGTCTCGTTTGAGTTATTGGAGGAAAATTCTTGATTCTACGGCTACTTTATTAAGGATGCCAGCAGTATGTAGTATTTCCAACGATCTAACATCTTGGTCATCTACTTTGTAGTGCTTTAATGTTTTCTATTGTAATCACGCATTTACGAATGTCTATTATTAAGTTGTTTACTTTCACTACTAATTAAATTTCACTAAAAAGAAATAAATCAAGTATTTTTAACTAAAAAAAATTTACTGTCTTCTAGAAGAAATGCACCGAAAAGTGTAAAATAATTGCAGATATATCTCAAAAGATAAAAATATGGATACAGACGGCTAGCAATTACGTCAATCCCGACATTTGAATGGCTTTGCAGTCTTTCCACGCACAATTACAGATTTAGTTATGTGGTGAGACTTAGGTTATGGACATCCCTACATGCCTGAGTCTCACCGTATGGCTTGGCGCCGACTTCAACAAAAGTCTTACGCGCATTTTTATCTTTTGAGGTCATCATCATCCTCCTGCCCTTATCCCAAGATTATTTGGGGTTGGCGCAACATGTGTTCTTTTTCCATTCATCTCTAGTTGCAGTCATTTCAACATTCAGTCCCTTCTTAACAATAACTTCATTCACACAATCCATCCACTTCATTTTAGGCCTCTCTTTTATCCTCTCTTTTGAGGTATATCTGCAATTATTTTTTACTTTTCTATGCATTTTTTCTCGAAATCGGTTCATTATATATTTGTAAAATATAATGAAAAAAATATAGTTAAAAAAATATATTTTGTTATTTTGACTACGTGTTATGTGGCGTTCTTAATTCAATTATTATTTCTCACATATTTTAAAGGTATCCGGTCTAAAACTTCCTATTCCCAAAATGCTTGAAACATAAATACATCTAAAGCCTAGGCTCGTCTCGATGTTCGTGATTACGCTCTCTCTAATAATGTTGTCCACATAAAAGCTACCATAAGAATAGTACAACTATTATATCACCTAAATATAATTAGCTGCAAAACATCGTTGCTCAATTGGAAAATGAATACCGAAAGCAAAAGTTTCCTGACAAAGCAAGCTCACAAAATATAAACCCACCCTCTCCCTAGCTGCCAGAACAACACGTGTAGGAGTGAGGTGTCGCCCCCATGCGGTGCGAACAACTCTAGACTCCAACCAAACGGTTCTGTAGCTCTTTTCTTTTATTGTATGATTAAGAACTTGAAACCTGTACTCATACACAAGTTTCCATCTATCTACCTATACCTAATCCAGAGGTATTTAAGAGGGCCTTGTGAAAGCACCTTACTAATATTATAAATGTGAAAAATTTGTCAAGACTTTTATTACTCACACATGCTCAAACAGCTGAACATGACAGCGGACCTTTTTTGGCATAGGTTCTCATGGATTGTGGAAACGGGATCATCTAGTAACATATGTAAGTAAACCCAGGCGCCAATTCTATTAAATTTATGTCATAACTGATACTGCAAAAAAGCCATTTAGGTTTTTCATTAATTGTCTAAGATGCTGTTCAATTTTACACTTTAACAACATGAAGGTAAAGTATAAAATTGAACGTCTTTTTTTCAGTGTCTCAGGCATGACAGTGGCATTGTCAAACAAAAAAAAAGCAGAATCGGGGCCCTGAGGACTACTCTATAACGTAGCCGTTACTTTTTGGAAAAATGATCTTCGGAGGAGGTAGGACACGGCGGTATTTCCGCCCGATTGAGCAGTCCGACTGGGGTAGTACCTCCGCCCTACAGAATACCGCGGCTATAATAACTTCGTGTTGTGTTCCCAGCGGTGAGTAGGGTAGCCAGAGCTCACTGGAGAATTTGTGCTGCCAGTGGGAAGACTAAAGGCTTGTCCTGCTTTGTCTTCTACTGACGGCACAGAAACTCTGTACTTACAGGGTTGGCAGCGCGACTGTGACTCTTCTGGTGTTACAGACGTCCATAGGTCACGGTAACCACTTTCCATCAAGTGGGCCGTGTGCTTCTCTGCCAACAAAGTGGTATATAAAAAAAAAAAAAATAACCAAAAAAAAAGACAGCCTCCGGCCGCTACGCAGTAGGCGCGGGTGCGATTCCAACTCAGTGCAAATATTTGTATGCATGAATTGGTATTTGCATTGGTCTGGTCGTGCCTTGGAGAGCACGTAAAACCGTCGGTCGCAATTGTTATACGAATGTCTATGACGAGTGTGACACCCCTGGTGTTGCATACGTCCATAGGCAACGGTAACCGCTTCCCATCAGGTGGGCCGTATGCTTGTCTGCCAACTTAGTGGTATAAAAAAAAAAAAAGACAGCTGTTACGGGTAGTTGGAGCCCTATAAAGTACAACAACTGGTCTAACTGCTAAGCTTCGATATACCTTTGAGTTGGGGAGGTCATATGGCAGTCGCTTCATGGAAAATATCGAAGATCAGCCAAATCCGCAGTTAGACTAGCAAAGTGAACCCCAGGTTTCGTGTTGAAAGCTTGATGTGACTGGGATTAACGCTAATATGATGAAGAAGACAAAAAAAAGTGATACTTAACAGTTATAGTTATTCATCTAACGCTACGGTAATTTTACGGAAGTCTTCAGATTGAATTAATAGCTACAATACCCGTACTTACTTAATGTCAGGTATCGTCTTATTTCTTAAAGATGCTTCTTTTGCGTATTCCCAGAAAAATCAACGATATAATTAAGAGCCGATTGGATTCAACGTAATCAATGGAAGTGGTTGTGAACGCCGTGGGGTATTTACCTCCACGTATCGAAATTCGGAAATAAAGGTTAATTGTATTGATATTGAAGCTAAGCGGATGTCCACAGGCACAAATAAGTAGAATATTTTTATACAATATGAGAGATGTATTTTAACTTTTGTTGATAGAACATTGTGATTAACAAAGTTAAAGTGGATTGGTCAAATTCATTGCCAGCTTTTGTGACTTGTTAGGGCGCAATTTATTTAAGAAGACATACCCATCAAAAACCTTCACTTAAATGCCACATAAACTCATTTGTGTTTTGCCGTCAGATGGAAAAAATTATAATCTTATTTTTTATCTAGGACACGCCAACTTGTCTTCACCTCGCCTGATGGTAAGCAAAGTCTCAGGAAAGAGGGTCACTATTACAGACACTATCCTCTTAATATAGGTACATTGATAATATTGACACAATATTCAAAAGTATCACGAAACTGTCTGCACGCATTCAAAGTGAATTCAAAAGTGCCTTCATTAAACTATACCTAACTTTGAAACGAAACAAGAAGGTAATACTGCCTTTGACTTAGTTTCGAGTACTTACGAGTATAGATAGGGTTTTGATCGACTTTAATAGCATTTGGGAAGCGGAACGGCAGTAGCACTCTAAATTTAATTAATAATTTCAACGATACGTGGTATTATGTCTTTCTACTTAGAAATGACAAAGACACCGGAATACTAAGTACATATTAAGCTTTTCGCGTTATAGTCTACGCTACGAGTAGTAGCACAATAGCAATAAACTTTTTACATGGTTGCGCAACTTATATTATAAAGTTAAATGAATAAATTATAAATTAAATCTTATCTTATATCTCTTGAAACAAAAAAGAAAACTATTAAATCGTAAGAGTGGAAACGGTAGCAGAATACGTCTCCTATGAGCACGGGCCTATGGGTGACGGTTGGAACCACCTGACCTGTCACCCTAGTAGAAGCATAAGCATAAGCATTGCGCGCCTCCCTATACCCGAGGACTACAAGAGGGACTCCATGGTCCTCACACATGAAGAGGGTCGCAAGAGATGGCCATGTGTCGTCCGGGATGCGAGGGATATGCCTCCGATAACCTGTGACCATCAGACCGCGTGCGTTTAAGTCGATTCAATTGATAGATTTCCAAATTTATTGAACATAGTAGCTGTGTCTACCCTTACAAAAGTATATTCATAAAAACATGTGCAGGGTAGTTTTTCTATTAGCTAGAAAGGTCGGTACTGGTATGTATTTGTACACGGTAAATATTTGTATTTGCCTTATAAAATACATAACCCGCTGCGCACAGCTCTTGTTTAAAGGTATTACAGAATAGAACAAAGCTACAAGGTTATTAGAAATAATAGGAGTATAATGACAGTTGACTAAAGACCTTGAGCTAAGCATTTATCTCATTTAACATTAAATACAGGTTTTCTTTATGCAATAAGTAGTAAAATGCTATTTCTATCCTAAACCTTATTTTACACAGTTATGTTATAAACGTGTTACAGAAATGAACGTTCACAACATTTAATTTCTGTTACAGATTTATATAAAAATGACCGTGGCATTCTGATCCCGCTAACGTAACCCATAGGAACCTATTACAGGAATAAAAAGGAGCTTAAGTGTTATTCCCGTTTATAAATTTATCCGCGTAAGTATCAAATTTCAGCCTGGAACCCGTTTCTGCTAATTTTATGTCATAGCAAAACCACTGTTATTCCATTGACACTGCAAAACATGACATTGGATTTAAGACTTTATTGATATAAGTTTGAAGTCCAAAATTAAATGAAAAAAGTGCATTACATCTTTTCATTCACTCTACAAGATACCATTTAATTTTAAATGGCATCATTTGCTCTGTCAGTGGTATGACAATGGTTTTACTATGACATAAAAGTTGCAGAATAGGTGCCCTAAACCGTCCTGTCGTTAGATCATGAACGAATAACAAACATCTCCCGACCACCTCCGTGGTTTAGCGGTAGAGCATTCGACTGCCATGCAGAGGGCGCGGGTTCGATGCCCGCTCAGTGCAAATATTTGTATGCATGAATATGTATATTTGCATTGGTCTGGGTGTTTCTATATATAATATGTATGTTTATCCGCATTCTAGATCCCATAACACAAGCTAGTATGCTTACCATGGGTCTAGATAACGTTGTGTAGAATGTCGTGAAATATATTTATTTATTTATTATCTTCACAAACTTAATCACTCATAATATTAGCAGAATAGTAGGAAGTAACAGTTAACAACCCCTTGCTTGTACGGCATTACAACAAAGAGGTTATATGCCGAACAGTTACAAAAAAGAACATAAGAACGTAAAAAAATGGGTAATATAGGAACAAGAGACGTACTAAACAAATGTAGTGTATTTAACAATGGGAAACAATTTTAATTATGGAAACAATTTTAATTTACACTCATTCTTTCGGAAACCACGAAAAGAGTTAAGAACTAATTTACATGTTGAAAATTGCAGTTTAGAGTTGTTTACGAACACTCAATTCGGTTCGGTATTGCAAACTGAGCTTTGAATATTCCAACTACGTAGACATTCCAGTCTAAACTCAATACCGTATTCAACCATCAGATGTGTTATTTAGTGCATATATCGCATATTCTGAAATAAATAACTAATAAAATGAGCTATATTTGTGAAGCTTCACTGCGATTTTGTACCATTCAAAGTTCCGTATAGCAGTAGTTAATTAAATATTGCCGCTAAACTTGAAATGCCATCTGCATTCCTATAAATTCATAATTTATTCACAGATTTTCTAGCTGAATCAACTAACACTAACGACGAAGTTAGTTAATGGATACCCGCCGTACTACAAACTTTTCCCATCTCTGACATTTGAGTAATTACCTAAACAACCATATTTTCATCATCTCTCTTTGACTATATGAAGAGGTAGTGCCGAAAGACAAAATATACCTGTGTATGTGTTTGTCACACATATTAATTAAATAAACCATGAATTGTTTCCTTAGGTATACGGCGCCAATGTGAAACACATTATGGCGTATTTATATCGACTTGGTCACAGCGCAGCGTCATAGATTTTTTTTCCATCTCTTTGAAACTACAACCTTCATAACGTCCTTTTATCTACCTACCTTCGTGCGCATCTTCGGGGCTTCATTTGATTTGATTGGCTATTACTTAGTAAAAAATCAAATGAAGATGAAATTTTCTAAATAGAACGTAATTAGATAAGAGTGCTTTAGAATTCTGAATATAGAAAACGTGGGCAGTATTTAATTATTTTTTTAAAATTTTCAGCCAATATAATAAGCGAGGTAAATATGATTGCCTAGCATTCACCTTACTTATTATGTTGAATTTTCTTTGGGCCAAATTAAAAGATGCGATCTTTTTGTGTACTATCTTAATTTCATTAAGGTTTAAGAGAGTACAATCTATAGATACGAAAATTGATACATAGCATGAATGCTTTTATTTTACCTATATTAAATGTATAGGGAAATTTGAAGTGCGCAAGCAATGCTCAGACCGCTGAGCTACTTACTGAGAAGCAGCTCAGCGGTCAGAGCATTTGTCAGTGAGGGTCTGGTCGCAGTCCCGTCTGAGCATACTTTTTTTTCAAACCTAAAGCAAATTGAATAGTTAGCAAATTGATAGCTTCAAAAGTTCATAAACTAAATCGAAACAACTATTAGCCTGCTTTGGAAGTAAAATTGTCACATATGTTGTGACAGCAATCGCCCAAGAGGCATAGCGGACACTTATGTTTCCGTACCGTCTTAGTGTCTGCGAAGAAGAGGCTCTTCGCCGACACTCTCTTGATTGTGTACATACCGTAGATAAGGATGGGAATAGAGCTTGAGTAACAAACATCTTCACAAACTTTCACATTTATAATATCAGTAGCATAGGATGAATTATTTTAGCCTCGCTATACGAGTGGTTATTCATTGACCGGCGAATGATGAATGTATGAGATTGACACTTGCTTTAACTGTTATGACAGTCGTCAACATATGTCAATCACATAGGTACATTGATGAATATAACCATTCGGTGAATCCTTTGCCGCGCGATTTCATTCCTTCTTCCTACAGTCCCGGGTCGTCAAGCGAAAGGCGTCTATTGAAACATGCTACGTGTTTGTAATGGTGATCCTCTTTCCTGAAACTTTGCCTATAGCTTCCCATAAGGCGAGGTGAAGCGAAACTGACGTATCATACATAAAAAATAACAATTCAATTTATAGTAAAGACAATTTGTTTTCTCACCTCTTTTCCATGTCCGTCCACTGGTCGGTACCGCACCCACTTGCCCAGCTTAGGCCTCCAGTATTCAAGCGCGTACTCCTCCGCATACTCTTGGCCCTGCCCATTCCCGAACCGTCCCTGTGTGCTCGTTCCAGTGATCACATGTACAGAATGCAGGTCGATCTCCAGCCATTCTGTCGACTCCGTCGTGATTTGCGATCTCGGACACCACGCCCCTCCTTTTTTATCTTGGTTTAGTCTGGCAAAGTTTTAATAGTGTAAGCACAAAACATATATTCTAATCTAAAACTCTAAGTGTCTAGATATTTGTGTGTTAACAATGACAATATTTGTAAGACATGAATATGCTATTTCAAATACGAAGACAGCAAACACTCAAATTGTTTAGGTATAAGAGCACATTTTTTTAGACATGGTTTAAGAGAAGTCTCATAAATGTAGCTGGGTGTATGAGCTTAGTGGTCTAAGCCAACCTCTCCTGAAAGTCGTTACACCTGCTAAAAGGCTCTGGCGCAGGCTTACCTTTCACGGTCAGGAGGTCAGACGACAGTCAATACCAAACAAAAACAATAAGCGGACATCAGACTGCGAAGTGCAAACTTGATAATGTTATTTAAATATAGTTACGTATATACTTTTGTGCATATTAATATCCAACTAAACAAATTGGTTTGTCACTATCAGGCAGCTGTGGCTACTTCATAATTATTATTTAAGTGAAAATCACATATATTATTCAACCGGTAGATGCAAGTAAAATGCTTGCGGTCGCATATTCATGAACACGACCGAACGGCCTCTCTGTGCCTCGTCATTATATAGCGACGTCAAACGAAGTTTATAAGTTCGTTTCGGAACCACGTTTCGCTAGGTAAGTACACCTAACCTATACCCACACTTTTGCACAATTTTCTCTAATTAATTGGGTAAGAAATCTAAGATTATTCAAATTACAACATCAGTAAGAGATTGAAATGAAGTTGCTAATATTAACAGAATATTATACTTCTGAATAGAATCGAATTTAGATTAGAAAGTAACTACTTAATAAGAGATTTTAATCTAATTTGATCAAATAACAAACAAAGACGTTATCCTTTATTGCTAAGTAATAAATTATAACTTCATATTTTGACTATTTATACTGTTGATGGCACTAGGTGGAATTTGTTGGTAAATAAATTGAAAACACACTTGTACTTTTTCCACAGTATTTTTTATTAGATTTGACCGGTCCGTTCTGGACTTACGAGATCCTCAAAGGTTTACAATTACAGTTGAGAACTGTAATTGTCATCTTAAATACTTTGCATGTCAGAAAATTAAGATTGGCCGAATTATGTTTTTTAATACTACTTAGGTGGCCGACAAGCACACGGCCAACCTGATGAAAAGTGGTTACCGTAGCCTATGGACGTGTGTAACATCACAGGAGTCACTCTCGCGCTGCCGACCCTGTATATATATTTTACTTCGGAGGGCGCAAGAAAATCGTAGGTACCATGCATAGTCTATTTGCTAGTCGGAGACTTCTCCAGATCCGATATAGGCATTATTTATTTTTAAAACAATAACCTGCCCATCGCAGTCCACTGTTGGACTAGGCCTCTTTCAATGTTGGGAGACTTTGGCCTACTGTTTTCAAGCTGGCCAGACGGGTTGGTACAGGATTTTATTTCAAGTTTTCCTTCTCTAGCAGTGATAGCGTCTGCGTATTTATCCGTTGGTCGCGTCTTACGACACCCTTCGGATAAGATGGGGTGATGATACTTGTATTCTTTCTCCGTCACCACATGAATAATATTAATATTATATCTTTAACTGTCATTATTAAAAACCAGTATATAGTAATAAAAATCAAACTTTAGAATGAGTATAATTTATTGATAAGGTAGCCTAGTAAACTACACGTATCTTGCAGTTCTACTTTAGTGTCAGCCTGATTATCCGTGGTCTTACCATTGAATATCGAGATGAACTTGAACTAAACTGCCTTATCACATTCTATTCAATGCATTTCATATTGTAAAATTTGAGAACTGAGTATACTTGAATAGTGAAATCAAGTTCAGGTCCTAGCCCCTATAGTTTGAACGAATCTACGTAAATTCAGAACTAAGACAAACGTTTCGCTAAATTGCAAATATAGTAAGCTAAAACGAGAATACTGCGATGTTGCTGGTAAAGTGAGACACTAATTATTAGAAGGTGATATTTAGAGTTATTAACGGACAAGTAAATTTGTGTAGGTATTACTTCTCCATTGCACTGACTTAATTACTAAACTTTACAAAAATCAGCAGGAACAACCCGGCATGCATACACCTAAGCTAATTTTGCACTCTCAAAGGCACTATCAAAGATTACTTATAAGTGTACAAGAGAAGTTCTTGTAAAGTAGGAATGGGACTACATTTTATTGATGCAAAGAATTTACATCAGAGAGGGTGCTTAAGACGGCCTATACTATTTAACAGACTTGATGCAAATCTGTGTAAAGATAGAATTTATTCAGCGGAATTTCTTTTAGAGCTTGTTTCTACCTATGTTTGCTTTATTTCCTTCTTCCTTTAAACCCTGAAACTTTCAACTATATATAAGTAGAAGAAACAAAAGGTGTATTCTAGGATCGTAGCAAGTGGAAAGAATTTGTCTTTACCTACCGCTATGGGAAAAAGACGGGAGTATATAATAAAGTTCATCAAATGAATTGCTTGACCCCACTTACTGCCACTTGTCACTATTGATATCTCGATTGACCTTATTATGTGAGATCGAATACGGAGATTAGTGGTGTATTTTCATCTGTACTAACCCTTCTCTGCTAACAGGCTACGCATCTATGTAAAATTTATGTGTATCATCGGAATGGTACTTTTATTCTTTATGATTTATCAAGTGCTGTTGAAACACGAATAAAAGCCTATTTTTAGTTAAGCATTGATTTCTTATAAAGTGCCTATCTGACCCTATACATTTTAATAACAACTACAGAAGTGGTAAATAAGTGCCTACATGCGGAAGAAACTGAGTCGTAGAGGGCACTGAACTTTATTAAACGCCAGTGTTTATGCACAAGTCTGCTAATGCACTCATCTAGCTGCTAGTGCTTCTGACAAAATGCTGGCGAGACATATGCTTATATAGAAGAACAGTGCCAAGCCCGAAGACCAAATAAAGGCGTCATCTAGAATTAGACTGTCAATGCCTCACCTTGATATTCGTTGACTTATATGCAATAATCCAAACGAACAACACTATACAAACAAATAAACAAATTTAGCTAATGATATAGATAATGCTTTCAAAGGCATATCAAACTCAGTGGTTTATTTAGTCTGGCACGACTCGCGTGGCTGACTTTGATGTTAAAATGTGAGCGAGCAAAGCATTCATGTCAATAATAATCCCATCACAGAAAAACTCAAGACGGCAGGCGCACTGTATTACTCAACGCTCAACAGTGCCTACTACATATATATCAATCAAAGTTAATAATACTGTTGTTATTAGTGCATTCACTTATCATGTGTCATGCGGCTGTGTTATCGTTCGCACCAATCAAATTCCGAGATGGCCAGTCATTAAGCCCATTGACGAGACACCGGCCTCTTTCCAGATATCAATGAGGCGTGAACAAACTTTAATAATTTATCACTTAGCTGGCATATTATGCTACATGCTTTACTTCACTTTGATACTATTTCAACACTTTCGTGTAGTTCTATTGAAGTAACATGTTAGTGTAGCGATAAATCCTCAATGTTGTAACAAACATAACCCTCGGGATGTTCAAGTGTTCGATACTAGAAAAACAAAGGCGTCGCATATTAACTTTCATAATTAATGAGTTATAATAAACATACAATAACCGCTAGTTCACGACCGCATGTAGGTACCGTATCGTAAACATGTGAGCGTCTCCATCGATGCACACTCACGACTTAACATTGGACACTCCATAAAAGTTGAAAATACACCACGCCCGTAAAAAACGACTTGACCGTAAGAGTCAGGCAAGAATAACTCTAATATTAGGAATTCAGACGTCGCTCATTCAATCGCGTGCACGTTCATGGTATATTCAAAAGATCTCGCACAATAATGGAGATGTTTGCACAGGTTAACCCTTATTCATAATAGAAACGTGAATACTTTATACATATTCGAGATTTAACATTAAAATTGACCCAAATACGTGTTCTACGGAGTCCTAGAATAGTGAACATTCATCGTTTAATAATTTCGAGATGTTCTCTATTAAGTTTGTGATGTTAAATGTAGAATATAAAATGAATGTACATACCTGCCGTTTTGCGGGGAGACATTCCCGTCATTATAACTGGAGCTAGCGGTGATATCCCTGTCTGGAATCATACCGCTCTCCATGCCCAGTGGCGCGATACATTGTGCTGTAAACAGACACAGCTATACATATATGTCGGATTAAATTTACAGTCGAGAGACGTTCAATGTGTGCTGACTTGATTCAACTTAAAGGGCATTTACATGCTCGTCTTGCCTCTAGTGGAGACGGCAGTACATCAACAGAGAGTGACATACTATATTTTATATTAGCTAGGGCCGTATGCATGCGTTACAATATTGGCAAGTCACTTGATTTATTTTTGTAAGGCGTTTTCCCTTGGAATATATAAAATAATTCACTAAAGTTTCATGTCAAATCGATGTTGATGTTATGGGAACGCATAGAGGACCAAGACATAATATTTTTAAGATAGACTTCAATTTCATAGAATCAAACTTATTTCATAATTCAATTTGTACGAAGCCAAATGTACCTGTAAATTTCAGAACAACAAAAAACAACAATCAATCGAAAGCAGGACATCATAATAAAGAACATTAGAAAATAATTGAGCTACAATACAAAAAAATAACATGGACTAAAATTACGACAGTCAATTTAAACTTTGTAGGAGTGTGTCAAAAAGTTTTGATAAACTGTAATCGATGGTGTACCAAGAACAGGTTAACAAATAAAGAAGTTATTATTGCGTGCTATATAATGTTTATAAAAAACCTGCCAAATTTAGGCCCCGCTCTACACCACCCTTAAACGAGTAAGCGTATAATTAATTGTGTTCGATACATCCGCACAGCATGTCTCCCACTTAACATTAGCAGAGTTCATAGACACGGGTATTAATTAATAAAATGTGAAAGAGTGGGTACTAAATTAAATAAACATGAGACACAAGTTGTCAGGCAAATTTCTCATTGGGCTTGTACAGTGTAATTCTCAACGGGGTCGCTTATTAGTCAATCTAGGGCCCGCGTGTGCGGTAGGTATAAGGGCAACAAACGAATTGATGTACATTGCATATAGGCACATATGTGGTGTAAGTGATGTATGTTGATGTTGAATCATTTAATTAGCTATGCGGGGCCACGCATCACTGATGAGCGGGCGCGGACGCTCTATTGTAATGTCCAAATTATAGTTATTTTCATTGTTCAGTTCCTTAACGACTTATAAATGATTTATTGTGAAATGCATATTGATTCAAAGCCCAAACTTGTAATCAAACATACATATGTATGTAATCGATATTGATTACGGTCACCTCCGGGGTAATTTGGTGTGTTTTACTGTAGAACCGGATTTTCTTTTCATAAAATCGAAGTTAAACCAAACATGGTTCGGAAGCACCAGGCATACTAATTTATGTTTGTTTAATAGTGCTACAATTATCAGTATTAAATTAATTTAGCCCCTTTCGGCCAAAACGGTGTGGCGGTTATTTGTTCACTAGGATTATTGTTAAACACACGAAATCGCTATCGCTCGTCCTTTCTGCCGTCCACTGTAGTACAGTGGCCATCAATCATTCCATTCAAGTATCCTAAGTTACGTGGCACTTATTGAACGAACATTGTAAACTGTTTCACAATCCTACATTTAATTTCTCATACAATTTGAGAACACGGCCTAAAATGTGTAACCACGATACGGCTATCGTTAGGTAAACATGTGCGTTACTGCGGACCACACACGCGCCAGCTCACTATGACATAAATGACAAAAACGTGTGATCGTTTAAGAATAAGCTCTATTTTGATAACCAAGATCATTAACCTATAATGCTTATTAACGTTAAATTTGTAAACGTTTAGTAACGAACGGTACATAATCGCGGCAGTTACATTGCCCTCGGAACGGAACTGGAATGGATTCGAAGATGAACTGCTATAGGTTCTTGACGTCTGTCCAGTAGGCTTAATTTATATTCACACAGCAACAGCGCTCATAGATATATGGAACCAAACATAGATACTATAAGTCAGTTACAGGTCGCATAGCTAATCTACGTTGTACCTTATCGGAGGATTGAAGTCGGTCTAGTTTGGACCTACATGTGTAACATCAAGTATAATATCCCATGTTCTTTATAATGTGAAGATATCAGTAAATTAGAAACCATTACGAGTTAGACTTAAATTTTCCCCTCCACCGAACAAAAGACAGGCGCTTATGGGTCAAATGCAAATAGAATTCGCTTGTTGCGTGTCTCGTTATTTAAGCAGGCCTCTTGTTGCTCAGCGCTTGAGAACAAATTGCAAACGTCATAAAGCCAGTTCAGAATATTCATAAACACGAATAAACGATCTTGGTTTAAGTAAAAGCATTTACAAGGACCAGTGGATCGCAAAGTGTTTGCGTGCTTCTGACGTCCGGCAAATTGGATGTACCTACTTTTGTGTCGGCCAGTTTAACTGTTCAATTTGAGAAACATTAAAGTGTAGTTTATAATGTAGCCGACGATTTCAGTAGATGCTTTAGTGAAAGGCGAATAACGTACAAAATGTAGAGTGGGGCAAGTTTCAGAAGCACTGAACTTGTGCGTGCTTGTGCTGTTGCGTGACATGTAGTCGTCTAATGAATAATAAACAGCGCAGCGGCGACTCGCTACTCATTCATATCCATCCACGAAAGGTAATATTCTTTTGAACATAAAGCGATCGAATGTCAACTTAAACCGCTCACAATATTGGCTTCGGCTCGTATAAATATTTACGTATGCAGCGGCTACTCGACGAAACCTCTCCGTTACCTGGATACGTATGCATTGTCAGCCATTTTACACGGTACACGTTAACTTATTCTGATACATGCTTTCTTTTTCAAATAAAACCACTTCGCGTGATATCGTTGTACTATTATTTTAATTACTTTCATTGTAAAAGGAGGGTCGTTAGCATTTTGTTTCCTTTTTTCATGTTCAGTAGCTTTCACGATGGATGTGTATATTATACGCACCTACCAATGAGTACATATAACAAGTAGACAACGCCAACGGTGCGGTTGGGTAATGACTTTTCAAACTATTCAACGCAGAGCGTTGCGGTGCGTAGACCAAATAATAATTAAGCCATTGATGGCAGATCGATATAACGTGGCCAATGTACACTAAATAATAAAATTCGACGTTAAATGAGCTTCAGGCAAATTCGACAGGACCGTTTCAAAGGACGACCGTTGCGTTTCTTGTAATCGATACCAGACGAATAATTAAACATAACAACGGGATGTGCCTACCAAGTGTGGGTAATGCATGTTTTAGTTAAGGGTTACGGGAATATAGGGGGCCCCAGGGTGTATACGAACCGGTGTGAAACGAGTAAAAAGCCAAAGAGCTTTTTAAACCGTTTCTATAAGGATTATCTATGGCGCGTATAGAATATTTATGTGGCGGTCGTTATAAAAACTATACGTGTATTTGAACCAAGCTTTTAATAAATAAATGCAATAGATAGGCTATTAGCCGATCGTAATATAGATACGTTTGCGTAGGTACCAAAACTAGTGATGTGATTGGTTTGATCCAGTGATGAGTAAAATAAACGAAAACAGCGATGGCTCTCAGCGCGCAATCAGATAGGCGATCGACATCAGTCAACTTGTTAATTACAAATAACGAATAAATGTAAAAGCTTAAATTTGTACGTATATATAATATAAAAGAAAGTTTTGACATAATGATCACAGCTTCATTCTATCATCGCCCCACTCGCCATAGACAGGGAATTCATACTCACACATTGCGACCGGAAAGGGTACGCAATGTGCGCTATGAAAGGAACTTCATTCCACGTATGCTCAAGCTTTGGAATGAACTCCCTGCTGCGGTTTTCCTTGGCTATGAATATGGGGTCCTTCAAATGGGGTATTAGAAGGTCTTTTCAGGGTCGGCAGCATGAGTGTATCTCCTCTGCTGTTGCATTTCCATGGGACACGGTAACTTACCATCAGATGGGCCGTGTGCTTGTCTGCTACCTAAGTAGTATAATAAAAATTACAACTCATGAACGGCTGTGACACTGGTGTTGAAATTGGTGGGGAAGTAGCTTAGAACCAGGTGACAGACATAATACGAAGTAACTTCATCCCGTTAAACCTCAAAGAGAATACAAGTTACTATGAAACGAGGTTCTTATAACAAAAACACATCTGAATTGGAATAACAAAATGCAAATGACAGCTAAACATAATTTTGTCTATAGTTAAGTATGGTTGAAAATCTGAAAACTATTTTTTGTCAGAAATCAATAATAAGTAAAAATCACTATTAGTTAGTAGCTCGAAAATAACTTTCTCCACAATATATGAAAATGAAAATAAACATAGGTTCAAGTTACACAAGTGAATATATTTTTATATATTCGTAACGTAACGCGGACAAAGTCCCAGGTAGATGCTAGAAATAAATTAACGTTGCTTTTACAAAACAAATTATCTTTTTATATGGCGTAAGTATGCTTAAAATTTAATATTCAAAGCAACTACAAAGCCTACCAATAAAACTTACTTTAATAAAATATCAAGTCTTACTTTCTCGTGGTGGGTTATGGTTTTATTGAAGTAGCTACCGCAATGAAAAGCACCCTAACGAAATAAATGTAATGCTTGCTTTGTATGAAATGGCCGTGTTCCCGGTCGGGACGTATCTAAGTTGCATTTGCGGCTTCCGTTTTAATTCTTTAAAAGTAAATAACATGACGTTATTCACCATTGTCGCCGCCACCGGTCGTATATCTACGTGAACTGATTATGAACGCGACAGTGCGAAGCGAACTACTCGTTGCAAATAAAGAACGTGGATGGAGCCTTAGCAACAGGCTGGTTATAACTTCGAGGTTAACTTATCGAGCTTTCATGTGAGAGTTGGAAGTTTAAGATGTCGTTAAAATAGATTGTTCCTAAACTAAACTCTTGTTCGTGAAAACGGTGTCGATAACTTTCTTTACCATTATAGGTCGTGTATTGTGGAAACCGCTTTGCCCCCAGAAGTTATAAGAAGTGTTATCGCAGTTTTCTACCAGTACCGATGACACCGCTTCCTTTCTAATAACACAGGTTGCATCAATGAGATGCAATATATAGGTTTCATTATATAAATTAAACTTCATACTCCCGTTCGAGCTTAGCATACATAGATAGTTAACATGACATAAGCTGCATATTGAAACTTCAAACACTAATATTACGAGTACTAATATTGTTCATATAACTGAAGGATTGCCTCGGGAACAGTTCCAGTGAACGTTTGATAGATTAGTAATAGCGACTAACAGTCTACGTCAAGGATTAGCAAGTATGTTATTAGATACATTATTAAATTCCGACGGCGTGCCATTACGTTAATAGTAGCACGTGAGTTGTTACAAATTATTCATTAATAATTGAGGTATATCGATTGTTTTTACACCCACGTATTATTTAAGTACTAAGTAATCACACGATATTTATATTAAATATAGATAGGTACCAGATTCTAATTACAGAAAGATTGCGGGGAATACTGAAATAGTAACAAACAAAATCCATTTTTTTGTGGAGTGTTCTCAATTTTCAGTACTTTTTAGAAATCTTGGAAATAAGATGAATAAAATGAGTAAAAAGTCGTTCTCAAGTTTTAATGTGGAACAAGGAATTACCAAATCGGATTTTTGTACGTGCCAATAATCTTCACGAAGTCACCGCCGGAGCCGATGGGAGAGGTTATGTTTCAATAATGTTAACAGGAATTGGGTATTTGACTGGCTAGTCAAATTAGATACTTTTTACTAAACGTCAAAACAGTAAATAAATAAATAAATATTCCACGACATTCTACACAACGCTATCTAGACCCATGGTAAGTATAGCTTAACTAGCTTGTGTTATGGGATCTAGAATGCGGATAAACATACTTAGATATTTTTTTTTTTGTAAATACATACATATTATACATAGAAACACCCAGACCAATGCAAATATACATATTCATGCATACAAATATTTGCACTGAGCGGGGAACCCGCACCCCCTGCATAGCAGTCGAATGCTCTACCGCTACGCCACGGAGGTCGTCGTGGGTAAGTTAGAATGAAACGTATAAAATAAATTTATTGTGACGTCATCATATTCCATAGTCAAATAAATTATGTACTAATATAGATTGGGTGGATGATTAAAAAGAAATTAAAACGATAATATAAGAACTGACGTAACTTGTACTGCTCTTTTACCATTCTTAATTAAATAAGCTCAGTTATATAATTTATGTTAACTACAGGAAAATACTCAATTGACACTATCGTGATTTAGGTACATATATAGTTCTGATTAGCCTGACATATCGACCACGTTACACCGGCCGTGGTCACAGGCTGACGGCCGGTGTAGTGTGATAGTAACGTGAAGCAAATCCATGATATGTATATATACCTTTACCATAATCATGTTAATTCCCGTTAACATTATAGTATATGGACTGTGTGAATGATGATATGGTTAAGAAGGGAGTGAATGTTGAGATGACTGCAACTAGAGATGAATGGAAAAAGAACACGTGTAGCGTCGACCCCAAATAAACTTGGGATGAGGGGAGGATGGTGATGACGATTATTATTGTATATCATGAAAGCGATAGTTTTAAGTTATTATTGCAAATCAGAGAGAAAGAGAGAGAGAGCTCTCTCTCTCTCTCTCTTTCTCTCAGACAGATTAAAAAAGAATGTAGAGTAACTATAGATTTGCATTAAGGTCATCGAATAATGTTAAGTATTTTAGATAATCACTTCCCATGCGGTGTCGTACAAGGCGACTAAGCGATAGGGCTGTATAACACCAGTCAGATATAAACAGTCCAGACTCAGCTTTAGATGCATTGCTCGAGTCAACAATAGTGCCCGGAAGGCGGCAATAGACTCACCCCATATTACGTTGGACTGAATTCAGTAATTGGTGAAATGTGGGTGTTAATTCACCTATGCCTAACCCTCCGGGGATAAAGGCGTGATTATATGTATGTATGTACGAAGAAGTTGAATCTCCAAGCGTGGCGCCAATATAAGGCTAGAAAATAACAACCTTGCGTGGTCGTATTTACAGTAGCTTATAGAAATGATAATATACAACATATTTCTAGCAGTATTGTTTTCATCATAGGTACTTTAAGATATTTATAGATTGAATTGGACCGTCAGCGTTCGTCGGGATACTGGTAACTAGGTCAAACAGTATCTCTTGGTATAGTGTATATATTTTAATTGTTTTTTTTTTGTTAGATTTTAGAATTTTTTTATAATATAAATTACACATATATCGACGGATAACAACGACGGTTCGTGTTCGTCCTATACCTATGAGAGTTAAGTAAGATATCTTTTTTGAGATGGCGGTAAGGCCCCAGGTAGTGATTTTAGAAGCATATTTATGATGGCACTGATTTTGACCTTTAGATTTTCAGTTAAAAAATACATTGTTTTTATAACTGGCGAAATGTGGGTGCTACCACCTCTGCCTACCCCTTCGGGGATATAGGCGTGAGTTTATGTTATGGATTATGTGTAGGGAGATGAAGATTCAGACTTACCCCCCTGGGTTAGCCTGAATCCTCATCACGTATCACCACGAGGGAGAGTGTTAAAAATTGCTAAAAGCCCCTCTATACTATTAGTAATATTAAAATAACAGCTTTATAATGATTGTATATAAAAGATTGTAAATAAAAAGCAAATTGTAACAATGTTTGACATGGTAAAATCTCAGAAATTGACGGGATTTTCCGTGGCAGATAGCTATAGGCAGTTAAAAGATTTAGACTGCTTGCAATAAGATGGGGTGGCACAAAATTAACACCCAGACCTAAGTCCACCGGGCTAATATAGTTGCAGATATATTTAAATACATATGAAATAAATTTTAAGGCTCGTTTCTCATGAAAAGAAGGCTGACTCATAATCATAATGTGGTGATGATGATTAATTAAGTTGGTTTTGTCAACCACGAGATGCTTCTCGTTTCTAGGGTACTCGTATTATTAAAATTAATAATATTAGCGAATGTTTCAGTTTCAAGTACACGCCAATTATTGAAAATAGTGCTTCAAACATATCGCGATTAATTATTTTCTCTTGAAACATTTCAATATTTCATCGACGGAAGTAAATTAATGGCGATTAAATATTATTTGTGTAACAAGGTCGTTAATCGACGGAAGTAAATTAATGGCGATTAAATTTTATTTGTGTAACAAGGTCGTTAATACAATTACCTAGTGCTTTCATCAACGTTCTAAGATATAAGTTTTGGTTCAATTGAAATTTTGAAATATAACAACTCTAAAAGCGACTGGTGGAATTTATAATTCTTCGTGCGAGTTCAGCGAGGCACGCCGTCTCCGTTGCTCTGAGAGCAACGAGAACTTTCTAATTAAATATTAAGGCGGTCCATACACAGACATCGACAGGGGACTTGCCACTATAACTTTTTATAGCATTATTATTTGGTCATGAGTGCTCATGCTCATGAGTCATCACTGATGCTGTGCTTTGTGGCCTCTGATGCCCATTCAACTTTGTAAAACGCGTAAATACCTACAACACACTTTTGATCACCCCACAGAATTTCACAGTAAAGAAACAAATTACATACCGTACATACTTATTAGTTTACTACGAGTAAAAGTTAAACAACACAAACGCTAAGTAAAAGTTTATTTGTCCATTCCTAAGTAAAAGTCAGGTTGATGGTGTCCATTGACTATATGTATACACTAGCTGACCTATTTTGAAACCTCATATCAGGGTTGAGCCCGTAATATTTTAGTCTTCAAAAATGTATAGAAATCTGCCGGATTTGTTGACATTTATGAAGACTGCCACGTTACCTTAAATAGTACCGTAATGATATATAGCCTAAATCCTTTGTCGTTATATCAAATCAAATCAAATCAAATTTATTTATAATCGTTCCTCCTCCTCACATGGAGTACTGCTGTCACCTTTTTGCTGGAGCACCTGCATACCAGCTTGACCCCTTCGACTCAGTGCAAAGACGGGCATTGAGGCTGGTTGACAATCCCATACTCACAGGTAGTGTGGAACCTCTTAGCCTTAGGAGGGATTTTGCCTCACTGTGTGTGTTCTACCGCCTATACAATGGTTTGTGCTCAGATGAATTGTTTTACATGATGCCCATAGCTACATTCTATCATCGCACCTCTCGCCATAGGCAGGGAATTCATCCTCGCACATTGCGACCTGAGACGGTGCGCACTGTGCGGTATGAAAGAAACTTCATCCCACGCACACTCAAGCTGAGGAATGACCTCCCTGTTGCGGTTTTTCCAAGCGCCTACAATATGGGATTCTTCAAGAGGGGCATCAGAAGGTTTCTTCATGGTCGGAAGCGCGAGTGTGACACCCCTGGTGTTGCATACGTCCATAGGCCACGGTAACCGCATCCCATCAGGTGGGCCGTGTGCTTGTCTGCCAACTAAGTGGTATAAAAAAAAGAAAAAAAAAGCTGTATTTTACATGGTTCTTAATCTATCGTGCGTTATTACATTGTGCATGGGTAGGTATATTAGGTATGTATAATATATATTTGTGCAGTTAACTGTCTTACAGAGATCTTTACTTAGGGATATATATCTAAGCTGTGCCTGAACTAGGTAGTCCTGTGCTTCAGGCGTCAAGTGTAGATTAACAATATTTCATAAATACTATTGCAGATACAATCAATTTACTAAGAATATTACAATGCTAGGGTGATTCACTACTACTAACTAAAGTTATGTTTTAATTATGCAACTTAACAGTAATTATCTATTTTAAAACAGACAATAACTCCTCTGTGTCATCGTAGGACAATCTTTGGAGGACATTCTTTACGACTCGTTTACAACACGCATAATTTAAAGAATAAATGCTTATTATAGCGTTTATCCTTTTGTACAGAAGTGGTCCTAAAAACAAGTAAAATTTACCAGTGTACTCGTGTTTTATTGCAATTCTTTCAGTGCAAACAATATCTTTCCGCCTTTTGTTAGTAATTTCGGTGCTATAGGGAAGTGCTACGTGCTGTTTTAGTACTGTGCTTAGTATAAATAGCTGACGGACTGTTAGTACCTCGCAGGATTTGTATAAGAGGTCGGTGGGCGATAAGAAGGAGCGGAACGTTGCTACCTTGAGGATCGCTCTATGAGCTCGCTCGACCGGCAGTAGCAATATCTTGCCCACTCCCCCCAAGATGTTATGCAATATGTTAATATTGACTGGCAAAGGGCATAATAAACTTGTTTAATCAATTTTGGTTCATTGATATGTCTTATTTTTTTAAACACAAATATCAATTTCCGTAGTCGATTAATTAGTAGTACCTAAAATAGACTATTCAAAACAACAATAACAATTTCAATTCAAACCAGTAGTTCCTGAGATTAGTACGTTTAAACAAACAAACAAACTCTCAGATTTATAATATTAGTATAGATTTATAGTATCTACAGACGTTTATACTTCCATCCTCCCAATTCTACTGTGCCTATTATTAATGGTTCTCCAACATAATCAACATTAATCAGTCATCTTATCAAAATCTGCATCAGGTGACATCTGCCAACAGTTTAAAAGAATGAACTGAAAACCTTATAGTTCAATTAACATTCACTCAATAGTGACGTATAACACAACACAAGCGTGATACGGACTTGTGGCGCCGCGCCGTAAAATTGCTGTAACATACCTATTCCCCGACCTTCAAACTTTTATTTCATGAGGTTAATAGCGAAACCGTGACTACAAGGAACATTATAAAGTACCTAGCCACCTGAAATTGCCCGTAAGTGAAAACTTTTGGTTAGTACTTACATTGGTAATGTTATTTAAATAATTTAAAATGTTTATTGCGAATAACGTTCAAAGAAAATACTAGGAATTTTTCCTATGTCAAAACACTGATATATTTATAAATCTATGTGTCTAAAGAATCGAACAAAACTTCACCACGTTTTGGAGTATAATTCGAAATATATCGATCTTAGGAAAAATGAAGACGAAAATTAATGGAAATTTTGTTCTAAACAACTTTTATTTGTAGTTAAAATTTTTCGTGTAAAAATATAAATAAAGGACTTATTCAGTAAATAAAATTTCACGTTTAAATTCAAGATGGCGGAGAAAGCAAGGTACCTAATAACACGCGCGAAAATCGAAATTTAGACTCCTCTACGAATATCGAAAGAAAATTGCTACTAGCAATTTTTTTAAAGTTTTTAACTCAGCTAAATTTATTGTATTATTCTGTATCCGCTCTGATTTCTGTCAAGTTAAAAAATTCAAGTGTTGTGTAGAATGTTGTAGAATATTTATTTATGTGTTTAATTTATGAAATAATGACAAATTTATCAATTTTATGATACAGTCTCACTTGTGTATCTACATATTTATGTTGTTCACATAATACCAACTGAGAGCAAACCGTCCGCTTTATTATTCAGTCTCAAGAGCTGAACGTCGATCGAGCTAAAATGGCCGCAGACTAACTTAATAAATCAATTACAATAAATATCATCAATATGCATGACTATGAACAATTTTATTATCGCAGTCCACAGCGCAGCACATAGGCTTTTACCAATGTGCGCTACGCACCGCTGTTACAGCACCCGATCCTCAGTCTTCATCATCTATTTGATAGAGGCAGGTCCGTATTATTCCTGAATCTCGATTCATTTACGGACAGTAGTCAAACAGTAGTCTAACAGTCTATACAATCAGTCCTCACATAAATTGAGATTCAGAACTCGGTATTGTTCTGGAATACGGGTCTAATATATTGATTTACGAAACTGGAACTAGCAATGAACGCATTATTTCTATTGACTGCATTATACTGACGGCACAGAAACTCTGTGCTTACAGGGTCGGCAGCGCGAGTGTGGCTTCTCTCGTGTTACACACGTCCATAGGCCACGGTAACCACTTTCCATCAGGTGGGCCGTGCGCTTGTCTGCCACCTGAGTGGCTTAAAAAAAATCGCATAACAACATCACTTTTCTAATTATGTTGTAACGTACTGTTAAATAAGATAAATATGTACCTATTATAGGAAGCTTTGAGAATTTATTCTGATTAACAGCGGTTAATCAGTATACTATTTATAATATGAAAGAAAGTAAGGAAAGAGCGTAGTGAATGAGAAAAGTATTGAAGGTTGACCCCACTATCATGTGGGATATGATATACGAAAGTAAAGTAGCAAAGCTGTTGATATTCGTCTACAAATTTCATCTACAGATTGTAGCACAGGGTTTGATATATTGAGGGGACTGAGAGTAAACTCGAGTGCAATATCACTGAGAGAAGTGTTTACGGCAATGCAATTTCAATATACGTCAAACCAAATGAAATTAATTTCATAATCGTTGTACAAAATTATACATGGGTTCTTAATCTATCGTGCGTAATTAGTTATTACATTGTGCATAGGTATCTTAGGAATGTACGAGTATAATATATATTTGTGCAGTTAATTGTCTTACACAGAGGTATCTACTTAGGAATATTACCTAAACTGTGCCTGAACTAGGTAGTCCTGTGCTTCAGAGTGTACGTCTGTGGACGTTGATCGACTCAGTGATTCGACCAAGAAAGCTGGACTATAAATGTCACTAGCTTTGAATACACATCACATACGCGCTTATCAAGACCTAGTCGACACGTATTATTGTGGACTTAGAGGAATTATGCGTCCGTGCGATCCCTTCAACGGACACAAGTGGAAGAAGACCATACAGTTCTGGTCCATTAAATCACCTTTTGCACGTATTTTTTTTTTATTAATTGCTAAAGATGTTATAGTATTTTCAATATAATTAGGTTAGTTAGTGTTGAATGAACAGCTTATTCAATAAAAGTATTACTGTTCCAAAATATGATTAATTCTAAAGACTATTAAAAGAAGAAATATTTGTACAAGACTCGGACAGCGGATCTTGGGTCCAGGTAAAAATGGTAAAGTGGCAACCATTGTTATTAAACTATTCACCGTTTGCGGAATCTTTCTACTTATAAATTCGTGGTTTTCTGTACAAAACTACTGAATACTAATAATTATTCTTGTATTATATTAAAAACTGAAGTATGCTGACATTTGGCTGGTTAAATTTGGCCTCAAGTATAAATTGGGTACGCTTTAATGTGTAGGTAAGTACTTGTGATTGTGTAAAGATAAAAAAAGTGCTAACAAAAAGGAAATGGTGCCTCAAAAACCTTTGAAATGGTCTCCTGCGAAATGTCAACTACCACTTATAATTGGTTATTGTCATGCAAACAACAATTTTTTACACACATTCCACTTCTATAATTATGTTTTGTTGAGTAGTGTAATAAGCCTCCCCTTAACATCGGGAGAGGTCTGCGTCCAACAGTGGACTACGATAGGCTTATTGATTGTTTGAATAGATTATTTTATGGCATCTCGGTAAAAAAAGAAGAACAAATAGGAGTTAAATAAATCTACTCCAAGAAGTGAGCATCGCATACAGAGTGGCTCACGTTTAAGCTCGCCCGAAATGAAAGATTAGTCAGAAGATTACGAGTACAGTAACGTAGTAATATAGTTTCTCTCTACCTACAGTCAAAGATTATTAAACTTGAAAATCAAAAATTATAAAGAATTGTAAATTATGATTGAGAAACTGTCACTCAAACAACCCAGATTGACAAACAGCTCATCGCTTTTCTAAAACAACGCCCGTCACATACCCCGGCACAATGTGGTTTGACAAAATTAGCAGACCTAAAGCCTTTTACATTCTTTACCCTCAACGCTTACCCCAACTGACAACCATGTAATCCGAAGTTTCGACATCTCTTTGATAAGTAAAGCTTTCATTTCCGAAGCATAGAACGCCTTTGAGGAATTCATTCATTCTCGTGCTGCTCTACAGTTGTAATTGCAATTTTATCATATTTTCCGATTGCAATTTTCTCATTTATAGAAAATGACGTACTTCAGACTTGTTTACTGTTTAATCAGTAAATAGATTCTAATACATAAATTACAATAAAATTTATTTCATTAGCATTACTTTTATTATGAATACATTTTTCTAAAGCAGTATTATAGAACTGGACATTCGTTTAAATCTTATAGAGAGCAGAGTTCAGTTTATGTAGGACAAAGCAAGCTTATATTCAATACAATCTGTGTACTTCATTTCTACGTTAAACAAGATCCAATATCGTTCTCCACTTCAACGAAATTACTTCGAGGTCCATTGATGAACGCAGTTCAGTGTCTCAAGGGGCAGTGCCACAGTGTGATTAAGTATACGCAATTTTATCCAAATACAAACGGCTGAATTGAAGTGGTTCGGATTCGTTATTATCATGTTTATAATACGTGATATTTCAATACTTATGAAGACTTATATGGATATTTACTTTTAAAAATATATTTTGAAGTCTAATTGAAAGCTAATCAAACTGTGGATGATTCTGAAGATACAATAATCCCGCGAATTTGACAGATACTTAATTATGGCATGAGGTATCAACTATAAAATTCAACAGTTTTTCCTTTATCAGTGTCTGTTTTTTATTCTCTTTGGTTTATATTCGGTTTAGTTGTTATTATTAAATTACATAGTTTTGAATTATTTTGTACCATGTAAGTACTAATTTATTGCAAAGTAGCAAGCAACTTCCTGTGTAATTACATAGGTTGTCTTGTTCACTCATGAAATAGATGGCTCTCTCTTCTCTAATGTAATTGAATGTGAAAATAATACGATAAGTTAATATAAATACGTAACACAGGAGCGACGATCGGTGCAGAGTGCATTCTTACATAACAAGCTTCATAGGAAGTAGAAATTTTACCTTTTTTATATTATAGCATTTTTAATAATTTATTATTTCGTCCCGGTAATATTATTACTATGATTTTTATACCACATAGGTGGCAGTTAAGCACACGGCCCACCTGATGGAAACTGGTTACCGTGACCTATAGATGTGTGCTACACCAGAGGCGTTACACTCGCGCTGCCGACCCCGTAAGAACCATCTATTGCGCCTTGAAGAACCCTATATTGATCTAATCATAAACCATTTTCTTCATAAACAGTAAACCGTTATTTATGCTGAAATTGCTCAATAGCAAAGGAACATTTTAGTTAACTTTTTGGGCATCGTAAATCGTTCGTTATTGACAGCAGTGTTCAATATCCCCGATAGTTAGTGTCCGTTTCCTTGTTTGAGTTTCTATTTAACGATGATATGATAGGAATTTAACCATTATTTCATTGCGCCAGAACAATTTCAGCCATCTTCGATCTGCTCCTTTCTAAATCCATTTATGAACACAAAACATTTCTAGAACCCCTGTAGAACATATAATATGGCAATGTAGTAACATAACTATTATTTGGGTTGGCAACATTGGTTACTAAACCCAACACTAGTTCCGGTTCCGCTAAGCTCTCTCTCTCTCTATGGTTCTACTGTTAGAAATATTAGAATCGAAAGTTTAAGTTCTTCTTTTTAAACTGTGCTACTATGATAAAGAATCAGTTTTGTGCGTCATATAACAAATATCTTCAACCGCCACCAACAACCAACCAACAAAAAGTGTGGCTTCTCTGGTGTTACACACACGTCCATAGGCCACGGTAACCACTTTCCATCAGATGGGCCGTGCGCTTGTCTGCCACCTAAGTGGTATAAAAAAAACCCCTTCCAAATTTCTTTCACTGATGACATGTTAGTATTTTTAAAAGATATTTATTTAGATTCTTATCTATTCAAGTTTCATTCCTTGAAACATTGCTATGCTTAAAAAGGGTTTGTTATGTTGACTAGTACAATATTACGTAACAATGACTTTCACCTCCCTTTCCACAAGTTGAGGTTATATAGTGATTTTACCCCTCACCCGTTGGGACCCTTATGTAATTGATGAATTGCCCTTACCACACTTTGAGAAAATTGAGTTGAAAATTCAAATGTAAACTAAAGCAAATACCTGCTTAGAGATCCAGTCAAAGTATTTACAACTTCTAACATACGGAATTGAGTCACACTAGTTTCCAACAAACCGATCCGTGGAACTTTGTTAAGAAACAATATTCGAGAACATAGGATGCAGTATTGTATATGTGTATCACATATAAGTCACAGATTAGATAGAATAAATATCTGTTGTATAACATACATTATAAGTACCTGCATGCTTAAATTAATTACGAAGCATCGTTAGTAAGTTCTAAAGCAATACGTATAGGGGATTAAATTAATGATTTATACGTAACGTATTTGTGTAACAAGTAGGTATTGGTATTTTCCAACCTCAAACCTACATTTTTGTAAACAAAATGAAATGTGTTGTGTAATGAGAATGGCATATGTGTAATAAATACTGTAATGGCATATGGTAACGAGTAGGTATGGTTTATTACTTTTAATTAATTAAAGGAAATCTAAACTTGAGCATCTTTGTATTTTTTTTTATCTAGGACACGCCAACTTGACATCACCTCGCCTGATGGTAAGCTAAAGAGCAAAGTCTCAGGAAAGAGGGTCACCATTACAGACAGTAATGTTACAATGGTGGCACTAAGCTTGGCGGCCTCATCAGATGCTTTTTCACGTCCCGCTTAAAGCACCCGGGATTGTAGGAAGTAGGAAACACGTGTGCTGGTAATGAATTCCAGGACTTGGTGGTGTGGCAAAGAAAAGAGTCATTTACGACCAAGATGACTGGAAAAAAATCGTTATTAGTTTTTATTTTAGCCTGATGGCCAAATTGTGCTGCAGTGGGCATACCGGTACAGTATATACAGTGTATCAAAGTTTAAATTGGCTTTATGACGTTAAAAAATAGGGATTGCAAAATAAAATAAAACTAAAACACCGCAAAGCAGGGAGTCTACACACCAATAGGTAAATATATGTACTCACATATGTCTAGAGCGTGGAGAGGCGAGGCCCTGGCGACCAGCAGCAAGGCTGCTACTACACACAGCACCATCGCGTCGCGTTTACTTCGTCATTCTACTGACACCCTAACTCTGCAAAAAATATGATAAATTTAGTACAGGGATATTATAATAATACCATGGAAACATAAAGTTTACTTTCGTGATACAAATAGATAGCATATCCTTAATTTAAACAGAGCCTGGGCTATCTAAAGTTTTTTTTACTTTTACCGCCAGTTCATATAAATGTTTGCTATCAGCCAGCGAAGATTCCGTCAGATTTGGCACAACCAAATAAAGGATACACAAACGAAAGTATAAGTAAATTGGTTTTATGGTAGGTATAATCGTACAGTCAGCGTCAGAACGATCTTGACTATAAAGTCTCAAAATGATCTTAATAACTAGGTATTAAGAGCTAATCAAACCATTTTATTGATTTAAATTGTATTATTGTACGAACTAAAGGTGTGTACCAAGTATCAGAACAATTAATCAACAGGAAAGGGGAAAAATTAAGGCATTAAGATAATTTCGATTGTCAAGATCTATTTAATGCTAATTGTACATAGTCACTTCAATTTTATTTATTTATATAGCTTCCACCATTCCATACACAACATTTCGAACATCGTTTGACATAATTTTCATTATGCGCTATCACAGATACGCGCGCGTAATGAAACGGTATCCAATGCAAACAAGCCGAGCGGTGCACGCTAATCCTCAAAGGCGATGAGCAGTAAACATTAAGTCAATACGCTATAATCAAAATCATACACGCAAAAAATGCCTTTATAATGTTAGTACAGAAGTAGGATATTTAAATATATTGAGATACGATATGTGATAGTGACTGCAGAAGGAAAAAAATTAAATACCTTGTCCCAACTTAATACGGACAGTCGCGGGCAACAGTTAGTTTAATAATATGAATGTATTCAATGTACACGCGATAGTTTTAACAATAAAAAAACTAACTTTCGTCAGGCTGTTTGACTTAGTTTTTCTCGGAAACGGCTGCATGTTGCAAGGAGTAACTTAGAAAATTTAAATTTTAGAGAAAGATGATTTTCCGTAAATAAAATTATAAGAATTAGAATAGGTTGTATGAACTATGAAGTATCAACTACCAAGGTCGAAGAACAAAGTTAAATGGCTCGCTTGTTAAAATTTGAAGCACCTGCCATAAGGTGTTAACAGCGTGGTTTAAAATAAAATCGAAGATAAAAAGAAAATAGCCGGAGGCATAGTGACTCTACACTCGCGTAGTTTCACTTTCTAACAAAAGCCTCACTTCTAACATGTTGTACCTACACCTCGTTTGTCTATATGAGCCCTTCAACTGTAAAACAAAAGAATGTCTGTTGCGGGCTAACAATAGCTTGAATGTCAATTATATGTAGACGTGTCAAGGTTTATTGTATCTTTGCAGCGGACAGTGCACATTTTCAAGTACTCATCAAAATAACAGCGCGGTAGTAGCAGATTCAAATACGTTGGTACTGTTGGTAGGTACGTATAATAAATATCGATAAATACTTAGGTCGAGTTGTTGGGAGCGCGGAGACCAAATGCGCTATGGGTACGTTGGGGTGTACTCTCCGGATGTGGTGCGCGGGGGCGGGTGCGATATAGGAAATCATTGCAAAATGTAATAGGCAAATGGAGAGTATCTCACCTACCCAGTAATGTACCCTACGCGGAATAAAACGAGTACTCTTTATAATACAACCTGACCTTATAAATTTGAATAACATGTTTTGGACAATAGGCTATTTGACAGCATTCAAAATATACCACAAATTATGGTCATCCTATCAGAAAATAACGGAAAAAGACCTATGAGACTATAATTTACTCTCTAATATGTATATTATATGAGAATTTCGAATATAAAAATATAATATTTTGTTGATTCATTGTCTATGATGAAAACGCTCTTGATTGGGCAGAAGTACTGTTGACGTCACTGCCCAATAAACAGCACTTCGTTTGTACGCGCTTTTCGTTGTTTCGGTGTATAATTCGGATTTTACTTTAATTATCGAGAGTTTTATGGACATTTCTGATTAAGTTTATAATATAGTTTGATTTAATCAACAACATGGACACAAATTTTGCGCGAGCAGATAACAGCAACTTCCTAAAGTGGACGCCTTTATGATTGCACTGTTCTTCATAAACAATACTGATTTCCATGCTGCTGAACTTAAAAATATAAAAATAGCCAAGTAAGTACCATGTAGTATCTAAATTCGTATTCATTTTCAAACCTTAATGTGTAATCATTTAAATTTTATAAAATGAAATTTTAGGTTATGTCGACATAAACATAGTAATGTTTTATTTGTTGATGATGTTTTCTTTTGTTACTCAGGTCTGGAAGGGAGTCCTATGGAGATGATGCTATTGGCTACGTTCAATTGCATCGAGAATATGGTGTTTGCACAGTTAGTGTAAAGTGTACCTGGAGTATAAAGTCAGAAACAAACCGTACAATGTGACGTTGATTATTAAAGAAAATGAAAATGAAATCGTTAGCTGTCACTGCTATAACTGTGCTACTTCTGCTGGAGGTTGTAAGCATGCCATTCCTTTTTTGATGTGGGTCCATCGTCGCGCTGAAGAACCAGCATCTACTTCGGGTAGATTGCTATTGGAGAAAGCCTACTTTGTCTAAAATAACAACTACTCTGAAATATATTACTGTGCAAGAGATACCAAACAAGTACCACATAGACCTGGTAATCCAATAGTTTATACTGAATTTATTTTAGTAGCCAAGAAGAGGAAAATTGATAGTTGTGAATTAGTAAAACACCAAGAAGTTTTTTGTCCTAACAAAGTTATGAAGAGTTCATTGCATCATTTTAAAATGAACCAACCAAAACAAATTCAAGCAGATGCAGACAAACTGTTAAAGGAATTGAAAACAACATTGACTGCCAATACCATAAGTACAGTAGAAGAAGCAACAAGGGGGCAGAAAGATTATTATTAAAAAATTGATAAAAAAGATTTCACCATGTGGGCTTTATTTATGCCATGCAAATTCAATACTTGCATCATCTTCTGATGGCTTAATTGAAGATGCAGTCATTGAAATTAAAGGACCTAACAAGGCAAAAACTAAGATGAATTATATAAAAAATGGTATCATTGCAGACAAATGTAAGGCACAGGAACAATAACAAATGTATGCAACGGGCAAGCAAAGGTGCTATTTTTGTGTGACCGATAGCCAGTTCGAACAGAACAAAAATGTAGACATAATTTTAGTAATATATGACAATGATTGTGATAATAATTTAATTCCTAAGCTAGTTAATTTTTAGAAAAAAACATATTCCAATTTCGTACAGTACCACAATGGTTTGATTTGAGAAAAACATACTGTGTGTCTTCAGTTTACCATCAAGTGAGGTGAAGTCAAATATAACATCTTGGCGAATGTTGTTACTAGTTATCACCATTGCGTACTTAAATAAAAATCAATTATATTTCTTATTTGTTTTATTTAGAAAATATAATAACAAAACTTGATTTATGTATACTTCACAAAATATCATTTTGTAATGCCTCATATAAATAGTAATTTGATCCACTAAGTAATGATAAAATTCAGTAAAATAAAATCTCACACACATTTATGTCTCTCATACACACAAATGGTGAGGGGTCCCTATAGCTAGATTCCTGCCGGCTTGCTCTACAGAGACAAGCTGGTAGACATTTTGATATTTAATAGTCTAATAAATAATACACATTATTTGAAATAGAAAGTATCTTACATTCTGTATCTAAAATTGAGATAATTCCATACAAAATTGCTATGGACATTCTATAACAGGTAAGACTGTTTTCCACCAGCTTCCCTTTCGAAAATTTGCACCCCTCGCCAATGACACGCCCGTCATAATAAATAATCTAGTCTAAACACTTCAACTTAGCTCAACAACATAACTCTTTCGGACTGAGACGAGTGGAGATTATACTATAAATTAAAAAAATTCTAAAGTTATTTAACATTTTTCGCCTCTTAGGATCGTTGGGAACAAAAACAAATATTTTTTCTGGGGTTCTTATAGACATATTTGTGCACTGTGGCACTACACCCCATTTCCCACTTAAATGTTGAAAATTTGAAATTACTTAGCACCTGTTGTTATCAAACGTCTTCTATAGTGAATATTATTTACTTGTGATTGACGTCACATGAATCTCACACGACGCCATTTTGAATAATAGCGTTTTTCGCGCACTCTTGAAAATTTAAACTTTATCATTGATTTTTAAACATAATGCATTGTTTTTTTACAGAAATATTAATGTAGTATGTTGATAATGTAATAAGGCATCATTTAAAATGGTTTTCCAAATTCAGTCAAGTAGCCTATTATGTTATTATGATAAAGAAAAACATTTTTGGAAGTGTAGGTATTTTTTTTTGAACGCGATATCTGATTTTTTTAAATTGTAACATTGGCTACGTGTTAATTAATTAACATTATTTTAATATGTGAGCTTTCCAATCGTTAACTGAGATTTTTATTTTGTTTGAATTGTGATTTAGTATCACAATTTAAACAAAATAAAAATGTACCTGTAAGTGATAAGTATTGGATTAATCGATAAAAGTGCTGATATGAGTATGACCTGTAATAATTTTATGAATAAATGAGTTATGATGCAAGTTTTGAAATGATTTCGACTTCTAAAAGTGCAAATAAGTTTAACTTAGCCTGATGTGGACGAGGAGCTATCGACACAATGATTAGATGTGTGATGTGTGATGTACTTCAAATCCTTAGGCGTGATTTATACAGAAAAGGCCAGTAACATAATGCGTAAGGCGTAAGTTAAGCAAACAAATATTTTACGTATTGCGTATCGACACGATCGCAGAGGAAAATCGCGTCCGTCTGTATGCCTTTTCTCTTTAATTAGGGTTATTTTAGCAGGTACTTGTGTAGGTATAATGTCAAGTAAGGCTATTACTTATTTGATAATACATATCCTGAAAATCAACAGTAAAACTCACAATTATGTAGATATATTACAAATGAGGCACCTAACTTTCCGTAAAGGTTAGGCATATTTACACGCACAATAGGCGTAACAACATGCCATAAATATATACAAAGTATAAATAAAGCTTTAAGAGGGTTAATACCTACTTAATTGTTATTACATGCAAAGAGTGAAATAAAAAACATTAAGATTTATTACAAGTTTCAGACCTTATGTAAATTATGAGTTTATTGTCGACCCGGGAGTTAGCACGCAGCCTTAACCGGTTAATATTCTTGCATAAATAATATATTGCTTGTACCTATTGTTCATATTAAGCCATCACGTTCCTGGACAAAGCCAGCTGCCTACCAGTGGTGAAGGATACCAAATAATGCCACTGCTACTTGCAATAGAATGGCATAATAAATGTATAGGAATGACACATTTTTTACCCGACTATTTGCCGGTTATAATTTTGATAGGCTATGCGTGTACATACGTAGGTTCATCTGTACCTCATAGCTCCTCAACCACTTGTTAGAACTGGACAAATAAGGCATTGTTAGAAGAATCTTAGTCGTCTGCTGGTTATAGTCTAATAACATGTCACTGAGTCTAATCCCTCTAGCGGTTATAAACTAATGTGTTAAAAATAAATTTGAGATAAATATGTTGTGTTTTGGTATCAACTGAAAGCGCTTAATTAGCACATTTCAAATATGTATAAATTATACCTATTGCTTGCTCCAAAATCATATAAATGAATAAATTAAGTTTATAACTGAAACCAGACTACTGAAAAATCACTCTCTAAAAGGTATTAAACAATAAAATATCCAAGGATAGCCGTAACAGTACACATAACGTAACAATACATTTTAGGAATCGGGTTTTAGTTTTAAACTCAATCAAACTCAAACAAAAAAATTTTGTTTGATGTACTACGTCAATTCCATTTATTAACTGGTCTATTTCATTTTATAACGAATTGCCAATTGTTTAAAAGGCAGATTCTGATTGAGAAACGATGCGTATGTCATTTGGTTAGTAGTTTACTAGAAGGATGTGTGTCAATAATTTGTGCAACTTTAAAACAATTATAGGTAAGTAAAGAATCTTAATTCAGATTAGCGGGAAATACTATACTTACGTTCATCTATACATATAAAAGAAAGTCGTGGTAGTTACACTATGTATAAACCAAGAACAGCTGCTTTACCGAATTGGCTGAAAATTGTGGGGTATGTAGCTTAGAACCAGGAGACGGACATAGGATACTTTTCATTCCGTTCGAACTTCATCCCGTGTGACGTGACAGAAAACCTCAAAGAAAATACAAGTCCGTACAAATCTTGGTATAACAAAAACGCATCTAATTTGGAATAACAAAACTTAAATGACAGCTAAACGTAATTTTGTCTATGGTTAAGTATGGTTGAAAATTCTATAATTATAATTGCTGTCCGAAATCAATAATAATTAATAATCAGTTTAAGTCAGTCACTAGAAAAAAACTTTCTTCGGAATATAAATATATGACATAAACTCACATAATCTCACGCCTATATCCCCGAAGGGGTAGGCAGAGGTGCTAGCACCCACATTTCGCCAGTTTATGTTTAGGTCCCAATGTACTATTACATTGTGACCTAACCATAAAAACATTGTGGGCCTATTGCCATTAACCGGACACTTATAATCCTGCGATAAATACACACATAACATCGAAAAGTCATTGGTGTGTGCCATGGTAAAACCTGGGATCGAACCCGAGACCTCGTCTCAGCAGTCCATCACCCATACCACTAGGCTACCGCGGATATATACTTATATGAAAATAGGTATAACGCAGGTTCGAGTTACTAAAGTGATCATACATATATTCCGAACGTAACGCAGACGAAGCCGCAGGTAAAAGCTAGATTTTATAAAAGAAATGATCGTAACTATAGATAGAATTTGTCCCTAATCTGAATTGAGAGTAAAGATAAAGATAAAGAGAGTAGAGACAAACAGGTTGTGGGAAAGTGTAAAAACTCGTTTCGCTCGGCCTGATACATAATATATCTACCTACATGGGTACCTACTTATCGACAAACGAGGCTCCTGTACAAATTTTATCTTAAGGTTGAAAGATCAGACGGCACTCGTTTCAATAAAGGAATAAAATAAATCAATAAAAGGAGCCAGAAGCGCACCTGTAGGCAAAAATACCAAAAATCTGCAATTGCATAAGTCTAGAAAACAGAGGATACAGTGCGCTATATTAGACGCCTGAAATATAAGCAATTCTCTCTAGTTGATACAAGATTCGCGTAGTATACCGCTTCAGGCGTCATCGCCTGTAAACTACTTAGCATAGTATTACGTTCATTGTGTTAAGGACACTCGCAGAGGACAAATAATGGTGACTCAACTGAACTAATTTAAACGAGTACGGTTTGCGCTCACACTACCTACATAGCTTTATATGTCCCGTAAGAAATTGAGCGACGTCACGTTGCATTGCATTGCGTTCCACTGCAAGCCATGTCCTCGACAGTCGCCCGCGAACGGATGTGAAGAACTGGGAGAGCTGGCGCCCTTTAAGTGATAGATACAGTCGGCAAACGAGATAAGTAGGTATATAACTTATAAACATTTTTATGTAAAGATGTATAGTTATCTCCTTTGCTAATTGTACTTTATAAAATTTTGCTAATCGTCTTCACAATCGTTTTAATTTAGTCTGTTTTTATACCACTTAGGTGGCAGATAAGCAAACGGCCCACATGATGGAAAGTGGTCACCGTAGCCTATGGACGTGTGCAAAACCAAGAGCTCATCATCTTTGAAGTCCACCGTTATAGATGTGAGCAGTGAGCCATTTCTAAAATGACAGCCGCTATAAATGCATATTTACTTCCACGCTATAACAGAAAACCATGAACTGACGGCCTCTGTCGCGTAGGAATAGAATGTTGGACAGCTACGCAGGGAGTGCGGATTCGATTCCTGCTCAGTGTATATATTTGTATGCATGAATGCATGAGTTAATATTTGAATTAGTCTGGGTGTTTCTATGTTAATTATGTATGTATTTACTCCAAAAAAAAATTTAAGTGTGTTTATCCGCATTCTAAATTCCATAACACAACGTAGCTAAGCTATGCTTAGTACAGGTCTAGATAGCGTTGTGTAGAATGTTGTACAATATTTAAAAAAATGATGGTACAGAAAACCACTCTTATGGTTTAATATCAACAGCATGGACCACTGCGCATAGCCAAAGACGCCCGCGCGTAATAAATTTACCACCACGTAGGCATTAGAATTCGGACTTTGTGGCAGTTTTAAAGTACAATTTCTAACCGCACATTAAAAAAAGAGAGACTGACCACAAAGGGATAGGTACTTGCTCAAACATGACTCGTTCCGATAGAAGAGTGTCTGGGGGAAGAACAAAGAGTTTTAATAAATAAAAATCCTAACGGTAGTCGCAATGTAATGGATCGGTAATCTGTATAAATTAAGTTTGGGCGAGGCTCATATCATTTATGAAACGTCCTTTAATACAGAGACTGACAACGTTGACACACAAACAGAGTCCGTTTGGACCCCTACGGGTACGAGACCCTAACAAAATATTGTAAAATTAACTTTGATAGTAATTTACTTTGTGCCTATATATGTTTAATGACAACCTTTGATAATAATTATATACTAATATTCCGATTTCTCAAAGTATTTTATACTTTTCTGATAGTTGTAATTAAAAACAGATCAAATTTGATTTAGTACGGTATCAGCGGTTTTACGTGTCAAGAAACTAAGTAGTATCATAATGTACTAAAAATGTAATAAAAATACACATTTACAATAAACGTGTACCTACCTAAAACTTGCCGCCATTTTGGCAACAGATGTAATATTCTATTACGTATACCCTTCGCGAAACCGTTCAATGAACGCTGTTAAAATTAATGGCACAATAAATTAATGATGACAAATTAGACCCCCGCGATGCCCGCCCCGATGTTTATGCTATGACAATCTGTACTAGGAAAATTCTCAGTGGTAATAAATTGTTCAGAAGGAATGTTAACCCCCTCTAAACAAACAATCGATTAGACTTTTATTAAAAACGTTACTAAATCGGTGTGTGATTATTGTGTAACGCCTTTAGTTATTAAACAAAATCTGTGTTCTAAATCTGCTCTATCTTCTCTGGCTTATAATCTGGACAAAATACCAAAAATACTAGTTATTTATAAATTAAACGGTTGAAACATTTATTTAAGAATAAAAACACCAAAACTATAATCACTAACAATATTTACTTACTATCATTTTCATGAAATAAACTAACCCTCTTATTTTCTAAACATGCCATTTAAGAGGATTTAACAAACTAGCTAAAACGTTACGAATAACCGTTCAAATGAAACAAAAGTATAAAACATATCTCACTAGATATCATTCAAATACAAACGACGGATGAATAAAAGAGACAGAAAAAATAAACACAGTACACTGTCACGTCATTCCTGTTATAAAACACAGCGTGTCGGGGCCAAGTGCTCTTGACTTCCGAGCTTACAGGAGTGATGAAAGTATTCTCATGAACCGGAAAATCTATACCGTGGGGTTGTAGACTTGTTTCAGTGCATAAATTATATAAATATATGTGTCTATCTGTTTATCGACGTACATTTTTTAAGGTGTATTAGTAAACTTAGAAATATTACACCGTGTGGGCTGATCATGAACTAAGATTAAGGACTCGAGTAGGGTACCGTTAGTTGCTATTTTTATAATGGCAATAATTGCCAAGTAATAATCAAGTGTATATATTTCTTCAGTCCATTAATACAGCACTTCATTATGGGGCACTTAGGCTACAGTATCTAATACATCGTATGAGCACAACATAAAATTATTTTAAAGGCAATAATATATTCGGTCGATGGAAAGAACTTTTCCAAGAAAATAAATTGAGAATATACACTAAGGCCTTCGAATTGGGGCTGAGCAGAAGCGTATTTCCACGAAGGGAGACGTTGCGTATAGGTAGGTACTTATTTAGGCAAAGTAAATTTAACAATAGATCTTTTTACCGTGAATTTAATACGTGACTGTAATCCGTGAGGATTCTACCAATTAAATTGGCTCTTTGATGAAGTTCTTCTGAAATTACGATATACAGATAGCATATTTCAAGTTGTATTACAAGAAAGTATTTCACCTTTCAGCAAGCAGCTCGTAAAATTGTTAGAAACACTCGTTTACTAGTAATACTAGGTACGAAACGAGAAGAAACAATAATACTTGGTACTCTTAGAGTAGTTTGTTAACAATAACGTATCAAAGTAAACCGCTCTATTTCTCGATAAATAATTGGCTATGAAATATAAATGCACCAAGCGTAAAACGTTTTCGCCGGTAAGTGGAGGTTGTGCCGCTTCTATTAATAATGCACCGTGCCCCTGCGATGCTACCGCGTAGAATTCTTGAGACATTTACAGGTACTGACTAGATCTACAAACCGAGGTCTGCGTTATAGATTTATTTTGTATGTCGTCGTATACCGCCTGGCAAGTCGTAAAAGTCGATTGTAGAAAGGTTTACTGTTACTACCAGCTGCGCCTGCGCGACAGCCTGCTGCGGTTGGTGTCTATTCTTGACAAGCGCAATTATTTCCCATATCATTTACTGTCATAATACTCATCAATAACTCTTCGACTCGACGGTAGCTGGCCGAGTTCAAAATCATGTTCGTAATATTTAATTTATGTACTTACTCGTAATATTCATTACGGCGAAGGGTACTTTGTGGGGGCACCCGCAAGGTTAACATTGACTTAGCTTCTTAAGGAAGTGTGAAGTTTGTCAACGCGTTAATCCCTTCTTAATATTAAATAAGACGACCCCAGGACGACGTAGCGGCATTCCCTTAGAAGTTTGGAAACGGGAATACCACCGAGCAATAACTGTAGGTACGTATGGGTCCAAAGTACCGCCGTAGTGTCAACAAGTAAACAATTTAATCGTAATAATGTAGTAGATCGTTCAGCTCTGTTGTTATTAGGAGCAGGTCTAGTCCCCCAAGGCTCCGTGCTAGTTATACCTAATTCTAGATGTTGAAATTTGCTACCATAAGATTTTTATTTATTACTTTATTAAAGGTCAAGCAGTGGGCCAACAAGCTATTGAATTAAACGAATTCCTGTTTCCCTTGGGAACGCCATAATTTTAGAACGACTTTACCGATTTTTAAGGTTTCTTATACTTTGTAGAAGATTTTTATGGAAACATAGTTCAATAATATTGTGCCGATTTTAAAAACGTAACGACTATATCAGAATTAGAGGCGGACGGAGCTGCGGGCAATAGCTATATTGACAATATACAAAATAAACCGAAAATAGTTAGGAAAATACCTATTCCACAAATATCATGAAACTCATTATCATACTTTGGTAACGTATGTGCTTAAAGCCTTTACGGTCTAGTGCTCAGTACGTAAAACGGCCCCTTTGTTATTTAGAGCGGATTTCATCAATGATAGGAACTGTGATCATTTCAAACTAAAATGGGTTATCGCAATTTACTCAATGAATTTCTTTGCTAAAACGTGAAAATCCCCTGATGTTGATTCCTAACAAAACGCAGGGATCACCCATGATGGTGACCAAATTCAGTTTTTTTTTATATAACTTAGGTGGCAGACAAGCACACGGCCCACCTTATGGAAAGTAGTAGTTACCGTCACCTATGAACGTTTTCAACACCAGGGAGGTTCACACCAGCGCTACCGACCCTGTAAGAAAAGTTTCTGTACCGTCAGTGCAGAAGACACAATCAGGACAAGCCTATAGTCTTCCCACTAACAGGACAAAATCTATCCAGCTCCCTACTCACCGCCGGAAACACAACACGAGGTTATTATAGCCGTGGAATACTGTAGGGTGAAGGTACTTTCCCAATCAGACTGCTCAATTGAGACGGGAACCTGAATGGGATTCCCAGGATTCCATACGCCAAAAAGGTAGTATAGCTGGCAACTCATGAGTTAGACTGACTAAATGTTCATAGGCTCTTGGGCAGGTTTCACTCACCAGTGACCATACAGTCAGTTATGATATCTTGCTAGCTATTCTTTCCCATCTTAAGATCCTTGCGGACGCACTGGAATTTTTCTCAAATTATCTTCAGGGGCGCCAGCAATGTGTTCGTATCGATGAGTTTACTTCTAGCTGGTGCGATCTCATCGCTGGTGTCCCTCCGGGCGGTATTCTCTCTTCCTTATTAGTTTCTATTTTTATTAATCTTGTTATTTACAATCTTCGATGTATGTATCATCTGTATGCAGACGACCTGCAGTCATACGTTCAAGCACCCGCAGATGACATTTCTCGAGCCATACGCGAGGTGAATGAGGATCTGGAAGCTTTGGGAAACTGGTCTTCTAAATTTGTTTAGCCGTAAACCCATCAAAGTCAGGCCAACATACTGGGCTGTGGTAGGTTGATAAATGAAGTCAATACTACGAAACTTCCACCAATTATCTACAACGGAACAACAATTCCTTTCAGCTCTTCAATAAAGGACCTAGGACATTACTTAGATTCCAACCTTGACTGACGCGTGCAGGTAATGAACTTGAGCCAGAAAATTACAGGTAGGCTTAGAGTTCTGCATCGCCTGAAGAACTTCCTCCCAACAAGGACAAAAGCTATGTTGGCTCAAAGTTGAATCTATCCTCTGATATACTATGATGATGCAGACCTTTGCGATAACCGTCCTTCTCAATCTAAATAAGTGCATTCGATTCATCTTCAATCTTCGTAAATATGACTACGTGTCTTCTTTTCGGTCGCAGGTTAATTGGTTAACTATTCGTCCTCGCCGTAAATTGCGCGCACTTACTATATATAATATCCTCAACTGTCCCACTATCCCTACTTACTTACCTTTTTATTTTCAGCTATTATGTTCCAAGAATGATAGAAATTTTATTTCTACAGACAATCGGCTCCACGCATTTACTTCTCATAGAACTAACTTTTTAGACTCTTCGTTCTTTATTGAGGCCGTTCCTGTGTGGAATGCACTTCCTCAGGAGATCAGGAAGTGTACAAGCCGCGATGCGTTAAGTACAAGTTACGGCAATTGATCACCACGGAATTGACAGAGTTATCAGCTCAACAATAGTGTTTTTACCACTCATATAATATATATACATACATATATTGTTTTATATTATTATATAGTATTTGTATTTATGTTATTCCTGTAGGTATGGTATATACTATATACACATTAGTCAGATATGTATGATTTATGGTATGTAAGTATATATACTGTTTAATGGAAGTGTATGTAATTAATCTATAGAACCTATTATCTACATGCTGTCGAACAATCAAAAATCGATTTACTTATTGAAGCTATCCCTCATTAATATGCGCCCACTTCGTATTACCTCTGCACCCACCCAATGGTAGACTGGTAGAGAATGCCTACGACATTAAGTCCGCCAATGTATATCGTGCATAAAGAATAAATAAATAATATCTGCAAAACATGCGTGCGTCATTGTACGTATTTTTAGCTACCATCAGGTATATATAACAACAAGCCTACGAATCTTTAGAAAGCCCACGGTCCTATAAATAACCTCTTGATATTTTGCTTTCAAAATGTAATACATACATACGCTTATATGATAACTACGTTTCAGACTTTATGAATATAATAGTAGCTACTTGTTTGAAATGTGGACATTTTGCTTTTTTGTCGTATTACTGTACGGTCGTATTTCGGAAGAGCATTTTTCTCAAAGGAAAGCTTTCTTTCACTACACAGCGCGACGATAAACATACTCAGCATTTTGTTTAATTAAATTATCTCCATTTTATGAAATTATTATAACGCTATGAGCCTTTACCCGTGCTATTACAAAGCCAAAGGATTCTGTTGGTGCTTTAATTAAAAACAACTTTCTAATTATGACGAAGATTTGGGATTCCCTTCAATCCAGCTTCATCTTCAACTGAGCCAATTGGACAAAGACTAAAGAAGAAGCTCTTGCCAGTGTTTTTGGTAAAAAATGAACGGATGGTTTTACATACAACTGTTCATTCTATTTTATCCCCTGAGGCAATGATTACGACAAAAAAAGGCTTCTGTTACCAAAATCACCTGCCCCTCGTCAGTAAAGTATCGACGCTCAATATCGTCGTCTCCCTTCCCTAAGCACAGTCAAGGACTAAAGTAGCTTAACAAAATATAATTTTATGATCATAATAGCTTTATAACCTATCATAAAACAATGTTTATTTTAAGTATGAATTTGTGCTATTATAAAACTACTTAAAATATAAATTTAATTATTTACTTTTATTTATTTATACACTTGTGGACACATCTATTGGCCCCACCTTGGAGTTTAGGTTTCGATGACCCCTACCTAAATATGATTGCTAGATTGAACAAAAACTATTGATACAGTTTTAAACCTGATACCTTTTGCCATCTTTTTCGATCGTATTGTTTTAAATTTGAATTCAGAATACCACACGACATGGAGCTACGCCTAAAAAGTCGGATATGCGCCTTGATGAAGGCAGTTTATTTTGAATAAAAAACATATTTTATTAAATAAAGGTTTAATTTAATAACGCGTGTTGCCTCCATGGGCATCTACGACAGCTCTCATACGATTAGGCATAGAGTTTACCAACGTTCTATGAAATTTTGAAGGATCATCTCCCATTCCTCTTCTATGGCAGTTTTCAACTCCGGCATTGTCTGAGCAACTGCCTGACGAGCCTTAACACGTCTTTTTAGCTCGTCCCACATGTGCTCAATCGGGTTCAAGTATGGGCTTCTGGCTGGCCTGTCCATAACTGTGATATCCCGAAGATATTCCCTGACGATGCCGGCCGTATGGGCACGCGTTGCATTATCATGCATAAACGAAAATTTGGGCCCACATGGTCCACGTATGGCATCACGTGAGGTTCTAAGCGCTCACGAATGTACCTTTCAGCATTTAAAGTTGGCAGTCGTGGTCCCGTAACAACCTCAAGTTGAGTTTTGCCGCTCGCGGATATACCACCCCAGACAGTCCATGAGCCACCGCCATAAGCAACCCTCTCTTGAAAGCAGCATTGTGCAAACGCTTTACCTTACGTCGGTAGACCATCTTCCTTCCATCAATGCCATTTAGACTCTTCAGAAAAGAGTACACGGCTCCAATGCTACTGAGTCCAATTTAAATGAGTACGCGCGAAAAGAAGAAGCTCGCGTTAGTTTGGGGCCATTATCTGGTTTGTGTGGTATCGCGTTCTTTTAACCTTCTCCGAACAGTTCGAGTGGTCACAGATACTCCGTGGAAGGCGCGAAGTTGGTTGTGTATCTCAATCTGGACGTCACGATGAATCGATCCTGCCTTTCAGTTGTGACCCGAGATCGTGGCCTTCCTTGGCGACGAACAAAGCCGCCAGTCTCTAGGTATCTCCGATAAACATTTCAGACCGCAGATCGACTTAAATTAAGTTGAGCACTCACAGTTCTTTGGCTGTATCCGGCCTGGATAAGTGACACAGCTTGGGCGGCGACTTCAGGTGAAGTATTCATAGATTATTGATAGAACCTCACCTTAATGTTAAGAATAAGTAATGTGAAAGAATAATACTCCATTACTTGCATGTTTCCATTTCTTTATTTACTTGTATTTTAACTTCTTCACTTGTAATATAATATATGTAACTTCTAAGACAATCTTCGACGTCGAAAAGTGGACAAAATTGAATAATGTACAAAAATGACGGCTACTTCATATTCGCTCGTTTAAGTCCGTGTTGCCAGACCAAAAATGAAATTAGATGTACTAAATTGGTGTTGTATCAATAAATATTATGAACCCTATTATTGAATATGCTAACAAATGTTTGTTGCAAAACCAAAGAGAATAATCACACTTTCAAGAATTAAATTCAAGTAAACCAATAAAATCAAGTTTTCTTAGTATTCGATTGTTTGATATCAACGAACAGGCTCCAAATTGTCTTTTGTTTCTTTAAATTCTGTGTTCGAAATTCAAAAAAATACTATTGAATAAAATTATGAATGTGCCTGGTTCAAAACTGCTTAAAAACTTTTTGCTCGACTTTGCTTGCTGAAAATGCAAGGTGGGTCAATAGATGTGTCCACAAGCGTATTATTAACTTTTATCATTGACTGTGGATGAACTGGTATTTTTAGTATTTTTACCTGTTCATAAAGGTGAATAACAATAAAGAAACTGTTACTCACGAATTACACGTATCAAGTTTAGAACTAAGATATTGAAAACAAAAATATTTTGCACTTAAATAGGTAAATATCGTGGAGGGACGCATATTTTTTAATATGTTCAGTTTTCTTCATTCATGGGCAGAGCCTATATAAATAAGGAAATAAACAAATATTGCTGACGTACCTCACGATTATCCGGACTCTCCCTTTCTGTAACAATGATCTCACAATTATTTTGTGTTTCTAATATTTTAAATAAGTTCTATAATCTATAACAAGCCTAAATATGAACGAAACTTTATGGCCCGTGAAAGCCATACCTTCGTCATTTTATAAAAGCTGAAACTTTGTCAGCGCATGCTCCCAACACTAGTTAGAACAATGGTCCATTATGAACTTTGAGTCATAGTGGCTTTGGCAGGTATACGGTACTAAAGGTATGAAAAAAACCTACTATCGTCAAATAATAAAGTGTGATTTTTAGGTAATACCTTCAAAATATTATTAGAAACCACGTCATTCATAGCCAGATACTTTTTAATATCATGGTAACTCCTTGCCAGACACACTATGTTCACGAAAGCATATGTTATGGCATAAAAGTAGACTTTATAACTTTTTCCTAAATTCAAGGATAAGCATAGCTCAGGCACCAGGGAGAGGACCTGATATGGTAGCTCGAAAAAAAATAAGAAAAGGATTGTCTCTATGCTTGTTTAAATTTGGTATTTTAACTATTTTAAATTCTTCGGTATTCGATACCCCTTATGATATTTGCAACCACCAGAACCAAACTGACCAAGGGCCCGTCAATCCCAGCGCTTCGATATTCTACAAAAGCTGAAACATTGTCATCCCATACTCGCAACACCGGTGAGGTGATGGCTCTTTTTGGTCCGATTACCGGGTGGGGCAGCGAGTTTTCCATAATCATTGAATGCAGTTCTTTTTTAAATAAACGATTGATTCCTTTAAGTGAAATTCGCTATCTTTTAGTATTTAGCGTACTTTCCCTCTAGGTAAGTTCAAAATCTACCACCCTGTATATAATGACGATGGACGCAAAAACTGCTGAACGGATTTTCATGCTTATTTTGTTAGATTTTAGTCAGAATTAAAATCTAACGTTTTTTTTTATTGAAATCGGTTGAGTAGAACCGAAGATCCACGTGGGCGGAGCCGCGCGCGACAGGCTAGGTATATATAAAAGTCGACTTTTATTGTATAACGTTAATAGAAATCTACTTTCATGAACATTAAGGGTATCTGGCTAACAGCATTTGTGGCGTGGTGGTAGTGAACGCGGCCGCTGCGCAGGAGGCGCGGCTTCGATCCCCGCTCAGTGCAAATATTGGTATGCATGAATTTGCATTGGTCTGGTCGTGCTTTGGAGAAAACGCTAAGCCGTCCGACCCGGTTGCTATACGAACATCTATGGCAGTCGTTACGGGTAGTTTGAGATCTCAAAAGTCCGTCTAGTCAAAATATAGAACTTCGATATCGCTAATTGGATGTGGAGGTCAGATGGCAGTCATTTCACGGAAAATATCTAAGTTCAGCCGCATCTTAGTTCTACTAGAAAGCCGCCCCTACTGAGTTTGGATAAAGCTCTGAGAACGATGATGATGCTAAGGGTATCTGGCAAGGTGTTGCCAGGATGTTAAGTGTAATGATATTTTAAGGCAATACCTAAAAATCACACTTTACTGTTTGACGAAAATATTTTTTTTTTCTTTAGTACCGTGTACCTGCCATGACCCAAAGTTCATAATGAACCGTCCTTTTTAGCTGTGTTGAGAGCATCCGTTAACATACTTTCAGCTTTTATAAAATGAAAAAGATCTGGCTTCACGGGCTTTTGGACCATTAAGTAATGATTCCGAAGCGACCGCATGCGAGAACTGCAGACGCGGAGCGTAACGTGAAATAGACTTGATTTTAAATTTTCTTAATGGTTTTAATTAGCCTAGTGGTATGGGTAATGGACTGCTGAGATGAGGTCTCGGGTGTCAATTCGATCCCAGGTTTTACCATGGCACACACCAATAACTTTTCGATGCTTTTCGAAGTTATGTGTGTATTTATTGCAGGTTTATAAGTGCCCGGTTAATGGTAATAGGCTCGCCACGTATTACATTGGGACCTAAACATAAACTGGCAAAACGTGGGTGTTAGCACCTCTGCCTACCCCTTCGGGGATATAGGCGTGAATTTATGTTATGTTTAATTAATTGCAACTTTTCAATAGTGCCGTTCAGGTGTGCCGAAGTTTATTAACAAGTAATGTACGAGTATGTGTACTGACGACACGCCATCCGAACGCACAAAAATATTCCATAAAAATAAAATAAAATCAGTCCCGCAACCCGCTCATTTGTCTATAACTATACATTTACATACTTTCACATATATTACTTCTAAAACTTCGCTACGGATAAACGGTATTATTAAGAAGCCGCAATGAACTAAAACAATGAACAAAATTATCATATTCAAGTGTATTGTACGGTACGCTCCGCGTGTGCTGTTGTCGTATGCGGTCGCCTTCGGAATCATTCTAAAGACGCAGATTGATTCCTACAATGGTGGTAATACCATTGCAGGAATCAATCTGCGGCTTTAAAAGTGCATATATGAAAACAATTACGAAAATAGAAAAAGCGAACCACCAACGTCTTTTCCTACCTCAATGGAGGTAGGTGAACTTAAGAGGAGTGACTTTGTTCATGTTTCTGCTATAGAGTAAAAAGATAAACAGATACAATAAGTAAGCTCGTTCTTGAAATATCAAACCGCAATGGCTTATGAAGAAAAATGTTTATTCCCGGATCTTTAGCGGATAGGATCCAACTTTTAACGAGAATAAATAGCATAAGGTTTTGAAGGCAGATACGAGATGCGATGCTTGCCTAACGGTCTCGCAGTATAGTACGCTATACTGCGAAACCGTGAGGCTTCCCTTTGATTAAAACTTTTCATAGCAATATGTCAAATAAGACGACAACCTTCGTCGCATCACGGTACCGGTGCATAGTTCAAATGCTATTTCAGTGGTAGCGGGATCAATTTTCCATAACTGCAAAGATTTGTATGCGTTGACGTTAATTTGTATTGCATTAGTTTGGATGCTTTTTTTATGTATCAAGTTGTCAGAAAGAAATGGGATCCGCATTATCCGGCCCGTTGCAAGCGAGCGTGGAAGGCGTGCACAGCACGCGAGCGGTACTTCACCACACTCACATACTAAAACGTCACGTTACAACGAAGTTATACGCTTTTATAATTTTCTGTCGGCTGGTACAGCGTCATCTGAGATTTACCATAACCCTACAAAAAGAAGACAAAATGTATTGAAATCTATAAAGACTCTTTTAAATTTCCGTCGACGATTTCGATAACGTGCTATCGCCGTTGCACACAATTATCGAGACTCTCAGTCAAATCGTGGTGGTAAATTTGAGCATGAGGTATGAAAATGCTTTTAAATTTCCGTCAAGGATCCGATAACGTGCTTTTACCGTTGCACAAAATTCAGGCCTCGACAAATCATGGTGGTAACACTGAAAGATGGTAGAGAGCACATAAATATACCTACCACATATTTTTTAATATTTTTATTTTTTAATAGAACGGCTATAAGTAGTGTTCACCTGCATGCCGCGCGTAGCTTTTCCCTGTAAATAAATACTCACGAGAGATATGAAATGTCTTTATTTTTCTAATACTTTTCCATTTTTATTTTACAGTTGGAAATAGCATCGTATGACATTTTCACGGTATCGATATACGAACGGGAGACTGTTTGTGTGGGCTGATAACGGTTTTATTAGTTTGATTTTTGTTTTAATAAAAATATAAAGAAATTATTTAGCTGTTGATGTAGTTATAGGTCGGTACAGGTAGCGTCAAAAATGAGAAATAATTAATAACAGCCGGAGACCTGTTGAAAATGAAAGAAAAAATGGTCAAAACAATGGAGAAAGTTAATTAAACACGCTATGAAGTACGAGGGAGTAATGGGGTGCATTTCAAGGGTGAAAAATGGGTTACGATTTAAAGTGACGCTAAACCAACTATAGGAAATGTTAATACAACATTTGTAGGTCTACAACTTTTGTCTGAACCGTTTTTCACATTAGGTATCTTAGTTTTCGAGCAAAATTGGAAAACAGTTTTGTGATTTTTTGGTCTTATCTGCCACAAAAACTTTTTTGGAACTTTTTTTACAATTTAGCTTGAAAACTTGAAAAATCGTTTTAAAATCATTTTTCACACTTAAAATGCGCCTCATTTCATTTATTTTTCCCACTGTTTTAAAAATATTCCCTTACACGTTCAACAGGTCTTACGCTAGGTATATTATTAATTAACTATCACTTTTTTCTTATCTGCACTGGCCTACTCGAGTAGCTCAATCAACCAATCAAAAAATCAAACTATTACACTATACTAAAAAAACAAGTGTCGGCAGCTTAGTGGTTAAAGATCAACAGGTACCGGGTTGGTATCGTGGTCATTACAATACTGACGTGAATTTACTCCTGCTCAAGTAAAATAGTTTCGCTGCAGTTAATATTTAAAAAAATCAGTTACTAATATTACTTTATTATAAAAAAGAAAAAAGTTAAAAGTAATTACAATAATAAGATTGGTGTAGGTAGAAAAAATTTAAACTACCTAATGAAGATGATTCCTGCTAAGTGAGAGTTCAGTCGTGTTTTCCCGCAAGTCCCGGCACTGTTCAAACTTTTAAAACTAACAAGTGCTCCCGGTAATAAAAGAGGAGACATGACTTTTTGATACACGAAAATAGAAAAAAAAGAATGTATTATTCATACAAAATTCAGTTGTGACAGTCTTCTTCAAGTAATACTTACCAATGAAATGTAACTGCTGAGATTTGTTTATAGTTCTTAAAATTGTAGCCAGTAAAAGCTAAAATCACGCACCGAACTGTCAATTGTTTTCAAAGTTAATAGTTCAGTAATACATTACTCGGTTTTCATCACATCAATCTTACTAATCGCCTATAAATGTAACAGTAGTCTTAAGTTCTTTCAGTTTAATTAGTTACGCAAAGTTTTAACTACGGCACAAACTGACAATGTCTGACACTTTAAATTGTTCACTGAATAAGTTCCTATTACTGTAATATTCTTACATTTACACTTACACTTAAGCACATTTAATTAATTAACACCTTTATTAAAAGTAGCTAGTTAATTCCTAATTATCAGAAAAAATATAAAGTCTACTATTTATTAGAAGTAATCGGCACAAACTGTGACAATGTCTGACACTTTAAATTGTTCACCGAAAAAGTTCCTAATATGGTAATACACTTACACTATAGTACATGTAATTAATTAAGACTAAGTAAAAGTATCTGACTAATTCCTAACTATCAGAAAAATTATCAAGTTCAATATTTATTAGAAGTAATTAGAGAGAGAAACGTCTTCACTGAATTTACTGTTCACTTTTCAGCAAGGAAGCACAAGTAACATCAGCAAAAGTTCGAAATATGTTCGGCAACTTGTTCACAGCGGCAGGTGTTCGGGCACAACCTGTTAACGCAGCGTCCAACGCAGAACTGATCCAGCCCGGCAGAGCAATATGTCTCAATCCTAGTCAGACAGGGACAGCACTGTAGGCGTGCACCTGCGATGAACTCACGTGGACAGCGTAGAACTCCGCCCTCTTTTGCAAACTTCTCTATTACGCTTATTCGATTATTCCTTTGCTACTTAATTTTTATATTATCTTTTGTGTGACAATAATTTAATAACCGCCTTGATTGATTGATTGACAGATGACACCAGTACGTTACTTGTACGTTTTGAGCGAAACATAAAACAATTCTAATTTAATTTGAACAAATGCTAATTTTGAGTAAAGTACTGTTATAATGTGTAAGTACTGTTATCTCTTGACAGTTTGAGGTGTTCGATACTGAGTTGTATAATCATAAGTTAATTTATGCTAGGAATCATAAATAAATAATAATTTAAGATTTGGAGAGGTCTTTGCACAGGAAGGGGGCAAAATGGGCTAAATAAATACGACAATAACAGCGCTACTTAGACCCTAAATAAGCAAACATAGCGTATTATAACTGCCTTGTAATTACGGGGCTTAAAAATCACTCCTCAAATAGAGTAGTGCTTTGACAAGTAATGAATATGTTATGAGTAAGACGAGATTAGATTTTAATATTTAATAACTATGTAAGTACATATAATATGTACAATATCATTTGTTTGTACACGTATGTAAGTACACTAACCTGCGTGTACAAACAAATTAAATTGATTTTTCTTTCTCTACGTTGGGATACCTTTGTACTTCAACGTTTACATAATCTACTAACTCTGCCCGCGACTTCGTCCGTGTGGACATCGATCATCGATCGTTTTGATTACTTTTTGCAGCTGTTTTTATAGAAAAAAAATAGCATGAGTCATGCTTCATAACATAGAATATCTTCATAAATATTCACTCAGTATCAGCCTTGCAAAACTTCTTTTAGGTGAACTACAGACACAAATAGTAGCATGGGAACACCAGGACGGTCTACAGACTAGACTACAAGGTATTCCAAATACTCATGCCAATGACGTCTACTGGCTGTGCGGCGTGGCCGTAGCTTGAAACGCACATAGAACGCGAAATACTAAATCCGCATGATGCAAAAGGTGAGCTCACAAATCGCGCACCCTCTAGACAAGTTGAATAAGAGTTACTTAATTGTATTTTCACAAGCGTCCGACTTTTGCGACTTTTCATTAAATAAATTCATGACGCTTGTTATTATTAGCCATCCACTCAAAGCAAAACTTTGCTTGTCTACAAAGTTGTATATTAGATATGTATTTTCGTACTGGATTAGGTTATATATATATATATATATATATATATATATATATATATATATATATGTGTGTGTGTGTGTGTGTGTCTTTCTGTGGCATCCTAGCTCCTGAACGGATGAACTGATTTAGATTTAGTTTTGTGTCTTGTGTTCTTAGTTATGTTTGAAAAAATCGGTCAAAGATGGCCACCGTCACAAAATGACGAAGTACATATTTTGTTCACAACTCCCTCAATATGGGTATCAAATGAAAGGGGTTTTACTAGTAGATCAATTTAAAAAGTGTAAAATAAAAATTTAACAAACTCCCGTCACAAAAATACAATTTCTAAAAAGTTGTAAATTAATTGTTTTGGTTAGCCCTTCGTTATTATAGCTAGTAATATTTTGATTCAAGCGTTGCCATGTCGGGGAACCCTAACTGGTAAAGTACTCCTTTATATTATCAGAACTTTTGTAAGTCACTTTTGTAAGTTTAATAACCTTATTTATTATTTAGGTAGTTCAACTGTGGAGACTATCTTGTACCATATATACAAAATATAAATATTGTTATCTAACAGTTGAGTGTTGTACCTATTTAGTACAACTGTGTCATGTTTTCTTATGTTGACAAAATGATAAACTGCCCACCTCTACTTTAATTACGTTACTGCCCAAACAAACCTAGACTTTTAAATGTCAATCAATCAATCAATCAATTAGCCTATCGTAGTCCACTGCTGGACTCTCCTAATGACGAGAAGCTTTGGCCTACTGCTTCCACGTTGCTTGGTACAGTGATATCGTTTGCGTATTTTTCCGTCAGTCTCCTCTTATGACACTCTTCGGATGAGATGGGGTGGTGATACTTGTATTCTTTCTCCGTCACCACACAGATGGATTTTAAATGTAATAGGCACCTATGTAAGTATAGGTTCCAATTCTAGATTTCTTTTGTGAAACAAATTTATAGCTTTAACGTCTTAGGCTAGTATGAGAAAATATCATGCATTACTAATACGCAAGTAAGCTACAATAGCCTTGGCCGTGAAATAAACTATCAGAGCTTAAATCGATATTAGCAGTCCTCAGAGTCTAAGCCGTTATTGTAAAGCCAAATACTGAAAAGTAAGATAAGTTTTACTTCAGCTGTTATGAGTTAGTGACTAATAATGAAGTATTCGTGGCTAATGCCTTTGTCTGGTAGCTCAAGAATAAAATATTACTCTAGTAGAACTCGTCGTTCTATTGCACAATTTTGGAGGAGGATGCATATTGTAAATGTCAACTTTAAGAATAATTTTGTAAGCTTAAAGATTTGCAGTGAACGTACTGGACAAATATATATGTGATGGTGTTATATATTTATAATAGTTAATCACCGATAGTTTTGTTTTTCTATTGATGGCAGTGGTGCCGTCGTGTTTACAGTTCACATAATCAAGGATATGTCTATTATTTTTTCATCCCTTTAATAAGAAAAGTGGCACTTTGTTCATCTAAAAGAGCGAGCAAAGCAGCTCTTTTCTGTTAAAGACTTTTAGCGGGCGAATAAATGAATTGAATTTGGAACATACACTTGTGGAATCATCTATTGGCCCACCTTGCTTTCTCAGTTTCGTTTAGTTCTAGCTAAAAAAAATATTAGGTTGAGCAAAAAGTTTTTATGCAGTTTTGAACCAGTCACATAACTAATTTATTCAGTCTTTTTTGAATTTCGGACACAGAATTTAAAGAAACAATATACAATTTGGAGCCTGTTCGTTGATATCAAACAATCGAATACTAAGAAAACTTGATTTTATTGGTTTACTTGGATTTAATTCTTGAAAGTGTGATTTTTCTCTTTGGTTTTGCAACAAACATTTCTTATTCTTAACATTAAGGTGAGGTTCTATCAATAATCTATGGATACTTCACCTGAAGTCACCGCCCAAGCTGTGGCACTTATCCAGGCCGGATACAGTCAAAGAAATGTGAGTGCTCAACTTAATTTAAGTCGATCTGCGGACCGAAATGTTTATCGGAGGTACCTAGAAACTGGCGGCTTTGTTCGTCGCCAAGGAAGGCCACGATCTCGGGTCACATCTGAAAGGCAGGATCGATTCATCGTGACGACCAGCTTGAGAAATCGTCACCTTACCTACAATGAGATACAAAACCAACTTCGCGACTTCCACGGAGTATCTGTGAGCGGTCGAACTGTTCGGAGAAGGTTAAAAGAACACGATACCACACAAACCAGCTAAAGGCCCCAAACTAACGCGAGCCCACCGAACAGCGCGTCTTCTTTTCACGCGCACTCATTTAAATTGGACTCAGCAGCATTGGGGCCGTGTACTCTTTTCTGAAGAGTCTAAAATTGCGTTACATGGCAATGATGGAAGGAAGATGGTCTACCGACGTGAGTGAGAGCGTTATGCACAATGCTGCTTTCAAGCGAGGTTTGCTTATGGCGGTGGCTCATGGCTTGCCTGGGGCGGTATATCCGCGAGCGGCAAAACTCAACTTGAGATGGTTACGGGACCACAGCTGCCAACATTAAATACTGCTGAAAAGTACATTCGTGAGTGCTTAGAACCTCACGTGATGCCATACGTGGACCATGTGGGCCTAAATTTCCTTTTTATGCATGATAATGCAAGAACCCATACGGCCGGCATCCTCATATCATCTTCGGGCTAGGAACATCCCAGTTATGGACTGGTCAGCCAGAAGCCGGACATGAACCCGATTGAGCACATGTGGGACGAGCTAAAAAGACGTGTTAGGGCACGTCAGTCAGTTGCCCAGACGATGCCAGAGTTGCTGCCGTAGAAGAGGAATGGGAGATGATCCCTCAAAATTTCATAGAACGGGTGATAAACTCTATGCCTAATCGCATGAGAGCTGTCATAGATGCCCATGGAGGCAACACGCGTTATTAAATTAAACCTTTTTGATAATTAAACCTTTATTTGATAAAACATATTTTTTATTTCAAAAATCAACTGCCTTCATCAAGGCGCATGTTTTTAGGCGTAGCTACATGTGGTGTGGTATTCTGAATTCAAATTTAAAACAATACGATCGAAAAAGACGGTAAAATGTATCAGGTATAAACTGCATCAATAGTTTTTGTTCAATCTAGCAATCATGTTTAGGTAGATGCCATCGAAACCTAAACTCTAAGATGGGCCAATAGATGTGTCCACAGGTGTATATCATTCATAGAAATCGAACGCAGATTGTATACCATGCATTACTGGCTGACGGGTGCGGATGCCCGTGTTAACTAAATAGAAAACAAAAGCGCGCGCATTACTTATGTCTCTGACTGTTTATACCGGAGATTGATGGTCTAGCACCACATATTGAAATAGGCATTCATACTTTTTTACAGTTTTTTGGTTTTACTTTCTTTTTGAAAATAAGAAAACTGGCAACGTACAAGTGCCTTATTCAATAATTCTGTCTCTGTTTTTAGTAGTAATCAGTACATATCTATTTTCTCATAGAAAGGAGATGGAAAGTATAGTGTATGACTCGGAAGCAAATTATTCTTTTCTCGTGAGATAGACTTTGAACACTGCGCTCAGGATTCTACGTTAGATTCCCTCGCTACGCTCGTGATTCAAAGGAGCCCTTTGCCGTAAAATAGTACTTTGCTACTTTGCTTATTCGAAAATGGTTAATTTCAAATTTGTATAGACAGACAACGGATCTCTTCGGTAAATGCTAGCAAATCGCTTATTTAGGCAATGTCTATGCAATTACACAACTTAACATCACGCATGTACCTGCTAAATAGGCTGCCTCTGTATTCTGTATATTCAGTGATATTTTCGTGGTTTACACGGTACATTCCAACCAATTTCCACTTACCAATTTCAACGGTTGTTTGTCAGGTTCGCGCTGGACTTGAACCACGAACTTCGTAGTACTGAGTCATATAACACAACTTTGCAGATATGCTGGACTAACGACTAACTTGGACTACGTAGGCGGACAATGGAACTCCTTAACGACAAACCTCAAGGTGTCAGTTAAAAATTTTAACAATACCAAGACTTTTCAGAGATCTGTGTGTTAGATATCCGATCTTGTTAACTGTGCGAAAACCGGCGAAGAAGTTGTTTCGCTCATTGTAAATAAAAGCTAGCGTAGAAACGGCTTTTTGAATAAACGGCCATACATGTTCAGGTTCCTTAAATAACGTGTTCCTGAAGTATGCAATATCGCCAACTACACATGTACATTTAAAGTTGAGAGTATGATTTAAGTTGACATTGGATCAAGCCGAGCTTGAACACGGTTAATACCATAATAGAAATCCGGTCTTAGTCGACAATAAAGTAAATAAACCCGGTCGAAAGAAGCATAGCTATGCCGAAACTCGACACGATGACTCACGGTGCTCTAAGACAACACCTCTTTGAGCGCTTTTGAGAACAACTAATGAATGAACTAATAAAACGCAATCCTTAGACTTTAGACGCAATCAAAGAGTACTGTACTGAAGAGCTTAGTAAATTAATTGAATACCTTTTCTTTTGACTGATGACAACTCTTATTGTTCCAAGCTACGCTCTTGTTACTTTGCTTAGCTTAATAGCAGGGCCCTGGGCACACCGGGCACATGCCCAGGGCCCCCTGGCTCAGGAGAGCCCCGAAAGGGGCCGACAATTTCTCTCACATAGACACTCATAACATTTTTGCTGGGCGAACTTTTCTTATAGGAATACTTACTGTTCAATGTAAGAACAGTGATCAGTAATTATAATCACTGATCAGATCACATACAAAACTACGGAAATCGTACCGTAGGAAATTCATCATACATTTGTAATAAAATTATAAGGAAGTGGTCTATTTATTCATATAAATAAATTTGATAAAAATCCTATAACTGTGTTTACGCTCGCAAATGTTACTTTTATATAGTGACATATTTTAATTAATTAAAAAAATTAAAAAAATTCAATAGTAACAAATCGAAAACAGTTTAGTCTACTCTCATGAGACTCGAATTTACGAGATGGAGGCGTGATCAACCGTATAGTCGTTTTCGTCAGATGGAAGACCCTTGAACCGATGTATCAAAATGCTGAGGCTCCTGAGGCCACATCTGACAAAAACTAGAACACAAGCTGTATGATTTCACGGGTGACACAAACCCTATTCACGCATCATAACACCGTGGAGATATTCGATGCTGAGCAGTGCAAGATAGAGGCGGCTCTCAAGTAACTGAAGAACAACAGGAATGGGAGGAGGTGGGATTCTCGTCCTGAGCGAACTTGCGAGTCTCTTCATCATCCAGCAGAGTTTAATACAAAGGTCATGGAGACTGTTTTAAAAAAAGTGATAAGGTTTTGGTGAAGAACTACAGGCCCGGTCATGTCTACAGATTGTTCTCGAGAGTGTTTAGTTGGCCAAGAATCATCAAAGCTTCTTGTCACTGAACTGGACCGGATCTTGAATCACATTTCACAATGGGGCTCTGAGAACATGGTCGAGTTCAATGCCAAGAAGACGCAGGCTTGTGCGTTCACAGCAAAGGTATCTTCTTTCCTTCCCCTTCCCACTCTCCAGAGCACGCCACTGCCACTGCAGGACAATCTCAATATCCTAGGCATGGATATTCGCTGCAAACTGAATAACAGAAATTACATCGAGAGCATCATCAAAACAGCCTCGCGGAAACTCGGACTCCTAAACAAAGTGAGACGTTTTTTCACGCCGGAGCAGCGGTGTCTTCTCTATAAGACACAAATTCGCTCCTGCGTGGAATACTGCTCGCATCTCTGGGATGGCTCCGCGAAATACCTACTAGATGCTCTCGACAGGTTGCAGCGACGCGCGGTCCGAATTATTGGGAACCCTGAGGTCACGAACACCCTCGAGCCTTTGCAGATGCGTAGAGATATTGCTTCCTTGGCTGTATTTTACCGTCTCTACCACGGTGATGTTCTGACGAGCTCTTCCAACTAATCCCACCATCTCCTTTCCTACATAGGACAACACGTGCAGGCCTTAGATGTCACCCTCACACTGTGCAGAATATACGAGCAAGAACCAAGCGGTTCGGAGACTCTTTTCTTTGCCGCACCACTAAGACCTGGAATTCATTACCAGCACACGTGTTTCCTTCTTCCTACAGTCCCGGGGCCTTTAAGCGGGGCGTGAAAAAGCATCTGATGAGGCCGCCAAGATGAGTGCCACCATTGTAGCACTTAGTGTCTGTAATGGTGACCCTCTTTCCTGAGACTTTGCCTTTAGCTTACCATCAGGCGAGGTGAGGTCAAGTTGGCGTGTCCTATATAAAAATAAAAAAAAATAAAAACATGGTTTACAGAGGTCTATATTGAAGTAGTCTTATAGTATATTACACTATATTTCAGTACGAAAACTGTTTCCTAAACTATTGCCTGTATTTTAGATAAACAGAGTTCAGTCGTTGATATGTTATTTATTTTCACTGTTTCTACTTCGTTTTGTTTGAACGCAATATAGTCTTTGTGATTATTGTATGATTTGGTGTGTGTGTGTGTGTGTTTGTTTGTGTGTTTGTGTGCGTGTGTGCGTGCGTGCGAACGTGCGTGCGTGGGTGCGTGCGTGAGTGTGTCTGTGTTTGATTTAAGGGTGTGTGTGTGGGTGTGTGTTTGTGAGTGTGTGGTGTTAGTGTATGTGGTTTGCAGTAGGTACCTATGATTGGTAAGAGAAGAGTTCTTCAGTCGAACTGTAGTCGAGTTGTTGTAGCCAACTGATGACTTTGTCTCTAGTTTGACTTGTGCTCAAACCAACTATTTTTAATTTATTATTAATGTAGTTGTATAGCTTTGTGCTTAGATTTCGAAACCGCCTTCTTGCGAGGGAGGTTCTACAGATGACCGGCGGGCACAGCGATGACAAGTTGCGCTTTTTAGGAACAGGAGTTCCTGAGTACAGATGTTAAGACATACAGTTGTCGGAAGGTTAGCATTTTATATTAAGCGTACAGACTAGCAGTAGGGTGGGTATCTATAAGGTTTTCTGTTCATCACCTTTAGTACTGATCTTTGAGCCCTCTCTAGGTTTAGGAGATGCATCTTTGCTGCCCCTCCCGACACTGAGATGCAGTATTGTATTACCGACTGGCATAACGCCATTTAAACCATAGATAGCTTGTCTGTCATTAGGACGGTTCAGTCTCATAACGTTCAAGTTGCAAAATAACATATGGTAGCAAAAAGTTCAAATCTCATAAGACCCAAGTCTCGAAACCACCAAGTAGCAAAATACCTTCATCTCAAAACGTTCAAGTTGCAAAATAGTCAAGTCTCCAAACATCCATGTCTCATAATATACATTTTTTTATTGAAGTGGATTTGTAAGTGGTGTTTTATATTTTTGACATGGGAATATTAGTAATTTCGGTTCTAATATTCTTATAAAAAAAAACAAACCTTGATCCACCAATTTAAAAAAAAAATATAGGAACTATAACGCTATACTATAGGCCACCGACATTGTAAATAAAATAAGAATCAAAATAAAGCATTCATATCAATTGAATTAGTTGGCGCTCGTAAATGTAGGTAAATCATTTCAACAATGCTCAACCGAATTCAATGATTAGTGAAATGTCGGTGTTTATTCACCTCTGTCTAACTCTTCGGGGATAAAGGCGTGATTATATGTATGTATGTATTTCATAATAATAAAGTAACAACAAAGATTAATTTTTCAATACGTTTCAATATGTGTGACGCAACTTAATGTAGATAATTTTTTTAGGATTTCGATATCGGAAAACTCTTAAGATTTTGTAGTTTTTTTTCAACTCTTTATCGAATTTTATCTGTAGCCCTTCGATTTTTTTTAGACTAATTAGTCCAAAAAAGGACTAATTAGTCTTATGGATTAATCATATCCCGAAGAAAACGTCATAAGAAGTTGTCACAGAACGCCTAAAGGAGTTTTCCACCCATTTTTTGAAAATATAAAACAAACAAATCCACTTCAATAAAATAAATGTTATGAGACATGGATGTTTGGAGACTTGACTATTTTGCAACTTGAACGTTATGAGACTGAAACGTTAGGACTTCTTTTAGTGGCTTAAAAACGTATATCAGGCGTCTTATCCTGGTTGTAACCAGATCTATATGCTTATCTCATTTAAGCCTGTGATCAATAAGTACTCCCAAGTATTTCACCTGATCTACCCGGGTAATTTCCAGGCAGGTATAGTCGGTGCTATTTAGGCAGGTATGGGTTTTGATGTTGAAGCTTTGTGGGGGATTACTACTTTGGCTTAAGGTGAAGGCTATGTAATATCAAGGTTATATTAAAGAAAAAGATATCAAAAGGTACAAAGGATGTATTTGGCAATTTACGCCTTTCGAAACCTAAGCTAACCGTGGAAATTAAGGTAAACGTGTAAAGTGAAGCTAGTTCACGACTAAAAAGTTACATAGCGCACTGTCTAGCAAGCAAGACTTAGGGTTGGTTTCTTTAAAGGATACGATTCGTAATATGGTTATAAGATAAAAAATTAAAGTTGGCAATGGGCCGGCCACATCTGTCTAAAGACCGATGGTCGGCTAATGACAATTTGCGCCGAAAAATGCGGCAATAGATGCATCAAACAGTCATAAATACAATTGATGTATACTACTAAAAGGAATTAAGGAAAACAATGCTACGAGAATCTTTGAGTAATTTGTCAATTAAGTACCTATGTGCATAGGAAAGTGATGTCTTTTAAAAAATAACTTTGGTGAAATACTTCCTTAATAGATTAAAAAATCCTGAATGAAACCAGTGTCGTACTCGTAAAAGAAAAGCCAATCGTAACAGCATACTTATATAATTAATGGCACATTATATTAATATTTGATTACCCAAAAATGTGTTTGTTTATTTAGCTTTTTTAACCTTCCATTTGGTAAAGACGATCCGATCCAGCTTACTAGTAAAAGCTTCAAAAGGTGTTGAACACTAAGAAATATTAAAACGATCTTTACATTGTCTTCTTAAGAGAACAAATTCTTGTCTTGTTCATTCATTACATGAGCTGTTTTAGAACTAAGGTGATTGGTAGCCGCGTGGTTCCCGACAGAGTAGAATTTGGGCCACCCCATCTCTTCCTGTGCGGTGACGTACAAGGCGACTAAGGGATAGGGCTGTTTAACATCAGACAGATCATACAGCCCAGACTCGGCCTCAGATGCATGGCTCGAGTCAACAATAGAGCCCGGAATACGAGAATAGGCTCACCCCCTATTACGTGGGACCGAATTCAATGATTGGTGAAGTGTGAGTGTTAATTCACCTTACCCGAGGATAAAGGCGTCATTATATGTATGTATATATTTATCTAACAGCAAAATGAGTTGCTAAATGTTCATAAGATAAATAGGCCAATTACAGGTTAGACTTCTGCTAGAATTAAAGCAGTGTGCTCCTATATGGTGTCCATCAATATACTCACCTGATAAGATACATTACATGAGATGCCTGCTCTCAATAAAAGGATGATAAAGTGGTACCCCTTGTGTTGCACACGTCAATTGGCCACGTTAACAACTTTCCATTAGGTGGGCCATGTGTTTATCTGTCCCCTAAGTGGTATAAAAAAAACTGACCGTAATAGAACAGGCATGTGGTCATTATGTTCTTTTTATCATAGGTGAATGAGTAAATAGCGGGGATAAAGGCGTGATTATACGTATGTATGTATGATTGGTAGCTTGAATATGTATGTAAATCTGCCTAGATTGGAACCTGCTTGAATGGATATGGGTGCCTGTACATTATCCTCATTTAAGACTTCCCAACTTTATACACAAAGTAAAACGGGTTCCTCACACACAAGTGCTTAAGAATTTCTGAATGGTAAATAGGTAGGTAGATATTAAATACCGCGCTGGCGGCGGCGGTATCTTGCTTTATACAAAAACGATGTGACGGGGTACGGGTGGAGTCGCCTGTCACCTTGGCAGAAGCAAGCAGCGGCGGCGGCGTGCCCTGCGCGCCTCCCTGTTTCCATGGACGAGTTGGCGACTCGCTGGTCCCCATACCCGAAGAGAGGGCCAGATTGAGAGAGATGCCCCTGGGATGGCCGGGGTGCGAGGGATATGCCTGTTAACCTCACCTTCGTCAACCAAAAACGACCCACAGGCGTCGTGCGTTTTAATCATCGGTTCACGCACGCAAAAAACGTGCATGCACGTAAAAAAAACTATACAAAAAAGAGTCCCAAACATTTCATTACTGCACTTAATAAGCCTCATTATTTGTTTAACTGACCACATGAAAACGCCAGAACCTCTTTCCATGCCAAGACAAACAATATGCAATAACATAACATAAACAATATGCATATAGATATCTGACACAAAGTAATAGATATCCATCACTTTATTGTTCTGAACCATTATTAAGTTATCAGGTGTAGAAGGAAACTTCTTGACCATTACTAGAAATAAAATTGAATACTGAACCCATTTTTCTTTTTTTATATTTTTTTATACCACTTAGGTGGGCAGACAAGCATATTCTTTCTGTTTGTCTCTTTGCTCGCGAAGGACACAAAAACTAGTCAATGGATTTTGATGCGTTTTTTTTTTAAAAGGTCTAACTCTCATCAGGCACAAGTGTTTGGGAAATTAAAATTCAATTATATCAAGCTGTCATTTATTTACTGCAAAGCAGTGTATGCTATTCATACTTACTAGGGAGGAAGAAAGAAGAAGTAGTGTTAGGATGTCAGATTTGATTAAGGGTACCAGAAAAATGGGCTGTGTCTGTTCACAGATCTACTAGTGTAATTGTTTTGAAACCAATACCAGGAGAATTTTGCCACAAGCAAGTTTCTCTTGAATCACACAATATATGACCATACATGTTTTAAAGTGTAGGGGCTCCTCCTCAAGAATTTTGCTTACTTTTGCTGACAAGGGGAAGGGGGTTAAACAATTGTAATACATCTGCCGTTCAAGCATTACACGTCGCAGGAATGCCCATATTATAAAATTATTATATAATGTATTGTTTATTCCCACCACTCCCTCTTATCTCAAAGGACGATTCCAGTTCCTCCATAACACACATACGAGATGCCTGAGGTCATCCGAGAATTTGAGGCTGAGAATGCCAATGCAGTCAACTGATTTTGTTAATAAGTCATTCTCTGTCAAGGCTGTGTGCTTATGGCATTGCCATTGAATATTAGACAAGCAAAATCCCTAAACGTATTTAAAACAATGGTAAAGGACTACTACCTATCATTTTGAACACTGTATCAGCTCACAATTAATATGCTCACTATTTTCCTTTCTTATTAGTATGTACTATCTACTTTGTATATCTATTTATGTGCTAAAATTGTATATTTATATTACTTTATTTGAACTTCTCTCATCTCTTGTTTCTAGTTTATTTGCTAATCTACACCAAATCTTTTGCTTTATTACATTACTATCCATCCCAAGGTTGCCTGGAAGAAATCGCTTTTAGCGATAAGGCTGCCCATTGTACATTAAAATGTATACATTCTTAGATATATCGAAGAATTATCGATCTATCGATCCTTGAATGGCACCAGAACAGAAAACAAAACGGTAAGTTAATTGTTAATGGTGCGCTATAATAGTGCTTATGAAACTGAGATTGTCAGTGATTCTCTAAGCCTTTTAATCCAGCTGCTATAGCTCAAATAAGACAAGAAGACAGCAGGATATGTAAGCAATAGCAAGCAACAAGCCTTTGTTCTGCAATTAAGTACTGATTAACTCTATTTTATACACACATGTAAACAATTGTTTCTAATGGCTACTTATCTTTTGAGTGACTATGGTACTTAATGTCAGGGTACAAGATCTAGTTCTACCTGGCGTGGGGTAGGACACAACAGTATTCCTGTCCCATTTGAGCAGTAAGACTTGGGAAGTAACTCAGCCCTACAGAATACCGCAGCCATAATAACCTTGTGGTATGTTTTTGGTGGTGAGTAGGGTAGCCAGAGACACTGGAAATTGGTCTACATTCAGTCTTCGGAAACACAGAGGAGTCATTTAATAAAAATTGAATTGACTTATCTTCAGTCTTCTCCAGAAAGCAAGACATTAGATTCGATATGAGTTACTTCCAGTATGGATCAACTCAGGTCCTGTAGTATTACGTACCACTGGTTATGCCACCCCTACTGCAATCAATCTGATCAAAAACCAGTTTATTATATATATTTTCAGCTAATACTGAGTCAGATTTTTTCCGAACTGCAATTAATGTATATAACTTAGTCATTATCAATCGATAGATGGGTTCAATGCCAGGTTTACCATGACACACACCAATGACTTTTCGAAGTTATGTGTGTATTTATAGCAGGTTTATATGAGTCCGGTTAATGGCAATAGGCTCGCCATCTATTACATTGGGACCAAAACATTAACTGGCGCAATGTGGGTGCTAGCACCTCTGCCTACCCCTTTGGGGATGTAGGAGTGAGTTTATGTTATTTGTATAAAATTAGTCATTTTCACCTTATAACTGAGATCTTAGAAACCTTCACTACCCAAGTTACAATGATGTGTAGCGCAACGTATTTTGGGACTATTTTAATTACGTACTCATTCACCTATGACAGAATGAACATAATGACCACATGCCTGTTCTATCACGGTCAGCTTTTTTATACCACTTAGGGGACAGACAAACAGACGGCCCACCTAATGGAAAGTTGTTAACGTGGCCAATGGACGTGTGCAACACCAGGGGTACCACTTTATCATCCTTTTATTAAGTGCAGGCATCTCATGTAATGTGTCTCATCAGGTGAGTATATTGATGGGCACCATACAGGAGCACACTGTTTTAATTCTAGCAGAAGTCTAACTTGAAATTGGCCTATTTATCTTATGAACATTTAGCAACCAGATAAATATATAAATACATATAATAACGCCTTAATCCTCGGGGCGTTAGGCAGAGGTGAATTAACACCCACATTTCACCAATCATTGAATTCAGCCTCACAAATAAGGGGTGAGACTATTGCCGTTTTCTGGGCACTATTGTTGAATCAATCTGAGGCTGAGACTGGGCTGTATATATATATATATATATATATTATATATCTGTCTAATGTTAAACAGCTCTATCCTTTAGTCGCCACCACACGGGAAGAGGATTTGCTGTTAGGTAGTTTATTTGGTATGGAATTGCCACATCATGGAATAGTATGAGAAATGGTATTTCAAATGTTCAGGGTGAACATTAATGCAAAGAAAGTAGCAATAATATCATTATTTTCGTAATTACTATAAATTCATTGATGATAAGTTAAGTTGAAGTCAATTCTTAGTGTTTAAGATAGCTTAGTTAGCCTGGCAATATTTGGGTTGGAGGTACAAAAGGCCAAGTGGTGAGTGAGTGCAAAATTGGTGATGGAAATATTTCTTAATATGCTCGTATGAAGGTAACCTACATGACCAATTTGATGGTTAGTGTAAACTTTAGGTAAAGGTGCAATCAACACAAAAATATTTTTTGCTACATCATAATTACTTATGAGCCTATTGTAGACATAGTTTCTAGATGATAGCTCGACCCGGGAATCAAATCCGAAACCTAATGGGCAATAGTCGTAATCGAAACCATTACGCCATTGAGCCATAGGGATCACATTATTAAATATACCAAACCACTAACTGTGTGTTATAACTTTATTACTATGTTAAAAATAAATCATTGTTAAGTGAATTCTAATAAACATCTAGATCACGAACAAAGCAAAAATAATAATACTCTAATATAAAAAATAAAGTAAAACTAAGTCTGTTTGTTTTATTGGAATTTTAGAAGTCGTTTAAATTTAAAGCTACACTGAATACCATATCAATCAACGAATGTACATGAGAATGCATTCGTGAACAAGGAGAGCCCTTCATAGTCATAAACGTAAGTTATTTACGTTAGCGCGAGTGCCGAAACAAACAAAGGCTTTTAGAATTCGTAATATAACAGAAATACTTCTACATTATGCTCACATTAGTGACAAAACTTAACAAATATTGTATAAACATCATGCAACAACACACCTTCAAGTGCCAGGTACATAGGTAGAACCCGGTGACATGGGGAGTAAATTAACATAACTTTGTCCTCACACTGTTTCGAACACTGGCCATAACTTATAAAGTTAACACGAAAAGCTTCACTGTTGAGTATGATCGGAAGACAACATTCTATATATAGTTTAAGTTAAAATATGTGATACCGATAGATATTCACTGAAAATATATAAAATAATCTAACACCTCCAACTAATCGACCACAGCTAGAGCTCTTTGAGTTCAGACAGATTGTGCTTGTGCGTTTGTAAAGACCGATGAAAGCATAGTCTATGGCGATTCAAGCTACTCAAATTATTTATCCAAAATAAAACAACCATAGAGGACCAACATGAGTGAATGGTTTTACATTGAAACGGAAGTAAACAAGAACTGACATTACATGAAATAACGAAATGAACGAATTATGAATACCAAAATTTTTTCAAAAACTACTAACTAACGATGAATGATTTTTAATTTTGGTTGAATTATATTTTTATCCTCTTAGGTCGTGAGGGTCCTGGTAAATGTTCATTGCCTGCGGTATCTACTTCCTCGCCCTCCTTAGTAGTAAGTCGTTCTTGGTGAGAGGGCTCTAAATCATCTTCATCGTCTTTCTCATTATCTTCCTCGCTAGACGACACGCCATTGAAACATTTTCCTTGGCAATGAAGGCACGCAGCAGAATATTTTATCATTGCTTTCCGGCATCCACATTGGCTGCTACAGTCCTTATTGCAGCGACAAAATATTACCTTTAATAGAACCTCGGGTGCTCTTTTGTTGTTCTTGGCGCCAAAATATCTTTTTTATTTTTCCAGCCCCACTCTTGAGGAGCCAGCTCATTTTCGAGCCACTGCTGTACCTGGTGGTATGTTCGCGAAGACTGATAATTAGCAGCGCTCTCTGTTGAGGGGAGGGAGCTGATATCGGGCTAAATTTTTGCTACTGACCTCATAAACGACTGGAAGCGGTACTGATTGAGAAAGGTCACTGTTGTTGGTACCCCATACCATTCTAGGAAGCACACCTTCCCAGCTTCTGCAACATCACTTTGGCTGGAGATGGAATTGTAGAAGATCTTTGCTGCTTCTTGAATTATTTCAGACTTTAAATACAATTAACAGAAACCCACCTTCCTTTTGTAAACGTTGCTGATGTTGTGTCGCAGCCGGTAAATGAGTGTAAGAAGAAGATGTGTTCATATCCATACTGTTGCATCTCTTGAGTCGATAATGTAATTGTTTTTGTTTTTCCTCGGCCGGGTTTCAGAAGTAAGATGTCTTGTGCAGGAGGAGTCCAATTTACCAAAAGAACAGCTAGGTTCTTCACCAAAGACCGCCACAGAATTATAACATGATTGTTCCACAGCAGCATAAGTTAAAATAAATTTTAAGACAATTTTTCACATCATTAACGCTGAATAACTTTAATTTTTACTTTTCCAGCGCACATATTTCAAAAACGGGTAGAAGTATAGAAAAGTATAAAAGATCAAAGTTATAGAAACTTTTATAAGCTCACATTTCATCTCTTTCGCAACAATGCACTGTTTTTGATTTATTAACAAAAACCCTAAAATTAAGACCTTTGCCCCCCTCCGGCTCGACACCTAGACGTCAGGACTTTTAGTATGTTTTCTCTCTAAGTAGTTTGAATATTTTGAATAAGTTTTTGAAGAAATCGCTTAGGATCCCACTCACGCACTCTATACCCTCCTTTGAGCCATTCGTTGACCGTAATACTAATAAAGTAATCTTAATCCTAAAAACCGGAAATGATAGTCGTAGTGATAAATATGCCTCTAATGTATTCTTTGCTTCATAATTATACAATGATTAATAATTAGTAATTACAGGCATACATTTAACAGGTTTATAAAATTATCAGCATTAAAAAAGGATAATTTGAGTGCTACCATAACAAAAATTTGATAAAATATCTTGAGCTCTGTCAACACATACTTGGTTTGGTCTGCCTGCTTCTTTCAGTGTTTTAGTCCAATCTCGTTTCGCGTTGTCTTTCCAATTATAATTCTTATTTAAATTAATAACAATGGCAAATATAGCAGCCAAACGTATCAAAAGAGAATTCAAGGAGGTCATGAAAAGTGAAGAGGTGAGCTGGATATTACTTCTTTTATTTTTGTTTGATAAAAGCTGTTCATCGTTAGCAGTTACTTGCACTTTTGTTAATATGTCATATTTTAGAGACATCGATATGTGAGTGCAAAGTGCGCTGTAGAATAAAACGAATCCATCGGTTGTATCTCGTCAACCTATTTGTATTGGAATCCTGATGTTCCACGCTGCTGTGTGAATGATTTAGCATATTTTTTTGTCAGTAATGGTTGTTTATGTGCTGCTCATATTTACCCATGTTCGCGTATAAAATTATCAAAATACTCTATTTACAATAATAATAAGTAAACATATTTAATGTAGGTAGTAAATAGTATTGTTAAAATTTATTGGGTAATTAATAATAGGTAATAATAGAAAACATCAATTTAATTACATTTGTATGATTCTTCAGCCTAACCCAAAAATTGCGACACACCAGCTATGCGATTAACGATTTGCTGAGTTGAGACAGCATTTTTCTTATTAGAAAAAGAAAATAATACATATAATTGAATTAATCATAAGTACTGTCCTTAAATAACCTTAATAAGTACTAGCAACCTTCTTTCGCTTTGCTTTGTTTTTTTTTAGTTAACCTACATTACAATCAAACATCAAGAAAAACCTTGGATACAACCGAGAGTAATACTACAAAATTATGATGATTTTTCTAGGACATTATTTGGCTTGTGCCTATTATAAGTTTTAAAATAAAGATACTTCAGAACATTGTATTTTTGTAAATAACACAATTATACTTTAAGAAAAGCTATAGCTAGTTTATATTCATCTAGATTGTTTGCTGTCCAAATTGAAAATAGAATTCTGTCTCCAGAAATTAGTTTACATAGCGTTTCATAGAATTTATCTCCTTATTGAAGGTTGACTTTGTAGTAGTAACTATCTAGTATTGCCACAATCTTCATACCATACCAACACAGAGTAGTCCCGAGTATTCTAATTTGAATTTCTTAAATATTACTAAATACAACCTATTTCTTGATACACATTTGTCGATACATTACAATCCACTCTTTCGAAAATGACAAAACATCTTGAAAATCTCATCAGTCTGCTAATGCGGCATTAGTTACTTTTCAATCTTTTTTGATACCAAAATGTTATTTTCTACCGGCAATACACTTAAAATAGAAAGCAAACTCATTTAAGATCATTATATAATATTTAAACAAATTCACATAATTATTCAAGACCATTATGAATAAATGAGATTATGAATGAAGAAGATGCAAGTAATGAAACTATATTATCTGCATTTTAATTTGATGTACCAATTCGTTAATTTACTTGTTTTATAACATTAATATTAAAACATTAAGGGCTTCCTTATATCATAAAATATTAGAAGACTGCGTCTATGGTGTGGTGGTAGTGATTGTGACTACTATGCTGGGGGCACAGGCTCGATTGCCGCTAAGTGCAATTATTTGTTTGCATGAATATGGCTATTTGCAATGGGCTGGTTGTGCCTTAGAGAGCACCTTAAGAAATTGGTCATGTATGTCATACAACCGGTTCATCTAACAATACTTAAAGAAAAATTATTTGCAGAATTGCAGTTCAAAAAGTGTAATTTTCCCTATTTCCGACTTGGATTTAGGTTGATAGTAATGATTGTATCCATTGATGCCTATGTAGTTATATGTGCAACAGTTGTGTTCCTGCATTCAAATATTAAAAAAATGTAGTTTTTTTCTATATCTTGTGCCATCATATTACCAATTAGGCTATGTAGAAGTATTGAAATAATTCTTTGTAAGCACTTGTAATAATAATTGTAATTTTCATGCGCCCCACTAGCCCCACCCTGAGTACGCCCTTGCCACTATGGATGAAATGATGCGAAGTGCAGAAGTGAAAGCCAAATAGCGGGCCCTGGGCCACCGAGGTGAAGACAATCAGGACTAATGCAACAATGTTGTTGATGATGATAATGATGAACGCAACTTCTGCATTTAATTCATGCACATATAGCGTTAATTCATATAGCATGTAAACTACCTGTGTATTAAAACAACAATATAGCTTTCTATTGGTAACAGATTTTGTAAAAATTGGATCTATAGTTGCACAGTTTCACTAATGCAACAATGTTGTTGATGATGATAATGATGAACGCAACTTCTGCTTTTAATTCATGCACATATAGCGTTAATTCATATAGCATGTAAACTACCTGTGTATTAATACAATAATATAGCTTTCTATTAGTGACAGATTTTGTAAAAATCGTATCTAAAGTTGCGCAGTTTCAATTCCAGAAAAATAACAAGACCACAAGTTTAAAATTCTAATACATTATGGATTATGTGAAATAGTTTCATGATCAATACCCGTCATAAATGAATACTAAATTCTATAGTGAAAAACAACGTGGATACGTCAACAGTCAGGCGATCGGGCTTTAATAATGTAGTCCCATAATAATGTAAGAAAACGGCTCAATAAGATATTCATTCGGGCCACAAGCTAACCACAGCTGCTGAACCTCGACAATGGGCGACCCCATCAAAGCTAAAATTTATGCTAAAAGCTAAGGACTCGGGTGTAAGGTTGCCTTAGCATATCCCTTGCATCTCAACTGGCCATCTACGGTTTTAAGATGTTCCTTTCGGGTGCGGGAACCGCTACGTTGCAACTCACACCCCATTCCAAACCCCGCATCCCGGACCTTAGGCCCCAAAGTGCAAGCCTTTGTTGTCGCGATTACTGTTGCTAAGTATGTCTTTACACACACTCATAAAATTGAGATGAATCGATAGACGTCAGAATCATAAAAATTCACCCATTATGCCTCGAGAGCACCACAAAGGAACAAACATACATTATACTGCTGAATACATTACACTTCGCAACATGCGCAGTTGTTTATCAAATAGTACATTTTTTTCTGTTATTTTAAATTGAAACTTTATCTTACAGAACTTTAACATAACCATGTATGTAATTCATGTCTTTTGTGCTCTTTAAGAAAAGCCAATAATTCAAACATGTTACAATGAAAATTAAAATGCTTAGTCAGTTTGTTGGCAAACGTGCAAGTTCTTTGTTTTTGTTTTTCAACATTGATTGGTCTGTTTATAGTACAGAGCAGATAATAATTTGGCCAACTTTTTATGAACAAAAAATAATCCTTGTAATAATTTAATTAGGTATAAGCTTCAAGAATCTTCTTCGAATTGAAAAATTAAATAAAAATACAATACGTATTTTGACTACTTACTCGTCAATTTAATAACAGGATCAATGATTTAAATAAAATTGTATTTCATCCCAAAAGGGCGCATATCAGATCGATCAGTCCACAGAGAGGGGCTACAATGACTAAATTAGAGCCAACAGGGCAGGCTAAATAAAACCGTTTAAAAATAAAACTGCAAAATTCATGAATTACGTCGCCTTTATTCCCTTTATTTTCTTTCTTGTTTGTATTCTTCTGCATGATATGTTTATAAAGTTTAAATATAGCGTTAACGTTAACCAACTATCCTTTTTATTTTGGACACTATTAACAGTGTTATTTCAATCGATCTCTTTGCCATTTCAATTTTAAACCAAGTGAAATGAAAATGAAATGCGGCTCTGTAACTCTGACCATTTCACATTATACTCAACTTATTTGTCCATTCGTATATGACAACTGGCATCGATGTATTTTAAACGGCATGTAAAGCTTTATGTCCCCTTATTAGGGAGAATAATTGGCACAGTCTTGACGTCAGTTTTATATAGGTATGTAAATCATTGGCAGATGAATTGGAGGAGATGGTAACAACTGTGCATGGAGCTTTTGAGAGGAAAGGAATGAAAGTGAATGTTAGTAAAACGGAGTAAAGTGGATGGCGACTGTACTGTAATTCAGCAATTTTACAAGCCGTAAAGGAAAGCATTGATAGTATAAATTGTGGTCGGAGACTGACCTCTAGCCGTTCACATTTTGGTAGTACTTTCACTTTGTTTCAACTTTTATTTCTTTAGAATTCCAAACTAAACTGAATAAGTTCTTATAAAAACATATCCCTATTACCTTCATATAAAAAAAATGTATATTTTTTATTCCAAAGTATCTGTCATACAGTGGCATACAGTTTAAACATATTTATCCCTCTTTTTACTCCTTTTTCTGACGTAATCAATAACCTAACCTAACTTAACATTAACACGATATAAAACCCTATCCTATGAATCAATGTTATTATGGTATACCTAAATTAACATTACAGACATAGTGAGGTTCCGTGTACACTCATCCAATAGAACAATGACATAATACATTACAGGATAACTTTTCTATTGTCACTCGAAACTGGCGGGCTTGCATGTTAGACATTGATAGGTTTAATGACAGTAAAGGAAGCTGAAGCAGGTGGCGGGCTGTCGTTTTTTCTATCTCAGAGGGAAATAGGTATGAGCATATGTATGTACCTATGTTTTAAAGGTTTGAAAAAGTAATGTATTCAAACAACAGTCGGGTAAACCGACATCCACGCGAGTGGTGCGGCGGACACCAGTAATCTTTTAATATTTAAGTGCTTACCTATGTGTTTATAGTACTTAGGAAGGCACATAAATGTTAAAAGATTTCGTCAGAACTTTAGAAAATATATTATACTTTCAAAATGCCCGTGAGGTAGGAGGAAGTACGTAGATTTACAGTGCATTAGATCTGCGATATATTAAATTTAATATTCACAAAGAATTTGTAATAAAATTTATTGCTTGCGAAGGTGTGAAACGGGGAGGGGGTTACTTTTCAATGAATGTAGAGCTCCTTTACATGAAAAATTGTACCTATCTATACTTTTCTTAAGTACCTATGTTAGTTGTCCCATATTACTCGTAGGTGAAAGGTTTCAGAAGTGGCGCATATTGATACGATCATCTTTACCTATTTTATTTTTATTTTTGTTATAGGTAGCGGGTGGCATTATCAAGCTAGAATTAGTGAGCGATAGCTGGACAGAGCTTCAAGGCGAAATAGCAGGACCACCAGACACACCTTATGAAGGCGGCACATTTCTTCTTGAAATCAAAGTCCCAGAGACATATCCATTTAATCCACCCAAGGTAGGCACCACATCGAGCGCAATTTTGTAACAGTTGAGCGAGGATAGTCCGTTGCAGTTTCGAAATCTCTTTGGTGATTCCTTGAAGGTGCTGCGTTACAAACTGACATCATGAAATAGTGTAGGGGAGGAAGGAGGAGAGGAGGAAGTTCTCTAGACTTTGGTCCTAGGGAAACTTATCAGTGTCTTAGACAATGTCCACTGTAGAGTAATCGTTCTGCAGCAAAGATTATTATTAATGTCGGTATTGGATCCAGTAACGCAGGTAAGCGCAATGATGCTGTAGGTCTGGGATCATAAAATAAGTAGGTATAATGGTAAAAAAATTGTTCCTGAGTATATTTTATAACATCATAGGCAATACTATTCACTGACTTTTCTACTAGCGTTGTGTCTGTCCACATTTCCAGCTGTAAATTTTCCACAATTGTAAAATAAATTTCCGTTATTAGGTACCTACTACTTCTTGCGCTGTGGTCGTGACAAGACGTTAAATTCATTTCAAATACATTTTCGTCGGGATTATTTTGAGGCTGAACATATAAGTGCAGTAAACTGCGAAAATATCGTTTGCTAGTATGTTCGTTCATTGCGACCGCGCGTTGAACTATGAATAGCTTCGAACAGTGACAACGGTAATTGAAGATCGAAGGGCAAACCAATTAAATCACGATAACGAGAGATGCTCCAGTTGTCTGCTTAGGACAGCGCTCTATGCGCGCCTTATATTATGTTCAACTTATTTTAAAGCTATGTATATATTGTGTAAATTTAAAAATAAATATTACTGATTTTTTTTACACTGAAGCACATTGGTCATCCTCGTGTTTTAAAAACCTGTTTTACCTCTTCCTATTATCCAATAAAATATCTAATCAATAAACCTGATGCATGAACGCATCCCATCTCCCATCCAGATGGTGGCCCTTATTATTACAATATTTTCCGTTATATAATAAATATTCTTACCAAAATTAATAGCCTTGAAGTTATTCAAAACACAATTCCTTGCTCTTTACAGATTCGCTTCATAACAAAGATCTGGCATCCTAACGTATCATCAGTAACGGGCGCCATATGCTTAGACATACTGAAAGACCAATGGGCTGCTGCTCTCACCCTACGCACTGTACTACTGTCCATTCAGGCCTTACTGTCAGCAGCCGAACCCAACGACCCACAGGACGCCGTTGTAGCGAAGCAATATAGAGATGACATAGAACTGTTCAATCTAACGGCCAGACACTGGACCAACGCCTACGCCGGCGGACCTACCATCATTTGGGAATTTAATCAAAAAGTTCAAGTATTATTAGATATGGGTATCGACGAAGACCAAGCCAGGGTGGCGCTATCAACATTCGACTGGATACTGGAGAGGGCCACGGAACACCTCTTTAGTTAATTAGTTAGCTCTACTTTTAAATACGTTATAACAGTCATATCATCTTTAAATGCTGTGCTGTTAAGTTAGAAATAAAATCTTGTGACTTATGATGATTCTCCATGATATCGTCTGCATGATGTTTTTAATCAATAAAATAATGAAGGCATTTTATATTTATATAATCGCACGATTAAATAAAATTGTTATGTGTACACAACCAGCAAAATTTCACATTGGTAATATTACGTAGGTAAATGCTGGGCAGCTAGTTACGATGTAGCACTCGTACTTTCAGCGAGATTACAGCCGCGGCGCGTTCCACATATAGGTACAGGGTAAGAGGGTGTAGACCCATCCGAAGATCTGCCACAAACGACAATGAATATAACGTAGGGTTAGTGTTCGAAGAGCTACTTGTAAAATATGTTTTATACAAACGAGAGATCGCTTCCAGTACTTTGTTAATTTTATATCTAATCATCGTAGCCACTGATATATACACATAAATATATATATATATATTACTTATTTTATATCTAATCATCGTAGCCACTGATATATATATACACACATATATATATATATATATTATATATATATTACCAAGCTTGCCAATCGTTAAAACTATTTTAATTTCAAATTATATATATTATATTAATGTTGAACTATTCTATGTAACAAATCATGAATACTTACAGTTTAGTATAGGTCATAGATGTAATTACCTGTGCAATTGGTTATCATTGGTGGTTTTTATTATATCTACTGATACCAGTAGTCTGTTTCTTAGTACCTATTCTAGAGTGAATGATAAGAACTGAGAATAAAAATTATATGCTTACTAGTTGCTGTTTCAGATTTAATATACATAATGCATTGTTAACAATAACTTCATATTTATCTGTTAATGGTAGCACGTGACGTGCGCAGTCTAGCTCCGATACATCGGTCTTATTTTTAACGAATAGTTGAGTTTATACCGAGTAGTTCAGTGTGCTAGTATATTCCTACCCGCACGAGATTGCGGCTAGCGTGACCCAACATAGTCTTCCTAGCTATAAATACATACTTCCTAAATAGTCTTCTGTTATGAAGTTCTTATCATTCACTGCCGTGTTTATGTTACATTGTCAAATTTTCTATAGTTTTACATCTAGATAGTTTTGTAGGGCTAGTTCGAATAAGCCCGAGGATAAGGATTTAAAAAAAAGTTGTAACTGTAATACATAATGATAAAAAAAATGTAGTCCTGACTTTTATTTGCGATTTATTGACCTCTAAAACAAGCATAGGACACATGGAGGACAGAATAGGATTAGGCAACGGAGATGCCCCAGTGAAATTTCTCTTTAGAAAAATGCGTCACCAAATGCTGCTGAGAAGGGAGACGCGGGGGCATAAAGCCTTCCCCCTTGTACCCGGGCGTCTTTTCCCCTAAATCTAAACTACACTCATTTTACTAGTGGGATATAGAGAAACCGAGAAGAAAAAGGGCATGCAATTTTCATTGTAGTTTGATAACTCTACACCAAGCGCTACACAAAATTCTAAAATAATCTATGTGGATAATTTATATTAATCTTAATAGGCATAGGGTCGTTTATCTAAATGACCCTATGCCTGTGATAGTACTTCATCTAATTAGTATCGTTTCGGAAGCTAAAATAAGCAAAGGAATACCTACCTAATCTCTATCATTTAACATGCATACATACATATAATTACGACTTTGTCCTCGGAGGGTTAGGGAGAGATGAATTAACACCCAACATTTCACCTTTTCAACATTTATGCCGTCTTTACCATAGGGGCACGTGCCCAGGGCCTCCCTCTACAGGGTGCTCCCCGGAGAACTCATTTTCTCTGGCCACCAAACTGGCTGGCCATATCTACCGAAAGGCCTATGGTATAATGATGACAGACCGAAACTGTCGTCCACCAAACATGCAATCGATGTAGATTTACAAAGAAACGAATTCTATGTTAATAAATCGAATGTTCCACAATATACTATTTTTGAATGGAGTGTATAGATACATATATAATAGCTTGACTTAAAAAAAATTGGGGCCCCCAAATACTTGTGTGTCCAGGGCCCCCGGCATAGGTAAAAACGGCCCTGCCTTCCATTGTATTCGATCCCACGTAATAGGGGGTGAACCTATTGCAGTCTTCTAGGCACTATCGTTGACTCGGGCCATGCATGTGGTACAGACTGTGCTATCTTTATTTATATTTTAAACTGTCTAAAAATCAAACTTGTGGTAACAAAAGTAACAATGCTATTTTCAAAAATCAAAGCTCTCGGTACACTATGAACAGCAGTTTGGTGTGCTTTTACTAATTATTGGAATCGTATTGTTACTACTCGCAATCCTTAAGCCTACAGAAATGTAAGGGAAATTATTACATTGATTACAAGCTTGAGTGCGGGTTTCATAAATAAATAACACGGGACAAGGGGCTCTTATTTTTCAACGGAAACTGCAGCCCATCTTTTTTTTTATTATATAGAACACGTCAATTAGACTTCGCCTTGCCAGATGATAAGCTGAATGCAGAGTCTCAGAAAAGAGGGTCACCATTACTTACACATACCATGTGATAATGGTGACACTCAGCTTGACGGCCTCATCATACGCTTTTTCACGCCCCGCTTAAAGGACCTGGGACTAGGAAGAAGCATCTCACAAAGGGTCTTCCCTGCATAACAGAGATTTAGTTTCCCAATACTATTTCGTACTTATTACGATACATTCGACAGTCTGAGGCTTAGGGTCTGATCTTGGTACGATCAAAGTAGGAACGCCCGCTACAAATCGTTCTTGGGCAAAAGAAGACCATTTTATTTTTTTATCCTATCCTTAAATATTGGACAGCTTTTTACCAAACAATGAACAAAACATACAGTACAAATATGAATTTAATGTACAAAGACGAGCATAACTCAATATTAAATCAAAATGTTAATAATATCTATTCAGCAGGCTTACCATGATATGCTTAGGTATACTTATAGGATTGCAGTCCAAAGGAAGAAGCATGGAGCTATATAACCTATATAATTACATCACTCTTCCACTGGGCCGCCGCCGCGCAACGCAAAGCATGATCAGTGTTAATTAAAAGTATAACATGATGGACTTTTCATAGGTCTAGAAAACTTAATTCGCATAATGCTGCTTCTACACATTGGCTAACACAGTGCCGAACGCGCTAACTAACACTGTTGACTAATGTGTAACGTTCGGGAGGTTGTGTTGGCCAACGAGTTAGCTTCTGTTTTCCCCAATGTGTAGAGCTGACATTATGTTGAATTATATTTCACGTGTTTGAACGTATTCGCCCACACAGTTTTGAGGCACTAAAGCCACACAAAATGTAAGTAGAATGATTTAGTCGAAATTACTTTATGTTCTATTATGGGAAGTTTCGAATTTGCTTGACATAATTGACTGTTCAGGTGGACAGTTTGAGTACCTTTGGGAACTCGGATTGATCGAGTTATTAACACTAAATCTAATTTAAACTGCTGCAGATATAGATAGCTACATTATGTATGATTAAAATTTATAAAAAAGAAGATATATGGGTAGCGAATCGGAGCGAGAAATAAATGCGGAGTGGAGTTGCGGACAGTGGTTTCCATAAGTATGGGCGTGTTCCACATGTACCGACCCTGTAAGAATATAAAGTTTCTGTGCCGTCAGTGCAGAAGAAAAAGCAGGGCAAGCCTTTGGTCTGCCCACTGACAGCACAATACCTCTCCAGTGAGCTCTGGCTACCCTACTCACCGCCGGGAACACAACTAACAACGTAATTACCACATGTTACGTATTCGCCCCGCTTTCCTGCTCTGCTGCCCTGCTCCGCTTGCTTCCTCCGCTACCCAACTCCTTTTTAAAAAAATGTATAAATTTCAAAACTAATTTGTAAGTTCCTGTCCAGTGTAGCGGAGCGGATATTTTATACAATTCGATTCGTTAACTTTGGCACAGCTCCGCTCCTCTCCTCTCTCCGCTTCAGTGGAAAGGCCGCCTTAGTGCTTACAGATGTCCTGGGGTAATCTTAATAAAATAATGTGACAGGTAATTCATAGTTGCCATTAGTTCGAAGAATTTTCGGTGAAACGGCCCCAACCGATGTCGATCTCTCGATCCCTAGACGACGAGAATTCTGCTTTGCAGGATAAGACGGCTCTACTGACGGCACAGAAACTCTGTACTTACAGGGTTGGCAGCGCGACTGTGACTCCTCTGGTGTTACAGACGTCCATAGGTCACGGTAACCACTTTCCTTCAGGTGGGCCGTGTGCTTGTCTGCCAACTAAGTGGTATATAAAAAAAAAAGATTAGATAGCTCATTTGGTCGAAGTATTCTAAATAGGGGCTAGTCACGGGTACTACTCCCGTGCTGGTTCCATACATCAATCGAAAAGAAGAGAAAGCTGGAAGGGACTTCGAAGTGAAAGCCTCGAATGAAACTGGAATCACATAGGTAAGTACGAGATGATGACATTAATAGGTATTTGTAAATAAATAGTTTTTGTTCCACCTTACATCAACCGTGGTAATTCAAGCGCCACCTCAACATTTGTAAGATATTCAACGAAGCGTCAAATGTTTCAATATTTCTACGTTTCTCCAATATTATACACCAATTTAAATGAAAACGAATTTCCTGACATTTTATTTGTAATGCACTTTAGATTAAACATGGATGAAACAGTCACTTTTTCACCTATGTTTACCTCGGCTATAGATGCAATCTATACTATATATTTTTATAATATAGATTGATATTTTGTATATCGAAGCTCTTCGAGGACACAAGGAGAACTGTTAAAAGGGACAGTCCCGTTAAAAAGGGGATATACCTAAGGACTGATTGACCCGGGCTGTACCAGGTGAGACTGGTCATCATGCTGTTTCTTAGTGTGCGTCTGGCGTTTCTGATTGGACTTCTTCAGGTATACATTTAGCATTTTTAGTAGAATTGAAAAGAGTAAAATCTATTGAACTCGCAACACCGTTACCGGCGCCTCTTGTGACAGATTATGATAATGCAGATGTGACGTGACAACTTTGTATAATATTAACTAAGTTTACGTTTATGTCGATACTACCGGAGTGCCACTTTTTTGTTATTATTATCTCGAGGGGGCCGGTTGTAGGAGCCACCTTAGAAGCATATTTGTAGTGGTCCTGAAGACCCCTCGTTTACACCACGAAACAAGTTGTAAAGATAGATAGATAGATAGATAATTCTTTATTGTACACCAATAGATTACAGTAAAATTTGTAGTGAGCATGCATACAGTTTAATGTACAATGGGCGGCCTTATCGCTGGAAGCGATTTCTTCCAGGCAACCTTGGGATGGACAGTAGTGTAATAAAGCAAAAAAATTGGTGTAGTTAGCAAATAAACTAGAAACAAGGTTATAATATATTAAAAGATACAAAAAGAAAGATAGATATGAGAGAAGTTCAAATAAAGTTAAATAAATATACAACTTTAGCACATAAATAGATATACGAAGTAAATAGTACATAGTACTTAATAAGAAGGGAAAATAGTGAGCATATTAATCGTGAGCTGTCACAGTGTTCACAATGATAGATAGTAGTCCTTTACCATTCTTTTAAATATGTTTAAGGATTTTGCTTGTCTGATACTCAATGGCAATGCGTTCCATAAGCGCACAGCCTTGACAGAGAATGACTTACCAAGAAAATCAGTTGAATGCATTGGCATTCTCAGCCTCAAATTCTCGGATGACCTCAGGCATCTCGTATGTGTGTCATGGAGGAACTGGAATCGTTCTTTGAGATAAGAGGGAGTGATGGGATTAAATAATACATTATATAATAATGTTAGAATATGAGCATTCCTGCGAAGCCGAATTGGGAGCCACTTGAGTTGTTTACGGAAAGCTTTAAACTTGGGAAAAATAAGCTTTAAACTTGTTTATTAAAAACTTGTAGATGACTAATCAAAACAATACGTTTTATACATGTATCTCAGATCCTTTTTGTTCAAATAAGATGTTTAGCCAACAACTAGTAAACAAGTAGGTATAAACACATTTGCGTTCACACTGTAGCCTGTGTCATATTGCAACTTGTCAAATACGGTCACATTGTATATTTTTTCATGTTTACTTTAGGTAGGTAAATAGTACCCCAGTACTATGAGGTACTACATACTACGACGAAAAGAAAAAGTCGTGGGATATGTAAAGTATCTGCCTACCCAAAATTAATGTCCCTCAAAATGTGCATCTCGTTTCAGCATAGGTACGTTGCTAATAGTTGCTATGCTTTTACATTTTATTGTAAGTTTTTTTTATACCACTTAATATTATATTATTTTTAGGAGGGACACGACGGTATTTCCGTCCAATTGAGCAGTCCGACTGGGGAAATACCACCTACCTCCGCCCTATAGAATTCCCGACGGTGAGTAGGGTAGCCAGATCTCATTGGAGAGTTTTTGTGCTGTCAGTGGGAAGGCCAAAAGCTTGTCCTGCTTTGTCTTTTATACACTGACGGCACAGAAACTCTCTGTGCTTACAGGGTTGGCAGCGCGATTGTGACTTCCTTGGCTTCGCACACGTCCATAGGCCACGGTAACCACTATCCATCAGGTGGGCCGTGTGCTTGTCTGCCACCTTGTGGCCTATAACGTGTGCAATACCTACCAGGGGCGTTATACTCGCGCGGTTTACCCTGAACTGAACTAAACTGAAAAAGCAATTAAAGTGAAACGAAAAGAATTTCTCAGCTACATAAAAATACTGTTAAAATAACCTTGTTTATGTTTTATGCCTTAAGCTATACTCGTATCTAGACGAAGTATGCATTGTCTATTCGGCTGTCTTTGTCGTATTAACGTGGCGCATCCTTTTCAATTAAAATTTTCAAGTATGGTTATATATTGTTTTCTCATGTTGCGGAGATCACAGAATAACCTCCGTCCTCTATGAGCGCGGGTCTGGCAGGATGGTTCGGGCTAGTCTTCGCCTTAGTGGAAGAAGTCCTACGGTGGCGGTACGTCGTATTTCAGCGCGCACAAAGCAACGGGATCACCAACGACAACTGGTGGCGGTGGGTGTTTCTGGGATTTCCTTCCTTTATGTAATGATGGTGGTCTTTAAGGACAGCCTCTGTGGTGTGGCGGTAGTGAAAGCAACTGCTACGCTGGAAGTGCGGGTTCGATCCCCGCACAGTACAAATATTTGTATGTATTTGCATTGGTCTAGTCGGAGAGAACGTTAAACCGTTACGGGTATTTGGAGCCCTCAAAAGCCCGACAAATTTTGCTACAGAACTTCGATACCGCAAATTGGTTGTAGAGGTCAGATGGCAGTAGCTTTCGTTTCACGCAAAATATCATAGTTAAACTTGAAAGCCGACCACAACAGAGTTGAGAAAAAAGGCTCAGAGAATAATTTTGATCATTTGGATTATTGGTTTTTAGGTCAAAAAGAACATTCCAGCAATTACCTTTCACGTAGAGCGGTGATATTCCTATGGCTCATAGTTGAGGAGTCTGTGGTCCCCACACCCGAGGAGAGGGCCAGATCAAAACAGATGGCCCTAGGTCGAGGGTGCGAGGGATATGCCTGTTAACCTCACCTTTGGCAACAAAAAACGACCCACAGGCGGCGTGCGTTTTGGTCGGTTCGAGTCCGACATAACCTCTTCCACCGGCTCCAGTGGATATACGTGGGGTTTTTGCGCACGTAAAAAAAAGTATCAGAAATAGAAAATAGTTTATTCCTCTAGGTTTAATTAACATTTTCTTAAATATTATTCGAGTGCAGTACAAATTCACGTGTCACTTATTCTGCGCAGTGGGAGCTTTTGAAACCTATCTCAATTGATTCCTCATATTACTTGTGTTTATATAAAGAGATGAGGGTACCGATATACAATGGGGATTGACCCCAGCGGCCAACCGAATGTTTCTTAAAAGAGACTCCAAGGTCAGAGCCTACGCTGTCGAAGGGGGCCAGTTTCAACAGTGCCTTGTCACTTTGTTTTTTATTAAAATATTCAATTTCATCCAAATCTAGCGAAAGGATAGGGAATGTATCCAGTAGTCCGTCGATTGATAGTGATTTTAGGCGTTCGATCGTGTTGCCATGGAGATTGTAGGCACAAACGTGCCATGGGCTTTATTGTAATATTTCCCAGAGTAAATCGGTTTCAGTGCATCTGGGTAATGTCAAAGCGCTCTTTAGCGATATTTTATATTGCCTCTCAAGCTTGAGTAGGTTCGTTTTATTGTATCTCGGTAGTAGTTGTATTACCTCGTAGTCTATCACTGGCAGTATACATGCTTGACTTCTAATCTCATCTTGGAGCGGTAGCCTATTATTGAGTTTAGTGCACCTCTGACTGAAGAACAACTTTGGCGTGTTTATTCATCAAGAGCTTTTTATCCAGCCAGACTTTTGTATATTGTTTATATATAGGATGTGTTAAATGCGTATCTGAAAATAATTACGATAGTCTGTGTTCTTGTTTTTGAGTTTTGGTATTTTGTCTGAAGACATGATGCATTGTGTCTTATCAACGGTGCATTTAAGACCCCATGTTTATAATAGTCTATTAGGTATATCAAGGGCGGTTTACTCTGCTCGGCGCGTAGCGTGGTGTGGTCTGTCTGCTACATTGAGTATGCATAGCTCGTCGGCGTACTGTGACAGCATGTGAGACGGCAAAATAAAAAAGAAAGAAATTTAGAATTTGAATTGAAACCTACAAATTGCTCCAATCAAGGTAACGATCCCATTTGCAACAAAAACTAACCTCCTAGCAACACTAATTAAAAAATTTACTTAATAGGCAGGGACGTATAACATATCTATGCTACTTTGTGACTACTTACTTTTGTTTAATACATACATACATATAATCACGCCTTTATCCCCGGAGGGTTAGGCAGTGGTGAATTACGACCCACATTTCACCAATAATTGTATTTGGTCCCACGTAATAGGGGGTGGGCCTATTGCCGTATTACGGTCACTATTGTTGACTGGAGCCATGTATCAGAGGTTGAGTCTCCTCTGTATATATCTGTCCGATGTCGCCTTGCAAGACACCACATGGGAAGAGATGGGGTGGTCCAAATTCTACTCTGCCGGGGACCACGCGGCCTTCTTTTTAATAAAGCATCTTAACTTGAGCGTCGATAGCTTAGTGGTCAAGAAGTCGACCTATGATCGAGAGATCCCGTGTTCGAATTAGGGCATACACACAGACACGACATGAACCCATTGTATCACTTTTGACAATATCATTCACGCGGTTTGGCCCGCTCATAATAAAAATAATAAGTAGGTAGGTATTTGCTATAAGTTGGCCAACATCATAATCATAATATATAATTAGGCGTTGTGTCTCGATTGCATCTGAGTAATTCTGGAGTTATTTTTCTTCCTTCACTTCGTACGATCTTCGACATCCATGGTAGTGACAATTTTTTTATAGAATATTAGAATCGAAATTACTAATATCCCTTCTAACACCTCCGGTTAAGCGACTGTGTGGTCACTACCAACGTCAGCAAACTGCATGGACTTCTTTTTATTGTGCGCAAAATCCCTACGAATACCTAAGGTGAGGTTATGCTGGACTGGAACCGACTAAAACTCACGTCGATTGTGTGGGCCGCAGGAGGTGATATTTTTTGAGACATATCCCTCGCATCCCGGCCGACCCAGGACCGTCTCTTCTGAGACGGCCCTCTTCAGGTGTCGTACGGAGTCCCCATCTCATCCCCGGGTATGGGTAGGTGCACTTCAGTGCCTCTGTTAAGGTGGCAGGCGGCTCCACCCGTCACCCCCATTCAGTCATTGAGAACTCTCTCTCCCAGGGCCGCCACCAGTTCCCGTCTCGATGTCTCCCACGCTGGGCACTCGGTGAGCGTGTGGTTTGCAGCCCCGAATCCTCGCTTGCGTCGCAGTGATGGCACTCGGACGTTAGCTTTTTCCCGATCTGATGCAGATACCGCACGACGCGCCCATGCCCGGTGATAATCTGCGTCAGCAGGAACGAGAGGCTGCCGTCTAGTCATTCCCCCATGATGTATTTTACCGCCGCTGTTACAGTGTGATCTGCGCGTGGTCGCCCAGGTCGCAGCTTCCATTTCACCATTATGTCCCTGTGGAGCTAAGTTAAGGCCCGAATTTGTTCGGGCTTGGGTTCGTGCCCCCGCTCCCTCGCCCACATTCCCTATCGATATAACAACGAAATGGCTCTCGCTTCCAGAATCCACGATGGCGATCCGGCGAGGAAACTTACCGCGTCATAGGATAAACTACATGGACGACTAAATCTTCACTGACACGTCTGTCGAGAAGCATGCAGTCAACCTCACACTGGTTTAAAAAACACAATGGTTTAATAACATTAGATGAAGCTCTTATACTTGTAGAGGACAGAAGCAGATAGCGGGCTTTCTGCTTACCCCACACAAACCAATATAGGTTTATTTATTGAGCGACTACATATACATATAATATCGTCATCATTCGATTAGGTACTTATAGATAATTAATTCACATCGCCACATTTACGGACAGTAACTAAGATGCAAATTTGCATCTTACAAAACAATATTTATGGTGTATTGTATTGATCATCGATCGCGTTCAGCTCCGAAGGCTGTTATTTACAACACGTAGCGCCATCTATCGGCAAACGCGATTAAGTCCATCTGGTATAGAACCTGCGAGTGGGGCTGCGCTCGCGCCTCGCGCGGTAGCACGCATGAGCAAACAGCGAGTAACTTGAACAACATGCCAAGCAAGGTATCATTCATCAGTCACAGTTGACGCTACTCTGTGGACGGTGCTCTCTCGCCCCTCCTTTATGCTTTTGTACTATACGAGGAAGGCAGAGTGCATAACACATCATCAGAATGTGACATTATAAGTGCACTATTTGGTTAATACTTCCCTTCGCCTTCCTTAGTAACTACGTCAACAAACTTTTATTACTTTCTAAAACGTATTTAATTTTCCGTGTGTGTCTCGCTCCAAGCTCGCGCCAACAAACGTGTGTGTGTATAAATAAATATTAATTTATAGTGTGTTAAGCTGTATCAAACATGACTATATCATATGCCGGTGAAGTTCCCAATGGTAGCAGTTTTGGATGTTTCTGGAGGATCCTTTGCAAGTAAGTTGAAACCATTATTGTCGGGTCTGCAGCTCCGAGCGCTGCACCGTCCGCTACGGCTCAGGGCCCGCAGCACGGGCGAAACAGCTGTTCCGACCGATCTCTGTGCGCGCCTCATTCTTATATGACGAAATAACACACCTATGGCCCGTAACCACTCATTATGCATTGACTTGACAATAGCACGGTCTTTTACCGCCCGTCTATTGTAAGGTGCATTTGGAAAATAACTCCGTTCGTGTACCTACTGTGTTTATGCGAGCACCAGTTGAAAGTTTGATATCTGTCATAGCAAATAGAAGAGCACAGCGTAAATAGTCGTTGAGCTCAGGTCTCAGCGTCGTCGCATTGAGGAATGCTACTTAAATATTTGTATAACGCGAACTACATAGAATTGATTCAATGTCTGTTCGCAGTTTGCTTGGCCCTGACAACGAAAGGTGGCGAAAGTAACCGTATCGCGTGCACCAATCGATTAAAACTTGATTCAATCATGCTTACGATCATATTCGGTCACAAGATTACACTTATTTCGTTTTTACTTGTTCTCGCAGACCACAGTCAGGTATAAATAACTTCAATGTACGTGGTTTATCCAACTCTTCAGTGTTGTAAACAATAACTAAAGCAACATTATTTAATTATTACATTCAACAAAAATTCACATAATTCTTAGACTGTATTGCACCAGAGAACACCCGTTAAAATAAACTGATTTCTTGCGTGTTAAGTATTCTATGAAATTCACTCAGTAAGTAAAATGTGATAACATAGTTTAGTTTGCCACACTCGCAGATCCTATCGTTGGTGAAATCCAGCCCTAATGCCTGCACAATTGTGTTACGACATTTGAAACCCTCAAGTGCCTACAACAATATCATTCAACTAATATTATTATGGTACGTTGTCTGCTCAATATATTTAGTATAAAAACTTGTCTATTAGGATTTGAATATTGATTAAAAGACCTGGAATCAGTTCCTAATATCTATAACTTTTATAGGATGAGTAATTTCAAGACCAACCATTTACAAACCCATAATAATTAAAGAGCAAATTTGTTTTCGCGTGTAGATGAGAATACCGCTATGCCCGAATAGCTCATATTTATTTTCTTTTTCAAATGGATTACTGAACGGTAAATGGAATAAGTCACAATGAAAATAAAATAGCTGTTATATGCGTACTACATAACGAAACTCGTCGAGTCAACTTACGGTATAGGAACCCATTTCAACCCAAGCACTAACCATTATTTCACACATTCATAAACAAGTTTATGAGTTTATACCATTAGATATAGATAATATGTATTGAAACCCATTATGTTCAATTTGAAATACCTATTCGATTGTTACAGTACGATCTAACCGGAAATTAAAAAAATAACAGAACATCAGAATCTACCTAATGGTCGAGTAAAAGTCGGACTAAACTGCGGTACCATGTTTGATTCCATTTGGCGTATGTAGCCGTACATGCGAATAAAAGATAGGCTATGTCAGTCACCTGAGAGCACACCAACGAAGCTCTCATTGGTCAGAAGCCTGTCACTGTGGCCGAACTCGGTCAAAAGATATATATTATGTAAATCGTGAGAACCTTAATAGGTTCTTACGATTTAAGTTCTAAATAGGTTCCGAGCAGAGTAGAATTTGGATCATCCCATCTCTTTCCATGCGGTGTCGTACAAGGCGACTAAGGGATAGGGCTGTTCAACATCAGACAGATATATACAGCCTAGACTCAGCCTCAGATGCATGACTCGAGTCAACAATAGTGCCCGGATGACGGCAATAGGCTCACCCCCAATTACGTGGGACCGAATTTAATGATTGGTGAAATGTGGGTGTCAATTCACCTCTGCCTAACCCTCTGGGGACAAAGCCGTGTTTATATGTATGTTTGTATAGGATTTTAGTGCTGAAATCAAGGAGCAGGTTTTCACCGTCGATAGGAACTGAGAAAAAAAATTACTTATATAGCACAATTATTTTACTCAATTCAACATCATCTTAACGTTGTTTTTGGTGGTATTCGAGACTTTCACCTTAGATCCCAGGATCCGCCTACTCCTCATTAATGGCATCCTCGTCAAGAAAACATGTTCCAGAGATCTTAACAGGGACATGCACCTCATTACATGTTACTCGTGCAATTACGAATAATACGTCCCAGGAATTCCGTTTAGTTACCTGCCTAAATTTTTAACTGTTATTAGACCACAAAATTCAGTACCGCCCTAATCTCGATCTCGCAAATAATACCTACTTGTATTCTTGTAACAAAGTTTTAAAACTCCAAATATATGAATAATAATCTAAGCGTCCAATATCGACTGCCTCATCATCAGTTTAGCCACAGAATTGGAGGTCTGCCTTGAGTCTTGTCATCAGTCTTTCTTCAAATGAAACCTGGCCTTCAACAACGGTCTGCTTTCCTGTTTTCTTTTCTCCTCCGCTTCACACAACCGTGGGCATCCATTGCTGAGAGATCCGACATCGCCAGTAACGCATTGTGATTGAAAATTAAACAAAGTGTATATCAATATTCTGTTAGATTTTGTATTGATGGTTTATTTTTGCATTATTTAATATTTTTATATTATTTTTTGACAAAATTGTAAAAGTTTGACGTTCATATGTGCTCTTTATGTGCTTAAACTACTACTAAACTAAATAAATAAAATTGATTCTTTGATTTGATATTTATAATGCGAAGAAACCGATTCCTACTGTCCAAGTTATTAGACAAGTTTGAAATTCTCACAAGTTTTAACTGAAATTATAATTATTGAAAATATACTTACGCAGAAAATCTGTTATCTGTCAATTCGTAGTTCAGTCTCAATTCATTAACTTTTTACTTGTGAGATGGTTTGAGATTATGAGAAATCTTCACGTAGCCTTCCGTACCTTTGCACCAGCGATTACAGTGACCTCTTAGGAGGTCTTATCACATAAAAATGGATTTTAATAAGTTCGTTTTCACTTGGTTCGGTTTCATGGTGAACGCGGACTTCTAGGCCCGGGGTCTCCGTAAAATTGGCACATATCGTCTAATCTTTACAACATACAATTTAAATGAATATCTTTTTAAATATCGAATAATAATTGAAAACTGTTGCGCAACTACCGACCATGGCGCGACAGCAGGAAGCATGGAAGTTGGCGGCTCATAAAGTAAGAAGAACGGAACTTCTTCGATGCTGTATGCCTGTTCGTAGTCTGAGGGCCGTCACAGGCAATATTCTATCCAGTCGTATCTTATCCATATAGTACGGTACCTTTCTTCCTCGATCTCTCGTCAAAATCCTTCCTGTCTTCCTGCCAATACATCCTATACCGTTCCTTTATCCGTCTAATATGGTTAGAAAACGTATAATGGGATACAATTTTTTGATCTCTTCTCTGAAAAATTTGAATGGATTGAAATAAAAAAAATTGAATTTTTTTTTTTACGATTAAAAAAAAAGTAGTTGCTCTTTACTTATTTGATGATATCAATTGTCAAGATCGTTTACTCGTACGCTAGGTTAAAGGTTTGCAAAACGTAAAACTAAGTTAATTTCATTTCTGTAAAACATTTAATAGGTTGTTGCTCGTGTGTACGTTGGCACGACTAAAAAGTACACATTTATTTTGAATCCTGGACACTGAAATTGTACCATAGCTACTGTTACTTCTTGCGATTCATAAGTCCTTCTTACTGTAATAGTTTGTCTCAGAATTGTGACTTCTAAAATGGTGTACCTAATATAGAGTAATATCGCGTGTTCCACTCTGATATATCTTTCCTATTTTAGGTACTTATTACTGTCATTGTGTTAATAATGTACAGTACTGTATGATCGATAGCTTAAGTCCTTTGAGGGCATTCAGTAGGGTGGTACTCAGAGACAAAATATCTACAATATCGGTATATTATTTTTGGTACCTAGCTTCGCTCGTAAATCACATAGGTATAAAGCAAATGTATTAAATACAACTACATAAATATGTTTAAAGTAAGTATAAGATTGGAGAAAATCAGTCTCATTTTCTTTTATCTTATACCTACCGCCACGGTGGCTATAGTTGCACCGTGGCAACTGCTAAGCAGAAGGCGTGGCTTCGATTCCCGCTCAGTGAAAATATTTTTATGCATTAATATGCTTATTTGCATTAGTCTGATAGTGCCTCGGAGAGCACGTTAAGCCTGTCTGCCACCACTTAGGTGGCAGACAAGCGCACAGCCCACCTGATGGAAAGTGGTTACCGTGGCCTATGGACTTGTGTAACACCAGTAAGAAAAAAAAGAAAGAAGCGCTCCCGACCCTGTAAGCACAGAGTTTCTGTGCCGTCAGTGTAGAGGACAAAGCAGAACAAGCCTTTAGTCATCCCACTGACAGCACAAATTCTCCGGTGAGTTCTGGCTACCCTACTCACCGCAAGGAACACAACACGAATTTATTATAACCGCGGTATTCTGTAGGGCGGAGGTACCTCCCCAGTCGGACTGCTCAATTGGGCGGAAATACCGCCGTGTCATACCTCCTATTCCAGCGTTATTAAGTAGTTGATCCCACAAAAGTTCGACTAGTCTAACTGCGGAACTTCGATGTCGCCCATAAGTTGTGAAGGTCAGATGGCAGGTGCTTCATGGGAAATATCCAAGTTCAGTCACAGTTAGACGGATAAGCGGACCTCAACTGGCAAAAGACTCAGAGAAAGATGTTAAATAATGGAGAATATACAAACTGTAAGTAAGTGCGATCTCATTAAGATGTGACCGGAACACAATGAGTGTGATCGTATTATTATTCTATTACGTGCTAATTAGGTACACTTAATAAATACTAATCAGGTAAATAGCATAAGTGCATATAAATGTATGGACATACGTTCATTGTGATCATTTTAGCGTTCTTCCCGATTGCTTACGAGGAATTCTCCCTGCAGCCGCTTACTTATTCTCCTACTTTTGGTGTGCCTTATACCTACGACTTTTATAGGAGAGTCCTGGGCCTGGACCCTGGCCACGTCTGGCAATTAGCAGGTGTAGCGGCTTGCATATGAGTGGGCCCCACTAGGGCCTAAAAAACATAAAAATATTTTCACAGAGAAGGAACCGCGACGTCAAATCGAATGTTAAAAAAAAACCCACTAAAACGACACTTATATTACAAATAAATAAGTATATTCTACAACCTTCTACACAACGCTATCTAGACCCATGGTAAGCATAGCTTGACTAGCTTGTGTTATAGAATCTTGAATGCTGATAAACATACTTAAATCCTTTTTTTGTAAATACATACATATTATACATAGAAACACCCAGACCAATGCAACTATACATATTTGTGAATACAAATAGTCAAGAAATGTGGGTGCTAGCACCTATGCCTACCCCTTCGGAGATATAGCCGTGAGTTTATGTTATGTTATGTAAATAGTCAAGATTTAAAAAAATTGACTAACGTTTAGCCAATAGACCACCAGTTTGGTTTTGATGTAGCAGTTTCGGATATAGCATTTGAAAGCTCTGCCGCCACGTCACAGAGGTCATCTAGATGGGTTCAAAGTCATCGATAACTTGTGTAATAACAAACCCGGTAACGCCATTATTAATTATATAGGCGCTTAGATAAATACTACACACGATCTACTCATACCAGTAGCTAAGAATTGTGTTGTTCTTATTTTCTACACAGATCCAGTATAATTATTCGTTTCTTAACATAGAATTAAAGACTCATAACCCGAGATCGATTAAGCAAGATTTTTTTGTTGTTTAAGTACAGGTTCAGAAGGTCGGTCGACACTGATATTAGTAATTAGTAAGCGGCTTCTGGCCGTGGCAAGTTGAGACAAGGTCAAAGAATTTTGACTAACTCGAACTTAGCATTCAGATCAATGATCTTTTAAACAACATTGCTAGGTGCAGCATTGCGCTTAAAAACGGTCACTCAACACAGACAGGAGTTTAACTGGACATACATCATCAGTGAGTGTAATCGAGAACAAATAATTACTTTAATGATCGACCTCTGTGGCGTAGCGGTAGAGCATTCGACTGCTATGCAGGGGGTGCGGGTTCGATTCCCGCTCTGTGCAAATATTTGTATGCATGAATATGTATATTTGCATTGGTCTGGGTGTTTCTATGTATAATATGTATGCATTTACAAAAAAAAAGTATCTAAGTACATATGTTTACCTACAAGACAAGCTAGTTAAGCTATGCCTCCCATGGGTCTAGATAGCGTTGTGTAGTAGAATTACGTGGAATATTTATAAAAAAAATGATATAACGCAGAATACTTCTGATATCGTGGTATTACTTCAAAATCCTGCTTTTAATTTGCCATGTCGCATCGTCGAAGAAGATTACAAGTCGGTTTTTAACCCCCGATGCAAAAACGACGAAATGTTATAAGTTTGTCGTGTCTGTGTGTGTAATTTGGATTTAGTATTTTTTGTTTGAAAGGTATCAGGAATTGTTCTTTAATGTTGAAAAAAAAATTGGACCACAGTTGTCGCCACCACAAAATGACAGAGTACATATTTTTTCACAACTCCCTCAATGTGGGTAACAAATGAAAGGGCTTGACTAGTAAAATACCATACACTATTTTTTTTTTTTATTTTTTTTTTTTATATAGGACACGTCAATTGGACTTCGCCCCGCCTGATGGTAAGCTGAAGGCAAAGTCCCAGAAAAGAGGGTCACCATTACTTACACATACCGTGTGACAATGGTGACACTCAGCTTGACGGCCTCATCATATGCTTTTTCACGCCCCGCTTAAAGGACCCGGGACTGTAGGAAGAAGGAAACACGTGAGCTGGTAATGAATTCCAGGCCTTAATGGTGCGACAGAGGAAAGAGTCTCCGAACCGCTTGGTTCTTGATCGGATGTTTTGCACCGTGTGCGGATGACATCTAAGACCTACACGCGTTGTCCTGTGTAGGAAAGGGGAGGGTGGGACTAATTGGAAGAGCTCATCAGAACACTCCCCATGGTACAAACGGTAAAATACAGCCATGGACGCAACATCTCTACGCAGCTGTAAAGGTTCTAGGGTGTTCGTGATCTCGGGATTCCCAATGATGCGGACCGCACGTCGCTGCAACCTGTCGAGAGCATCTAGTAAGTACTTTGCTGAACCATCCCAGAGATGCGAGCAGTACTCCACACAGGAGCGAATTTGTGTCTTGTATAGAAGACACCGCTGCTCGGGCGTGAAAAACCGTCTCACTCTGTTCAGGACTCCGAGTTTTCGTGAGGCTGTTTTGATGATACTTTCGATGTAGTTTTTGTTATTCAGGTTGCAGCGAACATCCATACCTAGGATATTGAGATTGTCCTGCAGTGGCAGTGGCGTGCTCTGAAGAGTGGGGAGGGGAAGTAAAGAAGATACTTTTGCTGTAAACGCACATGCCTGCGTCTTCTTGGCATTGAACTCAACCAGGTTCTCAGAGCCCCATTGAGAAATGTGATTCAGGATCCCGTCAAGCTCAGTGACAAGAAGCTGCCTTTTCTCCGCGATATCCGACTGCTTGGCCGCAGGATGTCCATGATAACTCCCATGCAAAGTGCTATCGTCTGCATAACAATGAACATTGCCGGTAGACAGCATGTCGTTGATATGCAGAAGAAAGAGAGTGGGTGATAAGACGGACCCCTGGGGCACGCCAGCATTAACCTGCAGAAACTCCGAAGCTTGTCCGTCACAAAGGACGCGAATACGGCGCCCCTGCAGGAAGCTAGCAACCCAGTTGCACAGCCTAGAAGGCAGACCAAAGGCAGGTAGCTTGGAAAGAAGCGATTTGTGCCAGACTCTATCGAAAGCTTTGGCGATGTCAAGACTAATTGCCAGTGACTCGCCGTGCTTGTCCATAGCCTCACCCCAAAGATGGGTAACGTATGCTAGAAGATCACCCGTTGACCGTTTCGGTCTGAAGCCATATTGCCGGTCATTAATTAAGGAGTGATCCTCTAGGTGCCGCATGAGCTGTTTGTTGATTATGTGCTCGAACACTTTGCACAGCACTGAGGTGACGGCTATGGGTCGATAGTTGGCTGGCTCCGAGCGATCCCCCTTCTTGGGAATCGGCTGAACATTCGCCTCTTTCCAAGGCAAAGGCACTGTACCCGAACTGTAGGATAGCCGGTACAGGCGCGTAAGCATTGGAGACAACTCCGCTGCACATTTTTTCAAGACTACCGCTGGAATACCATCCGGACCACTGGCTTTCCGGACATCGAGTGATTGCAGCACTGCACGGACATCGCGTTGCCTGATATGGATATCAGGCATCGCGTGGTCACTGTCGGGTAGTGTTGGTGGCTGACTATGACCAATATATATTGTATAGTTAGCATAGTTTTATATTAATTTGTAAGTAATTGTATATTATAATAGAATATTTTATGTACATACCTAAACTGAATAAAGATAAAAATGACAATGGTGAATTACTTAAATTTCTTTTTCACAATTCCCTCAATATATTATGGGCATTAAATCAAAGAAGTTAGATTAATTTAAAAAGTGCGATATAAAAATGAAATAAAAAATTACACCATTCACAAAAAAATAATAATAAATTGTGTTCATTAACTTTTCATCTTTGATATACTTACCTAGTAATATTTTTTACCTAGATTTATTTTTTGAACATTTTTGGGGCATGAGTATTTTATGTAAAGCGATCTTCTCGTTTTTTTAGTATAAACCAAATCTTAAGATTTTACTTTTTATAAACACACATGTTTTAACTACTCTATAAAGGTGTCAAACTGTCAGGCTGACGCGAGATGTACGATATACGAGAGAGAGAGCGCTTTACAAAACCGAAGCACGCCGATCTTACTTGCCGACGACGCGGCGCCTGACGTGATAAATTAAGAGCTGGGTACAGTAACACCATGTAATTTAAGGTCATCCATTCAGGGTACACGTAGACTGCAGTTAGCAACTCTTCTCAGTCATGGCATTACCTGAGTGAACTACCTTAGGCAGTTCCAAAACTCGAACTAAGGTCAGTTGAAGGGGAAATTTGTTATTAATATTCAAGATCAATAAGCTTATTATCCTTCAATATTTTAAAACACGTTATCATATCATTCAACAACCAAAAACATTGATACTTTCCGGTATTCACGCGATTACCACGTGCGTGCGGGCAGATGTAATTTTTAAATTAAAATTTTAAATACCCCGTCACAAAAAACAACCTCTAAAAGGTTGAAAATAAATTGTGAACTTCAACTTTGATTAACCTAGTAATATTTTTATTCAAGCGTTGATATGTCGGGGGACCTGATAAAGCACCCTGTCATACTATCGGAACAATCCAAGGTCCCCCGTACATGGCAACACTTGAGTAAAAATATTACTAGGCTTATCAAAGTTAAAGGGCACAACTTATTTTCGACTTTATGGAGGTTGCTTTTGTGACGGGAGTTTTTACATTGATCTACTAGTCAAGCCCTTTTATTTGATACACCCATTTTGAGGGAGTTATGAAAAAATATGCACTCCGTCATTTTGTGGTGGCGGCCATGTTGGAACAATTTTTATCGTACATAGCTAAGTACACTTCCGAGTAATATTCCTTTCAAACAAACGATTCCATCGATCGAAACGATTCGGTTCACCCGTTCAGGAGCTATAATGCCACATACAGACACGTCAAATTTGTAACAACCCGTCTTTTTTGCGTCGGGAGTTAAATGGTTAACTGCCAGTTACTAAATTAATGACGTAACTACTGGGTACGTCATCATTTTGATGCGAAATAACCTTGAAATTGATGACACGCTATAAGTTGTTAACACTTAGTATTGGCTATATATAATAATATTCATATGAATTGCATCTGATGTGAAGGTCATACCACTGTGATTATGATGAAACAGGATCGACAGGTAAGTAATTACATATAATGTGATATTGTTACAAGTGAAAGACAAACAGAATCTCTGGAGCTAATGGTATGCTAAAGACATGATAATTCTTCAAACTTGCAGCCACAACACGTTTGATTAATTTATCATCACATTAAATTCTAAATAATACGTTGCAAACGCGTGACATAATAATATGGAAATATATTAATTGGTACTTTTCATTTTTTGGAATTCGGTGGAGTATAATATTTGTTGAAGTCGTCTTAACGGCGCAGGTATTGGCTAACAGTTCAACCAGATTCAAGTGTATAAGTAAATATCGCATACCAATCTTGTTATATATATATATTATATATTATAATGATATTTCCTCGATGGAAAGCACGTAAAGATAAGGAAAGTAGACAGTCCCCCTTCAGCGAAATAAAGGTGCTCCTTATAGCTTCACAATTTAAAATGTTAGATGCGTGTTTTATTAGTGCCTCATTTGTAAGTACCTCTGACACGTGTCACTTAGAAATCCAATCTGTCGTTCAATCCCCTGAGGACATTGCTAAGGAAACGTGGCCTTCACGGTCAACGAGAAAACGTGGTTTTGACACCGTGAAATTCAAGTTTGGTTCCATCTCAAATCCTCTTTTTTCAAAATATCATTATAATATATATATATATATAAACTTGGTAATATCAGTAGTATAAAAGGAAATGATAATTCCACTTTAGTCTGATAAATAAAGACCACATGCTACGTGCACTGATTTCTGATTTTAACACCTTAGCAACGACTGAGCTTATTTAACACTAGCTGACCCACCCCAGCTTCGCCCGGGGTATCCCTTTGAGCCCGTATGTTTTAGTCTTCAAAACATGTATGAAAAATTGCCGGATTTGTTAACATTTATTATCAATGCTCCGCTCCCTTAATTAGTAGCGTGATTATATATAGCCTAAAACCTTCCTCGTTAAATGGACTACCCAACACTGAAAGAATCATTCAAATCGGACCAGTAGTTCCAGAGATTAGCGCGTTCAAACAAACAAACAAACTCTGCTGCTTTATAATATTATATTAGTATAGATTTACTTTGCTGTATGCGTTTAAAAGAGTTATATTATAAATTTGATGAAAATTTTAAAGTATTGAGTATGCTAACTATTCAAAACGATTAAAGGAGACGGGATGCGAAATTGCGATCTTGCCCAAACAGGGGGAGAAATTTCTATCTTATTCAATTTGTAATTTTATACTCTTCTATTATGATAACAGAGATAGGTAAACCTGTCTTTTGACATAATTATCCGAATATGGCCAAGTTTGCATAACTTTATTTGTGGAAGTTTGGGTATGAAGAATTAAGTATTCATCCATCTGCCAATAAAACCGGGAGCCACCTAAGTGGTATAACATAACTGCACAAAGTTTTTCGTTCCATGATATCTAATATTACTGGAATAAAATGCAGTCGACGATATATTCCTTAGAGTTTTCTAACAAGGCTAGACTCGACGGCTGAGTTTTGTACCAAAGCACACCCTCGCCGAGTTAGGGAGGCAGAAGATTCTTAGTTCCCCTGTACATTCTCAGTAGGTATTTTTATTCGTCACATAACACACTCTGTCCTTCATGACACTTACAGTGTCCATGTTTTGTAAGATAGATTATCTGACTGCACATAAAAGCAACGATAAAAAGAAGCGATGAGATATAAAGATCTTAGTGGGTAAGGAGTCGATCGAAAGCCTACAGGTTCGAACCCGCTCCTAACACAAGCAGTTGAACTTAGCTGGAGGGGTTAGTTTTTCCGTAAGTCTGTTGATATTTGGTACAAATGTCCTTCTACATGATACCGTATAATTAACATAACATAAACTCGGCGTGAGTTTATGTTATCCCCGAAGGGGTAGGCAGAGGTGCTAGCACCCACATTTCGCCAGTTTATGTTTAGGTCCCAATGTAATAGGTAGCGAGCCTATTGCCATTAACCGGGCACTTATAAACCTGCAATAAATACACACATAACTTCGAAAAGCATCGAAGTCATTGGTGTGTGCCATGGTAATACCTAGAATCGAACCCGAGACCTCGCCTCAGCAGTCCATTACGTGGACCACTAGGCTACCGCGGTTATACCGTATAGGTAGATCTTAAAATACAACCAAACCAAGAAGAGCCGAACGGGACATTTTTGTATCAGTACATAATGATTGTCAGCTCGATATAATACCTTGAAAGGCAATTCGTAACGTTGTAATGTAGAGCGCCATGTAAACACGACATGCCTATTTAAAACTAAATTTTTCTTTGTCAATACGGCGTGGTCCGTTTTTTTCAATAGAAGTATAATATACATAATATAATATCACGTTTCTTTTTTATTGGGGTAGGTTCTACCAGTTCTACTTTCATAATAGGCCTGTCGGCTGTGAGTATTCTTGACTTTTCCTTTCCTCCGTTGTTCAAAATTCAGACTTAACCTCAATCTTCCAAATATCAAAATCGATCACGATACCAATGAAAAAATAGTGATTTTGATATAATTTAGATCGGGACTGAAATTTTAACATCTTTTTATTACGACAAGTGGCCATCGAAAATTTAATTACCTTTACCATAGATTACTTAATAGACATTTTGTACAGTCAAGTACAGACGGTCTGAAGCAGACCCTCATCAAACAGGAAAAAAAAATGTTGTAGTAATAAGGCCAAGTGAGGGAAAGAGCATCCCGTCTTCCGTCACTCAATTAGTGATCAGATGAAACAACGAACTCGTTTCTCGATTTGAGTTAATTCCCTCAATTAAACACGTACTTAAGGCAGTATCAAGAAAAAAAATTCTAAACTAACAAAGTATGAACAATCAGGTAAGTGCCAAAAAAGTGGAAAACTTGCGCCAAAGTTTCATTTGTTAACCAACGACTGCTTGCAGATGAAGTTGGCTTAGGCCCTGAAATAGACGAATCCCAAATCCTGTCGGTAAACAAATTACTGAAACCTCTCTCGTACAAAAACACTTACAAGTGTTGGAAAATATAGTGAATAAAAACTCAGAAAGTTCGCTCATATACGATAAACCGCAACACAATAAATGCAAAATGACTGTTGATCCAATGATATCTTTGAGCCCAATGGTTTTGATATAATCTATGATTAGTTAATTAACGCACCGTAGTCCGCGCTCCCTGCACTACCACCAGAATCCTAAAAAAACTATTTCTGCGAAGCTAGAGTACTGTCAGCATCACATCGATCTTGAGTACTTTTTCTCGCAGATCAACAGCACCGTGCATCATCAGCATCGATGCAAAGATGCTTATACTTTGCTAGTCAAGTTTGATGTGATGCTGACTGAACATTGTTGAAATATTTGCCGTTCTTTATAATATTGGACTCACAATAATATTGGGTATATTTTTGTGTGAAACTCTTTATTCTAGAAATGTAGGGCATCGTGCTCAACGTAATTGACAAACTCAATTAAACCCATTTTACAAATGCGTGGGATGATTGCCTCATCGACGTCAGTGTGAGCTAATAGGTATGTTCGATTTATCCAGAATGGAAAATTTTGTGACCATAGTTATACGGATTATAATCCGGACAATAATGTTTACGGGACTTAACGCGATCATATCATGGAACGCGAGCGTTTTAAAAGTTAATACGGAAAGGTGTTCGAGAGTCGTGTAACCTGATAGAAAATGTATTAATGAGAATTAAAAAGACATGTTAAGGTGATTTATGCACAACATACGAGTACCAAACTAATGACACACAAAGTTAGTAAGACACGTGTAAGTGCGCAAGACCTCACAGAACATGCACTGACTAAAATAATGATGTATGTGGTTATTTATTAAATAAAAGTTTGTAAACAATGGCAGGTCAAAGCACACGACACCAGCGTGCTTGCATGAATGGTATAAGAAGTAGTGGTAGAAGAAGCTCGTGATATAAGGACTTCTGTTGGTTGGTTCATTGTCCACTGGGAGAGAAAACGTATAGAAAAGTTTCACTCTCACATCCAAATATTCGCTCTCATGCGTTTCTACTTTAGTTATTTTCTCATTCAATAAGACCTTGATGGTGATGGGATGGATACAGGTAATAAATAAAAAAATGCTGTCGATTTTTATTTGAATTTCAAAGTTGGGTACTTAGGTTTCTTTATTGAAAGAACTAATTGCAACTTTAGCCGCCCTAGGTACCTACGATAATCGCCAAATTATTCATTTGAAATATTCGTCTATTACCCTGGAGTATCCCTCATAATTTCTGAAGTGCTTGGTATCACGATGTCAAATGGTCGAATATTTCCAGAATCATGTGACTGGCGGTTATACAATTAGCTATGCAAATATATTCATTTTTTATCAGAATCCCCGACGTAAATCAAGTTCTTAGACTTCTACATCGTGGTAAGACGTCATGGCAAATTAATTTAGTTTTTCTGGTTACGAACTGATTCTGGTAACGAAACGATAATGTCCAATAATTTAACACGAAACATAGTTAATGGCCAGCCTGCAATTATTGATAAAATGTTTTCATCTAACTATATGTTCATCCGCATGGACTTTTACTTTATTGGTGCGCAACAGTGCAACTTCTTTTCTAAATAAAAGTAGCTTAAGCTATGCATAATTATATCAGCTGTCTACAGTAAAATTCCCGTCATAACCTTCTCAGCTAATTCAGAGATTACCCGAAACAAACAGACAGACAAAAAGTCGGGCCGCATTCCAAAGAGGTTCAACGGGTGAAATTTATTATTATCGCTTCCACAGTCGGGCCGAGCAATATTCATGTCTTGTCTTTGCAAAATTAGAAGACATTTTATCCGTATATTGCCTATGAGAGCACTATTATAATAATCAGAAAACCCTGTCTTCTTTATAATAAAGATTAAAAAGTAATGATGAGATTGTGATATGTAACGTTTCTCAGGAAACTGAAATTATACACGTAATGTGTGTCAGTGTGTGTCATATGAGTCATACCCAATCTGTAGCGTATCGCCAAGTGTACCGTAACGGAAACGTAACAGCTTTCTTCCTAATTTAGTTTTTTGTTGTAATGATAATTTGTACTAAATTGGTGGAGCTCATATATCTAATAGACTTAGTAATACTAGCGAGGTCAGTCTTACGATAGGCGACTCGAGATCCCTCCTACTTGCGGAGCACGTTCGCGGATGCCATACGAATATTTGTGGCATTCGTTACGCGTAGTTGCGTCCTAAAAACTCTGTTAATTAGGTTTACCTACAGAACTTCGAGATCGCCAAACTATTTTAGTAGTCATGTTGCAGTCATTTCGCGGAAAAGTTCATCCGATTCGTAGTAGACCTGAAAGTTAAGCTCAAAAGGATTGGGCAAAGGCTTGTAAAAGGATGACATTATGAATATGTACTAAGGTGTTTATTTTTTCATTCTCAGATGGAGAGGCAGCGTGTACAAGCTGGTATGGCGGGAGTTACTAGCGTATCTCACTCTCTACTACACCATCAATTTATTATATCGATTTGCTCTGACCGAGCAACAACAAAGGTACGTTATAGACTTGTTAATTATAATTTATTACTGATTGATTTCGTTGCGTATTCTAAGACATAGCGTAAATTAGCCCTACTCCTTTTTTATACCACTTAGGTGGCAGACAAGCACGCGACTCACTTGATGGAAAGTGGTTACCGTGGCGTATGGACGTGTGCAAAACCAAGAGAGTTACACTCGCACTGCCAAACCTATAAACACAGAGAGTTTCTCTGCCGTCAATCTAACAGACGAAGCTGGACAAGCTTTTGGTTCCCACTGCGAAATACATACAAGCACAAAAACTGTATAGTGAGCTCTGGCTACCCCACTCGCCACCGGGAACACAACACAAGGTTATTAAGGCCGCGGTATTCTATAGGGCGGAGGTACTTCCCAAGTCGGACTGTTCAATTGGACGGAAATATCATCGTGTCCTATCTCCTAGTTAACCTTACCTGCTCTTATGTTGGCATTGCGAAAACTACTTCAATTTAAAGGAAGACTTCAGAGTAAGGAACCGAGAGCAAAGCTTACACCAGAGCCTCGTCCAGTGCTTGCGCTTGTATTGTTATGTTGGACAGCAGGTGCTGTGCGCTTAGGGGCGAACCAACCGCATCTGCAGTGCGATTGTATTAGCCCTAAAGATCTCTGTAGCACCATACACCACAAATGCAATTCCTCCCCCAAACCTTTATTGCTGTAACTCCTGTACGTCGGGCACCAGAATCGTCATTGGTCCCGTGAAACAATGAAAGGTCATTTAGAGTTCAATTCTTTGAGCTCAGTTGGGCTTGTACAAAAACAAACGCACAGAAACAATGTAGGTACATACCTTATGTCGAGCTGTGGAGGTTTATCTCAAGAACCTGCGAATGCGCCCGGCTATCGACCCCTACCACATAAATGAACGCAACTAGCACGCTTTAATACTTATGCTCAAAACATTAAACTTGTTCTAAACTTCTTGTATATACTATAAATCTACCAAGTAAGTAGGTAGGTTCATATTATGTCTATGGGATGGAAACGTTATGTGTGTCCAGGCGATTAGTCCATAAAACTAAAAAATATTTACGTTTTATTCATTTGAGTCTACTTACACTTGTATTAAGTCCACTCAGGACTTTTCTTTTAATATTCAAAGCGGAGTCTCGTCACAAGGCAACTAAGGGATAGGTCTGTTTAACATCAGACAGATATATACAGCCCAGAGTCAGCCTCAGATGCGTTGCTCGAGTCAACAATAGAGCCCGTAAAACGGCTCACCCTCTATACGTGATTGGTGAAATGTGTTAATTCACCTCTGCCTAACCTTCCGGGGATAAAGGCGTGATTATATGTATGTATTAATATAAAATTATTTAAATTAAACTAAAACTTACATGTGAGTATAAGTTAAAATGCGTTAAGGAATTCCTCCGCGTCGCATGCCTCTTGTAGCCGCGTTCTCAGAAGACTGGCAGCTTTGCCACGCTATATGGCAATGCTTATTCTCTGACCTAAGAAAAGGTCAGCCATAGTGTCACGAGAAGCGTCAACACTTTAATTAAGTATATTAATAAACAATAAATTATATTGACTAACAATGTGTTGCTAATTTCTGTTATGGAGCCAATACAATAATTGATTAATAGGTCAATTACTATGACGAGGTACCCCGTGGTGTCGCTGTAGGGCGTAGCGCCATGGGTTCGATTTTTGCTCAGTGGAAATCATTTATAAATACGTCTACTTCTATTAGTCTGGATGTTTCTATGATAATATAATATGACGTAGGATGTATTATTTGCAAATATAATATTAAAGGTGCCGAAACGAGCAAAGTCAAGTCAAAGTCAAAAATAATTTAATCTGCATAGATCATTAAATCGGCACTTACAAAACGTCAATACAAAACGAAATGTGAAAATTAGTTTAGCAAATGGACCACCGCGCGCCGGTTCGAAACGCGGCCCCGACCAGAGAAGACGCCAGCAAGAAACTTAGCGACCATTTTTTTGGTTTGTTTACAAACATATACTTAGTCTACTTAATCTAAATACAAAAATTTATTTGAGTAGCATAGTTGAGCAAACAGCTCATTTCCAAGCTTGTTTATCATCCAAGTGTTCTTGGATTTTATAATAGCCTTTTTGGCACAATTTACTTTTAACGACATTTTTAAATTTATCTACAGGAAAATCTCTAATTTCATTAGGGAGCTTGTTAAAAAGCGTATATATTTACCCTGGAAGGAATGACTAATTTTTTGAAGTCGACTACCACAGACAAGATTATTTTTGTGTCTGATATTTATGGTATGCTTATCAATTGTCCAAATGAGACGTAGCTGTATTCAAATATGTTTTTCTTCATTCTGGAACCCATAAAACCAATAGCTAGTCCAGTTATGCTAAGATACTGTAGGTCTCAGGGGTGTGAGGGAAATGCCTTCTTGATCCACGTTGCACCCTTGCATTCGAGTTGTGTCAAAAAAAAAACAAACCGTCCCCCGCCTCCAGCGCTTTATGGTCCAGAAACAGGTTCACCGTCTCAAAATTCTGAATCTCGTTTGCCTTAAGACCTATTCACTAGAAAATTTGCACACATATTGTTGAATATATGGGCTTTCAAACCAAATATGAATAAATTAAACAAAAAAATATGTTAGTGGTTGCAGACGGAAAATATTTTTATTACTTAAGCGCACTTGATACAACCGTCTTAATGCTTCAATTTCCTCATTATCGTGGCGTAAATTATCACTTGGCATGAATAGATATTATTTATTGTGTTTAATTTTCAAGTTCTATCGAAAAATGGTAAACAAATTTGGAAATTGACTTCGTCTCACATTTTATGATCTGACAAAAAAAGCGGCAAAATCTGGCGGTTATTTGTTTTTCATGGTAGGTATAGTAATTATGTATTTGAATGAGATAAACAACAAGACAGCGGCAAACAGCGATACATATCAAATGTTCATTTGAAAATAAAAAACAAACCCAATAAGAGAGATATCTTCAAACGAGATTATTGGCTTTTGCAAATACATATTATTGTAATTTATTTTATACCATTATTTCATGACTTGAGCTTTCTAAAAATATATAATACATGTATAGTTTTAAATGAAAAGTTTTTACAACACTCATTTGAGATAGCTGTATGAGAAATTTACTCGCAGCAATTTTTCAATTCACTGTACTGCAGCAACTCATTTTACCTATTATATAATAAATTAAATTAAAAATAATATCGGAATTAATGGTCAGTAATTGACTGACCATCTATTGATTTTTGTCAAAAGAATTCGTGAGAACCTATTTTCGCCAAAACCATCATAGGGTGACTATAGTGCGACAGGACGGTGGGATTTCAGCACTGTTTTGCTTTAACAGATTTTACCGATCGAATACCAAAGTTTTTTCACGCTTTTCTTCCTTACCGAATAATCCTGCGTTTTCAAAACGCGGTATTACTGAAAAGGGTCATAAAACTGAGATGACTACGTTTTCGTGTTCTTTCGATATACTCTTCAACAATGCTTAATTGTATTGTTCTCTGATTCTGCCATTTCTTGAGCTATTACACCACATTTTAAACGAAAAATATTACGAACAAAAGGCTCAGGCTCGAATTCCCGCTATTAAACTACTGACGACGAGTACTTACTTGTAACACATTAAGCTTGGTGCAGGGTTTGGGGGAATACCTACTAGTAGTCATTTCGATATGTAAAATCCATTATTATTTAATTTTATAGCTTTACGTTTTATATTATGAAAGCTGTGTAGGTACGTTAGCCTGTTCAGATATGATGAATAGGTTTATTTATAAATAAAGGCACAGTGACCCTTTCCACATATTGAACTTGTCACACAGCCGCTGTGTCTAGTAATTATGTTCACCTTCTAAAGTGGTTACGTTACAACAGAGATAAAAACACTCGGCAACAACACACGGTGTCACTGTATTATGCAGTATTAATTAAAAGTTGTATCGATTCAGTAAAGGCTTGATATAAAAAGTGCGGAAGTATTGAATAATTCGCTGTGAGCTGGGACTGTCCGTGAACAAGCAGCGTCATACCGTGACTTAGAATTAACGGCCTTATTACAATCTCTTTTGGAAAATACCTGTATGACAATATGTACCTGAATTCGAATTTTTTAAACTGACTTTTCGTACGATTGAATCTCGATATCAAGCGTCTACTGTTATGGCCCTGGGTCGGACGGGGATATGCCTGTTAACCTCACTTACGGCAACAAAAAACGACCCACAGGCGTCATGCGTACTACTGTTTCATTGTATGGATGTATGTTACTCTATCACGCCCTAAAATCTGAACGGATATAAACAAAAATAGTCTGCATTAGCGCATAGATACTTTTTTTTATACCGCTTAGTTGGCAGACAAGCACACGGCCCACCTGATGGGAAGTGGTTACCGTGGCCTATGGACGTATGCAATACTAGAGGAGCCACACTTCCGCTGTCGACTCTGTAAGCAAGAGTTTATTTTATTTAAGTTCCTGTAGGTTGTAGTTTATTACAGGATTAAGTGCCAGTGTTTTGTACTTTACAAGTGACATATTACAATGAACTAAAATTTATTCATTGTACTAATCATATTTTTTTGTGATTTGAGACTGATATAGTCATTCACATTCCGTGTTCATGGCGCTTGTTGCAACGCCGAAATATCGGTTACTCAAAAAAATACTATAGGTAAAGGTTTTTTATTAATACGATTAATTCAAAACATACATACATACATATAATCACGGCTTTATCCCCGAAGGGTTAGGCAGAGGTCAATTAACACTCACATTTCACCAATCATTGTTTTTTCAATCCCACGTAATAGGGTTGAATCTATAGCCATCTTCCGGGCACTATTGTTGACTCGAGTCATGTATCTATGCCTGAACCTGAGCTGTCTGATATTAAACAGCCCTATCCCTTAGTCGTCTTGTATGACACCGCATGGGTAGAGATGGGGTGTCCCAAAATCTACTCTGCCAGAAATACACGGCTTGTGTTATGAATAGCAATAACCGAATTTAAAACATTATCATCCGTAGCCGTTATTCCTGGTTACTCCCCCACCTCTTGATATTTTGGCTTATAGTGCTGACTTCCGAACCCTGAAAGTAAAGCCAGCACCGAGTCCGTCTTCCTTCATTCTTTTTTTTTATACCACTTAGGTGGTAGACAAGAATACGGCCCATCTGATGGAAAGTAGTTACCATGGTCTATGGGCGTGTGTAACACCAGAGGAGCCACGCTTCCGCTGTCGATCCTGTAAGTAAGAGTTTCTGTGCCGTCAGTGTCGAAAACAAAGTAGGACAAACCTTTAATATTCCTACAGACAGCACGAATTCTTCAGTGAATTCTGGCCACCCTACTCACCGCTGGGAACATAACACGAAGTTATTATGGCCGCAGTATTCTGTAAGGCGGAGGTACTTCCCCAGTCGGATTGCTCAATTGGGCGGAAATACCGCCGTGCCCTACCTCCTAGAATTCGGCTTGTTTACCAGCTTGCCATTTAAGTTGTCTTTACTTTTGGCTTCCACCACTTCATAATATGCAACTTGTTGAGTAAAATAATATAATAATTATGAAATGGAGTAACATAAACATAACATAACATAAACTCACGCCTATATCCCCGAAGGGGTAGGCAGAGGTACTAGCACCCACATTTCGCCAGTTTATGTTTAGGTCCCAATGTAATAGGTGGCGAGGCGAGCCTATTGTCATTAACCATTCACTTATAAACCTGCGATAATAAATACACACATAACTTCGAAAAGCAACGAAAAGTCATTGGTGCGTGACATGGTAAAACCTGGGATCGAACCCGAGATCTGGTCTCGGCAGTCCATTACCCATACCACTAGGCTACCGCGGTAAGGTTTATTCTTATTTCTAAACGCGGTTTTTCTTGGAGTACTGTGACTATATTAGCCTGTATATGCCACTGACGATTTGCTATGGATTGAAGCCATGACGATTAGTGATACTAGTACGTACGTGGTGAGCTGTAAACAAACCAAGTGCTTCCGATGGACACGTGTGAGCCAATAGCTATTGCGGCGTAATGACCTCGGCTTGCGTTTTATTTCACTTTTGATAGAATATAGTTAAAGGCAAACTTTGTGAGCAAACAAGCAGCAAATACAAGGACAACTATAATGCGAGCCCTTCGATTCCGTGAATATATCAAAAATGAATAAATTTTTTTTTTATTTTTTATTTAGGACACGTCAATTGGACTTCGCCTTGCCTGATGGTAAGCTGAAGGCAAAGTCCCAGAAAAGAGGGTCACCATTACTTACACATACCGTGTGACAATGGTGACACTCAGCTTGACGGCCTTATCATATGCTTTTTCACGCCCCGCTTAAAGGACCCGGGACTGTAGGAAGAAGGAAACACGTGAGCTGGTAATGAATTCCAGGCCTTAATGGTGCGACAGAGGAAAGAGTCTCCGAACCGCTTGGTTCTTGATCGGATGTTTTGCACCGTGTGCGGATGACATCTAAGACCTGCACGTGTTGTCCTGTGTAGGAAAGGGGAGGGTGGGACTAATTGGAAGAGCTCATCAGAACACTCCCCATGGTACAGACGGTAAAATACAGCCATGGACGCAACATCTCTACGCAGCTGTAAAGGTTCTAGGGTGTTCGTGATCTCGGGATTCCCAATGATGCGGACCGCACGTCGCTGCAACCTGTCGAGAGCATCTAGTAAGTACTTTGCTGAACCATCCCAGAGATGCGAGCAGTACTCCACACAGGAGCGAATTTGTGTCTTGTATAGAAGACACCGCTGCTCCGGCGTGAAAAATCGTCTCACTCTGTTCAGGACTCCGAGTTTTCATGAGGCTGTTTTGATGATGCTTTCGATGTAGTTTTTGTTATTCAGGTTGCAGCGAACATGCATACCTAGGATATTGAGATTGTCCTGCAGTGGCAGTGGCGTGCTCTGAAGAGTGGGGAGGGGAAGGAAAGAAGATACCTTTGCTGTAAACGCACATGCCTGCGTCTTCTTGGCATTGAACTCAACCAGGTTCTCAGAGCCCCATTGAGAAATGTGATTCAGGATCCCGTCAAGCTCAGTGACAAGAAGCTGCCTTTTCTCTGCGATATCTGACTGCTTGGCCGCAGGATGTCCATGATAACTCCCATGTAAAGTGCTATCGTCTGCATAACAATGAACATTGCCGGTAGACAGCATGTCGTTGATATGCAGAAGAAAGAGAGTGGGTGATAAGACGGACCCCTGGGGCACGCCAGCATTAACCTGCAGAAACTCCGAAGCTCGTCCGTCACAAAGGACGTGAATACGGCGCCCCTGCAGGAAGCTAGCAACCCAGTTGCACAGCCTAGAAGGCAGACCAAAGGCAGGTAGCTTGGAAAGAAGCGATTTGTGACAGACTCTATCGAAAGCTTTGGCTTCAAGACTAATTGCCAGTGACTCGCCGTGCTTGTCCATAGCCTCACCCCAAAGATGGGTAACGTATGCTAGAAGATCACCCGTTGACCGTTTCGGTCTGAAGCCATATTGCCGGTCATTAATTAAGAAGTGATCCTCTAGGTGCCGCATGAGCTGTTTGTTAATTATGTGCTCGAACACTTTGCACAGCACTGAGGTGACGGCTATGGGTCGATAGTTGGCTGGCTCCGAGCGATCCCCCTTCTTGGGAATCGGCTGAACATTCGCCTCTTTCCAAGGCAAAGGCACTGTACCCGAACTGTAGGATAGCCGGTACAGGCGCGTAAGCATTGGAGATAACTCCGCTGCACATTTTTTCAAAACTACCGCTGGAATACCATCCGGACCACTGGCTTTCCGGACATCGAGTGATTGCAGCACTACACGGACATCGCGTTGCCTGATATGGATATCAGGCATCGCGTGGTCACTGTCGGGTAGTGTTGGTGGCTGCGTACCACAATCATCGATTCAGGAGTTGGCCGCAAAGAGATTGGCCAGCAGATTTGCCTTCTCTTGCGGCTCATGGGCCAGGGATCCATCAGGGTTACGCAGCGGAGGCAGCGAAGGCTGACAGAAGTTGGCTTGCACGGCTTTAGCCAGTCGCCAGTAGCCACGGCTTCCCGTGGGATGCATCACTAGCTCTTGACCAAGCCGCGCTATGCGCAGGGCGTCCGCTCTGACGTAGGCCCTTCTACAGACCTTTGTGGCTCTGTTGTACGCCGCCTTGAAGTGGCCCAGATTGGGATGGCGCGTGGCGCGCGCCCTTACCCAAGCGCGGTACGCAGACTGTTTTTGTTCAACAGCTTACGCTCACTCGCGCCCGAACCAAGGGCGCACCCCGCGGTCACCGGTGACATCGGTGTATGAGATATAGTATTCCATACCCAGACCGATCTCACCGGCGACAGCAGTAGCACAATCCGATGGGTTCTTACATTCAAAGCAGCGCTCAACCCACGGGATGGACGCAAAATAGTCACGAAGTCCATCCCAGTCCGCTGACGAGTAGTGTCAGAGACGCCGCTTCCCCTGCACGGGTCGTGGGGGCGCTATAATAGGCACCGTGGAACAGACCAGGCAGTGGTCGGAGTTGCCTAAAGCGGCTCGCACCGATACACTGTACCGGTCCGGATCGCTCGTCAGCAGAAGGTCTAGCAGAGAAGGTGCTAGGCCCGACCTTCTTGGTATCCTAGTGACCTCGTGCACCAATTGGGTCAGGCCGTGCGCCAGAGCAAATGCGTGGGCGGCTCTTCCCGCATGGTCTGTTTTGGAGGAGCCCAACCAGATCTCGTGGTGGGCGTTAAAATCCCCCAAAAATACCATTTCGGCATTCGGAAATCGCTCCTGCGCATCATCTGCCGCCTGACTCAGATATTCAAAGAGTCGAGTTGTCTCAGCATCTCCTGTATGGGAACGGTAGAGGCACACATAGATCTGACTCGTAGGGCCATGGTCTACGTGTACCCAAAGGACGGAGAAGGATGGATCCTCTAGGCAGCGCAAACGGCGACAGCAAACATCCGCCCTAACAAACACGCACACCCCGGCTTTTGCACGAAAACTTTCCTCAAGAACATAGCCAGGGTAGAGCAAGTAGGTCGTGTCGTCAGGGCGGTGTATTTGCGTCTCCGTTAGAAAAAACATGGCAGGTTTCGCCGTCTCTAGGTGTTGGTGGACGGCGTTGAGGTTTGCATGGAGCCCACAGATGTTAGTGGACTCCACCTCAAATAGCAAGCTTTTGGGAGTGTGACGAGCCGCTGTGTGGCCTATTTCTCTGAATTGCGCTGCCATGAGTTTGGGTGGGAGAAGGCGTGAAAAAAGAGGTGATTGCCGCCGCAGCACCGTGTGACAAAGCGCAGGATATTGGTTTTATCTATGAATGTGAGGCATGGCGAGAGCCGACGCGCCGAACGGAAGGGCCCCCGTACCCCCCCGAGTATGGTCGCCGGGCTCCCAAATCCGGTCACCAACCGGCACGACGAACCATATCGGGATTATGCGCGGCCTGGTGAGGCAGCCTCCCAAGGTGGTTAACCCCAGTTGGGCCCCTGTACTATACCGCGGGCGGCCAGCGGCACCACCGTTTCTACAGGTCTCCCTGTTCGGCGCATCGCCCCGCGCCATCCCCACTAGACTACGCCAAGACCCACTGGTCCCACTAGTGCTGCGACAACCACCACCTCTACCCGGCTATGCACTTGCTGACCCCTGAACACAATCCAACACAGATTGAATTGCTATGGAGGGTTTTTCGCAATAGTGCACGGTGGTACCTACCCGGTCGAAACTTGAGACAAATTTGTGCCACCAAGTTTCTACCACCAGTAGTCAATCAATCAATAAATTTGCCTACCGCTGTACACAGCTGGACATTGGCCTCTCCCAATGTGCGCCATTTCGTTAGATCCTCCACCTTTAGTCTTTTCATGTCATCAGTTCATCTGGCTAATGGGTGTACTACTTTGCGTTTGCCTTCTCGCGGGCTCCACTCTAGGACTCGTTTGTCCCAATGGCCATCGGTCCTTTAAAAACGAGGCTAGCCTACTGCCACTTCAGCTTGATTATTCTACGAGCTATGTCGGTAACTTTAGTTCTTTGTCAAAGACTTCGTTTCGTATTCTATCCTTCTGTTTGCAATGTTAAAATGAACAGCTTTTTAAATAATACTTACTACACATTTGCCACCTAAGTGGTATAAAAAATAAAAAACAGATCTATTCAAAGACTACTAAATTTTGTGTGTGTATTCAAGAACTCAGGTTGTTACTCAGTCGAGATCCCTAATACTGAAATTTCCTTTCGACGACGAAGTAACCTAGTGAATAACATTGCAGAAAATAAAACGAATAATGAAATGACCTACATAGATTTCAACCTCATTTCAGTGAAATTTTAAAGCGAAAATTATTTAGAGTGCCCTAGATGCGATCCTTGCAGCTGTAACGGACTGGGCCTCGATTCTGTCAAAGCAAAACCAATATTATATTTAATTTTAGTCTTTAATGCACTGCAATTTAAGTCCAAAATTCAAAGGATCTTTGTACAGGGAATGAAAAATTGTAATGAACTCATTCTCGTTTAATTTTGGACTTTAATTAGTCATAAATAAAGTCTAAAACTGCCATTTTTTCCAGTGCCTACGCTACAACAGTTGTTTTGCTTTATAGAACCGAGGACCTGGAACCTTTACGTACAAATTTATGTGAAAAAGTGTGACCGTATCTCCTTCGTCGACTGTACATGTAAATTTTTGCACAGTCATTAAAAAAAGAAATAATCTAACAATTCAACCTCATTGTCTTCTTACTTTGTATTTTTTATAACATAATCACCTACTTATTCATCAAACTATGACCTCAAGTACCTATATTTACTATTGTTATTATTAATATAGCTGAGGTATGTTGATTGATGAGCACTGTTCGTTTTGTGTCGACCTCGGCTACGTTAAAATGAACAAATTTATCCTCAATCACATTTACAATACTATCAGTCCTATGTATTGATTTGCTTTTCCCAGAATATATGAGATAGGCGCTATTTTGAGCTTCTATAACCTATTTGACGAATTCTGGGAAACTATGGGCTACATTATATAGTATGCGGGCACGTCAATAAAACCACTCTGGGAAATAAACCATTACGTTTAAAAGGCTGCCATTACATCAGATAATAACGTACAGATGTATATACGAGTATAAGGTATAGCTAATGAAACTCTCGGCACTGTTTCATATCACGCTGTTTTATTTATCCAAATTCTACTCTGCCGCGTTGTTTAACGGCAGTGTAGAATTTAGACCACCCCATCTCTTCCCATGCGATGTCGTACAAGATGACTAAGGGATAGGGATGTTTAACATCAAACAGATATATACAGCTCAGATTCAGAAAGAGATACAAAGCTCGAGCTAACACAGAAAGTTACCTCGAGGTAACAATTATGCCCGGATGACGGCAATAGGCTCACCCCCTATAGTGAAATGTGGGTGTTAATTCACCTCTGCCTAATCCTCTGGGGATCAAGGCGTGATTATATGTATGTCTTTCTGTTCTACACAATTTTTTCCATACAAATTTAAAAAAAGGTAACCAGTCGTAAGTTTTGAGAGATAAATTTGTTACACTTTATATCCCTACACTTTATATGATAGGTGTATATATACCTACACTAGATAATATGGTAGGTGATGGAATATCTTCTAGTTAACAGATCATTAAAACAAATACGAAAAGCCTCATGTCCGATGCTAGAAGCATACTTAGATACACATACATACTAGACTCACATAGACTCCAATATGGTGTATCTGTTCAACCAATTCGGGAAGCGTCGGTAGCTTAGTGATTGAGGAGTCAGCCTTACGATCGAAAGGTCTCTTAAACTGCTGACGTGAACGTAATCCTTACACAAGCAATTTAGTTTAGCTAGAGGGGTTAGATGAAGTTTGAGTAATTTTGGTTGCTAATATACTCTAAAAAACATCTGTTCGACCAATTGAATAGGTAAGGAACATTGGAAACAAAAAATATTGTACCAGCACAGAAAAATAATAAAACTAACCTACTAATTTTCTAGTACAAGTAGTAAGTAGGTAATATTATTGGTAGGTACACATTTTTAATTCGCCTTTAATAATATTAGAGACGCTATATAAGGTATTTATTACTTTGTAAGGCATTTATGTATTACCAATACTATATTTATTTGAATAGATCAATATGCTGAATACATTTTCGAGCACAGGGTGAAAAGCCGATGAGGACCTCTCTCATGAAGGTAGCTACGCAATATTGATGAGCGTTCAAAAGTCTCTGTATAGAGCTCAGAATCCTTCGTGTGTTTCGTTTTTAAGTATTTTTATACCCGGCTATGCCTAACTAAAAGTCAGCGAATCTGAATATTGTTAGATGGTAGATGGTGAAAGTTATTTGCGGTATTCGTTCTCGAATACCCGAAGAATTTTGTGTCTTATGAGGAAAAATTTAAACATTATGTATTTAGATAATTATTTCGCTACTTAGAAATAAGTACCTGTAATGAAAATTTTGGTTATGCTTAAGCATTTCATACTACCTACCTTCGACAGAGCGTCGAAGAATCATCAGGATCAGTGGATTTACCGGAGCTAGTAAACAAGGTAGGCTTGTACGCGCCACCATTTTTTTATAATGATTATTATAATCAAAATTACTAATGTTCCTCTAGCCCCTCCAGCTAAACTAAATTGTTTGTATTAGGAGTGTTAGGAGTCAGAAGTGTAATTGCCAGGATTCTAATAAAAATACTTAACCACTAAGTACCACGACCGACCTACCGACGTTGTTTTACGTAAGCCATACTTGCTGCACCTTCCTGTGGTAAGACCTACCTATAGACAAAAATCTTAACTACTAGGAGCCTGTGGAATATTTATTGTGGCATGTCAGGATGTCGAAATTGATTTATCCTTCACAAGTATCTCTGAAGTTTTCTTTTTTTAAGTTTTACCATTCTCGGTTCAGTTAAAAGTACCCAATTGTCTCATGAACTTGTTCAGTTATCGTTTATATTGTAATTTTTTTATACATCTTAGGTGGCAGACAAGCAGACGGCCTACCTGATGGAAAGTGGTTACTGTGACCTATGAACGTGTGTAACACTAGTGGAGTCACATTCGTGCTGCCGACCCTGTAAGAACAGAGATCTTATGTGCCCTCAGTGCAGAACACAAAATCAGGACAAGCCTTTGGTCTTCCCACTGACAGCACAAAAAGTTTCTTTACTTTAGAGATACTTGTGCATTATGTGATCACTAGTTTCTTTTAGTTGAGATATTACTATTATACTTACATACATATACTTACATACATAAAATCACGCCCACATTTTACCAATAATTGAATTCGGTCGGACATAATAGGGGGTGAGCCTATTGCCGTCTTCCGGGCACCATTGTTGACTAAAGCCACTCATCTGATGTTTAGTCTGAGCTGTATATCTGTTTGATGTTATACAGCCATATCCCTTAGCCGCCTTGTACGACACCGCATGGGAAGAGATGGGATGGCTCAAATTCTACTCTGCTTATTATACTTACTATTATATTACTTACTATAATATATACTTATTACTTTATCTAAATGTAAAATAATGTTGCCGTATAATCTTTAATTTAAAAGACTTGTTATCGGTATATGTCCTTCATTATATTATTTAATTCGCCTAATGTTTCTTTTTACTGTAAGTTTTCCTAAAATGTTAATATAAAATACAATAAAAATACGATACGCTCAAATTGTGAGTGTGACACCCCTGGTGTTGCATACGTCCATAGGCCACGGTAACCGCTTCCCATCAGGTGGGCCGTGTGCTTGTCTGCCAACTAAGTGGTATAAAAAAAAAATTGTCCTAAGGTTTTACAAGATGAATGAATCAAAATTTTATTAAATTATTATTTGTAAAATTGTTTTAGGATAAGAATAAGTATTATAAGCTTTTCTTTTTTCGCGATTCGTTACATGCCGTGGTATTACTTACATGCCAATATGGCATAAATATAGTGGAACCTAAATGCATAAATTGCAACAACATTTACATCCATATACTTTTTTCTGTCTTTGAAATAAATACATAATTCTTTCGAATAAAATGATAACAGAACCCTCGTTTATCGTAAATCATATACTTACGAGTAAAATGAAGAATTTAAAAAAGGCTTAGGGAGGTTCCTAATTTGATTTGTATTTTTTAAGATCATAATTTAATGCTATCACATAAATGCAGATGTTTGGAAGAACGTATGGATGATTGCATCAGAATGGCTAAACGGATCGCGTTGTAATTTTGCAAAGAGAAAGATTGTATTCTGAATAAGCACATATTATAGGTATTTTACTATAGTCTCAATTTACAGAGTTTTTAAACAATGAACTACCGCAAATCTATTCCTTAGTACGTAAAGCAATTAGGCGAGAAGCCAATGCGTGAAGAACTTAGGACATTGTATATAATTTCATCATTATAATAGCGTTCTACAATATGAGTTGTAATCGTGAACTTATACACAAAGACTCCATTATTATACCACTTAGATATACGTTAGTAATATTGCTGCAGATACAAAAAATAATAAATCATTATAAACCAGTGTATGACTTTGTAAAGATGGACAATTGACGATAAAGTTCAGAATAGGAATAAATAACAACGGTGCTGCGCATGTCTACATCTTGAAATCCTTAGAGTAGTTAATACCTAAACTATAGTTTATTATTTTTTAAATACATACGGTTTTAACTACTCTATAAAGATATCAAACTGTCAGTTCATAACATAACATAAAGGTAGGCAGAGGTGTTAGCACCCATATTTCACCAGTTTATGTTTAGGTCCCAATGTAATATGTGGCGAGCCTATTGCTATTAACCGGGCACTTATAAACCTGCGATAAATACACACATAACTTCGAAAAGCATCGAAAAGTCATGATTATGTGCCATGGTAAAACCTGGGATCGAACCCGAGACCTCGTTTCAGCTGTCAATTACAAATACCACTAGGTTACCGCTGTTAGTTCGTTCTTTGATAAAGAGAACGCGCTACAAAACCAAAGCAAGTCAATTTTAGCAGGGTTTTCACTCTTCTTCCTCATAAGCTGGACTATGATAAATTTATCACGTTCAATTATAAACTCTATATTGATGGTAAATCAGACATAATATATTAAAAGTTTTTCATTATTTACTTACCTATGTTTATCTCCATGGATATATATGTATAGATACTTACTCAAGCTATTCTCTCTTCTGAGATGCTTGTCATACATTTCATCAGTACTGTAATCTTTCCTAATGTATCCACGTTTCAAAGTTATTATTAAAATGCCAGGCCCTTGATTCCACTAAATCAAAACCACTGTAATACCTCGAACACTGCTATAAATGACATTAAATATTAAACTTTATTTCTAAACGACTAAAGTCCAAAATGAAATGAAGAGAGTTTCATTACGTTTTCCATTTTTTTTTAAATATATTTACATGTTGACATTAACATAAAGTCTAAAATTTAATGGATTTATTAGCGGTGCTCGTAGTATGACAAGGCAAGCGGTTCGGAGACTCTTTTCTTTACCGCACCACCAAGACCTGGAATTCATTACCAGCTCAAGTGTTTCCTTCTTCCTTCAGTCCCGGGTCCATTAAGCAATGCGTGAAAAAACCATCTGACGAGGCCGCCAAGCTGAGTGCCACCATTGTAACATTACTTAGTGTCTATAATGGTGACCCTCTGTCCTGAGACTTTGCCTTTAACTTACCATCAGGCGAAATGAAGTCAAGTTGGCGTGTCCTAGATTAAAAAAAAAGATTGCTCGTACACCTTTGTGTAAAAGTATCTGTATACAAGTTAATTACACATGAACAACCAGACAAGGTTTGTGGGACGGATAACACCGCTTTACGTATAGAATGAATATGTCACTGTAACAATTGAATGTCATATGTAATTGTGATATCTTACAGCACAGAATATATATAATAGTACTCTTACAGTATAAATTATTCAAACAATTAGATACGTACACCTGCGATGCGATTATAAAGTAATAGAGACATGAGCAGTTGATTAACTGACCTTCGGTTACTAAGGTTTTTCTTGCTTTTGTTATTAATTTGTGTTTTATAATGTTAATTATTAATGTCATTAAATTATGTTCGATGTGCTTCTTCTTCATAGTTTCTGCAGCGAATCGACGATATTTTGCCAATGTCAAGTAAATGTTTATAAAATTTTATTAATAACGAGATGCCAATGTCAAGTTTTTCAATAAATTTTACCAAAGCTATTAAATTACTTTCCGTGATCCGCCCCTCATGAGATTCAAGTGATCGATCAGGACGTCGTTGGTAGGATTTTAGGAGGCCTCGATACACAGATACGTATACAGAATTGACAATCGACGAATTCTCACAAGGTGTCAGTATTGGGTCGCGGGTTTAATGGTGTTTTCCCATTGCAAAAACGCGCAGAATACCTTTCATCAAAAACCGCATCAATATCTGCTCTAGTAGCTTTTGCATTCATCGCGAACAAACAGACAACTAATATTAATTGTAATTACTGATTAAAATTCAATTGCAATAATTATATTACATTAATTTGCAGGTATAGTACTTATACTTACCTATTAATTCACGATGTCATTGAATATAGAAATACGAAGATTATTGATAGTATTAACATGGTTTTGTTTTATTCACTCCTACAATGTATGAATACCTAGTAACCGAGGCATGAAGTGCTGAATTCATGACTCATTCACCTACTCAATACTTCCTTCTTTAAATGCCATTTACTATCCTTTACCTGAATCTATAGTAGTAGTATATATGTAAGCGAACAGGCCCAAAAATGCACAAACTCTAATATCGTGGAAACCTACTATTAGGTACAATGATTTGTAAGTGCTATTGAATGATGCCAGTATGGGATTTTCTTACCTATTTGATTAGTGAAAAAGTCTCTGGCTGTGGTAGGCCTTCCTTTCGAGGTCAGACGGCTGTCGCTATATGGAATTATATCTTCTTCTATGTTCAAAATTATTTAGTACTTAGTTATTGACGAGTTCTAGGAATGTCAATATAAATAATAATTAAAACGTTTTTTTGCCCACCTCACGTAACGAGCGAACTTCGATCCACAGCCATAGCACTAGTTATAAAACAGTCAATAGTTATGAGTTGATATTATTACTCCTTTGGCGGTATCCACAACCAACAGCTCGTGACTATAAAAAAAAAATTATGGGCATTTAGGGATCATAAAGTTAAAATCATCATTTGCACGTTTTTCTATGAGAATGTAAAATTTGCTTGCGCAGAACCAATAGAACTCACATTAGTTAATACATATGTGAGTTCTATTGGTTCTATTAAAAATAACACTTAATTGTTTGTAGTTGTTTCATGTTTTTCAATCCATCGTGTCTGTAATTGGTGCTTGTATCGATAAAAAACAGAAGAGGATACTCGATATAACAATATGAACTCGTATGTGAGGCGTAACAATAAATCTGCAAATTTTACAACACAAAATCAACACTAACTAGGTGTTGTACATCTACGTAGGTAGTGTTCTGCACTACCAATGATTTGTTTGCAGTACTCCATTTGTTGGGAATTACTAGCATATTGGTTCAATAGGATAGCATAATAGGATTAACTTTTGAATGAATGAAATTTTAAAGCATTTTACAATGCTTGCTATTAAAATCGTGCGGCGGCGCGCCACGCGCGTCTCCCCATTTCCGGGAACGAGTTGGGGACTATGTAGTCCCCACACCCGAGGAGATGGCCAGATCGTGAGAGATGGCCCTGGGTCGGCCGGGGTGCGAGGGATATGCCTGTCAACCTCACCTTCGGCAACCAAAACGACTCACAGGCGGCGTGCGTTTTAGTCGGTTCGAGTCCGACATAACCTCTTCCACCGGCTCCGGTGGGGAGGTTTAAAGCATTTAGTATGTCAAATCGACTTAGATATAAAAAATTGAAACGATTCAGACGGGATTGGAACCCGCGAACTTTCCCTTACAGGGGGAATACTCTAGAGCATAAAGTATCTTGTTAGTTATATGTTGCCACATATTCACTTGCAGAGACACCTTTAGCATTATCAATATTAAGTTCTAACAACATCTAGAGGACTCCCTGTTCATCTGTCGACATATCGAGTTTCTCGAGAAGAGGTACCTAGTTCTTTGAGCTAATTATTAAAAGCGGCATTATTGAACACTCGGGGCGCTCCACAATAGATACAAAACTCGATATAGCTCTGATTACAGATTATCGACCTTTGTCTGGATGTGTTCATTTATCGGAATAGCAACCTTTCACTTAAGGACAAGACCATTCCTGGTCTACAGATCTGAGTCAACGTACAACTTTTTAGAATTAAATAAAACTCACCCACTTTTATTCCGAAGATGCTTTCGCCACAGAATAGATACTTTCGCGTTGGATCCTTCTTGATCTTAGCGGTAATCCTAGTACACAGACACATACATATAGTATACAGACAATACTTCTGATTTACATTATGTTTCTTTCCTTTTGATGCAACTAGACGCCTGATCACAGATCTTAAGGGCTATAAAGCGGTGTGGGCCGTGATTCCGTTGTAGCCACTTCACCATTAGCTGGAATAAGGTATTCCTCTGCGCATACTACGTATGGGAGCCCTACAACTACCTACCAACTGGTAGCTTTCTGACCATATTTTTATTTTGACGTAATCAGAATAAAAATATGGTCAGCTGTTCAAGTTTAAGAGTTTATTAAGCGGTCTGAGAAGAGTACATTTTGTAATTTAACTATTCAGTTACATCGTGAACATTCACATCATGTTTTTATTGCTCTTTCACGACTTACACTCGACATTGCAAAAGCACCCCTCAGACACAGAACAGGTTATAGTACTAGCACAGTATAACGAGTACCTAATCTTGATGATTGTGCTAAAATGTACTGGCTATTCGGTACGTCCCCCCGTCCCGCGCTATCCCGCTCACCCCGCACGATTGCTCTGTTTAGACGGCTTCGTCGACAGACTGTGAAGTATGAGTCTTTAGACTGTGGTACTAGTCTCAGATCTAGATTCTAGAATTCTCCATTAACGTCACGATATTTTATAAGGTCAGTAAATACATTGTTAGAGGTAATACATACATATACAAGTGAAAAAAAAATGTTTTGGCATTCACATTTTTTTTTCACTTGCAGTAGATAGGTATTTTTTTGTGTAACGACAAAATATATTACTCGCCCCTTTGACATTCTTTAAACTTATTTATAAAGCGTGTCTAGTTCTATGAGCTAGTAAATATAAACATTAAAAAACGATTATACCGGCACTGAATCGTTTTGTAAATCGTCATGGAAAGTTTAATGAAAAACAAAACAATAGGTATGCCGTGCCGTCCAAGTCCTATTGTTTTTAAGGATTATTTTAAAAAACAAGCTTTTATTTTAAGGATTTATATTTATGCTAGGGCTCTGGTGATTTCAAAAGTTATATGGGACAGCAATTATGATTCTTAGAATTTATGTGAGTGCAGTTAATAATGAAGGTCTCATTGATTGTTATTTGTCATTGAACTATTCATTTACTACGCACGTTTAGTTATTATTAGATACTATTTTTATGAGGTGCTTATTCTTTTTTAATTAGCTCTTCTTATTACAATATAAATTATTTCGTTACTTCTTATAACATCTGAACTTTACATAATTAAATATTGCTATTCGGTAACCTAAAATCCTGAATTACTAGAACGTTGTACATGTTAAAAATAATTAAACAATAGGTATATACACTATTGCGAAGCCTGTGAAGGCTAATGGTTATTGTGGGAACTGCTCACAAAGTAATAAGATGAAATAAACAGTATTCGCAAGAGTTTTGCAGTTGCAAAGCGCTTTGAGCACTTACAATACAATGCGGTATGAAGAGCTTGAATAGTTTTGATGGTTTGTAAGTTCAATATTGTAAGTACTTGCATGTGTGGTGTATGTGGCCCACCAAGACATAATGGGTCCAAGTCCACTTTATTTGCAAGACGTTCCTAGTGATTGATGTATGAAGCTCAGGCGGGATTTGTATTAGGTATCCCTGGAATTCTGGACTCAGGTTTCTATTTTCGCTTTTCGACTGTCATTTGATCCTCTTCAAAAAGGCATTAAATTTTTGACTTTATTTCTATGTTATTAAAGTAAAAAATTATATGAAAAGAGTTTCATAACACTTTTTCATTCAATCTGCAAAAACCTTTCAATTTTGGATTATAACGGCATTGAATGAAATTTTAAAGCTTTTAGCATGCTTACTATTCAAGTCGATTAAGATAGAAAAAAAAATCTATTCAATCTATTTCTAAAACAATACAATAAATAAAACTAAAATAACTATTATACAACTAGTAGCTAAGCATCGCATGCCTCTTGTGGTAGCGTTCCCAGAATACAGCAGGCAGCATTGCCACGTTGTATGACAATGCTTATTCTCTGACCTATAACAGGCCAGCCTTCTGGTCACGAGAAGCATCGACCATCTCCGTCCTCTACACTGACGGCACACAATCTCTGTTCTTACAGGGTCGGCAGCACGGATGTGACTCCACTGGTGTTACACTCGTTCATAGGTCATGGTAACCACTTTCCATCAGGTGGGCCGTGTGCTTGCCTGCCACCTAAGCTGTATAAAAAAAAACCATACAAAAAATTGAATCAGTTCAGGTGGGATTCGAATCTACGACCTTTCCTCAGCGTAACCGTAAGACGGACATATATAGGAAGGTTTGGATGATTTCAGGCGAGTTTCAGTGGCTTAGTAGTCAGCGCTTTCCCTCTGTAAGACTTTTAGCAGTGTCCGCGGTATGACAATGGTTTCGCTTCAGCAGAATCGAAGCCCAGAGCTCCATCCGTTAGACAGCAGCTGTATATTCTGCTGTAATTCTTGAAATTGAGGTTCTTTGGTCGTAAAAAATGCAACCACTATAATATAGGTAGGTGTATGTATTACTTCTATATGTGCAATTATAGCATTTTTATTTTATACTGTTAGGTGCTTGCGTCAACAGCGAGCGAGTGCAAATGCCGATGACATTGGCACTATGAACGTAAACAATGAATGCTTTATTTTATTTTTGTTCATAACATTACTTTTATATAACACATCTTAGGACATAGTAAACACGTTGTAATTCTCTGCACCAAAGACTTCTACAGTATTCGGCTTTTGGTTTTTTTCACTGTCTCGAAGAATACCACGGCTATAATAACATCGTGTTGTGTTCCCGGCGGTGAGTAGAGTAGCCAGAGGTCACTGAAGAGTTTTTGTGCTGTCAGTGGGAAGACCAAAGGCTTGTCCTGATTTTGTGCTCTGCACTGACGACACAGAAAATCTCTGTTCTGTAAGAGTAGTAGTAGTAAGGGTTGGCAGCACGGGTGTGAATCCTCTGGTGTTACATTCGTTCATAGGCCACTGTAACCACTTTCCATCAGGTGGACCGTGTTGTTATCTGCCACCCAAATTGTCTAAAAAAAAACCTTATTAAAATGGGCTTGATTCTATTGCACAGAGCGTTCTCTCTCTCTCGCACATAAGACGAACAGTTTCAGACGCAAAGGCGTACTAACGGTCAGGCGACAGCTGCTCCCGTAAAAGCCCAGAGACCCCAAATCTTAAAAAGGTGGAGTAGGAGAGCGAGCTTCCTTAGTAACCTGATACTGTAGCACCAAATATTCCGCTCTAGCCGCGAAACTACGTATTCTTTTATTATACGCCCAAAATCACCATGGATTACCTCCACCCCCCTCTGTCACTCCCAAGACCGCGTTAATGGGCGACGAAGGTCATTCTGCGACCTCTGACGCACCAGTTACCTCCGCTCGCGGGTCACATGGTTTGCCATTCTACTTGCTCGTAGAAGGACTCGCTGGCCGCACTGCGGAACTGCGTATTAAAAACCATAGCGAAATCCGTGCGGTATGTAGCACACACACAACGGCAGCCAATACTGCTTAGATTTAATAATTGGCGGATTGTGAAAATGTTTTCTAGTAACCGCACATAGCCATTTTGACAATCTAGCACATCTCTACACTTCGTGACCGCAAACCACAAGACTGTAAACAAACGAAAGACGTTGTTTTATGTGATATATAGGTAAGGTACCTATAATAAACAGTACACAGTAGAGACCTTCGGTCAAAAGAAGACTAATTTTGTGCACTCTTCTTTTTCTGTACAATCTGTGCTCCTATAGAATGCACTACCTACCTCTTGAAATCAGAAGAGCCCCCAGCCGTCATGTTTTCAAGGCGAAAGTTCGCTAACTAGCGAGGAACTAGCAGAATCATCCGAATAATAACAAATCAAAGATATTTAAGGCATATGTGTTTAATATATAATAATATTGTATGGTTATGTTTATATTTAATATCTGTATTTGATATGTATATTAATGTACACCTATTTATTTATATTATGTATATTAGAAGTACCTACATCATAATTTACTCACTTTATCATACCATATGTCTATATATATTACTTTATTGAATTCTTATTCCGGTATACGGTGAATTCTCTATAATATTACACTCAATAATGCACCTACTGAGTCTTTCTCTGCACTATCTTTGGTTGACTGGTAGAGAATGCCTGTGGCATTAAGTCCGCCTATGTGCTTGTGCATAAAGTTTAAAATAAATAAATAAGTACTTAGGTGCTCATTACAATGCAAGCAGTTACATTACCCGGATTTTGATCTGTCACATACATTGGGAAGATGAGTGAGATTACGACTATATCGATTTATTTTGATTTTGTATAGCGCTGTCTCTGTCGCACATCGCATTGATAGTTTGTTACTTTTATAGAGTGGTGTGGAGCGACGTGTCGTTTGTGTCTTATCATAATGCTATAACGTTGATAATTACTTAGCTACTTATTTATTAATTATTTTTGTTTATATACTCCCATTTTAACTATGTGTGAGTGTGTCCTACTCAAGATCTACGAGGCCCAAGTTAATCTCACCGGCTAGTCTGCCGGTACACCTGCTCGTAATCGAAAGAAGCTTTGGCGCAGGATACCAAAATAGCCAAATCGAAAGACGGCGAAGTGAAAACTTCAGATACGACCAGGAACAACGTTGAGATTATGATGACTACTTAATTTTAACGAATAAGCATCTATCTAAAGCAAAACTATTCTATAAAGTAATTATTTCCAAATATTAAATAAAGGCTCGTTCAACCCGATAGTAAGCGCTCATCGCTGACAAAAACTGTTCAAAATACCAACCTCAATTATTATTTTTTATCTAGGACACGTTAACCTTACTTCACCTCGCCTGATGGTAAGCTAAAGGCAAATTCTCAGGAAAGAGGGTTACCATTACAGACATTAAGTAATGTTACAATGGTGGCACTCAGCTTGGCGGCCTCATCAGATGCTTTTTCACGCCCCGCTTAAAGGACCCGGGACTGTAGGAAGAAAGAAACACGTGTGTTGGTAATGAATTCCAGGTCTTGGTGGTGCGGCAAAAGAAAGAGTCACCGAACCACCGCATGTTCGTCGACCCTGACTTCGACCTTCGAACCTAATAGATTCTAAAGTCCTTGAACAAGGTACAATATACTGATATTCGTGTCTATAAATGTGTGAATAAATTAAAGCTCTTTGTTACAGGGTATTCGAGAAAGTGCGACAATATTTTGGTGCACAAAGTGAATCAATCCCTATGTCGTTTGTGCTCGGCTTCTACGTAAGCCTGGTCGTCAAGAGGTGGTGGGAGCAGTACAAGCTGCTGCCGTGGCCCGACACGCTGGCCCTCTTCATCTCAGCAGGAATACCTGGAGCGGTTAGTAAAGTAAAGACAAGTATTCAATTCTTTAATTACCTACTTTCATACCAATAATATCTCACTTTCAAGTAAGGAACAATATCGTGATTTTCTTATATCAGCGATATTGTTAGAAACACATTAAAGTTAGTTATTATTTGGTTTATTGCCACCGCGAAATGTGTAATACCTACATTGAGAATTGCAATAAAGCGAATTTTCTGTAGGTAACCTACTCGTGTTTACGTAACTAGAGTTTGATAACATGCATATATTAACTTTGTTTGTGTTCAAACATATGCGGGTATGGTCGGAGGAATGCTGTGATTACTACGATACCTATCTGTTTTAGTTTTCTGACTGTTTTACTTAATTATCATAACTACGTTTTAAATTTTATCATTAATAGGACTGCTAGATTTAAATTTTACTTAATTTTAAGTAAAAAAAGTTAGTCAAGTGTGAGTCGGACTCGCACACCGAGTGTTCCGTAACTTTAGCTGCATAAACTGTAACATATTCTGAATGTGTCGACTTTGAAGTTTGATTTTTGCACAGTTTCAAGACGTTATATGTGGTTTCAACGCGATACCGCCATTCTTGAGTTCTTCACGCAAACAGAGAGACAGATGGACAACAAAGTGATCCTTATAGGGTTTCGTTTTTTTTTTCATTTTGACTTACGGAATCAACAAATGCGATATTAAGATACTTGCTTAAGGAAGTAGACACCTACGTTGTTGAATAGCAGCTGTTTTTATTAGGTTTGTTTATACTTATGCTCGTATTCTAGAACGAAATTCAGTCATGAGTCTCAACTGGAAACTAAATTTAAGCAAGTATGTCGAGGGAGATTGTGTTTTTTTTATTCCAAAACTTTATTCGGGCGGAGATTCTATAACAAAACAATAAAATCTTCACTTAAGTCTAGATTGCAATTAGAGATTTATAACTCAACATTAATTTAGTAAACAGGCCTTTAAGTGCAATCTCACTGCACATTCAGTAATTTGAGTCACTCCTTTCCTCAAACAATTTGCTGTGTTGAAATATTAATAAAGCACAGTTTCACAGTACCACGAAACTAGAATTAGGATTATCATCGCAGTAGTACTCTCACTTAGCCTTTAACTATACCTGTATTCTTAGACCACGTACTGTATAGACAATACTTTGCTCACTAAATACATCGTAAAAAACGCCGTGAAAAACGCATTTTGTATAAGTGAGTTAATGTCAATATTGTTCTTTAAACTGTCAATGGGTGCATGTCTTGGGATGTAAGTATGTCAACTTATACCGAAGTAGTAGATATTATTACGCCGCATGGAATGTTGCGTCTAGGTTTAGAGTTTGTATATATAGTTTAAGTTTGATGTTTATGCATTTTGTACGGAATTCATAGAAGTAGATATATTTGTTTTGCATATATAATGAAGCTACGCGGCTCGCGAATCACACTGCCATAAAAATATCTTTAGTGCCTATTTCAGCTATTATTTTAGGTGTCTACAATGAGCAGCATTTTCTCAAGAATATTGAAAACATTGAGGAAGCAACCACAAGGTAATGTATGTTAATGATGGAGATAATTAATTGTTTTTACTCGTATATTATCGTGCCTTAATGTTATTTTCGTCGTAATAAAACATGTTTGTTTACCATCATGTCACGTCATTGAGACTGACGCCACGCACAGGTAGACTTCCATTGTAATTGTCACCTTTACGATTAACAGTTTGGAGTTCGATGAATGTGATACATATTAGTTACGCTGGGCTTGCTTCGCTTCATACAAATTATCTGACAGATACTTTAGATTTTAATTCCTACCTAATAATATCTAATCGAACAAACAATCAAATTGTATTAAAGAAATCATTCTAAATATCGCCAGTCTATAATATTAGAAGCAAAACAATGTGCTGATGGTTCTCATTACTGAAATAAGTGTTCGATTGTTCCTATTTATTGACAAAGCATATTGATTGGTTACTTAGTGCTGGAGGTTGTCGGTTTTTATTCGCTAATGGCTCGGCCTTGACCACAATGCAACTTTGCATAAAGGCTGTGTGCACGTACTTGTAGCAGATTTTTAGATCCGGGCACGTGTGTTGTCTAATTTAAATCTAATAGTGGTATAAATCTAATTATAAACCTAAATAAAATATAAAAGGACTCAGGTCGGCTACTGTAAGGCCAACCGCGTAAAATGGGGTCACCAAGACTCGGGGGGTGGTGGTTGTGTTTGTGGTGCACCTTTGCAGTCGATGGACCACCTCCTGCCGTGCCTACTGTGTCGCTACACCTGCACAAAAATTGCTAATCTGAATGAAGCGACGGAAGGTGCGGTCAATGTCGCGGTTTTTGGGCTGGGTGCATTTAGTTTCTTCTTCTTCTTTCAAACTGAAAGGGTGGCCAGAAGGCTGACGGAATTCAAGGAATAGACCAACAATCTGGTCATTTGTAGCGTCTATCAGTTAGAAATATTTTTGAAAAACAGTCGGGTCCTTGGAATCCATGACCACAGCGTCTCAAACAATTGAGTACCCATTACGATCTTATCGTAGGATTGCCTTGAATCTGAAAGCTGTGTCATCATCATCAATCTCGACTTTCTGTCCCGATCGCATCCAAGGTCCGAGGTCTGCTTTAAATTCAGGTCTATTGTAGTGGGTCATTACTCACGACGTCAAACCAGCACTTCTTGGGTCTAGCCCTGCCATATTACCCACGTAGCCGGACTGATACCGCAAACGGGAGTGTACCGAAGGCGACTCTCTTGCATGTTATAACCCATATCACAGACACAGAGGCTGCCGTGGATGGAAGAGATCCTCACGCGATCTCTACGCGTGACTTTGCAATAAATGCTGTGTATCACGCAGATTCATTTACTAACAGAATTATATACCTACTTTTGCTTCACTATTCATTTCTATAGCGTGCAAATTCACCAGAAACTTAACTAATCTGAATATTATTTCTTCAAATATTAGTGCCGCTAATATACCTATAATATATTCAAATGTGTATTGTTATCTGAAGATTGTTGACGCCTGACTTAGAGAACTGTATTAATAATAGAGTAGGTAGTAGGTATGTTGAAAGAACCCACGAGCCAATGTCGAAGCTATATTTAAGTCACCTTAAACTGACAATGATCTTGTCTTAAAACTAGTTGTGTGTAGCAGACCCGAGTTTTAATTTTGTTGCGCGGAATTTAAAATAAAAGTAGTCAAGTTAGATCTTTTGACGTCAGCTAGTCACAAGCTCGCCAAAATCGATCCAGTCACCAATCCAATCCAATGAAGCTTTTCTGTACGCGTATTTATTATAAAGATTATTGTTTTATTTTAATTACACGTGATTTCAATCGATGATGGCAAAAGTGCGCGATAATTTGATGGTTTGGTTATGATCATCTATAATAGCACAATAACCTTCTAAGTCTTCTCACGTTGAGTAGATACTAATCTGTAAGCCTTTGCAGTTCATCATCTGCCGGAAATTCGTCTGCTAGCACTGAGAGAGCTTCGATGCACAAGAATATTGTTACTAATTCTAATTTTTTGACGTCATGTTTGCAACAGCCTTTTTATTTATTTTATTTTACCCAAGATAAACCTATGCGGGTTTTATGGGTGCTTCAAAAAAAAAAAAAAAAAAAAAAAAAAATTTATGATGTATACAATTTTTTTAACCACTTAAGTGGCATACAAGCACACGGCTTACATGGTGGAAAGTGGTTACCGGGGCCTATGGACATAATCTTGAACCAATTGAATTTGAATTTGAACGCGTTTAGTTCGAATGACAGGCATGAATTAATATGGCACTATTGAGCTAATCAGATGAAGAGTGCAAAGGTGGAAATTTAGGTTTGAATGAGTTCTAATCTAGAGAGCATGAGCTGAGCAATTGGCCTCAAGATTCGGTCCAGAAAATTTTCTAAAATAACGGCAACCACTATTATGTTCGACTTCTAGAACTTATCAAAAGTAAATAAATAACGATGAATGTTTGTGGTAGGGTTTTAAAGGTTTAGTTTTAATTCAATCTTAACATATCAGTATCAGATTTTGGATAGATTTAAAGATAAAGGAACAGGCTTCAGAAACTCACGGTCACTATTTCACATAATTACCTACCTATATACGTATCTAGGGACAGATGCATTCATATCAATACTAATTTCATCAATTCGAAAGTAACTCTGTCTATATGTTACGCTTTCATGCCTAAACTAATGAACCGATTTTGATTAAATTTGGAATAGAGGTAGATTGGACCTTAAGGAAGGACATACGCTATGTTTAGTTAAGATATCGAACATCCACACGATGCAACAGCTACTTGTATTCGCGCCTGTAAATCTTCGGTGGTACAAAATTAATACACACATTTACTGGGACCGGCTTACACCCAAAAACAGTCAATAATCGTTTTGTAGTCATAATAAACAAAGACATTACAATCGGTGTTATTTTGGTCGATATCAACAGCTGTAACCGAAACAGCAGACGTTCGTGTATAGAAATATTGATGAACTTAATAATAACATCGGTAGGCGTATGTATTGGTGCTATAGGTTCTATACCTACTTACTTTCGTGTACAGTGGCAAGGACAATAGGTGACCATGCCAGGAGCTAAACTACACTCAATAACTTATACGTTACTATGGTCCGGGACAAGGCACCTGCTATTTGCTGGACGAGTTTCATCACGAGGTTGGAAATTCAGACGGTATTTGCTCCAATAAAACCAGAACAGAAGGTTTAGCAGTAAGCGGCCCTGTCATCGAAGCGACGTCCTCTGATGCAACTAAGAACATCGCTAAGGAGTTCGTAAATATCAAGATCCTAAAATTTTATATTATTTAACATATTAAGTATTGATTATACCTCAATTTCAAACTTCTTTTTAATACATTTCACTTTTCATAAATATTTATGAATTTTAAAGTTTTGTGAAGTTATTACGTCAGTCCTCAGTATTCTTTTACTTTTGTTTAGAGAGTAAATCATATTTTTGCTGACCTCAGTCAGATCTAAAATGTTTGATCCAGTATGCGAACGCTCTATAAAATCGAAGCGTCTTCGCCAGAAGCCCAGTTTTAATCTCGCGACATGCCAAATCATAAATCAAGTATAATTATCGACAAAACTCATGAACTTACGTCAAAAAGTTCACGCATATGCCTAATCGGTCAATAAAAAAAAATATAGTAATAAGACAGATCAACCAAAGACACGAGTTCGTGCATCACTGATTAGTTTGATTATAATCTGTGACCCTTCATCCATAATCGATATTGAAATCTCGTAAACAGTTACCAGAAAAGAATAACTTTTCGCAGTTTGGTAACTAGTTATGAGAATAGCATTATTATCCCTATCTATGATTGGTTAATTGACGAATTTTACATTAAGTTTTCGAATCACTATACTGCATCTTTTCTTTCTAAAAATTCAATATCTCACCCCCTTCAGCTCTTAAATCTTATGGCTCTCTCCAAACTTCATCTCTAATTCATATAGAGTATGGGCCCCTGCCCCATGACCTTGAGCATCTATAATATTTGAGTAATTTGTGAATATATTCTAAGCCCCGAATTTCAAAACAACGCTCAGTTGTGAATCGACTCTCACAATACAATTTAGATATAAATCGAGATTCACGACTGAGTACCGTTCTGGAATACTGACCTAAGACTACCCTTCGATAATATCTATTATATAAGGACATAAAAGATAGTAATCTAACACGTTGAACGTCATGACGCTATTAGTGCTGCAGTCTCATTACCTGATCACAATCTGTCCGCCATTGTTTCTTCTTATAAGGTCGTACTACCCGCAGCTAGATATTTCCATATTTCAAAGTCATTACAAGGTATTTATGATTACTCTTCTAATAATATAAAACTCAATGTTTGTTTGTTTATAGAGCAATTGGCGTTCACATTTGAGAAGGGGATAAGACATACACTGGTATGCAAAAGAAGGTATAAGTTTTTAAATTAAATTTTCTCTTAAATTATTAAACTTAGCGACTTGAAATCAAATTTATATTAAGAACATACATATAATCACGCCTCCATCCCCAAAGGGTTAGGCAGAGGTGAATTAACACCCACATTTCACCAATCATGGTTTTCGGTCCCACGTAATAGGGAGTGAGCCTATTGCCGTCTTCCGGGTACTATTGTTGACTCGAGTCATGTATCTGTGCCTGAGTCTGTACTGTATATATCTGTCTAATATTAAACAGCCCTTAGTCGCCTAGTACGACACCGCATGGGAAGAGATGGGGAGGCCCAAATTCTGCTCTGCTGGGGACCACGCCAGCTCCAGCCGCATTGAACAGCTTACAAATATTTTTATACGTTTAATTTATTTAACCTAATATTTTTAACATAAATGAAACATAAAAATTAAATGTAGCCATTTTCACTGGAAGGTAAAACTTACAAACCTTCAGAGTTTGTAAGTTTTGGTGTTTAATAAAATCACATTTTTAATAACTGGTGTTGCCTCCTTTGGCTCTGCTCACAACTTTGAGTCTGTTTGGAATACTGAAGACGACGATCGGAGAGGATGTTGGGGGATATCCTGCCATTCTTCCATCAGGATTTGTTTAAGATCATTGAGGGTGACAGGAGGTCGTCTGCGTCCACTGACCCCCTTCCAAGCTCATCCCAAGGGTTCAAGTCAGGACTCCTTGGTGGCCAGGTCGTCAAGTAACCTCTTGAATGTATTCTTGTACGAAATGGGCGTAATCTTGCATCAGAAGTCATCCATCACACATATTTGAATTGGATATACCAATTGAACAAGGAAAATGAAATAAAAATGCACTGTACCTACCTTAAAATATGCATGACCTTTGGTTTCACTTTATGACTCATGTCTTTTCAAGCCACGAATGTGTAAAAATAATTACTTCTACCAAAATATTGAAAAACTCAACCTGGTGCTGTGTCATTCCTAATACTTACTTTACTTTTTAAGATATTCTGAACTGCATTCCCAGATTTTTCAGGAATCTTACAGTCAGTGAAAATAGCTAAATAATTGAAGTACCTAGTAGAATACAAATCTTCATAGTACAGTAAGTGTCAGATCGTTCTTGACTAGCATCTTTGACTTTGCATCGATCTGATGTTGACACATGCACAGTGGTGTTGATGTATGGGAAAAAGTACCTACTCAAAATGTAATACAGTTCATATTTTATAACATAACATAAACTCACGCCTATATACCCGAAGGGGTAGGCAGAGGTGCTAGCACCCACATTTCGCCAGTTTATGTTTAGGTCCAATGAAATACAATGCAATAGGTGGCCTATTGCCATTAACCGGGCACTTATAAACCTGCGATAAATACACACATGACTTCGAAAAGCATCGAAAAGTCATTGGTGTGTGCCATGGTAAAACCTAGGATCGAACTCGAGACCTCGTCTCAGCAGTCCATTACCCATAACACTAGGCTACCGCGGTTTTTTTTTGGGAAAATGTACCTACTCAAAATGTAATACAGTTCATATTTTGTTAATTATTTATATGCATGACAGGTTCAACTCGTGACTTCTGTCGCCGACTGTACAATAAAGAGTAAAAGTAATTAACTCAGACACAATGGACGTTTGCGTTATGTAAAGAATGACGAATCCGCGGCACCCTCGACATTCGTCACTTTTCTTGGCATTAATTGGCGTTTGTGTAGAAGTTAAAAGCAAGGTTATGTCACAGTGAGGTGCAATTGATACATACCTACCGGCGTGTGTTCCACGCCGCGGCGAGAAACAATCGCTGTTGAACATTATACATCCGTCCGTACAACGGCACCTGACTGATTGGGCTCATGTATTAAATTGTCAGTTAAAGAAATAATTGAACCTGTTTTAAAACAACCACATTAAACAAATCAATCATTCGAATAATTCTACAATAATTGTAGTCCATTACTTGACTAGGTCTCACCCAATTACGAGGATCTGCATTCTTTACATTTGTACATTTGACTCAAAAGTAAAGTCAAATTATTTACATACATACATACAGTCACTCCTTTATCCCCCGAGGGTTAGGCAGAGGTGGATTAACATCCACATTTCACCAAACACTGAATTCGGTCCCACGTAATAGAGGGTGAGCCTATTGCCGTCTTCCGAAAAATTAGTTACTTTTTACTAAACGTCCAAACGGTATGTTATAAGGAAACTTGTATGAAATAAATTATAGTGACATCATAATATTCAATAGTCAAATAATTTACTATTAAACATATTTATCTATTTACACCTAATGTATTTTAAAGCTATGATAATATTGACATTAATAAAAAATAAAAATTAAATAAAACAAAAGTTAAAATGCGTCGTGGAATTCCTCCGCATCGCATGCATCTTGTGGTAGCGTTCCCAGAAGACTGACACGCATTGCCACGTTGTACGGCAATGTTTATTCTCTGACCTAAGAAGAGGCCAGCTCTCTGGTCACGAGAAGCGTCGACCATACGCTTCGCAATCTCCTTGAAGAGATTGCGGGCGCTCGAACCCCACGGCCTAAACGTTTCTACTCCAAACGGCACAAACTCATATTCAGTAATGAGATTAGAAGCACCAGCACAGCCAGCCGTGGCCAGGTATATGGGTAGGGGCAATGGTATTGACGCATGTTGCGTCCCACACCAGAGTCCTATCCATTCTGCATGGCATTAATGACACACCATCCGGTCTCTTGCCGTCGTCGCGAGCCAAACCGTCTGGTTCAAGCACAGCTGGCACACCGGCGGTGACAAGAGCACGGCGGATTATGTCGTTGAGGCTGGCGTGCCGTGGGATTCGCTCAGCGCTCCTGCAGCACGATAGGCCTTGGTGTCCGAGTCGGTCAACTGCTACTCCACAACGGCATTGATGCGGAGAAACACACGGCGCACCTAAGCGAAAGCACGTCAAGATACGGAAGCTAGTGTCATCTAACATACCTAGTCATATTTACTATTATAGGTTATGTGGATTAAATAAAAACCGACGCAAGTTTTACCATTCTCGGTTCAGTTAAAAGTACCCAATTGTCTCATTAACTTGTTCAGTTATCGTTTATATTGTAATTTTTTTATACAACTTAGGTGGCAGACAAGCAAATGGCCCACCTGATGGAAAGTGGTTATTTTGGCCTATGGACGTGTGCAACGCCAGGGGAGTCACACTCGTGCTGCCGACCCTGTAAGAACAGAGTTTCTGTGACACCTAAGTGATATAAAAAAAATCAATATTCATTAGGTAACGGTTTAAATATCATTACTACCTTCCTCCTCCAACTCATCAGAACACACCATTACGAGGCATAATCAGGCTTGGAATGGATATTCGCTTTCGCTGTGTAAGAGCGTTATGATATAGCACTCCGGAGCAGCGGTAGGTATCTTTTGTCATAAGATGCAGATTTTCTTGTCGTGGCATACTGTTCTGATCACTAAGATGGTTCGTATTCAAATTCACGAAGACGCAATCGATAAGATTTCGACGTCATCTATTAAATGTCCTCAGTCAGTCAGTCAAAAAACCACATCAAAATTCGTTTCCTTTTAATAGAAATTACTATATAAGTTTTCATTTTTTGCTTTGAGATGATTTTCATATCGCAATTATAAAGTGAAAAATGCATCAATTGTTCAAAATGTAGCCACCTTAACAAATATCACAGCATTAACAGTTTTCAAATATGTCCACAAATAAAAAGTAGTTTGACCCTGAACCCTTAAAACATTTTATTTGAATTTCTGAATTTCCTACATAAACAACACATACTGAGTTTTAATTACTACGACATAAAAATAATAAAATGAAATGAAATGAAATGAAATGTGAAATGTGAAATGAAATGTCTTTATTTGTGAAACATAGGTACACAGAGATCTTAAGAGGTATTAGGCTCACTATGTTTTGCCACTTGGGCATACAAATTAGATTTAGTGCAAGCAACACCTGGCCAATTATCATAGTGTCATAATATCACAACTGTTACACTATTGTTGTAGTATAAAACAATAATACCAAACATGCAATACTATTTAACAATTCAAAATATTTCTGGGAATAAAAAATGTCAAGTAAATAAATGTCAAATTGCGATTACAAATTAAAGTATAAAAGAAATACATACAAAAAATAATAAAATATCAAAGTCAACATAGTCAAAGAATGTCAAATTATGATTACAAATTAAAGAATAACAATAATTAATAAAATATCGTTTATATTGAATTGTCATTTAGGAATTCAACTAGTGTATAGTAGCATTTGTCAATTAATAATGATTGTAGCATGATTTTAAACTTAAGTACAGGCAATGATTTTATTTCCTTAAGAATTTTATTAAAAATTTTTGGGGCCATACCAAATATACTTTTGTCCATAAGGGCTGTTTTACAATTTACATTGCACAGTTTTTCGACATATTGTCGGCGTAGTGGGCCCCTTCTAACCTCCGATACTAGTTGAAAATGTCTGGGATTGGTTTTAACAAATGTTGCTGTTTCCAATATATACAGTCCCGTTAGAGTAAGCAATTTGTGGTTTTTGAAGTAAGGTGCACAGCTATCCGTCATTTGAGAACCCACATGGACCTGATACATCTTTTTTGCATTCTGAATACACATTCAATATTAGTTGAATGCCCCCAGAATATAATGCCATATCTCAGGATGGATGCCACTAGCCCGTGATATGCCATTAGAAGTGAATGTTGTTTAGGATCTCAAGAACTATAATTAACCGCCGCCGCCATTTTGCGTTGCAGTCGATTATTTGTTAATTTGACCATTAAAAAATGGATATAATATTTGTAATTTAAGCTTAATAATAGCCTAGTGGTATGGGTAATGGACTGCTAAGACGAGGTCTCGGGTTCGATCCCAGGTTATACCATGGCACACACCAATGACTTTTCGATACTTTTCGAAGTTATGTGTGTATTTATCGCAGGTTTATAAGTGCCCAGTTAATGGCAATAGGCTCGCCACCTATTACATTGGGACCTAAACATAAACTGGCGAAATGTGGGTGCTAGGGTGTTAGCACCTCTGCCTACCCCTTCGGGGATATAGGCGTGAGTTTATGTTATGTTATGTTATGTTATGTTATGTTAACCCTGCTGCATCTAGAGGATGCATTTTACAACTAAGCAATTAACTGCCTTCTAATTATCACAACTCAAAACATGTTTTGTTTATACGTTTCACTAATGTAAAGTTATTCCTTTATAGGTATCAATGTAGCGGTAGCTCGTGTGATTTAAAAACAAACACACAAATAAAAAAAGTAGTTTGCTTTTGAATATAGGCCTAAAAAACGAAATTGATGAATCTAATCATCTTAAGCCTTACAATAATGATATCGTTAACACTACACCGCGACGGCGTTTGCGACGCAGTTCAATCTAAGTCGTGAATTTAGCTGAATTCTTATGTATTGCAGTCTATTAAAATTTCATTGTCTACCTTGTTTTCACAATATGAAATGCAACTTCTGGAAACTTCTTACAGCGTACCTATATAGCAATGTTTAGCAATAGGCATTTAGTAAGAGTTTGGTGTAGATATACAGGTTTATGTACGCATGATCCAAGAAAATCTCACTTGCAAGCTCTTGATTGACAAGCTTTCCAGTCCAGGTTGGAGGGCAAACATCAGTCGATCCCAAAAGAAATTAAAGAGTCCGGGTACGCCGGACCATGCGTAGCCTATTTATTGCAGACAAGTGAACTATCTATCCATACCATAATCTTAATTACTATGTGAGTACATTTACGATAATAGATTAATAAGCAACATTTAATAGCTCCATATATGTTCCTTATTAATGCATTGACAAAGGCACTGCTTTGTATCTGACTGTTATCGTTCCCATAATGAGATAGTTTAATATAGGTTCTAGCATTCGTTTTTATATTACAGATACATTTTATTACGACAGATATTACTCAAACTTTTAACTCACCAGTGGGGACGCTAGGTGGGGCAATCTGTACCCACTTTTAATACACCTTGGCCCAGTTATTTTATTGTTCTCCCATCGTGTTCATGACTCACCTTAAGATTTTAACCCTCCTGTCGTATATTAGGGGGAAAAACAATCAAATTTAGCATAAAGTGTGTTTTTAAGGAACAAAATTTAACACTTCTCAGTGCAATACGTCTCTTGATTATGAAAGAAAATGACTATAAGTCGAGATGCCTAATGTTGCTTCCTGCGACCATCAGGTCTAAAAAGGCCACTTTTTTGAAATCTAATTAGGATAATATTTTGTCTTCCAGTGATATTTACACGAAATTAGAATCTGCTTAGTACATGAATTATTGTAATTCGGCTCATATATGAGTGATCATTTAACGAATTTTATACGAATCTATTAGATCTACTGAAAATTCACAAAGTTACTAGTTTCAAGCAGAATCTCTCAGTGTGACCTTTTTAGACCCGCAGGTATTCTATATTTGGAACTTGGTAGCGGGTTGCTACTTGCGACCATTAGTGAAACGCTGACCTAAGTAAGTACAAGTTTATACAATGATTCAAGCCCTTAACTTGAACGATCTTCAGGGTTTGTTGAAATACTTAATATGAAATTAGTATTTCAACAAACCCTGAAGATTAAGCGAACCATTGATTTCGATGAATTTTGATTTTATATTGTAAAGTATTATTAATTATCTATATATATATAAAAGACTTTTTAGGAGTCTCTCAAGCTAGTGGAGCCGCAGGCATCACCTATATATTATAAAGAGAAACCACATTATTAATGGTATTGTTGAGGATTGTTTTAGAGTTATCGACAGGTCATTTTTTATATGTGTGCGCGTGCGATGCAATACCACAACGAATGTACAGTACCCACCACTTGATTTGGCACGTGCGTCAGGAAGTAGAGTGAGAGTCACAGCATATGTACAATTTGATATCTTTACAGAGTAGATAAAGCAGTACGTATTTATGAAATATTAGCATGTTTACCGGCGCGCAATACTGACCCATGTTTCCTCAATCCATAAGAATTCTACGGAAGCGAAAACCAATATGTTATTCTAGAATCTAGACTACAATATATCCCAGTATAAAGTTTAGGGCCGATCTATTCAACCGTCTGAACGTGTTTAGGTAGTAAACATTTAAATATCTTCACAAATTTTCTCATTTGTAATATTACTAGGATTGCAACTACGTATTTGGTATGAACAACTCTAAGAAAGATATCAAGTTATAGAACAATGTGCAGTGTGATAGAAAAGCCTCTCACTCTTTTACCAGATGCGACGTGTCAAATTAAATGCCAGGTACTGTACCAATGAACAACGTACGATAAGTCGATAATGCATTATGGTAAGAATTTGTTATGCCTCCGGTGCACGGCGCACACAGAAAATTACTGATTACGCTCGCTGTTTCAGTTTTTACCTTTTGTGCTCAATTTAATATTCATTGTTAGAAACAAATGTGTGATTTTATGTTCAGAACGTGATTTTATGGTTTGTTTATACTTGTTTGTATAACTTGCAACGTCCATATAATGTGCTAAGTAAATAAAAGACAACATTATCATCTCGGTATATTTAGACGATTTTTAGATGACAATTTTATAAGATATCTAGAAGATAATTAATACATTTTAATTATCTATCAATCTATTTCGGGCTGCATATGACACTTTGTAATGTAAGGTCGGATTCCGTTTCCTTCTCCTCTTTTTCCCTTGATCTATGTGGTTTTTATAGAGAAGACTGCCGTCAAAAGACTAGATCAGCAATACTTACCTGTAAGCCGTAAGCTGGCCCACGAAGGTTTTTATGCTCGACTTGTTACGGTAATTTTTGCGGTTTGTGCCCAGACGGTTGCGGTGAGATCCACCTAAATAATTATACTTGTAATTAAATAGTTGTGGTTGGCATTTCAATGGAGTAATTGTTCAGGGGTAATTGAAACATTAGTATTATACCTACATACTACAATTGCCTACATACATTGTTCAGAATCAGTTACACTTAACTAACTTACTAACACTGAACGAAAATAATGAAGTAATTGTTCAGAGGTAAACAAAATATTAGTTTTAATGTACTGCTAGTAAATACATATTTTGTTCAAAATCATTAACTTGACTTATGTTATTGATTCTGAACAAAATATGTTCTGGTAGTAGATTTTTCAACACACTTGTTCATAAAGTGGCTCTGATTTCACCGTTATTAGGCACATAATGGCACCTATAATCAAACTGTGACTTTTTCTTGCTATAATTCACTATTGGCCAATACTTTGAGAGTGCCGTGAGGCGAAACCGGTTAGATGAAAAATAAAATATAGTGGAAAAGTACAAAGTGTCTTATTCAATATGTGTAGCAGGTACCACTAAGCACCAAATACAGTATTAACAGTCAAGTTATGAGCAGTTTCACATACTCTATTTTATCTAATCTCATAAAAAAAACTTAACGTCATTTGCGTAAAATTACAAAGTTATTTTTAGCGCCAAAATCCATTTGCAGATCGCGCAAACGTGTTACTCCGCATCCTCCACAGACTATGTAGAAAAAAGCTTATGTAAGTTTTGATACTCTGTGCGTAAACAATGTCATTAAAGTTGTTTATAATTTTTAATGTTTACATTTCAGTAAGAGTGTAGATAAAATGATATTTTAGCATTATCTTATTCGCAAGTGTTTTGTTAAACGTCGTATGTACACGTATGTATTGATGTTGATGATTACCGATTTCGGCTCTCTTAAGACCCTCGCCTGTCGACTCGGGTCTCAATGGTGCCTCAGCAGTAATCACTAACTTTACACACTCGTACTATAATGTATTATTACACGTCATATTGTTGTCCCATAGACATATTGAAAACTTCAAGTTGTTTACCTCATTATTGTAAGTAGATACGTTAATTAGAAACTCAAGAACTATTGTCGCACCGTCCGTCCGTACGCGCGTCCCTGACCCCGGTGTTTGAGTAATTCAAATGAAAAATTACCAATTGTTAATTAGGCACCCTGCCCGGAAGTATCTGCGTTTACGCATGAAACGCTGTAAGTTTACCCGTAGAGCCTCAGAAATATATATTATTAGGATAGATGTGGGTGAATCAACACCCACATTTTACCAATCACTAAATTCGGTCCCATTTGATAGAAGGTGAGTCTATTGCCGTCTTCCGGGCACTATTGTTGACTCAATCCATGCATCTAAGGCTGAGTCTGGGCTGTATATATCTGTCTAATGTGAAACAGCCATTTCCCTTAGTCGCCTTTTACGACACCGCATGGGAAGAGATGGGGTGGTCCAAATTCTGGTCTGCCGGGAACTACGCGACACTGTTAGGACTTACTTGTGATAAATCATAAAAATACCTAGAATTAAAATGTAGATGTATATTAGAAAAATAAAGGCATTTCTTATCTCTCGTGAGTAATTTATTTACAGGGAAAAGGTCGCTGCGCGCGCACATGCTGGTGAGCACCGCTTCACAGTTCTATCCTAACATATTTCTGTGCACAGAGTGTAGGCTGATTTGTTATGATAATGTTGTTGCACTTTTTGTATAATGACGTATTATTATGAAGAATACAGGTGTACTCGTGTCCTAACAAACATATGCAACAAAAAGTATGAACCCAGTTTCTGGTCTCTTAAACAACGTATGTGGTGGTTGACCTGGAGCATTTTTACGCTTGAAAACGTACGTAGATAATACTCACCACATCATAGTTCACATGGTAATCACAAAAAGTATAAATTTTAAAATGAAACTTATATGTTTCAAAGCAATGTACTAAGCACCTATTTAAACATTTGTATTACAAAAATAGATGTTTTCTGCTTAAAATTTCCCACGTTAGGTATTTATATTGTGTATTTTTTCTTAAATTTTGTTTCTATACATTTTAACTAGTGCATTGTTCAGAATACAATAATATATTCAATGCAACTGCTACTTTATGTTGTTACGACTTGAATACCTATTACGACTACCACCTTACTTTCACTGTGTAGAGAAATGGACTGCGGTCGAATTTTGTAACAAAAAATGTGTACTTGTCGCAATTTGAATTTTAAAAAATCTGTTTAACCATGGATGGTCATTCGTATCTTTTAACCGGTGTTTTCAAGTTCGAATAGTCACAATCATCATATAAGCAAGTAAGCTTGGGTAATATCGCTTTTGCAATCGGTTTTGGATACATGTATACATATATTTCCGTATCTATGATATTGATAGAAATCTGTGATACTCTGAAACCATTATGACCACTCAAGTGGATAATTCTACTTGTCTCCAATGAAGAATGGCAGCGAGTCGTCAATAATATATGTGTCGAGAACTTTAATTGCTTTCGACAATGAAGTCCTGGTCTGTGTTTTGCTTTTCTTATCAAAAATATAACACATGTTGCCATTAGGCAACGAGTCATCACAAAAACCAACGATTCGATCATAAATTTTTTTGTTAGTAATGTCGTCAGTGGCTTGGTCAAAAGGTCGCAACTTCCGCGAGACAAGACTTTTTTTAAAACAGCCTGTGTTACCCGTATATACTGTTCTAAAAGGAAGAACCTTTCAATCGTAGGGAAGGTCCAGTTCCACCTTGTAGGAAATTTGGATAAGGCGTTTCGGTCTGCTCCGTCGTCCGTTTGTGACTTAAGCAGCTTTTCTAAGGCCGAGCTGCTGGTCTTAAAATAGCGGACTATTTTTTTAACTTTGTTCTATGTTAATTGGAGCCTACTTAACAACTTTTGAACGATTAAGATAAGACTGTGACCGTAACATCCAAAATGATTCCACTCGATATTTTGGATGGTTCTTTAGATATTAGGTGCATTGTTATTAATGGCAAAATAATTTTTTCTCTTCAGCAGATGTCCAAAATGCGATTTGGATCACTGCGTGAGACAAAGTCACTTCAAAAATATTTTTTGTCATTTTTTCAATGAAGAGTGCCGACCATAGATTAAGAAATAATTGTTCCGCGAAGAATTTTCGAACTACACTATACTCTGTCTCTTTTCCGTCCTTTAAAAAGAACGAGTGATAAACACACAAGTAATTTGAAAGTCCAATTTCGAAATTCTAAATTTGCAAAATATTTGTAAAATGAATATGTAACCATGTTTTTAATGTTTTATTGTATACGAAAATAAGTAATGCATAAGTATTTATAATTAATTATTTCTATTTTCAACATTTGAAAAATAAAACACCACAGACACTTTCTGAATGTACCATAAAAATAGCAGACCTGCTTTGTCTTTTGCACTGACGGCACAGAAACTCTCTGTGCTTACAGGATTGGCAGCGCGAGTGTGAACCCGCTTGGTTTTCACCCCCACTTTCCATCAGGTGGGCCGTGTGCTTGTCTGCCACCTAAGTGGTATTTAAAAAAAGCAGGAAAAAATATCACTGTACAACTTGTTAAATACGACGAAAGATGAGCGATACTGGCGTCGAAGACTGTCGTAAGATTTAGAGAGAGATTGTCGAATGTCGTAAGACTAGACGAGTTGAAACAGTAATTACTTATGCGGAATTAAGTTTCCATAAAATTCAAGTCAATACAACTATCACAGTACCAAATAAAACTATAACTTTAATTTTGCAGAACAGCAATAATTGCCCCTTTAACTTTTAGAATGTTCAGCATTATTTTGATTAATAATCAATATAAACGCAATTTCTATCTATTCCTGTTCATTGTGTTATTTTCTAAGTAATATTTATTATGTGTTCTTGCTGTGTGTGCTACACGAGAGCAAAATTATTCGCATCTAATTCATTCGAATCTCTCACCACGCTCAGGATTCTAGAAGTCCATAAATCGATCGTCACGCAAATCGAATAATATTTGCAATCTTGATCTAGATCAAAGACCTAGGTCCACCCTCATTTTGGCCTTAGTCTCGTTATGTATAGCTGGTAATAAGGCCGTGGAGGTAGGCTACCTACTTGGAAGTTGATAACCAGGTATTTAGCGCGCAAATTTTTTGAACTCTCTCTCCTCTAGGACATGATGTTATTCTCGTCCGAATTGAGCAGTCCGACTGGGGAAGTACCTCCACTATATTAACCTATAATGACCTATTGTTGTGTTCCCGGCGGTGAGTAGGGTAGCCAGAGCTCACTGAAGAGTTTTTGTGCTGTCAGTGGGAAGGTCAAAGGCTTGTCCTGAATTTGTGTTCTGCACTGAAGGCACATAAAATCTTTGTTCTTACAGGGTTGGCAGCACGGATGTGGCTCCACTGGTGTTACACACGTTCATAAGTCATAGTAACCACTTTCCTTCCTCGGTGCTTATTTTTTTCGCGGTTCCATACCAATCAATCGTTTGCTGTCTTGAAACTATTGGAACTGGAACGCGTTGGGGAAAGTCTATGTATATAGCAGACCAAGTACCGGGGATAGGAAGGTTGTTCACTGCCGCTGTCTCCACCCGGCTGTAGTCCATCAGTTGAACGTAAATAATCTTGTGCCGCACGCACTATAGTAAATTCATTTAAGTGCCTTAGTTTCAAATGAGCCTTAAGCTCGCCGATAGATCCTTGTCCCCCCTGTTCCTGTCGCAGCAAATTAGACTTTTCGGTTTCTTTTTGACAATGTCGTGTTTTTCAAAATAGTTTCAAAGAACGCTCGTAATTGAACGAGTCAATTCAAAACTAAAATTATATACACACTATCTACACTTAGTTATTATTGGCTATTAAAACTTTTACTACAGCTATTATTTACACTATTGTACACTCAACTCAAAATATTCTAATATATATGAAGAATTGTAGGTAAGTACTACACATGCAGTACTCGTAAACAAATTGAAACTTAAATACACTTAAAGTTCGAATTTTAAAATCAAAGCAGCACATTTCAATACCAAGCAGATATAAGGAAAGAAAGCTGAGAACGGGCCAGGATTGCTAGATCGAGTTTCGGGATTTTCCCCACATTTATAAAGTTGTGTTATGTTGGTTATGATGCCATTATTTTCAACATTTTCCCAAATACCAATTAAAATTGCTAATTTCTTTAATGAATAGGATTGGTCATCGTCTTAGTAGGTCTTCATGCGCTCAATGGCGGAGGGGTGTGTGTAAATTTTTATTCTACAGTATTGTATTAGACTAGTCGTGTGTAATAACAAAGAAATAAAAAATAAAAGTATTATTTACGGCTAGGTATATTTGAGGCTTTTACTCCCACTTTTGATTTAGTAGATGGCTGCTGCGCAATTTTTTTGGTTATCATATATGTTAAAAGATCCTGGATATAATTTCATTTATTTTTGCCTCCTTTTGGTCATTAAAGACCGTCAATTTGTAACGAGGGTCCGAAAAAGTGCAAACACCAAAAGTCCTGCTTCCACAAGACTGAATCTCGTCACAAACCCTGTTCTTAATTTAATTATAATTTCTTTTGAGTCCTCTTGGAAATACTCTATCAAAAATATATCACGAACCAACGATTCGATCATTTATTTTTCGTTACTAATGTCTTCAGTGGCTTGGTTAAAAAGTCGCCGCAATATTTTACCACTTCAGCGAGCAATTGCCACTCTTTATTGGTGATAGTGGACAAGTCTTTTTTTAAAACAGCCTGTTTTACCCTTATATGCTGTTCTAAAAGGAAGAACCTTTCAATCATAGGGAACGTCGAGTTCCACCTTGTAGGAACTTTGAATAAGGCGTTTCGGTCCACAGTCTGCTCCGTCGTCCGTTTGTGACTTAAGCAGCATTTTTTTTTTACCTATTTCACTTTTATGGGAGCGAATGCTGTCTGATCTCCTAATCCAACCCTGAGAGGAAATTTTCATAGTCGGTAACTAAAAAAAAAAAAAAAAAAAATTTGCAGATGTAAACGTTATGATCATCGAGAATATGTAGGCAGAGGTAGGTCAATACATGCTACTTCTCATGTAGAATTGGTCAAATTTCCTATTCTATTTTATTCCTGCATCAGTCAGTTGCTGGTCTGCTGGCCTTCACCATAATTTTACCTAAACAAAAGAGTACCCAAGGTAAAATAGAAGTTTTTCTTTCTTTTTTTCTCTTTCTTCTTTCTATGTACCAACCATAAAATACTAATTTAATATTTTAAAATCAGCTCAAAAAATCGGTTGTAAAAGTCAAGGTCACAGGTCATGGAGGCAATAAAAATATATCTCATCTAAAAAATCACCTTAAACTGTGACTTTTTAAGTTGGAAACAGTATGTCATCTCAGACATAATGTTCAAAGTTAAACAAAAATATAAATATTTCTAATTCTTCCTAGCGCCAACTGATTCGTTCGAAAATCGAGTTAGGTTATTAAATTATTCCTCATAGTCTTATATTTATATTATCATTAGTCTTCATCTATAATAAGAATACTTAGAAATCTATTAATTCAGAGTCACAGTATCATATATCTTCGAAATAGAATAAGTACCTAAGACGTATAGGTACGTCCAATACTGCCAACGTCTACGAAATAGTAGACATAGATATACGACGATATATAGGGTAGAAAAATAATTCACGTCCTGTAGGGGAAACCACATTAAATCCTTAAATTGGTTAATTTTACTAAATAGAGACATTCCTTTATTTTTAAAAGAAACAAAATTGCATTGTAAATTCGATTGATCGATCATATTAGGTAGTATGGGCTCCGGTTGGAGTAACTGCCGTTTGACACCCAACGCTGAACGGAAAGCTTGCTGCGACGCCACATCACCAGTTGGGTACCACAAAATCAGCACGTGTAACAGCTGACTTGTACAGCGAGGATCTTGTTGTCCAAAAATAAATTATGTTTAAAAAACTACTTTAAAAAGTAAAAAGTATGAAATTGCTTAATAAAGATAAGATAAATTACTGCATTTACAAAATTGATATGTTAGCAGCGGGTGTCTAGCCCGAGAGGCCAATTTATTTAAATTGATTGCATCATGTTAAGTAGGGGCAAAAGTATTTTCGTTTTATGAATGTATTATTAGTAGTCAAATCTCTTTGATTGTGCTGAATTCTGGCTGGTCTTAATACTATTCAAATATGCTGACATTCTGAAGATGGAGTTATTTTAAAAACGAATTCCCGCCATTTTTCAATTATTTTCAAGCAAGCAAAATGAATGTATTAGTTCAGTTAAAATAGAAGAAATAAAATGGTAAGCTTGCATAAATTCGTATAGGGTTGAAAATTGATAGGGGTCAAAATCATTGTTTTTTTTTTTCGCATTTTTCTCGTAAACAGCTAGTGCTATCGCAAAAGTATATTGGATGAAGTTGTAGATAATGTACAATTATTGGTACTTTACTTATTTTTGTATGGATCACCATTGCGGCGATATCGTGATTTTAAATTTGAAAGAAGTCAAATCTGCTATTAACATAGTCAAAACAGGGTCTGAACTATATATTTGTATATACATACTTTTGTTTGCTGTTCGTGCACAACAAACTAAATTGGGACCAACGTCTAACAGAACAGTAAATACCTGGGTCGGCCGGGGTGCGAGGGATAGGCCTGTCAACCTCACCTTCGGCAACCAAAACGACCCACAGGCGGCGTGCGTTTTAGTCGGTTCGAGTCTGACATAACCTCCACCACCGGCTCCGGTGGGGAGGTATACGCGGGGATTTTGCGCACGTAAAAAAACGGATCAATAAATTTGTAATTTCAGCAATTTTTCTCTTATTTTATTGATAACTTAATTTATACTTTTTAGTTTTTAAGGACGGTTTTTTTTCTATTTAGTGACTGTAATAGATTTATTTCCAGCATGCTGCCCATAGTTTTAGAGTTAATGCCCTCAATAAATTAAACGAGACATTCATGCTATACATCATTAGGAATTTATCTGCCTCCTTAGTTCAAGGCCAGGTAATTCTAGCAATTCTTTGACCATCATAATGTCACCTACCATGTCACAGTATCGTCTTAAAACTAGCTAAAACCAATGGTTTCCCATTTCCTATTTGATTTCGAGGCATTCTCTGGTGTATCTCCGTAGTTCAAGGTCCAGTACCTATGAAATTTATATGGTTATACCAAACCCAATGCATTTTATTTACAATCGGTTCATAAACGACGGAATATCGGAGAACATAAAAAGAAGTCGATTAAAAATATACTGTAAAACACACTTAAACGTTCATAAAATGAAAACCACTGGTCCAAATAAAGTAATTTTTTATAGGAACAAATAGCAACTATTTTGCATTGAAATAAGTATCACGTAATTCTGACCATAAATCTCAGAGTAATCGGAGTATATACATAAAAAAAACCAATCGAATTGGGAACATCTTCCTTTTTGGAACTCGTTTAAAAACACCCTACATAGCAATAGTATCCGGTAGAAAATATACCTGTCGAACAGTTCCGCTTTTGACCTGAGGAAGTTTCTTTTTACATACATGCATAAGTTACGTGGGTAGTAAAACTAATAGTGGTTGCATGAAGGGGAAAAATATAAAAAGAAAGGTGGGAAATGTTGCTATTGAGAAACGAATGAGACATGAAATTTCAAATTTGCAGCAAATTTGAGAACATTTTCTTTTAGCTGGCTGTTTTGTTGGGATTGATACTTTAAAGGGTGTTCACCACAATATTCTAGCCGTATCTAGACCCAAAAATAAACTTTATTTAAAGAAATATTTTAACATTAAAGAGCAGTTTTTTAGTTAGTTGTAACTCAAACGGATGAAATAATTAATTAAAGTTACCTACGGGTAAAAAATGCAATGATAAAACATAAATTTGTTACAAATCTCATTGCAGTACTTATTAAATACTATCGTCAAAGCAAATCTGTGGCATCACAAAACTTGTGGAGTGCCTGCATGATTATTCCTTTGAAGTCCGGCCATTGACAGGGTAAGCAGAATTGTGAGTCACGCCCGCGTATTGTTAACAATAAAATGTAAATTCTATTATGACGTATTATACTCGTACCTGCGTGACAGAATCTCATTGTAATTCGCCGTAACTGTTAATATTGATATTTAGTATGTGCCTTCAGAACTAAGTACTTCGGGAGTATAAATTGACATGACAATCACTTGTGTATGTAACATGAATGCGTAGGTATTAGGTACACAGTTAGCAACACTACCCAGGTTAGTCCTAGGATAGGTGACTGATAGGTGAATATGTTCAACATTGAAACAACTTCGGAAAGAACGCTAAGCCTGGTTGCATAGGTGCCTACTAGAGAATTTAATCGCCCGAGATTGAGGCTCTGGCGAGATCTCGCGAGATCTCGAGAGTACGGCAGTTTTGTGTTTATTCTTGTAAATAATCACAGAATTTGAATAAGTTAGAAAAATAATATAATTATTTTGTGAATTATAGGCAGGAAAAGTCACAGTTTGATTATAGGTGCTATTATGTGCCTAATTGCGGTGAAATTTGAACCACTTTATGAGCAAGTGTGTTGAAATATAAATAGTAATAATAATATATTTGTGTGTATTTATCGCAGGTTTATAAGTGCCCGGTTAGTGGCAATAAGCTCGCCACCTATTACATTGCGACCTAAACATAAACTCGCGAAATGTGGGTGCTAGCACCTCTGCCTACCCCTTCGGGGATATAGGCGGGAGTTTATGTTACATTATACATAAATATATAAATTAAATATACATAGATACACGAAATAATATCTATCCATGCCACATTCACCTGTCGCCGAAAACGTCTGCTCACTATTACTATAGCCTGGACTATTTATCAAATTACTATTAATCCAAGTAAGTACTTGGATTAATAGTCAATTCAAATCAGCTCGACCTGTTTGACTTTGTTTATCGTACTGCAAACGGCGTTCAAATGATACGCACATTGAAGATTTAGAGTTTCGAGATTTGTGAAGATGGAAAATAATAATGGACCTTACCTACCGCCTTGAGGGACGCCAGCTTCAATGTTACGCCAACACGATAAACTTTCATCGCGTCGAACAGATCACTGGTGCCCCTGAAAATAACTAGAGAAGCAATCCAGTGCATCCGATGAGATCACCAAGTGTGATAAGGTGTTTAAAAGAAGGTCATGGCTGTATTAAAAGCATTAGAGAAATCAACCAGTGCTAGTACTGTGAGTCTGGTATTTTTCATACCTACCCTGATATCCTCGGTTACTTTTGAAAGAGTTGTAACTATGCTATGTTTGGGTCTTTGGACCAGACTGCAGGGGATTCAACAAATTATTGCAATAATTGAAAGTTGACAGCTGTTTGTGCACACAGGCTTCAAGCACCTTTTAAAGGAAGGGTAGAATACTGATAGGTCGTCCTACCTAACCTAGATATTTCATTTCTGTTCACCTTACATATCTTACATGATTTCATGCTGAAAATAAAATATCCCATAGTTATGTGTTAAGTACACGTAAAAGTTTAAGTAAAAGTAAAATTAAAATTGTTTTTCCAACTAACATGTTTAAAAAATAATCAATTTGTGAATTAATGTTACAATATAACATTTTTCAAAGTAAATATTTTGTTTAACGAGTACTTCATTAAACAATAATTTGTAAAATGATAAATTTGTCAAGTATAATTTTGTCAAACGTTGTTTGTCAAATGAAAATGAAAATTTTGTAGCCTGTTGTGCAACTCCTGATTTGGTCAAGGTGGTAAATAGTGAAATGTCGATTTATGCCATCCAAACCAATAGACCACAAAAACTCAGAGCATCACTATTTGCCAATACCCAGAAGATGAAGCAATGTTATTGAAGATATAGATATCGTTAGCCGTAACGTTACCCATGGTAATGTACTTAGAAGAGTACTAATATTATTCTTCTGTTCATTATAACCCTGACGTAATCTTTCAAGAATTTATTTGTGTGATAAAAAAGAACTTATAAGTTAAGAAACTATATAGTTAACCACCTTATCAATCTGGATAAAAATAAATAAAAACAAAACTCGTAGTACTGGTTTCTTTATTGTATAAATTGCTTTTTTTATAATACACCTACGTGTCTATGTACCTACATAAAATATATAAGTATTGTGTTGCGTGGGTACCTACAGACGAACGAAAATGAGAAACGGTTCTGTACGGAAACATTTATATTTTTCTGTATTATAAAGAAGATAGTAGTTTTAATGAAATAAACGTTCAGAATTATTTTATTTTAATCTTATTTAAGTAGTCATAAACTTAGTGATGTAGGTGTATATTACACAGTAGGTACTAAATATAAAGAAATATCAAAGCATAACCTATTCTATAAGGTTTTATTAAATTTAAAAAGATCTTTAATTTAGAATAGGTGACTATTATACAGCGTAAAATTGAAAAGACATTCATTGAGACGCACCGAGGGTTCCGTACAAGTGCAAGATTGAATTGAGGGATGAACGTTTGTTAATTAAACGACAATTTTTTTTAATTGCCTTGACCTAGAATTTTGATTTTTTCACAGCTATAACGGGCAACTTTAGTATCTTCTCTTTATTACCACAATCTTTAATATTTGGTATCACTTTCACTTTGGTTCGTCCACGCATTTCCGACAAAAAGGTCTGGACAGACAGACAGACGAACAATGAAATGATCCTATGAGGGTTCCGAATTTTTTCCTTTTGAGGCACGAAACCCTAAAAAATTATAAAAACTGTCGATAGTCTGGTACAGTTAGCTTCTTTCAATGTATCAAATTTTTCCGGCCCTCGTTTACCTTATAGATTACAATTAGGTTACCCCATTTATACTCGTACCAATATATCCACATTTTATTATTATATTAAAGAATGATAGAAAATGTAAAATACCTTACGACTAAACAATTTTCATGTAAGAGTCTAGTACCTATCATTATAAATATAAATAAATCAATGCATTGAATGACGTTGTCCATCGCTTTTACTGTTACGTTATCTAGTACATATATCATATATAAATAATCTAGTTCTAATATAGTTTGCTGAGTTTCTTGCTGGTATCTTCTCAGTAGAACTAATCTACCGAACCAGCGAAAGAATCATTTTCCAATGGTTTATTTTTACATTATTTAATAATTTTATATTATTTCTTGACATACCTAATTGCAAAATTTTGACGTTCATATGTGTTCTTTGTGTGCCTAAACTGTATAAATGAAATTGATTCTTTGCTTCTTTGATTCTTCTTTGAGTACTTACCGAAAAGTCTCAGGAAATCAAGTGACATATATATTTATTCAAATAATATCTAACAAATATTTTTTTATTGATAATTTAAAGAGGTATAATTTAAGGATGTAGGACACGGCGGTATTTCCGCCCGACTGAGCAGTCCGACTGGGGAAGTACCTCCGCCCTACAGAATACCGCGGCTATAATAACTTCGTGTTGTGTTCCCAGCGGTGAGTAGGGTAGCCAGAGCTCACTGGAGAATTTGTGCTGTCAGTTGGAAGACTAAAGGCTTGTCCTGCTTTGTCTTCTACTAACACAGAAACTCTGTACTTACAGGGTTGGCAGAGCGACTGTGACTCCTCTGGTGTTACAGACGTCCATAGGTCACGGTAGCCACTTTCCATCAGGTGGGCCGTGTGCTTGTCTGCCAACTAAGTGGTGTAAAAAAAAACCTTAAAAACGGTTCAGCTTGTACCAAATATTTTACGCAAGTTTTACTCTATGGCCGAGAAAGTAAGAAAGAGCACATTGTTTAAAAGCTCAATAGGAAAAGTCATACAATAATTTACCTCTCCTAAATTAAAAGTTTAATTAATATTCGATTTTGATAGGCTTACTTGGTGGTTGGTTAACATCTCTTTTGTTAAGACGAAAAAGTACTAAACAAAACATTGTTAAAAAACTCCATAGAAAAAGTCATACAATAATTTAACATAACATAACAACATAAACTCACGCCTATATCCCCGAAGGGACAGGCAGAGGTGCTAGCACCCACATTTCGCCAGTCTATGTTTAGGTCCCAATGTAATAGGTGGCGAGCCTATTGCCATTAACCGGGCACTTATAAACCTGCGATAAATACACACATAACTTCGAAAAGCATCGAAAAGTCATTGGTGAGTGCCATGGTAAAACCTGGGATCGAACCCGAGACCTCGTCTCAGCAGTCCATTACCCATACCACTAGGCTATATCTCTTAAATTAGAAGTTCAATTCATATTCAACCTGAGACGGTGCGCACTGTGCGGTATGAAAGAAAGTTCATCCTACGCACACTCAAGCTGTGGAATGACCTCCCTGCTGCGCTTATGGGGGGCGGAGGTCGGTCATCGACCTCTGGCGCCCGAGTTGCCTTCGTACGCGGGCAGCTTGGCTTGCGATCCTTCGTCGCACCCGCTGCCGCTCCCGCCCCGCCTCCTCCTTCACAAGCATTACTTGCTTGCAGAAGGATGCGCCGGCCGCCCACGCATCCGCGCAGCGGACCATCGCCGCGAGCAAGGTGGAGAGCGTGAGAACTCTCACTCCCAGGGCCGCCACAAGCTCCCGTATCGGCTTCTCCCACGCCGGACACTCGCTGAGCGTGTGCGGCCCTGAGTCCTCGCTCGCGTCGCAGTGATGGCACTCGGATTTTGGCTCTTTCTCCATCCGACGCAGATACTTCCCAAAGCACCCGTGCTCGGTGATCATCTGCGTCAGTCCATAGGCCACGGTAACCACTTCCCATCAGGTGGGCCGTGTGCTTGTCTGCCACCTAAGTGGTATAAAAGAAAATCGACTTTGATAGGTTTCCTTGGTGGTTGGTCAACATCTTCTTGATTAAGACGAAAAAGTACTAATATTGACTTTGATGGGCTTCCTTGGTGGTTGGTCAACATCTTCTTGATTAAGACGAAAAAGTACTAATATTCGACTTTGATGGGCTTCCTTGGTGGTTGGTCAACATCTTCTTGATTAAGACGAAAAAGTACTAATATTCGACTTTGATGGGCTTCCTTGGTGGTTGGTCAACATCTTCTTGATTAAGACGAAAAAGTACTAATATTCGACTTTGATGGGCTTCCTTGGTGGTTGGTCAACATCTTCTTAACTAAAACGAAAAAGTACCAATATAAAATTGTTTCAAAATTCAATAGGAAAAGTCGTACTTAAATTAAAACTTAATATTCATATTCGACTTTGATAGGTTTCCTTGGTGGTTGGTCAACCACTCCTTTGTTGAGAAATCGTCAATTGAAAAATTTACTTTTAAAAGTAATAATTTCCAAACGAATCCTCATAACCTAAGAACAAATGGTTTGAAAAGTTTTGAAACTTCTTTATTTTTCTTGTACTACGCAGCAACTTGTACTCGTAGCTTGTAAACAGTTGATACTTGAGCCCTATACATTTTTTATCCCTTCAATTACAAACGGTTTATTTGTTATTACTCGACTGCGCTAATGAGGGTAATGTGATACGCGCGTATGCATATATGCCTGTAGTTTTCTATGTTTCCCTCTGCAGGCTTAATTCGGATGAGGGAGGATTTCGACGAATGGGGTTTCAAATCAAATTATTATTTAAATTGGTATTTCTTTATAACCGTAGGGATTTTGCGCACGTAAAAAAAAAAAAAAATACATTGGAGTCTCAGTGCTATTTTGTGACTGGTGGTTTAGATATGATTCATTCTATAAAGGTTTTACGGGTTAGACGGCAGTGTATGACACACAAATACCAAGTCGAAAACTTGAAGAACCAGAGAGTCCCCCATCAATCAGTAGGTCTACCGGCTGACAGGTGAGGTTGGTTTGGCTGCAGGGGCACAGAACGTTATCTATGACTGTGGTGGTGCTGGTGACTCTATTGGCTCAAAATGTTAAATATATGAATAAGATCGTAGAGGTGATTAGATGGTTTAGACAAGATTAACTACAATTCTTTAAACTAATTGTTTTGCTGACGTTAATTTAGTACTTGGTACTTATGGGAACGCTTTTTATATTAAAGTACAGTTGGGAACAACATCTTGAAATACAAATGTATGTTTAAGAGTTTTTGGGAAAGAAATTGGAAATTCGTCATTTGAATAGAAATCCTAGTAAAAATATATATCAAAGCTTGGAACGGCGAATAAAATATTTTGGAGAGTAATATATTGGGAGTGCACGGGCGTAAACCACACAATAACTTGTAGGTACTACACACCAGTAAAGAATGAAATATTATAAGAGGAAAACTATGATGAAAACCGGTTTCACATAAATCGAACTCACGTGTATAGGTATTAGGTACCTAAAGCTCGTGAGTTATAAGTGATATTATAAATTTATTATAGAGTATTTTTCGAATCACTGGTTTAATTAAAATTCGTTAAGGTAGCATCAGATTTCCTTTTGGGAGGTGACGCTGTTACGTCATAGGCAGGGGATACTGGTAAAAGTGAAGACGTGTGAAAGGCCGTACGAGTGTTGAGTCCCAAATCAACCTCACCTTTCAAGTCAGCGCACCTGGACCCCGATTGCCCCGATTCTCATAAGGAAACCACTGTCATACCATTAAAACTACAAAAAAGCGATTATATTTTAGACTGTGTTTATATAATTATAAATTGTTATATTAAATGCCACAAGATACCATTAAATTTTAGACTTGAAAAACAAGAAGTTAAAGTCTATAATTAAAAGACACTGCGTCTGTGGCATGACAGTGGCTTTAACATGACATAAAATTAGCAGAATCTGTCATACGTTCAAGATGACTTTGTTCAATTAGCACATCGTTTTAGCATCTACTAATTCCAGGGGCCTCAAATTTTTAAATCACTTCTTGTATCGTGTATCGCACATTACCTACAAGAATTCTCGTTAACCTGTCTAATTAAGCTAAATGCTTGAGTCAGATAGTGGCGGCAATTCATTAGATAAGGTCCGGTCAAACCAAACATACCTACCATAGTATAGTTATTTAATAGTCAAACCAGCACTTCGCTCAGGTAAAGTTTGGAATATACATAGCAAGTCCATTGATCACATAGTACCTACATACAGATACTCCTACCGACAGTAGATTACTCCTGCAGCTTCAGCACTAAGAAATAGGAACACGTCTTGGTCTACTTTGACAAAAATAACTTCTCTTCAAATATTTATGGACTTCCTGAGCGTTTCATAAGGAAAGATGCCACAAATTCAAAATTTGTCTCATTCGTTGTGATTTATCGATTCCGTCTAAAGTTGTATAATATTATTATATTTAATAATCCTAATATTCTGTTTATTAAACACGTTTCTACGATTAACACGTATTATCAAGGCGATTGAAAAACAATTTTGTAGAACTTGATAGTTCTCGCACATTCATAATTTAGTAAAACTCAATAAATACCTACGTATTATTAAGAAATCTAAAAGTGAGCCATTGAATAATATTGTTTCAGTTAAGATGATATTTGAAAATCAATCATTATCACTAATTAAGTTCACAATTTTTCAAGATAGATATATGTTGCTCAGGAAACAAAATCAAATGTTAAAGGAGTTAGTGACAGACAGATTTTTTTTAAAGTTTATTACTGAAACTCATTCTTCTTTTGCGCCCTGAAACATGTGACATCTTCAAATATCTTATAGAAATAGTAAAACATTATTTAGTAGGTACATATTGAAATTGTAAGGTTAATAATTCAGTAGATATCTCCAATACCGAAAATGTCAATCCTTTAGTCGTCGATATTTAATGAGATGTTATCGAGACTGAACGCCAATTTGTATAATGTTCATTTTCCTCGAGTCGCTTGTTTAGTGAGGAATCTCACTAAACAAGCGACTGCAGCAGTCAAACAATATTTTGATATCATCATTACAAATCTTTGAATATTTGGATACAATAGTGTAATTCAATGCTATTCTGTGTGTAAATTTTCCTTTTGTTTATATGAATAACTAATTTCATATTTCGTCGTCCTTGGTTCACATTGTTTCAGCTGAATACGCTTCGCCTGGTCACGTGCATGCGTTGTATTTTTATTACATTTTTTTGAAGTGAAAACTTCTTTAGCTGCTCTGTGTACTTTTTTTGGAATGGGTAAAAATTTCTAAACTCGCGTCAGGACACGTGACCTGATCGAAAATTCGCAAGACGGATGGAGAGAGGACAGGCGACGCAGGGCGCTTGCGCGAATGTCACACGACTGTCACATGTGTGATGGCGGTGATAAACTTTTTAATGTAAAATAATTGTAATAGTTCTGAAGTGTTAAATTTTTAATGTAATATAAATTGTCATGTTTGTGTACGATAGCGCAATAAATGAATATTGTATTCCACCACATAAATAATAGTACTTTTATACTGATAATGCAAGCAATTCGTACAAAATTATTCTCTAACCATTCCAAAATATCAGAAATGCACAACGTTAATATTCAAGTTTTCACTTCTGCCGGCACTCCCGGAGTGCAACCCGTCGTTTTTTTGTTGCGTAATAACCCTTTCTGCGTTAATCGCACCTACCATGATATACCTTGTATATTATATCTATCCGTATTGAAAAGCATATGAACTCAAGGCGATTTCAATAATTTATATTTCTATAAAGAAACTGCAAACTGCGAATTGTTATAATTTGTTGAAATCTATATTTTTACTGTTCACATACATTTGAACCTTGTTCTCTTTGTTACAGGACGAGACGGGACGACTTATGAGGAGAAATATTGTCAGATACGCCATTTTAGCGTATGTCATTACTCTGCAAAGGGTATCTTTGAGGGTCAAGCGACGGTTTCCAACGTGGCAGCATGTCGTAGACTCTGGTAAACGAACAAACCGAGTAGATTTGTAATTTATATTTAATATAGTCTATATATTTTTAACTAATTTGTACATTTCCAGGCTTAATGCTGGAAAGTGAAAGAAAAGTTTTTGAAAAGATGGACGGGAAAAGTCCTATGTCGAAGTACTGGATGCCCCTCGTGTGGGCAACTAACATAATAAATCGTGCGAGGAAAGAAGGCCTCATCACTAGTGACCATATCGTACAGACTCTGCTCGTAGAACTATCCGACATCAGGAGGCGGCTTGGAGCACTGATAGGGTACGACACAGTGTGTGTACCCCTTGTCTACACCCAGGTTAGTAAACCACAAGTGTTACTGTAGGTACTGACTTCATCTATCAATCTAATAGCCTATTTGCAGTCCACTACACACTCCCGTAGACGGAATTGTGGCAACAACTAGTCAAAGATTAAAAATAATGTTTACATTATACACATACATCCTTTAGAAACAACTTTGTGGAACCAAACATCTTAAATATGAATAAGTATGTAAATCTAGTGGATGATAAGTAAATAGGTAAACATAATTTATTTTGCTGTAACATCGCAAATCCTACGATATTAAACACAAACCCCGTTTGCTTATCTTCACGATTCATCTTAGAAGTCTTTTAGTCAACTTTGAACGTACAGTCAGCCTCAGAATGATCTTGACTAGTACTTGACTTAGTTGATCAGTACTCAAAATGATCTTAATACCTTGATTTTTCCCCCTACGTGTTGACTGATTGTTCTGAAGATCGGTACAAATTTTTCGATTGGACAATAATACAATTTAAAACAATAAAACAGTTTAAATTACTCTTAATAACTTGGTATTAAGATCATTTTGAGGCTGAAGTCAGCTTCACTTGGAAGTCGGTGCACTTGCTACGCAACGAATGAAGCTCTGGCGCAGACTTACCTCTCAGGTTTGAGAGGTCAGATGACAGTCGCTCCTGGAAAACAATCACAAACTATAAGTAGACCTCCGGCTCCCAAATGCGGGCGTTGGGCTCAAGTGGGAGGGTACTATGACAATGATGACATAACATGCAACAAACGACCTTGTATCTCAATGATATGTGAGTGTGACGTTTGAATATAGACGAAGTCACAGAATAGATAAAATACGACAAAGTGTCATTATAAAAGAATCAATATTAACACATAATACTTTAACAAACACTTATGATTATACTTATGAATATTAGATAATATGTAAGTATACAGGTTTGCTACAAAACTGGCCGAAGGAAAAGCCCATGTTTTTTATTTGGACCTATTGTCAGGACGCCAACAGGAATCCGGTTCTACATTTATTTAGATTTATCCTTCATAATAATCGTCCTCATAGTGATTCAGCAGAAACTTTCTTATATTTGCAGTTAGGGATTGTTTTTTTTAATTTGTACATCCGTTTTTTGAAAAGCGATTATTGTCTGACCTCTTAAACCAGGAAAACAGCAGACTCTTGCTGAAAGAACGACTCGACCGATCGAAAGAACTCTACAGCTGAATTCGCGATGAGATTTCAATTTCAATGCTCTTTTGGTGACGTCACGTTGTCGATCACAACTCACCAGTGATATATTGTTCATGTGCTCGACATAAACAAATGTGACATTACAAATTTAGATCACGCGAAATTTAATTCTCGCCGCGAATTCAGTTGTCGAGTTCGTTTGACCGTTCGAAACTTTCTTGCGGCATGTGCCTGCAAATCCTCGACTTTTGTTGAGTAGCTGCTTGCAGGGGAAATTGATTTGGGGCTCAAATTTTGGTAGAAGTGTATATACTTACAATACCTATAGCGCTAAGTATAAAGTAAAACATTTAAAAACACCTGAGCTAGAGGCAGCCCTATTTAAGTGCATTATTGTTTAAATACCCGCAAAAGAATATGACGTGCAGAGCGATATGATCTGCCATGTGTCCAGACTAATTCGTTCGGATGATAAAACAGCATAATAATTATCTAAGCAAGTACATAGACGAGCGAGGTCTCACGCTTTTAAATAAACGTACGTGGGGTTTAGAGTTACCGTGTCGCCATATTGTACCAAACAATTATTGACATATACCTATTATCATTAGTTTGTAAGTTTCATTAGTTGCTGTTAAATCATTTATATTAATGAATCAAGTTGTATTAGACCGAACTGCATACTGTTGCTCACGAAACCGTCTGTGTAAAATATTGATCCCGTAGCTGAGACCTACAATTAACTATTTATAGTATGAAAGTAGGCTATGTGCTGTTTCAGACTATTTGTGTAACTGTGCCAATTCACATCCAGATCCGAAGTGAAAAGTGAGTTAGGTACGTGGTTGAATTTAAATATTAATCTTGGGAATATGTCCAAAATATTTCGGAGTTACAGAAAAAATAAAACGTAACTTGATGACAAGATGAAATTACCCATGATAGATCAAATCGATGGACGCGTTTCATACAAAGAAGGCACCACCACCACTAAAAAATTGCAGTGGCAAATGATGATACAAATTTCGGGGACAAATTCTGAAAGAGTTACCTTAATGCATTTTCCGATTAGAGTTCATTTAAGTAAGTAATTGCGTGGATTCACTCCGGTGCAATTACATTACCTTGCCTGTAGACATAGGTAAGTACAGTCAGTATCTGATCTATCTTGACGAACCAAGTACTCAAAATGATCTCAATACCTTGATTTTCCCCCTTCCTATTGACTATTTTTTATGATATTTGGTTTTGTTTGGCTTTAGTTTGGACAATGATACAACTTCAATCAATAAAACAATTTGATTTGCTCTTAGATATCAAGTTTGAAAATAGTATTAAAATGATTTTCAAACTTTATAGTCCAGATTGTTATGATGCTGACTGTGTCTACACACCTTTTCCTGACAAATAACGAACTTAAAATAGAATTTCAGTCTGGTGCAGTCGTTTGGTAGCAAGGCACAAATACATTTCGAGTAATATAATATAATTCTTTAGACGGTTATTTTTTGTTTACGTAAATTTTAGAAGAGTAGACAAATATTAACAATCAGAAGAACCTATTTAAGAATAACATTATCAAGTCTCAAAATCCATATCGCGTCTCGTATAAAGCGTTTGCTTTTCAAACAAAGCCAGATGTGTTATGTTATGACTTTGCGAAAAAAACTAACTCCTTTGTGTACGTATAATGTTTGATGAGGTGCTTACAAAATGTAAGCAATTCATCCAACAATAGTTAATCTGAAGTGAGAAGTGTTAAACCACATCATAAACACTATGTAAGTACTACGAAAGACACCGACGGCGGCATAAGGAACTGTGTACAGCGGTTAACCAATGGGCCATTGCCGTCACAAGTACCTACTATGATCACAAGATTTCACATTTTCTAATACATTTAGTTAAGTAACTGATTAAAAAGAAATACCAGTGGTATTAGAAATATGGTATTGGATAGGAATAGATTTGTCTACTGATATTGTATAGTGACGGTACTCCGAATGATTGACGGATGAGGCTCTTAAATAAAATTTTCTCAAATCAAACGGTAGTCGTAATAAAAGCCAAACCAAAATGGGGAGCTTTGAATGTACGTAATTTCAAATCAAATTTTATTTGCGTAACAACATGGTTATACATTGGTTATAAATTTCACAAAATTGAGCATGCATGTTTTGTCAGTGGTGTACTAGCGCGCAAATATTATTTTCTATCTACAGCATCAACGCCTTTGTTCAAGAAATTCGTCAATGCTATAGAAACTATGCTCATTTAACCATTTATACAATTCTTTTTTTAAATTTCTAGTGCTTAGTCCTTTGAGATATGTTGGTGTTTTATTAAAAGTACACATAGTAAGACAGCAATTATTATATTTGCTGGACTTCGGGATATAAATTGAGTTAATTATTATTATATATTATTAAATTTAGTAAAAAGATGATGATGTATTCCGTTTGTAATAGTTACAGTAAATATTCTAGAATATTTTACACAGTGCTTTCTAGGCCTAATAAAGTAAGTAACTAGTTTGTGGGTTCTAGAATGCTGATAAAACATACTTAGGCACTTAATACTGTTAAAATAGAATAAATAATAATATTTTCAAGAATTAAAAAAAAAACTAATAGATTATAGTCGATTATTGACCTTAGGCACTTTTTACGTACATAATATACATTGAGATAATTGTCTAACTGCAGAATGATATCGCCAATTGGTAGTGGAGGTCAGATGGCAGTCGCTTTACGGAAAATATCGAAGCGAAGCCGCGTCTTAGTTAGACTAGAGGGTCGACTGATGATGATACATCAAATCACCCAGACCAATGCAAATATATTCATACGTACTTACATATATACAATCACGTCTTTATCCCCGGAGGGTTAAGCACAGGTGAATTAACACCCACATTTCACCAATGATTGAATGCAGTCCCACGTAATAGGGGGTAAGCCTATTGCCGTCTTCGGGCACTATTGTTGACTCAAGCCATTCTGTGTGTGTGTGTGTGTGTGATCTGAGGCCGAGTCTTGGCTGTATATATCTCTCTCATGTTAAACAGCCCTATCCCCTAGTCGCCTTGTACGTACAAGCATATTGAAAATTTGTACTAAGCGAGAATCGTAGCCGCAATCTCTGACTACGACTTACGACACTCGAACGTTCAAATGCTACGCCACTGAGGTCATCAAAAGTAAAGTTTCTTTTTTATTAAAAGGCTTTGTTGTTTCGTGACCATATCGCCCCGTGAAGACACATACGGTATACGCAAATCAGCTTACACTACAAAAATATCAAGTAAAGTCCCTACTACTCATTTAAATCAACAGCACAAATACTCGGTACAATTATTATGACTAGACATATTTCCTTGAACACTAAGACGTCAAAACGTCATAGACGTGGGCGTTACCTTGTTAAGTATATAGAAGTCATTATCACGACTTAGACGTTAGATTACCTACACTAGACTTCACTTCGAGGCTTTTCCTAACTCATTTGGTGCTACAGCCTAACCACGAGACTTCTTCTTCGAGTAACACTAATAAGTGTAAAAGTTTGTAAGGAGGTTTGTTTCAATTAAGAAAGGAAAAAATCTATAGTTCGTGTGAGTAGGTGGCTCCCACCGAAAGACGGATATATATATATATAGGAAGATTTGGATGATTTCAGGCGAGGTTCGGTGGCTCAGTGGTCAGAGTATTCCGCCTGTAAAGGAAAGATCGCGGGTTCGAATCCATACTTTTTCGTATCTTAATCGATTTGAATAATTGGCATACTTTAAATTTTTTTGGAATGCTTTAAATTTTAATTCAAGAGGTTTGTTATTCAATCACGTTTGCGTACTCTAACTACTGAACGGATGTGGCTTAAATTTGGTATAGAAATAGATAACACACCGACTACTTTTTATCGCGGGAATAGGTTCCCATGGGTCATGGGAATGGTTTCAATATTTTACACGAGCAGTGGGCAATTGTTAATATGCAGTATGTTAGGGATTTCTTTTCCTCGGGATCCCAAAGTATTACTATTTCTGTTTTGGACTAAGAGCCCGTGTATGCCAGACTTTCGTCATTTTATAAAAGCTGAAAGTTTGTCAGCGCATGCTCCCAATACAGGTAGTAATTTTTGGAGTTTGGATCATGGCAGCTTTGGGAGGTAAACGGTACTAAAGGTGTGAAATAAAATTTACTTCGTCAAAGAATAAAGTGAGATAACATACCTTCAAAATATTATTAAAAGTCACGTCATCCATTGCTAGACACATAACATAGTGGCAATTCTTTGCCAGACGCCCTTAACGTTATATTTGCGATTTGCGATACATAGTGAGTGACTGCTAAATTTTAACACTACACACAACATAACACAACAATTTTTTGTTGTAACTCTGTAGATACTACTCTCAGTAAGTAGAGCATTGATATCTACCAAAAACCTTTTGCACAGACTACTTCCCTAAGCTATCAAAAGAGATGAAGTTGGTGAGTGTGGACGTTGCTTCTCAAAATTAACCTTGGTCGTAACATTTAACAAAAAAAAACGTCCTAAGAAAATCACAATTGTTGTATATTTTGACTGGCGTGACTTTTAAATGTGTTTTTCATGACTCAAGAGGCAAAAAGTTTTGTTACGCAGAAATAATTGTTACATAGATACGTACCTACATCCTCTACTTTTTTCGTATGGAAATCCCCTTACGATGTGAATATTGTTTGATTTTGAACGGCTTAAATCACACTGTAGTGTGTTTGTCTTGGAGATAGTTCACTAAGGGTTTTTCTTTTAACAGCTCTAAAAATCGTACGATCCCATTCTGTTCAGTCCCTTAAAGAAAAACGAGAGGTCTGTGCGTGCGTTATCATCATCTTCCTAGGATATTTACTTACACCACGATTTGAGTTTGTGGTTAACAGTCAACACAGCAACGATATTAACTTAATTGCCACAAAATATAATATTAGGTCCAATTATGTAGTTTTATGTAAACATTTTTGTCCAATTAACCACACAACTGCTAATAGGGTAAAAACGTTTACATAACGTTTGTCTAGTCCATTTAATGAATATCTTATGAATCTTTTAGTATTCTGTTTCTGTTTGGTATATTACAAAAAAATATACCAAGACATTATCCATTCCATCAATAACTCTAATTTGTATCCCTAGCAAGAAAAACTTTCGTAATCGTATCGAGAGAACGGAGCACTGCGATTGGCCGGTTTCACACACACACAGGTTCACAGTAGGCAGGCAGCCAATAGCAATGCTCCGTTCTCTCGATACGATTACGATAAGATTACGATAGTTTTTCGTGAATGGGGCACAGTGGGAGTACCATGACGTGCTATATCATCGGTCGTGTTATGAATGCGAAGTAGGAATGGAGCTATACTCCTCATATAGCTCCTTCCTTTTCGCACAAAGCCCCACACTTATAGAATGTAATGGAACGTTCACAGTAAAATGAAGAGAAACTGTACAGTCAGTATCAGATCGATCTTGATGAGCAAAGTACTCAACATTATCTTAACATAACATAAACTCACGCCTATATCCCCGAGGGGGTAGGCAGAGATGCTAGCACCCACATTTCGTCAGTTTATGTTTAGGTCCCAATGTAATAGGTGGCGAGCCTATTGCCATTAACTGGGCACTTATAAACCTGCGATAAATACAAACATAACTTCGAAAAGCATTGAAAAGTCCATGTGTGTGCCATGGTAAAAACCGGGATCGAGCCCGAGACCTAGTCTCAGCAGTCCATTGCCCATACCACTAGGCTACAGCGGTTAAATTATTATTTATTATATTATTGATTCTTCTGATATTTGGTACACACCTTTAGTGCATCAATAATACAATTTGAATCAATAAAACCGTTTTTTACGACTAGGACTTGCACTCATTACCTCGGTTTTAAGATCATTTTGAGACTTTATAGTCAAGGTAGATCTGATGCTGACTATAGGTACGACATTGAAGTCTTATTGGTAGCAGGTTGGGTATGTGAAGACCCTGACGACTATGCTCCACAAGATGGGAGCGAATTTCACTCTCGTCTAAAAATATATGGCCGCTAACGAAGACCATGTTGAGGGCTGGTTGTAAGTCAAGTGCCGACGTCAGATTACATAATAGTTAGGTTAGTTAAAAACATAATTTGATTTGAATTTCAAATATGTTTAAATCAGTGACTAATCTCTCCTCGTAAACAACACATACTTAGTTTTAATTACCACGACACAAAAGTAATAAATTGTTTAGGATCGCAAGAACTATAATTAACCGCTGCCATTTTGCGTTGTAGTCGATTATTTGTTGATTTGACCAATAAAAAATGGATATAATATCTTTAATCTATGCTTAATAAGTACCCAATTTTTTTTTTCTTTTTAACTCTTATGAAAGTCAAGCAGCACCCTACAAAGAACAATTTCTTTAACTCTGCTGTATCCAGAGGATACATTTTCCAACTAAGCATTCAATTGCCATCTGATCATCACAACTCAAAACATGTCTAGTTTATACATTTTACTAACGTAATTACTCATTATTTATAGTTATTAATGTAGCGGTAACTTAGTGATTAAAACTTTCTGAAGAAAACGAGTGACCTGAGAATGAAAGAATAATTACGATTAACCTAAATGATTATGATATTTCACGATTCGTAAGATATCATGTTCATTTTGGAATACGAGACATTGTTGTAATATTGTAGTCTAGTTGTGTCTGTAGGTATATAGTTAGATAAAAATAATAAATACTAAAACCGACCTGAGACTACTTGCTGAAAAAATACGTTTAAAAAAGTATTAAACCAGAAAATATCAAGGATACCCTTGGTCATCTACCATTTTTCCTATGAATGTATTGTTTTGTTAGACTAAGTGGCATACTGCCACCGGTTCCACGGCTATCCCTAATATTTTCTTATTTAATACTTTTTATAGCGTAATTTTTCAGTAGTCGGGTTTTATAATAATAATAATAATAAATATTCTTTATTGTACACCAAAATACACAAATGAACATGGATTTTATATATAATAAATGTACAATGGGCGGCCTTATTGCAAACAACAATCTCTTCCAGGCAACCTTTGGATGGACAGGAGTGTTTAGAAATAAAAGTGGGTTTATGGTGTAAAAATCAATTTACAGACTACTTAATAAAAATTACTCAGATGAAATAATAATACATATACACTACATACAATGTCTACATACAATACAAACTATATCCAAATACAATACACACTAGATCTACATACAATACACACCATATCTATATACAATACACACAATACTTACATACTAGAATACATAAAATACCTATAAACGACTTATATTCGTACAGACATACACTTATGAAATATATAATACACACATAGTTACAGACGTCTTATATTGACAGATAATATTCAGTCACCAGTCTTTTGAAAGATACCAATGTTTGAGCTTGCCTAATAGAGACAGGTAATGCATTCCATAGGCGTACAGCCACTACAGTAAACGATTTGTCGGTGAAGTTTGTAGAATGTATTGGAATGTGCAGTCTCAAGTTCTCCGAAGATCTCAAGAATCTCGAATGCGTGTCACGTAGGAACTTGAAACGTTCTTTAAGATAAGGGGCAGTGAGAGGGTTAAATAGGATATTATAAAGTAGAAAAAGGATGTGAGTATTCCGTCGAAAGCGAATTGGGAGCCACTTGAGCATGTTGCGATATTTGGATACATGATCATATTTGCGTAAACCAAATATGAACCTAATACAAAAATTTTGAAGGCGCTCAAGCTTGTCAAGTTGCTCCTCAGTAAGATCAAGATAGCTGGCATCTGCATAGTCTAGTATCGGGAGTAAAAGCGACTGTGCAAGCGAAACTTTTGTATGCATTGGCAAAAAATTTTTTTTAGTTTTTAGTTTAGTTTTAGTTTTAATTTTTCTTTATATTATGTTTTCGTGTAAGTAATAGGTATTGTTTATACATATTTGAATTGTGTTAAATAAGCCCTTTCAGTTGATACCCAACACGACATATTAATCTCAAATTTATTTTTTAACACAGTACTTTATGGCCGCTAAAGGGCGCCACAATGGATTCAGTGGCACATTATATAGCCTATAACCAGCGGACGACTAAGACGCTTCTACTGATGCCTCATTTGTTCAGATTTAAAATAGAATATAGAATAAGTGGTTGAGGAGCTATGAGGAATCAGAAGAACCTATATTCACACATAGCCTGTAGAACCTACATACAAATATGACAATATACGTTTGTACCCGGTCTCCTTTTTTTATTTTTTTAAAAGTATTAAGTCTTTTTATATGTGCCATTATTGCAAAGTATTTATCACATATTAAATAGTTCATGTTCATTAGATAGTTTGTCCTGGTTCGGGCATGTAATGCGTAGGGATGAAAGTAATGTCGTAAGGAAGGCACTAACTATGAAAGTGGATAGGGAGCTATGGATACAAGAGGATACAAGATAAAAGGACAATACAAGATGGATGGACTGTGTGAATGATGATATGGTTAAGAAGGGAGTGAATGTTGAAATTACTGCAACTAGAGATGAATGGAAAAAGAAGACACGTTGCGCCGACCCCAAATAATCTTGGGATAAGGGCAGGAGGAGGATGATGTTCATTAGATAGTTTAAAATGTACTTATAAATACATGAATTATTTTATCTTATTTTATTATTATCTTATCTTCAGGTGGTGACATTGGCTCTGTACACTTACTTCGTGGCTGCCTTGATGGGCCGCCAACTGGTGCCTCCGGCTGCTGGCAGCACATCTAAATATGAACCTGATGTTTACTTCCCACTCTTCACAGCCTTACAAGTACGTATTTTTCTCGTTCTACGCCCCTTAATCCCTAGCTGACTTTGACTATTCATTCGCCTCACATCACATATTTGATCAACGAACAATTTTGTTCGGCAAATAATAGAAGCCAAAATAATAGGTATAAGTTACTTAAGTATGTATTAGATATTTATTTGGCAATGTGAATTGAAACCATACTTCAGAGAGGGAGTCACAAAAGGTCTATCTATTGTATTATCCTACAGAAGCAGAGAAAAAGTGGACAGACTAGCTTTACTAGTTAGTATGTGTAAATCTTATGTTTAGTTTGGGGTCATACACAAACTTCTATGAGTTTGTTTTACAGCTGACCTGCCACTTGCCACTAAAATGTTATTATCGAATATTATTGACGAGCATCATATTTTGCCGTTTTCGTTATACTTACTTCAGAAATTACAATCAAATATGAGGAATATGTTCAGACCAATACGAGCTACCCTCCATTTAACAAGTTCTAGTTTAGTCCAGGTTAGTCTCTTAGTGAAGTGTAGATACGGTTGGTTTTCGACAGCATGCGGAAGTTAAGCATATGATCGTGTGTTTCGGATTATTAAAATAAGGAGGTCAAGTTCAAATTCATGATCGACGGTCAAACTTCCTCACCTTCTGCTTTATGTATTACTTACGCTTATGTAATTGTTTATATTGAATCAATTAGGCACGGTCTTCATTACCTGAGTTAATGTGCATTTACTATCCGTGCAAAAAACTTCCATCTCGCCGAATTTCACAATTGTGTTTCTGAGATATATGTTAAAAAAATTCAATCTTAGAAATCAGAGTTGTGATTTGATCAGACTTTGTTTATTTCTCTGAATGTGAAGATAATTCCAGTAAAAGCTTGTACCTACATTACTTAACGAACGCTTACCACAAGACTCGTTGCTTGTTCCTCAAAGTAATATAACAATAAAGGACCTTCCGTTGATAAATTTAAAGTATATTAGTTAGTTGCTTTCAAACAGTTTCCGAAATAAAAACCTTCACACTCGGACAAACAAACAAAGTACTGAAAATGAAACCAAGTTCCAATTAAAAAGTAGTGAAATAAAAATGTAATATAATAAATGTTGTATTATTTCCTTCCAGTTTTGTTTCTATGTGGGGTGGTTGAAAGTTGCCGAGGTTCTAATTAATCCTTTCGGCGAGGACGACGACGATATCGAGCTGAACTGGCTCATAGACAGGCACATAAAGGTACGTCATCATTTAATTGAACAGCTACACTTTATAGGTGCCCGGTAGTCTTCAACGAAGGTTGTGAGACGTGTCAGTTCGTGGCGTGTATTTTCACCTTGCTTATCGCGAGGCCAGACAGACCGAACGGCGCAGGCGCGGCCGTCAATCACGGTACCGGTCTATTTTTAAAAACATTAAATTTTACTAGATTTAAAACTGATTGAAGCTTGTAGAATTTTAAATATTGTACCTAAATGTTATTCAATTTAGAATTGTTATATCGACAACTTATCTACTGTGGTGTTTCTGCTGATGATCCTGCTGTTGGTGTTTCTAAGCAACTGCAATATAGGGTTATTTAAAAAGGCATTAAGAGATAATGCACACCCTATTACGTGGAACCGAATTCAAAGATTGGTGAAATGTGGGTGTTAATTCACCTCTGCCTAACCCTCCGGAGATAAAGGCGTGATTATATGTATGTACGAGTATGTATATATTAAGAGATATTGACATGATCGGCAGCGCGCGTGTGATATCCCTGGAGTTGCACACATCTACAAGCCGCGGTAACTGCTTCTCAACAAGTGGGCCTTGTGTTTATCGGCCGGCCACCTAAGAGGTATAAAAACGTAAAAGACATCTGCTGAAATTCACAAAGTTGTTATATAGTCGTTCTATATGGTCAATGATCAGCGGGTTTAAAAGGCCACGTTGAGCGATTCTGCTAGAAACTAGACTTAATGAATTTCCAGTATATAGGTTGTAGTTCAATGTCTTGCCGATCGCCATATTGGATATCAGCTCCGTCGGACAGGGTCAACTTCGATTGAACGTACATTAGTATTAATTAATTACCTACATAACAAGTCGTTAGCTGTTCACATATTTGAAAACTGTTTTGCATACCTGGATTGCTCTATTGTACTAAGAGACGTGTTTGCCTGCATGCAGGTATGACTTCCGCGTTACCTTTTTGTCCGTTCGTCTATCTACTATACTGTCCGTCCGTTTTACTGCTATAGAACTTATAGCTGAAGAAAAGCATGAAACTTCATCAATGTCTTTATATTTTTAATTACTTCCAAAGCTAATTCGGAAATCGAGCTTCGCCTTTTTACTCATGCCCTGTTATCCTCCTCCTCCATTGAGTAGGTTCATACTCAGAATCCTAGCCCTAACCCTAATATATGCTTAAGAAGTTTATTCCTTATTATTTTTACCCGACTGCACCAGCGAGGGTAATGTGTGCCGCGCATATGTATGGTTTTATGTTTGTATGTAGTTTTCTTTGTTCCCCTCTAACAGATGGACTGATTTCCATAGATGGGAAGTCAAATGAAAAATATTTAGGTCATAGGATCATAAAATGTCAACAAGAATTCGTGTTGTCAAAAAAATTCATTCAAATTTATCGACTAGGGTTAAAAAATAAAATAACCGACTGATTTTTGTTAATTATGGGTACCGCCTGCTATCAAACTTGTCAGCTGTTGGGTTTTTTATTTTTGTTTTGTTTGTTTTTGTTGCCTTCTTAAGCAGTGAACTAGTAGATTGTATAACAAAGGAGCAAAGTATTATTTTTACGGCGAAGGCGCTACTTTGAATCATGAGCGTAGTGAAGGATTCTAGAATAGAATTGGCATTGTCATAGTTGTATTGGATTGAGATTTTATGGAAACTAAATTTCGCATAAGTAACTTGCTGTTTCAATTCTTCGTCTTACTATATTGTCTTCGACGCCGATCTTTTATGATTGTTGTAATATTTTAAAATCTTATTTAACTTACTGAACAGTGAAATTTTATTCCCGCTATTTTTAAGGTGCGTTCAGAAATTGTCTGTGACGTTTAATTTTTCAAATGTTGAAAATTATTTCTATTTCAACATTATAAATACTTTTTTTTTATACCACTTAAGTGGCAGACAACGCACACGGCCCACCTGATGGGAAGTGATTACCGTGGCCTATGGTCTTGTGCAACACCAGAGGCGTCACACTCCCGCTGCCGACCCTAAAACTTATGCATTAAGTATTTATTATGAATACTTATACATTACTTATTTTCGTATACAATAATACATAAAAAGCATGGTTATACTCGTACATTTTACACACATTTTCAAATTTAGAATTTCGAAATGGGACCTTCAAATTACTTGTGCTTGTCCGTCGCTCTTTTTAAAGACGGGAAAGGGACAGAGTGCAATGTAGTTCGAAAGTTTTTCGCGGGACAATTTCTAAATCCATGGTCCAAAAATTAAGTAATTACTTTGTCTCACGCCTAAAACAGCGTGCAAATTGTGATTTTACTTAGATGTTTGAGCTGCTGAACTGAAAAAAATATTATTCACTGCTTAAGAGTACTGAAGTATTAATGAACCATCTTAAAGCATGTTAAGCCTGAATCCTAATTAGAAAATGGATAACGTACTTACATTGCGTACCTATTCAAAAATTGCTCCGTAATCCTTCAATTCGTTGCATTGTATTGTACTCGTATACATATATACAAATGCAGATACATATACAGAGCGTACCGCGCCCCAATTTCAGACAAACCACAACACAAGATATTTAAAAATGCAACTTTCGTACTACGCAATAAAATACAATCTAGCCTGTACAGCAATCCATCACAAAATTAATATATCTCATACGTAGTTTGAATATGTACCGTATCATCATTCAAGAGATTTTGTTTTGCTGCAATGGTCAAGTTGATTAAGGTGTGAGTGGCATTTCCACTAAAATCGATACCCAAATTAAGACTCGGCGTCCATTTTATATCAATTCAGATGGCGAAATAATGACGAATTTGAGTGCTGGCAGAGAGTACTAGATAATTCACCTAAAATAAACCAGAGATGCTGATTGATTAACCACTATAAATTAAATACTCATGAGCTACCTAAGTGGTAAAAAATATGTTCAAAACGAAAACCCTATTGCTAAAAAATCATGCCTTAAAAATATGCCTTCAGCTTACCATCAGGCAAGGCCAAGTCTAATTGACGATTGTTATATTTAAAAAAAATGATACAAGAAAATCTTCTTTACTGAAATACGAAATACGAAATAAAAATTGATTTAATTAAACCATTATCGTAGTAATTTTCAAAGGGTAGGAAGCAGTCGTATGCCATATTGTATTGTCTTTTTAAAAATAATACCACAGGGACCCATCGCCTTCCAGATCTCAATGGGAACTCCGTCAGATCCAACAACTTTCTGATTTTTTATGTGGGGTAGAGTAATGAGGACCCATGCAAACGTTATAACCTCCGTATTAGTAGATTCGGAGATAGATCCGGCAGCTACACCGGCTGTTTTGTTTTTTCAGCAACTTGTGGAAATTTAAATGTCATCTCTCCTTTACTTCCTCGTATAACAGATGGTGCCAAAGGTCTTTGTAAATATAGGTATAATGTGTCGCTTTGACTCTGCACAGTGTTAGCTCATCGTCTGAGGAGTGGAAGCCTACTCCTCGACCGATTTCAAATAATCATGATGAGGCCATTTACATTCAACTCTGATCGGTAAGCTGCTAAAATAAGTTTTGACTATATTTTAGGCCGCATATATGATAGTAGACGAAATGCATGAAGAGCATCCAGAACTCCTAAAAGACCAGTACTGGGAGGAAGTGGTACCAAAAGATCTACCGTACACAGTAGCTTCAGAACACTACCGTAGACACGAACCCCCCTGCTCCGCAGACCATTATAAAGTAAAAGCTGAAGACGCGGTTTATGCCAACGTTCAAGCCCCGAGGAAGAGCCACGACGAAACCTATGCTGACTATGTAAGTAAAACAGTTGAACAACAACATTGTAGATTTAGATAATTACAGGGAAACCCCTCGTTTTCAACTGACTATTAAACATATATTTAACAAGTTGCAATATGTCACAGGCTTCAGTGTGAATGCAAATGTGTTTTAAACTTGTTTACAACTTGTTGGCTATACATAGTATGTGAACGAAAAAGTATCTCAGACAGTCTTAATACAAGTATAAAACAAGTTTTGTGTTTTGACTTGTTTTCTACCAGTCTTTAACAAGCTTTGTATCATGCAAGTTCACAACTTGTTTCTTGGTGAAAACTTGGTTAAATCTGTAGTACCTACTGACTAGAGTTCTCACGCTCTCCACCTTGCTCGCCGCGATGGTCCGCTGCGCGGATGCGTAGGCGGCCGGCGCCTCCTTGTGCGAGCAAATAATTCTCGTGAAGGAAGAGGCGGGGCGGGTGCGGCAGCGGAAGCGACGAAGGATCACAAGCCAAGCTGCCCGCGTACGAAGGCAACTCGGGCGTCGGAGGTCGATGAACGACTTCCACCCCCCATGAGCGCCGGCCTGGGGGTAACAGGTGGAGCCGCCTGTCACCCTGGCAGAAGAAGGCCGCGGCCGCGGTGGCGCGCCTCGCGCTCCTCCCCGTTTCCGGGGACGAGTACCTACTGACTACTGATACATAGGAAAAGCTATGCGACATTAAATATACAGTGATCATCATCATCATAGCATGAGGGCTCCGTAATCAGTAGTACTACTAAGTAGTTCACTGGTAGGTAGTACAAAATGATACAGTCCCAAATCTCGAGGTCAGCTTTTCTACACTTCATTTTTATTTTTTATATTTTTTGAAATTTAAATCTAGTAGGTACTATTATTGGGTACTAAGATAAACTAAAATAACTAAATAAAATATTTACATACATAATACGTCGTGAAATTCCTCCGAATCATCACCGACTGACAACGTTCCCAGAAGAATGGCAGCATTACTACGTTAAACGGCAATGCTTACACTTTGTGTAAGATATTAACTAGCTTTCTAGTCACGCGTAGCGTCTATCAGCCGCTTTGCTAAATCTTTGTATATAAAACGGGCACTTGGGCTGCATGTCCCCAACGTATCAACCCCAAACGACTCAAAAATATATTCATCTGTTAGGTTACATTATTTGCGCCGTTTGAGGTTTGGCTTATCTTGGCTTTTGACTTGACAAAATCGGCTGCCGTCTGACCTCTGAACGCCGGGAGGAAAGTCAGCCCCAAAACCTCGTCTTTGACTTTCGGTTGACGTTCGTTTTACCCAGGACATCTTAACGTAGTAACACCTATCACATGGATATTGTTATATAGCGCTGTCTATACAAAACCTACTGACAGTAAAACCTGAAATAAAATATGATCCCTTATTTGAATTTTAATATGTCCGTTACCGTAGAGACAGACCAACTAAAAAATATAGAATCATATTCATGCGTACTAATATTTACACTGAGCTAGAGCTCTCGAACTCGTCCTTTGATGTTACCGTCGACCCCTTCATCAAGTTATATGTATGTAAGTTACACCTATGTATATTGACTGTGAAAGAGGATGCAATTTAGCGCTGCCTGGAACAAATTGCATTTCTTTTTTTATTTTTTATACCACCGTTTGATGTTAACAGAAAAAAGTTATAAAAGTAGGTACCCATATGATACTCCTTTTTGTGAGATGACAATGTAGGTTTATAAAATAGACGAAACCTGCGAAATTGAAATTTACTACATGTGAACCCCGAGAGGAAAGCCTGCTAGAGCATCGTTCGTTAATCAGCAGAGAACTGAGATTCAGGTGAATGATGGCTTGATAGGACCTATTACACCTAATTGAAATTTTGGCGTTTATATTTACAGGAAAGTGTAGATACACCACTAGTGGAAAGAAGGAAAAACTGGTTCCAAAGACAAATATCGAGGATGGGGTCTGTAAGGTCTGCATCGACAGCATACTCTTCTGGTGGTCTCTTTGGGAGAAATAGACACAACTCGGTTGTGTACTCCAGTCCCGAAGCTGGACAGCCAGTGGGGCCAGTGCAGCCACATCACAAGATGTCATTATACGAACGACTGGTAGGCCGCAAGTCCGGACGCGGCCAACACAGACAGAACTCTAGACACGGTAACATTTATGACTAAATCATAATTTGAACTTCCAGTACAACTCTCACAATATCATTCGAGAAATAAACTCGGTTTTATCCAAAATTTTGGAACCCGAGATTCCTTTTCCTCTATTCTTACAGGATTGGTAGCACAGTGTGTTGCACACGTCCATAGGCCCCGGTAACCACTTTCCATCAGGTGGGCACTGAGCTTGTCTGCCACCTAATTTGTATAAAAAAGAACTCCTAATTTAGTCTATCTTGGATTTCTTACAAGAGCGACTACCGCTCACCCCCCTAAATCTGAGAGGAAAATCTGACAGTCACAATCAGACAGTTTGTGATGAAATTAGTCATTCATCACTAGTGTATTGTTTTCAGGAGGACAAAAAAGCAATGGTTCTGCAGTACCGATCACACTTCGTAATCGACCTCGTATACCAACGCCAGACGTAACAAAAGAAGTAATAGATCGAGAGAACAGGATAGCGATGGGTATGCAGAACATGGGAGTTATCATGGCTCAGGGCTATCAGAATGAAGTGCCTGTGCTAGGGGCGCTCGTGTTGTCACCTATTCAAGAACTTGACAGCGGGTCCGTGAACAACACGTTACATGCCGGACAACCAGGTACGACAGCACTGGCACAAGCGGTACTGTCGCCTGCATTGACTTCTGGTGGAATAACACCAATGTTGACAGCAGCACCGGTGACGCTGTCACCGATGGGCGTGACGCAACTCACTACTTTAGTTAGTTCAACGCCGTCGACCCCTCGCGCGGAACGAGGAGCAGCCGATGGCTCAGGCGGGTCGCCACATTCGCCCCGGGCTACTGTCACAGAACTCCCGCCTTCAGACCGCGATAGCGAACATAGCGCAACGAGCACTGGTACACCGCCCGAGTTTACTAGAAAACGCAACAGCTCCAAGAGAGGAGAAGTCTATGTGTAAAACGTCCATCCATGACGCAGTGTTAGAAGTGTGTCCGATGAATTTTATTAGTCGAATTGTCGTCTGAATAGTAACTAAGTACAGTGTGCGTCAGTCAAACTTACAAGATGCATTTTAAGTCTTTAAGATATATTTTCTATTCTACATGGTTTTAAAAAACGATTAAATTAGTAGTACGCATATTGTTATGGAATAAAACATAGGCCAATTGTCCTACCAGTTGATTGAGGAATTTGATATAATAAATGTACCTTTGTAGAAGATTAGTTCATATATTTGTACAATGTACGCTACTATGGAGTATGAGCATCTGTAATTACGCGGATGCGTGCACGGCCAGCACTTCCTTTTGCGAGTAAGTTATGTTCGTGAAGGAGAAGGCGGGGTGGGAGCGGCAGCGGGAGCAAAGGAAGATCGCAAGTCAAGATAACCGCGAACTCAGTCGATGAATGACCTCCGCCCCCCATGCTGCACGGCTGGATCCGCCTGTCACTCTGGCAGAAGCAGGCCACCTCCCCATTTCCGGGGACGAGTTGCGGACTCTGTGGTCCCCACACCCGAGGATCGCCAGATCGAGAGAGACGGCCCTAGGTCGGCCGAGGTGCTAGGGATATGCCTGTCAACCTCACCTTCGGCAACTAAAATCGACTCACATGTGTCGTGCGTTTTAGTCGGTTCGAGTCCGACATAACCTCTCCCACCGGCTCCGGCAGCAGGTGTATCCGTGGAGATTTTTCACACGTAAAAAAAAGCATCGGTAATATGAAAAAGCTAGTTACTCTCAATGACGCTCACTGTACACGTACTTAGGTAATTACTCCTAAGTTAAAATGAGTAGCCTCATTATATAGTAGTCAATATCCAATGTAAGGATGGACTAAAATTGAATTTTATGCACAGACAGGGATTGAATTGTATAGATTTATATGAAGTATTTTTTATTATAGTTTTTTTTTAAATTTAAGCTAATGATTTGTACTACTGTTTTATTTCTACATATATATTACCATATCCTTACATATACTTAAAGTACGTACTTAACGGAATTGCAGTTACGTGTGAATTAGAAGGATAAATAGTGGTAGAAATTCGATGGCACAAATTTGTCACAAACTTCGACCGGGTGGGTACCATCGTACACTATTTCGAGAAACAAAGTCAAACGTACCGTACACTATTAAGAAAAAGTCGCAAAATGACCTCCGTTCCCCATGAGTGCATGCCTTAAGGTGACTAGTGGAGCCACCTGTCGCTCTAGAAGAGCGGTCGGCGTGCGTTTAAGTTGGTTCGAGTCCGACATAACCTCCTCCACCAGCTCCGGTGGTGAGGGTATTCGTGGGGACTTTGCGCACAATAAAAGAAGGGCTGTTTATTAACTAAAATACTGGCCACATACCTAAACATTTCGACTAATTTAAAAATAAAACATAATATACATTGCGCTTGCCGAAAATAAAAAAGTATAATGGAATTATATGGAATGGTTAAATAGTGGATCTACATATTATGCTTCCTTTACATATTAGGCAACATAGTGTCGAATGTGTTGGAGAAATATTGATCAAAAGTTTGCGATGGCGTCTACATATGAACTAGTTGGAAGGTCGTTCAGTTTGCTTCATTTTAGGCTAATGTGCGGACTAATTTATTGAAATAGAATTTGGGACGCTAGCTCCTGCGGTGGTTAATATAATCTTGATTTATGAACTGATACGATGTTTTGACTTTTTTGTTTTAAATTTGGAACCTCTATGCGGTACACCCTGGGCAACGGAGATGACAGCGCCTCTCTCCGTCGCAAAAGAGATACTGCTGCCCACTGCAGTGGAGGCGGCCTTGGAAAGGGCTGCTCGGAGGCTTTCCATGTGACACTATGACTAGCAAACCGTGGAGAACAGACAATGGGCAAACCGGTTAGGGAGCGTAGGAGTAGCTTACAGGTGCGGTCATCTGTCACCCCTTTACTCTCGCTGGCACATCATACAAGCAAGCAAGTAAGCACTTTTGTCGAGGTTTGATGGGGATACTGCATCCCACACCCGCGGGGGTCATCCTAAAACCGTAGATGACCCAGGATCAGCCAAAGTGCAAGGGATATGCTCTAGGCAACCTTCCAACCCTATATCATCTGAAGACCCGCGATAGTTTGTGGTTTTAGTCGGTTTGAGTCTTTGGATTTTAGCACGAAACATACTGCAGCTAAAATCCCAATATTAAATTCCTCTACACATTGACCTGAACCGAAGCAAACTGAATGACTTTCTGACTAGTTACTATGTATAGAAGCCATCACAAACTCTTGACCAATGTTTTTGCTACAGCATTCGCCGGTATGTTGGCTAATGTGTAGAGCCACCTTAATAAGAAAGATGGCAGTCGCAGTTGTCGTGTTACATTAATTTGCTGCATAAACGCCTGTCTCTTGAGATTTCATTGACATAGAAGTATTTTTTCACAGCTTCAAGGTGTTACAGACTGAGTATTTATGATTTATAAATTTCATCTTAATACCTCCGCGCATTCTTGAGAAAATGGTCTTGACAGATTGCCAGACGGGCGGACAACGAAGTGATCCTATAGGGGTTCCCTTTTTTACCTATTGAGGTACGGAACCATAAAAATAAATATTGAAGTTTCTTTTGATACACAATCTTTTATTCATGTTACACACACACACACACTAAGAAAAGGTAAATTTTCTACGAAACTCCTTCAAAATTTCAAGTTAAGACGGTACCTAGTCTCCGTCAAACGCAAACCTCTACATTAGGTAGGTAATCGGTGATTAGGTACTGAGTTACACTGCCTACCCTTAAGAGTTCAAAAGTAGCTCTACCCAAATTAAATAATTGGATCCCAGCAAATCGTGGTCGCTTGCCTCATCCACATCCTCATCCTAAAATTCAAGTAAGTACTCGTTACTCAAGCTACTTGACTTAAATGTTTTTCTGGAACATGTCGCTCCAGCTGAAGTAGACCCTAGTGCTTCAGCTGAAGCAACATGTTCCAGAACAATTTATGCTGTTTAACTCGTAGTCTATAGTCTCTGGGTATGTAGGCTCTGGGTACTATAGTCTTAAAAAGGACTTTTAGCTTACCACCAGGAGCAACACGCGAGGTGTATCATATGGGCGTCATCTTTATAAAAAAACTTCCTACATCTAAGTTACATCCAAGGTAAGTACGTGCCTACTAAGGCAATTCTCAGTAATAACACGGAGTATTGAAGTATGCAGGGATAAGTATATATAGACTTACCTCAGAATCATAAACATAGCAGGGTTATAAAGGAATGCCTCAGAAGCCTACGTTACAATTAACGGAAAATTCGAGCTGGAATTTCCGCACGATCGGCGTATCGTCCGTGTAGTACTAATGCTATTAATTTATTGTTTTGGCGTTCCAACACGGAAGATCTGCGACTGTATATCCGTCAAGCTCTAGAGTACATTAATAAGAATATGTAGCTGCCAGGTAGGTACCTAAATAAAACAACAATTTACAGACAAATATAATATAAACTACATATTTATTGAGATAATTCTAATGAAAATTACATTCTTCTGGGTAAATTACAATTTTGTCTCGAATATACTTCTAATAATTCTACTTGTCCACATATATGACAATGTTAGGACCTAATATAATATATATATATATATTAGTACTTATAAATATGCGGCATGCAAAGATCATCGTACAGCATATCACCAAGGGCTCCTGGGCAGGGAGGCAGGCCACAATTAACTAGAAGATAGTTAATAACTTCCAGTACAGCCTATAAAGAAATCGTTATTAATTTGTGGGTACATAATGTCCTCAGCCGTGGATAAAGGATTTCAAAGGAGGGACAGATTCCTACAAGGTTTTCGAGGTCTCTTATCCAAAATACATACATACATACAAACGTATAATCACGCCATGGAGGGCTAGGCAGAGATGAATTAACACCCATTATTCACCAATCGTTGTATTCGGCCCCACGTAATAGGGGGTGAGCCTATTCCAGATACCGAGGCTGATTCTGGACTGTATATATCTGTCTGATGTGAAACAGACCTAGCCGCCCTTAGTCACCTTGTACAATACCTCAAGGGAAGAGATGGGGTGGCCCAAATTCTACACTGCCGGGAACCCCGCGGCAATATCCAAAATGTTGTGAATTAAGTTGGGTTGTGAGTGAGATCGGGGTTCATTTGCAGCTACCAATACCATGATGGTATACCTAATACACCCCGCCTTTTCCCGCAAGTTACTACTGTTCATCAGGTGTACCAAGTGGTTACTTGACAAGTGGCCATCTTTAATAAAGAGCAGCTGCTGGCGTCGGAGCACATCTGCTCCGTTCGATTGCCGATAGGAAGAGCTAGCGACCTTTCCAAAGGATTGACGAGGTGCATCTTTCTACGAGCAAGTCATGCTCGTGAAGGAGGAGCAACGGGAGCGAAGGAGGATCGCAAGCGAAGCTGCCCGCCCACATTACCTTGCAGGAGCAGGCTGCGGCGGCGGCGGTGCGGGTTCGTGCCTCCCCGTTTCACAGATTGGGGACTCTGTGGTTCTCACACCCGAGAAGTGGCAAGATCGAGAGAGATGACCCTGTGCCGGCCGGGGTCCGAGGGATATGCCTGTCAACCTCGCCTTCGGCAACCAAAAACAACCCACAGGCACTTTTGCGTATTAGTCGGTTTGAGTCCGACTTAACCTCTCTCACCGGCTCAGATGAGAATTATCGCACAATAAAAAAGAAAGGATTGAAGAGGCACTTAAAAAGAGGGATAAATTAATGTGATAGAACCTTCTTCCTTTCTCCTCCAGTTTGATTTTCATTTATGAACTTAGTCCCATCCGGACGTTCCTGAAAATATTAATCACAATTTAATAAGCTATATCTGCCTATACCAAGCGGAAAATAAGTTACTTCACAACATAGCTCAAGTGATGGATGTTAACGAGAAATCTACCTATTCATATTATGAAATTACCACATTTACCATCCATAAAGTAGGGCACACAATCCAAAACCCTTTAGTATATCGACAGGTACTAGCTTCTCTCAATAATCAAGAGATAGCTCTGATCTGGGATCTGCATTCGAGAATCTATCTCCTGAGTTCAGAGTTGCTTAATGACAGAGATGGCCCAGACGAAATAGAATTTCAGGACTATTGTTTTGCAGATTTTCATTGTTAAACTCTCTATCAAGCAACGAAACCAAAGCAAATAATACATTCAATATTAAAGTACAAAAAGAAATAAAGATGCTAACCACTGATTCCAAGAGACGCATGAGCAGCTTGGAAAGGTACTCATTTATAAAAGCTACATGCTCTAACTCTATATTGAGACCCTCCTGAAAGTTCGCTTGAATTTTGGATAAACTGCAAAATAACCAAAATTTATTGTTCCATCCCTAATAACATCATGTCAGCATTACCCACCAAATGAAGGCAAATTTTCGTGAAGTCTGTCTAGCATTCAGTTACGACCCAATTTCAACCTCCCAAGTGTCAAAAACGATCACGATTTTTAAGAACATTATGTTACAAGAATATCGTTTCAAAATCCAAATCTATTCAATTTTCAATAGATTTGAAAAATTCAAATCTATTTAGAAATTCTCAAATCTATTTAGACCCAAGTTAAAAATTATCGTAAACGTAGTTAGAGAACTGATCATTGCGATCGCAATGTTCCGCTCTCTTGATAAGTTTAAGATACGATTACGGTAGCTATTTGTGTTAGGGGCACAGATCGAGACTGGATTTTGAATAGATTTATATAACGAGAATTAGCCTTCCGATAAAATTATGTAAGTACTTGTAATAACTTAGATAATGAATTTTGTTAGGCAAAGCTCACATATTTATTAGATAAGTACATATTATTGTTATATTACCGCAGGAACTTAAGTATTACGTATAGGTATTAAATAATAATAGCTGCCTTGTTTGTAAGTTGTCACTCTGAGCGGATCGGCCATTGGGTAGGGGGAATTTGTGGGGATGGTGCACAATTCATATTTACGAAAGAAAATGTATCAATACACGTTTCTTCCACCTCTAGAACTCATATTACCAACCAATTGACCATTAACCAATTGATTGCTTACTGTGGGTAATGTGTCGTAGAATATTGTTAATATGTTTTCTCTGCGGAGAGATCCGACATCATGTCGGATAAGCCCCACTCACGCTCACCAAGGCGGTTTTTCTAGTTCCGCAAGCTTGCGAGCGTTACAATGTAAACTCGACAAATGCAATTGAAATAAAGGTGCATTTTAAATGTAAAATAAATGAGAATCCTAATGTGGTTACGTTATAATTAGTAAGCCTTAAAGCGTACAAATAAACTTAATAAACTATTCGTTAAAATAATTTATTATAATAATTAGTTTTAGTAAAGTATTCTGTACAATCAGCGTCAATTTAATGTTAAATTTTACTAAGTTTATTTAATACAATTATAATTACCTGCCACCGCATCTTGGGCATCTGCAAACATAAGTATCTACTAAAGTATCTCTCTCTCTCTCAGAGGCAAACAATGCAATTTTCTTGGTTGGCATTTTAAGTTTTGAAAATGGCGCCGAATTTTTCGACGTTCTCTTCAACCTAATTCTACTAATGGGTCCTTTTATTATTATGTAGTAGGTATTATGATATTAAATTTCTACTCAAAAATTGAGTTGTACGTGAGAAATAATGATGTCATAACTAACAATTTTACTGTGATATGGTTATCACGTAGGCAGGTATTCTGTTGGTAGGTACTTAAATATTATCTATTGATTTACTTCTACTGGCCGACGATGGTGATATCTGTGGGGATTTCCGCACGAAAAATGGGATTGTCTTGGTGTCAACGATGAATGTAACAACACTCTAGGTAAGTATAGTTAAATTATTGCTTTTTAAATTTAACTTTACCCCAGACGCAAAGATATTTCTAATTAAGAAATAAGTTTACTAATGAATATTGGCGATAAATGATACAGTATGCAGTTGTCTCAGCTGTCAGCATTTTACATGTCCTGTCCTAGTTCCAATTATATTCGATTAGGTATTTTTTATTTGTAATATATAATAAATTTGGTAATGTACGAGCTGATGCCCGCGGCTTTGCCGTGGTGGATATCGGTTATTATCACCATTTTTACTCATATTGTCTCTGGTACTACTCAACCAATGGCGATCAAATAGGCGGGTCCGTTTAGTTGTCTTTGCGTCCATCACGTACAAAACATAAATTATGTCATATTATTATGAGCAATATTAAAAAAAATTGAACTAAAAATAAAAAATTTAAAATTTAAAAGCGCTCCATTTATTTTAATATTGCTTTTGAAAATATTACATAATTTATGTGTTGTACGCAAACGTGTTGTGCAAAAACAACTAAACATTTTCAAACAATAAATAAAAATTTAACAGAATTCCATTTTTAAAAATGGTAATGCTTTTAAAAATATTACATAAATTTATGTAAAGCCAATTTATTATAGGTATTAGAGAATGATATGAACTAGTCAACTCGTATAATTTATCGAGTGATGTACATAATCAGAGTGTGCGCAGGAAGAACGTGATCTACATAGTAAGTAATGTTCTCAGACCTAGTTCTGTTTGATATCAGAGTAGGCATACAGACAGTATTGAGGCCAGCTTCTTACTTACTTACTATGTAAGGTTCAAATCGATTAAGATATAGAAAAAAAAATATCGGTTCAGGCGGGATATGAACCCGCGATCTTTCCCTTACAGCTCTGACCACTAAGCCACAGAATCTTCGCCCGAAACCATCCAAATTCTTATAAACATATATTCGTTTTACGACGACAGTAAATTGATTGGTTCCGATAATTCCTACGAATATCGGCAGATGGCATTTGACCGTCGACGTAAAACGAATATAATATGTATAGTAGAATTTGGATGGTTTTATTACCATTCTGGATAATAATTTTTATTGTTGTTTGTTTTTTTGTATGTTTGTTTTTTTGTTTGCGATGAACGTAAATTTACTGAACGGATTTTTATGTATTTTTTTTTGTTAAGAAGGTATTTGACTAATTTTGTTGGTTGAGTTGAATTATGTATTATGACAAAAGCCGAGATAACCAACATCAATGCGAGCATCACCTTGTAGAACATACTATAAAAATTGAAAATAAGTTGCGCCTGTACATTAAAAATATTAAAAGAAAAATACTTGGTTTAGCTATATGTTAAATTATTAATCATTCTGATCCCAACATTTTTAGGTATTTTGGAATTGCCGTCTGTACGCGATGGGCGCTAAAAAAAAATCTAAAAGGACATAAACATAATTTATTCATTGCAATTGATTAAGTAAAACCAGAGCTATGACCAAAAGTCGCGACCACTGTTTACACGAGGAGAGCTGCGGGCATAAGCTAGTTAGATTGATAAAACTAATAATGGGTAAATTATTCCAATATTAGACTTACATTTCTTCAAGCAAGTTCGGGTTCTCGTCCATTTCAGAGTCAATAGTTTCCTCTGCAATTTCCTCTTTCTGGTTCATTTCTGAAAATAATTCACGTTTAAAGTACCTAGTATCCTTTGTATCTGGCCATGAGGCCAGTATCAGGTCGATATTGACCAATGAAGTACTCAAAATGAGCTGAATGAGTCACAATATAACTACCTAGGTATAAGCTTGGTTTATTTCTCTGTGGACTAATTATTCTGATATTTGGTACAAACCTTTAAAGTTCGCACAATAATTCAATTTAAAGCTATAATAAAAGTTTAATTTGATTTGCAGAAAAAGAAAACAGCTGAGCAAAAAAAGAATGGCGGCGACAAAGATAAAGATAAAACAAAGAAACGTGGTTTGTAATGCAACGGTTAACTAATTATTATTTATTGTTGCAGTGGTAACCTTTAAGAAATAGATCCTGGTCGTCGTTTCGGCTTTGCGTGAGAGCAAAGAAGTGATGTACCCACCTACCTATCGAAGATAAATAAGTAAAACTGAAAGAATGTAGTGGTTGTTATTAACTCGATGTCTTTTTGTAGACTATAGTCAGATTTTTAATTCGATTCCAGGTGTGACATTAGCTACTGTTATTTTGTGAAATAATGATACCACATATAATAATGTAGTGATGAATAGTGTGTGCCATCAGTGTGCCAATTAAAGACTAAATTATTGATTTTTATTTAAATAAATACATAATTATTCATAATAATTATTTATTAATTAGTAATCGCTGCTCTATTTTATAAATAAAAATATTCATTACGAACCAGATATGGTTAAAGCTACGCTTTTAGAACTGATTCCACATAACGAGTCTTTTAATAAGTACGCTGTAGACGAAATGGCAGCACAACATGGGATCACGGTTTTAAGACTGCCCCCTTACCATTGCGAGCTAAACTCTATCGAATTGATATGGGCGCAGGTAAAGGGGCATGTAGCTCAAAATAATAAAACCTTCAAATTGACAGACGTGAGAAATTTATTTCAGGAAGGCATTCAAAAAATTACGGCTACCGAATGGTCTAAATGCGTATCCCATGTTGTCAAAGAAGAGGAAATAATGAGTAGGCTAGATATATTATGTTAATTGACATGTGATATTGTCACATGCCAATTACACATTTATAATAAATGTTACAGAAAGTGACAGCGATAGGGATAGCGATGACGGCGACAATTTATAAAATAAATTATTACCATAATACATCTATCTGTTTTATTTGTCATGTACCTTCATGATCACATTTTTTTATTTATCTCACACACAATTATAAAAGAAAAGTCTCAGATCGTTAATTAATCGGCAAAACTAAATTATCGGTTCAGAAATATTTAATTTTCTGATATACTTAGTTTACGAGAGTAAAATTATAAACGAGAAGAATCGATCCGGAAATATTCCAATTCCATATCGAATAATTTCGCAACGTCACTATTTAGTACTTGTCATAACGTTGCAACACTGAAATCGTCAAATCTGGAATCGAATTAAAATTCCGAGTATAGATCGTTCTGATCGTTCAACAATAGTGCCCAGAATACGGCAATAGGCTCACCTCCTACTACGTGGGACCGAATACAATTATTGGTGATATGTGGATGTTAATTCACCTCTGCTTCTACCTCCGGGGATAAAAACGTGATTATATGATGATGATGATGATAATAATCATTCATTTTTTTTTTATAAACTCACGCCTATATCCCCGAAGGGGTAGGTAGAGGTGCTACCACCCACATTTCGGTAATTTATGTTTAGGTTCCTATGTAATAGTTGCCATTAACCGGGCACTTATAAACCTGCAATAAATACACACATAACTTTGAAAAGCATCGAAAAGTCATTGGTGTGTGCCATGGTAAAACCTGGGATCGAACCCGAGACCTCGTCTCAGCAGTCCATTACCCATACCACTAGGCTAGTATAATCGTTCATTTACCAATAAAATAATTGACATTTTACTTTCACTCTATAATAGATTCTTCTTCATCCTAGTGTTAATCCCAGCCGCATCAGAAGTTTTCACCTCGGTGCCTGGGGTCCGATTTACCCATATATCTGTGGCTTTGACTAATCTTCGATTTACCTATATTGGATCTACAATAGATTACTAAGATTTAACTAACAAGTTCACATTAGATCTAGCCCTGTGACGGACAAAGTACGGCGGGCGATCCCGCCCCCCGCTGCTGGTCCTTTCACATAAATAGTATATAGCCACCGAAGCCGGTGGGGGAGGTTATGTTGGACTTGAACTGACTTATTCGTGCGCTCCTCAATCCTGATCTACCATTAAGAACGTTTGCCCACCACTGATCTAAGCTGTCTAGTGTGGGTAGGATGTGTGCTAAAAAACTCTTTTATAACAAGCTATTTAAACATCTATTCTACTAAAAGAAAAGTAATAATGATGAGGATGAGATGATGAGGTCACGAAATCCTGACGAATTTTTTTTTTTTGACAAATTGGAACTCCTAGGGCCGTTTCGTACGAACAAACAAAAAAAACATTCGAATTGAGAACCTCCTTCGTTTTAGAATTGGGTTAAAAACGTCTGAATAAATTGAATACCAAATAGGTAGCCACTATAATATCCATGAAAAAACTGCACCATTATGCATACTGGTGTTTTTCCTTTATACTGTATTTGTATTCAGTTAATACCGACGTCATGGTACAGTTTTTTCTTCTTTATTTCATATTCAGTTGACCCCGATGTTTTTTAAGTGACTGTCTACCAATAATAAAATCCTATTATGATACGTTTGACATCGTTTTCCAAAAAGCCTTTTTAAGACCTACCCGTACCACATAATAAAGCGACAACTAAGTTAAATATCAAAAAACAAGTAATTTTTCCAGACTCGTATCACAAGAAAGTAATAAGAAAAATATTTATGACAAATGATCCAATCATTGGATTTTTCAATTTTTTTATAAGTCTGGTACAAAAAATAAAATGTATGAACCTACATGTACACGTATGTAGTAATTAAATATCTTTTTTTTTTAATTCTTAATGATACATGTACAGAAAGAAGGTTTTAAAATATTTGTCTATCTGTCTGTCCATCCTTTTAGGTGTTCTAGGTGTATACTGTATTATACACAATATAGTACACGCGCGAAAAGAATCTGGACACTTATGCGAATAATGGTGCACGGCTTTTACAGTTCTATCAAAACCTTATAATTTTCAAATTTCGAATATTGCACAGAAAACTTATTACTTCTATTAATTTTAAACATAGGTCACATACAGATACGGAATGTTGGCCGAAAATAAAAATAAAAATTGTTTTCATTTTCAAATATGGAATGGTCGGAGATGGAAAGATGGGGTCGCGGATATCGTAGCGTGTTGCATTCTGTTACATAAGATTCATGTATATTTTGATTGCCTTAACGTAAAAGTTTGATATTTTCAAAGCTTTAAGGTGTTGCAATCCTAAATATTTGGCATACATTTCAACTTGATACCGCCGCGCATGCTTGAGAAAAAGGTCTTGCCAGACGTACAACAAAGTGATAATATAAAGGTACCGTTTTTTTTCCTCTTGAAGTACGGAACTCTAAAAAACGATACGTATCTTATTATTTTAAGGATGGTATTTAAACGTATATCAAAAAGAGTACATTTTGTACGACAAAACAATCCAAATTCACATCAAAAATACTGATTGAGCACCAACAAACTACTGCAAGTAAGTAGTTAGTTAGCAACCAACCAACCAACCAATTATAAAAAAAATTACCACAAAGACATAAGGCGGGAGCTCCGCTTCGCTTCGCTCCCGCCTTAACCTAACCTTACCTTTACCTTAACCTTCTAACCTAACCTATCCATTTCGGGGTGGGTGGTGATCATTCTGAACTTAATTAGCTGCACAATCAGTATTTTTACTGAACGCGAAAATATTATCTTTATTTTAATAGCCCTGGATATTTCATTAAAATCATGACGATCTGGCCATAAAAAACGCTACAGCAAAGTTCCCCTTTCATGTCTCATTTTTTTTTTAATAATGATGTTCACCTATACGAGAAATGATTTTTTTCACAACATCCTATGAGGAATCACTTGATGTTTCAGCCAAACATCATCAAGATTCGTTCATAAATAACGCGACAGCGAACTTTTTCCCTCGTATCAAAAAAGCTCTCGACAAAAGTTGTAATTTAAATCAAAGAAAATGTGTGCCAAGTTTGGTGAACATCGGATAATAAATGGGCCCTCTAGACCGTCACTCATAAACAAACTGATATTGATAGGAACAAAAGAAAAATCGGTCAATTTGTCGAAAGGACGTCTCTCGCTCGCTTCGCTCGCTTGGTCAATAAGGTGTAACATACGCACGTGGAAATAAATCCATGTGGTGATACCGCGCGCACAGCTAGTATACCTACGTTAATTTAATTATTATAGAATATATTTTTAGTACTTATATAAATATTTATAAATAAAAAATACTAAATATAAATACAAAAAAATACAAACTCTAATTATAATCTTCTTTTTCTTGTTTTGAACAATACGTTAGAAATATAAATTAATTAATCTAACCACAAATTAGCCCCCATAAAAACGTCGTTTGTATTTTTTTGTTTTATAAACAACATAATGTTTATCTAACTACGATAATAAAAGATTCTATAATCCTTACTTGGTTCGGAACTCGCCATATCGTTGATTGAAGTTTCGTGCAGGTGATGATAGAACTGGAGTAGTTATATCAATAGGTGTCTGAGTAAATATTTTTACTAGTAGCTCTTGCGGTAGACGTCCACAGCTCCGCGAGTGCGAATGAAAACAGAACCCAAGAAAGCTGTATCGCCAATTGCGTTACAAAGTTCATACGCAATCGATAAACGCGCACATAAGAAACTAAGCATGTCCGCAACTCGATAATCGTCTATTGGTCGACAGTCACATCATCTAGGCACGTTTGCCCTGCGCCGCGCGATTGTCTTACATTTGGCAGCATTTAAAATCGAATAAGTTGAGTTTTCACATTCGAATGATAACATTAAAATCTCTAGACATACTAATAAAATAAAGGTTCTATTATTAACGCCGGTTATTAGTCGAAATTTGATGTAGGTTCTATCAAAAGTCTACCAATAGTTTAGTGATAATATGAATGATTTTAAGATTTTCAAAGTATCGATTCTTTCACATTTGAATCGACTACAAGTTATAGACTCGATACAGCGGCGCCACGGCTCATCTCTCTCATGTCATCATAGATTCATTCCGACTTGTTGCTTTGGAGCTTATGCATAAACATGATCGTCGGGTGTCAGACAAGTTACTCGTATTTACATTATCACGTTGTAAATATACAGTACCTATCTACTACTTTCTTTCGATTACTTTGTAATCGAAATTAAAACAGGAAACTGTAAATATTAAATTTGTACCTAATCAAGATAGTTAGGTAGGTAGTTCAACATCTGGTCTAGCTACAATGCTTTGCTGCAATATCGCCTTTAGGTTGTGGAGGTTAGATGGCAGTCGCTTCACGGAAAATATCGAAGATTAGCCAAATCCGCAGTTAGACTGGTAAAGCGATCCCTAGACTTCGAGGTAAAAGCTTCGGATGGGATTTCTGCATGGTATCTTGTCTATATCGACTCCAGGTGGATGGACCGGAGTCTGACTAGAAAGATTATTTATAAGGGGAAACTAGGGGTTTGCTCATGGTTCTATAAGACTTTCGATCCCAAATACCATGGCGTCCAACTTGAGTAATGGCCAATTCTTTTTACTTAAAGTCCAACTTTACCATAACCTTTTCTGTAGTTTAAATTTTTTATTTTTATTTTTTTACACAGAACACGTCAATTAGACTTCGCCTTGCCTGATGGTAAGCTAAAGGCAAGGTCTCAGAAAAGAGGGTCACCATTACTTACACATACCGTGTGACAATGGTGACACTCAGCTTGACGGCCTCATCATATACTTTTTTGCGCCCCGCTTAAAGGACCCGGGACTGTAGGAAGAAGGAAACACGTGAGCTGGTAATGAATCCCAGGCCTTAATGGTGCGACAGAAGAAAGAGTCAAATGGACTAATACTAGTTGGTACTTGTAGGCGTTATACAGCCTAACCTATGCATACGAGCTACATAAACACGGGGTCTGACTAAAAAGATAAAACATCTCGAAACTTCTCAAACTATTCATTCATTCATTTATTCATTTGCGTGTTATGTGGTTGACAATAACAGATGGAAATAAAAAATATAGTAATCCAGCACTTTACCGCAATAAAATTGTCATACAAACACAGATTATTAGGGATACATAACAATATCTACTAAATAACTAAAAATATTGCAGTCACAAATCCTAGAAAAATCAGTGAAAAACATGAAAAATGGCTGCAAGATTTGGGTAAAAAAAATGAATATAGCAAATAAGAGGTAATAATTCACAAGTTAGGTACCATCACCTCTTTCTAAATGTTGTGAAATAAAAGCATCTGTTTTGAAGGAAAATCCAGAAAATTTTGAGTTCATTGAATTAATGAGAGGGGCCCATATTATGGAATAGGTACTTTGCCCACATTGACATGAGAGAGAACAGGTAGCTATGGACCTACCCGCCTACTTGCAGGAACAAATATACTTTTTTTTTATATACAACTAAGGTGGCAGACAAGCAGACGGCCCACCTGATGGGAAGTGGTTACCGTGACCTATGAACGTGTGTAACACCTGTGGAGTCACATCCGTGCTGCCGACCCTTTTTTTACGTGCAGATAATCCCCACGGATACCCCACCACCAGAACCGGTGGGAGAGGTTATATCGGACTCGAACCAACTAAAACGCACGACGCCCATGGGTCGTTAGCGCACCACCGCCGCGGCCTGCTTCTACCAGGTTGACAGGCGGCTCCACCCATCACCCCCAGGCCTTATAGGGTCACTTATCGACCTCCGACGCGGCCAGCTCGCTAGCTAGCTTGCGATTCTCCTTCGCTGCCGCTCCCGCCCCGGGCATAGATAGACTAGCGTGGCGCTGTACGAAATACAGTGACCACGCAATACCTGATACTCATAACAGGCAACGCGATGTCCGTACAGTGCTGCAATCGTTCGATGTCCGGTAAGCCAGTGTTTCAGATGGTATTCCAGCGGTGGTTCTACAAAAATGTGCAGCGGAGTTGTCTCCAGTGCTTACGTGGTGTCCTACATCACGGGATCAGTGCCTACGGCCTGGAAAGAGGCGAAATTACAGCCGATCCCCAAGGAGGGGGATCGCTCAGATCCGGCTAACTATTGACCCATAGCCGTCAACTTAGTACTAAGCAAGGTATTTGAGCACATAATTAACACACAGTTCATGTGTCACTATATAAAAAAGCTAGGTGTTTTTGTTTTCCTGGATAAATCAGATGACAGGCCATTTTGCAATTGAATATGGTATATTCGGTCTTAAGTCGTAACACATTTTACAGTGTAGGTATAGCAAATTTACATGGATATGCTACGTTCAAATGTCTCAATTTATTCACTTTAAAGACGCAAAATGGATTTATGCAATATTTATTATAGAATTTTCCGGCTCTGCTTTACTGATTTGAATTACAATAGTGTGATACGTAAATATTGATAGGTAATATTTTATAAGCAGCGAATGGGATCCAATTACCATTTTGGGGATAAATGAAACACAACTGCAAACCCCGTGTACGCCCGAATATCTACAGAAGAGGTTCGGTGCCTCTCGGTGTTGAAGAATCGGACAGCAGTCGCCCTCAAGTCTCGACAGTTACTTAACTACAGCGCAAATTGGAGAAGTGAAAAACGGCTCCCAAGCGCTAGTTAAAATTGATTTATTACATAAGTTGTACAACAATTTACACTACAATTATACATTCGGAGTATCATCTTAGAGCAATTTACAAGTGTTTAGTTGAACACTGATACCTATGCTAAGAAAAAACTTGTGTTATGTGCATCAGAGCTCTCTGAACTGTCATGAAGAAATGAATATATATTCCTTCATTATCGTTTAGCAAAATACATATTATGTAGATTTCAAGAATTTGGTAGTAGATTTCAAGATTTCAAGAAGTTTTTTTTATATACAACTTAGATGGCAGACAAGCACACGGCCCACCTGATGGAAAGTGGTTACCGTGACCTATGAACGTGTGTAATACCAGTGGAGTCACATACGTGCTGCCGACCCTGTAAGAACAGAAATTTTGTGCCTCCAGTGCAGAACACAAAATCAGGACAAGCCTTTGGTCTTCCCACTGACAGCACAAGTTAATTTACCTGTAGATAGACAATGACTTCGATCATGATGATGATACCTAGACTGGTGTTTAGAGCAAAATGATGTTGTGAGGCGGAGTTAAATGATACTGAGTCCAAGTTGATAGGTAACTATTGAGTTTGACTTATTTGTACCGGTGATATTTATAGCGTACCTAAGAAGACAAATTATATTAACATACATTGGTGCAGAGTGCTATATTTACCTGACTACAGCTAAGCCAAAGGTAGGTTATGAATTTGACAGGCTATGTATATCGGTTCATCTGTTCCCTCAGAACTCCTCAACTACTAATTAGAACTGTAAATGAGATATTGTTAAATGCGTCGTGGTCGTCCGCTAGTTATAAGCTATATAACATGTCTCTGAATCTAATGTAGCGCCAACTAGTGGTCATAAAGTACTGTATTAATATTAGTATTAAAGTTATCGGGATATTTACGTTCTGAGTTACCGATGTTTCGGTGCTGTTGCAAGCACTATCATCGTGGAGAAGATGGAGTATTGGCGGTGCACAACCAGGAACAAGACAAAACGTGATCGAGATTGGTTTCGAGTTTGTAGTGAGATTGAGACCAGTGGTAGTGCAGATACGCGTAGTAAAAGAACTCGAAAGAGGGTAGATCGATATATGTACCCCTAAAAAACTACCCATTTCACTGTTCACCGCCACTCCAGTTCCTTGAGTGATCATGGTACTTGTAACAGCGCCGAAATATCGGAAACTCAAAACAATACAACGTGGTAAACATCCCTATAACTTTAATACTAATGTGAGTGACCATTATAGTTAAAATACCGATACTGTATTAATAAATAAATTTCAGATAAATTTACCGTGTTTGGTATCAAATGAAAGTCCTCAATTAGCACATTTCAAATATGTCTAAATTTATTATCTGTTGCCTGCCCCAAAATAATATAAATAGAAAATTAAGTTTAAGAACCAGATTATTCAAAATTCACGCTCTAATAATTATTAACAACGAAAATATACTGAAAAATACGCGCTAAAAATCATTAAACAAGAAATCTGTCCCTGTACCAAACTTCATTCGGCCCCTTGAACGTGATTGAGTAACAAATATACTAACATCTTACACAAAAAAATAGAAAATACGAGGGTCATTTGAAAAGTTCTTAGCCTGAAATAGTCAGAGTCATTGGTATATTTTATAACTAGCCTCATTTTGTAACTACATTATTTGGTATCAAGTAGGTACAGTTTAGTTTATCCACAATAATTCATTTGCCCCAAAATAATATGAATAAAATAATAAATTTGAACATAAATCTGACTAGGTACTGAAAAACTACACTGTAAAAAGTATTATACAAGAAAATATCAAGAATAGCCATCAGTTCGATGAACGACCTACGCCTCCCATGAGCGCAGGCCTGGGGGTGACTGGTGAAGCCGCCCGTCACCCTGGCAGAAGCAGGCCGCGGCGGCGGCGCGTCTAGCGCACCTCCCCGTTTGCGGGGACGAGTTTGGGGTCTCTGTAGTCCTCACACACCCGAGTAGAGGGCCAGATCGTGAGAGATGGCCCTGTCAACCTCACCTTCGGCAACCAAAACGACCCACAGGCGGCGTACGTTTTAGTCGGTTCGAGTCCGGCATAACCTCTTCCACCGGCTCCGATGGAAAAGGTATCCGTGGGGATATTGCGCACGTAAAAAAAAAGGATAAAGGACTAACAATACAAAATTTTCTAGGAAAAAGTGGCATACGACCAAGGCTATTAATACTTGTTAGAGCGTGATTTTTCAGTAGTCGGGTTTTAGCAACAATATAACAATATTGTGCTGTATATGGCAGCTACAAAAAGTTACTCGTTAATTGATGCCGTCGACGGCAATGGCAAACGTGATTATAATTTATTTCTCTTTGAAGTCTTTTTTAATTTTATAACTTGTTTTCCCTTTTACACTGTACCTGTATCAATTAGCCTAGCCAGACTGTCACACTTAGGGAGGCATGCACTACGTACTGTACAATGTAGGTACATGCTCTTATCCGTTTTCTGAATAGGTTTTACCAAAGCTTAATGACTTTTATGACACTTGCGCATTTCTCAAATTGGAAGGAATGAGTACGATAGTTACGACAGCTGCCTGACAGTTGCCTGCGTACGACAGTTGCTGAGTTCAAAAAGTTTAGAACATATTATGCCTGGACAAACCGACATACAAAAGTAGATAAATAGGTACACAAGTGAACTATTTGCTTGGAAGTCTTAATCTAAATATATATAACTCAAAGTTGACTGACTGCCTGACATAGTGATCTATCAACGCACAGCCCAAACCACTGGACGGATCGGGCTGAAATTTGGCATGCAGGTAGATGTTATGACGTAGGCATCTTCTAAGAAAGGGTTTTGATTAATTCTACCCCCAAGGGGATTAAATAGGGAATGAAAGTTTGTATGAAACTTTGTCAATTTTAAACCGATCGGGCTGAGACTTAGCATGCATAATGCTACTATGACGTAGGCATCCCCTAAGAAAGAATTTTGAGATGCAGGCTATATAAGACTAGTTGTTGCCCGCGGCTACGCCCGAATGGATGTTGGTTATCGCTTAGTGTTGAGTCAACGCTATTGAGCATAAAAAAATCCGAAATAAAAGTAGCCTGCGTTACTCTTTATTACATCAGATACCTACCTGCCAATAAAAGTCCCGTCAAAATCGGTCCAGCCATTTCAGAGATTAGCCGGAACAAACAGACAGACTTTATTGATGTAATAAGGAGTATCGTAGGCTACTTTTATTTTAGAATTTTTTTATGCTCCATAGCGTTAACATTAAGCGATAACCGACATCTAGTTACATTCAAATTGTGAAAATGCTACGAGCCCATACTTTGGTAATATACCTAATCTCCTTCTCTTTTAATGGAATCAAAACTAGAAAGATAATTTATCGCTATAAACCACAGCAATCGTTAGCCGATGTCTAGAGAGCTAGTCGGGCGAGAGAATGTGGGAAGACAGACAGGACGGGTAGACTGAACCCGAAACATAAATACCTGTTATTACAGTAAGTAACACCCACGTAACAGAAAAAATAGATTTCAGCGTACTCTGGTGACAGTTATTGATAGGCTATTGATTTTGACTTATTTGTACCGGTGATATTTATAGCGTACCTACGTAAGAAGAATAAATCACATTAACACACATAGGTAATGTAGAGTGTTATATTTACCGAACTACGGCTAAGCCAAAGGAGGGTTATGATTTTGTCTGGCTATGTATACAATGTATGTATGTATGTATGTATGTATGTATGTTCATCTATTCCTTTATAGCTCCTCAACTACTTATTAGTATTGAATAACTGAGGTATTGTTAGAAGCGTCTTGGTCGTGCACTGGTATAGACTTTATAACATATAATTGAATCTAATATGGCGCCCTGTAGCAGTCATTAAACATACAACATAACATAAACTTACGCCTATATCCCCGAAGGGGTAGGCAGAGCTATCAGCAGATGCTAGCACCCACATGTCACCAGTTTATGATTAGGTCCCAATATAATAGGTGGCGAGCCTATTGCCATTAACCGTTCACTTATAAACCTGCGACAAAAACGCACATAACTTCGAAAAGAATCGAAAAGTCATTGGTGTCTGCCATGGTAAAACCTGGGATCAAACCCGAGACCTCGTCTCAGCAGTCTATTACCCATATCACTAGACTACCACGATCATTAAGTACTATGGTCGTATACTTTGATTTTATTTTAGGAGGTAGGGCGGTATTTCTGTCCAATTTAGCAGTCTGACTGGGGTAGTACCTCCACCCTATAGAATACCGCGGCCATAATAACCTTGTGTTGTGTTCCCGTCGGTGAGTAGGGTAGCCAGAGCTCATTGGAGAGTTTTTGTGCTGTCAGTGGGAAGAACCAAAAGCTGCCCCTTTGTCTTTTACGCTGACGGCACAGAAACTCTCTGTGCTTACATGGTTGGCAGCGCTAGTGTGACTCCCTTGGTTTTGCACACGTCCTAAGGTCGCGGTAACCACTTTCCATCAGTTGGGCCGTGTGCTTGTCTGACACCTAAGTGGTTTAAAAAAACTGCATAGTCTAACAAAACAATACATTCTAGGGCAAAGTGGCATACGACTATCCTTTATTTTCTTGTTTAATACTTTGTTTTTTTTTACGTGCGCAAAATCCCCGCGGATACCCCCCACCGGAGCCGGTGGAAAGGGCTATGTCGGACTCGAACCGACTAAAACGCATGCCGCTTGTGGGTCGCTTTGGTTGCCGAAGGTGAGGTTGACAGGCATATCCCTCGCACCCCGGCCGACCCAGGGCCATCTCTTACGATCTGGCCCTCTTCTCGGGTGTGGGGACTACAGAGTCCCCAACTCGTCCCCGGAAAACGGGGAGGCGCGCTAGGCGCGTCGCCCTGTTTAATACCTTTTAAAGCATGATTTTTCCGTTTTAGTTTTAGACTTAATTTTTTTTCAATTCTGTGAGACCTTGGACTTTTTTTCCGACTACGGCGTAACTAAAGGAGGGTTATGATTATATTTATTATATAGCATTGTAAATGAGATAATATCAATGCAGTAACCCCCATGAGCGTTGTTTATGACCACGAGAGATGTGTAATATATGCTTGTCTGCCAGGTGCCAAGCGGTGTAAATGGTACAGGGTCGGCTCCCCTGGTGTGCACACGTTCATAGGTCACGGTAACCACTTTCCATCAGGTGGGCCGTGTGCTTGTCTGCCACCTAAGTTGTATAAAATAAAAGTTTTTGGTTGAGCGAAAATCTTTTCGGTTTTTGTGTTACGTGATTTCCTATATATAGGACTTATAAACAAACTTCGCGCACTTATTTACCTACCTATATCAATGGTTTTATTTATGTGTGGCAATCTTTTCGATAGACTGTGACACTATAGCAGCCAAATTATGTTCGGGGATATATTACTAAATATATCCTTTAAACCCTTTCGCTATTTTTTTTGGTAGGAGTAGTGTTGTTACAGTTCAATGACTTTTACTGTTTTAACTTTAAATGCCCTGTAAGATTGACATGGTACAGTCAGCGTCAGAACTATATTGACTACAAATTAAAGCTCACTGGAGAATTTGTACTGTCAGTGGGATGACTAATGGCTTGTCCTGCTTTGTCCTCTGCACAGAAACTTTGCGCTTACAGGGTCGGCAGAGCGAGTGTGGCTCCTCTGGTGTTACACACGTCCATAGGCCACAGTAACCACTTTCCATCAGGTGGGCCGTGCGCTTGTCTGCCACCTAAGTGGTATAAAAAAAAGTCTCATTATGATCTTAATATAAAGGTATTAAGAGCAAATCAAACTATTTTATTGATTTAAATTTTATTGTTGTCCGAACCAAAAATCAGAACAATCAGTCAACTTGATGGGGGGGCAAACCGAGGTAGTTTATTCGTCAAGATCGATCTTATGCTGACTGACTGTACCTACATTAGTATACGTATAATTATAAAATTGTTTAGGATATACGCGTTGGCAGACCGGGTCCACACACTATATATCGCGAACTTCACTTCAGTGGACTGTAAACTCTGTGAATTTGACTACAGGAACCTATCCGTAATGATAAATAAATCGCCACTATTATATAACCGAGAATCAATAGGAAAAGCGAACCGACAAGGAAAAAGGTCCACTTATTTCATTACACAGACCTATGACCTAAAGCATACTACCTACATTATCACGACTAGCAGAGTTTTTTCTCTGCTCTGCTGTTCTTGATATCTTTTTAAGGAGGTAGGACACGGCGGTATTTCCGTCCAATTGAGCAGTCCGACTGGGGAAGTACCTCCGCCCTACAGAATACCGCGGCTATACTAACTTCGTATTGTGTTCCCAGCGGTGAGTAGGGAAACCAGAGTTCACTGGAGAATCTGTGCTGTCAGTGGGAAGACTAAAAGCTTGTTCTGCTTTGTCTTCAACACTGACGGCACTGAAACTCTGTACTTACAGGGTTGGCAGCGCGACTATGACTCCTCTGGTGTTACAAACGTCCATAGGCCCAGCTCGCCAAAGAGGCAGCTCTGCGGTCGAAAATCGCGCCGCATTACAGTCTGTGCCCCGTCTCGTTCGAGAAGCGGGGTCTGCGTCAGACCTCGCTCCACGAATGGAACGAACGGTACAGACTGGGCCCTACAGTTTCCGGCACCGAGCTCTTCTTCCCTTGCGCGCTGGAGGCATACAGGATCGTTCGGCAGATGCGGATCGCCGGCACCACTACCCAGCTCCTTACGGGGCATGGTGGGTTCTCCGAATATTTGACTCGCTTCAAATGTTAGGGGGACCCATGATGTGCCTGTGAGCCGGGCGTCGACGAGACGGTCGTCCACCTCCTCGTGGACTGTCCTGTCCACGCAAGGGCACGGTACGAGGTGGAGACGAAGATGCAGTTAAAAGTGTGCATTAATAACTTACCCATATTAATGACGAAACAGTACCGGGAATATTTCTTGGAATACTGCGTTAAATTCTTAAAATTGTCAATAAAAGAAATAGCACATAAGTATGTAATGCCTGACATTGCATAAGTGATTTTTTAGAGTTAAAATGTAAACGAAACCGGAAATGTAAAATATAGGTTAAAAATGTTTATTTTGTTGTAATAAATAAAAAGCGCACTATCCCACATCCCTGCTCCTAACTCCCATAGTATGAAAAGTATAGTATGAAAGTGCGAGAAGTATACATGCGAGAACTGGTATGACATCCAATTTTATTAAAACATGCGAACCCTGAGAGGATTGTAGATATAGGTTCGGCTAGGAAAGATACACGACCGGAATAGGCTTCGACGGAGTCGAAGGAGCTAGTAAAAAAAAAGGTCCATAGGCCACAGTAACCACTTTCCATCAGGTGGGCCGTGTGCTTGTCTGCCACCTAAGTGCTATAAAAAAGTAACTGCTTGATGCCCTCTATGCCTTTCCTGTTTATATATTTTTTGGAAATGGCTGACCAGCGGACCGATTTCCTCATCTCCTGTTCCTTTTATTAATAAAAAAATATTATACAGGTAACGTAACCTATCCCAACCTAACTATATTTTAAGTTAACTTAGATATTTGCATGAAAGACACTAATTTCCACTACGCGGTACATGTAAATTGAATTTTTCTCGTCACACGCTGACCTACGTAAATATGGCACACATTGATTTCTAGGCTACATTTTTGGCTTGCTTTTGTGAAGTTTCACTCGAATACGACGATTTTAATTTCAATAACAATTTCTTACATACTAAATCCTTACTTACTAGGATAACAATATAAAATACTAATGTTATCCACACCTTAGGACAGGGTTTAATCAATAAGAATCCTTTTATCATTTAGCAAATTAATGCATTTATTTATTTTCTTCTCCCAGCGTATCCAGTACATATTACGAATAAGAATCGGTAATGTAAGTACCGATTGTGATTCGTAATATGCTCATGACAATGATTTCTTATATATTACCTATATTCAATCCTATTATTATACATAACATAACATAAACTCACGCCTATATCCCCGAAGGGGTAGGCAGAGGTGCTAGCATCCACATTTCACCAGTTTATGTTTAGGTCCCAATGTAATAGGTGGCGAGCCTATTGCCATTAACCTGGCACTTATAAACCTGTACAACTTCGAAAAGCATCGAAAAAATGCTGTGTGCCATGGTAAAACCTGAGATCGAACCCGAGACCTCGTCTCAGCAGTCCATTACCCATACCACTAGGCTATTATTATTACATTCATATTCAATGCTTTTAATATTATAGTCAATTATAAAATATCAATAATCATATTTACTCAACACGAAAAAACAAAAGTCGGGGGCCGTGTATGCTTTTTCAGGCGGCAAAATATAAACCATAGATAAATAAATGCAATAGGTAATAGCAAAGACTATTTATAATGAAAATATGCCTCGAGTAAATGAGTATCCACTCGATACAAGCTAACACTTATAACTATTAATTTATCTACACTAAAATCACATAATAGTCTGTCTATACGCTCGTGCATTGCTTATGACCCCATCATCACGCCGTCTAAATGTTCGGCCACTCGCAGATGGTTGCTCCTTTAAGCGCATACGTGTTGTTTACTGTTGTGGAGGTTTTCGTACACAAAAATAATGAACCGCAGTTACAACGTGGCAATGCTGCCAGTCTTCTGGGAACGCTACCACAAGAGGCATGCGATGTGGAGGAATTCCACGACGCATTTTAATTATTCTTAGCTATAAGTAGTATAATAGTTATTTTAGATTTATTGTATCTAATTTATGAATATCTTACAATGATTAGTGTAAAAATATCTAATAATATAAATATAATGTACCTAATATATTGATTATACCTATCTAACACCCCTGGCCTACACATCTAGTTGGTCACGAGTTTCTCAAAACATGTCTCCTTCACCAGATGATACTCGCCCAAAGAACTCAAGATTCACAAAAGGAGACAAATGTACTTTTACTTTCTTAACAATAACGTTCTGCTTAATTATATTAGTGAGCATTATATATATTGTTCACTTATGGGTGGTGAAACATACAACGGATACCATGTTGAAAATATCTCGACGAACACAGACTGATTGTAAGTTCCATAATATATTTTTGAGTAACGAAATTTCTAAAACATTTACAAAAGCATATAATTTAAAATATTTATTGTTATTTTGTTACAATGACTCCTTTACATAGGTATCTGTAAGTTGCTTGTAGGTAGGTAATTCTCACTAAACAGTCTCTTTAGAACAAAAAAAATGCGGTGAGGGATGGGATGAGAATGGGGTAGTGGTACCCAACTCTGATACTAGATAAATGAATGATTGAATTTTGATACCCATTTGTATTGTCATAGCGTACATTTTGGTATTAACTTCTGTATGATAGCTACAAAATGTAACGCGTGATTGATGGTTCTTCGGTTGATGGCATTTCATGATAACAACTTTTTTTTTGCAAAACAGTCAGTGAAGTTTATGAACTCAATCCAATTCTTAATGATAGTCTTAATGACATTTATAAACTCAGACTTATTATGTATTATATTACAATCTAATACAATAATATGTGTCACTGACTGGAAGCAGAACCAAAAACCGGAAGGCAGACCCTGTGCCTCAAGTTCTCTTTGGCCTCAGGATAATACGTCAAATCTCTATGACGATGATGATGATGAATGTCAAATGATACTAACTGTTATCACCTATTATTAGTTATATATTCTGTGACGCTGTAGTGTAGATGCTTAGCTGGGGCAGATGGGGTTGTATATTTTAGTAAGTAGAGGAAAATATGAATAATATTTTCCACGCCCCAATTGAGCAGTCCGACTGGGGAAGTACCTCCACCTTATAGAATACCATGGCGATAATAACCTCGTGTTGTGTTCCCGGCGGTGAGTAGAGAGCTCTCTGACGAGTTTTTTTTTTTCTGTTAGTGGGAAGACTAAAGGCTTGTCCTGATTGTGTCTTCTGCACTGACGGCACAGAAACTCTCTGTTCTTACAGGGTCGGTAGCACGGGTGTGACTCCCCTGGGTTGCACACGTTCATAGGTCACGGTAACCACTTACCATCAGGTCGGCCGTGTGCTTGTCTGCCTCCTAAGTTATATAAAAAAGTCAGCGTCAGAACTATATTTACTACAAAGTTTGATTTATAATAAATAATAAAAACAGTGTGATTTGTTCTTAATACCTTGATATTAAGAACAAATCACACTGTTTTATTTATTTAAATTGTTTTATTGTTTGAACTAAAGTTATGTATCAAATAATAGAACAATCAATCAACAGGTAAGGGGACTTAGTTTCCCTTTCCTGTTGATTGATTAAGATCATTCTGAGTACTTTGTTCGTCAATAACGGTCTGATGCTGACTGTACCTCTTATTATTTAGTTTTGTACTCGCACAAAATATATTCTTAACTAAAGCAAATTAAAAAAAACTAGTTTTAATATAGTTCTCTGAGTTTCTTGCTGGTATCTTCTCAGTAGAACTAACCTACCGAACCAGCGAAAGAATCATTTTCCAATGGTTTATTTTCACATTAGTTAATATTTTTATATTATTCCTTGACATATTGTAATATTTTGACGTTCATTTGTGCTCTTTGTGTGCTTAGACTGAATAAATGAAATTTAATCTTTGATTATTTTTGTAAACTTTGCTTACTCAGATAAAGTTAAGGGCCTATCTATATCAATCAATCAATAAATCAGCTTATTTCCTTGTATACAGTACGGATGAAAGTTACGAAATCGAATTACCCATACAGTGGCATGCTTTTTGTGAATGACAGCAATCGAGTCATTTGCAATACTCTATTGCTTAATAAGCATTGGTCGCTGACTCCCGGACAGTGCACCTCCATGCGGACAGATCCACTGCTGGCAGACTACTTGGGACTGTGGAAGATTCAGTATAAAATCCATAGAAAATATGTTCGTAAGTAATGGTATTATTCATAAGCATACATTTTAGTGAAACGTTTATCTCAGACTTGAACCGACTAAAACCGGACGCCCCCCCCCCCCCCCATAAAGCATTCCCCTTGCATTCCCGTAGAAACGACAGGTACCTATTAGAATATTTAAAATTCCTTTGGAGCTATTAGAAGACTTAGTAGACCAACTTCTGAAGTAGTCTATCCACAACCTCAGGGAGAGCCTGCTGTCCAACACGTTGGACAGAGCTGTTTAGTCACGTCCCCGTAACTTTATTTTCGTGCGGATATCCCCACGAATTCCACAACCGTCGGCCAGCGGGGTGGATACGTCGGACTCAAACCATCAAAAACGCACCAAAATCTCTGATCCCATAATAACGTGGTATAAAGTTGCCCCATAAGGTCCCTCAGACGACCACCACTGAAAGGTGCTTCAGTAAGGTACAAAGTGCTTATGGAGGGTATAAACTGAATACAGTTACCAATAGACCACGGGTGTTGATAAAAACTGAAACTTCGTGAAATCGCTGAATGTGTTGCTAAGCGCAAATCTCGAGAGCAGTTGAACCGACTTAGCTAATTATTTTTTTAGAATATTCCTTGAAGTACGAGGATGGTTCTTACGGAGAGAAAAATTTAAAAACAATACTTTTACAAAATTGCCTTAAAAAGTTTAAAAGCCATACTTTTATAAACTGTCATACAAAAGATTAATAATAATACTTAAAAGTCAATTTGAACTTTAATACCATACTATAAAGTTTACGTGTCAGTGGAGAGGTTCCGGGAAAGGAAAACAATTCTGTTAGTCTGTCTGTCTGTTTATTACGCTGTATTATCTTCGATTTTTGGTTTGGTATTTTAATAGTAAGGACTCGTTACATTTATGGTCAGCGTTGCCTGAATGTAACTTCTGTAGCACTTTGTGTAACTTCTGTCCCTCTTATACTATTTTTGTGTTACACAACTCAAAACATTACTTCATTGTTACATTTGCCGTATGACATACTGGACACAAAGATTATAATTTTTTTTGGTAATAAAAGCAAAAGAAGCACTATCACTCATTTTCTATGAATAAATTATATTTATTTTTAATTTATTTATAGGGCTTAATCGCTGAGATTGACCGCCGTATCCACGAACAAGGCGGTGACTCCCGCTCCGGCTCGTTTCTGGGGCAGAGGAAGGCCATCGCGATTCAGCGAGGCAACGCTGCCAGTGTCATGGGCACCTTTGCGCCGGGAACGATGCGGGGCGGGTTATTTGATTTGACATAACAACTGACAAAATCTATGATTGCTGATAATGATTGGACATTTGTACTGTAATTTATTTATTACCATTTTACAAAGTACTTAAATACGTAGAAAGAAAACCATAAGCCAATTGAGCTTGTCTTGAATGCTATCTCTGTTTTATATGTATGTGTATATTGTAGACACACAACTGTATAACAGTAATAGGTATAACACAAGAAAGAAAGAGAAAGCGAACATTTAGTTTGAATAGAAAGAAAGAAAGAAAGAAAGAAACCATTTATTATACACACACACTTACACTACACATAAAAAAACCACTATCGGAACATAAAAAACAAATAAAACACAAATAGTAAGATACAAAAAAAACAACATAATTTAAAAATAACAACTATTAACATATACCATATTGATAACAAAATGTAACCACAAAAATTCATAACTACCCACAGATTTAGGCACTCGATTTGAACAGTTGAACCTACTAAATGCTTTAAAATTTAATGATTTAACCATTTTACTAATTTTCTGCTTTGAGCGATATTTAACTTTTACTATAAATTAACTGACTAACCCACTTACCTCCAACAAGTCAATCGAGAGGTTCTGGGTTCGAATTTACACCATCAATGTGAACCCACTTCAAGCAATTTAACTTACATGAAGGGATTAAAGGGAGCTCTTGTAATTTCGGTTACCTACTAGTACTCTTTTACAGAAAAAACGTGTTGTTGTGTTCCCGCCGGTGAGTAGGGTAGCTCGAGCTGACTGTACAATTTTTGTGCTGTCAGTGGGAAGACCAAAGGCTTGTCCTGCTTTGTCTTCTGCACTGACGACACAGAAACTTACTATTCTTACAGGGTCGGCAGCACTAGAGTGACTCCCCTGATGTTGCACACGCCCATAGTCCACGGTAAACACCTTATATCAGGTGGGTCGTATGCTTGACTGCCACCTAAGTTGTATAAAAATTAATCATGAACTTTATTATTACAGGCTCCGACATCAAATATACTGTAACTCACAATCATTTCAATAGAGGGAATTACGAGAACAACATTGGTCTAATCGAACACACGGACCCGATCGAAGGAATATATTACAGAGGTAATAATGTATTACATACATACATATAATCACACTTTAATCCCTGGAGGGTTAGGCAGAGGTGAATTAACACCCACATTTCACCAATCATGGAATACAGTCCCACGTAATAGGGGGTAAGCCTATTACCGTCTTCCGGGCACTATTGTTGACTCGAGCAATGCATCTAAAGCTGAGTATGTATAAATGAATATGTATTGCCATATCTTATATATAAAATTCTCGTGTCACGGTGTTCGAACTTGAACTCCTCCGAAACGGCTTGACCGATTCTCATGAAATTTTGTGAGCATATTGAGTAGGACTGAGAATCGGCCAACATCTATTTTTCATCCCCCTAAATGCTAAGGGTAGTCCACCCTAACTCTTTTTAACATGGTAAAATAACGTTTGCCGGGACAGCTAGTCTTATATATAAAATTCTCGTGTCACAATGTTCGTTCCCGTTCTCCTCCGAAACGGCTTGACCGATTCTCATGAAATTTTGTGAGCATATTGAGTAGGTCTGAGAATCGGCCAACATCTATTTTTCATACCCCTTAGTGATAAGGGTTGTCCACCCTGGGAACCGACATCCACGCGGGTGGAGCCGCGGGCAAAAGCTAGTTATATTTATATTTTCTTGTGTGAAAAAGTAAAAAGTTATCGTAAAAAGGTAAGCAGATAATTATCAAATTGTGAGGCTGTAGACTGGGGTTTGAATCCCGCAACGCTCAGTGTAAATATTTTTATTTGTGTAGGTATATGATATGCATTTTGAAAACAAAACGTAAGTAGATACAACTAGAAGATAGTTGTGCACAACTAGGACAAAACATACAATCTCTTATAGCAACCATTGGATCAGAGAGGGTAGTATGGTGTACAAAGTTCTAACAATTTTGGTGCACTTTACATAGAAGTCAAAAACATAATTCAATGAGTACTCATAAGCACCTATAATATGTCTTTGAGTAGGTAGGATATTAAAATGATCGGATCTGAATGAATAATCAAAATGGCAATACTTATTGCCATGTTGATATCAGATACTTTCATCAGGTACCTACCTAGTTACATAGTTTACACTGTATTATTAACCACTCAGGTGGCAGATGCGCGCCCGGCCAGTTTGATGGAGAATGACGAAAAAATACATTCTTTTATACATACCTATGGCAGAAGTTTAATGAAATCAAATACTTGTTATGAGGAGGTTATGAGGAGGTAGGACACGGCGGTATTTCCGCCCAATTGAGCAGTCCGACTGGGGAAGTACCTCCGCCCTACAGAATACCGCGGTTATAATAACTTCATGTTGTGTTCCCAGCGGTGAGTAGGGTAGCCAGAGCTCACTGGAGAATTTGTGCTGTCAGTGGGATGACTAAAGGCTTGTTCTGCTTTGTCCTCTACACTGACGGCACAGAAACTCTGTGCTTACAGGGTCGACAGCGCGAGTGTGGCTTCTCTGGTGTTACTCACGTCCATAGGACACGGTAACCACTTTCCATCAGGTGGGCCGTGCGCTTGTCTGCCACTTAAGTGATATAAAAAAAAACTTGTATTAATTTCGACTATTCTCCATTGTGAGAATATAATGCTCAGAAGATATTAATTCGCTATAAATTCTTGGTAGCTAGCTAAAGTCTACTAGCAAGTACCTAATTTCAAAGGCTTTTGCTACTACTGCAAGGCGTTTACTAATCCCTTACATACAATTCCCGGAATATAACCGTACAAGCTATTCCAGATTTTAATCTATCTCTGTGCCAATTTTCAACCATATGGATTAAATTTCATGAATGCTCTTTCAGCAAAAAGCACTCTACAACAGATTTTCCAGGTTAATTAATTATGCTCTCTGAACGATGTACGTTGATACCATAGAACTAAGTTTTTATTAATTTCGTGGTACATTTATAATTTAAGGAGCCAAAGCGAATTAACACCCACATTTCACCAATCATTAAATTCGGTCCCACGTAATAGGGGGTGAGCCTATTGCCGTCTTCCGGGCACTATTGTTGACTCGAGCCATGTACCTGTACCTACACTGACCTACAGTCAACATTACATCGATCTTGACTACAAATTTGTCTCAAAATGATCTTAATATCAATGTATTAAGATGAATTCAAACTGTTTTATTAATATAAATTTATATTATTGTCCGAACCAAGACGGCCTCTGTGGTTTCGATGGTGGTTCGATTCCTGCTCAGTGCAAATATTTGTATGCACGAATATGTATATTGGCATTGGTCTGGGTGTTTCTATATATAATATGTATGTATTTACAAAAAAAAAGTATCTAAGTATGTTTATCCGCATTCTAGATTCCATGACACAAGCTAGTTGGATCTAAATAGCGTTGTGTAGAATGCTGTAGAATTTTTTTTTCTTTTATTAACTAAAGGTGTGTCTATACCAAATATATAAAACCAAGGCTTACTGATCATTTTGAGTACTTTGTTCGTCAAGATCGATCTAAGTCAAAGTCAAAAATTATTTATTCTGCATAGACCATTAAATCAGAATTTACAAAACGACAGTATAAAAAGAAATATTAAAGACTAGTGTAGCAAATGGACCACCGCGCCGTTTCGAAACGCGGCCCCGACCTGAAAAGACTCCGGCAAGAAATTTTGCGGGCATTTTTTTGCTCTACAAAAAATTTCTTGACCTAAATACAAAAATTTACTTGAGTAGCATAGTTGAGCGAATAGTATCATGTAAGTATTCTGCATTTTTAATAGCCTTTCTGGCACAATTTACTTTTAACTACATTTTGTAATTTATTCACAGGTAAATCCCTAATTCAATTACCTGAACCTAGTTAAAAAGCGTATACAGTTGCCTTGGAAAGAATGTCAAATTTTTTGAAGTCTACTACCACAGACTACAAGATTTTTTTTGTGTCTGACACTACGGTTAGAATGTCAATTTCTATAAACTTTTCTCGGAGGGAGACTCTGAAGTGTCTCTAAACTCTCTGAAGTGCAGCAAATGATACTGATTGCACACAGTACCACATAGAATCACGTAGTATTATTATCTATTCTGTAGTAACTCCTAACATGTGGTTCTATGTACAGTGTATGTGCACAGATATCCGTGAATGTATGTGTGTGTAACCGTTGATTGAAATTAATTTGTTCTATAACACCTTAGCTAGCCTTAATAGCCGTACTGGCCGTAATGCCCGTGGTTCGAAGTGCAGCAAATCCGATAATATCTATTGATTTTATACCGTGTACATACCAGCAAGCAAATGTAAACGGGGGATAATGAATAACCAGTGTAGATAAACGAAACGATAGATATACACATATAGTCATGCTTTTATCCCCGTAGGATTAGGCAGAGGTGAATTAATACCCAAATTTCACGTAATAGGGGGTCAGCCTATTCATCCCGGCACTATTGTTGAACATTAAAAGCAAATAGTTGTAATTCAGTTTGGATTTATTTTATTTTAACGACCACGTGAAGTTATGATGTACCTACGTACCTATCATTGTAAAGTTGTGGAGTTTAAGCGCAGTTAAAAGTTTATGCAAGGAAAATCGCGATGTCGATTTTATCGTTCGAAATTTTACTACGACTTCTTGAATGGATCCCGGTTAGGTATCTGTTCTTTTTTATTTATTTATTTATTTAAATTCTAAAAACTAACAGCTGGTAAGGGTAAACAATTTTATTGAGAGCCAATTAAAAGTCTTTACTTTTAGTTTTGAAATACATAGTAGCGCAATTCTAAGCAAAACAAAATAAGATTAGTCAAGGAATTAGATTACACCGCGGCGGTGGCGCGTCCGCGACGGTGGCGCGCCTAGCTCCCCGTTTCCGGGGACGAGTTGGGGACTCTGTAGTCCCCACACCCGAGAAGAGGGCCAGATCGTGAGAGATGGCCCTGGGTCGGCCGGGGTGCGAGGGATATGCCTGTCAACCTCACCTTCGGCAACCAAAGTGACCCACAGGCGGCGTGCGTTTTAGTCGGTTCGAGTCCGACATAACCTCCTCCACCGGCTCCGGTGGGGAGGTATCCGAGGGGATTATGCGCACGTAAAAAAAAAAGGAATTAGATTACACATACAATCACGCCTTTATCACTGGAGGGCCAGGCAGAGGTGAAGTAACTCCCACATTTCACCAATAATTGTATTCGGTCCCACGTAATAGGGGGTGAGCCTATTGCCGTATTCTGGGCACCATTGTTGACTCAAGCGATGCATCTGAGGCTGAGTCCGGGCTGTATATATCTGTCTGATGTTAAACAGCCATATCTCTTAGTCGCCTTGTACGACACCACATGGGAAGAGATGGGGTGGCCCTAATTCTACCCTGCCGGAAACCACGCGGCAACACAATTTTTAAAAGTCAAATAAAAAAATAACAAAAGTTAAACCGACTTCAAGAAACAAAATAGAGGTCTTGAACAGCGAAAAATAACTGGATTTACAGATTTACTGATATGTTAACAGTCGGTGCCTAGTCCGAGAGGCCACATATCAATTGATTTCATCATAAGCAGTAGTTCAGGCACAGCAAACAAAGTTGACTTTTTTTTATTTATTGTTCAAATCATTACATAAATACATTCATTTAACTTAAACCACTGGCTTCAACCAGAATGGTTTTTATGCGAGCGGGAGTCTTTTTATTGAAAGTTGCAAGTACTGAATACACAACATAAGTAGTCAGTCAAAACAATTAGCCAAATGGTTTAGAAAATTTCTTTGTAAACCTTTTAAAAATGGTTTCTTTTTTACATATTTATGCACCATTTGCTCTGGTAAGCTATTTGAAATTTCGGCTAGTATAAATTGATAAATACATTCACATGTATAATGTAATTTTCACATGTATTTATACATTCATTTAACTTAAACCACTGGCTTCAACCAGAATGGTTTTTATGCGAGCGGGAGTCTTTTTATTGAAAGTTGCAAGTACTGAATACACAACATAAGTAGTCAGTCAAAACAATTAGCCAAATGGTTTAGAAAATTTCTTTGTAAACCTTTTAAAAATGGTTTCTTTTTTACATATTTATGCACCATTTGTTCTGGTAAGCTATTTGAAATTTCGGCTAGTATATATTGATAAGTTCTAGTTCCATAAACATTTATAGATTTTGGCATATTACATTTCTTTACATGTGGCAACTGCCTTAAATTACTGTTTCGTGTGTGTGCTCGAATCTGATCTACATTTGAAATTTCTTCTTTCATGATGGCTATTTTGGTTTTACATCGAATTGGTAGATATTGATTGAATGACAATATTTAAATAGTCCGTTATAGTCATCTTTATATTTATTCTTTACATTTAGTGGAACAATAGAACTTATCCTATCGTACTACTTTTTATCGTGGTATTCTGATTATGTACCCGCAACCAATTAGAATTGAATTACAGAAATAAAAGTTAGCCTATGTGGTAAGGTAATACAATACAATGCAATATATTTTATTGCGAAATAAGGGTACAAATATAAAGGTGTTACAATTATTACATCTGGGTTCCACCATACTTCAGCCGATTAGCATACAATAATGTCACATAACTTATTGACAATAGTACATAATCTTCATCAATTATAAATTAAGATTTAATAAAATATTTCATGTCAAGATTTTAGCTGTCAGTATTTTTGTGTTCAACATAATAATCACTTTCAAGCAGCATACATAATAACATTGAATTAGTCAAATAGTCAAATAAAATTACAAAATACATATTTCAATACAAATAAGAATGTCAACATTTAAATTTTATTTAATAATCCAGACTATTATCTATTTAGGTACCTTATAATTAGTCTGATACGAACTCGACACAGGTGAATAGGTCTTACACGTGCCCATACTATATTTCTTTCTTTATTCTTTATATCGGGTTATACCTACTTCTTCTTAGGTCCCAGTCCCGAGACAAATAATATTCTGTGTATCATTCTTGTGAAATAAAATAAATTTCAAAGTAAAAAGAAATTAATTGCACCATACTGAAACCAAAGAAACGAAGTTAACTTGAGTATTTTGTGATTTGTTGCAAAGTTCAGAAAGTTTTGTAACAGCAGAAGCCGCACCAATGTCCAGTTTACATATAATACCTAGGTAACTTAATGATAGTTGCTCAAGTATGGAATAAATAAAAAGGTGACTTTTTAGGGTTCCGTACCTCGAGAGGAAAAAGACGGAACCCTTATAAGATCGTGTGTGAGGTGGAGGAGGTAGGACACGACGGTATTTGCGTCTAATTGAGCAGTCCGACTGGGGAAGTAACTCCGCCCTACAGAATACCGCGGTCATAATAACCTCGTGTAGTGTTCCAGACGGCGAGTAGGGTAGCGAGAGCTCACTGGAGAGTTTTGTGCTGTTAGTGCGAAGAGCAAAAGCTTGTCCTGCTTTGTCTTTTACATTGACGGCACAGAAACTCTGTGCTTACAGGGTTGGCAGCGCGGGTGCGACTACCTTGGTGTTGCACACGTCCAAAGGCAACGGTAATCAATTTCCATCAGGTGAACCGTGTGCTTGTCTGTCAACCAAGTGGTATAAAACCAACAGTGCAAAATCCCCACGGATACCTCTCCACCGGAGCCGGTGGAAGAGGTTATGTCGGATTCGAACCGACTCAAACGCACGCCGCCTGTGGGTCGCTTTGGTTGCCGAAGGTGAGGTTGACAGTGTGAAATATGGGTTGAAAGTTTATAAGAATGTTACACATATTGATAACTCACTTGTACTTTTCCACATTACTTTATTGCTTATTACACCTGACCGGTTTCGCCTTACGGCATCCTCAAAGGTTTATAATGACATTTAAGAACATTCCTATTAGAAACATTGCGACACTCAAACATATTACACATGTGGGTAGTTGTAAAATTATGTATACCAGTATAAATTTTATCCCCAAAATATAGGGAAATAATATATATGTGGTCCTAAATATATTTTGAATTTATGAATTATTACTATTATGTATTTAAGTTATAATGTCAATTAAAAAATTATATAAAATTATAAGAAATACTTATAAGTGTTGAAATACTAATATAATTGAAAATTAAATATCAATATGTGTAACAACAAATTCCACCAAGTGCCATCAATCTACAGTATAAATAGTTATAGGAATGTCATATCGCTTTTGAAGGCAGAAGCATGAAATACAATTGTAAGCTGATACAATTTCGTGAGCATGTTTTGGGGTAGTGCTGAATGCTTTAGATTTATGATTAGTAGATAGCGTGGTGAAATTCTCGGGCGTCGGAGGTCGATGAACGACCTCCGCCCCCCATGAGCGCCGGCCTGGGGGTGACAGGTGAAGCCGCCTGTCACCCTGGCAGAAGCAGGCCGCGGCGGTGGCGCGCGTGACGCGCCTCCCCGTTTCCGGGGACGAGTTGGGGACTCTGTAGTCCCCACACCCGAGAAGAGGGCCATATCGTGAGAGATGGCCCTGGGTCGGCCGGGGTGCGAGGGATATGCCTGTCAACCTCACCTTCGGCAACCAAAACGACCCACAGGCGGCGTGCGTTTTAGTCGGTTCGAGTCCGACATAACCTCCTCCACCGGCTCCGGTGGGGAGATATCCGTGGGGATTTTGCGCACGTAAAAAAAAAAAAAAAAAAAAAAGCGTGGTGAAATTTGATAACACAACGGATTTTACCGAATACATCTGCGAACTCCTGTACTCGGAACCAGGCGTGAAGTTATGTAGCGTGGTTGTGTAAGCACTGTATACGAGTACATTATAGTCAATAGCAGCAATCGCGGTGGGCTTGCTGTTATTTATTGCTAAGTTACGATAACTGTCTTCAAAGCTCATCACAAATGGGGCTATTTTTGCCCGACTTCGGCGAAGCAAAACGAGGGTATGTATGTATGTTCATCTGTTCTCTCATAGCTCCTCAACCACATATTAAAACTGGACAAATGAAGCATCATTAAAAGTGTCTTAGTCGTCCTCTGGTTATAAGCTATATAACGTGTCACTGAATCTAATGTGGCGCCCTCTAGCGGTCATGAAGTACCGTGTTAAAAAATAAATTTGAGATGAAAGTAAATTTGAGTTGATACTAAACACGACTTGTTTTGTAGTATCAACTAAAAGGGCTTAATTAGTACACTTCAAATATGTATAAATTATACGTATTACTTGCACCAAAATAATATAAATAAAAAAATAAATTTAAAACTAAAACCGGACTACTGAAAAATGACGCTCTAAAAAGTGTTAAACAAAAAATCTAGGATAGCCGTGGTCGTATGCCAATTGTGTGTGTGTGTTGTTTTGTTAGATAAAGTGGCATACGACCAAGGCTATCCTAGATTTTTCTTGTTTAATACTTTTTAGAGCGTGATTTTTCAGCAGTCGGGTTTTAGTTTTAAACTTAATTTTTTAGGGTAAAAAAGTTCTAACTAAGAATCAAAACCACAAGAATGACCATAAAAGCAATAATATATCGAGCAGAACTCATTAGCTCAGATATAGGTATTAAACTATCATGATAACTCACATCAGTATCAACATATTCGAGATATTTACCATTTTTCGAGTTTCCGATATTTCGGTTCTGTTGCAAACACCAAGATTACAGAGGAACTGGAATATTAGCGGTGAACAGAGAAAAAGTTTTTTGAAACTGACATTTGCTCAGATACCTACATGTCATACATAACATAAAATTTTATGTATTTCTATGCTATATTATTTACATATGGTGTGATCCATTTATACACCCGTTAGGCGAATATCCTGACTCAAATTACATAACTTAACACAAAGCGTTTTGAGCTATGCTAACAATGTTAACAGAGGGATGAAGGAGAGGGATCTGACCACACCAGTAGCTGGCATCACTAAAGCAAATATCAGAAGTCAAAATGTAGTGCTCGAATATTCCGAGCCAATCGATCTTTGGTGCCCGCTTTATATGACCTACTTTTAAAATGAGATGAAATTTATATAAAATTATAAGGCTTTAACAGAACCTATGCTTTTCAATTTGCTTCTCAATACATTTATGATAATATCATATATGTACGAAAATACCTAAATATTTTCGAAAAACTATCTGATTGTACACAATTTTAATACGAGAAACAAAAATAAACTAGTTGTACCAAAACTTAGGCTTCACAAGGTTGGTGATTCATTTGTAGGAAGCTGCATAAAAATATTTAATAAAATTCCTCAGGATTTGATTAATATGCCAATAAATAAATTTAAATTAGAAGTGAAAAAAACATTAATGAGTAAAGGTTATTATAAAGTGGATGAGTATCTTAATGATATTAATTCGTGGTCAACATAAGTCTCTTGCTTGCTCGCACAAAATAAATTGTAAACTAAAGCAAATCAAAAAAAAAAGAAAAATAATCTAGTTCTAATATAGTTCGCTGAGTTTCTTGCTGGTATCTTCTCAGTAGAACTAACCTACCGAACCAGCGAAAGAATCATTTTCCAATGGTTTATTTGCACATTATTTAATATTTTAATATTATTTCTTGACATACTCAATTGTAAAATTTTGACGTTCATATGTGCTCTTTGTGTGCCTAAACTGAATAAATGAAATTGATTCTTTGATTCTATGAGTCGACTATGTACAAGTCGTGCGCCATTCGCATGAGTTCATATACTCATAAGCTCATTATAAAGCTTAAGAATTTGTTTGTTTGACAGAATTGTTTGTTTATAACTCAAGTACCTACCTACTAGTGTTCGAATTGAAAAAATATTTTTGTGTTCAATAGTCCGTTTACCGAGAAAAGTTATAAGTTATCACGCTAGTACTCAAGGGAGCAGAGCGGTTACGGTTATCATACATGTGAATAAAAACCGGTAAAACCGGGGCAAGTACAAAACAAAACTAAAATTGAATGAAGTGACGTAACACACCAGCTGGTAAGTAATACACAAATAACCACCAATGTATAAACTATAAATGAATACATAACATCTATATATCATTCTATTCACTGAGACTGGGGTGATCACAAGCTCCGTACGGACTTGTGCAGGACTCAATACGATGAGTGCTTTTAACATGACCTAATTCAAATTTGCATGACCGAGGAAGGATAATAGGGAGGAAACTACTTTATCAAGGCGTATTTGACCGCCGGTAGCCAATCTCGTCGTATCACAAAAATACATTGATGCGGTCCGTGCATGGTGCGTTCATTCATTGATTCAAATGCACGAGCTTGGAGGTTAGTTGAAATTGAAACACGCAGGTTCACTACATAAACTGTATGGCTCGGGTCGACTTTGAGAGGATCACATTGATAGTTTACGTATCTATATAATCATATACCAGTGTATCTCAAACGTTTAGTTTCATGTATCTAAATAACAAGATAAAAAAATACCTACAGCATACCACGGCTATAATAACCACGTGTTGTGTTCCCGGCGATGGTGCGTAAGGTAGCCAGAGCTCACTGGAGAGTTTTTGTACTGTCAGTGGGAAGACCAAAGGCTTGTCCTGATTTTGTGTTCTGCATTGAGGGCACATAAAATCTTTGTTCTTACAGGGTCGGTAGCACCGATGTGACTCCACTGGTGTTACACACGTTCATAGGTCACGGTAACCACTTTCCATCAGGTGGGCCGTGTGCTTGTCTGCCAACTAAATTGTATATAAAAAAAGTAGTTAGGTACGTTATCTTACAAAAAATGTGTTAAGTACCATAATGATTTCATGTATCGTTTTTGTAATCTTTAAAGAACAAATTGAACATTTTTTTAATTATTATTATCCCTATCTACCAAAAGGTGATGAACTAGGCGCCAATCGCTAAATACTTACATCCTTTAACTAGCCAGGTTACCATAAAGCCTCTAAGTAATAAATTGGAAAGTTATAAGTCTGCAGACTGAGCTCAGTACATAATATTAATACTAATAGTATTATCTGTTCCAATTGACAAAAGCTGTGCCAAAATAACTACATCAATAAGTTAATTAACTTCAAATGGCGATATAATCCAGTTTACATATTAATAGGTACCTAAAGTATTATAATCCTCACTGTGTCAGACTGAACGTCGGTGAGCATAGATCAGTATATTTTAAAATAAAAACGTTTTAATTAGGTACCTAACTTTGATATCCCTTGCAGCTAGCATGTTACGAAAATAAACTATACCTTCGGTTTTGAGACCCGAGATGGCATTCGATTCGATTTTAGTCAGTTTGATTACATCATATCTGACCAGCGGGGATGTCTCTGTGAGGATTTCATCAAAAGGTACACCCACAAAGGTATTCCTTTCAGTGTGCAGTGCACGTTTTAATTAGAGCTACAGGGAAGAAAAGCGCAGTAGGTAACTAACTATTACTGTATAGTATAATTTTACCAATATTTGGCTAGTTGGAATATACATTTTTGGAAGTTATATTAAGATTGAGTATTTTCATTTTGTGTAGGTATTTAATGTAGGTGTGTATGACGTTCAATAGGCTATTTGACAAGGCCGTACGATTCTTCAAAAAACCGCTTAATATCTTAATTTTTGCTGTAAAAATTTGCCTTGCAAAAAAAGTTATTTGTTAGACCAACTGAAACTATGACTTTTCCCCTTCGGTTTCAAGAATCCACTTAGTAGACCCACCGGTGAGTCTCAGAATACTGGTATGTCACCAAACGCCCACAGGACTACTGAGATTTTATCATTTTCGAAGACCCACTAATGACCCCTTCGTTGTCAAGGTTCATAAAGCAGACCCAAAGGTGGATCTCAGAATAGAGACATGTCTAAGACATATCAGTATTCTGAGTTCCCGCGGTGGGTCTACTTAGTGGGTCCTTGAAGCCGATGGGAATTTTCTTCATTATTAATTCTCAGAATATAACAATTTTTTACTTTTTAGATTAATCATTACATATCAAATTACTTTTATTAGAAACTATACACATTGAAACGCAACGTGGACCGAGATAAATGCGATATTTATTTGCACTCCATACATTTGCACCTTTTGTATGGAGCGTTTTCGGCCGGCTTGAGAAATTGAATTTTCAAAATCAAATATCTTTAAAACTATTTCTCGTTAGAAAATTTCTCTTTAGCAGTTCATTATATTATACTGAAGTGGTCATTTATCGACATTAAAAAAATAGTCAAATAGCCTATTATAAATTCATTTACCTACCCATTGCTAGGGATGAGCTAAATACATACATACATATATATACTCACGCCTTTATCCCCGGACGGTTAGGCAGAGGTAAATTAACACTGACATTGCACCAATCGTTGAAAATACATACTTTGCTTAAGGCTGTAATATAAATAAAACATACAAAATAAAGTATTTTAGCTATTTTAATTGAAATACAAAATACAAATAATAATGAAATTACAAAAATAATGAAATTATTAATATTCTCTCTACTCCTCCAACTAAGCTAAATTGCTGAGTGAGGTAGTGTAATGACCGACCTTTAACCACTAAGCTACCGAAACTTTTAAGGTCTTAAGGTTGCCGGAGGTGAGATTGGCCGAGACGTATCTGACACCCCGGACGATCAAGTCTATCTCTTTCGAGCTGGCTCTCTTCGGATGTGGGTCGTCATGTAGCCCCCGGGTAAGGAGGGGCGCGTATTGTTCCGCCGCCTCAGCCTGCTTCTGCTAGGATATTGAGCGCAGTAGGTTGTACCTCCACAACGGTGCTCTTGTCTATGTTACTTAACCGTTATTGCGCGAATCTCGCACCTAATGAAGTATACTATTGTTGCCAACGAGAATAATTATGGAAACACAACTTTATAGTTTTCAAACAGTATCTTTTATTAAACGTAAAACAAAGATGATCAATTTTAATACAAAAACTAATGTGAATGATAAACCCGATGCTGTTTGATATTCTTCATGGTCGGCAGCACAAGTGGTGTTGCATACGTCCATAGGGGTCGGTAATCACTTCCCATCAGGTGAGCCGTGTGTTTGTCTGCCACCTAAGTTTTATAAAAAAAGACATGTGGTACCAGTTTACTTAAGAACGTTCGGTAACATGAAAACGATTTCTCTTTAGTAAACAGCGTTGCTACAGCACTAAATCCGCGTTCAGACAAATATGACTATGGGTTCCTTTCGCCTCTGGCTTCGACCAGAGGTGGGGGACACGGTCTTATACAGACCACTGTTCGACCAAGCCGTAAGCCTGACTCAGGACAGTAACGATGGCGCCTAGAGGGCTACGAGGAAGACAGCCTCTGTAAAATATTACACCCAAAGGTGGACGGAACCGTTCTAATACAGACTGAGTTCGGTCCGGCCGTAATCCTGAACTGACAAGACCGGTGGATAGGATCCACGAGGAGTAAACACCTAAAAAATACCTAAGCCCAAGCTCTAACGCCTGACGAGGTGCTGACTGCACTTGTATAGCGCGGAGGTCGTGCTCCCCGACGCGGAGTTTGCGGTGTCGAAAAAAGCCGAAGTCGAAACAGGTAAGGGCTGAGGGCTGTGGACCGTAGCATTTGTATTTCTACGTACGTACGTAGTTTCCTGAATAACGTTTGTCCCTTTCAATCCAGTCAAAATAGAAGAAATAAAATGGTAAGCTGGCATTCATTCGCATTATTTTGAAAATTGGTGGAGGTCTTATATATTATGACCAAAGAAATATCAGAAGTTCCATTGATTGGACTTAAGCATTTTTTATTCTAATTTTAAAATCGCGATATCTCCGTAATAGTCCGCACAAAAAGTATGAAACCTATTTTGTAGGTAATTACTATCCAAGGTACTTACTTACTTACTACTACTTTCTGTTTACGGGAAAATTGAAAGATTACAATAATTTTGACCTTTGATCTTGAATAAAAAAATATACAATACCAACCGATGGGAATTTTTGGCATTGTTTGTCTTATGGTGTATTTAAGACCCCCACTAATTTTCAGCTCTATGCGAATTTATGCAAACTGAAATCTTTATTATGACTGGATTTTTTTCGGCACACATGTGAAGGTTCCAAAATAAGTAAATATTGAAAACTTTGATAGATCATAAAAACAAAATCTTGGGTTTTTATTTGTGCTAAGTAATTTGATCTAGAAAATCATTTGAAACTACATCGAAATCTGGACAACATTTTATCCAAACATTTTCAATGTCCTTTGAAAAATCAACTGGTTGCAACACGGCAGTGCATACACTGACAAATAGGAGTTGATACTATGAATTGTTTTTCTTTAGTTATTAGGTACTTAAGCATAAAAACCAGACTACATGGCACTTATGGCATGTTTTATTGTACTTTTTGTTTAAAGTGATTTAAAACTAAAAAATAAAGCAAAATCCAGATTTCTAAAGATATTTCTGAGTAATAAATCAGGAATGAATGTGGGACTCAATAACCCCTAAATTCAAAACATAACTATTGGCCAATTACTAAATATATTGATTATTTTAAATTAATAAATTTATCGATCATGATCGGTATTCAAAATAATCAATTCACTTTGAGAATTATCCGAAAAAGATAACATTATTTGACTATTAAGATGTTTTTGAAGACTATAAACAACTAACTACTAACAGGAAAAGACTTTTGCAATTTAAAAGTTTTGAAAAAATGATTTTTTCATCTTTGGTTGGCTAGAGTATATTGCTACCTTCATCGTAAAGAGGTAACGTTATACATAGTATGTGATTTCAGTAATGGAGTGGTATTTTACCGGTTATCTAAATTAACTCTACCGATTAATTATCGATAAAAATAATGATACTTCTACTCAGTTAAATAGCATTATTTTTCTATAATTCTATGAGAACTTTGATTACCGATCAAAGATGGCGGACTCAAAACTTGAATTAAAATCAATATGGGTATCATTTTCGGGGTTTTCAAGGTTGTCGATTACAAATATATTACCTATTTAGCGATCAAAAGTGGCCGATTCAAAAATCCTTTTAGCGATAAAAGATGGTGGACTTGAAATTTTAAATAAAATCAAGACGGGTATCATTTGTCGGGTTTTTTGGGGTTGTTCATTATGAATATATTATTAGATATATTATTAAAATTTTCAATGACATCAATGTTGGTTTCATTTTTGAGGTTTTCGGGGTTGCTGATTACGAATTGTACCCTACGACACTCGAGAGATGATTACCTTTCATTTGAGATACCATTCATCGAAATCCGTCCAGCCTATCCATTAAGCTATCAAAGACAATCCTGTAAACCTTGAAAATGATCTTGTACAGAAGTCTCACTCTGTTTGACTCCGAGTTTACGCGTGGCTGTTTTTGATGATATGTACTCTGAATAACAAATTTTGTTATTCAGATTGTAGTTAACCCGCAGCCCCGCGTTGTACCTCTTGCACTCCCCAGTTGCCTGCGCGTACGCACGGATTGCCATCAACTCAAGTAACAATAAAAGTATCGATACTTAGGTAATAGCGATAAATTGGTAATGTGATTACCGTTATTATTAAATTCTTCGTAAATTACCGTTACTCATGTACGTAAAAGTGCTAACTTTACGAAAATAACATTCATTACCGATACTTGTAGTGTGTTTTGGTAACTTTACCAAGCCCTGCTTGAAACAAGATATTTTTCTTAAGTAGGTACTTGACTCTTGTGTAAAAATTCTTAGATGAAGTCGACATTAGTCCGGTCCTTAGATATGAAATAAGCGTTTTATCGTACTGACCAGTTTGATCTGCAATCTCCTCTTTGGTTAAGAAATCCAAATTCAAATTTATAAAATTCATTTAGCTCGTACGTTTGAGTTTAGAAAATGGTCATTCATTTGTTTTTTCCTCATTATTTTTTTCTTTGGCGTCGCTTATTACCGCACAATGGAAAACAAAATATATCGGTATATTTACGAGTATGAGTTCTACCGAAGCATCAGTGCAGCAGAAACAGTTCGAAGGGTTAATGATGTGTACGGCCCTGGTGTCGCATAAGAAAGCACGTTACGTTATTGGCTTCAACGTTTTCGTTCTAGAAATTTCAACCTTCAGAACCAACCCCATGGTCGGCCGGAAACCAAAGTGGAAAATAAAGAATTAAAGGCTATTGTGGGAGTAAAAAGACTTGAAAAATGGGTACATGCGTCAACTGCTGTGTTAAACATGCGTCAACTGTTGTGTTACTTTGCTCATCTGACACAATAATGAAGTGATTTAAATCGAATCATTACCTGTGATGAAAAGTGGATACTGTAAGATATTCGGCAGCTCTCTTCGCAATGGCTGAATCCTGAAGACCCAGCCAAATCTTGCCCTAAACGAAAAATGGGCTCAGAAAAAGTAACTTGTGAGTATTAGGTGGACTAGCGCCATATATATATATACACTGAGAATATAATATATATATATATATATATATATAAATCTTGAAGGACATGTTGCGTCCTACATGGCGTTATTTACCGATGATGCCGCGTCCGACTGACTTTGTGCGTCCGAAATACGGACGCAAGATTAACCGACCCTCATTTTCAGCCCAAATGTTCCTTATGATCAATAGAATGCTAGGGCAAAAAATTGGCATGGACGTAATTCCATCACTACAACGCCTTTTAGCGTATAATATAGTTCGGCCGTCGCCCGACTGAAATTTGGAGGGCACTAGTGTTCAGCGTATACTTTACCACGTATACTTTGAGTTCAGTTCACCGATCTTATTGTGTCCATTGAATGTCGTACTTAATTTGTAAAGTTTTTATCATGATTTCGTGACAACTATCTTGCGTCTCTTAAATATCCTTAAACGGGCACTAGGTACGGTGTCTGAGAGGTCTATTCGGGGTTCACGAGGGACGGCGGGGGGACGGGCTTCAGCGCGCTCGCGTGCCGAAGTTTTTAAACAAACAGGCATGTGCCGGCCGTGATGTAAGTTTGTCACCAAAGTGAAAGCTTTAAAAGTGGTTATTTATTTGATCTATTATTACCTATAGATAGTTTTTTTTTAGTTTTCAGTTGTTATTGAGGTCTTAGTCATAGCGTGACTATGTCGCCCTCATTGGAATTGTTGAATACATGGTGTTTAATCAATGATCTATACAGCAAATCTTAGCTAAGGAATACAATTTTTTCGGCTCCTCAGAAGTTGGACTAGCGAGGATACTGTTACATAGGCCGATATTGTTATTACCGTTACCATATTGTTACGACAGACGTCGATATCTCGAAAACTAATAACCGGATCTTCAAGAAACAAAAACGCATTGTTAGTGACGAGGTACTCTACCGATTGCCATAAAAAAATCTAGAATTGTCAACACAAAGTCACAACCTATCTACGAGTACCTACTTATTTGAATAAAAACAAACAATAGGTAAATATCGAGAATGAACTCGAAAGTTCAGTGACGGCGGCAAACTTAGAAAGAGAGTGGGTAGTTAGCGCTCGCGTATTTTCTAGATGATTCGACCCTCCTAATTGAGAGGTATATAAACACGCTCGCATAGCGACACCATTCATTCTATCTTTGAGATCGCTAACAAACACAGCGAGCTTAAGCGACCGAAGAAGATTATACCTGCGACCTGAGCAACGACTGTGGACTACTGTGAACTACTGAGCGACTGGAACTGTTGGAGAGTACTGTGTGTACTAGTGATTTAATTGTCTAGTTTGTGGTGAGCTAATAAATACCTTCGTTGAGTAAACGGCATTTATTTGTACCCTGTGCACGTAACAATATAATTGCTTTCTTTGAGCCTAATTCCGGACACACTTCATCAAAATGTAATTGATGATTCCACAACGTTACATAAGCTACAGTTAGGCGAACCCAACTTATCCTTTAAAGATAGTGTGGTGTGGTCGTAAGGTGTTATTGGAATAAGACACGACTTTACTTGTTGGTAGCTCATTTATTACTGGAGTAAATATAATTACTACACACACCTCATTACAGGGGTAGATAAAAAGAAAAAAAATTATAATAGTAATGTTTTTTCTTTAAAAATAAAATAAAAGTAAACTACATAACTTTAAACTAGTTGCACATATATTAAACAGTTATACATACCCATAAGTAGTTACTTAATTTTAAATTGTTATACAGCTGCATAACTAAATAATGTTTTCTTAATCACTAGTTACATAAAGTTTAGTTCTATTCTTATGTATTATTTCGCGCTTTCCATTTTTTAAAATAACAACATTTGGTTCGATGTCTTTCAAAACTACATAGGGTCCTTTGTAGAGAGTTTCTAATTTGCTACAGGTTTCATTCTTAACTAATAGTAAATCATTTTCGTTGTACTTCACTGCATTCAATTTATTGTCATGTTTACTTTTTCTATCCACTTTCACTTTCACTAAATTTTCACATGCGTCCTTATGTGCTAACTGTAATCTATATTTCAGTTCTAAACTGTAGTCGTCTATGTTATACAATGGTTCTACGTTACTTATAATCCTACAAGGAATATTACAAGATTTCCCAAATACTAATTCAAAAGGAGCATACTTTGTTGCAGTATGTATGGTATTGTTGTATGAAAAACACCAAAACGGAAGCCAATAACTCCATGTGTCAGGGTGCTTTTCGCATTGAATTCGAAGATAAGAACCTAAATGCTTATGAGAATTTTCTAGTGCTCCAATTGTTTGGTGATGATATGCTGTAGAATTAAGTTTTTCTATTTCTAGCAACTTACAAACTTCTGTCATTGTATTAGATAAAAACTTAGTCCCTCTATCTGTCACAATACATTTCGGAATACCGAACCTTAAGATATAATTATGAACCAATGCTTTAGCTATCGTTACAGTCTCCTTATTTACTAATGCATATGCTTCTACGAACTTACTTAATTCACACTGAATGGTGAGAATGTAATTATTACCTTCCTCATCTTTGCTTAGAGGTCCCATCACATCTAAATATATTTTTTCAAGGGCAGACGTGGCGGTTGTCGTCACAACCATAGGCTCTACCGTATGCCTTGAATGTTTCATTCTTTGACATTTATCGCATTTACGAACAAATTCGCGAACGTCCTTTTCCATATTTGGCCAATAAAATCGTCTTTTAATATTGTTTACCATTCTGCGTACCCCAGCATGTCCGCTAGTGGGCAGCAAGTGATAATCATTAATAATGAACAATTTATCACTGTCTCTGTCTATACGTTTTACCCCTCTTAAGACACAAATTTTTGGTCCTTGGTAACTAATAGTACTATTTATTTCTTGAATTAATTCTTTCATAAATATTTCGTTCTTATCATTTTTTATTAAACATATTTCGTCGACGTTTATTAATTTACAGAAATTACTCAATTTAAATACAAATACGTCTCGCGTGAAATGTAACTTATAATTGAGATCTATAAATAATATCTTCTTGCTAGCGCTATAATGAAAACATTCTGATTTTGTATCAATCAGTTTGCCTAACTTACTCAACTCATCATTTTCTATTAATACCATCTCCACTGAACTAGTTGGTATCCTTAGTATTTCTACGACGCGCGGATGATCAGGCCGTTTATCATTAAAAATACAAGGGCTTACGCTCCTACTCCTGTCAATTCTACTTTTCTCCTCCTCTATTTTCTTTTGTGCTCTCGTCATTATCATAATTTTGTTATGCATGTCGTTAAGTTCTTCTGATGTAACAGATATTCGAGACAACGCATCGGCTACGGCGTTATCTTTTCCTTTGACGTACATGATCTCATAGTCATACTCTTCTAAGGTTAATCTAAATTTTAATAATCTGCTACTGGGATCTTTTATGCTAAATAAATATATCAAAGGCTTATGATCTGTCATTATAGTGAATTTTTTTCCAAATAAATATGGTCGAAAATATTTTACCCCCCAAATAACAGCAAGTAATTCTTTTTGAATAGTTGGATAATTTTTTTCTGCCTTATTTAAAGGTCTGCTAGCATAAGCTACAGGGCGCGAATCATTGTTACAAAGTACAGCACCAATTGCTATACCAGATGCGTCTGTTTGTAAAATAAATCTACTTTCTGGTGAAAAATCTGGGTATTGAAGTACAGGTGGTGACATAAGAGATTCCCTTAACTTTTGAAATGACAGATCACAGTCCACTGACCACACAAAAGGTACATTTTTTCTACAAAGTTTATTCAATGGTAAAGTTAATTCGGCAAAGTTTTTTATAAACTTTCTATAGTAATTACTAAAAGCGACAAAACGTCTGACGTCATCAGAGTTTTGCGGTATAGGATAATTTTTCAAAACTGTTATTTTATTTGGATCAGGTAAAATTCCGTTCTTTGTTATTGTATGTCCTAAATAAACTAATTCTGTTTTCAAAAATTGACATTTATTCGGATTAAGCTTCAAATTTACCTTTCTTAATCTTTCAAAAACATCTAATAGGTTATTATTGTGAATTTCTAAATTTCGCCCCATAATCACAAGGTCATCGAGATAAATAAAACATTTTTCGTAAGTGAGTCCTGACATTGCAACAGTCATAATCCTTGAGAACGCACTTGAGCTTATTTTCATCCCCATTGGTAATCTTTTCATGTGGTACTGACCCGTGTTAGTAGTGAAAGCTGTGATTTTTCGACTTTCTGGAGTCAAGGTCACTTGATAATATGACTGACTAAGGTCAAGGTGACTAAAGTAGACTGCTCCTGATAAGGAATCCAATATTTCGTTAATATTCGGTAGTGGGAATTTATCGTCCTTAATTGTTTCATTTAATTTACGATAATCTATTACTAATCTCCAATTTTTATTACAATTATTTTCTGACTTTTTCGGTACTAATAAAATAGGACTGGACCATTCGGAACACGTTTCTTCTATAATATCATCATGTAACATTTTAGATATTTGCTTTTCTAATTCGGGCTTTAAACTGTTTGGTATACGGTACGGTTTAGTGTACACAGGAACCGAGTCACGTTTTAAAACAATTGATTGTTCATACAGGTTAGTTGTAGTGAGCTTATCGCCTGGTAATTGAAATATGTCAGCATATTTGGAGCAAATAGCCTCAATGGTTTGTCTTTCGCTCGAGTGCAAATGATCTAATTTTAGTAGTGATAATAAAGTATGCGCTCGATTGGAGTTCGATTCGCATTTATGAAATGAACATATTTTATAATTATTTAATAGTTCTAGATGAGGTTGGAAAACTGGTAAAATAACATTGTTTTCGCTAGTATTCAAAATTCGAATAGGGATTACATTATGCCTAGGTGAAACAATTAAACTTGCCAAAAATATATTTTCCTGAATTTCACTAGGAAATATTACACAATCTTGGGTAATGTTTCTATCTAACTGTATGTAATGTATTGATTCACATCGCGGCGGAATGTTTAGAAAATTCGAACTAACCGCTGGTTTTCTGTACAAGGTTAAAGAGATCGTCTTGTCGTGAGTTTCTAAACTTAATAGTGATTTTTGTATATTAAATGTGACGGATTTAAATTGATCAAAAAAATCTTGACCTATTATACCATCTGATTGACACGGTATCTTCTCAAATATATAAAATTTATGCTTAAAACATATACCATCACATGTTCTAACAGTTAAATAAACATATCCATTAGAAATTCCTTTTCCCCCTATTCCATTTATAATAATTTTATCATCGTATAACGGCACATTTCTTGGTAATATGTCAGCACTTATAGCCGACAAAGAAGCACCGGTATCCAATAGCCATGAATACCTGACATTATTTACGAATAATGCGATATAATTTGCGTTACTTAAATCACATGTTAATATGTTATACTCTTTAGGATCGAAAAAACTGCTGATTATTATTAACACTTTGAGATGCTAATTCATTGCTATCGTGAGTTTGATTCTCGGTTGTTGCACCAGCACGTTGAATATAATCCATATTCTGACCTCTACCTCTACTATGATAAACTCGACCTCGATCCGTTTGCGTGTGGTAGCCACGAGTTTGATTTCCTCGAAACCCACGAGTTTGATTTCCTCGAAAACCACGAGTTTGATTTCCTCGAAAATTGTAATCATTATATCTAGGAGGACTGTTGAAATTATTATAATTCCCCCTATTTTGGTTCACATATCCCCGAAAACCTCTTTGAAAATAACCTCCACGCGCTCGAAATGAAGGTGTATAGACCTTACCTCGCATATTCCCTCGCAAGTGCATAATCGAGTTAGAGGACGATGGTTGGGACAATTCCTTGTCCTGTGCCGCTCGTACGGCGTCCTTCAGCTCTGTATAATTTCTCGCAGAAATTATTGTGCTTAAGCGCCTATTTCGTAATCCATCTGAAAACTGTTTTATTGCAAGTTGTTCATTTATAGGTTTTAAAATTTCATATGCTTTTTCGTTGGTATTAGCTTGTGCAATGGTTAAATCGACAAAAAGTTCTTCGATACGTGTTGCATATTGGGCAATCGACATTTCATTTTGTGAAATTTTATTAAGTTGCGTTAGTAGCGAATTAGGTGACTTTTTTGTAAGCAAATATTGTTTCATGTCCTTAACTAAATCAATACATGAGGCATACTCTGGCTTTAACTTGAGCTTGGCTGACTTACTTAACCTAGTTTTTAAGACAAAAGTGGCTAACAACTTTTTACATGCTGTCTCAGCTAAACAACTATTATAAAGTTCAATGCTATCAATAATTTTTTCGATAGTCTCTTCTTTACCATCCATGACCGGCAACAAACTAGCCGCAGTTTTCAAATTAAATGTCTCCATTTTTACGATATTAGTAATTTGACAATACTCCTTAATCTTTAAAAAATGATTCCTCTATATTTTCTACTAAACTATTAAAAGTAGTTTCTAAAAAATTTTCTGAAAACAATTTTTCTTCTAATATTAATGCACATAATTTTTGATGAAATTGATACAGCTCTTCCGCTTTTAAAAATTTTTCCTTACAATATTTCTCATTTTTCTGCCTTTTGGTTGGACCTAATTTTCTTAAACCTACTTTAATAACTTCTAAATCTTTACTTATACTAACTAATTCTTCTGCCATAGGACAGGTTAGCATAAACAAAAGGGTAGATACATACCTCTAAAACATCTTATTTTAAAAGAAAATAATTAATTAAGAAATCCAAGGTTAAAGAAAAAATAAAAACGAGCTGGCTACGTAGCTACACATCCAACGAAGGTTTTGGTTATCCTTGCTTATCCGTGGTTACGCTGGTTGCTGATCTTCACTATCCCTGGATCCTCGACCAGACAGCCTCATTTTGATCCGACGAAATGCGTCGCCTCGTAATTCATTTCGCACCACTTCAACATGACATTTTTTGTACTGCCTGTACAAAATGTATAGTACTGCCGCTCCACACAACGCCAAAATCGTAGATAAAAGAATATTGTTGGTGTAGAAGTGTGTAGATGTATCCGCTTCTACTTGTCCGTTGATACCATGTTGATTTACAATGATTTCTCGATTCTCACACGCACATTTTGCACAGCGCGATCCCATTTTTATAGAAAAAAATAATAATAATTATATTTGGTAACTTGTTGAAATTATAATATAAAGTCACGTATGCCGACGCTAACGACGTCACAGTCAGGATCGAATGTTCCATACTCGGTACGGTAACGAGTCCACGGCTATCTTATTCTGCTGACGACGCGAACTCGTGAGAACCGACTGGCAGGGTCGCCATGTGGTGTGGTCGTAAGGTGTTATTGGAATAAGACACGACTTTACTTGTTGGTAGCTCATTTATTACTGGAGTAAATATAATTACTACACACACCTCAATAGGCTGTAGGCACTTGAGGTGGAAACGATCCAGAGTGCGTATGTGGTACCGTACACACACCACATCTCAGACGAATATAAGAGGTTTGACAGCACAACTGCCATGTAAACAGTTATTTTGGTGGCCAGCTTAAGGTCATGTGAGCAGAAAACCTTGGAACGCAGCTTCCCAAATGTCGCAGCTGCGGTACAGATCCTGCTGCCGATCTCATCATCAAGGTCACACTTGGATGTTATAGTGCTCCCCAGATAGCAAAACTTGTCAACCTGCTTGAGCATGTACTGACCTAGCTGTATAGACAGTGTCTCGTGACCATGTGTGTCCAGGGACATCACCTCCGTCTTCTTGACACTGATTTTAAGGCCGAACTTGCAGCAGGCTTGGTGACAACTGGACATTAGCCGTTGCAGGCCATCAGGGGATTCTGCCACAAATCATAAGCATACATGATTTCTGTAATCATTGTATGGGAGACCTTAGTGCGCGCCTTAAGTCTGGCCAAATTGAAAAGACTGCCATCTGTGCGGCAGCGGATGCGTACTCCCTCAGAAAGAATTCGAAAAACATCACTGACTACTACTGCAAAGTACTTGGCGAACAGTGTGGGCGCTAGAACACACCCTTGTTTCACCCCACAGGTAACGGGGAAGAAATTTGATTGTTCGCCATCGACACCGACGCAGCATTGTATGTCGTTATGCAGGAGTCTAAGAAGTCTCACAAACTTCTCCGAGCACCCTAGCCTCCCAAGCACCATCCAGAGAGCTTCCCGAGGCACACTGTCGAATGCCTTCTCCAGGTCAACAAAGCGGAGATAAAGCGGACGACCCTGTTCTCTGCTATTTTCTTGACGCACAGAAAAGATTGCTTCAGAGGTGGTTCGTTCAGGTCGGAAGCCAAACTGGGTTTCTGGCAGTATCTTTTCAGACAGAGCTTTTAAGCGGTTTAAAAGGACTCTGGCCAAGGCCTTTCCCGGGGCTGACAAAAGCGAAATACCGCGGTAAGAGTTGCAGTCGGAACGGTCACCCTTGTTTTTGTAGAGGGTACAAATGCGAGACACTTTAAAGTCATCCGGAACTCGCTCTTCCTCCCACATACGAGCAAAAAGTTTCCAAACCAACATCTACAACTCCCCACCGCCGTATTATAACAGCTCTCCCGGTATAAGGTCAATACCAACCGCTCGCTTATTCTGTTGCTGCCTGATAGCAAAGACAACCTCATCCTATGACAGGGGCTCATCCAGCTCAATAGAAAGAGGGAGTTGAGGTATTAGACTCACATTTTGTAAATCTGATAATCGATCTACGTTGAGCTAGCTGTCAAAGTGTTGGGCCCAACGATTTAGTACATCCTCCTTGTTTGTCAATAGGTGCAAACCGTCTAACGACTTCAACGGCACCTTTGCTCGGTAGGATGTACCAGTCAGCCTACGTACCTCGGAGTAAAACTCCCTGACCTGGTTGGTATCAACGAGCCACTGCTTGTAGAGAGATTAATCTTGCCATCATTTGTCTTTTATTTGACGAGACAGCTTTCGCAATTCAAGTTCACTGGCTTTGACTACTGCAATGCTTCCACCTTGCCTACTATGCTGTCGCAAAAGGTCTCGATGTTTGTTGAATGCTGTCCTAAGAACCCCATCGTTCTCATCAAACCAGTCCTCACTACGACGGCTTTTTATACCTAAAGTAGCTGAGGCTGCTTCCATAAGATGAGAAGAAAAAGTTCCCCAGACCACCCCAACATCACCTTTCTCATTAACTGGCGACAGGTTTTCAAACACAGTTTCAGCATATTTCTCTCTCACCTCGAGATTTTTAAGCCTATCCACGTTCACGCATGCTTTTTAAGTGTGACGGCGATGGTGTGGAGGCGGAGCCGTAGCTTTGTGATAACAATTTGGTGATCAGTCCAACAGTGAGCACCACGCATGACGCGAGTGACTTGGACATGACCAGTATCTCTCTGCCTGACAAGCATAAGCAATCAAGTGCCAGTGTTTCGGATCGAGGATGCATCCACGTTGTCTTGTGCTTAGCGGCAAGTCTGAACATAGTGTTCGATATTGCAAGCTCATTTTGAGCACAAAGACTGAGTAGCAACTGACCATTGCTGTTCATGTTGCCGACTCCGTGTCTACCCAAGACTCCAGACCAAGCCTCATTGTCCCGTCCAACTCTGGCATTGAAATCGCCTAGCAATATAACCTGCTCTCTGGCGTTTATACTGTCAAGGCATTGAGATAGTTCCTCGTAGAATTTATCCTTGATGTCATCAGCCTTGTCTAGCGTAGGGGTATAGACACTGATGACATTAAGGTAATTGTCTTTGTCCAGGTGAAGGCGCAGTATGGTAACGCGGTCTGAAGAATGCACAGGGTGCTCCTCAAGTAGCTTAGCTATGTGATTCTTGAAGGCAAACCCTACGCCTGAACGTCGCGGTTCGAAGGCTGTGGTACCTTTCCAAAAGAAAGTATAGCCACCGCCTTCTTCTACCAGCTCTCCTTCATCGGCAAGGCAATCCACGTTATATCGATGAAGTTCCCGAGCTACTATGGCAGTTTACCGTTCAGGGCAGGCGTTGCCATCGCGATCAACAAGCGTTCTCACGTTCCACGCTCCGAATGTCATTATAGATATTGTCATTTTTGTATGCTAACTACTAATTATTTAATATCTGTGCGTGGAGTCATTATAAGCCTTTATATAGATGGAAGCCTCTTGGCTGATAAGCTAGATACAATAATTCAAAAACAGTATTCGGAACCAATCTCAATTCAATAGTAGATAGATGTCATTTAGTTATTATAATCATTATGATATACAGAGCATTATACGGAATTGATTTAAACATACAGTTGGATGGAGGCGGGAATATGCATGCAGTGTTTAGAACGTATACGGAGGTATTCAGTGTGCAAGAAAGACTTAAGAGTGAACGGACGAACTAATTCAGTTATACGGAACCAATCTCAATTCAATAGTAGATGGATGTAATTTAGTTATTATAATCATTATGATATATGCAGAGCATTATACGGAATTGATTTAAACATACATTCGGATGGAGGCAGGAATGTGCATGCAGTGTTTAGTAGGTATACGCTGGTATTCAGTGTGCAAGAAAGATTGAAGAGTGAACGGACGCACAAATTCAGCTAGAAATATTTAATTTGAATATCACCATTTAACGTTTAAATGAAATTTGACGTCGACCACTGATATGATACTGATTAAAACATCTTACATACGCATTGAAAACATTAAAAATCTCACTACATTCAGTGGACGCCGCCGGGTGGTAGTTTGTAAAGAGGCAAGAAGTCCTTCGCGATTTATATATATATATATATATATATATATATATATATATATATATTTAGAGTACTCATTTGCAGTAGCAAACTAGCATCTCTAGTAAGACGCGGATATTACCTTAACCATGATGGAATCTTCAGACCCCCGAACACATTGTCACCTTCACAGGATACGCAACAAAACCATTCATTAGATGAACGCTCTGTGACGAGTGGCAGCCCTTGAAATCATCTCAAAACAGTGCACAGAACGCATAATTATGCTTAGATTGCATGGCACTCCACACAAATTCATCGTCGTTTTTGGTGTGTTAATTTATATTGTTATTGTATTATTTGTATTGTATGATAGATAATAAACAAATTAAAAAACCAATCAGGGGAAGAATAAAATATAGTGGAAAAGTAATTTTCATGACTTACATTGCAAATGGTACACGTCCATTACGTCTCCTTAGTTAGCACTAAGAAGCTTTTATACAATACTTGGCATTTGGGTGGTCGAAATTCACCTATATTTCTTTAGCTCTCGTAGTTTAAAAGATAAAATGTACTTTTTTTTCAATTTCCGTTGCGTGTCGTTTGACATTGGCGGTGTATTTAATGTAAGTACTTATATATGCACAGTTTTAAAAATATATTAGCGTTCTACACTTTTCCATACTTATAAGCTATTACTATGCTAAATCTCACCGTCCTACGTGTGCGTAATTTTCGTTAAAAGAGATTACGTATTAATACACACGTATCTAATACATACATATAATAACGACTTTATCTTCGAAGGGTTAGGCAGAGGTGAATTAATACCCACATTCTGTCTATACCTCATTCAGTCCCACGTAATAGGGCCTATAGCCTATTGCCGTCTTCCGGGCACTATTATTGACTTAAGCCTTGCATTTGAGGATCTGAGTCTGAGCTGTATATATCTATCTGATATTAAACAACCCTATCCCTTAGTCGCCTTGTATGGCACCACATGGGAACAGATGGGGTGGCCCAAATTCTACTCTGCCGGGAACCACGCGGCATTATTTAATATATAGATATAGAATATTGCCATTCTAAACAAGTTCTAAACAAAAAAAAATGTGTTTTAATAAACACATTTTTTTATACAATTTTTATAATTAAAAACTGTTAGGCTTAACTGTTAAACAGTCACGCTTCTTCCCATGGTATAGCAAAGTCAAGTAATATAAAATATTCTTGAAATTTTCCATGTTTTGATATTTGCTATCTATATTTTACCAACAATTAATGTTTGATCGCAATGCGAAGGGAAAACTTTTTATACACATTAATTTTAATTTAAACAAAAACATTCGATAGCTCCGGCTTTGAATTTCACGATGTAAATATCAAGAGCTTCTGCATTTTGCCAGGGGCTCTATTGAAGCACGTTGTCCGTGCGACAGTCCTCCGTCTGGTCAGTGTTGAGGCAACCGCCGCACGCGTCAGGTAGTGGACTGCACGCAAATTAATACTTGCATCGACGATCGGACAACTTCGCGCGTGTACAGCTGTCTGAGTCACACGCATTCTATCGAGTGGGCCACATTTACACCGCCTACCCTCCTTGGAGCTGCCAGTAGAATGCAGTATGTAGACAAACGCTGCGGGCCTATTCATATTCTGCCAAAACACTATTGGGCACCTAAAAAAGTTGTAAGTTATTAGTATTTAATTATTGAACTATTGTTACAGCACCAAATAACATAGTACTGAACGATGATGTGTTTAAAAAGAACGCAAAAGACATGTTTCTCTTAGATTGGGATGTAAAGTTATCAGAGGAAGGTTGGTACTGTTGCAATTATATCTTGGGTATATCTTAAGTGTTGTTACTGTAATCACTAACAACACTTAAGATTAGAAATATCACCTTACTATAATTAGTAAGGTGATATTTCTTAATTGGTTTATCTAATGATATTTGCAGATTGAAATTGTACGAAATGAGAATTTAAAAATGTATGTAGGTAGACATATTGCTTCTAAAAATATGCCTTTTCTAGTTCATACTTCGACAAGTTATTAATATATTGTACATTTATATGTTTAATGATTGCGATAATTAAAGATTTTAACCAACTTCGAATAGGGGTAGATTGTAAGTAAATAATTATTTATTGTTTTTCGTAGTTAATTTTATAAAATAAGTGTCTGTTAGATTCACGGTTGTAGTGTGCTGGATAAATCATTTAAGGTTGAATCTGCAAGCTTATGACTGTGATTATGACGTCCACATCAGCAGTGGGAGTAGGCCTACAGGTGGTTTGGGCAAGAAAGTGGGTTGACGTGTGCTTTTTAATGTGCCCTCCGACCCCGGAGGCCTGGAAGCGCTCAGATGAAATACCAGAATGCGGTCACTCGTCCAAATGGAACCGCGTCTAGGTAGCTTTACCGACTGATCGTATGACGAACAGGCGCCCGATTCTGCTAATTTGATGTCATAGCATAACTTCTAACAGTGCTTTTACCACTAACAGTGCAAAAAATGAAATTTTAGACTTTGAGTTAAAACATATTTTTTTATCTTTATGGAGTATTACCTCCATTTATTGAATTTTTTCTTACACTCTACTAGATTAAATTTTATTTTAGACTCTTATGGCATGTCTGTTTAGTATAAAATTAAATAGCATTGTTTGCTATGTCACTGGTGAGACAATGGTTATATTGTGACATAAAATTACTAGAATCGGTGCCCAGCGGACCTGACCACGAGCGTTTCTAAAATATAGCTATGAATAAACTTCATCCCTCTTCATTTCAAAACTGGAGATGCCCCCCCTAGATCTACCTTATCAGCAAACTTATATTAAAACGTCTCTTTTTTTTTTTTTTTTTTTTTTATAGGTGGTATTTCAGATGCTGTTGTAAATCCCGTTATACCTATAAATTTCACAATGTGTTCATCTTACGCTGTGCCTATAGTGGAATCTTTACGGCAATATGAATTTTGCGTTACTGTTGGAGCCCTACGTGTTCAGTCTTTGGGTTAGTTACTATTCAGTTAGTACGCAACGGTAACCACTTTCCATCAGGTGGGCTGTGTGCTTGTCTGCTGCCTTAAAAAAGTTTAGGTTAGTTACGGGTGTATGGGATCCGTAAAATAAGTTTAGGTTAGTTACGGGTGTATGGGGCTCCCTAAAATATGTTTGGGTTAGTTACGGGTGTACGAGGGCCCCTAAAATAGCTAAGCCAAACTAACTTCACCTGGGTCTCGATTCTGCTAAAGCGAAACCACTGACAAACTACGGACACTGCTAAAAATTCATTTAATTTTTGACTTTATGTCAATGTCGTTAAAGTCCAAAATTAAAAGTATTTTACATAGTGAATGATAAAGTGTAATGAAACTCTTTTTATTTAATTTTGGACTTTAAGAGTATAGAAATAAAGTTTAAAATTTAATGCCATTTTTGCAGTGTCTGTGGTATGACTTTTGCTTAGTAAAATCAAGGGCCTGGAAGCTACGCCTGTACGAGGCTCAAGTGCTAACTTTGTGTCGCGATTGGAAGGTGAGACTGCAGTCGCTCCCATTTAGGTTTCAGGTGCAACTAGAGAACTGAGATAATTATGATAGGTTTTTTTATACCACTTGGCACCAGGTGGCAGACAAGCGCACGGCCCACCTGATGGAAAGTGGTTACCGTGTGTAACACCAGAGAAGCCACACTCGCTGACGACCCTGTAAGCACAGAGTTTCTGTGCCGTCAGTGTAGAGGAGAGGTTAGTTAAGATAAGACCTAAGAAGCTCTAAATTTAAATTTAGAACACGTCCTAGTGAGACTTTAGTGAGTTTTCTTTTCTCGCCTGAAAGGTCAGACGGCTCTTAGCCAAGATAAATCAGATCATAAGGTGGAAAGAGAGTGAAAGTGCCTCAGGCTCAGAGATGTCTTAAAGATTTATAATTATAAACTTTTTAGGGTTCTATTCTTCTGTCTGTAAAGTCTGAAGTCTTTATTACGTCTACCCCTTCGTATGGGATGGCGTTGAATAGGTCTTTTTCACAGTATTGTATTTTTTCCACTAAGTAATCTGTGAATTATCAATGTTTAAAGTAGAAAGTAGGTACTAAAATTCCATTTTTGTTTTTGGGTCTATAACGTCTTGACACTGTACAAAAATAAAATTTCAAAGCAACGCATTAAAAATATATTACGGTATATGTAGCTTGAGTTCCGGCATCCTCGGTCTTTTTTAATAAATGTAACAAACTCGGTGATATTTTTTGTGCAAATACGCGTCAGTTAATTAACTAAAACAGATTTACAGTGAATATTAAAAATCTGCGGTAATATTTGCGATGGTCTGGTGCACTATTTACTATTTGTAAATACGAGGAATTGATCAAACGAGAATCCTTTGATTGGAATAATATTCAGAATTTCGTTGAAAGCTTTGTACATATCTACTGTTCCATTGCAAATGCAACCTGACGATTTCAAATTTCATATTCACTAGTTCGTATGAAAATTAATGAAATTATTCCACGTATTTGATATTATGATGGTTCATAATGCGAAATAGGTGAACATTTTACTAATTTATACTGTTAAATAATAGGTCGTTACATATGAAAATGCAGTTTTTTAGAAGAAATTGATGGAAACCCAATTTTCATACCCCCCCTTCCCTCCACCAGAGCCGGTGGAAGAGGTTATGTCGAACTCGAACCGACCAAAACGCAAGCCGCCTGCGGGTCGTTTTTGGTTGCCGAAGGTGGGGTTGACAGACATATCTCTCGCACCCCGGCCGACCCACGGCCATCTCTCACGATCTGGCCCTCTCCTCGGGTGTGGGGACTACAGAGTCCCCAACTCGTCCCCGGAAACGGGGAGGCGCGCCACCGCTGCGGACTTAATTTTCAGTACTAATATTTTTGTATTTTTTTAAGAATAACCAATCCAAGTTTTATGATGATTTTGTATATGACTGAGACAACATTAAGCTAACAAACACTTTTATTAAAAATTTTAAAAGTGACAGCTGTATAAAAGTAATACGAAATTTATCATCAAAATGGATAGCACTGTCATTGTTTTTAAAGATCGCATTTAATTTATCAGGCGGTCAATAAAAACAAAATTTAATACAGAGTTGTAAAATCTTGAAATCAACTTTACAAACCTAATAAGATGATTTAAAAATAGGTGCGTAATCAGTATTTGAAACATCTGTCTTATTTAGACCTGCTGGCTGCGATATTTCAAGTCCTATTTTAAAAATAAGAAAACTTTACAATAGACGGGTAGATTGAAATAGTTTTGAATGTTCACCACGTACACATATAGGTACGTAATTGAGAGTCACTCAATAAATATCTTGCGTCGTATGCTTATCACACTGTTTTTTTTTGTAAATCATAATATAAGCTTCTTGAGTATATTATAGTATGATGTGTTAAAGAGTGTTCTACTATGGTATCACATCTCTAAAGTGACGACCATGGGGCGACGAGTACCTACAGCAATTGAAGTAGACGGGACGGAAAATTTCATAGTACCTACATGTTTTTTTCTATTTTAATAGTTAGGTTTATTTGCTACATACTTACATTACATATTATACTCAAGCCGAGAGAATGCAATACCGCAAGCGTGCCACAAGATAATCGCAAGATAGTTTCAATATCGCTATTTGGTGTAGACGTCTACCGACTGTTGTGTGCTTGTAGTGTACCGGTCCAGTCGAATCGTTAATCGATAAATTTAATATGTAATGGCACCCCATTTAAGGTAGCCTGCCAAATTTAAAAAAAATAACAAACATTTCTATCAAAACGTATTTTTAAATTGTGGAACCATTCATTTGATTTTAATCATCATTTTTAGATACCTACTCGTAAGGTATGTTGGTTTTAAAAGAATAAAAAAATTCTAAAGGTGTTCTTGGAATGCGTGTTTCTTGGATTAAAATATCTTTGGACAAAAAAAATATCACATTTAAAACTCTCGTAGATAATTATCTTAATATCTACGTATATATACCTGAGTGTATATACCTGAGTTATTTAAATTACGCGTAATAAGTATCTAGGCGTAATTCGATAGACGTAACTTAGGAATCAATTATGTATACCCACTTGATGCTCCGCGTAAAAAGGCTCATTGTGTAATTACAGGAGGCGTTTTATATGTACTTATATACATAGAATGAAAAAAATATGCGGTTCGCAAAGCGAAAATAGTTTTTATAATATTAGAATAGTCTAGAACTACATCTGTGTGGACTTAGATCAAGATTGTTTTTAATGCGACCCAAACCTTTATAAAAATGAAAATTGTCTAAGTTAAATGGTTAAGTAAATCCTTATAATATCTTTGAGAAAACCATTGTTAACCTTTGAGAATGCCGTAAGACGAAACCTGTCAGGTTCAAAAATAAATAAACTGTGGAAATGCACAACTGCTTTATTAAATATATGTAGCAGGTTCCACAAAGCGTCATCAAGCTCCAGTATAAACAGCCTTATATCAACTAGTTAACAGTGAAAATCTTGTCAAAATCAGTTTCTATGATTAGACCGATATACAAATAAATGTTATAAAAGTGTTGTTTATGAGTATCTAAGTAAACTTTATATATTATTATATATTTATTTAAATAATTAATTAATAAATGCAGTGGCTAAAAACTGTTATTAACAAAATATTTACAGACATTTTAATTTCACACATTGGAAATGGTGTCAGCCATAGAAAACAATGTTGCTGTACTACACTACATAATACATGTGAGTAGGTATATTCGTCATCAAAAACAAAGGACGACATTTTATTGGAAGTTTCATCCTTTCCAACAGGTTGTTCGCTAGGTATGCCTTTATATCAACAGATGATCATTCAGCCGAATATAGTCGTTGGCAAACTATGCTTTTAGAGTGATTTTTGCATGCCTCCATATATCTGCACAGAATATCTAGATGACTGGACTCCTACCCTTGAATACAAGTCCACAATATTTTGTACATAACTCATTAATAAGTAAGTTACCCAATCATTGCATCAGATCTATCTAAGCCCTCGTTTACAGCACGAAACAAGTTGTAAAAGAAGTTGTAAACTTATTGATAAAAAACTTGTTGAAGACTGCTTGTAGAAGACTAATCAAAACACAATACATGTTTTATACATGTCTCTCAGATACTTTATTGTTCACATAGGAGGCCAAAAAGTTGTAAACAAGTATAAAACACATTTGCATTCGCACTGTAGCCTGTGCCTGTGACATTTCTTTTTTAGATTTACATTTCCAAATTACATTTTGATTATCGTACATACCACATAAACCATCTGGAATTTACCAGTGATACCACTGACACTCATCTCGCTACAAATTAAAATTTTAATTAAAATTGCAACTTTAATTTGTAGCAAATGAAAATGGCAACTTGTCAAATATGTACATATTTTATACTTAGGTAAAAACGAGGGGTTACTATAAAGTCTCAAAATGATATTTATACCAAGAAACAAGTTAAACCGTTTTATTGATATAAATTGTATTATCCAGCTATCTATACTAATATTATAAAGCTGCAGAGTTTGTTTGTTTGTTTGAACGCGCTAATCTCTGGAACTACTGGTCCGATTTTAATGATTCTTTCAGTGTTGGGTAGTCCATTTATCGAGGTAGGTTTTAGGCTATATATCATCACGCTACTACTTAAGGGAGCGGAGCGTTGATAATAAATGTTAACAAATCCGGCAATTTTTCATACATATTTTGAAGACTAAAACATACGGGCTCAAAGGTATATGAAGCTTCAAAATATACCCCGGGCGAAGCTGGGGAGGGTCAGCTAGTGTATGTATATATGTAATGTAACTTTATTAGTCAAGATCGATCTGAAGCTGACTGTACTTCGATATGTAGTTATGGTTATTTTTTTTAAATATACTAGTTACTCAAATATTGTACATAGAACTCAGTTTGACTAAAAGGGCCTGTTTGTACTGTTAAAATAATAGCTTCCCATTAAATGCATACGTAAGGGTGTGTAATGGCATTTTACAAAAAAAATACGGGAACAAACCGTTGGACTGATTTTGAAAATTTTCACTGGCTGAGTTGATGTTATTAGGCATATCTAAATAGGCTACTTTGAAGAGTATTAATATTCATTCGTTAAGTCATGTGAGCATGAAAAGCCCTTATAGAAGTCCACATGGACGAAGTCGCGGGCACAGTTAGTTCATCTACCTACGTCAAAACTCGCCGTTGCGCGTCATCAGTGGTATCGATTGGTTATCTCCTCGATAGCTACGTGTGCTACGAAACGCCTACGCTCTTGGTGTAGCTTTTTAGACGTTCACTTTATTCCAAACAAGCTTTGAGCTAGCATAAATTCGCACTGTTGACACTAAGGGTGTAAATGAGGGATAAACGGGATAAACTTCTGTACTTTACAAACTAGCAACGAAATTTCCAAAATTCCTTTCTTAGTAGATACTAACAACATGAAAAGCATCTGCTGTCAAATTTTAAGTTCATAGGTTCACCAGCGCGCGGTTCAAGTTCTGCATTGATTAATCATGAAATGGGTAATCAAATTTTATAATAATAGAAATGATTTCTTCCAAATTATGAAAACGCGATGTATACGAAATGGTGACCCGCACAAAAAAAAGTTTCACACCGATTTTGTAGGTAATTACATGAACTATATTAATTTGCGATTATATTTTTTGCTGTATAAGAGAAAAATGCGAGAAATCAAATATTTGACCTTTAGCCTTGACTAAAAAAATGCACAAGTCCAATCGATGGGGACTTTTGATATTTCTTTCATTATGGTGTATTTATGACCTCCAATTTTCAGCTTTATGCGAATTTATGCGAGCTAGCCATTTTATTTCGTCGTTTTTGACTGGATTATTTTTATTTAGGTGCATTGTTTTGTTTTACTATTGAAAAAGACATGTGAAATCCGTGATGGCGCGGGTGGTTTTAATTAGTTTGAGTCCGATATTTCTACCGGAGGATGATGATATTCATAGGATTTTTTGCTCATGAAAAAAAAAGAGAAACTTATTACTGTTAGAAATATGATAGATACTTTCAGTAAATGTATTGGTAGGTACCTTATAATTGATTTCTAATATGTGTGAACTTTTTAGAGCATGGTGCGCTGTTGGTAATGAAATCGCAAGTGATTGGATTTTTCTCGTGGGGAGATATTCGGGCTAAAGGTGTCCCATTTGTCATATTAAATTTTCTACATTACCGAGAATGGTTTGAGAATATAATTCTGTAGAAAAAATTGTGTCTTATTTGAGCGTTGGTTGTTAAGTAGCGTTAAATAAAGTCAGCATCAGATCGATATTGACTAGCGAAGTACTCAAAATGAACTGCATACCTACTAACGATGTTAATAGCAAACGGTTTTATTGAATTACATTATATTATGAGAACAATCAGTTAACCTAAAGGAGGGAAAAACAAGGCTAGTCAAGTTCGATCTGATCTGAGTATTTCATAGTACTCGTATTTATTTTCTAGATAAATTTATCAACACGAGTTGCTTAGTAAGTTCGGCAACCATTTCACGCAACATGACAAGCGGCCAACGAAGGCCATTAGGGCGTCAGAGGTCGATGAATGACCTCCACCCCATGAGCGCAGGCCTGGGGGTGACGGGTGGAGACACCTGTCACCCTGGCAGAAGCAGGCCGCGGCAGCGGTCCCCACAACCGAGGAAAGTGCCAGATCCAGAGAGATGGCTCTGGGTCGACCGGGGTGCGAGGGATATGCCTGTTAACCTCACCTTCGGCAACCAAAAACAATCCACAGGCGTCGTGCGTTTTGGTCGGTTCGAGTCCGACATAAACTCTCCCACCGGCTCCGGTAGGGGGGGGGGGGGGGGGGCAGTTAAATCGTTGTTGCGCGTCATTGTTGTGCAACGTTGTGCAACAATATGGCAACAATGTGGGCTGTCATTTAAGTTGTATATACTTTCCTCTCAGTCACCAGAATTGATGTTACGTGAACTTAATCATAATTATCTAAGTTAAAATGCTACATTCTTAAAATTCTTGGTATTTAAAAATATAGGTACTCACTTTCAAATAAACTGCGAAGAAACACATAGGATAGATTAATTTTCCAAAAAAGTACCAATCGAATCGAGAACCTCCTCCTTTTACGAAGTTGGTTAAAAAGTTATCCTACTAATTTTCTTACCACGACTTAATGTTTTTGTTTTATAAAGTAAACGATGATCGATCTAAACTAATAAGGTGGGCGATCTACGCTAAAAATTTTATGCGCTGTACGGCTGTGGAATGCGCTGCCTGTATCCATAAGACGAACACAATCCCTGGCCGTTTTAAACTGATAAAAGAACACTATATCTCTTCTTTTTTCTACTCTTTTTTTCTTTCTTTATATTTTTGTATGTATATTTATACTTATAAATTGAATGTTATTATGTACTTATGTATATGTAGAATACTACTAAAATATGTACCTATTGTATATATGTATATAGTAATCCTAAACTTAAACCATATATAGTTATTATTATTAAGATAATTAAAATGTGTCCATCAAAATCTGTAAGAGATCGCTTACAGAGATATGGCCGCCATTTGTACATATTCCATATCTTGTCCGTAATTCGTAAATGTACTGTAATTTATAGGTGTACAAAAAGGGTGGGGAGAGGGATGGAGGCTTATACTATACATATATATACAAACCTAGACGCATCGAGTGTCATTTCAACGCGGCGTAAAAAATGTCTACTACTTCGGTACATACATCCCATTACATGTACAACAACCTACACATGTGTAGTTTAAAAGCAACCAACCGACGTAAATATACATCACATAAACTCACGCCTATATCCCCGAACGGGTAAGCAGAGGTGCTACATGCACCCATATTTCGACAGTTTATGTTTAGGTCCCAATGTAATAGTAAGAAAATATACATCACTATTTGAAATTGAAATATTCTGCATTCTGCTTCTATCGCATTTAGTTTTTATCGATTTAAATTGGTATAAGGGGTAATGTTCGTACTAACTGAGGCACATTGTTCCACGTCTTCAACGATAACCGGAATTCTCCTATACAATCGTCCTTAGGGCGGCGACGGTGTAAGGGTCAGGGCCTCGACCTTCTACAAAAGCAAAACCACTGTCATACCACAAGCACTGCAAAAAATGGCATTAGGTACATTTTAGACTTTATTTCTATACAGTCAAAGTACAAAATTAAATGTAAATAGTTTCATTGCACTTTTTCATTCACCCTGCAAAAACTTTTTGAATTCTTTGACGAAATATTCGAAAGTTTTGACTTTTACCACATTGCGACCTGAGACGGTGCGCACTGTGCGGTATGAAAGAAACTGACCTACCTGCTGCGGCTTTCCCAAGCACCTTTTTTTTTTTACGTGCTCAAAATCCCCGCGGATACTTCCCCACCGGAGCCGGTCCCAAGCACCTACAATATGGGGTTCTTCAAGAGGGCATCAGAAGGTTTCTTAATGGTCGGCAGCGCGAGTGTAACACCCCTGGTGTTGCATACGTCCATAGGCCACGGTAACCACTTCCCATCAGGTGGGCCGTGTGCTTGTCTGCCACCTGAGTGGTATAAAAAAAACCCCTCTTTGCTTTAAAGACAAAAATTATATATATTTTTAGCAGTGACAGTGGTTTTGCTTTAGCGGAACCGAAGCCCAGGTCGTGGGTTGAAGTCCCGTCTTGGACGTTCAATTAGGCAATCTAAACAGATTGGAGTAGGTAGTAAGTATTTTACCTAACTTTAAAATTTAATTAAAACAACAATTTTTATCTATGTTTTATTTATTTTAAGCAATAACTTTTAAACTATCGTGTTCCATGATACATAATAATGTTAACGGGAATAAACGCGTTCACAACTCACCAGCCAGCCTGTGACGTCACCATGACCGGTGTAACCTGGTTAAAACCTCAGGCAAATTAAATTCACGATACTTCCTGTTATTGTTAACAGGAAGTATTGTGAAAGTAACTTAATTTTGAAGGTACATTTAACGTACTTTTTATTACATAAGTATATAACTAGTCTTTACATTTAGATAAGATACGATATATCTACATGATGATAAACTTAAATCTTATCTCCTATTTCAATTGATTATAAGATTTTGAAAAAAAAAACAGTATCTAGTTATTTGCATGGGCGTACCCACGGTGTGGCAAGGTGGGGCTCTCGCCTGTACATTAAAATCAATATAATGACTAAATTGAAATACGACCTCATAATGTCAACCGGATCCGCCTTGACTATTGCCCCAGATCTTAAAGAGAACTGGGTACGCCCATAATTTTTTGTAGTGTCTCCTGCCCAGATAACTCATTAGTATACCAGTGGGGGATTTACTAATAGGCTGAGTAGACGGAGGATTGTCCGGTAGTTAAATTAATTACAGTCACAAATGAGCAAATTTCCCACTAGGTATACATGTAGAAGACGACATGCGCTTTTGATAGCCATCACTGATAGACAAAGCGATCATAAACAGCAATTATAATATAATAATACATAATTACAGCTCAATCCCGTTAGAGGTGTGTACAATGGTATGCCTACATTGCAATTATCTTAGACGTCATATTCAGTGGTGGACTATCTAACTAGATTCTAGGTACAGTACAGGTACGGATTTCCTGTTAAAAAATAAATGTGGAACTTTTTAAAATGTATAAAATATTTTTAATGGCAACATCAAATCACATTTTAAAAAAATGTATTCCTTTTTCTAAACGAATTGAATCGTGGGTATATAGATAATAGAGAGGACACCTACTTTGATCGTTTTTTGAGTTTTTATCACTATATTATGTAATGTAAGTAAATTATTTTTAAACTTCTGCTAATTTTGTCGTAGGTACCTATTGACAGTATTGATGCTAGATTCCGTCAGTCATTGTCTGCATTCAATCAGTTATAAAAATATTTTTAGGGTTTAACTAGAGAATATAACCTTAAACCTCGTTGATAGGTACCTAAACTAAACTGATGTCCTGTAACTCACCTAATAATATTAATATGACGTCACACAAATCAATGACGTGTTTTATCAATTAGGTTTTAGAAATGATTCGCAACGCTAATGTGTGTGTGTACACAAACGAGAGCAAGTATTCTTTTTTAAGCTTTTATTCAAATGACAATTTTGTATATACTGTGATAAAGATACCATGTGTTTAGTATCTACCTAATGATATTTTGTATAACATGTAGTACCTATAAAGAACATTTCCAATTCCGTATTTAATTTAATGATTAGGGGCTTAATTCTGCAGCAAGGGTAAAGTTGCATACTCGTGGCTCGCGGCGTGGCGGCCCTGGGAGTGAGGGTTCTCACGCTCTCCACCTTGCTCGCGGCGATGGTTCGCTGCGCGGATGCGTGGGCGGCCGGCGCCTCCTTCTGCGAGCAAGTAATGCTCGTGAAGGAGGAGGCGGGGCGGGAGCGGCAGCGGGAGCGACGAAGGATCGCAAGACAAGCTGCCCGCGTACGAAGGCAACTCGGGCGTCGGAGGTCGATGAACGACCTCCGCCCCCCATGAGCGCCGGCCTGGGGGTGACAGGTGAAGCCGCCTGTCACCCTGGCAGAAGCAGGCCGCGGCGGCGGCGCGCGTAGCGCGCCTCCCCGTTTCCGGGGACGAGTTGGGGACTCTGTGGTCCCCACACCCGAGAAGAGGGCCAGATCGTGAGAGATGGCCCTGGGTCGGCCGGGGTGCGAGGGATATGCCTGTCAACCTCACCTTCGGCAACCGAAACGACCCACAGGCGGTGTGCGTTTTAGTCGGTTCGAGTCCGACATAACCTCCTCCACCGGCTCCGGTGGGGAGGTATCCGTGAGGATTTTGCGCACGTAAAAAAAAAAAAAAAAAAAAAACTCGTGGCTCGCGGCAAGCGTTAATAAATTAAGATGTACTTACCATGTAACGTGATGTGGTGACAGTAGACTTACTGTCACAAAGCAAAATTTTAGTTAAACACAAATATAATGAAAACATAAGTAGGTAAATTGACCTATCTATACAAATATTATAAAGCTGAAGAGTTCGTTTGTTTGGTCGAACGTGTTAATCTCAGAGTTTGAATTGAAAAATTATTTTTATGTTTAACAACCTGTCATGTAAATATCTATATCAAGGAAGATTATAGGCTAAGTATCATCACGCTATTACTCAAAGGAGCGGTATATGTGTTATAGTAATAATAAACATAACATAACATAAACTCACACCTATATCCCCGAAGGGTTAGGCAGAGGTGCCAGCACCCACATTTTGCCAGTTTATGTTTAGGTCCCAATGTAATAGGTGGCTAACCTATTGTCATTAACCGGGCACTTTTAAACCTGCGATGAATACACACATAACTTAAAAGCATCAAAAAGTCATTGGTGTGTGCCATGATAAAACTTGGGATAGAACCCGAGACCTCGTCTCAGCAGTCCGTTACCCATAGCACTAGGCTACTACTACTAGTAATAATAAAAATGTTAACAAATCCGACAAACACCCATAATTTATATGAATATGAAAAGGGCTTTTATGACTTAAAGCGTGATGCGGGGTTTTGAAATATGCCCCAGGAAAGCTGGAGCTGGCCAGTTAGTTTTTCTATATGTGGCTGACTCAGCTCATTTTCCGTCTGAGGCCAGGACACTTTGCCTGGCGAGTACCCTTGATCAACGCGCCTTCCCAATACAGTTGCAGGCTCAAAGAGATTGGTTAATTATTCTATCACAAACCTTTGAGTACTTTACATGTAATACCTACCTATATACAGTACATTACCACTACGTTACATATCCGGCTTTTGGTTTGGTTCGAACGTCGAATCAGGACAACACACTACACCGACAATTTGATATTTAAGTACTGCCTTTGTACTTGTTATTTAAGTATTGCTGTACAGTCAACTTTTCACGTTCACTGTACAACAAAAAGTACAGTCCACAAAACCGATTCTGGCAAAACTCTTACTTTTCTGCCCGAAGATGGGCCAAGTCAAAAGATAATACTGTAGTCACTTGGCGTTAAACACTACACTCTCAACAGTCTAAAAAATATCCTAGTTTGTCCACCGCTGTAAAGCGTGGCCAGAGCTGATTGAGAGAAATAGGTGCTGCGGTTTTCGTGCGGAAATCCGTACCTAAGATGCTATGGTGGATGTGTGAAATCATGTAAATAGGATCACTTGAGGAACTCTCTTATTAGTAGACGACAATTGGTCGCACCAGCCAGACAAGTGACGTTTTTCTATGATATCACAGACCTAGGGGAAGACCAGTCTTGTCCTGCTTTGTTTTATACACTGACGGCACAAAAACTCTCTGTGCTTACAGGGTTGGCAGCGGGAGTGTGACCATGGTAACCACTTTTCTTCAGGTGGGCCATGTGTTTGTCTGTCAAGTGGTATTAAAGAAAAAACAAAGATCGCTATGGATGCGAGGGTTCCCCTTCTTCAGTCACAAGGTCTTTTCACGTTTGTGAGCGATTCTTTATTATCCGTTGTTTACGTTTGTCCGAACTTAAGATCTACAGATATACTTAGGTATTGTAGGTATAGGTATATATTTAAAGTGTCTGTAAAGTATTTTATGTAGTTAGTTAAGTAATAACTAACTACCTACTTAATGCAATTGAATGTGCAGTTTCATTACCTAATTAAAAAGGAAAACAGACAAACACAACTATACAAGTAGTCAGGTATACGAGTATATCTATTCTTTTGTAAACAATATAAATAAAATGTGACACCCAAATGTACGTGCAGTTATGGAAACGAGGTACCTGCTTACCTAGCTACCTACATCAGAAAATGGTCTGCTTTTATATAGAAACTCATATTAATTAAAATCACTATTCAATTTAATACATTGAATTTTGGTATTTATATTTACAGATAGTTGAACGAATTCCATTATCCAACTATTATTCTCCAACAGCTGAATAATTAACGTACCTATAGGAAACAGCGAATGTAATGTTTGAAATATTTTAAGCTAAGTATGTGAAATTCATTCAGGCGCAGCGCAGTTATTAAAATAATTGTTAGGTATATTTCTACATATTTGATTCATTTTAGTAGTAGTAGACGGGATCCTATTTTTTGTCATAATGGTTTTTGTCCTAATTTAAATTGTTATACCTAATAAGTTAGGCATAATTTTCTTTGTCATAATAATAGTGTGCCATAATTGGTTTTTAGCATACTCTGTGATTTATTAAGCATAACTATTGTATATCCTAATGTTTTTATTCATAACTTTGATATGCATAAATTTGTAAAGCAGATTGTTTATTTGTCTAATAGTTCAGTGATAGATTTGTTGAGAAAGCCCCTGATTCCGACTTGGATAAATTAGGTTAGAAGGCTAATGCTAATGCTGAACGCATTAGGCCTTCGTGGTTATTTGTTTTCAAAACCATGTAGAACTTTATTTAGTCTAATGAACATTCTGAATTAAAAAAATATAATTTCAAACTGTTCTTGATAGTAACAGTATTTTATAATAGTTATGGTGACTTTGTTTTCGGCGTCGTTATGTTTAAGGAAACTTATACTTTGGGATTCTAGTATGCTTATAAAATATTATGCTTATAGTAAATAGGATAAAAAAATATGATTAAGTAATAAGTTATGGCAAATGAGTATTATGCGTAAATAATGTTAGGACAAGTAACATTATGCTATGTTAAATTATGACATAAAATCGTAGGAATAAAAATAGAGAACAGATTAATAAATAGTTACTACGTAACTTCGGGTACGGTTTATTACAACCTACTCCTAAAATGCCTGTTGAATCGTCTGTTTCCCGTGATGTCTGAATCCAATATGACCTAGGCCCGATTCAACTGAATCTAAAAATATCTTCATCCGATAATGGCTGAAACTCGTAATACCTTATTCATAAAATGACTGAAAATATTTTTAGATCTGACAGCTGAATAAGAAAAATCCCTTCGACCGCGTACGAAAATACGTTTCGAAATAAGGATATTATTTCTTCTTAATAATACCTATTTCTTCTCTCAAAACTCGTTTCGATACAAGACATTAAGCATTGGAAGTAAACTCGAACACTAAACAAATGTCTTGAAAGGTCTTAACTTAAAGCAGGCAATTTGCTACTAGGGCAATCAATTTGGGTTTCAGGTGTTTTGGTATATAGACGATTTAAGTTATAAGATAAGATAAGAGTTTAACGCAATGATGTTTTATAAATTTATAAACTATAGATATGTTGTCCGTATTCTAAAATGGCGACAAAAAAATGTAGACATTCATCATTTTTCGCACCAAACAGAAACACGGTCACGTCTCTGATTGGTGCGCTACGCAAAAAAGTGTTGAATAATAAATTCGTAATAATATTAGTTGATATAAATATAAGTTAGCATAGTTTTTTTCCACCTTTCATAACTGCTACCTGTCAGGGTCGCTAACCCTGCTTTCAATTTCAACTCATCGTGTATCCATTATTTTCTAATCATTTTGAAACTGCAGTCAAGATCGTTCCGACGCTGACTGTACTTCTCCGTTTAGGTACGATACACAAAGCTTTTAGCTTTTACCCCGGGGTTCAGCAGTGGTTGTTGTCGTGTAAAAGCGGCTTAGGTGTATAGTGGTATTTACACAGGATACCTTGTAAGATTTAGAGGAACCAGGTATGGTGGTTCTACGTGCTATTGCAATGAAGCTCCTCTACCTACCTATTTTAATCTGAAATTTAGGTACCTAGGTAGATAATGCAGTTAACATTTGTGATTAAGCTGATTCATTTTAAAGCTAGATTTAGTTATAAATAATAAATTATACTACTAAGTTGGTAGGTGCCTAATCTTATTCTAAAAAGTATAAAGTTAAATCAAACCTATGTGGGTTTAATGGGTGCTTCTATGATATAATAACTACTCGTAATATTATAGAAAAAAAAACTGATCAATGTAGTTTACTTTTTTTTAAAGTTATGTACAGCCAACAGTAAAAGTGGCTGACTGAAAACAGAATGTCAAACTCCTAAGTGTCATTCATGACAAATATTGATAGTGCCAATGTTTCTAAAACAGGTGATGCAATTATTAACTAATGAATTAGCTGATTGCACTATCATGAAAAGACGACTGCACTATGATCTAAAACACTATACTGTCAAAAGATTTTTTTTTAACTAGCAAAATATTTATTTACCAGTCGCTTGTCGTTGGCTATAAACACAAAAGAGTTTGAATTTCTCTTGAAAATCATAAATTAATGATTACTGCATTTCTTCGTTCGAAGCTAAGTCACTTGTTAGAGTTCCATGCCTCAAGAGGAAAAAAACGAAACCCTTATGGGATCACTTTGTTGTCCGTCTGTCTGTCTACTTACTTATAGGATCACTTCATTTCGTTTTCTATCTGTCTGTCTGTCAAGCCCTGTGTTTCAGGAATGCGTATCAAGTTGAAATTCATATTAGGTATATCTGTAACACCTCGAAACGGTGCGAAAAACAATTATCCTTAAGTGATCAATGATATCAATTACAACCAAATTCTTATAATTACTTATATAAATCACCCATCTTGCACAAATATATCGCAACATAAACATCCTCAAATATATGAGTTAATTCAAAACGTCATAATGATAATAACAAACACATTGCACCAAGCACTGGTTTCTAAGCATCCAAAGTATCAAAAAAATGAAGCACTATATGAAAATGAACTCTAACGCCATATCTTTTGGGTACCCTTTGATATCGCCATAGATTGATTATTTCGACTGTAAAAATACTCATCTGTCAAAAATCATGAAGGAGATAAAGCATTGGTTGTTCCTTTCATTTTAAGCGTGACGTCATTGTGTTTTATTTATTTATTCATACCACTTTAGTCCACATATGTACCTACATATATTATAAGAACAAACATGAAACATTTATAATAAAATAACACATATTGAAATATAATTAATTGAATTCTGTCGTAATATTAATAATAAATAACAATAAATAAAAAACTAAAATATTACTATTAATGTCAATTAATAATTATAATAAATCAATTTCATTTATTCAGTCCAAGCAGCCAAAGAAAAGTCTTAATTTTACAATTATGTCAATAAAAATATTAAGTATAAGATTGATAGATAAGTTTATTCAATCAATCACATCAAAATAAAACGTCACTGTGGCCAACATGCACGTGACAGCAGTGACTCATATACGGGCAGTCGAGTTTCGCTGCGAGTGCAGCCAGCATACTGTTGGTGCTCCCCCGCACGCACCCTAGTAATGAGGTAGCCCGCTTGTGCATTACGGTGTAAAAACAATCTACACGCGCCTCTGCGAACATTGTGAACGCACTGCAATAGCGGGGGAGTCCCATCACCATCCTGAACGCGTTATTAAACTGGACGTGATGGGCCCTGTACGACTTTTGCGTATAGCCATACCACAAACTGCACGTATAGAATGAGGTACAGTAGGCTCTAAAAATAGTGATCTTTCCCTCAGTCGAGCATCATACAAATCTGCGAATGACCATATTCGCTCTAACCGACTGAGCCCTCCGCTCTCGCTCAATGTCAGCATCGTTTTTCAGGGTGGGAACAATCAAATGATAGACAATTAAACTCTTCTACTCTAGTCAATTATGACCCACCTAAGCTAATAGGTAGCATATTGGTCACTTTTGTACTGCTTGCCTGAAAGACCATGTATTTTTACAATTGTAAATCAGTCCATGATCTGCAGCATAGTGCTCACATTTACTCAGCAGTTTTCTAAGTCCACAGGGCGAGGCGCTTAGCAGCACCATGCCGTCCGCGTAGCTAATGTTATTGAAACATACGCCGTCTACGTAGCAACCGAAATGTTATGCGCTGAGCGCCTCGATGAGTTCATTAATATATAAGTTGATAATGGACGGCGAGCTAAGCCCCTCCTGTCTGACCCCGCACTCTAACCTATACGGATCCGATAATGTGTTTGCCCATTTCACGTGATTAATCTGGTTACCATACTAATATTGAAAATAATTAATGATTATATATGGATGGCATATGGATTTCCCTCATTGTATATGGTCCGTTAGGAGTATTTCTATGTGTAGTATTTTTCGTGTCTGTAATTTAGAATAGTGATATTATGTGTGAGGCATACTTATTGCTAAGTACTAGTTTTATTTAGCAAAATATACTAAGTGAACCTCATTTGTCAAAATATAGATTAGACGTCAAAGAGTAGTATTAGTCCGCATAAACGACATTGACATTACTGACATTTAGAATTATTATTTTTTATATATTTTTTTTTTTACATTTGTTAATGACATTGATAAAATTTAAAGTGTGACGACATTGATATTATTGACATTCTGAATTATTAATTTTTATATTTATATAAATTTTTGTAGTATGAACTAATATTGATGTAAATGAATCAAATGATTGACGATTGATGAATATATATATAATAGTTGGTATTTTAATGTATTGTATAATAAGTAAGATATGGAATTAAATGGTTTTTTTTTTTTGTAATTAGAATAACATTGCAAGCGTCTTGGTGCTCACTGTAAGCTTGCAATGTTCACTGTTTATATATGATTAGGTAAATGATTAAATGATAAATACTCGAAGATTCCATAGATAATGCAATTACTGTATTCACCATGGAACTAATAAGTACTACGTTAGTACTTATTAGTACCATGGTATTCACATTTAATCGTCAAGCAAGTCATTTATATATTTTTATATCACTTAGGTGACAAACAAGCACACGTTCCACCTGATTGAAAGTGGTTAACGTGGCCTATATGGACGTGTGCAACACCAGGGGCGACCTTGTTAGACAAAACAAACCTTTGGTCTTCCCAGTGAGACAGAACAAAATCTTTCCAGTGAGCTTTGGCTACCCTACTCATCGCTGTGAACACGAGGTTATTATGAATGCGGTATTCTGTAGGGCGGAGGTACTTCCCCAGTCGGACTGCTCAATTAGGACGGGAATATTGATGTGTCCTACCTCCTTAATTGAAAAACCGTAAAAACATGGACATATTTAGAATAAATGATGAAGGAAACAGACTCAATGACTCGCGAAAAAGTAAGAAGAAGAACCATAAGAAGTACGGAAAACTTAAGGAGACACGTTGAAAACGAATAGGATTCGTTCAGAGGAGATAAATTTTGTTGCAACGCAGTGCAATTTATGCGACAGCACTTTAGCAAATATACACGCTTTTGAAATACCTAAGAATTTTGTTATGTACGTCAAGATAATAAAAAAACACTTTTATTGAGGCAAAGTCTTCTTTACGGTAATTAATTTATCCTGAAATTAAGTGATTGTGTGTAGGGTGCAGGCAGAGTTGAATATCACTCACGTTTAGAAGGCTGTGCTCATTTTTATATAGTGCTCCATATTTTTGAATACTTTGGCGCTTTGAATGAACTCATATATTTGACGATGTTCATGATGTGCAATATTTGTGTAAGATAGTTGCTTTATATTTTTGGATACTTTGGATGCCTAGAAACCAATGGCACCGTTTGTTATTATGATTATGACACTTGAATGAACACATCTATTTGACCATGTTCATGTTGCGATTTATTTGTGAAAGATGGGTGATTTACATAATTAGAAGACTTTGGTTGTATTCATACCTATCATTGATCACTTTAAGGAGTTCCTATATATCTGGATATGCTATCTGTCACTTTATATAGGTAGCTGACTGTACCATACCACATGGATCTATAAAAAGTACAGACGAAAAAACTTTGGTGACTTGGTATACTTTACCTATACGAAATACGCACGCACACTCACTAAAAGGATACCAATCGCTACTCGGTTGTCATTCATAATAATGACAGGACTCACTAAGAAAAGACATCCTATATATACTGTCCTACGGGATTAAACGTAATAACTGTAGTGATTTGCATAGGAAAAATCAGGAGTTTACCGTCCACAGTAAATGTTTCGTGTTTTTATATCAAAATATTACTCGACATTTTAGATATACATTTTTTCCTCATAAACCAATTAATCGTTTTTCCCATTTTCCCATTTAATCGTCAGCGTTGCTTAGCTTAAATGGGAAAATTACCCAACAATTCGGGATATAATAATTTTATGGTATGTACCTATGTATTTAGAAGAAGCTGAAATGAAGAGTGAAGTGAATCTAATTAAATCTACTGTGGCTTGTCCTGCCCATTTGTACCTACTACGACCGATGCCGATATTATTATGTTATTTGTAAATTAATAAACAAACGGCTTATAGGGGTAATATGGGTTTTCCACCAAGACTACCACAGATGAAGCCGGGATAGACTGGCTAGTAAATCAAACCTACCCCTACACATATTTTCATTGCAGAAAAAATCTAAAATTAAACATTAAAAATATCTTTTTTGCGCTTATCTTATATCTATTTTGTATTCGATGAACGGATATTCTTTGAGCTGTGTTGTTGTGCGTGCATTCTATAAGTTTGGTTATTTTTTTGTGACCTGAACTGAATTTTGAACTTGAACACATATTGAGATTTCACTTGTACTTTTCCACGATAGTTTTCGGCACGTTTTACGGATTGATGCAATTGTAATTGCGATTTACTTTGGCTATTCTACGCGGACTTTGCAATTTGTTTAACGAACCGGTTTACAACGAAACTTGTGAATAGTTTGAATTAAAATTCTTGATTTGAATTCTTGATGAAACCCATTACAGCACACCCATATTGCAATTTAGTTAGGACAGCGCGGCAGCCATATTGGATTCCAAAAATGTCATCAAATTTGTACTTAGCATACTCATAAACCCACTAGACCATACCCATATCGCAATTTAGAAAAAATAAGCGCGGCGGCCATATTAGATCCCAAAAATAACTTCAAATTCGTACTCAGCATACTCAAAAACCCATTAGACCATACCTATATTGCAATTTAGTTAGGACAGCACGGCGGCCATATTAGATTCCATAAATAAATAGCTGTGTGTGAATTGTTTGACATGATGCCCTCAGCTACATTCTATCACCGCACCTTTTGCCATAGGCCTGCCTTCATCCTCACACATTGCCACCTGAGACGGTGTGCACTGTCCTGTATGAAAGAAACTTCATCCCACGCACACTCAAGCTGTGGAATGACCTCCCTGCTGCGGTTTTCCCAAGCACCTGCAATATGGGGTTCTTCAAGAGGGGCATCAGATGGTCTCTTCATGGTCGGCAGCGCGAGTGTACCACCACTGGTGTTGCATACGCAAACTCATCCTATCCAAATCCCATTAGACCTATTAGACATATTGCAATTTAGTTAGAACAGCACAGGGGTCATATTGGATTCCAAAAATGACATCAAATTCGTACTCAGCATACTCAAAAACTCATTAGACCATACCCATATTGCAATTTAGTTAGGACAGCACGGCGGTGAAATTAGATACCATAAATAAATCGCTGTGTGTGAATTGTTTGACATGATGCCCTCAGCTACATTCTATCACCGCACCTTTTGCCATAGGCCTGCCTTCATCCTCACACATTGCGACCTGAGACGGTGCGCACTGTGCTGTATGAAAGAAACTTCATCCCACGCACACTCAAGCTGTGGAATGACCTCCCTGCTGCGGTTTTCCCAAGCACCTGCAATATGGGGTTCTTCAAGAGGGGCATCAGAAGGTTTCTTCATGATCGGCAGCGCGAGTGTACCACCACTGGTGTTGCATACGCATACTCATCCTACCCAAATCTCATTAGACCTATTAGACATATTGCAATTTAGTTAGAACAGCACGGGGGTCATATTGGATTCCAAAAATGACATCAAATTCGTACTCAGCATACTCAAAAACTCATTAGACCATACCCATATTGCAATTTAGTTAGGACAGCACGGCGGTGAAATTAGATACCATAAATAAATCGCTGTGTGTGAATTGTTTGACATGATGCCCTCAGCTACATTCTATCACCGCACCTTTTGCCATAGGCCTGCCTTCATCCTCACACATTGCGACCTGAGACGGTGCGCACTGTGCTGTATGAAAGAAACTTCATCCCACGCACACTCAAGCTGTGGAATGACCTCCCTGCTGCGGTTTTCCCAAGCACCTGCAATATGGGGTTCTTCAAGAGGGGCATCAGAAGGTTTCTTCATGATCGGCAGCGCGAGTGTACCACCACTGGTGTTGCATACGCATACTCATCCTACCCAAATCTCATTAGACCTATTAGACATATTGCAATTTAGTTAGAACAGCACGGGGGTCATATTGGATTCCAAAAATGACATCAAATTCGTACTCAGCATACTCAAAAATTCATTAGACCATACCCATATTGCAATTTAGTAAAGACAGCGCGGCGGCCATATTGAATTCCAAAAATGACCTCAAATTCGTACTCAGAATACTCAAAAACCCATTACAGCATACCAATATTGCCATTTAGTTAGGACAGCGCGGCGACCATATTGGATTCGAAAAATGACCTCAAATTCGTACTCAACACACTCAAGAATCCATAATCATAGCTGGCGAAAAGATGATATTACCCTTTGCTCGTGCGAATATATGGCTGTGACTATCCATCGAGTGGACCGTGTGCTTGTCTGCCACCTAAGTTATATAAAAAATATTTTCTCTGTGGTAATAACTGGATTGAGAGTTTGGAAATGCGATCTATACTTACGTCGCAGTCAGTCATAATATTATAAATTGTAAAACTGCGCTTACGCATACAATAAGTATACCTTAGTTATTTATGACTGACACTTCTTGATATTGAAAATATAGTACACCACCATCTAGTAGCTATGACTGCGTAACTTATACTGAATCTCGAGTTATTTCATTGACATCTAGAGGCGAACAGTAATATTTAAATATAGCCCGAGTTAAGGTGGTCGCATTTTCTTGTATAGGATGAGGTATCTGTACTTTAGTTTTATGTTATCTGTGGTGAAGTTGATACTTTCAATTAAATTCATATCAAATAGTCTGCAACTTCTTGCAGATGTGAAAAAATGAAACTTCTTAGTAGGTACTCGTAACTGCCATAAAAATATTTAAGTTTCTAGATTATGAGCTATTTGTGCACTCGCAAAGTAGCAAGGAAATCAAGACCTATACTTAGTAGAAATCCCTTCGTCGGGTTGGAATAAATTTGAGACATTAATAATATTATAAGTATAACAGAACTCCTCTTGAAGTTTACAGCTAAATTCACGACTCAAAATATTATTGCGGCTCATAAATACGAAAATCCCACAGTTTGGGGAATTCGCCACACATTGGCAACGCTTGTAAATCATCACGCTTGCAGACGTCCATAGGCCAAGGTAACCGCTTCCCATCAGGTGGGCCGTGTGCTTGTCTGCCAACTAAGTGGTATAAAAAAAAAAAACTCAATTACGGATACTAAATTGTAGTGCAATTCAGTTAAGAGTTAAAATGAGGTAAATAATGTAAATATATTCGAAGCATGGCATCACATTTGTTCACATTATATTTGAAAGTAACCACAGTGAACATTTTATTCTTTATAAACAACACAGCTATGCAACCAGTGCTTCACTACTACAAACTTAATCGCCTTCCCTTGAGTCGATGTTCTGTGATAGTTTGTCCGTATTTCTTTATAGCTCCATGCTATACCATTATGTATCAAAGAGGATAAAATAAACTCTGTAAACACACGATGTAACTACACAGTATGTAGGTTATGACATTAGTGACATTATGATACGATTTGACATGCTATTTGACAAAACTTTTAGGTAATAAAAAAATACTACAGCAGTGTTGCAAGTGCTTAGCCCGTAACATGAAGAATAGTAGTATTTTGAATGGATGTGGAGTTTAAATGATTGTATTGCAGGACGATTATAATATTTGCAAAAATTATAATAAAAGTATCTGATATTAGTTATCAAAAATTAGTCTTTTCAAAATTAATGATATCTTTATTTTAACATTCGTTCTTAAATAAACATCTAGTCAGGTAAGTAAGAAGTAAGTAAATGATTGTTATTTCATTTGAAATGTTAATTCAATTTTTTTGTATTAGAGTGGGTAAATTTAAATTATATGCCAAATAGTAAGAAGCAGCGTTTCACCTAGTATTAAAAATAAACAATAGATTCACTATTCATGTCCATGTAATTATTTTTAAAGTTACGGCCGTCAAACTTTTCAGTAGCCATAAAATAGGGAAAAATCAAATCCATATGATAGATTTTCGCCTTTAGACAAAAAAAGTAACACAAAATTTTAAAAAATCATAATCTATATATTTATTCTGTCAGCTTATTCCATTATTTTTATGGTTGTTTACTTCTAACAAAATATCTAGTTTGTAGGGGCTGGATTCAAGTCGTGATATATGTTGACATTCAATATGGCGGTATGTCGTCAGTGCTATGCTGTGTCGTGGTGAGATTTGATTATTTAATGGTTTTATACTTATTGCTTCTTAATACAAATGATTACCGTTGGTGAAAACTACTCACCATTGTGTAGTTCATACGTGATATGTTATTTGCCTTAACGGAAGTAGGTAAAAGAGGTGGGCCTTGTCTCGGCGTTGTAATTTCTGCACATCGTTCTATCGGACGGCCGATGCCTACCTAGATAGATGTTCAATCGTAACGCTTTGTATTACTTCAGCATTAATATAATAATTTAATACTGTTTTGCGAATGCAATAGTGTGTTTACAATGGAGGCTAACGAAAGTGTTTATTGCAGCTTGTGAATATCGGGTTAAGCACGTATAGATAGCAACAGAGTTATACGGTATCCTTCCTCATCCAAGCTAAAGTACCACGGGCCCCGACTCAGCAAGCATTGAAGACATCTGAGGATTTAGTTTAACATAATCATAAGTAATTTTATTTTGAAACATTGTGATTTTGGTGTATAAATTGTGACTTTCGTGTTAGAGACCTCAATCGTGTTCTCCTGAACACAAAGACTAAAGAAAATGTGATTTGATGTAAAAAATTTGTAACTTCTACTAAAAACTGAACACCACACAATATTCTGTGATATAATTGGTACCTAGAAACTAGGATTTTCTATTTATATACAAAGAAGATACTGTCGCGTAAAAATGTCTAGCAATCCTCAGTGGAAAATGTTCCAGCCGCCAGATTCACACTCCTCGCCCCTGCAAGACATCTTAGATCTACAACACTCTAACATGCAGTCTAAATCGTCTTATCGTAATGGTGAGTGTTTATGTTATAAGTTTAACACATCTTTGTTAGAGTACACTGTATCCAGTTGGTTTTTTTGAGTTAGATTTTACAATTTGTTGCTGCGTGTCATTAGTATTTTGGTATTAAAGTTTGTGAAACAATGTGACCTCAATTTTAAACATACTGTTTTTGTTTATCACAACACACATTAAATTATGCATGTTTAGATTTAGAACTTTTCTAAGCTGCTCGAGAAACACCATGTTTATTTCCCTGTCAGTCTGATGATCTCAATTTACACATTCAATTAAAACAGGTCTTATGAAAATTTAAATTATTCCTGATTATAAGTAATATTACAAAATTTATCAGAAATATATACAAATCCTTGAGAATGAAATTGTCAAGCCATAATTGGCTGCAAAAATTGGGAGCCAAATTGTAGCAGCCAATATTGACAAACATTTATAGCAGCCAGAATTGGCTGTGAAAATTTTCAACCAAATTGTAATAAGACAATTTACAGAAGTTTCACCAACATTTTCATATTACTACTACTCTATGCCTAAATCAATTATTCACATTTCATTAATGAAAACATAGTGTTCAATCAAATTGGCTTCTGATAGTAAATTCCTCTTCCATATTCTTACTTTATCAATGACAGTTATTAAAAACCTTAGGCTTATTAGACTTTGAAGTCTTATTAGAAGTTATATTGGAGAATAACTTTATTATATTTACACAAACACATTAGATTCTTCTTGGTCAAAAACTCACATTCTTCTTATTAGGTAATGTTTTTTTTTCAGAATGATATGAATTACTATCAACTTAATAAAATGGACATTTTCATGGCTTTCAAATAATATTTCTCATTAGCTGTCTCAAATCTTACTTCGTTATATTCTCTAATGATAATAAGTTGTAGATTCCGTTGTAAAATAACCTAATTTCCAAATTCAAGGTTACATTTTTGATTCAGTCAAGGCAGATTCATTTGAATGTTAGTATAGACATTACAGTTAGTAGATACAAATGATGATCAAAAGTAATGTGTAATGATTTTATTTGTCTTTGTACATTTGTCTTTTGTTTAACTATTAGTTATAAAATGTAATACTTGAATGTAGTTTCTCTAATGTAAAAATCTGAAGCAATTGCTACAGATTTTTATTTTTATTCATGTGTAAATGTAATGTGCTTTTTTTACAACTGTTGTCTTTTTGTGATGTTGCTACATGATCTAATTTTATGATGTATTTTACATGTAGAATCAATATTTATTTTGAAAATATTGAAATACAATGGTAGCAACATAACATTTTCATATACAATTTCATATTTTAAGAAATATAATTACTGATGACATTTTGTTTTGTCCACAGGCGAGTACCCAACTTCACCAAGGGATAATTATAACACACCTAAGAGTAGTGGTGGAAACCGATTTTCTCTCGGTTACAATATTGACGGCTGCCCGATGGGGGACTCTGTATATTCTTCTGGATCTACTAACAACTCATCTCAGTATGACTCTTCAAATCACCCACCTATTAGAGAGACCGGAATTATTGAGAAACTTCTCCACTCATATGGATTTATTCAATGCTGTGAGAGGCAGGCTCGCCTGTTTTTTCACTTCAGCCAGTTTAGCGGTAACACTGAACATTTGAAGATAGGAGACCCCGTAGAATTTGAAATGACCTACGACCGGCGTACTGGAAAACCAATTGCATCTACTGTTACAAAGATCGCACCAGAAGTGGTGAGATATACTGCACTTTTGTTGTTGTTGTTGTTTAAAATCAGGGAATAACTTACTACTATTAAAATTTGTTACTTAGGTGATGAGTGAAGCACGAGTAACAGGCACAGTGACAACTGAGGTTAAAGGCGAAGGTTCCGGGGATAACACTGGAAGGATTTCTTATGAAAATCGTGGAGAATGTTTCTTTTTGCCTTACACAAAAGATGATGTAGAGGGTAACGTCATTTTGCATACTGGTGATGCCGTTAGTTTCCAAATTGCTACAAATCAGCGGTGAGTTTCTAACATTTGTTGAAATAAATTTTAGGGGTTATTCTAGCATATTCAGGGGAAACATGAAATGGCCCATAAAGAGGTAGTTTAAATAATAATAAAAATGTCATATTATTACAGAGGTACGTTGGGTGCTTGCCATGTTCGTTTTGAGAACCCCGTACACCCTGTAAAGTACCATGGAGTAGTATGCTCGATGAAGGAAAACTTTGGGTTTATCGAGCGAGCTGATGTTGTGAAGGAGATTTTCTTTCACTACTCGGAGGCTAAAACCAAGGAAGAGTTGGTTTTGGGAGATGATGTCGAGTTCATTATTCAGACCAGAAATGTGAGTTTCTCTGTCAAAGTAAATTGTATATTATTGACCGAATAGTTGCTATGTATGTTTTATGTTGTCGTAGGGTAAGGAAGTCGCTTGTAATATAACAAAGCTGCCAAGTGGCTCAGTGGTGTTTGAAGATGTCAGTCCAGAAATTATGCGAGGACAAGTTTTGAAACCTTTAGAGCGTGGGAATTTGGTACGAGTGCCGCAGAATGATCCACTACCGGGTCGAATTAGGTACCGTGCTGCCGATCACTCAGAAGTTGAGGTAAGTGAATATCATATTGAACAGCAATGTTTACTATTGATACTAATCAAGGCAGCAAGCAATTGTGACAACTATTAAAATTTCTGTTTAGGTGCCTTTCGGTGACAAAGACCAGTGCGGCGAATTCACCCTTCGCCATGGGGACTGGGTACAGTTCCAGGTTGCTACGGACCGGCGAGACCAACTAAAACGGGCTACTAACATCTCATTGCTAGATGAGTCATTTAACGTTTCTGGCGAAAGGTGAGCTAATTCCAGAAAATGGTTACTTTTAAGGTTATCATGGGGTGTTTATTTAATAGGGGTACAGCTACTATGCCCTGGAATCTACACCAACATTATAAAGCTGTAGAGTTGATTTGTTTGGCTAAATACTCTAATTACAGGCACTACTCGTTCAAATTCCATTATTTTTGTGTTGAATAGTCCGTTTATCTAGAAAGGTGATAGGTTAAATATCATCACTCTACTAGAGAGTGGAGCAGTAAGTGTATATGTCAACACATCTAGCAGATTTCTATACATTAACAAAAAAAAGTAACTTGTAAATATAAACTAATACAGGTTTTGGTGGTGGATTTTACTTGGACACAATAATGATATATCATAATAATGATTTCATTATGCAGTTTGTAGGTAAGAATAGAAACAAATGGTACATTTCATTATGTATGTGTAGGGAGCCATTCCAGTGTTACGTATTCATTAAAGAGGAGGGGGGTCTTTGCATTGCTTATTTTTGATGACATGGGGGTGAGGGGTGGGGGGTTTAGTTAATGATTATGTAAGCAGTAGCTACTTACTTTTTCACACCTAATATATAGCATTCATTACCCATACATAAACCTAAAACGACAAACATGAGAAGAAATATAGGTACCAATGTTTACGTAAGCATGGGGGGTTAGAGTTTTACTCACTTTTGCTGACAAGGGGGAGGGGGGTTAAATAATTGTAATAAATCTGCGTACATAATACTTGAACGGCGGCCCCTTGTTTGTAGATTCCCAAAGTACCTACTTTAACCAGCAAATGACACTTGATTTTCAAACATTACCTCAATAAGTTTTGTTGAACCTAAGACTCTCTTGGACCATACGGAGACCTAGGCACAACGAAAAAGAGTATTTTACTCATAATTAATTGTATTTTCATTGTATTCATAACAGGAGAGAGCAAGGAATTGTTTGTTCCCTGAGAGAAGGATTTGGTTTTATTCGATGCGTCGAGAGGGAACAGACAATGTTCTTCCACTTTGCTGAAGTACTTCGACTTGGATTGGAGCTCAGTGTGGGCGATGAGGCAAGTTTCTAACATGTCAATAGTTTTACTTTGCAGTTTTATTTTTCAATTACTGTTGATCCTTAACTGCTTGACTGATTATCTGGAAGTGATCGCAGACCGCGATTAGACTGCCCATTGTACAACGCACTATCATATGCTGTCCATTGTATGTATCCTATGTTTGGTGTGCAATAAACATACATATAATCACGCCTTTATCCCCTGGTTAGGCAGAGGTGAATTAACACCCACATTTCACCAATCATTGCATTCGTTCCCACGTAATAGGGGGCGAGCATATTGCCGTCTTCCTGGCACTATTGTTAATTCAAGCGGCTGTATATATCTGTCTGATGTTAAACGGCTCTATTCCTTAGTCACCTTGTACTACACTACATGGGAAGAGATGGGGTTGTCCAAATTCTGCTCTACCGGGAACCACGCGGCGTGCAATAAAGTGTTTTATATTATCGTATCTTTACAATAATGAGAACATAACTTTCTTAGGTGGAATTTACTGTTGACCCCGTAACTACATTCTCGAATATGAATAACCGCCAATCTGCGATTCGTATCAAGCACCTGGTACCCGGCACTGTGAAATTTGAGAATTTGATTGAGCATGGCGCTCGCGGCGTAGTCACTAAGGATGCACAAATGTACTCATCATCCTCAAGTCCGACCAGGTCACCTGTCGTAAGTATTGTAGAAATTTAATAAAACATTATTATTATTATAAGTACATTCATCATACAATGTTTACAGACTCTGTAATCTATATTATTTTTTATTGTTAGAGACGTTACGTCTTGTTGCCTAGTCACCGGCAACTTGGCAACTAAAACATAGACAAAATCGCTCGAGACTAATTTGAACTAATGGAAGTAGCTGTGTTCGACAGCCTCTGTGGTATGGTGGTAGTGAACGTGGCCGCTACGCAGGAGGCGCGGGTTCGATCCCCGCTTTGTGCAAATATTTATATGTAGAGAGCACATTCAACCGTCGGTCCCTGTTGACATACCAACATCTATGGCTCGTCGTTGCGGGTAGTTGGAGCCCTAAAAATTTAATAACTGGTCTAGCTTTAATATCGCCTTTTGGTAGTGGAGGTCAGATAGCAGTCGCTTCGCGCAGAAAGAAGGAAGTTTAGCCAAATCCGCAGTTAGACTGATAAAACAGACCCCAGACTTCGAGGTGAAAGATTCGGATTAACAAGTAAGAAGAAGAAGAGAGAAGCACTGTCGCTGTTGACCGGGTCGCCAGCGACTAGTCGATAGTGTATTTCAATGATAAATTATTCTGATTTATATTTTTATCAAACAGGAACAAGATGGTGTGATAAGCTGGCAAGTAAATCAACAAACCAAAAAATCTATTCCATTCTCATCTAAAAAGTGTGAATCTAAGATGCTGCCACGTGTTGGTGACCTTGTAACTTTTGATGTGTACCAGGTAAAAATAGTTTTTTTTTGTTATTTGTGTTATTATATGAAATATCTTAATAGGCCTCCCGTCTCATTTTAGATATATGAATCTTCTTGGTTTAATTTACATATTTTTAATTTTCGAATAACAGTGATTTGACCTAGTTTAAAAAGTGTGGATAGAAGACCTTCATGATACACTTATGTAAACATGATGTTCTTTTAACGACTCAATGACTCTACATCGTCTACTGTTACGTCGGACGGTCGGGGCTTCTATTCTCGCTCAGTTCAAATATTTGTATACATTAGTAACTATTTGAATATGGTCTTCGTCCTTCTGTACATGTATGTATTTACAAAAAAAACAACACATTCTATATTCTAGTATTCTTATTTTGTTATGTGGAATGTCTAGTACATCATTATTATATATCAACAGGTGAAACGAACTAAGGAGGTGGTAGCCAAAGCGGTACAAGTACAGCACAGTCTGATGACCAATGGGAATAACACTAGCAACAACAGTGGTGGAGGAGCAAGCACCGCTCGCTCCATCATGCCTGGCTTCATCGCCGCCCTTAAGGACGGCTTCGGGTTCATAGAAACATCAGACCACAATAAAGAAGTCTTCTTTCATTTTAGGTAAGTTGGACGTACATTCAGCGTCAAAAGTATATGATCGTTCACAGATTAAAATACGAATTCATGAAAATTATTAAGTTATACATACTTTAATCAAAATTTAAAAAAAATATTCATATAGAGCCCTCTAAGTAGATCAATTGCAGTGCAATAGGCGTCAATGTGCGCCATATTAACGATCCTTAGTATTTTCATTAAGTAGTTTGAATCACTTAAAACTTATTTCGAAATTTGAAAATGATCATTTACTTTTGACGCTAACTAATTATACTAGTGTAACTTCGATCAGCTAAATGCGACTTTTCAAGCACACCCAGTTGCATCCAAAACTTGCACTTTGGAGCTCAGGGTTCAATCTCCTACTCCTCCTGTCTCTTTTTTGTAACGTAAATTGCTGGGCGATGCGAATGCAACTCCTTTGGTGATTCGCGTTGGTTGAGATTCGAACATCACAGATTTACAATAGAAAATATGACAGTGAAAATTCTAATTGTTTTAAAACTGGTCTTATTTAATTTTACCAATTGACATAATGATGTAAAACATGTTAATACTAGCAATTTTGATCTTTGTTGAAATTGACGGTGGCCATTTTTAAAATGAATTAACACATTGTTTGAATATCAAAACATTCTTTCATAATTGTGATTATATTTCCTGGTGTATGGATCGACTTGACGTTACGGGCAACTATTGTATGACCAAATTGTGTAAATTTTATTACTGCTTGAGTTCCGAGTGCGAATTTTCCTCTTGCGCTTATTACAACAAATTTAAACTGGATTTCACCAATGCATCTTTCTACTAAACTGAGTTCTCACATTTTATTCAACGAAATTCAACGACGAAGTTAAATCACACTTAATTTCTTTATGACTGCTTTTTATTAGATTAGCTTGTGTTTCAACTTATTTAATCTTGAAATTATAAATCAATCAATCACTTAGCCCACCGCAGTCTACCGCTGGACATATCCGATCTTTTTATTAGATTAGCTTGTGTTGCAACTTATTTAATCTTGAAATTACCAATCAATCAATCACTTAGCCCACCGCAGTCTACCGCTGGACATATCCGATCTTTTTATTAGATTAGCTTGTGTTCCAACTTATTTAATCTTGAAATTACCAATCAATCAATCACTTAGCCCACCGCAGTCTACCGCTGGACATATCCGATCTTTTTATTAGATTAGCTTGTGTTCCAACTTATTTAATCTTGAAATTACCAATCAATCAATCACTTAGCCCACCGCAGTCTACCGCTGGACATATCCGATCTTTTTATTAGATTAGCTTGTGTTCCAACTTATTTAATCTTGAAATTACCAATCAATCAATCACTTAGCCCACCGCAGTCTACCGCTGGACATATCCGATCTTTTTATTAGATTAGCTTGTGTTCCAACTTATTTAATCTTGAAATTACCAATCAATCAATCACTTAGCCCACCGCAGTCTACCGCTGGACATATCCGATCTTTTTATTAGATTAGCTTGTGTTCCAACTTATTTAATCTTGAAATTACCAATCAATCAATCACTTAGCCCACCGCAGTCTACTGCTGGACATATCCGATCTTTTTATTAGATTAGCTTGTGTTGCAACTTATTTAATCTTGAAATTACCAATCAATCAATCACTTAGCCCACCGCAGTCTACCGCTGGACATATCCGATCTTTTTATTAGATTAGCTTGTGTTCCAACTTATTTAATCTTGAAATTACCAATCAATCAATCACTTAGCCCACCGCAGTCTACCGCTGGACATATCCGATCTTTTTATTAGATTAGCTTGTGTTCCAACTTATTTAATCTTGAAATTACCAATCAATCAATCACTTAGCCCACCGCAGTCTACCGCTGGACATATCCGATCTTTTTATTAGATTAGCTTGTGTTCCAACTTATTTAATCTTGAAATTACCAATCAATCAATCACTTAGCCCACCGCAGTCTACCGCTGGACATATCCGATATTTTTATTAGATTAGCTTGTGTTTCAACTTATTTAATCTTGAAATTACCAATCAATCAATCACTTAGCCCACCGCAGTCTACCGATGGACATATCCGATCTTTTTATTAGATTAGCTTGTGTTGCAACTTATTTAATCTTGAAATTACCAATCAATCAATCACTTAGCCCACCGCAGTCTACCGCTGGACATATCCGATCTTTTTATTAGATTAGCTTGTGTTCCAACTTATTTAATCTTGAAATTACCAATCAATCAATCACTTAGCCCACCGCAGTCTACCGCTGGACATATCCGATCTTTTGCCTTCCGCATCCGGTCTGTCCCAGCCACCTTTTTCATGACGTCCGTCCATCCGGCCAGGGGACGTCCTACCTTCCGTTTACCTTCGCGCGGCCTCCACTCACACACAAACAAATACATATATGGGCATTAATTATCAAAAATAATTCAAATTCATTTATTAATGTTCCAAATAATAATAATCCTAATTCAAATGAAGCTTAGCTGAAGAGGTTAGAAATAATACTGAAAATTTTGGTTACTAATCTTCTTAGAAAAAAGTATTCTTAGAAAATTGTATGTGGGAAATTATTAAGCAGGTACTGTGTATACTCTGATAATATATCTTGGTGACCTGTACCTTATAACGGGCATCCTTTGACCAAGACATTGTCATCGTACGTTACAGTTCATATCACGATGTCAGTGTACGAGTGATCGGAAATGTCAATGTCGGCAAAATTGTAGTGCAAGAGAAACCCCCTGTTTATTCAATTGAAATCCAATTGTGTGAATTGAGCGTATGATACGTATGGTTACTGCACATACAAAAAGGTCAAAGAAAAATCGCGTAATAAAATATGCATCTGTCTTGCGAAGTTTGTTTGCAGCTAGATATTAGCCGGCCAGTTGTTTTTTGTAGTACGGAAATCGATATATAACATTATATCGATTTCCGTACTACAAAGAACAACTGCCGGCATAATATATTATGCAAACGGCGCAATGGGACAAAGGAAGAACGGCGGTAAATCAATATCTGATCACAATAGAATATTTTCAACATTTTAAACAATTTAATTTTTGGTTGTTGGTACTATTCAAGTCTATAGTCGCCCTCAGAAGCTACTAAGTTATACATTTATAAAGGGTCGTCTGAGGACAAATTTAAAATGAAATTTTAAAACAATTAGTGTGTTAATTATTTAAATCGAATAAAATAAGTCCTGCCTGAGTCGTATCACTTTTTTCTATTTTTTTTTTTTTTTTAAATATTCTACAACATTCTACACAACGCTATCTAGACACATATTAAGCAAACTTAACTAGCTTGTGTTATGGAATTTAGAATGCGGATAAACATACTTAGATATTTTTTTTTGTAAATACCTACAAATTATACATAGAGAAACACCTAGATCAATGCAAATATTCCTGCATACAAATATTTGCATTTAGCGGGAATCGAACCCGGCCGTCTTGCGTAGCAGCCGAATGTTCTACCGCTACGCCACAGGCCGTCAATATCGATATTTTAATCGAAATTGTTCATATTTCAATTTTTGCTCATTATTACATGTAAAATTTTAGAGCTAAGCTAACACCGATGGCGACTGTGCGCTTGCGAGTACACATAAGTTTATTTGATCAACTTCTATTAATCATGCTATACATGACATTAGTTATTTGAACATTTGTAAAAATTTGCCGCGTGGTTCCCGGCAGAGTAGAATTTGGGCCACCCCATCTCTTCCCATGCGGTGTCGTACAAGGCGACTAAGGGATAGGGCTGTTTAACATCAGAAAGTTATACCTATACAGTCCAGTCTCAGCCAGAAATGCATGACTCGAGTCGACAATAGTGCCCGGAAGACGGCAATAGGCTCACCCCCTATTACGTGAGACCGAATTCAACGATTGGTGAAATGTGGGTACTAATTCACCTCTGCCTAACCCTCCGGGGATAAAGGCGTGATAGTATGTATGTATGTACCGACGTACTCCTTCGCACGTCTGAAATTGGCAGGATGGTCGGCCCATATATCGCTATCCCTGTCCATATAAAAAAACTGAAGTGAATTAAAAATCTATCAAATCCAGAGAAAGAGTAGGAGATTGGGCACCGCGCTCCAAAGTGCAAGCTGAATGAATCAAAAGCCAAGTGATCATGAACCTTGAAAACAAATACAATAGAAAATTATTTTATTCAAAAATAATGAAATGCTTTTTAAAGATTATAATCACACATGTGGTTACTCCCCTTACTGCTTAACATTCCTATGTTTAATTATTTTGGCATTGTCTTCCAGTTGGTTATATTCAGTGAATATAAAAGGCTTATTTAGATTTTTGCGGTATTGCTACATCCGAGAGCTTTGCTATTAGCTTCCTAACGAATATTATATCCTAAAAAAAAATTTATAAATGCGAAAGTCAGGTTCTTTGTTTGTTTATCATGCTTACACATTTTATTTCATTCATTCAGAAAAAAAACTAGTGTACCTTTCATATAGAAAAGCTTTTCGACAGTCATATATCAACGTGCGCAAAAAAGCTAAAATGCTAGTATTAAAATTTCGAGATGGTAAAAAACCCAAATTACTACGACATGTATAATGTTCTTGTAATTTAGTTAATTCTCTATAACAGATAGTTCTCTAATCACACTGCATTAGAAGCAGTACTGTGACATGGAATACTATAGTAATTGTTACAATGCTAGCGACGCTATTGAAGATATGCTCATTTCGATGCTCAATCTTTATGAATATCTGAATTACCATCGACTATATCCCTCTTGTACCAACCTGGATCTAATCACATTTAATACCAGCGAAATTGAGATTTAATTACAATAATTATTTTACTATAACGTATATATATCATCTTTACAGCAATTTGGAAGGGAGTCCGGATGGATTGGAGCTTGGCTGTGAAGTGGAATATACTCTGGGCAGAGTGAATGGCGCTGGTGGCGGCTGTGCTAGCGCAGAATATGTTCGAGTGCTGCCACGTGGCTCCATACCTGTTGCAAAACCACTAGACCCCTCACTCAATGGTACTGTTACCAGAACTCTCCGTGCTCTCAACCCAGACCAAGCCCAATACTCAGGTGTGTTTGTAGACACCATTTTACTTCATCTTTCATATGCCTACAGAGAGTTATCTCCTCACTATAGAGCCACAGTAGTTTATAGTGTGTTATGTAGGCTTAATAGAATATTTAATAATACAACATTGGGAATGATATTTTTCTTTCGGAGGTACCGATTGAGAATATATCTGTTTGTAAACTAAAGTGACCAGCACAATACACTGATTACTATTTCCTACCAGTGGAGCTGTGTGCTTGTCTTTGTTTGCGTAACACATAATAACTAGTATAAAATGATAATAATCTCATATCGTAATAACTCTGAATAGATTTGTATAGGAAAAAGTCATTATTCACATAGAAGTCATTCAGAGTATTTCGCCTAGAATGGAATTGGTCATGTGTTCATGAATGTTGTCTTTTTTTTTATCTTAATATATAGGAAAAGTTTTCATTCTAAATACTACAACATTAAAATAATTTAAAGTATTTGTGAGTTGACGCAGGTTCGGTCTGATAAATATCTCTGAAATAAATTAGATGTTGCCGTTAATAGAACGACATTTTAACGTTGACGCTATTTGCTTGCTAAAAAATCAAAAGGTCACAGTGATAATGAGATACAAACGAAGAATAAATCTGTGATACCATTGCTTTTATCATCTATTCATTTCATTTGACAAAATTCTAATAGTTATCTAAAATGACGTGTCTACAGGACTGATACAAGTAGAAAGTGGAACATCGTACGAGTTCGGCATAATGGGCTTGGCGTGCAAGCGCGAGATTCTGCAGGTCGGTGACCCTGTCACTTTCCAGTCCGATGTGGAGGGAAGAGCCACCAATATTGTGCCAATCAGGAAGAAGAGGCGTGCTACAGTAGATGCTATAAAAGGTGAAATCCTCTCCTACTCATGATCAAAGATGGAACTGAATGAACCCGATCCACTTCAGGTGGTTACCGAAATCATTTAGGATTCCATTAACCACCTGAGGTTCAAAACCAAATTGATGCATTTTAGTAAACGTTTGACCCTGTGGAGCAACATAACTTTAACTGTAGTCCCTGATCTCTGCGCCAATACATCCCTTCTGATTTGTAAAGTACTGATAGTTATAAAACAATCCTTCTCAAGATATTCAGAAGCTTGGAGCTAGTAGAGCCACTTTGACTAGACACTATTGTGATTGAAATAAGTTGAATCTGATGATATAACCATGTTATGTTGGCTACCAAAACATCTGTCTTTCACCTACCCTGGGTTTCACATCGGAAGGTAGCGTTGCAATTTTGTTATAGGATTTTTTCTAATTTTCTCACTGGTGAAGTTGGGACCCAGGTCATTAGTCTATACTAATATTATGAAGCTGTAGAGTTTGTTTGTCTAATATACGGGCAAGAACCAAGCGGTTCGGCGTCTCTTTAGTTTGCCGCACCACCAAGACCGGGAATTCATTACCAGCACACGTGTTTCCTTCTTCCTACAATCCCGGATCCTTTAAGCGGGGCGTAAAAAAGCATATGAAGAGCCCGCCAAGCTGAGTGCCACCTTTGTAACAGTTCTTGTGTCTGTGATGGTGACCCTCTTTCCTGAGAATTTGCCTTTAGCTTACCATCAGGCGACGTGAAGTCAAGTTGGCGTATCTTAAATAAATAAAAAAAGGCGCTAATCACATGGACTACTGATTCTTATTGAAAAAATATTTTTGTGTTGAATTGTCTCTTTATTGACGAAGGTTTTAGGCTATAAATTATCACCATACTGCTTAAGGGAACGGAGCAGTGATCATAAATGTATACGAATTTGGCGGATTTCTAAACATTATTTGAAGAATTAAAAATTACGGGCTCATATTGGTGATATGAGACTTCAAAATATGCCTCAGGCGAAACAGAGGCGCATCAGCTAGTGTATAATAAAATAAATGTGTTTTATGAAATTATTTTGCTTTTAACCACCCTTCGGCAATTGCTAGGATATCGGCTTATCAAGTTTTTCACGTTTATGTTATAGGTGGTTTTGGTTTCCTGTCTTTGGAGGCGGAAGACAGCCGGCGGCTATTTTTCCACATGTCCGAGGTGCGCGGTAATCCAGCTGACTTGCAGCCCGGTGACCTGGTCGAGTTTGTGATGTTGACCAATCCCAGAAATGGCAAATCATCCGCTTGTAATGTCGTCAAAATTGGGTGAGTCCTTGCTGATATTTTGACAAACTACAAATATTATGATTAGAACACTATCCGTTGCGTCATGCTTCAAACAGATGAACACCAAATACAAATGATTTGATTATCGCAAGCTATGACGTCATACCATATACATTTCATAGAATATTGGCGTTTATAAGATCTGATTTTATTAATTTGAATGATGTGTTTGTGTTATTTCTAGTGGCAAAGGTATAGGCGGCAAGGCTAGGTGCGAGCGGCCGGAACGCTTGCTCGCGCGGCTCCGTACGGCGTCGTTGGAGGAGGCCAATGCGCCCCGCGTGGTACTGATCCGTCCGCCGCGCGGGCCCGACGGTACACGCGGCTTCCGACCCCGTCGTCCCATCTCAGGTACAGGCACAGACTAGCTGCAACTACAACTTATTTTTTCTTGGATGGTAACTTGACACATTTTAGAAGATTTCTTATCAATGTGAAGTTGGAAATTACCCGATTGGAACATTGGTAGCTCGATCGTAGGATGTTAAATCTATATCGCGGGTTCGAATCCCGCTCTGTGCAAACAGTTGTATGCATGAATATGCGTGGATAATAATAATATATCTCTTTATTGTATGTACACAAAGAATGAATGGATAAAGAAACAATTTAGTACAGTTTTGTGGCATAAGGAGTAGCGGCCTTGGTTGCCTGCTAGATATTGCCTTGTGCAATACACAAGGCAATCTCTAGCAGGCAACCATGGCCAGGCTTCTGAGATCCGGGCTCCCGAAAACCCAGAACAATGTTCAGATGATCACCCTATTATGATCAGTTCGTAATCAGTAATAATAAAATTCAGGATAATTACTAATTACTCTACTACTGTAGACTATAGAAATAAAACTAGAACACTACCAACTGTTACTTTATATACACAATGGGTAGTAATAGGTAAATGTTTGTTCACAGAGCAATTGGCCGAGTAAGAGATTGCGACAGCAGCATTAAGGCCCCAACCATGTAGTTACATCTTAATGGTTTGATTTTCCATTTCAAATTTATTTCATTGTATTCATGAGAGACTGACTTATCCTCCTTTCTTAGCAGCATTATGGAAATTGTTTTGTTATTTTTACTAATTCTAGGTGAAACAAAAAATTATTGTCAGCTGTCATTAATACAGAGCAAGGGAAACGCGTAAATATGTATGAGATCAATAAGCAAGGTACATATCAATTAATCAAACCGATTTGCGTTGCTTGATTTTATATGAGAGGTTCTTTTTCGCATACAGACGTTGTTCAAAATTCCGCTTACATCATTCCTTGGCCAATGTAAATGTTATGGTTTGCCAAGTTCAATATTGTTTACTGCTGGCGTAGTTTACACATGGCTATTGAACACGGAGCAATCCAGTTGTAACGACTCTTACGCTCTGTTCGCTGTATTGGGATTGGCATTCGAAAACAGTGTAAATATTTTTATAGAAACTAGGTATAATGTGTATTAAATGCTCATAATCAAACAACCCGGCTAGTGGTGGATTATCAGTCGACGTGTCGAACGGAACATTACAATATGTTTAATAAAATATCGCATAATTATATTATTGGAACATGGTCGGTGGGAATAAACAGCATCGTAGAAGCGTAGTGTCTATGTTACTGTGTAGGGAGTATGAAGGGCAATTGTCGATAGCCTAATGAGAAGCGAGGGAGACCTTGCCATGTGGCTACAATCAGTGCGACAACATGATCTGTCAAAGTCACAGGCTTCCCAAATATTTTTGCTTTTCTGATCTAAGCCGAAACAAGATTTACTCAACGAATTCGCTCACAATGCTACATTAGCTTTGTGGCGTAAATTTGCAAATTTTATTCCACTTGATGCGCCCATTAGGAATTATTACCAAATAAAATTATGATTAACTTATTGCTTATTACTCATATCAAATCATATTATTTATTTAAATTGCTAAATTATATCGTAATATTTAGGGTGCCGTTATTGGTATATTGTAATTTTTCAGTGATTGAATACCAGTGGGAAAGAATAAACTCATACTAATATGGCGAAATTGTTGTGTATGTAGTAAATAGTTGTTAAGGGGTGATTGACCACTTCATGTTGATATCCTTAAGATAACAGATTACTGCACATCTGCGCTTTTCTGTCAAAAAAACAGTGATCGAGAGGCTTAGCGTCATATTACTGAAAGTTGAACATTTTTGAAGTATGTACTCATTCGTTGTACAATCCTAAATAATTATTATTATTAGATTACGGCACATATAAAAGAATGATAATCTTTTTACAAATAAGTTAGTGTAGTTGCTTATATTCATACACAGACCTGAATGTTATATGCAACAGATTTGAGATTAGTCACTTGGTAAACTCTAAGTGTAATAATAGTATGTACAATTTAAAATCGATGAACGATGGACATTTGATGCACTATTGCTGCGGTTGTTGTTACGTTTAGTAGATCTCTTTATGCGGAACATACTGTGATCAAAAAAAAAAAAAATTGTTGTGCAATAAAAATATAAGATGTTGTCCTCTTAGGACCGTGCTAGTCTCTTAGTATTATGCGATCCCCGCTTCTTATTCGTGCACTCTTCATTATGATGTGTCGTCCTACATTATTCTATTGCGATGAAGGCTAACCTTAATCATTAACGAACAAAATATTCATTGTTAATCGGAAAAATGCATTTATGCAATTACCTGGAATGGAACCAAAGACTGAATTAAAATATTTATAACAGTAATAGTTATTGGTATTAGATTATTTTGATCGGCTAAATGATTTTAACCTAGACGGTGTTCATTGTGGCCATAGATTTGTTACAAAATATTTATTTCCTGAGCAAACACGAATTTCATTTCAAATTTCAGTCATACAATAATGAAGTACGATTGTCTCATTGTCTGCGTTATATTTTTTACACTTCGATGTAATATATTAGTATAGGTAAGTCCAACACATACATATTATGTAGCTTACATTATCACGTTACATGACATTGTAAAGAGTTAGTATAATAGCATTGTATTTTTTTAATTTTAGAAAAAAATAGGGATTATTTCGTTCATCACAAAAATATTATTACAATTATTTGAATTTCGTGTAAGCTGTGCATTGAATGCACCTTCGTGTTTAGAAATCAAGCGGATCTTAACCAAAATTGAATCATTGACAACTTTTACACGAGTCCGGGTATTGTTTCCTCATAGACATGTTTCTAGGCTTGTCAAATATTGCATTTACTATCTTCAGGATAGTCTATTTTGGTGTCTGTGTGTGTGCGTGTGTGCGTGATGAAGTAGATCTCACTATCAATTTGAGAGGGCACACTGGCAGAAAGTATAACTGTAACTCTAAATGAAATAAATATCATCCTATCGCCAAAGTGAAAGCAGGGAGACATGTCTTTACGTGGGGTTTGAGATCATTGAACGGTTCCACAGTATAGTCATTTATACTTGTAAGGTTTATCAATAATTTGATTTCAAAGTTCATAGTATTAGATAAAGAGGACAGCGACACAGATTCCACTTTTATAAACACTTTGTGACGTCCCACTATACGGATGTTTTTCTTCATAGATCTTTTGACATGGATTGAGATCAATAGCTTGTTTAAAAAATACATTTATACAGTTAAGTCGTACATTGTGGTGCCAGAATTTTGATCAATAGACAGACAGTGTCTGAACGTGTTTATATTTAGAGATTACAGTTGAACTCTTTTTCTAACCCCACGACACATTGTAATTCAAATCAATTCGATACAATAATAAAATGAATGTTATTTGATGATGATACAATCGATTTTGGTTTGCGATGCTGCTGGAACTCGGCTCGAATTTGGTTCGCAATGCAAATTTAGTTTGCTATGTACCTTTCACTTTGTTAATATATTACGGGTCAGAATTGAAATTAATTTGTGTAATACATATTTAATAGGTCTGCATTTGCTGCTAATCATTCTCATGTTTCGTCAAAATTACATAATTGTTATAAAGTTCAATGTTCTTTCAAAGTTTCAACGCTACAATATACTTTCGAGTAAAAATTAATATAAATAATCTTAAAAATAATCTCCCAGACGCAAGTTTTATCTAGAACATCCATGCACCCTAGGTTATTTCATAATACCGAAATGTCAAAACCTTCATTGAAATAAACAATACCAGTGATAGAAGACGAGAATGAACGCCCAGCTAGTTCTCGTAGTTTTACGCTCTTTTGAATCGGATTACTTATCAACAAGTACTTACTTGTTGAGAAAAAAGAACAAGTAGACAAGCTCTAAAGCTTCATACGCGCTATGCACGTTGCAGGCAACGCACGGTTGGAAAGTCATATCGTGTTACGGTCAAATCGATCGATTAAAACTTAGTCATTACGCATATCATCAAAATTCGATTTTGAACAAAGTAATTTCCATTTGTTATGCTGTCAAACTATTTCGTGGTCTCTACAAAACCTTTTAAATTTTCATTAAAGTAAAAATAATAAACAATTCTCACGATTATTTTCATAACTAATCATTACTTTAGACTCTGACTGTACTTTACTACAAACACAATGAAATGCCATACAATAGCGTTCAACCGCAAACTGAACCGCGCGGTGCGTGTAACAACCGTCCGGCTGACCGGCATACGCGGCTGGGACCGCTTTACTGACAGTGTTACTTACCTCTGTATATTGTCTGAGCTCAGTGCGTGTGTGGTCTTACTCTTCGAATACCAGCAAGCAGGTTCATGCGTACAGGAAACGACCAGGCGGTGTCTCTCTTGTATTCACGTTTTAGATGTTGATGATCGTGTTATTTTTGTCGTGATGTTGGAACGCCTGACTGTCACGCATGTCAATTACATAACACATTACTCCGCTGTAGCAGCTCCGAAGTACGGGCTAATCTCGCGATTATACATTAATTACCGCAAGGGTAATTCATGTTCGAACACTTTTCCTTGTTAACTCATACTAATTTCGAGATTTCTTTTGTAAGTAAACTTATATTTTCAAGTAGAATGTTTGAAACCAATATTTGAAACTTGTCTTGACTTTTACTATATATAAACAATTATAATAAAGTGTATACATATTTTGATAAGAGTGAAATTTTGAAGTAAAGTGGTGCGGTGCCTCTGTAGTGTGATATAGTGTTACCGATAACTCTGCTTACCACCTGTAAACCATTTTCTTTGATCTTCTTTGTCGAGTTGTATGATGAGCGGTGTGTATGTACATCATTCTACAAGCATAATAGCAATAACACTAAAATCTCGATTTCAATTAATAATATCCCTATGCTTCTTACTATAATTTAATCATGTAACAATCAGCCTCGTAATCTGTAATTTTGAAAATGTACCTAAATTTTTTTTTTTTTCAAATATCGCTATTAACAGTCGAATTTATTTGTTTAATTATAAAAAAATGAATGTTGATATACGTAAATTATCGTTGGTCTAGTATAGGAGCAGATGGTAAGGGTAATTTTTATTATGACTTTTAGTGAGAAACTGCATTAATGGAACGTTAAAGAATGATGTAAAAGCAGTGGTATCGAAAATCGCGTAACAGGTTTCAAATATTAATTGTTTTTCTCAGAGATTTGAGGGCATTCCTGCAACCTTCTCAATATTGTTAGTGGCTAATGTAAAATTAATTTACTTATGTAATTGAATTGCGAATTTGTATAGCTTGTAGGCACGTAAACTTCTACAGTGTCGACACGCATTTTTAGATTGGAGGAGGTATCACATCACATAGTATATATAAAATACTTAGGAATCTTACACTTGATAATACGGGAATCGTTCTTAGATTTGATATTGACGAGTGTGTAACAGGTCGATACTGAACTGAACACCTCAAGTAGCAGTTTAAAGTTTAACGTCTTATATTTACTCATAAAGTGATGAATGGCGTTTTGGCTGTGAATTTAAATGCAAGTTAAAATGCAAAACTTAGGGATGTGTTTGCGACTTATACGGTGGACTCTCTGTACTCTGCTTGTTGTGTAACTGCGTCTAACACGGTAGCCGCACTTGGGGGGAACATTGTGTCAATTAAGAGCTATAATGATTATTACACACTTGATCTGATCTAACCTTTCTAATGGTTACTATACACCAGTATTTTAGTACTTATAGTTCTGTGAAATCTTTCTAGTAAATCCTTCATCCTACATTTTTTTTCATATCATTCTTGATTTATCATAAATGGATATCAAATCTAAGAACGGCATAATTTTGTTATATAACGGTATAAAACAAAGACTTAACCCGCCGATATATAATTATATATACCCCTGTTTCACTTAAGTAATGAACTGACATAATGAGCAATACATTTATGTGTTCATGTTGAAACGTAGTGAGAGCCCTGGAGGAGCATTAGATTATACATAACTAAATGTAACTATATATTGCGGTTCGTTGTGCGTAACGAGATTTTTCTAAAATCTCGACTGCAAGGTGTAAAGCCGCTACCGCTGAACATGAGAATGAATTTGTAGCTTGGTCTCGTGTTTTACGTATTTGTGAAATGTAAGTTGTGGAAAATACTTGTCGTGCATAAAAAGCAATCTTACTTCAACATCACTTATGTATTTAGTAATATCGCTGTTTCGTAGATCAAACGTTTGTTTTTAGCAGTTGGGGCTTCACACCTTCTATAGGTAAGTCATTGTGTCCGCAATATGTTAGTATATTGTATTCTTGGGTGTTTAGTGATAAATCTTATCGCGTCGAATATTGTGTACAATGTCGCCAAAGACAATTTGACATCACAACAGTTTTCTAAAATTATTTGCAGAGTGATTCGATGTAGTTTTAAGATATTGTAGTGATCGATTTGAATAAAGAAAAATGTACTGAGAAGCGACTAACAATGTACTGTGCTGCAATAAGATCGGGATTAGTAATCTATAAATAGTTGTAGGAGGCCGATATGATATCCTTCAGTTCGTGTATCAAATGGTGTCAAATTGTCGCTCCTGGATCTATTCTCGAGTACTATAAGTGCTTAAGCTTTTCTTATTATGTAATCCAAAGAAAGATAGGAATTTTGAACAAACGGAATATGCTTTACGCTTAAAAATACAATTTTGTTTTGCGGTATCGTGTATGTATGCCCATGTAACCAATATAAAATAGTAATAGTGGAAATAATGTAATGATAATCGAAATATTTGATGTTGTAGTGTACGAAACTTAGCCCTGGATCATTTCGGGTATAGGTATTATTATAAACTAGTCTTAAACATTTACGCCCGGACGCCAGTCACGTGCAGATGTAATTTTAAGCTAAACTGGTAACAAGCGACCTATATGAGATCTGATGAGGGAACTTTAGTATTTCACCTTTGTATTCGAAAATTTCAGTGTATTTATGAATTTGGCGAACCAGTAAATTTATATTTAGTGCCTAAAAGAACCTCTGGGAGAAGAAAAAAAACCAAACAAAATGTGAAATTATTTAAGCATTTCAGAAATTACAAACTTTGAATAATCATAAGAGTTTATTTTTATTTAATTCTTCTAATGTATATTCTTTAGATGAAGTTATCTATGCCAAATGTTTATACAGTCCTGTACGTTTTTAAAAATTGTGATTAAATCAATGTACACCACCTTCTTCGAGTTATATGAGCTACTGTTTTTGTTTTTATCACCAAGCACCAAACCTCTCCTAAAGTATGTTATGGAAGTTGGGTTTCCTTAATGTTAAACTAACATTATGGCAGTAATTGGTTACTTGAACACCCTGTCAATGAGGGCTGGCTGGCTTGTCGGTTTTTTGACGAACACTGAGGATTGTATCGCCTTGTGAACAGTTGATTCTTGACCTCTCATGGTGGTTAACATTTGTCAACTAACTAGATCTGCCGTTATATATATTTGTAGATCCTCCTTGTCTTGATATTTGTTTTTTTTTATTGGCTACTGATATAATCATGCATTACCCGTGGTACACCCATTGATACAACTGGTTGTACCACAGGGCTTTTTTTTTCCCGATGGATCAACCGTACGGTGGCACAACTAAAACAATTCAATGTGGTACAACTATAATTTAAAAGGATAACGTGGATAAGAATTAAAAATAAAAAAAATTGATAGTTATATTATTATTGTTTATTTAGTGTAATATGAAAAATAAAACTTATTAATTGCTATTTTTTTTTTGCATAAATTAAATGAGTCGCAAGACAAATTCCTATTTAAGTTGACATGTTGAATTAAAAATAAACTTAATATGCATGCAATTTGCTCTAAATGTTTCTTTTAGGAGTCGTACCTATAAGGTTTACTGTGTTCTAATTGATGTTTTTACTGAGTTCAGAATGATAAGATTCAGCCACATTACTGCGATGTCTCTCTGCAAAAACACTGATCAATTGGTTAACATTTTTATTGTTTATCCAAGTACGTTGAATATAAAGTAATAAATTTGACCTTTTATTGGGACATTGTTTATCACATTCAGACTTAATATAATTCCAACCTTCTAAGATTCTGTCAGCTGGCAGCAATGCCAATACTGAGCAGAGAGACAAAATTCGCTTTTCAGATTTGTTTTTTGTATGACCAGAATCTTTACCTTTTCTCCAAATAGCTCTTGACCAGTGATAGTAAAAAAAGTAATAATACGAGATTACCACACCAGGAAATACTTCAGCCATAGCTTTAACTGCCGCAATTTTAAAATCCGAATGATATTTTTTAGGTTTCCAATCAGGAATTTGTGATTTGATTATATTGAATAATGTTTCATACGTTTGTCTCTTCTTGTCAGTTAATAAAGCGTGAAACAGTGGCCCTACGCTAGTAGTGTTATTAAAGCTGCCCATTTCTCCATATATTGTAAACAGTTGTACAAATGGAGAAGGACAACACTTAAATGTGCCGTCCCCAAAAAAATCTGCTATATTTGCAATATTTTTTTCTTTTTTCACTAGTGCAGAATACCAGTATTCTAGATCCATAGATAACAGAAATTGGTAATGCTGTACAGGAATTTCTACTTCATAAGCCAATTTATATACGGTTTTGCCCATACCGACTGCTTTGTTTCTGGTATCATATAAAGAATATTTTATACTGTTTAACGTAGGGAAATTTGAATATCAAATCAAATCCCGAATCTTTCAGACGGTTTAGTGATTTTTTATAAATTCTTGAAATTGGTTTAACAGATTTTGTTATTTTCTGTTTCATTTCATCAATTTTTAGAGCGACATCATTTCGATTAAAATTAGTTTCACAAGAATGGTTACACTCTTTGATGATGTTATTGCTGCTCTGTTAACAATGGACACACATAATTATACACATACTTACGTAAAAAAAAAATTCAATAGTAAGGAAAGATTTTCAAAAATACAGATTCAAAAGGACAGAGTAAGTACCTACATGTAGGCAGACAATTAACAACCAGAATTTTTTTTTTTTCAAGAATTTATTACTTAAAAAAATAAAAGTGGATAATGATGCAAACAATTATACGGTTAAAGTAAAAAATCCTCCGTCTATCAAATAAAACCGCGTATTCCCAATGTTCAAAATAATGAATCGTTATTTTAGACTTAGACAAAGCAACAGAGCTTATGTGAAAGTAGCAATTGAATTTACCCATTTTTGTCAAGCTAAAAGATAGTCCAAAATGTGGGTGTAAGCAATTTTCCGAGCGTACTAACAACATTCTAAAACGTACTTTTCGTATTATGTAGTATGCGATATCTACTGATCATGACGATTGAAAAATAATAGAAAAATTTTAGTGTCGATAGGGTCCAAAATTGATCGATGATCCCTTGTTTCACAATGTTGACTTATTTTTTCATTTGTATTATTAAATAAAATTGAGATTTTACGATTCTTTTATTATGCGAATTAAGGTAAAATTCCATTCCATTCGCTAATGTGTCATTAGAAAATATATAAAATAAGTACTTACATCAATCGTCACCGACCCCCTGCACTTCTCTTTTTTATATAGAGAACAACGCCAGAAACTCGAACAGTTCTTATATACTTTTATTTTATAAAATTGCCGTCCATTCAAAATAAAATACTTTCCCTCCTTTTCGGTTTACAAACCTTAATTCAGACATGTTAGTTAAATTTGAACAATTATTGCAGAAGAAACAAAATTGAAGGTTATAGAAAAATTTGACACAAAATTAATAAATACTTCAATTTGAATAGAAAAAAATCATTAATAAGATAAAAAAAGGTTTGAAAACTCTTTGGTTTGCAACTATATGCACCCTATGACTATAAATGGAAGTTGATCCATAATATTGATAACCTTTTATCTAATATAAGTTCTAGGCTAGATTGGTAGCACCACAGGGAATGCTTTTAGTTGTTCCACCGTACGGTTGATCCATCGGGAAAAAAAAGCCCTGTGGTACAACCAGTTGTATCAATGGGTGTACCACGGGTAATACATGGATATAATAGTAGCAGCTGTTGCTATTGCTATAACAAACTCGTCCGTGCACGCCAAGAGCCGCGAGCAGGTTCGATGTCCATACTTGATGCTGTGTAGACGGAGATTTAGAGAACGATCCACGCTAATAGCTATGTAGTGCCGCTAGTTCGTGCACCAACATACTTCAATAAGTTATGCCGAGTTGTAAGTAACAGCTGTGTACTACGGGGTCCCCGGAATTGGAATCACCTGTGGTGTGACCGCATGATCTACACTTCCTGTGTGGGCCATTTCATCCACTCCTGTAGCAGCTGAGTAAGTACCTATTTACCTATTTAAATACTATATTAAAAATAATTACAAAAAGTAGCAAAACCTCCTTTGTTCCCACCTGTTCTGTTGAGTAGTTCTGTAGGCAGAACTAGGTACTGGTAATTCTTTTCCCATTAGTTCTGTCCACAGAACTGTTCGAACCTAATGATCAAACTCTTTACTTCTCTATGCAATCAATTTTTTTTATACCACTTATGTGGCAGACAAGCACACGGTCCACCTGATGGAAAGTGGTTACCGTGGCCTATGGGCGTGTGCCACATCGGGCGTCACACTCGCACTGCCGACCCTGAAGAAACCTAATGCCCCTTTTGAAGAACCCCATGTTGTAGGCGCATGGGATAACTGCAGCAGAGAGTTCATTCCACAGCTTGAGTGTGCGTGGTATGAAATTTCTTTCATAACGCACAGTGTGCCCCGTCTCAGATTGCAATGTGTGGGGATGAATTCCAAGCCTATAGCGAGCAGTGCGTTGATAGGAAGTTGTTGTGGGCATCATGTCAAACAATACATCTGAGCACAAACCGTTGTATAGGCGGTAGAATACACACAGCGAAGCAAAGTCCCTCCTAAGGCTGAGAGGTTCCACATCACCTACGAGTATGGGTTTGTTGACCAGCCTCAATGCCGAGTCGAAGGGATCAAGCTGGTATGCAGGCGCTCCAGTAAAAAGGTGACAGCAGTACTACATGTGGAGCCGAACATGTGCTTTATAAAGAAAGAGTTGCTGAAGAACTGCTTCGCCCTGTCGAGCACTCCTAGTGTCTTTGATAGCAACTTAACCTTGTCCTCCAAATGACTCCGGTACTCTACGTCCCTGGAGATATCGACACCAAGGATCCCGATACTCGAGGAAATGGTAAGCGGTGTGACTTGAATAGCTTTATAAAATATATGCGTTCCTTTATGGTATTACCTAAGTCATGGACTACATTTGGTCGACGCAATCGTACAACTAATGTTGTTGAAGGCTGGCACCGCGCCATTATCGACATTCAAAACCAGGCCAGCGACTATTTTTCACTTCCTGAAAAACATGGAAGAAGATGCATCGTTTTTTTTCTGTTAAAGCCATCCAAATGTCAACTTCGAGGAAATTAGTCAAACGAAGGACAAATAAAGAGATCGAAAACGATCCGTTGATTTGAGTGTATCAAATGCAATTGATTAACGGTGACATCGGAATATCTTTGGTTTTTGGAAAAACTGCTTTAATTATTTATTCCTTCCCTATATCTTTATCATTAGAAAACTTGCGTTATTACATACAAAACAAATTAACATGGGTAGGTACACAATATAAAAGGAAATAATTATTACTAAAAGCGATGCTCTTTTGTTTCGCGATTTCCATTTTTATTTCGACTGAAATAAAATGAATAGGTATCTTTTCGGAAAAAAATCTGACGTAGGTAAGTACCTAGTATATTCTTGTTTCTCGTATTAAGATTATGTACCTAGTTCGTTTGTAGGTAGCTATATAAAAATATTTAATTAAATTCCTCAGAAATTGATTAACATACCAATAAAAAAAATTTAAAATAGAAGTGAAAAAACTTAAATGAATAAAGGTTACCTACTATAAAGTAGATGAGTATTTTGATGGAAGTAAATGCGTGGTCAACATCTTGCTTGCTCGCACAAAATAAATTGTATCTAAACTAAAGCAAATTTTAAAAAAGATAATCTAGTTCTAAAACAGTTCGCGGAGTTTCTTACTGGTATCTTCTCAGTAGAACTAACCTACCGAACCAGCTAAAGAATCCTTTTCCAATGGTTTATTTTTACATTAGGTACTTAATATTTTTATATTCTTGACATTTGTAAAATTTTGACGTTCATATGTGCTTTTAGGCGCCTAAACTGAATAAATGAAATTGATTCTTTGGTTCTTTAAATTGATTCTTTGATTTGCTTTTTGTTTTTAAAACTGTCTTTAATTTCCGATTTTCTTTGGTTTTATGATAATGACCGATGTTAATTTGTATTTTCTTAACTACATTAGGTACTTACAACTTATTTAGTTTAATGAAATTATTTTTATTATGTTTACTAGACTTTCCATATCATATTTAGTAGTACTTAGGTACTAAGTAACAGAACAGGTGGGAATAGTTGAGACAAGTCCGGTATAAAACATAGTCTTATAAGTCACAGAAGTAATGGGGAAAAAATTACCAGTAGTTCTGTCAACAGAACTACTCAACAGAACAGGTGGCAATAGAGGCAAAATCTATCATTACAGGGTTTGGTATGAAAAGTGAGACTTATTCAAACTATTTTGACCAAACTATACGTACAAAATTCCCCTATTTTTATTTTGAAGATTACCTAAGTAAGTAATTAAGCATATAAATACTTTTGGAAGAATAAAATTTTATAAAATACCTATCAATAAATTTTATATAGAGTTTCAACTTCTAGGTACCTAGATATTTTCTTAACATTAATTTTTAGATCTTGTAACATCACATCGTACATTGTTGCTTTGTTTTAGAAGTAGCACTCGAATTGTATTCGTTGACTTAGGTAAGCGTTTCTAAGAATAATTAAAATTAAGAGATAATTCAACTAAAGACTTGCCGAGTGCTAGAAGTAATAAAAAGGTATACCCATTGTCAAATATCAGAAATACATTTTAAACTAAGTATCAGTCATGAGTTTCAAGAAAAAGTAGCATTCGTCGTGGTGACTGTCGTGAAATTGTGATTAGCATACAGCTCCTGTATTTGGTCACATGTACGATTCTTATACAAGCTATCGTGGTCATAGTTAGGCCACTTTTGTATTGCTTTGTAGAGGCTAACGCCTGGACTCACTGTGTCCTTAACATCCTTTGCTCCAATGACGTGGAAATGGGGATGCAGGTGACCTAGTTTGACCCCTACTTCAAATAACATCTGGGCTCTCTTTTGTTGTAGTTCCGTCACTTTCGAATAAGATGCTTGTCCTTCTCTATAGTCACCTGTAAAAAGGGAATATAAGTATAATAAAAAACAAACATTCGTCATGGAGTGAATTGTTCAGAAACTATTTTTAATAATTATGTAGAATAACGTACACAAAACTGAGTGGTCCACACAGTTTTGTGTATGTTATTACTCCTGGTTTTTTAACTTACCCACAAATGCCAAGCCCAATGAACACCTATTGTAACCAAATGTATGTGCCCCGACGATGTTCCATCCTCGGCCTTCGTATACCCGTCCGTCGTTACCGATAAGAAAGTTGTACCTGAAATATGTTGCCTGTTCAGAAAAGTTGTTCGGCGTGATGGATTCTATAACCGTATCACCTATCACAGACAGGGAATTCATCCTCTCACATTGCAACGGAAAGAAACCAGTGTGCACATTGAGGTATAAAAGGAACTTCATTCGATGCATGGGTATAATAAGCTGTGGAATGATCTCCCTGCTAGATGTAGTTTTCCCCAGTGACTTGTATGGGGTACTTCAGCAACGATTATAATGCCCCTAGTGTTCCACACGTACATAGGCCGGTCCCAACGCTTCAATCCATTGGTAGAGCTGCAAGGATTTTTTCCACGGCACCAATTTAGATTTTTATGATTAGCTACGAAAAAAATACTCACGGAATGTCATAATGCAGACTGTTAAGAAAATAATTCTGTAGGTTTCTTATTTCCGCGGCACAATTGATGAACAGGGTGCATTCTGTGGTAACTGTGTGGGAGACGATGACTACTTTCAAAGGATTATAAACGTCAGTACTTTCAGTGGTGTTGTACTTGGTTGCCAGCCACATTTCTCTGGTTATAAACCACTCGTGAGGAGCTGTGGACAAGAATTTAATATAGGTAGGTACTTCTGGGTGAAGGAGCGTCGATAGAGATCGAGAGGTGAATTAATAATAAGAATAATAAGATTGTTAAATTAAATAATTGGATTTTACAGTTTTCTTCTATGAACTACAATGTAAAAATGAACAGAATCATCAAATATCAAATATATATATCGACGGTTGAAAGGCTAAAGGACGTAAGCGACAAGAACAGTTGATACGCAAATTACACTGTGTTGTAAAGAGTGTTTCATGTGCTTTAAGACCTTTTTTTGTATGAAATGTCGATGTCGCTTGTACCTTTTTGCTTTTCAACCGTCGATATATATATTTTTAAATACTCATAACCGTTTTTATGTCAGTTTTTTTATACCACTTTGGCAGACAGGCAAAAGGGCCACGTGTTGCATTCGTCCATGGGAAGTTGCCCATGGACGTATGCTGCCGACCATGAAGAAACCTTCTGATGCCCCTCTTGAATCACCCCATATTGTAGGTGCTTGGGTGTTAGTGTGCGTGGGATCAAGCTTTTTCATACCGCATAGTGCGCACCGTCTCGGATCGCAATGCGTGAGGATGAATTCCCCGCCTATGGCGAGATGTGTGATGATAGAATGTAGCTGTGGGCACGATGTCAAACAATTTATCTAAGCACAAACCATTGTATTCGCGGTAGAACACACACAGCGAGGCAAAGCCCCTACTAATGCTAAGAGGTTCCACACTACCTGCGAGTATGGGATTATCAACCAGCCTCAACGCCCGTCTTTGCATCGAGTCGAAGGGGTCAAGCTGGTGTGCAGACGCTCCAGCAAAAAGATGACAGCAGTACTCCATGTGGGGCCAGAGCTGTACCTTGTAAAGAAGGAGTTGCTGCCCCATAGTGAAGTACTGCTTCACCCTCCAAGTTTCCTTGATGCTAACTTAACCTTGTCCTCCGAATGACTCCAGTACTGGACGTCCCTGGAAATATGGGAGATGGTAAGCGGTATGCCCAGGAATTGCGGCGGTTTTCTTAGCGGTGAATACACGTTACTTGTTTCTTAGTGGGGTTGAATTGGACTAGGTTTAGTCGTCCCCAATCGGATACTAAAGAGAGAGTAGTCAAGATTTCAGACACAAGTTGTTCGCGACTCTTCTCCACCTTGGACTGAGGGATATTTGCACGGCCGTGTAACACGTGTCCCCGGTACTGTCGTCCGCATACCTATGAATGGAGCCATCAGACAGCATGTCATTTATATGCAGGAGAAACAGGGTCGGAGACAACACGGAGCCTTGTGGGACACCAGCGTTTATGTTCATGCGGTCCGAACAACTGCCGTCGACGACAGCTTGGCTTGGCTGTTCTGTTGGACAAAAAGCTGGAGATCCATTAGCATATTCCCTCGGGGAGACGATAGTACGTCAGCTTCGTAAGAAGACCTTTGTGCCAGACCCTATCGAAGGTCTTTGCTATATCGAGGCTGACCGTTAGTGATTCACCCCGATTTATCGACGACTTGCGCCCACCGGTTTGTGAGATACACAAGAAGATCACCGGTAGAGCGACGGTGGCGAAAGCCGCTCAGTAGACTGTTTCCCTCAAGGTATCTCAGGAGCTGTGTGTTAATAACACGCTCCATTACCTTAAAGAGAAGGGAGGTGATAGCGATAGACCTGTTATTGGTCGGATCTGTTCACGAGTCTTATTGACTTATTTATTGACTAAATACGTATAGATGGAATCAGCTTCAGATCGATCTTAAGAACAAGGTAGATACTCAAAATTATCTTAATGCCTTTGTTGTCCCCCTTTGCTATTGGCTGATTGTTCTGATATAATTGGTAATCACCTTTAGTTCGAACTAAATTGTAAGACAGTTTTTGATTTGTTCTTGGTTTTAAGAAGAGAAGATGATTTTGAGCCTTCGTCATTCGCACTTCTGACGCTGACAGTAGCTACCTACATTTTGTCTAGCTAGTAGCTGTATAGTAATATAAATTAAGATAATAGGATGAAATATAATCTCTTACTACATCCTTTAGTTACAAACGTTAAGTGTTTAATTAGTGGGATAATAGGTATTTTCATAATGATCACCTAGTTATATAATGACTTAGGTATGATTAACATTCAACCGTACCTACATAAAAACACCAAATTTTAAGACCTCAGTGGCGGAGACCGCGTCTTCAATTGCCATTTTAGTCTTGTTCGTATTAGCGTTAACTCCAGCCACATCCTAAGTTTTCACAGCTGTGTCTGGGGTCCGCTTTACCAGTCTAACTGCGGATTTGGCTGAACTTGAATATTTTCAGGGAAGCGACTGCCATATGACCTCCACAATCCAAAGGTGATATCGAAGCATTGGAGTTACACCACTTGTTGGCTTATTACGACTATCATAGATGTTTGTATGGCAACCGGGACCGATGGCTTTACGTGCTTTCCGACCAGACCAATGCAAATACTCGTATCACAAATAATATAATATAATTCTTATACCCATATTCATGCATACAAGTATTTGCACTGAGTGGCAATCGAACCCGTGCCTCTTGCGCGGCGGCCGCGTTCACTGCCGCCACGCCACAGAATCTATCAAATTCGATTCCCATTTCAGTATTTGTATATTATTACCGGCAATTTGTGTATTCTGTACCTACAATGACTAGGTAATGTATGAGTGAGTAGCCAGCAGGTAATGAATGAGATGGTATTGTTACGACGGGCGTCGATCTCGAAAATTAGTAATCGAATCTTCAAGAAATAAAAACGCATTGTTAGTGACAAGGTACTCTACCGATTGGCATAGAAAAATCTAGAATCGTCAACACAAAGTCACAATCTACCTACGAGTACCTACTCTTTTATATAAATAGGTAAAATTCGAGAGTGAACTCGAAGGTCAGCGACGGCGGTAAACTTCAAAAGAGAGTAGGTAGATATGGCTCGCGTATTTTCTAGATGATTCGACCCTCCTAATTGAGAGGTATAAAAACATGCTCACCATTGATTCTGTCTTCGAGACCGAAAGCGAACACAGCGAGCTTAAGCGATCGAAGAGGATTCTACCTGCGACCTGAGCAACGACTGTGGACTACTGTGAACTACTGAGCGACTGAAACTGTTGAAGAGTACTGTGTGTAGTAGTGTTTGATTGTCTAGTTTGTGGTGAGCTAATAAATCTCTTCGTTGAGTAAACGGCATTTAATTGTACCCCGTGCACGTAACAGTTAAAAAAAAATATCACAAAGGAGATTCGTTCCCGCATTAGTTTTGGCCTTCTAACTCGGATATCTGTACTTCTAACCAATACCTACCCAAGTCGGGGGACGCAGTGTCCACTCCGCGCAAAATACTTGGATAGATTAGCCTTTGTGGTAATTTATTTTAAAACCACCCAGAAATAGAAGTTACATGAAGCCATTTGATTTTGATTAGATTTTACCCTACCAGTTGCCGGTTGTGCAGCAGGCTTTCAATATAATAGCATACATTACCTAGGCATTCTATTGAGAACTTGAAATATACTGATTGCTTGTATCATATACATGAATACATTGTGTTCTATTTTTGCGTAGATAGATAATACTTTATTGTACACCAACACATTTACAGCAGAGTCAAGTAGGTAGCATGTATATATACAGTTTAATGTACACCGGCGGCGTATCTGGATGTTTTTCGAATACTTAATAAGTCCAAACCTTATTAAGGAACAAACAATTTACTTAAGTAACTTACCTACGTCAGTGACTTCTGACTTTGGTTTAGCTATAACAGTGAAGTAAACAATGAGTATAATGCAGATAATAAGTATCGCCATTGCAGTCACGCAGGATATTCTCTCTGCTTTCGTTGTGCTCTTCGCTACATCCCAAATGTACCGGTAGAAAGGTAAATCTGTAAAAATATTAGCAGATTAGTTGCGAATATTGGTTTAATACCATTACACACAGAATACTAAGCTCCGTTACATTTGACCGCAGTCGCGCCGGCCAGCACGAGCCGCTTGCGAGTGGCAGTAACCTATGACACAGTACCGGACTCCGCATTTGCTCTCACGTGTTGATGCAGGCACGTACATGAGCGTGTATGAGCGTGAACGCGCGTGTCTATAGGTGGTCTACCTACTAATTTCGAGCGTGAAAGTCGGTGGTCGGTGGTCGTCGGAAAGGTAGTGTCGACCTATGTCAATACGACTTTGGTGCAGTGCGAGTGGAGTACGGTGGGGCTAAGTAGGCAAATACCCTAATTAAGCTCATGTAGCATTTTGAGGGTCAATTAATAAAAATAATAACAAAAGACTACACATATGTAAAAATAGTGATAGCGTTAAGTAAATTCGCAAAGCAAAAAAATTTTGTCTAGGTATAGTGGGTGCTTTTCAGCATAGTAGAATTTGTACCATCTCTTCCCATGCGGTATCGAACAAAGCGGCTAAGGGATAGTTCTGTTTAAGGTTAGACAGATATATACAGCCGAGATTCCTCCACAGAAGCATGGCGCGAGTCCACAAGCTAGTGTCCAGAAAACGGTAATACTCACCCCCTATTAAGTGGGACCGAATACGATGATGGTGAAATGTGGGTGTCAATTCACCTTTGGCTAACCCTCCGGGGATAAAGACGTGATTATATAGAGTATGTATGTATAGTGGGTTAACTAGCTACCTTGGAGCATTTTTCTCAAAGGTACAGTCGACAAAAGAGATATGTATATAACACTTTTAGATGGTACCTACATAATACAAAATTGTATACCTACCTACTTATTAAGCAGAAGTAGATACACACACTTTTTATTTAAAGTTGTAGAAAAAATGTGTATACCGACATATCTCCTTTGCCGACTGTACTTAACTATCTAAAGTCGCTCATTCTAAAACCATCTATAAATTTGAGTATTTTTTTAACCACTTATGTGGCCGACAAGCACAAGGCCCACCTGATGGAAAGTGGTTACCGTAGCGTATGGACGTGTGCCAAACCAAGAGAGGCGTCAGTGTAAAAGACAAAGCAGGACAAGCTTTTGTTCTTCTTACTGACAGTACAAAAACTTTCCAGTGCGCTCTGGCTACCCTACTCACCGCCGGGAACACAACACAAGGTTATTATGGCCGCGGTATAGTTTATTAAAAATAAATGTTAATAAATTTTGAGGAGGTAGGACACGACGGTATTCCCGTCCGAATTGAGCAGTCCGACTGGAGAAGTACCTCCATCCTACAGAATAACACGGCTATAATAACCTCGTGTTGTGTTCCCGGTGAGAGTTTTTGTGCTGTCAGTGGGAAGACCAAAGGCTTGTCCTGATTTTGCGTTCTGCACTGAGGGCACATAAAATCTCTGTTCTTACAGGACTCCACTGGTGTTACACACGTTCGTAGGTCACGGTAACCACTTTCCATCAGGTGTCTGTGTGCTTGTCTGCCACATAATTTGTATAAAAAAATGTGTAAATTTTTTTTAGATTATTTTTTTGAAACACTTCATTAAGTAAGTACTTGAGTATTAGTAGGTAGTAGGTACCTATTAGTTGTTTAGTTAGATGATAGACTAGGTCACTAGACTAAGCACTCTATTTATTTATTTTGTGAGGTAGCGTTTGTTTTGTTTTGTTTGTTTGTTATCTAATCATTGATTAATTTAATTACTCATTGACTTTTATTGATATAAGTAGATAAGCAAAGTTACAATCCCCTTTTATGGCGATGTGTCTGCACCTGCAGTCTTTGTTAAGAAATTAAGTCTCATAGGTTTCACTGAATAATCTTAGCAGAGACGTTAGGTACCTAAGAACTGTACGACAGTAGAAATAGAACGTTGAATTGCAAAAATAGAGGTCGCGAGTTAGATTCCCGCTAAGTGCAAATATTTATGATATTCTATAATAATAGATAGATATATAAACTAGAAACTTCATGAATTTCCAGTAGAATTCAATACATTTCAATATAATTCGTAAAATGGTCACTCATATTAGCAGAATTACAACAATTCATTTGCTAAGCAGATTCTAATTTCGTGTAAATATAACTGCAGGACACTATTATCTATACCAATACGATTCCAATAAAGATTTTAAAGCTCCAGTTAGGTCTTCGGTACGTCTAATAGAACGATATTCAGTTTGATAGATCGCTAGTACAATTTGCATAAACGGCTTGTTTATTCCATATTGACGGTAGATAAGTTATAGGGCGTAAGCGCCAAGGACAGTTCAGAAGAAAATCGTTTTACAGCACCGGTACGTAATATTAAAAATTCCTTTACAACAAAACTAACCTACTTTTTATTCGTCGATATGCATAATCATACGCATTTATCTGCGGAGTCAGTGACTGATTAGCTGATCACTTAATTGAATGAAAAATAAGCACCTACATTGTAATTACAATCTATATTAATATCTATTGCCTATTAATATCTATTGATTAATAATAACAAACTGTATCAAAACAATCATACTTATCGATAAAAACTTTACGAATCTTTCGATGAGGTATTTCGATTAAATTGTGGAAAAAAGACTGTTTAGATCACCATTGTGAAACCAATTCACTACCTGGCAAAAATCAATTAAAATTTAGACTTTAAAGCTTTGCTGCTAAATTTTAAACTTAGAAGGCTTTTTGCAGAGAGAATGAAAATGTATAGATAATGAAACTCTTTTCATTTTATTTTGGAATTTATTCGCATAGAAATATAGTTTTTTTTATGTATTTATTTTATCACACGTAACAGATTACAACCAATAAGAAATACAATAATAGTACAAAGCAATAGGACTAGAGTCCAGGTTGCATTCCACAAGAACGCGTGTACAAATGAGTTAAGATGAAAGAGTTTCTAACAGTAACACATATAAAGCTATTGTAGTTTACAATTTTATATTTTTGACACATTAGACATGATGGAGTTCCTAACTACGGTTGGTTTAAAAGTTGTTTTACCGTTCTAACAAATAAAGTCAGCTTAGGTACAAAATTATCGAAGGCTGGATTATCCCTGGCGATTTCGTTGCACTGACGAGCCATCCGAACTATGGGGTTGTAAAACGAAGTATTATTTTTATAGACTTGTAAGGCAAAGAGTTTAATGTTAATGCTATTTTTTGCAGCGTCTGTGGTACGACTGTGGGTTTGCTTTAGTAGAATCGAGGAACTGCTCGAGCTCAATGCCAATTAAGTAGTCGTAGCTAAATTATGAAAAGTTTCATATTTAACCAATTAATTTAAAATTTGAGCCACGTTCCCGGCAGAGTAGAATTTGGGCCAACCCATCACTTCCCATGCGGTGTCGTCCAAGGCGACTAAGGGATGGGGCTGTTTAACATCAGACAGATACTGAATTCAATGATTGGTGAAATGTGGGTGTTAACTCACCTCTGCCTAACCCTCCGGGGATAAAGGCGATATAAAAGGATAAAGACAAATTCCAATAATTAAGTTTCTAAATGAAATAAATATATCCAAAAGCATTTCAAATTATTTACTATATAGAAAAATCACAATAAACATAACGTACCTTACTTAATTACACAACACATTTAACATAATATATTACAAGCAGTATTTTAATATCATAATAGACAGTATTATAATTAGAAACAAGTAATTGAGATGACAATTAATTACTACAGTTATGGAGATCATTTCTATCAAATAGAAAATATTATGAACCTAAGATTCATTACCTACGTTTAAAATGCTAAGGACGTTTAGATTGACTTCAGGCCCGTAACCTAAATTAGGTGTTCTTTGAAATAATCCACCCTAAATTAACTTTTCGTAATTATTCAAATGATCTACTAACTAAAAGACCTATACAAAGCGACGGTAGCCTAGTGGTTACGGAGTCGGCCTTACGATCGAAAGGTCTTGGTTTCGGATTCTGGTTATTACACTACCGAAGTGAACTCACTCCTGACACAAGCAATTTAGCTTAGCCTGGAATTCATTACCAGCTCACGTGTTTCCTTCTTCCTACAGTCCCGGGTCCTTTAAGCGGGGCGTGAAAAAGCATATGATGAGGCCGTCAAGCTGAGTGTCACCATTGTCACATGGTATGTGTAAGTAATGGTGACCCTCTTTTCTGGGACTTTGCCTTCAGCTTACCATCAGGCAAGGCGAAGTCCAATTGACGTGTCCTTTATAAAAAAAAAGCTGGAGGAGTCAGAGGGATTATTGCCGCGGTAGCCTAGTGGTATGGGTAATGGACTGCTGAGACGAGGTCTCGGGTGAATTTTCGATGCTTTTCGAAGTTATGTGTGTATTTATCGCAGGTTTATAAGTGCCCGGTTAATGGCAATAGGCTCGCCATCTATGACAATGGGACCTGGAATATTAAATATTCTATACACCTACCTGTCACTCAATAGGTAAATAAATACCTCTTAGAACTACATCTATCAACAAAGGTCGTTGAACTACCTTCGTCACTGCACAGGTCATTTCAGGTCTCAGTTATTTTCTAATATACTTAGTAGCAGTCATCTAAACGAATTCACGGTGAATTATTTCACAAACGGGCTTGTACTCTAAAACATGTAGTAAGTATATAATACAGACTTCGATTGTATCACATTAATCCCATTATCTGATATGGAGAATATACCTATCTAATAAATTGGACCTGGAAAATGATACAGGTTTTAGATATATATGTACTTATTGATAACTAAAGAACTTATTTAACATATAATAATTAATTTAATATTGCAAATAATACATTTCTGCAATTTCACATTTTTATGCATCTAAAGATACCTATAGAAAAGTTTATTTTATAATTCTTCCACCTACATTATTAAAAAGTAAACAATAATTGCACAACATTTTTTTCTGTTCATACGTACATGTATATGTACGTATGAACAACAGATACGCCTTTTTCGCAGTGGGGTAGACAGAGACTTCTGTTTTCCACTTGCCACGATACTGGCATATCTCTTTCGCTTCTTTTACTTTTATAATTGTTTTCATACATGTCCGCTGGTTTAGGGTACTCTTGACGTCTTCTTTCTTCAAAATATTTTCGATTTGATTGATATACGTATGTCTGCCTCGACCCCTACCGGGTTGTCCATTCACCCACGCTTCATAAATTTGTATGGACAATCTTCTTTCGTTCATCCTCTCCACATGTCCTAACCATCTAAGCATCCATTTCTCAATCTTAGTCACTATATCTTCAAATACATCACAACGTTTCCTTATCACGCTTTTCCTCACGCGATCTGTCAACTTCACACCCCTGCTATACTTCTCAGACTTCTCATTTCCACAGCATTTAATTTACTTTCATTCTTCTTCTTCAAAACTCAATATTCACTACCATACATAAGTGTAGCGACGAGCACTCTTCTATGTACCGCCAGACGTGCCTGCTTAGATACGTTCTGGCTGCACAAAAAAGTATGCATTGCACCATTCACTTGATTTCCAGCCATAACTCTTGTTTCAATATCACTGTTCTATCGCAAACTTCGAACCCAAATTCACAAACTCTTTCACTTGTTGTCACCCTTTCTTCCCCGTTTGAAAACCATCACTTTAGTTTTTCTTACAATCACTTTCATCCCTTTGCTTTTTAGGGCACCATGCATAATGACCATCGCCGGCAGCTTCTCCTCCGATGATGCCAAAATAACTTGATCATCAGCATATAGTAGACATTTGATGGTCAGATCATTCATTTTTAGTCCATACGCACTTTCTTACAAATCTTTTAGACTATTATCAATAAATAGGTTAAACAGCCTTGGTGAAGCTACACATCCACACTACGTTGGTTTAACATTGAAAAAGGTTAAACCAGTCTGTGTATACGCCATTTATCCTGACACAAGCACTAGAACCCTCATAGAGTAATCGTTGTGCTCGTATCAAGCTACCACTCACCCCATACACAGACACTGTAGACCACAATTCATTCCTCAGCATTCTGTCATAGGCCTTTTCCAAATCTACGAAAGCACAATAGACAAAGCCAGAATTTTTTGTACCCCTTCCTTTCATGAATCCTGATTGTACATCCCACATTTTGTCTTCAGTTTCATTCATTACCCTTTTAATCAAAAGTAGCGGTAGCTCTTACAATCTTGCTGTGCCCCTTTTCCTTTATAAAGCAGTACGATGACGCCTTTGCACCAGTCTTCTGGTACACAGCCGCTCCTCCAGCAAAGGTTAAAAAGAGAATACAGCTGACCAGCCACCACGCCTCTTCCAACCCTCAACATCTCAACGGTAATCCGGTCATACTCTGCAGCCTTACCCATTTTCATACTGTTCATCGCATCCAAATTTTCTTTCATACTAATGTTCCTTTCGTCTCACCATTCATATCCAAATGGGAAATTAGCGCTTGCATGTCCTCTTTTTGAAATAAACTTTCAAAATATTCCTTCCATCACATTAGTACACATTCTTCTCCTTTCGCAAAGCTTCCATCCTGGTTTTTGATTTTGTCCAGTTGCGAGGTGATGTCTTTTGCTCTGGATGATCTTATTGACTTCCAAAAGAATTTAATATTCTGTTGGAAGTTATTTGACAACCTTCTATCATATTCATCTCTATCATTCTCTTTCTTTTTACAGCCTCTTTTACTGCTAGTTTATTTCTCTTATAATTTTCTCTTGCCACTTTCACTTCCTCATTCGTTGCTGTTTGCATTCGTTGATTGGCTTTTGCCGCCAACCAGTCCAATCAAGCTTTATTTTTGTCAGACACTGCCTTTTGAATCTCTACACATTTATTCTTCCACTCACATCTCTGTTACATACACCACACACTTCAATAGCAACTTCCACAAATCCTTTCTTAAATAGGTGCCAGAAGAATCACGGTCTTCAAAGTACTAAACAAGAAAAATCTAGAATAGCCGTGGTCGTATGCCATTTTTCCCTAGAATGTATTGTCTTGTCAGACAAAGTGGCATACGACCACGGCTATCCTAGATTTTTCATGTTTAATACTTTGAAGAATGTGATTCTTCAGTAGTTGGGTTTTAGTTTTAAACTTAATTTTTTTATTTATATTATTTTGAATATACTATAGGTATAATTTACACATATTTGAAATGTGCTGATTAAGCCCTTTCAGTTAATACTAAACAAAACATGTTTATCTCAAATTTATTTTTTGGCACAGTACTTCATGACCGCTAGAGGGCGCCACATTAGATTCAGTGGCACGTTAAATATCCTATAACCAGCGGACGACTAAGATGCTTCTTCTTATTAGAACTGGACAATTATATATAACAACAATTACATATAATACAATAGCATTTGTCCAGTTCTAATAAGTGGTTGAGGAGCTATGAGGGAGCAGATGAACCTACATACTTAGGACATACATACATAGCCTGTCAAAATCCTCCTTTTGCTTCGCTGTAGTCGGGTAAAAATAATCGAGAGTAGCATAATATAACAGACTAGAAAATATCCTCGAGATACTACTGTGTACATCGGAAACGGTAACTTTTCTACTCATTATCGAGGCGAATTCCACATTGTGTAAATTATATGGGAGCTTAGTCGGACGATGGCCAGGCCGTTGAACGTTTGTTATTTAATCACACTCTAACCACTGAAAGAATCTGATTGAAATTTGTTCTCGGGAACCGAGAGGAAAATCTGTTTGCAGGTGAAGTTTTTATTATTATATATTTTATTGTACACCATTAACATATATCATTATTAAAGTCTATAACAATGGAATCAGTGGAATGGGCGGTCTTATCGCTTTAAGCGATTTCTGCCGGGCAACCTTTGGATGGTGATTAAAGTTGTAGGAATGAGTGGTAGCTGTTTGGTGTACTTTTACAATACAAATATTATAAGAAAGTTGGTTTGGTGCCGAGGGTTTTGTTGGATACCTATTCTGACGATTTTATGACGTTATAATATTTTTAATTACTACTCATAAGTAATCTGTTCTTTATCTACAGCAAAGCACTTAACATAGAATAACACAACATTAAACTAATTGAGGCTATTCCTATGATATCTACGATTACGAGTATTGTATTATAAAAGTCAATAATTAAGTAAATGCAATATAAGAAGTAAGTAACCAGTTCATATATAAATTAGGCTATTGCAGTCCACTGTTGGACATACTTAGGCTTCTTCCAATGTTGGAAGGACTACTGTGTCCACGCTGGGCAGACGTATTAGGCTATTGCAGTCCACTGCTGGACATACTTAGGCTTCTTCCAATGTTGGCAGGCCTACTGTGTCCAACCCTGGGCAGACGGATTTGCACAGGGTTTTATTTCGAGTTTACCTTCTCTTGCAGTGATATTTGCGTCTTTTCCGTTAGTCAACTTACGATATTCTTCAGATGTGATGGTGGTGATACTTGTATTCTTTTTTCATCGCTACACGTATAAGTTTATATTTCACGATACATTAAACAATTGATATTTGTGTAGAGCGCAATCAGACAGATATGAGTCCAAAAAATCCCAGTTATTCAAGTAGAGTCAACGACAAAAGTAGCTTAACAATTCTGATTTCATGTTTTTTTTAAATCTTTCATAAAATAACATAAAATAGGTATAATAATTATGTTATTCATACATGTATAGCTTTTTCATTATTTTAATATTAAGCCACTTTTGTAGTTAACCGCACCTTTCAATCCTACACAACTTTATTTTTCATATTTAATTCTAACACTAAATTATATAACTAACACTTTTATACGCATACATAATGTTCTGTAAGTACAATAAGTCGTATAATATGTCACTATCACTAACTGGGTTGAAAATTGTTTATAATTGTACACAATTGTTATTATCTATTTACCACAAGTCTTCCCTACAACTGGTGTCCCGTATCAATTCACTTAGGTTGACAAGCGGTACTGTTCGCAGGGTTCCAATGTGCAAAACGATTTAACTTCTTCATCACATGTGGCCCCGGAGTAACAACATTGCCAATCTTCTGACAGTGGCCGAACAATGCGTAATCCGGAGTCAACACATTTTTCCTCACTAATTCTGTCAAAATAACATTAACATGATTGAACTGCACGTCAGTCGGTTCATTGATGGCATAATTTCCAAGAAACATAATACTTATACCATTTTTGTTCCATGATTTCACCATTGCTCCTTCGATATTGGCTCCTCTGCCCTCGAATACTAGTCCATCTCCACTAACGAGAAAGTTCGGACCAATATCGGCCCAGCTACGTCTTTGGTGATCTCTTTGTATGTCCAGTACATTTTTTATACATTCGTATTTTCCGCTGCAAAACTCTTGCGCCGAGTGCCCGATAAGCACATTTGGAACAGGCAGATTTAGGAGTATTATTTCATATTCAGGCATCGCTTGCCAAGCAGCGCGTCGCAGGTACCAAGGCTCTTTTATATCTATAGGTATAAATTAAAGGTGTTATTTGAATGTTTGGTCATTGATAATAAAATAAGATTTGAATTTATACATAGATCGACAAGCAAAAATAAAGTCGTTTAATGTAGAGGAAATCTACTACTGCTTCTTTGAACAAACTAGCCCCTTCCCAGAGGGGTAGACAGAAACCACATGTTTAAAAAACTAAGTACACATTAAGGGGTTTCGGTAACTACGATTAGTGGCGTCATTTATTTTGTCAGCAGCCATCAATAATTTTGATCCCATTTCATTGTACTGAGTCTAATACATATATAAGTATCATTATGTTCACTTTTAGTTCTCTAAATACCGGGGATAGCTAATTTCATTCAAAAGAAACATTCACTTATTTTTTAAAGAAACAAATCAACATTTAAAGATTTTCGAAAGATTGCCAGACTAAAATCCGAATTTTTATTGCATATTCTGTATTTTTATTGCATCAACCCATAGGGTCAATCATAAGGATCAAATCTCTTTAACAAACCTTGAAAATTAAATTAAGGGAAATACATTAAAGAGAAGAGGTAGGTTTAGGTAAGTCGGTTCGGCTAACGAGTGTGGCATTTTCCGAAATCTTTGAATTCAGTTATTTTTTTTAAATAACGGAATATTTCTTTGGAGTGGAATTCGCTGTTTCCAGTATTAAGAGTACTTTCCCTCCAGGACAGTCGAAATTTTTTACCCTATATAGCTACGTACCAATATGGTTTAGAGAAGTCTGTCCAAAGTAACTTTTGGTCACTTTATACTGACTGTACTTTCATATTATACTATTTTCATTAATGGCTGCTCAATTTCTAAACGATGCTTACTTTACCCAAACCCTTATATTTACAAATGATATTTTAAATTCTGTTGACGATACCCAATAAATCGTAAGCAGGGATGAAACAATAAATATTAAAAAAGAAGTCTTCGCGATTGTCTCCATATACTAGGTGATGCCCGAGTTTCCACGTTCAGGACTTCTTGCGTCCATCACCTGATTGAGGCGAGGATTCCAAAAAAATATTTTTGTGTTCAAAATCGTTAAGTAGTATATAAATTTCAACCTATTGTCACAGCAAATTCACTCACTGTAAAAGCGTGTAATTTCTGTCCTGAACTTTAATATCGGTACATAAGAGACGTACGAGCAGTCTATACATTCTTTTTAATATCCTAGACGTCGCAATCGCCTCGATGGATCAATAGTAGATACAAATCGCAAGAAAAATAGTCTAACCTTTTCATGTTGATATATTTGTTTGAAGCAAGTTTACATAGGCCATGGTAACAACTAAGACAAAAGTTGATTATAATCGTGACTTATATAAGATCGACGATGCAATAGTTAATTGTTTTGGAATGATTAATAAAATATACCTAATAATATAGACTGCCTCTTATGATACAGGTTGCCCTAGTTTAAGAGGCAGGGCTCAACAAAATAACAAGGTAGATAGAATATTGTGCTTGTTAATGTCATTATAAAACCAAAAATACTGTAAGTAACTATACTTTAACATATTTGGTAAGATCCATGTCACCATGATTAAAAACAAATAAATTATTCTAATATTTAAGTTTAGTCTTGGAGCCCTGGGGAACAAAATCGTGGAACCTTCCTAACTTTGTTAAGGTTTACAGTATCTGTGAAATATCTCAAAGATGTTGTGCTAAAATGATATGGTCAGAGCGTTCCCCCAGTAAGGGAAAGATCGTGGGTTCGAAACCAGTGGGCCTGGACCGACTCATTTTTTCTATTTTAATCGTTTTGAATAGTTAGTTTATTAAATGCTTTAAAATGTCATTCTAAAGAAGGGTACCTTTCTTGTAGACCTGTGTGACATAATGGTAGCGGGATCGACCACAAAGTTATTGGTATCCATAATTGAATTGGTTTGAGTGTTTTTATTTACATGTGCCTTAATTTATCTAAGTTTGTTTATTCGTATTTTAGTACCGATAAGATGTTAGTTAAGTGCTTATGCTTAGTTTGGGTCTAAATAGCGCTGTGTAGTGATGTGATGATGTGTAGATTTATTAAATAATAAAGCTAAGAAGGAAATACAGACCGTACAATTCTTTTTTATCGATATAGCTATTGTTTCGTTTATCGTCATGGCAAAAGATTATTTAGATATATCGTTATTAAAGTCGCTAGTAATTATCGATTATTATACACGTTTTTATTAATAACCCTTTATTTTTGCTCGTCAGTATCGTCATTATCTATATTTGCCTCTCGTAACTCACTTTATATCTCTCAAGGCAACTGCGTTCATATGTAGACATGTTGGATCTGATTTTTGCTACGGTTCAAAGAGGTTCTAAGTTTTAAGATCCGGCGAAACCGATATTATGTTGCGACTACACCGTATCCTGCGAAAAACAAATCCGGCATATCTTTGTGTGAACGTAAACTTAGGTGTACCAAAAGTAGGTCGTTACCTAAGTCTAGACGGGTAGCTTGCTTGGCCAAAGCAAAGTAGAGGATGAAGAATGTAAGGGTTGAAGCGACTACGAAGGCCCAGCACACGAAGACGGCGATGCTACAGCGAAGCCGCTTGGCGTTCTGTGGTGATACCAGCTCTAGGCCCAGAATTCGGCCTGAAACATTACCAAATCGCGATTGTTATTATTCCATATTGAACTGCTTACAATCGAATTAAAACAAAACACGAGTAACACACAGTAAGCATGAGTAATATTTTTTGTCGCAAATTGAACTACAACTTTGGTCCGTAACTTTAAATAGTTACATATTAACTTGTTAACGAACGTTTTGTTTACTGTAAACCGTCTCTTCGTCAGTTTTTGCCGTATTCGTGGTGCTTGTAAGGCCTTTTGCACATTATCCGTTCCGATAGATATCGTTGTCGGACGACGATAGCCGATATCCGATAGCCGACACCATGTGCTCATATATCCGATACATTAAGGATACATCTATTTTCATTTCCTCAATAGCACAGACTCAAAAAAATTTTAACCATTAACTCAACCTTCTTACTAAGACTTCTTTAGAAATCGCTATCAAGTCATTTTTTGATGTTATGGTGATTGACATTGATATGCGATATCGGGTGCACAGCGATATCAGTTCCGATATCCGATATCGGGCCGGATTATGTTAAAGCATATATTACTTCCTGTCACAACATATTTCATACATTTTACTTCCTGTCGGCTAATGGATGTCGAATATCGGAGCCAATACACATCGGATCGGATAATGGTGAAACGCTCTTTCAGTACCGAAATGTCGGACACTCAAAACAGCACAACAATAAAATAAGTTATTTGACTCTAATCACAGAACATATAATAGTACTAGCTCTAATTGACACTAATACTACTTAATACGAACGTTTGCCGCGTCGTCTAGTACAATAATAATATTCTACAATTTAGTACACAGCATTGTCTAGACCCGAAGTAGGAAAAGCTTAAACTAACTTATAATATGAGTTCTAGAATAAGGGTTCGAAAAATTCCTTTTGTGAGCGTATAGGTACATATTAGACGTAGTCATGTTGCTCTAACCAGGTACTCGTAAGCAACCCGCGAATTCCAACGCGGCCCTCGCACCCCACACCGTCATCGTCGTTACCTACCGCTCAAATGTCTTACTAAAATATTAGTTATTACCGCTCAAATGTCTTACTAAAATATTAGTTATTACCGCTCAAATGTCTTACTAAAATATTAGTTATTTAAATAAGTCAAGTATTCATTTGTGACAGTCAATAGAGATTTAAAATATTGGCTGCAATTATCACAAAATAATTTGCGTACATGAACCGACAGAAAATAGTCGCATGTGATAACAGATGATAACCAAATTCAATTATAACTACACATATTTGGACCAAACATCTCTTCATATAAAATGTATGTATATATAACATACATTTTACAATCGTATATGTATGTATAACATACATTTTAGCTCAAAAACTTTACATTAAGTATATAAGTATTAAATAAAAAAAATTACAATGTTAAATTTGTGCTTTGCAAATTACAAAAAAATAATAAAATTATCCATTAATTTATTATTTGTTAATTTCTGTTGAATGACGGCGCTTGGTGAAACCTGCTACAGATACTGTGTACTTTTCCACTAATACTACAAACCTTTGAGAATGCTGTGAGGCGAAACCGGTCACGTAAAAATAAAGTAAGTGTAGTAGAAAAGTACATTGTCTTATTCAATATTTTATTATTCATTGATTTAAGATAAATATTGTTGTAGATTTATAAATGCTCAGTAACTTCTGACCCCGACTGTACCTAAGTTACGTAAGTTGATAGCATTAGGTATATTGGTGGTTATGAGCAGTAGAAGTCATGATAGAAATCAGTTTTAGACTTTTAATGTGGTTGGAACCAATAGCACTAAAACGTTGGCTTTAATGATATGCTATAACAACATATCCGCATGGTCAACAGTAGGTAGGTACATCCTCTGGGGTGATATCAAATAACAAAGTCATAGAAAAATCATTATAATAAACATGGATCAGTGTTGATATTTATTAACCCACGACTTCACATGGAAAAAAAGAGGCAGGGCACTTATTCCATATAAAGAAGAGACACTTTATTTTACAGAATTAAAGCACATCGAAATAAAGATGACATCCTTAAGGAAAATACGGTCATATTAATAACTACACTAGCTAAGAAGACCTAACTTTGCAAGGGGAAATATAGTGAAAAAACTAACTTAATCGTCACTTACAACGTCGTTAGCGGTTGCATCTGACTCATAATTTTCGGTTCAAAAGAAAGAATTGGGAAACTTATGAAAGATGTAATCCTTAATCGTTCTCAAGTTAAGTTCTGCGTGACCGAGGGAAACAAAGAATACATTGTTGTATATCAGTAAGTACATATATTCCATTTAGATAGGCACTTAAATAGGTAAAGCTTATCAATCTTGATGTGTTACACAAACCCATTTTAAACAAATAAACTAGTGCTTAAACAATTCGTCCAATTTGGGATTTTGATTGAATTTTATTGTTAAATTAGTTTTTAATAGTGTCAATTTAATTATTTATTCAGTTTAGGTACATAAAATATGCTATTATAACATACAAAAAAATATATGCAATTACTTATAAAATATATACAAAACTATGCTAACTATACAATATATACAAAAATTAAATAAAGAAAAAGAAGGAGACTGCACTTTAGGCATCGAAAATTCCTCCCCATCGATCTCTACTGGTACCGTGCCCAAAAGGCTGGGGGCATTACCACGCTGTTTGGTGATACCAATTCATTAAGCGAGGGAAAGGCCAGGCCTATGGTCACGAAAAGCGTCGATTAGTCGCTTCGCTATTTTTTGAACCGCACGGACCCAACGTTTTGACTCCTAACGGCTCGCAAAACTATAATTACAAGTTAAATTGGTGTAAACTGCGCAAAAGTTTAAGAGTTTCCGCTGATGCAGCAGCAGCGCATGTCCATCGTACTTGGAAGATGGGAAGGCGCCATGATATTGACGCAAGTTGCATCCTAAAGGCCTACCCAGCTTCCAAAGCATCAACGACATATCATCCGGTCTCTTAGCATCGTCGCATGCCAAGCCAACAGGTTCAAGTATAGCTGGCACGTCGGCGCTGACAAGAGCCCGACGGCTAATTTCGTTAATATTAGCAAGTCGGGACATGCGGCCTGCGCTCCTGCTACAAGATAATACGTGATGTTCAAGGCAATCGACTGCTTCTCCAGAGATACATTGATGCGAAGAAACACATGGTACATCCAAACGTAGGCAAGTCGCAATGCGGAAGGTTGTGTCATTTAGTAAAGTGCTCAACCAAACCGAGAATAGATGTCGATTATGTTGATGTTAATCCATAAACTAAAAATTGAACTAACAATGACGTCGAAATCATTATATCATCACCTGATCACCAGTTGTAATAGTTCATGTAGTAAATACGAATAAATCGTTCTGTATGTATCATAGAAAATGTTATGACTGCATAAATATAATACTTTATTGGTTTTCATTGTACACGTTTTTACCCGACTCCGGCGAAGCGAAAGGAGGGTTATGATTTTGACAGGCTAAGTCTGTATGTATATATGTATGTAGGTTCATCTGTTCCCTCATAGTTCCTGAATTACTTATTAGAACTGTACAAATAAAAAATAAAAATTTCCTTCCAATTGCCACTAAAACTGCGCTCGCACAATCGCTTCTTCTTACCCTACTCGATTACGCCGATGTCAGCTATCCCGATCTCACAGAGGAGCAACTAGATAAACTTGATCGACTTCAAAATTTTTGCATAAGATTCATATTTGGTCTACGCAAGTATGATCACGTTTCAGATACTCCATATGTTAACATTGCTATATAATATATTATTTAATCCCACCACTCCCTCCTTCCTCCTACTTTCCAGTTCCTTCATGACACACATACGAGATGCCTGAGGTCATCTGAGAATTTGAGGCTGAGAATGCCAATGCATGCCACTGACTTCGTTGACAAGTCATTCATTGCCAAGGCTGTGCGCTTGTGGAATGCATTGCCATTAAACATCAGACGGGCAAGAACCCTTAATATCTTTAAAGGAATGGTAGAGAACCACTATTTATCGTCGTGTACGCTGTGATAGCTCGCAATTATATGTTCACATTGCTACTTTTTATTTTCCTTTCATATTTGTATGTATTGCTTATTTTATATTTTATTATATCTACTAGTTTATTTTATGGACTAGTTAAAGAAATAAAAATTTTAATAGTAGTGTCACAATATATTTTCGAGAACCTAATGTACCTATGTAACAAAACATATTTCAAAATTTCAAGAGTTTGTGACACGCATAATATAAATACCAGATACAAAAAGAATCTTATAGTTTGTGATAGTAGTACATACATACATACATATAATATAATCACGCCTTTATTCTCGGAGGGTTAGGCAGAGGTGAATTAACACCCACATTTCACCAATCATTGAATTCAGTCCCACGTCAGCCTGAGTCTGAGCTGTAAATATCTGTCTGATGTTAAACAGCCTTATCCCTTAGTCACCTTGTACGACTATGAGACTTAAAAAAAATTGACATTCTTTCCAGGGCAACTGTATACGCTTTTTTAACAAGCTGCTTAATGAAATTAGGGATTTACCAGTGAATAAATTTTAAAATGTAGTAAAGAGTAAATTGTGCGAGAAAGGTTAGATATTATAAAATCCAGGAATACTTAGATGATAAACAAGCTTGGAAATGATCTGTTCGCTCAACTATGCTACTCAAGTAAATTATTGCATTTAGACTAAATAGACTTAGTAAATGTTTGTAGATAGATAAAAAAAAATGCCTTTTGAGTTTCTTGCAGGGTCAGGGCCTTTCTCAGGTCGGGGCTGAGTTTCGAACCCGAGGTCCACTTGCTAAACTTTCATATTTCTATTTATTTGACGTTTTGTAAGTTCCGATTTAATGGTGATTAAATACAGAATAAATGATTTTTGACTTTTTGACGTTGACTTTGGCTATTGGAGCAAACGAGTCCTAGAGTGTGGACCGCGAGAAAGCAAATGGAAGGTAGGACACACCCTGGCCAGATGGATTAACGACCTGAAAAAGGTAACTGTGACAGACTAGATCCGGAAGGCGGAGGATCGGACGCAATGGTGTATATTGAGAGAGGCCAGCCACTGCAAATCTATTAGTCTAGGTAAACTAAAAAGCGCGTCTGCCTTGGTAGAATGTTAACTGGTAGCAAAAACTAATCGATTTATTTATTTTAAATAAAATAATCTAGACTCAAACTAAGCATAGATTTTAATATGGTTTCCAAATACCGCTATTTGGAACCCGCGTATTTATACATACCTTACATATTTTACGTAAAAATAATGAGTTCAATGCAAATAGAGATTACATTCATTCTGAGGTATAATTCTTTTTTTTTTAAACTACTTCAGTAGCAGACAAGCACACGGCCCACCTGATGGAAAGTGGTTACCGTGACCTACGAACGTGTGTAACACTAGTGGAGTCACATCCGTGCTGCCGACCCTGCAGGAACAGAGATTTTATGTGCCTTCAGTGCAGAACACAAAATCAGGACAAGACTTTGGTCTTCCCACTGACAGCACAAAAACTCTCCAGTGAGCTTTGTCTACCCTACTCACCGCTGGGAACACAACACGAGGTTATTATAACCGTGGTATTCTGTAGGGTGGTGTACTTTCCCAGTCGGACTGCTCAATTCGGACGGGAATACCGTCGTGTCCTACCTCCTGTAATTACTTTTCAGTTGGTCAATCAGAATAAGCGGGCAGTGAATCTGCGCCTCCTCACGTAGCTGTCGAAAACGAAGGCACTAGTGCTACGCTACAGTGGTCGTCATTTACAGTAGAGACAATGTAACATTCAGTTAGCAACGGAGAAGTTTTTTTTTTTTATACCACTTAGTTGTCAGACTAGCACACGGCCCACCTGATGGGAAGCGGTTACCGTGGCCTATGGACGTATGCAACACCAGGGGTGTCACACTCGCGCTGCCGACTATCACACTCGCGCTGCCGAGAAAAATGCGCGAACTATATCATTACGAGAGAAGGAAAACTTGAAAGAAAACCATGTAACCACCCATCTGGCCAGCTGCGCGATTATAGTAGACCAAAGCCTCCCAACACTGGGAGAGGAGAGGACGATTGATTAATTGATTTTAAATGAATTGATTATATAGTAAGTACTTATGGCATCAACAGCGTCTGCGTTTAACAAATTTTTAGTTCTGACGATGACATGACAATTGCCAAGTAAGACACCGGGCACCGAGAGCAGGTTTTCCTATATTGTTTTTCTATGGCCGATTGATGTCATCGGCAAAATGTAATTGGTAAAGTAAACAGTACAAGTAGGGATGTAAAAAGGTTGTAGCTGTGTGGAACGTTAATAAACATCGTACCTATCATGTGTTTGTTTGTTTGTTTCTACTGGTTTGATATTGAAAACTTTGAAATTGGACAAAATGTGTTTGGTGGTGAATGTCCAGTTTCAAAATAGTAAAGTCAATTAAGAACAGCACTATTTTCTGATAGTGGACGATTTAAGTATAGGTCTAAATATCTAGTAGTACGTTAGTAGGTACCTAATTAATTTGATGGCATATTGTATTAAATGTATCGAATAAGAATTAACTGGATGATTAATTTTTCAGACTAAAGTATCTAATAAGAATTTTTTATTATCTACGACGTAAATACAGTTAAATCACTTCTACTTCCTACAAAAAAATATAAGTATACATATTTCCATAAGTTAATAAATGGTATCAGCAGTATTTATAATAACTGGTAAAGCGAAGGTCAAAACTGTAGGTACATTATTGCATGAAGAAATACAAACTTGGAGGGAAACAATAATACTAATATTCACCAAAAAAGCAATGGCGTAAATTAATATGGCTCAATTAAGTGAATTAAAATATCAGAAACATTATCAGTAAGTTCATCATCATTTTGTAAACAATTCTAAATTGATACTAGTGCCTACCTACTACTAACAGGAAAACACGAACAAATCATTTCGCAGAATATAATGGCAATGCTCTTCAAATAAAATAATCTGTACACACAATAAACGCGCATGCATTGTCCGAGGTATCGAAGTTATCGCTACAAATGTGACAATACAAACAGTGTTCGCCAGCTCTAGCAGATACATACAAACAGACAACATAGGCTACAAGTAACTGATTAACAGCTCACCTTTGACCACCTCGGTTTTGTCCACATTTTGCGTTACTGATACGAATTTGGGGCCGATGTGGACGCGGGCGGATTTGGTTACATTGAGGTTGGCAATAGAAGGCTGCGAGCGGTCCACCGCCTGCAGCACCCGATCATCCAGCACCACAACTTCAGAGCCACCGCTCGACCGCTCCATCGCCATGATATTGTACTCTGGCCTCGACGCGACGTTAAAAAAATATTGACGAACTTGGAAAATCCGAACGCGACCACAAGGGCGTGACGTAATCACACAACTTGTTGATTAACTTCTCGTCAGACGTCGGCTCGCTTCGTCGTCTGCTATGCGACTAGCTTCGGACCTTTGCATATGGCCGCGGTTGATAATCCTTTTACAATTTGCAATCTACTGGTAGATTTGTAATATTCGCATCATTATCTCTGTTCTCTCTTAGTCACCACCGACTCCAACTTCAGGTTCAATATAAGGTAAACAATAATACCTTATGGTATTTATAATGCTGTTGGCTGTTGACACGATTTAGTGGCTGTCTAGAGTCTATTAGCTGGTATCTATTCAGTGATAACGGTACGATAATTATTATACACGATTATGTTGGGCACAAAATAAAACAAACAATTGTCAAATGGGCATTTTACTTCAACTTTGTTGTTATAAAAGACATTTTTGTTTCTCACAATTTTTATAGAATAATCCTTTTTAATCCTGTCATTTGACAGCTTGCTAGTGTCGGAACTTGTACTTAAATCCTAAAAATCTATTTTACATATTAACTATACCTAATTATAATACAAATAGGGTGCCATTTACATAATTTTTATACCACTTAGGTGGCACACAAGACTATTTTGAACAAGTACTATACGAACTATACTTACAGTTACATTTTTCTAACTAAGTATGCATTTGTAGACTGACCTACCACGTACTTAATAATCAACTAATAGAGTTTGTTTATAACGAACTTAATTATAACATAGCGATGGCTTAAGAACTCGCCTTAAAGCTATAGAAGAGACAATAATAGAATAATAACTATCATAATAATAGTATTTTTAACATATGTTGGGTTAGCGGTCGTGTACCAAGTGATTGGTGTAAGGCCGTTATAGTTCCACTTTACAAAGGAAAGGGCTCGCATCAAGACTGCAAAAACTACAGGGGCATTAGCCTACTCAGCGTCGGTGGCAAATTGTATGCGAAAGTGTTGATTGAGAGAGTTATGAAAGAAACCGATGAGAAAATATGGGATGCACAAGCGGGTTTTAGAAAGGGAATGGGATGTACGGATCAGGTCTTTTCATTGCGAAGCATAGCCGAGAAATTTTTGGCCAAGAGTCAAAAGGTCGATTGCGCATTTGTGGATTTGGAAAAGGCCTATGACAAAGTGGTGAGGAATGAACTTTGGTCGGTACTGTCTATGTATGGGGTGAGCAGCAACCTTATTCGAGCTGTGAAGTCTCTCTATGAGGACTCCAGAGCTTGCGTGAGGATACATGGGTCATACACTGAATGGTTTAGTATCCAAAAGGGGGTTAGACAGGGATGTGTAGCGTCACCATGGCTGTTTAACTTATTCATGGACAGTTGTTTGCAAGATTTGAAAGATAAAGAATGTGGTTTAAGAATGAAGAATTTACTCGTCAAATGTCTTCTTTATGCTGATGATCAGGTTTTACTGGCGTCATCGGCAGTTGAGTTGCAGGAGATGGTAACAACTATGCATGAAGCTTTTGAGAGGAAAGGAATGAAAGTGAATGTTAGTAAGACAATAGTTATGGTTTTTGAAAGAGATGAATGCGTGACAAAGTGTAGAATTTGTATAGATGGAGAAAAAGTGGAACAAGTGAATGAGTTCATATATTTGGGAACATTGTTTACGAGAGATGGAAAGCATGAAGAAGATGTTGAAAGGAGAGTGATGGCTGGAAATAGAGTGAATGGGGCACTACACAACTTTATGAGCAGCCGGAAAGTGTCCGAAAAGGCACGACTGGCTGTACATGGAGGAGTATTGGTGCCGACTCTTATGTATGGTAGTGAAAGTTGGGTGTGGCAGAAAAAGCATCAGAGTAGAGTGAATGCAGTAGAAATGCGTGCGTTGCGAAGTATGTGTGGCTTGACCTTGAAAGATAGAGTGAGAAATAGCGTGATAAGAGAACGAAGTGGAGTGATAGAAGATGTAGTGATGAGAATTGAGAGAGGAATGTTGAGATGGTTTGGTCATGTTGAGAGAATGAATGAAAGAAGACTAACGAAACAGGTGTACGAGGCGAGTGTGGATGGAACCGTCGGAAGGGGAAGACCTAGGCGCACATACCTGGACCAAATCGGGGAAGTTTTAGAAAAGGGGCAGGTCAGGAGTACTCTAAACCGACGAGCATGCATGAAGAATGTAATGAGAGTGAATGAAGCGAGAGTAGTATGTCAGGATCGTAGCAAATGGAGATCCGTGATCTCTGCCTACCCCTATGGGAGACAGGCGTGATTTTATGTATGTATGTATGTATAATAATAGTATAATAATAGTATTTTGTTTCGAAACACAGTACCTATCTTATCATCATACCGGTTACATGCGAAGCTGGATAGACCACCATGGAGGTTGGAGTGCGCTAAATCTTTCTACTTTTCAATCGGTTTATTTTCGCGTTATGAGAATGCCTGAGGCCTGTCCTTCCAGGCCCAAAGGAGTGCTTCACCCGTTGATTAGGAGAACCAGATAGCACGGAATTTGCAGTTAGTATGAGTGTCGGTGGTAACTGCTTTTTTATTTCGTTATTACAAGTTTTCAATTTGTTCACAATTCAAGGACTTATACCGATTTTCGTGGTCATAATTATTCCACGTCTGTATAACCTTGTAAAGGTTGCCGCCTGGGCTCTCCGTGGGCCTGAGGTCTAAGTGACCAAGCACGTGGAAGTTGGAGTGCAGTTTACCGCTTCTGATCCCCTCTTTAAACAAAATGTGAGCTCTCTCTTGCTGCAAGTCTGTCACATTCGCAGTTCTGTAATCACCTGTGAATAAATATACAATTATTTTGGATAGATACATTAGTTAATGGAAAAGCCCTGAACTGACAATCAACTTAATAACCAGTCCGTGATAATGCGAAGGAATTCTATGATGCATGTATGTTTGTAAGAATCTCTCTTTTATTTACAAATTTTATTTCAGTTCACACACATAATCGTATTGTTATTACTTCAAATGTAAGAATCCGCTCTAGTACATTTTTTAACCGATTGCGCACGCGAGAGTAATGTATTACGCGCGAATGTATGTATGATAATAGGTATGTAGTTTACTTTGTTCCCCTCTACAGGGCTAACGCTGGACGGATTGCGATGAATGGGGCCTCAAATGAAAGGTATTCATTTCACGAGTGTCATAGGGTACATGAAATGTCAACAAAAATTTTACAGTGGACTTACAGTGCCAAGATGCGGGTTATAAAAAAAACATTCACAATGAAATCATAACTAAAATGTTAAAAATAATAATTTTTGAAAAATAAAAATCCGTCTGCTGTCTAACACATCGAAACAAGTGAGATGGCAGGCAAGTATTTTCGTTCAGTTTATGATTGGTAAACGGGTACCGCCTGCTATCAAATTAGTTTCGATCTTTTATACAGCAGTCGGGTTTTTAATTTTTTATTTTGTTTCACATCCAACAAATACAATAAAATTATATTTGAATCATTTACGAGTTCTGACATTTTCAAGGAGTGCCTGTGACAAAAACTGTCTTTGTTTGAGTTTGATAAAAAACATGGCATGTGTGACAGCGAGCTAGCCAAATACTTAGTTATTGAATGGTCTGAAACTAGTCTGATTAGTTAATCTTATCTGAGTCTAACCTAGTTTTAAATTTAGCTCCACAGGTAAAACGAGATACCTACTAATGTAATTAATTAGCCAAGTCAGTCATTCAGTCATTATTATTATTTTCTTCCGCATGAAATGAAAATGTTTTGCTTACTAATGTATAAACCTGTGCGAATAGGGGCCAAGCAAAATTCCAGGTACCAGGCTAAATTTACCTGCTCGTCAGTATACTAGCTGGTTGATAGATCAGACTCTGGTGTGGTCGGTTTTCTAGGCATTAATCACGCAGCGTCAGCAGTCATGTCCATAAAAACTTCATAAGATAAATCTAAATTAAATTAAATGAACCGTGGTCTCCTAGATGAAAGGTTTCACCTCTAAACACGAGGTCCAACTACTCCATCTTCTGCTTTAGATTTGACTTCGTTTATATATATATACACATATAAACTTCGATATGGAATTGTGTTTGTGTCCCGTTTTTATCCGAGGCCGTCGCATCAGTAAAGTCATAGGAGGACACCTCAGAGCTCAGGATCCACCTAAAATTTTACTTATGCAGGTTTTATGGGAGGTATATCTGGGGTCTAAATTACTAATGTCAAGAGGAAAGCTTGCATCAGGACGTCGTCGGCCAATCAGGAGGTATACCGGCTTACAAGTGGAGTTGGCTTGGCCACGAGAGATTTAGTTCGGCACCCTGCACCCCGTTTTTCTTATATAATAATTATTGAAAAACAGTAGACTTTTTTCTATTACATAGTTTGTTTACCACGATGCTATTTAGATGCAACTGGAAACCGCGGTAAGGTAGTGATTGTGACTCACCTATAAATCCTATTCCAACAGAGCAGCTGTTGTAGTCTCTTGTATGTGCTCCACGGACATTCCATCCACGACCTTCGTATACTCTCCCGTCGCCACCGATCAAAAAGTTATAGCTGAAATGCAAAGTATGTAAAGCTGATTAGTTCTGATTTAAAAAATACTGCTTTCGATTCGGCTCATGGAACCTGTTCTAAGGGCAAAAATAAATTATTAAAAATAAAACAAGATACTAGACTGAAGTTTGATAGCGGGCGGTACTCATTTATCAATCCTGAACCAAAAGAAAATTAATGGCAATCAAACTTTTTTCGATCTTTTAGACCGTTGTCGGGATTTTAATTTTTAAAAAGTAACTTATTTTATTTTAAACTTTTTAGACATGATTATATTTATATTTTGAAATCTATAATTTTGAATTTAGAAAATATATCGTTTCTAGTGGTCTTCTTTATCGTGTAAAAATATAGGTACTTACGCAATGTCTGACTCGGGCAGGTTGATGGCCTGGATTCTCTTTACTGCCGCAACACAATTGACATAGTTATAACATTCCGAGGTCACAGAGTGAGCTATGATCACCAGTCTTGCATGATCTTTAGTTGAAGCTATAGGATCGTATGGTACTGCACCCCACTGTCTTCTTTTCACGTACCAATCAAGAGGTCCTGTTAATGATAAAATTTTCATAATAACTGTACAGTAGTTAGCTAGCACATTGAGAGAGGCCTATGTCCAGCGGTGGACTGAGGTGGGCTAATTGATTGATTGATCTGATTGATTGATTAGCACCACTCAGTAATGGCATGGGTATTTTTTTTCGAAAGGAAAGCTTGCGGCAAATATTTTACCTCTTATAGAACCACCATAGCAGTTTTGTATGGAATTCTTGGGGTTGTCAATTCAGATACTGAATTTCATACAGGTACTGAATTTCAGTTACAAAATTACAGTTTCTGGATTGCCGATTTCGAATTTAAAATACATACAGTTTTAGATAATGCATTAAGTAATATTATTCTGTACTTAAGAGTATCTATTTAAAGATCTCTATTACGGCTTCCCTATGTAGCAAGTCTGCAGGAATAGGTTAATAGTGACTTCTCGCCACTGCCGTTGTCATCGGGAAGAAAAGTGTGAATGCAACTAAGATCGATTTGTTAAGGTTTTTAATTGTCTATCTCTATTGAATAACGGAGCGAACATATTAATATATATTTTTAGGGTAGTTAACACATCAGCTAAAGTTTTAGTGTTTTATAAAAACAAACTGTTTTAATTGCTCCATAAAGGTATTCGTCCGATAGAGAATAGCCCTATCTTTTAGACCCTGTTTATGACACCCACAGGAAGATGCAAAGAGCCTATTTTAGTCCACTGGGAACCAATACACAGAGAACTCTGTGGTAACTGTGGTAAGATGTGTAACCATATCAAATAAACTAAACCAAATAATAACAATGTTTTAGACCTTACCTTTGTCAATATCTTTGTCTTTTTCATTCTCCTTCTTATCTAGTACAGTGAAGTAAACTATGAGCACAATACAGGTAATGAGTATTAGCATAGCAGCAAAACAAGACAATCTCTCCAATTTTGTCGTATTCTTTGCTACATCCCAAAGGTACGTGTAGAATGGTACGTCTGAAAAAACCGTAAGAGAAGTCTCTACAAAATTGCTAGGAAGTACTTATAAACTAATACCTAATTACATGTTAACTAATTATGCATGTAGTCCCATCACCTTCTAATTTCCTTAACTAAGGAACCTAATAATAACTTACAACATAGCGCGTAATATTAACATATAGATTATTTAAACACATTATTAATGGACGCTTGAGTTTTTAACACAAATCGAACGATATCTCTGCACATAACCATTTGAAATATATTTAATAAAATATGTACAAACGTGTCTTGAAGACACGTGCGAAAAACTGTAACGCATTTTTGGTAGTTGGGGTTTAAATGATGGCTTGGGGAAGACCTTGCTCTCGCTTGTTTCAATTAGTAAAAGCTACACAAAGACACTATGGACATTTCTTACCTTTGCTCTCCTTTTTATTTGTGATGTTTTGCGTTACGTTACGGAATTCGGGACCGATGTGAACATTGGAGCACTTGGTCACGTTGACTTTTCCTACAGTAGGTTCGTTATGAGCCACTTGCTCTGACACCCGGTCACGTATCATGATCACTTCAGATCCGCAACTCGACCGCAGTGACCCATCGGAGCTGCGGCATAGCTGCGGTGACCCCTCAACGCTGCCGGTTATCCGCGGCAACTCCTCTGTATCGCGACTTAGATGCTGTGACTTCTCAACGCGGTTTGACTCCTCTATTTGGTTAGGGTCACAGGTGTCACCCATTGCTGCTTTGTGCTCGTGCTTCGATACTACGAAATTTTGAACAATTTATTGTTTGACTGACTCCTTAGGTATTTGTCCAAACCTCTGCCCACCACGGTTAATATACTTTTGGCAATCTGCTGACCGACTTCTGATATTCGTATATTATCAAGACGGCATATCATTGGCGCGAACTACATAAAAGGTAACTATGTTTTAAGTCTATTAGTATAAAGCATATTTATTAGCTTTTTAGGGTACTAAAAAGAATTGACCCAGTTTTTCGGCTTATCAAATATTTATCTATTTGGTATTTCTTTTTATTGTAGGATAGTGTGTAACTGTCACAGGTAGATTGCGTTAAAAACAAATGTGTTAATCCGATTTAACTGCTATCACTTAACCTGATTGAACTGTTATTATTGTAAATAGGCAATTATGACCACTGTCTATAACAATCATTATAGATATACAAAACCAACGTACCTATAGAAGAAATTCGACTGTCTAAGACGTGTCTGTACCCACCTCAGTTGGAGTTGATTTTTGAGTCACTGTGGATAGATCGGTTATTGGTGTTTTTTGTGCTTCATCTACCTGTAACGACTGCCATAGTGTGTTACTGTATGAAGATTCATACAATAACCAAGAAAAACGGCTAAACATACTTGTCGAAGCACGGATAAGTATCAATCTGTTAAGAATAGTCACACCTCGGAGTCGAGGATCCGGGACTGAACTTTGATGGTTTCTGTGAAGTTTCTAAATCTAAACAATCCAGCAACCTACACTAACACATACTCACAAAATTGTATCAGCTTCTACCTCCAAAAGCCATGAGACATTATTATAAACTTTCAACCCATATTTCACCCACTTAGGGGACTTTAAAACTAGCTTCTAACCAGAATCAGATTTATGAAATTAGGCGCTTCTTTCTTTAAAAATGTCGGACTTTCTATATAAACTTCATATATTGTACATTTATTTTTATATGTTCATATCACAAATTTTAAAAATGACGTACTTTCATACAACCCTTCAAACCTTATTTTAAGGCCTTAGTTACAGTGGCGCGGGTGCGGGTGGCGGGCCACGCGGATAACGCGTATTTTGATGGATGATTACAATGGCTGCGGGGCGTTTGAGTAGCCACAAAGTACCTACCTCAAGCTAAAGCACTAGCTAAAGTGGGACAAAATTAATGACCATCAGAATCTCCTCTTATTATTTTTAATTTCCTCCTATAGCTTTTTACTGTTACTTGTTGATTCGAATAATTTAAATCACTAGAATTTCACAAAGGCAGTCGAGCCAATGTGGTACTTTTAAATCTTCCGCCGTCAACTTGATGTCAGAACAAATCGAGCGGAAAACGCATACACTTGCATCCACCCGCCCGCTCGCGACACTTGCTGTCCCGTGGCGATTTCCGCTCACCCCTTGGCGTAGTAACTATTTATTAATCTGTGCTCTTGATGCACCTTAGTCAAAAACTATCTATTTGGCCAGATCGTGAGAGATGGCCCTGAGTCGGCCGGGGTGTGAGGGATATGCCTGTCAACCTCACCTTCGGCAACCAAAACGACCTACAGGCGGCGTGCGTTTTAGTCGGTTCGAGTCCGACATAACCTGTTCCACCGGCTCCGGTGGGGAGGTATCCGTGGGGACTTTGCGCACGTAAAAAAAAAACTATCTATTTGTGCTACCCGCCAGGGAGTCGCTGCCGCTTTAATTTCACACTTAGGCGGAGAAATTTCTGAAAATTCATCCTTAGTGGATGTTAAGCACAAAAAATGCATAAACTGCCAAAATTTCAAGTTTGTAGTTTGTAGTTGATCGCGAATAAATCAGTAAATCTGTCAGGACAAGTAACTGTTCTTGTATAGAAAATGTTACTGTGCAGCTAATTTATTGAATAATCCCTCAAATTAAGACCTTTGGCAGCCTATTTTTACTAGGCTAAATATAATATATATCCGATCACTAGATGCAAAGTTGAGATGCCGCTGGAGGACACTGGATTAGGTGTGCCGATGCTACATGGCCAGGTGAACAAAACACAAAAGATTTTGCAGTGCCCCAATTTCGTAAGCGAAGAGACCTTTGGCACCTGCTTCATAGCCAGTTTCTGCCACCCGTTTCACATTCAAATTTCCTCTTGCGTCAATCAGGACGGAGAACGAATTCTGAAGTGTTCGTTAGGCAGTGCAGCTACTGTGACACAGCTTTTGTTTGTTGTTTTGTTGCACTAACGTGCACAGCTTGTCTTGCTACACATAGTCATTGCCATGTAATAAAATTAAAAATGTTTTTTCGAAAAATTTATTGTGCATATCTTAAAAGTAAGTAGGTATAAGTATAGGCAGTTACTTAAATGCAATTGTTACAGCTTATAATCTCTTTTAACAAAGGCGTTAACAAAACATATTAAACTAGACTAGTTCTGGACAAAATGGAAATTGGTTATTTGACTGACTAGTCAAATTAGTTACTTTTTACTTAACATCAAAACGGTAAGTTATAAGGAAACTTGTATGAAATAATTTATTGTGACGTCATAATATAGTCAAATAATTTACTGTTATAGATTGGGTGGACGGATTAAACAATAAATAAAAAATAATAACCGACGCATGTCTTAACACTCTTTTAACACGTTGAACGCCACGTAAAAAACAGGTTATTTCATTGGCGCCACGGAGGACACCGGTGGGCCGGCCCATATGAAACCATTTTAGCCACGTAGGCCACCGGTGAGCCAGATCAAGGCTTCCATTCAAATTGGTTTCACAGGCCACAGAGCATAGATTTCACACAAAAACGTTAACAGAGTGGGCCGCGTGGCTCTGTAGAACAATCTAGTCATCTTGGTTTTCGTGTGTTACAAAAGACTTAGAAATTATTTACGATTTTCATAACTTTTGTAGGGTTGTACCAAACTTATTACGCAAAGAATTTATGAAATGGGTATTTTGCTAAGAAAATGAAATATATTAGTAGGTTATAATTTTTTTATCAAAAATAATAAAGTTTTACTTGTGAAATACGCTTCTCTTATCACTCTTATCATAAACATGACATTTACTATTGACATAGGTATATCACAATTTTCTGAAGTCTTGTCTTGTCTCTCTTTTTCTCCCCATCTTATATAAAAGGTTAATTAATTATTTTAACGCAAAATTAAACTTCTTAATAACAAAAAAAACTAATGAAAAACAGTCTAAACCAGAAATCTCAATAGTAATAATGATAAAATAACAAAAAAATTATCTCTGCTTAATAGTGCCCGATGCAAGTACACTGCAATAAACATATAAAATAATTAAACTTCTTATAACAAATAACAAAGAGTTTGCAGCAAAATCTGAATGTCTCAAAAAAAATCAGTCTGCCAAATGCCCCATGCCAAATGCAAGTACTTACACTGCAATCAAAATAATATTATAAAACAAAACATTACAAAACAAAATAGTAGGTATCTATATGATGGAAACTAATTATATCCAAATATAATATCTTATAAATGAATTTTGTTAAAACATTCCAAACACAACCACGGTTTATTTAAACAAGTTGAGCAAAAAGTTAACACCTTTTGAGTCTTATTTTTGGGCATTTTAGAACCCATCATTTTAACATTTTCCTTGTAACACTGTTGACAAGTTCGTCTAGATGCTCTTGCTGTACCTTCTTCTCTTCCGTGAGGCGCGCGCGCGGGTGGGCCGCAGCGTGACCCCGCGGCCCTCACGTTAAGAAATTCGTATTTCCGTTCGGTGCGGCCACGTCGCCCACCCGTGTGCGATGTTGCTATAACTCGCGATTTTGGCATGTAAGAGCTGATCTTTCTAATTGGAAGTACGAAATATCATATTTCTCATCGATTAGTGTAATAAAATGAATTTTTAAAATTCGACAAAATTAAGATTTTGGTTTGGCTCCAACGGGATATCTCAGTAGGCTCACCGGTGGGCCATGTGGCGTTCAACGTGTTAAGGTAGACTTTCGAACTAAGTGTCACAATGTCGCGTCTGAAAACGCTGTCACAGCGGCACTGTGACGTCATTGACGCCGCGTTTGTGTCGCTGAGCTCGAAAGCCGTTCCCTAGAATTTCATACATTTGTATGGAACATCTATCTGTCGCTCTGTCGCTTCGAAAGTCTACCTTACCATTCTTAATTTAATAAGCTCAGTTAAATAATTTATTATAACTACAGGAAAATACCCAATTCAACCTTTATGCGGGCTAGCTACCTTAAAGCTTCGAAACATAGCAGCTTTACATAGGTAATAAATATCTGGTCATTTCAACTCCGTTGGACCCCGGTAGAAAGGAAAATATGTACGTAAATGCGAACTTATACTTGTAAACCTGTACAAAATGTCAGCTTGAACTGCCATTTGAACGTGATTGAGTAACACATTGCACATTGGGAGAGGCTTGAGTCCAGCAGTGGACTGCGGTGGGAAAATTTATTGATGAGTAATATATCCAGCCATCTTCACAACCTCTCATAAATAGGATTTGAATGAGAAGTATGATAGTAGGATAGCATTCATAAGTATGTAATTATTGCTTTTTCTTTTAACAAAAGTGCATTTATTTTAAAAAAACGTTCTTATTGGTGACAGTGAATGAATACAAGTATCACCACCCCATCTCATTCGAAGGGTGGCGTAACATACGACTAACGGAAAAATGCGCAGTCGATATCACTGCGAGAAAAGGAAAATTCGAAACAAAATCTGCACCAACCCGTCTGGCTAGTTTTCAAATAGTAGGCCAAAGCCGCCTAACATTGGGAGGGACTTATACTAATAATAATAATAATAAATATTCTACAACATTCTACACAACGCTATCTAGACCCATGGTAAGCATAGCTTAACTAGCTTGTGTTATGGAATCTAGAATGCGGATAAACATACTTAAATACTTTTTTTTTTTGTAAATACATACATATTATACATAGAAACACCCAGACCAATGCAAATACCCATATTCATGCATACAAATATTTGCACTGAGCGGGGATCGAACCCGCGCCTCCTGCGTAGCAGTCGCGTTCACTACCGCCACGCCACAGAGGCTGTTACTTATGTCCAGCAGTAAACGAAATTGATTGAACAAAAGGAAATACAATTTATGCGTGACTATTCATAAAATTCTAGTCGGCACCTAGATACAAAAGGTTTTACTAATTTATAGGAACGTTCGAATTATAAGTTTGCATACAGAATATTTTACAGGATATTATAGCTTAGCATACAGAAACTTCGTTAGATCTACTGTTCTTCTGATTTTATTACAGCAAGCTCTTGTGCTTCTTCTGACACATAACCTTCGCCATAATTTGCAGGGTTTAACATGCCGAATTAGTGAGACGCTTTTAAATTTTTCATTTTATTAATGTTCTCGGCAACACTTCCAATTGAGTATTTCAGAAACAAGAACGAGAAAATCTTAAATATGATCGATATCTTCAGTAAACTGTTACACTAGTATGTTTAAGGTTTAAATTTCAAGTTAAAGTAACACTTGTGGTTGGCCCAGTGGTGGTACTTGCGACAGTTTCATTCTTAAACAACTGCTGTATTTCTTCACATGTTTTATTCTGATACAGATTTTGATGATCATAATTAGGCCACTGTTGTATTGCTTTGTAAAGATTAAAGCCCGGACTTAACGTTGCCTGTACGTCCATCGCTCCGAGTACATCGAAGTCAGGGTGAAGGTATCCTAGTTTGACTCCTTTTTCAAATAGCATTTGGGCTCTTTGTTCTTGCAATGGTGTCACTTTTGAGTAAGCAGGTAGTCCCTCCCTGTAGTCACCTGTAATGTGACAAATTAAAATACACTATGAGAAATGAAAATAAGCACAAAGTATGTCACTTTTTATTTTTTGTCTGTGTGTGTGTGTATGAACGCAACGAATACATACATACATACCTACATACAATCACTTCTTTATCCCTGAAGGGTTAAGTAGAGGTGAATTAACACCCACATTTCACCAATAATTGTATTCGGTTCCACGTAATAGGGGGTGAGTCTATTGGCATATTCCGGGCACGTTGACTCGAGCCATGCATCTGAGACTGAGTCTGGGCTGTATATATCTGTTTTATGTTAAACAGCCCTATCCCTTAGTCGCCTTGTACGACACCGCATGGGAATAGATGGGGTGGCCCTAATTCTACTCGAATAGGTTGCTATAAAACTAATTGGAATTAGCTGATGTTAGCCTAATTCTTTGGTACTTACCTATAAAAGCCAAGCCCAATGAGCAGCGGTTGTAACCGTACGTATGTGCTCCAACGATGTTGAAGCCACGGCCTTCGTATACTCTCCCGTCGTTGCCGATTAGAAAATTGTAACTGAAAGACATATAAATGTGTGATTATCGACATTGCATAATTTATATTCCCAAAATATACACTAATACTAGAGGGCCAGGTCCCTTATTCACCAGGCAATAAATTTGTGAAAAATGCCTTGTAGCGCTATCTACCGATGCACAAAAATAGATAGTCACTGAAAAAGCTCAGAGTTTCTGAAGCGGACATAAACCAACTTAACATCGTTATACATATAGATTATCAAATTGAACTAACTCTAATTTAATCGAAACCCGTACACTAGTTAATATGTAATGACCGCGAAATGTTGCGACCATGCTCAAATCACAAATAATGCAGTGTGTAATTCGGAAAAATATAACTTTTCCCCGATTAACATCTGTTATTCAGGTGGAGCAGTAACCTGCTGTTAGTTTTAGAAAAGTACACCCAACAAAGAACATGTGGTCTTTGTTTTGTTTATCGCAGATTTATGTTTGACTGATATATCATGCAATGCCATGACGCACTTTACAATTGAACATGTTTACTTAGAAAATACCTATGAGTATTCTCATACAACTCGAGGCCATTACGGGCGTAGTTGAAAGTAATAATTTTCTTAAGAACTAATCGAAATGACAATAAGAATGTGTTGCATACGTCCATAGGCCACGGTAACCACTTCCCATCAGTTGGGCCGTGAGCTTGTCTGCCCCTTAAGTGGTATAAAAAAAAGAATTTTAGAAAAATAATAAGATTCTCAGTTAAGCCAAGAAAACCTTGCCTGCTTGTAGACCACCTGAACCTGACCCAGCCGTTTATGTCCACCCCCCCGTTTTCGGGGTTTGATAGGGACACCATGTTTCCCACTTCTAAGGAGCTCATCTTAAACAGTAGATTACCCGGGGTCAGTCGGGGTGCGCGGAATGCTCTAGGCAATCTTACACCCGTACATCTTAAGACCCGAGATGAAATGATGAAAATCGAAGACGGGACTCCAACCCTAGTCCCTTGGAATGTTAGAGGAATAGCACAAGCATTTTGAGACGAATTCTTTTTCTCGATAACGGACGAGGCTTTGACGTAACCTTCCTGTCGGGTCAACATAAGTACCAATTAAAAACAATAGGTGGGCCCCGGGTTACAAAATGCAATTTGTGGATATAACTGGGAAATCACTGTAGAGCTAATGATGATGGCGTGGGTATGTAGTGGATGCTTAAGACTGGATCGCTAATAGTTCTCTCGGAGGTCCAGGCATCTCTCCGGTAACTAAAGTAACATATTCGAAGCTCAAAGAAGTACAATTACAGAAATACTTACGGAATATCATAATCCAGAGAATTAAGGAAATATGACTGTAGACTCCTCAACTCTGCAGCGCAATCGGCGAAGTTGTGGCACTCTGTGCTGACTGTATGAGCCACAATGACGAGTCTTAAGGGATTAAAGCTCTCATCTATTTCTATATCTTTATATCTCGTCGCCAGCCACATATCTCTGGTTATATACCACCTATGAGGTGCTGTAGGCAAAATAAAAATATATTTATTTAGTAAGTTAATTCAGTCATGTGGTAAATTTCAAAGATAGAAGTCAGAGAAGAATCAAAGAATAAATTTCATTTATTTAACCCCGGTGCACAAAGAGCATATATGAACGCAAAAATTGTGCAATTAGGTCATGAAATATTATGAAAATATTAAATAATGTAAATAAACCGTTGATAAATATATCTTAGTTTTTTAATTTCGGTAGGTTAGTTTAACCGAGAAGATATCCGCAAGAAACTCAGAGAACTATATCTATTTTCTTTCGTAAATACTTATAAGATATTATCGTAGATATTCTGAAAAGCAACTGCTAAAATATTAATCTCTTTAATTAATTCTTTGTGCGAGTCTTGGGATCTGAGACTGATTGCTCGTATCGCTCGTTCCTGTAGTACAAATATAGTCTGAATATCGGCAGCTGAGCACCATAACGCATATATGACATAATGCCACAAAAGTAGCTAAAATAAACATATCGTGCAGTTTTATCAATCTTTCTAACCGCTTATGCAGCTGAGCTAAGTCTGCCTGCCAAGGCTGTGATATGAGCAATCGTAGTTTAGTTATCTAGTGTTATTGTAAAAAAACTGTGGCCTTGACTATTTTTAACAGATTCGTTATTCATTAAAATATACTAATAATATATTGGTTGCGCCGAAGTGGAAACTGTATTTTTGACACGGAAACCCACTCCTTTTATACCCGTCTCCTCTCCCGCACTAATCATAGATATGGCTTCCGTCCGCCATTTGTGAAATATAGACACTCAGTGCCGCTTTGAACTAGCCAGCGTAAAGGCGATCGCGCGCGCGCGTCTCTCAGAAATGAATAATATTTGTTGTATTTTAACCGCTTCATAGACCTTTACCGATCGGATGGTGCCTCTCGTGTGTTCCTCAAGGGATCTAGTGACGCTGACGGCAGCTCCTGAGCAAGGAAGAGAAGATCCGTGTACCGGCTGCGATGAAAAACACGTGGGTCGTGAAGGTTAGTGCATCCTCTCCTAATTTCTCGGGCTGCATTCACTGCCTGGATCGAATCCGCGGCAGCCCGGCCACCTGTCTTGTTTTGTGTGTAAAGTGTCAATAGAACAGTTATCTGCTTCTCCGCAATACAGTCCACTCGCGCACGCTGGCCCATGCGCCACCATTTTTGGTCCTTCGAGCCGGATTCTTAGCCGTAGTTCGTATTTTGTTATTATTCTAATGGGAATGAGCGCACCGCACCTAAGTGCCTGGTTATTTTAGTAGAAAACCCCGCATCCAGACACTTAGGCTTAGAATTTGTTGTCCGTTCGCCGCTGGCTCGCATTGTACCTACCTAATACATAAATAGGTTAGGTATCATATCAACACTTAATCGTAGTTCGCAATTTTCGCATCGCACCTAAGTGCCTGGTTATTTTAGTAGAAAACCCCGCATCCAGACATTTAGGCTTAGATCTTAGGTATACTCAGACACCCTAGTGCATAGGCACAGTGTAATACCTAACGCATTTGGCTTTGTTTTGTTTTTTTTTCAATTACGTTGTTCTCGGCTCGCGTCGTATTTGCCTAGTACCTGCGTGGGTAGACACGTGGCTGTGCCTACCTCGCTCGCATCTCATCCCAATTCATACGAAAGTATTTTAATTTGAATAGATGTTACGCAATGCTTAATCTCGGAAATAATAGTTGAACCTAGACAGCGACCATCGCGTAGGTACGACCTTGTTGCTATGCGCGTTTGTTCAAGCGTGCATTCACAGTTGTAGGTACCTACCTATCTGCCGAGTGTCGCTCGCGCCGCCTCGCTGCTCTGTGCCGCTAAGATTAAGTCATTTCATATTTGTTGTTTACCTCACTTTAGTTTGAGATTTAATTGTAAACATGTCCCCAAAGGTTGATAGGACCGGTAAGGTTCAATTGAAACTTTTAAACGCTAAAAAAGAAATGATTTACTCTCGCGTACAATCGATTTATGATAATGCACTTAAAACCTCTGATTCGGTCATCAGAGATTCGTTCTTGTGTTCTATAGAAAACTTAGATAGTCTACGCGCGGATTTCGAAACCTTAGTACATGACATCAACGTTTTAGAGTTGAATTTGAATCCCGATTACTCAGTGAGTTATCAGGCCTTGTCGTCGTTTGACGATTTGTATTGTCGTATCAAACGCGTCGCTAGGAGTTTGGAGAAACCGGCTGACCTACCCAACCCCACTCGCGACCGACCTAAGTTGCCACCAATTCAAATACCCGAATTTGATGGTAACATTCGCAATTGGTGTCTATTTATAGATAGTTTTGAGAATACAATAGATAAGAACGATTCGTTGACAGATCACGAAAAATTGCATTATCTCGTTGAAAAATTGACTGGTAAAGCTATAACCGTTTGCGCTGGAATTACGTTTAGTGCCGAGAATTATAATTTAATTTTAAATACTTTGAAAGCTAGGTATGAGGATAAAAGATCGGTAGCTAACGCCTATTTAGATCAGATGTTTGATTTGAAATCTATTGCGGCATGTAACGATCAAAACTTAGAGAAATTTCTAGATACTTTCGCGTCAGCTGTTCGCGCCGTAAAGAACCTAAAGATTGATGACCTCTGCGACTTCGTATTTTTGTATATGGGTTTAAGGAAATTAGATTCCGAAACCATTCGTTTGTTTGAGTCGGATCATCGCGGCAATAAGATTCCTAAGTTCGAAGACTTGGAAAGTTTTGTTCGCGAGCATATAAAAGTATTGCAGCGCTCTTCATCGAAACATGAAGGCGCGAAGATAGTTGTTGATTCTGCACGCAAAGTAGATGCGTCATCGAAGTCACTGAGGTCAACTCATACTTATGTTAGTACCGCACCAGCACGTGTACAGTCACCTGTTTGCTCTTTGTGTAGCACTCATCATTCGCAACTGTACAGGTGTCCTGGTTTTCTAAAATTGTCGCCTAGTGATCGTTATAAATTTGTTCGCGCTAATAATTTTTGTTTTAATTGTCTCGGTACTAAACACCGCGTTGTTTTATGTAATAGTAGAAATAGTTGTCGCAAATGTCAAGCGAGACACCACACTTTGCTTCATTTTGAGAATAGTAATGCCGCATCCAATGTGAGCACGGTTGGCTCGTCGAGCGGTGACACACGGCGGCCTGCGCCGCAGCCGCAGCCCGCGCTCGCGCGCGCTCCGGCCCGCCCGGTGACCGCCGCGGATGACGTCACCTTGTGTTCGTTCTCCGCTAGTGCTGCACTCACTACTGTGTGTCTTGCGACCGCTCGCGTTGTTATTGTTGATGCATTAGGTAAGCCGCGCATTGTTCGAGCGCTGTTAGATGGCGCTTCGCAAAGTAATTTCATTACTCAAGATTGTTGTCGGCGTCTTGGTTTCAATGTTGATAAGCGTTCAACCCGCTCAGTGGTGAAGGGTTTTGGAAGCTTACAGTCAGCTGTTCGTGGCACCGTTAAAACAAGGTTTAGATCTCGTTTTAATAATAATATTTGGTTTGACATGGATTCGCTCGTTATAGATAGAATAGCTGAACAGTTGCCTACCGTCCCGGTTGACACGTCTTTATTAACGAAATTTAAAGACTTGCCTTTAGCAGATGAGACTTACGCTGTTCCTGGAGTCGTCGATATATTGATCGGCGCTTCGATTCTCCCGCACCTCCAGTTATCACGTAAGGTTCAAGGGGGACCGACGTACCCCGCTCCGCACGCACTGGAAACAGTTCTTGGTTTTGTTATAATTGGTTCCGCATCCGCTTCTATGGATAGTTTTAGTCACTCGACTGCTTCGTTCTGTTGCACCGTCGAGCCGCCACTGGAGTCTACCATCCGCAAGTTTTCGCTCGGTGGCTCCCGTGTATCCGCTGAAAAACGCTTTCTTTGTTTGGAACGAAAGATGCAGGCGTCCCCAAAGTCGAAGCGGGCCTATGATGAGGTTGTTAACGAATATTTAGATAAAGGTTACATCTCACCTGCGCCTGCGGACACTGGCGGGACCCAGCCTTCGTACATTATCCCGCACCGCGGAGTTATTAGAGAAGATAAGCTTACTACTAAAACTCCGTGTAGTTTTGGATGGCAGTGCTAAGACTAGCACTTCCGTGTCGCTTAATGACATTTTGTATTGTGGTCGGAATCTTTAAGGTAATTTATTTGACATAATTGTAAATTTTCGCATTAATATTAGTAGAATTTTAGCTTTTAGGACTCAACAGTCGCTTTGTGTTGGGCCCACTCTTCGCCCCATCGTTGGGACACATTCGTCGCTAATAGAGTGGCAAAATTCAATCTGAATTGGCGCCACATAATCTCTTTCACGTTGCTGGCACCGACAACCCAGCCGATTGTCTCTCTCGTGGATTGCTTCCTTCGCAAATTTTGGATCACCCGTTGTGGTTTGGTGGACCGTCCTGGATTCATGCCGCGTTAGATGGGTGGCCAGTTAGTCAATTCAATCCCACTACGGTTTCCGAACCACCCGAGGAGAAGAAGCACTCGCTTGTTGTATCGGTCCCACGTGAAGAGACCCTTATTTTGTTGTTGGCTAATCGCGTCTCGTCTTGGTCGAGACTGTTGCGTTGTGTTGTTTGTTCGCCTCTGCCCGCTGCCTAGCCAGCAGTAGGCACGAGCTCCAATCTAGGTTTATATTTTAGTTGTTATTTCCCAAACCTAGATTTAGATTAGACTTTAGATTTGTTTCGCATTTGTCGTTTCGAAGGTAACCCTTCAAGCCGGGGGGAATGGTTGCGCCGAAGTGGAAACTGTATTTTTGACACGGAAACCCACTCCTTTTATACCCGTCTCCTCTCCCGCACTAATCATAGATATGGCTTCCGTCCGCCATTTGTGAAATATAGACACTCAGTGCCGCTTTGAACTAGCCAGCGTAAAGGCGATCGCGCGCGCGCGTCTCTCAGAAATGAATAATATTTGTTGTATTTTAACCGCTTCATAGACCTTTACCGATCGGATGGTGCCTCTCGTGTGTTCCTCAAGGGATCTAGTGACGCTGACGGCAGCTCCTGAGCAAGGAAGAGAAGATCCGTGTACCGGCTGCGATGAAAAACACGTGGGTCGTGAAGGTTAGTGCATCCTCTCCTAATTTCTCGGGCTGCATTCACTGCCTGGATCGAATCCGCGGCAGCCCGGCCACCTGTCTTGTTTTGTGTGTAAAGTGTCAATAGAACAGTTATCTGCTTCTCCGCAATACAGTCCACTCGCGCACGCTGGCCCATGCGCCACCATATATAATATATTAATATATAAAATATATTAATATATAAACTTGACACATTTTGTTTTATTTTATTTGTTACACGTGAACCAAAGCAATATTTCAGAAATATATACGGAGTTGGTGCTGGCCCTGGAAGTGAGAGTCACCCATGAGCGCGGTCCTGAGGGTGAAGGGTAGAGCCGCATGTCATCCTAGCACCCTCCCCACACCCGATATTAACTCCGAGAGGTAAACCTGCCCTTGTTTAGCCGGTGCACCGATCTACATGTGATTTTGGCAAAATACTCAAAATAATATTAATGAATTGATTTTGGCAGGTTACATGTTATGTAACCTGCCATAATGACTTGTAATATGTCAAAAAAATGTATAGCATTTTATTTTTTTTATACCACTTAGGTGGCAGACAAGTGCACGGCCCACCTGATGGAAAGTGGTTACCGTGGCCTATGGACGTGTGTAACACCAGAGAAGCCACACTCGCGCTGCCGACCCTGTAAGCACAGAGTTTCTGTGCCGTCAGTGTAGAGGACAAAGCAGGACAAGCCTTTAGTCATTCCACTGACAGCACAAATTCTCTAGTGAGCTCTGGCTACCCTACTCACCGCTAGGAACACAACACGAAGTTATTATAACTGCGGTATTCTGTAGGGCGGAGGAACTTCCCCAGTCGGACTGCTCAATTGGGCGGAAATACCGCCGTGTCCTACCTCCTTGTGAAAGTAACTGATATTGTAATATTCTGATATTGTAATCTTTCTGTCTACAGACAGAAATCTGCGTAATAAACATAAACTAAAACTAGCAAATTTAGTGATTCCTTTAAGGGGGAAGGCACACGTTCTCATAATAAATTACCTGAAGCGGCCCTTGATATGCCTGACAATGAATTTAAAACCTTTGTAAAGATAATATTTTATAAAATAGCATACTATAAGACACGATTACCTGAAGGATAAAAATGTCTGGCTTGAGCATGACGCAGGGCTCTCATTGTTACCAAATTTATCTATCGATTAACTATTTTATTAATAAGATTTTATTGTATACCTATTGTTTATTGTAACACGACACGAAATGTATATTCATACACTTTTAACCTCGAGGAAAGATTGTATATTGACGTCTTGAAAAATGCCGCAGTGGAGGGTGTCGCGCCGTTTCTTCTCTACTAGCGCCTAGGAAGCGGTGCACGGAGGTAAACTTAGCTTAAGTAGAATTATTATTGATGCCACCTATTACACTGGGACCTAAACATAAACTGGCGAAATGTGGGTGCTAGCACCTCTGCCTACCCCTTCGGAGAACGTGGGCGTGAGTTTATGTTATGTTAATAGAAAAGATAAAATATAATATGTACATTAAAAAAAAAGAAACAATTTTACTGTTCAATTTTGAAAATAAATGACTTTGACTTTCGTGTTATGCATACTGTAGGGATAATTAAATAAATATTATCATTACTTTTTACTCACCTCCATACAGTCACACCAATTTCCTATTAACGTGTATAGTTTTTCATTTCTACGATTCTAGCATAATTATGTCTAATATAGTCTGATACTGGCGTATTTAGACTTACCTACATCATTCACGTTTTTTGCCTTATTTTTGGCTATCACAGTGAAGTAGAGGATCAACACGATGCATATAATCAGGGCCACTACAGCAGCAGCACAAAATATTCTCTCCGCTTTTGTCATAGACTTCACCAAGTACCAAATATACCGGTGGAACGGTAAGACTGTAAAAATTACAAAAAAAAATATAAACATTATATGGTCTAAGGGTCTAAGATTAATTAACACAACATTTTTAATTTTGAGATTCCTTATTAAATTGCAAATCAATATTATTATGAATTTTACATGTCTAACGCAACGTAGATTGATATAAATGCGATTTCTTTGTGTAATGAGCACGCTGTGACGTCACCACGTGCTACGATTTTGTATGCAGCAATTTCGGGAGATTCGAGAAATAGAATTTTCATAATCAAATATCTTTAAAACTATTTATCTTTTAAATCTTATAAGAAAAAAACACTTTTACAGTTCGTTGTATTATTGTATAATGTTTAGTTTACGAAAATAAAAAAAGGGGAAAAACCTCATCGTGGTGAGAAAATAAATCGTTGTCATTAAAGTGGTGAAATGGCCTGCATGGCACACGGAATATGTTCCGAGGGAAAACTTTAAATAGTTTAGCAAACAAATATTATGGAACTGTACAAGTGATTTAATTCAATATATGTAGTAATGTATTTATAGTTTCTTAATCGAAATAAAATCGATTTGGTTAAATAGAGAATTGAAATTCTTGTGGGTACTTGAACGTTTCAAGTGCATGCTTTATCTACTCCAATCTGTGATGTCAACCTGTTCAAGTTTAATAACATTAGCTAATAGCTACCTTGATGCTTTTAATAATTAATTATTACACAATATTTATTTGTTGCTATGGACTACATATTTATGTAAAAATATGAGGCTCGCCACCTATTACATTGGGAGCTAAACATAAAACTGGCGAAATGTTGGCATCTCTGCCTACCCCTTCAGGGATATAGGCGTGAGTTTATATTATGTTCTAAATACAATCGAATGGGCTACAGTGAACCTCAATTAGATCAGTAGATCTCTGAATCGAATGGACTGGTAAATTGCAAAAAAAAAATATTTCACGAGCAATTTTAAAAGCTTATAACTGCCGTTTAATTTTAATTAATATGAAGGTTAAAAAATTTAAACGTAGAAGCATATATACCTTAAAGTTACAAATTGATGTAAATAAATTTAGTGGGCAGTAAATTTTACTCAAATCAATTCGTAACTCAACCAAAACTAATAAGTAAATTTTACTTTCTTTGAGCGTTTTCCCATTATCCGATCCGATATCTGATTTCCGATAGCCGACAGGAAGTAAAATGTATGAAATACGTATCTGTCTTTCACATTGTCCGGCCTTATATCGGATATCGGAGCTGATACCGCTGTGTTCACCCGATATCGGGTATCAATATCAATCAGTCACCACAGCAGCAAAATTATAAAAAATAAAAACATCATGTCAATGTTAGATATTTCTAAGAAGTTTGTGGTAGATCTTATGGTTAATTTTTTTTGAGTCTGTGCAATCGAGCAATTGAACGTAACCTTGACGTATCGGACTGATTTTATCGGATATATGTGAAAATCGGATATCGGCTATCGTCGTCCGGCACTGATATCGGACTCGATATAAAAGCATATTTCTATTTCTTTCTTTCTAAAATGAAAACGGCCTTAAAATTGCCTAATTTAAAATTTCTAAATAGCCTATAATGATTTTTATCTTTATGAACACATTATCTACGACTTGGTATAATGTCGTTGTAGACTAATCACAACAATTGAAAAAGTTGAAAAAAAAAATTGAGGGAAGAAACCTGGTGGCAAGATGGTTTTTTTAATTATTTAGGGTCTCAGAATTCAGTCCTAGTGGCCGGATCTCACATTTTGCATACTCAATAACAAGTAGCGCCCGGTCTTAAGGCTATGATTTATCACTTTCCAATTTAAATACCATTTTGTGTTCCACATTAGTCGTATAATAAAATTAATAACACCAGTATTTAATCACTGAGTTCTTAAATTTAGCGATTAGTGGCGATAAAATAGTGGCGATACAGCATTATTTTGTTTTATTATAAACAAATCGTAATCAATAACAAAAACTGAATTCATTCAACAGTGTTAACATAATCAATTAAGTGTACACAGTTTTTCCACCAATGATTAGCGGCTTACCTTTCACGACCTTGGTACTGTCAACATTCTGTGTAACAGCGACGAACTTCGGGCCAATATGGACGCGTGATGATTGAGTTATATTAAGGTTTGAAATGACTGGTCGTGTGGGATTCTCCGCTTGAATCACCGGCTCATCAAGCATCACCACCTCAGAGCCGCAACTCGTCCGTCCTATCGTCATATCACCTTCTTTCCTTCAAATTTCGGATATACTAAAGAAATTGGTAATTATACGTCTAACCACAATGATAAAATGTAATCAAATCAAGAGATGATAATATTCTCGTTAGGCGTCGGGACGCTTCGTCGTCCGCCACGCGACTAACTTCGCACTTCGCACCTATACTTACAATCGCGGCAACTAATAAATAAGCCTTTTACAAGCTCTTTGTCGATATATACAAATATTGCGTATACTCTATTTTTTCTGTGTCATTATCAGGTACATCATAGTTAAGTAACATATAATTCTATTTATATACATAACATAAAGACACATGAATGATTTCTCAATAAAATGCTACGCTATTGTACTGTTAGGTTAGTGTTATTGACGATAAAATCAAGCCTTAGTTTATTATTGTTATCAGCGAAAAAAGATCATTAACAGAGAATATACATAGCTAAGTATATCATAAAAGCATATGTCTGCGCCCCCAGTTATTATCACTGTACGAAGCATATTATTAATCAGTAGCACGAGTGTACCGGCCCTGGTGTTGCATACGTCAATTGACCACAGGAATCATTCCCATCTGGTGGGCTGTATGCTTGTCGGCCACTTAAGTGGTATAAAAAAGAAAGTAATTTTATAGATCATGATAAACATCGAATGATGTATGTACAGTTTATATTTATAAAATTCTGTGTCTCACTATACCAACCAATTATAAAATACTTACCTATATTGGTTCCTACTTAATTTTGTCAAATTGTCACTCGAGTGTACGGTACTAACTTTTCCAAGACCTAAGTAAATCTTACCTTGTGCAAATGCTAACATCTCCAGGACCCAAAACAATCTTTTTTTGCGGGGAGTTTCCTTCTATGTTTTCGCAGGTCAGATGGAAACCGCTCCCGTAAGAACTAACTAACCAATCAAAAATAATAAGAGGACGCCGAGCTACAGTGATAGTTATGAACACTATCGGGACATCGCCAGGATGATGATGAAAATGCCTGCCGGTCAACTGTTGGACATACGCCTCTCCCAAGTGCATCAAACGGTATCTAACTGCTAACATCTCCGGGACTCAAGACAATCTTTTTTACAGGCGGTTCTTTAAATTATTTCACAACTGATGGTTCTACCGGGGTGACAGGTGGTCACCCTGTGTTTAACAGAGAATCAGCATGCTCATTGCCTCCTATTCACTGTATTCTTTGCATGGAAGGCTTTAGAGGGCTTTCAAACAGCTCTCTACAGGTTCACCTGTTCGTTCGCTGTTCACAGCGTGAAGGTTCCGAACCAAACACTTCAAACTGTAAGTGCCAACTTGATGTAGCCGACGAAGGTACTTAGATAATTAAATCGCAAGATGACGTTTCGTGATCGTGAACTTAGGTACCTACTTTACTAGTTTCAGTAACTGGTTTGTACAGGATTGTACGAAATTTATTATTTATTTACATATATGTTCATAATACCAACTATCTTGTTTGTGTAAACTTATCGGATATACAATTTACATGATTGTCATCGCTTTTACTGGCTTGTTGATTAGATAGGGTCTCGAAATATAGTTTGTTTTGCTAAATAGGGCGTTCACTGAGTCTAGATTTATTGTACCTACCATATACTTTGATGTAGACGACGTGTATTTTTTTTAAACATTTATATTGAATTCATACCTATCGTGTTCGAGGCTAATGGGAAAGCCAAATAAATGTTATTATAAGCTTACAGTACGAGCTTACAATAAAAAGAACTATACATTACAACGGATGGTTGAACGGCAAAAGGGTACAAGCGACAAAGGAAAAGATCCCACACGACATTATAAAAACTTTACTACCAAAAAGCGATTTTAGAGTGGATTATTATTTCCACTTACACCCATTACTCTCTCTCTCGTCCTTAATATGATAAAAAAACTGGATTTTTTTTTAAATATATTAGTAGGTACAATATATTTCCAATGACCTCCACCACAGTGTCACCACTACTATAATTACAAATATTTTAAATTCGTTACAATTTCATAAAAACCTACTTACGCTATTATTCTACTACACTATTAGTCTTTATTTTTATTACTATTATTTCCCAAGACGTCTTTTAGAATCATATGCCAATATTTGTTGCGGGAACGGTCGTGGTGCTGGTACAATTTTCTTTACTAAATAACTCCTGTATTTTCGTGCAACTTCGACCCTTGAATAAGTTTTTATGGTCATAATTAGACCACCCCTGTATAGTTTTGTAAAGATTTGCACCCGGACTTAAAGTCGGCCTAAGGTCCTTGGCTCCAAGTACTTGAAAATGAGGATGGAGGTAACCGTTTTTGACTCCCTCCTCAAATAACTTGTGGACTCTCTCCAGCTGCAGTTTCGTCACCTTCGAATAAGATGGGCCTTCCCTGTAATCACCTATAAAATGAACAAACAAATGAAGTCACTGTTAAAAATTATTGTTTAATGAATACCTACGCATGATTTCTAAATTCATAGTTATGCTACCAGACCAGGTTGATATTTATTTAGACAAACTAATGTATGAAATAAGTAGTGGCAATAGGGAGTCCTGTGTTTTTGCAAAGTTTTGAAATACAATTAAAATTCTTTAAACAGTGTCCGATAAACGGCAATAGGTTCGCAGCATATGACGTGCATCCTGAGTATAAGTAGCTGAATGAACTTTGTCTTCCCCTTTGACAATATATCTACAGGTCCGTAGGAAACTGCTGCAGGATCTGTTGGTATATTGCCAAATATTAATTAATATTTAGCAATATTTAGGAGGTTGGACGCGGCGGTATTTCCGTCCAATTGAGCAGTCCGACTGGGGAAGTACCTCCACCCTACAGAATACCGCGGCCATAATAACTTCGTGTTGTGTTCCCAGCGGTGAGTAGGAGCCAGAGCTCACTGGACAGTTTGTGCTGTCAGTGGGAAGACTAAAGGCTTGCCCTGCTTTGATTTCTACACTGACGGCACAGAAACTCTGTGGATACAGGGTCGGCAGCGCGAGTGTGACTCCTCTAGTGTTACACACGTCCACAAGCCACGGTAACCACTTTCCATCAGGTGGGCCATGTGCTTGCCTGCCACCTAAGTGGTATATAAAAAAATATTACTTTTGGTCAGTCAGTTATAGATTTTATCCAAATGAAAACTATTCTTTCAAACATGCCTCTTCTAATACGTACGAGTACGGGCAGACCCTTATTTCTCACCACTAGTAATCCTAAATGACGATCTTACCTCTCTGGACTTTGAATGTAGTCTGATGTCAGATTATTTAGGTAAGACTATCAATCATCAAAAATGACTAATCGATATCAATAGCCTAACCCAAGCTTATACTTAATACCTATGTATATAGGTAGGCTTCTGAGAAACTGAATTGGTGTATCAGTGAAATAAACATTGTTTATGCATGTGATAACAATATAATAAATGTTGACACATTTCTGAATCATATATCTATAATAAATAATAATTAAATCCCTTTTTCTCATTGTCACACCATAACATGAAAATGACTCTACCATTAAGGCCTGGAATTCATTGCCAGCTCATATGTTTGCTTCTTCATATAGTCCCGGGTCCTTTATGCGGGGTATAAAAAGCATATGATGAGACCGTCAAGCTGAGTGTCATCATTGTAACATGGTATATGTAAGTATTGGTGAACCTATTTTCTGAGACTTTGCCTTCAGCTTACCATCAGGCGAGGAGAAGTCTAATTGACGTGGCGAATAACGAAACGATTTAAACTTTTATAATTATCAGGTTTACTAACACTTTGTCAAAAGTTTCAGAAAGTTTCAAAAAGTCAAATTTTTGCATGTTTCACTTGGATGGAGTTGCCCAGCTAGTAACATAGTAAACTGCTTTATTTTAAATGTTTAATCCTTGCCTAGCTTCAGCTCGTATCGCTTTGAAGTTGCCATAAAAGGCAGAATCCCTTTGTGGGAGAGAGGCACTGCCCTCTCCGATGCCCAGGGTGCATCACGTGGAGGTTGCGACACTAGCACCCATGCATGTACCTACCAAGATTTATCTAGTACCTACACTGAATACAATAATACTTTGTTTTAAATTCGTTGACGATACTTTTTTTTTTCGTGCGCATAATCCCCATGGATACCTCCCCACCGGAGCCGGTGGAAGAGGTTATGTCGGACTCGAACCAACTAAAACGCACGTCGCCTGTGGGTCGTTTTAGTTGCCGAAGGTGAGGTTGACAGGCATATCCCTCGCACCCCGGCCGACCCAGGGCCATCTCTCACGATCTGGCCCTCCCCTCGGGTGTGTAGGGACTACAGAGTCCCCAATTTTTCCAAAATTTCCAAAAATTATTCTTATTCTTATTCTTAACTCGTCCCTAGAAAACGGGGAGGCGCGCGCTTCGTCACTCCCGCTGCCGCTCCCGCCCCGCCTCCTCCTTCACAAGCATTACTTGCTCGCAGAAGGAGGTCGTGAGCAAGGTGGAGAGCGCGAGAACCCTCACTCCCAGGGCCGCCACAAGCTCCCGCCTCGGCGTCTCCCACGCCGGACACTCGGTGAGCGTGTGCGGCCCCTAGTCCTCGCTCACGTCGCAGTGATGGCACTCGGACGTTGGCTCTTTCTCCATCCGATGCAGATACTTTCCGAAGCACCCGTGCTCGGTGATCATCTGTGTCAGACGGTACGAGACTCTGCCGTGTGGCCTCTCTAGCCGAGTGGCTAAGGAGGCCACACGGCAGAGACTCGTATGGGGGAGTCCCCATGATGGGTCTTACCGCCGCTACTACGGCGCGCCCTCGTTGACGATTACCATTGACGCAACCCAATGCGAGCACACAATTTTCCACCACTACCACCACCATTTTTGACCCACTCCTCGTGTGAATATAGGCAATGTTTACTGCTACGTATAAGTTTATGAATTACTTTTTGACAGTTACCCACGAATCCAACGCCCAATGAACAGCTATTGTAACCATAAGTATGTGCTCCGACGATGTTCCATCCGAGGCCTTCATACGCCCTTCCATCATGACCGATTAGAAAATTGTAACTGAAAATTAAGCAATACAAAAATGTATAATGTAAATATTATACTCGTATATAAATTTCTCATGTATCAGTATTTATAACCAAACTTCTCCGAAACTTTGTTGTGTATATTTAATAGGTCTGAGAATAGGTTGTAGGTTACTTTATTAATTTTTACTTCTGTATGCCTTGCCACTAGCAGGGGTGCGCATTGTCTTACATAACTTTTCAATTCCTATTTCTTTTTTTTATACAATTTAGGTGGCAGACAAGCACACGGCCCACCTGATGGAAAGTGGTTACCGTGACCTATGAACGTGTGTAACACCAGTGGAGTCACATCCGTGCTGCCGACCCTGTAAGAACAGAGATTTTATGTGCTTTCAGTTTCATGTTTCATGTTCCTATCATCTGAGGTCCGAAAATGTTTCTCATACCATTTAAAATTACAATAATCGTTATTCATAAAAAAAATTAAAACTAAATATTAAAAACATAATCATTTAAATTCATAATATCACAATTTTTACACTTAGTTTATACCGATATTTGTTTTAATATATTTGTTTACTGTAATTATCGAAACTCATAATCATTCGAATAAATAACTATAATATTCATAAATGAGATGTTATATTATATTTGTGTGTATAAAAAAATTAGGTTATAATAAAACTAGCATTAATGAAATAGAAAGTAAAGTTAAAAATGCGACTCCAGTGAAAATCAAATTGCTACCAGAAACGGGATGCTATCAGACAAGTAGGTTAGGTTAGGTTAGAACTGTGACCACAACAATGCCAGACACAAATTTTTGTTAGAAAAGTACTCAGAATTTATGCAAAAAGATATAGTAACAACATTATTAATTAAAGCAATATGATAATAGAATGTTATGAAGAAAAAAGATCTGAAAAAGAAATTATGGATTTAAACTGGTTCTTGGTAGTAACAGTATTTATAAAAAAATATATAATCACTAACTGTTATGAGTTCCGATGATAGTAATAAAAAATACATACATATAATCACGCCTTTATCCCCGGAGGGTTAGGCAGAGATGAATTAACACCCACATTTCACCATCATTGTATCCGGTAATACAATGATGGTAATAAAAATGTATGAATAAAAAAAGTATGACAAATAAAATTATGAAGAGTGAGGATTATGAACACAAATCGGTAGTAAGAAAAATATTAGAATTAAAATTTTTAAGTGAGCCATTAGGAACCCCACTAGTTGATATACTGTACACTACACTTATTTCGGGTAAATAAGAAAAAATATTGTGGAATTAGTAAATAGGTACTTACGGAATGTCATACCCGTTGACGTCAATATAGTAAGACTGTAAGTTTCTAAGTGCCATGGCGCAGTCAAGGAAAGTATCGCAGTCCGCACTGACTGTATGAGAAATGATGACCAGTCGCAGGTGATCATCAGTTTTGTCTGTATTGTTATACTTCCTAGCCAGCCATTTAGGTCTTGGTATGAACCACTCATCAGCCGCTGTATATAGAAATAAAAGTTTTTATTAAGCCGGGCCCAAACGGGTGTAATGCGTAATGTAAGATAACATATAATTTAGCTTCAAATGTTATATAATATCATTCAAATTAATATAATTCATAATTTAAAAGTGATACAAGTAATGTGTGCAGCGCCGTCCATACGCAGGATTCGTATTTCTTACATGATAGTCTATATTACGCATTACACTTGTCTGGACCCGACTATATATGTTTAGGGATCGAATTAGTTTCATTCGTTTTGCGAAGTGCCAGCGTTTTTTAACCGATCCACCAAACTTGAACAGGACTGGTGTGTAGGGTCCACTTCACCATCACCCATTGAATTCACGTCAACCTAGCATGCTTGTAGGTGCACATACTAAACTACAGACGAAGCTTTAGCGCAACTTTTGCTCTCAGTGTTGTGAGGTAATACGGTTTAAAATATCTTGATGGAATACCCTAACATTTACCATCAATATCTTACAATTAAAAAGTTGGACGTGATATTTCAAGTCATACCTACGTCCACTTCATCCTCTACAGTTTTAGGTATGACAGCAAAGTAAGTGATGAGCAGAATGCAAACAGTCAGGAACAATATCGCAGCCACGCATGTGGCTTTCTCTGCCTTTGACGAGCTCTTCGCTACGTACCAGATGTACCGATGGAATGGTAGATCTGAAAAAAAGGTGAAACAGGGTGCGATAATATAGGAAACGTTGAGTGTCTATTCAGATTTGCCTTTATTCGAGGTTGGCGGGCAGACGGAAGTCACTTCCGTAAAAGTGAGGCAGGCAGTAGAGCGCACCCCGGTCTCAAAAAATTTTTAGGCTCAATATTTCAATATTGTTTATACTGTCAGCAAATTTTATAGGCAAGTCAGATTTACAATTATATTTTAAAACTAGAAGAATTTTACATGCAATTTAATTCTCAGTTTAAAACAGATTACACACACTTTGATTAGATTACAATTATTCATAATTTTAGTTTATATTGTTCATGTTAGTATTTACTTAATAGCTCGTAGATTTTTCTATATCGCCATTTTGAACGCCAACAAGCTACTTCTTGAATGTCTTCGCCTTAATCGATAATACCTCTGGGAGTCTACTGGCTCCATCCTTTTGTTGTTTTTTCTACAGACTATCAATTACTTTGTCAACATAACAAGAATCTAATTGAAGGTTTACCGGTGTTTTTTTAGATGACTAACAGTTTACGTTGATCACATGGTTAAACAATACTTTTTAATCATCAGGTATCATAGTGTCTAGCATATAATTTGGGTACTAAATGGTAGCAGTGCATGTGATCAGATAATTAAGTGACATTGAGAAACTAGTATAAATATTCGAAATCTTGCTGTGGCTATTCATAATTTATCTTCCTGTGTCTTCAACATGTCAGCTAAGACGGCTGCGGGCTTAGTCTTATTGGTGGGGTACTTCACGGCGACAGGTGGAGCCATCGAGATGGACCCAGAGATGGCCGAATTAGCGCTTATGGTGCGCGAACACTGCGTGGAGGAGACAGGAGTGGATATAACATTGGTAAACAAGATTAATGGTGGAGCGGAGCTAACCCCGGACCCAAAGCTTAAATGCTACGTATTCTGTACGATGGAGACTGCGGGCATGATATCGAACGGCGAGGTGGACGTCGAAACAGTGCTGTCTATGCTGCCGCCCGCCATGGCCTCCCACAACGCACCGGCACTACGCGCCTGCGGCACACAACGTGGGGCGGATGACTGCGACACAGCCTACCTGACTCAAGTTTGTTGGCAAAAAGCTAACAAGGTGGACTATTTTCTCATATGAGGAAATACGATATAAAAGGCGGTCTGTAAAATACCGCCATAATTTGTAATCATTGTGTGTTTTGTTTGTTTTTTTTTTCTTTATTAAAAAGGGTGATAGGCATTTTTGTCTTTTCATTATATCTTGTAAAAAACTTCACCTGACTCCTAAACAAGCGCTGAATTCGGCAGTACTTATAATTGCTATTTCCCAAGTAGATGTAAGCTTGATCTTCATTCGCTAGCGTGCTGTTGAATGGTAGACTTTACAAAAGTTTGAGGATACGACTACTATCACCATTGAAGCAAGCTAATATATATTAATCTAATACATGCACGGCTAGACTAAGATTTTGAACCCTAGTGAGACGTCAGTGATTAGCTAGCATTTGCAAATGAATAATAATATATTTATATATACATATATATTTATTGTGAATAACCGTTCCCACTAGGTATATCTATTCTTTCCATTTGGATGTCATTGATTTTTATCATTCAATAAGTACTTTTTTCTTGTGCCACAGGCCTTTATCATAATATCTTAGTTGTACTTCGCCAAGTTTCAATTTATTTTTCACATTAAACGTTGTTCTGCTATTTAAATTATTACAGAAATCGAATGTATGTGTAAAAATACAGAATAAAAAGTCATAGTGACTTACGATTTGCCTTAACTATCCAAGGGGTCAGAGGAGAAGATGGCGAGAATGCTCTCGAATGATTAATTTAAATTTAAATTTAAATTTAAAAAATTTAATAATTATACTGCGCACCTTGGAGGTTGTGTAAATAGCACTGCTTGTTATATATTAGAAATTAACTATACGAATGCACTAACGTACGATGTAACGAATGAGCTAATACAGACTAGGAGAAACGAAGAAGTTATTTTAAAACTGATGTAAAAAGTAACTGTAAAAATAATCCAGAACGCCTACCAAACCGTAATGTGTCAAAATCTAATTTTCGGGATTGTGAACTTCGGGATTTTGAACTATTGGCATTCTGAACTTTAGGATTTTATACCTCGGTATTTTGATACGTAACGAACGAAATAGTACGCAATCGACGTAATGAGTACACACCTATCTCATTATTGTATTTTGTCAGATGGCTGTCAATGACAACCCAACTAACTACATAATATACTAGTACTTAACTAAAGGTATAATATAAGTGAATTACTCTATAACAACTTAAACACTGTTACTAAGTTATAATTTATAATGTATCTGTAGGTGTAGAGATAGTTGAGTGAATTTTTAATAGTCAATATTATAGTCACCGATAAATGTATAGGTTACATATATTAATAATCAGTTATTGCCCACGGCACTGCCCGCTTGAACTTTTTTATCCATTCCCGCTGCTGACCCTTACCAATAGTGTGCGTATTATAATATAACACTCACACGCAAATAACACTCACAAATAAAATGGTTTTCTACTGGTTAAATAATTTTGAAATCGGTTCAATAGATCCAGAATTTACCCCCTAAACGTCACTAACTCACAAAATCATTAATTTTACCTCTAAATGATTATTATGTAAGCATTTGTAAACAAAATTGGATGATTCAAAAATTACTTCTCGCCGATCATGTGCGGCTAATAACTACTATAACGACAATACCTGGAATATAACACCAATGAATTATAAAAGAACGTAACATTTTTTTTTAAACTACGTTGTTGTTTTTCATAGACATTGCTTAACGAGATTCAATAATAAAACTGGTAAATAGACAGTCATTATACAAGAAAACATCTGGATAAAGAGCTAGCTTACAGCGTACCTTGCACGACGTCGGTTTGGCCGATGTTCTGCGTGACAGACACGTACTTGTGTCCGATGCGGATGTTCGAGGAACTGTCCACGATCATGCTGGCAGCAACTGGTTGCGAGTGTGCCCTCATTACCATTTCAGAACTGCGGTCTAACGGTTCCACCTCATCAGAGCTGCAGCTTGATCGCCTCACCATTATTTTACTCTCCATCGTAACTCAATCGCACTAATGATCGATGTCAGGTGCAGCATATAAGAGGCACTTCACTGCCGGTATCAAACTTCAGTCACCGGCTAATACTAGTTTTATTCGCAATATGTTTCAAACATTTGTTATTTATTTTGGCTAACTCGACAAACAAACCGTAATAAACTGATAGCTTGGCAAATTCACTTCAGTGGAATTTGACATACGTTTTTATTTAGATTGCTACCAGTGTGAAAGTCGGTCATATCCACTTTTTACTTTATCGCGTAGGTATTATCTATCATTTGATAACATGATTTTAAGTGACTACCTGATACCACTGAGACATCGGGAGAGCTTATTCAAATAAAAATAATAATAATAATAAGTTACACATATTTTCCTTTATTTTAATCACTATATTTAAGAGTTATCTAAGTACCTTAATTTCATTTTAAGGTTTTAAGGCATTCAGGACTGCAGCGAATACAGATATAAAAAACTTACAAATTTTATAGCAATTAGATTAGGATTATAATCTAAACAAAATACTTAAATGTCAACTTTGGAAAATGTTTCCCCAAATATTTTTACCTGTTTGTCAAAATCAGTCGTCCATCATACAACAACATTAATATTTTCCTTGTAGTAACGAAGTTATGATTAAATTACTTAGAAAGAAATTACTCTACTGCTTTCACTATACATAGTTATGTTATAACTTAGTTTCCGTAAAACAAAACTACTGTCAAAAATTTTTTAGAAAAAAATATTCAGAATTGGTTCAGCTGTTCCAAATTAGATAGGTACTTCTCTGTAGGTATAATAATCTATTTTATTAATCTTATTCAATTAAGAATAGTTAAAGAGGGTCAAAACTTCTTATTTTATAGTAAAATCATACTTTTTCTTCCTTGCCGCTTTGACGTTTAATAAGAAGTAAATAATTTGATTAGACAGTAAAGTATTTAAAAACTTCCAAAGTCCATAGCTCGAGCTTAGCATATTATTTTTGATTGTTGTGTCGACTAGTTCGGAAGTGACTACCTTTTTACCTTCCAATCCTTAGAGGAAAGCCTGCGCCAGAAGCTTGTGAGGTGGACTTCGTCCTCAAAGATATTGGCAATACTCTGTACAGTCAGAAATGGATATTTCGGTCTAGATCTTTATGCCAAACTAACTTCCAGCCTCGGTTGACACTCAAAGAATCTAAGAATCAATTTCATTTATTATGTTTAGGCACGAATAAAAATATCAAATAATGTAAAAATAAACCATTGGAGAATGTTTCTTTCGCTGATTCGGCAGGTTAGTTCTACTGAGAAGATACCAGCAAGAAACTCAGAGAACTATATTAGATTTATAGTAACCTTTATTTATTAAAGTTTTTTTCACTTCTATTTTAAATTTATTTATTGGCATGTATTGCATCAATTCCTGAGGAATTTTATGAAATATTTTAATACAGCTGCCTACAAACGAACTACCAACTTGGTGAATAAACCAGTTGTACCAAACAACTAGTTTATTCTTGTTTCTCGTATTAAGATTATGTACGTCTGATTTTTATCGAAAGTATTAGGTTACTTCGTACATATAAGATATTATCGTAAATGTACTGAGAAGCAACTGTTAAAATATATTTTTTTTTAATAACTCTTTCAGCGAGTCACGGGGTCCGAGGCTATAGATCGCTCGTATCGCTCGTTTCTGTAATACAAATATAGTCTCAATATCGGCAGCTGAGCCCCACAGCAGCAGACCGTATGACATAACGCTATGAAAGTAGCTAAAATAAACTAATCGTTGCCATTGAATAATTTACCATTAGATGGATTCACAAAATCCTTTCTTATTGCTAGCATATTTTCATAATTTCGTCGTAGGGTAGGCATTTGTAGTTTAAGACTTATTTACACTAAAAGCTTCTTCTTTATGCTTTCTATGAGAATGAAAGCATAATTTTTTTTTTTTTTATACCACTTAGTTGGTAGACAAGCACACGGCCCACCTGATGGAAAGGAGTTACCGTGGCCTATGGACGTCTGATAATTGAAAATATGACGATAAAACAACACTGTAATTAGCTACTCATTTATGATTTGCATAAATTCTAGACCTATAATATCGGTAAATTGTTGGTTATACCGGACATCATCAGGTGGCTTATTAACACAGGTACTAATTACCTAAGTAATTATATATTCTCTGTTTACATATGTGCACTTACCTAGTTTTGACGGGTACCAACTGTGAATACAAAAATCTTTGTTTTGATGCAACATACTTTCTTTAATGCATTCAAGCATTCAATATTGAATCTGCTTGAATTTGTTTTATTTGACACATTTTGACGTTTATGACAGTTGTAAATATTTGTCCGATACATTGCTCATTCTGTTCTACTAAAGAATTGCCACATGCATTGCATACATGTCAGGTTTCATGATTGGTAATAATAATTGCCTTTAAGCTTGTATTTGCTTGTAAGCACCAATACCTAAAGGACACTTTCGAAAAAAGATCTCTAACAGTAACTATTTGTTTTACATGACTATTGACTTAAAAGACGCCTAATGGCGATGCCATCATTCATATCATTATATGCCATATTGCCATATTATTCAAAAATTCGCAACACTGTCGTAAATAAAATTTGTATTTGCGACAGTTGTTTCTTAAGGATACTGATTTTTAATAGATTTGATATTTTATTTATTAATAATGTTTTTTTTTTTTATTTTTTTTTTTGTAAAATAAAGTCAATCATATTTATTTCTCATAAAAACATAAAGTTCACTTAAAATTAGATTTACAATAATTTAGAAATTAGAGTACGCCAATATATAAAAATTAATTATTACATTATACAATTAAAATATTGTCCACATTTTTGTACAGTCAGAGTGACAGTCTAATCTATTAACCCGCCCCTCATCGTACCTGGTGCAAAGGTACCCATGACACTGGCGGCATTGCCCCGTTGAACAGCTATGGCCAACCGTTGCCCCAGGTACGAGCCGGAGCGGGAGTCACCGGTTTTGTCCCTCAACCTGCGCCCTAATTCGCTCACCAGATTCTTGGCGTCGGTACCCCAACTACCCATTGTCTCGACCGCAAAGGGAGCGAACATATATTGCTCTGTCAACGCCGCACACTTCTCTCGTTTTTTATCCGCTGCGTCCTCAGCAGCAGCTGCCGGAGACCGGACAGTACGGCTCAGGTGACTGGGCGCAACCGTGCTGACACACGTGGCATCCCACAGAAGGCACTTACCATTTTTCCATGGCACCAGAGTCATACCGTCCGGCCTTTTGCCGTCGGATCTGCTGAGGCCAGGTGGTTCTAATAGGCATGGGATATCCGCCGACACAAAGGCTCTCCGAAGTATGTCGTTGAGAGCATGGTGGCGCGGAAACCTACCCGTACTTCTACGACAACTCAGTGCGTGATGGCCATCGCTCGCCACCATGGAACCGCAGGTGCATCTATGGGGTTCACACAACCCGCAGCCCAGGCGGAGGGCCACCGCCACCCGCAACGAATTGTCATCCAACAAAGTGCCCAGGTGAGGTGAAGGCAGCGCGTGCAACCACGCTCCCGATTCCGGCTGTGACACTGCTCGGAGCCTGGCCATATCGGCTCCCGAAGCAACCTCCAATAACTGCTCCCTAAGCCTTACAGCAATGCCCTCGTCCCAAGCGCGCTGGACAGTGGGCACGACTGGTCTCGACGCCGCTGAACTGCAGGCGAACCACACTGTCTCGGCGCCGGGCGCAAAGGGCACGGTCACTCTGCCACCATTATTATGGAGGATTACAGTGACGAGATCCGCTACCCCATGCGCCGACGCCAGGAAAGCCGGCACACCCACATCCCGCGCGCGTCGCACCCCGATACCTCCGTGACGAATGGGAAGAGTCGCCTGTGTCCACTGAGACTCATTGAGAGATACATTTAAAATCGACTCAACAGTGGATCTAAGGCTGTCGTCGAATGCTGCGACTTCCACTGGACATACCCAGGTAGGCGTAGTCCGCAGGAGATACGTTAGCTTAGGGAGGGCAAAGCACATGCGCAATAAGGCCAGCGCCACGTGCGCAGAAAGGTCTTTGAGACGTTCTCGAGCGGTCAGGAGAAGCTTAGTGCGGGAAGAAATTGCTTCTGGCACTCCATCAGGGAAGATAGGAGACCCTAAGAGGGTGAAGGAGTACGGAGAAAGTTCTTTGATACCAGGCAAAAGGGAATTGAAGCGAGAAAAGCAAGAACGAGCTTCAGCACTGCAAGGGAACAATTCGCATTTAGAGGGATTCACCTCCAGACCCAGATTCTTGAGACGAGGAATCAAAGCGTTCAGATCCTGGTAGACGTCTTCCGGTGAACCCCCGAGGGTCCCATCGTCAAGATACCATAAATTCAGGTCGGATTTAAGCTCCGTAATGACTTTATGGATTGCCAGGCTGAAAATGAGGGGCCCCAGCGGATCCCCTTGCTGAGCACCCACCTGCGAAGAGACTAAGTTATTATTGAAGAAGAGATTAGAGGGATGATGGTACGCTTGAAACAGAAAAGGGTAGAGAGAGGGAACCTGATCCTTGACCTCACTCAAAAGAACGTCTCTCTCCAATGTGTTAAAAGCATTTCGTATATCGAGCTTCAGCACCACTTTTATTAATGATGTTATTAATATGTAGGTTGTTGATCTATTTAGACCATTGCCTAGATTTTTTTGTAGTTTTAAGTGATTATCCACTATTGATTATTACGACTAAGTGTAAAATAATTGTACATTTTTAAAGAAAAAATATGTTAGTTTTTAAAGATTAAATCTGCAAAAGGTAATATCCAAATGTAACAGTTAAAAACGGATGTACTTAACTACCATTCCTTAAGAAAAATATCACTTTGTAAAGGGAAGCTTAAAGTTTTATTACCTTACCTTCTTTCTTGGTATAAATATTTAAAATAAATTAGATATTACTATTATTACTAAGTATAAAATATTAAAGCTTGTTAAAATAAAAAAAGTTAATCATTAAAAATATTTATTTTACAGGTATCAGAGATAACAACAGCCTTACTATTTACAAAACTCAGATTTGGTATGGAATTCAAAACAAAATTAATCAGATGTTAGTGGTAATGAACATTTCAAAATTATTAAATACTCAAATAAAATAGTGCCTAAATACCTAGAGCTCTTACCGATAGGGGCCCAGATCAAATATCTGGGCCTAATAATAGACTCAAGGTTCGATGAGCACCTCCGTATGCTCTCCCCTAAGCTCATCGACGCTGCATCCGTTCTGGGTAGGCTTTTGCCAAACCTGGGCGGATCTAGCGTTGGCTGTCAACAGCTATACACCGGAGTGGTCCGGTCAATGGCGCTTTATGGCGCACCGGTATGCCCTGATGCCCGAAATAAACCCTACCTAGTAAGGGCCCAACGAATCGTGGCGGTCAGATAATTATTATAGGTAGTTTACTTATAGAACCTCAATCATTTCTTTCATTCGTCAGCCGTGGTGCTTTTCTCTACACGAAAATTCTTTGGGAGCGATAAGTAAGGATGTTATTATAATAATTGTGATTGTGAAACTTAGAACAAACATACATACATAAAATATTTTTTGTAAGACAATACCCTCTTGGTACTTTGTTAAACTCGTATTTGTCACTGTTGTTATTTTTAAAGACTACTAATTTTATCAGCGGAAATAGAAGTCTGGTATAATTAAGACATCTATAGTATGATTAAAAAAATGATACACTATCACAACCATTTGATGACATACGGAGTTTTAATCACTAGTGTGGCCCCATTTAAAACTTATTACTGGCACGTGTAAGACGGCTATTAAACATATCTTTTTTTTATACCACTTAGGTGGCAGACAAGCACACGACCCACCTGATGGAAAGTGGTTACCGTGGCCTGTTGGCGTGTGTAATGCCAGAGGAGCCACACTCGCGCTGCCGACCCAGTAAGCACAGAGTTTCTGTGCCGTCAGTGTAGAATACAAAGCAGGACAAGCCTTTAGTCTTCCCACTGACAGCGAGAATTCTCCAGTGAGCTCTGGCTACCCTACTCACCGCTGGGAACACAACACGAAGTTACTGTGGCCGCGGTATTATGTAGGGCGGAGGTACTTCCCCAGACGGACTGCTCAATTGGGCGGAAATACCGCCGCGTCCAACCTCCTAAATATTGCTAAATATTAATTAATATTTGGCAATATACCAACAGATCCTGCAGCAGTTTCCTACGGACCTGTAGATATATTGTCAAAGGGGAAGACAAAGTTCATTCAGCTACTTATTCTCAGGATGCATGTCATATGGTGCGAACTTATTGCCGTTTATCGGACACTTTTTAAAGAATTTTAATTGTATTTCACCGCTGGGAACACAACACGAAGTTACTGTGGCCGCGGTATTATGTAGGGCGGAGGTACTTCCCCAGACGGACTGCTCAATTGGGTGGAAATACCACCGTGTCTTACCTCCTTCCAAAATTTCTGGCACTATCATCATTCTCTGAACTTTCACCAACTTAGTTGGGGTCGGCTTACAGGCTAAAATGGCAGTGCCATCTGACCTGTATACCCAATTGTCTATATCAAAATTCTGTAGTTTCTGTGAACTTTTGAGGGCTCCAATCACCCGTAACGACTGCCATAAATGTTTGTATGGGAACCGGGACCGAAGGAATCAGAATAATGCAAATATATACCCATATCAGATTCCTATGAGTATAAATATTTACACAGAGCTATATACTAGTTGTTGCCCGCGTCTCCGCCCGCGTGGATGTCGGTTATCGCTTAGTGTTGAGTCAACACTATTGAACTTAAAAAAAATCTAAAGTAAAAGTAGCCTACGTTACTCTTTATTACATCAGCTACCTGCCAATAATTAGGGGATGCCTATGTCATAGTAGCTTTATATGTGCAAAGTCTCAGTCCGATCGTTTTAAAATCGACTAAGTTTCATACAAACTTTCATCACCTATTTTATCCCCATGGGGGTCGAATTAATCAAAACCCTTTCTTAGCGGATGCCTACGTCATAACATCTACCTGCATGCCAAATTTCAGCCCGATCCGTTCAGTGGTTTGGGCTGTGCGTTGATAGATCACTATGTCAGTCAGTCAGTCAGTCAGTCACCTTTGAGTATATATATATTTGATTTAGATAGCGTGAATTTCAAAACTGTCTATAAGGTAATCTTCAGTACCTCAGATTCTACTTGAAATATTTGTTAATCATTTTAGAAGCCCTTGGTACACACCAATGACTTTTCGATACTTTTCGAAGTTATGTGTGTATTTACCGCAGGTTTATAAGTGCCCGGTTAATGGCAATAGGCCACCTATTACATTGGGATCTAAACATAAACTGGCAAAATGTGGGTGCTAGCACCTCTGCCTATCTCTTCGAGGAAATAGGCGTGAGTTTATGTTATGTTATGTTAAAAGTATGCTATTCCGAATGGACGTTTCTTGTGGATATAGTAGATAGGTTAATGATGCTATTCGCCAATTATATCGGCAGAATTCGTGCATCTTAGGAGTGTCTATGACGTTTAGAGTGTCTAGTAAAAGTAACGCGAAAAGTGAGTATAGTACGTATATTTTACTTAGAATTTAAGGATATCATAGTATTCAGTTTTATCTTTATAATTTTGTCCTTTTTACACCATTTTCCGAGCCTGTTCCGAATTTACGAAAAGGTTGAATTTCCAATTTGTTCTTTACAACAAGTACCTATTTAATTTAAATTAAAGTCAAACAAAATAGATAATAATATTCCATCAGTCGACGCATATTTTTTGATATAGGAATCCGCTAATAAACATCCGCAATGTTGTCTTTCCTGGTCAAATACATCTCGTTCCCTGATGATGCATCACTTCGTATACATCGAAGTTGTTCTAGTTTTACTAATTTCTCAATATTTCTCTATAGTAAATATAACATCAAGAACGCACACAGTCGCTTTTATTCATTGGGTTCCAATGATCGAGACGGAATAAGTTATCCATCACATGTGGCCCCGGGGACACGTAACCACCTTTAACTTGACAATGTCCGTACACTTTATAGTCAATAGTCAACACTCGCAATTTGACAAGCTCTTGCAAAAGTAATTTAACGTTGTCGAATTGTGCAATATTTGTTTCGTCAGTAAGATAGTTCCCGAGAAACATGATACTTATACCTTTCTGATTCCAAGATTTTACCATAATTCCGACAATATTTGCACCTCTGCCCTCAAACACCATTCCATTGCCAGCAACGAGGAAATTGGGTCCGATGTCTGCCCAGCGTCGTTCCGATTGATGGTCGGTTTGGATTGCTAGTACTTTCATGATACAGTCGGTTTTTTCAGTACAAAACTCGGTTGCCGAGTGCCCAATTAGTACATTTGAAACAGGGAGGTCTAGTAAATCTATCTCACGGGCGTTCTTTGCGGTCCATTTCTTTCGATTAACGTACCATGGTTCGTGTATATCTATAGAAATAATAACCTTATTAGGATTCATTTTTAAATAATATTTGGGGTAGCAATGAAATAATCCTTGTAGCAATTTTTTTTCGGAATTCGTTTAGTGAAGTCACTGGTATTTTAAATTTAGCTATGCGGGGTATTATCAATTTGCAAATAAAAAATTAAGTTTAATACTAAAATCTGACTACTGAAAAATTAGAAAAAATCTAGGATAGCCGTGGTCGAATGCCACTTTTCCCAAGAATGTATTGTTTTGTTAGGTAAAGTGGCATACAACCATGGCCTATCCTATATTTTTTGCTATGAGGGAACAGTTGAACCTATATACATACATAGCCTGTTAAAATCATAACCCTCCTTTTGCTTCGCCGTAGTCGGATAATTAAACTGTCAGTGACCACCTTCAACTAATTCTGAATGAAAATTGCTACAAGGATGTTTTTCTAGATAAGCCTCTAAACTCAGCTAATTTTATTGTACTAACACTACTTACCTAGTTGCAAACGTTTATCTTCTTCGTACAAAGCAAAGTAGCAGATGAAGAATGAAAGAGTAAAAGAAACTGCCAAGGCCCAGCACACGAAGACAGCAATGCTGCAGCGGAGCCGCCTTGTGTCTTGTGATGATACCAGGTGAACACCCTGGATTCTAGCTGAAATATCATCTTAGGTCCTATATCGTGTTTAGACTGTTGGTGGATGCATTCGTGCTTGCGTGCATAAGTGCACGGGTGCTTGCATGTAGGAGTATCAGCTAGCACATACACATATCTATACAAATATTATAAAGCTGCAGAGTTTGTTTGTTTGTTTGAACGCGATAATCTCTGGAACTACTGGTCCTATTTGAATGATTCTTTTAGTGTTGGGTAGTCCATTTAACGAGGAACGTTTTAGGCTAAATATCATCACGCTACTACTTAAGGGAGCGGAGCATTGATAATAAATGTTAACAAATCCGGCAATTTTTCATACATATTTTGAAGACTAAAACATACGGGCTCAAAGGGATATGAAGCTTCAAAATATACCCCGGGCGAAGCTGGGGTGGGTCAGCTAGTGACTGATATGCCATTATTTTCTACAGGAGAAACCAATTAAGATTTATATTTGTAAATTGAAGATACGCTAAAGCAGCCAGCCAAAGAAGTTAGTTAATATTAGTACATTCTCTTACTAGTTCCTTAAAAAAAAATAACAATCGCTTGCGCAGCACTTATTTGAAGTTGGCCAGAAGCTATTCAGTACACCTGAGTATTTAGACAGCGCTAACACAGTTAAATGTGCATAAAAAATATCATTAAAATATTATAAAAATAACAGAATTAAACAAGAGACTTAAGATGCAGGTACGAGTATACACAAGATATAAAATCTAAAAAACTGTAACCAATCTACGGAAAGATTCAAATTTATATGCAGCTTTACATCGACTGATAGCACTAGAAGTAATGTTTTTATTGCTTTGCATATTGCGTAACTATATTAATTAACTTACGTATATTTTGATTACACTAAAAACAAACTCTATAGACACAGTAAGTGGCACTACAACGCGGCATTGAAAAGTTTTACACTCTACTACTTTGGTTCGTGTTGATATATATAAACTGTCATATACATAACAGTTTAAAGAACAATATTGACATTTACTTACACATAACGCGTATTTTAAGCCACTTTTAGCAATGAATTTGGTTCGAAGTTCGAATGTGTAAAATGCATTGCAACTGCAAGGAGTTTCCATAGTTTTTAGCACGAAGGCGTATAGCACAGCCCCTCTAGATAAGAGATATTGTCAACGTATGTCATGTTATTATCACACATTTGTAATACTATTCTACAATACTACTTATATAATTATATACCAATGAATTACTAATTGTTTAGAGGGGCTGTAGGAATACAGAAACAAATATATCATTCATGCTCACCTTTAGCCACTTCTATATCATTGAAGTACTCGGTGACGGATACGTATTCAGGCCCGAATTGGATGTTAGAAGACTGCGTCACATCAACATGGTCGACAACTGGTTGCAAATGCGCAGGCTTCAGTACTAAGTGGGACGGACGATAGACGGCAAGACCATCTTCCGTCAAATCGGAACTACAACTTGGTATGCTCGCCATTTCATATTCCTCTCTTAGTCTTGGCATGACAGTCGACATTTTGATATTTTCTTCGTAAATTAATGCCAAATAAATTTTCAATCTGTACCTGTGTACAGTGTTAGCTTACTAAACTATTAGCGACTGCGTACCGTTTAGAAGTATCCGCTAATTGTCTGTTCTATCATAATCACATCTGAATTTAAATGAAAGAAAGGTATGTAAACCCAAAAATATTTAACCTACTTTAGGTACTATCGTGAATTATCTACCGATAGGCGATAACAGTTTATAAGTTATATGCATGTTCCAGGTACCGATTAGACCATGTTTGGTAAAAGAAATCCTAATTGTTTAATCGCCTATTGTGACGTCATAAGCATTTATACCAACACCTATATTATACAAGATAATATTAAATTTAAGGTGTTGACCAACTATATGGGCTTCAACATAGAACTATTAAAAATAGGATTCTATATAAAATGAATGGATAATTTTCTGTTACCTATATATTTTATATACCTTAAAATTTCTCTACATAAAAACATAATCGCTCTTGGATCGTGATATCGTAACCACATAATGAACAGTCATTATCATTATCACAGGAGATGATGACAATTTAGGCAAGGTACCTACTTATCTACTGTCACAAAAGTTACTGAAAATTAAAAAAGAAACATCCACAAAACTCTACAATGAAATATGGGAATCAATTTAATATTATTTACAAATAAAATACAAACATGAAACCAAAATTTTCAAGCAACACAACTTACACAACTATGCTGATGTTAAATTTTTTTTAGTAATAATAGTGTATTTAGTGTCATTTATTATTTATTGTGCATATTTTAGAAATTAACAAATTTATTTCTACCCACCAGAAAGTCCGGCACCGCAATACGAGTCGAAGGCAGCATATTTTGAAAGTATGGTGGACCGAACTGTCAGCATACATAGCTGCTTCCGAAGTAAAACTACAGCTGTAGATGTGTAAAATATGAAAACGCGTCACAAGTGCGTAGGCGCAATAAGTAAAGCAGTTTCCTACGATTGAGGTTAAAAAAATATTGACTGTAACACTTTGTTTTTTACTCAACCGTTATGTATGTAACGTGTAAATAGTATTAATTACTATGTAGTCGTTTTGACAGTCGTAATTTAATCGTATTCACAGTACTAGCTATGCTTTGCGGCTTTACTTGCTCGGTTCTATTTTTTTTTTTCTAAATACTTACTCAGCTCATAATGGTATGCTGTTATATATATTTTTAGTGCTCACAAAAAAACAATATGTCACTAGCAGTTTCAACAATTCAACGATCTACCTAGCAATCAAGCATGTTACCCGAATATCACCTGACAAAGCCAATATCAATTAAGATGGGTTTGTCTAGGAACGGGGTGAGATGTTCCTGTGACCAGATAGATCATGCCTGGCGGGCCGCAGTAACAATTAAGTTATCAAATGCTAAAAATATCTCAAAAGCGATATCTAGTAGGTTATACCTAGTTTTATTTTAATATTTTATATCACTTAGGTGGCAGACAAGCACTCGGCGCACCTGAGGGAAACTAGTCACCGTGGCCTATGGACGCGTGCAACACCAAGAGAGTCACATTCGCGCTGCCAACCCTGCAAGCATAGAGAGTGTCTATACCGTCAGTGTAAAAGACAAAGCAGGACAAGCTTTCGGTCTTTCTACTGACAGCACAAAAACCCTCCAGTGAGCTCTGGCTACCCTACTCATCGCCGGGAACACAACACGAGGTTATTATGGCCGCGGTATTCTGTAGGGCGTAGGGAGTTTCCCAAACGGACTGCTCGGTCCCCAGTCGTGTTACTGTATTGCTTTAGAGAGTAGCATGGGATTCTACTATTCACCAATAATAGATTATAGCAAACATTTCCCCACGCGCCAAGGTCTCGTTTTTCTCGTGACAAGGGGTCAAGGTATATGCCGACGACTATACCACCAGCATAAGTAGACTTCCTTCCTTCATGCATACCTTTATCTTTTTATCCATGTATTTTTTGTGGAGTATAGAAGAGAATATATACACTTTGCTGACTGTACGTCAGCAAAGTGTGTCTGATCATGTCGACAAAGTCTCAAAATTATCTTAACTCGCCCTATGCTTTTAGGTCGCCATATGGTCGAAATTCAACCATAAATAAAATATTATAAGTTTGAACATTATTAGAGATCAAATGTCATAAATTTCTATAATCCAAGATTTCACCAAGGCAAATTACCCACTTCATTTTTATATCTTGAGATCATATTTCAAAAAGAGCGTAATATTATTAATTCTCAAGTTGTCAGTGTTGTTGTAAGACGGGTTGCGGTAAGACCCATCATGGGGAAGTGGCTAAAAAGGCCACACGGCAGTCTTTCGTACCGGCTGATGCAGATCATCGCCGGGCACAGGTGTTTCGGGGATTATCTGAGAGTGAGAATACTCTTGCTCACCGCTTTGCTCATGGCGATGGTACGCTGCGCGGATGCAGATGGTCTGGGGGATTTTACGCACGATAAACAAAAGAAAAAGAAAGGCGTACTCCTCCGTCCGTGCAATTCTCGTGAAAAGATATCGCTTCATCTATTAATTATTATTATATCTCTTATTTCCTCTTTCTTCAGCAGTGAACATTTCAAATCTAAACAAAAAAGTGCAAACAAAACAGTGTGTGTGTGCAAAAAATGTTATTAATGTGCATAACGTTTATTTTAACAAAAATAATGTATTTTATTACGTATTAAAAAAAATAGTAAGCTTACACATCTCTTCCCTATAAACTATCAATATGTCAAATCTCACCCACCTACGAGCCCGCAATTTTCGTAAAAAGTGATATATAATTTTCGCTTCACGTATTAATAAATAGATACGGAGGTATTAAAAGTAATTAAAACAGTTTTATTGATTTAAATTGTATTGTTCTCTGAACTAAATGTGTGTGCCAAATAACAGAACAATTCGTCAACAGGAAGGCGGAAAACCGAAGCATTAAATCATTTTGAGTACTTTGTTCGTCAATATTGATTTGTACATACATCTTTGCTTACTCATAGGATCCATGGTCTAAATTTGAACTCATACTCCTCCTTTTTGTGAATGATTTATCTCGACTATTAATTATATTGTATTGATCCTGAATAATAACCGTCACGGTATATTTATATACTGCTATGTTATAAGTATTCTAGTCTCATAATAAAAAACTAGTTATTTTCGAAACAAAACAATCCATAATATCAATATATTACAACCTCATTTCCATAATTTTTTCGACCGTTCTGGCGTATGGGTTCTCTATACAATTCAATTGAAAATTAAAATTAAAACTATTATTAGATAGCTACTAAAATAAAATAAGCATAAAAACTACATACATAATGCGTCATGAAATTCCTCCGCATCATCACCGACCGGTAACGTACCCAGAAGGCTGGCAGCATTGCCACGTTGAATGGCAATGCTTATCCTCTGTGCAAGATAATAACCAGCCTTCTGGTCACGTGTAGCGTCGATCAGCTGCTTTGCCAAGTCTTTATATAGAGACCGAGCACTTGGACCCCACGTCCCTAACGTTTCAGCCCCAAACGGCTCAAAAACATAATCACCTGTCAGGTTACAGTATTTGCGCCCTTTGAGGTTTTCCGCATATGCAGCAGCAGCACCGGCACACCCTGCTGTGCTTGAAAGATGTGAAGGCGCAAGAGTGTCGACGCACGTAGCGTCCCACATCAAAGGTTCTCTATTGTAATTAACAGTAACGTAACGAGTTGTTTATTATATAAACATAGTGAGTATTTTCATAATTCAGATATCAGATTTTTCATTTCATTAATTAATTAATTACAATACAAATGTCACATCATTATCTGCAATCATAGATTTTGTCATGTTATGTCAAATCAAATAACCCGCCCGTAACGTTCCCGGCGCAAAGGTGCCCATGACACTGGCAGCGTTGCCTCGCTGAATCGCAATGGTCATCCTCTGCCCCAGAAATGAGCCGGAGCGCGAGTCAACGCCTCGTTCGTGGATACGGCGACCAATCTCAGCGATTAAGCCATTCGCCTCCGACCCCCAACCCCAACTGCCCATAGTCTCCTCCGCAATGGGTACAAAATAATATTGTGGCTCCATTGCGGCGTATTTTAATTTTTTTCTGCTCTCCGCTTCCTCAGCCGCCGATACAGGAGCACCGATGGAGTGACTCAGATGCTTAGCCGCGACAGTGGTGACGCATCCCACAACAGGCATTAGATTTTTTATATTTCGGGATATAGTACAATCAGCATCTGATCGATCTTGAATAGCAAAATACTCATAATGATCTAACACCAAAATTTCAATTTTATATTAGTTATCACAGACCTCAAATAGTTGTAAGACAGCAGAGTGTTCACATAGGTCGCTCAATGGCATCTAAGCTAGCAGAGTGTTCAAATTATCATTATATAATGTCATTTAATCATATTTTGTATCCTTTTCTAGTAAATACATCGCTTTCAATTCTTGCGTGTCTTTTGTTCTAAATGGAAGAGATGGCTATAAATACAAGAATAGAACATTAATCTGATGTTGACTGTACCTACCTACCTAGATACGAAGGACATTTTAATAGAAAAGTGAATGTAACAAAATGTGCACAGTGCCACATTCGACAAGGAGATAAGTTTACAACTTTTCATACCACTTTACATGCCAAGGTGTGTTATCTTCTTTGACGATTGTGCATAGGGTGCTACATTATTAGCGTTACTATTTTAGTTCCAAACAGATTCTAGATCTAGTGCATACTGCACACATTACACATTCACGATACTTTCTCTTAAACACTCAATATATACTATAATGTCTTCTTATGTAAATATAGGTACACTTCTTGTTTTTATCATCAAATAATGAGGCTTAACGGAGCTAGAAATCACATGCTACTTCCCAATAACTTGTGATTTCTGAAGATTTTTAAATCGTGGCTGAAATTTGATGACACAGATTCCGATGGGTTGTAAGAACGTTATCAGAATTAAAAGTTAAGTAGTTAGTTGAACGGAAAAATACGCAGACGAAATAACTGCGGGAGAAGGAAAACTTGAAATAAAACCCTGTACCAACCCGTCTGGCCTTCGTGGAAACAGTAGGCCAAAGTCTCCCAACGTTGGGAGAGGTCTAGTCTAACAGTGGACTGCGATGGGCTAGTTGTTTGTTTTGTTAGTTAATTGAATAAACCATTACATACATATAATCACGCCTTTATCCCAGAAGGGTTAGGCAGAGGTGAATTAACACCCATATTTCACCAATAATTGTATTCGGTCTCACTATTGTTGACTCGAGCCATGCATCTGAGGCTGAATCTGAGCTGTATATATCTGTCTGATGATAAACAGCCCTATCCCTTAGTCGCCTTGTACAACACCGCATGTGAAGAGATGGGGTGGCCCTAATTCTAAAATAAACCATTACACACTCCTGAATCTAGCATACAATTCACACATAACACAATACTTTCACTTTACGGACTAAAAATAGTAAAGGAGGTTTACAAAGTAGGCATGAAGTACGCACGGAACGAACCAAGGCAACAGATATTGAATGGCTGAAGGAAGGACAAGGGCCACATTAGTTGAGCATACTCTTTACACAAAATTTTCATGCTACTTGCACGATAAGGGCTTTTTGTTAGACTTCTTAAATAGGTATCTCCGTATGCAGTAAGCCTAGAAGGAAATAAGGTAACCACAGAGGTAAAATAATAATTAATATAGAGTGGCTAAAGGACAGAACGTACATTAAATGGTTGAAATAATGATCAAAATAAAAATCTCGTAAATATATATATGTTATTACGATTTTAGGGGTTATGGCCATAGTAGCAAAATAAGTTATGACGCTACCTCAGTGGTCCTAGAGACCTTACGATCCTAAGTCATAGGTTCGATTTCTGCGCCTTGCACTACCGAAGAGAACCCATTCCTAACACAAACCATTAATCTTAACTGGAGGGGTTAACATTAGTACTTAGTACTATTATTTAAAAAAATATCTCAAATTCCTTAGCTGTTATGAAGTTTCTGGTTGAATGACAAAAACTGATACCCAAAAAGAGCTTTAAAAGCATTGAAATGCAAAGATAAAGTTTGGAAATAATGTTAGAAGTCACGTCGTCCATTTGTCAGCCTCTTGCTGCAGTGGCCTCTTACTCCGTTCTACCAGCTACCATTGAACTGTAAATTGTAAATAAAAGCTCCTATGATGATTATGCTAGCAAACCGCGCAACCGCAGTTATTTCGTCTGCGTCTTTTTCCGTTCAATTAACTTTTAATTCTGATAACGTTCTTACAACCCATCGCAATCTGTGTCATCAAATTTCAGCCACAATTTAAAAATCTTCAGAAATCACAAGTTATTGTGAAGTAGCATGTGATTTCTAGCTCCGTTAAGCCTCATTATTTGATGATAAAAACAAGAAGTGTACCTATATATATTCGAGCCGCCTGTCACCCATTTTTTTTTTTTTTTACGTGTCCAAAATCCCCACGGATACCTCCCCACCGGAGCCGGTGGAGGAGGTTATGTCGGACTCGAACCGACTAAAACGCACGCCGCCTGTGGGTCGCTTTGGTTGCCGAAGGTGAGGTTGACAGGCATATCCCTCGCACCCCGGCCGACCCAGGGCCATCGCCTGTCACCCTGGCAGAAGCAGACCGCGGCGGCGGCGCGTCTTCCTGTTTTCCGGGGACGAGTTGGGGACTTTGTAGTCCCCACACCACTGAGGAGAGGGCCAGATCGTGAAAGATGGCGCTGGGTCGGCCGGGGTGCGAAGGATATGCCTGTCAACCTCACCTTCGGCAACCAAAACGACCCACAGGCGGCGTGCGTTTTAGTCGTTTCTGGTTCGACATAACCTCTTCCACCGGCTCCGGTGGGGAGGTATCCGTGAGGATTTTGTGCACGTAAAAAAAAGTGTACCTATATTTACATAAGAAGACATTATAGTATATATTGAGTGTTTAAGAGAAAGTATCGTGAATGTGTAATGTGTGTAGTATGCACTAGATCTAGAATCTGTTTAGAACTAAAATAGTAACGCTTTATTATTATTATTTTTATTTCAGACAAAAGAAAACTTATGATCTAAAACAGATTACGCGTTGATCATATTAAGCCAAATATTTCATTCATTAGAACATCGGTGTCTGAAATAGATAACTTAATATCCGCTTTTCAGACAACAGCTCATTTATACAATAAATAAATATTCCACGATATCCTACATAACGCTATCTAGACCCTTGGTACGCATAGTTCAACTAGCTTGTGTTATGGGATCTAGAATGCGAATAAAGATACTTAGATACTATTTTTTGTAAATACATACATATCGACGGTTAAAAGGAAATAGGGGATAAGCGACAAAAGATGAAATGTTCAGGAGAGCCGTTCAAAGTTTTAAATTTTAGAAAAACTGACGTATTTTTGTCATTTATTAAGATATTGTGAAAAGCAAAACAGTTATAAAATCAGATAGAAATGGAACAGTTACTGGTATTCTTAGTTTTAGTGATTTGACGTTATTTTAAGTAGTTTTTGTCGCTTATAACCACAGCTTATAATTTTTGAATTAGGAAATATGGCATAAGATACAAATGACAAAATCAAATATTAAAGGATAAGAAGCATATGCGACATTCCAATTTATCATTTCGCAAGGTAAAAGGGTATAAGCGACTAGACCGTTCAATCAATATTATAGGAAAAGAAGGATAAGGTACTTTTCATAGTGGTTGTATAAAAGGTAATAGGGCACAAGAAACACTCGGCATTCAAAACAATACCAGGATATACAACATTAGTAATACACAATGTCGCTACGAAGCAAAGAAATATGGATGAAAAGCCACCCCAAAAGTAATGAAGTAGCGCAACCAACACAATCCTTCATCAGGAAAATATCTAAAACAAATATTACACGACACCGTAATTGGGTCTCTAACTTCTAAAGTAGGGTGAAATTGCTTGGGAGTAAATTTTCACAGAAACATACTAAGGATCTATTTTACTAAGAAGCCTATTACAGTATACCCTGCTATAATTTTACACTAAATGGTAAATTTAAAAGATATAGCTCGTCATTTCATATTTGCTAACGAACAGATAGTGTGATGTTTCTTGAAATAAAAAAGGAGTTTTTTTAATACTTTTTAATCAAGAAAAATCAAAATTAACCCCCTTACTAATAAAAACACGAATCGTATTTATATTAGTAAACGGAAGTAAGGTATAACCACCAGTGTCATATTAAAATCAATTTAGGTAATAGAGCATAACCGACTTGGCTGTCATTAAGAACTGAATGGAAATAGGGGATAACCGCCAGAGTAATATAAGTATGCATTTTGTATATAGGGCACAAGCGCCATAGCTCTGTTAAATTACGAAATGGAAGTAAGCTTTAAGCAACATTTGCACTTTTCAATTAAAATGCTTAAAAGGCATAAACAACCAAAAGCTTGGCACCCTTGTGAAGTAAAAAGGTATTACCGACAACAAACCCAAAATAAATCATTTTTGTAGGGGTACAATCACCTTTATAGCAAAAATGACCAGAATTTTCGTCGGTTAGCAAAAATAACACTATAAATTGTATTTGTTTTGCTTGGGCATAAACGCCAAAAAAGTCATCGTAGAGCCATGGGAGTAAGCGCATTCGAAAGAGCAGAAAATTTTAAGTCCAATGGCATAAATAACTTATTTTTGACCAAAATGTCGCTTATGCCCTATTTCCTTTTACCCGTCGATATTATACATAGAAACACCCAGACCAATGCATACAAATATAGGAAGAATTTTAAAAATATAGAAAAGACATAGACACATATACAAGACAGAACTGATATTTCATTGATACTACCTCAATAACAATATATTAATATTTCATACCATATTGGACATAGCAGTTGGTTTTAGAACGGTGCAGATAAAAATATTAGGAAAGTATTAGGTCCTTACATATGAAATTGGCGTTTTGTACGGGAGGGATATACTAAAAAAACTATAGCTACGAAAATCAATAAATTATCTACTAAATTCTTATACCTTATCTGAAGACCTAAGATAGCGTGTGGTTTTAGTGGGTCTGAGTGTGACATAATCACCCCCGACGAGGCCGACGGGGTTGGTATCTGAGACTCCGTACGAAAAAAAAGTTTACAGGATCATAATTCCACCCGGACGGAGCCGCGGGCAACGGCTAATAGTGTATATACTGATATAATGTACTACCTAAGTGTATACATATTTGTATTACATCTAAAGCTATCGGGATATGAACCATGTTGTATTGTTTTGAGTTTCCAATATTTTGGGGCTGTTGGAAGCAACCATGGTTACGGAGGCTTTTCCTTAAAGAATATCGGGATCGATAGTTCTAATACTAATGTGAGTGACTATCATATAACTATCATGATAGTTTGAATCAATATTCATAAACATATTTGAGGCCTTGTTGAAGTTATTTTCTTTAAAAAAGCTTACCTAACAATGCAGTTATAGAACTGTGAAAGAATGTAGATCTGTACGTGAACAGAACAGTACAGAAACTTGTAGTCTGCTTTTGTAGTAAGCCAAAATATTGAGTTCTTTTTTTATTTTTTTATACCACTTTGGTGGCAGACAAGCCCACGGCCCACCTGATGGGAAGTGGTTACCGTGGCCAATGAACGTGTGTAAAACCAAGGGAATCACATTCGCACTACCAACCCTGTAACGAAAGATAGTTTTTGTGCCGTCAACGTAAAAGACAAAGCAGGACAAAGCTTTTGGTCTCCTCACTGACAGCACAAAATCTCTCCAGAGAGCTCTGGCTACTCTCCTCACCGCCGGGAACACAACACGAGGTTATTATGGCCGCGGTATTCTGTAGGGTGGAGGTACTTCCCCAGATGGACTGCTCAATTAGACGGAAACACCGTCGTGTCCTATCTCCTTATCGAAAGCGGTGCTTTTGACTGTATGTTTATATTTTGAAAAGGAATAGGTAATTAAAAAATGGTGTGACCAAACAATTTTATGTTTATTTCATCACAAACTCATATGACATCATTACAAAGTAATATAGTATCTTATTCGAACAAAAACGTGTTATCTCAAAAATAGATCAATAAATTTATTTATTTATTATATAATAGCCTTAAATGTCTAAATCTAATTTACATTAATATATAATATGCTTACACGTTATTTATATAATTACATTTTACTGATAATTTATCACGTGATTTTGTTAACCTACCTATTGTATATCTTCCCTACTCAATGTTGGGACAAATCGATTTCGACAGTGTTCATGGACCTGTACCACAGCATGTACTAGTCTAAAGCTGATGTAATTCGGACAATAAATAAAAATCATACATTAGTACCCCTGTAGACGAGACTGCGTATTTGATAATTAACACTTAGAACATAACGAATATTTCCATAGTTAGTCTATCTGATAGAGACTGTCTGTTAGGGTTCCAATAAAATTTCTTCATATATAAATAATTTAAGGTTCTACCTAGTGATAAGGTTCTACCGTAAATATTGAAGTAAACAAACATAAGTTAGACAAATACACCTACGAGTACCTTTCCTAAAAGTAAACAACACGTTTAAAATTGTGACCTACGCCAAATATCTGTGTGGATATCGTCTAGTGCAATTTTAAACGTAAATGTGCTAACACAAATCTTAATTTATCTACGTATGTAATATTGCTACAATTAGAAAATAGTAATTAATTTATTTGATCTAGTCACCTCACGATCAGATTCTTACACCTGATAAATCTATCGCAAAGGATATTCAGTTATTTCATAAATTGTGAAGAAACAAATTACCTAACACGACAGCTAGCCGCCTTCTTGTGTACACAATAACAATAAAATTAACAATTGTAAAACTGACATGATCAAAAATGTGAAACTCAATAATTCTAAGTCATCTGGTACATAAAATAAAAAAATGAAGCAATTTAACATTCTTACTATATTTATTGATTAAACTGAATGTATTCTGATTTGAATCTAAAGCTGGATTACAGCAGTGAAAAGTCGCAATTAAACGGAATTCTCATGCATTATTCAATGAACATGTTTTGAAAAAAAATATGTGGTACTTAACGTAAGATTAAGTATAAGACTGCAAAGGGTCTCGTATTGCCAATATTCTTAATAGGAACTGTATTCAATTCATATTCTGCATTTGACATTTTGGTATACGAAAAAAACTGCTAAGAAATGAATTCATTGTGATACATTTTAGATGATTCACAAAGTTGAATTGTTCAGAGTGACTTTTTTAGGATTGCTATTTGATTCCCTACTATAAATTTAATAAATATTGCATTTCATGTTTATTTTGCACAGTTGAACAAACATTTTCAGCTTCTAATCAGTGACGGATTTACTTACACATTTGCCGCAAGAAGACTATTCAAATGAATACAAGAGCTCGAGTTTTAACAATTTGTTGAAGAATTGCGTATGTGATACATCGGTACATATAAATACTTTCAATTTCAGTAGAAATTTATAAAAAAGTTTCCCCAAAAAGGCACCAGGCCATTCAGCCTATGTAATAAATTCGTTTGAAAGTTACACAACCATTTTCTTTATCTAGTCTAGCAATTCGTAGTGTGAAAGAAAAAAACATGCAAATGTTCATATGGTCATAATATAAAATTAAAATTATTTTTATGCACGTAGAAAACAAAATAAATAGACCATGCCGAATTACATTTCACATTACCATTATAGAGGCAATTATTTAGAAGGGATATGTTGAAATCCAACTATAAAACATAAATTGTTTAGGAAAGTAGGATCAATAGTTGAGACAAAATGCTAAATTACTGATAACAATATTATTTTACATTCCTTGCAAAGAATAATTACCGCAATATAGCACAATGTAATAGCATCGGTCAGGACGAATTCCGAGTAGCGTCGATCGGACAACTTCCTAGTGACGTCGGACACAAGAGATTGTACCGAATACAATCAATTGGTTACGTACAAAAGGAAAGAGTAAACATAATTCTAAAATCTGTATATACTTATTGAAAGTTTTCAAATCAGCAAAAGTAAAACGGGGATATCTAAAACGTGTTCCCTTGGACCATTTCGATTACTGGCGGGGTACTTTATAAGTCATGTATATTAACTAGGAATAGAATAGAATCGAAATAGAGATCTGACATAATATATTATTTGTTTATTTCTTACATTAAAATAAAAGAAATACACATATAACACTTATATCTATACGTTATTTAAATAGTGAACGGAGCCACGCGACCGAACCATTCCAAAATCTGTTATTTTATGTTCATCGTCACATTTTCTTCTAATCCAGTATGTTCCCGTAACGATATTACTAGCTTGGTGTGAATTAAGTTATATAACATTTTAAGAAACCTAAATCAAATAAAAGAGAATTAACCGAAAAACAATACGCTTCGTCTCACTCAACGATACAATTGAGAGCTAATTAATATGGGTCAACTAATAAAGTATCCCTCTTTAACAAAAAAGGAAAAAATATTTTAAAAATGCTCCTCCATTTTTCTTTCAAAGTAGGTTAGAAAAACAACAACAAGCTTGTGATAACTTTAGTTTTCTTTATGTCCGTATATCATTAGAATTAAAGCTCTAATCAAGAAGTGACACAACTCTTAAAGACTCCTCGCCAATCTTGGGGCTTTGAATAGTTCACAAGAATTTGATTAAAGTATTGAAATGTGAAGATTATTTTGATCCCCAATTTAAATATCTACATTTAAAATGTTATGCTCAATGAGATTCATGGGTTACTGTTATCACTAAAGTTTGGACCTCGACGCGCCAATCAGCTGTTAAATAAATTGCTACAATGGCAAATAGTAGTTATGGTTTCTCTTTATGTTTGTACTTGCTAAGTCTTTTAGATTTTTCGCGTCTCTTCCGACTTAAAATAACTTAACTATTGGATACATAAATAGCCCTAGTTACATTCTTGATTATAATATGGAGATGTCATTGTGATTTTGTACATACCCAAATATGTATGGCAGAATTGGTTAAGTATGGGCAGCGTGCAGAGGGCTTACCATAACGTGTTAAAGTTCAGTTGTTCGAACGAGAAAAAGGGATGGAATTATATATCATATGTACCTCTATCTCTTTTTCCCACTCGAAGAAATCACGACATAACACCTGATGGTAGCCCTCAGATGTCCAACTTACTGGTGCTGTTAAGTGTGATGTGACGTTGAACATCAATGTTTCGAGCGCTAGTTAAGACGCCGAAGATTGGGACGCATGCCCTTTGGCCATGAAGAACATGGCTTACAGATGCGTGATGATGATTTCGTCATCAATTTCATCCTTTTCATCGTCTTCTTCGGGTGGCTGTTTGGCTGCCTCAGCGGCGACTGCTGGGTCCTCTGCAATAGCTTTGAGACGACGAGCCTGAAATAAAAAACGCATTTATTAAATAATTGCTTTCGGTGTCAGGCTAGATTAGACCTAGCTTCAAGTTTGTTGAATGAAAATATTAGTGCTTCAAAGTAAATAAGGCTTTTATAATACTTTCAGTCATAAATTTTATCATACACGTATTTGGTATGTTAACTATATGTTTTTAAAGACTGTAGTATTACCTTAGGTAATCATTAATTTATATATTTGTGCTTCATTATAGACCCTGACTGCATCTAAAGGTTGGATTTTCGAATCTGGCGCTTGTTCTTTCACTCCTACGGGTTATTTTGGATTCGTAAAATCTCGAGAAAAAAGCCTGCGCTTGAGTTCAGGTCCGTCTCAAAGACCTTGATGGGTCTAGTTGTAAAAATGGGATAACTTGTATAATTCTAACCTTGGATATCTGTACGTTCTCTAAATATCTATTTGAGGTTCAAAACTAAAATATTATTCAAATTAATTCTGTTATTGTACGCAATAGAAACATTTGCTAACAATAGATATTTATTTTTAGTTATTCGCGTGCCCTAAAAGGAATTTTTGTCTCAAAACATTATGTTCTATTCATTTACTCGCATCCATCGAAAAATGAGAAAAAATGTTGAAATAGATAACAATATCAGACAATTAGATGCGGGCCATATTCTTTATGCTTTACGGTTACGTATGTTTCTGGTCGAGGAACGTAATAGGTAATCTATTTTTGAATTAATTAAGTACCCCGCATATTGTGACTCACAAAGTATCAATAAAATCTATGATTTCATTTCTAAGGAAATTTAAACTCACAACCTGGTTAGGTTGAGGTATTAAAATGTCTACTGTTTGTATATAACATGAATAATCTTAACTTTGGATAAGAACAAGAAGAATACAATACGACAAGTCTTTAATAACTAACAAAACTGAGTCCTTTTAGTTTCAATAAATAAATAGTTAATACCCTAGGCTATAGAACGAGCTATGCTTAGAGTGTCTGAAGGATAGAATTCGAAACGAGGTTATCGGACAGAGAACTAAAGTTACCGACATAGGTTGCAGAATAAGCAAGCTGAAGTGGCTGGCCAGGTTTGTCGAAGGACCGATGGCTGTGAGAGTAAACGAGTCCTAGAGTGGAGACCGCGAGAAGGCATACGGAAAGTAGAACACCCCCTAACCACAAGGATAGACGACCTGGAAATGATGGTTGGGACAGACTGGATGCGGAAGGCAGAGGATCGGCTAAAATGGCGAACAATGTGAGAGGCCTATGTCCAGCTGTGGACTGCGGGTGGGCTGATTGATTGATAATATCCTAGAATATCTATTCTGCGTTGGTCTAGATAGCATCTGCATTCAAATCAAAGTTATTTCACAGTCCAGGTATATTACCATCTAATCTGTGGTTTACAGTTCGCTATTCAGCTTTTTACAAAGATATCATTGTGGCAGAATCCTAGAAGTAAACCCTGTTGATTCTTTTTCATGTCCGAAGATGGGATCCTGCCTTCCTTTTTTGTGATTGTTGCCGTGCTGTTTTTGAGAAATATACTCCAATAAATAATATCTATGTGTCCCGTCTCACCTTTCTCTTGTGCAAGATCTCAACGACGATGTACCCAGCGACACCGATGAGCAGCATCACCATCATTACATAGAGCTTCATGCGGGCACAGAGGTGCGTCGAGTACGCGTACGCAATCACGAAGCCGGCGCTCTCCCATAGACGGTAGTTGGAGAACGCAGCTTCCTTGTTACGCCTGAACAACACTCCGTAAAGACCTAAAATGGAATGATAATTTAAATTAGTTTAAAAAGAATGAAAATTTTTCAACAATAAAAAATTGGACTTTAATTTATAAAAAAATAATCCTTCACAATCTTAGCAAAGTAAAGATTTCAACGAGTTGCGCGTATGCATACCTAATTTTTATTTACTATTAACTTTATCATTACAGACTGATCTTATTCTAAATTTAAAAATTATAATATGTTGAAATTGAAGACTTTGTTGTGAAAAACAACTATATTTTGTTTAAATTAATGTCAAATGTTTGACAGTTGAAGACTGAAGAACGCTGCCTCAATGAAAATATGAAAAAAAAAAGATAATAAACAAACAAAAGCAACGAGCCAATCTCAAGTATTATACGTCGTGTTCCTACTTGACGTCAAAAGTATATTATAATTTTCAGATTAAAATGTATAGTATTTAATTTAATGGTAATTTACTAATTGCCTACTTATTTCTACGAAACCAGTATTCAGTTTTATATAAATATTATATTGCATTGTCACATCAAAGAGTAAAGGAGTTATTCTTACCGTTAACTTGAGTTTGCCATACAGCGTCTCCAACGCCCCACAGCCCGGAGATAACAAAGAATACAGTTGGCGAATCAGGATTCGGCCTCCAGATCAGTAGCCAGACGATCAACCCCAAGTGCAGGGCAGCTCCCATTACTAGGATAGGGAACCTGCCGATGTACTTCATGGCAGTACCGAAGAGTAGGGAGCAAATGGCATTCACCACACCAAAGCAGATCATCACGTAGCCTATGGAACGGATACCCAGGGCGCATGACACGTAAGCCTGTAAAAAAAATAACGTCATATTCATATCTATTGAAATAATATCTTTAGTATTTTAAAGAAGTTTTGAAGCAATTTGTATACACACATTTCGGCACTTGAGTGTTTTCTTTCAGAATGAGACTAGACGCAGTCTCTTTTTATAGGGAATACTGACGAAATACTGAATAGAAGTCAGCACAGTGTCAGTACTCGTAGTATGACAGTTTTGACATAAAAGTAACAGAATGAAAACCTCCTGGATATTCCTTAATATTATATTCTACAGCCGATGTCAAGGAAGAACAATGTAATACAAATAATTTTTACCCTAGTTTTCTGATTGTGTTATTTTTGTTGGTCATAAGATGTATTTTTTTCGTCATTAGATATATTTTTTTTTAGATATTTTTAATATTTTCCTAAATCGCCAAATCTGTAGAAATTATGTACTAGTCCGTAAAGTTCCGAAGTTTTTAAAAAATTACATACCTGAGTGTAATCAGCTCCTATAAAGGCCTGTTCCATACCGATCCACAGAGTGATTGGGATCAGTAGCTGTTGATTAGGTTTCTTCAGTTGGTAAGCCGTAGCTGACAGCAGCTGAATACCAGTAACCTCCCTTGAGGGGTCGGACTTCCTTTGTTTCTCACCATACCTGCAGAAATTTTTAATATATTAAAGGGCTATTAAGCTACTTACTTTACCTATACATATAAGATTTTCAGGGAGCGTGTACAGCCCCGAGTCTTCACTCGCGTCATAATGCTGGCACTTGGACATTGGCTCCTTCTGGGTACGATGCAGGAAGTCAAGAAAGCACCCGTGCACGATTACAACCTGCAGTATGAGAGGCTGCCGTGTGACCTCTCTAGCCATTCCACCATGACGAGTCTTACTGCCGCTGTTGTGGTGTGGCAAGCACATGGTTGAGTAAATCGTCGCTCCCATTCCAACACCATGTCCATATTTATAGAGCTGGATCTCTTTTGGGTTCGTGTCCATGGCTTCCGAGCCACCTTTCGGTAAGCTAAATTTACTTGTGTTCACGTCGAACCCGGAACCTTGCATTCGGAAGACCACCTCCTTAACAATTAAGCTACTGACGATGACGCTTGTATTTAAGCCTACCGTATATATTTGCTTTGCCTTAAGCCCGAATAAGTTCTTGGCAATCCTATGAAAATGCGATAAAAGTCCTTAAAGACACAATTCCGATGGATTTCTTTCTGAATGAAAACTGTTGTTATTGATGATATATAAATGAAGAAATTCAAGGAATAGCTTTATGTACGATGTATGTATCATATAGCGGCTGTCATACCTTGAGACATAAGCACAGAATAAGTGCCTTTTAACATCTTGAGTGGTCAATTAGCTACATCAGCTTAGACCATATAATTTATATGTTCCATACACATATAATTAGTAACATAAAAAAATTCATGGCAAAGTTATTATTCAATTATGTAATCATATCACAGTTTTTACCTTGGCGGATCTCTATTTTATTATTCCCAACATCTGACAAATTATGTCAGGGTAATGTATTAAACTAGGTATTATTATCATAGCCTTTTGTACTGAATAATGGCGTTTTCATAAGGTTGAAAAAATCTACAAACCTTGACAGTGGATCAACAAGCAATGCCACCATGCAGACAGCCACGGCTACACAAGCGAGGTAGATGGCACTGATCTCATATATCTCGCTGTCTGGAGGCCTGTGAAGGTTCTGGTTGTCATGGTGACCGCCTCCAATCATGCAAAAGTTGGCTCCACAAGTGTTCAGCAGCGTCATGCTCACATTTTCTGTCTTTGTGGTTCCGCTGTGAACTCCCGATGAGAATACTGCCAAATGAAGAAAAGTGTTATGGGACGTGTATTTGAGATAAGTTGTTAATACCTACTGATTTTTTTATATAAGTAAAATTATAATGTTAAAGAACAAAATTATTTAAATAAAATACTAAGCATCTATGAAATGTTCTTGTATTTGAGTAGGAATTATCGCTAAATCTCGGGAAAGTATTTCATATTTTAAACGAGGTTTTAATAATTTAAATCCAATAAATAGACGAATATTGGCTATAGCTTACCTAAACTTGAGATCAGATTTCCCCACAGTTCAGCTGTCTGCCAAGCTAGGAAGAAGAATCCGAAGAATCGCACAATAATGCCATCGACTGGTTGGTCGGTCAATTTTGCGTAAACGCTACCCACTTGCGTTAGGTATGTAGCTTTTGAAGTCCACATAGGGGCTGCTCCCAGACCGACAATCACGCCCGCAGGCACTAAAGTGTAAAATGCAGGGTAGAATTGTGCTCCAATATATGGGGCATAGCACATCATTGATAAGCAGAGGGTCCATTTGACCGTTAGCCTTTTAATTAGGAATGTAGGTACGAATATACAGGAAACGACGAGAGCTGCGTAAATTGAACTTAGGGAAACAGTTCCTAAGCCATCTCTGGCGTTTATTGAGGATTGCAAGTTAGCAGTTCCCTGGAATGCCGTAAACTGGATCATGAACGCTGCGCTGACGGCAGCTATATTCTTTAGTATTCTCCATTTTTCGTTTCTTGATAGCGTTACTCTACCGGTGGCAAAGTTATCATCCTCAGCGGGTAGCGGTGGTGGTTTGACGATATCGTCGTTTGTGTCTCGGTCGTGCTGGTAACCATCGTTTTTGAATCCAGTCTTGATAGTATACACGGTCTCTTTATCCGGACGATCATCTTCACGTCCTCCGCCGTGAGTAGCAGTCATGCCGTGTTTATCTCGTTTTGCCCTGAGAAAGAAATAAAAGATAATAATTAATTTTTTGCTTGCTAATATATCATCTTTGCATTTAAATTAATTAGTTGGATTTTCAGCAAGCCATAGTAAACATTAGCAGACTACACAGAAGGTGCGGATTCGATTAAATTATTATAGTACTAGTATTTGCATAGGTCTAGTCGTGCCTCTGAAAGCACGTTAAACCGTCTTTCCCAGTTGCCATACAAACATTTACGGCAACCGTTACGGATAGTTGGAGCCCTAAAAGTTCTAACAACTAGTGTAAGTGCAATGCTTCTAGATAGCTATTGGGTTCCGGAGGTCAGATGGCGGTCGTATCGCGGAAAATATCGAAGTTCAGTCAAATCCGCAGATAGACTGGAAAAAGCAAACTCCACATTCCGAGGCGACAGCTTCGGATCCGACTGGGATTAACGCTTGGATGAAGAAGAGGAATAAACATTACTTTATTGTTATACCTAGATAATTTATTTGCATACGGATCTTGAATTCTTTTACTAAAAATTCATGTGCTTTTTACGAGTAGGATTGTTTTCATATTTGCAGTTTGGATTTAAAGTAATTATTTTTATTTTAGCTGATAAGCATATTTAATATCAAGTCTGTTATGTCGTGAAATATTTATATTTTAACATTCTTTGTTGATTATGCCAGCAGACTTACGTCACGAAAATTGGTATTTTAAAGTAGAACGTTGAAGCCAATCTCACCTAATTCGTTCAGCACACAAACCGTCTCTCTGCTGCCGCGCAGAGTAGTTTTTGTGACTATTACAATTTGATCCGCATATAACATTACAATGGACAATATCGGCTGAGTACATATCATCCTATTGTTTGGCAGGTTTCACAAAATGTGTCGTCATGACATAATCACCACATTTATGTGTGCGCCGCCAATCTAAAGAGCCTGTTTTGGACTAGAACTATTTAATTTGGTTTATTACCCTTTTATTTCAATTTTAAGTTACAGAGTTACACCTAAGGAACCAGATAAACTATACTGAATTATTGGATTCTTTCCCTTAATTTTTCACGAGATTTTTCAATTTAATCTGTATTCTCAGTAATTCACTAGATCTTGTAAAAATGTGAATTATTGTAAATTAAACGAGGATAATTATTGAGTAATCGATTCATACTCAGTATTGCCAATGGAATTACATAAAAAACTTTTGCATAAACATTTCTATATGAATAATGATACAAATGGTTTATGAAATTTAAAAGAAGTAATAAAAATACCTATTACTGTAATAACAGCAACTTACGGAAACAATAAATCAATTAATAAAGAACAATAAATAAAGAAGATGTTAATTTGCGTTGAATAAATCACCAATAGTAGAGTTATTCTCACATAATTCTTTGTCATTCTTTTAACGATTTCCCATTTACTTACATTTAAGAGCCCAGAGTAAGCTTTTACGAGTATTTTTATTTCGTACATATATCGGATTTTGCGATATCTACCCTTTCAATCCCGAAAGACAAGCCTGCGCCGGAGTCTGGTCCGTTGTTTAACGAGCAGGTCAGGTTGGTTTGGATCATAAGCTGTCGTGTATGTACACTGGCCAGTGCCAGTGATTAACACATAATTATCGCTTATATTTTATCAAATAGCATAAAAATCATATCGTCACATGCATACGCAGTACAGTGCACAATGTGTATCAACACGTGAGCCGACAGCCGCGTCCAATCCGCCATGTCTAAATTGTACATGAAAAAATGTTTCGCGTACAAACACCACAGAACTTAGAAAACAATAATTTTAAATATTAACATACAACAAGTTACAATACAGAAAAAAATGACCGTAGCATATTATCAACTTTGGCAGTAGTCCTGGAATGTAACTCTGGAATGAAGCTAAATATGATGACGACATCGGTAACTACTAAGATTCTAATGGTGGTAAATAATGTTATGAAGTCTATTATCATTATTAGAATTTCACTTTTTTAAGACTAAAAAATGATGATCCGTCAGAGATAATACTGTCAGTATCCGGGGATATTAACTAGCAAAGAAATGAAAAGAAACCTAACTTATGGCATTTTAGACTGCTGTCACGACAATACGAAAGGGTTCCTTTGCAGAAAATAGACTACCTATATTTTAAAGAAGCAATTGGTCAGCGTCTGCAGTAACTAAAGTTTACACCAACCAAGTCTCTAGCAAAGATTATTATTATTTAAGAAAATGGCAAATTCGTTACAGTTTTGCTAATTGGAATGCCGCTTAAAGATGTGAAACATTCCAGTATCAATTATCCACAACGAATATGTTTAATGATTTTATGATCACAATTCAAACGTCAATTCAATCAATGCTGGTAATATTCCAATGTTTTTTTAACAATTTTGGCGTAATTAAATAATAATTAATAGGTACGCAAGAAGCTGTATCAGAAGTTAGTGCTTATAAAAATAAATCGAAGTTGCAATTATACTGCTATGTTACAGGTTTTGTTTTATATATCCTAAGAAGTTCTATAGCCGTAAGTTAAGTCAAATTTTCTAAAATTGGGCCATTTACTGTGTAATTTGTATTTAGGTATTTTTGGTTCTGTACCAACCTTCTACGAATTAGGTACTTTTATGCAACTTTGAAAAACATAGTCAAATTTAATCTATAAAGTCATTTTGAAGTATGACCAAGGGAAATTCAGATTAATTTTGTTATATAAACAAGTGAAAAAATGTAATAGCCTTAGAAATATTTTAATTATTAATTGTAATAACAGCTTATTAAATCGCAAAATATAGTATCGATCTAAAGGTCGTATTGCATTGCAACGTCTATTCTTTGTTATTATTACAGTCAATATAAAAGTATTTAATACATTCATCCATTGTGGCATCACTGAGAAAAATCATACACCAAAAAATCAACCATCTATGTATGTTTAACCTGGTTTATCTACATTATAGAACACCTAAGTTGATATCTTAGAATATAAATCCTCACCCCTAAAAGCAAGATGGAACATAAAGAAAACTGCGCACAAATGCTAAAATAGAAGGACGAAAAAGGAACATGTAATTACAACAAGGCTGCGGCGGCAGGCTGGCGAGCAAGTGTCGAAATTAGTGAACATGTATTCACCTCATGTATCTACCCAAATCGAATAGCTATCGAATGCCCCATTGTGCAATTTAATGACTGCGTACGAGTGACGCCTCGACTGTTTGTTGTTAGATTGGTAACACGAGTTATTGTTGCCAGAACTCATTGTCAGGTGCTTGTTGAATACTGTAAACATGCTAACGGATTACCCGAATACTTCACTTCCATATTTAACTTTTTTTTCTGACATAATACTGACTTTTATTGAATTTACTTGGAGAAAATAAAAAGTTTGCCTTTAGCTTACCATCAGGTGAGGTGAAGTCATGTTGGCGTGTCCTAGATAGTTTATAAAAATGCTTCAAACTTTAATAGCGTGTGTTACCTTTCAGACTATCCTACGTCACCTTCTCTGTCCCCCTATGTTTTGAAGTTCACTTGATTCTGCACTTTAAATAACACGAATGTCCTTCCAATGTATCTTTTCAGGAGATACTTTAAAAAACCGGTGAATAAAAAGGTCAAATTTTCCCTATACATTGGCAATCAGGAATTGGTTATCAGAGCTAAGTTAGGTTCTTTGAACACAGACAGACGTAAAGAAACATTGTTTTTATACACCCACCTTTTCGTCGGCTTCAGAGAGTTGAAGCCAGGGAGGGTGTTAGAAGTAGAACAATAAAGTGGGGAGATAATACACCATAATGGTATCACAGATTAGAGGCCACGCCATCGTGTGCCACACACGTGCTCTTTTAGCATTGTTAAATTGTGTAGTGTCACGTAATGGACGGGTATGGCTTGATAACAGAGTGGGAGTTTTTCCACTATTGTGTGAAAGCCATTGCCTGTAATTTATCAACAGCGTATTGTATTTACTGTATTTTTTCTATAAGCTAACGAACGTGACTAGTATGTTTGAAATATGCATAGTAAAAGATTAATATTTACGTACCAATACGAGTACCAATTGTTAACTAAATTTGTTCTTGGGTAGTGATTATGGCGCTCTATGAATACACACCATTCGTTTTATAGCTTTGATACCAGGTTAAGAGTGATATGATAACACATTACTATATGCATGTTAACATTACACCTTCACTCGATGTTTTTGTTTAAGAGTGGGTTCACGTTGATAAGACAAATTGTAGCTGTAATGATTAATTTCGTAATTTGTACATACATACATACATATAATCATGCATTTAACCCCTGAAGGTTAGGCAGAGATGAATTAACACCCACATTTCACCAATAATTAAATTCGGTCCCACGTAAAAGGGGGTGAGCATATTGCCATCTTTCGGGCACTATTGTTGACTCAAACCATGCATCTGAAGCTGAATCTGGGCTGTATATTTCCGTCTGATGTTATACAGGCCTATCCCTTAGTCGCCTTGTACGACACCACATGGGAAGAGAGATGGAGTGTCTCTAATTCTACTCTGATAGAAACCACGCGGCCTCATGAGGTAATAAAATGCAAGTCTAAAACGATCGTCCGCTTTATGATAAGTTTAATGATGGTAGATGAAGATCGTGAAGGTGGCAAGGACACGAGCAAAAACTTGCCAATATTAGACATTAATTTGTTAATAGCAATAGGTTCCCAACCAATTGAGGAATGAATATGCACGTGTAAAAAATCGTGCACGTAACTATCTATAGAACTGTACTAAACTATGCAGATGATATCATACAGGTGATGGTAGTGATAATAGGGAGATAATCATGACTATTGCTAACAATTTACTATCATTAAGTCCTATTTTTTATAGTTTCTCATGCCAACAGTAATACAGCACAATGTACATGGCGCGCATTTATGTGCTTCTAATTTTACTTAATATTACTAGGTATGAATCATCATCATTATCTGAGCCTTTGTCCCAACTCAGGTGGGGTCGGCTATCTAGCCTAACTATGATGCGGCTGAACTTGGATATTTTCCGAGAAGCGACTACTATCTGACATCCTGAACCAATTTTCGATATCAAAGTTCTGTAGTTGTTACACAAGTCGGACTTTTAGACGAATATACATGTCTATTTGCGTTTATCTGGATTTTGTTGTGTTTATAGGTTTCTAATAAAATTACCGTACGATGTCCCAATCCCAAATAAAAAACCTGCAGTAGGTTTTTGACCGCGCACCGGATTTTGAACTTGGGCATTTTAATATGTATCCAAGAAATAGTGATCCACTTACATCGGTTACGGTGTCAAGTGGTGATTGGTCAGGGCTTGAGGGATAACAATGACAACAAACTCCTCATTATGCACGCGTATATATAACGTAGAGAACAGCTATCTGCATCACGTCCTTGACCCAGTCGCACAATGCAAAGTTCTTCAGGTGTTGTCAAGGCAAGGTGAAATCACAAAGTAAATCTACTAACTTTTCTTTCTCAACTTTCACTGGATTCTCGTCAAGAGAATTTGTGACATCAACTAAGATTACACGTTATTTGAAAAATTTGGTTTGATTTTTACTTCTCCACTTTGAATGGATACTAAAATGTTCCATGAAAGCGGTCCACAAGTTTCGAGTTAAATCGTCGGATGCGAACCCAATCTATAGGCTAGATGTAGTTTTGTCAATAAACATTTGATATTAAAAAGATGGTCTTACAGAATGTGAACATTTTTAAATACACATCATTCAATGAAAAATGATTAGCCATTGGCAAATGTGTGCGATTGTAGTCGGACGGTATCTACCTTTAATTCTTTACATGCGTCTGGGGAATTACGCGAGTTTGTCAGGTATAGCGCGTGATCGACCAGTCAGTATAAGCGTGAAAAAAAAAACGAATGTCACAAAAGCAATTGTTCACTTTTTGCTCGCGCTTATAAAACTCATTAAATATCTAAAACCATATTTTAGGTGCCATTCATAAAAATTGTAAACTCGAGATCCGTAAATAGGTTTTTTGTCATTAATTTTCAATTTGGTGATTTTTCAGGTGAAGAATGCCTTCTTCACCTGAAAAATCACCAACATCTCTAGAATTCATGTAGTAATGCCTTACTACATGAATTCTAGAGATGTCATTGTATTAGTATTAAAAATAGTAACTATTGAATTCGGGTAGGTACCTATATACTTAATGAAAGTTATTTAATAAGGAAATCTCGAAGGAAAACTCGAATTAAAGCCCTGTACTAACCCGCCTGGCCAGTGTGGAAACAGTAGGCCAAAGCATCCCTACATTAAGAGTGGCATATGTCCGTAGTAGTCTGCCATAAGCTACTTAATTGATTGATTGAGGAGACTGATTAAAAACACGGCTCTCAGTTCATATATTATATACTTTATCCGAACGAAAATCATGGCTATGTGATAAACTTGTATTTTGGAACCAGTACTCCAGTCCGCCTTCCCACACATTTTTCCTATAAATTAGTTACTTCAGAGCGCCATCAGTATTACTTGTTTTATTCATACTTCTGTTTAATATTTAAATGTATGTGCAAGTTAGTGCTAATAGACTTCTTGAATGACAGTTCGAACGAATATAGACACGGCATGCTTGTACTATGTACTCAGTCGAGACGTGAGATAAAGTTTCCCGCATGTGTCGGAAGCACGGAGGAAGCACGCGTGTTCTATAACTACATTATGTTCCAGGAGGCTATTCAGCACGTATTGTAGATTAGGCTAAACTAAATGTTCGTTCATTTAAAAATGTTTTTTGAAATACCAGTTTTTATGAAAGCAGTTTACGATAATATTGTCAACGGTTTTCCTTATTCTAAGTATCGGTGCGGTTTTATTTACGATTTTTATGTAGATACCTGGAAGTGAACTGAGACGTAGGTTTTATTATTCTTATATTATTATTTCATAGTATATTATTTATGATTTATTGTTGTCATTCTTTATTTTAACATAATAGTTATCTAAATGAGATTGATCTATCTTGTTGCAATAATAGTTTAAGTGTTTACTAATAAATTTCAGTAAATTGATTTTTGTTTTTTAAAACAATACTGAAGGCAGATTTTGTGAGATGACCTAATCTTCCCGATCCCGGGAATAAAGTAGCTTTTGTGTTATTCCAGACAATAATCTATACCTATAATAAATTTCGGCCAGATCTGCCTAGCCACTAGCGTGTCATTGAATAACGAACTTCCAAACATCTTCATAAACTTATATTATAAGAATAGGCCTGGATCGTGACGTTTTTGCATAATGAATTTCATTAGGGAAAACCTACGCTCTACTATCTATGTCTCTGATAATGAAGTCCGTACTACAGTCATTAAGGAAAACCTTGTTACAATAGTAAACCTGTAAAGGCTACGGATGCGTTTGTTTTTATTGCTATTAAACTGACTGAAGACACCCACACGTTGAGATTGGTCTTTAAAGTTTTAAAGATGGTCCCATCATTGTACGGCGAAATACAGATCATGAACCCCGCATAATAGCTCCTAATATATACAAAAAAAAAACAATCCTACTTATTGTTTCTGTTTATTGAACTGTAGACTGTATCCTTTATAATTTATCACAGTTGATACAATAAACACAGAGTTTATTAGTATCACGAGCAAAAAGTCATGACGTCGCCATTTTAGTCCGGTCCCACGGTCACAAAGCGTGATCATACAGATACTCATTGGTTTCCACTTCCGCTGGTTCAACCCCGTCATCACTGTAATGACGTTTTCAAGGCCAACCACTAAATTGCCCCTATCATGTATTTACAATGTAGCTTAAAAGTGCTTTTGTTGGACACTATTGTTAACTCACGTGATTTTGTAACTCGTCGCCGTTTCGTATCAATGCCATGTCGACTGTGACAGTAGATGGCTGATGAATGTGAAAACAGAAAGGCTGAAAAGTTTTGAACGGCTACAATGGGATGTTAGTAACAATATCCCTTATTATATGGGGGTTCATTGAGTGCACACCTATAAATTAACTTTACGATACCTATACGAACCTTACGATAATACTACTATATTAATACAATTTAGAAGAAAGGTAGCCACTCCTAAAATCTTTGGGTTATAAGCTACCTCATCTTTTTATTGACAGAGCGATGCTCTGGAATGATCCACTTTCCTACACCATATTCTGCAAACTACCATCTAGCTCCCCACTAGATGGTAGTTTGCAGAATATGGTGTAGGAAAGTGAACACCGAGCTTCTCAGTGCAAGTTTTGGATGCAACTAGGATTGGCTGTTGGATGAAAAAGAATACAAGATATAATGACAAACGATCTCCTGGAGGTACAGAATGAATTCTAATGTAGAAGTATTAACAAAACGGCAGCCCTTCAGATCAAATTCAGATCTATTTGAGGTTGTATGTTGGAGAAGATAAATTGTTTTTTAAATAGACATTTTATATTTATTAAGATTGAGTATTAGTAAACGGAAAAATACGGAGACGGTAGCACTGCGAGAGAAGGAAACCTCGAAATAAAACCCTGTACCAACCCGTTTGGCCAGCGTGGAAACAGTAGGCCATATGCCTCCCAAAATTGGGAGAGGCCTAGTCCTATAGTGGACAGCGATGGGCTAGTTGATTGATAGAATAGAATATAATAGGTTTCATTTCAGATTTTTCGAATCTATATAATTGTTAGTGGCATATGATCTTAATCTAGTGTTAGTATCTTAGTAATAGAATATATGTAAATAAATTATAGCTTTCTGAGCTGCTCCCTGTGCTTAAGGTACAAATATGGGGTTTATATGTAGCTGCAGCCAATGACTCAGCAATGGGGAGTCCCACCGATCCGCCAGAGTGCTCAGGATGATGTTAGGGCTGCCGTGCACGCGCGCTCAATGTGAAGTGCAGTGCTTTCTGATAGTATAAAACAATCTTTAGGCGCCTCATCGAACATGGATGAAGCGCTTAAGTGGCGCGGCTATTTTTATTAGCCTCCAGAATGAATTAATTTACACATAGATTAACTACTTTTTTTTTTAAATAGAATTTCTATATGTACATTTAGCTGAATTTCGTCGTCTTGGATATTGCAACATAACGAAGTAACTATAAACTAGTGTCGACTGTAGACTCAATTGGTTGTGAATAGGCACAAGTAGTTGTTCGAAATGCGTATCGGACTCGGCCCAGTAAACTAATATGTATACATATGTATTCACCATCACTAAACTAATATGTACTCGTTCAATATGTACATAAAATACTTTGAATAGTAATACAGTAAGTTGTAAATGTGCAGCATCTAAACTGCAATGATTAACTTAATTCTGGACCTTATTTCTTTATTTTGTAAGTTAATTTTGGCCCGTACTAGCAGGTAGTGCTACTAGTTGGTTTTTCAGAGACCAATCTTCGTTTATTGATTTTGTTATGTAGTGATTAATGCGGCGGGGCGCAATTATATTAAATTACCTACAAAATGGTTGAATTTCTACGACAACATTTACCATCTTACGAATAAAAATCACACAGGGGCAGTATAACAAAATTTGTAAACAAAATAATTATTGTTGTAACAAAACCCTGTGTAATTTCTTAAATGAGTATATTTTGACAGTATTATTCTGTGGGCCTTTTTAACACCTTCGAACGATTTTAGTGTTATTTTTGGCATATTGTGTAGCCGGTATAACAAAAATCAACTAATACAAATGCGACAACACTTCATGCATTTACAATGATTAAAATGAATCATTACATTTAAATTATTTAATTTAAATTAATTGACTTAATTGTATTACTACCACGTGGGTTAATACGAGACCCACCTCTTCTTATACGGTCTGTCGCACAAGGTGACTAAGGGGTTGTCCTCCGTCCGACACTGAATGTTCATTCAGAAGTTACAATATGCGTATATATGTAATATATGTATATATATCTTACCAAAAAGTATGTACCTTTTTTCGTTATTATTAAGACAAGGTTTGTATGAAAGACATTTTTGGAAAGTCATCGGTACAGCATTACAATTGAACTGGAGTGAAGTCAAAGCGCACAGCTAGTATACTAAAATACACCTTTGCTTTCTCCTTCAGAGTTTCAAGCAATCGTGAATACGTATTCCTACCATTCTTATTTTGAATTAAATTGTATACTGCATCGAGTCATAATCGATGTTCACGGCGATTATCAATAATATTCGATCAAGTTCAAGTTGAAGTAATCATGTTAACGTGAATTTTGTCGGTGCTAATCAATTATACAGACTCAAGACCGACTTCATTGGCGATGATGATTAATTGCAAATCGGATTAAGGGTCAATCCGACACTGAAGGAGCTGGCAGCGGCTCTTTGAGGTTCAATACTACAAACAATTTAGAATCATATCTAAGTTAGAAAAAGTCCTAAGTTAGAAGGCCAAGGAGAGGAGCACAGCGGCATGCGGTGCTACGAGAGTTCACAAACCTTTTATCAACCCTCTCTAGCAACAAATCGCGGCCGATGCCGGCTGTTGCTCTTTCAGTGAGAACTGGCCCTAATAGTCGTAATAGTAAATATTATTGCCCTGTGGAACCTTCACAGTACTTGAATATATCTGAAGCGACCTTGGGCACTGCATCAAGGAGTAGTTGAATTTACATAATCATTACATCGAGTGATTAGGTTATTGTTTACACTTTTGTTGTCCATGTTCCACCGTGGCACTGAGGTCGACTCTTTTAAAATTTAAATTACATGATTTTTCAGGTTATGGCTATACTTTAGACGGTGCGTAAGTCATATTAGTTTAAGTATGAACATATCATTAACTACATAGCTGATGTCTACCTCTCTAATTATGATTAAATTTTTAGTCATATATATCCAATTCCACTGAATCTGATCAACATTTATTTAGCCAACTCGAACATACAGGCTTGCTTTCTTTAGCGTTAATTTAAATTAAGCCTAGTATTTTTTTCAATTTCTTCCATGTCCACAGAAACAACAATGTTAATAATAATATAGAAGTTACAGATTTAATGAGTTTTTCCTTCATTGTGTTCACTCAACGCATTCACGGTTTGCTAGTCTGAAGATTATAGGCGTGATGAACTAAACGCTTTTCGATTCTCACGCTCAGTTGATTAGTTTCAATAGCCTGTAGTCCTCAGCTTGCGTTTTATCGACATAAGTGTAGTTATGCTATCGTATTCGTTCGTACAAAATAATGATGCTAAAAAACTTTATTATGCTGCTAATTTATTTAATATTCGTCCTTCGTACAACACGAAAGTTAAATTTACGATGCCTCTGCAATTATAAACTTAAATTTTCACATTTTTGTATTTGTTGTATATTTTCTTGTGCACTTTGGGTCTGTTGTCTCAAATGGTCTTATGTGCTCTTTTGCATCCTCCATTTATTACAGTATTTATTATAACATCGTCTGAATCACCGGGGTTCTCCTTACTATAATTATAATCTATTTTAAACAATGAGACAAAAGAATTTTGTTTTGAATAGCTAGAGCTACTTACCTCTTTGTAATAATCTACTATGAAAATTTATGTGTCATGAACTTCCGTAATACAAGTATCACCACCCCATCTCATCCGAAGGGTGTCGTAAGAGGCGACATATGGAACAATAGGCAGACGATATCACTGCGAGAGAAGGAAAACTTGAAATAAAACCCTGTACCAACCCGCCTGGCCAGTGTGGAAACAGTAGGTCAAAGCCTCCCAACATTGGGAGAGGCGTAGTCCAGCAGTGGACTGCGATGGGCTAGTTGTTTGTTTCTTCTTTGTTTGAACTTCCGTAAGATGCTATAAATTTATGTACATTGAGATTTCTAATGTTTTAAAGTTCATAATTCTGCAACAATTCTACGAATTGAGAAATTTTCAGTTTTAGAAAAGGGTTAAAAATAGCGTTGACAATTACTATGGAAATTAAACAAATACCAATATCTACTGCTTTAGTCTAAAATTGATTATCATGAGCTGAATCATTACCTTTGAACCGTTCTCTAGTATATTATATATATAGTAGTTGTATAGTGTTATATAATTAATTAACAAAAGTTCCCACGTTTGCTACAGTAAAAACTCAACAAGCGTCTTCAAAGTGACAAATAATTTGTCGCACTTACGTTTGCAGTTTATATTTGTATTATAATAATATTGTTCTTGGGTGTGAAGGTTAAAAGTCACCAGCTAGAGTCAGGTCATTACCTGTCATGCGAGAACGAAACTATTCGCGTACAAAATTAATATTTATTTTATATTTCGGAAATTGAGGCTTATTATCGTACGTTAAGCATACGATGCTGCATTAATTGGTGGCCAAGGTCATAACACAATAGGCACAGCCGGCGCGGCTACAATCATATACGCAACACTAGTGCTGACGCTTGAAAACTAAACAATTTTGAAAACGGTTTAACGATAATAATCTTATGATATTTCACATGAAGCGTTCACAAAAAACTGCGCGCACCGAAACTTTATAACCACCTGCACCACCAACTAGCTCTTAGCGCAGTCTTTCTTATATCTAAATAATTAAGGATCTTTTGAAACCATGTCACTGGTACATATGTATTGATATTTTTTTTATACAACTTACATGGCCCACCTGAGGGAAAGTGGTTACCGTGACCTATGAACGTGTGGAACACTAAGGGTAGTCACACCCGTGCTGTCGATCCTGTAAGAACAGATAGTTTCAATGTCGTCAGTGCAAAAGACAAAATCAGGACAAGCGTGCTCTTCCTACTGACAGCACAAAGTCACTCCAGTGGCTACACTACTCACCGACGGGAACACAACACGAGGTTATTATAGCCTTGGTATTCTATAGGTAGGTATTGCCTCAGTGGGACCGCTCAGTTGAGACGGGAATACCATCGTATCCTGCCTCCTTATTTATCGCAAGTTTATAAGTGCCCGGTTAATAGCAATAGGCTCGCCACCATTTTGCCACATTGGGACCTAAACATTAAGTGGCGAAATGTGGGTGCTAGCACCTCTGCCTACCCCTTCGGGGATATAGGCGTGAGTTTATGATTATGTGTTATGTTTTATAATTCATAGTCTGGCTCTTTTCGATTCGATTCTAGTAATACGTTCAGATAATCGATAGTTTTAATCGATCTCTTATATAGGTACCGTACTAGAGACTATCATCTATTTTTCTACTGAGTGCTAATGACTTAAAACTGACAGAGGCTAACGACCATGTGAGGATTCAGCATCCAGGTTATATATAGAGTGAGTTACCCCGTTGATTTAGCCTTTCACACCCACGCACAAAATTCTAACCAACCAAGGTCATCGAACTTTAGTAGGAGTTCAGTAGCTATAGTATCATGGATTTCAATAATTATAATGTGCTGCAATTATGGATTGGTCAAGATCTTTGGGGCCAAAGTCAAACCAATGTTACTTGCAAGTCGGTATACCTACTGATTGATTGTCGAGACTTTGACCCAGGCTTTTCTTAAGAGCAAGATTAGGGAGGGCTGTTAGGCATGCCAGAAGGCAATTGCTCTCGTGGCATAAATAAACTAAATTCTGAAAGATAAAGTAGAGAGAGATAGAGGGAGAGAGAGAGAGAAAGAGAGAGACTCGAATGAAGAACGGGATTGCCACCGTATAACTTTGAATCGATTAAATAAATGGCAATATAATTAATGCATGTAAACAATGAATGATGAAGGAAATTCGAAAACGATTAGTATTAACTTACTTGATTCCATTCATTCATTTATCCAGACTTCATCGAGATAGAGATCGATTTAATAACACCCACTCACGTCACGTCGTTTTGCACTTTATCAACATTCGATAGGGAACCATGTCTTACCTACTGTTGCTGCGTCCTGTTGCATACTGTTTTTTCCAGGTCTTGTACTATATATGTGTACAGTTGTTGTGTTTTTTTTTAAATTTGTTCAACTGCTTACGGTTTATAATTGAATAAAACAAACTTATTAATTTATGATTTATATCACTATCCATTCAGATTTAGAATTCATATATGTATTTAATTCTAAATAATTTTGTTTATTTAACACAGTCTAACTATAGTAGCTACCAACCAAATATTTAATCAGAAATAATCAGATAATATTTCTTATTTTGAGTCGTCCATAAAATTCTCATCATCCAATTGCGATAAAACTTCACATACCGTTTTTTGCTACATGTCTAGTATATAAAAAACATCGTTCATAAAAAAATGCAATCTCACGACAGGCACACGACTAGTGTTAAACAAAATTGTATGTAGACTAGTTTAGAGTGTCGGTGTTATAAAAAATGATGCCATCGAATAGAATTTTCTTATTACATCTATCCGTTATACTAAACTCTAAAATGTGATAAACGTATGCTAAATGTTATATAAAAAACCGGTCAAGTGCGAGTCGAACTCGGGCTTAGAGGGTTCCGTAACTTAAGCTACATAAACCGTAGTAGGTACATTTTGAATACGTTGACTTAGAAATTTGATTTTTGCACAGAGTCAAGACGTAATATACCTCAGTTTGTAGTATGAACTTCAACTTGATACCTCTACCCATTAATGAGAAAAAGTTCTTTACAGAGACAGACAGACGGACAGACGGACGGACAGCGAAGTGATCCTATAAGAGTTCCGTTTGTTCCATTTGAGGTACAGAACTCTAAAAATCAAGTACACGACGATACATGTAAATAAAATATCAACAAGAAAGTTATGTAAATGTTTTATTATGCAGATTTTATTACGTAAGATAATTTACTGCACATGATGTTTATTGCTAAAAACGGTGGTTAACAGTATTTTACCGCCCACTACATATATCGTGGTTCATGATTATAATGTAAACATGCAGAGGCAATGTTACTGGCCAATAATTATTTATTGAATGACATAGAGATATGTATACCTCTATTCCATTGAATAAATTATTGGTCATTCAATAAATATTAAACTTTGTTTGTAAACAAAGAAACGTGAAGATAATGAAAGAATGTGATCAGGAACAAAGAAAAAGATGAGAAGATTCTATTATGAAAAGGTTTCAATAACTTAGTAACAAAAACGTTAACCCTGGACTTCAAATAGAAAGTTTGAAAGAAACTGCGAATTAAGAATCTGCCTAGGTTATGTCTGTCTGTTACTATCTACATCAGTTCATTGGTTCATTGAACCGTTTTATTCATGTACAAAATCATGAACACGAAAAAACAACCAAGTATAAAAAGAAACATTCGATACAACATGGTACTCATCATGAACTCACACTCATGCGGCTTTTTATAACGTATAAAACAAAATTAAAGAAAATAACTGTTTTAATAAGAATATTAACAACAAAAATACCTTGAGTTATTAAAAACAATATTTTAAGGGCTTGTTTACGCTAACCAAAACCTTAACAAAATGTTTTAATCTCCTTTTGCATACGTAGGTAATTAACGACAAAAATATCAACATGATTTGACCCAAAAAGCTGTCACTTTGTGACTCAGCAGCCTTGTAACACAAAGTTATCGCCTTAAATATTGCGATAATATCAAATTTCGCAAATTCCCCGCAGGTTTTTATCTTTAAAGAAGATATTTAAACCATACAACAGTAAAAAGAAAAATATTAATAGTCCTCTTCCGCGTGCTGTCGTCAGAATTGTCTCTCTCAGATGATAATATTTATTAAACGTCGAATGTAAAGTAGTATACGGTCGTACCATATTTCCGCAATGGTTTACATTTTGCTAGGTGTGGGCATTCTTGCCTCACTACTAAGTTGATATTAATTGAATACGATTGATTGTTCCATTGAGATTGGAAATATTTTGGTTTGTCTACTTCATGAAGTTAAGAGTAGCAAAAAATACATTGCAAGGGCCAGTGGCCTTGCAAGGTACTTTTTAGCTACATGTGTGTTATTACAATCGCTAATTTATATGTTCTCGGTTCAAAGGTTCATATTCGAACAAATATCCGTGAAATAAACAAATGCATTCGATTATTAAAAATATGTGTGTTAGAACTTATGCGTGATTTTATAGCCATATTGTATAGTTACATAATATTATTTTATGGGATAGTTTATATGTTTATTTTTCGTACACGTATCAGGTATTGATGAGAATTGAAATGTAAATAGCTACTGGAATAAGAACTATTATTATCTCCTCTGTGATTGTGCAAACAATCAGGTGATAGCCCTTATTTTCTTCTCACTGTTTACTGTCATTACTGCTATCGTGAAAATAAGCTTATTTATCTTATTGCTTTTAGCGTCGTAGTGTATCGAAGGAGACTAGTTTCCTAATAAACCTTAATATGGGATCTAGTGAATAAATCTGAGTGATTTTTTTAAAACAATAAATACCTCGGGTTTTCTCAAATGAGAGTTGTGGGAAGCCTATACAAGAAAATACAAACCCTGTGTTATTCTAACTGAACACGTTTAATAATATACTGATAAGAAAGTACCTACATACCGTAAAAATTATTGTGTTTATATAGCTCAATAATTATTGAAAGCATGTTTTTTTATTTCAATATTATTGCGTGTGTGCGGTTAGCCTTACGCATTACGCGCAAAATTAAGAATTATTGTAACAAACAGCATTGAATCTAAAATAAGTATATCGCGGCGAGATCACGCTATATTGTCATTACTCTGTGACAATTAATCCACCGTCCACCGCCGCTGGTTGCGACCGGCTGGCACCGCCGAGGTACGGCCATACAGGATAAAAGCGGTTCCCGCGAGTCGTTGATCCCTGTAATCTCGTGGAAACGTTGGACAACTAATGAAAAAGTTACAAAGAAAAGTGTTCGTCACTTTCTTGGAATTGCTAGAAATTTCTGGACTTATTTGGATATGTTTCGTTCTTGTTCAGTTGTTGAAATCTGATGTTGGGTAGATTAAAGTATATAAATAAGCAATAATTATAAAGATTTGACCATGCAGGTAACACAAAATGAAATTTGATATCAATTAACGTGCTTATTTCAGGTACTATATATGTATACATCCTAGTAGCTCAGTTCATCAGAGCATTCTCCCTATAAGGAACTGATCATAGCTTCAAATGTCGTCTGCGACGTTCACTTTTTACACTGAATCAGACAATATTGTTTGACAGATAACTTCTATTACAAAACATTACGTTTTTAAAATGAAACATCTGTAAGATTACGTTTTTAACAGTGTGATATTAAAACTAACGTAGACATATAATTTTAAATTCAAAGTCAAATTGAAAACTAATCAAATTGTGAGTGATTCTGAAGGTTTATGTACCTCATGAAAACATTGGCATGTGTCATTTTGAGCGATTGCATCGAAGATTTTATTAATATTTCTCTATCTTTTAGAATTGAAATCACGCGTTGCCATCAAAATATAGCTTTACTGAAATGTGTTCATGGAGATCCAGAGCGTGATTGACATAGTAAGTATACCTATAATCGCCTTTGTGTTACAAAATATTATGAAATCTGATAAAATATCAGTCCGAGTACTAATTTTCTATCGATAATATAAAAGATTCTTAGTAATACCCAATAAGACTACATTCCAAGAAAATGTTCTCATCAAGTCTTTTTTTTTAAAGTTTAATTACATACATTCAGGTACTTAACCTACTACGTGAATTGTTTTTGTTCAAGAAATATTGTACGAGAATTTTCTGTGGACATCATCTTAGTGTTTACGTTTGTCACATTTTTTTTTAAATATTTATACACACACTGAAACAAACAACATAAATAGAAGGGTAAGGCGTGAGGAGACCGTGAAGAATACCAAAGGGGATATGAAATGTACGATAACGAGAGAGAAAAACACTTAATTATTTTATTATTAAACCGACAAAGCTAACCTTGCCTCTAAAATGCTAAAGTTTTAGTGGATATATGGATAATTGTTTGTGAACTCAAACGAGTCAAAACGGCGCATGGATCTGGATGATATTTTGCACAGGGATAGATAAGTCTGTAGCCTACGTGCTGTGCTATCTTGGGGCAGCCCAAGATAGCAAAGCACGTAGGTTACAGGCTACTACAGGCTATCCCGAGATAAGATGCAGATTTTATCTCGGGATAAATGTTATATAATCCTACATATATATAAACTCACACCTATATCCCCGAAGGGGTTGGCAGAGGTGCTAGCACCCACATTTCGTCAGTTTTATGTTTAGGTCCCAATGTAGTAGGTGGCGAGCCTATTGCCATTAACCGGCAGTTATAAACCTGCGATAAATCGGGATTTATATTTATATATATTTTATATTTATGTTAAGGGTTACGGGAATGGGACTAGTATAAAACGTGGCTGCGCGCCACTGCCTCATTGAAATACCTAAGAAAATAAGACCATTATTATACTCAGTGTTTAAGTTGATTTCTATCGACGCTAAAACGACCTCAAAATAATGTTATTTGCAAAGACTGGCTCTCATTGGCAGTATTCGATACAAATTGAGAAAAGAAAGTGAAAGTAGATTATTTAATCTATACCTATCATAACAAATATCTCAAATATACACGGATAGTATTCAAACTTAAATCACCACGGTCACAGCGTCAATGAGTGGAACTTCCTTGGCATTTCATCCGAGGAGTTTTTGCAAGTATTATACATGTTTTGGAGGGTAACTTGTGTTGAACTAAGCTAACGACTGAGCTGTAGTCAAGTAATACTAATAATTCCGATGACGCCTAATTAAAGCAGAGGTTGATTATTTTCTTGCATGTCAGATTACTTTTTTTATAACATGTCTAAAGTGACTGCATGATTTAGGCGGGTACTGTCTTAAAATCCCATATCAAATGTTTTTTAGCATCCTAATTAACCAATAGAGTCTGACATGAGTGGACTGCCACTCCACTTATAATTATACAGTAGGTACTTAATATAAATATTTGTAATGATTGCTCAACTTTTTCTAGTTATGATACAAAAAGTTGTATCGACAAAAAGTGCCACGGAAGCAAATAGTTTCGTTAGCATCGATAAGTCATTTGGCGATCAGTTTCTTATAGAAGTAGATATAGGTAAATAAATATGCAATTATACGAATTTCGCTGCTGCTGAGATGAGGTCTCGGATTCGATCCCAGGTTTTACCATGGCCAGACCAATAACTTTTCGATGCTTTTCGAAGTTTAGTGTGTATTTATCGCAGGTTTATAAGTGCCCGGGTAATGGTAATAGACTCGCCACCTATTACATTGGGAACTAAATTTAAACTGGCGAAATGGGGTGCTAGCACCTCTGCCTAGCCCTTCGGGGATATAGGCGTGAGTTAATGTTAAGTTATACCATTTTTTTCATTCTGATGGCCGTAGGAGCAGACTAGTAGGGTAGAGCGGGGCTTGTTGAGCATAGGGGCAAGTTGGGCAATCGAAATATCTCGAAAACTATTCACCGTACGTATTGGCATCGTATGGCGGAAAGAAGGTGGCGCGGGAGGGGTAAACATCACGCGATCGCTAGTGGCCGCTGGGTAAGCGAGTGAGGCGCACGGACGTTTTGTTTGTTTTAAGACCAAAAAGTAAAAACGTCATTTATCGCAAGTTTTCGTCTGTATTAGTCAAATGTTATTTGTTTTTATTCAGGTAAGTGTTAATCTTCCATATAATTATCGTACTTTTGATATGCAGAGAGGTTCTGGGTATAATTCTCACGGTTTTTTTATAACATCACTTTTATTTTGAAATTCTGGGTTGGGGTTAGTTGAGCATAGTTGCTCAACTTACCCCATGATTCAAACAACTAAACTAATAAATGTTTTATTTTTTGTTAGAATGCGGACTTACAAGAGAAAAACTACTAGATGTTCTAACACTACTGAAAATTCAAAAATGCTGCAATAGGTTGTGAACGATGAAGGTAAAAGTGTTAATGCCACCGATGCAGAATTCGGTATCAAACGGATGACTTTGACAAGATATCTGAAAAAATTAAATGAAGGTGTCGATTCATCCATGGGCTATGCAACACCGAGACAAGTATTTTCTTCTACACAGGAAGATTCATTGAAAAAATACTTGCTACAAATGGCATCAATCTTCTACGGATATTCTCCAAAAGATGTCGGTCGCCTTGCCTACGAATGTGCTAATAAATTCCACTTCACTTCAGCGATGTTCGGATCCTTATTGGTAAGAGCCGAGGCCCAAGCCTTGTATGCAGATTGCTTGCGGTCTCTAGCTTCCCTGCAAGGCCTATTAAACCACGGGCGTTTGCTCGCTCCGTTACGTTACGTTATTGTTTTGTTGATTCTACTTTTGGTTAATTATTCAAAGAAAATTACTATAAGTTTTATTGTCTCTGTCACTAAAAGACTATAAATAAAGAACTGATTGTTAAACACTTATTTTATTTCATCACTAGTCAACATTGAACCTATAGTTTCATTATACTTTCTTGGTGCACAACTTGCCCCATACCATTGCTCAACTTACCCCACCTATGGGGTACATTGAGCGTACTTGACTTTCTGCATTAAAACAGCTGTAGCTCTTAAATTTTACTTATTACAAAAAAATACTATTGACACTTTTGTTAAGCGATAAACAACAACTCCATCAAGCCGCAGAACAATTTATTGAGACGTATCATTAAGCAGCTACATCCGTTCAAGTAAAAATTTGCTCAACTAGCCCCGCCCTACCCTACTAGAGTGGAGACCGAGTAAAGGCAAGTAGAAAGTAGGACACCCCTTGGCCGAAAATGATGCCTGGGACTGGATGCGGAAGGCGGAAGATCGGATGAAATGGCGCACATTGGGAGAGGCCTATGTTCAGCAGTGGACTGCAGTGGGCTAATTGATTTAACAAACTTATGAAAATTAATAAGTAAGCATCAAATCGATCTTTACCAACAAAGTATTCAAAATGATCGTATGTCTTCGTCCTGTTGATAGAACGATCTGATATTTTATACACCTTTAGTTCGGACAATAATACAATTGAAATCAATATAAAACAGTTTAATTTGCTCAAAATAATAAGACCATTTTGAGACTTTGTAGTCGAGATCGTTTTGACGCTGACTGTACCTATAAATATTTTTCTAACTCTTGGAGGTCATTTTTAATATACATAATATTTTTATACGATTATATAAAACGTTTTAGAGCTAAGGTGACCTATATTTCTATCTGCTTAGATATAAACTAATCATTGTGCCGTTGTGGCAGGAAGCCCTTCCTCCATTGTTAGTGTGATTAGAAACAGTGAACACATACTCTATAGCAAATTGGTAAAATGTTATAACAACAAATACTATTAGCGATTATTTAGTTAAACCATATTAATTTAACACAGTTACAGTTTAACTAAATAACAATCATATTACGTATTTTCTTGGCTTAGATGCTCTTGGTTATAGAGTAAACACGGCTACAGATTAATTCATACGGTCAACTTTAATTGATTTCTGAATAAATTCTTTACAGGTTCCAAAACGGCTTATCTTTCTCTGGGTTTGGCTGAGTGTCATACTCGGCGTTATCGCCGTACACTGCACAATTGCATATTTACAGCGTCATTGTAATGGGAGGTTAGCCTTATTAGTATATTAATATATTTGGATTTCTTATTATTTTAAATCTATACATACATATAATCACGCCTTTATCCCTGGAGTGTTAGGCAGAGGTGAATTAACACCCACATTTCACCGATAATTGTATTTGGTCGCACGTAATAGGGGGTGAGCCTATTGCCGTATTCCGGGCACTATTGTTGACTCGAGCCATGCAGCTGAGGCTGAGTCTGGGCTGTGTATATCTGTCTGATGTTAAACAGCCCTATCCCTTAGTCGTCTTGTACGACAACGCATGGGAAGAGATGGTGTGGCCTTAATTCTACTGTGCCGGCAACCACACGGCAATATATCTGTCTGTTTTAAATTTAGAGCTATCGGTATATTTACCATGTTGTATTCTTTCAAGTTTCCCGATAGATCTAATAGTAATGTGAATGAGCATAATAGTTAAATAAAATCATCAATTGCGAGAATGTTAGGAACGACAATAGCGATACAGTCTGTCCCTTACAATGAGCGTATCTAAATAACGCGTTACGACGAGGGTACATGTTGAAGCATATTCCACGTCTATCTCATTATCTTCACGGGTCTCGATTGTAATGGAAACTCATAACTAAACAGTTATGAGTTTCCCTTCAAAGTTATTATGATTACACAACAGGAAAGTTTCCATTTGTTTTTGCAATTACGTACATTTTGAAGTAAAATGGGGAGTATCTCATCCAATTAAATTTTTGCCTACCTTACTAGGTCTTCTTAGGTGTTTAGTTACATGTGTCTTACCTACAACCAAAATATTTTATCATAAAGATATATTAAGTATATTATATATTATTATATTATACAGTATATTTTTCTATAACGAAGGAGCTACAAAGGGATGTTAAGATGTATAATAAAGATGTGCAGTTGCTTCGTATTGTTTAACTGTCATTATAGATATAATAAATGACTGACTATTATGATTGTTCTACTCTGAAGCAACTGAATTATTGATATCGTAATTGTATCATAAAAATTATAGTATCAATAATTCATATTTTATAATCCTTTTCCTTTGTAAATAAATCCTCAACACTCAGACGCGCTATTATTGGTCGATGATACCGCACGCGTTATTGTGATTTTGTTTTTAGTAGGTAAATTTTGCATTTGGATGCGGCTACGATGACACACTGCTGCGATAATAACGACGACAATAGTAGGAGAAGGAGAAGTAGGACGCTTGCGTTCCTGCGTGCTACAAATGTTCTTAAGATATTTTGTACTGACACGCATGCGACCCCACACACTGCTGCTATAATAACGTAGCTATGAGTCGCTTCAGCTTCTGTGTCCTGCGATATTACGATATAAGTAACTATCACATCTCAAGTATTGATAACGCATCCCATTCTGAATCGGATACGGATGCGGGATGCATTATCGCAATAACGCGTGCGGTAGTATCAACCGATAAACACGCGCCTGTGTCTTTGAGGCTTAAAGCAGATCATTGTCACTCAGCGGATTATTAATCTTTTTCCTTTTGTATTTATCAAGTCAAAAAACCCGGTCAGGTAAAGCTGTCGTTAATAAAAGCACGTGATGTGTCAACTTAAGTAGGAAGTCCACAGGAATCCCGACAGACAGGTTTGGTTTTTATAAGTGCAGAATAAAGGTTGATATTTCTCTGCGTACTCACAGGAAGCTTGTAGTTAATTGTGACGTAAGATAAGGCCTCTAATTATGCGCTTAATTGTGCTATATTTATCTACATTGTAAATAGTCAATGTGTATTTCGAAAACATTGTTTCTAAAGAAGTTACGAACGTGCCCTACGGGGTATTACCAATGGCAACGGGCCACAAATCCATGGTGACACATTCGGAGCATCGCAAGACAATTTCGCAAAGGCCACAGTATGCCGATGTGTTTTCCTGGCTACTTAACTAATGTATAGTAGCTTGTGTATGTTACGTGTATCATGTCGTAACCGCAGCGCAGCAGCATGATAATTATTTGAATTCTACAAACAAGGGTTACTACTATAAAATATTGTGGACTGTCTTCGTAATGTGATGGAAACATCGCGTTGGGTAACATTTGTAGAATTGGAAATGTACTAGTAATAAAATAAATTGTATTGTACTTTTTTGAGTTTTTAAAATAAGTGTAACTACCAGATTAAGTGCAAAATAGATTATTATTATGTAAGTGAAATGCTCATAACTACATCACTATAACATTTACACGGTACATTACAAAGCTATATTTTATTTGGGTATTTTTCTGACAACGTGTCTTATCCTGAATTGTATACATTTTAATTACCTTTAGTGAGAACGAAAATACCGAGCCATCAACAATACATAGCCTTATCTCGGCCGACGACCTAGGCAACACATTTAAAATTTACCTAAATATTAGAATGAGAAATGTTAAAAAATCATTTTGACGAAAATATAACGGGATCTAAAAATACAGTTACTTCAAAATTGTGTGTTACGTTAAATTGGTCAATTATCTTCACTATTAAACTGAAGTCTTGATGTCAGAAAATAATTAAGATATCAACGTCAGCACAATTATTATTATTGTGCTGAAGTATTAACGTCTCTGGTCCATTTGTTTAAATTGACTGTGATTATTTTCTTTATAGATATTTTCTTCCTTGCACCGCCATTCTTATCCCTTTTCTGTCGGACATATTATAACTTGGCGAGCTGAAGTCAGTGTCAGGTTATATATACCGTTCTAAAATTATTTAGAAGCTTGCTCAGTGGTGTCTTTTCGTTCCTTGTGCCAGAGAAATAAAGCAACCCAAAATAGGCCTCTTCCGTCTGGGCAAAACGATACGAAACGCTCTATCGAAATTCGGCCTTTTCATTATTAGGCTAAAAGCCGACTCAATTCCAACTCAGATAGCGAAAAGGCTTGGAGAATGATATTGTCTGAACTAAAGGTGTGTACCAACAGGCAGGGAGGAAAACCAAGGCGTTAACATCATTTTGAGTACTTTGTTCGTCAAGATCAATCTGATGCTGACTGTACAAATACCTATAAACAGCAATTAGTAACAACTACCTACCTTGATTGAATTATAGTAGTCGATATAAAACGATGAATATTGATGTCTAAACATGTTAGTTCATGACCATGCTATTGAAATAGCTGAAGGCTTATCTTTGTTCTATCACAAAACCGGTTATAGTTCATGTAATATTTACTATAACAATATTGATTAAATAGATTAATGTGCAGCAACAAAAATTTTAAGCAAAGCAGGTTTATCCTATTTATCACCAGTGAACTGAATAAGGATTGCAACTTAAATAGATTGGAGAATTATATTATAATTTATATTTGAATGGCAATGATTTTTTGCATATTATGTTTCTTTTGCTTTTGCGTTTTAGAATTTATTTCACTCGAAAACTTACGAACGGTTTGCTTATAATGAGATACAGAGTAATTAGCAATACTTTATCTACAACCTCAGTGTACTATGAATATATTTTTATGTTTTCTTCTGCCGATGTTATAAAATTGTTATCATTATATTTTCCGTTGTAATTTAATGCGGGTAGGTTGTTATGCAAAGATACTCTTTCGTCTTCATTATTTTATTTATACTCGCGTCGATGTCAATCATAATTATTCTTTAAATAGCCTAAACGGCGTGGTGGTGTCATGGTACATTAAAAAGTATATTCAGTGAGGTCTGATATTAATGCAGTGTATGACAGTTTAACATAAATATAAAACTCGTGCACGTTTTGCAGAAGCACTCCGTGGAGAACGAATCCCACGATTTGCATAAATTCTGGGATTCGGCTATGTTAGTAAACATTATGTTATTTCTGTTTCTTTATGTACGTTGAACTGATTTTTTTTGTAAACGTCGTAAATATTACGTATGTAGTATTTGATAGTTCATAATTTCATTTACGCAAAAAAATATGCAAGAATAGACGATATATAATTTATATTAAACCGCAAATTAACCATTTTAAAAGTTGTTCTCGGCAGAGTATAACTTGGACCACCCCATCTAGTATAAGGCGACTAAGGGATATGACGGTTTACACCAGAAAGATATACACACAGCTTAGACTCAGGCACAGCTACAAGCACAATTCAACTATAGTCTCACTCCCCGAAAGACGGCAATAGGCTCACCCCTTATTACGTGGGGCCGAAAATAATGATTGGTGAAATGTGGGTGTTATTTCACCTCTGCCTAACCCTTCGGGGATAAAGGCGTGATTATATGTATGTATGTATATTAATAGTATATTGGTGGTTTAATTATTATTATTGTAGTATCTTAGCAGTGTAGATGACACACAAATTCAATTCTTAGTCGTCTGTAATGCACGTGTGTATCTAGTTAGACAACGACTGCAATAGAACTAAATAAATAGACGTCTTGATTGATTCATGAATGCAGAGTGTGCCACCGAGGCAACAAATGGACTTAATAATAAATCAATTGACATAGCAGCTCATTCATTAAAATCGATTCTGTACTTTAGATGCTACCTGCCCTTTCTGCACTGTGGATGTTTCGGTTTAAGGTACGTAAATTGAGATAAACAGAGATGGACATCTAAAAACATCGTTGCTTTTGTTAAAATAAATCATTCTTTCCTTTATTGAGTTGGTAAAAAATATTTATAAAGTTCATCGAACTCTTGCTTTACAAAACAATGTTTAACCCTCATAAGTATATCGAAACTATCTCATTATATTACCAGGAAAACTTTCAACTTGCTTATAAACGTTGTAGTACTCAAACAAAGTGTAGTTTCTGTACGAGACGTGATATAAACTTCTAGACAAAACATTAACTAATGATTTACCTATGACGATCTATCATTTATATAGTTATAGCCTCTCAACGTACGTTTATTTATAGAAAAACTGTTCATTTAGTGTTCTATATATTATTATAATAACGAGCACTAAGTTATAGAGATAACCTTAACTATCAACAAGTTTTGATTCGATTTTCTTATATATATATATATATTACATTACATAAACTTACGCCTATATCCCCGAAGGGGTAGGCAGAAGTGCTAACACCCACATTTCGCCAGTTTATGTTTAGGTCCCAATGTTATAGGTGGCGATCCTATTGCCATTAACCGGGCACTAATTAAACCTGCGATAAATACACACATAACTTCGAAAAGCATCGAAAAGTCATTGGTATGTACCATGGTAAAACCTGGGATCGAACCCGAGACCTCGTCTCAGCAGTCCATTACCCATACAACTAGGCTATATTTATAGAGGCTCGAATCTACTATATTTCATCAAATACCCTAACTCTTTAAACGTTTTGTTATTGAGCCTAGTGGTATGGGTAATGCTAAGACGAGGTTTCGGGTTCGATCCCAGGTTTTAACATGGCACACACCAATGACCTTTCGACGCTTTTCGAAGTTATGTGTGTATTTATCGCAGGTTTATAAGTGCCCGGTTAATGACAACAGGCTCGCCACCTATTACATTGGGACCTAAACATAAACTGGCGAAATGTGGGTGTTAGCACCTCTGCCTACCCCTTCGGGGATATAGGTGTGAGTTTACGTTATGTTATGTTTGTTATTGAAACTTTCTTTTTATACCACTTAGGTGGCAGGTAAGCACATGAAGTGGTTACCGTAGCCTTCGATGATAAGGATGTGTATGTTAGTACGACTTTCATTTTCGTGTCTGTGAAGTAGTGACTGAGACATCTTTCGTCTGAAATATTTGTCCTAAGTTTTCGATGGTTCTATATTAATTGACTTCTGCTAAAATGATATTTAAAAAATTCTTGCTATCGTTAAATATCAATGTGAATACTTGGTATAGCTACCGGCATATATGTTAATCCCAAACATGTCACAATACCCTTTATGTGCCGTATGCGTTTTTTGGGTATCGTTTAAGCATAGCGTGCGTGTTACAGCGGTGAAGGAGGTTTAGTCCACTAATCACGGTCGGCCGGGGTGCGAGGGATATGCCTGTCAACCTCACCTCCGGCAACCAAAACGACCCACAGGCGGCGTGCGTTTTAGTCGGTTCGAGTCCGACATAACCTCCTCCACCGGCTCCGGTGGGGAGGAATCCGTGGGGATTTTGCGCACGTAAAAAAAAAATCCACTAATCATTAATATATATCAAAACAATCCGTGCACGTCCCCGTGGCCTCGTTTCTCTCGTAACTTCGGTTTAAGAAAAGTGCCGGGAACTATACGAGTAGAAAAATAATGATAATATGTCAAGCAAATCAATCAATCATTTACCCAATCGTAGTCCACAGTTGAAAATATGTAACACGATTTAATATTTGTTGTCTTGTCGTGTTTAAGTAAATGTTTGTTATTAAGTTTCACGGCGCGTGGCTATGTCAGGATAATATGGTAGGTACTGACAGCCGCAAGGCAAATTGATATTACAATTAATATGATTGAAATGTCAGAGTATGCCAATCATAAACTTGTAATGTGGAATTCGTTGTGACGTAGACTGTGGGTTGACGTTTAAGATCAATTAAGCGAAATGTTTATATTCAATCCTTTTTCCTTATGTCTTATAGCTGCAGTTCTTTAGAGTTAATATTTATAAGAATGTAAAACAAAGTGACTAAGCTCCTAAGCATTGCTATAAACTACCTTTCTTTCTATAGATAATAAACACGTATTTCTGAATATGTCCGGTCAATGGCCTCAAGATAATTTGAAGTAAGTTTTCATTGATACTCCGATATCATCAGCTAAAGTTGGTAGCTAAATATAAAATAAATATACGTAGGCGTTATTTAGTACCTACTATAATTTCTATTTATAGCTCGCGTACCTACTTTCTTGCGTTTTATAGTTAGATTGGTAGTCAGCGAGCCGTAAGCAAGTATTTCTAGTTTCTTCACATGACAACCGAGGGATTGATATATTTCAGACGGCTTTTTTTCAATTATTACATACATACAAACATATAATCACACCTTCATCCCCGGAGGGTTAGGCAAACGAGAATAATACCCACATTTCACCAATTATTGAATTCGGTCCCACATAATAGGGGGTGAGCGTATTGACGTCTTCCGGGCATTTTTGTTGACTCAAGCCATGCATCTGAGGCTAAGGGTGGGCAGTATATATATCTGTCTGATGTTAAATAGTTTCATCCCTTAGTTACCTTCTATGACACAACATGAGGAGAGATGGGGTGGTCCAAATTCTACTCTGCCGGTATCCACGCGGCTTTTAATACTATTCAACTAGGCTTTACTTAACAAAACTGGAATCCAGAAATTATAAATTCGTACGTTTATGTGGATGGATATCTGTTACTCAAACATGCTCGAATGGGTGAACGGATCTGGGTTAAATTTGGAGATAGCCACATTTATTCCTGGAAATAGGTTCCTATGTGCCGCATGAAAGATATTGGTAGATGTTTTACGTAGTAAAAGAAATACAAGTATGCTACAATAAGATTCGCAAAGAAAAGTGACACCGAAAAACTATTTGTTACACGAATAGTAATTTAGTGAAAGTGACCGCCGCGAATAACAGCCAATTTCATTGACGAAAGCCTTTAGCGCTCAATGATATGTTAACTAGGTATATTGAACATTAAAATGTTAACGCAAGGTGTTTGTTAGCAGACGGCTGCCAGGGACAAAAGAAAAATGGTAGTCCTAACAAGAAATGTAGGTACATCATGAACGCTGTACGGATCGATTTGTACTTTGTTTATCAAGATTACAAGCATCGATCAAAGTACTAAAAATTATCTTATTGCCTCGGTTTTCCCCCCTTTCTGTTGACCAATTGTTAAGATATTTGGTACACGCTTTTAATTTAGACTTTATTAATACAATTTAAATAATAACAGTGCTTATTACGTTAATTTTAAGATCATTTTGTATAGTCAAAATTGTTTTGACGCTTACTGTACACACATTTTTAACACCTCTTAGGAAGCAGACAAGCACACGGCCCACCTGATGGCAAGTAGTTACAATGACCAAAGGACGTGTGCAACACCAGAGACGTCACGGCCCGTCTGTCCGTTTATTCCATAATCGAACCAAATTCCCACCAAACCACTTCGTCTAAACCGCACCAAAAGAAATCGTAAGTATTTTATTGTAAACGTACGTAAACAATGTACATTACAAATACCATTCATATCATTCGGACCGGATAAAGCCGTTTTTGTTTTACTCGTAGCGGTTTCAGCGCCCTGGTGTGACCAGAATGAACTGACACATGCCAGTTCAGAACCATTAGCAGTTTTAACCAGGCCGGTATGGTTACAACTGAACTTCATTGTAATTGCACCAGGATACAAGGTCAAAACTCGTTCGTCTGACCACAACATTGCATTCTGTACAACATTGTATTCCATACTAATCGATAAAAATTGAGATATATAAGGTTTTTTTTAAATTAATAACTTTTATCTCGCCCAATATTGAAGAGATATGCAACATTACATATTGCGACTGCCACGACGCGGCCAAGGGATTTATTTTGTGGCTCGTACTATATAATTCAGTCTGACAAATAAACAAATGAGTATTTTATTTTATGTCAATACTTGTTTAGGTCATGAATTGGCAATTAAAAACTGTAAGATATACCCGACCTATATAACTGTACATACTAAACAAGAAAAAAATGTTATTCAGAAGACAATGTATTACCTACTGATGTTTATAGCTACGATGTACACATTACTAGCAACCGTAAACTGAGGCATAAAAATAATCAATTTGCGCGTTGTGACATCGTTTTCATGACCTTTCAGCAATTTGCAATGACAAGCCAGCTCTTTGCTGGTACAATATAACATCACACGTGCCTTTAGATACATATGCGCCTTTTAAAATATTATTTGTTAGAACGGAGAACGTAAACTGATAGTTGGATGATAGTTGGGAACAGTGCGTAGACTACTTTTATCCCGGGGATACGTTCCAATGGGTTGTGAAAACAGTCTGATCACTATATTATTTACTAGTAAACAAATATTAAAATACGGATAAGTAATATTATATGAGTATGATTCACTATTGGATGTTGCATTAATTAACCCACAAATCTTAATTTCGTATAAAATCTATTTTATTAGGCAAAGTAATAACTAGTAAAAGAGATTTTTGCGATTAAAATATTATTTTATATCATATAATGTAAGTTTCATGTTAATCTTACCGACGTTAATGAATTTATTTGAGCAATTTTGGCAAATTATATTGCACTTCATTAATACTGGCATTTTTATTTGTTTACGCGGACCCAAGATTGTTATTACATCTCAAATTAGGTATCTACCTGGTTCCCTGTTTATAAGTAAGTTAGTCATAATCTATATAAACAACATTCTGTTTGTAGTTATAAAAATACACACTTGTGCATAGAGGTATCTCATGTCGTCTACGCGGGGCCCCGGTAGGAGTGGTAAACCCAAGAAGTGCTGGCTTAGCGATGAAATGTGGCATGTAAGCCAATGGTGTCACTGCCAAGGGTACTTAATTACCCAAGACCGTGCGAAATTAATGTTGGGATACGACAATGACTGACGCGAAGATGATGAAGACGATATGAGCATTTTTTAATATTCGGACTAGAACAATCCTTCGTTTTAAATAAATGGCAACCGTTTTTATAACAGCGAAATAGTAAGTAGGTACAAGAGAATATGTTTTACAAGTAAGTACCTACTGTAATTTAATTTCAATGAATATTTATATAACTAAACCGGCTTCTTAATTAGATTTTTTTTTTTAAATAAATTGTTTCATAACAAAACACTACAACGTGCAACAAGAGCTGTCCGTTATTAAACATTCAGTCAATACCACAACGACGGACAACACTATTTTTAAATGAAAATACTCAACAATAACGAAATGAAACATAATTATATCATGGACAATGTGCAATGACGACATCTAGTCTAGGTGTCTCTGTGAATGGTTTCCAATATTCGTTATTTCAACATACTATTGTGTCACGATGTAAACACGTTGCTTTTACAAAAATGATGACGAAAATCTGACGGATATATTATAGATACTTCTCTCTGTTATCTCTATTAACTATTTATTTATTTGTACGGTACGATATGTGCGTATTCGTAATATTATTTGCTTAAAAGGTTTAGAAAGGCGTCGGTAAATTAGTCAACGTTACGTCCTACGAATGACAATAATAAATAACATAAATTCTATAAGGAAATAATTTTAATAATAAAATCTAACAGAGATTACACAATGTAATCCAGTAAAATTGTATAAAAATTAGATACCTACTAAAAGACATTTATTTTTTATTTTAAGTACTTAATTTCAAGAATGAAAACCTAATAGGTAGTTCTGGTAGTTGGTATTCCCGCGCAGACGTAATTTACCTACATTTGTCATTCAAAACTGACTTTTTACACTCGAACTGTATTATATGAATTTATAATACTTACGTAAAATGCGTTTTCGCGACCTTTTAAATGTTTTTTAAATTTATTTTTTATATATTAGTTTTAATTATATTTTGTTAGTTGTTATAATAGAGTATACGAATGGTTTGTAATAAGATAGAATGGCATTAAATAATTATGTAATACGGTACAATACAATAGATTTCGCACACAATATCTTTATGGTTATAAAAATTATAACGACTAGGCAAGTAAAAAGTACCCTAAATCATCTAAATTTTATAGATTTTAAAATATCTTATTTCTGATACTCTTGTGTGAGTGTGAGTGTTTTGTGTGAGAGTACCAGCACACGTGTGAGTACAAGTACTTGTACTATTGTACCATGATTACCTTGTATGTAAATATATTTAACTATAATTTAACTTCACGCTTACAGCGCACATCACTTTTTTAAATACAGCGTGTTGTTCAATGTCACGGTTAGAATACACATAGAATGGAAACGTACGGAAAATCTAACATTTTCATAAACGTTATATCTCGTCATTTTTAGAATAACAATATTTGCGCTCCTGATAAAAAATCTTACAACCGTTTAACTATGAGAATTCAAGCCAATCAGTCTTACTTGCGGCGTTACTTGTGATCACAGCTTAATAACCCACGGGTCAAACACCACGTATAAAAATAAATATGACGTTATCGTTCTTAATTATTTCCACGAACTGAGAATTAGAGAAAAGCGGTGCCGCAGTCGCTACATCACATCTTCACATTCTTCGCACCACTCCAGGCAGCTAGTCTCTAAATTGATACTAACATTATTTTTTACTGCGTCCAAAATTGCAATAGATTCAGATATCAACGGACTGGAGTACATATTACACATATGTTTTCAGGTACTGTACCCAGATACAGGTAACTAAACCATACTTTGAACTTTGCCCCAACATTGTTGGCTCGAACCAACAGTTCAACTATGAAACAAACTTCGGTATTGTATTTTGGTAAATCTATTGCCACCTGACTCCATAACCTGTACTGTAGATAGGCCAGAAGAAATTATAGTAATCTTATGAACACTCATGTGACACCAACAAGTCAATTTGTGCAATATTCTTAATGGAATGCACATACAGAGTTAACGCCAGAGCTCACTGGAGAATTTGTGCTGTCAGTGGGATGACTAAAGGCTTGTCCTGCTTTGTCCTCTACACTGACGGCACAGAAACTCTGTGCTTACAGGGTCGGCAACGCGAGTGTGGCTTCTCTGGTGTTACACACGTCCATAGGCCACGGTACACTTTCCATCAGGAGGGTCGTGCGCTTTTCTGCCACTTAAGTGGTAAAAAAAAAACAGTTAAATGTTTACTATGAATTAAATCCAAAGTCTGTTATGTCAAATACTCGTAGCATACTAAGACAAACTGCATCTCACTCAACCACTTCTAGAACTCCACCTCGGAGCCTGCGGAAATAGAACATGTAGCACAACTGAACAAAAACTAACCTAGGGAAATAAAAGATACCGACATCGTAAAAGAAAACTGAAGAAGTATCTAAATATATGCAAGATATGCAAATGAATTCTGAAACTGCGTCACTATTTTTATTATATAATTACATAAATATTTAGGCAACCTGAGGGTGACATGTTTGTTCATAAAAATATTGGTATTCTTCAGAAAAATATAACTTCATTCTGCTTATTTTCTTTATGATTTACTAAGTCATGACTCAGAATACTTTAAAATAATTACCCATAATTGCTCTTTTTTAAGATTAGTTCAGTACTAAAGAATTTCTCGGTAATGTTATTATTTTTACTGACATAACATAAGTTGAATAATTTTATTAATAGGTTTATAAAACATCTCAAGAACGCACGCATCAAGCATCAAGAATAATGTTTTATCTGATGATGATTTCAGATTGCAAAAATTGTAGATATATCGACGTCATGCAAAAAATATGACAAATGTACTGTTCTCATATTACAATGTCTCTTGGTACTCTCCAAGATGTCTCTTGACCTGCTAAGGTGGATGGTGTGGGAAATAACGAAACCGCAAAATTTATGACTATTTATTAATAATTATGTAGTTGCGGTTTCCAAGAGTCTATTTGATCAATGAAGCTTTTATCAGAGCAAATGTTTTGTTGGATTATCATAAAGTTTCATTATTCTTAAGTTATTATATATGTTTTATACATTTACCAATATGTACAAGGTTACTAGCCTTATTAACATTTTTAACAAAAGAAAAATATAGTTATGTAATACTAGTGAGGCACCCTCACTTCGCGTTGGTTTTTGCCTACTATAAGATAAAGCCTGAAATAATGGAGTAGTTATATGCAGGCATGTATCTCTCATAGTTATATATCAAACAATTTATCTTTTCCTTGATATAAAACTATGCCAAATTGAATGAAGAGACTGATTGTTCGATAATTATGCTAATAAAATGCCGAATTTTATTAATTAAACTTAACGAATATTCTATTAATATCGTTTTAGTTGATAATAATATCTATATAATTTGTTATAATAATAAAATTAAAATACAATAACTCTATAGTTTTCCGTTTTAAGCTAGGAAGAGTATATATAATGACGAAAAATACTGTGCATGTGCATTTCTGTGTGCTATAACCAAGGTAGGGCCGAAACACATTACCGGCAGTAGTTCGGCTCAGGATTTGTATTTTTCGAATAAAAATATACGTTATCGTTGTAGGCATAATATTGCCACCAAGCATGATCTAACTGCCGGGGTGCGAGGGATATGCCTGTCAACCTCACCTTCGGCAACCAAAGCGACCCACAGGCGGTTAGTCGGTTCGAGTCCGACATAACCTCCTCCACCGGCTCCGGTGGGGAGGTATCCGTGGGGATTTTGCGCACTTAAAAAAAAAAGCATGATCTAACTGTTAGTAGGTGTGCCCCTTACATCTAAAGTAATCTGTCTAACATTAATATTAATACAATATAATATTAACGATATAATATTATACTCTTAAACCATATCATTTATACGGTCATAGAAAATATTATCAACTATACTCAATCATAGAATCAACTATACGAATGTAGAGAGATGCACAAAGCTTCAAGACTGTCTCCTTTCACACCTACAGGCTTTGTACTTACCCACAATATAGAGGTTATGTTATGTGGTTGTTCCTCATAAGTACCTATATGTCACTATGAAATAAAAAAGTTAACATAGTCTGTTTCACATCAATTTAAATATTTTATCGAAACTTAGCGCACTGTCAATTACATCATCAAACATTAAAGTAAATATGCTCATATTTACTTACTCGTCAACATTTAACTACACATGAGTGACTAATACAGAACATGACGTCTGTGTCACTCATTGTAGTACATAACTTCTGTAAGAGAGACATAACTCTGTGGCTTGTCGTTTTTATCTGTTTCTCTTTACTATCCTGTTTTGTGTGTACTTTCTGTGTAGTCAGAACTCATCATAGGAAAGGACTTATCTCAAGTCGCAGCCCTTTCATAACATAGATACTGTTCGGTATGCTTCAACAGTTCTGTTGCTTACAGATACCAACCGTTGGTAATAATGGATTATATTTATAGATACTATTAGCAAATGCTGTGATTGAGACCAGCCGTACAAGGCTGTCTGGATATCTACTTTTGTATGAAAACGAACCGCATGCGGGCAGCCGTCCATTTATTCGGCAGATGAATGCGGTTATCCGCAATACGGCTTCCAGCAAGTTATTAGGTAGTACCTATGGTTTCAGAATGTACACACACTCGTATGTGATGGGATTAAATCGTTTGAATTATATTAGGTAGGTACTAAATCGACTTCTATGATGAAACTCGCATACAGTTTCATCTATACCTCTTCTTGCATTATTCTATATTCATTACCGTTGCCACGCTAAGTAAAAAATTTGACTGACTTAAACTCGTTACCGACATGTTGTTCACATTTTATCTTTGCACGTATAACTTAACAATTCAAATAAGCTTCCTCTCTGGGAGCAATACCATACTTCCGTATAGATGGACACTGTGAATGTGGTTGAATTATAATATCTACACAATCAATAACAAACAGTTAAGCGATCTGTTCGATAAAACACGTTGGAAACAGGAATTGAGTTAAAACAGACATATATTATTATTCTTTTCAACGACTCATCACTTCATGCAAATTGCTTTGTGATTGACTTTACACTTCCTTCAATAACTTTGTAATAAGGATGTGGTACAATATAGTAGTGGATATAGTTAATAAACGATCCATTGATGTGCACGATTCTTGATTAGAATGGAGCCTTTGCCAAGATATAAATACAACAAAATATGAAAATAATAATCGTACAATGTATATGCTACACTGCACAGATCTGTAGAAAGGTGTGGGCATTCGAGATACAGGGTTTTTTTTTTTTTTTTATATAGGACACGTCAATTGGACTTCGCCTTGCCTGATGGTAAGCTGAAGGCAAAGTCCCAGAAAAGAGGGTCACCATTACTTACACATACCGTGTGACAATGGTCACCTAGTACGAATGCCTAAGCACTCCTTATAACCTATTTGTATTGTATAGCATATAACTTTTACTTACAATCTAGCACTGTTATAAGGAGATATTTGTAGTCCACTTACAGAAATATTTTTTTTTTCTTAAGAGTAAGAATAATTTTATTTCTTACAAGAAACGTACGCCTGAAGTTCTGGACAACGGGTTTGATGAAATACATTAATTCTCAATCGGCCCCATAGATGGACAAGAGCACATGATGTTTTATTCGAATTGATTTGAAAGAAATGAAGCCTCGAGCGAAAAGTCATTTTACTGCTCGGTAGGCACTAAGTGACTATTATTCATTTACCTCGTGTAAAATCAATAGGTTAAAAAATAGGTTTAAATTTCTACGTAGCCGCGTGGTTCCCGGCAGAGTAGAATTTGGGCCACCCCATCTCCTTCCCATGCGGTGTCGTACAAGGCGACTAAGGGATAGGGCTGTTTGACATCAGACAGATACTCATATATACAGCCCAGACTCAGCCTCAAATGCGGGGCTCGAGTCAACTATAGTGTCCGATATATGCCAATAGGCTCACCACCTATTACGTGGTACCGAATACAGTTATTGGTGATATGGGGGTGTTAATCTACCTCTGCCTAACCCTCCGGGGATAAAGGCGTGATTTTATGTATGTATGTATGTATTTCTACACCAGCGAAGTCTTTCTTTCACATTAAGACCCTATACACGTGGTTCCAGTTAGATATATAGCCATAAAATGATTGTTCGTCTGAATAAATCGTCTGTCATTATGAAGCTGAAGAAAAATAAGACAACGAAGGTAATGGGTATGATTCAGAACAAAACAATGCAACAATGGCAATTAATTAAATGAAATACATACACATAAACTATAACTATTTTATCCGGAAGGCTAACTTGTGAAGATGCCCCGACCCTGTTCCACGAACTGCAATATGTTATATACCTAATTTTTTTTAAATAATAACTTTATTAGCTATAATTGTCATTCGTAATGCGACACGCGTAATTATTATAATCGTGACACGTTACGCATATATAAATAAAACTCACGCCATAAAAAAATTATATAAATAATTTCTGACGTAGGTACTATGAAGTAGGTCTACTTCTTCTTCATTTGGTGGCACACATTAATATGTTTAATACAGCCATAAACGTAAAAAAATATTATAGATACTAACGTAGTGCTACTTGTCTAAAAGTGCACTTGTATTCAAAGTTCGGTTAGACTTCGGGATCTACGATACTACTTTCCTTCCCTTGTGGATGCTTATCTTTGATAGGAAAGTGACTGCCGTCTGACTTCGGAACACTGAGAAGACAGTAAGTATCACAAGCGTACCTTTGATCAGTAAGTACGTCGGCATGAACCATACTGGTCTTAGATAAATTATGCCGTATGCTAGCGGCCACTCGTAACGTCGTGAGCGAGGACCCGTATTACCCCGGGGTCGAGTTTCGTAAAATTCGTTCTTAGCGGATGTACCCTATAAGGAACCTACCGGCCCGGTAAGAAGATTTACCAGCTTATTACATGTAATTGCTGAAACGTAAAACTAATAAATAACTAACAGTCATAAATAATATCGCAAGCCAGGAAAACTTGCTCCAATAATTAAAAAAAAATTGTTCACATATCCACATGGATGTGTAGTATTTTCATTCCTCTTCATTTTTCCAAGAACACGAGTAGTTCTAGTTATTCGTGATACTCATGATACGTGTAATATAGACATTTGCATATTGGATAACTCTGACCAGGGTACACCCACGGCAAGTGCCACCTGGCCACCTTAGCATACAGTTAAATCGAAAGACGACAACTCGTGCGTGCTAGCGAATTTATCGCTAGCGAGTTGAGGCAGGCTACTGAGTGTTGGTCACTTGTACAATTTTGAAATATTATGAACAACTCTTTTCCTTTTGTAGTACGGTTTTTATCTGACATGCGTGCTTCTCACACATACTTTTTTGACATCTTTACTCTGAACGTTGCGTGAATGTTAATCGCAGGCAATTATTTACAAGATTCTGGGAACATTTGTATGCTATGTATTATCTACATGGACTATTACAAACATGCAAATAGAATCCGCAATTCAAAAATGTTACATATTTAAAACATAGATTTTAAAACGAAAATATCAAACAATGAAAATCTAGTCACATAAATCTTTAGGAGGGTATCGTTAGGGTAATTAAAGAAAGTATAAAAACAGAACAGAGAGGATATAATCGTTACTAATACTAAATTATCGGTCACTAATATTATTGTTTTGTTTTTATATAATAAAGTGGAAATAGCGCTAAGAATGTGGTGATGCAATAAGTACAGTACTAAAATAATAAAATAATTTAACAATAAAATAATTGAACATTGCAATAAGACAGTAAATTGCAATATTAATCATTATTACCAATAGATTAGTATTAAAGCAATAGAACCGCTTTTTCGAATATATATTATAGGGTTAGGTATAGGTATCCATGTATAACCAGTTAACAAACTTTACATGCTTCTGTCACGAACATTATATCTTAAGATAATTATAAATATTCTACACAAATAATAAATATTCTACAACATTCTACACAACCCTATATAAATCCATGGTAAGCTTGGCTAGCTTGAGTTATGGAATCTAAAATGCGGATAAACATACTTATATACTTTTTTAAATACATACATACATATTATAGGAACACCCAGACCAATGCAAATATACATAATCATGCACACAAATATTTGCACTGGGCGGGAATCGAACTCGCGCCCTCTGCATAGCAGTCTAACGTTCTACCGCTGCGCCACAGAAGCCGTCGTTATTTTGTAAGAATTAAAACATGTGTTCTATTGGTGTTCATATATTTTAACTATATAAAAATAAAGTATGTTCTATGAAACTCTCCTTAAAAAAATATTTTGTTCTATTTTTAGTATTTGTTGTTATATCGACAATGGAAATACATCATCTGTGAAAATTTCAGCTGTCTAGCTAACACGGTTCATGAGATACAGCCTGGCGACAGACAGACGGACAGACGGACAGCACACTCACTAAAAACCGTTCCGTTTACTAAAAATGAGGCAATACGCAAAAATATCAAGTTAGTTTGTGTACGCTTCAAAAACTTAAACAGTTCTGCAATGATTGAACTCAAATGGTTCAAAACCAAATATTCCACGTACCTATCTACCTACTAAATACTTGATAGAGACGATAACTATTTTCGTCATTAGTGTTATTTATTTTGATTATGAATATGTTTTGAGACTATGCTGCATTCAGATGTGATTGTGTGCTGGGATACCTAGCTACAATAGGTAAGGTTCTCAACCAACGAGAAAGAAACGTAACGTAGTTTTTAATTAAGCAGGTACTTAACATAAAACTCATAACATAATCTCACGCCTATATCCCTGAAGGGGTAGGTAGAGGTGCTATCACCCACATTTCGCCAGTTTATGTTTAGGTCCCAATGTATAGGTAGCGAGTTTATTGCCATTATCCGGGTACTTATAAACACGCGATAAATACACACATAACTTCGAAAAGCATCGAAAAGTCATTGGTGTGTGCCTTGGTAAAACATGGGATCGAACCTGAGACCTCGTCTCAGCAGTCCATTACCCATACCACTAGGCCATACCTAATTAAATATCTCAGTATATATAATTTGGATATTAATATCATTATATAAAATAGAGTATTCTGACAGATGCGAACGCTCCGAGTCACACTATTACAGTTACAAAGTAAGATGTTGCTAGCGGTGGCAGTAAAGGTACCTACTGCGTATTACGGTGATACAATAAAGTCTATCTGATTTCAGTACCTGCTTTTTTGTAAAACATATTCAATAAATCTGTACTAGCTAATATGACAAAATGTTCTAACTTAAAGTTACTTTTCATGTAACCTTAAATTAAATACAAAAATAACATACCTAATAGGATACAGACTGCAATAACTTTTAACGAAACGTTCAACCTCGACAAAATCGTTTTGTGCACTAGGACCCAACATTAGAAACTCGCTGCCTTGCTTGTATTCCGATATTTATCATTTTAACCGTCTGATTGTTTAGATGCTAATCGTGCGTGAAGTTGAAAAATCTCACGTGGCTGTCTCCACTTTGACATGAAACACGTGTATCAATATTTTATGATATAACAACGCTGCAATCGTAATTTAAACTTGCAAGTAAAACAATTAAACACTGTTTACACCAAATTTGCCAATACAGGAAGAATAAAGTAGCTTTGGTTCATGTCAACGTTGATTGTTTAATCAATCGTGTATTCACGATAATCACGACATTACAATGGCAATATATTAGAAAATAGCAACAACTCTATTGGAAACACATTTCTAATATCACTACCTACACAATGAAACAAATACATTGTAATTGAGAATACTTGAAGCCATTACTTGAAATCACTTGAATAATGAAGATTAAAAAGTAGTTATTAACTTAAAAGGTATATTTTAAATCACTTGCCAAATGGCATGCGGGAAATTGTACCATCTATTAAACCTGCTATTCATAATGAAGTCCAATGATAGTGAGATACCTACTATATTTTTTCTCACTACTATATTAATTTGAGACTATGAAGTCTAGCTACCCATTGAAGCCAAATGACGCACTGAATCTCTGAACACAACATGCTTTGAAATTTCTTAGCAAATTGTAAGATCCAAGGATATCATGATAAACTACCTTATTCCGTTTTAACTGGAAGCTCGTTTATGATACCTAAGTTAGTACTGCAATATAATTAAAGTGGGATTTCTTAGCTTATAAAGTTCACAGGTAGGACCAATAGTAAACAGTAAAGATTAAATTGTAATACATACTACGTGTTTGTTGTTATCGCGACGCAGATGCAGTGTCCCCGCAGTCCAGTAGCGGGGTCCGGGCGAATGGCAGGCCAGTCCTCGGCGACTACAACCAGACCACACCGGTTAGAGCCGGTTCACACTAGACCGCATAGCCATCATTCGCTACAGCCAACGCCAGCAATTGAAAACTCCGTCTTACTTTACACTTGAATTTAGATGTTTTTGTTGTTCCTTGTAGACAATTGCAGTATACATTAACTGTAGGTACCTATTTAGATATGGTTTATGTTTTACTCGTGTAACCAAAGCGGGTAGGTATTCTAAGTTTGAGAGGTATGTAAACTTGTTAAATAGTACTACTAAGTAGTAGGTATGTATGTATACCTACAACCTAGTAGGTATGTATGTATCCTACATTAAAATATCCTACACATAACATCTTTGTTACATTTAACTGTCTTCAAGCAAGTTTATGATTGTAATTTGATCTGATAATGAGTAGAAGAACCTTATAAGAATGATCCTCCAACGCTGAGATGCTGAAGGATCATTCTTACATGAGCCATTAGAGAATCATTGAGTTATATGTACTATACAAAAAAACTTCATGCTAGAAATAGGTAAGTATTATAATTAATTTTACGAAAAAGATTGAGTATTTAATAAAATATTTTAGAAAAATTGAGTACTTTACAGAAAAATTGGTTAACTACGCTCAGCATAACATAAATAAATTAAAACGCTGACTAACGTAAACCACATCGTAAATGCTTGCGTGATAAAAGGAGACCTTTATTTATAACTACTTACCTGCATACTCTTATTCATAGCAGTCAAAGAAAAAAATGTACCGAGGAAGTGTTTTATATGCCATTCCAGTAGCAATATATTGTATATAATAAGGACAGTTGATAGATTTCAAACATGGTAGGTAAGAATAAGCGTGTATTTCGTTTCGAGGCGTAGTAATACGCTTATTTGTAAATAAATTAGAGTTAGTATGTTCAGCAAATATTATAAGTAATGTAAACATGTAAGGCAGGAAATAATATATTTGAACAGTATAATAATTAAACAATTTTTCTTAAAACGTGATCACCATTCAACGATTCTTAAATATATATTTATCTTCTTATCATTTCAATCTAAAACTTCGGTGTGTTTCGTTTGCTAACTTCATAGCTAGCGAATTGTGTAGTAAGTGAGTCTGTCTATGTACCTATTTGTAATAACGCTAATTCGTTGTAATTATTATGTAAAAGCAGTTAGTGCAGTGAAGGAAATTTGATCTAAAAACGAGTAGGTAACCGCAGAAAATGTGGCTATGATTTACACAGACACGAAAATTACCAACTCGTTTCATAAGGTATCTCGAGAAAAAAAACATCTACGAGTATGTACACTAACTAGATGATTTCAAAGCGAACTATGAAACCACAAACGTTATTTACACCGAACAATACGACGGGTATTATTACATAAAGATTATTCTCCATTAACAAAATTCGTGTTTTTTTTGTGAGAAATGTATAAAATTGTCCGGTTCTGCCAAGGGTATAATGGACAGAACCGTTCCAGTGGCTAGTTTGATTGGTATTATCAAAAGGACGTAAGACATATTAGTTTTAATTGGTGTGGATTGTTTTTTACATTACCAGACACACAGACTGGCTGCCGAAAAAGCTACAATGTTTTGGTTATATTATACAAAACAATGTAGTTTTTATAGTGACACGGACGTACCGTTTAAACCACAATTAAGAATATGTATGTGTCTCGGAGAGGACATAAAGTCGTTGGTCCTTGATGCCATACATAATATATCTGTGGCATTTGTAACGCTTAGTTAAGGCCCTAAAAATAGCCGGATCTAGATCAGATTTTCGATATTGCTAGTGGATTGGGAAGGCACCGAAAATATCATTAAACGGTTTTGTAATTAGACTGAATATCTACCCCAACAGAGTAAAGGAAAGACTAATAATAACATAACTACAGTGAACAGTACAGATTTTAGGTATGCGAGTGTCGCAGGCGGAAAACATCCGACTTTTAATAACTCGCGCATGCAGTTGTCTATATACCATCGTAGTTCCGCCACTGAGGAAGCCTGCATTTAAGTCCTTATTATCTTTCAGATTTCGATCAAGTGCTACACACATATAAAACATAATTAAAAGATTTATGTATGTAACTATACCTACATAATTTTCTATTCCTGTCATGGGATCTTTATCCGTGGGGATTTTTAGCATTTAATAAATAAATAAAAATGTCATTCATAACAATTGACTCATTAATTTTGTTTATATTCACTTAAAGATTACATTCTACTTCACGTTTAGACACTAAAAAACTATAATCTTATTCATTTGGGAATATATTTGTGACTACACTGGTGTTACACACGTTCATAGGTCACGGTAACCACTTTCCATCACGTGGGCCGTGTGCTTGTCTGCCAACTAAGTTGTACAAAAAAAAACTGTAAAATAAGGTGTTACATAGTTTTAAAACTGTGATTATTCTTTATTCCACCGAAAACAGAGCAATTTATATAAGCATTTTAAAAGTATTATATAATTTTTATCGTTACACTAAAAGATTGGGGATTTCCCTCGTGTCAAAAGCACTTGATAAATTTTAGGAATTAAGTTATCCACTGGCTAATCTTGTTGTGGTAGGATCATATTAAGTAGAATTTTTAGAACGAGATGAATTTTAAGTACCTATAAGTTTGATCGAACAAAAAGGTCGTAACTTTCTAGTGCATCCTACATTTGCCACTATAAACTTATGCGAGAGATTATTTTGTAGTAATACGTCATGATTCTTCTGTGAAGGGACTTGTTTTATTATTATAATCGACTTTTTTTTGTTAAATATTTCACAGACTAGATTATAGGCAAATGTCGCAAAAGAACACACAAAATGTCAAATGCAATTAACAAATTTCAAAGTTATTATTCCTTTCTGAACAGGTGTGTTTACCTGTTTTTTTAATAAACATCTTCATCTTCAACTTCAACAAACATCAACAGGTTTGACGAAGGTTAATAATGTTCAGTAAATTGCTTAACGAGAGATTTCATCTGTGCATGGCTCATGATGCGATCTTTCACGACACTTAGCGTTGCTGCAATGACACGCACTGCTAAACAAATAGATATTATCTTAAATTATATCTTTTCCTTATTTTAATTGATGCTAAAGGTTTTTTCAATATAAACATAGCAGTTTCTGCAAAGGCAGAATATATTAGAAACGTAATACCTACTTTAGATACAAGTTTTACGAACATCCTGGCATTGTTCGAACCGCCTGGAACACGTTCTTCGTTATCAAGCTGTAGATCATAGATTTCTCATTACAACACTGGATCAATTTGAACTATTATTTGTTGGAAATATGTTTTGAAATGATTACGAAGGTGGGAGACTAACCAGCGGCTTTTCCGGTGGTGAACTGTTAGAATGACTGTACACGTTATTAAAGCACATTATCTGCCTGAGATAGGATTTAATAACCGTTATTATTTTATTCAAGTGGATTTTATTTATATAAAGTCTACTTGGAAATATGACTTTGTTTTATTTACTTATATCGTTTTATTATTTTAATTCATCATTTTGACACCGGATGCAAAACCGTCGGCCGGGATTCGAGTAATATGTCTCAGCTAATCTCACTTACGGCAGCCTGCGGCCCACACAGTCGGCGTGTATTTTAGTCGGTTTAAGTCCGACTTAACCTCGCCCACCGACTCCGATGGCGCACAATAATAAAAGGACCGCATGCAACTCCGGGACGAACGCATTTTTAATTTCTTTATCTTTGCTAAAATCAATGTCAATATGTTGGAATATTGTTGCGTGTTTCAATAATAAATAAACTAACTTACAAACATGAACGTCTATAGTATTATTAAGACGCGATTAGTATAAAAACTTAATCTGAATATCGTGTTTAGATTCTGTAAAACTTCGTTGGATATCAAAGATGATATTCAAGCCGACAAACACGTTTTTTGTGCGTAAACCATCCGTGCAAGATTCATAGATACTGTAGGTATAGTCATTTTTATTTTTATGGCTTTTGGATGGTTAACATAGCGTTTATTACTATTACACGTAGTACTATTATCTATTCTGTGCTATTACTGAGGCGAAGTTAATATTCCTAGGCTTACCAACTTTTATACGTATCTAAATCTATAAATATTGAAGGTTTAAGATCTTCATTTATATTTATTTATTTTAAACTTTACGCACAAGTACATAGGCGGACTTAATGCCACAGGCATTCTCTACCAGTCAACCAAAGGTAGTGCAGAGAAAAACTCAGTAGGTGCACTATTGAGTGTAATATTATAGAGAGAATTCACCGTTTACCGGAACAAGAATTCAATAAAGTAATATTTTATTTAGATATATAGTATGATAAAGTAGGTAAATTATGATGTAGTTACTTATAATATACATAATATAAATAAATAGGTGTACATAAATATACATATCAAAAACAGATTAAATATATAGGTACATAACCATACAATATACATACTGAAACACATATTTTTCTTTTAGGAAGAAGGGCAATATTTGTAAGCATGACAAAATTAAATCTGGTTGATTTATGGTGTTTACGGTTATAAAAGTCACATGCGCTGTGTTATATATTATCAATAGAAAATGAAAGTTTAATCTCATAAACATTCGCAGTTTCTCTCTCTTTAAGTTACCTAACTCGCTCCAAGAATCAATCTAACATATGTAGGCACATATAGATTCGCACATCTCTCGAAATAAGTTCAGGTGAATACTTACAATTACTTTATACCTAACTTGGTGGTTGCTGGTGAATTTGCTGATAGCAGGCCTTTTTGCGTCGCCATAAATCATTTTGTAAACAAAACATATGTATTTTATACATTTATCTAATACATGAGCAATTTTTATGTATATCCATATTTTATGTCTTAAGATAGTGATATCTTGGAAACTGTTGTAACGATTTTGATAAAAATTTGTATATACGAGTAGATAAAGTTCGACTTTTTTAGTTTATATATACCTAGATGTTTTATTAAAAAAACGCGATGTTACGTATAAAAAAACATTATAAATACACAACTCTCGCATAAATCTTTGAGATACTTGCATAAGTTCTTGCATAAAAACTTTATGAGATGTAATGAGATAGCGTTAAGAACAAATGACATCAATATGACCTCAATTATTCAAATCATATACCTATATGACTATTGGATGCACAACTAGTTATGGATAAAATAACTTTTGCCCGCGGCTCCGCTCGCATGGATGTCGGTTATCGCAATCAAGCATAGCCTATGTCCTTTTCCAAGGTTTAATCAACGTCTTTCAAATTTCATCACAATTGGTTCAATGGTTTTTTCGTGAACGCGTAACATACAGACAAATAAGCAGACATAACGAGTTACTTCTTTAAAATATTGGTACGTATTATAAATAATAAAATATACATTAATTCGTGTCTCTGTAATTATGTGTTCTCATGGACGTAGCTATGCTGGGAAGTGGGAATAGAAGTTAAACCCCTCCCCTTCCCTCCATGAAATCCTGCTATCTTACTAATATTGGAAATTGTGAAGCAGTTCGGAAATATATCATGTTATTCAGTTACAAGTATGCTTAAACGGGTCAAGTGTGTTACATATATACCTAGTTGGGTATGTGCTGGCTAATGCTGGTAATGGGTTTGGCTAGTTTTATATATTATCCACAAATCAACGTTCTCTCATTTTTCGAACGTGTTTGTTTTTTAAACCCCTCCCGCAACAGCAACTGAAACTTAACTTAGCTCATGGGTGATCTAGTACCTACCTGTCTCAAAGATACGTGTATGCGTAAACAATAATTCATTTATGACGTGAGGCACCACCTAAGTCTCATTGTTTTTTGTATTTACAAATAGATGAGCGCTTTGTGGTCTGAAAAAAGTATCAATTTAACTTTATATTGTGCCGAAATAAGCTGTACAGTTCTAAAACTAGCTGTAGATATCTATGATTGGCACTAAGGTGGAAATACAATTATTACCTTTTTTTATCGTGCGCACAATCCCCCCGGATACCCCCCCCCCCCCCCCTCCGGGTCACCATCCCACCAACCCAACCCATCCTGGTGGGGCCAAAACCAATGGGAGCGGTTATGTCGGACTCGAACAGACTAAAATGCACGCCGTCTGAGGGTTGTAAGTTGCCGGAGGTGAGATTACCGGAGGCCGGAGTCATATCCCTCGCACCTCGGCCGACAATACAATTGTTACCAATGACCGCATAACGCATGGGGTCAAGTAAAAAAAAAATATTGTCTCTATTTGTGCAAACGATGTGTGTAGAATTAAAATTTTGTCATTAATCATCATCATCTTAACGTTGTTCCAAGTCGGATGCATCCGAGTCTTGTATTTCGGAGCGCATGGTTCGCTTTTTGTCCTGCCCTTAGTCTGGCTTATACTACTATCGTCTGCAAACCACTGCCATCTAACCTCCCAAGTAATTTGTGGTTGGCTGGGACCTAAAGATCTTGGAGGGTCCTAAAAACATACACCTAAAGTACCAACGCAAAAAACAGTATATTATTCAATTTTGTTGAAAATTTCACATAGATCTTGATAATGGTTAACGAACAACATAATGTTAGTTAGAAAAAAACTGTGAAGGTAATTTTGCTTGTGCGTGTAGAGTCTACGTGAATAACATCTGAATTATAACGGCAATAAGAAAATTCTATTGTTTGGTACCTACTATCAAGTAATAAACTATATAGAAGATCTCACTTAGTAACAATAAATTATAACTTGAGCAACCGAGTTTTACTTGGCGTATTTTTATGCGCTATTTTAACCTCAGATGAACTTTAAAAAGCAAACCCTTATCTGAGTACAAACTTTCATTCAAATCGTTAGAACGCTTTTCAAGAATTTAGGTGTGATAATAGTATTGTGATAATATCGTGATAATGTTGTGATGTTATAGTGATAGTTTATATATTAGATATGTTAAAGAATATTTATATTTATCTGTATAGTGATAGTATAGTGATTACATAGTGATTGCATAGTGATATTATAGTGATAGTATAGTGATTGCATAGTGATAATATAGTGATAGTAGTGCGATAGTCGTGTGATTGTAGTTAGATAATAGTGTATAAATAAGTCGTTTATTGCCTAGTATTAGATAAACTTACATAAATATCCACCTACTTGTTTATGCTGACTTTGCCGGAAGTACTTGCCATCTGACCTCCCAATATCAGTGCTTTTTCCGTTAATCAGGTGCACCGGTTATCAGATAAAGTTCACTTTGACCCATAAGACCTTAATAGACCCCATACGCCCTCAATATACCCCATACGCCCTCAAAGTGCAAAGAGACAGTATCATTCAGTTAATTCCAAATAAATATAATAATTGTGTCGTGTGATAAAATATCGATTAAATTCATAAGCAAAAGTTAACTTCAATTTATAATAATGTCAGTGGACCATTAGTTTTGTCTGAAAGGTCCTTGTGAGTTAATAGGTATATGCGCGGCGTCCTCACATTAATCTCAGTTGAAATCCGCATTAGAAAAACCAACAGAATATCTAATATATAGATAGGTAGCGCTTTTTAGCACGTATGTGGTAATACTAGTAATGTTTTATTTACTGCTAAAATATACAAACAAGCAGCTCTTATCCCTGTGGAAAATTATTGCATTGTAAACACAGATTACGTTTGAAGCTTAGTTGTATAAACTAGAGATTCTTGTATAACATATAAAATATACAGACCACTATTATTTGACAACCGCTCTAACGATTTTGACGACTCTTTATATACAGAGAGTCAGGTTTTCTAAGTTTATCTGTATCTTTCCTGAATATCTAAGTCTTGTCAACTATGTAGGTAGCTACTAACATACTTAACATGTAAAATAAAAATTGATCATTAAATTCATTAACCTGAAAATCAAGTATGAAACTTGTAGAGAGGCCTATGTTGAACTCAATCATATAGACTACAGAGTCTTAACAAATATTTCAATTTCGAATATTTGAACAATTACTTATTATAATCATAATACATGTAGAAAACTCGTAATTATTATATAAGTAGTATACTGTAAGAGGATGTGAAGACAATTAAAATTTCCTTGTACAATGAAGTAATCTGTAAACGTACCTACGTATTTTTATAACACTTAGTTGCTAATAATAACTTCATCTATTTACATAACATCTTCATAATTGTGTTAATGTTAATGAAGGAAATTAATATCAACAATTAGTTTATAAAGGTACTTTATAGAAAACAAAAAATTGCCGTATCACTTGTCGTAATTAAAACACTAAAAATAAAGTAAAAAAAGGTAAATAGAAACAATAATAAAAGTGAAAACATTAATAAAAAGTAAAAAATGATAGGATAGATATAGGTAGCCTTGCCCGGTAGGGAAAGAGGATGGCAAGAATGATCGTCTAAAGTAACGTTGTAGTAAGTAAAGTAACATTGTTGTAAATATTATAAAATAATAAAAGTCAAATGAGGTGATTCACTTAAAAATTACCTGTCTGATGCCTTCAGAATGATTTTACCTAAAGCAAATAAAAAATATAAAATCGTTATATTATACAGATGTATCGGAGTTTAGCAATGCTCGGCATAAAATGTTATGTATAAATGACCAATAAGCACGGTCTTGCGGTTATTCTAAATTAAAACTTCAAAATACCTACTGAAAACAAGTCAATGTAGTGTGCCTACCGAGAAGTATAAAAGGTAACAGATATTAGGAAGTCTATTAAAAATATGAGACCACCGTGACACTGCACATTAGCACTGAAGTAGCTACTGCAATTGAGCACACTCAAGCACAGTCGATTCCTGGTATACATATATAAAACGAGGCTTGATAACGACCCTAGCTCACACAGATGTGTAGTAGATAGCATCTAGATGGTACTATAATTACCTCGCTTAGAATAACTTCATTATTTATGGTTTGTACTTCCAGCACTGCCAGTTAGATTTTATTACAGCTCATATACAAGTAATAACCCATTATAATTGGTGCGTATAATTTTACTAATAATATAAAATTGACATTTTTAAGACATTTGGATGTTTTTTATTTAATCATGCTCAAACGGCTGAAAATATCTGGTTGAAATTATATTACGTACAGAGATAGATAATATTGTAGAATAACACGAATATTACTTTTAACCCTGGAATAATTCCATTAGAAACAGGATCATTAGACTGCCAGGTGTTTGGAGTCATGGGCTAGAGCTTAATTTATGACCGAATATTACGAGAGAATATTTGAGAATTTAAATATATTTTTAAGTCTCTCCATATTCGCAACATGACAAATTATCTACATTATTTAACTAATGTGTAATTCTAGTATATTTTAGAGATTTAGTGTGGTAACAGGTATAAAACGTACAAATTAATAGAGTTCATCAATTTTGATCAATGTCTTTCTCCTAGACCTGTGTTGTTATAGACATGACTCATGGTAAAAACGTGTTGTAAACAGATAACAAAATATGAATGGAAAATAAAATCGTTTGCAATTCGTCACGTGCAACCGCAAATAACTGGTTTTATGTTGCTATTTTTTGTCCTGTACTGTATTCAAGTTAATAAAACAGGTAATACTTCTATACCTATACATGTTATAAGTCATGTGAGGCCATTGTTTGCGTACGAAAAACATTAATTAGATCAGAATAATTCCTCTAAAGCTGAATAAAATATTCACTAGCTTTGTTTATGTGGTTAATTACCTTTGTTAATAAGAGGAATGTGTTAGAATGAGAAATCATAGCAAACGCCCCATTTATCATCATCAAATATGTGAACAATGTTTGTGAATAGACATTGGAACGACCAATAAATTAACAATAATGAGAAGTAAAGTACAGATACAATTGAAACAGAAAATGAAAAAGAAACTGGCAAATATATAAAGACTAACAAATTAGACGATATAAATGTCCCGTGTTCTAAAGACCGACTTGATACATCGCGGGTGTTAAGTCACCTGTCAAGATTTTTGACTATTTCTTATTTTCTTAAATATTCTACAACAATCTACACAACGCTATCTAGACCCATGGTAAGCATAGTTTAACTAGCTTGTGTTATGGAATCTAGAATACGGATAAACATACTTAAATACTTTTTTTTTTGTAAATACATACATATTATACATAGAAACACCCAGACCAATGCAAATACCCATATTCATGCATACAAATATTTGCACTGAGCGGGGATCGAACCCGCGCCTCCTGTGTAGCAGTCGTGTTCACTACCGCCACGCCACAGAGGCTGTCAATGTTCACGTCTACGAAGTTATTTTAGTTATAGTTTTAAAATAATTATTGTTTTTACCTAGAATGCTGTTTTTCCGGCATAATATCTTATATGGTTATGTCACTGTATGTGTATCTATACCATAAACTTAAAATATACTATCTATTGCTACAGAAAACCTTCAAAATAGCTGGATGAATTGCCATTTTGTTTGATTCATCTTAAAACCCTGTGTCGTTAGGTGATATAAACTAAATTAACATGCTGGTTCTAGAAACTAAATTGTATGTCGTTAATATTTTTGCTTAACTGCCTAGGAAGTATAAAAATTAGAAGATTGTAAAATACGATGTAAAGTAGGTCAATATTAATTGCTGAGTAAAAGAGATGTACGAGGTATGAGCACATGTAACTTTCTAAGTTTAAAGGATATTAAATATCAATAAAAAATAAAGGAAATCATAAACTCGTTATATTTGAAATTTCAGCTCAATGAGCAACATCATATACCAAAATATTTTGTGTTTGCTAAGTCCCAATTACTGTATATTATTTATACAATTTTTTTATAAAAATTCGTTTCACCCCTACACGTTCAAAATTCTATCTTCTTTCAAATTCACCACAAATTAACATACATTAGATCGTGTGATAAGTAATAATAAATGGTACTGTATATAGATCTGTACTTTGCTATAATTTGTTCACATATTAACACCCTGTTTGTAAGTTTCAAATTAAATTTTTATCTATCTTGAAAGACGAAGTAACGATAGTCAGAATTCACTCCCTAGTACCTAAGTACAAGTTTATAACGACATTACAAAGATCATCATTTAGCTTACACGTGTCCCGTATCTTATTTGTGTCGTTTACATGTGTCCAGTATCTTATTTGTGTCTTTTCTTAGTAATTATAGCACGTGTATGGATGTGGCGTATGATTTCTTTAGGGTGCATAATACAAAAATGGATGAGATGGACGACCTATATGTGCTTATTCACCTACAAACCGCAATTTATATGGCATACTTAATATACTTATTCAAACTATATGTATGTAAAAAAAGAGCATTCTACTGGTGCTATTGAACTAAACGGCATGGACGATGAAACTATGATAACACTTAGTTGATTCATAGTGTTGTTAAGAATTTTGTTGATCAATGATGTGCCAATGATACCTTGCATGACGCTTGCTAGATGTCAGCTCCCAACACACCAAGATCATAACCCGTGGAGGCCATAAGTTCAATGTTAATACGCAATGAATCTTAAACTACTTAGCACTCAAGAAGCGGAATACTAATGAGTTTAATTTTATTAGTTGTATCAACAGTAAAATTGTTTTATTACTAAATCAACCGCAAGGTCAGTTAAGATTTTAGCCTTCAATGGTATTTCTAAACATTTACATATATAAACGAAGTCTCGCGATGGCTTAAGGATAAGTACTTCCGCGGTCGTTGTAAAAAGTTTGCCAGAGAAAGTTAAATGTGAAACCACAAGAACTCGTATACTCGAATGAGTAATATTTGTTTTGTTACAGGACATGGGCGGTTGTGCCTGCTGAGTGCACACACTGCCGCACTTATATTATGTTATTCAAAAATTGTTATATAACATGTTTTTCTTTGTTTCTGTCTATTTTTTTAAATCTTTTTCCTGTTTAGGAATACACAGTACCTATGCAAAAATATGTATTCTAGTATAAGTATATCTAGATGATAATAGTAAGATAAGCTGATTTTTTTATTGTTGTGGCAAAAATGTTTCCTTTCAACCTTTCAACTCTCGATATTATTTACTTTGTGCAGTCTAAACGTTTTTGAGAATTGAGAATTATAGTATTTCCTTCTATTTTCCAGGTTTCGATCTGAAACGATTGCAAAACTATTTTTAACCCAGGTTAATTAAAATATCGTTAATGGTGAATAAGATATGTATATACGTCGGGTTTGCTCGTTTTTGCTGTATTCTATTTACGATTCTCACTTGCGCACTGCAGTAACTCGGATGTTAATTGCGCTGTAAAATTAACTACTGATAACTCGATTTGAAATTTTTTTATTCATTTACTATTATATTACTATACTACTACCATTAAGGTAATCTTGTTATATCAAATCGTTTGATAATTATATGGGTATCTATTGCTACTTTCACTGTCAATATAATTCGATTGTTGTGCTGCCAATTTTACAAATGTTTATAATATAAGTGTTTAGAACAATTACTTTTAGTGAAATGACGTGACGTCAACAAGTTTTCGTACTTATTGTATTTCCTTCGAGTAGAATGACTAGGATTAGCTCGTTGAAGAGGCAATGGGCGGGACACATAGCGCGCAGAACAGATGGCCGATGTAGCGAAAATGGCGACCGCGTACGGGCAAACGTAGCGTAGGACACCCAACGATCAGGTGGAAGGACGACCTCATCAAGGTCGCCGGGAAGCGCTGGATGCGGGCAGCTTTAGATCGGTCATTCTGGAAGTCTGTGGGAGAGGCCTATGTTCAGCAGTGGACTATGTGTGGCTGATAAGAATGACTCAAATCCATCCATTAATTAACTCCGAATATTTTGCAGTGTATTTTATAACCAAGAACTTCAGGTCTCGAGCCAACCACACCAGTAAGCACGCGCATACTTTCTTCTCCGAATTAGACAAGGTTAACTTAACCAGAATAATAATAAACCAAATTGTAGAAGAGAGGAATTAGAGAGCAGACCCCAAACTCCAAAGTGCAACCTTTCAATACAACCGGAATTGTAAGACTTCAACAGTAAAAAAAATCTAGATTGTTTGAAGACTTATTAAAACCCGTTATTCAAAATCTCCTGTCGAAGTAAGTACTACATAATTGAAATCACTCAACAAATACGTCATAACAAAAAGTTCTCACTACACTTACTTGATCCCGTTACTTGAACAAATCACAGACACAAATATGTGTCACCAACCAAATGTCAATGGGTGACACAAACAAACTTGTCACACACACATTCATTCAATCACACATATGTACTTGACGCTATATCTACATAGCGATGAGGTGGGGCGAGAATTACTACGGCACAGGGCATAGTTGAACAATAAAAAATTAATAGACGATATTTAACTACATTGAAATAAATCAAAATATTGATGTAATCTTGAAAAATCATTTTAAAAATCTTGCTTTTGAAAGTTTAAGTGTTATCGATAAATTGAAATGTGATAAGCTAATAACGATGGCGACTGTACCTTGCCACTGATTGAGACTGATGAGTGCATTCAAACCTTGGCCCAGACATGATAGCATGGCTGCTTCTAATTAAGATCAGACACTTCGGATAACAAGGCCGGAACACGACACCGCCCATTTTCCTTCCTCTAACCGTCTAAATTACCACTACTACCTGATTGATTGATTTAATTAACCATCTTTTTGCCAAAACAATATTTTAAGGTTTCTTGGAATCAATATTGATATATTAACTACTTGATACCTGCGTCTCCGCTCGCGTAAATATCTTTAATTTTGATCATATCTCAGGTTATATTCAACCATTATAGAAGGTAGGACACAGCGGTATTTCCGCCCAATTGTGCAGTCCGACTGGGGAAGTACCTCCGCCCTACAGAATACTGCGGTTATAATAACTTTGTGTTGTGTTCCCAGCGGAGAGAGAGCTGAGCTCACTGAAGAATTTGTGCTGTCAGTGGGATGACTAAAGGCTTGTCCTGCTTTGTTCTCTACACTGACGGCAAAGACACTCTGTGCTTACAGGGTCGACAGCGCGAGTGTGGCTTCTCTGATGTTACACACGTCCATAGGCCACGGTAACCATTTTCCATCAGGTGGGCCGTGTGCTTGTCTGCCAGCTAAGTGGTATAAAAAAAACCAACAGCGATTAAACCTAAGTAAGATTTTAAGTTTGACCAAGACTTTTAAAACAAAAATAGCATCGAATCCGCTCAGTAGCTTTTGTGTCCACGAGTACGATAACGATTCAGGAAACGGTAATATAACATAGCTCATTTTTTTAAATATCTCCATGTACAGAAAGAACACTACTTTTCAATCATATTTTTTTATAGATGGGAAGCATAGTCAGGTAGGTTACCTGTGTCTATAAACGCTACCAATTTCATGTCCCTTGCTTGGCAGGCTAAATTAAAAGATCAATTTACATGCTTAATTGACTACAATTGATAATGTTAAAATATATGTGTGATAAATAACTCAGTAGGTATACTTCAGACAGTTTTGTGAAGTAAATTGTATTTGTATACATCTTCTAAAAATGAAAGGTTGTTGTTCATATACATTTTTATCACATATATTATTAACAATGACCCACAAACAAATGTCGCTTGCTGACCGAACGTGCTCATTATGCACCGAAAACTGCTCATTGACAGATCTCTGGGTCGCCGTAGACAAAGCGAGGTATGAAACAAAATACTAGACTCGCACGCTCCCAGCTACCATTAAGATTATTTATTTTTATGGTGGCACTTCACATGGCTGTTTGTTTTTACTATTGGGCGTTTGGTGATTTGCTAAAATGTTTGATATATGCAAACATGCAAATATAGTCAAACACAATTTACTTCACCAATAACTATTCACTGCAAAGAGGTAAGAGTATGAACATGTGAATTGTCACATTTTGTCTACTGTTAAAGATACTCTTATTCTCGTAAGGAATTTTAAAAATCTACATAACTTGTCTACATGACATAACATAACATAAACTCACGCCTATATCCCCGAAGTGGTAGGCAAAGGTGCTGGCACCCACATTTCGCCAGTTTATGTTTAGGTCCCAATGTAATAATTGGCGAGCCTATTGCCATTAACCGGGCACTTATAAACCTGCGATAAATACACACATAACTTCAAAAAACATCGAAAAGTCATTGGTGTGTGCCATGGTAAAACCTGGGATCGAACCCGAGACCTCGTCTCAGCAGTCCATTACCCATACCACTAGGCTACCGCGGTTATATTCGTCAATATCGTATTTGATATTGGTCATATTTGTCAAATAGACAATAAGGCAAATGCTTTGTCGAATTCGTCCAATACCTAATAAAAAGCCGTCGTTTAAGTTTGGGTGTTTACAAATCGATATGGAGAATAACTGATTCACATAGCAAATGATTTGTTATAAGAATTGAGAAATCTTTACCCCCGTAACAATTTAAATGCAACAATACTAAAAATAGAAACGACAGAAAGTAACCTTTATAGGCCGTCTCGCAGAAATAAAGAACACTGTAATAACTTAAACAACTTGTAAGAAATTTTAATTAAAATATGTTGCATTATGTTTGTATACCGAAGTGAAATTCAAGTTATTTTATTTTGCATTAAAATCGCGCAGGGCTACGTTCTGTGTCCAGAACCTATCTGAATTCCATCTCCTATTCGTTTAATTAAAACTGTAGTTATTTGAATTGGCATATTAGTATCCTGGTATCTCAAAACGCTCAAGTACCTACTTAACGATTACAGGTATAATTTTATGCAAAGGTCGTGATAGCAATTAACGCTTTCTTTATTGAACTGTGGAGTAATGAACATTAAACCGTCCCTTATACTTATAAATTTCTTGTTTATTACTTTATCTACCATAACATTTATCTGTTTACCGGTGACGATACTACTTAGTCATGTATCTGCAATACAATTCGACAAGCAGTTAACATTTAAAACGTTCAAATAGAATTAAGAAGCGCTAATTTTGTGCTCATCATCTCCTTTTTGCAACTTTTTTACATGCTAATGACATATCCGCCTAGTCTGTAGAATAATTAAATCTCAACCTTGGATTAAGTTTTCTTTTGTATTATGTCATTCGACAGGGTAACCGCAATCAATTGTAAACCTAACCTGTACCTACTTCAACAGACCGTACGGCAAACCGATCGCAAAGATATTTTAGAAAGCTATTTAAATAATTCTATGCCAAGCATAAAAAAGTGATCGTTAATTGGTTTTATCTCAAAGTAATATAATTATTTTTATGTTTATAGACGCATCAAGACGCTTTAATTACCTTGATACACAATTCTAATTAAAGGATACGAATACATCCTGCCTACACCGTCGACAGTGTACATTCATGTCAATGACAACCTATAACAATGTGTACTTTATTATTCCCGCACATCTACGAGTAATGCTTTGAATATTTATAATATTAATAATATTGCCAAGTGTGGTGAAACACTTATTTTCCTCAATGAAGTGTGGGTATGTGGGAAAAGAAAATTGACACACGTATTTTCTTATGAGCATTTCATCCTCTGCTAAATATAATAAAATGCAGCACTGTATATTTCCTTGTTAATAAAGTGCAATCAAAGTTGAATTAAAAAGGCGTTCTTTTTCGTTATTAAAAGGTAACTGAAAAGTCGAATTTAATATCATATCTCAAGTAGCCGTAGGTAACATACTTGAGAAAACTAGAATAAATCTTTATACCTATCAAGCCACAATTCTGGAAGACAGCGTTCATTACCCCCTTACACAAGAAAGGCTCTAGGGATCTTGTAGAAAATTACAGGCCTATATCGAAACTCTGCCTTTTCGCCAAGACTCTAGAAAAACTTATTTATCCCTCAATCTACCATGGTATTAAACGGTCTTTAAGCGAAGCTCAGCACGGTTTTTTGAGAAATAGATCCACCGTTTCTAACCTGCTCACTTGTTCTGACTATCTGACAAAGATTATGTCTGAACCTTCACAAGTTGACGTGGTCTATACGGACTATAGTAAGGCATTCGACAGAATAGATCATAATACCCTTTTGCTAAAGTTGCAGCGCATAGGTATCAGAGGAAATTTGTTCAGGTGGTTCAAATCATATATTGAAAACCGCTGTCAGACAGTAGTTTTGAATGGATATACGTCCATGGCTTCGCGGATACCATCTGGAATACCGCAGGGATCCCTTTTAGGTCCGTTGCTATTTATTATTTTTGTTAACGACATTGATTCTTGTTTTAACCACTCTAAGATAATTCTTTATGCTGATGACATGAAAATACTTTGCCCGATATCAGAAATTGGTGACTGCCTTGGTCTACAGTGAGATCTAGACGAGCTTCAAAAATACTGTCTTCTTAACAAGCTAGAACTTAATGTCTCAAAGTGTTGCGTCACCTCGTACACCCGTAAAACTTTACCCGTTTCCTTTCAATATAAGCTGCAAAATACTATTTTAAAAAGATTAAGTGTTGTTAGGGATCTAGGTGTAACTTTTGACTCCAAGTTAATATTTGATGAGCATATAGAAAACATTGTTAAGGAGGCTTCAAGGGCCCTTGGTTTCATATTAAGATTCGCGACCGATTTCAAGAATGTGAAAACGTTCAAGATTCTATACTGCGCATTCGTTCGCAGTCACTTGGAGTTTGCATCACAGGTGTGGAACCCGGTGTACCGCACTTATATTGATAGGATCGAGCGTATTCAGAAACGGTTTTTGCGATTTCTGCAATACAAGACACGTAGGTATACCTCTAACTACATTGTGCGGTGTAAGAAGTTTCATATACTACCCCTGCATGAACGGAGACGAATCGCAGATGTTGTGTATTTACACAAAATGGTGACTGGTATCGTGGATTGTCCCGAGTTGTTGGGAGAGCTTGGCTTTATAGCACGATCCAGACTATTACGTAATCCTAGTTTACTCTATGTACCCCTTGTTAAGTGCACCTACCGGCAGAACTCATTCTTAATACGGGTGAGCAGATGCTTCAATATGTTATGTCGAGAATTAGATTTGGACCTCTTTAATACAAATGCTTCCCGTTTAAAGCACGTTCTAGCGAATAGGTTCTTTGGTGAGAGTTAATCCGGATAATAATCTGTAGTGGTTTTATTCAAAAGATAGATGTTTAGTTTTGTTTACCTACTGTTTTTTTCCCTTATTTTTATAAACATTATTGTTACTAGTGGAAACTTGTTAATGGCCTTCAGCTATTAATTATTTAAGACTATAAACTGTACACTAGCTGTAAGTTTTCCAAATATAATAAAATAAAAAATAAAATAAAATAAGTGATTGGGGATCACACAAACATTACTTTATTTCATAAAAGCGTATTTCCTACAAATGTATTGCATGTCTTTAATAATTCATACGGTCACGATTGTATATTTCCGAATGCACGTAACCATCATGTATGTATATTTCGTTCCCAAGTATGACCAACCGGTACTGGTTTGGTAAATCCGGTGAAACATTAAATGTATTGAGTAAAATAAATAGAGATAAGTAATATTGCAAGTACGTGCTCAGGATTTTATAACGGTCTTAAGTCTGCGAATTTAAGGTCAATAACGAAGAGGTTACCTGTACAATCACAGGATGAATTATCGGTAGATATTTTTATTGAATTATCGCCTAACTTTTGGCAAAGGTAACAATTTATTGTTCACTGTTAGCGAGCTGTGCAACCATTTTGCGATACATCACATTATTCAATACGAGCTATACGGACGCTATGGCCTATTGTTCCAAAGATCATGAGGGTATTGAAGAATCGTTTTAACGATTGAACTTGGGTGGCTTAGCGGTGTTATTGCATGGGCGATTATTAAAATAAATCAACCTTAGAACCAAAGCTCGGTTGGTCGAATCTTATTTAGTTGCTATAGAAGCAGTTTACATTCAATTGCGTATGAAATTGGCGATCGCGTATTTGTGTTTATCTTTTTTCTTTTGTATCGTTTGATTAGTTTTGATTCTTAGAATTGAAATCAGGTGTGTGTGGTGCGATGAGCAGCTATGTATCCATCTCGGTCGACAAACTTGTTTGAGGTACCGTTCTCAGTTGCGACTTGCGAGTGAGAGTAATTACGGTTGCAGTTGCGGCGCCGTTCGTCTGGCTGAAAGTGGCGCCGGCAACCGGGCCGGTTTACTTATCTTATCACAGTATATGTACCGATATTGTATGAGACTATTTCTATGGTGGAGGATATTTTCACAATTGTTTATGATATTAAAGCGAAAAGGGTTGATAAAGTTTTGGAATATAAGAGACAAATCAGCTCGAGCATAATTTTACTTCTTTTTTTTACCATCCCTGCCGACGCGGTATAGAAGAAATATATATTTATATATATTTTATTTTACTTTACCGCAACCAAATAGCACTGAATTTGGAATAGAACATGTTACAAATTCATATAAGTGAACCAATTTATATTTAGGTAGGTATCTCTATATTTTTTTCTTTAAAATTTAAGTAAGATGAAAAATATAGGTCATAAAACCAATTACAAGAATTGGAGATACAAATCCGTCACTGTATTAATAGCACAATGACCACAATTCCACTGAAATAAAGTAAAATATTTTTTGTAATTATTACGTATACTATGAATGACGTCGAAAAAAACCAATATCGATTTATTTTGCTTCTATATTCTAAATATTTATCTTAAAATCAATGACGTATGCCAGGCTAGCTCGAAGCCGACCTTATTTATGATCAAAATATTCATATCTATGCGAATGTATTTGGTGTTATTGATGAATTAATGCTATTTTAATCGACCTTTTCGCTAATTTATCTACTCATGTGTTCGAACTTCCGCTTTATTTGTTTACCGGAACATATGTTTTGTATGCATAATACGCCTTCTTTCAGGTCAAATAGATCTTCCTATTTTGATATCCTACATCTTGACGTGTTTTGAAGCTTGCATTGTAAATGTAAAATTAATGTTGTGGTTAAAACCATCTCTTTGGCTAGGCCGATAGTCAGAAGATATACATTATAACATTGGTAATTATTTTCAAATATAACTTCAGAGGTAAAAAATATAAACATTCAAATGCCATCCAGCGAACATCCCGGTTGCAATTGATCGCTTGTCTATTTCATATATTTTTGCATTTTGCGATTAAAAAATTGACTGTCCTCCTATTCTCCAACCCTCGTACATTGTTCGAAAGGCGCCATATTCCCTACCCTCCCCCAGATTATGACGAACTTGGACCAACTAAAACGCACGCCGTCTGTGGGTTGTTGCTTATTGCCGACGTGAAATTGATAGGTATATCCCACGCACCCCGACCGACCCAGAGCCATATCTCTCGATCTGGCCCCCCTCGGATGAGGGAACCGTCCTCAACTCGTTCCCAAGCATCGGGAGGCGCTAGAGCCGACAGGTCTAGCATCTAAGGGATAAAGTAGCTATGGAACATGTTAATAGGTCGCCAATGTTCCCAAACAATTTTGCACATAAATATTGTCTACAAACTGTCATAGACGTTTGAAATTATATAAATATCACACGCCAATGGATCGCAAGGCATACAACATGTTTTCTTTGTCGAAGTGATTTGTTTACAAATGAACGGCTGTAGTGTCAGCAGCAGGAACGATGTCCTAGTTTTCTGTTTACTTGTAGATAAATGTGAATACATATATGTTTAAAACACACTTGTTGATTTTGCGGTACCTATTTGTGGGGTAAACACAATATCCTATTGAATATAAAATTAGGTTAAGTCAAGTCGTAATCCTAAGTATCGACGTGTGTGACCTAGGTATTGGAACCATGCTAGTTGAGGAATGAAGCTCTGACGAACCCTTCCCTATAAATGTTCAGGGGTAAGATAAACTATCCCATAAATATCAACCACAAATAGAAAGGATAAGTCTACAGAACTTCAAAGAGTACTTTGGACGCTACTGGGATAAGTACTCGGGTGAAGAATTATCAAAATTTGGCTAAATACAAGTATGTTTATCCGTATTTTAGAACGCATATAACAAACTAGGTTTATTCATGTCTAGTTTTAGTACAGTATGTTCTAGAATGTTATCATTATGAATTATTTTGACAAACATAAAATTATCATTATTAAGAACATAACCGATACGAACGATATCAACGCGATGTGTCTTTGTTTATGATGTGATGTACTGAATACTAATGTCATATAACTATATTATTCCTAACCTACAGAGTGGACATAGAATCACTCACTGACGATTAATTGAAAATTAATAAGCGATCTAGTCGGACATATATAGATATGTATGGGTTGCCTGACAATCTAATGCATAAAATTCTCGTGCCACTGTGTTTGTCTAAAAACTCCTCCGAAACGGCTTGATGAATATTGGGCGATTTTTCGTGTTTATTTTCTACCCTTAAGTTATAAGGGTGGCTCAACCTAACCAACAACCTAATAATATCCTTTTTTCCTTATTTGTATTTTTTATTTGATTATGATTTGCTATTGAAAAATACATATAATCCTAAATTTTGCATCTTTCTAGAACCATTTTTTTTGCGGCTAAACAACGATTGCCGGGTCATCTAGTTTATTTGTAAGAATATGAAAAAAGAAAGAAAAGTCATAAATGTTTACTGTACCTACTGTCATGGCTGAAATTATGATTAGGTATATACGTAGGTAATTTATGAAGTTTATGTAGATGGTTGTGTATAATACTCCATACACTACGACTTTACATATTTTGCAATTCACCTAAATTTATCTCATGTGTTGTTTTTATTCCGGAAGACAACGTATTATATTCCTATATAAATGAAATATATACAAACATGTTAGGTGTTGTAGGCAAAGCATACCTAGGTCCATATTCATATAACATGTGAATATAAAATTAAACGTACATGATGCAAATATGTTTTTTTTATACCACTTAGTTGGCAGACAAGCACACGGCCTACCTGATGGGAAGCGGTTACCGTGGCCTATGGACGTATGCAACACCAGGGGTGTCACACTCGCGCTGCCGACCATGAAGAAACCTTCTGATGCCCCTTTTGAAGAACCCCATATTGTAGGCGCTTGGGAAAAACGCAGTAGGGAGGTGATCCCACAGCTTGAGTGTGCGTGGGATGAAGTTTCTTTCATACCGCACAGGGGACAGAGTTTTAATGGTTCCATGTAGGTAATAGATAGCAACCCTAATGTTACTTAACAGACACATGCCAGCCTGAGTGCTACTGTCTAAAAATGCCTAAAAATACATTTGCCCGATCGTTGAATTGAATGCGTATGTTGAGTAACATAAGAAGCAATTTTCTACTCAATTTCATTCAGATAAAGTTTTTTATTACTTTCGAGTAAACTGTTAAAACATTACAAGGCTTAAGAATAATGGTATATATTAGTACCACCGTAGCCTAGAGGTATGGGTAATGGACTGCTGAGACGAGGTCTCGGGTTCGATCCCAGGTTTACCATGGCATATAAGAATGACTTTTTGATACTTTTCGAAGTTTATGTGTGTATTTATCGCAGGTTTATAAGTGCCTGGTTGATGGCAATTGGCTCGCCACCTATAACATTGGGACCTAAACATAAACTGGCGAAATGTGGGTGCTAGCACTTCTGCCTACCCCTTCGGGGATATAGGCGTGAGTTTATGTTATGGTATATAGATAAGCAATTTGTGAATACTTCATTAAAATGTTCTATATTTGCACATGATGTCGAATCAGTTGCGTTGCCGCATCGAATCTGTATGAAGCATATTGTTAGCAAACAGAAAGATAAAAACAACTGTTTTACGTATTTATGAAAGAAAATCTGGCACTGAGTGTTGGCAATACAGCTTGTTACTTCACCGGGCCCGCGAAATAACCGGTAGGCTATTTTTAGTTCGTACCGGGACCAGTGAATGCGGTGGAATGCCTGGGAGGCTACAATTCCCCTGTCCATATTTATCTTCTCGCTTCGTGAATAACTGGAAGATATACATTCACTGTCGGTTTAAAGTACAGTTTTTGTAAAATATTATCTTGAATTTATAATATTCGAGACCACTGTGCTGTAATTGCATAATAATAATATTGGAAACGGTAACTAATTACTATCAAATCCATCATTGAAAAAGTAAATTCTATGCACTGAATACAACAAAAGTAGATATTATATATAAGTATATATCGATACATCTACAAATGTCTAAGAAATTAATATACTTAAATGAGTTTTAGAAAACCAACTAAAAATTGACTTTTGTTTCACAAATATATGTAGAATGGAAAGAGAGGCACATAGCACCGTGTTGTATATATTCTGCAAGGCTATTACGGATTCCAAGCACGCGGCATCGCGCCGAAACAACCTTGTTGCAAGGCTTTTTCGTTGTAAACCGACGACTTTGGGTCGTGTGACTTGAATTCTACTTGAACGATGTACGGGACAGTAATGTTTAATAACTGAACTATATCTACGGATTCATAGTTATGAATTTTCAAAGCATTATAATAATTATGTATATAGCATGCGTCCAACGCCTTTCTGCAGTCAACAGGAACCTATTTCCGGGATAAAAATCAATATCAATTTATATGTACTATTCCAAACTATAATATATTCCTGTGTTAAATTTCATGAGATTTTTCAGTAATAAAGTGGCAAGCATCAGCACACGTTGGCGCTAAAAATGTTACACCAAAACGAGACACTGAAACCCACCCATGCAAGTTTTAGAGAACAGTTACAGACGGCGCCATTTTATTCTTTAGTATGCCTACTAATACTAACTTGATGTATATATTACCATATATTCCTAACGATTGGTCACGACCAGAGACTGTTCAGACTGCTAACAAATTACACCTTGCACAAATTTTATCCCGTAACAGCTCGGTGACGTGTGGTCCAAATTGTGCGGTTACACTAAACAGTTCGGTCATAAAAAAATCGTCGTTAAATTAACGTTGAGGTATTTTTGTTTATAAAAAAGTAGTTAACCGATGCAAAATATCCGTACAAAGTCATTTTTCACTCGCAATAAGGTTGGTAAATATCCAAGAATTACTTAATTTTCTATTTTTGTTTTAGTATTAAGTGTTTTATAGTCTATGAACAAAAAAAAATTGTGTTCCTGCTAGTATTTACATAGCTTTCGAAAAAGAATGTCGTACATATAGAGTGTAATACTTTTTTTGTCAAATCATTCGGTTACATGCCTAAATGACAATATCAAGAACCCCGCTCACATGCATAACATAAATCAACTGAGTATCGTAAGGTAGGCAAATAAGGAAAGTTTTGCATAAACCGTGTCGTTAAAAACGATTTTCGCTACCAACAAATTCTTACTGGAGAACCGGGTGTAGAACTTGTTTACAAGTGAATCCTTACTTATACGAAGATATTTCGAACAGATTAAATCAAAGGTATTATCGTTTATTATGATGTACGTATTGTTATCTAACAATTAGGTATTGGACTGTTTGACTCATTACCCAAAGAACCGTCCTTAAAAACTAATCAAACTTCTAAGATCGGGAAAAGGGAGGGAAGGACATGAGAAATGAAATGAGCTACCTGGACATAACCTATTTATTCCAAATTCCTATAGGTAAGTCTTGATGCAAGCCTGGCATTATCTAAAAAAATTAAAAAGTAACAGAACCAATGAAAGACGTTATAATTCAAAGTTGAATTCCAAATCGGGATGATCACTTTTACCGATCGAAATAATTTAAAATTTCATTAGATAGTCAAATTTCGTCCAAATCGATTCACTCGACTTGACGAACTCAACCAGTAAAATGTTACTCGTCATGCCTTGATAAGATGTGCGTATATATAATTTTATTACATAACATTTGTCTAATTACATTGCGCTTCCGTAATTATTCAAAACATTTGTTATTAAGTTAAAGTTTTTTATTCGCGTCTGATGTTTCACTACTCATGAATAAGGTATCAAATCATCACATGACATTGACCATAACCACAATTATTAAGCCTTATAAAAAATTAATGGACAAACAGTTATTTACCTGTGAATAGGACATATCGTATTAAAATCTTTTGTATTTGCTATTGTGTTTCCTTGTTATTTTATTTATTTCCTGTTTAACGTTTGGTTTTGTTACTACATCAATAATATGGTGTAGAGTGTGCTTACACAATATTTATGTTGTTTCGAAAAAAAAAATTGGTATGTCCTTCATGCCTACCCTTGTAGTTGAACATTTGCCAAAGGCTACAGTACCGTTCGGTGAGGCGAAAAGCACATCGTACCAACTCGTACACGTACACTCACTTTCTCAATAACATCAAGTAGAATCACAAAGTACAATGGTGCGCCAATCGCTCGGTGTCATTGACTGTACGTGGTACGATGAACCAGACAAGTTGTTTGAAATCCAAATTTAGTAAAAACATACTATGTACCTACATATGTGCATTGGTCTTGATTTTGCCATGCAATTAAATTAAAATAAAATTATTGAATCACGTCTAACGATCAGAATTCAAACTTAAAGGGTACATGCTGAACCGAGATAAAAAGGACGTCGTAAAACTCACTCGATCTTTTAAAATCGCTAACTTATAAAGGGTTTAATTATTTTTTTTTGTTAGGATGATATATTTTTATTTGATTTTCAATTAATTTAATACAATGTAAATATAAGTGATAGCTATTTATTTATCTATTTACACTTAATGTATTTTAAATCTATGCTAATATTTATATTAAATTAATATTACTTATGAAGTGTATTGGGTTTTATAAATCCGGCAGTAAACACTAATTGCTAATCCGCACACCGAGTATCGAGATAATCATATAATAAACGAAAGAAAGACGTTTGACATATGTACTTTTTGTTTACCTTTTCCTACTCATGACAGCAGATTATCCTATCAGAGTATCTAGTATTTGAATATCAACTTAAAAATTAAAATTACAATCCATATTATGCACTTCGTTTCATTTGAACTATATTGAAGGGGACCCTGAATACCGAGGCGAGAGTCTCGGATGCAACCGCGCCTAACACCAAACTGAGAAACAAAGAGTGAGCCCCTAATATTCTTCGATATAACTCAATAACTGAAGCGATAGGTTCGTATTGTAACAACTGCAGACTTAACCAACTCATAAAAGTTATATTATTGAATATTAACTAGCTGTGAGACATGCACAATGTTACTTTAGTAACAATATATATCAATGTGCACAATACATAAAAATATTACATCATGAGACAGACACGTATTGTAAAACAGTGTAATTGTGCACATATTTTTCTTTAACTACTATTCTAAAAAAATGCCTGCAATAAGTACCATTTTTCTGATAAATAGTGGGACATTCATTTATATAAGTACACAATGTGTTCGGCAAATACCTAATACTTGTGTTTATTTGCTACCTTAATTTATATAACAGTTTGGTAACGGCCTAGAAAAATAAGGAAAATCAATAAAAAGAGTCAACATGCTTGTGTCTCTACGCTCAATAGATCTATATTTATAATTATGAGGTGACATTGTATAATACGCGACGCGTATAAGAATGTAAAACGGGCCACTAAAGGAGCATGGCTACCAGGGCCAAACGACACCCTTACAACTACTATACGACAAGTTGGAATCATCTGAGAGACAAAAATTCATCAATAAGTTGGCGCGTTCCAGGGCCAAAGCGGCGTAGACACTAACCAAGTGCTGCTGCACGGGGTTGCACCAAGGATTCATACTTAGTAAAGTAATTGTTCAACTTGCAATTAGACGTTTTGTCGGACATCAGAAACTCACATGAGCAGCCTCCATGGTTGCACATGTTTGCTGATGACATTGCTCTGATGGACGCGGATAGGAGCAGATTGGTGCGATGTGCGAAAGTGTGGAAAGAGGCGCTTGAAAACGGTGGTCTGAAGCTAAATGTGGCGCTAACAGAATACTTGACGTTAAACTCAACAAATCGCACACCCGTCCACATAAGCGACGAATTAGTTGAGCTCATGGACCAGATTAAGTGCCTGGGTTCTGTACTTCACGTGACTACTGACATCGAATATGACTTCAAGCCACGTATTGCCGCCGCGTGGACCAAGTAGCGGGAAATGGTTGGCCTCACATGCGGTCCTAAAACGCCAGTCAGGTTGAAGGGGCAGGTCTATAATACAATCATTAGGCCTGTCCTTTTACACGGCTGTGGGACATGGCCGCTGAAGGAGCGACACAAGCAAGCGCTGCGTGTCACGGAGATGAAAATGCTGCGATGGATGTGCAGAGCCACTCGTTAAATATCGCGCAAAAAACTCTAGAATCTGCGGTAGACTTCATATCCGTGACGTCGTAGATAAAATTGTGTGGGTAAAATGTCTTCGCTGGTGCCACTACGTTTTCCGGCAACCGCCGGGCTAAATGTGTAACAAATGCCTGGCAATGGCGCCCCCGCCGGGTCCAGGTAGAAGGGGCAGACCCAAGAAGTCCTGGCTTGTCGTCGTTAGAAGGTGACATGCGTGCTAGTGATCTCACTATCATGGTCGCCTAAGATCGTGCTATGTGGAGGAGGAGGAGCCGCAAGGCGGACCCTAAGCTCCGAGAGCACCTTGGCCTCGGATGCAATTAGAATAATACGTGTTAATGAAGAAGATGATTGCATAGATTCGATGACCTTTTAAACTAAGGCTTTTTGGTGCACGTAACTACTATATTTACTACTAATGTAGTTATAATTATTGACTCCGTTATAGTGGGTTGTTTGATGTGAGTATATTATTAAAACGAGACCCGTTGAGATGTTTAATGTTACATCTAGAACTTTATCTCTATATCCATAGCACCACTCTTTCCTAAGAATAATATAATAAAAGTATATCAATAAATGATATGAATTAAATGTAGTAGGTGTCTAACTCCAGCTTATTAAGTAATAAAATCATTAAATAGTAGCTTCTAATTGGAAGAAACATACACATAGAATTACTAATTACCATGTTAATAAAAACAAGTCACAGAGTTACAAATACTTTGTTCATTTACGTAGAAATAAAGCAGGATGTATGTTGCACGACTCGAAGTGAACAGAAGGGATTTTCTTTGACAAAAGAGATAAAGGAATATAGAGCCTATCTAAGGCCGTCAGCCTCGAGCGTGTGCACGCATACAGGCATTCTGGCTGTGCAGTGTTTTTTAAACGCATGGCCAATCGTTATGGAATAAAAGGTAGGCAAAGGAGTATTAACACCCACAAGTCGCCAACTTTTATTTTTGGTCCCGCGTAATGGGGGACGACCCCATTGCCGTCAAGCAGGTACTAAGTCATGAGCTGTCTGTTTATTATCAGATAAAGAACAGCTGTGTCACTGTGTCACCTTCTATGACACCCACACCAAGAGATGGAGTGGCCCTATTCTAACCAATACAGCAAATCTAAAAAAACAGTAGATCGGGTTATATATAAATAAGCTATGATTACCTTCTAATGCCGAGCTAATACTTCTGTACCCATTGAGACAGGCACAGGCTACGGACTTAAACATGAACAGGTATGATTTATATTTGTACTTTGGCAGATCGTGGAACAACACCCAAAATAAATGTCAGCGAATGACTTCACGGTTATATCAAATCAAGAGAAGTCATTGCGTTGCTGTTTGACTTTTTGCACAATTTAACAAGTTTTTTCTACCATACCTCAGAATTCACTGCGGCTATTGTTCATTGAATGACATATTGTAAAAAATGGGTATATACCTACTTAAAGACGACACACCTTATTATTACTGCTGTGGTGGAAGAAGCGTGTATGATCACGCTATTACAGTACGTACCGATAAATTTAAGCTTTTCAACAACTTTTTGGAACAAGGTAGGTAAAGTGATACTAGTATGATCAATTTCGATTCCTTTATCAGAATCATAAAGAATAAGAGTCATGAACATGTTGGTTGTACTTTACGTGGAAACTTGTTTCTAGAAAAGTCACTCAAGGTTTTGCACTCAGATATTAATCGCACATATAGTATACTTATTTGCGTCAATGAACAACGCATGAATGCACTTTCATGAATCAATCAATTAGCCCACCGCAGTCCAGAGCTGGACATAGGCCTCTCCCTCTCTTTCATGAATGCTAGATACAAATATTTCCTATTTACAATAAAATCTGTAGATGTGCTAATAAAGTCAGTAATTTGTGATAAAATGTGAGATTATTTACAAATTAATATTAATAATCAAGTATTATGTATAATTATTATTATATTACAAGAGAGTTTCCCTGGACTACAAGACCAAATGCAGTGTGCAAGGTTTTGAACTACTGAATGCTTTCATTTTGCACCACATGAAATTTTATCTGTAAATTCTAACGAGGATTCCTCGTGTCGCGTGGAACTATTTGTTTACGTGCGTAAAATCCCCACGGATACCAACCCCCCCCCCCCCCCCCCAGCGCTGGAACCCGTGGGAGAGGTTACGTCGTACGCGAACCGACTAAAACGCACAACGACCTACAGACTACAGACCTACAGGAGGTCGTTGTTGGTTGCCAAAGGCGAGGTTGATAGGCATATACATCCCTCGCTATTCAAATACATCTAAGGAAAAATAAATTATTTCCAATGAACGTCAATTGAGCAATTCTACCTTCTATTAATGATCATCATCAGTTTTATTTTATCGTACAATATCATACCATATAATTTTCTATGATGTATTGACAAATTTGTCGATGAGCACATTATAAATAAACACTGCAGTGGCTAATTGAAAAATGTCCACAAAAGTCTTTGGATCAAAATTTGGTACACATTCACCCCTCTCAATCATGCCAGTACTTTTTATTTTAATAACATCTACATATCTAATAACCAACTGATATTGTGTTCCAATGTCTTAATCATAATTCAAAATAACCACATATAATATTAAAAGAAACTTGATGTAGAATAGTCGACTTGACAAAAAAAGACTGCAAAGGTGACTGTGATTGATTTTTCAAATATCTACCACGAAGAGCATTACGTCACTATCCAGTATAATTTATTAGCACTCTGTGATTTGATTCTATTACAAGTTTCTTTCAAAAGGAAAATGCAGATTTACAATCAGTATCCCAACCAATGTCTGTCCAGTAATCTGTCTGTCTAATGTCTAATACTGAGAGGTTTGTTTAAGTGCCTGGGGACATCTGCTCCATCTTTCATTATTTTCCTTTTTCACGTGCAGGTGGCCTCATGTAAACCATATTAACCATTTATAGGTTACCGTTTGTCATCGGATAGATCGTTTGTTCATTTGCTACTTCATTAATATTCTAAATATACATTTGTTAAGGAGGTTGCACAATACGTGAGGTCCCGTGACAAGGTTTATAAAAGGATAGTGCAGTACTTTACTATATAAATTGTATTATATCATTCAGTTGTCGAATATAACTAGCTTAGTGGTTAAGAAGTGGCCCTTGCAATCGAGAGGTCCGAGGTTCAAATCGTGGCCATTACACTACCGACGTACCTATCCACTCCTAATACAAGCTATTTAGCTTATTTGGAGGTATTAGTAACTGCGGGTGCTAATATTCTTTATAAAAAAAAACTAAAAAATATAACTCTATGAGCTGAATTATTACTACGCCCATCATCTTAACTTTGTTTCTGGTTGCATCTGAAATGTGTCCACTTACTTCTCCTTTAGGCTTGATATATACAGATTGGAAGCGACTACTATCTGTCAGAAATTATAGGAAATTGGGAAATGGCGAGGTGAAAATGTATGCGAAAGCTTCGTCAAGCCTCTCAGGCTAACTAACTTGAGCTTAATCTGGTCTTATAGGACTTTATCAGGCTCCATATGTCGCTACTCCCACACTACGCCTGTTAAATATTAATATTCCTCTATCAGCTGTACATTTCTAACCAAGCCAAAGTCTCAGAAAAAAGGGTCACCATTACTTACACATACCATGTGACAGTAGTGACACTCAGTTTGACGGCCTCATCATATGCTTTTTCAAGCCCCGCTTAAAGGACCCGGGACTGTACGAAGAAGGAACCACGTGAGCTGGTAATGAATTCCAGGCATTAATGGTGCGACAACCGAACGTTTATGAGTATCGTGGGTTTACAAAGAACTGATCAGATTTTTTTTCATCCGTAGCATAAGGCCGTAGCACAAATCCGTAGCATAGACCCTTACATAAGGCTGACTCATAAAAATCAAGATAAACCAAATGAAAAGAGGTGTAGGAGAAATCCATTTCACTACTAGTGCTACTGGTACTAACTAATGATGATGTTAATAAAAACTTAAAAGAAAAAAGACAAATATAAGGACACTTCAAACCGGAAATGCAGTCAATTTGGATTATAATTTGCCGTGTAGGTATACCTACTATGTTGGCATTAATAATGTTGTTATCAATGAACATGAACACTCGTAATGTGTGGTTTTCGTAAACATCTTCGATGTTAGGTAAGTGTAAACACGTAACGCCCGTGTAATGCTCGCAGTAGTATTATAACTGTTTCAGAGAACATACATGAATTACTAAAAATTAATGCGAGTATAAGGCGTTCGAACGCAAATTGATGACAGTGAAGTAAGTAATGTCAGGATTGAATGGCCGAGAAAGATAGGTGTACGGCAGGTAGAAAAATAAATCAAAATGCAGGCGGTGCATCCCGGTAAGAGTCGATCTAGGTACAGATAGCAATCTAATCAAGGACATTTTCAAGTATGCCCAAGACTGTGAATGTGCAGGTAAACAATTATAGTACTAGTAGGTAGATATATATGATAGGTATCTACGTATTGAAAAGAAACACCCAAACCGTTCTAATCACAACGATCCCCTATCTACCAACCGCAATAAGCAATCGGTCAATGTGTTTGTAATTCACAGATAAACCTTTTGCTTGTATTCTACTTATTTGTAGAAATCAAACTTCATATAAGGAGGGTTCTTTTTATAAAACTTAGAAAATGAAAGACATAAATAAATAAGGTACATACATAGAGTAGATTCGAGGTGTAAGTACGTGACTCACGTTGCTGTTATCGTTAAAATAATATCGCCATATTGACGCAACACCACCTGTATTAATTCAGTGCCGACGTTAACGCGAACTACCTTAAAGGTATGATTCCGAACTCTGCAGCACGCAGCAGTGCTGCACAGCACCATGTACAAAGAAATAGATTTAAATATGATAGTTTTGTTTATTATTTTAAATCATTGCGGCTTCTCAATGACGCCATTTATGAGCGGATTGATTGATCACTGATTTTCTTTTATTTCTATGGACCATTCATGTTCAGTCAGATAGATAGCCAGTCGTCTCTTCGCATACATTACTTCTTAAACTGCGATACGAATAAACGGCGCTATTGAGAAGCAGCAATGAATTGAAATAATAAACAAAATTATCATATTGTAGTCTATATCACGGTACGTGGTGCTGTGCAACACTGTTGCGTGCTGCAGAGTTCGGAATCGTACCTTAAATAAGACATTAAAATTTTATACCTTTTTATTTAATGTTATATTCTTTTATCTCATGTTATATTATTTTTATCTCATGTTATATTCTTTTTATCTAATGTTATTTCTTATCATCTGGTGTCGCCAGTAAATGTCAGTAGTTTTAACTGTAAATTGCAGTTTTAGTAGCAATGCGGCTAGTACTCATAAAGTGCCTAGCTTTATTCCCAGATTTGCATTTAACATATAAAATCTGTAAGCATAATGCCTGGGTTCCTATGCTAGTGGGCGAATTTCATGTTGCTCTTTGCGTTCAATATAGTAAACCGAGATCGTTTGGAGTTCGCTCCGCTTGCATTGCAAATCTTGCTTTCTTGTTAGATTGCAATGTGACTATTTTCAAAAACCATTTAAGTTTTAGTATGTTTGTGATAAGTTCTCAAAGCGGATATAATGCTGCACATGCGTGAAATAGTACCCATTAATAGTAGGTGATAACATTCGACCAGTTTTAATTTTAAATTGAAGGAAGAATTTACTCCGGCATTGTGCTCAACATGGCACGTGCCTAGTCTCCTCATTCATACGCCCAGGTTATTTGTACACCACAAACGTCACGTCTTCTGTAAAGTTTATTTGCTACGACACCTGGCGTAAAACAAAAAGAAAATGATATATAACAGCAAATATTTAAGTGTCATTATTCATTGGCAAAATAACACTTGGTCGACAAGCTGACGTACCCATAAGCAAATAACACGATGTTTTTACTAGTGAATGTAGGAATGATTTAAAAAAATATATAGTTGTCGGTGAAAGTGCATGTCGAGTTGACACGAACAAAGACATACTACTTTAAAAATACATTTATAAAATATAGTCTCAGTCAGTTAGGATTTAATATTTAATTAATTCTAATCTAATTAAGCTTAACTGAATTGCTTTTGTTAGGTAGATAGTATGTGTAGTACTAATAATGTACTAATAATGTTATAAATGCGAATAACATCTGTATTTGTCTATTTTTGCGCCTAAACGACTGAACCTATTTTGATAATATTTGGTACAGGAATAGACTTTGTCTTGCGAATTGACATAAACAATGTTCAGTGATAACCAGCATCTACGCGAATCATATTATTTGAAGTTTTAAAATTATAGCAACAAGTCCGCTGCTATTATAAACATTTTTCTTTACACGATGCGATGACGTAGTTAGGGCTCGAATACGTTAAACTACAATCAAACTCTGTTTCATTTATAATCGTGATGCAACTGGGCATATTTCACGATTTGTCACACGTCTAGCCGATAATAAACGCAACACCCCATAAAACACCTTGTTCCATAGTCTCTGCGTATACTGTTACCAAATCCAGACAGCGGGTATGTCTCAGTACAACCTTCCAAAAAAACAGCAATATCACAGTTTCACTGTTATCTGACCTTCGTAACTCATTTGAATATTTATATAATTTCGAAGTTAGGTATGCCTTGTCATCTTTATCATCATGGCAACTGAGACTGACAGATGGAGTTGTTTCTAAATGGTTTCCCATTTATTCACTTGACCCCAACAATTTTGCTTTAACTCATCAATCAACCGTCGATCTTTGCCCAGATTTTTTTTATAAAACACCGCAGCACATTTTATTTGGCATACTTACGATTGAATTGTTCAATTGTAGCTCTATCAAGTCCCAGGTATAACATAATTCTCTAATGAAGAAAATAAGAAATGAAATAAAGAATGAATTAAAATCTATCGTGTTAGGTTGAGTGGGGTAAAACACGTTTTCTCTTATACCTACTCATTAAGATAAAACTATTCAAACGGTTATATCGCGATTTTTATTTGTGTGATTGCATTATTTCCATTTTTCCTTCCATTTTGGTTACTTTTCACTAGTTATGGCAACTGCCGAGTTGGTATGGCAAGCGGTCACATCCGCATGAGCCCGATTAATGTGGAGTATATACATCGCTTTCCATTTTTCTCCTTTTATTACGATGTTGAGAAGAGCGACTGCCGCTTGATAATGCAACATTGGATGGCAATCCTGCAGCAGCATCATCCATTATTACGGCATTAAAACCAAATAGCATGTGCTGTCAATATAGTTTACATACGTTTAACTGTGTACATGTTTAGAGGCTTGTTGCAAATTGATGATCGAATATTTACTCACAGTTATCACATCAGTTTAAAATATCTCACTAAAAGGTCAACTCTTCGCTTTACACCGAGTATATATATAGAATTGTACATATGGGAGGTATATAAAGCCAATATACACAAGGTTATTACTGTACATCACTTAATGTTCAGGGGTTATGAGGTCCATGCGTCACGCAGTAATGTGGCGTCTGCCTACCATGGACGGAGAAAGACGTGAGTGATGATGTATCCATGTGTCTTGTCGGTCCTCCTAAATTAGTTTTTGGAGTAGAAAGACGATCTAATTTCAGGTTCGTTATACGACGATCAAATTAGTGCTGTATTAATTACAATACGGGCCTGATAAATGGGGAGTGCTTGTATGAAAGATTGAAGTGACAAAAGGTAGAGGAAGCTCGTAACGTGTATCAAACTGTTGTCTCTGTTTACCCCTGAAGGAGAAAGGCGTGAATGTATGTATATTCCGTTTTAATACAGTCAAAATTAATTGTTGTGACACGGTCACCTGAAAACCTGTTATTGACTAAACTCAGACAAGGTAAGCAAGAACGACAGTATACTGTTATTTTTAGGGTCCCGTGTGACAGAAACTGAGAGTTCTTAACCATTAACGTATGCTTCTCACTCGATCGAACGTGAACAAAATTTGCTTGAAGTGAAAATTGTCGCCTAATAAGAATTCTCGTGCGAAATTACGGAGTAGCGCCTGCACTGCTGTGTGAATATTACATTATCAGACAAAGCTTATGATCGTTTACATACTTGTATGTTGAATGAAATTTAAAAGCATTTGGCATGCTAACTAACGCCGTAGGACGGATATATTATATATGGAAGAATTTAGATGGTTTCGGGCGAAGGTTCTGTGGCTTAGTGGTCAGAGCGTTCACCCTGTAAGGGTAAGATCGGGGGTACGAATCCCACGTGAACCGTGACAGCCACTCAATACCAGAATGTCAATACAGAAAACAACTTAATAAATACACAGGAAGGAATGCTTAACTTAAACAGTGAATCAAAATCCCATATTAAAAGAAAGTGTAATACTCGATGACCAAATCGTATAGACTATAAGGCATCTAATACAGAACCCACATCACAATTTGAAATTTCAATGTGCCGATATCCTCTCAGCTGGTGTCCAACAAAATAAAGTAAACATTGAATGGCTCTCGCAACGAAATCGAACCATACATAATGTCATTCACATTTCATACACCGTATTTGCATTTGAAAACTTATTGTAACTACCGAATAGGCAATCGTAATCTTACATACACACATAAAATCACGCCTTTATCCCTGGAGGGTAAGACAAAGTCGAATTTACAAAACACTCACATTTCAGTAATCATTGTATTCCGTCCCACGTATTAGGGGGTGAGCCTATTGCCGTATTTCAGGCACTATTGTTGACTTGAGCCATGCATCTAAGGCTTAGTCTGGTGATAAACAGGCCTGTCCCTTAGTCGCCTTGTATGACACCGCATGGGAAGAGATGAGGTGGTACAAAACCTACTCTGACGGAAACTACGGTTGGTAATCGTAATCTTCCTTGGTATGAATAATTTAAATGATAATTGATGATATGATAATTATGACAAAGTTAAGAATTCATAGCGTTAGTATGAATAGGTTAGGAACTTGTAGTTCTGATTAATAAATATTTAATAGCATCATTTTAAAGCGATTAATTGTGCATGTAATTGATGTGTTAGCTTATTAAAACTGCGATCAAGGTTAACTAAACTGCATTTACACGTGAGAATTGAGTATACTTGAAAAGATTTTCACTGGAGAAATCCAGCCTTAGAGTGGAATTGTTATTACTCATTTACTTAATTATTTTAACACTTACTTATATATCATATATTTACGGATAAATTTTATATAATATGAATATTATAGCAGGAAGGTGAGCGGTTATTTTATACTTTGGTGCTTCTTGTATATTTCAAATATATTGAAGGTCAGACCTTGTAATTTAAATTTCGGCTAGTAAATTTGCACACGTGCACACCAAATGCAATTCAATATTTGAGTAAAATGTAGAACTTATTACATTATTTGTACAAAAATATTTCTATATTGTTCGCTAAATACTGTAGGATTTTAGTCCTCCTATATTTAAATATTTAGATAGAAATATCATACTGTGTCGTCGACACAATTATGGAAATATTTAATTTTGCATTCTAAAACATGTAGGTATTTAATAACTTTAAGAAATGTACCAAATCCATCGATCATATAATAATATAGCCAATTATATACTTGCAACCAATCTGACTTCACAGAGTAATATATTTACTAATTCGTTGACGTACTTGGCAGAACTAATTCTTGGATACTATTTACTACGTACAACAGATTATCAAAGAAAAGAGAGTCGACCTCGAGATTTGATTACAGCTACCGTCCTGAATATCATCTGAATCACTCAAAAAATAAAACGAAAGACTTGTACTGAAGGAATCGGGTGCACTACTTATAATGCAGATTTTTTTAAATAGTAATTATTCTTAGAAATTATGCCGTTTGATAACTTATGGAATTATGAAAAGGGGGCACAAGGAGGTGTCTTTTGTTTGGTCACATTACTGTCCATTCCAAGGTTGCCTGGAAGAAATCGCAGCGATAAGGCCGCCCATTGTACATGAAACTATATATTTGCTACGTTATTATCGCTACTGTACATCAATTAATGAACAATAAAGTATTATCTATCTATTATATGACTCATGTTGATGAAGCTCCTCGTAGTCCTAGAGATACATTATTAATTTTCACAATACAATTTTCCTTATGATCATTCTTACATGTAGAAATCTCCTTCGCATTTTGATTGCACTTCTCCAATACGGCTCGATTGTTTAGACTTTTTTATATATTTAATAGGTATTTATGGCAAGGAGTCCCTATAATCTGATTCCAGCCAGCTTGCTCTGCAGAGGGAAGCCGTGATAGATATAGTTATAATATATTAAATTTATAGATACTATAAGAAATAATTTAGATAAAGCATTATCTAAATTGAATGTATCTGCAATACTTAAATAATCTAAAATTTAGCGAATTCCATATAAAATTGCTATGGTCGTCCTATAACAGACAAGCTATTTCTCACCAGCTTCCATTTTTAATTTTTTTCACCCTTTCGCACACTATTAATTATAGTTTGTAAAATGTTTTTCACCCTCCTTTACTTACTCCGCATATTAATTTTAATATTTTTGTATGACCTGCAATATATTATTGATCAATTTTTTGTTGAAATGAAGCCATTTATATGAACTGTCTCGTCATTGCATCCTGCACTTGTATATTTCGATTTATTTGATTATATAGCCAAACAAAGTTTGACAGGTCACTAGTATTATATAAATATTCTACGACACACCATACACAGAGTTACCTTAATTAACTTGTAGGTAATGGACTACTGAGACGAGGTCTCGGGTTCGATCCCAGGTTTTACCATGGCACACACCAATGACTTTTGGATGCTTTTCGAAGTTATGTGTGTATTTATCGCAGGTTTATAAATGCCCGGTTAATGGCAATAGGCTCGCCACCTATTACATTGGGACCTAAACATAAACTGCCAAATGTGGGTGCTAGCACCTCTGCCTACCCCTTCGGGGATATAGGCGTGAGTTTATGTTATGTATATGTAACATAAATTCTAAAATACGGATAAATATACGAGACATAGATACATTTTCTTAGATACTTCTCTATAGATACTTGAAAATTATACCTATCAACATGCCTACAAATATTTACACTGCGTGGCAATCGAATCTATGACCTCCGACGTAGCAGTTGAACGGTCTACCACCTATATTTTCTGTGATTTTTTAAAATAAAAATTCTTATGGTATTTCACTAAAAAATGTTATCTTATCAACAGGGGGACTGTATATCTTAAAGATGCGGTCTCTTCAAGAACCGTTCAAACGACGCCATTTATCTGTGCCTAACGGTCAGGGTGACGTTGCGTTTGCTTTTACATTTTAAATATTTTTGCATTTAGTACCTACCCACATACCTACCTAACTGTCCACAAAAAAGTAACATTGTTTTATTACCGAGTAATGACGTTTCTAAAGATGACACCGCACTTCTTTATGAGTCATTTGACTTATTTGTTATTCGCCCTTCGGCTGCATACATACGACGAAGTGTAGAGGGCTCATATGTGTACCTACATTTGCTTTGCGACGCATAAGCACAATACACATAACAAATATTTGGGCGAATGCAGCACATAACGATGTGTGCTGCCGCGTTATGAGTAAGTAAGTGAACGCGTCTGTCGCTTACTCATTTCGATTGCGATAAGAAAAGGAACCGTTCAAGCGTATCAAATATAAAATAGTAAAGAACTTGAACATGAAATTATGATTGTGTTGATCATACCGACAGTAAAAAAAAACACCACGTTCTTATTTGGTATTGGGGTAAGCAGAGTTTTATCTTAACCTTCTCAATTCTCCTACATCTGAGCTACATCCCGGTTGCATTTAAAAGTTGTCCGTTTTCTAGTAGTAGTTTTGACGCTTGATATAATTGATGTGCAAGCAAATGCAATTAGTTCGTAAGTCGAATAACGTCATTGGGAACTCGTATATATATATATCCCTAGAGCATTAATATTCTGTTTGACAGATCACTTGTCAATATAAAGAACTTCCTATAACGGGTTTTCAAAATGAATTCTTATTATCATATTGTTGATGCATCTGTCGGTAGCCGTGTAACATCATTACGGATTGATCGATCGAGTTCAAACTCACGTTATGAGTAGTTTCACAATCAGGGCACCTAGATAATCCACTAAATAAGGCATTTAGTGGAGTTGATCGACTCCTAGAAGCAAAATCATCTATACATTAACTTAGTTTCTAAACACATCAAAAAATCTAAAAGTCGTGTATCAGGTGGAATTAAATTATCGACACGATGTCCTTCCTGATGATTGATGGTAATTCCACGATGATTTTCTAGGGTTCACTTCATATTAAAGTTATAGTTTTATAGAGATTTTTTTTTCTATAAAACGCCTGAATAATATTACCTTTTATTAGATATTAAATTAAAACAAAGAAATTATATCAACAAAGACAAGTTAAGAAGGTATGTCAATTAGCAATAATACTAGTTTAATAGGCGATGATTTGGAACCTAAGTCTACAATTAAATTTTGTGTACGTTGTTAGAGCGGGCTCACAGTGGCTATGTTAGGCTTTTTAAGGAGGTAGGCCACGGCGGTATTACCGCCCGATTGAGCAGTCTGACTGGGGAAGTACCTCCGCCCTACAGAATACGGGGCTATAATAACTTCGTGTTGTGTTCCCAGCGGTGAGTAGGGTAGCCAGAGCTCACTGGAGAATTTGTGCTGTCAGTGGGAAGACTAAAGGCTTGTCCTGCTTTGTCTTCTACCGACGGCACAGAAACTCTGTACTTACAGGATTGGCAGCGCGACTGTGACTCCTCAGGTGTTACAGACGTCCATAGGTCACGGTAACCACTTTCCATCAGGTGGGCCGTGTGCTTGTCTGCCAACTAAGTGGTATAAAAAAAAGATGTTAATGTTGATTTGACTAACACAATCATGTATGACATCGTTTTTTTTTTCTTCTAGATAGTACATACCCACACTTTAAACACGCCTCTATTTAGATAATATATTGGGATTATTCATTAAATTTTCTAAGTTGCATAGCATGTAGCCTGCAAAGTGCTCCATTTATCGCCTTCTGTACATATATAGACTTTAATAAACCTACTCTATCAATCAATTGCCCATCGCAGTCCACTGCTGGAGATAGTCATGCCCCAATGTTGGGAGGCTTTGGCCTACTGTTTCCACGCTGACCAGACTGGTTGGTACAGAATTTTATTTCGAGTTTTCTTATCTCACAGTGATTTGCGTATTTTACTTAGTCGTCTCTTACGACACGTGTTGGATGAGATGGGGTGGTGATACTTGTAACCTATATTACCCTAATATTTTCAGAATCTGAGACTTGTGATAGGAGCAAGTAATGTAGCGGTCTATGTCACCAAATTTTGGGCTGGTCACATCTTATATCATTCATAATGTGTAAAGAAGATATTGCCATCTCTTCTCTCTCACACTTATCTCTAAATTGTTAAAAAAGAAAAAGAAAGAAGAGAGAACAATAGTAGTGTAAAATCCGTCATAATACTAAATGCTCATTACGTATTTTGAGATTGGTATACCGGTGAATAGACATTAGATATTTCTTTTCTTTTTTATATATATATATAGGACACGTCAATTGGACTTCGCCTTGCCTGATGGTAAGCTGAAGTCAAAGTCCCAGAAAAGAGGGTCACCATTACTTACACATACCGTGTGACAATGGTGACACTCAGCTTGACGGCCTCATCATATGCTTTTTCACGCCCCGCTTAAAGGACCCGGGACTGTAGGAAGATGGAAACACGTGAGCTGGTAATGAATTCCAGGCCTTAATGGTGCGACAGAGGAACTCTATTATATTCCAGACCATATCTTTTATTCGAACATCGTGGAACAACAATGAATGGAATTTTCTAGCTGTGATCACCAATCAGAAAATCTCGGTAAGAATCAACAAATTACAAGTTATTCGCTAATAGCCTTATAGGGAAAATCTTGAAGTTAATGGTCAATTAAATACAGAGGCGAATTAAGATAATGAGGCTCCAGTCTCACGAATAATAACAAAGGAATAAAATCTGAATAAATACGAGAGGTATTACTACAAAACCTTTTAATTAAAATACGTACATAGCACCTCTATTGTTCCATGATCATTTTAGTACTGCATTTCGAGTATTTAAGGTATGTATTAGTCATTATCTTCACGGTGGGCAGTTGGGCCACATTTTCCATGTTATATGGCATTCCGTGTTACCGAACAGTAAATAACAAGTTTTTATTAGTGTTATTGCAATTGTTATATTACTTGCGTAACTTGGCTATTTCAGATAAGGGTAAGCAGTCAACAGATGTAGACTGGCAGCCGTGGATAACTGCAGGTATACACGCATTACAAACATTGAAGTCCAAGTTATGAACAAAGCTGCGTGATCATCATTGCTTATGTAGAAAGACACTCGGTTTGAAATTGCGGGATTATGTCACTAGTAAATACTCACACAAGGAACTAGTGAATATATTTAAATTTGAATTGAAAAAAGAATGTGTTATTCAAATTAAAGACGAAAATGATCGATAGGTACTACGTAATCTGGGCAAAACATAACACTTTCACAGAGTATGGAGTAGTATGGACTACTCCAGGAGAACTGCCTTACATAAGTTTCCAGATTCGAGGCCGCATGAACTGCAGACGCTCTCAGCCAATAAACTTAAAAATAACTATGAATATTTTCTTCGAGCCGTTTTACTATAATCTCATATAGCTACAAAGTTAACAACACTCGTTAACAATGACCTGCTCCATAAAATATTTATCGACACAAAAGTTCTTCAACTAATATGTGCATACAACTCATTCGTAGAACGTTTCTGTAAACGACCGTCATTCTCCTTTGTGTTGTCGCGCTTATTTTACTCATTATTTCTCAGAAACATAATCGTTCCGACATATCTACAAGTATTTGGATATGTTTGTGTACATATTAATATTCAATATTTTATGGGCGTTAATTATAGCGAAGACATTCATAACGAAAAAACACGATGCGCTATTGCATACTTTATTACCTGTTATTAATTATAAATATTAACTGCTACGTATAGTTATTTCAACATCATGGATTTTACAAAAACAATTATTAAATAAAAAGAGATACTTGGCAATCTTAACATATTTGTGAACCTCCAAAAAAATGTACACAATGTTGGTGAACAGGCTGAACAATTTTAATGGGTTTAATAATTTGCTTCCAAAATAACTTGGCATTGTCGTTGTCGTAGCGTATCTAATTATAGACGAAGCCTATTGTCATTTATAGTCGCACTTAATAATAATTTATCATACAAGTTTTAGTGCCCTTTGTTTAACCTTCTTATGTCCTCAAGTCAGCGCATCATTGGTCTGTCATGACGAAAGATGCTGGTGATGGAAATGGTCGATCATTCAAACTTCGCCCGAAACCAGCAACGTGACTCCGCAGATAATTCAAGCAATTTGGCTATATATGTTTTTATGGAATTAATTTGGGCAAGATATGTAGTTCTCGAAAATGAAACTTTTCGATCCAAATTCAAAATGACATCCAGTCATAATTTATGTTTAAAAATCTACTTCATGCTTTTTCTCTATTTCATTTTTGTATATATTATATAGTTAGCATTTTGTAAAAAAAATATAATTGCATTTATTTTTCCCGTACATTATAATAGTTTAATGTTAAATTATTTGATTGATACCTCATGCTTATTAAACATTAAATTAAATCTTAAAATGTTACGCTAAATTGCTTTTCAGTTCCACTGTAAATAAATTGCATTTAAATCTATTATCTAGGGTTGAATGAGTTGGCTCTAGTCACGGCTACATTATATCTAGATGAGTTAAGAAACAGTCACTATTTATTCAACTGTCTGATATTTGTTTTAACGTTTAAATCAAACCTTAGGTTGTATGAAGGTGCGTATGAACAGTCTAAAGAGACAGTTTTAGAATTATGTAGTTTGAATTTGAGTGATACTCGTAATTACCTAATATGTATATGTGATTTTCCAACTTCTTAAGACTTCTTAATCAAAGAGTAAAGAAGCTCTGAAGCTTAAAATAACATGTTTAGTAAAAAAATATCCTTTAACATTTAACGAATTAAAATTACTTTTTGTAATTAGCGTCACGAGTCGTGCACACAACATCATGATTTACTACGTTTGATTACAGGGTGAACTTCAATTTTCGTGTAATACCGTAAACTCATGTGATCAGTTGCTGATGCAAGGCTGATCGGCTGATTTAGATTGCATATCAATATTATTTTACTACAACTATAGTGATACAACTATGACAGAAAATGTACTTGATTTCGTGTTACAGAACTACTCAATGTGTGTTGCACATTTATTAATAAATACTATTGTAAAACTATTCAGATGCAATAAGTTCATATCAATGGCATCTGTCTCCGCTGGTGTTGTTGGCCTCGAAATCAATCTACACATTATAAATGCGATATTAACTCTGCTATTGATGTGTTCGTTACCTTAAACTTCAGATCGAGACTGGCAATTTAACGAGGCAACCGCGATCTGGAGAAAGACTAGGACTACCGCACCTTTGTCCACGTTCACGATACGTGACATCCAGGAGGGCGAAACCACGAAAACCTAGATACTCAATGAATCAGTTTCCCACAGTTTGCTCATAGGCAATTAAAAACAATGTTCATACACAATGCGTCTGAATCTACACATATGTACCTAAAGCAGAGATGATCAAGTCCAGCCGAGCTAAACAAACTTCCTTGTATGAACTGAGGAAGTAGAACTGAATCATTGTAAAAAATTTACAATTAATAGCTTCGTCGAGATAAGCGGCCAATTAATAACTAGATACAGGCAGTTCGATCTCAGCTGTGTATCTTCTACAAAGTTGGTTATCCGAACAACATGATTACAGCTCATTGGTAGATGAAGCAATATATTTATGCAGTCTACTACATTCTTCAAAATTGACAAATGATAGCAATTTAGTGCGTGTAACTCTATAACGAATTATGCAATGTTTTTTGTTACTGCAACAGTATTAGGAAATCTGAATACATGAGAAGCCCAAGGCCCAAGGATACTTCTTAGGTAGTATTAGGTTTGTTTTTGGTGAAATTAATTTCTGCATATCAGTTATTCGCCATGTGCGAACTACCGTAAAAATGACAACATTGAACATTGTGTCAATACAAATCTGATCACATATATCACAGTTGAAAGAAAAAAGACTGATCTATGTCCAGTGATGGTTACTCCTCTCCATCATGAGGGTGGGCCCTCATGACGGAAAAGAGGTATATAAGTAAGTAATCTTCAATAAGGATCGAGCCGTATGCAGGTGCGGGCAGGACACCTCAAGGCCGTAGACAAAGACGTTTGATGAATGTTATTTAAATTTTAATAAAGATGAGTAATAAATGACAGTCACGGAATAATATTTGAAGTTTTATGATTTCGAAATTATTAAACACGTTTGCAAATCCTATACGTGCCAAAAAGGTGATATTTGAATTGGACAGGTGTAAAATGTATTTTGTAGTACGCATCGACATCAATGGAATATTTTAAGTGTATGGGTTACGAATAACAAGTTCTATGATTAAGCACACCATAGTTTTATCACAGCTTTCATTTCATCATTGTCATCGGTGCGTGGCTTACTACCCTACGTTTACAGATTAACGGTCTCCATTCTTGGATTTGAATGCTTCAAAAATTGTCAATCCTTTGGAATAATAATAATGGCCAGCCTATTACCACTTCAGCTTGCATATTTTGCAAGCAATGTCGTTCATTTTGTTCTTTGTCGTATGACCTCGTTACGAATTTTATCTTTCAAAGAAATTTCCAGCCTAACAAACTATATACCCGTTGTGCTACTTTTAGTTTATGGGCTAACTTTATCGTTAGCGACCACGTCTCGATACCGTAGGTGTTTTAAGGTCTGTCCACAATCATGTAAAGTTTGTACTACTACATACTAGCTGAATGCTAAAAACTAAATAGGTACCTACCTACATGTTGATTTTACATTTGCTTATATTAAATATTATTAATATCTCTATATAATGTGTGCCTGTATATTTACATATTTAATGCGAGACTTGCATATTTTAGAGGTATAGCATTATTATTTACTTTACAAATTATTGAAATACTGTTTTACCAAAAGATTTTTGTGTTCTTAATATTTTTAAATAATCGCAAATTCAAAAGTTTTTCCATGTTTTGGACAATGTTGAGCGTTGATAGGCAGAGGTAAAAGTTTAGGCATAGGATATCCTCTCGTTCACGTTAACACAGAAATCAGTAGCGTGAACATTATCGACAATAAGAGCATGTGTAACAATGTTATTGAGAGCATTCATTACGGCAACGCACTCGTGACGGTTTTCCACCTACCTATTTATATTTTTTCAAAACCACAAAATGTATTTAATAAATGCGTGAAACAATGATTGATTCCTTCAATTATGCGTCTCGGTTATATTAATTTACATTTGCCAGTGGTCAAATAGAACCTTCATGCGTGTGAAGGTAATTGATGTAACTAACAATTTTGAAATAAGGAAATTCAAATCCAACTCTAGTATTTATGTTTATTTTATCGCACGACTTTGCTTTTAAGAGGAATTGTGGGCGGTGTTTACTTAACACAAACATATTCCTACGTTTTCTTCGTAGCTGACGAACTAATAAAACGATACTCTTATAAACCGATAAATAATTGAAAACCGGGAATAGAAATCATGAGAGGTAGCTCTTTAATTTATTTTGTCTAAATAATTGGGTTCAACCCAACTTGTGTCTCTGCCCTACTTTGTTGTCAAATGTCATCTCCTCAGTTATTCCTTTCCTTGTCATGTCATGACATTATACCTTGGTTCTATCTCTAATCCTGACATTGGAATATTTATACTTTGGTCATTACCAGCATTTTTCTATTTATTCTGTAGTGTAATTTTCAAACTATAAAATTTCTTGAATATTATTAAGAATTGACATTAATGAACTTTAATTTATTTGTACTTAACGTGTCTTTTTAATTAATGTATGCACATAATTTCTAAGGTAAACTTATACCTAACATTATAATTTAATAGATTCATTGTGGTTTCATAAAGCAAATAAGGAAAATGGTAATTTTATTGAAATTAACGTAGGTACATAACATTGCACTAAAAAATGTCAAGTCTAGTAGATAATATTAGGTGACCATGTTATTTTTATATTTTATAGAAATTATTTCTAGATAAAATACGGACACATTGATTAGGAATGCCTTACACCGTGTATCCCTTTTGCCTTTTTTGGTTCACTCCTATGGGAGACCTACCTACCTACCCAGATAAGTAGGTAACCTAATTTTGTACTAACTAGTTGTAAACAGAATTATGAGTAGCTTCTCCAATAGACGAAAATTAAACAAAAAAGGCAAGAGGGGTAAGGTGTAATCTAATCAAAGCAAAATTTTACGAATCAACGCGATTTCGCTCTGCGATCGCATCGGTAGGTTCGTAGGCTTTTGTTCCTTTTCTGTATAATAGGTTGCTTTCTGTTTTATATTATATCACTTTTCAGATTTTCTATGGATATCTTTGTTTATGCTATATAATATACGCTATCCTAAGAATTCTTATTCCTCTATCTATCCCTTCAGTGATATTACTAAAGCATGAGAATATTTATGCCGAAATAAATACTATTATCATTATTTTTGTCCTTCCTTATCGCCCAATTATATATTTTACGCAAGAAACGTCAGGTGATAAATATAAAAATACAGCATTATTAAATTAATATTATTATTTATACCTCTGTGTCTCCGCCATAAAATGAATGCGAGATAAAGAATCATTATCGGCATATAAATAATTCTTCTAACTAAATATTACATTATTTATACTCTCTTTATCACGCCATTTTTTCTTAAGCTCTTAATGTACCTAATTGTTTTGATTTGTTAAATTTTTAACTACTGACAGGCAGATGATTAAATATTAAAATACTACTCCATAAATATTAGTAAAGATACAACAAACATAGTATTGGTATGTTAATTAAAACTAACAAATACACGCCATCAACGAAATATACATTAAATACAATAACATCAAAATAAAATAAAATAGATTAGGTATTTATGTACAATTAAACTACAACATTACAGTTAGACAGAAAAACATTTCAGTCATCATCCACAAATTCATCCACAATAATAGTGGACAGCGAGGATAACACTTCTACAACCGCAAGGACTTTAACTTTTTCATAAAGGAATTGGTTTTATAGATACCAAGTTTTAAGTCACTACTCGAAGCATTCGTTCATTATAAATACTCTTTGATATTACCTTTTGCATCTATTATCTATGGTTTATTTTTGCCGCCAGAAAAAATATACACGGCCACCGACTTTTGTTTTATTTTCGTGTTGAGTAAATATATTATTATTAATATTATATAATTGAACATAATATTAAAAGGATTAAATATAATAATAATGTAATGATAATAATAGAATGGAATATAATATTTATAAGAAATCATTGTAAGGAGCATGTAAGTATCGATTGTTATTCGTAATATTTACCTACTGGATATGTTGGGAGAAGGAAAGGAATAACTGAATTAATTTGTTTTATGTTAAAAGTATTATTATTGATTAAACCCTGTCATGAGGTGTATATTAGCTAGGTACATACAAAAAATACAAGCAAACTATGGGGCTGAATGTTTGCTGAGAATTATCAATACAGATTCTTACTCACTATCACTAACAATACACACTTTGTCCTAATCTCCACTAACTTCGAAGAAATACTTAACAGTGCTTCCAATACCCAGTTCACTAATGAATCCGTGATGAACACTGAAGCTACTACTATCTTTTTCTGTTCACTGAGTGATTGCGGACTGATAACTGAATTCTTATCGCTTAATTTGTTGGACGTTTGATGAAAAATTTAAGACGTGACGTCGCATCGTTCATACGAATATAGGAAATTTGTCTTTTATTTAAGAGAGAAAGTGGACAAGGTCATTTAACTAGTAAAAAAATTAAAATCAATACGGTGTAATAATTTTAATGTCTCCTATAGTAATGTACCTACTTATCTCCTAGTGAGGACAGTGTTTTGACTGATGAGAGACTACCATTGTGTCTATAAGAAGTTATGTCTATAATGATTATATTTCTACATATATAATCTTAATTATTTTTGCATACACTATAGATTAGCATACATATCAATACATACGTACGTTTTTAGTTCATGCTTACTGCATGAACGAAAAACGTAATGACGGTTCGTAAATAAATAAAATAACTTTAATTTGCAACGATGTCATAACTCGTTAACAAGTTCTCTTTTTATAGGTACGCGTTAAGTGTTTGAACTAATATATATATTTGATGCTATATTTGTAAAAGCTCTAAATAAACGTTTATGAACGATAATAATCAACAAAATCAATTATCTTATGTGCTAACAGTGTCTCTTTTGTTAAAACCCTAGGGATAACCTTAATAAGACTACATTCATTATCATGCTTTAATAAATGAATTTATATAACTTTCGTCATGAATCTTGGAGATAAGTTTCCATCATCGTTGTGGTTATTCAAGCATCTCACGTTTAAATCTACTATCATAGGTATTAGCACTATCTTGAAATGTTAATTAGTACGATATTTTAAAAAAATCTTCGAAGGAGGTTATTGCCAACGGACAAGTTTAGAGTCCAGGATGTCATAGATTAGAGTAGCGAATATCAGCTCATTTGTGTGCACGATAAATTATCAGATACGAAATGAATGGGGGCGCGACTTTGCTGTCTACTTTTTCGTCTCGTAAGGTAACCTAGAAACTCAGATCAAGATATTTGCTAACAGGATATTGTCGTAAGCCCAGTAACGGTACTTGCCGGCGCCACTTATATTACAACTACGACAAAATATCAAGTCATGATCGATGTGACATACGTCCTTGTTATTAAAGGAGTATGCTGTATGGGTAATTAAATCTGAAAAAGTATGAATATTTTGGTATTTTTATGGCTGAACCAAATATGAAAGCGTTTAGGTGTTCGATTGAAATCTTACCGGGAATTTAGCTATCAAATCCGTTCAATCGTTTGCAACGTTCTTACAGCATGTGTCTGCTGAGACGCGAGTTCAATTAACATGTGACTTTTATAGAATAGACAAGAGAAATTAAGCAAAATCGTACTTAAGGAAGCAATTTGCTTTGCAATCGTCAATCTGTACCATTTTGCTATGATTATGCCTTATGCCTCTTGCCCTGTTCTGTATAATTCACACCTACAATGCTGCGAATCGAAGATATGTCTCTTCTTCAAATCAGGAACAGAACCCTAGCGTTAATCCTTGTTTCATTAGAAGCTTTTAAGCCCGGTGTCCACTCGCAGTCCTCTGTTTATCCGGCTTCACATTTATTGACGAGCCAGAATTGAAAGATTATTAGGTCTCTTGCGTATTATATCACCTGATAATTAATAGGGGACACTGGACAACCGTGTCAGAAATGGTCTGAACGCACGTGGTTATAGATATGTAGTTACACACTTTTTAGCTGAAAATATTCTAACACATTAACAATTATAGCACTAAGTCGAAACACCAATCAGAAAATGCTAGGTAATTTATGAGCGCGTGTAACGAATAACCACTGTACGTTTTTTTCGTGTGTAGTTTATAAATGAAGCACGAATACCAATTAAATTTAATATATCATCCATGGTAAAAAAACAATTGCGCTCACTTAGTTACAGTTAAATAGGTCAACATACATCGTCTCTTTATTTCAATAACTCGCTTTGACTGAGTATCGGTCTGAGTGCATTTGCCTACATTGCCAAATCCACATACGGCCGACGCACTCAAATAACCAGTTTCTTCGCTTATCTCGGAATCGAGAGTCAAAGCCAGTTCAAGCTCGCAATAGACCCGCTATAAAATCCAAAATAACATGAGATTGTGGTTGACTTATGCTTAACAGTGGAAAATATAAATACTTAAATGGCTCCGCCAATCATTCTATTACCAAAATTTTAGTACCTACCTGTGATTTTCACAATCATTTGAAGAATACGTAAGTATATGATGCGTAACAAACCATTTTTATAATATTGAAATTTAATTTGAAACAAATTTTGTAATTAATAGTGCGCAAAGTATTATTACAGCGGGCTTGGTTCATGGTTGGAGTTGCGCTAGTCTGTGTTATGATTTGAATGTACGTATAATTAGCGACAGAAGATGATGAGCTGTTGCCTACAACATTTATATTATCTCAATACGATTCCAATTAAGTGGCCTTTTTAGACCTATCTAAAAAGGCCACTTAATTGGAATCGTATTGAGATAATATTTTGTCTTGCGGCGATATTTACACGAAATTAGGATCTGCTTAGTAGATGCATTATTGTGATTCAGCTCATATGAGTGACCATTTACAGAATGTCATAGGAGTCTATTATTATCTATTATATTAGGGTATGGTAACATTTTGTAGTGGTAACATTGTGGGGCAACCTTTTTATGATTTGTCATTAAAATACATATTAACTATTAATATTCATTCGTCTACCACCGACTCCCTTTTTCAAAAGTAATAAAATAACTAACTTTTAAACTTTTGCGTTACTTGATGTATATACATCATTTTTTTAACTATTGCTAAGAGGTTAATTTTTTTTTCTACGCAGGTAGATGCGTTTGTGTAGATTAAAAAAATCTACTTTATTTCTATCTTTCATTAATTTTATTTTATTTATTTCTCTACCACCTATTATTCTCCACTTAGGTGGCAGACAAGCACACGACTCATCTGATGGAAAGTGGTTACCGTGGCCTATGGACGTGTGCAACACCAAGGGAGTCATACTAGCGCTATGTCACTAAGTCTATTAAATTTATTATTTCATGAAAAGATTGAGATATTTAAAATATTTCGTTGCCTCGTTCGGAGACTCTTTTCTTTGCCGCACCACCAAGACCTGTAATTCATTACCAGCACACGTGTTTCCTTCTTCCTACAGTCCTGGGTCCTTTAAGAGGGGTGTGAAATAGCATCTGATGAGGCCGCCAAGCTGAGTGCCACAATTGTAACATTTCTTAGTGTCTGTAATGAGGACCCTCTTTCCTGACCCCTCTTGCCTTCAGCTTACCATCAGGCGAGGTGAAGACAAGTTGGTTTTTGTCAATTATGCAAAAACGACTTAATAGATTTAACCGCGATTTCGCAAACGGGTTTAGAATACTACCTAGTACGGGAACAAAGCTAGCACCTACCATTTTAGCTCCTATCGGGTCCTATTCGACATTCCTCGCGGCCCCCAAGCTAAGCTAAATTGCTTGTGTAAGGAGAGGGTATTCTATGTCTGTTTGTTTGTCTAGTTTTTGAACATTCCTCATATGCCATAGTTCATGATATAATATACTTTCTACGGTGCATTTGTGAAATATAAAATAAAAATAAAGAAAGTTTTTTTTACAAACAATTTTCGCCTTTATTCGTACTGTTAACATTTTGCTTGGTGCATTTGTATACACGAATACTTCATTAGGTAACACAACAAAATATAAATCATACAAATTTCAAACTATCTCGAAATTTTGTTTCTTTTTGTTATTTTATTATTATTGTTATAAACCCACGCCTATATCCCCGAAGGGGTAGGCAGAGGTGCTAGCACATTTCGCCAGTTTTATGTTAAGGTCCCAATGTTTTTTGTTTATCACAGTAATTAGAATTTAACTTCATTTCATGGTAGTACTACCTTCAAAATTATTATTAATTTAATATTTAATAAAGTTGTACGTTCGTTTCGATTGATGTAGACTAGTCACTATAAAAAAAATAACAATGTAATCATAGACATTTCAAAAATACAATAATTTAGTATATATCCGCATTGAACGCTTTACTTTGTTTTGTCACGTTCTGCTGACCAACAATTGATAAAATTTACACTGAGAAACATTTGAAACTAGCACTTGAATAAATAGCTACCATTTATCTGCATAGTTCAGAATTTTCCTTGACAACCCCATTTTCAGGTTATCTAGCTAAATATAGCTTTAAGTTCAGTGCGTTTTTGTAACATCTTTACTTAATATTTATGCAGTATGTATGGATTTTAGCAATAAAATGTTTTATTAAATCCTGACATACATAGTATTAAATAATTCATAGTAAATATAAAATTACCGGTAAAAATTAACAATTATAAAGTTACTCGAGATAAAACCATAATACTTGCTGCAACTCATTTTATTTCATTTAATTTCTCCGGATTTTATAGGTATTGTAAGTAGCTGTAAACAGGCTGGTCGTAATCAATACTTAAAGTATGTGAACAGGCAAGGTAATAAAAATGTAAATGCATTTAAGAATGCGTACACATTATTTCCGTTAATAGTCAAAATTAGGCCAGAACATCGACTGAGTTTGCTTCCGAGTAGAAAATCTATTATCAATATTAAGTTAATACGATCCAATTCGCTTTCGTTCTTATGGGAATACAAAATCATGTTGACGTCGTTTAAATACAACCTAAGCGCTAACAGATTATGTAACAACTGTCCACCTCCATGTTTCTTCACGCCACCAAACTAAAGCATTGCTATATTGATCTAGATACATGCTGATAAATTGAAATAATTACATTTTTTTTTCATTTTTTCGCCACATATTGAGTATTTATAAAATATTTCAATACTTCTATTGTTTTATGAACACTTTTCAGTTTTAGTTGTAATGTTATCTTCCTATAATAAATATAGGTACACATCGCACGTCGCGATAGACGGCAATCCCTGATTTCAATATTACCGGTACGTATTTTTATCATCAACGCATACACAAGAACAAATTAACGTATGTTTTATACGATGTGTTTCTATAAATGTGGTCAGAAAGCCTTCGTCTTCGAAAATTTATGTCGTTTATACAGATTTCGAAATCACAAACGGAATGTAAACACGTCCTCAGGCGTCATTCCACTTACGACACATTCTATAAAATAACATAGACCAGTATTTGAACTCTATGTATATGTTACGTACTGATGAATAATTATTCCAATATAGATAGAAATCATTAAATAAATACATAATAAATAACAATTTCTTTTCTTGATAACGGAAATTGAAAGGAATGTATAAAAATCTGTTTATTCGTATTTTATTCTCTGCCTACTCATCAAATTTATTGTCGTGTTATTGCTTGCATTTGTGCAAGGTTATGGACATAGTACCTATAATAATTATTCAACCCGATAGGTGGCACTGCAAACGCGTTAAACAGTTATTATTGCCAAATTATCCTGTACGAAACCAGACTGGGTCAGCTAGTAGAAATATAAATGGGTATGGTTCAAACTAAGTAGTTTGATGTTTGAAAGTAGTAACAACAGTAGTGGTTTCTTTTTGCAAATTCTTTTGAACCCCTGACGAAAATAACGCGGGGTGTTATAAGTTTGACGTGTTCGTGTGTTTGTGTGTGTGTGTGTGTGTGCCTGTCTGATTTTGGTATCAAAGCTCCTGAATAAATGAACTAATTTGGATTTAGTTTTTTTGTTTGAAAGGTATATTAGTCGCGAGTGTTCTTAGCTATGATTGAAAAAAATCTGTCCAAGATAGCCGCCGCCACAAAATGATGTAATGTATATTTTTTCACAACTCCCTCAATCGAAAGGGGTTGACTATTTATAAAGTGTAAAATAAAAACTAAACAAATCCCCGTCAAAAAAATTACCTCCAAAAAGATGAAAATAAATGGTTTCCTTTAACTTTGCTAAACCTAGTAATATTTTTATTCAATTGTTGTCATGTCGGGGGGATACCATATGTATTTTTGCATACCATATGTAGTTATATTATGTATATATGGATGTCGGTTAATAAAGTGGCAATGTCGAATAGGTATGTTTATTTCCTTTCTTCCGGTATCGCCATAATAATTAGGACGATACGCTTTTGTAGCTCTTCAAGTTCATTTTTGCTCTATTGTTGAGGCAAGTTCACTGTATATTGAAAAATATAATGAAAGCATACGAATTGATATGTCTGTTTTCCGATGACCATGTTCATTCCATGACCATTTTGGTATTCAGTGATGACCATCGCAATGGTCATGAAATGTACACTATCGCCGATAAGAAAGCTGCACTAAATCTTCGACTGTAGCTTAATAGGTGCACCGACCAGCAGGTGAGGCTGGCAAACCCTCAATATCTAAATCAATCAATCAATTAACTAGCCCATCGCAGTCCACTGCTGGACTAGGCCTCTCCCAATGTGGGGAGGTTTTGGCCAACTGTTTCCACTCTGGCCAGACGGATTGGCACAAGGTCTTAATTCAAGTTTCTCTCTTAGTGACATCGTCTGCGTATTTTTCTGTTATTCGCCTCTTGCGACACCATTCAAACAAGATGGGGTGGTGATACTTGTATTCTTTCTCTGTCACCAAACGGATAATATCTAAATGCCTAATATCTATAATGCAAAATAGTAGTTGTGTACTACATAAACGAGATCAAAAAACGCTATTTATAGTACCGAAAGACATGACTAAAGCCCGTTTGTCTTTTGTCTATTACCTACATTTTATAAGCGGAATAATTTTTATACATCATCAAAAAGTAATTTAATAGAGAATAAAGATATTTATTTAATACCATGTTCTTTATTTATTTTCCTTGGTCGCTTTCTATGCTAGTGGGTGAGCAAGTTTTTATACAATTTGCTACTTAAAGTACCTAGGAATTTAAAGTTTCAGAATGTGCAGGCCCCCGTCTAGCTGAGTTCCAATAATTTATATTTGCACGATAATACGCATTTGCCATGTGTATAAAAGAATGTAGAAAAAAATAATAATTATTAAATTAATTCAAATTTATTTCAAGCTTCCTCATTCGTTCGAAGTCACAAGGTTTTTATAATGTTTACTTACCTATATAATCTGATACAAATTGAATGTTTAATTGTAAAATTATGTATGTAGGTTAATAGGCAGGTAAATAACATTCATTTTGGATTTATTTGTCGCAGATCAATTTACAATCTGGCTCAATCGCTGTTTAGATTTATACAATTATTAATTACAAAGTTTTATATTTAATATCTTACTATTAATTAGGATTTTTTTTATCTTTAATTACTCTTTTTATTGTGTCAAGCAAGAGTTGCTGTTTCAACCGAGAGTTACCTATATAGGAGTGCGGTTTAAAAATACTTAAAAATTGTAATTAAAGATTACTGATTCTTATTAATGTGAAGCAATCCATTATTATGTATTGATATTATTAAATATTACTATCTTGCGTTTCCAAACATTCATCAGAAATAAAAATATCGGTGTTCGTTTAACATTATCTTCCATTACACTAATTATTTCCTAATTAATTGTACACAGTAACGCTAGATATCCACGTAGGTACCTACCACCAAGATAGTGCAGGTCTCAACTGCACACATAGACTTGTACATGCATGTCAATATTACTTCTATTGAGTACAAATATTTTATATAACTGTTTGACATCCCATTAAAATTTTAATGTATTTTTTTTTTCAGAATTTTGCGACTTGCTAAGGTAGTTCACTGTTATTAAAATAGGTTTCATGTGGAGTCGCGAGTGGATAATGCGCGAACAAAAGAACCAAACATACGCGTCGAATCGAACGCCACTTTTCTCGGTATCGTCACCAGATCTTCTATAGAACGGCAAATACATAAGTAAGTCTAGAAAAGCAGATAAGTACAATACTTGTCATGCCGTGACTAGTTTTGGTATTACAACGACGGCTGCTGAATATTTACAAATACCGTCAAAGCTGTTAACCTTAACAGTATAACGTGCACGAACTGCAGGTAATCTGTAATCCAAGTCGAACCGCCGAGTCTCTGAGGAACGCCAACGCATAATTTGCGAGTAGGTATCGCAGATCGGACTATGCGGTGAAGGCGCCCGCGCACGCCGCGACACTCCTTTCAAGGAGGTGCGGGTCTTTTGGAAAGTAAGATCGAAACAACATTATCGACTTGATAATGTGAACTCGCAATTGCAGACAGTCGCTGTGCCTAATAAAAAACAAAAAATATAAATTTTTCTCTCACCTGTAAAAAAAATTTCAGAGGTCCAAACCGCTTCGGATTCCTTGCAGGTGTCTGGTGCTAAGAGAGTAGTCCGGTTTTGCATTCACGTACCGAAGCACGATCACACTGCGTGAGAGAAAGGGCGCGCAACTCGTTCACAAGTGAACACTATCGCGTGTTGCAGCTCGGCTGTGCGGTGCGAGAGTGGGCGTCGCGAAACCGTGTTGGCGTTTGCGGGTCTCAGCTTGGACTGAAGGCCGCGAGGTGCGGGGGCCACTTTATGGCATCGAGTGCACCCCGCCGGCGGCGCCGCTGCGCCCGCGCAGCCGCCACCGCAGCCTGTGACCACATACCCACCACAGCCTGAAATTTCATTAATCATTATTCTTCGTTTTTCCTTCTACATTTTAATACACCATTGTTTTTCATTGAATAAGTAGAAGTTTGCTCTAATAGCAATAAATATATAAAATAATACTTATGGTCATTTTTCAGGCCCATCCTGGTTTAGCAGCGTTTATTTGCGGAATTAAAAATATTCTTAACATTAAGTTTGCTGGTCATCCTGCCCCATAACGATTTCGTCGCTTTTGTTGATATAACAAATTAATAAATCTCCAAAAATATTTATCCAATTATATTTTTTTCTTGTTCATGACTTCGTCTAAGGACCGTACCTGGAGCCTAAGGTCCGCTTACACCTTGAACCTTGGTTTAGCTTCATCATCGTTATTAACCTCAAAGCGATTTCCTTGTTACGTCCAAAGTTAAGTTAAAAATTTGCAGGCCGAGCTCCGCTTGTTGTTATAGATTGTTATGGTGCCTTTTCCGGAAGCGACTGCCGCCTAACCTCTTAAACCTAGAAGGAAAGCCTGCGCCAAAGCCTCATTCGTTGTTAAGCAGGTGCAGGTGAAATTATAAGTTCACTTTTTTTAACAATGAAATATTTAGTTTATCTGCCACTATTTCACCCCGGTGCGGTTAAGTAAAATGTATTTTACGAATTGCCACTCCTACAATAAAAATAAGCCAAATATCCTGCCATGATCGATTCTATTCCCAGTAAACCGAGTAGGTACCATTCTTCTTCAAATAACAGAATCTAAAAAGTCGTATATATAGCCACACTATCAGCCAGTTTTATATTTTATTGCATGTTCTACATTTAAATATGAAATAAAATAGAAAAACTTACAGTTTCGTTTCTAGAATACGTAGGTACATACCAATAACCTGAAACTACACATTTTGTAGTCGTACTTAAACAGCCTGGGGGTGACAGGTGGAGCCGCCTGTCGCCTGGCAGAAGCAGGCCGCGGCGGTGGCGTGCCTGGCGCGCCTCCCCGTTTCCGGGGACGAGTTGGGGACTCTGTAGTCCCTACACCCGAGAAGAGGGCCAGATCGTGAGAGATGGCCCTGTGTCGGCCGGGGTGCGAGGGATATGCCTGTCAACCTCACCTTCGGCAACCAAAACGACCCACAGGCGGCGTGCGTTTTAGTCGGTTCGAGTCCGACATAACCTCTCTCACCGGCTGCGGTGGAGAGAAGTATCTGTGTTCCCACAGATACCTCTCTCCTTAAAAAAAAATCGTACTTAAACATTTTTGCTTAGTTCACCTTCCCTGCTGAGCACTTAATAGGTATTCCATAGTGTCATCTTAAATGTTATTTTCAGCGTTATGATTCACCATGCTGAGTTCTGGATAGCAATTATTCCATTCGACACACATTAGTTTAATAATTTAACAATATGTTGCAATCGTAAAATATTATAATACTTTTAGGTCTTTCCTGTTTCTTAGAACTGTGAACCAAATATATATATTTACGTTTATGTATAGTTTACCTATTTATCTCTTTTAGAAAATAAGTTGGAAGGGCCGTTTAGCGAGCGGAGTTCCTTCGGATTTCTGACCTGCCTTGTCCACGAACATAGGCAACCCCAACTTGTTTATATTTCTAATTCCTCTAATTTATTTCTGATTCACTTCGTTGTGTTCTCTAAGACTTTTAACTATCCCTGGGATTTCCCAAGTGTCATTAAGTACACGATGCTTTGTGGGTCACTGCTGTTAATCCGGCCATACAGTAGTAGGAATACGGGTGAGATTACTTACATGTTTCCATAGGTAAAAATTATTGTAGTCTTGGGTGCTAAAGATTTTCATGAACACCCGAAAACATCCATTGTATGATGTGACTCATTACAGCAAGCTAAGGGAGTCCCATTTCAAAAAAAATACTAGTACTCACTCGATAGAACCGTTCGGTTATCGATTAGACCTGATTAGACTTATTAATTAATCCGAAAATTAGAAACAATTTCGTTTGACTTCATTAAATAACATAACATAAACTTACGCCTATATCCCCGAAGGGGCAGGCAGAGGCGCTAGCACACACATTTCGTCAGTTTAAGTTTAGGTCCTAATGTAATAGGTGGCGAGCCTACTGCCATTAACCGGGCACTTATAAACCTGCGATAAATACACACATAACTTCGAAAAGTATCGAAAAGTCATAGGTGTGTGCCATGGTAAAACCTGGGATCGAACCCGAGACCACGTCTCAGCAGTCCATTATCCATACCACTAGACTACCGCGGTATCATTAAATAAGTTACTGTAATAATTTACATTCGTAAAATATCAAAGAGAGGCTGTTGTAGATTAGGCTCTCCTGGCTGAGCCCATGCGACAACAACCTGGTACAGCCTTTGTGACACATCGGCTACTAGTAGGCTACCCGCATGCTCAAGCTGTGGAATGAACTCAGTGCTGTGGTTTTCCCAAGCGACTACAGTATGCGATTCTTCAAGAACAGCATTAGATGGTTCTTACAGGGTCGGCAGTGCAAGTATGGCTCTCCTGTTGTTGCACAAGTCTATAGGCCACGGTAACCACTTTCCTTCAGGTGTGCTGTGTGCTTGTTTGCCACCTAAGTGGTATAAAAAAGTAAGGTGTAGGTGAGCGAACCTCGAGATTCAAAGTGCAATCTTAGAATGCAACCAGGTTTAGTGCTCTGTGTGGATGATGATGATTTATTCCTCCGTCATTGGATTACCTTGACTTGGGGGCGGCAGCTGTCGGTCAGCCCAAACCCGAAAGTATACAACAGGTAAGGGCAGGAAGATGAGGACACAAAGATTTTGCTACCGACCGATCTTACGACTGTACAAGCCAATCTGGTTTTCAGGCGAGGATACCGTAGGCATCGCCTGAGGTAAACGCCTTAGGAGTAAGACTAAGGTATGAATTCGAACTCAGCAGCTCGCATTAGTGCTGTATAGCAGTGCTGCACAGAGGTACTTGCTGTTGTTTATTCATTCATTTGCAGTGTGCAGCAACACTGCTGTGCAGTAGTACTGCAGCGATACTGCTGTGTAACTCGGAAAGTAATGTCATATGAGCTCATAGACATTACATGGGAACCAGTAGTATTTTGCAGTACTGCTGCGTGCTGCAGAATTCGAAATCATACCAATTTGCTTGTCGATTTGAATAGAAAAAATAAATTTGTATTGAATAGTAAATTTATCAAGGATGGTTATATAAATTTATCATCATGGCAAAAAAGGTATGTTTCGAGCAGTATAGTCAAAAGCTTCGAAGTATGTAACGGGCGAAGCTGGGGCGAGCCGGCTAGTCATAGTATAATATTTAGTCATAATGATAACCGGAAATGCATTATGTACATACCAACCTAACAAAGACCTGTAGCCACAATACAAACGTGCATCTCATTATCGCTGCACGTTGCATGCTAAATGTAGGGTATTATCAAATAAATTACATTTATTTGGCAAAGTTCTACTGAAACATTGTTACAGCAAAATTGTAATTTCACCTGGTCACTTAACAGTAGGAAATAATTTACAAGCTAGTTATAAGTATTGTCTACACACTTACGTTAAGGGGAATTAACGCGATAATGATATAGGTTTATCTACCTTTGAATTACCTGATTACTTACAAATTAATAAATCTGGTATGTGACGGTATGTCGAAAATATAGAGAATGTGCGGGTAGTTGCACAACCTCCCAACGCCAGTCAGCCTGTGACCACGGCCAGTGTGCCTATCTTGGGAACTAGCGCATCGTGTGATGTGCCCTTCTTGAGAAGCTTTTAGCCAAGCAACTCCAATGTTGAATCGTGACGTTCAATCACACAGAATCGCAGACCCGTGTCCTTGTTTATGTCGTTAGGTTAAAACAAAATATTACTGTGGGTCTGTGCAATACGAATTAAAGGTGTATCTTCTATTATTAGATATTACATTATCCAAAGAGCAAGAGCAAGTGAATCGACCAAGTGACCAGAGGATCGTGGACAAAGGGACACAAACCTACTAAGAATGAAGTATGAACGTTGCACCTAAACAGTTAAGCTGTCTCTTCTCCATCCTAGTGCTGTCCCGATTACTATCTGATCCTTCAACGCCGAAGGGATCTGGGCCAGAGCGTCGTCCGTAAATCAGCAGGTTGACTTGGCCCTCGAAGATCTCTCCCTAAGTCTCTCAAAGATCTTGATACACCCACATTATTTAAACTTTATTAGGGGATGAAGAGGGAAAAAGCTATTGTTAATAACGCACTTCATAACCTACCGATTTACGACCGAACAGATATACAATAAGTTCGTTCGTTCTCTTTAGTGTTATGAGGACAGTCATCATCTTATTATCTTATCATCTTATTGATTGTATCCTATAAGTAATTTCGTTCATCAATCTCAAAATTAGCGGAAGTATTGCGTTATTTCCAATATTGTATTCACAAAATTCAGACAAAATCTAAAATTCCACTTCCGAAGTCAAGTGCACGGTAAATATTCTCTAAATAATAAACCTGCGTCTGTAGCATTCTGAAGAACAGATTTACTTGATTAAAACAGTTTTGCACGAAAACGACATATTTAGTGCTTAAAGACCTGCATATCTACTAGTTTATCAGCTATGTTTACCTTATACATTATCGTCCTTTGTATCCAAAGAAACGTGTTTCTTCATGATAATGTCAAGGTCCTTAATAAAGTAGGCACTTTTTAGTTAGTAAGTACCTACCAAGAGGGTTAGTTCACTCGCGTCACCGAGTGCCGTGCATACTTCGCTGACAGGATAATATGCAAATTATTTGCAAAATCGTGCGTTATTATTTTAATAATGACACTGTTTTCTCTGATATGTTAATGTAGCGTGCATAATAGTATATAATCTTCCTTCTGATTGTAAAATTCGCATTACATTTAAAATACCGAATTAATGTACATCCTTCTAATTATTATCTATTGGATACTAAACAATTTTCTTCCTCATGCGAACATCAATTGCGGCCGTCTTTGGAAACCAGGGTTTATTGTTATATTCCTCCCGATCAATCGAGCATGCGGGAAAAATAGCTATCTTATCCCCCAACCAGAGGAACTTAAGGTACGAGTATTTCTCGCTAATTCAAACACGGCACGTGAGGTTAAATTTTATTTCACAATTTCTAACAAGCTTTAATTTTTTTTTATTATAAGACTTACAATAATTTTATATAATGACATGCGTACTCGAGGCGCCTGCATTTAAAAGTACAATAATACGTTTTTGCAGATTTTCAGTGGTCACTGGATATTGGACAGTTTCGTTTTAAAAAAATCTTTTTTCCTTGTTATACATTGTTTGTTTGTGGGACGAAACAGGTGTTGATACCATTGCTCCTACCCATATACCTGGCACAGCTGGCTGTGCTGGTGCTGCTTCTGCTACTTCTGCAGAAGCTCTCAAGCGCCGCAAATACTTCAATCTCATCGGAGATTATGGATTTGTGCCGTTTGGAGTCGAAACTTTGGAGTCACGGGATCCGAGCGCCCGTAATCTCTTCAGGGATATTGCGAAGCGTATGGTCAACACATCTAATGATCAGAATGCTGGCATCTATTTTGGTCTCAGAATAAGTATTGCCATACAACATGACAGTGCTGCCATTCTTCTGGGAATGCTACTACAAGGAAGCATGCTATGCAGAGGAATTCCATGACGCATTTTAATTACGCATATACTATATCTCCCAAGGTAGATATAAAGGGGTAACTCTTCTACTGTGATCTTTCGGCATAGGCACTTTAGGAGATATTAGCTTAAATTATGCGTACCACAAGGGTTTTTAAGTTGGGGACCCTGTGGTTCCCTTACCCGAAGAGGACCAGATCGAGAGAGATGGCTCTGGGTCAGCCGGGGTGCGAGGGATATGCCTATCAACGTCACCTTCGGCAACCAACAGTGACCCACATGCGCCATACGTTTTAGTAGGTTCGAGTCCGACATAACCTCTCCCACCTGCTCCGGCGGGGAGGTATCCGTGGGGATATTTTCGCACGTAATAAAAAGGGATTTTAAGGCAGAGATTTTGAGTTACCATCATGATTACATCATTGGTCTATAATTATATAGATTTAAAGATTCGGTAGCTTTGAACTTTGGTAGACAGGTTAATTTTTTTAAGACTAGCAGGCGCGCGTTTATCAGACGCACATTTTCGACTTTAATTCTTTATCAAATTGAAAATCATTAGTCGTACTTACTTCTTTCAGAGCACGACCCATATACGTTTTGTGCTCGTGCTGTTTCGACGCGCAATGCAACTTTGAGTCTTATTCTAGTTACATAAAGCTAACTTTGTATTCCGTCTACAACAAACGTGCAATGTGCAAAACGTGGCCGTCGAAACGCGCTTGTATCACTTATCAGAGGATTTTTTTTTTATTAGAGCTTAGTCCCTCTTATTGTTTTATTTTTAGGGTTTCTATACCCTCAAAAGGAAGAAAGTAACTCTTATGAAATCCCTTCTTTGTGCATCTGTCTGATCAAAACATAAGAAACATAACATTCGCATATCTATTGTGATAGCATTGTTAGAACATACATGCATTTATCTCCTCAAATGAATTTTCTAAAAAATCTGCCGCTAAATATGGGCGCACACCTCATTTAACATAGGCACTTAGAATAATGATTAGACAGTAGAGAAACTCACAAATAGCGGGTAACCCGGAGGGAAATAGGCGTATGTACTCGTATTTAGAATAATGTACAAAAGAATATTCTATTCCCAAAGTTGAAAGTTCCAGGGTCCAGTTCTCAGTTCGGTGACTCCTTTGTTGATACACCAAGTTTTGAAATTCTTTACACGTGTTTCACACACTACAGTCACGGGTACATTAAGCGGGACATGAAATATCATCCACCATTGTAATATTGAGTTTGTAATGGTGAACCTCTTTCCTGAGACTTTGCTTTCAGGTGAGGTATTCTAATTTTAAAAAATAACGTCAGTTATTATAAACAGAATAATAGACCATCAATTTTTATAACTTCTTAAGGAAGCATGACCCACTTAACAAAAGCGCCTTTAATATTCATATGGGCAAAAGGTACGAGTACAAATATCTAAATTTATCAGTTCCCGATTAATTTGTAGCTACAATTGTCAAGAGAACACCTCCTTTCTATAATTTGGTTTATCTTTGTTTTTTCCGGGAGCTACTACAATCTAACCACTACTGCCCCTCCTCAAATTCTGATAAGATAGAACCTGGAAATAAGCTAACGAAACTACAATTTCAAACATAAATATTTGTTTACAATTCTGTCCTTGAAAATGAGTGCGTTCATCTCTAAGGTATATTCAATCATATAATAAGGTATAGTCCAAATATTCGAGTCCGAAACGACTGTAATGATTCAGTGTCGATGTAGTTAAAAGCAGGTAATTTATGTGTATAACAAACTATAACTAAGATAAGTATTCATTCTTCTAACTACGGACATTTGCTACGAAAAGTTCGTGTCTGGCAAAACAAGTAACATTTGCTACGTTGTAGTGCTATTTATCAAATGAAACAATTCATTCTTGCTACGGTTAATTTAGAAAAGAATATTCGTAGCGAACGGTGGTTTGAATTTCATCAGTGTATCAAAATAAACCAATGTCGATTGAAGAAAATTAAAAATTGATTTTTTTTATACCACTTAGGTGGCAGACAAGCACACGGCCCACCTGAAGCAAAGTGGCTAATGTGGCCTGCTGTAAGAATTTCTGTGCCGTCAATGCTGAAAATAAAGCAGGACAAGCCGTTGGTCTTCCCACTGACAACACAAAAACTCTCATCCACAACACGAGGTTATTATGGCAGCGATATTCTATAGGGCGGAGGTACTTCCGCAGTCGGACAGCTCAATTATCTTTTTTAAGTTAACGCGAATATCATTGAAATCAAACCACTTTTATGTACCACGATTTATTACGTGTTTATTATTAGGTACATTAAGCCCGACGTTTCGGCTACTTTTCAGAAGCCATCCTCGTGGGGTGATTAAAGATGGTAGTTGACCATAGTTTGAAGTGTGTATAAAAACAACAATGTATAGTTGATACTGTTAATTTGGGATAGAATATTAGTATTTATTTCCACTGGGTAGCGAGATAACGAACTTTTGCGATAATCCAAATTGTTTTTCTCATTAGATTCCTGTGACTATCGCTGAAGAAGAGAGTGTTAAACTTATTACTCCATATTGAAGATTTTTCCTTTATGCGTAATCTGGTAGCAGCAACATAAGTTTTACAACTTTTTGTTAAGTGAGGAGTTGTGAAAGGGGACGTTTTTTGTCGAAGGTTGTAAATATTACGAATTCAATATATTTAACCATGAATAAAAAATATACACAAGTCCAATCGATGGGGATTTTTGGCATTATGGCGTAATTAAGACCCCCACTAATTTTCAGCTCTATGCGAATTTATGCAAGCTGGCCATTTTATTTCGTCTATTTTGACTGGATTATTAGTTATGTAAATATTATATGCACCGTGCTATTACGTGGGACTGAATTCGATGATTGGTGAAATGTGGATGTTAATTCACCTCTGCCTAACCCTCCAGGAATAAAGGCGTCATTATATGTATGTATGTATATGCACCGTTTTACATTCGGGTAGCTATGCTTGCAACTTCGTATTATTAGATTGATTTGGACTAAAATTTCTGTCTATACTAATATTATAAAGCTGAAGAATTTGTTTGTTAGATTGAATGCGGTATTCTCAGGAACTACTGATTCCAATTAAAAACTAATTTTTTTATTGAATAGTCCGTTTATCGACTTTTTTTTTACGTGCGCAAAATCCCCACGGATACCTCCCCACCGGAGCCGGTGGAGGAGGTTATGTCGGACTCGAACCGACTAAAACGCACGCCGCCTGTGGGTCGTTTTGGTTTTTTTTTTTTTTTTTTTTTTTTTATATACGACACGCCAACTTGACCTCACCTCGCCTGATGGTAAGCTAAAGGCAAAGTCTCAGGAAAGAGGGTCACCATTACAGACACTAAGTGCTACAATGGTGGCACTCAGCTTGGCGGCCTCATCAGATGCTTTTTCACGCCCCGCTTAAAGGCCCCGGGACTGTAGGAAGAAGGAAACACGTGTGCTGGTAATGAATTCCAGGTCTTGGTGGTGCGGCAAAGAAAAGAGTCTCCGAACCGCTTGGTTCTTGCTCGTATATTCTGCACAGTGTGAGGGTGACATCTAAGGCCTGCACGTGTTGTCCTATGTAGGAAAGGAGATGGTGGGATTAGTTGGAAGAGCTCGTCAGAACACTCACCGTGGTAGAGACGGTAAAATACAGCCAAGGAAGCAATATCTCTACGCATCTGCAAAGGCTCGAGGGTGTTCGTGACCTCAGGGTTCCCAATAATTCGGACCGCGCGTCGCTGCAACCTGTCGAGAGCATCTAGTAGGTATTTCGCGGAGCCATCCCAGAGATGCGAGCAGTATTCCACGCAGGAGCGAATTTGTGTCTTATAGAGAAGACACCGCTGCTCCGGCGTGAAAAAACGTCTCACTTTGTTTAGGAGTCCGAGTTTCCGCGAGGCTGTTTTGATGATGCTCTCGATGTAATTTCTGTTATTCAGTTTGCAGCGAATATCCATGCCTAGGATATAGAGATTGTCCTGCAGTGGAAGTGGCGTGCTCTGAAGAGTGGGAAGGGGAAGGAAAGAAGATACCTTTGCTGTGAACGCACAAGCCTGCGTCTTCTTGGCATTGAACTTGACCATGTTCTCGGAGCCCCATTGAGAAATGTGATTCAAGATCCGGTCCAGTTCAGTGACAAGAAGCTGTCTTTTTTCCACGATATCAGACTGTTTGGCCGCAGGTTGTCCGTGATAACTCCCGTGTACGGTGCTATCGTCTGCATAGCAATGTATGCTGCCGGTGGACAGCATGTCGTTAATATGCAGAAGAAAGAGAGTGGGAGATAATACAGACCCCTGCGGTACGCCAGCATTTATTTGCAAGAACTCCGAAGCCCGTCCATCACAGAGGACGCGGATACGGCGCTCCTGCAGGAAACTAGCAATCCAGTTGCACAGTCTAGGAGGCAGACCAAAGGCTGGTAGCTTGGAGAGAAGCGATTTGTGCCAGACTCTATCGAAAGCTTTGGCGATATCAAGACTAATTGCCAGTGACTCGCCGTGCTTGTCCATAGCCTCACCCCAAAGATGGGTAACGTATGCTAGAAGATCACCCGTTGACCGTTTCGGCCTGAAGCCATATTGCCGGTCATTAATTAAGGAGTGATCCTCTAGGTGACGCATGAGCTGTTTGTTAATGATGTGCTCGAAGACCTTGCACAGCACTGAGGTGACGGCTATGGGTCGATAGTTGGCTGGCTCTGAGCGATCCCCCTTCTTGGGGATCGGCTGTACATTCGCCTCTTTCCAAGCCGAAGGCACTGTACCCGAGCTGTAGGACAGTCGGTACAGCCGCGTAAGCATCGGAGACAACTCCGCTGCACATTTTTGTAAGACCACCGCTGGAATACCATCCGGGCCACTGGCTTTCCGGACATCGAGTGATTGAAGCACCGCACGAACATCGCATTGCCTGATACGTATTTCAGGCATTACGTGGTCACCATTGGGTAGTGTCGGCGGCTGTATACCGCAATCATCGACTCGGGAATTGGCCGCAAAGAGATTTACTAGCATATTGGCTTTCTCTTGCGGTCCATGGGCCAGGGATCCATCAGGGTAGCGCAGCGGTGGCAGCGAAGGCTGACAGAAGTTGGCCTGCACGGCTTTGGCCAGTCGCCAGTATCCACGGCTGCCCGTGGGATGTGCCACTAGCTCTTGACCAAGCCGCGCAATGCGCAGGGCATCCGCTTTGACGTAAGCCCTCTTGCAGACCTTTGTGGCTCTGTTGTACGCCGCCTTGAAGTGGCTCACATTGGGATCGTGCGTGGCACGCGCCCTTACCCAAGCGCGATACGCGGACTGCTTTTGATCAACAGCCCCCGCACACTCGCGCCCGAACCAAGGGCGCACTCCTCGGGCACCGGTGACATCAGTGTACGGAATATAGTATTCCATACCCAGACCGATCTCACCGGCAACAGCAGTAGCACAATCCGAGGGTTTCTTACCTTCAAAGCAGCGTTCAACCCACGGGATGGACGCAAAATAGTTGCGCAGCCCATCCCAATCTGCTGACGAGTAGTGCCAGAGACGCCGCTTCCCCTGCACGGGTCGTGAAGGCGCTATAATTGGCACCTTGGAGCAGACCAGACAGTGGTCGGAATTGCCTAAAGCGGCTTGTACCGAAACACTGTACAGGTCTGGGTGACTCGTCAGCAGAAGGTCTAGCAGAGAGGGTGCTAGGCCCGACCTTCTTGGTATTCTAGTGACCTCGTGTACCAATTGGGTCAGGCCATGCGCCAGAGCAAATGCATGGGCGGCTCTTCCCGCATGGTCTGTTTTGGAGGAGCCCAACCAGGTTTCGTGGTGGGCGTTAAAGTCCCCCAAAAATACCACTTCGGCGTTCGGAAACCGTTCCTGCGCATCATCTGCCGCCTGACTCAGATATTCAAAGAGTCGAGTTGTCTCAGCATCTCCTGTATGGGAACGGTAGAGGCACACATAGATCTGACTCGTAGAGCCATGGTCTACGTGTACCCATAGGGTTGAAAAGGATGGGTCCTCAAGGCAGCGCAAACGGCGACAACAAACGTCCGCCCTAACAAACACGCACACCCCGGCTTTTGCACGGAAATTTTCCTCGATAACATAGCCGGGGTAAAGCAAGTAGGTCGTGTCATCAGGGCGGCCTATTTGTGTCTCCGTGAGAAAGAGCATATCTGGTTTCGCCGTCTCAAGGTGTTGGTGGACGGCGTTGAGGTTCGCATGGAGTCCACAGATGTTAGTGGACTCCACCTCAAATAGCGAGCTTGTGGGAGTCTGTAGAGCCGCTGTGTTGCCCAATACTCTTAAATGCGCTGCCATGATGAAAAGGAGAAAAGGGCGTGAAAAAAAGAGGTGATTGTCGTCGCAGCACCGCGTGACAAAGTGCGGGATATTGGTTTTGTCTATGATTATGAGGCATGGCGTGAGCCGACACGCCGTACGGAAGGGCCCCCGTACCCCCCCGAATATGGTCGCCTGGCCCCCACTTCCGGTCACCAACCGGCACGACGAGCCATACCGGGATTATGCGCGGTCTGGTGAGGCAGCCTTCCAGGGTGGTTAGTCCCAGTTGGGCCTCTGTACTATACCGCGGGCGGCCAGCGGCACCACCGTTTCTACGGGTCTCCCTGACCGGCGCGTCGCCCCGCACCATCCTCACTAGACTACGCCAAGACCCACTGGTCCCACTAGTGCTGCGACCACCATCACCCCTACCCGGCTATGCATTTGCTGATCCCTGAACGCAATCCAACCGAAATTGAATTACTATGAAGGGTTTTTCGCAATATTGCACGGTGGTACCAACCCGGTCGAAATTTGTGACAAATTTGTGCCGTCAAATCTCTACCACCAGTAAAAACTTAACCTCTTACCGCCGCTACTACGGCGCGCCCTAGTCCGTTTAGGTTTTAGGCTATATAACATCACGCTACTATTTAAGGGAGCGGAGCAGTGATCATAAATGTCTATAAATCCGGCATATTTTCATACATTATTTGAATTCTAAAAAATTGAAGCGTCGGTAGCTTAGTGGTTAAAGAGTCGGCCTTACAATCGAGAGGTCCCGGGTTCGAATCCTGGCCATTACACTAACGACGTGGACCCACTCCTAACACAATCAATTTAGCTTAGCTGGAGGGGTTAGAGGGAATATTAGTAATTACGGTTCTAATATACTTTAAAAAAAAATACCCAAAAATTACAGGCTCGAAGCAGTGATATAAGGTTTAAAATATGCCACGGACGATATCAGGGGGGGGGGAGGGTCAGCTAGTTTACTTAAGGCTGGCCTTTACCTCGCTCAAAGAATTGGCATCGCCATTCAGCGTGGTAATGCCGCCAGCCTCTTGGGCACGGTACCAGTAGAGATCGATGGGGAGGAATTTTTCGATGCCTAAAATTACAGTCTCCCTCTTTTTCTCTATTCCATTTTTGTATATATTGTATAGTTAGCATAGTTTTATATTAATTTGTAAGTAATTGTATATTATAATAGAATATTTTATGTACCTAAATTTCTGATGGTAATAAATTATATAGTTTACTAATAATCCTATAACTTTTATTTATTAAAAGTAGTCAAGTTACCGCCTTTAACATTAACTATCTGCAGTTAAAATCCCTTCATAATCAACCCGATCATTTCTAGATTACCCGGAACAAATAGACAGACAGATAAAAAAATTAACATAAACAATAACATAAATATAGTACATTCATTCATTCATATGCATTTAATGAAACATTGTTATTGTTACATTAGCAACTGACATTTTAATTTTATTTATTTGTATTGAAGATGGTATTATTATGTTATCTTGTGTGGGGTCACGATGTAGCCTGCTTATATGCATATTAAATTAACGTGATGATTGAATAGAATATAAACGTGACAAGTGTAGCACACACGTGTTTCCGCTCAAATACATGAAGTACATGTGAGGCCAAGCAGTCACTTGTCAACGCATGAAAATTAAACTCCTCCTTATTACATATTATTATCACTAGTAGTGTATGTATCACTGACTCCCCCTTTGATATGTGCGAAGCTACTCGCTTGTAACCACATGTCACAGCACGAGTATTATATAGCCTTAGTACTTCATTAACAATAATGACTGAAGGGCAGGTTAGTTAGTTATATTGTTGTGGAGTATAATTTTGATACAATGCAATACGCGGAATTTGCGAAGGAAGTTCGAGTCATGCTAATAAGCTTAAATAGTATAGAGGCTTCTATTCGTTAGAAGACTTGTTCCAAAAAGTTCAATGACTGAATGAAGGAGTATATTAGAGGAGGTAGGACACGGTGGTATTTCCGCCCAATTGAGCAGTCCGACTGGGGAAGTACCTCCGCCCTACAGAATACCGCGGTTATAATAACTTCGTGTTGTGTTCCCGGCGGTGAGTAGGGTAGCCAGAGCTCACTGGAGAGTTTTTGTGCTGTCAGTGGGACGACCAAAGGCTTGTCCTGCTTTGTCCTCTACACTGACGGCACACAATCTCTGTTCTTACAGGGTCGGCAGCACGGATGTGACTCCACTGGTGTTACACTTGTTCATAGGTCATGGTAACCACTTTCCATCAGGTGGGCCGTGTGCTTGTCTGCCACCTCAGTTGTATAAAAAAAAATGAAATTTCAGGTGGATCTGTGAGCAAAGATCACCGGTGCGCATCCCGCCAGAACCGTTCAAATTTTTCTATCATAATCGATTCGAATAGTTAGAATACAAAATGCTTTACAATTTTATTCAATTGTTTAGCGGAGTAATCAAAAATCAATGTGTAAAAATGATTGTATGTAACATCATTCATTGGTTAGAACATTCCTCCTGGGAAAGAAAGATTGCGGGTTTGAATCCCGGCTGTACCGATTCAATTTTATCTGTCTTAATCGAGTCCAACAGCTAGTGGGTCGTGTCGTGGAGGTCAAATGGCAGTCGATTTAAAGAGAATATCTTAGACTCGAAAAAGCTGGCCCCGGATTTCGAGGTGAGCGCTTTGAATGATGATGACCGGGATTAATGCTATTATGACGATGATAGAGGCTTGTGTTCGTTGCGAGACACCTCTATCGACAGATTTTATACAAGCTTCAATCTGAGACCTATGATATGTCACCCTCATGATGAACCTGTATTTTATGTATAGACATTTCTTATTGTATTTTGTCATAATTTGGTTGAATTTGCCTCATAGGTATCATAATAATTTCGTCCTTTCGAGGTAACTACCACTAGAGACTTTATATATAGATACTAGATACGTATAGGTAAATAAGTCAGGTACAAGATAGATAGATAGATAATACTTTAATGTATACCAGTACATTTACAGCAGAGACAAGTAGGTAGCATGTATATACAGTTTAATGTACAATGGGCGGCCTTATCGCTGAAAGCGATTTCTTCCAGGCAACCTTGGGATGGACAGTAAAGTGACAAGACAAAAGATATATGGCGTAGTTATCATGTAAAACTAGATAAAAGGGGAACTAAAACAAAAAGATGTCGAGAATAAGCAAGAAATTTTTAGAACACAAAGGAGGCACGATAGCCGATATCCGAAAGCCGACACCGTGTGCTGTTTTTACACATATTGGATTAAATCGGTGCGGTGATACGTCAAGGATACGTCCATTTGCTTGATAGCACAGACTCAAAAATCCAACCTTAAGCTCAACCACCGACTCCTTAGAAATCTCTACCATTGAATATGACATGACATTAGCTTTTTTTTATTATTTTGCTATTGTAATGACGTTGATATCCGATATCGGGTGAACATAGCGGTGTCAGTTCCGATATCCGACATCAGGTCGGACAATGTGAAAGACAGTTACGTATTTCATACATTTTACTTCCTGTTGGCTATCGGATGTCGGATATCGGAGCTAACACCAATTTCGGATCGGATTATGGGAAAACGTTCTAACGCGGAATATAGCAAAATTTCATTATCAACCGCGTGATATTTTAGTCCCGTCCCTTCTACTCTTGGAAACTGGGAATAACAAACACCCAAACTTCGTGACAAATTTTTTCAAATATTCCAATGATAGGAAGTGGGATTGAATATTGACATATCATGGTACAGAGGACAAAAGAGTTACGGATGCACCTTAACATACAACTTTATATAAAAAAGTGCGACCTTATCTCCTTTGTCGACTGTACCTTTCATGTTTTTCAACCGACTCAACTACACTGACTCATCTTGTGGTAGAGATGGTCTACAAAATGAAATAGGGAAACCCCCAGTTCACCGTAACTTTGCGGCCACAAGCTTGCTAATGGTTGTAATACAATTGCCACGGTTAGATAGGGCAATAATTCTCATTCTATGGTAAGTTGTGGGTTGTGAACATATTTTTGGGCAGTCCACTAGCTAGAGCATAATATTTTGTTAATCTCCATCAACACAGCGTTAGTCCTTATTACATCTAAAGCCTATACTTTGGAAGGTTCACTCTCACACTTTTTCTCTTTATTTGTGTCAATTGGCTTCCGTCAATCTTCACGAGAAGAAAGCATGCGTCAGAGCCTTAGTAGGATCCTAAAACACCCTAATAACATTTATTTTTATTAATTTTTTATAAAATAAATGATGTACTTAATGACGATGTCTGTGGCATGGTGGTAGTACGTTCCACTGTTGTATCAGAGGTCGAGGGTTCAATTACCGAGCAGTGCAAATATTTGTAAACATCAATAGGTCTAAGTATTTGTATTAGTCTGTGCCTTATATGTGCCTATAATAAAGTGTAAATAAATATGTTTATGTATTGTTTGTACTTTTATTATAAAATATAACCATACTAATATATTTTCCACTTCAGCAACTCAAACATGTAAGTTTTGATGCGTGAAAACAGTGTGCAAAATGCGATTTTGGCCACAGCGTGAGACAAAGTAGGTTCTTATTTTTTCAATTAAGAATGCAATCTATAGACTTAGAAAGAATTGTTCCGCGAAGAACTTTCGAACTACACTCTGTCTCTTTCCCATCCTTAAAAAAGAGCGAGTGACAAACACAAATTTGAAGGTCCAATTAATTCTAAATTTGAAAGATATTTGTAAAATAAATAACCACGTTTTATATTTAAATTATTTAATGTATTGTACATGAAAATAAGTAATGAATAAGTATTTATAATTAATACTTAATGCATAAGTATTTATAATTATTTCTATTTTCAACAATTCAAATCGTCACGGATGCTGTTTCTGAACGCACCTTAAAAATAGCCTGAATAAAATTTTACTGTTAAACTTGTTAAGTAAGATTAAAAAATTAATATTTTTAAAAATCATAAAAGTTGAGCAATACTAGCGAAGAAGACAGTATTTTAAGAGCAGACGAGTTCATCTCTTCTCATCTTAAAATGCAAGTTACTTATGAGGATTTATGTTTCCATAAAATCTCAAGTCAATACAACTATAACGATTCAAATAAAACTATAACTTTAAATTTGCGACTGACCTGACTTGATTTCAATAATTTCACCTTTAACTTTTAAAATATTCAGCATTAGTTTGATTATTAATAAATATAAACGTAATTTCTATCTATTCCTGTTCATTGTGTTATTTTCTAAACATAATACTTACTATGTATTCTCGCTGCCGGATTAAAAAGTAATGTGTGCTGGGCCAAAGGAGAGCAAAATTATTTCCATCTCATGCATTTGAATCCCTCACCACGCTCAGGAATCACTCGCGACACATTAGTATCACTCGCGACGCTCGTGATTCAATTTTAGAATTTCCCCAGCTTGCTCGGGACTCAAAATCAGCACTCGCAGCATAAAAACAATTTTGCTCACTTTTTGCACAAATATTTCCACATTCTGGAACCCTATCTGCATAATAGGGATATATTACCCGCAAATTAGGCTTAATTGGGTTTCATACATTTATTATACTTTACATATTGAATAAAATTAGAAAAAAGACCAGTTCTTTCTTAAATTTTCTATTATTATTTACAATAAATATAAATAAAGAAAATGTCGAAACATTCTACACAGTGTCATCTAAACCCAAAATAAGCATAGCTTAAGTAGCTTGTGCTTAGGAATATAGAAACTAAAATATGATTTTTGTAAATACATATATATTTTTCTACATGTATAGTATATATTTACATGTAATAATTTTCTGCAGCAAATTTTCGCTTAAGTCTCGTGCCTACGTAGTAGATAAGGGCCTGATTAATCAATCTACTGTGTACAGTGAGATGCGATGACGTTAATTGTAAGACATTATTAGACACGATTGATACAACACGCAAAAACTCATAATGACAATATGATTTTAACCAGTTATAGTCAGATATGAGTCGGATTTATGCGATTCGTGAAGTATCTAACAATATATAAACTGCTTCCAATGAAAGTGACTTTCGTTTGTGGTCCAACAAAACGTACTATAAAAGTAAATTAGTTATTTTTGGGCCAAGGCCACAGAATAAGTATTGCCATTAGGGCCCGAACCAACGTCTCCTATATAAATATTTGTAAATAGTAAATATACCAAACTGACAGCCTCTGTGGCGTGGCAGTAATTAAGGCGACCGCCACGCAGGAAGCGCGGTTCGATCCCCGCTCAGTGCAAATAAACACCTCAACAAAATCTAGGGAACAAGATGACCCCAATTATTTTTTTTCGTGTAAATCTTGTTTTGCAAATAACTGGCAGCAAATAAATAAAAATAGAATAAAGTAGATTACAGAGTTGTTCGAAATTTAAAAATAAATTTAAATAAGTAATGATTTTCGAATATGGAGGGAAAACTTTTAAAAGTGTTTGATTGTGCAGTTTCTCTGAGGCAAAATAAAAATTATTTTTTTTGATTGTAAATAACGTTTATTATCAATAATACGTCTTTTACGTATGGTTTGTGCATTTTTGTGACTGTAGTCATCATGTCACGTCGTCATTTAAGTCGGGGAGATGGGCCTCGTCAGCATTGGGCTGCAACCCGTCTAAGAGAAGGAAAACTCTGAAATCAAAACCGGGGAGATGGGCCTCGTCAGTATTGGTCTGCAACCATCTAGGAGAAGGTCACTCCGAAATAAAACCAACTCTCAGGGAGCATACCCGAGAAAAAACCCCGATCCAAGGTGTTAGCCGACCCGTGCCAAGGATTCGTGACCAGAGGGCAAGCTGGTGTAACGGAGGGTGTCTGTGTTGGCGGTCACAGGACACACTTGAGATTCCGCCTTACCTCCGTAAAGGGCTCTGCGGGGGTGGACCATATTTTCCCTATGACTCGTGGGAACGCAATGATTCCAAAAATTAATCATCCGCATGGCGGCGACGCGGTACGCCACCCGTCACGTCTCGTTTCCAGTGGGGGCGAAAAGTGGCTCACGGAGAGCCGTTTTGCTACGTTGAATGTTGGAGGAGGAATGGAAGAAAAAATGAATGATGTTTGTAAGATGATGGATGAAAGAAGGATTGATGTGCTTTGTGTGAATGAGACGAAGAGGAAAGGATGTGACACCACCAAGCACGGACCCTACACCGCGTACTGGTCGGGAGTACCCAATACCGACAGAGCTTGCTAGGGAGTTGGTGTCATCCTATCTGCTAGAATGGCTGAGTGTGTGAATATATTCGAATGTGTGAATGCTAGACTGATGTGGATGAGAATGAAAGTGGGACTCACTCGTATTTTTGTCGTAGGGGTTTATGCTCCTGTAGACTCCGGTACGAATACGTCCCAGGAAGTACAAGAAGAAAGAGAACAGTTTTGGGAGAGTTTAAGAGATGTATTAAGAGAATGTAAGGATAATGAAAGAATCATAATGCTAGGTGATTTTAATGGATGGGTAGGACTGAAACGAGATGGATTTGAAAGGGTTCTTGGCAAGTACGGAGATGAACGAGTGAACGAAAATGGTAAAGGTTTGCTTGAAGTATGTTTGGAATGGAACCTTTGTGTGTCAAACACGATGTTTCGACACAAAAGGATTCATATGTATACAAGAGAAGCGAAGAATGTCAGTAAAAGTATGATTGATTTTGTAATAGTGGATGAAAGATTGAGAAAAAATATTCTAGACGCTAGGGTATATCGCGGTGTGGGTATCCATACAGATCACTTTTTGGTTATGTGCCGTATAAGTGATCTCTTTAAAGGATGGAGACGTAGAAGGCGTGAGCCCATAAGTGTTCTAGAAAGAATAAAAGTAGAAAACTTGCAAGAAGATAAAGTGAGAGAGGAGTATGGAAGCAAATTAACTGAAAGGTTTCATGATCTTGATAGTATTTGTGAGATTGAGGAGTTATGGAAGGTATTCAAAGATGAGATTGTGAGTGTGGCTTCCCAAGTATGTGGTATAAGTAAAAGAAGTAAAGTGCAAAAGGTGAAGCATGCATGGTGGGATAAAGAAGTGCAAAAGTTGGTATGTGAGAAAAAGAAAGCGTGGCTTGATTGGCTCTCAGTCAGAGCTAATGAGAGAATGCAGCAAGCTACAATTGAGAATGTGGATGAAGCGAAAGATAAATATAGAAGACTGAAAGGGATAGTGAAAGGAGTGATTGCTAGAAAGAAAAAGGAACAAAAAGACGTGTTTGATGAAAGGTTATCTGAGGATTTCCAGACGAACATTAAGTTCTTTTGGAAGTCCATTCGTTTAGCCAGAGGAGAAACACAGAGCTCCGAGCTGAACGCTATTAGAGACCAGAATGGAAGTATTGTAAAAGGTGAGGAATGTGTGTTAAAAAGATGGCAGGACTATTTTGAAAGCTTGTTTGAAAGAGAGGATGGTGTACATGCACTAACCTCGGTGATGGATGACTATGTTGATGCTGATAAAAGTGGTATTAGTATGAATGAAGTTGTGAGTGCATTAAGAAGTATGAAAGCTGGTAAAGCAGCGGGATATGATAAGGTGACAGTCGAGATGCTGAAGGCTGGACAGGGCCTTGTAGCAAGTCAGTTGTGCCGCCTTTTCAACATATGTTGGGTTAGCGGTCGTGTACCAAGTGATTGGTGTAAGGCCGTTATAGTTCCACTTTACAAAGGAAAGGGCTCGCATCAAGACTGCAAAAACTACAGGGGCATTAGCCTACTCAGCGTCGTCGGCAAACTGTATGCGAAAGTGTTGATTGAGAGAGTTATGAAAGAAACCGATGAGAAAATATGGGATGCACAAGCGGGTTTTAGAAAGGGAATGGGATGTACGGATCAGGTCTTTTCATTGCGAAGCATAGCCGAGAAATTTTTGGCCAAGAGTCAAAAGGTCTATTGCGCATTTGTGGATTTGGAAAAGGCCTATGACAAAGTGGTGAGGAATGAACTTTGGTCGGTACTGTCTATGTATGGGGTGAGCAGCAACCTTATTCGGTTTAAAGATGTTTATTTCTCATAAAAAACATACAGTTCACTTAAAATGAGATAAGTACAAATAAATGTTATATAAGATAACATAAGTAATACATTGTCGCCTCTAGGGTCGTTCATTAGGTAAGTATTTATAAACGTAATGCAGTTCTAAGTTCATTACACTTTTTGCACATATTCTTTTAGTTTTAGTTTGAAGATTTTTATGCTGTCCGTATCCTTGATGTCATTAGGCAATTTGTTGTACAGCTGTGCTCCCTCGAACAGTATCGTTTTCTTTCCATAGTTTGTGCGTGGATGAGTTAATTGAAGTTTGCCTTTATTACGAAGACTATAGGGAGTTATTTTTTCCGAAAAACGTATGTTTGTCTGGACGGAGTTGGTTGCAATTTTTTTAACTAAAATACATGTACAGTACTCATAAATCTGTCTAATATTCATTAATTCAGTTTCCTTATACAGTTGAGTTGTTGGTGTTAAATAGTGATAATGATACAAAGCCTTAATAATTTTATTTTGAGTTCTTTGTAATGGATTTAAATATGTTAATGCGGCCGAGCCCCATATTTCAATCATATATTCTAGCTCTGATTTTACTAGAGAGTTATAAATAATTGTGCTTATTCGTTTTGGTAAGCAGTTGGATATTTTGCGTATGGCACCTAATAAGGACGTTAGTTTACCTCTTACGTGGTCGACATGTACTCTCCATGATAGTTTGTCATCTATCCGTAATCCAAGGTACTTTTCTTGGTTAGATCGTTGTATTTCTACATTATATATATGGAGAGGAGCAAATTCGGGTATTGTTTTATTTTTCGCAACAAAAATCATAAACGATGTTTTCGATGCGTTTACAGTTAGTAGATTGTATTTGAACCATTCAGTTAGTAAGTTAAGATCCCTCTGAGCCTCAGTCATAATCGTATGTATACTACTATTGCAATAGAAAAGACATGTATCGTCCGCATAGAGAGTAAGATGACTGTATTTCGAGCTGTGAAGTCTCTCTATGAGGACTCCAGAGCTTGCGTGAGGATACATGGGTCATACACTGAATGGTTTAGTATCCAAAAAGGGGTTAGACAGGGATGTGTAGCGTCACCATGGCTGTTTAACTTATTCATGGACAGTTGTTTGCAAGATTTGAAAGATAAAGAATGTGGTTTAAGAATGAAGAATTTACTCGTCAAATGTCTTCTTTATGCTGATGATCAGGTTTTACTGGCGTCATCGGCAGATGAGTTGCAGGAGATGGTAACAACTATGCATGAAGCTTTTGAGAGGAAAGGAATGAAAGTGAATGTTAGTAAGACAAAAGTTATGGTTTTTGAAAGAGATGAATGTGTGACAGAGTGTAGGATTTGTATAGATGGAGAAAAAGTGGAACAAGTGAATGAGTTCATATATTTGGGAACATTGTTTACGAGAGATGGAAAGCATGAAGAAGATGTTGAAAGGAGAGTGATGGCTGGAAATAGAGTGAATGGGGCACTACACAACTTTATGAGCAGCCGGAAAGTGTCCGAAAAGGCACGACTGGCTGTACATGGAGGAGTATTGGTGCCGACTCTTATGTATGGTAGTGAAAGTTGGGTGTGGCAGAAAAAGCATCAGAGTAGAGTAAATGCAGTAGAAATGCGTGCGTTGCGAAGTATGTGTGGCTTGACCTTGAAAGATAGAGTGAGAAATAGCGTGATAAGAGAACGATGTGGAGTGATAGAAGATGTAGTGATGAGAATTGAGAGAGGAATGTTGAGATGGTTTGGTCATGTTGAGAGAATGAATGAAAGAAGACTAACGAAACAGGTGTATGAGGCGAGTGTGGATGGTACCGTCGGAAGGGGAAGACCTAGGCGCACATACCTGGACCAAATCGGGGAAGTTTTAGAAAAGGGGCAGGTCAGGAGTACTCTAAACCGACGAGCATGCATGAAGAATGTAATGAGAGTGAATGAAGCGAGAGTAATATGTCAGGATCGTAGCAAGTGGAGATCCGTGATCTCTGCCTACCCCTATGGGAGACAGGCGTGATTTTATGTATGTATGTATGTATGTAATTTTCTGCAGCAAATTTTCGCTTAAGTCTCGTGCCTACGTAGTAGATAAGGGCCTGATTAATCAATCTACTGTGTACAGTGAGATGCGATGACGTTAATTGTAAGACATTATTAGACACGATTGATACAACACGCAAAAACTCATAATGACAATATGATTTTAACCAGTTATAGTCAGATATGAGTCGGATTTATGCGATTCGTGAAGTATCTAACAATATATAAACTGCTTCCAATGAAAGTGACTTTCGTTTGTGGTCCAACAAAACGTACTATAAAAGTAAATTAGTTATTTTTGGGCCAAGGCCACAGAATAAGTATTGCCATTAGGGCCCGAACCAACGTCTCCTATATAAATATTTGTAAATAGTAAATATACCAAACTGACAGCCTCTGTGGCGTGGCAGTAATTAAGGCGACCGCCACGCAGGAAGCGCGGTTCGATCCCCGCTCAGTGCAAATAAACACCTCAACAAAGTCTAGGGAACAAGATGACCCCAATTATTTTTTTTCGTGTAAATCTTGTTTTGCAAATAACTGGCAGCAAATAAATAAAAATAGAATAAAGTAGATTACAGAGTTATTCGAAATTTAAAAATAAATTTAAATAAGTAATGATTTTCGAATATGGAGGGAAAACTTTTAAAAGTGTTTGATTGTGCAGTTTCTCTGAGGCAAAATAAAAATTATTTTTTTTGATTGTAAATAACGTTTATTATCAATAATACGTCTTTTACGTATGGTTTGTGCATTTTTGTGACTGTAGTCATCATGTCACGTCGTCATTTAAGTCGCGAAGAGATGTTAAGGGCTGTTGGTATGCTGCAAGCTGGACGAACTCAACGCGACGAAGCGGATGCTGTCAATACCCAACCAAGCGTAATTTGCAGATTATGGGCACGCTACAGGTCTACAGTGGATGTTGCCGAACGTCACAGGGGACGAAATAGGGTTACTACCCCGCGACAAGATCGTTTCTTGCAAAATTCCGCAAGGCGGCAACCCACGATTACTGCTCGTCAGTTGGTCGCAGGCCTCCAGTCTCAGCATCAAGTGGTTATTAGCGATCAAACTGTCAGAAGAAGACTACACGAAGCCAATCTTTATGCTCGCAGACCGCTTAGGGTTCCAGCTCTTCGACGTGGAAATCGAGGTCGTCGCTTATTGTGGGCTAACGCACATTTATAGTGGACCGACCATCAATGGGCACGGGTTCTGTTTTCCGACGAATCTTGCTTCGGTTTTCATCCTGATTCGAGAAGAGTGCGTATATGGCGAGTTCCTGGACGTCGGAGTCGTCTCCAGAATCCGCAAGAAGTTCATCCTTACCAAGGTGGAACAATCATGGTATGGGCTGGAATTCGCCTTGGTGGAAGGACCGACCTCGTTTGGATACGGGGCAATTTGAATGCAAACCAATACATTCAGGAGGTTATACACCCCATGGTAATCACTCATCGACAGCAGTTCGGTCAAGATTTTATGTTCATGCAAGATAATGCACGGTCACACACCGCGAGGGTAGTGGTCAATGCGTTAAGCGAGCACAATATGACGACGTTGGAATGGCCTGCTCAGTCTGCCGACCTCAATCCCATAGAGCATGCCTGGGATTTGCTTGGGAGAAGAGCTTTCAGTGATTCTTTGGAAAATCTGAACACTGAAGAACAACTTTTTTTACACCTTCGCAGTGTATGGAGCCATATTCCACAGACGATGATTGACAAGTTCATACTAAGTATGCCACGCCGTTGTCGAGCTGTTGCTAATGCTTTTGGATGTCCTACAGATTATTAAAAACGTTTAAAGTACGGTTAATTACTGTATTTCTTACTACCTCATTATTTTTGTGCCTAATCATAGAAGGTTGTAATACTCAATATTGGCACTATTCATTTTCTTAAAAAAAAAAAAAAAATTGGTATGAAAATGTTTTTATTAAAATTAAAATTAAAAACGGTATAAAAATACCCTTCTATTGATATAAAACACTCACTATTACAAGAAAGGGTTTTTAAATAAAAACTAGAAATGTCCTTGTTCCCTAGACTTTGTTGATGTGTGTATTTGTATGCATGAATGTGGGCATTGCTCTGGTCGTGCCTCGGAGATGCACTCTGATCATGCAGCATGGAATTCAGTTCTGTTTTCGTTCTTTTTACCCGACTGCGGGGCGCAAAGGAACACCACACCACCACTCTTTGTATTGAAAACTTAGATTGGGTGTTGAATAATGAATACCGACTGTTCAGTTGTTCCATTATTAGAATATATTTAATTTTCTTCAATAGTATTCATTTCACAATATACTATTGAATTCTAGACTACCGGACATCTCAGTTTTTGTTTTTTTCTGTTCAATTTTTTATTTTGTACATACACACATCAACAAAGTCTAGGGAACAAGGACATTTCTAGTTTTTATTTAAAAACCCTTTCTTGTAATGGTGAGTGTTTTATATCAATAGAAGGGTATTTTTATACCGTTTTTAATTTTAATTTTAATAAAAACATTCTCATATCAAAATTTTTTTTTTTTAAGAATGAATTGAATAGTGCCAATATTGAGTATTACAACCTTCTATGATTAGGCACAAAAATAACGAGGTAGTAAGAAATACAGTAATTAACCGTACTTTAAACGTTTTTAATAATCTGTAGGACCTCCTAAAGCATTAGCAACAGCTCGACAACGGCGTGGCATACTTAGTATGAGATTGTCAATCATCGTCTGTGGAATATGGCTCCATACACTGCGAAGGTGTAAAAAAAGTTGTTCTTCAGTGTTCAGATTTTCCAAAGAATCACTGAAAGCTCTTCTCCCAAGCAAATCCCAGGCATGCTCTATGGGATTGAGGTCGGCATACTGAGCAGGCCATTCCAACGTCGTAATATTGTGCTCGCTTAACGCATTGACCACTACCCTCGCGGTGTGTGACCGTGCATTATCTTGCATGAACATAAAATCTTGACCGAACTGCTGTCGATGAGGGATTACCATGGGGTGTATAACCTCCTGAATGTATTGGTTTGCATTCAAATTGCCCCGTATCCAAACGAGGTCGGTCCTTCCACCAAGGCGAATTCCAGCCCATAACATGATTGTTCCACCTTGGTAAGGATGATCTTCTTGCGGATTCTGGAGACGACTCCGACGTCCAGGAACTCGCCATATACGCACTCTTCTCGAATCAGGATGAAAACCGAAACGAGATTCGTTGGAAAACAGAACCCGTGCCCATTGATGGTCGGTCCACTGTAAATGTGCGTTAGTCCACAATAAGCGACGATCTCGATTTCCACGTCGAAGAGCTGGAACCCTAAGCGGTCTGCGAGCATGAAGATTGGCATCGTGTAGTCTTCTCCTGACAGTTTGATCGCTAATAACCACTCGATGCTGAGACTGGAGGCCTGCGACCAACTGACGAGCAGTAATCGTGGGTTGCCGCCTTGCGGAAATTTGCGAGAAACGATCTTGTCACGGGGTAGTAACCCTATTTCGTCCCCTGTGACGTTCGGCAACATCCTCTGTAGACCTGTAGCGTGCCCATAATCTGCAAATTACGCTTGGTTGGGTTTTGACAGCATCCGCTACGGCGCGTTGAGTTTGTCCAGCTTGCAGCATACCAACAGCCCTTAACATCTCTTCGCGACTTAAATGACGACGTGACATGATGACAAAAGTCTCAAAAATGCACAAACCATACGTAAAAGACGTATTATTGATAATAAACGTTATTTACATTCAAAGAAAATAATTTTTATTTTGCCTCAGAGAAACTGCACAATCAAACACTTTTAAAAGTTTTCCCTTCATATTCGAAAATCATTACTTATTTAAATTTATTTTTAAATTTCGAACAACTCTGTAATCTACTTTATTCTATTTTTATTTATTTGCTGCCAGTTATTTGCAAAACAAGATTTACACGAAAAAAAAAAATGGGGTCATCTTGTTCCCTAGACTTTGTTGAGGTGTTTAGTTTGGTTCACTTTTTACACAGTCGGGTTTTCGACTTTTTTATTATAAAGAATAGAATTAGAATCACTTGAACCAGCGGAATATCATGAAAGACCTACATTACTGAGAGATGATGTAATGTTATAATCTTCAGATTTAAAAAATATGAGTAATAATTTTCTATGCCCATTATGTTCATCAGTTTGTGGTGAGAAAAAGTAAACCTGTGACTAATAGGAAAGGTATACAAGGTGGGCCATAGTTCCAAGGTGATTAGTAATTATTCCCTGTATTTTGCGGTCACGTAGATGACTACTGGCATATATATGCCTAGTAATAAAACCAAAACAGGTAAAGTGTTCTACAATTATTAAAAAAATATATGTAGAGAATTGAAAAAGATATTTGTTTTCTAACCGCATCGATGATGTAAACGAAGACAGCGGCAAACGGATTTAACTATGAGGAGAATAAGTATCTATCGGGCCCGTAATTTCGATGCACTATATACCCAAGAATGATGTAAATAAATAATTACCATATTTCCAATTCTTTATTTCTCAAAACAGTTCCGCTTAAAACTATGTTTAGTGGTGAAGAAACTTTGCAACAAACAGGGATTTCTTAAGACTAAATATGGACGAATGAACGAAAACGTATATAAAAAAACATTATAATAAAATAGTTAACCTAAGTTGAAAGTTAAAATATAGAAAAAACATAGCAACATTCAGCATGTAGCATTCGAAGTTGTAGCATTTAAGGAGGGGCCTGCGCCATGCTCAAGCCAGACATTTTGCCTCGGGGACGAGTTGGCGAACACTGCTGTTCCTACACACGAGGAGGACCAGATCGAGAGAAATGGTCCTGTGTCGGCCATTGAGGATGGCCTATGGGGAAGCCGGCAGGAATTGGTATATAGGGACCACTCGCCACTGCATACCAGATACCAGTGCTAGTGAATTGCAAAATAAAATTTATTTATTTATTTTATTTATTGACACTTTATGCGTGATGTACCTACGTACATTGGCGGACTTAATGCCGTAGGCATTCTCTGCCAGTCTACCATAGGGTGGATAGGCTAGTACAAGGTAGGCACATATTAACAAGAGATGCGTTTGGTTCTATAAGGACTATAGATTAGTTACATATAGGTTCTTAAACATAAACAGTACATATACCTACTTATCATATTTAAAATAAATCAGAATAGTTATACTTATACATAAAATATATACAAATATATAACATAAATATAATACATAAATGTAGGTGCCCATATCAATATGAGTAGAAATATCACTATCGTTGAGACGTTAATTCTGTCAATTCTGTGGTGAGCAATTGTCGTACCCTAGACTTAAACACATTGCGGCTCGTGCTCTTCCTGATCTCTAGAAGAAGTGCGTTCCATAGGCGAACAGCCTCAACAAAAAAAGAGGAGCCTAAAAAGTTAGTTCTATGAGAAGGAAATGCGAGGATCCGGTTGTCAGTAGAACGAAGATTTCTATCATTGTTGGAACATAATAGCTGTTTTCTCCCACTCTCCCCACTTACTTAATTTCATACTTTTATGAAATTAAGTAAGTGGGGATAGTGGGAGAGTTGAGGATATTGTAAAGAGTAGTAAGTGCTCGCAACTTACGGCGAGGACGGATGGTTAACCAGTTAAGCTGCGAACGGAATGTAGACACGTGGTCGTATTTGCGAAGGTTGAAGATGAATCGAATGCAGTTATTAAGAAGACGGTCTAATTTATCGAGGTCTGCATTCAGGTCAAAGTAGCACACATCACCATAGTCTATCAGAGGAAAGATTAAACTTTGGGCCAACATAACTTTGGTCCTGGTTGGTACAAAGTTCTTCAGGCGGTACAAAAATCTGAGTCTACCTGTAATTTTCTGGCTCGTGTTCGTTACCTGCACACGCCAGTCCATGTTGGAATCGAGGTGAAGTCCTAGGTCCTTAACTGAAGAACTGAAAGGAATTGTTGTTCCGTTGTACGTAATTGGTGGCAGTGTTATAATATTGACTCCATTTATCAACCTGCCGCTGCCGACTATAATGGCCTGGCACTTAGATGGGTTTACGGTTAAACCAAATTTAGTGGACCAGTTTCCCAAAGCTTCCAGATCCCCATTCACGTCGCAAATGGCTCATGAAATGTTATCAGCAGGTGCTTGAACGTATAACTGCAAATCGTCTGCATATAGATGATACGCACTCTGCATACAGATGATGTCTCAGACTTAATAATGGTACAGAGTTACAACTTCGACGTTTTAGTCTTGTTAGGTATTTTGTTTAAACCACCTAATACCTATCTTTATATTTATCTATCTACTACAGTGCCATACACGCCAGAGCGATACAGCTAATTGAAAGCAATGGCGGACCTATATTGCGAGAGAAGCGTAGATTAAAAACGTAGGGTGCTTGGTAATGATTGTTATAGCACGGAGCAAACCTTTATAATTATTTTTTTTAATTTATATCACGTAATTTATTTTAATTTCTAATCAAAACTCTTTAACAATTATTTAATTTGGTATTCTATTAAAGCGTGTTTTAATTATTTTAAATTGAGTATGTTTATTATTTAGTTAAAAGAAATTAAATACTTTAAAGATAAAGATAAAGATAAAGATAATTTTATTTGCGGAAACATGTGTAGGTACAGGTGGAATTTTATAATATAATACATTACAAGTTTCAACATGTTCTGTCAATGTAGACATACAAATTTTTTTGATGCTCGTAAGCTGTTGTATCAGCTCGAAATACTGATACATTGTTCCCCATTTATTTTAGAAAAACACAATTACAAATTAGTGCAAATTATCTGTTATCAGTCAAAGTAAATAGTTTTAATATATAATTAAATTATCACTAGTCAGAATTAATTAAATGTCAATTGGTTAGTATAATAAAATTATAATGGTTGTCAGAATTTATGTTTTTTTTTTCCAAGTCTAAAATATATTGATGTCCAAACCCTAATTAAGCTGATTATCTGTATATTAAGTTAATGTCAAGTATGTATTTAAATTTATGTCAAGTCTTATATTATTCAAATTATATTCTGATCACTGACAAAATCTCTTACTGTATAGTAGCACTTCCGAACCAGTAGCGTTTTTATATTCTGCTTAAACTTATCTATATTCATGTCCTTGTAAGTGTTAGGAATTTTATTATATAGCTTTGGTGCCATGCACAGTATACTATTCCCCATAAATGTTGTCTTTGCTCCACGCATGCACAATTTATGCTCATCACGGCGACTCCGCGTGGAGTTGTCGGACAGTCGGGGAAATAAATGTGGGTTACACTTAACAAATAGCACTGTTTCATAAATGTAAAGCGATGGTAACGTCAGAATGGCATGTTTAGTAAAATATGGTCTGCAGCTGTCAGTAACTTTTAGTCCAAACATAGCTCTGATGCAGCGCTTCTGCTGTTTGAATATTTGGTCTTTATTGGTTGAGTTACCCCAGAATATAATTCCGTACCTTAACAGTGATGCAACAGATCCGTGATACGCAGTTAGCAACGTTGCTATATTTATAGTGGGAGACAGTTTAAAGAGTGCGTATGAACGACTACTGATTTTTTTACATAGTTGCTCCACATGAGCCTTCCAGTTAAGTCTACTGTCGATTGTTAAGCCCAGAAACTTAGTAGTGTCAACTTCGTGTAATACGTCACCTTCATATTGTATATGGAACAGATTTGTTTGTGGCGGTCTTTGACTGAAGTGCATTATATTAGTTTTATTTAAATTTATTTTTAAATTGTTATTCTTTAGCCACTGTATAACGTCGACTAATGAGTTATTTATATCAGCCTCGTAACAGCTGAAATCGTTTGAAGCTACCGTAATTGAACTATCATCTGCGAAAAGGGTCATGGGTTGATTTATTGCATTAGGCATGTCATTAATATAGATATTGAACAGTAAGGGGCCAAGCACGCTACCCTGTGGCAGTCCATAGGTAACTGTACGCGCTCTGGATGCTGATGTTAGCTCGCGATTTGAATTTGGGTCAACTCTGGATATGGCCGTTATTTGCTTTCTATTTGTGAGATACGCTACTATCATTTCTAAGATATTACCTCTTATACCGTAGCATGCAAGCTTGTCCTCGAGTATGGAATGTTTGACGTGATCGAATGCCGCGGTCATATCACAATATATAGTGCATACGGGATTCCTTATATCCATATTTGGGATTGTTTTTTCTAAAAAATCGTATATAGCCATATTTATAGTTTTGTTCTTACGAAATCCTTTTTGTTCGTCACATATAATTTTGTTGGTCTCTAGGTAGCCATTCAGCTCCTTGTATATATATTTCTCAATTATTTTGGAGAATACGGAAATGAGTGCTATAGGTCGGTAGTTCTCCATAAGAGTTGGATTTCCTTTTTTGAGAATACGTTTTTGTCATGGGCTATGTGCAAAATTGCAAATTAATCCGATCCGTCGCGTCGTTTTGAAGTGCTTCATCACTATTCTGTATAATCGAGTTTGTGTTTGTTTTTTTTTTGTTACAGATAAAGATGTTACATAGAATGAAACGAAATGCCAGTCTTAAATAGTGGAAAGTTTGATATATTTTGATTACTAACTAAAGAACTGTGCGTCAGATCAGTCAGTAGAATCAATCTAAAATAAGTCTTAAACATTTTCATTCCCTGAACTCAAAATCGTAATCCTGTTACAGAGATCTTTCAAACAGTGGAAACAATATAGATGTGTCATAATATTTATGATTCATTGTTTAATTCTACGATTAGTGTGATGACATAGGGTGTATTTATAAAATGTAATGAACTGGCACTTAAGTCGTTTCGTTTATGTTGTGATGACTAATTACAATTTATTATTTTACTGAAACGAGATTAACTAGTAATAAGACCGCGCGAGTTTGAGAGATTTACATATAGTGAAGGATGTGGATATAATAGGTGCTGCTTTTGGGATGTATAGGTTAATATCTAGATACATGTTTTCCGTGCGGAAATTCCTACGGAGACCTCCCCGGGGTTCTGGCAGATTCACACTGACAAAAACTCAACCCCGTGTCGGACGGAAGGAAAACCATGATCACACTCCGCGGCTCTGAGGTCAGATGGCTACTACTGCCAGTGAGGATACCGTTGAGTCCGGTCAACGGTATCCTCGGGTGATGAAGTGAGCCCTTCTCTGTGACTCCTTTCCCCTCGCTTTTCCCCTAAATAACGACCGTCACACATGTTCGTATAACAACCATTATACAGACCAATGCAAATAGATATATATTCATGTATAGAAATATGTGCATTGAGCGGATATCAAAACTGCGCCTCCTGCGTAGCAGTTGTGTTTACGACCGCCACGACACAGAGGCTGTCATAAAGCACTTGTACTTTTTCCACAGTATTTTTTATTAGTACACCTGACCGGTTTCACCTTATGGCTTCCTCATAGGTTGACAATTGCAGTTAAGAACATACTTCTCAAACATTACGACACTATTTATATATATGTGGGTAGTTGTAAAATCATGTATACCAGTACAAAAAAAATCCCCAAAATTTTGGGAAATAATATTTAGATGGCACTAAAGATGTTAAATTTAAAAATGATAAGTATTAAGTATTTAAATCGCAAAGTCAAAGAAATAATTATATTAAAAAATAAATGTCAAATTAATAATATCAATTGAAATTAATAATGTCAAACGCAATGAATAACCTCAAAGGAAAATTAACAATATCAAGTGTTATACCAAATTATACTGAATTAATTAAGAGAAACTCAAACGTAAATTAAATATTTATACAGATGTCATTATTATTGTAATGGCATGTGAGCGACTTAAATCCAATAGCTGATTTAGTATAATATTTTTGTATGCATGTAGGCGAAATCGGTGAGGAGGCGAAAGCTGTGGAAAAAGTACAAGTATATTTCAATTTGTGTTACAACAAATGCCCCAAGTACCATCAATGAACAGTATAAAGAAGTATTAGTCAAATTAAACGAATGAGTCAGTGGACGGGCTCCGAGGAGTAAGCCTCGGAGGCAACTGGGAACAACCTAAAGATACTAAGATACTTTACGTAGGTAAGAACTATCCTTCAAAAGCTGGCTGTAATAGTAAATAAATATAGAAACAATAGGTAATCTCTCCAATCTAAATAGGTTGGTACATTAGAGGGCCAGATCATGAGAGATGGCCTTGGGTCGGCCGGGGTGCGAGGGATATGCCTGTCAACCTCACCTTCGGCAACCAATGCGACCCACAGGCGGCGTGCGTTTTAGTCGGTTCGAGTCCGACATAACCTCCTCCACCGGCTCCGGTGGGGAGGTATCCTTGGGGATTTTGCGCACGTAAAAAAAAAAGAATAGGTTGTTACATTAGGTAGGTGCCTAGTGTACCTACAAATATGAATAATTTGAGTTCGATTTTAAAATAAACATAACATAACATAAACTCAAGCCTATATCCCTGAAGGGGTAGGCAAAGGTGCTAGCACCCACATTTCGCCAGTTTATGTTTAGGTCCCAATGTAATAGGTGGCGAGCCTATCGCCATTAACCGCGCACTTATTAACCTGCGATAAATACACACATAACTTCAAAAAGCATCGAAAAGTCATTGGTGTATGCCATGGTAAAACCTGGGATCGAATCCGAGACCTCGTCTCAGCAGTCCATTACCCTTAGCACTAGGCTACCGCGGTATATAAACCTACTTTTTAATATATTCTATCGCGGTATTTTGTTATTTTCTACTCTAAGTGACTGATTACTGCTATTTTTGTGCCATTTTAATGGTAAATCTAGGTATAGTTTAAATTATATCATTCCCTATGTCAGATGTTTTCCATCTTTTTTTTTCTTTTTTTTATACCACTTAAGTGGCAGACAAGCACACGGCCCACCTGATAGGAAGTGACTAACGTGGCCTATGGACGTATGCAACACCCGGGGAGTTACACTCACGCTGCCGACCATGAAAAAAACGTCTGATAAAAAAACACCTATAATATGGGGTTCTTCAAAAGGGAAGAACCGACTCCTCTTGAAGAACCCCATATTATAGGTGCTTGGGAAAACCGCAGCAGACAGGTCATTCCACAGCTTGAGTGTGCGTGGGATTAAGTTTCTTTCATAACCAATATTTTGTAATAAATTTCATAAATAATATTTTAATAAGAAACAATAAATATTTCCATAAGTGACTTACCTACTAATCTTGAAATCAGCGCATTCAGTTTTACATTTTATTTTTAAAGAATTTTGACAAAAAAACCATAAAGCGTTAAGCTTTACTTAATTATATTTTATTTTTCAAATGGGCATCACTTTGTCTATTTAATTTTTTTGAGGACCAAATAAATCTAAAAATTTTGCAGGAGAATCTATGTTTCCAACTTACTGAGAAAATGGGGGCGGGTTCTCTGTGAATACCATCTACAGCCGCTTATGTAGCTCATCCTTCAATCCTGTTTTGTACGAAACCCTAAGTGCGCGAGCCTGACACCGCACTTGTCCGATTTTAGTCCAATGAGTGGGGATCCCGTTAACTTCAGACAGTACTTACACTACCTACCTTGATTTTAAAAATACTGATAGAAATTTAACTTTGTTCGCAATTGTTTGAATCTCCTGTGGCCTAGACTAGCGATTCGATCACGTGGCTTCAAATTTTATAGCACCAATAAATCGATTCCTCTTAAAGAACTCATGAATAACGTTTGTCCGAATCGTAGGTACCTACGCTTATTATTATTTCACCATTAATAATTTTACTGGCCATTGTTTCAACAAACTTCTGAGTAGGTAGGTTCCTACCTAAAATAAATGCAATTTAAAAGTTGATAGATAATAATATCTTCGCTTCAGTTTTTAATACCTTTTCATACCGGTACATCCTTAAGGAAGGGACGATCTCAATTTTCAAAATGTTAATTTCAAGATCCCGTTTGATACTTGAATATCTAGAAAAAGATCGATTTATTTCTATGTGTATCACTGAATCGATATCTCGCCCTTGAAAATCGATTAGAATTTTTTTCTGTCTTGGCAAAAACGAGAATAAAATATTGAAGAATACTATATCAGATATGTTCCATCCCTCTCGCACAATTCAATTCAATTAAAATATGTATTAAATCTACAAAATTTCGTATTCAATTGCAATATTCTGTTAATATTATTTCATTCTTTATTTGAATTTATAACAAATAGGAGTAGACTTATAATATATTTTTTATACCACTTAGGTGGCAGACAAGCACACGGCTCACCTGATGGAAAGTGATTACCATGACCTATGAACGTGTGTAACACCAGTGGAGTCACATCCGTGCAGCCGACCCTGTAAGAACAGAGATTTTGTGCCGTCAGTGTAGAGGACAAAACAGGACAAGCCTTTGGTCATCCCACTGACAGCACAAAAACTCTCCAGTGAGCTCTGGCTACCCTACTCACCGCTGGGAACACAATAATTGTTTATAATCCAGTAATACATTCGGATTCAAGAAGCGTGTTGCTGTATTCTGGTAATATAATATTTCACACAGTATTAGAATTATATATCTTAGTTAATAGTTGACGAAATAAAATTGCATTTATTACAAAATATTGATTATGGAAGTCTAAAAAATGTTGGGCGAACACGATGGAAAACAATAGTCAACAATAGTCAATGATATGATAGTCAATGATATGATTTAAACCATACCTAGATGCGTTGTCCGCATTGTGTGCCTGTGTGTTAAAAAAAAATAACGCTTATCTTTGAAGGAAATCTTTGACACTTTGACTTTTTGTATTTGTTGATTGATATTGCGTTGTTCATAGCCATGACATAATTATTATGAGTATCGTGGGACTATCTGCAACATAACTAATATTGAGCGAAACCGCTTGGATCCAGTACACTTGACCGACTCTTCTTCATAAAAAGATAGGTATGTAGGCATTAAACAATGGAAACTATATTATACATTTTCTTAAGTTTTTAACGTATAAAAAGCATTTATAAAATAAATGTCTTCTTTAATACATTATCTGATCATGACTATTATTGTCGAATTTCCTGAACATAAAACCCTGATTTTACTTATAAGGAATCGTTGCTTAGCACGCTACGGTATCTTTCTTTTTATTCCTAAAATGCTAAAAAAATAAAATATTTATATTGTAAATGCGAAGTTGAAAAAAAAAGATTTCCTTCAGATGTCGATTTTTTTGTGAATCGATATCTTAGGTTACGATTCGAATTCGTTCTTTATCGGATAGAATCGCCATCCCTACTACTAATAAAAAAAAAAACATAGGTAGGTAGAAGAAAGATTTTATTTTCTTAAAGCTGGTACAATAGGTACCAGCTTTAAGGACTCTTTCTCTTTTTAGAACGCTAAAAAGGCTACTTACGTACTTTTTATCCCGACTTTTCTCTTGCGATCAGGATGTATAATTTAAAAGATTGCAGCTCGCTAATATGTAACCCCCTAATAAATTATACCCGGGCGTGGCGAACGTTTCTACACTGATTCTCGAGTTTATTGATTTGGATTGTGTTAATTTAATGGAAGCACAACTGGCGGGTGGCAAATGTATTTTGGTGCTTGGCCAGTGCTTATAAATGTTTTTATTTAATATTGTTATTTTTAAATATTATTTTATTTACATTAATTTAAACATTTAAACATTTGTAAGTAATTGTATATTATAATAGAATATTTTATGTAAATATACTTTTTTTATAAATATAATAATACTAGTAGGTACTTATGAACTTCAAAACAAGTTTAACTTTTAAAATTTAAACATTATTTTATTATAGTACATATTATGAATGATAGTGACATTGATAGCTTCCATTCGTTCAATAGCTCTTATTCGTTAAATGGCTCTGTTGAAGATATTGCTGCGCTGCCTTCGTTTGATGAAAAAATGAGTCTCAGTTTTCTGATGTTCCTCGAAATTTCAATATCGTCCACATTGATGCTCGAAGTATTCCTGAACATTTCCCTGCTATGCTAGCTTCCTTTGACTGTCTCCGAGTCATGGCTTAAGCCCTCTCATTCCACTGTTTCGTATACCATCCTGAGTTTCAACTCATTAGAAACGATCGCACGGGCAGACGTGCCAGTGGTGTTGCCATATTCAGATCATATATTTCTTTTTCTGTCATAAGTATGTCACAACAACCACCTCCGCCAAATGCTGGGGAACACTTGTTTCTGGCAGTTGAGTTCAACCACACTAACTCCTACTCGGTGTCTATTACTATCCCTTGTGTAAAATAATTACTTCTCTTCCTTTGAAACACTATTAGTTAACCATATTCCTTCTTACTCTCATTCCAAAGTTATGGGAGATTTTAATATGTGCTATTTAATATGCGCTTCTTAACTCTTAACACTATCACTAAATCTTGTAACCTCTGTATTCTTCCATCTAATACCACTCACCAAGTTCCAAAGCGTAATCCTTCACTTCTTGATCTCGTCATGGTTTCTTCCTTAGAACGTGTAGCTAAGCATGGACAACATGAGGCGGGTGCTTTCTCCTATCATGATCTTCTCTACCTCTCTTTTAAAATCCACCCACCTAAGGCCAAGCCTAAATCGCTGCAATAAGGTGTGTAGGAATGCACAATTCTGTACAGAATTATGAATATACTGGCGATATTCATAATTCTGTACAGAATGGCGACCTGTCAAAGGTCTGGAAATATCTTAAAACTCTGGGAGTTGGGAAAACACGTAATGATATGATTCCAAAAGATTTAAGTACTGATGTTCATAACCAGCATTTCACGGCCTCGTCCAACTTTGATAGGACTACAAACCATTACTTATCTTCATCACTCCCAACTCCTAACCACTCACCATTTGTCTTTAATCTATTTACCGCTTGTGATGTTAAGAAGAGCATCATGGCTATAACGTCCAAAGCAGTTGGTAGTGACTATATCAGCCAAGACATGATCCTCCTCATCCTCGATGAAATACTCCCAATTATCTGTTACATTCAGAACAATTCAATAACGAGTGGTTCTTTTCATCGTCATGGGAAGAAGCCTCAATTACTCGTTTACCTAAGAAATCCAAACCCCAGTTATTGATCGATTGCCACCCTATATCCATACAGCCATTTCTATCTAAAGTTCTCAAATGTCTCGTTAATAACCAATTGAGTGCGTTTATCTCCAAAAATAATCTCCTCAATATCTATCAGTCCGGTTTTCATTCTGGTCATAGTACAGTTACTGTCTTAGTGAATATCACAGATGACATTAGGTCTGGTATGGGAAGCGGAAAGTTAACTATTCTCTGTTTACTAGATTTCAGTAACGCTTTCAATACGGTGGACTTTGATATTCTATTAAATGTACTCCGCTCTCTTAACATATCTTCAACAGTAATAGTTTGGTTTCGTAGATTATCTGTGTGGCCGCCGGCAGCGTATTCGCATCGAAGATGACTTTTCGAGTTGGTGTAATACCAGTGTCGGCGCGCTCCAGGGCGGCGTTCTTTCTCCTTTACTCATCTATTTTTTTATAAATTCTATATCTAATGTACTTTGTTCTTCCTGCCACATTTATGCAAATGATCTGCAAATTTACACATGCACCCAGAGCTTTTTTGAGAGAAGCGATAGATCAAATCAATAATGATCTATCTCATGTAAGTTCCTGGAGCAAATCCCATGGGCTCAATGTTACCCTAACAACGACACAAGTGGTAGTAGTTGGCAGTTCTAGAACAAACATAGACCTGACACATGTTCCTCTAGGTATTTTTGATGGTACTATGATTCCATTAAGCAGGACAGGTCAAAAATTTTGGTGTAAAAATCGATTTCCACCTGTCTTGGGGTCCACAACTGCAGAAAGTAAGCAGAAGGGTATTTGTTTCAGCAGGATCAATCAGACTGAAACATCTAGGTATTTTTGATGGTAGGTACTATGATTCCATTAAGCAGGACAGGTCAAAAATTTTGGTGTAACAATTTATTTCCACCTGTCTTGGGGTCCACAACTGCAGAAAGTAAGCAGAAGGGTATTTGTTTCAGCAGGATCAATCAGACTGAAACATCTGCTACTGATTGCCACAAAAATTGCACTAGAGAAGTCCTTGCTCCGCCCTATTTTAGATTATGCTGATGTCAGCTACTTGGATCAGACCGAATATCAGCTTGACAGACTTGAACGTCTACAGAACGTCTGTATACGATTTATATATGGTCTGCGCAATTTCGATCATATATCACAGTTGCGTTCGCAGCTACAGTAGATACCCCTTAGATTGCGCCGGAACTCACATATCCTCTCACTGCTATACAACCTCTTGTTTAATCCATCAACACCTTTCTACTTAAAATATCGTTTTCAGTTCCTTTCCGATACACATGAGAAATGTTTAAGATCATCGGTGAGATTAGTCTAAAAGATGCCGAGGCATTCTACAGGGTTTATAACTCCCAATTCCAGATTATAACTATTTAATTAAACGCCAACAACCCCCACATAATCCAATCATCGTCCATAGGTTATCCGACAGAGAACTAAAGTTACTAACATAGGTCACAGAATAAGCAAGCTGAAGTGGCAGTGGGCTGACCACGTTTGTCGAAGGACCGATGGCCGTTGGAGCAAACGACTCCTAGAGTGGAGACCGTGAGAAGGTAAACGAAAGCCCCCTAGCCAGATGGACAGACGACCTGAAAAAGGTGGCTGGGACAGACTGGATGCGGAAGGCAGAGGATCGGAAAAAATGACGTACATTGGGTGAGACCTACGTCCAGCGGTGGACTGCGGTGGGCTAATTGATTGATTGATTGATCATCCATTTTCATACAAAGGTTGCCTCGAAGAAATTGTGTAAAGCGATAACTGTACCTGTAACCCTTTGTACTGCTCTGGTCTTCTCAATTTCTGTAACATGAATATTATATATATATATTTTATATTGATTTTTTTTTTAATTGGCGTACAATAAAGAATATAATAAATAAATGAATAATACATTATATATAGGTACTTATAAAACCCACTCCTAGCACAAGCAATTTAGCTTAGCTGGAGGGGTTAGAGGGATAAAAAAAAGAAAAAGATAAATAAAAAAATAAATATTAAATATAAATACAAAGATGTAATCGTAGGACGATATTTATTTAATTAGGTAATTTATTTTACGATATTAGTTATCATTTTACAGTATGAGCCTGAGCCATATGTTCATAATAATAATGTCGATTGGACCAAAATCGGGACAGATGTTGAAACTAATCGAGATTTGCATCATTTGGATGCAACAAAAATACTTTTGTTACATAAAAGCATTTCGCTTACCCTCCGGTTGCCATTTTTATTTAAAGTGCGCAAAGCCTTGACGCCTGAGTCGTCTTCAGCCGTGGAGGGATGTGTGTGCTGCGAGTCTCCTCCATTCCCTCCCTGCTGTCTTCTTCTCGAGCATTACTTGCTCGCAGTAAGTGGTGGTGGCAATCAAGTCATTCGAAGAGAACTCCCACTCCCGCCTGGACGTCTTCCACACTGGGCACTCAGTGAGCATGTGCAGCCCCGTGTCCTCACTCGCGTCACAGTGATGGCACTTGGACTTAGTCTCTTGCCGGCTCCAACACAGGAAATCCCCGAAGCACCCGTGCCCGGCGATAACCTGCGTCAGCCGGTACGAGAGGCCACCATGTACCCTCTCTAGCCACTTCCCGCTACTACGGCATACCCTTCGGTTCCAGAATTCACGGTAGCGATCCTGCGAGGAAACTTGCTGGATGTAAGGATATCGTGCTGTGTACCCCCTGATGACACTGGAGGTCATCGTGCACTGCGGCACACGCAGCAGGAGCACGTGCCTTGCCTTCAGAGTCACTGCCCATACGAGGACAACCATATAGGGCTATGGACCGCACAATTAATGAGTAGAGCCTCCTGCAAGAGTCATCCAGGCAATCCCCGGTAGTCCTCCAGCCATCTACGGTTTGAAGATCTCGGGTGTGGGAAGCACTATGCCCCCACCGAAAACCAGAAAAGGGAAGGGCAAGCATCGAGCCGCCACACCCGTGATACGCCGTTATACCGTAAGAAAAGTAAGAAATCCGAAGTCACTTCATGGTACCTACATGGCTAAATGCTACATCTTTCCCTCCTGTTTCGTGTTGGCCTGATGTTTCAGATGTTTTCTGGTAGCCCCTCAGATCAGTCATCTTGCATGGACCTTGTTATGGTCATCATATGTTATGCCGTCTTGTATTGATTATGGTTATGTTTGCCCTTAAAAGCAAAGGATGAAGAACAATTGCAATCCACTGCTAAAATGTATGTGTGATGTAAACAGAATGAAAAAAAATAAGGATTGACATAATATAAAATTAGAGGAAAATTTAAATTGCATAAGTGATTGGAAATTTGAGAAGCAAGAAAATATCGACGCAATTATGAGAAGAGTTAAAATTGTTCAACAGTTTCAAGTTCAAATTATGAATATATGTAGAGGGTAGAGGGGCTTTAGGAGCACAGGTGAATCCAAGAAAAGTGGATGCAATGTGTGAAAGAAGATAATGACTTGGAAGGGAATAACTGCAGTTATATCTTCTCCTTCATACATATCTATTAGATGTCATCATTATGACATCTGATAGGAATGTATGAGGGAGAATGTCATGATGCGCCGACGCTTAATATTTGGGACAAGGATAGGTAAATATGATTGATTTTTAATATTTGGGACAAGGATAGGTAAATATGATTGATTTATTGGAACATTTAGCGTCCCGATCAGGTGCAAATCGTGCCACGTCCTCAGACACCTGTAAATCGTTACGGTCCGAGTGAACCGGGACACCTGGCTTCTCTAGGTACCAACATACTTATAGCCCTTTAGGCTAATTAGGCACATCGAGTTACCTCCATGCTCCCGCTCATTCATTAGATGTTTCTGCCTATCTACCTGCTATTAATTACAGACCTCGTTCACACATGGACGTATGCAACAATGGGTTAATCGCAAATGCGTTGCGGAAGGCAACGCATTTATTATGAACACAGATTATAGGTTTCAAGGTTATAACCCTGATGGGAGTGAGTGCTGGCTGACCTCCCAACAAAGGCTTCATTACAGCTTCGACTGCTCATCAATAGGCTATTAACTGAGGTCGCCTTAACATCTTGATGAGGCCCCAGGTACATATTCAGCTTTAAAGAAACCTGATGACTGTTAGGATTGTCAGGTAGGAATTCTTGTAGATAATTAGCAAACTATTGTCAAGCAATTGTGACCCAGTCATTGTAGACAATAGGGTGTCCTGAGGCATCGGATTTGCACCAATATTGCTTTACTATGCATATTTTAAGATAATCAACTAAGACTTTACTTAGTTGCTTATCTTAAAATATGCATAGTAAACTAAGATACTGCCTAACTAAACTGAATCTATGACATTTCATTATTTTTGTTTCCCAAAAACCTAGAATGTATTGTATTATTAAACAAAATGGCATACGAGTGATCGTATGTTACTTTTTGATACCTATTACTTGTTTAATACGTTTTGGAGCATGGTTTTTCAGTATGTAGTCGGGTTTTAGTTTTGAACTTAATTTTTTATTTCTATTATTTTGTTGCAAGCAATAGGTACAATGTATACCTACATTACTGTACCTACCTATTGCCTTGTCCAAAACAATATAAATAAATTAAATGTCGCTGAAGGATTGCATTCAAAGTTAATAAAAGGTTTAAATAAAACTATAGTTAATTTGAACCGTACTGTTAAAGTTTTATATAAATATATTAAATTGGATTGGATTCGTTAAGTTGTAGCAGAAAGAAAAACCTAACTACACACATCAACAAAGTCTAGGGAACAAGGACATTTCTAGTTTTTATTTAAAAACCCTTTCTTGTAATAGTGAGTGTTTTATATCAATAGAAGGGTATTTTTATACCGTTTTTAATTTTAATTTTAATAAAAACATTTTCATACCAATTTTTTTTTTTTAAGAAAGAATTGAATAGTGCCAATATTGAGTATTACAACCTTCTATGATTAGGCACAAAAATAACGAGGTAGTAAGAAATACAGTAATTAACCGTACTTTAAACGTTTTTAATAATCTGTAGGACCTCCTAAAGCATTAGCAACAGCTCGACGACGGCGTGGCATACTTAGTATGAGATTGTCAATCATCGTCTGTGGAATATGGCTCCATACACTGCGAAGGTGTAAAAAAAGTTGTTCTTCAGTGTTCAGATTTTCCAAAGAATCACTGAAAGCTCTTCTCCCAAGCAAATCTCAGGCATGCTCTATGGGATTGAGGTCGGCAGACTGAGCAGGCCATTCCAACGTCGTCATATTGTGCTCGCTTAACGCATTGACCACTATCCTCGCGGTGTGTGACCGTGCATTAGGTATCTTGCATGAACATAAAATCTTGACTGAACTGCTGTCGATGAGGGATGAGGGATAACCTCCTGAATGTATTGGTTTGCATTCAAATTGCCCCGTATCCAAACGAGGTCGGTCCTTCCACCAAGGCGAATTCCAGCCCATACCATGATTGTTCCACCTTGGTAAGGATGAACTTCTTGCGGATTCTGGAGACGACTCCGACGTCCAGGAACTCGCCATATACGCACTCTTCTCGAATCAGGATGAAAACCGAAGCAAGATTCGTCGGAAAACAGAACCCGTGCCCATTGATGGTCGGTCCACTGTAAATGTGCGTTAGCCCACAATAAGCGACGACCTCGATTTCCACGTCGAAGAGCTGGAACCCTAAGCGGTCTGCGAGCATAAAGATTGGCTTCATGTAGTCTTCTTCTGACAGTTTGATCGCTAATAACCATTTGATGCTGAGACTGGAGGCCTGCGACCAACTGACGAGCAGTAATCGTGGGTTGCCGCCTTGCGGAATTTTGCAAGAAACGATCTTGTCGCGGGGTAGTAACCCTATTTCGTCCCCTGTGACGTTCGGCAACATCCCCTGTAGACCTGTAGCGTGCCCATAATCTGCAAATTACGCTTGGTTGGGTGTTGACAGCATCCGCTACGTCGCGTTGAGTTCGTCCAGCTTGCAGCATACCAACAGCCCTTAACATCTCTTCGCGACTTAAATGACGACGTGACATGATGACTACAGTCACAAAAATGCACAAACCATACGTAAAAGACGTATTATTGATAATAAACGTTATTTACAATCAAAAAAAAAATATTTTTTATTTTGCCTCAGAGAAACTACACAATCAAACACTTTTAAAAGTTTTCCCTCCATATTCGAAAATCATTACTTATTTAAATTTATTTTTAAATTTCGAACAACTCTGTAATCTACTTTATTCTATTTTTATTTATTTGCTGCCAGTTATTTGCAAAACAAGATTTACACGAAAAAAAATAATTGGGGTCATCTTGTTCCCTAGACTTTGTTGAGGTGTTTATAAATGTGATGTGATGAATCAGGGAGATTTTCCACAGAACCTTCGCCCGAAACCATCCAAAGTTTCGGGCGAATTTGGATGGTTTCGGGCGAAGGTTCCTGTAAGGGCAAGATCGCGTGTTCGAATCCCGCCTGAAGTGATTTAATTTTTTCTATTTCTTAATCGATTTGAATAGTTAGCATTTAAAGCATTTAGATGCTTTAAAATTTCATTCAATAGTTTGAGCGGAGTCATCAAAAATTTATGTTTTAAAATGACATAACATAAACATAAACTCACGCCTATATCCCCGAAGGGGTAGGCAGAGGTGCTAGCACCCACATTTCGCCAGTTTATGTTTAGGTCCCAATGTAATAGGTGGCGAGCCTATTGCCATTAACCGGGCACTTATAAACCTGCCATAAATACACACATAACTTAGAAAACCATCGAAAAGTCATTAGTGTGTGCCATGGTAAAACCTGGGATCGATCCCGAGTCCTCGCCTCAGCAGTCCATTACCCATACCACTAGGCTACCTAATTCATATAAATAATAAATCTTCAATAATTCAATAAATCGGTTTTAAAATGATAGCAACATTATTCATTGGTTCCGATAATTCGTATTAATATCGGTAGATGGCTCTCACTGTCGCCGTAAGACTAATGTGTTTAGAAGAATTTGGATGGTTTCGGGCAAAGGTTCTGTGGCTTAGTGGTCAAAGCGTTCCCCCTGTAAGGAAAAGATCGCGGATTCGTATCCCGCCTGAACAGAACAATTTTTTTCTATTTCTTAATCGATTTAATAATTCTGTCAAATGTCCTTCGAAGTAATCATATTATTAAATTTAGATTCAATTACTTCCAAAGCTCATAATTCCAACATTTAATTTTACCGGGCAGCAAAGCTACTGGGTATCACTAATAGTCGATGGTGTCATGGGGACTAAGATGATTCCTCCTGACGCCACTGGGGGTGTCATGGGGATTAAGGTGATTCCTCCTGACACATGAGGTGTCATGGGGAATAGGTGACTCCCCATGACACCACTCATCATCATCATATCATATCATTTGGTGGTATCATGGGGAAAGATAGGTACCAAATCGAGGCGCGAGACGTGATCTTCAATCGCTGCAGCAACCCATCTCATCTGGGAATCAGACTTAGTGACATCGGCTCTAACACAATTACCAGTACTGGCGAGAATGTCCACGAATATAATGCCTACAAATTAAGTTAGCAGTTAAATATTATCCAGTTGGAGGAGTACATGTACATCCAAGAAGTGCTGGCTTGACGTCGTGGAGGGTAACATGCGTACCAATACTCTCATACTCTCACTAGCCAGTGATTGGTGGATGCCTAGCCCAAGACTGCGAAATATAGGAGAAAAACCTGTAAGGCGGATCCTGTGCTACGCGTTAACAATATCTTTTACAAATGACAACAAAAATAACGTGTCAAAGTGAATTTGAAACCATTTTTTAATTATGTTCAGCATTCTTCATCCAATTAAATACATAAGATACGTTGTGCAATGCATTAATATAGATCAAATATTGCCATTGAAACTATATACTTACAATGAATAGCCAAGAGTTATTGCAAATCGAGAATTATTATGCGCGGCTTACAGTATTCTCATGTAAATTTCCTCTTCGTGTCTCCACTTATTCTCGTAAAAATAGGACCTGACAGGCAAACAAACAACGAAATAATTCTATAAGGGTTCAATATTTTCCATTAGATCTACTCCACACTCCGTAAGCAGGTATTCTTATAATAAAAAAATAAAAAACAAAGCGTAATAACAAAACATCGTACTTTATTTCGCACCTATATATTCCTTAAGGCTTTTGTAATAGAAGAAACAATAATTCACGAATTAAACATGTTCAATTAGTTGCTCAATATATCAACTACATATTGCTTTATGAAATATTCGTAACATGCGTTTTACAGATACCAAGTAACCAACAGTGAGTATAATACAAATATAACTAACACATTTCTTCATAGGAAATACAAATGGCGATTAACTCGTACATATAACTATAACAATTAACAATCAAAATCCAGAAAATTAATTATGAAAGCTTTCTATGCCAACGCAAAGATATCCCAGCATCAAAGCGCATCGCAAAGACGCGAATTAGCTATAAATAAATATCTCATATGTGAAGTAATGTTTTAGTTATGTTACAACGTAAATGCGTTCTGCAGATTAATTATCACACATCTATAAAATATATATACGTATGCTGCTGCGTCGGCTGAGACCCTCAAACTGCGCAAGTATAGTAATATAAGCGTTTGGGGTCGAAACGCTGGGATCATGGGGTCCAGGTGCCCGTCTTTTGTTTAGAGACATTTCTAAACGTTTAATTGACTCTACCCGTGACCAGAGGGCTGGTTTATTCCTTGCGCAAATTCCTTCTGGCCACCCTCCCGCTTGACATCGATGGGGAGGAATTCTTTGATGCCTGAACCTGCAGGATTGTATAGGCATATTCTGTATTGTTTTTATTTTTTAATTTAGATAAATCCCTTGTACATTATGTAAGCAATATTTATTTAACAAATATTTAAGTGCATAAAACATCTATAATACAGTATTATACACATGTATCATAATATAATAGCTTCCTAAAAATAATGCAACAATTTTAACATTTAATATTTAATTTTATAGCCCCAATGTATGTAATTTAAAAATATGTTACGCATCTGATTCTAGCATTAATTTTATAAAACTCTCTCACGTATTTATTGCTGGTGTTAATTTATCCTCAACAAATGATATACTTTTTCTTACATTTAACCTTAATATATTTTTCATTGCGAATTTATTATTTTTGTTTAAGCTAATTATTACTTTTTAAGACGGACAGCTAAATTGCTTAATTTATATCTAAGATTTTGAAAGTTTACGAAAATGTACTTTGAAACTAAAAAGAAATTGCAAGAAGGTCCTAATTAATGACATTTTATGCATTTATTAAGATGCAGAACACAACTTATTCAGTAACTTCAAAGTCGGTGATTTCTATAATGTACATACAAACATACATTTAACCACGGCTTTATCCCCGGAGGGTTAGGTAGAGGTGAATTATTATTCTATAAAACATATTTAATATAGTTTTTAATATTTTAACAACTATATTGGATTCGAATGGTAAAATTAGTTCTGTATAATTAATTGCAAGTAACAAGAGCAGAATGTCTTGTACATTGTAACGCGAGGTCGGGATTACTTCAATTAGATAGTGATATCAAAAATATTTTCTTCTATTTACTACCTGAAGTTAGTTATATAGTTTGTTAAATTGGATAATATGTACGATTTAATAGCATATCACATTTATGTAATATATTAACGGTAGGTATGTGCCACGATTGTTCAATCCTGCTTTGTCTATTTGTGAGCACATTTTTGTTCATCATTTTCGGTGCTTCACAAACTGAACAGTCATTTCTTTTATGTTACGACAAAAGCTGAAACGTTATCAAATAGATAAGTGAATTAAAATCACTAATATGCTTTTGTACATTTCTTTGGGAGTGTATACAATTATGTATATTATGTGGACGACTTTGGCCCAAACATCTCTTTTTGCGAGGCAACTCTAACCCAGAAAATTCAGCATTAATCATTGTAACATTATAGGCTTAAATGGTGCGATTACTACGTGAAATATATAATATGACACTATGTAAACAATAACTGTACTAATCTATCAATTGTCTAACTACATACATTTTAAATGACAGTCTCTAGGTAAATAATATTTGTATATGAACAATGTTATACAATACTGAAACAAGCACAGTTTAGATACATACATGAAAAATATGTACTATAAAAGAATATAAGGATAATATCAAAAGGCCCACCATACACATGGCGGTAATGTATGACTAGCTGCCTTTTTCACTTTAAACTTTCACCGGCAGCATTATATTAAAAGAAGGCATCAAGATCGTACGACATACGAACAGCTTCTTAAACTTTAACTATATTTTATATTGCTTTAATTGAAGTAGCACTTGTAATTGGCGTTCTATTATTGTTAATTAATATGTTTGGTACACTAAGCTTCTAAATCCAGAGTTTTCAAGCTCCTTCTGTATGGCAGTAGCAACCCAAATGTACGATATGTAAATATAATAATGGAATGTTAACTGCCTAACTAAGCTTGATCATAATTTCCTGGATTTATGAGACATTCGGCTCGACGTAGTACCAATGTCTAAATAATTGGATTTACGGCAAGCCCGCCAAAGATTACCACCTGCGCTTCACCCTTAATTTTCAGGATCTGTTTTTTACTCGGTGACCTGGAACAGAGAAAACGAATAAGTTAAATTTTCTTTGTGATGAATCTACGAACAAGAGACACAATCACGCCTCTAACCCATCAGGGCAGATAGTTTTAAATTATCATAATGCACACATGCTCGACGGTTATGTACTCTTATCCTGTCATTTCAACTTTTGCCAGGTTGCCCATCCAACCTATCCTCATAAAACTTCATAACGTTGTACCGGTTGCATAAATCAGGGTTTACACTACACAAGGTTAGGTCGGCGCCTAAGGTCTCCCATTCTCCATTCATAAATATGTTTTGTAAAACATTTCGTTGTTGAAAGTGTCTGAACCATCTAAAAGGGCATCCCTTTCTCTATCTCGATCACTACATCATCATTCAACCACAACAGTACTATATAAGCTGTTCATCAGTTAAAATACAATGAAACTCACTATTACGCGGCAAGACGACCGCTTGACTGTCGGGAACGGTGCAGAGGTGAAGGTTATTGTGGAACATGTATTGTACAGTCAGGTGTTTGTCGTCGCCGACGCAAGGGTCGTAGAAGCCGGGCAGCTCAGACTGTGAACAATTACAACACATGATTGACGTATATGACTAAACGTAACAGAACTTGTGAGAATTATAGCTAAAGGTACGTCGTAAAGTGATATAGACTTGAGCGTGATATTATTGTTTATTGTTGTAATTGCGGCTTCACAATATTGCTGATTATAAGGATAGTAGTTTAACAAGTAATGTATGTGAAGAGACGACACGTCATTCTAACGCACATGTGGTCCACAGAATTTTCAAATTCTCGTTCTTATCGACGTACTAAACCGAATGCCAGGTACGTATACTTGTGTCATTCATTCATAATATAATTAACATAGATAACTAACGCTTATGAATAAGAGATAATAACTTACTGTCAATGAACCATGGCACAAACGCGAGCATTGACAAGTAGTACCAATCTACACTAGAGTACGCGCCACAAAATAAGTCCCTTCGCCGCGGCGTGGCAGTCGCAACATATAATGTTGCCAGTATCGTCTTTTCGTTTTACCAGATGTTTTATTGTTCAGATATGAATTTAATAGTACTTAGTTGAACTGCTGAACTTAAGAAGTTAAAGGAGTGAAAACTTCAGCAAAAGTGTATCAAGAGACAGTATTGAATAAGGTTGTGAAACCTCTCAGGAATCCTCCACAGCCGTAGCACCTCATGCTATCCTCTTAAAACACCCCTGTGCATATTGATGTGATTAGGATCAAGGTACATGTCAGGAACTATAATTCCTACTAGTAAATCGTAAAAAAATGTGCAGGCAACTCTAAACCGTACTGTCATGGCCTGAACACAGTATGGCTGAGTTTGGCGGCGATGTCATTTATAGTTCCAAGTTTAACCGCGGGACTTATTTTCTGGCGTTGACTCTAGTGAATATTTTAACTACCATTCATGAATGAGCATTTTCAAGGATATTTGAAAATGATTTATTATGCGGGTTGTATAGGGGCTTGCTATTAATAAATACCTAAGTAGATTACATTCAACATATATTTAAACTAGCGTTGTCGTATCATATTGCATTTATCATAATTTGTCGTGACGAAATCGGTACAACAGCATTGTTTGACTATATGAAGATAATGACTATCCAAGTGAACACATACCTTACTGGCTTCGAGAAGTTCTAACCGCGAGTCCTTGACGAGACACTGAACAGGTATAGTGACGTCGACAATCTCGGCGAACGCATTCGCCGACTCTGGAGACGATGCATCCCCGGCCTGCTCCATTCCCACTTCGTGGTCAGAAGCATCTGTGTACAAAAATTATTTTGTAAGTTAAGGATACCGCCATAACATTAGTTTATCTTCAGTATCAATTTGACAAAAAGATTTGTAGCACGGTGTAGCATGGTATATTATTATGCACAATTCAACGTCAACTGTGTGCGACTGACGGAACTGCCAGAGCTGGGTTGATAGATTCGAAGCGTAGGTGGATGTTAATTAAGGATTTACCCGACAGGGGGCTAAGTGTGTAAGACAGTTTCCGTGCGTTTGGAGCGAATCCTGGTGCCAAGAAGTAGAAGATGGATGGATGGTTCTTCAGACGTGACTGGTTGAAGTTCTCGTTCATAGGGCATATATAAGTCGGACGCTAAGGGCACCGAGGTCATTCGATATTCTTCTTTCAGACACCGTTACGTTGTCGGTTATCCTATTTATTATTTGTGTCTACCCTATTACTTCCCGACGACTAAACGAAGGTCTAGAGAAATAATTATCCACTGGTCGAGACGCTTGGTATTGTACGGACCCGAATATCGGGATATTATCCAGACTAAGGACGTCCCCACCCACAACTGCCGCTACATCTGGCCGCTGACGAGGAACAAGAAGCCGTTCACCAGTCTGAGCCGAAGACGAAGCGCCAGCTAAAGGACAGGATTGTGGCTTATACTGGAGCGCCAGTCGCCGTCTACCTCTTCAGATAAGTGGCTAGCTTGTCTTCTGGTGGCACCAGTTCTAGGCACCGACATCTTTACATCATTAATCTCACCCCTGAGACTAATTGCGGGCCAGGAAATAAACAATAGTCGTTATATCATGTTTTATTTATTCTCCTTGCCCCTGAGACTATCTAAGCTTACAACGAATCATGTCGAGTGGTATTCACTTTCATTCTCCTCTCTATCTTCGCACCTTCCTTAAGCCTCAGACGTCAAGCCAGCACTTATTGGGGTCCGGTGGAAGTGGTATGTCCAGACATTTGTTACACACGTAATTAGTCATGTTTAAAATGTTATCATGTTTTGCGTGCCGGGCACCAGGGAAGGCGACTCTCAAGCATTTTATGTGCGATGTCGCTCTACAAACGTCCACGCTTCACAGCCACATGAGTGAAGATCGTTTGGGCACGAAGAACGAATGAGTACTAAGCGTATAACATATCGGGTATATGAGGTACAGGTAACTGATGGGATCATATCCTCGCAGAACCTACCACTGTCCAAATTAATGTTGTATTTAAAATGAGCACGTTGAATTAAAAACACTTAAAACCGGCGGTTGCGTGAAAGGTTAAGTGAACCAATATCAGATAGAGAGAAGCTGAAATATAGGTATTTAAACTATCATGGTCACTCAGTATTAAAGACATCGGGATATCTACCATGTAGTATTTTATGAGTTTCCGATATTTCGGCACTGTTGCAAGCACCATGATCACGAAGGAACTGGAATATATATTACTCCAATGCTTGCATAAATGAGAGGCTGAAAGTTTGCCTATATGTGTCTATGTGTATTTGTCGTGATAAATGAACTACTTACCAGTTGGCAATTTCCCGTACAACGCACGCAAGATGACGAGGCCCTTCTTCTTTTCCTCGTCGGACCTAATTCTCGAGTATGTCTCTCTCATGAGTTCCACTGTAACTCGCGCTTGACGTTGCATTTCCTGCAATCTGAGTTATGGAAAACGAGATTATCCTCCTTTTATTGAACTCCACAAACAAACTCAAAAACAACATTAAATGATAACTTCCATTACTACGCCTTCAAATCTTACCTTTCATAATTAGCCTCCATAGATCTCTGACGGTCACGTTGCTGGCGCTCCCTAGCTATAGGATCCAATACAAGCTTCTTGAGCACGAGCCAGGAAACTAAAGGCACTACCGTCGCATAAAATACTGGTGAAGGCATCACTTCCTCACAAAGATGAATAGGCACCACTATTGTTTGAGAAGAACATGTCCACCTGTAGAACAATATTATGGCATTGTGTTAAGTGAACTTCAAAATTCAGATCAAATTTTTAAGTGCCAGTATCCCCTCAGATCCCGCTCCTACTGGCTACCTACCGGGTGTGGCTATGTCAGACTCGAACCGACTAAAACCGCACGGTGTCTTGGGTCTCAATCATCAGTGTATAAGGTTACCCAATAAGGCATATCCCTCGCGCCCAGGTTTACCCTACGACGGTACGAGATGGTTTCACCCGGTTCTCCCCTTTTATTTTTATTTTCTGTTACGTGCGCAAAATCCCCACGTATACCTCCCCACCGGAGTCGGTGGAAGAGGTTATGTCGGACTCGAACCGACTAAAACGCACGCCGCCTGTGGGTCGTTTTGGTTGCCGAAGGTGAGGTTGACAAGCATATTCCTCGCACCTCGGCCGACACAGGGCCATCTCTCATGATCTGGCCCTCTCCTCGGGTATGTAGGGGGACTACAGAGTCCCTAAATCGTCCCCGGAAACGGGGAGGCGCGCCAGGCACACCGCCGCCGCGACCTGCTTCTGCCAGGGTGACAGGCGGCTCCACCAGTCACCCCCAGGCCTGCGCTCATGGGGGGCGGAGGTCAGGTTCATCGACCTCTGACGCCCGAGTTGCCTTCGTACGCGGGCATCTTGGCTTGCGATCCTTCGTCGCTCCCGTCCCACCTCCTCCTTCACGAGCATTACTTGCTCGCAGAAGGAGGCGCCGGTCGCCCACGCATCCGCGCAGCGGACCATCGCCGCGAGCAAGGTGAAGAGCGTGAGAACTCTCACTCCCAGGGCCACCACAAGCTCCCGTCTCGGCGTCTCCCACGCCGGACACTCGGTGAGCGTGTGCGGCCCCGAGTCCTCGCTCGCGGGGTCTCCTCTCAACCACGCACTGTGCGTAGGCACCATTATCCTTACACTCGTATCTATGTTTTATTACCGCGACTTTCTCGTAAACACGCTACCATTAAACATCAGAAAAACAAACGAAAGATGTAGCATGTACTTTGGTTTTTTATGGCTACTCATGGGATAAATGTGTACCATGGGACCGATTGCTGTATGTAGGTCTAAAAGTTGCCGCCAAGGTCTGAATACCTACAAGACCCAGCCGTGATGCAGCGACCAACATTTCTCATGTACTCATACCGAACACTTGCCGATCTCAGATTACAATACAATTAAGGAAAGATTGGATTGCGAAGATATCAACAATTATCATCAATTATCATTGTGTTAATCCTCACCTCGGACTCCGGAGTCCGCTTTCTGGCTTTTACTTCTTCACGTCACACGGTCTTTGGCACTCATGGTAGTGAGGCCATTGGCCCATAATGTAACCCTTCACGACGCCAAGCCAGCACTTCTTGAATCTAACCCTCTACAGATACCACCGAATATGTTTCAAATTTTGCTAAACAAACTCTTACTTAAGTTTGAGCATTACTCCACTGGGAACTCCAAGCATGACTGCTGCTGACACGCTGCTGTTTTGTGACACTTTTTTCTCCGCGCCATATTCAGCTATTGCGCCAAACGTGCCGAATCTGAAGAGAATAATTACTCATTTGATACATTTCTTACTAAATATTTATGATACATATGTAAAGGCAGTGCGTTATTCTATTACATACTACCATACCTAAATAAATATTGTCATATTCTAGATAAAGACTATTTTAACAAGAATACCATAGCATTTTTTTCTGTAACAAGCAATAATGTATATTGGGAGTCTCGTAAATAGTGGGCATTGTTGAATTACAGGGTCCACCAATATCCATGATGCCCAAGCCAGTCTCACCAAAAGTTGATATACCTGCTGAACATCGAACGGAGCTGTGGTTTTCTTTCCTCTCAGGGTTCAGAGGTCAGACGGAAAATTGTAATAAAAACAGTGTTTTTCAAATTAGGTCCTTACATATGAAATCAGCATTTTGTCGTACTGCCCACTTTGATCTGAAATATCTCCTCTTCGGTTAAGAATTCAAAATTCAAATTTATAAATTCATTTAGCTGGTACATTTGTTTGGTACATTTTTTTTCTTTGGCGTCGCTTATTATCGCACAATGAAAAACATTTTCATGTTTTAAATAGTGCGATTCCATTATTGGTATATTTACAAGTACGAGTTCTACCGTGGCACCAGTGCTGAAGAAACAGCCCTAAAAATTAATGATATGTTATGGCGCTGGTATCCGAAAAGGAAGCACAGTACGTTTTTGGTTTCAACGTTTTCGTACTGGAAATTTCGACCTTCACAACCAGCCCATGGATAGCCGAAGATCGAAGTGGAAAATGAAGAATTAAATGCAGATCCATCACAAAACACTTCAGAGATAGCTGCAGGCTTCGGAGTAAGTGATAAAACTGTATTCATCCACTTAAAGCTAATCGGGAAAGTAAAAAAACTTGACGATGGGCTAATGAATTGAATGAATCGAACTTGCAAACACGCGTCGACTGCTGTGTTACTTTGCTCAACCGACACAATAATGAAGGGATTTTAAATAGAATCATTACTTGTGATGAAAAGTGGATACTGTACGACACGAATCGGAAGCGCTCGTCGTAATGGCTGGACCCTGGAGACCCAGCCAAATCCTGCCCTAAACGAAAATTAACTCAGAAAAAGTTACTAGTGATTAAGCTCGTTGTAGTGGCAATGGGCGGGACACATAGCGCGCAGAACAGATGGCCGATGGAGCAAAAAGTTCTGGAATGGCGACCGCGTACCGGCAAACGTAGCGTAGGACATCCAACGGCCAGGTGGAAGGACGACCTCATCAAGGTCGCCGCTAAGCGCTGGATGCGGGTTGCTTTAGATCGGTCATTCTGGAAGTCTGTGGGAGAGGCCTATTTCAGCAGTGGACTATGTGTGGCTGACATGATAATAATGATGAGTGTTTGGTGGACTAGCGCTGGTGTCATTCACTACAGCTTTTTAATATCTGGTCAAACAATTACGGCTCTATTGTCAGCAACTGCAAACCATGAAGGAAGAACTAGCTGCTAAACAACCGAGATTGGTGAATCGCTCTAGGCCACTGCTGCTTCACGACAACGCAACACCACACACTGCACAACAAACGACCACTAAGTTAGATAAGCTACAATTGGGACGTCTGCGACATCATACGTACTCCCCGGACTTTGCTCTAACAGATTATCATTATTACCGGAATTTGGACAACTTCTTACTAGGAAAAACATTCAACTCCGATGCGACAGTTCAAATAGCCTTTAAAAAGTTTATTGATTCTCGCCTCCATGGGTTTTTTAGTGATGAATGATGATCAATGAACTTCCTTTGAGATGACAAAAGTGCATAGATAACAACGGTGCATACTTTGATTAATTAAATATATTTTACCAAAACAAAATTGACTTAATATTCCTACCGTACAAAACGCCAACTTCATATGTAAGGAACTAAAATATCAAGTAGAATGTTCAATAACATCAAGTAAATATTATGTCACAATATATATAGCGGTATCCAAAATCTGATGCGCTTGTTGCCTGCGTACACTTCTGCCCGCCTCACTACTTACAGGACACCCCATATAGCTACAAAAAATCCATAATAGCTCGCAAGGCAACTATTTACGCATTCGCTTTCACCTCTTGTCTTTTAAGATTTATTACTTTAATACATAAAACAAACATCGCACAGAATAAAAAAATGCCAAGCATAAACTATATAATCGCAACATAAGTCCTGATGCACTGCAAAGAAAATCAAGCGCAAAATAAATTTAATGTTGTCTCAAAATATATTAACACAAGTGCACTAGAACTACGCACAGCTTCAAATTGACTTGAGAGGGACCTTAGGCACAGAAAAAATAATAGTTCGGTCGCTATATCGTCAGGAAATATCATAAAAGATTTTCTAACAAATATGTGTTCTTAAAAAGCCTTACAAGACTGAAATATATGTTTGTGATTTAAAATCTCCATTACTTATGTTATGTTTTTTTTTTTTTTTTATACCACTTAGTTGGCAGACAAGCACACGGCCCACCTGATGGAAAGTGGTTACCGTAACCTATGGACGTCTGTAACACCAGAGGAGTCACAGTCGCGCTGCCAACACTGTAAGTACAGAGTTTCTGTGCCGTCAGTAGAAGACAAAGCAGGACAAGCCTTTAGTCTTCCCACTGACAGCACAAATTCTCCAGTGAGCTCTGGCTACCCTACTCACCGCTGGGAACACAACACGAAGTTATTATAGCCGCGGTATTCTGTAGGGCGGAGGTACTACCCCAGTCGGACTGCTCAATCGGGCGGAAATACCGCCGTGTCCTACCTCCTTATGATTCATACATGCATAATATAAACGCCTATAAATCGCTGATGGGGTAGGCAGAGGTGAACTAACACTCACATTTACCCAACTATGATTTAGGTCCCAAGTAATAGACATCAAGTCAAGCGGGCACTTTATCATGACAATACAAATACCACGTTTATACAAAGATATTTTTGTTTATTTTATAATTTATGAGTACTTGGGTACATTATTTTTTTTAACAACTTGGGTGGCAGACAAGCACACGGCCCACCCGGTGGAAAGTGGCTACCGTGGCCTATGGACGTGTGCAACACCAAGAGAATCACACACGTGCTGACGACCCTATAACAACAGAGTTTATGTACCGTCAATGCAGAAGACAAAGCAGGACAAGCTATTGGTCTTCCCGCTGACAGCACAAAACTCTCCAGTGAGCGCTGGCACCCTACTCACGGCACTAGCTACACTATTATGTTATAAGTTAAATCTGTGCATATAAGCAGATTTATCTTATGATCTTAGGGCTCATACCGAATTTGTGACACGAAATTTAGATTTAAATGTAGTGAATAATCACAATAATCATATACAAGTGTTTGTATCAAAACTATTGTTGGTTGGCCGCTCTTCAAACAAGATTTAAAGAGATAATAAAGAGCAGGCATCAAATCTGATAAATTCCCAGTTCGCAGATGCTGTCACTTTTGAATGACTTACAGTATAATATAACATCATGCAAATAAGAGACAATTTTGAATGAGCAACACATTTCATAAAAATGCGCTTTAACTTAAAATGATTAAAACAGAAAAAAATGGTATTACAATGAGTAACATAATTATTATATTACATCCTATAACCCAATCAATAGGCATGTTGACAGTCGCTAAGAATCACTGAATTATGATTTTAAATAATTATATGCATACATACATATAATTACGCCTTTATCTCCAGAGATTTAGGCAGAGGTGAATCAACACCCACATTTCACCAATCGTTCCACGTAATAGGGGGTGAGCATATTACCGTCTTCCGGTCACTATTGTTGACTAGAGCCATAAATCTGAGGCTGAGTCTGTGCTGTATATATCTGTCTGATGTTAAACAGCCCTATCCCTTAGTCACCTTGTACGACACCACATGGGAAGAGATCGGGTGCTCCAAATTCTACTCTGCCGGAAACCACGCGCTGTCATACGTAGACGATAATTTACGAAAGTGTGACGTCAAAGACATACGCCATTACTATTCTGGCGTATTAGTGCCAAATTTAAAATGTATTTTAAAAAAGACAATGTTTCCCCGTAACTTTGTTTATTTGTAGAAGAAGGATTTATTTTGGATAAAGTAGATATGAAATAACAACTAGGACAAATATTTCAAAATCTGTCATCATGCCTATTGTAAAGTACTTGATAATTACTAATTTGCCCTTTTTATCATTTTAGCACAACTTGATAGTTCTCATACTAATACGCACTAATATGCACAACGTACTTCTGGTTAGTAGTAATGCGGCAGGCAGAGGCTTCACAGTTTGTCCGACTAGCAGCATCGTCTACTGTATTTTGTAGTGATTCTATTTATCGAACGAGTGCATGGCCGACCTTATATTGCTTATTTTCAAAGAAGATCCGAAAGTATGCACAAGCAACTTCGCAACCTAATGTGCATAAATACGTTATGATTATGCTCGAGCACACTAGATACTTTAGTTGAAACAGCGCGCCTATGGGTCCGTACGTTTTTATATAAAAATAGCGGTACAGTCAACCGCATCGGGTAAGCCGCATTGCAACTAACCGTAAGTGTGTTGTAGCTCTTATAAAAATTAACTTACTTCAAAGCCAGTCTTAATTTCATATCCTGCTGTGGCATCTTCATCATAAAGTTAAATGATATGAATGAGTGTGGGTTTCCGATTTGAAGTGCGGTATTAGTGTGATATTTTTCAGAGTCCCGAACATAAATAGAAGTCATTGAGGATCCCCCTTGACCACCCGCTCGGTATGTGAGGTAGCCCACTGAATGTGCATCTAGTTGTAAGGCCATTGCTGTGAAAAATATTCACATATTTATACACAGAAAGAGGGAAACAAAACATATGGTTGACCTAGCTCTTAGTGTTAAGAACAACAAGTAAATATATTTTTTAACACACTTGCTCATAAAATTACCAACCAAATGGCACCTATAATCAAAGTATGACTTTTTCCTTGTTATAATTCACAAGTGATTTTTAGCATTTTTCACTTTTTTTGGTTGAGTTGCTTTGTTCTCAAGAGTATTGATACAAAAAAGATCTTGTTCAATAATAAATAAATTAATATACATACTGCTTACTCATTTTATGCAACTTCCTATATAAATAGATAATTTTAACTTGTACGTGTTTAATAAACAAAACTGTGCTATTAAAAACAATTCATTATAATTTTACGCATATTAACTATATCATAGGAGTTTATAATACTGTTGCATAATAAGGATTCTTAATCCAAATTATTTATTTAGTAACATACTTACAACCATCATTATAATGGAAGAAGGAAACTTATAAGAAAACACTAAGTTGACTACTTGGTAATAATAGAGTAAATATGGCCTCCGTGAACTCACTCCGCGAACATGTAAACAAATCAACCTGCTGAGATACCGAGTTGAGCACACGCAACATACGCGTCAGCTGCGCTAGCTGTAAGAGGTCGGTACGCGCACGTGGCACTGGCATTTTGTGCAGCTACACTATTTTATCTAATCTCATGAAATAGTGATAATCTCATTATTTGCGAAAAATTAAAAATTTAGCGCCGAAATCCATTTGCTGATCGCGCAAATGTGTTGCGCCGCATCCACAGACTATGTAGAAAAAATGCATTGATACCTTCTTCGAGTTCAGCTAAAGTTATATTGAAATTGAAAAAAAGGGTACATTATGTAGTTTTTAAATTAATTTTGATACACTTAGAATAACAATGTCATTACAGTTGTTTTTAATTTTTAATGAGAGTATGAGAGTAAAAATTCGGTATGAGAGTAGATAAAATGATTTTTTAGTATTAGTTTATTCGCAAGTGTGTTGAAAAACATTGTATGGTACATGTGTATTGATGATTACCATCCTCGGCTCTCTTAAGACCCTCGCTTAACTGCTCGATGACGCCACAGCGGAAATCACCAACTTTACACATTTGTACCATAATGTACTATTTTCACATTATCTATAATACAATTAAAAACATGTAACTTACTTGATATAAGACTTGGTGATACGCCTCTAGGTGTAAATTGTAAAACCGTTCCACAGTTCAAAAACATTAGTCGAGATAAAGTTCTAAATATTTTAAACCCAACCATAGGTCCATTTCCTATACCACACTCCACTTCTGTCCAACCTTTTTCAGAGCTAAGATTTCTGTTGCACACATTAACAGAACCGGTACCTGAAAAAGGGAGTACAATTGTATTATTATATACATAGGTATAGTATGTACAATACTCAGCTTATGGTTTGGATGGTGGGAAGAAGAGGGTTCTCTGTCTGACAGAGATTGACTTCCTTTCCTTTCATAGAGCTCTCTCTTTGATATCATCAGCATTATATTTAGTCTCGGTGGCATCAAAGGCTTTCACCTAGGAGGGGTCCCCTTTTTCTAGTCTAACTGTATCGTGGCTGAGCTTCTGATATATTCAGTGAACCAATTGCCTTCTGACTTCTACAACCCATTGGCGAAATCAAAATTTTGCAGGTAAGCCAGTTTTCTGACTTTTAGAACTCTACTACCAGTAATGTCTGCCATAGATGTAAGTATGACAACTGGGACTTGTAGCTTAACATGCTCTTCCGTGGCATAGATGAGTCTCAATGTTATAAGACTACATCCCCATTCTAAAACCGGTTAGGATAGGGCTATAGTTTGATATAGGACTGTCAGTACTGAACAAAATTGTCAGTACGATACAGAGAATTCTTCTTAGCCAGGTTCTCACTTTTTGCCTTGGTAACGGCGATGTGTCGGACACTGGTATCCAGATACTGTTTAAATAAAAAGAAGTAATGATCACCTATTCCATTTTGTGTTGATATGTTTCCAGATAATGTCATGGTGTTTCTTAATGTGACTGGTGCATCAATAGATTGTTGTATAGTCATTCCTGACACCTCAATAGTGGGCATAAAGGTTTGATCCTCCCTAAAACAGAAAATTACAATAATATAATATGCTACACATTACCCATGAACATTTTAACATTTTATAGAATATGCAACGAAATATTTAAAAATTATAATATATAGAAACTAGAGCCGAGGACTAGGTGATCAATAATAGCTTTAATAATCTCTAAGACCATCCCAGTCTGAATCTGGTAAGTAACAATCTATAGTATTGTTACAGCTGTAGGTAATAAGTTATATATTATAATTAAATACATAGCAATGACAAATCAAAAGTCAATTAATTCTGAGTTAATAATTAGTTTTTCACTTTCAGAATGTCAGTGAATACTTTTACAACAATACAACCAGCTAGTTCCACTTGGTTTTAATTGTTATATTGGCTATATTGGCAACATAGCGACAATATATCCACTGATTGCATTGTTTAATTTGTGTAGATGATTAGAGTATTAAATATAGAACTCTGCACTCTACTGGAATGTTGTAGATGATTTCAATATTGGGTCTTTACTATTTGAAAGATATTATGTGTAACTGATAAAAGGAATGAATGCACATTATGGTCTATTCAACTTAAAAACAAAAAGAAAAGGTCCTATATCTGCAATCACTGCTAACTTGTCAGCAATCTTTTGTAAGTACACAAAAAGGAGCAGACAACAAAAAAAAAAGAAATAAAGAAAATAAGCAACACTCACAAAATTTCATACTCATCATAATATTTCATAAACATATCAGTTGCGTTGATAGACAATGTGATAGTTCCGCGAGGATTTGCGCTCTGCTGAAGTCTCCGGTCCTCCCTCTCTCTTTTCAACCTGCAAATATAGTTTATTTTGTCAATTTTGGTATGTGTAACCTGTATACCATGTTTATTTGTGTATGTGAAGTCAAAGGTCTTTGGGTTTGGACTTTGAATATCAGATATCCTGTCTGATATCATACATATTGTGTAATTAACATAATGAGTGTCAAAGTCATTTATATATGTCCTATTTATCATAATAAGTTCAGGTTGCACTACACCTGAAGTTACTATAATATTTAAAGACTACAGTGTACAGTGGGGAATGGCACCAAGTTTTTGTAAATATCATTGTTCATTGTTGCATGAGGCTTTCTTTCACCTCAGAGCCCGTATCTGCTTACTTCTGCTTATTTTTAATCTGGGTTATACAGGATGGTATGGTATCATGGACTGGTATCTGCAACTCCACGTTATGGCGTGGTTTATGCCTTAGGGTTGAAGAACACCAGTAGACTATACACGCTATAGGGCTTATATAAAATGATTAATTTTACTTCGGAACGGGGACACCAGATCGAGATGGATATTCACCCGCAACATTCGTGGGCTATTTTATGCAGTGAGCATAAGTTTGGTAAGAGAACATAATAATATTTGTTCTATTATACTAATTATTATGAACGGTTAAAACTAAAATAGGTACGTTTTTTTTATGTGCGCAAAATCCCCACGGATACCTCCCCACCGGAGCCGGTGGAGGAGGTTATGTCGGACTCGAACCGACTAAAACGCACGCCGGCATATCCCTCGCACCCCGACTCAGGGCCATCTCTCACGATCTGACCCTCTTCACTGGTGTGGGGACTACAGAGTCCCCAACTCATCCCCGGAAACGGGGAGGCGCGCCAGGCGCGCCACCGCCGCGGTCTGCTTCTGCCAGGGTGACAGGCGGCTCCACCTGTCACCCCCAGGCCTGCGCTCATGGGGGGCGGAGGTCGTTCATCGACCTCTGACGCCCGAGTTGCCTTCGTACGCGGGCAGCTTGGCTTGCGAGCCTTCGTCGCTCCCGCTGCCGCTCCCGCCCCGCCTCCTCCTTCACGAGCATTACTTGCTCGCAGGAGGCGCCGGCCGCCCGCGCAGCGGACCATCGCCACGAGTAAGGTGGAGAGCGTGAGAACCCTCACTCCCAGGGCCGCCACAAGCTCCCGTCTCGGCGTCTCCCACGCCGGACACTCGGTGTGCGTGTGTGGCCCTGAGTCCTCGCTCGCGTCGCAGTGATGGCACTCGGACGTTGGCTCTTTCTCCATCCGACGCAGATACGTCCCGAAGCACTTGTGCTCGGTGATCATCTGCGTTAGACGGTACGAGAGGCTGCCGTGTGGCCTCTCTAGCCACTGCCCCATGATGGTTCTTACCGCCGCCACTACGGCGAGCCCTGACAAAAATAGGTACTGAGAAACAGTGTTGTACATTTATAAATGTTGCATATCTACCTTTCATATTCTTCTCTAATTTCTCTAGGAGTGCGAGTACGGAATATCACTTCCCATCCATCTACCTCCAGACCACGTTTACCTAGAAATTAAATAATATTTCGTGTGAGTGTAAAAAACAGTATTGAAAGCCCCTATATTGCTGCATGACATATCTATTAGTAATATGTCATTGGTCAGCTCATTCATTATCACCACATATCCCTTATAAGCTGTTCCAAAGTCAAGCAGACTTATAACTGTGTTTGTATATAGTCTTATCTTGGGTGAATAGTAGTATTTATCAAAAGAGCATTTTAACATGACAACTAGTAGTCTGTCTCAATTCTAGATTACTTTGCTCAGTTTGTCAACCCTAAAAATAACTTTCCTCATACACCAAACAAATTAGGTTACCATATTGAAGAGAAATCATAAATTAATCATAAAAATATACCAACCTAAAGTATCATAAATAGCCCTCTTATGTGAGTCGGAAAGAACTTCATATGCCTCTTTTACTTTGTTAAATATCTGTTCAGCCCATTTTTGTTTATTTGGATCTGTGCTATGTTTGTCTGGATGAAACATACGCGAGAAGCGGCGATATGAACTGTTTATTTCTTCAGGAGTTGCCTGTGCAAAAAAAAAAATGCAATATTACTTAGTTTTATAAAATGCAAAGGTAATACTTGCTTTTCGGTACCTAGCAATACCAAAAGCAAATATTCAACATGGTCAATATAGGTTGTCCCTAGCTTTTGGTTACTTGTAATTGTTTTTCAGTAGATGTTTACAACATAAAAGGTATCATTTACAAAAATATCAGTTTGCAGTCCAGTTATCAAGGCTTTGTGTTTATAGAGGAATCAAGACATGGTACGGCTGTGCAAGTGTCACGCCCCTGGTGTTGCATAGAAATCTGGTGTAGACTGACTAATCCAACCCTATTGAACTTTATTTTACCTACCTAACAAATTTTTCATAACCATATTTTGATATTCACGTACCTTAAGATAATGTTAATTTTTAATTATAAGCATTTCTTGTTCCTCTAGCCCACATGGCATCTGTTCATAGACAGATTATGTTATTATGTTTACCCAAAAAAGTTTCCGCAGTGGCTGTAAGTTTTGTTTTAAGTGTGTTTTGTAAGGCTTGTTATGCACTAGCTTTACCTTGCTTCGTGAATCTAGTCGTAAATGTAATGTGTGTGTCTTGGATATTGATTCTGGCATTTATAGCAACTAATATTAATTATGTTGTAATCATTAAGTAATTTTTTGTGTACTATAACTCAATTTTTATCTGTATAAATAAAATTGAATGATGTATGTTTGTCTTCACTTTGGAAATGTGTAGGTTCCACAATAAGAGTTTAGTCATGGACTAAAGTATTTTTTCATATGAATCTGTGATAAGTCACCTAATTTACAATAAAGATGTAATTTGAATTTAATAATTTGAATTCAATAATTTGAATTCATATAATAATTCCTTTAGTCCTAATTCCTGTTGACTGAGTGATGCCTTTCAACAAGAAAGGAGCTTTGACAGATAATATTTTCAATAGCTTGTACTGTAAATAATGCAAGAATAATAATGTGCCATAAAAGATTACAAGATATTACATCATCATAGTCAAAAGAGTAGACTGAAACTTGAAATTTAGGACATGAATGACAAAATATAAACACAGAAGAAATAAAATGATTAAATTTATTAGAGTATGGTGAAATAAGGACTGTCGAATGCATCGCTCCTAACCTAAAAATTTGATTAATTTGATAAATTTAAGTGTGTTCGAAATAGATCAGAATTAAACCATGTGAAAAGCTCTTCCAAAAATATAATAATTTGATGCATGTAATTGAGAAAGGTTTGGATATTTGCCATTATATAATATTGATAATAATTAAAAACCGCAAAACAGTTTCTAAAATACACGTGATCTATATTTACCGTTTTGGAAACATTCAGTAACTGATAGTAGTTCTCTTCAAGCAAGATATTATCGCCGTCTTCATCCATTTTTTACAGTAAAAATATAATTTCTAATCAAAATTACGACATTCACTCCTTCAAAAATTGATGACTATTTTTCTTGGCTCTATGGCTCTACCGCTGCAATGACATGAGGGCGCCACTTGTATCGTGTTCACAGATTATAATATTTTAAGAAAAATGTAATTGCCAGTATTTTTGGACAACTCCATATTTTTATTTAAACCTTGAAGATCGAAGAAAATGCTTATAATTTAGTTATAAGTAATATTTTTGGTTATTCATGTATTTTGTAGTTGTTACATTTCAGATTATCTGAAGATAGTGTAGATTAAAGGAAAGGAAGGTACATTGGTCAAATAAGAAACGTTAGGTTAGTAAAGTGATAAATCTTATAACCGTCTCTTGCAGAGATGTAGTATGTTTTAATGGTTACTGTAATACACCTTTTCAAGAGACCTGAGCATCATTAGCTAACGGAGTGGTCTACATACGTCAGAGGACCTCGTTTTGGAGTCGGTGCCACTCGCGCCAGCAGAACAGACTGGGACAAGGAGTGGTGCCTTCGACCAAGGAGGAGAATTCGTCTGAGGCGAATCGGGCAGGGCTCAGGTCTGCGTGAACGATGAAGGTCATGCGAAAGGATACGCCAGCTCATATATCACATGGGTGATAAGCATGTTACGTAAACCACAATTAGAAAGTAGAGTAACAGAGTAAGCAGGGCTAGTTTGTGTGGACAATGGAATTTACAGGACAGGTCAGCTCAGAAATCACGTGAGAGTAAGGTGATACACTTCTTAAATAAATCACAGCTAGAAAAGCAGATTAATAGAGTAAGCCAGACTAGTAAGTTTGTGTGGATATATATCATGGGATAGACTAAGTCGGTTCATTAAAGTAGTAATAGGTATATACCTACTTGATAAATAAGTCAAAGTAAGGGATACCAATCGATAGGGGAAACTGGGTTGCTGGTGTGTGAGTGTATTTGAAATAAGCTGGTAGCATAAACCTGATAAACTAATTCAACTCAGTATAATAGTAAGTTAAAGAGGTAAATATACTAATAAATCATATCTCTAAGTCTCCTATCAATGCGCTTTCAGGCCATTCTTGAGAGATTAAGGCAAACAACCTAGAACGTCCCCGCAACAAGTCTGTAAGCGTTAAATTGCATAAATACATTTTTTTTTTTATATTTTTTTGTAAAGACTTTATACAATATGTACTATAAACACATGTCATTAGTTCCATGTAGACAGCTTTTTACGCATATCTAATAAAAAAAATCTTTGTATCAATTCCGTCTTGTCGATATATATAATAAAATTGCTGTTGCAACATGTCGATTTTTCAAATTTGCCACCGTGTTTTGAACCGTTCTCTATACTCCCATATTCATACCATACTCTTCATATTTTGTACATGTTGTGGAATTTATTTAGACCAAACAAGCGAATGGTTATTCCATCCCCTGTATGTCAAATTCTTAATGTAAACTGGTGTAAATTGGTGTAAACCATGTAAACAGTGATAGAACATTCGTTCGTTATTCTTTTTTTGTAAATAAGATTTTGTTTACACTAAAATATTAAGAAAGAATGCTCTTATTCTAGCCACATGAGTAGTACTCATGTCTTCTAGCTCTAGCTCAATGTTGGTTTTGCACGATGCACCTTTAGATTTGAATTGAATGTATCCAAATTTAAACTCAATAATCTATACTCTATTGGTTGTTGCCATTGGTTGCCATTGCCATTTGCCAGTTGTTATCGAGACGTCAATGACGCAAGCATAGACAATTTTCATACAAATGATACAATTTCTGAATCTGATTCCGATCTGTGATTTGCTCTCTCTCATAGATATTTAAAATGTGGATTAAATTGAATAATGTTCTCATGTATAGTCAGTCGATTGTTATTGTAAATGTAGGATTTTAATTTGTGTATTGTTGGTTTGACTTTTAACAAGCTCTTCAGGATTTTAAAAGGTAGTGTTGTTTTGTCTACGTTTTTATTTTTATTAAAGCTTAACCGTCTATAATGTAACTGTAAAAATTCTTGTATTTTGATTCGTAGACTACTTAGAAAGTTATCAATTACTTATTTGATTATTAATTATCGTAACTGCATGTGTGGTGAAGGCATAAATACCTGGTGCGAAATTTGTGTAGGTGGATGTTGTTTTCGGTTTGTATGTAATAAAATGGCTGTTTCAATATATATTATGTATTGAACTGTTGTGGTACGCGCAATTGTAGTCTGTCTAAATATAATTTGAGACATCAAGTTTTATAGCCAGACCTCAGTTTTCACTTAGAGGTATGTGCTATGTCAGAGATGCACCAATAATTTCACTAAGCAAGAACACAGGCTTTCCCCTCTCAGGAGCATTAATTACGCACACAAGTATAACTTATGTGAAAGTATAGTAATAAATAAATCTTCACATTAAATTAGATATGTCTATTAATTTATTTAAAAGCTGTGGTAGTAAACATATGGGTTTATGTTAACTTCCACACTTTATTAGATAATAAGAATTGACAACACTAGTGAAAGATGTTTGATTTCAAATTTCTAAATCATACTACTTGTTTAAATATAGGCACAGCACATAGGATATTTTAATATAATCTTTCAATTTCAATTTCAATTTGATTTTTATTTGCGAACACAGGTACAAATTGTTGGTACATTGGTTTAAAAGTTTGATTATTCCGCATTCCACCTAAAAGGCATGCAAATTTACAATATAAGCTTACAAATAAAATACATTTTATAGGAGTAGCTACTGATTAATAACGCAATTATTTTGAATTTAATAATGTTTAATGGTTTAGTTATGTCAAAATTTTAAATTAAATAGTATATAAGTTTAATTAGTGGTAATACAATATAGTCACTTTCATTACAATTTGTCATTTAAATATTCGTCAATAGTGTAGTAATACATTTTTTTTAAAAGCAGTTATATTTTCCACTTCTAAATTTTTTCATGGTAATTTGTTGTACAAGTGTCTTTAAATCTATAGGTATAACAATTTACTCATTTTCTTCATGTCAGCGATAATCATATTCACTACTGTACCTCTCTATCTAAAACCTTCATAATCAATATTCTTGCACCTCTGTATACAAGGGATTTTAACTCTCTTCATCCACCTTGGCTGATTGATTCCTTGGCACAGTATAACTGTTTCAATTAAATATAAAATAATAAGTAGAAATATTTATATATATTTTAGATATTTGTAGGAAGACCACCAATTTTTTTCCTCAAATTAATAGCTTGCCATTTGCTTCTGCTCTTACATACTGTCTACAAGGGTATACAAGGTTCTCATATCTGCCCATATGTCACAAATAAATAGTTTCCTTCATCAGTATTCACAATTCCTAACAAGCAAGAAAGTGCAAAGGTTGGGACAAATTTTTGTATTATCATGAATATTTTATGCAACATTGTGAGGAATAGTACAACATACACATGCAACAAACTCGACTAACATTTTCGAGATTTCTATAACTATCTATAACTAAGTAGTATAGTAGTCTTATAACTAGTAATTTCTTAAATTTAGTCTTTAGATGAAGTTACATTAGTTTCGTGTCAAGATAATTAAAAGGTATCTAATATAGGTATTTAAACTATCATGGTCACTGACATCAGTATCAGAATAAACGGGATATTTACCATGTTTCATTATTTTGAGCTTCCGATATTTCGGCGCTGTTGCAAGCACCATGATCACGGAGGAACTGGAGTAGTAGCGGTGAACTAAGAAAAAGTTTTTTCTTCTAGGAGTAATTATATCGATCTACCCTCTTTCGAGTTCTTTTACTACGCGTATCTGCACTACTATTGGTTTCACTCTCACTACAAACTCGAACCCGATCTCGATCACGTACACGACATACGATGCTCACTGTATCCACTCGCGATTTTGTTTTAGCTTGTTCCCGGTTGTTTTTGCAAAGACGGACCACTGGATGCCAGACGTTCGGCAGTTGAAACCCATCCTCACGATTGAAATTTTTATACTTTTTTATTTCAATTGCTTCCCTAACCAGTCTTGGTATATAGTGGCGTTCTGTCGAAAGCATCTGAGGGTTATGTAGTTCGATCCAGTGGTTCGTACCGGACTCCAATAAATGTTGAGCGATTGCAGATTTATGCGGTTCATTGTTTTTGACTGCCCTGATGTGTTCCTTGATTCGGCATGTAACCGTTCTTTTTGTTTGTCCTATATAAGAACTGCCACAGCTACAGTCAATCTTGTACACTCCCGGTCTGTCCAATGGGGAGCCATCTTTGGGTGAGCGCAGGCATTGCGACAGCTTTTTAAAAGGAGTGAAAATAGTTTTGACAGATACCTTCTTCAGGATGTTAGCGATCTTATCTGTCACTCCTTTGATGTAGGGTAAAAAGGCTGGCTGTCTTTCCACCTTATAGTTCCGGGGTTTATTTGTGGTGAGTCTTGGTGGTATTATCCGTCCATTGTATCCATTCTTTTGTAGAACGCCGCTTATGTGCTTCAATTCTTCCTGTAAATGTTCCTCGTCACATAAACTATATGCGCGGTCAGTAAGCGACGTCACTACCGAATTCAGATGGCGCGGATGATGATGTGAGTCGGCATGCAGGTAGCGGTCAGTGTGAGTGGGTTTCCTGTACACGGAGTGGCTACACGACCCATCCTCACGAACACCGATCCTCACGTCAAGGAAGGCAAGGGTTCTTTCCTTTTACATTTCGTACGTAAAGCTCATTTTTCCATGGATGTTGTTGAACTGGGCCACGTATTGTTGTACAACATTCTCACTCCCCTCCAGTATACAAAAAATGTCATCAACGTACCGTTTCCAGATTTTGATGCTTGGGGCGGTGGGTATGGCTATGGCTTCGAAATGTTCCATCCACAAGTTTGCCACAACTGGAGCCACCGGACTGCCCATCGCTACTCCATCTATCTGTAGGTAGTACTCATTTCTGTATACGAAGTAGTTTGTGGTCATACAATGTTGCACAAGGTCAGCATATTCTTTAGCGACTCCGTTCTCAAAATCATGAAACATGGTAAATATCCCGTTTATTCTGATAATAAAAGGTATCTAAAATAAAAACCTTGTAATAAAATTGTTAACCAAAGTAAAGCTATAAAATTATGTTTGCTCATTTGTCTGCTCTATACTGCCTGCAGAGAAATTTTTGAGCAGGTATTTTACAGAGGGTTATATAAAAAATTAGAAATATGATGTGAATGTCTTTAGAAAAGAACCAATCTTTTGAAAGTTGCAAAACAAGTGAGGTCTTTGAATATTAATATACATTGTGACTTATATTGTATAAAACACCCAGAGCCCAAATTATGCACTAACTATGCATTTTAAAAAATCAATTTTTAAAATGCATAGTTAGTGCATAATAAGCACTAAGCTAAAACCCAGGGTATAGGGTTCCACTGCTCCCATGTGCCAATTCATTTTGCTAAAAAGTTATTGTGTCACAATTTTTGCAGCCACTTCAATGTCAATGTTTAAATTGAGGATACCTATGTTATTTATTTTTATTAGGTAGTGTGCAAAGCATATGCTTTCTTTTGTTTTGCAAAGCTAAGTCGAATTAGAAAGTGTGTTAAATTTTGGTTTCTCTTCAATAATGGTTTATCAAATATTCATATTGGTATTTGTCAGATGATGATATCATAAAGATTATTATGATTAGGTTGTGTAAAGTAAAATATTCAGTATCAATCAGATTTGCTATCTGTTTCGTTTGAGAAATGTAACTCATCTCTTTTATACTTTGATAAGATAGGTAGGTTATGTAACAGTGTTTAAAGTGTTTGACAGCCAAACACATTTTCATATGTAAACTGTTTTAATAATATCTACTATAAGGTTAACATTACGAAAAATGCATAGGAAGCTATGTAGGACAGGTTTGTTATTTTTGATCTCTTGTTCTAAACTATTTTTAACATGATGCAAGTGTTTCTTACTAAATTGACCTTGACTCATTTGTTTGTGGGTGAAACTGTCAATTATTTTAAGACAGGCGTGTCTACTGGCGCCTGCACGGTATAGCCACCTATTTTCCGCAACACTCAACTATGTTTTTAGGGTCGATGTCGCCACGGGTTTTACCCTCCTCGAACAGAACACGGTGACAGGAAGTACATTTTGCCAATTTTGTCTCTGATATCAGCGTGGTTGACGGTAAAGCCTAGTGATCGAAGAGCACGTTAAGCTGTCGATCCCGATAGCCATACGAGCATCTATGACAGTAGTTACGGATAGTTGGAGCCCACAAACTATAGAACTTACATATCGCCAATTTGTTGTGTAGGTCAGATGGTAGTCACTTCACGGAAAATATAACATAACATAAACTCACGCCTATATCCCCGAAGGGGTAGGTAGAGGTGCTAGCACCCACATTTCGCCACTTTATGTTTAGAGGTGGCGAGGTGGCGAGCCTATTGCCATTAGCCGGGCACTTATAAACCTGCGATAAATACACACATAACTTCGAAAAGCATCGAAAAGTCATTGGTGTGCGCCATGGTAAAACCTGGAATCGAACCCGAGACCTCGTTTCATCAGTCCAATACCCATACCACTAAGCTACCGCGGTTACGGAAAATATGATTTATCTTATATGGCTTTTATGACCAAAAATCCTCGTTATATAGCCATGTAACGACTAACTGCAGTTGCCATGACCATGAATGTGTATGATTTTAAACTAACCGCCTACCTCCAAAATTAATACGCTTTTCGATACAAAGAGCATCGCGCTTCTCATGTTGTTATGAGGTTAGATTTTTATTTGACCGTTAGTCACATCCTACAATGACACATCCTAAAGTTACACTTATCGGTAAGTGATACGGAACTCCATTACTTTTAGTCTAATTTAAATGCTTACATCCAAATTCGAGGCGAGCATGGTTGTGTACTGCAGACTAGCTTAAACCATATGCTGATCTAGCTTCTTGTAATCATTCGTACATTGACTGCTACTCCGCGCGTCCTATTTAGGGCTTGTTTGATCGCCAATGACGTTGACATCGAGTTCTCTAGGAAGTTGTTACAGTAAACCTGTCGTCATTAGGAGACACGTCACTATTGCCGAGTAAAGTAAATCTTTAGTAATGAAGAAAAGGATGCCGACGATAACATAATTTTATTATAATTAATATGACTTACCTACATTTAGTAGGTCAGCCACTATCAATAAAACATCTAAAACTACCGTCTTAATTATAAGATTTATATTATAAGTATATTATCAATTTGGGCTACTGTAAATAGAATCTAGCAGGTTGTTATTTCCTGACATCCCACATGCGCCTATTTATTCGTGCGATATCACTAATAATCTAACCCGAAGAGAATGGCGTAAGTTTCTATGAGCCCTAACTTAATCCGTCCGAGCTTGCAGCCGTGATGGAAAAGAAAATTGGGCTATGTCGTTTGGTATAAGTATCACTTTAATTATTCCAATCTCTGCTTTATATTATTTTACGTTTCTGGTCTCGATTGCAATAATTAACTTAGCGTCCGTATACTAATTATTATTTAAAAAATGTTATGCTGTAATTAAAAAAAAAAACGATGTATTCTGTGCTTACACGATTTTCGTTGTTTGCAAATAACGTTTTGAGGTAATTTCAAATATTTGAAGTAAGGAAAGACTGATGATGATGAGAAATGAGTTGATCATAGAAACGTAGTTTCTAATGAAATCTATACTAAGCTTTATTAATATTATAAATAAGTAAGATTTGTATTTTCGTATTTTTGTATGGATATAGATAATAAACTCAAACTGCTAGATCGATTGATTTCTAAAAAATATTTTACTATTAGAAAGTTACATTATCACTGACATAGGCTATAATATATTTTCAACAAAATAGGAACCCTTGACGGAAAGTCAAATAATGTTACAATGCACAGCTTGAAAGATATCCCAATTTGAAAATTACGCGTGAACGAAATAAATTCAAGCGTGGTTGATAGAAATTTCGATCAAAATCAGAACACGTTATCTATATCTTTTTATTAATTCTTATCCAAATGCATTATTTTGTATTCAAGACTGTTTCAGTACTTGTAGATTACATTTTAAATTAAAGAAATCGGACGTTCTATTCAAAAGATTTTACGAAATAATAAATGGCAATAAAAACAGGGAACTCATCATTAGAAAACTTCGCGTCAGCGGGTGCCTTACGAAGGCTCTGAAACTTTCTCCCAATTGTCACTAAAACTGCGCTCGCACAATCGGTTCTTCTTCCTGTCCTCGATTACGCCGATGTCAGCTATACTGATCTAACAGAGGAGCAACTAGATAAACTTGAGCGACTTCAAATTTTTTGCAAAAGATTCATGTTTGGTCTACGCTAGTATGATCACGTGTCTGATTTCCGTAAACAACTCAAGTGGCTCCCAATTCGACTTCGCAGGAATGCCCATATTCTAACATTGTTATATAATGTATTGTTTAATCCCAACACTCCCTCTTAGCTCAAAGAACGATTCCAGTTCCTCTATGACACACATACGAGATGCCTGAGGTCGTCCAAGAATATGAGGCTGAGAACGCCAATGCATTCCACTGACTTTGTTGACATGTCTTTCACTGTCAAGTGCGCTTATGGAACGCATAGCCACTGAACCTCAGACAGGCAAAATCCCTAAACGTGTTTAAATTAATGGTTAAGAACCACTACCTATCATGTTGTGCACTACTGTGCAAATACCTACTGGTAATAGCTAACAATTATCTGCTCTTTGTTTAGCCGTTAACTACACCATATTTATAAATTTATAACATTACTGTCCATCTCAAGGTTGCCTGGAAGAAATCGCTTCAGCGATAAGGTCGCCCATTGTACATTGAACTGTATACATGCTACCTACTTGTCCTACTGTAAATCTGTTGGTGTACAATAAAGAATTATCTATCTATCTATCTCATCCTCACACATTGCGACCGGAAAGGGTGCGCACTGTGCACTATGAAAGTAACTTCTTCCCTCGCATGCTCAACCTGTGTAATGAACTTCCTACTGCGGTTTTCTAAAGCAGACAATATGGGGTCCTTCAAGAAGGGCATTAGAAGGTTTTTTCAGGGTCGGCAGCACGAGTGTAACTCACACGTGTTGCACACGTCTATAGGCCTCGGTCTTTCACCTAAGTAGTATAAAAAAACCGCTTTATTATTTGAAAACGATTAAAGTGTCTCTCGTTTCACTCCCGGTGCAACGGGAGTTCGAAGTATGTCACGACTGAAACCGGGGAGGGTCAGCTGAACAGAAAGTGCAGCGGGAACGGGATCGGGGTGCGTGGTCCGGAACTTCCATGCGGTGCGCCCTGGGCTACGGAGACGATTGCACCTCTGTCCTAGGGTAGACGCTGCAGCCTATGGCAAATACCAGCCTCGACGCGAGCGGCCCTGTAAAGGGCTGCTTAATGGCTTCGACATGTGCGAAGACTCTGACTATTAGAGGGCACAATGGAGATGTGGTAGTAGGCAGTAGTGGGGGTTACAGGTGCAACCGCCTGTCACCGCTTCACCCCCGCCGCGCCGGTCCAGTGGCGCGACGTTCGCCTTCCCCTTCCCCTCTTTCCGGGGTTCGATGAGAACACCGTTTTCCCACACCTAAGGAGGCCAACTTAAAACCATAGATGGCTCAGGGCCAGCCGGGATGAGCTTTAAGCAATTTTATACGAAATCTGAAGATCTGAGACGGCGCGTGATTTTAGTGGGCCCGAGTGCGACACATCCTCCCCCGTGAACCGTTGGGGTTGGTATCCGAGGGGATTACCGCACGAAATAAAGTTTACAGGATCCAAATTTCATGCGGACGGGCCACAGTTATTGTGTTGCCGGCTCCTATTTAATGAAACCGTTCAGTCACCAGTTGTTTAAATAAACATTGACATACATAGAATGAGCAAAACCAAAAATAATTACGAAACTACTAAAGGTCGACAATTGCTTGTATCTACTTTTCGATAATTTACCCAGAAAGGAAACATAAACTTAACGAAATATGTTTTCTCGAGGTTAATTGTTTAAAATAAAAAAATAGATGACCTAATAATCCTTATTCTTACCATTTCGCAAAAAAATACCAAAGTATCGAAAGTTAAAAGGTAACATTGAAAAAATACATTGTATGATGAACGCAAAAGGTCGTATAATCCACTACTATATTGTCTAAATATGACATTTTGGCAAAAGTAAACAGTAGACCTATAACTTTGAAGTAGTAGGCAGTGTCTAGAATTAAGATGTGAAATAGGCTTATTATAATATATCTGTTGTAATATACCTCGAGAAAGTAACGGACAATAGTCTATTTGTTAAAGATAGATAGACACATCCTGCTTTAATAGGCCGCTTGTTAGGCAGTCGTCGATAACAATCATTCGCAAACTAACATAGCGCTAGTCATTTTCTGCACGATGTTTATAACCCACTACGTTTGGTCGCATAATTTATTGCATTTTAACGATTTCACAGTTAACAAACAATAAAGTTACTGTTTATATTTGTTCCAGATAAAACATATTTAGCGGTCAGAATGCCGTCTACCCACCTAAACCTACGCGAGGATGACGTAGTGCGGTTGTCCCTAGAATTTCTACATAACCGCGACCTGCACATTACGCAACTATCGCTAGAGCGTGAAACCGGTGTCATAAACGGCAATTACGCTGATGATGTACTATTTCTACGTCAACTCATCCTTGATGGACAATGGGATGATGTCCTGGAGTTCATTCAACCACTCAGCGCACTTAAAGCTTTTGAAGCTGATAAATTTAATTACGCTATCTTAAGGCATAAATATATAGAACTGTTATGTATAAGATCTGAAATAAAAGCCTATAATAATGTTGAAAATATAGTAGATGAAGTAGTAAAAGTTCTGAGTGACTTAGAAAAGCTAGCGCCTTCGAAAGAAGAATATTCAAACCTATGTTTACTATTAACACTACCAAGTATTACTGATCACGCCCAGTTCAAAAAATGGAATCCGAGTAATGCAAGAGTACAGTGCTTCCGAGAGGTGTATCCTCTGGTAGAACAATTCCTTCCATGTGATAAAAAATCCAGTGGTACAGTTTCTAAATGTGCAAAAAATGATCGTTTGATGCAGTTACTTATAAAAGGGATATTGTACGAATCATGCGTTAACTATTGTCAAGCTAAAGCAACGGGATCCAAGGAAGCACAGTCCAATGAAGTAAGTTTTTCACGGCTTCTTGATGGTTCAGGTTTTGACGAATCGGATCTGAGTTTGCTATCATGGTTGCAATCGATTCCGGCTGAAACATTTAGCGTACCATTTGAACAAAGAATGTTAAATGTAGACGTAGAAAAGTTAGAACGTCCCTCTTTACATACATCTTGGACGGAGCATATGCTCGTGACACCTATAAAACCACGGACATTTCCTCATTTGGCTATGCCATTTAGAAGACCTCGTTCTGCGGCCGATGCGATGACGAGGTCGTTGCGGCCGCTTCCTGATGGTGCCCCCCGACATCCCGCTGTGATGGCGTTATCGGCTATTGATTATGGCCCTTCCTCTTCGTGCTTCGCCGGTTTCCATCTCACGGGGATCAAGGGCAACAAGTTAATGAATACGTCTGTGGATCGATTGTTCGACAGTAAAAATGCTGAGAGTATTTTTAATGGACTTAACGAGTCGTCTTTGAAGACCATAGACGAGGCCTCGAAACCCGTCGAAGATACCTTGAAACCCATCAGCGAATTTATAACTTCGACGAAAACTAATGAAACCAGTAGTGTAGGTGCTTCCAATGCCACTACTCCCGAGCACCGGGCACATGATTATTCAGCGTCAACATCAATCTCGAATACCGCGGTTTCGACTGAACGCTCATCACTCGCAGAACGAGCGCCACACCAACCTGAATCGGCTATGTTGCCTGGTAACGATGGAGATTTTAGAAGAGAACTCCTGAAAGAGTATCAGATCCAAAAACAACGTGAATGTGACGACTATCTCCGCAATCTTTGCTCATCCGACTTGCGGCAACAGAAAATGTAAATATGTAATGAATTGTAAATAATCAATTTAGTTCCACAGCATTAACTTCATTAATCAATTTTAAAATATATTCCAGGATAGAACAAATTGGAGATGCTGTACCACCTTTTCCGCCAGCTATCAAGAGTCCACAGCTGGTGCCACAAGATCAAAACCCCGACACTTTCATAAGGTACTTGTATAAATCATTATTCTTGTTTATAATATAATAATTTTTAACTTAGCTGCTACGAGCAATATACTTAATTAAGAAAAAAAGAGTGAAACAGTTAACGATCTTAAAATTGCTTAGATTATTGCTGTATGCACTGCATCCACATCGCAGACAGCAATAATTTTCTTACGAAGTAGTGTACTTTCATCGCTAGAGCGAGCAAGTAATTCGTTCAGAATGTTTAGTCGCCATTTTTGCTCTTGAGCCGTTTTCTCCAACGAGCCGATAAATTACAATGTAATATGTAAACTAAACTAGTGATTTCCGTTTGTGACGACGTTAGTGCATGAAACCGAAATTACCGTGTAGGGTTGTGTTTGCGAGTGCCTTTCTAATATTAGCAATTTATTCGTGTTTCAGGAAAAACGATAATATTCTTGAAGCACCAGACATGGGAGACCCGAAAAGCGTAAGATTTTTTTGTACATTAACTAACTCGTGACATTGACCGCATTGAACGTATTTAGCCTTGACCATTGTTTTTGACTCACGTAGAAGTGTCAAAACTCGTCTTGCCTTAATGTCGCGGTGATGACCACAAAAGTATGATATACTTCTTCCTACTTATATTTTCATAAATATGTATACTATGTATAGTATAGTATAGTATACACTAGAATATTATTACAAACTGACTATTTTTATATGAATTACATGATTAAACTATTGAAATCAATACTATTGTAGTCGGGTTACTATTACAAATGTCTGAGAGAAAAATGTCTTTTAACTTCGCATCATAATATTCACACTATGCAATTTTCTTATTTTCTCCATGAAAGCGTTCACGGTCCAAATCGGATTTTTTTTTATAAAGATTTTCTAGGTCGGCACTAGTACGTAATGACGATGTTTCCTAACATTGTGATTTTATTGGATTGATCATATCAGAATCATCAAATAAAGTGAAAATAATAATAATATTATGAATTTCTCTCAGTAGTCTTAAGCTTTTGTGTGGGAATACGTGCAGTATTTTCTACTGTCACATAATTACTATAACAATGTATAATTAACTGTAAATGTGATGGGCCCCGCGATATAACATTTAGACTGAGATTGCCTTATAAAGTCGTATTAACGAATTTTTGAAATATTAAGAAACCGGGTCTCCATTTTGTTGTTGGTAAACTTGTTCAATAGTACATCGCGTCTATTTTGGCCTCATTTTCATTCCAAAACAGTGTCCTAGAAAATATTATGTCTAATGTTAAAAAGTTTTGACTCGTTCCGTTGTACGTATTGCTATTTCAATGTATCAGGATAAAAGTATTTTTAATGTTTTAAACTACTGAAGTACCAAACAATGATATAATAGTAGGGAAGCATTACTGGGCATTTGCAACGTTAGTGAGTCATATACGCTCATTCGACCCTGTAAAACATACATACGTGTTTACATATACTCACACCCTTACCCCTCAGAGGTAGGCAGAGACAACTAACTGCCATTTACTGCATCTACATAGCTTCTCTACTGTCACTAAGCCTAGCCTTAAAAAATTCATACTGTAGGTAGTTACTTTGGAAAGCCCTGTTGGACATAGACCTCTCCCAATGTGCTTAATATTATGTGAATAACAAAGAGGTCTGATAAAAAAATGTTGTTTTATCTAAACAACAATTAAGTATATCTAATTCGACCTTACTACTAAATATATCTTTAAGCATATCTTTATTTATGAAAATGATTAACATATTAAGAATAGGCATTTAGCTAATTTAAAATAATCTGTTACCTGTTTTGTTCGACACTAGTTATTCATGCTGAAATTAGATAATTCAGGTCTTACTGCGGTAAACGAACTTGTATTCTTTTTGAGCATAAAAAAATCTTTGCCGTTAAATTTGGCGAAAAACAGTACATATCCCTCCTTTGTAGCGTGCCACATGCAGGTTGTATAGAATTCGTGCTAAGGGACTGAACCGTCCAGTCCATAAAGCAGATTTTATATTCCAGAAGTGCAGGGGGCACCAGATCACCACAGCACAGCGACACGCCATCGTTATATGGTAGATATTCCACTCCTGCGCACGAGTCGTTTCATAACACCTACAGCTAAGAAGTAGAACTCCCTGCCTCAGAGTGTGTTGCTGCGCAGCTATATGCTAGGAACCCTCCCAAGTCTCGAATGAATAGGTTACTTTTAGGGTAGTTTGTTTCATCGTTCGTTGACCATACCATCACTTACGTTCAGGTGAAATAGAGGCCAACGTGAGCCAATCAATGATAAAAAAAAATTCATAAGTGCGGTAGAAACCAGCTCAGTCGCAGGTATGTGCGCGTCGCGTCGTAATGCTGGAGCCTAATATGGTCTGTAAGACTGGGTTCATGTCTCCCCTCAATTTGGTCGCTTATTAACAATTGATGATCAGATTGTCTTTAAACCATTAACATAGCGGTGATATAGGTTGTCTTCTGGCTATATTTCGCAGAAAAAGATCCAGACCTATAGTATAGAGGATAGGTGTTCGAAGGATGGTAATTAGAATTTGGTCTGAAAAATATGATAGAAAAAGAAGTGAATAACACTAGAGCGCTGCTCAATTTTCTTAACAGTGATTCCAAAAGCTTGTTTACTGCCCCACTCGGACACTCTTGTAAGGATTCGCTGCTTTCTACCGCAGTGGACCGAAGTGGGTAGGTAATAGTCTTCAGTTATATCGTCCGTGCATATTGTCAAGAGACCGCATGCCATAGGTGAACAGGGTCCTACCAACGTCTTCGTGGCCCAAATCGACCAAGTTCTGGCGCAGGGGTCAAATGACATTCACTCCCAAATAAAAGCGGACCTCGGGCTAAACAGTGCAAGTTGCTAGGAGTGTGACGATGATAGCATGTCATAGTTATACAGCAGAAACAACGTGAGAGACGTCAATTTTGTCTAATGCCCGCACTCCTTTGATTAAAACACTACTATTATTATGTTGATACCTAATGGTTTTACTCCTTATGTGCAATAGAAACATGCAAGACATATTTTAATTTAATAGCACATTAGAATTTGGCATTGTTTAGTTATCTATGGTTGTTACCAACACAGTTAGTCACAATTTTCCTTTGTGTTAATTTAGACGCAGTTTGCTCTAGCGCCGATTTGCAAATTACCAACACTTAAAAGAACCAAAATAATTTGAACCATCTCCATGATTTTTTCCCAGAAAGTTTACATTTTGCAGATCGAGGTCCGCTTTCTTTGGAGTCACTCTCGTCCGACCTCCCAACCCTGAGTGAAACATCAGCTTCGTCTGTTGTTTAGCCCGTAAGGTTGGTTTGGGCCTAAAGGATGTTAGTAGAACCTCTTTACACTACACCCTAACAAAATTGAACCATACTGGTTCTTTTGCATATTGACTAATTAAAAAGACCAAAATAAAATATATTTGACTAATCTAGTAGAAAATAGATTCCCGTGTTTGTAAAAAGAGTGGGATGGTTATATACATCTTTTTTGCTACAATATTTAGTGATATTTAAAACATGAAAAGCATTATAAAGACCCACGGTGAGTGTCGTATAGATGAGAATTTCAACTATACAAGAGAGCCGCAGCTTAAATCACAGCTTTCCCCCAGGAAAAGGAATTGGCATTAAGGTTTTAGTAACTGCCTTTTAATTAGTGTTGAGGGTTAACCATCCCATTTTTTAGATTACGAGGTTTGTTTCGTAAAGGTCAGATCTTCTAAGATGTCGATGCCGCCTCGACTCTCATTGTATTCTCCTAGTGTGCTGCTACCTGAATGGCGTTCTCAGAGGCACATATGAGTTACTCTTGTGTACATGTTTAAAAAGAATACAATATTCCGCGACTATTATATACCGCGCAATAGTCCGCTCCTCGTAAAATCGAAATAAACCAAACTGAAGGAAGCACTAGAAGAGCAGGCCCCGGGCTGCAAAGTGCAGCAATTGGGACTTAAGCTATGATGATGAAATACTTTGCAGGTATTTTGCCCTCGACTATGTCGTTTGAGGCTAAGCGTCCACCAGTCGGTATCGTATGCCCCAGACGCATCTCCATTTTTTATTCATAAAGAGACTACTAGTAACTGGTTTTATATTTTGGTAAATGTCAATTGTTATGAAATATATGTACAAGGAAGGAAACTAAACTGAATGCTGTGGAAAAGTGAGACAGAAGTATAGCTGGCATTAAAGGATTGAGTGAGGAATAGGATTAGGAATCATTGTGGTATTGTTCAAGAGGTAGTGACCAAGATAGAGAAAAGTATGCTTAAGTGAAAGCCCAAAGATTGATGCAGCGAGGGCGCTTGACGTACCTATCTAACACAAACGCAGAAGGATCTAACTCACTTGACATATTTGTTAAGTTAGTCTCAACCAAGATTGGAACCAAGTTCAACTCTGGCAACTAGAAACGAGTCTGCTGGGTTAGTGAAACAATTAATTTACCTGGCAACGACCATCTTGTATGAATTTTGGGGAGCTAGTTTGAAGCAACTTTATATTGTTGCATAAGTTCTCCCAAATGGTGATTCGGACCTGTATTGTTTCCATTCTCGCTAATTATCTTCGTGCAAAATAAAAGAGATTGCTTTGACGATTTTGAGATGACGGGCTAAAAGAAATCATCCAAAGAATACAAGAATGATAAAAAAATAGTTATCAAAAGAAAAAATATGAACATTAGTCATTACAAGGACGCCACTGTCGAGTAAATACCTTTTTCCTAATCTGTGATGAACTGTTGACTGGGCTAAGGAAGCATAAACTGTTATACAAACACACATATAATCACGCCTCCATCCCCGGAGGGTTAGGCAGAGGTGAAATAACACCCACATTTCACCATATATTAAATTCGGTCCCACGTAAAAGGGGGTTAGCCTATTGCCGTCTTCCGGGCACTATTGTTGACTCAAGCCATGCATCTGAGGCTGAGTCTGGTCTTATTAGACAGACATACACAATGTCTGTCTGTTAAGTATTATAATGGCACATTAACCTCCTATTTTACCTTCTTAGGCAAAGATGATTGAGGCAGAAGTTGACGGAATGCCATAAACCTTCACAATGTACCCATTACATTTCGCGATCGACCCGCAAGAGGAATCTGTGCTTTTGAAACATACAGATCTAAAAGAAGCGTTTCCATGTAATAGATATTTCTCAAATGAATAAAAAATTATACATTCCACTATAAGCGAAGAACGCTTAAGACATGATGCCGAACTCTGTAGCTCGCAGCAGTGTTGCAGAGCACCACATACCATGAAATAAACTTGAATATGATAGTTTTGTTAATTATTTAAATTCATTTCGGATTCTCAATGGCGCCATTTATCTGTATTCAAATTTAACAAATAATGTACATCTGATCCCCAAGAAGGGAATTATCGACCCATAGCCGTTACCTCAGCGCTGTGCAAGGTCTTTGAGCCAATCATAAACAAACAGCTCATGTGTCACCTGGAGGATTACTCCTTAATTAATGACCGGCAATATGGTTTTAGGCCGAAATGGTCAACGGGTGCTTCCCATCTTTGGGGTGAGGCTATCTCGAGCACGGCGAGTCACTGGCAATTAGTCTTGACATCGCTAAAGCTTTCGATAGAGTCTGGCACAAATCGCTTCTTTCCAAGCTACCAACCTTTGGTCTGCCTCCTAGGCTATGCAACTGGGTTGTTAGCTTTCTGCAGAGACACCGTATTCGTGTCCTTTGTGGCGGACGAGCTTCGGAGTTTCTGCAGGTAAATGCTGGCGTGTAACAGGTGTCCGTCTTATCACCCACTCTCTTTCTTTGGCATATCAACGACATGCTGTCCACTGGCAGTGTTCATTGTTATGCAAACGATAGCACCTTACACGTGAGTTATCATGGACATCCTGCGGCCAAGCAGTCAGATATTGCAGAAAAAAGGCAGCTTTTTGTCACTGAGCTTGACCGGATTCTGAATCACTTTTCCCAGTGGGGCTCTGAAAACCTGGTTGAGTTCAATGTCAAGAAGACGCAGGCATGTGCGTTTACAGCAAAAGTATTTTCGTTCCTTCCCCTTCCCACTCTTCAGAGCACGCCACTGTCACTGCAGGACAATATCGATATTCTCAATATCCTAGGTATGGATGTTCGTTGCAAACTGAATAACAAAAACTACATCGAGAGTATCATCAAAACAGCCTTGTGTGATCTCGGAGTCCTGAACAGAGTGAGACGTTTTTTCACGCCGGAACAGTAGTGTCTTCTATACAAGACACAAATTCGCTCCTGCGTGGAATACTGCTCGTATCTCTAGGACGGTTCAGCAAAGTACTTACTAGATGCTCTCGACAGGTTGCAGCGACGTGCGGTCCGCGTTATTGGAAATGCCGAGGTCACGAATACCCTAGAGCCTTTGCAGATGCGTAGAGATGTTGCGTCCTTGACATTTTTTTACCCTGATACATACATGTGAATGTTTTGATGAGCTCTTCCAATTAGTACCACCCTCCTCTTTCCTACACAGGACAACAAGTGTAGGGCTTAGTGTCACCCGCACACAGTGCAGAATATCCGATCTAGCGGTTTTTTTTCTTTGTCGCATCATTAAGTCCTGGAATTCATTACCAGCTCACGTGTTGCCTTCTTCCCACAGTCCTGGGTCCTTTAAGCTGGGCGTGAAAAAGCGTATGATGAGGCCGTCAAGTTGAGTATCACCTTTGTCACATGGTATATGTAAGTAATGATGACCCTATTTTCTGAGACTTTGCTTTCAGCTCACCATCAGGCAAGGCGAAGTCTAATTGACGTGTTCTATATAAAAAAGAAATGTATATGAAAAATAAAAAATATATAGTTTTAGACTAATCATAGCAGATTGCGGGACTGATTTTTTTTTATTTCTATGAACCATTTAAGTACGGTCGAATGACCTGTCGTCTCTTCGCATATATTACTTGTTAGACTTCGATTCGGATTAACGGCGCCTTCGAGAAGCCGCAATGAATTAAGATATTAAACAAAACTATCATATTCAAGTCTATTTCATGGTACGTGACGCTGTGCAACCCTGCTACGTGCTGCAGAGTTTGGAATCATACCTTTAAGCACCTTAGCTGTCCGAAAATTATGACAGTGTCATTGACTAGTGTATAATCCACATTGGCCACAGAAAATTAATATCATGTAAGTAATTCACGCACCTAGTGGGTAAATAATTTATTTCATTTTTTATTTATTATTTCACACCGAATAAGCTAGATTACCTATTCCGGGATTGTTGTTTCATAGATAAAATACTTTATCGTCATTGCCAAATCTTTAAACACTTTCCTGGTCGATAGGTTGTGACTTGTGAGGTTCAGTTCTGTATCGTCATCAAGTCCATGTTTGTGTAGGAATCGAGTTTCTCCTTTCATTACGATCAGTTGAGTTAGGCGTGAAAGCGTAACAAATGAACGAACTCACTTTTGAAATCATAATACGAGGTTAGATTGTCAATTGATTTAATGGTTTAGCACCTTGCTAATCCTTTTAAATCATCTTAGGATGAGTCCCATGATACCATAGTTCAGTATGGTTTAACAATTTATTTTTTGGTATCACCTCGACGGTTATTAATCCAATGAGGTCAAGAAGATGATCAAATCAATTAATCTTATTCGGTACCACCACTCTTTGGACATCAGCTCTCCGAACCACCTGATCTAGTACTCGCTCTTTTTTTAACGTGCGGACATCCCCTCGGATTCCAACCTGCTGGACCCGGTGGGGGTGGTTATGTCGGACTCGACCGACTAAAACCGCACGGTCGCCGGTCGCCTCAGGCCATCAGTTGCCGGGGATGAGGTAGCCTTTGGCATATCCCTCGCGCACCCCGACTGACCCGCGGCCATAGAAGGCCCTCTCGGGTGTGAGCAAGTACTCGCTCTCAAGGTATTTTTGCAAGCCATGTTATTTTACGTAGGTCCGATACGTGAGAGAGCGTAGTTAATATCTTAATAAACCATGTAAGTGTTCGGTAATATCTACGTAATATAGTCTTAAATGTCAAATAAATAATCATAATTATAATTTTGTTTTTGAACTTTCCATAGATAATTCATTGTTAAATACACCTATTATTTAACTAAAGTCAGCTGCATTTCGTGTTGTTAAATGGTTGCAAAAATAACTTAGACTCGTTAATGGACCTTAAGATTCGAGAGAAAGTTCAAGGTCTATGAAAAAACTTCAAATATTGTTTGGCAGTAAGTATTACGAAATAGACTATAGCCTAGCCTAGCCTTACGTGATAATTTGATTGATGAGTTATAATTTGTTCGTGTGAATCAATTCTCATTATTTCTATTTCAAAAACCGAAAACGACAATGACAAAAAATACAATTTTTGTATAATTTACGATTCTGACACAGTCTTAATATTTTGCATTGCAATTTCATTTCCATAATCTTATGTAATTACATTTATTACATAGTTGACTTTCGAAATACTTATTTACTTCTAACTAAAGTAAAGGCAACTTGGGCAATGATGTATTGTATGTCTTTTGCTTACAAGCTAATACTCTCTAGACTAGTGGATGGCAAACGTTGTTAATGGAGGACCCGAGAATTTAAGAAATTTCAAAGGAGGGCCAGAATTATAGAAAAATTGTATTTTTTACACTCCCCTCCTTTGACGGCGGGGGTGGTTAGATGGTTATTTCGGACTCGAACCGACTAAAACGCACACCGTCTGTGAGTCGTAGCAATTCAGAGCTATATCTCTCCAGGTCCCAGGTCCGAGCATTATAGAGACATAAATGCTAAAATTACAATTCTACTTTATTTGATAGCCCTGCCATAGAAGGCGTGTGAGAAATATAAAATTGCTGTTTGTTTTGCCAGGCGGCCCGGATTAAATACATTCACGGGCTAGAGCTGGCCCGTGGATCTTCTAGCATACGTTACCCATTTTTGGGGTGAGGCTATGGATAAGCACGGCGAGTCACTGGCAATTAGTCTTGATATCGCCAAAGCTTTCGATAGAGTCTGGCACAAATCGCTTCTCTCCAAGCTACCAGCCTTTGGTCTGCCTCCTAGACTGTGCAACTGGATTGCTAGTTTCCTGCGGGAGCGCCGTATTCGCGTTCTCTGTGATGGACGGGCTTCGGAGTTCTTGCAGATAAATGCTGGCGTACCGCAGGGCCTGTATTATCTCCCGCTGTCTTTCTTCTGCATATCAACGACATGCTGTCCACCGGCAGCATACATTGCTATGCAGACGATAGCACCTTACACGGGAGTTATCACGGACAACCTGCGGCCAGACAGTTTGATATCGCGGAAAAAAGACAGCTTTTTGTCACTGAACTGGACCGGATCTTAAATCACATTTCTCAATGGGGCTCTGAGAACATGGTCGAGTTCAATGCCAAGATGACGCAGGCTTGTGCGTTCACAGCAAAGGTATCTTCTTTCCTTCCCCTTTCCACTCTTCAGAGCATGCCACTGCCACTGCAGGACAATCTCAATATCCTAGGCATGGATATTCGCTGCAAACTGAATAACAGAAATTACATCGAGAGCATCATCAAAACAGCCTCGCGGAAACTCGGACTCCTGAACAAAGTGAGACTTTTTTCACGCCGGAGCAGCGGTGTCTTCTCTATAAGAAACAAATTCGCTCCTGGGAAGAATACTGCTCGCATCTTTGAGATTGCTCCGCGAAATACCTATTAGATGCTCTCGACAGGTTGCAGCGACTCGCGGTCCGAATTATTGGGAACTCTGAGGTCACGAACACCCTCGAGCCTTTGCAGATGCGTAGAGATATTGCTTCCTTGGCTGTTTTACCGTCTCTACCATGGTGAGTGTTCTGATGAGCTCTTCCAACTATTCCCACCATCTCCTTTCCTACACAGGACAACACGTGCAGGCCTTAGATGTCACCCTCACACTGTGCAGAATATACGAGCAAGAACCAAGCGGTTCGGAGACTCTTTTCTTTGCCGCACCACCAAGACCTGGAATAATTACCAGCACACGTGTTTCCTTCTTCCTACAGTCCCGGGGCCTTTAAGCCGGGCGTGAAAAAGCATCTGATGAGGCCGCCGAGCTGAGTGCCACCATTGTAACACTTAATGTCCCCTCCCTCCCCTTACTAGACTTTGCCTTTAGCTTACCATCAGGCGAGGTGAGGTCAAGTTGGCGTGTCCTATATAAAAAAAAATCACTAAAAAATCACTGCCATAACACTCTAGACAAGGCAACAATTCAAAGTTCATTTGTTACACGTCTAATTAGAGCAAGAGTTCCCTACAGAATTACATAAGCAAACTACACATCAAAATAATCAAAATCTTAACGAAACACGTTTGTAGTTGATAATTACTACAATGTGCCTAACTTTATTTAACTACCAGCGTTAAGTAATATTGTGTTGCTAAAGTCTAATTTCTCCATTTAGCATGAATATTAGGAGAAGAATGTTATGTCCTATAAAACTATTTTGCAAAAGAGTCCCAAGGCTTTTTAAAGGCATTTGCTGAAATGTAATGGAATTCCATATTACCGACTGTAAAGAGAAAACGTTACTTTTGTGTAGGTACATCTGCCATTTACTTATCTGGCGTGCTTTTCCTGGACTTGTGATATCCACGTATTTTGTGAAAAAATATTTATGACTGTGTGAGATGTACATACATTTGTGTGTACTCGAAATAGAAATACATAAGATAGCCGGAGGATCGGCATAAATTTTGCCCATTGGGAGGGGCCTGTCCTTTGTCCAGTAGTGGACTGCAATAGACTAATTGATTGGTCTATTCAATAGACCAATCAATTAGTCTATTGCAGTATATAGACTCTATTGTATATAGGTGTTCTTGTTATCTGTCTATCTGCTTGAACGTACAGTAATTTATAATGATCCAGTTTAATATGCAAGTGTTATTTATGTTTTATGTCAATGAACTTGGTCAGTTACGTTTTACGCTGCGGATGCTTTATTATGTACCGGATGGCTGGATCACCAGTCGGTGTCAAATATCGAATATTTTCGCGATTATAATAACAAACACAAACACGTCATGTCATGCTCTGTAATAATTGGGATTATTGTGTTATAATAATTTCATAATATCCATCGCAACTATTCACAGGAAAGAGATCTTTCCTGTGAATAATTGCGATGGATAGTATGAAATTATTCCAGGGAAAATATTCGCAATAAACTTCAATCAGCTGACATATTGAACGTAATGAATGAATGATTGTGAATAAAACACGACGTAGTAATGGTACAGACAGACAGACGGAGACACCAAGCCATTTCGTTCCAATTACGGTTGTATGTTATCACTTATCTTTCTTTGTTTAGGATATTCGTAAAAAAGTAAGTATTGCGATACATCGAACGCAAAGATACTATTAGAAAATTGACGTTGACCTTGTCGTTAAAAAATCCATTGAGCTGTAAATCGTAAATTATAATACATAAATCACAACCTTTCAAAACGTCAAGACGCCTACAAGCCTGTTTACATGTAGTTTGTACCTATATAAATTATTTACTAGCCCGATATAAACGTACCGACCGTTCTTATTTATTATTGCTCTGTGATTGTGACCTTCAGATGTACTGGATTGAATCATTTTACGCCCACTTTTGATACCTAAAACGCTTATTCACATAAATAATGAAACGACATATTTTATACAAGAAAAAAACAAAACTGTTCAGGTGAGGAATGTACTACATCAATTTGTTCAAGTTGTTAGGGTCTTGTTGAGGCTGTTTTATTGGTACGATCTGTCTAGTCACTTACTCCAAGTGTGCTGTATGATGTCAGTTTTTTTTCTTTCACACCCACGGTTGTTATGGACATTTAAATGAGGTTATTGAAGATTAGTCAAAACAATCCAAAAATTGTTTTGAGAACAGTAGTCCTGAGAGATTTTACAATACTGGACAACTACTTTACCACTGTAATGGAGTTGCACAGAAATGGTTTTTTTATTGTTGAAACAATCAATTAGCGATGAACTGAGTGGTCCACTACCATTGCATCGGGTAACAACTTGTAAAGAAGGTAGTGTGAGGAAGAAATAAATATATAAAATAAATAAAACAAAATTATTTTTTTGGTATAGTGTTGCATAGGTCTAATATTATATTATATAAAATAGAATTTTAAGTGCCTGTAATTTTGAGAAACCATTGTTTTTATTTTGGAATATTTTTAAGGCTGAATGCATTCAAAACTTTTGTTGCCTGTGCCCAACAAAAACAAAATAATAAGTTTGACAAATTTTCACGCGTGACAGATGGATGACAGTTCTGTTTCTTTTGTAGATTGTTTAGTTTGATTTTTTGTTTACTTTGAGTATGATATGAGGGTGAGATATCTGCGAATTTAAATATAAATTGATATATTACGTCATGTTCAGACGAGAAGTGTTACCTATTATTGATTTATACATGAATAAAGTGCAATATTTTACTACATAACGAAATCGGTCGCATAGTGTTTTGAAACTACGAGACTTAAACCGCATCATTGTAATCCTCCTATGAAGCTGCTTTACGTAATAAAATTATAATATGCCGACTGCTTGTCAAAGGTTAATTCGAAAGTGACTTTAAATGACAGTTCACAGAGATGACAGCGATAATTGCTAATAAAAAATGAAATTGTATTGCCATTCTCCAATTAAAATATCTACTAACATAAAATAACTTTTATTTATTCTCTTAAATGCAGGAATTTAAAAATAATTTCCAATTATTGCCCGATCCTAATTTTAGCTAGTATATCAGAATAATTTAAGCCGTAATGGAATTTATTTTGAATAAAAAACCAACATCCATACAAAAAGTGGACATCTTTGGTGCAGTATTGAATGTGTGTTTCTTAGTATAGGTACCTCTGTAATGGTTTAAGGCCCGTATTCTAGAATCTCGTTTTGACGCAAAGGATTCTTATTATCCATAATCGACCCAGTTTCTTAAAATTTTTTGACCACACTTCGTATGGTGACACATTAGGTGCACTTCCTCGGCTGAAAATTTGGCGAAGTATGGTAGCGGTTTCAGCGTAACTTGGCCCATTTTTGTAATGAGTTTTCACAATTATAACGCGTTGTTCTTTCGAAAAGCGCTGCATTTTTAATATTCAGAATAAACAGAGGTGAAAGCTGTCAAATTTCAGAGTTTCCACTTGCATAAAAATAAATCCAATTTTAATAAGTGCACTCTTACTACACCAGTTATAAACATTTTTTCGTAAAAAGTTACGATTACTACGATTACCTACTCGTATTAACTTCCATTTATAAAGTAATCAGTGATATATGAATAAACAAAAACTTTTTAAGTAATCTGTGCTATGTGAAATAAGCAAAAAAAAAATACATGAAACTATTTAGTAATCTCGCGGTATGTGAAATTTAATAAACAATAAGTATAAAAGAACTTCCATTTATGGAGTAATTTGTTCCGTAAGTAACTTGAAAAGTTTAATGTAATTTTATATAATTTTCGAAAGAAGTTTTACTTAAAATTCACCATACTACAACTTAAATGCAAGGTATGTGCGTGGTTTAGAGCAGAGTAGAATTTTCCCCATCTCTTCCCAGGGGGTGTCGTACAAGGCGACTAGGGGGATAGGGCTGTTGAACATCGGACAGATATATACAGCCCAGACTCAGCCTCAGATGCATGGTTTGAGTTAACAATAGTGCCTGGAAGACAGTAATAGGCTCACTCCCTATTACGTGGGACCGAATTTAATAATTGGTGAAATGTGGCTCTTTGTACGCCTCTGCCTAACCTTCCGGGGATAAAGGCGTGATGTGTTGTATGTATACAAACATCGAATATGATAGGAAACGGAGTCATCAAAAATCAATGTTTGAAAATGATTGTAATATCATTCACAACATATTACAATCTATCTACTATAATACTATCGTTCGTACTAGTATCGGTAGATGGCTCCCACTGTCGCCGTAAGTCGGATATATATATAATAAGATTTGGATGATTTCCAGACAAGGTGGCTTAGTGGTCAGATTTCCCCTGTAAGGGAAAGATCGCGGGTTCGTATCCCGCCTGAACATATTCAGTTTTTTTTCCATCGTAACTGATTTGAATAGTTAACATACTAAATGATTTAAATGATTTTAGCTGAGTGTCACCATTGTCACACGGTATGTGTAAGTAATGGTGACCCTCTTTTCTGGGACTTTGCCTTCAGCTTACCATCAGGCAAGGCGAAGTCCAATTGACGTGTCCTATATAAAAAAAAATATTAAAATTTCATTCAAAAGGTACAAACATTTCACGATGGAAAACGTTCGAAGTCAATACAATATTATCATGTACTAATTGTAGCTCGGGAGCTCATTTAATTATGCGAGGATGTGTAGGAGGGAAGTTATCATCGTAGTTTAGATATACGTGCAAGATACATACCATGCACGTGTATGGTTATGCTATGCATATATAGGTATAGTACACACGTTGATTTGGTACTGAAGCGGATCCTGTTTTGGGTGACTGTATATTGCTCGCATTATTAAGTATATTCTGTTACGAGAATTTACTTCGTTTTCACAAACATTTTTAGAGATATATTTTTACACACAGTCAATGCTTTGTGTATGTGCTTTAGGATATTATACAACATATTTACTCTTTATGCACTGCACGATATATCTAGAGTATCTAGACTAGATACCATCTATGAACCTTTCATGTACTAGGTATAATCCTGAAACAGAGCTTATTTAAGTCTAAAAATCATGTTTTAATAAAAGCGATATATTCAGTGACAGGTAAATATCACTGAGTATGGTACTCAAGTAATTTTTGTCTTCTGTACCATCTAAGTTTCCACGTTTTATATTTTGCGATAGCCATTACTATTTTACTCTAATTGACTATCATATTTAGACGAATCGTTCTGGTAATCTAGTTCATAAAAAATCCTTTTAACCTTTGGGTTGTATAATTGAATTGTTTTTTACGTGTGAAAGGTCCCCACGGATAACCACACCACCGAAGCCCGTGGGAGAGGTTATGTCGAAATTGAACCGACTAAAACGCACGACGCACGTGGGTGGTCTTTGGTTGCCGAAGGTGAGGTTAACTGGCATATCCCTCGCAACCCGGTCGATACAAAATGTAGGTATTTAGCCATTGAGTTGGACTTTAGATGCACTGACGATAAAAAGAAACCCACTTAACTATCTACATCATAACATACATAACATAAAATCACGCTTATATCCCCGAATGGGTAGGCCGAGGTGCTAGCACCCACATTTCGCCAGTTTATGTTTAGGTCCCAACGTAATAGGTGGCGAGCCTATTGCCATTAACCGGGCTCTTATAAACCTGCGATAATTACACACATAACTTCGAAAAGCATCAAAAAGTCATTGGTGTAAACCTGGGATCGAACCCGAGACCTCGTCTCAGCAGTCCATTACCCATACCATTAGGCTACCGCGGCTTTCTATCTACGTGTAAGATATAATAGTATAATATGCAAGTTATGACGCACATAGACTGCTTTCTAAAAAATAATCTGTCGTTCGGGTAATAATTTAGAGGAACTTTTGTCCTCTATGCATAATATATTTTAGTATATTCATCACTTTGTATTAAGACCTATGTTAAAGCAAACTTATCACATAACTAACCTTCCCATACTTACTTACATTATATTTCTCCGTAGTTTGTCTAGTCTAGTCTTACAGGACAAATTATATGATATTTCTGCACTACACATACATACCATACATATCGATCTAATGAATTTCTAACACGCACATAAGTTTGAAAGGTTGAATTTGGCAAACCACTGTATGATTGTAGTTATCATACCAGCTATGTTATTACAGTATTGTTTTCATCCTAACAGTCTAACTATTTTCATCCTTTTTGACTCTTGTAGATAACATATTCATTAGCTCTTCCTACGAGAACCTTCTGAGTTTAAATACTCGTTAGCAATTAGATCTGCTTCCACTTTGACATACCAGACCGAATTCATACATATTGATCCTATGAAAATTATGTGTAAGATATCATATTTTGATATAATAACATAAACTCACGCCTATATCCCTGAAGGGGTAGGCATAGGTGCTAGCACCCACATTTCGCCAGTTTATGTTTAGGTCCCAGTGTAATAGATGGCGAGCCTATTGCTATTATCCGGGCACTTATAAACCGGCGATAAATACACACATAACTTCGAAAAGCATCGAAAAGTCCTTGGTGTGTGCCATGGTAAAACCTGGGATCGAACCCGAGACCTCGTCTCAGCAGTCCATTACCCATACCACTAGGCTACCATACCAAGACTTTGTTCGATGATATAACAGTATCAGATCATTGAATGGGGGATTAGGTACAACGCACACACACATGCTTTTTAAAACTGTAAAATCACCATATCGTGTTCACCGTACGCCATAACGCCATAGACATATGGTGTTCTATAAACATTCTCCACAAATAGAGTTCGACGATTCCTACAACAATAAATAGGTACCCAGTATCTTGCTGAACATTTTCTATTATCTACTTGATTTTTGATCTATGGAATATAGCCTTATTAGAAAAGTTATCGAACGACTTCTTAATATTACACACCTTTTAAGACGGCTTCAACTATATGCTTTGGGCCCACGCTTTGTAGCCAATTTTGTGATATACAAACTAAAATACCTATTTAAGTAGGTTGTCAAGTCAATGTCTTTCTTTCTTGAAAACTGATTTTCTCTAGTATTGAATATATACACTTATTTCAGTATGCCGGCGTAGTCTTTTTTGTTGTGCCTCTAGGGCTTGTTTACGAAAAGATTATCTCAGTAGCGATCTCTGCAGTGCAGAAGGAGTAAGCACTTTATGAAGGCTTCATCAATAAGAATGATTTAAGCGCGTTACTGTTGCTGTAAAAATCGTTTAATTCCTGTGAAGTTGTATTAAGTTCTTAGAGAAACCATAATGAATTGATAATTCTACAATAATATCATTTGTCCCGCACCTGTTTACCTACTTTACGGTTACGATTCACTTGATTTAATAGGTGATATGACAATTTCTTCAACATTTATTTGTCTTTAGCTTTCAAGACTTGTAAACCTTATAGAAGCCCCGCGTGTAAAGAATGTCTATCCAACCTTCTGACCCACTTTTGGTGATGCACAGCTGTTATAGTAAAATAAAGCCGAGGACGTAGGACTCATTTCTATCTCTGATGTTGCCGTTTTCAATCATACGCCAGTTATTACCAATTTATAAACTAGCCATGTCCACCTTAATTTCGAGAGGAATCGGTACCCGTTTAAGGAACCGTGTAATCGGCGAGTTAACGTTATTAGCCTCGTCAGTTAATCGAGTTAATTACGTCGGCAGATACACTCGTAAAACAACCATTAGTTTATTATTTTAACTAATTGGATAAACACACACGTGACAACGAGTGTGGGCTCATGTCATTATTGGATTAACGATTTAAGCAAGATATCATTTTAATGCCATCTTCGTATTAAAGCAAAATCAAAGCGCCTTTTTGTCGTATAGCATATATCTATAAGACCTTCGTGTGAACTTGAAGCAACGCCTACGTTACTCAGGTCCTTGTTTATGATGTTGGTTGTCTTCAAGTATGTATTGGTTCATTATTTACCTCTTTGTCACCTATATTTATATCTACTATATAATTGTAGGACACAACGATAATCGTAGTCTCGTTGCTCGCGCGCATGCCTCTTATGAGTCATCGGTAAGCGTTCTGCGCACAATGCCGTCCGCACTCCGCACAGGCCAGTCGCAACACGGCCTACCTAGTGGACATACATGTCATTTAATTAATTGTAACGCGTTGCGCACGATCGAACATTGTTAAGATATTGACTTGAATTGTGAATTAAAAATATATCGCAAGGGCAAAGTGTTGACGTTCGGTGAAGATGACTGCGGTGAAGAAAGCAACGGCGATGCGGCAGTTGGACTCTATGTTTGGAAATATGAGTTTGGACGGAGAGGGCCGGTACTCTCCGGTCGTCAGCTCTGTCATCGAACAGGACCCTCGCTGCGAAGTTCATGGGCGCTGTAGTACGCCGTATAGATCCTCACTTTATCTTCACAGTAGAGAATCAACACCTAGTTATTACAGGGAGTCGGTTTCGCCCACAAATGGGCTCATTATCAGGTATTATTAAATGACATTTTTAAAATATTTTAATCAACGTCTATCTTCTAACACGAATAATATGATAAAACAGGCGTCGAGATTCACTGGGTTTATCGGGTTCGCCTGCAAGGGAGTTGGAGCACCCATCCACCTTTCCAAGTATCCTGCGCCGCGACCGTTACAGCCCCTCCGTGACGCCACCCCGACGTGATACACCAAGCCCCACGCAACGACTTCAAAATCACAAACGTCACTCCATGGGCTCATTCCCTAACTTGAGCAGAAGCAATATTGTTAATTACAACAGACGAGATTCTATATCCAGCAACGGAGTCCGAGATATGAAACGGGATTACGTCGGCTCCATGAATTCATTGTCCCGAAAGAGTTCCATCAACACTACGAAATCTTCTACAGACTCTTTGGATGGATGGCACAGTACTTGTGACTCAGATCGAAATAATTCAATATCTTCGCTGGTACATGAGGATAGAGTCTCAAATGGAAATAAGGTAATAATATCTGAGTCTGTTCTAAAACCTACTATATAACATCTCATGCTCACACATTGGAAGTTTAAACAATAAATAGCACGGGTTTATTATTTTAATACTAATGAAATAATTATTTTATGACCGTTTCCAGTCAATTGTGTGTAGTGCAACGTGATATTTATGCTTATGATTTTACTGACTTGAAGCCACAGCTCTTTTTCATAGAATTGCAGATCATGAAATTTATTATGTTCTGAATGGTTTAACATAATGACGTCAATCGTAAATATTACAGCTAGTAGGAAAGCAGTATCGGTAGTAAGTTACAGCTTAAAGCTTTCTAACTTATTTCAGAATCTATTTTTGAGGAAGATCTTTATTATCAATTAATATTTAAAAATAGTTGGAAGTAGAAAGGAAAATAAAAAGATTGAATAAACAAATCCTAATGATATTTTGTGCCACGCAAATTCATCATTGTTGGTCATGACAAACGACTTTTATTTAATTTTACTAAATAAGGGACAATTGTCGTTGTTTGATTTGGGTACAGTGATAACGAAAATAAGAACATACATAACGAGCTTCTACCTATAACCAATACATATCAAAATGTAAATGAATATCTCTTTATCTATTATACTTACTGTGCAATTCATCCGGCTGCAATGACATTATGGTAATTTGTTTGGCACATGCCTGATCAAATACCCGATTAAAAAGGCACAAGATTCCATGATGGCCATTGGCCAGTTTGCTAAGAGAATCGTAAGTATAGTGATGACGTTTCGTTTGGAATATTACTGAGAGTATTTTCTCCTCTTTAAATTAGACGTGAGCAGTTGATTTTTTTGTGTGGTACATCCCCTGGGCGCTCAACATGGCTCTGTGATAGGGCCGTTCATTTAGCGCGTTCGTTCGCGCTGACCTATACTGCCATAAATGGACATGACGCCGCCGCCAACTGCCGACCGCCACGGCTAAATCATGACAATATTTACATTTTATCTCACATGCCACTGCAATATTTGACTTTTTTTTTTGTTGGACAAGAAACTAAAATTTGTGCGGTTAAACAACAGTTAAGAGGCTAAATAAAGAATTTCCAACTCAAACATTCAGCAGCATTTAGACGTTACCTACTTGATGTTAGCGGTTTATAGAATACGTCAACACCTGCTTACAGAGTTCATATACATGATAATGTAATAATTTAATAATCTACAGAATATCGCGGCTATAATAAACTCGTGTTGTGTTCCCGGCGGTGAGTAGGGTAGCCACTGGGGTGTTTTTGTGCTGTCAGTGGGAAGACCAAAGTCTGGTCCTGATTGTGTCTTCTGCACTGACGGCACAGAAACTCTCTGTTCGTACAGGGTTGGCAGCATGGCTGTGACGTGACTCCCATGTTCATAGGTTGCGGTAACCACTTTCCATTAGGTGGGCGTGTGCTTGTGATAGGTGGCACCTAAGTTGTATAAAAAAATCTGGTGTAGTTATCTATGTGGTAACCAAGTAGGTTAGCACATTATAATGTTCAACCAGGTCAGTGTTAGGATAGGTGACCATTCTTAACACAGACTTCCATGCCTTCACTAAGCCATCGGTACCGGTTGTCTTACGTGTACCCTATAAGGTCCTACAGGCATCGAGGTCAGATGTCAGTCGCTTTATAAAATTTGGTCGTTTCATAGCGAATCTGTTAGTCACTGCAATGGGCAAAAGGCTCGGAGGATGATTTACTTAAATTAAACATATAAATACAAATATTGTTTTATGTAAAAGATGAACATACCATGTACATTCCTTTTTGCGAGGTAGGCAGAAATAAGAGTCGCCATCTTCTCTTACCTTTACATGTTTCGTTGTCATGTCATCTCAATATTAAACTTGTCTACCCGAAGTGCTTTTTAACGGGCAAGGTAGTCTCTTCGTCTATTCAACACGAAAATAATTTTTCAATTCGAATCAGTAATTCCCGAGATAAGTGCGTTAAACCAAACAAACTCTTCAGTTTTATAATATTAGTATACATAGGTGAGGTTTCTGAGATCTAGTGTTTATTCCGTAATTGGTTCTATAAATTACGAATACCTACATAAAATATCAGTCAAAATATAATTAATTTTAATGAAACTGTAATTGGATCCCATTGTATATAGGTAGGTACCCCAGACGATATTTGACCCCAGACAAGATCCTAGTTAATCATTCAATAAATTGCAATTGATCATCAGACGAAGATGTTGGCGCTACAGCAACTACAGATGACTCAGTTTAAACGTACGATCGTATCGCTAGCCGTACGTACCAGTGTTTCTTTCCTCTAGAACATTATATCGCAAAAGGATTTTAGTTGTAAAGTCTGTGACTCACTTTGGAGTCATGGCACCAACATCGGCTTGTGTAACATAAATATGGTTAAGTTTACGCAATCTGTTATAAGTTATGCGTTCGCCGGTTATTGTTTCGTTCATCGTAAATGTTTGTTGCTGGTCTAGAAAAAAGTGCAACAATTAGTGTGAGATCTTGCTCTACTTCTTTGTACACGGTATAAGTTTATACTTGCCGATACATAGTGGATTTAATCAAGTAGTTAACAATGGCATTTTGAATAACTAGCTCACATTATTATTATTTTTTTTGTACGGTGAAGATCAATGGCAAGACATATTGAGGCTGTCTGTCTTTATCATACAAGTCGAATAGGTTCCTCATGATAAACAGTAGAGGGAAAACCTATACAAGGCTATACATATAAGGCCTGTTCACGTCGAACACATTCCGTTTACAGTTTTTGTAATTCATTATCATAATGAATATAATCAATTATGTTTATTGTTTGTGAGCTATACTAATTATAAGCATCTTTGCTTTTATGTATACGAGTAGTCCCTAAAAGTGTTCCTAATTATACATTTGTTCTTCACGTGTAGGTTGGAATTAAGATTATGATGAGTTTCTTCTGACATAAATTTGTTTATTATTATGATCTTTATATGGAACAGCCTTGAGTTCCTTCATAACAAATAAGGTGACTAATTAAATGTATGAATTTTCCTATGTTATTCTAGACTTGTGTGGGTGCCTGGGATGATATTCACATTGTATGATTTTTTGTATTGTCCCCATGAGTAGGTACCTACTGTGTTCATCGATTGCGAACGCGTCCAACCTTACGAAATGGTTTTCTGTTATGCCATGGTTTTTAATAACTAGTCAGGCGTAAGAAAGAAGCGAAAGTTGCATGTGCGCGTGAAGAATTATGTGCTCTTTCTAAAACTTGCGTTTTGAAACAACTCTTACAGGCAATAGTGTTGTAATTAATTTTGTACATGCTACAATGAAATTCCGTATTCAATATTCTAGTTATGTAAAAGTAATCATACGTCAATAAATATTCGTAAGGTACTGATGTAGGGGCAGTAACGTTTAATTTCAAGGTAGTAACTAGACATTAATCGTACAGAGTTGAATCTGTAATAATTTATGTTCTGTTAAATATTAAATAAACTAACAAACTATTAAAAAGACTCACTGGGGCCAATAACGTTCGCAGTCTACCACAATTTTGCAATTCACGAGTGTGTACTATGAAGTGATATCTGTTGGTGTGCTCGCGAGCAATATCTGAGCACACTCAACGCGCGTTGACCGCGCACGGGCTACCCCTTTCACTTATATTCGCATTCAACGGATCGAGCGGAACGCTAGCGCGCCTTTCTCTCTGTTTGCGTCTCTGTCTAACGTGCGTCGACGGTGGTGCAACACCTGTGGTGGGCCGGCGCAGGCCGCTCGCCGCCCGTGACAACAGTAGCGCAGTTTCCTCGACCACATCCGCACGGAACCGACACCACCGCGCTCGGATGATCAATCGCGATCTGACATGAAGTCCAAACCGGCTCATTATATAGAAGCACCGTTCCGACCGTGGCCGCCGCTTTCCCGACAGGCACAACCCAATTTTTATTTCCGACCGCCTGACCCAATGGATTTGAGGCATTTTAAAACATCATCCTCTAAAGGGTCTACCTACTCGGATTTCTCCGGTATGAGTGCGTATAGCAATAAATCGCGAGATTATTATTTTTTATCGCCCAGTTATCGTTCGACGGGCGCTCCTACGCCCGGAGCTCATGCTGACTTGTACGGTGAACGGGATCGCCCTCGACAGCTAAGGAATCCAAACCCTTCTCCATCAGCTGCATGCCCTTGCAGTCGCTCGCGTTCACTGGAAGATGTGCGCACAGATGTAGTGACTGAATGGGAGGACGACGACGAAAACGGCAACCGTATCGTTGCACCAGCCACAAAGTTTAATCGCACTTCGTACAAAACAAACATTGCTTTCCAAAAGCAAGGATTCCTCACTAGACATTCTATGGAAAATCTAGTCGATAGACCACCGCAGTTACTGCCACCCAAACGGATCTCTGCCTTTCAGGTAATTGAACTAACTTTCTATCGTGACAGTTGTAACTTGTGAGACAACTAACTGCATTTGAGCAGTGGTTTTTGCTAGATTAACATCAACGACATAGAATTAATTTTACTATAGTTTTTCATTATAGTATTTAACTGTAACCACTGTTTCATATGTATTTATGCGTACTTTCTAAGCTCTTAAATCTACATGATTATCTTGTTAATGCTAAGCGAAGTAAATCATTTGGATATTTATGGTGCTTTAGCGAACGTGTTAGGATTTATAATGATATATAGGTATGGTGTACAGAGTTTGTCGGCCGAGTGTTATGGGAATGGGAATGGAAGCATCGACGCCTCGTTAGACCCGTTCAGCTCCGTTGAACCGCAACGCACCGTCCTGCGTGTGTAACGGATGTTCAATACTTGTTTTTTTACAAGAGTTTACACACATAGGTATATCGTAGTTATGCTCCAATATCATATTTGTAAGTACGCAAGCGAATTTAGGTTAACTCATAACCAGAACGAGTTTATCTATTAATTGATTCGGCTTTTGCAATGCGAGTGTGAATTCTTTTGTTGGATAGTTATTGCCTCATTGAGTCCATTTCGGAATGCGGCATCTAATTATGTAAGACGTACGAAATTATGTTCTTATCATGTAGTTATATGATATTACAGTTTTTACTTACTGTACGCTCATACTTGAAAGTAGGTAGCTTAGGCTTGGGAATGGGCTTTCTGTCTTCGCACTGCCTACTTCAAGCAGCGATCCAGGCAAAGGTACCCTTAATAGGCTCTTCTTTCTCATCTTTTATCTCTCTTCTAAAGTTTATGTAATATAGCCGGGGAGGTTATAGTTTCGTAGATGGCAGAAAACTAATTTCGAGTGTTCCTACTCCTACTTCTTTGTGTTTTGCCTTTGATTTTATAGATCTGACAGACCTGTTTCACCTATGAACGTGGATCTATTACAAATATTTATTTTATGCAAACCACGTTAGGCCCAGAAACTAGATCATGCCTGCTATTAATTCTTAAACCAAATTTATTTAGCATCTGAATCTTACAAGCATTTTCTAATAAATAATAGTCATTCAATACCTAAATCATTTACGAAACACATTAAATGACACAAAAATTCGTATAAAATTTCTAATTACGTTGACATTCTTGGTTGCGTAGAAAGACCAAAACGTTCCTTTATGTAATTTTTAATATAGTTAATCATTATGTATTTATTATAAGTATTTATTAAATATATTGATCAGCCAAGATTTTCTCTAAATTTTAATTGCAAATGTGTTTTATAACATCAAATGTAGTTTATACGATAATACGGAAATCGTTAAATGCTTTATTACATAACTATGTTCTAACAGTGATTCAACTTATATTTATACAGTATGCCAGATTTCCAAATGGTATTCATTATCGTCTCTACGAAACGGCATAGTATGAGTACGTAATCATGACGACAATGCATCTATTAATCTTGATTTCATATAAAGCGTTTTAACATACAGTTTTTATTGGTCTATGTCTTGAGTTTTTACGCTTTCTTTATTCCAATGAAAGTAAGAGGAACTGTGTTTTTTCTTCTACAATTATCTAAAAATAAAATTATACATTACTTTCCTGTGCCCACATAAGACAATAAGGTATAGTTACAAATACCTATTACGTGGTCGTTGTTTGACAGATAACTTAATCTAACTATGTCTTCACATTTAGTAGGTGACGTAAACTTAAAAAAATAACCCACAAAAGCCGGACATTTCGTAACTGACTAGATATGTTTCAGTTTTTTTGTCAATGCATAAACAAATTCGTATGAGAATAAATGCGGTAAAGTACACTTTCTATTAAAACGTGTTCGCGGCAAACTGCGCTACAATGAAACGAAAAGCTACACCAATTACCCGATTTGAACCGTTTCAAACGAGATTCAAATGCGTGTCTTGTCGGCGTGATTTCGTATTTATACTTTAGTCTCTGATATCACTTTTATATCTTTAAATTATGCTTATTTTATGCAGACTGAACAAAAAAGACAAACAGAAAAAGAATTGATTGAGAGACTCTGTATTTGGTTATTGGATTACGCTATGCTCTAGGACAAGTCATGATTTTTATTAGTTGTTAACGAAAAAGTCGCTTCTCTTTCGACAACGTAGTAGGCAGATCTTTCAGCGCAGGGGTCTCCCTATCTTTTACCGTGCATAACAGTCCTGTCCAAATAATCCCTATAATATACAATCAAAGCGCCTGATTCACAGCTGTAGTGTCGCCTTCGATAGAACTGAAAAAAAGAGTTAAGGAAATGTGGGTATGGGTATACTGCTCTGCTCTTGTCCTGCTTTGTTTTTTACACTGACTGCACAGAAACTCTTGTGCTTACAGGGTTGGCAGCGCGAGTGTGACTCCCTTGGTGTTGCACACGTCCATAGGCCACGGTAACTACTCTCCATCAGATTAGAGCTTGTCTGCCAACCAAGCGGTATAAAAAAAATAAAAATATTACGTAATGCTATTTTGGACACGTGACTCAATAAATATTTCGACCGTAACATCATGCATCGTGTAATAAGTGCATAACCTGTGTTATCGGTCAGGTATGTGGCATAGTGACTACTATGTTCACAAACAGGTTCATACTAGGCCATCTGGCAACTCCCGACCTGCCTTATCTATCTATACAATACAACCTGTTCTAGTTACCACGCTCGGTTATACGTATACCCTCGGTTATACGTATACCTTCGGTATTTACACTGTGGTTATACCAAACATTCGGCCTCACGGAGGCTCAATCATATTCTGTGCAATGCTATGACAGTTTATTATACAATACTTAATATCTCGCTCGGTTTCGAGAGACTTCCTATAGGAATTATTTATTATTGAATGTCTTATGTCATCAATTCATCGTTATTGTTTATTTATAGATATGTCATAATAAACGAAAATGTTATTTCGTAAGTTTTTGTCACTATTTGCTTGGAATATATATATAACTTATCAAACACTTTTGGGTTTCACACATGACTCATGTTTATGTAAGTGCGGGCAAAGGCTCGTTGAATTTCTACTTATGGTATCATACATATGTATCATACATGATATATATCGAATGTTATAGACAGTCGATCTACTGCGTCATGGTCTTGGTTCGTTGAGGAATGTGCGTCACCGTCTCCGACGCGAGCACCGAGAATGCACACACACTAGGTTGCTTGCTTTGTTTCACGGTTTCACCACGATGAGGTCGCTGGAACGCTTTACCGCTCTCGTTTTCTTATTATCGTGTTAAGTAAACATTTCTGATGGTCAATGACGTTGTGATCTCGTACCTACCCTATACAAATGAACATAAGTGAAGACCATACACTTCTATTTTGCCATCTACAGGCAAATATACTGAATGTGTTAGTATCAATCAGGTACCTACTAAAAGTACATAAATAGGCTTTATAATATTTTACTAGTGCTTTTCTACATTTCAAAGTTAATGTCAGTTGAAAAGAAGGGAGGCTGGCCCAATATCGCAGTACCTAATTCTTTTTACAGAACCTACTTATTATTCTGATCTTTTCAAATATTTTACGCACTTTGTTACTGGTTGTTTGATTCTGATGAACATCCGAATATGTGAAACTCGATTGTATTGTTATCGATGCGTGAAAATGTATCTTTTGATTGGTTTATTTTTAATTTCCTGTCACAGATTACTTGACATTGAAACTAGCACCTCAATAAATAAATAATTATTGCTAATTTTTCAATGTAAATAGCTTCGTTAAATTAACCAAAGGTTATTGAACGAGCTAGTTAAAATGAACTTATATTTTTGGTATGACATAAGCACATACAATTTCTGGAATAAGAGTATTAACCTCTTACAGAGTTTATTGTATCGTATAATGTGATCGTTTATTTATGAGAAATTTGTTGCAGGCACAGAACAGGAATGGCGGTCATCAGGGTGTACCTCTCTCAACACCAAGTAGCGTGGGCGTAGGACCTGAAGTTAATGGTTCCAGACCTACGTTCAAACCCGTCACAGTACTGGAAGACCTTCAAGCAGTCCGGTGCGCTGAGTTTCATCCCAATGGCAAACTCTACGCCATCGGTTCCAATACGAAAACACTCAGAATATGTACTTACCCGAAGATTGAAGATGTCAAGTAAGTTAAATTTTATTTATTATACAATGGGTTGATCTAAATTAGCAAACAAAGGTCTTGCAATTATTAATGACGGAATGATACATTATTATTGTTGGCTAGAGGCCATATGGAGCTGGTTGAGAAATATTTTTCTTTCTCGTTGTTAATAGTTATTGCATGTTAGACAACCGTTAACAAACTTCCACAAAAACGTAATAATCTATTACTCCAATTATATATTATTACTGGCGCAGTGGATACAGCTTGTCTAGAATTTAAGCTCCGGTATAGAATTGTTAGTAGTTCTTTTTATATGATACTAAAGATATCCAAAATTATGCATTGTTATAAATAGATGTATAGTATTAAAATGACCAAATTAAAGATGTTTTTAAAGTTTACGACACTTGGCCAGTGTTGTTACGTATTTATTAATACAGATACAAGTATAAATATCTCTTAGTAGTATAGTGTGATGTACACTGTCCATGTAATGTAAAATTGTAAATACGGTAATAAATAATTACAATTAATGTTATGATAACGTAAAGCTCAAAAAATATTATCTACTCAGTCGTGTAAGATATGAATGCCTTTTAGGATGTAGCAAGCATTAACAAATGTGGTGAAACGGCCATGTAGCCTTCGCGCTAAAAACGAAACAACGTCGACTTTCTGTTCGGAGTTTATTTTGCTTAGTGTTTTATTTAGGTTTTTTGCTTAAACATAGGTACCCTAACCTATAGTTAAGATGCGAGGAAATTCCCTTCTTCGTCCACCTTACTTCTTCTTATAGGTATGAGACAAAAGACGGCATACGGTTGGAGTTAGTCAGTTGGAGTTCGACATAACTAACCCCTCTGGCCGGTGCGGTGAAGGGGAAAGTATACGTAGAGATTTCCGCATGAAAAAAGGAACTCTAACCTTCAAAACACTAAGTTGAGATCAATTTGTCGTACGCAATTCGAGTTTCCGTATTCGGCTTCTCTCGCGAAGAGGTGACCGTGGACTTTCTTCAACCGGTTGCCGTCGCGTATTTGACCTTCCCCAATTCACTGCCAATTAATCGAATTTGCCTCTTTGAGTAATCTTGGCCTTTACTGTTTGAAACGTTAAAATTTAATTTCTGACTATTACGTTACATTTATTATAATCCACTGATAGAATATTATTATTATACTAGTATTTATGGCTGTTTTGGAATACGTAGGTTATTCGTTCAATAGGCTAGTTGATTGATTTTATTTACTAACCTTTCCAATAAGTACGTACACTCATGGAAATGTCCCCCTCTGCTACTTAAACTTAGACAAACAAAATAACATCATTTATTTTATCCTCTTGAAGTTCTATTTACTTAACGGCAAAAACTTGCCCTTGCGTAAGGTAAATAAAGGAATCTGTCTATATAGGTAGGTACGTATGCAAACTTTTTAAACATAATGTTATTCAATTTTCGCTTATACATCGAATATTTGCCGACGCATTGATTATAATGTGTCTGCCCAAAAAATCATACTGTGATAAAATCTATAATAATAACATTATGAAATGTCAAGGCTTTTAGCGTTACACCAAAATGTCGTATCACTTCACTCTTGCGGTGTATTGTGGACTCAGACAAGATATTGTATGAATATTATGGCACAGAATAAAAAATATTTTGGATCGAGAGAGTACAGGATTAACATGTTCATCAATTTCATCGAGGACTAAGAGACTCCTGTTCAGTACTCGAAATTCCGACTATTCCGAGTCTCTGCGTTCATACCATCCCGGCTCCATTAAACGGGATGAGAAAAAGCATATATTAGTATTATGCCATTTTAGTATTTCTCACTGGCGGTATTTATAATAGTTGCCTTCACTCTGTAGAAGTAATTTATGTACTGAAATATTTGAAAACCCCTGAAAATAAGGATCACGTTTTGATAGTGGGAAGTGTTGAAGTAAATGTTTTTAGGTGGTAGTAAGACTCAGTTGGTCAGAGCGTTCGCCTGTACAGGACTGGTTACACAATCAAGTCCCGTCTAGGATGTTGACTTTATACGATCTAAATCTAACGTTAATATTATCCTAATAATTAAATTTAGTAGTTCTTAAACATATTTGTAAGTGGGCCTTAAGAACAGCGTTGCGATAGGTACTTGAGAGTGTTCTCATTTGTGTTAATGTCTTAATTATTTCATGATAATTAATCAAGGTATAAGGAAAAATACTTTATGAAATCGTAACAATGAGCACATACCCTGCTAAGGCCGAGTCAACAAATTCAGCATAGGTATTACTGAATTTGTTGATTCGGTCATAGCAGGGTGTTGGCTGGTCGGTGACGAATGATGCTTTGTCATAGTAATTAGCACGAAGAATACTTTTGTGAATGTATATCGATCATTGCATGGTAGGTACCTACTTGGTGAATTAGTGGCCACAATGTTAAGTCCGTTTATGTATGTAAAATGTGTTTATTGATAAAACCGTGAATGACAATAAAATGATCATTCCTGTATCAATTATTATGATTATGTTAATCGTAAAAACCGAAATGATTACGGATATAGGTACTAACATTTTGTTTAACTCAACCTATATTTTTCAACAGTAATTCTTCTTTGACTACTGTCACTGTAAATTATAATCAGCTCGGCGAACCTTGATCCCTATGACAGTTCATACTAGTGACGGGTCGTGTCGATATATCTCAACTTTTTATAGGCAAAGGCGTGACTTGCATTCAGCCACATCGATAAACATGTTTTTAAAATATAATCTACATTACTATAATTATAATGCTTGTTATATTTACAAGTATCCGTGTATTTGTATATGGGGTTGCCAATATTCCGATGCAGAGGTAACATGGTCGGACTGTATAATTTTAATGTGAATTAAAATTTTAGTTATAGCAACACTATCTGATCTGTCACTACGCTAGTACTGTCAGTTCGCTACGCCAGTACGAGTGCTAACGCCTTGTATGCGCCACGTGTTTTCTTGTGTCAACGGAATCCTTTGTTTGTTACTATTGTTGTTTTCTGTTTTTGTTATTGTTGCTGTTTTGTGTTTGTTGGTGTTTCAAAATGCCGAAAAGACTGAGAAAAACTGTACTCAACAGTGAAACGCGGGAGTTTGTTGTACGCTTGCGTGACTATTTTGCTCGCGAACTACAAAATGGCGGACCTTTGTTGCCACTTGACAACGTACGCGACCGTGTTGCTGATGCTTTGGGAATTGGCAAAGCTACCGTTTCCCGAATTACAAAGGAGAAGTTCGGCGAATCGTCGATGGAGGAGAACAAATTATCAACTCCAAAGAAGAAAAAACATAATAGGGCACGACCCGTAACTAACCCCGATGATTTCGACATGGCAGCGATACGAAACCATATTTACGGCTATTATTTTCGAGGTGAACTGCCGACTTGCACAAAATTATTAGCGTCGCTGAAATCGGCTGATTTATTTAAAGGTGGATTCACTTCTCTCAGACAAGTTATAAAAAAATGTGGATTTCGTTATGGGAAGTGTGACAAAAGAAAAGTGATAATGGAGCGGAAGGACATTGGATTGATGAGGTGTGATTTTCTACGACAAATAAAAAACATCGAGAACTGGGACAAGGTGGTTTATCTGGACGAAACGTGGCTCAACGCCAATCACTCAGTCTCCAAAACATGGACAGACGACACAGAGAAATCCTGTACCAAAGCACCAGAAGGCAAGGGCCAGCGTTTGATTATCTGCCACGCTGGCACAGCCAAAGGTTTTGTACCTAACTGCTTGTGGGCCTTCAAATCCGTGAAAACAAGTGATTATCACGAAGAGATGAATTTTGAGAATTTCAAGAAATGGTTCACAAAACTATTAGACAATTTAAACGAGCCCCACTACATTTTAATGGACAACGCCCCATACCACTCTGTGCAAATTAATAAAGCGCCTACCGCGAACAACAATAAAGGCGAAATAATAGAGTGGCTGCAAAACAATGGTGTGGCAGCTAATACTCAAATGCTGAAAAAGGAATTAGTTAGATTGTTGAACCTTCATAAACAGCAAACAAAGAAGAAATATTTCTTGGATGAGATGGCAAAATCAAAAGGGCACACCGTGATTCGGCTACCGCCCTACCACTGCCAATATAATGCAATCGAAATGATATGGGCGCAGATCAAAGGTGGGTTGATTTGTATTTATTTTAACATGTTTTTATTTAGGTCACTGGTGACTGTCTAGTCGGCTAGTACTATTTAAAGCTATTTTATTTCACTAGCAAATTGCATTTTTATTTTTATCCATGTGCTTATATCAATTACACACTTTTAACGTACAAAATTATGTACTTATAATGTACTTACCCCGATCTCGCTCTTTGACTTTGCATCATTTTCAATCTAAACCATTATTGTTTCAGGTTGTGCAGCCAGGCTTAACACCACTCCACCATTCACAGCTAATAAAATGCTTACGTTGCTACAAGAGGCATGTAGTCAAGTGACTCCGGACAATTGGAGGAAAGTGGTTGAAAAGACGAAAAAGCTATGCTTAGATGATTGGAATCGAGACGTGCGATACGACAATATAGTAGACCAGCCGTTTATCATAAACATAGGAGAAAGCAGCTGCAGTTCGGATTCCGAGTCTGAGACGCAATCGGTGACACCATTGTCAGATTCAGATTAATGTATATTAAAAAATCATAAATAAACCGCTTTTGTTTTATTTGAGTAGGTATATACAATAAATTTGTTAAATCTCCTTTATTTTATTATCGCAAACAACTTAAATGATTATAAATCTGACACTAAAAGCGTAGGTGCTCTATTGATGTATTTTGTACACTCGTTTCCATTTTCGATATTTGTTTATCGATACTTTTCCGCACTAGTCGATATCTTCCAAACGGAGTAACTTTTGCAGGACGTCAACGTAAAGTCTGATTGAGATAATTTCTTGTAAGTGTTAATAATTATTATAATTCCAACGGGATATTATTGTAATTGCATATATCTGCCTAAAATTAATAAATATCATTTTTAGACACCGCCAATTCGATTATAATATAACGGTGACGCTACTACAAGGTTGTGTCGTGGGAATAACTGTCAGTGTCATAGGGATCAAGGTTCGCCGAGCTGATTATAAATATAAATTGATTAGGTACGTTGTATGGTGGTATATTAAGTTATTAACATTTTCTTTGATTAAACTATAGGATAAACCTCTTACGTACTTATACTAACGAGAGCAGTGAAGTTACAGACAAAACTTAGTTATTCGTTACACTTACAGTACTGTACATATTAAAATGAGTTATGCGCTCTCTCGTCTTGTTGCGATTCATGGGATATAAGACTGTCACTGTACACACTTGCGGCGCGAAAGCGATGACTCGGCGACAAGTTGATGACCTCAAGTTAAATTTACACACAGTGCCACTTTTCTTAGAATGAAATCCTTTAATTTAAAATACATATATATTATTAAGTTTAATTGGCTATACGTATTCTGCATTACAAAATTCAAAAAGAAAAAAATATAAAATTGAATCATCTACCTTAAATTTGGCCAATTTTAGAGTTTATCAAAATATTTTTATTACCTATATATAATAAAAATACCTGTTGCTTTATATTTTGCTATATTAGATAATCGGTCAATATAGAAAGGCTGCATATTAATCATAATTATATCACAATATCGTATAAAGTTAAATTAAATTCTCTAATTTACATAATTTTAAAAATTTCTGTATATGATTGTATCTGTTAATAGCGTATTTAATTATACATTTTATAGCTAAGTATATGGATGAGTACGTATTACGTGTGCGATGATTTCGTATTATACGTGAAATTAGGAAGTTTTATCCAAACACTCAAAAATGCACGTCGCGAGAATGTTAGCCATACAGTATACTTACTCGTTTCTCGTGATCTCGCTTACGAAATACTTCCACAAATTACGTTGCGGTCTTCATAATGCTTACATTCACGATCATTGACAAGTACCTACTATGTGAGATGTTGCCAAATTTATGAAATGTACATTAAATAAAGTGACACAGCAAAGTTGACCGACGTATTACATTATTATGGATCACTATCTGTCGGCTGTGGTCATGTCTGTACAGACATGGCCGCCATATTAATGAGTGGAGTGCCTATGGTTCATTTATTGACGTCTCTACGATTCTTAAAAGAAGTAGTGTAACAATACGTAATTATTCGATATGATAATTGTTTTTGGACTGTTGTCATTCACGGTTTTATTGATCCTTCTGTACGGTGTCCGGCTTATAATTAGGTGCATCCAATGATATTACATATAAAAAAGAGGAATATCATTGGGTGCATCGGGAAAAGTTTAGTACCTTTATAGAGTAGTTAAAACTGTAAAATATAAAAATTAAACCTTTTCAGTTTTATCTACTCGTTCAAATTGACATACTTCGTTAGAGAGAACTGTTAACAAAATCAGATCAGGGCGACCTTAGCCAGAATCTCACTCCATTTTGCTAAAGTCTCCTATCAAAATGCCGAGAACTATATAGTTTTTTTATAAAATATACCTAAAGATAAGTTATATAGTGTGTGTACAGTACCTACTTTGTACATTGTAAGTAGGTACTGTAGTAATCTAGGGCAATTTTTACAAAAATAATCATAGAAATATGTAGTAGGGGGTGTCATATAAAATGTACACCCTTAAATATACTTATTTTGTTCACAAAGTAACGTAAACTGTGTTAGCACAAACTAAAAACCAAAATTACACTTTTGCAAGTGTTTTTCATGTATATTTATGTAATATATATTCATATATTACGACTTTGATGTACGTCGGTATGACAAAAAGTACTAAAGTTATCGTTTTAACCGCTATACAATGGTTGATAATAACTCCTTTTGTTCTTCTCTCGGCACATTATAATAACAATGCTTCTATATTGTACTTTATAAAATAAGGTTCGGATGGATTTGGTAATTTTACTGTGGTAATGAACTCAATGCTTACACTGATCGATATGATATCTTGTGTGTATGTGTATATATCACGGAGGACAGAATATGGTTAGGTAACGGAGATGCCTCAGTAACATTTCTCTTTAGAAAAATGTGTCGCCACATTCGGGGGAGAGAGAAGGGAGACGCGGATGTATAAAAATTTTCCCTCTTGCACCTGCGCGTCTTTCCCCTTAATTCTATACTCCACCCAATTTTAAAAATCTATCTAGTGGCATATAGTAGGATAAAGTGAAACCGAACAGAAACAAGGCATACCATTTTCATTTTATTTCGATAATTCACCACCAAGCGCTACACAGAATTCTAGAATAATCTTTGTGAATTTATATTAGGGTATATGGGCCTATTCTCGTTCGAATACTTCATCTAGTTAGTTTTGTTTCGGAAGCCAAAATAAGCTTTTGATATATTATGTACTTAAATTAAACATGACACACATACATATAATACTACATTCATACATACATATAATCACGCCTTTATCCACGGAGGGTTACGCAGAGGTGAATTAACACACATATTTCACCAATCATTGTATTCGGTCCCACGTAAGGGTGAGCCTATTGCCGTATTCCGGGCGCCATTCAAAGAATCATGGAATCAATTTCAAAAATCAGAACTCTCAGTGGACTATGAATAGCAATTTTTTTTTATACAACTTAGGTGACAGACAAGCACACGGCCCACCTAATGGAAAGTGGGTACCGTGACCTATGAACGTGTGGAGTTTCATGTGCTTTTACTAATTTTAATTGTTAGGTTACCACTTGCACTTCTTAATGTAAAGGAATTGATCTAAAAGCTTGAGTATGGGGATTTTCGTAAAAAAATAACACAGACCAAGTTTGCAACGGAAACGGTAGTACCTCTCACGAAGAGGTTTCATAACATAACAGAGATTGGGTTTCCCAATACTATTTTGTGCCTAATGGGATATGTTAATATTCGGCAGTCGGAGGCAAAGGGTCTGATCTTCGTATTCACGACCAAAGCAGGGATGCTCGCAAAAGACAGCCATTATATTTATTTTATCCTAAATGATATCTATTGATATTTTAGGAATTAAAAATGAACTATGCTAAGAATAATAGTTAACTTTTCCATGGCATGGATTGAGTTTATACTATAAATATGATATATGTAAGAGAAACCATCTAGCGTGTCTAAGAAAAAGTTAATTACATTTGTCCACCATTAGATGGCACTATAAATTAAATTTTACATTACAAATAAAAATATAGAATTTGCCGTTGAAAAATTACAAAGTCGGTGTGTTTTGAATGTATGCCTAAACAACTTTTACTCCTACTACCACACATTTCGTTATTGTCACCGGTTAAAACTATTTTTATCTTATACCTTTACCAAAAATCACAACGGATCGCAAGGACGGGGCACTAAAACTTAGAACTAAAGGGTGACGTCAAAGAGGGCCTAAAAGACTCGATTCCCTAAAGTGACAGCGGAGTTGTTGCAAGTTATATAATATATACTTAGTCTGGCCATAAATACTGTTACAATTATAATAAGAAATATATTATATTTGAATTTGGAATCTGTCATTTTTATACGATTGTTCATTGTGTTTTCTAATTTTGGCGCCAATACATTGTACAATATTTTGCTATATTACAATGGAGTGGGGTGATAAAGAAAACCGAATCGCTGTGATTGCATTACACAAAGTTGGTATGGAGCCGAATTTAATTTTTAAAACTCTCCATACGCTTGGTATTAGTCAAAATGTTTGTGTACTGGGCTATTAATAGGTACAATGAGACCTCCTCTGTTTGTGACAGAAAAAGATTTGGCCGTCCACGTAGTGTTCGTACGAAAAAGGTGGTCAAAGCAGTAAGGGAAAGAATTCGAAGAAATCCTGTCCGAAAGCAAAAGATTTTATCTCGGGAGATGAAGATAGCACCCAGAACCATGTCGCGCATTTTAAAAGATGACTTAGGACTTACAGCCTATAAGAGACGCACTGGTCATTTTTTAACTGATAATTTAAAAAAGAATAGGGTGGTAAAATCGAAGCAACTACTGAAGCGGTACGCAAAGGGAGGACACAGAAAAAATTTGTTTACGGCTGAGAAAATCTTTACAATTGAGCAACATTTTAACAAACAAAATAACCGTATTTATGCTCAAAGCTCTAAGGAAGCTTCCCAATTAGTCGACAGAGTGCAACGTGGGCATTATCCGACTTCAGTGATGGTTTGGTGGGGTGTTAGCTATGAAGGAGTGACTGAGCCATATTTTTGTGAAAAAGGTATCAAAACATCGGCACAAGTGTATCAAGATACCATTCTTGAGAAGGTAGTTAAACCCCTTAACAACACCATGTTCAATAACCAAGTATGGTCCTTCCAACAAGACTCAGCGCCGGGTCATAAAGCTCGGTTCACACAGTCTTGGTTGGTAGTGAACGTTTCGGACTTCACCAGAGCTGAAGACTGGCCGTCGTCTAGTCTCGATCTGAATCCGCTGGATTATGATTTATGGTCAGTTTTAGAGAGTATGGCTTGCTCTAAACCCCATGATAATTTGGAGTCCCTAAAACAATTCATACGATTGGCTGTGAAGAATTTTCCCATGGAAAGAGTGCGTGCTTCTATTGATAACTGGCCTCAACGTTTAAAGGACTGTGTTGCAGCCAATGGAGACCACTTCGAATAAGCTTTTATATTTTAAATTGTTTTATATTTATGTATTAAACTAACACACTGTAAAAGTAATAAATATTATTTGCAATAAAAAAAAATGTTTTTTCTTCGTAACAATATTTATGGCTAGACTAGGTATATCTACAGACTTATGCTCCTAGTTGCGCTGTACCCCAACAGACGTAAAACTTGGATACATTGATGTCGCGAAAAGCGTGTAATAATTTTCCATAGAAAATACTAGTATGTAGAAAAAGTGTGACACCGATTCCACATCTATTCGAAACTTAATATTTGCATTAATATATTCGTGTATCTTGGAAACGACTATCAATTGGGATGTCATTTTTATTTTTATGGGTTTAGGTTTTTTAAATGCCACTTATAAATATATTATATTGAATTGCCATATAACGGTAATAAAATATGCAATTCTTGAACATTCTCTATTGTTGTTGATGTATATTTTGTAGTAGGTAATGGTTAAACAGACAACGGCTTATTTCCTACGATTACGATAATTCAAACTAATTGCCCGCGACGATACAACGCAATAGCGTTATGGATGTTGTTTTGCGATTTCTACATACCTACTAGTCATTGGAATAACTTGATATTGCATATTCTCGGTTGTAATGAAAAGGGTTCAAAGCACTATTGTCACCGAGAGAAGTTACAAAATGTATGTTTGAATGTTACACTAGTAAGCGTATTATTACTTCCATGAATCATGTATGATGTACAACCCATTACATAATTCGAGATTGCCTGTTACTAAAATGAATTGTATGACATTTGACTGTATAAACATATGTATACACAAAATGCATCGGAAAAGACGGCTTGAAATCACGTTAAATGTATGTGTATATTGCCTTTAAACTGTCAATGTGTGCATCTTATGAATTTGTATAGAATGTGTCAGATTTGTACCAAAGTAGTAGCTATTTTTTACGACCCGTTGTGGTGGCAATTACTGTGTCTATAGAGTTTGTATATAGTCTAAGTGTACGACCTTATAAGGGACAGATACGTGCTATCACTACAATTTGTGTGTTTACCTAAATTATAACTCCTTTAGAGTTGCAAAGTGATGCTAATTATGTTTCGATAATTTGTCCTTGGCATCCGGTGGGGACATTAGTGCTCCAACTTTGTTGTAATGCGCAGTATCAGCTACGTGTGACTATTTATTTTGCAGTTCTCATTAAGCTGCCCTCCTAGAAATGAAGTGGCAATTCGTTGTGGAATAGAATGACAAATATATGGCATTTGACGTATTTGACAGCCATTGACCCATGTCATAAACGTCAAATCCTATACATTCGTCATTCAGGGCAGGTCATTTATAGAATCAGCACCATTGAAAAGCCGCAATGAATTAAAACAGTAAAACAAATTGTAAACAGTATTATCACATTCAAATCTATATCACGGTACGCTATATCTGCTGCTGTGGTCTGCAGTCAGCTACGAAATCATACCTTTATAGTATAAAGTACACTGTATTCATAAATGACCTCAAACCAACTTTACATATCTGTTATTTTGACTTACGCTGCCGACCCACTGTCAAATGGAGCGATGTGGGCTATGGTGATCTTTGAAATATATATTTTTTGCCTTTGGATTGTAACCAAGGAATAAAAGACGAAGAATGTCACATTATCTGTTTGTGGACATGCAAAAGGCACCTCGCGCCTTGGTCTGACAGGCACAAGATCCATCCTTAGTCCGATTCTGTTCAGCGTTGTATTAGACGTTTTGGTAGACTGCATCAGAAAGTTATGTGATGGGCAGCCTTCATGGTTGCTCATAGACGTGTACCCAACTAATTTTATAAATCTACATATTTATTATAGACTTAAAAGTTTACTTAGTAATTATTGCAATCTACGAGTTAAATTAATGGTATTGCACAGATTAGGTAGTTATCAATACTTTAAAATAATATAAACTTTACTCTTAGGAAAAATCTTATTAAATACTCATTTAAAAAGTTAGACATTATTCAATAATAGAAACTTCATAGGTTCTTCTCGTAATATTACGATTTCATATATCGAACATCTTTGCACCATGTAACCCACAAAACTTTTGGGGCTATGACGTGCTATGCGTCATAGGCAAAGTACACTATAACTAGGAAATAATATTATATAAACAGCACGTATCAATAAACAATAATGTCAGCACTAAACTTATATGAGTAAAACCCCACTCTTAATCTCAGTAAAATCATGTAGAATAATTAGTATATAAGAGTGTGTAAATAGTAAATAAATTAATCTTGTTCCAACTGGTAAACCATCTTTTACTCGCCTCCGCAATATTGGTGACCCCGACGTGATTTCCTAGTGCTGATATAATTGCAGGCCAACTGCAGCCCTGAAAAGGTTTTCAGCAGCAAACCTAGGAACTATCACAGAAACGGTGGAGCCATATAAGGAAAAATTTACCCAACAGCCCACCAGCTTACTGACCACCACCATCAGCGAAATAGCGAAATAGCACATTTCAGTTGACTTCCCACAAGCGGGTCCAAACCAGCTGAAATATCAAGAGGCTAGAAAAATGGCACCGATAATTCCAGGGACACCTCAAAAAAACCCCGGTACATCGGCTGAATCAATCAGCGACAGCCAGGTGGTGGCTGCAATTAGCATTACGGAGAAAATACCAGCGTTTTGGACAGATTCACCGCGCTTATGGTTCGCGCAATTCGAGGCCATCGTAGCCTCCCAAAAACAAGGTGACGAATATAAATATAACAGCGTCATCGCAAAATTACCAAAAAAGGTCATACATCAAGTCAGCGACATCCTGACGTCACCGCCAAACGCAGACAAGTACCTTAAAATCAAGGAAAGATTAATTGCGTGCTATGAGGAAAGCGAGCAACGACGCTTCCACAAATTGCTTTCGGAGATGGACCTAGGTGACTCAACACCATCACAGCTGTTGAGAAAAATGAAAGAAGCCAGCTGCGACAAAATGACCGAAGATACCATCAGATTATTATGGTTCAGACAGCTTCCGGTATCAATCACCTCCATATTGGCAGTCTCCGAAGACCTCGACCTCACAAAATTATGCGAAATGGCGGACCGAATTTATGAAAATATGCGCTATAAAACCAAAACAAACAACTCGTCACAGGAATCCGCCGACGTTAACTTAATAACAATGCTAACGTCACAAATTGCAGCTATGCGAGTTGAAATAAACGAGCTCCGCGGTATGAGTAATCGCCGACCGATGCAACGCAGCAAATTCCGAGCAAGGTCGCAATCACGCTCACGGTCACGTACACGGCTATGTTATTATCACAGACGATTCAAAACAAAAGCATATAAATGCGATCAGCCGTGCTCGTGGATAAATAAAACCGATAAAAATTCGGGAAACGAGAACTAGCGCAGAATAAGACGGGACTCTGTGCCATACACCCCGCCAACCGTCTAACTATAACCGACTCAAACAGTGGTTATAGGTTTTTAGTAGACACGGGAGCAAATATTTCTGTATTACAAAACGCACAGGGTAAGAAAAACCCAAGCAACTACAAACTGTATGCCGCAAACGGGTCAACTATTGAAACTTATGGCGAAAGCACATTAACGCTAAATCTGGGGTTACGCAGACCTTTTACTTGGACGTTTGTAATCGCCGATGTAAAAATGCCTATCTTAGGAGCTGATTTCCTAGAGCACCACAGATTATTAGTGGATCTATACGGCAAAAGGCTGATCGACCAAGAAACAAAATTAACGACGCATGCGAAAATTGCAAGAGCAACACACATGCCTTCAATTAGATCCATCGACGCGAAATTACCCGAACATATAAAGCACCTGCTAGAGAAATACGTAAACGTCACTAGACCAACACCACTTAAAAAACCCACAGAACTTGGAATACAGCATCACATCATAACAAAAGGTCCTCCAGTTTATGCCCGCGCGCGCCCACTACCACCCGACAAATATAAGGCAGCAAAAAAGGAATTCCAAGAGCTAATAAACTTAGGAATATTAGAACCTTCCAGTAGTCCTTGGGCATCGCCTCTCCACATGGTAAAGAAAAAGAATGGGGAATGGAGGCCATGCGGAGACTACCGCGCGTTAAATAAAATAACAGTTCCCGACAGATATCCCTTGCCAAGACTGTTAGACTTTACATACATCGCAAGTGGAAAAACAATATTCAGCAAAATTGATATAAAGAAGGCGTTCCACCAAATCCCTGTTGCGGAACCAGAAAAGACCGCAATAATCACGCAAATGGGTTTATTTCACTGGAATTACATGCCATTTGGCCTCAGAAATTCAGCCCAAACGTTCCAGAGGTTTATGGACTCCCTGTTTAGAGACCTGGACTATATATATGTTTTCGTGGACGACATACTCATAGCAAGTCAAAATACCGAACAACATTACGTTCAACTAGAGGAAGTATTCACTCGCCTAAGTAAAAACGGCATCTCAATCAATACGAGCAAATGCGAATTCGAAAAGACAGAGATAGATTTCTTAGGTTATCATATAACGAGCCAAGGAATCACCCCCACGTCTGAGAAAGTACGAGTAATAAACGAATACCCAAAGCCAAAGGTGGTAAAGGAGCTACGTCGATTTTTGGGAATGATGAATTTCTACAGAAGTAGCATCCCACACGCCGCCGGACACCAAGCTCCGCTCAACAAATACTTAATAAACTGCAAAAAGAATGACAATACGCCAATCGAGTGGAATACGGAAGCTAACCAAGCATTCGAACACTGCAAACAGGACATAAGAGATGTCACAACACTCGCATTTCCGGAAACAGACACACCACTAGCCATTATGACAGATGCTAGTTTAAAATGTGTAGGCGCCGTACTTCAACAAAAAGTTCAAGGAAAATGGAAACCCATATCATTTTTTTCAAAAGGGTTAAGCGAGACACAAACAAAATATTCCACATACGATCGAGAACTACTCGGTATTTACATGGCAATAAAAAACTTTAGACGACTAATAGAAGGTCGCACATTTACAATATACACTGATCATAAGCCACTGATTCATGCATTCGACAAGAAGCAATCAGTGGATGAATCCCCTAGAAGAATAAGGTACCTAGAATATATTGCACAATTCAGCACAGACATAAGGCACGTCACGGGCAGCGAAAACGTGGTAGCCGACGCACTATCACGGGTAATAGAAACAATAGAACTACCCCAAATTCTCAACTGGCAAGAGGTAAAAAAATACCAAGACTGTGACCCGGAGTTAACAAAACTAAAACAAAATAGGTCACTAAAAATAACACAGGTACCAGTACAAAACAATAATACCAAAATTTATTGTGATATATCCACCGGTACAACAAGGCCATACCTACCACAAAAGTTCAGAAAAACAATTTTTGATAGTTTTCACAACATGAGCCACCCAGGGAAAAACACAACAAAAAAGTTGATAACCGCAAAATACATCTGGACTAGCATGCACAAAGACATGACAAGACCCTGGGCAAATTTATGCCAGCAGAACGATTTAGCCACATACACATAGACATTGTGGGCCCCCTACCGACATCACAAAACAAAAGATACATCGTCACTATGATCGATCGTTGTACGTCATGGCCAGAAGCATATCCTATTTCGGACATCACAGCAGAAACTGTAGCCAAAACCCTATACGATGGCTGGATCACACGTTTTGGATGCCCCAATTATATAACAACGGATCAAGGACGACAATTCGAGTCTGAGCTATTCAGAAGCCTAACCAAATTCCTGGGTATACAAAAAATCCGTACTACACCATATCACCCTCAATCAAACTCCAAAGTAGAAAGACTGCACAGAACCATGAAAGCAGCTTTGATGGCAAGAGGAAATACCGAAAATTTTACGAAAGAATTACCATCGGTATTATTCGGGATACGTACCAGCATTCGACAAGACACTGGATACTCAGCAGCCGAATTGGTCTACGGAACAACAATAAAATTACCAGCAGCATATTTTGGCGACTGTTCTAAAAACACAACGTATGCAGAGTTTGTGGAGAAAATTAAAGATAACATAACGCACATGACGTCAATTCCACAACGACAAAGCTCAAACAAAAACATATTCGTACACCCACGCTTAGCCGACTGTACACACGTGTTTCTACGATGCGATAAGCTACGTCCTACGCTCACAACACCTTACGACGGACCGTTTCTCGTAGTCAAACGTGACAACAAAATAGTCACGATCAAGCGAAACGGCAGGGAAGTGAACGTGTCGATTGACAGGCTAAAGCCAGCATTCACGACGAGCGACGACAAGATAGAAGCTCAAAATCAAGAGCAAGATAAGGCAGAGCCAATTCAAAACATAAAAAGAACACGTTCGGGAAGAATATCACGACCCACGGTCCGTTTCAAACAATGATATAAAAAGGGCAAAATGAAAATAAAAGTCACTCCACAGCAAGCCACAAGAAACAACACACAAGATGGGAAGCAGTCAAACCCACGAAAAGGAGCAAATAAACATGGTGCAGAACAATAACCTGGCAGCAAAGGCAGAAAAGAACACACACATGGCAGCAGAAATTGAAAAAATAAAAATCTGGATCGGAGTACTCATCGCTATAATTATACTAGCAGCAATAATAATAACAATCACCAGACTCGTACGGAAAACTAACAAAGTCATGGACAAAAAGATAAACAAAATAATCAAGGAAATGCAACAAGTGTAAACAACTGCAGAAAAAGACAACTCAGCAAACAGCGTGCACGGACAAGGTCGACGCACCACAGCAAATAATAACTAGAATTTTTATAAAGGGGGGAGTACTATGACGTGCTATGCGTCATAGGCAAAGTACACTATAACTAGGAAATAATATTATATAAACAGCACGTATCAATAAACAATAATGTCAGCACTAAACTTATATGAGTAAAACCCCACTCTTAATCTCAGTAAAATCATGTAGAATAATTAGTATATAAGAGTGTGTAAATAGTAAATAAATTAATCTTGTTCCAACTGGTAAACCATCTTTTACTCGCCTCCGCAATAGGGGCTAACGCAATTTCACCCCAAATCTTTTCTCTCGGAAGTCAGACTGCAGTCGCGCTCATATGAAAAGTGTCTATTAGCCAAACCCAAAGAGAAGGAAGAAGACTTGAGGCTTTTAGGTGAACGCGGGCTGAACCGGTAACAACGCTAAAGTTATTTGCAATCTGTTTCTGTCAGCATCATAATAATCGGGATATTTACCATGTTGCATTGTTTAGACTCCGATATTTCGGCGCTGTTGCAAGCATCCCGATTATTTTGATACTGATATGAGTGACCATGATAGTTTAAATAATCTGTTTCTAATTAATCACAGAGAGATCAGGTATAAAATTAATCAATATTTTATAATTGGCATTCATACGAACGACGCGACGATGAATGTGCGATTTAAAATGGTTTTGATGCAATAAAGTGGTAGTCATTTTAGAATAGAAAATCACTACTACAGTACACTTCGTAATTGTGAGTTAGTGTTTATTTCACGTTTCCGGTACGAAATATTCGAAAAATAATGCATTTTCGTATCAGGAGAGCCGTTTATGTTGGTTAAATTTACCTTTGTGATGTTAACCAATTAAAATCTACCAACTACTCATGTTACGAGTGTGACTAAAACTTGTATCAAACAGCATAAAGCCCCAGTTCACGGGACACGCACAATTGAGTTGTGTAAGAAATTACAAAACTGACTTGTGCAGTGTATACTCGTCTAATAATGTTGGAAAGGACTTATGAATCCTTGACTCCTATTAACTTGAGATCGATATATAAGACTTAGCTTATTAAATAAATCTTTGCTGCCTTTCTGTACCTTATTAGAAGGAAGAACTTTTGATACAACAAAGAGTCACAATTGTCGATTTTTCTTCTAAAACAGAAAATGGAATTGACGTCGATAAATATGTTTTGTATCTCATACAATTGTCTAGTTACTCATTAGTAGAATGTTTTTGTTGTGGTACATATATGCCTGTAAATCCTCGAAGGGGTAGGCAGAGGTGTAGTAACTTAAAACCCACATTTTGCCACCTATGGTTTTCGATCCACGTACATGATACGTCGTGTTGATTTAATTATAGTTAAAGCCGCCGGAACAAATACATAACATGTAATTTCAAAGCATAAGCTCCTGTTTCAAATAAAATTACTTGTTTAAATGAATGCTTATTTGAGATTATTATTTTTCTTTTGATACACATGCTAAGTGTCAAAAAAGAGGGTCACCATTACTTACATATACCACGTTACAATGGTGACACTCAGCTTGCATATGCTTTTACACGCCCCGCTTAAAGGATTCGGGACTACAGGAAGAAGGAAACACGTGAGCTGGTAATGAATTCCAGGCCTTAATGGTATGACAAAGGAAAGAGTATCCGAATAGCTTGGTTCTCGATCGGATAGTCTGCTCTGTGTGCGGGTGACATCTAAGCCCTGCACGTGTTGTCCTGTTTAGGAAAGGGGAGGGTGGGACTAGTTATGTAAAATCAACAACTTTGCAGTTTGTAACACAATGATATAATTGAATTTTTATCTTTAGTCACGGCGAAATTATATTGCGTCGTTGGCCTGACTTCCGTTAATCGTGGTACAGTAATATTAAGAGCCATATTAAGCCATAAAACACACATAAAAAAATAGAAAATACGACGAAGTGTTTCTAACAGTCTTTCGAAAGGCTGTTTTTCTTATTTAGCTTGCTTCAGTTTTAGTTTTATAGTACGTATGAAAAATCCAAAGTGTCGTTTTTTTTCAGGGACAGCAGTGCTCCTACTGCTCCAACAGTCTTATTGAAACGAACAAAGCATCATAAAGGCAGTATTTACTGTCTCGCCTGGAGTCCAGCAGGTGATCTACTCGCCACCGGCTCTAACGACAAGACCGTCAAACTCATGAGATTCAACAGTCATGCCTGCAATTTGGAAGGTCAAGAGGTCAGTTCTAATTATTTTCAATAGTAAACTTACGCTGCGTTATTGAGTAAATAATTGCATTGAGTGGGGATTCCAGAATCTCAATCACTAATCTTTATTCAGATTTTTTTTTCGTAAATGACGTTCACAAAGAATTGTTGATTGTATAAAGTTGGGTTATAAGTAAAGATGATATGTACCTGACTAATAGAAGAAGAGTGTCAATTGAAGTGTGGATGAGTAGACCTTAATGATGTTAATGCGTGGTCAACATAAGTCTCTTGCTTGCTCGCACAAAATAAACTGTAAACTAAAGCAAATTTAAAAAAGAAAAATTATCTAGTTCTAATGTAGTTCGCTGAGTTTCTTGCTGGTATCTTCTCAGTAGAACTAGTCTACCGAACCAGCGAAAGAATCATTTTCCAATGGTTTATTTTTACATCATTTAATATTTTTATATTATTTCTTGACATACATAATTGTAAAATTTTGACGTTCATATGTGCTCTTTATGTGCCTAAACTGAATAAATGAAATTGATTCTTTGATTGAATTAAGTAAATTGAAAGAGAATGAAAGATATAATAATATATTATCACTATCATAAAGTATTGATGATTGAATTGTCAATAACGTTACCAACCTAATATACCAACAAAATTTACATTTAATAGATATTATATTTAATTATACAGACATCTACTTTAACATAATTCTAGTAACAGGAGTATTTAAAAGGTTCATGATACCAAACAGCGGCAATATATTAGAAATAAATTGGGACTTGATGGCACTCGGTAATTTCTTAATACGATTAAATCGACAATTCGTCACAATATCAATCATTTACGTCCCATTTAATGGGACAGGTTTGTTTGATCTGTATCTCATTAAATTATGTAAATTGCTCTCGCACGCGACTTCGCTATCTGTAATACTGAGAACGTAATTCTTCATCTTCCATTTGAAAAGCCACCGTGTAATGGGAACTCATGGTCTCTTAAAAACGACTGTATTTTAAAACTGGGGACCGATTTAGTTTGCCACGTTTTCAAAACATGTGTTTTCAATTCGATTAGAAAGAAAAACGTAATATATATTAGGTATGGTCTTTAGTATAACCTGTCAAAACTAAACATACCTATATCTTCGTGAGGTTAATAAACTCTAAATTGATTGTGATATCAATTAGATATTAAAATTTTATAAGTTTCATAATAACATGTTTTGAGAATGTAGTTTTACAGAATTGAATCCCTTATGTACATACAACATTCTCTATATAGTTAAGAAAACAGTAACTTCTTTGTTCCATCAAATATACACAGGCTTTCTTCCATTTTCTTATACACAGGCTGTACCTATTTAGTGCTAATTTTGTTAATTCATTTATTATTTATCTGGGTCGTGTCAAATGTTATCGTGTAAAAGATATGTGGCGGTATATTGAAAGATGATTTTGTGCTGTTAATTGTTTTTTAGCCTTGAATTATCTCTGCAAGTAATATAATACGTAAAAGGTGATTCACATTAAGGAAAATAGATTCAGAAAGGTTTAGTAAAAATATCTAATGCTATAATCTTGAATATGTAATCTACTAATATAATACACGTGAAATGTGGTGTGGTGCTACAACAAAGGGGAGGAAAAGGGGAGATTAAATTTTGTATAAATTAAATAACGTAGGAATATATAAGTGATTATTGAATTCGCAACACTTAATTAATGATGAAAGAATATCTATAATACATTTTTTGACGTTATCAGTCAATAGTTACTGTAACTATTACTTATCAGACCACATTGTCCGGTACTGTAATTTGTAACTTATTATTTCACTACTCTGTTCGATCATGCGTCTTTGGCCCCGTGACATTTATTTCCGCGATTTATTTGATCAACCGATCTGATAGTCTTATAGATATGACGTTTTAATTATATTATAATCGTAAAATACTATCGGATTGTACCTACTCGTCTATGATGTATTTGTACACTATTGCTGTTACTCCAATAGTTCACACATCCGCCAGTCAGTTGTTAACCTTTATCGCCATCGAAGCATTACATTTACCGACCTTCGCGAGCTAGACCAAGTCTAGGATCACTTGACCTAGTGTTAGCGTTTAGTCTTAAATCTCATCCACCTCACCAATTAGATTTGGATTATCCAAATCTCGAAACTTCCAAATCACAAAACATATGACCTACAATCGAGATGTTGACAAAGTCGATAAAGATAAAAAAAATTGAATCGGATCAGGCGGGACTCGAACCTACGATCCCTCCCTTAAAGGGGGAATGCTCTGACCACTAAGCTACTGAATCTTCGCCTGAAATGCTTTAAAATTTCATTCAATGTTGACAAGGTTGTCGGATTCTTCCCAATACTGCTTAATACCTTAGTTTTTGATACAAATATGTATTGTAAAATAAAATATTGCTTATAAATCTATAACTTTTTTTCATTATTTTTAGCACCCAAAGTAGGACAAAATATTTACAATAAATTAAGTCAAAATTCATAACCCGACCACATTTGGACTACACGCTAAAAGCGTGTGACGTCACTTGGTTTTATAAAGAGCGTTTTCTCGAATTGTCTCGAGAAATTGAATTTTCATAATCAAATATCTTAAAAACTATTTTTCGTACAAACATTTTGTTTTAGCAGTTCATTATATTATTATAAAGTGGTAATTTTTCAAGGGTAAAAAAGAAGTCAACATCCCTATTATTGGCTTAGTCTTTTGATCTAGCTTTACGGTCCAAGTTCGTACTCTTACTACATTAATAAACTACAAGCTGATCAAGCCAAGTTTTAGCATGTGACTATATCTGAAGATTGGGTATGCTGAAATATAGTTAAGATTTTCGTCTGGACGTTCTACTCAAAAGATAAATAACTATCCTGTCTTGAAGCGAAGGACAAGTTATATAAACGATGAAATAAAACCCCAATTAAGAAATCTGAAATTTCATGACAGAAGAGAATTTTATCTTGAGCAAGACGCTTTTGCCTATGCAAATGTTTACTGTACAATATAGAGATGACTTAATATAAATATAAGGAACAATTGTTCTTTATCCAAGTGAATAACTATTTAGTAGGCTTATCTGATTACATTGCGTAAGAAACCCTAAAATTAATGTGTTATCTGTTCCATTACTTTATCTTTTAATATATTTGCTATTATTATTTACTGCTACATCTATTTGTAATACGTAGATATGACGAGAGGTAATATAATAATTCCATTGATTTTCGTACAAAATATCGTACAGTGTAATAAATAGTACACTGGCTCGATGTAACGTTTCTTCTTTAATGATCGTAATAAGTGCGGAAGACTCCGTGCCCATTCTACTGATCTCTTCCGTAACTTTTGTGGTGTTATATGTAAGTACGGATACTTACAACACCACAATGCCTGTATGTATATAACAGTGTTCTTGCAGTTAGCTAAACTAGTATAAAGTATTCATTTATGATATCAAACTTGATTACTGTCAAATCAACCACAATTTATTATTTAGAATACAAACGGACGTCATTTTGACTTCTCTTTACTATTTGTTATTTGATAACTCAGGTATATAGTTAATATTAGTTAATATAATTTATTTAGATTATAGAAATGTGCCCAATTAAAAAGAAAAGAAATGCGTGTAATTGACTGGGTGTGCCGGGTTAACAAGTTGGTCTAATTCCCTCGCACAATGTTTTACGCTTACGCGCCTACTAATCATGATTTCCCTGCAAATTAGAATTCTCTAGAGTTACAATACAACGCGTTTGCTGTCACATCTTTCACCATTTGTTTTTACACAGTTCGTAGTTTCAGTACCCTTTCTTATCACTACAGTAAGATGTTAAGGATGTTCAAGACAGGCAAGCTAGTTTTAGATTCGTAGCATAACTATACGGAACACTAGGTATCTTGCATTCCTTTCTATTATGTGAAATACGTCATCTGCTGGTATTGTTTAACTGCGCTAGCAGGTGGCAAAACAAAAAACTGACTGTTATGGGCTCCATAAGCTATTAGCCACTTTAATGATTGACAAATTGATAACGATCCGCGTAGTATAAACTTTATAAATTATCCGTTCTTGTGTTCATTCTTATTAAAATTGAAGCTAATACAAGTGATATTTGACGATAAATTAATGTAGTATTCTTTTCTCTTTGCATTATCGTAAACTATAAAATAAAAACGGACCGTCGCGTCATTCACAGAGTCTCGGAAGGCGACATCGAAGCAAAAACGAAAGTTATTATCATGTTACATCTAGTCTATCAAGTCTGAGCCATACCTACAGCCTGTTATAGCGTAAATCGTAACCATGTCATTAATTGTCAACAGGTTGAGCTGACTATGCATGATGGTACCGTTAGAGACGTGTGCTTCATAGAAGATACTTCGAACAAGACCAGCCTGTTGGTGAGCGGTGGAGCTGGTGACTGCAAAATATACGTTACAGACTGCGCTACAGGAAAGACGTTCCAGGTATTGTACAATGTATAGAAATTTGACCACACTAATGCATTGATCTTAATCTTTTTGTTTGTTTATCAAACTCGTGGTTGCTTACTTCTTGGCCATCGACCATCACCAACCAATGAGCGTATAGCATAATACGGTTTGATTTGTGACTACTCTCTAATTTTATTTTGGTGTTGATCTGCCTTTTGGAAGGCAAGCGTCAGCGCGGTCTGTGGTTAAAAAAATGTCTTGTAACAGAAATTAAGTAGTTAGTTACTACGTTTCATTTTGAGTGTCTGATTAATACACTGTTTGTATGAATAATTATACTGTAAAACTATTACACATACACCCTTCCATTCTCTACTATTGAATTTAACTAAGTAGGTGGTGCTCAGAAAGAGTCTTATACGTTTCTCGTAAATTTGTGCGATTGCCGTTTACCGCATTTCTTGTGTCTAACTCCATCATTCCGTGCTCATAAGAGCTTTTATCTTTATTGGAAAAAGGGTTTGATATCCTCATCGCTAGTGAATACAATCATTTTCCACAAATAGGTTTTGCAAATTGCGTCGTTTATGATATTCGCATATAAACAGATCTAAAATTGAAACGCACACACATCTTGGAAAATGGCTATTAAAGCAAATATGTGGTTTACGAGACCTTGAATACATTTTCGGGACATTTTTTACCGCAAATAATAAATTCGTAATTGAAACCAATTCGAAACGTTTCATTACAATAATTGTATATAATTCGCAATAAACTTCCTCGTCATCAAAATGAATATCAGTGTCGACGCGGTTTGCCAATTTTCAAGCGACCGCCTCACGCCCGAAATGGCCGTTCAGAAGTGGGCTTGACCACATTAAACGACCGCATTCTATGCTATTTAACAATTCAGTTTAATCTTATTGCCAGATCGGTATCCCTTTTAGTACCCATATAAATCTTCATCGCTGTGAAAGTGGCAATAGTGCTCACGTTTAATTTAATCTGATTAAATGATTTTACGTAAATTTGAGAGGAGACCTCCATCACCTTTGTATACATCTTTTTCGCGACCTTTGATTAGAAATCAAGGGGGCTTTTATCAACATCCGATCTGTACGCCCGCACGAAACACTAATGAATCGATTGGCCAAAACAGATCCGCAACTGCGTATGTTTTATGGTACAGATCTAGCGTACTTATGTGTTCGAAGTGTACGATCTGGTACTTTGTGCAGGCGCTGAGCGGTCACTCTGGTCACATACTGTCGTTGTACAACTGGGGTGGAGCGATGTTCGTTTCGGGCAGCCAGGACAAGACAGTACGCTTCTGGGATCTTCGTACTGGCGGCTGCGTTAATGCTATATCGCCCCCAGCGGGACACCCTACTAAGGTATGTATCACTTTAGATATATCGAAATTTGAATACGCAAACGTCGAATCTGCAGGGCTCGATTCTGCTAAAGTAAAACTACTTTCATGCCACGGGCATTGCTAAAAAGGCTTTTTGCCGATTGATTGAAAAAGTGTTATGAAATCAATTTCCTTTCATTTAATTTTAGACGTTAGTTTTATAGAAGAACGCCATTATGTGCAGTGTATATACAGTGTGTGATTTGCTTTAGTAGAGTCCTGTGCCCATTCCCGTTATCCATAGAAATGTATTTTTTTAAACATTCGCTGGAACTTTTGGAATACATGAAAAAAAATCAGCTGCATCGGTTGAGCCGATCTCGAGATGTAACTCTTCATTTAAAGCAAGGAACTTGGCGTACATTATTTTATTTAAGGTCTACACTCTACTCGAGTTAACTTATATCCACAAACTATATTTTCCTAGTGTATAATAAAGTGTTTATTAAATAAATATGCAACTGTTTACCATATGGAGCCGCTCCCTTTGGTACAAAGTTGACTTTCTCTTTGAATTATAAATGCCTATTAAAGCCGCGAAACTCATATACTTAATGATCAATCACGTAATATGAAACTGATTATTTATAGATTCCAACAGACAACAAGCCTTAAAGTCAATATCTGTTTTTGGTAGCCAATCGTGTTGTGAATTATGCTGAACAACTGTTCATTTTTGTGGTACATAACTGTGGGGCTCTTTGTCGTGATTATATGTTAGCTGATAAACAAACGTGACTCTGTCGTAGGCTTTTCTCGTGGGTTTAGGAAGCCAGACAGCAGTCGTACCTGCATAAGCGAGGTACCAAATCAAGTAATAGAGAAGTTTGAACCAACAATTCTGAACAAATTATTTTCAGTTATTACTTTAATTTTGGTTCCAAATTGCGTAATGCTAATATAAAACATATTAAAAATGCCATCAATTAAGTAAATCTAATAAAAGTCTGTTACAACACAATATTCGTGTGCGGCTTACTTGGTACATGTCTGCGGCAAATGTTGAGGCTTACGTACCTAATGTATCTTGTACCGAAAAATTTCTTCAACAAATGTCTCCGGATACAAGCTTTAATAAAAAGAGATTTATTGGACTAGGCGTATTAATGGCTATTGTTTGGCAAAGTTATGGCTCATTAATTTTACCTGCACCAAGAAATAGTTTTCTCGCCGTCGTGTTAGTGTTCATGGATACGTCTACTCGGACGTTTAGTGAATTAATAAATACGTACCATTTTGTTTTAGTATTTTAGTAATATTAAACTTTAATGAGTAAACTTAGTTTATTTGCAGATTAGTGTCCCGAACATGAGATACTACCGTATACATATCGAGAGAACGCAGCGTTGCGATTGGCCGACTGCTTACTTTAAACCTGTGTGTGTGTGTGTGTGTGTGTGTGTGTGTGTGTGTGTGTGTGTGTGTGTGAAGCTGACCAATCACAATGCTTCGTTCTCTCCATAAGTTTACGATTACGATAGTTTTTCGTGCTAGGGGTACTTGTTAAATAAATATATTTTACGAGTTATAAAATGAGCGAAACCTTATCTTCGCGATGCTTTTTTGTATTATATTTCTACTCGGATGAATACGTCAATGTAATAATAAACGTTTGAACCTGGGTCAATTACCATCCCAAGGCGTGAGAACGCATGGCTCTCACACCTGAATGACGTCACGTCGGAAAAAATGACAGTCCAGTTAAGATTGGATTTGGTTCTCTTTGTCGTAAAGCGCATGCCTACAGCTTAATATCTTTTCAAAGTATGTAAAACCGAATTAATGATTAAAATAAGAACTGTTTAACTACTCTATAAAGCTATCAAATGGCCAGTCCAATGAAAATGCTGTATATAACTGTGTTGAATAAGCCTATTTTCGACTAATCTTTCCAGGCATTTCTAATGTTAAATTCGTCACACAGGGGTCTGCAGTAGCTTCTTTAGCAGTAGACCCGAGCGGCAGGCTACTCGTGTGTGGACACGACGATGGCTCCTGTGCTCTCCACGACGTCCGGGGCTCCCGGGCCCTGCAGCGTTTCACTCCTCACTCGGGCGACCTGCGCAGCGTTCGGTTTTCACCCGGCGCTTACTACCTACTTACTGCAGGATACGACGGAAGAGTTGTCCTAACCGATTTACAAGGTAAACGATTTTAATTTATTTTGCAGGTACAGTCAGCGTCAGAATGATCTTGAATACCAAGATATAAAGAGCAATTGATTTGTTTTATTGATTTAATTTGTATTATTGTCCGAATTAAAGGTGTGTACCAAATATCAGAACAATGATTCAATGGGATAGGGGAGCAACAAGGTATTAAAATTATTTTGAGTACTTCGTTCGATCTGATGCTGACAGTACTGTATATTTTACTTTTAACAAATGAGATTTAAATGTAATATTTGTTCGTTTAGGTGACTTAACGTGCCCCTTACCAAGCGTGCCGGTGGCTCGTCACCCAGACAAAGTGATCTCGGCCAGGTGGCACCCGGACGACTTCTCCTTCCTGTCGACCTCGGCTGACAGGACCGCCGTGTTGTGGACGATACCGCCAGTCTAGCCCGGTGCAGGCCGAGCGCCCTCGCTTATAACAACAATATGTTCGAATTGGAAAAAATTCACCGTGCACCATACTACATTTTCTTTAAACTATAATATTACAGCGAAAAATATACAAATATAGACGATTAACAAAAGAAAATGGTGAATTTTAGGTTTAGTATGTTTATTCCACTATAAATATTACTGATTCGTCGAGACTACGTTTGTACGACGTACAAGTTGAGCGAATTACACGAACTGGCTGAATGACACGGTTTTATTTATTAGATAATGTAAGGATTAGTTAACGCAAAACACGGTTACACGAACACTTTGCACTGTAACTTAACCACTTAAACTAAATTTACTTATATTACATGATTATTCCAGTAGCGACTATTTCGCGTACTCACTACTGGTCGGTTACACAATCTCATTAAGGGTGGGTAGCCTTTATAGTCGTTTACATTTAGCTATCAATAATAGAAATGTATTTTTGTAATATACGTAGGCTTAGAGCAGACACCTACTCTGAAAGATAGATAGATACCTCAGTGACAACACATTTTAGTATCAATATGCGTAAAAATTGTACATGAATAATACTCAGACGCACAATTTCTTTTTAAATAGTAATTTTTTGACATAGTATGTTAATTAATCCAGTGATAAGTGACATTCAGCCTTTCAGAGTACGGTTAGTTTACAATTTACCTGCTTCTTAATCGTGTCTTCTATAACTCTTAAACTATTGGTGTAGACCTATATTGTAGCTTACATTAATATCCACTAAAATGTTGTTCTATTTTGTGAAGGCAGATATTGCGTACTATCATTGTTTGCGATTCCTGTTGATTACGCTTGTGCTGTATGAATGCTTTTAATCTTATTAATCCGATTCAAACAAGAGCTTTAAAGGGGTGGTTCATCTACAATGGAAACTACATAAACTTTGAATCGAGCAGAACCGAAAATTTGGAATGCAGAGTGTAAATAGTTGAAGATTAAATGTTTGACATTTTAAAAATGATTTTAGATTTATTAATGGATGATTTTGTGGTAGAAGCACCCCAGTTTGACAACGTACGTAGAAAAATACGCGATTATTTTGTCACAAGAACCATGTAGAGTTAGTTTCGTAATTGTACTGATCTAATTAGTTCACAGTTTTAGTTTGTGGTTAAGAATGTAAATGTATAGTGATACGGTGTAGAATTATATCGAGTGCTGGATGACGACGGGTCTTGTCTCATAGGCCGCTCTTAGGCTGAGGCAGTTGGCACTGTTCCGGGCCAGGACGGAGCAGTTGAGGGCCGCTTGCTATCGTAACAAGAATTATTTAATTTGTTTTAGACGTTTGTATGTATCGAATAGAACCAGAGAGGCGTAATAAAATATAATATTTAAAGCGTTTTTTGTTCCATCGCTGCGGGCAACCGCTGTGTAAGTAATTAACTATACTATTAATTATATTAATATTCTAAAGAATCTTAAAGATTATAATGTTACTTAAAACAATGTTACTAAATTGTATTGCAATATAATTGTGTACGGGTTTGCACAAATATAATGTCACTGGTATGTACGATCGTTTGCATAGTTTATGAACCTTGTCAAACAAGTACTTACATTAAGTAGTGTTTGATAGTTATCATAATATTTATATTCGGTTGTGTTATGTAAATTGCCAAAATATTTATTGTAGTCATTGATATATAAAAAACTCAAGATACACGGTACCCTAAATCGAGCGTACAAAATTGGTTATGCACTCAAAGCAACATCAAACCATATATGTACCTACTAAAAATGTATTTACAAAAGCTATGTATAGAAACATAAACAAAATAATATAATATAGGTGAGAGTTGCAAAGTAAGTTTTGTATAGGGCTGTGTATATTAGTATTTTTGTGTATCAATGATTGTAGTAGTATTCGTATGCGATGTATGACAAATTTTCACAAAGTGCTTACATGATTACGATGAACAAAAAGTAATTGTAAAATAATATGTGAAATAAACATGTTAGAATTATCTGCAAAGGGACAATCACATAGTACGTCAAATACGCGTTATATACACATTTCCAATGACAATAAAATTCTGTGCGGATATTGGCTACAGACTAACTGAACTTAAGTAAATATTTTTCAATGTTCGTCTGATATATTTTGACATATCTGATATTTCGCGTATCTGACGTTTAAGGCAATTAATTTTTCGGGTCTACCAATTTTATTTATAACAGCAATTAGCTAATGGCCTAACTGTATGCCCACCAGTCTCTCAGTAGAAGAGATGTAGCGACGTAGTAGAGACATCACATTGTTCAAGTAGTATTTTTATGTTGTCTGTACCTAGTCTTTTCTGTGAGGGGAAGTGGGGTCACGGTAGAAGTGGAGAAAGAGGTAACGTCACTGGTCGAGAGACAGTGACCGAGCATAAACATATTAGTTTTCTTGGATAAAAATATTTTGTAAAGCTTTGTTGTCCACACCCATGGAGTCGCACTTAAGGTACGATCGTAACCGACCGCATGTAGCAGCATACATTACTTGTTAAACTTTGATACGGGTAAACAACACCACGGAGAAGCCGCAATGAATTTAAACAATAATATCATATTCAAGTCTATACGCGGTACGCTGTATCTGCTTTATGTGATCGAAAACGAACACGTATCTTAACGGGGGACATGTCACCCCATTTTTATTAAGTCTTTATACCCAGACATACACAGCTACGTAAAGTCGTTTAAGCATAGCCCGAGTGTGTATAACGCACGAGCTTAAGACGTTAGGCTTCCAACGTGACCTTGAATGTCTCTTTCACCAGAGTTTCACTTATAAGTCATTAAATTACTCTTAGGGCGGCTAACAGGACTAGGTAAAACGGGGTAAGTAGCAGCCAAGGGGGTGAACAAAAATAAATAGTGTAGTTTTAAATTTTATGATGCACAGAATCTATAAATAACTGGTTAGGTACCTACATGAAATTTTGTAAAATAAATTATTGAAAAAAAACTTTTAACTTGAATCCAAGAAGTGCATTATTTACTGTACACCAATCACACAAACATATTAATAAAAGTTAATAATAAATAGCTTAAACACATCGCAAACGGCTAGTACCTTTCATATGTAAAAAATATCCTTAGATAGAACTATGTATAATAATTTCGGCGTCCAGATAATTTATTGAAATAAAATTATATAACAACAAATAGGATTAATCTATGTCTCAAATTTAACCATCGAAACTGTAACCAGATCTTTGTTAAACCGAATTTCTTTAACACCTGTATCTGTTATCATTTAAGAATATAATCATATTATTTACAATATTATTGTTTTTTATTAAACGTCACCTATAGTTACGAACTTCTTAGGTCCGTATTCTGGAAGGGTACCTACTCCGTTTTGAAATATCGATTTAATTGAGGAGACATTGTACAGACAATCTGTCAAATCTGTCAATCTGTTCATAGAGTCAACGCCAGAAAACAAGTCCAGAAGTGCCAGAAAACTAAAAATGGCATAGCCGCCGCGGTCGGCCATGCTGTGTGTTGATTGGTTCAGGCCATGACAATACGGTTTAGAGTTGTCAGTATATTTTTTTATGATTTAACTATACAGGGTGTATTTTTGAAACGGGGCAGTAAGGGCAAGTACCTTAACCGTTGCAGTTACAGCAAAACGTTCTTAAAAGACCTTCCCTAACTTTTTGGGACATTTTGAACTGCATTCACAGATTTTGTAAAAAACTTACAGTTAGCAAAAAAAATGCAAATAGTTGAAATTTTTTTTTTATGCCAATCGATTCTATTTCATGTGGGGATCAAAAAACTCTATGGGACCATTTTAGCTTTCAGTACTAGAAAAGACAGAAATCGCCAAAAACGTTTCCCATACATTTCGTACGGAAATATGATAAATCAACTCGAAACTCATAGGTCAGGTAAAATTTTGAACTTATTTAAATAAAAAAAATCATTTAAACATTTAAGAAATTGGTTTATGAAATAAATTGCTCAAAATGATTTCCATTTTCACGAATACATAAGTCTATCCTTTTTTGCACTGAACGAATGGCGGCTAATAATGTTCTGGGATGAATATTACGTAAAATGGTCATTAATGCATCCTTGAGCTCTTGAACACTGGCGTACGTCGTCTTATACACCTCGTTTTTCACGAAGCCCCATAAAAAAAAATCAAGTGGTGTTAGATCGGGGCTACGAGGTGGCCACTGTGTTGGACCATGTGTACCTATCCACTGTGTACCGAATAGGCGGCTCAAATTGGAACGTGAAAGGTGACTGTTATGTGGCGGAGCACCATCTTGTTGAAAATGAACTTTTCGCAATTCCGACAGGGGCCATTCGTCCATCTCGTTTTCAAGATGGTGTAAAATGACTTCATTATACATGGCAGAATTCAGTTTCCCTTCATACAATTCCACCATTATGACTCGATTGGACATTATACCACACCAACAGTTGAATGAGAAGCGAACCTGATTATGACTTGCCGTAACTCTTAGTGGATTTTCTTTGGACCAATAGTGGTGATTTTTTCTGTTGTTCATACCGTTATTGGAAAAATTCGTTTCGTCTGACCACAGTATGTAATTTAAAAATTCATGATCTCTGCTTATTTTTCCTCTTAGCCATCTGCAAAAAGTAAGCCTTCGAACATCATTACCCGGATGTAACACTTGAACTATGCGCCCATATCGATAGCACTAGTAGCCGTATTTCTTCCATATCTTTATCACAAGGGAGTGGGATACACCTACATCAAGGGCGACTTGCCTGGACGATACCTCTGGATATGCTTCGACATAAGTCAGAACCGCAATCTCCGTGTCCATGTCCACACGAGGCTGCCGCTTTCTTTTGAAAGAACCCTGCAATTCCAGGATTTTCAAAAGATTTTAATAACCTTTCTTGTTGGCACATGCCGCAACGGATACTTATTGCGGTACCACACTAATGCAGCTCCCGCATTTCGATTATTGGCAAAATACGCTTCTAATAAGTAAATTTTTTCACGATTAGAAGACATTTTAGCGAAAATCCTTAATTAATAACTCATACGAAGTTTCTCAGCTGAAACTAAGTATAACACACAGAAATTCGAAATTTGAGGGTAAAAATTCTTTTTATTTACTTTACAGTCAATTCTACCCACTTCCTGGCCATAACAAAAAGTTAGACCATCGTAGAAATTTGTTTCTGTTGCCTAAATGTATGGGAAACGTTTTTGGCGATTTCTGTCTTTCCTAGTACTGAAAGCTAAAATGGTCTCATAGTTTTTTGATCCCTACATGAAATAGAATCGATTGGCATAAAAAAAAAATTTTTGGACTTTTTGCATTTTTTTTGCCAACTGTAAGTTTTTTACAAAATCTGTGAATGCAGTTCAAAATATGTCAAAAAGTTAGGGCAGGTCTTCTAAGAACGTTTTGCTGTAACTGCAACGGTTAAGGTACTTGCCCTTACTGCCCCGTTTCAAAAATACACCCTGTATAGGTATTTAATTTATATTTATGATGGTCACTGGTCATCAGTCATATTAATTCCAATCTCGTCTCGACATGTACACTAAAAATGCATATTACAGTTCTTTTGGCAGTTAGCATGAGGTGCTACGGCAGCGGAGGAGCTCAAACCCGCTGATCGCCTTAAAAAGTGTATAGCTGGGAGGTTTCACAACACGCTCCAACACTGTTTCTTGATGCACTTTGGCTGAAGTTTTCACTCCTTTAACTTCTTAAGTTCAGCAGTTCAACTAAGAACTATTACATTCGTATCTGAACAATGAAAGATCTGTTAAAATATAAAGACGAATTGGCAACATTACATGTTGCGACTGCCACGCCGTGGCCAAGCGACTTATTTCGTGGCGCGTACTCTACAATCTGTCCACAGATAAATCGTGATTTAGGACTGAGAGTCGTTATAGAATACGGGCCTGCAACATCTAGATTTAGATCGGAACAGTCAATATTCAAAACAGGACCTGAATACCTTTCAAGGACAACTGATGGCCTTAGATGGCCGTGCCGTTTTGGTCGGTTCGAGTCCGACATAACTATCCGAATGAATTTCCTCACATCAAAAAAGTCCCTTTCCACGGGGATTACTCTTAACAATGTGTGGTGACGTGGAAAGAATACAAGAATCACTACCCCGTCTCATCCGAAGGGTGTTGTAAGAGGCGACTAACGGAAAAATACGCAGACAATATCACTGCGAGAGAAGGAAAACTCGAAATAAAACCCTGTACCAACTCGTCTGACTAGAGTGGAAACAGTAGGCCAAAGCCTCTCAACATTGGTAGAGGTCTTTGTCCAGCATTAGACTGCGATAAGCTTATTGATTGATTTGTTTGACTGAACTATCTGGGCAAGTCCTGGATATTCGAAATTTCCCGATGCCACGTCTGGCTAGGAGTGTGAAAACATCTACAGACATTCTTACTTATAGAATCCATGAATAATGTTACAAACATTCTTACATGCATACTTATAATCACGCCTTTATCCCTGGAGTGTTAGGCAGATGTGGATTATAACCAGCATTTCACCAATAATGGTATTCGGTCCCACTAACTAAGGGATAGAGCTGTTTAACAACAGAACTGTTTATATACAGCCCAGACTCAGCCTCAGATGCATGGCTTAAGTCAACAATAGTGCCCGGAATACGGCAATAGGCTCAAACACACAGGAGGTAGGACACGACGGTATTTCCGTCCAATTGAGCAGGCCGACTGGGGAAGCCCTACAGAATACCGCGGCCATAATTACCTCGTGTTATGTTCCCCACCGTCGGGAACCTAGTGGGGTAGCCAAACCTCTCTGGAGAGTTTTGTGTTGCGCACGTCCATAGGCCGCGGTAACCCCTTTCCATCAGGTGGGCTGTGCTTGTCTGCCACCTAAGTAGTATAAAAAACATACACCCAGACTAATGCAAATATACATATATTTGCACTGAGTGGGAATCGAACCCGCGCTTCCTGCGTAGCAGACGAACGTTCTACCGCTACGCCACAGAGGCCGTTAATGTCTTTGTTTTACCCTCTTTCTGTTGACTGACTGTTCTGATATTTGGTACATACCCTTAGTTCGGACAATAATACAATCTAAATCAATAAAACAGTCTCAACATGATCTCAGCACCAAGATCTTAATACCAAGGCATTAAAATCATTTTAAGACCGTAGTCAAGATCGATCTGATGCTGCTGATGATGTTGTAATTGCAAGGTGATTATTTCATACATTTTTTCGGGAGTAGCTGCGATGTGCTATAACTTTCCGAGTGCCTGGGCCGCCAATGCATATTTTTTACCAAGCACCGATGCATCAACAAAGCCCCTCCCTCAGACAAGTGCAAAAGATTTGTAAAATGGAATATATTGATCATTGACATATCACGGCAAATTACGTGCAAATCATATGCTATAACAATTTTTTTTTATTTTGGAAAAAAATACTCACTTTAGTATAGTATAATGAACTGCTAAAGACAAATAGTTATAAAAATATTGGATTTTGAAAATGCCATTTCTCAAACCGGCCGAAAACGCTACATACAAAATCGTAATTGCAAGTGACGTCACGCGCTAGTTGCTCGTAGTGGAAATGTATGGAGTGCAAGACATTATCACATTTATCTCGGTCCACGTTGCGTTTACATGTGTATAGTTTTTAATAAAAGTAATTTAAAATGTAATGAGGAATTTATAAAGTTAAAAATTGGAACAGAATTTGATTTTTTATATTTTGACTTATTTTGGGAAATAAAAATAATGAAGTATATAGAATAATGAAGAAAGTCATGGTTTCAGTTGGGTTAGGAAATATTTAATTTTTTCCAAAAAAAACTAAGATATTAAGTGGTATCGGGAAGAATCGGACGATCTTGTCAAATAGCCACTTGTTTAGAGGGTCAGTTATAAAAACGTCCGACAGTGTCGCTAAATTGCGCGACCTAACGCAAATGGTCTCCAATAGGAACTGTTACTAAAAGTAATATGGGTGCTGGGTGCTCTGGTCATATCTACTGTTTAAATAATCTGTAGTTCACAGTACAGTATCCAACTTTTGATTCGGCATGTCGGGATCAATACTACCTAAGGTTGCACTTATATAGTTTGACTTATTTCCCTTATGTACCTAGGGCGTACATCAGACTGACAGTTGGTACCACTGTAGAATAGTAAAACAGTTTACAGATAATAGTGAACCAAACTTTTTAAATAATTCAATTGCGATTTATTTGCTATTATCCCCGGCTATTTTACCAATTGTAATATAATTCGTTGTAAACTGTTTATGAGTCATTTTCGCACAAAGTTCTGACTGTAGGTATCAACTATAGAATAAAATACAAACTACTCTTTAAATATTTTTAACTATATAGTTAGGTAAATTAGACGCATTGTGCATAAAAGTGAACGCTCTAGAAAGCCAAAGCAAGCCGATCTTAATTGCACTCTTTCTCTTCTTTCCGACGACGCGCAACGCGACATGCCTAAACAAAGGCTGGGTGCTATAATCGCCTCGTTGCAAAGAAAACTTAAAGCATACTAATATGTAGGTACCCGTATTGCTAGGTACATGGCTGCAACGAGTATACTGTTTATGCTATGCATGTTTGTTATACTTTTTAACCTACTTCAAAAATCGAGCAATATGGACGTTTGTTTTTTTACACTGCAACAAAACAAAATGGTTTTGCGTAACAAGTCACTTGTTTGTAATAATTTTGTAACTCTAGTTCATAACCAGTTGCGGTAGAGTATTTTTATTTCTAATACTATAAGTACCTAGGACTAGATACTGTCGTAAATTCATTCAATTAAACAAAAATGTAACGAAATATTTACCTGCAGTCTGGTCACTGCACTTGCTGATTGATTGTTTTCTTGAGGAGTTTGAGGTAGGAAAACCAGATGCCAAAAGAAAGGTCAAAATAAAGGCCGGAGGATAAAAAGTGTGCGGATCGAGCTCCGAGATGTACCTAAGTAAACCTCAAATGTAAATGGGCGCAATATTATTAATATGATGAACATGAATTTGTATAATTTCACCATTTGTCGCTCTGTTTCATTAGGTAGGTAACGCGTTTGATATTGGAAAACCAACTGGAAGGTTATGAAAGAGAAGCATTTTCTACGTTGATGTTTATGCTCTTTTTGCGAATAGTATTTGCAAAAAGAACATAAACAATAACGTAGAAAATGATAACACAGATGATTTTACGGTCAGTCTTGCTTCTCCAATTTTGTCTTTGAAAAACGGTTGGTGATATTCATCAACATAGATCGGGTCTGCAGTGTATCCGACCATAGGTAGGTACTAGCGTCAAAACGACCTTGACTACAAAGTCTCAAAATGATCTCAATACCAAGGTTTACTGATTTAAATACTAAGGTAACTGTTTTATTGATTTAAATTGTAGTATTACATAAACATAATTCACGCCTATACCCCCGAAGGGGTAGACAGAGGTTCTAGCACCCACTTTTCTCCAATTTATGTTTAGGTACCAATGTAATACGTGGCGAGCCTATTGCTACTAACCGGGCACTTATAAACCTGCGATAAATACACACATAACTTCGAAAAGCATCGAAAAGTCATTGGTGTGTGCCATGGTAAACCTGGGATCGAACCCGAGACCTCGTCTCAGCAGTCCATTACCCATACCACTAGGCTACCGCGGCTAAACTTGATTCCGTACCAAATATCAGAACAATCAGTCAACTGGAACAGGAAGGGTGGAAAACCAAGGCATTGAGATCATTTTGAGTACTTTGTTCACCAAGATCGATTTAAGAACTGCGAGGAGGTAAGATAAACCGGTAGGACTCCCTTTGAGTTGCACACGTTCATAGGCAACGGTAACCACTTTCTATCAGGTAGGCTGTGTGTGCTTGTCTACCACCTAAGTATTATAAAAAATGCTGCTGAGTGTCTATATACACTAGGCAAAAAATTGCAATATTTTTTTGAGAAATTGCTTTGAATTTACGTTTCTTGAACTTCTACCTTTTATTGCGCTGTAAAACATATCTTTTAACCAAATTTTATGAATGTTGATCAACGATAATTACCTATCTTAAGTATTGAAATTTCGTGAAAGAATTGTATTGAAATTTTCTCCTCTTTCAACGGAAGTTCGGATATTCTATACTTCCACATCCTCCACCTTCAACTTGTTATCCATTATACTCGTAGGTATGTGCTACGCGAAGGTGCTACGTTTATAACAATGGCTGTCGCTTGTCAAGTACCTAGGTGCCTATTATTTGGTTTTTTTCAAGGACTGTTCGTTTCAAGTTGATAGGACAAAATACTTTGCTTTGTTATTTAAGAACTTACTACATACATATTTCTCTAGAGATAGGTCTCTCAGACATATCCGTAGTGCCTTTTTACGTGAGAATCACTCACCCATCCTTACCAGTTTTCACCTACTGCTGCAAAACAAGGACAGCTACAATTGGTGGGTGTTGTCTTTACTAAGATTTAGGAAAGGAAGCCTTGGGTTTATTAGTAGGTATTTGAAGGTATATGTTCACGCAAAGATATTACCAATATATTATTGGACACATTTATTAATACAGCAATAAACACAGAATGAACAGAATTTCCTTTATATTCACTAAGTATAATAGATTAAACTGTGGTATTCCATTGTTCATGATCAATATAATGTAGATTAGAACAGTGTTTATAAACGGTGCTTAGGTAGGACTCCACTAATAACGGTTAATTCTTGACATTTAATAGTTCTATGGCATAATAGAGTACGTGTACATCGAATAAGTGCTAACATGTAAATACGCAGGTCCTAGGTATATAACATACGTATACATCAATAACAATCAGATTTCCAAAGTTTTAAAATATTCCATAGTATCTTAATTAAACATCGAAAGGAAAGTTTACAAAAGTCTTTTTAAAATACAATAGATGTTATGTTCGAAATGTCTTTCAATATCGTAGCAATTTGTAAAAAGATCGCAGTGAAGGCTACGTCGAAGTCAAATATACAAAAAGAAATGCATTTTCAAGTATTCACTTTTCTTACAAAGACTCCATAAAATATTATAATAAGTTATATAAGACTAATCAGTTATTTCATTATACACTATAACATTGGTAACTTTAAATAGCTACTTAAATTTAATAATATAACATAAACACTTGTTAACTAATAAAATTACATCTGCTTGCATGAACTGCCTTTGTTTTGAGTCAACGTTTTCACTTTCATTGTTCACTTTCAATGTTCAATTTCAATGTTCACTTTCAATGTTCACTTTCAATGTTCACTTTCAATGTTCACTTTCAATGTTCACTTTCAATGTTCACTTTAAGTCATTTCTTTAGTTCATTGCCTACTTCACTATAATTTATCAATACGCTTGCATAGATTAAAAGCCAGTTCATTGCAGACGCCCAAGAAGTTATAGAAATATAAGTTATCTATCTAAATACGAGTATAATATGAACAGCTTTTACATAATATATAACATAAAGGAATATGCACATTTAATTTTCAACATAAAGTCGCTACAGTATTGCACTATTTATTAAACTTTAAAAGAAGTAACATGTTGAAGACCTGAAGAACGCCAATGTACAATGATATACTTAAATTGTATATTAATTAAGTGTATACCTACCACATATATGAGTATATAATTATAACCATCGCTACATCGCTACTACATCTAATGACATGTAAGTAAAACATCAATCTATTAATACCTGTATCTATTTTGCTACTACAACAGTTATCAATTATTGAGATGGTCCTTTTTAAGCTCAAGGTCAAATAGGATATAATATCTGTTCATATGAACGGAGAAGAGGCTAGCAACTTCAAAACAAAATATGCAAATGAAATTGTAGTACCATCTATTAAATATATTTTACAAAATTACAGTTTCTAGGGCCTAACTCTGCTTTCTCTTCCTAAAAATTTTAGGTTGAAAAGCAAAGCCAGACTCTCTTTCTTGCGCAAATAACTGGGTTAGTAAACCTTGCAGCAATTGCACGGTAACGACTATGTCACTCTTCTTTTACATTGTTGCTCCCAGTTTTGGGTAACACAATTATAACACAATGAATTCATGGAAAAAGCTTCATCTTCGTTCATAGAACCCTTTGAAATAACCCCTCCCCCATAAGGGCATGGGAAACATCTGAATAACTCCAGATAGAGTTGGAGGCCGCAGTAGTTACGCATATATTTCTTATGAAAAGGACAGTTTCCTTCAGAAAGATGTGGGATGGAATAGTAGGCACTCTGCGAGTTAATCGACTCTGACGGTTTTTTGAATTCAAATCCATATTTCTTGATTTCTTTCTTTCGTTTTTCATTTTGCGATAGCACTTGTGAACATTTTTAGGAACAGCCTTTAATTAAATATCTTAGCTGCCCAAATTTTAAAAAAATATGGTTATTGGTATCATTTATTTTAGAATAATAAATATCTACAGATTAGATATTTGTCTTATAAACATTATTAATCTTAGTAGCTTCGCTTTACCCTGTTTGCGTACAGACGAATCGCCTTTGTATAAAATATACTAAAACTTTTATCAGAATAATTTTAACAGTATGTGAATACAGCTAAAATATTTCGAATGAAAACATAAACTTGGCATGGTAAAGGAATTAATCCCAAATGGCTACCAGCGTTGACGAAGCGTACACAATCCTATCGATGTAATATTTCTATCAATTATGGATAGCCTCATTAATATTTTGGGTTTATATGTAATGGTCTTACTGGACAAATCACCCGTTTAAATATTGACTTAAAAAGCCCGTCACAGAGTCTTACGATTTACTCAATACGGTTGTTCTAACGCAAATATTTATTAACCTTTCCGGTGACTTGAGTCACGGAGTCAGTGGTAAGTAGTATTTTATACTTGAGTGCCCAATGTGAATAGAATATTATCTATACCTAGCTATTAGACGTTAGCCTTTGACGCTCATTGGAGCGTAATAGCTAATATAGGTAAGCACATTAAGAGTAAGACTTTAAATACATGATATATTATGTAATCCGAAGTTGCGCAGTGTGTGTGTGTGTGTGCAATCAAAGTATTTAGTCGGCCGCTCGCGATATTTGCTCATATTGGAAAGAACATGTCCATAGGATAGGTATGTTCCCCATCAAACAGGGCGTTACTTTATACGACTTATTTACAAAAAACATCTATACATCTTATTACTATAACATATATCTCATATTAATAATGATCTTTAAGATAAGCTAAATAATAATTGGCTAAAGAGTAATTCGAACCAGTCACGTTTTTCGATTCCTAAATCCGTGTTATCCATTACGCAACAGCCGCTCCATTTTTATTAGTTTACGAAGTGTTGTAAGTAACAAAGTACAAGAATGTGAAATATATCTTTTTAAGTTAACAGAATTTTCGATAAAAAATTCAGCGAAGTTAGTCGCCTGACAAACGCGAAGGGCGCTTTAATATTTCATCGGCAGAAAGGGAAAGTACTGGCTGAAGACAAATTACACGACGCGACGGCTCACAGCAGCTCTGAGTAACGGTACTTATAGCTGTTTTGGTGGATCTCCGTACTCAATACATGCGTTAAGTACTTCGGCATATATTTATCGAAAATGGGATATTTTAAAGTTAATATATTAATTTTACCAAAATTCAAAATCCCACACCATCAAATATATTCCAATATGTTGATACAGCACTGTCTTTCAAATCAAATATTTACATATTTTTTTATTTATATATCCTTTGTTGTACGCCGATTTACAATATTCTTGAAACAGAAATTAAGAAGACAAGAGCAGTACAAAGAGCGGGCGTATCGATTTACGCATTTTCTGCCAGGCAACCTATAAATATTTACTAAATTGGGTTGTAGTTAAGTACTGTTTAATTATTACAATGTTGTTACAAGCGTAAGATTTCTCAAGCTTTGCTTTACATTATGTACCTTACATACCCTATTCGTACTATGCATCGTTATGTAAAAGAAATGATTACGTACATGCTTTGAATCATAACGAAAAAGGTTAAAAGAAGGTCGATCTTCGTTGAATTTTGTACAAGACTAATACAGAGATCACCCATGGATGAATATTGCCTTTTTTATTTTGCTGAAGATTACCCAAGTGACGTTTGACGAAATCCCTGAAGAATTATGAATAAATCACGGCACTATCTACTCGATTGCCATGATATTGAAGCTTAATTTATATTTATACGTATTCGGTATACCTAAATTTGAGCGATACCTATAAAAGAATTCGCAATCAAGCACTTTTAGGTCGAAATGTAATTGTCCGAACAAGAATGAGATTGATATCAATTTACGTGTTCTGTACGCAACCACTCGTATCGTTTATATTGAGATTGGTTCAGAATCTTTTACGATATTAGGTTCTTAAAATATCTTCACGAATGTAACATATTAAATGGAAATTTATGGAAGATGAGTATTTATAAGAATAATTTATGAATTTCTTGACATTAATGGAAATGTACATAAGGGAGAGAAATGTGGGTGAATAATCCGACTCTTTGGGTTTATGCTGCTATGAATATATCTACTTTTACATAAGTAGTATGAATGTAGTACCTATATATAATATATTTCATATGTTATATACTGCTATGAATATAGCATGTAATGTGTTATATATTTTACATGTGTATTCCCATAACAATTTATACTAACAAGCATAAGCCTACAGAATCCAATGATGACGCGAAGGTGAGTGAAAATATTAAGCTCTTGTGAATATTTTACCATCGTAAGTCCCAGAGACGAAACATTAACATACTAATTAAGATAGAATACTCAAGAGAGAGAGATAAAAAGGTAAAAGACAGGTCATTTACCACGTAAAATAAAATATATTAGTCAAATAAATCTGCAGTAGTCATTTCAGTTACTTTTAGTGAAATACTTTTTCTATTAGTATAAATTAGGTATATATAGATGGCTTTAGATATGTATGATGACATTGTACCCTTTTTTGTAAACGGCACCTAGACTAGACGGTCGGCGGCCGCAATAAGCAGTTCAAGGGCATTACACGACCTGGGTACAGTCCTGACGCGGCTCGATAGCCTGCAGTCGTCCGCCTGGATAAAAAATACAACTCCAATGTTATCAACTGGCACGCTAAGCGACAGTAAGTCTGTGTGATCGAGGCTTATGTCCGCCATACTCGTAGAGAACTTATGTCATCGCTCTTTAACGCTTGAACACTACTATCTGAAACGATCAAACTCTAATAAAACTGCGGGGCGAATTATTATGGGCAATAGAAGTTATCCTCTAGAATGAACTTAAAAACAACTTGAACACGTAAACATTAGTGCTAAGATTTTCTGATTTGCGAAAAAGGAATAAAATGGGATTTTCTTCTGTTTGTATGACGCATAAAACACATTTTGCATATTTGGTTGCACAACACACACATTTTAAATATAATAGACACACATGTACCGTTTTTCAATATTATACTTTAACCTTAAATATCTTTGATTCGGAGCGGCCGGTGTTGGTAATGGATTTACAAAGAGTCTTTCTTATGAGACGCTTGGTCAGCGGGCGGTACACCAGCAGCAGACATCTTGCGGCGCTCAAGGCGCGTGCGAGATACTGGCCGATAGTACTGCTCGCTACGCCGTCGTCAGCGCTCCGGAGTAGGCGCTTCCGACTCCAGCTCCATCCACAACGAGCTGATCACACGTCCCTCTGTTATCAGACAAAAATGACACTTATTAAACTTGAATTTAAATGTGATCACCTAGCTGAAACCAGTTTATAGAATATAGAACAAACACATAAACATTTATAGCGTGTATGATGATGTCGAGTTATACGTATATTTAAGTTATACTTATTTGTTTCTACTCTCTTATATTCACTTCGGAGTTTGTAGTTTGTATGTCATAGAGGTATCGATTGGTTTAAGAGGTATCTAGTTCGGAATAATTCAATAAGCCATCCGAAGCTAATATAATGTCATCAGACGTCGTGAGGGGCCAACAGCAAGGGTTGCCAACTGGACAATAATAGGAAGTGTACTATATTATATCACAGCATTTGTTTGAAACCGATACGAACAAAAATTACTCAGTTCGATATTTTCCAACTTAAATTAATATAAAACTAATATATTGAATTAAGGACCGTCTATTTGTATAGGACTGAGACTGACTGACGGGATATCCGACAATTCACACCAGACATCTCGTAAAATCGATAGTTCTTCATTCCAGAACTTCTCCATTGAAACCTATTGAAAAATGATTGACTTCATATCTTTTGTTCATAATATTTTAAGAACTGTATTTTATCCTTAACTTTTTCTGAAAAATTGGATTATTTTTTGTATTCTTATCAGCAACAACCTCCTGCAGTGTGTTGCGGCAAGGCTTTACGTGGACAATGCTGTTATGCGCCACTGGATACGTTTCCACCTTGCCAAAGACACACACATTAGTTACGTCCAATATGACTGACTGACTGACTGTTTGTGTGAATAATCAATTACAGTTTTACTAACATTTATTTATTTATTTATTTATTTCATACATACAATGTCATTACAGGCAGACCCAATTCGACAGAGTAGCAACATAATTTTAATAATTTCATTTACAATATATGTCATTTACATTATCATAATCACACATAATCATGCTTCAAAAACTAAACAATAATTCCACAACATATTATTAATTAAAGTAGATATAATTACCATTTCAAATATTTTATTCATGAACATGTCATATCAGAAATAATAATTATTCAGTTGATGATGTCAAAGTAATAATTCAAATAATAATGTCAAAGTAATAATTAAGTTAATAAAGTCAAAATTATACTTCAATCCATAGTGTCAAAATAATAATTCGATCAATAATGTCATAATAGTACTTCAAATCAATTGTCAAAATTACATATTTAATGTCAAGTTCACAATAATTTAATGTCAGATGATGAATATACAATTTAAATTATTAAAATATATTATTTGATACTAGCGATACATAATCAGATTATATCAACTTTACCTAGATTCCTTCGCACAAAACACAGTAACTAGCCCTTGTGAATTCATTCAGGGAGCATGAAAACAAGCACAAATCTAATCTGTCAGCCATCATATTAAGCGCACGCAGCGCCCGCGTCAGCGGCGCCCTCTGCAGCAAGTTGGTACGCGCGCGACACACTCGCAGCAACGGGGGGCGCCGCCGCCTCAACGCGTACTCCTCCGGTACACACAGCCCTACTTCCCGTAGGATAGCTGGGTTGTGTATAAGCCCACGAAACACTTTAAACAAATAGGTGGCCATAGCCACCTCCCTCCTCACTTCCAGCTTATAATATCCTGTCATACCCAGAACGAACAACGTGGGATACAACCACGGATAGCCCGGGTAGACACCATACTGTTTCCAATATAAAAATCGAAGGAACTTATTCTGGGTACGCTCCAACATAACCTTATATTTGTCTTCGTGTGGAGACCATATTAGCGCATTGAATTCTAGGTGACTCTTCACGAGAGCCTCATACAACGCCCTTAACGCCGCAATACTAGTAAACTGGTTTGCTTGACGTAAGACAAACCCTAAATTTCTGAAAGCCTTTTTACAGACACCGGTGATATGGTCACGGAAATTTAAATCAGTGCTAAAGCACACGCCTAAATCCTTAACCTCGGTTATACGCCGCAGAGGGACCCCTTCCATGTGATATTGGTAGTGACTTGGGTTGTGTGCACGGTTGAACGATATCACCGAGCACTTAACACACAGGATATAAGCACATAGGATATAAGCTTTTTTGTTACTAACATTTGTATGGGCAATGCCTGAAATAAATGATTTTATTTATTTATAGTAAGGTATACTGGGGCCAAACATGCACTGTAATCGAAAGACTTGGTGGTAGATTGTTTTGGTTAATACTGAAGCCCAGATATGTATACTAAGGTGCACCCACAGATAATGAATTGATGTTTGTATGGTTTCTCATCGTTACCATCCTCTTCGGATTTATCTTTCGAGGTTCGGTCGCATTTGAGGCTCTCACCGCAAAGATCGGCTTATACTGTTCTACTTTGCAAGGTCTTTGACATAGGAATTTGGACATATGAAACATCAGGGGCGTTGTAATCGCGCTGCCGACCATGAAGAAACCTTCCAATGCCCCTAGTGGTCTCACTACATCCCCTAGTGTCACACATTATCATCATCTTTAGAACTTCAAACTTCTTCGGACTCTAGGATCCAGTTTTCGAAGTCTAATTGCGTCACGGAAGAACTTCAATATTTTTCTTGAAGCAACTGCCGTTTGACCTCCACAATCTGTTCTTTAGTTTCAAGCCAGTCCTAATTTTAACGATATATATTTTAACTCATTAATATCGTACTCACACAGCAGAATTACTACAGCTTACAGGGGTGTTGTTTGGTGTGACATAATGTTTCTGTTAGTAAAGTTACTTCTCTTACACTTAGCAAGGGAGGAAAATGTTTGTAAGGCGCTAAGGTCAGTAGATTTATGGGTATTAAAGATTAATGGGTACCGGTGCAGATGTTATAATATTAATGAAGGTTTCGTTCTATTATAATACCTACTTTCTGAAGGTAATATAAAATAAGCACACGACGTACGAGTATGTAGCGTAGCCCGTAGAGCGTTCTTTAAGTCAAAGATTTCAATTCAATTCCCAGTCTGTACAAATAGGCAAAGGCAAGGTTATACTTAGAAAAATCTTGTAATAAATTTAACTCAAGTGACAGTAAAATACTGCACTTATTATTTAGAAGTTAAATACGTACAACCCATACCATAAAAAGCTCCGTAAAACGAGAGCCTCTGCAAAGGACCAACGAGTGTCGTTTCTTAAAAAGCCTCACAAGTTTACCACTTAACTATAGAAACTCTGTAACAAGAATCGGTGTGTGAGTATGTGAAGAGCTCCTAAAGTGCTCCAGCTCCAACGAAATGCAGAAGTGGCCAACAGGCGTGAATAAGTACTCAGATAATAAACGTACGCACAACAGCAAATGGAAATACAACGTGTATTTTTAACAACTTATTAGTACAGTAAGGGGAGATTCAAAACAACAGTAGATACAGTAGCCCTTTTTCGTAAAAAAAATTGTGGTATCAAAGCTTTGGAATTTGTTACACCACTTTATATTATTATTTTGAAAAGTAGTCTATAAATTTATATCTGCATATAGGCTACACTACAGTAACCGACTCTCAAAATCTGATTACCTACCTTCTTATCAAAGGAAACCAAATTTGACCAACTATTCAATTGGTCAATCTTATTGTTAGCATTTAAGAGTTCCCGTATTTACTTCTTACGGATATTTTTGGTTCAGAAAAGGGTGAAGGCATACACTCACTTTAACTTTAACCTAAGCGTGATTGCTGTTGAAAAGTATCCAAAACATCAGCCTAAATATAAAATAATACCAAATAAAACGTGATATAATTCGATATAATGTGGTTTTTTTTTTTCAATTTCAATGTGTGATAATCGCGTAAACTTCCGACAGTATCACTCATAATGACGTTCAAGTAAATTTTTATAAACTCATATCTAATCTACATTTAAAAATAAATCGCAAAATTTACTCACAAGCTATTTTGAATCTGTGACTTCCACAAATTTCATCTGACATCACTATATTGTTCGCTATAAATAACCGTGAGCAGGTTCTGTTTCTTTGCGTTATTATTGAATATACTTTGTGTCACAATGATATATCGCTTCACAAAGGCATTATAATCCTGTATCAATTGTACGGCCTATTTACCAAAGCGTTACTTCAGCCAACATGTAGCCAGAGCGACACATTCATCGCCACGGAGCGTCTCAAGTGTTTGTCAGAATGAATATGTGTAAGTAACTAGTAAATATATATTGTGTTACTATAGTTAGATTGAGTTGGAGAAAGTTTTGGAGTACAATATGCTTGTAAGCATCGCCAGAGTTTTGACATATACCTATACAGGCTTGAGATACCACATATTATATTATTATATATTGAGACCCTTTTGTTTTGTGTTCATGTCGTCGAACAAGCGGTACAACCACGTATACAAAACATTGTTATTTATTGACAGTGTCCCCAATCCCTTCAACTTTGTCATCCGTAAACGAATGGTTCAACTACTGGTTCATTCTTACGGCTAAATTTTTCATATATGTTCTCGACCGTGATGTGATACAATTTTATTACGAATTTGTAACACATCTAAGAATCTAATCTATACGAAAATGTAGTGTTGTCAAATATTCTTTATATATTTCGCATAAGCTAACGAGAATAAACAAAATCAAAATCTTGCCAAAACATCGTCATTTTTAAGATGAAGCACGAGCGCACCTTAAGACACGTGCGAATCGCAAATCAGGTCAGTGGCGCGAAATTGTGATTAAAGTTTCGGTACATTAATTTCTCACTTGGTTCTTATCAAAATCCGGTAGGGAAACTTTGGTACCTCTGATTTAAACTTTTTCTAGGTGTATTTGCAAATATTTCTAGAGTGACTGATTGGGGTGTACTCCTGTATACCTAGAGTTCTTCCTACCAACACCTTCGGGTCTTAAGAATCATACCATACCTGCAAGTCTGTACACCTGCTAAACAACAGAAGGGGCTCTGGTGTAGGCTTTACTCCCAGGGAATGCCGTGTACCTTTCTAGGTCACACGGCAGATGTAAAAGTCAATAAACCTATCCCAAATATTAAAAGGCTCAAAAATACATTTTGGTCATAACCGGGATATCGCTAGGAGGACAATGATGATGATTGATTGAATTACTTATTAATACAACTTTTATTAAAAACTCATTCATTTTTTTCATTCATTCATGTGCCTACATGTTATTCCCTAATATCTCCAATGAGTAGGTAGGTACATGGTACTCTACAAAGGACGAAATACATAAATAAATAAAATACATACATACATAAAATCACGCTTGTTTCCCATAGGGGTAGGCAGAGATCACGGATCTCCACTTGCTACGATCCTGACATACTACTCTCGCTTCATTCACTCTCATTACATTCTTCATGCATGCTCGTCGGTTTAGAGTACTCCTGACCTGCCCCTTTTCTAAAACTTCCCCTATTTGGTCCAGGTATGTGCGCCTAGGTCTTCCCCTTCCGACGGTATCATCCACACTCGTCTCATACACCTGTTTCGTTAGTCTTCTTAATAAATAAAATATAATCAGTTTACCAGATTTCTCGTCGGTTTCAATTTCTTGTGGCTCGGGGGCCTCAGTAGCCTCTTCAATGCAACTCTGTTCGTCAGGGAACTGGACATGTTTCTTCACAGCTGAGCGACTCGGCTTCGATAGCACAGAAGCTATACAGAAAAAAATCGTGTATTAGACAATGACAAGCAGCACTTGTACTTACTTGTACCATAAACAGGACTTACACGTTACGTTATCTAAAGTATAAGCATTCTACTGCTTTTATTACAGCGACAACCCCGATAAATTTTCCCAAGGGTGGCTTTCCAATCATTAAAATGGTGTCCTAGATTCGATTCTTTGTAAACGTTATGTCGTGAAAAGAATAGATTGGAACTCAAATATAGTCGGTAGTTACCTACAACTTTATTTTAACAATTTCGACTTGAGCATATTTTAACTCAATACTAATTTATGTTCTTCTTGTTTTTCTGTTCTATGATTCCATATAAGATTGAATGACCATATAAAAATTGTCGTTGTAGGATGAATCTATAAATTATTAACGCGATTGCAAAAATTTAAAGACCGCGGTAGCCTAATGGTATGGGTAATGGACTGCTGAGACGAGGTTCAGGGTTCGATCCCAGGTTTTACCATGGCACACACCAATGACGTTTCGATGCTTTTCGAAGTTATGTATGTATTTATCGCAGGTTTATAAGAGCCCGGTTAATGGCAATATGCTTGCCACATTTGGGACCTAAACATAAACTGTGATGTATCGAATACGAAATATTTTGTAATAAAATCCATACAACCATGCAACTATCGATTCCATGAGAGCAATATCGATAATTGAATAGATTCATTAACGATTACAAACTACTCTCATCTGCGACCTGTGAAAATTGTCCACTTTACCTTTACAAGGTACAATTCATTCAAAGACAATTACGAGCACATGTTCTTGAGCGGCCACGGGTTACAGAGATCGAATCCGTGTGTCGAGTGAGTAAAAGCCCTTAATAAAATTGCTCTCTGTCATATCAAGGTCGGTTGTAGGTAACAAGACTGTGTGCGTAATCAATTATTGCTGCACTATAGGTAGGTGCTCTTATATAGAATACGCGTCATTGATGTCAATGTGGAGTATCTATTTAAAAGGTCACAATTCAGCTTATAAGTGCCACCTTTGCATGGAAAATTCTATAATCAGATTGCAGCGCTACCAAAGTTTTTATATTTTGGGCCCGGTATCCAAAATATAAAAACGTTTGTGCAATTATAGCTATTAACGAAATTTTTACTCGAGTGAATGAATGGCAGTGCAACAATATAATACAAATAAACACGCATTAGCACTTGTTAGGTATGTCAACATACAAGCAACATATATAAAAATGAGAAGCTAATCTAATGACGTTTTTAGATCATTTGTATCAGTTTTTTTCCCCACCTACGAATACATTGTGTATAGATTGCATATTATATGTAGCTTAGATCTGTAAAAATGTCTAAATTTTTGATACCAATCAGTCGCCGCAACATACAGAATATTTGTCTATATTATAATATACTATTAATACATTTTGTAATCGACGCCACACAGATTAACAAGAAGAATATATAATATAATATAGTACTGCAGAGGGCGAGCCCATTGTCGCCATCCTGCATATTTCCGAATTCCGTACTGCTACAGAATTTCCTTATAGGAAAACCCGTAAAAATATCACAGACGCAGTAAGTTACAATATATATTCACCAAAGATACGACGAAATTTGCAACTTTGTGGCTGTTTTACATATACATACAACTTTATTTCGAAATTCTTTAGGATAAAAATACAATGGAGCATAATCAAAGTAATAATGAAAAAAAGCGTCTCATGAGAAAATGACGTATTGACTAAAGAATTCATGAATGATAAAGAAACTAAATTCACTTATAATCTAGAATTGAAGTAGAGCCTAGAGACCTAAGATAAAAATTGTTTGATTGATGAGAAGTATTTATTGCTGCACTGTAAAAAAAAACTCGAAATAAAACCCAGTATTAACCCGTCTGGCCAGCGTGGAAGTAGGCCAAAGCTCCCAACATTGAGAGAGGCTTAGTCCAGCAGGGGACTGTGATGGGCTAGTTGATTCTGACAACTAATCCTTCCTCAACACTTCATTTCTTTCGCAACATATTTCATAATTATCTTCAGAAGTATTATAGTGCAGTGTGGTAAATTGTATATTTTTTTATTTGTAATAATTTCGATAGTTTTTACTATTCTATTTTTTTTAAATCTTTCGTTTCAAATTCAGCAAGAAATTTAAATATACAATTTCAATTTTTAAACTCATCCAGCTCATTCTATTGAAACTCCTATCATCCTAAATTCAAGATTGTTGTACTTAAAACGTTTTTGTATACACAAAGCCAATTCATTCGAATCGAATTATCGTGTTATAAACGGTATCTAATAATAATAAATAGTTGTCTGAAGACTTATATGGCTATAATGACGAAATCCTAAAGGACCGTCGGTTGTTAATGAACAATTAACTGCGATCGCTGTTCCACTATCCGTCTTTCATCCAATAAACGAGAATAAATGAGTTAACAATAGTTGATGAGATGGCGGCTCACGAGTGTCCAATTATTTACTTAGTTATTAATTAGCTGTAATATTCGGTTGGTCTCTCTATGTAATTGATGGGTGTATTTGTTCTCGGGTAAAGTAATTTATCATGTAGGTACAGTTTCTCAAAATACGCTTCAGAAACTTCGGAAAATGTCTCTAATGATTCATACGATTGTGGAATTTTTGTAATAAATATAAACTGAACTTATAAATTTAAATACAGTTTTTTTTTACGTGCGCAAAATCCCCCCGGATACCTCCCCACCGGATCCGGTGGAAGAGGTTATGTCGGACTCAAACCGACTAAAACGCACGCCGCCTGTGGGTCGTTTTCGTTGAGTTGACAGGCATATCCCTCGCACCCCGGCCGACCCAGGGCCATCTCTCACAATCTGGCCCTCTCCTCGGGTGTGTGGGGACTACAGAGTCCCCAACTCGTTCCCGGAAAACGGGGAGGCACGCTAGGCGCGTCGCCGCCGCGGCCTGCTTCTGCCAGGGTGACAGGCGGCTCCACCTGTTACCCCCAGGCCGGCAAATACAGTTGTATTATACAACTGTTTCCGGTAGTTCTAACCGTAGAATACTGGCATAATTGTTAATCTCTAAAGTTTTCTGTACTATTTTTACAAAAAAATTTCAACGCCGAACAAATCTTCGTAATAATCGTTAAAAAATTAATTTAAAAACTGTAATTTTTTATATACAGTTTTTAAAACATGTGTATTTTAATTTTAGCATGGAATATAAATGTTCAAAATCTAACATAAATAATAAGCGTAAAACTAAAATTATATCTGTTATTCAAGATCTAATCTTAATATATTCCTGGGGACTTATAATCTAGATACATAAATAATATAATCTAGATTATTACAGTAGAGTACAGACTCTGAAGTAATATACGACCCCTCTCCTAAGTATAATTTAAATGGCCTAACTTTAAGGAGCGAACTACAGACTAATGAATAATGTTTTGTGTCAGCCAGTCATATAATTGATGGGTAAAGAGAAGATGAGGGCCAATAGTTTTTAGCGCATGCGTTTCCAAAGGGAGATGGAAGGAATAATCTATTCTAAAAGGACAGAATTGCCACTAATGATAGCCAAAACCACTTCATGCGTGAAACACATGCGAGCGTCCGCAGTTCGTGCAAAAAGATTTGATTATTTAGCACGATTTTGTATAAAGATTCCCCACAAGATTAACACAGTATTATTTGCACGTAACAAGCACAAACATGATATAATATAGATCTAACAATCAGTGTGTTTTGTTATTGTAGAAAGATATAAACTAATATTTACAGGAATATAAAACAGGATACAGAAGGTTCAAGCTGCCATCGATGAGGAGGAATTTTCCGATGCATGACTTGAACCTTCTCTATCTTATTTTATATCGATCTTGAAACTGGCAATGTGTTTAGTTTTCAGTTGTGCCATCTACGGTTGTACGGTTGTGTGGTCTGCGGATCGTCGGTAGCAAGAAGCGGTAAGAAACAAATGAACGAGGTAGGCTATTCTTCTCAAATTAATCTCAAGCTAACGAACACACCTTACACAAATTAAGATGACCCTAGCAATAGGCCATAAAAACGGGCGAAAATAATTGCCTTTTTTATTACGAGGTCAACTTAAGAGGGAAGTAAAAATTGGAGTTATTTCGCTACGTAAACGAAGGGTTTCGTTCCAGTGTCTTGTTGTGGTGATATTCGCATATGATCGTAAACTTACCTAGCGTAATAAACGCCGTAAAAAGGCATTGTAATGCGTGATGGGTATTACCTAGTGAATAATAAATGACATCAATTGACCGACATAGCGACTTACACTCGCTAAGTACCTACGGGAAAATATTGTCATAACAAAAACCTTCAAGATAATCCAACGCGAAGATTTTCATGCACGCAATATGATACTAAGATATGATGAGAGTTCACTTAATTTTAAGAACTTTCTGGTTGGTTGTTAGCCGAACGTATTATGTAACTTCATTAGCTCAGCTTCTAGTGGTTATAACATAAAACTCACTCATCTACTTGATACGTTGCTTAGGTATAATAAGTACAATGTTGTTTCTAAACAAAGAATCTTGAATATTCCTCAATATTCACGCTTGAATATCCACATAATAAGTAAGTGTAAGGAGGTATAAGATGTCGTTGTTATCCACACCACACGGTACTATTTGTCATACCTTCGTAATCTGTAATTTATCTGTAGACTGTCGATTACTTTCTAGGAGTAGTGTATGGTTTTGCAGCCTTAACATTTTTTAATTATTAATGTTTATGAGCCTAGTATTATGGGTAATGGACTGCTGAGACGAGGTCTCGGGTTCGATCCCAGGTTTACCATAGCACACACCAATGACCTTTCGATGCTTTTCGAAGTTATGTGTGTATTTATCACATGTTTATAAGTGCCCGGTTAATGGCAATAGACTCGCGCACACATTGGGACCTAAACATAAACTGGCGAAATGTGGAAGCTAGCACCTGTGCCTACCCCTTCCGGGACACAGGCGTGAGTTTATTTTATGTTTATGTTATGTTATGAGCATAGTAACTCAACTCAGCTGTACGAATTAACCAGACTATATAGTTACTAGTAACTTTGGACATGGGCCGTTCGTAAAATGTGTTTGCTTAATATTTTACAACTCCTAACGTAAAAACGACAGGGTTTTATAAGTTTGACTTGTCGTGTATGTGTGTGTGTGAATATGTATCTGTCTGTGGTATCATAGCTTCTGAACGCATGAACCGATTTGGATTTCGTTTCTTTTAAAGTATATTAGTAGGGAGTGTTCTTAGCTATGTTTGAAGAAAATCGGTCTAAGATGACCGCCACCATTAAATAACTCCAATATGGGTATCAAATGAAAGGGCTTGACTAGTAGATCAATTTAAAGTATAAAATCGAATTAAATTTAAAAAATCCCCATCACAAAAAAACATTCTTTAACTTTGATATACCAAGTAATAATATTTCGTTAAATGAACGTCCGTCTGTTCTTTGAAGAAATTGGAGGCAACCCAATTTTCAGTACATTTTTGCATTTTTTTTAGGAATGACAAATCCAAATTTTATGATTTTTTAAGCTAACAAACACTTTAATTTCATTCTAACGAACTCATGAATCTGTAAGAAAATTTCTGCAATTTCATAGGTAAAAACCTAATATGATGACTCAAGGGTTGCGATGTTGGGGGGTCCTTGAATCGTTCCGATAATATGACGAAGTGCTTTACTAGTTAGGACCCCCGACATGACAACGCTTGAATCAAAATATTACTAGGTATATCAAAGTTAAAAAATGATTTTTGTGACGGGGTTTTATTAATTTTCTATGTACATATTGTTTTTAGGTTAAACTTAAAAACCGTTTAATAAAACCTGATTACTTCGGGTTCTTTTCATTCTGCTTTATTTTATTCTGTTTCCACATTTATTTTATATAGTTTTCTTCTTTATTGACATTACTATCAGCTTGTCTGACATAACATAGCATGTTGAATTGATAATAAGAAAGGCGTCCGACTCCGTGCCAGTTCGGTGTCACATACATGCCTCATACTACTTACTAGTAAAGGGTACTTGACTTGGGGACGAGTTGGGGACTCTGTAGTCCACACACCCGAGAAGAGGGCCAGATCGTGAGAGATGGCCCTGGGTCGGCCGGGGTGCGAGGGATATGCCTGTCAACCTCACCTTTGGCAACCAAAACGACCCACAGGCGGCGTGCGTTTTAGTCGGTTCGAGTCCGACATAACCTCTTCCACTGGCTCCGGTGGGGAGGTATCCGGTGGGATTTTGTGCACGTAAAAAAAAAGGGTACTTGACTTTTACAAAACTGAGAAACCTTTTTACCTTTTCTTGATGGTGTAGGCATTGGTAACTATCAGTCACTATCTCGAATATCGGTAAATTAAGAGTAACGAAGGAGACTATACAGATTAAACGACATGTCATAGTGGCAGTTTTAATTTCAATTTAGGTCACGTCAATCAGACTTCACCTCGCCTGATGGTAAGCTGAAGGCAAAGTCTCAGAAAAGAGAGTCACCATTACATATATATACCAAGTTATAATGGTGACACTCAGCTTGACGACCTCATTATATACTTTTTACGTCCCACTTAAAGGACCCGGGACTGTAGGAAGAAGGAAACACGGTAATTGGTAATGAATTCCAGGTCCTTAATCCTTAATAATGCGACAAAGGAAAGAGTCTCCGAACAGCCTGGTTTTTGATCGGTTATTCTGTATACACCGTAAGTACATCTAAGCCCTTCACGTGCTGTCCTGTGTAGGAAAGGAAATGGTGGGACTAAGTGGAATAGTTCACCAGAACATTCACTATGGTACTGCCTATGGTACTGGTACAATACTCCCAAGGACGCAACATCTAGTTTCAGTAATTTTACCATTTTATTTGCAACTATTTGTGAATACAACATAAAATCCAATTTATAAGTAGACTATAGTATATTGACTATTTTGGGTCACAGTAACATTTTCAGGACGCAAAATAACCTGGCTGGTTAACAGATGAATAACGTAACGATAACAATGATTTTAAATATACTGAGTTATTATAACTGAGTGTTAACAATATGCTAATAGATGAGATAGGTGTACAAAACAGCCAACGTTGAAATTCAGTCTTAGTATTGTTATAATTTTTAAAGTTCCATTTATTGTTTTTTATACAACTTAGATGGCAGACAAGCACACGGCCCTCATAATGGAAAGAGGTAACCTATGAACGTTTGCAACACCGGTGAGTCACACCCGTGCTATCGACCCTGTAAGAACAGAGAGTTTCTGTGCCGTCAGTGCAGAAGACACAATTAGGACAAGCCTTCATACTGACAGCACAAAAACTCGCCAGTGATCTCTGGCTACTCTACTCACCGCAGGGAGGATGATGTAAAAATATATATTAGTTAGCACATACGCAACAATGAACAGCATAATGCTAAGTGTACACGTATGCATATACAGGGTGTATTTTTGAAACGGGGCAGTAAGGGCAAGTACCTTAACCGTTGCAGTTACAGCAAAACGTTCTTAGAAGACCTTCCCTAACTTTTTGACATATTTTGAACTGCATTCACAGATTTTGTAAAAAACTTACAGTTGGCAAAAAAAATGCAAAAAGTCCAAAAATATTTTTTTTATGCCAATCGATTCTATTTCATGTGGGGATCAAAAAACTCTATGAGACCATTTTAGCTTTCAGTACTAGGAAAGACAGAAATCGCCAAAAACGTTTCCCATACATTTCGGCAACAGAAACAAATTTCTACGATGGTCTAACTTTTTGTTATGGCCAGGAAGTGGGTAGAATTGACTGTAAAGTAAATAAAAAGTATTTTTACCCTCAAATTTCGAATTTGATTCGAAAATCTGTGTGTTATACTTAGTTTCAGCTGAGAAACTTCGTATGAGTTATTAATTAAGGATTTTCGCTAAAATGTCTTCTAATCGTGAAAAAATTGACTTATCAGAAGCGTATTTTGTCAATAATCGAAATGCGGGCGCTGCATTAGTGTGGTACCGCAATAAGTATCCGTTGCGGCATGTGCCAACAAGAAAGGTTATAAGGATATAAATATTTCTGCATCACCCTAAGGTTGACTGGTAGAAAATGCCTGTGGCATTAAGTCCGCCTTTGTACAATCCTTGTCTGTTTGTGCAAAAAGTTCAAATAAAAAAAAAAAAAAAAGGTTATTACAAATCTTTTGAAAAACCTGGAATTGCAGGGTTCTTTCAAAAGAAAGCGGCAGCCTCGTGTGGACATGGACACGGAGATTGCGGTTCTGACTTATGTCGAAGCATATCCAGAGGTATCGTCCAGGCAAGTCACCCTTGAAGTAGGTGTATCCCACTCCCTTGTGATAAAGATATGGAAGAAATACGGCTACAAGTGCTATCGATATGGGCGCATAGTTCAAGTGTTACATCCGGGTGATGATGTTCGAAGGCTTACTTTTTGCAGATGGCTAAGAGGAAAAATAAGCAGAGATCATGAATTTTTAAATTACATACTGTGGTCAGACGAAACGAATTTTTCCAATAACGGTATGTACAACAGAAAAAATCACCACTATTGGTCCAAAGAAAATCCACTAAGAGTTACGGCAAGTCATAATCAGGTTCGCTTCTCATTCAACTGTTGGTGTGGTATAATGTCCAATCGAGTCATAATGGTGGAATTTTATGAAGGGAAACTGAATTCTGCCATGTATAATGAAGTCATTTTACACCATCTTGAAAACGAGATGGACGAATGGCCCCTGTCGGAATTGCGAAAAGTTCATTTTCAACAAGATGGTGCTCCGCCACATAACAGTCACCTTTCACGTTCCAATTTGAGCCGCCTATTCGGTACACAGTGGATAGGTACACATGGTCCAACACAGTGGCCACCTCGTGGCCCCGATCTAACACCACTTGATTTTTTTTATGGGGCTTCGTGAAAAACGAGGTGTAAAAGACGACGTACGCCAGTGTTCAAGAGCTCAAGGATGCATTAATGACCATTTTACGTAATATTCATCCCAGAACATTATTAGCCGCCATTCGTTCAGTGCAAAAAAGGATAGACTTATGTATTCGTGAAAATGGAAATCATTTTGAGCAATTTATTTCATAAACCAATTTCTTGAATGTTTAAATGATTTTTTTTATTTAAAAAAGTTCAAAATTTTACCTGACCTATGAGTTTCGAGTTGATTTATCATATTTCCGTACGAAATGTATGGGAAACGTTTTTGGCGATTTCTGTCTTTTCTAGTACTGAAAGCTAAAATGGTCCCATAGAGTTTTTTGATCCCCACATGAAATAGAATCGAATGGCATAAAAAAAAAAATTTTGAACATTTTGCATTTTTTTTGCTAACTGTAAGTTTTTTACAAAATCTGTGAATGCAGTTCAAAATGTCCCAAAAAGTTAGGGAAGGTCTTTTAAGAACGTTTTGCTGTAACTGCAACGATTAAGGTACTTGCCCTTACTGCCCCGTTTCAAAAATACACCCTGTATACATACATAAAATCACGCCTTTATACCCGGAGGGTAAGGCAGAGGTGAAATAACAACCACATTTCACCAATCATTGAATTCGGTCCCACGTAATAGGGAGTGAGCGTATTGCCGTCTTCCGGGTACTATTGTTAACTCGAGTCATGCATCTGAGTTTGAGTCTGGGCTGCATATATTTGTCTGATATATATAGCCCAGACTCATGTCACACACGTAGGTATGTACCTACTAATATCATTGTAACTCAGTTTTACGATGTCGGCATTGCTGTATGGCCGCATATAATAAACGTATAGGTCACCTCCATTGACGTCAGTGTTTTATTTCATTACTTAATGAAATAAAGTATAAAGGAGTCAGATACATTATTCTTACACACAAAATAAATTTCGAATGTAAGAACTGAAACTAATGTCGCCAAAAAATCCAATAATAGCATTGTTCCTGGGAGTCATAGGTACAGTCAGCGTCTACAATGACTTAATTGATGATAAATTTCAACAGAGAATCGAATGAGAATGAGAAGTAACTGTCCAATAGTGCTGTGGAGACTGTTGTCGCCACTGTATATACTACTTATACCTGTTGCACAAAAATCTGCTAGTGTACAGCTGCCATGGGCTAATGGTCGCAGGATCCTGAGGGTTCCATGTTCCATGTTCCATGTTCCATGAAGGTCGGTTTCACATTTCTGAGGATGTTTCCAGAAATATACTCTTATATATAAGCATAATTATACTTACTAATGGTCTTGGTAGGAGCTTCAGAGAAATCTTCCGGGTCACAGCGACTCGGCATGGGTCTCCCAGCGGAACGGCGACGACCGCTGAGTGCAGAACTAGTGGTCGTAGTGTGCTGGGCAGTGGCCGTATATTGTACAGTCACAAGCTGTAAAGAAGTACGCATCGTTATTAAACCGTACAACAAAAATAACCACGTTTACTTATGACTTACGAAACGAGTTTGTATCGGAGGTCTCTATTTAATATCATTTTGCTTATTTTGACCTTTATGGGAGCAAATGAAAGAAGAAAGAAAGAAAAAGAAAGAATCATTTTTATACACACACACACATTTACTTACACTACACATAAAAGAAATCCACTATCGGAACAAAAAAAAAAACAAGTAAATTATAAAGAGTAAGATACAAAAAAACATAACTTAAAAATAACACAGCAATTAATATGTGGGTATATTAGGTAGGTATGCTGTACCCGCACCAACCAGACCCCACCACAATACTGTCGGACCCTATAACTCCAGTTGTGTCTGTAAAACAGTAGATGTAGCAGCTACTAGGTAAAGTTGGACCCAAATATCTTTATAAACATGATAAAATAAATAATACGTTTTAAAGCATCTGGTATTGGAATAAGGTAATCAATTATAATAGAATTATCGCACAGCAGCTTGCAAAATTGTGACTATAACATTTGTTTTCCATTTATTATAAGGGAAGATATTTACCATATTATACTGATGTTCTGGACCGTTTTGAATTATTATTCTAAATATAATGTCTGTTTATTATTAGTAAAGTGTGTTAGTCTGTGATATGTAAACTAGGTTTGTCAAAAGGTAGCGAACATAATTAATCCGTTTGATGTATTTTATTTGATCTTCTCTTCGCTTTTACGCCTCTTCGCTTTTACGTTAAAATGTCAAAGAAACTCTGTTTCTATGTAAAACGTGTTTAACATTAGAATCTCGCTGCCTAATCATATTTTGTCCTCCATGATCTCGCTCCATACCCGTCGAATTGAAATGTTTGTCGTACACTATTGGACCCAATAGAGAAGAGCCCTATTGTTTTTTTTAGCTGTATCCGCACCAAATACATACCTATTTGCACACATTTTGAAATAGTTAAAGAACTTATAGTAGTTATTCGAATTGCATCCTAGATATCTCAACATTTTTGTTATAGCTACAGATCAATAGCAATTTTGGGAGACGCCTATGTCCAGCAGAGAACTGCGGTGGGTTAATTGATTGATTGAACCGCCATTTAGCTCTAATTATGATGTATACTACAAATGTATAACTAATGTATACTATGAATGTTTTGGTAATGGACATACTATATCTAGTAGCAAAACATTCTAAATTAATTGTTTACATTTTAAACAACTTAAGTTGTTCGTGTCAAAGATTATGAAAAGGGCAAACGGTAAACTTTTACATTTACCTGTCTTTGAAATTAAAACATCTGAAGTGAACTGATTTTCTAATTTGTCAGCCGCGGAACAGTGAGGCTTCTTATAATCAGTCACCTACCTAAGACTTGACGACACTCGAGGAAGTTTAACCTTGTTATCCATTATACCGCGAAGTCATATCCTCTACCAAAGCTCTAAAGTATTACCAGAATTACTTCTAAATCTGTTCCACGCAAGGGAATTCGAAATATAACGAGTACTGTGTAAAAATGCATAAAAATGAAATATGTATTCGTTAGATTATTGTGTGTGATATATAATCAATCGAGGTGAATATTATTCCCGAATATTTTCTGTCTAGTACAGACCTCGTTAGGCTTCTATTGTTACTTTTAAACTTAATTTATTTTCCGTTTAGATAATGAATTAACGTACGTTTTACATATTGAGGTGCACACGCGATTCGGGTTGAATTCTAATGCTGAATAGTCTGTTTGCTTGTGGAATGTTTACCCCAAAATAGCAAAATTAAACCAGTTTGCAAATTCAAGGTCGTTGTGAACACTTCGCAAAGCAGTACAGAGAAAGGCTTGATTAATGTTTCATATAATGATGCAAATGTATAAGTAGTGCCTACAGCGATTATATAACTTAAGCGTTATAATTTAATTATGGTTTTATTAAGGAATAGCATATATTAAAGTGGTTATCGTAAAATTTATAACTTTTTTGGATTAATGTCCGTACATTTCTAATTTATGAATTAAGGCTTTAGCTTATTAGTTAAGGAGTCGGTCTTACAACCGAGCGGTACCAGGTTCGAATACTTGTCATTGTACTACCAATACGTGAACACAATCCTAACAGCTTAGCTACAGGGCTTAACATGAACCCTAGTAATTTGGTGACTATTGCTCTTCGAAGACTATTATAGTACATAATAATACATAGTACTTACCAACTCATCATCTACCTGCCCTTGTCCCAATTATTTGGGGTCGGCGCAACTTATCATTCTCCTCCATACTTTCTTGTCAGATGTCATTCCCTCAGTCACTCCCTTCTATGTCATATCCTCTCTCACGCAATCCATCCATGTTTTCTTCGAATTACCTCTGCTCCTAAAACCCTCTACATTCATACTTTAAACCTTTTTACATTACAGTAGCTCGTTTCTCAGTTTTCATTCACTGTTGCCACTTTCAAACTTATTCGGTCTATTCTCGTCATATTTGCATCTCCGCTACTATTACGTAATAATCTGAGGTAGTAGTGAGTTCAAATCATAATTATATTATAGAGAACAAATCTTTCAGCACTCGCTCAAAAACACCAGAAAGGCCTTGTTTAACATTTCATTTTTAACGGCCCCATAATATTTATCTATATATAATTCAAATATGTCAGGTGCATGTCAGGAGCGGGGCCCCGTTAAACATGTCCATTATATGATGTTTATGTATCTGTCATATGTCTATTACAAAAAGGTACAAAAAGGTAAGAGGGATCGATGGAATCGTTGTGGAAATCAATTGAGGTCGAAAGAAGAAACCTACTTGGCTAGACAAGCTATGCTTACTTTGGGTCTAATTGGATCGAGTTCTCAATGTTTATTTGTTAATTATTTGACAAATTACAAGGCAAAGATTTCATGGTATTTCTAATAAGAGGATTATAATAGGTACAGCGGCACCCATGGCAGCACCATAATAATTTGCATAGTTTCTTAGAAATTTTACCCTTCGCGGTACTGTCTCAAGGTGGAGGCAATAATTATTGGCCTTTCTAATTAGTGAGTTGTATAGGTATCAGCGGCACTTTATTCATTAGCCTGATTTCTTAGAAATTTCACCCTTCGCTGTGTTAGATTATATTAGTAAAGGCAGAAAAGGCGTGAGTGCCTACATAAATGTATGTAGGTCAAAGTCAAAGTCAAAAAACATTTATTCTGTATATCGGTACCTACTTACAAAATAGGTATACCTATATACGTAATATATGTATGTGAAGTATATAATAAATAAATAAATAAAATAGCTTTTATCTATATATATCCTTTTGCTTATTAACATATAAAAACATGCTTAGTTTCTAATTTTTAACTTGGTTTGAGTTTATATTCTCGGCAACCGGTTTATGTGAAACAGCTTGTCTGTTGACAAAGGCCTCCTCTAAAGATAAAAAGAACGTAAGGAAAAATGGACTAAATTAGTAACCGATTGGTACCCAAGGAATAGGAAAAGAAATAGAGGCAGGCAAAGCAAAAGATGGAAAGATGACATAAAAAAAAATAGTTGGTCCGCAGTGGACCCGCCTAGTAAGAGACAGGATTACATGGAAATGTGAAGTACATATATACCTAATGTTTAACTTATAAGGACAATAATATATCTCAATATAGACCGCTCTGGTCAGACGCACTCAGACCGTATAAAAACAAAAAAGTTTATTAATGGCAGATGAGACTCGTGAGGTGTGTAAGACATAAATAAATAGCGGACTGACGTTTTTGTCTATCCCGGAGGACGAATGGGCGAGTATAATATGCCATTAAATGCCTACTTTGAACACCGACTCTTTTATAGACCCGAATATAGGTTCGGTACGGTTTTAACGTGACAGGCGAAGCTGTAATGGCCTTAGAGAATAATTACACTAAAACATTGCTTAAATTTTAATGAAACTGAGTAATAGTTGGTCTTGTAATCGGACTTGAAAAATATTTTATGTTTAAACGTAATCAAATAAGAACCGTAATTCAGTTTCTGTAATCCTAAAACAATTCTATAAGTAAATACATTCTCCAAAAATGTTAAGTCAATTTTTACATGGCAACGCGATTTAATTTAAAGATGAACCTCCAGTGTCAATATTACGACTAATTTCGTACGTTTGTAATAAACCACTTAGTGGTATGTAGTGTGGCATTTAACTTAATATTCTTACAAAGATAATTATTAGGGTTTCCTAATAGTAATCAATCCCAATAATATGGTACAATTTTGATATACTTATCGATCGTTGATGCTACATACACTAATTGAAGATGGAGCAGGTCTAAAAAGGCCACTTTATTGGAATGGTATTGAGATAATAATATGGGTCATATTGAAAATTGCAAAAAGGTTACACATTGATTTGAACTGCGATTAATTCTAATTCCACAATTTAAATGATTGACAGACTTGTATAGAAATACGTAAAAAGGTCCACAAATTTGGTTTTTTATGTCAGTTAGCAGACTCAGTCATCTGCTTGGTAAACAAATTGTTGTAATTCTGCTCAGAATGAGTGATCATTTTACGAATTTTATAGGAACCGATCGAGATCCTCTGGAAATTCATAAAGTTATTCGTTTTAGGCGGAATCGTTCAATGTGGTCTTTTTAGACTCGCAGCATAAAAGAACTTTGCGGGGCTTAAGTTTGCATGAAAGATTTTATCAGAGAAGTGTTTTAACAAAGAAGCCGATATCAGGCTGTCTCTCCCTACCACGAAGAGAAAAGAGTGTGAGCAGATGTATGTATATTAAGTAACGTAATTGTACCTACAATTAAACAAAATGCTGGTACATTTTTTGTAGAATTGGTTTTCCACACAACCAAACATTACTTAAGTACATTACTGGTCGACCCCTTAACTAAAATGTAAGCACAAAACTTGGATTGGGGTCGCATTAGTGGTGTAATGGACTGAAGTTAACACTGAACGCTTCGATTGAAAGGTAAATAGTTTTAACTTGTAACATTGTCTAGGTATGTGGCCGTGTATGTAATTAGTAACGGTCTATTACTTTGCAACGAGGTATTTACTTTTTATTTTACTACTGCTAATGAAAGCCTAGGTAGATTAAAAGTGTTGCGAAAGTCAATATTTTTACATTTTTGGTAGTACAAACCTTATTTATCGTTTCCTAAGATCTTGTTTTAACAATTTTAATAATGATATTGTAGGTAGTTTAGGCGAATATTACACCTTGTAATAAAACTATTTTAATGGATACTATCGCGATTTATTCATTATTATTATATTATTTACACTAACCCCGACATTTTGTTATTTTCAGCCGCCGTGATCACAACTTTCAGTAACTTCTAATAAATTATTTCACTTATAATGTATGCCTAATACCTACAATAAATAAGTAAAGTATTTAAACTCTAATACTTGCTCTAAAAATGCATCATCTCAATATTCACTTCCTATAAAGATTATATTCTCTGCAAAAAAACATGGAGAGAAATCCAATTAGGCTGATGCACAAAGGTCCATTTCACCAAAATTTTACATTGAAAATTCTTAGGTAAATATGATCTGTCCAAAACAAATTTCCTTTCAAGTTGTCATTCTTCCCGAATCTTTTTACGGCAAGAGATAATGATCCGTATAAATAAGAACGCTTTTTATGATTAAAGAGCTAGAACAATTTCTTTTTATTTCTTTCTTTATCAAATATTTACATTTAAATTATAATGAGAAATTAAAATGTTAATATAACTTCACTATTAATATTTTCGTAGGTTTTTAACTACACGCCTTTGAATATTAATACATTTATCTAGCTGTTGCCAGCGGTTTCACTTGGTTATAATACTGACCGCGTATCGTTCAATGGTCTGGTAGTCAAAAAGGTAATTAACATTTATCCATCCTCATAAACTTTCACATTTATAACTATGGTTTTTCAGAAGTTAGGTCGCGAAAGGTTAGAAAAATTGAGTGATAAAAGTTTTCCCATTGCCCTAGGCCCGAGAATAGTAAGCCTTGTAGGAAATCCGTCCCTGATTGTGTTCGTTCTCAGCACGGATATGACACTTTAGAATAAAATAATAGTTCTATTTTCCACGTTAAAATTATGTCACTTGGTAAACTTGCTGCTTCGTGATTAACGCTTTATTTTGAGCAATATGATTATGAATACAAATATACGCTCATAGTTTTTTCCTTATGGGGTAGGCAGAGACTATCATGCCGTCTCTTGCTATAGTTGCCGTGAACTTGGCTTGCACAGCAAAAGGTATGGGTATGTTAGGATAGCGATAGGACTCTTTTGAGTTGTTACGATTCTGATATACAACTTTTGTTTGTCAAAATTTGATGACCTTCAAATTTGGCCAATACTTCACAGTTTACATACGTTTTAGCATTAGTCTGTTATTACATGTGTATCAGACTACCAACTATTCATTTTACTAATTAGGGTTCTAGTTAAAATCATATGTTCAGATGTACTTACAGTTACTTTTTTATGGACAATGTACCGGATATCCATTTGTTTACCATTGTTCTCGTAATGATAGTAGTCACGCTATTCCGAAGCATATGAAGATAATTTGTCGCAATGCGTTTCACAATGCGACGCGTTCAGGCGTTTAGCCACAAAAATTGTGGGCTAGGTTGGCAATACTTGACATTGATTATGTCAATGAGGTAATTAAGGTACAGTCGGAACGAAGCCTCTCGTTAATCATTAAATTCATTCCTTTATAAAGTCATTCTTAGTATTCCATAAAACCAATTTAGTAGACAAGGGACAAGGGTAATACTAACAAGAGTACCTCTGACCTATAATCTAGTTTTATATTAATATGAAATAATAAAAAAATATTGAATGAAATTTTAAGCATTTTTATACTAACAATTCAAAATCGATTAAGATAAAAAAAATTGAAACGGCCCAGGCTGGATTCGAACCTGCGATCTTTTCCTTTATAATAAAATTGTTTAGAAAAAGTAATAAGGTTAAGTAATAAATAAAAAGATAAAACTCAAACCTAAGTCCCCGCAGATGAAGTCGCGGGCACAGTTAGTCTACAGTATATTTACAAAAATGCCAAAGTGTTTCACTACACAGCGTTGCTAATGTTAAATGACAATAAACTATAGCATTAGTTATGTAAATCCATCGAAAATATAGTATAGACAGTAATAAATATTGATAAGTCGACTTCGGGCATTTTACCCCTTTGCATCCCTTCACAGATAAATAAATTGGTATAGTTTTAAGCTTGTAGGTTTGTATATTTTGGTAACAGCCAAACTTAAAGTCAACATTTTACAAAGATATACTTAAACAAATAAATGACGAATTTGACGGCCTCTGTGGTGTAGCGCTAGAACGTGCGACTCCCCGCTCAATGCAAATATTTGTATGCATGAATATGTAAATTTGCATTCGTCTGGGTGTTCCTATTTATGGTCCTTTAACTTGTAATTTTGGTAGTTACTACTTATATGCTGTTAACATCCAATAAGAAAGGATATTTAGATTTTTTGTTACTAAGCGGCTAATCTTTTCTTAGCGGATGTTAACAACATGAAAAGTATTTATTGCCAAAATTTCAAGTTTATAGGGTAAGCGGTTTAAGTTATACGTTGATAAATCATACTATGGCGACAAGTAACTTTGTTTGTAATAAGTATGACTTCTTCCAATTTTGAAATCGTTATATCTCAGAAATAGTGATCCGTAAAAAAGCATGAGACCAATTTTGTAGATAATTAAATGATCTACAACTTTGTCCAACTTACTTTTGTGATAGTACTTGCATATTACGAGAAAGATACGAGAATACAATGCACAAGTTCAATCGATGGGGACTTTTGATATTTCTTTTATTATGGTGTATTTATGATATCTACTTATTGATATCTTTCAGCTCTATGCAAATTTATGCAAGCCCACCATTTTATTTCTTCTATTGTGACTGGATTATATAGTGCATATGAATATAGGATACACTGTACTTTTAACAAAAATATTTTGACGTTGACTTAAGGTAATTACTTATTCAACACAACGAAAGTCATACTACTGTGAACAAAGTATTTTGTTCCACAAGAACGACGTCGTGGATCGTAGCTACGCATCTAGGCAGCAAATATGTAACCCGGGGTCTTTTCTCCAACTCTTTATCTAGATTTGAGTGCGACTGCAGTCTAACCCCCTACCACAAGAGGAAAGCCAGATCGAGAGACTTGCAGATGAGGTTAGGTCTTGATCTCAGTAAACCTGTGAGTAATTGCTAGTATGTGAAATACCCAGATAATTTTAATATTTGAATTAGCCACAGTACTGTGTTACTGCTAGAACCTTAAAACGATGAAAATTGTTTTATGACTCGTGAAACAAATATACGATAATTTGATCTCTTTATGTATCAAAGTGCTCAGTTCCTAGATACCTTGTGGACTGTCTTTGTTATCGATCTCATACACGCCTTTACGACAGACAAGTAAAGGTTGATTGATTAACATGCCAACTGCGATCAAAAGAGCTAATGGCCTAGAACTTAACAATGTCTGTCTTATTGTTAGTAGATTACCGGTCGCCAAGCTCGCATTACGAGGTGATATCACTACGATAAATTGTGTGAGTGTTGAACTCTTGCGATCAACAGAACTATTGCTATCGATTGTATACTATCCTGAACACTTTATTTGACGGGCATTTCATTTTGATTTGATAAACACATGAATCTAATTCTGTCTACGTCAACATTCATTATATTTTAGAACAGTAATTTCTTAGTGAATTTATTCCTAAAGCACTAAATTAAATTTATAGTAAATTTACATAAATATATAAAAATTACTTTTATAAAATCTCTTAAATATTATATTCCAAATTGAAAAGAGATCTGTAAACGCCAGTTAATTGCCAGATCTTCGTCTATTAAACTTAACTACCTACGACCTAATTAAAAACGCTCTCACTAGAAAAAATTCTAAAGGATTAAAATTAAATTGTATCTTAAGTAATCAAGCATTTTTTTATTTTGTCTTTGTTCTGTAAAGAACATTCTAAAATTTTTTTTTGATCAATTTAATCACAATAGAACATGATTTTCAATTTGCATGTTTACCTATCGCAGGTTTTATGCATGTTCGCGCATATGTTTGTCATAATACTACTCGTATTATGACAGGCATATACCTAGATTTGTAAAAATCCGTAATTGTTAGATTTTGGTAAGTATATTTTTAGTACCTATTTATATTGTAAAAATCTAATAATAAGGTGTAGGTTATTGCGTGATAGTTAAATTACGCAACAACTTCATCTATCAAGTGCTAATTTACTCAATTAATTTAAGAGCTGATTACGTGGTTCCGGATATAGCCACCATCCGTAGAATTAAGTCAAATATGCGAGGTGGTGAACTTGCAAGCAAACGTTTGTTTTAGCTGGAGGGATTAATGAGAACTTGGGCGGATTGGATGGTCGAAGCTTGACTTGTAATATTTACGTTTGAACGTTATTATAAATACCTATATCGTCAAACAGTAGATATAGTTACCCTTTATAGTTTTATTACATGACATTGTGTATAAATAAATTATTCTGCTGATAATCAAAGTCTAGGTATACTATACCTACATATTTTGTTACAAAAATGTGTTCGTAATGTGGATAAAATTATATAAGAATTTGATAAGGTACGAGTATGTAAGAAGATACTATTGGCTGTGGTAGTCGTCGTGTTGTGTGTCCTCTACTGTGTTATTAGGAACCTGAAAGGTTTAATTACAGTAGGTACAGGAAGCTCATGAAGTGCGTTAAGACTGAATCAGGTGGCAGGTTATTGCCTACCTCATATCATATACATTTATAATTATATTGAAAACCTATTTACTATTCCTAGCGAGCGAGCGAGTAACAGAAAAATCTCATTATTATCTTGCTATACTTAATTCTGATCATGCACACAGTTTCACTGCCGTGTGTTCTGGTAAAATATACGATATCGCACATGTGGCACCCTAAGTGATGTAAAAAGTAGAATTCGTTATGAATATTAATAACGAGTTGATGTTCAGCCGTCAGCCTTTTCAATTAGGTCACACATAACATAATCATTACAAAACTGCCACAAGATTTATGAAAAGCACACAATCTGCAGGGCGACTTGTGGCGAGTTGAACAATCGTGACTAACATCCTAATTTCTCATAGAACTTGGGTTTTGTTGGCAAACTGACCAATCAGATAAAAATCCTAGAGCAACAGTAACATCTAAACTCAGATTTTTCTTAATTAGTCCGTTACAAAAAGGCCCATCATGGGGGAATAGCTAGAGAGGCCACACGGTAGCCTGTGAAGGAGACGGCGGAGCGAGAGCGAAGGAGACTGGTAAACTGCGCGGCCCGGGAACGAACGCGACTTGGGCGTCAGAGGTTGCAAAATGACCTCCGTCCCCCAAGAGCGCAGGCCTGGGGGAAACGGGTGCAGCCACCTGTCACCCTAGCAGAAGCAGGCGGCGGTGGCACATAATGCGCACCTTCCCATACCCGGGACCACGGAGTCCCCAAACCAGGAGAGGGCCGTCTCAAAGATCTTAGATAATCTCACCTACTGCAACCTGCAGCCCATACATTCGGCGTGTGTTTTAGTCGGTTCAAGTCCGACATGACCTCTACCACCGGCTCCAGTGATGGGGGGTATCCGTGGGGATTTTGCGCACAAAAATAAAAAAGGGAGACAAATTATTTTAGGTTTATTAAATAAATACGCCACTCTAGGTCTGCTTCTGTTGGTTGACACTATTTATTGATCACCCAATCCTTACTTAACTGTTTGTAAAGATGGTAAATTATAGAGGCTAACTGGATACATAACTCGAGCTCAACTCGAGTGATTATAATTTCTACTCGAGTTAACTTGTATAAAGATTTTTCGAATTGGGATATCACTAGTCGCAATACAATTTACTATTCATATTCTGTGTAACGTCATTTGTTCGTTCATTCCTGCAGTCTATTGTTTGCCACTGGATTACCATTAGCGTTGCTACATTGACGGATCTGCTACATTATGATATGGCAAACTTCATTCAACTGATACACAATGTTTGCAAAGAATATTGCAGAAACGATTCTCCCCATGCACCCACCGCACCATTTTTGCGACCCAAAATATAATACTGCGTTGAATAGTTTGCATACCACATTATGGATTGGTATACTATTTTAATTTCGTATCAACTAGGGTGAGTTGTCGTGGCTTTATGCGCTTTTGCCGTTCGAATTATTGGAATAAAATACTTATTACTTAGGACCGATAATATTTGTGTCTCCGGTGTACTATTACCGTGGCCGACTGGACGTATAGGTAAAATTGAATGGGATTTACTTATGGATGTAAGTACCGCGGTAGCCTAGTGGTATGGGTAATGAACTGCTGAGACGAGGTCTCGGGTTAGATCCCAGGTTTTACCATGGCTCACACCAATGACTTCTCGATGCTTTTCGAAGTTATGAGTGTATTTATCGCAGGTGTATAAGTGCCCGGTTAATAGTAATACGCTCGCCACCTATTACATTGGGACCTAAACATAAACTGGCGAAATGTGGGTGCTTGCACCTATGCTTACCCCTTCGTGGATATAGGCGTGAGTTTATGTTATGTTATGTTATTTACTTACCCGGTCTGAGTAATCAAATGCCGCAGTACCGCGGCCAGCAAGGTATTCTTGAAATTGCGATATCACGCAGACCATCGCATAAACCTGTGAAAGAAAAGTATTCATTAGATTGTTTGGTTGTTATTGCGGAGGTGAGTAAAAGATGGTTTACCAGTTGGAACAAGATTAATTTATTTACTATTTACACACTCTTATATACTAATTATTCTACATGATTTTACTGAGATTAAGAGTGGGGTTTTACTCATATAAGTTTAGTGCTGACATTATTGTTTATTGATACGTGCTGTTTATATAATATTATTTCCTAGTTATAGTGTACTTTGCCTATGACGCATAGCACGTCATAGTACTCCCCCCTTTATAAAAATTCTAGTTATTATTTGCTGTGGTGCGTCGACCTTGTCCGTGCACGCTGTTTGCTGAGTTGTACTTTTTCTGCAGTTGTTTACACTTGTTGCATTTCCTTGATTATTTTGTTTATCTTTTTGTCCATGACTTTGTTAGTTTTCCGTACGAGTCTGGTGATTGTTATTATTATTGCTGCTAGTATAATTATAGCGATGAGTACTCCGATCCAGATTTTTATTTTTTCAATTTCTGCTGCCATGTGTGTGTTCTTTTCTGCCTTTGCTGCCAGGTTATTGTTCTGCACCATGTTTATTTGCTCCTTTTCGTGGGTTTGACTGCTTCCCATCTTGTGTGTTGTTTCTTGTGGCTTGCTGTGGAGTGACTTTTATTTTCATTTTGCCCTTTTTATATCATTGTTTGAAACGGACCGTGGGTCGTGATATTCTTCCCGTACGTGTTCTTTTTATGTTTTGAATTGGCTCTGCCTTATCTTGCTCTTGATTTTGAGCTTCTATCTTGTCGTCGCTCGTCGTGAATGCTGGCTTTAGCCTGTCAATCGACACGTTCACTTCCCTGCCGTTTCGCTTGATCGTGACTATTTTGTTGTCACGTTTGACTACGAGAAACGGTCCGTCGTAAGGTGTTGTGAGCGTAGGACGTAGCTTATCGCATCGTAGAAACACGTGTGTACAGTCGGCTAAGCGTGGGTGTACGAATATGTTTTTGTTTGAGCTTTGTCGTTGTGGAATTGACGTCATGTGCGTTATGTTATCTTTAATTTTCTCCACAAACTCTGCATACGTTGTGTTTTTAGAACAGTCGCCAAAATATGCTGCTGGTAATTTTATTGTTGTTCCGTAGACCAATTCGGCTGCTGAGTATCCAGTGTCTTGTCGAATGCTGGTACGTATCCCGAATAATACCGATGGTAATTCTTTCGTCCAATTTTCGGTATTTCCTCTTGCCATCAAAGCTGCTTTCATGGTTCTGTGCAGTCTTTCTACTTTGGAGTTTGATTGAGGGTGATATGGTGTAGTACGGATTTTTTGTATACCCAGGAATTTGGTTAGGCTTCTGAATAGCTCAGACTCGAATTGTCGTCCTTGATCCGTTGTTATATAATTGGGGCATCCAAAACGTGTGATCCAGCCATCGTATAGGGTTTTGGCTACAGTTTCTGCTGTGATGTCCGAAATAGGATATGCTTCTGGCCATGACGTACAACGATCGATCATAGTGACGATGTATCTTTTGTTTTGTGATGTCGGTAGGGGGCCCACAATGTCTATGTGTATGTGGCTAAATCGTTCTGCTGGCATAAATTTGCCCAGGGGTGATACTGTGTGCCGCTGAACTTTTGATTGCTGGCATTGTAAACATGTTTTGCACATTTCGTAAATGTCTTTGTGCATGCTAGTCCAGATGTATTTTGCGGTTATCAACTTTTTTGTTGTGTTTTTCCCTGGGTGGCTCATGTTGTGAAAACTATCAAAAATTGTTTTTCTGAACTTTTGTGGTAGGTATGGCCTTGTTGTACCGGTGGATATATCACAATAAATTTTGGTATTATTGTTTTGTACTGGTACCTGTGTTATTTTTAGTGACCTATTTTGTTTTAGTTTTGTTAACTCCGGGTCACAGTCTTGGTATTTTTTTACCTCTTGCCAGTTGAGAATTTGGGGTAGTTCTATTGTTTCTATTACCCGTGATAGTGCGTCGGCTACCACGTTTTCGCTGCCCGTGACGTGCCTTATGTCTGTGCTGAATTGTGCAATATATTCTAGGTACCTTATTCTTCTAGGGGATTCATCCACTGATTGCTTCTTGTCGAATGCATGAATCAGTGGCTTATGATCAGTGTATATTGTAAATGTGCGACCTTCTATTAGTCGTCTAAAGTTTTTTATTGCCATGTAAATACCGAGTAGTTCTCGATCGTATGTGGAATATTTTGTTTGTGTCTCGCTTAACCCTTTTGAAAAAAATGATATGGGTTTCCATTTTCCTTGAACTTTTTGTTGAAGTACGGCGCCTACACATTTTAAACTAGCATCTGTCATAATGGCTAGTGGTGTGTCTGTTTCCGGAAATGCGAGTGTTGTGACATCTCTTATGTCCTGTTTGCAGTGTTCGAATGCTTGGTTAGCTTCCGTATTCCACTCGATTGGCGTATTGTCATTCTTTTTGCAGTTTATTAAGTATTTGTTGAGCGGAGCTTGGTGTCCGGCGGCGTGTGGGATGCTACTTCTGTAGAAATTCATCATTCCCAAAAATCGACGTAGCTCCTTTACCACCTTTGGCTTTGGGTATTCGTTTATTACTCGTACTTTCTCAGACGTGGGGGTGATTCCTTGGCTCGTTATATGATAACCTAAGAAATCTATCTCTGTCTTTTCGAATTCGCATTTGCTCGTATTGATTGAGATGCCGTTTTTACTTAGGCGAGTGAATACTTCCTCTAGTTGAACGTAATGTTGTTCGGTATTTTGACTTGCTATGAGTATGTCGTCCACGAAAACATATATATAGTCCAGGTCTCTAAACAGGGAGTCCATAAACCTCTGGAACGTTTGGGCTGAATTTCTGAGGCCAAATGGCATGTAATTCCAGTGAAATAAACCCATTTGCGTGATTATTGCGGTCTTTTCTGGTTCCGCAACAGGGATTTGGTGGAACGCCTTCTTTATATCAATTTTGCTGAATATTGTTTTTCCACTTGCGATGTATGTAAAGTCTAACAGTCTTGGCAAGGGATATCTGTCGGGAACTGTTATTTTATTTAACGCGCGGTAGTCTCCGCATGGCCTCCATTCCCCATTCTTTTTCTTTACCATGTGGAGAGGCGATGCCCAAGGACTACTGGAAGGTTCTAATATTCCTAAGTTTATTAGCTCTTGGAATTCCTTTTTTGCTGCCTTATATTTGTCGGGTGGTAGTGGGCGCGCGCGGGCATAAACTGGAGGACCTTTTGTTATGATGTGATGCTGTATTCCATGTTCTGTGGGTTTTTTAAGTGGTGTTGGTCTAGTGACGTTTACGTATTTCTCTAGCAGGTGCTTTATATGTTCGGGTAATTTCGCGTCGATGGATCTAATTGAAGGCATGTGTGTTGCTCTTGCAATTTTCGCATGCGTCGTTAATTTTGTTTCTTGGTCGATCAGCCTTTTGCCGTATAGATCCACTAATAATCTGTGGTGCTCTAGGAAATCAGCTCCTAAGATAGGCATTTTTACATCGGCGATTACAAACGTCCAAGTAAAAGGTCTGCGTAACCCCAGATTTAGCGTTAATGTGCTTTCGCCATAAGTTTCAATAGTTGACCCGTTTGCGGCATACAGTTTGTAGTTGCTTGGGTTTTTCTTACCCTGTGCGTTTTGTAATACAGAAATATTTGCTCCCGTGTCTATTAAAAACCTATAACCACTGTTTGAGTCGGTTATAGTTAGACGGTTGGCGGGGTGTATGGCACAGAGTCCCGTCTTATTCTGCGCTAGTTCTCGTTTCCCGAATTTTTATCGGTTTTATTTATCCACGAGCACGGCTGATCGCATTTATATGCTTTTGTTTTGAATCGTCTGTGATAATAACATAGCCGTGTACGTGACCGTGAGCGTGATTGCGACCTTGCTCGGAATTTGCTGCGTTGCATCGGTCGGCGATTACTCATACCGCGGAGCTCGTTTATTTCAACTCGCATAGCTGCAATTTGTGACGTCAGCATTGTTATTAAGTTAACGTCGGCGGATTCCTGTGACGAGTTGTTTGTTTTGATTTTATAGCGCATATTTTCATAAATTCGGTCCGCCATTTCGCATAATTTTGTGAGGTCGAGGTCTTCGGAGACTGCCAATATGGAGGTGATTGATACCGGAAGCTGTCTGAACCATAATAATCTGATGGTATCTTCGGTCATTTTGTCGCAGCTGGCTTCTTTCATTTTTCTCAACAGCTGTGATGGTGTTGAGTCACCTAGGTCCATCTCCGAAAGCAATTTGTGGAAGCGTCGTTGCTCGCTTTCCTCATAGCACGCAATTAATCTTTCCTTGATTTTAAGGTACTTGTCTGCGTTTGGCGGTGACGTCAGGATGTCGCTGACTTGATGTATGACCTCTTTTGGTAATTTTGCGATGACGCTGTTATATTTATATTCGTCACCTTGTTTTTGGGAGGCTACGATGGCCTCGAATTGCGCGAACCATAAGCGCGGTGAATCTGTCCAAAACGCTGGTATTTTCTCCGTAATGCTAATTGCAGCCACCACCTGGCTGTCGCTGATTGATTCAGCCGATGTACCGGGGTTTTTTTGAGGTGTCCCTGGAATTATCGGTGCCATTTTTCTAGCCTCTTGATATTTCAGCTGGTTTGGACCCGCTTGTGGGAAGTCAACTGAAATGTGCTATTTCGCTATTTCGCTGATGGTGGTGGTCAGTAAGCTGGTGGGCTGTTGGGTAAATTTTTCCTTATATGGCTCCACCGTTTCTGTGATAGTTCCTAGGTTTGCTGCTGAGAACCTTTTCAGGGCTGCAGTTGGCCTGCAATTATATCAGCACTAGGAGATCACGTCGGGGTCACCAATATTGCGGAGGTGAGTAAAAGATGGTTTACCAGTTGGAACAAGATTAATTTATTTACTATTTACACACTCTTATATACTAATTATTCTACATGATTTTACTGAGATTAAGAGTGGGGTTTTACTCATATAAGTTTAGTGCTGACATTATTGTTTATTGATACGTGCTGTTTATATAATATTATTTCCTAGTTATAGTGTACTTTGCCTATGACGCATAGCACGTCATAGTTGTTTTTTAGCAGTTCCGAGAAGTCAAAGTTGTAAAAAGGTGTTTTAGGGCCCACCAAGATTTTCTGGTTCCCAACCAATTTTACATGCAAGCAGTACACCTTTTCTCTCGAAGTTTTGAGAATAGATTTAGTCGGTCTCACAAAAACATAAGAAAGTGAAAAGTAGGTAAAATAAAGTAAACCATCTTCTAGGTTAAGTTCTAGTGATTTCAATCAATCTAATTTGGTTAGCTAAATATAAACATGGAAGTGTTCTGAAACTCCTGCAGGTTTATTGTATTTTGCAATTTCTTAGTTAGTTCTAAGTGAAGAGCTATATTGTCATTCATGATCATAGCGATTATTTATCACAGCTGGAAGTTGTACAAAGTTCCTTAAATAACTTCCTTGTCTCATTGTTTTTCTGAAAGATTACAAAATCATTATAAAAGGTATTTACAGCGCTATCAGCGATCTATGGTCTCAAGAGACTACTATCTACAAGGCTGACGACAAATTTGTATCCCTGAGTGGGATTAAATGAAAATTTTGTTGTATTAACTTGCTAACTTGAAAATCGAGTACTTATACCAACAAAAGTGACGAAAATACAATTTGCGCTTCGTTTCATTCCAATGAGGATTCGATGTTTCATTCACATATGGAACTCGTTAACTATCAAGAAGGTCGCCTTCCTGCTTATGAAATGGGCAACTTTAGTAAAATGACTTAAGTATGAATACCTACCTATAAAGTAGGATATTTTTCGGTCGTAACTTAAAAGTCTTATTTCATGATCATGCAGTTACAACTAGTGAGTCTTTGATTCTTTGAGAGGTAAAAGATCATAAAAATGTTTAAGTAAGTACAAAAGAGTACCGCTAAATGGTAACCTAAAAACATTAGAGAGAAAACAATGTACATAAAATCAATTTTATACATAAAACTCACTAATCGTTTTCAAGCTTAGTATTTCAAAATATGTATTTATCAACACTTGTCTTAGAAATAAATAAAACAACGCTGAACAAGGATTAATACGTCATCAATTGAAATAAAACGCTCAATAACGTCGCTCTATATGTATTAGCAACTTCGGCCAAATCAAAAGGATAACGAGCAGTATGAGCAAAGATAAACGGATAATCTTCAGTCATCGTCAAGAAACGCAAGAAAATCCCAAATAATATATACACCTTCTTATATTCGTAAGACCGGCCGAGGCTCTTTGATTAATCGCCAGTATTATGTAACGCGGATACCAAAATACCGATTTGTTTGCAGAATTATGATGTATTGCGTCTTTTGGTATAAAACCTTTCACAGGCTATTAACGGCTTCACTTCACTCTTGTTTTGTTTATGTGTCTTTAACTTACAAACTTTGTCTATATCCTACTTATATTATAAATGTGAAAGTTTGTGAAAATGTTTATTCTATCAAACTCAAATGGTTGAACAGATCTGGCTGAAATTCAGTACAGTCAGCACACACGATCAATCTATTCAATATTCTATTCAGTGATATAGTATTTACATAGGTTACTTTTTATTCCTGTATTAGGTTGCCATGAATTGTGGGAACGGGATCAGAATTCCATACGAACGCAGCTGTGACCAGGAGTTAATGTCTAATAAAATATACTTATTATAAAATCAAGGCGTTTTACTACTACCAAGAGAGTTAAAGAGAGACTACATCATTGCATATGCTAAGATTTTTTATTTGTTGTTGCTAAATATGCTACGAGTATGTACCTACAAATCTTCTAAGCGAATAGTGAAAAAGCTATACAGAAAACAACAAAGCACCTAAAATCACTTAATTCTTACAGTTTTAGGCACCATTAAATATTAAATGAATTATAAGATCGTATGAAACATTTTTAAACTAACTAAAAATAAAAGGGAAGATAAAATGGATTGTGATACAATTTACTACTTTTATCTATTTAATCGCTTAAGTGGTACTACTTTATTCAATGAGGGCTCCCTCGTCCAAAATAAAACGTACTTACGACGTTTATGAATGTTTTAGTAGGTGAAATGAAGCGCTAAAATATTTTAGAGTTCGAACCCAGGCCATTTTAGTTACCAAGGTGAACCCACTCCTCGAGGCAGCGTCAGAGGAAGATAAGTGCTTACAAGACCTTGTAGCTGTTTGTGATAGAATTGAATTTTCGTTCATTACTAGCATTTAATTTGAACAAGATGGCTTTTTATGTATGTATATGTAATACCTTTTTGTATATAAAATTCACATTATTAAATCTTGACATTAATGTATACAAGACTTTGCCGCTCAGTGGATTACAACTCCTCTGTGCACTACCATGTGTCCTGTAAGAGAACTTAACCTGAAGTTAAGCTCGCCTTTGTACCATAAAGAATAAATAAGTGAAAAGTCTTTATAATTCTCACAGCGATTTCCCCATTGCATTCAAAATTTGATCATATTAGCTTATAATTGTTCTTCATTGGTATGTTGACTTTCCTGAGGCCGAATGTTGCTTGACCTCCCATCCAAGAGAGAAAAGCCTGCGCCGGAACCTCGTCTATCCTATCGTACTATGTACGTGCACCGATTTGTAGATACAGTAGGTCCCTCTACATCCTTCTGGTAACGCGCCTAACTCGAACGAATGAAAAATATTATATGATTTTTGATTTTTTTACTGTAACTAATAGAATAGATCGATTGACTTTTAAGTGGTACTTTCTATTATTAGTTTTATGTTATCTCGCTTACAAACTATAAAATTTTCTGTTTACCTTGTTTACGGTGTAAACAAAAAAATTAAAGTGCTTCAGACGCAGTCTTTGTTTGATTTCTTGGCGATTCAGACGATTCTGCTAATAATTTAACACGACTTTAGTTTCGACATGATAATGCATTCGAGAAGAAGTTAATAGCCTTAGACACCATGGCCTTTCATGCAGCAGGAGCGCAGAATGGCTGTATCAACGACATAGTCCGTCGGGCTCTAATCACCGCCGGTGTTCCAGCCGTATTAGAACCTACTGAACTTGGCGCACGACACTGGCAAGAGGCCAGATGGGATGTCATTAGTGCCTTGGAAGATGGGAAGGCATTTGTAGTGGGAGGCAACATGTGCTGACACCCTTGCGCCTTCACATCTTCCAGGGACTGCAGACTGCGCCTACGCCTACTCAAACGGCGCAAGTATAGTAATTTAAGTGGTATTACATATTTAAGCCATCATGGTGTCCAAGTGCCCGTCTTTTGTTTAGAGACAGTTTTAAACGTTTAATAGACGCTACCCGCGACCAGAGGGCTGGTTTATTCCTTGCGCAAAGGATTGGTATTGCCATTCAAGGTGGCAATACCGTCAGCCTTTGAGGAATTCTTTAATGCCTGTACCTGCAGGTTTGTATAGGTATATTCTGTATTGCTTTTTATATTATAATTTAGATAAACCCCATGTACATTATGTAAATAAAAAATATGTATATCGAAATATTATTCTCGATACAATTGCATTTACCGTCTATTGCTAAGAATTTTGAAAATATTGTTTTGGGATGATCGGTAAATTCTATATAATATCCCCGATTGTCGGTGTCGCGGTAGGATGTGTATTGTGTAGCGGTAAATTGAGAAGATAGAATATTATTATACAAACGTATATGAATTATTCAGTTACATTACCTTCGTCTGTCATAGGAATTCGAATAAACGGAAAAATGAAGGTATAAGTTGTGTTTGTTTTTCCCACGATAACGTGATTCGTGTATCTTCTGCAATCGTCATGCGTCCTTTACCTATATATTGTGGAGACGCTTAGGGTCTCGCTAGTCTACATTCATTTAGTAAACGTACTAGAATACCGTCGATTGTTTTCGTAAAATAAGACCATACCTACCGTACTTTGGTTATATTGAGATTAGACTCCGATGCGGCGATAGCCTCCGTTGCGTGGCGGTAGTGAACGCGGCCGCTACGCAGGAGGCGCCGGTTCGATCCCCGTTCAGTGCAAATATTCTTATTCATGAATATCAGTATTTGCATTAGTCTGGTCGTACCTCGTACGTTACGTTTATGACAGTCTTTACACCTGTAACTTTAAAAACTTCCAACAACTGGTCTAGTTGCAATGCTTCGATATCGCCTTTGGGATGTGAAGATCAGATGCAGTCGCTTCACGGAAAATATAGAATTTTAGACAAATCCGCAGTAAGACTGATTTAGCGGACCCTAGTCTTCTAAGAAAAACATTACATGCATGTAATGTTTATTTTCATGCAATAAAGACTTTGAAAAAAAAAAGTCTTCTAAGAGCATCGGATGCGACTGGGATTAATGTTAAGATCAAGAAGAAGACTAAACCTTGCCAATATTAGGTATATTTTTTATGATCAGAATAGCAATTTATTTTCACTGAATTTATACTTCAACTCCTATTCAATCACTCTGCGTTATCATACTGCTAAGGTATATTTACATCTCAACACATGGGACAGCTAATATCATAATAATTTTAATTTGCTTTTCAAAGGCAACTCAAAAGTAAATTGTAAATGATAAAAAAACATAAATTACATTTGTTATGAAGAAGTTTGATTTCAATGAGTGGGTCTTTCGTCAACATAAATACAATATTATTTTAACATAACAAAACACAAGGCCTTTGTTATGTTAAAGTAGATATCGTTGTTTACTAAGAAGTGGTCTAAAATGAAATATATTTTGCGTTACAGTTGTTTCTGCTTCTTGGGTTATTGAAAACTTAAATATAATCGTAAGCTAAAATATCCTTTTCTACAACGTTTAAAGTACAGAGGATAAAGTTCAATATTCTTTATTCATGTAAGATTTACGGCTGCTACATTTACAACCAGATTTACAACGCAATCTTATTGCATGATGCCGTGTGAATAAAATCTGACAGTGAAAACTTGGCTACTCTCTTTCAATCGCCTGCAATTACAATGGATATATTTACAAGTTGTGCCAACAAGTAAGAGAACCAACAAGAAAATAAACAAACTGCATATAGTTGAATATTAAATTAAGTCTATTGTTACAATGAAATGGTTAAAAAAAGAATAAATATCCACTTTAAGACTCAAAAAGTTATTACAATTTTAAAGACAAACACCAAGTAATTAGAGCAATGAATAAAATGAAATTCAGCCCCGGAACCTTACGATCAGCAGCACGCGCACTCCATTAAAGAACCCCTAAAAGCTTTTACTTTCAATCAGTAAAGAAAACTTTGTTTAAAGGTATAACTCTTGACTCGACGTTGATCGCTTAAACTTTTCAAAGAATTAGTCAGTTATCTTTCGAAGGTGTTGAACAAATAATATATTAAACTTGTGTTAAAATCAATAATTTAATTTTTACTGGTGGTAGAGATTTGACGGCACAAATTTGTCACAAATTTCGACCGGGTTGGTACCACCGTGCAATATTGCGAAAAACCCTTCATAGTAATTCAATTTCGGTTGGATTGCGTTCAGGGATCAGCAAATGCATAGCCGGGTAGGGGTGATGGTGGTCGCAGCACTAGTGGGACCAGTGGGTCTTGGCGTAGTCTAGTGAGGATGGTGCGGGGCGACGCGCCGGTCAGGGAGACCCGTAGAAACGGTGGTGCCGCTGGCCGCCCGCGGTATAGTACAGAGGCCCAACTGGGACTAACCACCCTGGAAGGCTGCCTCACCAGACCGCGCATAATCCCGGTATGGCTCGTCGTGCCGGTTGGTGACCGGAAGTGGGGGCCAGGCGACCATATTCGGGGGGGTACGCGGGCCCTTCCGTACGGCGTGTCGGCTCACGCCATGCCTCATAATCATAGACAAAACCAATATCCCGCACTTTGTCACGCGGTGCTGCGACGACAATCACCTCTTTTTTTTCACGCCCTTTTCTCCTTTTCATCATGGCAGCGCATTTAAGAGTATTGGGCAACACAGCGGCTCTACAGACTCCCACAAGCTCGCTATTTGAGGTGGAGTCCACTAACATCTGTGGACTCCATGCGAACCTCAACGCCGTCCACCAACACCTTGAGACGGCGAAACCAGATATGCTCTTTCTCACGGAGACACAAATAGGCCGCCCTGATGACACGACCTACTTGCTTTACCCCGGCTATGTTATCGAAGAAAATTTCCGTGCAAAAGCCGGGGTGTGCGTGTTTGTTAGGGCGGATGTTTGTTGTCGCCGTTTGCGCTGCCTTGAGGACCCATCCTTTTCAACCCTATGGGTACACGTAGACCATGGCTCTACGAGTCAGATCTATGTGTGCCTCTACCGTTCCCATACAGGAGATGCTGAGACAACTCGACTCTTTGAATATCTGAGTCAGGCGGCAGATGATGCGCAGGAACGGTTTCCGAACGCCGAAGTGGTATTTTTGGGGGACTTTAACGCCCACCACGAAACCTGGTTGGGCTCCTCCAAAACAGACCATGCGGGAAGAGCCGTCCATGCATTTGCTCTGGCGCATGGCCTGACCCAATTGGTACACGAGGTCACTAGAATACCAAGAAGGTCGGGCCTAGCACCCTCTCTGCTAGACCTTCTGCTGACGAGTCACCCAGACCTGTACAGTGTATCGGTACAAGCCGCTTTAGGCAATTCCGACCACTGTCTGGTCTGCTCCAAGGTGCCAATTATAGCGCCTTCACGACCCGTGCAGGGGAAGCGGCGTCTCTGGCACTACTCGTCAGCAGATTGGGATGGGCTGCGCAACTATTTTGCGTCCATCCCGTGGGTTGAACGCTGCTTTGAAGGTAAGAAACCCTCGGATTGTGCTACTGCTGTTGCCGGTGAGATCGGTCTGGGTATGGAATACTATATTCCGTACACTGATGTCACCGGTGCCCGAGGAGTGCGCCCTTGGTTCGGGCGCGAGTGTGCGAGGGCTGTTGATCAAAAACAGTCCGCGTATCGCGCTTGGGTAAGGGCGCGTGCCACGCACGATCCCAATGTGAGCCACTTCAAGGCGGCGTACAACAGAGCCACAAAGGTCTGCAAGAGGGCTTACGTCAAAGCGGATGCCCTGCGCATTGCGCGGCTTGGTCAAGAGCTAGTGGCACATCCCACGGGCAGCCGTGGATACTGGCGACTGGCCAAAGCCGTGCAGTCCAACTTCTGTCAGCCTTCGCTGCCACCGCTGCGCTACCCTGATGGATCCCTGGCCCATGGACCGCAAGAGAAAGCCAATATGCTAGTAAATCTCTTTGCGGCCAATTCCCGAGTCGATGATTGCGGTATACAGCCGCCGACACTACCCAATGGTGACCACGTAATGCCTGAAATACGTATCAGGCAATGCGATGTTCGTGCGGTGCTTCAATCACTCGATGTCCGGAAAGCCAGTGGCCCGGATGGTATTCCAGCGGTGGTCTTACAAAAATGTGCAGCGGAGTTGTCTCCGATGCTTACGCGGCTGTACCGACTGTCCTACAGCTCGGGTACAGTGCCTTCGGCTTGGAAAGAGGCGAATGTACAGCCGATCCCCAAGAAGGGGGATCGCTCAGAGCCAGCCAACTATCGACCCATAGCCGTCACCTCAGTGCTGTGCAAGGTCTTCGAGCACATCATTAACAAACAGCTCATGCGTCACCTAGAGGATCACTCCTTAATTAATGACCGGCAATATGGCTTCAGGCCGAAACGGTCAACGGGTGATCTTCTAGCATACGTTACCCATCTTTGGGGTGAGGCTATGGACAAGCACGGCGAGTCACTGGCAATTAGTCTTGATATCGCCAAAGCTTTCGATAGAGTCTGGCACAAATCGCTTCTCTCCAAGCTACCAGCCTTTGGTCTGCCTCCTAGACTGTGCAATTGGATTGCTAGTTTCCTGCAGGAGCGCCGTATCCGCGTCCTCTGTGATGGACGGGCTTCGGAGTTCTTGCAAATAAATGCTGGCGTACCGCAGGGGTCTGTATTATCTCCCACTCTCTTTCTTCTGCATATCAACGACATGCTGTCCACCGGCAGCATACATTGCTATGCAGACGATAGCACCTTACACGGGAGTTATCACGGACAACCTGCGGCCAAACAGTCTGATATCGTGGAAAAAAGACAGCTTCTTGTCACTGAACTGGACCGGATCTTGAATCACATTTCTCAATGGGGCTCCGAGAACATGGTCGAGTTCAATGCCAAGAAGACGCAGGCTTGTGCGTTCACAGCAAAGGTATCTTCTTTCCTTCCCCTTCCCACTCTTCAGAGCACGCCACTTCCACTGCAGGACAATCTCTATATCCTAGGCATGGATATTCGCTGCAAACTGAATAACAGAAATTACATCGAGAGCATCATCAAAACAGCCTCGCGGAAACTCGGACTCCTAAACAAAGTGAGACGTTTTTTCACGCCGGAGCAGCGGTGTCTTCTCTATAAGACACAAATTCGCTCCTGCGTGGAATACTGCTCGCATCTCTGGGATGGCTCCGCGAAATACCTACTAGATGCTCTCGACAGGTTGCAGCGACGCGCGGTCCGAATTATTGGGAACCCTGAGGTCACGAACACCCTCGAGCCTTTGCAGATGCGTAGAGATATTGCTTCCTTGGCTGTATTTTACCGTCTCTACCACGGTGAGTGTTCTGACGAGCTCTTCCAACTAATCCCACCATCTCCTTTCCTACATAGGACAACACGTGCAGGCCTTAGATGTCACCCTCACACTGTGCAGAATATACGAGCAAGAACCAAGCGGTTCGGAGACTCTTTTCTTTGCCGCACCACCAAGACCTGGAATTCATTACCAGCACACGTGTTTCCTTCTTCCTACAGTCCCGGGGCCTTTAAGCGGGGCGTGAAAAAGCATCTGATGAGGCCGCCAAGCTGAGTGCCACCATTGTAGCACTTAGTGTCTGTAATGGTGACCCTCTTTCCTGAGACTTTGCCTTTAGCTTACCATCAGGCGAGGTGAGGTCAAGTTGGCGTGTCCTATATAAAAAAAAAATAAAAAAAAAAAAAAATAACATTTTCCAAACTATTCCAAAGATTTTAATTTTATTAAGGAAATAGGACAGTTTAAATAACATTGCTTATTTATGCTATTTTATCTTTCACTTTTGTTGCGGGTATCCTTTTATTTGTTATAAAGAATTATTTATTATTATATAGTAAGGCTTCCTGAGACATGAGTCAATTACGGAGAGGCCCATGGAGATTTTACATCTGATGTGAGATGAGATTGTTTTCTTGTCGTTCTTCGATCGTATTTTCTTGTTATTTCTTACACTTCCTTGGTAATTTTTTATTTTTTTTTATTTTTTTATATAGGACACGTCAATTGGACTTCGCCTTGCCTGATGGTAAGCTGAAGGCAAAGTCCCAGAAAAGAGGGTCACCATTACTTACACTTACCGTGTGACAATGGTGACACTCAGCTTGACGGCCTTATCATATGCTTTTTCACGCCTCGCTTAAAGGACCCGGGACTGTAGGAAGAAGGAAACACGTGAGCTGGTAATGAATTCCAGGCCTTAATGGTGCGACAGAGGAAAGAGTCTCCGAACCGCTTGGTTCTTGATCGGATGTTTTGCACCGTGTGCGGATGACATCTAAGACCTGCACGCGTTGTCCTGTGTAGGAAAGGAGAGGGTGGGACTAATTGGAAGAGCTCATCAGAACACTCCCCATGGTACAGACGGTAAAATACAGTCATGGACGCAACATCTCTTCGCAGCTGTAAAGGTTCTAGGGTGTTCGTGATCTCGGGATTCCCAATGATGCGGACCGCACGTCGCTGCAACCTGTCGAGAGCATCTAGTAAGTACTTTGCTGAACCATCCCAGAGATGCGAGCAGTACTCCACACAGGAGCGAATTTGTGTCTTGTATAGAAGACACCGCTGCTCCGGCGTGAAAAATCGTTTCACTCTGTTCAGGACTCCGAGTTTTCGTGAGGCTGTTTTGATGATGCTTTCGATGTAGTTTTTGTTATTCAGGTTGCAGCGAACATCCATACCTAGGATATTGAGATTGTCCTGCAATGGCAGTGGCGTGCTCTGAAGAGTGGGGAGGGGAAGGAAAGAAGATACTTTTACTGTAAACGCACATGCCTGCGTCTTCTTGGCATTGAACTCAACCAGGTTCTCAGAGCCCCATTGAGAAATGTGATTCAGGATCCCGTCAAGCTCAGTGACAAGAAGCTGCCTTTTCTCTGCGATATCTGACTGTTTGGCCGTAGGATGTCCATGATAACTCCCATGTAAAGTACTATCATCTGCATAACAATGAACATTGCCGGTAGACAGCATGTCGTTGATATGCAGAAGAAAGAGAGTGGGTGATAAGACGGACCCCTGGGGCACGCCAGCATTAACCTGCAGAAACTCCGAAGCTCGTCCGTCACAAAGGACGCGAATACGGCGCCCCTGCAGGAAGCTAGCAACCCAGTTGCACAGCCTAGAAGGCAGACCAAAGGCAGGTAGCTTGGAAAGAAGCGATTTGTGCCAGACTCTATCGAAAGCTTTGGCGATGTCAAGACTAATTGCCAGTGACTCGCCGTGCTTGTCCATAGCCTCACCCCAAAGATGGGTAACGTATGCTAGAAGATCACCCGTTGACCGTTTCGGTCTGAAGCCATATTGCCGGTCATTAATTAAGTAGTGATCCTCTAGGTACCGCATGAGCTGTTTGTTAATTATGTGCTCGAACACTTTGCACAGCACTGAGGTGACGGCTATGGGTCGATAGTTGGCTGGCTCCGAGCGATCCCCCTTCTTGGGAATCGGCTGAACATTCGCCTCTTTCCAAGGCAAAGGCACTGTACCCGAACTGTAGGATAGCCGGTACAGGCGCGTAAGCATTGGAGACAACTCCGCTGCACATTTTTTCAAAACTACCGCTGGAATACCATCCGGACCACTGGCTTTCCGGACATCGAGTGATTGCAGCACTGCACGGACATCGCGTTGCCTGATATGGATATCAGGCATCGCGTGGTCACTGTCGGGTAGTGTTGGTGGCTGCGTACCACAATCATCGATTCGGGAGTTGGCCGCAAAGAGATTAGCCAGCAGATTTACCTTCTCTTGCGGCTCATGGCCAGGGATCCATCAGGGTTACGCAGCGGAGGCAGCGAAGGCTGACAGAAGTTGGCTTGCACGGCTTTAGCCAGTCGCCAGTAGCCACGGCTTCCCGTGGGATGCATCACTAGCTCTTGACCAAGCCGCGCTATGCGCAGGGCATCCGCTCTGACGTAGGCCCTTCTACAGACCTTTGTGGCTCTGTTGTACGCCGCCTTGAAGTGGCCCAGATTGGGATGGCGCGTGGCGCGCGCCCTTACCCAAGCGCGGTACGCAGACTGTTTTTGTTCAACAGCTTCCGCGCACTCGCGCCCGAACCAAGGGCGCACCCCGCGGTCACCGGTGACATCGGTGTATGAGATATAGTATTCCATACCCAGACCGATCTCACCGGCGACAGCAGTAGCACAATCCGATGGATTCTTACCTTCAAAGCAGCGCTCAACCCACGGGATGGACGCAAAATAGTCACGAAGTCCATCCCAGTCCGCTGACGAGTAGTGCCAGAGACGCCGCTTCCCCTGCACGGGTCGTGGGGGCGCTATAGTAGGCACTGTGGAACAGACCAGGCAGTGGTCGGAGTTGCCTAAAGCGGCTCGCACCGATACACTGTACTGGTCCGGATCACTCGTCAGCAGAAGGTCTAGCAGAGAAGGTGCTAGGCCCGACCTTCTTGGTATCCTAGTGACCTCGTGCACCAATTGGGTCAGGCCGTGCGCCAGAGCAAATGCGTGGGCGGCTCTTCCCGCATGGTCTGTTTTGGAGGAGCCCAACCAGATCTCGTGGTGGGCGTTAAAATCCCCCAAAAATACCATTTCGGCATTCGGAAATCGCTCCTGCGCATCATCTGCCGCCTGACTCAGATATTCAAAGAGTCCAGTTGTCTCAGCATCTCCTGTATGGGAACGGTAGAGGCACACATAGATCTGACTCGTAGGGCCATGGTCTACGTGTATCCAAAGGACGGAGAAGGATGGGTCCTCTAGGCAGCGCAAACGGCGACAGCAAACATCCGCCCTTACAAACACGCACACCCCGGCTTTTGCACGAAAACTTTCCTCAAGAACATAGCCAGGGTAGAGCAAGTAGGTCGTGTCGTCAGGGCGGTGTATTTGCGTCTCCGTTAGAAAAAACATGGCAGGTTTCGCCGTCTCTAGGTGTTGGTGGACGGCGTTGAGGTTTGCATGGAGCCCACAGATGTTAGTGGACTCCACCTCAAATAGCAAGCTTTTGGGAGTGTGACGAGCCGCTGTGTTGCCTATTTCTCTTAGTTGCGCTGCCATGAGTTTGGGTGGGAGAAGGCGTGAAAAAAGAGGTGATTGCCGCCGCAGCACCGTGTGACAAAGCGCGGGATATTGGTTTTATCTATGAATGTGAGGCATGGCGAGAGCCGACGCGCCGAACGGAAGGGCCCCCGTACCCCCCCGAGTATGGTCGCCGGGCTCCCAAATCCGGTCACCAACCGGCACGACGAACCATATCGGGATTATGCGCGGCCTGGTGAGGCAGCCTCCCAAGGTGGTTAACCCCAGTTGGGCCCCTGTACTATACCGCGGGCGGCCAGCGGCACCACCGTTTCTACAGGTCTCTCTGTTCGGCGCATCGCCCCGCGCCATCCCCACTAGACTACGCCAAGACCCACTGGTCCCACTAGTGCTGCGACAACCACCACCTCTGCCCGGCTATGCACTTGCTGACCCCTGAACACAATCCAACCGAGATTGAATTGCTATGGAGGGTTTTTCGCAATAGTGCACGGTGGTACCTACCCGGTCGAAACTTGAGACAAATTTTCCACCAAGTTTCTACCATCAGTCCGTTGAATTCTCCCTATTTTTCTTGAACGCCCCAGTTTAATAAGTAACAAGTTTGTCTTCCTTTAGTTAATCGTCTAAGTAATTAAATACATAATATTCATTTTGTTATATTATTTGACCAAAGCTTTTGTAAATTAAAAACAACATCTCGTCACACAATATGACGATAATAAATATAAGTTGCGGAGAGATGATCAATTTTAAATCAGCAAAAAGTTTTGTATACGGACCCTTGTTATGCTCGTACATATTCAACGATACACGAAATGATAACCCTTTGACAATATTTGTATCTACTTATAAACCCCAAATTCCGATTCGAAAGGGTCGCTATCAACACAGTGGTTTTTTTTCTGAGCAACAGAATTTTATTTTGCGTTAAAGTTGCTCGTAGAGTTTTGGTATTTTGCAATGAATTTATTCGTTTCGAATGTTTATGCTGTAGCATAATGTCGCATGCCTATATGGTTAACTTGTATGTATGCTTCTAGACCGTAATCGTTTAGGTCGTAGTACCTGTTTTATGTTTTTGTCGGAATGTTATTAAGTTTGCATTTATGTTCAACTGCTCTGATTGTGAATCAAGGATATAATAATACCTATTAGGTGACTATACATCAAAGTTATTTTACTAATGGCACACCGAACTTTATAAAAAAATTATTCATTATCGTAGTTAATTAAAAAGCTTAACGAGCAAATTGTTCGATCATCCCATCCATGAAATATGAACAAAGTATTTTTAATAAACACAATATTCTGGTAAAAGGCGGTAAAATGCAGGATTTTTTTTAAATGGAATGTTCTTGTTTGCCTAACTTAATTTCTTTGTAACTTTTTGGTTTCGATATTTATTGGTTGAAATCTAAAAATTGAATTAAAATCGCTCGCCATAGGCAGGGAATTCATCCTCCTAAAGTTCGACCTGAGACGTTGCGCATTGTGCGGTATGAAAGAAACTTCATCCCATACACACATAAGCTGTGGAATGAACTCCCTGCTGTGGTTTTCCCAAGCGCCTACAATATGGGGTTCTTCAAGAGCGGCATTGGAATGTTTTTTCAGGGTCTGCAGCGTGACCCCCACACATCCATAGGCTACGGTAACCTGTTCTCATCAAGTGGGCCATGTGCTTGTCTTTCACCTAAGTGGTATAAAAAAATTAAGTTAAATAACTTACTTTAATTATCTATTATTAATCTGCCAGCAACGCTCTGTCAAACGCACATACTACGAGAGCTTAAGAAGAAAAAACATTTTTTCCACGCAAATTCTTGAAGTTATAAATAATACATTTTCTTGACAGTTGACAGCAGTAAGCTAGCTAGCAGCTAACATGTTACCCCGCCTCACTATGGGAAACTTGCGTATGTTCCGTCTCAAAACTCTGTATCTCTGTTAGTTTTCGTTCAAATTAGCTGTAATTTTGAACATATATTCTTGAATATATTTAGATTATTTATAATAAAACAGATTTTGATTATTTTAAATATTTATCTTAATAATAAAGAAGAAAATAATAAATCTTAGAAAACGCATACAGTATTTGTTTTTTAATTTTATTTTACACAAAATCGCATATAAAATTGTACATTAATATAATATCAAACATAATAAAAAATATTAATAGGTACTTAATAAGGTAACCTCCTAAATATTGACAGCAAGGAGAGCTTTGGCTTCGTCGAATAGTTCTCTCGATATTGTTTCCGAAGTGTTTCTTAAACTTGAAATATATGGATCAGAAGTGTACAATAAGGCATGAAACACATCTTCATTAGTAGCCACTCTTGAACATTTTCTAGAGTGATGAAGTCTGAACTTCTTATAATCCTTGTTTCTGGATTCTTGTCCGTCTTCGGATACTTGACTGATCGGCAATATTGCAAAGTAATCAATTATTTTTTCCCCATGTATCAGAATTTTATGCACTGAAGAAGGCATGTAATACCAATTGTATTTACTTATATATAGTTGGGCTGTTACAAAGGCATATTCCCCAAATTGTTTGGAATCAATAGCCATTCCAGATGACATCGTCAATATAATATACATACGTTTTATAAGTTCTACGTCAACACCTGTAATATCTGCACAGCATGAATAACTCTGAAAAAATCTTCGAGCTGTGTTTCCATCATTGCTGTTTCCCGATCCTTGTCGAGGTTTGTCGATATGTAAGTCAAGTACCTCCCTAAACTGCTGTTGCACTAGCTTTTTCTTGTCGCTCTTATCTTTTTTATTTTCAGGAGTAACTGCAGACCATTTTTTGAAAAGAAAATTTGTAGGAAATGTGTAAAATCATCTCCATACTCCTGATCCAAGCATGCAATGTAGAAAGTCCGTATTTAAATGAATTTTCGTTGACGTCACGAGCTCTAACACCCTCCAAGTCGTTCATCTGTCGAGGAGTAGCACCACAAACAGTACAAGATGCGCTCGAGCGAGTTTCAGTTAGAACTTGTGCTACTTTACCATCAATCATAGTTAAAAATAGGTTATGCGTCACTTTAATTAAATTACTATTCATATTTATCAAAGAAGGAGACAGATTCTGTATTTGACGGTTGACATCAGCCACAACAAACGCTGTTTTTTCAGGAGTTTCTTTGGCAAATTCTAACAATATAGGTCTGCAATATCGGACAGATGAGCAAGTTTCGTTCTTCCAAACAACACTGTTAGTTACTTCGTCTATGAGTCTAATGGGTACAAGAGAAGCAATGAAAAGGTTGGCATCTGATATAAGATCGCTTTCTTCCGGCAAAACTTGTTTGTACTCACTCTGACCCGAGGAGCCATCACAGCCCCATTTACAGAATAATTTAAGGTTTTTCAAACTGTCTTTGTAAACTGAATCAATTAGTGATATACGTGCTACCGTATGATCCAACAAATCCTGTAGATTAACTTTTGCACTTATATTAGTTGCATAAGACGGAAATATATTGCAATTTTTATCCGCCAAACTAACTCGCAGTTTTCCATACTGTTCTTTACTGAGGTCTAAATCAATAAATGTCCTTAATGCCTCTTCCTTTGAGAATGGTGTTACTTCTTCGGGGATTTCCGTTGCGTATTTAAGTATTTTTTTCTTCTCATTTTTTGTTGTAGTTCTTATTATGTTAACGATAGCGGCCATGAATTGAGTACACAATTGAATCCGTGCTCTTGTATTAATTCCATATTTTTTCGCTTCTTTGTTTTATCTGAACAATCATCGTAAGGTTTTGAAGGTCTGCCTCCAGTACTTCCAGACGAGCTAGGTTCATCAACAGAGCCATGACACTCTAGGGGAACACTAAATAAGCCATCTAGCCATTCAGCGTTTTTACTTTCGAAACGTTCTTTTACTCGCTACGCTTTTCTCCAGCGTTGAGATTACATTGAGTCAGCAAATTTCTTTGAATGTAAGAGATCACAGTTGCCTTATTATCTTCTGACAAATTAAAATTTTCTTCTAAGTAGGCTTCTATAGTCTGCCCTCTAACCAACCAATAGCACAATTCTCGTTTATTACAAACAAATTCACTCATTTTTGGATATTAGTTAAGCTCAGAAATTGTTATTTACTAGAACTGCTTTTTGGGCAGTTGAGTGTCTGGTTACTGACTGTGATGTTTTCAGGATTTGACTACTTTTATAGGTCCCTGAAATAGGTAGGTAAAGATAACAAACCAATATGCATTCTTCTATAACCAACCTTTATCAACTTTGACCTAACTTGATAAGAGACCACATCTTGCTTATCAAACAAGGTGGTCAAAACTATATCAACCACATAATAAACTATAAATAACACTTACCACTGTAATTATTTTGCTATCAATTTAACCGTAATAGATAGGAAATAATTTTATACGAAGTTGAAGAAAAACGCAATGTTTACCTCGTCATACATTTCTGAAATTATTTCGAAAAGTGCAAAAGTGCTGCCACTTTTTATAAATTTATTTTGTAATAGAATGAATAAAGATTATAATTCAATAAATAGCTCTACATCGGCAAGCATCGGTAAAGACTAAACCACTTGTTGAAAAAAAATATATCTCAAAAACGTATGTCATCTTGAATTGTGTTCGATAGTTTTATTTTAGTATAGCAAATATTAAATATTATTTACGTATCAAAATAAGGAGATTATAAGCATTTCAAAAATGTATAATACTTGTGGACTTCCGTCAAAAGTTTACGAGTAATGTGACGTTGAACTGGGGCAATATATTGCACCCGTAGTGATACCTCTGAATGTGAGTTAGGTTTAATGCTGATTTTTATATTATTTTTAACAATTACAATAAAATAAATTATGCAAATCGCAAGATAATATATTAGACTATATAAAACGATTAATTAAATTCCTTGTATTCGACTTTCGCTTAAAAGGGTTTTGAGACGGTGTTGTATGGGGCTTTCCCATACGCCTGTGAAATATTAGAATTTCATTTAGAATCAAGGAAAGCGATGTCTAGACAGATTCTATTTTAGATACAACTAACAATTTATATATTGCCGTGATACTTTCTGTGCACATGTTCAAAATTAGAAATTAGTTAAGTATTCAACAGTAGAATTCTTCGGACTTCGAGGATAATGTTAGGATTTGGGATTCTAACTGACTGAATTCGGCTTTGTTTTACTAATTCAAGGTATAAGCTCCGACACAGGTTTTCGGATAAGGGTGCTTACATAAAGAAACAGGTTGCCGGTACCGGCGAGCCTGTGTCGATGCGGTGCGAGTTTAAAGTGGTCGGAACCGGCTATAGCTTACACGGAGTAGGGTGTGCGTAAATGAGTTTGTAAGTTGGATAGTTTTTATATTTCTTTATGGCACTTGTGTGTTATTGACTTCTTTTCTTGTTGAAATCTATATTATGTATATATTATTATTATAAAACTACAGACTCTACAGAGTGTGCTTGTTTGGTTAAACGCGCTAGTCTCAGTACAAGAACAGTAGGTTTTTTTTGTGTCACAATTTCGTTTATACGTTTATACGAGCTGTGGATGCAATCGCTACCGCCTAAATAGAATGAATGCTCATCTTTGTCCTATTTTTGATAAAAAGAGTGATGTTGATGCATTTTATTCCTGAACTTTCTGACTGGTAAACATTTGAATCAACAAACATTTTAAATAAATTCTGACTAGTGCAATGCGGTGTTTGTTATCAAGAGCTCTGAGGACCTAACTTCCGCGAGAAGCATTTAAGCTCTTAAAAATGAGGCTACCTGTAAATGCATCTCACATTATACTCTTAAGATTTGTGTAAGTTACCTGGTACTACATATATGAAAACATTTAGTGAGCAGCCAGATCTATCTGAAGTGCCAAACATAGACATATGGTTGGCATTTCAGCTCAACTTCCAAAGACGATAGAAGTTTTGCTTTGAGCTAGAAGCTTTCTAAATATCTATGAAAATAATAGGTTGAAATGAGTAGATTTAATTTTCATTTTGATAAAGATAATGCCTTCTGGAAGTTCTGGACAGTTTATAGATGGTCACCACCCGCATGCATGTAATGTTTACAAACAATATTAAAATGCGTCAATATTTACATACATACATATAATCACGCCTTTATCCTCGGAGGGTTAGACAGAAGTGAATTAACACCCACATTCCACCAATAATTGTATTCGGTCGTAATAGAGGGTCAGCCTCTTGCCGTATTCCGGGCACTGTTGTTGACTCGAGCCATGCATCTGAGGCTGAGTCTCGAATGTATATATCTGTCTGTTATTAAACAGTCTTATCCCTTAGTCGCCTTGTACGACACCGCATGAGAAAAGATGGGGTGGTTCAAATTCTACTTTGCCTGTAACCACACGGCTACAAATATTAAATTTAGAGTGCTTTCATTGTTAATATAAAACAAACTAATCCCCAAATAACTAGAAGTAAAATTAGCGATTTAAGTATTTCCGTAGCGACTTGCTACGCAGATCCGTAGAGCTACGATCAAATTCTGATGATGCGCGTAGGCATCTTTAATTCAACTAGTCTGTCTGGAGGTTATGTTCACGTGGAATAGTACTAAGAGTTACAAAGTATGATTGAACGTTGATTTATAGCAACACTAGTTACAAAGTAAACAACTACTTTCTTAAAGTTATTACGTTGTGGCTATTTCCCTAATTGAGAAGCAAATTGAAAAAATGTCTATAAGGTATTAGTTACGAAAGTCGCCATCATTATCATAGCAGAACTCTTTTGTATCCAGTTACTTACCGTATTGTAACTTGCCTACTGCCTCATGTAGATGTCAAGCCTATATTATTTCAGTGATATAGAAGCCTGGGAAAATACCTTGAGGTTTCCCTGTAGTCTCACTTCACGTACTGGGCTCTGTGTTCGCGTGCTTCTGATATTTTCCCAGAGATCGTAGGGAGATGTTAAATATCCTATAGCTTTTTCCAAGACTTGAACTGTGAATTAAGGTATAGAAAAAATTTAATCGGTTCAGGCGGGATTTGAACCCGCGATCTTTCCCTTACAGGGGGAACGCTCTGACCACTGAGCCACAGAACCTTCGCCCGAAACCATCTAAATTCTTTTATACATATATCTATCTTAAGGCGACGCGACGGTGCGATTCGAATCCCACCTGAACCGATTCATTTTTTTCTATAACTTAATCGATTTGAATAGTTAGCATACTTAATGCTTTAAAATTTCATTCTACAATAATATCGTTCAAATTGTGTTGGAACAAAACAAACTCTTCAGTTCTATTAATAGACATACGATATATGAAATTATTGCGCATACTTTTTATTTTATTAGAAGATATATCGGCAGTGTGGGCACATCGCATAATGTGCTGACTCGTTGTTGCTAGGATTGTTTATGTTTATGTTTACGCCCGACAAAAGTTAGCCCTTCACGCGCCCACCGGGGGTGATCGATTAATCATTTTGGTAGCTCCCTCTTAAAGGAACTTATGTAGTTATTGGACGTTATATCATACTAAATTACGTGCCGTCTTACCTTACGATTATCGATTAGATAGACTGTGTCAGGATAGATTCTAGATTCATTTAGAGAAAGTTTCGGATTCAAACGAAACCATGCTAAGAAGAAAATGAGTAATTGTAAAGTCAATTAAATAGGGGCTATAATATTGATAAGATAGTTCTAATTATTTACGCAGTGGGTACTGGCAGAAAACTGACAAATAGAGTTATCGTGTCTGAGCATGTACTCGAGGTAACTTCGTTAAAATGCAATCTTTGTGCGGTTTATTTCATCAATGTGTTATGAAATAAACCGCACAAGATCTATCTACAACTAGTATGTATTTTACGTGGTAAGTACATAATTCTGTGAAGTAGACTCGACGTATCCGCATATACTTTGTATATGCGGATGCTAATCGATTTGCAGACATTGTTGATTTAACAAAAATGATTTCCCCCCTGACTTCAGTAAGATGGTATGTGTATATTATGTGTTAATTAACTTCTGATTTGACTTCGGTAATATATTTGCATCTAACATAAACAACACAACTCTCTCAAGCTTTTGAATTAACTCTGCAGTCAACAAGAAATTTTTCAGAGTACGGCATTTTCATAAGGAGGGAGTTTAATATGGAAATATAAAATCCGGTAAATGCGAGTTTATGAATACGATTTATTTCAGTTACAGCGTAAGTGGAAGTCCATCATAGACGTCTATGGTGTACCTATATCTTAAATGTATCACTTATATTCTTCGCGAGTATCGATTTAAGAAGTATTTTAGGAAACTTCGGAGTAAAAATTGTAAAATAAAATAAGTACGGAAATTACGAAACGTGGATTAGATGAATTCGAAGATTTATATTAAGATGAGCTTATTATATTGTTGATTGAGTTAAAAATATACTATGCCACAAACTCTATTATCGTTTGAAAGTGTTTATTGTTATCAGAAAATAAGTCATGACTAATACGATTAAATCAAGGGCTATAACTCAATGTTTAATGTGAGATAAAAAATATCATAAAGCGTGACGGTAGTTAAATATTTTTATGATTGCGCAATAAAGTCAACAACGGTAGGAGCCGTTATTAACGCTCTGGATATTGGAAAGAAAACGTAGTGGTGTGTGAGAGCCCACCAATATCTTCGGAGCCCGAGCTAACCTCACCTGCAAGTTAATAAAGCCACTCATTAACGAACGAGTTTCTTGTAGCTTATTTTGATTTTGGAGCCATGTTGTTTGATGCTGAGAGGAAAGCCTTGATCAGAGCCTCTTTTCTTAAATAGCAGGTTCGCAGACTCGTACGTGAGATTGGCAGAGCACTGAAGATTTTAAGTAGCTCTTTATACCTATAGTGCAACAAGTCTCCTAAACTTTATTGTAAGAAAGATCTGAATGTCTTATTTTATTACAAATTTAGAAAAACAATATGCGGTCCAAATGATCGAGATTGGGGACAAGGATGTTAGTATATATTGACTTATAACGACAGTGAAATCATTTCCGCCATGGGTTTTGATAACAATGAAAAACTAACGCCTGCATTTACTTGTTGCATTTTTGCACAAGCCTTTGAGTGGTGACGTAAGTACTTTTAAACACTCATATTTTCCATATACCTACTAGACTTAATTTTTCAAAAGTAAACTGTGTACCCATGCCCGTTTGAGGGAAATAGGCTCGTCCCGGGACCGAGAATAAACGTTGCCGAAATGTGGATGTGAACACCTCTGTTTGTGAGTATACATGTATGTTTAAATTGATCACTAAAAAAGCAATTATAAGAATATAAAGATATTAATACCTAATATTAAAGAACGTATGCACATACTAGAATTTAAATGGTTTCAGCTGAACACGCAATTATACGAGTAAATCAGATGAAGTTGATCCTTTGCTAAAAAAAAAACAAGACCCTATTTTATGCAGGCTTCTTGCACAGAGGAGAACCTACTGCACCGTCGTGATCTTAATAACTAACAATTTTGTGATATATCCAAGGATACACCTACATGTTAATGAAATCACTGCAGAGAGGCTTGTGTTGGTAATAAGTGAGTTATCTCGGTTACAAAATCAGGTTATCGGTCAATTTTGAGTAGACTCTTCAGTTTAGTTCCACTTTGATAGAATTATTATTTGAGTTTAACTACGTTTATACATCACCACTCATGTATATAGGCAATAAAATATATAAATAAAAAATCCAGTTTATAAAGTATATCCTACCTGACACTATAAATGTAAAAATACTTATGTTGTAGGGAGCAATAGATCGAGACGATTTTTATTTCATATAAATAGTTGGCATGCCGAAGTGAAGAGGAAAACACTCAAGCTATTTTTGACCCGAGCAAAAGTATGATTCTCACGAGAAATTGCAATAAATATTCCATTTCAGATGCGCCAATGTGTAACGGACATTTTGTTTGTCCTTTACAAACATTGTAATATTGCAAATTTAAACGGTTTGACCGATTTTAATGATCCTTTTTAAAAGTCGTATCGTAAAGTGACTTTTACTACTACTTTTACCCCATTTTTAATCTCGATTTTATTATGTTTATGAATAATATAATTTAAGCGTCGTTTATTTCACAAAAATGCAATGAAATATGAAGTTATACTTCGATGCGTTGTTTGATGTTTTTGATAAATTTATATAGCAGAATTACGTTTGCCCGGTCAGCTAGTTTATTATATATTATTACGTGTAAGTAATAATATATAATAAACTAGCTATACGTTCCGTTTTCATATTATTTCTAGTATGCATCCTATTCGGCTTTAAGTTCGCTGATGCGTGAAGTTGACTTCACCGGTAACTTTTCCTTCTCTTGGTTCAATATACAAACAACTATTTTTTTACGGGTTTTCATATTTTCAAAGACGAGTCAATAATTTCAGTTCCTTGAGGTTCCTCAGAGAACCAGTTCCTAACTACGGTATTCAAACAAAAAATTGGTTTCTTTTCATAATGTACTTCAAAAAATAAGAATATATCGTAAATTGCAACGCATTCGCGTCTCGCGACCATATTCTTTTTATACAACTTAGGTGGTAGACAAGCACACGGTGGAATCACCTGATGGAAAGTAGTTACTGTTACTGTATGGACGTGTGCAACACCAGAGGGGTCACACTCGTGCTATTGACTCTGGAAGAACGGAGAGTTTCCATATTTGTTTAAAGCGTTACAATGAGCGTTATATTCAAAACTTGCAATTTTGTTTGGTTTGGCTTTTATGAAAGTGACCCCACTGACCCCGTGTGGGAAGACTGCAGTCAGTATAAAACCTTTGTATCATACTTTCCTTTGTATCATACATACATAATTTATTTGCAATAATAATGTTGTAGGTATTTAGCAAATAAATATTTGCAAAAATATAACAGAAGGCTACTTAAAAGGAATCAGTTTTAAAATGTAAGCTCGAATAGGACATATTGTGTTTCAAAAGTTTTGTATGCAAATGGAATCAAGTAATTTAATTTATTGTATATACTCCGGGCAAATATCATGTTCCCAAAGGATATTGGAAAAATCTAAAGTATCAAAAGCATGACACTCAAGCATCGAAAAAACATCACCGTTTTTTGTCTATTTATTTCAACACTTATGACTCTTGGGTTCAAGAAGAGCATTTTTATTATTGCAGGCATTTTTGTTCCCCTTTTCCGAGCGATAGGCTCAACTTCACTTAACTCAATAAGTTAGAAGACTCGGGTTTCCTGGTAACAGCCAATTCGTAGATACAGAAACGTGACCCTGACTTGCTCGAGCTCGATAATCCCAAATCCTTTCGTAAAAGCGATATACCTACAGGATATCGTGCCTTTCCCAATTGCCTATTTCTATTTATTTGGGAATAGTAATGGGAAGTTTAGAATAGGTAATGGTAAATTTAGAATAATTGATGATAGGCAAATTAGGAATATCTTGAAATCATCCTCAGCTAATGCTTTTAAATAGGCGATACCTTAATGATCCCGCGTAACATCTTTGGGCATCAGCTGACGAAATTTCCATCAAAATATAATCAGGTGAAATGATTATTCATTTATAATATTATCATCTAGATAACATATTTCTAAATATAAATGCTGATGATTTTGAATTAAAAATCTAGATATACTAGCAAAACTGATATTTCTTAAATTTAAGTACAGGATTCACCTGCTGTACAAGTGTAAGCAGCCACTGTATAAAACCAGTACGACAACGGTAGTAAATTAAAGTTATAAATTTTCTTAAACCGAGGCAGTGTCGTCCTTTGAGTGCCGTTTTCTTCTCTCGCACCAACTAATTTCCGAGCCGCGTTGTAAACTGGCTTTTTCATGTAGAAAATATGCTATACTACGATTACTAGGAGTTTGAGATTGTTCCGACTGTTTTCAGTATGTAGTAAAATGTAGAACAGAGTTCTAAGACGTGGCGAGAGATACATCTTCGTGACCTAGGTACAAAATTGTAGAATATGCAACAATATTAACACAATAATATAATCTAATAATGTACTTATTGTAAAACAGAATACGCTGAGATTAATCTAAAATGTTGTTTAGTATTTAAATAAGAATTTTTTTTTAAGTGTCTAGTAGTTTCTGTGGCAGGATGTCTTTTGTTTTTAAATTTAGACTTGTACATAATTGTTGCTATAATTGAAATATATTTTTGAAAAGCGAAATAAATCAAAATTGCTAAATTCTAAAATATAAAATATAAACCAGAAAAAGTATTCACCAACCCTACACAATATGGAGGAGCGTGGGAATAATGACGCTGACGATCAATAAATGTATTTGAGTAAACGGTAAACTCAGAGGCTTAATACTTTGCCGAATTTTGTGGATTCAATCGCCACAAGGGACCACTATTTGTTATATATACGGATAGTTGTTCTGATTGCGGGTGAGTTTCGTTAATTGTTTGTGCAAGAGCGATGAATCAATAATGAAGGATAAAGGAACAGATAAATTAATTGCTCGGGTTTCGTAGACAACTCATCAAAGAACCAAGTGTCATTAACTTAAGAAAAACAGATCTAATAATATTACGTTGTATTTCACAGTACGCTTGTTACAAAAGCAACGCAACGATTAACACACATGAATGGTTTCTCACCGCACCCCAAGTGTAACCACCCCCTCTCTACGTTATCACTAGGCCTCCGTCTCATGCTGACAATCTATACCTACTTATAATAAAAGAGTAGAGGAGAAATGTCTGCACATTGTATATTTTTGGTCTCTAGCCTCTTTATAGTCTCTGTGGCGTGGCGGCAGTGAATGCGGCCCTGCGATCGCTGCTTAGTGCAAATATTTGTATGCATGAATATGGGTATTTGCTTTATTTCATCGTGCTTTCGAGAGCAACGCTGTCCCGGTTGCCATACGAATTTCTATGGCAGTCCTTACGGTTATTTAGAGCCCTGAAAGTCCAAAAACTGATCTAGCTGCAATGCATCTTTATCGCCTTTGGGTTGTAGAAGTCAGATGGTAATCGCTTCACGGAAAATATCGAAGTTCAGCCAAATCCGCAGTTAGTCTGGTAAAACAGAACCAAAACTACGAGGTGAAAGCCTCGGATGCGACTGAGATTAACGCCAAGATGAAGAAGAAGATTGTGTATTTTTCTGGTAATTTTCACAGCGGTAGGTATATAAGGATATGATATTTATTATCCCTTTGTAAAAGTATCTATGTATGTTACCAAATAACACAAAAAGTTGGCATATATATGATCACAATATAGTATGATAGGATTTTTTTGTCTTTCTGTTTTCAACTTCAGGAATGTGTGGCGTGAGTATCTAAGAATGTATGTAATGTGGTGTATGTGAAGCAATGTAATTACATCTTTTTCATGTAAAACGGTCAAAAAATATATATGCATTGGGGTTTTGCCGACTTATTTTTTTTATATCACTCAGGTGGCAGACAAGCGCACGGCCCACCTGATGGAAAGTGGTTACCGTGGCCTATGGACGTGTGTAACACCAGAGAAGCCACACTCGCGCTGCCTTCGTATTACAGTGCTCCAAAATCAAGTTCAAAGATAAAATCGTGTTAGATAACACGCCTTCCAAATTGTACAGCATAATCCATACACAAATTACGTCAATTTTATCATGGTCAACTAAATTGCGGGGATGAATATAACCGGGTATAATTGTTTTGCGTAATTATGTACCAATTAAAGTGAAAATTAATTCTCTTTGATTCCACGCCTCACTCAACTCTGATGAGCTGCCATTGCCAATAAACTATCTCTAGACAGGCAATTGTCGCTTACCTATTAAATTCAAATATATCTAATACTGACTGTCACTTTACATTATTCTATCTATATTGTCACTGTTAGTTGTCCTTCGCACGGTAATAAATTAGTGAAAGCCGCACAAACCTATTACAGAACATTAATACATTATTATATGATATTGTTTTATTTCGGTTAGTAAAAAGATTCGAGTCTGTAGGCCATGCAGTAATCAATATCGAATAATCTATTTCTAAGATCGGTGATGTTTGATAAGTGTTGGGTCTTGATTTATGCTTACTGCTTTCCTCTTCAGATTAATGTACACTGTTATGCCTTTTCCATAAGTATAACAGGCAGTGAAAATATCTTTCCACTTGTTCAATAAAAGCCACACCTTTCACTGTACCAACTTTCATAATTGTATACTCGTCGTTTACATACTCTCTTTAAGTCACTTTTAATGTAATTTAAAGTTAAACATTCAGATACTAAAGATTACATAAAACATATTATATATTACTTCTTCTATATGTCAGTTGAATAGCTAGTACGTTTTGTGGACTAAGAAATATTCGAGGTTTTCGTAAAAGAGGCGGCAACTCCCAGAATTAGTGAAAGTTTTGTGTGCGCATTTGTCTACAATAGAATTAAGATTAGGGTAAGATGGTAAGGATTTCACTCAACCGCTGAAACACGGGTTGAGAAGGTGTAATTGGGTATGAACTCAGACATAGGTAAGGGCACCTAGACATAGGTAAGAACCTGGAATTCATTACCAGCTCACGTGTTTCCTTCTTCTTACAGTCCCGGATCCTTTAAGGGCGGCGTGATAAAGCATCTAATGAAGCCGCCAAGCTGAGTGCCAGCATTGTAACATGACTTAGAGTCTGTAATGGTGACCCTCTTTCTTGAGACTTTGCCTTTAGCTTACCTTCAGGCGAGGTGAAGTCAAGTTGGCGTGTCCTACATAAAAAAGTCAATCTTCGGTTGGATATATACTTAATATTTTTCTTTTTTTAGTAAATGCTGATATTATATTTTATAAGTTAGTTTATGAATTTATCCATGTATGGTCCTTTTATGTTCCTCAGAGACGAAAGTTAATGTATTTCATGTATTGTTCATTAATTTATGTATGGAAATTACTAATATTCCCTCTAACCCGTTCAGCTAAGTGAAATTGCTTGTGTTTACGTCTGTAGTGTAAGGGCCAGGATTGGAGCTCGGGATTTTTCGATCGTAAGGTCGACTCATTAGCCACTAAGCTACCAACGCTTCGTATTTGTGTACATCGTTGTTGTGTACATCCAATTCACTTCATTTAAAGCCTTGTTCCCGCAGCAGGTACCTCGTCACTTTATATTAAGACCCTTCTGAAAACGTAATATTTAAAGAGGATGGTACTCTAAGATTAGGCTTGTCATATTTCCGGAATCGTCAGCTTATATTGGGAGGGTTTGGCCTACTGTTTCCACACTGGGCAGACGGGTTAGCACAGGGTTTTATTTCAAGTTTTCCCTCTCTCTGAATCGTCTGTGTATTTTTCCGTTAAATAAATAAATAAATATTCCACGACATTCTACACAACGCTATCTAGACCCATGGTAAGCATAGCTTAACTAGCTTGTGTTATGGGATCTAGAATGCGGATAAACATACTTAGATACTATCTTTTTTTGTAAATACATACATATTATACATAGAAACACCCACACCAATGCAAATTTACATGCACTGAGCGGGAATTGAACCCGCGCCCCCTGCATAGCAGTCGAATGCTCTACCGCTACGCACCGGAGGTCATCTCTTCCTACATGATTCGGATGAGATGGGGTGGTGATGCCTGCATTCTTTCTTCGTCACCACACTGACTAATTTATAGCTATATTACACCTTAACACATTAACAGCTATTTAACAGTGTAACTTCCATTAAAATCAGTCTAGTTATTTCTAAGATAATCATACAAACTGAACAGGCAGACGGAATTTTGATTTTCTTTTGTCACAGTATCGTACGTGCAGTATGCATTTATAAAAATCAGTTATTTTAACATTACCAACTGATAAGAACCTCAATTTAATTTATTTGTATATATTATATAACGAGGAATAAATAAGAAAAAAGGAGCAAAATGGTGTATAAGGAAAAGCTTAATTAAATGGAAGGCAAAGATAAAACGCAGTTATTAGGTGCTTATGAAAGAAAGGCGAGTTATATGAACATTTCAATATTGCACGTACAATATCGTAGCCATAGGCGTAACCCTGCTACATTTGAAACAGTAAGAATAATGAATTTGATGAAAATACTTTAGAATAATAGGTTAAGGTAATTGAATAGACGGATAAGTCCTATAATTAGTAATTAACTGAACTTGTTCTATCGTTGTTATTCACTTTGAACTAGTAAATAGTTAATTAAATGCTCTTAAAGAAGTATGACGTCATACTGCCTCATTTTTAATTACCTTGCTAAGTGCGAAGCACTACAAGCTCGCATTTGTGATAGTCTAATTTTGCATTGTTCACTGCTCTCTTTGAAAATAGCCTTGAATGCAGAATTCCTTCTTTGAGAAAGACGTTTACTCCTTATCTCTTTTGAAAGTCGCTATCTCATACGAGGATCGTGATTTAGTATAGATTTAAGCGAATTCATTTGCAATAAATAAATACAATAACTAAAAATAAAATTACTTCATAACCAAAAAGGCACAAAATAACAGTCTCAATTCAAAAGGTCAAATGCGCGTTAAACTTTAATAATGTGATATTTTACTATTTGAGTAGGAACGATATTAAATGCATGGTTGCAATAATATTACTTCTTGCTTCAATGCTTCTTAGTAAGGGCCTTTGCTCGCTAGAGAAATTCCGAAGCCGAGTCTCTATCATTATTTGCGCAGTCAAGTTAGCGACTAAAAGCCGAACTAGTTTTCAAAGCTTTGTGGTAAGCAATTTGTGAGTAATTTGAATTTACACACTGTTATTAAATTACTCGAGAGTATAGTCAAAGTTAATTTAAGTCCTTGAAGCAAATATCAAATCAACTGCCATAAAGTCAGAATTAGTTATAACTCTGCATTGTTATAGCCCGCAGTATAGAGCAGGCGCCAAAGGTCTTGTCGTTCGGAATATTTAGGCACCGCAAAATATTCTGTGATTTGTGTACTCGAAACCTTCGGCTTTATAAAAAGCTATTTTGCCATCGGTGCACGTGGTCCAGTTTTCTGTAACGCTCTTCAACTTTGCCTGTAATAGGGAGTGAGCCTATTGCCGTATTCCGTGCAATATTGTTGACTCGATCCATGCATCTGAGACTGAGTCTGTGCTGTATATATCTATTACTTGTCCTAACAAATTTATTGATATATTGACCATCGCAGAGTATAAACAGCTAGGGTTAAAAACTTGAAATTTTGGCAGTTAATGCCTTTATGTTGTTAACATCCACTTGGGAAAAACACACACAAATTCGTTTTCAGATATTTCTCCCCTAAGGCTTTAGAATATGGTTTGAAGGGTTGTATGAAAGTCCGTCATATTTAATTTGAATCATAAAAATTATTTTGTCTACTTCCGGTTAAAAATAAATGTACACGTAATAGATATCAGCGTTTTTCAAAATTTGGCCCCTGAGGAATTTTATGGAAAGTCCGAAGTTTTTAAAGTAAGAAACATATTCATATATCTGATTTTGGTCAGTAATAAATGGACACCTGCATTGGCGTTTTTTTTAATAGTCCCCTAAATATAAGTTGAAAATTTATAAGAATGTCTCATCGATTTTGAAGGCAGACGTATGTATGTAAATTCAATTGTAAGCTGATACAATTTCGTGAGCATGCGGCTCACGAAATTGGTGTAGGTTGCTGAATGGTTTAAATTTATAATTAGTAGATAGCGTGGCGGAATTTGATAATACAATGGGTTTTACCCAACAAATCTGCGAACCCCTGTACACGGTGCCAGACATGATGTTATGTAGCGTGATTGTTTAAGTAATACGTATATAATGAATAGCAGCAATCAAGGTTAGTTGTTGTTATTTATTGAAGAGTTACGTAATCCGTCTACGTAACCCGTCATCAGATATTAACGAAATACAAATGGGGCAATTTTGGAATACATTTTTAAACTATTATATAACTAAAATTGTAAGATATTGACCTAAAAGCAAAAAATACCAAGCAGAACTCGGTAGCCCTTTTATAATACATACGTACATACATATAATCACGCTTTTATTCCCGGAGGGTTAGGCAGAGGTGAATTAATACTCACGTTTCACCAATCATTGAATTTGGACCCACGTAATAGGGGGCGAGCTTATTGCCGTCTTCTGGGCACTATTGTTCACTGGGCTGTTTATACGTGTCTGAGTCTGATGTTAAACAGCCCTATCTCTTAGTCGCCTTGTGCGACACCGCATGGAAAGAGATGGGATGGTCCAAATTCTGCTCTGCCAAGAACCACGTGGCTATTTATACTTTATATACTTTTATAATAATGGTATTTTTAACGTCTAATGTATTTCTATGCTATTTTCATTTACGATCTATTTGCATACTCACGGCTCAAGTTACATAATTTAACCCAATAGCCTTTTGAGATATACTAACAATGTAAATAGATGTGAGGGAGAGGGAGACCACACCAGCAGCTGGCAACATCAGTCATATTGTCTTTGAGACTACTTTAGCACATACCAGAAGCCAAAATGCGGTGTTCGAATATGCCAAGCCAATCGACTTTTGGCGCCCGCTCTAGTATTTATTGGTGGGTAGGGAAATATTATAAAGTTGGTTAAGTGTACCTTCTTATCGTCTTCATCTGTCGAATTGCCAGAACTAGAATACTATGCCTTTAATTTTAGAATATATGTAATGCTACGATACTAGTAGGCAAACATGAACCTATTAAAACATGGAACATTGCCACTTCATAGACTGTGTACAATAGCTTTTCGCCTGTCAGTTCCATACAAATCTAGTTCGAACAATTTGAATCGATACAGATTATACTAAACGATTCTATATGCTTATGATGAATGTCGTTACATATGAAGTTGCCGTTTTTTTTGAAGAAATGGGAGGTAACCCAATTTTCAGTCAACAACAAATACAAATTTTATGATTTTTTTTTGTGTATGAATGAGACAACATTAAGCTAACAAAGACTTTTATTACATTTTTGAAAAGTGACAGCTGTAAAAAAGTTATATAAAATTTATCATCAAAATGGATAGCATTTAGGAAGTACTATTTTTGAAGATCAAATTTAATTTATCAAACGACCAATAAAAACAAAACTCTGTATTACAGAGTTGTAAAATTCTAAAATCAACTTTCAAACAAAATATAAATAATGGATATAGCTATTAAATTACAGGAATAACGAACACATGAATCTGTAAGAAAATTTCGGCAATTTCATAGGTAAACCTAATATTATTGTGTTGTATTTTACGAGTATTAGTCCCAGTCTTGCAGTGATTGCACATTCAGAGTTTAGTTTTACCCTAAAGTGTACAACCAAGCATATGTTATTTTGTATTGAGTAAGCTCACATTCAGCGTTCATTCGTCTCTTATCCCGATTTGTTTTATTAGATATAGTCAAAAATAAATAGCTAAATAGCTTTCAACATCCTGCTATAGATAAAAATGATTAGATGCAGTCAGCGTTATTATATATAGTATTAACCTCAAGTCAAGTCTATTTTATTGATTAAAATTGTATTATTGTCCGAACTAAAGGTGTGCACCAAATATAAGGACATACAGTCAGGAAGGCGGGAAGGGGGCAAAACCAAGGCATTATAATCATTTTAAGTAATTTGTTCGTCAAGGTCGATCTGATGCTTAGTGTACAACTAGTAAACGTAATAGAAAATACTCGAAGTAAATAAAAGTAGGTATTTCTCATCGCCCTTCTCAGCATGCCATTGTTGAATGCTCAAACAGCTCCGTGACATGATAGTTGGCTCTATTGAGCTCCCCACAATGGGTCTAAATGTGCTACTTTTTCTGAAAATCGCAAACAATTCAACTTTACCCTCGGGTTTTGTTCCTCGACACTAGCTGGTCGTCCGGGCTTCTGACTAAGTTTGTTTGTTTGAATGATAACTGCATTTGTTCGTTGAATTCGCTATTATATACAACCGTTGAGGTCACTGAAACGGGAACTAACTACTTCATAATGAAACTTGTTACTCGCTCGCGTGAAATAATGATGTCGTTCCTACGTTACGCGGACCTACCTGGGATAAAAAAAAAAAAAACAGATAATAAAGGCCGAGGATCTTTACAATTCTACAGACCGTCTCCTGGGGATAGCTTACCTCCAACCTCAAGTACAGGCGTATTAATTTGAAAATGAGGTTAGTTTCGATCCCGAAAACCTAAGTGGGCCTCCATAGACCCATAAAAAATAATGTTGTAAATGATTTACAACTGACCGCTCGTCCCAACTACGTACGAGAAAATTTCTTATAAATATCTTATAGCTCGATTTCAGATCCACCTTTCGAGTAATCTAAACCATCCATGGACCTACTCAAACACAAACGAAATTTTATCTTATGTACTCTGCTATTATTGCTTACACCACCAATTTGAAAAACCAGTTGTTCATGACCCTTGTTTGTTTAGGACTACGTGTGAGAGCGAGGTCAAACTACTCAACCGATTGAAATGACATGCATTATTATTTTACAACAATGTTTCAGTTGTATATGCTACAGTGTTGTGCAACTGAATTTGAAAATGGAATCTGCTCCTTGCGTTTCTCCGCAACGATGTCGTTGTGGAGAAAAAGTAGGTAGCCTTGGACACCATGGCCCCCCATGCAGCAGGAGCGCAGGACGGCTGTTGCAGCACGCGTATATCAATGACATAATCCGTCGAGTTCTCGTCACCGTTGGCGTTTCAGCCGTATTAGAATCTACTGATTTGGCGCGCGACGATGGCAAGAGGCCGGATGGGATGTCATTGCCTTGGAAGATGAGAAGGCATTTGGTATGAGATGCAACATGTACCGACACCCTTGCGCCTTCACATCTTACAGGGGCTGCAAAATGCGTCTGTGCTGCTGCTGCATCGGCAGAGACCCTCAAACAGCGCTAATATAGTAATTTAAGTGTTAATTACATATTTGAACCGTTTGGAGTCGCCTTCAGTGCAGAACACGAAATCAGGACAAGCCTTTGGTCTTCCCACTGACAGCACAAAAGCTCTCCATCAGGTGGGCCGTGTTCTTGCCTGCCACCTAAGTGGTATAAAAAGGACGCTGGGATCATAGAGTTCAAGTGCCTGTCTTTTGTTTAGAGACATTTCTAAATAGACCTGTGACCAGAGGGCTGGTTTATTCCTTGCGCAAAGGATTGGTATTCCCCTTCCCGTTCTGGCCACCGTCTTGTTTGACATTGTTGGGGAATTCTTTGATGTTTGAACTTGCAGGTTTGTTAAGGTATATTCTATATTGTTTTTGTATTTTTACTTAGATAATTTACATGACATTATATAAATACGTAAAATGAAAAAAAAAATGGACAAATATTCTCAATACGCTTACACACTTTTTCATATCCAGTCGTATTATAATATGTCATCTAAAGCCGAAACTAATAGAGCTTGTAATATGGGTTGTAGGATGCAAGTAAACATACTTAGATACAACCAAACTAATGTAGATACATTAATTATGTGGCCACAAGTATTTATGTATCCTCATGGGTTCGAGAGAAAATACCTGTGCTCTGCTACCTGTGCTGTAACTTAGCAGTTCAACACTACCACTGCGCCACAATAGTCGGTTATGTAATTCAATATTCACTGATCAATGTTCAGTATATTAAATACGAGTATATATATGAAGCTCTATCAGAAGATATAGTACACGTATTTCATGCTCTCAAAACTCACTTAATTATGTATGTACCGTTTGTTGGCTTCATTAAATTAAATACCAACCGCAATAATTGTATTTAATAATAGCTTTTAAACGAATGTCCCGACAACCAGCTTATTTTGTTTTAATCCATTGTCAACCAACTCATTTTGCTTAAATAAATTCATAATGATATATTTAACGATATACCTAGTATGCAGTATGCAGAGACAATAGCCTGCCGTCTGCTTCTGTTCTTACATACTTCGTAAGCTTCCTCTAATTTTACTAAACCTTAGACCAATGTACAGTCAGCATCAGATCAATCTTGACAAACAAATTACTTAAATGTCTTTGTTTTCTCCCCTTCCCGTTGACTGATTGTTCTGATACTTGGTACATACTTTTATTTCGAGCAATATATATATATTTTTTTACAACTTAGGTGGCAGATAAGCACACGGGCCATCTGATGAAATGTGGTTACCGTGACCTATGAACGTGTGTAATACCAGTGGAGTCACATCCGTGCTGCCGACCCTGTAAGAACAGAGATTTTATGTGCCTTCAGTGCAATACACGAAATCAGGACCAGCCTTTGGTCTTCCCACTGATAGCACAATAACTCTCCAGTGAGCTCTGGCTACCCTATTTACCGCCGGGAACACAACACGAGGTTATTATAGCATTATAGCCGTGTTATTCGGTAGGGTGGAGGTACTTCCCCAGTCGGACTGCTCAATTCGAACGGAAAAAAACTTTTCCTATATAATATATATAAATAATAAATAAAACAGTTCGATTTGCTTTTAATACCTTGGTATTAAGATTATTTTGAAACTTTATAGTCAAGATCGTTCTGACGCTGACATTATGTCCCCCTGCCTGCCCACTTATATTTTGTGTTGCTACCGCCTAAAACTACTAAACATCTGACATTCGTGTATCATGTACGCACCCCGGAGTAAGAGGTATTACGGCTTGCCTCCAAAAATGATATTTTCGGAATAACGTAAAGGTTGAAATTAATTGCTTTGTCTTTGGAATAAAGTATACTTACGCATAATGTATACGCTAAAAGGGAACGCCTACACATGATCAAGAAAGTTAACTACACGGTTTTATACATAAATAAGAATAGGGATATTTATATCCAAGAATAATATTAAAGAGTCTACAGCTAGACTTAATACAATTTAGTAGCCGTACCTAAATAGTCTATAAAGTTTTGAAAATGCCTTGTCGGATTACGCGGTCCTATTAAGGGCCTACAAAGGCCAAAAACAGAGCTATGCGTACCTATAAGTGCCCTTGGACTAGTTTTATTCATTGCGTTCGATTGTATACCCTACGTTTTACCCTTGAGCGTTGCTTTTTGAAGTGAACTCTAGACTGTATTGTTAAATTTAGAAATACAAACAAATACATATTCATTTTGAGAGTTCAAACACTTTTGTGTTTCCTTTTATATTTTACTTTTGTTGTCTGTTTATCCGTAGTCAGTACTGTAATCTGATGTGTGGGTGGTTGATGCACACTATTCCTGGGAGGAAGGAATTACATCAGTAGCTCCGTATTGGTTCTTAACTGGACTATTTCTTATCCAGCTTGACCCTTTTAAACGAGGCGACGTGTCTTGGTAATTTTTTAAGACGTAACTTGTATTTTGTTCTTTATTTAGCTATGGAAGTCTCTTACAATTGAAAGATATAAGATGATAAATCTTAGTGTCAAGAGATTTTTATTGGCCTATAATTAAATACAATATTATGTTTAAAGAAAATACAATATTAGTGCATTATATAAGAAAATCTATGAAAAGATTTTCTTATATAATGCACTAATAAACTAACACGAAACATTAATATTTTGCAACTGTTTTGATGTTTAAAATTTTCGTATGTTACATCTAGCATTCATTTTCATTTATCCGCCGTTGCTCACGAATACCAGTTTTATGAATATTCAACTATCAATCCGTATACCTACGGTAATTAAAAAAGATCAGCGAGCTTATGGTTATGAAAGGTATGGGGCTCGCAGGACTCATTTATGGGCTATAATATATTAAATAGGTTACTATGTTAGATTATAATGCTTTTTATAGATAGGTAGGTAATGTGTTGAGTTTAAAAGTCAATTTACATACGTATGTATATTTATAATTCGTATAATCATATTTTTCACGAATGTAAACCCCGACTCAACTATGGTCAACTATGATTTTAGGTCTCACTTAATAGGGGCGAGCCCTTTGCCGTCAAGCGAGCGCTTTTTCATGAGGTGTATTTTAGATGTAAAGATTTACAGTTTGCAGGCACTGCTTAATGATAGTTGAGCAAGCTTGTGAAGTAAGTAGGATAAAGTCAAACAAACGGGTTGGTTGTCTGTTAATTTTCATAATCATTGTTCTGTTACTCGAACCTTAGCTGGGATGTCGTCCTTTAATTACTGTCGACGATCCAAAACAGCTTCTGTCAGGCCTATAATACATTTGCTGATGACCGGAGCATCACCCGCGTGAATCTTATTTTTCACGGCTTTTGGTCATATCACAAGTTCAACTCTGGATGATCACGAATGAACAAACGTATATCATAAATCTAACCAAGACCTTTTCAAAAACTTCATTAAAATTAGTTTAATAGTTTAAAAAAATAGTTTATGTGTCCATCACGACCAAATAGACAATAAATAGACCCAATTATTATAGATAATAATAAAATTTAATATATATATAAATATATAAATTATTATAGATAATAGAACCCAATTATTTTTAGGACCTATCTGCAATGTATAGGCACAATCAATTTAGAATTTTATAATAGTATACATGTCTTAGAAAAGGTTTCGAGATATTAAAGTCTTGCAACTGATACTCTTTTGAACGAGCTGTTCAAGTCTCGATAGTACAATGTAATCCCTAATACTCGTAGTATCAAAGCCCGTGTCCCACGATACTCAACCTAGTTCGATGAGATTACCAGATTATATGATGTAGGTATATCATGTTTGTTAGGACTATATAATATGGTATAACTGGCCTAATTATTGGCATCAGCATTCAAAGTGCAGTCGTACTAGTGCGACGTATGAGTGCGCTGGCAGCAGGCTTATCTGAAAGATTATATCTAGTTATCTTTCAGTAAAGCCTGCTGCCTGCTGTATTTTTAGGGATTCGATCGCAATATTACCATCCTATTATATTAGTAGTAGGAAAAACCACTGCTGCAAATTCCTAAACAGAGGCGTAAGTGGTTGCTGCAGTGATTGAAAGGTCACCCATCGCGCAGCTGGTTTTGGCGTTATCATTCGATTTTAAGTAAACACAAGAGCGCGAGCTGCTGCGTGCTTGTGGCGCCCGGAGAGAAACAAGACTCTTTGGTAATTGTGTGCAATTTGTTTCATTTAATTGTGACTTTTATGTATTTGTAGGTAGATAATATTAAAAATTGTGCATCTGTACGAGCACTTGTCTGCATGTACCCTTTGATGCACGAGGTTAAATAATATGCTAACGTACTTGAGAACGTATAATTGCACCATAAAACCTGCGTGTTTACGCTAGTGCGGCAATTTGAGAACTAACTATATTAATGTATGTCACGGCTAAGTAGGTTCAATATAAGAAATGCTGACGCGGATATTATACTAAACTGCTGTACGAGTAAAGGCTCGTACAGCATCTAAATCACCATATTCACCCAATTTGAATTCTATTTGACGGCTCAGCAGAGACTCGTTCGACTTTAAATGACTTTTGACGATGAAGCACTATGGAACATGAAACAAATGCAGTTAGGTTGTATCGATGGCAGCTGAGTAACAAATTGCATGATGGTCACCCGTCTATCAGTATGAACGCCAAAACCTCGATGACATCGTATGATCGAAACAGACAGGCAAATCCGCTTATCTCTACCGATATTGACAGGCAAATGCCATATGGGACCGTACGCTACGATATTACGTATCTGGGTCTATTTCCTGCTTTTGAGTATGATATTAATGGGCTAAAAAGTGCTATTAAAAAGATGATATCGAATCTCTACTGACTCTGTAGGACTAAACTGTAAAATGTTATAGGAGATCATTTGAACCGCGGAGGGGTTTCTTCCCCTGTACAAAATACTACCACTTACGCACGCCATGGTAGGCTCACTGCACACGAAAATCTTGTTACTGGCAGATAGATCTGTACCATAGAAAAGCATCTAAATAGCAAATTGACATTGACATTGTGTGGTTTTGATGACTGATTATCTCATGACCTAATTTTATTGTAATACCTGATACCTATATATATATATAATTGTAATCAGTATCAGGTATTACAATAAAATTAGGTCAGGTATATATATATGAATTGTAATTGTATAAGTTTAATTATTGTGGTCCACTACCATTGCATTGGGTAACATCCTGTAAAGATGGTAGTGTGAGGAACAAAGATAAATAAATAAATAAATCTTTTCTCGCCCAATTTTGGGCGTCGTGCAAATAAGACATGCCACTAGGATTTATCTTGTAAGGAGGAGACCTAGTATTTGCAAATACACTATATAGAACTTATTAGGCTATGCTTGAAGAAGCATACCGATAAATTTATTTGAATACATCAAATGTTATTTATCTCTATCTTACACAAATTACACACGTATGCGCATCCCGTTACTCAGAAGTAAAGTGCGCATTTTTATATTTTACGAAGTGATGCTCGCGACTACCATTGTTTAACACTAGTGCTACTTTTCTAGTACCCGTGTCGCAAAAGAGCCTATTCCGGGAGATAAAAAGCCGGGTAGTCTATGCGCTCATACAAATTATAAATTAATCTCTTTGACAAATTTAATACAACATGCCGCGTGCAACGGTTAATTACAAATAATACTAATTTAATAAACATTCAAACACAACAACACTTATCTCAGCGTGTCCTTAACCATTAAGTACTGATTACCATCTCGAAAGGCTGTCTGGAACATCATGACAATTTTCACAAGGCGACAGAATCAGATAAAGCCTCCGAGTGATTTTTTCATGACATGTTATGCGTTTTGCGAACGACGTCGGTTACTCACAGCCATTCTTTCGAAGCCTTACATAAATATCAGTCTCTTTTCATTAACTTTCAATGCTTTATCTGCCACTATATATTATATTTATCTTTGGTGAATGTTATTCTCCGCCTGAATTATACATAAAAGGCGAGTTTTAGATATGTGTGAATTATTTAATGTTTTCACTACCAATGTTCATAGACTATAGTCAAAGGTGAATTCTACCTATATTATGATACTATTTTTAATCATAATGTCTCCAATTTAACTCCACTTATTGTAATCATACAACACTTTTTAAGTTGGGCCTAAAAATAAAAACGACATTAATATCCGTTCATGCGAAAGTTTAAATGATATTTTTGTACCAAATGTAGGTTCAGCAAAACACGATAAAACAATACGCTATAACTTTTTGTTGATCGATCCGGTGACCATTACGGAAGGAAATTGTCACTGCGATGCCGTGGCGAATGGGTCCCCTGTCACAAAATACATTATTATGATTGTTCTGAAACTTTTTACATCGTGGTCATTCCAACCGCGCTGAAATTGATTTACTTTGGGTATAGTTTTACGAAGGACACGCTATAGAACTAAATGGGTTATACTTATGGGGTGTATAGATTCCTATCAAAACTGGATATCACCTGGACGAGGTTCAGAAATTGGTGTAGGTCCCAATACAGTGAGGAGGGCTATAGGTCGGGAGGATAAACGGCAATGGATACCATATAAGCCAAACCAAAAGGAGAAGAAGAAGTAAGTGGACCCCAGGTTCTGAGCTTCGGATTCTGCCAGGAAAAAACACTAAGATAATAATGATACTATAAAACTAAAGAAAGATGAAATGTAAACAATAACATATAAATAATAATTATAGCTATAAACTGGTAATTATTTTATCCGTTCCCTGTAATATCCAAGCAAAAGTTTTAAAAGCTCATGAAGTGTGTAATCAAGCAGATGGCGAGCTGTTATATGTGCCTACCCCGGAGGGAAAATAATAAACATAAAATATTGTATTGGTATATAATTAGAACCATCAAGCTGAGTTTCATCTTTCACATTACAATTAATTTCACCCATAAAGTAACTGAAGTTTGTGATCCTAGATCACCGTGAACTCTTCTATTTAAGTACTTATACTCGTATGCTTTGATTCTCTTGTGAATCTCTCATAAGAGTGATCTTAACAGACAGAGCCTATTTTTCTGTTTTGTGATAAGAAACCCAATATGGTATATATTAAAACTAACAAAACCTATACTATCTACTAGTTTTATTTTTACGTGACGAATATAAAAAACCACCATTAGTTTATTATTAATAAATAATTAAATATTTTTATTCTCGTTCGCGTAAGGTTAACGAACTGGAAGAGTTTACCTTTTACATCTTCTAAGACTTAAAAGCTTTTTGGGCTTTTAAACAATCTAAATTTATAGGTACCTAAATCATTACAGAAACACTTTCGTGAAACCTAATTTCAGGAATTGGTTTAGATGTCTTAAATTTTGTTAAGGTAAGGAAAGCCTGTCAGTGCAATATATCTCATAAATACCTTTTGATATTTTGTTAAAACCACACTGAAGATAAATGTAAATTTAAAATATAATATTTTAATTAAGTCTTTGTATTAGTTATCGTAATTAATCTTGCAATTGTAATGATAACATTAATATAGGCAATAGTTGCACGTTGTGGGGAATGTGTTCCCCACAACCGATAGTCGCATCACGGAAAATAACGAAGTTTAGCTACTTATAGATTGAATGCTTTATTAGGCTGACCTCCCGAGTGATCTTTAGAGGTAGACATATTATTTTAATAATATATTGTAACAAAATTCACTGTAAATATTCGTCAGAACTACTTTTTGCAAAATTATATACCTAGTTGTGAATAGACTCGGCACGGCACTTAAACAACAATGCGATTTCTTTCACTTGGACAGCAACAGTTGACCTAGAAACTTTGATTCAAATTACTACAAGTAATTTAAAATATGAAGTGATTCTGTATTTCTGCGAGACTTCGTAAGATAGCTTCGTTTTATGGTTTTAATTTTTTAATTTTAGTGTTGTGGCTGTTTTATCTTTGGTTGTTACATTTTAATCGTCTGGAGATTATCTCTACTCGTTCCGTTTTTGTGTTTCTGCGAGGACAAAATGTAACATTTTGCGTTACTTTTACGCTTTTATGTAACTCAACTTAAAATGTTGCTTAGATGTTACTTTTGCCAAATTGTACTACAGACAACGAATTATTATTGTTTTTAGAGTGAAAGTAGTCCAGAAAGAGAATAAATAATAATTATTAATACCCATTTTATGTTTTCATTAGCCCTAACACATATCCTAATGGCAATATAAGATATATTAAAACGATTAATCTCACAAGCGATTTAAGTCACTCCAACCCTAGACTACAACTGTCATAATGTTTCTATACACAGAACAGAGAAGTATTCTGTTCTGCGTTTCTATGGCTCTAATTAAATATCCGGCCTGCATGGTGGTGGGTATTACAGTCACACTCATTGACCTCACTACTACCTTAGAGCCTACTACCCTAGAGCTATGGGCTCATTTTTATGACAATCATATTATTATGCTTAATATATACTTTTTACGGCATAGCTAATAGATAGGTAACATGAAAACTAATGTTTGCTGTCAATAGACAGTATACAGGGTATTTTGGCTAAGGAAACCCAAATTTTATTTTAAAACTGCCCTGTATGAAAAAATTTTGAACGAAAACTGTGAGTGCGTAATTTTTAGGGCCCAAGTGAACAAAGATAAACAGATGAGACCTTCCTTCCTTTTGAAGATATTTTGGTAGTCACTATTATAGAAGCCAAAACAAATCAATGATAGGAGCAGCAAGAATGTGGTCCCCGGGCGCCACGACTTTACATTCGCCTAGGATTGTCAATCACAAACATGAATAATGAGACTTACTGTCCATAGATACCAAATTGGTTGTTCAGTTTGTGTTTCTATATGGAGGGAAGGCCACCACTATAGGAGTCAACTTGGTGATGTTCGATTCGACGATCTCAATAAGTATATATTATATTGCTTTACCAAACCTGCAGGTGGACAGAAACTCGCGTGTTAACGGTATCTGGTGTTGTATTTCGATGTAACCTAATTATAAGGACATAAAATATAATAATACATAAGGATGGATCCTAGCACCCTTGATGCTGCTCGGGTTATTACTCAAGTCCATTAAGGCTTAGAATTACTCAGTAACCAGGCGTTTTATCACCTGGTTACCGAGTAAGTTTGCTAGCTAGCATCAGTTTGCGTCCTTTTGAATGAAGGCATCCGTTATAGGATATTACTTTAACCTGGCCTGCCACGGTAGGATTATGTTTTTCACGCGTATATTGTTCATGAAGTCCTTTACTACTGGGTTATCTACCAAATACATAAGGTATAGTTGGGTTCCTCATGATAAATTAAATTTAAATTAATATGGCTGGTCGACCTTTTACGCTAAACTGTAGGTAGGTCGTCAATATATTTTTAACAATACCTTTCGAATAGGTTGTCAAAATGAAAGAAATCACTAAAATATATATTTCACTGTTAAGAAGTATAAGACATGATTAATAACTTAAATTACATTACCAGCACACGTGTTTCCTTCTTCCTACAGTCCCGGGGCCTTTAAGCGGGGCGTGAAAAAGCATCTGATGAGGCCGCCAAGCTGAGTGCCACCATTGTAGCACTTAGTGTCTGTAATGGTGACCCTCTTTCCTGAGACTTTGCCTTTAGCTTACCATCAGGCGAGGTGAGGTCAAGTTGGCGTGTCCTATATAAAAAAAAAAAAAATCGGAACTTAATTTTTTTCAAAATATATAATTCTTGATAAAATAAACTAAAGTAAGTAAATATAATATATGTACATAGGTATATAAAGAGTCGTGAAATTCCTAATTTAATTCATTTAATTGATAAACTTAGGTAGGGACCTACCTACATTTTCGTTGGATAGAAAAAGTTTCGAAAACGTTTTACTGTAATGAATTGGTAGGGTATGGTAGGGTACGTGTTATTTTCGACCGATAACAATTACGAAATTAGAGTAGCACTTATTTTTAATGGAATGGTGGGACCCACTCCTCAATTCCGGACGGGTCGTGGAAAAATTTCTGGTTCCTTCTCATTCTATCTGCGAAATAAAATGATTACGTATTGATATGCGATTTTTTAAATGTTAAGTGTAATTGGTCTATTTTGACTAATTGGCTTTAACGAAATATATTTAAAAATATATATTATCTGTTAAATAGGTTATACAATACTATAAAACGACACAAGCACAGAACTTGAAATGTTGTTACAGTAGCAATTTCACGTACTTATCTGACAATATTCGTAATTTAGAAAGTTTAATTAGACTTATGAAATTCTTTAATGTTGGGTAATTATATCATTTCATAACATAACATAACATAAAAAGCGTTTAATTAAGAAGGTAAAAGTAGATGTGTGAATCTTTATATAAGAAAATTGATAATTTGATATTTGATATTATAACAATATTTCCAAACAGTTCCCAATGTATCAATCTAATTTTTGTATTTTATATGTTACGACAATGCGTTAAGACGTCTTCACCTCGCCTGACAGACGCATGGTAAACGAATAGGTATAGCACAAATAGTTTCATCTCAATAACACATTTAGCTGAATTTATCGTTACGTATTTGTTAAGTGTTCACCGTTTTCTCCACGCTCTCGCATCACCGAGAATCAGCTTAAAACTTATACAGATACAAACAGGTAAGTGCAACGTGAACGTTACGTTTTGCACGAGAATATTTTGACTTCAACTGTGACACTGTCATATATCCAAATGGTAAATCGTTTAAAAACCTACCTTAGGATAATATAAATTGAAAGTCCGATCGTTATAACTGTGAGTTGTACTCATATTGATGGACGCCTTGATCTTTCACCAAAGGCCCCACTTAATGCGGGCCCAGCCAGCATTACTGATTCTAGCCTATTGTGTTTACCGTATCATGTCGAAGGAGATTGATTACACGTTAGCTTGCACGTCCTCGCGGTATTTCGAAGTTGATATATTCGCAGTTGTACATCCAGATGCTATGGGCACTTGGGTAGCTCAGTGGTCATGAGGCTCAATGTGCTGGTTAACACATTTTGGAAACCCTCCAGCTGGTCATGGTCACGTGTAAAGGGGAACACTGGGCTGTACAGTGAACATTGTACGGGACAAATTACTAAAAATAGTCCTGCTTGCTACCACTGAGACTGCAGCAAATTAAGCTCAGCCACTGCTGATTCTTTATTAAATAGCAGTAATAGTTATTTTTTTGATTCACATCGCCCGGTTTACTGATCTGATCCACAGAGAGATATTAAACGGCTATCATTTACATTTAAAGGCGTAAAATCTTATTACAATCTTTTTATTATCAACGCTGCGTGGATTTAGGCTGAGTAGAATTAGGGCCACCCCATCTCTTCCCATGCTGTGTCGTACAAGGCGACTAAGGGGTAAGTCTGTTTAACGATAAGATGCATGGCTCGAGTCAACAATAGTGCCCGGAATACGGCAATAGGATCAGCCTCTATTACGCGGGATCGAATACAATTATTGGTAAAATGTGGGTGTTAATTCATCTCTGCCAAATCCTCCAGGGATCAAGGCGTCATTATATGTATATATGTTATTATCAAAGATTTAATTAAATCTTTTATCACTGCTAGAAGTTTCTAAATATTAGAGTTTAATATAATAAAAATTAGAGTTTAATTAAATCTTTTATCACTGCTAGAAGTTTCAACATTGTTGTTATTAAATTGATGATGTGTGATGAAGACGCCTCACTATAATCATAATTTAATGCCAACTAATAATTAGGCAACTTGAGGGGCATGACGTTTATTACAAGACATTTGGTGGAAATGTAGCTTATATCAGTTAAACTAGTTAAGATCAAGCTCAAGCGTTTCAAGTGAAGTGACAGCAATTTACATTATAATATTGTTCTGTATAGTGCATCGCGAGAATATGACAAGACGTGACATTAGATGACAGCCCTAAGTGTGATATGCATATCTATTGTATTAAGTCACCACTTACATACAGTGACATACATCTACATATATCATGATAAATATGATCAATGTGAAATTTTTGTGACCATAGCAAATAATTAAATATTGGGCGATAAAGATTCAGGCAACATTGGCTGCCCTTGCCGATCGACCCGCGCATTTAGACACGGGTATCTTTTACAGGTTACAATATATTGGTATAGAATTTTTCCTTAATGCTCGGGCAGGTCAAAGGCGATATTGTAAAGGGACGGATAAGTACATCACATCGATTGAATACTTTTGTTCACATTTATGCACAATGCCGGTTTTCACATTTCATTAGGGGTTAGCGCAGCCCACGGATTACGTTCACGACCATATTTGTCAAGACTTATATAATATCGTTTAGAATAAATTAGTTAAGAATAATTTTCATGTGATAGTTACTCGCCAGCTATCAGTGGATCTATGATTATGGATTTAGTAACAGTTACTTATTAGTTTCATTTCTGTTCATGCAAATTGGACGCTTTCTAGTACCACGTACATAAATTTAAGCTTGCACATTGCAGGCTGCACCTTCCGTAGTGATTGAATTCAGATTTCTGTTGAAATTTATATAATTGTTATTAGCGATTGTTTCATTCACTTTAACGGGAGCGATAAACGTCATATGCGGAATATAGGGGCAGGTGAGTTCTGTTTAATACCTGATATGTATGTATATACAAGTGGTAATGAATAAGATAGAAATTGCAAACGGTTACTGTGATATGAATGACGCACCTACTTAGGACAAGTGTCCGTATTATCCACTTTGCAGGTAGATACAACATCCAACACCCTACATTAATCAAATGTGTCAATTTTGTACCCCTTGTCATTTTGTTACGAGCCCAGAGTCTGTTCTAAAACGACGGTCCTCTAACAAATTGCCGGACAGACGGTTGCAAGAAGGGGCGAGGTCGGGTGGCGATGGTGTCACACATTCACCCGGGTTACTCTGTTAGATCTCTCGTGCCATTAGGTCTTGTGAATAGTTCCATTTAACATGACTGCTGAAACGGGTGCTCCTTACAATCGGACGTTTTACAAATACATTTTGTGACGTAATATCATACCTTTAAAGAATAAAAAAACCATCAAACAGATAAGATAAGATAAGAACAGAAGAGCAACGTAAAAGACGAGAAAAGCGCAAACGATATAATTATTTTCTTTCAAAGACAGAAAGGCGTGAAGTGTGAAAAGCTATAACTTAGTGCTGATGATAATCAGAATAAAATCGCATCCGCGTGTATATAAGGCGATAAACTTTTCTTTTTATTATTTTATTATATGTTTTTATTTATTTAACGTCTTAGAAAGTTTAGTACTTATGTAAAAATATTTTATATTTGGAACATAAAAAATAACCTTCTAGCACTCAAAAAACGTAACTTTCGTAGTGATAGATTTCGCTACTTTAGATCAGTAGTTTCAAAGATTACCCCTGTAAACAAGCTTACAAACTTTACCGTTTCAGTAAATTAGTGATTAGATTTATTTCAAAAGAATAAATCTCTTGTAAGCTACAGAAAAGAATCTGCCGAGATTATATTTAAATGCAAAAACAGGAAAAAATGTTTCGCCTACATTGTTCAATTTGTCGCCACGGGTGACAGGTTGTCGAGACAAACTATTCTACACGACTCAGAAGCATTTCTACAATGGTTTTAATCTACATTCATTTATCTGTCAAATATTGTATTGTGTCTTACGAATTAAACTAGTCGGTAGCTTTCAAAACTTCCTGTGCACTAACTTACGAAAATTATATGGAGCTAAATATAACGTACATCTACCGAATTATTTTTGGAATCTTCAAAGGATTACGTATTTGATATTGTTAAGTAGCTTGTTCATTAGTTCAAAGTATATTGCTACTATAATATTTAGTAGACTAAGTGCCGCCCAAATCAGGTTAGGAAGCCCACTCCCGTCTCAACATTCCTAATATTTTTAATATCATTTGTATATATATATATATATATAAATAGAATCTTTTTTTAGAGGAACGTCTGACAGACTTTTTTATTCATGTATTCTGTATATTCTTAGTTATAAAAGTTACACAGATAGACTAATAGCAATTCTAAAACCTTATGTTGTTGAATAAGCAGTAGGAACCACACCATACTTGTAAAATATTATAATCAGATTTCTGTATGAAACCGTTCAATTGTACAGATTTGGACTAATGGTGTCCCAGTGGGGAAGACAAAGATCACATGTTTACACTTGCTACGATCATGATCTTCACTTATCACTTCATATACTTTTATCACTATTTTATACATAGGTACTTACTGGGTGCGGGTATTTTCGAGTTGATACATATCTATATATAATATAAGTAGAAAATACATACATACCTACATATAATCATGTCTTTTTCCCCGGAGGGTTAGGCAGAGGTGAATGTGGGTGTCAACCGACATTCACCACACATTCACATCCACCAATTATAGAATTCGGCCCCCCACGTCGTCGACGGCAATATGCTCACCCCCTATGGGTGAGCCTATTGCCGTATTCCGGGCTCTATTGTTGAATCAAGCCATGCATCTGAGGCTGAACCTGGGCTGTATATATATGTCTGATATTAAACAGCTCTATCCCTTAGTCGCTTTGTACGACACCGCGAAAGAGATGGGGTGGTCCAAATTCTACTCTGCAGGAACTGCCGGGGAACTACTTTTCCGATTATAATAGAAGTGGGTATGCAAATCCGTTTATGCTTATCACATTGTGTATTTATTAAAGGGAAACATGAAAATACAGATGTAAAAGAATCTAAAAAAGGAAGTTGTTCTACGTTTGTCCTATTCATGTTCATGTGATGTCACCTTTTTGTTATCAACCCTGTAGATAAAATAGTTCAGAGTAGAATAAACTAATTAATTAAAGTACTTCGACTGTGGCAAGTACCTACATTACTAGGTTACTAACTCTGAATTATAAGTTGGAAACGATGTGATCTACCTGCTTGTTTTCACTAATAAACCCTTTGTATTTATCGTCCTCCTTTAAATTGAGATCAGAAAATTTCAACATCCAGGATGGTACTTCAAGCCGTCGTTAGTCCCTTTCTTGGAGATCCCCCTCTGGTATACGGTCTTCGAATAAACTGAGCTAACTGGATACGTCTTCGATGTACGAAATTCTCCTAAACATAATATGTACAGTAAAAAGTGTAATCGTATCTCCTTTACTATACGTCTTGATGCGATGTTACAAATGGATTCAAAATCTCAGAATTATTATTTGCCCATTTCGGTTTCACTCCAAAACTCACATTTGGTACCCGGGATACGCTTAATATTTTTGAACAGTTTGTTATATATATTCTTTATTGTATGAATACAAAACATTTTTATAACAAATATAGAAGGATATTTTAGTACAAATGCGAGCTTTACTTAATGTTGAGTTTTTTGCCAGCAAACCTTAGAGAAATAAGATATAGATATAGAACTCCTTGTAGAGAATATTCCTTTCTTAACTATAGTCAATATTCTCCCCATTTTTTTCCTCTGTAATTTTGTTTATATAGCAATCGTATCGCATAGCAATAAATTGTGTTTGTAAATTGACTCTGAGTATACTGGCAAAGGTTTGGCTTGAAGTGATAACGACTTTTGCCGTTTACTTTTACAAAAGTTATATATTTCTGAATACCGAGAATTAATTGACCGTAGTGAATTTGAAATTAATTCATAAGGACAATTTTGCCTAAGTTTCGATTCTGTCAACTAACATTGTACAAGTTTAATTACGGAAATAAACAGGAAAGAAACGATATTAGCAATTATACGATAGTACTGGTAACGTTCCAAATCTATCGAAAAATTCGCGCACAAGGCGCATTCGAGTTAAGCATATATCTTGCAAAAAATAATAGCCATGTTCTAAGGATCCGGTGACAGTTGAAGATGTGTAATTTTATTATCATTTGCAAAGTATTTATAAAAATATCTTCATTCCAGAACAAAAAATACTAAACAGTAAAGGAAGGTTATTTTAACGATTCAGAAGTCCGTTTGGAGAATGAATGTATAAACAGATGAAGTTCAAAACTTTTACGGTATTTAATTACAATAATTAATTATTTGAATCCTGTAGACGTAACTTTCTGGTCCGGTTATTAAAGTAGGGAAAGGTTTGATAACCATTATGAAAATAAGCCTCGAAACTGATTCCAATTTGTCATAATGTTTTGTTATTATAATGTTCTTTAAATGTTGATACCTATTCGTATATAATTTTGTTTATGAATAGCTTTAAATAGAATTCTTGTAAACTTTATTGTCTTCGACTTTTTCGAACTTTTTTTGCTGTTTTGACGTCAATAGGATTCGTCTCGCCGGATTTTAATCTAAAGGCAAAATCTCAAGAACAAATCATAGTAGACTTCGATAATAATGGTACAATGGTAGATTTTAATTCGACGGTCTCATCAGGCGGTCTCATCATCATTTTCACACACTGTTTAAAAGTGCACTCTGCTTGAAGATAAGTTAAGTAAGTAGCAGCGTAAGTAGCAGCGAAGCAGTACTTCACTGCGGGGCAGCAACTCCATCTTTATAAGGCACAGGTCCGGCCTCACATGGAGTACTGCTGTCACCTTTTTGCTGGAGCACTTGCATACCAGCTTGACCCCTTCGACTCGTTGCAAAGACGGGCATTGAGGCTGGTTGACAATCCCATACTCACAGGTAGAGTGGAACCTCTTAGCCTTAGGAGGGATTTTGCCTCACTGTGTGTGTTCTACCGCCTATACAATGGTTTGTGCTCAGATGAATTGTTTGACATGATGCCCGTAGCTACATTCTATCATCGCACCTCTCGCCATAGGCAGGGAATTCATCCCCACACATTGCGACCTGAGACGGTGCGCACTGTGCGGTATGAAAGAAACTTCATCCCACGCACACTCAAGCTGTGGAATGACCTCCCTTCTGCGGTTTTCCCAAGCGCCTACAATATGGGGTTCTTCAAGAGGGGCATCAGAAGGTTTCTTCATGGTCGGCAGCACGAGTGTGACACCCCTGGTGTTGCATACGTCCATAGGCCACGGTAACCGCGTCCCATCAAGTGGGCCGTGTGCTTGTCTGCCAACTTAGTGGTATAAAAAAAAAAAAAAAAGTGCACTAAATGCAATTCAAAAAGTAAAGATGACCATTCTAGAAGCTTTAAGTTTAAAAATAATGGTTCTTAGTTTATCGCCCTGGATAGATGCTTTTTCATGCCACACCTGGATTTTATAGCCAATATTTACATAGAATACAAGATCTACCCAGCATTCCATTACACAAGCGTTATCGAGCACGCACTTCATTTTCACAAGTTTTTTAACATGACATACTATTTACCTTCAAAGTAGCACAAAAAAACGGTTCGGACAATAATACAAATTAAATCAATAAAACTGTTTGATACATATACATATAATCTCGCCTTTATCCCTGGAGGGTTAGGCAGTGGTGAATGGGCTGTATATAGCCCTTAGTCGCCTTGTACGACACCGCATGGGAAGAGATGGGGTAGCCCTAATTCTACTCTGCCGGGAACCACGCGGTATAACTGTTTGATATGCTCTTAATATAGTATTAAGATCATTTTGAGACTTTGTAGTCAAGAACGTTCTGATTCTGACTGTTCATTACCAGTTTTATCTTTCTCAATGGCGTCTCCGTGAACCTTTCAAAGCAATTAAATTTACTTTTTATTGAATTTCGACTGCTGATTCCGAGCGCAACGAGGCAATATATTTAAACAATACGTTCACTGAGTTAATTAATACCCTTCTGTACAATCTACTAACTCAAAATGATAATTATATACGGTTCTATTTAAAACATAACAGAGATATCATGATACGGAACATTCACTGCCCCGGGTCGGATCGACTTATTTATTGTTGGCATCGTGACTGCTTTAACTCGGTGAGGAAACCTATTTTCAAATAATGGACAAATCATTATTTCTTCTTTGATTATGCCATATTTTTCATAAATCAAATCCTCACATGCATATTTTGTACATAAAGTAGTTGCCACGTGGTTTCCGGCAAAGTAGAATTTGGACCACCCCATCTTTTCCCTTGCGGTGTCATACAAGGCGACTAAGGGATAGTGCTGATTAACATCAGACAGATATATACAGTCGTGACTCAGCCTCAGATGCATGGCTCGAGTCAACAATAGTGCCCGGAAGACGGCAATAGGCTCACCCGCTATTACGTGGGACCGAATACAATTATTGGTGAAATTTGAGTGCTAATTCATCTCTGCCTAACCCTCCAGGGATAAAGGCGTATATATATATATCAGAAATTCGTCTGTGTACGTTATAAAATACGCATAGAAACTTGAAAATGTCAGTTGTGATTCATATCTTTTTTATGTAACTAAGATCGAAAGTTACCTTCATAAATTCAAATCAAGCTAGAAATATCTTCTTATATTGAGCAAAATACAACCCAGATTCGACATAAAGAATTTATTGAAGCTAAAGCCTTATAACAAAACGACGAATATACTTTCCTACATAGGACAACACGTGCAGGGCTTAGATGTCACCCGCATACGGTGGAAGGAAGGAAGGGACTTTTATTCAACCTAGCGTATACATAAATATAGAACAGTTCAGCAACAAGTGACAAAAGCCAAGTAGAATAATGGCCGCCTCTCAGCTTAATGCTGTCCGCGCGGTTTTCAGAGACGGCCGGACAGTGCAGAATATTCCATTAAGAACCTAGCTTTTCAGCGACACTTTTTTTTGCTGCACCTTTAGGACCTGGAATTTATTAACAGCTCACGTGTTTCCTTCTTCCTACAGTCCTGGGTCCTTTAAGCGAGGGGTGAAAAAGCATATGATGAGACCTTCAAGCTGAGTGTCACCATCGCAACATGGTATGTGTATGACCATCTTTCTGAGACTTTACCTTCAGCTTACCATCACGAGATTTGAAGTGTAATGGATGTGTCCTATATGAAAAAAGATTGTAACGATATAATTTACTTTTAATATCGCCTTTCGTGGAGATCCCAAAACTATGCAGTGGGATTAAATGAGATGAGAGAGCACGCTATGCATTACGAGTGTGAGTAAACCTGAAGCGGGAAAATAATTTGTACAACCGATTGATAAGAATGACTTCTACAGTCGAAAGCAAAAGCAATGGAGGAGGTAGGACACAACGGTATTTCCGTCCAATTGAGCAGACCGTCTGCGATAGTACCTCCCTACAGAATACCGCGGTATAATAATCTCGTGTTATGTTGTTGTGAGTAGTGTAGCCAGAGCTCACTGGAGAGTTTTCGTTCTGTCAGTGGGAAGACCAAAAGCTTGTCTTGCTTTGCCTTTTACACTGGCGCTCCCGAGCGTGAATGTGACCCTTTGGTGTTACACACTTTCATAGGCCATGGTAACCACTTTCCATCACGTGGGCCGTGTGCTTGTCTGCCAACCAAGTGGTATAAACAAATAAATAAAAGCTCAATATTAATGACAATGGTTAATAGTAACGGTAGACATTGGTGCTCTGAAATTATATTTGAGTAATATATGGGTGGCTAAAATACCTTGTTAAGCACAAGGTATTTTAGCCAGAATTTGGAACTTCACACATACTAGATATTAGATATTTAAAGTAAGCGTTAAACGTCATAAAATTTAGGTAGTAATAGTTAATTTTAAGTTTTAGTTTGATAATATTGAATAACATCACAACTGTTTGCTTCTGATTGAACTCACAAAGCTGTAATTAGCAGTGATCTGTGGTCCTCCATTGAATTATAGCAACCTGTGGTCATATACTTTATATACTTATCTAATTAATGTAAATTTTTTTTTTCTTAATACTAAATTAGGTACTTACGTTTAGCACTATGATGAAGAAGTCCAGTGTAAACAGGAACGAGGTGATCGGGTTGAAATTCATCTGTAACAATAAGCAGTTATAAACATAACTCTACTTACTATGTGGTACTAATATTAGGTCTTTACCTATTAAATTGCGAAAATTTTCTTACAGATTCATGAGTTCGTTATTCCTGTAAATTAATAGCTATTTCCATTATTTATATTTTGTTTGAAAGTTGATTTGTAGATTTTACAACTCTGTAATAAATTTTGTTTTAGTGGCCGCTTGATAAATTAAATTCGATCAAAAACAGTACTTCCTAAATGCTATCCATTTTAATGACAAATTTCGCATTACTTTTTTAAAGCTATCACTTTTCAAAAATGTAATATAAGTGTTTGTTAGCTTAATGTTCAAAAAATGCGGTGAGTAGGGTAGCCAGAGCTCACTGGAGAGTTTTGTGCTGTCAGTGGGACGACCGAAGGCTTGTCCGCTTTGTCCTCTACACTGACGGCACAAAATCTCTGTTCTTACAGGGTCGGCAGCACGGATGTGACTCCACTGGTGTTACACACGTTCATAGGTCGTGGTAACCACTTTCCATCAGGTGGGCCGTGAGCTTGTCTGCCACCTAAGTTGTATAAAAAAAAAACATAAAATTTGGATTGTTCATTCCAAAAAATGCAAAAATTTTAGCACTGTAAATAAGGTTTCATCAATGTTTTTAAAAAAAACGGCAATTCCGTATCTAACGACCTATTATATGAGTTGTCAAAGAACCCGAACTTTCAGATTAGATTTTGGAAGTTGGCCATTATCTGATCCAAAAATACACATAATATAAATAAAAAATTTAGTAAACAATGTCTTGCTTATAAGCTAATGCTTTTAAGCAAATACGTATTCATATAATGTTTATATGAGTATATTCAGGATCCAAACCATGTCTAACATTTCAAGTAGAATTAAAAATACCTTTTCTATATAAATTATCTGGGACATACTTAGTTTTTTTTATTTATGCCACTATGGTAGCAAAGAAGCATGCACCTGATAGATAGTGCGAGAATCATTCAGAATACGCGAGATTTCTTTACTTTAATTTAGATACTTGTTCATTGATTTCTGACATTCAGCATATTAGTCTTGATCCATTAAGTTTTGCGCTAAACAGTATTCTATTATCTGTATTAATACATGAATCTATTCTGCGGTATTAGTTTCATCAAGTTCTGGATTAGCGGTAAACTATTTGATAACAAATAATATCCGATTATTAATTTACTGTAATCGGATTATATATCTATTATAGTTATTATTATATCATGTACCCAATTATGTAATTCAGAATATGGATAATTAGATTAGATTAGTCATTTTTTTAAATTGGTTTATGTAAGATAGTCATAGTCATCCCATTATAATTGTAAACATAATTAACTTTAATCTGTACTTATTTATGTCTATTTATTAAGTTATTATAATTAATTATCGAATATAAGTAGTAACTCGGTGCCAAATAGAACATAACATAAACTCACACCTATATCGCCGAAGGGGTAGGCAGAGGTGCTAGCACCCACATTTCGCCAGTTTATGTTTAGGTCCCAATGTAATAGGTGGCGAGCCTATTGCCATTAACTGGGCAATTATAAACCTGCGACAAATAAACACATAACTTCGAAAATTTATTGGTGTGTGCCATGGTAAAACCTGGGATCGAACCCGAGACCTCGTCACAGCAGTCCATTACCCATACCACTAGGCTACCGCGGTTGTCCAAATAGAACATTAAGTAGATATACTCTTCTTATTGTACTCGACTCCAACCAATTAACAAATTTCATAAATTTCTTTGGCCATCAACTGGAGAATAATTTCGTCACTTATAACAATTGAAGCGTTATTTATCACGTGCCCTGGTATCCAATTATATGAGGATTAATTACACAATAATCGAGCTGTAGTCACGTGCTTCTAAATTGGATAGCTGTATGTGTACCTATCTACAACACACTTCCATCTACAAACCAAAGGGTGAACGGAGAGCTCAAAATAATCTTAACACCAAAATTCAAATTTTCATTATTTTTTGCGTGTCTTTTGTTCCAAATAAAAGAGAAAGACTATACTATAATTGGAAATAAAATGTGTTTAAACGATATTTTGTAAAAATATAAGTTTTGAACACTCTGCAAGCTTTGATGCCATTAAGCGATCTGCCAGCACATATGAATATGAACACTCTGCTATCTTACATTATTATGGAGAATTGATTGTTAAGATGTTTTGACCACTCTGGATGCTTAAAACTATTTGAGCTCTGTGATAGCTAATATAAAATTGGAGTTCTGATATTACGATCATTTTGATAACTTTGCTAAATGTAAATATTAATCTGAGGCTGACTGTACTGCACATTCTAGAAATGTGTCCGCACATTCCTCTTCCGTTTGGTTCGATTTATACGGTTCCTTATAGGAACGACTTTCACCTGATCTCCCAATCCCGATAAGAAAACTTGCGCCAGAACCTCGTCCGTCTATCAGCTGGTGCACTTTCACACTGTTAAAGTAGGCTTGGGCTCCAGAGAGTTTGGTGGAGTCCAAAAATATTGCAATATTATTTTAATTTGACTCTGTTAATGTTTGATTGGTTTTTCTTTGGCTTCAGAAGCTAAAATCAGCAGTCGTTGAACATTTTAACTAATTGTCTTAACTAATCGAATTGATCCAAACAGCAATTGACCTAACAGCAGAATAACTTTGAAAACACTTATAGGCAACTTATTTCTGAACAATGTCACGTGGCTCTAATATATCACTAAGATATAAAACATACCGCCAAATGCGCGAACAGTCGTGAACACGAGAAACTAGACAAAAAAACTAAAGTAACAAAAACAGTTGTGCGTTTGTACTTGTTAATAACTTTTTTATCTGTGACAGTGTGGCATTATAACTTTGGTTCAGACGGTTGTTGGAGAAACTCGTCCACTTTCTTGTGAATATTATCTACTGTAGTCGTTTGTTTGATTCTTATACGCCATATCAGTAAATCAGCGTTCATGCGACTAATTAAATGAATAAGCTTAGGAAAAGATTTTTGTAACTTTTATAAACTTAATTTAAATGTAGGTAAACATATACATACATACAGTCATTTTAGCTATTATCTTGGCCCTATTATCAGGTGTATAAAAGATGTTTCTAATTGAAGAATAATAGCCGGCAACCGAACCGAACATGGAATCCGAAGCGAAAATCTCAAATGCAGACAATGCTGGAAAACGCTGAGATGATTAAAACACCATTTTCTCGGTAATATTGATAAAATAGGTGTAATAAAAGTTGAATAACTACGAGTATTAGCAATAAAAAGTCGAGAGTATATAAAGTATTTTTTGTCCAATACTTAGACACGTTCATGACCTATATAAAGGGAACGAAAATACTAGGCTGGGCTCTTTATTACCTGGGGCCTGATTCACTAACGCCACGTATCGCATACGCATGTTATCCATTTCGATAACGTGTTAACGTGGTGTTAAATACAGATCGTATTTAACACCACGTTAACACGTAACGTAACACGCAAAGCAATATTTAGGTATTCATAATTTTGACAACTTATGTCACCCATACAAATGGCTCAGACGTGATAATTAAGTAACAACACGTTTCTCATGCGCGTGCTTACCATTTCGATAACTTCTTTACGTGGTATTCAGTAGAATCTGCCAAAGTCAAACTTATATTTTCAAGCATCAAATCATGGTATTCAAATCGACAGCAATTTTTTGCTTGATTTGTATACGTAGATACTTTTGCAAAAATCATTTGTCAATCATCAATCAATCAACCATCAAGTAATGATTTACATTTTGATTGTAGCATAAGCGATTGCTAAAATTTGTCATTGAATAAATTCATGTTTTTTTTTATATCATAGGACGCGTCAATTTGACTTTAATACGCCTGATGGTAAGCTAAAGGCAAAGTCTCAGAAAAGACCATTATAGACACGTAGCATGTTACAATGGTGACACTCAGCATGGGGGCCTCATTAGATGCTTTTTCACGCTCCGGGACTGTGGGAGGAAGGAAACACGTGAGCTGGAAAAGAATTCTAGGTCTTAGGGGTGCGGCAAAATAAAGTGTCACCAAACCGCTCGATTCTTGATCGGATGCTTTGCACCGTGTGCGGATGACATCTAAACCCTGCACGTTTTGTCCGGCGTAGAAAAGGATAGGGTAGGACTAATTGGCGGAGCTCATCAGAATACTCACCGTGATAGAGACGGAAAAATACATCCAAGGAAGCAACATCTCTACGCATTTGCAAAAGCTCGAGGGTGTTAAAGAATCGAGTTGGGAACGGTAGAGATTTGATTCGTAGAGACATAGTCTACTTGTACCCATAGGATGAAGAAAGATGGGTCCTCTAGGCAGCGCAAACGGCGATAGTAAACATCCGCCCTAACAAACACGCACACCACGGCTTATGCATGGAAATTTTCCTCAATAGCATAGCCGGGAGCATAGAGCAAGTAGGTCGTGTCATCAGGGCAGCCTATTTGTGTCTCCGTTAGGAAGAGCATGGCTGATTTTGACGTCACTAGGTGTTGGTGGACGGTGTTGAGGTTTGCATGGAGCCCACAGATATTAGTGGACTCCACTTCAAATAGCGGGCTTGTGGGAGTGTGACGAGCTGCTGTGTTGCCCAATTCCGTGTCCGGCGTGGGAGACGCCGAAATGGGACCTGGTGGCGGCTCTAGGAGTGAGAGAGTGAGAGCTCTTACGCTCGCCACCTTGTTCGCGGCGATGATTCGCTGCGCGGGTGCATGGGTGGTTGGTGCCTCCTTCTACAAGCAAGTGATTCTCTTGAAGGAGGACGCGGGGTGGAAACGGTTGCGGGAGAAGAGATTCGCAAACTGCGCTGACCGCGTACTGAGGCAACCCGAGCGTCGTAGGTAGCAGAATGACCTCCGTCCCCCATGAGCACCGGCCTGGGGATGAAGAGTGGAGCCACCTATCACCCAGACAGAAGCAGCTTCCCGTTTCTTCGATGAATTAGGACTCCATGGTCCCCACTCCCATGGAGTAGGCAAATAGCCATATTCATGAAATATTTTAACTGAGCGATTCCCACTCAGTTAATATATTTGTATGCATGAATATGGTTATTTGCATTGGTGTGGTCGTGCCTAAGAGAGCACGTTTAGCCGTCGGTCCCTGTTTTACCACATCACCAACATCTACGGCAGTCGTTACGGGTGGAACCCTATAAAGTCCAACAACTGGTCTAACCGCAATACTTTGATATCACCAATGAGTTGTGGAGGTCAGATGACAGTAGCTTGAAATAAAAAAAAATATTCAGCTCAGCCAAACCCGCAGATAAACTGAAAAAGCAGACCCCTGATTCCGAGGTAAATTAGATAATTATTGAAACTCGTTTTAAATACTTTGTATTAGGAAACTTCATAAGATTACAAAAATAAACACACATTCATAGAATATAGCGGTCTAATTATATGTGCCACTCATATCACTCTACAAGGTAATTTCTTGCTGGAGTTAAGCACATTCTTAGGACATATTATCTAGACCCACAGTAAGCATAATAACAAAAATAAATTAGTTGTACAAAACTCAGGCTTCACAAAGTTGGTGATTAGTTTGTAGGCAGCTGTATAAAAATATTTAATAAAATTCCTCAGGATTTGATTAACATGCCACTAAATAAATTTAAAATAGAAGTAAAAAAAACTTTAATGAATAAAGGTTATTATAAAGTAAATGAGTATCTTGATGATGTAAATGCGTGGTCAACATAAATCTCTTGCTTGTTCGCACAAAATAAACTGTAAGCTAAAGCAAATTTAAAAAAGCAAGATAATCTAGGTCTAATATAGTTCTTTGAGTTTCTTGTTGGTATCTTCTCAGTAGAACTAACCTACCGAACCAGCGAAATAATAATTTTCCAATGGTTTATTTTTACATTATTGAATATTTTTACATTATTTCTTGACATAATTGTAAAATTTTGACGTTCACATATGCTCTTTGTGTGCCTAAATTGAATAAATGAAATTGATTCTTTGATACTTTCCATACTTTAACTAGCTTATATTTAGAGTTTTAGAATGCGTAAAGTCATACTTATTAAAAAAAAAATTAAGCTAGTTTCGTTTTGACTCAGTTCTTGATTGTTAAGACACCGGTGTATGCCTTTTTTCTTGATCTCTCCAAGGCCTTTGAGCTTGTAAGTTATGATGTGCTTTGGGGAAAGCTGAAGGACAGCGGTACGCCTCGTGAAATCCTCAGACTACTAAAGTACTGGTATGGGAACCAAACAAATACTGTCAAATGGTATAATAGTCTGTCGGCAATATATAGGCTAGAGTGCGGAGTTAGACAAGGGGGCTTAACGTCTCCCAGACTATTCAATTTATATATTGACGAACTGATCGTTCAACTCAGTGGTATGCGGGTGGGGTGTAGCGTACATGGTGTAAAAGTTAACACCATTAGCTATGCAAACGATATAGTACTGCTTGCCCCAACTGCTGGAGCTATCAATGACATGCTCAGAGTATGTGAGATCTATGCCGCATCACACGGATTGATCTATAATATTAAGAAGTGTGAATACATTGTTTTTAAGGCCCGCGGTTGACGTCCTGGTAATGGAACACCTAATATTATTCTAAATGGCGTGAAAATTAAACTAGTATCTAAATTCTGATACCTAGGACATATTCTCAACGAGGCCCTAAAGACAATTTAGATATTGAAAGGGAGCGTAGGGCACTAGCGGTCCGAGGTAACATGCTGGCCCGTAGATTCTATCGTTCCAGTAAAAGTGTAAAGCTAACACATTTTAAAGGTATTGCCAGGGCTTTTACACAGGGAGTCTTGGGTCAGTTACACTAAAAGGTCGCTGGACGAGTTGCGAATCCAATACAATAATGTCTTTAGGGTGATGTTGGGACTACCATGTTTCTGTAGCGCGTCGGAGATGCACTGTATAGGACTGACGGGTTCCACCCTGTCATTCGCAAAAAGAAAACTGCATTGCTGCTACACAGAATACGGGATAGTGGCAACAGCATTCTAAAAACACTGGCGGAGAGTATCGATTCTCCAATTATAAAATTCCTTGTGCGAAGGACGATCAGCTAGGAGCACAATACTGCCTGGGGTCCCCCACGCAAAATGTTTTTTTGAGATAAGTGTTAAATTTTAAAATAGATGTAAAAAATAAAATAATTAAAATAAAATTATAATAATGCGCACTAACCCTAATCTAAGTCGTTACTAACAATACTAACAAAATGGATCAATGTTATCTGATAAATAAATGATTTATTATTATTATTATCCCCTATTACATGGGACCGAATAAATAAATAAATAAATAAATTATTGGTGAAATGTGGGTGTTAATTCACCTCTGCCTAACCCTCCAGGGATAAAGGCGGGATTATATATATGTCATTATATATAATCTCGCCATTATATATGCGGGATTATATAGATATCAAAAATTTCATTCTCTTCATTAATTACAACTAAGTATATCGTCTTTCGGTCGTTCTATATCGTGCCACGCGGTGTTGGCGTATAACGTAATGTGGGCGCCATTTTAAGAGCACAATGCACCTTAAATATATATTTTAATTAAGTTTGTACTAGTTTGTAGAAATTTTTCTTCTTTTTTGTTCTATGGCGATGCCGCCAACGACGATGTTTATAAAATAATTAATGGCGAGACGCCAATGTCAAGGTTTTGAAGAAATTCTACAAGTGCCACGTTAGCCACGCTAGTAAATTTGTTTCCGTGTGTCCAGATCCAACGAGATTCAGGTACGAGGTCGATAAGAACGTGTAGTTGGATTTTAGGGGGCTATTTCAATGTTCAATGGAACTGTCAAGTATCAACTGAGTAAGTGATAAAAGTGCGATCAAAACATTATTCAGAAGTTACCATGTTTTATAAATCAGCTGCGGTATTATATAATTGTAGACAGAAAACGAACAAATAATAAATCCAAAATTTGTGTCTAGAGTCTCTTAGCAATACAACAATAGGGATATTAGATATTACACCTTTATATAACTATGGAAGTATAAATGTAATAGGTACCGCTCCACTATAAAGGCTTTCACTGAATGTTCAGGACGTTGAAAAGTTGTTCATCATGTATCATAGACCACAAAGCTATGTACCTACTCCAAGGCTACTCCGTTTTCTTATTTCTTCATCGATATGTTAAATATTCGTTTATGATTTACGACATGGTAACTAGGACGTTTAAGTCAATTCTTATTTTGTATTATATTAATATCTTAGTAGAAAGAGTTAAAATAAAGTAAAATGTTCTTCAAATGCCATCATATATCATTACTATCAATTGGCAAGTAATGGCGCGGCGTCGTTAAAAAATAATAAAAAAATTGTGATTGAAAAAAAATAGGACTCGACCGTGATTTCTATTTTTTTACGTTCATGTCTACTAATTCAATTTATTTCATAACATAACATAAACTCACACCTATATCCCCGAAGGGGTAGGCAGAGGTGCTAGCACCCGCATATCGCCAGTTTATGTTTAGGTCCCAATTTAATAGATGTATTTCATAATATGCCATATTCATCTCAACATAAATAGGTACCTTTGAAGCAAATATTTTATTAAAATACTTATCTAAGTTCAAATTTCTTTTAAACTTTAGTGTTTATAATAAGAGAATAAATAATGCAAGTTATATTTTTGATTTGGTATGTTTGTCCAACAGCCTGAATGCGGAAGGCAAAGGATCGTAAAAAGGCGCACATTGAGAGAGGTCCCTGTTCAGCAGTGGACTGCGGTGGGCTAATTGATTGATTGAATGATATTTGTTATAAATGTCATATCAAATATTTTATTTACTTACGTTTTCTGCTTCACCAAACACGCACAAAGAAAACTATAGTTTTACTCATCTAAATCGCACGTAACGTTTTCGGAAGTCACGAAAAACCCATATACTTAAACGTAAAGTTAATGAATCGCGCCCCAGCTATCAGCAGTAAAAGTAACTACACATTTAACTACTGGCATGCTGAAAAGCGGATGTTTAATAAACACAATATACATAAAGGATATATTAAACCTGATATACTTTATAATTAAGTGAATCTGCAAGCTGAATAACAATGCAAAACTTTCCTCGCATTTATATTTCGTTGTTACGTTGAAGTGTTTCAGCCTTAAATTTCTCTGTAATTACTGAACATATCGGATATTCAACATTTCAGTGAGGATCATCGTCGGATCGTGTTTGGAATACAAAACTGCCCAGGGATAGATAAAATTCACAACTATTTTGGCCCGGATTATGACTGTGAATATTTTGATCTAGGTAATCTACACTAATGTTATAAAGAAAAAAGATTTGTTTGTGTAAAATGTACTCTTTATCCCTCCCCACGCGATCAAGTCAGGAAACAGAATAAACAGAAAAATGAGGCTTGATGACATTTGATCAATTGGCCGCAACTGTCTGTATAAAACTGTGGGATCAACTTTGGAAGATTACACACTGCCAAGCATTGATATATATCGTTGCTTGAGTAACCTGCCAAGCCAACGTACGCTTAAGTGCTACTAACGTCGTTTAGTTCCACTATAATACACACTTTACACACATACACATACAGACAGTTCACCTCACCACCTCTTTCTACTACCTGCAATCCTAGAATATACAGCCTTTGAGTGATCTAAACTTGGAATATATATACCTAACTAATACAATTTTCTAGAGCTACATGGATGCACTACAGAAACACTAGCAGTTTTGGTATTGACAGTAAGTAATATTCTATTAAATATTGGTATATCATTTTCTTCTATCCCATATGGAGCCATAAATATCGTCTACTCAGAATATGATCAAATTTCTTCGGAGCGAGAGGCCGAGCGCCGGAATCTAGAATAATAAATTCGATACATGAAGCTCAATATCTAGTCAAGTGGCGTCGTTAGAATTTGGTAATTTATAATATTGGCTCACAGATGTGCCTTGTATAGGATACAAATTTTTATGAAAGTTTAATTTTTGGTAAGATGTGGTTTTGAAAAGTTGGGTCTAGTTGAGGATAGATTCCAATGCGTGTGAACTCGGTCATGAAATCAAGACCAAGTTCCACACTCCTTGAAATATTGTTTACTTACAAAGCTTAAGGTTTATCTTTCAGACTTGCTGGTTATATCTAGGCAATTTCATCAGTGTGATTGCTTGGCGCGAACACAATAATTATTATATTTTATTATTCCCACAATTGACAAATGAAACGTTTTCAGATTCGATTCTCGTCGGGTTAGTGTTTTGGTAAGTAAAGTCATTGAAATAAAACTACATATTTTAACCATTCCGCAAATTACGTTCCATCGTGGTGCGTGCGCTTGTCTGTCTAATACGTGCGGGCCAGTCTTTGGGCACTGCCGACAGAAGTGAAAACATTCTCTGTAAGAAAGAAAGAAAGAAAGAAAAGAAAGAAAGAACCATTTATTATACACACACACACACACACACACTTGACACTAAAAAGTAAAACATGCTCAACGCGCCTCAAATATTCACTTCAAACATATTTTGACGGTAGACTAAGCAAATGGTGTGCTGTTGTCTATACCTACTCCGAAGGCCTAATAGAGTAATGCGTGAGTACGTATGTGTACTTATGTTTTTCTCCCATTATTATTGAACTATTTCTTTCGACAACCATTTCATCGATACTAAAAGTATCTAATCTCCAAATGTCACTTAACATAAGGCGTAATAAATGCTTGAGTTCGTCGCCGCTTTGATTTGGTCCCGTCGAAACCCATGAACGTCAAAAGTTCATCCGTGGATATGTATAGTTAAATATTCGAAAATATTCGATAAATACACTTTTATAACATTTGTGACAGAACCCGGCTTCATACTATCATCTACTCCGGCTACACTGCATGAAATGTTAGGAAACTCACCTACCATATATTTTGTACTATAGTTTATTAGCGAAATAAATCCTACGTTTAGCAAATTATTTCATTTTGCTTTGAATTATTTATTTTAGTTATTTGTGAAGATATGATTAGTCCTTTGGATACTTACGAGCTGAATAATCTACGCAATTGCAAGCACAACATAACACTTTAATGAAACATCAACAGAACACCGCTACTATATGATGTGTTAAAAGCCGCTAATAAAACGTGTTTTTTAGGGTTCCGATGATAAAAGGTAAAACTACAAATAGTGTGTATATTACTGAGATTTCGCTATTCGTCAGTCCTTCTGTCTGTCACCAGGCTGTACTCATAAACCGTGATAGCTAAAAATCTCAAATTTTCACAGATGATGTATTTCTGTTGCATAACAACAAATACTAAAAACAATAAAATACTTTTTTAAGGGGCTCTCATATAACAAACATGATTTTTAATGCTATCCGTCTTGTCTTTCACCGGGCTGTGTCTAATGAACCTTGATAGCTAGACCACTGAGATTTTCACACATAATGTATTTTTGTTGCTGCTTTAAAAGCAAATACTAAAAACATAATAAAATGTTTTTTAAGCGGGGCTCTCACAGAACAAACGTGATTTTTAATGCTATCCGTTTGTCTTTTATGATGTATTTCTGTTGCTGCTATTACAACAAATACTAAAAGCAGAGCAAAATATTTTTAATGGGGCTCTCATGGAACAAACGTCATTTTCTAAAGTTTTTTTTTGCTCGATATTAATAAGAGCAACAGATAGACGCTTGAAATATTCATAGAATATTTAGTAGTGCATTATCTTTAGAAATAAATAATAAAATCAAAATAGAATAACTATTTAAGGGGGCTCCCATGCAACAAATGTAATATAGCTTAGTGGTTAAGGAGTCGGCCTTACGGTCGAGAGGTCCCGAGTTCGAATCCTGGCCATTACACTACCGGCGTGAACCCACTCCTAGCTATTTAGCTAAGTTGGAGGGGTTAGAGGGAATGTTAGTAACTGCGGTACTTTAAAAAAAAAAGTAGATACAAGAAATATTTACGGAATATTCAGTAATACATTTATCGCAGAGAACTACCATAATTAACCGTTCAATTAGCAGCCTAGCCTCTTTACTAACCAACGCTGTTCAACTAGCGGCCTGAATGATATTATAGGTACAGCAGCAGCATTTGTTACAACATTTAATAAATTGACTGGCTAATGCTTAGGCCATTTGTACAATAGAGTGAAGTTGCGAAAAGAAAATAGTACTTAAGTTATTCTTTATTTAAAAAGTCACATAATGCTGTTTATAACTAAAATACATACAAGTTGAAATTATCTAATTAAATACAAAGTTGCATAAAATAAGTAGTAGGTATATTAATTTATTGAACGTGATCTTTTTTGGCACGAATTTTTTTTAAGAACATAGTAACTCAGCCAATAATATTTAAAAAAAAAGGTATATTCTCTCGTCAAATTGTAGTGAGGCAAAAATCACAGTTTGATTATAGGTACCATTATGTGCCTAATTGCAGTGAAATTAGAGCCACTTTATGAGCAAGTGTGTTGAAAAAATTATCATATTTTACTAGTTGTTGGCCGCGGTTACAACCGCGTTATCATTAATTTATTTTAAAAAACCTTGTATTGAACAAACATAGCCAACAAACGTTCACATTTCTTTTATACTCTACTCTACACTACAAATAGCTAGTGTGCCACTAAGATGTATAGAATTTCATCATGTTGTTCAGAGCCAGTACCGTTCACTGTTCTGTCTGCATGAGCGGTCATTGGATATCATTCAATGTAGAAATCTTGCAACGTTCTCTGCATTCAATGCTAAAGCTTTGACAGGACTGTTACGGCTGCTGAGATTTGAGGAATTGGGTGTAGGATGGAACATTTGTTCATCTTATCTTTCAGACGACTTTCATTCTTCATTTGTTATTTTACCCTCCAGTGACTTTAATTATATGTATATATGTGTCACGGTTCCCGGGTGAAGCGGGAATTAATTTTGAATTTCGAATTTAGAAAGGGACGCTCTGCGAATTGCAATTCGATATATTTCGGTACAGTAGTTTAATTACAGCGAGTTCTTTTAGAAGTTCGTTTTAAGAAACTACTGTATTTAATTACTTACGTACTTTTTGGCTTAGAACTCTTTTAGTACTTGCCTCGTGAAGAGTATAAGCATGATTGATGGCAATAACAAGTTTAGTTCTTGATAGTCTTTAGTTCTTCTATTTTATCCCAAAGATTTACGGATGTAAATATATTTTAAACTAATGATCTTATTCAGCCTTAAGGATAGCACCTTAAAGTCCAGATTCTCTACGGCAAAGCAAAAACACTCACATTTACCGTTTAATTAATACTTATATAGGAACCGTGTTCATTTACCTATGGACCAACTATAGCTCACCTATCTATAAAGAACTTAACATGATCACCCGATTTAAATAATATGTAACGTCATTAAGAATTAGATCTAGTTAGTAAATTTTCTGTAATGAGATCCAGTGTAGTTTAACTAACGTACCATGTAAAGTAAACGGATCCTACGTCAATATTGCGTTTATCCAAGAAAAACAGCAAGAACATATCCAAGCTTGTACCTACACGTCACCCGTTGCAATAGCCATTTATTTTGCCGCCCTCGTAAGTCTTATGTTGGCCTGCCAGGCTAAAAATAGTTAATATTATATAGAAAGGAAAATATAAACTGTGCAATTAATAAGAGACGTGTCTGTAATAACGTACATTTATTTGTGTAACGTGTTGATTTTATACATTTTTCATAGGTAAAAGTTTTACAACTAACTAATTTTTTAATGAAATTTTACAGCATTTAGTATGTTAGCTATTCAAATAGATTACGATAGGAAGGAAGAACGGATAAGATGACGACCTCCGTGGCGTAGCGGTAGAGCATTCGACTGCTATGCAGGGGGCGCGGGTTCGATTCCCGCTCAGTGCAAATATTTGTATGCATGAATATGTATATTTGCGTTGGTCTGGGTGTTTCTATGTATAATATGTATGTATTTACAAAAAAAAAAAGTATCTAAGTATGTTTATCCGCATTCTAGATCCCATAACACAAGCTAGTTAAGCTATGCTTACCATGGGTCTAGATAGCGTTGTGTAGAATGTTGTGGAATATTTATTTATTTATTTATTTATAAGATAGATTCGATGGCTCAGTGGTCAGAGCATTCCCACAATCTGTAAGGGAAAGATTGCGGGTTCAAATCCCACCTGATCCGATTTAAGTTTTTCGTATCTTAATCGATAAATATTTTTTGACTATGTAATATAGGGAATCAAATATGTATTTCATGGCATATTTTGCAAAGAAACAATGACACAAAATCATACAACTATTGGTACAAAAGACTATGACTATTGGTACTCTTGCCCGGTAACCACACATGTACGTTGGTACATGTCTGGTTACCGGTCGAGAACCACCCAACACTGATCAAAATATATACCACTGTATTCGGCAACCTGATATTGTCATGGTGATGATGACCTCATTTATACTTCATTTTTATATTGTGGATGTTCCGATGGATGGAAAGAAACTGGGCAAGTAATTTCGCACTATAATTGTTTAGGTGAATTGATGAGGATTGGATTTATCCTTCGTTTTAAATAAAATTACCGCACTCAACTGCATCGTGTAATGGCTTTCGATCGGATGGCTGGGGTTAGTGAGACAACGATTGGCTGGAATGGATTTTAGTTGGCGAGATAAAGCTTATAGGGTGAGATGAGAATGGAATGAAGTCATTTGGTTGATAAAATAATAGCTAAATGTCTAAGTAAGAAATGGATAGAAAAAAAATGGTAAAATCTTAATGATCGCCAAATAATCTGACAATGTCACTAATATGTATTGCTACTGTAAGTATTAGGTATATGGTACCAAATCTAACAAAAACTGTAAGATATGACGTGTTTTTTTTTTGGAATTTTATAGAACATAAAAATATCATAACAATTGATGATATGCACTAGAATAGGTGCTAGCCAAACGCAAGTCCTAAATAAAAAAGGGCTGACAGTAAAAAGCTTTAAATTCCACTTTACTAAATATAGATAAATCATTCCATTCCTGATCTGCAATCTAAGATTGCTACACAAACGAATCTGCAAATATCAAATATACGAAATATTATTGGCAACACATAATGTAATCAGCAAGAAAGAATTCTTTACGTGTAGTTGCGAATATTCTTGGGAGCGTAATAACCGCTTACGAGCACCTCGGTGACCTAATTCTTTCAATTGACTCGTGCTATACAATACACGTAATTGATGCAAATATTACATAATATATGTCTTTTCTTGATCATAATTTGCACTGACGTGTAGACACATGACAGTTTTGACATTACTACAATTTAAAATGCAAATCATTTTTTTTTAGGTTATGTTTAGTTATTGTTTTTTGACCTTTTTGCTATACAGTTGCTATGGCAAAAGAAAAATGTTTAGGTGGCGCAAATTTTATGTGCATTGCGTGTTATGGATTCGATATCCACATGGACAACTACTTGTATGGTAAACAAAATTCACCAGATTAGATTTCTTAATAGTCGCATATTTAACTAATGTACCTTTTTTTTTACGTGCGCAAAATCCCCATAGTGACCTCCCCACGGGAGCCGGTGGAGGAGGTTATGTCGGAGTCGAACCGACTAAAACGCACGCCGCCTGTGGGTCGCTTTGGTTGCCGAAGGTGAGGTTGACAGGCATATCCCTCGCACCCCGGCCGACCCAGGGCCATCTCTCACGATCTGGCCCTCTTCTCGGGTATGGGGACTACAGAGTCCCCAACTCGTCCCCGGAAACGGGGAGGCGCGCCAGGCACGCCACCGCCGCGGTCTGCTTCTGCCAGGGTGACAGGCGGCTCCACCTGTCACCCCCAGGCCGGCGCTCATGGGGGGCGGAAGTCGTTCATCGACCTCTGACGCCCGAGTTGCCTTCGTACGCGGGCAGTTTGTCTTGCGATCCTACGTCGCTCCCGCTGCCGCTACCGCCCCGCCTCCTCCTTCACGAGCATTACTTGCTCGCAGAAGGAGGCGCCGGCCGCCCACGCATCCGCCGCAGCGGACCATCGCCGCGAGCAAGGTGGAGAGCGTGAGAACCCTCATTCCCAGGGCCGCCACAAGCTCCCGCCTCGGCGTCTCCCACACCGGACACTCGGTGAGCGTGTGCGGACCTGAGTCCTCGCTCGCGTCGCAATGATGGCACTCGGACGTTGGCTCTTTCTCCATCCGACGCAGATACTTTCCGAAGCATCCGTGCTCGGTGATCATCAGCGACAGACGGTACGAGAGGCTGCCGTGTGGCCTCTCTAGCCACTCCCCCATGATGGGTCTTACCGCCGCTACTATGGCGCGTCCTGCGCGTGGTCGCCCAAGTCGTAACTCCCATTTCGCCACCATTTTCCTGTGGAGCCGGGATCTCACGGCCCGAATTTCTTCGGGCTCGGAATCGTGACCCCGCTCCCGCGCCGCCTTTCGGAACCGGTATAGCGCCGAAAGGGATCTCGCTTCCAGGATCCATGGTGGCGATCCGGCGAGGAGACTCGCCGCGTTGAAAGATATCGTGCGGTACCCCCTTATGATGCGGCATGCCAACTTCTGCTGCGGACGCTGCAGCAGGGGCATGTGCTGATCACTCAGGGTGTCCGCCCACACGGGACACCCGTACATGGCCATGGACTGCACGACACCCGCGTAGAGTCTCCTGCAGGAGTCCTCCGGGCCCCTCAGGTTGGGCAGTAGCCGCGCCAGAGCGTTGGCTGTGCCCACCAATTTGGGGCCCAGACTTCGGAAGTGATTCCCACCGGCCGTCGAGCACGAGCCCCAGATATTTCATCTGGGGCTTGATGCCGATGAGAGTGCCTTCCACTGTGAGACTGGAACCAGGTGGTGGCGTGCGCCGAGGTCCATGAAAGAACATGGCCTCGGATTTATGCAAAGCCACTTCAAGGCCCAGCCGCCGGATCCGTTCCACTAACTAATGTACCTAGTACATGTAGCGTTTATCAACTTATGTAGATGACGGTACCTGTTAGTGGTAAAAGGCAAAAATTCTGTTTTTTTTTTCACTTACGAACAGAATATCGAATCGTCGAATATCGTCTTCAAATGAAACAGATAAAATCATAAGTACCTACGTATTATTACAGTTAAATTGACAAGAGCTCGAAGGGTCGCTCGGTTGTTACAGCGATCGACCCTTTGGCACCGGCGGGCTTCAGGCACGGATAACTCGAATATAAGTTAAGGTATGGTTCGTTGACAACAAATTTTCGTTCACACTGACATCACAGCTCTTTGGTGGAAACAAATTATTGAGTATATACTTTCTATCTTCTAAATCACAGTTTTATTATCTCCTCATGTAAACAATTTTGTTACCTATTAACTTTCGTTTAGGTATGTGGAATCTACACAAACCATTGTTCAAATAACAATACATAAAAAAATCTAAAGGTATGCATTTGCGTATGCAAAAATGCAAATGCATTTATAATGGTTACCTTTAGGTTTTTTTTTTATAATAAGTCGTTATTTTAACAGCATTATTACATTTTCATCAATATTATTTAATTAAGTAAGGACATGTGACTAGAATTATAAAGCAAATATTTTAAAAGGTTTATTTAATAATTTTTATAAAAGATTTTTATTTTTACCTTATAATATTTAAAAGAGCTTTTTAGAAATTAAAACCCGAAAGAGAGTAGATCGATATATTTACTCCTAAAAACATTTTCACTGTACAATACTCCAGTACCTCCGTGATCGTGGTGCTTGCAACAGCGCCGAAATATCAGAAACTCAGAAGAATACAAGACGGTAAATATGCTGATAACCTTAATACTAAAATTAATTCCTTAAAAATAAATTAATGTTTTGTTATACACGTAGCTTTTGGTCAAGCCATTTTGAAGGACTTTGATTACAAACATTGTGACGCGAGAATTTACCTAGTCACCGAAAATTCTCTTCCCAAAGATAGATCGTATAGAGTTAGATAAGTCAATTGCTGTTCCACGTTTCTCAAAATCAATCATTCGCAATGAAACAGGGGTTATGTTCTCCTTGATATTATAATGATGGGCGCCAACAACGTGTTGTTTTTCAATCTGAGTTTCAACGTGAAAACAATGCGTCTAACGGCACGCTTTATCAAGGACGCATACCGATTTGTGATTACAAACGAACGATGAGTTGTTGGTTCAGTCGCATTCAGCCAGGAAATTAAAACCTTGTGGCCGCCATGCTTATTCCAGGTTTCTGATGAATAATAAGGTTGATAATGACAAATTGAAGGCGGCTTTTGATGTAAGTCACTAGCGGTAAATCAAATAAAACTGAATGATATTCGTGTTTCCCACGAACTTAGCGCCACACATCAAGAGGCTCGCGTCCAAACTATCACCATATTTATGAATCGGAGAAATTAAGAGTATGACGAGACAGTCGAAAACATTCATCGCTGTAGATTAAACTAGGTTCCGGTGAAGGTAACTCGACAGTGCAACCTATGAAGATCTTAAAAGTGATCCGAAAATAATTATTAAAAAATAAAAAACCCGACTGCTGTCTCAAAGATCGAAATAAGTTTGATAGCAGGCAGCACACACTTACCAATCATAAACTGAAAGAAAATGAATGGGCACCGCCTGCTATCAAACTTGTTTCGATGTTTTAGACCGCGGTCGGGTATTTTATTTTACAATAATTAACTTTATTTTAAGCTTTTTAGTTTTAGCCATTAGACCTGTAGTGGGAAACAAAGAAAACTACATACATACACAACACATTACCCTCGCTGGCGCAGTCAGGTAAAAATGTACGAAATAGAATCTTCATAGTATTTTCTAGGCGCGTTCTAAATTCGAAATTAAAACTAAAGAAGTAGTAAAACGGATATCCTTATTACAGTCTCTGTGGGTCTTTAAAAACGGTGTTTTATTATTCAATCGGTTAATGTGATATTCTTTGATCCATATTAATTCTGTTCAATACATCTTATATAGCTTAATAACTGATTGTTTACAGGTTTATCCAGGCATATTCCGGTTGTTCATTATATTTCGATTGCGTTGACTTAAAAGTTTGATATTTTTATTAATTATAAGAGGTTGCAGACCTGGTAATTTGATATTAATTTCAACTTAATACCTCCACGAGCAAGAAGTCTAGACAGACAATCAGAAGGGTGGATAATCAAGATCTTATAAGGCTTTTTCATTTTCTATTTGAAGTACGGAACCTATAAATAGAAATGTAAAATCCATTTCCAAAGCTGCTATTGGTACCTTATATCCATAAACGAATATTGTAATGTGAACTTTCATTTATAACGTGAAAGTTGATAATAATAATAAAAATGTTCAAAAATAAAATAGCACTCAGCACTTTGTACGCAAAGAGAGCTATAATTGACGTTGGTATCCTGCTAACTCGATCATTATTATAACAAGTACTTGACCTTGACTCCCTTGAGTGCCACTAAACATAACGTACGTTACTTACGAAAATTCGATATCGTGTCACCTAGTATACATTTTCATAGAAATATTACGTGTTCTTTCTTTTGGTTTGTAGGGCCTTTGGGCCCTAGCATTTCACTTCATCTTGGAATCCGGGGCTCGGTTTCTAGACTATAATTGAACCTAATTGCTATCAATATCCTATTCACCTGATCTGAGAATCATTATTTCGGTCATTCGTGTCTGGCATTTTATTTACATATCTTCTCCTAACCGAAAAGCTGTCGGACCCGACGAAGTCCCTATCGAGGCTTTGAAGGCAATGGGTGGCCGTAGTGCGAGCATCCTCACAAATTTTTATAACCGCATACTCCGGCAAGATCCGGTCGGAGTATGCCAAGGATCCGTCCTTGGTCCTTATTTGTTCTGTGTGGTATTAGACGCTTTGTCGGACAACATTAGAAACACAAATGAGCAAGCGCCATGGTTCCGGTTAGGATCTTGATTATCCACCCGTCTGATTGTCTCTATAGACTTATTTCTTATCGAGGTATTAAATTGAAATTAATACATATACTAACCGCGGTAGCCTAGTGGTATTGGTAATGGACTGCTGAGACGAGGTCTCGGGTTCGATCCCAGGTTGTACCATGTCACACATCAATGACTTTTCGATGCTTTTCGAAGTTATGTGTGTATTTATCGCAGGTTTACAAGAGCCCAGTTAATGACAATAGGCTCGCCACCTATTACATTGGGACCTAAACATAAACTGACGAAATGTGGGTGCTAGCACCTCTGCCTACCCCTTCGGGGATATAGGCGTGAGTTTATGTTATGTTATGTAATACATATATACATACATATAATCACGCCTTTATCCCTGGAAGATTAGGCAGAGGTGAATTAACACCCACATTTCACCAATCATTAAATTCGGTCCCACGTAATAGAGAGTGAGCCTATTGCCGTCTTCCGGGTACTATTCTTGACTCAAGCCATTCATCTGAGACTGAGTCTGGGCTGTATAAATATATCTGATGTTAAACAGCGCTATCCCTTAGTCGCCTTGTGCCTACAACACCGCATGGGAAGAGATGGAATGGTCCAAATTCTACTCTGCCGGGAACCACACGGTTATATCCTCGTACAATTAGGAAAATATCAAACTTTTAAGTCAACGCAATCAAAATATAACCAACAAGCGAAATATGCCTGGATATACCAGTAACCAATCACTTTTCAAGTAACAAGTCAAGTAGTCAAGTCGTGACCACGGGTGCTGCAACGCATCCGAAACGTCGGCAGAAATAGTAAGTTCCATGATTTAATTCGCGAGAAGTCCCGATACCTTGTAAAATTATGAACATAAGATATATTGAACAAAATTAATACGGAACAAAGAATACACAGAATATCACATTTACGGGTTGAATAATGAACATGAGCATGAGCAATGAACCGAGCGCCACGGTTGCTCGGTGCCTATTTTATTTGTTGTGCCTGAACTATTATGATGCCATCAATTAAAATAGCCTCTCCTAAAATAGCCGGGCTGGGCACCGGCTTCTAACAGATTAATAAATCTGTAAATTCTGTATTTTTACTCTTATCCCTCTTTCCTAAGACTTTGCCTTTAGCTTACCATCAGGCGAGATGAAGTCAAGTTGGCGTGTTCTATATTAAAAAAAATCTGAAAGTATTTTTGTTATGATAAAACTAATAATTAATTATATGCATAACACTGAGATACAAAGAAAGTTATCAGATTCTATGTTTAGCAGCATCAACCTATATAACAGAACCATAAAGCTAATATCACAATACCAAATAACTAATATAGGTAAGTGTATAATAAAATAAATGTACCTATATACATAGGCTGCTACTTATGTATGCGGAATCTGGTATTCCAATAATTTTAAACGCAATGTCTGACCTCCATGCACATATTCGTTCTTTTTTTAAATACTGGCCGCTAATATTTTTTTCTTATATACGTTAGTGTTTTGTTTTTGTTGGGTTTAAAATGTCATATCGCTGAAAAAATGGAACTCACTCGTGAAAATATTCGTGCTATGATTTATTACGATTTTCGACGTGGTTTAACGCAACAACAGTGCGTAGATCAATTAACTTCGACTTTTGGTGGTGAAGCTCCATCAAAAACGACTGTGTATCACTGGTTTAGTGAGTTTAATCGCGGACGGAGTAAGCTCACGGACGAAGTTAAAGAAGGTCGCCCGAAATCAATGGTTGTGCCACAAAATATTGAAGCTGTGCGAAAACTAATAATGCAAGACCGCCATGTTACGTATCGCGAGATAGAGGCCATTCTGGGCATATGTATGACGAGCATTCATAGGATATTACATGAACATTTGTCTGTAAAAAAAATTTGTTCGCGTTGGATCCCGCACAACTTAACTGAGGATCAAAAAGATGCTCGCGTCGAATGGTGCAAGAAAACCTTGAAAAAATTCAACGGAGGCGACTCAAAATTTGTTTATAATATCTACACAGGTGACGAATCCTGGATCTACGCGTACGATCCCGAAACTAAACAACAATCAACAGTTTGGGTGTTTCAAAATAAGCCAAACCCTACGAAAGTGGCTCGTGCAAAAAGCACTGTAATGCAAATGGTGGCCTGCTTTTTTGGTATTAATGGCCATGTGGCTACAATACCACTGGAGAATCGCAGAATGGTTAATTTGGAGTGGTACACGACCATTTGTTTGCCAGAAGTATTTGAAGAAATACGCAAAAACAACCAGCGACGCAGAATCATACTTCACCATGACAATGCCAGCTGTCATACATCTCAGGAAACAACTACATTTTTGGATGGTCAAAAAATAGAATTAATGGGTCATCCACCGTACAGCCCTGATTTGGCTCCCAATGATTTCTACTTATTCCCAAATGTAAAGAATAAATTACGTGGTCAACGATTTTCGACCCGTGAAGATGCCGTAGACGCGTTCAAACAGCACGTTTTGGAGATACCTCAATCAGAGTGGAAAAAGTGTTTTAAAAATTGGTTTTATCGAATGCAAAAGTGCATCAATCATAGTGGAGAATACTTTGAAAAACAATAAAAGCATATTGAGCCATATACATTTGTTTATTTTTTCTATTCCGCATACATAAGTAGCAGCCCTCGTACTAATCACCTTATCCTGAAATCGAACTGTCTAAACCTAAAATGGCACCCTGCGCCTACTCGGATGTAATCAGTGAGTAGTCCATAATTTCCTTCCGTATACTCATTTAGATCTTTAATTACGCATTTGTATTATAGCAGGGTTTACAGTCCCCTTGGAAAACATAAAAGTGAAAATCTCTTTAGAAGTTCGATTCTGTTTAATTAAAAAAGCAATCTATCTAAATAAAACTAATGAAGGTTAGCGTTTTGTACATGGCATGGCAACTAGAAGAAATTTACATTTTATTTAACTTTTTTTTCAACCTTTGAAAAAGTACACGTACACGACCATTTTTTGTTTAACTTACTAATTTTGATTTTGTTTCTTAGTAGGTTAGTTTTAGGGTTGAATCAAATCGCTTGGCTTGTAATTTGCGAAGCCAGATCATATATTTTCGGTGTGATTTGACACACAATTGGAGTTTGTTACGGTCTGTATACGAACCGGCAAGTAAAGTGCGCGGTGTGGTGAGGCAACTCAGAGCGGACAGAGCTAAGAACAAAAAAACAAAGCATAGAGTGTCCGTTCTTATACTTAGTGCTGTTAGATATTCAAGTGCGATTGTTGTAAATAAATATGTTGTACGTACTCTAAAATGGCGACAAAACGAACATCATCATTCCGTTTCGACAAGGTGGACGATTTTGCTTTTGTCCGTATCTGTTTGATTGCCAGTTCCGGTCTAGAGAGCATTTCTGAACCGATCTTCATTAACTTTGGCACACATATACTTTGATCTATAACTTAACTTTTGTCAAGAGCTTTCTTTGATAGAAGGGAAAATGAGGAATTGGCCAAGTGAGTCTATTCTTACGGAAAAATTAATAACAAGACAGTTACCATAGCAACAGTTTGCTGATCAACCACTTACAAAATTGCACTTAAAGGTCCTAAATTATTTAGTTTACTTGCATTTTAATGATACTTGAAATGATTAAAGGTACCACAAAAATTTGGCAAAGGGTGCTCGCGAGGTCTACTGTTCACTACTACTAGTTTTAAGCACTAATCAGAATCGCGATAGTGCGCTACGCAAACAAAAAATCCTTTCTTGTTTTTTCCTTACAACCTTTCTTTTACTGAGGTATATCTGTAAGTCTTTGTTAATTGTAATGTATTGGAATGAAGTTTGGCGTTGGTACTGTCGAGCAGTATATTCCGATTTGTCTGTGACTGTGGGAGCTACAGCATAATTTCTTCTTCCTGTCTCTTCTGAAGAGTCATAAGGCAGTAACAACATTATTATTTATTGATATATAAATAATAATATAATTCATAACTCATATAAATTGAAATGATGTATTATTTCTTCACACGAGTTAGTCTTTATTTTTTTATTTACGCCATTATTGAAAGTCGTGATGTTCCTGCATAACGTAGTAGTTTGTAATACTACATTAGGCATGTATACTATGCACTGTTTTAACTACAAATCGTATAGAACAAGTACGTATAGATAAAATAGCACATACGTTCTGCGTCTAGTACCAACCTTTTTAAAATCTTTTCCTCAACTGCTTGCAGTTCAATATATTACATACATTATATTTTATTTTGAGAGGTTCTGTTTTACTAGAAAGATGCCAAAAAGTTCTAAACATACTGATAAAATTGAAGTAAACCATCCTGAAACTATATTGATGTTAACACACGATGGTTCTTAAGCGAGTAACATATGAATAAATATAAAATGTAAAATGTATGTTTGAGTATTAGATATATATACATATTGTATATGTTTTGGGTGCAACGGGACTAATTTTGTTTTATTTGTTGTGTTTATTGTTTTTAATGTGTTTTAGTACCTAAGTATTTATTAGTCGATGTTGTATCGAAATAAAAAGGTTTTTCTTTCTTTCTTTCTTTCTATATGGACGATTTTTTTATGAAGTTACTTAATAATAAAAAGTACAAAATATAATATCTATGACTTACAGTTTGTAAGTAGAACAAATACAGAAGATTCACCAACTCCACCAGAGTTTCCAATCCCATGGTCACCACCCACGGGAGGAGCATAAACTTGATATCCTAAAACAAACATAACTATGTATTATAAGAATAATAAATGTAATAGGTAAGGTAAGGAAAGGTAATAGTAATCGATAGTCAAATTCACAAGTTGTCTCAGTATCTGCAATACAGCAAAAAACTTCATTATATTGTGAAAGGACTTTCTTACGATAAGAAAGGAACTACAGTCAATGTTAAAACGTGATTTACTATTGTACTATTGTCACATATCGCGGTAACTACATACATACATATAATCACGCCTTTATCCCTGGAGGGCTAGGCAGAGGTGAATTAAGCCCCACGTAATAGGGTTTTTTTTATACAACTTAGGTGGCAGACAAGCACACGGCCCACCTGATGGAAAGTGGTTGCCATGACCTATGAACGTGTGTAACACCAGTGGAGTCACATCCGTGCTGCCGACCCTGTAAGAACAGAGATTTTGTGCCGTCATTGTGGAGGACAAAGCAGGACAAGCCTTTCGTCATCCCACTGACAGCACAAAAACTCTCCAGTGAGCACTGGCTACCCTACTCACCGCCGGGAACACAACACGAAGTTATTATAATCGCGGTATTCTGTAGGGCGGAGGTACTTCCCCAGTCGGACTGCTCAATTGGGCGGAAATACCGCCGTGTCCTAACTCCTCCTAAATGGGGTGAGGTCCCAAAATGTTGTCGTAACACAACTTTTTATTCTGTAACCATAATTAAAATGTTTTATTAGTACCTTTGCCTCTTTTAATATTATCTTGGTATTTATATAATAGGGAGATAATAAATATTGCATTTACATCTGAACTTTATTATTCACGTGTTCAACACGGATAAGAAACGGAAATACTTCTTATTCCCATAGTAACTTCGAGATGATTAAGTGCGATGTCCACTAGTCGAGTAACAATTACTTCAGAAAATAAAGAATAAAAATAAATAAATTTACCAGGGTGGTTTCCGGCAGAGTAGAATTAGGGTAACCCCTTCTCTTCTCATGCGGTGTCGTACAATGTGACTAAGGGATAGGGCTGTTTAACATCAGACAGATATATAAAAGGCAAAGGTACTAATAAAACATTATAATTATGGTTACAGAATAAAAAGTATTGTTACGGCAACATTTTGGGACCAACAAGAACATGCAATCGAAGTGTGACTATGTAGACGTGGACGAGGCTATGAGAGCCATACTTTTCATAACGCATCCATCTTCTTACCCTTCATCACAGTCGTTCTCAATCAATCAATCAATTAGCTTATTGTAGTCCACTACACGACATAGGCCTTGCCCAATGTTGGGAGGCTTTTGACTACTGTTTCCACACTCGCCAGACGGGTAGGTACAAAGTCTTTATTTCGAGTTTTCTTTCTCTCGATATCATCAGCGTATTTTTCTGTTAGTCGCCTCTTACGTCACTCTTCAGATGAGATGGGGTAGTGATATATGTATTCTTTCTCCGTCTACCTAACTTAATCTTGGATTCTTTAGCTGTCGAGGGTTATAATTAGATTTCGAATGTAGCTGATAGATATGAATCTGAACACACTTGAACTGGTTGCCCTGATTTTTATCCTAGGTATTGACTCCCACTATAAAACCAATTTTAACCATGTATTCGCTTCAATACTATATTGTACGAGCTCCAGTTAGGCCACCCATTAATTTTTATGATTATGTTATACCATTTATACGTTTTATATAATTAAATTATAATTACATTGTCTCCACGTGACATTAATTACTCCAGTCGTAGTGATAGGTGGGCTTGAAGGTGACAGTTTTGGTTAGTCATCGTCGCCCTATTAGAAGTAGATGGAGGCTTTCTTAAACAAAATCAATTAACGAGCCTATTACTGTCCACCGCAGAATATTCAGTATTAATTAGTAAAAGTGTTTGTATATTGACCGAAATTTGCCCAAAAATATTATTAAAAATTTGAGTAATCATTAACAAAAGCGGTGAAAAAACCGTGTTTCTCATATTTTTTATTGATAATATTGAATATCGTTAATAATTACTAAAAATAACAAACAGAGATGAGAAAAGTCTCCGCAGTTTGCCTTTAGTGTATTAATTGTTGTTATTATATTATGGTTTTATAAAAAGTTTTTTTCACAAGTTTACACTAGGTATTTTCCTAACTCCCGCCCTGAGACCCTCAGGGAAAAGCAAGTTTGGATTCCCCTGAATTTATAAATATTGTGTCCTCTAAAACTTTACTTATTATTGTAGAAGTTTTGAATGGCTGCTTGTTTTTGCAATATGTGTATTTTAATGTTAGCATTTAATTAATCTATGTATATGTGTATACTTTTAGCTACTACTCCTGTCGTGCCTATTACTATGGGTATGTTTTCTGTGTGTATTATTATTATTTATATTTGCTATTTATGTATTTATTTTTATTTAATCTTTATTTATTTATATGCACAATTATATAATACCAGCTGTTGCTCGCGGCTCCGCCCGCGTACAATTCGGATTTCGTTCCAATTTTTTTCGGGTTTTTCCACCTTCATACCACGAGAACTCATACCATTCTTAAATCATACACTATCCATTCTTAAGTCATACCGATGCAATAAGTACAAAAAGAACGGATAGCACAACCGTGCCTCGAACGAATTGAATAGAATATAAAAAATTCTAACATTACCCAATTGCAACTAGGAGGGTCTTCATCCCCAAAATGTCAAGATGAAGAAACTGAATACAGAATAAATAGTATGTACTATCCAAGAATTAATAAACGAGCAAAAGTTGACCCCTTTTGTTTACTTCAAATAGTGAAAAAATTATATCTGTGATTTATTCCTAATTTAGAATTGTAATTTTTGCTTTTGTATAGTCTAGGTTTAATGTTGTACCTATCTAAGTTTAAGAATAAGTTTATGTCTTTGTTGATTTATGAAAATATTTTTTTGCCCATATTTCCCGTAAAACCTCGAAAAAATTACCCATATTTTTTAGGCTTTAAGAGTAATAAACCAAGAGAACTGTAATGTAGGTATTCGGGCTAGTATCGGTGGAATGATCTAGTCCATTTAGTTGAATAAATATAGTAAGCTTTATTAGACGCAAGAAATCACGTAATGTTGACGTCCTACAAATGACTTTGGTAGGACTTTGGCCAACATTATCTACGTGTGTGTGAGTAATCTAGGGACAGAGAATCGACAATTGGAAGGTGGGACGCTCCCCTGTCGAATGAACTGACAACCTAAAAAAAGTAACTGGGAATTACTGGATGCCGTTAAGAGGGAGGGTCTAATAATAATATATAAATAATAATAATATTTATGGTACACGTAATTTTATAGGTAATTTTTCACACATACGAGTGAAAAATTACCTGCACATCATACAAAATAAAACAAAATGAAGAATCTGCAGGTATGCTGTAAGATACTAAAATGTTAGACTGGTATCTAGTGCACAATTTCTGCCAGACCCTTTATAATCGACTAATCAGTGTATTATACAAAATATAAAAATCAAAAAGACATAACGTAGAAAGTAAGTAATTGAAAGACATCCTGTGGCGTAGCGATAGTGAACGCAGCCGCTACACAGGAGGCGCGGGTTCGATCCCCGTCTCGTACAAATATCTCTATGCATGAATATGGGCATTTGCATGGATCTGATCGTGCCTCGGAGAGCACGTTAACTCATTTACAGCGAGCAATCGTTATAACGATCCAAAAAATGTAGATATATAAAGTACCCTCAATTTAAAAATAGATACAATTATATTAATTAAAATTATATTTTTTAAATTGATTCTCAACTGAAAGCTCCAGCAGAAGTAGAACTCATGTCCTCCAACAGTATAAATTAAACAACAAAAATAGAGGAGAATCACCGAACATTCCCAGATTATAGAAGTTTATCATCTTGACTCTCATCCACCTTTAATTTAGGTCGTGTTATAAGTGGCATATCAGTCGTTATTTTTGTTGATCCATCTGTACTATAAAAGAGACATACTGAAGAACACTTTGAGAAATTGGCATAATCCATGTGTACGATCGGTGAACCAGGAGATTCCTATCCTAAGTTTTCCCCGGGCCCGCAATACCGTCTTCTCGAACTTTACTTGCTTGGCGAAAGAGAAAGCGGCAACCCACGCGCTCGCAATTCACACCATGGCTATGAATGTGGCGCCGAGCGAGAGAACTTCAATCTAAACAGCTGCCATGAGGCCACACCTCGATACCTCCCACGTCGGGCACTCGGTCAGCCATTACGAGAGACTCCCGTGTCGCCTCACTATCTAGTCTTCCATGATGGATCTTAAGGCTACTACTAAGACGTACTCTGCTCCCAGTTGCCCAAGTTGTTCCTTCTACTCAGCTAGGTAGACTGGCGAAACTAGGACATCTGGGCCTAGATATTTTGAGGTTCACGGTCCCGCTACTTGTACATAGGCTGCTACTTATGTATGCGGAATCTGGGATTCCAATAATTTTAAACGCAATGTCTGACCTCCATGCACATATTCGTTCTTTTTTTAAATACTGGCCGCTAATATTTTTTTCTTATATACGTTAGTGTTTTGTTTTTGTTGGGTTTAAAATGTCATATCGCTGAAAAAATGGAACTCACTCGTGAAAATATTCGTGCTATGATTTATTACGATTTACGACGTGGTTTAACGCAACAACAGTGCGTAGATCAATTAACTTCGACTTTTGGTGGTGAAGCTCCATCAAAAACGACTGTGTATCACTGGTTTAGTGAGTTTAATCGCGGGCGGAGTAAGCTCACGGACGAAGTTAAAGAAGGTCGCCCGAAATCGGTGGTTGTGCCACAAAATATTGAAGCTGTGTGAAAACTAATAATGCAAGACCGCCATGTTACGTATCGCGAGATAGAGGCCATTCTGGGCATATGTATGACGAGCATTCATAGGATATTACATGAACATTTGTCTGTAAAAAAAATTTGTTCGCGTTGGATCCCGCACAACTTAACTCAGGATCAAAAAGATGCTCGCGTCGAATGGTGCAAGAAAACCTTGAAAAAATTTAACGGAGGCGACTCAAAATCTTTTTATAATATCTACACAGGTGACGAATCCTGGATCTACGCGTACGATCCCGAAACTAAACAACAATCAACAGTTTGGGTGTTTCAAAATGAGCCAAATCCTACGAAAGTGGCTCGTGCAAAAAGCACTGTAAAGCAAATGGTGGCCTGCTTTTTTGGTATTAATGGCCATGTGGCTACAATACCACTGGAGAATCGCAGAACGGTTAATTCGGAGTGGTACACGACCATTTGTTTGCCAGAAGTATTTGAAGAAATACGCAAAAACAACCAGCGACGCAGAATCATACTTCACCATGACAATGCCAGCAGTCATACATCTCAGGAAACAACTACATTTTTGGATGGTCAAAAAATAGAATTAATGGGTCATCCACCGTACAGCCCTGATTTGGCTCCCAATAATTTCTATTTATTCCCAAATGTAAAGAATAAATTACGTGGTCAACGATTTTCGACCCCTGAAGATGCCGCAGACGCGTTCAAACAGCACGCTTTGGAGATACCTCAATCAGAGTGGAAAATGTGTTTTAAAAATTGGTTTTATCGAATGCAAAAGTGCATCGATCATAGTGGAGAATACTTTGAAAAACAATAAAAGCATATTGAGCCATATACATTTGTTTATTTTTTCTATTCCGCATACATAAGTAGCAGCCCTCGTATTAGCCTACCCGCTTACTACTGATCGTTAAAAATTTTTTATGCAATTTTTTCTGTTAGCTATATGCGCTAATGTAACAATATCAAAAAATTAGGATGATTGAGGACAAAAATTAGTTTCAGTAATAACTGGGTTAAGCAGTCGGTCCCATTTTTCATAGGAACATCTATATGGCACTCGTTACGAGTTGTTGGAGCCCTATAATTCCAATAACTGGTCAACTGCAATGCTTCGATATCGCCATTGGGTTGTGGAGGTCAGATGACAGTCTACACAGAATAATTGGACCGCAGACTCTGAGATGGAAGCTTCGAATGCGACTGGGATTAACGCTAAGGTGAAGAAGAAGAGCAAGTAAGTAAGAGGAACAAAAGTTAAGAGTAACTTTTATTACAAACAAGAAAAAAGTACAAAGTAGACATCATAAAAGTAATCTACTTATAAAAGAAAAACAAATATGGAAAATCCTATGCTCAGATTCAATAACTTGCTATCAAAAAACGCAGGATGTAAAGAAAATATTGGAAAGAACATCCACGTTCCTTTTGATCGGTCAATTGTAACGGGAATGATTGCGCCTGGCAGTTCATAATGGCGTACTAGTCCCCACTTTAATTAATGGTAGCGAAAGTCGAGTATAACAGATAATCATGGAATGTACTTCCATGATTAGTCTGTCATACCCCACTTTCACTTATTAACACAGTTGAAATGAGTTCACTTCGCAGTATGTCTAAAGTAAGATTAATTGATAGATGAGTAATGTGGAGATATGATATTTGATATAGGTAGGCATTGATGTTTGTATTTATAAAGACATACATTTTCCGGCGGTTTGGTACCTAGAACGATTCACTACTAATCGAATGACAAAAAAAGTGAGCAGGGCAGATCAGTTTTACCACACACAGACAGTATTTATTTATTTGCTTGAAATGTAGATTGTATTACGGTATTAAGATTGATTTGTTACACTGATTTCACTAGTGCTACTTTTTAAATACTTGCGCACTGAGTTTTCAACAACTAAATGCACAAAACCAACGATCACAATATTGAAATATAATTATTATATACAAGTATACAATGGTTACAAACATTGTGGTTGTGCGTGTGGTCATACTCACTCAAACACCATTACTTGTGGTAGTGTCGTGGATTGGGTCGTTACCTTTCCGTTAATCCGGAAAGTGGAACGATTGGTATTTGTGGTTACGAGTACTAGTTTGACTTAACATCGTGGGATTACCAATTTATCAATTTTAACCAACTTTTAAACAGATGAGGTTTGAATACGATGGGCATTTTTTATGTATGTTTGTTACGCGATACCAAAGCCAATTATGAACGGAAATCTATTTTCCTCAAACACCATTACTTGTGGTAGTGTCGTGGATTGGGTCGTTACCTTTCCGTTAATCCGGAAAGTGGAACGATTGGTATTTGTGGTTACGAGTACTAGTTTGACTTAACATCGTGGGATTACCAATTTATCAATTTTAACCGACTTTTAAACAGATGAGGTTTGAATACGATGGGCATTTTTTATGTATGTTTGTTACGCGATACCAAAGCCAATTATGAACGGAAATCTATTTTCCTTACGGAGTTCGATATAGTATACTTTTATGATCTTTATTTTCTTGGAAATTTGACGGTGGTTCCTGATCCAGGGAGACAAAATCGAATATCTAGGGAAAGCCTCAAAATGTAGGCAATGTTACTGTTTTTCTTGCTTTTACATTATTTAATTTGAGTATTTGCCTCTGAAAGTCTTTTCATCATGATGTTATTGTGTGTGTGGATGTGGGTGGATTTAAACTTATAAATCACTGAAAAGGATATATTTTTAAGCCGACTTCTAGAAACAAAATAACTCTGAAAAGCAAAAAATAAATGAATTTAAGATCTGTTAGACCTACCTACCTTTATGCCTTCTTTGTTAGATGTACCGGAACTACTATGATGCAATCAATCATCAATCAATTAGCCCACCGCAGTACACTGCTGGACATTTTTTCCGATCCTCTGCCTTCCGCATCCAGTCTGTCCCAGCCACCTTTTTCAGTTCGTCCGTCCATCTGGCTAGGGGGCGTCCTACTTTGCGTTTACCTTCTCGCAGTCTCCACTCTAGGACTCGTTTGCTCCAACGGCCATCGGTCCTTCGACAAACGTGGCCAGCCCACTGCCACTTCAGCGTGCTTATTCTGTGACCCATGTCGGTAACTTTAGTTCTATGTCGGATAACCTCGTTCCGAATTCTATCCTTCAGAGAAACTCCAAGCATAGCTCGCTCCATAGACCAGTGCGCGACTTTTAAGCTATGGACCAGCCCCACAGTAAGTATCCACGTTTCGGCACCGTAAGTCATAACAGGTAGGACACACTGTTCAAAGACCTTTGTTTTAAGGCATTGCGGTAGGGGTGAAGAGAAGACTCGACGTAGTTTGCGAAATGCTGCCCAACCCAGCTGGATCCTTCTGGCTAGTTCTTTCTCGAAGTTGTTTTTACCGAGCTGGATAATCTGCCCCAGGTAGATATATTATTGAACAACTTCGAGCGTCGACCCTTCGATGGCAGTCGGTCTCGGTGCAACATGTTCGTTGAACATAATTTTGGCCTTATCCAAGTTTACACCAATGCGATGATGCAATCAATAGAAATATGGCCTTTCGGGCTAAGTCATTTATTTTTGCTTTTACATATATACGTTATACATACATATAATCACGCCTTTATCAGAGTTAGGCAGAGGTGAATTAACACTCACATTTCACCAATCATTGAATTTGGTCCCACGTAATAGGAGGTGTGTACCTATTGCCGTCTTTCGGGCACTAATTGTTCACTCAAGCCATGCATCTTAGGCTGAGTCTATGCTGTACATATCTGTCTGATGTCAAACAGCCCTATCCCTTAGTCGCCTTGTACAACACCGTGTGGGAAGAGATGGGGTGGTCCAAACTCTGCTCTGACGGGAACAACGTTTTTCGCTTTTCAGAGGCTCTATTTTGTTTCTTGAAGTCGGTTTAAGTTTTTTGTTATCTTTTTTTTAAACACGCCTTGTTAATTAACCTTGATACTTGCGACGGCGTGCCCTTTTAGTCGGTTCAAGTCCATTGTCCAACTAACCACCCCCGGTGTCCGACGGGGGATATAATCACGGGGATTTTCGCGCGTAAAATGAAGAGACTTAATAAATGAGTATGAAATATTTACGTGATGAATACCTGGCATAATATTTATGTGATCGCTCATGACATTTGAACTAAAAATATGTAAGTTTAGTATTGGTTTATTAATTTCATGAGAAATTATATAAGAGATTAAATTGTAGGTTTACGTAATGTTACATATTATTCTCAGTATTCACCATATTAATATTACATAATATTTGTGTTGGTATAAGGCAGTAACTAGTTAAGATTACCACAACACAGTGCTGTTGGTGCTGGTAACAGAATATATAATATCGTATACCTAGTATAAATTGTAAATTATGACTTATTGGCGACAATGTTAAAACTCAAGATCTTATTAGTTGAAAAAAGTGAGTGAAAAGATTGATTGATTCATGTCTCATGAAATATCCTCAAAGAATTGAATACTACTTACTTACTGTCATTCGAAGACAGTATCAGAGATATTACAATATCTAAATATTCATACTATAATAGACTTCGAGCTACTGCTTCGGGCCAGACTTAAAGCTCACCCTTCGGGGAAATTAAACGACCAACATATTCTGCATCCACATTTATTTCAATATGTTATTGAAATAAAACGTTTATTCCGAGCAACTGAAACACTTTACTTAATTAAGCACAGATATTTCTCAATAAACAGTTTCTATATATAAATTTTTCTGAGGAGATAATAATCTTGCTTTATCAAAGAAAAGTTGTAATTTATACTGTGGGCAATTTGAAATTAATTAATAAATGAAATGGTCATGTTAGTATTAAAGTTATCGGGAAATTTACCATATTATACGTGGGGCGCACTATAAGTTTCCGGAATGAATATGAAAAAATACTATTAAAGGTACAAAATTAATTTATTGTTTTTCAAAATAATCTCCCTTGGCGTCTATGCACTTTTTCATTCGATCAAACCAGTTTTGAAAACTTTTGTGCCACTCCTCTGTGGTGACCTCTGAAACGTGTTTTTCATACTCCTCGACAGCCTCTTCTGGTGATGAAAATCGTTGGCCGCGTAATTGGTTCTTAATTTTTGGGAACAGATAAAAGTCACAAGGTGCCAGGTCGGGACTGTATGCAGGATGACTCATGAGTTCTACATTTTTCGCCTTCAAAAAGTCGTTTGTCTGTCTGGCCGTGTGAGAACTAGCATTGTCGTGGTGCAGGATGATACGGCGTTTACGGTTATTTTTACGGAGTTCGTCAATAACTTCCGGCAAACAAATGGTCGTGTACCAGTCACTATTCACAGTACGACGATTTTCTAAAGCAACAGTAGCCACGTGTCCAGTTTTATTAAAAAAAGAAGCAATCATCCGCTTAGATGCACTTTTCACGCGCGCCACTTTGGTTGGTTTCGGCTCATCTTGAAAGACCCATACGCTCGATTGCTGCTTTGTTTTGGGATCGTAGCAATAAATCCATGTTTCGTCACCTGTTACTATGTTCCCACACCAAATTTGACGCACCTTCGTTGAATCTGGTAAGCATGGCACCGCACCAAGTGACGCGGTCCGTTTTTTGATCCTCGGTCAAGTTATGTGGGATCCACCGCGAGCACAGCTTTCTCACACCCAAATGTTTGTGTAGGATTGATTGTATTTGACTCATGCCTATTTCTAAGGATGCGCGAATTTCATGGTAGGTCACATGCCTGTCTGTTTCAATCATACGGCGCACAGCATCGATGTTTTTGTTGGTCACAGCGGTGGACGGCCGACCATCGCGAGATTCGTCACTGAGATTGATACGACCACGCTTGAAATCTGCAAACCAGCTATAAACAGTCGTCTTGCATGGAGCTTCATCGCCAAAAGCTGTTTCAAGCCGAGCGATGCTCTGTTGAGCCGTCAAATTACACTTAAAATCGTAGAAAATCATACTACGAAAATTTTCCCGAGTTAAATCCATGTTGATGCAGACACACAATTTTTTAAATGGCGCCACAAGGTAAAAACAAAAGACAATCAGATGAAACAAACTGTATTCTACAGCCAAAGAGTTCTATTTTCAAATGTTGTAATAAAATTTTTAAATATTGTTTATGTAAGTGGCCAGTTCCGGAAACTTTTAGTGTAACCTATGTATTATTCTGAGTTTCCGATATTACGGCGCTGTTGCAAGTACCATGATCACGGAGGAACTCATAATCATGGTGCTTGCAACAGCGCTGAAATATTGGAACCTCAGAAAAATACAACATAGTAAATATCCCAATAACTATAATACAAATGTGAGTGACCATAATAGTTTAAATAGAAATAGACATCGTAAAAAAAGAACATTCAGTCAACCCTGCTTTTTTAATGTTTGTTAAAAAGATGTGAAGCTATGATACTTCTAATTTTATATTAAGCTTCTATTCATCATTTTCTAAGACTTTTGCTCAGACTATCTCGGTTGTGGTCAGCTTTTTAGTCCAACTAGAATGCGGTTAAATTTCGATATTTTCCGTGAAGCGTCTGCCATCCACAACCATTGGCGGCGGGAATACCGCCATAACTTTTGAGGGCTCCAACTATCCGTAACGAGTGCCTTAGATGTTCGTATGGCAAACGGGACGGACGGCTTAATGTGCTCTCCGAGGCACGACCAGACCAACGCAAATGCTTATATTCATGCATACAAATATTTCCACTGAGCGGGAATAGTACTTGTTCCACCTTCGTAGCGGTCGCGTTCACTATCGCCACGCAACCGAGGGCGCAGAGCTTCTACTATTTCATTAATATAATCAATTAAGCAAAGGTTCCTTCTGTTTACTTATCGAAGTGATCTCGGATAATTGAATATAGTTCTCTCTAATTAAAAATCGGTGTAGATTGCCATTGGTAAAATGAAACTTTTATAATTGTTTAGCCATGAAATGAAACAAATGAGCACCATTGTAGTTATAGATATTCTCAAAATCTATGTATAATGTATATCTCTACACCCTATGACTGAGATGTCTACAATTCTTTTGGTTGTGTTTTATTTACATTTACAGAGTGGCAGAGTGCTTTAGGGCCACACGAAGATGTTCAGGGTTTTTTTTTATTTACTTTTTTATGCTAGCACCTTCGTGGAAGCCTATTCTTATAACATTTGAAATATTAACTAGGCTTACTAATTTGCCAGTCTTTGGACTGAAAAACCCCCTCAGGGTTCAATATGACTTAAATATATTTAATCTTAGTTATCTCGCTTTCATTCCTGTCCTCTAGTAACATACTATTTCCCGCTCTTATACCTCTCGTACTTACACGCTATACCTTTCATACCTATGCGATAGGGGGGGAGATGTATTTATTTTATTATGTTCTTTGTTGTTTGCTTATTTGTATTACATTATTTGTATTACTTATGCACTGTTTCTTTTTTGCACTATCTTAAGTATTTTGGCCCAGTACTCCAGGAAGTACCGTCTGTAAGTTTTGTTCAGTAATATTGGTAACTTGTTAATGTTTATTTTCAAGTCAATACTCTGTTCCAAATCGTGCCCAGTAGGTAGACAACCGTCTCATCCACCCCCGGCTCACAGGCGCATGATGGGTCCCCGTTACACTTGAAACGGGCCAAGTACTCGGAGAACCTACCATGCCCTGTCAGGAGCTGGGTAGTGATGCCGGAAGGCGTCATATTGCGGACAACGCTATATGCCTTCAGAGCGCAAGGGAAGAAAAGATTAGCGACGGAAGCCGTGTGGCCCAGCCTGTACCTTTCGTTCCATTCGTGAAACGAGGTCTGACGCAGACCCCGCTTCACGATACAGTACTGTGATGCGGCGCAATTTTCGACCGCAAAGTCGCTTCTTTAGCGAGCTAGTTCGCTTGCTCATTGCCCTCCAACCCTGTGTGGGCCTTGACCCAAATCAAGGATATTTCCTTGCCCTGGGTAAATCCCCGTTCGATGGAATCCCTGGCCTCAATAGCCAGTGGGTGGAGGGCGTGACGGTTAGTGACCGTCATGAGTCTCTGCTGTCGCTAAAAGCCGAATGTGGCCGCGCCTCGCTTGAGGGCCTCACTGGCCGCTTTGCATATGGCCAGGAGCTCTGTCTGGTAGATAATGCAGTACAAGGCGAGAGCAAGTTTGAGGGCCTTTGTTTCGGCCCCGTTATCCCAAATGGATAACGCGGCGCCGACACAACCCTCAATCCTACTCCCGTCCGTGTAAATTTGTATTTGCGTCTGCATTGGAAATGTTCCTCGTCTTACAGGCTTACGAACTCCAGGTTCATATGCTCCGTGGGGTGAGGTGCCTCAACAGCTGGAGCCATCTGCTCGATACCCCTACCTCTCAACCATGACTGGGCTACTCCTCTCTTGGCCTCGTATAACGAGGCCACTTCGCTTACTCTGAGGTCTATAGGGAGCATCCCAGCCAAGATTAACCTCGAGTGTAGATAGACCGTGCAGTAGCTTTTACAAAGCTTTTGAAAGTAACTGCGCTTCACCACATTCAGCTGCTTCCGAACGCCAAGCTTGTCTACCGCAGGACACTAGCTATTATTAGTTATAGCCATAGGCAGGGAATTCATCCTCACACATTGCGACCTGAGACGGTGCGCACTGTGCGGTATGAAAGAAACTTCATCCCACGCACACTCAAGCTGTGGAATGCTGCGACTGAACCTCCCTGCTGCGGTTTTCCAAAGCGCCTACAATATGGGGTTCTTCAAGAGGGGCATCAGAAGGTTTCTTCATGGTCGGCAGCGCGAGTGTGACACCCCAGGTGTTGCATACGTCCATAGGCCACGGTAACGGCTTCCCATCAGGTGGGCCGTGTGCTTGTCTGCCAACTGGGTCCGTAACTAAACTTCGAGAGTCATATGTTCGATGAATGGAAAGTCGACAGAACGTTTGATCGAATATTGCTTTTTCGAATGAACCGTTTATCGCCAAATGCAACTTCGACTGAACGTTTTATCGAATATTTATTAATCGATGAATTGCGGTTTCGAATGAGATTTAAACATGAAATTTCATGAAAAGGAAAATAATAAAGCACAGCTGAAGTGCGATCGAGGATAGACCATATCTCCAGTGGAAACTATGGAGGAATCTTTCCTCTTTATAACATTGCAATCAACCTCTATAATGTCAAAAATTAGTTAACAAATAATTATTATTATAATACCTAAAGCCAGAAGAAATTCGCCAAACATTTCTTTTGCTTCAAAAAGACGTGCTACCGGAGGAAGTAAATTCAATTGTGTCCTGGTTTTCGAAATATTATGTCGATGGCACTTTCAAGAATGTCACAACTACAGCCACAAATGAGACTGAAACAAATTCTACCAATTCTTTAAATGTATCGATTTAAAAACTTCCACCATTGTTTCCACCTGAGACTTGGTCTATCCATGATCGCTTAGAATTGAACACGCCTAATTCTCAAAATTCTGTTGAATCTTGGCACCACCGCTGGAACGTGCTGTTAGGACGAAAAAAGTGGAATTTGCTCAAAACAATAACAGAAATAGAAAAAGAGCAAAATCATGACCCATGATCATGTACGCCGACGATAGTACAGTGGTATTCAATAATGATAATCTTGATACCACTGTTACAGCTATCAACAAAAATGTTACTTCTTTGATAAACTGGCTAGAGGTACACAATCACAAAATTAATTTGCACAAGACATATATAATGGACTTTAATCAAAGGGTTAACAAAACAAATCTAGAAATACAGTATGACGATAAAAAGATAAATAACATTAAAGTGATAAAGTTTTTAGGCCTACAAATTGAAAATACACTAAAGTGGAATGCACAGATTGAAATGGTGAGCAATAGAATACACCAACATGCATATGCATTATACATGCTTGGTAAAATTGTAAACAGGAACACAGTACTTACAGCATACTTTGGACTGGTTGCTTCTACTTTAAGGTATGGGATCATATTTTGGGGCAATGCAACTGGTAAAGAATTAGTTTTTAAAGCTCAAAAGCGATGCATTAGAGCCATATGTAAGATTGATACGACTGATACGTGTAAACCGTACATAGTTGTACTTCAGTACCAGAGGGGCTCCTGAAGATACTGACGATGCCATGTATGTACATATTTGAGATAGTTATGTTTGTTAAACAGAACTGGGAGAAATTCTCTGTTATAACCAGCAGTCGCAGGTCTGACAGGCTATGCTTGGTCCCATCCAAAACGGCCCTATTACATAAAAGTGTATTCGTAATGGCACCTAAGGTTTATAATAAACTGCCTCAAGCTATTAAATCTTGTAAAAACCTACCAATGTTCAAAAAACAATTACAAGCATTTCTCCTGAATAAAGCCTACTATTCAATAGAGGAGTATCTTAATGAAAAGAGTAGTTAATCCGATTTCTGACTTCATTTCTATTAAATTTTACATTATTTTTATTGACATAATTTATATGATTTTTCTTGGTGACATTACTTTTTATTGACACTGCTTGCATTTATAACATTATACGAGGGTCATTTGAAAAGTTCTTAGCCTAACCTACTTAATGAAACCACATGATTTATATTTTATTTTTATTTTTCAACATACTCTCCTCCGAGCTCAAAACACTTTTTCCATTGAACCGGTAAGGCTTCGATTCCTGTTTTAAAAAAATCTTCGTCTAACTCCTCAAAATACGCGTCTACGGCGGCTATGACCTCTTCATTTGTACAAAAATGTTTACCACCTAAAAATTTTTTCAGTTTTGGAAATAGGTAAAAGTCAGACGGTGCTAAATCCGGTGAATATGGGGGATGGGGTAACAATTCAAACCCACACTTATGGATTTCTGCCATGGATTGTACAGAGGTGTGAACGCGCGCATTGTCCTGATGAAACAAGACTTTCTTCTCAATAAACCGGGACGTTTTTCTTTTATTATTTCTCTTAAACGACGCAGCAAGTTGCAATAATAATCGGAGTTAATTGTTTCACCCTTTTTTAAATAATCCACCAGAATTATACCCTTTGCATCCCAAAAAACCGATGCCATAACTTTTCCTGCCGATAAAACCACCTTGGCCTTCTTTGGGGTGGGTGATCCTACTCTTTTCCATTGTTTTGACTGTTCTTTTGTCTCTGGTGTATTATGGTGAACCCAAGTTTCATCCATGGTTATAAATCTTTCAATAAATTCTAGTGGATCAGCTTCATATAACTCTAAACAGTCGCGGGAAGTTGTGAGTCGGTTGCGTTTTTGTTCGACTGAAAGCAGCCGCGGTACCCACCGCGCAGACACCTTAGAAAATCCAAGTACAGTAGTAATTATATTATGCGTTCGCTCAGAAGAGATGCCTACAGTCTTAGCTATCTCTTCGACATTCAATCTTCGATCAGATAAAATTAAATCACAGGTTTTTTCTTTATTTTCATCAGTGGAAGCCGTGGAAGGCCTGCCACTACGGGGTTCATCTTGAATTGTCTCACGACCACGTTTGAACTCTGCCACCCAGTTTTTAACCGTCGCATACGAAGGAGCAGATTCACCCAAAGTAGCAGACATGTCTTCATGTATCACTTTTGGAGTTAAACCTTTCAAATTCAAGTATTTAATCACTGCACGATGTTCAATTTTGTCCATTTTCAAAAATAGCTCCGACTTGACTTACTGTATCGCGTGTAAATAAATAATGAATCGTTATAGATAAACTAAACTGTGCATACTTGTTACTATATAACGTAGCTACAAAATGAGGGTAGTTATAAAATTTATTAATGACTCCAACTATGTTAGGCTAAGAACTTTTCAAATGACCCTCGTAATAATTCTATTCAATTTTATATTACTTATTTACTTTGACATAATTTATTTGAATTGATGTATAAATATTCATGAAATTAATTTTCAATTGACACGGCTTGGAATTGTAATAATTCAATTTAATTTTATCTTAATCTCATCAATTTAAATTAATCTTATTTATTTTGACATAATTTATTTGTATTGATCTATTCGAAATTGAAACCTGTACTTAATAATCTGTAAACCACATGTGGTAGGGCATAGCGTACATAACATAATTTATAAGACCTTTATACCTAACCTATGATCCACAGAATAAATATTATGATTATGATGATATGATGATTATGATTATGAGTTTAGTTACGGACCCTAGTAGAAGTTATGTCTAAATCAACTAACTATTCATTGCAGGCTCCTACTTTATTATTCTCTAAGTCTAAACTAATGTGCTGTGTAATAAAAAAATGGCGAAATTCGAAGTTTAACAATATATAGTTACTTACTCGCGTGCAGAAATACTAATATTGTTATTACGAATTTATTATTAATGACGTATTTTTTTTGCTTAACCGACTATCGCGTGTCTCTGATTGGTGGGTAAAATGATGACGTTCGTCATCATTTTTTTGTCACCATTTTCGAGTACGGACACCATATCTATAGTTCATAATACATCATCGTTGCTTGCTAGCCACAACTAGCCTCGTGTGCCCAGGACCAAAAAAATGTATTCAAAGTACTTGAGCAATTAAAGTAATATTAATATTATATTAGCTTAAATGAGACGATGATGGTCAATAGTTATGAGAAAATGCTATTTAGTACCCTTAACAAGCGAATGAGACAAACAATATATGACAAATAATTTATGACAAGGAAACAAATAAGTACTTTTCTCTTTCGAATAAAAAAAGAATTTTTAAATGACAGAGCTATCTCCGAGTACCTAATTTTTGAGTAGGCATGTAAAAATATTTCATTAGATACATTCTTTCATTTATTGTAGTTTTGTTTAAACAATCATTCGTGTCTATGCAAAGAAACTTTGATAATGCGGTATCATTTTGTTATTTAAAAGTACTATTCCGATCTCGGCAGTGACAGCCCGGCAGACACTGCTCGGTCGCGCCGCACCTTTTTGTATGGACTTGTATGCAATAACACAGCACAGATAATAAATAGTTTCAGATAGAAGCGACCGTGCAGCGAGTCCGGTACTGAATACTCCGCAGTGCTGCGACTGCCAACCTACTCTACTAGATGTTCGTCATTTTTATCTGTAAACATCGCCATTTTGTCATAGTTGCAGGAGCGGGCAACGCTGCTAAGCTGCCATTCTGCACCCGGAATGGCTCCGCTGCGCACATAGGGGCGTCCCTGGTTTCGTCGTGTATAGCGGTCGAACTCAACACCCAAATTATTAAATGAAGGTAGTTTGGTATGATTTTCATTTTGTATGTAGGGTAGGTACTCCCACGTCTGTTGGTGATATTTAAATTAATGAGAAGTAAGTCGCCTGCTAGATGGACATACTTAAAGTGGACTTTGTTAATCAGTTTGGTGCATCTCTGTGATTGACTGACCGCAATCCCGACCCGAGACAGCGTGCGGTTTTCGTTGATCTGAGTTCGACATAACCACTCCTGATGGCCGACGAGGGTGGTATCCGAATGAAATTCTGCACGAAAAAAAAGTTGGAATGGAATCCGAATTCCACACAGGTCGAGCTGCGGGCAACAGCTAGTTTACCAATATAATGCTAAGATGTAGATAAAATGCATGTTCATTTATTTTTTTATACATAACTTTAAAGTTGAAATGTCAGCACAGGTATAAACCGAAAAGCTTATCAATCTTCACTATATCAACAATACTATTTGATAAATTACTATACCTAAATAAAAACTTCACCGAAATTCATTTTTGTTTCATAATTAGAAACTTCTTACAAAGCTAATGCCGCCGGTCTTTTGTCTAATTTAGCGTAAAAATAAACTTTTGAGAAATAAAAACGGTTTCTGTGTAGTATTAATTAAACACCGTTTTTTACGTGGGAAAACCATTAAACAGACCAAAGATAAATTGAAAACATATTGAGAGAATTTTGTACTGTCTAATAGAACCTTCTAAGAGTGGTCGGAAATAAATGGTTTCCTGAATTTTATTACGGACATACAATCATAGATATCAAGCAAACTGGAAGGCCTAATAAGGTCATCACTTCGGGAATGATTGATAAAATCCACTATATTGTTTTTGTACTGATTGCTAGAGATATTGGACGAGTGCTTACTCTGTACTCATCTTCGCGACTCAAGTAATTCTCGTGAAGGAGGAGGCGGGAGCAGCAGCGGGAGCGAAGGAGAATATCAAACCGCGCTGCCCGCGAACTGAGGCAACTCGAGCGTCTGAGGTCGCCTGTGGATGACGGGTGGAGCCGCCTGTCATTCTAGTAAAAGTAGGCAGCTTGAGAGGCGCGCCTCCCCATTTTCGGAAAGAAGTTGTGGACGCGAGTGCAATAACAGGCTAATATTGATGCTTTGTGTTCTGAAAATACCGTAAGGCAAGTTTGCTCGTACAGTGAACAATTTTCGTATGACTATAAGACCATCTAACTAATTTTTAACAAGTCGTTCATGAGCTCGCAACTAGATAAAAGGCCAAAAAAACGCAATTAACCAAGAAAAATTACGATTCGAATTATAACCACACCCTTCGTGTTTAGCTCCTTGTGACTTCTCCGACTTCCCAATTCTAAATTACTTGGAAAGAAAAGATTTTCCTCAAACAAAGGGTTAGTAGTCGAAACAAAGATTTATTTTTCAGGGCTTGGCAAATAATATTGTTGACAAGTTAAACGGATGAAGGAGATAAATCATCTTTAAAATAATATTTTACTAATTTATACTTAATAAATAGTTGTACTTTAAAAGATTACTGGAAAATGTTTATATGAGTAAGCTTCGACGTACCATAAGAGTACTACTACTCCTAAATGTACGTGATTTTTTATTTATGTGACTTCATAATATCATCTTCAACTAACTTATACAAGTACTAGTTTATGTTTATTTTGAAACTCTGCAACCTGCAACTCTATCATAATGTTTTAGTATGGGGTAGAGCTATTTAGAGTCATACTCGTATCTAAGGAATATCATCATCATATTAGCATCCAACGCTTTCACAGTGGCGGTCCAGGGTTTGCTTATACGCTTTTTATTAGAGTGATCCCAAAGGATAGACAATTTCATATGAAGTTAGTATAAAAAAAAATTATTTCCAGAAGATTTTTACAGTCACATATGGACGACGCATGGACGCAAAGATCTTCATAAGGACCCAGGAAACTGTGATAACAATATTATCTCCATTATTAGACAGAGGCTCCATTATTAGATATCTCCCCACCGGAGCCGGTGGAGGAGGCTATGTCGGACTCGAACCGACTAAAACGCACGCCGCCTGTGGGTCGCTTTGGTTGCCGAAGGTGAGGTTGACAGGCATATCCCTCGCACCCCGGCCGAATGTCACGCCGTGTGAATGGCAAGGTAGGTATATACAAATACAGTCAAGTTAAGTAACTTTGAATTTTCATATAACTATGAATAAAACAAGTTTAAAGATTTTTTTTTTTTTCAAACACTTCTAGTACAATTTACTTGAATAATTTTATGAAACGGAACGTTTTCATGTTCAAAATGTCAAATGTGTCATAAAATTGACAAGTGTCAATAAGTTGTAAATACTTTATCGCCTTTTTGGATCGCGGTTATCAACAAGAAAAAAGTTTGTGTGACGGAGATCGGAATTAAATATAGAAAAGGTATAGTCATACCTATAATAAAAATACGAGTTATTCATCAACAGTTGCATGAGACGTCAGACGTCATTTTTATGTTTATCAGATGATTAATAGTATCCAATACATTATAAAAATAACTTATCATTCGCGTTCTAAACTAGACTGATTATAATTAATTTTGCTTGTTTACTTCTCCACGTTACACCATATATCATTTCATTACCATCCACACAAAGAAAGCTTTTAGTGTAATTAAAAATAAACGCAGTGGCTAGTTATAACGATGTTTTAATTAAGGGTAATAAAATTTAAACATTGTTTATAAGTCTATTACTTATACGAAAACGTTTCGGTTCTTTGATATAAAATCATTTATCACCTCGAACATCTTCGCATGGAGACGTTCTGACGCTAGAAGAAGTATATGCGTTGAGAGACAAGGGACCGTGTCCCCCTCTTAAATTCCCTCGCCCTCCGCGCCCTCGGAAGGCACTCTCAAAATACGGGTACACCGTACCACCGCTTTGTAAAATTTACGCAATCGCATTAATTAACTAATATAACAACGGTAACTTATTTAAATTAAGCTAGAATTGGATGGATTTTGATATTACATGACGACGCGAGATTTAGAGCTTATGACTTTGTACAAGGATCAAGAGTATATGTAATGGTAGCAACAATTCAGCGAAACGTAAATTATTTAACTTATGATATTCATGAAAAAATCCTATTTGGTACTTCCGAAGTTAGGAGGTCAGACGAAATTTAAAGTATTTAAGATTTATATGCAACCAGGACTGAGTATATACAGTGGGTGAATAAACCACTAAGGATTTCAAAAAGTGGCAACTCACCTATAGCTGAGATTTTTATAAGGTGAATTGTCACCTAAGCCTCGTGTATACTCTCTCGTTGTACAATTGACATGTTACCTGCCACCACATGACGCTGGTCAGTCCCTATTTTCACATTTACTTGTATACACAGTTATATTGTGTATACATACCCTGTGCTGTAGAGATTAGTACAATTTGTAAGCTACGACACGTTCACCGATTGTAGGACAAATCTGTTATACGTGCACATACGAACGCCAATATTATTTAAGCGTTACAGTATTCTATTCCATTGGCCAAAACTACCTTTCATATACCACTTAAATGGAAGACAAGCACACAACCCACCTGGTGGAACTACAGTATAATCGTGGGTAAAATATATTCAAGTTTTAAGAAATATCCCGACCTTAAAGAAAAAATCGAAAAGTAATGAAACATCCTGTAAGCAGCTCGGTAAGACGCAGCGGCAAACTTATTCATATTGTGAGCCATTGTGCGCTGTAAATTTACCAATCTACCCGCACATTATTCTACTATACACTTAAAAAATATTATATTACGAACACAGAACGAAAGTAAAATTATATTGTTGCACTATATATTTACCCACAATGTAACATTTTTTTTTTGTGCATTTAATTCTGATATTGTTATACCTAGATTTAGTACTAGCTTACGTGATGTACAGAATTAGTATTATATAGACTCGACGACGAACGTAGTGTACGGACAAACCTTTCTGGTTTTTGTTACACTACTAAGGCATTAGACCCAATGTATGTTTTTCTGGTTAAATAAATAATAATAAAAAAATATATAAAAAAATAACAATGATCGGTGAGGGCGATTGTATACAGATAATAATTTAATTTTTAACTATCGCTGTATGAATTTATAATTATACAAGGGTTCGAGACTTTAGGCGATTAAATCATGGAACTTACTATTTCTGCCGACGTTTCGGATGCGTTGCGGCACCCTTGGTTTCGACTTGACTGCTGCAACGCATCCGAAACGATGTATGACATGTAACGTTGTATAATTATAGATAATAATTGCCCTTTCCACTGGGATAGGTGTTGTGCTGATGATGATATAAGGTACGTGACCTTTAATGGACGCTATTCTAGAGTGCACTTTTTTAAAAAGGTCAGCGTGGTCACCTAATAAACTACACCGTCGTATGACTAAAATATTTCTTGCTGATGACACTCAACAGGAAATTAGTCTCTTTGACCTATTCAAAAGTAAATTAAACTCAATGAGGGTACTCAGCAGATCGATTGTCTCTTTAGGAGTCTTTGAAGTAGTGGCAAACGACAGATAAAAGCTTTTCCCATGACAAAATAAAAGAACGATACTTATTGTTAAAATGAGTCTGTCCTGATAGTTTCATAAGATTACGCTCCATTTGATTTTATATGATTTATTATTGATAGATGTCCCTTTCAAAGACAACTTTGTACTGAAAATGTATATTTTGATATTATACATACACTGGGATGTACAATGGTAGAAAGGAAAAATGTTCGAAGTGGCATTTAGGTTAGTGTTTAAAAAGTTAGCCAGACCCTTTATTAGTGTTACATAATAAAAATAATATAGGCACATCGTGATTCAAAAATAAAAGTTCAACTAACAAGAAAACCTTGACATAACAACAAATAAAACGAAAGTTTAAAAAATATATGTAAATTTTAAGAATTTCAAGAAAAAATGCTTAAAAGTCAAACAATCTTATTCATAATAATCAGAAAAAAGATGCTTGACAATTCACATTACAAACTAAATAACTCGTGTCTTACGAATTTACTCTTGTCCGAAATTGTTCGTATTTATGCAGGATGGAACCATACGGTTCTATCCTCCGAACTGGGTGGTCCCTTTCTGCATTATTACTGCTATTATAAATACATATTTATCAAATCAATGTTGGTACACCAAGGAACTATCTCACCTATATTTAAGTAATACGAACGTCTAGTAAAAAATGTATCTTAATAAAATTAAGTCTTCGTTTCATTTGACAACTATTTTGTTAACACAAAATAACGTTTAGTAGAAAGCTTTTAGTGTTACTTGATATTTGTGAGATACCTAAGCTGTTGGGTATCGGTCGTTATTTAGAAATGGAAGCCTCTGACCTTGCTAATGGTCCATTCAAATTAGGGGCTAAAACTCCAATTAAGATATTTATTAATAGAATATAAATAAGGTATTCATTAATTGTTCTATTTAACATTTTTGCAATTAGGCTTTGTTAGATATGAAACGAATAGATATATATTTAAGAAATGTAATAGTATTGTAAGTGAACTAAATTAAAACTTAAGTAAAATAAAACATTAAAATTTAATTTATTTATGAATAAATAACGTAAATTATTCAAAATGATAGATTTATAGTAATAAATTTAGTTTATACAACTCACAGTTCAGTGCGCATAATGCCATGTGAAGAGCGCTCTACGCTCTCCGCGCTGTTTCACATAATTTTAAAATTTATAAGTCTTTGATCTGAAATTTGTAAAGAGCTTTAGGTTATATTACTGATATCAAAGAAAAAAGATACATGCAATGTATCGAATGTTATGATTTAAAATATCTTTAGACGCTGCCAGTAGATTTTAGGAGACTTGCAGGCCAGCTTTAACAGTGCTATATAATCATCTAGCTAGCTTACACTTTGCAATTTATTATTCGCGTGTTTTTAGCTTGAATGACTGCACTCTAGCATCTCTACCAAGAATGTTAAATAATTACCAGCCTTCCGAAGTACCGGTTTCGTATCGTTTAACATGCAAATTGAATTATCATAACACCTTCTATCCTAAGTTCCAAGCTCTAAATTTAGAATGACCTTCACGAGGCGTTATTCTCGACCCTAAAAATCTGTAATAAACTGTGTTTACGGTTTCGGCGTCTGATTTTACGTAACTACGTAAGATAACTTGATAGGTAATACACGATATGCCCATAATTTAGTCATGTTGTATTCTTATCATTTTTCTACGTGTTTACGGAGGTGCGACCACAATATGCATAAAATATCAGTCAACGACATTGTGACCGTGACTTTAAAGGACTATTTACTGCTTTTTAGAAGCCCGTATTCCAGAATAATACTCAGTTTTGAATCGATTCTCATATGACTTTAACTATCATCTAGAATACAATGTGTCCTCAGATCTAGTTATAAATTGAGATTTTGAACTGAGTATCGTACTGGAAAACGGGCCTTGAAATCCATCCCCACTGAAAGAAACAGCGGCAGGCACGAATTTTTTTGAGTCATAATATTACAGAAACCATTTTGACTCTTGCAGAAGAAAAAGTTCATAGTCATTTGAAAACAAAGTAGTAACGAACGCCGCGATGCGATATAATTTTGGCCGCTGGTCTGTCTTTCAAATTAAAGCATAAAGTTGAAGATTTTTTTGTGAAACGTAATAAACTCTGCAAACATATTATCCTATTATATCTACATATATAAATTACAAATGAAATCAGCGTTGGTCGTATGGACCACTTTGATCTGAAATATCTCCTCATTGGTTAAGAATTCCCAATTCTAATTTATAAATTCATTTAGCTGGTACATTTGAGTTTAGAAAGCAGTCATTCAATTTTTTACCTCATTATTTTTTCTTTGGCGTTGGTTGCTTATTATCGCACAATGAAAAACATGAAATATCGGTATATTTACAAGTACGAGTTCTAACGTGGCACCAGTCCTGCAGAAACAACTCGAGGGATTAATGACGTGTTCGGCACTGGTGTCGCAAAAGAAAGCACGGTACGTTTACGTCAGGTATCGGGGTCGGTGATAAAACTGTATTAATCCACTTGAAGCAAATTGGGAAAGTTAAAAAACTTGAATGATGAATACCTCATGAATTGAGTGAATCGAACTTGCAAACACGCGTCGACTGCTAAGTTTCTTTGCTGTACCGATACACTAGTGAAAGGATTTTTAATCGTATCATTAATTGTGATGAAGAGTGGATAATGTACGATGACCGGAAGCGCTCGTCGCAATGGCTGGACCCTGGAGACCCAGCAAAATCCTGCCCTGAACGAAAATTGACTCAGAAAAAGTTACTAGTGAGTGTTTGGTGGACTAGCGCCAGTGTCGTAACACCACACTCTGCACAACGAATAACCACTAAGTTAGATGAGCTACAATTGGAATGTCTGCTGCTACATCCACCGTACTGCCCGGACCTTGCTCCAAAGGGATCAATAATATCTATGATGTGGCAAAAGTGCATAGATAACAACATACTTTGATTAATTGTATATATTTTACAACAAAATTACTTAATATTCCGCCCGTATAAAACGTCAATTTCATATGTAAGGACGTAAAAATAACTTTGCCTATTCATTACAATAGCTTTCATGTAATAGGTACTAACCTTGTAAACTCCTACGATCATCAGGATACATGCTATGAATCCCAAAGTGCTGCAGGCCAGCAGCGTTATATTCAGAGAGACGGTGACTGCAACAAAATAAACGTTATTAGAAACCTTAATACTCATCATCTTTAAAATAATGTTTCTTCTTAATACTTAATGTTCATCATTAAAATATGTAAATGTAGCAAAAAGAGCTTAACTACACACATCAACAAAGTCTAGGGAACAAGGACATTTCTAGTTTTTATTTAAAAACCCTTTCTTGTAATAGTGAGTGTTTTATATCAATAGAAGGGTATTTTTATACCGTTTTTAATTTTAATTTTAATAAAAACATTTTCATACCAAAATTTTTTTTTTTTTAAGAAAGTATTGAATAGTGCCAATATTGAGTATTACAACCTTCTATGATTAGGCACAAAAATAACGAGGTAGTAAGAAATACAGTAATTAACCGTACTTTAAACGTTTTTAATAATCTGTAGGACCTCCTAAAGCATTAGCAACAGCTCGACAACGGCGTGGCATACTTAGTATGAGATTGTCAATAATCGTCTGTGGAATATGGCTCCATACACTGCGAAGGTGTAAAAAAAGTTGTTCTTCAGTGTTCAGATTTTCCAAAGAATCACTGAAAACTCTTCTCCCAAGCAAATCCCAGGCATGCTCTATGGGATTGAGGTCGGCAGACTGAGCAGGCCATTCCAACGTCGTCATATTGTGCTCGCTTAACGCATTGACCACTACCCTCGCGGTGTGTGACCGTGCATTATCTTGCATGAACATAAAATCTTGACCGAACTGCTGTCGATGAGGGATTACCATGGGGTGTTTAACCTCCTGAATGTATTGGTTTGCATTCAAATTGCCCCGTATCCAAACGAGGTCGGTCCTTCCACCAAGGCGAATTCCAGCCCATACCATGATTGTTCCACCTTGGTAAGGATGAACTTCTTGCGGATTCTGGAGACGACTCCGACGTCCAGGAACTCGCCATACACGCACTCTTCTCGAATCAGGATGAAAACCGAAGCGAGATTCGTCGGAAAACAGAATCCGTGCCCATCGATGGTCGGTCCACTGTAAATGTGCGTTAGCCCACAATAAGTGACGAGCTCGATTTCCACGTCGAAGAGCTGGAACCGTAAGCGGTCTGCGAGCATGAAGATTGGCTTCGTGCAGTCTTCTCCTGACAGTTTGATCGCTAATAACCACTTGATGCTGAGACTGGAGGCCTGCGACCAACTGACGAGCAGTAATCGTGGGTTGCCGCCTTGCGGAATTTTGCAAGAAACAATCTTGTCGCGGGGTAGTAACCCTATTTCGTCCCCTGTGACGTTCGGCAACATCCCCTGTAGACCTGTAGCGTGCCCATAATCTGCAAATTACGCTTGGTTGGGTGTTGACAGCATCCGCTACGTCGCGTTGAGTTCGTCCAGCTTGCAGCATACCAACAGCCCTTAACATCTCTTCGCGACTTAAATGACGACGTGACATGATGACTACAGTCACAAAAATGCACAAACCATACGTAAAAGACGTATTATTGATAATAAACGTTATTTACAATCAAAAAAAATTATTTTTATTTTGCCTCAGAGAAACTGCACAATCAAACACTTTTAAAAGTTTTCCCTCCATATTCGAAAATCATTACTTATTTAAATTTATTTTTAAGTTTCGAACAACTCTGTAATCTACTTTATTCTATTTTTATTTATTTGCTGCCAGTTATTTGCAAAACAAGATTTACACGAAAAAAAATAATTGGGGTCATCTTGTTCCCTAGACTTTGTTGAGGTGTTTATCTTGGAATTCATAATCGAATTCAGTTAGACTTTCCTCCTTAACAAAATAAGGGCAAAAAGGCCATGGATTAGAATATTACGTATCTCAAGGAAACTTTAAACACAATATATTACAATATTGTTATTATTATAATTTTTTTTTTAAATAGCCTAGCTCATATTTATTTTTATTTCTTATTTGTTTTATTTAAGTTAAGTTCAAAAATACTTATTTATTTATCTATTTACACTTAATGTATTTTAAATCTATGCTAATATTTACATTAATAAAAAATAATAATTAAATAAAACAAAAATTAATTTTAATTAATAATAAAAAATCTTTTTTATTATTATTATTCTAAAAAGAAACCTTGATATTTTAGTCCTAATGTCTTCGTAAACATCGAAATCTACGAATTGTCATATTTGCCACTATGGGATCATAGAAAATACTCAAAGGTCATTTTTGAGACGAGGCCAATTTACTCTAACTGCACCAGCTCAAACGCGACATTAGCACTCTATGTGTGTCCGGATATATTATTTTATGAAAGTAGGTATGTTTCACAGTGAAGTTCGTTCTGTTAAGTTCACTAATTTATGACATGACAACTGAACAATAGAGATCTCTAAACTAGGGTTCCGATACTTTTAGATTTGATGAGGGCTGTATCCCGAATTTGTATAGCATTGGCAGTGGTGAACGCAAATATTTTTTATAAATAATACGATTAAATTCAATCGATTTTGAAGATGAGGAAGATTCTACATAATCAGGACTCTATCTATCTTCTTCATCTAATGGACGTACACTATTATTTATGAAAGGCTTATTCTCGAGCTAAGACACAACTTTTTAGTCACTTTCTTCCATTTTCCCCGTACAATTTTGGCATGATTCGTGTGACAAAGAACAGAAATACCGATGGTTCTGTACTTACAGTCAGAGTAAATACAGATATTCCGCTAAACCTTGAACATTTCCGTTGGACAAAAGTTTGGTAACCCACACAATGCCCACAATTAGTCCTTAATTATATAATTACGATAGATAAACTCAGTGAGAAATTCGATTAAAACTAAAAGCTTTAACTACAAATATTTAGGTTGACCATTATAGCCATTTTAGTCGCAGATGGTAACATGTCGTAACTGTTACGACACCTTGCGGCCGTGTCGTAACTGTTACGTAATGTTACCAAACAATAGTTATATGGGCAGTACATCTTCTTGACTCTTGATGCCTCAAACGACAAGTTGTATACCAACTCCCTCATAGAGAAATACAACAACTATCTGGTGCTTGAATTTTTTAATGTAACAAGTGACAAGGTGTACCAACTGCACCATAATCAACATTTTTTTATGCCACTTAGGTGGCAGACGAGCGCACGGCCCACCTGATGGAAAGTGGTTACCGTGGCCTGTGGCCGTGTGTAACACCAGAGAATTCACACTCGCGCTGCCGACCCTGTAAGCACAGAGTCTCTGTACCGTCAGTGAAGAGGACAAAGCAGGACAAGCCTTTAGTCATCCCACTGACAGCACAAATTCTTCAGTGAACTCTGGCTACCCTACTCACCGCTAGAAACACAACACGAAGTTATTATAACCGCGGTATTCTGTAGGGCGGAGGTACTTCCCCAGTCGGACTGCTCAATTGGGTGGAAATACCGTCGTGTTCTACCTCCTATAAAGTGGTTTCCAACATGGAGTGATTGCGGTGCGTTCGTTTAAAGCACCAAATTGACCTAATTTTCTAATGTCTAATATATAATATGCCAAAAAGGTCTAATGCTGTTATGTACCTAGGACAAGCAGGTTATTTCCTCCGCAGACATTTAACTAATTAAATATTGTAAAAACGTCGATAATTTATTGCAATAAAAACGTAGTGCAAGTTTGATAGCTGAACTTTTAAACCGATAATTGAAGGAATTCTTCGCACTTTTCGCTCTCGCTAGACTCTTAAACAATAAATATCCATGAGTACGGTAATGAATCGTCAAGACAAGCTTTTTTTACGCTGAAAGCAAAGCACTACCTGCCAACGGCTTTTTTCCTGTAATACATTATCATATTTTGGAGCACTCATATTTATAGTCGGTTTTTAAGGTTCCGGACCCAAAGGGTAAAAACGGAACCCTATTATTGAGACTTCGCTGTCCGTCTGTCCGTCTGTCTATCACCAGGATGTATCTCATGAACCGTGGTAGCTAGAAAGCTCAAATTTTCACAAATGATGTATTTCTGTTGCCGCTATAACAATACAATATACTAAAAACAGAAAATAATATATTTTTAAATAAAATCCATTAAAATTAAAATTAAAAATAAATTAATACTTGAAACTTAAAATTTTAATTTTATTATTATATTTAAATGAATTTCATTACTATTGCAGCTAGTTCTTCGTCATGTTGGCTTTTCAGGCATTTCATTAATAAATAATTATGTACATAAAAAATTTAAACGCATATATACATACATACATACATACATACATATAATCACGCCTTTATCCCCGGAGGGTTAGGCAGAGGTGAATTATCACCCACATTTCACCAACAATTGTATTCGGTCCCACGTAATAGGGGGTGAGCCTATTGCCGTATTTCGAGCACTATTGTTGACTCATGCATCTTAGGCTGAGTCTGGGCTGTATATATATGTCCGATGTTAAACAGTCCTATCCCTTAGTCGCCTTGTAAGACACCACATGGGAAGAGATGGGGTGGTCCAAATTCTACTTCTATATATATATAGATTCATCTATATACACACATACATATATATATATCTAATATATAAAATTCTATACTATGTAACTAACGACTTTAGATATACATCGCACGCCTCTTGTGGTAGCGTTCCCAGAAGACTGGCAGCATTGCCACGTTGTATGGCAATACTTATTCTCTGTCCTAAAAAAAGGCCAGCCCTCTGGTCACGAGAAGCGTCGACCATACGCTTCGCAATCTCCCTGAAGAGATTGCGGACGCTCGGACCTCACACCCCAAACGTTTCGACTCCAAACGGTATAAATTCATAATCACCAATGAGATTGGAATATTTGCGCCACTTAAGAGCCTCTGCAGAATCTGCAGCAGCACCAGTACAGCCAGCCGTGCCAGGTATATGGGCAGGGGCAATGGTATCGACGCATGTTGCATCCCACACCAGAGTCCTACCCATTCTCCATGACATTAATGACATACCATCCGGTCTCATGCCATCGTAGCGCGCCAAACCGTTTGGTTCAAGCACAGCCGGTACACCGACGGTGACAAGAGCACGGCGGATTATGTCGTTAAGGCCGGCGTGCCGTGGAATTCGCCCAGCGCTCCTGCAGCAGGATAGGCCATGGTATCCCAGTCGGTCAACTGCTTCTCCACAACGGCATTGATGCGGAGAAACACACGGCGCACCTTAGCGAAGGCACGTTGCGATACGGAAGGTAGTGTCATTTAACATAGCCACTACGTTAGATGACGGAAGAGCTTGTAGCCAAATACCCGATTCCCACACTCCAACCGCCAGTAAACGAGCACACTCAGCAGTATTAGAACATGTATTTAATAAATTCTGTCTTACTAAGCTGCAGAGCGGCCCGTCCTACTGACACTGTGAGAATAGGTTCCTTGAAAGATCAGTGTTTGGATATGTAATTTTCCAAGCATTCACTGCATCTGTCTTACACAGTACTTCAGAATCAACTAGTGTAGGTGCAAGAATTTACCTAGTTAATTCTTCCGTACTGTATACCGAAGACAGGAATGCCGGTAAGCTGACATCTGAGATTTTGCGAATACCCAGCCCAGTTCGGTCATTCAAGGCCACATTTAAAATTTTGGTGAGTGTAATTTCTATGATTTTATCCATTTTTTCCATAATTGTTGAATGTTTCTACAATGGTGCCGACCATGGAGAGCATGGGTGAATTTTGGAACGAAAAAGCAGTGCCGAAGAATAGTGAAAGCGGAGTGGATATTAATTTTGAGTAGGCGGTCCGAAATTTCACTAAAATTTATATGAATAAAATGATAAATATTTAATTAAATTAAAATATAATAACTATTTAGGGGGCTCCCATGCAACAAATGTATTTTTATGCATGATATCAATAAGGGCAACAGGTAGAAACTTCAAATATTATCGGAATATTTGGTAACATATTTGTCGCAGTCAACTACCATAATTAACCGTTCAATCAGCAGCGTAGCCTCTTTACTAACCAGCGCCGTTCAACTAGCGGCCTGAATGATATTCATAATGCCTAGGCCATATACCTAGTCTAGCTATAAATATTGTTACGAAGAAAAAACTTTTTTTTTTATTGCAAATAATATTCATTACTTTTACAGTGTGTTAGTTTAATACATAAATATAAAACAATTTAAAATATAAAAGCTTATTCGAAGTGGTCTCCATTGGCTGCAATACAGTCCTTTAAACGTTGAGGCCAGTTATCAATAGAAGCACGCACTCTTTCCATGGGAAAACTCTTCACTGCCAATCGTATGGATTGTTTTAGGGACTCCAAATTACCATGGCGTTTAGAGCAAGCCATACTCTCTAAAACTGACCATAAATCATAATCCAGCGGATTAAGATCGGGACTAGACGACGGCCAGTCTTCAGCTCTGATGAAGTCCGAAACGTTCACTTCCAACCAAGACTGCGTGGAGCTTTATGACCCGGCGCTGAGTCTTGTTGGAAGGACCATACTTGGTTATTGAACATGGTGTTGTTAAGGGGTTTAACTACCTTCTCAAGAATGGTATCTTGATACACTTGTGCCGATGTTTTGATACCTTTTTCACAAAAATATGGCTCAGTCACTCCTTCATAGCTAACACCCCACCAAACCATCACTGAAGTCGGATAATGCCCACGTTGCACTCTGTCGACTAATTGGGAAGCTTCCTTAGAGCTTTGAGCATAAATACGGTCATTTTGTTTGTTAAAATGTTGCTCAATTGTAAAGATTTTCTCATCCGTAAACAAAATTTTTCTGTGACCTCCCTTTGCGTACCGCTTCAGTAGTTGCTTCGATTTTACCACCCTATTCTTTATTAAATTATCATTAAAAAAATGACCAGTGCGTCTCTTATAGGCTGCAAGTCCTAAGTCATCTTCTAAAATGCGCGACATGGTTCTGGGTGCTATCTTCATCTCCCGAGATAAAATCTTTTGCTTTCGGACAGGATTTCTTCGAATTCTTTCCCTTACTGCTTTGACCACCTTTTTCGTACGAACACTACGTGGACGGCCAGATCTTTTTCAGTCACAAACAGAGGAGGTCTCATTGTACCTATTAATAGCCCGGTACACAAACATTTGACTAATACCAAGCGTATGGAGAGTTTTAAAAATTACATTCGGCTCCATACCAACTTTGTGTAATGCAATCACAGCGATTCGGTTTTCTTTATCACCCCACTCCATTTTAATATAGCAAAATATTGTACAATGTATTGGCGCCAAAATTAGAAAACACAATGAACAATCGTATAAAAATGACAGATTCCAAATTCAAATGTAATATCTTTCTTATTTTAATTGTAACAGTATTTATGGCCAGACTAAGTATACGATAGGGTGACATTGTGAAAAAAATAAGTTATTATTTATTTAATGTATTTAAAATGTCACATGTAATAATACTAATATAATAATACTGTTTATAACCACTCAGAAAAAAGACAGAAAGTCTGTGAAAGGTTCATTAAGACAAGCAGCGCAATCCAACTTGGATAGATTAGGTTAGAATGTCAGAAGACTAATGTGGGAGCGCACTTGGCTAGGCAAGTAATGATATGACATCAACCCAAGTACGCTAGTATATTATCTGTTCTTTGACCCAAGTCATTTGGCTTGCTGTTTGCTTAACTTGTAAGCTGAATAGGCTGTTTTTTTTTTTATACAACTTAGGTGGCAGGCAAGCACACGGCCCACCTGATGGAAAGTGGTTACCATAACCTATGAACGTGTGTAACACCAGTGGAGTCATATCCGTGCTGCCGACCCTGTAAGAACAGAGATTTTGTGCCGTCAGTGTAGAGGACAAAGTAGGACCTTGTTTGTAGGTAGTTTGTTGAACGTCGCTGTTTAGTTATGAGGGTATGCTGTTGATTAATTGGCTAATTGAGCTATGTAGTTGGTTGCGATACATTCGTTTCAAAAATAAATAATTAAATTTAAAAAAATCAAGGCGGGCTAGATAGTGATAGGTGCGGACCCTTCGGGCGCAAGTCCGACTAGCACTTGGACGGTTTTTTTTTTACTAAGTAGTCAAAATTTTCACGATACTAATTCAGTATAAACTTATTATAATAATTTAGCCATGATAGCTGAGCTATTGATATCCTGTCTTTGGATGTTTTTTTATGTATACGTCAATTAGACTTCGCCTTGCCTGATGGTAAGCTGAAGGCAAAGTCTCAGAAAAAAGGGATGTACTCAGAATTATTGGCGATCGTATATAGAGATAAGATTTTGTTAACTAAAATGTTGAAAAATCGTCCAATAGTCCCAGGTAACTGAATATCCGTGTGCTATATAGCTGCATAAAAATAATAATATAGACTTTTTATAAATGAAAATTACGAATACACTGGAATAAACCCCGGCATTTTTTGGACCAAGATAAAAGGATTCGTAGATTTAGGCTTGGTTCTGCGAGTACATAATATCTGACACTGATAACTTTTTAACAGAAAAAGTTTGCGATTCTAAGCAGCCTACTTTACATTCAACGTTGTTGGTGGGATCTTTTTATATGAATGTCATTTTGTAAGTGTAAGTTTCTTTGCTCGTGTTGTTTCGTACGTAACTGACTCCGAAATTCAAAGATGGATGTATATTATGGAGGTTATTAAAACTATTATTTATTTATAGCTGGTTATTGTCTTCAAAATACATTAAGACCTATAAAAGAAACGAAATATCAATCAATTAGCCCACCGCAGTCCATTGCTGGACATAGGCATCTCCTAATGTGCACCATTTTATCTAATCCTCTGCCTTCCGCAACCAGTCTGTATCAGGCACCTTTTTCAAGTCGTCCGTACATCTGGCCAGGGGGCGTCCTGCCTCCTGTTTACCTTCTCGCGGACTCCACTCTAGGACTCGTTTGTTCCAATGGCCATCGGTCCTTCGATAAACGTGGCCAGCGCACTGCCTCTTCAGCTTGCTTATTCTGCGACCTATGACGGTAACTTTAGTTCTCTGTCGGATAACCTCGTTCCAATTTCTTTGCTTCAGAGAAACTCCAAATATAGCTCGCTCCCTAGCCCGCTGCGCGACTCTTAGGCCATGAACCAGCCCCACTGTAAGTGTCCACGTTTCGGCATCATAAGGCACCGTAAGTCATAAAACGAAATATAGAAAAAGGTAATGTTGTGATGCAACCCAGTACAATGCTTATCCGTTTCAGCTGGATAGTATACACCGGCAGTTTACTTATATTATTATTATTGCTTCATTAAAAAGAGTAAAACATTTCATGAGATAAAATGCTGACACTTTGTCTCATCTCCTTTCACGAAATGAAGCAAACACAATAAGTCTGTTTATCGCAGTATACATGAGCGCCATAATACATTTTGATTATCTTCAATTGTGTTACAGCCCACGCACAAATCACTTTTAGCGCACATTTATTGGTGTTATTTCTATGTATATCGGCAATTTGCTACACAATAATATTATTCCTGAAGGCCTCCGAACTATAAGAGAGGTGTTGAAGTGTAATCTAGTGGGTGAATGTAACAATTTGTAAAGTAGTTTAAACTTTAGACTGCCTCGTTGGTACCACAATGTAAGCTCGTCAATAATTATGTTTGCGTTAAGATCAATTATCAAGCCAACTTGGTTTATATGTTGGTAGTTCATTAAAATGCTCACCATCAGCGGTTACGGTTATTATTATATGTTATCTAATAGTCGTGTGTTTGAATGATGCCTTTTACATAAATATTATGTGGTCTGATGTGTTTATAATTATAATTTTCCATAAGGGAGATGGAATTAGTTGAAGCCATTATATTCAATATTAGATTAGGCTTAAGAGAAAATAAACTTATACGTGTTTATCGAAAAGAAGAATGTATATTCTTCTATATATAAGACGAGCAATTCAGTCATACTACCGTTTAAAGTGGTGTGATGCGTATTATAACATGTTGCCTCCATCCACGATAAGTTCAGTGTTGCATTCTTCTATGGTGTATAGGACGCGTTAGTTTCCGTCTAGTAAACATGCCTTTAGTGAGAGCTATTGGTCTATAAACTTGCTGTAGTGTAAACGTGCGATACGATAAAGCCTCCACGAAATTCATACCTGATCTGTTCACAGGCGCAGTATCGATGTGTGACAAGCTCAATGCGCTTGTTGGTGCATATTAAAAACAATAAAATTGTGTATGTCTATATTATGATTTATAAAATATAACATGTGTTACGTGATCAGTTTTATGATAATCTATTTGACGTGATTATATTTCATGTGAGTGTATGACTCCAACAAAGGGCTCTAATTAGCGTCCCTTCAATTTAGTATTAATGTTAAATATTTTTGTGTACAATTATCATTTATCAGGGCAAGTCTAGGAATCAAAAGTAACTGCAAGCAGCGTACATGTACGAAAAAAGTTATGAAGGTACACGAAAGGAAAAATGCTCTCGCTACCTGTATGAGGCAACAATAAACACAAGCATCACACAGTGGCATTGCGCGTAGTCAGCAGTTTACACTGATCCGCGCTATTTCATCATTACTAACATTTAGTATAATTGCGACAATCAATCAGTTCGGGTGTACTCACTATTTTTCATTATCAATCATAGCATATCATTTTGGGTTAAGTTGAGTCAATATACAGTTGATCTTAACTTCATCTTTTTATTCATCACCTCGGTACGAATAGCAGCTCGTACACAACCTACACTAAAGGGGAAAAACGCGATAGCGAGCTTCGGACTCCCCCCCTACCCATTTTCCCTCTATCAAAAAAGCTCTCAAAATAAGTTGTTATTTTAATCAAAGAACACGTGTGCCTAATTTCGTGAAAATCTGTTAATAATGATATATGTCTGTTGCACCCCACAGATATACATCAACGAAAGCAAAAACAGCCACATTATCGAAACGGAGATTCTCGCTCGCTTCGCGCGCTCGGTCAATAAAGCCTCAGATAATAGCAATATGAATTGAATTGAATTCAAAGACGTTATTTGCAAATCGGAAGTTAGAAGGTCAATAAGCTGTAGATTTTATTATTTTTATTGCGATGCCAGACGTTTTATTGCCAAACCCTGATATGAACTATCATGCAGTCGTATATCGTAAGTAGATTGTGAGTAATATGTGTATACACGAAAGATAAAGTATTTAGGTATAATTGTGTTCTTAACTTGTTCTAAACAGTTCTTTTTTTTTTCATGATAATGGAGAACTTAGAGGAGGTAGGACGCGATGGTATTTTCGTCCGTGACCAGAACTCACTGGAAAGTTTTGCTTTGTCTTTTACACTTACGGCACAGAAACTCTTGTGCTTACAGGGTTGGCAGCGCTATTGTGACTCCCTTGGTGCTGCACACGTCCATAGGCCACGATAACCGTTTTCCATCAGGTGGGCCGTGTGCTTGTCTGCCAACCAAGTGGTATAAAAAAAAAGAACTATGTTGCTGGTTTTATAAAAATATATGTTTCATTCTCAGCTTATGTTCTGTAAGAACACATGGGCTAACCTATTTTCGAAATATAAAACAAGACATAAAA